>CM057458.1:993825000-998825000 GCA_016271365.2 Neoceratodus forsteri | reverse complement strand
TAGACATTGTATTGAAAGGCACCAGATACCAACATTATAATAAGTAGTATAAGTTCATATATCTCGTCAAATGTTAAATTTCAGCCCAATCATGCTGGTGCCACGTCATTTGACAGGTGGCGTGGCCTAAAATGGACCAATCAGAATCGCCCTTGTTAAACCGGAAGTCCCTCCTAAAATCGCTAGCCCGCCCACTTCTGGCGGAGTGATGCAACCTCAATACATGCCCGCCCGCTGCGCAGGAAATGACACGCGGTCGAACCCATGTCCAGCCCCTTTTGATGACATCGCGTTCGAACCCAATGCCGCCCCTTGCGCGGGAAATGACCTAACAGCACCATTTTGTAGCTGCCTTACCCCTCCTTCTCGGACACCTCGAGCCCCTGCCAGACCATCCTGTCTCGACCCCCGAGTCCCACCATGCCAGGTTGAACTCCTGCATCCCCACCTGTCTCCTGCACTCCCACCATCCTGGCTCGAACCCTGTCCCACCCTCATTCTCGTACACTCCTCGAGCCCCTCCCAGACCATCCTGTCGAACCCGAGTCCCACCATGCTAGGTTGAACTCCGTGCCCCTCCTGTCTCCTGCACTCCCACCATCCTGGCTTGAACCCTGCCCCACCCCTCATTCTCGTACACTCCTTGAGCCCCTGCCAGACCATCCTGTCTCGAACCCGAGTCCCGCCATGCTAGGTTGAACTCCTCGTCCCCTCCTTTCTCCTGCACCCCACCATCCTGGCTTGAACCCCTGCCCCTCTTCATCACCGTGCTCCTTCCACCCCAAAAATCAGTTAGTGTTTATGTAGTGGTGTGTGACCCCTGTAGGCCTATTGTATAACTGCAGGGGCATGTGTGTTTTGATTAGGATATTTTCAGAAAGAAGTATCTAGGAGGGAACCTGATCGTGCAGAGATGTCACAGATCTGTGTGAGACCCCCACCCGAGGGAATTCATCTGCCTGTGTGAGTACCCCTTTTTCTGTTTTGTAACAGTATACAAAATTATTTAACATGCATCTGTAGGACTGTGTCAGACTTGCATCAAAAGGATAGCTTTATGTATCGCATGTAACATTTATAAGCTAAAACAGGGGACCTCTGTGTAAATAAGATGGTTCAGCAGTTTTCTCTGGATAGCATTGCAACAATCGCTAAAAACTAATTATACTTTTGTCATGAATTAGAAAGAATAAAACTATATAAGAAAAAAGAATACACATACTTATAGTTCACCCCTTCAGCTCTGTGTAGTATCAAGGAGAAGGCTGAAATGAAATGTGTGTGATATTTATAATGTTTTGAAAGGGGGCTACAACAGATGTACCTCTGACCGTTACCATGTATAGTATGATGGGTGTGGTGATGGTTTTACCAAGGGCAGTCCATCTTGCTAAGCATTATATAAACCCTGCATTTGAAGCCAGAAGGCACAGCTTTTGAGAGATTTCTCAGATTCTGTTTTAGAGACTTGGAGCAGATTATCAAAACATCAAGCAAGAAGATGTGGCGCTTCTCATTTCAACATCCCTGTAACAGGTCAGATTGTCACACCACCTAATGAAAAGTCTGGAGATGAAAAGCCAAGCAAGAAGATAGCTGTCGGGCCCCACAATCCAAACCAGCATGTGTGTACTCGTGAGGTGTGAACAGATACCCCCACAAGTCTTGTTGAGTGGAAGAGTGTCTGACATAAAAAGAAACTTGCTGAACAGTTTGGTGAATCAGAAAATCCTAAACCTGACTGTCCTTCTGAAGAGACACCACTGCAAGACCTTGAAGAGTTGCTGGGGTGTGAATCTGATGCAGAAAAGAAGTTACTATGAAACCAAAAACAGAGAGTGACAAGAAGGGAGCCAGAGATGTTGGTCAGTGAGACACTGCCAAAAAGCATCAGAAAGTTGTGAAAAGAAATGCAAGACAGAGCCAAGAGGCGCTCTGACCAAGAGGGTGATGATGATGATATGCAGCCACAAGCAGTCAGGCCCAGGCTAAGAAAGAGAAAGATGAGAAAAATGAAGAAAAAGTTGCCTTGATGAGGTAAATGCATTTTAACATATAAAAAATGTAGCGGTTACATGGCATAACTGAGGGAGATGAGTTAGCAGTAGAACTAAATCTTACCTATAATGAGTCAGAGGACCAATGCTGTTTTTTGTTTTACTTTAATAGACTGAAGGATTTGCGATGGAGCAGCAGTCATATTCGGACAGCATGGATTCTCGACTTTCCACAAATCTACTGCTCGACTGTCTTTGCTGTGTGAAGATACAAATGTGGTTGTTAATGAGATGTGTGAGAACCAGTATGTTAGAAATACAGAGAGCGATAGAATGTTTCAAATGTCACAGAACAGGCTGTGATCACCACACAACCCTCTTCTTCTACTGAGATTAGACAGGGGCCTCATGTGAAAATCAGGCCTTAGTAAACCCCCAAAACTGACAACGATATGTATTGTAAGTACATTATGTATCATACCATCCATGGTGCAATTGCTTCAGTGGTACAGAGGGTAATACATTGAATTGGTTGATTCCTGTCCTGGGTGTGAGATAGATGATCCGAGTCAGAAAAACCATTCATGTGTCCTTGATGACTTAAGGTCTAAAGAAGCATACAGAAATGTTTCTGAAGCCATACATATAGGACAGCTCATGCCGTGATCTTGGCATCGCTATGAAGCATCAGGGTTAAATATGACCAATTGTACCCTGGAAACTATAAGTCATGTTTTAAATGATGTGAGAAAATCTGATGACCCCATGTGGCTAGTTATGCAAATGTTACAGCAGACAGATGGTGAAATTAAAAAGATGCCTGCCGTCTGGTCAGCAAAGCTCCTTTAAAAATTTCTAAAAGAAATTCAGGAACACTGTTTATATTGTAAAAATTACCCCAACACCTGCCTACCCTCCCCAAATTACTACATGGAAACATTTCAGTACCAAAATGTGTCATATTTTATTTTTACAGATAATCATCGGAATGCAAGTACAGAGAGAATCCAAAGGTTTATGTATCTGATCCTAAGCCATTACTGTCATCCATCACTGTTTGGTTCACCTCAATATGACATTTGCCTTTGTGAGATACATGCAGCCTATGAACTGATGATGTTTGCCCTTCCAGAAGTATGGGAGGATACAGATAAATATATAAATGAATCTGTGTTACCACTTGTAGAAAATGTTAAAGTGATTGCTGATATATTCATGGAAGGCGATGAATGTCTTTGTGGACTTTATATCATGTGCGTCCATAGCCATGTGTGTGTGTACTACAAAGCAGAAAAAACCTTGTGATATTGTGCGTGTTGTTAACCTGGCTTCTCTTGCTGAAATAATCCACTGGTCAAAAAGGACCCTTTAAAAATGATATAAGGAAATTCAGGAACACTGTTTTCATTGTTAAAACACCCCCCACCCCCACCCAAAACTGCTACTTGTTACCATTTTAATATGTTCATATTGTTACCCTGGCTTTTACCACTTGCTAAATGTATGTTTTTCTCAGAGTATACAACGATGGGAAACACCTATCAGTGCATCCAGAGGCTTTTACCAACTAGTCAGACACAAAGCTAAACAACCTGGTTTAAATCTACCTACAGGACAAGCACCATCTGTACTTTTAGAGACGTGACAAGGTCTTTTGATGGTCTCAGAGGGACCCAAAAGGAAACTGTGGATTATTTTAAGGATGAGGGGCTACTCTTGAGGAAGCAATGTTTAAAATTGCTATAGAGTTTATGCATAACCCTTATGATGTAATACACTTTTGTGGTTTTATCTGTACTGCTGTTGACTTTTTAGTGTTTAGTTTGCAGAGCAGAGGTCTGAGTCTGACATCATAAATTTTGCTTCTTTTATCGCTTTTGTTGTGTTTCATAAACCAGATTTAGATATGCTTTTCCTAAATAGTGTATTATAATGTACTTTCAGATGGAGCGTACTGGCGATCTTCCAATATTCAGACAGTCTTGATGTCTACAATGTACCGTGTGATAAGAGGACATTTAAAGGAACCTATATACTTTGGAAAGCAGCCTGCATTAAATGTCTGCTCTGAGAAGATGCTGCTGCTTCACTGGCAGAAAACACACTGACTCTGATTAAAGAGTTGCCACCCTTGTATGGAGATTCTATGTTGACCTAATGGAAAACAGTAACCATAGAGCAGTATGAAAGGTGAATGTCATTTTGATGTAACAGAATGTCTTCAAAATCAGCCTTATTATTTTGGTGGTGTATGGCATATGTGTGTATGTATTGTGCATACCTCATCACTAAGGGTGAAGTGGACGATGCCAATGCATGTGTAAAACATACAGCTCAAAAGTTGCTGTTTCAGGGTATTGTGAAGCGTGTAAAAATTGAAGAGTAGAAAAAAAATTATTATATAATCTGTTGCATGCTTACCATGTGTTATGCCTTTTGTATGTAGAACCTATATGCATTAGTTGATGTATTATAAAGTAAATATTCAAATACTGTTATGACGTGTGTATTTATAAATAAAATATAATCATGCATTGCCCTTTGTGGTTGTCATAGTGTTATGCCTTTTGTATGTAGAACCTATATGCATTAGTTGATGTATTATAAAGTAAATATTCAAATACTGTTATGACGTGTGTATTTATAAATAAATATAATCATGCATTGCACTTTGTGGTTGTCATAGTGTTTTAAAAGAACAAAAGAGCACATACTTTATTTTACTGGTGACAAAGTTTTGCTAGCTAGCAGATGTCGGGGTGTTGTGAAAGGAGATGAATGATCACTGTTCCAGAATATATATTTTAATGCAAAAAAGTGGGTAGTTTCACAGGGGTGACTCAGCTGTATAAGGCTGCAAAAAACTTGATAAAGGGTCACCAGGAAGGTGTTGCAGAATGGCTTATGACAGGAGCCTATTCATTACACAAAGCAGCCAGAGTCGATTTAAAGAAATCCTGATTATTGTTTCTGACATAGACGAGACAATGGCAAGCTGATTTAGTGGATATGAGTCAATATACGAAAGTACAATAATGGGTTTAAGTACATACTGGCGTGCATCGATGTGCTGTCAAGTATGCCTGGGTAGTGACTTTAAGAGACAAGTCAGGCAAGGCGTGATGCAAGCCTTTAAAACTATTTTTAAAACTGCCGCACACCTCAGAAGCTGCAGACTGATCAGGGTAAAGAGTTTCTAATACTTCCTTAAAGAACCTATTAAAACAAAATAAAATACACCATTTGTGACGAATAATGAAGTTAAGGCCAGCATTGTAGAAAGATTTAATAGGACACTGAAGTCACGCATGGCGTTACTTACAACCCAGAATACTTGGAGATATACAGATGTGTTGTCAGACCTGGTGCCAGCTATAACCATACTTATCACAGAAGCATTAAACACAGACCTGTGGATGTTAACCCTTCAATGCCCTGGTGTATGGAAGATCCTATCTGATAATTCTGTTCTTGGCAAAAACAAAAGGTACCCTTCAGAAAGATGATCACGTGAGACTATCTAAGCTAAAAGGGTGTTTGAAAGGGATATGAACAGGCGTACACAGATGAGATATTTATTGTGTGGAGGTCTTAAGACACAGAGGCCCACCTATAAGCTAAAAGACTATGGGGAAGACATTAAAGGTACTTTTCACAGAGGGCTGCAAAATTGAACCTGATGAGGACCCTGTGTACAGGGTGCAGAAAATACTGAAGGAGAAAAAGCGTGGCAGAAAAACTTGGTATCTGGTAAAGAGAGAGGGTGGCCTGATAAATTTAATAGCTGGGTTGAGGCAACACAAGTTCAGGACATTAGAAGCAGATAAGGCTTAATATGCTCAAAATGGATTTTATATTACATTGCCAAGCATATGCATTAAACATTTTCCCCCACAATACTATATCCACTTTTACTGTAAAGTTACCACAAACGCTTGAACTACCTGGTGAATGGGAAGTGGCTTAGAAATTCAGTACCCTCATACCTGGGACAATGTGCCTGCACAGAAAACAGTTCAAATGCTCTATCAACCTCTAAACGTAGCCACAGTAAAACACCACCAACTGGACCCTTTACTGAGTCAGCATTTAAAATCCCATCGTGTATTATCCTAACATGGCTGGTGTTATTGCTCAAATTAATAAAAGCATATTTGAAGTAAATGAACTGCCAGTGGTTTTGGAACAACAAACCGTGGGAGAGAAATAAGCGTTGACAGTGACATCAAATGTATTTGTTTATGCATGGACAGTTACAGTACCTTTTGGGTTTTAGCAGACTCGAGGTAGGTGTAGGAAAGAATCTAGCAAAGAACCCTCCAGATATTAATGGGGATTTTACACATTATATATATACACTGACATTATCACACATGAAATAGTGGGTGACAGTCTAGTGCCTTTGCTGAGATGCGTGCCGTCAGGGAGCCAAGACAATGAGATAGTGACCGTGACCTCGATAAACCCATTATCAAACAGTCAGTAAACATCAGATTGATACAGTCACTATTGAAATAAAGAATGATCAAAATGAACCTGTACCATTTCGATTTGGAAAGGTGATCGTGAAGTTGCATTTCGCCCCCAGAGAGTGCTCTAAAATTTAAACAAGGATGGTGATTGTTCGACATTATGGGGACCCTGCCTTGTACAGAAGCTATTACAAAGCACAGGCAGGATCGATCAGCCAGGCTTTCATGGTCTTCCTACTATGTATGGTTCTGGTATAGGAGGGGATGTTCGTGAGTCTGTTCAGAAAAGCAGTTCCATTTTAAGAAGGGTTTGAAATTCAAAACCACATCTATAGACAGCTGCTAAAATGTTGCAAAGGATGTTGTGGGGCATGTGACTAGTCGAGTCGCTCAAAAGATGTCAGGGGTGATAAGCCTACTCAGGGTGGCTCAGGGCTGATTGTTTTCAAGAGAGGTAAAGAGAAAGCGCAGAGTACACCTTAAGCTTCTCATTGGCCCCCAGCTACTTTAAAAGAGGTGTTTCAAGCATAAAACTACATAAAAGAAAACGCTCAAAGGCAAAAAGGATCTTGAGGAATAGAAAAAAGCAAGACCTGTTCTAAAAACATGGCTTTCATGCACTGTGGTTCTGAAGAATGCACAAAATCAGAACTTGACTTGTTGCCGTTTCTCCCACAGACAAGCATTGAAAAAGCATTTATGTAGAGATACCCCTCTGGCTGCCCTTTCAGAAAACTCACCAATTGAATTTTATATAGCAGGGACTGGTGAAGACTATTTGGATCTAAACAACACACTTCTTTACCTGGTTTGCAAAATCACTGAAGCGGATGTAGTGATATACCTGCAGTGGCCAAAGTGTGCCTTATAAACTACCCAGTGGCAAGCATTTTCAGTCAGCTGGATGTGACTGTCAGTGATCGGCTCATCAGTCAAAGCAATAACTGTTACCCCTACAGGGCTGTCATAGAATCTGTGCTGAACTTCAGTGAAGAGACCCTTTCTCACTAATTTACACTTGAGGTTATTTTACAAAAGACACCCCAGGAAACATGAAATCACAGACAGAGATGGTGATAATGTGGTTTTAATAAAAGCTCCTTCACACATATCAGTAGAGGTAGAACTGCTGGGACACTTACACAGACTTGTTTTTCAAGAAGAAACTGATGCTGAATGGTGTGGATATTAAATTAAACTGACACGTAACAGGGACAGCTTCTGCCTGATGAGTGGAGATGCTGAGCCTTATAAGCTAAAAGTCATGGCCGCCTCTCTGTTTGTCAAAAGGTTAAAGTGACCCCGAGTCCGTCTGGGACTCAAGCCTGCTCACCTCAACGCTAAATACCTATAGACAGAGTGGGTATAAGTGTCCAGCCTCCCTACAGGCAGCAGGGTCTGCAACAAGATAATTTGTTTTGGGACAGTTGCCAAAAATGATAGTCATGGGATTTGTTGACAATGATGCTTTTAGTGGTTCCTACACTAAAACCCTTTAACTTTAAGCATTATAACATTAATTTGTGGCTCTGTATCTGGACGGTGAACAAATCCCCGCTAAACCTCTGCAGCCAGATTTTAGAAATGGGAATGCTGTGAGAGAATATTTTAATCTAGTACTAGTGGCGGGAAATCTATGAAAGATCGACCGCTTTTGGTGTGCGTCAGAATTTACCCAAATGTACACCCTGTTTGCCTTTGATCTCACTCCAGACCAAGAATGTGCTGATCATTATTCTTTAATTAAAACTGGGAACCTCTGAGCTGAGATCAGATTTGCAGAAGCCCTTCCACAAACAGTTAATCTCATTATCTATGCAGTGTTTGATAATGTCATTGAGATAAACCAGAAGAAATGTCATTTTTGATTATATATGATAAACCATAAAATGAACACAAAGCAGCTGGAAAAAATTGTAACCAGTGACACCCATCCGTGACTGCTTTCTGACGTGTTTCCTGTGATCTGCTACCCAAGGAGACTGAGAAACCTCCCGCAGCACTAGTCATCAATACTGACCCCCATGACCTCCCTGGACAGCACTGGTTAGCCGTATACATTTCAGAAAATGGGACTGGGGAGTTCTTCGACAGCTACGGTTTTCATCCTGACAATCATGCAAAAACTATTGGGGTTTTTAAACAGAAATGCAAACAACATTTTGTACCTAAACACACAGTTACAAGATACCTTTTCTACCACCTGCGGTTTCACTGCATATTTTCTTACACCACAGATGCAAAGGACTTTCTTATGATCAGATTTTAAAATGTACTCTAATGATTTGCTGAAAAATGATGCCATGGTAACTAGTTTGTCGTCACTTTTCCAGACATCTGAACATGTCAGGGCACGTATCAGTGAGGTGGAAACATGTTCAGACTTGTTTGTCTTGTAATGAATTTAAAATATGCAGCAGCTTGTAATTTTATTCAAAACCAGTCACTTATAAAAATCATATATAAACACTCATAATTGTGTGTCTCTGTTTGCTGTGTTTAAACTGGGGATGGGGCTGTGTTTAACATTTTCAGATATACAATGTCTTCAATAATGACAAAAATATATAAAATATAAAGGTGTTTATTGTAAAAACTGCCAATAAAATACAACAAAAATCAGTGGTAACATCATGGATAAGATATGCAATGTCTTCAATAATGACAAATATATAAATACAAAGGCATTTATTGTAAAAACTGGCAATAAAATACAACAAGCATCAGTGGTGACATCATAGATATGATATAATAAAACAAAAGCATCTCCTGTTAAAAATGCACTATATCGCCATAGCCCTGAGGTAGAATTATAAGCACATCTTTCTAAAAACATGTTAACATATTTAACTATGAAGTAGACTAACATGCATCAATATAAACACTTTTTGTAAAAACAGGATTACATATTCAGTATGAGGTAAATGGCTAACGTAGGTTGTACACAGCAGTCACTGAGGTAGGATTACATATTTAATATGAGATAAAATGTTCAACATATGCTGTACACAACAGGCACTGAGGTATCTAACATCTATACATAGAGATTGCATTTTAAGTTTACATAGTGATCCACACAGGTTTCTTAAAAGACTTTTGGCTTTTAGGCGTCACTGACCATTGGCTAACTGGAGATGGCTGTGGCTGTTTTGCACCAGCTACCGATTTCAGCCTTTCACATAGCTCCTGTTTGCTGAGTGAGCAAACACTGAGGTGGGTATGTGGAGCTCAGCCATTGCTTTATGAAAAAACATCCCAGCCCTTTGGCTTTCTGTGGTCAGGGATTGCGTGGGTGGCTGTAGCAGCTCTTACTAAATAACGCCATGTGAGACCCAGAAACAACAGTGCCTTTATACATTAATTCACCCTTATCACTCCAAAACACAATATCCTTGTTCTTGGACATATGCTTTAACAAAAGTTCAGCATTGGTTTTAGACCGATGAAAACACTACTTAAAATGTCTTTTCCATAGTACTAGGTACAGAAGCTGTCTCTGCCATGACCCGGGGGTCGAACATTGATTCATTTTCAGGCATGAGTAATGTCAAACTGGTTTTAGCTTGTTCTCCTTGTCTTACCAAAGTCAGATAGCGTTGTAACACAGCGAGGTACATCTTGGCTTTGTCATAGTCTGATAAATCAGTCCGGGACAGTATAGCTCTCATGTCAGTGTCCAAACTGTGAGTTGCAACTGTTCTCATATCCTGATCAGGGTAATTAGTTTTAATGTGATCCATCTGTTGCTGAGTACCAAATACATTTTCTGTAAAAATCCATTATCTGTTAGCCAGCAGACCTGTGATCAAAGGGATGGCAATCCTAGCAGCGTTCCTATAAAGCCACCAGTCTGATTAACTATTTTCTTTTCCTTTTTAAGGTTTTTGTTTATACGCTAAAGTTTTAATAACTCTCCGTTTTTTTTCAGTACACCTAACTGCTTTGCTGACAGTGGAATATTTTCCTCTGAGAGTGTTTAAGGCTATCTCAGCTATAGCTGATATCAGATCATCAGAGGCTGAACATAAAAATAGCTTTTCTTAAGCTTGGAGGCCCTTTTACTAGTAACTTTAAAACAGACAGATTTCTCTGCAGTCTTTTGACATAATGACAATACAGTATCAAATATTTTAGAAGCAGAATGTGTTTTTTTCATGACATATGCCACAGGCCAGTCGGGGAAACACCCACTCATGATCTATATTAGTCTGGTGTATTGGATCTTAAATCAACCAGTAAATAGCCATGAGGCTTTCTTGTGGCATCTTCAAAGCTTCTAAGAAAAATTTTGTCTGACCAGGATACATTTGTCTAGCTAGTGTTGTGATCTGAAGCTTGTCTCTGGGGTTTTAAACAGAATCATGTATTTGGCATTTAGTGTGATGGTCCTGCTTTTTACCTTGACAGAACACATTCTGGACAATTAAAATATTGTCAATTGTTTATGATGACTGTACTTGGTAAACCATATTCCACTTCACTATTTTGACAGGCAGAGTCCATCAAATCATCTATAACGACAAAATTTACCTTTCCAGAGTGAAGAGATCATTGTCAGCTAGTGACATGAGTAGCCCTCCACAAATTTAATCTGGGGAACTTTAACAGCAATTCATTATACAAAGGTTGCCAACAGCTGTAGAACAGACAATATTTTCAGGCTTGTGTGATAAAGTGGCATCAGCATGTTCCAACAACTGTTTTATAAAGAAGCTCTTCCCACTATTAGAGGGCCAGCCAACAGACAAGTAAAGGGATGCTGCAACCTGATATCCATTTTCACAGTCAGTATCCGTAAGGAAGTGTTTAAAATTGTCTTGTAAAACCGCTTGTCATAAACTACTCTCTGTGTCTTGGACAGCGTTTTTTGTTTCAAGGACCACTGCTTTTTATTCCTAACAATGCTGGGTTGACTCACGGTAATTTCTTTAGAGATCTGTGACCCATATAGTCAAAGACCAGGTCCTTCAGACTTTCAAAAATTAATGTGTTTACTGCTGGCTACATTAAGGGTAAACCCTTTCACTTTAAGAACAACCTCACCACTGGACAGCCTGTAACCATACGTTTTGGGCCTGCAGAAACGAACTCTGTAATGTGTTCATCAGCAGGAACTTCACTGGTCAGCTCCCTAAATAATCACCCAGAGGGGTGCCCAGTCACCAGTCTGGACACAAAATGACAGAGTCTGTGTCGTGGTAAAGGCACCTGTCCTGTAACCTATCTAGCAGGTTGTAGAGTTCGAACTCTGGCATATGCCGTTGTAAAACAGCTATAAATATGTTGATATTATTGGAATTTGTGTAATGATCGCTGGTATATTTCCAGCTTAAACAAACTGTTTCATCATCGGTGAAAAGCACGATGACTATCGAAATAGGGGACAAAGACATATTGAAATAATTTCTGTGGGTCTGTTACTATGCTCGTTGTCGGTAAATTAGCTCTCTGCCAAATTTACCCCAAAGAGAATTTAAAACAGTTTAGATATCTGTCTTCTTGCAGGGTTAACAGTTATGGCTGCAGGGTTCAAATGGACATTTTCCCTTTCAAAATAATGTTGTATGTACCTGACTTTATCCTCTTCAGTTTTGACCCATGAAGGAAACCAGATGCCTCTTGTTTGCCTTTTAGATGCAGCTTGATGTAATCTGCAAAAAGCTCTGTGCATGACTCTTTAAAATGCCAAACTTCATAAATGTTAATGATTTTGTAGCCTTTTTCCAGTGCCAGGTTTAGTTCTACGGTACAGTAGGTACCAGTAAGTGACCGTTGCTCTTCATCATGTGTGCATGATGTTGTTTGAGAATCTATTTTCAGCGCATGCGACATAATGTAAACCACGAGCTTTTACCAATCCTGGATGGCAACACTGGAAAGAAAAAGACCTCTGGGGTAAGATTTTACTTTGCTAAACCAAAGTACTGGTGAGGTCATCAAAAGGTCATAAATGATGTCAGGATGACCGACCGGATACTGTTGGTTTTGTTAACAAAAAGGGTAGAGGCTGAGTAAAATCATAATAGTGTATTTTCTCATCAGGCTGTGTCTTATAGTACAGACAAATGGCATTGTTCTCCCCAAACAGTGACTGCCTAGGTTAGTAGCTGGTAGCTGCCTGTCCCTCAAAAATTATTCAAGCCCTGATCCGTGGTCTGCATTGCTTTCCATTCATGTTTACAATACTCTAACTGCAAAACCCTGTCTTTTTAGAAAATGAAATTTGTGCATGGTCCTATTGAATAACTGTCAAAACTAGTCCCTGTCATGTGGTTTCTATCTTTCTCACAGTAACAGATGTTGCAGCCATGAAAAACAACCATTAAATTCAAATGCTGTGGGTATTCCATTTATGACTGAATAGCCATCCAAAAATACTGGACCACCTTAAATTCACCACCCCTTAGCGCATGCTGAATAGAAATGTTTTCTTTCTCAGATATGTGACATAAGCCACTGAATAGCAGGTGTGGAGTACCTCTTCAGTTGTCTGTGGTAGTTGTCTGGGGAGAACAGCAACAGTGCATTCTTTCAAAACAGAAACCTGTACATCGCCATAGAAACTGAGGCTATGGTGGCGTACTGGAAGAGATCTAAGGATACTGTTTCATACTCCACGGTATCATCGTCTGACTGTTTTAAAATACTTTTCCTAGTCATCTCAGTACTTCATTTCTAAATCTGACACAGGCTTTTGAAGAATTTCAACATCTAACTGACAATAGTAGCGACTCTCTTTTCAGATTAAATTCTCTATGTCTGTTAGCTAAGGTACCAGAAAACTCTTGCTTTTCTGCAGGCAACATATATTCAGGACCATAAAACTGAGCATCGGGCGGGGTCCTACATAATTTTCATTAGCCTTGGTGTTAAAAAAAATGGGGAAGTAGCCTTTAGCAATCTCATTCTCAAATCCAAGGGCTGCAGGGATTTTTGCTAGTTTAAAAGGAAAACAATGGCTGTCAATAAATCTGATGTGTAGGGATGTCACTGTGACACAGAGTACTTTTCCTCCTTGTGGAGCAATTTAATATCAATTCTTTCCTTACTAGCTGGCTAATGATAAAGTAACTGTCATAGCCTTTGGCATTGTGTGCTATAAATGTGAGTGTCTAAATGGGGCATCAATAAAATGTCCTACAAATCTTTTATGCAATCTTCACCTTCAATTCCCAGGACCTCTTCCATCTAACTGCTTAGCATACACAAAATTTGGTATGTACACCCCGTTTCTTGTGTGGCTTCAAAATCAAACACTATATATTTCTCAGTGCTTTTACAACTGTGAGTGGTGACATGTAACACAGATGCTTATCGGCTGTCATGAAAGAACCACATCTGCTACACTGAATCAATTTACATGTATGAGATCCTTGTAAAAACAAAACATTGTTCACACAGTTTCATGGATTTACAAGACCCTGTATCACCATCAGCTCTAGCTAAATGTCTTTCTAGGCACTTGAAGACCTACAGATTCTTACATTGTGACAAGATACTGTGCCAATTTCTTTTTCGAGACAACATGGGTGAAACAAACTTTACACTGTTGTGCTGATATGATTCCCTTATGGCTGTGGCTACATCACAATATTCACAGAGGTACCGATGCGCTATGAATTTTTACATCAGTGATGCCATAATAATGTTTTCATGTAATAATACAAACAGTGTTTTAGGAAATCTTTCTGGACCTGTTGAAAATGTTTGCCAGTTTCCTTCATTATGATATAAAATCTTAATTTTGACTCCTAAAAAGCGTTCAAACTGTGACACATCACTAAAAGTGACAGGGCTTTGGTCTGACAAACCTAGCTCAGCATACAATATTTTAGCCTTGTTCAACAACTGACTGTCACTCATATGTGGATTTAAGAGTGCGAGATGGAGCCCCAAAACACAAACTATTGTCTCTGTTATTTAAATCAATCAGGTATCGTCTCTTTTTGTAAAATCCTGCTATACGATGGATTTCAGTGTCCGTCTCCCCACCCCGACCCTGGTGGTTTCTGATGAGTCGTTATCACAAGATGTATAGAGGAATCAGTAATTACTTCAGTATTGCTCTGTAGCATATCAGCTATCTGATCTAAGAAGGTTGCAGCATTTAGTTCATTTGGACTTGTCTTTCTTGAGAACAAGGGTGATTCAAAGCAGCATTTAATCTTACCTGTATAAAATCCCATATTGTGTTTTCTCTTCACACTGTCTAACAAACTTTCTATAGCCTGGTGCATTGCTGCAATAGCCTCTGTAAAGATTTTATTTTATCTAGATTTATAAACTTATATCTTTGATGAAATTCTGTAGCATTAAATTTTTTAAACTGCGTTCATATTCCTGTACAGCTTCTAAATACACTGTGAGGGGCGCCCTGTTAGCCTGATCATCATGGTTTTCTAATTCAGACTGCAGACCATTTGTAACATTTTGTAACAACCTATGCTGCACTATTTTCCTAGCATGTTTTACTT
The DNA here is from genome assembly GCA_016271365.2 of Neoceratodus forsteri. NCBI lineage: Eukaryota > Metazoa > Chordata > Ceratodontiformes > Ceratodontidae > Neoceratodus > Neoceratodus forsteri. The sequence continues at coordinate 998,810,057 of CM057458.1, read as the reverse complement.
TTCTGATCAACTTTTCTCGTATTGTTTTATTTTTACCAGATTTTTCTTTTTGACCCCATTTGTTATTTTTTCATTTTGCTAGTGATGCAACCCCTTGTACTCAGTTTATGAGAGCTTCTGTGCTTTCACTTTGTATTTTGTTCTTTGTTTTTGGCAGCTTTTTCCTCCAAGCCCTTGTACTTTTCATACATGACTGCACTAAACGAGTCTTCAGTTCTCTGATTGAACATTTGGAAATATTGATTAAACCAAGCACACTGTTCAGTACAGTAGCTGAACTTTTTAAAAGCTCAGATTTAAGCAGCTGATGATCGTAATCCTCACTAGATAATCTGCCCTCAATTACCAAGGCATTAAACAAACAATCAATTGTTTTAAAAATATAGGCTTTCCCAATATTGATCAAGTCAATGTCACTTTCTTGAAACCTTTGGTCAGAAAATCTTGAGCCGCTGCTCTAAATGGGTGTACAATGTTTATTGGCACATTTGGTTCATTTACAGCTGCAGAGACTCTTAAAACATTGCTCGTAGGTGGTTGTATATCTTGTTCAGTTATGCTATATGTATTCTGGTCACTGACCCCAGTTGAAATTCTGCCATGCCTTTGAAAAACATCACGTTCATGTAATGATCTCTTTCCCTCTCACACCTGTAGGGTTTGTCTGTGAGGCTGTTTAAAAACAGAAAATAAACCCTGTCACTACTTCAGTATTTTAAAACTTTATAAGACAACATTTAAACTCTAAAACTGCAGCATCTACTATTTCTAGATAAAAATAAATACCTTCTGTAGCAGTAATCTGGGGTTAGCCAGCCTCACCCTCCAGGATTTCTCTGGTTCTATTTAAAAACAGAAAATAAGCCCCTGTCACTACCGGTATTTTTAAAACTTTTATAAGACAACATTTAAACTCTAAAACCTGCAGCATCTACTATTTCTAGATAAAATAAATACCTTCTGTAGCAGTAATCTGGGATTAGCCAGCCTCACCCCTCAGGATTTCTCTAGGTTCTATTTAAAACAGAAATAAGCCCCCTGTCACTACTTGGTATTTTTAAAACTTTTATAAGACAACATTTAAACTCTAAAACATGCAGCATCTACTATTTTCTAGTTAAAAATACATACCTTCTGTAGCATTAATCTGGGGATTAGTCAAACGATTAAATGTTTGGATAAGCTCTTCATCAGGAGTCCACGGTTCCATAGCTAATTGTTGAATATTTTTAATTTTTCAGCTCAAGACAAAGGACAGAGCGATACTAACACAACTGCTACTTGAGCTTCAGTATCTTCAAATGCTTATATAAAATTGACTCAGACCCCCCCCTCACCACCCACAAGTATGTGTCAAGTAGTGAAAAACATCTGGCACTGTCCATCAGACCAACACCCCCTCCCCCATTCTCCAAGGGGCTATATAAGACCCTATGCTAGTCAATGTAGGCTTTTGTTTCTCACTTCCTCATGACAGCTGGAAGGCATTAAGAAATGCCTTTCTGCTAATAGGCTGGTCACAGTCTAATTAAAAACAGATGATTTTTATCAATCTTAAAACACAGAGAGGCTGTGAGTGCAAGCCTAAGTTATGCTTTGAAAAGTAAAAACAGAAATTTTGTCTTTTAAACAGCTGCATCCTTTAAATTAGTAATTCGGTAAAACTGCTTGCCTACCACTAATCAGAATATAAATCTTGTAACATATCATTTATTTTCTATTTAGTACTACATGGCTTTTTAATTTTTGATAATGTAACTATAGACATATCATTTATTTTTCTATTTAGTACTACATGACTTTTAATTTTTGATAATGTAACTATAGGCATTTTGCAACAAAAGCATAAAAGCTACTTTTTTACAGACCCTGTAATCCCAAAATTTTGAGACACACGTTTCCAAAGAGAATCAATAGGCCTTTGTAGCCATGGCTGTGTAAATGAACAACAGATGTTTTGTCACGTCTTAGCAGACAAAGACCCCTACCACACAGCCAACAGGCCCGTGAGCTCCAAAAGGTCCATCTATATTTTAAACATCCACAAAAGCATTGCTTTTTCCTACGTGCCTAATGAGGGCGGACACACATACACACACACACACACACACACGCACACAAAGTGTGTATTTTTTTCTAACGACTCTAAGCAAAGCTGTATATCGTTTTAAGACTATGTGCTTTAAAATTATTTTGAAAGAGAAACATTATCATTTTACATTCTGTCTTTTCTTTGTAAGATATCATTTTTCAAACATTATAAATATCACACATTTCATTTCAGCCTTCTCCTTGATACTACACAGAGCTGAGGGTGAACTATAGGTATATGTATTCCTTTTTCTTATATAGTTTTATTCTTTCTAATTCATGACAAAAGTATAATTAGTTTTTAGCGATTGTTGCAATGCTATCCAGAAAACTGCTGAACCATCTTATTTACACAGAGGTCCCCGTTTTAGCTTATAAATGTTACATGCGTATACATAAAGCTATCCTTTTGATGCAAGTCTGACACAGTCCTACAGATGCATATTAAATAATTTTGTATACTGTTACAAAAACAGAAAAAGGGTACTCACACAGGCAGATGAATTCCCTCGGGGTGGGGTCTCCACACAGATCTGTGACATCTCTGCGATCAGGTTCCTCCTAGATACTTCTTTCTGAAAATATCCTAATCAAAAACACACATGCCCCCTGCAGTTATACAATAGGCCTACAGGGGTCACACACACTACATAAACACTAACTGATTTTTGGGGTGGAAGGAGCACGGTGATGAAGAGGGACAGGGGTTCGAGCCAAGATGGTGGGGGTGCAGGAGAAAGGAGGGACGAGGAGTTCAACCTAGCATGGCGGGACTCGGGTTCGAGACAGGATGGTCTGGCAGGGGCTCAAGGGTGTCACGAGAATGAGGGGTGGGGCAGGGTTCAAGCCAGGATGGTGGGAGTGCAGGAGACAGGAGGGATGCAGGAGTTCAACCTAGCATGGTGGGACTCGGGTTCGAGACAGGATGGTCTGGCAGGGGCTCGAGGTGTCACGAGAATGAGGGTGGGTGACAGGGGTTCGAGCCAGGATGGTGGAGTGCAGGAGACAGGTGGGGATGCAGGAGTTCAACCTAGCATGGTGGGACTCGGGTTCGAGACAGGATGGTCTGGCAGGGGCTCGAGGTGTCGAGAATGAGGGGTGGGTGACAGGGGTTCGAGCCAGGATGGTGGGAGTGCAGGAGACAGGTGGGGATGCAGGAGTTCAACCTAGCATGGTGGGACTGGGTCGAGACAGGATGGTCTGGCAGGGGCTCGAGTGTCTGAGAATGAGGGGTGGGTGACAGGGTTCGAGCCAGGATGGTGGGAGTGCAGGAGACAGGTGGGGATGCAGGAGTTCAGCCTAGCATGGTGGGACTCGGGTTCGAGACAGGATGGTCTGGCAGGGGCTCGAGGGTGTACGAGAAGGAGGGCGTAAGGCGGCTTACAAAATGGTGCTGTTAGGTCATTTCCCGCATAAGGCGGGGCACTGGGTTCGAGGCATGTCATTTTCCATAAAAGGGGCTGGACATGGGTTCGAATCAGTGTCATTTCCTGCGCAGAGAAGGCGACGCAGGGTTTGAGGTTGCATCACTTCCGCCAGAAGTGGGCGGGCTAGCGATTTTAGGAGGGACTTCCGGTTTAACAATGGGCGATTCTGATTGGTCCGTTTTGAGGCCACGCCCACCTGTCAAATGACGGGCACGCGCTGATTGGCTGAAATTTAACATTTGACGAGATATATGAACTTATACTACTATAATACTTTGGTATAGAAAAGTTCAGAGAAATAAAAGAGGAGGAATTACAATAATACATTTCTGTTAAGAGAAGCAATGTATATTGATTACTTTCAAACTAATAATCCCAAATTTGGACTGAATGAGGTGATAGAATGGCAACCGATTCTTTGAAAATTCTAATATAGCAAAATAAGCAAAACTGGTTAAATAATACCTTTTATTTAATATGGACCAGCCTTCAGTGTAGTACTTTCCTTTAAAATTTGTGAGGATGTTGTAAAATATAATCTAAAACTTATTATAATATTTGTTGAAGTTGATTTACATATCTTGAAGAAACAGTAAAATTAATAGCTTCCTGACACCTAGTATTCTAGTAATTTGGTGATGCAGAAGGCAGGTCTGGCACACAGAACAGGCTGAATTAGCCTGTTAATTATAACTTCGTCATTGCCAGATTCAGGGAGGGCTATTGCTATAAAACTAGCCTGGAAAGCCCCGCGCTCTCATTCCCACCTAGGATCTGTAAGAGGCACTTATGTAAATACTGAATCCTATCTGTTCAAGTAAGAGAAAGATTGTGAAATAAAAGTTAGAGCCTGTCCTCTGTTTGTACAGGTAAAGAAATAAAGATAGAAAAGACCACACCGACAAGTGCTGCTTCTTTGGAGAAAAAGTAAATAGCATTTACAGGTTAGATTTTCATTTAAATAATGAATGTTACTGAACAAGGAGTGAAGCTAATCTCTTTTACTTTGTTTAAATAAGGATAGTATGAACATTTGGAGAGACAGCACTATGAGTAGTAAATTTAAAAGCGTAATGACTTAAGTTAGACTGAAATTTAACTGAAGAGTTAACTAAGTTGATAAATTTGGGTAATTTAAGTTAGAATGTGGAAGTTTTATCTGTCGATTAGCTTAAGATGTATATGGAAATAATTGGGATCCTAATTAGTATGTATTTGAATTCGCTACAGGCAGCATGTTGAGTGAAGCATCAATGTAAAACATTGTAAATTAAGACAGTATTTGAGAAGTAGTGTGGAAAAGGTCAGCATTATTATTTCCTTGAGTTAACTTGATATTTGGAACACACTAGAAATGAAGTCATATATTATGTTTTTGGTTTTTATGATTAATTTTCAGCTGAGTAGTGGTGGGAGTTGAATCTGACAACTTATTTAAAATTACAAGAACGATCCTTATAATAAGGTGATAATCTATTTTACATATGGAATAATAATATAATAGCTCTTCTGCAATATAAATGTTGTTTAACAAATATTTAAGGAATATTTTTTGTAGAGTGAAATATGAAAATTATTGTAATTATATATTTTTACTTTAGAAACCAATTCTGATGAAGGGTATTTTACCTGAAATGTAGAAAGCTGAGAAAGCTGATTTGGATGTAACATTATTAAACAATTAACTGAAAAGTCTGACTACGTGAGTTTGTTGATTTACTTCAGGCGAGTGGGGTGAAGCTCCGGTATACTTTTGTATAGAATTATGAACATTGTAAGAAACTGAAATGACATAAATTGTCTATCAATAAATGATTAACTGAACTGACTGAAGTACCCCAGAGGCATATAATAGGAGGGAGCAGGTGGTGCTAGATGCCTTCTAGGACAACTTCCTGGTGCAAATGGTCAGTGAACCAACCAGGTTGGGGAACATCCTTAACCTGGTGCTGGCAAATGGGGAGTTTGTGAGGAACCGAGGGTGGAAGAGCCACTGGTGAGGAATGACCACCACTCAGTATGGGTCACATTGGACATGGGTAAGGATGAGTAGTGTTTGATACAGGTGTGCTGGACTTCAGGGTGGCCGACTTTTGGAGAATGGAAATAGTTAAGGAGCATGTGGCCAAAATGCTATAATATGGACACTTACAGAGGTGGGAGCTCATTAAGAGGGGCAGTGGAGCAACGACCTGTGTCAGAATAGGAGTAAAAGGTGAGGGCTAAGAAACCTAGCTGGGTGACCAATGGAATCATATAAAGGTTAAGGAGGAAAGAAGCCACCTTCAGAAGAAACAAAAGATGGGGGACAGGGCGGAGTACCTGAAGGAAGTTAAGGAGGTGACAAGGGCTGTAAGGGAAGCAAAGGCATCAAAAAGTGTAGGCTGGCACAGAGCATTAAGGAGGGAGAAGGAATTCTACAGGTACATCAGGGAGAAAAGGGCTGCAAGGACAATATAATAAGGATCAGGAGGGAAGGGGATAGGTGGAGGTGAGGGAAAAAGTGGCAGAAATGCTGAATGACTATTTCTGCTTGGAATTTACCAAGGAAAGGGAGGGGAGATGCCCAATTGGGGATTACAGACAGGTAGAGAGGAGAGAGTGTGACATACAGCGGGATCACAGTGGGCAAGGTACTGGAGGGACTGAGGGTGCTGAGGTAGACAAGGCACCAGGACTGGATGGCATTCATCCCAGGGTGCGAAGAAACTGGAGGAGATTCTAGCAAAGCCTTTGGCAGACCTATTCAGCACCTCACTAGATTCAGGGTGTGTACCTCAGGATTGGAGGATGGCTCACATGGTACCTCTGCATAAGAGTGGCTGGGGAGACTATCCAGGGAACTATAGACTGGTGAGCCTCACATCCATTGTAAGAAAGCTAATGGAGACAATCCTGGAGGAGAGGCTGGTATCCCTTCTGGAGGCGAATGGGCTACAGGACGATAAGCAGCATGGCTTTTTTGCTGGCAGATGATGCCAGACAAACCTGGTAGAGTACTATGATTAGGTAACTAGGCAATTGGACGGGGGCCAAGCAGTGGACATCCCGTATCTAGACTTCAGTAAGGCATTTGACCCAGTGCAGCATGGGAGACTAGGAAGTAAGCTACAAGGTACAGGGGTGGGAGCAAAGTTGGTGGGCTTGGTGGGGAACTGGCTACAGGGGAGACAGCAAAAGTGTTGGTGGGGGAGCTATCACAAGACTCCACCATCCTGAAAGCACTGTGGCAGTGCTCACCCCAGTGCCTCACTCCCACTTGTTGAGATCATCAATCTCCACCCTGCTCTCTGTCCCACACTGCTCTACAAAAATGGGTGAGCATGCCTTCACCTCCCGCCTAAACTCTGGAACTCTCTCCTTCCTGTCTGAAGGGCCCCAGTCTCACTCCTCCTTCAAACTGCACTTGTTTCCCACCTAAAAGCACTTGATTCTTGTGAATGTAACTAACCTTCTTGCCTCCTCTCTTTATATCTAGTTTCATTGATTCTCTGAAATGTTGAATGTTTGTATCCTAATGTCATCACCTGCTCTTGTTATGGCCTGCAAGGATTGGTAATACTATATATAAGTTCTATTGTTTTTCCCCGGACCATCCCTGCGTGGATACCAATTGTCTGTACCATATACTGTATTGTACTTTTTGTACTTTTATAACTGTACCTAAATGTCAACTGTGTATTGTACCCTCTGGGTCATGCTTGAAAATAGGCAGGGTTTTTGCCTAATGCACCTACCCAATCAACAAAAGCTAAATAAATAAATCATCCACAAGGCGATGATGAATGGAGTTCTTCAGGGCTCAGTGTTGGAACCAGTGCTTTTGAGATATTCATTGCAAACATTTCGGTAGGCATCAAAAGCAAAATCAGTTTGTTTGCTAGTGACACCAAGATGGGGTGGTAGGCAGTGACCTAGGGGGTTAACAAGGACTTCGGGAGGATCTGGCTAAGCAGGAGTCCTGGTCAGATACTTGCAGCTAGGGTTCAACACCAGAAAATGCAAGGTGCTGCACTTTGGTGCTAAGAACCTGGAGCAGCTACCATCTGGGAGGTGAGCAGGTGGCAGTGACAGAGGAGGAGAGGATCTGGGGTGCTCATTACAGGAGCAATGAACAACTCAGCACAATGTAGAAAGGCAGCTGCAAAGGCCAACAGGATGCTGGGTTATATTGCTAGGGAATATCCTCAAGGAAGCTGGAGGTGATTTTGCCTTGTATGGATCACTGGTTAGGCCACACCTGGAGTACTGCATGCAGTTCTGCACCCATACCTGAACAGGGATGTTAAGCTACTGAAGGGTGCACAGTGCATGGTGACAATGATGATCAAAGGGCTGGGGAACTTACTATACGAGAGTAGGCTAAAGAAATTGAACATGTGCTCACTAGAGGAGAGGAGGGAGAGAGATGATGATTGAAACCTTCAAGTACATGATGGGTATAAACAAGACTTGTATGGAGGGCTTTTCAAACTGAGGAGGAGGGACACCCAAGGACATGATAAGAAGCTTGAGGGGAAGGTTCAGGAGGGAGCTGAGAAGACACTTTTTACAGAGAGGGTGATGGCGGGTGGAGCGTGCTGCCAGCAGTGGTGGTATCTAGCAGAACAGTGGGGGCTTCAAGAGGAATAGGACAGAGTAAGAGGGAGGGTCAAGGGGGCAGAGGGAAGGAGGGGCACCGTGTAACAGGGTTGCTAGCTGCACAACCGAGCAGCCATGGTAGACCGTAAGCCTTTTTCTGCTGGCGAATTTCGTATGTATGCATAGTTCTGTGTACTGTTGTTTCTGTAAGTTTTGTGCCATTTTATCCAGTGGCATCTTAGCATCAATATGAGTGCACTGCAAGTGTGTGTTGTATATAAGCACCCAAAACTGTTCCAAGCCATACATAAAAGGTCTGCAGAGTTATACACTGCTGTTGGCCCTGTCATGTATATACATGGTGTCGCCATGTTAAACACACACATACCATATACTGCAGACCCATGACATGACTCTGCTTACTGAAATGCCCAGCAATGTGCAACTGTAGTACAAAACAATGGCCTGCACTCCTGCCATCACCATTGTTCCCCTTTATTGCAGCTGTGACAGCCACCTCTGTTCTGATGCAGAAGTTGGCCTACTGGTGGTGACATACACTACCTCACCAGTCTGTACAATCCCCGCAATGCGGTAGCTCAGTTTCTTGCTCACTGTCTTCCACACCTTCGTTCTACTGGGTCTGGGAGCTGGATCACCCTGGTTAGTGGGACCAAACATCTGGCCCTCCCTTGATGTGACCAGCTCCACCAGGGTTACCAGGTCATCCTGTATGAACCTTCATTCACACGGTCTGCCCTGCCTGACTGCTCTGCCTCAGATATTGTGGAGTTGTCTTACAGTATACTGCACTAGAATGCTGTGAGATGTTTATAGTCCCTTAGCAATAACAGGCCTTGGACAGTGTGTGTGCAGCATTACTGTGACTTCAATTAGATTTGCACAGAACAAACACTTTTTGTGCCATGAAGTACAGGTTTCACCATTGGGTGTGGCATTACATGACTGCCACATGTGAGTCATTTGGGGCCCTTTGCTGTGTAGTAGCTGTACATGCATAGTATGGAGTACAATGCATTCGTACTGCACTGGACCTGTGTCATCGCACTGCACATGCTGCCTGTTACTGACATCATATATTGCACAGTGGTTTGTTCATTGACTACATAATCCTCACACCAGAGAACATCCACAGGGCCATTGAGGGTGCACCTGGTGGAATGGACAAAGTGACTGGCAGAGACGACCATGTGAGTGTACACACCCTGTCCTATCTGGGGGTTTGCAGTAGTGACACTGTAGTATGTCCAGCATAGCGGTGTGAGGTTGTGTGTATCTGTCTGTCACAGGTGTCTGTCATTGGTGTGGGATGCTATGCTGAATGCTGCATGCAAAACAGTTCTGTTTGTCAGCATTCTGCACATTGGTGCTACACTGGCCACATATTGTTTTGGCAACTCACTACTGTGTAGTACTTCACATGCCTACAGTATGTATCCATTCCTTTGCAGGTGCTGACACCTCAATTAATAAGAACATGTCTAGACCATTAGGAGCCAGGCATAGGACAGTGTCCAGTGTGCTGCCTGCAGAAGGATCAGAAGCAGAGTCATACCCTGAGATCCTGCTGCTCCTTCCAGACACAGGGGATGACATCATCCTCTCCTGCCACAGTCCCATTCCTGTGGCTGCAGAAGACAGGCTCGTGACCTTGACTGGCATCAGCAGCTCTGCCCCCTTAAACCAACATGCAGCCCATGCTGCACATCAGGCTACTGTGGCAGAAATGCTCCACTGGCCACACTAATCTCCAGCTGTGCCAGTGGTTGGCCAAATGGTAGAGGACACACACCTACTATAGTCTGTAATGGCAGCACGGAGGCTGTGCTGCCTCAGAGGCTAATGCTGTACCATGAAGAGGTGCTGCTCAATGGCATGAAGCAATCACCCCTGCCATCAGGGATGACTGAGCTGAGATCACCAAGTTCATGCAGGAGCAGACTGTGGTCTTCAGGGAGGTGCCACAAACAGGCTTGTCAATGGGCCAGTCTGTGCAATAGCAGCAGGGTGCAGGTGTTTCAACACCCTTGCAGGTGTTTTACGGCATTGTGGCTGCACATTGGTAGCATACATTGAGGTCTACAGACTCCAGGATCCTGAGCACACCCAGAACACCAGGCCATGGTCTGCTGCCCATGTCCCCTACAGTGTTGGGTAGTTACTTTTCTATTACTTTCTATTACTTTTGAAAACTTGCTCCAGAAAGCTCTGTGCAGTCACTAGCAAGGATGGAGAAGTACTGGAAGATGTACTACACTTACAGTTACTGTTAAGTCTTTATACAAAAAAATGCATAACTGTAACTAATTACATTTGTTTGAAAGTAACTAGCAACTAACCTATTACTTTCAAAATTTTTATTTGTTACAGTTATTTATTTGTTGTTTTGTATAAAAAGAATAAGTAACTATAATTGTAAGACATATTACTTTTTCTAGTACTTATCCATCCTTGCTAGTGACACGAGCTTCCTGGAACAAGTTTCAAATGTAATGAAAGTAATAGAAAAAAGTAACACAAAACTGGTCCCCTACCACTACACCATCCAGCCAGGGGTAAGTGTTGGCCACCACAGGCATGGACACCTTGTGGACAGGCAGACAATGGGGCTGTCTACACTACATATGTGCATGTGGATAACCACCCCAGGCCCTCTTCCAGTGCTGTATCCTCCCAATATTCCCATGCCAGGATCTGGGACGTTGGGAGCAAATGCCTGCCTCCAGTGCTCCACTCCATGGTGGCTACTCTCCACAGAGCATGAGAAAACTACCTATCACAAATATTTACCCAGTTGGGCTGTCTGTGTGACAGCTATATGTGCTTCAGAGTGTGATAGTCCCCCTCATATGGGGTGTCCATGGTAGTTATCCTGTATTTTGAGTTCTTTTCTACCATGTTGCTAAATTTACATTCTTGTTCTCTGTTATGCATTGGTCATTAAATTGTTCTGCCTTCATTTAAAGGCATTTGGTTACATTGGTAATTACTGTACCTTTGGGGTCCGATATTCTTATTGATCAGCTGGTCCTGGATTCCCCAGGAGCATGTGGCCATCAATTGCCCCACCTGTATAGCTCATCATTTACTCCTTGGTCAGATAGCTCTGCATCTGCCACACTGCACCCATCTGGACAATGCTATTCCAAAGGTCACTTCAATATTGTGCAGCAGGCATAGCACACAATGAATGTCTTGTGTGCCTTACTGAGATGCTATTGTAGGGCACTGCTAGTCTTGTCCAGGCATCTGAACCACATTTTCAGCATGACAAACACACACTCAATTATACTGATGGTCGCTCTGTTTGCCTCATTGTAGCACTACACTAAGTCAGATACAGGCCACAGGACAGGTGCATGAGCCATAGATGCAGGGGTAGGTGCTGTCTCATGTGGATATCAAACAGTTTTCAAATTAGTTACAATATGGCATACATTGTTAGTAGTGCAATACAGCATTCTGTGTGTATTAGCAAGGAGGACCCCACTGAGAATCAAATCAACCTTGAACATCTTCCACAGGATTGAATTATGCTAGATGTAGGCATCTTGCAATAGACCTGGATTCCATGCTGGAAGATTGATTATGAACACAGTGGCATTGCAAACCACCTGCATATTCAGAGAATAGAAACCCTTCCTACTGATGAAGTTTTTGATTCCCAGCAATGTAGGTAGTGCATGAATGGTCACGTGGTACAATGAATTGTTGGCAATACAGGATCATATATTTTCAGATCAGGTTTGAATGTGAATTATGGGCCTGGTTCACGATTTCTGCTAAAAGCCAGACTGTCATTGCTGTAAACTGAAATGGCTGCATTATTTTTTTCCATGAATAGTGTAAGACTAAATGCCACCTAGAAGCTTGTTTAGGAACAGATCAGGTAAGTGGCACTGAATAGGTTCTATGCACTAAGGTGCAGCCAGGCATACCCAATTCACCTGTACCTGGTCTGCATAGCTAAACATCTGGAGACAAGCACAGGGTGTGTGGTATGCACAACTACACACACTGACATGGCACCAGTCCATGGCCAGCACCTGGTACACAGATGCAAGAGGTGTGGTTCGAGGGACAGGTGGGCATCCAATCGGTTGCCCATCCTGGATCACCAAGAGGATGCCTTACTCACATGGGCAGGCAATTCTGGCATAGCATGGGACCAGCTGTTCTTTTTAAATATGGACAAATGCCGAATGGCTACCCCAGCCCTCCTGTCAGCTCAGTGGGCATGAGCAACAGGGTGGAAGGATGTCCTATCCTGCTGCAGCCAGCAGGTGTCATGGGTGTGTGTGTAAAGGATACAGCAGGGTCCCCACTGCTGTATTCTGTGCCCCTTTGCCCAGCACTCTGCCCTTGTGAATGGTGGAGGTGGGAACACCCCAAGACATGCCCCAGATGGGCTGCGCGTATCGTAGCTGCATGAATGGCCTGGGGATCAGGTGCAGAAGGGATGTGCTCACATTCATGCATGCATGAAGGGTTTGCAGGATCCTCGGTGTGTGGCATTGCCACTAGGGTTATCTATGCCACAGATTCACAACACGCAGGCAACCTGCACCATCGTGCACAGGCTCCAACATCTGTAAACAAGTATGTCAGTTACTGTCAATTTTGCTCAGCGAGGTTTTGAGACAAGTACCTCTACTGTTTATTATGAAACCAACATGAGTTAAAACGTTTTAAGATACTACTTTTACATAATCTGCATTCTCACACTGTTAAGTACCTAAGTTGTTTTGTCACCACTGTGTGACTTGTTCGAGGCTTCTGTCCAACTGTATTAGTCTGAATCTTATGTTGTTTGTATATCATTACTTGCCTATTTGGAAGTATAGGTTCAACTGAACTAGGGCAGGGCTTGAACCACATTTTGTTGACTTAGGCGAAAACATGTTTATCAAATTTTTCTAGAGAAATGTAAGCAAAATTCAGCTTAGCCATCTTAATGTTTGATGATGGTGAGATGAAAACTATTTGCTCTGTAAACTGTACTGTATAAACTATGACAATTTCTTGAGAGAGTTATGGTATTGAATTCTGAACATCTCATGCTATCAAGAGATGTGGTATGTCTGAACAGCAAAACTATCAAGATGGTATTTCAATGTCAATGCCTCAAGAACTATGGTAGTTCTTATCATCGAATGCCATCAGCTATGGTATTCTGAACATCCAACACCATCATCGCATCAAGTGCAGCAACATGTCTATCTGCAGCAATTCAAAGTTACATGACCTCAGGAGAAAGACAACAACATGCAGAATCCTTTGCCAGCTACCATGCCTTAAAACTGCAATGCAGCAAGTCGTTCAGGAACAATACTTCCACCAGCTCCAAACATTTGACCAGGATCAGACCATCCAGAGAAAACACCAGCAAGCATCACCCCCGACAAAACCAGGTAAATACAAGTGTTTGTCAATGATTGGAAGCCTTTGCCAGATTCAGTTTCTAGCTAACATCTCATCTTTGACAAGAGGTTAAAATGGCTGGGAGTGAGATTCTACCTGGGGGATGTGGGTTTATCAATGGCTACTGTGTCTGCATGTTTTGCTAAGCACTGTATAAACTGTCATCATCTGGACTGGTTATATGCCAAGCTGAAACTGGGATTGCTGAACACAGAGTACCAGCTAAAAGAACATGCCTTTCCAGCAACCCTCCCTTTTACAGAGGACGAAGAAGACTCTTAGCAAGATTATATTCTTCTAATAAGTGCAACACTGGTACAATGTATTTGAAAAAGACTGTTGCTTTATTACTTACTAATTGCTTATATGTCACTATTTTCTTTTCAAGTCTGTTGTTTAAAATAAAACCTATTTAATGGTATAGTACGTTTTTTATCTGCTTGACCTGTGAAACTCATGACATTGTGGGATGTTTGTGAGGTACACACAACACTGGGATTAAGATTTAGTCTTCAGTTAGTATTAAATAAATCAGGTTGCCTCTCACACATTTGACTACCAAGTTTCGGTTGAGGTTACTAAAAGTTGGATTATAACCACTCATATAATTAGCACCCAATGTGGGGCATGGGACCTTTCACATAAATGGCGTCATACAGTGTGCGAGGTTAGATACAAAGTCTGATCTTAAGATTATCTGAACCGTGCTATATAGCAGAATGTTGGGTGCTCCTAACATTGACAGCATGGGCCCTACCCTATAGAAGCCCTGCATGATTGCTTTTCTCTCAGATGAGGTGCTGAGGAAGGTGATGAGTTCCCAGTATACTGCAACAGATCAACAGAACTGCCCCAGTGGGCACAACATTGATGACTGGATTTTCCTCATGGTGTCACCAGTGGGAAGCAGGAATGTGCCTGTTGCCAGCAGGCACATGCCCACAGTGATCTTGAGCTAGACACTCCAGTTGTGGCTCCTCCATATGGATGTCTCAATGCCACCATGCAGCAGCTCACAGAGGTACTGCAACATAGTCCTACTGACCTGGTACTGTGCCAGGATCTGGTCATCACTTATTTCCATGAATGTTGTGGCCTTGTACTCATCTGGTAGCATATGCCTTCCAACAGTGCAGCCAACATGTATTGACATTACCTCTGCCTCTTTCTCTGCCTGATGCACCCTCTACATCATTAGCATGATGTGTGCAATGCTGCTTGCTGAATCCTTGCTCTCAAAGCTGCTGCTGTGTGTGCCCTGTCTGTCATGTTGTACCTGTTTAAAGCTTACATTTTATAGATTTCTTTTTGTATGGCACTATTTGGTTGCTTGTGCATTGCCAGGTGTTTAAATATTACGTTTTGCATTTCATTCAGGTGTCTCTTCTTGTACTGCACACTGAATAAATTATATTTGGGCTACAGTGCAATATGATAAGCACAGCACTGTCTGTGGCTTTTACTATACTACACCCTGTTCTCACCACTCTTTTATGTTTAGTAACATGCTACTCAGGTCAGTGCCTTCTGGATATGGGAGCCTCAGTCAGCTTCCCAAATTGTACCCTGTGATATTTGCTGCTGAGAAATCCAATCCAAACCTGGTTACTGGCTCTACACTTTCTAATCGTCCTCTATCACTTGGTCCCTTATTTTGGCTATACAGTACTGAGCCTCTGATCCATACTGAATATTGCACCTTTAAATGTGCCTCACCGCATTGCTTACTTAGTACAGCTGAGCAAAGCAGAAACACCTCTTCTTCAATCTCTTTCATTCACTCCAGCTTTATGAGAACGTTGTTGATCCCTCAGCACTCCATCCTTATTGATCAATCACGCTCTCCTACCGCTTCCACAAAAGTTGGAATTCCTCCTACCCAAGTTCATTATTCCTCCTCTATCCACTCCATCAGCTCAGCCCTTCACAACTACCTTCATCCAGCTACTCTAGCCATGACCCACTCTAAACCAGGATCTCGATATTTCTAGCTGCACCCTTAACCTTATCTACCCTTACCTATCTTCCTCTCCTACAACTTTTGTAACCTCCCATGCCCCTTGCAAGTTTCCCAGCATCCTGAAGAAGCCCTCCTGGGCTCAGCTCTCCCCTCCCTCCTTCTTGTCTTTCTCCTCTTCTCACCCCTTTCTTCACATAAGTAACCAGTAACCCTTATGCAAATATGCATATTTCCTCCACCCTCCTTGGCTCTCCTCTAAATCCTCCCTATCCCTCCAGCCATCCCTACCCTATCGCAGTGATTCTGAGCATCCTGAAGAACCCCTCGCAGGGTTAACATCCTGGTGGGCCCCCTTTGTTTTTCCCTTCCCCCTTTCCAACTAGGTCTTTCTCTCATAACATTTTATATGCCCTATGAACCTGGCTCTCCTGTTTTCATCATGTGCCATTCCTCCCTTCCCCCACCCATTTTCTTCTTCTCCCTCTGCATTTAGTTACCTACTCCTCCAAAACTCCAGTTCCCTTGGGAATTCCCACCTCCACTAGCACTCCTTGACCCCTTGCAGGGTTCTCAGCATCCTGAGGGGCCCTGCAGGTTCAGAGTTCCCTCCCTCCCCAAGTCCTCCCACTCCTGTCCCTGTCCCCTTTCCTCTGGCTCTTTATGAATTCACCTAAAGCGAATGCACTCATCTTTCCTAATCGTCTTACTCTGTTTATATCCAATTGGTTCCTTACTACTAGTTGTTATCATCTGTTTAGATTCACACCTGTGTACTCCTCATTTTTCCCACTCACTTACTCTATATTGCTACCCGTTAATTTGCCTGCTGTTTTATTCTCAGTATGTACAGTAACTGATGTCTCTATACAGTACCTAGAATGTATATTTAATTGCCTCAGTTTCATTCACTGTATGTAATCTGTTGTCTATGTTACCTGGAATGTATAATTATTTATCCACTCTGTACCCCATCCCCAAGATCACACGAGAGACGTGCAATTTGTTGTTCAGTGTGCTTTTCTGGTGAAACATTTCAATAAATAAATACAACCATTTGTCAATGCCGAACGCTCACTTGCAGGTATTTGCAGTGGTGTTTGGCACGTATGGTGTTTTACCCTAATGCCTCTGTGCATTGCTGGTATTTGCACAATAAATTTTCAGCATGACCTTTTTGTTACCCCTATTGTGCGCTACAGGCGGAAACATGTTTTGGGCAGGATGTGAAAAATGACAGCTGTACTGCTCATAAGGAAGTGTGGTAAAATGGCAATGTTGAAAATCTGCAGTGGAAATATTGAAAATTCGCCCAAACCACGAGCGTGCGTGGGAACTGTGCAACGCACGCTCATAAAACAGTCATTGTTAGGAATTTTTTCAGCAAATTTTCAACACTGTCATTTAAGATCTCTGCTCATGAACAGTGACACTGTGATTTCTTACTATGTCCTTACACAGATTCGCTGGCGACTATTGCCTGTTAATAATGCTACATGGGCGGGAAAACGTTTGAGCAAGATGTGAAAATGACAGCTGCACTGCTCATAAGGAGGTGTGGTAAATGGCAATGTTGAAAATCTGGAGTGAAAATATTGAAAATTCGCAAACTTACGAAGTGCATAGGAACTGCGCGAATGAACACTCGTAAAACAGTCATTTTAGGAATTTTGTCACCAAATTTTCAACACAGCCATTTTAAGACCTCTGCTCATGAACAGTGTCACTGTGATTTTCTTAATGTGTCCCATACATTGAGTTCACACATCGACTGTGCCATTGTGTGCTACAGTGGGAAACTACGTTTGGGCAGGATGTGAAAATGACAGCTGTACTGCTCATGAGGAGGTATGGTAAAATGCCAAAGTTGAAAATCTGGGTGGAAATATTGAAAATTCGCAAACCTACAAGCGTGCATGGGAACTGTACAATACGCGCTCGTAAAACAATCATTTTAGGATTTTTCACAAATTTTCAACATTGCCATTTAAAACTTCTACTAATGAACAGTATCACTGTGATTTTCTTACTGTGTCCCATACATTGATTTCTACACCGGCTGCGCCACTGTGCACTACATGGCGGAAACACATTTTGGGCAGGATGTGAAAATGACAGCTATACTGCACATAAGGAGGTGTGGTAAAATGGCAATGTTGAAAATCTGGTGAAAATATTGAAAATTCACAAACTTACGATGCGTGGAACTACAACGCATAATCGTAAAACAGTTATTTGTAGGAATTTTGTCACCAAATTTTCAACATAGCCATTTTAAGACCTCTGCTAATGAACAGTGATACTGTGATTTTCTTAATGCATCCCATATATTGATTTGCACACCGACTGCGCCATTGTGTGCTACATGGGCGGAAACACATTTTGGGCAGGATGTGAAAATGACAACTGTACTGCTCATGAGGAGGTGTGGTAAAATGGCAATGTTGAAAATCTGGAGTGAAAATATTGAAAATTCATAAACTTATGAGCGTGAGTAGGAACTATGCAACGCCCGCTCATAAAACAGTCATTTTAGGAATTTTGTCACCAAATTTTCAACATTGCCATTCTAAACCTCTGCTAATGAACAGTGTCACTGTGATTTTCTTACTATGTCCCATACATTGATTTCACACACGGCTCAGCCATTGTGCACTACATGGGCGAAACACGTTTTGGGCAGGATGTGAAAAATGACAGCTGTACTGCTCATGAGGAGGTGTGGTAAAATGCCAATGTTGAAAATCTGGAGTGGAAATATTGAAAATTCGCAAACCTACAAGCGTGCATGGGAACTGTGCAATGCACGCTAGTAAAACAGTCATTTTTAGTTTTTTTCACCAAATTTTCAACATTGCCATTTTAAAACCTCTGCTAATGAACAGTGTCACTGTGATTTTCTTACTGCGTCCCATACATTGATTTCGCACACTGACTGCGCCACTGTGCACTACATGGGCGGAAACACGCTTTGGGCAGGATGTGAAAATGACAGCTGTACTGCTCATAAGGAGGTGTGGTAAAATGGCAATGTTGAAAATCTGGAGTAAAAATATTGAAAATTCACAAACTTACGAGCATGCGTAGGAACTGCACAATGCACGCTCGTAAAACAGTTATTTGTAGGAATTTTTCACCAAATTTTCAACATAGCCATTTTAAGACCTCTGCTAATGAACAGTGACACTGTGATTTTCTTAATGCATCCATATATTGATTTAGCACACCGACTGCACCATTGTGCGCTACATGCGGAAACACATTTTGGGCAGGATGTGAAAATGACAGCTGTACTGCTCATATGGAGGTGTGGTAAAATGGCAATGTTGAAAATCTGGAGTGAAAATATTGAAAATTCAGCGAACTTATAGAGCCTGCGTAGGAACTGCGTAATGCAAGCTCGTAAAACAGTCATTTTTTGAATTTTTGCCCAAATTTTCAACATGGGTTTTTGGGACCCTTCTCATGAATGATTCACTGTCATGGCATTATTTAGGCCCAAAGGGTGATTTTTAGCAGTGACTGCACAGTGACTGCGAACCACCAGACTAACATGATGTTTATCATCATGAGAAAAGTCTAATAATTAGTGCGTCAAATATAGAATCTACATAATAAAGTTGAAACCCCTATCTAGCCCATTATACAGCTCACGGCATTTCCTCAGTTCGCAGTTGGCTTTGAAGAGTGGAGGCGTGTTCCGGTCCACGAAGATCCATCGCGAGGCAGCTCGAGGTAAGTATGGGGTGCGGGGGTGTGGGGAGGCTGGGTGCGCAGTGGGTGGGTGTGGGTTGTGGGAGGGAGGACTGGGAGAAGCGCCGTGGGACCGTTTTGTTTACAGGTGAAAAAAAAAAGACTACATGGGACGTTGCCACACTTGGGTGGGCTCCCAGCATGGCAGAAGGATGGCTGGGGGGCCGAGGCCGGCGGGGATTGAGCACACCTGTCAGCAAACAACGAGGGCGTTTGCCACGCTGGGTGGGCTCCAAGCGTGGCACCAAAGATTTAGAAGCGGCGTGGCGGTGCTCTGTATGACAGCGGTGGTTTTCTTTGGGCGAGACCACGCTGTCACACAACTCCCGCACCATTGGTGCAGGACTGCCACGCCTGCTCAGCGGAGCAGTGGATTGAGAGGAGGCACCTCCAAAGTGTGCTACTCTCCCAAAACATTCCATAACGCGTCTTGGCATAGCGAGACGTAAAATGAAAACCAATGGTCAGTATTAAATAAATACTGAAGCTTCTGTTTCACAAAAGTCTCAAAGCAAAATTAAAAGCAAACGTTTGTTTTTGTATTCCCTAGACACAAGCTTGGTCTCAAATACCTTTCAGTCTGCCTTCACACTGGGCACAACATATCATTATAAAAAGAACTTCACACCACCTAGCACTCAGGTGGGCAATTTTTATAAGGTTCTTCTGGCCATCACTTCATTCTGCACATTACAGTTGCCACCGGGTGTTACAATTATTGTATGCTCTGCTGGCAGTCCCAACAGACTGTACTGCAGATCCAGATGTGAGGAGGGTGCATTTCAGGGAAATGTTGAAACTGAGAGCCAGTGAGAAAAAGAGACAATAACAGAGAACAAATCTGCAGTACAAAAACAATTTTTTAATTTACAATATGTCAGGATTATGGGTTTCCTGCAATACATACATAAAATCCAAATAACTCAGCCTCTGATTACTTTGCTACACTTCATGACTCAACCAGATATTTACATTGCACTCTACTGTAAAGACATTTGGCATGTAATGCACTATTTTTCTCTCTCCCTGCCTCTCTGGTAGTTCTCAGTCCCAAACCCTCCTGCCCAACCAACCCAATATTACAACTCTCCAGAAAAGAAGCCTGCAAATTATGTTCACAAATGTAGGGGACAGGCCCAATGCCTCCTGTTCCATCCTCTTATTCCCTGTCTACAGACATGTGGCCTGTAAATATATTAATGAATATTACTGCCGGCCCCATCTCTTCTTGTCCAGACCACACTGCTCTCCTTTGTAGCAGACATAAAGCCATTAAATATGTTAATAAATATATTGCTAGAGGCAATAACTTCTGCTCCAGCCTTCACCTTATTCCTCTTTGCAGACAAGCAGAATTAAAATTATATTAATTAATTAGTTACCAGATGAGATACTGGTGGCTGGACATAACTTTGAGGAAGAGGTCCTTGGACAGAAGTGTGCCATTGGTGAGGGGATCCTGGTGGCTGCATTTTTCAGGGTGAGTTGGAACCACTACTTGGTCACATGGGATGGACTCCAGGGGCCATAGTTAATATCAGGCGGTGGGGTCGCTAGAGATATTATAACAGTGCTTATCGAAAACTGGTTCTATGTAGTGAGGCTATGTGAAAAGCTTATGAAAAGCATATGGCATAATGTGAAAATGGCATAAAGTTGGGGTGGATGGCAGCCCCAATATTTGATGAAAATGAATTAACTTTACTTTTGCTGGCTCCCAAAGCCACTAACGGCTTTCCTTTGTGACATGATTTAAGAAGCCCAAAATTGCAGGTTAATTTTTTTTATTTTAGCATTGTTCTGTTTCTTACTAGCAAAAAATTATAGTGATAATATAATTATTGATCAGCATTTTGTCATCACAAATTTGTGTACATTACCACATTCATAAAATCTTCTTAATCATAGTTACAGCATGTAAAATGTAGATGTTCTCAGCATTAATTCACAATCAGAACCAAATAGCAGTGTTTCCAATTGTTTATTTGGTGGTTCAAGAGACTTGCTCAAATAGTTCCCTATTTCTTCCTTTGTTTTTGGTATCTTGTACAAAGAAAATAACACAAATTGTGTCCTCTGGGACTCCCAGTCTACTGCCACAAATAGTTTTCTGGTAATTTTAAGCTACCCCAAATTTAGCAATTAATGTGTTGGAGTCAAAGGTTTGATAGCAACATTTTGTGTAACCTGATCTCAATTTTGGGTCTACTAAAAATCTCTAAATATTCTCCAACTTTATGTGATTTTTTATATTTAATAAACCACTTACTGCATTTAATATTGGCTAACTTTCCTAGATCGCACCTTTCTTTGCACCACAATTTGTTTTGAATTGCCTCTGTGCATGAATGACTGAGCACATTTTCACTTTCTGCCCATTTCAGCAAAACATTCATATTACAGTAATCGAGCACGTATTATGTGTCTGTTAGCCATTCTGTTCATATGCCATTCTTTTAAGTTCTAACATTTCATTATATGCTAATCTAGGAAGTCTGGAATTATACATTTACAGAAGATTTATGCGGTATGAAACCATTCCAGTTATTGATTCTGATTCTAATGGCATTTGACCTAACTCGGCTCTATCTGCAAAAGCTGGGATTGATTGCAGAAGACCCAGGGCCTGATTTTAAGACAGCTCCAGGCGGAAATGCAGTAAGCCAGTAGAGATGCAGCAAATATAAAATGTGCTGCTGATACGCATGAAGTGGGCACTTCTAGTTGTCACTCTGCTTCATGGAGTGGCCATACGAAAGGCTCACTACTTTGTAATTATTACTATGCTGTCTTCTGACTTAATGTGAAGTAAGGTGAAGTGACAACAATATTGGCAGCCCTCACACACACACACAGTCACCAGAATTAATGTGCATCCCAAAATGCTACTATCTTGTGTCCAGAAAAATCCCCAGTGCTGTGAAGTGAAATGAGAGAGTGTAACAAGAAATACAAAATCTCCCAGAATCAATGGTGCACTACAAATGCACAGACAGATTAAGATTGAGTTGCACACTCAAGAGATGCAGGCATAAAACACAACACCTAACCAGTGTTCACAAGTCACTAATCCAAATCTGGAAAATAATACCATTTTCCGGTTGGGGGTATGCATGCAGTAACAGTCCACTACCAGTAAAGATACCATAAAGCAATACAAAATTCATGCAGTTGTGGTGGATAGCAGGTTAACACTGCTGCAATTACTCTGTAGCACAATAAAAGGTGTCTGATTTGATGGCACACATCGCACACACACACAACCCAAGTAATGCAAAGTAAATTGAAAACCTTTAGTAATATAACCAAATGTTGAAATTATACACTGCTGCACCACAACAATCAGCAAAAAAATTTCAAGAATTACTAAAAATATTACTGTGTGTATATTAACAGTTATACAAGAAAAATATAACCAAAACAGAAAGACTGCCTTTTTCTCCCAGTTAATCTACCTACACAACGAATCGCCCCTCCCCAAAGCGCACTTCAGTGTCTGTCAGTACACAGGCTGAATGTTCTAAATTAACATTCAAAATCCACAAACAATAAACACCCAATGATATGAGAACAGGAGGGTTTCCTACAATCGATGTACAAAATTTTGAGCAAAAATGACTCAAAAGGTTTTTAACAGCTTTTAGAGGTTTTAAATCGCAGAGCTCTGAGAGCAAACTGTCTCCAGCTACCACTACACACACACACTACACAGAACTGAGGCTGTGCAGAACAATCTAGAGCCCATGTGACCTGCAATCCCATGAATCAATGCAGAATTCACCTTGGAGGCTCAATTACAAGACAAAATGATGTGAAGTTCATTGATTTCAATGTACTTCACCTTAAAATCGGTGGAGAAGTGGTTTGGGAAGGTGGAATAATGCAAAGTCATTGGTTTCAATGGACTTCACGTACCTCATTATGACACAAAGTACTCTGCTTCATGTTGCCAGTTACTGAGGATTCCCGTTACTCCACAAATCACTTCACAGAGTGAATTTTGCCCACTTCACCCACCAATATACGCAAGTCCCGAGGCACAATCGCAAGTTACCACCTGGAATTGCGACATGAGCGATCCCAAAAGAACACTTATGCTGCAGCTCTGCAACTGCTGTGCCAAACACAAGTTAATACAGTTACACATAAGAAAGCTTGCGCCACTGCATAATGCAGCTTGCAACATACATAATGCACCAGTATGAATTAAATGCTATTCCAGAACAGGAGGCATAAGTAAATATGCCAGAAGAGGCGGAGATAAATTAGACCAAGGAATAGCTGGTCTAACCAGAACACAGGCTATATAACCCCCACCCACATAGTCAGACAGCAGACAGCAGTGTAGTGGAGACACACAGCAATGTCAGCAATAGGAGCCTACTGGGCATTATGACAGTGGAGCACCGGGAGTGCAGGTATGCCAGACGCAGAGGCAGGACCCAGGGGACTGAGCTACAGCATCCAATGATGGTACCAAGGACACTGGTGCAGAGAGTGAGACTCCCTTGCAAAACCTTTGAGGACCAGACTGAGCAGCAGTGCCTAGCATGCTATAGGTTCAGCAAGGGCTGCATCAGGAGCTATGCCAGGACCTAAGTGGGACCTACACAGCACCAGCAACAGGGCCACCCACTATCACTGGAGATGCACAAGAGTGCAGCTTGTGCTTCCTTGTCACCAGCATATTTCAAATGCCCACGGGGACACAGTGGGCATTTCCCAGCTGGCGGTGTCCAAACACCTGAGGATGTTCCCTTGTGGCCCTATACGGTGCACCACGCAACACAACAACTTCCTGTAGGATGTTCAACAGCAGCGCCCAGGTGAAGCAGGTGTTCTATAATGTGGCACAGTTCCCCACATGCTAGGTTTCATTGACTGCACACACGTGGCCATCAGGGCCCCAAACGAGGATGGGGACACATACATAAAGGGAAGGGTACCACCCAATGAATATCCAGGTGGTCTGTGACAGTGGATGTCGGATCCTAGATGTGGTGGCCATGTACCCTGGATCCTGCCATGACTCCACATATTCAGGAACTGTGGGCAACAGGAGGCCTTTGAGAGAGGGACATCACTGGAGGACGGCTTGAGGTATGTACCAGGAATGACAACTGCAAATGTGTGCAAGTGGCTGTGTCTGTGTGTGTGTGTGTGTGTGAATGGCAGAGAGTGCATGCAGTTGTTAGTGGATACAGTGGTACAGTCGGACACAGGGTGAACCAGGCACTGCAGCGGTCAGATGTGACAGCCACATAGACACATGGCATGCCACACGTGATGCAGGCAGTGCAAAGACCCACACACTGTGCAACACACAGGGCCTGGGATGACTACACAATGCCAAGGGAAGCCCATGCAGTGCATGGACACAACCAAGGCTATGAGTGTGACTGAGTGCGTGCCTGCATGTGTGTGCATGCATGCAGCAGTGTTGCCATGCAGAGGATAATGAGAAGCTGATGAGAGGTCTGCATACAGCAACATGCATCTAACCTCTCCCCAACAAATGACAGTGGATATCCCCAGATAACATGGCTGATGACCCTGTGAGGATGCCTAGACAGCAGCCGGGTGTGTTACAACAAGACCCACCACCACGAGAGGGTCATCAAACGCAACTCCGGCTTACTGAAGTCCCGCTTCCAATGCCTTGACACCTTGAGGGTGCACTCCAGTACAGCCCTGTGATGGCTGCAGGATAGTGCTCACCTGCTGCATCCTCCACAACATCACCTTGCACACCGTGTACCAATGCCCAACAGTGACCAGAAGGATGGAGCATTGCAGGAAAGTGATGGAGAGCGGACGGAATGGTGGGATACATGGTGCATGGTGGTGCAACAGCGGGACACTGGGCAAGACAGAGCTAATCCAGCAGGTCTTCTGATGTGGCACATGGCCACTCGCGACCAACCACACCACCACCACCGCCACACCCCACACCACCACCACCATGGTGGCACCTGCAGCAAGGTACAGGGGCACAGTGTGGTACCAACACATCCTCAACAATGGCAAGGCTCTCGTCCACCCGCCACCAGCGAGCAACAGGGAATGGGATCACTGTCTGCCGGTGCCATGTAGCTGCGTGGCAGCACCAGAGCTGTAACGAGTACCAAGGCATGTCATACAGCATCTGGTGGCTTGGTTGTGAATGAGTGAAGGTACTCCAGGCAACACACAGAGGACCACAGCACACATGGACTACAGACATGCAGACACAGGTGGGTGATGGACACACACAGGGCAGAGGAACAATGTTGTGATGATGGGGCCACCAGGCACAATGCACCTGCCATGGCCACTGATGCATGTAAACAGTGCAACCACAACAGGGACATAGCACCTGGTGGCACAGACCTGCAGTCATATGGTGGTAGGAACACCATTGCATTGTGCCACTGGTGCCACCCACAAGGCCCACCATGACCCTGGGTGGAAGGGGTTGTACTGGCCCATGGCTGCAACACAGCCATGACATGCATGGTATAGTGGCACATGAACTGGACACGGTGCACTGCTGCACACACAGAGCACCATGCGACCATGCACACCAGTGTGCACCCAATGGTGTGAGGAGGACAGCTGGCACACTGATACCATGTGTATGTTGGGGACACACATCAGATGGCACAGCTCTGCCACATGCATGCCCGCACATGCACAGTGACACACACACACAGCACACGCGCCCATGCAAGCCAGAGACAGACGGGCAGAGCCAGGTGTCCAAAATAACATTTAATGCAACAGTATAAAACACAACAGAATTAAGGGAACAAACAAGTAACAACAACAACAATGGCAAATAGTACACCCCAGTACCCAAAACCAGAACCCTGCTATGTACACAACCCCCGACCCAGACCAGTACAACCCCCACAGAACCACACAGCAGACAGCCACCCTCAGCATGTATGGACCCCCACCCAGGCACGATCCAACCACTGCCCCCCACAAACATGATATGCAACCCCCGCTGAACAGTACCTACTGCCCACCAGGACCCCTGCCCCACATACACACATCAGGATGCCTGCCACCCTGATGTACACCTGAATGGCCCATGCCCCAAGGCACATCACAGTTCCAGAATCCATAGCCCCTGTCCATGCACCTGTTGTGCTAGTTCCTCTGCAGTGCTGTGAGGACAGCCCCGGAGACCATTCAGGTATGCAATGTCCTCCATTATTGCGCTCACCAGCATTATCAGCTGCTGGTTGCCCACCACCTGCTGCCCTTGGTACATCAACACCTCTGGGCCACACTGTCCCCCAGGTGACTCGGCTCCAGCACCATGCCACCGGCTGCTGTGGGACCATGTCCATCAGTCCAGACCAGCGTCAGCACTGTCTTCTGGCAGCATGCCATCTGCTTCCGGTTCCCCCACAGGATGCTCCTCTTCCTCCTCCTGCTCCCTCACAGGATGCCTCCTCCTCCTCCTGCTTCTCCACTGGCTGCTCCCACCTCCAGCTCCACTGCAGGCAGCTCATCTGCCACCTGTTCTCTGCTGCTTGCCTGGCTGCTGTCAGCTCCACTGTTGGCTGGTCCCCATCCGCCGGGACCTCGCCAGGCTATCAGTCCACACTAGACAGCTCTGTTGGCCTGTCGGCCACCACCATCACCTCCACATGCCATGCCACTGAACCCTGTGGCCCACTGTCATCAGTGTCCTTGCCAGGCTCAGCTCCTCCTCCAGAGATGGTGGGATGAGTTGAACCCTGTTGCTTGGCGACACGGGTACATCACTGTATTCTGCAGCATCCCTTCCCTTCAGGTCTGTCACTCCTGATCAGTGCCCATTGCCTGAGGCTGAGCTGCTTCTCCCACCTACAAGTAGAAGGGCAGAGGTCACTTCAGGGCTGGGACTTCCCTGTATGCACAGGCACACATGCATGTGTGTGCCACATTCACCACAAGCGGTGCCATTCACACACATGACACCTGGCACATGATGCACAGTGGCAGACACACCACCGGCATTGCACTATGACCACAGGCACTGCAGGTGCACGTGGTTACACTCTGGCCACATGGCCGAGCACAGTGTCATGCTGCTGCACACAAGTCCATGTCCAGGTGACACATGCCCCCCCAATACTGCCGCCACATAGTGGCCGGTACATGTGGTGGACAGAGCAAGCACTCACCTGTCATCCGGTGGCCCTGCATCCCCTGATGTCTTTGGCTATGTCCTGGCTTCTCTGCCACCTGCACCTGCTGTCCGGTGTGGCTGGATCCTGCATCTGTGAGGGACGGCGACACTGTTACACTATACACCACTGCTAGCCATGGCACGTGTTTCTTATATGTGGAGGTGTCATGCTATATGATATCATAACCACCTGCTCCACCGCTAGTGCTGTTCTTCATCTCCAGCTCATGCCACTTAGCCACATCCAGCATGCCTCCAGGATATGTGGGTCCCTTCTGGCCAGGTCCTGCCACCTGTGCTGCATTTTCTGTGCATGCAGGCACACCACTGATCCCACTGAGGCATGCCTCTATGGCCTGCCATGCCCTCTCCTGTCTGCAGGGAAGTGGTTTCTGCAGTCTGGTGGCAGCAGTGTGGTGCACCACTGTTGCATCAGGTTCACTAGTAGTGCAGTTTCAGCATGCATAAAGTTTGGTGCATGACCACTCAGTCTTGCTAGGCTCCCTGTGTGACGTGTCCTGGGCTATGTTCAGCACCTGACCTGTTCTGAACTGCAATGGCATGTCCTGAACTGGGCAGCTGTGTCCTGCAAACAAACATGAACAATAATACATGTCCTGACTGTACACCATAAACATTATAGTCCAACTGTGCACTACATTGATGCAGCTGACTATCATACCTTAGCTATGTTACCATACACTGCTCTGTATGTATAGCTTCACCTATGTAACTGCAACACATAGCACAATCTCTGCTGACCTGGGCTATAGCATAGCTGTAATACCATATCTGGAGCTGACTTTTCAGTTAGTGCATCAGCATGCTTCTCTTATGAGTACACTCTGCAATGTGCTTTGCATGGGCCTATATCATGTTTACAGTGGTGTACTCTGACCACAAGGACACTGCACTGCAATCACATTGACTGTTGCATTTGTGAGGTATTGCACTGTCCTAGTACTTACCAATATTCAGTTGTTGGTGTCCCACTGTGGCCTTCCTGCACAATCCCTGCCCTGGGCTCCTATCACTGCTGCTAGGTACTCACCTGTCTCTACAGCATGTGCATGGTGATGCCTATGTATCACCTTCATGGGCATGCCTCTCACATGGCACGCATGTACAGACACATGTGTGGACTACTGTGGCACCGTGCAGATGCATACACATATCCACAAACCGAATGTGCACTCTATGGCAATGCCGGCTGCAGTTGCAGCCTGTACGCATGCACCTGCATCCGTGGCAGTTGTGTCTCTAGGGGCATCACTATGGCAACATATGTTTGGATGCGCATGTGCAACATGGGCCATGACACCCTACCCAGCACCAGTTCTATGCTACATGATCATGTCCTATCAAAGCAGTGGGAATGACTGAGGCAACACAGATGTTTAGTGCTAGTGTTTACTTATGAATGTTGTGGTATGGTGCAGTGCTACAGTACAATAGTGAAAACCCAAACACATGCATACCCACACCCAGTGACTGATCATAAGACACACCCAGTTCATGCTGTACAATATCTCCCACACACCTGCATGCAGTGCACAGCACACACACACACACACCACAGCATGCACAGTGCCCCCCTAGTGCCACTCTGCATTATATCACCACCCCTTGGGGTGGGGCACCATTGTGCCACATCACATCTAGCTGCTGCAGCAGCTATGTCCTCTTGTGCTTCATGGCTGTACCACCTTGTGCAGCCCCCTGTCATCACCGGCTCAGCCCTGCAACACCACTGGGCCCACCTTGCCTGGTGCATGGCTGCAAGTCTACCACTGTCCATTTGTTCCTGAGGCACTGCTCTCTTCGCCACCTTCACGACTCCCTGTGGTGGCAGGTGCTGGGCTGGAACAGTGCCCTGTCCCTGTGCTGGTGGTAGCGTTCCTTTGCAGCCTGCCCTGCATTGCCACCTGTGCTGTGCCTGGCCTGCTGAGTCAGCAGGTGCCACCACACCCCATCTTGCACTTTCTTTACAACTGGTAGCCACTGCAGCACACCCTACAGCCATGATGGCAGGTGGTGTTATTGTTGCAGAGGTGGGTATCGCTGCCAGTGGTGCCACTGGTGGTGTTGGTGGTGGTGAGAACTATGGTGCGTAGTGCTGCTGGTGGTGTTGTTGGTGTTGGTGGTGGGGGCTGTGCTGCTGGTGGTGCTGCTGGTGGTGGTGGTGGGAGCTGTGGTGCTGGTGGTGCTGTTAGTGGTGGTGGTGGTGTTGGAGCTGTGGTGCTGATGGTGCTGTTGGTGGTGTTGGCGGTGGTAGTGGTGGGGCTGTGGTGATGGGGTGGTGGTGTTGCCACTGCTGGTAGGGGTTGTGGTGGCAGTGTTTGCGGCTGGTGCACCACATGCACATGTATGCCCATGTGTGGCGTCCCTTCACTCTGTGGGTCTCACAGGCTGGGCAGTGAGTGAGCTTTGTAGTGCTGAGGCCAGTATGTCAGTTTGCCTGGTTTGCTGTGCCACAGACCCCTCCATGGCCATGCCAGTTGGGTGAGCACCTGCATCTGCCCTGACACAGGCTTGTGGGGAACCATGGCATCCGCCAGCCTCCCATGCGCTGCCTCTGTGGTGCATGTCCTGTGTCGATTGCACCAATGTGGGTACCATGTGCCCTCCATCGCTGTGTGGTGGGCATCCATACTTAGGGCAGATACAGCCGAGCATCTCTTACTGCTCCTCTCGAGTGGTCACGGTCCAGGATCCTTCAGTGGGTGTGTCTGTGTGGCTCCCTTCTGGCTCTCTTGCAGTGAGTGGGAGGCCTCATCCAGGGTCACCAGCATTCAGTCGTATGATGCTGGGCTGAAGTCCTGGCCTATGTTGTCTGCTATGCTGCTGCAACTTGAATATGTCACACAGGTCAAGTCCCTCATCCTCCTGCTGCAGACCTGCCACTGCCTGCTGCTCTCCCACCACCAGTGTTGGCACTGTGTGTCGCTGTGCCATCCATGCTGCGGGGGTCTGTCACGGTGGCCTGTTGGGTGGTCAGCTGCATGCTGTCCTGCACTGGCTCACTGCCACCACTGTCCCTCTGCCCCTGTGTCCACTGCTGCTATGCCTGTGGGGGACAACAGTGCATCAGTGCTACCCGCTATGTCATGCCTCCACACACATGTCTGCATTCCACCCCTGCATTGCTGTCCCACCGACATGGGGCACAGCTGGTCATCCATTTACCTGTCCTGTAGCCATCCATGTTGTGTCCAGGTCCATTCCCCATGGATGCTGTGCTGAATCAGGAACACCAGTATCCTCTCCTCATGGGCACTGAGGTCTCTCCTCCCATGACCCACCACCTGTGATGCCAGCCACCTAATAAAGCTTCCTTTGCCTTTGCATGGTGATTCAGGTCATTCACCCACTTCTGTAGACCATGCATGGTCTACCTGGCATTGGACACCATGTTGACCTTTTGACCACATCCTCCCATGCCTCCTTATGCTTCCTGCTCAGATCACACTCCGCTCCCTTGTCCATTAGTAGGGCTGCCTCTGTCTCTAGTTCCTGAAGAAGGATGTCTGTCTCCTCATTTGTGAAATTTCTCTTCTGCCATTTGCCACACTTGCCACTTCTGCATTACTACCAGCCATTATTGCTGTAATCCCATTGTAGCCTAGCTCACATACGTCTGTAACTTGTGCACTTTTATATGGTCATTAGGTTGTGACATGCATCACCACTATGCCCGCTATTATGGGTTCCGCCTTGCATTGTGGGTATATTGTGACATGCATAATTCAGCTGTTCTACATTGTAACTGGCTTTTGTCTTGGAATAAGGTAGCTCACAGGGTGCTGTAACTTGAGGTGCCGCTCTTTTGATGATATGTTAAACCGATGTTCCATCTGCCTGGATTGGTTGTAGTTCAGGTGGATGTTAAAGATCCCATGGCACTTATTGAAAAGAGTGTTTTTTAATTAAAATTCACATATTGCATACAAAGGTACAATCATAACAATTTACTTAAGCAAACAAAGCTTATCCTCCTTTTCTTTCTTTTTCCAATCTTTTGTGTAAACATAGTACATAAGATTTATTTTATTTATATTTTATAAATATTTGAAAACCTTTCCACCATCGGTAAACTTTATCACCTGGATAATGTAATAAATCAGATTGATACACAGGATTCATTGCCTGCGCTACCAGAAAACTATACACTGGATAAGACATAGTTCTCTGGGAAAACACCCACTGACATCGAGCTTGCCATAAATAACATAATAAACAACATAGAAAAACTATATAAGTTTCAAGGTTCAGGTAAATCTTCTCTTTAGGAAGGACTCCAAATACAAAGTCTCATAATTTAATAACAATAACCAATCCATATGCCATTTAGTACTTAAAACAACCAAAGAGGTTTAGAAAAGAGCAATCAAAAAATTACTCATAGTCTCTTCTAAATTGATACATGCTGTATATGGGCAATTCCTATCTGCTGAATTTTATGTTTTGCATTTCCTCTAATATTTAACCTACCTTATAAAATGGGCTAAAAATCCACCATTCTGATTGGCTACTACATCATCTGAGCCGTGTCCTTATCAGATGATCTAGTAGCCAACGGCACTACCCTCCACTCCCGTGCCCCACAACACCAAAATCAGTGAGCTGTGCCAAGTAAGACAAACACAGACTGACATAGCTCACAGCGTGACATCCCTGAGACCCGAGCACCAGTCTTCCCACCCCCACCTCTTTGATACCACGCAACACAAGCTGTAAATAAAAACAACAAAACATGTCAAAAACTTCACATTTTCTATTAAAGTCTCACCTCTCCTTCACAAAACTATCACGAAATATTCCTTTAGTAGTACTGACACAACACTTTCAAACAAATACTAATATAAAAAGTCACTCCCAAAGAAAAGACTCCATTTTGTCCACACAATGCCACTGTGATAGTAAAAAAAAAAAAACCTGCAATTCGAGGGTACAAACAGGAGGCGTAATCTGCAAAACCTGAATGTTTTACTTTCTGAAACCGAACAACGAGAGCGCTGTTTATGGTGGCTCCTGAGGACACGCTCGCTCCCAATCCACCTCGATCGATCTTACAAGCAACACACTTGCTCCCCATATTCCTGTTGCTTCATGCTCTGACTGACCTTTTAAAAACTAAAGAAAATAATTATTCTGTGTTTGTGCCACTGCCATGTATTGGGGAGGAGAGGCGAAGTGGCAGCCGGATAGAGCAACCTCATCAGACAAGATCGCAGATGGGGCAGCTGTCAGTGTGACTGCAAGCTCAGTCTTAAAACCCAGTACTCTCACCATTTAACAGGAAAAAACATTACAAAAATGTCACAGGAGGATTTAAATCAATCTAAATCAGTAAACACAGTAACAACACTGTACTGCCAACTAACTGTCACTTCATGGAGGACTACTTTTGCTACTTGAGTTATTAAACCATGTTTTTTTATATTTTGTAATTTTGTATAATTTTTGTTTTCCTAATAAATAATTACTAGGGCCCATTTTATAAGTGGAATAAGACACTCGAGGTGTGGTTTATGGTTTGATAAAACACTTCCAGGTGCTAAAGTCACTGCAAAAGCGCCTCATGCCTCATTACGCTCCTGGGGCGTGCTCTTATCAAGCCATAAACCACACCTCATCATGTCTTATTCCTTACATATACAGTAAGCTTATAACATTTCCCCACATCGTAGCAGGTACTCTGCTTGTTAGTTAATTGCTTTATAATTTGTGCATTAAAAGCAGGAGGGCAATCTTTAAAACTAAGCTCAGTAGGATATAACTGAGATAATAGTATATTATAGAAATGTTTCCTATTATTTTGTAAAATACATGATCGTGAAAATTTCCATTTCAACAGTTTCTGGGCAGCTGATCGAAAATATTCAGGTAACTGTAGTGGAATGTAGCTTCGGTGCTACCTCATGCCACACAGCTAAATAATGTTTTAGTGCATGCTTCACTAAACACACAACACCAGTTGTTATACTGGAGATACTATACCAAACTGTATGGTAAATAAACAGAGAATGAAAAAAAGCATTGGTTCAACCATACTTAATCCACCTTTTTCTTTACCTAAATAAGTATAACAACGCTTAACTGGATTTAGTTTATTTCCCAGAGCATTAGAAAAAGATTCCATAAGCTGTTGTTTCTAAAGTCGTAGGGAATGGAAAGATATAAGCCACATATTGCCATTGGGGAATAATAAAACGTTTCAATATCTGGATTCTCTTTCATTTTGACAATTTCCAAAATTGCCATCTTCTAACCTTATTATGAACTTTAGACAAAGCCAATTCCCAATTATTGAGAGGCAAATTACTTGCCCCATATGTAATGCCTAAAATTACTATTAGTTCTTTTGTAAGAGCAATTCCAGATATGTGACATGAGGAATTATCCCAAGGGCCTATCAACAACCCTTTGCATTTAGCAATATTAAGTTTTGAATTAGATACTGTAGCATATCTCAGCAGTTCATCCAAAAATGGGAAATTTGGTTATAATGTGAAAAAAAACCCACAAATATCATTCTGCATAGGCCTGTACAGAAAAATTAGCCAATTCATATGACTCAGTCAATCCATTCCATCTAGTCTTATCAGCCAGGCCTCAAGTAAGGGTCAATAGAAAAAATATATAACAAAGGGCTTAAAGGACAACCCTGCCTAACACCTGTAGAGATGATAAACCTTTGTTATTTGACCTCTTATTAAAACTTTTACAAAAACATGGGACTAAAGTAGCTGTATATGCCTGATTACTGATACAGGTACTCATATTTAGCCAGTACAGAAAATAGAAGAAGCCTATCAACACGATCGAATGCTTTCTCTTGGGCTACTGAAAGTATGCACCCTTTAGAGTCTTGCATAAGAAGAGTCTCAACTAATCTCTAATAATAATAAGGGCATCTTGTATTCTTTTATTAGGGATACCATAAAATTGTTGTGCAGAGAGCACAAATGAAGCATCATTTTGAGTCTAGAATTAAGAATATGAATAAGAATTTATAATCTGAGTTTAGCAATACAATCAGCCTCCAATTTTAATATCAGTTCTATCCCCAGCTTTACACAAACTAATAAACCTTCAGAAAAAATTAGGAATTTATTATTTTCAAAAATAACAGACAAATGGTCTGCAAACAGTCAGATATTTCTGTGATGAAAACTTTAAGAAATTGGTTTGACAGACCATCTAAACCTGGTAAAGTATTAGATTTAAGAGCTTTAATTGCTTCTACAATTTTGTCTAAAGTTATGTTTTTAAGCAGTAAAAAGCTTCACCAGCATATGTTGGAACTTCAATATTATGCAAATAATCTGCAATCCTTTGCTCAGAAGGATCACCAGTGGGTAACAGTGAGGAGTAGTGATTTTTAATTAAGTCTTCTATATCTGAAATTCCTTCTATTCTATTTCCATCTGAATTCTGTAAATACTCAATCATCATATCATCATGAATTTTTACAAGCCTCATATGGTTCTTCTACGTGTGATTTCTGTGTACCACCAGAAAGCATTGCATGAGTGTGGAGCTCTATCATACTGATAGGCTAACATGTCCTTTTGATGAGTAGTTATATTTAGTAAGGTATGAAATAGTGTAAAGATGTTGAAGTTGTTTCCGGAGTGAGAGATATTTTAAAACTCTATTATTCCGTAGTTGTTTACTGTGATTGCTAAACCATGTTTTTAAATCAATTTAGTATCGACCCACCATTCACCAGGGTCATCATATAGACATACAACTGACAATCTGGCAGATAATAAAGTTGTGCTCCCCTTTTAACTTCAGGATGTGTAAGCAAGGAAACATTC
Source organism: Neoceratodus forsteri (assembly GCA_016271365.2). Classification (NCBI taxonomy): domain Eukaryota; kingdom Metazoa; phylum Chordata; order Ceratodontiformes; family Ceratodontidae; genus Neoceratodus; species Neoceratodus forsteri. The sequence continues at coordinate 998,774,816 of CM057458.1, read as the reverse complement.
AATTTCCATCTATTTGTAACTTTGTTCTTAAAAGCTACAACTGGTATACAGAATTTTAATAATAGGTGGTCTGAAAATTCAATAGGAATAATGTGAAAATTACCTTCAGCAGGTTCTGAGAAAGGAATAAATGATTAATAGTAGTTTTATAAATACCCTTAGTATATGTAAAGTGAGAACCTGTGTTGTAAGCACTACAGTCTATAAGATCTGCTGTTTTAATTACCGTAGTTAACATATTAGAATCACAATAATTTGTTTTCCTTTTTTCACTAATTTGTTCCTAGCTATGTAACAATTAAAGTCCCTCCCATAAAAATCATGTAAGAGGTTACCAGGTATGGTTGAACTGCTCTTAAGAGGATACCCTGTCTGCTTTAGTCTGAGGTCCATATACATTGATAAAACAGTAAGCCATTGATTTCCATTTGCCATCTAACAGAAATAATTGACCTAGAATTAAATCTACTAATTGTATCAAGAAAAATTATAAGATACAAAAGAATGCCCACCCCATCTGCACAATTCTGGCCAAAGGACCAATAGGAGGGCCCTCAATCCATTCTCTTTTAAAATACTAACTGTTCTCTGGAACACATCCATGTTTCCTGTGAAAAAAAATATCATAGTGGCTATCATGAACAAATAAAAACAAAAAGCCTGCCATTTAATATTATTCAAAATACTATGGATGTTTAATGAACCTATAGAAAGAAAATCCATGATCTAGCAAGAGAATGACATTGTATCAATTTTTCCACTTTTCTTCTTTTTATTCTTATAATCTCCCTGGTCTATTCATGTAGAAAGCTGGCTACTTCCCACTGATTGGGAATTGAATTCCCTTGCTCCATGTCAGAATCACCATCTGATAAAACAATGCTGCATAGATATTATCGTTTCAACTAGAGCAGGACATTTAACCATTACTGGAGGCTTTTTGTTTGTTAGTTCTGGAAGATCGCCACCAAGACAGAGCTGCAGGTCATTGCTATTGGCTAAACCGTACCCTGGGGTGTTTAGTTCTTCATAGCATACAGGAGTTAGAAATGGATCACCTGATTGTTTTCACTAATAGCAGTTTCCACTTTTTGTTGTTGAGGTTCAGGATCAGGAAGAACTAAAGATGGGGGCAGTCTGTATTTTAATTCATGCTCCTCCTTCTGTGAGAAACAGAGAGGAGGGGAACTAGAGGGGTTGGAAGGGTGGGGTAGTTCAACTTTAGATAAAGCAGAAGCAGAGTCTTGTGCTTGCTGTATTAGTAGCTCTAGGCTAGCACATGAGGCTTTGTTTCTAGCGGCTCAGGCACTAACTAAAAACATGGCCATAATCCATGCACAAATCACACCTAGTATGATTCGTGCATTGCATTGCTTTGTGCTTCACTTCTCCACAATTATCACGTGCGCCTGATCACAAGTGCTGGATAAATGAGTTTTAGATCCACACTTATAGCATGCTCTGGGTTGCCCTGCATAGAAACAGACCCCTCTATCTCTTCCTAACATGAATGAATTTGGGATGTGTTCCATCCTGTGTCAGTAGCCTAAAGCTTAACCTTATATTTCCACCTCCCATCCAAAAGACTCAGAATCCTATAGTGCTTCAGGGTTACTCAAAATTTCACATTTCTGGGACAACAAAATGTAATGTCATCCACATGGATACCCTCATTCTGGAACATTATAGTCACAAATTTTACTAATGGTTTATTCAAAGGTATTACAAGAAGGGGTCCATGTGGGTGAATATTAACTTGTGCATAAGCGTTCCCAAAACAGTTCCAAGGCACACACAGTCCTAAAGCTAATATCATAATTGTCCTCCCCAGAGATATTAATCAAAGCAAATACTTCTCTGGGGGAGAAATGCAAGGAATCCTTCAATAATGTTAGGTCAACATAGGACCTACCAGGCCTTTCTTCAGGCCTCTCTTATAAGCGAATACGCACAGCATTCCGTCAGGGTGCAGCTTCTTTTTATCTTAGTAAAAGTTCAGATAATAAAGGCTTCTGGGCAGATGAATTATCATGTGTCTCTTTTTTCCCATACTAGAGGTTTCTACCTCTATAGGTGCTTCAATATTTGATGAGGTCGACAAGTCAGGGCCTATCAGGAGATTGGAAGTATCAGAATTACTCTATCTGTGTTTTTTCTTTTATATCCATTGCTTGTGGTTGCAAACCTATGTCAAGTATTTTAGCATCATTTGGTTTCCACTCAGGGATGCCTGAGAAAAATTCAATGCAGGATCCCAGTCAGGGTCAGGAAGCCAATTCCCTTTGAAGTTTTAAGCCACCCTGTATTTTGTAGGGCCTTCTGGGGTCCAAATATTATCTGAAGGAAGTGGCAGAACATCTGCCATAGGCTGTAAAGGTGTTTCTTTTAATTTAGCTGTCTGGTGTTTTACAGAACGAGCTTTAAAATGTTCAGAAGCATTATTACTAGTTCCCTTTAAAGGAGGCTCTGTACCCACTTTGGATGAAAAAGAAAATGTAGTAGCCCAGTTAGGCTAGTCTGGTATACCATTTATCACCCTTAGGATTAGGACAGTCAATGGAAGATAGCTTAGCGGGGAAGCGGAAATCAAATCCAAATCACTCATTAGGCGTGAGGTCTTGAATTGCAGTATTTGACTGCTAGTCACCCGTAACCTGCAGTGGCCAAATCCAGCTGCATGGCTATCACACTCAGTTTGGATTTTGTCAGTATGGGAAGTGAGCCTACAACGGGCTTCTCGCACATACACCTGCCTCGGTGTTTAGATTGCCAGCCCTCGATTCTGTACACAAATCAGCAGGTTGTTAGATTTAACAGAGGCTGTCAGCACACACCATTCAGTGTCAATTATCCCAGCCCTGAATTAAGATTTTAGTAGAGATAAGTTTAGTAACTGACTCACCCCAGCTCCGGTCGGCTTACATCAGTGACAGTTCTCATAGGAAGTTTGACATGCAATTCTGCTCCTGAGTGTTCAATCCTGCTTTGCAGTATTCTCTCATCACCCAGGAGTGCATCAGGTTTCGCTGAGTATGACTTTTTTTATTTCTCTATTTGCCAAGCAGAAATGATTTGTTTTCCTTCATTCAATTCCACATCTTTGTCAATAAGGTTAAATCCTCTTTTGAAATAAAGACATTGCTCATTTCACCTTCCAAATCAGTGACGTTTGCAAAAATCTTCATCCCCTTGCATGACAAGAATAGGAGAGAGGCTTGCTCCTACCTCCACGAGTACCCATTCAGTCCAGTGATTTGCTCCAAGTGGCCATTTCAATGGCCAAAGGTTCCTACAGGATAGTAGGGAAGTTTTTATTAAAACAAAACACACTTTTTTCAAGACAAAACAAATCACACAGTCATTATGATATCCAAATTATCTACCCAATTCCAGTAACATTTTTCCACAGCTCTCTTGCTTTCTCTTCTCCCCATAATTTACATTCATCTTGAAAAAATTTTATCTGCTTCATCTTGAAACTTAAAAAAATCCTGCACAGTCAAACCCTTATTCTGCAAAAATCTTGAGCATCTGTTTTGCCATATAGACCATTTCAAAACTGCCAAAATAACAGACTATATTTTATTAACTTTTTCCCATTCTTTTGTTAACTGACCATAGATCAAATTCTCATATGTCATATTTTAAAGCTTGCATCCCTTAATAACTGGCTACCATACCCCAAAAGGTTTAATAAAATCACAATAAAAATAAATGCTGCATGCTTTCCTCTTTTGTCCCACAATCTTTCTCCATATATTCTTTCCTCCATTCTTTTTTTGTTTGTGGTTACCTCTGATGTTTAACTTCCCATGAATACACATCCATACTACATCTTTTATTTTTCACAGAATTCTTTTTCTAATGTAACAGCTAAAATTTCCTGCTCTTTTATTCCTTTTCTACCTTAAAACTTGTTTTCCAGAAATTCTCTCCATGATTTCTTTATACATCTGTTTTCTGTTACCCCAATTAGAGCATCCACTGTTACCCCCCCACTGGGTTAAATACTTCCTTCAATTGCTATATATATTGCCATACTTTATCTCCTACTATATTCTCTTTCTTTCCAATCTGTTTACTGAAATGTACATTTCATTGCTGTATTAACCAAGACCAAGCTTTGTTCTCACCTTTTACTAATGGTACAATATTTGAAAACACAAAATATTAATATAAAAACAATTGGATTTATCATGTTTAAACCCTTATATTTTATGGTTCTATACATTATCCCCCTTTTAATAGGTTTAACACTACCCACAATAACTAGAAAAAAAGACTTTGAATTTGGATTGCATTTGAAATGGTACTGGAAAATGTATGCTAAAAATAAAAATATTGGTACAATAAACGTTTTAATAAGTAAATTATTTCTCTCGTGTCATACTCCATTGTTTCCATTTATGTACTTTTATTTGGGCTGTTTGATCATTTTCTTCCCAGTTTTGTTGTATTGCATCATCCCTCCAAATCTTATTCCCAGCACATTAATGCTTCCTTCTGCTATCTCAAATCTCTTTTTTTTTCTTTTCTCCACTGCCCCAATGGATAAATGCTACTTTTCCTTTATTTATCTTAATCCCTGTATATTGATTATACTTCTCTACTGACTCTTTTTAACTTATCCCCAAACTATGATCTTTTACTAAAACTAAGCAATCATCTGCATAAGCACTTGTTTTATTCAGCTCCCTATTTTGCCATACAATACTTTAATTTCTTTCTCCACCTCTATTTCTCCTCAGAGTGGGTCTAGACAAAATACATATATGTAGGGTACTTAATCGGCACCTTGCGAGAACCCATTCCTTTTATAAATTGAAGTCCCTTGATGCCTGTTAACCATAGGACAAATGTGTGCGTCCTTATATATTGCTTTTATTAAACTAATTAATTCTGTTGGAATTTTAAACTTTTCTAAGGTATCCATATACTGATGCTTTACAACATCAAATGCCATTTCTTAATCCAAGGCATACAAATACCCTTGCAAAGAATCCTCTTGTCCTTTATTTATGACTTCTGTAATATAAATTAAATTTTGTTTTATGCTCCGTCCAGGAATAGCACACTTTTGAGACTGCATTATCAATTTCTCTGAAAAGTCCTTAACCTATTATTTATTACCTTGCCTAAAGGTTTGTAATCTGAAGTCAATAAACTAATGGGCCTCCAATTTTTTAAGTTGTGTTTTCTCCTTTTTATGCAAAAAATTGTTATTCCTTTTTCATGCTTTCTGCCAAATTGTCTCCATTCATTATACCATTGTTTACTCTTGCTAAAATGGGGCTATTTGTTTTCCAAAATTTTATAGAACATATTGGAATCCCATCACCCAGGTGCTGTGTTATCTGACAAGATTTTATTGCCTCTTTCACTTCTTCTTCTTTAATTTCCCCTTGAGTCCTCTGCCTCATCTTCCTCCAACTCTGGCATCTCAATAGTCAGAAAAAATCCTCCCTTTTCCTACTTCTTTGTTGCTGGTATTTTCCTTCAAAAACTCTTGTACTGTACATTTAATATTTTCTATATCTGTATGTATCCTCCTTTTCCATCCTGTAATTTGTACATAACTCGATTTTCTATTCTTTCTTTACTACTGTCATAAGTTTGTATGATATTTTGTTCCTAGGTGTCCACTTTTTGTTCCATAATTAAAGGCGTGACCCTATTATATTGGTATTCTTTCATTTTATCCTTAATTTCTTCAATTTGTTTAGATTCATCCACCTTATCTTTAACCTGCCTTGTCATAAATTTATATAATCTAGCCTTTAATTTTAAATACTTCCCATAATTTGTTGCCTCTACTTTCTGTCCTTCTTCGATCATATATTGTTTGATTTCATTTTTATATCTTCCCACCATTCTGTTCCACTATCATATAATTCCATAACTGTTAACTTATCTTCCAGTATTATTTTAATCTTTTCTATACAAGTATCTTCTTGTAGCTTAGCTGTATTCATCCTCCAATAGCCTTTTCCTATTCTCATCCTATTCCCCAAGTTAATTTCAACTTCTATTGCCATATGATCTGATGTCTCAATTGGTATACTCCTAAATATCAACTACCTCCACTTTTTTTGTACCATCCAGAAATCTATATGAGTAGAACGTGAACCCTTGAAATACGTGTGTTATCCTTTTTCCCTTTTAACTTGTATCCATCCTCCATCCCAGCTTTATCTAACATTCTTTTCAAGTGAGTCATATCACAAAAAAAATTTGATTTTGCCCTCCCAATCTGCTCTAGATAACCCACAGTTAAAGCCTCCCCAACACCATAAGTTTTGAAGTATGCAAATAAGCCTCTATTTGATCTATTAGCATATTCCTTTCTTTCCTTTGTGGACTATAAATTACAATAATTCTCACAGAATTCTTTTTTAAGATAACATCAATAATCATAACTCTTCCAGGTACCAAATCTATTACTTTTAAAATTTGAACATCATGAAAAAAGCTACCCCACCCTGTACACCTATCTATCCCAAAGGACCATACGGATGCTCCCATGTTCAGTCTTTCTGAGTTTGTTGAATTTCATCTATAGTGTGTAACCTGGTGTCTTGGAATACATATAAATCACTTTTCAAGTCATACAGTATTTTAAAAGTTACCAGCCTCTTCCTTCTATTTTTAATACTATTTGTATTATGAGTGAGGCATTTAAACTTCCATTTGTTTTCCCTCACTTTTACCCTACCTCTTAGATTTTTTCCTTTTCTTTGACACCTGCATGTCTGTTGTGTCTCCATCTTCCTCTCCTGCACCTTCAGAAAGATCTGTGTTGGACCGATCAGGCCCTCCTCCACAGTAGACCATTTCTTGTCTTGTAATAAATTATATTTATTGTTAACTCTATGCCTTCACAATCTTTTTCAATGAAATTATCTGTTTCACTGTACTCTTCTTTTTTTTTAGATCTTATAACCATAGTGAATCCAGTCTCTTTTCTGTATTCCTTCCATTTTAAAAGTCCTTGTTTTCTTTTGATTCTTTTGGTCTAGTATTACCAACCCTTTAGTCAAGGTTATACCTTTATTCCTTTTCCATGTCATCTATGATAATGGCTTCCTTATTACCTTATCTTGCTTCTCTTTCTCTTTCTGTGCCACAGCCAGGTAGACATCTTGCTCTGCTCTTTCTCCAGTTTCTGGGCCATTATGGGAAGCCCAGGGACATTTTGCAATGGTATGCCTTCCTCTCTTCACAAACTACATTTAACTTGGTTTGTGCATTCTGCCTAAAATGCCCAACAACCTACATAGGGTCACACTTGACTTTACCACAGACATTATTTAAGTGACCACACTCTCCACATTTGTAGCAGGCCGCACTTGACCTGCATAAAAACAATGCCTCTATTTTGGCCTAGAAAGAAACAGTTCAGAAAATGTTGAATTTCCCCATCTACTTATTTAAGTGTTAGTTTATATTTCCATCCACTTGTCCACAGACCATTTTCATCCAATATCGGTTCCGACAGCTGATGCATTACGCTCCTCTGCTTGATCCAGAAATGAATGTGACCACATTGATGCCTTCATTTCAAAATAACACAGTCACTATCTTAAAATCAGGTTTTGATAAGGGAATAACTGAGAAATCCTTCCAAAGTCTGTATATTTCATTTGCTGATATAATTTCCAAAAGCGGTCCAACCCTCCTCCATGTTTAAAAACTTATGTGAAATTCTGTACTTCCTGGTACATGAATGAAGGGCATATATTTCATATGGATAAAACTTTATTTTGTTCATTAAGAGTTCTTTCCCAATAAAAATTCTGTTGGGCACATCCATAGAGGACCCTCTAAATCTCAGGTATAGCTTTTCTTCTTTTAGCTTGCTGTGGTTTTAGATCTTTGGGAATGATCTTTCTTTAGTATTCCACTCCAGGATTTCTCCTTCTGGCCTTCCCTTCCTCCTGCATTTCTTTATCTGTTAATATCATTTTCTGCTCAAGCGCCATAGATGACTCTTCATTATTGCTATCAAGTCCATCAAAATGATCTGTTTTGTTTTATCTGCCTCTGATGTTACATCTTTCTGTTTTGACTTCATCCACTTTTTCCCAAATTTATTTTCTACATCCATTGTGTCTTCTTTTTTTTTACTAATTCCTGACGTACTAGACCTGTTTGGATCTCACTCAGACCCATCACCCTTTCTTTTCCAACCTGCTTGTAATAAAGCTTCTCTTACCCATTCATGTGTATCTACAAAGTCTCTAAAGGTTCTCTCTTCTGAATCTGAAACCTCCTTTTTCTCCTTTACTGTTTCCTAATGGGCCCTTTTTCTGTGACTTCCTCAATATCTTCAAAATCTGTGTTTTCTTTATTTGTTTTAGCTCTTTCTTTACTTTCTGTCTTGCTTTCTGCAATCATTTCAAGCCAAGAGCGTTTCTTACTTCTACGCCTTTCCTTTCTGTGCTAACACTTTCAGTTGTTTTCCCCATCTCAGCAGGTGCAGCTTGCTTTGATACTTTGCTTCTCAATTTAGCCTGATAGGAGTCCGACCTATTTTCTTTGCTTTCCACAACAGAAATATATGGCTCTATAAGACCTCCTGTTTCTTTACTCTTTTGCTGATTGTTTTCCAAAACATTTTTACTCACGCTTGCAACATCTCTCCCTCCATCTCCACGGAAGAAGTTTTCTCTCTAATTCTTTCTTTTTCCTTTCCAGCTCCTCACTTGATCTCTTGATCCATAAAAGTGTCTGAACTCATTTTCACACCTCTAGTGGTATACAAGACAGGAGGAGGCCCTCTCTGCCACATCAGCACTTCCTCCTTTTCTGCTGTCCGACTTCAAACTGTGCTCCTCCACTCTGTTCTCAAGAAGTCAAGCCCCTGCTGAAAGAGTAGGGGAATTTCCTGGTGTCCTGGCCAAATTTCCGTCATTCACTAAAAATACCACCAACAGCTTAATCTGGTTCAAGGTCAGTTGGCATTCATCTGTATCCACCCCTCCCTGTCATGCATGAAAATAGGCAGGATTTGTCTAGTGCACTTACCCAGTCAACAAAACTAAATAAATAATATATATATATATATATATATATATATATATATATATATAATCTTTAACAACTTCAATTTCCTCTGAATTCCTGTAAGCACAAAATTCAATCTCCAATCAAACTGTGCAATTTTATTTTATAAACTGACGAGTTAATGTGATTCTTTGCAAAAGAGGAAAATAATTTTATGTCTACAGACCTGACATAGTAGCGGCAACAAAACAGTATTGTCTGCATAGGCAAGTGCAGAGGTTGGTTTAACTATTTTGGAAAATTTATATCAAATAAATCTATTTAAGAAAGAAAGTCATTCAGGTAGTGGTTAAAAGAAGAGTGACAAAGACCTCCTTGCCTTAGCCCTCTGTTTGAGAAGGAGTCCATTATAAGTCAATTAATGTATCTGATTGTTGTCCAAGCACAGGTATCCATAAAGTGACTTAATAATATTGAAGGCCACCATTAACATTTAAATTTTTCAATTTTTCTATAATATTTGTCATGAAAGTGTGTGAAAATCCAGAGATAAATCCACAGACTGCATGAAGCCTCATTTTTCATATGGATACATACTTCTGGAAACAAGTGAAGTAGGACAAAATGATTGCCTATAACAGCATAACCTGTGCTAAAACCTGATTGTAATAAGGACAATACAACACTGCCCTTCCACTTCTGCAGTCCGTAGTATAATTGTCATGAAAATCTTTGCCAGCACATCTATCAATCTGATTGGTCTATAAGATTTTGAATTTCATTTCTCTCCTTTCTTATAAATTGGTACAATAATATTTCCTTACAAGAGTCCAGGAAATAGTCATACTTTATGCACAAACTGAAAGATATTCACAAGAGAGCTTACCATTCAATGTTATAATGACATACTTCTGTGTATTTTATCAGTCCCTGGTGCTATTCACATTTTCAATGCTTCAATAACAGAAATGGTTTCCTCTATCAATATTTCTTCTACTTTAACTGGTGTCCTAACCATAATGAGTAATAACACTCTTCAGTATCATAAAATGCTCCCTTAATATAAGAGAGCTATACAACTCTAATACATGCCACAGGGATTTGGAAAAGATGTTGTTTGTTTAGCAACATAATTCCAAAATGTAACGATATCTTATAAATGATTTCATCCATCATCTTCTGCTGAAATCTTTTTTGAAACAGTTCCTTTTGTTCTTCTAAATGTATTTATATTACTTCCTAGCATTATGCAAGGCTGTCTGATTTCCCTTGAGGGTTGTTTCCTGAATTTCTGAATTTCATTAGTCACCTTCTTTTCCCTTGTCTGCAGTAGTTGCATCAAGTCTTTGACCTGGTATTCCTTTCTATTTAATATAATAATGGGTCCATTTCTGAAAATATCTTATATCCTCTCATTATATTTTGAAGGGTGAAACATCTAAATATAGCTCATATGGAAAGCTAGCCACACATACATTCTGGGATGCTTTCTGTAAATTCTTTACTATTTCCCAATTCCATTTTAATAATTTGTTTACTACTAAGCAATCATAAAGTGCCTGATTATTTGTATTTATATTATTTCTCCAACTTTTTATAATTTTTAGCAGAAAGTGGTCACTTTCAGGTTGAGGAAATTACAAAATCCACCAAACAAAACAGCTGCTTAATCAGAGCTAAACAATAATCAATCACAGAATATTTACTGTATGTGCAGAAAAGGAGAAATTCTCAACTTCATCTGCCAGAAATCTACCGTGACAAGTGTCCAATGATTGTACTCTGGGAACTATATTAACTGCTGTCCATTAATAGGGACACTGCCAACCCTTTTAGGCTGCTAACTGTTCCTAGTTTAAACAACATATTTTATGACTGCTTGCATTCTATAGATTGTGCTGATGTGTCATATAGTTTGATTCTTTTTTCTTTTAAAAGCAAAAACAGACTGCCTGCCATACCAGTGTTATCACTACAATATGTTTATTTACATTCTATGATTAACTCCCAGTGCATCTTTCCTGGACTTGGAACACCACCCCCAACTCTGTCTAGCCACTAAAGATGCAGTAGGGAGCGAGGAGACTACTGTATCATAAGTGCCTGCTGCTTTGGGGGTGTTCCTAGTGTTCAGGAAGTGAGCAACAAGAGTAGACCAAGGATTGGAAACAAAACAGGGTTGGGTAAAATTACACACTTACCATGATTTACTAACAAAGGAAGGAGAATATTCTAATTTCCAGGTCACTAGCTTAAAAGAAGTGAGACTGAATGAGGCAAAATGGTGACATAACTTACAAGAGTGTCTACTCAACCCTAACTGTAAATGAGTTTTTGGACTGCCAGCAGAAAAGAGCTGGATGCTACCCCTCAAGCTCCACCTTCCCCCAAGGAAACTCAGTCCCCTTCTTAGTGTACAACCACTGTCAAGAGGGCCAGAAGAATACTGGGTGCTTCAAAAGAGATGACCAGCAGAGCAGGGAAGTCATCCTGCCTCTTTACAGTGCCATAGTCTGACTCACTTAGAATAATGTACAGCAATTGGAATTCTTCAACATGAAAATGACATTGAGACAATCAAGAAGGTTCATTGCAGAAGCATCAATATGATCAGAGTATGGAGACAAAAACTATAAAGAAAGAGGCTGGAAGCCCATACCACTGACATTCTAGCACTTACCCCTCAAGTAATTGAATGTCTTTACTTTGTGTTCCAGTATACAAACTTACGGACTATGACAATGGTGGGAATTATGTGCCAGAGATGCATATCCCACCGTGTAGCTCCACATTGGCAAACAGGTCCACACTGCGGTGTTCACCTCTGGCTGTGACCTAACTGCAGGCATGCCCTCCAGTGCACAGCCTCCATGGGGCAGCCAGAGGTGAAGTTGCAGACCCACTCAGGCCAACATACACTCAAACTCAAACACCTAGTTGAGATAGTTACTTTTAAGTCCTTGCTACTTTCTACTCTAAAGGAGGAGACTGTTGTTATGCATAACCTCCCTGCTGTGTCTTCAGTCCCAAACTGTTATGAATAATCCACCTTGCTGCAATTTGAACTCTAACACTTGGTCATTACCTTAGCACTTGCACCCAGCTCTCTCCCCAACCCTCCATGCTGCTCTCCTCTCACTCCTCTTCCTCCCTCTTGCCTCTCCCCTTCTTCCCAACCTGTACTTGATCTAGACTCCTACATTGTCCCTCTTTTATATTACTGCCTGTGGTGCTCTCCTTTCTCCCTTCAAATGCACTTCTATAGGTATAAGGGTGTTCCTACTATCAGTTCTGTAGAGTGTGTTATGCTAGGTTAAACTGGTATTTTTGTATTATCTATATTATTGTTTATTTTCTGCTTGGAATGTATTCTACTTTTGTTCTATTGTAAATCCTCACTTGTGTTTGGAACTGTAACTGTTGTCTCTCCAGGACTGCCTTGCAAATGAGTTGTCTCAATGGTCCTTTGGGGTAAAATAAAAACTGAATTGAATTGAAAGTCAGGCATCCAATGGGATGCCCTGCATGGGTTCCACAGTGGATCCCTTACACAGATGGGCATGAGTCCAGGTCATGAATGGCACCAGCAGACACCAGGACCTGCATTGCTATGCCCATCCATTCATGGAACACCCGTAGTGCCCAAGGCATATAGCAGCCACCCTGCAAACCCCAGCCCATACCAGTAATGGCCCCTACCAGCATAGTCAGTGGCAAGCCAGGTACCAGTACAGCCAGCGAGAGCTTCCACACACCTCCTTGTCACTGGCCATCCAAGTGATGCTACGAGCATGCTACCTATATACAGGCAGTGCACCAAGCATCATTTGGACACCCAGCAGCTGAGGAGGTGTGTGGAGGGCTATGCCACTGGCCGATCTAGCCAACCACTGGCTATGCAGGTAGGGGCAGAGGCTGGTACCACGGGGGATGCCTGATGATCTGATGGTCCTGTACAGGACATGGGCAGGGGATCTGCAAAGGGGGCTGTTGCCTCATTCCAGGCATGTGTCTGGGGGGCATCTACCAGGGCCAGGGCACTGCTGTTTGCAGGGAGGGTGGCACAGGGTGGCCATCAGGGATGGTCACAGTCGTCTTGTGGTGTGGGAGTGGGCTATCCATCTGGTCTGGGCAGCAGCAGGTTGTGTGCACAGAGTGTTTAGGGGCTTATGGCAGAGTTCTCCCGGCATACACTGCACCCTCATATGCACCTCTGTGGCCAGCACTGTGCATGGTTGTGCATGGCGCATCGTGCTGGCATGCTCCAAGCCCACCCCATGCGGTGCAGTCCGCAGACATGGGGATTGGGTACACTGAGTCTGTGTGCCCCATTTGGCATCCATGTGGGGTGTAATGGGTGTGGGTGGCTACACACTCAAGATATGCGGTGCATAGCCACTTCACCCCTTATTGCATAGGGCCCAATGAACAGCAAGTCTTCTTCCTCAGCCCTCATTTCTGAATATTTCCTTGGTGCTGTGAACCATGTCCACTCACAAACTATTTAGATTTTATTTCAGGGATCATCTGCTGTCCATGTATGGCTGTACCTGTACCTTAAACTTATGTCAATTGGTAATCTATATCCTTTGAATCACTATACTTTGACTTCTTGTTCTCCTAGTATTCTTGCTGCTACAGTACCTTGCTATACGTAGAAACTGTTGTTATATTATACAGTGGAGCCTACTTAAGTGCACATTGGATAAGTGCACATTCTGCTTAATATGCGATTTTTCATTTTCTAATTTTTTCCTGTTCATCCAATGTTAAATGTACCTCTTACTGCATTACATCTAAGTGCACATTTCAGTTATATGCACTTTTTATTTTTCCTATTGATTTTCAGTCCAACCCAGCTTTTAAGTGCACATTTTGTACAGTATCACCTTAAATAGTTCATCGTAACATCTTAACTGCAGCTGTGGTGCTGTCTAGCATGGCAACAGTAAGAAAATTAATTTTGTCAAAAGAAAAGAGTGACTTTAATCATCTGTTTAATTTTGAATCCTACACTGAAACACACAAAGCAAAGATGATTACTGATTTTTAAGTAGTACTGTGTTGTAGGACAGTGCAGTAATGTCATTTTAACTTGAGCACCTGATATTTAATAAAGCACATTACAGAAACGGTGAAATGTGCCTGGAAGTGATTTTCTGGTTAAATGCACAGCCCACTTAAGTGCACAAAAAATATTTATCCTAACAGTGTGCACTTAATAGGGCTCCACTGTACTGTTTTGCTATGTTCTTCTAGCAATATTTTTGTTGTATTTATTTCTCAATCTGTTAGATGTTATTGTTGCTCATTGTCTGAAATATCCAGTACAATTTGCATTAAACTGTCCAACCAATGTGTTAGCTTTGAATTGTTTTAAAAGTTGGTATTACATTGGCGACTAATATTGGGATGCTTTTCAGTACTTTGGCAACCAAGGACCTGCTCAAGAGAAACTTTTATAAAATGTTTTTGTAACAAAACTGGAATGCTTCTGCAGTTCTGACTAGTGCTGAGCAGAAACTGCAAATTCTGAATGCAGAGATTTTGTGATATTTCACAATTTCACAAAGTTTTCCAAAATTCCAGCTTTGGCAAAATCAGAATCATCTGAATGACTTTAGTAAATTTTCATCCAGTTCTACAAAATCTTCTGGCTGAATTGTGAAAAATACTCATGAACTGTAGACTAACAGTTCTGCAAAATTCCATTCTGCAATTTAATGCATCTATCTGTGATACATGCAATCATTCCACAGTTCAGTAATCATTTCTTTTTATTTATTTTTTACCCCTGCCCTCCCAGCCAGCCCCTCTTTGGACTTTCCAAGGGCCCCCACCACCAGTTCCCCATCACCATCCACCACCCCTTGTCATGCCAAGCCCGGTTGACCTGATGTATCCCTTCATTGGGCCCTTCCATGGCATCACTGAAAGAGGAGACTGGCCATTGAGGCACTTCCATTCTATGCTGGGACTCAGAGAGGGCACAGTACGGACACCTCTGGGCTGTGTGGCAGATGGGTGACCGGCAGCTATCATCCAGCCCATATTCCTGTTTTGACTCTACCCATCCACCTGCCTTCCACAGTGTGAATGCCCACTGTGGCATCCTTGCTACACACACAAGTGGCACATGGTAACCAACACCACATAGTGCATTGCCCTGAAGGGCTGGCAGGAGACACCCAAGGGTGGTGCGAACCTGCACCTCCCCCAGGAGGAGAGAACCTGTCAGATGCTCTGAGCCCTCTTGCTGGCCTCCACTCCTGTTATTCTGGCTTGGACATGAACCTGGGTAACCAGCATGCCAGGTGATGCCCCATTGCCTGACGCCATGCAGCTGGCCCAGTTCAGTGATCAGTTCTACAGAACTCCTTTCTGCAGTTTAATATATTCATCTAAAACTCATACACTCATACACCTAAGTTGGAATCTTGCCACAGTTGTCAAAGTGCATTCTGAGATTTTGTAGAAGTGAAATTCCAACCTTCTTAGTAATTTTGCCAGCAGAATTTTTTATTTCACACAGAACTAGTTCTGTCACAAATCAAAGAAAACTGAGTTAAAATTCTTAGTGAGCAGTTTTTCAAGGCTTTGAGCTGAGTATAGCAACATGTGTGCAACTCATTGAGAAATGCTTCTGCACCTTATTGATTTGACAGTTTCATGTAAATTGTGTACTGTATTGTGCATGTTACTATGCTGTCAGTACTTTTATATTACATTTTCTTGCCCTAATGCTTGTTTTGTGCTCTCCCTGTCATACTGAAATATAGTTGGTATCAACAAGATTGAATAGATGGAGATGTTGTTGTGGATTTGCCCTGAAGATCAGACATGGTAAATATAGAAATACAGATGGGAGGCATTTCTCCTAAAGTTAAGCGAACCAATGTCACAGCCTATTAGTGGAGACAGTAGATCACGAAGACAGTACAGCCCTTCAAGGTACTGTATGTTGGATGAACTACTGATTAGAAAGGGAATTAATGGATACTCTGGGTAGTACAGTGAGAATGTGTGTGTGTGTGTCTGTCTGTCTGTCTGCATATATGTCTGTGTGCCCCAATAAATTAGTACCTGTTTGCACAGCATTTTATTTATTTATTTATTTAATTATGTCCTTGATACGAGGTAAGTGCACTGATCCAGAGGACCATTTTCAGTAATGACTGGCCACACACATGGCATAGCAGTAGAGAAGACTTGATACATAATAACAATGGACAGAATAGAGCACATAGGGCTTATGGCCCACAGTCATGAAACTTGTTACAAAGAAGTAGCTGAAGTTTACATAAGTACATTATTTACAGTACGAGGATACAGTAGAGAAGGCGTGATACATAATAACAATGGACAGTACAGAGCACATAGGGTTTATGGCCCACAGTCATGAACTTGTTACAAAGGAGCAGCTGAAGTTTATATAAGTACAACATTATTTACAGTATGAGGATACACACCTTAGCAGTGGTAGTCATAATCACAGAAAAGTATTTACAGCAGGAGAACATGATTAATGGGAGAAGTATTTACAGCAGCACTACAACAGAAGCCACAGTACAATTCAGATCCTAACTTTGGCAGGTGGATTCCTTCAGCAACCAGCACTTTAGTTGCTGTTTGAAAGACAAGTGGGAAGTGGGCGAGTGGATGGTAGAAGTCTGTTCCATAAGGAGGGTGTGGAGAAGTAGAAGTTTTGCTACCCATATTGGTGGAGAACAAGGGAAGATCAGTGGAGGGACCGAGGAAGCCCTGAGGGTCCATGAGAGTTCCCTGCTGGTCGGTAAGGTGAATAAGCATACTTATTGTTATCATTTTATAATACTAATTATCATAATTATTAATTCCTGCATATGTGGGGGTGGACAGGATGGGATTAGAATGCCTGTTAACCTTGGAGATCAGAAAACACCTCCAGGAAAAATGTAATGACTATACTGTTTCATACACACAAGTATTTCACATTAGCTATGCATTTCTCCTATACCCACTAGTTATCACTGAAGTTATTTGCATGAAAACAGGATTTCTTTGTTTCTTCAGAATTAATCTGTTCAAATTGCTTATTACTGAGCTGAGGTCAGTAAACTCTGATTGTGACCAACAACAAAAGATACATATTGGATCATAAAGCCACACACCGATACATATACTACTACCACCTTCACTTAAATATTGAATGACTTAAAGAAAAGACTCACAGTCCAAAGTGTATAGCTCTTATAATAGGGACACAGAAAAGCGAACAGCCAGGTTTACCACCTATTGCCAAGCAGTTTCAACCACTAGATGGCCTGCTTCAGGGAATGTTGCCAAATTTAAAACAGTGGCTTAAATAAATATATCAATCAATACATTTGCATTTTAATTCAAAATTAAATTCCAACAAGGAACAATTGAGAATGTTAACAAATATAATTGGTTACACCAACATACCTTTAAAATATTTACTGTTACACCACACCACTTAGGTATGCTGCCACTACAGTGACACCCCATAGGGAACCCCCACAGCAAAACCTCCATCTTGCCTAAATCGGCAGTAATGGGGGCTTGCTTCAAGACACTTTTGGGCAATGGAGAGAAGTTAATATCAACTCCACTGTCTGTGTGACGTGGAGTTAGATATAAATAGTAGAGGGTGGGGGCACAGCCCCCTGCAGCCCCTGTATTATGCATCACAGTGTTGCTGGCTGATTTGAGTTGCATCATGGTTGGGGATGTCAGTGGGTTCCCATGTGATGTAGCAGATGTCAGATGTCGGGCTGTCGCACCTGCGCATGGATCCCACTAACTTAGTACAAATTCAAATTACTTTTACAATGAAATGTGAATCATATATACTGTGACAATGGTAAGGAATATTTCTCTTAGACACCTCTAACTCCTATGCTGCTCTTGCAGGGCAGGACTGTCCAGAGAGGCACCTGCAGTGGTAACCAAGGATGATGTGGGGTCCTTCACAGTGGAGAACCAAGGGGAGGCAGAGGACCCCAGAGGGAGGAGGAAGCAGCTGCTGGTGGGGACTTTATCATCAGGGGGTAGACTTGGGGCCATGAGGTGAAGGAGTGAGGGAGGTGAAGTGCCTACCCTGCACACACAGTTTGGATGGATGGACAGTAAATCCTAAGGTTAGCTGGGGCAGTAGGGTGGGAGGAGGGTATGCTAGATGTCATTCTACATGGGGGATGAATGACCTGGCAAGTGGTGAGGCTAGGCTAGTGCAGGACAAATTCAGGGAGTTGGGGAGGGATCTTGGGTGGCACGCTCTGTAACCTTTCAAAGGTGTTGCCATTAAGGGCAAGGGGAAAACAAGGTACTCTGCACCAAGAGATTCAATACATCGCTGAAGGACTGGTGCAGAGTGGATGGATTTGACTTAATTGGTGACTGGGTTTCCACTTGGAGGATGCAGGCCTGTACAATGGTGACGGCCTGCATCTATCTGGGGACCAGGATCTTTAGTGAGAGGTTTAAATGTTTCATCAGTATGCATTTAAACTAGTCAAGGGGTGGTGAAATAAGCTGAATGAAATAAACAGTGCCACACCCACAAAATGATGCAGACAGCAGAGAGACCCTAAGGTTCAGAAATCACCAAAGATAACTAAAACCAAAATAGGTAAAATGCAGAGAAATGGCAGAATGGGAATAAGAACAAGAGGGGTATGGAGGAAAGACATGGGGATATGAAGGAAGTTATTAGGAGAAGAGACAGTAAAATTGGAAGGCCATGTGCACAAATGCCCACAGTCTGGGAAACAAAGCTCAGACCCAGTGACCCTGACGGTTGAGGCGGAGCTGGACATTGTCACTGTTACTGAGACATGGTTCACAAGGAAGCATGACTGAGAAGTGACAATACCAGGTTACACTTTATTCAGGATGAACAGGGTGGGTAAAAGGGGTGGGGAGTGTCTATCTACTGTATGTCAGGGAAGGAGTTAAGGCAACTGAGGTGCAGGGAATGCAGGGTGAGGTGAGAAGCACTGTGGATCACCCTGGAGATGGGAAATGGCACTGCCATTCACACTGGTGTGATCTACAGACCTACTGCACAAGAGAAAGAGCTGGACAGAGTACTTGTAGAAGCCATCCACAGAATGATAGCTAAAAGGAGGTGCTGCAGGTAGGAGACTTCAATCTGCTGGATGTGGGTTGGAGTAACCAGGCTGCAGCTTCAGCCAGGAACAGACATCCTAAAAGCCCTACAGGGGTGTGCCTAAGACAGCTAGTGATGCATCCCACCCAAGAGGGAGTGACTTTGGACCTGGTACTCACCAGTGGGACAGAATTACAGACATAAAGTGAGGATCCATCTGGGATCAAGTGATCACTGTATAGTGTGGTTCAATGTGAGAACAGTAGAAGCATTAAACCACATGAAAGCAAGGGTCCTGGATAACAAGTAGGCTGACTTTGCAAAGATGGGAGAATGTCTTAGGAAATCACTGGCAGAGAATGAGAAAAAGAGAGTGGAGAAACAATGGTAGAATCTTAAGGGATCCATAGTGGATGCCACAAGCCATTGCATTAGGCAAGTAAACAAAACAAAGGGAAAGAAAAACATTATGGTTTTCAAAGGAAGTGGCCAAGAACGTAAGGGTGAAAAGGGTAGCATTCAGGAGGTACAAGGAAACACAGAGGGAAGAAGACAGGAACTGTATCTGAAAAGCGGAGGGAGGCAGGAAAGCAATTAGCACTGCAAAGGTGCAAACAGAAGAAAAAATAGCCCAGGCAATAACAAAAGGGACAAAAGAGGCCTGACATCTTCTCTGGCCAGATCATTTTACTAAAGGTGTACAATCAGGTTAGGTTCCCCAAACCTAATGCATTCCTTAATTCTTGGCACTCCCAAAAATTAAGGAATGCATTAAGCTGATTGAGAATCTGTATCTTCTTTGTACCACAAATGATCTGGCAAGAGAAGAGGTCCAAGAGGTACAGAGAGTTATGGAACCAGACAGGGGTGCAAGGGATAGTAGACACCATAGCCTTCTCAGAAGTCCTGCCAGTTCACTATGCCAGTACAGTGAGACAATTGAGAATCAAAGATTTTAATCACTGGCTGAGGCAGTGGTGCAGGAGGAGGGCTACAAATGTATAGGGGATTGGGGAGACACATGGATAGACCAACATCTGTATGTGAGAGACAGGTTGCATATAAATGATGAGGGGCCAGGATTTTGAGGGAAGCTACAGGGTTATATAGATAAAATACTAGGAGGGCTTTAAACTAGGAGCAGAGGGAGGCAAAGCTAGATGTAGCACATTAGGAGGAAGGAGATGATCAGGCCTAACTAGCTCTCCCTCACAGATGGGGGCAAGAGAAACTGACAGGGGTGGAAGTGGAAAGGGAGGGCTGGTGGAGGGTTGCCAACCAATGCCAGGAGTCAGTATAATAAATTGGGAGAACTACAGGCGATAGTGGTGGAGTGTGACCTGGACCTGGTGGCAGTCACGGAGACCTGGTAGACTGAGAACCACAGCTGGGAACTGGAAATACCTGGGTACATACTGTATAGAAAAGACAGGATAGGAAAAGGGGCAGCCTTTATGTAAGGAGGGTATAAGGCGTTGTTGTGCGGGTGGGATGGACTTGTGGAGACCCTATGGATGTGCTAAGCAGAGCAGGGGAGAAGACAGTGAAGGTAGCAGTGGTCTACAGGCCACCAAATCATGATAAACAGATGGTTAAAGAGATACAGAACATGGCCAGCAGGAGGAAATCATGGTACTGAGACCTAAATCTACCTGACATAGACTGGGTCATTCCAGCAGCAGTCACAGTTAGCAGTAGGGAGGTGCTGGAAGCCTAACAGGAAGTATTCATCAGCCAACTTGTGATGGACCCTACTAGAGGAGGTCACACTTGACCTGGTTTTGAAGAATGGGGACAGTGCTGAGGGGTGGGGTTGAGGGAAAATTTGGGTGACAGGGACCATAGGGCCGGTGAAATTAAGATCAACAGGAGTCAGGTCAAAGACAACTCGAGCACTAGGGTGCTTGACTTTGGGAGGATGAGAGTAATGGTACAGGAGGAGCTGTCGGGACAGAACACCTGGAAAACATGGAGGAAATATTAGGCGAAATTAAAGAGGACTACTGAAGGTGATGAAACTCTGCATTAGGATGGTGAGCAAGAAAAAGAGGGTAAGAAACCACTTTGGTTCACTACTGAAGTGAGGGAAAGCAGTCAGGGAGAAGAGGAGGGCAATAAGGGTTTATAAAGTGACACAAAGGGAGGTACATAGGGAGTGTATAGGGATAAGCTGAGGGAAGCAGGAAGGTGATGAAGAGGGACAAGGCCGAAATAGATGAACATATAGCAAGGGGTGAAAAGGGGGACAAGAGTTTTTTAGTTATATAAGCAACAGGAGAAAGGGGAGAGAGAGAGATAGTGAGGCTCGGGGGCAACTGGTGGAGGAAGACAGAAAAAGCTGGTGTCTTAAACAGATACTGCATCAGTCTTTGCATTCGGTAGGGCTCAGGGCAGACTAGATGGATCTTGGTCCTCACCTGTCGTCAATTTCTATGTTTTATGTTTCTATGTTCTATGTTTACAGTGGAGAAGGAGGGGCAAAACTGGAAAATAGGGGGGACAGGTGAGAGATGGACTCCAGTCCCTTCACAGTAGTGAGGGTACAGGAGTAATGGAGCAAGGTCTGCGGACTGATAAGGCGATGAGGCCAGGCAGGATTCACCCAAGGGTGCTAAAGAACTGAAGCAGTAATTGGCGACACCACTCCACAGGGCTATTCAACTTGTCACTGCACAAGGTAAGGTTTCTGAGGACTGGAAAAAGTTTGTAGTACCACTACATGAGGAGTCAGAGGAAAATCAGGAACCACCACCGATAAGCCTGACCTCTGTGGTCAGCAAGTTGATGGAGGCACTGATTAAGGAAAGACTGGTTAAGCACCTAGAGGGGGCCCTACTGAATGACAATCAGTATTGATTAATGGGTGGCAGTCTTGTCAGACCAACCTGACTGAATTCTTCGATAGGGTGATGAAGATATGGAACCAGGGAGGGTGGTGGACATGGCCTACCTGCACTTCAGGAAGGCATTCAACATCGTCCCCATGGGAGACTAGTAGGTAAGGTGGAAAGATTGGGAGGAAAACAAGCTCACTAGATGGGTGGAACATTGGTTGAGGGAGGACTCAGAGGGTCATAGTTATTGGGGTGCACTCAAGGAGGAAAGATGACAAGGGCTTCCAAGAGGTCTGTGTTGGGACCCATGCTTTTTAACATTCATAGGGGACATCACAGAGGGTCTGCACTGGAAGATGTGTCTGTTTGCAGACAACTTGAAAATCTGTATTAGCAGGATGGATAGAATGGAAGTGGGGTGGAGGATAGGAGGGAGGTTTGTGAGGTTGGAGGAGAGATCAGAAAGGTGGCAATTATGGTTCAACACAAAAAGTGCAGGATTATGCACATGGGCATAACAACCAGAAGGTGAAATACTGACGGGGAAGGAGCTTGAGGAGACAGAGCAGGAAAGAGACCTGGGGATAGACATCTCAGACAATCTGAAAGTCTGGAGTCAGTGAAACAGAGCAGCAGGAAAGGCACTAAATATGCTGGCATACATACGGAAGAGGTTCACAAGCAGAAGGAGGGAGGTGTTCCTGCCGCTGCACAAAACTCACGGTCAGACCACACATGGAATATGGGTCCAGTTCTGGAGGCCATACTGCCAAGGGGACAATGACCAGCTGGAAAGGGTCCAGAGAAGAGTGACAAAATGGTGTGGGGGGATGCAGGGGGGACATACTGTATGAGGAGAGGCTGGGGAACTGGGCCTGTACTTGCCGGAGGAGAAGAGGGAGAGGGGATATGATGGAGACATTCAAATACATGAAGGGCATAAACAGGGTGACAGTCGACAGGATATTCAAATTGACTTAAGAACAATTCCACTAGGGGATATACCCTCAAACTGAAGGTGGGAAAGTCCAGAGTGGACATCGGGGAGGTTCTTCACCAAGAGGGTGGTACAGCCATGGAACAGGTTGCTGGAGTCGGTGGTGGGGTGGATACAGTGGAGAGTTTTAAAGGGCCTGAGACACGCACATGGGACTGGTGTGCAGAGTGCAGGCTGCAAAGGGACAGAAGGAATCTTCCTGGAGAGGGTTCTGAGGCAGACTGGATGGGCCTAGGGTCCTTTTCTGCCAATTACGTTCTATGATTCTGTGGTTCTATGAAGAACATGTTTAAATATGTTAGTGAAAGAAAAAAAGACTAAGAGTGGGATTGTGAGACTAAAAGGGAAGGAGAGAATGCTGAGAGGGGACCAAGAAAAGCAGAAATCCTGGACAAGTATTTTGTCTAGTATTCAGAGAAGGGAAAGGGAAGGACCAAAGTTAGGCATGGGAAACATGACTGGGATGGAGGTGGACACCAGTCAATTTAAGGAGGAGAGAGTCTTAAAGGGACTCACTAATCTGAAATTGAACAAGGCAATAGAGACGGACGGGATACATCCCAGAGTAATAAGAGAACTCCAAAGATACTGCAGCACCACTGACAGCCCTGCTCAACAGTTCACTGGAAACAGGTGTGGTACCTAAGGACTGGAGGAGGCGAATGTAGTCCCTCTACAAAAGTGGGACCAGGAAGGAGGATGGCAATTACAGGCCAGTCAGCCTGACCTCAGTGGTGGAGAAACTAATGGAATCACTACTGAAAGAAAGGTTTGTGATATATCTTGAATCCAGTCAAGCACAGGATCTAAGGCAGTATGGATTCACAGCGGGAAGATCTTGTCAAACAAATCTGATAGATTTTTTGACTGGGTAACTAGGGAGGTGGATCAGGGAGGATGGTTGATGTGGCCTACCTGGATTTCAGCAAGGTCTGACACCATCCCACATACAGGAAAACTACAAGTCAAAAAGCACATGGTCCGGACAGAATAGGAATCGATTCCTGAAAGACCAAAAGAGATAATAGCACCTACAATAATTAAGTTATTAAACTGGAGCTTAATAGAAAGAAAATTCCCAAGCCCCTGGAAAATAGTTAGTATAGTCCCTATATTTAAAGGTGGCCAAAAACTGAAGCTGCAAATTATAGGTCCATAGCCCTATGGTCCACTATCTCAAAAATATTAGAGGGCCTACTACAGGAACAGCTAAGAGAATACGTAGTAAAAGTACTCACTGATATCTAAATAACAATCTGGGTTTAGGCGGGGGCACTCCATGGACACCGCACTCACTGACCTGGTTGACTTGGTCTCTACTTTTTAAACAATGGCTGGGAGATGGGTGCAGTGTTCATGGATTTGTCTAAAGCCTTGCTATAGTAGACCATGATATTTTGAAAGATAGACTGCTAGATATTGGTATAGAAAATGATACTATCCAATAGTTAGGCTCCTACTTAAACAATCAGACACAGCGAGCACAAATAGGAAATGTCTCATCATAAACAAGACAAATTAGGAGAGGGTCCCCTAGGGGTCCATATTGGGCCCCACCTTGTTCTTGGTCTACGTAAACCAGGTAGCTGGGCATATAAGGAATACCAGTCTGCATCTGTATGCAAATGATACAGCCCTTATAGCAACTGGAAACAACTTAAATGAAATGGAAAAATTCTCTAAACTGATTTTAATGCCTTGAGCTCCTGGTTTTCGGATTCCAAACTAGTATTTAAAGGCAAAAAAAAACAAACAGATCATGGTCTTTAATTCAATAGCAATGAAACAAAAAGAAAATAAATCTGAATTCATACAATAAATAGTGATGTTTTATCCCAGGTTAATGTGTATTAATACCTAGGTGTTTGGGTTGATTTAAACCTAAACTGCGACACCATGTAAACTTGACAGTTAAAAGGTGGACACTAGGTTGGGGGCATTTAGGAAATCTCAATATTGTTTAAATTATAGGATGAGAGAAATGGTAGTAAATCAATTATTACTACCCTTAATAGACTATGGAGACCATATACTGTATACAGTCTAACAAACAAAGGCGGCTTTGGGAAAAGTAGAGAAACTATACAACAGACTAGCGGATTTGTTTTAAAATGTGATTATCCCATGCATCACTGTTTCATGTACAATTAAATTGGTTAGACTTAGAAAATAAAATGAAAATGAAATGGACAAGTCTGAGCCATAAACTTTTAAAAGCAGCAAAACCTTTTGTCTTATAGATAAACCAAATAAAGAGAGAACACATACAGTTTAAGAAACAATAGCTTATATAAAATTCACACTCCTAAAATAGTCAGATATGGAAATATGACCTTTTCCGGTATAGTGTCAAGGGCAGGAAAATATAAAAAATCAAGAAGATGAAATTAAGTTACACCCAAAATTTATTCAAGCCAAAAATAAAAGTAATATAATGGTGACATGCTTAAACTGTCAACTATGATTAATTTCAAGCTGATTGTATTGATTGGTCAATAACACTCTGTTGACCCTGATTAGTCACTAAAACTTTGATTACAAAACTTCTGTTCTATGTTTATCATATGTGTTATACAAAAACCTGCACTAAAGTATGTGGTCCTCTTAAGGTTGTATATTGTTTTGTCACCAAAACTTTCCTCTACTAGCAACTGTGTTGTATTGTACAACTATATCTTATTTTACTATGTTTTGAAACTATATTGATGCTTGCACAGGACGATCTCAAACAGGATCTTTGGGTCCTAAAGATGTTTTCATGACAACTTTCCTATAAAAATAAAGATTTTTACTACTATTTCTACACAGGAGGCTAGTAAACAAGCTGGGCAGCCTGGGAGTAGATCTCAGGGTGGTAAACTGGGTCAAAAATTGGCTGGTGATGGGACACAGAGGTGGTGGTGAATGGAGCTAAATCAAGAGGTGGGTGACCTGCAGGGTCCCACAGGGATCAGTGCTTGGACCAGTCCTCTTTAATGTCTTCATAAGAGTATCGGGCAGACTTGACGGGCAATGGTGTCCTTTTCTCTCTATAGACTTCTATGAATCTATGAAGTGACATCACAGAGGGCTGGAAGGAAAGGTGTCTCTTTGCAGATGACACAAAGATCTGCAACAGGGTTGACACTCCAGGAGGGGTAGAGAAAATCAGAAGGGACCTAAGCAAGCTTAAGCAGTGGTCAAGGTGTGCAATCTAAGATTTATTTATTTATTTAAGAGTTTCCAGTGCAAATAAGTGCAAAATCATGCACTTGGGGCACAAGAATGCAGGGAGGAGTACATGAAGGGTGGAAGGTACTGGCGGCCACCAAACAGGAAAGGTACCTAGGAGTAATCATATCTAATTATCTGAAGGTTACCAAACAATTTGAGAAGGCTGTGAGGAGAACCAGTGGAATGCTGGAGTGTAGAGGAGAGATATCTCCAGCAAAAGGAAGGCAGTGTTGATGCCATTGTATACAACATTGGTGAGACCTTATCTAGAGTACTATGTCCAGTTCTGGAGGCTGCATCTCCAGAAGAACATAGACAGAGTAGAAACAGTTCAGAGAAGGGTGACAAAAATGGTGCAGGGGCTGCACCAAAAGTCATGGAGGAGACTGAAGGATCTCAATATGTATTCCCTGGAGGATAGGAGATAGATGGATATGAAAGAGACTTTCAAATATCTCAAGGGTGTACAGTAAATAAAGTACAAGATGGTAGCATCTTTAAAAAAAGATGTTCAAAAACAAAGAGCCATGATATGAAGAAGAGGGTAGAATTAGGGGTAATGTGAGAAAGTATTTTTCATGGAAAGGGTGGTGGATTCATGGAACAGCCTCCTGACAGAGGTTTATGGTGCAAAATGGTAGGGGATTAAAAATGTATGGGATAGACATAAAGGACCTCTAGCAATAGGAACGAGAGGGTAAGCCACTGATCATTTAGTAGCAAAGCCACTGTATATGAAACAGGTAGAGAAACTGGGCAGACTAGGGTGGGCCAAGCAGTCCTTATCTGCCATCAAATTCTATGTTTCTCATGGATGACTGGGATGTCAAGATTCCGGGATATACAGTCTACAGGAGGCCAGGGACAGGGATGGTAAAGAGGAGGAGGAGGAGGAGTAGCTCTCTACATAAGGGAAGGGATCAAAGCAATGGAACTAAAGGTTAAACATGGAGGAGAGGAGGCACTGTGGGTCACCTCAAAGAAAAATGGCACAACACAGGGGCTGTATTCACACCCCAAGGGGAAAAATGGACATGGAAATGATAAGAGGCATCCTTAGAATGGCAGAAAAGGGAGATATTGTTGATGGGGACCTGGGTAGCCTGTGATAATGGTGACCATGACTGAGCACTTTCGAAAGGGTGACTCAATCACAACCGCCTATGCACAAGGCTACCAAGCAGTGGGGTGACGGATGGGGGTAGGAGAATATAGTGATGGGATGTCGCGATGTATACATGCGCATGGGGAGTGGAGAGGGACCAATCCGCCGACAGGCAGAAAGGAGGGTATTTGTGGGGTATAGTGCAGTGGTGAGCTGTCGAACTGGCTGTCTTGGCGTGGTCAGTGGTGGCATGCTGGGGCTGGGAGGATGCCAGATTGTGTTCTTGGCACTCTAAGTATTTTTTGCGCGGGTCAGGGATTTTTTTGTTTGTTTTGCACCACCCCAACATGCACCCCTGGAGTTGAGAATCCTTTAGTAGGGGTGCTGCAGGGGCACAGCCCCCCATAAAATATAAAAACCTAAGTCTCAGGTGCTCTTTTGCTGTTTGCTGCAAGTGTACATCGCTGAAATTAATTTCGCAATGTACACTCACCCAAACAGCAATCGCTGTTCCGCAGTCGCCATTTATCACAAGGAACCGGGATCTGAATATGCCAGATGTTAACTAGAGCACATTTGCTGCAACCTCATCCAGGAGCACAGTCATTCTCGATGCCTTACTGAGGGCATGCCTCAGGCAGCTAGTGTTGGAACCCACTTGGGAGGGAGCAGTCTTAGATCTGGTACTCTCAAATGGGGATGGTGAGAGATCCCAGATTTAGAGGTGGTAGCCATCGGGAACAAGCGCAACCACAAGACAGTGTGGTTCACAATAACCACAGCCATAGAGTCAAGCCATACAAAAGCAAGGGTACTGGACTTCAAGGGCTGACTTTGCAGAATGGAAGAGTGCCTAAGGAATGCACTAGCAAAAGGGCAGGAAGGAGGGTGGAGGAACAATGGGGAAAATTTAAACTGCCATCACAGATGCAACAAGCATTTGTGTGAAGCAAATAAAACAAAATGAAGGAAAAAAACACTATGGTTCCCAAAAGAGGTGGCAGGGAAGGATAGAGAGAAAAAGACAGCATCCATAAAGTATGAGGAAGCACAGAAGGAGCAGGACAGAGAACTGTACCAGTTAAAGCAGAAGGAAGTGAGGAAGGCAGTCAGAATTGCAAAGGCCCAATCTGAGGAAAAGATAGCCAACTCAGTTAAGAAGGGATAAAACCTTTTATAGGTACATTAGTGAGCGAAAAAGACCAAGGAGTGATAGTGAGATTTAATAAAGGGAGGGTGGTGGTGGAGAGTGATAGTGAAAAGGCAGAGATACTGAATGAAGACTTTTGTTCATTATTCACAAAAGAACAGGAGGATGTACCTAAACCAAACAATAGAAGTACTCTGAATAGGTGATAGATACCACTCCATTCTTAGAAGAAAGGATCCTGAAAGAACTTCTAAAACACAAGGTGGACAAAGCAATGGGGCTTGATGGGATTCACCCCAGAATTCTAAAAGAACTAAGAGAGAACTAGTGACACCACTGACTTCCCGTTTTAGCAAATCATGAGAAGATAGTGTGGTACCTGAGGACTGGAGAAAGGTGGATATGATTCCCTTACATAAGTGGGAGCAAGGCAGAGGCAGGAAACTACAGACCTGTTAGTTTGACCTCAGTGGTACGGAAAATGATGGAATCACTTCTGAAATAATCAACAGTTGAGTGCCTAGAGGCCAGCAGGGCACAAGACCCAAGGCAGCATGGATTCACAGCAGGAAGATCATGTCAGATGAATCTAACAGATTTTGCTGACTGGGTGACCAAAGTAGTAGACCATGGAGGGCTGCGGACAAGACCTACCTAGACTTTAGCAAGGCATTTGACACAGTCCCACAAAAGATTATTAAACAAGTTAGCCAGCCTGGGAGTGGGTCTCAGGGTAGTAGCTTAGGTAAAATGGCTGGACAACAGGACACAGAGGGTAATAGTAAACAGAGTCCACTCCGAAGAAGGGGGATTACTAGTGGGGTACCAAAGGGTTCAGTTATGGGGCCAGTCGTCTTTAATGTCTTTATAAGTAACACTGCAGAGGGACTGGAAGAAAAGTATGCCTCTTTGCAGATGACACAAAGATCTGCAACAGGGTTGATACACAAGGAGGGGTGGAAAGGATGAAAAGGACTTGGCAAGGTTGGAGGAATGGTCAAAAGTATGACAGCTTAGATTCAATGCAAAAAGTGCAAAGCAATGCACATGAGAAACAAAACCCAGGGAAGAGTACACAATGGGGGAAGAGGTACTAACAACAACAAAATGGAAAGGGCCTGGAGTAGTCATATTAGATGACCTAAAGGTATGCAGGCAATGCGAGAAAGGCAAGAAGGCAGTAAGGAAGGCTGGGGGGATACTGGGATGCATAGGAGAGGCATCACCAGTAGAAAACAAGAAGTTGTCATCCTTCTGTACAGACAGTTGGTGAGACCCCATCTGGAGTACTTGTACAGTTCTGGAGACCCCATCTCCATAAGCACATTGACAGGATGGAGGCAGTCCAGAGGAGGGCATCTAAAATGGTGCAGGGTCTGCATCAGAAACCATATGAAGATAGACTAAAGAAACTTAATATGTATACCCTTGAGGAAGGGGGACATGATGAAACTTTCAAGTTCCTCAAGGGAATCAACAAAGTCCGAGAGGGTAGCATATTTGGGAAAAGACGTGCAAGAACAAGGGTCACAATTTGAAGAGAGGGGGCAGCTCAGGTGCAACATGAGGAAGTATTTTTTTCACAGAGGTGGTGGATGCATGGAACATACTTCCTGAGGAGTTTGTGGGTCAAAAACAGTGGAGGAATTCAAAATGCATGGGACAGACATAAGGCAATTATAGTGGGTGTAGGAGGAAGTAGGCTGTTGGTTAACTAGGATCTGCAGCTTATCAATAGGTAGGAAATGGGCAGACTGGGTGGGCCAAGCAAGTCCTATCTGCTGTCAAAGTCTATGTTTCTATAGACGCAGTTGTTTGATTACTTGTCTCCGTGAGAAGACATAGCTGTTTGAATTTTTTGCCTTCAGTGAAAAATCTAGGTGCCATTCTTCATGAGGAGCTGATACTTAAGGCTCAGGTGTCGGCAGTAGTAGTCTGGAGTGGCTTTTATCATCTTCAGAACATCAGCTGATTAGATCCTTATCCAACCCTGAGAATTTGGCAGGCTCTGGTGCATTCGTTTGAGACTTCAGGCTGAACTACTGTAATGCTCTATACTCTGGGGTCAGTGGAGCTATGACATGGCACCTAGAGGCAGTGCAGAATGTAAGGGCCAGGATGCTGACTGTCCTCCTGAGGTTGTCATGTCTCATATGCTGCAAAATCTGCACTGGCTGCTAGTTAAGTGGCAGATCTCCTTCAAAGTCTGTTTGCTCATTACTAGGCCCTAAATGGTTTGGGACCTGGTTACCTGTTGGAGCTCTTGCACCCTCACTGTTCATCTCACCTCTCCATTCTACTGAGGTGGGCATCTTGTCTGTACCAAGGGCTAGGTTGAAACATTCAAGGACTGGGTCTTCAAGGTGGAAGGCTCAGTTTGCTGGAATTCAGTCCCAAGGGTTCTTAGGTACTCTCCTCAGTGGAGACCTTTAAGAGGGATCTGGAGATGCATTTGTTTAAACAGGTATTTGATGAACACTGTACACAGTTTGTTACTTAGTGTTGTGCAAAACTGAAATATTTTGCCACATGAAATATTTTGTGAAATTTTCATGCATTTTGAGGGCAAAATTTCACACCCAGAGTGAGTGAAATTTCACCTGTGTACAGGTGAAATCTGCTGCTCATGAGTGATATTCTCCATCCAGCGGGTGAAATGTTCACTTGCCAAAGTTCTCCCTGGTGTCTAGTGGTCTTCCCCACCCTCCAGGCTGCTTATCAGCCCAAATTATTTTCCCTGGTGTCTAGTGGTCCCTCTCAGGCGATCACCGGCCATAATTAATAAAGCTCCCCTTGAGTTGCCCTGGCCTCCTCTTGTCCTTTTAAAAATAAAAATGAAACCCACACTCCCTGGTGTCTAGTGGTTCCCCTCCCTGGCTGCTCACCAGCCCAAATTATTCTCCCTGGTGTCTAGTGATCCCCCTCCCTGGCCAATCACCATCCACAATTGGAATAACCCCCCGCCCGTTACTCTGGCCTGCTCATTTCCTTTTATTAAAAACTAAATCAAACCCACACTCCCTGGTGTCTAGTGGATCTGCCCCCACCCTCTCATTAATGAGACAGGGTCCACCCTGCTTCCACTCCCAGTACCCGATTGGGCCATCAGCACAGCCCTCCACTCACCTCCAGTGGCTGGTAGCCCTACTGAGCACTTAAATGAATGAGCACATGCTTGTAAGCATGTGCTCATTCATTGAAGCATCAGCTGGTCTGCTGGCAGTAGAGGTAAATGGAGGGCTGTGCTGGTGGTAGAGATACAACAACGTTTTCATCTGCTGGTAGTGAATGCGGAAGTGGTCCACTTGAATTGGTATATCACTACAAAATTTCCATAAAATTTGAAATTCACCTTATTTCGTGTTGTCCACTTCGAGTTCCAGTTTGATAAGGTGAAGTTGGTAAGAAAACAGGCCAGTGATCACATGCCTGGCTGTCTCTGCAGGTCTGCAAGTCACATGATTCAGGAAGGCAGTTAAATAGGCAGGAAGTCAGTGTTTTACTTTCAACAAAGTCTGCCTCAGCACCCACAGCAGTGGAATGGCTGACTAACGGATGCAGTCCCACCACTCACTGCCTGTTAAGCATGTTCAAGTGGCTTCAAAATTAATATTACCTAGTCCATGAGTCTTCATTGTTCAGTTGTCAGACACTGAGGCCCCTGAACTGTCACGGCTAGTTGCATAACTAGGTACTCGCCTCAGAGATGGCTTTGTACTGCTCATACAACCGCACTACCATGTAAAGGGTTGAGTTCCATCCATGACAACTTCAAGCTTGAGGTGGTGCTGAGGGAGGCTGTTTTACATCCGCGGCTGCCTAAATTGGTCAATGGCCTTCCAGAGCATGTAAAAGTGGGCACAGATGAGGGTGCAACAGTCAACATTTGCTTTATTTCAAGGTGCTGCAGAAACTCCTGTACCACAAGATTTAAACAATGGGCCATGCAGGGAACTCTCACAAAGCTGAGGGCTCCCTGCATGTATTGCTGATAAATATAACAACATTTGATCCATTATCACTAGCTGTGAAGCCAGCTTTTAGGGACAGGGTGCAGCCACTCATCAGTTTCTATCAGTAGCAAGTCTAGCATGTTTTCACCTGTATGCAACCCTGCTACACTACGCATTGCAAGCGTGGCATGCTGTCTAATGCCATAAAGGTTGCTACCACCACAGTCTGACTTATTACACTGCTTTCCCATCCCACCATCACAGACAACCCCAGGTAGCTGCACCCAGTGTGCAGTAATACACAGATAGGAACTACCGCCATTTGCAACTTGTCCACATATCCATACTTAAGTGAATGTAAGGTGATGTGGAACATTGAAGGGCATGTCTTACAGACTCTGTCACCATCCAGTATAACTCAGGGACAGCACAGGTGAAAAAGTAGGTCCTGGATGGGATCTTCCATTTAGAACAGGCATGTGCAGCAAAGCACTGAATCTGCATTCTCCACAAAGGAGAATGGCAAACGTCAATTGCCAGCATTTCCACTACTGCAGCATTGAGTTCACGAGCAACTGCAAGATTTGGTGGGTATTTATTGTTCCAGGCAAAAGGCTGTGCAACATGGGCTGCATTGTTCGATGTTTTGCACATGGCATACCAAATGGCTCTTCTCCGTGAAATGACATGGATGGATTACCTTTGACATGGTGGGTGCACAGGTGATAAGCCAATAAATGCAGTTATTTTACCTGTATTAAGCACAGGAGTTGATGTACTAGAGTTACTACATTTTGTTTTCAATTGTTTAAACAGGAGTGGCACATCAAGCTGAAAGCTTGTTTGCAGTGCGACCTGGGAGCACAGGGAAGTTAAGTGACTTGCTTATGGTCACACAGTATGCAAGTGAGGGCTGTGGGATTCAAACCCAGGTCTTCAGATTTGCAGCTCAGAGCCCTAATCCACTGTACTATATTGCCTCCCAACGTGGACCACTGCTACTCTCATCACTACTTGAACATTCAAAATCCTCCTCCTCCTCATGCTTGTAATAATCCTTCAGTGTTATTTCACCACTTTTACCGACATAGTTACTCACACTAAAGGAAGGGATACCATGCTCACTAAGGTGGCTGAGGGTGAACACCCCACTCACGGCATTAGCTCCTCTCTGGTGCTAAGTCCACAGTGCCATGTGCCTGCTCTTGAGATGAATATGCTGGTCCCCAGTGCCCAGATGCTACCCTTTTAATCAAGTTTCACACGCACTTGAAAGCTGACAGATTTCCACTGTTTCATCGCATTCACTACCATCTTGTATGAAAAATCCCAAACTAGGGTTTGATGACCTACTCTTCATGTGTCACCTCTGGGGTTGCATATGGAATTACAGTTTTAGTGGCAATGAAATGGTGGGTGCACTGCATGAATTCAGGTGTTGTGCATACTTGGACTTTGTGGAACATCACAATCAATGACTATTACTTCAGGGTCAGCAACAAACACAGCTACAACAGAACTTTGAGTGGGGTGGGGATTGAGGAACAGGCTGTTTACAAACAGCCACCTTCTCTCTTTTGTCCAGTTCCCAAACAGGGTCGCTAGCATCATCATCATAATGATAATCCACAAATTCACTTTGGATGCTGTCCTCCTGTGGAGATATTCCAACCACAGCCTCAGTACAATCATCCGCACTTCTTTCATCAACATCTGAATGTTTGGATGGCCTAACCTCAAGATCAGTGAAAACATGAGACTGTGAGTAATTAGCATGATCAGAATCATGTTCAACTACTGTGGGGTGGGACATCAACTACACTCAAGTCTGCAGATTCAACATTTTCCCACCAGATAAGTTTGCCTGGGTTGAACTTGTAGCAATACTCATGCTGTTATCAGCCATGCCATTACTAACTACTACCAGCATGGGCAACAGCATCTCAACCAGCATTGAAGTGACTGATTTCACTGTGAAAAACAAGAGTCAGAGAAGTCCTTTACTTACAGCAACTGCTACTTTTCCTTCTGTTGTGTACTACCACGGCCATGACCGCTATTGTTAACACTGCTAGACTTGCTACTAGCCCTTGATGAACCTGCTGCATCATCATCACAACAACTTCCACTGCTAATAGTCTTATTGGTAGCAGCACCACAGCCAGAAACAACTTTGCACGAATGTCTCTTTGCAGGCGTTTTTAAGATTATACAGACAATTAACAGCAACTTATTATTTTGGTTGTTTTGGGGGTTGGGCAGCAAACACACAGAGATGCAGCTGCATAGGCACAAGTAGCACAAGACCTGAACCAGTCTTCAAAATCCAAAAGTCACAAAACAATACCTTGTTTTTGAGGGCGGGGTACAGCTTTAGCTACACAGACAGAAGCAGGAAAACAATGCCAGACAGGCTGAGAAATTCAGAGTACTGCTATTGTGGTGCCACAATAAAATGTGTATCAAGTTACACAACACACAAATTATAGGTCAGCCACAGAAACTTCAACTGCTCAGTGAACTACAATAGTCTTTTAAAACAACTCAAAAATGCCTAGCAAACAGAAAAATCTTTAAAAAAAAATTAAAATTGTACTGTGTACCTGAACACACAAATGATAAAAATTAGCCAACAAAAGTTGCAAAACTGCCTTTCTCACTAATGTCCTTCTATATGACAGATCCGTCCTCCCCAAAGCACACTTCTACAGTGTCTGTCACTACTGAGGCTGAATGTACTAAATTAACATTAAATATTCACACAATCAATAAATGCTCAATGATATAAACACATAAGGTTTCCTACAATCGATGTACTAACATTTAACACAAAATGTTGTGGCAAAATGCATTTTATAGGTTTTTGATGGTCTGAATCTCAGAACTCTGAGATCAAACTCTCCAGCTTTCTACACACACTCGCTAAACTGAGGCTGTAAAACAATATAGAGCTTAGGTGACCTTAAATCCCATGAATCACTGCAAAATTTGCCTTTAAGAGTGAAAAAGCAAGGCGAAATAAGGCAAAGTCCATAGAGAATAATAGAAATTTCATGTTACTTTGGGATGCAAAGTTTTTCACTTTGCTATACGGAAAAGTTACATGATACTCATGTCCTATCGCGAAATACTACACACATGGTGAATTTTAGCCACTTAGCCCCACCTCTAGGCGGTGGCCCAGTCGAGTACTAGTGGGAACTGGGTGGCGCTGTCTCATTGATGAGAGGTGGGGGTCCACTAGACATCAGGAATGTGGGTTTGATTTATTTGTTTTAATAAAAGGACATGAGCGAGCAAGGCTAACTGGGCAGCTTTTGTTCAATTATGGCCACTGATCAGCGGGGGACCACTAGTCACCAGGGAGAATAATTTGGGTTGATGAGCAGCCTTGGGGGGACCACTAGTCACCAGGGACTGTGGGTTTCATTTTTGTTTAGAGGACATGAGGGGTCAGGGCAACTCGGTGGGAGGCTTTATTCAATTATGGCTGTTGATCAGTCAACAGGGACCACTAGACACCAGGGGAATAATTTGGGCTGGTGAGCAGCTGGGGGGTGGGGGACCACTACACATAAAGGAGATTTTTAAAATAATGGGAATGGGATTTGCTGGCCCAGGTATTCAAAAAGGTTCCGCATGGTGCAGCGATGTTGCACCATTCACAACCACTGATGCACCCAGGTGCGATATTTAAAGGAAAAGTGCACGACAAATCCTGATGCACGGGGTGCATCAGTAATGTATACAGACAGGGGGGGCATGCCCATGCATATACTGCACAGCCCGATACTCAGCCCGGGCCATGCAGAGTTATGCAGGTGCAACCCTACCTGCACAGAGTAAGCCAAAAAAAAGGAACAAGTTGAGGGCCACCCACAGGTGAGCTGCCAATTGCGAGCGCAACACAGCAGCTGCCACCTGTGGGTGGCCATCACCTGTTCCGTACCTGGCGGCACCCCCATGCCCGATCATGGGCATCAGTCATCCCCAAAGTCCAATATCCTGGTGGTCCAGTGGACCACGATTAGTAATCACAGGCATCACTGTACTTCCCCCAATGTCCAATATCCCTGGTGGTCCAGTGATGGACACTAGAGCCCAATCTCGGGCAGCATTCCTCACCCCCCAAGTCCGAAATCCCTGGTGATCTAGTGGATCCCCACCCACCCGCCACTGAGCCTCACATCCACTCTCCCACCCCGTCAGCTGGCAGGCAGCAGCACCCACCCGCCTGCTGCCCTGCCGCCTGCTGACTGACAGCTCACATATCTGGACTGACTAGTATGGTATGGGCTGCATGCCCAATGGCTCATGCTCTGAACCAATGGGCATGCAGCCCTACCAAGCTGTCAGTTGGTGGGAGGTGGGGCGGCAGGTGGGTGGGGGCTGCCACCGCTGGCTGATGGGGAGGGGCAGTGGGGCTCAGTGGGCGGGTAGGGGTCCACTAGATCACCAGGGATTTCGGACTTGGGGGTGAGAATGCCACCCAGAATGGGCTCCATGCAGTCCACTGGACCACCAGGGATATTGGACATTGGGGGATACAGTGATGCCCACGATCAGGCTAATCATGATTCCACTAGACCACCAGGGATAGGAGATGTTCTTTGTCCCTTGCGGGAAGGCCCACGATCGGGCTGCATGGGGCTGCAGGGTCCCCGACAGCTGCTGCCTGGCAGGCGCCAGGTGCAAGTCGTCGGGATTGGCGCACCTGCATGCTAATGGCATGCAAATGGGGCCATAATCAGATGCAAATGGCCCCCAGTGCACCTTGCATAAATTATGGCCCATTTGCATGTCACCTTTGAATATTGCAGGTACTGTGCATGGTGCAATGGCACTTGCGCCACGCATCTCAATGCTCCACTCTGACCACTTACGTGGCGCAGTTCACTCGCCTTGTACGTAATGGGGTAGCCAGGTGCGATATTCAAGCAGTTGTGCCATAGCGCAACTCGTTTAATATCACCTGGCCACACCCCTGCACAACAAATTTGAGCAGCGCGCAGTGCGCCACAGCCTGGTGCAGTTTGACTATCTGGGCGGCTGGGTGCAAATTGCAGGCGAAATGTCACCATTTGCCACAATTTCATGAAAAATTTTGCACGGTGTAATTATCAATTTCACAGCAATTTCACCTGTGAAATTTTATTTTGCGAGATCTCTTTACTATTACAGTTGCATTTTACTGGTATCTATCTATCTACCTACCTACCTCCAGCTCTCTAGTTCATTATCTACCTATATACCTCTTTCTCTATTTATCTGTTGCAGCTACAAATCATTTTTAATTGACTGCCTTACTGAATGCTGTACCGTACTGGAAGGTGCCCTGAGCCTCAAGGAAGGGCCCTTATATTAATAAAATCTACTACTACTACTACTTTTTTGTCCTTCAAATCACTCATAATCACATAATAAATTGTGAATTGACTGTAATTTCTGCAAAACATAACAATAGCAAAATTACTAAACTCAACAGCATTAATCAATTATTGAAACTTACTGATTAAATGCAAAATTGTTTTTACTGATAATCATTAATTTATATTGATGCTATCAGATTCAAAACCCTACATCCAAAACAATCAAGAATCCTCCATTAATTCACTGTGCCACTGCAGCAGTTGAGCTTTGAAATCAGTTTCTGCATTGAGCCCAAACTTACTATTTTATAGTTTCTTCATTATTACTTGTACAGTGGTGCTCAATGTTTGTTGATTTATCGTGTCATTTTCCAACAAAATTCTAAAATGTTTTTGGAGTATTCCTGCAAAGCTTCTTCAGTAATGAGGATATTGTTTAACACATATTCTATCAACAGCATTTAACGATCCACTTTTCAAACAAATGACTGATTAAATACAAAAAACACTTCCTTCAGTAATTAGTCATTTTGTTGGTGCAGTCAGATTCAACCCTCTACATCTAAGACTCTGGAGCACCATGAACTGCTCTTCTGTGCCACAGAAGACATTTAGTTTTAATCATAGCAAACATCATTCTAGTAAAACAGTCAGTGCAAGGACTTTGCTACATTGGTCCCAAACTTGCTATATTGTATTTGTATTGTATTATCGATGTCTATGATTCTCTCAGTAAGGATTTAGGAAGAGACATAGTAGAGAGACGGCCCTTGTTTGGGTGCTAAATGACCTCCTAAGAGCAACAGATAAGAGGTCTTGTTCTGTCTTGTTCCTCCTGATCTCTCTGCAGTGTTTGACACTGTGGACCATTGTGTGTTGCTGGAGTGCCTGCAGTTCTTCTGTGGACTGTCTGGCATGGTCCTCAGATGATTTTGACCATTCCTGGAGGGTAGGACTAGAGAGTGGTTTTGGGTTTATTCCTCAGTCCCTCCCCCATCCTGTGGAGTGCCACAGGGCTCCATTTTGTCACCCATGTTGTTTGCTGTGTATGTGTTGCTGTTAGGAGAGATCATTAGGCAGTACAATTTGAGTTTTCATTGCTATGCAGATGATACTCAGCTGTACATGTCCTTTGTGCCCAGACAGGATAAGGTTCTGTCAGTCTTTAACAGCTGCCTATCTGACATCAGGACTGGATGAGTGCCAGCTGGCTGCGGTTGGACCAACCAAAACTGAGGTGCTGGTTGTGGACCCAGATCATCAGGAGGCAGGTTTGTCAGCAGGACAGCCCTCTGGGCTTTCGTTCAGTGGTGTTCAGCTGACTACCTCAGACTGGGTACAGAACCTGGCCAATATTTTGATGGCCTGACACTTAAATCTCAGGTGTCAGCTGTTGTAAAGACCTCTTTTACCATCTGAGAAATATCACCAGGGTGAAGCACCTGGTACCTCCTGATGAGCTTTCAATGCTGGTCCACACCTTCATAACCTCCCACCTTGACTACTGCAATGCCCTCTACCTGGGACTACTGAGGGTTAATATCCACCACCTGCAGCTGATGCAGAATGTGGCAGCCAAGCTATTAACTGGCACCTCAGGACCAGTCATATTATGCTTGTGCTCCATGGACTACACTGGCTGCCAATCCAGTGGCAGATCACCTTCAAGGTTGTGTTACTGACCTATAAAGCCCTACTTGACCAGGGACCCAGTTACTTGCAAGATCTCCTTCACCGTGCTGCCTACTCCACCCTATCCAATCTACCGACAAGCGATTGCTAGAGATTCCCAGGGTTCACTTAAAGACATCTGGGGCTTGGTATGTTGCTTTGTGGCACCCACCCTGTGGAATTCTCTACCTCTTTGGGTACAAGAGTACCTGACTGACCAGAGCTTTAAAACAGCACTGAAGACATACTTATTCAGCATGGCATATCCAGATTTCTTGTAGATTAGTCGATGTGACATTTATTGTGCTACAGTTTAATGGATTTTAAATATATTGATTTATTATGATTGTTTTTATTTATTGTTATGTCTGTTTAGTTCATGTACAAGCACCCTGGTTTTTAGAAAGGTGCTTTTACAAATAAAATATGATTTGATTATTATTACCTCTACTGCAAAATGTGTTGTTTTATGCATGTTGTTTTCTGATAAAAATATGTATTAAAACTTGGTACATATAATGAATCTTCTTACACCTGGACTAACTAATATGAACAGAATTCTATTTACTAAAGTGCATCAGTACAGTAAAAGCTACACGTCTTATTTTAACACAACTCTTAATCCCTAGACACAAAAATGTGCCAACTTTTCAATCACCAAAGAAGGGAGGGATTCAGATTTCACACAGCTTTCACACAGCTTCACAGTGAATATTCAGCCTTACCAATATATAGAAAACTCCAGCAACACACAGAATAAATACACAGTGCTAGTTCATAAAATAAGGCACAGTACAGCATAACAATACTATAAGTTACTGTAAATGAAAGTGATCAAGGGACTGTGTGGGCTGAGATAGAATTGGAGGATAAAGTATGGATAGTGAAGAGACAGTTAGAACAATCATAAATAGTGCTGTCTGAAATTGAGAAATTTTATTCACGCACAGTATTTTGGAAATTCGCACATTTAGCAAAATATTTTTTAAGTCTGAAATGTGAAACAATTTTGCCTGAAAATTTCTAAATTTTGCCCAAAAAGTGCAACTTCCCCAGAAAACTGAGAAATTTTGTCATGAAGTGTGAAATTTCACAAATATTCAGGCAGAGTTTCAAAATTTGAGGCAAAATTTAGAAATGTTCAGGCAAAATTTCTCATTTCACATCTGCAAGACATTTTGCAACTTTCATGAAATATTTTGCACAGTGAAATTGCTGATTTCATGACAATTTCACTTGTAAAATTTTATTTTGCAACATCTTTGGTCAGAAAACAGTGTCTGATTAAATGAGGAATAGTGGAGGTGACAGATTTCTGTGTAAAAATTGTGGGGAAGGGTGGGAGGAAATAATCCACTTTACTTTCATGAGTGCTGCAAAGGCAGTAACAGAAACCAGTTCTAGCAAGGACCAATATGGCTGCAAAATAATGGTATTGTGTGCAGTAGAAATGTATAAACTAGCAATTTTTTGCACTAATCACTGAGTTGCCTAACCGCACTTTGTAACTGTTGTGATACACACACACAGACTAATACATATACACATATATGCAAATATGTTCCAGTATAACAGTATTACACACATTTCTTCTTTTCAGGCTCCAAGGGACATTGGAGGGTGGGTGGTTGCAACTAGATATTTCATGTAAATCATCAATGATATGCATAAGGCTGAAACTGATCTAGGTAGCAGGAATATAGACTAGCAATTTTGCACTAACATCTGACCCATCAAACTGCACTTTCTAATTGTTGTGATACACACATGTACATGCACACAC
This sequence comes from Neoceratodus forsteri, assembly GCA_016271365.2. Classification (NCBI taxonomy): domain Eukaryota; kingdom Metazoa; phylum Chordata; order Ceratodontiformes; family Ceratodontidae; genus Neoceratodus; species Neoceratodus forsteri. The sequence continues at coordinate 998,733,627 of CM057458.1, read as the reverse complement.
TGACTAATAATACACACATATGTGTGTGTGTGTGTGTGTGTGTGTGTATATATATATATATATATATATATATATATATATACAGTATATTCAGTATAGCATAGCAGTGCACTGTCTGCACACACAGAGCATTGCCACATACACACTAACACACATACACTACTTTATATGGAATTTATTACTTATACATCTAACCCTAACTTTTACTGTATTTAGGATAAGCACTGTGTTTTGCATTAACTCATTGTGCTAAGCTACAGCATGACTGGGTAATTAAGGTAGTGGACCAGGAGGTGCAGTGGATGCGGCCGATCTGGACTTCATAAAGGCCTTCAACACTATCAGCAATAGAAGGCTGATAAACTGCACAACCTAGGGTGGGTCCTAAAATAGTTATGTGGGTGGAGAAGTGGCTGAATGGCAGGAGACAGAGAGTTGTGATAAGCAGAGAGTACTCTGGAGAGTGAGAGGTGATGAGCAGGGCTGCAGGTGTTGGTGATGGGGCTGGTCCTCTTCAGTGTCTTTATTGTGGACAGTGCAGAGGACTAGACAGGAAGGTGTGCCTCTTTGCAAACAATAAAAGATATGCAAAGGGTAGGCATGCCAGAGAGTGTTGAACAAATGAGGAAGACCTTAAAAACTGAAGAAATGGTCTGAAGAATGGCAGCTGGGATTCAGTGCAAAGAGTGCAGGATCATGTACATAGTGCACAAGAACCCAGGGGTAAAGTACAAACTTGATGGGAGGTACAGACAGTCACAAAGCAGGAAAGGGACCTGGGAGTTGTCATCTCAGAGGACCTAAGTGAAACTAGGCAGTATGATACAGTGACTGAAGGCTAGTCAGATGCATGGCTGCATAGTAAGTAGTAGTAGTAGTAGTAAAAATTGTTATTCATACAAAAATGAATAAGGATATCTCCACTGAGCTGAAGCTCCTTTACAGTGAGATCCAGGTGTCATTTCCAGTTACTTTTATAAGTTAACAATATATAACGAAGGAAAACACATATACACTATAATTATACATCAATAAATATAACACAATTCCAAATCATAAAACAAACTAGGACAAGAAAGAACATACAAAAACAATGATTCATTCACAGTATACATTTAATACAGAGTTACAATCTACCATCCTAAGATTCAAACTATTTCCCATCATAACTAATATTTTAGATAAGCCATTGTTTAATTTGATGCAACTGGAAATTTCCTCAAGGGGTCTAAGTTTCCCAAGCAATTTATTCCATATAGAAGGTCCGATATTAAAAAAATGCTTATCCCTAAGCGTTCTACGACTTGGGACTGCACAGTCAAGTAATTAGCAGGCGCAGACCCTCAATAGGTCTTTTTATTTTAATGGACTCAGCCATATATTTAGGGACTTTCCTGAGATACATTTTAACATTAACATAATTGTACTAAGAGCCCGCCTTTGAGACAAAGTATGCCAGTCTAATTCTTTATACATATCTACTCTATGTGCCCTCTTTGCAGCTCCTAGTAGAAATCTAATTAATTTATTATACATAACATCAAGCTTATATAGTTTTCTTTAGACTCTCCATATATATCAAATTACCATACTCCAATATGGTAGTACAACAACAGTTACAACTAATTTTCTAATTTCCAAAGACATACTATTTCTTACTCTATATAATGACCCCAAGCACTTACCAACTTTAGTCAAGGTACTATCTATATGACTGTCCCATTTAAATTTTGTATCTAAATACACCCCAGATATTTATAACTAACAACTTGTTGCAAGATTCTTCCTGAAAATGTTTTAATTTGTAACCCCTCATATTCAGTTTTAGACCCGAACCCTATGAAACACCATTACCTGAGATTTATTTTCATTCAAAACCAATTTAGATCTAAGCAAAAATTCCTGTAACTGATCAAAAGCCTGTTGTAATACTATTTGAATAGTTCTCACTGATGAATCAGCAAAATATACAACTGTATCATAGGGAGGGTCTCATGAATATAAAGAGGAAGTCATTTGCCCTATATAAGACACTCATGAGAGACCATACCTGGAATACTGCATCCAGTTCTGGAGGCCCACCTAGAAAAAATATAGACAGGGTGAAGGCGATGCAGTGGAGGGCAACTAAAATGGTGCAGGTCCTGCAGGATAAGACCTATGAGGAAAAATTAAAGGAGTAAAATATGTATTCTCTGCAGGAGAATGGGGAGGAGGTAAGACTGAGACATACAAAATACATCACCAGTACAAACAGTACAGGAAGGAAGTGTCTTCAAAGTAAGAGATACTCCAAGTCAAGGGGCCCAAAATGAAGTTAGAGTGGGAAAGGCTCAATGTGAGAAAATATAATTTTTCACAGAGAGGTGGTGGACACCTAGAGTAGCCTACCAGAGGGTGGTAGGGCTAAAATGGCCACATAATTTAAGAAGGTGTAAAGTGAATTAGGTTAACTATCTGTATTGAAAAATGTTTTCCAGGTTTAAAGAGTTGTATGATGAACTACATGTTTTCTTTTGTGATAACATATAACATAGTAACATAGTGACTTCCTAGCAAACTTGGGTCCAGTAATTATTTGTAGTTGTGTCTGGTGAAGGTTTTGATATACAGTAGCATTTAAAGATGAACTCATTTGCAGACAATTGTGTGGCCATTAACAAGTTTTAATAACATGTTTTAGTGATTTTGCAGTGTCCATATTTATATTTAGGAGCATCATTCAATATACAGTATGTTTATACACACAGATTTTTTGAAACAAATGTTTAAAGAAAGCACATAAGGAGGTGCATACATTGTGGAACTATTAAGTTAATGTGGAGACTATTCCTCCATATTACAATTGAGGCTGGCAGTATAGCCTAGAGGTTAATGAGCTGTGAATAAGCTTGGTACATCCAGCAGACCTGGTTTGATTCTCACAACCTCCACTTGCATACTTTGTGACTATCAACAAGTCCTTAACCACTCCAGTTCTCCCAGGTTGACCTTGAAAACAGGCACATGTGCCTAGTGGGCCTACCCAGTTACCAAAAGAATAAAAAATGAGTATATGAATTATTTTGTGAGGTATGTTAGCAGTGAAACATTGCATATTAATGTTATGATTTTTATGTGAATGGCAGTTAATTCCCTTATGAAGACATCTTTTTATGATAGAAAATGTTGCCTGGTTTGGAATAAATAATATTGGTTGATGAAAATAAAATTATACACTTCATGTGAAAGCAGGTCTCTAGTCTGATTTCTCAGTTATGTAAGTTTTTGTCTAGCCTGCCCCAGGCCTTTTAACATAACATTGAAATCTGAAACCTCCTTCCTCCTCCAAATTAGCCTTTATGCCTAGGAAAATCTGAGTGACTTGACATGACTATGAGACTATAAATTTCCCTCAAAAATAATTCTAGCCAGATTGAAGCTTAGCACAAAAGTAGTGCTTAAAACTCTCATTAGCAGACTACTACAATTAATTAAGATATTGATAATACAAAATCTTCAATATTATCTAGTCCATTAAGAAACTGGAGGCTTTCTTTTTTACTGAAATAGCAAAATGACTGCAGGTCACGCCCAAAGCAACCTTAAAAGGGAGGCATTATAAGGCAATTCTAGGGGTGGGGGTAGGAAGAAGTAGGCTGCTGGTTAGCTAGGATCTGCAGCTTATCCATTAGGTAGAAATGGGCAGACTAGGGTGGGCCAAGCGGTCCTTATCTGCCGTCAAATTCTATGTTTCTATGTTAAAGGGCCAAACAGTGGAGGATGGGGTGCATACCATGAAAAAATGAGATCAGCAAACATGGCAGTGAAACAAGCAAAGGCAGAGGTGGAACCAAGGCTAGCAAAATGGGTTTGGGAAGGAAAGGTATTTTTTCTCTATGTATAAGAGCAATTTAATACTAAGAGGCATGATCAAGCAAAAAAGGGGAAGGAAAGAGTATAGGATAGCGGGTAAGGTACATTTACTGAATAACTGTTTCTGTTTAGTATTCATGGTGGAGGACAGGGGCCCTCTGCCAGATTGCAGCATGGCAGCCAGCAGGGATTGCTTGCAGGTGTCAATGAGGAGCCCATAACAGAAGAGAGTGTGCTGAAGGAACTTCAAGCACTGAATGTAAATTATATCAATGGATCCAGATGCGTTGCTCCTAAGGAAAATGAGCAGGTCCTAGCAGGTCTGCTAATGGATATCTTTAGCTGCTCTTTGGACACAGATGAAGTGCCATAGGATTACAGGAGAGTGAATTTGGTCCCCTTTATAAAAGTAGGAGTCAGGAGGAGCAAGACAACTATAAGTCAGCTAGTCTAATGGCTATAGTGAGGAAACTACTTTAGCCTATAATTAAGAAATGAATAGTGGAGTTTCTGAGGCCAATGGCCTGCATCTGAACAAGCATGGATTTACCAGTTGGAAGCTGTGCCAAAAAACCTTATTTACTACTTTGATTTGATGTCAAAGGCCATGGATGGGTCATTTAGTAGATGCCCTGTACCTGGACTTCAGCAAAACTTTCAATTCAGTCCAACATGGGAGACTGATGCAATAGTACAATAGTTGGATGACCTTGGTGTAGAGGACAAGATTATGGGTGGGTTAAATGCTGGCTGAGTGAGAGGACCCAGTGGCAGGTTCTAAATGGAGAACCCTTAAGGGAAATGGATGTTATGAGCAGGGTGCCTAAACGATTGGTTGCAGGACTTGTTCTCTTTATCATTTTATTTGTGATATAGGGTGGGTTAATGGAAAGATGCACCTCTTCACAGACAACAACAATGTCTCTGGAACAGTGGACACCAAGGAGGAGATAAAGGCCATAAAGGAAAATCTGGAAAATCCTGAGAGGTGGTCAAGGGTGTAGCAGGGACATTTGCTGGCTCAATGGAAACACATCATGATTGTGTGTTGGCAAAGTGGGTTCAGAAATGAGCCCAGAGACCCAGGATCAGTGCAAGCATAGCCAAGGCCCCTAGAATTCTGCGGCTACAGAATTTTGCACAGAACTTGCAATCTACATAGAACTTCTGCAGTGCATGAAATTCACTCTTCTTGTTGATTTCAATTAATATTTTTGTTTTCCATAGAATCTGGTTCCCATCCCCTCTTTTATATCCTAAACCCTATATGCTCAGAATGTGATGTTATCATTGCTATAACATCATACATTAGCTAATGAAATGGCTGCAATCTGCAACAGAAATGAACAGTCACTTATCTACCACAGCTCCCTGCCAGAGACGGTGGCACAGCACATCAGGCATGGTGATATTTGCTCAACCTGCTCTACAGCCTAATACAATTTTCAGTCTTACATTATTGCACTAGAGCCAACTTAAACAAAACCTTGTCAATAGCACAGACCTTTAAGTCCATACCTCACTTTGTACAAACTTATTTGTCCTTTTAAGGTATAGAGATGCCATCTGAAATGAATAACTGGCAAAATGAATTTAACTGTCAATTTTAAGAAAAATAAAGTAATCATGCCCAGAAAAGTGGAATATAATAATTGTAGACCTGTTAAAAGAATAGACTATTAAATAAATAATTGCACTACGCATTTTTGCCAGGGTTATTGATTACATATTGTCACTGGTTGATAGAATCACCTAAAGGTTATGGAGAAATGTTGTGTGCAGGGACAGCTGTTGGGCCAGAGGGTAGAATGCTGTGTTTCCATGCCGGCAACTCAGGTTCAGAGATTAGCTCTGGGAGCTGGCTGGGCAGCATAAGGATTGGTGGAACACGTCATTGCTCGAGCCTGGGAAGGTATGGTGCAGTGTTCTGTCTTATGGTGGACACATTGTGCTGGTCTGGAGAGCTCTATCTCATAATTGGTTCACATGCATGTCATGGCCTGATGGTGTTACACAGTGTGTCAGGAAAAGCAGGTTGACATCAAAAATGAGTTTTGCAATAACTCCCTATTCCACTTCTAATGGGACCTGTATGAATGAGGATGCAAGTTCATGGAAATAAATATATACACACACACACACACACACACACACACACACACACACACACACACAGTATCACTGTCTCTCTCACCACACTCTAAACATACATTTGTATGTATGTTGCAGATTGCATATAAATATATAAGTGATACACAGTGGGAACCTCATGAGTGCTGTAGAAAGCACATACAAATATATAAGTGATAGACAGTGGAAACCTCATTAGTGGGATAGATAGCATGCATATAGAAATACATTATTTATCACATAAGATCTCCTCTGCATATGCAATTTATTTAACAGGCTAGGACCTTAAGGGAGATATTTGGTTTGCCTTTTTAGGCATAACATTATTTTATAATTCTGTTATTTTCTGAACTAGTGTTACTGTGCTTTCCACCATTCTGATTGCAATAACCACTGCCATGAAAGTGAAGTCAGGGTGACAAACTGTCACTGTGATGTAGTAGTTTGTTAATGCCACAGAACTTCACAGAAATTCAAACCATCACCCAGAAGTTCTGTGGCAAATAGTAGTCTTGCAAGAACTTGATCCCTCTGTGCCTTGAAAAGTGGGCACCTGAGCATAGCTTGAGTGCTGCTGCTGCCTGCAGCATAAGCTGGTCTGGAGAGGGAGAATTCCATGCTCCAACACAGCAGCAGCCTCTTGTGGCAAGCTGGGCTAGCCTGGTCCCACTTGAGGGTGGCACAGACCTTTGCATACTATTGTAACTGAGGCTGTCAGAGACTCTGCTCAACATCAGGGAGGTGGGAGGGACTTGGGGATAAGGAAAGAAACACAAATATATATGTGCCTCAAGCTGTCTACCTGACATCTGTCGGCTCTTTGAGTTTCACTCTGTGTAGATCCCCACCAGGTTGAGGTGCTGGCAGCATTTGATGCGGCTGGGGAGTTAAAGTGGTCTGGAGCAGGCAGGGTGATGGCTCAAAGGGCCAAAAATCTGAGTTACAAAAGTGTGTCAGCAGACATTTAATACAAAAAGTGCAAGATAATTCACAAACAGGGGTCCAAGAACCCATGATGAGTATAGGATGAATGAGATGGTAGTGGAGAAAATATAAGGAAAGAAACCTAGGGTTGTTAAGTGTAGAACATGAAGCACCGGCACAATGTAATAGGGTTGTGGGCAAAGCACTCAGATGATGGGATGTATAGAAAGATGGCTAACTAGCAGAAAAGAGTTAATATAACCTCTGTATAGATCTGTGGCTCACCTTCACTTGAAGTATTGTGTGCAGTTTTGGAGACAACAATTGAGGAAGGACAGGGGTTGTTAGAAGCATATAGTGATGCACCACCAACATGATACAGGGCAACAGGGTGGGTCCTATAGGAAACATTTGGATGATATACATGTAAGCACTGAAGGACAGGACAAAGATGGGTGGCTTCTGCAGAATGAACAAGGTGGACAGAAGTGAGCTGTTCACAATGTGACAACACAGGTACCAGGGGTAACTCTCTGAAACTGGCGGGGGGTTCAAGAAGGAGTAAAAGTATTTTTACAGAAAGTGAGGTGATAGACTGAAACAAGCTTCTGGAGAAGGTCAAATGGCTGAAACAGTGGACAGTTCAAAAGTGGATGGGACAGGCACTTGGGATTAGTGTATAAGGGAGCAGACTGGAAGGGAAGGAGAGAGAAGGACTACTCACAAGATCACGGTCACTAAATCAGAGAGGCTTGGGCATGCAGGATGGGATGCTGAGCCTTTAACTGCTATAACTTTCTGTTTCTATGAAAACATTCAGATTCACATCACTTTTGAAACTTTTGATTTAATTGTTTCCAATGTAGTAATCCAAAACTCCTCTCTTTGTGACACTTCTTTTTGGCAAGGTTGACCACCCCACACTAACATTGTCTATTCCTGATATCACAGAACAATCTATACCATGTATCTGTCCAAGAAAGTGTCTAGCCATAGCATAGTCCATATTGTGTGTCTTAATTGCTGTTTGGTGTTAAGCAATTTACTCAAGTGTTCTCTTGCTTTTCCAGTACATATTTTACTACACAAGCATGTAGAGGCATACATAACATATGTGGTGCTACAGTTAATAAACTATCTAATTTGAAATGATTTACTTACACATTGATATTAAAACTACCTGCATACCTGTATCTTCTCCACAATACTGTATGTGCAATGTCCACACTTGTAGCACTCTCTAATGACCATTGCAAATGTATCCTGTCTTTCTCTGTCTGGAAAGTATCATTATGTAGTACTAAAGTATCTCATAGATTTTGACCCTTTATAACAACTCATGGGTTTACAATCACTTTAAAGAGTCTGCTTGTGCCATTAGAGTCATTCCAAAGACAACAGAGATTGTGAACTGAAGTAGACAATCTGCTGTTGAGACATATGAACTCTAATGGGCAAAGATAGTGTTTTGTGGATTTTCTCAGTGATAAGTAATGGTGGGGGTCAACAGAAGATATACTATATGACACACAGTATGTTACAGCTATGTTTAAATATCATAAAGCTTTTCCTGAGGCTTCAACAGCATTATAATTACACTATTACCATGTCAGGTCCCTCCATGACAATGATTATGCCTTTTATAGCTTAATATAGTGTTTTTATTGATTGCTTGCAAAACTCAGTGATAGTTGAGTGGAGGTCAATGGTGATATGTTCTCTCCTGCCTTTAGCTCCACTAATTTCACTATAGGTTCCAGAATTAACTGGTATATTAAAAAATTTATATCGGGCAGAAAAAATGCAACATTAACATGGGACCCTAAAATGCAAAAGAGCAAGATTATTTCAAAACAAAAGCAATAATGCAGTGTAGATATTAAATATACTATTCACATTTCCAGATTTCCCAAAAATCAGGACCCCCAAAATTTGGAATTCTCTGCCAACTCACATTAGGACTGTTAAATCCCATGTCACCTTCAAAGCAAGGCTTAAGAACATCTTTATAAACTCCACTTGTAACTGTTCCTAATATACTGTATACCTACCTAACTGTCTCTATACCTTACTAGCCTTTAAACCTTTCAAATGCTCTTCATATGCTGTTATGTTGTCATGTTCCAACTCCCAGGTTGCTATTGTAAAGGTGATTCTGTCCCAGATAGCTTACCTGGTCAAAATAAACAAATACATACATTCACAATACATTACAACTAAGCAAGCCAGTTGTATTTTCTTTTGAATTCACTTAGCCTGTGTTATGACAATTTCTTTACGGCAGTGTGAAATTGCCAAACTACCAGGAAACGAAACTAACTATCAGGATTATAGTCCTAAATACTTTAATAAGTAAATGGCCATGATATGCAACCAGACATTCTTAATAGAAACTGGGCAGAAAATAATACCACAAGTGCCACTTTTGTGATTTTCCATGTCAGTTACAAAACTGCTTCAACATGTACACTCTGTTTTATTTTCCTGTAAGAAATCATTTAAATGATTAAAGGATTGTGGTGGGTAATTACTAATATACAGTACATACACTGTATGATGCATTATACATGTGTCTCGTATTCTGTGTGACTGACAGCCAAATACTCTAGGTGAAGACATTATGTGGTGGTTTTGTAGGGCAAGTGCATAAAGTATCATCTGTTTGTAATTTAGTATGTAGCTCAAAGCACTCTGATGTTACAACCAAAGCAATAATTTCATGGTATTTATATTCAGTCCCTAAACTCTTATAAAATACCTTTACTCTATCTACAGGATTATATTTCACAGAGCATGCTGGGAGGCAGCAAAGTACATGAGTGCTACAAGATGAAATCCTTTGATGAGAACAGTCACTTGGATTACAAAAGACTGCAGGTGAATGAAAAATAATGTTACTAACTTTAAAGAAAATGTCAAAGTTATTTCATTGAAATTTAGTCACGGAAAGTATTGCCTTGCAAATGAAAGCCTTCTAATGAGGCTTGTGTTCTAAAAGCTCTGTATTGTTGCTTTCCACCACAGCTTAAAAAATTATGCCATGAAATTGTGGGTGTTTGCCAACCCCAAAATAAAGGTCTTTAAAAGCACTGCTTTGTGTACTAATTCCTCCACTATGGACATTTGAAGCAACATGCATGTCGAACACAAATATGGTTGTTGTGCAGTTTATAAGGCTGAAAAAGTAAACCAACATTTTTATACACCCCTTCATCAAACTAGGATATTCATACCGCAGGACCAAGCTGACTCAATGATGACTTTTACTTATTACTTTTTCTTGAAACTGCATAGTAGCTGATATAGCCAAAGGTTTGGCCAACATTTGTCTATATACAGCGTGTACCTGGGGACCAGTGACCATCACACAGTGTGGTTGAGTTAAGTACAGAGATGGAGTCAAGTCACACAAAAAGTGAGGGCCTTGGACTTCAGAGCGGCAGACTTTGTCAGGAGGAATATGTCTCTGGGAAACCCTGGTGGGAGAAAGAAATACTGGGAGTTGTGGACCAATGGATCTACCTAAAGGGAGCCATAGTGGAAGTAACAAACCTTTGCATTTGGCAAATACACAAATGCAGGAGAAAAGAAACACACTGTGATACTCAAGGGAGGTGGTTGGGAACGTAAGGGAAAAGGGTGGCTTTCAGGAAATAAGGAAACACAGAAGGAGGAGGACTGAGCAGTGTATCTAGAGAAACAAAGGGAGGCAGGAAGAGTGGTCAGGAGTGCAAAGACACAGACAGAAGAAAAGATAGCAAAGGAAGTGACAAAGGGACAAGACCTTCTATAGGTACATTAGCAAAAGAAAAAGACTGGGGGATAGTAAGGCTAAAAGGGAGGAGGAGTCTGCATGGAAGGAGACCAGGAAAAGCATCAATCTTGAACAGATATTTGTGTGGGAGGGACCACAGCTAGATAAGAAATTGGAAGAGAAATGAACACAGAACTGTTCACAAAGGAGTGTCCTAAAGGAACTCACAAAACTAAAGGTGGACAAAGCAATGGGACCGAATGGGGTACACTCTACAGTATTGAAGGAGTTTAGGGGTACTGGTAGCACCACTGGCATCACTGTTCAATGAGTCTCTGGATACTGGAGTGGTTCCAGAGGACTGAAGGAAGGCAGATGTATTTCCTCTCTGCAAGAGTGGAAGTAAGGAGAAATCTGGAAACTATAGACTTATCAGCCTGACCTCGGTGGAGGGAAAGTTATGGAAATGCTACTAAAAGAAAGGATAGTGGAGTACCTTGAATCTAGCAGGCACAGGATCCAAGGCAGCATGGATTCACATCGGAAGGTCATGTTAGATGAATCTGATAGATTTCTTTGACTGGGTGACCAAGGAAGTGGCTCAGTGGGAGTGGTGGATGTACAAAATCACACATGCCCCACAATGCAAAACATCATGGGCTGCATATGTAAATCACCACAGAATATTATGCTGGTTCAACTTTAAGCAGAAATGCAAGGTGCTGAAAGGCCTCTCACACAGTTTGCAAGGGTGCCAACAGAAGACATAGACACGTGTTTCGTCTCCACTAGGACTCATCAGTATGCCTTATCTGTTTGACATCCCAGTACAATGAACCAGCTACCCTAAGATGGTCTATCTGGGTTTGTTGTGGTGAACCCAATAGTAGTAGTGGATGTAGCCTATATGGACTTCAGCAAGGTGTTCGACACCATTCCACATAGGAGGCTGACAAACAAGCTGTGCAGCAAGGATTGGGACACAAAGTAGTGAACTGGGTTGCAAGCTGGTTGGAGGCATTGAAAGCATAGAGTTGTAGAAATGGAGATAGACCCAGGGAGGGAGGGTGACCAGCAGGGTGCAACAGGGATCAGTTCTAGGGCCAGACCTGTTTGAAGTCTTCATCAGTGACATTGCAGAGGGACTGGAGGAAGGTATGCCTCTTTGCAGATGACACAAAGCTCTGCAAAAGGTAACTACACCAGAAGGGTGGAAAAAATATAAAAGACCTGGATAAACTAGAACAAATGGTCCAGAGAGTGGCAGCTAAGATTCAGTGCAAAGAAGTGCATAATCATGCGCTTGGGACACAGGAATCAGGGAAGGAGTGCATGATGGGAGGGTTGCTATCTGCCACCAAACAGAAAAGAGACCTGGGGTTATCATATTCTGATGACCTTTAAGGGCAGTAAACATTGTAGGATTTTTTAAACTGGGAAAGCCATGAAAAGTTATTTTGACAAGGTAGTTGGCGTCCATGTAGGTGTCAAAAGTCCGAAATATGAATATGTAAATCATCCGTACATCAAAGCAAGGCAGCGCATTTCATGCAATCTTAAAACAGAAAGTGATGTCACTGAGGGCAAGCCATAATTAACTACACAGCTTGCCCTCAGTGACATCACTTCCTGTTTGTAAGACTACATGATATGGCTGTTGCTATGATTTGATTTACACATTACCTAGCTATCTATATCTCAAAAATCCTGTCTCCTACAGGTAAACCCAATACCTCATTTGAAAGATCTTTTCATGGGCTTTCACAATTTGAGTGACCCTGCAATGTTTATGGTCCCTTTAAGGTGGCCAAACAATATGCCAAGGCAGTGGGATAAGCCAGTGGGATGCTGGGGTGCATATGGAGGTATCACCAGCAGAAGAGAGGAGGTGGTGATGCCAGTTGCCTATTAGTATAGTGACTTATTTTGAGCAAGGAAATATTGTCAACATTAAAACAGCAACTGTTAAATGGGCAATGTGTGGTTAATACCTATGTGCTATTAATAGCACATGTAACCTCAACACTGATTGTATGGACATCTGTTAGTGAGTATGTAAGGATTTGTTGGCAGGATGATTTCAAGCTGGCCATCTGGTGTGATAAATAGGGCCACTGCCCTAAGGTCAGGCGACCCAGGTTCAGTGCTGGCTGTGGGGATACAATTTTGTCCTAATTTGTTTTACTACTTGTGTATTATCCCCAATTTGACCTCTCATTTCCTCATCATCCTGAGCTTGTTCCCCTCACCTGTAGGTTGTTCCCACAATGTTCTACCCCTTCTGACTGCTGTCCCCTGATGTAGCCCCCTGCCCGAGTTTTCTCCTCTCCTCCAGTGTCATGCTCCCTGGGTTGATTATAATAAGTTTGGGAGGTGTGGGGGTGAAGCCACCTGTAAAGGGGGGGTGCAAGGGCAAGCCCCTTACATAAAATAGTTTTGGTATGTATATTTTGGTGATTGCCAGTAATGGTAGATGTTTGTGGTAGTCTGCTAGTGCACATCACTGAGTTTTTGACATATGTACTCACTGTTCTATTGTCAGTGCTATTATTTTGGTGCTATTATGACAGAACCAGTGATGCCACTATACAAGTCTTTGGTAAGACCACATTTAGAGTACTGTGTCCAGCTCTGGATACCCACATCTTCGTAAGGACATAGAGTAGAGGCAGTTCAAAGAAGGTTAATAAAGATGGTGCAGGGCCTGCACCAAGGTCTATGAAGAGAGGCTGGAGGCTCTCAATATGTATACCCTGGAGGAGCAGAAGGACAGGGGAGACATGATAGAGACCTTCAAGTTCCTAAAGGAATAAACAAGGTTCGGAGGGCATCTTTCAAAAGGAGTTACCCCAGAACAAGAGGGCATGACGAGATTGGTAGGGGGTAGACTAAGGGCAATATAGGAAAGTACTTCTTCACAGAAAGGGTGTTGGAGGCATGGAACAGCCTCCCAGCAGAGGTGGTGGGAGAAAAGTCAGTGGGGAGTTCAAAACTGCGTGAGATACTCATGGGGAGCCCTAGCAGTACAAAAGGAGATAAGGCCAGAGACAATAAAAGGATCAGTGGCTTTGTTTAGTAGATAGAAAAAAAGGCAGACTAAATGGGCCTATTGGTCCTCATCTGCCATCATATTCTATGTTTCTAGTAGGTACATCCTAGACTCCATGCAAGGGGAGTTCCTCAGGCAATTAGTGTTGGAACTGACTCAAGAGGGGCATTTCTGGACTTAGTACTGTTAAATGGGGACAGTGTTACTGACATCAGAGTGGGGACCACCTGGAAAACAGTGACCACCATACTGTGTGATTTGAGATAAAGACCGGTCAGAATTGGATCACACAAGGTAAGGGTCCTGGACTTCAGGAGAGCAGATTTTAAGAAAATGGGAGAATGCCTGAGGGAGTCCTGGCGGGATAAGAAAACTGGGGAGTTGAAGAAAGTTGGGCAAAAATAAAAAGGAAATTAGGCAAGTTACAAACCTCTGTATAAGGTAGGTGTGCAAGGGCAAGAAAAAAGGAGACCACTATGGTTCTCAAAGGAAGCAGCAGAGAAGGTAAGAGCAAAAATAGGCATTTAGAATGTACAAAAACACAGAAGGAGGAGGATAGGGAGGCTAACCAAGAGAAACAAAGGAAGGCAGTTAAATGCGTAGCAGTACAGACAGAGGAAAGGATTGCTAAGTCAGTGACAAAGGGAGATAAAACATTTTTAGATACATAAATGAAAAAAGGATGACGGGACAATAGTAAGACTGAATGGGGAAGGAGGATGCAATGTGGAAGAGGACCACCAAAAGCAGATTTATTAAACAATTTCTGTTCAGCATTTATGGAGGATGGGGAAAGAAACAGGCCAATGGTAAAGGGCAGGGGTATCAAGGGACCATTTCTTGGTAAAAAAAATCTACAGAAAAGAGAGTGCTTAGGGAGCTATTTACAGATAAAAGTAGACAAAGCAAAGGGGCCAGACAGGGTGTACCCCTGGATACTGAGGGAACTGAAAGAGGAGCTAGCTGCACCTCTGACAGCCTTTTCAACATGTCATTAAAAGAGGGGATGTACCATGAGACTGGAGGAGGGCAGATGTAGTCCCACTCCATAAATGTGGAAAAGAGGAGGCAGGAAAATATAAAGCCAGTCAGCTTGACATTGGTGGTAAGCAAGGTAATAGAAATACTATAATAAGGAAAGAATTGGGGAATACCTAGTTACCAGTAACCTGCAGGATCAGAGGCAGCATGGGTTTACAGGGGAGGACCTGCCAGACAAACCTGATCAAGTTTTTGATTGGGTGACCAGGGAAGTGGATGAAGGAGGAGCAGTGGATGTGGCCTACCTGGATTTCAGCAAGACCTTCAACACTCTTCCACAAAGAAGGCTGTTAAACAAGCTGAAAAGCCTAGAGGTAGATCCTAAGGTAGTAAAATGGGTGGAAAATTGGCTGGGCAATAGGAGTCAGATGGTGGTAGTAAATGGCAGTCATTCTGGAGTAGACAAAGTGACCAGTGGAGTATCACAGGATCAGTACTAGAGTCGGTCATCTTCAATGTATTCATCAGTGACATTGCAGAAGGGCTTGAAGGAAATGTGTGCCTGTTCGCAGATGACACAAAAACTGCAGCAGAGTAGACACATCAGTAGGAGTTGAAGAATTGAGAAGTGATCTAGAAAAGTTGGCAGAATGGTCAAGGGCTTGGCAACTGGGTTTAATGCAAAGAAGTGCAAAATAATGCACTTGGGGCTTAAGAACCAGGGCAACATACCAACTAGGAGGAGAGGTATTAACAGTTACCAAGTAGAAAAGCGACCTGGGGTGATCATTTCTGATAACCTGAAGGTAGCGAAGCCATGTGACAAAGCAGTGGGAAACTCTGGAAGGATGCTAGGTTGAATAGGAGTGGAATCACCAGCAGAAGGAGGGAGGTAATAATAACCCTATGCAGATCACTAGTTAGGCTGCACCTTGAGTACTGTGTACAGTTCTTGAGACCCCAACTCCATAAAGACATAGAAGGTGGAGGCAGTACAAAGGAGGGCAGCCAAAATGGTGCATGTTATCAAAAGCCCTATGAGTTAAGGCTCAAGGAACTTAACAGTACTTCCCAGAGAAAAGGAGGGAAGGATATGATAGACATTCAAATACCTCACGGCCCAGATATTCAAACTCACCAGGCTATGATGCAAGCCTGAGTGCAGCGCAACATGGCTGCACAGGGGCGTGGACTGGGTGATATTCAATGGGCTGTGCCATGGCTCAGCATCGTTGAATACCACACCCTGGCCACCACGAGTGCCCATGGCGCAGTGGCTCTGCACCAGCGCCAGTGGCCAGAGTGGATCATGGGGATGCACTAGCACAAGTTCCATTAGCAAGGTGCAGCAACCGCAATATTCAAAAGTAGACATGCAAATGGGGCCATAATGTACATGCGCACATAGGGCCATTGCATGTCTTTGTAACCATTGCATGCAGGTGCGCAGTCTGGCGACTCGCGCCTGGCACCCTGCCAGGCAGCAGCCATTGGGGATCGACACCCCGTGCAGTCGCGGCAATGTGCCTACAGCTCAATCTGGGCTGCAGTAAAAAAGAAAATCATAAATCCCTGGTGGTCCAGTGGATCGCTGCCCGCCCGATCACGGGCTAAGTAAATACATATAAATCCAGTCTCTATCCCTGGTGGTCCAGTGGACCTGTCAGCCTGCCCAATCGTGGGCTAAGTAAATAAATATAAATCTAACCTCTATCCCAGGTGGTCCAGTGGACCTGTCAGCCCACCGATCGTGGGCTAAGTAAATAAATATAAATCTAACCTCTATCCTGGTGGTCAGTGGACCCCTCCCACCACACTGATCCCCCGCCCGCTCCACGGTCAGCGGCGGCAGCACCCACCATCTTCCGCCCCTCCGCCCGCTGACCCGACACACGTCGGTAAGGCTGTCGCCCGATTGATCCACAGCGTGAGCCAATGGGCGTCGGCCCATACCTCTACACATTTTCAGATATGTGAATGGTTCATCCATTAACTTAAGCCTGTGATCGGGCATGGGGGTGGGCACCACCACGGAGGTGCAGCCAGAGCTTGGCTGGCCACCCACAGTGGCAGCTGCTGTGTTGCTCCCCTGCAATATGGCAGCTCACCTGTGGGTTGCCACCTGCTCCTTTTTTTTTGGCGTAACTTTGTGCTGGCGCAGGTAGGGGTTGCACATGCATGGCTCCGCACATCCCGGGCTGAATATCGGGCTGTGCAGGTATGCCATGCCCCCCCCTGCACATGCATGCATTACTGATGCCTCCGGCGCATTGGGATTTGTGCAGTGCACTTTCTCCTTTTGAATATCGCGCTAGGGTGCATTAGTCGCTTCCGTGATGGTGCAACACTGTTGTTTCATGTGCAACCCTTTGAATATCTGGGCCCACAGGTAAAACAAGATACATGAGGGAAGCATTTTCACAGAAAAGATGCTCAAGGACAAGGGGTCATGCTATGAAGTTAAAAGGGGGAGGCTCAAAGGAAATGTGAAGAAGTACTTCTTTATGGAGAGAGTGGTGAAGGCATGAGACAGCTTACCAGTGGAGGTGGTGGAGGTAGAAATGGTGACAGGATTCAAGAACATGTGAGATAGACATAGAGGGATCTTAGCAGAGGGAGTGTAGAGACTGGAGACCGAGTAGGGTCTGCAACACTACAGATAAGGAAAATAGGGCTGATTAGGTGAGCCATTGGGTGCTTATCTGCTAACAGATCCTATATTTCTATGTTTCTCCAAGGCCTTTGACACAATAAATCATAAACGTTTGTTACAAAAATTGAGTGAGCACTGTAAGAGGTGATTTTAGGTCAAAATTCAAATTTTGATAGCTGGTTGGACAGCTGTTTATTCAACAGTCGTCAAATGGTCTCATTCAATGGTACACACTCTGATAGCTCTGTGAGCAATGGTGATCTTAGGGCTCTGTCCTAGCATTGCTCTTCAATTTATTTGTTAATGATTTAAACCTAAAGCAGAAAATTGCAGCCCATCATTTTTACACTGACACTATAATTTACAAATTAATTTCAACTATTTTAGACTCGTAATCTACTCTTCAATTGGCATTAAATGAAGTTCAAACTTTTGTCATAATTTACTTATGCTGAATGAACACAAAACTCGGATCATGTAGTTTGGTACTCTTAGTCATTTTAAATCCTGTCCTAATTTGATCATTGCTACTCATAATGATTCTATCCTTCAGAGTGCTTCCTACTATAAATATCTAGGCTTGTGGCTTGATGAGTGTTTCAGTGGGACCATCATATAACAAATACCGTTAAAAGGTAAATGTTGAATAGAGTTTTTTACCAACATGAAAGTTACTACCATTACGATATTAGACTGACTTTTGTTCAGTCTATGATTCTTCCTTTAATAGATTATGGATCTGAAATAATTTCCAGGGCATGTAACTTATCTTCCTAAACTATATGTGTCCTACAAACTTGCAAGATGTATTCTCCAACTTCCCAAGTGTACCCACCACTGTGACTTGCTTAATCCCATTGGGTGGCACAGTCTGGATCAGAAGTGCATTTGCATACCTTCATCTCAAAATGGAAGTGTGCTGAACAGAAAACTCCTCTTTATCTACAGGACTTGTTTACAATTCATTTGATTAGAAATAGCCTTAGGTCAACATCAGGTGTTGAATTTGTTATTCCAGTTGCTAAACACTCTTATAGAGAATCAGACTGTTACTTATAAGGGTTCAGAGTACTGGAACTCTTTCTGTGTCCTTCGTCCAACCGATAAGCCACTACTACCTTTACAAAGTATAAAAGAATTGGTTTAGTGAGAATCATCTAGTATGCTGTGAATCTTCTTTATAGAAATTACTGTATATGATTGTAGTACAAATTATTGCATATTACTGAATGATTCATTCACATATCTGGAATGTATGAGCACAGTGGGGGCTGCACACCCATTGCTCGCTGGAACCAATGGGCATGCAGCCCTACCGAAATGTCAGTCGGTGGGCGGCAGGGTGCTGCCGCTGCCAGCTGACCGGGGAGCGGGCGGTGGGGCTCATTGGGCAGGTGGGAGGGAGTACCTAGACCACAAGGAATATAGGACTTTTTTAATAGATGCCCGTGATCGGCAGAGAGCGTCCACTGGACCACCAGGGATATAGGACTTTGTTTCACAGTGCCCATGATCGGGCAAGAGTGGTTCACGGACCACCAGGGATATAGGATGACTTATTCTATTTTATACAAATGCAGCGATCAGGCAGATAGAGGCCCACTGGACCACCAGGGATATTGGAAGTCTTCGGTTTACAGATGCCCGTGATCGGGCATGGTAGAGCGCTGCCAGGTGCAGCAGAACTCGGGTGGCCACCCACAGGTGGCAGCTGCCGTGTTGAACCCTGCAATGTGGCAGCTCACCTATGGGTGGCCATCAGTTGTTCCTTGTTTTTTGGCTTAACTTTGTGCTGGCGCAAGTAGGGGTTGCTCATGCGTGGCTCTGCACATCTCGGGCTGAATATCGGGCTGTGCAGGTTATGCATGGGAACACCCCCCACCTGTGCCTGCATACATTACTGATATGCTCTGGCATCAGAGGTTGTGGCACTGACTTTTCCTTTTGAATATCAGGCGCCAGGCATACCAGTGGGTTGCTCAGGCGCAACACTGTCAAGGCCATGTGCAACCCTTTAAATATCTGGCCTATATGTTTTGTATGATTCTGTACTAGAAACAATCAAATTTTGACTCAACCCTTATCAGGAAGCCACTGCAAAGGAGCAAAATCTCAATTGGTTTTCAACATCTTTTCTGTTTTGTTTCTTTTTAATCTGGCATCTTGAATCTTATCATTCCAGTCAGCTAATTCACTACATTAGAGTGTAGTTTGGACTGTAAGTAGGAACTCATACTGCAGAGGAAATGAGAGAGTGCAGAGTGTGAGCTTGTACAGTCAGCTGTAGGCACTGCAGCAGAAGCAGACAGAGTGAATTTAGCAAACTGGGGTATTCAAGAGATTTATTTGACTTTATTTACTGACTGTTGTTGGTGCAGAGGGCACAGAAATCTATTTGTATTTATTTTATTTTATGTTTTGCCCCTACAGCAGGAGGATGTAGAGTGAATTGTGATTGGTTGGCATCCATGGCACTCCAGTTATTACCTCATGGGTTATAGCCCACCTGATAGGCTAGTGATGCACATGACCCAGATCAAATTTCTAGCATATCCAGGTCCCAGGAACCCTGCTCTCAGTTTCGAATCTTGCATCTGATCAGGCAGGAAGCACACCAGGGATCCCTGTCTACTCCTACCAGGTAAGATCCTGTATGGGATATATTTATATAAACCAATATTCAACCTCATGAGCATGTATGCAGTTTCAGTAAAAAAAAAAAAAAACTCTCCTGGGAATTAACTGGGAGAAAATATGGGCTAGCTCAGCCCCAGTGTTAGCTAGCCTTGTTTGCACCACGAATGCTATTAATCAGTACCCTAGCAGGCTCTGCTTCCTGGCTAGGTACTGAGCTCAAGTAGTCCATAAGTAAAATGCCTGTCTTTACAGTCATACAAAGTTAAAAATTGTATCCTTACCAGCAGAAGATACAATGGTACCGTTTATTTATTGCGCTAAGGGGCAACGAGTTTGGGTATCTGCCCTCATGCTGCAGGATGGGCTCCTTAGCTTGGGGAGGGGCCCGCTGTGCTGGCTCCACTTTAGTACGCTGGCGCTCACTATTCCGGCTTCTTCCCCCCTTTCCCTCCTTGTTTCAACACAGTCATTGTAGCTCCTCTCGCCTCGGCCGCCTCTCCCTCTCTCGCTGGGCCCCTTCAGCCTCCCAGACCGCCCGGCTGGTCGGCGGCTTCTCAGACTCCTGCGTCGACCGCGTGGTCCACTGCACCAGGATCCCTGAAGGGAGCAGGGGAGAGTCGGGCCGTTCGGCCTGGAGCGCTCCATGTACCGCCAGCTCACGGCGGCCTCATCTGTCCTTCACGCCGCGGCGGCAACCGGAAGCAGTTTCTTCCCACCCATTCAATCCCTCCTAGGCAGGTTTGGGAGGAGCGCGGGCCGTCCAGTCGCCGCTCACGTTGTTTCCCGCGAGAGGCGGCACAGCTCAGTGGTTTGAGCTCCGAACCGGATCCTAGTGTACTGGTTCGACTCCTCCTCAGGGGCCTCGAGGATCCCGGCCCCATCCTCTCTGTTGCGATGCCTCCTGTCTGCGCCCGGCCTTCTAGTAGGTCACGGCGGGCCCTCACCCCAGGCTTCCCCTCTACCAAACTGCTCTGGCAGCTGGCGTCTCCCACCGGCTAGGCAGCCACTCTGAGCGGGGAGCAACGCCAGGGTGTTTCCTCTCCCGCGACCTGGCTACAGTGGGGTTCCCCGTGAGAAAGAATCCTCTGTATAGGCCCAATCCAGCCTGTGTTCCCTCGCCTCGGCAGAATCACCAATGGCAAGGGGGCACCAGTGTCGTCAGGGACTCGTTTTCTTCAGGGAGTCTCGGCCTCCTGCAGACCCTCAAAAAAAAAAAAGTGGAGCCTGCAGGTTAGAGGATCAGGGTGTGCTCGAACCCTTTTCAGCGGCTCCAGCCCTGACCTCGAGGCTCGCCACCCCTCCCGGCAAGGAGGCAGTATGGCGCAGTGGTATAGCCTAAGCTGGTGACTTCCAGCAGCCCAGACCTGATCCTGAACCCACTGCTCCCTCTTGCATACTGTGTGACCCTGGGATCAGGGTCTCAGCTCATCACATCAGGTGCTTCTGAGCAAGTCTCTTAACCTGCTTACGCTGGCGACGGTGGTTACCTGGGCCATCAGGTAGGGTCCCCCCACAGCGTCCTTCCAGTGATTCCCCGTAACAGGTCTACCGGGGATGGTATAGTGCAGTGGTTTAAGGCTCTGAGCTGCAAACCTGGAGATCTGGGTTTGAATCCCACAGAACCCACTTGCATACTGTGTGACTCTGAGCAAGTCGGTTAACGCCCTTGTGCTCCCAGGTCATATCTGAAACAAGCTTCAGCTTAGTGCATCTCTCCTGGTTATAACACTCGCTCCCCCTGTTCTCTCTCTCTTGCCTTCTACCTCTCCGGTCCCTCCCACAGCGACCCAGAAGGTACTCTCTCTCCAGTCGTCCCAGGCTCCCTCCCATAGCCCTGGTTTGAATCATGGACCAAAACCATCTCCCCTTGGCCCGGTTTGGGGGCCTTCGTAGCTCCCCACAACCTGCATTCAGTTTCTCTCCCACACAACAGATCTATCAATGTTTTTGGGAGCCTCCCTTCTTCTTCTTCTTCTCTTTTGTCCCTACCACTCCGGTCCCTCTCAGTGACCCAAGAAGGTACTATCTCTCCGGTCGTCCCAGGCTCCCTCCCATAGCGAGCCCTGGTTTCGAACCATGGACCAAAACCTTTTCTCCCTTGGCCCGGATTGGGAGGCCTCTCATAGCTCCCCCACAACCCGCAGTCAGTCCCTCTCCCCACACAACAGATCTATCGATTCTTCTTCTTCTTCTTCTTTCTCTTGTCCCCTACCTCTCCGGTCCCTCCCACAGCGACCGAGAAGGTAGTCTCTCTCAGTCGTCCCACGGCTCCCTCCCATAGCGAGCCCTGGTGTCGAACCTGTGGAACCATAACCTTCCCTCTCCCTTTTGTCCTGGTTGGGGGCTCCCGCTTAGCTCCTCCACAACCTGTATTCAGTCTTTTTTAGTATTAAAAAAAAAAGGAGAAAAATTCTGGGGACAAGGTATTGCCTGGGCTCTTACTCGTTCGGTCCGTCCCCTGCAGACAGGTCGGGGGCAGCCAGAAGTCCCCACCCTGAGGACTCTGTCCTACATGTCTCTTACGTCGCAGTGCAGGGACATGGAGAAGTAGTCTGCCACTTCGCTCACCCAGGGCCCGCGAAGAGGTTAGGCCTCTACGGCACTCTACCGCAAAAAAAAAATCAGACAGGTCGCCCGCCCGGGGAGAACCCGGCGCAGGGCACTCCCCGGTTGGCCCCAGGCAGCAGCCCTTAGAAAGGGCGGGCTACCATGGGTTCTTAGCACCATGATGGTGCCGTGGCTTAGTTGGTTAAAGCGCCTGCCGAGTAAACAGGAGATCCTGAGTTCAGATCTCAGCAGGGCCTTTTCATTAGTTCACTCTAAAGAGATTCTGGTGACTGACTTAAAGACATATCACAAAATGGAAATCCTTGCACTCTGGTACTCTTAAGCAAGAACGGCCAAACCAGGGATGCGCCTCTCGTCAGCAGACAATGCTCCGAGGCAGAGGATCCGAACTCACGTACCGTTCCCTCAGGGCCCTCAGCTCCCTTCCCCAGAGTCGGGGTTTCCAATCCCGAGGACGAGGTAGAACTACAGGGGTAGCAGTGGCTACTCCTCGCAACATCTCAGGTCAATCCAAATGCCGCGCAGTTCAGGCATATGACTTGATGTCAAGGGAGGTAGTGCCGCGGGGCGAACCGCCCCTCCTCGGCTCGGATAAGGGGTTCAAGTCACGGTACCAGGGATACCCCATAAACCGTTCAGCACCTAGTCTCTTTTCGAGGTTACCTCCCCCTGAACTAGGAGGAGGCCCCTCCGCACCGTTCTTATTATGGAACAGACTCTTGGGGCACTCTCTACCCACGCCCTGTTACCAAGAAGTCGGGAGGAGGCCCCTGACCCATCGCAGGCCCATAGCTACCTACCCTACCCACCACGTGGCATCGCACCCTGTCAATGATGACCACCGGGCACATCATACAAGGCATTCGGTTGATCTTCCCACCACCGATAGACCACATGGCCGCTCTCCCCATATCGGAGGCAGTATAGTACAGTGGTCAAAGCTCCTGACCTGGCGTGGTGTCCTGGGTTTGATTCCCACAGCCTCCATGTGTGTACTGTGGGTCCCGAGCAAAGTACTTAGCTTTCTATCATCTACGGTTACTCTGACAACTCCTATGACTTCAATGGCCTTACACTCACGAGCCTCGTAGTCCACGGCTGGATGGAAATAGAGAAGAAAGCTCCCCGCTCACAGGACAAGCAAAGCGAACACCCAAAATTCTACCCAGGAGGGACACAAGAACTAAAACCCGAGGCCAACAGCAGGATTCGGTAGGGCTCCATGCCTCAGGGGTTAGAGCACTGATCTGGTCGACCAGGGTCGCGAATTCAATCATGCAGGGACCTGTCATGGCCCATGGAGCAAGGCCCACCCTGAGCCAGGCGGCCCATCGCCCTCTCCAAATCAAGGGCACACAAGCAAAATTCACAACAGGCCAGGGCACTGCGCCCCTCACAGTGAGGTTTGTCCGGGGCAAAATGGACGGTGAAGACCAACTTGTATGGGGACTCCCTCAGGAGTCACCGCTCCAACCGCCATTGCAGCGGATGTGACACTCCAGCGGCGGGAGAGCTTGCGGAAGGCGCAACACCACAGGGCGGCGACTACCAGTAGAGTCGGACTCTCTACCCAACTGGAGGCGAGAACCGTGATGCTCCCATAACACCTACAAAGTTGTATTCACCTGGTTAGGTGGTCGTGTCAGGCTCAGGCCCACGCTCGACCCATCCTAGCCCAGTCGACAATCGAGCTATGGCCACTCAACAACTGGGGGCACGACTCCAGCTGCCTAGGAACGGCTCACCTGGCAAGGGGATCAGGTCAGTGGTCACTATCCCTACGCCCCCACTGACTCCTCCGCCCCAACCAGGCACGGGAGTCATGGCACCCAGCCAATAGTGGCACCATACCGGTCACGAGGCCATGACTCACAGCAGCCAGGCAGAAGGTCACTGTCAGCTTCAGGATCCCTCCGAACAGACATACCTCTCAGGGTCAGGGCTTCACCAACGCCATGGACCCTGAAGCTCACGGACCGGCTCCAGGGAGGAGGGGTCCGGGGGCAACAGGTTTATGATGACACCATCAACACCCACCCCAGTCAGGACGGTCTCGCCCACCCACCTAGGGGAGTCTTGGCCCGGTTCCAGCAGTGGTAACGGAGCAGGGCAATCCTCGAGCAGGCCGACAGGGCCTAACACCCTTCTGCTCCACCAACTGGGAGTAGGCGAGAGACTAACACCCTCCGTCCTCAGGGTGCAGCCACCAGTTGTAGGGGAGACTACACCTCATCAAGAGACCCTCGATCGGGACGTGTCCCTTGACTGGGCTCATCGCTAGAAAGTTCTCTAGTGTAGTGGTCATCACGCTTACCTCACTACGTGAAGGCCTGGGTTCAGGCCCCAGTGTAACCAATTGGAACCCGTGTGAGCAGATTGGTCGGGGTCTTCCTCAAGACTGGATCTGGGGACAATCGGCTCAGCTAGGAGTGCTGGGGGCTTGGGGCCCTACCGGCGCAGAACCTGGTCGGTGCTCATCCCATCAGGGATCCGCGGACATCGGTTCTAGCCTACCAGCCAGGGAATTCCCTGGTTGTCACAGAGGGCAACCAATCAAACTAACCGTTTTATGAAGGGACCCAACAGGGTCCTACTGTGGCCCCACATTACCTGTACGGGTCTCACCTCTCTGGACTCTGACCGGAACCCGAGCCTTCCACAAGACAGAGAGTCTGCTGCCATCTCGCAGGTCGGTGGCAGAGCAGAACAGCCTCCAAGTCCCATTGGGGATGACTAAGGAGAATCACCTGGCTAAGGATAGTCGCCCAGAATGAGGCGCCTGCTAGCCGATTGACTCCAACTCCCACAGGGTTCAGGCTCACCCCTCAGGCGATCGCCACGCTTGGTGGCACCGAGCTATTGCAGCCTCGGGGGACCTAGGGTAGGGCAGCCACACGTGAGTCCTTTCCACCTCGCCAGACACCTATTTGTCTATTGCTGGCCCAGTCACGGCCAGAGGGCCACTTGCTGCCCAGACCCCCACGGTGACACCCTCAGCCCTTCACTCTTAGACCACTCGGTTCCCACCCTTGGGTTCTTACTGCTTCTTATCTCCCATGAGGTAATGACTGGAGTGTCATGGATGCTAACCAATCACAATGGGTGTTTACTCACCTGGTAAAGGTGATTGTGTTGGTTGGCATTCATGCACTCAAACCCTCCATCCAAGTGCTCAGAGTGACGGGAATGATCAGGGGACCCCCATGGTAGACCCAACAGGGACTAAGCAAGTTGTCTTGCTCTAGAACTAATTACCAGTCGGGGCCTTCGGACCGAGACTAGTCGTACAGACTAGAGGAATAAGATTTCAGCCGGCCCGTCGGTCCCCTCCATCAGATCGCATTCTACTTGGCTCTTTGATCCTCTCTCTTTAATTTTTCAGATGATTGTGCCTGCGATATGTTCTTCTTTACACTAACTAACCTTGATTTCAGCTATGGAAGATTCGAACTGGAGAGCAGGGTTCCTGGGACCTGGATATGCTAGAAATTTGATCTGGGTCATGTGCATCACTAGCCTATCAGGTGGGCTATAACCCCATGAGGTAATGACTGGAGTGCCATGGATGCCAACCAACACAATCACCTTTACCAGGTGAGTAAACACCCATTTATCAGACTGGAAAAATGCTGTGAGGAGTTTGAAGGATTTTTTGACAAATAATTTACATAAGAACATGAGAGCAGATGGGGACCATGTGATTCATCTAGTCTGCCTGTTATTTGACCTACCCCCACAAGTATATTCTCTTGTTTCAATATTCCACTATTTTTTAAATTCAACATATTTTATTAAGCATATCGCAGTGCAACAACATTGAAGGATTGAATGCAGTACTATCCATGTACACTGCAAAAAAAACAAAAAACATAAAATACCTCCCCGAATCAATATTCCACTATGTCAGTCCCAAGATTTTTTGAACTCCTTAACTGTCTTGGCATCCACAATGTCAAGACAGTTGATTGCTGGTGGTGGGGCACAGAAATACATCTTTATTTTTACCTGTCTGTGAAAACCATATGAAGCAGGATTCTTCAGGTCTCTCAGTAAGAATGAGGAGGAGGTTGTCAGTGGGCAACACAATGGGCAGATGCACATGTTCTATGTGTGTGTGGAGAGGATATATTTGCTGTCATGCGGTACAAAAACTATGAGGAAAAGAACTAGATGACAAAGGGCTGCAAGGGAAGAAAGGAACAATGAAAGGTTTCACCATATCATTTCCAGAAAGTACCAGTTCTGTAAGCAGTGGTGGTGGAGAAGGAGTCTAGACAGGGAGAGGTAGTCATAGTGGTTGGACAGGGACTATACCTGACAGAAAGATTAGGGCTGGGCATGTGATAGTCCAGCCACAGAAATCATGGTTCATTTGTCCCCAGGTGTCAACTCGTTCAACATCCACAGCAAACAGCAACTTTCCTAAATAGTCCCAGACATCCAGTGATGATAAAACCCCATAGCAAACCCTGAAGTACACAGGTCTTTCAGTGTTACTCCTTTAAGTATTTTGATGCCCTCTACCCGTGGGGATACAAGCCATCCATCTCAAGCTGTAAGGCAAGCCTCCCCTCCTCTCTTTTATCTTGGGTTAACAAAACAACATCAGATGCCAGTGCCAGTGGCACGACACTACTACAGCCACCTCTGTTGTGGGTGTGGACAACTTCTTTCCACCCTGATCTACTATATTGTGCCCTTGTCCACTCCAACTCCCAAATCAGGCAGCAGCAACAATAGTAGCAACACCAAGCCCAACTGCTGATGCTTAATAATTGTGTGTTGAAGGTGACAGTGAGTCTGGGTCTGGGTCTGGTACTGATACTACTGTTACTTTGTCACCCAAGAAAAAAATGGTCATGGACTATTGCAAGAGTAATAGGTAGGGCTGGGCAGGCTGGATGGACCAGAGGGCAATAGTGGCAAGGTGAGATATAACAACCTACAATTATATACAGGCAAGCCAGCAGTACCATCACGAAGCAGCTTATAGTGAGAAGTATGCCAGTGAGGAGGATATACATGTGAGCTGTCTGAGCAAGAGCGATATGAGAGTGATGTTGCAGAGGAGGATGAAATGACCCCAAAAACCTGAAGACTCACATGAGAAAAGACAGATGGAATGGGAAGGGAAGAAGATATTGAAGTGGAGGAGAAGCGGGAAGAAGTAGGAGAAAAGGAAGCACAGGCAATAGGAAGAGGAGACAGCAAAGAAGGTTGAAAATGTGCAGACAGTTACACCAAGTTATGATGATGACTGTGATACAGAGGAGAGAGCCATCATGGGAGATGGACAATTAAAAATAATGCAAAAGAGGAAAGTAGGTGAGTCAGAAGCTGGGAAAGCTAAAGACCAGGACAGAAGTCACGTGATGCCTCGTAGCTAGTGGCTAAACCTTTACCTCGCTCCTGCCTTATTGATTCCTTTGGGTTTTAAAGTACATTTGGCAACCCTTAACAGTTGTCATTATCTTTACTACATTCCTGCAGCATTTTGGTTGTAGGTTTTCACATTTGAGCCACGCTGTATAATCGAATGGAAGTGAAGATGCAGCAGGCCCAGGCCACCTACACCACTTGCAACACCAGAGAAACTGCCAAAAGGCCAAGGCACATAGAGCTCCCTTGGGGAACACTTACTACTACAGTGCGCCCCCTCCCCCAAGGAAATGTTTCTAGTGGAGATGATTTCTCTCAAAGAATTTATGAAATCTTTTCAGAAGAGCTTAAAACACTGAGAGAGGATCTAAACAACACTGTGAGGAGGGTGGGCGATGTGGAAACATGAGTTACCTCTCAGGGACATGGCAGCGAAACAGACCCTGAAGTTGTGCGCCTGAGACAAAGGACAGTAAAATGGAGAACAAACTAAAGGATCTTGAGGAAGGAGCAAGAGAAACTATTTGGTTATTTTGGCTTACCTGAGGAGGCAGAAACTACATCTCCATTTATTTGCACAGAGGACATTGGGCGTAAGCTGGACCTTCCCCTAACCATACCTGTTATATTGTTGAAAAGGCTCACCGCTTCACGCCCTAAGCCACCACCAGGGCACCGCCTTGACCATTTATTCTGAAACTCCTGAACTGCCTGGATAAACAGTATATTTAAAGAAGTGCAGGGCCTCACAGAAATCTTCTAGGAGGTACAGTGCCTCCGAGTATCACAAGATCTACCAGTAGCAACAAGGCAGAAAAGAGTTGCATTCCATCCTGTGATTGTCAAGCTTTTGGCAGCCACCATTAAGTTTAAAATGCTATACCCGGCTAACTCAGATTCTATGCAGGGACTCTTGGCATTCCTTTGAATCAGTGGAGCAAGCCACAGCAGAGCTCAAAAACCTGTTGCCAGAATTATTTGGCAAAAGCCTGATGGATTAAAGACTCCTTTTGGCCTCAGGCTGAAGATTCTTTGCACGGTGCTCAAGTTCTGTTTGGCTTGGGAAATACTCTCTCAGTTCCCACTAGTTGTTTGGTCATGTGGATATTCCTTGCAAAACCCTGTTTTGAACACACTAACTCTTGAGGGTGGGAGTAGGGGACTTAGGGGACACGGTTATAGATGGGGCTGACACGAGCTGAATCAGCAGGAGTTTCTCTCCTCAGGAAATTTTGTATTTGTTGTGTTGTAATGCAGGGTTCTTAGAGAAGAGGAGAGAGGGTTGGGGAGGAGATGAAAGGAGGGTTTTAGATAGTGAGGTAACAACTATTCAGGAAGTTTTGGGGATATAAGGGAGGGCAGGGACCATGGGAGATACAGGGATGGAGCTCACTCGCTTTTTCTTTTGGAATGTATTCTTCCCATAGACACCAAACTTCTACTAATTCTATTAACAAACGGATAGTTCTCTTAAATTTGTATCCTGGAATGTGAAAGGGGCCAGATCTAATACCAAGAGATACCAAATTATTAAGCACCTGCCATTTCAGCAATGCTAAATTATTTTTCTCCAAATAAAACCATTAATTGTCTCTGGAGGGTAACCTATTCTGCAGACAATCATTTGGTTAAGTTTATGCAGCAGGCTATGCCACAGCTAGTAAAGGGGTAGCTATCCTGATCTTGAAATCTGTTTTTTCAAAGCCAACACTTCATTGCAGACCCCGTGGTAAATATGTATTTGTGAAGGGGATTATAGACAGTACTGAAATCATGTTGGGAACTGTATACAGGCCTAATGTGGCAGATTCTGCCTTTTTTATGAATGTGATAAATATTTTATCTGTATTTTCTCCTCTCCCAAGTGTTATGGGGGTGAATGGAATGTTGCTGCTACACCAGATTTAGTGAGGAGAGGGACTCCTTGGCGAGGCTGTCTCCTTTACAACGCTCCTTAGGAGACATGATCCATTCCCTGGGCCTCTGTGACCTGTGATGGATCCTGCATCCACACAGCATAAAGTTCACATTCTACTCTTCCCACCATGGGACATACTCCAAGCTGGATTATATATTTATAAGTCGGTCCCTCTTTGCAGGAATGCTGGAAGGAGACATAACCCCCAGGGTCCTCTCTGACCATTCCCTAGTCTGGATCAAGCTTACATTGAATCCCAACTTGCAGAAGGATACATTATGGAAGCTTAATAACCAACTTCTTAAAGACAAATACATAGTAGACTGAATCTGAGATCAGATTGAGCTATATGTCCAACATAACATGGGATCTATAGGTCACTCTGATCTAGAGTGAGCTGCATGTAAATGTTTCCTTACAGGAGAATTTATTAGACTTGCCTCTCGACAGAAACACATTTGAATGCAGACTATCTCAGATATTGTCAAGCTAGTATCTAGTATCTAATATCTAGTATCAAACAAACACTTTTCCCCATCAACTTCAGAGAGCTCCCTACAAAACTCTCGATTTTAAGGGATAAATCACGAATCTCATGAGGAAATGGTAGAATATTCCATATTTAAGACAAAGTAAAATACACAGATCAGGGAGACAAAGCAAGTCAGATGTTAGCACTCTGCCTTCAACAGCTAGAGCTAGTATTAGAACAGAGGATGATTCCCTCTGGACACAACCAAGACATATAGCAGAGAATTCGCCTCTTTTATACTGACTTATATGGTCCTAGATGATCCCTCCATCTCCTTCAGATACCATAGCTTATATTAAAAAGAGTTTACTACCACAACAGTCATGTCCCCAACAAGGTCTTTTGTCTCAGCCCATTTCAGAAAGTGAAATCCAGAGGGCAATTATGAGTATGGATTCTGACAAAGCGCCTGGTCCCGATGGGTTTACTGCAAATTTTATAAGCTCTTTATAGATCAACTGGTTCCTTCTTCATTGCCTTTATGGCTATATTTATGAGTCTGGTATCTCTGATCCAGTACTATTAGAGGCGTTAATTATCCTTTTGCCCAAACCTGGCAAATCTTTGTAATTAAAGTTTTATTGTTTTCAACAACCAGAATTACCAACACTTAGTTATATTGGCATTACAGAGAAAGCATTGAAATCTTGCTGCTATCTTAAAAAGAGTTGGAATCACACACTTTCCCAGGAGAAACAGCAGTCTACCATAAATGGCCTAAGAACTATAGCCCCTCCCACCCCCACCCACCCTCTACAATGACATGTAAGAGGTCAGATATAAAAGATTAATAGTTGAAAGGTACTAGCATAACAAACCAAAACTTTTAGTTTAACGGACTCCAGGTGAAGAGAAAATGCTCCCACGAACCCCATAACGTTACAAAAGACTCTCTTTTACCCCTTATGCCTGCAATGTGTTTTTCAAGTTGTATAGCTAAAGCACATTCTCTGTGCCACTCCACCAATGTTGGAACCTTGTCTGACGCCCAATATCTGAGGATTAGCAACTGCACATGAGGCCAAAGTGATACGTGCTCTCCAGGCTTTGGGGCTGATGCTTGAGGGAAAGCACCAATAAACAAATCTCGGGGTGTCCATTCTGTGAAAGCCAAGGATAGGGCCGAGTAAGGTACCCACGGATTTCCAAAGTTTTGACTCTGAGGGCACAACCATAATAGGTGGTATAGGGTTCCATCTTCCTTTTACATTTCCACAGAGAAGTGAACTAAGTACACCCTTCTGAAAAGATGGGTAGGAGTCAGATACAAATGATGCATTATTTTAAACTGTATCAATCTTAGCCTGTCTTGCTTAATGAATCTATACACTGTATTCCAAAGTGTAGCCCAGGCTTGAGGGAGCACTTATCAATCTCGACCAATAATAGCAGATTCAGAAGAGTCTGTGATCCCATTCTTGGAGAAGACTAGAACCTTGGCCACTGCGTGCTGGCTGCTGTGCAGTCCTTAAAGAAGTGTGTACATCTTTACCTCCCTTGTCAGCTTTATAATTCAGAGAGAAGACCTGAGTCAGGGCTTTACTAAGCTGCAGCCATTTGTAAAAATCTAGGTCCGTGAGGCTCAAATTTTCTTCAGGACCTCAAATGCATCGGCCTGTCCTGATCCCAAAATCAGCGACCGTTAATTTACTTACCTGAGGCCAAAAGGCAACCCGGAATGGAGGAGCCATCAATTTTAATTTGAGGATTGTCAACAATGGGTTGAGAACCAGATAACCACCAGTGAACCCTAAATAACTTTGTAGCTGATGAAATGCCTGATAGACCATCCCATAGGGTTATTTTGAGCGACTTGGGAAGACTGCCCTGGGGATATAAAGGAGAGCATATAAAGAGCATTTAGCCCTCTTCACAAAATCCTGTTCAATGTCCAACCAGAGGTGTGTAAGTAACTCTAGTCTGATCCCAATCCCAGAAAGCCAATTTCCCTACATGCTGGGCCAAATAATAGATAAAGAGGGAGGGGCTGCTAAACCACCTTTAAGTTTGGGAGCCGAGTTTAAAATAAGATCGACGGGTTGTTTTGTTTTGCCATAAAAGGAATTGAATAACTTCTCCAGTTAAATAAACCAACTCTTTGGCAGAAATGCTCTAGCATATCAAGCAGGTAAAGAACCCTAGGAAGAGCCATCATCTTTATAGGTTCAACCTGCCCCATAGGATAAGAAGACTGTGCCCCATCTCTTAAAATCTTGAAAATCTCTTGCACTATAGAGCCCAAGTTATCCCTGATCATCTGGACGAAACTAGCATTAATGTTTATACCTAAGAATGTGATGAATTTGGTTTCCCATGCAACACCTAAACCCTGCATCTGCTTTTCTAAGTAAAAGTGGTTTAAAGGGAAAACTTTGGTTTTAGCACAGTTTAATTTGTATGAAGATACTGCAGAGAAGCTATTAATCTCCTTAAGTATAGGTGGAATCCGAAGTCTCTGGGTTTTCTCGTAATAGCCCGTCATCTGCATATGCAGAACAGACAATACCTAGAATCCCTATTTGTATATACCTTTGATGGCGAATTCTTTATAATCCTACAGCAGTGGCTCTAAATATAGGTTAAATAATAAAGGGGACAAGGGCAGCCCTGCCTAGTACCACACTCCAACTTGAAGACCGGTGACAGGAATCCATTGCATTTCACCCTGGCTGATGGGCATGAGTATAATATTCTGATCCAACAAAAGTTGTGGGGTATGCCGAAGGCAGAGAGCAAATAAATAGGGCCATGAGACCCGATCAAAGGCCTTTTCAGCATCAGTGATAAGTGCGCTGGGATTTTAGAATCTTTAGCTACTGCAATAAGGTGCATAAGTTTCCTCATATGATCGTGGGATAATCTCCCTTTCATGAAACCCACTTGTTCCCTGCATACTAGCCGATCCATGACTTTGGCTAGTCTATTAGCTAAAATTTTTGTAGTATCTTAATATCGGTATTAAGCAGAGATATTGGCTGGTAACTATCAAACTAAGGGGTCTTTACCGGTTTTAAAATTAGGAAATTGTGGCCTCGCGGAAAATCGGATCAGAAATAACAGAATTGTACCAGTACCTAAAAGTGTCTAGTAGAACTGGTGAGATCTCTGGAGAAAAGCCTTATAAAAATTACTCGGGAAACCGTTGGGGCCTGGAGATTTGTCTAGAGGCAACTGCTGGATAACTTGGTGTATCTCAGAAATTGTGATTGAAGCTTCTAAAATTTTGGACTAGGCTTCTGATAATTTTGGCAAGTTCGCTTCATTTAAGTATTCCGTAATTTCAGGACGGAAGATCTCAAATCAGGTTCTTGTGCATATAATTTCTGGAACTACTCCCAAATAATTTTGAGATTTCTCTCGGGTCAGTATAAATCCGATCCCTTGACCTACCGAACACCCACTATATATTGAGCTGAGTCCATTTGTTTTACTAGCCAAGCAAGGAGTTTGCTCAGCTTTTTCCCTATATCTAAATACTGCATCTTGGTTCAGTGAGGCAAGTTCTGCTTGTTGGAAAATTATTTCGAGAACTGGGCCTGTAATTGATGCAACTTGACCCACTCTGACTCAGGCGAGGTACAGGATAGTATTTTCCATTGATTGGATAGCCGATAACACAGTTCTCAGCCTGTCTCCTGCTCCGTTTCTTCCTAGGCACCATCTTAATCAACTCCCTCTTAGGAAGCATTTTAAGGCAGCCCATATTAGGTCTTTTGAGTTATAGAATCAATATTGTCTATCATAAAATGTACAATAGATCCCATTCTTCTTTTATAATTTGGGTATTTAACCTCCATTGTGTAGATCTCATCTCGGAAAAGCGTGTATCTTACACAAACCGGACCATGGTCTGAGATCACTCTTGTCGAAATCTCTGCATGGGACATGTTGGGAACCATAGATGAGCTAATTAGGATATAATCTATTCTCATGAATAAGTATGATGAACTGGGGAGAAAAATAGTACTGTCTCCTTTCTGGGAAGAATAGACACCATATGTCAACTAAGGCTGATTTGTTGATAAAATCTTTCAAGGCCCTTTGGGATGGGGAAAGGCCTCTGTGCCTGTTGTGAGATCTATCTAAATAATTTTAGTACCAAGTTCCAGTCTCCTCCAAGAATGGTGATATTATGTGCCTCTAGGCCCATTTTGAGAAAGGTCCCTGAAGAATGAAGGAGATTCATAATTGGGACCATAAATCAAGCCTAAGACCACAGATTGAGATGCTAATATGGCTTTCACAAATACAAAATTCCCTTCGGGTCCCAACATTCCTGTACCAATTTGAATGGCACCCCTCTTGCAATTAGGATAGCCACCCCAGCTCTCTTAGATGGCTGCATAAAGACTTCACGCTACCCACAATCTTCTAAAATAATGAATGTCAGCTCTCTTTAAATGGGTTTCCTGAAGGAAGGCAATTTGTGTCCCTAAGTGTAAAAGGTGTTTAAGACCACCTGCCTCTTGAACCTATCCTTGGCTCCTTTTATGTTCCAACTGACAATTTTATGTGTAGTGCCATATACCTGGTAAATAGTATAAAATGGAAATCTCTGAAAGATCGTATGGGGTATTACACTATCAGCCCCAAGCAGAATAATGCAAGCACCCAAACAGACAAACAACCTCCCTATTTATATACTCTAGACCTTGAGTTTTCCCCACCTCCCACCCCTCCTCTAGCTTGCCCGCCCCAGCCTCCCTCTCACCCCTTATAATAAAATGTCCTAATATCCTCCGCCCTTTATAGTACATAACCCCAGTTTCCAAAAACTGCACTCCTAGAACTAAACTGCCATATGATATACATCCAGAAACAGCCTAGAGCTAATTATCACCCAGTTCCCCACCGAACCCACTTACCCTACTGAGATACTATCCCACAATAGACCAATAAAAACCATATATGTGCCCCATAGTCATCAAAAAAAAAAAAAAAGGAGGGGTGCAGACCCCCTAGGTCTTCTTTCCTTTTAGTATCCATCGTTATTCTTCTCACTCCTTGTTCTTCTTCCCAATTCTTTTATGATGTTTCTTCAACTGCATGGGGTGAGAATCCAGCAAGATGACATTACCGCGAGATCAGCACGAATCATGCTAATTATGAGCTCGGAGATCAACCATGTCCCAATAAGAACAAACTAGTCTGAAAAAGTTATTCCAGAGGGAGAGAGAAAAAAACAAAAAACATTTTTCCTTTTTCTTTTAAATGTCCAGTATTTCTCCGTCATGTGTCCTTCATAAATAGGTAGATAGGGGTCCCAGTCGAACAGATGAATAAGGTGAAGGTTCACTTGAACAGGTCTGGTAGGATCCGCTGCAGCTCTTGTTGGGCCTGCTGCTGTGACTAGAAGGACAGCCATTTCCCTTCATGAGAAACCATTAAAATGGCAGGGTATTTCACCTTAAAAGGCTTTAGCGCAGCAATAAGTTTGGAGACTAATGGATGTAGCTCTTGTCTTCTGATCCTTACAGAATGAGGCAAATCCTGGACAATTTGGATTCTCTTGCCCTCCATAGAAGCTCCTTCATCCCTCTAACTTTATCCAGGACGTGTTGTTTATCCAGATAATTGAGAAAGCGGAGAATCAGAGGTTTGGGAGGTTGACCCTGTACAGGAGGAGGGCATAGAGCTCGATGTGCCCTTTCTACTACATAATCTCCCCTCCAGGAGGAGAACCTGCAATTTTAAGGCATAATTTTTGCATGAATGTAATTGGAGCGCTACCTTCCTCTCTTTCTGGTATGCCAATAACCACCAAATTGTTCCTTCTGCTGCCCCTCCAAATCTTCTAATTTGTCTTCTAATTTTTAATTCTTCTTTTGCCAAGACAATCTCTGTATCTGCTCCATTTTGTCTGCTTTCAATCGAGAAATGTTGCTCTCTGCATCCCAATCCTCCTAGATAACGAGTCCACAGCTTGTTTGATTTCCTGAATATCCCCAGCTAAAATAGAAATGGAGGCTTGGAGGTTTCATCGTTTCCAGGAACTTAGCTTCCGTGGCGGGATCGACTATGGGGAGCTGAGACAGGCTAGGCCTGCTCCTTAGCCCTCTTCTGCCCTGATTTCTCTCGGCGTCTGTGGGCGAATGTTTTGAGCGTTTTTAATATCGTCTCCATCGCGAATTCCATGGAGAAACAGTCACGTTGTAGGGTTTCGATTGATTGAATGCAGCTGTTATTTACTCGTAAAAGCGCGAAAAAGACACAAATTCAGCGGCGTTGGGGGAGCTCCGGGCCAAGTGTGACTATCATCAGGCTGCCATCACGTGACCCCCAAACCTGGCAAATCTGTGGACTCTGTTGCAATTACAGGCCATCTCATTAATAAATTGTGATATTAAAATTCTGGCCAAAATTCTGACCAATAGAGTTAGAAGTGTTTGGGAATGCTTACTCAGTAGAGAACAGGTAGGATTTGTCCTCAGTCATTCATCTAATGACCACTTCAGGAAATTAGCTCATATTTTCTCCATCAAGGACTCTCACCTCCCAGTAGCCCTGGTTTCTCTGGACACAGAGAAAGCATTTGGCTGGAGTGGGACTGGGATTTTTGTTTCTCATGCTGGATGCATTTGGCTTCTCAAGTAAACTTTCACTCGATGGATTTGGGCTTTATACTCTTCCCTTTGGCAAGGATATTCTGCAATGGGGTGCTATCATCCTCATTCCAGTTAGCCTCTGGTACTAGACAGGGTTGTCCCTTTCCCTCTTCTTTTTAACTTGTATCTGGAACCTTTGATTCGGAGAATGAAGGTGTGTCCAAACATATCCGGTATCCCAATAGGACCAGATGCATATTTGCTATCCATCTATGACGATGACATTCTAATGCATGTGGTTCATCCTGAAACTTCTACCCTGACAACATTTAATATTATTGGGAAATTTGTTTTTCTGTAAGTACAAGCTTAATCTCAATAAAACAGAGGTGCTAGCTCTTACACCATCGGTTAACAAACAAACTATAGTGTCTCTTAGGGTGATCCGGTCTCCTCGTACTATTAAATATTTGGGCTTGTACTTAGCTAAGGATACTTCACTTGTTCATAAGCTCAATTTAGAAGATTTGGTAATGTGTATACAGCAAGATCTGCAGAGATGGCAAGCCCTCCCTTTGTGCCTTTGTGGGCGTATATCCATATTTAAGATGAACATATTACCTCATATTTTTATCCGATTCACATGCTCAACCTCTGGCTCCCACTAGCATGGTTTGAGACATCTTCACTATAATTACGAATGCATTTGACAGAAAAAGTCCCAAGATATATAGATTTGTATCCAATGTAATGTACTTACATGTCTTCTTTTATCTCCTGTATTATGTACTGCACTGAGGCTGATTGTCAATATTAAATAATAAATAAGTATATTTAATTTAAAAAAAGCCCCAAGTGCTTACAAAAATTAGCTGCCCTGAAAATATAGGAGGCCTGAAGCTCCCCATTTCCTCATCTACTACTTGGTGAGACACCTAAGTAAACTGTTTCAATGGTTTTATCTCCTCCAGCAGACCGCCCTTGGGATATAGGTCAATCTAGCTAGATGTGGAACTTTGGTTATTGCAGAAAGCTGGCCTGTCCATCTCTGCCTTGTTGTATACACCTGGAAATCATTGCCTCAGGAGGTTAAAAGCTCAGTTCTGGGACTTCTCTTCAGCTTTGCTTCCAATTTTGGACTTTAAATAAGATCCCTATCTCTAAAGATTTCACACAACCTATACTCAACAATTTGAACTTCAGATAGGGGCCATCCCATCAGACCAAACTAGTTACTTCAACTGGAGGAAGTGAAAGTGCGTGATCTCTTGGAGGAAGGGGTGTTATTACCATCCACTGAGATACTAAAATGTTTGCAGCTAATCAACAAAGCTGTTTTTAAGATCTACCAGCTGAGACATGTCTTAAGCCACTGGTTTGGGTCTGTCTCATGGACAGTTGATTTTTCAGGACTGGTCTCTTCCATTGCTGTTCTAGTCTCTATTAAAAACATACAGTGACAAACTATACTCTCTTCTGCTCTTTTCAGTTTTCCCAGAATTAGATGGGTCTTCCCTGTAGTGGGATCAGTTAGTCCCTAGATCCCATCTACAATGGTAAAACTATCTGGAATAATTTATACTGATATATTACTCAAGATCGGTTGAGAATGGCGACTCAATTTAATATTAACAGCCTTTACTATACTCCACAGAAACTGGCGTATAGGAGGTGACCCTCTCCGAATGCACTAGGTGTGGTCGGGAGAGATCATTATTTCATATATTCTGGGAATGTCATAATCTAGCACCCTCTGGCCCACTACTGAAGCGAGAACAGACCCTTTACTAGGATTACAGGAGCTTTTTACTCCTGAAATATGTATTTTTGAAGTCTATAACACAATTTCAGTGAGGAGCATAAATACTATCTGTTCTTGATTTCTTTATCCCTGAAGAGAGTGGTTCTGAAGCACTGGTTTGATCACTGTACAGTTTCATATCAAGAATAGCTAAATGAGTTACTGTATAATCTCAGAATGGAATGTATGATTGTAGTCTCTGGAATAGGCTCCCAATTTCAATAAATGGCGAAACTGCATACTTTATTTACTAAGTAATTTGTATTGTTTATTAATTAGGGTTGACTTTGCTTAGTTTGTCACCAGCATGTGAATAAGCCAAAGGATCTGAAGATGTTTTGTTTGGATGTAATTTTGCAGTTCCTTTTCTTTCCTTTGGTTATGGGGAACTCCATTGAGGGAGGAGCTTTATGGGGATTAGGGGTGCATCATGACTGTACTTGTTCTTGTATATTCTCGAACTGAATATAATCAATAAAGTTTATCTAATTGAAAAAAAGCTAAAGACCCGACCACCTACAGTCCCTAGATAATCAGCCTCATTTTAACCATAGTGTTGCTGTAGCCAGTGCTACCTGTCATGAAATCCAGTCCAGCCATATCATTCCACCACTGGTCAAAAACCATCTCGCAGTCAATCATATTGCTCCCAAAAACCCCAGTAGTCCAGCTAAGCAGCTAAAAAACTAATAGATTATCTGCAGAGCAGCATTATTTTATCAATGACCCACAAAATCCACTGAGGCCATGGTGCAATCTGTGTGACAAAAGGATCAGCTGAGGACAGTCAACTCAGACACTGGGAACCAGTGTTCTGGCTGATCATCTGAAGCACAAACATTGCATCTTTTTCTACTTCTATTTGTGCACCTCAACCCTACACAGGGATGTGCTCTTCTTGATGCCCAGATCTTGCATTGCAGCATCCCCATACTGCCTGACTGAAGGGTCCACAGCTTTCTCCCTGTGACAGGATACCCTAGAGGAGAGACTGAAGTCTACTGGAGGTCCCAGATGAGGCCACGCCTGGGGCGTCATTCGAATGAGTCTGGGGCTTCATGGTGCAGTCAGCCCAGGGTTTTTCCTTTGGTAAGTTTTCACGGGGGCGTGGGCGTACAATAATGTCAAAGCAGGTTGGGTGCACTTCCACATCTGACCTACTGTACAGATGTCTGCATCACACCTCTCCTTGATAGTTGCCCCAGTAGTTGCACATGCAGCCTCCACTGGGTGTTATTGATATGCCAGGAACCACAACCCCTACCCCCTGGAGACAGCTGTCCATGGGATTCTCATCCTACCTCCCCAGCCAATACTCTGATGCACCCTCGTTTCTGAATGTGGATTGTCAGTGCCACTGGAGGTAACTCTACCACTGTGCTGGTGGGCGACAGCGTGGCATCTTCTAACAGTCATATCAATTCCCAGTTCCCACTAGGTCACATAGTACAGCAGCAGCAGCAGAGCCAGTTTGGCATGGGAGGTGAGATAAATGTTTCGTTCAGCTCATACAACTATCATGGCAGCAGCAGCCACAGTCATCAACTAAAGCAGGTACTAGTGCACCACTCTAAGCATCAACAATCAGGCCCAGTAGTGTATGCAAACCAGTGGCAGTTCAGAATTTGTGGCACCAAAACAAAACTACACTACACTACACTACCTGATTCATTACATGCCTGCAGCAAACTGACCTCATCACTCGTTCACTCACTCACTCATGCACTCCTTACTCACTCACTCAAGCTCTGTCCAAGTCACACAACTGTTTGAGGAGGTGAAGGCTGTTGATCACCAGCCATTCTCCATTGTGGACAACACAAGATTGTGAAGACAATTGTATTAATTGAAACCCAAATACAGCATTACATCATGCTTTATGTTTTCCAGGCATGTTCTTCCTAATATGTATGAGTCAGTATGCATTCAGATGGTGGCACATTTGGAGACAGAGGGCTTATGTTCATTTCACTAGTGATACCAAGCACTGTAGTGAAACTGAAGTTCCCTAAGTCTCATAGTCCACTGAGTTGTATACATAGTAAGCAATATCACCTCCATTCCTATCACCTCCATCACCACCAGCCCTAGCAGGAATTACTCTGAAGCAGACAGCCTCACAGAGGCACACCAATACAGTAAGTACCTTACTTAATGTGTCAGTCATGGAGGAAAGCACAATGAGGAAAACATTTTGCAATTCATATAATCACTGTTTGACATCTGGCTATACCCTCATGACCTGAAGGTGGGAATGTTCATAATGGACAATGGGAATAACATGCTGAATACCATGAATTATGGGTATTCCTGCCATGCACATTGTTTTACATATACACTATAATCTGGTGGTGAGTCATGTGCTTTACAAACATACACAGCTAAAGAGATACTTGACACTGAATTGAACATCAGTAGGTATTTCCTCATTCCCCAAATGCACTGAGCTCTTTCACCAGTAGAAGCAGAAGCATAATATTACACAGCATTCCCTAATGAAAGATAGAGCGATAAGGTGGAACTTGATCTTTTATATGGTGAAGAGACTGGTAGAACAGAAAGTTGTGTTCTGGGGTTAGGTACTGAATGATGACATGTTAAATCTCAATAATTTAAATCCTGTCAACGACTGCCGACTTTTCAGTTGCCAACAGTTACTATGCCCAACTGCGAAATCCTGATTTGATTCGTTTTGTGAATCACATAAAATATGCAGTACTCCTGACTGTGATTCTGGGAAAAGACGTG
This sequence comes from Neoceratodus forsteri, assembly GCA_016271365.2. Classification (NCBI taxonomy): domain Eukaryota; kingdom Metazoa; phylum Chordata; order Ceratodontiformes; family Ceratodontidae; genus Neoceratodus; species Neoceratodus forsteri. The sequence continues at coordinate 998,692,153 of CM057458.1, read as the reverse complement.
CTTCACATTAGTGAAAAAGTTCAAGAACTCCTTACTGTGCTCCTAAATTGCAGAAAATATAAGTTCATCACCGGTATTGAGGGAGAAGAAAGACATGCTTCACATTAATGAAAATATTTCAAGTACTACTTACTGTGCTCTAAATTACAGAAAATATAAGTTCATCACTGGAGCAGTGCAGGAGAGTGGCTAGCAAGGCAAACAGGATGTTGGAATGCATCGTAAGGGGATCACCTCTAGGAGCAAGGAAGTGATTCTGCCGTTGTACAATGGCCTGGTTAGACCACACCTTGAGTACTGTGTACAGCACTGGAGACCACACTTGAAGAGGGACATACAGCTCCTGGAGAGGTACAGAGGAGGAACTAAGATGATACAAGGACTAGGGTATTTGACGTATGAGGACAGACTTGAGAGCTCTGCCTGTTTTCATTGGAGAGAGGAGAGACAGGGGACATGATTGAGGTCTTCAAGTACCTCAAGGAATAAATAGGGTAAACATGGAGGATCTTTAGACTAAAGCAGGAGGTATCACCAGAGGGCATGGTTAGAAGTTGGAAGGTGAAAGGGTGAGGGGAAAAGAGAGGAGGTTTTCACTGAGAGGGTGGTGGACCCTTGAATGCACTACCTGGCGAGCTGGTTCAGAGATCCACAGTGGAGGACTTCAAGATAGGATGGGACAGACACAGAAAGTGGATGTATCAGATGATGGCCTGTCCCAGGGGTGAGGATGGATGATAGGGGTTCTGGAACACAAGGGGAGGGCCTTGGTACCCAACTAGGGATCTGAGGTTCGAGCAGACTCGATAGACCGTATGGCCTAATCTGCTGGCAAATAGTATGTTAGTATAATGGAGAAGCAGCAGTGAGCTGTGCTAAGAAAATTAATGAAATAAAACTTTGCTGTAATTGCCAAAATATAAATTCATTATCATGCCAATCTCCACTAATCTAACTGCAGTTCACCATAGTGAAACTGACTGCAATTGTTAGATGTTGTCGAATGCACTCAGCAGTGCACCAGCGTAAAGCAATACTGTTTCACTTCTTTTGTTCAAGTAATGGTCAGTAAAGTTCTGTTTCCCATAAGGTGCAGTAAAATACTGTTAAAATGTTTTTTTTCATTGATTTGCTCAGTACAACAGTTTGAATGCAGTCTGGCATAGCCCTATATTTTCAACAACTTCATCTGCTTCAGACTTAGTATATTTGCTAATGTGCATAAAATACTGTTAAAATGTTTTGGGTTTTTTCATTAATTTGCTCAGGATTCGTGCCTTCGTTTTCTCTCAATACATAAAGCTAGGCTGGGTAGGGGCATAGCCTTATATTTCGACAATTTCATCTGCTTCAGACTTACAGCGTATTCACAAATATGCATAAAATACTGTTAAAATGTTTTTTTCATTAGTTTGCTAAGGGGATTAGTGCTTTCTTTTTCTCTCAATACAGAGCAAAAGTAATCAGTACAACTAATCAGTTAGTTCTGTTGGGATTTCAGTAGTCAGGCAAAAAACAGTCAGGCAAAAGCTTAGTTGGGATTCCGGTGATGGGATATAACTTGTCAGAATTTTGAATGTCGGGATTTAGTACAGATCTCGTGTTCTGGATTACGGAACTGAATGATGTGGTTTGTTGGGGATATCTATTCTGGGTGAAGTGGAGTGTGCTGCAAAACTTGTTACACTTCTAAGACCTTATCCACCAATGATGTCAGTGCTAAATAAGCAATGCTTAGCATAAACCTTACCTTGTTGGGCTACTTAACAGCAGCAGCAGTCTGGGGAGGGAGGATGTAGAACAGATGGAGTCAGACTTGGAACAGGGGCATATAAAAGATCAAAAAGGAGGACAATAGTTCTCAAAGAAACAAGAGGCCCCATAAAGGCAAGGGGAAAAACTGGCATCTGAAAAAACAGCAGAAAACATGGAAAAGACACAGGACCAGATTCTCAAAGCCCTTAGATTGGCGCAAGGTGCCTGCATCAAACATAAATGACGCAGTGGCACCATGCATCAAAAATGCACCATGAGCTATTCTCAAAAGCAGCCAGCATCAAATGCAGGCTGCATGTTATAAGGAGGCTTGCTCCAACCTTGTGCCATAAAATGGGCTACAGCATGGCGCTTCTGGGGCTTGTGGCTGAGGAGCGAAGCTGCCATAATCCCTCATTAGTATTCTCCAAAACCATCCCAGAGGGCAACAGTCTAAGTACTATTACACCAGCCAAGGGCTGGTCTAAAATATTCAGAAATCCTCTGGGAGGCGCATCAATGTCTGACCCCAATCCCCAAACCCCCTTTATACTATTTAAAAATATCCCTGGTATTCTAGTGCCCCTCTTGAGCTCTGATACACCGTTGTAATTTATAAATTATCCCTGGTAGTCTAAGTGGCCCCCAAGCCCGGTCCCCATTATAATTTATAAATTATATCACTGGTAGTCTAAGCGCCCCAGCCCTGATCTCCCATAATAATAAGTAAAATAACCCTGGTGGTCTAGTGGACCACCTGAGCCCCAATCCCCATTATATAAATATTTCACAACTCTGGTGGTCTGGTGGATGAACCGACCCCAATCCCCCATTATATCAATATTTCATATACCTGGTGGTCTTGTGGACCCCCACTACCCACAACCCATAACTGAGCCAGCGACTGGCACGGCCACTGCTCACCACCATGGCCAGCTGCCAACTGAGCTCTGAGCGAGCATGTACTGTATGCAGTGCGCACTCATTCAGAGCTCAGTCAGTGCCTAGCCATGGTGGTGAGTGGTAGGCTGTGCCAGTCACCAGCTCAGTTATGAATTTGGGTGGAGCAGGGTGGCAGGGCACTGCAGTGTGGTGGGTCCCCTACCAGGTACATTAAATATTGATATAATGGGATAGGGACCGTGGTCCACTAGACCACCAGGGTTATGGAACATTGATATAACAGGGATCAGGCTTGGGTGGTCCAAAAGACCACCAGGGTTAGATATTTTACTTATTGTTATGGGAGATCAGGGCATTGGGGAAAGGATCTACCAAGGATAATTGATGAATTATAAAGGGGACAGGGGCTGGGGGCCACTAGAGTTGCTTATGCACACTGCCACAGGCTTGTGGCTACTTGTCCAGGTGCGCCCTCTGTTTGGTGCACTGCTAGGGTTGCCACAAGCCTTGGGACTTTGCTACTGGGTACCTACCCAAGAGATAATTAGGCGCAGAGTTTGAAAGCACATGGGCAATTGGCACAAGCTGTCTTTGAGTGCTGGCTGCCCAATTTTTGAAATTGGGCCCATATAGTACACCAGGACCAGTGGGACACATTGTTGAGGCAAAGAAGAACCATTCCCAGAATCTCATGAATTGGTGGTTGGGGAGATACAGTAAATTTGAAGAGGAAGGCTACAGTAGCCAATCCCATAGCTAACAGTAGAGAGTGCCACAGAAAAGACCAAACTGGTGACATCAGTGGTATGGGATTTCTTTGGAGTGGACAATAAATCATGGACACATTAAGTATGCCTTATATGTACAGTAAGGACATGATAAGCTGGGGTAAGGAGGGAACAAGGCTGGAAACATCTACCATGAAAAGGTATTTTCTGAAGTCTCACAGATTTCAGTATGAGAAGGAGTGCCAATGCATGACATCTTCAAAAGCAGCACTATTAGGCAGCAAAGTATATGAAGATAATGATTATGATGATGGGCAGGGGAGAAGATTACATATAATCAGCTGGTTTTACTATTACAGAGAGCAAAACAGGATGGGTTGTACTGGTCACTTTCTGAGGTAAGAATTGGGTGCTGGAGAGGAGGGTGGGATCAGTGTGCAGCCAGGATGTGGAAACAGGGGAGACATTCTGGTGTACTTTGTTTACCACAAACAAGTATGTTTATTTCATATTTAGCTCCTTTAGCCTTTCCTCATAGGGCTTTGTTGCAGACACTCCACCATTTTGGTAGTCTTCATCTGGACCGCCTCCACTCTATGTCCTTACTGAGATGTGGTTTCATGACCTGCACACAGTACTCAAAGGTGGGGTCTTACCATCAATTTATATAGGGCACAACCACTCCCTCTTCCTTGAGGTGATACCCAATCTCTATGCACCCCAGCATCCCACTAGCCTTCTGAACGTCTTGTCATACTGCCTGGCAACCTTAAAATCATCTGGTATGATTACTTCTGGGTCTATTTCCTGTTTGGTCTTTGTCAGTATCACTCCACCCATTTTGTACTCTGCTCTTGGTTCCTTGGGTGTTTAGCACAGCCTGTTCTGGCAAACCTCAATATTCAGTATTGAGGCTGTCTGATTCCGGTTTCATTTTGCACCTTCCTGAGCACTGTGTCTATGGCCTCTCTCATTGAATAGAACAAATTCTTATCTCATGGCCAGTTAAAAGACCATTTTCTATACTTTTAAATATTTACTATGACCAATGCCCTGGTATCCTTAAAGGACCCGATATAGATGGACACAATTCTGGGTGCTGCATGACATGCATTATACTCCACCCTAAACTGTATAAGATGGGAGATCTGATTCCGACTTGCTCCTGTTGTGAACTTGCTACTGGACATCTTATGCATGATGTGGGAGTGCCCAAAGGTGGTTCCCTTTTGGCTTACTATTAAGTCCTCACGGACCGCTTTTGGGCTTAGAAGAGGCCTTTAATCCGAAATTTATCTGGTGGGGACTATCCACCTACTCTGATTGAAGATCATAAAGCCCATATAGCTATGATTTCAGCCTTTGCTAAGGTTATCATCCTTTGACACTGGATGGAGAATTCTACCCCACCCTACAAAGAGTGGAATAATGAGCTTATACAGGCTCTTATGGTTGAAAAACAGGTCACCAGGCTTCATCACAGAGGTGATCTTTTCAACAGAGATGGGAAATTCTGCATACGCTTCTGTCCCTACAGAGAGATCCAGAGCAGCAGTAAGCTGGTGCTGGGATGCCCTCTCATACTTTCTTAATTGCCTTCTTGAGCAGCAGTTTCTTATTTGGTGCTCTGGGATGGGGGATGGGGGCGGGATTGAGAAAGATGGAGGGGTTGGTCTATAATCAATTCCCTGTTCCTTTTCTTGTTTCAGTGTTAGGCTTTTCAGGAGGGAAGGGACTGGGTGGTCATGGGGGAGCAGAGGTTGTTATAGTTCTTTTTTAAACTGGTTCTGTTCTTGTTTATATGTAAATGTATAGCTGTTTGATTGAAAATTCAATAAAACTTTAAGTATAAAAAAAAACTCTGCTCTGGGTTCCTATGGTCTAGGTGCATTATTTTACCTATTTTTGCATTAAAACCCAGCTGTCATACCCTTGACTTTTCTTCCAGTCTTTTCAGGTCCCTGCTCATTTCCATACACACCCTGGAATATTCACTCTGTTACAGATTTTGCTGTCATTCGCAAGAGGCAGACCTTCCCTTCCAGCTCTTCCACTATGTAGCTTATAAGACATTGAAGAGGACCAGTCCCAACACTGATTCTAGAGGTACCCCTGGTCACCTCCCCAACTTGGAGTGCACTCCATTTACCACTACCCTCTGTGTCCAATCTGTTAACCAGTTTCTTATCAGGCTGCCACCTTATTATCCACCCCAAAATTACCCAACTCGCTTACCAGTCTCCTACATGGAATGGTATCAAAAACCATGCTGAAATCCAGATAAGCCATATCCATTTCTCCTCCTGATCTAGCTCCTTGGTCACAAGTCAAAGAAATCTATCAAATTTGTTTGGCATGACCTTCTCTCTGTGAAACCATGCTGCCTTGGGTCCTGTAATCTACTTTATGCAATATATTCCACAATCCTTTCCTTTAATAGTGTTTCCATTAACACCCACCACCCATGTCAGGCTAATAGGCCTATAATTGCTCACGTCTTCCTTGCTACCACTTTTATGAAGTGGGACTACATCTACCTTTCTCCAGTCCTTTGGAACAACTCAGGTCTACAGTGATCTGTTAAAATGTCTGTCAATGGTACAGCTAGTACCTCCCTGAGTTCCCTCAACACTCTTGGATGTACCCCATCTGGCCCCATAGTTTTGCCTATGTTCAGGTTAGCAAGTGCTTTCCAGACTCCCCCACCGAAAATGGACCAATGTCCATTTCCTCTCCTCAAAGCTTCTGGTGCATTTTGTGGCCCTTCCTTTCCCTTCTGCTGTGAACACTGAACAGAAGTATTTGTTCAAGATGTTTGCCTTTTCTTGATCCTCCTCTGTACTGTCACCCCTCCCCTTTAACCGTACAATCCTCTCCTTTGTCTTACTTTTTCACTAACATCCCTTGAAATGTTTTGTCCCTTTTGATACTCCCTGAGCTATTCTTTCCTCAGTTTGCAGTTCTGCTGTACTTACTACTTTGCTTGCCCCTCTGTTTTTCTGATACACTTCCTAGCCTCTTTTCTCTGGGTCTCCTCATACCTTCTGAATGCTACCTTTACCTTTTCTGCTACCTCTTTTGAGAACAATAGCAGTCTCCTCTTTCTTTTACTTTTTGTACTTGCTTATCACAAGGTTTGTTGCATTCACTATCCCTCATTTACTTTGGCCCTTTTCTTCCACCCCCAGATCATCTCCCTCATCAGATCATTCATGAGGCACAGAATCTCTCTATACACTCCATCTGAGCCTGGTTGGGTGGGCAGTTTCTCACTTCCCTTTTTTCTACACCTTCCCTGGCTAGTTTAAACATAGAAAGAGCATGCAGTGGTCACTTGTAGTGTTGTGTGGAGCACAATGTCTATTCATTGTTGGCCTTTTGGACAATGTGGCGATCCATGGCTGTGGTGGAGATCATGGATCAGAGCTGTCTGCTATATTGGTAGATCCAATAGTACGTATGTATCAGCACAACCTTGACATCTCAGTATGCATCCTAGTGACATCACAAAGAGGGCACTGATATAACCACTTCCTCCTGAAACGTTCTTGTTTACATTGAATTATAGCAATCAACAACACAATCAGCATCAAATAGTGTCCCATGAAATTGGTGTCTCAATGCTGGTGCCACTATGACTTCACATGGTGGGTAACTGGAGAGTACCTGATGACAGATGTTAGGGGACTCCCATCAGGAACCAGAGCCGCGCCACATGCACAAGTACAGGTGCTGTCACCACTACCGCCTGCTGGCCTCCTGAGTGCAACCTCTGCTGGGCCACATGCCTGCCACACATCCTGCAGTTCTCTCCAACATCGCTGATACTCCCCCAGGCTCGGAGCTGCCATCCAAGGACCATGGCTGCTTACCTGCACCTGATAACAAAGGCTCCTTCCAGAACCACACTACCACAGTAGCCTTCACTAACCACTGACCAAAGCATGGATGCCCATCAGGGCTCACACTTTGCATAGCACACCAGAGCTGGGATTCTGCTGAATGATACCTTTCCAGTCTATCTGCCCATCCAGAAGCTTGGGACAGTGGTGCTCACAGGGCCATTAGACCACTTCTGGCTGGTCTAGTCACAGACGGACTTGCAGCCAGTGTGGGCCTTTGAAAATCCACAGTCAGGAATGGTGCAGCTGCACTGTGGCACATGCCCCTTATAGCACCTTGCTGTATCCTGCAGGTCTCCTCAAGCCTGGATCAGGGCTGTCTGGCACAGGGAGTCCCACTGGTGCTGCAAGCATCATTTGAAAATCAGGAATGACAAGGTGCAGTGCAGTGAGCCTGTTGTGTCACGTCTGTTTGACCCAGTTACCTTGTGTCATGCCCAGACCTTTGAAAATTGAGCCCCAGGTATATAGACAAAATATGTATATATGGACTTTTGGACTTTGCTGATAACCATTCTTACTCTGGATTGCAGGGATGTCAATCTGTCCATAGGGAAAGAATTTAACCATCCCCAAAGGTGGGGCATACATGTCAGAGACCCTGATTTCTTGGGGTGGGTCCATCTGTGTCACATGCATCCTCTGGCTGGAACTGGTGCTGAGGCCAGGGTAGAAGTTGTTGTACTATTCTCTGTCTTTGTGCACTGATGATGAAAGGGTGCCCCTACACCTGAAGACGAACTGGGAGGACCTACAATGTCCCCAGGGAAAATCTGGATTATAATTCCAGTTGGACTGACTGTTTTGTGAGGTTGAAGAATGCAGCTAACAGGAAACTGATTTGGGTGAAACAGCAGTCAGGCTTTGAACTGCAAGTAAACAAATGGACGTTACCATCTTGTGATCCTTGACCCTGTGATTGACCAACAGGAATACCAGGGGTGCTGTAAAATTCAGGCGCTTTAGAGGAACAGCAACTAACTCCTTTAAATACATTGGTGTCTGGCTTGACAGGCACCTTACTCTCAGCACATAGATGCTATTCATTAAAACTCCATCCCATGCTAGATGCCCTTTATAGGAACAAAAGTGGTATTCCTTTACCTGCTCGTTGGAAATCACTACTAAGATGATACTTCCAGCTTTGATTATGATGATATAGTCTACAGTGCTGCACCAAGTCCACTTTGGCCAGACTGGATGCCCTCTTCCGCTCCTGCTGTTGTTTGCCTTGGCCTGTCCTTCCCGTACTCACCACTGTTCTCTATACACTGATCTCTCCCTCCCTCCTTGATAAATAGCCACCAAACAGCACTGTGCCTCCTTCATCTCTAAATTCTGGCTGTTCTCTCTCACCCCTTATCTCATTTTCTTCTTTCCTTACGCCTCTTTCCTCTTACTTTCTCCGTAACTCAAGCAATGCTTCCTATTGCTCCATTCTTGTAAATCTCTTGCGGGGACAGAATGTCTTCTCTTACCACTTTCTAATATCTGAAACTCTCTTCCCTTACAGTTTGCTGTGCCTCCTTCAAATGCTCTATTTTCTTGTTCACCAAGTCCACACATCTCCTACCTGCAACTGCCCTTAGTTTTAATGTCTTTCCGTTTTCTCTTTCCCCATCCCTGCCAGTCCCCAAGCTACTGTACTAGTACAGTACTACTAAATGTTTCAACTTCTGCACTTTTCCTCTTCCCTTTATTCCCCTCCTTCTTCCCTCCCTCTCCTTCCACCTTCCTCCCTCCAACCCCTTTCCTCCCTATCTCTCCCTCTCCCTTCATTACTACCTTAAAACTATTCACACTCTCGTTCATCCTCTCCTCCTCCCCATCACTTCCCCTCCTGCCTTCTCCTTCTTTTGTATCCTTTCACTTTTCCTCCTTTTCTCTATTACTTAATTCCTAGCCCTTTCCATCCACCCTCCTCATGTTCATTTTCTTCCTTATCCTGTTCTGATGTTGGAGCCTCAGTGCCTGGTTACGTCACCTCCGGATGTTGTCTATCTATCTTGTTGTTCAACAATTTGCCATTTATGTTGCTGTATATACTGTACATAACTGTGCTTTTGCATATCAGATTACTGTGCTTTGCTTATACTATGTATATATTCCTCCCCTTCCCCAGGACACATCTGGAAATGAGCTTTATGGCTCAGTATGTATTTCTGGTAAATCTCTCAAGAAATACAATAAATAAATAAGTGTTTGGCACCTTTGGGTAGCCACTGATGATGACAGACTGTAAATGACAAGTTTGAATAGCCAATCAGAATCTAAGAAAGGTGAAAGCTGAGCTGAATTCTTCCCCAGCCAGGGGGAGTTTGGGACAGTGGTTGGTAAGACCAGAAGTGCTGAGGAAGAGAGGGCGAAGGCATAGAGCTTCAGGGCAAGAGATGCTGGTGTGAGAGAATCTGGTTACTGGAAATTTCATCTGAGCTGAGCCCAAGTGTTAGGAAACTGGTATTACTGTGAATGAATAAATCTGCTGAAGCCATCTGTAGACTGCTGATAGAGGTTAGCACGAGCCAGTCTGCCCTCTCCAGTGTGTTCAAGGGAGGGAGGTGGTCGGGAATTTGTCTCCAGGGTACCTGCCCTTGAGTGAAGAGTGCCCACTGGAGTGAGATGGGGTAGGATCTCTGTCTAGGTCCTTCTAATCTTGTCACACTGCTACATATTGATTGAGCAGAGGGCACTGTGACCAGAGATTGTGCCAAGACTAGTCTATTAACCACCATTTGCCTGCTGCTATGACACCAGCCATCTTGATGCACCAGCAACTGTTTCCATGGTAAAGAACACATGAGTATCAGCTTGCCAGCTTGAAAAACTCTGCTGCCATTTCCTGAAAATCCCTGTTTGATTGCAGTTTGTTGTAAGGTTCCCTGTTGCATTACAGTTTGCTTTTCATACTAAAGTGCTAACCAAAGAGTCAGTTTTGTGGGGTTAAAGCAAGCATGCATATCTGTAAAGTGCACCAACACAGATCCGGGTACTGTGACATCAGGCCTGCACTTGTACTTAAATCATCTGGGTACCAGTAGCTAAGACTAAGTCACAGTTAAAAAAGCGTTATTGTGAAAGTCAGTGTAAATTGTGGAATTTTACTACTAAGATTAGTGGGAGGTCTTACCATGCAGTAGGCCTGGTTGCCACCCTGTGTGTTCGTGTGGGGAAGCAAGCTCTGAGAAGAGGCCTGGACATCTGAGAGCATATTGTTAATGGTGATGCACCTGCACTATTAACAAGAGCCAGTGTGTCAATATTACTCAAAGTCATTGTTTAATCCATTCAGTATAACTAAAACTTCTTTCTCAGAACCAGAGCTGCCAAATGATAAAGGCATGTGGTTAGTCTCTACCATTTGATGTGTGAGCATATCATTTGCAATCTACTCTAAATGGTCTAATGCATTGAAATTGTAATTAATGGATTGGTACTAGTACTAGTGTGTTTCAGAGTGGGGTCAAAAGTTGTTGGGGAGGTGGGTTGGTAGTGCATCCCAGTGGGCAATATTCTACTGGTTATCAGACCCACTATTTCCTTTGTGGGTTGGAGGCACCATGTTTTGCCCTTCATTCCCAATTGAACCAAACACACATTTGTAGAGTTTAATGAGCCCAGGCCCCTTAATCTTGCTTGGCCCTCACAGGAGCATGGTAGGGGTAGTAAGCAAAAAGGTGACACCTCTACCATCTGCACAGTGACCCTGTTACACCAGTACTATAATTTTCTGCTACTGACTGCTGACCTGCCCCATCTGGAGTGGTCCTCCCAGCCCTGTCACATGAAAACTCTGGGATGTACCTGCTCTGACTCTTTTCCACAGGTTTTCCCCAAGGGCAGGTCAGTCAGTGGTGGTCAAACCATCCTTCAGAGCAGGATTTATTGTTTGAGGCACCCAATCACTGGTGCAGGGCCTCTGGGAGATTAGGCCTGTCACCCAGCCATGGTTGGTGTTTTCCTTCATGTTTTTCTGTCTTATAGAGTCAGAGTGTGCAGTGGCATAAAGTGTGTGCTGCAGAGATTCTCCCAGAGTCTAGTTGTGGGACTTCTTCCCAGTGCAGTCCTGCTGTGCTGCCACCCAGATTCCTCCAGGTGGTAGCTGACTGGTGATCAATGCTATCCCCATCTATGAGGGAGGAGAACTGCCAAGCAGTCTGCCCCAGTGAACCCCTGAGCAACTTGAGTCCATCTCTGAACCCAGATCCCAGGCATAACATAGACACACAGAAACATCAAAGTTGTCAGCAGATAAGGACCACTTGGCCCACCTAGTCTGCACACATTTCCCTACATACCACCAGAGACCCTACTTGGACTCTGGTTTACACCCCTCTTGCTTCTAAGATTCTCTCTACCCCATGCATTCATAAATTCTGTGACTATTTTAGCCCTCACTACTTCCTCTGGTAGGCTGTTCCAGCACCCACAACCCTCTCCATGAAGAGTGTTTCCTCTCGTTTCCCCAGCCTCCCCACTCCAGTTTCTGATAGTGTCCTCTTGTCCTCAAGCATCTTTTCCTTGGAAAATGCTCCCTTCCTATACCTTGTTTGTCCCTGTGAGGTATTTGAATGTTTCTATCATATCCCTCATGCCCTCCTGTCTTCAGGGTACATATTTAAATCCTGAGCCTCTCTTCATAGGGCTTCTGATGTAGGCCCTGCACCATTTGGTTGTCCTCCTTTGTACGCATCCACCCTATCTATGCTTTTCCAGAGATGGGGATTCCAGAACTGAACACAGTATTCGACGTGGGGTCTCACCAGTGACCTATAAAGGGCAGTATTACTTCCTTCCTTCTGCTGGTGATACATCTTCCTATGCATTCTATCATTCCACTAGCTTTTCCCACTGTCTTGTCACACTGTTTAGCTACTTTTAGGTCATCAGAAAAGATCAACCCCAGGTCCTTTCCTGCTTCATGGCTGTTAATACTCTCTCCTCCCATTTGGTATGTTGCCTCCGGTTCCTGTGCCCCATGTGCATGATTTTGCACTTTTTGCTTAAAACCTAGATGTCAAACCCTCGATCATTCTTCCAATTTTTAAATCATCCCTAAATCTGTCTACCCCCCAGTGTGTCTACTCTGTTGTAGGTTTTATGTCATCTAGAACAGGCATGCTTTCCCTTCCAGTCCTTCTCTAATGTCCTTAAAAATACATTAAAGAGGACTGGCTAGACCGATCTCTGTGGCACCCCACTAGTCACTTTGTCTACTCCACAGTGGGTGCCATTTACCACCACCCTCTGACTCCAATTGTTCAGCCAACTTTCTACCCATTTTACTACTTTAGGCCCTACTCCTATGCTCCTCAGTTTGCTTATCAGTCTCCTATGTGGAACAGTGTCTAAGGCCTTGCTGAAATCCAGGTAGGCCATGTCCACCACCCTCCTTGATCTACCTTCTTTGTCACCCAGTCAAAGAACTTGATCAGGTTTGTCTGGCAAGATATCCCCCTGTGAAACCATGTTGCCCCGGATCCTGTAGACCATGGGCAACAAGGTATTCCATAATCCTTTCCTTCAATAGTAATTCCATTAGCTTACCACCACTGATGTCAGGCTGATAGGCCTGTAATTCCCTGCCTCCTTCCTAGTCCCACTTTTGTGTAGTGGGACTACATCCACCCTCCTCCAGTCCTGACCTCCCTTGTTTCCAATGATTGATTGAAAAGTGTCAATCAGAGGTGCAGCCAGCACCTCTTTCAGTTCCCTCAGTATCCTTGGGTGCACCCCATCTGCCCCATTGCCTTGCTTACCTTTAACGTTGATAGTTCCCTAAGCACTCTTTCTTCTGTAAAAGGACTTGTGTCATCCTCTCACCATCCATACCCATGTCCTCAGTCTTTGGCCGCTTCCATCCTTCTCCTGTTTGAATACTGAGCAAAGTATTTGTACAAAATATCTGCTTTTGTGTGGTCCTCTTCCATGCAACCCCTCCTTCCTCTTTCAGCCTTATTATCCCTCCTTTGTCTTTCTCTTTCACTTATGTATCTAAAAATTGTTTATCCATTTTGACATTGATTTGGCAATCATTTCTCCTGTTTGTGCTTTAGCCTCTGAACTACCTTCCGTGCCTCCTTTGTTTCTCTTGGTAAGTCTCCTGTCACCCTCCTCTGCGCTTCTTTATGCGTTCTAAATGCCTTCCTTTTTGCCCTCACTTTTCCCTACCTCCTTAGAGAACCATAGTGGTCTCCTTTTCTCTTGCTCTTGTTAACCTGCCTGACACAGGGGTCATTCGCTTGTTCAGTGCCCCTTTAATTTTGCCCACTGTTCCTCAGCTACCCCGTTTTCCTATCCTTGCTAGGGCATTCCTGAGGCATTGGTCTATTTTCTTAAAACCAGCCCTCCTGAAGCCTAGCACCATCATCCTTGTGTGATTTGATTCTGACCAAGAACTTATATCAAACCACACTGTAAGGGTGATCACTGGTCCTCAGGTGGTCCCCACTGTAATGGCAGTCACACTGTCCCCGTTTGACAGTACCACATCCAGTAATGCCCCCTGTTTAGTGGGTTCCATTACTAGTTGCCTGAGAATGCCTCTGCAGGGTATCTAGGATGTTCCCACTCCTGGCTGTAGTTGCGGCTGGGAGGATCCAGTCCACATCCTGTAGCATAGCAAGTGGTAGTGCCACTGCTGTACTACTGGGTGGGCAGTTAAATTGTTCTTAACCTCAAATCCATTTGCTGCTGTAATTGTCCATCCTTCATAATATCTTACACAGTGTTGTTAAATATTGCTTAGACAATTTCTAAAATAGTCCCTACACAAACAGTTTCTATCTGTAAGCCATCTGTCTTTCTACACATTCAATAGAAGGTGTGTTTGGTGACCATGGAACATAAAAGTGAATATTCTGCAGTATTCCACTACTTGAATCCCCAAAACAAACATAAAATGGTAACACAGAATACATGAATTCAAAATTCTGCCATGTTCCACTGGTATACATTCACACAGACTAGCACAAAGGCCTCATAGAGAACCATGGTCTCAATTTTGTCTGTGTCAGGGTTAGAAGAGATTTTCTTGTCAAGCCAGTTAGATAGGACAAGGATTTTTATGACTGCACGATGTCTTGTTATTACACAGCGAGAGAGGGAGCTTTGAAAGCATGTCACTGGATTCCAAATGAAGCACAACATTTTGGAGTTGAAGAACAGTCACTCAGCTACATGAAGCACTCCATTGTAGCCCCCCACTGTTACCCTAGTTTCTTGTTGCCTGCCTCTCCATTTAGCACAATGCTGTTCCTCACCCCCCACAATATTTTCTGCTTTACACTTGCTTCTGGTTCACTTCAGGTTCAGAGCAAGCACTTCTTATCCTCCCTTATATATTTAATAATGTTTCCTAGTATCCAGTGGTACCCTTCATCCTTCAATTGATGTCCCTGCACTCTAGTATTGTTTTCCTGGTGTCTAGTGCCACCCCACCCTCTGATTGCCATCCCAATAAAGTTTTATTGTTTTCTGATGTCTAGTCATGCTTCCACCCCGATCACCATCCCTGTATTATTCTATTGTTTCCCTGGTGTCTAAAGACACCCTCCTCCTCTCTGATCACTGTACTCATATTGTTTTATTGTTTCCCTGATGTCTAGTTGCTCCCCACCCTCCAATCACATTCCCTGTATTGTTTTTATTGTTTCCATGGTGTCTAGTGGCACTCCCATCCTCCAATCATCCCTGTATTGTTTTATTGTTTCCATCATATCTAGTGGCCTCTGTACCCTCTGATCACCATCCCTGTATTGTTTTATTGTTTCTCTGGTGTCTAGTGGCACCCCACCCTCTGTTTGCTGTCTCCATAGTGTTGTATTGTTTCACTGGTGTCTAGTGGCACCCCACCCTCTGATAATCATCCCCATTAGAAATTGTTTCCCTGTTGTCTAGTGGCATCCCACCATCTGATTGCCATCCCAGTATTGTGACAATGTGACCTGTAAAAAGAAACCCATCCCTCAATGATTGTGTTTACACTGTAAAATGAAAATGGACCCTTGTCAATCTGCCCCCCACCCTGACCTCCAACTCAGCAGTCACCACCCACACACCACACACCCTCATTCACCTGACTAGGTCCCAGGAAAAGATCCACTCTCCAACTGAAGACACATCTTGCTGCTGGCACCGCCACCTGCAATATGAGAAACTAAGATAAGTGAGATTCAATGTATTTCAGTGGGTTATCAACTTTGATGCAAACTCTGTCAATTTGCATATTTTGTCCCCAAATTCTCAACATGGCCCTTTGGGACCCCACTCATGCCCAATGGTGCTGGAATTATGCAAATCCAGTCCCTAAGGTGATTTCTGGCTTGCATTGTGACATCCCCTTTTGTGGGATTTGAAAGATTTCCCCACACTTGTTCATCAGATGGGCACATAAGAAGGCTATGTTGAAAATTTGGGGTCAAAAATACTTAAAAATGACAACGCTTATGACATTGACATTTTTCCTATTGTTCATAACTCGTAATTGTCAATATTTTGGACCAGAAATTTTCAACATGAACATATTTTCACACCACCTCATGAAAGTGATAGCTGTCATTTTCAAATCCTGGCCAAAATGTATTTTTCCACCTGTGGCACGAGATTATGTTTCGCTGGTGTGGAATCACATTTCAGCAGGGATTTGAAAACTTTCACCGATGGGGTTCATGAGGTGGGGTGAAGCAGCCTCTGACTTTTTCGACTATATCACTACTATCATGATGCAGTCATATTGGCTCTTATCAGTATTTGTTTTATAGTCATCAAAGAATCACCAGACATAAAAATCCTGAACAAGTCTTGACTATTTAAATTTGTTTGTAAGGAGGGAATCATAAAGGGAAATAGCATTCCATTATTTATGTAATGTTTTCTTGTTTAAGGAAGTTTTAATTTAGAGGCCTAGTCAAAATTTTTATATCACAGTATAGATGGCAGCCATGTTTGTGATGGAAATCAGGAATGCATAAAGTCACTTATTATTTATTTATTTATTTATTTAAAATTGGTGACTAGGAAAGGCACACTGAGCTGAGGCTCATTTCAGAGTGCGACAGGTACAAGTAGTACAAGGGGGAGACAGAATATAGCAAATATCAAATAACAGGCACTAATAATATGGTATGGTACATTACATGGAGTTTGGTTTAGAGGTTACACTTTTTGTTTGAACAGCAGAGTGGAAACAAACGTTGATTCATTACTTTTCTAGTCAATTTATTTACCTTAAATTCCAAGTGCGTGTCTTCACATATTTACAGTAGTGGTTTTACCGAACATTTGAGTTTTCGGGGAGGTACAGGTGGGGTGTGGTTTGCAGTAGGGGCTGGTGTGTGGATTTAATTTTTTACCTGGCAAGGCTACTGAGGAGGTACTAGGTCCAGGTAAGGAGGGAGGTGCACAGCTGCGGCAGGGAGTGGGAGGAGAAGCCTGAGGAGCTGTTTAAACGCTGATAGGAGGGGGCCAGGTGGAAGTTGGGTGGGAGGTTGTTCCATAGGATTGGGAGCTGGTAGGAATAGGCAGCTTGCCCTGAGGGCTGAGAGGGGCAAGAGAGGTGGAAGGTACGTGCATGTCTGTGGCAAAGTGAGTAGCCAGTCGTGTTGGCTTGAGACAGGCGGGAGGAGAGGTAGAGGGGAAAGGAGCCAAGCCAATATTTCGCTATGAGTGAAGTGCTGTGGGTGGTCCGCCTATGTGACAGTGGCATCAGAGATAGAGTTCAGAATAGTTGGCAGTGATGAGTGATGGGGGGCAGTGGCAAAGCGCATGAAGGAGTTTAGCAGGACGTCGAGGTTTGTAAGGGAGGAGGAAGGGCTGTGTACCGTAAATGGCGATCGCATAGTCCAATACTGGTAGGATGGTTTTTTGTATGAATTCACTCCAAGTAGGAAGGGGAGGCAGTCTTTGTGGTGGTAAAGGATGGCAAGTTTGGGCCAGAGTTTTGTACAGACAGGCGCCGAGTGGGTGGAGAAGTTGAGGTTTGTGTCCAGCCAGACTCCCAGCTACTTAAAAGTGGGTACAGACTCAAGGGGTATTTCTTCCAGGGTGGAGATCGGAGGGGGCAGGCAGGGAGGTGAGTTTTTGTCTTGTGCTGAACACCATGGAGACAGTTTATTTTGCATTGAGTTTTAACTGATTTTCAGGAGCCAGGCTTGTACTCAGTTGAAATCGCTTTGGAGGTTTGGGTGAACACTGACATGGGAGGGGCCTGAGGCATAGATTATGGTATCATCAGCGTATGGTGCACGTTAGAGGTGAGACAGGCTGAGGGAGGTCGTTTATAAATAGGGAGAAAAGAATGGGGCCCAGGATGGAGCCTTGGGGACACCACGAGGATGGGTCGAGGTTGGAGAGGGTGTCTCCTATTTGTACTTCTGCATCCTGTTTTGGAGGTAGGAATGGAACCAGTTTATGGCCTGTTTGGCAAGGCTGAAGGAGCTCAATTTGTCTAGCAGTAGAGGGTGGGAAACCAAATCAAAGGCTTTAGCTAGGTCAATGAAAATGGCAGTAGTGGTTTGCCGGTGTCCATGGTGGAGAGAATGGTGTCAGTTACTCGTAGTAAGGTGGTGGTGGTAGAATGAGATTTTCTGAAACCTGATTGATAAGGGAGAGGGAGCTGTTTGTAGAAAGGAAGTGGGACAGTTTTGATAGCATGAGGGATTCTTGGATTTTGGCAAGGGAGGGAGGAGGAGATGGGTCTATAATTTCCTGTATATAATTAATCCTGTATAGTATTCGTCCAAATTCTAAATCACACAGTTGGGCCTCTTTCTTCATATGGCAGTATGCTACATAAGCATATGCTAATGTAATGTCAGTGGCTAATCATAATACAGTATTTCACTTGTCCTTTATCTAATTTAACAGTTTTCTTGTTGTCTGCTTACTTTTTCCTTGCAGCTATGATTGGCATGTTCATTTGTGAATGTCCAAAGCCCACAACTCAATAAATATGATTTACACTCCTAGAAGGAAGACATGCTTTATTTGCTGTCTTGCACCTCAGTGGGAAGACTAACCTGTGCTGTACCTCTGGTCTATTATTCTCTTTCAGTGTAGGTGTAATGAGAACATACAATGATGTACAGGATGAAACCCAGTATTGACCAAACAACAATATTTTAATGGTACCCTTCAAGTACATTGGTTTTTATTGTTAAAAGACAGAAAAATGTAGATAAAATGCAGATAAAAATACACTTTCCACATAAATATGACTCAAATAATAAGACAGACATGCTGGAAATTAAATTTAGGACCCTCCTGATGGCAGGTTCTCTTTCCATTAAAAGAGAACTGTGCTGAACTGATAAGACATTTTTCTGAATGGAATCTGTTTTTCAATACTGGTTCCATTTCTGTTATTGTCCCATCCATATCAGCCTTCTACATTCAGAAGAGACAGAGCAGGCAGGAAGGGAGGAGGTGGCACTGTATGTGAAAAATGACATAAGGGCCACAGAGATCCAGGAGGAACAAAATGGGGTAGAGATACTGTGGGTTAAGCTGGAAAGGAAAATGGGGACAGCCATCCACAGGTGTGGTCTATAGACCACCAGCCCAGGAGGAAGAAACAGATAGGGAGCTGATGCTAGCCATCCAAAGGATGGCAGACAAGGTGAGGTAGTACTGGTTGGAGACTCTCAATATTCCAGACGTGGACTGGAGCAGCCCCAGCAGCATCAACTAGGAGCAGATTTATCCTGGACTCCTTCAGGTGCCTTCCTCAAGCAACTGGTCATGGAACCAACTCAGCAGAAGGTAATACTGGACCTGTGCTCACAAACAGGGACAATGTGATGGGGGTAACAGTGGGGAGCACCTGGGAAACAGTGACCACCAGTCATTGTGGTTTGAAATCACAGAAAGAGCAGAACCAAACCACACAAAACACGATCCTGGATTTTAGGGGTCAGACTTTGGGAAAATGGGGAGATACTTAAAAAGAGGCATTAAGGGGAATGGGACAGGAATCAGGGGTTGAGGAACAGTGGGCAGTATTTAAAATGGAATTACAAGAACAACAGAATTATGCATTAACCAGGTTAGCAAGAGGAAAAGGGAGAGGAGACCATATATGGTTTTCCAAAGAGGTAGCAAAAGAAAGTGAAAACCAAAAGATTGCATTCAGGCAATACAAAAGACATAGGCAGAAGGGGATAGGGAGAAGTACCAGGAGAAGCAAAGGGAGGCAGGGAGGTCAGTAAGGAAGCCAAAGCTCAGACAGAAGAACACATTGCAAAATCAGTGGGTAGAGGGACAAACCTTTACAGGTACATAAGGAAAAAGAAAGACAAAGGGAGGGATAGTGAGACTGAAGGGGAGGATGAGGTCAGGAGGAGGATGACAACAGTAAAGCTGACATATTGAACAGATATTTCTGCTCAGTCTTACGGAGGAAGAGGAGGGTAATGGGTATGAAGGGGAGTACAAGGGGTGAGAATGGTGCAGAATGGACACAAGTCCCTTACATGAGAAAGGGTCCTGAAGGAACTGGAAGTAATAAGAGTTGATAAGCAATGGGGCCAGATGGGGTGCACCCTAGGGTCCTTAAAGAACTAAGAGGTGGTGGCTGAACCTCTGGCTATCCTGTTTAGCTGATCACTGGAAACAGGGAGGTACCCAAAGACTGGAGGACAGCAGATGTAGTCCCCTTATACAAAAGTGGGAACAAGAGGAAGCAGGGAACTACAGACCAGTCAGCCTCACCTCGGTAGTGGGGAAGATCATGGAAGCACTACTGAAGGAGAGATTGGTGGAACATCTAGTTGTCAATGGACTACAGGACCCAAGGCAGCATGGTTTCACCAGGGAGGTCATGTCAGACCAACCTCGTTGAATATTTGACTGGGTGCCTGGGAGGTGGATCAGGGGAGGGCAGTGGACATGGCCTATCTGGACTTCAGAAAGGCCTTTGACACTGTGCCACATAGAAGACTATTACACAAACTGGGAATATGGGTGTGGGCAGGACAGTAGGTGAGGTGGGTAGGTAACTGGCTGGGTGGCAGGACACAGAGGTGGTGGTAAATGGCTGTCACTCTGCAGAGGGAAGGTATCCAGTGAGGTACCACAGGATCAGTGCTGGGACGGTCCTATTCAACATCTTCATCAGTGACATTGCGCAGGACCTAGAAGGCAGAATTTCACTGTTCGCTGATGACACAAAGCTCTGTAACAGAGTAGACACACCAGGGTGTAGAACAGAATGAGAAGCGACCTGCAGAAACTTGAAGAAGAATGGGTCAAGGGTTTGGCAGTTGAATTCAATGCCAAAGAAGTGCAAGATAATGCATATGGGGCACAAAAACCCTGGCACAATTTATCAGTTGGGGGTGAGGATATAGCATGCACCAAGCAGGAAAGGGATCTTGGGGTTGTCATCTCTGATGACCTCAAAGTAGGAAACAGTGTGACAAGGCATCAGGTAAAGCAAATAGGATGCTGGGATGTATAGGCAGGGCATCACCAGCAGGAAAAGGGAGGTCATAATTCCGCTATACAAGACACTAGTGAGGCCCCACCTGAGTACAGTGTACAGTTCTGGAGACTATACCCACGTAAGGACATAGACAGGGAGAGATGGTTCAGAGGAGGGCAACAAAGATGGTGCATGGATTGCATCACAAGTCCTATGAAGACAGGTTGAAGGAACTGAACATGTACTCTCTGAGGAGAGAAGGAGAGAGGGATATGATAGAGACATACAAGTATCTTACAGGGAGGAACAGGGTGCAGGAAAACACTATTTTTAAGTGAAAAGATGTTCCAGGACTAGAGGGCATGGGATGAAGTTGGAGGGAGGACAATTCAGAGGAAACATGAGAAAGAATTTCTTCACAGAACGGGTGGTGGACAAGTGGAACACCCTGCCAGAGGAAGTGGTGGGGCTGAAACAATCCAGGATTTAAGAATGCATGGGATAGACATAAAGGAATTCTGGAGGTCAGGGGTAAGGGCAACAGACTTCTAGGAAAACAAACTGAACTTACAAGCTCAAATGGGCAGACTGGGTGGGCCATAGGCCTTATCTGCCGACACTGTCTATGTATCTATGTAAGTGTATGTTTCTGAGGTACACACTACTGGTAACTACCATTTGGAAGTCAAAGATGTAGTTTGTATCCTCTCAACTACAGAGTTCTGTACAACAAGGATTCTTTGTGAGCACAACATGAAGGATAATGCACTTGCTTTGTCTATCCAATACTAACCAGTGGAAACTGAAGTGAAGTACTTAAGCTATTTAGCAAGCTGCTTTTTATTGTTGGTATCCTTTATAGTGAGGTGTATCTTGGTGATTTTATGGTTGATCTGTAAGGAGCTATCACGTGTCTAGGTCTGTCTATTTGAACATACCAGAGATTAGTTTGAGGTGTTTGATGTTCAGGTGATATTTATTTATTTATTTATTTATTTATTACTAGGATTACAATACCTTTGAAACAGAGTTCTTTTACAAAGATTCTGCATCAAATACAAACAGAGATTGGAGGTAAAATACAGAAACAGGTAATATAGATGAACATAGAAGATAACATAAGTTAAACAATACATTAAAAGTACAATTATAGCAACTATTTACAGTTCATAATTAGGAATACATATGTACTGGGTATTTACAAATGGGTAAAAGGCATAAAAACATAAGAGTAGGCATAAACACATATGCAGTACAAGTAGAAGAGGACGAGGAGAATAAGAAAGTAAATAAAGGCAGAAGTCAAGGATATGTGGGAGGTACAGCAAGAAGTAGAAGGGTGGGGTGGGCAGCAGGACTATGGTGTAAGGCAAGGATGAAAGGGGAGGGAGATAGGAAAAGAGGGAGAAGGAGAGTTGTAAGGGAGAGGAGGTGTGTAGGAAAAGGGAAGGGCTGGGGTGGAGGGAAAGATGGGGAAGAAGAGTGAAAGTAGGGCTAATGCAGTCTAAGGTGATGTAGTCTATCACAGAGTAGGGGTTGAGTGGGATGCCGCGCTGAAGTCAGGGTAAAAGGGGGAAGTGGTTCAGGGTAGAGGCTCAAGTCTAGGACAATAGGAGCCAAACTTGGGGGTTACAACAGGGCACAGAGGGGTTGATTTGTTTACAGGGGCAGTTGTAACTATTTAGAAATTGGGTGCTGATGAAGGCTACTTTAAATGGACCAAGAGTAGGGTGTGTATTGATCTCAGGAGGAGATTATTGATCCAGGAAGGGTCTCTAAACCTAAAGGATCGATGCCCCTGAGTGGTCTAGCAGAAAGGGACCTGGTATTTTGTCAGGGTGGATTTACATGTGTAGCTGTGGTTTGGTGCTGGTAGCAGAAGAGGCAAAGGTGGTTTGGCGACATTTGGCCAAGGTAATGTTTTAGCAAAAAGGCAAGTCTAACGGAAACCCTACCTTTGAGATTTACAAAGAGTTTGCTACGTAGAAATCGCAGGTATGGGGGAACCATGGGGGCACCAGAGACAAGCCTGTAAGCCTTATTGAGAGCCAAATTAATTCTTTTCATAACAGTCTCAGTGGTAGCCCCATAGATAATCAGGCCATAATCACTGATAGAAACAACAGAGTGTGAGATGGCAGTTCTGAGGGCTTCAGGGGTCAGGGCAGTGCTGATGTCTATACAAGGTGCCCATCCTAGCATTAATAGTTTTATATATAAGGTTGATATGTGAGGAGTAGGGCAGGGAACTATAAAAGGTTATGCCTAGATACTTAAATTCTCTGAGTTGTTCAAGAGGAGATTTAGGTTGTTAAGGATGGTTAGGGCGAGTATTTGTATTGGTTATGCAGACTTGAGAGAAGCATCAATTTCATTTTTATAGTTCATTAGTAGCTTATGATTGCCAAAGCAACATTCAATTGCTGCAAAACTTGTCTTGAGATCTTTGGTGAGTAGGATGGGGTCAGAGTGTGTGAAGAAAGGACAGCATCATCAGCATATAGAATGACATTGCTAGTGTAGGCTTTAGGGAGTGAATTGAAGAAGAGGCTGAACAATAAAGGTCTAAGGATAGAGCCTTGAGGGACACCTGAGTTAACAGGGCATGAGCTGGACAGGGTGTCATTAAACATAGAAACACAGAAACATAGATGTTGATGGCAGATAAGGACCTCAAGGCCCATCCAGTCTGCCCATTTCTTTTCTACCTTATAAATGTGCCATCAGCCTTTGCTCTGTCAATGGCCTATCTATTCATACTCATCTGTATTGCTCCCTTATGTCTATCCAATGCCTGTTTGAAGCCCTGCACTGTATTCATATCCACCACTTCCTGAAGTAGGCCATTTCATGCATCCACCACCTTTCTGTGAAAAATAACTTCTCACATTACCCTTAATCGCCCTCCTCTAAGCTCATGCTGTGTCTCTTGTCCTGCTATTTTCTTATATTAAATATGTTAGACTCTTTCACCTTGTTAATGCCCTTAAGTTGTTTGAATGTTTCGATCATATCACCTCTCTCCTCCTTTGCTCTAGGGTATATTTTAATTTTGACTTACTGTGTTCAGCCACTAAGATAGCTGGAAAACCACTTGGTGACCCCCCAAGAAGAGGCCTATAGTCTAGAGTGAGTGAAGTAGGAGAGAATGGTTCACAGTATTGAAAGCCTGGTGATGTCAATGTAGATTGACCCCACCAGTTGGCCTCCAGTCAAGTGCACAGTGCAGGAAGTCAATATAGTCCAGCAAGGTGGTGGTTGTGCTGTACCCTTCCTAAAGCTATGCTGCTCCCTGTGTTGGATATTGTTTTTGCTAAGGTATTCAGTCATCTGGTCAGCGACAATATGTGGGGGTGCCTTAGAGTGGGAGGGAGGATGGAGATAGGGTGATAGTTAGAGGCTGTGCTCTATCACCACTTTTATAGACAGGCAGGACTAGAGCTGTCTTCCAGAGTTGTGAGAATTGTTATTGGGAGAGGAAGAGTTTGAGAAGAATTGTAAGCGGGTTAAGGATTGCATCAAGGGTCTGGTGCAGGAGTTTAAGGTCGATGGTGATGTTGTTGAACCTAGTTTTCCCAAGACTCTTTGCAAGTATTGTTTCTTTGGACATGGAGTCTCTCTTAAAGTAGAAGTGAGGGAGCTTAGGGAAGGGGTACCCATGACACTAGGTTTATTAGCAGGCTGCCTTAGGAAGTCAGGGGAGTATACCAGAGAGTTAGTGAAGGCATCATTAAGGGTATCTGCAATTATTAGAGGGTCCTGTGAGACAGCTCCATTGACATAAATCGTGTTAGGGGCATTTTGAGGGCTTACCAGTAAGGTCTTTAATGCATTCCCAGAAACACTTCCCATTACCCAGGAGTCTGTAAGTTTGCACTTAAAGTAGTCCCCTTTGGTGTGAAGTATCTCCCTGGTGCAAGAGTTACATGCTGCCTTGCAACACTGCATGTCAGAGAGTCTCCCAGTGTCATGAGCTAGGTGCCAGAGATTGTCCCTGTCGCACATCATTTGTATTAACTGAGTGGTCATCCAGGAGTTAGTTATTCCTTTGCCTTATGCTTGTGATGTGGAGTGAATAAGTTGCTGCCTTTGTTAAAGCAGTAGATAACATAATCAAGGGCAGCATCCACACTATGGGCAGAGTCTAAAGGGGATGGTCGATGTGCTCAGGGTAGTGCTGGAGATGTTGAAGGTACACTTTCCTAAGCACATGATGCATGCATACCTTGGTAGGAGCCTTAGAGCTTTGTTTGACCAGTGGCAGATGACCTGGGACTGTTCACTCAGTAAGTTTGATAATACCTCTGTATGGGTTACTTGTCAGGGTGGGAGGTAATAAGGTCAAGGAGAGACTTGTTCCCAGTTTTGTAGTTGGTCCTAGTAGGGTGGTAACAAGTTGAGTGGAGGTTAACAGCTGCAATGGCATCCTTGAAGAGGTCAGCTCTGGGGACAGCCAGCTAGTGTTAAAATCACCTAAAACAATAACTTCAGAGGTCGAGGGCAGGTCAGCTAAATAATTAGTGAATGAGGACAAAACCTGTACTTTGTTCTTGGGGAGGGATATAAATAGAAAGTATAGTTGTAGACTTTCTCTTGTGGCCAAGTATGGTCTTAACAGCTAAAATGTGTGACCTGTTCGCCTTTGATGGGCTGGGTAGGGCTTGCCCACTGTACACGCCTTTTAAGTAGAGTGCACATCCCCAATTTTTACCCATCTTGTCTGATCGAACAGTGTGTAAGCTTATTATCACAATCGCAGCAATCTAGGATTTTAGGGGACAACCAGGTTTCATTAATGGTTAGCACATCAGGATTGTGCTGCACAACCCAGACCTGAAGATCATCTATCTTAGGCAAGATGCTGCGGATATTCATGGAGGTTAGCTTGAATGAACATTTACTCTGATTGAAGTAGGGAGCTGGCTGGGGTGGGCCAGGATTGGGGTGGATATTCCCAGACAGGAGGAGGAAGTAGGAGAAATCTATACAGGTGGTACTGTCGTAACCAACGTGGAGAATGCAGTTTGGGTCAAGAGGGCCTGTCATATGAAGATACTATGAGGGAGAAGTAAGGAGGTGTAAGGAAGGTAGTATAAAACAATGGGATGGCTAGTGCCACAACTTATTACTGAAAATACAGGGGACAGAGTTGGGAGGTGCCTAGGGATTGGTGCCTGATGTTTATTCCTTGCACTTGCTACAAGGTTGCAGGTAGGAGGCATAGAACATTAGGTAAGATGGGAGGTAAAAGGTGAGAAGAAAGATAATCCCTAATAGGTGTTTGGTAGGCAACATGGCGTCAGGGCAGTGGTGCTAGTGATCAGCAGTTATCAGCAGAAAGTTTAGTGAACAAGGTAAAAATAAAATTAGAGGTGCAGGTGAAGCAGTAGTAGTGGGGACTAAGGAGCCTAGGGGAGAGGATGAAAGAGGTGACTGCAGTGGAAGCTAGGGGATAGTAAGGTCTCCTCAGTTTGGGGAGGGGCAAATAGTTTAAGGTGGACTGAGTTGTAAGGCCACAGTAGGGCTGCTAGACTAGCACAGCAGTTAGCATCCTCGCCTCAGACCAGAAGGTTAGAGGTTTAAGTCCGCCTTTGGAAAGAGACCAGGGCATAGGAAAAATGTGAGATTCTGTGGTGTAACTCTACGGATAGCAATAATAATAATAATCTTTATTTATATTACGTCTTTCAAATACAAGGCGCATTCAAAAGAATTAAGTACAGACAAAGTATACAATCAATAATATAATAACTGTTAAAAACAAATACAGTCATCAGTCAGAGACACCGTGAGCCCTTTCCCATAAAAGGATTTGAGAGCCTGTTTAAAGCTCCCCATGGTCATACACTCCCTTATCCGAAGGTGTAGAGAATTCAAAGGGATGGGGCCACAAACATAAAAGCCGGGCCCAGCTGATTTTAATATAACCCTAGGATCTCTAGCAACCCTCGCCGGCTGAGCAGAGTGACCTCATAGGGAGGTAAGGAATCAGGAGATCTTTCAGGTAATCAGGGCCCAGATCATGCAGGGCTTTAAAAGTCAGTAATCTGACTTTGAAGGTGATCTGCCACTGAACTGTTAGCCAGTGCAGACCCCGCAGCACAGGAGTAATATGAGATGATCTAGGAGTACCTGTAAGTACTCGAGCTGCTGAATTCTGCACCAGCTGGAGGTGGCGGATATCATCCCCTGGAAGCCCAAGGTAAAGCGAATTGCAATAGTCCAGGCGTGAGGTCACAAAGGCATGGATCAGAGTTGGCAGATCACTGGATGGAATGAGGTGCTTGATTCTGGCAATGTTTCTCAGATGATAAAAAGAAGATTTTACCACTGCTGACACTTGAGATCGTAAGGTCAGCCCAGCATCTAAGTTCACCCCAGATCTCGCACCCATTCAGAGACCAGTAACTCAACATCCCACAAAACACCCCAGAGGAGACGACCACAGGTCCCCCATCCGTGATCTGGATCCAAAACCAACACCTCAGTCTTCCCAGAATTCAACTTCAACCAACTGGACCTCATCCAATCCTGGATTTCCTTTAGACAGCTATTAAATACCGAGACAGCTCCTTCCTGGTCAGGTGCAAAGGACAGGTACAGTTGGGTATCATATGCATAACAGTGAAATCCTAACCCGTGCCATCTCACTGTCTCGAGGGAAGCATGTATACTGCACACAACATGGGGAACAGTATTGAGCCCTGAGGGACCCACAAAAAGAGAGAGATGGGATCAGAGGAAAACCCTGACACCACCCTCCAAGTTCTTCCGGTGAGGTATGATGTGAACCATCTGAGCACAACCCCAGAGAGTCCACAAATACATCTCAGGCACTCCAAGAGAACCCCATGGTCGACGGTATCAAATGCTGATGACAGATCCAATAAAACCAGAATGGACCGCTTTCTCTGGTCTCTCGCCATCAGGAGATCATTGAGCACCGAACCTGCACAGTCTCGCACTATGCCTCTTACGGAAACCTGATTGGAGAGGTTCGTAGATGCTATGGATGGTCAAGTGGTTCTCCAACTGGGCTGCTACCACCTTCTCGATTACCTTCCTGCAAAGGGAGGTTCGAGATAGGTCTGTAGTTAACAAGACAGTCTGGGTCCAAAGATGATTTCTTTAACAAGGGTGTCACCACTGCCTCTTTCAAGGACGGGGATATTCACCGAGTCAAGAGAAGACCAGACTATCTGTGCTAGAGCCAATGGAATAGAATCTCCACACCCTAAAATTAGGGTGTGGGACCTGGATCAAAACTACAGAAGGTAGGATGCAGCCCTGGACAATCTGCATAACATTCACGATTTCCGGCTGGTCAAAAGTGCTCCAGGAAAACAAAGGGATAGTGACCTGATCCTGGCCACCTGCAACTAGCATAGAATGTGTCAAACAGATATCTAACCTAATATCAGCCACCTTATCAGCAAAGAATCGAACAATCTCATCACTCTGTAATTGTGACAACACTCTAGGAGCTGTAGACAGGTTAGGTTGCACAATCTGTCCACAGTTCTGAAAAGCTGAGCAGGTCGGTTCTCGTGGCAGAAATTTCCACGGACAGGAACTCTGCCTTCTTACAGGAGATTTCTGACTGATGAATTATAGGGAGCTGATTAATAGTATCAGGAAGCAGTGTATGGTTAATTACAGATAGGTGTTTCATTAGCACCTCCTAGTGGCAGGAGTGCATAACTTGCAATGGAGAAGTGAGGACTTAGGGAGGAATAGGGCTAGTATGTGGTCACGTGATATGTCACATGACTTATGCTACCAAATAAAGCCAGGACGAGCCAGAGTGGAGGGCTGGGTGGGGCAATCAATGGGCAGTGTCGGCGGCTAACACAGTTCACACTGCAAGCTCTCCCAAAGAGAGAGTGCACTTTTCGGGCAAATACCTGCTCAGTGCTCTTCTGTTCTGCTGCCTGCTCCAGTGAGGAGCCTGGGTGAAGGGTATCCCCATTTAGAGCATTACAAAGACTATTGTTTACATAAGGGCAATATAGACTGATAGTATTTCCTGTATTGTACTCGGTATGGCATATAGTGTGGTTTTGTAGTTATTTCATTTCCTTCATAGGCTACTTTGGCACTTTACTGGCAGATTGCAATGTAAGAAGGCTTCACTTATGAGACCAGTGGAAGTACCTAAACCCATGTGGTGAATGCAGTGGCACAGAATAGCCCTTGTAGAGGCCAGGGACTGGCTTTGCACATGCCATAGACTGACAGAAGCCTCCATCAGTCCCCTCCATGTGCCAGCTGTTTGCCACATGGGACAACTTGTGGCATGTTTGGGGACTTTGATGCTGGGGCCCCACTTCTACCAAAATCTGGTTCAGGGTCCCTCATGCACTGGAGGTTTGTACAAGCAGGAGTTTGGCACATCTTGCATCGCTCCATCAGAACTTTAAAATCTTGCCCCTGATAAATAGATACATGACAGCACATACATTTCATATATACAAGGGATCCCTTTAAGATTCTTGACTTCAGACTAAATAATTCACTTTTCAACATCACAGTCAGTCTAGATATAATGGAATTTCCACATCTACATTTCCCATATCATGTCACAAATTAACATTACTAAACTTGATTCAGGACAAAGACCTGGGGTTGATGCATATACATTTATCCACTATGTGCTTGGGCAAATTGGTGGAGGCCCCAGTGGCATCATAGGAAAGCTTAGAACTGGCTTTACTGGCCTTTGTGAACATCTCAATTGCATGGTCATTCCTTCTTCAACAGTCACATTTTCCCATCCTCCTCCTCATCCAGCAAGTTAAGGTCCTCAATTGGGATGGCTTGTATGACTTCTTCAAGTGCACTGAACTCTTCCATGGGTTCTTCCATGAGTTCCCCACTATTGCAGGCTGAACATCTTCTTCCGTCTTGGGTCTTACAACATCAGGTGCAACCATCTCCACCTCAAAGTTCACAGAAGCACCTGCAGTATTTTTACTGGGTTTCAACATAACAGACTTCCCTCAGAAGGACAGGAATGCCCTCTGTGGAATAATACTGTGCAGGCTGTATCTCATCATCAGATGAATCTTCAGACACCACTGTGGAAATATAGGTTGCTTCACACTTGTGGAATTCTGTGGTTCAGGATCATCACTAGGGTGAGGCGTGTTCAGATTTCTGTCTGTTACAGATCTGGTTTGGCATTTTGGAGATGGAACAGGGACCTCTTGATTTGCATTTGTCTCAGTCTGTCCAGTTGATAACAGATGACTTCTGTGGATTATCCATGATCCTATTGACTCTCCTTCAGGCTGTATTTTATACACAGGCATGTCTTTAAGTTGTTCTACAACTACATAGGGATATCTCCCCAGTAATTGCAATCTTATGTTTTCCAGGCAAACCAAGATTCCTCACCAAGACATTATCACCTGACAACAGTCCTCAGGCTCTCATGTTTTTATCATAACTTGCTTTACATCCTTGGTTGCTCTTCTCAGAGGATTCTGAGGCATGTTGTTATGCCCAGGCTAACTGATCCTTGAGCCTCTGCACATACTATACATATGCTTCAGGGTATGCTCCATCAGCAGAAACTCCAAAACAAATGTCCACTGGCAATCTCATTTCTCTTCCAAACATAAGATAGTAGGGTGACTAGCTAGTTGCACCACTTTTCTACAATTGTAGGCATGCATAAAGGTACTTACTTGTTGGCTTCATTTCAATTTTTGTTTAGGATCTAGAGTACCAATAATGTTTAACAAAATCCTTTTAAGCTATTCTGCTTGATGGTCTTCTTGCGGGTGATATTGAGTTGTTCTGGATTTGTGAATGCCTAACAGAGACAAAGGTTCTTTCTCTATACTACTTTCAAGGTCTCTGACTCAATCTGAATGGATTCTTTGTGTTATTCCATAGTGAACAAAGAACTCCTCCATTAGGATTTTAGCTACCATTGGTACTTTCTGATTTGTAGTCAAAAAACCCTGCACATATCATGAGAAATAATCTGTCACAACTCACACTTTGGCTACATTTCTACTGTTAGGTTCAAGACTGAGGAAATCAATCAGTACAAATATGTTCAATTGGGGCACTTGCTATTGATGTGTGGTGCTGCATGCTTTGGCAAAGCCTTTCTTTGTATGTAAGGACTCCATGGTTAACAGTACTTTTTAACTTCCACCTCCATTCTGGGCCGGTAGAATCTGTGCTGAATCAAATCTAGAGTGCTGCTCAAACCCAAGTTTGTAATTTTATCATGCAAAGCTCTTAGCACATTCTAAAAGATTTTAAGTGTCAATAACAGTTTACGTTTCCTTTCTCCATAAGTACCTTGAAATTCTCTGTGTACAGGTCCATCACATATTTTCAATGTTTGCCATTCTCTAACAAAAAGAATATCTCTAAGTATTATGGTTACTTGTTCAACGTGTTCCCTTTCCTGGAGCACAGGGATAATGTCTCTGAGGCATGAGTCTTGTCACTGTTCTCTCTGTGAATCTTTGATTTGAAGGAAATGATAGAAAGTATACTTAGTATGGCAAAAAAGGAGATATTGCTGATGGGTGATCTGAATATGCCAGATGTTAACTGGAGTGCAGTTGCCACAGCCACTTTGAAGAGTGGGGTTATTCTAGATGCCCTACAGGGGCATGCCTTAGACAACTAGTATTGGAGCCCACTCGAGAGGAGCAATCTTAGACCTTGTTCTCTCAAATGGAGATGAAGAGAGGATCACAGATGTAGAAGTGGGTAGCCATCTGGGAACTAGCGACCATCGAACAGTATGGTTCACAATAAACACAGCAATAGAGTCAAGCCACAAAGGCAAAGGTACTGGACTTTAGGAGGCTGACTTTGCCAAAATGGGTAAGTGCCTAAGGAATGCACTAGCACATGGGCAGGAAGGAGGGGTGAAATGGGGAATAATAAAATTGCCATCACAGAGGCAACAAGCCTTTGTGTGAAGCAAATAAACAAAACTAAATGATGTAAGAAACCACTATGGTTCTCAAGGCAGTGGCAGTCAAGGTTCAAGAGAAAAGAAAGCTTCAGGAAGTACAAGGAATCGCAGAAGGAGCAGGACAGAGAACTGTATCAGTTAAAGCAAAAGGAAGCTGGGAAGGCAGTCAGAACAGCAAAGGCCCAAACCGAGGAAAGAGGCCAACTCAGTTAAGAAGGGGATAAAACCTTTATAGGTACATCAGGAGCTAAGGAAGACCAAGGGAGGGATAGTGGAGGCTTAATAAGGGGTGGGAAGAGGGAGACTGTGAAAAGGCAGAGATACTAAACAAATATTTTTGCTCAGTATTTACAAAGGAAGGGGGTACCTAGAACAAACAGTAGAAACACACTGGATACAGAAGTTGATACCAGCCCATTTATGGAAGAAAGGGTTCTGAAAGAACTCTTAAAACTGAAGGTGGACAAAGCACTGGGGCCTGATGGGATTCATCCCAGAATTCTAAAAGAACTAAAGGTAGAATTAGTGACACCACTGACTACCCTGTTTAACAAATCATGGGAGGATGGGTGGTACCCAGAGACTGGAGGAGGGCAGATGTGATTCCCCTTCACAAAGTGGGAGCAAGGCAGAAGAGGAAACTACAGACCTGTTAGTTTAACCTCAGTGGTAGGAAAATGATGGAATCACTTCTGAAGGAAAGAACTGTCCAGTATCTAGAGGCCAGAGGGCACAGGACCCAAGGTAGCATGGATTCACAGCAGGAAGGTCATGCCAGACAAATCTGATAGATTTCTTTGACTGGGTGACCAAAGTAGTAGATCAGGGAGGGCTGTGGACATGGCCTACCTAGACTTTAGCAAGGCATTTGACACAGTCCCACACAAAGATTAATATACAGTTAGCTAGCCTAGAAGTGGGTCCCAAGATAACAGCCTGGGTAAAAATTGGCTGGAAAATAGGACACAGAGGTAATAGTAAATGGAGTCCACTCTGATGAAAAGGGGTTACTAGTGAGGTACTGAGGTTCAGTACTAGGACCAGTCCTCTTCAATGTCTTTTAAGCGACATTGCAGAGGACTGGAAGGAAAAGTATGTCTCTTTGCAGATGACACAAAGATCTGCAACAGAGTTGATGCACAAGGTGGGTGGAAAGGATGAAAAGGGACTTGGCAGTTAGAAGAACGGTCAAATGTATGACAGCTTAGATTCAATGCTAAGAAGTGCAAGTAATGCACCTGGGAAACAAAACCCAGGGAAGAGTACACAATGGGGTGAGATACTAATGACAACAAAAATGGAAAGGGACCTGGGGTAGTCATATCAGATGACCTAAAGGTGGGCAAGCAATGTGAGAGGGCAGCAATGAGGGCTGGGGGATATTGGGATGCATAGGAGAAACAGGAAGTTATTATCCCTCTGTACAGACAGCTGGTCAGACCCCATCTGGAGTACTGCGTGCAGTTCTGGAGACCCAGTCTCAAAGACATAGACAGGATGGAAGCTGTCCAGAGGAGGGGCAACTAAAATGGTGCAGGGTCTACACCGGAAGACATATGTAGAGAGACTAAAGAAACTTAATATGTATAGCCTCGAGGAAAGGAGGGAGAGGGACACATAGAAACTTTCAGTACCTCAAGGAATCAACAAAGTCCAAGAGGGTAGCATCTTTCAAAAAAGAGGTGCAAGAACAAGGGCACAATTTGAAGATAGAGGGGGCGGCTCAGAGGTAATTTAAGGAAGTATTTTTTCACAGAGAGGGTTGTGGATGCATGGAACGGCCTTCCGGAGGAGGTTGTGGAGTCAAAAACAGTGGTGGAATTCAAGCATGCATGGGACAGTCATAAGGCAATTCTAGGGGATGGGGTGGAAAAGTAGGCTGCTGGTTGATCTGCAGCTTATCCAGTAAACGGGGAAATGGGCAGACTGGGTGGGCCAAGCGGGTCCTTATCTGCCGTCAAATTCTGTTTCTATGTTTCTATGTTTCAAGTACAGTACAGTTGGCTGAGGAGTGGTTCAGGGAGGAGTGCTTTGGGTACATAGCAAACTGGGAGGAACCTGGAATGACCAATCTGTCTATGCAACAGGTAGGCTGCATCTAAATAGAGGAGGATCCAGGATACTAAGGAAAACATTGGGAGTATACAAGCAAGATCCAGAATTTAATCTGGGGTGGGGCAAATTAGTTATTTCACTCATAGGGCCAGAATTTCAGGGGGTGAGATTACCTTAAGCCCTGTGTGTATACAAATATATGTTGCACTGGGCTTGCAGTAACCTACTGTAATTGGAATTTCTTACCCTGTGGCAATTGAAGCAAGTTAGACTATCTTTTGGCCTAACTTGCATCAGTCCCAGGGACCATTTTTATGGAGCCAGTCCAAGATTTGGCACAAGCTGGCATAAAGCTGGAAAACTGTTGCAACTGCATCTGACTCTTGACAATTGGGTGCAGCTGCAGCAAGTGGCACTGCCATAGCTGCAGTTTCAAAGTGTTGTGCCACAGGGGTTGATGCAAGCTCTGTTACACCTTTGCAAATATGGCCCATGGTCTCAAGGAGGAGGGAAACTAGTCCCCTATGGTAAACTGGTGGCAGATTCAGGGAATAATGGGAGAGAAGACAGCAGAGAGTGGCAGGAAGAGAATTCCAAAGGAGAAGACACTCAGGTAAAGGTCAGAGGGTGATTCATATTGGAGAGAACTCACAGAGAGTAGATGGGAGCTAAGGGTACTGCAGACATGGTGGAGACAGAACAAGAGAAGGAACAGGGAGGTATGACCAGGCAGACATAAAAGAGGCATCTGGTCATGGTAGAAGAGGTGTATCTCAATGCTAGAAGTCTGGGGAACAAAATAGAAGACCTGAAGGCACTGATGGCAGGGAAGAAAATGGATATAGTGGTGGTCACTGAGACTTGTGCCACTGTACTTCAAACCATGACTGGGACCTCACTATTCCAGGGTATAAGTTATACAGAAAGGACAGGGAGAGGGGAAGGGAGGCATAGTGATCTACTTTAAGTAGGGCTATGGTGGGGCAGAGAAGGGAGACTGGAAGTGTTGTGGGTGCAACTCCACACTGCAAAGGGAAGAAAGATGAGGCTAGGGTTAGTATAGAGGCAACCAACAAGGAAAGAGACAAGGAATGGGGACCACGATCTGCGAGGTTGTAAGTTAAGAGTGAGGTTGTGATAATGGGAGATTTCTATCTGCCAAAGGTGGATTGGAGGGTCCCATCACAGCCTGAGCCAGTAACCATTAATCCTGCATGTGATGTACGCAGGTTCTTGGTTCAGATGGCCACTAAGCACACAAAAGAGGGGACATCCTGGATCTGGTACTAACAAATGGGAAACATGTCCAAGATGTCAAGGTGGAGGAACCTCTGAGGCAGTGACCACTGAATGGTCTGGTTTAGAATGGACATGGGTAAGGAGCCTGTATATACTAGGATGAAGGTACTAGACATTAGAAAGGCAGACTTCAAAAAGATGGGTGAGGTTCCAAGGTTCTTCTAACTAGCCTTGGGGAAGGTATGGGAGTTGATCAGAGACGGTCCATCATCAAAGAAGGGATAGCAGCTGCCACTAAAGTGTGTGTCAGACTGAATGGAAAAAAATTCCAAAGCTGAGAAACCGAGTCTGTTTAGAAGGGATGTGGCTCAGGCAGTTAGGGAGAAGAATGCCACATAAAGGAAATCAGGAAGACCACAAATGACCAAGTACTAAGGAGGAATACTTGGGGAAGGTTAAGGAAGCAGATTCTGTAGGTTAGTCAGACTAGCTAAGGCCAGGAAAGAAGTGCAGATAGTACAGAGGATTAGGATGTAGGAAAAAGCATTTTCCAGTACATCAGGGAAAAAGGGACAAAAGAGATGTAATAATGAAGCTTATAAAATGGGGCAGGTGGGTGAAAAGTAGCACAGAGAAAGCAGAAGAATTGAATGAGTATTTTGCTCTGTCTTCATGAAATGAAGAGATGGCCCAGTGCCACAAGGGGAGGAAGAAGGTAAGAGAGAGGGAACAGACAAGGTGGAAGACAGGATCCCAGAGGAAAGGGTGAAAAGAGGTCTTATGTCCCTCAAGGTTACTAAGTCCCCAGTTCTAGATGATATTCACCCAAGGGTATTCAGGAGCTGGCAGATAACCAGGCAGGTTCAATGGCAAATCTGTTTGACTACTCACTAGATACAGGGCTGGTAGCACAGGAGTGAAGAACTGCAAACATGACACTCCACAAAAGTGGACCCAGAGATAACCTGGCAACTACAGGCCAGTTAGCCTGACCTCATTTTCTGGGAATCTAATGGACAGCATCCTAAAGGATAAACTGGTTGAGTTTCTTGGGTGAATGGCTCTAAGATGCGAAGCAACACAGGTTCATGGTGGGAAGATCCTGTCAGATTAATCTGATCAACTTCTTTGACTAGGTATCAAGAATAGCAGACAAAAGCCAAGTAGTTGATGCACTGCACTGGGACTTCAGCAAGGCCTTTGACTCTGTGCCTCATAACAGGTTGATTGGGAAGTTGAAGGACATAGAAGCAGGGATAAACCAAGTGGGTAGGAAATTGGTTGTGAGGAAGGACCCAGATGGTGGTAGTTTAGGGTGCTATCCAGTTTGTGGGATGTCACCAGTGGGGTACCACAGGCCTTGGTGCTTGGCCCAGTGGTTTTTGTTTTTCTGTTAACTTTATTTTATACTCCTGTGCTGGCCCCTAGACCTCTCTCTCCAGTGAGGTCACTCAGTGTGACCTTGTCCCACCGAGCCTGAGATCCTCCCAAGTCTGGTCTCTGTTCCAGGAGCACTCATCCACATCCACTGACTACCCTGCCCCTGCCTCTAAGCCCCCAAGGTGGAACTGCCCTAACTTTTCTGGCAGCTAGCTAGAATCTAGAAGGGTGGCTGGGAGTAGAGGAGGCATGAAGACCAATCGGACAGATCTGGCTGAGGGCATGGGGATGTCCACAGGAACCACCTTTGCCTGTCTGGGTGCCAGGGTCCATTTTCCTTGTTTGATCCCAAAGGTGTGGACATGCATTGAGGTCCAGCGCACATGAGTGCACTCCTGCACCCACCCACAGGACATCTGCCATCACCTCCATAGCCCTCAGTATGGTTCCCACAAATTGTGATGCCCTCAGTCTCTTCTGGGAGCTGCAATTGCAGTGGAGACAATCCACCCAACCCCAGGAGAGGAGAGCAGTCCTCTAGACACTCAATCCTCTCCTGCCCCTGCCAACCCCTGATGACCCAAGCTCATCCCAAACCTGGATCTCCAGCATGGTGCGAAATGTGGCATCCAATGCCTCAACCCTCAGTGCCACTGGGCTGGCCCCAGGCCAGTGTTGTTTAATGTATTTATAATCAATACTGGAGGTTGCATAAAAGGCAAGAGGAGTCAAAGCGCTAGAGTTGTTAGAGCTGTGCTCCCATATGCCTCTAGTTTTGCTATAAACATTGCAAATAGATTCTGGGACCATGTCCTTTATTTGTTGTTTTTGAGTGTATTTGTACCCATTCCTTTGTAGTATCTATAAAGGCAAGATCTGCCTCTTCATGAACAACACCAAGCTCTGTGGGAGAGTAGGCACTGCTGAGGAGATACAAGACCTTAAGGAAGATCTAGCCAGGCTAGAAAGGTGATTGAGGATATGGAAACGTGGGTTCGGTGCAAAGTGTAAGTTATGCACATAGGAAGTAGGAACCCTAGGGCCAACTATAGACTGGGGGAATCCAACTCACTAAATCAGAGGAGGAAAAGACTTGGGGTAGACATCACTAGCAAACAATCGATGCAGTGCTGGAAGGCAGCAGCCAAAGAAAATAAAATGGTTGGCTGTATTGCAAGGGGTTCATGTGCAGGTAGGAGGAGGTTATATTACTGCTGTATAGATCCTTGGTGCACCTGCACCGGGAGTATGGTGTGCAATACTGGAAACCATACCTGAAAAGGATATAAACCTGCTCCAGGCAGTCCAGAGGGAGGGCAAATGAAAATGGTCCAGTAATACAAAGCGAGGCACATGAGGACAGGCTAGATGACCTCAACAGGTACTCTAGAGGACAGAAGAGGGGTGGGGGAGGGACATGATTGAAAACTTCAAGTACATAAAAGGCATCAACAAAGTGAATACAGGGGACTTCTTGAGCCTTATTAGGAACAGGACAGCAGGGGGGCACTGCTATAAACTGGTAGGATAAAGATTCAAGAAGGAAGTCAAAAGAAACTTTCATAGAACAAATGGTGACAGGGTGGAATAAAATCCCAAAAGCGTCTCTCACTGCAGACAGGGGATGGATTTAAGAGGGGGTGGGACAGAGCAAAAGGGCACCAGGGTCACTGAGGGGCAAGAAAGGTGCAGAGGAGGCAGGGTTCATTGGCATGGCTGGGGCAGAGCCCACAGAAGTTGGTGGGTAAGCGACTCCACAGTTTGAGCAGACTTCAGTAGATCAATAGACCTTCTGCTGGATATAGTCATGTTTCTGTCTAAATATGGCAATGAGGATTTATCAAGAGCTGTGAAGCTACAATGGGCTGCAGGCCAACATTAAACAGTAGCACCCTAACCATCAACAAACTATTCAGATTTTCAGGAGACGGTTGCACATCTGTGACATATTTTTACTAGAGCTGCAGAATGTTGAATTTCTGTTGGCACAGAATTCCATGGAATTTTAGAAAATTCCTCTGATTTTCACTAGTTGTGAACTTTTAACATTCCACATGCAAAATGTTTTTGCAGATTAATAATCCACAGTTCACAAAGACGAAGATTCTTTTTCCACAATTTGTGAAAAATGATTCCACAGTTTACATGAAACGTGGAAAATTATTCTGCAGTTTGCCCAGAAATGAGGCATGGGCCATCCAATACCAGAATGGGACCTAGTTATCCCAGAATTCAAGCTATACCGCAGGGACAGAAAAAAGCTAAAGGGGTGGCTATCTATGTTAGGGAAGGGATAATGTGTAACAGGGATGAGGAGGGGGAGGAAGGCAGGAGAAAGTCTTATGGGTACAACTCCAGAGCTCACAGAGTGAGAAGGTTAGTCTGTGGGTTGTGTATAGGCCTCCATCACAAAAAGGAGGAGATTGATAGGAGCTGAAGGAGCAACTAAGGAAGCTTAGTGGCAAAGGTAGCACTGTGGTGGTTGAGGACTTAAATCTGCCAGCGGTGGATTGGAACATCCTGGCTACCTCGTGTGCTGGGAGCAGATCTTCCTGGAGGCCTTCCAGGATGGCTTCCTGACACAGAAGGTAACAGAGCCAACTAGGGAGGGAACATTCTGGACCTGGTGCTTACGGATGGTGAACAAGTCCAAAACGTTGGGGTGGAGAACCCCTTGTGGGAAGCGACCACCACACAGTATGGTTCTCCTCAATCTGGGAAAGGAGGTAGTCACAACAAAGACTAAGGTTTTGAACTTCTAAAGGCAGACTTTAGCAGGACGGGAAATATGCTGGAAGTTCACCTAGCTAACGTCTACCTACACATGGATGCTAAGCAAAATGGGCAATCATCAAGCTGCGATTGGCTAAGGCCACTTGCACATGTGCAAGAGCCATAAGAAAAGGACCAGGATCAAAAAGCCGAGCTGGATGATCGGGGGTTGTGGAGGAATACATGAGAAAATCTAGAG
Organism: Neoceratodus forsteri; assembly: GCA_016271365.2. Lineage (NCBI taxonomy): Eukaryota > Metazoa > Chordata > Ceratodontiformes > Ceratodontidae > Neoceratodus > Neoceratodus forsteri. The sequence continues at coordinate 998,652,855 of CM057458.1, read as the reverse complement.
AGGTGAGTAGAATAGTGAGGGCATCCAAGGTGTCGAGAGAGCTGAGGCTAGCACAGGTGATTAGAGAAGAGGAGATGGATTTCTTCATTTCATTTATTCTTTGGTAACCAGGTAAAGGCTCTGGACCAAACCCTTTCAGAACCAACCTGGACAAAAACATACACTCTAATACACAAATACAATCGACAACAATACAATACCAAAAATACAAATTACAATTACAAGCAGGTTTATGTAATAAATAACTTTTAACCTTTGTTTAAAAGTTAAAACAGAGAACAATCTAACATCAAGTGGAAGTGAATTCCAATAATGCTGCTATTGAAAAAGCTCTAGAACTTATTCTAAACCGAGACCTGGGGACAAAATATAGGGAGCAGTCAGGTGACCTCAGGCTGGGAAGCATTTCTCTCATTACAACAAGATCAGAAAGAGGAAAAAGGGCCAAAGTCAAAACATTTATACATCAGACAGCCAACAAAATATTCCATTCTGCAACATCCAGGTGTATAAAGAAGAAGAAAGAGTAAGGATGAGATTGTTAGGATCAGGAAGGGCTGAGGATGAGCAGAAAAGGGGAGATCAGGCAGAAGTACTCAACAAGTACAGAATCCTCAGAGAGTTGGCAGAAGTCCTGGCAGGTCTGCTAGGTGATTTATTCAACACATCCCTGGGTACTGAGTGCATGCCCTGGGACTGGAGGATGGCACATGTGGTGCCCCTCCATAAGAGTGGCCCAGGGACGAACCAGGAACTACAGACTTGGTGAGCCTTACTGCCATTGTTGAAAAGGTTATGGAGACTATCCTCAAGGAGATGCTGGTGAAATTTCTGGAGGAGAATGGTCTCCAGGATGGCAGGCAGCATGGGTTTGTCTTGGTCAGATCCTGTCAGACAAACCTAGTTGACATTTTGATTGGGTGACATGGGCACTGGATAAAGGCCATGCAGTGGATGTCCTGTACCTGGACTTCAGCAAGGTCTTTGACTCAGTAACTCATGGAAGGTTGACCAGCAAGTTTTGTGACCTGGGGCAGGGAAGAAACTGATTAGGTGGGTTAAGAGTTGGTTACAGGATAGGCAGCAGAGTGTAGTCATGGGAGGTGAGCTATCAGAGCCCAGAGTTGTAACAAGTGGGGTCCCACAGGTCTTGGTGCTAGGACTGGTACTGTTTAACATTTTCATTGCTAACATATCAGAAGGGCTGAAAAATAAGATCAGCCTCTTCACAGATGAGACAAAGATCTGTGTGAAAGTGGATGGGGGCAGTAAAGTACTCCAAGAGGATTTAGCAAGATTTGAGGGCTGATTGAACACATGGCAACTAGGGTTCAATGCCAGGAAGTGTAACGTCATGCATTTGGGGCCAGAAATCCCAGAAATAGATACTGTTTGGGATGAGTGCAGTTACCCAGTTCAGCGGGGAGAAAGATCTGGGAGTACTAGTAAAGGGAAATGGACCACTCAGCATAGTGCAGGAGGGTAGAGGTAAAGGCAAATAGAATGCTGGAATAGGAAAGGAAGTCATCTTGCCCTGTGCAAGTCCTAGTGAGTCCATATTTGGAGAACTGAAATACTGTTGCCCCTACTTGAAAAAGGACATCAAGTTTCAGGAGGGGTACAGTATAGGGCAGCAAAAATGATCCTTGGATTGGGGGATAAACCATATGAGGAGAGACTGAAGGAGTTCCAACATGTATTTCCTGGAGGATAGAAGGAAGAGAGGGATATGATTGAGACCTTCAAGTATCTAAAGGGCATGAACAGAGTTAACACTGAGGGTATGTTTAGATTAAAACAAGGGAGGAAAACCAGGGGACACAGTCTGAAACTGGAAGGAGGGAGATTCAGGAGGGAAGTGAGGAGGCACTATTTCACAGAAAGGGTGGTTACAGGGTGGAATCGCTGCGAAGGAGGTGATATCATTAAGGTCAGTGAGCAACTTTAAAAGGAGGTGTGACAGGATCAAAGGGAGGATCCAAACTGAGAGTGGACTGGGGGTGAGAAGAAAGCAGGAGGAAGTACTGTAGTGGGGAGCTGGGTGGGGGTAGCTGTAGTTTAAATTGCTGACATGCTGCTCACTCATGCAGACTAGACAGACTGTAAAGCCTGTATCTGCTGGCAGTTTCATATGTTCATAAATACTTTTGAAATTTCATAGAATTAAAATAAAAATCCACAAAGCATTTCACTAGTGGAATTGCCATTCTGCAGCAATTCCAGCAGTGGAATTTCACATTCGCTAGCCCATTTTTTATACACACAGTTTGCACAGTTGCTTCAAGAATTCAGGCCCAGTTTCATTTTGGGTGTCGCCATGGGAGTCTTGATAGCACACCAGCATCAATGTGTTTTAGTCCAGGGTGATGCTGTACACAGTAATCATATAGGAAAAGTGAAAGCCAATGATGACCCACTGTATCAAGCTTGGCAGTCGTTTTGACATAAGGTAAAAGATTATTATCAGCTCTGACTGGAATCTAGCACCATACAAATATTCATGACATTTTTTTTATTCTAGGATTATAAATACCTTTGAGCAAGGCTCTTTTACAAATGTAGGGCCATGCCTGTAGTTAAGCGGGAAGGCTCCTCCCCACATCCTATTTAAACATGCAAGCAGTGCACCACCCTGCTCAGAGTGAGTCGCACTCGCCGCGTGCTGCTCTGCCATGGTTGCTTCTCCGCTTTCTCCTCTCCTTGCAGCATGTTCATCTCCTGGCTTGTGCACGAGCTTATATCTTCTGCCCTTATGAGTCCCTGTTACTCAGCTACTCAGGTGACTCCTTATGGCATGGACAACTACACTCCAGGATCTGCCGCCTATGGATTCGGATGCTACTCTTCTTCTGTGTTTGTTCCTCCATCCTCCAAGTCCAACCATGCTTATTTTGAAGATTTTATTCTAATGCCTGGATGCTTGACTCATTGCTTCACTTCAATTACCTGCATTATTTCTGACTGACCTATGTCCAGTCCAGTCTTACTAACTCATCTTCAGAGTCTCACTACCTCTTCACTTCTCTCACCAGCTGATCTACATGGGATCTAGTTGCATGTGCTAACCTTATGAGTTGGCCTGCCACTCTTTATCTACCTACCAGTCAACCTTCATGGGGTCCAGCTGCCCACTAGCCTTCATGGGGCTAGCTGCTACTCTACTTACCTTGCCAGCTGACCTTTGAGGGTCCGTGCACCATGCTAGCTTATGGGGCTAGCTGCTACTCTTTACCTTTCCAGCTGATCTCTGAGGGTACAGCTGTGCATGCTAGCTACCAGAGCTAGCCGCCACTGTCTACTGTCTACTGGCTGACTTATCATGGATCCAGCGCTAGCATGCTAGCTTACATGGGGCTAACTGCTACCCTACTTCTCTTACTAGCTGACCTATGGGGTTCAGCTGCATGCTAGCCTTTGTGGGGCTTAGCTACTATTTAATATTCACTTACCGACTGACCTCCATGCGGTCAACCGTCACTCGTACTACTTACTGCCTCATCGGCTAGCCTACATGGTTCAGCTGCACCTCCTCACATCATTTGGACCTGCCTCCGTATATTTTCTTGGATGCTTCCTACCAAGATGCACCATTGATCCAGATCTACTGCCTCCAATTCCTGCCTGGATTCCCAACATAACTCTACTACAGTTTGCCTTCCCCTCGTGGTTTAAGCATTTCATTTGAACGTATGACTTAACTATGATTCATCTGTTCATCAGCCTTCATCTCAATCCTTCTGCCATTCATGAAGATGCTGAACAATCATATAATATCATTATTTTGGGGTCTCATACTAAGATCTGCTTTACGCCCCTCAGGCCGAGGTTTAACTTTTGTGACAAGGTACCTTTGTAAATGAGCCTATGGCTCAAGAGTTTTCAAACTGCTGTTTAAATAAAATAAATAACTACTTCTACTCACACCTGCTCACCAGCTCAGTGCCTGGAGATTCGCATATCTTCTTCGCCTACCTGCTGCTGTGTCAGCCTAGCTCCAACAGCTCTTTTACTATGGACTCAACATCTGGATATTTAGACATTCATCATCTACTCTTTGGATGCTTTGCCCTGTCATTTCAATCACATGAAATTACTATTGCTCACTCTTACCAGGACACTTTGTTGAGCTTATCCCAAAGACCTTCAGTATCCTAATTCATGCTCTAAGGCTTCTCGGACCCTGTGACAATGCTACTTCATTAGGCTTGGCCTATTCAGTTACCACCATCCAGGACTCTTCAGCTGACTATTCAAGACTCGTCAGAATATTCTTCATAAGTCAGTTCTAGTTATAGTATCATTCTGACTTTGAAACGTACATGTCAACATCATTTCACAACCATCTGGATCCACATAAAGCTCTCTGATTCCCTTGCTAGTATCATTTTTGTACCCCTAGCTTACTGTACATAATCTTACTACTACTTCCAACTACTGCATCTGCATCATGCAGCTTTACTTACTACTACATCTGACCTTACATACAGGTCCACTTATTTACATTACTTGCTCATAACTGCCTGCTTCGCCCTCACAGAGCCTAGAGGTCTTCACGACTAATTAGCCATTCAATCTGCGCTCCCCGAGCTGGAAATACATCTGACCTATGTCTACCGATTCACCACGATCACTTCCTACTTCATATACTTGCTTCACCTCTCCAGATTGAGGTTCCTACTGCTCCATCATCCGATTACACAGCATATGCCATTTTGTATTCGCTATACAACACTCATTTGCTAATCTTGCCATGCAGAACTCGACCTAAGATCTTCTTTTGGACATGGATGCTAAGCCTTGATTCCTGGATCTCCTCTGCGCAGTCATCCTCACCTGCTGGAGTGCTTCACCGCCTGCAACTCATCACTTCAAATTCATATCAACCGTGGATCCCTCTACTTCAATTTGGCCTGCTCATGGATTCTCGAACTTGGAGTTTACTAGATGGATGCTTGCTCTGTTCACCTGATATGTCATGATTCAATGCGTCTTCAGTTCTCTGTTTCTCTGGACTGGGTTCTACAACTTTGGGGTTTGGGTTAGCCAATTAAAATATTTAGGATTACTCTCCTTTAGTATGCCCAGAAGGATGGGCAGGTCAATAGCCATGGGTCCTCAGAGGTTTCCCCAAGGGTTTTCCTCTCCTGCGTGCTACTGGTCACACTCTCTGGAGTTGGAGGAGGTGATCATACTGCTACTCATTTTCTTAGGGTGTCATCCTACTCGATTCCTTCAACAGTCAGATACAGAGCGCTTGTGTATATCTTTATTTTTGGGGGTCTCATAATACTGGACTAAGCATACTCTCTAAAGGTGGGATACAGAGAAGGCCAAATAAAACTATCAAATCACAACAAGTGACTCTTCAGTTCAAGCATCTAAGCACTGCATATATCATCCAGTTCATATGTACCATAATCGCTGATTTGTTCATGCCTATGCTAGAAGTACCTAAGCACTAATCATTTCAGTACTACTAGTACCTTGTAAACATTGTCCTACTACTGGTCTGGCCTCTGTATCCAAACACAACCTACAGCATCCTGCTGATGTAACATAAGCACTGAGCTCTGAACCACAGTTAAATGTGGGGCCATGCCCATAGTTAAGGAGGGAAGAGCTTCTCCCCACATCCTATTTAAACAAGCAAAGCAACACTGCCCTGCTTAGAGTGAGTCACACTCCCCACCATCCTCCCCTGATGCCTCCTCCTTCTCCAGCACTCTTATCCACACGAAGTCTCATAATACTGGACTAAGCATCCTCCCTACAGGTGGAATACAGAGAATGGCCAAAGAAAACTATCAAATCACAAGTGACTTTTCAGTTCTAGCATCTAAGTACCTTGCATATATCATCCAGTTCATATGTACCATAATCACTGACTTGCATATGCCTATGCTAAAAGTACCTAAGCACGATCATTTCATACTACTAGTACCTTGTAAACATTGTCCTACTACTGGTCTGGCCTCTGTATCCAAGCACAACCAACAGCATCCTGCTACTGTATGTAACATAAGCACTGAGCTCTGAACCACAGTTAAAGGTTCCACGTCAGAAATAACAAACAACAAGGAAGCAAAAGTGAAATAACAGTAAACAATTCATGTACAACAGTGCTATTGAAAGGGGTCAATTATGGGAAGAGCAAGGTGTAGAGGAGGAGGAGAAGTGTGAGGTAGTTAACAGAGGCAGCTATAGTAAAATGGTGAACACAGCTAGGGACGATGTGCCCACAAGGTATGGGTGAGGTTAGGCACCCAGGGGTGTCAGAGAAACAGGGATGAGAGGAGAGGGGAGGATGAAGATGCAGCTGGAGGCATTTGTAGAAAAATAAATGGGAAGGAGTGATAGAAGAGAAGAGGGGCAGGTGAGGGGAATAAGTGCTATAGTGGGATAAGGAGAGACTAATGAGGTGGTATGAAGACCTGAGATTTGAAGTGGCACCTCAGGAGCTCAGAGGAGGGACTGGGGGCCTGGGGTTAAGCAGTATATAGTTAGGATTAAAGCTGTGTAGGTCATCAGTTAGGAGAGGCAGTCACAGGGGCTAGAGGCAATGAGATGGGCCTGGAGTCTGGTTTTGAACAGACCTAGTATTGAGACAGAGGAGATGGTGTGGCTGAGACCATTCATCCATAGAGGAGCCCTATAGGTGAATGAGCATTGGCCCTGCATAGTTTGACAGTGAGGAACTTGTATAATCTGGGTTGTTGAGCTCCTGGTGCTCTGTCAGTTGGGGTTTTGATGTAACAAGGCAGTAACACCAGGGATGTGAGGCCAGGTTGATTTTTCCCCATAGCACATGTGAGATACTTTATACAGTTGGAGAGTTGGAGCCATCTGGATTGTTCATAAAGGGCACAGGTGTGGGTGAGGCAGTGGGCACCAGTTGTGAGTCGGCATACTTTGTTAAGTGCAGTTGTTGGTCCACAATTACCCATTTCAATGCCAAAAATTCTAACCTGTGAACTGGATAGTTGCATTCAGATGGCCTCAAACATCCACTTGCAAATGCCATGGATCTCTGGCCCTCTGGTATGACTGATACAGCACTGCTCCAAGAATCTGAAAATGCCATGCATATGCATGGTGTAGGTTTGTCTGGGTCTGCATACGCTAACACAGGTGCACTTGCCAATTGTTGGATAATGTCAGCAAAGGCTCTGTCACAGTTTGTATTCACATGGATCTGAATGGTTCACTGAATCTGTAATATCTTTTAAGAATAGGCTCATTTCTGGCGCTTTCCATCTTTTATTTGCAGGTTGATATCCTTGTGTCAAATTCAACAGAGGTTGAACAATTCTTCTATCTGAACATACAGAAATGCCAGCAGAAACAGGCCACAAGGTCTATCCGGTCTGCCCAAGTGTGCAGCTAGCACTTCATCTTGCAGCTGCCCTCCAACCTCCTATTACTGTATCCCTTCCCTTTCTCTGTCCTACCCCTTTGAAACTGCCCACCATCTAATAGGACATCAGATCTTCCTTCAGGATATTCCACTTATCCACTACCCTTTCTGTGAAAATGTGTCTCCTTACCTCCTCCTAACCCTTCCCCTCTAATCTCAGTCCATGCCTCTTGTCCCTCCCTCTCCTCAGCTGAAAGATCCCTTCTGTGTTAGTCTTTTTAATCTATTTCAGATGCTTAAGGTCTCTATCATATCCCCTTGTCCCTCCTCTTTTCCAGTGAGTACATTTTCAACTCTCTCAGTCTGTCCTCATAAGACCTGTCCCCAAACCCTGTATCATCTAAGTGGCCTTGCATTGCACCCCTCAATAACCTTATGTCCCTTTTCAGGAGGCGGGCACCAGATTGCACAATACTCCAGGTTGGGGGCCTGACCAATGATCAGTACAGGGGCAATATAACCTCACTCCTTCTGGAAGAGATCCCTTGCTATACACCCCAGCATTTTGTTGGTCCGTGCTACCACTTTCCTGCATTGGGATGAGTTGTTCATGCTCCCTGTTATGATTACTCCTAGGTCCTTTTCCTCTGTGGTACTTCCCAACTGCACTCCATTCAAGTGATAGTCCCTCCCTGGTTCTTTGCTCAAGTGCAATACCTCGCACTTCTTGCAATGAAACTCAGCTGCCATGTTTCTGCCCTCCTGCAGTTTAGTCTGGTCCTCCTGCAGCCCTTCCACCCATCACTGTCATCAACCATGGCTCCCATTTGGTATCGTCCATGAACAGGCTGATCTTACTCCTGATCCCATGTGAAATATTGGCTAGATATATCCCAAACAGCACCAGTCCCAGTACAGATCCCTGTGGCACCCCACTCATCTCTGCTCTCGGTGATGAGAGTTCCCCACCACTACCACCCTTTGCTGTCTCCCCATCATCCAGTTTGTTATCTAGTCTGCTAATTTTGGCCCACCCCACATATTACAGCTTTCTGCACAACCTCCCTTGCAGTACTGAATCAAAGGCCTTGCGGAGTCAAATACAGGACATCCACTGCATGGCCTTTGTCCAGTTCATTGTCACCCAGTCATAGTATTCAATGAGGTTGGTTTGGCATGATTGTTCTGCTATAAACCTGTGCTGCTTCTTATCCTGGAACCATTGTCCTCCAGAAAGCTCACCGTCTCTCCTTGAGGGTGGTCTCCATGAGCTTCCCCATGATCGATGTGAGGCTCACTGGCCAATAGTTCACTGATTCATCCTTTGGGCCACTTTTGTGGATGGGTACCACATGTGCCACCCTCAGTCCTGCAGTACATCCCATGTCCAGAGTTTTTGAACAGGTCAGCCAGTGGCATCACCAGTACCTCCACTAGCTCCCTTAGCACCCTTGGATGAATGCCATCTGGGTCTGGTGCTTTTCCACTCTTACAGCCCTTAGCCCTACCAGTACCATGCCCTCTGTAATCACTGTCTGTTATCAATTGCCCCCCGTGCCCCCCCACCATCACCTAAAACTCCCCTTCTCCTGGGTGAATACTGAGCAGAAGTACTCATTGAGTGCTTCTGCCTTCTCTCCCTCCTCTCCACCCACCCACCGTCCTTTTTATCCTCACTAGTTGATCCTCATTCCTCCTTCTCTCTCTCCAATGTACGGAAAAAGTCTTTCTCTATAGTCTTGATACCTTTCACCAGCCGAGCTCCTGGCTGCCTTACCCACCCTGACCATTCTTGTAACCTCCTTGGACTTCTCTGCATACTTATCCTTATCTTCCTCAATCCCCAGTTTCCTATATTGTCTAAACACTCGCTCTTGCCCTCACCCTTCCATGACCCCCTGAGTCAGCCAACTTGGTTTCTCTGCCTTCCCTTTCTTACTTTTCTTCCTCGTGCATGCTACCATAGCCTCTACCAACCCATTCTTTATAATCCCCATTTCTGATCTGCATCCATGTTTGGTTGCATACCTGCCAGTACCTTCCCAGAATTTCCCCATTTTCCCAAACTCTGCCTTAAAGTCAATCACCCTTGTGTCTGTTTCTTCTGTATCCCTCCCATGTTGAGCTTGAACCACACTGAATAGTGGTCTCTCCCAGCCAATAGTTCTCCCACCACAGATCTCTAACTGACTCCCATTATCCAGAACAAGGTCAGGGTCTTCCCTGAGTCAGTTCCCGTACCAGTTGCATAAGGAAGCTTTCCTGGAAAGCCTCCAACAGGACCAGTTCCCTTGCACTCGTGGTGAATGGTGTTCCTCCACCCCGGTAGGTTAAAATCCCCACCACCACCATGCTCCTCCTCTTTCAGACCCTCTTGATTTGGTCAGCCAATTCCTATCCAGGTCACTCCTGGTCCGGGTGGCCTGTACACCACCCCAGCCTCACTGCCCTGTTTTGCATTCAAACTGCATCCACAGGGCTTCTGTTCTCCTTCCTCCCCTTCCTCCCTTACACACTTTATCCCTTCCCTTACATAAATCACCACCCCATCCTCTTGCCCTAGTCCTGTCCTTTCTGTATATCCTAAACCCAGGTATCATCATGTCCCAATCCTGGTACTGAGTGGCCAAGATTTCTGTGATCATTGCAATGTCTACCCTCTCCACTGCCAACAGAGCCTGTATGTCTGCTGCCTTATTTCCCAAGCTTCTTGCATTCAATGACACCACCTTACAGCCCAGCTCCCTTCCCTCCTTGGCACTATTCTTCCCTCCTATTTTCTCCCTGTGCACCCTCCTCACAAACTTCATTTTGTAACTGGGGGTTGAGCTTCCCGTCTCTCCTTTTCAGACCCTACCTATCAGTGGCCCCTCTATACCACCCCTTCCTAGTTTAAATCCACTTTAGTTGCTCTATACCCCTCCAACCCCTGTTTCAGTATTCCTTTCTCTGTTGTACTCAGGTGTAGCCTGTCTCCTGATTACAGGTCACTATTGCTCTATATGTTACCCCAGCCTGCCACCAGTCTGTGCTTCCTGGTGTGACACCACAGACTCAGCCACTCGTTAAACTCTTGTATCCTAGCTTTCCTTGCTGTACTTGCACAGGGGACTGGGAGCACCTCTGAGAATGCCACTGATGCCCCCACCCCTCACAGTACTTTCCCAACTCCTCAAACCTCCCTCTACCACCTCTATCATCTCCCTCACCAGGTCATCCATACCAAAGTGTACCACTACATGAGGTTTATTCCTCCCTCTCCTTGTGCATTTGAGAATCACCTGTCCTGCCCTTTCTGTGGTCAACCCTGGAATAAAGAGAACTGACAGAAGTGCGGCCAGTATTTTCCTGTGCTCATAATACCCCTTTGATGCACCCATCTGGCCCCATTGTTTTGTCCACCTTCAGATTAGCGAGTCCTTGAGGAATCTGTCCTCCAAAAAGGACCAGTGTCCACCACCCTCAAAGCTTCTGTTACTTTTTTTATGGCCTCTCCTTCTCCTTCCTCTGTGAATACTGAACAGAAGTATTTTTCAGGATGTCTTCCTTTTCTTGTCCCCTCTGTACAGTTCCCCTTCCATTTTAAACTTACAATCCCATCCTTGTATTCCTATTTTCACTTACATACCTAGAAATTGTCTTACCTCCTGTGCGATTCTCTCTTCAGTTTGCACTTTTGCTCTCTTTGCTGCTTTCCCTGCTTCACCCTGTTTCTCCTGAAAACCTCCCTATCCTCCTCCTACTGCACCTCATTATACCTTCTGAATGTTTTAGCTTTACCTTTTCAGCCACCTCTTTTGAGAACCACAGTGGTCTGTGTGTGTGTGTCTGAATTTGTGTCTGTGTGTCTGTCTGTGTCTGAGTGTGTGTGTGTTTATATATTGGAAGAAAGGTTGGTGGATGGGGTGACAGCAAAGTGCACCTCAGCAGCGCTTGTAATCAGACTAATTTATTTTCATCAGCCACCAGCAGTCAGCGATTCTGACAACTGCTACAGCCAGCATTCACCAGCAACTGCCATCAGTGTTAGAATGCTATTTTTCAGGGAGATGGGGTTTGGCCAGATAAGAAGGAGATGGTGGTGTTTGACAGAGCTATGAGAAAAATAAGCCAAAGATTGCAAATTGCAGTATCTGTGATTAAAATAGAGTATATTACAATATGATTCACTTTCTTTATTTTATTTATTGATTTATTATTCAGTTAAGTGTGCTGGTTCTGGGGAGTGCTGCATGACCTATGTCATCAAGATGGCATACAGTGGAGAGGACTTCGGTTGTGGCACAGACCTAATGGCTGCCTAAACCAAGCGCTGAATGACTGACCAGAAACAATCCACGTTAATCCATAAAGAAAACATCAATCCTGTCAACAAAAAGATCAAGAAATGACTATCTAATGGGACCCAAACACCGTTTGAAGAGATTAAGTTGAATGGAGCTGTAAAAAAAAGATAGCTGAGCAGGTACAAAACAGCGGCGAGGCTTATGCAAGCAGCGAATCCACAGTACAAAGTACGGAGAAGGCCGCCAGTATGGCTTAAGAGACAGAATGCACGATTACTTCCCGGCAGCTCTGCCAAACTACAACAAATAAAACGATACTCTGCAGAGATTGAGGCTAAAGCACTAGATCAATGCCAAGACATTGCAAAATTACACCAGAAAACACAAGAAGTTGAGGCGGTAATGACAGAATATACCCAGACCACAGGCGTGCACAATTCGGCCTTGCTGGAGCTGCATCATCGCACCACGCTGCTGGAACAGAAGCTTGAGGAATTAGAGAATCGAACCAAAACAATATTCGGATCCACGGAGTACCAGAAGGAATGGAATCGGGAACATGATAGACTTTATCGACTCATTTATAAGAGATCATCAATTTACCTACTGATAAGTGGCTGGACATATTAAGGCTCACAGATCATTGGTACCACAGCCTGGGATCAGAAGGCCAGATCTAGATCGATAGTGCTTACGTTCCTGGATTACAGGACCAAAGAAGAGTGTTAGCCCTAGCTTGGTTGAGAAAAACTATATATTTCGGAGATGTCAGACTGTTTTTGACCATGACTTTTACCCTACAGCTGCTTGCTAGGAGGAGGAAGGTGCTACAGATCGTGAAATTACTACAGCAAAAGGGGTAAAGACCTTTGTTGAATACCTGCTAGGCTGAAAGTTCAAACAGAAAAGGTATTTTGAGATTTCAGAGCTGGCAGAAGCTAATGAGTTTGTGGAGAGTGGGATTGCACATACCTGAGGAGCAGGAAGGTGGATTCAACAGCAGCTGGGGAGTGGAACTGGTTCAAAAGAGGCCCAAAAGAGTGAATGGTGGTTTAAGCAGGGACATGTTTGGGGTGTGGGACAAGGTCCTAGCCAAAGAAACCCCCAGATGTAGAACTAGAGCAAGGAGAGCAGGAACAAGGCAACCCTTTGAGAGAACAAGACATTGTGCTGAATAACAACTCAGCGGCTGAAGGATGAAGATCGAAATGGGAATACACTGCAGGTACTGACTTAAAAGAGACTATGATGGGGACTTAAGGGAGTACAATATGCTCAGAACGCTTGAAGAGAAATGAACAAGACTTTAATAACTGGGGACTATGCCTGCTTATTCTGATTACATGGTTCATGACTAATAATTATACGATCTTATGAGAATGCGGGGGTTTAGTGACTCCTGACTCCCTGCAGCAGTTATAAAGCTATACATATTGATACCTCAGGGAAGTGGGATTTGACATGGAAGGGTCTATATGAGTAAATATAAATGTGGATGCAGTGGAAGGAGGGTGAAGGAAATGAAACAGAAGTGCAAAACACATCATCATTGGGAAATGGGTTATTTTTATGTGGCTGAAGGGGAGAGGGTGGAAGTGGGTGGGGGAATATATAGAGGCTAATCTTCAGTTAGACACTGAAAGAGGCCACTGTAGTGATTTGTTGTAAAAAGTAAAACAAGAGCTCCAGTTATGGAGCAGAAACAGAGGAAGAGGCCTGGATCAGAAGAAATGTACAAAGTGTGGACCATTATATTTGAAACTGTACAGTGTTATGGGCTTAAGATATCGGTAGTACAAGAATGGGCAATAATAACACAAAACATGGGTGGAAAGATAAAAAGCTTTTGAGGTTTGCGAAGGGGAATACTATGGAGGAATTAATGAACAAAATAAACAAAATTAGTCAGATTGGTGAATTCTGGAGAAGGGGAGGGGGATGGGGAAGGGGTAAAAGTCTTGTTTGGTAGTTGTGGGGTTTGCATCCCTCCACGTGAAATTACTAGGTCTCCCGAGAGATACCCCAGTTGGGGAAGTGGTGAGGAAATTTCTCTGGCCCTACAGATGACATGAAATTGGGATTCGGTCAGAAGGTAAATGTTTATATGGAAGATGGTTAGATCAGCGCAGAACATCATTTTCTTTGGAAGATGCTTAGGCACACAGTGCCCCAATAAAAAGCTTTTGGATCAATAGAATAATTGGTCATACAGGAAGGCGAAGAGCTTCAAGTCACGAACAAGAGCTCTCTGAGGGGCCTTCCATTGTAGAGACACTGGTAACCCTCTGAACTTGTCTCCATCGGTATAAGGTGGAGGTAGGACTAGAGCCCCAAAAAGTGGGACTTCTACCTTGGAGGTCAAAGATCATGCATTGGTTACAAGCCCAGTTGGCTGTAAGTTGAGCTACTGTTATCAAGTAATGGTTTATATGTTGTTTCATATCTGGGATGTGTTCGTCGTAAGAGTGAGTTAACTGAAGTAAGAAGGGAGATGTGTGGGGGCCCTCAAGGAGGAGTCCAGGGGACCCTGAGAATATATTTGTAAATACAGACCCTTGTGATGGCAGGTAAGGGTGCAATTGTTTGTTCCTACAATGTTAATGGTCTTACAAGCCCTGTTAAAGATCTAAAATATTGAGCCAGTTAAGGAAGCTGCAGCAGATTTTTATTGCTCCAGGAGACCCATTTGTCAGCGGAGAGCATAATAAATCCTAAAATTGGGTTTTGGGGAAATGGCTGCATCCTCCTATAAGAATGGTAGAAGGAGGGAGTGATGGTGTTGGTGCCTTCTAATTCCCCATTTGAAAAAATGGAGCTAAGACAGATAAGGAGGACGTCTGCGATGCTGAAAGGTAAATTAGGAGCAATATTGTCACACTGGCATCTGTGTACTTTCCCCTGGCTCAACATTACCTGAGTATAGTTTCCTTTCTAGCCACTCTGTTAGATTGGGGAGGGAGTCATAATTTGTGGGGGACCTTAATCTGCCCTTGAACCCAGATATGGACTCCTCCTCGATGGTAAGAGGAAACACACAGAATGGCTAGGAAAATCCAGAAATTGATAGGAGAAATGGGATTATTAGATACCTGAGACACCAACACATTAGACAGAGGGACTATACCTTTTTTCTGCGGCCCATAACACATATTCAAGGCTAGACTATATTCTAGTCACGAAGACTGAGGTACAGAGAATTGAGGACACTTGGATGGGGACTTACTCTTGTCTGATCATGAGCCCATATATATAAAAATAGTCCTAGGGAGACTTGCCAGAATACCTTATGGCAGCTGAACACCTCTCTTTTGAAAGATAAAGAAATCAGGGACCAAATAGTAGAAACCTATACGACACCTTCTAGATAATACAGAGCAGGATACCACACAGGCCATCACTGGGATGCATAAAAGCTGTCTCTTGAGGTAAGTTATCAACTGGCCTCGAGGAAAAGAGGAGAGGGAGTCCAAGTATTAAGCTAATGGGGCTGATAGCAGATTTGGAGGGGCAGCAAAACAAAAGTATGACAAGGAGCCGGAGGAGACAGTTGTTGGTCTATAAGAAGAGTTGATGGGAATTTTGGATTTATCAGGTGGAACAGAGGGCTGCTGTTTTTGAGACAACAACATTATAAGGGGGACCTCGATCGCTGTGTTACCTCGCTTGTAGGTTGAGGGCAAAATGGGCAAGAGCAACAATAATGAAGGTGTGGCATCCAGGGATAGGCAAAATGGTTCAAGGGTCAAGAGATAGCAGATGCCTTTAGAACATATTATACTAAGTTATCACAGAAGACACAAAGAGGAAGGAAGACATAAAGAGATTCCTGAGTTTGCTTAAACTACTGTGCCTAACTAGGGGAGCAAGGGAAAGGTTAGTGAAACCTGTGAGACCAGAGGAAATAAAGAGGTTAAAGGCTTAGGTGGGTAAATCCCGGGTCGGACGGACTCATGGAGTTCTATAAATGTTTTGAAAACCAGATACAGACACTTCTGGGGAAGGTTTTGATGAAGTCATGAGAGATAAGGCTGCGGACCCTCCTTCTTGGGCCCAGGCAGTGATTTTGGTGATACCAAAGCAGGAAGGACCCAACAAATGCCCTTCATATAGACTGATCTCCTATTGAACACTGATTATAAAATACTTACTTCTCTTTTGGCCAGATGTATTCAGGAGTACCTCCCTCTTTAGCACAGGTAGACCAATCGGTTTCATACCGGCAGACAAGCACAGGATAATCTATGTAGAACAACACATGTAATAGATCAAATCTCCTTGCAAAATTACCGGCATTGATAGTAAGTCTTGACACTGAAAAGCATTTGAAAGGGTATCGTGGTTATTTCTGAAAGAGGTCCTTTCCCGGTTTGGGTTCCTGAGGCAGCTGATAACGGCTATATTTAAGCTATATGAATCTCCGAGAGCACAGGTCAGAGTGCATGGGCATATCTCTGGGACTTTAATTTAGAAAGTGGAACGCGACAGGGTGCCTCTCTCTCCATTACTATTTGCCCTGTTCATTGAACCTCTTGCTCAGAGCATCTGTCAGTGCCCAGAGATAAAGGGGATTAATATGGGGAGACAAACCCATAAACTGGCTCTGTATGCTGATGATGTTCTTTTATGCGTGCGAGACCCGTGAAGTCTTTGCCAGTGGTATTCAGACAGCTGGATAAGTTTTCGAGGTTATCCAGCTATAAATTGAATAATAATAAAGCGGAAATTCTCTGTTTCAATTTTACCTCAACCGAGGAGCTTAAAGTAGGTACCCCATGTTATGGGATCAGACAGAGATAAAATATTTAGGGGTAAAGTTGGGTAGGAACAATACACAATTGAAAGAACTGAACTATCCTCCTATAATAGCACAGCTTAAAGTGACTTTCAAAGATGGTCCTTCTACCCATCTCACTTAGTGCTAGGCTCAAGCCCTCAAGATGAATGCATTACCACACCTTCTCTACTTATTTCAATGTGTCCCATGTCTGTTAACTCGCGGATCTGGAGACTTGGCAGGATATGTTTTTCTCCTATTTATGGAAGGGTAAAAACCTAGATTAAGAAGATCCTTGCTTTATCTTCCTAAGGAAGAGAGGTCCTTGCATTCCCATGCTTGCAGGACTACTGGGTGGCAGCAGATGAGGATGCACTACTTTGGGGCAATCCGGGATATGACACCCATTGGAAGTGAATAGATCTTTGAAACAAAGGGATCCCCCTTTGCGGGTGGTGATGTTTGGGCCTCTGGACACAGGGAAACGTTCAGTCTCTCAGGCACAAGGGCGGTGTTGGAAGGATGGAGGAGGGAATAAGCGGGGGCCACATTTGGGAATTTGTGGAGGTATAGTTGGTGGGCATATGATCATCAATTTACACCAGCAGCTTGATAAGTGGTATCAGAAACAAGCTAGAAGGGTCTGTCATGCCTATCAAATAATGTCAGAATACCTACCTCCTTTGAAGCAATCCAAGAAAAATATGGCCTGAAGCAGATGGATAAAATCAGGCATTACCAATTGAGAGACTATTTAAATATACAAATTAACAAGATAATGCTGGAGGGCGGTGTTGGAGAGAGAGGCTATTTCAAAGAGTGGGGGGCAAGGGGGCTGACCATGCCATTTCATTGCTGTATAATAATTATGTGGCAGATATGGTCAACACGTCCCAGCATATAAAGAAAAATGGGAACAGGACCTAGTAATTCACATAACAGATAAACACTGGTCTCTGATGTGGAAGTACATGGTCAGCTTCTAGTTCTTTGGTGTGGAGGGACTTCTGTTGGAAGCTGAGAACCAGATATTTCTTAGTACCAACACAAATGGTTCATGTGAAGGAGGGGCCACAGCTGGGTGTTGGAGAGCTTGTGGAGAACAACATGCCTCACAGGCACATGTCTTTTGGTCATGTCCGGGTATCACTGTTTATTGGAAGGAGGTTCTGAAACATCTAGAACAGATATTTGCAATTGAGATGCAGTTAGGACCTGAACACTTGGTTTGGGGACTAATCCAGGAAGTTAAAGATAAGGATGCCAGATACCTGTGGAAGATTCTGGTTGCAGCAGCCTAAAAATTATTACAAAGAATTGGTTGCAGCCGAGGGCCTCGGGGTAGGGAAATGGAAGGATATGATTGAATCATACATTTGATGGAAAGGTTAATGATCATTATACAATGGCAAGAAAGATTCCTATTCTCTGATTGGCCAATCTCACACTATTCCCGTGGCAATATCCTGGCATATCACCACGGGCATAGTGCCAAGTATACTAAAACCATATCAAATGTTAAAATTATCCCTCATAAGCCATGTCCGAGTTGCCACGCTTCGGCATGGCTGAGTGAACTTTTGCCAGTACTTACGTGATTTTTTCTTTGTGAAACCCTTCCTCCCACAGCTCACAAATTCAATAAAACAACCAAAAATGCCTCAAGATAAACCCACCACCAAAATCCTACAACATTATTCCTCTGATCTTTTAAATAAAGAAAAAAATTAATGTCAAAGGAAGCCGTCATTGTGAGCAGCTTCACTGCTTACAGTCATCGCTCTGGTCACAATAGTATGTGAGCATGCACTCTACCCGCTGAATTACTGAAGAAATCATCTCCCATTACAAACTTGCCAACTGTACCAGAAGAAGCAGCACAACGATCACAAACCCCATTCTGCCTCACACACCATTCTCCAACCGACCAAGCAGTGAGCGGAACTGCATCTGTGAACAGTCGCTCACGCTGCTGCTCTCCTTTCTCGGTTTTCAACGTGCATCCATTTTTTTTAAAATATAGCCAGGATTCTTTTGTTAAAAATACATTCCTTACCTCCGTAGAAAAGCAGTTCCCCTTACCTCCGTAAAAGCACTAACTAGCAGACATGGGGGTGACCGAATGAAACAAAATCACATGTGGAACCAGCAGGCATACAAAACAGAACAAAATTTATCTATTGTACAGACAGTGCCACCTGTTGGATAGACATAAAAGGAACTTTTTCTATAAATACACTTCCACTCACAAAAAAACAAGTAAAAAGTTTACAGAAATACTTTTTATTTTATTTTCTTGTAGTTAAACATTAGCCATTGTATAATAGGAATAATGCACTCCAGGGTGTGTGACGTTTGGGATACATACGCCTGGGGCATTGAAGCACTCGACCCTGCGGTCTCGTGCTCAACCTCCCAGGCGTGGCGTTATCCCAGCAAACACACACCCTGTCATGCATTATTCCTTTAATCTTTTTTTCCCATTTATAATTTTATTGATTTTACATCCAGTACAACAAAACAGTAAAACAGACTAACAAATACACATTTACATAAGTAAGGGTCCATTGATTCTTTATACATGACATATACGTAAGACAATCCTGTACTGTTCCCTTACCCTCCCATCCCCTCCCTATCCCCTACCCCGTCCCCCTACACGCCTCCCCTCCCTCCCTTCCTGTAACACGGTTAAGAGACACCTGTGAAAACCTATTACACTCTAAATAAAAATATTCACCAACCTAATCAAAAATGTGTACACAGAACCTCCTAAGAGCGAATAGTGTATGTAATGATTCCCACTTCTTTTATATGTCATGAGATTGTTGTTAAGACTGGCTATGGTTTCCTCTGTTCTTAAGTTGGCCAGTAATTCCTTAGCCATTCATTATAGGAGATATCCACATTGTCTTTCAAATGCCTCAGAATTATCTTCTTGGTAGCTAGGGAGATGAGAGCCATGTGATAGCGCCTAACAGAGAGATTAATTGAACTATAATCCCTAATATACAAATTTCAGGAATAAATAATTCTTCCAGACCAAGCAAAGGATCCGTATTCTGTTGAATTTTGTCCCATACGCCTTAGCTTTGGAACAAGACCAAAAGATATGGAATACAGATCCTTCTTCTTTATCACATCTATTACAAGTCGAGTGGGCAGGAGTCCCATTTTAAATAACTTTTGTGGAGTGTAGTATAAATTGTGCAAAATGTGAAATTGAGTGAGGCGTAATCTATCCTGCGATACATATTTATGACAATTCTGCCATAGTGACTCCCAGTGAAGTTCCTGAGTTGGAAAAAGAAGGTCCAATATCCGAGGGCAAAATAATTTGGATAGGCCCAGTTATACAATGTTTTATAAATTTGTGAAACCATTTTTGAGTTCCGACCAATGTTTCCAACTCTAACCTGTACTTCTGGGGCCTACATTGGGTGGTGAGATACCAAACACTCTAACGATAAGGTGCCTTAATTGGTAAATTTTAAAAATATCGTATCAGGCAAGTTTAATATCACTTTTATTTCCAGAGATGCTAACCACTCATGGTCTTCTGAAATCAACGAGGCCAGGATAAGTCTTCGATACCTGTTAACCATTTGGTGGTTAGTGTTTTATTGTTTATCTTTAAATTGGGGTTACCTTCAATTGGTTGATCTATGTCCGTGTATGATTATATCTAAGAAAG
This sequence comes from Neoceratodus forsteri, assembly GCA_016271365.2. Taxonomy (NCBI): domain Eukaryota; kingdom Metazoa; phylum Chordata; order Ceratodontiformes; family Ceratodontidae; genus Neoceratodus; species Neoceratodus forsteri. The sequence goes on along the minus strand of CM057458.1, from coordinate 998,632,747 downwards.
TTGCACAACTACGAATGCACTTTAATGAAATTGCTATTGGTGTGTTTTTAACCATGCACGGTAAACTATAATTAATATAATAAAAGCTGTTGGGGATACTCCATTGGCTGCCATAAGAGAAAGTTCAATTTTGAGCCAAAGAGAATAAATGGAGCAGACAAGTTCTTCCCACGGTGGTGAGCCATCTTAAGTTTGCACTGTGTGCTGCCCAGTAATAGATGGAGAATGAGGAAGGCGCAGTCCACCCCTGTCTTTAGAGCCGCTAATTTATAGTATGCCAATCTAGGATGTTTATTCCCCATATAAATTTTGCAACCATTTCTTGAACTCTTCGAACCATGCAAGAGGTAACCAGGCATTAAGCAAATTCATCGGATAGAACAGCCTTGGGAAGGCGTTCATTTTAATTAAATTAATTCTCCCCACAGGGACATGGTCTAAACTGCCTATCTTCCAAGGTCCGCTTCAACCACTCTAATTAACTAATCTAAATTAAGTTTCTGCATTAAGGCAGTATTTCTGGAGATAATTATACCCAGATATTTTAAAGTATCCTGTGCCAGAGAGGCCAAAGGCCTCTCTGGAGCTCTGCTGGACCTTATGGTTAGGGGAAAATAACCGTCTCTGCCCATATTTAACTTATAATTAGATAAGAGACTATATTTTCTAATAGCCATGAGCATAGCTGAAATGGAACTCTCGGGTCAGAGAGTTGGAGTAGTATGTCATCCGCATATGCTGCTACCTTGATTTGATGGTCCAGAACCTTTATGCCCTTTATCTCAAACACCCCATTAGGTGTCGAATCAAGGGTTCCAAATACAAATTGAAAAGTAAAGGAGATAATGGAAAACCCTGTCTGGTACCAGATTCTAATGGGAACACCGCTGACATCTTCCATTCACGTAATTTTAGCTGAAGGTCCATGATATAAAGCCCTTATCCATTGCTGAAATTGGAAGGAAATTATAAGCCTTCAATGTCCCAAATAAAAATTCCAGTTTACCCTGTCAAAGGCTTTCTCTGCTTCTAAGGATACCAACACAGCTGGATACTGGGTGTCTCCACCACAGACAAAATATGCGCTAGTGTTCTAAGGTGATCTACAGAGGATCTTCCTTTCATGAACCCAACCTGTTCTATTCCAATGAGGGCGGTAAAACTCCGTTGAGACGGAAAGCTATCAATTTGGTCAAAATTTTGATGTCTTGATTTAAAAGCGAGATAGGCGATAACTAGAATTTAGTTCGGGTTAAGCCCCTCTTTAGGCAATACCACCATTAGGGCTTCAAATAGTGTAGAATCTATCTCACTTCCTGTAAAATATGTTTAAAGAGTAAATGTAACAAGGAATAAGCTGTTTTTGGAATTGTTTATAAAAGTTAGAAGAAACCGTCTGGTCCTGGAGATTTGTCCAAAGGTAAACTATCAATTGTTCTTTGTATCTCCTCTGTCGAGATGGGTATTATTAATATTGTTATTGTGGGTGGATAACTAGTAACTTAACCACTTCTAAATGTCGATCTATTTCTTGAGTAGTGGGGTCTGTGGCATCGAACTATACAAATTAGAATAATATGTTTTAAATTCGAAACTATATCCTCCGGTGAGGTTTTCAGGGTACCATCCATACTAGATATGATGGAAGAGACATATCTGGCCGATTCCTGTTGTTTAAGGTGCAACGCAAGAGTTTGCCTGCCTTTTCCTTGGTCTGTATCACGAGGCCTTGGCCTTCTGTATAGCAAATTCTGCCTTTTCCCTCAGAATTTCCAAATAACTATCATTTAATTTGCACAACTTGGCCCTCATTTCCTCTGTAGGGAAACTACTATCTGTGCCTCCAGAGCTCTTATTTGTGTAAGCAAAGCCCTTGATTCCTGCACTTTTTGCTTTTCCTTTGTGAGGAGAGACTAATCAGGACCCTCTCATATATGCCTTAAACGACACCACAATAGGGCTGCACTTGCTACAGATCCCATGTTAAACTCTATAAACTGATCAATATGTTTACTAATAGTGTCATTTGTTACTTTATCCTTCAAGAGCTGATTATTAAGTTTCACCTTAACTTTCGGCCCTTCATAGGTACCATGAATAGTTGGCAGCACACCATTGCATGGTCAGAGGGTGGACCAGGTTGTATAGATGCTTCTAACACTCCAGTTAATAGAGTTTTGGAGATGAATATATATTCTATTCTTGACGGTTTTATGTACTGGGAGGTGAAAGTATATCCCTTGTCCCCAGGATGGAGTACTCGCCAGATATCGCATAACCCCAGGTTGTCAATCAACCCCAAAGGCCCAATGAGCTCGCGGAAAGCCTTCTATGTTGCCCTGACGTGCAGTCCATCCTCAGATCAAGAACTATGTTTATATCTCCCCAAAATCATGGGAACCGATAAAATGGTGTTAAGACATTAACCAATAGCATAAAAACTCAGGCGAGAGTAATTAGCCCATATATACTCCCTAATATCATTTCTGTGGAATATACTCGACAGTGAACAAATACATATCTGCCCTGAGGATCATTAAATACTTGAAAAAGTGTAAAAGAGATCTTTCTGGAGATCAAAATAAGGACCCACAACTTTGAGATGTACCTGCTGAGGAGAAGACATGACCAATTTGTTGTCTCCAGTCTGCAGTCTTCCACATCTAGAAGATGAGATTCTTGAACAAACACTATTTCAGTATTCAATAATGCCAATGTTTCAGGACTGTATATTGCTTTAGCTGTTGTCTCAGTCCTTTCACATTCCAAGAAGCAAACCTTATTGAATTCGTCATATTGTCGCTCTAAACACTTTATCTATGACATGTGGGAAGAACATTCGGTCCACTTTCCTACTCTACTCCTTGCCTTGATTTATCCGTGTTACTAGGTACCCCTTCTCCCGACCCCTTCTTTCCACTTCCCTAGGATATTCCTGCCACACACCTCTCAAAATAAAACCAGTATCCCTCAAATCCACCATCCCCCCTTACTATCCTAGCCCAAGCCAGCAGCTAGCTAAACAGCCACAACCCTGCCCCATCCCCGGACCTTCTATTGCCCATATCTGGTAAGTACCACTTTCAGCACATCCCAAATCCTTACCCAGCAGTTATCCACTAGGAAAATATGACCCTGAGATCTACGCCTTTCATTAAAATTTAATGTAAGTCAGCTACCACTAAGCCTCTGTTACCCGCATTCCAGTAAAGACCTGCAGCTGTCCCAATAAATAAGATAACATAACGAGAATTTTAATAAATCCTACAAATAATACCTGAGTTCCGCTTAAAGAAGGCATGTACCATTTCCAAGTTCCTCTTTTATCCCTATTAAATATATCTAATGGTCCTACAGCTTTCAAATCGTTAATTTGCAGAAAAATAAAAGAAAGTTCTTGTCTCGGTTACTTACCCAAACATTATTTCTATCCATGCACTCTAAGCTCCGTGCATAAGTGAGACTGAAATCTTTCTATTCCCTACTACTAACTGATGGGCTACTTTAAGCCTCACCTTTAACAACAGGATAGAAAAGAAAAGGAAAAAGAAAACTCTAAACCTGTTTGTCCAAAAGCCCTCAGCGATTCTAGAGATACTCTTCCTTGTTCGAGACGTAGCACTATCATTAACCATAATCAAACACTCATTTCCTATGCCTTTTGAACAGATCCATTATATGGTCGTAGCCAACCTTTCATGGCCTAGAATTAAAAGAAATGAAATAAGGAAAAAGAGAGAGAAAAAAAGGAAAAATAAATAAATAAAAGCCAGTCCTCTGAAGTCAGCTATGTATAGCGAACTCCAGTGCTTGCTATAGACCCAATGTTCCAGTCTTTGTCTCCTCTTGTGGATAGAGATACAGATTGCTCCTATGGCTCACCCTTTACAGAATCCAAAATGTCCATCTTCCTTTGTTCTATACCAAACAAGGCGTTGGCCATAGAAGCTGCAATGTAGCCTTATAAGGAACTATCTCCTCATATCAGAAATTCCGTATGCGCTGTGAGGCACACCATATTTTAAAGCTCCATTCAGACAAAAGTTCAAGTCCAGAAATGCAGATTCTCAGCACATCCTTCCAATTCCACAAAATTTGCAGGAGGTGAATTTCTTTTCACAGAGCAGTTCAAAGCCCTAGCCATTTTGTGCATATCAACGATCACGATATATAAGTCTGGCATCATCTTCTTTAATTCAGTAGCCACGACTCAGATCTTCAAAGGTGGTCCAATTGTTATTCAAAAACACTTGAAACCTTACTAGGTACCCCATTCTAAATTTTATACCCACAGCAAGTAACTTAACGACCACTTGGTGGAAGGCAGCTCTTCTTTGTCTCACCGACAATGGCAAGTCTTGGCTACCTGAACTTTCACTTCAGCCCAACGAATTTCTTGAAGATTTTTGACTTTGGTAAAGAAATGCTGACGTTCTTGGTAGTTAAGGAATCGAAAATAAATGTGCGAGGAGGGATCCCTGCGATGGGGTGGACGGAGGGCTCTGTGGGCACGCTCAATAAATATATTTGTCCCCAAATGATGAGGGACCAGCAATCAATTCCACAAATTTTTGTGTGAAACCCACGGCATCTAGACCTTCTTCTTTTTCGGTAGTCTGATTACCACTTTGTTGTTGCGCCTGCTCCTACCCTCCAAATCTTCTACTTTGTTCTCCAAGTTTTTAAGCCTGTGCCGTGTGGCTGTAAGTTCCTCTCCATTCTTTGTTGTTTTTTCATTCGATAGTATTCTGGTTTCATTGTCTGATGTGCGGTTTAGCATCTTCAAGAGCTTGTGCTATAGATTTAATTTCTTCTGAAATCGATCGGAGTTCTGATCGAAAAAGGCTTAAACTCCTCTAAGAATCTGGACAGTGTAAGCGGGTCTGATTCAGGATCTCTGTGGATACGGCTTGCCACGGTGGCCATTTCTATAGCCCTTGCCTTCTTAGGAGCTTTCTCCGGAGCTAATGGCGGCGTGTGCTTTAATGCTGATTTCTTCATCCCTAATGACCTCCCATCTTCAATACACCAGTAAGCGAGGAATTTCAGCAAGCCCTCCTTATTTTCAGAATCGGTTCTGTATTTAAAATTGTTTTAAAACGAATTAGGTGGACCGTGGACGGAGCAGTCTCAAAAGCTACCATCCAGCCAGCTGCATCACGTGGTCTATTCCTTTAATCTTAAGCAAAAGCCACAGATATATTAACAGAAATGGACCAGATGGTTACTCCATGACAGTGGTTAAGAGTAAGATGCCTGAACTGTACTAAAGAGATACTTATCTTTTACACCAGAGATAGAGAATGTCCCCGATAGACTCCTGTTATGGGTATTCTCTGGATGCCAGACAACTAGTTATAGATAGTGAAAGGACGGAACACATCCCAGACAGTAGCACCTACTGTTACTGTTCTAGTTAGATTGTAGTAAAGTTGACTACTATGAACCAGAAGTGCTGTAATATATCTGCAATGTTGTCAGTGCTAGGGTTTTACCCCAAAGAACAACATGTGATTCATGAAAATGATGCAACAAATGTTGACAAATGAAAGATAATAAACTAAATATAAAAAAAAAGATGGCATACAGTGGGTTTTGGTAGAAGTACATACAGGCAAGGTGACACAAGACTCAATCACACATACACCACTACACTGCACTACTAAATATTATGGATGGTGGAGCTGAGTAGCTGATGAGAGGACCTATGATCTAACTGCTTTGTTTGCTGTTGCTATTTTATCCAGAATTCATAAGCCATCTATGCCAAATGGATAGTGGCAGCATACTCATGTATTTCTTTTTAGCAGTGAATGTATAACCTTGGGAAGAACAGCTTTGTCTCAGTAGGTGTCCTACCAATTGGTGGCCTTTGGAGTGCAGAATGGAGTGGAGTCTGATGGACCAGAGGAGGAACCAAGGTGGTGCAGTAGATGAGGAGTGGAAGTTGTGCCCCAGGAGTTGAATCTAAGAGACCAAGAAGGTTGAGAGAATTAAGTGGGTTGGAGTTTGAAATGACAAGAGACAGTGCATAAAGGGACCTTTAAGGAGACAGTTTGAAGCTGTCAAAGCTGGGATCAGAAGATTGTTAATTTCAGTAAAAATAGGTGGAACAAAAGCCATGAATCTAAGAGAATAGAGGAATAGGAGCACAGGAAAATTGAGAACTCTGAAGATATGTGAACCTGATAGTTTTGTGAAACTCCTAAAGTGGCAACTTCTGCTGTGAAATTAAATACTCAACTCACATAAGAATATTTTGATAGTATTTCTCCTATTTATTTGTTGATTATTTAGACCATTTAGAAATTCAGTATCACTGACAACATGCTTAAGGAAGGTTTATCTTAAAGAGTTAAAGTGTTTCTTTTAGTAGAGTTTATCCCTTGTGCCTTCATTTATTTTAGAAAATAACAGCAAAAGACTATTTAAATGGATACATTTAATAAATAATATTTTAGCAACTATTGTTATTTAAAATTCATTGGCTTTTTGATGATTGGGAACCAGGGCCTGATTCCAAGATGGGTTCGCATGTCACAAGGTGACTTGCACCAAACAATGGCACAAGTCACACCTTGCGACATGTTTACACTGCCCGTAATTCCAAAAGGTGGCCTGTGAAATGGTGCAGGCTGTCTGCGCTAAAAGGCGGGCTATGCCATGGCTAGAGCAGAATCCTCCTGCAACATGGTGCAAGGGGTTTCCAGCTCGTTACAGCCATATTCCAAGTGGCCGGCCAATGGAATGGCAAGTTGCTATTCCAGGAGGGACCCCGGCAGACAATGGTCTATACTGTTAGACCAGCTATTAGCTGATGTAACCCTACCCCACATCCACTGGGGTTGCACCTCCATGCCTGCTGCACGTACAGCTGACCCCCAGGGTCCCTCATAGGTCCCACCCCACACCCAGTGGCAGGTCTGCCAGCCATGTGCAGCTGCCACCTCTGTGCCCATCCCCAAGAAGTGCCCCACAGGGCAGTACATGATCCCCACTTGCCATGCACCCAGGGCCATCCAGTGACCCTCACCCTCCACAGCCTTGTGGGACATTGCCATGGTGTCCTGGTGCAGGGCTGTGGAGGCTGTGCTATGCATGGCTTGCACCCTGTGGGCAGCTTGTAGCAACCAGGTCAGGTGTGTGATCTACCTGTGGCACAACCGTGGAGCTGTTGCAAGTCACAGGGCATGGGTGCTGGGGACTCTGCCTGTTCTGGAATCCAGTGCAGGTGTCCCCGGCATAGCGGTGTATGTCACAGCTCACATCCACCCGTGAGTTATGCCATACGTTCTGGAATTGGGCCTCAGGTGTATAAATGTCCCAATAATAGTTGTTCTGCACTGATATTGCAGACACCATTACTGAAATCAGATGGATGCACAATTAAAGGACATAAGAGTGCAACAACATATTGAATTAAAAAATTGCTTTTAGGTTGTGAGCATCCAGCCATTGAGACATTTTTGCTCCTCTCTGTCCTATCTCCACTTGCTTTACTTGTTCATCATTGCTGGCTCACAAAGCTATTTAAAAAGTTTTAGTTGTCACAAAAATCCAGCTGAACACAATGAAGCTAAATAGATGAGCTAGAAAAGTTATTAACAATAAAGTGCTATAGCTTTTGCTTATGACAATAAAGGAAATTAATATACATCTACATACAGTGAGCTAGTGAGTCTATAATAATTTAGCATGAATAATTCACACCAATTTTAATAATAACTCTCAAGATGCAATTTTGTACTTCTTAAAAAAAGAAAAATATGTGTGCTCCATGCTTATCAACACAGTATATTTTGGGTTATCAAGTAAGGTTTTCAAAATGGTAAATACTTTTATTTATTTAGTTAATTACAGAACTCATTAGTTTTATGTGGTATACAGCGTAAGAGACAATTTACACTTTATACTTTATGCATTTTATTATTACTTTTTAACACTGTAAGAGGGATGTCATATGGCTTTTAAAGATTCCAGCACTAAAGCACTTTACTGAGGTGGATGATTGAACAAGTGTAACCAAACTGAAATCCTGCACCAAATACAAAGGACACAGTATAGGATTCAATATGAATAAGAAGCTTGCACATGGACAGGGTCTAAATACTCTTGACTTATACAGTAGCTGTTATCTGAATTTGCACATATACTTGGAAAATCTGAACAATCTGAACTCTTGTTTGTGCATTCCAGAAGAGTCAATAGAGACTTTTCATTTTTTATAATTTTATATTAATTTATAAAACAATCATTTTCTGCCTTTTATGACCTTTTTTCCATTTCATTGTATAGTGTTATAGTTTTAAGAGAGTCCAACTAATTAAAAGCCACTATGTTTACTAGAAGTGAGACTATAATACCACCTGTCCACAGTCAAGTAGCACAAATAAGAGAAATCAAATAGGAATATAATGCTGCTGCACACAGTCAAACAGCACAAATAAGGAAAATCAAACCTCAGAGAAATTAAAAAGTAATAATAACTGTGTTTGAAGAGGATACAAATCATGTCATCAATCCCGTCAGATATAAAACAGAAAAAAAAATAGCCTGTGTCAAAACCTGTACTAAAAAACCCTGCATGTAATAGTAAAAATATCATTCATGCTCATGAGAAAACTATCCAGAATAAGGCAATTATGATGTTGGGAAGGCAATAATGACTGAGGAGAAGAAACATTCTGACCTTATGTAAAAGAAGTCAATACAGACAGCTACATTTTGCAGTCTGGCGCTCCAACTAGACTCAGTCGGTGGCTGGCCGTGGTGGTGAGAGGTAGGCTGTGCCAGTTGCTGGCTGAGGATGGGTGGGGGGGTGCTGGGTGGGCTGGCATGGCTGGGAGGGTCCACTAGACTACCAGGGCAGGGAATTTGCTGCATTTGCAGCTGGCGACTGGGGTCAGGATGGGTGGGGGATGACAGCGCCGCTCTGCAGGGCATTTCACAATGGGGGATTTGGGGGTCTGGGGTGTGAAGCCCTGTGAGGCTCTGTGGAACACTTTGGGGCTGGGGTGTGGCCAGCCCTGCAGGGTACTTACTGTACGGCAGTGTGTACAGTACAGGGATGGGTGGGATCACGCCAGATTCTAGGAATGTTTGTGTGGTGCCCAATGGGGCAACAACGGTGCAGTCTGGGCATGGGGGCACATGGACCAGGTTCTCAGGACCCTTTGAGCATGTATGTAAGTTACACCAGCTGAATGCAGGTGTAACTTACGATCTTGATGTCTCCTCGGAGTTCTTGTAGAATCCGACATTTGGGGTCTTTGTTGCTACCCTTCTGGAATGAGGTGCAACTGCTGCCGTAAACCCCTAGCGCCATATCACAGGGGGTTCAGGCGCGAACTGCCAGCATAACAGCTGTTCAGCGAAGCGCCTGTGACATGTCGCGAGGCCACTTTGTAGAATCGCACAAGTCACAACTGCTGGCGAAGTTGCTACTTGCACTATTCTACTTGGCGCAACTGTTGTTACACCAGGCATAACTTTTCTAGAATTAGGCCATAGCAGTCACTTTACATGGACCCATATCATCTGAACTTAAGCCAGTAATCCTCCACCATTACTACTACCACCACTGTCCACACACACCCCACCATCCTCTCCACCACCATCAGTCTGTCTCAAAGACCATCAGCGCCTACACCTATCTCATTATGATACATATATTTGTTATTTAAAAAATATTGAAGACTGACTTAGGCTTTTGTGTGACAAACACATCAGGAAGCCACAGGCCTGTTGGAGTAAGGGATGCTCACAGCAACAGTAGAAGCAATGGCAGCAGCAGTCAGAAAACCATAGTGAGGCAAACCTGAAAGGAGCACATGTACAGTCACAGAAACACAAGACAAGCATGGATTGATAATACTTAGCTTATAAACAACACCTGCTCTGTCAAGGAAAAAAAAACAAGAAACTACTTTATCTTTACCTAATAAACCTTCAGTGTCAGTAGAAATGGTCTGCTACACCTACTAGTGCAGTCAGTATAACCACTGCCACTATACTGCCCCCACTCCCGGAAACTGAACTCAAAATGCTTGTCTCAAAGACGCATCAGAATCAACCATAAAAGAACAAATAAATCAATTGCATGCTGTCATTAAAATTTAAATAAATATTACATACTTACCTGGAAAGTTGGAATGGCAATGCCATGATGAAGCCACAGTGCAGGGTCAACAGCAGGAGTCAGAAAGCCTTAGGGAATTCTGAGGCATGCCTGAAAGGATAATAACACACAGTTGCAGACATACATCAGAGAACCGTAACTGTGAGTATTTTGTTGAGACACAACAGTAGCATGGAGCAGTTATGCCAGACTACCTACTGAGAATATACTGTCAATTTGTGTAATGTAAATTAAGGACAAGTCATCTGTGCCTGCAGAAGTTAATCCACAACTATCCCCCAACAATGCCCATCCACCTGCTTTAGTTTGAACTCAGTCATAATCTATCCTCAGCTATTACACTACCAGGGAATAAAAATTATGTAAATGCCAAGAATAATGCATGTTTCTCAGTCATCAATGTTTGTGTGAAGGCTTGAAGTACGTACCTGTGCACTTTTCATTGCCAACCAATACAGCTACTGGCATGGCTGTCCCTGGCATAGGGAACATTTGGAGCCAGGACAGCATGAGTGGAAATATCACCAGCAATCATTAGAGGACGTTGACCTGAAAAGTGAAAAATCATATAGTTGAGGAACCAAAATGGAAACAGTACATTAGTAACAAGTAACAACATAGTGGGCGTGGCACACAGGTGCTGCTGGACCAAGAGTTGTGTACATCCTCTTGCTATGTAGTGTGCCAGCACTCCCTACCTAATGTGCCAACACCTGTTCAGAACGTTTGTAACAACCAGCCTGTTCACTCACATCCCCCCCTCCCGGTCTCCCCAAACCATCTAATGTTTACTATGATAAAAAAATATCTCCCACCACACATGAACATTAGCAGTAACATATCATCAAGGCCACTGTTTTTCGTTTTTACCGGAAAATCCGGTAAAATTCGGAATTAGGGCTGCCTGAAGACCGGTAAAAACAAAGATTTCATGGAATCTGGCATTTTATATCAGATCAGTAGATCTACAAAACTTGTGTTTTCTTTTAATTCCTTCCTGTACTATTTTCAATTTGCTCTATTTAATGCTCTGTATGTTAAGCCTTCTTTATTTCTGATTATTTATGCACATACTAAAAGAATGATAGCAGAATCCTGGTAAAATCCGGAAATGAGTAACAATCACGGTGTAATTCGGAATCTGAAGTCTTAAGCGGAATTTCATTATTTTAATCACCGTAAATCAGTGGCCTTGCATATCATGGTCCCCTTCTGAACAAGTTGTGTGTTTTTTAAAAGGTACGTTACTCAAAACTTTTAAATAACAACACTAGACCTCATTAGAAATAATGCCTGACGGGGTTATGTTAATAGCCTGGTAATCATCCTCTATGGGTGAAATGTGGCACAAGGCATAGCTTAGTGCTACATGCTCCTAGAGGGATTAACTGCTTCTGACCATTACCTATAACCCCTGGTAGTGTCGTTGACATATTATAAAAAAAAAAAAAAAATTATACTGTTCAACCTTGTTCAGCAAGTGATCAGGCTGTACATGTATGTTGATAAACATTAACATAGGGCTGATGGACTGTTTACAACCAATCAGAAACCTCAATTTCTCAGACCCTTCTTATAAGACAGCAAAATGTCCTGTCCTACACACTATTTGGGAAAACAATTTCACATAATGAGTTGTTGTTACGGATAGTTTCTCGATTCTCGATGTATGTAAGTAAAAAAGATTTCTGCATATCAAAACTGAAATACCACAATTATGGTGACCTTTTTGTACATATTACACCGTGGAGAACAAAGTTCTGCAGGTGTATACTGTGTTCAATTATAAGTGTGTGATTACCCTTTCGTCTGCGAAAAAGTTGCGATTATAAAGGCAGAACTGGAAAGACATTTAGCCATTTCCTGTGTGCGAATCACGATAGTAGAAACACAGGAAAAGTCATAGAGTCAGCTCAGACTGAGAGGACAGCTGGATTAGTTCAGTTGAGAGACTGAAATTGAGAAACATGTCTGCAACTGCAGAATCAGGATTGGGGGAACAGCAGGCATCTGAAGGAGGAGGAAGGTGACCAGCAGCAACAGCAGAAGAATGTTGGGGAAGAGGAAGTTGAAGTTGCTGAAAACACCAACAATGTTCAGCAGCAGGAGCAAGGCCAGAAAGATCAGTCTCATGCTCAGCCCTCAACCAGTGCTGATGCTGGCACTGCTAAAAACTTGCACCAACTTTCACACATAAGGATGTGGCAGTGCTAGTAAGGAGTTGACAGCACATGCAAAAGAGCTGTATGGGCCTGAGAGACTCCCCATAAAACAGAGGGGAACTGTGGGAGGCAGTACAGGCAAGTATTGCCAAAGAGAGCGGTGTCAACCCCGCTCTGTAAACAAATTAAACATAAGTGGGATGACATCCAGAGGCATGACAGGCAGTTACTGGAAGCACTAGGTGGAGCTGTGACCCTGAAAAGGACTGGTGGTAGTAGGAAGAGGAAGAGGACACAGCGGAAGAAGCCAACAGAGCCCAACTCTGGAGTCACAGTGGAGGATGACAGAACAAGTGAGTGATATTACTTTTATTATTATAACTTTTACTACCATCAGTTGTCAGTTGCCATGACATAAAATTGGAGGGTGGTAGATCCAGGAGTGATATGAGGAGGTATTTCTTTATGAAGATGGTGGTGAAAAGTTGAAGCACTACTAGCTGAGGTGGTGGTGGCATGTAGCATGATAGAATGCTTTAAGAAAAGGGTGGGACAGGGCAAGGAGCGCTAGCGTAGGTACTGTGAGGTGGCTGGGTGTGGCAGCTGACTGCTGAATCGGAAATAACTGCATGCTCAAGCAGCACAGACAATCATGGGCTTTTGCTGCTGTGACAATCAACCTGCTATGACTAGAACAGATATTGCCACAACTGCATTTCATTTCAGCATTCTTCTCTTTATTGTTAACAGGTGCTGCCAAGAGCAGCTCTACTGTTGCTTCCAGTGCCGTGGAGTCCAGCACCACAGTTCCAGCAGATGGAGTGGAGGAAGGAGCAAGCAGCAGCACTGTGGAGACCCCAGACCTTCTGGTGGTAAGATGATAATTTTTTCATGCAGACTAGGATTAAGTAGGGTCAGTAGACTGTGCACAAATTGTTATTTATATATAATAACTGTTGGTCACTTTTCCCTAAGGAAAATATCAAACAAAGGTTGACATGTGCCATAATAACAACCAGCTTCTTAGTACATGAAATATGCATGTTGTTCCATGACTCCCTGCATGTGCTAGTTGCCTTTCCTTTATTCGTGAAGGACACCTGCCAGTTCTACAACTATTGCTGTGTGTAACTAATGCCAACGATTGCTTTCTTTTAAGTCACATAACTGCTGTAGCAAAAGCACCCACCAGCAATTATATATATATATATATAAAAAAAAGATGGTGTGGTCTGTAAAACTCAGTTTAAATTTACACACACCCTCTGTGTGGGATGCTTCTCATAAACCCTGGGGCTTGCACTCAGGTTTTATGAAGCATACCACACCTGCAATGTGTAAAACTCCTGCACACACCGCCCCATCCTTCATTATAAACATACTAAAATGCCAGCAGAAGTAGCCTCATTGCCTATCAAGTGAGACTGCTACAGTGTGCAGCTAGCACCCTATATCTCTTTTGCCCCCTCACCTTCCACCACATTGCCCCTTCACCTCACCCTGTCACCCCTTTCTTGAAACCATCTATCGTCTTGGATGCCACCACCTTTCCCAGTTTGGTGTTCCACTTGTCCACCATATTGAAGAAATGTCTCCTCATCTCTCTGTTAAACCTACCCCCAATGTAAGATGGAGACCTCTAGTATCGCTCCCTTTTCAAAGCTTAAAATCACATCAGTTTACTCTTATGCATACCTTTCAGCTACTTAAAGATATCATTCATGTCACCCTGTCCTTCTCTCCTCCAGAGGTACATATTCACCTCTAACATTTCCTTATATGTGTTTTTACTGTAATTTCCAGAATCATCTTTGTAGCTGTCCACTGTACCCCCCAGCAATCTGATGTCCTTATTCAGAAATGGGTGCAAGCCCAGTACCACATTCAGTATTCAGGTGGTGCCTGACCAGCGACCAATACAGGGCAGGATGTCCTCCCAACTTCTTTAGGAGATCCCTCTAGCTATGTCCCCAGCTCTTGCTGGCCTCTTGCTATCACCATACTGCACTGAGCATAGTTGTTCATGCTCCTTGTTATGCTCACTCTAGGTTCTTCTCTTCAGTGGAACATCACAACTGTATGAAACTGATAGTCTCTCCCTAGTTCCAGGCTCAGAACTTAGTGCAGTGCCTTGCACTTCTTGGCATTGAACCCCAGCTGCCATTTGGCGCACACTCCTGCAGTTTATTCCGGTCCCCTGCACTGCAACCCCATCCCCCTCCATGTCATGTACAAACACAGCTTTGATTTTAACCCAGATCACATTTGAGATATATGCAATGTATATCTCAAATATTAATAGTCCACTGCCATAACTGATCCCTGTGGTACTGCTTATCACCGGTGCAGCACTCTTGATGATGACTGCCCCACCCCTTACCAACACTCTATGTTGTCTTACCATCAGCCAGTTTTTAATCCATGTCACCATTTTGGTACGGACCCTACATTTGCAACTTCCCAGATGTCCCATGTGCCACTGAATCAAATACCTTACTGAAGTCCAAGTCCAGAACATCCACAGTGTGGCCTTTGTTCATTCCTCGCATCACCCGCACTGTCATAAAACTTCACCAGGACTGTCTGGAATGACCTTCCTACCAAGAAACCCATGTTACCATTCATCATGAATACCATTTGCCTCCAATAAACTCATAAGCCTCTCAGTTTGGATGGTCTCCATTACTTTGCCCATGATCGAGTGTGAGGCTCACTTGCATGTAGGTCCCTGTATCATCCCTCAGTCCATTCTTATGGATGGGCCACATGGGACATCCCAAAGTCATGAAGTACACATCCTGTGTACAGGAGCAGGGAAGTATTGAACTGGTCATGCAGTGGCCTTGCCAGTATCTCTGCCAGCACCTCAATCCCCTAGGGTAGATGCCATCCTGTTTAGGCACTTTGTCCAGTCTTATAGCTTTCAAGCACCCTCCGTAATCCTCTGCAATCCTCACATCTGTTGACATCTCCACCCTTGCCCCACAGTTGCCTGAGTGTTTTCCCACTTCTCCTCGTAAACACAGAACAAAGCACTCATTCAGTGCATCAGCACTCCAGCCCCAGTTAATCCCTGCACCCCATCCTTCTTACTCCCAACTAGTTGTTCCTGCTTTTCCTTTTCTGTCTTATGTAGTGGAAGAAACATTTCTCTCCTCTTTTGATCCCTGAGGTAGCCTCAGCTACCGACCATTTTCCACCTAACCAGTCTGTATACTGGACTGGTGCTAGTGAACCTTCAAAGCGTATGGCTAAAATTTTCAGTTTTCTCACCCACACTGTGATGATGGTGATTATATTACTCAGTAGCATCTTATAGTATAAAAGGCATTTTACTGTTGTGTTAATGAACCCTGCTGAAATTGCTTCTGTGGGTTGTTATGATAACCAAAAAATTACCTGCTTCATTGTCAAGGTAACCACTGGAATTGATCACAACATGCATATGATCGAGTATGATCATACATTATGTAACAATAACACATGACAGATGTGTGTTGGTAGTACCAAGATACCTGCACATCCCGAGGCATGGCTATGCATGACATAGAAGGCCATGCCTTCCTGTCACTGTCTGGCTGTGTGGGTATCTCAGCACTAACCACACAGACTTGTCTTACTGGCAATGCTTAATGCTTATATTAAATGATCCCACAGACAATATTGCAGAACAAAATGTTATTCTAAAAATTTTGTAAGTCCACCTTAATACTGAAACCTTGCTAAATAATGTATAATCCTTACTCCTCCTCCTCCTTAGCTGTTTCTCACTTGTCAGTCTGTCATATGTCTTCCTTCAAGTGCACACCCAATACATTGTGTTTGATTGTTTAACATGGAATAGAACAATGCAAAGCTCTACATTATTCTAGTAGTACAATGCACCCACACACACAGAATGATAACATGGAATACATGTATTCTGCCAGCTTCAGAGCTCTCAGCTCATCTGGTTTGCAAACAAAGAAGACGCACACACATACATGCCTGAAGTGTAGCCAGAAATGTAATGAATGTCTGTCCTTACCCTCATTGGCCTATCTTTCTTTACTGCAGCATTGGTGACTGCCTCAACAACAGTGACAGAAGCCCAGATGGCAGCCAAGGAACAGTATACAAGGAGGAAAAACAGGATCATGAAGATCCAGCGTGAACTGGCCAGGCATGCATCAAGGTACACTAAACTGCAGCCATCAAGCACAGGGGAGCCTGTGCAACAGCTGAACCAGCAAGCACCCCAGGAAGTAAAGCACAGTGAAACAAGCACCAGCCAGAGGAGGGACCAGGACAGCAAAATTTTAAAAGGATGACAGTACTGGAGGTCAACCAGGCAAAATTAATGGAGAACCAGGACAAAATGTTGTCTATGCTCAGGAAGCTGTCTGCAAGATAACATACTCCAAAAGTGTAAGAGCTGCTTATAGTTGAGCACTCCCTTGCCCCAGCATCGCCTGATTCAGAAATGCAGAGTTTCCTGTGTTGCTGTGCAGGCCAAAAAATAATTGCAAGTTGGCAGTTAAGTTACTTAAACATAGTTTTACACCTGTTGTTTGATACTTGTTCAGTTTTGTAATTAACCCTGTTTTATTGTAAATAGTTCCTGTTTATTGTATTGTTGTTCATCATAATCACTTTTAACTTTTTCCTGTTGTGTTTTGAAATATACAAATAATCTGTTCACAGTTGTGTACTCTTCCTTGTCTTGGGATGGAATGGGATGGGATTACTGAGTTACTGTCTCTCAAGGTTCAGTGAAGGGTCGCACAAATGCTGCAGCAGTCTGACTGGCTGTTAGGATTCCAACAGCCTTACATTTATCCATGTTATAGTTAAGCAATAAGACATGACAGAGTATACATTGTGGTTGGGGAGAATGGCACAACTTGGGTGTGGCATAAGGCATTGCGGCGTGCCTTCACTTCAGCCACCCAAGAAGTGCTGTTAACCTACCACAGTGAACACCTTGAGTGTCTTACTGTGATTTTAAAATGGGTCAAGATGCTTGGGAGGTGGGGGTGAAGAAATGCACCAAATCAAAAAGAAAAATGTTTATGACTTTTTTAAAAACAGCTCTAGCACATCCAAGCACTGACATGCAATCTCAGGTTTAAATACTATGTACAGCAAAATTAATGTATTTGTAATTAGTTTCTAAACCTCTAGTTTCTAACCCTCCCCTTTACCCATTTCCTCACCTTTCTTTCTTCTTCTTCATAATATTCCTCCTTTTCTCTGTCTTGCTTATTTTCTGTCTTGCCAACATTCAAGAGATGGAATATTTACTACAGATAGAATGCAAGATTCAAACCTCTGCTCAGTTCTGCTAACAGAATGTTAACTCCCATTAGAAAATGGGCTTTTTATTTGGAGGCATCTGATTGGCTGGTACATACTTCACAGGGGTACATTAACTTTCAATAGATGCCCACCAAATAAAAGCCCCAGCACATACCTTCTTCATACCCAGGCAAGTATTCTAGTGCCCAGCCTGCTTCTCCATTGGCTGAAGCACTAAGCACACAAATTCAAACTGCTGCCATGTTTTTCTCATCACTTAGCGAGACCCGTCATGTCAGCCACACTCAATCCCCAAGAAATTTGCCATTTTCTGTTCCCCCAACAACAATAGGCACATATCTTAAATTTATTTAATAGAACTGTTTACTGCTCATTTAAGGAGCAACAGGCAAAATGTCCATGATCCACTTCCCACCCCACCAACCCTCAAAGAATTACCTGGCAACAGCTAACAGCCATAAGATTCCTCCCACAAAGTCATTGATTAACTAAGTAAAACATCCCTCGGCCACCCACCCTTTCAGCTTTCTCCCACAGTATTCAAACGTCAGTCGATTTAGGTAGAAAACTGCACCTCAGTACGTGATACCCCACGAGCTGCAGTATTCTGTGAACTCGTCATCTTCCCGCTATGGAGAGACTGAGAAAATCCTATGACCAACTGCCCTCTCAGCCTTTTCCAAATGTTTTCTCCATCAGTCTCTCTATTTTAAAACAGAAACTCATACCTGATTACATGATGACGGGAGAGGTCCTGATATTCCGCTTCCTCATTGCTCTCAGGACACTTGCGTTTTCCTGCTACCACAACCCTAGCACGGCAGGCAAAAAAAAAAGAAACCACAAGCAACAGAACACACTTTCCTTATAGCTAATGTCTTATACACTTGTCGCTTACCAGCTGTACTGATGATACTGTGCTCTGTTGTGGGGACACACACACACACACACACAGGAGTAACCATGAAAACCAGGACAAGGTTAGTGTTAGTGGAGGAACTATTTTATTAAAAATATATCTTAAACTAATATTTTACAATCATATTTTACTAAACTAATTTTATTCTACAGTACCCATTTCCTAAGTGCAATAATACCCACCAGGGTGGGTGGTATAAGCAATACCGGACCTTCAGGGGCTATAAAGCCCTCCGCCTGTGGCGCCGGCCTCATTACACCCCTGGAAGGTCCAGTATTGCCCAATACTGCCCATCCTGTTCGGTATTATTGTTTACCTAGCACACAACAGAAGGCCCTCAGTTGGAACCAGGGCTTTTGTTTTATAGCTAAACAAGACAGATTTCCCTAGTTAGCAGGTGAGGATAGGAGGGGATTTTTCATGGTCAGCAAAAACACCATATATTACAATTCTAAGTACTGTAGTCGTCATTTTTAAGTTATGTATGTGTGTATAACAAGAGTAAAGCAAACAACATTTAATTCTTATGTTTATAAATTTAAGACAACTTTTTTTAGGGCCTAGTTGAAGGCTTTTATGAGTAAAGGTGAAAGCCACATTTGTGATGGCAGATAGGAATGGCTGGTACTATCGATTTTATTGTGAAGAGGTTACTGGATCATCGTCCAGCGCTGCATCATGGGATATCAGCACTGGGTTCCAAGCTCCTCAACCAATCAGATTACTGGATTTTTATAGCCTTATTGTAATGTCATGTACAGCCCATCACCATGGAACATGGATTCTTCCTGTCAGCATTCCATCCTCTAGCACTGCTGAATGACTGAAATGCTGTATATCTGGCTAGGCAAGACTATGACATTTTATCAGGCTTTTTGAACATTTTCTTAGATACGGTACTATCTTTCAGAGTCACTGTCAACTGTGCCAGCTTAACCAACCTACTATCCTAAAATTTTCAAACAACCTGTCCTCCACTTTGTGTGTGCCGCCCCCAAACAGCTCCTCACTTGATACCCCTACGGCACCTCAACATCTTGATGAAAGACATTAGGCATACCACCACTACAGTACTTACCTGAATCCCTGGCTGACATTGACAGAAAGAGATCAAGGACACTATGAATTAGAAAGGTTTTCAACAACTTCTTGCTTTGTCAGGTGTGACGATGAAGATATCATGAGGAAAAACACAATAGTAGAGTATGATCCTGGCATCAATAGCAGCAGAGGCAGCAGCATGTGACAGGCTTGGAAAGGAAAGGAAATAACTGAGTGTTAAAAAAAAAAAAGGCAATTTTGATAGCAAAACCCCTCCCTGGCCCTAGTGTAAGTGTCTGCACACCCATACAACACTACAACAACCATGCATTTTTTATAGGATAACCTCTTAGATGACTTGACTAACAGTAACAATGCAGTATTTACCGTTATTAACATTACTTAAGTAATGCATATCATGATGTGAGAAGAATGGATTGTCAAAGTGACAAAACACACCTGTGGTATTGTTGTGGATTCAGAATCAGCAGTAGCATCTGGATTCAGCAGCAGCTTTACTAGAATATATTGGGCAATGGCAATTCCTCTGTTTATTTTTATTTTTATCAGAATAGCAAGATCAACACTGGTAGGTAGATTTAATGATTATGAAGGACTGTCTGTGATGGTGTAAGATGAATGAGTTCTCACGTGCATACTGTTTACTCTTTCTGTGGTTCTGTGAGAAGCGTCAGAACACACATCATGGTGGAGGTGGTGATGGCTTCCTGAAATTGTTCATCATCATCAGCCAGCTTGCAGTGGCATGGCATATTAATTCCTTTGGATGTTGTTATTTGGTACAAGAAACATGATCCCAGGGTATGTTGTTGGTAGGAAATGGGTCTTCAGCACAATTTTAAGTAATGCACAGTAATTCCTGAGGATGTAGTTTAGTTATTGAGGCAAGTAGAGTCCTAGAGGATTGATGGCACTGAAGGTAGACAAGGCACCAGGGCCAGATGGTATCCACCCCAGGGTGCTGAGGGAGATGGTGGAGGTGTTGGCGGAGCCAAGGGGATCTGTACAGCACCTCACTGGAGTCAGGATGTGTGCCACTGGACTGGAGGATGGCACATGTAGTACCATCACACAAAAGCGGACCAAGGGATGAACCGGGTAATTATTGCCAGATAAGTCTCACCTCCATAGTGTGCAAACTCATGGAGACAATACTAAAGGGAAGACTGGTGTTGTACCTGGAGGACAATAGCCTTCAGGATGTGAGGCAGCATGGGTTTGTGTCAGGAAAGTCTTGTCAAACCAACCTGATACAATATTATGACCGGGTGACAGATGAGCTGGATAAGGGTCATGCAGTAGATGTTCTTTACTTGGACTTCAGCAAGGCCTTTCATTCTGTGCCTCATGGGTGGCTTGGGGGGACACTAACTGGTGTAGGGGTAGGGGCAAAAATGATGAACTGGATTACAAGCTGGCTGAGTGGGAAGCTGCAATGGGTGGTGGCAGAGGGAGCTCTCAACACCAAGGCCAGTGATGAGTGGGGTGCCACAGGGCTCTGTGTTGAGGACAGTATTATTTGGGCTCTTCATAGCAGACATGCACATGGAGTGGTGAGCAAGATAAGTCTCTTCACTGATGACACCAAAATTGGAGTAGTGGTGAATGGAGAGGAGGATGGAAGCAGATGCAGGGGAACCAACAAGCTAGAGGAGTGGTCAGAGAGGTGGCAGCTGGGGTTCAATGCAAAGAAGTGTAAGGTTATGCACTTTGGGGTGAAGAATACTGGCTGGGAGGGTTAAACTGGGGATCACTGAGGAGTAACAGGACCTAGGGGTAATGATAAAGGTACCATGGACAACACTGCCCAGTGCAGGAGAGTGGCTGCAAAAGTGAACAAAATGCTGGGGTGCATAACAAGGGGTTTTCATCCAGGTGAAGAGGTGATCTTGCCCCTCTACAGGTCACTGATAAGGCCGCACTTAGAGTATTGTGTGCAGTTTTGAAGCCATACCTAAAGCGTGATATCAGGCTACTGGACAGGGTGCAGAGGAGGGCAACAAAGATGATATGTGCAATGGAAGGGACAGACTATGACAGCATGCTGAGAAATGGAGGCAGTATAGGCAGTGGTCTAAGGCTCTGAGCTGCAAATTTGGTGACATCCAGCAGACCTGACCTGGGTTTGAATCCCACAGCTTCCACTTGCATACTGTGTGACCCTGAGCAAGTCACTAACCTCCTTGTGCTCCCAAGTCGCTCCTGTAAAAAGCTTTCAGCTTAGTCTGCTATACCTGGTTAAACAACTAAATAATAAAAAAAAACTGAATATGTACACCCTGGAGGATAGAAGGGATGGGGGACATGATAGAGACATTCAAGTATCTGAGGGAATCAATAAGGATGGGGCAGATGGAGTCTTTAAATTAAGGAGGGAGGTCACCAGGGTTTATGGGCTAAGAAAGAGGGGGCGATTTAGGAAGGAAATGAGGAAACACTATTTTACAGAGAGGGTGGTAGCAAATGGAACACCCTACCAGAATGGGTGGTATCATGTAAATCTGTGAACAGCTTCAAAAGGGCATGGGACAGAGAACAGAGGAGAGAGAGGGTGGGGAAGGTGGGGTGGCAGTTGGATGACAAATGGGAGGGTGGGGCAGCTGTAAACTAGGGGTGCTAGCTGCACACTCGAACAGACTTAGATAGACTGGGTGGTCTGTTTCTGCTGGCATATTCATATGTTTGTATTTGTTATGGGCCTGCAGGAATCTCAGTGGTTGCAGATTTGGTTAATATATCAGTATCAGCTACAGCCTGCAGTGCCATTTATTGTCTAGGACCAGTACTAAATCAGTTTAAGTTTTTCCCTGCTGTCAGTCACTCAAAGGTTGCAGTATTCAAATGTTTCTATTATTCCAGCCATAGTACTGGGAGTAACCAGTGGAAGAAAAGTGTAATGAGCTTGCAACATACTTATGACACTATTGTCAACATACACGAATAATAGATCTGCAGTTCCATAACATAACAATATGCAGTTATTCACTTCAAACACTGTTAAAAATTATATTTATTTTGGTTTATATTTATTTTGGATTTTGAGGGAGCATTGTTGGAAAACTTGGAAAAGTGCTTGAGGTGCTCCACTTCACCAAACACAATAAGTAGTTATAAAAAAAAATATGGGATGACAAGGAAAGATGTGTCTGGATAGGTAAATATTTTTGCATTTCTATTCATTTTTTGGGAAGGGACTCAGCGAGGGACAGGAACATCTGCCATCTTGGAGGAGAGTAACTAGAACCATCTGATTGCTGATTGAGTGTTAACCCCAGTAAGTGGTGTACTACAGAACACAGAAATCATTATTAAACAGGAAGGACAAGCAAATATGTGTCCTCAAAATTTTTATTTGATTTCTAAGTGGTGGGGCCAGGAACATCTGACTAACTACGGGAAGTAACTACAACCACCTGACTGCTGAGTGTTAACCCCAGCAAGTGGTGCACCATAGAACACAGAAATCAGTATTAAACAGGAGGACAAGGAAACATGTGTCCTCAAAGTTTTTTTATTTATTATTTTTAGGGGTGGGGCCAGGAACATCAGCCAACTGTGAGAGTAACTACAACCACCTGACTCATGAGTGTTAACCCCAGAGAGTGGTGCACCACAGAACACAGAAATCATTATGAAACAGGAGGGACAAGCAAATATGTGTCCTCAAAATGTTTTTGTTGTTCAATTTTTTAAGCGGTGGAGCCAGGAACATCAGCCAACTAGGAGAGTAACTACAACCACCTGACTGCTGAGTGTTAACCCCAGCAAGTGGTGCACCATAGAACACAGAAATCAGTATTAGACAGGAGGGACAAGCAAACATGTGTCCTCAAAATGTTTTGTTATTTATGTTTTTTTTGGGGTGTGGGGGCCGGAACATCAACCAACAGACAGTAATAACCAGTCACAACAGGCAGAAACTGGACTGAATAAACTTCAGCGACATAGTCATTAGGTCCATTCACTCATAATATAGCTGCAGTCAGCACATCCCTGCAGGTTGCAGACACATAAACTATGTCCCCCTTCTACTTAGGAGAACTCAAACCCCTCATCTGTGTCTTCATCGGAGGGCACTACAAAACTATCTTCATCCTCTGATGACTCCTGTTGCTCAATGCCTTCTTCACCAAGATCATGGAATCTTGGGGTTGTTGACAACATGTACTGCTTTGGGAAGAAATGGGAGTTCATTTTAACAAATGTTAGGTACGCCACATTACGCTCGGACAGGCATCTTCGATAATCAGTCACAATTGAGCCAGCAGCACGAAAAACTCTTTCTGAGCTTACACTGGCACAGAGGCAGCTGGGGTACTCAATGGCAATAGCAGCAGTGCAGGCCAGATTTTGAGCTTGCTTAGCCAATATTCAAGAGATTCAGCTTCAATGCTTAGCACCTGCAGGTCATCAAGATAAGACTGCACCACATGGCGTGCAGACAACTGAAGTTCTGTGCTTCCCTCAGGTGGCTGTCATGTGGAGACACCTATGTCCTTCAGCATGGACGAGACAGGGATTGTGCCACCACTACTAATTTGGGATAATGAAGGTGAAGAAGCAGATACTGTACTGTTTGAGGAGAAGGATACTGGGTGAGAGATGGTTGAAGCTTGGTGTTTGTCCCCTGCTATTGTTTTTCCACCCTTACCTCTGACTTACTCATCCAGTTTTCAACCTTGCCATGAAGGATGACCACATAATGATCCATATCATCCTTCCCACCTGGAAGAATTGCAGTCATGCCCTGTTTGTACCTGAGATCCAGCAAAGTTACCAAGATGTATGCCTCAGAGTTGTCAGTATGAATGACATGGGATCATTATCACAAAGATGCATAATGAGGTCAGCAAGCTGAACTCTGACAATGTCTGCAGCAATTTCAAATTGCCCTTTACAGTGCACAGTACATGGTGTACAATGTGCAGCAATGGTATCACCTGGCTCAAGCATGCATTGTCTGCGCCACCACCTGTGTCACCTGTTCCAGTGGTCATAGTACCTGGATAACACTATCCATCAAATACCATTGGGATGGAGTCAGGACATGGCTGACTGTGCTTCCCGCCCTCATGTTCATGATATACTCATTGAGTGGCTTGTATTATTCATACAGCTGCTCAAGCATATAGTGAGTTGGCACATTGAGCTTCAAATGGTGCTGTGGTACATTGTTTGCCTTCAATAGAGCATGATGTTCTGCTCTAGCCAGTGCTGAATGACTAAAATGGCTGCAGATTTTATGGCTGACAACCAACATAGCACTAACTGCTTCATGCTCCAGAAAGGACCTCACTATTAGATTCAGCACATGTGCAAAACAGGGTACATGATAGAAGCAGCCATCAGTGATGGCTTTGATGGCATTACAGGCATTGTCACTGGCAATATATGTTGCATTGAATCCATGGGGCTTTAGCCAGTGTGTAATGGCCCCATTGATGTGGGTTAGAATTCTGTCTGATGTATGGGACCCATGCATACTCTCCATGCTTAATGTGGCATGCTGTTGACAACCAGTAGTACTGATGCCAGTACTGGGGACAAGTAGATGAGGGACAGGGATACAGAGCATATACATGAGGAAAGAAAGCCCAGTGTGCAGTAATTCATATATAACTAACACCTGATGATGGGCCACTGGTTTAAATGTCTGTGGTGAGATGAATGCTGGTGACTGCTGAGTGTGACAGGGCATGTGACACCATGCATGCAAGGCCATTGTACATAGCTGGAATAGCCTTGGTGCTAAAATCGTTCTACTATGAACTTTATATTTAGGCACAGCCTTCTCCATCAGTTCTCTAAATCCCTCATTCTCAACAAATGAAAATGGCAAAAGGTCTTTTGCAAGCATCTTGGCACAGCCTTATTGAGCTCTTTTGTCACTGGGTGTTTACTAAGATATTTTGTATACTTTCTTAATGCTGATTTTATATCTGGCTGCTTAAGTCTCTGAGTATGCAGGACTGTGGATTGCGATTTGGCTTTCCCAAGTATGGTCGTGTGGCTTTGGCTGACTTCGGTGGTATCAGGGACATGCTGGTGCTGCAGAAACCTCCTATGGGTACAGATGAATAAACTTGACTAATACTTTCACGTGTATCTGCACATGTAGGGTAGAACACAATAAGGGTCAAATGTTACATCATCTACTGTGGCTGTGGATTCTCAGTTTCAGTAGTAGAAGTAGACAAAGTGGGCTTGGATGCCAATCTCTTATGTTGGGTCCACTTAATGGGGTGCTTGCTCTGCATTTGACTATGCATGCCAGTCTTGCCATAGTGTGAACCTGGTTTGCCACAGCTAATTTTGAATGACAGATGTTGCACACTGCAACAGTGTTATCAGAATCATAAAGCACAAAGAAATCGCACCAATGAATGTTCCCCACATCGGTTTTTGTGGGTGGTGGAGCAGATTGGTATGGTAACATGACATAGGGGTAAGTAAAGTTGTTTTACATGCTGCTGCTTTCCCACATATCTCATTTTTGATGCTTCCTGATACTTGACCATGACAGGTTGCTGCTTTGGAACTGATGGAAGAGGGATTACTTTCCTTTGCCAATAACTGTCTTGGCTGCTGCTTGTGGACATGGTGGCTGCCAACTAAGGTCTAATACTGGATCATCACCCTCACACCCATAATCAATACTACCCTCCATGCTTTCTGTAATTTTCTTTGGAGACAGTAAAGGCTGGCTATATACAAAATCTGCTTCCTCAGTGACATTCTTTTCAACATGAACATTGCCACTAACAGTGTGTTCACTATGAGAATCTTTCTGCTCCTCAGACACATTTGAAAGTGGGATCTGTTGCTGTTCATTATCCAGTCCCCAACAGTAACTGGTCCTGCAACATGCTTACTGTCCTCATCTGTCATACTGCCTGCCACTGTGCCAAACCCTCCTTGCTCTTACTCACTACCAGCTCCTGAGTTAAATCATGGATCTCCTGGGACTGAGACAGTTGACTATTTTCAGACTTATCCGAGACCCCTGGTTATATGAGTGTGGCAACATCAAATGCAGTCTTTTAAGCTACTGTTTAGAGCAATGAACTACACCAGCACTGGGAGTAGCAGTATGGTGCTAAGTGCCAAAGAAGCTTGAGGGTTTGATTCTGCAAAGCCAACACTGACATAGCATGTGATCTGGATGGCATTGTAGTACCAGTAGAGCTTGCAGTGCAGCTAACAGTAGCACCTTCCAAAGAACCTCTCCATGCCCTTCTGTCACCCTATTGACTGATGCAGTACCTAAGACACTTTTACTTTTTCCATGTCCTCCACGCTACCACTGACTTTGCCTGACATCTTAATGCCTGTACTTTGCTGGACCCTAAGATACCAGAAAGTATTAGAGAAATAAAAGAAACACTAACAAACAGACAGACTGCTAGAAGACAAGTAACACAAGATATTGTGTTATCCAGAAAATTATGAACTATCTGTGAGACTGTGACACAGCAGTCAAGTACAGATAACAGGCAGCAAATTATATTTCTTCCACTGAAGAAACTGGTGGATTTAATCCTCAAAAGACTGTTCTGTGCTGCAGAACTAACACAGCTCTCCTCTCTTCAGAAATCAACTTCACAGTGAGTAGCTACACAGAAAGGAATGTGCTGCCTCCACACCCTCCCCTGAACCTCAAGTGGCTGCAGAGCTGAAAAGCATGTGATCAGATCTTGTTGTGGTGTAATTTGATCTTTCCATGGAATTTCAGTGCATATCTGTTGAATTTGCATTGAACTGCAGACCTTTAACTAAGGCTGCACACCATGCGACTACAGAACTGAAAGAAATGTGATCAGTAGTTGTGGAAAACAATGGTCTTACCCACAAGATTTCTGACTTAACTGTGGAATTCCAGACTGCACACCATGTGACTGCAGAACTGAAAATCATGTGCTCAGAGCTACATGTGGAAAAATGAACTTTCTGTGACATTTAGGTGCTAATTGCAGATGTTTTGTAAAACTGCAGAATTCTAAGAAGCACAAAATACAACATATCAGTGAAAAAATTACAAATATAAAAAACAAAAACGATTACTTTAGGACAACACAGTTAAGGTGCTCAACAGACAAGGAGATTGCATTCAGTATGTGACCACTGCAATTAAGATACCACCTTCAGAAAATGAAATATAGACACACATTGATGGCGGGGAAAATACTGCATTTTGAATTAAAATAGTGGAAAAAACATGCCTTTGTGAAATTATTAGTCAGAAACATTATTTACACAGTTTTAACAAAACCTGCATGCATAAGTGATTTTTGCAGAACTAAGTGGAAATCTGCATTTCTTAGGTGAAAGGTCGGAACTCCACCACAGGAGGAAGAGTGGAAAATTCTGCTAAATTTTCAATATTCATGAACTCTGCTATGGCAGAAATCTGCACTTTCACCCACCCCTATTTGCAGCATACCTGTAATCCTATAAGTACTCACACAAAGAGAGAGAAGTAATTTGACATATTACAATTGTTTCAGACATGATACAGGAGTTTAAAAGAAGGAATGGGCAATGTGCCCAATAATTTGAGCTAACTTTAAAGAAAACCCCAGTTTATCTGTAAGAGTTTAAACAGGACCATTGTATAGTTCAGGTCTGGCTACCTACACCTCGTTACAATGTTTTGTAGCCTATAATCCTCATGCTCTTCTAGGAAGCATAAGAATAAAAGCCAATTTACAGGTTTAAAAAGAATCAGCCTCATTGTGTATTCTATAATTTGTTAAGAACTGTACCCTATATTTTTATGATTTGTCAATTGTACATATATTTTCCTGTGTTTTGTTGCTTCCTGGGGAATATGGCTAATTTCTCCAGGACAAACAGATTTTCTGCATAGAAAAGTAGATACAATACGAATTTTGGTGGCACATAATGTGACACTAATATCTTACCCAAAATGTATTTCTTGTTTGATTGTACCATGGACAGTACATGACAACATTAAACAAATCTTATGTGGCTTGTGAGCCATCATTGCAACTTCCTGATATAGCACCATCTTTTGCGCAATAGCTTGTAACATTGACAGTGCTTCAAAACTTAACAGAGTCAGAATCTCTCTGTATATTGGTTTTGGTATTGAATTTAATACACTTTTAGTGAGTGTTCTTTAGTACTGTTCACTTACCATCTAAAGACTTTTAGTTGTGTAACTGAGTTCAGATCTTCCTCTTTAACTTTTTGTTCAGTTAGTTTGTTTATACATTTTGTATAAAAATAATGTATCAGTATCCCTTATTTTACTAAATAACTGAGGTACAGTGCCTGTTACAGAAAAGTTTATTGGTAACCAGGTATTTCATGGAAGGTGTGCGTACATGACCGGTACCAAGAAAATACAGAGAAATACTTTTACCATTTGGAATGTGGTAAGTATGTGTCAATGCAGTAAATTAAATAATCCTCATCATCAGTAGCTGAATTGCATCAGGTGGTGCTGTTTGCAGTTACATTTATTGTAATTAGTTTCAGTTCTCCAGCAGGTGTCCCCACAGTCCACAACTGTTCCCCTAATAATGTCCTTCTTTTCTCTCTCACTGTTGGCTATGCTAGTGCATTTATTTCAATCATTTTTCACAAATAGAAAGTTCCTGCCAGTAAATTAGTTGTAGAAATTTGAGCTTATCTGTTCACCGCATGCTTATGCTGTCACTATGTGTTTTGTCTGACATACTATATAGTATGCATATGTAATTATACAACTTTTATGCAATACTGTACCACACCCTAACTGCCCTTTGACAGCTGCTGCTTCATTCCATATGTTGAGTTGTAATTCAACTTAACCGTGATTTTCCCCCATTAAACAGCTCCTCCAGTAAATCAGTTGTATTTTTATTCTGTGGGTCTCTAAGCACAATGTAGCATTCCTATGTGCAAAACACTTAGTGGATCCCCACCTGCAAGCCCCAATCCTTTGTTTAAATTTAAACATTTTCCCCAGTTGTTTTAGTGGATCCCTCCTCAAGCCCCAGTCCCCCTTTAAAATTAAAAAGTCCCCATTTGTTTTAGTGAATTTCTGCCCCACAAGCCCCGATCCCCTGTTTCAAATTAAACATGTTTTCCCCAGTTGTTTTAGTGTCTTCACCACAAGCCCCAACCCCTGTTTCAAATAAACATTTTCCCCTGGTTGTTTTTGTGTATCCCTGCCCACAAACCCCAATCCCCTGTTTCAAATTAAACATTTTCCCTGGTGGTTTAGTGAACCCCTGCCCACAAGCTGAGATCCTCTGGTTTATAATTAAACATTTTAGATGCAAATATAGTATTACAGTATATATTGTGCACTACTGCATGTTAGCAATGTCAAGCAAACAGCACAGCTGAGATGGAGGGTATGAGAGGTCTGTCCCAACTCCTGATATGACCACTGACTTGAACCTGTATCACAGCCCCTCCTGATAAGGTTAGCAACTCAACTTCACTGTGTTTTTCCCCACTAAACAGCTCCCTCCAGTAAATCAGTTGTACATGTATTTCTATTCTGTGGGTCTCTGGGCACATGTAGCATTCCTATGTGCAAAACACTGTTGTATAAGTGAAGTCATTTCTTAGTACTGTTTGTGCTCATCTCCCATCATCCATATCTATGTTTTAGTGGATCCCCACCTGCAAGCCCCAATCCCTGTTTAAAATTAAACATTTTTCACCATTTATTTTAGTGGATTTCTGACCACAAGCCCGACCCTCTTGTTTCAAATTAAACATTTTCAGATGCAAATATAGTATTTCATTATACTGTATACTGTGCACTAGTGCATGTTAGCATTGTCAAACAAACAGCACAGCCAAGATGGAGGGTATGTAAGGAGAGGAAGGTCTCAATTCCGATATGACCACTGACTTGAACCTGTATCACAGCCCATCCTGACAAGGTTAGCAGAATGACAAAAAAAGGTTGAAGTAGTAATGGTTCAGGAACTGTAATTTTATTTGTTCCTAAAATTATCTAGTATTATTCAGTTAAGTTTGGAGTTGGGGTTGGAGTCAACGTCAATACCGATCGACAGAATCAGTGTCTTGATCGGTAGCAAACAGCTGCTGAATGTACATGACTTTCTTTTAAAAACTGTAACAATGCTGAGTATACTGTACATCTTGCTTTAGTGACACAACATGATTCATAAACGCTATAAGGCACTTACACACAAGTATAAAAAAGAAAAGAATCCATATTCTATATATAATAAATAATTTATAACTCCTGCTGTTCCACAAGAAATTATAATTATTCAACTGAACAAGACTGATTTTAATTTTTTCCCTATATTTTTTCCTGGACTGTCATCCTCTGCATGTGTGTTTATTGTAAATAACTGTATACCTATGTACATCTCTATCTCCACATTTATCATCTAAATTTCAGATTACTAAATGCCAGAAACTTTCTGATCAGTATTGTACTGTATATATAACATATGTCCTATTGATGTCCTACTTGATGTTTAAAGCACAAAAAATAAAAAATAAAAGAACAAGTTCTATAACTTAGCAAGTGTGAACTCCTATTATCAGAGAGGTTGTAACATTGTGAATGCAGGATACTGTACTGTATGTCTGATCTTATATGGAGCATGTCTCTGTCATCTAGCAAGACAATGAGTTTGAATAAGACTGCAGGTAAAGCTGTCTGACCATTCAAACAAGTTAGATAATCATAAAATATGGACCGACTGAAGAAACACCACAATAGGGACCTTGATGCTTGCCACATAGCATATTGTGCATGTTAAAGTCCCACCAGTAATAATTAAAAGTCTGTGTGCTGTTAGTATGTGGTTTGCATGGGACAAACTGTAAACCAATAAATGATGCATGTGATGTTGAATGCACACTTCTGCTGATTTTGGGCAATAGTATTTTGTGAGCCTACAAAACCTATAGCAACATGGTAATCACTTCTTTTTTTTCATGCTCTTTTCTCTGTTGCTTATTAGGCTCACTTCCACTTCAGGCTTACTAACTACCCAGCCCACTTCTTCAGGTTTTGCATACCTCTCCGAGCACATCACAGAAGAACTGAGAGGTTAGAGTAATGAGCTGTGATTGAGCTTGGTGCATCTGGCAGACCTTGGTTTAGTTCCCACAACCTCCATTAGCATACTGTGTGACTTTGAGCAAGTCACTTGACCTCCTCAGTACTCCCAGGCTGCCCCTGAAAACAGGCAGTTGTGCCCAGAGTGCTTTACCCAACTGGTACAGTTCTGTTAGAATTTAGGTATTTTATAAATGTTCTACTGTAAATTACTTATTTTTAAGAAAAAATGCTGTTGCTTCATTGACATTAAAACAATATTGAAAAATTACATACAGTACACTACGGATAACAAATAGCGAACAGATAAGAAATCACCTAAAATACAATATTTCATATGTAAGCCAACACACTTTAAAATGAAGCTGGAAACTTTGTGTCTGAGAAAGCATTTTCACAGCACTGTTGCTCTAAGTGAGTAACTCAAGGCCAGAGTATGCCGGTGGCTATCCCAGGATTCAAACTCAAGTCATCTGAATTTCTGGGTTCACAGCTCAGTGCTCTAATCAGCGTGCAAAACTGACTCACAATAATCCACAATAGTCACATTATTCTAAAGACTGAAAAAGGATAGACATAATAGAGCAGAATCAGGTGGGATGTGTTCAGTTGTTTAACCAGGAGTGGTACACTAAGCTTAAAGCTTGTTTACAGGTGCGACCTGGGAGCACAGGGAAGTTAAGTGACTTGCTGAGGGTCACACAGTATGCAAGTGGGAGCTGTGGAATTCAATCCCAGGTCTCCAGATTTGCAGCTCAGAGACTTAAAACACTGCACTATATTCAAACTGAGACTGGTCAGGATAAGCTAAAACTCAAATAGTATTACTTCACATAGAGGGTTATTAGAATGTGAAACACCTTCCTAGTCAGGATTTAGAAGGCTAGTGCTATTCAGGCTTTTAATGTGGAACTGGACAGATTCCTGGAACAACCTGTACTGAGGGTTAAACGGCATAATTTTGGATAACATTCTGATATTTAAGTTTTGTTGTATAGTACAGCATACTGTATCAGTACTCATCTGGAGAATGGTCACCTCAGTGCCGCCAGATAAGCAAACATGCTGGTTCTTAAGTTTTTGTCGAGCACCACAACGCTTTGTTACCATTTAAGATAAATGCTGTAGTTTACAACTGTTGCAGTCTGCGTGTATTGTCTAATGATAAGTTTGGGATGTTCTGAAAAGTGGTAGCAGCAGAAATCAAGCAAAGATTTGTATTAGAAGCAGGTTACATACTTGGTAGGAATAACCAATGCAGCCATTGTGTGCTACCTTTTTAGTGCAAGGAAAAGCCCTTACATTTCCACACATTTCCATAAAAAAATGTCCTGTAAGAAGTCTTGCCCACACTTCAGTTATCACTTGTTCCCACTGCAGTTATTATTTATTTGCATTGCAAGAGGAACAGGGAGTATGTGATCTGATTTTCCACCGAATGACATACATTTCTTTTAAGGATCTGAGAGACATGCTAGGTCCATCAGAAACCATAGTGAGTACACAGTTTTCTTTGTTTTTGGCTCCCATTCAATGCTTTTCACCTCATTTCGTTTATGAAGAACAGACAGGAAAACTAGTACAGATACAGTTCATCATCCCACATTATCAAGGCCTTCACACCTGCATCATAGAGAATTGCTTAGTTACTGTGTTCAGGAGAAGAGGTTGTCAATAGCAGTATTTTCTGCCCATCCCCATCATCCACTACAAACAACTAAACAATTAAAGAACAGAACTTGTGTAGCTGCTGTCATGAAATGCTAGGCTGAATGAAAATGGCAAAATGTAGTAAGCAGATGGAAAGAGTGGCACACTACTGCTGAATGTACTTTAAACTTTATACAGCCTCCTGAATTTGTCATTACTATTTCTCCCTGCTAGCTTAAATGTTACCACAGTGTGGTTACAATGTTCAATCTGCCTGTCTTTGATCTGGGCACAATTTCAGATCACAGAGTTTCCACTATTGTATTAGCATGTTGATTGTTTCCTTTGGCTTGATTATCCCTATAAATATGTTTGTGTTACATAGACATCCAGTGTCTACTGAATATAGCATTAAACATCTATGCAGACATTATGGCTTTGTTAATTAAGATGTTTTTGTACTTTAAACTTTATACACTTCCTGCATCTTACATTATTATTTCTCCCTACTACCTTTAATTATACCACAGAGTGTGGTTACAATGTTCCTCTGCCTGCCTTTGGTCTGGGCACTATCGAGATCTGTAGGTTATGTACTTAGGCTAGATAGTCCCTTAAAATATTTTTTCTACTGTTCATATGACAGATGTTACTGTCTAGTAGATTTAATCATATAGTATCTAGTAAATTAAATATTGTATCACTTTGCTTATAAAACTCATTCAATGGATGGAATATGTGTATTGTTCTTTACACAAAAGAAATGCAGAAATATTTAATTAAAAAATTAAAATAAAAATAAGGAACTGAAGTAAAATCCAATTTTGTCAGTAAGGTTTTCTTTGACAGTGCCAGCTTCACATACAATCACAGCAAACAGGAAATGGCTGCTTAGACCATACACTTTCTAAATAAATAAACACGCACAGTAGTGTATAACTTTATCGAGCAGTATACAGCACTTCAGACTTCTTGCCTAACAGATCAGGGACATGACTTTAAAAAGCAGGGATGCATCTTTATAAATGGTAATATTAAGTTGGGAACCCAACCAGAAAACATAGCTTAGTGTATCTGAATAAATACTGTTGTAGTGTAAACTGCAGTCCCCAGCTTTCTCTTCAACATTAGTTAGAATGCCGCCTGAAGTTTTAAGGACACACCCATCCCCCAAAAGAAGTAGAAACAAAGCCAAGCACTTCTGCTTGGGGATGGGTGCCTTATCTGTAGTCAACTTCTATGAAAGGCAATTACATCTCTTTGTATTACAATGGTCTTATTTAATCAGGAAATGGAAGTGGGGTTTGTGGGATTCAAATACAGGTCTCAAAGGGTTACAGTTCAGCACCAAGCCTCCAATAAAAAGCAATAATAACACCAGCATGATATTTACTTATATATTTTTAAGTTAATAATTTTACTGAATCTCAAACTTTAAATCACATTGTTACAGCTGTGGAATATATGTGAATACCTAAAATTATTCCACAACATTAAATACATTGAAGAATATACATCATGATATTTTAGAGGCCCCATGTGCAGTCTATTTTTCAATGCCAATTCTTTTATTTCATATTGATTACTCACTTGATTGCTTGATTGGGATTAATATAGCACTGAGGCTTATAGCACTGAGCTGCAGACCTGGAGAACTGGGTTTGAATCCCAAAGCCCACACCTGAATGCTGTGTGACCATGAGCAAGTCCATATTGTAGGAGAACTCTGTCGCCTTTTGTTCAGGCCAGGCATATTTTGACTGCCCTCCATTTAAGGTTTCTCACTGTTATATGCCTTTCCTTTGTCTGTAGAGTGTCCTCATCACTGCCTCTTTGTCAACTGATCAACATCAGTACTGCTAGCCCCTTGACACCCCATTAATGCAGTCACATTGTTCCCCATATGTATTATTAATATACATTATTTCATCTTTACTGTTGAAACAGTAGTCTTTAAAATATTATGAAAAATAAAACCTAATACAGTGCCCACAAGTTACAGGTAGAATAATGTGTAGTGAAAAAGTAGTTATATTTTCATTTAATCATGTGTGTTACATCTAAAGAATATACAGTAATTGCTTTTTATATCTTCGCTAAGCATCTTTTAAAATCATTGGCAATGGCTGTCTGATTAATAGATTATACAGATGTTAGAGGCACTAAAAATTTTTCACATTGTCTCTCATACGCTGCCCTCTTATGAACACTTTCTGGCATCTGAATACATACACCAATGTGAAGTTTATTTTCCTGAAATGCAGGATGACAATGTAAGAAAAACATTGCCCAACTGTTATCAGAAATAAAAATCAAAAGCTTTATTTAAATCTGACTGATCATTATCATTAACAATGATTATCCTACAGTAGGTTAAACAGGCATTCTTGCTTTGTGGAACACTGGGAATTATTGCAGGATGCTATTAAAGCCTGCAGTCTCTTTCTGAAACTAGTTACTGAAAAAACTGCCATCTTCTTAGAACGAATGCAGTTTGTTAATCACTGTGAAAGTATGGCAATAGGTATATCACATGAATAATAAATGATGTCTTTGCTACAGTAAAACATGATTGGCCAGGGTATGGAGCCCCAACCAATAAGGTTATACTATAGGCAAAGACATCATTTATTCATTCATTTATTTTCCTACAGTAGGTGGGTGCCTTTTACATACTAGATACTAATGACTTTGGCTATATGTTAATTATGGCTCCTTCAAAAATAATGGCAGTTATGGACAGTTTGTATAGTGTAGCAACACTGGCTGAGGTTGTTAGAACAGAATGTATTTTTGTTTAGATACCGACACTGCAGAGGAGTGCAAGTGTAATTGTTAAAGATCAATTGCATTTTTTTTTCTGTAATTCCTTATGTTTATACCGTATGTAGTATAGGGTGGGATGTGTTATCTTGATGTTTTGGCAGTGTCATCCAGATGAAACTGTATGATTATTTGTGGGCCAGTGTTGCTGAGACCATTTGTTAAGAATGCCTAGATTCACCATGTTTTTAGCATGCTACTCTGCTTTTTCAGCTTGTTGTAGTGGAAGAGAGGGTGATGAATCATTTCTAAAATACAATGCAATAACATACCTGAATCAGATAAAACCAGTAGTTATAAAATAATATAGGGACAGAGAATTACATCCCTTGAATAATTAATTTTAAAGCCCATAAACTGCAATAGGGCATAAGAGAATTTCTTATTCAAATGTGGCAAATTTCCCATTAACAGTTTTTAAAATAACTGTCTACATGGTGAAATTTTGCCCTTAGGATCCATCATTATACTTTCAAAAATTCAATATGAACTTCTGCCTTTTTTTCTTGCATTATGGCAATCAGCTCTAAAACAATTGTAATCACTCAGTGAAGCCTCACTTTTAAGAAATATTTCTTCACATGTACAGTACTGTATATTTACTTGCACATGCCCTTTATTTCTGAAAACACAGCTGCATTAATATACAGCTACAAGGCTTTTTGAAAGTCTGATGTCATTTAGTAACAACCTCTTTCAAAATGAATGTGAAGGTACCTTGCTCAAAATAACTAAGAACTCAAGAAAAATGAAACAATTAAAGCTTGAAATTTGAATAAAGCTTGGTTGGTTGCTGATATACTGTATTGTATGCGCTGAGCTGAGTGCGAGCACTGTTTTTTAGTGTTCTATTACAGTACAGGTCTCTATGAATGAACCTATGCAAAATACATTTAATTAAGTATTATATTAATGACAGCAGTCTCTATACCATAATGAAAGTAGTCTCTGTATAAATATATTGCTGACTAAACACTGTTGGCAGAATATCATGTGGAACCTCTGCCCTGTATCAGTTATAAGCCACTGGTGATCAGGAGCATGTTTGCATTTTTATGCATACCTCCATCCATGAGCATGCACTTTATACTGTGCATGCTCTGTTTTGTTTTGTTATTTTTTATGGCAAGAATAGATAAGGAGGGAGATGAGGCACTGGGATCAGCTTTTCTAAGCTCATTGTGGGAACCCCTTATTGTGGCTGAGCTGTAGGGAGGTGTTTCCTCATTGTCCACCTGTAGTTTACAAGAGCAATGACATTAGAAGATCTGAACTATGTGCCCTCCCACAACTGACTACAGGCAGGGTATTTTTAATTAATTCTCCCTCCTATGTATTCCAGCCACATTCACTCACTGTTAAAAGTAAAATGTTTTATTTACATGGGGAGAGATGTGGTCACACACTGGGTGAAAATCATGTTGTAATTATATTATATGAGATACCAAATTATTGCTGTTGGAGTGAGTGGGGAGGGTCTTTCTGATATTGCTTGCAGTGGATTGAACAGTGGGTGGAGGGTAGAGTTTTGTTGACCAAAACAGATTTTTACCAATGCAAACAGAATAGTGGAGAACACTGTATCAATACACCTGTTACAGATTACAGCAGAATAATAATATGCACTGCATGGGGGGTAGTATATGACATTTCCATCTCAAGTTTATATTTACCAGTAGATGGCAGTCAAAATCTACACTGTGTGAGCTAGGGCAGAATGAGCAGGGATTTAGCCAGGCATTGGCAGTAATAAGTAAATGGTGCTGAATAAACATTGACAGTCAGTACTGATTTATTTTATTGAATCCATGCGATGGCCTAGATGTAATATATAAAAACAAACAAAACAAAAATGCAGACAACACTGTACTGCAGGGTTCTGTTAAACAAACAGATAAAACATGCCATCTGCAGTGCTGGTTGTGTGAAGGTCATGCAGTAACGTTAGTGCCATGTTTGCCTTGCTCAGTTGAAGTTTCATATTTTTTTCAGGGCACACATACAGTGGTGAGGTTCAGCAACACTACAACTAACAACAAGTGGAACATGAACAGGACAAAAATGACATAAAGTTAATAAAAAATAAATAAATAAAAACATTAGCATTTTTCTATTAGCATTTATTGATACACTTTTAAAAGAGAGGTATTGACACATCATCCTGTCATTGACTGCTTTTCAGTATTTGACATTTTCTGTTTGCATAAACTAAGCTGGGTAAATCATTTGGCAATAAGAAAACATTTGTATATTTAAATGTATAAATTGGAGGCCTTACAGCACAGTGGTTTAAGGATCTGAGCTGCAAACATGGAGACCTGGGTTTAAATCCCACAGCCTCACTTGCATACTGTGTGATCCTGAGCAAGTCACTTAACTTCTCTGTGCTCCCAGGTTGCACCTGTAAACAAGCTTTCAGCTTTCTCACCATCTAGCCTGACTGTCTCTACCACCCTTACCCAATTCAAGTCTGGACTCAAACTATATCTTCTCAACCTCAGTCTCTGTGGCTGTAACCATTAGCTCCTAGCCCAGGCCTCTTTTCCGCTGCACTGCCTTGAACCTCCTTTCATTACTGGATGTATCTCCTAAACCTTGATGTAGCCTGTATACTGGTCTCTAATTCTACACGTGTGTATCTAATGTAACTAGTGTAAATAATGCTTGAACCTGTATTGTGAATCCTTACTTTTCCCTGTCTACTGTCGCTAATGTCTACTTGAGCAACATATGTAACTACTGTAAAAAGAATAACTGTTTTCTTCATGTCTCTTTCTATAACTAATTCTGGGTCGCCCGAAAAGGGACCCTGGTCTCAGTGGGCTTACCGTTATCAAAATCTAAATAAATAAATAAATAGTGTGCCAATCCTAGTTAAACATTTGGTGAAAAAAGTGTATTGTACAGTTTCAGAAGTTCAGGTACAGGACTGCTAGTACTTGGCCAGTGACCAACATTTGCAAGGAGGCAACAGAGTACATACTGTAATACAGTAGTTGTATGTTTGTCCATCAGGACATTTTTTTTTATCATAGAAAATTTTATTAAGAGTTTCAGGTTTTACATCATACTTCCATACACATTTCTCTCATAGAATACAGACAGATACATAAGGATGTCCTTAGAAATAAAATTACAATTCTCAGCATGTCACATAAGTCTAGCACACATAAACAATGTATAAACATTAGTATATACTACTAATCCTAACCATAGCTCCTCATTTGCAGGCAGGGGTAAATTAAATATTCTAACAGACCCATCTAGGATCCAAAAAGAGGGGTTACACAAAGAGGGAGGGTTTTCACAGTAGTAAATTAAGGTAAGCATCCCATTTCTTATGGAAATAACCCAGTTGACCTTGGTGGGTATAGGTCAACCATTCCAGAAGGACCAACTTGGCCAGAGCTGCATGCCACATGCCTATACTTGGGTTGTTAACCTGTCACCAATGCATTAAGAGGATCCTCTTGGCCTCCAACAAGGCTAGCATAACCCATTCTTGAAGGGTCTTTGGCAGGATGGTAAGCCCTGACAAGTCCCCCAGCAATAGCTCAGAGTCTAGCTGAAGATCTCTTGTACCCAGGACCACCGAACATTCCCGTCCAATTGCAGACCAAAAGCAGAAATTGTGGGCAGGCCGACAGTATATGAAACAAATGAGCATCAGGTTGCTGACACCTCCAGCAGTTGGAGTGCAGCAAAGTCCTGCAGAACACAAAGCAGCCAGAGTTCTGTATCACCGTAATAAAATTTTAGCTGTATTAACTGGCTTTTAGAATCTTTATACAGCTTATGCAGTTTTGAAGACAACTAGCCCAGGTAGTTCCAGATATTACCATACCCATATCAGCTTCCCATCGGTTTCTACAATGTTCAATGGGGTCAGGTTGGGAATCTCTGCATATAGCATAGAATTTGCCTATATGACCTCGTGAGGTTTCTTTATGCAAGCTAGCGAGCCATTTCCAGTTGTTATTTGATCAGGTTTGAGAAGAAAGGGCATTTATAAGGCTGCGTATTTGAAGAAACCACCAAAAGTCAGTGTTGGGAGGTTACATTTATTCTTTAGTTGAATGAAGGATAATAGGAATCCGAACCAGGCAGCATAAGGTCCTTCACATAACAAATACCCCTGCGCCAGGAGGCCAGTTAGAGGTTGTCCCTGTAGTGTAATGAAGGTGTTATGCCATAGGGCTGCATATGGCAAAGGTGGGGCCCGAGCATCTTTAGGGGCCTGGGACAGGACTCATAATGCACCCCAGGCATAGCGAGAATGGCACACTACTGAGGAGGCCCTTATCCATGAGGCCATCCAGACCCAGCAAGGACCTAAGTGGAGTTGGGGCCATCATATCTGCTTCAAGACAAACCCACAGTAGAAGAGATGTGTTAGGCAGCACAAACCACTTTGTAATTTGGGCAGACATACTTGCTAAGTGGTAACCTGAAACCAAGGGGTCCCTAGGCCTCCTTTAGACCAGTGTGCCCTCAGTTTGTTCTTTCCCCATCTATGTGCCTTACCTTCCCATACTAAAGAGGATGCCAGCTTCTCAAGGAGGAGAAGAGTTTGGGAGAAAGTTGTATTGGGAGATTATTAAATAGATATAGACCCTTGGGAGCAAGAGCATCTGTATCACAGCCACTCTGCCCATCAGGGATAGGTGCAATTTACGCCAGTGCTCTATCTCTGCCCCTAATTGTTTTAAAAGAGGTAAAGTTAGCTGATTCAAAATTTGCCTAATTAGTAGGTATGTAGACCCCCAGGTAAGAAAAGCCTTGCATGGCCTAACTGAGTTCCATGCCCTGAAGGCATTCTCATGTACAGAGTGAATTCAGTGGAGCTAAAATAGTTTTCATTGGTTCACCTGTAGGCCTGATATTACAGTAAAATTTTTAAGAACCGAGAGGGCTACTGGTAGTGAATTCGGGGTGAGATAGGGTAAGTAACAGGTCATCTGTGTAAGCTGCCATTGTATAAGATATGCCGTGTGCTGAGATGCCTGTAAGCCCCTTAGTAGTGTCAAGAGCTCAAGTAGTGGATCAAGGGCAACTAGAAAGAGAAGGGGGTAGGGACAACCTTGACTGGTACCCTATACAGTGGACAGGAGAAAGAGATGTTGGAATTAGTGAGAATTCTGGCCTTCGGAGAGTTATAAAGGGTTGAGATCCACAGCCAAATTGGGGTCCAAAGCCATATGTCACGAAGGATCTCATAGAGATAATTCCTCCATGGAATCAAATGCCTTTGCAAAGTCTACGGCTATGGCAGCCATGGGGATCTTAGCTCTATTCGCTAGCCACTTCAAATTCAACAACAATCTGGTATTGTCTGAGCCCAGCTTTCCAGGCATGAAGCCTACCTGGGATGGATGAATGATGGAAACGAGGATATTTTGCAACCTGATAGCTAGTATTTTAGCCAGGATCTTCATGTCCACTGGTAATAATAACATAGGTGGAAATTAGAGCAATTAAGGGGTCGTCAGACTTTTTAGATGTCACTGTGATCAGGGCCTCATTCATTGTGGTCAGAAGGGAACCTGAGGAGTGAGCACACTGTAGCGCAAGTAGCAGGGGGACACAATTTCTTGATCCAAAGCTTGGTATAGTTCAACGGTCATTCCATCCGGCCCTGGGGCTTTCCCTTTAGCCATGTGGAATAGGGCCTGTCACAGCTCAGTATCTGTGATAGGACTATCTAATAGATCAACTTGCTCCTTAGATAGTGAGGTATTGTGAATCCTTGACAGAACTGGTTCAGATTATGGGAGAGCTGTTCCTGTGTGTCTGTGGATTTAAATTGGTATAGGGAGTGGTAATAATTTTCCTGGTCTCTAATGTTCTGGGTCACTGACAATGGAGCCAGTGGAAGTCGGAGGCATGTATTTTGAAAGATGCTTGCTGCTTCTGCAACTGGTAAGCAAAAGTTTCCTCCCTTATCACCCCTTCCCAATATTGATGATTGGTTCTAGCAGGGTTCATTCTGCTTTGTGTTGTAGCAATGTATTTATTTGATATTTAAGCCCAACAATTCAACTCGGCAGAGAGTGGTCTCCAGCAGCTGTAGTCTGGGAAGCCTTAAAATGTCCCACTAGAGCAGTGAGTTCTGATTATAACATCCCTAACTCTTTTTTCCAGGTTTTATTCCGGTTTGCAGCAAGGCAATAATGTGACCTCTCGTGTGGCTTTAAAAGTTTCCCATACTGTGCTAGCAGGACTTCCCCATCCGAGTTGAAAGTAAAATATTCCCAGGTTGCTTTCCACATAGCTTGTTGAAATTCGGATCCTTAACTAAAAAGGGTTACATCTCCATCCTGTGCCAGTGTTGTGACACTTGGGGTGGAATAAGTGAGCGTCACCAGGGCATGGTCCAAGATAATAATATTGCCTATAGAGCTGTTTGAGATTGCACCGAAGCTGGATGGTTGGCAAGCCAATAGTCAATATGACTATAAGCTTCATGTGAGGGGAATAGAACGAGTAATCTCAACCCGAGGATGATCAACCTCCAAACATCCACTAGGCCCCATTCTGCTATCATTTCTTGCAAAGCTGCGTGTGCCTTCAGGTGGGTTTGGGGTGTAGGATGAGATTTATCCAGGAATATATCTGGCACTAAATTAAAAACTCCTCCTATTAGTAGGGGAGTATCGTGTTTGAGCTGTAATAGCCCAGAAATACAGTAGCTTGACTCAGACCTCGGGGAAAAAATCTGCTTGGTCCATGTTCAGGGCATAGAGATTGCACACTATCAGTTTGCCCATGGGTGATTTTAATTTGACCATTACCCACCTCCCTTGTTTATCAGAGCGACTCTTCCACTGTCCAAATGCTCAATCTCCGTATAAGGATAGCTACCCCTTTGATTTAGAGGGTGCGAACTGGCATGTATGTCCCTAACCCACGATTTTCTAAGCCATAGGATAGACTTATTGAGGAGGTGTGTTTCTGTAATAGGGCCACATCTGTGTGCAGGGAACACAAATGCTGAAGCACCTTATTGTGTTTTATGGGTGATTAAGGCCTTTACATTCCATGACACCAGACATAGACCCTATACATTAGATGAGGACATGGTGGTATAAAAATCAGAGATATTGTTTGACTTACCCAGTTGCAGCTAAGTGGAATACAGCACAAGTACTATGGTCAAAAGTTACAGCCTATCAGACCTTCTGTAACCTGCTGGCAAATACCAAGAGGGTACTACAAACTGAGATAAGAGAGAAAGTATCAGATAACAATTGTAACTAACACAAACTGAAAAAATAAACTGACAAATGCAGATAACTGTGCTATCTAACCAGAGCCCAGTTATACAAAGTTAATATAGCAAATCCAGAAAGTGATTAAACGCTAAGAGCTACAGATGCCTCAGCGAAAGAGGATTTAATAAAACTGTATCCTCAGCTATGCTAGCGTCTATGCTCAAGAGTTAGCAAGGAGAGAGACAACCTAGATTGAACTCGTTAGTCCTCACCGGAGAACAATTCCTGGGGAGGTATAATCCCAGGGGTATGAGCAAGGTAGGAAAAGAGGAAGGAGAGGAAGGAAGAGGATGAGGGGAATAGGAAAACTTCCCAGTCGAACACATGAGGGCCAGACTATCTATTATCTGTACACTTGTATCAATCAAGTTCTCAATGCAGGATCTTCGCTGTTACAGACAGCAGCTATGAGAGCCTAGCAGCCCAAGCATGGTAGACTCCAGCAGACTGAAAACTAAGAGGGTAGTGGAGTAAGAGAGGATCATCCACCCCTTAGGTCATGGGGTTCCATCTCCATCAAAACAACTTAGCCCAAGGAGTTCCAGTAATAAAGAAGAGGTCCCTTCTATGCCCCTATATTTTCAGTAATACACAAATAAAATACACCGTTCAGGTAAGACATTACATAATACAATCAGTACAGTCTGAACATCAGCCAGGACTCACATCTGGCTCAGTGTCTGTTGAGAGCCACCATCTGAATCAAGAACTTCCTCAGACGCCACCGCATAGCGGCAAAAGATTTATTCCCTGGTTTGAGCTGCCTGGAAATGTCCACCACTTCTAAAAGGAGGATTCTGGTATATCAGCAAAGTCCATACAGCTCACTTGACTGGTAGAAGAGCATTCTTGCATGTTCAAAGGGCATTCCGGTCAGGTTATGGAAGATTCGTCCCTAGACATCTTTGCAGGTGGACCTGCTCTTTGCTGCTCAGGAGACAAATGCTGTCCACTTCTAGATCATTGTCATTGGTGTGTAGTTGAACTGGTATTTCTGGTAGGGAGGAGTGTTTGCCCCGAACAAGCAGATGCCTTAAATGCAGGCATATGTCCCATAGGAGGGGTCCTTGCTGTGGGGAA
This sequence comes from Neoceratodus forsteri, assembly GCA_016271365.2. NCBI lineage: Eukaryota > Metazoa > Chordata > Ceratodontiformes > Ceratodontidae > Neoceratodus > Neoceratodus forsteri. The sequence continues at coordinate 998,588,280 of CM057458.1, read as the reverse complement.
TCATCCAAGCAGGGACCTGGTCCGTTCCATATTGACCCCTGGATTCTTCATCTGCCAATTTCAGTTCCTAGTAATTGTATCAGAGGGTCCCAGAGCCTTCTGGGATATGTAGTTTGCAGAGGTAGATTAGGCCAGAACTTGGATGCCCATTGCTGGATCTCCTCGGGTGTGTCTGCTAGCAGCTCCTCCCTCCTTAGAAACCAACAGCTTGGTAAGTCCTTTGAATCTATAGAGGAAATTATGGGCAGCCGATACTTTCTTGTGTGGGCCATAGGCTCTGCACCTGCTTGCTGTCTCCTATGCAAAGTCCCTGTATATAGAGATCACCGCTCCTTGCCACCTAATTTCACCTAGGTCCCAAGCAGCACTTAATATGCACTCCTTAGTAGAGTATCTCAGAAAATATGCCACAATTGGTCATGGAGCTAGAGTCTGTCTATCCTTTCTCCCCACAATCCGATGAGCTCTTTCAATTTCGACTGGGCTCTCCACCGCTCCCCAACATCTTAGGAAGCATATTGAGAAATCTCTCTATAGATGCACCTTCAGAGCCCTCAGGGATGCCAATAATGCAGAGGTTATTCTGTCATCCCTGTTTTCTTGATCTTCTACCCTGGTAAGGAGTGTTTCAATTTTTAAATCTTGCATCCGCACTGTCTGTTCCTATTTGGCCTGTTGCATCTCAAGGGTCTCCACTCGTTACTCTGCCACATTTAGGTGGTCTTGTAAGTGATGTACATCTGAGGTAGTACCTGTTAAGGTTGTGCTAATATCATCGACTCACAACAGAACTGTCTCTAGACATCTGGTGATGTAATTTAACAATTCTCCCACAGAGGATGGCTGCGTGGTAGCACAGTGTTGGGGGGCAGTGCAGGTAAAGAAGCCCCATTGCCATCATTCTGAGGCAGTTGGGCTAGAGAGGTGCTGTGTAGCTCCATTGGTAGGCTAGTGGAGCCAGTATGCAAGGATTCCCGAGAATTAGGCCTGATACTTCCATGGCCTAGCTGAACGCAGTGACTCGTGGATAGCTGGCTTACAAAAGGTATGTTATACTACGGTACCACCAGAAAAGTTGTGCGGATGATTGGGAACAGTTTCCTGAGCAAAATGTTTTGAAAAGAGAGGGTCTACATCCTGGGATTAGGCAGACCCGCACGGATTGTCCTCAGATAGAGATGAGCTCTGGAGTTATGCTGCCATTTTCTAGTGGCCAAGCCACACCCTCCATCTGGACATTTGCATTGCAAAGCTGGGTGGCAGCGAGGGAGCAATCTAGCCTCCCAACCCACCTCCCTCCAGCACCCTACCATTGACACTAATTACAGTATTGAAAGAATAAAACAAACATATTGTTTTTATTGGGCTACATTAATTATGGTCAGACACAGGTCCAGTACAAGGTGCTGTCATTGAAATGTATCAGTAAATGTCTATGTGAGGATATGAAACATAGAAACATAGACTTTGATGGCAGATAAGGACCACTTGGCCCATCTAGTCTGCCCATTTCCCTACCTACAGGATAGGCTGCAGATCCTAGTTAACCAACAGCCTATTTCTTCTACCCCCACAAGAATTGCCTTATGTCTGTCTCATGCATTCTTGAATTCTCCCACAGTTTTAGACCCCCTAACCTCCACAGGATGGCTGTTCCATGCATCCACTACCTCTCTATGAAATAATACTTCCCACATTGCCCTGAACCACCCCTCTATCTTTAAATTGTGTCACCTTGTTCTTGAAGCTCTCTTTGGAAAGATGCTACCCTCTTGGACTTTGTTGATTCCACTGAGGTACTTAAAATTTCTACTATGTCCCCTCTCCTTCTTTCCTCAAGGGCATAACATATTAAGCTCCTTTAGTCTCTCCTACATCTTCTCTTGCAGACCCTTCACCATTTTAGTTGACCTCTTCTGGACTGCCTCTATCCTGTCTATGTCCTTGCGGAGATGGGGTCTCCAGAACTGGATGCAGTACTCAGATGGGGTTCTCACCAACTGTCTGTACAGAGGGATAACAACTTCCTGTTTTCTGCCTGATGCCTCTCCTTATGCATCCCAGTATACCCCAGCCCTCCCTACTGCCTTCTCACATTGCTTGCTAACCTTAAGGTCATCTGATATGATTACCCCCGGTCCCTTTCCTTTTTGTTGTTGTTACTACCTCCCCCCATTGTGTATTCTTCCCTGGGTTCTTGATATGATATTGAGGGCGATTACTGAACAGATACTAATTAGCTATAATAATGCTAGATTACAGTGTGACCTTATTGGACAGATGCTACCAAAAGCATAAGGTGTCAGCTTTGTGGTGAAACTGTGATGATTTGTTTGGTTCTGGTTGAAAACTAAGACACTTAAAACTTCATTACCCATCAATAGGGTCTGAGCAACAGTATCACAACCCCATTTACACTTCCAAAAGGCCAGCATCAGAAATGACCAGTGAGGGGGCATCAAATAATAATAAAGTGTGGCTCTCAAGTGAACTTCAAGGCAGAGGTTGCAATGGGGAAGTACTAGAGCTGTAACACTTATGACTGATGCTGTGCCATACAGACACAGCCATGAGTAATGCAAATGCAGATGTTGGTTGGTATGAACCCCATGTGAGTGGTCTCAGAGCTGCACATCAAGAGTGACCCATGGATGCCAGACAGCAGCCCCTAGGCTCGCACACTGAGTAGTAGCTGGAACCAGTACCCTACTAATGCCAAGCAGGGGTGGGATGACAGGAGAAGAGCAGGGAGATGGTAATGTCGAGAAGATTTAGTAGGAGGACCTTTCCATGGGCAGCATTTACCCGCTAGATGGGAATAGTGTATAATAACCACATACTGCCTAAGGAGCATAATAAATTATCTTCAGTGCTTTCAGCAAACAGAGTGTGACACAGTATGGTAAAGTATCTATTTCTACACAGAATTTGAAAGTCAAGTTCAGTGCTAGCACCAGGGGACAGCACAATAATCTGAAACTGAGCTGAAATAAAACATGAAGACGATGATTAAATAAAATATCTGATTGCTGTGATGTACAGCATCTGTTACTGTTGGAAAATATGAAAAATATCGGACAACACAATAGGAGTTTTAATATGTAACATTTAATATTTGAATATTTGAATACCTCTCAACCTTTATGAAAAACTCAGACAACACAATCGGAGTTTCAACATGTAAAATTTTATTATTTGACTACCTCTCAACCATTCATATCACCCTGTCTGCAGTACTGTGTCCCTGATGCTGAAGATTTAAATCAATTGATTACTGAGCAGTTCTGGACAGAAATTTTTTTAACAGTTTCATACAATACTCAGGGCGATATTAGGGATATTGGGATCAGGATCAATAATGGGAAAAGTAAGTATGTACTGAATGAAAATCAGAAACAGTGCACAACAGGGATTAGTAAGGCACAACAAAGGCAACAACAAATGCTTACAAAATGTGAGTTGTCTAAAATGCAAATTTTTTGTTGTAGTCTTTAGAGCTGCTGTTCTGCATTTCTCATCCTGAATTAACAATCGGTTACACGTGCTACCTGCTGGCACACCTGTACAAAAAGCAGAGAAAACAAATCTTTACACTTAAGGGCTACTGATGAGTTGCAGACACCACCTGCTGGATTAAGGAAAAATTACATTCTGCCACTAAGTATAATGCATCGTAGAATTACAATGCGTACCACACTGAGTGGTACACCGAGTGACAGAGAGCAGCACCAGTCGGCAGTAGCAGTATCGATCAACTTAACTGTAGCAGCCACTGTATGTACTTATATTTCTTCAATAAGTTATGAATATTATTAATCCTTATCTCTGGTAGATCTTTGTCAACAAATATTTTAAGCAATCTAATAGTATTGTTCCTAGGCATTGTTAGACCATCTTTATCCACAGACTGATTTACTAACATTGACTATATGTTTGAAATGTATTTGTCCTGAGTCTTTATCAACACATTTGGTGCTCCTTTGGTAGTTTAATCATTTGTATACAAGGCATTTAATACAGAAGCAAGTAAATTCAAATATGTACATCCCCATATTTCCATAGCATATAGTCTTTGATTGATAAGTTGATTGATAAGTTTTGCATTTATGGCTTTTAGCATAGGTGTCAGTGAGAGACCACCATAGATTCTGTTAATCTTTGTAGTGCTCCTGCTGTGATCCACATTTCGCTGCTAATGCATTTTATATGTTTGTTCAACCTTATATTATGGCTAAAGGTGAAACTTAAATAAACAAATTATTTGACATTTCTCTCTCAAGTTAGGGAACTTTGCTGCACAGTCTCCACCCATAGCAAAAAATGATCCACAAAATGTTTGTTCCAAAGGTCAGAGGCGCTTTTATTCAGATAATCAAAATGAAAATACCAAAAATAAAAATCCAGCAGTGTAGGTGCAGAGAGAACACCCTCACTCCAGCAACCAGATGTTTTACACATGATACTAGCACTTTCTCAAGCCTTGAAAAAGCACTTAGTATCACACGAAAATGTTCGGCTATTAAGGATAGTGTTCCTCATGCACCTATGCTGTTGGATTTTTATCTTTGGAGTTATCATTTGGATTATCTGAGCATAAAATGTCTCTGACCTTTAGAACCAGCATTTTGTGGATCATTTCCTTTTTACATGGAGGAGACTGTGCTGCCTTAGTTCCCTAACTTGAGAGTAGTATACAAAAGCATCTCTGAACTTTGAACCAGTGTTTTGTGGATCATTTAGTGCTACAGTGTGTATTGTATGCTACAGTACCATAGGTAGCCAGTATTGTGAGGAAACATCAATGCATACCATGTGTCAGGTAACACTGAATGCTGTTATCACACATAGACAGGCCCAGCCGGCAGTTGTGTACTAGCAGTGGATAGCACTGTCATACTGTCTTGTGACCCACATACAATGTGCTAGTGGCATGGGATTCTCACAGTACTACACAATGGCCATGTGTGATGGAGTGCATGTATAGGTGTGTGATATGTGCCAGGAGGAGGCCAGACACATACTATCATACCGACCCAATGATGTCAGGGCATTCCATCACTGGAACATGTGCACTGTGTAGATGACCCCAGCTGTGTGGTATCACTTGGTATGTGGTGCATCCCAAGCACCTGTACACCTCCCTCACCACCCTCCTTCCCTCAGTGCCGCATGAGTGTGCTGTATTGTGTTGGTGTACCCCATGGAGGGATTGGGGGTGCTGCAGGTACTCACTGACAGGATGTCCACTGGGTACTAGACCACCCTCAACTGTCTGGAAGAGTTGGGACTGTGCCAGATGAAGATGTCATAGGCACTGCCAGGAGTTACCATGCTAGGACTCGTGGCCAGTACCATCGGTTTGCAGCATATCTCTTCCTTGGCATATGGAGTGGCCAAGGGTGGCCTTTGCTCTCTCTTCCTGCCCAATGACAGCAGTCATCAGGAACACCATGATGCTGTTGTTACAGACAGCCTTGTTGCCTGTTGATGCTGTGTCCATGTCCCCATCCTTGTTTTGCTCAGAGTTAAGACTACCTTTTTCTGGGTGATAACTTGCGCGCTATGTGTCATGCAAACTCACTTTGTGCGGACTAACACACTGAATATAGCATAGCACCTGTATTCATTTACACATAAATGGGGCCTTGTGTGGACATCCTTCTGTCCTTTGGAGATCCACCGCTGTAAAACTGCTAAATAAAGCACTTGAAAGAAGGACTTATTATGAGTGGTGAATCTCTTTATTACTCATTTGTGTGCCAACACCTTTTTGGAGATGTTTAGTTATTCACAAGCTTGGCAAGCTTCAGCTGTACACCCTCACCACTGCCAGGTGTTCGCGGTTGTTCCATTTGATTTTCATTTACACACCTTTCTTTTGCCCAGAGCATACATTATCATTTTGCGCAGTGCTATTTCAGTTTCCTGCACTAATCAGGCTTTTGAATATAGCACAGGCTCATGAACGGCATGTAAAGCATGCACAATCTGTTTGCCCACCGAGCAAAGTTTTAAACAATGGGCCCCTGATGTTAAGGTTTCCCACTAATAATATTTCACCCTGAATACATTGTGTTTGTAAATGTAAAACATCTTGTATTAATTCTCTACAAATCTAGTTATTCTATATTGGTGAACTTTTGGGTGAGTTGTAAATATTAATCAGAATAAGTACAGATATGTCCCTTTCATACTAACATACTAACTTACTAATTGCCAGCAGATTAGGCCTTATGGTCTATCGAGTCTGCTCAAACCTTAGATCCCTAGTTGGGTGCTGAGGCTGTCCCCCCTTGTGTTCCAGAAACCCTATCATCCATCCCCACCCCCTGGGCCAGGCCATCATCTGATACATCCACTTTCTGTGTCTGTCCCACCTCTCTTGAAGCCTCCACTGTGGATCTCTGAACCAGCTCACCAGGCAGCGCATTCCAAGGGTCCACCACCCTCTCAGTGAAAACCTCCTCCTCTCCCCCACCCTTCCACCTTCCAACTTCAAACCATGCCCTCTGGTGATACCTCCTCTTTAGTCTAAAGATCCCTCCATGTTTACCTATTTATTCACTTGAGGTACTGAAGACCTCAATCATGTCCCCCTGCTCCTCTCCTCCAATGAAAAACAGGCAGAGTTCCTCAAGTCTGTCCTCATCGTTAAATCCCCTAGTCCTTGTATCATCTTAGTTGCCCTCCTCTGTACCCTCTCCAGGAGCTGTATGTCCATCTTCAAGTGTGGTCTCCAGTACTGTATACAGTACTCAAGGTGTGGTCTAACCAGTCCATTGTACAGTGGCAGAATCACTCCCCTGCTCCTAGAGATGATCCCCCACGATGCATCCCAACATCCTGTTTGCCTTGCTAGCCACTCTCCTTTACTGTTCAGAGTTATTCATACATGCATCCACCATGACCTTAGGTCTTTTTCCACTGTTGAGGCCTCCAGTGCCTCCCTCTCATGTGTACCTGTGTTTGGGATTCCCGCCCAAGATGTAACACCTTGCACTCCTGGTGATATTGAAATTTAATTTCATGTGTGAGACCAGCTTTCCAGGGTGTCCAGGTCCTGCAGGCCAACCTTCCCTCTTCCTCCTCAACTACTGCTCCCATCTTGGAGCCATCAGTGAAGAGACTAATTTCACACCATATACCCTCCTGATGTCCTATATGTATGCATTAAACAGGATCGGACCCAGGACTGAGCTCCCGGTGCCCACACTACACGACCTCTATAGGGTCTCGAGAGCTCCCACTGATCACTACTCTCTGGGTGCATCCAGCTAGCCAGTTTTCAATCCATCTGACCATCAAAGGGCCTACTCCCAACCCCGTCAGTTTCTTCACCAGACCATTGTGGGGGACAGAGTCAAACGCCTTGCTGAAGTCCAAGAATAATACATCACAGGCTTTCCCCTGTCCAGTTCTGAAGTTACTCATTTGTAGAACTCCACAAGATTGGTTTGACATGATCTACCTGGCACAAACCCATGTTGCTGACTATCCAGACCTCCCACCTCCTCCAAGTACACCCCAATTGTTCCTTTAATATACTCCCATTAATTTTCCCACCGCGAGGTCAAACTGATGGGTCTATAGCTACCTGGTACTTCCCTCTACCCCCTTATGGATTGGCACCACATGTGCCTCTTGCCAATCCTTAGGTACCCTCTCTGTCTCAAGCGACCTGTTGAAGAGCTCCACCAGCTTTCCTCTCAAAGTATTATACATCATGTAATGCTGTTTGCCCTTAATTACCCCTTTACTTCCAAACACTCTGCTACTCTAATGTAAGTAATTAAACCTACACTCTTCAATCCATCTTTATCAATTTTGGGCAGTAATTTGAAATGTTTGAAATCCATTAATATTTATAGAGTCTAACAGTTCCTCATTGTGTTATGTTTCCTGCAGATTAATTGTATCTGATGACATTAAGAATTTGGAATATTCTGGATCTATTAGTTTTGAAGCATGTCCTACCACATTCCATGTTAATATATAAAGATTTGTGTTGTTCTCTTCAAAGAAAGACATAATATTAATGTGTGTATTATTTGGATATTTTTGTCCTGCAAAGTAATTTTTTAGCTTATTTCCCATTTTGTCTATTATATATAGTAGTCAGTTATTCAGATCTGTGAGGACCCAATCCCGGCATCCAGATAATTTCCTATGTTCTGTATACTGTACTCCACATGACTATATTTGCTAAACCCTGCTGTATAATTTCTTTATGTTAATTCAGCCCGTTGATCGATCTCTCCTTACCAAATGTTGTGGTGTGGTTCAGAATGCTGTTATAATTTCATGTATGTATATGTGTGTCCTTTGTAATAATAATAAAATCTTAAACAACAAAAAGGTCTGTGAGGACCTAAAACTGATGGCTGACATTTACATTATATTCAGGTTTTAATGGATCATTCTGTATACCATTTCTTTGGATGAAATCTGGATTCTTATAGAAACATAGAAACATAGAAGTTGACGGCAGATAAGGACCATGAAGGCCCATCCAGTCTGCCGATTTCTTTTTCTACCTTATAAATGTGCCATCGGCCTTTGCTCTGTCAGTGGTCTATCTATACATACTCATTTGTATTGCTCCCTTATGCCTATCCATGCCTGTTTGAAGCCCTGCACTGTATTCATAGCCACCACTTCTTGAGGTAGGCCATTCCATGCATCCACCACCCTTTCTGTGAAAAAGAATTTCCTCACATTCCCCTTAATCGGCCCCTCTAATCTCATGCTGTGTCCTTTTGTCCTGCTATTTTTCTTATATTTAAACATGTTAGACTCTTTCACCTTGTTAATGCCCTTAAGGTGTTTGAATGCCTCGATCATATCACTCTCTCCCTCCTTTGCTCAAGGGTATACATATTGAGCTCTGTTAATCTGTCCTCATATGTCTTCTGATGCAGTCCCTGCACCATTTTGTTGCCTCTTTTGGACTGCCTCAATTTGGTTAATGTCCTTGTGAAGGTGTGGCCTCCAATACTGCATGCAGTACTCCAGATGGGGCCTAACTAGTGTCTTGTAAAGAAGGATTATTACCTCCCTCTTATGACTTGTGATACCCTACTAATACCCTAACACCCCACTAGTCTTACCTATTGCTTTAGAGGTCTGCTTGGATGATTTCAGGTCATCAGTGATGATGATGCCCAAGTCTCTTTCTTCCTTTGTGACTGCTAGCAACTCCCTCCCAGCCTATAGGTGGCTTCAGGGTTTCTCTTCCTATGTTCATGATCTTGCACTTCTTTGCATTAAATCCCAGTTGCCACTCTTCTGACCATTTTGCCAGTTTATCCAGATGTCTTCTCATTCTGCCCACCCCATCTGGATAATCTACTCTGTTGCAGATCTTGGTGTCATCTGCAAACAGACAAGCCTTACCCTCTAGTCCATCTGCAAGGTCACTAATGAAGATGTTGAAGAGGACTGGCCCCAGGACTGATCCCTGAGGTACCCCACTTGTGACTTGCATCTCTTCTGACTGTATACCATTTACCACCACTCTGTTTTCTGCCTGTCAACAGTTTGCCACCCAGTTGACCAACTTCAGACCCACCCTGAGCCTACTCAGCTACTAAATGAGAAAAGACCAAGGTAGAACGGTCAGTGGGGATGCTGCAACAGAAGGTAAGGCCATCAAAAAATGGAGAGCAATGAGTACCAATGCCCATAGTCTAGGTAACAAGCTTCCTGAATTAGTGGCCTTGATGGAGGAGGAACATCTGGATATCGTGGCAGTCACAGAAACATGGTACACAAAACCATGACTGGGACGTAAACATACCAGGATACACTATCTACAGGAGGGACAGGAGGGTAAAGAGGGGAGGAGTAGTTCTTTACATAAGGGAAGGAATAAAAGCAACAGAACAAAAGGGTAAACAGGGAGGAGAAGAAGCACTGTGGGTAAATTTGAGACAGGCAATGGCACCACAATCCGCATAGGGTTGTATACAGACACCCTTCTCCAGGGGAAGAAGTGGACAAGGAAATGATAGAAAGTATACTTAGAATGGCAGAAAAAGGGAAGATATTGCTGATGGGTGATCTGAATATGCCAGATGTTAACTGGAGCGCAGTTGCAGCTGCCACTTCGAAGTGCAGTTATTCTAGATGCCCTACAGGGGCATGCTCTACACAACTAGTACTGGAGCCCACTCGAGAGGGAGCAATATTAGACTTGATACTCTCAAATGGAGATGGAGAGGGATCACAGATGTAGAAGTGGGTAGCCATCTGGGAACTAGCGACCATCGAACAGTATGGTTCACAATAAACACAGCAATAGAGTCAAGCCATACAAAGACAAAAGTACTGGACTTTAGGAGGGCTGACTTTGCCAAAATAGGTGAGTGCCTAAGGAATGCACTAGCAAATGGGCGGGAAGGAGGGTGGAAGAACAATGGGAATACTAAAACTGCCATCACAGAGGTAACGAGCCTTTGTGTGAAGCAAATAAACAAAACAAGACAATGTAAGAAACCACTATGGTTCTCAAAGGAAGTGGCAGTGAAGGTTCAAGAAAAAAGAAGCATTCAGGAAGTACAAGGAATCGCAGCAGGAGCAGGACAGAGAACTGTATCAGTTAAATCAAAAGGAGGCTGGAAGGCAGTCAGAACAGCAAAGGCCCAAACTGAGGAAAAAATAGCCGACTCAGTTAAGGGGAATAAAACCTTTTATAGGTACATCAGGGACCAAAGGAAGACCAAGGGAGGGATAGTGAGGCTTAATAAAGGGAGGGAGGGTGGGCAGAGGAGAATGTGAAAGGCAGAGATACTAAACAAATATTTTGCTCAGTATTTACAAAGGAAGAGGGAGGTACATAAAACAAACAGTAGTAACACTCTGGATACAGAAGTTGATACCAGCCATTTACAGAAGAAAGGGTTCTGAAAGAACTCTTAAAACTGAAGGTGGACAAAGCAATGGGGCCTGATGGATTCATCCCAGAATTCTAAAAGAACTAAGGGTAGAACTAGTGACACCACTGACTACCCTCTTTAACAAATCATGGGAGGATGGGGTGGTACCCGAGGACTGGAGGAGGGCAGATGTGATCCCCTTCACAAAAGTGGGAGCAAGGCAGAAGCAGGAAACTATAGACCTGTTAGTTTAACCTCAGTGATAGGAAAATTATGGAATCACTTCTAAAGGAAAGAATTGTCGCGTATCTGGAGGCCAGAAGGGCACAGGACCCTAGGCAGCATGGATTCACAGTGGGAAGGTCATGCCAGATGAATCTGATAGATTTCTTTGACTGGGTGACCAAAGTAGTAGATCAGGGGGGGCTGTGGACATGGCCTACCTAGACTTTAGCAAGGCATTTGACACAGTCCCACACAAAGATTAATATATAAGTTAGCCAGCCTGGGAGTGGGTCCCAAGATGACAGCCTGGGTAAAGAATTGGCTGGAGAATAGGACACAGAGAGTAATAGTAAATGGAGTCCACTCAGAAGAAAGGAGGGTTACTAGCGGGGTACCACAGGGTTCAGTATTAGGACCAGTCCTCTTCAATGTCTTTATAAGCGACATTGCAGAAGGACTGGAAGGAAAAATATGTCTCTTTGCAGATGACACTAAGATCTGCAACAGAGTTGATGCACAGGGTGGGGTGGAAAGGATGAGAAGGGACTTGGAAAGGTTAGAGGATGGTCAAATGTATGCAGCTTAGATTCAATGCTAAGAAGTGCAAGGTAATGCACCTGAAACAAAAACCCAGGGAAGAGTACACAATGGGAGGTGAGATACTAACAACAACAAAATGGAAAGGGACCTGGGGGTAGTCATATCAGATGACCTAAAGTTGGGCAAGCAATGTGAGAAGGCAGCAAGGAGGGTTGGGGATACTGGGATGCATAGGAGAGGCATCACCAGTAGAAAACAGGAAGTTATTATCCCTCTGTACAGACAGCTGGTGAGACCCCATCTGGAGTACTGTGTGCAGTTCTGGAGACCCAATCTCCGCAAAGACATAGACAGGATGGAAGCTGTCCAGAGGAGGGCAACTAAAATGGTGCAGGGTCTGCACCAGAGGACATATGAAGAGAGCTTAAGGAGCTTAATATGTATAGCCTCGAGGAAAGGAGGGAGAGGGGACATGATAGAAACTTTCAAGTACCTCAAGGGAATCAACAAAGTCCAAGAGGTAGCATCTTTCAAAAAGAGTGTGTAAGAACAAGAGGGCACAATTTGAAGATGGGGGCGGCTCAGAGGTAATTTAAGAAGTATTTTTTCACAGAGAGGTTGTGGATGCATGGAATGGCCTTCCGGAGGAGGTTGTGGAGTCAAAATCAGTGGTGGAATTCAAGCATGCATGGGATAGTCATAAAGCAATTCTGGGGGTGGGGGTAGGAAGAAGTAGGCTGCTGGTTAACTAGGATCTGCAGCTTATCCAGTAGGTAGAGAAATGGGCAGACTGGGTGGGCCAAGCGGTCCTTATCTGCCGTCACATTGTATGTTTCTATGTTTCTATGTTTCTATGTTTCTTATCAATCTTCTATGTGGAACAGTGTCAAAAGCTTTGCTGAAGTCAAGGTAGGTGACATCAACTGCTCCCCCTTGGTCCACCACTCTGGTTACCCAGTCAAAGAAATCTATGAGATTAGTTTGACAGGACCTTCCTTTGTAAACCCATGCTGTCTTGGATCCTGTGCCCCTATGGATTCCAGGTGTTGCACTATCCTTTCCTTAAGGAGTGCCTCCATAATCTTGCCCACTACTGAGGTAAGACTGACTGGTCTGTAGTTCCCTGCCTCCTCCCTGCTACCACTCTTGTGGAGTGGGATCACATGAGCTCTTCTCCAGTCTTCTGGGACCTCTCCTGTGCTCAGAGACTCACTAAACAGTTCTGCTAATGGCTCTGCTAGTTCCACCTTTAGCTCCTTAAGTACCCTGGGATGTATGCCATCAGGTCCCATTGCCTTATCCACCCTGAGCTTAGCAAGCTCCTGTAGGACCCTTTCTTTTGTGAAGGGTAGTGTCCCTCCTCCCCCCGTGTCCATGGTGCTGAGCTGTGTGCCTGCTCTACCTTCTCTTCAGTAAATACTGAGCAAAAGTATCTATTTAGGATAGATGCTTTTACATGGTCCTCCTCCTCACATGCTCTCTTTTCTCCATTAAGCTTAGCAATACCCCTCTGGACTTTCTCCTTTCACTAATGTATCTATAGAAAGTCTTGTCACCTTCTTTACTGTTCGTGCTAGTGTTTCCTCAGTTTGGGACTTTGCCTGCCTTACTGCCTTCCCTGCTTCCCTTAGGGCAGTTTGGTATGCCTCCCTATCTTCATCCCGCTGTGTTCTCCTTATATTTCCTGAAGGCCAGCCTTTTGGCTCTGACCTTTTCTGCTACTGTATTTGAGAACAAAGTGGTTTCTTCTTCTTTGCACTTCCTTTTCTGTCTAACACAATGGGATGTTGCTTCAAGTATTGCATCCTTAATGCTTGCCCACTTTGCCTGTACCCCTCACCTGTGTTTCTTTTGCCAGGGCTAGCTTAACTCCGTTGGCCATCTTATCAAAGTCAGCTCATCTGAAGTCCCATATTTTTGCCTTGGAATGAGATGATTTAGATGTAGTAGCCAAATTGAACCATACCATGTGATGGTCACTGGCCCCAGGTGACCTGCTACCTAGAGATCTGTGATCCCTTCCCTGTTAGTCAGTATTAGATCTAGGATAGCCCTATCTCTTGTGGGTTGTTGTACCAGTTGTTTGAGGCCCTCCCCTGCAGGAATCCACTATGTGTCTAGTTCTGGCAGATGTTCCTGCTGGTATTGACCAATCTATATCTGGCATGTTGAAGTCTCCCATTATCAGAACTTCCCTTTAGCTGTCATGTTTTGTATATCTTCTAACAGTAATGTGTCTATGTCCTCCCCTGGTCTGGGGGCCTGTAGACAACCCCAGTTCTTATGGCTGTCCCATTTCCTGTTTCCAGGGTGACCCACAGTTCTTCTGGCTCCTTATGTGTATTCTGAATTTCTGTAGCTTTGATATTTTCATTGACATACAGGGCCACTCCTCCCCCTTTTGCACCTCTCGTCTCTTCTGAACAATACATAGCCAGGTACTGAAGTCTCCCAAGTGTGGTTACTGGTAAACCACATCTCACTAATTGCTACTATGTCCAGTTTAGCTCTGAAATTATTGCCTGCAGGTCTGGGATCTTATTTCCCAGGCTGTGAGCATTGTGTACATGATTTTCTATTGGCCATATTTCGGTGTGTTAGTTGTTGGGTGAGGTTTGGCATTACCCTGTGCGTCGTATGGGGAGACAAACCTTTTTCTTACCTGGTGATGCAAATGAACTGCAAACATGCTGAATCCCTGTTTGACCACTAGCTGAGGGGGAGGTGTTCTTCCCATTCGGCGTATGGGGTGCTGCCCCTCTCCCCATTGCTAAGTTTAAATATTCTGCAAAGGCGTCAAACTTCTGCCCCAATGCACTGACTCCCTCCTTAGTCAGATGCAGTCCATCAAATTGAAGAACTTTCGCTCCCAGAACTGTTGTCAGTTCCTAAAATCTGTGTCCTTTTCCTGGCACCAGCCCTGAGCCATGTGTTTAGCTCCCTATCTCCCCTTCTCTGACCTTCCATCCATCTGCCTCCTCCTCTCCCAGACTGGCAGAATCTCAGAGAAGGAGATGCCAGATGAAATGGATGATAGTTTGTCACCCAGCCTGGTCAGGTGTTCCTTGGTCTCCACAACTGACCGGCTGGCGAGATCATTAGTCCCTATGTGTACTAGGACATCAATGTTTTCTCCTGCTTTGTGAACAATTTTATGTCTGGTCAGTGTCTCCATGCTGATATACCTGGGAGACATCTGACCATTATCCTAGCTGGAGATGGGTATCAACTCCCCGAATCATGGAGTCTCCTATGATCAGAAGTTTTGGATTTCCTTTTTGCTTTTTGTTTTGGTTCCTGATTTGGGTGAGTTTTGTTGTGTTAGCTCCTGTGCGCAGTGTCCTGCTCTGCAGTGTCTTCTGCCTCTTTGTTTGATTTCAGAGATAGAGGTAGATACCTGTTTGTAGTGTTTATATGGTTTTGGAGGTAATATGTTTGAGAGCAGAGAGTGATGTGGCACCCGATTTGCCTCTAACCACCTGCCAACCTCCTGGACCAACTACCCTCTGCAGTCGAGGTTTTTCTGTTGGATGCTGGGGAAATGGCAGGTGGTTCTTATAATGTATTTCCTCTTGAATATGAAATTTGGGCGTGCAATCTCTGCCCATGCTGCCCGGGCTGAGCCCTAAGATCTCCAATGGCCCAGCATGTAGGACAGTGTTCTAAATCCTGTAAGACTGTCCTTCTGAAAATTGTTCCACAGTACCTGCAGTTAATGATATCCATTCCAGATAAGTTGCTGGGTTTATAACCTAGTCAGAGTAATTAGAAGGAAGAAAATGCAAGTAATGGTTTGATTGTATTTTGTTTTTGTTTAACTTGTTATAACAAGTTAAATTACTAGTGCCCTGTAAATGAGCTCCCTTGTGGATGCCCCACTGATCTGCCCTTCCTGTTCTGCCACAGGAAATGTCACAACTGTGGTACCCTATAAAGGAGTGTAGTGTGGGGTGGTTGGGGATGGGGGTGGGTGACTGGACCTTCCTGCCAAAAATGTTATGTTCATGTAACAGATCAATATTACAATCAAAATACCTAGGCTATCATGTTTAGCCCCTACCCTAAGTATATCATCTGCTAAACTCTGATTTTGTAGAGTTAAATAAATTTGGTCTCCCTGTATCCAGTTTTTGAATATTCTTTTGACATCAGCTATATCCTCCCCATAAAACTCAAGTCCCAAAAGTTTCCAACCAAGTGACAAATCATATCTTTCAGCTTTGATCTATTTTTAAAGACTATATAGGCAGTTCCAAAGACTGACACTACTATGTCTGGAGTAATATACTCTTTCCTATATTAATATTGGAACATTCCTAGGTTTGAGTCTGGACAGTTCTGCCACCACCTTAGATTAAGCCATACTTTTCCATTTCCTATTTCTGGTTTAATTACCAGATGTACTGGATAGTCCATTCTTAAATTGAAATCTTTCATTTTTATTGCATTACTGAGACACAATGAACCAGCCTTGCATGTTTAACTAGAATCAGAAACCCCATGTGTTGTGAGTTCATCCTATCTTATTACATCACAAATATCAACATACACAAGGTCAATCCTAAATGATCTGTACAATTATTTAAAAATATTTTAAGTATTTCTGAGTTCTCATATTCAGTTTATGTACCCTCTTAATCTGATTATTGCTTCCACTTCTGCTAAACTGTCTACATCCAGTTGGTCTGTAGGACATTGTCTATATAAAGATAGGGCAAGAACTATGTCATGGTATAGATGATGACAGATTATTTATTTTTGTTTGTTTGTTTGATCATTATCTGTTTCCCTGATCTATCTGTCCCTTGTAATTGTTCCTTTAGTTCTACCTCTGATTTATTGTATACAGTACCTAGATTCTTCAATTTTATATTTTTCTTTTGTCTTTTTTCTTCCTTCATTTAGTTAATACTTTCAGGAAATTGCATAGTTGTTAATTTTAGCTTCTGTGTCTCATTTTTGTGGCTGACTTCAATTATGTCTGCAATGAATAGAGATTGCAGAGTCTTTTATTTTCTTTCTTGGTCTTTACTTTGATGTTCAAGTAGTTTCTCCAGGTGAGCTCCATTAATTGCAACATCTTCCTCAGAAGCTACTTCACTTTTAAGTATACCAGTTCTTCAAGTATGGCTATACTTGCCACATGTGGTTTTAACTTCTAAGTTTTCATCTAAAAGGCAAATATGTAATCTGCCACTCTTACTTGAGTTTAAGTGTACTGACATCTGTTTTTTTTTGTTTATCAGCATCTCTTTAGCCCTGTGATGGTTTCCTGAAGCTCTTACATTATTTCTGGTACTGTATATCTATTACTTTACTTTGTTGAAAATAGTTCCCACTAACACCAGATTTCTCTTGTATTTTACTCTTTTCAGTGTTGAAGCTGATAAGTTCTAATAGCTGTCTTGCAGGACATCTTGATCTACTTTCATAACACTAATTTAATTATCAAGTGAGTTTTTTCTTTCTGGTTGGCTCCTCCCAGATTTGATTTTATGTTATTATTCTCTTGTAGGCTATCAAATCCTAATAAAGGAGATCTTTCAATAGAGTTATTTCAATATTTTTATTTTTTGGTAGAGTTTGTTATCTTTAATACTTCTGTTGGTTCAGTCATATTTTTCTATTTTTATGTCCTTATATTAGTTATGGAGTGGAAGTCATAATACTGGCTTCCTGGTGCTCAACTATAGTCTCCATTTTATTCCATTTTAAATTGTCAGTTATTAATGACTGTCCAGTCTCAGTCCCTTTGAATTTGTTGTTTTTATTTTCTCCATTCTCTTTTTTTTATTATGGATTCCTTTTTAAGTAATCTTATTTTTATATTTTGTTTTAGAATGTTCATCTTTGGTTTCTACCTTCTCGGTTTCTATATTGTTCAAAACACCATCCTGTTCAGAATCCTTAGCATTTTTTTATTTTATTTATTTATTCTTTACTTCTTGTCATCATTTTGACCAGTACTTAGAAAATGGAAATGAGTTGTAGCAGGATGAGAAACTATAACAAATCCTGATATCCTGAGAGATGATTTTAGTATGAGCCTCTACGCAGTTTTCTGTATATGTCTAGTCCAATTTTAAAAGTGAAGGCAACTTCAACATCTATAAATAAATAGGAACATCAATTACAATCTATTTTTACTTTGCTGTAACAATAATTAGTAATGCTCTATCAGTATTTGCTTATTGAAGATTTTATCAATCTACTATAACTTCTCTTAAAATATGCTGCAATGGTCACTCAAAACTGGATGTAATAAAATATTACTGTACAATAAAAATTGAGATCATATATCTCTCATACACAGTTATTGGAAAAATGAATTCACAGCCTGCTTAAGTGAACCAGCCAGCAGCAGTGCCAAATGCTCAAATCAAAGAAAGCTAAAAGGGAGCTCACAATAACACATAAATATAATTATAATTACACAAAACTGAAGAATAATCATAAAATATAAATAGATGGTAGCATCTCAGAGAATCACCCCTAGCATGATATATCAAGAGGCTCAGTCCATAAAAAGCTTGACTCAAAATATTTGGGTTCTGATGCATTGGTTCCAAAGAAAGTTCAGATGTAGAGCAGGTTAATGCAATTACACAGTCAGTTCTCAGCGGTTTCAAGTCAGAGGCTACAAGCAGGACTGCATACAGGGCTTTCCTTTGGATTGAATCCAATATAATCTAAACAAAAGATATACGTTACTATAGACATTAAAACATCAGAGTTAGAAAACAAGCAAATTAGGTATTTCATATTGTACACTATAACAGATTTCTCAGCACTGTGAGTACTCAAAAGAGCAACAGGGTAGCATGAAATTTGTTTACACCTGGAAGTACAAAATATTCAGCATCCAGTGGATTTTAACCTTTAGAGGAGTAAAACTTACTTCATTTTTATGCAGTTGTTATACATTCTATACATCTCCAGTCAAATAGCAGGTTTGAACTGTGTATTACCTTTCTAGCTAAAATAGACAACACCATTGTAAAGTGCTCTAAAGATGCTTTAATTTAAATTAAATCACAAAATCAAAACATGACTTTAGTATAAAAAGAATTGCAGTAGAGATACTTACTGAACATTCACTCAGATAAAGAAGGATCTTGTTCAAAAAAAACTTATATATAGGCTGCTGTAGGTGATTTATTAGCAGCAGTGTTCAGCTGGTTCGGTCAGTAACATCGTGGAACAAAATAAAGTATACAAAAATAAAGCGGCAAAAACAGTGTCACTATCATTATTGGCAGCACAAAATGAAGCATGCCAGAACAATGCAGGCCACACAACATGCAGGTAGCAAACAATGTCCACCACATGGAGACACTGCACTAGAACCCCAGTGGCCAGGCGCAAAGTTAACATAACATCTCCCCTGTCCAGTGTGTTCTGTGTTGCTGGGGACATACTGGCTTGTGCAGCTGGCCCCTTACATTATACACTGCCATCCACATGGTGGCCATGGTCCACCTGTCCTCCAGTGGTTACCCTGGTGCACTGTCTCCATCACTCAGCATTCTGAGCGAGGATGCCCACCATGTGGGTGCCTGTGCCATTAGAGTACCATGGTAAGTATCCAGTGGCCTGCTTCCCCAGTGGTGGTTGCACCCTGCCCTTTTCCATCTCCCTGCACCCTGTGTTGTTCCTGTGCACAGGTGCCTGCTGCTGTGTTCCAGTGCAGTGTCTCCATGCGGGTGGCCATTGTTTGCTACCTGCGTGTTGTGTGGCCTGCATTATTCTGGCAGGCTTCATTCTGTGCTGCCAGTATTGATGGTGACACTGTTTTTGCCACTTTATTTTGTCTACTTTATTTTGTTCTGGATGTTACTGATCGGAACCATCCTGCTCCAATTGAGTTCAGTATGTATCACACTGCTAAATCTATAGAACGCCAGAGTCCCTGATGTATCATGTGACCCTTAATGCCACAAAAATTATCTCAATTAAAACAATTTGTTTATTTTTTATTTTGAATATAAAAATAACATAGAGAAAAACCTAATAATTTGATTTATCAAAAAGAAAAACGACATACAGTTCCTAAGGGTGCCAAGTTCATGTCAAGCTTGTGCTTAGTTCTTGCTATGGGCTTTTGCTGTGACTATTCTATTGCTAAAATCACAAGCAGTAAGTGAAAATATCAGAAGTATAAAATCATCTTTAGCATGAAATGGAGAACTAAACTCTCTTGTTAATAAGACTCTTAAGAAGTGTACTGACAGATTCTACAGTTGCACTTAATGAACAGCCAGAGCAGACAGATACAACATAGAAACATAGACTTTGACGGCAGATAAGGACCGCTTGGCCCACCTAGTCTACCCATTTCCTCACTACAGGATAGGCTGCAGATCCTAGTTAACCAACAGCCTATTTCTTCCTACCCCACAAGAATTGCCTTATGTCTGTCCCATGCATTCTTGAATTCTCCCACAGTTTTGAACCCCACAACCTCCCAAGAAGGCTGTTCCATGCATCCACTCCTCTCTGTGAAAAATACTTCCTCACATTGCTCCGGAACTGCCCCCTCTCTCTTTAAATTGTGTCACCTTGTTCTTGCACGTCTCTTTTCGGAAAGATGCTACCCTCTTGGACTTTGTTGATTCCACTGAGGTACTTAAAGTTTCTATCATGTCCCTCTCTCCTCTTTCCTCAAAGGTATACATATTAAGCTCCTTTAGTCTCTCCTCATACGGCTTCTCTTGCAGACCCTGTACCATTTTAGTTGCCCTCTTCTGGACTGCCTCTATCCTGTCTATGTCCTTGCAGAGATGGGGTCTCCAGAACTGGACGCAGTACTCCAGATGGGGTCTCACCAACTGTCTGTACAGAGGGATAACCTTCCTGTTTTCTGCTGGTGATGCCTCTCCTTAACATCCGAGTATACCCCAAGCCTCCCTACTGCCTTCTCACATTGCTTGCTAACCTTAAGGCCATCTGATATGATTACCCCAGGTCCCTTTCCTTTTTGTTGTTCTATTACCTGTCCCCCATTGTGTAATCTTCCTCTGGGTTCTTGTTCCCCAGGTACATTATTTTGCACTTTTGCATTGAATCCTAGCTGCCATACTCCTGATCATTCCTCCAACCTTGCCAAGTCCCTTCTCATCCTTTCCACGCCTCCTTGTGTATCAACCCTGTTGCAGATCTTTGTGTCATCTGCAAAGAGGCATACTTTTCCTTCAGTCCCTCTGCAATGTCACTTATAAAGACATTAAAAGGACTGAACCCAGTACTGAACCCTGTGGTACCCCACTAGTAATCCCTCTTTCTTCAGAGTGGACTCCATTTACAATTACCTTCTGTGTCCTGTTGTCCAGCCAATGTTTTACCCAGGCTACCACCCTGGGACCCAGTCCCAGGCTGGTTAATTGACTATTAATCTTTTGTGTGGGACTGTGTCAAATGCCTTGTTAAAGTCTAGGTAGGCCATGTCCACAGCCCCTCCCTGGTCTACTACTTTGGTCACCCAGTCAAAGAAATCTATTAGATTCATCTGACATGACCTTCCGCTTGTGAACCCATGCTGCCTTGGGTCCTGTGCCCCACTGGCCTCTAGGTAGCAACTATTCTTTCCTTCAGAAATGACTCCACCACTTTCCTACCACAGAGGTCAAACTGACAGGTCTGTAGTTTCCTGCCTCTGTCTTGGTCCCACTTTGTGAAGGGAATCACATCTGCCTTCCTCCAGTCCTCAGGTACCACACCATCCTCCATGATTTATTAAAAAAGTAGTCAGTGGTTTCACTAGTTCCCCTTAATTCTTTCAGAATTCTAGGTGAATTCCATCAGGCCCAATTGCTTTGTCCACCTTCAGTTTTAGGAGTTCTTGCAGAACCCTTTCACCTGTGAAAGGGCTGGGATCAACCCCTAACAAGAGTGCTTCTGTTAATTGGATTAGGCACTTCCCCTCCTCTTTTGTGAATACTGAGCAGAAATATTCATTCAGTATCCTTGTTTTTCACTGTCCCCTCTGCCCACGCCACCATTCAGCCTCACTATCCCTTCCTTTGTCTTTCTACGCTCTCTGATGTACCTATAAAGGTTTCATCCCCTTCTTAACCGAGTTGGCTATCTTTTCCTCAGTTTGGGCCTTTGCTATTCTGACTTCTGGCCCTGCTTCCTTCTGCCTTAACTGGTACAGCTCTCTGTCCTGCTCCTTCTGTGTTTGCTTATACTTCCTGAATGCTATCTATTTCTCCCTGACTTTCCAAGCCACCTCTTTGAGAACCATAGTGGCTTTTTCTTTCATTTGATTTGTTTATTTGCTTCACACAAGGCTTGTTACCTCTGTGATGGCAGTTTTGATGATTCCCCATTGTTGCTCCACCTCCTTCTAACCTGTTTGCTAGTGCTTTTCTGAGGCACTCTTCCATCTTGCCAAAGTCAGCCCTCCTGAGTCCAGTACCCTCACTTTTGTATGGCTTGACTCTGCAGCTGAGTTTAACATGAACCACACTGTTTGATGGTCACTTGTTCCCAGATGGAAACCCACTTCTAGATCTGAGATCCGCTCACTGCCCCATTTGAGATTACAAGGTCTAAGATTGCTCCCTCACGAGTGGGTTCTGAAACTAGCTGTCTGAGACCTGCACCTGTAGGGCATCGAGAATGGCCCTGCTCTTGGATGTGGTTGCAGCAAATGTGCTCCAGTTAACATCAGGCATATTCAGGTCTCCCATCAACAGTATCTCCCTTTCTCTGCCATCCTAAGAATGCCTTCTATCATATCCTTGTCCATTCCCTCCCCTGACATGGAGGTCTGTACACAACCCCTGTGCAGATTGTGGTGCCCTTTCCAGTCTCCAAGGTGACCCACAGTGCCTCCTCTCCTCCCTGTTTACTCTTTTGTTCAGTTGCTTTTATCCCTTCCTTTACATAGAGAGCTACTGCCCCTCTTCTCCCTGCCTGTCTCTCCTGTAGGTTATGTACCTGGTATGTTAACATCCCAGTCATGGTTCTCTGTGTACCATGTTTCTGTGACTGCTACAATATCCAGACATCCCTCTTCCATCAAGGCCACCAGCTCAGGAGCTTGCTGCCCAGATTATGGGCATTGGTACTCATTACCTCCATTTACTGATGGCCTTACTCCTTTTTGCCCCATCCCTGTCCTTCTTGCCTTTGTCACTTTCCCCATTTACCCATGCCCTTCTCCCTATCGCCACCTCTATGTTGGTGTTTGCCGCACTACTACCATGATTTTTGGGGGCTAGGATTCCTGCTCCTTTCAGTGCCTCCCCTCTTGGCTAGTTTAAATGCTTGCCCATGAAGCATTTAAACCTATCACCTAGGATCCTGGTTCCCCTCCTGGACAGATGCAGCCCATCATGCCAGTATAGGCTTTCATCACCAGGTGGACCCCAGTCCCCAATGAAGCCAAATCCCTGAGCTCTGCACCAGTTTTTCAACCACTGATTGAATCCCATGGTGTGGAACACCCTAGCCTCTTCTACGCCATAGATGGGCAGTACCTCTGAGAAGGTTACTGTGCATGCTACTTGTCTAAGGCCCTCCCCAATTCCACAAACTCTTCCTGCACTGCTCTAATCCTTTCTTAGCCAGGTCATTTGTCCCTAGGTGGACAATGACATCCAGTTCCTCCCTGTGCAGCTGCTCCAGCAATCCTGAGGATTCGCTCACTGTCCCTCAAGCCATGGCACCAAGCAGGCACCTTACCTCCCTCTCCCTTCCTCCCCAGTTATACCTTCCTAACAATGGAGTCCCCACCAGGAGTTGGTTTCTTCCCTGTGGAGTCCCATGCCACCCTCCTGTGGGTCTCCTTTGTGAAGGTTACCAGCATCCTCCTTGGAACCACACTTTGCCAGAATTGCATAGGAATTGTGGAGAGGTACAACTGAGGGATGCACCTCTGTTCCACCACCCTCACCCTCCCTGAGCCCACTGTGATCCAACTGCTCCTCCTTCTTGGCAACCTCTGAGGCAACGGCAGTGGCACTGGTGGTCCCTGGATGGAAGGGAGGTCTCACAAATCCTGGCCAGCTCAGCCTGGAGATGAGCAACCTCCTCCCTCAGCCCAAGAGGTGCCTGCAGATGGGACAACACCGCATCCTCCATAACGTCTCCCAGAGGACTGCTGCTCCACAGCTACTGCACTGCACCACTCCCATCATGTCTTATTTCTGGCCCTTAACTGTTGTTTGGAATCCTTACTCTTTCTTCTGTTTTTCTTTCTTCTCTCTCTCTCTACTTACTTTCTGCCTCTGTGCCCTTTAAGCTCCTGATTGTCCTGTTCTGAGACAAGAATATCCTATATTTCTCAGTAGACCCCTTACTTGCTCAGAGGCAGACCTCCAGCAGGTAGAGGGGCCGGAAAGTTTATCTTGCCCTTCTAGGATGGTGGGTCTTTGGTGGCTCTGTGATCACTCACATCTTGCTCCCAAACAGGAAGTTCTTGTTGTCAGTCAAATCCTGTGCCTATAAAGTAGAACTAGCTTTGGGTGGAAGGGTGGAGGGAGGAAGGTGGGCAATATAGTCCCAATAGAGAAGTCCAGTCACACAGCACTCCTTCCTCCTGGTGTCTTCTGCCAAGCTACTAACAGAATCTTTCTAAGGCAGTCTTTAAATTTAGCTTCCTTCTAGCTAAGCCACTCCCTCTACTTACTAGATCTTTCTACAAGTAATTTAAACTGCACAGCTATCAAGCCTTTTCAATCACCTGAGATTTACACCTAGATAACTGTTCAGATAACCATTCAGTTCAGTTAACTCAGACAAACACACAAATTTTTTTTTTGTTTTGTTTGTTTGTTTTACCCTAAATTAAAGGTCCAAGTACAAGAGTTCTACTTCTTTAGTCCCAGTAGAGAAGTCCAGTTACACAGCACTCCTTCCTCCTGGTGTCTTCTGCCAAGCTACTAACAGAATCTTTCTAAGGCAGTCTTTAAATTTAGCTTCCTTCTAGCTAAGCCACTCCCCCTACTTACTAGATCTTTCTACAAGTAATTTAAACTGCACAGCTATCAAACCCAACAATCAGCAACCCAGGAAGAACAACAGTCTATGTTAAATCAAATAACAAAGCTTCTGCCATCTCCCCAAGTCCACAAACTCACTCCTCTCCAAAATATCCCTCTTCCCATAAATCCTTTCCTCTAGACCGCTGGTCCTTTGGTAGTTCAGTTTATTTCCTATTAACATTCTTAATTTTATGACCCAATTCACTGTCTTTCT
This sequence comes from Neoceratodus forsteri, assembly GCA_016271365.2. Lineage (NCBI taxonomy): Eukaryota > Metazoa > Chordata > Ceratodontiformes > Ceratodontidae > Neoceratodus > Neoceratodus forsteri. The sequence continues at coordinate 998,563,438 of CM057458.1, read as the reverse complement.
TTGATTTCATTCACCTTGGTTTCCTGGTTCCCTGTCTCCTTCTGTCCTCAATACTCCCTTGATCCTTTGGTTCTTCAGTTCTTCAGTCCTTCAGTTCCACCAGACTCCAAAAATCTGCTCACTCGTCACCAGCTCACCAACTTACAGCTCACTGGCCCCTGAACAACAGGCTCGGTTGGGCTACAAAACACAAAACAGCAGGAGAGACACTGGGATAGTAAGTCCAATGTATCATCTGATATATTATTCAGTTGTCCCTTAGGCAATGATGGCATATCTTTTCAAGGTTTCAATAAAGTGTTTAAGAATATCACTGCAGCCCTCTCCAACCAAAGACAGAGTGGACATAGGCAGAGGGATGGTCAGGACTAAGACAAGAGTTTTGAACTTCAGGAAGGCTGCTTTAAGAAGATAGGAGAATCTCTGGTAGGACACCTTGCTGAGATCAGAAAGGCAATGAGGTGGAACACAAATGGCCATAATTAAGGAGAGAATGATGGAGGCCAATAGCGAGTGTACCAAGATCAAAAGCAAGAAATCTAAGGTCAAAATCCCAGCTAGTTTGGAAAGGAAGTGGCAAATGCAAAAAGATAAAGAAAGCAGCTTTCAGTAGTACAAATAAACTCAGAATGAGAAGGACAGGGAGGTCTATTATGCTAAATCAAGGGTCGTGAACAGAACAGTTAGAGATGCAAAGGCTGCAAAGGAAGTATGGCTAGAACAGGAGTACAATCTGGTGAGAAGGCCTTCTTCAAATACAGTAAATCAGGTAAAAGAAGGATAGTAAGGGTGAGCTTGTCAGATTAAAGTAGGAGGAGGAGGGATGGGCAGAAGGGAGTGAAGAGAAAGCTGAGGTGCTTAACAAGCACTTCTGCTCCATCTTCACTAGAGAGAGAGAGAAGGACATACCAGTGCCACAAGGGAGCAGTGGGGTGGGTGGGAAGAAGGGCGTCATTGACAGCATTATAGAGATAAACAGGGTGCATAAGGGCCAAAGGCCCTCAAGGTGATAAGTCCACAGAGCCAGATAGTGTACACCCAATGATGCTAAAGGAACTAGAATAGGTGCTTGTGAGCCCCGGCAGACCTATTTAACACCTTTCTGGAGTCCAGGAGTGTGCCAGAGAACTGGAGAACTGCACATGTGGTGCTGCTCCATAAAAGTGGTTAAAGGATCAACCAGAAAATTACAGGCTGGTCAGTCTGACCTCAATAGGAGGTAAACTGATGGAGACCATCCTGAAGGAAGACTGGTAAGCTTTCTCAAGGAAACCAGGCTGCAAGACAAGAGGCATGGGTTATTGTCAAGGAGGTCATGCAAGACTAATCTGATTTACTTTTTCAATTGGGTGACCAGGACAGTGGACAGAAGTCAAGTGGCTGATGTCCTGTATCTGGAGTTAAGCAAGACCTTTGACTCTGTGCTTCATAGGAAATTAGTCAGCAGACTGGAAGACTTGGGTGTGGGAGTGAAGCATGCTGGATGGATCTAAAACTGGTTGCAGGACAGGAGTCAAACTGTCATGATCAGGAGAATTCTTGGAAGTTAGGTCAGTGACCAGTGGGGTCCCACAGGGCTCTGTGTGCACTCCAGGGTTGTTTAACATCTTCATCAGTGACACAGAGAATGGGATCAAAGGCATAATCTTCCTATTCATGGATGACGAAAGCTCTGTGAAAGGATGGACATGGAGAAGGGTAGAGAAGAACTTAGGTATGACCTGGCTAGGATGGAAAAGCGATCTGGCATTTGGGCAACAGGGTTTAACTCAAAAAGTGCAAAGTTATGCACTTGGTGGTAAAAAAAAAAGAGAGACCAAGTAATGGTTTGGTGGCATGCAGGTTAGCAAGTCAGAGGAGGAAAAGAACCTGAAGTAATGATCAAGAGTGACCTGAAGCCCTCTGCACACAGCAGGAAATCAGCAGCAAAAAGTAAATTGGATGCTGAGCTGCATATACAGGTGGATTACCAACAGGAAGGTGTAGGTCATACTGCCATTTCACAGATCACTGGTAAGACACACCTTGAGTACAGTGTGCAGTATTGGTGTCCTTATCTTTACAGAGGATGTTAACTTTCTGGAAATGGTCCAGAGAAGGATATCAAAGAAGATGCAGGGCCAGCAGAGCAACACCTATGAAGACAGGCTCAATGGGCTCAACATGTACCCTTTGAGAACAGAAGGGAGAAGGTGGGTTGATTGAAAACTTCAAATACCTTAAAGATATGAACAGAGTGAATACAGAGGGCATCTTCAGACTTAATGGGAACAAGTCCACTAGGGGCATAGCTTAAAGCTAGTAGGGAAGATTCATGAGAGAGATGAGGAGGCACTTTTTCAGTAGGGGAGTGGTGGCCAAGTGTAATGAATTGCCAGAGGACATGGTCTCCATGAAAATGGTAGACTACTTCAAAAAGGATGGGACATAATGAAGGGAAATTGATGGTGGAGGTGGGGTAAGAGGGACCTGTAGACATGGGGACCCGTACCCTGAGCAGACTAGTTAGACAGCCAGGCCTTTATCTGCCAGCACCTCTGTATGTTCATGTGAAGCAGTAGCACTCTAATGAAAAAGCCATTTTACATTTTGTGAATGAACAAGGGTTGATCAGCTAATTCTGTGTTTGTTTTATACAGGGGTTAGTTAGCTAATGGGAAGAAGGAAGAAAGAAAAATAAACAGTATCACAGGGCATAAGTAAGCAAGCTAACAAAAAGGATACCAAAAAATAGTATATTGCATTTTTTCTCCCAACAGATGATAGCAAGGAGTTAGATCCTTACTTCCAGGGACTATAAAAGAAAAGTTCCCTAGATCCACACCCAAAGTATCCCTGAAAATAAGTCTAAAAACAAATTGACCTTCTAGCTCTAACCTTACCAAGCCCACATGAGATTTAGAGGAACAGATTAGATTTGTTCAGCCCTTCTACCTGTCCGGACACAGCTATAACTCTCAGACTAATCCCTAATTTGACTTTCTCAGAGAATATGATGGAGAGATTTTAGAACAATCCCCAAGGATGTAACACAAAGTCTGAATCATCAAGCTGATAATCAAAGCATACCTCCCAATCTTCAGCATTAAAATGCATAGCACTGGCCTTCAAAATTTAGAGCAAATTGCCAGAATGTGTAGCACTCTTTTATTTTAATAAATAATATGTCTAAAATTAGAGGGCTGCATATGTTTAGTGTTAAAGAATTTTCTATCAAGATAGTTTGACATTTTAATACTTTTGTGTCCAGAAATAGCTTCCAACATTATGAGTAAATCTTTTGGCAAGCAAGGGTAAATGTAGTGTAAAATTATTGCGCTATGCGAAATTCATATGCAGTTGAGAGGTATAATCCAAAGTCTGGGCTCTGCTATAAAATCAGTAGCTGACCAACTTATTCAAGGAAACCATTAAAACCCCAATCCCCAAATATAATAACAATGGAAACTTTAATTAACATGAAATAAAACAAGAAGGTCTTGCAGGAGAGAGGTTCAACAAAGCAAAATAAACACAGTGAAGGTCTCATCACTACTTGGCAACAACTTTATAATTTAAAACTGAGAAGTTATAATTTCTTCATTTGAATACCCAACCCCCGCAGAGAAAAGTAAAAAAGGAGCAAAACATACAAAAGTCATACAAAAAAGGTGGGGAGGGAGAACACAAATTCTTCCAGTCACATTAATGGACAATTACAAAACTTCCTACAAACAGTTGAACCTGTAACTCAAAATACAGAAATCTATTTAGCACAGAAGGAACAGGTACATAAAAATAAAAATAATACAGACAGAGAAACCAACCAGGAAGGTTGAAAGTTGTATTAGCCAAATAAAGTATTGGTTCCTGCTCTAGTAGGCTTTACTTAACAATAACAAGTATATCAGGAAGATAAAAATGTAAAAATTCAGGCAATCATTATAGAGTTGAGTAAACCATACCTGAAAGATCAAACGCAAGCAGTTTAAACACGAGTTGAGGGTGCACATACCAGGGCTACTCAAAACAGCAAACACAAGAGGTTGCACAGCGGCAAAACTCAAAGGTGGGCTGCACTCTCAGAAGTCTGAAGCAGTTCAATACCAGACATAAAGAGCTGTGTAACAAGTAACAAAGCTTATAAAACATGCCACATCCAGTCAATGTGTCATATATTCAAACTGCTGTGCAAGACCCCAGCGCTGGAAAACAAAGTCCAAAATCTAACAAGGAATCCTTCAGTGCATAATACAGTATACAGCTGCTGGATGTCATCCTGAAAATGGAAAGCTAGCAGATAAACTGAGAACTGCTACACACATACTCATGTTCTATCATGCCCTAATGTTTCAACATATTGGCTGACGCTTCATCAGAGGTCTGATGGTCCTTGAGGTAATACTGCCCATAAAATAACCTGTATTCCCAAGCCCAGGTACCCAAGAAAATAGAGGACCTTCCCATGACAAGGTCTGAAAAATATGTATGAGCTGTACACATGTAAAGCATCAAACCAGCTCCACACTAAAGACAGTGCCACAGTCATAAAACCATGGCAAACGAAAGCAACACTGGAAAACGGCAATACATTTTACTGCACTATAAAAATACTTAATCTGCAACAAGGAGCCTGATGGTTCAAACACCCTAACCAGTTTTGTGCTATATGCTCTTCGGGGTGGGGGAGTACATCCAAGCAAGAGTTTTATTTGAATAATTTTAAAATTCAAGAGCATTTTACTTATCTGACAATCAATCTAGCTACCTATTCATCTAACTGTCTGTCTGTCTTTCTGTCTATCTATCTAGCTATCTGAAATTAATTCAACTGGGATAACTCCATGAGATGCAACATCTCATTTTAATCATACATATAATGTGCCTTATAAAAATAATCATAATGTGTAATACTGTATGTGCAAAAGTGCTAGCCATGGCTAAAAAATAAGTTAAATGTGCTTCTGCAACTGGATGAGATGGAGATGATGAGATGAGATGAGATGAGATGAGATGAGATGATGTTTGTGTAAAACTTGATTTGCTTTGTGGCTTTCTGCCTCTCTATCCATGGATATACCACCCTGTAGGTATTGACGCAAGGAACCCTAGAGGAGGGTTCCCCACAGGTGCTGTGGGAATGATTGTGTCAGCAAAAGTAGGTTAGGAAGAGCCCACAGGTAAGAGAGATGAGCCACTGGAGGAGGAGGAGGGGTGGGTGGTGGGCAATGAAAAATTAATCCTGGTGAGGCCCAGGATGTGTGACCTTAAGCCCAATAGAGGAGTGATGTTGCTCCACCCATCGAACCTTGGGTTAAAGCCTCCATTATATGGCAAGGGAATACATATAAATCACAATAATCAGTACAAACATTTAAAGAACACACAATAGGAACATAAACCAATTCATGAATCCAGTAGCCACAGTCAATTTTGTATCATGATTTCCACCATGTGTAGTATCACGGCTCTAACTGGTGAAGTCAGCAGGAACTGCAGAAAACCTTGTTGAGGGCAGGTAGTGGGCAGGAGTGCAGCAAGGGATGGAGGCAGGTCTGTGGTGAACTTGTCATATTTTGTTGTGCCAGATGTCCTTGATCCATCCTGTCTCATTGCATTTAGTGCTGGGATCTGCTTCTTGACCTTGCTGTTGCATTTGTACTGGACTGGCTGTGGCTGCTTGTAGTGTGTGTGGCTTCTGTGCACACTATACCACAGAGAACCATCAGAGCTATGGAAGGGTGGCTGAAAATTCATGAATATATGTAGGAGAGGGCTGATAATTCTGAGAAAACTTTGTCTGATACAGTGGTATTTAGACACAATTCAGCATATGTACTGTATATACAGTATCAGGGACATGTAGTGAGATGACTCAAAATATGTTATTTATCTTCAAGTGTGAGGGGCAGGACCATAACTCATGAGTGGTGAGGCAGGGTCCATTTTGAGTCAAGCTACTGTACTGTATATTCAATACACGCAACAGCAGTTTATAAGTTTTAGCTTTTTAATTGGCAGTTTGAAGATTTTGCTGTTTTTCTTTTGTTTAGCACCAGTATTTGTTAACCACCATGCAGCTTTTTCAGCAATAATGTGTGTCTGGCAAAAATATCAAGCTATCTATGTTGTCTTCATTTTCTTTCATTCATAAACCAAGATACAGGATACTGAAGTTTTTTTTTTAAAGTTCCCACTTGTGGGGGAGGGTGCTGCTGAGCAGCTTCTAGGAAGCAGCAACTTACCTGAGCTCCCAGATTTTTGCATTTTAAATTGCATTAAAACTTGATTTATAACAGTTTCCTGGACACAAAGGCAGGAAAAGGTGTGCTTGACCCTGAGAACAGCACTATGGGGAAAAAATCAAGGAAGCAATTCCTTATCTGCAGATTTCTTTGCTCTCCAAGAAATCACAGCAGCACTGGAGGAGCAGCCTGCATCCTCTGGAGTAAGCTGTGGCATCGGGTGATTCACCTACTGGGGAGCATCCCTACTTTCAATCCAGGTGACATTGAACCAATTGGAGAAAATGGTTCAGGATATTCATTAAAAATGGATTCCCAATGGCCTGAGTTCCGCTCTAGAAACTAGGACAGACCATTGTGACAGATGGTCCAGAGATCAGAGCAGTTGGTAATGAAGGCCTGTGATGTGACTACCAAACTGATCAAAGAGAACAAATTATTGTGACAGTGTTTAGAAGTGATTGAAAACCAAGCCAAGTAAAGGAATGTGCGGGTGATGGCCTCACTGAATCAGGGAGAGTGAAGACTGTCTTGGTTTTGCTCAAGCCTTTTGCCAACTATCCTGGGCCTGTTGGAGGATGATCCCCCCGACAGAGAAAGCTTATCACATCACCCTGCAGCAGGCTGCACTGACACAGTAGCTCCTCAGACTCTATTAATTGTGTGCACTGGAGTGAGGGATCGAGACCAGGTGCTTGCCTTAGCCTGAAGGCAATGAAGTCTCAAGTATGGGGAGGACACTTTACAGATATTCCCAGATCTCTCATACAGTATATGGAAGAGGTGGAAGGCATTTCATGGCATTTAGAGCTGTCTCAGACAACACAAGATCCAGCATCAACTATTGCTCCTGCTAGACTGCACCTGACATGGCAGGGGTGGCAGTACCAATTCAATAATTCAAAGGATGCAGACAAGGTGCTGCAGTGCATTGTGCTGGAGTTGGAGGCAATGGAGGAGGGAGGTGCCTCCTCAGATGGGGATTAATTTGATGCCTGGGACTGTCCTTTGAACTGTAAGTTGGGCAAGTGGGCTGGGGGCTGGGATATGGGCTGTTCTGGTGGTAATTAAGGCTCCTCCTTTTAATCCTTCAAGCTTTATGTGTTTAATTATTTCCATTGCCAGGACTCTGATTTTTTAAAGAGTTCTTGCAATCTATGAGCTATTTTACCTAGCCAAGACTACCTACTTGCTTGTTTATACTGGGATCTGAGGTATTCAAAGTATCCTACTTCATGGACAGTAAGGCAGTGTCCTGAGTTTGGACTGATACACATGGCATTGATACTGCCGGATTACTCATTTAATGCTGCATTTGTTGATCAATGCTGCTCTGTTGTTGGGAAGACTTTGTTTATCGCTCTTCTGCTTTACCTGGGAGAATGGGAGCTCAGTTGTTATATATATACACACAAATTCTTCTGTTATGTTGGGAACTCACATTGTCCATGGTAACAATATGGATATTCACTATATATAGGTACATGACTTTGGCTGCAGGATTCCCCTTTGCCCTTCCTTAGCTGCATGCTATGGTATTCATCGCTGATACCTTTGGGTTTCTCCCCTATGATGTAACTCCAGGGAAGTGTCTGTAACAGGGTCCCTGTTCCTGTAAGGTTTACTCCCCTACTAAAATAAAAGGTGATCCCCTTTTTCTCTCACACTGTCCTATCCTCTTCATCTTTCTTCTGTCCTTTTTTTTTTTCATGTCAGGGTGGCAACCTGACATATCTCATTGCTTACTTTACTATCCCTTTTCTCAAACCCCTTACGGTGCATCAGATAGGGTTGAGTGCAGTAAAGCACTCTCCTAGTAGAAGATATGTCCAAACGTGAGTATGGCTTTACTTTTAAATAGGAAAACACCCTGAGTTTCCTGGAGTGTTCCCAGTTTACAGTAGTGCCCAAGCAAAACAGAAGTGTTTAGATAAAGAATAAAACATTCATGTACAAAGAAAACAGCCCAGAGATGTTGTAACCAGGCTGATAAATAAAATAAATAGCCAAAGGTTGAAATGGGTTTAGGAAAGGCCCAAATTAAATGTTTTGTTCATGGCTGCATTTCAGCCATTAGAGCAATAAAGAAAGTGTTGCATAGTGGCAGGGGCTGCTAACGAGCCTATTAAGAGCCCTTGCAAGAGTTTAAGTAAAATGGCAGCATTCTGAACAAAATGAGGGCTAATATGGTTTTGTTACTACAAGAAAAGAAGAAAAAAGTGGTAATTACCTGTCGGGTTCCCTGCAGTTCTTGCTATAGGGCTGGCTGCCCACAAAATGGCTGGTTTAAAGACGAGGCTTCAGTGACATCAGAACAAGGGAGGGCTTGCTCCAAAAGAGTCCCAATTAAGCCTAAAAGAGCTATTATTGATCCCTACCTGAAGGTGTTTTAAAGTAAAGTCTATTATCAGGTAAAGGAGTATAGGACTTGGAAAAACATGAAATAAAATGCATTTATTCTGAAAAATAAAAGAATAAAAACCTAATTGTTTCCTTGATGTTGATCACCTGGCCATGATGTCATCAGCCATAAGGCTAAAAACTCACCACTAGAGGGATGTTGAGAGAGAGAGAGGTGGGGGAGGGAGGAGGTGAGTGGGTAGGTAGTAGGTAGGTAGGCAGGCAGGCAGGCAGGCAGGCAGGCAGGCCAGTGAGCTGCTGGTCTTGTAGGAGGAAGGTGTTTATTTTCACACCAGTGAATTGGTTTAAAAAGTGGTAAAATAAAGAGAAGAAGTGACTAGGGAAGAGTCATCTTCAGAGTTTTGTTTATTTTGTGTGTTGATTAACACCTTGTTTTTTTCATTTCTGTAAATATTAATTTTATTTGATTTTGAATAAAAATCATAAACACATTTGTGCGTTTATTTTATGCATCATACCTCCTGCCTAAGTGTTTGTTATTCCACACCGTAACAGTGTCCTACATGTTTTGTATACAAAAGGTGTATTGATAATGTACTGCTATCCTCCTGTGCAAATATTGTTTTGTAAGTTTTGCCTTGCAAAATTAATAAATAAATAACACAAAAAAGCGTTCCCACTGCGTGCCATGCCCACCATGAAAAAATACCTTGGTATAGTGCTGTGCTGTTTACCATCCAGAAACATCTGGTAGCACCATCCTAATACATCCATATAACATGTACATTCAACAGACAACCTCAATGGAAATTTTTTTAATTGTGAATTATAGCCATCTTTATTGACATGAGTCATTAATTACACAATTCACTATAAAAACTGTTTTAACAATATCTGAAAAACTAAAACATATTGCAGAAGAATCTAAGGATGTCAGAAATACATTTTAGCTAAAAAACTAAGTCATTAATTTTTTTTGCCAACTAGCATTAGCAGCTGACTTTAGTGTTGCACTTGGCAGTGTGATGTCAGCAGCATTGTGAAAGCTGTTCTCTGATTGGTTCAATATTCCACTGTGATGACAGTAACTTTAAACTATCCATTGTGACAACAGTGACAACATGGTTTTAATATGTTGCTGTTACTGATGTCACTAGCCAGTATATACATTTTGTCTTGTCATTTTTACCCCCACTCCTGTTTTATTGTATATATAAAGAATAAATGATGGCTAGGCTAGGTGTACAAGGACATACTTATAAGCACCAAGGGAGGCTAATTAGATATAAAGCCACAACCTAAAGGTAGAGGTTTTATCTAATTAGCCCCGAAATGGGTATATGGCCTGAATGCCACATATACCAACATTTATTTTATATAATACATGGCTTTTGTGCTCTTTTTTACTGTATGTATGTTCTGGGACAGTTTTCTGTTGAGTGGTAGTTAAGGCCATTTTCAGGTTTGTCACGTAGTTTTCAGCAGTAGATATTTCCATAGTATAGTGGCAGTTTGGTAGCTGGCTTTCTTTTTGACATTTTGGGTTTCGGTAGTGTTGGGTTCATCCTATAAAAGGCACGTGCATGGGTCAGTCATCCTTTAGTTCATTGATAGGGTCTGGGATTGCTGTGGTGCAGCATGTTGGCAGCATTGTGGAATGGTGCTGGAGGTTGGAAGGATGGTTTGTGGTCAGGGAGCAGAGTGTACCATCAGGACCCATGGAGCCAATGAAGTAAGTGGCTTGGTGACAGCACAAGAGAAGCTGGAACTTGGAGGGAAAGACAGTTGGTAAATATTGGGGCTCTTATGTGTTCCCTGCAGCCAGCCTCAGACTTTTTTTATGGGGAGAGCTCCAGGTGTGGGGATGTGAGGCAGAGAGAGGATTGTCTACAAACATGACTGTTAATTTTTGAGTTATGGGGCATGCTCCTGGACTTGGGGTAGGGAGCCCCCAGGTGTCTGTTAGGTTTTAAGTGTTGGAAGAGAAGAGTGTTCCTGCTTGGGGAGGGAGAGGTTTTTCCATGGTGTACAAGTAGAGCATTAATTGGCGAAGTGTACAGCTGTATACCTCCGAGTGTACAGCATTAATTAAAGGTACAGAGCTGTAATTGGTGAGGTATACAGGAAATATACAATAATGGTTCCTATGGGAGAAAGAACTAGTCATGTATTGTATTTCTGTATAGTGCTTCAATTTCTCCCTAATAGTGCACAACGGGATTTAACTGTAATCTTTTGAAAATCGGACTTATCTGTTTTAGTGTGACTAAAACGCTTAGTCAGAATTAACCAACAATGTTAAATTCCTGCTGAAACTGAAAATCGTGGAAACACAGAGAAACCATTTTTTACTTCACATATTTTGTTGAGTTTCATATTAAATACAGTACAGGGTAAGAAAGTCAGTTTTGTTTGACACAGAAAGCAGTTTATTCTAAGGATTAGAATAATAAACTGTGAACCTGGAGACCAAGCAGACCAGATTTTCTATCTCACAACACCACTTGCATACTATGTGACCATGAGAAAATCATTTAATCGTGGTGTGCTACATGTTGCATTTACAAAGAAGCTCCTGCCTTTCCTGGCAAAAGCATTCTAAATAAAATATAGGAACTGAAACTGCTGACTGTCATTAATTACATGCTGGTATTTACATTACAGTTTCCACCAAGTAGCAAAACAAAATTTGATCTACCACTTAAGAAAACACTGCTATCTATTTAACCTCTGAATGTGAATGGGGAGGGTTTACAGTACATATGCAGAGGCACTTCAGAAATGTACAGTGTTTCTTTTGGAAACAGTGCAATAACCTGTTTAAAGTGCAATTCCAAGTCTTCTTGGCTTAAGAAATTTACAAATAACAGTGAAATCATTTTCAAGTGCAATATTCTGTAATGTTTGGTGCAATTAGGGAATTGTGCAAAGTCCCTTAATCCACAGTTTACAAATAACCTGCATGCCAACTAATTATGAAAACACAGGTTTATGTGGCACTGTATGGAGAATGCATGCATCTGTGTCTGAGTAATGGGATAGGATTTGTGTCTAGGTCTGCACATAGTGTGTGTCTGTGAGTGTGTGTGTGAGTGTGTGTGTGTGTGTGTGTGGTGGATCCATCACAGCAATCAGTACCGTTAGAAAGGCATGGCGGGCAGTGCTCCCGCACTGGGCGCAAGCCTCAAGGCGCAATTTTCAATGGAAGCTTGGTATTTATTCACTTACAGTACCACTCATACATTTTTATTTTGTTCACTTAGACTGTAATTATAATTGGCTGTCAGCAAGGGTGTATCTGCCAAAGATCAGCAAGTTTGGGGTACATGAGCTGCAGGCAAATAGTCATGTGGTGGTAGTGTATAGTACAGCGAGTGAGAAAGAAAGAGAAACTGTAGGCGGTCAGCAATGCACATTATAAAAGGTACGAGCGAGTGGTTGACACCAAGATTGAGAGTATACAGCCAGACAGTCATATTATTGTGAGAGTAGAGAGAAAGAGGTGTGAGACAGAGATCCATTAGTGAGGTCCTGTCCAGACCATCTTGGATTTTTAATTGTAAGCATAAGCATATTAGTAAAGCTGAGGCACAATAAGTCTGTCATCCTGTCTCCATGTGTGATCCCAAAGCCAAATTCCATATTGTTTAAAAATCAAATTTGTGTCCTGCTTGCTGTTTAGTTTTGTGTGGACTGCGTAAGTAGAGTCTGAACTCTAGTCTGATTTCTGAAATGAGTGTATCTGCAGCGTGATGGTGCCGGGGAATTTTCTCGATTTGAAAAAATGGAATTGGAATTTAAATTGGAAATCATGTACTGATCAGTCCAGATCTGCACTGATCTCATCATCAGGAGGAGGAATGGGAACAAAATCTAGCCAGTTGCCGGCTCACAGCCATGCTAGCCGACTACCAGGCTCGGGCTGTGGGCCCAATCTGATTGGGCTCCACAGTCTGCCCAGGTGGGTGCGTGTAGTGACTGCTGCTGTAGTAGTTCACACAGGACTCTGGACTGGGACAGTGGATGGGAGTGAAGAAGTTGCTGGTTGCCACCCCACCCCTCTTTGGCTTTCTGCCAAGTTTGGCTGACTGACTGCCATGGTGCAAGCGGGCGCTGGCACCATCCCTCCCACCCTGTTGTTTTCTTTCCTCTCTTGCCCTGCATCCCTTGCACACCCAGTGAAGCACTCCACATCATGCAGGCTCCTTGCACTGCCTTTCCCATCCGAATACTCTAGGGCGGGTGGCGCTGCTGACCTCAGGAGTCAGCAATCAGCATATTAATTTCCTCTTTCACAGTCTCAGTGCACAACATAAACAACACTATTCAAAAAAAGCTCAAGCAACTCAAGTTATCAATTTAAAATAAATTCTGGTTTTTGTCGAGCCAAGAATATCGGAGTAGATTGAGACTCGAGAATGAGATGTTGCTTACTCTTTAATAATTAGTCAGTCAGGACCCTTCAGCTCTGAAGACGTTACATTCTTTCTCTGCTTTAAAATCATTTTAAAACAGAGAAAGAAAAAAGTAAAAGACAAGACATGGAAAGTTTGGAAACTGCTGAATATTTAAATTGTTCCACCCGAGTCCACTCCTGAATAAAATGATTGCTTAATTAGGCTTTTCCTGTACCATACAAGTATGAATTTTCTTCAGGGTAAGAGTAGTTAGAAAAGCAGAAATCCATTCCAAAAAGATGTGAGGCTACTTAGTGATAACTACACAGGTGTAGATTCCTTGTGGTACATAAGAGCTTTGTGGGTGGTTAGGTGGTTATCTGTATCTCCACTGATTGAAATGAACTACCTACCCACAGAAAGGTAAAATTAACTGCTGGGGTGGAGGTAACAGATTTACTTGTTTGTGCAATTTGCAACGCACTCCTTCACTGTGAAGGAGTACAAATTGTCAAAACAAGTAAATAAACTTCACCCTCATTATTCGTTGCATCACAGCAGTCTGTTTTTTTTAACCTCAGGGTCTCAATTTTCAGTAACTATGGTGGGTAGCAGCACTTCATGGGTGGAAACTGGCTGCACCATTGAGCTCACAATTGTGCCATACAGTACACAATGCTGGGTGAATTAGTCATCTACTTGCTAGAGGGTATAAACACAGGCTGGATTGCACTTGGGACCAAGTCACAAACTGGAATTGCACTACTCTCAGTGAATGCCATTCTGTGAATCGGGTGTAATGGTCAGTGCAGGGCATCCAGCCTGAAAAGCATCCCCTTCCTAAACCTATAATCCTCGAATATAGGGCCTTTGTGGGTCACTGATTCCAGATCCTTCATGGCCTAGTGGCTTGACTCCTGGTGACCCAATGTCAATGCCTAGGTACAAGAAGCTGTGACCGATTGTGGAAGGCTGCCACATATTTGTGGAATGGTACTGTGGCCCATTTGTGGTAGTAGCCCACCCACCCACACTATCCTGAAGTGTCTCAGCCATTCAGGAAGGGGTCCAGATTCCAGCTGAATTTAGCCAAGACTTGGGCAAGAGGGTTACATTTTGCTGCTTGTGCTAAAGGGTCACACTAACTACTTGGCTGTATCAAGTAGTACTGAGACTGAGGCCTTGGCTCCCCATATATGCAGCCATTAGGATTTTAATCTCTGTTCATGTGTTTGAGAGTAGGGGCAGTGATTTATTGCTTTGGTGATGTTGCCAGCCTGATCCAGTCTCCTAGTACTAGTACTCAGTACCAGACTCTGCTATTTCATGAAGAATCAGCTGCAGCACTCAGGACAGCCAGCCATGCACTGTGCAGAGCAGCACTGGCACTGGTATATTTAAGCATGTATATATATATATATATATATATATATATAATTATACCATGGGGGTGAGAGCTTTTTCAGTAGGATAACCTGTGTTATTTCCACTGCAGTGAGGATAAATCCTGATGGCATCAGCAGAGTAGGATATCAACATTTATCCATACTCTGCTGATGTCACCAGAGTGAGGATAAATGCACTGCAGCTTGCATTCTAAAGGAAACTGCTTCAGAAAAGTTTCTCTTTCTCACTGAAGCTGCAACTTACTCAATTAGCTTTGCAAAAGACTCTCACCTATGCCCCATTATGTTTCTAACATTGCTAGCCCATTACTGTGCTGATCTCAGCTTCAAAACAACCAAATTCTAAATGAAAGTCTTTTACAAGCAGGTTCTGTTTCTCAGTGCTACCTGCAGCAGTTTTCTTTCTCACTGAGCCTCTGACTCACTCAATTAGCTTTGCAAAACACAATCACCTCTGTCTCTGACTCCCAGTCCATTCAGAACACACACACACACACACACATCCCAACCACACACAGAATGAGCAGGAAACACACAGCCTCAGAAAAATGTTGCTGTAGCTCTCACCCCAGTGGTATATGTCATTGACACATGATGGCGAGATCATGGCATATGGAAAATATTCTCACTCCTGCCTTGTGAGCTGTGTATTTTCACTCATGCCTTTGGCACTCATGAGAATACACAAGCCACTCTGCAGGGTGAGAATATTTTCCATATCCCACTCCTGCCCATCATGTATCCCATATATTTATATATATATATATACACATACATATATTAGAGGCAAAAAAAATCCATGTATGCATTAGTTAGGATTATTTACACAGTACCAATGACAAAAGCTTAGGGAAATTCAGTGTTAGGGCTAGAAGCCCACATACAACCTCCCATCCACACCCCAACTGGCACGTGGTGCCGTTGTCGGTCCAACTCCTCACCCCCATCAGATGTGTGAAGAAGCAGAGGTATAGGAGAATGGGGAGAGAGTTAGATCCGACATCCCCAACACGCACCATGATGCCAGTTGGGGTGTGGACGGGGGAGTCAAATGGGGCTTTCAACCTCAACAATCGAATTCCTCACTTTGTCGCTGTGGAACAACCCTAACTAATGCATTAAATGGAGTTTTTTGCCTCTAATTTCCTTCTTTTTGAGAATGATAATGAGAAATAGTGAATGGGATCATGGCAAAGGAGCTGTGCTCCGCCTATTCGTGATGTCTTGTCACATAGTAACACGGTGCCCGAAATGCAAAATGGTAATGCATGGTGACGCAAAGTGAAACAGAAAGATAAACAGTACTGTAGACACAAATGGTTAAAATAACGCAAACGCATAGCGCAAATGGAAACACAAAGGGTAACGCATACGGTGCCAGAGAAGGGAACGGTAAGTGAAATAGGTATGGAACTGCAAGCGAAAGCAGTAAGGGTAACAGTAATGTGGCTTATTCAGCTGGTTTTCCCAAAAGTTGCATAGAGAAAGACAGGGAGAACAAAGAATGTATGCATTATATAGGTTCTCGAGCAGAAAATGAGGAGTTGGAGTACTAAATTGCTTATATATCAGGAACCGCATTTGATCGTGGAAAAAGATTTAAAAGTCAAATGATGTATGACTTTCCTGGCTAGTTTTGCAATGGGGATAAGCATTTTCTGATGAAAAGTTCGTATCTTGCACTGTTTCCGAGATACAGGTCCTGAAATATGCGGCGAATGCGTAATGTTATCCTGGGGAAAAAAGAAGTTTGGAGTGCGATAACTTTGGCTCCTGCTAATATTTTTTCACCAAGCCACAGAAAAGCACATCTGTGGGATGTTGGCTTTCTTCCCTCCAAATTTCAGCCCAAAAGACCAAACCGTTATTTTGCAGCAGGCGGCAAAGGATTCCTGTAATGTAGCGGACGCTGTAATGTTATCCTAAGGAAAAGGTGTCAACTTTGGAATGATATAACGCTGTCGTCCTGTAATATTGTTTCACAAAATACTGAAAGGCACATCTGTGAGATGTTGGCTGTGTTCCTCAAATTTCAGCCCAAAAGACCAAACCGTTCTTTTGCAGCA
Source organism: Neoceratodus forsteri (assembly GCA_016271365.2). Taxonomy (NCBI): domain Eukaryota; kingdom Metazoa; phylum Chordata; order Ceratodontiformes; family Ceratodontidae; genus Neoceratodus; species Neoceratodus forsteri. The sequence continues at coordinate 998,546,984 of CM057458.1, read as the reverse complement.
AGGGTGGCAAAGAATTGCTGTCATTTTGCCATAGCCTGGAAAAGTAGTAGCGCATGATTTGAAAGCTTCATAAAAATTTGTGAGACTTTGTAGTCACGACACTACTTTGTGAAAGTACTATTTCCAGAAACTTGAAAACATATTTCTAGGATGTTTAACCTCAAAATAAAGACATGCCTAGCATCCTCAGGGTCTGACTAGGTAAACACAAAAACAATTGTGTTGCTAGAGGCTCCAAATTTAAATGCAAGCATTTTTATGATCACCAACTGAAAACAAAACGGTGGATTTGTGAAAGTAATAGGCCATTGCAAAAGTAAAAACTGCATTTGCGAAAGTGTCGAACTTTTGTTAACTTTTCCCATTGACTTAAATGGGAAACTGTTTTGAATAACTTTTGAATCATTTAATATTTTTTCATGAAATCTTCAAAAGGCACATTGAGGACCCCGGCCACACGTTCCTGATGATTTTGGACCAGTTGCACAAACTGTGCAACCTGTAGAGATGACCAAAGAATTGCAAAAAGCATAAGCGCGTGCAGATCATGCTTAATAACTCCGCAGCTGTACATCTGAAAAGTACAAAAGTTGGCAGATCCCAAGATGTGTCATTCTTGATCGTGTATTCCAAATTTCAGGCAAATCCATTGAACAGTTGTAAAGTTATTAAGGTGCAACATTTGAGTTTAACATGTAAATGGCTCTTCAACCTAACTATGGTTTGCAATACTGTGCTACCATAATATATATATATATATATATATATATATATATATATATATACACACGCATTACAGTAGTGAATCTGATTAGTAAAATACTCAATAAATAATACATGTTTCTTAGAACTGCTCTAGTCTTCACAGCAATTATGCAGTGTGAATGTACTGTTTCCTCCTGATTTACTAGCTTATTGTGTTATATTTTAATGCATCTATTTTTAAATTAGTAGTCTGCAGTCTGTTGTGGAGTCTGTCTGGATTCTGGAAAGGTCAGAATCAAGGTGGTTCAAATAAACAACACCATATACAGTATTATGCTGTGATTTAATTTGAACCATCTTGCTACTGCCTTCTGGTCCATCCAGAGTCTGTCCACCAGACTATCATAGTACATTATAACATAATAAACTGAAATCAGGAAAAAGTACATACGTGATTCTTTTGAAAACCACAATTACAGTTATGAGCACACTTAAGAAATATATAGATTTTATAATTTATGGTGATAATATTTATGAGATGCCATGGTACAAAAGGGAAAATTTAAGAGGCTGGGGACGGTTCAGAAAAAACAAGATCCAACTGTGCAACTTCATGGGTAGGGGACATGTACCAAAAGTGTGTTTTTCTTCAATAAAAGCCCCAAACTCACCTCAGAGCATGTAAACCCCTCAGCTCTTTTAAGGCGCAAAATTAGTCTCTTACCCAGGGCACCAAAATGCCTTCCTATGGCTCTGACAGCAATACAAATAAATACAATCCACGTCACACATTCTTTCTATATCATGTATCAGGTTAATGCACTAGTAGAGCAGGATGCACAAAAGGGATGCACCCGCACATCTGACATGCACCAACTCATCTTAAAGATGCGCACTGGGGCTATACACATAGGGTAGAGATTCTCCAGCACATCCCAGAGGTGCCGTGACCGCACAGAGAATGCACTAGACCCCAAAATAATGATATGCACATCTGAGGGGCCATGTAGCTGCATACATGGTGCATCCCCATTCACAAAGCAAACTGAATGTGAAAATACAGCACATACACAGTGCATCCACCCATTTGCACACTAAAGAGATAAGTATAAAAGAAATAGACTTAAGTGGAAGCCCCAGCAGGCAGACTGCAGGATAAGAGCAGCAGCACCAGGCAGAACACCAGCAGCAGCACAACAGAGGACACAAACATGGAGGTGCACCATTCCTGATGGTAGGCATGATAATGGGGATGAGGATATGGGCAAACCATCAAGGTGGTGGCAGAAAGCACCATAGATGGCCTGCTCCATGGCGATCTCATGCCAGCCTAACATTCAAACAACTGACAGATGCAGAAACAGTCAACCAATACTACTTGAACAGAGCATTCTGAGGCAGCTCTGGGAGCTGTGCTATGATGAAAAGCAGGTACCCACCAGAAGGGTCATGCCATATCTGTGGAGACCAAGGTGATAACGACAATATGCCTGCTCACCATGGGAGCCTTCCAGAGGCCAGTTGGAGACACCACTGGCATATCCCAGCCGTCCCCATCCCATCTCCTCCCACAGTTCCTCCCACACTGCTCCCACATGATTTGGAGCTCATTCAATTCCCAAGCACACAGGCAGAGCAGATAGAAGCTATGCAGCAGTACCCAAGGTGGCACAATGCCAGGTGTCATAGACCATTGACTGCACCCATATGGCAATCTGTGCACCATCTGGCAATGAGGCCATGCCATATATGAACTGCAAGGGTTCTACTTCATAAACTGCCAGGTGGTGTGCAATGCCACAGGGTGCATCAGCAATGTCTGCACCACACACCTTGGGAGTACACATGATGCCTTCATCTGGCACCAGTCAGCCCTGTGCCACCAGTTTGAGACCAGGGATATTCCCAGAAGCCACCTAGTGTGGTGTGGCATGCATACATGCCACAAACAGCACACAGTGGCACAACATATTCAGGAGATATTGCAGGTGTGGGGGCTGCAGAAGGGCCTGCACAAGTGGATACTCCAGGTGGGACAGTGGAGGTGGGCACACTGATGGGATGGTGCATGCATCAAGAGACAGTGCAGCAGCACAGCACAGCATGGGAGGTGAGGTGAGGTGATGTGGAACATCAGACACATGTGGCAGGGCAGAATGCTCCACACTCACCCAGGCGTGGGCAACCGCTGGGTAATGGAGGGTAATCAGTTTCAGACTGGACAGGAGAGGTCAGCCGTAGATGCAGGCATGGTCAGGTACAGGGCTGATGAGGGACAGCCAGGGCAAGCAGTCACTGTTGAGTGCAGAATCGCGCCGTCCCACCATGGGGAGGGAGTAGCACCAGGAGTTGGGCCACAGGTACAGAGGTGGACAAACAGTAGCTGCACCAGAGTGCCATTATGGGGATGCTGTGGTACACAATGCATGTATGTGGGGTACTAACAGAGTGCTTTGTCCCCGCACAGGTGATGCAGCATATCCCTCTGACCCTGGCTTTCTCACCCCTACCACCGTCATGGCACAGAGGTGGAGGAGTGTTACAACGTGGCACACATCACTACATGCACTATCATTGAGCGTGTCTTTGGCATGATGAAGATGCACTTCAGATGCTTGGATAGGTCAGGTGGTGCCCTACAATATAGCTCAGAGAAGGCGTGTGGCATACCCTGGCCTGTTGTATGCTGCAGAACATGGCCATTGACCTTGGAATAGCTGTCCAGGCTGAGGAGGGCAACAGTTCTGGGGAGAAGGAGGGGAGAGAGGATGCCATGGTGGAGGAGGTGGTCAACCACCCCTGGCCTGCAGGGACCCACACCTGGTTGCCAGGTCCCAGTGGCACAGAGACACCATAGTGGAAGAGCATTTTGGGGACTGAAGGTGAATAACACAGGTGGGCAACACTCGGCAGCCACACACACGCAGACACACACACCACAGGTCAGATGACAACCATAGCCAGCGTGGAGCACACCCGTGAGGATGCCAGCAATGCAGAGACACACTCACACACACACAGCAGGCTACACATGGACAGGGAAGACATGGTATCTGTGCTGATAATGGCATGGATTAGTGTACAATCACCGCAAACATGCACAGCAAACACAGGGCCACAGTCATCATGCCTATGCCACACAGTACAACACTGGTTGCCCTGGCCATGCACAGTGCACCACACTGGTGTCCACACAGACTTTGTACTGGGGCAGGTACATGCCACATCCACACCCTAAGCACTGTCAGCACAGTGTGTGGGATGCAACAGGTGCTGGCAACAGGGGACATGAGGGCTGTCAACTCAGGCATCAGTGAAAGCCACCATGGCCACCACAGACACATGGGTGGCCAAGCTCTCGCATGGTGATCACTGAGTCAGTGCCACTGGCCACAGGGTGTCTGCCACCCCTGTTGGGGTCATGAAGTGAGACTGTGAATGGGTGCTCACTGGTGTGTTGTCCCTGAGACCCAGGATGGATCCCAGGGTGTCCGGATGGCATGTGTGGTGACGGCGTCACCAGCAATGGGTTCACCTGACACTGTGACCTGTGGGTGCATGAGGCACTCCTGGCAGTGGGACTGGTAGACTTGCAGCCACTTAGCACTGTATGCACTCACCGCTGGCAGTGAGTGCAATCCGCTCCAGTGCAGTGGTCATGCCTACCAACAGTAGGGTGAGCCTCTGCCTGCATCTGGGCACACCATGCGTCGATGACTCATGCTCCATGGCCAGCTGCATCCAAAATCTCCTCAGCTCCACCCTGAGGGATACCTGCCCTCCATGGTGTCCTGCATGAGATGCATACCCCTCAACCTCATCAGCAGGGGATGCATCACGGGATGGCACTGATGGATAGGTGGGGTCCCAGCCTGCTATGCTGCATCCATTGTGGGTGGATGCCCCCACAGCAGGCCCCTCGGTGGGTGGGGACTGGGCATGGGCAACCACTGCAGGTCCAGGGAATCCTGCATCATGGTCCTCTGCCACCTGCTGCTGCTCCACAGCACCCTGCTGAACAGTGTCATCAGTCTCGTCCCCATAGCAGCACCAGACACAGGGCCTCTATCAACCACCACCATAGGTGGTTGTGCAGGCCTTTGGGTGCACATAGGGCCACAGAAACATAGAAACATAGACTTTGACAGCAGATAAGGACCACTTAGCCCACCCAGTCTGCCCATTTCCTACCTACTGGATAAGCTGCAGATTCTAGTTAACCAACAGCCTACTTCCTGCCACCCCACTACAATTGCCTTATGCCTGTCCCATGCATGTTTGAATTCCCCACTGTTTTAGACCCAACAACCTCCCCAGGAAGGCGGTTCCATGCATCCACCACTCTCCATGAAAAAAATTTCCTCACATTACCCGGAGCCGTCCCTCTATCTTTAAGTTGTGCCCCCTTGTTCTTACACATCTCTTTTTCTGAAAGATGCTACCCTCCTGGACTTTGTTGTTTCCTTGGAGTACTTGAACGTTTCTATCATGTCCCCCTGTCCCTCCTTTTCATCGAGGGTATACATATTAAGCTCTCTCAGTCTCTCTTCCTATGGTTTCTGATATAGACCCTGCACCATTTTAGTTGCCCTCCTCTGGACTGCTTCCATTCTGTCTATGTCCTTGCATAGATGAGGTCTCCAAAACTGCACACAGTACTCCAGATGGGGTCTCACCAACTGTCTGTACAGAGAGATAACCACTTCCCTTTTCTACTTGTGATGCCCTTCCTATGCATCCCAGTATCCCCTGGCTCTCCTTACTGACTTTTCACATTGCTTACCAACCTTTAGATCATCTGATATGACTACCCCAGGTCCCTTTCCATTTTGTTGTTGTTAGTACCTCCCCTGCTATTGTGTACTCTTCTCCTGGGTTTTTGTTTCCCAGGTGCATTACTTTGCACTTCTTTGCATTGAATCTAAGTTGCCATATGTCTGACCATTCCTCCAACCTTGCCAAGTCCCTTCTCATCCTTTCTACCCCCTTGTGTATCAACTCTGTTACAGATCTTTGTGTCAACTGCAAAGAGGCACAACGTTCCCTCCAGACCCTCTGCAATGTCACCTATAAAGATATTAAAGAGGACTGGACCCAGTACTGAGCCCTGGGTACTCCACTAGTAACCCCCTTTCTTCAGAATGTGTTCCATTCACTATTACCTTCTGTGTCCTGTTGTGCAGCCAGTTTGCTACAGGCTACCACCCTCAGACCCACTCCCAGGCTGGCTAACTTGATTATTAATCTTTGTGCGGGACTGTGTCAAATGCCTTATAAAGTCTAGGTAGGCCATATCCACAGCCCATCCCTGGTCTATTACTTTGGTCACCGGTCAAAGAAATCAATTAGATTCATCTGACATGACCTTCCTGCTGTAAATCCATGCTGCTTTGGGTCCTGTGCCCTGCTGGCCTCACAGGACTGCCAACACCACATGGTGCCACCTGTGCATGCACATGTGCCTCAGCCAGGTCACTGTTGGACATGTCTCCCCATATCTATGTGGTGTCAACATCATCATTATTGTACACCCTCCATTCCTGATGCCAGCACTAGCAGGTCATCCATAATGTTGACTCTGTCCACTGGGTCATCGTCAGCATAACCCAGTAGGTTGATCGGCCATGAGCTACCATGGCCACCAGCTGTGGCACCATCCGTGGAGGGGTTTGATGGCCCTGCACCATCCACCACCATATCCGGAGCTGCAGTGGCATTGGAAGGGCATGGCATGGCATCTGCCACAGCCTCATTTGCAGCGCAGTGTGATGGCCCTGCCATGTCAGGTTGTCGGAAGTCCACTGGACCCTGCAGCACCTGTGAGGTGGGATGGAGCTGAAATAGAGAGGGAAAAATGTTTATTGACATGAATAATTGGTGTGTTCAGACAGCACGAACAGGGAGATATACGTGTCGCCATAGGTGTACCTGACATGCCATACAGGGTAGTGCCGCCCATGGGGCCACTGCTGTGGCCATGCACCAGCATAGGCAGACATGCACTGAGGCCTGTACAGGTGCTCAGGGACATGTGTGGACCGCCCACCCCTGGCCTCCATCCACAGGTACAACATCCCAGCTGACCACCTCCACCCCCCAAGGTTAGTCCTCTCCCCACGGTGCTGCACAGGGTGGCATGTCGTGTGTCTGCAGCACACTGTAGACAGACAGGGTTAAATGGCAACATGCTCAGTGCATACCAACACATGGGCGCTTAGCGCCCACTGTGGGCTTGTCACGGCACCCATGGCACACACACATAGACCAGCACAGTGCTTGGGACATGTATACTCACAGTACTGCAATGGCTGCCACCTGTCTGGAAGCCACCACCCAAAACTCTCATCACCATTGTCCAGCCCATGCTGGCTACCAGGCTCTCCTCATTTGGGGTGAGGTGCAACACAGTCTGAGGCCCACTCCTGTCGCATCCAGAGAAGCCCTGATGGTGACCATCTTCTCACTGACCCTCTGCTTCTCATCATGGAAGTGCTTCCTGCACTTCTTTGGTGTTCAGGTAAAATGCCATGGGCATTCACGTGCCTGGCTACCTGCTCCCAGCCCTCGTCCCTTTACAGGTGGCTGCCACCCTGCCAGACAGGATGCTCTGCCTAGGGTAAGTATGCCTCCAGCAGCTCCCTATCCTCATCCTCATCAGAAGTAAAGTTTGTACATCTCTGTCCAGCTATATCATCCTGTGGAGACATTGTGGTTCCTGGGAGGACAATATGGCATCAGCACAGTACAGGCAAATGTTGATGTGTGACAGTATCGTGGCTGTATGCTGCACAGACACAGCATCCTGGATGCCCTAAAATCACCACTGTCAGATGCTGCTGACAATCTGTAAATAGTAAAATGTACACAGACCTACCTTCAAGGATGCAATACCTGTCAATCGCCTGTGGAGTGAGGAGGTGCATTCAGGAACATTTATGGCTCAGGGCACGTAAGTGAGATAGACTAGGAGCAACTGTAATGAGATGCAAAGCATGTGAGATGCCCCTGAATTTGGCAATGAGCTGATTTGGGAGTATTGCCATTGCCATGCCAGAACACTGTGAAGCACGGTCCAGTGCTTAATGGTCTATTGTGCATGTGGCATGAATAGGCCATTGACATGAGCAGCCTGCACTGTGCACACCTGCTCCAACAGGTCTGCATCCAATAATGCCACATGCGTAGGCAGCTGGGCCCAGAGCCGTGAACTGGGGAGGTGGAGCTTGTCAACCTGGTGGCACTTGCCATGCCACTGGAGGGGCAGCTCTTTGGATCACCGGACCTCCATAAGCCATGCTCTGCAGTGTGGGTTAGGGTGGCAGAGCTCCTTGTGTGCAGAACAGGTGTGGAGCACATGGGGAGCAGTGCAGGCACCGCTTATGCTGACCGGCAGTGCCAGGACCCAGATAGACTCTGAAGCCTTCACGATCAGGCATGCAGGGGGCAGTGCCATGCCCAGGTAAGTCACATCACCGCCCATCAACTCTAGCAGGCAGGGGTTTTGTTCTGGAGGGTGACAGTGTGCCCTGGTGCACAGCCCCCATCCCACACACACACACACACACACACACACACATGTGGCATGCCATGCTATTGCTGCATGTGGGACGCAGCCATGGCCACCGTGCATCAACGTGTGTGGCATTGTGCATGATGGGGTGCATTGGCACTGTGGTGGGTGCATTGTGGTTCTGACGGTGGCATGGCACACATCTATCTGCACAATGCCATGGTGGGCATGGTCTGGGGTGGTCTCTATTACTACACACTGCCGGGGTGCAGTTACATTGGGTCACTGAGGGGTGGGTCCATCACTGCATGCTGGCACCACTGGTGTTGCTGAGGTCACAGGTGGGAGGGTTGTACTCACCAACTGTTGCTTCAAGGTGCTCTTTGCTTGTGTTTTCCTCGCAGGGCGGCGGCAGACAGGTGGAGGCCCATGGTGGCAATGGAGGACAGGCTTCTTGGGCTGGCAGGAGGCTGGGGATCTGGTTGTGTGGGTGCAGTTGAGTGTTCTGCTTGTGCATCCTCTATGTGTGTTCATCAGAGGGGTGGGGCAATGCCCACTGCAGACCAATGCCTGCCACATTTGCATGTCCGTGTGCTGCATGTTGCACACACACATGGGTGTCGCCCTGGCAGTGTGTGCTAGAGCCTCAGGTGCACATGGCTCCAGTGTGTCCATCCACCATGCGCATCTGCTGAGACCATGAGCACACTGTGGTGCTATGGTGTTTGGATGGGCCTGCATGGTTGTACAGCCTGCTGGCATCTGCATATGCGTGTGGGACATGGCTGCGTGCCCTCTGTGCGTCACTCTGCATGCACATGTGGGCCCTGTGCTATCTCAGTACCATTGCACAGTCACTGTGTGGCACTGTGTGCCAACTTGTTGCTGGTGTGCGGTGTGCATGGCATGCTGTCGGCCATTGCTGTGGGGGCTTCCCCAGCTGATGAGTGGGGAGGTGTTGACCATGGCATTGAATTCCTGTTGTCTGTGTCTCCACTGTAGGTCTGCAGAGAGTCCAGCCCGATGTGTTGGGGAGAAGAGGCAGACTATTTCGATGGATTTCAGGGATCTAGCTGCAGAGAGCACTCCGGCAGACATTGGCACCACTGTACAGGAGGCAAGGGAAGCTCCTGCAGGTGATAACTCTGCTTGTGTGAGTGCTACATACAGGGGGCAGGAGGGGTGGCTGTGGCCATCTTGGACATTAGGCCACTGGGCCAGTTGTTCCTATCCCTTTGTTGCTTGACCTCCACCCTCCTTGTCCATCCCCATTACCTGCTGTCTTCCCATTTCCCCCATACTGTCCCTTACTGTGTGCACTGTTTCCTGTTCCTGTGATCATTCCCACCACCCTATTCCTGTTCTTAGTTTTTGTACCATTGTACACTACATTCCTTTTGAGTAAATATTTTTATATTGATGACAGTGTTTGTGGTCATTCATTCTACCTTGTGCTGGTGCCCTGTTGTGCTTGCTGGTTTCCAGTGTACCTTTGTTCCATTTGCACATGTGCCTCTGTGGTACTGCATCCAATGGCCATGTCCACCTTTCATGCCGCGACAGTATGTGCCCTCCTTGTTCCATATGGCCTGTTGGGTGGCCTTCCACTGTGCTGGCTTGCACATTGCCCCTATTCTGTGGGTGGTGCATGTTGGTTGGTTCTGATGTATTGGTCCCCTGTTGTTGTGCAGCTCTTCTTGCAGTCCACAGTGCCTGTGGGCATGTTCCACCTGTGCAGGACATGGCCTTGGCCTGTGTGCCATGAGCCTATCCCCTGTGTGCATCTGTGTTGCAGCTCCCATGTCCACCCTGCTGTGTTCCTGTGCACTGGGACATGAGTGGCACCCTCTGACATGCTGACCAGTGCACCTCTGCTGCTGTGTCCCACCTTACCAGTCACCCCTGTGCATGACATCTGTGCCTGTTGGTCCAATGTGTTGGGTGCTTGTCTGGTGTTTCTAGATGTCACCATGTGTGTGTGCTCTGTCTGTGCACCTCGTCTGCTTTGGCTGGTCACTCTCAGGCCTTTAGCCCTGTGACCAGTCCCTGCCAGGCTGTTCACCAGCATCCTTTGTGCCACTGCAGTCTCCCCTGTTGCTACTGTGTCCCTTGCTGACTTGCTCCTTATTCTGTGTTGTGTGGTCCAGGGTGCTTCTGTGCATCCTGATTGCACTGGGACAACTCAGGTTGTGCCATGGCGCTTCAGTGGTATTCACAGTGAGGATGCGCATAGTGCATTTTGCAGTGCATCCTTCTGTGAATACCACTGTCTGGGGACGGCGCATCCCATTTGCCCTGGCGCATCTCATTTGGCGCCAAGTGCATCTGCTTTCTGAATCCTGCCAAAAGTCATTTTGACTCTGACCAGAACTTGTTTGTGGGATGTTACTTGAAGCACCAGTGAAACAGAAAAATACTTTTTTTCAAAAAGCTAGTTTCAATCTACAATTGATAAAGATATTAGCACACATGTCAGATCTGCTTTTCTAGGTACCTCCTATGCTCCCTTACCATGATTTTTTTTATTTTTGCTCCCAACCATTACTGGCTCTACAGTGTTATTTCTAAGCCAAATCTAGTGCCTGTCTTTTTGTCCTGAGAAAAATGTTAATTAAAATATTTATAAAATCCTCAAATTGCAGTGGAAATAGAAAATGTTGCTACCAATTAAAACTGGATGCCGGAATTTTTTATGGTGAAAAAAGTTAGGGTCAAATTTCTTGCCCCACTTTGTGCACTGCTGCTTTAACTTTTGTTCTTCTTACACTGTTCTGAACTCATACAGACTATATATATTCAGTCATAGCAGTATGGTACTGCTATGACCGAATAATGAAGAAGGTAGTACTTGCTAATGTTTGTTTCTCCTAAAAGAATAATCTACAGTAAAGTGCAGGGTCTTTCTATGCAACACACAAAACAGGGATTTATCATGTATTATTATATTTATTTACTTATTTGTTTTATGTATTTAAAAGTTTCACTAAGAAGACATAGTAAGCAAAAATTATTTGTTTCAGATGTGTCCTGGGGTGTAGGATATAGAGAATCAAGTGCAGCAATACAGGTGTTACAGAATGTAAATTGTTATGCAGACAAAAACGTTTAAGTCCCCAATTTGGGCTTACCTGTGGGGCTATGGACCTCTGATCCTCTGCCGGTGTCCTCATGTTGGCTGTGGTGGGACTTGAGCATGGATGCCCCTCCATGTTCTGCGGCTGCAGCCGTACCAAATTCAGGACCTCGACCCAAGTTCTGGGTAGGGCTGAGGTCACAGTACTGATCCCATGCCTCTGGACATTACAGGGAGGCTAGGCGGCCCCGATGATTTGGGAAAGCCGGGTAGCTCATTGTAAACAAAAATATGGTGGCCGTGTGCCCAGTGCACATCACGCGGCAACCGGGGAATTTAAAGGAGCCAGGGCTCTGTTTTGATTTCGCTGCCATGCGGCTGATGAAAAAATATGTGTCCCCAGCTCCAAAGGCAAGAGAGGGAGCCAGGGGAATGTTAGCATGATTGACCGAAAGTCCTTTTTGGGGTTCTGTGGCTACTACCATCATTTTGTGAAGGACTACTCGATGGTGGTGCAGCTCACTTAATGATTTGATGCAAGGTTATCCCCAGCAAACAAGAAGAGAGCCCTGGGTCAGGGACAAAATTGTCCAAGGAGTATTTATGAGTTGGTGAACCCTTTGGGGAATGGTGGACCCCTGAATGTGAAGCTGCCTTCTGGGAGATTATCCAGAGACTAAGTGAGGCCCCAGTTCTGGCATTTGCTGACCCTAACAAGCCTTATGTCCTCCACACTGATGCCAGTGTAAATGGTCTGGGAGCGGTGCTGTACCAGGAGTATCCCAGAGGGCATAGGCCCATGGATTTTTGCTAGCCACAGCCTGACACCCTTTGAAAGAAACCACCCAGTTCATAAACTGAAATTTCTGGCACTAAAGTGGGCTGTATTGGACAAGTTCCATGAATACCTTTATGGGATTCCTTTCACGTCAGAACAGATAACAACCACTGACTTATGTCACCATGACAGCTAAACTGGCTGCTGCATGGTACTGATGGCTATCTACTCTTTCCACCTACAATTTCAGCCTTGAATATGTGCTTTATTATAATAATAAGGGTTGGAGCCTGGGGGCTGCTAGCTACTAGGGACATGTATTAGTTTATTTAAGAGGAGATCAGGGCTGGTGGGGACCGCTAGCCACCAGGGCATGTATTCATTTATTTATGAAGAGATTGGGGGCAGGGGGTGCTAGCCACCAGGAACAGGCATTAATTTATTGAAAAGGAGATCGGGGATGGAGGGCCTGGCACATTGCCACAAGTATCTAAACCCTCCTAGAGGACATACTGTACTTCTAAGTACCTTTGGACCAGCCCTGGGTGGTCTAACTATATAGAAATCTGCCCTCTGAGAGGGTTTGAGAACACCAGATTTGGGGATATGAAAACCTGCATCTGCCCGGCCCTTGCACCATGCCGCAGCTCATTATATGCCACAAGGACAGTGCAAAGCCCTCTTTGTGAACCCACAGCCTGTGTTTACCGCAGGCTGCATTCATGAGTTGCTCCCAGCATCTGTTGGCAGAAGCGCACCTTGTGCCAGTCATTTTAGCAAGTACCTTGCGCCACTCAGGAGGGGCTTTGTGAATCGGGCACCTTGTATCTTTGAGGTCACTGTACTTTATTATTGAATGAGTGCTTATTACCATTGAGAACCTGCTTGCTTAAATATTTCACAGGCACCTGTCACCACACAAGCAGCATCACATATTTCCTGAGCATGGGTATGAACATATATGGTACCTATAGACACATTTCAACTTGGTTTGTTAAATCTGTTGAATTCATGCCTGTGCAATGTGTCTACGTATTATGAATTTCAGAACAAAACTCCAGTTGTTTCCAACACTTTCCCAACTACAAGGGCATTGATTTCATTGTTATGATACTGTACTTTAGACATATAATTATGCTTAGATTACCTAGCAGAAAACTTACCATCAGTTTCATTTTATGTTTCCAATAAGCAGGCTTTAAAGTTTGTATATCTGACAAAATCTATATTCTATATAACATAGATCTTTGAACATAAAACAGAACAAACCTCACACTCATAGATAATTGCTCTATGACTGAGGAGTTTTGATCAACAGTTCATCTGCTTTCTCCTGGGATTAGGCATATATCTTATCAATTGTGTTTTAAGACAAAACCTCAAATTTGAAACCATCAGGTTGGAAACTCCTAAGCTACTGCTATTTTCTGTAGTCTTGACCTTCTGCAAAAAATGTAATCTAGTCATGAAAATGTAAGAAGTTACAGTAGTCAACAACAAATCAAGTGTATTATGTGGAAAAAGGAAATGAAAGATAGTGACTTCTCCTTTTGCAGGTACTGTTCTAGAGAAGTGTGATCACCAGATATAAGCAACGTCAAGTTGTCCTCTGGCTTTTACCTCTTTATCTGCATACAAACTTTACTTCCAAAAGAATGGACTCAAGATACTGAGCACGTCACTCATGGGTCTCAACTCCTTTTTGCAAGAAGAATTAGTTCTCCCTGTTGCTAACCTGGTAGAGAAGTATGGGGCAGCATGCTGCGGCTAAGTTAGAGAATTTCAAGTGAGGGTAAGCGTATTGAGTTTCTCTCATAGCTGCATTATAATGGCAGGTATTCCACCCATTTTGTCCTCGTTACAGCCATTGCATGGGCAGGAGCCCAGCAGAGTCATATAATGTTTAAAATATTTAGAATATGTAACATTCTACAGCAAAATAGTGTGATATCCCTCTGAAAACATTTGATCTTTGGGTACTGGTACTGCGGGCCATTATGATCCCAGAACAATTGATTTGATATTGCATCATACACATAAAGTTACCTTGTCTATGGCCTGAAGTGAATTTAATTGGAAGTGCCTAATACATTATTCATTATTTTGTACACTAATTCTGCATGTCCATAGAAGGAGGGCCACCATACCAGAATGCTGGAGGAAATGTGATGATTCCAGAGCCACACACTTGCACATACTTTGTATTTGTCCTGGCTTTACAGCCTTTCTAAAGGAATTAAAACTGTCTCTTTGACTGATCTTCTGCCCCCATTTCAATTTAGATCCATCACATTCGCCTATAATTATTTCCATGTGGGACTGGGGATCCCTCTATTAAGTATCTACTGGGGATTCTACTGACAGCTGGTCGAAATCTGTCCCTTAACTCTTACAGTACTGCAGGAGTGTATATATATATATATATATATATATATATATATATATATATTTATACACTAGGGGTGAGTGATAACAAGTGATAAATCATGTTGTGACATCATGACTAGTGATAAATTATGTCGTAACATCACCACTGTGAGAGATATTTCACTGCTGCCTGCAGCCAACCCAGTTACCATGGCAAAACATTCTCAGGTGTTTCCTATACTCTGTCTCACTCCCAACCCATTGCTGTGATACTCTCAGCTAGACTGCAGCCAGATTTCTAAAGCACACAGCTTCACAAAACAATTTCTTTCTCACTGCTGCCTGCAGCTAACTCAATTGCCATGGCAAAATATCATCACCTGTTTCCCCACATTCTATCTCACTCCCAGCCCATTACTGTGATGCTATCAGGTTGACTGCAGCCAGAATTCTAAAACACAGCTTCATAAAACAGTCTCTTTCTCACTGCTGCCTGAAGCTAACTTACTTAGCATTGCAAACACACTCAGCTTCCCACAGAGTTTGTAACACTGCCAGCCTATAAAGAAAATCTCACACACAGAAACAGCAAACGAAACAGCAACAGAACACAAAAGAATAACAATACTTCTGAAACTCATACCCCTACTGTATAAATAGAACACATGATGTGCAGATTGTGTGCTATGGAAAATATCTTCACTCCTCCATCATGAGCTCTGGATACTCTCTCTTGTGCCTTGGCTCTGTGAGTATCCAGAGCTCACTCTGCAGGAGTGAAGATATTTTCCATATCACACTCCTGCCATCATGTATCCTCCATATATATATATATATATATATGTATACTGTATATATATATATATATATATATATATACAGTGGCGTGAAAAAGTATTTGCCCCTTCCTGATTTTCTCTATTATTGCATATTTGTCACACTGGATGTTTTCAGGTCTTTAGAAAATGTAATATTAGATAAAGGAACCTGGGTGAACAAATAACACTTGTTTTTTTTAATTTCCTTATTTAATGAAAAAAGTTAACCAACACCAACTGGCACTGTGTGAAAAGTAATTGCCCCTTACACTTAATAACTGGTTATGCCACATTTAGCTGCAATGACTGCAACCAAACACTTCCTATAATTCAATATCAGTCTTTCACATCGCTGTGGAGAATTTTAACCCACTCTTCTCCCTAGAACTGCTTTAATTCAGTAACATTTGGTAGGTTTTCGAGCATGAACTGCTCGTTTCAGGTCCTCACAGCATCTCTATTAGGTTTCAGTCTGGACTTTGACTAGACACTCCAAAACTTTAATTTTACTTCTTTTTAGCCATTCTGATGTGGACTTGCTTTTGTGTTTTGGATCATTGTCTTGCTGCATGACCCAACTACGCTTCAACTTCAGCTGACGGAAGGATGACTGGACATTCTCCTTAAGAATTTTCTGGTACAGAGCAGAATTCATGGTTCCTTTAATTATGGCAAGTCATCCAGGTCCTGAGCAGCAAGCATCCCCACACTATCACACTACCACCACCATGTTTGACTGTTGGTATGGTGTTCTTACTGTGGAATGCTGTGTTTGCTTTACGGGAGACATTATGGGATCCATGTTGTCCAAAAGTTCCACTTTGGACTCATCTGTCCATAGAACATTTTCCCCAAAGGCTTGTGGATCATCCAGGTGCTTCTTGGCAAATGAGAGGCGAGCATTTATGTTCTTCTTGGTTAGCAGTGGTTTCCGCCTTGCTACTCTCACATGAAGCCAATTTTTGCATCTCTTTCTGATTGTGTCATGAACACTGACCTTAGCTGAGGCAAGAGTAGCCTGCAGTTCTTTGGATGTTGTTTAGGATCCTTTGAGACTTCTTGGATGATTTTACTGTGCCCTTGGAGTAATTTTGGCAGGCGCCCACTCCTGGAAGGTTCACTACTGTTCAAGTGTTCTCCATTTGGAGATTATGGCTCTCACTGTGGTTGATGGAGTCCCAGAGCCTTAGAAATATCTTTGTAACCCTTTCCAGACTGATAGAGGGCAACAATTTTTTTCTGATCTTTTCAGGAACTTCCTTTGATCATGGCATAATGTGCTTGTTGAATCTTTGTGCTGGAGCGTGACTCTGATGGTAAGGGCCAAAATAAGTGAGGTTTATATTGAGCAGGGCTGGCTGTAATCAAGCCTGGCTGTGTTCAATCAAGCTGACTCTAATTATCCCTTTAATTGGGTTGATTTAACTAGAGGGCAATTACTTTTTCACACAGTGCCAGTTGGTGTTGGTTAACTTTTTCATTAAATAAATGAAATAAGTAAAAAAAAAGTGTTATTTGTTCACTCAGGTTCCCTTTATCTAATATTATATTTTGTCTAAAGACCTGAAAACATCCAGTGTGACAAATATGCAATAATAGAGAAAATCAGGAAGGGCAAATACTTTCACGCCACTAATATGTCCAGAAGCTATATATATTCAAATATATTCAGCACTCAGCTTAACCCCTAACCTCCATCAATTGGCAAACTACTGTCAGCTTAATCAATCAGATGGAATTTATGACATGTTCAGTGCAGAATCAATTGGAAAAGGGAAGATTAAAATGTACAAAATGGCTGTTATACATGATGGACTGTGATCCATATTTTGTGCCATAAGAACACATATGTTGTAATTTCTCTGTTTTAACCCTTATTTACATTTTTGCTTAGAATGATTGTACCTATGACTTCATACAGGTGGTGTACTTTATTTCAGATTTTCTTAGTGTAATTGGTTGGTTAATAAATGTCAGGTATGCCTTTCAACATGTTAAATGTTATGTCTGTTTATTCATTTAATAAACATTAAATATAAAAGAAGGAATGGTAGTTTACTCACCTGGTAAGGGTGATTGTGGGAGAACATCGCTGAGGCACTCCAAACCTTACTCACTGGGTCTCAAGCCACCTGATAGGTTTAATGCACATGTAACTTCTAAAGAAGTCCAGCCCTACCATATCCCTCCTCTGTCCCTTCTTCGTCAGTTGGAGCCTCTTCCATAACTGTACCTATATGCTCAGGGAAAATTCATATTAGGCTATCCTGGCTATTGAGAATACATATAACACACTCTTGTCATGCTAAGGTTTAATTTTAATTCCTATGGAGTACATTCTAATGCAAGCAGGCCCTTACGGCATGCCAGCATAAGCCAATAAGCATTTCTGCTATATTTTTCTTTAGTGCCACAGTCACGAACTGTTTCTCACAAGGGAGGGATGCGGCATACCTCAGAGATGTTCTCCCATAATCACCTTTAACAGGTGAGTAAACTTCCACTGTGGGGAGAAATCTCTGAGGTACTCCAAACCTTACTCACTGGGTCCATAAAAGCAGTACATCATCCCAGTCAGGGTAGGGAGATAGTTCATGAGCAGCTGATTGGCTTAATGCTGTTCTTAGCACAGCCATACTGGAAATTGCGATTGCGGCAGATATAGAGTTCAGTCTGCAATGTCTTATGAATGTGTGCGTTGATGCCCAAGTTGCTGCCAGAAATCTCATCCATGGTCACTAGAGTGTGTTCTGCCCTCGATGTAGCAACTGCCCTGGTTGAGTGGGGTATTATGCTGCTAGGGAGCACCGAGTCCTTGTTTTTGTATGCCAGAGTATGGCTTCCTTCAGCCACACTGCAATCTGGACTTAGAGGCAGGATTGCCCTTTTTCTTGCCATTGATTAGGACAAATAGTTGGTCCATCTTTCAGAAGATCTTCATTATGGTCAAGTAGGTCATTGAGGGTCTCTTCTTACCCACAGCCTGTAGTTCTAGTTGGCGTGAGCTGTCTTCCTCTGGTAACTCATTAGGGAGATCTATGGTCAGTGACATGTGAAATTTTGAGTTAATTTTGGTCGTAAATGAAGGCACTGTTCCAAAGGTGATTCTGTCTTGGTGAAACACAGGGAATGGCTTGTCACAGCTAGTGCTTGCAGCTTGCATGTTCACCTGGTGGAACATATTGCTACTAGCAGGGCTGTTTTCAGTGTTAACCATTTTAAGTCTATTTCCCCATAGATTTGAATGGGTGTGATGTTCATGCCTGGAATACCAGTACTAGGTCCAAAGGTGCTGTGGTGGCCTTGGGCCTCTGTTTTATGTTGTTGGCTGCTTTGAGGAACCTGATTATGTCTGGATGGGCCCCTGGGGCTATGCTACCTATCTGACACCTGGCAGCCCCAGTTGCTGCCATCTATACTGTCAAGGATGAGGGGACAGTCCCTTTTCCAGTCCTTCTTGGAGGAACAATAGGATAGTTGCTATGGGGCCTCCTCCAGGGAGATTCACCTCTCGTGCACCAGCTGATGAATATGCCCCACTGTCTGCTGTACATGGCCGTAGTCGAGGATTGTCTGGACATGGTCAGGATGTCTACCACCTTCTCTGCATAGCCTGCTTTCAGCAGTCTCTCCTTTCAGGAGCCAGGCAGCGAGCTGTAGACTTTGAGGTCTGAGTGGAGGACTCGCCCTGTTGGACGATGTCCCTCCTGGTGGGCAGTATCTGGGGTCTTTCAGTGCCATTACCACTGCCATCACAAACCACACTCTCCTCGGCCAGGAAGGTGCCAGTAGAATTACCCAACCTTGACTGTCTCACTTTGTGGAGGGCCTGAGTGATGAGTGGGATCGCTGGGAACACATATGCTATTGTGATGTTCCACTCCCTGGATAGTGCATCCACCTCAGCCAACGGGTGTCCTTGAATCTGAGTAGAACCTCTTCACCTGTGAATTTTCTGCAGTGGCCATTAGATCTAGTTCCACAGGGCCCCATCTTGAGTTGATTTTGTGGAACACCTGTCAGTTGGGCTGCCACTCCCTGGGTGGATGAATTGGCAGCTCAGCCAGTCCACTGTCTGGGTTAGCTTCCTTGCAAGGTGTATTGCCATTAGGGCCACTAAATTGTATTGTGCCCAGCTGAGTACTCTTGAGGCTCTCTCTCTGCATTGATACGCTTCTGGTACTTCCCTGTTTTTCTGGGTAAGCCACTGTGGCTGTGTTGTCTGACCGTATAAGCACATTTTTTATCTTATTCTGCCCTGGAATGCCATCAACATGTTGAATGCCACGTGCATTTCCAGGACATTTATCGGGAGTTTTGCCTAGGCTGGAATCCACCTGCCCTGAGCTGATTGGTTGTCTGATATGATGCCACAGCTGTTTTAAGGTCTAATGTCATGCCCTTTGTCCAGGTTGTCTGTCCTTAGCCACCATTTCAGGGACCATCTTACATGCAATCTCATGATGAACTGAATTGCCTGATTTGCTTGGTGGCCCTGCTTGATGTAGTCCAGTAGCAGCTGCCTCATGTTTCAATGTGCCCAGGGTATCAGGTCTATGCATGATGCCATCATGCCTAACAGCCTGGAGACCTTGAGTAGTGACAGTGACCAAGGAGTCAGCAATCTCTTGGTGAGGTGTAGCAGTGCTTGGACCCTGTTACTGATGGGCACACCTGGCTCCTCTGCGGTGTCTATGAGT
Organism: Neoceratodus forsteri; assembly: GCA_016271365.2. Taxonomy (NCBI): domain Eukaryota; kingdom Metazoa; phylum Chordata; order Ceratodontiformes; family Ceratodontidae; genus Neoceratodus; species Neoceratodus forsteri. Next base: position 998,527,033 of record CM057458.1, on the reverse strand, counting down.
GTGCCCAGGTGTTTGATTCTCTGGCTGGGTAACAGCATACTCTTCTCCTGTTGATTACCCTGCCATGGGCCTCCAGGCATCTGAGAACCAAGTCTGTGTCTCTTTGTGCCTGACTGAGGGTTCTTCCCAGATTGCATGTCGTCAAGGTAAGGTATCACCTGCATGCCCTGCTCTCTCATTTTGGTGGCCAACACTACCGCTGTCTTGGTGAAGACACATAGCATCGACGCAAGGCCATATGGGAGTGTTAGGTACTGTAAGTGCTTCCCCAGTATGTGGAATCTCAGATATTTGTAGTGTACTGGTCTGACTGGGATGTGGAGGTATACATCCTTTAGGTCTTGGGAGGCTAGGTAGTCCCCAGCCTAAGGGCCCAGGCAGGTAGACTGTATGGTCTCCATCTTGAACCACTTGTACTGGATGAAGCAATTTAAGAATTTTAAGTTGAGCACTGGGCAATGGTCTCCCATTTTCTTGAGCACCATAAAGAACACAGAATAGAACCCTTTGCCCTGCTCTTGTTTTGGTACTTCTGCGATTGCCCTTGTTTTGGTGAGTTTTCCAGGGCAGCTTTGATTTGTTCAGGGACGTCCTCCTTTTGGATATCAGGGAGATGACCAGCCTGTCCCTTTGGGGATCTGTGCCAGTTCCATTGCATAACCCTGAGAGATGACATCCCACACCCATCAGTCTGACATTGTTCTCTCTCATTCGTGGGTGAACAGCTTTAGTCAGGCCCCAATGGGTGGGTACCCTGACACTGCTGCCATTGGTCTGTAGTCATGATTTGTTTTGTTTGGGCTTGAATGTGTTGTTGGGGCAATTCCTGCTGTGCTGGATTTTGTTGAGTGATTTGTATTGCTGGTCCCTGTTGCCTTGATGGTGTTGACCCTGGAAGTTATTTGTGACATGGTTATTCCTTTTGTCACGGAAATTGCGTCTCTTTCTTGACCTGGCTCTGTCTGGTAGATAAGTGTCTGCTGATTGTTGGTCCTTTACCATTTCCTGCCTTTTTTCTTTCTTTTGAGGAACCTTTCCATCCCTTCCCTGAAGAGAGACATTCCCTTGAACAGGATTTTTAAAAGCATGGCCTTTGATTGCAAGTCTGTGTCCCATATTTTCATCCAGATGAGGCGGTGAGCCTTGCTGGTTATGGCTGTGGACCTGGCATTTATTCTCAGAGAATCCACTGCCATGTCTGCCAAATATTTCACAGCCAGTATGGACTGGTCCATCAAGGATCTCTCAGGGAGTCGGTTGCCAGTGTTTTCTGTATATCTTGTAGCCAGGTCACCTGGGCCCTGGTAGTGTATATTGCCGTTGTGGCTGCCCTGAGGCCCAGCCCTGCCAGCTGGTAGGTTTTCTTGAGAAGGTCCTCTAGCCTTCTGTTGGTTGGTTCCTTGAGTGCTGAGGTGCCCTCTGCTGGTAATACTGTTTTCTTGCTAAGGGAGGTGACCTGTGGGGCCACCTGTGAGGGCCATGCACCAGGGCTTTAGTTCGTCTGATGTGAAGGTACATCTTGTCCCAGGATCTGTGCTCCAGGATCCTTATGGGCTCAGTGCTTCCATTACTTCTGCACCTCTTGTACTGACACCCAGATAGGGAAAGTGTTAGAGACTTTAGGTATTGGGTTTAGAGAGGCAATTAGCTTAGACAGGGATTCCACAGTGGGTCCATGAAGGCTACCGTCTTTATGGCCTTCACCATATTTGGGACCTGATCAGGGGTGCAAAATTTTGCCATCCGTGTCTGTGGATCCTGCTGCATCAGTTATTGCGGCTCGTCCCACCATTTGATTTGGTGTCAGACTCCTCCCTGATTCGTCCAGGTTTTCTGGTTGTGATGGGGAGTTACTCATCCTGGAAAGCAGAGGTGTTGGCCCTGATGGCAGTTTAGGCTAGGAGAATTCCATCAGATTTTGTAGGATAACTAACATAAAATATTGCTGTTATTGAATGAGCGTGTTTGTGGCCTGCTGATTCTGTAGGAGTAGAGTCATTGTATCTGGTTGAGAGTTCTCCGTAGATAGGGTACTGGTGGGTGCCACGCCCTGGGACAAGGAGCTCTGGTCCAGGATGGATGTGTCGGAGTACTCTGATAACTCCTTATCCATACAGTCAGGGCACAGCTGGCTCAGGTTTGTTGGCAGCAATGGAATCTTGCATGTTTTGCAGATCCTGGTCTTGATCATGGTGTTCCTGATGAGACATAATGGGAAAGGACTCTTAGACTCCTAAAATGAAATGATCCCTCACTAGCCTCTCTGGGTGATTCCCTACGCTGTTTGTTAGTATGCCTGCCTGAGTAGTACCCATAGAACTACCAAAATGGCCACCTGAGTAGTTCCTGTTGGACTACAAACATGGTCACCTGTTTCAGGGCTCCTGCCCAGCTCGCCCCCATCTCTCTGCAGTGGCTGCTACTGAGTGATTCTACCCTGTATCTTGCTAGTCACTATATCCTGCTAGTAACCCCCAGTTAGTGTGGTTTTAGGCACCGGTCAGCTCCTCTGATGAGAAGAGCGTGGGTGAGCTGGGCTGTCATCCGTAAGATGGCGACGGTTGCACATGTGTGGCAGCTCTGCAGCCCAACACACATTCATGCAATCCAAACAAACCCCACAAACCAGTTGGGAAGACACCACAGGAGGTTTCAATATGGATCCTCGGACCCCAGACAATTTTATTGCCTTCATCTTCAGGGAGGTAGCGAGGTGGACCTTGTCAGGTTGAGCCCTCTCATCTTTTGTATTTCCTTTCCCTCGGCAGGCTGGCTTCTGTGCAGTCTCTGGAAGGGACTGCACAGTGCCATCCACAATGCCAGGAGACCCTGAGCACCCCGCTAGCAGGGGCCTCCGATCAAAGTGTGACTGGTGTCTGAGTCCAAAAGGATCACTCTGTTAGGGATATCGATAGGACTGTGCAACAATTCTTCTTCCTCTTCTGGGGTGGACCTTTTCTGTTGATTGTTACTGTAAACTTCATCAAGGTAGTTTTCTTTCCTGATCGACACAAATAACACAGTTCGAGGCAGGATAGAGTCTGCTCCATACTAGATAGCCAAGGGGTTAGTGAAAACCTACCAATGAAGGGTTAATAATTAAAGCTTGCTGCTTACTTTCTGGTAGTACTTGTGTGAGATTGTTCAGGAGCTGCGTCCTGTGCATGTAACTTGTCAGATGCACATGAATAACTGACCAAGAAGGGACAGAGGAGGGGTATGATAGGGACTGGACTTCTTTAGAAGTCACATGTGCATCGAGGCAATCAGGTGGCTTGGAGACCCAGGGAGTAAGGTTTGGAGTGCCTCAGAGATTTCTCCCCACAATATAGTTCACAGGCTAACAGCAGTCTACTAGTTGAAAGTGAAGGTGTTTGGCCTGGTGTTGAAACAGCAAGCAGAGAGTAAAGAAAACTATTTACAGGTGTAACATTTAAAGAGATAAACAGTTCTTCTTGAGTTACAATGATAGCTAAACAGAAAGAAAGAAGAATATAGAATGACCAGTAAAGATGATAACAAAGTGAGGTGAAAATGAGAAGAAGAGAGGATGCAGGGCAGAGGAAATGGAGCACTGTTAAACTTCTGAATGCCTATTAATTAAAGTAATTATAACATAGTCTTTCCATGAAGATGCAATGTGAAGCTGATATATCTGCTATTTTTCCGAATAAAACTTCACCTGAATCTTTGACATGCTGAATGGAAATGAAAACATCATCCTCCATTCTATGATTGTCGGGCTAATTAAAATAATCTGCTATAAATCTATCTTATGCTTGAATAATTCTATCCAACTGGATTCTTGGTGGTGGACTGCCTGAGGCAGTATCATAGAGGGAGTTGGCCATCATTTTAGATCCAGCCTAGGACTCACAGCATACTCACTGAGTGAAACAAGGTCATTTAAATGTGTGGGCATAAAAGCTGAGACACAGTGGAGGTGTAAGAGTTTCTTGCTTTACCACTCTCTGAGGGGGTACAAGAGTTTCCTCAGGAATCAGAGAATTCCATATTCCCGGCATTGGTCTCCCCATCTTGTTAGTGTTAGGGGACTTGGTGCCTGGGTGGATGATGAAACCTCACGATTTTCTCAGCAATCCTGGCAACTGATGTCATTACTAGGCCTCACTCAGTGTATTTCTGCTGTTACTCACTTGCTCAGCCAAACCTGGAACCTTGTTCTCTCACTGGTCTGGACATTACAGATTTTAAATACATAGATACATAGACAGTGTCGGCAGATAAGGGCCTATGGCCCACCTAGTCTGCTTCCATTTGAGTTTGTAACTTCAGTTTATGTTTTCCTAGAACTCTGTTGCCCTTTACCCCTGACTTCCAGAATTCCTTTGTGTCTATCCCATGCATTCTTAAATCCGTGATTGTTTCAGCCCCACCACTTCCTCTGGCATGGTGTTCCACTTGTCCACCACTCGTTCTGTGAAGAAATTCTTCTTCACATTTCCTCATAATCGTCCTCCCTCCAACTTCATCCCATGCCTCTAGTCCTGGAACATCTTTTTCGCTTAAAAATAGTGTACTCTTGCACCTTGTTCCTCCCTGTAAGATACTTGTATGTCTCTATCATGTCCCTCTCTCCCTCCTCTCCTCCAGGAGTACATATTCAATTCCTTCAATCTGTCCTCATAGGACTTGTGATGCAATCGATGTACCATCTTTGTTACCCTCCTCTGAACCTTCTCTACCCTGTCTTTGTCCTTACATAGGTAACGTCTCCAGAACTGTACACTGTACTCCAGGTGGGGCCTCACTAATGTCTTGTATAGTGGAATTATGACCTCCTTTTCCTGCTGGTGATGCCCCTGCCTGTGCATCCCAGCATCATATTTGCTTTACCTGCTGCCTTGTCACACTGTTTCCCTACCTTGAGGTCATCAGAGATGATAACCCCAAGATCCCTTTCCTGCTTGGTGCATGCTATATCCTCATCCCCAACTGCTATATTGTGCCAGGGTTTTGTGCCCCATATGCATTATCTTGCACTTCTATGCATTGAATTTCAACTGCCAAACCCTGACCATTCTTAAAGTTTCTGCAGGTCCCTTCTCATTCTGTCTACACCCTCTGGTGTGTCTACTCTGTTACACAGCTTTGTGTCATCAGTGAACAGTGAAATTCTGCCTTCTAGGTCCTGCTAATGTCACTGATGAAGATGTTGAATAGGACCGGTCCCAGCACTGATCCCTGTGGTACCACACTACTCACTCTTCCCTCTGTGGAGTGAGAGCTATTTACCACCACCCTCTGCGTCCTGCCACCCAGCCAGTTACCTACCCACCACACTGCTGTCCTGCCCACACCTATATTCCCTAGTTTGTGCAATAGTCTTCTATGTGGCACAGTGTCAAAGGCCTTGCTGAAGTCCAGATCGCCATGTCCACTGCCTCCCTGATCCACCTCCCTAGTCACCCAGTCAAAAATTCAACGAGGTTGGTCTGACATGGGCCTCCCCTGGTGAAACCAAGCTGCCTTGGGTCCTGCAGTCCAATGACAACCAGATGTTCCACCAATCTCTCCTTCAGTAGTGCTTCCATTATCTTCCCCACTACTGAGGTAAGGCTGACTGGTCTGTAGTTCCTGCTTCCTCTTTGTTCCCACTTTTGTATAGGGGACTACATCTGCTGTCCTCCAGTCTTTGGGTACCTCCCTGTTTCCAGTGATCGACTAAACAGGATAGCCAGAGGTTCAGCCACCACCTCTCTTAGTTCTTTAAGGACCCTGTGGTGCACCCCATCTGGCCCCATTGCTTTATCAACTCTTATTACTTCCAGTTCCTTCAGGACCCTTTCTCGTCTAAAGGGACTTGTGTCCATTTCTGCACCATTCTCGTCCCTTGTACTCCTTCAGACCCATTACCCTCCTCTTCCTCAGTAAAGACTGAGCAGAAATACCTGTTCAGTATGTCAGCTTTACTGTTGTCATCCTCCACGTGTCCCCCATCCTCCCCCTTCAGTCTCACTATCCTCCCTTTGCCTTTCTTTTTCACTTATGTACCTGTAAAGGTTTTGTCCTCTCTACCCACTGATTTAGCAATGTGCTCTTCTGTCTGAGCTTTGGCTTCCCTTACTGACCTCCTGCCTCCTTTGCTTCTCCTGGTACTTCTCCCTATCCCCTTCTGCCTGTGTCTTTTGTATTGCCTGAATGCAATCTTTTTAGCTTTCACTTTCTTTGCTACCTCTTTGGAAAACCATAATGGTCTCCTCTTCCTTTTCCTCTTGCTAACCTGCTTAATGCACAATTCTGTTGCTCTGTAATCCCCATTTTAAATACTGCCCACTGTTCCTCACCCTCTGATTCCTGTCCCATTCCCTTAATGCCTCTTTCAAGTATCTCCCATTTTCCCAAAGTCTGCCCCCTATGTGGGTGGATGACTGGAACAGTGTGCCAGAGGATGTAGTGGAGCAAAGACTGTGGGGAGCTTCAAGCACATGTGGGATAAGCACTGGGACAATTTAGGGTTGATCTTGTTGATGTTTAGATCATCATGCTGTATGGTTCTGGGCTGGAGCTACTGTCTTGTCCCTTGCAGTCTTGGCGTGAGAAATTCTTGCAGTGCTGGACTTCTGAAGTGTGGTAACAGCACACAGGGTTGGTGCTGAGTTGGCCTTAGATGGTTGTAATCTGGCCACTGCAGAGACCCTTGCCACTACATTCCAGTCAATGTCCACTCACTGGCCTTCTGATATTGCTTGCCATGGTATAATGATCGCTGTATCAGTTGAAGGCAACAGGGTGAAGGATGGAGGGTTTTGGAAGAGATCTGGTTCAAAGGAAGGTGAAATACTTCTTCATGGAAAGTGTGGTGGATGACTGGAACAGTGTGCCAGAGGATGTGGTGGGAGCAAAGACTGTGGGAGCTTCAAGCATATGTGGGATAAGCACAGCGGCATATTAGATAGAGGAATGGGGAGGGGTGACACCTATGAACAAACTAGAGTCAATGGTGACAGACTAGGCAGAGATGAAGGCAGACTGGATAGTTCTAAGGGTGTTTTCTCGCCCACAAAATCTATTCTTCTAGGTTTCTTGGCATGCCCAGAAAATCTATTGGGAGTATCATAGGGCAATCCTTCCATGGTTTAATACACATAGCTAAGACTAATTAGTGCGACTTTTCTGCACTGTAGACACATTACCTGCCATGTCTGCAGTCGTGGGAGATGTTTCAGCAGTTAAGTGTGAGGATTTTGCCTGGTTCTTCTTAAACAGGGTGTCATTCATTCAGGCAGGGATCTCTGCAAGTGGCCTGTCAGAGGCCAGCAGGGTTGATTTCATGATGTCTGGTGGGTCTCTATAGTCCAAAATTAAGATTCATCCATTTTTTGATGAGGAACATGAGGTGATCACCAGACTGCACTCAATTCTTTGAACCAGGCCAACCTGACTGCCAGTGGACTGTTGGGAGGTCTTGGGGCCCAGTCATTACCAGCATTCTTTGATATTTCCTTGAGGAGGGATGTCTCCTTCCACCTTGAAGAGGATGAAGGTCAGCCCATCTTTAAGAGGTCATCACTAGATCCAGACATCCTGGCAAATCACAGGCCTGATTCAAGCCATCCTTTTATCGAGAAGGTGACTTAGAAGGTAAAGTGCAGCCCACCAGGATGCAATGCAATGCACAGATTTCTGCATGATGAAAGGAATTATGTGCCATTGATTGCCTGTTTAGTGCAGTAACTCTGATGTAGAATTCTCCTGTATTGATTTGCATCCTTGTGTCTCCACTGTACAGTAGTTGTGGCACAGCTGGAGGCCCATCTTGAGGCATATAACATCTATGAAACATTGCAGTCTGGTTTCAGGCCTTAGCACAATATAGTGAGTGTGCTTGGCAGGGTGTTAAATGACCTTCTCCTGGCAAGAGAATTAGGGAACAATTTGTAGCTTTTCTTTTAATCTGTCATTAGCATTTAACATGGTGGATCCTGGAGTTTGGAATTAGTCATCTGTGGCAATATGGAGGACTTTTGGGGTCAACCTAGAAGTGGTTTTGAGTCCTTCTAATCTGGCAGATCATAATGGGTTGCATTTGGTACTTTCTCCTAACAGGCTGCCTCATTATGCTATGGGGTGCCACAGGGGTGGTTTTGGCCCCAAGTTTATTCACCATGTCCATGTTGCCATTTGGAGATGCAATTCATAGGCATAAGTTGGAGTAGAAGAATTTAAAAGGCTAAATTCATCTTTTTATGAGGAGTTTCACTGATTCCTAGAGATTTTAGTTCCATGTATTCCTTTCGGATGTGACCAAGCTTTATTGTTTTCCTCACTATTTATTTCTTCTTTTTAATGTCTTATGGATTTATGTTCACGATATGTATTGTATATTATTTTATGATTTGTTAAGCACCCTGAGTCCATTGGCACAAGGCACCATAGAAATAAATTGCCTTGCCTTGCTATTTAGGGCTGCTTAATCTTGTTCTGAGACACTTTCCCTGCCTTACATATTGTTTCTGGCACTGTTTACAGTAATTAGATAGCTGACAACCTACATTGTGCTGTAAGTGAGATACTGTATGCTTTGATCCTGCAAATGCCTCCTGCTGAGTAGCATTATGTGTTAGATTCCTTGATATACTTGCTAGTGCCACATTCCTCAAACCACATCTAAAACATCCTGTATTGGCTACTTGGTTTCATTTTGCAGAGGGATAGAATGGCTCTGACAAGAATATTTAGCAAGTTGTGATTTCTGTGGAAAGCTAGGGAAGGTGAGTTTTAAAGTGCCTCTCTCACCTAGTGGTACTATTGCAGCAGGTGGAAGTGCTTGTTGATAAAATACTGAAGGATGTAGGCCCAGAGGGTATGTCAAAACTAAGGGCACCCATTTGGAAACTGTTCTTATCATCATATCCCTGAAATCATCCAAGCAGACCACTAAAGAAGCAGTAGGCAAGGCTAGAGGATGTTGGGTGTATTAGTAGGGTATCACAAGTCATAGGAGGGAGGTAATAAGCCCTCTTTACAAGACATTGGTTAGGCCCATCTGGAGTACTGTGCAGTACTGGAGGCCGCACCTGCACAAGGACATTAACAAAATGGAGGCAGTCCAGAGAAGGGCAACAAAATGGTACAGGGACTGCATCAGAAAACATATCAGGACAGATCAACGGAGCTCAATATGTATACCCTAGAGCAAAGTAGGGAGAGAGCTGATATGATCAAAACATTCAAACATCTTAAGGGCATTAACAAGGTGAAAGAGTCTAACATGTTACAATATATGAAAATACTGTAGCAGGACAAGAGGACACAGCATGAGACTAGAGGAAGGCCGATTAAGGGGTAATGTGAGGAAGTTATTTTTCACAGAAAGGGTGGTGGATGCATGGAACAGCCTACTTCAGGAAGTGGTGGATATGAATACAATGCAGGGCTTCAAACAGACATGGGATAGGCATAAAGGAACAATACAGATTAGTATGACTAGATAAGCCATGGACAGAGTAAAGACCTATGGCACATTCATAAGGCAGAAAAATGGGCAGACTGGATGGGCCTTGTGGTCCATATCTGCTGTCAACTTCTTTGTTTCTATGTTTCTATGTTTCAGTTGGAGAGAGTTCTCTTGCTACCTCTATCATAGAAACATAGGAACTCAGAGATACATAATGTGATGGCAGAAAAATATTAAATAGTCAATGTAGTTTGTCCAGCCCTGCCTAATACACAAATGATAGCCCTATTGAACTTTGTCACCTGGTTTATCTAAGCAATAACACCACCACCCACCCTGGAGGTATTACTGTGCTTAGAAAATGGGCTATAGGTAAAGTTTTTGTTTGTAATGTAAGAACATTTTTTTAAATCACTAAAAATACCTTACGATGTGTTTTGCTATTAAAGTAGTCCCCTTCTGGTATACCAGTACAGGGCATTGCAGCCAGAGCCGTGGGAGGCATTTTGGTGCCCTGGGCAAGAGACTAATTTTAAGCCCCCTGAAAAGAGCTGGGGTCTGGGGTCTGCAAGGCTCCCAGAAGCTCTGAGGGTTTACATGCTCTGAGGTGAGTTTGCAGCTTTTCTTGAAGAACAAACACTTTTGTTACATGTTCCCTACCCCTGAAGTTGCACAGTTGGATCCTGTTTTTCTGAATCCTCCCCAACCTCTTAAATCTCCCTTTTGTACCATGGCATCTCATAAATATTATCACCATAAATTATAAAATCTATATATTTCTTAGGTGTGTTCATAACTGTAATTGTGCTTTTCAAAGAATCACATATGTACCTTTTCCTGATTTCAGTTTATTATGTTGTAATGCAACTATGATAGTCTGATGTGGACAGACTCTGGATAGACCAGAAGGCAGAAGCAAGATGGTTCAAATTAAATCACAGCATAATACTGTATATGGTGTTGTTTATTTGAACCACCTTGATTCTGACCTTTCAGAATCCAGACAGACTCCACAACAGACTGCAGACTACTAATTTAAAAATAGATGCATTAAAATATAACACAATAAGCTAGTAAATCAGGAGGAAACAATACATTCACACTGCATAATTGCTGTGAAGACTAGAGCAGTTCTAAGAAACATGTATTATTTATTGAGTATTTTACTAATCAGAATCACTATTATAATGTGTGTACATGTGTATATATATATATATATATATATATATATATATATATATATATATATTATGGTAGCACGGTAGTGCAACCATAGTTAAGTTGAGGAGCCATTTACATGTTAAACCTAAAATGTTGCACCTTAATAACATTACAACCGTTCAACGGATTTGCCTGTAATTTGGAGTACATGATCAAGAATGATACATCTTGGGATCTGCCAACTTTTGTACTGTTCGGATGTACAGCTGCGGAGTTATTAAGCGTGATCTGCATCGCATTTACGGCTTTGCAATTCTTTGTTCATCTCTACAGGTCACACAGTTTGAGCGACCAGTCCGAAATCTTCAGGAATGTCGGCTGGGGTCCCCATTGTGCCTTTTGAAGATTTCGTGAAAAATATTAAACAGTTCAAAAGTTATTCAGAAAACAGTTTCCCATTCTTATAAGTCAATGGGAAAAGTTAACAAAAGTTCAACACTTTTGCAAATGCAGTTTTTACTTTCGCAGATGGTCCTATTACTTTCACAAATCCACCATTTTGTTTTCAGTTGGTGATCAGAAAAATGCTTGGCATTTAAATTTGGGACCCTCTAGCAACACAATTGTTTTGTGTTTACCTAGTCAGACCCTGAGATGCCAGTCATGTCTTTATTTTGAGGTTAAACATCCTAGAAATATGTTTCTCAAGTTTCTGGAAAAAGTACTTTCCACAAAGTAGTGTCGCACTCATGAAAGTGTCACAAATTTTACATGCTTTCTAAATATGCACACTACTTTTCCAAGCTATGGCAAAATGACAGCAATTTTTGCCACCCTGCTGCAAAAGAACAGTTTGGTCTTTTGGGCTGAAATTTGAAGGAACGAGCCAATATCTCACATATGTGCCTTTCAGTATTTTGGTAAACAAATATCACACAGTGGCAAAGTTACGGCACTCCAAAGTTGACACCTTTTCCCATAGGATAACATTACGGCGTCTGCCGCATTACAGGAATCATTTGCCACCCTGCTGCAAAATAACAGTTTGGTCTTTGGGCTGAAATTTGGTGAAAAAGTATTACAGGGAGCCAAAGTTATCACCTCTGAACTTCTCTTTTTCCCCATAGGATAACATTATGGCGTTCACCGTGCCTTTCAGGGCCTGTATCTCGAAACGGTGCGAGATAAAAACTTTTCATTGGAAAAACTCTAGCCCCATTGCAAAACTAGCCAGGAAAGTCATACATCATATGACTTTTAAATCTTTTTCTACGCAGATGGTTCCTGAGATATAAGCAATGTAGTATTCCAACTCCTCATTTTCTGCTCGAGACCCTATATAATGCATACATTCTTTGTACTCACTGTCTTTCTCTATGCAGCTTTTGGGAAAATCAGCCTGTGTGCTTACATTACTGTTACCTTACCGCTTCCGCTTACGTGTTCTGTACCTGTTTCACTTACCGTTCCTTCTATGGCACCATGTGCTTTACCCTTTGTCGTTTCATTTGCACTTATGTTTGTGTTATTTTAACCATTTGTGTCTACAGTACTGTTTATCTTTCTGTTTCGGTTTGCGTCACCATGCTTATTACCATTTGCGTTTACGGGCACTGTGTTACTATGTGACAAGACATCACGTGCGTGGAGCGCGGCTCCCGCTGCCACATTCATTCACTATTTCTAATTATCATTCTCAAAAGAAGGAATTAGAGGCAAAAACTCCATTTAATGCATTAGTTAGGGTTGTTCCACAGCGACAAAAGTGAGGAAATTCGGTGTTAGGGTTGAAAGCCCCATTTGACCCCCGTCCACACCCCCCAACAGCATTGTGAGTGCGTGTTGGGGTTGTCGTCTAACTCTCACCCCATTCTCCTATACCTCTGCTTCTTCACACATCTGATGGGGTGAGAGTTAGTGATAACCCCAACGCACCACGATGCTGGTTGGGGTGGACAGGGGGATCAAAGGAGGGCTTTCAACCCCAACACTGAATTTCCTCACTTTGTCACTGTGTAACAACCCTAACTAATGCATTAAATGGAGTTTTTGCTCTAATATATATATATATATATATATATATATATATATATAGATATGGGATACACAATGGGCAGGGTGGATATGAAAATATTCTCATCCTGCAGAGTGAGCTGTGTATTCTCATGAGTGCCAAAGGCATGAGTGAACATACACAGCTCACAAGGCAGGAGTGAAAATATTTTCCATATGCCATGATATGCCCATCATGTGTGTGATTTATACTCACAGAGGTGAGAGCTGCAGCAACATTTTTTCTGAGTCTGTGTGTTTCCTGCTCATTCTGTGTGTGGTTGGGTGTGTGTGTGTGTGTGTGTGTGTGTGTGTGTGTGTGTGTGTTCTGAATGTACTGGGAGTAAGAAACACAGGTAAGTGTGTTTTGCAAAGCTAATTGAGTGAGTCAGAGGCTCAGTGAGAAAGACAAACTGCTGCAGGCAGCACTGAGAAACAAAACCTGCTTTGTAAAGACTTTCATTTAGAATTCAGGTTGTTTTGAAGCTGAAATCAGCAAGGAATGGGCTAGCAATGTTAGAAACACAATGAGACATAGGTGAGAGTCTTTTGCAATGCTAATTGAGTAAGATGCAGCTTCAATGAGAAAAGAAACTTTTCTGAAGCAGTTTCCTTTAGAATGCAAGCTGCAGTGCATTTATCCTCACTGGTGACATCAGCAGAGTATGGATAAATGTCGATATCCTCACTCTGCTGATGTCATCAGGATTTATCCTCACTGCAATGGAAATAACACAGGTTATCCTACTGAAAAGCTCTCACCCCCATGGTGTATATATATATATATATATGTACATATATATGTAACCCCTGCAAATGGGGGTTCCCAAAAGACTTCCAGGAGCTTGCTTGAATGCTCCAAGCCTGAATGGTGTTTGGGGTTTAAGCCATTTATCTGTGAGTGTTTTAGAGCCTCTGGTACTGTCTCTTTAAGAGCTGTCTGCTTGCAAACATAATTAGTTATGGGGGGACTGTGTGTTTCTCTGCTTGAGTACCACTCGAGCTGCTGCTAATTCACTCCATTTTTGCAGTCACTAGGAGTGCAAAGGAAACCTATCTGAAAGATGTAACTGTTTGCCAGAAATCATTTAGAGTAATAATGAAAATACAGTTTGTCTAACCTGCTTTCTTTGCAGCCAGAACTGTGTTTGCCTAGTTCCCATTCTAGTTTTGAACTGCTGAACTGGACCAATCAGTGTGGGTTAAGGTAGCTCCAAAATGGTACCTTGGATGAATCAGAACTTGGACTCATAATCTGAGCCAGCCACAAGAGTTGTATGAGCAGTGACTCTGGGAGATGTAGTTGGACTTGCGCCTTTTGGACCAACAGGGGCAGTCTATTGTGAGTGACAGCCAATCCAGCAAGGAACTGGGAGGAACTCAAAGGAAGTGCCGGTTTTGTCTGTTGGAGTTTCAGTTGAGCTCTGGCAGTGAAGAGGAAAGGAGCCCTGTGCTTTTTCGTTGTGCAGTTTTAGTCAGAAAACGCGTAAGGCCCTGAGTTCGGGTCTGCAGCTTGTGTAACTGCTTGTTAGGACTGAATCCATCCTGTGAAGAGAATCAAAGGATATCTGAAGAGTAGGAACCAGGCTCACCCTGTAGAGACTGGAGAAATTGCTGAATTGCGCTCGGTCTGTCAGGAACTGAATCTGCTGTGTGTTCTCCTGGGTATTGTGCAGTAACTGTGATCAGGATAGAGAAGCAGCCTGCCTGGTATAGTACTTTCTTTTATCATATAAATGTGTGAGGAGGCTTGTGTAGCTCAAGTGAATCCTGCTGCCATTAAAGGACTTTTGCCTGTTACTGTTTACCATATAAATGTGTGAGGAGGCTTGTGTAGCTCAAGTGAATCCTGCTGCCATTAAAGGACTTTTGCCTGTTACTGTTTACCATATAAATGTGTGAGGAGGAGGCTTGTAGTTCAAGTGAATCCTGCTGCCATTAAAGGACTTTTGCCTGTTGCAGTTTGTCATATAAATGTGTGAGGAGTCTCGTGGAGCTCAAGAGTAGCCCTGCTGACGTTGAAGGACCCTATCTTGTTTGGAGGTCGTGAGTACTAATTCAGGGTCACTCCTGTTGAATTGCCACATTGAATCCAAATGGAATTACTGTACTGCTGACTTTTTAACTAATTTTCTTTTCTCTGTGTGAAAGGCCCTACCAGCTGCCACGGTTTGGACTAGCCACTAGGGCTTGGGTACCCAGGACAGTAACTGGTATGGATAGTCCTGTGCACAGAGCCATAGGTAGATGAGTAAAGTGATAAGCTAATGAACCTGATTTCCCTGTCCTTGTTATATCCCCTAAATAAATCAGAGCTGCTTGTTTCAGCAAAGTTATACTGCCTGAGGTACTTGCCTATGTTAAAGTATTGTACTGTGATTGTTGCACTGTATCTTCTTATTTTACAGGGGTCCCAGTGCTCAACCAGTCCTGGGGTAAGTGTATACTGTGAAGGTAATTCTGATATACTGTGTGGGCCACTAGTGGGAAGAAATTGGGGTTGCAGTGTCCCAGAGGGCTGTGACCAAGTTAGTTTAACTATTGCAAACCCTGACCTCTGGGTGGAGGCACCGCCATCGGATCCAGGCCCCTCAACCTGTTAGTAGCAAATCAGGCAGGGGTAGTAGCCCTGGGATAGCGCCATCTAGGGGTTACCTATATATACACATGCTTAAATACAACCAGTGCCAGTGCTGCTTCTGCATAGTGCATGGCTGTCTGTCCTGAGTGCTGCAGCTGATTCTACACGAAACAGCAGAGAGTCTGGTACTGAGTACTGGTACTAGGAGACTGGATCCAGGCTGGCAACATCACCAAAGTAATAAATCACTGCCCCTACTCTCAAACACTGAACAGGAATTAAAATCCCTAATGGCTGCATATATGGGGGCCAAGGCCTCAGTCTCAGTACTACTTGATACAGCCAAGTAGTTAGTTGACCCTTTAGCACAAGCAGCAAAAATGTAACCCTCTTGGCCCAAGTCTGACTAAATTCAACTGGAATCTGGACCCCTTCCTGAATGGCTGAGACACTTCAGCATAGTGTGGTTGGGTAGGCTACCACACAAATGAGCCACAGTACCATTCACAAAAATGTGGCAGTCCTTCCACAATTGGTCACAGCTTCTTGTACTTAGGGGTTGACATTGGGTCACCAGGGAGTCAAGCCACTAGGCCATGAAGGATCTGGAATCAGTGACCCACAAAGGCCCTATATTCGAGGATTATAGGTTTAGGAGGGGATGCTTTTCAGGCTGGATGCCCTGCACTGACCATTACACCCGATTCACAGAATGGCATTCACTGAGAGTAGTGCAATTCCAGTTTGTGACTTGGTCCCAAGTGCAATCCAGCCTGTGTTTATACCCTCTAACAAGTAGATGAATAATTCACCCAGCATTGTGTACTGTATGGCACAATTGTGGAAACCAATGGTGCAGCCAGTTTCCACCCATGAAGTGCTGCTACCCACCATAGTTACTGAAAATTGAGACCCTGAGGTTAAAAAAAAAAAACAGACTGCTGTGATGCACCGAATAATGAGGAGTGAAGTCGATTTACTTGTTTGGACAATTTGTACTCCTTCACAGTGAAGGAGTGCTGCAAATTGCACAAACAAATAAATCTATTACCTCCACCCCAGCAGTTAATTTTACCTTTCTGTGGGTAGGTAGTTCATTTCAATCAGTGGTGATACAGATAACCACCTAACCACCCACAAAGCTCTTATGTACCACAAGAAATCTACACCTGTGTAAAGTTATCACTAAGTAGCCTCACATCTTTTTGGAATGGTTTCTGCTTTTCTAACTACCCTTACCCTGAAGAAAATTCATACTTGTATGGTACAGGAAAAGCCTAATTAATCAATCATTTTATTCAGGAGTGGACTCGGTGTGGAACAATTTAAATATTCAGAAGTTTCCAAACTTTCCATGTCTTGTCTTTTACTCTTTTCTTTCTCTGTTTTAAAATGATTTTAAAGCAGAGAAGGAATGTAACATCTTCAGAGCTGAAGGGTCCTGACTGACTAATTATTAAAGCAAGTAAGCAACATCTCATTCGAGTCTCAATCTACTCTCGATATTCTTGTAGCAGACACAAAAACAGAATTTATTTTAAATTGATAACTTGAGTTGCTTGAGCTTTTTAATAGTGTTGTTTATGTTGTGCACTGAGACTGTGAAAGAAAATTAAATATGCAGCTTATCCATTAGGTAGGAAATGGGGCAGACTAGGTAGGCCAGCGGTCCTTATCTGCCGTTAAATTCTATGTTTCTATGTTTCTGATTGCTGACTCCCTGAGGTCAGCAGCGCGCTCCCTCCTAGAGTATTAGGATGGGGAAAAGCAGTGCGGGAGCCTGCAAGATGGAATGCATCACTGGGTGTGCAAGGGAAGCAGGGCAAGAGAAGGAGAGAAAACAACAGGGTGGGAGTGATGGTGCCAGCGTGGCCGCTTGCACCATGGCAGTCAGTCAGCCAAACCTGGCAGAAAGCCAAAGAGGGGTGGGTGGCAGCAACCAGCAACTTCTTCATTCCCATCCCACTGTCCCAGTCAGAGCCCGTGAACTACTACAGCAGTTGGTAGCTACACCATCTGCCCACCAGAAGCCAGGCCAATGGGCCCAATCAGATTGGGCCTACAGCCCGGACACTGCATCGGCTGGCATGACTGTGAGCCGCAAATGGCTAGATTTCGTTCCCATTCCTTCTCCTGATGATGAGATCAGTGCAGTATCTGGATCAGATCAGTACATGATTTCCAATTTAAATTCCAATTCCATTTTTCAAATCGAGAAAATTACTCCCCCAGGCACCAGTCACGCTGCAGATACACTCATTTCAGAAATCAGACTAGAGTTCAGACTCACTTACACAGTCCACACAAAAACTAAACAGCAACCAGGACACAAATTTGATTTTTAAACAATATGGAATTCGCTTTGGGGATCACACATGGAAACAGGATGACAGACTTATTGTGCCTCAGCTTTACTAATATGCTTATGCTTACAACTAAAAAATCCAAGATGGTCTGGGCAGGACCTTGCTAATGGATCTCTCGTCTCTCACACCTCTTTCTCTCTACTCTCACAATAATATGACTGTCTGGCTGTATACTCTCAGTCTTGGTGTCAACCACTCGCTCGTACCTTTTATATAATGGCGTTGTTGACCCTACTACAGTTTCTCTTTCTTTCTCACTCGCTGTATTACACACTACCACCATATGACTATTTGCCTGCAGCTCATGCTCCCCCCAAACTTGCTGATCTCTGGCAGATGCACCCTGCTGACAGCCAGTTATAATTACAGTCTAAGTGAGCAAAAAAATTTAAAGTGGTACGCAGGTGAATAAATACATAACTTCCATTGAAAGTGCGCTCCTTGGAGCACCCGCCTGCCCTGCCCTTTCACGGTACTGATTGCAGCATTTCAAAGTTGTTTTACAGTTGTATTTGTTTTACACTGAGTATGACCCTCCTTGGCTTTTGGACTGTGACACCCCCCACGCCAGCTCCATCGTGTTCCTGTTTTTTTATACTATCATTATTTATTTGAGTTTTGCACGTTGTATCCTTGGTGACCTGTGTACTTTCTTTATTCTGTGGAATGGTGGCGGCAACAGTAGGAATGTGATCGGTCAGGACTTCCATTGGGATCGAGATTGTGGACACAGGCTGCAGGAGAGGTACAGTGACAAGGGTTGCTCTGTTAAATAAAAAGCACTACAAGACTTTCAGAAATAGTTTAATGCAATGAAGTGGAGTCGGGATGAGCAAGGGAGCTGGTTTGCATAAGTGCTGTGCCAACTGTATGAGAGTGCTGAGCAAGTGGTTGTGCTAACGCTAGTAATTCAAAAAGAAAAACTGTTTCTTTTTATGTGAAGAAATAAGTTTGACTAGAACCTTTTGTGTGTGGCATTGGGGCTTAAGCAGTGGTCAGGTTGACGGCTGCCAAGTTGCCCAGCTAAGCGGGATAAAAAAATGGCGTTTAGGAGTGAAAATTTGGGTGCCCAGGATATCCTAGTAATGGGGCACCCCGATTTGGCACTTGTTTTTTAGCAGGCTCTATCGAAAAATACCCTCCTGCTAATCCTGCTTTCTTAGCCAATCAGGAGCCTAAGTTTCCTTGCCCATTTTCTAACTGTCTGGAGATGTCCTGTCTTAAGTATGCCTTGTGTAAGATGGACCATTAGTCCTGTGCAACTTGTGTAACTGGATTCTGTTGAGTCAGTGTACTGCCATCTTAGGGAACTGACTGCAAGGAATTCTTCTGAAAGCATGCTTTGGATGGTAGGGCTCTGATGACAGAAACATACAGTATGTGCATCTGTCAGTTTGGTGCACAAAACTGCTTCAATTCTACCATTCTCTACTGTCCCTAAAACACCAAGAAAATTACATAGAAACATAGAAATTGTCAACAGATAAAGATCATTAGGCCCATCCAGTCTGCCCGTAGGCCCTATACATTGTATGTGGCCACTGATCCTATGTGATCAATGGCTTGTCATCACTCCTTCCTCACTCAGGCTTCCCTTGTGTCTATCCCAAGGATGCTTAAACCCTTCCACTGTGCTTGCCTCCACTACCTTCTGTGGCAGACTATTCCATGTGTTAACTACCCTTTCTGTGTAGAAACACTTCTCCACATTACCTCTTAATCTGCCTCCCTCAATTTCACATTATGCCCACTTGTTCTAGTACTTTTTCTACATTGGTGCTCCCTGCCTGCACCTTATGAATGCCCTTAAGGTACTTGAAAGTTTCAATCATATCCCCTGCTGTCTCCTCTCCTCCAGTGAGTACATATTGAGGTCCCTTAGTCTCTCCTCATATGTTTTGTGGTGCAAGCTCTGAAACATCTTTGTTGCCCTTCTCTGGATAGTCTCCACCTTATCTATGTCCTTGTGCAGGTGTGGTCTCCAGAACTGCACGCAGTATTCAGGTGAGGCCTTACCAATGTTTTATACAGTAACATCATCACCTCCAGCCTCTTGCTAGTGAGACCCCTGCCTATGCACCCCAGCATACCACTGGCCCACCCTGCTGCCTTTGTACACTGCTTTGATACCTTAAGGTCATCAGAGATGATAACCCCTAGGTCCTTTCCTCCTTGGTGACAGTCAGCTCTCTCCCCAACCTGTAGCTCTCCCCAGGGGTTCCCTCCACCCAAGTGCATTATTTTGCACTTATTCATTAAACCTCAGTTGCCACATCTCTGACTATCTTTCAAGATGCTCCGGTCCCACTTCATTTTCTACACCCCTTCTGAGTATCCACCCTGTTGCAGATCTTGGTGTCATCTGCAAACAGACAGACCTTTCCTTTCAGCCCCTGCAATGTCACTAATGAAGACATTGAACAGGACTGTCCTAGTACTGATCCCTGGTAACTCTACTGGTCACCCCCTCTCCCCAGATTGTACCCCATTTACCACCACCCTCTGTCTCCTGTCTGTTAACCAGTTCCTAACCCAGTTCACCACCTTGTCTCTCATGCCCAGACTACTCATCTTGTTAATCAGCCTTCTATGTGGGACAGTGTCAAGACTTGCTGAAATCCAGGTAGGCTGACATCTACTCCCTCCCTGGTTAAGTTCCTTATCACACAATCAAAAAACTATCAGATTTATTTGACATGACCTTCCTGCTGTGAATCCACGTTGCCTCAGATCCTGCACACCACTGGATTCCAAATGTGTCACTATCCTTTCTTTCAGCAGTGTCTCCATGATCTTTCCCACCACTGAGGTGAGGCTGACTGGCCTGTAGTTCCCAACTTCCTCCCTACTGCCACTTTTGTGCAGTGGGATTTCATGTGCCCTCCTCCAGTCCTCTGGAATGAGACCCGTGTTGAGTGACTCTGTGAACAGGGCCGCCAGAGGCGCTTTTGGTTCCTTTCAGAGCTCCTTTAATATCCTCGGTTGGATGCCGTCTGGCTCCATGGCCTTATCCACCTTCAGCTTTGTGAGTTCTTCCAGAACTCTCTCCACTGTGAATGGACTGGTGTTCAGTTCTCCCCAATCCCCCATTGCTTCTACACCCCACCTGTCATCCTTGATCTGCCCCTTCCTTAGTGAACACCCGAACAGAAGTATTTGTTCAGTATGTCTGCCTTATCCAGATCCCCTCCTACACTCTCCTCCTCCCTTTGAGTCTCACAATCCCCTTTGTTTTTTTCTTTCACTAATGTACCTAAAAAATGCCTTATCCCCTTTGTTTTACAGACTGTGCTAAGTCTCTCTTCTGTCTGCACCTTCCTCTCTAACAGCCTTCCCTGCTTCCTTAGACATTCAAGGTACACCTCCCTGTCTTTCTCCTTTGGCTCCACTTATATTTCCTGAAACTTAGCCTTTCAGCCCTGACTTTGTCCCTCACCTCTTTGGGGAACCATAGTGGTTTCCTTCTTCTTTTCCTTTGGTCACTATCCTAACGCACTGGTTTGTTATATTCACTATGGCTCCTTTCAGTTTCTTCATTGTTTTTCCACCCACTCTACTTCTCTCTCCTTCCCCAGGACTGCTTGTATACATCTACCCATTTCAGTGAAATCTGCCCTCCTGAATTCTAATACTCTTGCCTATGGCTGATTGAGTCCATGTCTCCATGCTGAAACACAGCATGTGGTTGTCACTGAACCCCAGCTGCCCTTCCACCTGTATTTCTTTGACTCCATTGCCCATTGGTCCATACCAGGTCCAGAACTGACTTGTCCCTGGTTGGCTCATGCACCAGCTGCCTGAATCCAAACCTCTGCAGGGATTCTAGGATGGCTGTGCTTCTGGATGAAACAGCCATTTGGGTGGCCCAATCCACATCCACCATATTGAAATCCCTAGTAGCAGGATTTCACCCTTAGATGCCATGTCGGTATGTTCTCCACTAGTTCCCTGTCTGCTTCCTCCCTTTGTGCTGGAGGTCTGTAGATCACCCCAGTGTATATCGTTATCCCATTCTCTGCCTCAGGTGACCCACATTACCTCAGCCTCCACCTGTCTTCCCTGAACTTCTGTAGCCTTTATACCATCTCTGATGTACAGGGCCACTCCCCACCCTTTTACCCTACCTGTCCCTCCTGAACAATGTATAGCCTGGTACATTGACTTCCCCAGCCATGATTTGCAGGGTACCATGTCTCTGTTATTGCTGCTATGTCAAGGTCTTCATCTGCCAACAAGGCTTCCAGTTCTGGAACCTTATTTTCCAGGCTACGGGCATTTGTTAGCATGACCTTCCATGTTTTACAGTCTGTCCTCCCTCTGCTCTTGTTCTCCCTATCCAGCATCCCCCCACCCCAGTTTCTTTTCCTATGTGCTCCTGCCACCCTTATATTACTCATTATACATTTCTTCACCTGCCTGCCCCCCTCCTGCCTATTGTTGCTGTTCCATAGTCGACTTATGTTCCTGCATATTCTCATGGGTGGTGTTCCTAAGCATCCTGACTCTCCTCCCTTGGCCAGTTTAAATGCTCACAGCTGAAGTATTTAAAGCGTCTCTAAGGACCAAGGTCCCCTTCTCCAGACAGATACAGGCCGTCATTCTTATATAGCTTGCATCTGCCCAGGTCAGGCTGATCCCCATGAAGCCAAACCCTCTCTTCCACAATCCTTCAACCCAGGGAGTTGAAGGTACTGATGTGGAGTGCCTAACTTCCCCTGTGCCCTGGACAGTAGCACCTCTGAGAATGAGGCGGAGCATGCTATCTGTTTCAGGTTTCCCAGGCTTCCTGAAATCATCCTGGACTCTGGCTAACTCCACCCTTCTCCTGACCAGGCCACTGGTCCCCAGGTGGACAATGACATCCAACTGCTCTCTCCTTGCTGCCATAGCAATTCTATGATCCGCTTCCCATCCCTCCATGCAGTGCTTCCTGAGAGGCACTCGAACTCCTCTCTCCTGCTAGGTGACCCTAACTCCCTCCTCAGACAATAGAGTCCCCCACTGAGAAGCTTCCCTCCCATCCTCTGTGTTCCCTGCTTCCCTTCCCTAGGCTCCATCCTGGAGGACCCTCCCATGCAGCCTCTGGTTCCTGAGTGGTTCTTTCCTGTTCCTCCAAAACAGTGTAGGAGTTAGTAAGTGGGACCAGTTGGGGGATGTACTGACCCCTTCCCTCACACTCTCTGGGCCACTGTAGTCCAATTTCTCATCTGTGCATCCTTTGAGGTAAAGTTTGTGGACCGGTGGTCTCTGGTGGGGAGTGGATGCCACCTAGCTTGGCCAACTCTGCTCGGAGACAGGCAACCTCCTCCCTCAGCCCAGAGGAGGTGTCTGCAGATAGGGCAGCATCATAGCCTCAGAATGTCTCCCTGAAGACCACCGCTCCACAATCACTGCACTGCACCACTCCCATCATGTCTGATTCCTCCTCAATCAACTGCTTACTTAAGATGGCTATTGATAGCCTCAAAATATATGTTTTATTTCTGTTGTGTTTGTTATCGTCCTCTCTTTCCTTCTTCCTGTATGGATGCAGGATGTTGCAAGGCTTTATGGGACTCACCAATAAATGTAGGGTGAGCCCTGGGGTGGAGTGGGTTGTGGGGTGGGAGAGTGAACTACACCACAGGCTGTGTCAAGAAACAATCAGCCAAGGGGCCTCTGGCAGTGACACCTCACACAATCACCAACTTGTCTACTAGAATCCCTTAATCTTGCCCAAACTAAATTTAAAAGCACAATAAATGGCAGTTAAGAACATCCTCAAATACAATTTCAAACACACAGAAATGGCAATAAGAAGGTTCGGTCAGTAACATCACAGAACAAAATAAAGTGGACAAAAATAGATCATCAAAGCAGTGTTACCATCAATATTGGCAGCACAAAATGAAGCATTCCAGAACAATGCAGGCCACATGGCGCATGGTGGCAAACAACATCCACCGCATGAAGACACTGCACTAGAACCACTGTGGCCAGGGCACAAGCCAGCATGCCATCTCCCTGTCCTCTGTGCTGTATGTTGCTGGGAAATGCTGCCTTGTGCTTCTGGTCCCTTGCATTATACATGGCCATCCCACATGGTGTCCATGGTCCACCTGTCCTCAGTGGCTAACATGGTGCACGTTCTCCATCACTTAGCATTCTGAGTGGGTATACGCCACCATGTGGGTGTCTGTGCCATTAGATTACCATGGTAGGTGTCCAGTGACCTGCCTCCCCAGTGGTATTTGCACCTGCCCTGTTCCATCTCCCTGCACACCTGTGCTGTTCCTGTGCATGGGTGCCTGCTGCTGTATGTTCCAGTGCAGTGCCTCCATGTGGTGGACGTTGTTTGCTACCTGCATGTCATGTGGCTGCATTATTGTGGCACACTACATTTGTGCTGCCAATATTTGGTGATGACACTGTTTTTGCCGCTTTATTTTTGTCCACTTTATTTTGTTCTGCAATGTTACTGAACGAACCGCTATGAAAATATTTCAAATCCACTTTCACAAATCACCAGCTAAAGCCTCCTTCTGTCTCTCCACTAACTGAAGACTAACTGAGATGGCAGTTACATCACATTTAAACTACACTAATCCCTGTATTGTGATGCCTGCACTCCTACAGGCCAGACAGCAACTTTTAAACACACAATCACCAACTTGTCTGCTAGAATCCCTCAATCCTGCCCAAACTAAAATTAAAAGCACAATAAATGGTAGTTAAGAACAGCCCTGAAATACAATTTCAAACACACAGAAATAGCAGCCAAAGAAAATATTTAAAATCCACATACACACGCCACCAGCTAAAGCCTCCTTCTCCCTCTCCACTAACTGATGAGTTGATGTGTGAGTTCAAGTAGTTCTTAGAATTTGATAGTGGAATGTGCATTTTTGATCCAGTTGTAGAATTGCTTTAGATTGTTTTCATAGACATCATGAAATCTGTTACATATCCACCCTTTAAAAGCTGTGACCTGTTTTCTTGGTTAAAAATGGAGTTATGTCCAGCCTCTATGCTGGTTGTATATATAGGCCCAGATATTCAAACTGTGCCATTCTGAAAGTGACAAGCCCTCGCTGCTCAAAATAGTTGCGCGGGAGTGGCGGGCGATATTCAAAGGGTGCGCTATTGACAGCTCGCTGAATATCACCCAACCTGATCACTGGGCATGGCGCAGTGGAACTTGCACGCAAGTTGCCAGAGTTGAGCATTAAACTTGCGGTGGGCGCAAGTACCATTCGCGCATCCATCGCCAAATTTCCGATATTCAATAGGTGACATGCAAATGGGGCCATAATTTATGCAAAGGCACAGGGGGCCATTTGCATCTATTGATAGCCCCATTTGTCTCGATAACATCAAGTGCGCTGATCCCTGAGGACTTGCGCCTGGCCGCCCCTGCCGAGCAGCAACCGTCGAGGACCGGCGCGCCCTGCAGCCAATCGCGGGCAGTACTCTGTATACTAACTCCCCCCACACATAGATCCAGAGCCGATCGCATGCAGAAAATGTCATGACCCCCCACATCTCCCGAAGCCCGATCGCCCGGGCATAAAGTAACCGCCAGCCCCCCACACATTTCCGATGCGATCGCGGGCATAAATGCTTTTATGACCCCCCACACATCTCCTGAAGCCCGATCGCGGGCGCCATTAACGCGGACCCCCACACATCTCCCGAAGCCCGATCGGGGCAGTAAAGTAACATGAACCCCCCACCCGCACATCTCCGAAGCCCGATCGCGGCCAATAAAGTAACATGAACCCCGCCCCACATCTCCCGAAGCCCGATCACAGGCAGAACAGCTATCAACCCCAGTGCCCGGTCGTGGGAAGAATGTCAGAATTACAACCCCCAAACATCTCCCTGGTCTGGTGTCCCCCGCCCACCACCATGGCCCTCACCCGCTCCCCGGCGGCGGTGGGGCAGCATCCACCGCCTGCTGCCGCCGCCCGCGGACTGACTGTCAGTAGGGCTGCATGCCAGTAGTGCAGACTACAGCCAGCCATAGTCAGAGCCGGCAGTGATAACTGATCCATAAAGCTGCAGAACTTTTCCTCGTCCCATTTACCTGAGATGTATATAGGTTTCGATAAAAATTGGCCATGGAGTCATTGATTTCCTTTTGTGAATGGACCAAATTTCCCCCCAGGTCTCGAAGGCTTATTATGTGGCATTCTGCTTGCCTTTTTTTTAGCCTATAAGCGAGGAGTTTTTCTGCCTTCTCCCCTTCCGCCCAGTACCGATGTTGGGAGCGCCTAATATTCAGTTCTGCCCTTCTCGTTAACAGTGAGTTAAGCTGTATTCTGATCTGAGTCAGTTCTGCCCGTAGGCAGTTGCTCTTAAGTCTCCCTGGATTTCCCTTATACTCAGCCTCCAACTGTTGCAATCTACTCTCTAATTGTAATACCTCCCCCTCCATCTGTTTTCTCCGAAATGTGGCAAAACTTATAATTCGGCCTCTTAGGGTGGCCTTGAATGCTTCCCATATATTTGCAGCTGAGGAAGAACCAGGTGGATTTAGTCCAAAAAAGGATTTAGTTTCCTCCTTAACTAGGGATTGAAATTCCCTATCATTAAGAAGAAGCGGGTCCAACCTCCAGGAATTAGATTTCCCTTTAGTAATTGGGCTCACCACTAGATTTAGCAGCAGCGGGGCATGATTGGATAGGTAGATTGGAGCTATATATGTATCTGTAGTGCTGGTAACCACATTTTCAGAAATTAACCAATAGTCCAATCTACTTGCCATTGCTTTAGCTGCCTAAAAGTAAGTATAATCACAATCTGCTGGATGCTGCAACCTCCAGATATCAGCAAGGCAGTGCAAAGAGAGCAAATCCTGGAGGGCTTTAAGCGAGTTGGTATGGGGTTCCTACCTGGCATTAGAGCAAGCAAGGAGGTAATCTAAAGCTAAATTATGGTCTCCCCCAATAATTATCCCCGGCTTGTCAGCTGCAAGGTTTAGCAATTGTTGTGAAACCTCATTGAAAAATGCAGGAATATCTTCATTCGGGGCATATAAATTAACCAGCAGGAGTGGGCCCATTGGTGTTTCCAGCTTAACTATGATCCAACGCCATTCCTTATCCGTTTTCTGAGCAGTCACTATCCAATTTAATTTTTTGTGCAGTAAAATAGAGACCCCTCTCTTAGCCTTCCCTGAACTACTGTGGAATTCTCTTCCCACCCACTCTGTAACAAGTTTTTTTGATTCCGAATGTGTTAGTTTAGTTTCTTGGAGAAACACTATGTGGCTCTTAAGCTTACGGAGCCTCGCCAAGATCTTATTCCTTTTAATTGGAGAATTTAGTCCCCTCACATTCCATGATGTAAAAACTACCTTGGACAAATTATCCATCTTCCCTGTGGCTGGTAATTGCTTTTAATAATGTGGACATTGGGTAGCTAAACATTCGCTCCTTTTCAAATGACATTACCCCCTTCCCTGTTCCCCAAGCATTCTGTCCTACTTTATTGTCATGTTTAGATCTGCATATCCACTGCTGTCCACTAGAATTTACTTCTGGTTCCTCTTTATTCACAGGGGAAGCACTCCTACTCCCAGTGCCCCCTGCAATCCCCTACCTTGTTTGTGAAAAACTTCCAGACCCATTTGCAGAAGATTCTGGTATGATTTATGATGTAAGAAACCACTATGGTTCTCAAAGGAAGTGGCAGTGAAGGTTCAAGAGAAAAAGAAAGCATTCAGGAAGTACAAGGAATCGTGAAGGAGCAGGACAGAAACTGTATCAGTTAAAGCAAAGGAGGCTGGGAAGGCAGTCAGAACAGCAAAGGCCCAAACCGAGGAAAGATAGCCAACTCAGTTAAGAAGGGGATAAACCTTTATAGGTACATCAGGGAGCAAAGGAAGACCAAGGGAGGGATAGTGAGGGCTAATAAAGGGGAGGGAGGGTGGGCAGAGGGAGATATGAAAAGGCAGAGATACTAACAAATATTTTTGCTCAGTATTTACAAATGACGAGGGGAGGTACATAAACAAACAGTAATAACACTCTGGATACAGAAGTTGATACCAGCCCATTTACAGAAGAAAGGGTTCTGAAAGAACTCTTAAAACTGAAGGTGGACAAAGCAATGGGGCCTGATGGGATTCATCCCAGAATTTAAAAGAGCTAAGGGTAGAACTAGTGACACCACTGACTACCCTTTTTAACAAATCATGGGAGGATGGGGTGGTACCTGAGGACTGGAGAAGGGCAGATGTGATTCCCCTTCACAAAAGTGGGAGCAAGGCAGAAGCAGGAAACTACATACCTGTTAGTTTAACCTCAGTGATAGGGAAAATGATGAAATCACTTCTGAAGGAAAGAATTGTCGAGTATCTAGATGCCAGAGGGGCACAGGACCCTAGGCAGCATGGATTCACAGCGGGAAGGTCATGCCAGACAAATCTGATAGATTTCTTTGACTGGGTGACCAAAGTAGTAGATCAGGGAGGGGCTGTGGACATGGCCTACCTAGACTTTAGCAAAGCATTTGACACAGTCCCACACAAAAGATTAATATACAAGTTAGCCAGCCTGGGAGTGGGTCCCAAGATGACAGCCTGGGTAAAGAATTGGCTGGAGAATAGAACACAGAGGTAATAGTAAATGGAGTCCACTCAGAAGAAAGGAGGGTTACTAGTGGGTACCGTGAGGGTTCAGTATTAGGACGGTCCTCTTCAATGTCTTTATAGCGACATTGCGGAAGGACTGGAAGGAAAAGTATGTCTCTTTGCAGATGACACTAAGATCTGCAACAGAGTTGATGCACAGGGTGGGGTGGAAAGGATGAGAAGGGACTGGCAAGGTTAGAGGAATGGTCAATGCATGGCAGCTTAGATTCAATGCTAAGAAGTGCAAGGTAATGCACCCGGGAAACAAAACCCAGCGAAGAGTACACAATGGGGGTGAGATACTAACAGCAACAAAATGGAAAGGGACCTGGGGGTAATCATATCAGATGACCTAAAGGTAGGCAAGCAATGTGAGAGGGCAGCAAGGAGGGCTGGGGGATACTGGGATGCATGGAGAGGCATCACCAGTAGAAAACAGAAGTTATTATCCCTCTGTACAGACAGCTGGTGAGACCCCATCTGAGTACTGTGCAGTTCTGGAGACCCAATCTCCGCAGAGACATAGACAGGATGTGGAAGCTGTCCAGAGGAGGGTAGACTAAATGGTGCAGGGTCTGCACCGGAAGACATATGAAGAGAGAGACTTAAGGAGCTTAATATGTATAGCCTCGAGGAAAGGAGGGAGAGGGGGACATGATAGAAACTTTCAAGTACCTCAAGGGAATCAACAAAGTCCAAGAGGGTAGCATCTTTCAAAAAAAGAGGTGTGCAAGAACAAGAGGGCACAATTTGAAGATGGGGGGGTGGCTCAGAGGTAATTTAAGGAAGTATTTTTTCACAGAGAGGGTTGTGGATGCATGGAACGGCCTTCCGGAGGAGGTTGTGGAGTCAAAATCAGTGGTGGAATTCAAGCATGCATGGGACAGTCATAAGGCAATTCTGGGGTGGGGGGTAGGAAGAAGTAGGCTGCTGGTTAACTAGGATCTGCAGCTTATCCAGTAGGTAGGGAAATGGGCAGACTGGGTGGGCCAAGTAGTCCTTCTCTGCCGTCAAATTCTATGTTTCTATGTTTCTATGTTTCTATGATTTCAAAAGCACCGCAGTGCCTGTTCGATTCTGTAGTAGAGGTAAGGTTCTGCTGCTGGAACAGGGTGACAAGAGTCTTCCCAAGCTCCCAGAGTCTCCCTCTGGGGGTATTGAAAGAAGTCTTACCATGAGATATGGTATTGATCTCCGTATGCTGAGTTCTCTGGGGGAAGGGATCCTACCCCACTTATTCCTACTCTATTGTGCCGGTTTCCATCCTCCCAAAAAAAGGATTATTAAAAACCAAAGGCATCACATGTAATATCTGCACAACCTCTACCCTGCTACCATATTGAGCTCTGTGTTACTATCGACCCCAGGCCAAAGCTCACTCAAAGCCATCATCCTACATTAATCTGTAAGCTAATAACAACTGAGAACCACTGCAGAAGAGAGAAAAAGCAAAAAAAAGAAAAGGAAAACAGCAAATAACATTTCACAATATTCAAGAGAGCAAAATCTTATCCCTCTATGAACCTTTTAAACATCCTAGCAACCTGAAAAATCTGATCAGACATTAAGATTAAGACCCAGGCACTAACGTATATGAACCAGGGCGGCAGTCAATTATCATAATCCAGCTCATGCAAGGAGTGCGCTAGCCTACCCCCAGAATCTTGGGCAAGGGGCAAATAGTAACCGGTGAACAATTTAAGCTACACCCCCGTTATACCCTTGTTCCCCTTTGTGCACAAGTCCCAAAGTATCTTCAACCGTAGTACCCTTCTTTTATATTTTAGGGGTGTGGATCTGTAACTACGGGATCTTCTGAAATTTTAAACAATGCCTGTAATCTTTCACTGGAATTCTCTGCATCCTCTTCCTCTCCGATTGGAGTATAGTTGGCCCAATCCCCAGGTATTGGAGACCAGTCACCAGGAATCTCCTGAGCCTCCTTTGTATGCTGGGAGTCTGGAAATAAGTCTAATGCTGTTGGTAGGAGGTCACGTAGTGGCTCATACTGGTTCCCAAGCTTGATAGGTGTATCCACAGGGGCTCAACTACTGGTGTCTGATTGCAAATATTGCCTTTGTCGGCTCCTAGATCGCTCCCTTTTTGCAAGCAGTTTGCCCCCAGCAGGGGGTTTTTTCTTATGTCAGCCCCTTGTTACTGCCTGCCTCTATGAAACGTGCTCTTTAACAGGAAGGCCAAGTTCTGAGCCCTGTTTAGAGGTATCCTGGCTTATTTCCATCATACCGTTCGAGTTTTCTTGTGCCTGACTAGGTTTTAAGCTAGAGGAAGGATGTCTATCCTGTTCATGAAGAAAGGCTTCTGCAGCTGATGGGCTATCAAAAGTTATATACTCTCCATGGTACAGAATCCTAAGTAGCGCATGGTACCGCAACAACGTTGGAATATTTAGCTTGCAAAACTGTTGTTTTACCTCACCATATGCTCTCTTTCTATTGGAACGATCCTGGGAAAAATTCTGATATATCTGGATGCGTGTGCCATGCCACTCAAAAGAGCCCTGTTCTCTTGCTTTGCGTAGGTAGTATTCCTTTTCTGAGTATCTCAGAAATTTACAGAGGATAGGTCTAGGGCGCTCTCCTTGTTTGGGGCAAAGAGCCAGGGAACGATGGGCCCTTTCTATCTCTGGGGGGCCGCTGTTGTTATCCTGAATAATCTCAGGTAAAAATACTTTCAAAAACATGTACATGTCCCTGCCTCCCCCAGACTGTTCATAAATACTATCTGGCGATATCTCTCTTATGCCGCAGATGTCAGGCTGAAATTGGCACATATATACCCTACTTCTGGATGTGTCCAGTGTTGCAGGTTTTTTAGAGTGCAGTAACTGCTGAGATCTCAGCTATAGTGGGATGCTCATTGCCTGTAATGCCTGTCACCCTGCTATTCAGGATGGAAGATTGCGAGGATCAGGGATGGGAGTTACTCCCCCACTGGATCTGAATGTTATTGGTACTGGCCAGACACTGTATCCAAAATACTTGGGTGTCAAGAGCAGTACCCACAGTTCAGGCCTGGAAGAATCTTGAAATGCAGGCCCTGGCCATAGAATGTCTAACCATCATTCTGAAAGAGATGGAGGATCACTTTGTTAGAGCGTGGGAGCCTTTTTTGAACTCTGTGTCTCCAGTGGAAGCCCAGGCCTTGAGGGAGGGAATATCATAACCCAGTCCTTTTTTATAAAACCAGTCTTCAATGGTTCTGGGGAAGTTTGAGTTTTCCTTTCTGGTTAGTGACTCCCATCATGCAAGGGGTGCTATAGGAGTACCCTCCTATCTCCCTAAAGTGTTCTCCTAGCTATTGTGGCCTGCCATCGTGAATGTAGGTCTTCTCTTACCCCTTTGCTTTGTGCAGATAATAGGAAATAATGTATTTTTGTGATTACCCAACTGACTCGTTCATCACCTAGCAACTGTACAATGGAATTGTTGCTGAACTTCTTGAAATATGCCTGTGACTGTCTATGTTTGACTGTTTGTGTTGACCTTGTTCCTCATGTCATTGTTAGTGTTATGTATTTTTATCTTTGAAAACTCAATAAAAAGATGATACTAAAAAAAATAGATGGGAGAGTGCCTCAGGGATGACCTGTCAGGAGGGATGACCTGGGTGGGGTGGAGGAACAGTGGGCAAAGTTAAAGATGGGCACAGTGAAGGAATTAAACCTCTGATCCCAAAAAGTGAGCAAAAGCAAGAGGAAAACTAGATTGCTAAGGTTCTCAAAAGAAGTGGCTGAAAAGGTACAGGCTAAAAGAGTAGCATCCGGTACAAGGTGATGCAGAGGGAGGAGCATAGGGAGGTGTATCATTGGGAAACAGAGGGAAGCAGGGAAACAGTAAGGAGTGCAAAGGCACAAACAGGAGAGAATAGTCCGGGTGGTAATGAATGGGAACAATGCATTTTTTTGTTATGTAAGTAAAAAGAGGAAGACAATGGGAGGGATTGTAAGATTAGGAAGAGAAGGGGGACTGTGCACAGGATGACCAGGGAAAGGCAGATATCCTGAACAAATACTTATGTTCAGTACTCACAGAGGAAGTAGAAGGGGAAGGCCACAAAAACTAATAGTAGCTTGGGAGGGCACTAGTCCTTTTTTGGAAGAGAAAGTCCTGAATGGTTACAAGTGGACAAACAATGGGGCCAGAAGGGTGCATCCAAGGCTTTGAGGGAGCTCAGGAATGTACTGGACACCTCTGACACTCCTATTTAACAACTCACTGGGAACAGGAGTGGTTCCTGAGGACCATAGGAGGACAAATGTAGTCCTTCTTCACAAATGTGGTAGCTGGAAGGAGGCTGGAAACTATAGACCAGTCAGGCTGACACCAGTGGTGGGAAAATTAATGAAATCACTGCTGAAGGAAAGAATTGTGGAATATCTTGAATTCAGTGGTTTACAAGATCTGAGGCAGCATGGCTTCATGGGAGGTCATGTCAAACAAACCTGATAGATTTCTTTGACTGGGTGGCCAGGGAATTAGATTTGGGGTGGAGCGGTGGACAGGGTCCACCTAGATTTCAGTAAGGCTTTCAACACCATTCAATGTAGGAGATGTATAAGGAAGCTGGTCAGCTTAAGGGTGTATCCAGAGGTGCTAAACTGGGTAGGAAGTTGGTTAGGGGATTGGCAACAGAGAGTGATGGCAAATGGAGTTTACTCTGGAGAAGGGAGGGTGACCAGCGGGATGCCCCAGGGATCAGTGCTGGAATCCATTATCTTTAATGTCTCTATCAGTGACATTGCAGAGGAGCTGGAAGGCAAGGTCTGCCTCACTGTGGACGACACCAAATTCTTTAATAGGGTGGACACTTGGGAGGTGGAAAGAATGAGAAGATACCTGAGAATACTCGGAGTGGTCAAGGGTATGACAGCTGGGTTTCAATTAGTAAAAGTACAAAATCATGCACTTATGAAACAGAAACTCAGGGGCAAAATACAAAATGTGTGGAGAGGTAGTTATAACCACCAAACAGGAAAGAGACCTGGGGTAGTCATATCCGATGACTTCAAGGTGCTGGCAGTATAGCCTAGAGGTTAGAGTAACGAGCTGTGAATGTGCTTGGTACATCCAGTAGACCTGGGTTAGATTCCCACAAACACCACTTATATAATGTATGACACCAAACAAGTCAATTAACCTCCACAGTGCTCCTTGGTCACCCCAGAAAACAGGCACTTAGTGGGCCTTACCAGGTTACCAAAGAATTAAAATAAATAAATAAATAATGGTGGCAAGGCAGTGTGACAAGACAGTTTGTAGGGCCAGTAGGATGCTGAGGTGCATAGATAGGGGATTCACCAGCAGAAAGAGGGAGGTGGTGTTGCCTCTGTATAGATCGCTGCTGAGACCCCAGATAGAGTACTGTGTCCAGTTCTGGAGACCACATCTCAAGAAGGAAAAAAAGACAGAGTGGAGGCTGTCCAGAGAAGGGAAACTAAAATAGGCAGGGTCTCCATCAGAACCTTATGAGGAGAGACTAAGAGACCTCAATACATACACCCTGGAAGAAAGGAGTGTGAGGTTGGATATGATAGAGGCCTTTAAATACCTCATGGGAGGTAAGCAAGGTACAGGAAGAAGTATTTTACAGAAAAAAAGGTGCCCAAAGAGAAGGGGACATGCTATAAATCTGCGGGAGTAGACCAGCCCGCCGACACAGTGGAATTGTTTCCATCTATGGTGCCAATGACCAGGGTTCAGAAGTGGACATTGGACATCAAAGGGTTGGCCAGGGGGGAGGAGGCTGAGCATCCCAGGGACTGCTTGCCTTCTCTGGGAAGGGAGTGAATTTGATACCAGGAGTCTATTGATCCCTAGCATTGGTGGGGGTGCGGCAGTCCAGAACCATACAGGCAGACCTCTGCACATCAGGAGCAGGAGCACACCCGATCATGAGCTGAGGTCATTGCATGACTGACCCCACCACAGACAGCTGGGGTAGAGGGACGCACATGGGAAGAAATCCTCAGTGTGAGCCCAATGATGCCCTGTTCCCAGTATATGCCAGGACCCAGCTGATACGTGCGGTGGATCTCTTCTTCCTAGTAACATCTGAGGACCAAATAAATAAGCATAAAAACCCACAAACAAAACAAATAAAAGAAGCTGGGTGGTAGATTCAGGAGAGATGTGAAGAAGTACTTCTTCATAGAAAGAGTGATGGATGCCTGGAATAGTTTTCCAGCAGAGGTGGTGAGGTGAAAACAGTGGTGGAGTTCAAGAAGGCACAGGGTAGGCATTAGAGAATCTTTCTGGAAAGGAAGGATGTTGGACAAAGAGCCAGAGACTGAGTAGGGTCTGCAGTGACACTGTAGGTAGGTGGGCAGAATGGGTGGACCAAGTAGTCCTTATCTGCCATCAGATTCTGTTTTGTTTTGTTTATTTAAAATCTGATAAGTCCATGGGCCAAAGGCCCATTTTCTTGGGCGACCAGAGTCACAATCATACAGAGTATGTAAAAACATAACAGTCACAATCACATAGATTAATTAAAGCATTTACAATGATTCCAAGAGAAGACATACTATTTCGGATGATTTCCAAAACTATGAATAGAGATAATTATATAATTAATGAATAATGAAATAGTATTAAAAAATAGAGGAAGATTGTAAAACATTGTTCTTTGCCCCAGAGAAGATTTCATTCTAGGAATGTCGAAGTGTTGGTGCACAGATAAATGTGTTTCTACTTTACTATTGTGAGCTCTAAATATGGAATAAAAGGAATCGGGCAACTTTTTTGTAATCAATATTTAGCTAATACTCCCAACTGAAACTGATACCTTAAATCCAAAGAGAGCCAAGCAACTTGGTGTAGTAGGACACAATGATGTGTTCTGAAAGGCATCTGTGTAGCAAAATGCATTGATAGAATAATGTTCGTACCCAACTCAATAAACCCTTACATGCAGTGTGATAGAAGAGTATGCCATAATCGTTAACTGGAATTAGAAAGCTCTGTGAGAGAAGCAACCATGTTGATAGTAATAACAAAGAATTTAACCTATAAAGGGTTCCTAGCCTTTGATGAACCACTTTAATCATTTGAACTACAGTATATGGAATTCATAGGTCACACAGTCATCCACTACTAAGCCCAACGATTTGAAGGTATTAACCTGTTCAATCTCTCCAACACTGATTGTGTGGAGTGAGACAACAGGATCCACCCCATCTTTTTTCTTGTGACTACAGAAGATCAGTGATTTTGTCTTTTTCTCATCCAAGACCAGTCAGAGAACAGGCAGAGAACAGCAAAAGGAAGGAGCTGCTGTTATAACTATGCTTTTTCTACTGGGACTAAAGAACTAGAACTCTATTACTGGGACCTTCAATTTAGGATAAAAAAAAGAGTTGTTGTGTTTGTCTGAGCTGGTGAAGTGAATTGTTATTTTGCAGTTATCTAGGTGTTTGTCTGAGTTGGCGGAAGAGAATTGTTATCTGTGCAATTAACTAGGTGTAGAAAGAGCTGTAAATTAGGGGGAGTGGTTTAGCTAGAAGGAAGCCAGGTGTTTTAGATTTAAAAACTGCCCTAGATAGCTTCTGGCAGAGAACAGCATGAGCAAGGAGCTGCTGTTATAACTATACTTCTCTACTGGGACTATATTGCCCTACTTCCCTGCCCTCCACCCCCTTCACCCTTAGCTAGTTCTACTTTTATAGGCACAGGATTTGAACTTCCTTTTTGGGAGCAGGAAGTGAGTGATCACAGAGCCACAAAAGACTCACCATCCTAGAAGGAAAGAGTAGCTGTCCATCCCCACAACTGCTGGAGGTCTGACTCTGAGCAAGTAAGGAGACTACTCAGAAATAAAGGAACTTCTTGTCTCAGAACAGGTAGATCAGGAGCTTAAAGGGCACAGAGGCAGTAAGTAAGTAGGAAGAAAAATAAATAAATAATAAATAAATAAACAGAGGAAAGAGTAAGTATTGAAAACAACAGTTAAGGGGTCAGAAATAAGACAGGTTGGGAGTGGTGCAGTGCAGTGGCTGTGGAGCAGCAGTCTTCCGGGAGACATTCTGGAGGATGTGGTGTTGTCCCATCTGAAGGCACCTCTCTGGGGTGAGGGAGGAGGTTTCTCATCTCCAGTCTAAGTTGGCTGGGATTTAGGGGACCTCCTCTTCCACCTGGGACCACCAGGGCCACTGCCATTGCCTCAGAGGTTGCCAAGAAAGAGGAGGGGTTGGACCACAGTGGGCTCAGGAAGGTTGAGTGTGGTGGAACAGAGGCTCATCCCTCCAGTTGTACCTCTCCACAATTCACATGCCATTCTGGCAAAGTGTGGTTCTTCTATGGAGACACTCAAAGTGGAGACCAAGGAGGATGCTGGGAACCTCCACAAAGAAGACCCACAGGATGGTGGTATGGGACCCCACAGGGGAGGAAACAAATCCTGGTGGGTGACTCCATTGTTAGGGGGGTAGAACTGGGGAGGAAGGGGAGAGGGAGGTAAGGTGCCTGCCTGGTGCCATGGCTTGGAAGTACAGGGAGTGAATTCTTGGGATTGTGGGAGCAGCTGCATGGGGGAGGGAGCTGGATGTCATTGTCTACCTAGGGACAAATGACCTGGCTGGGAAAGGGATCAGAACAGTGCAAGAAGAGTTTGTGGAGTTGGGGAAGGGCCTTAGACAAGTAGCACGCATGGTAACCTCAGAGTGCTGCCTGTCTATGGCATGGGTGTGGCTAAGGTGCTCCACACCATGGGATTCAATCAGCGGTTGAAAAACTGGTGCAGAGCTCAGGAGTTTGGCTTCATTGGTGACTGGGGGTCCACCTGGAGTGATGCAGGCCTATACCAGTGCAATGGTCTGCATCTGTCCAGGATGGGAACTGGGATCCTAGGTGATAGGTTTAAATGCTTCATTGGCAAGCATTTAAACTAGCCAAGGGGGGAGGCACTGGAAAGGAGCAGGAAAATCCTAGCCCCCCCCCAAATAATCACAGTAGTTAGTGAGGTAAACACCAAGATAGAGGCATCAATCAGGAGAAGGGCAGGGGTAAATGGAGAAAATGACAAAGGCAATAAGGACAGAGATGGGGCAAAAAAGGGTAAGGCCATCAAGAAATGGAGGGTAATGAGTACCAGTGCCCATAGTCTGGGCAACAAGCTCCCTAAACTGGTGGACTTGATGGAAGAGGGATGCCTGGATATTGTGGCAGTCACAGAAACATGGTACACAGAGAACCATGACTGGGATGTTAACATACCAGGGTACACAACCTACAGGAGAGACAGGGAGGGTAGAAGAGGGGGGGGAGGAGTAGCTTTCTATGTAAGGGAAGGGAAGGGATAAAAGAAACAGAACAAAAGAGTAAACAGGGAGGAAAGGAGGCAATGTGGGTCACCTTACAGTCTGGAAATGGCACCACAATATGCACAGGGGGTTGTATACAGACCCACATCTCAGGGGGAGGAAATGGACAAGGATATGATAGAAGGCATCCTAAGGAAGGCAGAGAAAGGGGAAATACTGTTGATGGGGGACCTGAATATGCCAGATGATAACTGGAGCACCTTTGCTGCAGGCACATCCAAGAGCAGGGCCATTCTTGATGTCCTGGGGGCATGCCTCAGACAGCTAGTGTTGGAACCCACTTGGGAGGGAGCAATCTTAGACCTCATACTTTCAAATGGGAACAGTGAGAGGATCTCAGATCTAGCAGTGGGTAGCCATCTGGGAACAAGGGGCCACCAAACAGTGTGGTTCACAGTAAACTCAGCTGCGAGTCAAGCCATACAAAAGTGAGAGTACTGGACTTGTGAAGGGCTGACTTTGGCAAGATGGGAAAGTGCCTTAGAAAAGCACTAGCAAACAGGCAAGAAATAGGGGTGGAGCAACAATGGGAACACATCAAAACTGTCATCACAGAGGCAACAAGCATTTGTGTGAAGCAAATAAACAAATCAAAATGAAAGAAAAGACCACTATGTTTCTCAAAAGAGGTGGCAGGGAAGATTAAGGAGAAAAAGATAGCATTTAGGAAGTATAAAGAAACACAGAAGGAGCAAGACAGAGAACTGTGCCAGTTAAGGCAGAAGAAAGCAGGGAAAGCAGCCAGAATAGCAAAGGCCCAAACTGAGGAAAAGATTGCCAATTTGGTTAAGAAGGGGGAAAAACCTTTTATAGGTACTTTAGGGAGCATAGAAAGACAAAGTGAGGGATAGTGAGGTTGAATAGAATGGATGGTGGGTGGGCAGAGAGGGACAGTGAAAAAGCAGGGATACTGAATGAATACTTCTGCTTAGTATTCACAAAAGAGGAGGGGGGAGGTACCTAATCCATTTAACAGAAGCACTCTGGATAGGGGGATCGATCCCCATCCTTTCAGAGAAGAAAGGGTTCTGAAAGAACTCCTAAAACTGAAGGTGGACAAAGCAGTGGGGTCTGATGGGATTCACCCCAGAATTCTAAAAGAATTAAGGGGAGAACTAGTGACACCACTGACTACCCTCTTTAACAAATCATGGGAGGATGGTGTGGTACCTAAGACCTGGAGGAGGGCAGATGTGATTCCCCTTCACAAAAGGGGGAGCAAGACAGAGGCAGGAAACTACAGACCTGTCAGTTTGACCTCTGTGGTAGGGAAAGTGATGGAATAACTTCAGAAGGAAAGAATTGTTGAGTACCTAGAGACCAGTGGGGCACAGGACCCAAGGCAGCATGGGTACACAGTGGGAAGGTCATGTCGGACGAATCTAATCAATTTCTTTGACTGGGCAACCTATGTAGTAGACCAGGGAGGGGCTGTGGACATGGCCTACCTAGACTTTAGCAAGGCATTTGACACAGTCCCACACAAAAGATTAATAAACAAATTAGCCAGCCTGGGAGTGGGTTTCAGGGTGGTGGCCTGGGTAGAACATTGGCTGGATAACAGGACACAGAAGGCAATAGTAAACACAGTCCACTCTGAAGAAAGGGGGGGTTACTAGTGGGGTACCGCAGGGTTCAGTACTGGGTCCAGTCCTTTTTAATGTCTTTATAAGTGACATTACAGAAGGACTGGAAGGAAAAGTATGCCTCTTTGCAGATGACACAAAGATTTACACATGGGTTGATACACAAGGAGACGTGGGAAGGATGAGAAAGGACTTGGCAAGGTTGGAGGAATGTTCAGAAGTATGGCAGCTTGGATTCAATGCAAAGAAGTGCAAAATAATGCACCTGGGAAACAACAACCTAAGGGAAGAGTACACAGTGGGGGGCAGGTAGTAACAACAACAAAATTGGAAAGGGACCGGGGCGGTAGTCATATCAGATGACCTTAAGGTTGGCAAGCAATGTGAGAAGGCAGTAGGGAGGGCTGGGGGGATACTGGGATGTATAGGCAGAGGCATCACCAGAGAAAACAGGAAGTTGTTATCCCTCTGTACAGACAATTGGTGAAACCCCATCTGGAGTACTGCATCCAGTTCTGGAGACACCATCTCTGCAAGGACATAGGCAGGATGGAGGCAGTCCAGAGGAGGGCAACAAAAATGGTGCAGGGTCTGCAAGAGTAGCCATATGAGGAGAGACTAAAGGAGCTTATATATATACCCTTGAGGAAAGAAGGGTGGGGGAGGGGACATGATAGAAACTTTGAAGCACCTCAGTGGAATCAACAAAGTCTAAGAGGGTAGCATCTTTCAGAAAAAGAGATGTGCAAAAACAAAGGGATACAACTGGAAGATTGAGGGGGGATGGCTCAGAGGTAATGTGAGGAAGTATTTTTTTCACAAAGAGGGTCGTGGACATAAGGAACAGCCTTCCTGAGGAGGTCGAGGGGTCTAAAACTTGGGAGAACTCAAGAATGCATGAGACAGACATAAGGCAATTCTTGTGGGTGGTAGGAAGAAATAGGCTTTTGGTTAACTAGGATCTGCCACTTATCCAGTAGGTAGGGAAATGGGCAGACTAGGTGGGCCAAGTGGTCCTTATCTGCTGTCAAAGTCTATGTTTCTATGTTTCAGTTTGTAATAAACCAGTCTTGAATTGATTCGAAGTCAATAGCTAAATTGTTTTTGGACAATGTTTAGACTAGCTCCGCTCATAAGGACCATTGCGTCATCTGCATAAAGAAACATATGTGAAGTGGAACAAGAAGAAGGTAAAGTGTTTAGAAAAATATTAAATAATAAAGGACCCAGAATCAATCCCTTAGGAACATCCAGGGGAACAGATAACATTAATCCTTGTAATCTGTGTTCGTTGAATCAAATAGTTCTGACCCCAAACAACTACCTCTCTGGACATACCAAGTTTTAGAAGGGATAACAAAAGCAATCTATGGTTAACTTAATTAAAGGGCCTTGGCGAGGTCCATGAACATGAACTCACATAGAGGCCCTTACTTAGTGTCTCATGAAGTTTGTGAATCTCACCAAGACAGCCATTGTGCTATATCCCAGTCTGAATTCATGTTGTGCCAGTGTCAGAACCTCGTACTTTAACAGATACTCAATCATTTGATTAAAAACTATACGCTCCAAAATCTTTGATAAAGGAGTCAGTAAGGAAATAGGGCGATAGTTCGACACGTTTACTGACTCACACATTTTAAGAACTGGGACTGCTATGGCTTCCTTCTACATATCTGGAAAGGAAGACTTACAAAGTGATGAATTAAAAATAACAGATAGGGAAAAGCACATAATGTCTGCGGTGATCCTCATGAGCTGAAAGTCAACACTGTCTACCCCTACCACTGGTTTCTGGTCAATTCTATGTTTCTGTGTTAAAATTTGTTTCTTTGATCGTTCTGTGGTTAAGAATGCCACATCAGATCATGGAAAGGGAAGTATTTTCTCTTTTACTCTGTCTGAAGTCTAATTGTGATATACTTTTATAATTTATTATTATAAAATGGGCATGGAAAGTCCTCTATCCTGATTGGTTCTCACCTGTGCATTGAATCCGTTCAATGCACAGGTAACGACAAGGTCTGAAAACCATGACTGCACTACAAAAAATAAAATCACTGTGACACTCCAACAGTCAAATTTCATATGCCACCATTTTTCCCCCTATCTTAGCAATGAAAACATCATGATGCACAAAAGTCACAGGAAGCATTTTTTCTGAGAAATAGCAACTGTACGCATATGTAACACCTAAATTTTAATTAAAAAAAGTTCAAACTTTTTCTGTGGTCAGAGCTGCTGATCTTGCTGCTGATTTCACAGCATGCCTCCTACCCCTGTGTCCTGTTCTAATCGCGGTCCTGTCTCCACATTCATAAAAAAAAAAAAAAAAAAAAATCAGCTTGAGTCATTATTCTTTTATTTTATGTTTATGCTGGCATACTTACTTGTGGAAGGCAAGACACTGGGGGTAGGGGGTGATTACTTCTGCTTGCTCCTCACTGGTGCTCTTTCTGTCATGGGAAGGGAGGAGCAGCACAATCCTGTGCATCTATTTGGAGCGCTTGAAGTCTTCAATACAGAAAAAAGGGACTTCGCATGCATTCCACCACTGTCAGCAGCTACTGGCTCTCCCATGTCACAGCAACAAAAAATACCAATGTGTCTGCCCATGATACACACTGGGAAGGGTGATTCTGCATGGCAACAAAACTAATGGGAGAGGGGGGCTCCTGTACCTGAATGGCAATAAAATTGGCATATGAAAAAAATGATGTCATGCTGTAGGTGTGGAAGGAATATTTTAGGACAAATAATCATAATAGTATATATATATATATATATATATATGTATTTTAAGTTGTTTTTCTAACATAATGAAGTTAAAAAGTAACCCATTTTATAAGCGCAATAAGACACTCCTGGTGTGTGCATTGAACAGATCTGACTGCACATTCAGGGCCTAAAGGCACTCAGCCTGTGATCTTGTGAATTACGACGCCCCGGGTGTGTGGTTAGATCTGTTCAATGCACACCCCTTGTGTCTTATTGCTTACTTACATGACATATTGATATGAAGCATTATTTTATAATACTGTTTCATTTGACTGTAGAACTACATGTCTTGAAAAATCCATACAGCAGCAAAACATTAGCAAACAATAGGTGGTTGGTTTTGTCTATTAGCAATAAACATGGAACCGTTTTTAACTTTGAGTGTTTGGTGCAT
Source organism: Neoceratodus forsteri (assembly GCA_016271365.2). NCBI lineage: Eukaryota > Metazoa > Chordata > Ceratodontiformes > Ceratodontidae > Neoceratodus > Neoceratodus forsteri. The sequence continues at coordinate 998,484,742 of CM057458.1, read as the reverse complement.
ATTGACTAGGAGTTTGCAACCATAGTGCATGGATTTCTTTCCCTTTTACATTGCTCCTTCCTCCATGTAATGACAAGCATGCTGCTGTAAGTTTCTGCTTTTCCATTTTCCAGAAGAGTATGTTGTTCAACCATCCTAGTGATTCTGTCTTTTGTTGGATGAAAATCTAAAAGTGTCAAAGTTATTAACAAAATAAAATGGTGTGCATGGCCACATATGCACATTTTTTTTCTGTTGCTTTTCTTATGCCTGGCCCTGCCCTTAGCACTTATAGGCATGTTAAATGGGCATACCATAGCCAGCAGTACAGAACTCCCCTTTCCCCAGCTGTTAACTGTGGTATGGGGATCCATCACTGGTACCATAGATATAAACTTAAAAGGCAACGGGAATCAGTCCACATTCCTGATCAATGCCATGAAGGATAAAAAGTAAAAAAACAGTATTTGCAGTGCATTTCCAATGCCAGAAGCATTTTTTTTGCTACACCAGGTGCCTAACTGCAGCATAGTACCTGTTAGCACCACCCCAGAATGTATGACTATCAGGAGCCCATCCCTGTTACCCCTCTGGTGCTCCCAACACCTCCGTCAAAAGAGGCAGACACTAGGAGCCAATCCCTGATGGTCCTTTAGTATCCCAATGCCCTGTAATAAAAAAATACAGTTTTTGGAGTCCATCCCCTGTGACCCTTTATTGTCCCTTGCCCCCTTACAAAACAAGGAACCACAAGGACCATTCCCCAGTAACCCTATAGTGCCCTGATCCTTGAACTTGAATGCATCTACCTCTCAGGCAACTTGCAGCTATTTTGATTGCATCTTGTATCCCTGGCAGGTACTGGGCATGCAGTCATGTGTTATATAGTACCTCCATACTGGACTCCTTCAAACAATTGTTGGCTCCTTCCACTACTAGTAACACCAAAAGGAGGAGTTAGAAAGATGAGGGTGGGGGTGGGGCATCTTCTGGTAGACATTAGAGATAGATACCCCAATAAGAAAATAGGTCATAGCGATATGTAAGACATATTTCTGGGCAGACTGGATGGATCCTGGGTCTTTATCTGTTTTCAAAGTCTATGTTTCAATGTTTCTTTGTATTTTTCATTACTTTATTTAGTGGGTCCATCAATTTGTTTTGATATTTTTAACTGATTGTACTTCACATAGGTCTGGTCATCTGTTTGGTAATAACTGAACAGAGACAGAGACTACCTGAAAGATCATGATACATCCAAAGAACCAAAATGTCTACTACTCACCACAATAAATATGCCCGTGCCAAAAGTACTCCTCTCTCTTCATGTAGCGCTGATTACTCCTCCATCTATGTCACTTCACCCAACAACTAAAAATGACACTGATAAGTAGCATTTTCCTGCTACTATGCTTACCATGGTACCACTTGTACCTGTCACCCAGCCTACCTGCATACCAGCCCTAGCCTGTACCTTCAGCATTGTGGCAAGTCACATAATTCCCTGTGACTTATGTAAATGAAGGTGTCTTGTTGGTATTGTACTGGCAAGTTCAACTCCCTAGGACCAATTTAATATGTTTTGTGGTCTATATGGCTGACAGACAAACCCAAATACTAAAAAATATAATTCCAGCTGGACCAAAAACCATCCTGAAAATTTACCCAGGAACAAATTTACCCAGGAACAGTTTTAGCTGATAGAGTTAAACTGTATGACAGAGTAGAAACAGTGTTGTTAATGCACTATCAAGTAATTCTACTTTTATGTTATTTAATGCTGAATCAGAATCAGATTCAGTCAGCATACTGACTTTAACAATACAGCTATTGGGTATTTATTTATTTTTGTGTATTTATAGTTTGGTGACTGGAATAGGCACATTGAGCTGGAGCCCATTTCTGGCTGTGGTTTGCTGGAGGTTACAAGAGGGATTGATACAGTAATAACAATATAGTGACAAAAACAGGTGCATGTACTGGAACAATAAAAAGAAAGACACAAGTAACACATTTCAAAAGAACAACAAATGCAAAATATTTACACATTCATATGTTAAAGGAAGAGCATGGAAGCGTGCTAGAGATAACAAATTGTGAGAGCTAAATGGGCCATCAAAATATTCAGTGATGGGTCTGAATATAGCAAAATGTGAAAAAAGTCAAATCAAAACCAATATATGCAACAATGCAAACATGTCAGTCATTTGTGAAAGAGACAAAACACATTTTGAGAAAAACCGAGGTGCTTTAAAAACAGCATTGAATGCCAGGAACCTGGGTGCTCCAAGCTGCAAGCTGACATTTGAAGATCTAAGCAGACTTTACTGAGGGTCTGAGGGCTCTTATTCTCAAAACTTGGTCCACCTAGAATCAACAACCCCACCCATCTGGCACCTTCTGCCTGCAGGCAATCTCAGTGGACAGGATACACAAAGAGGTTGCTGTGCCAAACACTTCATCGAGCTGTGGTGATGATGACATATCCCCCAAATTCCTGAACATAGTTGTCAATACCATAGCAACTTCTACTGCTCATATTTTTAACTGGTCCCTTGTGGCAGGCTCTTTCACCCACAATTGGAAGCATGCATTAGTCATACCCATACACACAGGGGATCCTGTGGATGCTCCCTCCAACTACAGTCCAGTTTCTCTCCTAGCAGTCCTTCCCAATGTCTTTGAGATGCTAATGAGCAGGAAAATAATAAATTTCTACTTCAGTTTGGATTTTTTAACTGTGTATCATCTATCCTAACCACTCTACCTCCATCTTCCCTCCTCTGGATCACACATAACATTCCTTCCAGCATGGAAAACAGCATGGGCATTAGTGGCATCTTTATCAACCTTGCCAAGGTCTTTGCCACAGTGGACCACAATCTATTCCTGGAAAAGCTGGCAGCCTCCAGAATCTCTCCTTCCTTCTCTTGCGCGATTCTTCTCCTACCTAACTGAGTGCACTCAGTTAAGCTATCCAGAACCATGATCCCACCTTACCAATCCCCGTTGGGGTCCATTAAGGCTCGATCCTTGGCCCTTTGTTGTTCACAATCTTCATAAATGAATTCCCACAAACTCTTTCCTAAGCTGATGATATAGTTATCTATGCATCTGGCTTATCTATCCCCTTCCTTAAGGAACCCCTGATAATGAACTTCTCTGCTGCCCAAAAATGGTTTCAGGATGAAAGACAAGTAATGAACCAGACAAAAACAGGATCTATGCTATTCTGATCCACCTGTCAGTTAAATACAGTTATGACTTGCTAAACCTGTGCTTCATCCAAGGGGAACGCCTCAACTTGATAGCTTCATGCAAATATCTAGGCATGCATCTGGATCAGCAGCTCAATTATTCTGTAGATGTATCCCAAGCAATAGACAAGTGTTATGCAAAGCTAGGTGCTCTTCACAGGATGAAAAGCTGCCTCCAGCGCACATCAAGAAACTAATAGTGGCTGAACACTCCATATTCTCCCTTCTGAACTAATGGGACACAGTCTATGCAGGAGTCACCTCTTCTGCCCTGTCCAAACTGACAACACTGTTCAACGTACTATGCAGAGTCCTATTGACCTGTCCCCCCAGATCCTACCACTGTATAATGTACAATGAACTTAGATGGCTACCACTCCCAAAGAGGCCCTCTCTTCATACTGTGCTAATAGAGGCTAGGTACTGGTCAGGAAAAGTTCCTCGATACCTCCTGGATCTTTTTACACGAGCTTCAGATCATGCGTACTCCCTCAGGTCTCAGGACAGCTAATATTTCAAGATCCTTGATGCAGAAGAAACTTAGTGCAAGCCTCAGTCACATACAGACTTCCCTCTGTTTGGAATAGCTCGCATTCCAAAATCACCTCTACCAACTTCTTTATATCATGTAAGCAAGAAATAAAGGCTCCTCATGCCTCCCCGACTGTGTGCCCCAACTGCAGCCATCATGCCTCCTCTGGGTGCAACAGTCACAGCTGTGATACCTCATAGTAGGTGTGCTGAGCCACAAACTATCTCCCCTCCCCAAGACCCAGGCTTTCTTGGTGCACTGCCTCTTTTATGAAACGTTTGTAACATGATTCATAGATACTGAGTCTCTTTTGCAAGACTCCAGTTGCAACTGCCTAAATATTGTACCTTGAATGTATTTTATTGTTCTTTTGTTTGTTACTGCTGCTATTTATAAGAACACCGGTGAGATAATGTATTGCAGTATGTTTTATAACTTATTACCTGTACCTATATCCTTCCTACACCCTTCCCCTCCCCCCCCAGGTCACAACTAGAATCAAGTCTTCTTGGCTCTGCTTGTTTACCCGATAAAATATGTTTAAAAAAATTAAAAACAAATTATTAATTGATAATGTTAACCTACTGTCTTGTTGCATTTTCAGTTGTTAAAATCTAAGTCAATTTTGCTGATAGAGCATTGTATTTTGATCTAATCTAAAATCTTGATGAAGTCATACCTTTTTACTTAGAATCAACCCATTCTCTCTTCTGTGAATAACAGAACACTAATGGTAAGATTTTAATCACAGAACAAAACCACATGTAATACTGCACGTAATAAAGGTTTTAACATTTTAATTCTCAATACACAAAAGTAAAAATGTTTGCAACAATGCTGTCATGTCAGCCCATTTAAACATTGTAGAGATGTCCTTTTATGTGCCCTGCTTTAGATTTCTAACTGAAAGAAAAAAATACATGAAGTCACAAATTCCATCTTATTAGTTTTGAGCATAGTGTTTGATCTACGTGAACATTAAACTTACAATGGTGAAACTGGGCAAAAGCAGGGCTCCACAGAAATAAAATACTATATTGCATCACAGCTGGGCTATCCTGATTAAGGAAACACCAATAAATGTTAACAAAAGCTTAAAATATATGTTTATGAAAAATTAATATATAAAGACTAGGCTTCATGTTGGTGTATTTAAAGCCATCTTGTAGAAAATATTCATTTATAATGCTTAAATAACCTTATTTTAAGGGACTACTACAGTCAAAATTTACAAAAACATATGTTGTGCAGAGTATCTGGATGTGTGTGTTTAGAATGGGTTTTCTTCCCTTTGTTTGTTATTGGGAGGTTTTACTCAGCTTGCCTACTAGTTATATTGCCTCTCCTACTAGTTTTATGAACTCTGGGTGATTTCCATATTACCATTGTTTATTGCTCTTCTGTTTCCTACAGAGCATCCTGTCCAATGTCCAGAACCATAGATTCAGCAAGTACAGGTTTACAGTCAGTTTTATAGCAGTACAATTGTTATTTTAAGTCACTTTCCTTAACCAGTGGCACCAAATGCTATATTTACAGCTCAGCAATCGCTTGAGGTCTAAATGAGTAGATATTTTGTAAGAAAACAGCTAGAGTCTTTACTGATTATAACACTAATGACCTACGGTGATTTTTGTGCTTTTTATGGCTGGATGTAGTCTGATTAAATAAAACGCTATAAAATCAAAACATTGACTCCTTCTGGCAAAACCCAGACAAAAACACAGAAAACATAAATATTAAATGATTTAGTTGTTAGATCAGAACATGAGGGTACTATCTTCAGATTACTACTTCAGTACTTTCCCTCACTGAATCATTGGTTCTGGATTCATCACTGTCACATGAGACAAGATGCCCCGTAGGACAAAGAAGAACAATAAACCGTGCTAACGTGGAAATTCCCAGAGGCCATAAATTAGTAGGCAAATTTAGAAAAAAACTCCTAACAGCAAACGAAGGGAAGGACACACCAGGACTAAACACATACATCAAAGCACTCTGCACAACACATGTATTTGCAAATGTTTATTGTAGTACTCCTTTAAATGTTAATGCTTGTGTTAATTATAAAACAGCATTGTTTAATAAAAAAAAAAAACATAAATATGTGCACAGTTGGAGCAAGCCAAAACATGAATAATTATGATTGTTTTATGCTTTCATTCATATCCTCAGAAAATGCAGTATATGCTTTCAAAGTTTTCAAAGGATCTGCCTTTTTTCAAACCTAATGACCAATATAAGGAGATGTGAATCGTGGTGTACTGCCAGTAAACAAAAACATGTCATGGCACTACCGAGACATGTCCATACAGTGAAAGACTGGCTAAAGGCTAACTGAAGGCTTGCCTCAGAAAAGAAGAATGTTAAAAAGGTACTGAAAGCTGTCATTTTTATTATCTTGAGCCAATAATTAAAAAAAAACTACTGTTGGAATACAAAACTGGTGAAATTGGTTGAATACATTCAAAATAGCTTTGAAAAACAGTGTAAGAATATTGTGGAAACAGGTCTGTCAAATCAGTTGTATGAACTCTCCCCTTAACACAAGTTGATGCTTTAGACATTTACAGTGATAACAGTTAATACTATGAATCCTTGACAATCTTTGGGAAATCAATTTTTTTAAATTATTGTAATCCCATATTTAATATTTCATGATTGCTTTTGCCGTCATAATTCTTGTTAACAGCATTGCAATTTCAAGTGTATAAACTGACATTTCAGTAAGGTGTTTTGGTGTTTGTATGAATCATGAAGATCTTGTTGCTTGTAATGGGCAGAAAAATATACTTTTCTGTTATGTATAATTATTTTGGTTGGTGCTCTGAAAATCTGAAAACAGAGTATAGAATTGGGGAGGTAGTAGAAGAAAGCACACAGAAGAGAAGTACTTGGGGTGATATTTTTGGACAACTTGAACAGAACAGTACAAAATTGGTCATTGGGAAGGGCACATAGAATGCTGGGGTGCTTAGGGAGGGTGATTAGCAGCTGGAGAAGAGAGGTGCTTGCACCACTGAATGCTCACTGGTTCATCCTCCTTACTCAGAACACTGTGTGCAGTTTTGGAGATTTCCTCTGAATAAATACACTGACAGAGTGGAGGTTGTGCAGAGGAGGATAACCAGTATTGTCCTGGGACAGCAGGAAATAGCTTATGATCAAGGGTTACAGGACATAATCATGTACCTGCAGGAGGCAAGGCATGAGACAGAGGGGACATGAGTGAGGCATACAAATACCTCCATGGTGTAAACAAGATGGATAGCAGGAAATTGTACAACCTGAATTGGAACAAAAGCATTCATAGAATCTTCATGGAGCTGGCAGGGAGAAAATTTAAGAGGGATACCAGAAGGCATTTTTTCATGGACAGGGTAATGGAGAGTGATAGTAGGCTGCTGAAGGAGATGGCCTGTATGAAATCAGTGTGGGGATTTATACATGGGCGCATCAGATACATGGGCTTGGTCATGACAGTATCAGAAGGGGAAGAGGAGTGGAGGAGTGGAGGAGTGAAGAGCCCCCATGGCTCTCACATTCCACATTAGATAAGTAGGTCTTACAAAGCATGATGGGCCAAGGGATTTGTTTATGCTGGCATCTTGTATGTTTCTATGGGTTACAATGATATTCATGTATTTTATTTCATTTTTTGCTTAGTTCTAGGAACTGCAATTTCCGTCTGAAATCTTGCTATCTTAGTTCCATGCCTCAAGCGTCTTGGTAACTACAACTACCAGAGAACCTGGATCAGTAATGACATAGTAATATTTTTTCATGTTAAACAGTGGTTTTCTGCTTATTTCTGGGGAGTGCTGTTTTGCAGCAGATATCTTCAATGGGGACATTCAGGCTGGATGGACATCTTTGGCAAGATTTTCAAAGCTTAATGCAGGGCTTGTGTCCAGTCCTTTGCCACAGCACTTAGGTTCTGGCAGTACACTTAATCCATCTCTGCAACTGTGCCCAATTTTGCAGTCTCAGGCACATTTGCAACAGTTTGCACGAATTATGGCAGCTTGCACTAAATATCTGGTGCAAGCTCCATAGAAACACCCCATAGGATTGCCAAAAGTTAGACCAGAACAAGTTGGTCTAACTTGTGGAAATTGCTGCACCAGACAGAAAATCTCATTAGATCGCCACAAGCCTCATGTGCCACATCATCGGTGTACCGGACTTGAGACAATCTAAGGCTTTTGAAGATTGTCTTTATCTGCCCTTAAAATGTTATGTTTCAGTGTTGCTTATTAAACCAGCTAGAAACATAGAAGCACTGACAATGATGGCAGAAAAAAAGGTTCATCTCATCTGCCAAGAGTTCCCATTGTGCCATTGGACCTATTCTGCATATGGAATATATCCATCCTGGCCCACCCCCATACTCCACTCCCTTCTGCTACTGACCTGAGAAACCACAAAGCCCATCACTCTGTCCCAGCCAAGCTTCAAACCATTTATGGTCTTGGCAGCCATCATCTCTGCTGGCAGACTGTTCCATGGCTCTACCACCCTTTCTGTAGAATAGAACTTTCTCAAATCCCTCTTAAATCCTCCCTCCCCCTGCCCCCCAGTTTCTACTCATGTCCTCAGGTTCTTTACTGTGTACTCCTGATAAATATTTAACTGAGTTCACCTTATTTATTCCCTTCAGGAACTTGAAGGCTTCTGTCATACCCCTCTTTCTTAGATGATCTCCAATGAGAATGTGTTCAGTGCCTTGAGATGATCTTTGTAAGACCTGCCCTGTTTGCCTTGAATGATCTTAGTTACCCTGTGTTGAACCATCTCCAGCCTGTTCCTGTCCTTTCTTAGGTGGGGAGTCCAGAACTGAGCACAGTATGCCAGGTGTGGCCAAGCAGTGACCTGTAAAGAGGTAGTAGTACTGTACCACCTTTTTATGACTGTGGGTGGAGCCTACAGGAGTATTGCATGTACAAAAGGAGTGATGTCATGTTTTCTGTCTGTGAAACTGACTGAAGATGTAAATAGTCTCCTCCGCCTTACCCCCCTCCAAGAAATGTTTTCCGCCCTCAAATAAATATGCTTTCATGTTAGTCAATGGTTGCAGGGTACTATTTTTTTTCTTAGATGGGTGGTACAAGAACTGGAACCTGAATAGTGGGAGGCAGCATTGTTTTTTGGGGGGGAAAGTAAGGTCCACCCACCTTCACCAAGCTCCAAAGTTAATTCCCACCTTTTTTTATACATGTGGGAGGGGCATGAGGTGGATCAGGGACGTACCGAGACTGTCATTTTGGGGTTGGATCCTCCTATGATATACAAATTAGTCAGTCACATGGCTTATTTGCATAACAGGGCGGTGCCTTCCAGCTCCACCCAGCATGGTCAAGACGGACAAAGCAATGAATCTGAAGGCAGCCTTGCCAGGCATAAGAAGTCAGTAGTGTACATAAAATCAAGACAACCTAAACTAACCAGCACCTGCTGCCAGCAGAACTTAAAGGATAAAGTCAAGGCATCTACTTTTTACAAAGACTCTCTCCAGGACCTCATCTGCTGATAAAGAGACATCACGATGATCAGCAAGTAAAGCCAGGACGTTCAGTCTATCTTCTCCGGTGCGATTTCTCCTCTTGGTCTTGATGTGATCAAGCATAGAAAAAGTATGTTCAGTTTCTGAAGTAGTGACTGGGAGTGTCACAAGGATTTTTAATAAATTGTGAATGTTTGGATAAATGTTTTGATCACAGTTAAACAAACGAATCAATAGCTGTAATAGGACTGGATTCTTTCTTGTCTTTGCATCAATCCACCTATCATGCCAATGATGGAATTCACTCTGTATAATGAGAATATTATCAAGGAGAACATCACTGTAGAAATTTTTTTAGTTCTGACAGAAATTTCATGTCCACAGTATTCAAGGAGCGATCAGGGACGACTTTTTCAAGGGAAGTCAGGATTTTTCTGTGTGCTTTGCTGTTCAAAGAAATCTAGGCATGGAATGAACACTGTAGTTCTGTAGTATTGTTCCTATTTCTTGCAAACTCAGTCCTGTTCGTGAATTTCTTGGGACTGTAATTTCAAAATTAAGCTCTTGAGCTAATGCCTTAGCTTTTAAAGAAAGCTCTGAAAACTGTATTTCTGCATCCTGACACATGGTATGAATCTGTTTTAAAGCATCATCAGCCATCTGAACATACATGGAGAGATCAGTCTGAACCTTCTGCAGATTTATTGTTAGTACATACGTAACTGAGAGAAGTTTTTCCGAAACAACTAAAGCAACTACAAAACACTCTTTCTCAATTGTGTTCTGGAGCTGCTCAGCCTTAGATGAAGCATCATCTCTCCAAGTATTAAATATCACATTAAGAGCTGCAACAATTGCAGAGAACAGATCTATGAAGGTGAACACTGCTTCGTGATGTTCTAACCATCATGTTTCTCAAAGACTGACAAGCTTTCTCTTTTTCTCAGTTGGTAATAGACTTGATATTTTGTTCCTAAGAACTTCGCAACGTTTAGCAGAACCCTTAAAAAATGTGCAGAAGTTAGATATTGTTGTAAAACATTTTCTGATGGAGTTCACTAAACAGGTTTTTGAAACCACCAGATTCAATGAGTGGTTTGCACAGTGAACATACATAGCTGTTGGATATTCAGCAGCAATTTTAGCTTGTACACCATTTAGCCTACCACTAAATGCAGCAACTCCATCATAGCCCTGCCCCCTGAGATCACTAAGATTTAATCCTAAATCTGTTAAGCTTGACATGATGGTATTGGCCAGACTTTCACTAGTCAAGTTTGTGACCGTGAGGAAAGTGAGGAAGTCTTCCCTGATTTGTGGCTTTGACCCTTCAGTGTCAACATATTGCATGCAGATACACAACTGTTCTCTATTGCTAACATCTGTCGTTTCATCAGCTAAAATGGCAAAGGGACCACAGTGTTTTACTCTTGTGACTATTTTCTCAACCATTATATCTCTAATAATCTCAATGATTTCATTCTGAATTTTAGGGCTAAGATATGTGGCATTACTGGAATTACTTTTTAATGTTTTTTGGAGTGCTTCATCTCCATGATTTGCTCTATACCGAATTAGAGTTCTGAAATTTCCATAATTTTTTATCAGGTCTTCGGGGGTCAATGGCCCAGAATCTTCATTTCCACTAAGTGCAATCTCCTGGTGACAGCATAAAATTATTGTATCTATCACCGCAAGTATCTTGTTATGATTCTCTTTTGCTAGAGTTCTTCAATAGGTGTCTATTTGTTCTGTAATTGCTATCGATTCACCTCTTGAGATGTGACAAAAATTCTTAGCTTTCAATTAACTGTTTTTATGATACCCAGTATGAGAATGAAAGTCAAAAAGCTCTTTAGCTTTTTTCCAGTTTCTTAAAGGCTCACAGACAAGTTATCCAAGACACTGATGACTTCCTTTACCGGCTTCATCATTGCAGAAAGTGACACATTTCTTACAGTAAACACCGTCTGTCATAGACAAATATGCAAGCCAGTTGTACTGCAAAAACCAGTGGTGTTGGAAATGGAGAATTCTCTTGCCACTTGCAGGAAACTTGTAATCACTGCCAGGTTTATGCAATATATTCATTATTTTGAACCGTTCCTCGTCAGTAAGCCTTATCCCCATGTATTCACTTACAAACATATGAAATTTGCCAGCAGATAAAGGCCTAGAGGTCTATCAAGTCTGCTTGAATGTGCAGCTAGCACCCCTTATTCTGCAGCTGCCCCTTCCTTCCACCCTTCCCCTTCATTAACCCTCCCCCTTGTCCTGTCCCATCCTCATTTGAAGCAGTCCACTGTTCTACTGCATACCACTTCAGCAGGTAATGCTTTCCACCCAGCCACCACCCTCTCTGTAAAAAAGTGTCTTATCATCTCCCTCCTGAACCTTCCTCGCTCCAGTCTCATATCATGGCCCCTGGTGGCCCTCCCCTCCCTTACTTTGAACAGCCCCTCTGTACCCATCTTGTTTATTCCTTTCATGTATTTAAAGGTTTCAATCATGTCACCCTGTCTCTCCTCTGCTCCAGTGAGTACATGTTCAACTCCTTCAACATCCTCTCGTGTAGTGAGTCCCCCAGCCCCTTGATCATCTTTGTTGCTCTGCGCTGCACCCCCTCCAGTAACTTAATGTCCCTCTTCAGATACGGATGCCAGTACTGCATGCAGTACTCCAGGTGTGGTCTAACTAATGACCTATACAGTGGCAGAATCACCTCCTCCCTCCTCACTTATATCATTCCTGACCCGAGCACTAGGTGCCGCAGTCACAGCCATAGCATGACTGGGTGGTGGTGATCTGCAGCATGTGGTGGTCGTGGTGGTGGATGAAAGTGAAGCTTCAGTAGTGGTCACTGCCACTGGCACTGCAACATAGCCAGAAGTACTTGCAGATTCGGAATCACAATGTGAATGTACTACATTTATGGCTTCAGTTTCAGCTGTTGTGGAAACAGTTCTTTCCACATCCTCACGTCCTACTGCTTAAAACGCTTAAAATGTTGCATTTATATTCAGAAAGTCTGTTAATATTTGAATAATGTATTTTTTACATCATTTACTATGGAATTGTGCATTAAAATGTTGACTTTGAATGTGTAACAAGTCCTCACAATGTGGAACAGGGAGCTTTTGTGAAGTAAAATGAGGCAAGTTCCTCATAATATGGTACAGTTGAGAGGTATGCTTGTGTCTCCTCTCACTGTCTTAGCACTGAGACTTCACTGAGAGAGGAGACATCTCCAATTTAAATTTCAAGTTGATTTTGCTCTTCACAGTAGTAGAGAGCCCTTACAAGAGCTCTTTTTTCTGCACAGAGACCCCTTCACCTTCTCCCTCAGTTCTCACACTGCTGCTCGCTCGCCGACCAGAAGACTTTTCTCTTGTGCTGCACTCTGAATTCATTGCTGGAGGAGGGCTGGAGGATGGCACAGAGTGGAGCATGAGAAAACCTAATACCAATTGGTCTGTAACATTAGCTGCCAATCGGTATTGGTGCCCGCAGATCTTTGAGGTGGGCTTTACATTATTGACTGATGTCAGTCATGGTACTCTGAGGGCGGTACAGTGGCAGGCTTCTAGTACTTCTCCCCCACAACTTTGCAGTCCTGACAGTCCCACCATCATGTGACTCTGCAGTCTGTGCACCATGTGACCCTAGATGACACTCCAGCCTAAATCAGACAGTGTGTGCAGCCTCCATTGCCACCTGTGCCCAGGACTGGAATCAGGGGCATTAGTGGCAAAGAAGGAGGCAGCGCAGTTCCCAACTGCAGAAATCTTTTTTTAAAAGACGGCACTCGCAACCAGCAATTGTGCATGTGCAATGTGTGTTTGGGGGGGTTTCCCTGAGGTGGATGTCCGTGAGGTGGATCTATCATCCTGAAAGGAGACTCATATTTTTGGGATGTGGACCAAGAAACAGAAGTGTGTGGAGTCCCTGCATTTTGGTAAGGACTTGATCAGAAGATACTTAAAATGCCTTCAGACTGACTTAAAAACCCTTCGAACAAATGATTATCAGAGTCACCTGGTGTCTCAAAAGGAAGACTAAGAAGTGCCTAAAAACTAAGGAAAATAGACAGCTTTCAGGTATTTCTTAAACATTTATATACTAAAAACAAAATTCAGCCTTTGGGATTAGCAATATTTGTTTACCATATTCTATCTAGCTGTATAGTTTGTCTTTTTAGCAGTTTCAAAATCTTGAAAGCATTGGTGTTACTAAAGCATTTAGAAATACATTTTTTTAATTGTATTTACAGATAACCTTGAAAGCATTCTGAAGTGTTAAAATCAGGAATATATGCATTACTACCTGTTTTGAGTTCTCACTTCAATCCAGTGCTTTGTTTCTGCCTAGGCTGTTAGAGAAGTTTTTATAATTTTCCCTATGTGTTTTATGATGTCTGGAGGCTGTCACTCATGTTTGTTTTATTGCATCTTCTTCAAGTTAGTCTTCACAGCTTACCCTTTGGTTTGATGTCTAATAGCCCCTACAGCAGGCCAGTGTCTTGTTACAGTGTCTTGCTTAGTCACAGCAGAGAAAAAACACAGCAGCCAAGAGTCACAGTGATATACAATATACTATAGAAAGTTACATGTTTAAACACACACACACACACCCCAAGCAGAACACAGCTGGATAAGGTACCAGTATTTAGGAAACTTGTCATACTTACCCAGAGTCTGGCAATGTGAATTCTGGCTATGACTATAGGTGTTTACAACTGAATGATAATAACCACATTTGCTTCACTTGCAAATAGGTACCGTAGATACTCGCATATAAGTCGGTCCGCGTATAAGTCGGGACCATTATTCAGACCTTAATTTCATGCCTCAGTGTTTGACCCACATATAAGTCGGTGCATCTTTTACATCTGAATTTCACTATATGGTACTTTTTTTATAAGCAAATAGAAACAGAACCTGAAATCAATGCAAACATTTCATCTCAATTTAGAATCATCTTTTTTTGTGTGCACTGATGTTACTGTAAAAAACACATTTATTGCAGTCTACCATTGCACAGCAAAACTGTAAGTAGAAAATGTGTAATTAATGCAATGGAATGCTACTGAATAAAATAGTTACAGTGGGCATGTGGGCGGAATGCAGGCGGGCGAAATGCCCTGACTTAATTGCAATGCGATGCTGGATATGAGAAATGGGATTTTAAGCAGAACAAGAAAACAGCAGTCTGAAGGCAGCATTTTTTTGTTGATTGCATGTTGAAGTCTGGGTGAAGAATCCTAACATTATTCAGTTGCTGAAATTACTAAATGTTTTTAAATGTGTGTTAATAAGGGTGAGCACAGGCAGCAGAGACAAACAGGCAGTAGGTGTTAATCGGGCAATGGTGTTAATCTTCTGGTTAGGAGATGTTATTAATTAGGTGTGAGCTCAGCTCATCTCAGGGGATAGAAGCAATCAGGATAACAGAACCTTTGTTTTGTTTTTTTTTATTTCTCAGTGACTCGCGTATAAGTCGGAACATGAGTTTGGAGACTGAAATTCACTCCCAAAAATCCGACTTATACGCGAGTATATACGGTAGGCATTTATGTCTAATTTCTGTTTGACATACTGTAGGTTACACATAGAATCTGAAAAATTCATAACATGCTGTATTCAGTTAACTGATAAATGGGGATTTTGGTTTCTTTTACAAATTCATTTTTTCCTGACCATGGATATAGTAAAACAAAACTTTCTCAACAAAATATTTTTAAATAAATAGCTGAACTCACAGCAGCAGAAGATGCATGTTGGCATTAAAAGCTTAGTGGTGTGGATGTAGAGGCACCAGTATTTAAGCATGACTTTGCTAGAGGATTAATTGTGACTGGGGGTGAGGAGGGAGTGAGTCTTCATATTTGTAGCATAATGGTTTTCTGAAACTTCAGCCTTCAATGGGTTAGACTCTGCAGTCATCTGTACAGTATATCACTAAGCCATATGCAGTGTGGCATGGGTAAAACCCAGATCACCAGACCAAGACCAGTGCTGTAAAATCTACACTGGGAATAGCTTGTGCAAATATTGCTGATCCAGTGGATCAAATAAATATGTGCAAATAAATAAATAAATAAATACCCGGCTTTGCCTCATGCTTCAACCCACCCCAGGAGTGATGTTATTACATGATAACACACACCCTGTCATGCCTTATTGCTTAAATGTGCCCTTTCTCAATGTGCTATACTTTAATTATGTTAGTGTATGCAACAGCCTTCATGTGAACATGCTGGGCTTCTCTTTGACTTCTGATGTCTATTTGCTTTAGCTATTGTATATTGTTTGAACTGCTTTGGTCTTCTTGATGTGGTGCCTGTGTCCCTAAACTATGTAATCTGCTTATCTACTGTTACCCATGTATCTCCAGTGAATGACTGTTATAACTGTCTGCTCTCCGAGCCATTGTTTTTGGACTTGTTAACTGTGCTGTCTTTGTATTAGTTTCAAAGAGATGTCTTTGTAAATTTGACTGTGGCTCAAAGGTTTGTAAATCTGATATTTTTTAAATAAATGAATAAATGTTTATGTTTAAGCCCATGAAACACCCTTATCTAGTTAACGCATTTACAGTCACCGTGGCTCTGCCAGAGCTTGTTCTTGCTGTCAGTACCCCTTCTGATAAACCCCAGCATCCTATTAGTCTTACTATAAGCTTTATTACACTGTGTTGATTGTTGAGGGAGTCATTAACACTGACTCCCAGGTCACTTACCTCTGCAACAGTGCTCAGTTTAACACCTCAAATCCAGTACTTTGTCCTCTGGCATAAATTTAATTCTGGCCAGTATGGGGATCAAACCCATGACCTTAGCATTATTAGCATTGTGTGCCAATTGCATTAACTGGCCACTTGGCAACTACTTGGACTTGGTGGCCCAGTATAGATTCTGTTAGGGGAAATTATGTTATACAAAAATGTAATTACATTTTTAAAAATTTCACAAAAAAGGCAGATTTGTTAAATATCTGGACCTCGGTAAAGTGTTAATACTAAACTGTACAGCAACTGGTTGCAGGATAGAAAACAGATGGTCATTATAAATAGTAACCTATCTAGATGGAAATAAGTCACCAGCAGAACTCATAATGATCCATCCAGGGACCTCTAATATTATGTATTTAAAATTGACATTGAATTGGGTGGGTAATAGTAGTTGTATTGCCATGTTTGAAAACATGGAATCTGACAGCAGATAAGGACCGCTTTGCCACCCCCAGTCTACCCATTTTCCCTACATGTTTCATATACCGCAAATCCTAAATGATCTATGGCTTACCCTCTCTTTCCTATCGTTAGAGTTCCTTTATGTGTGCCCCATGCATTTTTGAATTCCCCTACCATTTTTGCCCCTATAACCACCGACAGGAGGCTGTTCCATGGATCCACCACCCTTTCTGTGAAAAAAATACTTTCTCACATTACCCCTAAGTCTACCCCCTCTATCTTTATATCATGGCCCCTTGTTCTTGAACATCTTTTTTTTTTAATATGCTACCCTCTTGTACATTATTTACTACCTTAGGGAATTTGAAGGCCTCTATCATATCTCCCCTCTCTCTCCTTTCCTCAAGGACCATGTTTGGCAATAACAGCAAAATGGTAAAAGGAGGTATACTGAAATAGGAGAAAAATGCAATGCAGAAGGTTTTGGGCAGACTCATGATATCAGTGGAGATGTGGCATGTGAACATCAGTACTGAGAAATGTAAGAGAATGCATTTATGTAAGAACATGAAAATTTGATATTACCTAAATAGCATAGATTACTAAAACCAAGGGAAAAAATGGGTGTATGAATTCTGGGAACTTCAACTGTGAGCAGCAGCAACTAGTAAGGCAAACATATTCATCGCGTGCATCAAAGGAAATTATATAATCCGGCTGAGATGCATTATAAGGCCACTTTAGTGATCCTTGGTCAAACCCCACCTCCAATAGTTAACCTCAACCTCCAATATGGTGTACAGTTCTGGTCCCCGTATCTGAGGAAGGATATTAATATGACTGAGACAGTACAGTGGGGAGTGATCAAAGGTGGTTAAAAGTTTGGAAAACACAGGTATAGTTTGAGGACTGGATGACAGATCTGGGGCTATTTTCCAGAGTAAAAGAAGCATCACAGGGAACATGATTATTGTTTTCAAATAGTTGAAAAGGATAACACAGCCAGATCAAATGCATGCCATCAAAATGTCCAAGGATAAGAGAACACATGGACACACTGTATCATTGGAAGAAGGGCAGTTCAAGGAAAATGGTAATGAAATGTATCCACAGAATAAATGGTGGACAGCTGGACAGACTTCCAGAGTAGATGGTATTAGTTGATATTATAAGGATTTTCTTGCTCAGCCTCAACAACTACTTTTTAACTTTATGTTTATGTTTATTGAATTTATAATGGAATACATCTAGAGAAGGGGTGACAGTGTATTCTGATTGATGACGTCGGAGGATGGAACTCAATGAATGAGTTGCCTTCTTTCCTTCTTAGAGCTGTATAGTATAGGACCGATTCCAAGAGAGTGAGTAGAGCATGGTGCATCACTGTGTAAAGTTACGACCAAACCTTTGTGACATGTGAGCTGCACCCTATTCAAAGACAAATGCCAGGTACAACATGGAACAGCCAAATTACACATTGCAAGTTACACCCGCAACACATGATGGAACCCACAATAGCAGGCATAGCGGTTATGCATGTTGCATCCCAACGATCATATAAAAGTGTGCAAGTTGCAGACATGGCATAGGAGGTACGCATGTGAGAACAATGGCAGGTAGCAGTGTAGAGGCAGCAAGTGAGGCAAAATGGAGCAAATGAAACTTTACTTACGAGGAGACAGATGTCCTCCTTGAGGAACTTGAGTACCAGGCAGACCTACTAATGGGCAAGGGTGTGGAATATGACCCACACCGTAAGTGCAAAAGGCATGGGAGGAAGTGGCCAACAAGGTCAACGTGATTGCCAACATGAAGCATACCGTGCGTGACCTACAGAAGAGGGTGAATGACCTCAAGCACCATGCAAAGGCAAAAGAGGCCTATACTAGGTGGCAGACATCAGCTACTGCTAGTGGGCCACAGGAGGAGAGACCCCTCAGTGCCCATGAGGAGAGGATACTGGTGTTCCTGAGCCAGCACAGCATCCATGGGAATATGGACCTGGATATGGCATGGATGACCACAGGGACAGGTAAGTGGATGACCAGTGGTACCCCCTGTGTGTGGGGCAGCACTGCAAGGGTGGGAATGTTGGCATGTGTGGAGGGCATGAAATGGTGGTGTAGCACTGATGTACTGATGCCCTCACCACAAACACAGCAGCAGTGGACACAGGTTCAGAGGACAGCAGAGGCACAGGCAGCAAGCAGGAGCAAGGCAGGGGGTAGTCGACCACACAAAAGGCCACCATGACAGATACCCCTGGTGGCATGGACACAGCGCAGCCAGACCTAGCCCCAACAACAGTGGTGGGGGAGCAGCAGGCAGTGGCAGGACCCCTGTGGGGGGAAGAGGAGGAGGAGGGACTGGACTTTTGTGACTTATTCAGTATTGCCTAGGACCTAAGCCCAGCCTCTTACGACAGGCTGGAGGTGACCCCAGATGAGGCTTCACAATCCCTGCAGAAGAACCACATGAACACACCCACAGACTATGCTGGGTTCTGTCAGACCCTCGTGACCACGCACAAGGAGCAGTCAGAGTTGCTGGGCTGCATCCAACTCAACATCGATGTACACCACACAGCCATGGAAGAGCACATGGGCACACTAATTGGTGCTATAGAAACAGGGACATGCACCACAGAGGCAGCCATGGGGAGGCTGCTGGATACCATGGCCTCCTCCCAGGCCTGTGTCCAGGCACAGATGCAGGCACTCACCTGACTGGCCATGGCCATGGAGGGTTCTGGGCCACAGCAGACCTGGCAGGTGTACATACTGGCCATAAACGATAGCACTACAATGCACACTGTCTGCCCATCCAGTGCGAGCAACACAGATGAGGGATGCTACAACACAGGTGACACATATGGTACAATAGCCGCTAACACCAACACCACAACCCCCACCAGCAGCAACAATCCCAACACCACCACCACCAACAAAACCTGCAGTACCACCAGCACCACAGCAACTACCACCGCCACCACCAGCACCACCTGCACCACCACCTGCACCACAGCAACCACCAATGCCACCACCAGCACCATCTGCAGCTCCACCAGCACCACAGCAACCACCACCACCAATACCACCTGCAGTACCACCAGCATATCAGCCCCCACCACCACCACCAACACCACCAGTGGCACCTCTGGTGGCAACACCGCCTCCGCCAATATCAACGGCACCTGCTGCCATGAACATGGGGCACGCTGCAGTGGCAACCAGTTGCAGGACAAGCAGAAGATGGGATGTGGTGGCTTCTGCACACTCAGTGGGTCAGGGCACATCACAGGTGGCAATGCATGCGCAGGCTGCGGAAGCTGCTGTACCTCCAACACAGGGACAGGTTACTATTCCAGGATTGGCACCTGCCACCAAAGGGAGGCAAGGGAGGTGCTGGAAGGGAGTGCTACCTCAGGGACTACTGGACAGTGGGGGACCTGCAGCAGTGCCTCTGGGACAGAGTGGGCCCAGTGGTGCCACAGGGGTGATGGAGCTGGTGACACAGGGGGCTGCACAAGGTGGTACAGTAGTGAAGCAAAAGAGGTCATAGCTGCTGCAGCAGCCAGACATGTGACTGTGTCACAGTGGGGTGGGGGGCATAACGAAGAGTGGCACTAGGGGAAGGCAATATTTTGATGTGTGGTGTGTGTGTGTGTGTGTGTGTGCGTACTGCGTGCAGGTGTGTGCGAGATGTTGTACAGCATGAATGGGGTGTGTCTGCTTGATAAGTCACTGGGTGTGGGTATGTGTGTTTAGGGTTGTACTATTGTACTCTAGCACTGTACCATACCATAACATTTTCAAGTAAACACTGAGCACGAAGCATCTGTGTTGCCTCAGTCATTCCCACTGCTGTGATAGGACATGCCGTATGTAGCATAGAACTGGTGTCTGGGTAGGGTGCATGGCCATGTTGCAAATGCACATCCAAAATGTTGACCATAGTACCGACATACACTGGATACCTACTGCAGCACCATGATGTCATCAATACAGGTGCATGCATGTAGGCTGAAGTGCTGCCTGTGTCAGTGTAGTGCACAGATGCGGTTTGTGTACACATGCCACGTATGCACTCTGCACCCATAAATTGCATGTGTCACATGTATGTGTGCCATGTACAAGATGCACCCATGACTACACAGGCTGCACAGCACATGCAGCTAACACAGTGGAAGCCTAGCAGCACTGGCAGAGGGCTACAGGGATGCAAAACACCATGAAGGAAGGCCCCCCTAGGACACCAGCAACAACAGCAGGACAGGGGTAAGCATAACTCTCAACTGCTATGAATTACACATAGTGCTATGGATTGAACACTGAAACATACCCTTACTCTGCATAGGTTTACTGATATTCCTAATAATGCTACAGTCATTACTTGGCACACAGACAATTAGATCATTGAACTAAGGCGACAGAAACATTCCATATCATTAATTACATGGGTCCCATTATTGGTAGACATATTAGTGTTTAAAATAATAAAGTGCTACACATTCTGGCCATCAGCTGTGACAGCTGCAGGCCACTGCTATGAATTTAATGCTAAGAGGTTGAGCGGTTTGGGGGTAAGGTGTGGGCTGGACAATACCTCCAGCATGGCAACAGGCCTGTGGCAGTGCAGTACAGTGACCATGGAGCTGGAGGGCTACACTGTGTACAGCAGGTGGGGACTGACAGGGGCATGTGCAGCCTGTACCATTGACCTCACATGGATATGCACTGCCTGACAGTGACAGAGCACATAACAAGTACCACACATGTGTACCCCAGAGCATGCGGGGTAGTGCTGCATGGTGTGGCTACAGAGGTGCATCAACAGCTATCATGCCTTGTAGAGTAACATTGCCAGGGTCACATAGGTGGCCACAGCATGTAACAGGGGCCGAGGCAGGCATACCCCATAGACATCACAATGTATGGAGATACAGGAATGGGGGAATGCAGAGGGGCCCCATACTGCAGCCAGTGTCCATGCCACCATACCAGTGGTGAGGCAACACCCAGCTGTCATACTAGTGCACAATATGTATGTGTGGGAGGGATGGGCATGAAGGATGGCCATGACACCAGCGAGCAATATGGCCTACCAGTCTATGGGTCATCATGTTGGTGTCATGGCAGCATTGCAAGTGACCCGTCAACACCCATGCGTGGGGGGGATGGGTAGTGACCAGTGACGTGTTACACAGGTGCATGTCAAGTGCCCCTGGGGTGCAGTACATGGTCCCAGTGCCTGCGGGACTAGTGTCTGGCTGTGCTACTGTCATGCAGCAGTAGCTCAGACCATACTGGGAGTGGAGCATCATTAGGCCATGTTGTGTTGTTCATTTTTGTTTGCAGGTCACAGCTGCATGGTGCAGGTCAGGTTAATGGACTGCGAGAAAGAGGTGCACACAAAACAGGTCATGGCACACAGGAACTTGTCCAAGCTGAGTGGGCATGCACCCAACTTTATGGCCACCAAGATGGCCCAGATGATCAACCTGGTGCAGCAGTGGTGCACCACACTGCTACTCCCAGCCTGCAGGAACCACATCCCCGCTGAAAGGGATAGGGCAAGGTGGGCCATAAGGACATGCCTCAGTGAGTTTATTGGCATGTCCCGCTCCACAAGACAGCTACAGCACAGGTGGCAGGACCTGGCACACTGTGACCAGCTGATCCTATGCCACATGATTGACATGGTCGAGAGGCGCGATAGGGAGATGAGGACCAGCCATGGTGGTGGTGCAGGTGAGTCCTGCTACATGGTGCATGTTCCCACACATACCAGCTATACATGCCATGGCCAGTGGTAGAGTGCAGATTTACTTGTGTTCCCTTTCCCCACAAGTGCAGGTCCCAGCAGAGCGGGACAGCAGGGGCAGCTGGCGGTGGTGCTCAGCTGTGGCCACAAACAGCAGCAGGTGCAGGGTCACTGGAAATCAGGTAGGTGCATGCACAGTCCACATTGTGTACCTGCCACACCATGGTGATGACTGGGGGGGGCATGTTCCACCAGACCAAGCACATATGTGCAGCTACATGCCGGTGTGCCTGGCCCTGTGGCACAGGTGTCACCATGCACACCTGCAGTGTCTGTGATGCTGCGCACCACTGGTGTGCCTGCCACAACGCACCCTGAGCAGGTGCTGTGTGTGTGTGCATGTGTGTCTTACACCCCTTGCATGGTGTGCCATGGCACACATGCATGGGTGCCCATGCATGAGGTGTGTTCCAGTCTAACAGTGATCAACGCCTGTTCTGTCTTGCAGGTGGGAGGATCAAACTTGCCCAGAGGCACCATGCCCTGCTGAGGGTGATGGCAGACCAAAAGGTACAGGACACAGAGGAATGCCAGTGCTGCACCCACCACCATTGATGTGTTGCACGGCCATTTCTGGAGACAACGCCTGAGGAGGATGTGGCCCAGGACGACCTGGTGGCAGGGGAGGTGGCAGATGCAGGGCATGCTGGGGACTCTGCAGACACCGCAACTGGTGCAGCACCACCACCCACTGAGAGCCCCATGGCAGAGGAGACATTGGGCCATAAGCACCAGCAGAGGCTGCTGGCAGCCCTGCTGCAGGAAGGGCCAGTGGAGGAGGATGTGCTACCAGTGGAGGGGCCAGACAGAGGGCCTGGTTTCACTGATACACCCCCACTAAGCCAGAGCAGGCAAGCAATGGCAGAACACCTGCCTGCTGGACATCAGGGACCTCAGGATGGTGCTAGGCAGCAGGGGGCAATTTCACTGTTCCTTGGGCAGCTTACGGACAGGGACCATGTGCTTGTACAGCTCATCACTGCCATAATGGAGGACATTCCCTGGCTGCATGGGTCCCTCAGTGTGCTGCTGATGGTGCTGTGGGACCAGTAGGCCTGTGCCAAAGTTGACTGTGGGGTGAGGACTTGGCAGGGGCTGGGAGTGGTTATATACATAGGAGTGATCTCTGAGGTGGAGAGCTGGGAGTTGTGGTGGGTGTTGTTACATGTTGGCTGTTTTCCCATTGTAGTTTTGTACTGTTTATTAAACTGTTTTTGTGCATCCCTGGCTCAGCTTCTCCATCCTTGGCTGCATGTGCCTTTGTGTGTGTGTTTCACTGTGCTCATGTGGTCTTGCCTGTTGCAGTGCAGCCCTGTACCAGGTGCATTCCTACCCTGCACATCGTTCATGTGTGCCAGCCATCCATCGCATGGCAATGGGCACATACTGGTGAACATGGCCACATGGTGCTCTGGGTGGTCAGTGGTGCCATGTGCTTGGTCCAGTTCATGTGCCATCACACCGTGTGCGTCATGCCTGTGTGGTGACCCTGTGCCAGTATGGAACCCTTCCACCCAGTGACATGGTGGTCTCTGTGGGTGGCACTGGAGGCACAGTGCAGTGGTGCAACATACCACCATATATCTGGAGGCTTGTGCCACCTGGTGCTGTGTCCCCATTGTGATTGCACTGTTAACATGCATCAGTGGCCATGGTGGGTGCATTGTGCCTGGCGGCACCATCATCACCTCAGTGTGCCTCCATCCCATGTGTGTCTGTACCCACCTGTGTCTGCATGTCTGTGGTCCATGTGTGCTGTGGTCCTCCATGCATTGCCTGGGGTACTTTCACTCGGTCACAGTCATGCCTGCTGGACACTGTACGACATGCATGGGCACTGTTCCAGCTGTAGTGCTGCCACATGTGTCATATGGCACCTGGCAGGCAGTATCCCATCCCCTGTGGCTTGTTGATGGCACCATGGGTGCCTTGCTGGTGGTCGGGCTCCATTGCACCACACTATGTCCCCCATACTGCTGTAGGTGCCACCATAGTGGTGATGGTGGTGGAGTTGGTGGTGGTGGCCATGTGCCGCATTAGAAGAACTGTTGGATCAGCTCCTGTCTTGCACGGTTTCCCACTGTTGCACCACCATGTGCCATGTGTCCTACCATGCCATCTGGCTCTCCATCACCCTCCTGTGGTGCACCTTCCTCCTGGTCACTGTCAGACATTGGTACACAGTGTGCCAGGGCAATGTTGTGGAGGATGCAGCAGGAAATCATTATTCTGCAGGCCATTGCAGGGCTGTACTGAAGCGCACCCCCAGAGGTGTCAAAGCATTGGGAGTGGGACTTCAGTAGCCAAAGGTGCACTCAATGACTCCTCTCATGCTGCTGTGGAGCTCATCATATCTCTCCTTAGTCACTGTCTGCAGCATCCTCACAGACATCATCAGCCATGGCATCTGGGTATATCCACTGTCACCTGTTGGGGGGGTAGTTGCATGTTGCTGTGTGCTGACCTGTCATCACCATCTCGCTATCCTCTGCATGGCATGCACTGCTTCATGTACATGCACACGCCTGTAAGCACACACTCTCAGTCACACACATATCTTTGGCTGTGTCCATGCACTGCATGGACTTTTGCACAGTGTGTGTCTTGCCTTTGCCTGCATCCCATGTGTGGCATGCCATGTGTCTGCATGGCTGTCATCTCTGCCCGCTGCAGTGCCTGTCTGCCCTGTGCCCCAGTTTTGCCACTACATCCACTCATACCCACATGCACTGTCTGCCACTCGCATGCACGCTGCCACTCGCACACCTTTGCAGTTGTCATTTTCCCTGGTATATACCTATAAGCCATCAACCAGTGATGTTTCCTCTCTCAAAGGCCTCCTGTAGCCCACAGTTCCTGTAGATGTGGGAGACATGGCTAGATCTGGGGTACTTGGCCACCATATCTAGGATGCAGCATCCATTGTCATTGACCACCTGGATATTCACCGAGTGGTACCCCTTCCTATTTATGTATGCATCCCTATCCTCACTTGGGGCCCTAATGGCCACATGTGTGCAGTTGATGGCACATAGCACATGGGGGAACTGTGCCACATTATAGAACACCTGCTTCATCTGGCACTGCTGTTGGCCATCCCACAGGAAGCTGATGTGTTACATTGTGTGCTGTATGAGAGCCGTGAGGAACTTCCTCAAGTGTTTGGACATCAACGGCTGGGAAATGCCCACTGTGTCCCATTTGGGCATTTAGAAAGTGACAGTGGTGAGAAAGCACAGTGCTGCACTCACATCCACCTCCAGTGGCAGTGGGTGGCTCCTGTTGCTTGTGCTGCATAGGTCCCCACTCAGGTCCTGGCATAGCTCCCTAATGCAGCTCTTGCTGAGTCTATAGCATACTGGACACTGCTGCTTAGTCAGGTGCTCAAAGGTTTTGTGAGAGCGTCTTACTCTGTGCACTGGTGGCCTTGGTACCATCATTGGATACTGTGGCTCGGTTCCCTGGGTCCTGCCTCTGTGCCTGGTGTGCCTGCATTCCCAGTGCTCTGGTATCTAATGCCCAGTCAGGGTCCTATTGCTGACATTGCTGTGTGTCTCACTAACACTGCTATCTGCTGTCTGACTATGTGGGGGGTTATATAGCCTGTGCTCTGGTTAGACAAGCTATTCCTTGGTCTTTTTTTTATTTTTTTTTTGTTTTATTTTATTGCAATTAGGATTACAAGTACCTTTGAGCCAGGCTCTTTTACAAAGGTTCCGCATCAGAAAACAAATACAATACAAATTACAGAAATAGGAGCAAAACAATAAATAGGTCGGCATATTGGGTTACAATGGTAGAGCAATAGAATAGCTATAATAAGTAGAATGCATACATGGGAACACAGAGTAACAGAGAGATAAGTAGAAGGAAGGGTGGAAGATGAAGATAAACTTGAGAAGCGAAGTTGGAGAGGGCAGGAATTGTAGCTAAAGGGCATGGTCATCAACTGGGAGCTGGCTGAAACAGCTTGACTTATGTTGGCCTCTTCTGGCACATTTTCTTATGCCTCCTGTTCTGGAATAACATTTCCATCTTACTGGTGCATTACACATGTTGCAAGCTAAATTATGCAGTGGCGCAAGTTTTCTTTGGTATAACTTTGTCAACTTGCATTTGGCATATCGGTTGCGGGTTGAAGTGTAAGCATTCTTTTGGAATCACGCATGTTGCAGGTTGCAGGCATAACTTGTGATTTGCACCACTCAGGACTGGCATACTGCGTTTATGTCTAGTGTAGCTGTCTTGGAATCAGACCCTATGTGTGTAAAGATTAGCTGCATCAAAAGCACTCTTCAGGTCAGCATCCCTTTTAGTCTATTACTCAAACAGCAAATTAAAAGTTTTGGAACACTGCCAAAATGTCTCCGTGCTTCTGCAGCAGTCACATGGCTCAGCTAACTGAGCCCTGTAAAAATCCCTTTACATGGGGAGGGGGTCAATACAACTGCTATAAGGTGTCTAGTTATCAGTCTTATACTCATTGTTATGTTACACATGGTTATACAGTGCTGTAGTATCCAAACCCAATAGTTATGCTGTCCAAAAATATTCTTGCTTCTACTTCACCTTTTTATGTCACGTGCCATTGTTATACCTGTATATAGCTAACAACTATTAATGTTTGGTAATGTCCAGACATCTCATTTATATTGTGTTGCTGCTAAGTATTACTTTCTACCTGTTAACAAATTTGGGGTTGTCCCTGGAAAAGTGTCTTTCAGTCTCAGTGGGCCTACCCAGTTAACAAAATCCAATAAATAAATAAAAAAAATAGTATATGACTTCTAACAATCAATCAATCAGCATTACAGTACCAGGGACTGTGATATGCATACACTGTACATGTCTCAGTACCATATCCAGCTTGAAGTTAGCACAGCAATACCGGTGGGTGAGAGATTTTACACTTTAGACCCAAACCTTTTTTACTTAAGCAGGCAAACTGTTGGCATCAGCAGGTGGTGGTCCACACAGCTCACATTGTGAGACATGGGCTCCAGAGCTGACTTCAGTGCCTATTGTTTAATGACCAGGGCTAGGAAGAATGATACCCATGACCGTGTATCCCAGGCTGCAGGGAGTCATGTGCTGATGCTCATGGGCAAGCAATTTGCTCCTGGTGGACCAGAGAGTCTGCTTCCTTGTGAGGGGTGGGCTCTAAAGCCAATGCTGCAGAAGTGGAGGTCTGGATGAGGTTTTGTACAGTGCTGTGAGAGTAGATTGGAGAGAGGGAAAGCATGCATTGTGTAAGCCTTGTTGCTGGCTGAATAATGGTCTGGTACTGGCAGCCCCTCATTCAGCCTCCTGTCACCAAATGAAGACCTCCACTGAGAATTTAGCTACCCCCCCCCCACCACTATCAATACAACAGGGGGTGGGATTAGTAAGCCACGGAGGAATCAGCTGGAAAGGCAAGCAGTGAGTAGTGTTTTGGCTTGTAGGTTGCTGACCTGAGGGCAGGAGGTGGCTGATACTGAATAAAACAGGCAAGTAGTTCATCTGGCTTGTGGAAATACCACCAAACTTTCCTTGAAACAGCAGCAATTGGTTAGGGAACCGGGTGGCTCAGTAGATTGGTAACAGGTTAAGGAGCCTTTCACCTCTAGGTCACTGGTTCAAATCTTTTACTGGTTAGTAGTGGCCAAAAGCCTTTATCATCTTAAGGTTGTTCTGTGGCTTATGTGAAATGAGTTGTGGTGGTCTCAGTGCAGTTCCCAGAGGGCCGGTATCCACATAAAAAAAAACACAAACATAACTGGCACTGATTCAGCACCTGTGTTGGCAGCCTCACACGACAGGGCAAGGACTGAATGGGAATGGAGACTGAACTAACATCTCACCTATGTGGGGGTCCTTCCATGGCAGTGTTGAGGCACATTGGCAGAGCAGTGTGGAAAGGTTTGCACTGTGATCACCTGTGATGTATCTGTCATGTGGGTAAGCAGAGGACTTCAGGTTTCAGTGCTGTCAGTCAAGCACCTTTCAGGAGCACAAAAATCCACACACTGGAAAAAAAATCTTTAAAAGAAGCAGTAGCAATTGGTTAAATGGCTTCTTCATAGCATGTAGTTGATTCATACAATGCAAGAAATCCTTATTTTATTTGTTCATACCCAGTGTTTGTTTAGACAACTGCAAGCTAGGAAATGACTGCTTCCTGTAGTCATTTCCTCATCTCCCACAAATGACTGTTACTTATATAAAATGATGTACATATCACTAACTTTTAAAGTAACAAAAAAGGAGGTAAATGCTCTGGATAAAAACCTTTAAGCTTGTGATTTTGCTAAACTTAATTGCAGATAATGGTCATAGTGTATCTGGTGTTTCTTTTCATTGCAAAGCAGCTGGATGCCCACACTGCTTCAGGTAAGACAGAACATGAGGATCTTAGTTTTTTTTAGAATGCTATTTTGTGATATTATAAATTTTTTTATAACTTTGTCAGATAGAACAGAATGTAACTAATTTTAAAACAATTGTATAAGGCTTCCAGATGACTAAAATCTAAGCAGTATTGTTTATCAGGTTGATGACCTGGGTTTGAGTTCAGAGCCCAGTTTGTCACACACTAAGCTGACGTTTTTGGGAAGGTAGGTGGCTCCTGTTATTACGTGACTGATCCCTAGTGGCTCAGGAGCAGAGAGTTAAGTGGGTAGGAATACACAGTTACAGGTAAGTGGTGACCTCCTGCTACTGGTGTGATGCATTAAGCTTACCAAGGAAGTAGTAGTGTCAAGTCTGGTCCTGTGCCAGTGAGTGCAGTCTGAAGTGTGACTGGTGACCCTGGCCTCAGTCCATTTCTAATTGATCAGAAAAGTCTCAAGTCTTGGGTCATGCCTCAGTGTGATCAGTATAAGAAACAGTGAACTTAGAAATAAGTAGTGCTAGAAATGGTAGAATTCACTGGGGGGTGATGAACTGGATGCAGATACCTGACAGGGGTTTGGGACATGTTTCTTCATTAGGTTGAGTTTTCACACGTTGTTTGTCAGTTTTATGACTTTAGGGAGTACATTTTGCTCCTTTGACTGAGTCAGACATTTAATTTGATTCCTGCAACTGAGTCCTCACCCAATTATACCACTGGGGAAAGGTGAAGTCAATAGTGAAACTCAGTTAAAGGAAGCCACTTTGGAATCTCTGTCTAGTTTCAGTGCCTAGATCTCTGGGTCCCATATCCACCCTCTCTGGTTGGTTCAAATGCATGGCAGTTGGGGTTCAGTTCCCAACAGTGTTAAATCATCCACCTAGGGCATAGGAACCCAGGAGTTGGGTATGCAAAGGAGGGGGGTTCTGATAATCACATAACAGGAAGGTGAACTTGTGGTTATCATATCTGAGAACTCCACAGTGACAAGGAAGTGTGACAAAGCATTGTTTAGGGCTAGTGGGATGCTGGGGTGCACAAAGAGGGGTATCTCCAGCAGGAGGGAGGGAGGGAGGTAGTGTTGCCACTGTATCACTCACTGGTTTGTCCAGTTTTGGAGTAGTGGAGGCTTAAATAGTGAAAGGCTTCAGGCATTCAGACTGCAGACATTGAGGTATACTAGAAAAATGAGAAGGGGATGGGAGAATTGCCGGAGACAGGACAGGTACTGTGGAGACAGATTAGGCAGGTAACATCTGGGCAGACTGCATGGGAGAATCAGTCATTTTTTTGCTGACTAATTCTGTGTTTCTGTGTTTCTGACTTGCTCAAACCAAGACTGTGTAAAGGACAGAGTATGCCACTTGGGATAGTGAGAATTACTTCAGTTTGTGAAGGATTAGATTGTTGATTGGCTGTAGAAGAGCTGGTCTACAGATTAATGAAGGGAAACTTGTAAACCGAGAAAACTCTATGGCTTGCTGATTGTAACACTTAAGAAAGTAAGTGAAAGGATAACAGACTTTGCAAACCACAGAGGCAGAACGCCCAGTGAGTAGGAAATTAAATGTGAGCACAGATAAGAAACAGAAAGGAAAACACCCCTGGCAAAATTTAGCTGAAACATCAACTAGTGCGTCTGGTACAGAGATAACTGTATTTGCAGCTTCACTAGCTAACTTTCATTAATGTGACAAAAGGTAAATTCAAGTTATAATCTTAAAACATGTCACTTGCATTCTGGCACTGTTCGCTTTTTTCTAGGTAAGTTTGTTATGGTGTATATACTGTATAAAGATTTTGAAAAAGTGTTTGATCATGCTGGCCATGACTTACAGTTAAAATACTATAAGTTAATTTATCAGTGATTAAAACAAAATGGTATCAGAGGCTGCCACATACATTGCCAGACTGGATTAAAACCTAATTAAAGGGATTACACAATGATTAATTTTACAACTTATTTATCCAGGACAGCCCAGCTAGGAATTCATATTTGATTTTCAGTTAAGTCCTGTTTCTACCCATATCCTCGTCTACGTAGAATGGAGCACTGGGAGTTTAAATCACATACTTATACTAATTTACTTGGTATGGCTCTAGTTGGCCTTAAACATGCAGGGTTCAATTCTCAAAGAGGGATTAGATCAATGCAAGCTGTGGCAAATAACAGCTTGCATCAAAGCCTGGTGCACCAGGGATACTGTACCAGATTCTAGCACAGGAGGTGACCCAGCACCTATGTCCCTCACTTGGGGCAACCTCTCCCATGCGACAAAGGCTAGTGGTCCCCCCATTCCTGATCTCCAGCATGTAGTGCCTACCACCCCACTCTCTTCCATCCCGAAACAGAGCCAGCAACCAGCATAGCCCTCCTCTCACTTCTGCAGCCAACCGTCAACTGAACTGTCACTGAATACATACTGTATAGTGTATGTGCTGAAGGACTGACAGCTGTCAATCAATGAGTGCATACACTATACAGCACACAGTGACAGTTCAGTAAGTGGCTGGCCGGAGAGGTGAGATGAGGGCTGTGCTAGTTGCTGGCTCTGTTTTGGGATGGGTGAGAGTGGATGGCGCTGCAAACTGCTCAACTGTACCAGAAGGACATATTCTATGTACCCTTAGACTAGTCCTGGCTGATCTAATGGTGCTTACACATTTGCCCTCTGGGTCAGTTTTAAGAATCACAATACAGGGGATATGGCAGCTTGTGTCTCTTGCATGTCCCCTAGTCCCATGCTGCAGCCAGTTTAGTGGTGCAAGGTTGGTGCAAACCCCCCTCTGGTGCACACAGCCTGCATTTGATGCAGGCTGCTTATCAGAATACCTCCAGATGCATTGTTTGACTCAAGATGCCACTTGCATCATTTATGTTTGACACAAGCACCTTGTGTCATTCTAAGGGCTTTGAGAATCAGGCCCACAGTCTTCTGGTTACCTATCAGGTTCTCTAACCACTAGCTCACACTGTCTCCATTCTCCAAGTTTACAATATTTCTGTGTTATATACTGAATCAATAGTGTATTTCACCAGAGATGCCAAGAAACAACTGGTCCAATCCATTTTCCTATCATTGGTTGATTACGCTGACTTCCTCTACAGCCAATGCCCCAACTCTTACATGGCTAAACTGGACACACTCTACCATCGAGCACTGAGGTTTATAATGGGACTCATCTTCGACACACATCACTGCACCCTATATGCGGCAGTGGGATAGACATCACTAAAGTTCAGGCGCCACAGAAACGTCGCTCTCTGGACCTATAGAGCCATCTCTAATAAGCTGCCTTACTATATCTCCTGCTGTCTTCCCCTGAGTATAATTGGGAAATACGTGTTAAGAAGTTACTCAGCTATTACACTTAAAGTACCCAAAGCAAAATACCGGCCCGGCAGGGGCAGCCATAAGCCGTGCTACCTACCTTATGGAGCGATCTGCAAAAAGCCCTCAAATTAAGCACTCTAATCGGTATAAATGCTTTCAAGATGCTTTATTTCCATACAATCAGAGAAGTATGTAACTGCTTCACCCACTCAGACCCAGTACCGGTGTCTGCACTGGTATATAGCCACACCTAGACCCAATTTTAAGTACTGACCCCCCCAGCTTGCTCCTCACCAGCCTAATTGTTCTCTCTCTTATCCCCCTGTCTTATCAACACTAGGCCCATCCATCCCCTTATTCTTCCTTTCCCAACCTCGGATAGGAGCTCACTACCCTGGGTTGTGACATCCTACCATGCCCCGTACTTTATAGCATTCAATCCCGGGGCTCACACATCCTCCTTTTCTCCATCCACCTTCTCCACATCCAGCTTTACCAACTCCTTTCTGTGCACAGTGCCCTCCTAGCCTTTCTCCCCCTACTTCCTCCCTCTCTTCCCCCCTACCTTCACCTCTACCTGGTGTATATTTTTATTTTTATTTTTTTCTTCCGTTACTTCCTCCTGCAACCTTAGATAACCTGCTTTATCTTCCTATAGACACTTCTATGTATGTAAATACCGTGTAATCTGTACAATATCTGTATAATTCTATGTACATATGAACTTCTTTTTCTTCCTCTCTGTAAAGAGTATTATCTGTATTGCCTTGTAAATACCTGTGTTGACCTGTATATACAATTGTTCATGCTCCACCCAGGTCCATCTTGCAAATGAGCTTCTGTTCAATGATGAACGCCTGGTTAAATAAAGACTTGATTGATTGATTGATTGATTGTATTTGTGTGTATTAGTTAAAGCAATTAAATAGTGCAAATTGACAAGAACAAATGAGTACCACTGACGTAGCTCGTTTTTGTAAGTGACAAGGGTGAATATCAAGGCTTTTGCTCATGATTCTACAGTGCAGAATGCTTCCCCTGTCAGAACATTTGTGTACTTTAAGGGGAACTGTCAAAAAGGGGTGTAATTTAAGGGTAGCCAGGGGTTACGGTTGAGACTCCTGTGATTTCTTTGTTACCACTATAATGTCCATTGCAACCCCGAGGAACCCCTAAAATAAGACAAAGATTATTAACCTTGCTAGTTGTTTTGTCTGTTTTACTTCTTAGAGGAAGTGAAATTAATGCTAATGGTGTAATTATACCCAACATTTTTGTTTTTCATCCTTGATCTACTCATATTGTATACTTCTTGAACATTAGAAAACCCCAAAAAGTGCAGCTTCTCATGCTGCAATAATCTCCTCTCCTTTCACTGCATCAGAGCAAGGAGGTAGCTGACTATGGCAGCTAGAACATTTCTGCCAGAACATTCCAGTCAGAAGTTTAAGGGCTGTTTTTAGTAAAGATCAGTATAGGGATGACATTTAGTGGGGAGCAAGTAAGCTGCAGGGACTGGAGTATGCTCTTCTCCAGGGTTATGATCTGGGGAGGGGGTCATTGCCTCTTCTGAAGGACAGGGGTGTAGCTACAAGGGTGCAGGGGGTGCAGCTGCACCTGCACCCAGGCCCATGAAGTTTGAGGGGCCCAAATCATAATTTTGATGTCTATTCAAAACCAGGGGGGCCCTATATCATACCCTTGCACCCAGGCCCTCTGGGAATTTGCTACGCTACTGCTGCAGAACCTTTGTAGAGCTCCATGCTCAACTGGAAGAAGTGAGGGAATATGGATAATATGTACTGTATTATAGGAGTGTGATAGCCCCCCTATACTTAGGGTTGAGTAGGCTGTTTAATGTTTAATTAAATTTTTGCATCATAATAACATTGGCAGCACTGGATGAAATAGTCAAAAATTTGGCATGCATAGCCAAGCTGGCAGAGTCTCAAGACATGAAATGTTTTGTAATGGTATCTTGTATGATTTTTGAGAAACAGAATGCCCAAAAATGCCCCCCCCCCAAAAAAAAAATGGTATTTGGTTTTCCTATACTTAGAAGTTGTTCCAGATTATTGCATCAAATGCTGTCATGCACAGGTAGACAATGGGAATGTTTTTTCATGAAACTTTAAGGGTAGAAGCAGCCTGTACTGAGGGAATGCCTTTTGAAGGTTTCATGACAAAATATTATAGGGTTCCACTGTTATAAGGATTTTTTGGGATAATCATCAGGCTTGACTTGTAAAAAACATTGATTGTGAGTGCTTATTTTCATGATTTACTTGTCTTAAGAAAAAAAGATTGTGGTGGAGGCCATATTTTTCTTTTTAACTTAGAAACATTGGAAATACATACAAATGATCTATTTTCAAAAAAATAAACATGAACCTAGGTAAACAAGACTAATTTAGCTAGTTGTTAGTTTTTTGACAATATGCTTGAATATGTTTTTGGGCACTCAGAAATCCTGGGTACCAAACTTAGCAACAGGAGTCATTTATGTGCATTCTCTGTATGAGAAAAGGGAGTTTCTTGAGTTGTGCAGCTGCAGCTGGAGTCATGGTGCTGGCTGGAGTTGGAACTGTGAGATGACAGCCTAGTGAGCTGCCATTCTCTATCTATCTATCTATCTATCTATCTATCTATCTATCTATCTATCTATCTATCTATCTATCTACAGTATCTATCTATACTTTTTGACCCTCAGAAAGTCAAAAACTGAAAGCTATTCATTTAGTCTAAGAGAGCTCAGGTTTCAGTTTTCTACATTCTTCTACTGTGTGTGTGTGGGGGGGCATCCAGTATGTGTGTTTGTATTGGGCTATCACAAGAAAAGCAACTCTGGTCTTGCAGCAGGACTTTCATCTCCATGGTGATGACAGGTATTTTGCTTATGTTGCAAAATTCCTTACATGATGGCATTGCATCCATGTTATGGGTGGGATGCAGTAGTCTGAACAAGTACGCCTACACGCTTTTGATACAATAGTCTAGAAAATAGATTGCAGTTATCTGCATTCTTTTTTGTTTGTTTGTTTTTGGGATCTAATAAAATTTAAATAAAAACATAAAATTATTTTTTTTTTACTTTTCTCAGAGAAAACAGAAACAAAAATATAAGCCTGACTTTCACGGAATTATCATGTTTATAGAGAGATATAATTGACAGTTCAACATAGCATGTACTCTCCTGACTAATATGCCTCTACTGTAAGGTTTTGTTTTTAAAAGTCCCTCCTATAAATACTGGTATCAATAATTTAAATGTGGAGTCTTTCATAATGCCAAGCACAGATGTAGTAAAAGGTGATAACATTTCTACTGAGTGTGCCGGAAGCTTGGATAATGCTCACTTACTCCCTCAGACTACATGAATTTTTGGTCAGACCACAGAACAGAGTATGATAAAAAAAATGTCCACTCCTGAGAACTCTGTGGAGATGCTTACCACACCTGCTGGACACACAGAGCAAACTGCTCTAGGCACATCATCTGTTGATGGAATTTCTACCAGAACTGCAACTATGATTAACCCACCTGCCATGCACATGACACAATGTTCTGCAGGTGTCTCTGCTATTATTACACAATATTCCCTGTTTGCCTACCAAGTAAACTTACCCCTTGCATTACAAACGAAACTGAAGGCAGCCAGGCAGGACCGAGGCAGTCTTGATACTCTCAATCTGACTTAGTAAACTCTCACTTGGCAATTAATCCCCAGCATTATTACTGCATTCAAATTCTGGACCAGAGACTAGAGCTGTGTGGAATGAAAACATTCAACACTTGTGGAAGTTTGACATAATTCCACAAAATTCCATGCAGTTATGCAGAATTTCATCAGAATTTCATGGACGTTTTTGAAGTGTATTAATTCAGTCATAACTCAGCTGTTATTTGAGCTAGGGTTGCAACATTTGATGTATTTATTTGTGCATGGGTGTTCTAATGGTGTGCCATATATCTTGACATCAGGCTGCATTGTCGCACAATTATACTGTAGGTGCTCGAAGTTTGTCATTTTAATTTGTTATCGGAAATTTCATGAACATTTGTGTCGGCATACAACTCAGGCACCTTTAGTGCTAGAAATCTGAAACTATGTATATACTGTATATGCATGTAGTAATAATACACATATCTGCAAAGTGCTGTGATATTTTGATGAATGCTTCCAAAATTACACTAAAATAACTAAAATCTAAATTTTGGCAAACTGTTTGGTTATCTATAGCCCAGTCCCCTTTAATGCATGATACTTAAAACTTAGTACACATACAGTACTCATATTGCATGCTTCTCTAAATCCTAAAACTGTAGAAACATTTGGTTTTGGTTACCTATAGCCTAGTCCCCTTTATTGCATGATACTTAAAACTTGGTACACATACAGTACTCATTTTGCATGTTTCTCTAAATCCTGAAACTGTAGAAAAATTTGGATAAGAAAGGTTAAAATTAGATGCAAAAAAAACTAAATTAAATTTTGATTAAATGTTTGGCCACCCATAACTCAGCTATGTTTTAAACTAAGACTCTGAAATGTGGTACACTTTGGAAATACCGTAGTACTGGAACACCTAAAACATTTAGTATCATTTGGATATGTATTTTGAAAACTAGACTAAAATAACTGAAACTTAAAATTTGGCAAAATTCAGTGGAATGTTTTAAATGTATTAATTCAATCATAACTCAGCCCTCTATTCAGCTAGAGATCCAGTATTAGGCATGATTACTTGATGGCACCAGTTCTAATGGTGTGCCAAATGGCATGACACTAGAATACATCACCTTAAAATGAAAGGTGCTCAAAGTCTGAATGTTATTTTTTGTGAGGAACTTCATGAAAATTATTAACTATATATAATTCAGGCACCTTTAAAGCTAGAATCTGAAACTAGGAACATATATAAATGTAGTGATAACCCATGTACCTGCAAAATGTATAACATTTTGATGAATGCTTTCAAAATTACAGTATAATAAATTCTGAATTTTGCATAATATTTGACTTCCTACAGCACAGCCCCATTTAAATCTTGAGGCTTAAAACTTGGTGCACATACCCATGTTGAAAGTTTCTCTAAATACTGAAACTGTGGAGAAAGTTGGATAAGAAATTTTTATTTATTTGGATTTTGGTAACTGGTTAAACCCATTGAGACCAGAAGTCCCTTTTTCAGGGGCGACCCAAAATTAATTACAGAAAAAGATACATAAAAAAGCATTATTTACAGTGATTACAATAGTTTCACAGACTTACAATAGCAACAGCTTACAGGTTCGCATTCAGAGGTGACCCGGGATTAATTACAGAGAAGAGACACATAAAAGCATTATTTGCAGTAATTACAATAGTTTCACAGATTTACAATCACAGCAGTTTGCAGGGGAACAACAGGTTCACATTCAGGCTCTATGTGCAATACAAGACGTCAAGTTGCACCCCAGATTGAAGGGAAAAGAGACAGCAGCAGTAAGTGACATCCTTATTTAGGAGATTCATCAGGGATGAAGGTGGGTTTAGCAGGCTGATGGCAATGGGAACTGGGCTCGAGAGAGCTATCAGTTGCAGCCACAGAGGCTCAGTTCTTGGAGATGTACTCTGAGTCCAGTCTTAAACTGGTTAAGGAGGGTGAGTCAGTCAAGTTAGCTGGAAGGGAGTTCCATAGGAAGGAGGCAGCATATTTGAATGAGAGCTTACCTTGGCTTGAGCGGATCCAAGGGATGTCTAGGGAGTGATTGGCAGAGGATCGGAGGGTTTGATTTTGAGAAATGTTAAAAATAGATGCAAAAAAACTGAAAATTAAATTTTAATTATATGTTTGGCCACTCATAACTCAGCTACCTTTCAATCTAGGACTCTGAAATTTGGAACACTTAGGAAAGACCATGGTACTAGAACACCTGGCAAATTTAATATAATTTGGATATGTACTTTGAAAACTAGACTAATATAAATGAAACATAAAATTTGGAAAAAATCAGTGGAATTTTTTAAATGTATTCATTTGGTCATAACTCAGTCTTCTATTCAGCTAGAGATCCAATATTTGGCATGATTACTTGATGGTAGCAGTTCTAATGGTGTACCAAATATTATGACATAGAACACATCACTTTAAAATGAAAGGTGCTCAAAATCTGTCATATTATTTTTTGTGAGGAACTTCATAAAAATGTTATATCTGCATATACAGTAATTCAGGCATGTTTAAAGCTTGAATCTGAAATTAGGAACATATATAAATGTAGTAGTAACCCATGGACGTGCAACATTTATAACATTTTGATTAATGCTTTCAAAATCATACTCATATTGTATGTGCCTCTAAGTCCTAAAACTGTGGAGAAATGTGGATAAGAAATTTTAAAATGAGAGAGAACTCCTCACACTTTCATTCTAGGCCTCTGAAATTTGGTACACATATGAAAGTCCTTAGTGCCTGTACACCTGCTTAATTTGGATGTGACATTAGTACAGCAAACCCCCTACATCTACAACAATGTGAATGCTTCAATGTGATCAATGGTCATTCTGTCAATTGGAATGTCATGGCACCCACTGTCCAGGGGTGTTGCACCATTCCCCCCTTCACCTCCAACCTGGAGGTGATTATATTACTTTTCAGAGGGTACAGGGACAAAGTCCCCTGCAGTGGGAGGTGCAGTGGGCAAAGTCCTCCCCCCACAAACAGCTGGGTTGTGCCCTGGTGCTTTGCTGTGATTGCGGTTGGACAGCATGATGGGTGACATGGTTGCCATTAGCATTTTGTTGTCGCTGTGATTTCAGTTGACATGATTGATATCGAACAAACTTTTGGGTATCATTTAGATACAGACTTTGAAAACTAGACCAAAATAACTAAAATTAAAAATGTGGTGAAATTCTGCAGAAATTTGATGGATGTTCCATGAAATTTCACAGAATCAGAATAGTAATTCAACAGGCATCCCACTGGCAGAATTTTTTATTTCACACTGCTCTGTTGGAGACCTCTCTTATTAGCACTGATACCCTGGCTCCAACTCCAAGTTTTTCTGAATGCATGGTGCAGCCAGCAAAGAGGGAGATACAATTAGCAAGGCCCCTTCAAAACAATGACTTTTTACTATGCCACTCTCTACCTTACCACAGCCTAACTTAAGTGACAGTTTCTGCTGCTGTTACAAGAAGAAATAGAAACAAAATGAATAATTTCTGAAAACCAAACATCTTACTGGCAATACGACTTCAGAGATGGGGAAGGGGTAAAAATGTGTTTGCAGAGGTTGCTCCCTCACAGAGAAATTCATATGTCATGGCCCATAATTCTCAGGACACTCCAGACATCTATGAGGAAAATTTAGGCATCTCTGCCCAAGACCTGCATGATTCCAGAAAATTAAATAATTACCTCAGTCAACTAATTCTGTCCTGATCCCCTCTGATAGCTCATGGTCTACACAACCAGGGACTCAGATAAATCAACCTACAGAAGACAATTAATTTACAACTTTACCTGAGAGGTATGTATACACAAATGGCATGGATTGCATTAGAAATGACTGGTGATAGAAGGGTATTTTCACACAAAATACTATTCTTTTCAAATATTAAATGTAAATAATAAATATTTTTTCAGTTAGGAAATGTACCTTCTTGTGCAAACTAGAGGAGCCAGATGTTGTAGGGCAAACTGCAGATGTTAGTTACTCCTAAATGGAATGTGTTATGGGTGAGATAGTACAGGCACCATTTTAAACATTCTGAGTATGGCTAAACTTACAACATTTGTGATTCTAAAGAAACTAATTTCCTTAAGATGTCACTAAATAACAAATTGACAATTTGTATACAGGATGAAGTTCCTAATCACTTGTCCTGAAAACATAGGCTACACTGAATTAAGATTACAACCCACTGTATATAGAAATGATAACTAGCTTCCCCCATGTGATGGAGTTAAAATGAGCAGTTTCTATTTAAAAAAAAAAGAGTGGGCTGGTCCATTGACACAGTGTTAGTGCAGCCACCCATGATGTTGGTGACCTAGGATTGGAAATGAGCCAGGGTCATCAGAGGTTTGGCTGGGGGAAGGTGTGCAGAGCAGCCACACAGATGCTTTCTTCCTCACTGAGGGAGGGTGAATGGTGGCCACTGCTCTACTGCCCCCTGGGTGACCATGGAGGGAGGTGCAGCAGGCCCCTTTAGCTCAAGGAGAAAGGACATTGGCTCCAGCCAAAAAATGTACATGCCTCCATGTGCATGTACTGTATATGCAGTCCTGTGGAAAAGCAAAATGACCAGGAAAATGCTGAATCACACAGCATGCCATCTGAATCAATCCACAGGTCCTACACCATAACCCCATGACACTCACCAGAGTCTGAGCTAAAGAACTAGGGGCAGGGAACTGGGACCCCTGAGAGCCATGCCCTGGGGTAAGACAAGGAGAAACACTGGGGAGGTAAGCCCCAGAGAACAGATGATGGGGCTTGGGGTAGGGATCGGGCTGAGGGGGCCAGTTTGGGTCTAAGGAGAAGAAAGCACACTAAATACAGTATAAATACAACAAAAAAAGGAGTAACCCTAATCATAAGCTACTGCAATAAGGAGAAAGTGCTTTTTAAAATCATCTGTTCTCTTAACAGCTCATCTTCGCAGTGCAGTATGAGCACTGCCAAAGTGGTCACCACATAGGATGCAGCAATGAAAGTGCTTTTAATAACCTCATTCATATCTAGGAAGCCGCACTGGCATGACACAGTGTGAAATCTGAGTCAGTCTTCTGTAATTGAGGTCATGCTCAATTGGACTTAACAGTGTTTCTGTTTAGTAATTTGCAATATGGTTGATAAGAGCTTAAACTAGTCATGCCATTAAGAAAGAAAATAACACCACACACAAACTGAGGACAAAAATATATTTATTAACATGCAGAAATATTAACAAGCTGGAATTGGTAACATTAGTAAATACCTGCCCTTTAAAGCTGGATTGTGGAAAAAGAGTGTCTATGTGTAATGTCTTTATTTTGCCAGTTTCATCAACCTGATACATTTTATGATCACTTGTATTAGTGAACTTTTGCCACCCCCACCCTACCCCTGCCCCCCACATCTATTTGAGAACAAACAGCCATTGATGTCATTCATGGAGTGATGTTAATGGCTGCAGCTCATAGGCAGCTATAACCAGCAGCTAAGTGCCTAATTTCTTCAGATGTTAGCCCCTGGTATCATGTTGTATTTCTCTTTAATGCATATTGTAACTTTTATCTAATGGCAAAAGCTTAACAAATAATGCCATCATCTGCTGTACTGTTCAATGTTATGTGCACCTAAATCAAATAGAATGGCTGTATTCTTGGTCATACATTCAAGCAACGGGGCTGCTTGATATCTCAGTACTGGTGGCTTGGGTAAGAAGCGAGCCTGAGGTTACAGGGATCATGAGGACTAGGTTGACTGGTGCTCCCAAAGGGAGTGCGAGTCAACTGGGGAAGGAGACAACTAGGCTCTGACCTAGCAAAGGCCACCCCCTCTGTGAATCAGGAAGCTTACATCCTCATGGGAGTGGCATCAGCCCAGTGTGCACTACTGAAGCTGAGGTTACAGAGGCTAAGCTTACCATCATGGGGTGGGGGAGATAGGGAAGGAAAAAAAAAAAACACACAAAAAATATGTGCCTCAGTCATCAAGAATGATGGTCCCCTCAGTCCTTGCTTCATATTTATCCCTGAAGGTCATGACTGTGGTGGGAGCAGCAGTCAGGGCCAGGGTCAGCAGGGACCTGAAGTCAGGAGAAGGTGGTAGATGAATGGTCAAACAGCTCTATGGAAAAAAAGCTTAAAGCTGTATCTTGGAAAAGCACATATGGATCTTTACCTACCAATGAAACCAGGGATTTAACAGGGTGTCTGGGTTCTGTGCTAAGTAAATTTCTTTCATGTTTTTCTGAGTTACTGCTTGAATGTTTTGGACTGAAAGAGCAGTCATCACAGTACCATCACCAAACACTGCCTTGTAATTTATTTGCCTGATTGTAGGATGCTCCAATACAAATGCATGAATGAGGATACAATTCTACTATCTCAGAAAGAAAAGTAATTCTTTGCAGAAAACTACATTAATGCACCAGTTAAGGTTCAACATAATGCCACAAAATTAAGGTAAGGTTGCATTTGGGTTTTCAGAGCTATCTCCCAACCACCCCAGCAGCATAATGATGAGACCACACAAGCAACCCCAGGCAATCCTCATCAGGTAAGACAAACAACATACAACTGTTTCCAGATGACACAAGTGCAGTAACACTGATGTGCTGCATTTTGTGGATTTGTACCTATGGCTGCATAAGCACAGGCCATACAGGGGCCTCTTCTAATCATACTTCACACCTGTGTGTATGTCATATAGCGTGCTTTCATATGTGTGGCTGCAGAATCACATGCCTCATGGGGTCCTGTGCCTCTGTAGACAGAGGTACTTATACACTCTGCACATTTATTCATGGTTTTCTACATGTAGCTGCATAACTAAATAACTACTACCTCCTGAACAATATCTGGATCTGCTGCTGAAAACATGTTACTCACATTGCAGTGGTACTTCTGTCTGCCTAACTGCAGGTCCCCATAGGAGCCTGCCATTCTGGAGCCAGACATTGGTGTTTATGTCTTATACCTGTGGCTAAAGAGGCACAGGCTCCTCAGAGGCCTGTGCTTCTGCAGGCAGAAGTAGTGCTGCAATTTTGGAATTGTGGATTTTTTGGTACCTGTGCTTCTACTGCCAGAGGTGGGTGTGTATGTCTTACACCTGTAAATGCAGAAGTAGTAGTCCATCTAGTGTGTTCATGTATTACATTGTGCATGAGTATCTGAGGCTACCAGATGTGCTGGCCCAATAGAGATGTGCACTTCTGTAGACAAAAGAAGTCTTGTAATTTGTGTGTCATAGATATGTATCTGTGGCTGCAGAAGCTGGTGCTTCTGCACACAGAAGCAGTATTATGATAAGAGTATTGTGGATTTCTATCTGCAATTACTAGGTGGGCCAAGTGGTCCTTATCTGCCATCAGAGTCTATGTTTCTATGCAGCGAGAAATGAGTGCATATGCCTTGTAGTGTATGAATCACAGATAAAAATCCATGAAAGTGCCATATCAGTACTACTGCATTTGTGTCATCTGGAAACCATTGCATGTTGTTTGTCTTACCTGATAATGGCTCTCTGTGGTTGCTTGTGTGGTCTTGTCTTTTTGCTCTTGGGGGGGGGTGTTACAGTTGGAAATCCTAACGCCACATTTCCCTACTTTTGTGACATTAAGTTGAAACCTAACAGGAGGAGAAGTTGGAGATGAGATGTAACTGGAGTGAGTAAGAGAAGAACTTTGGAGGAGATGAGAAGGTGGTGTGAGGCAGGATGCACCCCCATTTGAGGCTCTTAAACTAGGATTTGATAGATCTACAAAAGGTTGTGACCCATGTAAGTACATCTCCAGCATGCTGGGATTTATCACCAATCTCCCAGTAAATGGATGTCTAGATTTTTCTTGAAAATCTCAGGGCTGCTAGCATTGACTATATGTTTTGGAAGAGAATTCCACAGTGGGATTATTCTTTGTGTAAAGAAGAAATGTGTAGTATCTCTTTTAGGGTATATTAGTGGAAGTTGCTATGATTGACTTCTCAGGTTACAATTCCTACTATTAAATGTCATGTTTAAATCTGATATTAAACCTTTGTCTCTATGCATTTTAAACATAAGAAGCAAGTCAGCCCTAGTTCTTCATTATTCCAAGGGATGCATGTTTAGGTCAGTTAACCGTTCATCATAGCTTTTGTTTTACATATTATCAATCATTTTTGTGACCCTTTTCTTCCCATTCCTGGATCACAAGATGGGGTTCCAACTGTGGTAGGAAGGAATAAGGTTTGATGCATATCAGTCTGCTGGTTACATCCTGGAGTCACGCTAAAGGAGTAACATTCCATTAGCCCTTTCAGGACTTACAACTTGGCTGGTGTTAGGATTCCACACTAGATGGTAGGTAGAATATGCAGAAATGTGTCTCCTGGGCCTACTTTTCCATCTAGGCACTGCTGCCTGGCATCACTGAAGTACCCACCATGTGAAGGAGGAAACAGGGATGGTGAATGATCATCTGTTTGGGGACACCCTCAGCCCTAGTACTAAAAGTGATACCTATACAGTTTTGCTTCCTGTAGTCTCCTAAGCAAGAGGTTCCTTTTGGAAGACACTGTGTGTTAGATGAAGGAGGAACCTTTGCCTAGGGTCTCAAGAAAGAAAATAGAAAAAGATTACAAGCTGCTGTTGAGAGTTAATTTGATTGATCTGAGGCACTATGTGTTTCAGAAGGCTGAGAGCATATAATTCATGGGAATCTGGCTTTTGGCATCTTTGCTGGGTTGAAAGTATATACACCGTATCATAAAAGTAGCCTGAATGAGTAAAGTAACAGTGAAGTGTCAGGGAAAATGTTTACAGTGACTATCTGAACTTAAGTAACAGCTTGT
The DNA here is from genome assembly GCA_016271365.2 of Neoceratodus forsteri. Taxonomy (NCBI): domain Eukaryota; kingdom Metazoa; phylum Chordata; order Ceratodontiformes; family Ceratodontidae; genus Neoceratodus; species Neoceratodus forsteri. The sequence continues at coordinate 998,440,216 of CM057458.1, read as the reverse complement.
GGATCTGAGCCACACAGCAGTCTGGGACATGCATGAATCATGTGTCTCCCAACCACAGAGCACACACCCCAAAGCCTAGCCATACAGATGGCATCCAGAGACCCTGAACTCCACTGTACAAGAGTTTGGAGCCTCACAAGGGAGAAGGGAAGCAAAGCTATGCTGGACACTGGTCATCCTATTGGATGCCTATGTCAGGGTCAGACTGGATTCCGGGCCGCACCCAAAGCAGGGGCTGGTGGGATACAGCAGTATTCCAAGCTCTGCTGCATCCCAGCCTGGACCAATGTATCTTCAGTGGTAGTATCATCTGGTGTCATAATGTCCCCACTCCTCTCTACCTGCACAAAAGTCTGAAGGCAGGGATAGAGTTGGCAGATCCAGCCCCAAGGACAGTCCTCAAGATGGGCAGAGGAGGAAGAAGTACTTCAGTCCTTGTGGCCATGTAGCATGTACCCCCCTCCACTGTCTGCATCATGAGGTCATCTTCATACTGGGTACTAGGGCTAGTAGTATAGCCCTAAAGGTTAGAAAATGAAATGTGAATGTGCATGGTACTTCCAGCAGACTTGGGTTTGATTCCCACAGCCTCCACTTGTATACTGTGCGACTCTGAACAAGTCAATTAACCACCCAGTGCTCCCAGGTTGTCCCTGAATAGGCACTTCTGCCTAGTGGGCCTTACCACTTACAAAAGAATAAATTAAAAACATTAAAAAAACTTGAATTCCCCACCCCTCTGCCCACTTAAAAACTTGAATGCCCCACCCCTGCCCACTTTTGCCTAGACATGCATGTAGGAGTGCTGTTGGCATGGGACTGGTATGGTAGGGGCATGCACCAAGGGTTGTGGATGTATGAAGATCACTGCATGTGTGCAGTGGGACCTTCATTCCACAAGCCTGTGCAACACCTTCTGTGTGCCTATACAGTTGTGGATCAGGTCCTAATTTTGAAGAACGTTCATCATGAGAAAAGTTCAAAAACTGAGAATGTCGAATCTAAGTATTAAGTGCCATTTTGTTTTGTGGTATTTGAAAATTAATATTAGGGCTTGCACACACCTTCGTGGTAGCTATATTTGGGAGTTCATATAACACTGGGGTTGCTGGCACAAATGTTTTTTTCTTCAGTATACACTTATTACCACTTCAAACCCGGACAACTATAGCTATTCTGGCAACAAAAAATGAAAACCAAAAGAACAGAAATAAAAGAAAATGAACACATTTAATATGCCTTTTCTGTAATTGTTAAGCATGATTGATTAGACTCTCTGATGACTTTATGATGTGTAAATTGCTGGAATATCTTTAGTCATAACATAAAAGTCTCATGTGACATTTGCCATGCAGTATCTTTTATTTATTTGCATGATTTTTAATCTTATGTTGCAAAGTGTATTTACTGGATCCGAATGAAATCTAATAGCCCTTTTCTTCCTAGAGGTCTGAATTTGAATCACTACTTAGCTTTAAAAATAAAAAATGACTATCATAGTTTTATGCCACTTTCTGGAAAGCAGCAATAAACATCACACACCACTTCAAACAACTTGTGAGAATCAGCATAGATGGCATTTTAAGTATGAATCAGGCCCTGAGCTGAATGACTCTGAAGAATGAATTACTCTGTTATCCACTTTAAAGTAGTATGGAGGAGGGGCAATTTCAAAAATGGTAATACAGGCACAGATCTTTATTTTGAGCTATACCTGCATCACCCCAGATGTGCCTAAATGGCTCTGACACTTTAAGGAAAACAAAAATCATATGTGCAACAGTTTTTCTGCTCCATAGCTAATTGCAACAAAAAAGTGATGAATATGTCACCTTTTTGATGCCCACTTACACAGATGTGATGTAATCTGCAACATGTATGCCTATAAGTTAGATACCCTTTTCTGGTGGTCAAACTTAACTGTGCAGTGTGCCAAGATACTGGAGAAACACTTTGCATCTCAGTGACACATGCCTGTATTTTTCACTTACTTCACACTGTATCCAAGGTTGCACCTGTAAACAGCTTTTCCACTTAGTGTGCCACTCCTGGTTAAACAATTTGGAAAAAAGTAGAAATTATTTTGGTGTCACATTAACATATCACTGGACTTCTCAGCACATGCAGCCACTGCCAATAAAACAGTGAACACCAGGTTGGGGCTTTCCTTCAAGATCAGTAATAACCTTACTCCAAAAGCCTGAATATCCATGCCCAAGGCATTCTGCTCCCAGACTCACTCATGGGATGTCCATCTTCTTCTCAGCCTCCAAAATTGTCACACAAAACTGGGATGGCTTATAACAATATCTGTAGATTTACCTTCGCTTCCAACAAATATACTCATCATTGTACCCTATATTCCAAACTTGGATGGCTCCTTCATCTGCCTTATGCAAACTCTGCAGGAGATGTTGTCCATAATGTGTTTTGTTTTATTCCTATTGTTATGTGCTATAGCTGAGCTTTACAGCTAGACCCCTTCTAGACTAGCTCAATGACTTACATTAGACATCTGCTTAGTATAGGTTTTTATTGGGGTGAGGCTTACAGAAGAGGCAATCAGTTTTGTTGGCTGTGTGGTGCTCTTCTCAAGGGATAAGATCTGGAGAAGGGGACACTGTCCCATATGCAGGACCTTGGTGGAGCTCCAGTCTCAGGCAAGGACAACAAGGGTAGAAATATCTCATCTTCATCACCATCTCAGCAGGAGCCCACATTCCACACGCCCTCTCTCCCAGAGACCCACTGGTTCAGATGGGTGGAGAATGGCATGGAGGGGGACAGTGAGCGGAACCAGGGTTAGCCACAAGGAGGTTATTCAATCCTTCACCATCCAGATGCTGCCTAGTGTTGCACCCCCAGAGGAGGTTCAGGTACCTGAATCTGCTGGTGGGGTTATCGAAACAGTCGATAGGAAAGGACAAGATTATATACTGGAACACAAGGGGAGAAAGTCTGTTAGGAGAGTCTTAGCTGTGGGGAACTTAATGATTGGGGGGGTAGATAGGGTGGTGGCGTGGGGAGGGATAGAAGGGGAATGGTCTAGGGCCTTCCTGGGACATCTGCCACCCAGGATTTAGACAGCATAGAGAGGATGATGGAGAGAGAGCAAAGGGAACTGAGGGGGGCTGGTACACCTGGGTAACAATGATCTGATAAACCAGTCAGTGGATATGATGAAGTGGAACTTTTGTAGACTTGGGATAGATTGACATCACACTCAGCCTCCCTAGCCTTTTTTGAAGGCCTCCTTGTGTGGTGCAGGGAGGGGAAGCAGGATAGGAGAAGGAAGGAGGTAATGGAGGAGTTTATCAGATGGCTTAAGGGATAGTGTAAGGATAAGTGGTGCCACTTTGTGGCGGACTGGGGGACTTCTGGGACAAGAGGCTCTTCAAAGGTAATGGACTTCATCTGATGAGAGAGAGAGAGTGAGAGGGCCTGCGCAGTGAGTCAGAAAATTGATGTCTATATTAGATGCTGACCGCAGGGAAGACTGAGTCTAGGGGATCCTCAATGGCAGGGGAGAGGAAGGGATCCTAGCTAGTACTCCCACACATCTGGGGACATGTAGCAGCATAGCAGGTACAAAAAAAGCTATAGCCCATACTGGACTAGGTGAAGATACTTTGGAGAGGAGGAACACAAAAGGTACAAGCACCAAGAATAACAAGAGTATGAGAGAACATACAAAGAACAGGAGTAGTAGCAAAACAGAATCAGGGGTCAGATGGAAGAGGTATACCTTAATGCCAGCAGCCTAATTAATAAAATCAGTGCACTCCAGGTGCTGATGGTGGAGACTAAGCTGGACATTGTGGCCATAACAGAAACATGGGCTTCTGAAAATAAAGAGTGGGAATTGATGGTCCTTGAGTATTCAATGTTCAGAAGGGATACAGGAACATGTAGAGGGGGAGGAGTAGCCCGTTATGTCAAGGGCACCGAAGTGATGGAATATGAGTGCATCAGGGGTACAGTACAAGTCACATTAAAGTGTTCCTCCAGTGAGTTGATTTAGCATTTCTCACTGAGTTGCGTAAGTATTGTTGGATCCAGCACAAAGCCCTGCACTAACTGTTTCTTAACATTTTAAGATAAGTCTTTCGGATGAGACATTAAACCGAGGTCCCATCTGCCTGGATTGGTGGTAGTTCAGGAGGATGTTAAAGATCCCATGGCACTTATCGAAAAGAGTAGGGGGATTTTTTTTATTAAAACTTGAAAGTAAAACAAATACCTAATAGTGTTCCATCACACAAAATCATAATGCAGAAATAAAAGTAAACATAAATAAGTATTACATCATACATTTAATACAAAAAATTCATATTCATTGTCCCAAAATGTATTAATAAAATGCTAACTCCCCCCCCCAAAAAAATAATAGGTGGTTTTCTCATATGGACTACAGAAAAATACATAAAATGCGAACAGTATGATGATACTATGTAAATATACATAGAAATAAAAAAATAATATTTACATTCAGAAATACCAAGAACAACCTATCCCATGACCTAAAACATAGCCACTGATATAAATGATTTCCCTCACTAAACAGAGAGGGGAAGTACATGAACATAGACTATCCAATAAACAACAATATATCCTAAAAACCATAATATTAGTTCATACTGTCACATTACCAAAGAAGGATCTCATAAATAATAGAAACACTGTATCCCCCCCCCAACCAGAGAATCCTCAATAAGGTCTTCTCCATACAAAAATCACTAGTCATAAATTACAAACATATGCCCACTATAATATCCCCTCTTACCAGTACTTTAAGGCACTCATACCCAAATGACATCTTTCTTGAAGTAATCTCTTCCTTCAACCCATATCTAACCACGACATCTTTCTCACCATACCCGACCAAAGATCTGATGCACCTTTCCCTTTCCAGCAACTGCCACTTCAAGATATCTTTTTAATACTCTGCACAATCTGCACAATGCAAGATAATGCATATGGGGCACAAAAACTCTGGCACAATATATCAGTTGGGGGTGAGGAATCGCATGCACCAAGCAGGAAGGGATCTTGGGGTTGTCATCTCTGATGACCTCAAGGTAAGGAAACAGTGTGACAAGGCAGCAGGTAAAGCAAATAGGATGCTGGGATGTATAGGCAGGGCATCACCAGCAGGAAAAGGGAGGTCATAATTCCGCTATAGAAGACACTAGTGAGGCCCCACCTGGAGTACAGTGTACAGTTCTGGAGACCATACCTACGTAAGTACACATAGACAGGGTAGAGAAGGTTCAGAGGAGGGCAACAAAGATGGTGCATGGATTGCATCACAAGTCCTATGAAGACAGGTTGAAGGAACTGAACATGTACTCCCTGGAGGAGAGGAGGGAGAGAGGGGGGATATGATAGAAACATGCAAGTATCTTACAGGGAGGAACAGGGTGCAGGAAAACACTATTTTTAAGCGAAAAAGATGTTCCAGGACTAGAGGGCATGGGATGAAGTTGGAGGGAGGACGATTCAGAGGAAACATGAGAAAGAATTTCTTCACAGAGCAGGTGGTGGACAAGTGGAACACCCTGCCAGAGGAAGTGGCGGGGGCTGAAACAATCACGGGATTTAATAATGCATGGGATAGACATAAAGGAATTCTGGAGGTCAGGGGTAAGGGGCAACAGACTTCTAGAAAAATGTGAAGGAAACTTACAAGCTCAAATGGGCAGACTGGGTGGGCCATAGGCCCTTATCTGCTAACACTGTCTATGTATCTATGTATCTATGTAATCTGATCTTCTGTCTTCATCTGCTTCCGAAGTGTTAAACAGCAATGTGCCAGCCAAAGCTGATACCCTATAAACCCCATTAAGAGCTTTATAGTGATATTATCATAAATTGCCCATGCACCGGGCAACACTCCTTCAGTCCAAATATCAACTGACTGCCCCTTAAAAGGATTCAATGGCCAGACCTTATGAAAGACAGACCAAAAGGACTTTACAAAGGGACATCATAGAAAAAATGAGATAAAGATTCTACCATACCCAAACAGGTTTCTTCACTAGGACAATATCTCTCAGCCAGTTCTTTATGTTTGAAGTTCCCCTTTACACCCAGTTTTTTATGCAGACAAAGCCACAGAAAATCCCATATATATTTTGGGGCCCTTTTACTCGATAATAATTTTAATTTTCCGTGTTGAACAGCCATGGACAGATCTAAAAACCAGGGATCAGCATAAAAAACATCTTGAATAACCCCAAAATATAATTGCTTTCTAGGTTTCGTACATATGGCCTGTTTCATAAGCCTCCAAGCCTTCAATTTTCCAAACAACCCTTGAAAATATCCAGGGAGCTGGGACACCCTAGTCTGACGAGGCAAGACCTCTGAAATAACCCACTTATCGATTAGAAAACCAATCACATCATTTACCCATGGGGAGAATATCTTAGGCTCCCCTTTCAACAGGGGAGTTCCTTTATAAGAAAGAAATGTGTCATAAAAAAAAACACTGGGTTCAGCATTCCCACTCCACTTTCCTCAATCGGCAAATAAGTAATACCCCTCTTTACTGGGTTCAGTCTACTCCCCACAAGCATGAAAAAAAACAGAATATAAAGAGGTTTCTAAAGTGAGTGGGGGTAGACTGCTGCCAAGAATAAAAATAAGGCACAAAAATGTTTTATAAGATAAATCCGCTTTGCTTTGGTCATTGCCACCGATTCCACGAGTCACCCTATCCTTAGCTACCCCCAACTGTGTTTCCAATTATATCTAGGAGCATCCTGCCCACCAAAATATATCCTAAAATCTGTCGATAACCAGTTTGAATGGGGATCTGCCAAATTAAGGCAACATCAACCGCATCATATCCCACCGACAATATTCCACTCTTTAATGGATTAATAGAGGAACCGGAAATTCCTGAAAAAGTATCTAATACCAACAGGGCTGCAATCACCAAAGATCTGTCAGCCAAAACCAATACCAAATCATCCGCATATGCTACTGTTACAATAGGACATCCTCACAACCTATAGATAAGCCAATAATCTGTGGGGCCCCATTAAGGGCGTATAGTAAGGGGTCTAAGGACAACACATACAACAATGGGCTAAGAGGACAGCCCTGACGTACTACCCTATGCACCATTATCCTACTCCCTATCCAACCATTAATACTTGGAACTAAACTTATATTCTTAAAATATGTTTGTAACCATGCTATATACTGTGAAGGGAACCCATAGCCCTGCATCACTTCCCAAAGATATGTATATTCTATATGATCAAAAGCTTAGTGCTCATCTAAACAAACTAGATGACCAAACACCTCTTGTGAGGCACCCTTCTGCAGGATTTCTCTTAGAAGGATGAAAGCATCCTGCACCTGCCTCTGTGGAACTCCACTGTATTGGGAAGGATGAATCAAGGCATCCAAAACCCCCATTATCTATTTCCCAAGACTTTCATTAATATTTTATAATCGTATTTAATAATGTCAGGGTCTCCAATTATCCAAATCACCTCTCTCCCTTTTTATAAATTAATAACAATAGGCCTGTCAGCATGCTCTCAGGAAGTTTCCTGACTGCAACCCTCCATTAAGTACTTCCTCAATTCTATTCCAAAAGCATCCCAAATTACTTTATATACTTCATGGGTAACCATCTGAACCTGGTGCAGTCCCTGCCTTCAAGGCCCATATAACTGACTTAAGCTCCTCCAAGGATAATGGCACAGTCAGTAGATTTCCCAAACCTGGAGACAACTGAGGTAGTTTACAACCCTTTAACCAAGACTGCACTGAAATGAGTGGCAAGTGTGTACTACTATAAGCTTTAGAAGCGTGAGTATGAATTTCTGACAAAATACCTGCACTTGAAATAACACTACCCCCTGAGCAGTATTTAAATATATCATACCACGAGACTCTCTAATGGAACTGGCAGTTTCAAATGGCAAAGTCTCCCCCTTTGTCCCAGAAATCCCATATTTATGCTTTTTCTCTATTTCACTCAAAATGGTCAGTTGTAGATGGGACAACTCAGCCTTTAAACCCTTAATCCTATCTTGATATCCACTCCCTTGTCAGAAATGGACAAGATAGCTATCACGTTCCTCAAATACCTCATTTCATCATGCTTCAGTTTACCATTTATACGACCTATTTTTTAAAATACACCCTAATCTCACCTTTAGTATCCTCCACCACTCATTCAAATTGTCATATAAGGAAAAAACTGAGTGACAGGCAAGCAAAAGAACATGCAACCCCTCTTTTATGCCAGGAATATTCAATAAGGTAACATTTAATTTCCAGACCCCCGGTAGTCTTTGAGCCTCCGGCATATCCCCTACCCTAAGTTTCAACAATAAGTGATCAGAAGTAGCCACATCCTGTAGTTTCTTAGATTGAACCAATAATCCAGGGGAAAGAAAAAAATAATCAATCCTGGATACCCTAGGCCCACAGAAGTAAGTATTCTGATTACTATTCGGTGAAGACCCAAAAACATCCACCAAACCAGCCTCCCGGATACCCTGTGCCAAACATGATGCATCACAATAAACTTTCTTCCCCTTATCAATAACAGCCCGAGGGTAGGTACAATTAAAATCACCCTCTAAAATAAGGGAAAGGAGGTATACAAAAAGGAAAAATAGACTTAAATAAAGCCACTCTATCGTATTTATTCTGGGAGCATAAATGTTAGGTAACGAATGAGGTATCCCCCACTTTATATCCAAAAGCAGGCCCTACCTTCCACTATCTCTATATAATGCATCAATTTAACATGAGATAAAAAAATCAAATCCAACCCACTACATAAATACTGCCCGGGACCAAAACAGTCCCCCACACCCAACCTTTTGTAGCGGCATCTAATTCCTCCGGAGAGTGAAAACGTACATCTTGAAAGAACACACAATCCAAATTTTCGTGCATAAACTGAAAAAATGTGTTTCGCCTCTTCTCTGGGGATTTAATGCTATTAGAATTTAAGGATGCAACCAGAAATTGTAAAGGCACCATCATTTAACCCAGACATCTCACTTTACCTTACTCTAGGCTCTTGTCACCCTACCACTTATACCATCCTTAGGCCTTGATTCAGTTTGTCCCTCTGACACAATCTGTGGGAGAGATTGCGGGAGAGATACTGCCTGTTCCTCCCCTGCTAAGTCCTCCATCAGCACCTCAAATGGATTAGGGTCTGCCAGGGGAAGGATAGAGGTTGTGGAAGTGGTTTTCTTACTCCCTTAGTTTTCCTTTACCTGTTTACCCTTTTCCCAACCACAATAGTGAAATCCTCTACACTGGACTGCAAGACCGGGAGGGTTCTTTACTAGCTTCTGCTAGATCACCTGTTTCAATAAGTTTAGAGGACTGAGAGATGGGACCTGGAGTCACATCAGAGGCAAAGTGCTATTGCAACCTCAAAGGCCTGATTTCCCACCACTTTAACCCCACCAGGGCCTCCATTTCCTAGTTTCCCCCTGGAGCCTGTCCCTGTTTTACTGCAACTCCAATAAAATGATCCTGCACCCCAAAATGTGCTTCCTCCATGTTTTGGGCCACCACAGGGCATGATGCAAAATCATGGCCTATCTCCCCCCAAAGATTACACTTCGCCTGCTGGAAACAGTGAGCACTTGGGTGCCCCATCTCCCCACAGTGAACACATTTTAACACATTACAGTTAGTATTGATGTGCTTCTTACAACCACACTTAAAGCATACCATGGGCTGACCCAGGTAAAACAGAAACCTCTTATCTTTTCCCAAAAAAAACCAATTAGGCAGATGGATAAGATCTGTATCTGTAGTGTGTAACTTAACCCTAAATTTCCAGCCCCCATTCCAAAACCCTTCATCATCTAGAATAGGGACTGGATTACCCTGAATATCACATTTTTTCCCCAACCAATGCATAATATCCACAACATTAACCCCTTCATTTCGAAACAGAATAGTAATGACACGAAAGGTTGCTTCATAAGGGAAATACAATAAAGTCAGACCAGAGAGGATTCGTTTTCAAATTTAAATATCAACACCAAAATGTCTCTAATAAAGCAGATGTCTGAAAACTTACATCAAAAGAATATTCCCCTTGAACATGTATCAGGGCATAAACTTCTGCTGGAGTAAACCCTATGCTCTGTTTAAGCAGTATCTTCCGCACGTAGAAATGATCCGGGGGATTTTCCCTATGTCCCACATATCGCAACCTTATGGCATTTCACCTTTTATCCTTTTCCACAGTCTGATGGAAATGGCTAGCGTACATGGGCCTAGCCTGGGCCTCCAAAGCCAGGGCTGCTCTGTTCCACTCTCCCAACCTGCGCCCATCCCTGGGATGTCACCTTCCAATAAGGCTACACTCCAGGAGCATGCATCCGCTTCCTTCCGATCCTCCTCGCTCATTTCTTCCTTCCTTCATTTGCTAAGAGCTCACTAACATAATAATTCCTCTTCCAGGCGCCATTTCTCCACCAAACTTAAAGGCTGCTCTGGATGCTCTACAGCAGAACCGCTGTCCTGGGCGATGTGCTGGCCACTCATCGGGTGCATCCCAGCCGCCTCCACAGTGTATCCCTCCTCCTGGGGAACTTCCATAATTTTCAACTCCTGGGCTATCATAGCTGTGTCCAGCAAACCTTGCTCCTCCAAAACTCATCTTAGAATGACCACCAGATGTGGTGTCAGGGGCCCCCTACTGAAACAGTAGGGGAATTTCCCCGGTGTCCTGGCCAAATTTCCCTCATTCACTAAAAATACTACCAACAGCTTAATCTGGTTCAAGGTCAGTTGGCATTCATCTGTATCCTACTCCCCGGGTCGTGCCTGAAAATAGGCAGGATTTGTCTAGTGCACTTACTTGATCAACAAAAAAACTAACTAAATAAATAAATAAATAAGTCTTAAAACTCAGCTTTGCATTGCATTGTGACTGGACTGCAGATACATTCCAACTGAGTTGGAAAAATATTTACAAACATTGCTCTAGAACTGGTTAGGCACATAAAACAATGCATTATGAGTTGCCAAATGCATTGCCAACTGTAAAAAAACAATGCTAAACCAACCTCATTTCTGTGGACAGTTTAATGTGATTTGTACTGGATTACCGGGAAGACTGAGTCAATAGGGTGCAACTCACAACAGCCTCAGGCAAGAAAGTGCACTTGGGGGTGATCTATAGACCGCCAGGGCAAGGGAAGTAGAGGGACAGAGAGCTCAAGGAAGAAATGGAAAGAGGGATAGCTAACAGGGAAGTAGTAGTGGTGGGTGATCTGAACCTGTCTGATTTCAATTTGGATGTTCATGTGGCCAGGAGCAACAGAAACCAGGTCTTGCTGGATGTATTCCAGGACTGTCTACTGGTACTGTTAGTTATGGAGCCCACCAAGCACACTGCAGTTCTTGGTGTGGTGTTCAGCAACTCGGAGGTGGCAAGAGCTGTGGGAATAGTGGCATCATAAGGAAGCAGTGACCATAATTCCATTTGGTTTGACCAGGCCCTTGGGTCTGGTAAACTGCAATTAAAAGCTGAAGTCCAGGGTTTTAGAAGGGCAGACTTCAATACACTGAAGAAGCTGGTCAGGTAAAAGTTAGTAGGGGTGGACAACATAGACGTGGTGGAAGAGAGATGGGGGCAATTAAGGGGGCCATTGTCTGGGCATCTAAAGCATGAATAAGAACAGTAACCAAAAGAAACAGGTTTAAGAGATCATTATGACTCTTGGTAAGGGGCAAGGAAGTGGGTCTAGAAAAAAGCCTTCTATAAATTTGAACAAAGTAAGGGGAAGAATATTTGCTGAAAAATAGGAGGCAAAAAGGGTGGTTATGGAGGCAAAAGTAGACACAGAGCTGCATATTACGGAGAGGGGCAAGAGCAGAGGGAAACAGTTCTTCAGATATATTAGTGAAAGAGGAAGAAATGAGGGGGAGTAGTGAGGCTAGCAGATGTGGATAGAGTACTGAGCTGAACAGGCAAATGGCTGTTGTCCTTAATGATTACTTTTGTTCAGTTTTCACTATGGAGGACAGTTGACCCTTGCCAGAGAGTGGCATCAAAGCAGCCATTAACAGGGTCCTGAAGATGAGGCAGCCAACATTTACTAACAAAAGGGTCCTAAAAAGGCTGGCATCCCTAAAGACTGATAAGGCCACATGGCCAGAAGGATTGGATCCAAGGATGCTCGGGAATTGGCAGTGAACTGGTTGATCCCCTAAGAGGCCTATTCTCAGCTCTCTATGGACAGAGAAGGAGGTTCTGAATGACTGGAGGTGGTGGATGTTGTTCCACTCTATAAGGGGACAAGGAACAAGCAAGGAACTACTGTGTACATACCTGTTAGTCTTACCTCTACTGAAGGAAAACTGATGGAGTCACTGGTCAAAGAGGATATCATGGACTACATGAAGAGCAACGGTCACCAGGATAATAAACAGCATGGATTTGTGGCAGGGGGGTCTTGTTGGACTAACCTAATAGTCTTCTTTGACTGGGTGATGAGGGAATTCAATATGGGGCCATACTGTGGATTTGCTCTATTTTGACTTCAGCAAGGTTTTTGACTAGGTAACCCACAGACACTTGCTGAAGAAGATGGAGGATCTGGGTGAAGCAAAGGTCATAGTAAACTGGGGAGTTAACTGGTTAAAGGGGAGTCAGCAGAGAGTAGTGGTCATTGGAATTAAATCTGAAGAGAGGGACAAGACCATGATTTATTTATTTAATGTATTTTGTTTATTTGACAATTCAGATTACAACCTTTGAGCAAGTAGCTCGTTCACAAAGGTTCCACATCAGTTCAAGTGTTACAGAGACAGGCGTGACATTAATTACATCACCAGATTCCTGTCATTTCAAAGAGTTACAGATATGCACATTGTTTACCTTACATATACAATATATACAACATTTACAATTGCATTGGACACAACATGCAGCAGTGTTTAGTAAGAACAATCCAGTGGTTCAAGACAGAAACACAGAGCGAAACAAATCAGTTCTGCCTAGGTAGGCATTGTCAGGGAGCTCTGTGTATATACAGTACATGGAGGGGGAGTAAGCCACCCAGCAGGCTTTGTCAGGGGGGCATAGTGTTACCAGATGTCCTGCACAGAACACTAGACTTATCTGCAGACTGGCGTGTCAACTATCAGACTATTGTCCAAGCATGTGCCTGCATTGTGTGCGAGATTTTCAGCTCAGCTGTAGCAATTACAGTTGTGCATAGTGGTCAGGTGGTGTCATAGGTCCTTCTTGAAGGTGCCTATTTTTACCAATACTGGCCAAGGCATTGGGGAGTTCATTAATCCATTTAGGCCCTCTATATGCAATGGAACTTTGTGCAAGCGAAGTGCTTCTGAACGGTACAGAGAGGATAATCCTGTCTTTTGATCTTGTGTTTAGTGAGGGTTGGTTGGGGTAAAGTCTTAGTAGCTCAGCTGCTGTTTAGCCTCATAGGGTCTTTTTTCCCAGTACAGTTTGGTATGTAACCCTGCTCTGTAAGAGTAGCCATTCTGTCCCAGAGTAACAGGTACAGGTATGGGTTGTCCTGTCTACCCCAAAAGTCAGTCTGCAGGCCTTGCTTAGTATGGTTTGTACCATTTTAAGTACTGTAACAGTGGTGGCACTGTAAACAACAAGTCCATAGTCAATTAGTTACAGGATTGAGCTGGTTATAGCCAGCTTCATTGTGGTGGTAGTCAAGACATTCCTATGATGGTACAGGATGCAGAGTTTAGCATTGTCTGATCTAATTACATGGTCACTATAATGTGTGAAGGAGAAAGTGTCATCAAAATGTAGGTCCAAGTTCTTGAAAGTGCTGACTTGTTCTAAATGCACTCCACCCTTACTATTAATGGCTAGGGGGCCTACTCCATGTTTGGTGTGTTTATGGTGAATATCATGACCTTGTTTTTGTTAATTTAAGAGGAATTTGTTTTGCTGAACCAGTGTTCCAGCTTGTTAAACTAAGCTGAAGTTCTTCTACAAGCTGGCCCTTTGCTGACTGCTAGCATAGATAACAGTGTCATCTGCATAAAGCAGCACTTTCGATGTACACATATGTGCTAATGTGTTAATGAATAGACTAAGAAGGACTGGGCCAAGAATGGACACTTGGGGCACTCTGAGGGTGACCACTGTAGGACTGGAGAAGGTCCTATTTATTTTAACGCTTTGTGTTCTTACTTCCAGGTATATCTGAAACTATGCCACTGCATCCACAGATAGATCCAATGAAAGCAGTTTGACCAGAAGTATTTGATGGTTTACTGTGTCAAAAGCTTTAGTGAGTTTGATGAAAATTGACCCTACTAACTTGACTTTGTCCATATCTTCAAAGATGTAGATCGTGTATTCAGTAAGGGTACTTGTGGTACTTGTGGTACTATGGGCTCTGTGGAAGCCATGCTGATCCTGGCATTGCTTGCCATATTTGTGTTGGTAGTCTGTAAGTTGGTCCGCTACTGTAAATTCTAAGGGTTTTGATAATGAGGCAAGATGGAAATGGGGCACTAGTTAGAGTATTTTGTGCAGTCATCAGTCTTGTGGAGTGGGGTAACGTTGATATGTTCAGAAACTGAGGAAAGTTGATGTTCTGAGTCATAGATTCAAAATTTTGGATCTGTGTCATACAATCTCATTAAGTATGAGGACCACAATTTTCATATCTATGGAGCGCTGCCTACCCTTGTTTACCCAGGGCCCGCTCTGTATACTTTTTTGCATCAGTAGCTGAGACCTGCTTGAAATAGAAGAGTGGTGTATTATTAGTTTTATTTATTTTATTTATTGAGAGATCGGAATTACAAACCTTTGAGTCAGAGACTCCTTTGCAAAGGCTCCTTGTCATGGAAGTACAAAGCAAGAGAAATGGACAATACAGTGAAAGGTATTACAGATTAATGTGGAGGGTAAATCAACCCAGAGCCAAATATGGTACAAAGGTAATGAGCAATACATTGAAAGGTATTTCATCTGAATGCAGAGGGTAAAACAACCAGAGTCAAGCATGGTACAAAGGTTTCAAGCAAATTAAGTTATTTCTTACATTCAAATTTCAAGGACAATACAAGGTTTTCTAAGTCAATAAAACAGATACTTAAGCTAAAGGCACAATACATCAGAAGACTCAATCAGAGAAGAGGGAGAGGAAAGAGGAGAGAGGAGGAGGGAGGCAGAAGGCACAGAGGTTTGGCTTGGCACATCAGTAAGAGGGGCAACTATGCAAGTGGGCAGTTCAGGGGCAGTCACAGGTACTGGTGGTGAGTAGTTGCTCTCCAGGTTTGAGTTTGAAAGGACCAAGGTCCTGATGAGATGGATATTAGTGTCAGGTTGGGAAAGGAGGTCCTGCTTGTCCTGAGTTAGTGGCTCTGTTTTTGCTAGGTACTCAGGTGGTAAGAGGGAGATTAGATATGTGAAATCTGCATTGAAGACGTCAGCAATTTCTTTAGGGTCCTGAGTGGTGCCACATTGGTGGTGATCAGGACAGGTGCCGCTTTGGCTTCCTCCCCTATAAGGCTTTTTATGGTTCCCCAGAACTGTTTCCCATTGCCCCAAGATGACCTGAGCTACACCGTATAGAGATTGGCTTTTGCTTTCCATAGTGTTCGAGTGCATCTGTTCTAGCAGCTTTGTAATTAATCCAGTCTTGCGTGCATCCTGTGGCTTTTGCTCTGTACCAGAGGTTGTCTCTGATTTTCTTGAGCTCTAGCAGTGTGCCAGTGAGCCAGGGGTTGCTTGCTCCCTTGCGCTTTTGGCTTCTGACTGGTGCATAAATATCACCAACTTTTGTAAAGTTAGAGATGAAGAAATCCAGGGCCACATTTACATTTGCTGCGGTGTCTATGGGGGACCTGTTGATGATGTGGAGGTATTATTTGAGTGCCTTGAGTTTGCCTTTACACAGTGATCTGCTTTTTATTGTGCAGGGTCACTGTATTAGTTTTTTATTGGACCAGTTGCAAATTACTGGTGAGTGGTCACCAAGTTTGTCTGATAGGACTAAGACTTCCGTAATTCTTTCAGGGTGATTAGAGGGTACCCAGTCAATGAGCGTACTGGAGCCAGTTTTGCAATTCATTCTTGTGGCTGTGGTCACTAGCTGTGTCAGATAGAGACTTGATATCAGGTATCTCTGGGGTCCAGAATCAGGTGCATGCTACTTAATGTTAAAATTCTCTACAATGGTCAGTTCTTACTTCTGGCTGAGTTGCCACAGGTGGTCTGCTAGCAATTCTAGTCCTGTTTCTTGCCATCCAGGTGGAAAGTAAACTGGCAATCACCAATGTTTTATGTTGTTCTCCAAGGAGTAGTTTTACCAGTAGGAGTTGTACCTCCCTAGTCACTTTCTTTTGGGGGATGATCTGCCCTTTAATGTTGTTGCTCAGGTAAACTAAGCAGCCCCACCTCTCTTTTTACAGAGGCTGTTTCCTGGGTCTGGTCATTTTCAACATTTTCATCAGTGACATTGGTGAGGGATCCAGAGCAGGCTGTGTCTCATTGTAGATGACACTAAGCTTTGTGGGACAGTAGATAGTGATGAGGGAATAAGGAATATCCAAAGGACTTGGAAAAGCTGGAGAGGCAGTCACGGGTTTAGCAATTGAAATTCAATGCCAGAAAGTGCACAGTGATGCATTTAGGGAACCAGAACCCCAGGACAAAGTACTGGATGGGAACATTGAGACTCAGTACCACAGCTGAGGAACAAGACTGTGGAATTATCATCAGCAACTCCTGAAAGCAATCGATTCACTGTAACATGTCTTTTAAAAACCCTAGTATGGATCTCAGCTGAGTTACTGGCTTGTCACCATGAGGGTGACCAAGCCTGGAGGTTGTATAAATCTTCTGGCTCCACTTCTGACCTTGCAAATAACTGGGTTCTTTGCAATGCTTTTACTAAAGCTACTAGGCTTGCAAAGTCCAAATACTTTGTGTCCATGCTCTCAAATAACATTAATCACCCCTGTTAGTTCTGGAAGGTTATTCAATCACTTTTCTCTCCTCTGACTCAGCCCCTCCACACTTGTTCTTAAGATGGATGACACAACTATCTGTGATCCTGCTACACTTGCCTCTTCTTTCAGTTCCTTCTTCACCCATTCACTCCTTCTCCTCTTCTCCTCTCTCTCTCTCTCTTCTTCTCTTCCCTCTCACCCTGTCCCTCAGACTCTCCATATGTCCTCTTCCTCCACTTTTTGCTTTTTCTTCCATTAGCCCTGCAGTTGCTCATAATGCCCTTTTGGCTCTTAATCCTTACAAAGGTGTGAGTCCTGATGGTCTTGACCCTAGACTGTCATTTCTCTTTTCTCATGTCATTGTCTTTCCTATTTCCTATCTGCTTTATATCTCTGTCTCTTTATCCTGCATCCCAGATTCTATGAAGCTAACCACTGTGGCTGCCAGTGATATGAGTGAGTCTAACTGAGTGACTCAATATGAGTGATTCAATTTGACCACTCATAATAAAAGCAAGTATGAAAGAATAGCTAGTGGGGGAATAGTGAGGGTCCGGAACAAGAATAACGAATATAGAATAAGGCAAGTGTGGAAGGTGTGAGTGCAGTAACATGATATAGAACATAGAAACATAGAATTTGACAGCAGATAAGGGCTAACCAGTTTGCCCATTTCCTACCTAATGGATAAGCTGCAGATCCTAGTTACCGACAGCCTACTTCCTCCTACTCCCAACCCCTAGAATTGCCTTACGTCTGTCCCATGCATTCTTGAATTCCCCCACTGTTTTTAACTCCACAACCTCCTCAGGAAGGCTGTTCCATGCATCCACTACACTCTCCATGAAAAAATACTTCCTCACATTACCTATGAGCCATCCCCCTTCTATCTTCAGATTGTACCCCCTTGTTCTTGCACATCTCTTTTTCTGAAAGATGCTACCCTCTTGGACTTTGTTGAATACCTTGAGGTACTTGAAAGTTTCTATTATGTCCCCCCTGTCTCTCCCTTCCTTGAGGGTACACATATTAAGCTCCTTAAGTATCTCTTCATATGTCTTCTGGTGCAGACCGTGCACCATTTTAGTTGCCCTCCTCTGGACTGCCTCCATCCTGTCTATGTCCTTGTGGAGATGGGGTCTCCAGAACTGCACGCAGTACTCCAGGTGGGGTCTCACCAGCTGTCTGTACAGAGGGATAACACCTTCCTGTTTTTACTGGTGATGCCTCTTCCTATGCATCCCAGTATCCCCCCAGCCCTCCTTGCTTGCTGTCCTCTCACATTGCTTGCCCACCTTTAGGTCATCTGATATAACTACCCCCAGGTCCCTTTCCATTTCTGTTGTTGTTAGTATCTCACCTCCCATAGTGTACTCTTCCCCTTTGTTTTTGTTTCCCAGGTGCATTACTTTGCACTTCTTAGCATTGAATCTAAGCTGCCATACATTTTGACCATTCCTTCAACCTTTCCAAGTCTCTTCACATCCTTTCCACCCCACCTTGTGTATCAACACTGTTGCAGATCTTTGTGTTATCTGCAAAGACACATACTTTCCTTACAGTCCCTCTGCAATGTCACTTATAAAGACATTGAAGAGGACCGTCCTAACTGAACCCTGGTACCCACTAGTAACCCTCCTTTCTTCAGAGGAACTTTATTTGCTATTACCTTCTGTGTCCTGTTCTCCAGCAAATTCTTTACCCAGGCTATCATCCTGGGACCCACTCCCAGGCTGGCTAACTTGTTTCTTAATCTTTGTGTGGGACAGTGTCAAATGCTCAAAGCCTAGGTAGGCCATGTCCACAGCCCTCCCTGATCTACTACTTTGGTCACCCAGTCAAATAAATCTATTAGATTCATCTGACATGACCTACCTGCTGTGAATCCATGCTACCACGGGTCCTGTGCCCCTCTGGCCTCTAGGTACTCAACAATTCTCTCCTTCAGAAGTGATTCCATTATTTTCCCTAACACTGAGGACAAACTAACAGGTCTGTAGTTTCCTGCCTCTGCCCTGCTTCCACTTTTGTGAAGTGGAATCACATCTGCCCTCTTCCAATCCTCAGGTACCACCCCATCCTCCCATGATTTGTTAAAGAGGGTAGTCAGTGGTGTCATTAGTTCTACCCTTAGTTCTTTTAGAATTCTGGGAATAATCCCATCAGGCCCCATTGCTTTGTCCATCTTCAGTTTTAAGAGTTCTTTCAGAACTCTTTCTTCTGTGAATGGGGCTGGTATCACCCCCCCCCCATCCAGAGTGTTTCTTTTGTTTGGTTTAGGTACCTCCCCTTCTTCACTTGTGAATTCTGAGCATAAATATTTGTTTAGTATCTCTGCCTTTTCACAGTTGCCTTCTTCCCCCTCCTTATTAAGCCTCACTATCTCTCCCTTGGTCTTCCTTCACTCCCTGATGTACCTATAAAAGGTTTTATCCCCCTTCTTAACTGAGTTGGCTATCCTTTCTTTGGTTTGGGCCTTTGCTGTACTGACTACCCTCTCTGCTTCCTTCTGCTTTAACTGATACAGTTCTCTGTCCTGCTCCTTCTGTGATTCCTTGTACTTCTTGAATGCTATCTCTTTCTCCCTAACCTTCCTTGCCAACTCCTTTGAGAACCATAGTGTTTTTTTTTACATTGTTTTGTTTTATTTGCTTCACACAAAGGCTTGTTGCCTTAGTGATGGCAGTTTTGATCATTCCCCATAGTTCTTCCACCCTTCCTCCCTGCCTATTTGCTAGTGCATTCCTTGGGCACTCACCCATTTTGGCAAAGTCAGCCCTCCTAAAGTCCAGTACCTTTGACTTCATATGGCTTGACTCTACTGCTGTGTTTATCGTGAACCATACTGTTTGATGGTCACTAGTTCCAGATGGCTACCCACTTCTACATCTGATCCTCTCTCCATCTCCATTTGAGAGTACCAGGTCTAAGACTGGGAGTTAGACTGGTGGAGCAAATGCAAGATGGCCATGTAGTGTAGTGGTAAGGTGTATGCCATTAGTGCAGAAAGCTGTGAGTTTGCAGCTTGTGAAGTGCGAGAATGTTTGGTGTATTTTTTTATGCTTATAGCATGCGAGAACTTTGTTTTGCATTTGTCAAGATGCCCCCCACTGACAATTTCCCTTTTCCCCTGTGTCAGGCACCCCCTGGAGTTGATTATATTAAAAATGGGGGGTGCTATGCCATTAAAAACATCTTTAAGTGTTCAGTGTTTGACATGGGGCCAGTCCTTGCTGTTATTATCCTAGCTGTTGTGCAGGTTGCCATTGTAGTTTTTGGTGACTTGCACTCACTGTAATGTTTGGTGCTGTTAAATTGTCGTTGATATCATATGGAACCAGCTACTGTCATCCTCCTGCCAAAGGGAATGATCTTTCTTCCCTTAGTAACTTCCAGTCTATCTTTTCCTTCCCACTTCAGCTAGCTCCAGGAACACCTTGTTCTTTCCCAACTCTCAATTTTCTTAACTCAGTCTCCTTCTTTACTCCTTTCCAATCTAGCATTAGAAGTCTCATTCCTACAACCACCTCTCTCATCTGACTCACTGATGCTGTCCTGTCTGGTATGGATCAGGGCCTTGTCACCTCAGCTATTTTTATCAATTTAGCTGAAGCTTTCAACAATATATCCCATTCCATTCACCCCTGGACAAGCTAAGGCAGCTGAACTCTCTCAGTTTCTTTCAGTTGAGTGGTTCCGGCCTCCTACCCTTAAAGTTACTGCAATAAAGGAGACTCCTACAGTCATTTCATATTTGGGTTACTTCTTACCTGCAAGTTACCTAATTCACTATCCTCGGCACTTCCCCAATATCAGTCCATACCCCAATTTTTCTTTTTTAAGTTGATAACTATTTAATTCTTCTTTTTTTCAGTTCCACAGTTTATTGCTTGGTAACTTATTTTTTGCAATTTATTTTAATTTATAATGTCCTTTTTATTTTTATTTACTTATTCCATTCTATGTATTTTATATTCTGTATTTTTCCTCTCTTTCACTTCCCTAGGATGTATCTGTAAACAAGCTGCTACCAATTCAGTATGTCTTTCCTGGTAAAACTTTTGAAACAAATAAACAAGTAAATAAATAAATTATAGCAAAGCAAATAGGATGCTTGGATGTATGGGGAAGGGCATTGATAGCAGAAAAGGAAGGTAATACTTACCATGCATAAATCTTTTGTGGGGCCACACCTGAGTACTACACCCACTTCTGGGATCCTCACTCAGGAAGGATACAGATACACTTGAGATAGTGCAGTGCAGGTAATGATAATGATTCAGGGCCAGCAGTGCATGCCCATGAGGGGCATCTCAAGGCATTGAACATGTGCTCACTGGAGACCAGAATAGGGAAGGGTGATATGACAGAGACCTTCAAATTCATAAAAGGAATTAACAGGGTGAACTGTGGGGAGCTATTTAACTTGAATACCAGCTTGTGGTCATGTAGTCATGAGTGGAAGCTAACACGAGGGACGTTCAGGAAGGACATGAAGAAATACTGTTTTACAGAAAGATGGCTGAGCCATGGAACAGGCTGCCAGCTTAGGGGACTGGTGGAAAAATCATTAGTGGTTTTAAGCATGGGTAGGACAGAATAAAGGGTATAGTGATTGCTCAAGGCATCAGAATCGGGGAGGAGAAGGGAGGGGGTCAGCAGGGCTAGGTGCCTGGATGAACAGAGGGCTCCAGCACTAAATAGAGAACTTGGGCAGACTGGATGCACTTTGGTCTTTTTCTGCCATCATTGCTTAATTTTGTATGATTCTATGTAGTGGTTAAAGAGATCCCATCATCCCTAACCTCGCTTCTCATACCTGACAATTTATCTTATCCCTCAAGGTCAAATGTTCCTGGTTCTTTGTCTATTCCCAAAACAAGAATGGAATTGTCCTTCCCCATCTCTGCTCCTAGACTATAGAATTCCATTTTGACTATGGTTTGACAGTGCCCATCTGCAGTAGCCATGCATTCAATAGTGGGCACTGCACCTTCCGGCTCAAGGCCTCTACGTGTAACTTCCACAGGCCGTGTAGGGCCTGTGGTAAATTTCTGAGATGTTGTGCTTGTTATCCTGTTTATTACCACTAAATGTATGTAACCCATTTCTGTACTTGTTATGTGTGTTTACTAGTTGTATATGCCTTGTATTCTGCATCATGTTTCCAACATGAACAATTACATTTTGTTATATAACTGTATTTCAAGACATTTTGTGTAGTCCTCTGCTATATTTTGTGTATAGCTGTTACAGTCTCCACAGTTGTGGTCTCCTCAGTCATGCCTGAAAATAGGCACCTGTTTTGTCTGTTGCACCCACCTGGTAAATAGAAACTAAATAAATGAATAAATAAATACTACTTTTCAAACATGGGCAATTGGGGTGGACCACTAGACACCAGGAAGGGCATTCTATATGTCAGCTTGTGTGATCATGGGAAAGGGTGTGTGCAGCAAAGCACCTGGTTAAGGCAGATTTTTGTGGTGGAAACAGACATTGGCTGCTGTACCTATAAATATATCACTGCACCCATTATGCACAAGGGACCCTCCTTTGTGTAGGCATAGTAGAATATTTTGTGCATTCATGCTGCTTGGTTAGTATGGTGGTCCAGAGGATCTTTAAATATGGCCTCCCCCAGAGCACCAGTGCAAGATACAGTTAGCATGGCACTAGTCTAGTTTTCTGCCCACCCTAAGAGTTTCAAGCAAGATTACTTAGACACCCACGAGATATGGTATACAAAATCACCTATGAGTGCATCATGTTAGGGAGGCATGATGGCACAAATCAGTACATCAGCTAAACTTAGTAAGCTCTATACAGTACATTCAGTTAGACACACAGTTTTCATCTATTGTACAGTGCAGGACAGGACTTAAGACAAGTAATGGCAGTAATAGGCAATAGAAATGAGACCTCCAGAAATAGTTACTGGAGTGCTTCAATGAATGATCGAAAAAAATGGATCTCAGTGCCAACAGGTCATAAACCAGAGCCATCAAATGTACAATTAAAAAATGCATCAGCAAAAGTGAATGTCGCCAATGGCAAAACAACATGCATGACTATTCGAAAGTTGTTGCCTGGTGGAGGCACCTGCTTTCTAAGTTGTAGCATTACTGGTGGTGTTCATATTCTTGCACAGAAACCATTATTAACATATGTACTGTATACTGAAAGTGATACTAAGTTTAACTATGAGGATTAAATAAGAGGTTTAACTATTTCTTTGTTAAAATTAGAATAAGTACCACGCCCACCTTACAAAAAAAAAAAATAACAAATAAGAAACACCCCAAAAGGAATCCAGATTGACAGCTGTAAAACTAAAGAAAACAAGCATTTGTCAATGCAGAATGTTGATTGCATTGGTGTGCTGAGGCTCGCTCACTGCCCCTCTGTCACTCACTCAGTCTGTGTCTCCCAGTACTGCAGGCTGCTGTTTTGTACTGGGCTCCTGCCTGCATTGGCACTTGTTCTGCCACTAAGAAATCCGCAGCTGTCCCAACAGAGTCTGCTGAGGTGGCTCACTCCCCCTCTCTCACTCGCTCATTCTGTTTCTCCTGGCACTGCAGGTTGCCCTTTTGTACTGGGCTCCTGCCTCTGTTGGTGGCTTTTTCTATCCACAAAGCAATCTGCAGCAGTCCCGACACAGGTCTGTTGAGCCTGCTGACTCCCCCTCTCTCACTCGCTCATTCCGTTTCTGCCGGCGCTGCAGGTTGCCCTTTACTATTGTGCTCCTGCCTGAGTTGATGCCTTCGTCTGCCCACAAAAAAATTTGCAGCAGTTACAATAAAGCTCCATTGAGCTCGCTCACTCCCCCTCTCTCACTCGCTCATTCTGGTTTTCCTGCCACTGCAGGCTGCCCTTTTGTACTGGGCCCGTGCGTGCATTGCTGTCTTTTCTGCCCACAAACAAATCTGCAGCAGTCCCAGCAGAGTTCCGTTGAGCTCACTCAGTCCCCTCCCTCACTCCACTCATTCTGTGTCTCCTGCGCTGCAGAGCTGCCCTTTGTATTGGGCTCCTGCCTGCATTGGCGGCTTGGTCTAGCCAGAAAGAAATCTGAAGCAGTCCCAACACAGCTCCATTGAGCTCGCTCCTCCCCTCTCTCACTCACTCATTCCGTTTCTGCAGGTGCTGCAAGCTGGCCTTTTTTATTGGGCTCCTGCCTGCATTGCCACATTTTCTGCCCACAACGTAATCTGCAGCAGTCACAATACAGCTCTGTTGAGCTCACTCACTACTGCGCTGTCACTCACTCTTTCTGTTTCTCCTGGTGCTGCAGGCTACACTTGTGTACGGGGCTCCTGGCTGTGTTAGCACCTGTGTCTGTCCACAAATAAATCTGCATCTGTCCCGACAGAGCTCCATTAAGGTTACTCAGTCTCCCTCTGTCACATGCTCATTCTGTTTGTCCTGGCGCTGCAAGTGGCCCTTTTGTATGGGGCTTCTGCCTGCATTGTCACCTTTTTCTGCCAACAAAGAAATCTGCAGCAGTCCTGATAGAGCTCCATTGAGCTCACTCAGTCCCCCATCTCACTCACTCGTACTGTTTCTCCACTGCTGCAGGCTGGCCTTTTCTACTGGGCCCCTGCCTGCTTTGATGCCTTTTTATGCCCACAAAGAAATCCGAAGAAGTTCTGACAGTGCTCCGGTGAGTTCGCTCACTCCCCCTCCCTCACTCACTCTCTCATTCTGTTTTTCCCAGTGCTGCAGGCTGCCGTTTTGTACTGGGCTCTTGCGCTGGGGCCTTTTTCTGCCCACAAACAAATCTGCAGCAGTCCCGACAGAGCTCAGTTGAGCTTGGTCACTCCCCACTGTCACTCGTTCGATCTTAATTTGTCCCAAACACTGATTTCCCACAGCGACCATACTATTCTCCGGCAGGAGTGCAAAAACATATTTTAGCCAGGATGTGAAAAATGACAGCTGTACTGTTCATAAGGAGGTGTGAAAAAGTGCCACTGTTGAAAATGTGGTGTGAAAATATTACAAATGTGCGAAGGTACAAGGGTGCATGGAAACAGTTCAACGCACGCTTGTAACACAGTCATTTGATGGGCTACCATCACCAAATTTTCAACATAGGCATTTTAGGACCTCTGGTCATGAATTGTGTCACTGTCATTTTATTACTCTGTCCCGGATGGTGATTTCCCACAGCAACCGCTCTATTCTGCGCTGGAAGTGCAAAAACACATTTTGGCTGGGATGGGAACAATGACAGCTACACTGTTCATAAGTAGGTGTGGGAAAATGGCAATGTTGAAAATCTGGAGTGAAAATATTATAAATTTGCGAAGTTACGAGCATGCGTACAAACTGCGCAACGCACGCTCATAACACAGTCATTTTATAGAGTATTGTTACCAAATTTCCAACACAGCCATTTCAGGACCTCTACTCATGAACAGTATCACTGTCATTTTCTTAATCTGTCCCAAACACTGATTTCCCACAGCAACCATGCTATTCTGTGTCGGTAGTGCGAAAACACATTTCCGCCAGGATGTGAACAATGACAGCTGTACTGTTCACAAGTAGGTGTGAAAAAATGCCAGTGTTAAAAATCTGGTGTGAAAATATTGCAAATTCACGAAGTTTCAAGCGTGCATAGAAACTGTGCAGCGCACACTTGTAAAACAGTCATTTTTTTGGATTTTTCCACCAAATTTGCAACATAGGCTTTTTGAGAGCCCACCTCATGAACACTGGCACTGTTGTTTCGTTAATTAGCCCCAAAGGTGATTCCTACGAGTGACCACGAAATCACCTTTGGAACCGATAACGCCATGACAGTTCAAGAATTCTTGAGGAGGGGTCTCAAAAACCCCATGTTGAAAATTTGGTGAAAAAAGTCCCAAAAATGCTCAAGATATGTACTAAAGTTGAAAAAAAACCTATTTATTACGTTATACAGCTTACCGGCATTTCCTCAGTTCGTGGTCAGCTTTGAAGAGTGCAGACGTGTTCCCGGTCCACCGAAGATCGTCTCGCCAAGCTCTGGAGGTAAGTATGGGGTGAGGGGGGTGTGGGGAGGCAGGGTGTGCAGTGGGTGGGTGCAGGTTGCGGGTGGGGGCCAGAGACACTATGAGGGACCATTTCCTTTTTTGTAGGTAAAAAAAAAGACTTTGCAGGACCGTTTTTCTCTTTACAGAGGCATGTGGCACGCTGGGGTGAGCTCCCAGCATGCCACCAATGGCTTTCTTTTGGGGTTGCAGCAGTAGCTGATGGGGGATTGGGCAACCCCATCGGCACACAAAGGGAGGGGAGATTCATTATGCAGACACTGATTGGCACCCCGTCGGCAGGAATAAAAGTGGGGGGTATTACAGAATGCCGACAGGGAGTGGGCTCCCCCATCAGTGCTAGAAACAATGGGGCACCGAGGCCGATGGGGTTTGGGTCCCCCGTCAGCACATAAACATGGTGGGGGGGTTATACAGTATTGTTTGTGAACACGGTGGCAACATGCCGCCATGTTCACAAACAATATCAGGGTTTTTACATCCCACCCTGCAATGATGGGTCACTCCCTCATTGAAGCAGATGGCTGACACTGCAATGACGAGGTGGCCCCTGATTACAGTGGCGAAATTGTTAGTAGTTGGTGCGAACGTTCCAAACTACTGTCACCAGAAGCCTGCACCGGCATTGGGGGAAGCGGGACAAGCCTTTGCAGGCTGTGGGGGCATTGGCCACAACAGTGCCATGCCTCCACAGCCTGCTACTGAGAAAGCTGCCACAATATGTTGTTTGTGCTGCGCGCAATCAACATAAAAATTCACTGTTAATGGTTCGGTAAGTCTTTATGTTCACCAAAACATACAAATGTTTAAGCTTACTTGTATTGTTTTCATTTAATTTCTCTTAATGGTACTAATCATGTATTTTTTTTCTGAAACAGGTTTTTGTTAAGTTATATTTCAAAATACAAATAGCAGCACATGATCAGTTTTACAATCAATAATAAATATAAATATCTATAACTGTACAATTAAACAACACACTTAACATACTGTATACTAATAGTACTTCCTTAAATTAGTTTTAAAAAAAGTGTTCAATATTCTTATATTCCCATATTTTAACTTACAAGTTATTTACTGTAGCATAGCCTAATATGCTATTACTGTGTTTCTATGAAGGGGGTCCAGTTCTTTTGAAATACTTCATACTAACCAATGATGTTGTAACTAATCCTCTCATTGTTGGCTTGTATGGTCATTTGATTATGCCATTCACTTAGTGAAGGGGTGTGACATAACTGCCAATTTCGTAAAAAGATTCTTTTGAAGCAGAGAGATACCAGGCATATCCAGTTACGTTCATAGAAGCTTTAATTTTGGCAACCCAACAATATTTCCAGAAGGTAAATAGCAGGATTAAAGGGAATGTCTATCCTTGTAACTTTAGAGCATATCACATGAATTTGTTTCCATCCTGTTTGTATAAGTGGGCAGTCCCACATAATATGAGCTAAGTCTGTTGGTTAACTAGGATTTGCAGTTTATGCATTAGGTAGGGAAATGGGCAGACTAGGTGGGCCAAGCAGTCCTTATTGCCATCAAATTCTATGTTTCTATCCAAATAACTACACAGCCAATATTTAGAATTATGACTGTACCCCATGGCAAATAATTTCGTGGGTGACATATAAAAGCCATGCAAGATTTTAAATTGCATCAGCCCACCTTGGGTCTCCTTAAAGCTGTAGCAAGCTTGTTTCCAAGCAGCCTCCCAGTCCTGAGTAGGGATGTCGATATGTAGCTCTGTCTCCCAGTGTTCCTTGGCTCTAATAGTCAGTGCTATAGATGAAATAGTGTCTGTTAATAATTTATAGAATATACCTGTTTTGTACCTAGTGCCTGGAGTTTGGTTATTTGAGACCATTGTGCACATTTGAGCAGATGGTAATCAGGGGACAAAACATGCTTAGCAATCAACTCTCTTAGCTGTAGATATATACAAAAGTGCAATTTTTGTATGGGGAATTTCTGAAGGAGTTCAGTAAATGATAAAAGGGCATTCATTTTAGGATCATGCACATATTTGATTGTTCTTATACCTGCCTTGATCCAGGAGGAGTTATTTAAAGTTTTCCCATTATATGCCAACAAGAGACTGAACCATATTAGCACGAAATCAGGGAATTGCTTTTCTGGATTAATGATGGAGTTAACTTTTTGAGGGTTTTAATGGCTGCTGATAAGCATGGATTGTCTTTTGTATGATGGTCACTCTTTACAAATAGGTAATCAGTTGGCTTACGTGGTTTAATAATCTGTTGTTCTTTTTCCAACCATAGAGGTGTATTGGTGGAGGTAGATCCTACCCCTGGCAAGTGATTCAGTGCCTGCTTGAGTATGAAAGCATAGTGATAGCTCTCCCACCAAGAGAGTGTAAATCCACCCACCTGTTTTGGTGCTCTAAGTTTCATGACAGTAAGGTGTGGTGTTTTACTGCTCCATAGAAACTATCTAACAGTCCTGTCCAGTTTCTTAAAGAAACCAATTTCTATCATCATAGGCAGGTTTTGAGAGGGCTAGAAAATCTGGGGACATCAATCATTTTTATCACATTCCACAAGGAGAGATTATATTGATTTAGACCAATGATTAAAGTCTGATTCCTGGTTGTTAAGTAGGGAAGACAGTTATTCTGAAAGATACTGTAGTTAAAAATTAAGTGAAATTTAATCCCCAAATAGGTAATGGAGTCTTTAACCCATGATCTATCCATAGGTTGGCTAAATTGGCTGGGTCCAACACATAATTCACTAATGTCAATGGCCAGCAGCTATAACCTGCACCGGTAATAAATGAACCCACAAGGACTCTGAATCATGAGAAATGGGTACCCTGTTAGGCTGGCTACTTACAAACCGATTGGAACACCTACCCATATCTGGAATCCTCTCTCATGCCATTACCGACTATGCTCCAATGTTCGGCATATGTTCCTCAGGTGCTTCCCCATTTCCTCCTCCATGCTACAGCACATTCACAAATCTTGCTAACTTGAATGTGAGGGCCTTCCTTCATGACATTCCCACCATCGACTGGTCAGAAATATATCAATCTAACTGCACTGAACATGTGTTAAACATCTTTCTTACCAGATTCTATGAAGTACAGACCAGGCATGCTCCTAAGGTCACCAGGAGAGTCAGAGGAAAGCAAGCCAGGTGGCTTCATAAGGAAGTACTAGCCGAGCTACGCTTAAGGGAAAACTCTGAAAGAAGTTTAAACAATCTGGGCATATTTTGGATTTCTACATCTACAGGACCCACAGAAATATCTGCAGGAGAAATATAAGAATAACTAAAAGCAAGTACTGTAAGGATGTGCTTACCAACTCTGCTAGTGACCCTAAGAAATTCTGGGCACATATCAAATCCTTTCTTGGGACCTCTGAGCACAATGCACCAACTGACATGTTATTAAATGGGCCAACTGTAATGACCCTAATACAATTGCCAATGCTTTCAACAGGTTGTTCTCTGACCTATCTCCATATACCTCCTCCTTCAAACCTCTGGCTAATCAACTCCACCCTGGGGGCTTGGCCAAAGTGTCAGATGATGTCACCCTCACCCCGAAATTTGGGCAAAGTCTGCCAGTCTGCCATTCTATTTCAAAGCTATGACAGCCCCGGAGGTCCTCAAACTACTTCACTCAATGTCTGAGAGTACATGTGTTGATTCGGACCACCTTGAGCTTCACATCCTTAGCTCATGCCTATTATATTGCCTCGCCATTGGCTAAAATACTCACCCTGTTCCTCTCTGGCAGCACTGTCCCTGACATATGGAAAATAGCTTGGATAACCTCGGTTTTTAAAAAGGGTGAGAAAAAGGACTTAAACAACTACAGACCCATTGCCATTCTCTCAGCCTTGTCTAAACTTTTGGAAAAGGTTGTCGCCACACAAACTCTTGACTAGCTCTTTAAGTTTTCACTATTCTCCAATGCTCAACATGGTTTCAGGAAGAAACATAGCATGTCTACGGCCCTGTTGAAACTTATCTCTGACATTCTCTCAAATATGGATACAGAGCGCCTTACAGGAGCTGTTTTTATCGATCTGACTGAGGCCTTTGACCTGGTTGACCATCCTTTACTTCTGTCAGGCCTCTCAAACCTGAGTTTCTCTACTCCATTTGTAACATGGTTTAATAGCTACCTATCAAACAGGTATCAGATGGTGAAATTCAACTCAGCTGTATCAGACACTGCAGCTGTAAGTGTTGGTGTAGTGCAAGGATCCATCCTGGGACCACTCATATTCTCGCTCTTTATTAATGGTATCCCTAGTGCCCTTAGAAACTGCTCATCTCTCCTGTATGTGGATGGCCTGGTCATCTATACCAGTGCAAACAAAGTGGATGACCTTAACACTGCCCTCTCCTACAATTTCAAGAACATCCAAAACTGGCTAAATTGCCATAAACTGGTCCTAAATGCAAAAAGACAATGTCAATGCTGTTTGGCTCAGTCCCTAAACTCAAGACTGGTCCTTCGTCACTGTCGGTCCTTGACCTGGGTGGATCTCAAACACAGTCTGTCTCATCTTTTAACTATCTAGGGGTTCTGCTAGATCAATCCCTGGATTTCAACCTGCATATTCAAACTACCTGCAAGGCAGTAAATAACAAATTGGGAGCTGCATACAAGGCTCGCTACATGTTAACACCATCTGCTAAACTGGCCATTGCAAGGGGAATTCTGTTGCTGACCCTCAATTACTGTGCCCCCCTCCTTGGTTCTGCCCATAAAACCTCCCTACTGAAGTGGGACGTCACTTACAATAATGTATGCCGCTATGTCTCCTCTTCTCCTCGACTTAGACATCATTGCCTACTTTATGGTGACCTAAGCAGGCTCTCCCCCGTGGCCTCTAGGCATTACTACCTTGCTTTCTTGTTAACTCTATCATCAGGCTACAAATCCCAACTACACTGGTGGAAATGTTCCTTCCTTTCACCTCCCCTCATGAACTGAGATCAGTTGATAAATCCCTACTCAAAGTCCCCAGATGTCTTACAACAAAAGGTACAGGTGCCTTTGGTCATGTGGCTCCTAAGTTCTGTAACACTCTCCCCCTGGCAGTCATACAGTCAGGGACCCACCTTCACTTCAAAACCATGCTCAGTCTCTATCTTATGCAGGCTGATCATTGCATCTGTTTTGATCCTCCCTAACTCCTTCCTGTCAGGCCCCCCATCTACAGTTCCTGTGTCACTACCCCAACCACTTATCCACAACCCCACTAATCTTTCGGGGTCGGGCAGACTGCATGTCGCCTTGCCCTGGCTATTCACTCTACCTTCACTTATAATCTAACATCCACTGTCTGATTACCACCTTGATCTCCTGGTTACTGCTCTATTCTATGTTTGTACCTTTCCTGTTACCTATCCACTATCTATGCTTGTTAACTCTCTATGTTGTTTTGTTTTCGTCACAGGGTGTTACTCCTACACCGTACCTGTTAATTATGCTTCTGCCCCTATGTTACTGTGCTCAAATCTCCATACTTTCCATGCATAAGGACTTGTCTTCCCCAAGATGCAATGTTTGTCTCTCATTGCTTGATATGTTCTGATGTATTGTACTCTCCCGGGTCGTGCCTGAAAATAGTCACTCTGGTGGCTAGCGCACTTACCCGGTAAACAAAAACCAAATAAATAAAAATAAAATAACTAAGTCCAGTTCTTGCTGAATACCTGGGTTGAGTTATCCATTTAACATCTGTGTCTTTCCCCAGTTAATAACTAAACCCGACGATATACTGTACAGGCAAATCTGTTCAAAAGAGCCTGTAAATGTTTACATGAATTCTAAGGATTTGCAATGGTTAATAGCAAGTCATCAATGAAAGCTAGTACCTTATGTGTTTCTTTACCTGTTTTGACCCCTTGTATCTCAGGGTAATTATTTATTGTCTGTATTAATGGTTCAAAAGCAAGTATGAATAAATAAAGGGATTGGGCAGCCTTGTCTGGTATGATTATGCAACTGGAATTGAGGAGATAACAGGCCGTTGGTTATTATTTGCACTGATGGCGTGCCATAAACCAGTGAAATCCAGGACAAGAACCCCTCTCCAAACCCAACATTCCAAAGTGTTCTAAATAGGTATCCCCATTGAAGAGAATCAAATACCTTATATATCACTAATGAAAGTAATGAATAGGGCTTTTTTTTTATTTGGAATACCACATTATGTTAAATAACCTACATAAGCAATAAGCATTAGAACTACTATATTTTAAACAAAATCTGCCTGTTCCCTGCCAATCAGTTTGGCCAGAATCATTTGGACTCTTTTTGCTAGAATAGTTGTCAATATTTTATAATCTGAATTTAATAAAGAAACGGGTCTATAGCTAGAACAGTCTAAGTGGTCCTTATCTTTCTTTGGGATGAGGATAATGATTCCATCTTGCATTGTGACAGGGAGAGAGTCTGCATTTTCTACAGACTGCATGCCTATATGTAATCTAGGGATTAATGAGAGTGACAAAGTTTTGTAAAATTCTCCGGATTGCCCATCCGGTCCTGGTGTCTTACCTGATGATAGAGTATTTATGGCCTCTTCTACCTCCTGCAATGATATGTCCTTGTCTAGGGATAAGCGATCTTGGTCATGCAGTAAGGGTAGGTTAATATTCTTAAATAATTCATCTGATTTTTGCAATGAGTTCTGATCTTCCCCCTCATATATTTGTTTATAGAAAGGGAGGAAGTCTTTACTTATTTCTTTGTTACAAGTGACTACCTTTCATTGCTTCTTTCTAATGCCCAGCGTGATATTTTGTTGCTTAATGTTCTTGGGTCTAAGGCCAGAAGCTTACCACATTTTTCCTGTTTCCCAGTATTTCTGCTTGGTTCTAAAGAGGGCATATTCTGCTCATGTTACTAGCATTTTGTTAATTTCATATTTTAGAATAAAAATGCTCTTCAGCAGATCCTCAGAAGGAGTTTTGTTGGACTTTGCTAGGCCCTCGAGTGCCCCAAGTTATTTTTTTTTTAACCAAATCTTTCTCTCTTTTTTTTTCTGAAGGCATATGCAATTATTATCCTCTTATGAACACTTTGTATGCTTTCCCAGATTGTGGCCTCGGAAACTTCCCAAGTGTCATTTAGTTCAAAGTAATCTTTTTGTCTGCTGTTCTAATTATTTTACAAAGTCTTTATCATTAAGTAGGGTTGTGTTAAGGCACCATCTATGCTGCTTTTCTCCCTTCTCTCCCATTCCAGGTTAGTAAAAACAGGAGCATGGTCTGATCATAATATTCCCTGTTTCTGCTCTGGATATAGTATTGGTTAATTTATTTGAGAGAAAGATGCATTCAATCCTATTATAAGATTTGTGCCTGTTTGAGAAAAATGTGAAACCCTGTCCTGGGGATGAACCAGCTTCTAGGTATCTGAGAGATCAAGATCTTTGAACAGTTTTTAAAAGCAGTCCCTGCCTTTGTCTCTGTCTGGATAACTTTACATGAAGACCTATCAAGGTGGGGGCCTAGAATCAAATTACAGTCTCCATCTAATACGATTTCATATTCTAGGTAATCATGTAATGACATGCACACAGTATGAAAAAACTTTCCTGATTATCATTTTGTTCATAAATAGTACACAACACTGTTTTCTTCCCATCCAGTGTCCTAGCTAGTATCTGATATCTACTGTACCTTCTTGATCTAGGTGTGCATCTGTTTAATAAAGCTTACTCCTTTCCTCATTAAGATGGATGTTCCTATATTTTGTGTGTAGTATCAACTCCTCATTTATGTTGGCATTTATTCTTTTATGTGGTTTCAGATGTGATATACACATTTATTTAAAAGGTTTTTTAAACTTAACTTTAGGAATTAGACATATTGTTGTAGTAGATATATGAACTATTAGTGTTTCTTTAAGAGATGTGGGAACTTTTTAAAGGAATGATGACATGTGTTTTTTGGTGCTTTTAAGGGCAGCAGGTAACATGCCATAATGTCTTAAAAAAGTGTCAAGTGCAACGCAAAACGTACGTAGATGCCATCTGTGTGGGGGGTGCTACTCTCATCTCTGTTTTTTAAACAATAAATTATTATCATGAATTTCACTAAACTGTGGTGGTTTTTCTGTGCCTTGAGGACATATCTATGCCAACCGGCACTTTTCTTCCCTGGGAGACCTCACAACTGGGAAATATCAATAAGCTATCGATCCTTCAAACTGTTTTGACAGGCATGCACACAGGCAGGACCTGTAGTGGCCAAACTGCAGCCCCCCCCCCAACCGCCCTCTAACTGTACCCAAATATATTAAACCAAGTAAAATATTTAAAAGGTAAGTGTACTCTAACCTCTGCTGATGGCAAAAAAGGAAGAGCAAAGTGCGAGCTGTGGGTTTAAAATCCCACTACACATCCACCAGCTGTTCCCTGTTACCTATCCATTATAAGAGATGGCTGCTTAACAATGTGCTGCACTTTTAAATAACAACTTCTCCATTGTTGCAGCTCCCATTTAAAAGAAAGTATCTGTCACCACAAAACTCAACAAAGTTTCCTTTTCTATGAGAAACCCGAAGTAGGAAATGAGTTTGTACAGTGGCTGCTGAGGGACATGCTCACTCCCAGTCAGCCTGCCTTTCAACATATATAAAAACAGCAAACAAACATTTTGTGATGACAGATAATGTCTTTTAAATGGGAGCCACAACAATGGAGAAGTTGCTATTTAAAAGTGCATGCAGTGTAAAGCTATTGTCTCATATAATGGATCGCTAACAGAGGGCCGCTTGGTGGACATGTGGCCAGATTTTAAACCTGCAGCTTGCGATTTGCATTTTTTTTTGCCATCGGCAGAGGTTAGAGTACACTTATCTTCTTAATGCTTTGCTTGGCTGTATTTGGGTATGGTTAGAGTATGACTGGGGGTGATTGCTGCTGTAGACACAGACACTCAGGCACCAACCTGTAATAAATTCTCATTAAAAAGCTTCACTAAACACTAAGGTAGAAACTACTTTTTATTATCTTTTACGGATCATATTTTTATACTATTTTTATCTCCACTCTGTACGTGCATTTTTTAAATTAACTTCTGTCCTGGATGGCCCATTTTATAAGTGTAATAACACACTCCAAGCTATGGGTTATCTCCTTATAAGAGCATGCCCAGGTGCATAAGGCACTCAGTGCAAGCACCTCATGCCTTAAGTTATAACACACCTGGGCATGCTTTTATCAGGACATAACTCACACCTCGTGTGTTATTGCTTGCTTGTTAAATTGTTAAGCATGAGGGGAAAGGGGAGCAGTTCATGCATTAAATGCAGTGATAAAAGTCTTTGTTTACAATATGATAGTTCATTGTTACACAGTGAGACAGGCAAACACACTGCAACAAACAGTATATAAAGACTATAACTCCATAGCTTGTGTTGATTGTTTTTGGTTGCATCTTTTAACCAAATATTGTGATTATAAGCAGCCTTAGCACAATGTTAAGCATCAAAGTGGGAACCATCATTGATGAGATTTACTTAGTGAACTGGATCTGTCAGAGGAAACCTAGTTCCCCATGTTTGCTGACACTCTTCCTATTCCTCTGTCAAATCCCATAGAGATTACAAGGCCCATATCCATTCCATAGGTAAATTCATACAATATGGGATCTGTCAGAGAAGCCCAGCTTCACAGAAGCTGCACACTTCCCATGGAATGTTATTGAACTTCAGTTAATGCTGTATATTAGCCATCACTAGTTTATAAGTTATTAAGCATAAGTGGGATCTGTTAGTGTTAAATCCAGTTTCCTGCATTACCCTGACACTCCTCCCACCGCTAACAGAGAGAGACCATTTTCTTGATAGCTATATGCTCTTTATTGCAGTTTGTGTTAGGGGGATAGGGAGCAAGATTCAATAACAGATTGGTATTCCAGCACTCTGAATTCTCCAAACGCTTTTCCTATCTAGACCACAACAAGGGATGTTACATCACTTAGATATGTGATGTCTGTTTATGCAATCAGGAGCGGGGTGTGTCATTTTGCATTATAAGTGGTTGTTTCCCTACCCCACTGTGCAACAGCCACCACCAAAAAGAAGGTGAAAAGATAGAGAAAAAATATTCAAATGTACTGCTCCTATTTACACCCGCTTAACAGTAGATAAACATACACAGTTCTCTTTCCACCTTATTGCCATATCACTATTATATTTAGAGATATGATATTTTAATATGCATTTTCATGTTACCAACGTTTCTTTAGTAAAGCTATATTGGGAGCACTCTTGCAGTTTTCCAGTGCCCATCCGATGAGAACTCCACAGCAACATAGCTTTAAATCACGAGCAATGAAATCTTTCAGATGGTCCCCACATCCGGAAGTAGTGACTGCTTATGGGAGGTGACATCACCAGAAATGCTGTATCAAGAACTGAAGCTGTAACCAATGCATTGTCAGATTTTATTTCCTCGGAGAGTGGGAGGAAAGCAATGGCAGATCAGAACAATATTCAACCAGCATCCTTAGGACTTCCAGTTCAGCCAAATGGCATGAGGCAGAACCTTCAAAGGAGGGATGGCCATCTCTGCTGTGACTCCACTTCTCTGGATTTTTATTTGCAACTGGAATTTTTGTTGTGTACATTCTTTGCAGTGGTTTAGACTTCCTGTCTATAGTCTGGTGCCAGGTCCCTTCATCTTTCTACTGGGAAGTAATGGAATGCAAACTAAAAGCAGACATGGAAGAAAACACCTGTACAGAGGCATGGTGTTGTGTTGTAATGGCTAGAACTCGGTGACTTCCACACACTGGCTTGTCTCAAATGTCAGTGTTGTGGGATTCTCCTGCCTGCTGTTCTCATGCCAGATATGAATTTTGGTGACAGTTGGGGCAGCTAGATATAGTTCCTTGTATAGCTGACTGTCCATCTTGTATTAATAGCAAGTAGTCCCACACCTCAGACACAGTCTCACAAATAATAAAATTCCCACTAGTTTCCCTAATAATTAGTGTGGCGGGGTATTTAAAATAATATTGAAGACTCAGTTTATGTAATTCCTGTAAAATTCTTTTCTCTTCTTCATGAGGGCCCTCAAGAAGTCCTGAAACAATAGGATTTTTTCTCCATTAAAAGACATGTTTTTTCTGTCTCTGGCTATTTTTAGTATTTCATCATTAATAGAACAAGTATTTGTCAATGCTGAATATTGATTGCACTGGTGTGTTGAGCTCACTCGCTGCCCCTCTGTCACTTGTTTGGTCTGTTTCTCCCTGTGCTGCAGGCTGCTGTTTTGTACTGGGCTCCTGCATGCATTGGCACCCTGTTCTGCCCTCTAAGAAATCCGCAGCTGTCCCGACAGAGCTGCACTGAGGTGGCTCACTCCCCCTCTCTCACTCACTTATGCTATTTCTCCTGGTGCTGCAGGCTGCCCTTTTGCACTGGGCTCCTGCCTCTGTTGGTGGCTTTTTCTGCCCACAAAGAAATCTGCAGCAGTCCCAACACAGGTCTGTTGAGCCTGCTGAGTCCCCCTCTCTCACTCACTCATTCCTTTTCTGCCAGCGCTGCAGGCTGCCCTTTTATACTGGGATCCTGCTTGTGTTAGCACCTTTTTCAGCCCACAAAGAAATCCACAGCTGTCCCGACAGAGCTCTGTTGAGGGCGCCAATCCCCTGTGTCACTTACTCATTCTGTTTCTCCTGGCGCTGCAGCCTGCCCTTTGTACTGGGCTCCTGGCTCTGTTGGCCTTTTCCTGCCCACAAAGAAATCTGCAGCAGTCCTGACAATGCTCTGTTGAGCTCACTCAGTCCCCTTCTGTCACTCGCTCATTCATTTCTGGTGGTGTTGCAGGCTACCCTTTCTATTGGACTCCTGCCTGTGTTGCTGCCATTTTCAGCAGTTACAATACAGCTCTGTTGAGATCACTCACTCCCCTCTCTCATTCATGCATTCTGGTTTTCCTGCCACTGCAGGCTGCCATTTTATACTAGGCCCCTGCATGCATTGCTGCCTTTTTCTGCCCAGAAACAAATCTGCAGCAGTCCCAACAGAGCTCCGTTGAGCTCACTCAGTCCCCCTCCTTCACTCGCTCATTCTGTGTCTACTGCCACTGCAGGCTGCCCTTTTATACTGGGCTCCTGCCTGCATTGGTGGCTTGTTCTGGCCAGAAAGAAATCTGAAGCAGTCCCGACACAGCTCCATTGAGCTCGCTCACTCCCCCGTCTCACTCACTCATAAGGTTTCTGCCCCGTGGTGCAAGCCGGCCTTTTGTACTGGGCTCCTGCCTGTGTTGCCGCATCTTCTGCCCTCAAAGAAATCCGCAGCAATCACAATAGAGCTCCATTGAGCTCACTCACAACTGCTCTGTCACTCACTCGTTCTATTTCTCTTGGCACTGCAGGCTGCACTTGTGTACAGGGCTCCTGGCTGCTTTGGCACCTTTGTCTGTCCACAAATAAATCCGCAGCTGTACCGACAAAGCTCCATTGAGGTTGCTCAGTTTCCCTCTGTCACATGCTCATTGTGTTTGTTGTGGCAGTGCAAGCAGCCCTTTTGTACGGGGCTTCTGCCTGCATTGGAGCCTTTTTCTGCCAACAAAGAAATCTGCAGCAGTCCTGATAGAGCTCTGTTGAGCTCACTCAGTCCCCCTTTCTCACTCACTCATACTGTTTCTCCCACTGCTGCAGGCTGGCCTTTTCTACTGGGCCCCTGCATGCATTGACGCCTTTTTCTGCCCAAAAAGAAATCTGCAGCAGTCCTGACAGTGCTCCAGTGAGTTCGCTCACTCCCCCTCCCTGACTCACTCTCTCATTCTGTTTCTCCCAGTGCTGCAGGCTGCCCTTTTGTACTGGTCTCTTGCGTTGGGGCCTTTTCTGCCCACAAACAAATCTGGGGCAGTCCCGACAGAGCTCAGTTGAGCTCGGTCACTCTCCCCCTCATTCATTCCATCTTAATCTATCCCAAACACTGATGTCCCACTGTCTCCGGTTATTCTCTGTCAGGAGTGCAAAACATATTTTAGCCAGGATGTGAAAATGACAGCTGTACTGTTCATAAGGAGGTGTGAAAGAATGCCACTGTTGAAAATGTGACGTGAAAATATTACAAATTTGCAAAGTTATAAGGGTGCGTGGAAACAGTTGAATGCACACTTGTAACACAGTCATGTTATGGAGTTTTGACACCAAATTTCCAACATAGTGATTTTAGGACCTCTGCTAATGAACAGTGCCACTGTCATTTTCTTAATCAGTCCCGAACACTGATTTCCCACAGTGACCGTGTTATTCTGTGCCACAACTGTGAAACCACATTTCACTCAGGATGTGAAAAATGACAGCTGTACTGCTCATAAGAAGGTGTGAAAAATTGCCATTGTTGAAAATGTGGCATGACAATATTACGAATCTGCAAAGTTACAAGGGTGTGTAGAAAATGTGCAACGCACACTTGTAACACAGTCATTTGATGGGCTATCATCACCAAATTTTCAACATAGGCATTTTAGGACATCTGATCATGAACAGCTTCACTGTCATTTTATTACTCTGTCCCGGACAGTGATTGCCCACAGCAACCGCTCTATTCTGTGCCAGAACTGCGAAAACACATTTCGGCCAGGATAGGAAAAATGACAGCTGCACTGTTCATAAGTAGGTGTGGGAAAATGGCAATGTTGAAATTCTGGAGTGCATATATTATACATTTGCGAAGTTATGAACATGCGTGCAAACTGCGCAATGCACATTCATAACACAGCCATTTTATGGAGTATCATTACCAATTTTTCAACAGCCATTTCTGGACCTCTACTCATGAACAGTGTCACTGTCATTTTCTTAATCTGTCCCGAACACCGATTTCCGACAGCGACCGTGCTATTCTGTGCCGGAAGTGCGAAAACACATTTCCGCCAGGATGTGAGCCATGACATCTGTACTGTTCACAAGGAGGTGTAACAAAATGCCAATGTTGAAAATCTGGCATCAAAATATTTACGAAGTTACGAGCGTGCGTAGCAGCTGTGCAGCACACTCTCGTAAAACAGTCATTTTTGGGATTTTTCCCACCAAATTTGCAACATAGGCTTTTTGAGAGCCCCCCTCATGAATGCTGGCACTGTTATTTCCTTAATCGGTTCTCAAAGGTGATTCTGCTTAGAATTTAAATCACCTTTTTGGGGCTGATTAACGCCATGACCGTTGAGGCATTCGTGATGAGGGGTCCCAAAAAGCCCATGTTGAAAATTTGGTGAAAAAATCCAAAAAATGCCTGAGATATGCAGCAAAGTTGAAAACCCTATTTACTCCATTATACAGCTTACTGGCATTTCCTCAGTTTGCGGTCAGCTTTCTAGAGTGCAGACGTGTTCCCAGTCCACTGAAGATCATCATGCTGGACTCGGAGGTAAGTATGGGGTGAGGTTGGGTGTGGGAGGCAGGGTGTGCAGTGGATGAGCATGGGTTGCAGGAGGGGGGCTGGAAGACCGCGAGGGACCGTTTTTCTTTACAGGTAAAAAAGACAATGTGGGATGTTTTTACTTTCATAGGCATATGGCATGCTGGGGTGGGCCCCAGCATGCCACTGGAGTCTCACTTTTGGGAGGGGTGCTGTAGCCAACAGGAGATTGGGCACCCCTGTCGGCAAACAACAAAAGGGGATTCCTTTCTGCCGATGGGATTGAGCACCCATCAGCAAATAACAAAGGAGGAATCCTTTCACCCGTGGGACTGGAGCACCCCATCGGCAAATAACAAAGGGGGGATAATTCCTTTTGCCAACAGGGATTGGGCACCTGCAGGCAGACACTGAAATGGGGGGGCACATTATGCCGACAGGGAGTGGGCTCCCCCGTTGGCAGATAAACATTGTGGGGGTGGTTTATATTATTTGTGAACAGGGTGGGAACCCGCCGCCATATTCACAAACAATATCAGGCTTGCTAGATCCGCCCTGCAATGACGGGTCGCTCCCTCATTGCAGCGGATGGCTTACGCTGCAATGACGAGGTGGCCCCTGATTGTAGTGGCTGATTTGCCACAAGTTGGTGTGAATGTTCCAAACTTGTGTCACCAGCAGCCTGCAGCAGCATTGGGGCAAGTGGGACAAGCCTTTGCAGGCTGTGGGGGCATTGGCCACAACAGTGCCGTGCCTATACAGCCTGCTTCTCAGCAAGCTGTGCCAATATGTTTCATGCGCTGCATGCAATCAACATAAAAATGGAAAAAGTAAGTAATGATGGGTCTGGGTTTTGTATTGTTGTAGGATCTAGGACCAATGGACTGGTGTGCCCTTTTATTTTTTAGTGGTCATTGCAAATGATGTTAGAGAAACTCCAGCAAAAATGTTTGAAAAAAGGACACCATATTACCCCCTTCCCAGCCCTCTGGTTCACCTAGTATGCGTATGTTATTTCTATGAGCCCTGTTTTCAGGATCATCAGTTTTGTGCAAAAGAAAGTCAATTTATTGGGACTGTGTATGGTTTAATTCTTGCAGCTGTGTAACATGCATTCTTAGCTTGGATATGAGGGAGTCTGAGTTATTTATTTTGTCATTCAGCTTTTCACCATCAATTTTTAGAAAAGTTGTCACCTTTTTGACAATATCCAGTTTAAGGCCAGCTAAAAGGTCTTTAAGCTGCCTTATGTCATCCTTACTAGCATGTTCTCCATTTACTGAAGGAGCCTCGGCTCTGCTGGATCTTTTCCTGAGTTCCATTATTCTCCTAGCTTTGGACGGCATGTTGGCAGTTTGAAATTACAGCCATAATTTTAAAATGCTTCTAATTCAAAAATGAGTTTGTGACAACTCTTAAAAGGTTGATGGGAATGTTCTGTTTTTTTCCCCTCTGTTATACTGCTCAATAAAAGCTTTTTGTAAGATGCAAATGTGTAAAATTAATCAAAATAAAGATGGATGAAGCACAAGCTAAACTCTAGTTAGCCACCAGGTCCCGAGCATTGCACCACTGATCATGTATTAAAGTAATACCAACAAGAAGATGATCACTTCTAGTAGG
Organism: Neoceratodus forsteri; assembly: GCA_016271365.2. Lineage (NCBI taxonomy): Eukaryota > Metazoa > Chordata > Ceratodontiformes > Ceratodontidae > Neoceratodus > Neoceratodus forsteri. The sequence goes on along the minus strand of CM057458.1, from coordinate 998,398,211 downwards.
TTAAGGAACAGGTACGTAGTTGTGCTGTGTGAGGCACAAATAATACACACAGCACTCCATTCTGTTATTTATGTATAGGAAGTACAGTACAATCTTTTAAGTAGTCATTGTGATTATAATTCTACCTCACAATAACAGCATTATTGTTACATTTGTATTTTCATATAAATATAGGAAAGGTAACCAAATGTGAGAAAGCCTTTGCCTGTAGATATAATGATTTGTATACCTTTCTACAGAACATTGTCAGGTGTACCGTAAAATACATAATATTTTGCAATGCTAGACTGCTTGCTTCAACCATGTGTTAATAAAAAGAATAGTTTAAGATCCAAATAGAGAGTATTGCCATTTACTTGCATTAAATTTGCTCGCATTGCAATTGATATGGTCATGTGTGCATGGGGTTACATTTACCATACATTATGCAGATGCATCTACAGCACCTTCAAATATACCCAAACACACCACCAATACCCATGTTCATACAGAGTTAGTCCCTTCCTGAATATACTATATGACAGCTTTGTGAGATACAGTAAAACTACAGCTTTTCTACAAACGTTATCCTTCTCCCTCCCAAACCAGAATCTCTGTTAAACTACACAGCCCCATGCCCCCACCCCCTGGTGAGATGTGATTGACATTTGAATCAAGTGTCCAATATATCTCCACCCACCACCAACAACCCACATGTTTTCACACAGTAAATTCCTTGCTGTGTATATGCCAGGTGCCTGAGATACAGGTATTATGAAATTGCAGCTCTTTTACACCCTTTTCCCCACCTCCATGAGCCTGAATATCTGCTTAAACCCCCACCCACTCCACCTCTCTCTTCCCTCTCTCCACTCCTATGGTGACATGCAATTGAGATTTTGTAGAGGAATCTAAAGAAACATGCCTGCATGCAGCACCAATACCCCAAAAGTTCCCACACGGAAAGTTCCTTCCTCCATGCATACTGTATGGCAGCTGCCTGAGATGTTGAAATTGCAGCATTCCCCCTTACATAATATTAAGGTTGTTGGAAAAAATGAAATTGCCTGAACAATAAAAAGTGTGTTTTATAATGCAGAAAATTTCTGAAATTAATAACCATTAATCACCATGTATGACTACAGCAAACTTGAATAATTCTTATATGTTGATCATGGTCATTCAAGGTGCGTCCATGAGCCATGGAGTCCGTGAATAACCATGGTTAAAATCTTGGACAACCCATGAATGAACATGATTGCTGACTGTATATTACCATGGTTTTATTAAATGTAACCACAGTTTAGCCATGATCCCTGTGTAAACCTTTTGCAACCTCTACTTTTCTGCATCTAACTTCAAAGTCCACTGCTTTCCCATCCACTTGTAGATATCTCCTAGAGCAGCACCTGGAACTCAAGCCAGAGAGCACAATATCAATAGAATGCCACAATGGTTTCTATGTGATCCAGTAGAACTAGTTTTATTGAACATCTAGTTTAGATTAGAAAACATGCACTGCAAACTAAAGGTAAGGCCATGGGGTCCTCAGTGGCCCAATGGTACACCAACTGTTACAGTGGAGTCCACCAGGATGAAGCCAACTCTGCAGAATTCTCAGCAGAGTTACTGTAGTAACAATGGAATTTCAATGGGAGTTAATCCCTTTTGTCATGAAGGAAACCTGTGACACTGCGCTTCATTCGGGCAGGCTTCGCTGTATATGGCTAAGTTTTAGGGATTTTGCAATACCCCATGACAATGCAGAATTCTGAGACAGGTTCCAATTTCAGAAAAGGAACACTGATGATGTTTTAATCATATGATGAGGTACCCCATCAGAGATAGCAGAAGTTACAAATATGAACTCTAAAATAAAAGTTTTTAAATTTACACTAGGGAAAGGGAAAGGGGAACTTGTTTAACTCCTGCCATAGGAGACAATTGATATGAGCAATGTCTCAAGTTTTAAAAATGCACTTGACAGATGTTATTATTCTAAACAGATGCTGGTATGAAAAGCCCCACTTGTGTGGGGGGCAACCTCAATGGGTAACAATGCCTTCTTTTGCCCCCAAAAGCCTAGTAAACCGAGTATAAGGGCACCTAAGTTGGAGCTTGTTTCCAGGTGTGACCTGGGAGCACAGGAAAGTTAAGTGACTTGCTTATGGTCAAACAGTTTGGATGTGAGGGCTGTGATATTTAAACCCAGGTCTCCAGGTTTATAGCTAAGTGCTCTTAGCCACTGGGCTATACTACTCTTCCATTGAATTTGAACAAACTGGTACTGAATTTCATTTTTATGTTGGCTTGTGCGCACGCACAAGCAACATCATGTGGTAGTAGCACTTTTCAGAGGTGTGTCAGTGTTGCACATTGCAGGGGATGCTTTAGTGGGTGTGTCCCTCAGCTGACAATCAGTGAGCATGCTGCCGATGACAGCAGTTTCAAAGAGAGCCAAAGAGTCGAAATGAATCTGCCGCTGCAGTCAGAGCAGGCTCATCATTGCAGAGGCAGATGACATGCCTCCATTATGTGCCTTTCCTGATGAAACATTTCAATAAATATGGTGGCTCCTGCCATCTGCCACACAGTCCCCAGAAAGCTGACATCGGGGTACCCAATCCCCATGTCAGAATCCCCCTCTTAGTTTTTCTTTCCTGGTTAAACAGTTTCTCTTTCCTTTCTGACACCAGGATGCCCAGTCCCGGTGTCAGATGCATGCTCTCCAACCCATCTATATGCCTTGCCAACATCGAGGTGCCCAATCCCCATGTCGGCATCCCTCCCCCCCAGAATTGTGACACACTGTGTGCCTATTTTTTTTTGTTTGTGGAACCTGCAAATGAAAAAAAAATCCCTCATGGACTTTTTGTTTCCCTGCAAACAAGAAAAGGGTCCACCGTTGTCTCCCTTGTCCCCCTCTCCCATCCTCACCCTCCCTCTGCTCACTCACCTTGCCACCCCCCCACCCATACTTAATCTCTGGAGGTTGGGAGCTGTGATCTTCTCTGAACACGGACATGTCTGTACTCTTCAAAGCTGAACTGTGAACTGAAGAAATGATGGTAAGCTTTATAATGGGAGGCAATGGGGGTCAGCTTAGGTTGATATCTCTGTCATTTTGGGGAATTTTGACCACAAATTTTCCACATGGGGTTCTTGGGACCCCACCTTGTGAACTTCTCACTGCCATTTAGTTTCTCCATCTCAAAAGATGATTTTGCGGTCGCAGCACAGAAACCCCTTTCAGGACCGATTAATGAAACAATGGTGCCATTGTTCATGAGGGGAGATCGCAAAAAGTCAATGTTGCAAATTTGGTGAAAAAAATTCAAAAAAATAACTGCATTACAAGCATGCATTGTGCAGTTTCTACTCACACTCATAACATCACCAATTTCTAATAATTTCTCTCCAGATTTTCAACATTGCCAATTTTTCACACCTCCTTATGAATAGTATAGATGTAATTTCACATCCTTCCTTCAACATGTTTTCACACCTGTGGCTCAGAATGGCATGATCGCTGGGAAATCAACTTTCAGGACACATTAACAAAATCACAATGCCACTGTTCATGAGGAGAGGTTCAAAAATGGCCATGTTGAAAATTTGATAAAAATCCCCAAAATTACTGCATTACAGGTGTGTGTTGTGCAATTTCTACTCACATTCATAACGTCACCAATTTTTCATATTTTCACTCCAGATTTTCAACATTACCATGTTTTTTACACCACCTTATGAACAGCACAGCAGTCATTTTTCAGATCCTGCCAGAAATTCATTTCCGCACCCATGGTGCCAAATGGTGCAGTTGCTGTGCAAAACCAACTTTCAGTACTGAATAACGAAATGATAGTGCCACTGTTCATGAGGTGGGGTCACAAAATCCCATTTTGAAAATTTGGAGTGAAAATACCAGCAAACGGCTGGTGTTAGGGTCTCCAACCATAATACCCTTATTTGTAGAGACTGAAGGCATCAGGGTGTGACTTGGGATCATCAGCCATAATGTTTCACACCATTTCACTTCTACTCCTGCAGTCAGTGGCAGATTAAGGTGTGCCTTGGGGTCTTCAACTCTCATCATTCACCCCATTCAATACTGCACTCATCTCAGCATATTTCCTAATGGAATGGGGTGATTATAAGACCCGAAGACCTCAAGGCACACCGCAACACCTGCCATTGTCTGCAGGGTAGGATGAGGTGAAATGGCAAGAGCGTTATGGCTGATTTCCCAAAGGCACACCCCCAACACCTGTCAGTCTCTGCAGAGAGGGGGTTGGGTTGGCATCAGTTCAATACTTCACTGCCAATCCTATTATGCATCTCCCTAACTCATGCACTTCCAATGCCAATGCCAGCAGGCCAACATTTGGCATTGACAAATGCTTGTTTGATATGGTGAGCAGGAAAGTTGATACTAAATTATTAAAAAAAATGGTGGACAAGAACATGATTTTGGATTACCAGAGCATTCATCACTCAAGTCTAAAGAACAGCATCCCTTACTTGCAGATAATTCAAATCAAATGAAATTGTAGCAGAGTGTATGAATGTCCACAGACAACTGATGAAATGACCCACAGCAAAGGTAGTACACTGGAGTACTGTAGTATAACATTGAAAATGCTCAATTACTTACTAAGTGAGGGGGTTACTTAGAAAAAAAGAGGAAGCATCTTCAGAAAGATCAGAACAAATTTTCTACCCAATATTTCAGACTGAGAGGTGAAACAGTGATGATCTGTTGTGGGAAAATGGAGGAGGGCATGTTTTGCTGTTGATTTGGGATTAGTTTAAATCTTATTTTTTTAACTCTGTAACTGATTTTTTGTGAGTTTGCTCTGGGATTGAAATTATTTTTAATCTTTTTTTAAGTCGGTAACTGATATTTTGTAAATTTTCTGTTGACTTGGGAGCAACTTAAAGCTTTCTTTAAACTCTGTAACTGATTTCCAGGACTGTTGCTGGCTGACTAGGGAGAAGGGACTCCTTGCCCAGAGACAGAGCAGCCAATCAGGTTTGTTTGGAATTCAGTTTCAACCTCTATTTAAATATTCCCACGGCCATTTTGCCTGTTCATTCTGCTTGTTGTGGGGAGACAGAGGAGGGTGAATTTCACCCTGTAACTGATTTTGTGTGAGTTTGCTGTGGGTTTGGGATTAGCTTAAATCTTTAACTCTGTAACCAATTTTTTGTGAGTTTGCTTCTGGCTTGGAAGCATCTTAAAGCTTTCTTTAAACTCTGTAACTGATTTCCAGGACTGTTGCTGGCTGACTAGGGAGAAGGGACTCCTTGCCCAGAGACAGAGCAGCCAATCAGGTTTGTTTGGAATTCAGTTTCAACCTCTATTTAAATATTCCCACGGCCATTTTGCCTGTTCATTCTGCTTGTTGTGGGGAGACAGAGGAGGGTGAATTTCACCCTGTAACTGATTTTGTGTGAGTTTGCTGTGGGTTTGGGATTAGCTTAAATCTTTAACTCTGTAACCAATTTTTTGTGAGTTTGCTTCTGGCTTGGAAGCATCTTAAAGCTTTCTTTAAACACTATAACTGATTTTTGGGACTGTCGCTGGCTGTTCTTAAATACTGAAAAGCCACTGAGGGTTGGGATTGAAGGCTGTGAGGGAGGAACTTGGGGAGCTGCAAACTGCCCATATGAACTAACTCTTAAAGCTAACTGTCAGTTGATGAAAAGTTCTGTCACTCAAGCTTTTACTAGTTGAATTTTAGGGTTTAAATTTTTTTTTTATGTAATGTGCAGGTGGGACTGGCAGAGGTTTAGGGAAGAGAGGTCAGTACACACATTGATGCTCTGAGCAGCACTGGTTAGTCAAAAGAAGGCAAGGTACATTTTGTGGTTGAGTATAGTGACAGAGATAGGGGCGGCACAGGAGGGGACATGCAGACACCTGGGGGACACAGGAGTAGGAGGTTATGTTGGCAGGATGGAGGCATTGATGTCAAGAGGGAAGGGGAGGCTCCAGGGGAACAGGGACAGACATAGGAATGGGGGAACAGACTAGTAATCTGCAATGGATATGGGTCAACAATCTGGATGGGCACATTATGGAGGCTACAGGAGTGTCCCATATGTTGAAGGATAAGAGACCTACAGGCAGAGATCCAGTAGATGGAGGTGGAGATAGGGAGGTTTAGGAACATGGTTAGAAAGGGTGGGGTAGGTAGACACAAGGGAAGGGAGAGGATGCCAAGGTGAAATGCACAGCAGGAGTGAGGACACAGCAGGGGATGGGGGTTGGGACTGGGGTCATGCAACAGGTATGAGGGACTGGCAACTGAAGTAGAAGGGGGTGAGATGCTTGGGAGAAGGGAAGAGGGGGGCACAGGTGCCAGTGCTACAAAGGTGGACAATGGTACATTGGGGAGAGGGGGCAATGCCATGACAATGGCAGGAGGGAGTGCCCAGGAGGAAAGGGACATGGTGCATATGGGGATGTGGCAGACCACAGTGGAGAACAGATGCTTAGGGAGAGGGCACAAGTGTGGACAGAAGACTGGACAAGAGGGGAGAGAAGGAGTAAGAATAACAGCTCCAGAAATGAAGGGACAGGGAAGGAACAAAGGCCATGAGAAGGGTGGGGGAGGGTGCTGCCAGAAGGGGAGTGTGGAAGGGGAGTTATACTGATAGGCGAGTCTCATCCTGAAAGGGATCTGTGGGAGGAGGGGTAAAAGATGCAGTCAGATTTAGGTGGAACCTGAACCGGCCTGACAGCAGACAGGGCAGGGCAGGTTCTGAGGAAGTGTGTTAGGGAGGATGTCAGGAAACTCATGGTGGTACATGTGGGCACAAATGACCTTAGGAGGCTAGTGATGCAGCAATTTAAATTCTACTGGTGAAGTGCCTGCTAAAGTGGGCACTGGCTATTCTGCTAACGAGTGGCCAGTATGAAAAGCTTTAGGTTGTATTAGTAGGGTATCAAGTTGTAAAAGGAGGTAATAATCCTCTTTACAAGACACCTCATTAGGCCCCATCTGGAGTACTGCATGCAGTACTGGAGGCCACATCTTCACAAGGACATTAACCAAATTGAGGCAGTCCAGAGAAGGGCAACCAAAATGGTGCAGGGACTGCATCAGAAGACATATGAGAACAGATTAATGGAGCTCAATATGTATACCCTAGAGCAAAGGAGGGAGAGAGGTGATATGATTGAAACATTTAAACACCTTAAGGGCATCAACAAGGTGAAAGAGTCTAACATGTTTCAATATAAGAAAAATAGCAGGACAAGAGGACACAGCATGAGAGTAGAGGGAGGCCGATTAAGGGGTAATGTGAGGAAGTTCTTTTTCACAGAAAGGGTAGTGGATGCATGGAATAGCCTACCTCAGGAAGTGGTGGCTATGAATACGTGCAGGGCTTCAAACAAGCATGGGATAGGCATAAGGGAGCAATACAGATGAGTATGAATAGATAGGCCACTGACAGCAAAGGACGATGGCACATTTATAAGGTAGAAAAAGAAATGAGCAGACTGGATGGGCTTTGCAGTCCTTATCTGCCATCAACTTCTATGTTTCTATGTTTCTATGTTTCACTTTGCCTTGTAATTATCACTTCGTGTTGTCATTCTGCCTTAATGTGAAGTAAGGCAAAGTGACAACAATACTGGTAGCCCCCCCCCACACATCACATGGCTTACAGTACTGTAAGTCACATGCTTTAGCCAGGCAGCAAATAAGTGACTTATGCAAGTAGACACTTTCACTTTCTCCTGTGCAGAAGGGAAGAGAGAGGAGGCAGTGAGATTGTTGTTAGAGATGCAGTGAATTAAAATTCCGTCACCGAAGTGGCAATCTAGAGCCCATGTGACCTGCAAACAAATGAACCACTGCAAAACCACTGCAAAATCATCTTGGAGCTCAATAACAAGGAGAAGTGATGCAAGTGATGTGAAGCACATTGCTTTCAATGCACTTCTGCTTTGAGGGTAACGTCAAGTAACACAAAGTCATTGTTTTCAGCTGACTCATGTTCCTCATTATGATGCGAAATGATCCACTTTATGCTCTGGATTTAGCAGACCCCCATACATCACATGGTTACAGTACTGTAAGTCACATGCTTTGGCCAGACAGGAAGGAAGTGCCTTATGCAAGGACATAGTTTCACTTTCTCCTGATCAGAAGGAGAGAGAAGAGGCAGTGAGAGTGTGTGAGACTAGAACAGTTAGGAAGAGATCTAGAGTCTGAGACCCAACAGCTTTTTTAAAAGCCACATTTCTTTGTGTTTTGTGTAGACTCCTTTTGTACATAATTTGTTCTGGCTGTGAATTTCTTTTTTTCTTATTTTTATAAGCTTAATCTGATTCAAGGTCAGTTGGCATTCATCTGTATCTCCCTCCCCCGGGTCGTGCCTGAAAATAGGCAGGATTTGTCTAGTACACTTACCCGGTCAACAAAAACTAACTAACTAACTAACTAAATAAATAAGTTGTTGTTTGTCTGTGTCTAACTGTGTGTGTGCCTGTGTAGTGTGTGTCGCGTGTGTGAGTGTTTTGTGTCATTGCTTAGACGAAGGAAGGACAGCCGACTGAGTTGAATGGGTGTAGCAGAGATGGACCATGGTCAGGGAATGTCTGGGGTAGGGCAGTTTTGGGACTGCATTATAGGTGTGGCAAGGAGGAGTGCACATGCACGGGGTGTGTGGCTGTTTCATGCTGGACTGTACAAAATCTTGGGTCCCCCTGAAAGCAAGACCAGCACCTCCTCAGGCATTGTACCATCACCACCACCCACCTCCAGCACCAGCTCCAGCTCCATCTCATCCAGAACAGGATGTGCCTGTGCCCCCAGCCCCAAGTGTGGAGCATGAGCACTGTGACCAGGTTGCCAGTGCATCTTGACCCCCAGCCTGTGCCTGATCCTTCCCGCACCTCCCTGGTTTGGGAGTTTTTTGATAGTGTTGGGGGGACAGTAGCCTGGTCAGGTGCCAGATTTGAAGGGTGGAGGTGCACCATGGCATCTGGGGGACTCACCTGGGGACTGGGGGCCAGTGCACCCACATGATAAACCACCACCAGGTGAAGTGGCAGGCTGCCACAGAACGGGCCAGACCTGTACCTGCTGGCCCTACTGTGGCAGAGGGTGCAACTGCGTGTTGCTCTAAGAGGAGGAGGGCCACAGCATCACCTGTTGCCCACCAGCACCACCCCACCACCAGCAGCTGCAGCACCTGTGGACCCCAGAAAACTGCTTGTAAGTCAGGCAAACATCACAATTCTGTGGAGTGCTGTTGATGAGACTGAGTGCTGAGAGTGAGTGCTGTCCAGCAGCAGTTGGACCAGATAGAGGGACATCAATTGAAGATTGTGTCCATGCTTCAACTGCTGCTGGACTACCAGGGGATCCCACACTAGTTTTTGTTCTCCCACCATGTGCCCTGCCACCCTCCCTGCTGTCTTATAAAATGTATTCCCCCACCACCCCTGTATGCAATTATGCCCTTTTTCTGTTGTCTTCTGTATGCATGACACTTTGTGTCCTGCTCCCCCTTTCTTCTGTTAAGTGTGTGTGTGTGCGCGCTGTTTTGTTTTTCCTTGTTTTAAGTTAAAATGGTTTGTCCCTGCCATCATTATTTCAACTTAAATGAGTAGTCCAACCCAAATTTGAAACAGCATATTTTATGTAGAGCACTTTGATGTGCATGTAAAGTCCTTCCTCAATGTGTCCTTCCCCCTGTCTGCTATTAGAGTGTTTTTACTAAATTAGTAAATTGTGTTGTCATGTTAAATTGTTGTATTGCCTTTATCGCTTCAACAATGTCAGAGTGATGAAGGCAATAAACTGATTTTACATGAAGAAGATCCATAGGGCTCATAAAACTACCATAAAGGTAGCAGGCTAATTTAGTAAAAATTCCTAATAGCAGACAGAGGGAAGGACGCAGAAGGACTTCATATACAAACCAGAAGTGCTCTGCTTAACATATGTATTTTTCAAATTCTGTGTTGACTAATCCTTTAACAAAACCAGAAAGTCATAACTCCACATGAATAGATACCATTAAAAAAGTTTCACTTGTACATCATTAAATATTTTGGATGCATCAGCAATATTTTGTGTCTGTTGGGTACGGTTTGTTGAAAAGCATAAGTTTTTTGTGCTATTATCTCCACAAAGTCATGTGTGCACTGTGAGTGACTGAGGTGCCCACTGGCCCGAGAACTCTGAAAACATATCCTATCACTTTGTCCACTTTTGCTGATGGTACAAATAATATATATATTATATATTCTTATCTTTATTCTTTATACCATAAATACTGTAACAAGTCAGCATATATAAGTTTGCAAGAAGCTGGACAGTGTCTGCACACACAGGAAAGAACACAGACTGCAGTGAACACATGCAGTTTAGCACAGTATAATTGACTGTTCAGTCCTGCATTTTGACAAACACTTCACGATTACATGACAGAAAGTAAACATTACTGAGGCTCCAAAATATTTATTTTTGAAATAGACGTTATGACATTATGTGCTCACAACACACAGTCACCAGAATTAATGTGCATCCCCAAAATGCTGGCTTGCATCCAGAAAATTCCTCAGTGCTGACATAGTGAAATAGGAGTGTAACAAGAAATGCTGTCTCACAGAATTAATGGCACACTCAAGTCATGTGCACGGTGCTCACACACAGTCACCAGAATTAATGTGCATTGCCAAAATGCTACTGTCTTGTGTCCAGAAAATTCTCCGGTACTGACAAAGTGAAATGGAGTGTAACAAGAAATGCTGCTACTGTTGCAATTATATGTAATGCTGTTGTTGATTGACCTTACTGTGATGACGATGTGATGATGCACAGTGTCTTGCCAAACCGTGTGAAGGAGGGGTAACGACCATTGAGTTTACCATCACAAATGATGACACTGAGAACTGTTGATTGTCCAAAGTGTACTACAGTCACCTCAACAGGAAGGTTGCCCTTTGTATGTACACTAATAGTACCCTTGGTGAGTTGATATATTTTTTTTGGGGTGACATATATATACATGTACTCATTGTATTGTTTTGTGTCACAGGTCACATACTGTTGGTGTACGCATTCCTGTGCTTGATGAGAAATTGTGGTGTTGGAATTGGAAAACTCTCAAACCAATGATGGTAAGTATTTTTTTTTGTGAGGGGATTATTGTTTGCAAGTAGGTCTCATTAATGGTTTATTGTTTGGTTAATTCTTTACAGATTTTGTCTGCATCCTTCTCTAGTTCAGTAGTGATGGTCATGGTCATCATCGATTCAAACTACTTGTTGCATGTCTGCCGGCCTGGGGGTGTATGATGTTGAACAAGTTATTTGGATAAAGGCAATTATGACACCACAGAGCATCAGGAAGTTTCCTGAAAAAGACATGGAGGACTTATTACGACTTGATTGCAGCAGTAACAATTATGTTTAAGCTGTGGCTGTTCCACTCTATCATATATGCTGATTAACAGATAGCAAGCTGTCCACTGAAGCTACATGAAGATACAAATCTTTACATCACAAATTTAGTACCACCAGATTGTAACCAATACACTTTGTCAGTGTCCCTGTGTCTTAACTCAAGCTACATTTTAAAACCACATCTTGTCAAGTCACGACCTGGTCAAACTTTTTCAACACTGGCATGGCTGCGGCTGCAACATGGTGTGTGATGTATTGGACAAATATGTCATGTACATGTCACCTACTTTATATGAATCGTCACCTGGATTTGCACTTATGAAAAATGAACAACAAAAATGGAACAGATAAAATAAAATTGATATACTGACCAGTATGGAAATGGATATCCCGCAGGTTGCTGTAGACAGTAATGCTGTACCATGCAGACCTTCAGTGAAGAAGAGTAATTTGTTAACCTGTAAAAAACAAAATAAGTTGACCGTATGTGTTTGCCCACTGCAGCTCAGAAAAGCAGCAGGAAACAAAACACAGCTAAAGGAAGTTGAATGGCATGAAAAACAGTAGTACACATACTAACTTTAAAGTATTGATAGTAAGAAGCCTTGTGCCTTGGCAGATGGATGTGGTCTCCTGTCAGACTCCTCTGCCTCTTGGCATGGGCAGGACATGTAATGGAAAACATAACCAGAATGTTGGTGGTGGGTGGTGGTCATAGGCACATGACATTCCCTTTCACATCTTCCTGCATCTGGTGGCAGTGGCTAACAGCGGTTTTATGGTGATGGTCCAGGGGAGGCACACAATGACACTCCCTTTCACATCTTCCTGCATCTGGTGGCAGTGGGTATTGGGAACAACTGCAGCATGCTTCAACACATTCACTATCAATATCAGATGCAAACAGGTGGGTGGCAGGCAGGATATATTGTGTACTGTGTTACAAATGTGATGTGACATATGGAATTTGAGTCACTCTGAGTGGGACACTGATTTAACTTTATGAAAAACAAAACATGCACCTTACAGAAAATGTGACAGACTTTTAACCACTTAACTTAAAACCTACCAACAGTAACCTCATCATCATCCTCATACAGAAAGCTGCCCTCACAGTCATCAATGTCTGAATTCTGCCCACTGGGAAGTTCTTTCTCCATTGTGTAATCATCTGTCTCAGTAGTAGGCTGTTTCATGCTGCCAATGCCACCAGGATGGTCCATTTCTACAACATCAGCAAAACTATGACTATGGCAGGGTACAAATACTGAGGTTGCAGTCTGAGCTGGTATGTGCCCCTCATTCATTTTTATGAATGTCAGCAAACTGAAATTTGCAGGAGAGAGGTTTGTATGATGATTCCAAACTATTACACCCACTGAGCTGAATACCCTCTCGACACTTGCACTGGAGAGTGGGCATGTCAGGTACTTCAGTGCAACTGTGGTCATCTCTGGCCATTCACTGACCTTTCCACTCCATTGTAAAAGGGGATTATCAGTTATTGACAGATGCCTGTTTTCAGCCAAATATGAGTCAACCATTCGCTGTGCTGCACTAAGTCCAGTGGTTGATGCATCATCCTGTTCTCCGGAAACATTTATGTCACAAATCCCCACTTGGGGCAAAGCACCCCAAAGTGGGTTAACACCACCATCTGGTTTGGATGACAGACCACCTGGAACTGTAGTTCCCTTCCCCTTACAGGATATGCCTGATACTACTCCAGACTGACCTTCAGCTTGATTATGCTGCTGAGGTTTGTTGACCTTGGCCCTTGACTTCTGTGCCCCATCAGCCAAGCTCAAAAGTTGCCCACTGACATTTTTTACCTGTTCAGGTCCACCTCCAGTAGTGAGGCAATTCCAAGTTTGTACCATGGGTCCAGCATTGTTGCTATTGCAAAGTTGTCACTATGCTGAATGCTCAAGATGTGCTGATTCTGGTTGAATACTGTCAGCATGTGTTTTTGCAACACACTGTTAGCACAATGTCTGGCAACATCAAGTCTATGCTGTAGATTCATTAATGTCTGCCTCAACACCGCAGCAGTGGAATTGATTGGCTAATGGAGGCATACTCACCACTCACTGCCTGTGTGACATGTTCAAAAGGCTCTAACATTTTTATTAGTGTCCAAGAGGAGACACTGTTCAGCTGTCATAGACATGGGGGCCTCCAGAAGTGTCACATCTAGTGTGCATGAGAAGATATTCTGAAATGGCTTTGTATTGTTCATACAACCTCTTTGCCATGTATAAAGTGGAGTTGCACTGGGTGACAACTTCCAGCTTCAGGTGGTGCTGCAGGAGGCTGTTTTGGATCTGCAACTGCCGATGCTGGTCATGGGTCCTTCTAGATCGTGAAAAGTGAGAACAGATATGGCATGAAACTGTCAGCATTTCCTTTATACCAGGGTGCTGCAGAAACTCCTGCACCACAAGATTTAAACAGTGGGCCATGCATGGAATCCAAACAAAGCCACCATTTGTGATGCATTTAACCAAATTTGACCCATTGTCAGTTGCTATGAACCCAGCTCTCAGGGACAGGGGGTTCAGTCACTTGTCAATTTCAGTCAGTACCAAGTCCAGCATGTTTTACTCTGTGTGAACAGGTCACATTGTGCATAGCAATCATTGCAGGTGTTGAATTTCTGGAAGATTGCTACCATGACACTTCACCAAACTACACTGATTATTCACACTCACCAACAGCACAAACAGCACCGAGCACCTGCGCCTAATGTGCAGTTATGCATAAATATGAACTCCCACTGTTTTGCACGTGTCCACATATCCATACTTAAATGGATGACTGAGAGGAGAAATGTTTAAGGCATGTTTTACAGAGCTGGACACAGTATGGTACAACTTGGGGACAGCAGGGTGGAAACATATGTCCTGGATGGGATTTTCCATTTTGACAGGCACGTGCTGCAAACCACGGAACCTGGAATTCTCCATGAAGGAGAAGGGCAACAGATCAATTACCGCATTTCAACCACGGAGAATTAAGTTCACATGACACTGTATGATTGGGTGGGATTTCAGCTTTGCAAAATCACTCTGCAATGGGCTGACTTAAAAGTTTTGCATGGGGTGTGATGACAAATGGCTTTGCTTTGTGAATGGCTGGGGTGAGTGTGGACTTGTGATGAAGACGGTTGCACAGGTGATGAAAATCCACAAATGAATTTATTTTCCCAGATTTATGAACAGGGTTGATGTACCACCTGCATTAGACATACTGTATAAATCACCACCACTACCAAAACTGCTACTATCATCACCACTGGACAAGATTTCAAAATCACTATGCTCTTCCACCTCATCATGCCTGTAGTAATCCTCTGCTGTTAGTTCAATGCTACTGCATATATTCCTACTTGATCTTACAGTCATGGAAGGGGATAACATGCTTATTATGGTTGATGATGAGAGTGAATGCCCCACTCTGGTATTAGCTGCCATCTTGTGCTGGGTCCACAGTGCTATGTGCCTGTTCCTAAGATGGGTATGCTGTCCCCCTGTGCCCAGATGGTTCCCCTATTTACCTCGATTCACACACGCATGGCAAAGCTGGCAGATTGCAACTGACTCATCAGTTGGTCTTGCACAAAAATCCCAAACAATGGATTGCGATCCTTACTTTTAACATGCCCCTGATGCTGCTTATTGAACTCAGGTTTTTAAGCCCTGAAATGGGGGCTTATGCTACATGATTTTTCAGGCAGGACACACTTGGACTGCAACTGACCACCACAGCTACCTGTCATTATTACTGGGTCATCATCATCATCATCAACTAAAACTGTTAATCATAATTTTTTACGGGGGCCGGGTAATGCAAACAGACCCAGACACAGCCACCTTGACTTTCTTTTTCTCTGGTTCCCAACAGGTGTCACTGACATCATCATCATCATATTCATCAACATCATCCACATCCACATCTTCTGCTTGGATGCTGACTTGTGGACTGCATGTTGCAACCACAGCAACATCATCATCATCATCACTACCACTCGATATTTTTGCACCACACTGTGAATCATTGCATGGCAAATGCATAACCTGAACCACGGTGGAAGAAATGTGACATTGTGTGTTATCATTGCCATGAGGATCAAAATCATGTTCAGTTACCATGGGGATGTTACTGGGGAGTATGACATCATCTACACTGTCACTCACAGCTTTAGACTCAACTATATTTTTGGATACGGTCTACTGGTCAGAAGTGGAACTTGAGGCAGCAATACTCATACTACCAGCAACTGCACTAACACCACCAGCTGGGACAACATCATCTCCTCCAACTACGAGTGAAGCTACCAGTTGCACTGTAAAAAACATTGCAGGAGAAATCCCTTTCCTCACATCAGCAATGCACTTCTGTCTACTAACATGTCCACAGACAATTTTACCACTGGCAGCAGTGCCATGGCCAGAAACAGCTTTGCTTGCACGTCTCTTTGTGGGCATTTTGAGGGATCACCAAGAAAATTCAAAACAAATTTAGATTTTGGAACTTTTAGTCTGGGCCACTGGATGTGAAGTGAAAAAACAACTGTGGCTTCAAGAAGAGATGCAGATGCAAAGTCATAACAACACCTTAACTAACCAGTGCTCACAAGTCACAAAACAATCTGGAAAAGAATACCTCTTGCCGGTTGGGGGGAGCACTGCAGTAACAGTCCAAAACCATGATGCCACAAAGCAGTACAAAATCACGCAGCTACAGTGGATAGCAGGTTCACACTGTTGCAATTACTCTGTGGCACAATAAAGGGTGTCTGATTTGATGGCATGCATTCCACACACACTCACACACACACTACAAGTAATGTTTAGCAAATTGAAAACTTCAGTAATATAGCCACATATTTTAAACAAACTGAAATTATGCACTGCTGCACCACAACAATCAGCAAAAAAATTTCAATAATTTCTGAAAATATTACTGTGTGAACATTAACACAGGTATACAAGAAAAATATAACCAAAAGAGAAAGAACTGCCTTTTTCTCCAAGTTAATCTACCTATGCCACAGATACGCCCCTTCCCAAAGCACACTTCCAGTGTCTGTTAGTACACAGACTGAATGTTCTAAATTAACATTCAAAATCCACACACAAACAATAAACACTCAATGAAATGAGCACAGGAGGGTTTCCTACAATCAATGCAGTAAATGTTCTTGTTTTGAGCAAAACAAATAACTTAAAAGGGAATTTTTAACAGCTTTTAGAGGGTTTGAATTGCAGAGAGCTCTGAGAGCAAACTGTCTCCTACAGCTACCTACACACACTACCCAGAACAGAGGCTGTGTAGAACAATCTAGAGCCCATGTGACTTGCAGTCCCATGAACCACTGCAAAATTAGCCTTGGAGCTCAATAACAAGGTGAAGTGATGTGAAGTCCATTGATTTCTATGTACTTCGCATTAAAATTGGGGAGAAGTGGTTGAGAGAAGGCAGAGTAACACTAAGTCAATGTTTTCAATGGACTTTGCATTCCTCGTTATGATGAGAAGTACTCCACTTCATGTGCAGATTACCTCATGGATTCCACATTACTCCACCTAATCACTTTGCAGAGTGAATTATAGCTACTGGCCCACCACTACTTGGGGCTGCACAGTGGAGTTGGTACAGGAAAGGTTTGTGAAACTGGGAAACTATGCTCGGAAACAGGGAGGTCCGTGGCATTCTCAGAGGTGTTACCAGTCCCAGGGGTGAGCAGGGCAAGAAAGGAAAGGATAGCAGAGTTCAACTCCTAGTCTGAGATACTGGTATAAAGCACAAGGGTATGGGTTAGTAGGAGGATGGGGAGATACTTGGACTAACAGAGAACTGTACGCAAGGGATGGTTTACACCTGAATGGGGCAGGTAAGTGGGTGTTTAAGAGCAAATTAGAGGATTATATTGCTTTGAGAGGGTATTTAAACTAGGTAGGGGGGAGGTGAGTGTGCAGCTAGTATGCAGGTTACCAGATTGGAGTGCAAAATGCACTGTCCCCCCTTGATAACATTGAGGGTAAGGGCAGGGGACCACTGAGAGGAGGGGGGCAGACTAAGGAACTGAGGGGAGGAAGGATGGATAGGAATGGGTGGAAGGTGATCTCTCTAATTGAAAGGAACCAGGTAATAAAAACAGGTGCTTCAGGTGCTCCATGCAGAGGGGAGTGTGGATGTTGCTGTAGTGACTGAGACTTGGGCCACCCAGTACCATGACTGAGATCTGGCAATCCAGGGGTATAAAATTTACAAGAAAGACTGGGAGGTTGGGAGACGGGGTGGAGTAGCACTCTATGTGGAGAGAAGGGATCAGATGTATGAGGGACGAGGGGGAGAAAGGGAGGACAGAAGCACTATGGATGCAGCTTCTGGACTCCAAGGGTAGAAAGCTGAGGCTGGGGGTGGTGTACAGACCAACAGCCCAATTAGTGGAGCTGGACAGGGAGTTAGCAGAGCAAATAAGGAGGGTGTGTAGAAAGGGGAGTGTGGTGATTGTGGGGGATTTTAGTCTGACGGGGTAGATTGGAGCACCCCAGTCACCTCCAGTGCCAGGGAGCAGGTGCTCCTGGACACAATCCAGGATGGTCTCCTGACACAGCTGGTAAGTTGGTCAACATGACTAGGTAATACACTGGACTTGGTGCTGTCAAATGGGGAGACAGTGAGGGAAATAAGGGTGGAAGACCCACTAGCTGGTAGTGACCACCAAACAGTGTGGCTCACTCTCAAGTTGGGCAGGGAGTCTGGAGGCACAGTAACAAAGGTGGTGGATTTTAAGAAGGTGGACTCAGGAGGATGAGAGAAATGCTGCAAGGGACACTTCAGTGTACTAGGCCAGAGATGGATGCACAACAAAGTGAGAAAGTATTATAACTGGGCTAACAGAGGCTATAGAAGCTTGCACCAGGACTTAAAGCAAGAAGTGCAGAGCCAGGAAATCATACAGGCTGAACAGAGAAGTATTGGAGGGGGGTGAGGGTGAAGAGAGATGCATACCAAAAGTTCAGGAGAATGAGGAAGAAAGAGGACAGGAAGGCTTATGTGAGTTGGTCCAAGGAGGTGACCAAGCAAGTAAGAGTAGCCAAGCCCTCCAGTGAGCTAAGGTTAGCGCAGGGCACCGGGGGCAGAAGGACTTTGCCTATGTCAGGAGAGAGAAGTGCAGAGACCATATAAGAAGATAAAGTGGGAGGGAATAGGTGGAAAGGAGAGAGGAACAAACGGAAGTACTAAATGAATACTTTTGCTCTGTTTCTCACAAAGGAGTAGGATTCGCCACTACCACCATGGACTGGGAGGGTGGGGGGGGAGGGAGTAGATGATGGATGGAATGATTGAGGGAGTAGAGTACTAGAGGGTCTGAGGGCATTAGGGTGGACAAGGCGCCAGGTCCTGATGGCATCCACCCCAAGGTGCTGAGGGTTGCAGAGGTGTTGGCAGAGCCACTGGCAAACCTGTTCAGTACCTCACTGGACACAAGGTGGGTGCCTCAGGATTGGAGGGTGGCCCATGTGGTGCCTATACACAAGAGTGGACCTACAGATGAGTCAGGAAATTATCAGCCTGTCAGTCTCACTTCCATAGTGGGCAAACTTATGGAGATGATACTGAAGGAGAGGCTGGTGTTGTTCCTTGAGGATAATGACCTCCAGGATGGGCGGCAGTATGGGTTCATCTTGGGAAGATCTTGTCAGACCAATCTAATAGAATATTACAACTGGGTAACAAGAGAGCTGGATATGGGTCATGCTGTAGATGTCCTGTACTTGGACTTCATCAAGGCCTCTCGATTCAGTGCCTCGTGGGAGGCTGGAGATGATGCTGACTGCTGTGGGGTGGGATGCACCCACAAACTGGATAAGGAACTGGCAGCAGGAGGTTGCAATGGGAGGTAGTGGGGATCTCGACACCAGACCAGTGACTACTGGAGTGCCACAGGGCTCAGTGCTAATTGGACTTTTATCTCAAATATTGCACATGGAGTTGGGAGCAGGTTAGTCTGTTCATGGATGATACCAAAATGGGGGCAGTGGTTTGATGAAGAGGATGAATGGAAACAACTACAAGGGGACCTAACCAAATGGGAGTTATGGTCGGAGAAGGGGCAGCTGGGGTTCAATGCAAAAAAGTGTAAGGTTGTGCACTTCGGGGCAAAGAACCCAAGGATGGACTATTGGTTGGGAGGGGTAAGGCTGGGGATTACTGAGGAAGAGAAGGGCCTAGTGGTGTTAGTAACAGGGAGCACGAACAACTCTGCCCAATGCAGAAAAGCAGTAGCTAAGGCAAACAGGAGGCTGGGCTGTATCGCAAGAGGTTTCTCGTCCAGGCATAGGGAGATGATCCTGCCCCTCTACAGATCTTTGGTCAGGACACACTTGGAGTACTGTATTCAGTACTGGTGGCCATATCTGAAGAGGGATATTAATTTACTGGAAGATGTGCAATGGAAAGCAAACAAAAATGTTCAAGGGGATGGAGGGCAAGTCCCACGAAGACTGGCTGAATGAGCTGAATATGTACATGCTGAGGAGAGGAGGGATGTGGGATATGATTGAAATGTTCAAGTATTTGAGGGAGCTAAACAAAGCTAGCACTGAAGGGTTGTTTAATCTGAGGAAGGTAGGGTCAAAGGGGTATGGACTAAGACTGAAGGGTGGAAGATTTAGAGGAGATGAGGAGCCTCACTACAGAGGAGGGTGGTGTCTAAACGAACGTTCTACCAGTGGGGGTGGTATCATATAAGACAGTAGGATGTTTAATAGGTTGTGGGACAGAGCACTAGGAGTGGTCTTGGTGAGGGGGCTGAGGCCATCATGGGAATGGCAGATGGGAAGGGTTGGAGCAACTACAATCTAGGGCTAGCTGCACACTCAGGCAGACACTGATAGACTGGGTGGTCTGTTTCGCTGGAAAATTCGTATGTTCATATGTAAGAATGTAATTTCACAGGTAGATCAAGAGGTAAAAGGTCTTTAAACAGATGCTCTAACAGTCATCAAGAAATACTTTGAACTAGACTGGCCCACATTGACCATTCAGCTCCTGAGACAGAGAAAAAGTGGATGCCAAGTAGTGGTGGGCGAAGGGGGCTCAATCCGCTCCGCGAAGCATTTCACGGAGCGCAGACAGATTCGCAGAGTGCTCCGCAATGCGAAACGGAGTACTTCACGTTATAATGAGGAACGCGTAGTGCACTGAAAACAGCGACTTCCATTACTCCGCCTCCACTGGTCACTACTCTTTCAATTTTAAGGCGAAGTACATTGGTGGCAGTTCACTTCACCGCACTTCACCTTGTTTTTGAGATCCGAAAGCAGATTTTGCAGAGATTTATGGGAGTTCAGGTCACATGGGCTCTATATTGATCTACACAGCCACAGTTCAGGGTAATATGAGTAGGAAGGAGTAGGAGACAGTGTGCTCTGATAGCTGTCTGTAGGAATCTTTTAAAAGCTGTTCAAAAAGCATTTTTGCTTTTTTGGGGGGATCCAACTGTAGTTCATCGATTGTAGGAAACCCTCCTGTGCTTACATCATCGAGTGTTTTTGTTTGTGTGTGGATTTTGAATGTAGATTTACAACACTGAGTGTGTGTGGTGAAAGACAGTGAAGTGTGCTGTGTGGGGGAAGGGCGTATCTGAGTGTAGGTATATTTAAGTTGGAGAACTAGTGATTTATTTGTGTTTTGTTTAAATTTTTGTTATATAACTGACTCTGTTACTGTACACATAGTAAAACTGTCAGTAATAGTACACATTTTCTTGCTGTTTGTTGTGTGAATGTGGTGCAGCATTTCATAAGGTCAGGTTGTTCAAATTACAAATTTACATTACGTGGCAGTACACTGAACTTTTGCATTTGTATCGTTCCTCATTCAGCATTGTACACAAAGTGTTCTTGTGTTGTGTGTGCAGCGCTATGCATCAAATATAATACACCTTTAAAATTTGTGACACAGATTAGTGTAAGAGCAACCAGCTAGCAGTGTGAACTCTATCCACTGCAGCTGCCTGATTTTGTACTGCAATCATGTTCTCTGTTCTTAGTTTTACTGCTTGTAGTGTCGTAAAATCAGCACTGTCTTGTATTCAGTGCTCCCCCCCCAACCCCACGGTGAAAAAGGTATTTTTTACGGACAGGATTGTTTTTGTGACCCCATCAGCACCACTGGTTACTGAAGTTGTTTTGATACCGTGACAGTGTCACAACACAGTAGTCTCTTATCTGTTGCTGAAGCCACAGTTGTTTATTTTGCTTCACATATAGCCAGCGTTCCTCCAGTCAGGAAGTGAATGTATCAAAATCTAAATTTGGTAATAATAATTGTGGTTGATCCCCCCAAATGCCTGCAAAGAGACGTGCAAGTAAAGCTGTTTCTGGCCATGGCAATATTGGCAGTAAGAGGGTCTGTGGGCGTGGTAGTAGTATGAGGATGAAGAAGTGCATTGCTGATGTGAGGAAAGGTATTTCTCCAGCAGTGTTTTTTACAGTCCAATCAGTAGCTTCACTGATAGTTGGAGGAGATGATGTTTTCCCAGCCAGTGGTGTTAGTGTTACTGGTGTTAGTGGTGGTGGAGGTAGCATTAGCATTGTTGCATTAAGTTCTAATTCCGACCAGTGTACCTTATCCAAACATATTGAGTGTGAAGCAGTGTAGTTGAGTGACAGCATACATGATGTCATACCTAGCTAACATCCCATTAACTGAACCTGATTCCGATGATCATATCAACGATAGCATACAATGCGATATTCCATCCACAGTGGCACTTAACGTTATGCATTTTCCGTGTAGTGATTCACAGTGTGTTGAAAAAATATCAGGTGATGGTGGTGTAGATGCTGATGATGAATGTGATTATGTTGCTGTTGTTGCAACATGCCGTCCACATGCTAGCATCCAAGCAGAAAATGTGGATGTGTGTGACAGTGACGTTGATGAATATGATGATGATGTAATTGACTTCAGTTGAGAACCGGAGAAAAAAAAATTAAAAGTGGTTGTGTTTGAATCTGTTTGTAGGAATTCCCCCCCTGTAAAAACTTGTGATTTACCAGTTTTAGTGGATGATGATGATGATGATGATGATGACCCAGTACTCAATATGATAGGTAGTCATGGTGGTCAGTTGCAGTCCAGGTGTGCAGTGCCAGAAACATCATTTCCCCTTCAGTGCTTCAAATAACAGACTTAAATAAGTTACATCATCATGGACATGTTAAAAGCAGAGCATCACAGTCCCTTGTTTGGGATTTTTTGTTCAAGATGCAAATGATGATTCAGTTGCAATCTGCCAGGTTTGCCATGTGCGTGTGAGTCCGGGTAAAAGGGAAGCCATCTTGGGACAGGAGGACAGCATCGCATCTGAAGAATAGGCACTTGGCTCTGTGGACCCAGCACAGCTGGCAGCTAATACCAGACTGGGGCATTCACCCGTATCACCGCAACCGTAGCCAGCATGTTATCCCTTCCATGACTGTTAAGCCCAGTAGGAAATTAAACATGTGCAGTAACTGTGTAATAAGAGCAGAGGATACTACAGGCATGAGATGAGGTGGAGGACCATAATGACTTTGAAATGTTGTCCAGTGCTGGTGACAGTAGCAGTTTTATGGTGGTGGTGGTGGTGGTGGTGGTGGTGACTGCAGTATGTCTAGTGCAAGTGGTACATCAACCCGATTGGCAAATCTGAAAAATAACATCATTTCTGGGTTTGTCATCATCACCTGTGCAACCGTCTTCATCAAATGTCCACACTCCACCCCTGCCAATGCCATGCATCACAGAGCACAACCATTTGTGACCAACAACACACCCTATGTAAAATGTAAGTCAGCCCAAGTTACAGAGTGTTTTTGCATAAACTGATACCCCCCAATCATACAGTGTCACGTGAACTTAATGCAGCTGTAGCAGAAATGCTGCCAATTGATCTTTTGCCCTTCTCCTTTGTGGAGAATTTTGGGTTCAATGGTTTGCTGCCCGTGCCTACCCAAACTGGAAAGTCCCATCCAGGACATACTTTTCTACCCGTGCTATTCCCGAGTTGTTCCGCACTGTCTCAGACTCAGTAAGACATGCCCTTCAACATTCCTCCTCTCCATTCATCCATTTAAGTATGAATATGTGGACAAGTGGCAAAAGAGTGGGCAGTTCATAACTGTGTATAACTGCACACTGGGCGCAAGTTGTTTGTGATGCTGGTAGTGTGAATAATCAGTGCAGGAAGGTGGATTGTCGTGGTAGCAATCTTCCCGGAATTCGCCAGTATGCAACAAGTGCTATGCGCAGTGTGACCTGTTCACACACTGGTGAGAACATGTTGGACATGGTACTGACTGAAATTGACAGATGGCTAAACCCTCTATCCCTGAGAGCTGGGTTCATAGCAAGTGACAATGGGTCAAATGTGGTGAAATGCATCACGAATGGTGTTTTTTTTCATGTTCCATGCATGGCCCACTGTTTAAATCTTGTGGTTCAGGAGTTTATGCATTACCCTGACATAAAGGAAATGCTGATCATTGCACGACATATCTGCTGTCACTTTCAAGATCTGAAAGGCCCATGACCAACTACGGCAGTTGCAGATACAAAACAGCCTGTCTCAGCACCGCTTGAAGCTGGAAGTTGTCACCCAATGAAACTCCACGTTATACATGGTGAGAGGTTGTATGAACAATACAAAGCCATCTCAGAATATCTTGTTATGCACACTAGCCGCGACAGTTCTGGGGCTCCATGTCTCATGGACGCACTGAACAGTGGTGCCTCATGGACTCTGTAATAACAATTTTGCAGCCTTTTGAACATACCACACAGGCAGTGAGTGGCAAGTCAGCTCCATTAGCCAATCAATTCTACTGCGCGGTGTGCTGAGGCAGACATTGGTGAAAGTACAGCATAGCTCTGATGTTGCCGGAGAGGTGGTAGCAGTATGTTACCAACATGCTGACAGTATTCAACCAGAATTGTCACATTGTGAGCATTCAGCTTAGTACAACTTCTACATGGCAACAATGTTGGACCCACGATACAAATGTGAATTGCATCAGTACTGGAGGGAGGGCCTGAACAGGTAAAAATACCAGTGGTCAGCTGGTTTGCTTGGTTCATGGGCACAGAAGTCACATGCTAAGATTTGCAAACCTCAGCAGCATAATCCAGCTGAAGGTGTAGCTGGAGGATCAGCAAGCATATCATGCAAGGGTAAGGGACTGTAGTTCCGGTGGTCTGTCATCCAAAGTGGTTGGCGCCAACCTGCTTTGGAAGGCTTTGTCAAGTTGGTATTTGTGAAATCAATGATTCCGAGGAACAGGCTGATGCATCAACAATTGGACTTAGTGTGGCACAGAGAATGGTTGAGTCATATTTGTCTGAAACAGGCATCTGACAATAAGTGAAGATCCTCTTTTGTACTGGAGTGGAAAGGTCAGTGAATGGCCAGAGCTGACTGCAGTGACACTGAAGTACCTCACGCCCCACCCTCCAGTGTAAGTGTTGATGGGTTATTCACTTAGCAGCAGTGCAATAGTAAGGGAACATCAGACAAACCTGTCTCCTGCAAATGTTAGTTTGCTAACATTCATTAAAATGAATGAGAGGCACATACCAGCACAGACTGCAACCTCGTTATTCGTGTCCGGCCTAGTCATGGTGGTCTTGCTGATGTGGAAATGGAGCATCCTGGTGGCACTGGCAGTGGCTGCCTGAAACGACCCACCACTGATGTAGATGATGACACAATGGCGAAAGAATTTCCCAGTGGTCAGACTTCAGACATCGATGACTGTGAGGGAAAGTTTTCTTTATGAGGATGATTGATGATGTGGTTAATGTTGGCAGGTTTTAACTGCAGTATTTAAAAGGCGTTGTGCCCCCCCATCCTGGACCATCACCACCGGGACTGATGTTATCCAGGTCTGCCACCATGAGTCTATCTGCCCCCCATGACACCACCACCACCACGGGACTGATGTTAGCCACGTGCTGCCACCATGAGTCTATCTGCCCCCATGAACCACCACCACCACCGGACTGATGTTAATCAAGTCTGCTGCCACCATGAGTCTGTCTGCCCCCAATGACCACCACCACCACTAGGACTGATGTTATCCATGTATGCCACCATGAGTCTGTCTGCCCCACATGGATCACCAGTCCACCAGTGCAGCACTACCACCAGCTTCTTAATATTTGAACCATAAAGTGAGTATGTGTACTCGTGTTTGTTATGCTGCCTCACTTCCTTAAGTTCTCTGTTTTGTTTTCTGTAGCTTTTCAGAGCTGCAGTGGCAACACACATACAGTACACTTCTTTTGTTTTGTTTTTTACAGGAGAACAAAAACAAGCTCCATTGCTATTACTAGTTGGGAAAGATGCTGTAGCTATACCATACAGAGAGGAACCGATGTAATGTCCATGTGAAATCCATTCTGGTAAGTATGAAGATTTCATTTCATCTGTTTCATTGCTTTGTAAAGACTGCTGCAAATATTGCACACAACAGGTTGTCTTAGTAGTTGACAAGATATGTCTCTGAAATGGAACTTGACAATAGAGATTGAGATTTGAAAACCAGGGAGGGACACATAACAATGAAGTTGTAACTTTTAAGAAGTCATTCATTTCTTTTTTAGGTAAATACGCAATACTTTGTTGTTCTGTCAAAGTGGCCTTATCCCAAAAAGTTCTTCAACAACAGGTACACCCCTCCCCCGACCAAAGCTTTGGCACACATGCAGCACGCAGAAGTCATTTCATTCGATGACCATGACCATCATTAACAACCGGACTCCAGAAGGATGCAGATGAAATCTGTGAAGAAGTAAAAAAATTAGAAACCATTACAGAAAAACTGAAAATATGATTCCCCACCCCTCAAAAAAAAAAGAAATACTTACCTTCATGTGCTTGAGAGTTATCCATTTCCATTTAAGTGCAAAAAATTCTCATTGAGCACTGGAATGTGCACAGCAACAGTTTGGAGTCACCTGTGTGATGCAGAACAATAGCATGAGTACATGCCAATGTCAAGTTCAACCCCTCATAATTACCTACAAAATACACAACATATATATATATATATATATATATATATATATATATATATATATATATATATATATATATATATATATATATATATATATATCTACTCACCAAGGCTACTATTAGTGTACATCCAAAGGGCACCTTTCAATCCAGTTGAGATGATCACATTTCATTTGGTGGAATCATCTCACACTACACATTGGACCAGAAACACGAACCTCACAGGCATCATTTTATACGGGGGACAGGGTACGTGCTGAAACAGTCTCATTTCACTTCGTTACCACTTGTCAATTTTCTGCACACAAGGACGACGCATTGTGGGCCTGCAGAAAAAATATAGGGACTCTGTGCCACCACTGCGCGCATGACTTGAGTGCGCCATTAATTCTGGGGGACTTTGTATCTGCTGAAACAGTCTCTTTTCACTTCGTTACCACTTGTCAATTTTCTGCAGACAAGGAGGACGCATTGTGAGCCTGCAGAAAAAATCTGGGACTCTGTGCCACTTTTGTGTGTTCTGTGATTGTTCCTGTGAGCTCATAGTCATGATGTCATAGTGACATTTTTACAATTAAAGCAGCGTTGCAAGAATGTCTTCACAGTTCTGAACTGTACTTTTTTATGCTACTTTAAATTGCCACAGCAACCACTACTTATGTGCGAGTCGTCAGTGACTTGAATGATACGATTCTTCTCACAATTTATGTCTGCTTCACTTACTTCTACTTTTCATGTATGAAAACAAAATAACCACATCTTCAATATTGTTCTGACCAGCTTTGTATTTATTTGCAGCTGCTTTTCAATAACTGTTGTTCCGTGGTGTCATATAAAACACTGACTGATGCATAACTGTTAGTTAACAACAGAGGTTATATATGACAACTACTTGATGTGATGGAGAAAAGCAGAGGAGAACAATGACAAAGACCTGGTCACACTCACTGTCAGCAGCACCAATTTAACAGGAATGCTCCTTTCATTATTTCACACATGAAAAAAGGTAGTACAGCACACTCAATTACTGCAAATTACCGTATCATTCCAGTCAGTCAGGATGTAAGTAGAGGAAGTTGTAACATGGCATTAAAAAATATAGGTCAGAGTTATCAACAGATTGTAGTGCTGCTGCTTTACAGACAGTCACCACATTACATAGTTATGGTGATGCACATAAACTAATATGTGGGGGCATTACTACCACTGGAATATTTCTTGCTCCACAGAGTGCAATATATGTCTGTGAAAACCACCCATAATTTCGTTACAGTGAGTCACAAGACAGAGGAATTAACAATCTGAAAAGCAACCGACATTTGTGCCACACTTCCTCAGCAACGTTAAGATGTGATAGCAGGGGGAGCGCAGGTGCATGCTCCACTATACTGAATGTCCAGCAGCTATCCCAAGCAATGTTTCCTTATGTTATAAGGTTCACTTTCTCGTGAAATGTGGGATGTTTCCACTACCAAGGTTCTTCTTACTGGAAACGTGGCCACACATTTCACAACAAACTGACCATTAACATAAAGAAACATTCTCAAACCTGCACATTCCGATATTCACAGTAAGGAGCACACACACGTGCTCTCCCTGCCATCATGTCCTAATATTGCTGAGAAGGGAGGCAGAATGTGGGCAGATTTTCAGAATGGGAATGCCTCTGTCATATGACTCACTGTGTAATGCATTTACGCATTGTTTTCAAAATGTATTGCACTATGTGGTGTAAGAAACATTCCCTGAAGGGAAATGTGTATGATTTAATAATAACAAAAAAAACACAACAAAAGTACACACAGTAGTGGGGTGGGGTTAGCAGGGTGGGGTGGGTGGGGGCAGAAAACAATACTTGGACTTACTATGGCCGTGGGATGCCGTGGTAGTCAAGTAGCAGGTGCAGCGCTGAAAGTATTTGCTGCTGCTGTGCTTCCGCTCTGGTAACCTGCTGCTCCAAATTAATGAAACGCTTGTTGTTTTCCTCCAGTGCTGCCCACACCAGGAGAAGGTCAGACTGGCTAACAGGGACTGTGCTGGGGTCCACTGCTGTGGGTAATCCAGGTAGTGGGGCTGGTGGTGGACAGGGTGGTGCTGGTGGCTGTGGTGGTGGTGGTGAAGCACCTGATGTAGCCCTCCTTCTCCTGCTGTGGCAGTGACTGCTGTGAGGCACATCTCCCACCTAAGCAGCACCCTCAGCCACTGCCATGGTAGAGCCAGCAGGAGGACACATGGCCCCTTCCGTGGCAGCCTGCCACTCTGCCCAGTGGTGATTCATCATGTGGGTGCGCTGGCCACCGGTCCCCAAATGTGTCCCGGGAGCCCACAGTGCACCCGCACACCACACACACGGAACTTCACCACTGTACTGTCTCCCCCCACACAATTAAAAAACTCCCACACTGGGGAGCTGCGGGGGGGGGGACCAGACACAGTACACACTTGGCAGGCATGAGTCCCACCACCACCCACTATTGCCGGTGCCACCTCCTGTGGCTGTGGAGGTGGTGGAGGGGGTGCTGCTGGAGCCCCAACAGCTTCTGCTAGTGGTGGTGGTGGAGAAGGTGGATGAGCAACAGCCACCGGTGGCATTGGTGCTGCTACTGCTGCTCCTGTTGCTATCATGGGGGTAGCAACACTGGCTAGGAGTCTGGAGCAGTCCAACATAATACGACTGCCCTGCCCCCCACGGGTCCGCACTCCTCCCCTCCTAATGCTCCCACGTGCCAGCAACTTGCCTTCCCTTACTCCAACCTGACCCTCCATCCTCCTGGGTCCACGGGACGCACACACATACACACACACAGACAGTGGACACACACGCACACACACACACACACACAGTCAGTCACACACACAAAACAAAAGCAAAACTTATACAAAAAAATTCACTAAACAAAAAACACTAACACAATACAAGCACTAAATAAAATAGATTTTAAAAAAGCTTTTGCTTTCTCCCTGTACAAATGCAAAGGAGAAAGTGAAACTGCTTCTCTGGCTCACTTCTTTCCTGCCTGGCTAAAGCATGTGACTTACAGTAATGCAGGCCATGTGATGTGCCTATTTTCTTCTCACTCACCTTACTTCATGTTAATGCATAATGAGAATGCAGTGGTAATGATACTGTAGTAGAACACTTTACAGGGTCCACTTCACGTTGTCTCAGATGGACATGAAGTGGCTACTGGTCCACTTCGAGGGCGGATTTATAATTCTCTGCATCTCTAATGCCAAGGTGGTAAACTGGGTCAGAAACTGGTTGAGTGACAGGACAGAGAGGGTGCTGGTAAATGGTATTCAGTCTGAGAGGAGAGGGGTGACCAGTAAGGTGCCACAGGGATCTGTGCTGAAGCCAGTCCTCTTTGATGTCTTCAGAAGTGACATTGCAGAGGGGCTGGAGGGGAAGGTATGCCTCTTTACAGATGACACTAAGATGTGTAACAGGGTCGACACTCCAGTGGGGTGAAAGAAATGAGACGGGCCCTAAACATGCTTGAGGAGTGGTCAAGAATGTGGCAGCTAAGATTCAATGCAAAGAAGTACAAAATCTTGCACTTGGGGCACTGAAATCCAAAGAAGGAGTACAAGATGGGGGGTGGGAAGGTACTAATGGCCACCAGTGAAGAAAGGGACCTGAGGTAATCATATCTGATTACCCAAAGGTAACCAAACAATGTGAGAAAGCTGTGGGGAGAGTTAGTGGGATACTAGGGTGCACAGTGAGAGATATCATCAGCAGCAGAAAAAAGAAGGTGGTTATGCCACTGTACAGATCTCTAGAGAGACATCATCTAGAGTAGGCAAAGCAAGGCAAAGTTTATTTGCAGGGCACCCACTCCTGGAGGCTCTGGGTGCCTAACACACACAAGGCAGGTAAAACATCCAGAAAAGGGAAGCAAGAGAATAATAAACATTAGATATCAGAATTATTAAAACAGCAATTAAAATAAAACAGATCCAAAGGCTGGCCAGGTTACATCAGGAAATGCCAAAGAGAATAGATGGACATTGAGATCACTCTTCAAACACTCGACCGATGGGGTCTGCCGAATGTAAAAAGGAAGAGCATTCCATAAGACTGGGCCACTGACACTAAACACTCGGTTTGCTGACGGTTTTAAGTCGGGTCCTAGGAACCTCAAGGAGGCCTCTGGTTGGGGCGCAGAGGGGGTGGACTGAGACAGCTGGTGTCAGAAGGTCAGCCAGGTAGCCAAGGCCTAGTCTATGTATGGCCTCATAGGTGAGTAAACTCACTTTGAAAATAACCCTTCACCTGACCTGCAGCCAGTGCAGACTCCGTAAAACTTGGGTCACATGACTTGACTTAGAAAGGCCAGTCAGTAACCTGGTAGCAGCATTCTGCACCAGCTGCGGCTAGCAGAGGGTACCTCCAGAGACCTTGAAGTATAAAGTGTTACAGTAATCAAGCCTGGATGTCACAAGGCATGAACTAGTGGGAAGATCTTCAGTCAGAAACTAGGGTTTGATCCTGGCAATGTTCCTCAAGTGGCAAGAAACACTTTGGACAAGAGATGACACCTGAGCTTCAGATCTCAATCTGTCATGCATGATGACACCAAGATCTTGCACCCTAGAGGAGGCAATCAATGGCATAGGTCCCAAGAAAAGACCTGAGGCCCAGCTGGAAGCAATCTCATCATGCCCTTGACCCACCTCAACCACCAGCACCTCTGTCTTATCTGGGTTCAGTTGCAACCAGCTGGAGGACATCCAGTCATTGATCTCAGCCAGGCAGTTGTTATGCACTTCCACAGAATTTGGTGTTCAAGGGGCAAAGAACAGATACAACTGCATATCATTTGCGTAGCAGTGAAACCCCATATTGTATTACTTAATGAGCTCTACCAGGGGCAGTATATGCACTGCAAATAACATTGATGGTGAGATCAACCCCTGAGGTACTCTGCAAGGCAGGAGCATTGGGGGAGGAGGAGAAATCCCCCATCACTACCCACTGCTTTATGCCAGTAACATAAGACACAAACCAGCTGAAGATAGTGCCAGTGAGTCCACAGTTCTTTCTGACGTGATCAAGAAGCACAAGGAGTACTGTGCCCAATTCTGGAGGCCGCATCTCAGGAAGGACATAGACAAAAAAAGCCAGTCCAGAGAAAGGTAACATAAATGGTACAAGGATTGCACCAAAAGTCATATGAGGAAAGACTAGAGGACCTTAATATGTATTCCTGGAGGAGAGAAGAGAGAGGGGGGATATGATAGAGACATTCAAGTACATCAGGAGTATAAACAAGGTACAGGGGGGTAGCATATTTCAGAAAAGAAGGTGTACAAGAACAAGAGGACATAATATGAGGCTAGAGGGGGTAGGCTCAGGGGCAATGTGAAGAAGTACTTTTTCACGGGAAGAGTAGTGGATGCTTGGATCAGCCTCCCTGCAGAGGTGGTGGGGGCAAAAATAGTAGGGGAATTAAAGAATGCCTGGGATATGCATAAGAGTACTCTAGCAATAGGGAAGCAAGGTTAAGCCACAGATCAACTAGGGTCTGCGGTAATGCATTAGGTAGGGAAAAGGAGCAGACTAGGTGGGCCACACGGTCCTTATCTGCTATTACTTTCTGTATATCTGTATATAAAAATAACTCCTCTCGGCCAAGGTAAGCTGAGGGTTGGCGCTGGATGCCACACCTCGCGCCACACCAGCGATCCGGTTGGGAAACAAGCCCAGGTGCTAGGGGTCGGCAGGGAAGGGAGGATTGAGCATCCGAAGACAGCTCTCCTCTTTCTAGAGTGGGATCCAGGGGCATCCTAGTGCAGTAGTGACCTCTGGTGGAGACGGAGGTACTGCTGACACTAGGAGCATAATTAGGAGATCTTGTGACTGGCGATCTATGGATCCTTCCATGTTGACGTCATTGCACGCCTGTGAGCAAGGGGAGTATGGCAAAAAAATGCCTCAGCGCACTACATGATGGCCAGTCTGATGGCGCCGCCTGGCTTCAAAAAACTCTGGATGCTCCCACTGATATGGACCCCCTGGCTTCTGCGGTGGTGGTTGTGTACCTGCCACAAGAGAAGGACCTCTGTGCAGGACCAGAGGAAAGGTAGAACTTGGGGCTTGGGGTAGGGAACGGGGCTGTAGAGATCAAGCGGACTGGGGAACAGTAGTGATACACCCCCTCAGAGGAGATAATATATAAGAAAGAAAGAAAAAAAAACCCTCTTAGGTCCCCTGTGAAACGAAAAATTCCCATGAACCTATTGCACAAACTGTATTAATAAAAGAAGTTTGAAAACTTTCAGAGGATCGGCTTGAAAGGAAATACAAAATTAGGAGCCACATTAACTGCAATATGGACCATTTCATTTATGCTCTAGTCTGGCCATGTGACTAAATATAATGTACACTGGTAAAACTAACAGACCTTTAAGATAAAAAATTGGTGGGCCCAAAAGTGTAATATGATGAAGGATGAAAGATCGATTGTGGATAGGCACTTAATCGAGGAAGGCCATAGTATTGCAAAACTCTGGTTCTATGGTTTGGAATATGCCTGTATTACACCAGAAAGCAATATGGGGAAAAAAACTACAACAGAGGGAAAACTGTAGTATACTCTACCTGAAGAGTGTAGCATCAACCTGGAACATGCCATGGAAGACTTCTCATCCTGCTGCTTGTGTTTGTGACTCCTTGAAGGCTTCTCTCAGGATGTTGACGACCGCGATGAAGTCAACACAACTGGAGACATGTTTTTTTCTTGGAACTGCTTCTCCATTCTTTCTACGGTCTTTTGGAGTACAGATTTCTCCAAAGTCCCCTTTCTGTGTTGCCTACTTGTGGAATTAAACCTCAGCAGATTTTGTAGGCTTTCACGTTATGGTCTAGGCCTACGCAGCAGACACAAACCTCATGGGAGTCTCAAATGTAGATCTTTTCTCCGTACCCACAGTAACAGAAAAGTTTTGATGGTTCTTTCGACAACATTCGACAGCACTCATATTACTGCCTCCACCTCTCTAGGTATTTTCAAATCAAGGCTGTTCTCTCACCTTGCCACCTCCAGCTCCTGTGACTGCCCTGATTAAACCTCCTATTTTCTCACTACCCACCCTGTTCCGTTATTTGACAAAGACATGTTTGGGAAACCTTTTCTCCTGCTATTGTCTGCTCCCCACACCTTTCACTTACCCTCTCTGTTCTGGACTTTTTCCTTATTTGTTTCTCCTAATCTGGCATGACCTCTTTCTTGTAATAATAATGTGATTATTGATATCTCATGTCCTTTTGCACAAGTGATTTGATATGTATTTGTATATGTTTTCTTGCTCTTGACACAACACAAATTGTTGTGTTATCTATTTAACCTTTTGTACTGTACCTAATTGCCGTGGAACCTTTGTAAAAGAGCCTCTGGCTCAAAGGTAGTAATTCCTAGAACAATAAACTAAACTAAACTAAACATGCATCATCAAAATCACTGTAAAGGTAATTAGTTATGCAAAAGAAATAAAATGGTGCCTAATGGGAATGATGTTTCCAATGGCGGTCCAACGTGTAACATGAATGGTGGGAAAAGAACTGAGGAGAGATGGGGCCACCCATGCTTATCTATACACTGATGCCTGACATCATCATGGGTGGCCCCTGGCTGACTGACTGCAAAAGTTTCCATGTGGTCCTAGTACCTCCTGGCTATATGTTCCAAAGGTGTGGCCTGATGAAAGAGATATCCTTGAAGAAGATTTGTATTATATCCAGGTATGAGCATTGGACAATAGGCTTGGCATTAGTGAAGACTAGTTGAATTGTGCATGTATAGTTGACAACATGTCTTAATGTCTCTTATGAAATGGGCATCAGAATGTAGGCATTCTGTTTGGTCCCTACTTGTGTGATATTCCTTCTTAAGTACAGGAAAAGGGTCCAGTAATGCCACTGTGCAGTGATTCTGGTAAATCTGCCACTTAGAATGTTGGCAAAATTAAACTCAGACATCTTGTTTTTCCAACTGCGAGTGGCATTTCAGCCAACATTTTAATAATGGCAGATTTACCAGAAACTAATTTTAAAAGTAAAACAATCAACCCGTCTCTACAGCTGAACAGCCTACACAAAGCTATCTTTCAATCTGCCCACCTACCGCTGAACTGCCAACAATCTGCATCCCAAGCCGCCCGCCCACTCACTCACACTCTCGCTCTCCACTGTGTGTTCTCCTACTGGTTCCATAACATACCAGACCCACTTGCCAGCCCTCCTGTTTAATGTACGCTAAACAGCCAACAATCTGTCCCAAGCCACCCTTCCCACTCTTTCGCACTCTCGCTCACCATATTATATTCTCCCCTACCTGCTGCCTGGTGCCATAACATACACAAATAAAAAAAAAAAAAAAGACAGTATAATTTATTGTTGCACAAGCTGTCTCTCAACCCGCCTGCCCACCACCAGCCCACCTTGTTCACTGTACGGCTGGAACAGCCACAACCTGTCTCTCAACCCACCCGCCCACCCACTCGCAGGCAATGTCGCCTCAACAGATTTCTCTCACCGTGCCTGTGCCATAATGTAAATAAATTTAAAAAAGAAAGAAAGTATAATTTCTTGTTGCAAACTTTGTAAATTAAATTAAGTAGGAGTGCTGCTAGTTGGGGGAGGTTGTGCATGATAACTACATGACAGTAAAAAATACAAGTAAGGATGCCTTAGAAGCTCAAAAGTCTTCAACTGAACAAACAAACAGGAGGAGGAACTATTTTATTAAAACTTCAGACAAACATTTAACTTTTTCACTATTAAATACTATTTATTTTAGGTATTACATACATCTGTATTTTAGATAACCATTTCATAAGCGCAATAAGACACTCCAGGATGTGCGTTAGACACCTCAACACACGGCTAGGAGGTGGGATGCACTCGGCCAGTGGCCTCCTGCCTCACTATGCCTCCTAGCCATGTGTTAAAGTGTCTAATGCACACCCTGTTGTGTCTTAATGCTTACTTATTGAACTCATCAATTCATAAATTTGGCTGGTATGGATTCCCTTTAACATGTGGTATTACCGTACTGTAGAATTTGAACTTTTGTCTAGTTCTATGTCATGTTTTGTATATATCCCTTTTGGACTGTGTAATGAGACTCCTATGTCTAACATAATTCCATTTTTTTTACAGATGAGAAGGAAAACATGCGTCACTACATTGGCACACTGTTTTTCCTCACCATGGGCATTCACATCCCTGGTAGCTCCATAGTGATGGGATGTGCCCCTGATAAAGTGGAAGCCTCAGAGAGCTTGTGATATCTCAGTGATTTGACAGTTTTTATTTTGTGCCCTAAATAATGGGCATGCTGAATTTATTTCATTTTGCCAGTATTGTGTCTTTATTGTGTGTAGCTATTTTGGACTTTTTTCATAGAATT
Organism: Neoceratodus forsteri; assembly: GCA_016271365.2. Taxonomy (NCBI): domain Eukaryota; kingdom Metazoa; phylum Chordata; order Ceratodontiformes; family Ceratodontidae; genus Neoceratodus; species Neoceratodus forsteri. The sequence goes on along the minus strand of CM057458.1, from coordinate 998,362,312 downwards.
TTATAGGCAGATAAAGACCATTGTTCCATCTAGTCTGTCCTATCCCTACATTGGTTGTTATACCATTCTGGTACTGGCAAGCCTTCATTCCCATAATGTGACCCCATTCCAAGTCTCACTCCTGAGTCCCATGAATTCTGTCCCACCCATGCTTAAATGTATTAGCTATCTGAACATTAACAAGCTCCTGACTTAGGTGGCTTATCTCATTTGGACATACCACGTGTTAGCTTCATGTTATGTCTCATAGTGATAGAACCCTCATTAAGTGTAAACAGTCATACTGGAAGTTCATACTGGAAAGATAGGAAAGCCAAGAAGGCAAGGCCCATATGGACTTTAGCCACAATTCAGTGGTGGAACAAGTGTTACCAACTACAGCAAACTATTTATCCAATCTATCCTTAAAAATATTTAAATTGTCAGCTTCCACTACCTCTACTGGCAGTCTATTCCACATCTTAATCACCCTGCACTTAAAGCCATTCCTTCTTAATTCTGTCCTGCTCCTTACCTCCCTCAGTTGTCTATCATGCCCTCTCAATTGATATGGTTTCTCCCTAACTATTAATCCTAACTCAGCCTTATGATCTTCACTCTGTTGATGCCCTTTAAGTACCTGAATGTTTCAAATGTATCACACCTCTCCTATGTAGTCTGCAGTGAATATGTTCCTAAGTCCTGAGACTTCCCCTGCTGATCTTGGAACAGCTTAGTCACTCTTCTTTGAAGCAGTTTCAGGTGGCACCTATCATTTTTCAGATATAGTCTCCTAAACTGAGCATGATACCCTGGGGCTGGCAGTATAGCTTAGAGGTTAAAGTAATGAGCTGTGAATGAGTTTGATACATCCAGCAGCTCTGGGTTTGATTCCCACAACCTCCTCTTGCATACAGTGTGACTCTGAGCAAGTTACTTAACCTTCCCAGTGCTCCCAGATCACCTGTAAAACAAGAATGTGTGCCTAGTGGGACTTACCTAGTTACCAAATTCCAAAATAAATAAATAGTACCCAATGTGTGGCCTAACCAATGATCTATACAATGTAAGGATCACTTCCTTCCTCTTACTAGAGAAGGCCTTCCTTATGCATCCTATCCTCCTAGTTGCTTTAATACATGCATTTTTGCAGTGTACCACAGTTTTAAGTCAGTCACGTGAGTTCCTCTCTTCAGATGTTTGTGGCAGGTGAAGTACCACCATCCACTATTTGGAATTTCTTTGCTTTACCAAATATACGTTTACTTTTTTGGCACTGAATTTTAACTTCCAAATACTAGACTACTTTTCAGTTTTTACAGGTCCTCCTTTAATTCCCTTATGCCTTTGTCATTGTCCACCCTGCCACAAATCTTTGTATCATCAGTGAACAGTGACATCCTGGCTTTTATGTTCTCACCTATATAACAAATATACATGCTGAAAAGTACTAGACCCAGGACCGACCCATCAGGTACCTCACTTGTCACTGCTGTACCACAGATGTGTCCCCATTAATGACTACCCTCTGCATCCTGTTCAGAAGCCAGTATCCCCACAACATTTATATACATCTCCATCCTCCTTCTGTATAGCCCCCATTTCCAGAAGCATATTATGGGTACCGAGTCAGAAGCCTTACTGAAGTCAAAATGCAAGAGATTATGAGACTTGCTCTTATCCAGAACTTGTGAAACCCCAGTGACCCATGCTGTTTATTATCCTGGCATCCATGGATCTCCAGAAAGTTCACCAATATTTCTTTTATGATAAACACCAGAAGCTTACCAAGTGACATTGCAAAAGAACTGGATGGGAAGGTACCTCTTTGTAGATAACACCAAGATCTGCAATAGAGAACAGACAGAAACCTGCAAAGGTTTAAGGGAATGTTCCAAGGTATGGCAGTTGGGTTTCAGTGCAAAAAAAGTGAAATATCATACATCTTGGGCACAGAAACCCAGAGGCAAAGTACAGGAAGGGGTTGGTGAGTAATTGACAGTAAGTAAACTGGAAAGGGACCTGGGGTAATCATAACAGATGACCTTAAGGTGACAAGGTAATGTGACAATTTGGGAAAGTCAGTGGGATGATGCAGGGCATGGTGAGTGGTATCACCAGCAGAAAGATGAAGGAGGTGTTGCCACCATATTGGCCACTGGTGAGACCACACCTGGAGGACTGTGTCCAGTTTATTTATTTTATTTTAGTCTTTGGTAACCAGGTAAGACCAACTAGGCACAAGTACCTGTTTTCAGGGGCAACCTGAGAGCACTGGGCATTTAAGTGACCTGTTCAAAGTCACACAGTATGCAAGTGGAGGTTCTGAGAATCAAACTCAGGTCTGGTCTGCTGGATGTATCAAGCTCGTTCACACCTTGTTCCTCTAACATCTAGGCTATACTGCCAGCCAAATAGACATTAAATGTAGGGCACAGAAAGGACATAACAAGATAGAGGCCATCCAAAAAGGGCATCAAAATTGGTGTGGGAACTGCACAAAATGTCTTATGAGGAGAGATTGAGAAATTTAAACATAACACACCCTGGAAGAGGGAGAAGGGGACATGATAAGAGACCTTTAAATGCCTCAAGGGTGAATAAGTTAAAGTGAGGTAGCATTTTTTCAGAAAAGAAGGTGTACAAGAGGGACATAGACAGGATCAAGGCCATCTGAAAAGGGCAACAAAATTGGTGTGAGAACTGCACAAAACGTCCTATGAGGAGAGACTGAGGAATTTAAACATGTACACCCTGGAAGAGAGGTAGAGGGGGACTTGATAGAGACCTTTAAATGCCTCAAGGGGTGAATAAGTTAAAGGAAGGGTGCATTGTTCAGAAAAAAAGTGTACAAGAACTAGTGGGGATGCAATTAAGCTGGATGGGGGATGTTTAAATGGGATGTGTGGAAGTATTTCTTTTCTGAGATTGTGTTGGATGCCTGGAACAATATTCCAGAAGGGCTGGTGGTAGCAAAAACAGTGGTGAGCTTCAAGCATGTATGGGATATGTATAAAGAAAAATGCTGAGGACTCAAAGCTGGGGGCGGTGGTGGATGGGGTGATGGGCAGAAGAGCTCTTCAAGAGGACCTGGAGACCCTTGAAGGGTGATCTCACAAATGGAGTCTGAAGCTCAATGCTAGAAAGTGTAGGGTTCTCCATTTGGGGCTTAGAATCACATCTCAAGAAAACTTTCTGGGAGGAGAAAATCTACAGGTTTCAAATGAGGAGAACGACCTGGGGTGGTGGTGGTTTCCAAAATTAACAACTCTGAACAGTGCATGAAGGCGGTGGCCAAAGCAAATGAAATGCTGGGGTGCATTACAAGAGGGGTAACTTCCAGGAAGCAGGAGGTGATTCTCTCTTTATAACTGCTTGTTTAGACCACATCTTGAATACTATGTCAGGTTTGACAACTGCACTTGATAAGGGACATTACACTCCTTGAAAGGGTCCAGAGGAGGTCAACCAGGATGATACTGGAGATGAGGGAAAGACCTATGAGAAGAGACTCAAGGAGCTCAACTACTCCCTGGAGAGAGGAGGGACAGAGGGATAAGACAAAGTTCTTTAAATACTAAAGGGGTAAATAGAGCACACCCTTAAAGGATTTTCCAGCTGAGGAGGAGGTAGGGGCCACAAGGGGGCATCACTTGAGGTTGGTGGGAGGGAGGCTCAGGGCTGAAAATCAGAGATGTTATTTCACAGAAAGGGTGGTGGAGCCTTGGAATGCATTGTCAGTGGAAATGGTGGAATTGAAAACTGTGGAGGGTTTCAAAAGGGTCTGGGATGGGTATTGGGGAGGGTTAAACTGAGCAATACCGGACCAGGAGATGCACCCCCGATGGGGGATGAGGTGAGGGAGGGAAGGGCAGCAAATGTTGTATCTTCCAGGTACTGATCTTTGAGCAGACTCAATAGACCTTTAGGCACACTCTGCTGGCATCTTAGTATGTTATTATGTGTGGTTCATAGATCAGTGCTTATGTGACATATAGCTGCATGATGAATATGGTTGTTGGATACAGAGGACAGCATTAAGAGGACAATGTTTATTAGGTAGTAGTATAGAATGATTGTGCTTAGGTACTTGGATGCTTTGAATTGAGTTGTTTGATAATATTTGACGGTTTTGGCCTTTCTCTGTATCTCACCTTCCCTGTAGGAAGGAAGCTTGGTTTAGAATTATGAAAGCCCCCAAGTGGGATAAGAGTGCCACAGAAGCAGGAGGTGTCGGAGAGGATGGTGGGTGAGTGCGACTCGCTCTAAGCAGAGCAGAAGTCAGCTATCATGTTTAAATAGGCTGTGGGGGAGGAGCTCTTCCCCCACATAATACCCGGGATACCCTTCCATTATGTGTGGTTCTTAGCTCAGTGCTTATGTAACATAGATACATAGATACATAGACAGTGTCAGCAGATAAGGGCCTATGGCCCACCCAGTCTGCCCATTTAAGTTTGTAAGTTCAGTTTATGTTTTCCAGGAAGTCTGTTGCCCCTTACCCCTGACCTCCAGAATTCCTTTATGTCTATCCCATGCATTCTTAAATCCCGTGATTGTTTCAGCCCCCACCACTTCCTCTGGCAGGGTGTTCCACTTGTCCACCACCCGTTCTGTGAAGAAATTCTTCCTCATGTTTCCTCTGAATCGTCCTCCCTCCAACTTCATCCCATGCCCTCTAGTCCTGGAACATCTTTTGCTTAAAAATAGTGCATTCCTGCACCCTGTTCCTCCCTGTAAGATACTTGTATGTCTCTATCATATCCCCTCTCTCCCTCCTCTCCTCCAGGGAGTACATGTTCAGTGCCTTCAACCTGTCCTCATAGGACTTGTGATGCAATCCATGCACCATCTTTGTTGCCCTCCTCTGAACCTTCTCTACCCTGTCTATGTCCTTACGTAGGTAAGGTCTCCAGAACTGCACAGTGTACTCCAGGTGCGGCCTCACTAGTGTCTTATATAGTGGAATTATGACCTCCCTTTTCCTGCTGGTGATGCCCCTGCCTATGCATCCCAGCATCCTATTTGCTTTACCTGCTGCCTTGTCACACTGTTTCCCTGCCTTGAGGTCATCAGAGATGATAACTCAAGATCCCTTTCCTGCTTGGTGCATGCTATATCCTCACCCCCCAACTGATATATTGTGCCAGGGTTTTGTGCCCCATATGCATTATCTTGCACTTCCTTGCATTGAATTTCAACTGCCAAACCCCTGACCATTCTTCAAGTTTCTGCAGGTCCTTCTCATTCTGTCTACACCCTCTGGTGTGTCTACTCTGTTACAGAGCTTTGTGTCATCAGCGAACAGTGAAATTCTGCCTTCTAGGTCCTGCGCAATGTCACTGATGAAGATATTGAATAGTACCGGTCCCAGCACAGATCCCTGTGGTACCCCACTGGTCACTCTTCCCTCTGTGGAGTGACAGCCATTTACCACCACCCTCTGTGTCCTGCTGCCCAGCCAGTTACCTACCCACCGCACTACTGTCCTGCCCACACCCATATTCCTAGTTTGTCAATAGTCTCTATGTGGCACAGTGTCAAAGGCCTTGCTGAAGTCCAGATAGGCCATGTCCACTGCCCTTCCTGATCCACCTCCCTAGTCACCCAGTCAAAAATTCAATGAGGTTGGTCTGACATGACCTTCCCCTGGTGAAACCATGCTGCCTTGGGTCCTGTAGTCCATGTGACAACCAGATGTTCCACCAATCTCTCCTTCAGTAGTGCTTCCATGATCTTCCCCACTACCGAGGGTGAGGCTGACTGGTCTGTAGTTCCCCGCTTCCTCTTTGTTCCCACTTTTGTATAAGGGGACTACATCTGCTATCCTCCAGTCTTTGGGTACCTCCCTGTTTCTAGTGATCGGCTAAACAGGATAGCAAGAGGTTCAGCCATCACCTCTCTTAGTTCTTTAAGGACCCTGGGGTGCACCCCATCTGGCCCCATTGCTTTATCAACTCTTATTACTTCCAGTTCCTTCAGGACCCTTTCTCATGTAAAGGGACTTGTGTCCATTTCTGCACCATTCTCACCCCTTGTACTCCATTCAGACCCATTACCCTCCTCTTCCTCAGTAAAGACTGAGCAGAAATACCTGTTCAATATGTCAGCTTTACTGTTGTCATCCTCCACACAGCCCCCAACCTCCCCCCTTCAGTCTCACTATCCCTCCCTTTGCCTTTCTTTTTTCACTTATGTACCTGTAAAAGGTTTTGTCCCCTCTACCCACTGATTTTGCAATGTGTTTTTCTGTCTGAGCTTTGGCTTCCCTTACTGACCTCCCTGCCTCCCTTTGCTTCTCCTGGTACTTCTCCCTATCCCCTTCTGCCTGTGTCTTTTTTGTATTGCCTGAATGCAATCTTTTTGGCTTTCACTTTCTTTGCTACCTCTTTGGAAAACCATAATGGTCTCCTCTTCCTTTTCCTCTTGCTAACCTGCTTAATACATAATTCTGTTGCTCTTGTAATCCCCATTTTAAATACTTCCCACTGTTCCTCAACCCCTGATTCCTGCCCCATTCCTCTTAATGCCTCTTTCAAGTATCTCCCATTTCTCTAAGTTTGCCTCCTAAAAATCCAGGATACATGTTTTTGTGTGGTTATAGTTCAACATATAGTTGAATGATGAATGATGAATATAGTTGTTGGATACAGAGGTCAGCATTAAGAAGACAATGTTTATTAGGTAGTAGTATAGAATGATTGTGCTTAGGTACTTGGATGCTTTGAATTGAGTTGTTTGATAATATTTGATGGTTTTGGCCTTTCTCTGTATCCCACCTGTAGGAAGGAAGCTTGATTTAGAATTTTGAAAGCTCCAAAAAGAATAATACGTAAACGATTGTTCTTTAACTGAATGCTGAAGAAGTCGGGCATGACAACACTAATAATGATAGGAATAGATGATCACCTCCTCCAACTCCGGAGAGTGTGACCAGTAGCACTCAGGAGAGGAAAACCCCTTGGGGAAACCTCTGAAGACCCATGGCTACTGACCTGCCCAACCTTCTGGACATACTAAAGGAGAGAGATCCTAATTAAACTAAATTAATCAGCTAATATCTGAATTCTAATTTGTGGAATTCAATCCAGATAAACAGAGCTTAAGAAAGCTGAACTGTAAATGTCCCGTGAAGTAATATCCTCCTAATAAAGTCTGTGTCCGAAATCCATGTACAATTCAGAATGATGGAAAGTGGATATATGAAGAACTTTTCTTCCGGACTTCAGTTAATATAGGTCATAATCCAGGAAATGATGATGATAGAGATGAAGTTGATGACTGATGAATTCAATACAGGAGACCAGACGCAGATAGTTGTATCCAAACTTGATGTCAACAAGGCAGGATGAATAGAAGTATTACGACTTCTTGATTTCTAATAAAGGGCTTGTATAGTATGTGTCATGAAAGAAGGCTTGTAGCCAGGCAACTGACTGATGAATCTGGTTCTGATAAGTGAAGTATAGTCTTTGGAATTGATATGAAGACAATGGCTGAATAATGGCAAGCTGTAGAGGATAATCAGAGACACTGGTGCAAGGTATGAAGCATCCAAGTAGTAGAATATGGTGAACCCCAAAAGTAAGCAAGTCAGTTGGACTGCTAATCTGAAGTGAGAGATAGTAGGAGCAGGAGTGCACCCATGAAGACAGATGAGAAGGAACAGAGCGTGGCAATCAGTCCCTGAAGAAAGTGCAGCTGAATGACAGCTGGTGAGGTAGGAGAGAGAGGCGGCTGATTCCAGGTGAGACGTATCTTGATTCAGTTTAGAGCAGAGTAGTACTGCATGTGTAAGGCAGACATAGAGAATGGAATGGTGCTGAGGACTGATGTATCCAATAGAGTAAGGAAGACAGGGATCACATTGAAGACCATGGCATAGAGATGGCAACTTGATGAGGAATAGCATTCAAAACTGTAGGCATGCAATGTTCGAGGCAGCAATAACCTGAAAGACACAAGCAGTCGAGCATAAGAGTCCCAGATAGAGATAACTGAAGAAGCTGAAGCAAACAGAGAAGCGTCACAGGATCCAAGAAGCAGTAAAACACAGTCAGGATAAGGAAGGTCTTCATGAGAAGCTCAACAAAGTGTCCTGTAAATTGGAAGCAGGTAAGTCCATACAGAAGAAGCAGCAGGACAAAGCATCCAAGGATAGATGATGATCGAAGGAAGGCCAAATGCGAATCCATAGGGAAGGAGCTCCGTCTGGCCACCACCGCAGCATGTATACATACAGCAGAATGAGTGAATCTTCAGGCTTGAGCTGATGAGGCAGAAGTAGATCGGAAGGAGGGAACCTCCCAGCCCAATGGCCGAAGGCAGGTCGGAGAAGCAGAAGAGTAGTAGGCAACATCCCAGCCCGATGGGCAAAGGTAGGTCGCAGAAGCAGATGATTAGTAAGTAAACCTCCCAGACCGAAGGGTGTAGACAGGTCGAGCAGGTGATTATGGCGCAATAAAATATATAGGAACCAAGAACTTCCGGTCAATAGGGGCACAAATCTGATCAGATACGATGTCGAACTTCTGGCCCTGCGTGGCGAGGCAGGTTGTAGAGTAGTGGTAGATAACTGAATGGAACGTTGGAACTGTATGCAATGCAGAAAAGCAGCGAAGTAGTGAGGAAGAAATTGAAATGGTACTGTAATGGTGGCATATCCCAGTCAGTTTAGTGTTGAGTAGTACTGCAGTGTTCAGGCAGACTGATGAGAACAGAACTGTGCTGTAGACTGTGGTATCCTGAAGATCGAGGATGGTAAGGATTGCAATGAAGAGACCTTGGTGGAAGAGCTGGCAACTCAACAAGAGGAAATAAGCATCATGAAACTGTAGCAACTCAATATTTCAGGCAGCAGTTCAACCAAGAAAGACAGATGGAATAAAGGTCAGCAGAGAGTTCTGGTGGACGGTAGTAGTAGCAACCCAGGAAGGTGAAGTAGCATGACGAGGAGCATCCAGAGAATCGAGGTGAATATCTTGATGTAATCCAGAATAATCCAATGGAGGCAGAATATTAGGAAGCAGATTTGGAAAGGTAGGTCTGAATGAGGAGCAGCTCTGTAGGAAGCATCCATGAGAACGAAGGAGAGCTAGCCAAATGAGATAATGCAGTGTGGCCAGACCACGTGTATGTCAGCCGATGAATGGCAGATGGTACGAATGAATGAGTACATCAATCAGTGAGTAAATATAATTAGTAGCTAAACCCAAGAAGGCTAGTATGCAGCTAGACCATGAGAAGTTAGCTGGTAAAGTAAGTAAGATCAGCTGCTAGCCCCATAAACTACATGCAGCTGGACCACATGTGGGTCAGCTGGTAAGGTAAGCAAAGGTAGTAGTCATCCAGAAAGTGAGGTAGGAGCAGTAAGCCACCGTGAAGGAAGCAGCATGGTAAACGCCCACAATAATGATGACATTTCCTGGAGGCATAATCCAGTAATGATCCCGCAAAGGCACAGATTGTCCTAAAATGATGGAGAGGTGAGAACAAGCAAAGTGAAAACTGCAAAGCCAGCACCTGAAGGCTTGACTGCAAACCAATGTCCTAGAATGTTCAAGATCGATGGAGTAGAGAGATAATGGTACATAGGAAGGAGCTGGAGTGAGTGCTGGACGGTGTGCTGAGGCATAATGCTTAAGTTATCTGGCAGGAGTCCGGATGTCGTGAGCAGTATAGGAAATGGCTAGCATGACCGGAAGTTTGCCCAGGAGGGCTTCCTGACCCAGCATGCATCGTAGAGGCAAATGCACAGTAAGGGACCCATCTGTGTAGCAGATAAGATCAATAATGAGAAGTAAGCAGGACTCAAGTGCCATATACGCAAGTAATGGAAATGGAAGTCATCTGTGACTAGTAGGGCAGCATATGCTTCAGTGAATAAACCATTGTTTGATAGTCTGTTTTTCTGCCATTTGTCTGTGTTATGTCAGCCTGAGTGTCAAAGTGACCATTAGTGCTATAAGTTGTGCATGACTATAGTCTGGAATTGCCTTCCTTTATTGCTTCAGCACTCAGTAAATTACCTGAGACACATCTTCATTATTTAATTACTCAGCCGGGATTAGTACCTGTAGCACCCCCCACCCAAAACAGTCACAGCCAGCAATGGAGCTGAAGTAGAAGCCAGACAGAGCCCCAGGAACCAAACGGCAGAACATCCAGCAGGGTAACGGTCCACCAAGTAGACAAGGCAGTCATTCAAACAAAAACAGTGGTGTGTGAGGAGGGGGAGAGGGAAATCTGGGAGAATGGCAGTCCCAGACAGGTCAGGCACCCGAAGTGCAGCACGCATGTCAACAAAGGAGTAGGTTAGGACAAGCATGGTGCTGTAGAGCAAATTCAGCAGCGGAAGACAGGAGACAGAACAGACAAGCACCACAATCCAGGCAACACAGAGCAGATGATGCAGCAGTGCAGAACTGTGGCTGAGAGGAGGGAAAAAATTATCCTGAATGCATCCAAGGAAGAGAGAGACAGCAGGCCAGAACAGCAGGCAGGATGGCACTGAAGTCGAGGCATCCAGAGCATGGAGGTGGTGGCGGTTGGCCGCAATGGAGGTCCAGAGGAGCAACAAGGCTGGCACCAGAGGGAAGAGAAACTGGGAGAGGGCAACACACGCTGTGTGGCGGTAACATGGAGAGGCAGCTGCTCGAAAAGGGCAGGGCAGGAAGGGAGAGCAAACAGCAGCAGGAGGCAGATGAGTCATGCCTGGAACATGGGGGCAGCAAGTGGCCACCAAACAAGGCACAACAGTGCGAGGAGGAGCAGCGGGAAACACCAAGGAAAGAGGTAGGAGAAAACACGGCAACAGGTGAGCACACAAAGGAAGAAAGGAGGGGAGGTGGGGGGACAATGCAACAGAGAAGCAGATGGACAAGGGAAAAGGTGGAGGGGGGCACAGAAATGGAGGAAGGAGAGCAGCCGAGTACCAGCACCACAACACCAGTGAGTGCAACTCACTTAAGCAGAGCGGAAGACAGCTGTCATGTTTAAATAGACTGTGGGGAGGAGCTCTTCCCCACATAATACCGGGCTACCCTTCCAGTATGAAAATTGCTATCAAGGGTGGAAGAGGTAGGGTCTGCAGTGGCAGATTAAGAAGGAAAAGAGAGGCAGCCTAGGTGGGCCAAGTGGTCCTTATCTGCTGACAAATTCTATGTTTCTATGCTTACTACACAGTATGGATGTCAGGCTTACCAGCCCCTGGTTTCTGTACCCCACCTCCATACTTGTGCAGTGGTATAACAAATGCTGCCCTCAACTACATGGGATCTCTCCTATATTCAAGGACCAGTAAAATAGATCAATTGGTGGTGCTGCTAGGACCTGTGCCAATTCCTTCAACACACAAGGATGCAGTCTATCTGGTCCAGGTGGTTTTTCAACCCTCAGACCCAATAAATCTTTAAGAGTCCTCTCTTTTGAGATAGAACCATAATGCCAAATTAGCTTCTTCCTTGCCTGGATACTACAGTCTGGTAGCACACCTTCCTTCTCAACTGTATAGACAGCAGAAGTATTTGTTAAATATCTCAGGCATTTGTTTATCACTATCTACTCAAGAGTCTTTCCTTTTTAGTCTCTCTATAACTCTTTTACACTGTCTTGTTTCCCTTATGAAACTAAAAAAGCCTTGCCATTATCTTTCTCTCCCTCCACTAACCTAAACTCTCCATTTGCCTTTCTCACAGTCTTGCTTGTCTCACTGGCACAGCTGAGGTATTTCTTCCTTCTGGCTTCTGGCATAGAAGATCTGTATTCTCTAATGCAGCTTGCTTTTCTTTTACTGCCTCCATGACATGTTTTAAAGAAACAAATCATCTTACATCTCTTTATTCTTTTCAACCTTCCTAAGGCACCCTGTATAACCTCTTTGATCTTGAGCTTGCAAACCCCATTTTTTTTCTCCACTACCTCATACCAGTGATAACCTATGAGCCTCACCCTATGGTCACTCTCCATATTTCTGAAGTCTGCTTTACTGAAGTTTAGAATCAATGTGCTTTTCTCATTCCTTTGTACCCTTTACACTAGCTGAAACCATACAAAAATGAACTCTTGTACTGAGCAGTGCATCTACTAATAGCCTAATCACACAGTCACCATTGGTCAGGTTATCTCAAGCAACACTTAGTAATGGTGCTCAGCTCTCTCTGACACTGGTCCACATCCAGCCATCTTCCACTCAGCCAGTGGACAAGCCGCATCAGGTCAGCTACTCGGCTCCACATATTCCTCCGGATCTGTCCAGAGTACCTCACTCAGATCACCACCTCCATTGATCCCCATCCATAAATCTGGCTCCATGCACCACTGCCTGGTCTCCCAAATAGTACCAGGGCTGATACCACCTGGTGAGAATCTCCCAGATTCCTAGACTTCCAGCCAGAATCCCACCACTGCCACCTTGTGTCAATTATGCTGCTACAATACTGTTACCCACTATGGTATCGTCTAATGTCTGCTTAAACTGGTAGACTGTCTTATGCTGAACTTATACCACCCCACATCCATCTGCCATCCCTACTGTATTCTAAGATGTAATGTTACTACTGCACTTTCCCACTAAACTGTATATTGTTGTTATACTCTGGACGATATGTCCAACACTGTACTGTTGTATCCAGTAATGTAATCTATCTACTGCCCTCCTCCAAAAACTGTATACTGTCTATATCATCCTGTATGATGATATGTCCTTCACTGTATTACCTGCCTGTATATGCTTAAGATATGTAACTAACCCCGGGTCGCCCCTGAAAAAGGGACCTTCAGGGTCCAGTGGGCCTACCCAGTTAACAAAATTTAATAAATAAATAATAAATAAATATGTCATAGGGTGAGGGATTTCAAAGCACCAGACACAGGCAGATAACTGTTAGGAGCATAAAAAATACTGCATGGCATTTATCATTTTATTGTTTGTATAAAATTTGTCAAAAAAATGTTTACAGAAAGCAATATAACTTAAAAATAAAGGTTAGTTAATGGTTTCATTAGATCTAACAGGCCACTGCTTTGCTCAGCAGGCATAAGGTTTCTCTCAGCCTGGAGAAAGACTAGTGTGTATATCCACACGCTCAAGAGGTCCTGCACCTCTTACTGTCAGTTCTCTACTGACTCCCTATCTAAACTCTACCCCTAGTGGTAAGCTTTTATACTTTTCTCAGGGTGACATTTCATACAAGGGACCCATCCACATTATGCACCTTATCTAAAGGTATCCCTCTGAGGCTTATATCCCAGCCTATACAAAAAATAAGGGATATTTCTAAAATTCAGTTAAAGAGGGTTCCTGACAGCATAAGAATTATACAGGTCTTTGTAATGTTAACTTGATTTATCCTCACCAGGAGCTTAATTACTTCTAGCTCCTCCTCAGTGTAGTGATCTCACATTTTATTTCAGTATAAAACAGGTCATTAGGGGCCACTGTCTCCCTACAGGGCTCTTGTATTAGCATTCCCTGCACTATTCCTGGTAAGGATGCTTCATTTTATGATAGCCAGGCTGTGAGCTGCCAGCCCTATAGCTGCTCTCAATACAGGACCACAGGTAAAATAAGTTTTATACAGATGTTAATAGCCTTCCATAACCCTGCTGTATGTTTCTGAGATGGCAATAGTAATAGGAGAATGAGGGCACACTCCTTCTTTCCATTCTCCTGTCAACCCAGGAATCCAGTAATACATATTCCAACATCTTTTGGAGGGCTTGGACAGAGGTTCAATGTGGAATAGATCCTCCCACAAACTCTATTAAAGCCCTCCTCTAATGCACCTCCCTTGCTTAGGGAGTGTTTTTCTGAGCTCCTTCATGGTTGTGCATCCTTTCACTCCTGCTGCCTGGTTCTTTCTTCAGTGTTCACCTCCTGTCTTCCCTTCCTCCCTCCTGTGTCCATTCTTCCCATTTGTGCTGTGTGTTCACTCTGTCTCCTTGGCCTTGTGGCCTGTCCCCTGCTCTACACTTTGCTGTCCTGAGGTTTCCTGTGTTTATCCTGTTCTATTTTGGTCTTTCTTCAGCCTCCCCATGCTGCTTACGGGCATTCTCGCACTGGATATCGCCAACAGTATGACCCACTACTGCCCTGTACATTGTTTCACTTTGAAAGCTTTGTAGCTCCAGTCCCCATACACCAGTGCTCCTAATTCTGTACCGAGAACTCTGGACACCAAGCCTCGCTTCTTTACTCCTGCCACCTACTGTTTACTCAGATGCTAGGACTCTAGACCTGCTATCAACACCACCACTCTCATAAGTACCTTTAATTTCTGGTCATGTCTCAACCTGCACTGTTCATACAAAGCTACACCTTCTTCCTCAGTTGAGACTCTCACCTCGTTCTGCTCTAGCTCCTAGCATGCCAACCACCTGTAAGCCAACTTGAATCACTCTCTCCCCTATTTCAGGACATTGCCTGGACTCCATCTTTGCTCCTTGCACAGCGTTTCATGGCCCCACTCTGACTCATTCTCTCTGCAATTTCTCCCATATTCTACTACTCCTTGCTACTTTGCCACACCAAATTGAACACAACTCATGTCCCGGAGCTACTGCTAGCAGTGTTAACTCTACTTGCACTAGTAGCATTCCCAAACTTTGGCTGCCTGCACTTTTCCCAGTGCAGCAAGCCAGCGGCACAATTTAGTATAACAGCATCTTATACTCCTGCTCTGCATCTGTGTAAAATAAAGGAGCTCTAACCCTCTGAAAAAGTGAAGCATGACCAGGGCTCCAGCCTAGAAACAGCAGTGCAACTGTTCTCTATTGACACATTCTTCAGTGTCTCTGGACCTTCCAGGGTGGGGGGTTACAGGAACTCTCCACTTGTACGTTCCCCTCAGCTGAACTCAGCACACCATCTCCATTGCCTATCAGTACAGAGCCTTCTCGCTACCCAGTCCTTCCCTCACCCTGAGTTCTCCTCACCTTTTCTAGGCAATCAACCCATCTCAATTTCCAATTGTGTTCCATACCATCACAACCTGTGTATCTCATTCATCCACTTCGTGTTCACCATACCTACTCTCTCCACATCAACTCTCTGGTTCATCGTTCTGTACCTCCTTTCATGTTTGCCATCTCTTCTCTCTCTGCAGCAGTGTTGCACATTAGCCAGCCCATATCAGCAGTATTCTGGACTCTGTCCTGAACTCATGCCTTCTGAGGTGTTGTGTGACAGTAGGCTTTGTCTGTCTACCAGGGATGGGATTCTGTTGCATTCACTACCTCCTCTTACTTACCAACCTGGCATCTTCCATCCCTAAATCTGTTGACAGCATTGAGTGAAGATTAGATCACCCGATTACCAGGGATGGGAGCTATGTCTGCAATCAATAGACTTGCACCATACCATTTTACCTCATACCAGTTGCCGCTTCCCTTTGGGAACAGAACTTCTATGTCCCATGGAACCTTTTCATTTTATCAATAGCTGGCTGTCTTAAGTCATCATCATTCTGCCTTGGCTGTCCCTAACAGGTACTCGAGTCTAGAGTCTACTGATTCAAATTCCACAGTCTCAGCCTGTACCCAGATGCTACTTCTCTTCAGGACCTTGACTTGCCAGGCTTGTATTCTCCATCATACCTAGCCTACAGCCTCATTTCCAATCCCCTCCAGCTCTCTGCCATAGCTTGGAGCCTGGATCTGCATCTGACTGTTCCCACCGATGCTTCTTTTTCCTGATGCTGGTTGTCATCTGGGTATGGAACCGCTTCACATATGTACCCTCATTGTCCTATCACTCCTTGCTGCATCCCCTCAGGATCATCTTGCCTCGACATTCTTGGATGGACATTTGAGTTTACATTACTCCGCTTCAGCATCTGTACTGATCTGCTATCGGATCGCCGTGACCCTCCTCAACCTGGACCTCCATTGGCTCATAGCCTCCATCCATCATTGCTGACTGCCTTCCTGAACTCTCATTACACTTTTTCCTGGTTGAGTGCCTGGGATTACATCACCGCTCTCAATTTCTGCATCCTCTACCTAATTATTGTCACAGATTCCCTTCGGGAACAGGACCATCCCACTCCAAATGCTTTCCTCCCTCAGTTCTGCCTGTTGACATTGACTGCACATCTTCCCATCATCGTCTGGGAGTGGTAGCCCTTCTTCGGATCCACTGAGTCATCATATCCTCTGCTGCTGCCTGGGTGCCACTTCCCATCTGAAAGGACCTCAGTATCTTGTTTGTCTCCATCCACCTACCCCTGTGGAGCTGGTACTGATGTCTAGTTCTCTCTCCTCATTTCTCAGTCCTAGAAGCTGGTGTCTACAATCAACTGTTTCCATCTTCCTTGGTCTCTGCCAGGCCATCACTTGCTGCTCCCTCCTGGACTTGAGCAATACCGGCTTGTGCTTTTATCTTCACCCATTATCTGAAGTGTCATGCCCATCATCTCCTTTCAGTTTTCCTGCCTCTGGGACTTCCCTGCTGCAGATCCCCCATGTGGCTGATATACATACTGTTTTCTTTTGCAAATTTGGGAACCATTGCTCTAGTGTCTTCCATCCTTTTCTCTAGTTGTTTCCAGCCTTAGTCAGATGTGGTACTCCTGTATCTCACTGCTGTTGCTCATGGTGCTTAGCTTGGCTCCTTGGCCTTCCGTGGATCATTCTCTGATGCCTTGCTTCAGCTTTCTGCATTTAGCTGCTGTTCGCCATGGAGTTGACCTGTTCCTGTACCTCCCTGCTCTGGATGTCATCTGGCTTCACCTAGCCTAAAGCTTTCCCCAGATTATTCCTTCACTTCCTCAAGATCCACTCCGGACTTCCTTCCCATTTGGATGGCTGCCTTTTCTTCTTCGCCTTGCAGGCTCAGGGCTTTGAACTGTTCACTGTGGCTCTTTTAGGCTTTGTATCCTACCTCCATCCAATACTCCTACCCAGTTATTTGCTTTTCCATATGATCCATCTCATAATTCTGCTCTGGCCATTCTAACAGTACCCTTCTACTACTCATTGCATCACTCATTCATTCCTCCATAGAAATATTCCTGTCAGCAAACATCCCTTAGCTAACATGCTGCATGGACTCTTACACTATCATAGAGTTTTTACATGGCCCAATCAGTTCCTCAAGATCATTCAATGAATCCCATTAGCCTGGACATTAGGAAGATCTTCTCCATCTCTACTGTATGTAAAAACTGAATCCTGTCCATTCGATCACCATGACTTCCAGGTTTGCCTCATCTCACTGACTATCCTCATACATGGAATGGATTTAAATCCTTCTGCTATGCTCTGACATTGTAGTCAGCATCGCTTCACGTGGATAACGAGAATCACAAGATAATCCATCAAACTAAGAATATTATCCATTTTTCTTCACAACCTAGTATTCCAACACTGTCTACATTCATCAAGTTACTTAACTCCTACTTCTCAACAGATTTTGCTAATTTTTGAATTTCACAGATATCTTCCACAACATGAGATGTGGGATCTCACCGCTAGATGATTACTAACTCCATGCTATCCAAACCATCGTTTTACTCCTGGACATCGCCAATCAGCACTACAATCATCCACACTTTTGACCTAGTACCTTAAGCCAGATTAACCACTCTTCCAGCAGACCCTTCAACCTCTTCTTCTTGAATTACCTTAGTTAACCTCTGCTGTAAAGACCACCACCAAGAACTGGCTCTCCTGAATTCTAACTGATAATTTGTAACAGTCAAGACAAATTCATCAACTTGGCCTTGCCTCCCACTCAGTATTAATTGGCTGTAGCACTAAGAGTCTATAACATCCTGCACTAATCGATTTCATTGCCAATCAAGCTTTCAGACTCTTTAATATATCTGCATCCAAGTTTCTTTCAGTTCTTCGGCATCAGGATTGCCTGTACACTTAACCAACCTATGCCACTACAGTGCATCTCCTAGATGATCAAACCACAGAGATAACCGTACTTCCTTCAGGCAGCATACCAGCAGAGTATTTACTTATAAAATCATGAATCTCATCACCAGAGAAGCCATTAATCCCTCACACCAAATTTACAATCAACTCCTATATACATTAGGCTACCATCTGGACCACTCCACAACTTTTCTTCTATTTATTTACTAATCACTTATGGAATTACACTCATTAGTCATTTAATCTCTCCTCTACTCATTTTACTCTGAGATGCTTACTTAGTGACTTATCACTCACTATTTGATTACCTACTGCCAGACTACTTTGAACATTGAACCCTACATGAATTGGATCAGTCACCCATAGCTTTACTAATCATCTGGTTTTATATCAGTCAAATTATGCCCTCCTGACTCAATTTGCCCCTATAATCCATTTGGACATGCATCTTTCATCACCTTGGAAATATGGACTACATTAGCCCTTCTTTAACTGGATCTGCTCTGCACATAAGATTATATCATCCCTATGGAAAATAAGTACTCTCTATCCTCAGGATCATCATACAGTCTGTACTGCCCTCGGATTGAGAACAAACCATCCTCTCCAGGGCACTCAAAGATTCTCTTCTACTCTTTTCTACTTCACGGATGCTTCTTTAGTGACTCCTTGTTCATTACTGAATTCATTATCTCCAGACCATGCCTTGATATTCAAATCTTTCATAAGATTGATCATTCACCTATGACTTTTGTACCATTGCATTTCCACCATTCCCAGTTTAGTACCTTATCAATCCAGTCATGCTCTCTCTGCTCATTATACCCTTGCAATTATGTGGGACAAGCATCATTCATCACCTTGGAAAATCGGACTTCCTTTGCCCTCCTTCACCTAGATTTGCTGCATACTTTGGATTCTATTACTCTGCAGAAAAGACATACTCTTCAGCCTCAGCATCATTGTACAATCAGCATCATCCATGGATCAAGAATGGATCATCGTCTCTCCAAGCAGCTCACCAACTTCAAATTAGCTATGGTTACTAGAACCTAGGTCCTTCTCCATTTAGTATGCCTAGAGGATGGGCAGACCTCTGCCCATGGGTTCTCAGAGGTTTCCTTCACCTGGGTTTTTTTCCTCTCCTGAGTGCCAGGGGTCATACTCCATGAGTTAGAGGAAGTATCTTTTTGGGCCTTCTATTCCCTGCAAATTACTACCTACATACCTACTACTCAAGGGTTGGAATAAAGTAAAGCCACAAAAAGTACTACAAGTTACACAAGCACTGTATACCCCATCTCTCCCTATTGCTATTCCATAAACATTGAACTTAATTTCAGTCCTTTTCTTTTTATAATTTTCACCACTCAAGATTGAGATCACCTGTCTCCATTGCTTGGGTGGTCAGTTCCTTTATTTAGAGGCTTCTAATTCTAAGGAGCACTTTATCAAGCTCCTTCCTTTTCTGACAGCCACAATCTCCAGCTGTCAGGTTAACTTTACATTTTGGCCCTTTTGTCATTTTTCCCTTTTTTATTTCTTTTGGTGAGTCCCCTTTTTAGTTTCTTTTTCATAGGGTTTTCTGCCCTAACACAGAACCTTAGATTAGGTTTTAGGACAGAGTGACTGTCCTCCTGTCTTCTTTATAGCTAAACTCATCAGGTTCTTCATCGAAGAAGTGGCTAAAATTTACAAGAAAGCCCATTAGCCACCCACTCCACTCAGATTGCTGCATCAGTGCAGTGAGACAGAGAGAGAGTGCTGGAGCTTATATGCTCTCTTTTCTTTTTGTATCAAGTTCACTATCAGTCTAAAGTTGATTTATTTATGAGCAGTTTTTTAAATTATTTAAAATATTTAGGGACACCACTGTCCCTAACATAGAAATGCTAACCAGTTGTGCTATAATTACAAGCGGGAGGCTAAAAGCAAAAGTCATTGCCACCCTACTTTGAACTGCAATACATACAACAGGTTGCAGATAGAAAGAGAGAGAGAAAGCAGCACATGTGCTGCTTTTGCAGGAGAACTCTCTCTCTCTCTCTTATCTCAATCAGGCTGTCTAAGTAGCATCACCCTGTCTCCTATTTCAGACAAAGAACAACACAGAAAATGTATGAAAGGGTTGAGCTCCTTCCCTCTGTCTGTCCAAGGCAAACCTTTAGCCATAATTTAGAAAGACATTCAGGGCAGAGCTGCTGACAGCCTCAACATCAGCAAATCAGCTCTGTGCTTACTGCTTCACTGCAATCCATCACTCTCTGTATTTATTTAAATCAAGCATTTTCTTTCTTTTATCTCCCAAGCCTTCCTGTAAATTATGTGAACCCGGAGGTAAGCAAAGAAGATTTTTTCACAAAGCGGCTTCTGAAAATATGTACAAGTATAGTAGAACATTCCATGTCAGGGTCTTACTCCCCATGTTTTAACCTTAACACTACTCCTGAAGTTAACAGTAAGAGTAAAAAAAAACATTATTTTATACCAACAGTTTCTCCCCTTTAAAGCCCCTATCTTTTAAATAGAGCGCTTGCAAGTAAATGGCGAAACCTTTCTCATGGGTCTGCTCACTAAAATGAAAGAAAAGCTGCTTCATGGTATGAGCTAAAGATCCTTCGGTTTGAACCTTTATTTTACATCTGCATGCTTTTATGATACAGCTGTCTTATTCTTCATTTTAACCAGTTTATAAATATAAATTTAGAAAAGGTTTAGGACAAAACCCGATGCCAAGGAGTTGTATATTTTTCATATTTTGCAATATTTTCAAACAACTGCCAATCATTCTTATCTATGTACTGCAACTGTACTTTCCAGTATTTTTCATCATACAGGCAGTACTAGATTCATATAGGCACTACCTTATAGGCATTTCATGCATTTTAATTCCTCTGCACTCATGCATTTCATGCCTGCACATTTAATTACTAGCTCTATATAGTAATTATACAGTTGCACTAACTATTGCATTGCTATACGTCTGCACTTTAACTTTAGCTAGAACTCCAATCTTCGAGGGGGGGGGGACTTCAACCTCCTTCCCAGGGGACTATCCTATGACAGGAGCCACCCTGTCACAAGCTAGGATTAGTGCTTTGCAGAATGCAGAATTCCACCAGTGGAATTAGTGCAGAATTTCTGCCAGAATTTCACTGGTTCTTCTGCAGAATTCTACCTATTGTGATCCCATGGACTAATATTCCACGGAACATTTTTTCCATGGAAAATTAATCCGCAACAATTTCAACAGAAAATAATAAGATCAGCAAAATAATATTCTGTGGAACAGAATTTTTTTCCATGGAATTCATTCCACAGCTATTTTCTGCTGTGGAATTCCAACATTCCATTTCTGGTGAAATTCTGTTGAATTTCGGCAGAATTTTGAAAACTGCATGGAATTTTGTTCAGCTAGAATTTGAAAATTCTGCACAACACTAGCTAGGATGTTTGGAAGCACCACAGAAGATCAGCACTAAACCACCCGACATCCCCTACAACGACATCTGGGAACTGGCCAGACAGATACTGATGGCCGGCACACCATCACAGCTGCCCCAACAGATACCACCATGGACAGGATCCCAAATGGCCACTGAATGCTGCAGCAGTACCACTGGCAGATTCCATGGAGTTGGGCATGATGACAAGTCCCCCCGTAGCCACAGACGTCCTGACGGCCGGCAGCTCAACATGCCTGGTGGTGGGCGGGGATCACTGGTGGGCACGGCAGAGCTGCACTACACATGGCAACAGTGGGAGATGACTGCAGGACAACAGCAGGATTATGCAGCCACCTAGAGTACCCAGGCCCCCATGGGACTGTACAGCTGGTGAGGGACCAGTGCACAGAAGACAGTGGCCACAGGGACTGGCACACACAGGGTGCCAAGTACAGTTCCCCCACATGCACCCAGGACCCGCCTGCTGGCTGATGTACAATGCCAGCCCCATCAGGTAGTCCTTGTGACTATAGGGTGCTATGTTGCACGATGCTATGGGGATGTGATGGCTGCTGTGGTTGTGTGTGTGTTGTGGTCAGGATTCCGGCTGGCTCTCTGTACTTGCGTCGTTGTGGTGGTGTCAATTTCACACCATGCTTCCTGATGTTTCCTGCCCTAGTTTGTTCTTGCACATATTGGACAGGAAGTGGTCCAGGAATAAATCTGATGGAGTGCAGCATTTGGAGTTCTACTGACAGGAATAAATACAGCCTTCTTGGACTCCTTGTGCTATGTGCCACTGGGACACTCCCAGTCTACATCTGGAAAACTGAAGTCGCACACCAACACCACTTCTTCATCACTTGTAGTCTTTTTGATTTTAATTACTAATTCATCATCCACTGTCTTAGTTAGGTTGGGTGGTCTGTACACTACTCCCATACACATAGACTTCTATTTTTCTGGGAATGTTTTTTTTTTTTATTAGGAGAGACACACTAAGCTGTAAGCTTGTTTACAGGTGTGACCTGGGTGGACAAGGAAGCTAAATTTCTTGCTTAATTGTTGTATCCATACTGTTTCTGCTCCCCCATTCCCACATATTTCCTTTTCCTACACAGCCTGGATAGGATCACAAAAATATTAGAGTCACCCTACCCCTTACCCTTTACCCTGTCTCTTCCATATAAGACACTACCTGGGACTGTTAGGTAACAGTCGTTATGTGGTATTCCACAAGTCTATGTGATTGCTATGATATATTGTTTTCCCTCCCTGGCTAAAGCTTGGCGCACACCCATTTTGCTACCAAGCCTTCTAACATGTAGGCTGGCAAGAGAAATGTGCCATGTGACCATCATTTTGAACAGGAAATTAGTCCCATGACCTGCTCTGCAGTGCACAGTTTGCAAAGTACAATATTATGACTTCATTGGCAAAGATTTGCCATTACCCTGCTATGAAAAACTGTAAATAAAAATAAAATAAATCATAAGATGACCCACTGCATTACCTTCTCTGTTTTATGGCAAAGACTACATGTAAAAAGCATAATTTTTTAATTTCACCTTGTAGGCTGCACAAAATGTAGCGGATAGATGTTGCCCATCTTTAATTCTCTTTAGATGTATTTCAGCCCATCTTTAATTCTCTTTAGATGTATTTCATTCCTATTCCAATGTACAAAGTTCAATTATGCTGTATTGTACTAACTTTTCTAGAGCTTTATTCATCCATTTGCTCACCCATCAATATAAATGGCAAATAAATAGCATTTAGGAAAACCAAGAATATGCTAATAATAATTGACAAAAGGCCTTCAGGGCTCATCTTAGTTAACAAATATCAATGTGAAATGTTTGCTTTATCTGAAGAGGGATCTAAGCAGCCTACAAACTGAAAAGGTGATATCTGAATTACACTAGCATCATAGTCATGTCACTGACATTCCAGAAAATATCACATACTTTACTTCCCTGAACTTCTTAGAATTACCCACTCAATAGTGTTTCCTCAAGCAGTAAGAACAGCATCTGCTTGCTGGTCATTTTTAAATGGTAAATGGTAAATGTGCTAATGTGTCTGTTTCTTTTCTTTGATGACATTCTAAGAAAGGAAGTACACCCCAGAACCATAAAAATAGTCATGTATTTTACTGATTGGGGTTTCCTGTGTCTTTCATTCAGATGCAGCATGGGTTTTGACAAGTGTGAAGAAGTTTGTATTTCCTCAGTCCTCAGCTGACACATTTCTGTATCTTTAATCTGAACAAAGATTTTTACTATCTATAAATTAT
This sequence comes from Neoceratodus forsteri, assembly GCA_016271365.2. Lineage (NCBI taxonomy): Eukaryota > Metazoa > Chordata > Ceratodontiformes > Ceratodontidae > Neoceratodus > Neoceratodus forsteri. The sequence continues at coordinate 998,338,708 of CM057458.1, read as the reverse complement.
TTAAACATTGTCAATTGTTACTTATAGTTATGCAGTATACTAGAAAGTACACTTTCAGAAAGTAAATTTGTCTTCTTAAAGGGAATTTAAACTACTGTCACCTTAACGCATGACACTAGAAGCATTAAAAAAATCAAACTTATAAAATAATTCTACCCAGCCTTTGCTTGTGTATGTGTTCAGATGTCCTTATTCTGTAAAATAGTGGATAAATACTCAGATTGGCTACTATCTGTCTATGTGCATGATTTGGAGACAGCGACAGAAACCAAACAGTTTGGAAATTTGTTCTCACCTTCCATCCTATATAACTGCTGTTTATTGAAATGGCCTATCAGGCATTCTATCTTCGAGGGTACTAAATGCCTGTTGCACAACAGGAATCAATTTCAGTGCAACTGTACTACAGCAAACGTGCTTCAGTGTCTCAACTACTCAGCAGGGAGATGGTGTCATTCCATACAGTCAGTGTGTGGCCTTGGCATTCAGTTCACTGCATATTAACAGTAAGAAAGAAATCATAGCTCTAATTAACTGCAATATATTGAAAAACTACAGAGAAACTCTTGCAAGTTATGATACTATCATAAAGAAGTGCCAGAAAAAGTTATTTTTTACAAGTGTTCAATAATAATTTGGGGATTTGGGAAGTTGTTTAACAAAGGAAAGGTACACTAAGCCAGAGCTCATTTGCTGCTGCTACCTGGGAGCACAAGGAAGTTAAGTCACTTGTTTAGGGTCACAAGGTATGCAAGTGGGGACAGACAGGATTCAAACCAAGGTCTCAAGGTTTGCAGCTTAGTGCCCTAAACCACAGCACTATACTGCCTCCTAATTTCCAACAGCCTTCTCACATAGTAACATAGAAATCTGAAGTTAGATGGTGACTCTAGATCCATCATGTCAACCCCCCCCACACACACACACACTTCTTAAGCACAAAATACATGCAAACATGTTTTAATTTAAAAGTGTGCCCTATCTGAGTTTTCAATTTGGTGTTCATTTTGGCCATGAAATTTAAAATGCATTCAGTTGTAAACTGCATTTTCATCTCCTAAAATTGTTTCTCCTTGCTACCTGTTGGTGTGTTGGTTGTACTGCTGCTTGCAATGCCAGTGACCCAAGTTTGGGAGTTAGCTCTAACTATCATCGGTGGGCCAGATGAAAGAGGATGGATCATCTGACAAACCGATCTTCTCCTTCATGGGTAGGTTAGAATGACTGGTGTTCGTGGAGATCTACGGACTCACTTATGCTACTTACTGTTAGTTAATATAGTGGTGTAGTTTTTTTATTTTAATGAATTTATTTGAGTTTATTTATGACATAAAAACATGGGGAGTGTGGATGCAGAGGCCCCAACTGAAACAAATAGTTAAAAAGTATAGCCATATCAACAAACCCTACTTTACTACCGTCTCAACAATGTAGCTTAACAGCATACCAACAAACCCAAAATAGTAATAAGAATCTTTATTTTCAGCAGGATTTAACTGTTAAGACACATACAGCCCTGTTTATAAAGTTGTCCTGCACAGAGATATCATTACGTTGTTACATATAACATATACTGTAGTATCAAGTAATGCACAAATGTACATATATACAATGTACAGTATACCCTCCGACAGTGATCAACACTTTAGTGACCACAGTGCCAGGTCGCCATAGGGTGCTGGACCCCGGCACTGTATTCTGGGGTCATGCACCCTCCCTAATCAGCTCCAATTTGGAGTTGATTTATTTAGGGGCTGTGGGGCACAGCCCCCGCATAAGGGGTTTGGGGTCAAAGTCCCCAAAGAAAAACATGGTAGGCAGTGAGAAACCTATGCCAACCACAAATGTGGTCGACAGAATGGTTTCGCTGTATGGTCATTCAATAAGATGTACAATAGCCTACACTCCAAACATTTGGTGTCATAGAGGTATACATTGTAAAAACTGTAAGAACATTACATCAAACAGACTCAACCTATAGTCTAACCTAGAAGACCCTTTATTACTTAAATCTCGTAGCATGGTTTAAAAACAATTTTTATATAGTTCATCATTTGAAGAAATTTTAAAGGCTTCAAGTTTTGTAATTTACTTGATCTCAGGTTACAGGTCATTCCATTTTCTGGGGATATATCAACTCAGCACAATCTTCCAATAAGAATCTGATGTTTTGGAAGTGTTGAGCCCTCTTTGATATCACTTAGATTATGGCTGTATAATTGAGTAACAAAGTCATAAGTGGATGCCTCTTGAGGTAATTCTTTAGTCATTTTGAATACCATAATTGTTCCCACCTTCTTTTTTCTAAAGTTCAGTGAGTCCCAGGTTAAACTCTAAATGAGTGCATATCGATGCAGTAAATGCTCATTCAGAGCTCAGTCGGTGTCTGGCCATGGAGGTGAGCAATGGGCTGGAGCCAGTTGTCAGCTTGGTTATGGGATGGTGGGGAGCAGAGTGGTAGGCACTGTGGTGCGGGTCCACTAGACCACCAGGTATTTGGGACGTGAAATTTATGGGGATTGGGGATGGAGCAGTCCACTGGACCACCCGGGAAACTTGACTCATTCTTGTGGGAGATTGGAGCTGGGGTGGGGGTAGATTACACTGCTGTATGTGGTATTTTTCTAAAACATGTGTCTGGCGATTGAGGATCAGGGTTGGGGCTTCACTAGACTACCAGGGAAAGTGAGAGTAATACTTCTTACATATGTCTGGCAATCAGGGATTGGGGTTGGGGGGGACCACTAGACTACAAGGGAAAGTGTGAATACTATTTATTACATGTGTCTAGCAGTCAGGGGTCAGGGTTGGGCGGAGATCACTAGACTACCAGGGAAAGTGAGAGTAATACTTACATATGTCTGGTGATAGGGGTTGAGGGGGACCACTAGACTAACAGGGAAAGTGAGAGTGATATTTATTACATGTGTCTGGTGATCGGGATCAGGGTTCGGGGACCACTAGACTACCAGGAAAGTGCAGGGTATTATTACATGTACCGGGGACTGGGGATCACTTGACCATGTTTGCCCTGAGTTACTGTCACATTTTCATAGTTGGTAATTCAAAATGCACTACATGTGACACTAACACCCATTGCACAGCACTATACTTTTCAATACGGCAGTGCACCTGTATACAAGTCCCTGACCCTCACTCAGTCCCATGCATAGAATGTGTATTAATGCTGCTGCTATCATGTTGCACCAGTGCAATTTGCACTTTTAAAAATTGCAGCTGGGTGCAAATGCTGTGCAATTTCAGGCAAATGGTTTGTGCCCGGCTCAATGCTTTGAATATCTGGCCCAAAATGTGCAAAACTATTGTTGGTTGCTCTAATTTATCTAATGGAGAGATGTTTGAGTGTAGATATATAGTACAATACTTTCAAATTCTAAAACTGATAAAAGCAACTGTGATACAATAGTTTTTCTAGCATCTTTTGATATTAAAAACACCTCATGTTGCCAAACCCCTAGATGAGAATTGACCTTTTTGAAGTATTATTTATGTGCCTGTCAAAGATAAGGGAGTTGCCAATAGTCACTCCCAAATACATATACTCACTCGTATTTGCTAGACTTGAACCATTGCTTAGTTTAACATGAAAACAAAAAATGTAATGATCAAACTAGAGGCAAGGTGCATAAAGCATTTTTTAAATTACATCTGTAGAATTCCCCAATGCTTCGAGGGGACAATCCCGCTTCATCGGTTTAACAACTGGCTGTAAATTAGTCATACTTTTTTTGAGTTTACTGTTAAAATACATAACCTGGGACTTTTGACACTGAGCACCATTTTAGATTTGTAAAACCAACTTTGTAGCATATTAAATAGAGAATAATGTATATGTAGGTGTGTGATATGCAGTTTTTTCACACACACACACACACACACACACACACACACACACACACACACAGTGTGGTGATATATAAACATTGAGAGAAAAGCTCGAGAAGTACATTATCACACACTGAGGGTGTGCAAAAAAACTGTAGATCACACACCTTCATATGTGTTAGATATATATATATAACAACTGCCTCGCTGAGATCCAAGACTGTTTGAATGTCAACTGGTTGAAGATGAATCCAGACAAGACTGAGGTGCTGGTTGTGGACCCAGGTCATCGGGTTGAGGGACAACTGGCTGGGCAGCCTTCTGGGCTTTGGCTAGGGGGCAGCCAGCTAGTGACCTCGGAGCGGGTGTGTAATCTGGGCATTATTTTTGATGAAGGGCTGACAATTAAATCACAGGTGTCAGCCATCATTAAAGCCTCGTTTTACCATCTGAGGAATTTTGCCTGGGTGAAACACCTGTTCCCACCTGATGACCTTCCAACTTTGGTCCATGCCTTCATGATCTTGTGCCTTGGTTACTATAACTCTAGATACCTAGTGCTTCTGGGGGTTGACATTCGTCATTTGCAGCTAGTGCAGAATGTGGTGCCCAGGTTGTTGACCGGCTTACCTTAGTTTTGCCATGTCACACCTGTGCTCTGAGGCCTGCACTGGCTGCCAGTGCAGTGGCAAGTCACCTTCAAGGTTGGTCTGCTGACCTATAATGCCCTACACGGATGGGGTCCACACTATCTGCAAGAATGTCTGTGTCCTTACTGCCCCCACCTTCCACTTTGCTCCACTAATGAGGGATTGCTGGAGATTCCCAGGGTCTGTTTGAAATCATCTGGTGCTAGGGCTTTTTCATTTGCTGCCCTGACCCTCTGGAATTCTCTACCTCATTCAGTAAGGAAGCGCAAAACCGTGGAGAGCTTCAAGTCTGCACTGAAGACCTATCCTTTCAGTCTTGCTTTTCCAGAGCTCTGATTATTTATTTTTATGATGTTTACTGTTTTTATATGTTTTATTCTGTGAGATATTTTATTCTCTTGTGTTTTAATTTTGTACAAGCGCTTAGATAACTTAATTTACGCTTTTAAAGAAATAAAGCTGAGTTGAGTGTTATTTTTTATAGTAACTGGTGCTAAGTAAACAAAGCTCAGAGTCTTATCATTACATGCTTCCTGTGTTGCTGATTCAACCTCTGTATGGGTTCTATGGCATGCTGGTTGTTATGATGACAAGGTGAAGGTTCAATGGTTTCTCCATTGTTTAGTGTTAAAAAAAACCTGTGATCAGTTTAATTTTCTGAGTTGTTAAGTACCTTAGCATGGTACACACAGCCTGGCGCAAGACAGTAAATGCTGTATCAACTCGTAGGTTGATATGACTTTGACATATCAACTTGCAGGTTGATATGACTTTTTACAGGTCTTAAAAATGGGTTGATACTGGGGGTCACCAGTTATTATAGTCCCATAACATATCACATAACTAGTGTAGTGTACATCTATAATATGCTATGCTGGTTTTACCCTGGTCCATAGTTTTACTGTCTTACTTGCAGTGGTCCATAGAGCACCACCAATGCTGAAAGATCCGCTCTATATCTGCCACATAGCAAATGCGGGCTGGCTGGGTGAGTGGGTTGGCTAGTACAGGGAGGGTTGAGACACAGCCAGCATCAGCATGATCCACGCAAGGGTGGGTGTGTGTCTTAGCCATCCCTCCCTGACTGTATCCAGGGGAGGAAGACAAGAATTAAAAATAAGATACTGACTGTACAGATGAAACTCTGCCTTCCCTCATATCCACCATCGAGCTTTCCTTCTTTGGCTCTTGGGTATGCCCCTAAGTTTCACCTCCAAAGTGATAGCTGGATATGGGGTGGAACTGCTGAGGATCTGAATTGCAGAACCTGCATTTGGGAGGCAAAAGCTGAGGGGTCAGTATAGCAGTATAGCAGTGAGCATGGAGAAAATGACAAAAGCAATAAGGACAGAGATGGGGCAAAAAGGGGTAAGGCCATCAAGAAATGGAGGGTAATGAGTACCAATGCCCATAGTCTGGGCAACAAGCTCTCTGCACTAGTGGCCTTGATGGAAAAGGCATGCCACAGAAACATGCTACACAGAGAACCATGACTGGGATGTTAACATACCAGGGTACACTACCTACAGGAGAAACAGGAAGGGGAGGAGAGGGGAAGGAGTAGCTCTCTATGTAAGGGAAGGAATAAACGTAATGGAACAAAAGAGTAAACAGGGAGGAGAGGAGGCACTGTGGGCAGCCTTAGAGACTGGAAATGGCACCACAATCCACACTGGGGTTGTATACAGACCCCCATCTGAGGGGGAAGGAATGGACAAGGATATGATAGAAGGCATCCTTAGGATGGCAGAGAAAGGGGAGATACTATTGATAGGTGACCTGAATATGCCAGATGTTAACTGGAGCACCTTTGCTGCAGTCACATCCAAGAGTAGGGCCATTCTTGATGCCATACAGGTGGCATGCCTCAGACAGTTTGTTTTGGAACCCACTCATGAGGGAGCAATCTTAGACCTTGTACTCTCAAATGGGGACAGTGAGAGGAACTCAGATCTAGAAGGGGGTAGCCATCTGGGAACAAGTGACCACCAAACAGTGTGGTTAATGATAAACTTAGCTACAGAGTCAAGCCATACAAAAGTGAAGGTACTGGACTGCAGGATGGCTGACTTTGGCAAGATGGGAGAGTGTCTTAGAAAAGCACTAGGAAAAAAGGCTAGAAAGTGTGCTGGAGCAACAATGAGGAAACATCAAAATTGCCATCACAGAGGCAACAAGCCTTTGTGTGAAGCAAATAAATCAAAATAAAAGAAGAAGTCAGTATGGTTCTCAAAAGAGGTGGCAGGGAAGGTTAGGGAGAAAAGATAGCATTTAGGGAAGTATAAGGAAACACAGAAGGAGCAGGACAGAGAACTGTACCAGTTAAAGCAGAAGGAAGCGGGGAAGGCAGTCAGAATAGCAAAGGCCCGAACTGAGGAAAATATAGCCAACTCAGTTAAGAAGGGGGATAAAACCTTTTATAGGAACATCAGAAAGCATAGAAAGACAAAGGGAGGGAGGGATAGTGAGGCTGAATAGAAAGGACGGTGGGTGGGCAGAGAGGGACAGTGAAACAGCAGGGGTACTGAACAAATGCTTCTGCTCAGTATTGACAAAAGAGGAGGAGGGGGAGGTGCCTAATCCAGTTAACAGAAGCACTCTGGATAGGGGGATCGATCCCAGTCCTTTCACGGAAAGAAAGGGTTCTGAAAGAACTCCTAAAATAGAAGGTGGATGGGGCCTGACAGAATTCACCCTAGAATTCTAAAAGAATTAAGGGGAGAATTAGTGACACCACTGAATACTCTTTTTAACAAATCATGGGAGGATGGTGTGGTACCTGAGAACTGGAGGTAGGTGGATGTGATTCCCCTTCACAAAAGTGGGAGCAGGACAGAGGCAGGAAACTACAGGCCTGTCAGTTTGACCTCTGTTGTAGGGCAAGTGATGGAATCACTTCTGAAGGAAAGAACTGTTGAGTACCTAGAGGCCAGTGGGGCTGGGACCCAAGGCAGCATGGATTCACGATGGGAAAGTTGTGTCAGATGAATCTAATAGATTTCTTTGACTGGGTGACCAAAGTAGTAGACCAGGGAGGGTTGTGGACACGGCTTACCTAGATTTTAGCAAGGCATTTGATACAGTCCCACAAAGATTAATACACAAGTTAGCCAGCCTTGGGTGGGTCCCAAGGTGGTAGTCTGGATAAAAAATTGGCTAGACAACAGGACGTAAAGGGTAGTAGTAAATGGAGTCCACAGTGAAGAAATGAGGGTTACTAGCGGGGTACCACAGGGTTCAGTACTGGGTCCAGTCCTTTTTAATGTCTTTATAAGTGACATTGCAGAGGGACTGGAAGGAAAAGTATGCTTCTTTGTGGATGACACAAAGATCTGCAAAAGGGTTGATGCACAAGGAGGCATGGAAAGGATGATAAGGGATTGGCAAGATTGGAGGAATGGTCAGAAGTATGGCAGCTTGGATTCAATGCAAAGAATTGCAAAATAATGCACTTGGGAAACAAAATCCCAGGGGAAGATTACACAATGGCGGGGGTGTAGTAACAACAACAAAAATGGAAAGAGACCTGGGGGTAATCATGTCAGATGACCTTAAGGTTGTCAAGCAGTGTGAGAAGGCAGTAGGGAGGGCTGGGGGATACTGGGATGTATAGGAAGAGGCATCACCAGTGAAAACAGGAAGTTGTTCTCCCTCTGTACAGACAGTTGGTGAGACCCCATCTGGAGTACTGTGTCCAGTTCTGGAGACACCATCTCTGCAAGGACATAGACAGGATGGAGGCATTCCAGAGGAGGGCAACTAAAATGGTGCAGGGTCTGCAAGAAAAGCCATATGAAGAAAGACTAAAGGAGCTTAATATGTATACCCTTGAGGAAAGGAGGAAGAGGGGGACATGATAGAAACTTTTAAGTACCTCAGTGGAATCAACAAAGTCCAAGAGGGTAGCATCTTTCAGAAAAAGAGATGTGCAAGAACAAGGGGATACAATATGAAGATAGAGGGGGGAACAGCTCAGGGGTAATGTGATGAAGTATTTTTTTTCACAGAGAGGGTTGTGGAAGCATGGAATAGCCTTCCTGAGGAGGTTGTGGGGTCCAAAACTGTTGGAGAATTCAAGAATGCATGGGACAGACATAAAGGCAATTCTTTTGGGGGAGTAGGAAGAAATAGAATGTTGGTTAAATAGGATCTGCAGCTTATCCTGTAGGTTGGGAAATGGGTAGAGTAGGTGGGCCAAGTGGTCCTTATCTGCCATCAAAGTCTCTGTTTCTGTGTTCTATGTTTCTATGAGTCATTTGTGGCCTAATGAGTTCCCAGGAGTCCAGATAGGGCAAGCCTCAGTAGACAGGGGAAGGCGCTGACAGTGGCAGAAGGAGGTCATAGCGAGAAAGCTGGAGTGTGTGTGCAAAAATAGAACGAAAAATCTATCATGTTATCTCCCACTTGGAGAGGTATCCAAACTGCCTGGTTTACCTCAGGATAACAAATCAGTGCTGATGACAACCCACTCTACATGTATTTGACTACGTCAGTAAAACACCATGTCCTCACTCTCTATGCATCAACCAGAGTCAACTTTTTGTACCTGAAGATTTTAAGCTCTGAAGTCCATTTGTAATAAAACATTTTCATCTGCAACCCATTTCCTCTATCAGTCTCGTGTGTGCCACTCTTGACTGATTTCAGAAATCCTGAGGTATTTTTGATCCTGAAGACAGCTTATCTTTTATATTAACTATTTTTGAACCCCTGCCCCCCGTTTGGGCCAATGTAATATGGCATCTGTTCATCTATTTCACATATACAGAATCAGCTGATTGAACTGTCATCCTCAACAGTGCAAAGGACTGGTTGAGGAAAAGGAGCTGCAAACAAACAATGCTGGACCTTCTAACAAGTTTGCTCCTGTTTAGTGTTCACCAGACCTCTGGTGTTACTGATGAGTGTGGGCTGTACTTGAGAGTCCCTTCTTCTATTCAGAGGGTGTCTAGAGTTTGGGGTGGCATCAGCACAAGGGCTGAGAGTGACATTTGAAAGCTGCAAATTCCACATCTTTCAGAATCAGCTGATTGAAGGGCCATTGTCTTCAAACGGACTGTAGCACCAGTTGGGGAAAAGGAGCAGCAAACCAACAAGGCTGGACTTTCATTAAACTTGCTCCTGTTGAGTGTTTGGCAGGAGAATGCTGGTGTTACTAATGAATGTGGACTGTACTTCAGAGCCCTTTCCTCCAGTCAGAGGGCAGCTAGAGTTCAGAAGTGAAGTTAGCATGTGACACATCAGGGCTTCAGCCAAGTGGTTCTCCCCTGTGGTCCATAGCTGAAGGGCCATGCCTAAAGAGTAACATGGAGTCTGCCTGCCCTCAGCCGACCATGCTGTCCCCTTGGGCTTTGACTCTGAATCCCCCTCTGGACTAATGTCTTATTTATTGTGATCTGTAAGTATAACCTGTAATCCTAAGGAATGTAAGTGAACTGTAAGCATAACCTGTAATTCTAAGGAATCTATGTGATCTGTAAGTGTACTGAGTTGTGTTCCTCTCTTCTTTACAGTTTCAACTTAGCTTAAGAGCCTCAAACCTGTTTGGTTTTTACTTACATTTACATAACATAGAAACATAGAATTTGACGGCAGATAAGGACCGCTTGGCCCACCCAGTCTGCCCATTTCCCTACCTACTGGATAAGCTGCAGATCCTAGTTAACCAGCAGCCTACTTCTTCCTACCCCCACTGCCTTATGACTGTCCCATGCATGCTTGAATTCCACCACTGATTTTGACTCCACAACCTTCTCCGAAAGGCCGTTCCATGCATCCACAACCCTCTCTGTGAAAAAAATACTTCCTAAATTACCTCTGAGCTGCCCCCTCTATCTTCAAATTGTGCCCTCTTGTTCTTGCACACCTTTTTTTGAAAGATGCTACCCTCTTGGACTTTGTTGATTTCCTTGAGGTACTTGAACGTTTCTATCATGTCCCCCTCTCCTCCTTTCCTCGAGGCTATACATATTAAGCTCCTTAAGTCTCTCTTCATATGTCTTCAGTGCAGATCCTGCACCATTTAGTGCCCTCCTCTGGACAGCTTCTATCCTGTCTATGTCTTTGCGGAGACTGGGTCTCCAGAACTGCACACAGTACTCAGATGGGGTCTCACCAACTGTCTGTACAGAGGGATAATAACTTCCTGTTTTCTACTGGTGATGCCTCCCCTATGCATCCCAGTATCCCCCCAGCCCTCCTTGCTGCCCTCTCACATTGCTTGCCCACCTTTAGGTCATCTGATATGACTACCCCCAGGTCCCTTTCCATTTTTGTTGTTGTTAGTATCTCACCCCCCATTGTGTACTCTTCCCCTGGGTTTTTGTTTCCCAGGTGCATTACCTTGCACTTCTTAGCACTGAATCTAAGCTGCCATACATTTGACCATTCCTCTAACCTTGCCAAGTCCCTTCTCATCTTTTCCACCCCACCCTGTGCATCAACTCTGTTGCAGATCTTTGTGTCGTCTGCAAAGAGACGTACTTATTTATTCCTATTAATCTCCTAATTTAGTTTCTAGATTTGTTAATGTGCCTAACATTTTAGTTATTCTAGCTCACTTTTTTGAAGTATCCCCTTATGCTTGCTAATCAAGTTATTTAACTGCTGTGCTCCCTTTTTCTCAGCTGGTTTTACCAGGGTTGCTTATTGTGTAGAATTATTTCATCTGTAGTGTATTTTTACTGCCAGGTTTATTTCAGCTATCTTAATTAGGATTATCCTACTATACAGTACTTTTCCATTTTACCCCTTTTGTTTTACTTTTTCTCCTCACAGAGTAAATTACTTTTTCCTTCTGGGACATAATTGTTTATCCTAGGACTTGCTGAAATTATTTTTAGTCTCCACATATTGTAAAGTATACTCAACTTACTCAGCTGTCACGCCATGGGTTGAAACTTGCCCCCGCCCCATATTTTCTGTTCCCATTACTTGCTTTCTTACCCTTCCAGTTTTCCCTCACCTCTCTCCCCCTTCAATCTTTGTTATCCTTACCCTGCCCTCTGCCCTTCCATCCTCACCCTCTCCCACCCTCCCATCCTCTTGGCTTCCTACATTACCTCATTCTCCATGGCATCCTGGTAGCAGTCTCCTCTCATCTTCTTGGCTTCACCTAGAAATCCTCAGGTCCCTCCTATCCTCCTAACTCCCTAACTCCTATTCTTCATATCCTTCCTTTTACCATAAGCATCTTATATACATTCTTTTAAGCTCATTATCTCCTTGCTGCTTTTCGTTGCTGGAGATATTGAGCTGAACCTAGCCTTCCTATCTTCTCCTCTCCCAAATGTTTGAGAGTGACCCACGTCGACATCCACAGCCTTCTTTCTAAGACTGGCCTGTTGTAACCACTTATGGTTGGTTTTACGATGCTGGCCTCGACAACACTTTCATCGACCATCATCACGTGACAGGATTTATGTCTCCCACAAGTTGCAGTTGACATAAATCCCAAATGTCTCCCAGTCATGTTTTGAGTTGATTCGGGGGGGTGGGGTGCAGGACCAGGAGACAGTGTACCTCAGTTCCAGGCACACCAACACAGAGATCTGTTGGTAAACTGTTGATTTTGTCGACATCGCGGTAGGTCGCTGCGTCGGTATCGCTGTCAGGGAGGCATAGCCTTATAGTTAACCTTAAACCTAATGTGTTGGTGATCTCAGATTCTTTGCTCTCTTCCAAGATCCCTGATTCCTCTGTTGCCATTCTGGTTTCACCATTATTCATCAGGATCAAGCAAAGAGGGGTGGATAGCCATCTAACTCTTCTCAAATATTCAGTTTGAGTCTATGCTCTCCATCTCACTCCCCTTTGCCTATTAATTGTGACTTCTCAAACTCTCCCTCCCTTTCTCTGTACCCATATTTATTGATGGTGTCTACTACTGCCCTGGCATGTCCTCACCTTCCATAATTAGGTAACTCATCTCCACCTTCTCTCAGGCCTCCTCTGGTGAGTACTCATACTAGGTGATTTAAGTTTAAATTGGCGATCCCCCTTCTTTCATAAATTTTGCCTTAAAATGAAGTCCCTCCTTTTAACTCAGCTAATTTCTGTCCCTATTCACTTTAATTTCAGATCTTTAAATCACTCCCTCTTGGACTGGGTGCATATGCCTGTTGTTTGCATGTTTTCTTCATTTAAGTGATTGTACTTTTTGCTGTCTACCCCTTTAACCCTTCCCCCAGGTCACACCTGGAAATGAGTAAAGGCCGAGTGTGTCTTTCCCTGTTACCAAAGTTCAAATAAATAAATGCATACATAAAGTCCTCCCATCCCATCACAGTGTGGATGCTAGCACCTTCCCCAATGACCTCAGAGGCCACCATATGATCTACTGTGGGAAAAAAGATTCATGATACCAAAACACCCCTCAAATTTATCCAGATCCAGTCATTGTGTTCACTGAAGATGTTCCACCTTCATGCTGACCTGGTGTCCACTGACTGGTTGTCTTCTATTTCTAAGCTATCAATATGGACAATGCCATCCAAATCTTCACTTCTACATTTATCTCTGGCTGGAATCAACATGCCCCCCTCCCCTTAGAAGAACCAGAGTCCAAGGTTATCACCTCTCATCGATCTCAGCTGAGCTGCTGGCTTGTCACTGCATGGATGGTGTTTCCTGGAGGACCTATAGATCTTCTGGCTCCTCTTCTGACCTTAGTGATTACTGGACCCTTTATAATGCCTGTATTAAAGTTACTAGACTTGTGAAGTCTGACCACTTTGCATCCACTCTCCAAAACAACCGTAATTGCCCCTCTAAGTTCTGGAACATAATCCATGTACTTTTCTTCCCTCCAAACCAATCCTCTCACCCTGTTCTCAAGACGGGTGATACTCCTGTCTCTGACAACATGCAAACACCTCATTTTTCAGTTCCTTTTTCACTTCCTGTGCCTGTTCTCTCTTCTCTTCTCTTCTCTTCTCTTCTCTTCTCTTCTCTTCTCTTCTCTTCTCTTCTTCTCCCCCTCTCCCTCTTTCTCTTCTTCTATTCCCTCTCACTCCTCTATACCTGTCCTACTGCCCTCCCTCCTCACTTTTCTTTTTTTCACCCATCTCCTGCTGTTGCTCTTAAGGTCCTCTTAGCTATAAATCCTCACAAGGGTGGGAGCCCTGATGATCTTGACCCTAGACTCCTATTTCTCTCTGCTTATGCCATAGTCCTCCCTAATGCCTGCCTTCTCAAACTCTCTTTCTCTTTACCCTGTGTCCTTAACTCTTAGAAGTTGGCTACTGTCATTCCTCTTCCCAAAGGGATGATCTCCTCCTCTAATAATTTCCATCATAGCTCACCTTTCCACTCTGCCTAAACTCCAGGAACAACTTGCTCTTTCAACTCTCCCCTTTTCTTGAGTCAGCTTCCTTCTTCACTCCATTCCAGTCTGGATTTAGAAAGACACACTCCACTGCCATTTCTCTCCCCTCTGGCTCAGTGATACTATCCTCTCTGGCATGGATCATGATAAGGGCCTTGTCACCTCCACCATGTTTGTCAACTTAGCCAAGACTTTCAGCACTGTAGCTCATCCCATTCTTCTGGACAAGCTTAGGGTAGCTGGACTCTCAGCTTCCTCAACTGAGTGGTTTTGCCCTTACGTTGAGGGCAGGTTACAGACTGTCTGTATTAGAGACCCCCACCACTCAGCTCAGGTGTCCCCCATGGATCTTTCCTTGGCCCAGATCCTTTCTCCATTTTTCTAAATGACCTCCCCAATGCCTGCTCCTCTGTCCATTCATGTGTATATGATGATACAGTACTTTTTTTATCTGGCTCCTTGGCCACTGTTCTAAGAAACCAACTCCAATTGGATTTTAACAACATCCAGTTCTAGTTCTGATATAATCAGCTATCCATTGGTTCCATGTTATTTCAGTGAATCCTGAGCAAAATCAATTAAAGCCCATCAATAATAGTGCATGTATTTATAGCAACAGGTCATTTCAGTGCATGTCTATTCAGCTACTAAAGTCATTGTTGTAGCCAAACATTGTATGTCATGCCCTTAGATAATCTAAACAAGATCTAGATGCATATTTAGTGATTACCTGCTCCAGTCACTCTGTCAGGTCCTGGTAGCAGCATCAGCTCGTACCTGTGGCAGCTCCCGAAACAATCTGCTCTAGCAGCATTTCCGACATCCTCTGTTCCTCCTGAAGACACCCAAGAAAGGTAGGACTGGTGGGCTTATTACTGGTGGGCAACATTTGTTCTATTGTTTATCAGGGGAACTGCTCCCACCTGCACCCCCGTTAGGGGGATTGTGACCCCCAAACCCACTCATCTATTATACTCTAACTCTGAGTTGCACATTGACTCGGAGTATCACCAGAAACACACAGTCACTCCTATTAGCAGTTGCTGTATAGACTTGGTCACTGAAAATATAGTTGCCATAAAATAACTCACTGAATAGACTTTGCTACTTTGTCGTGCAACCTATGTGTAAGTGCTAAGAAAACAGTCTCTTGCATTGTGTGGGCATGTGTGATTTTGTATTTTCTTGAAATGTGGCTTCCTAGGCAAATGTCCTTTGGGGTAACCCTTGCCTCAGTGTTTGCGCACAGAGGTTCTTTGTCTTTTAAATAGTTTTTTTATTTTAATGGGTTCACTACAACATAACCCAGACAGACCGTCTTAGGGTAGCTGGTTCATTCCACTGGGGTGTCAAACAGACGAGGCATACTGATGAGTCCTGGTAGGACAAAACACGTGTCTATGTCATCTGTTAGCACCCTTTGCAAACTGTGTGAGAGGCCTTTTGGCACCATGCAATTCTGCTTAAAGTTGAACCAACATAACATTCTGTGGTGATTTGCATATGCAGCCCATGATGCTTTGCATTTTGTGGACATGTGTGATTTTGTATTTTCTTGAAACTTGGCTTCCCTGCCAAATGCCCTTTGGGGTAACCCTTGCCTCAGTGTTTGCGCACAGAGGTTCTTAGTCTCTATGATGTTTCATATCAGGCAGAGGCTTACTAGAGTTTCACTGCTTCTCTCCTTTCATATCCTTGATGGTTCTACTATTGAAGATTTCTCTTTCTTCAAGTAGATTAGGATCTGGCTGAATTGTCACCTTGATTTTTTCTGTTCATATGGATGATCTCTATAGAAGCTCTAGACTAAGCTTGGAGTGCTATACAGAAATGAGGGAGTATTCCACTTCCTGCATGCAGAGTAATCCTCACTAAGATGATTCTCCCTATTCTTGCCTATGTAGATACTGTTAACAGTGCTGCTCCAAAATCAACTACAGCTAGACTAGACCCTCTCTTTCACTCCATCTGTCATTTTTCCTTTGATAAACCCCTGCATACACACAACTGTTCTCTGTACTCTTCCATCTACCTACCCTCTCTTGATGCCAGGTGTCTTATCTACTGTATTTCCTGTATCTCCAAATATTGGTTTGGCTCTCTTCCCTCTTCTCTTGCTTCTCTACTCTCTCTCCCTCCTTCCTTCCTCTTACTCCCTTTGCAGTGCTTGCTCTCTGTCTCTTGTTTTCCCTCAAGTGAGATCTTTTGCTAGCCAAGCTACCTTCTCGTTTTGCTTCCCTAAACTATGCAGCTGTCTTCCCTCTTCAATTCACTCTGATTTTCCTTTCCCACTCTGAAATCTCTCCTCCATGAGTTCTGTAGTCCTCCTGATTTATTGCTTCTGATATTGGTGTGAATTTCTTTTACACCTGCCTTCCATGCAACACTGTCACCAGCACTTCTCCCTCCCCTAGTTTCAGTTATTCCTTCCTTTTTAGGGCTGTGGGTGGAGCCTACACCACTATTGTGATTGCTCAGTAGATCTAAAAAATGGGCGATCCTGGAACCTTCTGTTGGACTTTTGGAAGTATCCTTCCAGAAGCCCAATGAAGCTTGAATCCCTCCATCATGATTGGCTGCTACAGAATAACAGCCATGCTATTTTGGCTGTTACTTCTGCATTCTGGTGCATGAACTGCACATGTGTGACTTGCATCCATGCACAGTTCTCTTGGTACTGTCATGCTGTGAATGGCAAGATGCCATTCATCGTGACTGCGCATCCATGAAAGTCATACATCTGCAGTTGCATCTCTGGCACCAACTCCATGGCATTCTCTGCCCTTCCCATCAACTCAAGTGGCACACTTGGAGCCCACCCCAGTGTGCCAAAATATTTTTCTGTGCCTCCCAACTCATGTGGCAAACTGGGAGTCCACCCCAGTGTGCCCAAAGATGTTTCTTTTTATCCACTGACATTAGGGTGCCCAATCCCCATGTCAGCATTATGTGCACCCCCCACTCATGCAGCACACTGGGAGCCCACCCCAGTGTGCCTAATTTTTTTTCTTACCCCACCCCCACCAACATCGCAATGCCCGTTCCCCATGTTGGCATCCTGTACCACCCCCAGTTATGTGGCACATTAGAAGCTCACCCAGTGAGCCCAAATGCTTTCATGTTCTGTTTTCTCAAAAAGAAAATGGTCCCTCATCATCACTACACTCATTTTGTTGTTTTTACCTATACAGAAGTAAACGGTCCCTCATAATTGCTGCAGCCCCCCTCCCACATCCCCATCCTACCACTGAGCACCCACCTCCCCACACACCCTCTTACCCCATACTCACCTACGGAGGTCGGCACCATCTTTCTTTGTACCAGGGCATCTCTGCACTCTTCAAAGCCGAATCGCAAACTGAAGAATCTAAGGTAAGCATGCTATATTATCATTCATTGGGGTTTTCAACTTATGCTGATAAATCAGCCATTTCTTGGAATTTTTGCCCCAAATTTTCAATATTAGGTTTTTGGGAACCCATCTCATGAAAATTGTCACTGTCATTTTGTTAAACAGTTGTGATAGGTGATATCACGGTCACTCGTGGACTCACCTTTCAGGACTGATTCACTAAATGACAGTGCCACTGTTCATGAGGTGGGGTCCCAAAAGCCCATGTTGCAAATTCCATGAATAAGTTCCAAAAGGACTTTGTTATGAGCGTGCATTTTGCAGTTTCTACACACGCTCCTGTCAGGAGGTCTAAACTCACTCTCAGGTTCCTGTTAATAATGGGCATACAAGGAATCACAGACACATTGCATAAGAGTAATAAAGCTTGTTTATTACTGCCAAAAGGATAATCACAGTTGCCCTAAGCAGTTCTTACCAATAGGAACTGGGAGCCAATGCTAAGTGTTCCCTATACCTCGAGGATTCTCTGTGTCTCTTGGGGGCTCCAAGGTAGAAGACGTAATGTCTTACATTATATACCTACGATAAGTTCCATGGTTACTGTAAGATAGAAACATTTCTAGTTACAGAGATGAGCCCTATTGGTTAAATTAGAGGAGGCTTCACAGTCCAAGATAACATTATACAATTTTGTAGTAGTCATCACTTTGTAAAGACGAAGGAGTACAGTTTGCGTATAGCAGTGTAATAATACAAATCAGTAGAAGATGGCAATGCTGACTCATATACTGTATCATAATCATTACAAGGACACAGATGTCCTAACACCTTGCAAGCAAGAAATACATGTATATATTGGAAAGTAAAGTGTATAACAATAGTATGCATACTGTACATATCCTTACATCTACTCTTATGTGGTAGATTTCCTTAGCCCTATGTGTTAGTATACCATATACCTAAATGCTAGCTGTCTACGGTGTACCAGTGGGGGTACCAATTAGGGTGCAGGGACCTCGTGTAACACTCCTAACTTTGCCAATTTTTAATATTTTCACTCCACATTTTCAGCATTGCCCGTCATTTTCCACAACCTGCGCAAAACATGTTGTTGCACCTGTAGTGCAGAATATCACATTCATTCAGTGAAATCACCATTCAGGACAATTGAACAAAATGACACTGGCACTCTTCATGAGCAGGGGTCCCAAAAAGGCCACATTGAAAATTTGGTGCACCACCTCTAAAAAATGGCCAAGTTACACCCGGGAGTTGAATAATTGCTACGTACTTGTGCAACTTTGGTCACTTTGTAGCTTTTCACAGCCTTATCGGCTCTGGCTAGATCTTGTATCTTGCTCTTATTGTGTTGTGCTGATTACACAGAAACATAGATTTTGTCAGTAGAAAATGACCTTTAGGCCTATCCAGTCTGCCCTTGTCCCTGCCTATTCTGTCACCACTACTCCTTATACTGTAGGTGTCATTTTCTACCCCTGTGCCTTTGCCAAATAGGCCTCTTTGCCTAGCCCAAGCATGCTTGAAGATCCCAACAGTCTTTACCCCTCTACCTCATCTGGCAGGCTAGTCCAGTCTTCCAGTCCCCTTTCTGTGTGAAGAAGTATTTCTGCACATTTCTCCAAAACGTTCCCTTTTAGCTTTTATTGCATACCCCTTGTTCTAGTGCTTTCCTTTCTCTGAAATAGACCATCCACTTACAACTTCATTCAAACTCTCTTTCTCTTTGCCCTATGCCCTTAACTCTTGGAAGTTGGCTACTGTCATTCCTCCTCCCAAAGGGGGGTGATCGCTCTTCCACTAGTAATTTTCATCCTATAGCTCTCTCCATCCCACTTTCACTTGTGCTTGAAGGCGCAAGTGGAGGATCTATCTTGGAGAAAGGAAAGCACTAGAACAAGTGCAGGTATTGCACTTGGCTACTGAAATTCAATGCCAAAAATTGTGCTGTGATGCACTTGGGGTGTAAAAACCTGCGAGCAGCTTACACTCTGTTGGGAAGGGGGAGATAAAAAAACAGAGCAGGAGAGAGATCTGGGAATTATAATAGCAAGAAATCTTAAGGTAGGTAGCCAAGGCAGCAAAGCTGTGGGGAGTGTAAATGTAATGTTAGCATGCATTGGGAGGCATAAATTGCAAAAGGAGGGAGGTACTGATGCCTTTTTACAAAGCCATGGTGAGGCCACACCTGGAGTATGGGGTCCAGTTCTGTAGACTGCACCTGTGCAAGTACATAGATGGGATAGAGAGGGTTCAGAGAAGGGCAATGAAGATGGTGCACACTATGCAGAAGAAACCATATGCGTAGAGGTGTAGTGAATTAGATCTGTACCCACTGGAGATTAGAAGGGAGGAGGGGTGGACATGATTGAAGCTTTGAAGTACATGAAGGGGATTGATAAGGTGAAGGAGAGGAGCTTATTTAAAAGGGAGGAGGGGGCTAAAACTGGAGGGCATAGCCTACGATTGGAGGGTGGAAGATATAGAGGCAATATAAGGGGTCTCTTCTTCATGGAGAGGGTGGTGGAGGCCTAAAAGAAACTACCAGCGGAGGTGGTGGGGGGAGCTGAAATGGTGGAGAGATTCAGGAAGGTATAGGACAGACATATGGGGTTGGTAAGTGGGGGAGAGGGGAGGGCCAGTGGAAAAAGAAATGAGTGGGGGAAAAGGGCAGACTCAATGGGCCATTTGGGTCCTTTTCTGCTGTTAGTTCTGTGATTCTATAATTCTGTGACCTGGTTCCTCCTGTGAAGTGCCTTAGGTTTCAGTCATGTCCCCTCTTGCTCTTCTCTTTTCCAGGAGTGCATGTTGAGTTCCTGCAGCCTTTCCTATAAGGCTTCTCATACAACCCTCACACCATTTTGGTTGCCCTCCTCTCTACTGCCTCAGCCATTTCAATATCCTTGTGGAGATGCATGCAGCCTCCAGAAATGGACACTACTTCAGGTGAGGTTTCCACAGTGAGTGATACAATGGCAGCATCAGTCCCTCCTCCTGCTAGAAATCCTTTCTCAAATCACCCCAGCATCCTGCTAGCATGTCCCACTGCTTTGTCCCACTGCCTAGCTGCCTTGAGGTAATCAGATATGATGACCTGTTTTTTCTTTTCCTGCTTAGCAACTGTAAGCTTCACTCTCCCCATCTTATACACAGCCCTGGGTTCTGCAGCCCTAAGTGCATAACTTTGCACTTTTTGACACTGAAACCCAGCTACCACTCTAAGATAGTGGAGAAGCTCATGGGGACCATTCTGAAGGAAAGACTGGTTAACTTTATGGATGATAATGGACTCCATGATGATAGGCAGCATGGGCTTGTGTCAGAGAGGTCCTGTCGGACAAACCTAATTGATTTCTTTGATAGGGTGACAAGAACAGTTGACAAAGGCCAAACAATGGGCATAACTGTTTCTAGATTTCAGTAAGACCTTTTGACTTTGTTCCCCACAAGACATTAACTGGGAAGCTGGAGGACTTGGGGATTGGGACAAAATAGACTAGGTGGGTAAAACA
This sequence comes from Neoceratodus forsteri, assembly GCA_016271365.2. Taxonomy (NCBI): domain Eukaryota; kingdom Metazoa; phylum Chordata; order Ceratodontiformes; family Ceratodontidae; genus Neoceratodus; species Neoceratodus forsteri. Next base: position 998,318,002 of record CM057458.1, on the reverse strand, counting down.
CTGGATACAAGATAGAAACCAGAAAGTGGTCATGTTACTCATGCCCCGACCGGGCTGGTGGGGGCACAATGAGTTACGCCAGCAGGGTGGCAGCTGCTGTGTTGTGCCCTGCAATACAGCAGCTCACCTGTGGTGGCCCTCAACTTGATCCTTTATTTTGGCTCAAGGTTGTGCTGGCGCAGGTTAGTTGCGCAGCTATCAACTCTGCACAACCTGACTGAATATCGGGTTGCGCAGTTTATGCATGGTTCCTCCCCCTCCTGTTGAGCATGCATTCATTTGCATTGCTCTGTTGCACAACCTGCTGTCAGTGGCATAAATGCCTCCTGCTGAATATCACAGAATGGCGCAATGTAGGACTTGAGCATGTGCAACCCTTTTGAATATCTGGGCCATGGTATTTTATATCCTTAGTTATGGTTGTACAGTGTATACAATAATTTTTACATGCTATTTTATGTCTTGCCTTGCTTTTCCCTACCCAGGTTCAATGGAAATGTTCTAAATACACTTTCTTCACTGTTTTCTGGCTGCATCACAATTGCTGTACAATTTAGTGTTTTTACTGACAGTTCAACCTCACTGCACGCATCCTCTGTTAATTTCCCACTGTTTATATTGTCATGACTTGCTTATTTTGCCTATTCTTTTTTACTGTGTATTTTGTCTGTACTTGCCTACTGTTTATTTTGACATTTGTTTGTTCATTTTTCCAGCACACTGTTTTAGTACTATTGAGTGCACTTCTCAACTAAATGTACAGTATTTGTCTCCTTGTTCCCTCCCCAGGCTGAGTTGGATATGATCCTTAGCTCAGTGTAGCTTTCCCTGTTACCAATTTTCGATAAATAAATAAATTATAGGTAATGTCCCTACAAAAAGAAGGAATTCCATTTTATATATTGCCTTTATGACAGACACACACACATACATACTGTACATACATACATATTGTATCTTTGAAGCACATTACAAGTCCTAATAATTAAGATAGATAGCAAACTACCTGATATGTACCCAAGCTAAACAATGGACAGTTGACATTTTGCAAGTTTCAGTGGAGTTTTCTTTAAGTAGTCATGCAAAATGTGCTTATCAACCAAATGTAACTTAAGTCATACAGTACTGTATGTACAACCAAATGTGATTGCAAACAATGCATGATCACTTTAATAGGAGCTCTTAAATGTACATAAAATAAACAGCCAGAGAAATGGGTTAAGCATTTGCTAGTTATAATTATTAGACACTACAAGATGTATACCTGGAAAGGCATTTAATAAATCAGATGTCATTGGTCCTCTGGTAATTCACTCTTGTCTCTCAATCACAGTATAAGCATCCAGAATTATATATATTTTTTATTTTATAGCTTGCAGAAATTCCCAGTTAAACACTACACACAGCACTGACACAGTAGTCTTTTAAACCCCAAATAAGTTGTCTTTATCAAGAGAAGGCAAATTAAATACCACTGGGTATATTTTAACTCTGCTGTTATAGCAAACAATCCTTATAGTCACAAATATTTCTTGTATGAAGGTTTCAAAGTATTTAAAAACTGTGTGTTGGATTCAGAAAAACCTGAACTTTAAACAGTAAAATCAAATCACCACTTAAAAATATTTTTGAGGCTGCTTGATCTTAATGTCTTAATAATGTATCATATTATAGCCAATCAAGATTAGAAATTCATTTTTATTTAAGTTTGCTCGCAAAGAATGTGACCTTATTGGTATTGGTTTCAACTCTAGAAGACCTTTTGGGGGTGTGTCCTTCCTCCATCTATCACAGCTCCATAATACTGAATCTCCTTCCTAATTCCATCTACTCCCTGCCTTTCTTCTTCATTGCCCTTCGAAGTTTTTGCCCATTCCCCAAACTGTAAAATGCAAGGTAGGTGGTCTTCTTGTGCAACTGCTAATTCTTGCTTGAAAATTTACCTCTGCCTTTTGTTCAACATATGCTACTGTTTATTAATTTCATATGTTCTATGCCTTATTAAGTTCATTCCTCAAGGTATGGCAATGATATGGCACAACCCATATTGTTTGCATGCCCATGATGCAGTGCTTGCAATTCATGGAATTAATGTATTCTCATACATGGTAAAAGGGAAGTAAAACATTCTATCATGTTCCTACACTCATTGATCTTTTTAGGTAAGGGGCTGTGTTACTCTGCTTACCTGTGTTTTGAACACAATTATATATATATATATATATATATATATATATTTATAAAATGGGTAGGGAAATACTCTCTGCTGGTTGGCTGAAACACATCACATGACCATGCGTATATCAGAGCATGACCACACACCTGCACTTTCACCTCCATCTAAAACCATTTTAGCCATTCTATGAGATAGATAACCCACTGTAGGATGTGCGGTCATGGTCTGATATATGCATGCCTTGGATGGTTGAACGCACACCAAAGCGTGCATAGATCAGAGCACAACTGCACACCTTACAGTGGGTTATCTATTATATATATATATATATATATATATATATATATATGTAAAAAACTTCATTAATGCATCATTTAGGGTTAAAACACAAAAAAATAAGGAAATGAGACCTTTAGGGTTGCCCCTTTTCCCCATGTACCTCCCTCCTCCTGAGATTGACAGATGATGGGGTGTGTCATTGGGGTTGTGAGGCCTAAATGTCACCCCATTCCATGTGTAATCATATTCACAAGCCACAGTAAAGAAGAATGGGGTGACATTCTGGCCTCACAACCCCAATGACACACCCCGTCGTCTGTCAATCTCGGGAGGAGGGAGGGGCAACCCTAAAAGTCTAATTTCCTTACTTTTTGTGTTTTAACCCTAAATGATGAATTAATGAAGTTTCTTGCATAGAATTTCCTTACTTTTTGAGAAATCATAGAAAAGTAGAATGTCGACAGGTTGGTGGGAGCGTGGGGCCCCACCAACTTGAAAATTTCTGCCTAACATAACGGTGCAAGTACTGAATAGAATATGTATTGGCGGGAGCGCATATACACTCCCACCACCTTGAAACAAAACAAAGTTTCATTCATCAGAGTGGCATAATTACACACTAGTTTTCATGTCAGAGAGCTAACCACTGAAAATTACCTCCATGGCAGTAAGGCTAGGTACCCTATAAATGTGAAGCCACTACCAGAATGCAAAATGCTATATGCAAAACATAAAGTGTGTCACACAATACCTCTGCAGCAAATTAATTTTAATTTTAAACAACTAAATACCATAATTCACATGTACAGGATATCCCCTCAACACCATCCAAATTTCAATTTAAAAGACCAAACCATTTCTGAGATATAACATTAGAAAGTTTGAGATTTTCATTCATCGGAGTGGCAGAATTCTGCATCTGTTTACATTTTACACACCTAACAATTGAAAAGTACATTCATGGCAGTAAGGCAAGCTACCCTATAAATTTCAAGCCACTACCACAATGGAAAATGCTGTCCGCAAAATGTAAACTGTGCCACACAATAGCTCCACACAAAATGTATTGTCCGACACCTAATTCACATCTACAGGACATCCCGTCAACGCCCTCCAAATTTCAAGTTAAAAGACCAAACCGTTTCTGAGATATTTAATTTTAAAAATTGTTAAAATTGGGCAATCTGGTCCCTCCAAATTGGGTCATCTAGTCCCTCCCTCCCTCACGATCAAAGATTGCGATCAAAGAATCTTACAATCAAAGAATTTGCAGGCTCACAACCAAAGAATTTGCAGGCTTACAAACAAAGAATAAAACATGGTAAAAGACAAATGTTACACAAAAATACATGAAACCACAGCCATGACTTGATAGAACAAAGCCCCCTGAGCAAAACCCATCTTAGTTTGGCTTTATAAATCACCACTGTGCTGAGAAAATTTATTTTTCCATCTGGCCATCTAGTTGTGCCCTCACGATCAAAGATCGCTGTCAAAGAATCTCACGATCAAAGGATTTGCAGGCTCGCTATCAAAGATCATTAGTGAGCCGCAATCAAAAAATTAAAAACTGAAAAACTCTATTTTTTGTCCAATTTAAAAGAAACCACAGGCATAGAGGGAAGACCCCTGAGCAAAACACAGCATAGTTTTACTTCAGAAGTTCCCCCTGAGCCGAGATATTTGAATTTTTCCAACCACAAATAGAAAACAAGATGGCGGCCATCACAATCAAAGATTCTTTGATCACAAGCCTGCAAATTCTTTGATCGTGATGTGGGACCAGATGGCCAAAACCCCATTCTTCTTTTGCAAAATAAACATATAAAGTTTCCCATAAACTTATAATGAGAACTTAAAACTTTAATAACTTTTGTATGGGTTAATATTTTTTCACCAAACGAAAAGTGGCATGTTCCTTGACCCAAGCTCTTTCAGATGAGCCCGGTCACAGAGTGGCATGCCACACAACAGCCACACAGCATCATGGACAAAATCAAAAAAACTGCCCACATAACTGGCGAAAGTGCATTTTTTAGCATTTTGGTGCACAAAAACCGTAACTCCAACCAAAACAAAATTTGGCAAATCAAGAGATCTACCATGCCTCACTGTGCATACCACATTTCATGCAAATCCATTGAATGGGTCCAAAGCTGTTAATGCACAACATTTCTAGTTTAACATAGAAGTGGCTTCATAACCCTATAATAAATATAAATATATATATATATATATATATATATATATATATATATATATACAGTATATATATATATATATATATATATATATATATATACACACACACACATATACATACATATACAGCATTTTGGTCATTACAACATAAATAAGCAAGGGTAGCAGATATACCCCAGGAAGGAAGGAAGGAAGCAAATAAAATTGTTTGTAAAGCATGTAATGCAAGTATTAGTCTGAAGTGAGAGATGGCATTGTGGGGTGGGGGTCTTTACCAACTACTGCATCAGAATATTGAACTCTTTCTCTAATTCTGCTCTATCTGTGAAATGATGCACAAAAATCATGAGCTCTAAGAAAAAGATTATTTGTGAATGTTAAATTAATTTATTCATTTTAAGTGCTACACTCATTATGTCCAACACATCTACAGAAAATACAAAAAAACAGACATTTACCTTTGGCCAATGCTCATTTCATTTTTTTCTCCTTTTGTCAGTGGTGCTGCCCATTACTGCCTTGTCAGCTCCCAATACTGACCATCTCTGTCTCTGTTGCTTACCCCCTCCAGTCCTCTATGGCTTCCCCCATGGTGAGGCTTTTGGGGGGTCAGTGTTACAATGCTCAAAGTGTTACCAAGTCAAGAGGCAGGCAATTTGGTCTGGTGGGATTAGAAAGTGCCTGGCATCACATCATCACACACTGGGCTATTTCCTACTTCCTGATCATGACTTCCTCTCACAAGCACATGCACACAGAGCAATCATGGAGAGCCAGGCATCCAAGCAGTGTGTGAATAAACATGCCAACAATGATTCTGCCACCAAGCCACCAACCAGGAGCCACTGCTATTGTGGTATGGTGCAGACCCCTACTGCCCAATATGATGATATCATGGTGATGCTAAGAAGGAACCCTTCTGGCCATCTTCCACTCCTGACGTCCCAGGCATGGGTCACCAGCATGACAAATGGTCCCCCATCTTTTGATGCCATGGTGCTAATGAAATCGGGTGCATTCAGAGTGGTATGGCCATAGTCTTGATGCCACAGTGCTGATCAGAAATGAATGTTTATGTTTTAGCAGTGTCAAACATCAAAAATAACCCAGTGATAGGAAAGTAGTGCTATCAGTGTGCGTCTCAGAGCTGTAAAACTGATAAACCAAAGAACCTTGCAGTATCTACTCATACCTTAACATGTTAACAGGAATAGAGGCACACCCTTTAAAAAATTATTTTAAAAGCATGTTCATATAACTATATAAATATTATTCATTTTATTTAATATCATTAACATTAAAAAAGGGCTCCTTTATCTTTTTACAACTAACTGTACATCAAAGAACATAGTAACATTGTAAATGGCAGATAAGGACTGCTAGGCCCACCCAGTCTGCCCATATTCCCTGCCTGCTTCAGTGGCCACTGACCCTACTTGGTCATTGACTTTCACCACTTTTCCCCACATCTAGGGTTCCATTACATCTATCCCATGCATGCTTGAATTCCCCCATTGTGTTAGCACCCACCATTTCCAGGGGCAGGCTATTCCAAGCATCTCCCACAATTTCTTTGAAGAAAAACTTTCTCACATTTCCCCTTATCCTACCCCCCTCCAATCTCATATCGTGCCCCCTTGTTCTTGTACAATTCATGTACTGAAAGATGTCACCCACCTGCACTTTATTCAAGCCTTTAAGATACTTGAAGGTATCCATGATATTCCCCCGTTCCCTCATCTCTTCCATTGTATACATACTGAAGTCTTTTAATCTGTCCTCAAATATTTTCTGATGCAAGCCCCACACCATTGTGGTTGCCCTTCTCTGAACCACCTCTACACTGTATATGTACTTGCGAAGATGTGGCATGGTGCAAGAATGGACCAAAGTAGCCAGACCACTGGTGTGGAGGGCTGAGGCATCATGCCTTACCTCCTGCCACACTGGCAACTTGTGTTCGTGGTGCAAGCAGGTTGCTGTGGGTTGGCTGGGGAGGGAGAGGAAGGGCATCCAGAGGACAGTTCTCCTCCTCTTCTGGGGAGGGTGGAGAATGGAGACTGGTAGCCACCTGAGACCTAGCGGTGGCTAGGTGTTGGTACACCGGGTCCCACACAATGTGAGGCAGAGCAGCGGAAGCATACACAGCTTGGCCATTATGGGCATTGACACTCCCTCTCTGGCTCAAAGCTAAAAATGGAAAAATGGTCCCTAGTGCATTGGATGACTGCCATCCTCTACAAGCTGTGCTCCTGATAGTAGGCACCTCTCTGAACTAGATCTGGTCTCAACGGGTTGAGGGGGATTCCTTGACAACCTGCAACAGAGGGCAAGCCATGGGGGAAGAAGGGAGGTAAATCCTGTGAGTTGGGGGATGGGGCTGGGAGGACGGCATGAATGTTGGCCAACCAGAACGGAGGGGAAAAAGAGAAAGAAAAAAGAAGAATGGACCAAAGCAAGTAAGTTGCATACATAATGAGACGAGTTAAAAAGAGGCTGTAAGGTCTCAGACCAAACATGATTGCAAGAGAAGTTTGGAAGATGGGTATTGGGAAGTATACTAAACTTTGTTTTTGTTATTATAGGGATACTTGGACATTCTGTGCTGGGTTTCAGGATGGAGTACCACTGAATTTCACATTTTATGTTTGCTGGAGTGGGTAATAGATATCAAGAGATTAAGGAAGTTCTGCACTGCACAAGCCAGAGAGTATTTTTCTGAAGTGGATAACTATTATCTTGGAACAATTACTCATGGTCTCCAGGGTTAAAACATCATAAAAAGAGGTGGAACTGATCTTGCATGATGCATTTCCAGGTCACAGTTCATCACTTGAGTGCAATAGCATTAAAAGTGACAGGTGGGCCGAAGGACAGGGAGAGGAAAACAGCCCTTTTAGAAGCTGTGCCATACATATTTGAAAAACTAGATTTTCTACACAACAGTGAAAAAAAGAAGGAATTAACACAGGAGAAGAGGGAGAGCACTCTGTAGTGGAAGAAAATGGTACTATATTTTCCTGCAGTCCTTACTAATAGTCAGAGTTTTTGAACTGAACTTCTTGGTGCTTTGCTCAGTGCAGGGGATGGACAAGAGCAACAGAACTTTGCTGCAGTGATAAATAAGTCATAACGTAAAATGTGCTCATTTTTTGACTACTGCTAAGTTTCACCTTTTGCAGTAGTAGTAGTCAATGAAGTGAACGTTGTTTACTATTTTTATGTTTTTGTATCTCTTACAGCTGGCAAGCACTGGCAACAGCAGAGCCGTCAACACTGATGAGGAGAACAGCAAAGAACTGACAGTCAGTGTTGGCTATAAGAGGTCTAGCACTACTGCCACTGGGAGAGCAGTCATCAAAGTTTATATACATCTTCTTATTTAATTTTAATGTAGGTGACAATGAGACCCTACAGATAAATTATTTATTTCTATGGCCTGTACAAAAATTATGATAAATCACTGATCATCACTCCAGGAGGTTCATCACCATTTATCATAACTTGAAGCTGGTCACAAAGGAGCTCTTAACCAGTGGGACAGCAACTTGAACAATGCCTGATGACATCACAATGATCTCTGCCACACTCAAAACTAAGCAGTGAAATCAAACAGAAACAGCTTATTCTTCATTAAAATAACTAATCTGAAAGCTCTACAATTTCAAATACACTGGCCCGGATATTTAAAGCAATTGCACATGGCGCAACTGAGTTGCGCTGGCGCGAGTGTGGACTTGTGCCAAGGAGCGATATTCAGTGGGAGTCAGTGTGCAGCACAAATCCCATTGTGCCAAAGCACAACTATAATGAATGCAGGCGCAAGTGCAGGGGGTGTGTCCATGAATATCCAGCGCAGTGCGATATTCAACTGTGGAACCATGGCGCAAATGCGGAGTAAATCAGAGATGCGCCGAGCAGAATTCTTCCTATAAATACAGGGCACAAGCACACAGAAAGCACTTGCACCAGGTGACAGTGAGTGAGAGAGAGAGAGAGCGAGAGAGAGAAAGAGAAAGAAAGACAGACAGAAAGACAGAGAGAGAAGAGAGAGAGAGTGAGTGAGAGACAGACAGACAGACAGACAGACCAAGGCAGACACACAGAGGGAGGGACAGAGGTGGCAGTGGAGAGGGAGACAGGGGCAGAGATAGTGTGACAGACAGGCAGACACACTGCCAGGCAGTGCACCAGGGTGGCACACAGCCTGCAGCAGCCAACTGCCCAGGGGGATAGAGGACAGCAAAGGCCATGGATAGTGTGCCCTTCATGATGGAGGCCATAATGAGGGGTGTGAGGGGGCAGTAGGAACAGCGACATGGCCTTGGAAGAGCCATCGGTGGTATGCCTGACACAGGTGGTACTGCGCCTGCATCACCTTCAAGCAGTACAGTGACACGGAGATCGTGGGCCGGTACCGCCTGAACAGGGTCATTCTGAGGCAGTTCTGTGAGCTGTGCAGTGAGGAGATGCAAGCACCCACCAGATGGAGCCACACCATGTCCATGGAGATGAAGATGACAGCCGTCATGTGCCTGCTTGCCACAGGCACCTTCCAGAGACCAACAGGGGACACCACAAGCATAACCCAGATGGCCACATCCTGCCTCCTCACACAGTTCCTCAACACTCTGCTTCCACGTCTGTCCAAATATATCCATTTCCCCAGCACACAGATGGAGCGTACAGCAACCATGCAGGACTTCCACAGGGTAGCACATATGCCTGGTGTGATTGGGGCCACTGACTGCACCCATATGAACATTTGCATCCCACCTGTTCCTGAGGGTGTGGCATACATCAATAGAAAGGGGAACCCACGTGTTAACTGCCAGGTGGTGTGCAATGCCACGGGGTGCTTAACCAATGTCTGTGCCACACACCCTGGGAGGGCACATGATACATTCATCTGGCACAGCTCTGCACTGTGCCACAGGTTCAAATGTGGGGGATAGCCCCACGGACCACCTAGCAGGTGAGTATGGCACCAGCAAGGAGTGATGGGCAGAGCTTACCATGGGAAGGGGTAGGGCAGGGTGTGCATGTTGGTGTGGGTGGCAGGGACAGGCAAGGGGCACAGCCTAGCATTGCAGAGGAATAACCACTTCATTATCCACACAGGGGATAGAGTCTATCCACTGCAGCTCTGGCTGCTCACCCCATACCGGCACCCGTCGTCCCCAGCAGAGGAATGCTACAACGAGGCACATGCCAGCATGCGCAATATCATCAAGAGAGTCCCTGGCATGCTGAAACCACAGTTCCATTGCCTAGACAGGTCAGGCAGTGCTCTACAGTACAGCCCCTTGAAAGCCTGTGGCCTACTCCTGGCCTGCTGCATACTGCACAACATGGCCACTGACCATGGGATAGCTGTCGATGCTGATGAGGGTGACAGTAGTGAGGATGATGGAGGCAATGGGCTGGAGGGAGGAGGACAGCCACCCCCTTGGCAGAGGGATCCCTGGCTGATCCAGCAGGCAAGACAGCACAGGGACACCATAGCACAGGAGCACTTTGGTGCATACAGGTAGGTGGTACGAAACACTAGGCCACACAAACAGGTACAGCACACATGCAGGGGCATGCATGGCAATGAGCATGCACATACTGAGGTGGGAAGCAGGGGTAAGGGTGATGGGGCACACAACCACACACATCCACAAACAACACCCTGCTCAGCTCCCCCCCCACACACACAGACACAGGCGTGGATATGTGGCATGGATCAGATGCATCGCACCTGTGCACAGGTGCAACTGGTGTAGGACTGCTGTCATCATGCCCACGCTACACGGCCCAGCAGCAGGCACACACACAACACCCATGCACGTACTGACCAGCAGTTGCAGACTGCAGGCAAAGTGGGCCACACATCAGGGCCACTGCACAGAACCATGGCCACTACGGCCACAGAGGTGGTCTGTGTGCATCAGCCATGGGGGGTATGCAACAGCCCCCCAGGGGTGGAACTGTGAGACCGTGACCATGTCCGCGCTGGTGTGTTGAGGTGCCCAAATGGCCCAGCCTCAGGCGTGCCTGGGATGCAGACATCTGAGCCCGGCTTTGACTGTGCAGGCGTCACCCGACGCCAGGTATGCAGGATGGATAGTGCACTGTGGGGGGGGCATCTGTGCTCGCCCATGCCCTGTTGCAGCCAGCAGTGCAAAGTCATCCAAGATTGCGGTGACAATGCGATCCAGGGAGGTGGTCGTGGCCTCCTGCATGTGCTGAATACCTGCCAGGATCTGCGCATTGCCCTTCTCCTGCTGCTCGGCTATCTGGTGCACCTGTGCGTGCAGTGCTCGCACCCCAGTGGAGAGCAGCACCTGTTGCTGAACGGACTCCCACAGAAAACAGGTGTGCTCAGCCAGCGGTTCAGCATCCTGGGGCTCCTGGGCTGGACACCAAACTCCATGTGGTGACTGGCCACGCTGCACAGCCCCCCTCTCTGGTGGATGCTGCACAGTGGGACCTGCAAGGGGATTGGTTCTAGCAGCCGCTTCAGTGGCGGACCCTGCATCTGGCTGCCCAGTGGCACCTGCAGCCCACTGCTGCTGCCTGTCCAGATGCTCCATGCCACCCAGTGCCTGTGCAGCAGCACCACCTCCACCGCAGGGCACAGCCTGGGCAGCGCACACTGCTGCACCCGCAGTGATGGTGGGCAGCTGTTCCATTGCTGGCAGGGTGCTGGGCGTGCTGCCTGTGTCAGTGGCCAGCAGAGGCATCTCCCCCAGAATGGTAGTGTTACATCATCATCAGTGTCATACCCCACCCAGATCTGTGTCTCTGGGCACAGGACTCAAAGGCTGGCATCCTGCAGGAACACATCCAGGGCCTCATCTGACCCCAGGTCCAGGACATCCACCTGCACAGCAGTGGTGAGCCTTTCAGGCCCCCGGATGCCCATAGAGGTGGAAGGCTGGACCTCCGGGGCCGGTTCAGTGGTCACAGCTGATGCCACTGCCAGCGCCCCATCATCCGCACGGAGGCGTGCTGGTGCTGCAAGAGAAAGAGAGGCGTGTTAGTGATGCACTGCCCACATGTGTCCCCCCCCACTGCCACTGCCTGTGCCCTGCAGCATGGCATGTACATGGGTGCGCACACATGCACATGACAGGCATGCCGGCTGCACGAACTCCAGCACAGATGTGTCTGCACCCTCCACACCCCCAGCTGTGCGTGGCTGACATACTTACAATGCAGTGATGGGCTGCCACCTGTCTAGAATCTGCCACCAGGCACACCCTCCGACCGTGCTGCGGTGCATGGTGGCTGCCACCAACTCCTCCTGCGTTGTGAGTGGTGGCACAGCTGCAGGCCCTCCTCTGGTGGCATTCCAGGAGGCACAGATGGCCGCCACCCTCTCCTTGATGCACCTCTTGTCCATGCCCACCTTTTTCCTGCACTCCTGTACTGAGTGCTGGTGGCCGTCCTGCTGGTTCACACATGCCACAACCTCCACCCAGGCCCTAGCCCTGGTCTGTTGTGTGCCTGTGGCACCATTCAACAGGGGCTCCCTGTCAAGGTAAGCCTCGAACAGGGCATCTGCCTCCATCTTAGTGAAATTGGACCTGCGCTTGCAAGCAGGCCCACGTTCCTCATCCTCCTCACATTCTGACATGTCGCTTCCTGTGGACATGGACAGCACATTGTGTCAGTGGCAGCAGCACCCTGTTCCATCCCCCCTTCTGTGCTGGCTGCACCCAGTGTGCTACAGCAGCATACACAACTTACCTCAAAAGGATGCAATACTGGTCCATGGCCTATGCTGATCCGTGACACTTTTATAGCGCATCGCATACAAATGAGCTTTGGCGCAATGGCAATGACATGCTAATTCCCCCAGGGTGCCATGCATTGGCTGATGAGCTCACTTGCATGTGGTGGCTGAATATCGTGATTTTGCTCCATACGTAATAAGTTTGCTCTGGAGCAAGTCGTGGCGCAATGTGCAGGCATGCACGGTGCACAGGACCACAGTGTGCATGCGCCAGACAGTTTAATGTCACCAGTCATGCATTGTGTACTGACTGCGTGATGGGGACCATTGTGCATGGTGCGCCAGGCCTGTTACTGTGCACGTGCGCACTCTGTGACAGCCAAACCTTGACCCCTGCTGTGACCTCTGCCCCTGGGTGACCCCCCACACCCATGAACCCACCTAGCCATGCCCATGACCCGCATCTCCGAGACTGTGCAATGGGCAGACACAGTGCATGTCCCCTTGGCCAGCACATCTGGTGTATGCTGTGGCCACATGCGCCTACCACAGCCATTTTTCTCACCGGCTCACACTTGCAGCATGGCACAGCAGGGGGCACTGCAGGCAGCTAACTGGATGCAGGTTGAATTGGTCAACCTTGTCACCTGTGTCCAGCCCCACACACCTCAACTATTCGGCCAGGCACCACTGCAGCAGCCCCGGGTAGCAATGTGGCAGGGTATTGCTGCCACACTGCTTCAGCGCACAGGGGTGGCCAGGATGGGGGAGCGGTGTCGCCACCGCTATGGTGACCTGGCATGGAGGGACCCAGAGTGCCTCAGGAGGCTGGAGGTGTGTGTCAGGTATGGGGCTGTGCCACAGCCAGGTGAGTAGGCCCATAATGCATGTGTGCCCTGGTGCTGTACTGTGGTGTTGGCTAGGCTGCCTGGCATGACCTGCAGGGTGGTGCACTGCCTTTGTGTGCATCACGGGGTGGCATCACACGCCGCCACTTGCATTGCGATGCCACTGTGCGGGATGTGTCTGGCAGGGTCTCACCCTATTCACAGGGGTTGGGGTGATGGGCAGCTGCTGTAATTGGTTACTGATGTGTACCTGTCTCTGTTCCATTCCCAGAGCTTGAAAACAAGAGGAGGGCAGCAGCAGCAGTGGCAGGACGACAGGCTACAGAGGGTCATGGTGGCAGTGGAGGAGCAGCTCTGGCACCAGTTGGGCCACAGAGAGCAGATAGGCACTAAAATAGTCCTTCGCACCGCACGTGGGGGTGTGGCGAGGCCGTGGGTGTGGGCATGGCTGCCTGTGCCATGTGCCATGGCAGCTGTGTGTGTCGCACTGTGTGTGGTGCCTGCCACTGTGGTGCATAAATTGGACATGTGTGCCAGCTGTTGGTGGGGTGAGTGTGCATCTGGCTGCAACTGGCATTGCTGTGGTGCTACCAGAGCACTATGTCATGACTGCCATAGCACATGCGGGTGGCCACTGTGTGGTGGGGACCACCGCTGTGCACTGTCATGGTGTGCCATGTTGCTGGCAGGTGTTGGCCCACCCCCCTTCGGGTGGCCTGTACGGGCTCTGCGGGGGGGGGTGTAATCCCGCTGCCCATTGCATGCTGTGGAAGGGCATGGTTCCTTGGGACATTGCACTGATCACCTGTCCTGACCCTTGTCCTAGGTGTCCAGCAGCGGTGCAGGAGGCCCCCTACTGCCGGCTGCTCCGCCAACTCATATTAATCACCTCGACAACCATGGAGGCAGTGCTTCAGGTCTGCAGGATGCTGCTGGTGAACAGGAGGCAGCGAAGACTGCAAGGGGCAGTAGGCCATGGCCACCGCTAGTCAGGCGCGAATTCCCCTGTTTCCCCAGCTGTACCTTACCCTCCAGTCTCCCTTCCCACTGTACAGTCCCTGTTCCCTGTCCCCTTCACTCACTTTCCTACCCTCCCCCACACCCTTCTATTGTACATAGTTGTGTTTTTCAATATATATACCTTTTGACATACCTTCCTGTGTTTGTGTCTGCTTTGCAGGTGGCGTGAGGAGCCATGCTGCAGTGGCCCAGTGCCTGTCCATGTTGTGTGCATGTGTCAGGGCACGTGTTGTGCTTCTGTGGATCACTGCTGTATGCTGAGGTGTATCCCACTGTGGTGGTGTCCCTCCCCTTGGTCGGTGGCTGTGCCTTGGGGTGCCCTTGGGGGGTGGTTGTCAGGGGTGTGCTTGGCTGCATGGTCCTGGGTGTGACCTGCTCTGGTCTGGGTGTGTAGGGGGCATGGTCTGCAGCCTTTGGGGGGGCCCCTTGGTGTCCCTCCATTCACCATTGCCACCTTCTGTTGCCTACTGTCTTTGCCACTGTTGTGTTCTGGGGTTGGGGTCTGGGTGCGTGTGTGCACCCTGCTGTGCCCAGCTGGTGGTGGCCTCCTTTGGCCTGTCACTGTGCTTCCCTGGCTCTGTTCCTGGGTCACCTCTCTGTGCCATGCCCCCCCTCTGTTGCTCTGTTGCTCTGCTCCCACGGTTGCTCTGGGACTTATGTGTCTGCGCTATGGCACACCTGTGTTTGCGCCATGGTGCACCTCTGGTTGCACCATGGTGCAACTGTGCCATATTCAGGTGGGTTGCGCTGGCACAGTGCAGCCAGTGCAACCTCTGAATATGGCTCCTGTTGCACCATGGTGCATTGGATTTGCACTGCACCGGACTTGCACCGGCCTTTGGCACATTTCTGAATATCTGGGCCATTGTATAAATTGGACACACAATGGCCTCAGTCAGAATATGACAATTATCATCACTTGTAAGTAGGCAGGACTTTCATAACTCACTAGTGTCTCTACCATTCATGAATTATGGTCCTGCCCCCTCAGTCGTGATGATAAATGGCATAGTCTAAGTCTGGCCATTGTGTATCCAATATATATGGAATTCGTTCTAGGAAAGTTTGGTGTACAAGGAAAGAATACCATAGAGGGGGTTAATGAGATAATATGTCACAAGGTCAATATGGCATTATTTCACAAGTAAACAGCACTTTCCTACAGTTTGTTTTATATATTATATGAGAGGTTGAGACAAAGGTTGCAGTGCAATATCTTCATTTCATGTATAATTAGCCATCATCTGTTTATTGAATAGTAATGTGTGCTAACTTGCTAATTAATTAGATGCTAGTTGGTTTAATTAGTAGTTAATTTAAATATGCTTTTATTTTCTACTGTAGATATATGCGTTAAATTGCTGTGCTATTTAAATTTAATTGATGGGTATATGGATTTTATTAAACAGGTGTATAGAAGCTGTAACTTTTCTCATAGGAAAAAATGCTCGACCATGTAATAAATATAAACTATCTTTAAGAGATTTTTTTAATGGCTTCCTCTTCTTATGCTTATGGGTTAGTGTTAATATAGTAGAAGCAGCAAACTATGACTTCAGTGGTCTGTCACCCTCCACCCCACCCCTTCCCCTTCACTTCCACTACCTCAATCATACCATACACGATAACAACCTAAAGGCTTAAACATTTTAAAGAGCTGCTACAGTGCTAGGTAGTGATAGCATCTTAGAAACACATCCCCTCCCTAGACCGACTTGTCCTTGGTCTCAATCTAACATAAAGTACACTATCCAGATACCCTCTTGATCCCAGAACCATGACTGCAGGCAGTAATAACTCCTCAACTCATGGTTAGTCAGCAGACACACCCTCCAAAACCCAGTGCATGATCTTAGTCTAAGGCTGTCGGCAGACATCAGTTTTCAGTATGTGGGGGAATGGTCTGCCTGGTTGCATTATTCAATGAAACTAAGCAGACTGGCAAATAGACCTGCTTAGTATCATTGAATGATACTGCTGAGCTGCTGTACAGACAACTTTGTCCTACTTCCTGGCATGCAAGAAGATTGTTAGTTGGCAGCATTAGATGTAGAGTGCTCTGACTTTGTGGGGAGGGGCAGTGTGCCGCTGGGCGTTGAGGTTTTACTACTGCCCAAGTCATGGATTTTGGGATGTAGGGAGACCTAGCATTATAAGTTGTTTGGAGGACAGAGCAAGTCAGGCTGGGGGGCTGTCATTTAAAGATATTGGGCTCAATTCTCAAAGCTTTGAATTGACACAAGATGCCTGCACCAAACATACATGGTGCAAGTGGCACCTTGCGTCCGAAATTGCCATCAGAGCTATTCACAAAGGCAGCCTGCATCAACCAAAGGCTGCCTGCCCTAAGCAGGGCTTGCACCTCCTGTGCACCCAAAAATGGGCTGAGACCTGGTGCTAGGGGCCATGTGGCAGATGCAAGCTGCCACATCCCCATAAATGGTATTCTCAAACCTCTCTCAGAGGGAGAAATTCTAAGTACCGTTAGACCAGCCAGGGCTGGACTAAGGGTACTTAGAAATCTCCCCACTGGAAGAGTTGTCCTGTATGCAGCAATGTGCCATGGTCTGTGATCCCCCATATTGCCCACAGGAATAATTTAAAATAACTCCCCTGCCCTGATGGACTAGTGGCCACCCTTTCCTGTTCCTGAATCGTGCCGTTATTTAAAAATTTTATATGTTCCATATTCTTGCTGGTCTAGTGGACCCCCTCCCTGAACCCCCAATCTTGCTATTATTGAAATATATTACTATTTGTCACATCCCAAGTGGTCTAGTGGCCCCCCTTCCCAAACTCTGATGGTGCCAGTACGTAGTATAAGTAGGTTAATCCATGGCCCCCTCCCCAACCCCGAAGGTGCCAGTATGAATAATAAATAATAGTACCCCTTCCCTGGTGCTATAGTGGCCCTCCACCCTCCCCACCCCAGCAGGTAGTGTCAATCACCCCTCTTCTCCCATCCCGACTTGGAGCCAGCAACCAGCACAGCCCACCTCACACCTCCACGGCTGGCTGCCGACTGAACTGTCAATGAGCATACTGTAAAGTGTATGTGCTCATTGATCAGAGCACATACACTTTACAGTACACTCATTGACAATTCAACCAGTGACCAGACTCATAGATGGGCTGTGCTGGGTGCCGCTCTGAGTTGGGATGGGGGTAGTGGGTTGGTGGGCACTACCTGCTGGGGTGGGGAGGGTGGAGGGCCACTATACCACCAGGGAAGGGGTATTGTTATTTATTATTTGTACTGGCATGTTCGGGTTGGGGAGGAGACCATGGGTTAAAATACGTATCCTACATACTGGCGCCATCAGGGTCAGGGTGGGAGGCATGGGTAATAATAATTATTGTACATACTGGCACCATCGGGGTTCGGCAAAGGGGGCCACTAGACCACTAGGGACCTGGGAAATAGTAATATATATCAATAACGGCAAGATCAGGGTTCAGGGAAGGGCCCATTAGCCCACTACAGATGTAGGATATATTATTATGTTTGCATAATGGCAAGATTATCTATCGGGGATGGAGGGAATCACTTACTTTAGCCACTGGGGGCCTGTGGCAACCCCCTCTCATGTGCTGTGTGTTTGTGGCATAGGAGAGGTGGCTGTAGGTGTGGGGACTTTGGTGCTGGGACCCCTCCTGTACTATAATCTGGTGCTGGGTCCCTGGCTCACCAGGCTTTGGTTCAAGCTGCTGTTTGCCACAGCTTGTGCTAATCAAAGCCCGCTATAAGAATCGAGCCCACTGTCAGCAGTAGATGCTGTGCCAGCCCACAGAAATCTGCTAGCTTTTTGTATAGTACTCTGTATAAGAGAATGGTAACACTTTGTGACAGGCCATTTATTTTATTTATTTATTTAAAATTTGGAAATTACCTTTGAGCCATGGCTTTTTTACAAAAGTTCCACGTCAAGGGACAAAAACATAGACACAAAAACAGTAATGGTACAGTGTACTGGACATGGGTATACAACAGACATTGTTACAATTTTGATTCATTATAAGTACTTCTAGATATTGGAACAGTTGTAGAATCCCAACAGATGGCTGGTTAGGCCAGGGTTTTGTGGGGAGCAGAAGGAGCCCCCCCTGGGAGATGCAGACACAGAGGTAAATAGAAGTGATCAGGTGATGTCTCTGCCTGAGGAGGGGGGAGGAGAGTGGGGAGGGTGGAGGGACAGAAAGCAGCCACTGGCCACTGACCAGGGGTATTCTCATGGCACTCAGGGGAGGGAGGGGGAAGGGTTGGGAGGAACAGGTAGTACAGCAGTGAGCAGGTGGTGGGTGGTGTCAACTCCCAGGGGTGGGGGATGGGGGGCAGTAAGTCATAAACCACTGCAGGGCTGATCAGGAGTGTAGCCAGATATTTCCATCTTGTACACTCTCTCTCCAACTGCTGCCCACCATTATGCAACTGTACACATCCTCTCAGACTGCTGCCCCCATAGAAAAACAAATCAGAATATCAGATGGCCCATCTAATCTCTAAACAGGTTGTACACATGTATATGTTGTAAATAATAGAGGTTTAAACAGATACAGACACTACTCAGTAGTCTACACTACCTCAAGTACTCCAGATTACAATTATAATGGTATCAGAAAGGCACATGGTTTGGGACAGGTACTCAGAACAACTGTACACAAATGTGTACAGTGAGTATGCCTGCCTACACCTTTGGGCTGATTTGAGGCCATGGTACTAGCCCTGGCCACCTGAGGAGTGCTAAAGGGATTGTTCAATTGTTTCCTGAATACCAATATCACAAATAGTGAAACCTTACAAATTCAGCACTGAAAAACAAATGGTGCATTCTTTGTGGTGCACAGCCCTACTGGACCCATTACTGCAGGTGTATGTGAACCTAGGCCTCATACAGGGGGAGGATCGCCAAGACTGACCTGCTCCTTATCTCATTCCTAATGCATCCCAGTATTGTGTTTGCTTTCCTGACTATAGCAGCAAACTGGCTGCCTGGCTTCTGCTTATAATACACAATTACCCTGAGATCATCTTCCTCAGTTGTGCTGTCCACTGTTGTACCATGCAAGGTGTATGTGTGATTCAGATTTCTCACCCCTAGATGTATAGTACCATGCATGTTCTACCTTTAATCCCCCTTTTTTCAGCCCATGTCCATATTGTGAGTAGGTATTTCTATAATGTATCCCACTTCTCTGCTGTATCCACTTTTCTTGCCACCTTAGTGTTGTCAACCAACTTCAGCAGCCTGCTGCTGACCCTCTCCTCTGAGTCATTGATATGTAGGTAGAAGAACAATGTACGCAGCACAGAACCCCACAGGTATGCCTCTCAGCAAATCCATCTACTATCCACCACTCTCTGCTTCCTACTAGTCATCCAATTTGCTAGTCACCTCCTTTACACTGTGTGGGTTCCATTTTGTTCTACATTCTCCATAGATTTTCCATGTGGTAAAGTGTCACAAGCCTTGCTGATGTCCAGACAGAGTACACTGACTGCCCGTTCCCTATACACCTCCCTAGTTACCTCCTCAAAGAAGGAAATCAAAATGGCATGGAAGGATCTACCTTTTGTGAAACCAAGTTGCATGCTTAAGCAATAAGGCATGACAGGGTGTGTGTTATTGTGTAATAACGTCACACCTCAAGTGGTTGAACCATGTGGCCGCAGGCCAAGAGTGTTCAACACCCAAGAAGAGACATTATTACACAATAACACACACCCTGGAGAGCCTTATTGCTATTATACAATGGCTCATTTGTTAATAAAGCAGAAAAAAAATTGTATGGCTTTTTTTATTTGATTTTTATGTGTGGAGGAATATGCGTTAAAAGAACAGTCTAAAATATTTTTCTGCTACTAAGCGGATCTTGTACCAAACCATCCTGCCTGCCCAGTCTGCCAAGGTTTTTAGGGCAGCAGTGGGCAGAGCCCTGCAAACCTTTTGCTTTCAAAAAAGGACTCTGCATTCCTTGCATTCTTTCCAACCGCACAACATGTTGGAGTTGCCTCTACATCCGTGGTGCACTCTGCTCACACAGCACTATTTTCTACTTAAAAAATAATTGGCAGTCCTGATCGGGACACTGGGATTGGGCACCCCCAGTAACACTGTTATGCTTCTGGGGGGTGCGGTGTGGGATGGTGGGTGCTGAGAGAAAGGGTCGGGTGGGGGGGATATCTCTAATTTAAAAAAAACAAAGAAAAGGCAGCCATGGCAGACCATGGCACACTCCACCATGTCCAAGATGGTCACTGCACTCTACTTCGCATGTGCAAACACTAGTGAATGCGCAGTGTAATGCAGCGGCCATCTTGGTTATGGCAGAGTGTGCTGTATTCTGATGTCACCGCCGATTTCTTTTAAAAAAAAATTATAGCCGGCTCTGTGGCACCGAGCGAAGGGGTTCCCTTGGCATGCTGGCAACCCAGGTTCGTGCCTCAAGCCAGGGTACCAGGAGCGGAGACCGGCAGGGAGGGAGTTTGCAAGCATCCATTAGATGCTTTCCTACTGGGCTGGTTTTGCCTGTGGCCCTGGGGGTGGATTGACAACGTACTTGGGGAACTTGATGCCTTGACACGCCCCCATACATCCCTGACCCAGGCCGCTCTGTGCTCGCACAAGACTAAGAACTGTGTGGGCGGGTGCAGAAACAAGGAAAATATGGCCCGACTGGCTGGATGATGAATGCCCAGCTCCTGCCGCCTGAAGCCCCAGGGTCAGCCTGGAACCAGCCCCACAGCTCCTGGAATGCATGCTATAGGCCACCAAGGCCCTTCCCCCTCTGAAGAGAGTGACCCTCCCGGCAAAGGGATATGCCGGGGTATCCAAGTAGGCTGCAATTGGGGTAGGTAATGGTGTCAGGGGTCAGAGGGTGGTAGGGTAGGTACTGGCACTCTGAAGGAGTAGTCAGTCGGGCATGAGGGAGGAGTATAAAGAAAGCATAAACAAAAAAATTATGCATATCCCCCCCACCTGACCCTCCCTATCAGCACCCACCACAGCACCCCACCCCAGAAACATAACAATGATACAGAGGAGCCCAATCCCCAGTGTCATGACTATGTTTCATGCCACCCTTTTTAAATATATATATTTGAAGATATATATATATATATTTTATCTCCCCACCCGACCCTCCCTCTCAGCAACCACCACCTCACCCTGCCTCCCAGAAACAAGAATGACACTGAGATTGCCCAATCCCCAGTGTCACGATCATGTTCTGTGCCTTTTTAATCTATATATATATTTTTTTTATCTCCCCACCTGATCCTCCCTCTCAGCACCCCCCCCCAGAAACATAACAGTGACCTTGGGGTGCCCAATCCCCCAGTGTCCCGATGGTGATTCCTCTGTCCTTTTTTTTTGTTTTTTACCCTGTAAAAAGAAAAAAAATCCATAGATGTCTTTTGTGCCATTACTATCCCCCTAGCTGACTCTCCCACTCAGCAGTCACCACATTGCACCTCCCCCAAGCCCTTACTTAACCATTGGGGGTCCAATGTTGTAATCATCTCTGGACCGTAGACACATCTTCACTCTTCAAAGCCAGACCATGAACTGGAAACACAGGTATGCGGTTCAATGTATTTCAATGGTGTTTCAAACTTAGTGGAATAACTAGGGCATTTTTTGCATATTTTTGGCCCAGATTTTCAACATGCCTTCTTTGGGATCCTACCTCATGATCAATGGCACTGTCATTAGGCAGATCTGTCCCAAAACGTGATTTTGTGGTCCTTGTGCAAAATCACCTTTCCGGGAGGAATTGAAAATGTTCACTGCCCTTGTTCATGAGGTGGACTCATAAGAAGGCTATGTTGAAAATTTGGTGTAGAAATATTAAAAAAACAACAAAATTATGAGCCTATATTGAATTTTGTGAACACAGACTCATAACTTTGGTCATTTTTAATATTTTTACCTCAGATGTATAACATATAGCCATATCTTTACAGCAGCTCATGAATGTGACAGCTGCCATTTTTCAAATCCTGGCCAAAATGTTTTTTTTTACATCCAGAAAGCTGATTTTGCGGTCCCTGCATGAAATCACCTTTCAGGCAGGTGTTGAAAATTTTCTCTGCCATTGATCATGAGGTGGGGTCATAGGAAGGCTATGTTCCAAATTTGCTGTAAATATATATATATATATATATATATATATATATATATAATGTATGAGGCTATGCTGAATTGTGCAAATGCAAGCTCGTAAGTTTGGTAATAGTCAATATTTTTACCCAAATTTTCAACATAACCATTTCTTTACAGCACCTCATGAATGTGACAGCTGTCATTTTTCATCTCCTGCCCAAAATGTGTTTTTGTGTCTTAAAACTTGATTTTGCAGTCCCTGCATAAATTCCCCTTTTGGGCAGGAGCTAAACATTTGCTCTACCCTTCTTCATTAGGCAGGGTCATAATGAGACTATGTTGAAAATTTTGTGTAAAATTATTACTAAAACACACATTTGTGAGCCTACGTTACATTTTGCTAACACACGCTCATAACTTTGGTAATTTTCAATATTTTTACCCCAAATTCCTTGGCTGCAGCCCTATCGGCTCTGGCCAGATTTTCTTCACAGTTACTGTGTCTTTATGTTGTGATACTGGAGGCCACCCCCAACAGCTGTTCGCCCACCCATGAAAAGGAGCAGTTTTGAAGTGTATTTATTTTTTGGTGTGTTGCTGTTTAAATGATTGTTTCTTTTTCTGTGTTGGCAGAGCCGCTCGGTGAAGGTGGAGCACACGCACCTTGACTGCATTCTAGAGCCAAGGAGGACACTGAGAAGCCATTTGGTGTCACAGCTTTGGTTTCTTTTGGCAGTTTCACCTGTGAGAACAGGAGAAATACAGGAGCAATCGAGGCTGATGAATACTGGAAAGTTAATTTAATTTTAATGTAGGATTTTCTTCCTCAAACCTTGCAGCTTTAGTGAATCATGTCACTGGCATATATGGCCGTTCACTTGGGCCGCTCAGTTCGGGAAAAAGAGAGCAGTGTTTTTTCCTGGGGATGGAAGCTGAAAATTTAATTTTGTATTACCCCCTGAGTGGTACAGTGGGGCCTGGAAATTGCTGTCATTGGTTGGGGAGGGGGTGCCATGATCGATTCAGTGTCTGCTGTCTGGTGATGTTTCATTTCTGTGTGCCAGGTCAGTGTCCATTTCATGGTGCCTTGTGTGGGGAGGGAGGGATTTCTGTTAGTGTTATGTGGTCATCTGTGTGCCTAGACTTAATACAGTGATGTTGTAGTTCAATAACATCACTGTCCCAGGCACACTGACCAACCAGAGAAGAGAAATATTTCTTGCCATTGTATAACACAGAATAGCCACTTTCTTGTTAAAATTTCATTCATATGTTGAAATATTATTAACAATAAAAATACATTGGTATTGCACCTTTGCAGGACATTCTTTTTCGAATGAGGACTGCCATGCTGAAAGAAAACTAGCCACTCGCTTCTCATCAGATGAGGCTGTAAGTGACAAAGGCTGACTGAAATTGATGAGCGAATAAACAATCAGCAGTGCACATGCTTAGGAACCACCTTTGAGTTCTACTTGAATTTGATCTTGGAATACTATGGTAGTGGCGTACTCAATAGGGTACAGCAACCTCTTGATGTCACTACTATGGTACAACAACACTGTTCCAAGCATGGACTTCCATGCGGAACAATGTTCCACCATAATACTATATCAGCAAATTCAGCTTCTGCAGAACTTTCACAGTCTCATGAATTTCTTAAAATGCTATGGATTTTTTTTATTTCATGAATTTGTTAATTTGTCTCAAATTTGGGTGCTCCTGTAGATAGAGACTTAAATTTTAGCATGCTTATTTACTATTACAGACTCTAAATACCATCAAATATCTTGATATTCTTTTGAGTACAATAGTTTCAAAAGTACAGTGTCTCATAATGTGGCATTTTATTTTCTTTGTGAAATGTGAAAAAATGGTTTTCCTGTTTATACCATGGCCACCTTTGGAGTCAAATACCTTAAAATTAGCATTCAGTAATTAAAACAGAGAAGCATTGCCTGAACAATTGTGTTTACTGGTTTTGTATTTTTGTACAGTATTTTGCATTTGTTGAACTCTCCTCTTTCCCCTCAAGCCAGGATTCATCTGGAAACAAGCTGTTAACCAGCACAGAACATCTTTTCTGATCAAACTTTTTAACTAAACAAATAATTGCATACCATTTTTGAAATAGTCTTAAAACTGCTAAATGTGGCAAGATTTTGTTAAGTAATTCTTGAGTTACAGGGGCTCAAAAATTTCACAATTTAATTATTTGTGAAATTCTGTGAACATTTTCTGAACATTTGTATAGCTGTACAGGTACCTCAGCCGCCATTGCAGGTATGCAGTATATGTGATGTTTGCACTGTATACCCACTATCAGAAGGTGCTGAACCATAACACAGTTGAAGAAATTTGGTACAGCAGTTTTAAATTTATAAAGGAAATACTGCAGGTTACTAACTGGTAAAAATTTCTCATCAATTTGTGGAAGAACAATGGGAAATGCACCACATTTTCTCATGCAAAATTTTAATTTCACAAATAGCTTTTCAACACTGCATCCAAATTAGTAAGCTCTACTAACTTCCCCAGCTGAGCAATCCACAGTTCTTTAGTAAATCCCAGGTTTTACTCATCACCCTTTTCTCTGAACTTAACCAGGTGGACTTACAATATACACATTTGTCCCCCTGATATACTCCATGTTCTCTATAGTGATACCGGTCATTAAAAAGACAACACCTACTCCTTTTCCTGTCAGAGCACTCCCTATGGAATAGTCTGAGTTCCTCCTTCTTCATGTCCCGGTCATTTTTCTCCCACAAGGTCTCTGTGAGTGCCTCTAACCCCCGGACTTTTTTATGCACATCAGGCTCTTGGCTAGTCAGTTTTGTTGGGTGCTATTCCTATATGATCTGCATTCATGTGTGAACTGTTGCCCCTCTGTGCTTCATTTCTCCATCAGAGGGCCTACTGTGTTGGTGCTACCCTGCTCTGATGCCCTTCCCTTAGTGAACCCATGTATTTAACTCCTGCCACTGGTGGTTTCCTGCACTAACTGTACTAACTTTGTTTCTTATCATTCCGATTAAATCCCCCTGACTGCCCTGTGCATACTCTTGACTAGTACCCCCTTGCCACAGGACTGCCCTGTAGCATGTCAGAAAGAGAAGACCATTCCTATTTCAACAGACATTTTGCAAGAGTTAGTTTGCCTAATAGTCCACTATCACTCCTCACAGGCCCCAGAATCATGCCAGTCTTGGAAACAATCACTCTGGTTACCTTTTCTTTTAGGAATGTCCCAAGTTCTACAAATAACCTCATCACGTCCTCAAGACTTGCTCTCAACACGTTGCTTATGGAAAAGCAGACAACAACAGTCACCTCCCCCTCTAGCAGCAAAGCTTGGCTGTGGACTGTACTCCTTTGATTTATACTGCAGGCAGGAACATCACCATATGTATACTAGTAGCAAGGCCCTCCAATGCCCTTCCACTTCTCCTGCTACCTTTACTATGGAGTTCTCCTTGAGTGCTACTTTATAACCATGTTACCCTGTCTTTCTTCCTCCCCATCTGTGGCATGTCAGGTGTAGAATCAGCAGTAGTCATAGCAGATTTTATTTATATCAGCATCCTTCTCTGGAGACCCAGGACACCAAGGAATAAAGTGCAGAGATAACAAACATAATATACATCCATCACGTAAATAGTATAATTAAACAATACAACCCATGAAACTCACAAAACTCAGCTGGGAAGAAAGCTGATGGGGAAGATGGATGGATCAATCTCCAAAGGCTTGATTGAATTGGAATATCTTCAAACTCCTCTTAACCCTATTTGTTTGTAGCCCTCTATATGCATCAGGTGTGCTTTAAGTCCCATGTATAATCACTTCTGTTATTTCTAGCCTTTGTTATTAGATTATATCTGTTAGCCTGTGTTTAAAAACATTTTTTTAATTTTCCTGTATTATGTAAATTCCTCATTTACCTTCCATATTGTTATCTGTCCCAACCAGGACCTCCTTGTAAATAAGCATTGCTCAATGGAGCTTGTTCCTGGTAAAATTAATAAATACAAAACACAAATACAAAAGGCCCCAATCATGGGGGCCTCTCTGAGGACCCTCATAAGTGAATTCCATTAGACTGGGCTGGCCATCTCAAAGGCCCAGTCCCCTGAGGTCTTTGGGCTGGCCCTTGTTACAACTCAGAGGCCTATCTCAGTAGACCAAAAAGAGAGTGAGGACACATAAGGATACAGGAGCTCTAACCGATAGCCAGGTCCCAACTCATGTAGGGCCTTGTAAATTAGTAAACTTACTTTAAAGGATGTACACCACTTGACTGGCAGCCAGTTTAGTTCATACAGTGCCTGAGAGACATGGCTGGACCTGAAAAGGCCAGTCAGCATCCTAGCAGCGATGATCTCTTCCATCTGCAGGTACTGCAGTGTACCTTCATTGAACTGAAGGTACAGAACATTGCAGTAATCAAGACGAGTCATCGTGAATTTATTTTATTTATTTAGTTTTTGTTGACCGAGTAAGTGCACTAGACAAATTGTGCCTATTTTCAGGCACGACCTGGGGGAGGGGGGATACAGATGAATGCCAACTGACCTTGAACCAGGTTAAGCTGTTGGTGGTATTTTTAGCGAATGAGGGAAATTTGGCCAGGACACCGGGGAAATTCCCCTACTCGTCAGAGGTGGAACCTCTGTCCAAGATGGTGGACGCACCCTTGCCTTCTGAGGAGGGAGCTATGGAGGTAGGAGATTTGGTCTCTGCCCCTACCTCTGATCAAATGGAGACCACGATGCCAACAACTGATGTTTTGCCTGTTGCTGTTCCTTTACTCAACTTTAAGTTATGCTGCTCATACCAAGGATGCTATACATAGCCCTCTGCTTACTTCTTATGGAACTGACTTGCTGACTTGCGTGCCTACAGTTGACTTACTGGAGGATTTTACTTCATCTGATTCTGAAAACCACTGTTTGACAGCACAAGAGATCCGGGAGCATTTTGCAACGGTGGAGTGCCGTTTTGCCAGTGCAAAACTGAAAATGCACAGAGATATGCAACGCCTGAGAGCCAGCAGCACAGATGCATCTTCCACTCAGGTGGAAGCTCTTGAAGATTTACCTGACTTGTCTCCTTTACTGCCTGTTGCTGTGACAGGCTGTGACCCAACCTGTGCGTCGGTAGCTGAAGCCCTACTGCCTGCTCCCCTGCTGCCTGCAGTACAAACGGATTTGGTTTCCTTTTCACAACCTGCTTTCATTACATCACAGAGTTCCTCACATGTACAAGACTTATCTACAGTAAATGCTCCCCTGCCACCTGCAGTACAAACAGATTCGGTTTCCTTTTCACTACCTGATTCTATTTCATCACAGAGCTCCCTACATGTACAAGAATCATCTACAGTAAATATTAATAAAGCACCTACCTGGACTGTTGAATCGGCACTGAGAGGTGCTGGCTGGGTTCAGGGTACTGTCCCAGGAAGTTGGAAGTCTGGTCCGTCTCCAATTCAGTCCCCCCGCCCTGCAGATTTTCCAGAGCTACAGAGCAAGATAGGTGCTTCAAAAGTTACTACTGACCCCCTTGTGTCTCCCTCATGAACTGGAGCTTACACAGAACCCAGTGTTGGATTATCTGAAGGTTTCTCCACCTCAGGCTCCTCTTTCTACTACTTCTATAGAGGCTCTGGCTCCCCCACCACCACAGCCCCCCCCCAAAAAATATCGGGACCAAGCTGCTCATATTCTTCATTCTTTAAATTTCCAATCCAGGCTGCTAAGAGACACAACGCTGTTTGCTTGGCATACCGGGGGTTACCTGAGCCACCGGATCGGGTCTATGTGGCACGTACGCTTATAAAGGATTCTTTAAAATTCTTTTCCCATGAAATATATGCATTAATTCATATCTCTGGCGAAACCACGTTTGACATCAGTTTCCAAACATCTAGGGGTTTGGAGCGTTTTTGGTCAAAGTATAATTCTCTGAGGACTACTGCATTATGGACCCCATTTTAGGCTATTCCTCTTTCTAAACCTACTTTTAAGACAATTACTATTCTGTTTCGTAATGAGGGAGTTGAGGTGGAGGATGTTGTGTATTGGTTGAAACAGCGTTGTGACATCCAGGGACAGCCTGAAGCCATTTTGGATACCGAGAACATTTGGACTGGGGGCTGGAAATTTAAAGTCTTGTTACGATCTAATGATTCTGGGGTTGTACATCTGCCTAACTCTTTTTTTATAGGCCGAGATAGGGAGGTCTTGTTCTACCCGGGTCAGCCGAAGGCTTGCTGTCGATGTGGTGACCCTGCACATCTTAGTAATGTATGTGATAAAATGAAATGCAACGTTTGTGGGGTATTGGGCCACGAAGGGGCATACTGTTTGAATGAATGTAGATGTAACCTCTGTGACAAACAGGGACACACCTTTCAGAATTGTAAATGGGCTGCGCATAATCAGGAATTTCATGATGGTGGAGTTGACCAGCGCTTTATTATTACACAGGCGCAGAAGGCCCGTCTCCGGACCACCTTGGCTGTACCTCCTCCTAAGGCAGCCCAGCCCTTACTGCAGGCTTCAGTGCCTGTTTTATCCTCTGAGGTTGTACCTCAGATAGTTTCCTTCATGGAGGACCCCTTGCTTGAGATTTCTCCTGTCCCCGATCCTGCCCAGTCTAATTTTCCTGTTCAGGGCCCGGTCCCAGGTCCAAGTACTATGCCCCCCCCCGAGTGCTCACAAGTGTTATACATAGAAGGTTGCTGAGAAATAACCCTCGGGTTGCACCATCTCCTGTGAGTGGTCTGGACCCACCCCCAGTGCCCTTATCTAATTCTTTTGAACTTCTCCAACCCCTTTCTGATGACGCAGGAGGTGAGTCAGACTCTTCCTCCATAGCTTTTTCTCTCCCTGATGGTACCACTGACTCCGAGTTGCAACTTGGTACTGGCCTTTCTCAGAAGTGAAAGGCCAGAGTAAAACTTAAAGGGAAGAAGGTGGTTGGGAAAAGGAAATTGTAAGATGTATTTTTTGTCTGTTTTCCTTTTTTTTGGTGCTATGTTTCACTTTGTTTGCCATACTATTAATGTAAATAGTATGAAGCGTATGGCTAAAAGGAGATTGATTTTTTCCTTTCTATGGCTTTTGCCTTTGGGTTTCATTTTATTACAGGATACAAGACTTCACACTACACATGAGATCTGACAAGCACAACAGGACTGGTTACTGGGTCCTTCTTTTTGGTCAGTTGGTCAGGACTCTTGTTTGGGACAGGGAATTTTAATTAATATCCCAGACTTCCGTTTGCTAAAATTGGTTGATGTAGCCCCTGGTAGGGTGCTTATTATAGATTTTGTCATTGGGTCTTGTCCCTACCGGGTGATAAACATTTATGCCCCTCAAATCAAAACTGAACGCATAGCTTTATTTACTTTGCTTCGTCCTTATTTGTACACTTCCTTTCAGGTATTGTTTGCTGGTGACTTTAATTGTGGCCTGAGTCTTCAAGATAAGAGCTCCTTTGCTGCTACAAAGAAACTGTTTTGTCATTCCCACGAACTGGGTAAATTGGTTCGAGTCGCCCACTTAACGGACTCCTATCTCTCCTCTACTACACAACATACCCCTACCTTCCAAAAGGGTAAACTAGCCACACGTATTGATTGTGTTTTCCTCTCCTACAGTACCAATTATTTCTGCCAAAGTTCAAGAGGTAGAGTTTTCTGATCATAAGCTGCTTTCTGTTGGTTTTGGTTCTATTGTCTCTTCCCGTAAAGGTCCAGGTATTTGGAAAGTCAATACATCTTTGTTGCAGATTCCGATGTTTATGCAGTCCCTTCTGTCCTTCATACAAGCCTGTAAATCTGTTTTTATTTGTTATGAAGATCCTGTTCAGTGGTGGTTGAAAACGAAACATGATCTGGTCACTTTTTTAAAAATTTACAGTTGTTTAAAATGTAGGAGGGAATAACTAGACTATTTGCAGAAGAGGGTACATTTTCAGTCATTATTAACCATAGCGTATACGACGGGGCAAGACCTTACTCAACAAATAAAAGTCCTACAGAATGACATGTTGACTTTCCAATTACGGCAATCACAACAACTTTTTTAGCAACATAAATTCTGTACTGTTAGAACACGTGACGTTATTTGTCCTTTTGAATCTAATTCCGTCAGACCGCCGAAAAAATATGACGTGTCTTCTAAATTCAGATGGGACCTTATGTTCCTCATAAACTGAGATTTGTCATATTGTAACAAAGTATACTACAGCCCTTTTTTCTCCCCTCCCTGCTGTGGCTGGTGATAGTGCGACTTTGTATAGTGGCCTTGATATCCCAGCTCCCTCACAGCTATGTCAGGACCAGGCTTGTTCTCCTATCACGGAGCAGGATTTGACATTGGCTATTTCTTCATTACCTGTACAGAGAACTCCGGGTCCGGATGGTCCTCCTGCTGGCTTATATAAGGTGCTGGGTGACCATCTGGCCCCAGAACTTACATCTGTGTTTAATTCTCTGTTAACATGTGAATCTCTCCCTTTGGAATTTACTAAGGGTACTTTGATTTACGTTTATAAACAGAAAGGTGATATCCATTCTCTAGAGAATTGGCGACCTTTATGTATGTTCAACACTGACTTTAAGTTCTTAACGAAAATTATTGTGAAGCGTTTGGTGAGGATAGCAGAGGTGGTTTTGCATCCCGCCCAATCCTGTTCTGTGCCTCAAAGGAGAATTTCTGATCATTTGATCCTCTTCGAGAATTATTTTCTCATGGCTATGCAGGTCTGGCTTGGGACTTGTTGTCTCCGTGAGATCAGAAGGCTGCTATTGATTGAGCATGATTTTTTATGGGAAGCACACGTTTTCTGCATGTACCTGATGTTATGGTACGCTAGATTCGGCTTTCTATAGAACGGCTACTGTTGTGCTTGTAGTGAATGGTTGGATAGGACCCATGATCCCCATAAAAAGGGGGGTTCATCAGGGCTGTCCTTTAAGCCCGTTGTTATATGTATTTTTTCTTGATGTTTTGCTCCGTCGGTTGAATACTAATTCTCAGATTCGGGCTATTTCTAGTTGTGCCTTATGCTTGCCTTGCAAGGTGATCATATATGCAGATGATGTTTGTTTTCTTGTAGCTGATGCAGCCTCAGTGGTTCATTCTCTCCATGAGTGCTCTATTTTTGGAAACTTCTCTGGTGCTGTTTTAAATTATACTAAAAGTCTGGTTATTCGGGTCGGTTCAGTAACCTCCCGCTCGGACTGTATTGGCCCGTTACGTTTAGTTGAGGGCCCTATTCGCATTTTGGAATTTTTTGGGGACACAGGACTCTGATTTTTTAACTGGAATGTTAAACTGCAACAAAGGTAAACTTCAGGTGGCCTCCTGGAACCGGGGCAGATAGGAAAAAAGCGTGTTTTCTTAATTAAAAAACTATTTGATCTCAACTTTCCTTTTTTTAAGTTATGTATTCCCTATTCCACGACAGCTAGAAACTGCTGTCTTTAGCCTGTTTTTCAGGCTCTTTGGGGTAGTAGGTTAAACCTGAAAAAATTGAATATCACTTATTTACCTATCCCTGAGGGTGGAGTTTGTATGGTTAACCCTTTGTTATTTTTTTCCTTGTATTTTTTTCACTGCAAACCTGAGACCTTTGTTGATTCATGCCCAAAGGGGATGGGAACCTTGGTTTTATGACTCTTGCAGGATTTGGTTTCATCAATGGGAAACTAATTCCTTAACTGTGTTAAGACAAACTGTTGGTATACCAACTTACGTAAAACATATGTTTTTACGTCTCAAACAATGGAAGGTGTCTGTTCAGATGTAATTAAACCATTCACATAAAGTTTTATATAAGAAATTACTCTTGATGGTTTGTGCTGTATCAGTACCCTTTGATAAGTGTCCTGGTCAACACCTCCTCCCTTTGTTATTGTGGAGATGTAAGAGGTTCCAGCCAAAATGTGGGATTTTCATTGGCTTTCATGCCATGAAAAGATTAATGTAAAATCAAATCATAAACATAAGCAGTCCCAAGATAGAATGTGTTCTCGCTTATTATGTATTACAGAACTTGAAACTATCCCTCATTTATTTTTTGACTGTTCCTTTATCAAAAATTGGTGGTCCTTTTTGGCACAGGCATGGGTTACCCCCTTGCTTCAGTCAGTTACTTATGTGAATCTTGTATATGGGTTTTTTTCTCCCCAGTGGTCAAAATGGCACCAGGACACTTTGAACCTTGTTTTTGTCTGCATTAAATGGAATATTTGGATGGTGCATTGCATGTTTTCTTTACAGCAAAAGGACTGCTCCTATTTGGAGCTCGAAAAAAGATTCTACAAGATTTAAAAGAAATTTATGAGCATGAACGTACTCTATACTCAGATATGACACTTATGGAACTTTGGAAAGCTCTTCCTTGGATCACTGACTCTGATTTTGCAGTTACCTGAATGATTGTATCATACTTATCCTGTTTTTCCTTTTTTCTGTATTATGCTTTGTGTATTATTGTACGATTTTTGTCTCAATAAAACTTTCCCCTACTCTTTTCGATAAGTGTCATGGGATCTTTAACATCCACCTGAACTACCACCAATCCAGGCAGATGGGACCTCAGTTTAACGTCCCATCCGAAAGGCGGCACCTCAGAAGTGCAGCACCCCTCTCATGCTGCACTACAGTGTCAGTACTGGGATATTAACCCAAGTGCCAGATGTGGGAACTGAACCCACAGCCCTCTGATCTCCCAGCCTCATGCATGTATCAGTCTTACTGGGTCCCTGGGGGTTAAGGGATCTAATCCAGCTAATGTTCCTCAGATGGTAAAAACCACTCCAGATGACTGCTGACATGATAGCCTCGAGAGTCAGCCCTTCATCCAGAATGATCCCCTGATTTCCCACCTTAGTGGCAGAAACAAGTCTAGAAGAGGTGAGACAAAGATCAGTTTCATTCTTGGCACCTGCCACTCTCCTCCATGACCTGGTTCAGTCACCAAAACCTTAGTTTTGCCACAGTCAGGCTTCACAGTATACACCTCCAACAATGATATTTCAACAGTGGAGTTCCCTACAGTGACGTGGCACTGTTGTCACTGTAGGGAACCCGCTGAAACCTGGCACTGTCTGTCAGGGGTCCTGCAACCCCCCCCTCCGAATCAGCTTTGACTCAAAGTTGAGAATCCTAAGCACAGCCCCCCTGCATGGGGGGTTTGGGGGGTGAAGCCCCCTGAAGAAAACCCTTGAGTGTTTTGGAAACCCACAGCCAACTGCAAAATGCAGTCAACCTGCCAGTTTTGCTGTCGGGTCATTCAACAAATGTTTTGTCAATGACACGTCGTGGATCCAAGATTCACCAAGCTCAATGAGATCCAGTCCTGGATCTCAGACAAGCACTTATGAAGCATGTCAAATACACCTGACATGCCAGCTACAAAAGATAGGTATAACTGGGTATCATCTGCATAACAGTGAAATCCCAGCTCATACTGTCTAATGATCCCAACCATGGACAACATGTACACTACAAAAACATGATCAAGAGGACAGAGCACTGGGGAACACCACAAGGCAGTGACACTGGGAGTGAGGAGAAATTCACCAGCACCATCCTCTGTGTCTTTTTCCCTGAGGTCAGACTCAAACTAGCAGATGACTTGGCCATTGAGACCTATGTATTATCTCATCTGGTCCAACAGCAGCCCATGGTCTAGTGTCAAAGGTTGAACAGAGATCAAGGAAAACAATAAATGACTATTCCCCTCTATCTCTTGCCCTGAGAAGGACATTATGCACAATGACAAGTACAGTCCCATTGCTATGTTTAGCCTTAAATATAGGTTGGAAAGGCTAATAGATGTCAAAGGTTATGAGGTGTGCCTTAAGATGCAATACAACCATCTTCTCAAAAACATTGCTCATAAAGGGCAGGTTAGAGGCTTGTCAGTAATTTGCTAGGTTGTCGAGGTCCAACAATAGAGGTCCAGCAATTCACCAGTGTATTCTTCAGTGTAGCTGGGGAAAACCTCTCCGTCGAGGACCACCATGTCTGACACAACCCACCAGTAATCGCGCCGGGCTTGGATCCAGTTTGCAACTAGCTGGTCACTGCTCTGAAATTATTCCCCTCACCTGCTCCACCATCACTAGTCTGGACTGCATTCTGTGTGATGCATTGCCTGATGATGGACCTCAAGGTGGTGGCCATCTGTTTTAGATCTGAACTGAATCTGGTGGTACACCTATTTGGGGATAACTCATTGTTCGAATGTGTGATTGTGCATATGGGGTCTGAGTGTAAGTTGCAGGATCCTTCTCATGTTCTGGTCTCCATGGCACAAGGGGGAGTTCCTGCAGGAAATTGTGGAATTCATCACTGAAAGAGTGTTGGAGTCACCCCAGATGTCTTATTCGGGGTGATTTTAATGCTTGGATTGACAGAAAACTCTTGCAAGATTTCCTCAGAGGTATGGAATCTCTAGGCCTTTCTCAAGGTGTTACTTCTACGACCCACAAGCATGGCTATGCCTTGGACTTGGTATTCTCTCTGGAACTCAAGACCACAGACCTGAGATTGATCCAGTGAGTTGGTTGGATAATTGTGCTATCAGGATCTCTTTTGGGGCTCCTCCTTGTAGTCCACCCTCTGTGGAGCTGGTCCAATGCAAGCATTTGAGTGGGCTTTGGCTGAAGTGACTCTTGGCCGTACTGGACACATCGGGTATGATGGAGGCATGCACCAGGGGTCAGAGGAAGCTGCGGTGACCTATAGTAGGGACATCAAGGTGGCTTTTGATCTTGTAGTGGCTACATGTGTATGCTGATTGGTTTTGCACCTTAGTTCACCATGGTTTGACAGGGAGCTAAGGGAGGTGAAGTCAAAGGGGCAAAGGTTGGAGCATTGTTGGAGGAGATCCAGGGCCCCAGAGGACAAACTGGCTTTGGTTACTCACTACTGTAAGTACCAAAGGGCAATTATCTGAAAAAAGGCAGGTTTTCTGTCAAGGGAAATTGCTGAGGGGAGGAATCAACCATCTCAGCTTTTTCAGACTATAGACAAGTTTCTCGACCTGCCATTTCTGAAGGCCGTGAAGGCATTTTCACTTGCTAAATGCAAGAAGTTTGCTAATTTTTTCCTCAGAGAGGGTGTCCTCTATAGGGTTGGGATTTCACCAAGTGGGTCATCACATCCCACCAGGTTTGAGCCTTCTGGTTTCAGATTCATTCAGTGATTCATGGAAATAGTTTTGAGCAATGATGAAGGAAGAGTTTAGTGAGGTGATCTCAGATCTGAGGCCAACATGTGAACTGGATCTGGTCTGATGTGACTACTAGTGATTTGCATCAAGCAACTGGGCCTGGTGTTCATAGAGATTGCCCATGTGTGTATGGGGCAAATGGCATAACACCCCTATAGCACTGCTCCTGTCCAGTGCTGCAAAATTCAGTTCACCAGTATGACAGGTGAACTGGTTGCAGTGCCCACATTACAGCGACCTTATAACAGTGCCCCTCTAATGATATATGTCCATTTGCTGTATCCCTTCTTGTAACTCTGTACCTTGATGGGTCCATGGGGCACATTACTAGGGTACGCTGTGGCTACTTGGGTTTCTGACTGGGCAAGCTGGTATACACTGTTGCACCACTACTGGGGACCAGGACACCATTGCTTTAACCCCTACCCCTTGTAATAACTATGCTGGTACTTCTGGAGCACCTGGATGTTTCTGTATGGCACCAAGGGATGCCAAATCTGGGGCACTGTACTTTGTGGCAGCTGCATCAGCACTGTGGAGTACCCTCCTGAGAGTCCAGAGGGAGGCCCCCTCTGTGGAGGCCTTTAATAATAATAATATTTATTTGATTAAGCACCTTTCAAATTTCAAAGCACTGTACAGTATTCATAAAACAAAACACATGTACAAATACATGCAATATAAAATCAGAACAATACAGGAAATGCCTTACCCCATGAAAAAGTCTTAAGTGCCTGCTTAAAACTCCCCACCATCCTGCACTCTCGGAGCTGATGGGGCAGAGAATTCCCAGAGGGTAGGTGCCACAAACCCAAAGGCACGTGCACCAGATGACTTTCAATTAACCCTTGGAATCTCCAGCAACCCCTCGTCAGCTGAGTGGAGCTGTCATAAAGGGTTGTAAGGAACCAGGAGCTCTTTCAAATAATCAGGACCCAATCCGTGTAGGGCTTTGCAAGTCAATAGACCTACTTTAAAGGTGATCCACCACTGTATTGGCAGCCAGTGCAGAGCACACAGCACAGGGTTAATATGTGATCTTCTAGATGCCCTAGTCAACAAATGTGCTGCTGCATTCTGCACTAGCTGTAAGCAGTGGATATCAACCCCCAGGAAGCCTTAGGTAAAGGGAGTTGCAATAATCAAGATGCAATGTCACAAAGGCATGGACCAAAACAGGCAGGTCTCTGGATGGAACAAGGTGCCTAATCCTGGCAATGTTCCTAAGATGGAAAAAGGCCAGCATGACAACTGCTGATACCTGATGTCGAAGAGTCAGACCATCATCAAGCACCACTCCCAGGTTACACACCTGTTCAGAGGTGAGAATCTGGACCTTCCGCAGGACTAAACTGGAAGGGAGCCCAGTCCTCAACCCCTCTACTCTATGACCCGGGTCCACAACCAAAACCTCAGTCTTTCCTGGGTTCAACTTTAAACTGCTGGAATTCATCCAATCTTGAATTTCTGTGAGGCAGCTGTTCAGTACTGAGATAGCACCAACTTGGTCAGTCGCAAAAGACAGGCAGAGCTGGGTATCATCAGCATAGCAATGAAACCTCAGCTCATACCATCTTACAATGTCTCCGAGGGGTAGCATATATACCGCAAATAACATGGGGACAGCACTGAACCCTGAAGTACTCTGCAAGGCAGAGAGAAAGCCCCAGATGAAAACAAACTCGAGACCACTCTCTGCGTTCTCCCAGCGAGGAAAGATGAAAACCATCTGAGGACTGTACCCAACAGCCCACAGATGAATCTCAGGCATTTGAGCAGAACCCCACGATCCACAGTATCAAAAGCTGATGACAGATCCAAGAGAACTAAGATAGAATGGTGTCTCTGATCTCTCACCATCAGGAGATCATTAAGCACCCGAACCAGAGCAGTCTCGGTACTTTGCCTCTTATGAAAACCCAATGGGAGAGATTCATATAAATTATGGATGGTTAAATGGTTATCCAGTTGAGCAGCCACAACTTTCTCAATAATCTTCCCCACAAAAGGGAGGTTAGAGATAGGCCTGTAGTTTGCTAGGTTCCCCGGGTCTAAAGAAGCATTTTTCAGACAGGGGGATCACTACCCCCTCATTCAGAGAGCTAGGGAACTCACCCATATCTAGAGAGCACTGGACAATCTGAGCTAAGACCGGGCCAATGATCTCACTACAACCCAAAATCAGGGAAGTAGGGCCTGGGTCTAAACTACAGCACATGGGATGCATCTCCTGGACAATCCTCATAATGTCTACGAAATCTGGCAGGTCAGAGGTACTCCAGGAAACTCTGGGCTCTGTGACAGCACTGATCAACAGCAACCCCCTTAAAATGAAGTTGGTGGCACTCCCTCCTGATGTCGTCCACCTTATTCGCAAAGAAGTGAGCGATCTCAACTCCAATCAATTTGTGTAGACTCGATGGAGCTGCCAACAGGCTGGGTTGCACAACCTGTCAACTGTTCTGAAGAGTTGAGCCAGTCGGTTCCATGTGACAGAAATTTCCCTGGACAGGAATTCTGCCTTCTTACAGGAGATTTCTGTTTGGTAGAGTTTATAATGCTCTAGCAAAATACGATGGTCGGCATCAGCGGCAGTCTTCCTCCAAAGACTCTCTAACCTACGTCCCAATTTCCGCAATTAAAAGAGGCTTTAAGACATATCTGTTTATGCAGGCTTTTGGGGATTAACTCCCCTATTCCATCCTGATTCCCAGTCTGTTATTTATTTAAATTTTAGCTGATTATTTATTCAGTGAGGGCTGTGATAAGAAATGCCAGCTAAATTACTTGTTATCTATTTTAAAGATGTGACAGTTTTTATTCATTTATGTATGTATTGTGTACTACATGTCATTTTCTCGTGTTATTGCTTTTATTGTAATGGTTCCCTGAGCCTCTGGGGAACAGCACCAATAATTATAAATAAATCTGCTACTGCTACTACTACTATTAAATGCTCCCCATTACATCTGAGTGCATCTGTGGTGTGTTGGCCAGTGCTGCTTGGTTGCCACAGACCACTCAGGAAGACCCTAGTCTGGATAGGGAACACTCTGTCTGTGAAGAATCAAACAAACTCCTCACATTTAGCAAGTAAAAACACTCATGAACTCCAGGCAGGTCAGATGGAGTAGCCTATTTACAGTCTGAAAAAGCTGAGTAAGTTGATTCCTCCTGGCAGCAATCTCCCTACACTGAAAACCTGGCTTCTTTAAGGTGATTTCCCTTTGGTATTCACCATAGTGAATACTTAATGCCAGCCTGTCCTCCTTGGCCCTGGGTCTCTTCCAACAATGCTCCACCCATTGCCCTCCTTGCCTTCATCTCTCTTAGCTCATCATCATGCCATGGTGCGCCACAGTGTGGGACAAGGAGAAGTACATGGTTAGGTGCCACACACTTTGAGGGCCACCATGATAGCCCTATAATAGGCCATGACCACCTCCTCCAACCCCACAGCATATACTGCTACCATCCCCCAAATGTCTAGTCTCACCCACAGATCTTCTGGCTGAAGTTCTCCTAAAGGGCAGTATCAAATTATCTCCCCTAGTGGTGGAGTACAAAGAGGGCCCTCAAGGAGATCTTGATCATCCAGTGATCTGACTAACTGATTGATCTACAGACCCTCTACCTCAAGCTCCAGGTGAAAATACCAGGTCCAAGGCATGACTGTGTTGGTGAGTCACAGAAGTAACTGTTTGTGCAAGCCCTCAAGACTTCATCACCCAGAGGAAATATTGTCCAAAATGCAAGGATCTGTCTTCAACCCAGGCAATGAGATCATTCAAAATTAACCAACTGGGTGATTCCAAAACCCTGTCAGCAACAAAATCAGCAGTTTCCTGAAGAAAAACACCTCATGCCCTGGAGACTGGTACACAAAGGAGGATAATAATAATAATAATAATAATAATAATAATAATAAATAATAACTTTACTTATTTAGCGCCTTTCAAATACCAAGGCGCTGTACAAATGAATCATAA
This sequence comes from Neoceratodus forsteri, assembly GCA_016271365.2. Taxonomy (NCBI): domain Eukaryota; kingdom Metazoa; phylum Chordata; order Ceratodontiformes; family Ceratodontidae; genus Neoceratodus; species Neoceratodus forsteri. The sequence continues at coordinate 998,278,406 of CM057458.1, read as the reverse complement.
AATCAGAATATACATATAAAATCAGCAATTCATAACAGCATCAATCCACAAAAGCCTTGTTCCACAAAAAAGTCTTAAAATCCCGCTTAAAGGCTTCCACGGTCGTGCATTCTCTAAGCAATGAGGAGCAGAGAGTTCAGAGGGTAGGGCCACGAACCCAAAGGCCCTAGCCCCAGAAGACTTCAATATAACCCTCAGAACCTCTAGCAACCCCTCGTTGGCTGAATGGAGCTGTCGCACGGGGCGGTAAGGAACCAGAAGCTCTTTCAAGTAGTCAGGGCAAAGTCCGTGCAGGGCTTTGAAGGTCAAAAGACCTACTTTAAAGGTGATCCACCACTGTATAGGCAGCCAGTGCAGATCATGCAGCACAGGGGTAATATGTGTCCTTCTAGTCACCCCTGTCATTAACCTTGCAGCAGCGTTCTGAACTAGCTGCAAGTGGTAGATATCAACCCCAGGAAGCCCCAAGTAAAGGGAGTTGCAATAGTCAAGGTGAGATGTCACGAAAGCATGGACCAACACGGGTAAGTCACTGGACAGAACAAGGTGTTTCACCCTGACGATGTTCCTAAGATGGTAGAATGCGGACTTAACGACTGCTGACACCTGATGACGAAGAGTCAGCCCGTCGTCAAGTACCACTCCCAGGTTACGCACCTGTTCAGAGGCAAGGATCAGATCCCCCCCCAGCAATACGCTAGAGGGCTGACCGGACCCCAACCCATCTGTCCCATGACCCGGGTCCATGACCAAACCTCAATCTGGCGTGTTCAACTTTAGCAGCTCACATTCATCCAGTCCTGGATTTCAGCGAGGCTGCTATTAAATACCGAGAAAGCACTAACCTGGTCGGGGGCCAAAGACAGGTAGAGCTGGGTATCATCAGCATAGCAGTGAAACCTCAGCCCATACCTTTTCACAATGTCTCTGAGGGGCAGCATATACACTGCAAACAACATGGGGGAGAGCACCGAACCCTGGGGGACACCACATTGCAGAGGGAAAGGGTCAGAGGAAAAAATTCCCGACACAACTCTCTGCATTCTCCCAGACAGAAAAGATGAAAACCATCTGAGCACTGTACAAGACAGTCCACAGATGGACTCCAGACATTCGAGCAAAACCCAATGGTCTACAGTGTCAAAGGCTGAAGAGAGATCAAGGAGGACCAAGACAGAGCAGTTCCTCTGATCTCTGCCATCAAGAGATCATTGAGCACCGAACCAGAGCAGTCTCTGTACTATGCCTCTACGAAACCAGACTGGAGAGGTTCATAGATATTATGGATGGTCAAATGGTCCTCCAGCTGGTTTGCCACTACCTTCTCAATAACCTTCCCAATAAAGGGAAGGTTAGAGATCGGTCTGTAGTTGGAAAAAACATCTGGGTCCAAAGAAGCCTTCTTCAAAAGGGGAGTCACCACAGCTTCCTTTAGGGAGCTAGGAAACTCACCCAATTCTAGGGAGCACCAGACTATTTGAACCAGAAACGGGCCAACAATCTCAACACAACCCAAAATTAGGGAGGTAGGGCCCGGATCTAAACTACAGCACGTAGGGCGCATCCCCTGGATGATCCGCATAATATCACTGAATGTCGGCAGGTCAAAGGAACACCAGGAGACAGAGGATTCCGCGACCAAACGCCGACCGAAAGCTTCACCCTTAGAGTGTGTTGGACGGATCTCGGATCTGATGTCGGCAACCTTATTCACTAAGAATTGAGCGATCTCATCACACTCCTTTTGTGAAAAGGCTCGACGGAGCTGGAGACAGGCTGGGTTGCACAGCCTGTCCACAGTTCAGAAGAGCTGAGCGGTCGATTCTGAGCAACAGAGATCTCCCTGGACAGGAATTCTGCCTTCTTATGGGAGATCTCTGATTGGTAGAGCCGATAATGCTCCTCCAAACTAAGGCGGTCGGCATCCAGAGCAGATTTCCTCCAATGACGCTCTAACCGTCATCCCACATGTCGCAACTCCCTCAAGGAGCCATCGAACCATGGGGCCCGAGGGCTAAGAGAGAGGGGATGAACACGGACGGGAGCAATAGAGTCCAGGGCCAAGGAAATGGCCTGGTTATAAGCCAAGATCATAGCCTCTGGACCCAAGCTGGCAATCGGAAACTCTGAGAGGTTCAACACCGCCATCAGGTCTTCAGGGCACACATCCCATAAAGGGCGGTATCGAACCATCTCCACAGGGGCAGACCTACTTAAGGGGAGCACAAAATTGAAGTCACGGTGTAGTGATCGGACCAACTGACAGGTTCCACCACCAAACAGAGGCCTCAATCCCCAGGAGAAAAACTAAATCAAAGGAGTGACCGTGATTATGCGTAGCCGAAGAAACAATCTGTGTAAGGCCCAGTGATGTCATCAACTGGAGGAAGTGCTGACCAAAGGCAGAAAGTTCGTCATCGACCCAGGCATTGAAGTCGCCCAGAACCATCAGTCTGGGTGACTCCAACACCATATCGGCGACAAAGTCTGCCACTTCCTGCAGGAATCGTCTCTCGTCTGCTGGTGGACGGTAGACGAGAGCTATCCTGCAACCCACACCAGCCACGATGGTACACTCAAAGGGTTCAGCTTCCTCAACTGGTACACCAGTGAGCCCCAAGCTGGTCTTAAAACAGACCACTACTCCCCGCAATCCTACAACCTGCAACTGGACCCACACTCAGACATGCATTTAAATGATGAGTTATCTTCCACAGCATGCACCGCCAAGTTCAGCTCAGATCTAAAACAGATGGCCACCCCTCACCCAACAATCTTTCCTCAGGCAGTGGACCACGGAGAATCATACTGGGATGGCTGCCTCCAATGCAGGGCCTGTATCATCACTCAGCTAGGTCTCCATGATGCAGACCAGATCAACCAAGCAATCAGATATAAATCATCCTGTAATAGCAGTTTTATTCCTCATCAATCTGGCATTACATAACACTGCTTAAAGAGGATGATATGAGGTGACATGTCCCATGGCTACTTGCCTAAACATGTCCAACCACTCTCAGTGTCCCATTTTCCCCTAGGGTGTCTCCTTGCCCTCATTGTCCTAATGATGCTCTCCAGGTCAACAATTCCTGAACCCCATCTCCACTCAGCATACCTCTTCACAATCCCCACCTCCCTGCATTGATGATGCACTGTAACTGGCAGGGGGGGTGGTACTGACAGAAGCACAGGTCTTGGAGGAGGGACCAGGAGTAGCTGATCTTAGGGGTCTGCTTCCCAAGACACAACCCAGCTGCAAACCACACACCCCAACCCACCAATAAATTACCCACCATCAGAAACCCTCCCACAATCCCACCACCACAACCCACAATTACCCACCCTTATGACGCAGCAACGTCCCTTTTGACACACTTCACACACATAATACTACTCATCACCTACACATCCAAAGTCATATCCCATAATTCTAATACAATAAATTACTAAACCAGTCATCTCATGCACTCCTAATCTACACATGCAAATTGCAAACTCTCACATACTCCAAAAGAGCAAATACATAATAAAAACAGTAAAATAATTATATCAGTGTGAATAAAAAGCTTTGGTGTCAGAATGTCCAAAAAAGATTAAAGAGTAGTCACAGTTCAGGAGTCTCACTTCCCATTCCAGTTTCTGTCTTAAAGAAGCAGCAAATATCCCAGTGTGCAGGTTTTTAGTTTAGCAGGTGAAACCAGTCTCTCCTTTCACAACAGCAATTTCCACCAAAATTGAGTTCTTGGTTTACAAATGAAGGTCACTGCAGAGGGTAGCCAGAAATCTGACTTTAGTTTGTAACAACTAGGCAAAGAAAATGGATGAACCAGTCAGCTATGTCACTGACTTTGGTTTTAGATGTAATAATCCTTCTTCTCAGATGCCTTGCTCAGCCTTAGCTCCCCTTAGTTGACCCTCTAAAAATGCATCACTTCATGGAGCTGCACCCCCAGCAATCCAACTCAGGTCTCACTCCACTTATATCACTGGTCATTGCTCTGACCTTGCTCCTTGAAATTTCAGGTGGCTGATTCACACCCTAGCTCCCATTCAAGTGTGCCATCCTGTCAGCACCAGCGAACAAAGCAGGGAGGATAGAAGGCAAATACTGGGCTCTAACAGCCCGAACAAGCAAGCATTCACCCTGCAAGAGATCCATTCAAATGCATAACCAAGAAACAGCAGTGCACCAGACTTTCTTGGCCAAGTTTAACAAACAGGCAAAAAATGCACAATAATTGTTGCTGAACTGAAACAGCAGACACAGTCACAATGCAAGCTGTAAAGGTACCAAGCACCACACTAAACACTAACTACAATATATCTAAAAACTACACTGGTACACACTATCTCACTAATAAAACTAACTACACTCTAGACATCCCTACCACTATTTTAATTCAATTAAACATGAACATACATAAACTGCAACAAGCACACAGCTGCAAAACCTAAAACACTAGGCATGTACTTTTAAAAGGAGCTAGAAAACTAGTTAAGTTCCCAGAGCGAATGATGGCTTGCCCAGCACAGTGGCCATCTTACAAGTAAGCCATGTGTAGCAAGGTGTACAGTTGAACAAAAGTTTTGGGCATGGCTTCCACAAAATGATTACAAAACTTCACGATTTTCACAAAAACTCATGAAATTTGATTTTATGTAATTATGTCATTTATGATTTTTGGGTGCATATAATCTGGCCATCATTTAATCAAGATATTATAAGCTGTCTCCAGCAACCTCTGTCTCATGGTCTATGAATCTGACAAAATATAAAACATTGGGGTCAATTCACAAATGTGTCAGGAATGCTACAAGCCCCGGGTGCAATGAATATCTGGTCATGTGGCTTGCAGCGTTCCCTGGCCAGCAATCGTGATTCCCAATTCAGTGAGTAGTATTGGTGCATACTAAGTGACAAAATGATTGATAGGCTTTTACTGACCCCCCCAGAATATGACGTAGCCCCCATCCCACTTCACGTCCGCTTCCGGCGGCGCAGGATATGACATAACCCCACCCCCTACGCCACATCCACTTCCGGCGGCACAGGAAATTACGTAGTGCCACCCCATGTGCCAATGACACAGTTCTGACTGTGCCAGATGTTACGTAGTGTTTCCACCCCGGATATAATGCACCCCCTTTTCTGGCACGGGGCAATGACGCACTTATGGGTTGTGCAAATCTGGGCTTGTTCAGGCTTGTCAGGGCATGTCAGAGGGTCTAAACCAGACTTGCTGTATATTTTCTGTGAATGGATAAATAAATATAAAAGCAAAAACACTGATTGTGTGAAACTACCACATTTGATTAAAAAGGCTGTGTAGTAATTGCATGTATTTTTAAAATACTGTTTTTCACATTTTGGGAGTGAGTATAGTAACAGTCAAATTAAGCAGTTGGTTTTTCCTCACTGGTTTTATAATTTTCTTTTTCCTTTTGTCAGCCTAAAGTGGGGTTTAGTGTTTCAATTGTACCCTATACTTTTAGTTTGATTTTGTAAATGGAGCAGTGCTTCTTTCTACAAATAAGAATTCTCTCCTCACATACACAACACTTTTAAAACTTTTGTCACCTGCATCATAAAAACAACTTATTTTGTTTCTGTTATCATACCCTTGAAACTGGTTTACAAAAATTCTGGCCTGCTGCAAAATGTTTACAGATTATCAAAAGGCATATCCCTGTATCAAATATTGTTTTGTGTATGTATCTAAAAGCTTAATGTAATCTACAACTCTACAAAATGTTTTTAGTGTTACCCAAAATGAACAGAAGCTGCTGGGCTGGAAGCTGGTTTTCAAATGTGTGTGTTTCATGCTCCGAGCAAAAATTCATGTTGATGGTATATGCACAGTCTCTGTGCAATGGCCACAGTGGCCTGAGTTTGACCTTAAAAGATAATGGTCAACAAGCTTGGGAAAGTTTAGGAAAATGCTATTTACTTACAGCTCAATAGCTAGATACCTATTTTTTTAACTTTTGTCTTTTACCATTCTTCTAAAATGAGCAGCCACAGAAGGCACCACCCCAAAAACAAAATACCTTTTTAACTTTAAAATGCTATAGCTGATTGATACGCCTGGGAAAGTGTCTGAAAAATGCTATTTATTTACAGCTCAATAGTTGGATACCTATTTTTTAACTTTTGTTTGATACCATTGTTTTTAAAATGGAAAATCACAGATGGCCCCCCAAAAAAACAAAAGGCCATTTCTAACCTAAAAATGTTAGCTGATTGATACGCCTGGGAAAGTTTTAAGAAAATGCAATTTTTTCCAGCTCAACAGAGATGCAGTCTGTAATACATAATTTTAGCTAATGATTTAGGCCCATTTGTGTGAGACCCACAGTGTTTACTCCATACCCTTAAAAAAGAAGAGTGATATACAAGTCTAAATAACACACATCTATTATAGCAGCTAGGGGCCATGGTTGCTAAAAACACTATGAAGTTATTAAGTATACGGAAAGAGCAATAACATAAAAAGGCTTTTCATGGTTACAATATGAGCCCTTAAAACTAGCCATATTTTTCTTGCTTTAAAACAAAATGAAAAGGGGTAAACAATGAGTTCCTTGCTGTAGTGAAGTTTGTTGTTAAACACACCCACACACATGCACACACACACACACACACACACACACACACACACACACCATGTTAAATACCATGTTAAATATTATCAAAATACTCTGATAAAATGAGTGTCAGACATATCTAACTTAGTTAAGCAGCTCCAGAAAATCAGCTGTCATAGTCAACCTAAGCTAAGAATGGGTATTGTTATATAGCAAGGATTAAATTAAATTATTATTTGACATATAAAATAAAGTTTCTAATCTATAGAAAATAACATTTAAGCATGAAAGCATCATATTAGCTAGGACACCCACCACCCCCCTCCCACTACCCCTGTGTATTTAAATGTATTGATTATTAATCAGTGAGTTTTTTGGTCATCACTGGTCTTTGTTACACAGACTGTCACACTGTACAACTCTTGGGGCATGTCACAGCCCCTTGGACAGTATAAAAGGTGATGCTTTAGACTGGCGCCAGTCTCTGCCACTCTGAAGCAACCTTTGGTAAGCTTTTGAAGTACTGTTGTTATCTTGACATTAAAATGGCAAATTATTTTGCAAAACAGTTTTCTCAGATTGGCTTTCATGATCTTGTTCTAGACTCAGAAGACCCACAAGGAGCTGTTGGTGAGTGCTCTTTTTAATTGTTTTTAATATTTTGATTGCTTAAAATCATACTTATAAGACTATAACTAAGTTTTCCTAATCCAGGTTTGCCTGCCCTGTGTATACAAAGCAACTCTTCTGCAGGCACACATATTACATCATACGGTATGTCCAATTAAATGTACCAATGTCTTAATTATGTGGACAAGTCCAGACAAGATCATGATGCCCCTCTGCCCTACCCTGTTATAACTGTGTTCCATGAGAACATATGCACAAGTGGATTTTCTGCCTGTGTTGATTACATTATGGTGTGTTGTATAGTAATTAATTTATTTGATAGTGTTGTAGCCACTTTCCAGCACTGTGAGTCTTAGTTTAATTCATTGACAACTGCGAGGTAAGCAATAATATAAAGGTTTGTTAATATACATTTTGCTAATTTGTTTCAATTAATGTCTACACATGGTTCTAAACCCTCTAGCAAACTGTTTTATTGACACCTATACTTTGTAGATAGATGAAAAAATCTGCTAAAGTTTAAAACTAGCTAAATACTGTTTTTAAATGTGTAAAGACGTAATAGCTGTTTTACTACAAACAGTATGCTTGGGAAACACTATCTGGTTAGTGGTGACATATATACTGCTTCGATTTTTAACAGAAACTGGTCATCCGGAGTCCACATCTGAAAATAAAACAACATCAATTAATGAAGACAAAACAACGGGTGTGTGTTAAAGTTTTTAATAGTGTCGGGCATTAATTGAAAACTAATTACTTATTTTTACAGTATTGCAGATGGATAAGGGGCTGCTGTGGTGGTATTTGCAAATATTTTCTTTTTTTGTCAATTTAGCATGCTTTCTTGTAACAAAAATTGTAATATAATGCCATGTGTTTGTACAATATTTGTTAAGAAGTTTTGGGCATGGCTATGTTTTTAAACCACATAGTTTTTCTGATTTTATAGTTTTAATTATGTGTGGCTCATTGTAGCAAACTATTTAATATGTTGGTATATTGCATGTTTGTATCCAGAATGTAGTCAATACGGTGTATAGTGCTGATGTATTTATGTTCTCTAATTTTTTGTTACTAGGTGATACCGAATTTAATCATATAGAAGCTGTATTTCAAAAGTCTGCAAGAAGGCATCAGGCATATTCAAGGCTATCCAGACAGAAAATGCACCCTATTAACAAGGCTGGACCATCCCCACACACAGTGCCTGCAACCACGGCAGCAGCCCAAAAGAATAATGACATTTTGAAACTTTCTTCAGGCCCCTCTTGCTTGTCTTTAAGAGCTGACCATACACCTTCTACCAACAAAAGTGCAAAACATGAACACCATTGTCGTACAGGGACTGGGGGTAAGAGGTGCTGGAAACATAATAATATTTGTACACAAACACTTGTTACATTAGACTGTGCCACTGATAGTATAACTGCAGAGCAGCCATGCATTAAATCATAAGCTGTGTGTGTGAGTAAGGCTGACCCTATAATTACACCTGGAACACTGATACCTGAAAAAGTGTCACCACATGTTAAAGGCCCAACTAGTGGTACACTTGTGTATACATATAGTTACAATTTAGAACCTTTTGGTATACCTGTGACAGACTCTTCACATATGCAGATACCTGCTGGTTGCAATCTAATATTTGGAATTTCTAATAACACAATTAAGGTGGTTAGCCTTGCAGAATCATAGTCATAAAGTCAATTTTAAATAATTCTGTTAGCTGTGACTGGTATACCAAAAATGGTGGGTACTAGGAAACTAATTCAAAAATTAGCTGTAGGAGGTGTAAAAATGTATATTATTCAAAATGAGTGTAATAAAATTATTAATAGAATTATTCAACAAGGGCGGGTCATCAGAAACACTAGGCATAATATAGTAATCCAGTATATTAGTAGTAGAATTTGAAGGGCTAAAAAAATATTGGTTGACTGTAGCAGAATGAAAAAACAGCAGAGTCCTTGGCACAGACACAAGCCATGGCAACATAATCATGGGGAACCTGGGTCTTACACATCATGTTGTGTTTGTGCTTGTTTGAATGATTGTCTTGTGTGTTTATCAAGCCAGCAGTCTCCTGAGTGCCAAGAAAATAGTGACTGTGGAACGGGGTGTTGTATGAGTGAAAACTGTGAATGTGCACAGAGTGATAATTCTGATATTTGTAGGGGGCTGACAGACAGCGAGGTATGTATGGCGCCTTTTCAAAACAACACAATTGATAATTCTGACAGTTGTGTTTGTGATTGTGTGCTTGCTGTGTGTGTTTATCAAGCCAGCAGTCTCCTGAGGGCCAAGAAAACAGTGGTTGTGAAACAGCGTGTTGTATGGCTGAAAACTGTGAATGTGTGCAGAGTAATAATTCTGATATTTGTATGGAACTGTCCGGTTGTGAGGAATGTATGGGGCCTTCTCAAAACAGCACACCTGAACACATGCAGATAGGGGGCAGTGGTACCACAGACCATGAAGAAGATGAAGAAGACATTTGTAGTCAGGGGGTCCCACAGGAGAGGGAAGATGATGTACCAGAACCTGTGTATTTAGAATTAATAAATGAAGTACCCAGAAATAATTTTAATGGTACTGAGTATCGCCAGCAGTTTCACTTCGCTAACCTAGATCAAATAACGTCCATAGACCAATACTATTCATTAATCCACACAGCTGTGCAACAGTTGTTGGACAGAATAAGACCCACTTTGGGTAATAATGATTTTGTACAGCTACACCTGAGTTGTGATAGCTTAAATGACCCTGTGTACTCATTACGTCGGAACCCCATGAATTAAATGCAGATGAATTTTTAGAACATATTGCCAATTTATTAAACAGCAAGATGGAGGTGTGTGCTAATGAGACATTAATGCTGGTTGTGACAATTGTACGAAAAGCGCATGGGGGCATTTCCAGAGATGTCAGAAGCATCTTATCTAGCCACATTGTAAAGCAAAAAGCAAGACACCTAGTTAATATTGTAAATCAAAGTAACACACCATGCCTTGCTGCTAGTTTAATTGCTTTACTACAAGCAATTAGTTGATGTGCAGATATTAGCAAAAGCTAAAGATTTACACAACAGGGTAGGCTTGTCAGAACACACACTTGTAGATTTGAGCCACATACACCTATTTGAGACAGAGCTAAATGTGACCATGTTTGTTTACTTTATAAACAAAGCTGGTGCATGGCAGAAGTTTCTGAGTTCTCCTAATAAATGGGCTAATACTGTTTTTATGCTTTTACACGAAAACCATAATTATGGTATTAAAAATCTCACAGGCTTTTTTTGGTGCCAGAAATGTGTGTGAGCATTGTCATGCCTTTTTTGCACACAAAGGTTCACACACATGCCCTAACATGTGCCATGCATGCAGATCCTTTGGCTGCAGTGAAGTGCAAAGCAAGGTGGTACAGTGCCCTGATTGCAATAAACACTGTAACTCCACAGACTGTTACAGGCAGCATAAATTGACATTCCCTGATTGTCATTTAACTAAAGTATGCAAATCATGTGGAAAACCTAAGGAGGGTGTACATATTGGTTTTCAGCCAAAGTGTCATAACTGTCTTACAGATGTACACCCTTTTAAAACCCCACTTATGCTATATTCAGCCATTAAAGACACCACCATGTTCAAGCAGCTATATATTTTATGATTTTGAATGCATGCAAGATGTCAGTGCTGGTGACTCTAGACATATTCCTAATTATATCTACGCCATTGAAAGAGGTCACAGGTGGGAATTTGAAGGCACTGACTGTGTTGCACAGTTTGTAAAAAACTTTATTCAAAAAGGGTATAAGAGGTACACTTTTATAGCTCATAATGCAAAGGGGTGTGACAGTCACTTCATCTTAAACCAGCTTGTAAAAGAGAAAATGGAGGTGGAGTTACTGACTCAGGGAACTAAACTGATGTCTGTAACTGTAACACAGCTAAAATCTGTTTTATTGACAGTTTAAATTTCCTACCTATGAGACTAGCTGCTATGCCACATGCGATGGGCTTTGAAGGAGTAAAGGGGTTCTTTCTGCACTTTTTAACAAACCAGAAAATCAAAATTATGTAGGGTCTATGCCTGACCCCAAAGATTATAGTATAGATTACATGATGGCAGATGAAAAAACAGTTTTGGAGTTGCATGAATTGCATAAAAAGATATATTTCATTTTAAAAGGAATTACACTGCTACTGCAAGTCAGATGTAGAGATTCTAAAACAGGCATGTGAAATATTTCAAGATGGTGTAGAGGAAATGTTTCAAGACATTGCAGAGGAGAGGGGGCCAATTGACCCCTTTCAGTACATCACTATAGCATCAGTATGCATGGCCATGTATCGATTTAAATTTTTAGAGCCAGACACCATAGGAATTATACCCGCTGACAACTATCACCGCCAGTGCAAGGGTTACTCCACACCTGCCATACAGTGGCTTATGTACATAAATAAACAAGAAAATATTTCCATACAGCATGCTTTGAATGGCGGTGAAGTGCAGGTGGGTAATTACTTTCTTGATGGTTATGTTGTAATAGATGGTGTCCCTACAGCATTTGAGTTTTTAGGTTGCTTTTATCATGGCTGCAGTGATTGTTTCTTTGAAGATTTGTTTAACCCAATGCTTGGCACAACCTACAAACACCTATATTACATGACTATCAAGAAATTAAACTTTCTCAGGCATGAAAAGGGTATGAACGTAAGGGTTATGTGGGAGCATGAATGGAAACAGCTGGTGTGTGAGAATCCTCAGTTGCAGGCCTTTTTGAAAGTAGCTGATTTTCCTGAGCCCATAGATCCCCGTGAATCACTTTATGGAGGGTGCACAAATGCTCTATGTTTATATTACAGTGCACAGCCTGGTGAGAAAATCCATTATTATGACTTTACCAGTTTGTATCCCTATGTGAACAAGACCAAGACATACCCCATTGGGCACCCAGTGGTTATATATGACAATTTCAAGGATTTCAGACAATATTTTGGGATTATAAAAGCTAAAGGGTATCCACCTCATGGTCTCTTTTTGCCTGTTCTGACCAGCAGGATAGGTGGAAAGTTAGTGTTCACACTGTGTCGCACATGTGCTGAGACAGTTCAGCAGTCACAACTATGTATCCATTCAGATGAACAACGATCTCTGGAGGGCACATGGTGTACTGAAGAGTTAAAGCTGGCTTTAGAGAAAGGTTATAAGGTGGTCAAGGTGTATGAAGTCTGGCACTACCAAGACAGGTCAGACAATCTTTTTACAGACTATATTAAATTACACCTAAAGGGGAAACAGGAAGCTTCAGGGTATCCAAACTGGTGCACATCTGATGTAGAACATAAAGCATACATCAGGCAGTACTATGCTAAGGAAGGTGTTGTTTTAGAAGAAGAAAATATAGCAAATAACCCGGCACAAAGACAGATTTCAAAGCTGTTTTTGAATTCGTTTGTGGGGAAAAATTTGGCCAGCGACCTAACAAACACAGCTCTTGTCAAGGATGCTGAAGAACTCTTTCAGTACCTTTTCATGGATCGCTACCATGTATCTAGTCTGTATGTCATCAATGATGATACAGCCTCAGTACAATGGAAATACACTGAAAACCACTATGCAAATGCTACCAACAGTAATGTTGTTATTGCTGCCTTTACCACAGCTTATGCTCGACTTAAATTGTACAGTTTACTTTAATCATAATATGAAATTACTGTCTGCAGCCTTAAAGAAAAAGAAGGCTTCAGCCTTCTAACAATTCTACATTGCTTGACAAATTTATAAACTTTCTGATCATTCATTATTAAATTATTAGAATACAGACTAATCACATCATTAAAGGATACACCTTTGCATCTATGATGTAAGAAAAATATACAATGGTGTCCACAGGTCATAGATGTTACATCTTGATCCTGTTTAGAGTTAAACAGTGTTTCTCTCACATTTTTCCTGAAAAACGTAACAACTGATGGTGGAAAAAATGTAAAGTCTGGAGGAAATCCATAAGAGTCAAAAAATTCCCCAGTGGTATGGATCAGGTAAATAAATAGCTAACCAATGTTCACCAAGCATAGACCGGGGCTGTGTATTCACAACTAAAGAGGCTGGCATGCATGTAAGTCTCTCTGAAGGTAGTTGATTACTTGCAAAGACCCCCAAAAAGCTATTTCTGGTAGAAGAGTTGTTGTGGAGAAATGTGTCCAGTTGTTGAGTATTCACGTTTAATTAAAGTCAAACACAACATTTCGTCTTTGATTAATCTCCACAACATTATCAAAACAGCATACACCATCATATTCACTGTAGCTGGTAGTGGGTCAGCAAACCATATTTCAGCTCTCAGGTTGCCTGAGTGGATTAGCGAATAATGGTCACTACAGTCTTGGTCAGGGCTTAGATCAAAAGCAAAAAGTGTGTACCCCTGACAAAAACCTACATGGTCTATCAGCAGAGGGCTGTCTTTCATATGTTTTCCACTTGCGTGGATCAGACTGATATATTCTCTGACAGCATTACCACTTGTAAAGTTAGGCTGCAGTGGTTTAGCAGGGACTTGTTCACCATCCACATAGAGGACTATAAAGTTAATGTTAAAATGCTTAACATTGAATGGGTTTTTATTATACACACCACTGAAAGCATCATTATCTACAAAGCCCATCACCAATAATTTAGGTATGTGACCCAAAAACAGATTATCTTGGTTACATACACAGCTCCCACCTGCTATACTGAACACTTTCATGCTAACACGATCAATAGGGTACTTTGCATTAGCAGACTGTAAAGCCTGAGCTTGGCCAATACGTACAGCTGGTGAAATTTTTACCCTTTTTTACATATATAGATGCCACCTTTATTTGTAATTTATATTCTTCATTTGCATCACCACTTATTAAACAAAATTCATTCTTGTTATGAACAAGTTTAATTTTAACATCCACTCCATTCAAGAGCAATTTTTCCTGGAAAAAAAAGGTCTGGGTGAATCAGTCCAGCCAGTTCTACCATGTGACTGCCTGCTGTAAAAGCTGCTCACTTTTTAAAACCCTCATTGGGCCCATTAAGAGCTATATTTTCATGCTGCCCTGGTGTATCTTTATAAAATAATCCAGATGAAAATTGTGTAGACAGGGTGTCTTCGCTGTAATTGAGCAGTGATTCAATAACTGCTCTGTAGGGGTAACTGTTATTACTTTGGCTAATTAGATGATCACCCACCACTATATCCACCTGGCTAAAAACTGTTGCTAAAGGGTAGTTAATTAAGCTCCCTCTAGCCTGATCATCAATGTCACTACCATCAGCCTTAGTGATCTTACACAAAAGGTATAACAAGGTGTTGTTTAGGTCAGCATCGTCTTCACCATTACCCTACATAAAACTCCAGAGGGCACTATCACTTAAGGCTGACAAGGTGGGATTCGACATAAAGGTTTTCTCTATACTGGTTTGGTCGGTGGTAACATGAAGAGGTCTAGTTCTGATTTTCTACATTCTTGAGACATGCAGTGTACCAGAACATGATTTAAAATAAGTCCCTTTGTCTGTTGCTTTTACGCTATTTTCCCTCCTTGCGCTTATGTTTCACAACTGTTCTTTTCTTTTGAACAAGCAGCCTTTTAATAGTGCTTTCATGGATCTCTGGGAGGGCTATTCTCCTTTTCTTATTGGTTCTCTTGTAAGCAACCATTCCTGCCCCATCTTGTGGCTTCTCTGGATCATGTGTTGTAAAGGAACTCACAACATTCCCCACTACATCTTTTACAATATTTTTTAGCTGCTGATTTAAGGTGGGGTTTCACTATCTGGAAACCTTTTTATAATAGTGGAACAGCTTTTCTAAATAAGCCTCTAAATATACCGCCTATGCCCGCACCATACATAACAGGGGCTCCATGAAAACCAGAGAAGCTATGATGACCAGCCTGTGTAATAGGCCACATAAAGGCTAGGGTCGCTGTACAACCTCTGTGACATTGTAGGCATTCAGAAGGCTCCTTTAACAGGGCGAAAATGAAGCTTCACGATCACTTTGCCAAACAAAAATAACACATTTTTGTCTTGATCATTCTTTATTACAGTAGTTATAGTGTCAAACTGATGTTTGCTGATTGGTAAATAATCTAGCTTATCATAGCAGATGGTTATGATGTCATTATTCTTAGCAGATATTTCCACACAACGAAGTAGGGGGACATGGCTGTCTCCAACTCTTTGGTGCTCAGCAATATCTGAATATACAAACAGTGTATAAAAGCCACCATTGATGTCTGCATAATATGGTACAATGCTTGACTGCACTTGTGGGATGTCAGGTGGTACCCCCAAAATACGAGCAAGATTATTGCGAGTTATGAAAGATCTACCACTAATGTTGTGGAATTTTATTTTCTGGTCCTGACTGTCATATTCTAGCCACAATTCTAGCTTTGCACTTTCCAGTGTCTCATTGATGGCTGCTGTGACATCTTCAACATTTTGATAATAACCTCTGGGGATCGATAATGTTAATATAGGCCTAGAAGTTTCACCAGCATAAAATTTCCCATCGTGTGATGTAATATTGTCCCATGTCCTTGGGTACTGTATTTCCGACAGACCAACTTCCCATAAACCCACTAAATTGATAGGTTTTGCTAGTTTCACAGTATAATCCGATATTGTGTTGTTGGGAAACATTTCAAAAGAGGTATTGCTAGGCAATGTAACATAAAAACCATTCTCAGACATTGTTTTACCACTAACGTCTTCACACAACTGCCATCATGTAAAACATGAATGCATCTTTATAATTTAAATCTCTCAGCTGTTTGGATTCTATCCAACTGTTAAATTTTGATGGCCAGCCAAGCCATTTCACTAAAAGAAATTGTTTCTTCCCTTGTGTTTTGTGTGAGACTATTTTCTCCACCCTGTATACACGGTTTGTTGTGTCTGTGACTTTCACCAATTCTTGATCATAAAATGTACCTCTTATTTCATCACCATCATAATCTTTTAATTTGTACACTGGTATAGGCTTAGGTATACATTCAGAAATCATGAATAACTCACTGGTAAAGTTTTGTTGATAACCTTTTTCAAATGTTTTCTTAACTCTATAAACACGCACATGATCACCCACGTGAAATTTGAAAGGTCTTTTCACTTTTGGTGCAAGATTTTTCCAGGTAATTAAAGAATTGTCATTTGTTACATTGACAGGCCTCATTTTGATGGACCGGTGATAACTACAATTGTAGGACCTTGTTAAAGATTGTAGGACATCTATGTACCTATACATATTAAATGCTGTAAAATATCTCCACATTTTTGTTTTCAATGTGCGGTTAACTCTTTCTACAATACATGCCTTAACATCATTTGATGTTGTAAAATGGTGTATGCTTTGTGATTTAAAAAATAATTGAAATTTAGCATTAAGAAATTCAGTCCCTTCATCTGTTTGTAATTTTTCAGGCTTGCGGCCCTCTCGTAGTATCATTTTGAAAGCCTCTGTCACCTCTGTTCCCGATTTATTTTTTAACATTTTAGTCCATGCATATTTTGACAGAACATCAATATCTGTCAGAATCAACTGAATCCATCATTTTCTTTGGAAAGGCTACTTCTCCACCAAATCGACTTGCCATTGTGCATCAATGTTGTTAACAACTACCCTGTTTCTAAGAAATTGTTTCCTTGCAGGCTTGTGCATAGTGTGGGTATCTTGTAATGACAACCATTGTGTTACTTGTGTGTGGGTAAGCCTTTTCTCTTGTTTTGCAGCGTCATGTAGTCTTTGAACGGCTCCTAAGCTACCAGGCAAAATAGGATCATAGTAAATTTTTTTCAAGGATTTCTTAGCCATGATTTTTCTTAAACAGCACAAATAAGACACAGGCATTTTTTCCAGTCTTAATATTTTTATTATGAAAGCACACACATTGTACACATACATTATATAACAACACAAAACACGTGATAGCAGCTGTGCTAAAATTACACTATATGATAGTATAAAACCACAACAGGAAAAGGCAGGCCTTGTTTTGCTGTGTTACAAGAAAATCTGATGTAAATTCAATCACATCTCTAACATCTTGCTGTCTTTGACATTTTAAAATAGAACAGCAGATCTCAATGCTGTAGGCCATAGCTACCAATACATGACCCTGAGAAACAAACTCCTGTTTTTCAAATATTAGTGGTAGCACATTTTGAACAGTTTCTAACACATTATTGTTTATACACACAGTCATTTTCATTATTTCACACCAAAGTGAGTCTTTTGTAATGTCATTCATCAAAATCTGGATAAACCGAAGTTTATCACCATTTATGGGACTGCATTGGTGGTGAGTAGCATAGTCTGGAATTTGTATGGTTATCAATGTCTGTAAAATATTTTTCATTTTCTGCTTTTCAAAGTTTGTTTGGTGGTTTCCCCATAGGTTACCCATCTTAATGGCTCTCACCACGTAGCCATGTGTTCCTCATCAGAACTTCCAATATCATACAAGTACATGTAATAGGGCACAGGGCTTCCTTTTTGCAGAGGGATTTTAAAATATTTTTTATGACTTCCTGAAGAAACAGCTTCTTCAACAGCTTTCTGTAGTGTTATACTCAACTGGTCATATAGTTCGTCAAGGCCTTTAGCAATACTAGGCAATGCTTCAAATTCTGTCAACCCATCATTAAGAGCTTGTATTGTATCAAAATAGGATGCTGCACCCAACCTTCCATGCTGTAGATTCCACTAGTAGCTTGATCCGTTGAGGGAAATCTCTCACAGAGTTCAGGAAAAACAAGCTCCCAGTACCCCTCCTCAGGTCCTTATATACAGCTATGTCTTAGCTGTGATGGGTAGTCACTGCACAGCCCTCACACTTTATCTTCAAGTCCTGTGCCATCAAATCTTGCAGTAGTTGTATTAAAATGCCCTTAACCAGGCCCAACATGATAGACTTTTCAGGTGATGCAACTGCAGCCCCAGTCACAGCAGACTTTTCGTCAGAGCATTTCTCAGTGTCCAGCACATCTGGCTCTCCCGCTGTTCATCTGTATTAACAAGCTAATGAGTATCTTGCAAATGGAGGTTCATGAATTGTTCTATCAAATTGAGCATACCAGGGTCCACCATATTGAGCTCCTCTGGTGTGACACTAGCAGAAGTTGTAGGATAACATCAGCTAGGTTCATCCATCATAGCACATCCAGTGGCTGAATCATTGTTATCCTCATTGCTGCTCTCCAGGAACTCTACACACATGAGCAAAACATGGCACGGCAGGCTATGAATACTCAATGGTGTGTGGCTTTACCAACATCAAGTCTGGCTTGGACCCTCTGACAAGCCCCTGACAAGCCTGAACAAGCCCAAATTTCCCCAACCCATAAGTGCGTCATAGCCTGTGCCAAAAAAAGGGGTGCATTATATCTGGGTGGGAACACTCACGTAAATATCTGGCGTAGTCAGAGCTGTGTCATTGGCACGGGGTGGCACTACGTCATTTCCTGTGCTGTTGGAAGTGGATGTGGTGTAAGGGTGGGGCTAACGTTATATCCTGGGGGTCATTAAAAGCCCATCAATCATTTTGTCACTTAGTATGCACCAATACTACTTCCATGCACCGATTGACACAAATTAGACTGGCCTTTTCTAGTCTAGCTTTCAGAAATCTGGGGTGCCCATTTTAAGGGACTTACACCAAATATTTGGCACAAGCTGCCATAAAGTGGGATAAGTGTCAAAAATGCACCCACTCTTCTTAAATCAGGTTCAGGTGGTGGCAAACAGTTCAGCACAGCTGTGCCAGTGATCGGATTGACGTAGGGCTTGCACAAGCCCTGCATCTCCCTTCCTGAATTGGGCCTATTGTGTTAACTAGTTTTAAAGCTAAAGGGTTTAAATTCCCGCTGTTTATGTGTTTGCAAAATCTTGAATATTGGTCTGCTTATAATTCATCTCTTTTTAAAGCTAGAGATCTGAAAGTTGGCACACATACAGATGTGCTATTGGACTTCAAATGCTCCAACATCTGAATGTTTGGATGAGTGATTCTAAAATTAGATGAAAAAACAGAAAATTAAATAGTGAGAGAAGATATTTTCCCATTTTTCATGGAGTGATGGATTTTGTGAGTTAATTGCCTTGCACACTGTCTTAATTTATTGGTGGTTTAAGCTCCTATTCACATTGACCATCCTCACTTAAAGCTCCACTAAATTCTTCTCCCACCTTGCTGCCTATTTAGTAAAAATTGGATTTTAGCAAATTATTCCAGTCATGATAAACAATAACAATCTAATTTCCATGTTGCTAGGCCTGTACCTCTTTCATTTCTATTATAGCAGCTGTCAGCCTCCGGCTGCCTGTTTAGTAACAAATTAGGTTTTGCAGTAGTAGTACAGTAGTTTTATTTTTATCGAAGCAAATCTAAAATGCTCAGAATGCTTGCACAATAAAAACATTCAAGACCACACACACACACATCTGTATAACCAACAGTAAATAGTAAACATAGCAATGACATACAAAACAAAAATATGTGCAATACATATTTACAACATTCTCAATAAAATAATACAAAATCTACCCATATGCCAACATCAAATAAATGTTTCTTCAGTATATGTCTGAAGGAGAGGAAGGAATCAGTGGCATGGACCTTCTCAAGGAGCACATTTTAAAGGTTGGAGCAGACACCACAAAGCCTGATCACTTACAGACTTTTATTTGCTCATTATTCATGTCATGGCAATGATGAGCTGACTTCTGTGTTCCTGTCCCTGTACGTCTTCAAACTTCATCACTCTGTAGCATTCTTTAGCCACATGGCTTCCTGTTTAATAACTCTGCATGTCATTCATGACCACTAGCTGTCTTCTTGTGTTGTCTTGGCCTGTACCTTCAACTCTCTCATAGCATTCTTCAGCCATCTGTTTGCCTATTTATTAAATCAGCAGTGCCTCTAGATTTTTTTTCTAAAAAAGCTATTGTCAGCTACAGTTAATAAAATTGTTAGCATACCTGTTAAATATACTTTCTAGGTACCTCCTGTGCTGCACACCACAAGTTGTGTTTATTTTTATGATCCTAACCCTAACCAGGTTTACAGGGGCATTTTTAAGCCAAATGTGTCAACCATCTTTTTTTCTTGAGAAAAAAAAACTAAATTAAAACATTTATAAAATAGTTACATTTGGTGGGACTAAAATGTAACCACCAAATAAAACTAGAAGATGCCTGTAATATTTGACAGTGACAAAGGTAGGGTAAAATGTTTTGCCAAGTTTCATTGCACTGCTGCTTTAAAAGTGGATTTGTGCATCATTTATTTCATGACAAAGATGAGCTGACTTTCATGTTGACTTGGGCCTGCACCTTTAACTTCATCATAGCATTCTTTAGTTACCTAGCTGCCAGCATGATGATTTTGTATTTCATTCAGACCATGAGCTGATTTCATGACTTTGTACCCAGCTCACTGAGGTGGCGGCTTGGCACTGTAAGGCAGGTAATATCAAATTCCAAACAACACCTTCATGGTGGCAATATATAGTTCAACCGTGGCATGCTAGTATCAACCAACAGCTTGGGTCTGTCAGATTGATGAGACTACCACCAGTTATATGCAGGGTATTCAGCTGCCATATTGTTTCGATCTGGCAGGGCTGTGTGCAATAAAAGCTGATCAACAACATAGGGTAAGAACCGTTATTATTTATTATAGGGGCACAGTAGTGCCACTATAGTTAGGGTTACAAGTGCATTTCTATGTTAAACTCTGATTTTTTCCACCTTTATACCATGGCCATCCCCAGATAGAATCACTCAAAATCTGGCATGCAATAGTTGGTGCCCTGGACTCTGGATCCTGTCAATTTGAAACTGCCTGTTGGGCACCTTCAAAGTTCTAGGTATACATCCCCAACATTGACATGCTGATAGCGGAGTCCCTACAGAGACAACAGTGCCACATCACTGTAGGAAACACATTGGAACCCAGCACTGTCTGTCTGTTGTCCTGCACACTCCCGACTCAACTCCAGACTCGGAGTTAGAGAATCCTAAGTAAGGGGGTGTAGAGGCTGAAAACCCCGTAATAAGGGGTTTGAGGTGAAGCTCCCTGAAGAAAACATTTTTGGCTTTTGCAAACCAGCAGCCTACTGCAAAATGCAGTCAACCTGTCGGTTTCGCTGTGGGGTCGTTCAACAAATATTTTGTTGATGACCAGTCGTGGATCCAAAGTTCAAGAAGATTGAATATGCATACAACTATGCATTTTAATACCCTTGTTTGCTCTCCAGTATCACAACATGGCTATGAGCTGAAACATGAAACTTTCAGATGTGTTAGAGTTTGGCCTAAGGATAATTCTTTGATAGACTGAGGAAGTAGGCAATTCTTTCCAGCTTGTATGTTTGGTCTGGGATTTCTCAGAGAACTGTTTTTGTCAGTGTAAGTCATGCCACGTGTAAGCTTTCCCTAAAGCTGGGGCTTACCTTGTGAGTCACAGGAGGAGCGAGGTGGGTATACCTGTGATAGCTACATCCTCTGACTGGAACTGGTGCTGGAAGTAATAACCTGAAACTCATCAGATGCATAGTTGTTTCCAGAATTAGCAGTGAGGAAAGTGTAAAAATTATGCACTTCACATAGTGCATAGTGTATTGCGTGAATTTGCACAGTGAAATTTGTGCAATTCTGAGAAATTTACTATGTGTATTGCCATACTATGAATGTACAATGCACATTGCAGTGAATTGTACTATGCATATTCCAACACTTTATGTCAAACATTCCCCGTAAAGTGTGAATTGTGGAGATTTTCATAGTAAAATTACCTACAAGTGTGACAAGTTGCATTGTAGAAGGTTGGAAATAAATAAAAATATAGTTTTTAAAAACTTTTTTTTCCCTCACCAATAGTACAAAAATAGTTGTGAACTGAAACATGTAACTTTTAGGTTCATTGTAGTTTGGCCCAAGAATGATTCTGTAATAGCTGGCTTCACAGAGAAATTGTAGGTCTTAAATTATTAAAAGACTAAAATAACAATTTTGCACATGTGCAGTTCTTTGGTTCACATTTCTCTTAACTGGATTTTTACAAAACTGATGCATGTCATTTTTCTGACACAGACACCACTATTGTGAGATGAGACACATGGTTTTGTGAGCATTAGTGGTCATGAAAGTGGGAAAACCAAGTGCAGAGCAGTGCTCATAATAGAATGTAACTGTATTCCTTGCACTGTGTTATTTATTTTTGTTGTTAAATCATATGTTTGAAACCTAAATTGTGCTTTGGTATTCATGACAGTGGAGTTAATGGAGGTGGTTGATGGGATAGGTGGAGTTAGGGTTCAAAAACCCTGACATGGCATTTTCTCATTTTTATCACTTTAATAATGAACACTAAATTTTGCATTAACTTTCTTCAGAAGGACCTGTCCTTTTCAGAAGGACAGTCTTACAGGATTTAGGACACTGTCCTACATGCTGGGCCTTTGGAGATCTTAGGTCTCAGCTCCGGGCAGCATGGGCAGAGATTGCACGCCTCAAATTTCATATTGAAGAGGAAATACATTATAAGAACCACCCGCCATTTCCCCAGCATCCAACAGAAAACCTCGACCGCAGAGGGTAGTTGGTCCAGGAGGTTGGCAGGTGGTTAGGAGGAGCAAAACCAGGTGCCCCATCACTCTGCTCTCCAACACATTACCTCCAAAACCATATAAACACTATAAACAGGTATCTGCCTCTATCTCTGAAATCAAATAAAGAGGCAGAAGACACTGCAGAGCAGGACACTGTGCACAGGAGCTGGCACAACAATACTCACCCAAATCAGGAACCAAAACTAAACAAGCACAAAGGAAATCCAAAAAACTTCGATCATAGGAGACTCCATGATTCGGGGAGTTGATACCCATCTCCAGCCAGGGTGATGGTCAGATGTCCCAGGTACATCAGCATGGAGAGACACTGACCGCATTGCTAAAATTGTTCACAAAGCAGGAGAAAACATTGATGTCCTAGTACACATAGGGACTATCGATCTAGCCAGCCGTCAGTTGTGGAGACCAAGGAACACCTGACTAGGCTGGTGACAAACTATCATCTATTTCGTCCTGCATCTCCTTCTCTGAGATCCTGCCAGTCTGGGAGAAGGAGCAGATAGACGGAAGGTCAGAGAAGGGAGATAGGGGCTAAACACGTGGCTCAAGGACTGGTGCCAGAAAAAGGACACAGATTTGTAGGAACTGGCAACAGTTCTGGGAGCGAAAGTTCTTTAAATTTGATGGACTGCATCTGACTAAAGGGGAGTCAGTGCATTGGGAGCAGAAGTTTGACGTCTTTGCAGAATATTTAAACTAGCAAATGGGGAGAGGTGCAGCACCCATACGTCAATGGAAGAACACCCTCCCTCAGCTAGTGGTCAAACAGGAATTCAGCGTGTTTGCTGCCCATTTGCATCACCAGGTAAGAAAAAGGTTTGTCTCCATACGATGCACAGGTAATGCCAAACTCACCCAACAACAACACACAAAATCTGGCCAATGGAAAATCATGTACACAATGCTCACAGCCTGGGAAATAAGATCCCAGACCTGCAGGCAATAATGTCAGAGGCTAAACTGGACATAGTAGCAATTAGTGAACGTGGTTTACCAGTAACCACACTTAGGGAGACTTCAGTACCTGGCCATGTATTATTCCAGAAGAGACCGAGGTGCTAAAAAGGGGGAGGAGGCCCTGCATGTTAATGAAAACATCAAAGCTACAGAACTCAGAATACATAATGAGCCAGAAGAACTGTGGGTCACCCTGGAAACAGGAAATGGGACAGCCATAAGAACTGGGGTTGTCTACAGGCCCCCAGACCAGAGGGAGGACATAGACACATTACTGTTAGAGGATATACAAAACATGACAGCTAAAGGGGAGGTTCTGATAATGGGAGACTTCAACATGCCAGATACAGATTGGTCAATACCAGCAGGAACATCGGCCAGAACTAGACACATAGTGGATTCCCTGCAGGGGGAGGGCCTCAAACAACTGGTACAGCAACCCACAAGAGACAGGGCTATCCTAGATCTAGTACTGACTAACAAAGAAGGGATCACAGATCTCCAGGTAGAAGGTCACCTGGGGCCAGTGACCATCACATGGTATGGTTCAATTGGCTACTACATCTAAATCATCCCATTCCAAGGCAAAATATGGGACTTCAGAGGAGCTGACTTGATAAGATGGCCAACAGAGTTAAGCTAGCCCTGGCAAAAAAACACAGGTGAGGAGGTACAGGCAAAGTGGGCAAGCATTAAGATACAATACTTGAAGCAACATCCCATTGTGTTAGACAGAAAAGGAAGTGTAAAGAAGAAGGAACCACTTTGGTTCTCAAATACAGTAGCAGAAAAGGTCAGGAGCCAAAAGGCTGGCCTTCAGAAAATATAAGGGAACACAGCGGATGAAGATAGGGAGGCATACCAAACTGCCCTAAGGGAAGCAGGTAAGGCAGTAAGGCAGGCAAAGTCCCAAACTGAGGAAACACTAGCACGGATAGTAAAAAGGTGACAAGACTTTCTATAGATACATTAGTGAAAGGAGAAAGTCCAGAGGGGTATTGCTAAGCTTAATGGAGAAAGGGAGCATGGGAGGAGGAGGACCCTGTAAAGGCATCTATCCTAAATAGATACTTTTGCTCAGTATTTACTGAAGAGAAGGTAGGGAGGCCCACAGCTCAGCATCATGGACACAGGGGAGGGAGGTGAGTACTCATCACTCCCTTCACAAAAGAAAGGGTCCCACAAGAGCCAAGGGCTCAGGTGGATAAGGCAATGGGACCTGATGGCATACATCCCAGGGTACTTAAGGAGCTAAAGGAGGAACTAGCAGAGCCTTTAGCAGAATTGTTTAGTGAGTCTCTGAGCACAGGAGAGGTCCTGAAGACTGGAGAAGGGCTCATGTGATCCCACCCACAAGAGTGGTAGCAGGGAGGAGGCGGGAACCAGACCGGTCAGTCTTACCTCAGTAGTGGGCAAGATTATGGAGGCACCCTTAAGGAAAGGATAGTGCAACACCTGGAACCATAGGGGCACAGGATCCAAGACAGCATGGGTTTACAAAAGGAAGGTCCTGTCAAACTAATCTCATAGATTTCTTTGACTGAGGTAACCAGAGTGGTGGACCAGGGAGCAGTTGATGTAAAGCCTACCTTGACTTCAACAAGCTTTTGACACTGTTCCACATAGAAGATTGATAAATAAGCTAGGTAGGCTCGGGGTGGGTCAGTTGGTCAACCTGGGGCAAACTGTTGACTGGCAGAAAACAGAGAGTGGTGGTAAATGGTATACAGTCAGAAGAGATGCAAGTCACAAGTGGGTACCTCAGGGATCAGTCCTGGGGCCAGTCCTATTCAACATCTTCATTAGTGACCTCGCAGATGGACTAGAGGGTAAGACTTGTCTGTTTGCAGATGACACCAAGATCTGCAACAGAGTAGATGATCCAGATGGGGTGGGCAGAATGAGAAGAGATCTGGATAAACCAGCAGAATGGTCAGAAGAGTGGCAACTGGATTTAATGCAAAGAAGTGCAAAATCATGCACATAGGAAGAGAAAACCCCAGCCACTTATAGGCTGGGAGGAGCTGCTAGCAGTCACAAAGGAAGAAAGAGAGACTTGGGCATCATCATCACTGATGACCTAAAATCATCCAAGCAGACCTCTAAAGCAGTAGGTAAGGCTAGGGGGTGTTAGGGTGTATTAGTAGGGGTATCACAAGTCGTAAGAGAGAGGTAATAACCCTCTGTACAAGATATTGGTTAGGCCTCATCTGAAGTACTGCGTGCAGTATTGGAGGCCACATCTTCACAAGGACATTAACCAAATTGAGGCAGTCCAGAGAAGGGCAACCAAATGGTGCAGGGACTGCATCAGAAGACATATGAGGACAGATTAACGGAGCTCAATATGTATACCCTTGAGCAAAGGAGGAGAGAGGTGATATGATCGAGATTTTAAACACCTTAAGGGCATAAACAAGGTGAAAGAGTCTAATATGTTTAAATATAAGAAAAATAGCAGGACAAGAGGACACAGCATGAGATTAGAGGGAGGCCATTAAGGGGGAATGAGGAAATTCTTTTTTAAGCAGAAAGGGTGGTAGATGCATGAATGGCTTACCACAAGAAGTGGTGGCTATGAATACAGTGCAGGGCTTCAAACAGGCATGGATAGGCATAAGGGAGCAATACAAATGACTATGAATAGATAGGTCACTGATAGAGCAAAGGCGATGGCACATTTATAAGGTAGAAAAGAAATGGGCAGACTGGATGGGCCTTGGGTCCTTATCTGCCGACAACTTCTATGTTTCTATGTAACTATTTTTGTGTACATTTAATATTTGTACAAAAAGCCACTCGATAAATTATTGGTGCTGTGCACTTGTCTGATTTCACATGTTGCCTGTGACTTGCCTTCAACTTCATCATATCATTCTTTGCCCACCTGGCTGCTTGTTTTACTTTCTACATCATGACCAAGCACTCACTTACTGTGTATGTCCTGTCCTATATTTTGTGTATATGTCTCCAGTCTGCCTCACTTGTTTTCTAATTAATACATGAAGAATTTCATGTAGCTTGTACTGTATCCAAAATGGCTGCATACATTAAATACTGAATTTGGGATAGTTTAAGTAGATACACAGTGAGGGCAATGTATCATCAACTTATTATCTAAGGGTGGTATAGTGTAATCATCATAAATTAAGCAGATGTCTCTGACATTTGACTTAATGAAGTTCCTGAAGTACCTACCAACTGTTCTCCTGTAAATCAACATTTGTATGTGACACAATATGTACTATGTGACTACAACTATCATAGTCGGTACCAGTATCATGGAAAGGTACCAAAGCATGGTACATGTATTTCATCAATTATAGTTTGTGGCACTAGTATTCAAATGACAGCTGGCCATTGTTATGACTAGAGGGATGTGTTAGCTGCTGTCCCAAGGAGCAATGGGTTCTGGGGGGGTCAAGGCAGGGTGAGGGAGGGGTGCAATGGGACAGGATAATGGTGAGGGTGCCTTGGGGCAGGATGGATGTATCACTGGCTGCTAGAGACTACTTTTCTAGGTTCAGGAAGAGTGAGCAGGGTATCAGTAGAAGCCAGGGACTGCACAGCAGTGATAGTGTGGGAGAGGTACAACTGGATACCAGGGAGGGTTTCAGTTTGGACAGGATGAGGTGATGCCATCCAATGCCAGGGACTGCTTTACTGAAGGCATGAGGGAAAATGGGACACTGGACACTAGGAACTGCTTGGCTTGGGGAGGGGTGAGGGAGAAGAGCATCACTGAATGCAGGGGACTGCTTGTATTTGGGAGGAGGTGAATGAATACCACTAGATGCCATAGACAGGTGGGCTTGGGTCAGTGTTAGGGAGGGGGTGTCACTGGACAACACAGACTGTTTGATTTGTTGCATAGTGAGGGAGGAGGTGCCACTGGATCCTAGGGGCTAATTTACTCAGTGTAGGTGAAGGAAGTGGTGCACCTGGATACCAAAAAATGCTTGGTATGGAAACATGGCTAAGGAAACGGTGCCACTGAGTGTCAGGGAGGTGTCAGGGACTGCTGGGCAGGGAGATGCTATGTGGTAGGAGTACTAATTGAATACCAGGAATGGCTTGGCACAAAAGAGTCAACAATGCTGACTGAAGGTCAGCATTGTCAATAAATCACTGCACACTTTTATTATATATCTTTTTGGAATGAAAACTAATAGCAAAATACAAAGTTTATACATCAGATAGCTTTGAAGCACAAAGCAACAAAAGTAGCTAAATGCAATGTCAGGGTATAAAGTACTCTTGATCTTCCTAATTGTGTGGTGTGGTATTCCTTAAGGTTTGTATGATTGCTCAAAGTAACATTTATGCTATTCTAACTTCAGCACCATCTCATAAAGCATTGGTTTATGAGTAAATCTCCATGTTTTGAAAGACAGTGTTGGGGTAATGCCAGTGCTGCTTTGAGAGATTATTCAAACCTATTTGGATCACCACTTACCACACAATTACAAAGCTTCAGAACATTTTGACCCTGACATCAAATTTTATCACATGACTTTGTGCTGCAAAATATTAGTAAATACATAAACCATGAGATCATGGGCAAGAGACATAAGTTCTGCAAGTAATTTTAAGATAATCTTGGTCCTACTGAAAGACGGAAAGAGGGAGAGAGAGAGAGAGGGAGGGATTTATATGGAAGTTGCATCAACCTTCCCTCACCTCCTCATATTCATATACCACCTTCAACCTAAAATACAATGCCTAGGGAACTCACAGACCAGCTCAGTCTAGCCTCCTGTCTCATGAATTCTATTTACTTTTATAAACCATATCCTTCCATTCCCAATCGCATGGCTAAGAATGTGGTGTAGGGACTCCATGTTCAGGTTCCTACAGTATGTTCTGCCATGGTTCAGTGGAAGTGTGTCATGATACTATGCTTGTGACTCATGTTTGGAAGCAAACCTGTATGCCCACGAATGCATGAAGCCAAGTCAAGGTGATGCAAATGGCAGTGCTTCTCTAGCCAGGGAGGGTTGCTGCTGCATCTGCAGAACCAGCAACCCTGGTGAATTCTCCTTTCAAAGGGGATGCTGTATATGAGTGTAGCCACAGTCAGTTGTTGATCATCACTATGAGAAGGGAGGTAGGAGAAAGTGGAAGTAAAGTCATTGTAGCTGCTGAATGGAAGGTACATCTCTGCGCCCTCTTACCATATACAATCAGTCAGTAATGGGTCTGAGAGTCTATCTCATAGTGGGGTACCCAACCCACCTCTAAGTACAGTGTAGTCCATACAGTTCCACAGAGGGTTAAAGAATAAATCTTGAAGCAAAAACGTAGTGTTCTAAGCCAGTGGTGGGCCCAGTGGAACAGAAGGAACCTACATAAAAGTAGTAGACTCCATGTAAACAAAACTGGAGAGTAGGATAAATGGAGCAGTGGTTAACTAGTTAAATTTGGTATGGTTTGGAACAACTGGCAAAACCCTTAGACCCTGCTGTAGAACCCTTGATTAGGTGACCCTTACTGACCTACCATGGTGGGGTGCCCTTGCATTCATAGTTCATCCCAATGCAGGTCCTGTAACACATGGGATGTGTGGTTGCATGCACACCCTTGACAGATGGCAGGTAGTTGAGATGTGCAACACATATGGCACAGTACTAATTCTGGTTCAGCTGAATACCACACAACATTTGACATGCTCTTCCTTAGCAGTTAAGCCATTAACCTTAGCAGGGTTATATGCATTAGTGTAAGAAAAAACAGGGCAGCAGCACATAAGAACCCGACAATAGTCTATGTATTTAAATCAATTTATTGCAAAGAGCCTAGAAAATGTGCATACATCCAAGATACAACTGCATATATTAAAGAGCTACTGACGCCTCAAACAAAACTTTAAAAACATAATAATTAGGTACAATTCTGCTTCATTTCCATTTATATTTTATATATTTCTCCTCATCATAATTTTTTACTAAGGAAATATGTATGAATATATGATCTTTATCCTTTAGAGTTCATTTGAGTTCATCTGCCTCTATAGCTTACTCCCTACTTCAAGTCATAATCCTCTGTTGTGATATCACAGTCTGTTGCCATGGGAGTAACTGTGAGGTTACAAGCTATGCCCTATGACTGCACGTAGGGAGAAAGCAGCAGGAATAGATTAACTCTTCAGGAGCAAAGATCCTATTTTCATATAAATGATGCCAGTAATAAATAATGGGGCGGAGAAATACAGAATTAATGGGAAATACGAGCTTGACTGTGACTATATATTATGTTTTATTAAAGTTCACCTGAATGTGCCACCAGTTCTTTAAATAAATAAGATATAAAACTTCATAAAGTAAAAGACTGCATATATAGCAGCACCAGCCAGGATGGAAAATAAAGATACATGAGAACAATCTTCATTCCTTGTGCATTCATTGTTTAGGACTAGCACACTATGTTAAAGCAGCAGTATTTGTTGTCAAAAAATCATCTTATCATTTTTTAGCAAAAAATCTATTTGGACATCCTTAGATTCATGTAGTAGTAAGTAAAGAAGTATATGTTTTATTTCCAATTGGCATATGAATACAGACTATCCAATGGAACACAGCTCATTTTCATTGGGGTCCTTAGAACAAAATGTTACATTATATACAACCATCATGCAGTATACAAAATGTTTATCAATCATTGCAAAATGCTGATGTGTCACAGTTATAAAAAAAATACAAAAAACAGGTATGTATTAGTGGAACATGGCCACACTAAAATAATTAGGAATAGATCTTAGAAGTTCTATTGCCTTCTTATATCAAGACATTTTTGCCCCATTAATGCACATAATGGCAGCAGATATTAGAAGGTGGTCTCTCTTACCTTTCCCCATGTATTCTATAATACAAGTCATAAATATGAATCTCCTACTGAGATATCTTTACTCATTCAAGCGACCACCAGTGCAGCTATCTTAGGCATGGTTTGCAGCAGCACAAAAACAAATTCTGAAATTTGTCTGGGATTCTGCAAAACCCAGAGTCCATAGTAGGGTACTATGAGCCAGAAAGAATTTGGGGGAGTTAGCTTTACTCACATTAGAAAATATTGGTTGGTGGCACAAGTCAAACTAGAGATACTATGGAGAAAATTCATATATATATATATATATATATATCTATAGATATATAGATATATATACATATGGAAACATGTGGACACGGGAACAGACAACACCATCTCACTTCTGGCCTTTCTGTTCAATAGACAAGTTAGACAGGGTAGTCTCTCAAAATGTTTGATGTGATGCAGGTCACCTTGGTGGCCTGGGATAAATATACAAAATTATAAAGTATAGCTAAATACTATATATCTGGAGGTACTGTAACAAAGGTTAGGCTGGGATAAACAGTATTCCCCAGGCACCTTAGATAGATGGTTTAGGAGACAAGTTGATATGGCCTGCAATGCCTTGCCCAGTTATTAACAGGTGACATAATTAAAACTTTCAAAGAATGTAAAATTGAATTTTACTGAATCACATGGGACCACTTCAGATATTTTCAGCTCAAGGTCTATGTTTCTAAATCATTAAAACAGGAACTGGGGGGACATCACCTGAAACCCTCACCTTACTTTTTATGTTTGCTTGCATGCATGTGCAAGAAACATAGTGCGATGATCCAAAATGCAGTGCCGTACAGCTGAAAGAGAGAGCACCGCTTGAGTGAGCAGCACTCCCCCTCCCCACACGGATGTGCGCGCACATGCACACATATTACGTGCTCATGTGCTCCTCCCCCCCCACGCACACACTGTATAGCCGACAGGGGTGCCCAATCCCTTGTCGGCTTCATGCCCCCACCAAAAGTTGTG
Source organism: Neoceratodus forsteri (assembly GCA_016271365.2). Taxonomy (NCBI): domain Eukaryota; kingdom Metazoa; phylum Chordata; order Ceratodontiformes; family Ceratodontidae; genus Neoceratodus; species Neoceratodus forsteri. The sequence continues at coordinate 998,246,717 of CM057458.1, read as the reverse complement.
TAGGTGCCACACTGGGAGCCCACCCCAGCATGACAAAAACTGTTATAGTCAACAGGCTGCCCAATCCCCCATCGGCCCACAGCCCACCCCCAAAAGTTTAAGGTGCCACGCTGGGAGCCCACCCCAGCGTGGCAAGCTGTTGTGGCCGATGGGGTGTCCAACTCCTCCATCAGCTCCAGCCCCCCAAACAGCTTTTTCCAGCTGCCAGGCTGGGAGCCCACCCCAGCGTGGCAAACGCCCAGCTTCATATTAATAATAAAAAACCTGTAAACAAAAAATGGTCCCTCATAGTCTCCCTGCCCCACCGCACCCACCACTGTGCACCCTGCCTCCCCACACCCCTCACCCCATACTTCTACTCAGAGTCTGGGCGCGATGATCTTGGGTGACCGAACACCTCTCACTCTTCAAAGCCAACCGCGAACTGAGTAAATGTCGGTAAGCTGTATAATGTAATAAATAGGTTTTTTTCAACTTTGTTGCATATCTCAGGGCATTTTTGATGGCACCAAAATTAACATGGGTTTTTGGGACCCCTCCTCATGAATTCTGTCACCGCCATGGCATTAATCGGGCCTGAAGGGTGATTTCACGGTCACTGCGCAAAATCATGTTTCAGGACCGATTAATGAAACGACAGTGCCAGTGTTCATAAGGTGGGCTCCCAAAAAGCCTATGTTGCAAATTTGGTGAACAAATTCCTAAAAATGACTGTTTTATGAGCGTGCGTTGTGCAGTTCCTATGCACACTCATAAGTTCGCAAATTTTTAATATTTGCTCTCCGGATTTTCAACATTACCATTTTACCACACTTCCTTATGAGCAGTACAACTGTCATTTTTCACATCTCGATGAAAATGTGGTTCCGCGCATGTAGCGCACAATGGCGCAGTCGGTGTGTGAAATCAATGTATGGGACACATTAAGAAAATCACAGTGACACTGTTCATGAGCAGAGGTTTTAAACTGGCTATGTTGAAAATTTGGTGACAAAAGTCCATAAAATGACTGTGTTACGAGTGAGCATTGCTCAGCTTCCATGCACCCTCGTAAGTTCATGAATTTGTAATATTTTCAGTCCAGATTTTCACCAGTGGCATTTTTCCACGCTTCCTTATGAACAGTACAGCTGTTATTTTTCACAACATGGCTGAAATGTGTTTTCACACTTTCAGCACAGAAATGCGTGGTTGCTGTGGGAAATCATTGTTCGGGACAGATAAAGAAAATCACAGTGACACTGTTCATGATCGGAGGTTCAAAATGCCTGTGTTCACAATCTGCTGTAAAATCCACAACTAATTACATTACAGGTGTCGTTGCACAGTTTCTACGCATGCTCGTGACTTCACCAGTTTTTGAATATATTCACTGCAGATTTTCAACTTTGCCATTTTTTACACTCCCCATGAACAATGCACTGTCATTTTTAAATCCTGTTCGAATGGGTTTGCACCTGTGGTGACAAGTGTCCGTAGTCGCTGTGCAAAAGCAGCTTTCAGCTAACAAACTGATATTGCCACTGTTCATGAGGTGGGGGTCACAAAAAAACCATGTTGAAAATTTGGAGTGAAAATACCAACGAATGCCTGAGGTGTTAGGGTTTCCGACCATAACGCCCCACCCTGTAGAGAATGACAGGCATCAGGGCTGTGGCTTGGGACTGTCGACTGCAATGCTTATACCATTCCGCCCCCACGCACACCCTGCAGTCACTGAGAGGCATTGAGGTGTGCCTTGGACTCTTTGGCCCCAAAGTTCACCCCATTCTCCTATACTGCACCCATCTCACCATATTTCCTGATGGAATGGGGTGCATATAAGGGCCAAAGACCCCAAGGCACACCGTGACACTTGTTGGTGTCTGCAGGGTAGGGTGTGGTGAAATGGCATGGCCGTTATGCCTGACGACCGAAAGGCACACCTCAATGCATGTCAGTCTCCGCAAGGTGCTGGTGGGGTTGGCTTCAGTTCAATACTTCACTGCCCATCCTATTATGCAGCTCTGTAAATCCTACACTACCAATGCCAATGCCAGCAAGCAAATATTCGGCATTGACAAATGCTTGTTTTATTGGCCACAATACAACAGAAGTGGATGATCACGTCACTCTATCAATTCTTAACACAGGCCATAGAAACACGTGGGAGAAATGGCAAGCTGAGACTCACTTTCAGGTAACCCACAAATATTAGGGAAGGATTTGACAAGCACCCCTTAAGATGGCCTCCTCAGCCATATGGCACAAGTTTGTATATAAAGTGCATGCTCGTATTTTTACCCTAGTTATAAAGGCCAGGTCGGACACAAGGGCCTCCACAGCATGCTGGGGGTGGCTAGGGAATTGAGTGCGACTCACAGTCATATGTTTAGGTTCCGTCAAGCAATTGGGGAAAAGTGAGGGATGCCTTAAATAAAATATTCACAATAAAGGACACCCCCCCCCCCCATGTTCTAGCACATGATTTTGAGACTTAACCCAAAAGATGTGAGGGGAGCAGAAACCTGTTACCTGTGGAATCTATGTATATCAGTGGCTGCAAAAGTTGAAACTAGGAAATGGCTACAGAAGATCCCCCACCCCCATGATGGGTGACTGGGAGGAGGTGGTTTCCCAAACCTCAGAAATGGAATGCTTCCCTTTTGTAGTCCAGGACAGAACACATGCTTACTTAACCAGATGGAGAAGGAGGGAGTTAGCCATAGATAAAGAGAATCTAACAGAACAATATGAGACAGAATGAAGCTACTAACTAGGTTCCCATTTTTTCCTACCTGATTGTGGGTAGAATATAAAATGGGAAGGGGCACATCTATTTACTGTATAAGTAACCCTTCCTCTCAAGTGCAGACCAGTTTATGAAAGCTTTTGTACTAACTCTTTTAGCTATTTGTCCTCAGATAAACTGGACTTCAAGTCTGTTATTATCGGGGCCAACCCAGTGGTGCTGAGGGTTGAGGCGCTGGACACCACGCCTCACACCACACCGGTGACCCAGGTTCGGGAACAAGCCCAGACCATAGGGGGTCAGGAGGGGAGAGTGAAGATTGAGCATCTGGAGAACTGCTCTCCTCTCTCAGGGAGAGATCCTGGGGTAACCCGGTGCAGCAGCTGCCCCCAGTAGAGACCAGTGGCACTGCTACACACTCGGGCTCAGAAGAAAGGGAAGATGTCAGGCAGCTGCCTTCCGGACATGAGTGGGAGCACTCATATTACGGGCTGGGCAGCATTGCGCATCCCATGTTGGGGTTGGTGTAACAGGGCCTGAAAATGGAAAAACCCGGATCAGAGGGATAGGTGATGGCACCTATCCTCCACGCCCAGCGCCAGATCTCACTCGGCTGGGCCTCACAGCTCCTCCACCTGGGCCTTGCCTGCTTGCCAGAGTCTGCCTTCCTAAGGAGCCCAAGAAGAAGTCGAACTACCCTCCCTCAGTGGGTTAAACCGGGGATGCTGGCAGCAGGGGGAGGGGAGAGAAAGAGAGCAACAGACCGTACAGGATCTGAGACGGCAGGAACAGGGATGGGATGCCTGAGAGAGTTCCCCTGAATCTGTTATTATTCAACTGCCCAATGATTGAACTACAGAGTGGTTTCTTACTAGGTCCCTGTTGATCATGGCCTGTCACTCCACAGGATTTGTTAGATAGATAGGTTAGGTTATTTTATCATAAAAGTAAAAGATTATTTTATGGGAATGCACAAGGTTTATATAACATGATGATACAGTATGTTTCTTGTAAAAGTGATCATATTTGCTCCTGTTCTTCTAATGAGAAATTGTATAAAAACACACTTTCTGGTCCTTGTGCTACCTCCTGAAATGAAATTTGCCTCTGTCCTGTTGCACTAGTGTCTTGTTCTACTCAGTACTCATGCTCACTACTATGGATTGTAAGGATGGTGAGTACTATGGAGAGCAAGGAGGAGGTTGTTTTGATGAAATATATTGACTAACTGATGTGAAGGTCAAACAACAAATGTTTTCTTTTTTATGCAGAGAAATTAATGGAATGTGTCATATAACTGTTAAGTAGTAAGAGGAACCAACTCTGTTATAGGCAGTCCACATCTGAACTTTAACAAGTCAGTATAGTGGTGCTTGGAATCACTACAGGTATGGTTAAAACATCACAATTGTGGAGGGTACAGGAGTTGTACTATTGCAACTGGTCTTATATAGAAATGAAATTCAAGTTACTAAAACAACGTAAAAAATGTTTTAACAGATTTATCACTGAGGGCCTCAGGAAGTGGCATGGCCACAAAGCCATTGCCCACTTAAGTGAGAAGTCAATAAAAGGAAACACATTAAGAACTGTTTTTGTTTGGAGGTCATCTTTACTGATTCACTGGATTCATAATGTTTTTTTGGATGACCTAAGACTTTACAATTGCTCCTGAACAAGGAAAAGGGCAACCTGAACCCACAACTAGTGCATACTAGCAATTGTCATAAATGTTGAACCCAATTTCTGTGATGCATATTACGTACTGCTATTGAAGCATTTCAATGAAGTATAGAAAGCAGCTATACATCATATACAAATAAAGATGCAACTGAGTAAAATATACTTTATATAAGAACATCTAAAAAAGTCCCAAATAGATTCTGTTTTTAAATATGGGACTTATTAAAGTTAATATCATTCCCTCACCTCGAAGGAGAAATAATAAAACAGGCTACTACACAATTGACAAACATCCATTATTCACAATTAGACTATTTTAATGGGAAAGGATTCTTTAAAATGCAGCCAGCCTACATCTTTCCAGGATAGCATGGCAAATACTTCTTTACAGATTCCATGAGCCATTTTTGCATCTTCTTTAACATTACTGGCCCTTTCATAGGTTTCAAATTACAGGAGATAAAATGCTATGCTTTTGTGCCTTGATAATAAAATGCAGATCTCCCAGTGTTAGTCTTCTAGGGAGAAACATATTTTACTCCTCCTGCCAATCTTAACCATGCTTTAACTTGCTTCTGTTCTAAACTAACCTTTATATAACTAGGAACCCAGTCTTTATAACATGAAAACATAACATGTATAAGATGCATGTCTTCTTTCATCTATCCTTAGCCATCCCAACTCCAACGGCATCTGATGGTGGTGAGTCTCATGGGGGTGAGGGGTTGAGGATAAAGCTGTCATTTCTGTTGTACATCACATTCAGCTTTGACAGCTCCCTCTCCAACTCCTCCAGGATCAGCAAATCTCCATAATCAGATGCAGGAACAATCACTGAACTGACATGTGCTTTTGTGACTCCATTGGTAGACATTTTTAATTCCATATAGCATTCCCCATCTTCATTCTAGGTTTGAGATATTTTCATCTACATGAATGCCACCCTTACATTCATTAAAGCCATATTCCTAAATATTTATAAGACTGGACCTGTTGCAATATCCCTTTTTCTTGTTGTACAGTAATTGTCAATGATTCTTCAACCAAATTAATGCTAGTTGTACCTCTGAATAATAAAGTTAGGATTTTTTTTGCATTTAAAACAAGTTTATTCCTACAAAAGAAAGACTGTATGTGCTCTGGTACAATTTGTCAAGCCATCTCTATCCTTTTCCCAGCATCACAAGTTGTACATGGAATAGTGTCATCAGTATAATGATTAGAACTTAATGTTTGGGTTGAAAAAACTGAGGACATTCACAAGAGCATTAAATAACAAGGGTCCCAATATTGATCCATGAAGATAATCTGCGCTACTTCTGAGACAAGAACCTCCAAATTAACCAAATGCTGACTTCCCTTGATATATCCTGCAAAACATTTTATTGAACTGAATGACAAACCCAGTGCTTAAAGCCTAGACAGGAGAGTGTTATGGTATAGAGTGTCAAAAGCTTTGGAAAGATCAGTAAAAATGACTCTGATAGACATTCTCATGTTCAGGGCTTCCTGGATGTTACCCATAGCCTTGATCACAGCTGCAGTAGTACTGTGTTTTGAATGGTACTCAGATTGGTAATAACTTGAAACATTATTATGCAAAAATAATTTCACCTGAACATTAACAATTCTTTCTAGAATTGTGGCTACTATTGAAAGCAAGGAAACTGGCCAGAAAGTCTCTATATCTGATCTATCTCCTTCTTTATAAATTGGTATCAACCATCTTCCAAGCCACTGGGAATTCACCAGTGGTCAGAGACATCTTAAAACATAGGTTAATAGCAATGAAGTTGCAGAGGCAGCATCTTTGATAGCAAAGATGGTACAGTATGGTATCTTGTCCCCAGCTTTGGATGCATATCCTGTCTAGTTGTTTCAACACTTCTACTTTAATTTTATTGAATATAAAGATATTCTGAGATGCCTCTGAAAAGAATGGTAAGTAAAAGACTTACCAAGGGAGCCATACTTGGTTTTGGTTCCATAATCTTTTTAATGCATTTGTGCCCATTTTAACAAAACAGTTGTTAAATTCAACTGCTGTTCTTGGTCCCAACAAAATATGCTGTCTCCCTACCTTGAACTGTTTAGGACTCCATTTTTTTCTATTTTACAGTCTCTTTTGCAGTTGGAGAGGTAGACAATCTCAAAGTTGTCAGTTTTATAAAATTACACTCTGCAGTTTCTGATAGTAAATGATATTTTATCATCAGTCATCGTAATTCCACTAAGGCTCAGTTTCAATACAAATTAGCACCTGAATTGGGAAAAGACCAGGCCCATGTGTTTAGACTCTGAAACATTTTACATTTGTTATGTATACCAAAGTAACCATTCCACAAAATAGGAACAATATATCCACCCCCCACCACTAAAAACACATCCAGTTTTCAACATAATAAAACTAGCAAGGAAGTTAAATAGAAACATTTCAAAGCAATAATAACCATGAAAGATTCATCCACAGTGTATTTTTAGATTTCTCAGATATTCTTAAAACACCTTTTATGGCTAATTTTGTAATTAATGACTCATGTCATTAAAATGGCCATTACTCGCAATTGTTAAAAAATCTCTTCCATTGAGGTTACCTGTTGAATATACATGCTAGATTCATACTGTTGCTGTATTAGGATGGTGTTACCACATGTTTCTGATTTTAAACAGCACAGCAATGTAGCAATTTAATTTCTTCTTGGTTGCTCTACCTGTTATGCCCCTGTTCTCTCTCTCTGTTTTAACAGCTCGTTAATTCTTTAAGGTACACTTTTTCTTTCCTGGTACACTTGTTGTTGCCTAGACAAACCATCTGCATTGCCATGCTGTATCCCACTGTGGTGCATGATGTCCATGTTTTAGAACTGCAGCACCAGGCTCCATTATCACAGTTTGGAGTTTTGCCTGCTGGTCCTGTGGAGCCATACAAGGGGGTTGTGGTCGGTGACCAATGTGGATGCACTCCCATATAAACATGATTTGCAGCTTCTGCAGAGACCAAATGATATGCAAACACTGTTTCTCAACTGTGTCACACGCCTCCTCTCTTGACAGCAGCATCTTGCTCAGGTAAACAACTGGGTGTTTCTCTTCCATGTGCATAACATAACTCAGAACAGCCCCAACCCATTATCAGATACAACCATGTGTGCAATGAACATCAGAGAAATAATCAGGGTCATGACCACAGGTGGCCTACAGGTGGCTGACACAATGCTTCCTTCAGTTGGAGAAATGCTATTTCACAGTGATCTGCCCACTGAATGTTTTCTGGCATCTTCTTCCTTGATGTATCAGAGAAGGGTTGGCCATTCTACTGAAGTTGGGCGTAAACATTCAGTAATACCCTACCATCCCTAGGAAGGACCATACTTTCTCTTTGTTGTGGATGTGGCCCATCCCTGCATGGCCTCAGTTTTACTGGCTTAGGCCAAATATACCCACTGCCCACTCTGTGCCCAAGGTGTGATACCTCTTCCATCCCTATTTGGCACTTCTCCACCTTGATTGTCAGCCCTGCAGCCTTCAGTCAGTGGAGCATCTCAGTCAGGTGCCTGATGGAATCCTCCATGTCTGGTTGTAGATGGAAATGTCATCTACATATGCCAAAGAAAACTCTCCTGCTCTAGACAGAATGTGGTCCATGAACTATTGAAAGGTTACCTGTGTGTTGAAAGGTTGCTGGCACATACTTCATCCCAAATGGCATTACTTGAAACTCAAATAGCCAAACAAAGTAATGAAGGCAAACCTCTCTCTAGCTTCAGGGGTTAGGGGTACCCACTGTCTCATCTGTGGTGGTCAGGTACATGACTCCTCCTAACCTCTCTAGTGCCTTATCTGTCCTGGGCATTGGGTATGCATCCAACTTCATAGAAATGTTGAGCGTGCAGTAGCTCATGCAGAACCTTGTAGTCCCAACATTCATTGCAATCAGTATCACTAGGGAGGTACAGGGACTACTGGACTCCTGGATTACTTGAAGAACCAGCATTTCCTTGTTCTTCCCCTCATGGCATGTTTCACTCCCTCTGGGACTCTGTAGGTTGGCTGCCTCTATGGGGTCTGGGACCATGTATTCACATGATACACCACCAGTGTATTATATCCCAGTTCCCCGTGAGATGTTTCCCAAAATGTATACAGCACCACACAAATTTCAGCAGATTGGGCCAGTGTCAGCAACCAAAGAGAGTGACAGTGTCCACTGAGGATTCTCCTTTAACCATTCCCAAGAGATCCACCAGAAGGTCTGCTTCTGCCTCCTCCTGCTCTGCATAGCAGTGCACAGCCAGGACCATCTCATCCCAGTCATGGTGGGGCTTCATAATGTTTATGTGGTGATTTTCTGCTTGTGCCTACTGTTAGATAGCTCCTCCACAATTAACATCATTTACCCTCCTGATCATCAAGTAAGAACACTCCCAGGCCACCTGTAATTTATTCTGTCAGACAAGGATGTGTACCATCACCCACTGCACCCACTTTGAACTCCTGGACTCTGGCAGCATGGTCATAGCACATCTTCTGTCTCTGTTGTGCAGTGCCTTGGTGCTCCCGGGCAAACCCCATGAACTCCTTCAGCCATGACCTGAAATTCAGGATGTACACCACAACAAATTTCCCTTGGAGAGCAAGCTCCGACTTCCATTCGTCCTTTACCAAATCAAGTGGACCACTTACCCTATGGCCAAACAAGAATTTAAAGGGTGAGAACCCCGTGGACTCCAGGGGGACTTCCCTATAAGTGAATAGGAGGTAGGGTAAGTACTTGTCCCACTCTCTTGTATGCTGGTTGATGAATGTCCTTAACATAAATTTATGGGATGCATTAAATTGCTTGACCAGACCAATAGTATGGGATGGTATGGAAGGGTCCTGATCTGCCTCACCCCACACATCTCCCAAAGACTAGCCATTCAGGCAGATATGAAATTGGTGCAATGATGTGACAGAATCTCCTGGGGAAAACCCACTTGGCTGAATAGCTACAGTAGTTTGTTAATCACTTTTCCCCCCTCAATGGAGTACAAGGGCACAGCCTCTGAGTACCTCATGGTGTAATCCATGTCCACCAAAATATGCCTCTTGCCTGTGAGACTTGGGGTACTAAGGAGCCCCAGAATGTTGACAGCAACTCCCTGAAATAGCTTTTCAATTACAGGCAGGAGAACCAAAGTTTCCTTAGTCTTGTCCCCAACCATTCTGACCCCTGGCTCTGCGGACAAGACTGGCAATAATTTGCCATGTCTTTAAATATACTGGGCAAGTAAAAATTGCTAGTCAGATGCCTTTTTATGCAGCTGACTCCTACATGTCTGGAAAACGGTATATGGTGGGCTTAGGACAGAAGCTGCTTCCTATAATCCTTAGGAACTACTATCTGCTAGAGTTCTCCTGCCTCCTGTCCTCCTTTTGTAACCCACTCATGATATAGAGTCCATTCTCCCACTATGCCTCCCTTTTCTGTGAACTGTGAGAGTCACCTTCCACACTGGTGGCTAACTCCTTTAATTTCTGTAAAAATGGTTCCACTTACTGAGCTCTACACATCTCTTCACACCTGACCTTCCATAAAATGCAGTCTCTTCTGGCAGAGCCGCCCATGGCTGGGCTATCCCCACTCTGTAGCTGTGGCTCAGAACTGCTGCTTCCAGCTTATTCTTCAGCTACAGCTTCTATCTCTGAAGCCAGTATCAGAGCCATCAAAGTCACTTGTTGTTCAGGGGAAAGACAGGGTAAGGCAACAAAGAAAGGAAGGTGTCCAAATGAACAAAGAACACTTTGTACAAGGAGGTGAACTGGACCTCCTTGGCAACTAAGAGACCTACTCACATGTACATCTGGATATGCAAAACAATTCTCAATAAACTACCCCATTATATCACTGTTGGCCTCCATTGTTTATATAGTGCTTATGCGCTAAGGAAATGTATTTATATCACTTTCACGGTTCCAAACTTCCACACATGTTACGGTAGGGCAGCACTGAGCTATGTCCTCCCCATGGTATGGAATAATCTCCAATCCACACTAAAACTCCAGACTCTAATCCCATTAAACACCTTCAAAAGGATCATTCACAGATTTACTCCTGAATCCTGCCAGTGTACCTAAATCCCCCTCCTAGCCCATCGTAATTCTCTCTCTTCCCTCTTACCCTCTGTTTTCATCCCTCACCTGTTTTTGGTCCTTGGGATGCTGCACTTATTCTCTGTTGCTTGTTCCTGCTTCATCATTTTTGTTTTCCTTTTCCTTTCCTTGTGACTTGCAAGCTCCTTTTTCTTTATTGTATCTACCATGCCTCTTTGGAACTATTTTACAGAATCTGTTTCATTGTTATTATGTATCCCAAGTGTTACTGTCTCATTAACTGGAAGATGTATTTAGTTCTACTAGCTCCTATTAACTGAGGTTGTTGTTTTACTCCTTGCCTTTGATGTATTTTATGTATCCCAAGTATAACTGTCTCCTTAACTGGAAGATGTATTTACTCCTACTGTCTCCTATTAACTGATGTTGTTGCATTACTCCTTGCCTATTTTGTATATTGTTTTATATTACTGAGTATGTTTTATAAGGGACCTCCTTGCAAATGAGCTTGCTGAATGGATTTCATCCCTTCACAATAAACTGAACTGAACTGATATGGGTAGATGATGACTGCTCTTGATAGGAATAAAAAGTTAAATACAATTATTTCATAACAGCATTGAGGCCATCAGGGAGCAGCTGGTCCTGGCCAGCCTTGTTCCTAAAAGTGGTGATGTGCCACTCTACCAGTTGTTTATGTAATTGGTAGGAGAGAAACTTCCCAGACTTCTACCCTCCAAATATATATGGTTTGTCCTCAGGAAGGCCAGTTCAGCTTGCAGAAAGAAGAGAAGAGAGTCAAGTTGAAACTGTAGCCCAGCTATGTCAGTAAAGAGGGTCATTGTTTTTGGGTGAAAAGAGTACTGACTGAATTTTCTTCTGCTTTTAGTTGTAACCCCAATGTTGCTAGCTCAGCTTCTGGTGACCTGATTCATAGGAAATAATACCCCCAAGACTGTAGCCTTAAATGCCTTCCACAGCATGTCTGCAGTGATGTCATCCCCATCCTTGACCCGAAAAAAGGCTGTGGCTTCATCCTTGACCCAATCCCCCACAAAACCTGTCCCTGAGCAGGAGAGGGTCCAAACACCAATAAGAGAACTCAGTAGCTCAGGGCTCCACTGAAAGAAAGTCACACAGGGTGTGGTCTGATATCACAATTGGGTATATAGCCAAATGAAGTGTAGCCTGAGTCACCATGGAGGAGGTGAGCCAAAAATCCAAGCAGCTTCATTAACCATGTGTTGCAGAAAAAAGAGGAATGATCCAACCCAGTGGGATGACAGGTGCACCAAGTATTGGTTAGAGACAGTTCCAACATTAGGGTTTGCATCACCCTGGCCGCCTGAAAATGAGGATTTTAAACACTCCCCAGTCTGTCAACACTGGAATCTATGATGAGATTGAAATTGCCTCTGAGGATGATCGGGATGTCCCCATGTGAAAGTTCCCCCAAGGTCTGGCATATCTCATGGAAAAAGTCAGGAAAGTCAAGGTTGGGTCCATACAAAGTACCCGGAACCAAGGAGCCCACTGGGTTGGCTAGTTGGGAAAAAGCCATCTGCCCCTCCAGGTCCATTTGTTCACCATCCAGGGATCAGCAATAGGACTTGTGTATGAGGATGGAGACCCCTTGCGTATCACAGTGGTTCAAGTTCAAGTTTGTTATTAAAACTGTATGTACTAAACAAAAAGTTAATGCATACAATGCAAATTAACAATAAATACTCACATACACAATGTCAAGACTGTTATACTTCAGAAATTAAAAAAAACTCCCTTTAAATGCAAAAACATAAAATTAATTTCTCACCCCATATATACATCATGAAAGTTTCATAAATGCATAATACGTAAACTTTCCAACTGACTAAATAGTTGATTTCTGATGAAAAAATCATGAATGTTCAATTAATTTGCTACAATCTTGATATGTACTGTACATCTATTTATATCTAATGGATTTAGCCAGGTTTTTCTTTCCTTCAACAGAGGGAACTACAACAGAACATGTTGTATTTTAATTCCAATTTCTATATAGCATTTACAAGTTATGCTCCAAGTCAAGTTCACAGCACACACAAGCCAAAAATCAGGATGCCTCATATATTACAAAAATTTGAAGCAGGGGGATACTCCGAAACATGTCAGGCTGATAGTTGACTGTTGTTATAAATAAAAAATATTTTAATATATGAGGCGTCCTGATTTTTGGCTTGTGTGAGCTAGGAACTTGACTTGGAGTCTGACTAGTTGGTTCCTGTAGCACTGCAGTTCAGAGTGCACACTCTTTCTATGCATTTACAAGTTATATTGCCATTATTGATTTTACCATAGCTATATCAAGTACAAGCAGTTTTAAACTAATATACACAGTCTCATGCTACATATAGCAGCTCTATGTTTATCCTTCAAACAAAAAGAGAGGGAAAGTTCTTTTTTTCCCCTTAAAACTCTTGTATTCTTTGTACTGAGTCAGATCTGCTATATAAATTAGTTTGTCATACATTCTTTGATAGAATTTGTCAGTAATCTTCTGTTCTTCCTGTTTTATGTATTGCTCACTATTTAAATGCTAAAAGGCTTCCAAATGTTTGGTAATCCAATCTAGTTAACTTACAGATCAGTTTATAAAACCAGCTGTTTTTATTTTGTGTACTGCAATTTTCTTCCCAAATAGCTTTTAGAATGCTACACGTGCCAGGGACAATCAAGTTTCTCACCATCTGACTGCTCCAGTGTAGATTCCACATTCTAAAGAAATTACTTTACCTTCTATGACTAACAGTGCTGTGGTTGTATCAAATGGTATAGATAAAATATTTCTATAGATGTTATTTTTATGATTTCTAGACTCTTGATTTCTTTATATTTACTTTACAGTGCCCAACTTTACCACCATATAAATTTGGATATTCACCTTTGCTTCATATGTGTTTGTTTTCATTGCTAAGAAGGAATTCCTTGCACATTTTCTGCCAAATCTAGATTGGTAGCCTGTGAGGCCTCTTTTCTACTTCTCTGTATGTGGCTCCAAGTAACTGGACTATTCATTAAGAGTCCAAAATATCTACAGAATGTAACAAATTAAAAAGCACATTCTTAACTGTTAAACCCCTATTATTTGTATTATGTTTACTTAGTATCATCAATTTGAATTTATTGGATTAATAGTGAAATCTAATGTTTGTAGATGCTGCATTGTAAGCTTCAGGACCCTTTCTAATCCATTTTCAGTTGAGAAATCACAACAATATCATCCTCACAGAATATAGAAATGCTCGTGCTTCCAATTTTCAGAGCATACAGTATGTTTCTATCTTCTCTCTCTTATTAATGAATCCATATAAATATTTAGAAATACCCACATTCTGTGTGGTGGGCAGTGTTTTTCCACTTTACTTTTGTGAGTTTTTTCCAGTAATTTTGTGTGAGTGCATTAAATTTTATTTTAATGAAAATGCACTAGTGATATTCCACTCTTCATTGCCTACACTGTGGAGTCCTGTTTAAAGTGTATGGAACTTTGGTTTTATCAGTCATTAATTAATCCTGTCACTGAGCCTCACCCACTGTATCACTGTGGACTCTGGGGATGGAAAACTGGATTGTGCTTCAGAGGGGGAGGATGGCCTCCCCTCCTGGCCCCACCATGGGATGGGGGGAATCCATGGGGATTCTCCACCTCTCAGGTAAGTCCCTGGGGAGATGCAGCATGGTGGGATCACCAGGACAGAAATGAAATGGAGCCCAGCCTATCCTGGCCCCAAGTAGGGAAAAACTGAACATGGGGAAAACAATTTCACAATGGGATAGTGTATGTACCATCCAGATGTCAATGATTCTCATATAGTTCCTGATTACTTCCAACCTTGGCATTAAACTCTTTGGCTAGCAGTATCATTCATCCTTGGTAGGAGCTCACAATAACTTGTATTATGTTATTAAGTAGTTGAAGTGGGGTCATACCTAAATGGCAATATGCAGAAGGGGGTACATAGGAATTAGTTAAGATAAAATCAAAATCATCTTGATCTACCACATGTACATACAAATGAAAAGGGGCCCCAACATCAATAATTGTTGAATTTTTAAAAATGGTTGTTGATACCAGGGAAATATGCTCAACTTTTGCCCTACCCATCCTATTGTTTTTATTTATTTATTAGCTTTTGTTTACCTGGTAAGCACAGCTAGACAAGGAATCCCTATTTTCAGGTATGACCCAGGAGATTACAGAACAAGGTTTACAATCAGTGCAAGAGTATTACAACAAGGTGAAATACAGGCAATGAACAGGATGAAAATAAGTAAAACATTTACAGGATGAACAGGTAAGCACAGGCAACAGTGGTGAGGATAGGTAAACAATAATGACATTTCATGGTAAGAGAGAGCATATTAACAAAGATTTTAATTGCTGATCTTTCATGAAAGTATAGCCCTGCATCATAACATTTTTCTTATTTAGCCAGGATTCTTGATGCAAGATTATGCCATTTTAAGTGATTTCAGAGAGCCACATCTTATCATTGTATTTGTCTCCTAGCCTTGCGATATTCCAGCTGATCAGTTTAATATCCTTAATGTCCTGCACCCACTGTCAGTCTAAGTGTATCTGGAGTACTGCGTGCAGTTCTGGAGAATGCCTCTCTGCAAGAGACATAGACATAGTGGAGGCTGTTGAGAGGAGGGCAACCAAATGGTGCAGCATCTGCACCAGAAGTCATATGAAGAGAGACTAAAGGAGCTTAATATGTATACCTTTGAGGAAAGGAGGGATAAGGGGGCATGATAGAAACTTTCAAGTACCTCAAGGGAATTAACAAAGTCCAAGAGGATAGCATCTTTCAGAAAAAGAGATGTGCAAGAACAAGGGGCATAATTTGAAGACAGAGGGTGATAGCTGCGGTAATGTTAGAAAGTATTTTTCATGGAGAGGGTTGTGGATGCATGGAACAGCCTTCCTGAGGAGGTTGTGGAGTCAAGAACAGTGGGAGAATTCAAGAATGCATGGGACAGACATAAAGCAATTCTAGTGGGGGATAGGAGGAAATAAGCTGTTGGTTAACTAGAATCTGCAGCTTATCCATCAGGTAGGGAAATGGGCAGACTAGGTCGGCCAAGTGGTCCTTATCTGCAATCAGATTCTATGTTTTTGTGTTTCATTGGACTCCGCATACTCTGTTATGGATGAATCCTCTTGAATTGAACTTTCAGCTTCACTTGTTGATTCTGAAACTTATAGAATTATATTATTAATTTTTGGGCCCTTTTGTTTTCTACCTCAGTCTTGCTACATTGTTTCCATAATGCAAATTCTTCCAATTCCATTAACATATGGACTGTTTTCACCAGTTTCATATATTCAGAAACTCTTGTTTGATTTTTGTGCATAGCTTTTTGTACAGTGGCTAACTTTTTCACTGATTGCTGGAATTCCAGGGTGTTTTTTTGTTTGTTTTGTTTGTTTGTTTTGTTTATGTGTTTCTTATCTGCATCTTTTTCATGGTTTGTTTTCTTAGCTGATGTTTGTCTTGGTAGCAAGGATTGTACTATACTATTCAATTTTATCCCAACTGGTTTAGTCTTGTTTTACCTTTAAGAGCTCTGTCCTCATCCTAGTATCCTGTGAGGTTACACAAATAATCCTCAGCAAGTCTTTGGTTTTATATCTACAGACAGACCTTATGTTCTGCCAACTTATTTTGCTAAGGTGCTTTTATAAAGACTGTAAATCATTATTTTTAGTGTTTCTGCAGTTTACTTTTTTGCCTGTTTTTGCAGTCCACTGTAATACAGAGTTGCCAGTCGGTGTCCTTTTTTAATTTTGGCCTCTTTTCTGTCACTTATCTAGAATTGATGTTTCCCCCTTCTAAGTGTAATATTTTGCTATCCCTATCTTTTATGTATCTTGTTTTTAATCTCTTTAGCACAATTTTTTGTTTTCTGTTATAATCTTTCTGTCCTCCTGACCTTTGTCCATTTATTGGACTATCCCGTCTTGTTACTTGCAAAGCCTTTTTCTAAGACTATTATTTTTAGTCGAGTCTTACTTTAATATTCTTATTTACACCCTGTTTATTCAGCTGGTTCGCTAGTTCTGCAGCTTAACCTTCCTCCCTATTTGCAACTCTCTCTGCTATGTCATGTATATTACTTCTATTGTTGTTACTTGCTGCTGTTATTTGTACTTGTTCTGTTCCAGCATTCAAATTATCAGAATCTTGCTTTTCCAGCTGTCTTTGATTTGCTTCTACCAATAGGATTAGTAGCAATACCATTTGAGTCAGGTAGTTAGCATTTTGTCTCAATTCTAACTTGACCTCATGCATTGCTGCTAAAATAAGTTCTGTCTCAATATCCCAAAAGATGTGCTTAATATCATTTCTATTACTGGGGCTGATCTGAGACTCTACTGTTTCTTTACTACCATGCCAATAATGTGGTAACTCAGGTGGTGACTTTGACGGAGATTATAGACTAATCTACTAGCAACATAAGAGGAGATAAAGTGGTCAAAGATTTGAAGAAATCAAAACTTTCTCTCCTCTATAATTTTATCAGGGCTTATCTTTTCCTGCAGGATATCTATAATTTTTTTATTTACATTTTCATGCATCTCCCTGCTTTTATTGTTCTGTGGATGTTGCCTTCCCTCTTCTGTGTTATGCCACCTACTGCTTCCCTTTGTTTCTGTATTAGCCCTTCTTGTTCTAAAATTCCTTCTTTTATAAACTAATTCTTTCACTCTCAAGCTCTCTTATTTCCACAAGAAGGGGGTGATTAAAATTTGTTTGGAGGGATCTACCTGCTCTAATTGTTGATGATTAGCTATATGGTAATAAAGCACCCTTAATTAAAAACACTTCAGCTTGCTTCCCCAGTGTCACCGTCCTTCTTCAAAAACTTGTTTTTGCAGTAGTTTAAAGAGACATGCAACTGCTTCTGCCAATGATCCCCTAATTTTCTGGCCTTGTTTATCCCCGCAATCCCTCATTCACAACTATATGTCCCTGGTCCCGTCCTAATTTTGCCTCAAGACTCTCATCTGTCTGTCTTGTGTTAACTTACTGCCCCAATAAGTGATGTTATTCCCCTTCCCCTGACCTTCTTTCCTTCTTACCTCTTCTATATTACTTTCTACACACAGTGTAGATCCTGCATATATACGGTGTACACTCTGTGTATTTTCTTAAATATTTCACCTGACTATTTTGTAATTTTTACCTGTCTGTATAGTGTACAAACTTGTATGCTGATGTGGATACCTTCCATGCCCTGTACTCATTGTATATATCTGTATGCTGTTTGCCAATGAAGCTCTGTGAATGTATCATGTTGCCTTTTGTGAACCTCTTCCAGGTCCACCTTGAAAATTAGTTTATCTCAATTGTGTCCCACCTGTTAAAATAAAGATTTGATTGATTGATTGATAATTCTGATGCATTTTTCTCCATCTACAAGCTCAATTTGATTTCATGGGATCACCATGTAATTAACGATTTTCCTTTGGGTGTTACTAGTATTAACTAGTACCTCTTTTTCAGACTGACCTTGTGTTTTAGGCCTGTTGTTTTTCTCTGGGGTAGGGACTTTCTTTTTGGAAAGCATTATAAATTAATCAAGTACCAGAAGTCGAAATAGTATTAAAAATAATAGTTAAGATAACACAATCTAAAAACACAAACTAAAGTGTATTCTTCCTAAGAAAGTTCATGACTTCTAGTTCTTCTTCAAAAGTGAATTCTTAATATTTCCCCAGCCATAAATCTGCTAAAACAATCTTTCAGTCTTTTATACTTCTGAGCCATCAAGAAATACAAAAGTTACCTCACCCATGCACAGGATGAAAGACCAATGGAAAAAGTCATTCTTATAGTTTCAAAAAACTGCTTGGCACTGCCAAATATTCTATTCTCCCCAAGGAGCTATGACTCCCATAGCAAGATCTTTTCACTTAGTTCTTGATAGTCTGACACCAAAATCCATGTGTATCTTGTTTCACAATACATGTGTGGCTTGTTTCACAATCCACTGTGAAAATAAATTGTTCAACAACAGAGTTAAGTATGTGTAGCTATAATTTTTAGAGCTTTTTAATTTTGAGACTATCCTAATTTATGAAAGGATATTAAATAGTAATTTGAATATCTGTAGTCACCCACAACAAATTATTAAAACCTAAAATAAAGTGACTCTACCTAATTAAATCTGAAGATCTGTGCAAACTCTAATATATAATAAAACTCATTGTGACTCTCAATATTTAAACACTAAGGGCCAGATATGCAAAGGGTTGCACCTGGTGCAACAAGTTGCACTAGTACAACCCCACAATGTGCCCTAACAATATTCAAAGAGTGACTTGCACAGTACAAGTCTCAATGCGCTGGGGTGCATTGTTAATGTATGCAGTGCATCTGAAAGGGCATGCCCATGCATATGTAGCTCATCCCGATATTCAGCCCGATGTCGGCACATCTGCTGGCACAGCTCCCAGACGCGCACATACTGGGCACAAAGTTGAGCCACAAAACTTGGCTCAAATGCTGGCCACCCACTGGTGGGCTGCTGTATTGCAGGTGCAACACAGTGGCCATCAAGCCGTGGTGACCACCCACCAAGCAGGGACACCATCCACAAGCACCCATCCTGTCCCTGGTAGTCCAGTGAACCCCCACCACCCATAGCTGTGATCACGGGCATGCAGTAGCAGACCCCATGAAACAGTGGTCCCCCAACTTTTCCTGTAGCACCGATTCGAACAAGAACGCAACAGCTGCTCACAGTGGTATTCTCCAATCCAACCTTTCGATCGTTAAAATTTTATCTGAATATTCGGTGGACCAGCGGACTCTTCTCACCCAAAACACTCGAACGCCTGGTGAGTCACTGCCCCAACCTTCCATGGTGGTCCAGTGGTACTTTCTAACCCTCACTCACAGGACTTGAGCCCACCCAGCTACCCCACATCAACAGCAGGTGGCTACCACCCGCCATACCACCCACCAACGACAGCTTACAGTATGCACTGTAGCCTATTGGTCCCACAATGTGGATCTGCGGCTTGCAAGTCATATTACAAGACAGCACAAATATGTGAATGGGTTATTCACATATTTGTGACTGTCCTGGTACAGTATGACTTGCAAGCCCATTGGTTAACACTGTGGACCAATAGGGTTTGCAGCGCATACTGTAAGCTATCATTCAGTGGGAGGCTGGGCAATATGCGGTGGGTGGCAGCCACTGATGGTGGGGGAGCTGGTGGGCCTCGGTCCGTGTGGGGTTGGGGTAGTACCACTGACCACCTTGAAGTTTAGGGTACCGCCACTGACATTCAGTGTTTTGGGTGGGGAGGGGGTTCCAGTGGTCCACCAGGGATATTTCAGATGCAAGGAAGACAGCAATCGGAGAGTAGGGATAGGGAGGGGGTACCACTAGCCTGCAAGTGCAGCTGTTGCATTGGCATTTTTGGGATCAGTGCTATGGGAGGGGTAGGGGGACCTTTAAACTGCCAGGGGGTCTATTTGCTCCACTGTACTCAAGATAGTGGCTACAGGCAGGTGGGGAGGTCCACTGGCTTACGAGGGACATATGTACATCTTGCTGCCTGCAACTGGACTAATGGGAGGGTGGGGGTACTACTGGATCAACAAGGCATGTTTCCCTTACGCTATCATGATCACAGTTATGGGGCTGAAGATGCCCCAGAACCCCTGGTCCACACGCCATTCTGTGCAGGGCGCCAGTTGTATTTCACCAGGCTGCCCTGTGCAACCTACGCAATGGAGCTATAATGACATGCAAATGGACCCATCTGCACCATGTATACATTATGGCCCCATTTCCAAGCCCATGTTTGAAAATTGCAGGATGTCCAGCGCAACTACAGTTGCGCTTGGAGCATCCCAGTCCTCCTGTCCGGGAATGTGCTGGTGCATTGTTGATGCACTATCTGCATTCTGTGCCATATTCAAAGGATATGTACCATGGCACATCACCTTGAATATCTCCCTGTCTTGGCCCCAGTGCATCTCAGATGTGCCGCTCCCATTTTGCGCCTTTGCCTGTGCAGTCTGAATATCCTCCTTAGTTGTATACTCAATTACTTTCATATGAAAAATATATATTAGTGAACGTACTGTTAAATTGCCTTTTGCCTTAATAAAGCCACATTAAGATGAGTCAAATAGCATGGCTTATATTCTTTTAAACCTTTAACTAAATCCAGTTACTTAAGCACTTCCTCAAGTTAAAGACGTTGTATTTCTAGATGCCTAAGTCTGCCTGTTTGCTATGGCAGTTGCAGCTACCTTATTTTACTTTTATAAAGCTGGTCCCATTCAAAGCTGTTCTCGTTCATAGAAATATAACCAAGATTGCTGTTGCATGCTTCCCTTACAGTCGTTTGTGCTAACCAATTTCTGTGCCACCACTAACTTCTCTGGTTCCTGTAGTTATAGGTCTAAATGATCACATGACTTTACCTTGTAAACAACATGTCTTCTCAGTGGTGAGAGCAAATTTTAAATCACTAAATTGTGACCATATTAGTGAAACGAAACCTTTAATAAAAACTATTTCCAATTGTCTCCAAATATTCCTATCACCGCAAATATGATCACTAGCATTATCTCGGTGTGGCTACAGAAGAAAACACAAAATATATAGATAAAATAGGTGCCACTGCTAACTCTTTGTAACACTTTCTTAGTATACTGTGTACAGTGTTAACTGAAAAAAATGCAGATACTGGTTAAAGTTCTCTTTCACTGTCCCTATCACAGTTTGTCTTTTTATTTCAGTTTTAACGATCTTTCAAATGTCATTTTCTTCCATTCTCATACTAATCCTATCTTTCTAATTTCAGTATCCTGTTATGAGGGTGAT
Organism: Neoceratodus forsteri; assembly: GCA_016271365.2. Classification (NCBI taxonomy): domain Eukaryota; kingdom Metazoa; phylum Chordata; order Ceratodontiformes; family Ceratodontidae; genus Neoceratodus; species Neoceratodus forsteri. The sequence continues at coordinate 998,225,314 of CM057458.1, read as the reverse complement.
GGAGCTCTTAACTTCAACACTTTTTCTTCTTCTTCTCGCTTTCTCCAGATCCACCAGTCCAGTTCCCTGGTTTTATAATCCCTCAGTTTCTGGTAAGCTTTTGTTCTGATGCTCTATGTCATCATAACAGTCTTGCGTTGATTTCACTTTCTGTCTCACTCTCTTTTCAGACCTTAGTAGGCATTCTATTCTAGGGGACAAAACAACAAGAGACAAATACATGGAGGGCAGAAAAAAACCTTCTAGTAAAATCCTATAAAATCTAATATGTTATAAGGTAATGTGGACATACTGTTTTTAGATTAAAATAGCACATATTCATGTATTAGTCTGTTTCTCCTTAGCATCCAGTGTTCAGCGTTCAGCCAGCCAAACCTCCATCTCTGTACCTAGGTCACTGAGCAGCACCAATACAGAGGGTGTGTCTGGGCTTAGAAATCTTCCAGTGGGAGAAACTGAAGGGAAGCACTGTGGTGCTGCTGTGGGCCTTGAAGCCAACCTATTTCCTGTGGAACTTTTGGGCCTCTGCAACAAGGAGTTTGGTCTCCCGCAGAAAGGTCACTTGGGCCTTAAGCCTCCAGAAATGCAAAAGCACCTTCTTCCACTTGATAAGAGAGTTGCGACCACTCACATTCCTTGTTATACAGGTGGTGTCACAGGGAAGCAGGTAGAAATCATTAAATCATCAGTAACCTATGAACAGTCTAGGATAACCAGGAAGGGGGTGACCACAAGTTACTAACCAATGTCAGATGACAAGGCACAATCAGACAGTATAATGTATCAAAAACAAAGTGCTGTACAGGACAACCCAGATCCAGAAACAGTAATGACACCATAAACCAACAGCAATAGTGAAATACAACAGACAAGGACCACGCTAAAACCCAGAACTTGGTCTTTCTTCCTTCTATAACAAGTAGACACAAAAACACCCTAGGGAGCTTGGCTAGATTGCCTGGGGTGCCAGCATAGTCAAAAAACATAGATTTCCATTCACATAAACAGCCCAACAGTGACACCCACCAAGGGCACTGATAATCCCAATGGGGGGGGGGGCAAGGCGTTGGGGTCAGGGACTGGAACTGAACCTGGAAGGCATAACCCAATATTTTTTGTCAAACTCACACTGGAGAGAGACATTACTGTAATAACAACATTGGGCATAGCAATCAGAAAAAAAAAACACACATACCATTTCTCAGTGCCACCTCCTCAGTAATGAGAGGAGAGAAGCAGGGGGGGACAACACATTTTCTTGGTGCTAGAAAATAAGGGAATCAAAGTGAAGGTAAGAAGGATGAGTTCCTGGATTATAAAGTAAATGGAAGGTCATTATAAATGGGGGGGGTGGCAGATAGGCACCCCAGAGGCACCCAAATAGAGGAAGATGGGAATGGCAATTCCCAGAGTACCAGAAGGAAGGAAGGGAATGATTATGTGCATTGATGCCAGGGAGAGCAGGTGCAAACAATCCTGCCCCATTCCCAAACTCCCATCTCGCTACAGTAGGTCAAGAAGGGGGCTGCAGGGCAGCATTAGGTCACACAAGTCAAAGGAGGATATACCCTGCACCACCAGAGAAGCCAGAGACAGACACTCAACAGAAAATAGATGTGTAGTCAAAAAAAAAGAAGAAGAGGAATGGCGTCACTTGGGAAGCCCCAGAGCAGGGCTCCAGTGGGCAAGGGCCATCCTCTGCTGTGTAGAGTCAAGACATTATAGCAAACAGGTCAGAAGTGATGAGAAATCCCTGGTGGATCAGCAACAGTGCTGTAGTATGTCTTAGATACCTGCTGACAGAGGTTGGAGAAGGTCAACTCAGAGAGGGCCATAAACCTAGGCATGCCTCTACAACCCATACAGTTTAAGGAGCTAGAAGCCCCAGAGGCCCTCACATGTGAAGGCCATCTGACAGCAGTAGGCTACTGCTGCCCCAAATGGTAACAGATAGAAATCAGTGGTAATGGGAGGGCGGGGGGCAAAGGACCCCAGGCACAACTACCCATGAGAGAAATCCCCCAGACTAACCCCAGAGCCCACCAGACTATCAACCAGTAAAACATCAGTGAATAAAAGAGGAAAACTGTGATCTAATAAGAGACAGGTAAACATCACATTCCTTAGAATAAACACATGTGGCGGGCCAGAGGAGCAGTTAAGAAAACAACTACCAACAGTGACAGCAGCATGTGGGTGGGATTGCAGGCAGGAACAAGAACCTGGCAATGGGATCAACATGCCAAAACCTCATTGAACGACTGGCTGCTCCATGCTGATCAGGAACTTGGGGGGGGGGGGGTTACCAGGAGGCCCAGAAAAGAAAAAATATGGGGCAGAATTACTCTTTAATACATTGCTAGCATGAAAAACAAGAAAAAGGCTGCAAACAGCAATTGAAACAGCTGTAAGGCAAGACAGCTGGGAGCTGCAACCCACAGCAACAGACAGTAAGCAATAAGTTACAGAGGCAACATGAGTGAGCAGTAAATATCACAGCAGGAGATGAAGTCCCAAATAACAGATGTGCAAACCACAGAGGGTAGGATTTTTCAGTCAGAGCAACCTTTTCACAAGCCTACAAGACTTAGAGAAAGCAGCACAAAAGAATTAGATGCATTAACAAATAGCCGGTGCTCTGAGACTTGAGAAATATCCAGTACTGGAAAGCACAATTGTTCCCGGCACTCACGATGACCACAAAGAGGTCACTGACAAGTAATCATGCAATGCAAAGACAGTTATACCTTGTAATCATCTTGAGTGGAACAAGTGTGCTATACAGTACTTACAAACTAGAGCAAGAGGTGGTTAGCCTAGGCTCTGGTGCTGATGGTGAGACTTGTTCAGTGAGTTGCTAAAGTCCTCAGAGCCGTGGGAAACACTGGGTGGAAGGGACATTGAAGATGATATGGAAACTCAGGATTTCAGCTTCACTGGTGTCTCGAGGGTGGGCAAGGACGGTGATTGATGGTGCTTTGATCCTGAATTAAAAGAAAAACAGTGGTGAAAATAAACGTTATCAATGTGTAATAATACTGTATTGGCAATGTGATCAGTCTGAACAATATGTTACTGTGACGATAATCCTGTGGCTATATAAATATTGCTGGCATGTAATTCTGAGAATATCAAGTACAATTTTTGTGTTTGTTTGTTCACTTTTAAGCTTGGTTTGTTTTTTAACTGTCAGATTGCTTTGTTTTCTTTTAATCCATGCAAATAAAATCAAAGTAAACTGAACTGTAGGCCAACCCACCATCGCTGTGGTATATTATTACCACTCATGGCACTGACAACCAAGGTACAAAGTGAACTTGAGGTGTCAGAGGGCTGACTGGGGGAAGGAGGATTGGGTGTTCTAGGATGTCTCTCCTCTTCTGGGGTGGGTGGGCAGAGCCTGGCACTTGCCTGGTCCTGGGGTAAAAAGCAACTTGGACCAGCCACCTGCCAGCGCTGTGGCAAGGCGTCGGCTCGTGACGTCATTGACCCGGGTTCGGGAATGGATCTGGGAGTCAGAGGTCCAGGTGGGGCAGAGAATGATTGAGTGCCTTCTGGTGACTCTCCTTCTCTGGGGGGAGGGGGCAAGCTCTCGGTAGGTTAGCGGCCCCTGGCAGAGGCTGGGGCTACCACAGGTACCGAAGCCACACATCATGGGAGGCTGGGATAGACACCGGCGATGCTCGCTGATGTCATTGCACGCCCCGCCCGGGGTCAGTATCCACAAAAAATCTGGCCCCATGAATGAAGCTCCCACCTTCACCACCACCCTTAGAGATGGTAGTCCAATGGGGAATCCTCTCCGTGGCCCCATCCTGGGGATAAGCCAGGGCTTGTGACTATTTGTCCTGGCAAAGGGTGCCCAACCAGTGGCCTGCCAAGGGGTAAGCCCAGGCTTGGGAGTGTCATGTGGGCAACAGGGCTGAAGTGGCTCTGCCCATGGGCGGCTGCTGGTGCTGGTGTCCAGGCCAAAAAAAAAAAAAGGCAACTTGGACCAGCATGATAAGAGGATGTGACAGACATTGACGATATGGCATGGAGCCTGCATGGTGTCATGATGTAATGATATGCCACACCTCCTAGGGGTCCAGAAAGGAAGAAAAACTTAGGCAGCAGGATGCCACCAAGCACTCGCAGGCTCTGCACCCAACCAGCTGGACATGCCAGCTGGAAATTAATCTGGACCATGGTAAGGGTTGGGAAACCCGCCAACCACATCGGGGGGAAGGGGCTAGCCCTGTGGGAAAATGACTGGGAGTAAGCCCCAGTGGATGTTGGGATGGCAGAGCTGGAGTGCTTGGCAGATGGGGGCTGAGTGGAAGAGAAGAAACAGAAACTGGCCAAAAAAAAATGCACTGAACTGATGTGATCCATGATATCAGGTCATGTTCTGCCTCTGGATACACTCATACCCTCCCCCCACCCAGGTGAAAGCTCTGTTTCCAGAGGTGACACTTTTAAGCACTCTTTCACCTCCAAGATGCAGACTACAGGTTATGCAGCCTTCAGCAAAAGCATACACTTGGTGACATTTCACTGCTTAGCCAGTACGAAAATAAGTTATACACATGTATGCCAGTATTCTCTACACCAACCAATTATCAAAGCTGCATTTTCTTTTGTTCTTTCATTCTTGTTTAGTTTAACTGTTACAGTCAATTCATATAATTTAGTAACTGGATATATTATCTATTTTTTCCAGTCTTGAAGGTGGTATTAGACTGCTGTTGAGGAAGGGCATCCTGTGAAGGTGGGACACAGGTTGGAGAGGTGATCCAGGGTAACAGCTGGGGAGTGCAGGATTGAGAATGTTTTACTGAACAGGTGCCCTGAGTTTCGGAAGGTCATAGATCTGGGTTCTCCCTGCCATGTCCCTATCCCCAAGGAGACCTCTAGAAATGGGAGGCAGATTCTGGAAGGGCTGACTGCTCAGAATCCTCCCTTTCATGGTATGTTGTGCAACACAAGGTCCCTGAGAAATTTAACAGCCATGGTGTCGGACTTCATAACAGATTCCTCTGGGCACCTGCTTTGTTTTCCTGAGACCTGGTTTGCCGATGACTCTGGGCCAGTCCTAAAGATAGCAATCCCTGCTGGGTTCTTGGTGGTACACCGCCTGAGGCATGAGCACTGAGGTAGTGGGCTGGTCATCTGTTTTAGATCCTGCTTGAAGTTAACATAGTACCCACTAAAGGAGGTGGAGTCATTTGAATACATGTCAGTGAAGGATTATGTGGGTGTGAGGTGTAGGATTTTCCTGGTGCATTGTCATTTGGGTTGGGAACAGAAGTTCTTATGGAATTTGTGGATTTTAATGTTGACTTATCAGTGAACCTCCAACCCAAATATGTTGGCGGATTTAGTCGGTGATGAATCCTCGCAATTTGCTCAGCAGTTCATCCAGTTGATGGCATCACTGGGCTTCTCACAGGTTATTTTCACCATTACTCAACAACATGGCCACACCTTGGGCCTCATCTTCTCCCTGGGGCTGAACATCTCTGATGTCAGGGTGGATCCAGTAGGGTGGCTGGATCACCATGCAGTTAGCTTTCACGCAAGGGCCCCAGAATCCCCTCCTGTGGAGATGATCCAATATTGTGCTAGACATGCTTTGGTACTAGTAAAGCTCCTGGTGGTTTTGAACATCTCGGCTATGGAGGCAGCATGTGATGGAGATGTGGAGGCAGCCATTGATGGTTGTAATTCGGCCATTACAGCAGCACTCAGCTCATCACACTGATCTGTGTTCACCTACTGACATCCTGCCACTGCTAATCATGGTATAACAATGAGTTGAGGTGACTAAAGGCAACCATGTGGCAGTTGAAGCATTCCTAGAAGAGACTGGACTTGATGGACAACAAGATTGCTCTGAGGCCACTTTATAAGGACTATCAGAGGGCAATAAATCTGAAAAAGGCAGAGTTCCAGTCATGAGTTATTACATCAGGAGGAAATAGGCCTGCTCAACTCATCCGTACTGTGGGCAGGTTATTCCATCCTTACTGTCCACGGGTCCAGAGGAGTTTTGTCTCAAAAAGGAGTGAGTAGTTTGAGTCTTTCTTCCTGCACAGATTCACCTCCATACAAGCTGGAATCTTAACAGGTGGCCTGTCAGGGGCAGTGATCAAGGAGAGAGGTAAACGTACTCAAGGGGTCTGGAATGAGTTTCAGCCAGTTCTTATGGAAGAGGTGCTTGAGGTGATTGGAGGCACTGCCGCCCACCTACTATATGTTGGATCCAGTGCCTACTCAGCTATTGGTGGACTTTTGGGCAACCCTGTATCCACCGTTTGCTAGCATTGTCCAGGGTTCCTTAATGAAGTATTGTTTTTGTCAACTCTTAAAAAGACATGGTGAGATCACACCTAATGAAACATCTTTAGACCCAGAGATGCCGGCAAACTACAGGCCTGTCTCAAGCTTTCCTTTCCTAGGGAAAATTATCGAGAGGGTAGTGGTGGTGGCGCACAACTGGAGGCTCACCTAGAGAATTTCAACATCTATGAAGCTCTCCAATTGGGTTTCAGGCCTCACTACAGTACAGACCATGCTCATCAAGGTGTTTGATGATCTGCTGTTAGCGAGAGATAGGGAAAGTGCTCTATTGCTATTCTCCTAGATCTCTCATAGCATTTGACATTGTGGACCATGGAATTTTAATAGAGCATTTTTGGGGAATATGAAGGATTTGCTAGGACAGCCTTAAAGTGCTGGCCCATCGGCACAGTGGTTGGATTTCCGCTTCTGACACCAGCAACCCGGGTTTGGGAACAGACCCGGGATGTCAGAAGGTCGGCCAGGGAGAAGGATTGAGCATCCCAAGGACTGCTCTCCTTCACCGGGGGAGGAGGGGAGTGTGACCGTGCTTGATAGACCCCAGGTGGAGGCCGAGGGCACCACAGCAGACAGCACCAGAATGTAGTTTGAGAGGCGGGGTAGATGCTGGCCATCATTGTACATCCCCACCCCTTGCATACAGGGGAGAACATTCAGCTGCCTGCTACCTGGATAAAGCCTTCCCCTCTGCTCCGATGAGCTCCCAGGCTGACTCCCTGACTTATTCTGACTTTGTGGCACTTGAGCTGGTGCTGCAATCCCACCCTGGGGGGCAAGCCTGGGGGTATCAGGGAGTCACGGCTAATGTGGGAGTGGGGCGGAGGGGACATGACTGAGGCTGAGGAATGGCAGCAGGTGGCATGAAAAAGAATAATAAATAAGGACAACCTTCAAGTGGTTTGAGTCCTTCCTGCCAAGCAGATCACATTGGGTTGTGGTGGGAATTAGCTGTGGAGTTCTCCAGGGTTCTATTCTGTCCCTCATGCTGCTCACAGTGTATATGTTGCCAGTGGGGCATATCATCAGGTGGTATGATATGAGTTTTCACTACTATTCAGAGGATACTCAATTCAGCATGTCCTTTACATCAGATGGGTGGGAGGCGGTCTCTGTGCTGGAGCATTGCATTTAAGTAATTGCCAATTTGATGACCTTTAATCAATCAATCAATCAATCAATCAAATCTTTATTTATTCAGGCGATCATCATTGAGCAAGGCTCATTTACAAGATGGACCTGATAAGGTCAAGGTCTGATTGATACACAGCAATTGCATCACATACTTATAAGACAGTTATACATACAGAAAACAAATGATGTTTATAACACAATAATATACAGTGAATTCACATGTTGAAACTCGGTTAAGAGAAGGTTAAACTAATATCTACAATATGTACAGTACATATATATCCCAATGAGGGTCATGACAGTCACACACATAATGAGTACAAGGATGGTGAATGGAATATTGGGTGCCATATACTGGGGTGTCTGACTGGAAGGAATATGCCATATGTGATTGGAATATAGTTTTGTGGGATGACTATTCTATCTCTAGTGGTAGCAACTGCATTTCTCTGTGAAGAAGGCTGTACAGAGCTGCTTAAAGGATGTGAATGGAATGATAATGGACAGTTTAAGGGATTTTTGTAGGGTGTTCCATGCTATAGCTAGAGAATAGCTGATTGCTGCCCTTCCTATTTTGGTGTTGACTTTGGGCAATTTGAGCAGGATGATATTGTTGCTTCTTAGGGCATAGGAGCTAGGAGTGTTCTGGTTGAAGCAGTCCAGGATATAGCTTGGGAGTTTTTTTGATAAAGCTCTGTAAGTCCATAGAGCTGCATTTCTGCTCCTTCTGACATGAAGGGAAACCCATCCAATTGCATCATAGAGAGAACAATGGTGGGTATTATATGGCAGGTCTGTAATGAACCTTATTGCTCTATGATATAAGGTATCCAACTTTTGAAGGTAGGAAATGGGGCAGTGACTATAGAGGAAGTCTGCATAAGCTTTAGCTGGCTAAGTTTCAACCTAACCAAGCTGGAGCTACTGCTGGTGGAATCAGGTCCTCATGGGTCAACTGGTTGATATGATGAAGTTAGAATACCATCTCTAAACTGCACATTTCTGACAGCTGTTAATAAGATTAAAAATCTGAGAGTCATTATTGACTCATGTCTAACACTAGAATATAAAGTGTCAGCTGTTATCCACAATGGAGTTTTCCAACTAAGAAATATCTGCCAGATTAGAGCCTATCTAATGCAAGAGGATCCGGCAACCATAGTACACACCTCAATGACTTCAAGACTTGATTACTGCAATGCTCTGTACCTAGGGCTGTCTGGATGATTGGTGCACCACCTGCAGCTGATAATAAATGCTGAAGCCAGACTGGTGGCAGGTGTGCCTTACACAGATAATATTTCACTTGGGCTGTGGCAGCAACACTGCCTTCTGATTAGGTGTGGTGCATCACCTTCATGATAGCTTTGTTAGTACAGCAGTATTTGTTAGTCACTGTATAGTTTTTGTCAGCAGTGCTTCCCTGGCAAAAATATCAAGATACCCCTTTGTCTTTTCTTTTTCTTTCATTCCTGATCCAAGGTATGGAATGTTGACATTTTTAAAAGTTCTTGCTTCATGCCAACCCACCATAAACAAATAAATAAATCAATTCAAAATATTCTTGGTACAGTACTCCGCTGTTTACCATCAGAATTAATTGGTAAAACCATCCTAATAAATCTACATTATTATCTATCATGCATAGGAGCCGAGCTTGTAAAAGTTGTTGTGGGGCCCAGGGGTCAGAGGTCAAAGCTCCACCCCCCTGGCCCAGGGATCAGAGGTCATCCCCTCCACCCACCCCCGCAATCAGGGGTCCATGGGAGTAGAGCACTCTATATAGTAAAAAAAGAAGCTGGCACATTAACAAAAAAAACTCACCTTATGATTTGTCTCTGTCAGCTGCCCTGCAGGATCATGAATGGAGCCCACATGAATCATGGTAAAACGGAGGTACAGGGCTTGTGTGGGGTTAGGGGCAGCAGTAAAGTACAGTTCATGAGAACTCATAAAAAATGCAGATGACACAATAAAAGAAATACAGCAGCAAAATACAGTTTATAGTATAAAAACTGTGAAAGGCAACAGAGCTCCTCTACTGGAAAGTACATCAGTAGAGGGACTACTTTACCACAGTAACAAATTTTGCTCGTGCTATATCATCTCTTATTTTTGTTGTCTTTCTATTTTCTAAAACGGTCACATGTGGGCCATTTTCTAAGTACAATAATACCCGACAGGGTGGGCAGTATTGGGAGATACTGGACCTTCCAGGGGCTATAAGACCCTCCACCAGTGGCGTCAGGACTCATTATGCCCCTGGGTGGTCTGGTATTTCCCAATACCTTCCACCCTGTTGGTTATTATTGCTTACATAACGGTGCTCTGATAAGATAATCTGCATAATCGCTGATTCATCCCATAACTAGCACTATGCAGAAACGCTCATTTCATAATTCCTCCTAACACCACACAATTAAAATGTGCAGCACTATTGGCCTTTAAAATATATATAGGCAGTGTCCAGAAATCCAGGCGGAAACACAGGGTAGTGTCATTTGGCAATTCATCACTACAAAGTGGAAACTAGCATGATCCTCATCATGACTGATGGCCATTAGCAGAGTCGAACTGGCTCTGAATGACATATAGGGGGTGGGGGGGCTTGTCGGGGCCCAGTGGGTACTGGAGGCCCACCTTGGAAATCAATGGAGTCCGCAAGGAGAACACAGCACAGTCACATGAGCATTCCATTGGCATACTGGCAATATTATAAATACTATTGCTTCCAGAAAAACCCTTTAAAGTGGACAACAGATGATTTAGGCATGTGTTCATAGTTTCAAGGTGGCAGCAGGTACCCAACTGGGGGGACTCACAGTGCTGGAATTACATTATAGTGAGCTTTCTAGGAATCAGCACCTATAGCTGTGACGTGAGCTCATGACATGCATGCCACTGACTTATAATAGAATAGTGTTGGCATGGGAAGTATAGGTTAAAAGTAAGACCCTGGCCCCCTCCACTCTCAAAGCTCATAAAATATAATTTTCAATATTGGGAGAGCAGAGTCTGCCTGCTAACATGCTCACATGTCCCTCCTAGCTGAACATCAGCAATGTGGTCCCAGACCTGAACTCATCACTCATTCATAGCAACATTGAAATTGACATCTGAAGGAGACCAAAGGTCCATCAGTTTAGTGTCTGTCCTTTAATTCTGATGGTTCTGCTGCAGGACTTCAATGATGCAAAAAAAAAAATACAAAAATCAATCAGGGAGACTTCCAGTGAGGAGACTCTGAAAGTATGGTCAGTGGACCAGACCTCAGAATACTGCCTGGGCTACACATCTCAGGGATATGTCACATAAACATTAAACATACAAACATAGAAGATGTCCACAGATAAAGATCTCATGACCACTCTAGTTTGGCCTATTTTTCCCTACCTACAGCTACACCGCAGACCCTTAGTCAGTCTTCAGACTCCCCCACACACACACACACACATCTTGCCATACATTTGCAGCAATTCCCCTGAATGCCCATTCAGGTGGCAATGGCATTAATTTCTATGAAACACTTCAAGGCAGTACATTCCAGCTTTGCTGTTTGCTGGCAGTAGAGCAGTGTCCTATACAGAAATCCATTTTTTTATGCTGTTGCACCACAGTCAAAGATTATGGAATGTGAGTGTCTCTTCTGTGGTACAACAGCATTCTAGAACCTCTAGAGACTGCACAAGACAGTTTTACTATGAAAGAGAAAAAAACACAATGCACATATTTCACGTGATATTCTAGAACCTCACAAGACAGTTTCTCTATGAAAGAGAAAAAACCACAATGCACACATTTCACATAATACTATACACTATAAAAAAAATACAGGATGAGCAACTTTTTGGATAACCAGTGTGTTCTGCCACCTTGGGGTTCTGACTCCCATGGCACTCAAAACCCCTGTGTGGAAGAACACTGGTTATGCATAGTTGTCCATCCAGTATACTCTATAATGTGGAATGGAATACTGATGACTCTCACCCTGCACCCTACTGCTTGATTTTCAAGGAATACAGGGTGGGTGGGCCCCCTGTGTCAAATTTCCAGGCAGCCCGTCCCATACCTCGGTCCAACCCTGGCTGGCTGCCACTGCTCACCACAGACCCTGTGGTGGAATTGGGCAGGGAGGTAGGCAGTGGCCTACTGGAACTTGGTTCCCAACTTTCACACCGCCACACCTCTTAAAATGTTTATGACAGACTCAGTTCAACAATACAGTAGATTATCGGGTATGCGCAGGATCCACACTATGAGTGTAGAGCTCATGTTACACCAGTTGGTCCAGTCACCTGTTCCTTTACCTTTTATTAGTTTATCTGAGTTGGGGTGCTTCTCCCCCCCACTTTAAAAAAACAGAAGGTGGGTATGGGGGCCGAGCCCCTCAACTCAGATAAACTGACAAAACCAAAATTAGTGTTCCATGCGGTCCTGGAGCCTGGTGGTTTAGTCCTACAAGTGTGGCCTGCTGCAAGAGCCTTTATCAAAGTAAGATCAGCAGGCACAAGCCCTTGGCGAAATTGCCCGTTCCGTTAATTTTCATTACTTCATTTGAGTTGGGGAGCTTCACCACTCTCTCACACACACACACACACACACACACACTCCCCTGTTAAAACATAAAACACAAGGGATGGGGCAAAGCAACTCTTCAAATAAACTGACAACAAAACCACAAGCACAAAAATAAGGCATGTGACCAAATCAGCGCTGTATTTAGGAAACTTTTATGGCAAGCTCCCTGTACCCAATAATCTACACTATAGCCCTCAGATCCACCACCTTCCTGCAGTTCAAGTTCTCCCCCCATTAGACACTAGTTTCTTGGCTTTCTTAGCAATGCCAGTCACATCACCTGTACTTAACTTTCAGAACAGTTTGGCCCCTTTCAGAAACGGTTCTCTTTCAGCAGTGCATTAATACAATCAGCAATGCCCATTACAGTCCAGAATATTACATATCCAGAATAATTTCTTTAAATGTCAAAGTTTTTTTAATTATTTTCTAACTTCTTTAAAAAATTCTATAATGTACACACATAAACTTCCTAATTTATTATGCCTGTGTTTTGAACTGAAAGAGCGATTTTAAATAGTAAATCAAGTAAGATCGGACAGTCAAGCAAGGGACCTTCTGGCATGGAATGTACACAACCTGCAGTAACAGTTAAACTGCAGCATATTCCTTAAAACATCAATAACAGAGGATGTAGGAGAAAATGGCAACTTCAGTAAATTCTCCACATCTAGTTTTACAAATTATAAATGGCAGTACACATTTCAAAACAAAATGATCTCTGAACAAAAAACAGTAAGCTATGTGATTGTGAAGCTTCTTTAGACAGTAATAATAGTCACTTCAGTTCATATTCTGTCCCATGGGTGAGACTTTAGTTTTTTTAATTGCCCACAGACACCAACCATATGTGGCTGCAGAAACTAAACATTACTGTCTCTCTCATTCCATTTTCTCAAAATCAGGTCAGCATTCTCCCTGACCTTGACTTCCCCATATCCCATCCTACTCTTGATCCTTTTGCTGGCATTGCTGATGATGCAGCCCTGATCCCTCCCATCCCCACCACACATTACCTGGCTAGTGCTGGGACTTGCTGGCTGGTTCTCTTGGGGGGGGGGTAAGGGTGTATTATTTTACCACCACCTGGTGCTGATCTCTGCTGCCTTAGTGGACAGCTGAGCTGTCAGCTAGTTGGCCTGCTGTCCTCTCCCATCCTCGTCGTCCTTGACCCTTGATCCTCCAGGCTGCTGCTGAGGCTAGGTCCCGGCTGGCTCCCCCTCCAGCTCCGACCTCAACCTCTTCTTAATGAAGCTGCTGGAGGCTGCCCGAACTCATCACCCAACTGATGACCCACCACACTTTTCCCCGGAACCCCTGTTGGCTGTCTCCCTCTCTGTCACACTCAAACTCTGCTCTGCCCGCAGAGTCTGGAGTCTCCTCTCTTCCAAAGGGTTCACCTGTGGTGCAGTGCCAGTCCCGACACCCTCCTCGACCCCTCACCTTGTGCTTACTGCAGTTGCCTACTTCATTTCTAGCTGCCTTGCCCTGACTTCTTAATTTTTCACTGTGGTGCTGCCTACTCTTTCCACTTTTCGCTGACAGTCAGTTCAGACACTCAAGTCACCCCACCAATCCTCGATGCTCGCCTCAGTTTAAGAATTCCTACCATCCAATCAGGATGCTTGCTTGCTCTTTGGGCACATGTGCATCAAGGGATTTAGCACCAAATTTAAGAAAATGCCACTGATCCACTAATGATTTGAGACTGACGGTCGGGATGGGGAGGAGTATCGCCTGGCTGGGGGGTCCTTGCACGCCCAGTCAGAACAAACAAAAAACAAGAGATAACAAGTTCTAAAATATTGCTGGGGCTGGGCCCATGTCACAAAATATTGCTGGAGCCCATGCCCCACGGGCGCATATAACCCGGCACCTATGCTAGCATGAACATTCAGCAGGAAACCTCAGCCATCAACAGGCTAGCCATCCCAAGATCCAATCTGAAATAATCTGATGATAGGGCTTTCTTTGTTGCAGCACCTGCCTCTTGGCATGTTATGCTCCTATCTGCTCTTTCCACTCCACTAATGAGTTGTTGCTAGCCGTGCCAAGATCCAATCTGAAATAATCTGGTTATAGGGCCTTCTTGGTCACAACACCTGTCTCTTGGCTTGGTATGCTTCTAGCTGCTCTCTACACTCCACCATGTAGTTATTGTTAGCCATGCAATCAGAAACAATCTGGAGACCAAGCTTCCCTGGTCGCAGCACCTGCCTCTTGGAACTCCCTGCCTCCCTCATTCCTCCTTGGTGGAGATATTCAAATGGGGCCTGAAAAGCCATCTTTTCAAACTAGCCTATAGACCAGGTGTTTAAATTCTTTGTTTCGTACCTCTGATTATATTTAATGTTATTGAACCTAATGATATTATTGTGTTTTATTATCTGTACTGTAAGTTATGAACCCCGGCACCTTGGGAAAAGGTGCTGTACAAATAAACTTGCCTTGCCTTACCTCACACTGTACCTAATCGCTGCAAAAGTACATACATGTTAATCTATTTAAACTTGCTAACTGTCCTAGGACTAGAGAGGTGTGCAAAGTTAGGAAATTTGTCTCTGCAGAGAAATTTGCAAATTCACTTCAATTCATGAATTTAATCCGCCATGCAAAGTTCTAATCTGCATTTCAGCACGAAATTCACAAATGGCTGATTTGATAACTTCACCTGCAAAGTGGGTCCCACAGGTGCCCACAAATCTTTTAAAAGTGCTTTAAACATGGAGTGTTTTGAACAAAATCACTCCTAAAAGTGTCTAGAGTGACTAGTGCTTCTAGATTAGCTGTTTGGTGGGTATATTTTTTCAGATTTATTCACTTTAAAGTAGTGGTTCCATTTTGTGCAGTAAACCAGTGCTGTGTGGGGGGAACTGTTTTAACTAGTAGCAAGGAAGGTGGCCCTGTCCGTAAGCACGAGTGATGTTTTCCAAAGTGTTTCTCCTTAAGTATTTTTTTCTGCTTTTTTTGTAGAATAGTTTTATGTATTTTATTGAACTACTTTTGTCAGTGTGGTGTTAATATAGTGATTATATTTTGTTTAGTTATTGAACTTGCAGGATTACTGCACTACTGATAGTAATGTCTTTATAATTACCCAGTTTTGTGTATCTTCTTAATCCCCATCATGTATTGTTCATGTAAAAAAAAATGAAACAAAAATCTTATTTTTGTGTTATTTTTCTGTAACTACTATTAGTTCAGTAAACTGTTGTGTTATGTTATTTAAATCACAATGCTCTGGTGAGGTGTTGTAGTGTCTCTGCTGCTGCCTGTATTAAGTTTAACTGTTCAAAAACATACATGTCAAAATTCCTGGAAAGAGACACTTGAGTAGTTTGAGTTTACGGTGGTGGTGATGTTGCCAATAAGAATAATGGTTCTGCAGTCAGAAGGGTGTTGTATCTACAAACAACTACTTCTGCTGCAGGTTCATTGGGGCCAGTAGTACTACTTCAAGAAAAGGAGTAGTTGGTGAAAATGGTGGGTCCAACTTTTTCTCAGCCATATATGTGGCATAAATGCTGGTGGGTGCTGGCACTGCTGGTGGTGGGGGCAGTGACAAGAAAATCAGTCCATGAAGCAGAAAAATCTCTTCTTGCTCTGGAAATATGGCTAAAGATGATGAGGTGGTTGCTGTTGTTCCCAAGACTGCTGTTGTTGGTGGTAGTCAGCCTGATCAGGATAATGAGCTCCCATTTCATAACGAGGGTGTTGATGAGCTTGACCACGACTCACAGTCTGACGAAGGAGATCTGAGTACTGCATGCAAGGATGATGAGAAAGAAAGAGAGAGTGGAGAAAGTGAGGATGTGGAGAGGAGGACAGATCTCAGGAGGAGGTTATCAGCCTCCATGGTGATGGAGATAATGACCTGAGCCCTCTATGAGAACTTGGCAATAAAAAAAGTAAGGGTCATGCTACTGAACTTATGGTGCTGTGTACACCACAATTATTTCCAGAAATTACCAAAGCTCTCCCCCAATCCTCCAGATGCTGTTCTTGTTAGCACTGTTGAGTGAACCAATCAGCCCACTTTCCCATTAGTCCCTTATATTTCTCCACCACTAGCGGCCACCGCTAAGCATACTGTCGTTCCCTCCTCTACACATAAGGAACTTACATCTAACAAAAAAAAAAAAAAATGCAGTTTCTCACTGCAATTATTACTATGCTTTGCATAGTCTCATCCTCCCTCCCTCCCTCAGTCAATCCTACCCTACCAGACCCCTTGCCACCTCCCACCTTAACTCCCAAGCCTACACCCCACTCCTCCTCAGCTCCAGTTAAACACTACCTACACCAGGGGCACAACTGGACCCTGGGGGCCTCTATCCTCCCCCCCTTTCCACGATGCAATACCTCCCCTATATCTCCCACTCTTTTCAGCTCCAAAGGCAAACTCAACTCCCACAAATCAACCCACCCGGAGGGGCGCACCGATAAAGATCATGCGCCAATTAAGGCACGCCCTGGTATTCCTACTGCTCATAGCAGGGGATGTTGAACGGAACCCTGGACCACAGGCACCCATTGCTGCCCAACCATCAGCACCAACCACACACCTCCCCAAAGGTCTCAAAATCATGCACATAAATATATGTAGCATCCTAAACAAAATAGCTGCCCTACAAACAACTGTCCTTGCCCTTCACCCAGATATTGTAATCATCACAGAGTCATGGCTGAAGCCCATCACCGGGATGAGGAATTCTCAATACCTGACTTCTCACTAATCCGCCAAGACAGGCAGGGGAGGAAGAAGGGTGGTGGCGCTGCCATGTATGTCGCCTCAAATCTCCAGTTTTCTGTAATCACTTCACCAACACCCTCAATAAACATATATTCCCTCCTGATCAAAATCCCCCTGCCCCATTCTATCCCAGTACACATATCTGGGTCATATTGTCCGCCGGACACACCGCTAACCAGCATCCTCGAACACCTAGCAACCTGAGGGCCCTTACAGAAGGCGGTGAACTCCACATCCTTGGGGATTTCAATCAGAACTGGCTGGGATGCGCAGCATCAAAGACACGCTGCCAAATAAGTGCAATAAACTTGCACCAGCAAATAGGGGAACCCACCCACCTAAACCACAAACCAAATAAACACACACTACTGGACTGGGCACTCACTACCCACCCACATAGGATACTCAAAGCCGGCCTCCTACCAGACTCCCTTAGCGACCACCATATGATTTACATAGTGCGCAAAATCTTCCATCCCCCGGCTCCCCCCACCGTTTGCTGCACTGCAGAGCTTACAAATTACTGGATCTGCCTGCGCTCCTAAATGCCCTCACCACCACTGACTGGTCTCCCATCCCTAGTGCCACCACCATGGACGAGACCCTGAGCTACTTCTCTACTAAATTCCTTGCTATCTGGGACATATATGCCCCGCTAAGGAGATCCAGAGTAAGAGGCTCCCACTTACCCTGGGTAACCTCAAAACTCATGGAACAACTCTGAGCCAGAGACCGGGCCTGGAAATCTTTCAAGGCCACAGGTTCTCACCCGGCCCAGCAACAATACCGGTCTCTTCGAAATGCCTGCACAAGACTCATACGGCAATCCAAATCAAACTATTTCAAAATTACTTTTAACAAAAACCACACCCACTCTTCTCAGTTCTGGAAATCCATAAAATCCCTCCTCACTCCACCAACCCGACCCCCACCCCCACTCTCAACCTCGCAGGCAAAATCATAAATGACCCTTGCCTGGTTGCCTCTGAGTTTAATGCCCTCTTCTCCACCGCTACTGTCTCCCTACTCTCCTCCCACCCCCACCACCACTACAACACCTCTTGTTCTCCCCAAGGTTCCCCCTGATCTCCCTAACGCACCCCCCTGGGCCTCCTTCTCACTCTGCCCAGTCACTCCAGACCAGGTGCTAAAAATTCTACACTCACTAAACACATCCAAAGAAAAATGTCCATCGGGATTAGATTCTAAAATGCTCCAACTCTCTGCCCCGGCCATAGCCTACCCCCTAACCATGCTCTATAATCTGTCTTTTAAATTAGGTGCTGTCTCCACAAAATGGAAACAGGCCACAGTCATTCCTCTCCCCGAGGGAGGGGACCTCTCCTCCCCATCAAACTATCGGCCTATATCTCTGCTCCCCCATCCTAGCCAAAATTCAAGAGCGCCTTGTTCTATCCCAGCTACACACCTATCTAGATACAATCTCCTTTTTCACCCCCTTTCAAGCCGGGTTCAGAAAAAATCACTCCACCACCACATCCTTCCTTCACCTCACCAACTCATCCTTACAGGCATTGACAAAGGGGAAATAACCGCAGCTATTTTTATAGACCTGGCAAAAGCTTTCGACACGGTATCACACCCCCTGTTGCTATGTAAACTTGCCCAAACTGGTCTGTCAATGGCAACACTCAGCTGGTTCCACTCATACCTATCAAGCAGGTCACCAGCAGTCCGCATCGGTACGGCTCTATCCATCCCCCTCCCTGTCACCAGTGGCGTACCTCAATGGTCTGTACTCAGCCCGCTGCTTTTCTCAATCTTCCTCAACGATTTGCCTGCTGTCTGCACACAATCTGGCATCCATATGTATGCGGACGATACGGTGCTATTCGCCTCTGGCCCATCTGGAACTGCCGTAGCAGCATGCCTTCAGAAGGATTTCTACTCCATCCAACGCTGGTTCCTTGAGAACCAACTATTCCTAAACTCAAAAAAAACTGTCTTCCTCACCTTCAGCTCCCGAGCCAAACTAACCCGGCTTACTGACGCACCCACATTCTATACCTTGGCTAGGACTCCGCTTGAGGCCTGCTCCACATATCGCTATCTCAGCGTCTGGCTGGATCAGCACCTTGACTTCTCAGCGCATGTAGATGCACTGCAAAAAAAATTACATCCCATGCTGGAAGCTCTCCATCGTAACAAGTTTTGCATCCCTCTACCGACCAGGCAAGCAATGGTACAAAAAATGATCCTACCAATTTTGGACTACGGCAATGTCGTCTACGGTGCCGCCCCCACAAACATCCTTAGCCAGGCTCTACCCCAGATTCAACTCCTTCTGCCGGTTCGCCTTGGACCGTTCTCCCAACACCCACCACTGCGACCTCTACCAGTCCCTTGACCTCCCATCACTCCAAAACCGGCGATTGCTGTACTATGCTAGAATTACTGCTAAATTCTGGTCACATACGCTGCCCTCCTACCTATCAACATCTCTAACCGCCATCCCCCCACCTACCTACAATCTCAGGAACACTGACTCCAGGCTCCTTCACAATCCCCACAGATCCACCCGATCAGGTCAGGTAGCTTTCAGTTTCAGACTGCCAAAACTATGGAACTCAGTGGCAGCCGACATCAGACTCACTACAAGTACTCCCCAACGAAATGCCCTCCTCAAAGCGCAATTTGCTACCACCTGCACATGCTTTCCTCATCGCTGAATTCCCTGCTCAACTCTTATCAGCTATTCTGGGCTCCATTTCTAAATCAGTACCATATGCCACTGAATCCTTCCTCTGCTGCTGTAGATACGCATGCCTACCCATATAGTATGTAATCTAATCACACTATGTAATTGTTGTAATTTCTTCCATGTTACTACATCACTGCCTAAAATACTCTTCATTTTGTATAAACCATTATGCATCTCAGTTACTGCACCCATCCTACTGGGCCACTGTTTGTTATCTGCTAATTATGTATGTACTATTTTTTTTGTCTTATGTACTGCACTCTTGTAACCCCCTACCCCAGGGTGCATCTGGAATCGAGCGGTATTCTGCTCAGTATGCCTTCCTGGTAAATCTCTTAAATAAATAAATAAATAAATAAAATAACACAGTGTGAATAACCTACTGTTGCAGTGCAGAAACAATCCCCTAAAACACCCACTGCCACCCCTCCAATGTCCAGTACCAGGTCCACCACCATGTAAAAACAAGGGCTACAATATCCCTACTCTGGGATTTTTACATACTGAAGCAAGCTGATGAAAAGGTGACTATCTGCCAGCTGCTTTGAGTAGATGTTAACCATGGGAAAAAAGGAATCCACCTAGGCACTGATGGGCAACACACTTCCCCGAAAGTCCAGGCACCTGTTACTCTGGACTCAGCACCAAAGGGAATCTAGTGCTGGGGTGCCTTCTCTGTTATCATCTTCATTGTGCAAGGCACCCCAAAGTGATGTGGAGACACTCCTAGTGGAATCAGAGTTGACTGCAGAGTACTACTACAGAAATCAGAAGGAGGAGTCAATAGGATTATCCAGTAGTGGCCATATCAGAGGTAATGGTTTGCATACCAGCAACCAGAATCACCATAGCACATCAATCACAGTCCATAAAACACCAAAAATCACTTCATTCATTCATGCAGTATCCATGATCCCCTGAGTCAAATACTACCCCATCAGTCATGCTACCAGTGTACAGAGTCCAACCATTTTTTTATTTACTGCACTTTATGCAGTCACCAGTCCACCAAATCTCTGCCCCCCCTTCCCCAGCCCCATCACCTCACTGTCTCCGGGACTTACCTTCACCAACCAACTGTGCCCCACAGTTGCTTCCCCCAATGGCAGAGTCTCCCGGGACCCCCAGCTTAACATAGGAGGTGTTTCATTTGGATGCTGATTGGGGAGTCAAGTAGACAGGTGCGGGGCCTGCAAGGATAGGCAGCATCATCCAGGCAGATCAGGGATATTTTTTTTCAACTAAGTCCCTCCTCTGATGCTCCAAGGTGATGGCAGCTTGATGTAGGCACATCGAAAGGCACGCTCATGCAATCTGCCAGGAGCATTCCCAACGAGAAGCTCTGAACTGGCAATGCTGGTAAAAATCCAATGGGTCATCAGTGGCGGGGCAGTCCGCCCTCCTCCCCCGAAGAGAAGGGAAGCATCAAAAGGATGCTCAATCCTCCTCCCCCAGCCACATTCGAGTGTCCCGGGTTTCATTCTGGAAACCAGGTCACCAGCATGGTGGCAGGTATGTTTGGTATCCCAGTACACCAAAAAGTGCAGCCTACACTGCAGAGCATGTTTGAGTGGAATGCCAAATACCCACCCAATCATGCAATTGCATAGAAACTGAATGCAGCAACAGCTGGAATGCTGGCAACTGATCTATTGCCATTCTCATTTATGGAGAATGTGGGATTTCAAAGGTTGATGGTGTGTGCCTGTCCAAAATGGCAGATTCAGTCATGAACCTATTTCCTCACCCATGCCATTCATGAACTTCATAGGACTGTGTCATGCACAGGAGGATAGGGAGGCATATCATGGGAAACAGAGGGAAGCAGGGAAAGCAATAAGAAGCTCAAAAGCACAAACTGAAAAAAGAATAGCCCATGAAGTAGCAAAAAGGGACAAGATATTTTTGGGGTATGTAAGTGTAACCTCCCGGCCCCCTCATCTCAGGGCATAAATCATCATCGCAATTGTTTCAGAGGGCATTAAGGGAGGACTACGTCAAGAGCAACACCCAAGCCAGTGCACTCAAATAAGATTGGAAAAAATTTCTGTCCTACTTCTCGTCAACTTTATTTCCAGGTGCACTCTCAATCTCACCTCCAATTCTGGATCTGTTTGTCCCTCCCGTACACTGACCACTTGACCAGGATCTCCGAAATGTAACCTCCTGACTTTTCTGAGCCCCAGAGCCCCTTGATCCCCAATGCAGCCTGATGGATGCCTTCTGGAATTACAGCTTATGAAATAAATTAGACACAAAGGATGGGACTTTCCATTTCATTTATCCCCCTTCCAAACTTAAATAAAGAATCATTGCCAAATTTCTTCCCAACTAGCCTCTTTATTTAGCTCCTGCATCCCAAATGATTCCAGGAATGCAAGGGTCACAGACTTCCCCAAATAAATAAAGCAGCTCCATGGGGCTATCTGAACTTTTTACAAAATACCCAGGCTGGACATTCTGAGCAGCAATAATGGTTTACAGGCAGAACAAGCAGGGCTTCTTCCCTCTAACCTCTTGGATGATTTACCTAAGGAACCTCCCTACTTAGAAAGCCCACAGGCTCCTGTCTCACTGGCACTAGTAAGCCAGATCTTTTTTTCCTTTTCTCTATTCTGGGTTACACTTTCTTTGTCTGTACTGGCATTCTTAGCAGTGTGGAGAGTGGATATTGCAGCTGTTACAGAAACGTGGGCAACTGATCATCGGGACTGGGATCTGGCAATTCCAAGATACAAATTATGCAGGAAGGACCATAAGAAAGGGAGGGGTGATGGGGTGGCAGTCTATGTGAGGGACGGGATCAAATGCACAAGGGGCAAGGGGGAAGAAAGGAGAACAAAGGCAATCTGGCTGCAGCTCCTAGACTCAAGGGGTAGGAAACTGAGGTTTGGGGTGGTATACAGGCCACCGTCCCAGTCTGAGGAGCTTAACAGGGAATTAGCAGGACAAAGATATGTAGAAAAGGGAAGGTGGTCATCGTGGGGGATTTCAACTTGCCGGGGGTTGACTGAAGCACCTTCAGTGCTAGAGAGCAAGTGCTCCTGGATGCTATCCAGGAGGGTCTCCTGACACAGTTGGTTAGTGTGCCTTAGTAGGCTAAAGAACACTTTAGATCTGATGTTGTTGAATGGGGAGACAGTAAGGGAAATAAAGGTGGAGGACCCACTATCCGACAGCGATCACCAAACGGTGTGGTTTAATATCACAGTGTGCGGGGAGCCAGAGAAATCAGTTACTCAGGTGGTAAACTTCATGGGGGCAGACTTTGGGAGGATGCAGGAAGTACTGAAAGGGAAACTAGAGGGCATAAGGCAGGAGATGTTGCAGAGCAGAAATGGGATATTATTAAACAGAAGACTACAGAGGCAACAGAAGCCTGCACCAAGACACGGTGTACGAGGAGCAGAGCAAGAAAACCATGCTGGTTGAACAGCGAGGTAGTGGAGGTGGTGAGAGCAAAACGAGAGGTGCACCAGAGGTATAGGAGGACAGAAAAGGAAGTGGACAGGGAGGAGTATGCAAGATGGTCCAGGAGGTGGCCATGAAAGTGAGAGAAGCCAAGACCCAGAGGGAGCTGAGATTAGCTCAGGGAATTAACGGGGGGACTTTTTCAGATACATCAGGAGAAAAGGAAGTGCAAGGAGACAATAGTGAGGATAAAAAGGGTGGGGAATGGACGGAAAGGGGAGGAGCAGGCAGAAGCACTGAATGAATACTTTTTCATGTGTCTATGGAAGAAAAGGGGGGACCGCTACCACCGTGGGCTGAGGGTGGGGATGGGGAGAGAAGGCAACAGATGGAAGAATTGAGGCAAGTAGAGTCCTAGAGAGACTGAGGGCACTGAGGAGATAGGCACCAGGGCTGGATGTTATCCACCCCTGGGTGCTGAGGGAGATGGCAGAGGTGTTGGCAGAGCTGCTGGTGGATCTGTACAGCACCTCACTGGAGTTGGGATGTGTGCCACTTGACTGGAGGATGGCACATGTAGTACCGTTACAGAAGAGCAGACCAAGGAATGAACCGGGTAAGTATCACCCTGTAAGTCTCACCTCCATAGTGTGCAAACTGATGGAAACGATACTAAAGGAAAGACTAGTGTCATATGTGGAGGACAATGGCATCCAGGATGTGAGGCAGCATGGGTTTGTTTCAGGGAAGTCTTGTCAAACCAACCTGATACACTATTATGACTGGGTGACACGTGAGCTGGAAAAGGGTCATACGGTGGATGTTCTTTACTTGGATTTCAGCAAGGACTTTGATTCAGTGCCTCATAGGCAGCTTGTGGGGAAGCTAACTGGTGTAGGGGTAGGGGCCAAAATGATGAACTGGATTACAAGCTGGCTGGCTGAGTGAGAGGCAGCAATGGGTGGTGGTGAGAGGGGAGCTCTCAACTCCAAGGCTGGTGATGAGTGGAGTGCCACAGCGCTCTGTGTTGGGGCCAGTATTGTTTGGGTTTTCATATCAGACATTGCACATGGGGTGGTGACCATGGTAAGTCTGTTCGCTGATGACACCAAAATCGGAGCAGTGGTGGATGGAGAGGAGGGATGGAAGCAACTGTACGGGTACCTAAGCAAGCTAGAGGAGTGGTTGAGAGGTGGCAGCTGGGGTTCAATGAAAAGAAGTGTAAGGTTATGCACTGTGGGGGTGAAGAACCCAAGGAAAGAATACTGGCTGGGGGGGGGTTAAGCTGGGGATCACTGAGAGGAGAAGGACTTAGGGGCAATGATAACAGGGACCATGAACAACACTGCCCAGTGCTGGAGAGCAGCTGTAAAAGTGAACAAAATGCTGGGGTGCATAGTGAGGGGTTTTCATCCAGGCGAAGAGAGGTGATCTTGCCCCTCTAGAGGTTGCTGGTAAGGCCGCACTTAGAGTATTGTGTGCAGTTTTGGAGGCCATACCTAAAGCATGATATCAGGCTACTGGAGGGGGTGCAGAGGAGGGCAACAATGATGATATGTGGAATGGAAGGGACAGACTATGACAGCAGGCTGGGAGACCTGAATATATATATATACCCTGAAGGATAGAAGGGACAAGGGAACATGATAGAGACATTCAAGTATCTGAGGGGAATCAATAAGGATGGGGCAGATGAGGTCTTTAAGTTAAGGAGGGGGAGGGTCACCAGGGGACATGGGCTAAGAATAGAGGGGATAAGAGTTAGGAAAGAATTGAGGAGACACGATTTCACAGAGAGGGTGGCAGCAAAATGGAATGCCCTACCAGTATGGGTGGTATCATGTAAATCTGTGAACAGCTTCAAAATGGCATGAGATAGGGAACAAGGGAGAGTAAGGATGGGGGAGGTGGGGTGGCAGTGGGATGACAAAGGGGAGGGGGTGGGTCAGCTGCAGACTTGGGGTGCTAGCTGCACACTCAAGCAGACTTAGATAGAGCAGATGGTCAGTTTCTGCTGGCATATTCGTATGTTCGTATGGTCACTGCCCTATCTCCGGCATGGGAATGCATGCTGCTTCCCCGGCCTGGCCCCTGGACCAAAACCCTCTTTTTCTCACTTTACAGGGAATGTAAACCTTCTGGTGCTCCCAACCTTATGGCACCTGTTCCCTCACTTGCAGCTCAGTCTTCCTTTTGCACTGCCCTCCACTGGTGCAGCAGCCCTCAAACCTGGCCCTGCTCCAGAACCTGAGCCACCCTGTAATGGACTGCCCTGCCACAGGAGAGCCCCTGGGCCCTGCCACTACCCAGGCCCCTCTGAGCAGCCCACTTCCACAGATAGTGCTCCAAATCCTCTTTTCCACTCCCAGCTTACCCTTCCAGAGGATCCAGCCCCAGGTCCATATCCCTGTCAACACAGCCTGGACTTACATTAAGCTCCAGCCAGAGTCACCCTCCAAGGACTGTTCTAAGACCTGTGACCTACCCGGCCCTTTAATGCCAGCACCCAAGGACCTGACCCTCCAAGCAGGTCCTCTAAAATTTGGTGAAGGGCCCCCTGGCTCCCTCTGCACTCAGGCCACCCTGCCACACTGGGTACAGGAAAGAGCCACTGCAACTGACCTTCCCCTGTGGGGACCCGGCCAGTGTCCCCACAGCCCTGGCAGCCTGAGTAAACTACTTCATGGGATCTCGAAGCACTCCAGCCTATCCTGGCCTCCTACAGCCACCTGCACCTACCTTACCTCGGTGGTGCAGGCACATGGCTGACCATCCTCCCCATTGAGCTTCCTTCCCAGCTTTGCAATGCCACATCACTGCAGAGGCTGTCCTTGGCTGCCACTTTGGGGGGTTACACCCCACAGACCCACCCAGACCACCGAGGTCCCTTCTTGACTGCCTACTCTGCTCCTCCAGTCACCCCCCTCTTCCAGCCCCAGGCCTAATGCCCAGGCTGGAAAAAGGCCATGAAACTTCTTGTCTCCAGCTTTATATACCTTCCCTAACCTGCTATCTGCTGCCAGCTTGAAGCATCCAGCAGGTATTGACCCACAGAGCACTAATACATTCCCTAGCTCTGGAAGGGGCAGGAGGGTGAAAAGGGTTCCTACATGGGACCATAAGCCCCTCCCACAAGGGTGGCTTACATAAGTGAAAAGAGGACGACCAGAGGTGGGACTGTAAGGTTAACAAACTCTGGCAGAGTCACTATGACTGTGAATGCATTAACTAGATAAAGGTGTTTCATGGCTTAAACATAAACAGTTATTTATTTATTTATTTAAAAAATATCAGATTTATAAACCTTTGAGTCAGAGACTCATTTACAAAGGCACCTCATCGAAACTAATACAAAGACAGCACAGTTAACAAGTCAAAAAACAATGTCTCGGAGAGCAGACAGTTCTAACAATCATTCACTGGAGATACATGGGTAGCAGTAGATAAATAGATTACATAGTTTAGGCACACAGGCACCACATCAAGAAGACCAAAGCAGTTCAAACAATATACAATAGCTAAAGCAAATAGACATCAGGAGTCAAAGAGAAGCCCAGAGTGTTCACATGAAAGCTGTTGCATATACACTAACTGAATCAAAGTACAGTACATTGAGAAAGGCATTTTTAAGCAATAAGGCACAACAGGGTGTGTGTTATCATGTAATAATGTCACTCCTGGGGTGGGTTGAAGCATGAGGTGAAGCAGAGTGCTTCCACCACCCAAGGAGCGACATTATTACAAGATAACACACACCCTGGAGTGCCTTATTGCAGTTGTACAATGGCTTGTTGTTATATACAGAATAAAAAATACATTATAAAGGATGTTTTTGTTAGTGTGGAAAAATATTTCTTAAGAGAAAATGCAAGGAATGATCCAAATCCAAAGCTACGGTGATGTTATTGTGTAATAACATCACTGTTTCAATGGGTCAGCAGCCAATCAGCTTCTTACATTTTTCCTTGCCATTGTATAATTAAAAATAATGCCACCTTCTGTATTACAGTTACCTATATGTTTAGCATTTTATTCTATGCACTGTTATAGCAATGAACTCAACAGAACCAGGCCATCATATACATGAAGGTACTGTACCCTAACTGAAAACACTGCTGAGACAACTGTATGTTGTGACAAGATGGAAGATAAACACAATGTTGAGACAAGTTTTTGAAGACATTTGATGTGTTTAATTGTTTTTTTAGAGACTGATATACAGTTCACACACAAAATTCATATAATATGAAAGTGCGTATGCCCAAATGCCAATGTAAATTCAACACATTTCATTAGAAGCTGTTCTCTTGAAGGAAGATATTGCTATATAAGGCCTAAATATGGTCATCAGGTAAATGTAAACTGGGGTAGGTGTGTTATTGAGGGTATTGCATAGTTTATCTTTTATTGCTGCTCCACCGGATCAGCAATCTTTGCACAAGCTGTGCCTAGTCCAGATTTTACAGCTTTGGCCTGGGTCTGGTGATGTGGGTTTTACTCATGCCCCACTGCATGTAGCTTAGTGATATACTGTACAGATGGCTACAAAGTCTAACCCATTGAAGGCTAAAGCTTCAGAAAACCATTATACTAAAAATATCAAGACTCACTCCCTCCCTCACCCCATCAGTCACAATTAATCCTCTACCAAAGTCATGCTTAAGTACTGGTGCCTCTACATCCATGCCACTAAGCTTTTAATGCCAACATCAGGGTTTTATTTAACTCTAAAAAATGATTAGCATTTTGCTCATAAAAGTGCTAAAACTTTGTGAAAATTAATAGCTCTTGCCTCACTGTGTTTAACAAACACAGCATGTCTAGAAAATCTATATAAATACTTTCTGTACAGTTAGTATCATACCAAAGAAACAACTGCTAATCAATTATTCAAAACCCTGCAACATGCTTCTTTTTTCTGCTGCTGTGAGTTTCCTCATCTGTGAAGTTCCATTCTCCTTGTGGCAGCCCCCCCCCCCAAACCAGATAATTTATTTAAAAACATTTTGTTGAGAAATTTTTGTTTTAGTATATCCATGTTCAGGAAAAATGAATGTGTAAAAGAAACCAAAATCCCCATTCATCAGTTAATTGAATCACAATACAGCATGTTAAGAATTTTCAGATTCTATGTGTAACCTACAGTAAGTCAAACATAAATTAGACACACAAATGCCTGGGTATTTGCAAGAGAAGCAGATGTTGTTATTATCATTCAGTTATAAACACCTATAGTCATAAACTGCAAGTTAAGAAAATTCAGTAGAATATTAACATTAGCCCAGAACTGCCTGCCTGAGAATGAAGTTGGTATATTATCTGGAAAAAGCAAAATATTGGGTCTCTTGCTACAGTATGCAACGTCCTGCAAAGATGGCGGTGTCACATGGCTCAATGAGGGTTCTAAGGGAACTTGTTATGCAGAAAGTTCCAGGAGCAGTCATAAAAACTGGAATAACAGGTTCCAAGGAGTAATTAACTCAAAAATAATGTTAGAATAAACTACCCCATTCATTCAGAGGTGTCAATGAATGTATTTGTTAACCATGCTGGTTTATCTTCTGCTTCACTCATGGTAAAAATGTGAAACTGCATTTATGCTATTTTAAATGAAAAATGAGTGATAAATAGCTTGTCCAGTTGGATGGCAGCTCTGACAGTTGTTCCAGTCTTTCTTTTCACTGATATAAACTGAGCCAGGAAAAAAAATAAACCAAGTTAAAAAAAAACGGCATTTTGTTTCTACAACTAGTTGCTAATTGCAGCTGGTATTTTTAACATGTGAAAGTCAACTCCACTTCTCAAACTTAAAAAGAAAAATACACTTAATCACAGACTGTGTTTACCATGTACTGTGCCCATTTTAGAATATAAATGTTTAAGAAATACATGAAAGTTGTCTATTTTCCTTGAAGTTGAATGCTTAAGCTGTGGTTTCAGACATTTCTTAGTGTTTCCTTTTGAGACACCAGGTGACTCTGATAATCATTTGTTCCAAGGGTTTCCTTGAAGTTGAATCCTTAAGCTGTAGTTTCAGACATTTCTTAGTGTTTCCTTTTGAGACACCAGGTGACTCTGGTAATCATTTCTTCCAAGGGTTTTTAAGTCAGTTTGAAGCCAATTTAAGTATCTTCTGTTCTCTCAGTCCTTAACAAAATGCAGTTCCTTGGTCCACACCCCAAACTCTAGTGAGTCTTCTTTCAGTATGATAGAGCCACCTCATGCCCCTCCCACATGAATAAAAAAAAAGGTGGGGTGGACCTTTTGGAGCTTCTTGGTGGAAGTGGAGTGGACCTTGCTTCCCCCCAAAAAACAATGTTGCCTCCCACTACTCAGGTTCCAGTTCTTGTACCACCCATTTAAGAAAGAAACTAGTACCCTGTAACCATTGAATAACATGAAGGTGTATTTATTTGAGGGTGGAAAACATTTCTTGGAGGAGGGTAAGGCTGAGGAGACTATTTACACCTTCAGTCAGTTCCACGGTCAGAAAACATGACATCACTCCTTTTGTACATGCAATACTCCTGTAGGCTCCACCCACAATTGTAAAAAGGGAAGGGGTAGACCGTGCAGATTGGGACCAGGAAAAGGCAGACATCCTGAACAAGTACTTTTGTTCAGTGTTCGCAGAGGAAGGAGAAATGGAGGAGCCACAAAAAAGCAACAGAAGCTTTGGAGGCAGGGAGGTGGACACTAGTCCTTTTTTGGAGGTGAAAGTCCTGAAGGGACTAACAAATCTGAAGGTGGACAAAGCAATGGGGCCAGATGGGGTGCATCCAAGGGTACTGAAGGAGCTCTCAGGGAAATACTGGCTGCACCTCTAATAATTCTATTCAACAGCTCACTGGAAACAGAAGCGGTTCTGGAGAACTGGAGGAGGGTGGATGTAGTCCCACTATACAAAAGTGGTAGCAAGGAGACAGGATGGCAATTATAGGCCTGTCAGCCTGACATTGGTGGTGAGAAAGTTAATGGCTTCACTGCTGAAGGAAAGGATTGCATAATATCTTGAATCCAGTGGGTTTCAAGACCCAGAGCAGCATTGTTTCACAGGGGGGTGGTCATGTCAAACAAATCTCATAGATTTCTTTGACTGAGTGACAAAGGATTTAGATCAGGGTGGCGTGGTGATGTGGCCTACTTAAATTTCAATAAGGCTTTCGACAATATTCTAC
Organism: Neoceratodus forsteri; assembly: GCA_016271365.2. Taxonomy (NCBI): domain Eukaryota; kingdom Metazoa; phylum Chordata; order Ceratodontiformes; family Ceratodontidae; genus Neoceratodus; species Neoceratodus forsteri. The sequence continues at coordinate 998,195,199 of CM057458.1, read as the reverse complement.
ATAGGAGGACAGTAAGCAAGCTGTGTAGCTTAGGAATGGGTCCAAAGGTGGCAAACTGGATAAGAAATTGGTTGGGGGATAGGTAACAGAGTTCACTCCAAGGCAGAAAGGGTTAGCAGTGGTGTGCCTCAGAGTTCAGTGCTGGGGACGGTCCTTTTCATTCTATTTAAAAGTACATTGCAGAGGAGCTGGAAGGGAAGGTCTGCATCTTTGGGAATTATGCCAAAATCTGCAATAGGGTGAATACTCAGTGGGGTGGGGGTGGGAGAGACTATGGAAAGGATGAGCAGAGACCTGAGAAAACTTGAGGAGTGGTCAAGGGTATGACAGCTAGGTTTCAAATGCAACAAAGTGCAAAATAATGCACTTAGGGCACTGAAACCGAGAGGCAGAGTATAAAATGGGCAGTAAAATGGTTGGAGTGGTATTGATAACCACCAAGCAGATATAAGGATAATCATATTGGATGACCTAAAGGTGGCCAGGCAATGTGACAAGGCAGTAGGGAGAACAAGTGGGATGGTGGGGTACATAGGGAGGGGTATCACCAGCAGAAAGAGGTAGGTGGTGTTCTCCCTGTATAGATCACTTTCAAGACTACACCTAGAGAACTGTGTCCAGTTCTGAAGACCACAGGCTCAATTCTCAAAGAGGGGTTAGACTGGCACAAGCTGCAGAAAAAAGCAACTTGCACCAAATCCCGGTGTGCTATGGACCCTGCACCAGATTTTGGTACAGGAGGGGTCCCGGCACCTATGTCCCCACACCTGCCACAACCTCACCCATGCATCATACATAAAGCACATGGGAGGGGTTTTCCATAGGCTTTGTGCGGCAAAGGCTAGTGGCCCCCCATCCCTGATCTCCTGATAAAATAAATTCCCGTCCCTGGTGGTCTAGTGCCCCCCCCCGATCCCCAATGTCATGGGTAATAATAATTAATAAAAAAAAAATTCCCTGGTGGTCTAGTGGTGCCCCTCATCCCTAATGTTGTGGGTAATAATAATTAATAAAAAATCATTCTCTGGTGGTCTAGTGGCTTCCCTTCACCAATCCCCATTGTCACAGGTAATAATAATTAACAATCCCCCTTCCCTGGCAGTCTACCCCCACCCCAGCAGGTAGTGCCCACCACTCCGCTCCCCCATCCCAAAACAGCTGGCTACCAGCACAGCCCTCCTCTCACCTCCGCAGCTGGCAGTCGACTGAACTGTCACTGAGCCTGTACTGTATAGTGTATGTGCTCATTGATTGACATTCAGTCAATGAGTATGTACACTATACAGTACATGCTCAGTGACAGTTCAGTCAGCAGCCAGCCACAGAGGTGAGAGTAGGGCTGTGCTGGTTGCCAGCTCTGTTTTAGGATGGGGGAGCAGGGAGATAGGCACTACTTGCTGGGGTTGGGGTTGGGGGTCCACTAGACTACCAGGGAAGGGTTTTTTATTAATTATTATTACTGGTGACATCAGGGATCAGGTAAGGGGGTCAACTAGACCACCAGGGAAGGGTTTTTAATAATTATTATTATCGGTGACATCAGGGATCGGGGAAGGGGGGTCACTAGACCACCAGGAAGGGGGCTTTTTATTAGTTATTATTATTAGCCCTGGCTAGTCTAATGGTACTTAGAAATGTGCCCTCTGGGACAATTTTCAGAACCATGCATGCAGCCTGTGTTTGATGTAGGCTGCTTTTCAGAATAGCTCAGGGTGTGTTGCTTGCCTCAAGGTGCCACTTGCATCATTTAGGTTTGATGCAGGCACCATGTGTCATTTTAAGGGCTTTGAGAATCAGGCCCCACATCTCCAGAAGGACACAGACAGAGCAGAGGCAGTCCAGAGGAGGGCAATTAGAATAGTGCAGGGTCTACATCAAAAGCCCTATGAGTAGAGGCTAAAGGACCTCAATATGTACACCCTGGAACAGAGAGGGAGGATATGATAGAGACGTTTAAATACATCACAGAGAGAAATAAGACACAGGAAGGAAGGAAGTTTTATTTTTATATTTAGAAAGCTTTATTCAGTTTCAAAATTCACAACATAATACAATGAAACAGATATAACAGCAGGGCTATAATTCCTCCCACTCCCTACCCTCCCCACCCACCCCTCACACCTCCCTCCCTCCCTTGAGTGCTTAGAATCCCATCATAACCTTAGCTCATAATCTATACAGTATGTAAAATAATACCAATGAAGGGAGCTAGAGAACCTAGGCATGTTGGTTCAGGTAGAGAGCAAATAATTTGCCCCATTTATGATCAAAGGAAGATGGTCTGTTCCGAAGACTTGCTATCATTTTTTCTGTTCTAAAGTAAAAGGACATTTCATGTAACCATTCCATGTAGGAGATGGTGGATTGGTCTAACCAGTGCTTGAGGACAAGTGTTTTCACTGCAATAGAAATAAGGGAAATATGAAATTTCCTTTCTCTAACCTTTATTTGAGATAAATCCCCCAATATACAGATGTTCGGAGTAAAAAGATCATCCAAGCCCAGCAAAGGGTCAATTTGGGATTTGATTTTGGACTACAAGGGGGAGACCTTTTCACAGGTCCAGAAAACATGTAGAAATGTTACATCCACTTTACCGCGTCCAACAAAAGAGGGTGACTGCAGATGTCCCATTTTTGCTAACTTGACAGGGGTATAATACATATTATTGAGTATTTGATATTGGGTAAGTCTTGACGGGTCTTGTGTGTTGTAAGTATGTAGATCACCCCATATATCAGACCAATTGACCCCGTGATCTGGGATAAGAGAGTCCCATATTATGGAGCCTGATAAAATGGCAGGGAAAAAAGGTAGAAAGGAAGCAATTGTATATCAGTGAGACACTATGTAGCTGGACAGCTAACTCTTGAATCTGGGCTATTAGATTGTTCAATCCAGAGGGCACGAATGCAGAACCAAATTTGTGTAGTAGGAGGTGTCTCAACTGATGTATCTTGAAAACATAGATAGGAGGAATCCGTAATTTTACAAGCAGTTCTGTAGATGAAAGGAGTCCACTGGGTTGATAAAAATTGGAAACCCAAGCCCCTTGGGAAGCCAGTCTACCGTAAGGGGTGTGTTTCCAATTCTTAAGGCTGGGTTACCTAAAATAGATTACATAGTACCCTTGCTTGGGAAAATATGGAGAGAGGAGCAGATTTGGGAGAAGATTTTGTTGGAAATGCCCAGTACTGAGTGTTGGACTGTATCTGGCAGCAACCTCAAGGGTGAGAGGAGAGCTGTGAGTGGAGATAACTTGGCTAAGCAGAGAATATCTGCCTCAATTTGAAGCCATATAGGAATATAGGTGTGTTCTTGCCGATTGGGAGTAGAAGACATCTACTTACCTAGTTTGTGTAGGTGGCTGGCCCAGTAATAATATAGGATGATAGGTAATTTGAGCCCCTCACTAGTTTTGGGAAGGGTGAGTTTACTGTAGGCTCTTCGGGGTGTCTTGTTTAGCCATACAAATTCTGAGATAATGGTGTGGATATGGTGGAAGAAGGAAAGAGGTAGCCAAATGTTGACCATGCTAAGGGGATAAAATAATCCAGGAAGAACATTCATTTTGATAAGGTTTACCCTACCACAGAGAGTTACAGGCAAAACTTTCCAACGAGAGAGGTCTTGTTGGATCTTCCAAATCAGGTTATCTAAATTAAATTTCTTGTATCGAAGTGGGTCTGTGGTAAGGTGTAAACCCAAATATTTCATCGAGTGAGGGGTCCACTTCATTCCAAATTTATTAAAGTCCTGGCAGAAGGTATGGTGATTAAGGGGGAGGATTTCAGTTTTGTTATGGTCTAAGTTATAGTTAGAAAACTTGCTGAATCCTTCTATAATAGAGAGCACCTTGTCTAGGGAGGATATGGGGTTTGAGAGATGGAGGAGAATATCATCTGCATACACAGAGAGTGACAGGTTATAAGCGCCTATTGGAATACCATGTATCTGAGGAGAGGTTTTAAGCTGCCTAATCAGAGGTTCTAAGTATAGATTGAAAAGAAGGGGGGATAGAAGGGAAGTATTTTTCAGAGGAAAAGGTGCTCAAGAACAAGGGGTATTGCTATTAGTTGGTAGGTTGTTATGGGCATTTGCCTACTTGGTTCAAATTTTCCTAGGATACCTATGAAGGGGGACATGCTATGAAGCTGGAGGGGATTAATTCAGGAGAGATGTGAGGAAGTATGTCTTCACAGACAGAGTAGTGGAGTCCTGGAACAGCCTTCCAGTGGAGGTGGTGGGTTGAACACAGTGGTGGGGTGCAAGAATGCATGGGATAAATACAAGGGAATCATAGTCGAAATGAATGGGGAAGGGAGAAAGACCTGTAGATCAGGTACCGTCTGCAGTAATAGTGTAGGTAGGGAGGAATGGGCATACTAGATTGGATAAGTGGTCCTTATCTGCTGTCAACTACTACGTTTCTCTGTTTCTAAGACTGTGAGGGCTGCTTCCTTGATGAGGATAATTGAAGCATAAACACAAAAGTGTTAGAGGCTTCCTTTCCTGCTTACAAATGGAATCCTATTCTTTAGTTTTGTTTTCCAGTGAATATTTCCCCCAGGTTGTGCTGCTGTTCAATACATCCATTTGATTAACTTCCTCTGCCCTCTCCTATGTCATGCCCATAGACACAGTTGAAAATCTTTGAAGACTATATCATGAGATGCCAAGTCTGACTACAGTAAAATTGACCATTGCCACCTGAACCATATGCATCAAGACTGAAAAACATGGACAGTCTACTCTGCAGTGTAAATGCTATTGATAGCCATGCAGACCATGCAGACAATCCACCAGCAATCCAGATACCACCTCCTCTTCCTCTGTCCTGCTTGCAACCTCCACATCTGCAGCAGCATGGCTCACCACTGCCTCCACTGCATGCACTCATTCAAAACTGAAAAACAAGGACTCTTAAGCCAGGGTAAACGCTGTTGTTGCCAGCCATGCAGACCATGCCTCCATAAATAATCAAAACACCACCTTCTCCTCCTCCTCTGTTCTGCTTGTGTCTTCCAAATCCACCAACAACATGGCCCACCACTGCCTGTACCACATGCACTAATTAAAAACTGAAAAAACAAGGACACATAAGCCAGCGTAAATGACATTGCCAGGTAGACTTCATCCCAGCCAGACAGCCCATCAGCCAGTTTTACAGCCATCCTGTGAGCCAGCACATAAGCCAGCCTGCCAGCCGGCCCACCAGCCAATCTTCCAGCCAGCAAGTCAGATCTCAAACTGAGCCTCCAGCCAGCCAGCCCATCAAGGCAGCAAGACCTGAAATCCAGCAAAGGCAAACATTATCTGCTGTGATGGTAAGTGTCTTTCATTCTTTTTCACACAACTTGTCCTCACTGTTGGCAGTGAGTCTGTCATCCACAGGAGGGACTTCCACCCTGCTCACAAGACATTACTTTTTTTTCCTTTTACTTTCTGTTTTTTCCCCTCCAGCCCACCAGCTGCTTCCGCCATTTCTCAGAGCTCCCCAGGCACCTCACGATCCCCTCCTGCCCCAGCTGCTGGGCATCTACCTCCATGGAGCCTTGGCTTCAGCCCCCAGGTAGGGTTGAGAGGGGGTGCTACCCCCAGACTTTCTTGGTTTTGTCAGGTGGTGCTGCATGAGGCAGGGGAACCCTGGCTGTACCTGTAGCCTATCATCGTTGTGGAGGTGCTGGGGGCCGCAGAGTGGGACTGGACAATAGATAAGGACAATAAATATATTGCCCAGCCACAATGGTAGCAAAGTCAGACTAAATGACTTTATTTTTTTCTTCACATGTGATAGGTATTGAAAGACTGGGATTGGACGATGGATCTTTCATGAAGCCACAATGGAGGCACAGTGAGGCTAAATGAATGTTTTTTTTCTTCACAGGTGACACGTACAGTAAGACTTGGAGTGGACAATGTGCATATTGTCTGTGTGGTCAGTCACCCACCGTGGCCATTTTAGTAAGAGCTGCATAATTTTCCCTTGTCTTCACAGGTCTGCTCTTGTCCTGCTCTCTTCTCATCCAGGAAGCAAGACTTCTCCTTTTGTGCTTCCTCTGCCTGGGGCACCATTGTTCCATTTCAAGACAGGGTCTTCATCAATGTGGCAGTAAGTATCCGTTCAAAAAGTTATTTTTTCTTTTTTTTTTTTGGTTTCACTTTACAGGTGCATTGCAACACAAAATGGATGTACTACAGTCTAAATACTTTCTATTTTGTACTTACATCAGGTCTGTTTACATTCGATCATCAAGAAGAATTTCTTGTCCTCCTACTCCAAGCACGCCATTGCCATCTTTTCCACCAGATCGTTGATGTGGTCAGCTATGCCAACTAATGCTTAGACCTCTGCCTCCAGCTTCTACACCACTGTGTGTGGTCTTATTAAAGTTAGTCATCCTCTGTGTCCAGCATATATAACAGCCCTCCGACTCATGCTGCTACCTCAGTCTACAATTTGTCACCTACCTAAAAAATATCTGAAATGAGACAAACAGAGCAAACAACAGTTATACAGTGACACAGGATATGGCTACCATTTAAGAAAAAAAAAGTAAAAAAAAATTACCTTCCATGGTTGAAAATACTCATAAATCAAATAGCCAGATCTGGGCAAGATCCATGCAGTAACAGGATTCAGTCACCCTAGTGGTAAATACCTGCAACAAAGAAACAGTAGCAAAAGATGATTGTAAGTACAATGGTTTCAAATACTGCCACAACCCAAAACAAGCATGTGTCAATGCTGAATGTTGTCGCGCTGGCATTGGCTTTGGTAGTGTAGTGCGGAAACACATTTTTGGCAGGATGTGAAAAACAACAGCTGTACTGTTCATAAGGAGGTGTAAAAAAATGGCAGTGGTGAAAATGTGGCATGTAAGTATTGCAAATTTGTGAAGTTACAAGGGTGTGTGGGAAATGCTCAACGCACACTTGTAACACAATCACTTTATGGAGTTCCAGCACCAAATTTTCAACATAGGCATTTTAGTACCTCTGCTCATGTACAGTGTCACTGTCATTTCCTCAAACTGTCCCAAAAAGTGATTTCGCACAGCGACCACGCTATTCTGCGCCGGACGTGCGAAAACACATTTTGGGCAGGATATGTAAAATGACAGCTGTACTGTTCATCAAGAGGTGTGAAAAATGCCAATGGTGAAAATCCAGAGTGAAAGTATTACAAATGCACAACGTTACGAGAGTGCGTGCAAACTGCACAATGCACACTCGTAACACAGTCATTTTACGGAGTATCGTCACCAAATTTTCAATATAGGCATTTTAGGACCTCTGCTCATGAACAGTGTCACTGTCATTTTTGTAACCTGCCCCAAACACTGATTTCCCACAGTGACCGCGGTATTGTGCGCCGGAAGTGCGGAAACACATTTCGGCCAGGATGTGAAAAATGACAGGTGTACTGTTCACAAGGAGGTATAGAAAAATGACAATGTTGAAAATCTGGCATGAAAATATTGCGAATTCGTGAACTTATGACCGTGCGTAGCAACTGTGCAATGCACACTCGTAAAACAGCCATTTTGGGGATTATTTTCACCAAATTTGCAACATAGGCTATTTGAGAGCCCACCTCATGAACACTCCCACTGTCCTTTGTAAATTGATCCCGAAAGGTGATTCCGCTCAGTGACTGCAAAATCACCTTTTGGGACCAATTATCATCATAACAGTGACATAATTCATGAGGAGGGGTCCCAAAAACCCCATGTTGAAAATTTGGTGCAAAAATTCCAAAAAATGCCTGAGATATGCATCAAAGTTGAAAAAACCCTATCTATCCCATTATACAGCTTACCAACATTTCCTCAGTTCGTGATGCGACTTTGAAGAAGTGCAGGCGTGTTTCGGTCACGAAGATTCGTGGTGCCAAGCTCAGAGAGTAGGCATGGGGGTGGGGAGTGGGGAGGCAGGGAGCGAGTGGGTGGGTGCAGGTGGGCAGGAGACTCAAGAGACCATTTTCTGTTTACAGGTAGTAAAAAAAAACATTATGGATGGTGGCTTTGTTTTAGAAGTTGCAATGGCCGACAGGGGATAGGATACCTAACGGCACATAAGAAGGGACATCATGCCAACAGGAGTGGGCCCTGTTGGCACATTAAAGCGGAAGGGGGGGTGGATGCCGATGGGGATTGGGCACCCCCATCAGCAAACAATGAAAGCGGGGGGCACATTCTACTGACAGGGAGTGGGCTCCCCCATTGGCACATACTTGAGGGGCAGGGCAAGCCGACCAGGGGATTGGGCACCCCCGAAGTTGGCAGTTTAGCGGCCACTGTGTCGCAATGGTTCTAGCTGGTGAAGCACGTAGGAAGGGTCCATTGCATGTGACGAGCTTTGCTCGCATTGCAGCGGACCTTTCCTTAGATGTGCTCACCACATTAGTATGCATGGTGTGGCGCAGGCATGCAGGCTGATTGGGGAATGAGGGATGCACCTACTGGTGCATGCCCTGCATTCGCCCAACAGCGACAGTGCCTCCAAATCTGCTCTACTGCAAGATGTTGGCTGCGCAAGCGCACCAACATAAAAAGGTAAAGGAAACTACTTAACTGCTGGTAGGTCACTACAAATTGGCATTTGAGTTGCAGATCATCATCTGGATCTACTTGTTACAGATTACATTCACAAAGTACAGCAGCAGCAGGAGTACATAAGATGTATGGGAGCACATCTCATTTCAGGGCATTATGAGAATTTTTCAGTCATGAGAATTCACTTTTATTTTCCAGGCACAAAAGTGCACCTTGACAGTTCCTGTACAGACTCAGGCATCACAGCACCAGATATTAGCAGCAGCATAGCATTTAAGATTTATGAGACCACATTTCATTTTGGGGTGTCATGAGGATTTTTCCAGCCATGAGAATTCACTTTAATTTTCCAGGCACTAAAGTGTATCTTGACAGTTGTTGTGGAGACTCATGCAGCAGAGCACCAGACAGCAGCAGTAACATATATAACTTGGAGAGAAACCACATCTCATTTAATGGTGTCATAAGAAAAAAGTTCACAGCAGCAATGCATGTAGCAGCATGGTCTATTTATTCTGTCACTCGCACCTCAATATATTGGAATACCGAATTTATGTATATTGTGCTTCTTGAAACAATTCTGGGAGACGAGAAGTAATATGAATTGTGATTAACACACAACTAACACAAAGTGCATTACAACAAGAGTGTCTGGGGCAGTTACACATTGTGAAGTCCAGTGTGGCAACATGTAGCAGGCAGTCCAATTGTTTGTGGCACTAGAGAAAAATTCTGGAATTCACATAATTAATGTGAATTGTAATTAACACAAAGTGTATTATAACATATAGGACAGTGTATGAGAAGCCATTCACAACAAGGCTATTCTTCCCGAGTGGAAACAATGATGACTGATAACCTCAAAAGCAAACCTTGAGATGTCCCTAAGTTGGTATTGTATCCACGAGGAGGGGGAGAGTAGTTGAGTTGTGTATATTCCCATACACTGTTCTATGTAGTGTATGGTGGGACCAGATGTCTAAAGCTGTCATGTAAAAAAACAAAAAACATCATAAGCACTCACTTTTTTAAGTCTGAAGTCCATTCTGCTGATCGTGCTTGAACAACTGCCCGCTGCCCATCATACACGTGCGCGACTTATCGACAGCCACTGACAAATCACAAATGCTGATGGAGTCGCTTGTATTATGATGTCCTCACTAATGCAAAATTAAAAATCATTCTGCATTAGTGAGGATGTCACTACTGTGGCAGAATGACTTTCTGCAGTGTATCAATCAATCAATCAATCAAAGTCTTTATTTAACCAGGCGATCACCATTGAGCAAGCTCATTTTCGAGGTGGACCTTGGTTTGTCAACAAAGAACAAGGGACAATATACATGGGATGCAACACACAAGAAAATAATAATAATAAAAATAAAGTGAGATACAATAATACAGTATATACAAAGTATCAGCAGGTAGCATTGACAGTAGTATATGTTTGGAACAGAAGATACAGCTAGTTTTGGGTAGGACACAATTTTTCATATAAGTAAAGAAATATACATATCAGGAGCACCGAACATAAATAAAACCTAATATCAAAAGATATATAGCGATACAGTATGGAGAATTTAGAGCTGGAACTGGGGTCAAAGGAATGTGGAAGGGACAGATATAGGGGGCAGAAAAAGGGGAGAGGGAAGAGTCGATTATAGATGTGATCAGTCTTTTAACAGTAGTAATTAGAGTGTGCTTGGACTTATAGGAGTCACTATTTAGGGTAGACAGGCACAGGACTCCTCATTATGATGTAGATATAGAAATTTAAAAGCTGCTAGGCTGTTGGGTGAGTTAATTTCAAAGTTTTTTGCAGTTTGTTCTACAGTCGAGGGAGCACAAAGCTGATGGCTGCTCTGCCAATGTAAGATTTTGCTTTGTAAACATAAAGGTAGATATATGAGGTACTTCTCAGGGCATACTTCCCCAGAGTGCAAAAAGGTAAACAGACAGAGATATACTGGGACAGTTTATTTGAGATAGCTTTGTATGTCCAAACTGCAGCATTTTTTTGCTGTCTGTAAGCAAAGGATGACCATCCCACTGCCGTGTACAATGCACAGTGGTGGGTTGAGTAAGGAAGACCCATCATAAATCTTATGGTTCTGTGATAAAGCGTATCAAGTTTGGCTAGGGAACCTGCAGGTCCCTGACTGTATAGAAAATCTGCATAATCCAATAGGGAAAGAAAGGTAGTTTGAACCAGTTTTAGTTTAGCATCTCTTGTGAGGAGATTATAAATCCTAAAGAACAGACCAAGTCTTTGTCTAGATTTCTTTGCCAGTTCTTCTAAGCAATCTGTGAAAGTAAGTCTATGGTCTAACCAGACCCCCAGGTACTTGAACTTTGGTACACAGTCCAACCGCTCACCTAGAATGGTAGTGATCTGTGGGAGTGTCCCAGCAATTGCAGGATTTATTGCATTGTGAAGGGGCTTTCCATATACTATCGCATTCCACCATACACTGTAAGAGTGCTTGGGGCAGTTACACACTGTGACCTACCATATGGTGGCATGCAGCAACCTGTCCAATTTTTTGTGGCACTAGAGAAACATTCTGGAATTCACTTAATTAATGTGAATTGTGATTTATGCACAATTAACACAAAGTGTGTTACAACAAGGGTGTGTGGGGCAATTACACGCTATGAACTATTGTGTGGCAGCATGTAGCAGCCTGCCAAATATTTTGGCACACCCGAGAAAAATTCTGGGAGAGAAGAATTTATGTGAATTGTGATTTATGTACAGTTAACATTAAGTGAGTCACAACAACGGTGTTTTGGGGCCAGAAAAAAAAGCACAGAACAGTACCATGTAACACTTCCTGCAGCAGCCTGACATATTTATTCTGGTAGTTGAGAAACATTATGGAAAGATATCAAAATAGAGAGGAAAGCTATCAAGAAGATATAGGCTGGAAATGTAGTTTCATTTTTTTTTGTTTGTTTTTTCCAAAAGACAGTAACAAGCGTACAGATATAAAACACAGTAACAAGAGTACAGATATAAAGCACAGTAGCAAGAGTACAGATATAAAGCCAGTAACAAGAGTACAGATATAAAGCACAAGTCTCAGATGTGCAAGTAGGGGTCAATCTGGGGACCAGTGACCACAAGACTATCCAGCTGACTGTGAACAAGGTAGTAGATACCAGTCACACTGAAACCAAGGTTCTAGAGTTCAGGAGAGCTAACTTTCCTGAAATGAGACATATAGTCACATCCATGCTAGATGATAGAAACTCAGAAGATGTAGAAGACCGTTGGGAGGCCTTAAAAACTGCTTTAAATACAGCTACAGCTACATGCACTAGGCAGATCACCAAATCCAAAAGAAAGAAATATCCACTCTGGTTCACCAAGGAAGTTGCAACCAAAATCAAGGAAAAAAGGAGGGCTTTTGCAAAACATAAACAAACTAAAAGTGAATTAGATAGAGAAGAATATAAAAACAAGCTGAGTGAAGCAGGAAAGGCAGTTGGGAGATCAAAAGCGCAGACAGAATAGAAAAAAGCACAGGGGGTCAAGAAGGGAGACAAAACCTTCTTCAGATATATAAGGGAAGAAAGAAAGTAAAGGGGGACTCGTCAGGTTAGCAACAAAGGAAGGCAAGATGGCAGAGACAGGTGAAGACAAAGCAGAGTTACTAAATGATTTCTTTTGCTCAATCTTCACCATAGAAGACAGCGGGATGGGTCCTACACTAAGTAGGTCAGTGCACAACAACACAGGAGCAGACACAAGACCCTTCACAAGGAAAAGGGTCCTAGAAGAACTGAATAGGCTCAAGGTAGATAAAGCAATAGGGCCAGATGGCATCCACCCTAGGGTACTGAAGGAGCTTCGGGAAGAACTTGCCAGACCACTGGCTGAGCTTTTCAGCAAGTCACTGAAAAGTGGAATGACACCTCAGGACTGGAAAAGGGCAACAGTAGTACCTTTACACAAGAGCAGAAGCAAGGAAGAGGCAGGAAACTACCGACCAGTCAGTTTGACCTCGGTGGTAGGAAAAATTATGGAGTCGTTGCAGAAGGAGAGAATAGTGAACTACCTGGAGGATAGCAGACAGACTGACCCCAGGCAACATGGCTTCACAGCAGGATGCTCTTGTCAAACCGATATGATTGACTTTTTTGACTGGGTCACCAGAGCAGTCGACCAGGGAGGAACAGTAGACATTGTGTACCTGGACTTCAGCAAAGCCTTGGACACTTGGACACAGAAGGCTAGCTAACAAATTAGAGCATACAGGAGACAGTCATAAGATAGTGAACTGGATCAACAATTGGCTGCAAGATAGAAGGCAGAGAGTGCTTGTCAATGGATCATTATCAAGGGAAGGCAAAGTTACCAGTGGTGTTCCACAGGGGGTCTGTGCTGGAACCTATCCTCTTTAACATATTTTTCGGGGATACTGCAAATGACTTGATGGGGAAGGTTTGCCTATCTGCAGATGACACAAAACTCTGCAACAGAGTAGACACACAGGAGGTAGTGAAAGGTATGAAACTAGATGTGAAAAAACTCAAAGAACAGTCCAGGGATTGGCAGTTGAAGTTTAATGCCAACACGTGCAAGGTTATGTATACAGGAAAAAGAAACCCAGGGATAAAGTACACACAAGGAGGGCATCAGTAAGAGGAGACAAAGACAGAAAGAGACCACAGAGTAATCATCACGGATGACTTAAAGGCTGGAAAACAGTGTGAAAAGGCAGTACTGAGGGCGAATGGCATCTTTGGATGCATTGGTAGGGGAATTACAGTAGAAAGAGCAAGGTTATCATTCCTCTATAGGTCCTTGGTGAGGCCACATTTAGAGTACTGCAGTCAGTTTTGGAGGCCCCACCTCAAAAAAGACATAGACTGCCTGGAGACAGTACAGAGAAGGGCTACAAAGAAGGTGTATGGACTGCATCATGAGCCAAATGAGGCAAGGCTCAGGGAATTAAATCTCTACATAGAAACATAGAAACAGAATTTGATGGCAGATAAGGACTGCTTGGCCCACTTAGTCTGCCCATTTTCCTATCTGATGGATAAGCTGCAGATCCTAGTTAACCAACAGCCTACCCCCTCCTACCCCCCCAACTAGAACTGCCTTACATCTGTCCCATGCATTATTGAACTCCCCCACTGTTCTTGACTCCACAACCTCCTCAGGAAGGCTGTTCCATGCATCCACAACCCTCTCCATGAAAAGATTCTGCCTCACATTACCACTGAGCCATCCCCCTTCTATTTTCAAATTGTGCCCCCTTGTTCTTGCACATCTCTTTTTCTGAAAGATACTACCCTCTTGGACTTTGCTGATTCCCTTGAGGTACTTGAAAGTTTCTATCATGTCCCCCCCTTCCTTCTTTCCTCGAGGTTATACATATTAAGCTCCTTTAGTCTCTTCATATGTCTTCTGGTGCAGACCCTGCACCATTTTAGCTGCCTCCTCTGGACAGCCTCCACTCTGTCTATGTCTTTGTGGAGATGGGGTCTCCAGAACTGCACACAGTACTCCAGATGGGGTCTCATCAACTGTCTGTACAGAGGGATAACAGCTTCCTGTTTTCTACTATTGATGCCTCTCCCTATGCATCCCAGTATCCCCCAACCCTCCTTACTGCCTTCTCACATTGTCTGCCCACCTTTAGGTCATCTGATGTAATTACCCCCAGGTTCCTTTTCATTTTTGTTGTCAGTATCTCACCACCCCATGGTATACTTTTCCTCTGGGTTTTTGTTTTCCAGCTGCATTACCTTGCACTTCTTTGTGTTAAATCTAAGTTGCCATACATTTGACCATTCCTCCAACCTTGCCAAGTCCCTTCTCATCCTTTCCACTCCATCTTGTGTATCAACCCTGTTTGCAGAGCTTTGTGTCATCTGCAAAGATAGATACTTTTCCTTCCAGTTCCTCTGCAATGTCACTTATGAAGACATTAAAAAGGACCGATCCCAGTACTGAACCCTGTGGTACCCCACTAGTAACCTTCCTTTCTTCACTGTGGACTCCGTTTACTATTACCCTTTGCATCCTGTTGTCCAGCCAATTTTTCATCCAGGCTACCACCTTGGGACCCACTCCAAGGCTGGCTAACTTATATATTAATCTTTTGTGTGGGACTGTATCTAATGCCTTGCTAAAATCTAGGTAGGCCATGTCCACAGCCCCTCCCTGGTCTACTACTTTGGTCACCCAGTCAAAGAAATCTATTAGATTCGTCTGACACGGCCTTCCCATGGTGAATCCATGCTGCCTGTGTCCTGTGCCCCACTGGCCTCTAGGTACTCAACAATTCTTTCATTCAGAAGTGATTCCATCATTTTCCCTGCCATTGAGGTCAAACAAACTGGTCTGTAGTTTCCTGCCTCTGCCCTGCTCACACTTTTGTGAAGAGGAATCACATCCACCCTCCTCCAGTCCTCAGGTACCACCCCATCCTCCCATGATTTGTTAAAGAGAGTAGTCAGTGGTGTCACTAGTTCTACCCTTAGATCTTTTAGAATTCTTGGGCTAATCCCATCAGGCCCCATTGCTTTGTCCACCTTCAGTTTTATTAGTTCTTTCAGAACCCTTTCTTCTGTGAATTGACTGGTATTGACCCCCCTATCCAGAGTGTTTCTCTTGTTTTGGTTTAGTTACCTCCACCTCCTGTTCCTTTGTAAATACTGAGCAGAAATATTCGTTCAGTATCACTGTCACCCTCTGCACAGATTCCCTTCCCTTTATTAAGCCTCAGTATCCCTCTCTTGGTCTTTCTTCACTCCCTAATGTACCTATAAAAGGTCTTATCCCCCTTCTTAACAGAGTTGGCTATCCATTCTTCAGTTTGGGCCTTTGCTATTCTGACTGCCTTCCCTGCCTCTTTCTGCTTTAACTGATAAAGTTCTCTGTCCTGCTCCTTCTGTGTTTCCTTATGTTTCCTGAATGCTATCCTTTTCTCCTTAACCTTCCCTGCCACCTCTTTTGAGAACCATAGCGTTTTTTTCCTTCATTGTGTTTTGTTGATTTGCTTCACACAAAGGCTTGTTGCCTCTGTGATGGCTGTTTTGATTACTCCACATTGTTCCTCCACCCCTCCTTCTTGCCTGTTTGCTAGTGCTTTTCTGAGGCACTCTCTCATTTTCCCAAAGTCAGCCCTTATAAAGTCCAATACTCTTGCTTTTGTATGGCTTGACTCTATGGCTGTGTTTATCGTGAATCACATTATTTGGTGGTCGTTTGTTCCCAGATGGCTACCCACTTCTAAATCCAAGATTGTTTCTCCTTCCCCATTTGAGAGAACCAGGTCCAAGACTGCTCCCTCCCGAGTGGGTTCCGATACTAGCTGTCTGAGGCACGCCCCTTGTAGTGCATCAAGAATTACCCTGCTCTTGGATGTGCCTACAACAACGTTGCTTCAGTTAACATTTGACATATTCAGGTCCCCATCAACAATATCTCACCTTTTTCTGCCATTCTAAGGATGCCTTTTATCATTTCCTTGTCCATTCCCTTCCCCTGAGATGGGGGTCTGTATATAACCCCCATGTGAATTGTGGTGCCATTTCCTGTCTCCAGGGTGACCCAGAGTGCCTCATCTGCTCCCTGTTTACTCTTTAGTTCTGTTGCTTTGATCCCTTCCATTACATAGAGAGCTACTCCTCCTCCTCTTTTACACTCCCTGTCCCACCTGTAGATTGTGTATCCTGGGATGTTGACATCTCAGTTATGGTTCTCTGTGTACCATGTTTCCGTGACTGCCACAACATCCAGGCATCCCTCTTCCATCAAGGCCACTAGTTCAGGGAGCTTGTAACAGAGACTACAGGCATTTTTTGATGGCCTTATCCCTTTTAGCCCCATCCCTGTCCTTACTGTCTTTGCCTTTTTCAGCATTTACCTCTGTCCTGCTCCCTAATAACTTCTCTACCTTGGAGTTTACCTCGTCAATTACTGTGTTTTGTGGGAGGAGGCTGCGATTTCCCTGCTTCTTTTCAGTGCCTCCCCCCTTGGCTAGTTTAAATGCTTGCCAGTGAAACATTTAAACTTATCACCTAGGATCCTGGTCCCCCGCAGACATATGCAGACCATCGCACCAGTATAGGCCTGTATCCCTCCAGGTGGCTCCCCAGTCCCCAATAAAGCCAAAACCCTGAGTTCCACACCAGTTTTTTCAACCATTCATTGATTTACATTGTGCGGAGTACCCTAGCATCACCCTTGCCATAGACAGACAGCACCTCCGAGAAGGTTACTATATGTGCTACTTGTCTAAGGCCCCTCCCCAACTCTACAAACTCCTCTTGCACTGCTCTGATCCCATTCACAGCCAGGTCATTTGTCCCTAGGTGGACAATAACATCCAGCTCCCTACCCCGTGCAGCTGCTCCCACGATCATGAGGACTTACCTCCCTTTCCCCTTCCTCTCCCACTTCTACCCCCCTAATGATTGAGTCCCCCACCAGAAGTTGTTTTCTTCTCCCCTGTGTGGTCCCGTGCCACTCTCCTGTGGGTCTCCTTTGTGGAGGTTCTCAGCATCCTCCTTGGTCTCCACTGCAGGTGCCTCCATAAAGGAAGCAATATCTGCCAGAACAGTGTATGAATTGTGGAGAGGTACAGCTGGATGGATGCACCTCTGTTCCACCACCCTCTCCTTCCCTGAGCCCACCTTGGTCCAGCCACTTTTCTTTCTTGGCAACCTCTGAGGTAGCGGCGGTAGCCCTGGTGGTCCCTGGGTGGGGGAGTAGGTTTCACAAATCCTAGTCAGGTCAGCCTGGAGATGAGCAACCTCCTCCCTCAGGCCAGAGAGGTGTCTGCAAATAGGGCAGCATTGCAGCCTCCAGAATGTCTCCTGGAACACTGCCGCCCCACAGCCATTGCACTGCACCACTCCCATACACCCTGGAGCAGAGAAGAAACAGAGGGGACATGATCAAAACTTTTAAGTACATTAAGGGAATCAACACAACGCAAGCAGGAAACCTCTTCCAGCAAAACAGGGATGTGTGTATAAGGAGGCACAACTTGCATCGGGTGGGAGGCAGGTTCAAAAGCAACCTCAAGAAGTACTTTGTTACAGAAAGGGTCATAGACCCATGGAACAGCCTACCTCAGGAGGTGGTGGAATCCAAACACGCATGGGGCAGACATTGAGGACATATCGGGGTGCAGTCTAAATAGGGAGGGGGGCAGAAACACAGGCAGACTAGATGGAGCATGCGGTCCCTATCTGCTGACATGATTCCTATGTTTCTATAAAGAGAAGGAACAATAAACAAAACAATACAGTTAGACAGTAAAGATTATTTTATTTTTTTGTATTTTTGAACTTTAAGAAACAAACAAGTGGGACAGTTTGAAGGAATACTGGAAACAGAATAACAAAGAGTTAAACATTAACATGGATTTAAACTGCTTTAATATTTTAAATAAGTGCCAACTGCCAAACTCACTGAGCTCCATTACCACCAGGACCCACATCGCCATGGTGGAGCTCAGCCTTCCACTCCAGCAGCTTCTCCTGATTGGAGAGAATAATTTTAAAATTCAGGTCCACCGAGGTGAACCGGTGATGGAGGTCCCCCACTTTCTTCCTTAGGCCGACAAGCACCAGTGATGATGTTGTTGCTGCTGGCAGTGTGGGTGCTGCTTGTTCAGCTGCTAGAAGTAGAACTGGAGGGGCAGATTGCTTCAAACCTGTTAGCCTGCCACCTCATTGTGTGACATCAACTTCCCTGATGCAGTTTGTCAGATCTGTGCCTTCACAGACAGACAGTCCACAACCTCCACGACCACCAGGATGGACCACTACCACACTCAACTTTCCTCTGTCGCTTCTTCCACTCTTCCTGGTATTTTATTTTTAAATGGGTCTTTCACCCCTAGTACCCAAGTGTGTACCCTGCTTGCTCCAGTTGACCCTGGCCTTACATAAATTATAATTGACCACACTGTTGTCACTAGGGTCAGTTGTAAAAAAAACTCACACCAGGGAATGTTTGGGGTACTGGCAGCGAGGAAGAGCTGCTGGTGCTGAAACAGAGCATGACGCTGGGTTCCACTACAGGGGTGGGGGAGATTGTGCTAGTGCTAGAGCCATGATGGGGTGGGGTCACAAGGGATTCTGACCACTCCATCTCAGTGGAACAGAGGGCTTCTGCTCCTCACTGTTTTCTGGCTCTTGCTGCTGGTCCTGGACCTGCTGCTAACAAGTAAGGCTCATCTCCTCCTGCTGTGGACTTTGCCCTACTGGAGGTTCAGTAGGGGCTGCTGCTACCACTGCTGCTGCATGGTTGGTAGGAGGTACTGAGGTGCTGTGGGAGGGTACACTCCCCAAAAAAAGGCCAGATGGTGAATCACTATGGCGCTGCCATGGGTGTGAACATGTCCACCATGACTCTTCAAAATCATAAACAGAAAGAGAGAGAGAGACATAGAGACAGAAAAGATTAAAGACAAGGAAGAAAATAAAACTAACAAATAGCTCTAAAAAAGAGATTCAAAATAAAGAGTAACTATTAAAAAAACAGTATTCCCTAACTAAAATACAACATAAGAAAGACAAAAAGATAAAAGATTTGCTGTAAGCAGCATTTGAAAGATATATGTTTTCCTTTGGTACAGAGCAGGGTACTTCTACTCTCTCAGTCTGACTAGAAATGAAAAACAGAGAGCAAGACAAGCAGTCACTGTATGGAGTTGCACCATGTGATCTGCAGAAGCACATATCATTTATTTATTTATTTTAAAAGTTTCGCCAGGAAAGACATACTGAGCTGTTAATAATTCATTTTCAGATGCATTCTGGGGTTAAGGGATGTGGAAAACCAAATACAGCAACTACAATATATCAAGGAGCATATTCAGAAAATTGAAGATTCTTCCATGTAACCTTTAGACAAGGGGCTCGATTTTCCAAGGCTAATGCAGGGCTTCCATCAAGCCCTGCATCATCGCCATTCTTTGATGCAGCTGCAACAAACTCCTTCGGAACAACTACTCCTGATTTTAGTATATCGGCGCAGTTGCAACACTTTCTACACTTTATGGTGGCTCGTGCCATATTTGAAGCAAGCCCCATAAAAAAGATCTGCAGCATGCCACAAATTAGACCAGGGGGAGCTGGTCTAACTTGTGATGTGTGGCGCACAGGACAGAACAGCCCAATTAGCACCGGGAGAATGCGGCAAGCCCCATGCACCGTATGATCAGTGCACCGGGGGCTTGAGGCATTCTCTGGCTTTTGAAAATTGAGCCCAACTTATCTACCAAAAGCCTCATTTTCACAAAAATGCGCCTTGGCAACACCAAAGGCAAAGTAACAGTAAGAAGTTGAAAAAAGCTAATTTTTAACATTGGGACAAAAATTCATGAAATTCTCAGTGAAGGCAGATTTCAGCAGTCTGCCGGAACTTTGCAGGTGCATTAACACTTTGTAACATCTCTATCCAGGATCTCCTTGTAACAAGATGTTTCTTTTCAAGGGGGCCTTTTTTATTTTGGGGGAAGCAAAACATCAGCAAAATGAATCAAGTGGAATAAAGCTACACACAGCTAAAGCAGGTATACAGCACTGGTTAAAGGAAAAAAATCAATAATTTCCTAATATCTATGGATTTATCAATAAATGTTCTCTAGTGTACAACACATATGTAAATACGCTTCTGCCCAATAAAAACATCTTTATTCCCTAACCGTATTATATGCTACATGCTATGCATCACTAGGAAAGCAGGCCTCATTTATTCATTAAAAGCCCCTTCAACAGGGACCAGTCTAGCCGACAAATACCCTTTGAAATTAAAGCACTTACTTTAAAACAACATTTTAAACTTTGTTAAAGCCTGCACAGTCTGTATTTTTTCCCCATCATAGAATGTACTGAACAGTTCCATTGACTGAGTTTTAATGTTCTGCCACTAGAGTGAGCTGTAGTACTTCATTTCAGAACTGTATGAGGCAGTTACAGTAAGACTGGTACCTATGACATTCAAGAGCTAGCAGTCTCAAACAATAGCAGGGAGAAAATGTCAATAAGTTTTAGAAGCAGTCCCTTATTACTTTTCATTTCTGATGTTTTTTTTTTCCTTTTCTATATGCTCATTAGATGGTTTTCCACCTAATAGTATTGTGTGTGATGTGAAAAAAGTACTCTACTGTACCTGGAAACAGTTCTGTTCCTAGTAGTCAAATGTTTACGTTTCATCAGGAATTACATCATTTAGGGCTAGAAGCCCTGTTTACAATGCAGCCCTGCATGCTCACATAAATTACATGTTACATTCAAATGTTGCATTTGATTATCAGGGAAGTAACCAGGATTTCAAAAACTGAGTCCACTCTGTTGCAGATCTTGATGTCATCCGCAAAGAGACAGACCTTCCCTTCCAGTTCCTCTGCTATGTCACTCACAAAGACATTGAAGAGGACCCATCCCAGAGGTACCCTCTGGTCACCCTCTCTTCCCCGGAGCAACTGTGTTTCTACCCTCTGTGTCCTATCAACTAACCAGTTTCTTAACCAGGTTACCACCTTATTACCCACCCCTAAGCAGTGTTGGGAGTAACTAGTTACTTGTAACTAGTAACTGTACTCTGATTACTTTTCTAGGTAACAAATAGCAATGGATTATTTTTAAAATAAAGTAATAAGCAACTGTAATGATATTACCTTTCCCTAAAAGTAACTAGCTACTGTAATATAGAATAATAGATGGGCATCCATTGTTACGGTTGCTGTAATCCACGAAGGGGTTGCTGTGACTTTATAAACATCAAGAGTGAAACTGAAGAAGTTCATGACATCACAGGCATCTGGAGATTGTGCAGGTGTCTTTTGATATTCAGGTTTCAGTGTAAACAAGGCTGCTGAGCTGACTGTGTGCTTGACTTATTACAACATCAGGCTAACAAAACTGTCTTCTGACAAGCATTGCGTGAGCACCCAGCATCTTCACCTTGCACGCTGAATGCAAGTTGCCTACCATTTTTTGCCTTTTTTCA
This sequence comes from Neoceratodus forsteri, assembly GCA_016271365.2. Taxonomy (NCBI): domain Eukaryota; kingdom Metazoa; phylum Chordata; order Ceratodontiformes; family Ceratodontidae; genus Neoceratodus; species Neoceratodus forsteri. The sequence continues at coordinate 998,173,653 of CM057458.1, read as the reverse complement.
CAATAAAAAGTTTAGGCAACATTTCATGGTTATGAAGTGCCATTTTTTATAGCCTTGCTGATATTCAGATTTGCAGTCAGAGTGTCTAGGTATTATTAGTTGCCAGAGCTATGGGAGGGTGTAGACTCGTGGCCCAACAACTAGAGCAAAGACATGCAGCCTTGCAATGTTTAGCCTAGGAATTTTGACCTGATACTAGTTTGCCCTATGAGATCTTTGCTCTAACATGGTGGCTACAATGGGAGGGCTTTGCCTGTGGTTCAGTGTGGGGAATAGCTACTCTCACAACCTCTATTTAAGCCTTCTAGTAACCGCACCCCCTTGCTTGGGGAGTGTTTTTCATCTGGGCTCCCTACATGGCTCGTGTGCTATGTTGCTTTGTGCTGCTGCTCTTCTTTCTGCTCCTTTGATTCTTCTGTCATATCCATTTTCATTTTCCCTTATCTTCCTTCCTCTGTTGCTATTCCCTGCCTGTGTTTCCTTGCTCTACCCACGGCTGCCCTGGCCACCTCACTTCTCCCTTTCTTGCTCCTTCCCTCCCAGACATCCTGGAGTTCTTTGTTTTCTTTTCTTTTGGGCTTTCTTTTCCCTGGCACTGCTGCAGCCTCGCCATTCGTCCCGCAGCCAAGCCACTGGTGCTTATAAGAATCCCCACTCCTCCCTCCTATCCAATCCTCTCCTTTCTCGGTGTTCATTCCACTTCCCGTTCTTCACACTCTCTCTTTGCCTCTCCTGCATTACCTCTCATGGGTCCATCCCCTTCTGCCACCTCTGGCTTTTCCTGACACTCCAGTTTTGTCCTACTTGGCCCTCTCCCCTACGATAACTACAGGACTCTACCAGCAGCTTCTGGTGCTCTCCCAGTGAGTACATCCATCTGTTATCTCGTAATGATGCACCCGTTCATTTCTGCCTACATGCTACTGCTTTCCCAGGACTACTCGCTCTCCAGCTTGCTGGACACACTTCACCAGCGCATTCCGTTGTGGGGCAATGGCTTACTCAGCTCACCAACACTGCATAGATTCATCTCACACATGTAGCTACATTCTGAGGCTTACCTTCCAACTACAAAGTTACCTAGTATACCTCCCAGACGGGAGCTATCCCCACATATTGCACTGACATGATTTTAATTATATTTTATTTATTTGCACTCATGGAGTAAACTGTTAAGGACAAGCTCTTTACAGAGTTTCCACATCTGGAAAACAATTAACAGAATGTATGTTACCTTTCTGTTGTGCAGTTTTCAGTCAATCTCCAGTCCTTAGCCATTCCGTCTCTGCTTCATGTATGCCCTGGATTTGTTTTACTTATCTATGCAATTTCCTGTACCTATATTCACTTCAGTTATGGAGGTGGTAAAGCGGGGGGGGGGGGCTTTCGCCATCTTCCTATAGACAATAGGCAAAACAGGGGAAGCAGATGGGAACATGGCAGGGGGGTATTTCAGCTCATCGTGCATCATCTCCAGTATGCTTCAGCTCTCCCATGCCTCTTACAGTGCTTCTTCAGATGGCTCCTGTTCACACATCATTGGATCCTTGGCTAGTTCTCTTCAAACTAAAAGCAATGATATCCAGTCCTTTGGCTATATCACTTACTGCCCCTATTTTCCTTGCTAGTACATCTCCATTAAATGACCAAGCCCTCCCCTTTTTTTTTTTTTTGCTGTATTCTTTTGGCACTGTTCCTTACTCCTATTTACATGCAGGGCACTTTCTTCATCGTCCTCCCCACCTGGTGTTACCATTCTTGCCTCCCTTCCTATATATCAACGTCAACTACCTCCTTATCATGCCACTCTCTCTCTCTACAGCAGCATTTCCATTTCAGCCAGCTCATATCAGCAGTATTCCAGACTCCATCCCTAACTCACGCCTTCTGAGGTGTTGAGCGAAGGTAGGCTTCCCCTATCTACCAGGGATGGGATTCCGTTATGGTCAATACCTCCTACTACTTACCAGCCTGACATTCTCCATCCCTAACTCTGCTTGGCAGCAATGACTGAAGGTTAGCTTGCTCCAACTACCAGGGATGGGAGTCATGTCTACAATCTATTGACTTCTACCATACCTTCTCTATATCATTCCAGTTGCAGCTTCCCTTCGGGAATGGAACTTCTCCGCCCCATGTGATCTCCTCATTCTACCTATGCCTGGCTGCCTCAAACTCTCATACTCCTGCCTCTGCCGTACGAACAGGTACCGAAGTCTACAGTCCACTGCATCAAATTACCCTTTCTCAACCTCATATCCAGATGCTGCTTCCATTCAGGACCTTGACTCATCTGATGTGCCTTTTCCATCATACGTACTCTGCTACCTCATTTCACAGTCCCCTCCACTAATTGTCATGGACGGGAGCCTGAGTCCGTATATGACTGTTACCTCAGTCTGCCTCCTATTCCAGATGCTGGTCATCATTTCTTTCAGGTACAGAACTGCTTCACATGTGTACCCTCATCATCCTATATCTCCTCACCACATCCAATCAGGATCATTGTGATTCGACCGTCACGGATTGACATTAAAGTTTATATTACAACACTTCCTGTATCCATACTGTGTCGTCTGATGTTGAATCCATTCTGGACCTGGACCTCCTCCTGCTCATAGCTTCTGTCCACCATTGCCAGCAGCCTTCCCTCCGATCTCATCATGCTACCTTGCCTGGTTGAGTGCCTGAGCTTGCACCACCATTTTCGTTTCTGCTTCCTCTGCCTGATGAAGGTCACTGCTTCCCTTTGAGAACAGGACCACCCCACTACAACTGCTTTCCTCCCTCAGCTCTGCCTGTCATCATTGACTGCCCATCCTCCCATTGCCATCTGGGAGTGGTAGCCCCTCTCTGGATCACCTGGGTCCTCATACCATCTGTCTCTTGCCTGGTTGCCGCTTCCTGTCTGAAGTGGACCTCCATATCATGTTTGTCTCCATCCTCCTACCCTGTAGAGTGGTATTGAAGATTAGTTGTCTCGCCTCATTTCTCAGGCCTAGAAGCAGGTGTCTGCAATCAGCTGTTTTGATCTTACTTGTTCTCCACCGGACAGTCACTTGCTGCTCCCTCCTGGACTTGAGCTTGTTCCAATTGTGCTTTCCCCTTCACCCATTCTCTGGAGTGACATGCCCATCTTCTCACTTCAGTTTGTCTGCCTCTGGGACTTCCTTGCTGCAGATCACCCCTCCTATAGACGTTGGAGTTTTATTTCTTCTTCAAAAGTGAACACATTCTCCTTCTTCACTCCAGCACCTCCAGACCCTTCACAAGTTGGTTGATACCTTCGTCTGATGTGGGACAACTGGACCTCTACTTTGTTGCTCTTCATACTTCACCTGGCTCCTTGGCCCTCCATGGATCATCGTGACTGCTACAGCCTTCCTGTCTTCTGCTGCCATTTGCTGAGGTGCCAATCTGTTACTGTTCCTTCCTACACAGTTTGCAATCCGGCTTCATTCACTTCACACCTGTCCTGGTTCAGTCCTTCAGTCCCTTGAACTTTCCTCCAGGCTTTCCTTCCATCTCTGGATAGCTGCTTTCCATCCCTGCCTTATTGGCTCAGGGCTTTGTGCTATGTGCTGTGGCTCTTTTGGACATACTACCATATCCCTAGCCAGTATTCCTACACAGGCAACTCCTACCCTCATGTATCCAGAACATACTCCTACTCTGGCTATCCTTGCATCTCCCATTTATTGCTCGATGGATCATCATTCATTTCACTTGAGCAATCTACTTCTAGAATGCATTCCTTAACAACATGCCTCAGAAATTCTTACGTCGATTAAGGTTTTCCATACCACCCAATTAGCTCCCTTCGATCATTCAGGACTCTCATTTGTCTGGACACTAAAAACACACATTTTCTCTCCTTTGGATGCTCCCTATAAATCTTGCCCATTCAGTCTTGATGGACTTTCCCATCTACCTTGCATCACAGGCTCTCTTCTTGCAGGGTAAGGATGTAACTTCTCCTGTTATGCTCCGACTTACTCTCCAGCATTGCTCCCCTGGATCCCATGACTCGCAAGATACATCATGGCACCTCGGACATTACCTACTTTTCAGTCAGCAGCTTTCCACCATCATCAAATTTGCTGAATATGATATTAGACTCTTACTTCCTCAATAGACTTTGCTCGTTCTAAAGACCTTCCCAGCAGACTTCAGATTATTTGTCATTGGATCTCTACCGCCTAGCTGCTTATGAATGCCACACCATCCAAACAATAATTTTTTGGCTCCTTGACATCACAGTTCCCCATACATGCATCCATACTTCTCCATCTAGTACCTTCAGTAGAGTTAATTGCCCTTCCAACAGACCCTCCAGCTCCCCATCAACTTTCTACACTAATCTCTCCAGTGAAGACTATCACCAAAACTAGGCTCTTCCTATTCCATCTGCAAATCTGCAACCACTAAGTCTATAAGCCTATAGACCCTTCAACGTATCTGCTTCCAAGCTGCCCTCAAGGACTTAGGTATTGTATTACATGTAAAGTAACCCACCATAAGCCACCACAGTGCATCTCACAGACAATTGGGAGGCAGTATAGCGCAGTGGTTTAAGGCTCTGAGCTGCAAATATGGTGACATCCAGTAGACCAGACCTGGGTTTGAATCCCACAGCTTCCACTTGCATAATGTGTGACCCTGAACAAGTCATTTAACTTTTCTGTGCTCCCAGGTCACATCTGTATAAAAGCTTTCAGCTTAGTGTGCTACTCCCGGTTAAACAATGAAAAAAATGAAAATTTCTTTTTAAAAATCATGTCACAGAAATACCCGTGTTTACTTCAGCCAACGTACCAGCTGAGCATACACAAGTATACAGTCTCGATACATATTTGATTGCCATCAGGACCACATCTGCACATCTCCCTCTATTTGTCTACTAATCACTTAAGGCAGTCCCCATACCAGGCATGCACATACTCTCCTCTACTCATTTCTACTGTACAGCTGCATACTTAGCTACTCATTGCTAATCTGTTACTTGCTAGGCTCTCAGACTTTACCTTGACAATCAACCTTACACAAGTCATATCATTCTACTATGACTGTACAAATATGTCCAGTTCCCTTAGTTAGATATCTGGTAGCATATCGATCAAATTACTCTGTCCCAGCTTTCTATGCCTCTGCAATCCCTTTGGACATGCATCCTTCATCCCCTTGGAAATCCAGACTCCAATTGCCCTTCCTCAACTGGATCTGCTCCATACTAAGGATTCTACTGTTCCTTCAGGAAAGACCCACTCTTCATCCTCAGGATCATCAATCAAACCACATTGCCCATGGATTGAGAATGGATCATCATCTCCAAGGCACTAAAAAACTTTCTTCTACTCATTGTCTACTTCATAGAAGCTGTCTTAGTGGCTCTCCACTCACTACTGAATTCCTTGCTTCCAGACCTGACCTCAAAAGTCAGTCCTTACTCAAGTTCAGTCAGTCACCCATGACTTCTCATACCATAGCACATCCACCCTCCACTGTCTAGTAATTTCAGATTTCTTCATGCTATCATTGCTCATTACGTTCATGCAACTCCCTATGGATAAGCATCCTTCATCACCTCGGTAATTTGGATTTCATTCGCTTTTCTTCAACTCGATCTGCTTTGCACTTAGGATTCCGCCACTCCTACAGAAAAGATCAACTCATCAACCTCAGGATCATCATTGAATCGACATCGGCAATGGACCAAGGATGGACGGTCATCTCTCCAAGAAGATCACCTTCCCTAAAATTAGTCATGGTTACTAGAACCTAGGTCCTTCTCCATTTAGTATGCCCAGAGAATGGGCAGACCACCGACCATTGGTCCTCAGAGGTTTCCTCCACCTGAGGGGTTTCCTGAGTGCCAAGGGGTCATACTCTCCATGAGTTGGAGGAGGTGTCTTTTTGGGCCTTCTATTCCCTACAAACTAGTATCTACATACCTACTACTCAAGGGTGGGAATAGAGTTAAGCCGCAAAAAGTACTACAAGTTACACAAGCACTATGTACCCCATTGCTATTCCCCAAACATTGAACTATAAGGTAGCCTCATTTACTGCACCGCTGCTTTCTACATGGTTACAGTCCCACTGCTGGTGGGTGTCTGGGTTGTTTTTGCCAGTTATCTCATTTTGGAAAATGCTGTTTGGCTGAATGGCTCTGGTGAGGTGTCATTGCGCTTGGTGTCCTTGTACCAATTGTCGCAGATCCAATGTAAATCACTGGCCCCTCCAGTTTGAGTATTTCTGTGATCTGTAGAAAATGAAAATGAGTGTGCACACATAGCTTTCACCTTTCAGCCTTCTTACTATGTCCTGTTAATTAGACCCCACTTAACGACTCCTCAGCTCATTCACTTCTACTATGCCTTCTCATATCTATTATCACCTTTCCATTTTCCAGATTCTTTTCTTTTCTGACCTTACTTTATTTATTTATTTATTTATTTATTTATTTATTTATTTATTCAATCTAGGATTACAAGTACCTTTGAGTGCCAAGCAGCTCATTTACAAAGGTTCCATGTCAATGGGGTACAGATCCATAATGGAAAACAGACTAGTTTCACAAACAGTTAAGCAATTTGTATTACAAAATACAGAATAAGAGAACTGCAAATAAATACACATTAGTTTAGCAGGTGATTCAAGGCAGGGAGTGAAAAGAGGAGGGAATTAAGAGGGGAGCCAGATCAAGAAAGGGGAGAGCAACCAGGCAGCATTGTCAAGTAGCAGCTAGGATAGTAGGGGACAAAAAGTAAGGAAGACAGTGGGGGGAGAGAAAAAGAGGGGGAGATGGGAGGGCAGGAAGGGAGAGGAGAGTGAGAGGGCAAGACAAGTAGAGAGAACCGTGGAAGAATGGTGTGGGGGAGGTGAGGTCCTGGGAAGAGGGACAAGGATGTTAAGTGATGCAATCACAGGAGTTTTTAGTTAGGATGTGCTGACGAAGTTTGAGTTTGAATTCACCAAGACTAGTAAGGCTAGCCAAATCATTGTGGAGGCCATTTAACCAGTATGGCACTTTGATACAAAAGGAGCATTGGTACTGAGCGGTCTGGCACATTGGGACTAGTAGGAGTGTGGAAGATGAGGTGCGCATATGTTGGGTCTTGGGGGATTTGTGAAGTAAGCATCTTAATCACGAAGGCATGAGTCCAAGGAGAACCTTTTTGGCAAGTAAGTGGTATTTAATTCTCCCATGCAAGTTGAGCCACCCAGCCTGCATATAGACATCGAAGGTGTGGGTGAGGCGTGGTGAGCCAATTAGGAGTCTACAGATCTTGTTTAGTGCCACAGTGAGCCTTTTAAGTGCAGTGGTGGAAGCAGTTCCATAAATGACAAGGCCAGAGTCAATTAAGGAGAGCACCGAGCTGTGGACAGCAAGATTTAGGGCTTCAGGTGTTAGAGACTTTCTCAGTTGATAGAGGAGCCCAACCCTGGTATTGATGGCTCTGGCAACATTTTCGATGTGCAGTGAATAGGTGAGGTGTCAAGGGTAACCCCTAGGTACTTGAAGTGCTGTATTTGTTCAAGGGGGTCACCTTGGAAATTTTGGATGGTAAGAGCACGCTCTTTATGTTGACTGCGGGCTTTGGAGAACAACAGGACTTTTGCCTTCTTGTAGTTTAGTACTAGTTTATGGTTGTGGAACCAGTGCTCAACTTCCATGAAGCCCTATTGAAGGTTACTTTCAAGAAGGTAAGGGTCAGGGTGGCTTGCAAAAATGACAACGTTGTCTGTGTAGAGCAGTGTTCGCTGGTGGCAGGAAGTCGGTAGATTGTTAAGGAAGATGCTGAAAAGGAGTGGACACAGGATTGAGCCCTCGGGTACCCTGGACCAAACAGGCTTCTGGTCAGAGATAGCATTGGAAATCTTCACGCATTGAGATCTATCCCCAAGATAGCTTCTAAACCTGGGCAGTGTATTAGGGGAGAGACCAGTTTGTGAGAGTTGTTTAAGAAGGAGTCGGTGATTAACCATGTCGAAGGCCTTGGTTAAGTCTATAAAGACTGCACCCACAAGACTGCCTTGGTCAATAGATTGCTGGACGTAGCTGATGAATTCTAAGAGTGAGGTAGTGGTGCTGTGCCCTTTCCAAAAGCCATGATGTTGCTCACACGGTAGGGACTATCTATCGAGGTAGTCCACAAGTTGGTTGGCAACAATATGTTTGAGTATTTTAGATGTAACCCCCCTACAAATGGGGGTTCCTAAAAAGCCGCCTAGGAGCTTGCTGAAGTGCTCCCAGCCTGAATGGTGTTTGGCGTTTAAGACGTTTATCTGTGAGTGCTTTTAGAGCCTCTGGTACTGTCTCTTTAAGAGCTGTCTGCTTGCAGATATAATTAGTTTGTATGGGGGGACTGTGTATTTTATGCTTGAATCCTGCCCAAGCTGCTGTCAAATCATTCCATTTTGCAGTCACTAAGAGTGCAAAGGGAGCCCATCTGAACAACTGTTTGCCTGTAATCATTTAAAGCATTAGCAAAATTGTAGTTTGTCTAACCTGCCTTTATTGCAGCTGGGACTCTGTGTGTGTTACCTCTCCTTTTTGGACCTAAACTGCTGTGCTGGGCCAATTGGGTCAAGGAAGCCCTAAAATGGAGCCTGTGGATGAATCAGAACTTGGACTCTTAATTTGAGCCAGCCACAATGGGATTGTAGGGGCAGTGACTCTGGGAAATGTAGTTTTGACCTTGGTACCTTTTTCTATCAACAGAGGGAGTCTTATTGTGAGTGACAGCTGAATCAGCCAACAGAATAGTGTGGAGCTAAAGGAAATGCCCTGCTCTGTGACTGGGAAGATCAGATCAGTCGTGGCAGTGAAGAGAAAAGGGGCTGTGTGCTTCTGCAGTGTATAGTTTCACGCGGGAAGCGTGTGTGAGGCCCTGAGTTTCAGTCTACAGCCTTTGTGAGTGCCAGTTTGGACTGAACCTGAGTTGTCAGGAGAAAGAAGCACTAGAAGAGTGGAAACCAGGCTCACCCTGTAGAAGACTGGAGAAATTGCTGAATTGCGCTTGGTCTGTCAGGAACTGAAGCTGCTGTGTGTGCTCCCGGGTATTTTGCAGTAATTGCGATCGGGAACGAGGAGCAGCCTGACTGGTATAGTGCTTTCCTTTTACATATAAATGTGCGTAGTGCTTGTGGGGAATCGCTATTTCAAATCCCCTGTACAGTGAATTGTGTGCTGAAGCTGGAAGTAAACCCCAGCTTAATTCAGACTACATCCGTTTGCTATTAGCTGCAGTGGATCCAGTCACAAAGACTTTTTCTCCTTGCCCTGTTCTTCTGGCAATCCAGAAGGACATTCTCAATCCAATCCTCAGCTTGGGTATTGTGAGTACAAATCAGGGTAGCTCCCTGCCATCTGTTTATCAAATTGCAAGTGTGTCACCTAATTATTGCTGTTTCATTTCTTCATGAACTGAACCATACGGCTCCGGATTACAATTGGGTATTGTGCATATATTTTCTTCTACAGGGCCCTATCCATCTGCACCAACCCCAGGCAACTGACCTGGCTAGCCCCCCCCCCATCCTGGTTACCCAGAGTGTGACTTTTCAGACCCTGTATGTGTGCATAGTACTGTGATTTAATGCCACCAATTAACCTGAATCCCCCCTCCCAGGTTTCTGTCCCCTAAATAAATCAGATTTGTTGTTGATATACTATATACTGTCTGTAGTGTTGGTGCTTATGGAAACAGTATTGTATTTTGCTGTGCATGTTGTTTAACCTTATTTTACAGGGGGTCCTCAGAGATGTGCTGCAGAATCCGTCTTGAGGGTAAGTGGTACCTTATGAGTGAACAGTGTGTATACGTGGGGTATTGGGGCTGTAACTCCTGTGTACTGTGCGAGCCACTAGAGGGAATAAAAGGGTGTCTCAGTATCCCAGAGGGCTGTGACCAAGCTAGTCTAACCACTACAAACCCTGACCTCTGGGTGGAGGCACCCGCCATAGAACCTAAGCCCCTCAACCTGTCAGTAGTCAATCAGGCAGGGGTAGTAGCCCTTGGGATAGCACCACCTGGGGGTTACATAGAGAGGGGTGGGAGGATTGATATAGGTCTATAGTTGCTGTGTAGTGCACAGTCTCCAGATTTGTGAGCTGGGGTAACAATAGCTGTTTGCCACACCTGTGGGAATTGCGAGAGGGTTAGAGAGAGATTAAGTAAATTAGTAATTGGTGGAAGTACTTCCTCCATGATGAGTGCGATTAGCTTGAGGTCTGAAGAGTCACCACTGTGCCTGGACTTGCCCAGCATATTGTTTAGTAGTTTCCTGACCTGGCCACTGAGACATGTTTAAAGTAGAAGGGGGGGGGGGTTGATGATTTGTCTTGGTCTCAGGATGATGTGCTGCCATTAAGGTGGTATCGTCAAAGAAGTCTTGTGGTAGCACGCTAATTAGGTTAGTGAAGGCATCATTAAAGGTATTCGCTATTGTGAGTGGGTCAAGTATGGGGTTACCATCAAAGTTTAACATCGAGGGAGCCTCTTTTGGGTCTTTCCCCAGAACATCATTGATATTTGCCCAGAATTTCCTGCAGTTACCGCAGCTATTGGTAAGTTGCTCCTTGTGGTGATTGCTTCTTGCTTTACGGATTTCCCGAGTGCAAGAGTTTCTTGCAGCTTTATAGGCTTGCCAGTCCTGTAGCTTGCCAGAAGATTTAGCATAGTACCAGAGGTGGTCCCTCCGTTTCATGCTGTCTGTCAGCCCATGAGTAATCCAGTGATGAACAGTGCCGCGCACCTTCATTTTCTTGAGAGGTGCATGAACATCACAGGCAGCATTGAACATAGTGATAAAATGTTGGAGTGATACATTAATGTCTGTAGAGGAGTCAAGTAGCGACCAGTCCTGACAGCGCAAGTGCTGTTTTAGGAGTTCCAGGTGGCCACGTCTTAGCACTCTGTTGTAGATAGATAGAGGCAGTGGGGCATAGAATTTGTTGGTCCAATTGCAAGTAACAGGGGAGTGGACACTGAGTGAGTCAGGATGCACACTTACGTTGGTGACACGGTCAGGGCAATTAGAGATTATCCAGGCAAGAATGGTGCTTGTCCCAGTCTTATAGTTAATTCTAGTGGGAGAGCTGACCAGCTGAGTAAGGTGCAGAGCTGCCAGTGCATCCTTCACAGGGCCAATGGAGGTAGACAGCCAGTTTATGTTGAAGTCACCAAGTTATATTGTCTTAGCAATGTGATTTTTGGCTCTCAGATAGTCCAGGACTTTATGAAGACCAGTGGTAGGGTCGGTGGGGGGTATGTAAACTGATAGGATTGTGAGAGTCTTCTGGTGGGCCCCCAGTAGCACTTTAATCGCTAATACCTGGGTGGGGCACCCAAGGTCAGCAACAGGCAAGACCAGTCATGCTAGAGTGTCTTTTAGATAGATAGCACAACCACCACCACGCTTAGTCAATCTGTCCAATCTGAAGGTAGTGTAGCCAGATAATGCAACCGCTGCATCTGGTATTTTGGGAGATAGCCAAGTTTCAACGACAGAGAGTATGTCGGGGTTGTTTAGCAAGACCCAGGCTTCAAGGAGGTCGATTTTGCACAGGAAGCTGCAAATGTTAATAGAGACCAGGTGAAGAGTTCCCTGTTTCCGGTGATTATCCTTTGTAATAAGGTGCACTGGTCCAGGATTGGGGTGGATGTTACCCGATACCAGAAGTAGCAGGAGGGTGAGCCTTAGGAGGTAATCTCTAATCAGTTTGGATGCTTGTTTAGTAGCCATTCTGGAGCCATGCAATGATTTTGCATTCACTTTCACGCCCAGGAAGTGGAAGATAATAGGTCCTGAGGTGGTTATGATGCAGGTAGGTGGATAAGTAGAAACCCAACAATCACGTTGAGGATGGAAAAATAGGGGAGACCAGGGCCCATTTGAGATGGAAAAATAATCCCCAGAAGTCCAGCCTATAGTGTAGTGGAGGCTAATTCCAGCCACAAGGATCCGGGGTTGAGTCCAGTTAGATATAGTGTTTCCAGAGTGACTGATCAAGAAGAAGAAGATAAGAATGTGGTGCAGGGCAGCAATGTTAGGCATGAACATAGTGTCAAGTAAGATTTAATTAAGGGAGAGGACAGAACAGCAAACACAGAAATGCATAGTCCAATTTCTTTCTGTGCCATCTGGGCTATTAATACATCTTATGACAGAGGTCACCCAGGGTCACAGCTAGGCAGGGATTTGACAAGAGGTGGACACTGTGCCTTACTCCTGTCAACTTCCTCAAGCCTCACAATCACTATGCATATATATGACTCAGGGTTCTATTTAGGACCCCCCAACTCTGTAAACTATCTTTGGTGACAGCTAAGACCTAAAATCCAATCTCAGGTCCATGACACAATATATATACTGTACCTATGTACATTATCAGTAAATGTTATGTTTGTTCTTTCTGTACTGATGTGGAGCCTTCGCAAAGGAGTCTATGACTCAAAGGATTGTAATTCCAATTCTCTTCAATAAATAAATAAATAAAGAGGCTTTGGCTATGCAAGACCTTGCAGGCATACACTCCCCAGCCCCGTTATGTTGATAGCCTGGGGCACACTTACTCAAGTACAAGTGCAGGATGTGGAATTCTTTTGTCCTTATGCTTCCTTTGTTATTTAAAGAGGTTGTTTAAAAGCCCATAAATAGATCCCTTAGGAGCAAGCCAGACGAAAATGTGGATTTGAGCAGGACCCAGAGTCACTGAGTTTGTTAGACTTTGTTGCTTGCCTTCTATTTTGCTTGGGATAGGTTCCAAAAAGTTGATTTTAAACTGAAAATGCAAATACCTGGTGGTGACGTTATTGCAGAAATCCAGTCCAGGAGACCTTCACAGGTGTAGTGAGCAAGAATGGTGTAGTTACTCCAAGCAGAAAATCTTGTAAATCCCCAAAAACTAAGCTACAGACACAGACAAACACAAACAGCCACCCACACAGACCCAGGAGGTGGGACCACACCTATATCACTTTTTCTCCTACATCCTCCCCTATTTTCTTTCCTCACACATTTCTAGTATTTCTCTTACCTGCTCCTTCCTCTTTTAGATAACTCCTAAAGAAGACCTATGGTTGCAACATCGATTCTAACTCAATTTTCTATGTTTAGCATGCATTTAATATTACCATTTTGTTCTATATCTGTAACACACTGTGCAAATAAAAGTAAGAAAACACCATTTTATTTGTCAGTTTATTATTAAATATATCATTTTGCAACATTTGATACACAAATTATACTACTTATGCACTGCTACATTGTACAGCTAAGAATCGCTATAGGAATTGATAAAATTTGTTTGAGTGGGCAACAGATTGGCCAGTTGATATACGATTTATTGATAGCTAGCTACACCCCTGCATGTCATCAGTCATGGCCTTCTATAGTAGCCATTGTAAACCCAGAGGGGAATCAGGGCAAGCACAGCTGTTGTAGGGAAAAAGGCAAGTAGTCCGTCTGTAGACAGGGCCTATTTCCAACAACACCACATGCGCTGAATTGCCACAGCAGGCTGCTTGATCATCCATCCACCCGCCCACCTGCCAGTCTATCACCATCACCCGAACCCTCTCAAAGAAAATCCTCAGTGAAGGGATATATACTGGAGTGCAACAAGTGTGTCATGTTGTGTGATAATTTGATTGTAAGTGACACTGTCTGACTTTAGTTGTGGCATACTGGCAGTAGCGTAATAGTCATGGCAGACTTAGTTACAATCATAACTGTGTCTCAGCGGCAGTAGCAAGTCAAGGTTCAGTTGTGGGAAACAGTGTTTAAATTGGTGTTGTGGTAAGCCAGTGTGCTGGTGGAATTTATTGTATGTGATGTGGGGTAGATCTGTGGCTGGCAATGGCAAAGTTAGAATTCAGGCTGCTTTGGGGAAATTAGAAAAGATCACTAAGACAAAGAAGGGCAGCAGATCTGTAGTGTGTGTGTGTGTGTGTGTGTGTGTGTGTGTGTGTAAGGGGAGCTACGTGAGGGTGGGATTTTGTATAGAAATTTAAAAGGGCAGTTGTGGCTCTTGCATAGTCATGAGGAGAATACGGGCTAGATGTGGGAAAGATCACCAAGTGCAGAAGATGCAGCAGGGTGTGTGGTAGTGGGGTTAGAGTGGGATGTAAAGGGGTAGTTGTGAATGGCATTGTCCGGATATACAGCTGTGTGGGAAAGCTCACCAATAGCACTGGCAGTAGATGCAGGGGGTGTGTGTGTTGGAGGATGAGTGTGATTATTATGGAAATGAAAAAGGTCAGGGACATCAGTGGCTGGCAAAGTCAGGATTAGTTGTGGAGGGAAAAGATTGTGAAGGGCAGCAGTAGATGCAGGGTGTGCATTTGAGTGTTTTTCTTTCAATAGAGCTCTTATTTATAGAAATGTAAAGGGATTGTTGTGGCTGGCAAAGTTAGATGGGTACAGCATTATAAATTAAACTATTCATTGTCTTTGGAATCTGTTTTATTTCTTTTATACACTTCTTGGGGTTTCATGAGCACATGGCTGTGTTCAATGAGTAAATACAACCATGTTCTCAAAAGTAATATAAAGTAATATGCATTACAGTTACAGTTACTAATTACTTTTTAATTAAAAGTAATAAGTAGCTGTAATTGATTACATTTAGTTGAAAGTAACTAATAACCTTTAACCAGGGCCACTGGAAAATCACGGGTGGACAGGAAGTGTGGGTGGAACCGGCACCTACTTAAAGGGTACACTTTGTGTTGCTCCAATACTGGACAAACCTCGACTGAGTCCATTTCCTTAAACCCGATGCAAAAAACTTCAATTATTAGTGCACACACAAAGTCCAATGTTGAAAAAGCAATTAGCGAAACGCGTCAGGTGACAATAGAGAGAGGGGCCCTTTCTCTTGTTGTACAAGCTGCTAGCCGGCCATCTTCACAGCTTGTTGTCTTTATCTTGAACTTTGCTAACACTGGACTTTCTGGACATTTACAAACCTTGATACATGAACTGTGAGTGCTGTACATGTTCTTAAATTGCTTTTGTTTGCTGTCTGCACTAATAATTAAAGTTTTTTGCACCAAGTTTAAAGAAATGGATTCAGTCAAGGTTTGTCCAGTATTGGAGCAACACAAAGTGAACCCTTTAAGTAGGTGCCGGTTCCACCCACACCTCCTGTCTAACCTTTAGGCACTATTGTTACCTGGCTGTGGTCACAGACCTCCAGAAAGCTAAAATCACGGGTGCTATTCTACTACAATTTGCATGATTTGCGCCCCCACCCCATGACTCTTCCATCATTTCTGGGGCTTTTGGCAGTGTTCAGTAACATAAATGGACACTTTGGGAAAACAAAAATGCACATTATTTACATTATTTCAATCAATATTGTGACCCCATGGTTTCCAGCATATGAGTACAGTCCGCCCCTGCTGGTAAGACTGCTCTGCCCCGTAGCATCAGTGAGTGGCATCAGAAAAGGAGCAGAACACCTCCAGCATAGCATGAACTCTGTTGAATTGCACGCTGTTTGTAAATTCGAGTTCCCTCTGAGGTCTGCCTAAGCCTTTTATATATGGTAAGTTTGGAGGCGAACAGCTACAGTATCAGCTGGCTTCATTGAGGGAACTGTAATTCATTCATTCGCCATTCTGCTGACCTGCCGACCTTACGAACTGCCATCCTGCCAACCTTCCATCCTGCACTTTCACCAGGTTTAGGTGCTGTTAAAGGACAAATAATTTAAACAGTCATGTTTGCAGACCAAACTGCTGTCCTGACGACCTGTGGGTCTGCCAAGCTGCTGACTTGCAGCTTTCAGTTTACCCTGGTATGTTGCTTACTGCGTGCGCATTTAAATTCATTGTTGTTTGCATTCTATTTGCTTGTCCTGCCTTCTGCTGCCCTGCCAGCTTTGTGCTGCTGTCCTGACCTGCTCTGCCAGCTTTGTGCTAAAACCTGCCCTACCAGCTTCCTTGTGCTGCTGACCTGCCCTTTCTGCTTCTTTGTGCTGCTGCTGACCTGCCTTGCCATCTGCTGCCACAGGACAAATGCTTTTCTAAGTGTCTGCCAGAGCCTGATAAGTTTTTTTCTGGATGACCCTGCTGTTGTTTGAATGGAAAAGCAAGGGAGGGAAGATGGAGCAGGTGGAGGGGGTGCATGAGCTGGCATGTTTAATTAAAAAAAAAATAATGTTTTTGGTATGTGTTTTTGTGACTGTTACAAGTAGGCCAGGGTCAGACCTTCACTACTGTGGTCTCATGTTGATGGTGGATGGAGGGACAGGCCTGACAGGTACTACATGTTTAAACAAAACTGTTCTGGCCTCTGGTTGCTATGAGGTAGGGGCAGTCATATGGATTGGCAAAGAAATTTTTTTTTAACATGCATGGCAGTTGGCTAGGTCCATGCCATGCTCCTGTGGTTTGTCATTGATGGTTGGTGGAGGACGAGCTTAGCAGACTGGTACATGTGCTGAAAAAAATTGTTCTGGTCTCTGGTGATGGAGAAAGGTGGGGCGGATGGATATGTTGGCACAGAACAAATTTTTTCCACATGCATATCAGTCCACTTGGTCCTTGCCATGATCCTGTGGTTTGTTGTTGATGGCTGCTGGAGGGATGGACTTAGCAGACTGGTACACATGCTAAAAAACATTGTTCTAACCTCTAGTGATGGAGGAGGGAGGGGAAGATGGGTAGACTGGCACAGAACAATTTCTTTCCACATGCATATCAGTCCACTTGGTCCATGCTATGCTCCTGTGGTTTGTGGTTGATGGTCGCTGGGGGGATGGGCTTTGCAGACTGGTACATGTGCTGAAAAAAAATGTTCTGGCCACTGGTTGATGGTGGATGGTGGGGCAGCTGAAAAAGCCATCACAGAACAATTTTGTTACACATGTGTGCCAGTCAATCAGGTCCATCCCTCACTCCTGTCGTTTGCTGTTGATGGAAGGTGATGATGCAGGCCTGCAAGACTGGCCTGTGGTTTCTGTTTGATGGAGGATGGTGTGGCATGCCAAGCCGACTGGCACACATGCTGAAAAAATTGCTCTGGCCTTTGGTTGATGGTGGATGGAGGACAGCTAAGTAGACTGGCACAGAACATTTTTTTTCAACATATGTGCCAGTCCATTTGATCCATGCCTCGCTCCTGTGGTTTGTCGTTGGTGGTCAATGGAGGGAGGGGTCTGGTAGGCTGGTACACATGTAAAAAATTGTTCTGGCCACTGGCTGATGGTGGGTGGAGGGGTGGTCAAGTAGACTGACACAGAACAACTTTTTTTACACATGTATACCACTCGGCAGATCAGAGTGCAGGCAGAGGATGCAGCCTAACTACACAAATCTGCACTGTATGGAGCCCTAAGCTGCATTGGTAGGGTTTAGTAGAAACCAGGGTTAGAAAGTAGAGAGACGAAGATTATTTTCTGGAGTCTTTGGTCCCATGGACTCAAAGTGAAGCCATGCTCAAGCTCAACACTATGACAAGGCAACTCCACTAGCTGAGGTCGAACATACAGTGGTGCTAACCTGGATGCAGCACAATACCTCGTAGTAGTGTGTGACATGTCATTCACTACAGGGTACTGCAGCATTACATCCTGGCAGGTGCAGCTGTGTAGGGTGACTAAAGAATTTTCAATTCATTTTCTTCACTTTATTTTTATTCATTTTCAACTGGGTACAATACACATTGACGGATAGATACAAGTTACAGTACTTCAAAATAAAAGCAATTGCAGTGACACAAATACAGGATCTGTTTTGCAGAGAAGATTTATGAAATATTTCATATGTGGCTATAGCCTGGATATGTGCATGGAAACATGGGTCTCAGATATTTTATTTAATTGTAACAGTGCTTGCAAGAGGTTGGGGCTCGCTCTTGCTCACTGCCTCATCTATTGGAGCAAAGGGCAAGATGGCAGCTGTGTGTGAGCTGCCTGCGCCACTAGTTTAGCCACACTCCCTTTTTCTGTGCTTTTTACTTGTTGTTATTTGCTTTTCAGTCATTTTATTTTGTTTGTTTTATCATTTGTTTAAGCATTTTAGCTAGCGTTAGCTAGGGTTCAGGGAGTGAGGTAGTTTAGAGCAAGTAGTGTTTTGTTTCGGGCTGGGTCAAATGTCGTTTGGTCCATGACGCTAAATCTGTAATAAATTACTTTAATGCTAACGGTTAGTGGTCGGAACGTCAGAATCACCGCTCATACCGCTAACAGGCACTGTTTACTCACACTCTGTTGCTGATCCCATTTGCAGGGATTTTTATAGCTTTTTAGCCATTTTCTGCTATTTTTACTTTCTTACAGTGGGTTGCCTTGGAAGGCTGTGCCGAATGTCTGGCTGACTCCCGATGGGGGTGATTCATCAGGGACCTGTTGAGGAGCCTCTAGAGTTTTTTGTAAGAGCTTTCTTTTCTGGTTCTGCAGCTTGCTGGGATCCTTAAGCTGCGAATAGGAAGATATATGAACTGCTTCTGAAAAGCCAGGAGCATTATGGACTTCTACTGAGCCCTCTGGATGACTGGCTTCTGATGTGGTGAGAGCACAGTCCAGATAAGCAGTCACTCTGATAGGATTTTACTGCTTTCTGCATCTGGGGATTATTGCTGTCTGGTCCCTGTCCTGGAGGTGATGACCGGTAAGTGTCAGGCCAGTGGGTTTGCTTTTTGGGATGGCAGCGGGGGTGCTTTCTGTTGGGACAGTTCCCTCGGTGGGCATATTTGGTGGCAGGGGTGATGGCTATCGGTGGATGGCCATGTCTCTCGGGCCCCCTAATTAGGTGACCTGTCTGGGTCCGGGCACGTTGCTGATCATTTGTTTTTGGTCAGGAGCCATCAGTATTTCCATATTTCCAGGCCATGGTGTTTGACTGGGGGTTGCTGCCTATGTTGCCCTTGGCCAGGTGGGACAGTGGGGAGGCATAGACCGGTAGCCAGCGTGGTCCCTGAGAGTCCTTCGGTTTTCTCTAGGTGGATGTCATTTGGCCTCCACTGGGGCGACCCGGATCAGCCTGGTTTTTGGGCTCTGGGCAGCAGCTCCTAGTGGTTGCTGATCTGGCCTGGAGGCTGCAGCGTGTGGTATAACAAAAAAGAGCTTCAGTGGAGTACTTTTTGGCTTCATATTCCCTGGCTTTCATTCTTGAGGCATCTCGTACTGATGCAGGTCCTGATGCGAGACTAAGGGGAAGTAGTGAGAGGACCGCCATGGTTTACTATTTTTCCTGCTAAAATTGACTGTGGTTTTGAGTCAGATGAGATTTTTTTGGATGCTTAACTATATAGGCTGGTTGAGAGTGAGAGCCTTATCCTGTCTGGAATTGTTTTTTTGGAGGTTTTGGCGTGCCTCCTTTAACTTGAAATCACTTTGGACCATATTTTGGATTCATATACGGATCTTTCGACTGAGACTTTTAAGCCTAATTTTGGGGGTGGGGGTATTGGTTGTTTTATTTGTGTTAATCTAATTTGTGGTTTAGAGGAGTTATAATCTGGGGGTGGCTGTTCTGGGTGGCTGGAGATCATGTGTCGGCAGGTGGCTCTCCCGATCAGGCACTACTCCTACTCCGAGCTCTGGGGCCTTTATCCTTTTAGTTGTCCCCCTTTATATGCCGACATATACAATCACTGTCAGGCATTGGGGATTATAAGGAGGAGGTGTGGAGGGGGGACCTGGACTGGGGGGAGGGGGAGAGCTTGGTGGCCGGATTGGGTTCGTGGAGTCGAAGAGATGCCCTGGAGCGAAATGACAACTGGACAGGGGTTCTCCCTTTCTTTTCCCCATACCCAAGGGCTCCACTTTCAGTGGGCAGCTGACTTGATCAGCCTCAGAGTCTCATCCAACCCGGGTGGTGTTATGCAGTGCCAGGTCCATTAAAAAACAAGAAGGCAATAATCGCTGATCTTGTTGGGTCATCAGATCTGGCTTGCATCACCGAGACCTGGCTGGACAATATTGCTGACCCTATTCTTGCATCAGCGGTTCCAGCCGGTTTCTCGGTGATACACTGCCCGAGATTGGATAATAGGGGTGGGGGGTGGCCATTTGTTTTAAAATGGAATTGGGCCTGACAGATGTGTCAGGGGGGAGACCAGATCCTTTGAATGAATCCTGGGTGCAGGTGTTGGGTGCAAAATTCTTCTTGTCTACCATCTACCCAGGGACAGGAAGCAATTTCTGCAGGAAGTCGCAGACTTCATACTCGACATGGTGTTGGAGTCTCCCAGAATGATGGTGCTGGATGACTTCAATGCCTGGGTCAACGATGAACTCTCGCAGTTTGGTCAAGACTTCCTCCAACTAATGATCTCGTTGGGCTTCACACAGGTAGTTTCCTCTGCAAAATCACAGACTGAAAAGCCACCTCAATCTGCAGTGTGTGCTAATATGAGTAAGAACAACCATGAAACAAAAACTCCAGAACCACTCTCTGCAGAGATGAATAAATATAACCCATGAATAATCAAATCAGCAAGTGCTGTATAAGTTTAAAAACCTTTAATTTATTTATTTTTAATTTATTGCGGTACTTCCACACATAGAAAAACAGTCACAAACACCAATATACCTTACAAACAGGGGCTCAGGTGGGAGCCACAAAGCCTCTTACCGGTTTCGCTTCAAAGCATCATCAGGAAGTTCCTCTGCAACCCATAGTTCCGGTCATTCTTTGGACCTGGTCTTCCACCTGGGTATGGAGACCTCTGACTTAGCGGTGGAGCCAGTCAGTTGATCTGACCATTACACTATCAGGTTCAACTTACAGGCCCCCCCTTATAGGCCTGCCCCTGTGGAGATGGCCCAGTACTGCCCATTTAGGGGAGTAACCCGAGATGGCCTGATGGCGATGCTGGATCTATCGAGATTTCTGACTGCTAGCAGGGGTCCAGACAACCTACTGCAGGCCTATAATATGGCTGTGGTGGTGGCTCTGGACTCTATTGCTCCTATTCGTGTTCACTCGCTCACCCTTTACCCTCAGTCCCCATGGCTTGATAGGACCTTGAGGGAGATGAGGAGAGAGGGATGAAGGATGGAGCGACTCTGGTGGAATCTGGTCTTGAAGCCGAAAGGCTTAGATTTATGGTCTATTAAATAAACTATCATTCAGCAATCTCCCATAAGAAGGCAGAGTTCCTGTCCGGGGACATCACCGATGCGAGGAACCAACTAGTTCAGCTCTTTCAAACTGTGGACAGATTGTGCAATCCAGCCTGTCTGCAAGTTCAGAGCACGTTGTCACAGGATAAGTGTGATGAGTTTGCTGATAAGGTTGGCGACGTTAGATCAGAGATCTGCTTGGCTTACTCCAATGAGCGGGGCGGTGATTGGTTGCAGGTTGCAGAACCACAGTTTGGTTGGTCGTCCTTTAGCCAGCTGGCGATTGTGGATGTCATAAGGATCATCCAGAGTATGTGGCCGACCTGCTGTAGTTTGGACCCAGGCCCAACTCGCCTCCTTGTGGGGTGCGTTAAAAGTCATCGGCCTGGTCCTGGCTAGATAGTCCAAAGTTCACTTGAGACAGGTGAGTTTCCTGACTCCCTGAAGGCGGTGGTGGTGACACCTCTGCTGAAGAAATCCTCTTTCGACCAGGACTGTCTCGCCAGCTACAGATCTGTCTCCAACCTGCCCTTCATGGGCAAGGTTATTGAGAGGGTGGTTGCTCTGTAGCTGGATAACAACCTTAACATCCATGATATCTACGATCCTCTTCAGTCGGGATTTAGGAAGAGGCATAGCACTGAGACCACTCTGGTCCAGGAGCTCAATGATCTCCTGATAGCGAGAGATCAGAGGACTTGTTCCATCTTAGTTCTTCTTGATCTCTCTGCAGCATTTGACACCATGGATCATGAAGTATTGTCGGGTCTTTTTTCGCTGGGGAACTGGTCTATCTGATTAGCAGATTGCAAGGTAACATGCACTCTGTCTGGCACAACAACTACGGTACTCTACTATTAGCAGCTGCTGGCACTGTCCAGTTCTAGCTCCATGAAAACTGCTCATTCAGCATGCTCCATTGTTTTCATCACTTGGCTTTCCTTACTGAGAACACAGACTGCAATCCACACTTCACTGTAGGCCTGGCAGGGAACTTCTAAAGGCTCTTGCAAAGGTTTTCAGGGAGTCCTGTATTGGAGCTCTATACTTTTCTACATTCTGGCTGATCTGATTTTCAGAGCTGAAGCTGTTGCACAAATAGTACCCTGTAGTCCAGATCTCAAATGGCTGACACACAGAAGGGCTAAAAGACAATGCTGTCCTCTAATTGGATATCTAGTTACAGACTTTTCATGATGCTCCCACTTCTTTTCATGATGCTCTTATTTGTCATAAGGCTCTCTTGGGTTTTATTACCCACAACTGGTTGCCCCACTTTCACTGACTATGCAGTAGGGAAGAAACTGAGGCTTGTCCAGACTCTTAAGTGGTTCGCATGATTGCAGACTTTTCTATGACCGTGTGCCCCTTCCAAGCAGTCATGAGTTTAGGAAAAACAAAGATGGTAGTCACCATTATTTATGGGATTAACTAGTTAACCAATCTCATGTTGGTTCTGTGGATGCATTATATGTAGCACCTTGCTGACATGAAGAAATAGTCTGCTGTTGCTGTCTTACCCCCTCACCTAGTCCGATGGAGCCTGGTGAAAGTATTTATTGGTGATGCAATGCTATGATTCTTTTCATCTGAGCAACACAAAGATAAAGAGTGCTATTGCTCTTTCTGTGGGGCTTCCTCTGCTGTCAATTCATCAGGACAGGTAACAAAAGTGTTTGGATGACTGATGATGTGAGGTTGGGGAGCTGGCATAGCTATCTAATGATAAGTTCCCATGTGGTGTGGTATGGTATGGTATGGTATGGTATGGTATGGTATGGTATGGTATGGTATGATTAATTATTTGATCAGTCAATACAAACAATCACTACAAAATAAAGTATTTATAAAAGGTAAAATCACATAAAGAAATTTACTTAAGGTAAAACCAGTTATCATGATGCTATGGAGCACTTAAACTAAACAATTGAACTTCAGCATCTTTTTTTCTAACTTTCTGTATGATAACAAGATAGTTTGGCATTCTCTTTATAATGAAATCATCTTCAGTAATGAAAGGGATGCTTAAAATGGTGTTCCCGTGTAGGTATTACACTCCTCCAATCACATTCTTGATGACCACATCAAAGACCCATGAATAAAGCACAACATAATGTAACAAAGTAATCAGCATGGCTGTCTGTCAACATCTGGGTCCTACATAGAGAAAAGCATTCTCAAAACAGTCTTGAATAAAAATACTTTAGATGTTGTACAAACTTCAGATTTCCCACATTTACGAAAACATATCCACATTTCCCAAAGCTAACCCGGGGCAGCATGCCTGGGTAGACCACCTGAACATTGCATTAGAGTCACTTTCTTGTTCACCACATACAGTATAAAACATTTTGATGGAGGCAGCAAGGGTGTTGTAAGTCAGCTTAGTGATTTGCTTGGTTTCTTGATTATAACATTGGGGTTCAGCAAGTTCCTCCTCTAGGGTATCATCAGGATTATCTTCTTCAGGCTCTGTGTCCCACACAGAGGCATCAATTGGAAGGTCTGGATCTATGGAAACATCCACTTCAGGATCCTCTACAATGTCATCACAATTCTCTTCAACACTGGGGTTCAACCATATGCCCATAATCAGGAAGAACACAGGGTTGTGATCAAGGTTTCAGTTCAACAGTCGGGGTGCTAGTAGCACTGTCAAGCATATCCTAACTCAAACTCATTTCTGTTGAATATTGGTGGATCAAATATCCAAAAAGTGGTATCAATGTGTGTGTGTAAATAACATCACCGACCCCTTCTTCTTAAAGCTTGCACTGCTATTATACTACTAAGGTGTTGCATTAACCTCACATCTAGTGATGGATCTGTGAGTATTAGGTGGTAACCTGACTGGTTACTAGACTGAAAACAATTGTCCAGTATGCAGGAGATGATTACTGTCAGGGTCTTTATGTCATACCTCCATTCTCAGGTTAGAGTCTGTACAAAGGCATGTTGGGGACTATGTACACGACCACTTACAAGTCAGCCTGTCATCTGTTTGCAATAATGCTCAGTCACTAGCTGGAGAACTTCCTACAGACTCTGTTGTCATACCTTGCTTTGTTGAACTGTTAGCTCTTTCCTTCAGAGGCTGGGTGGTGCTCCTCTTTTAACTGTTCCTGCAGGTGATTGGAATAGTGCAGATACAGTGGCAGTTATCTAAATGTTTCCTACCTAGAGGTACCTCAAGGTACCACTGAGGCAATTTGCATTGACTGTAATGTGATCCTGCCTCATTCTGCCTCAGTATACCTAGGTATACCTCACTCAGTACTGTGAACATTTTCTATGACTACCACTGTAAGTCTCTGGATGGATGTCGTCAGAAGAAACACCAAATTGAAGATCCATTGAGAGTCTGTCTTCCCAGCCAACCATTAAGTAGTAGGATGAATACTCTGTAGATTCATTGTGAAAGCAGTTATAGTCATGGACCAAAATAGTACTGGCTTCAATAAGATAGCTTAGTGGGATCTAATGTGCCTAGCATTAACAACATTTTGCTAAACTTCTCGGGTTGAGGACCATCCTGGGAATCAGATGGGGTGGTGTGGGACTTTTTCACACCCATTAGGTTCTTTGCCCACTCTACTTTCAAAGTCCCAGTCTTGATCAGAATGGAGATGTGCAAGAAAGCCATAATTCATAACGTACTTTTCCTCCTTCAACACATTTTCAGTGATGGCAGCCAGTTAATGTTTTGTGGAGTTTGCCTGGATGTAAAGTATGCAATGGTCTGTGACAAGCATGATGATGCTGATGTCTTTCCGGTCTGGTTCCAATGACAGGAGGCTGATACAGACAAGTTCAGTAGTCCCATTGCTGAGGATATTAGGAAGGGGAGTTGCTCTGTTAGAAAGGGTTTTAGGTCAGCTGTACCTCTGACCTTGTTTGCAATGATACTTCATCTCAGATATCATGTAGAGCCAATAGAATTTTGTTCTTGCCAGATCAAGGGTCTTTTCCATTCCCATGTGTCCTATGTTTTTGAACAAGGCTTTCAATACAGTCTTATAGAACTTGAAAGGAAGACCCATGTCTCCTGGGGAAACATATGAGCTCCTAAGTCACTGTACAATAGTCCATGTTTTAGTAACAAGTTGTTCCTTTCCCTAAACAAAAGAAGTAAGTTGCTCTGGGTGGATTTCACATAAGTCTCATCAGGTCCTTTTTTCTAGTGTAGAAATTATATCCATTGACTGGGATCAGCTCTGTGTTTTCTGTTTAAGTTTGCCTGGTTAAACAGTGGCAGTGAAGTGAGAACCAGCTTGTAAAACTAACATATATCTTACAAAGTGCTTCAAGTGGAATTCCCAACAAATCTGCTACTCGGTTTGGGTTGACTGGGATTACTTAATTCTCATACACAGATAGCTTGCACATAGCTATCTCTCTTTGATCATAGATTTGAATCTAGGATTCCTTTGTTGTTGTTGTTGTGAGATGCAGATGGTGGGATAAGGCATTTAACATTGATGTTGATTAAACCAAACTAGTACTGTAGGCAAAAACTGTACACTGACAAGGCAGTAGCTATCTATGTCCTATGGTGTCCAACTTGGAGGTGGTCAGCACTTACACAGTGCTGTTCAGCATTAGGTCCCCTCATGTCAACCAGTCTCCTGAGTGCTGAACAGTCAAGAGTAGTCAGGGCCATCACTTTACATTTGCCTGTCTATTGCAATCTGCCAGCTGACTACTAGAGCCCATATGCTAAAGGGTTTGAGGAGGTTCACAGATGCATAGTGCTGTTCCTGTACAAGGGCAGCTGCTGACTCTGTAACAGCCCTGCAGATGATGATGCACATTTGTAGCATATAAAATGGAGTGACACCAGTATTGCAACTAGTTGTGACAGAATGCACTGTGACAGTAGTATCTGGGTATCTTTAGTCATGATGTAACCAGATGCTGGACACCAGTACAAGAAAGGGGTTATCTGTCCTTATTGGGAACCTTGCTCCATATAGATAATCATGGCATCTACACACCACTGTCCACTTCAGTATGAGAAGCTCCAGTTTGCAAATAGAATTTTTTTTTTCAGAACCAGTCAGACTGCTGCTGGCAAATGCAACAGTTCTCATCCCAGTTTCATGTTCTTGGTTAATATGGTATCCATTTCTTTCAAGATGGCATCAGTGTAAAAGGTACAGGGCTCCCATGTGTTTGCAAATGCAAAGGCTGATGCCTACAACAGATGTCTGTTAATCTCTATGAATGCAGCCTCACATTTGTCATCCCATTGGAAGTCAAATGGTTCACAGACTTTGTAGTAGTAGTATTTTGCAGGACTTACCTCCAAGGGAGGAATCCCCTTCTTGTTTGTGGGAAGAAAACTTTAGGTCAAGTTGAACAATGGGTTCATTACTGAGGAAAAATCTTTAACAAATCTTTTATAGTATCCACAAAATTTTAGACAAGGCTAGTCATATTTTTTTTTGTAATTCTGATTTGGGATACCAGGCAAAAGCTAAAATCCTAAGAGCAGAAAAGGAGAGCACATATGTGGATGAAGACTTGGTGCAACTGAGAGACTTGGATGAGTAAGACCTGACCAATAAAACACTGCACACAATAAGGCAGGGCACAGTACTGAATGTTGAATTAAATCAAAAAAAATGTAATGCTATTTGAAATATCACAGTAATACCCCAAATCCCAGCCACCAGCCTGGTGTCAGTGAGTAGATAATCTAGCACCTCAGATGAACTTCCACTTCCCCAGGTATCTTGGTTCCAGTGCTCAACAGGTCCTACTATAATGATTAATTTAATGGGAAGACTTTAAGCCTGTGCTTCAATGGGCAGAGCAACTACATCACTCCCTCATCAGGCCTTAAAAGGCCACTCCTCCTGGACTGTTCTAGGATTCATCTCTTTGTTGCGGCTGGAGGTGCTGCTCCTCTTCCCTCTTCCTATGTGTCACTTGCCTATCTGTGTCACTGCATTTTTTGCAGTGCCTCTGGATGCCAGCTTGCTCTCTTTCTCCCGCGCCTCACCCAGTGGCTGGCTGCCTCACTCCCTCCTGCAGCCTCTGGCCCTCTGGTTCTCTCCCCCCCCATTTTGCCCACTTTATCTTGTTTGCCTCCTGCAGCCATCCTTTTCCTCCTATCCCCGGGCGTACACACCCACACCATCCTCTTTCCTGGTTTGTTGCTCCCACCCCCATCTGCCCCTTGCTGTACCTCCTTCACCCACTTCTCATCCTCCACTTGTCCAGGTTCTCCTCCTGCCTCATGCTGCCACTCTGTTTACCTCTGCTGGCACTCTGGGTATGTCTCCCCCACCCGGCTCAGCTCCGCTTTGCTCATTTGTTCTCCCTCTTCCATCACAACATGTCCCAGCCTGCGACTTCATTCCCCTGCACTCCTTTTCCTCGGCTCCTCTGCTCTTCATCTAATCTCTCTCGCAGTGTTTTTTCCTCTCTTCTCCCTCATCAGAAAGCCCATCCATGCTGTTATTAATTTCTGTACATGTTGGTGTGACTGGACCATATGATAACTTTATCTTTCCATGTCTCTCGTGCCTCCATCTTGTTCATCATCAGGTTAATGTAAGTTCCTTCTCATACCTCTACACTTGATCTGTGATGTGCACATTTCATCAATCCTTCTCCTTTCTGAGCCTGTACTTGTACTATGTTTAGAGACCTCTCTGCCATTGTGCTGTGCTCCAGTTTGTCGGCCTACTTCCAATAGGCCCACTGTCGGGATCTCATTCAACTTGTTACAACTGGGTCCTTACAGCTGCTTGGGTTATCGCCTGTCCCTGCCTTGGCTGAGGACTTCCCTGTCGCATCCACCTTTGGATTAGCCCTTCCTTATCTTTCACTATATGGGGCCCACTATTTTTGGCATCTCATTGTTTTCTTTGGACTGTGCTGCTCATTCTGGCTCCTCACTCCCTATTCTATCTAATTTCCTCGCTTTCCCTGCATTGTGATGTGGTATCTTGTCCAAGGATCACCCCCACCCACTCTTATGTTTTCTTAATGGGCTGATTCCTTCTCTACTTTGGTGCTCTGCCCATGCTGGAATTTGCTGTACTACTCTTCCTGATCTGTCTTGTTGCTGCAATGTACTGAACAGCAGCCTTCCTTCCAGTTGCATTGCTACAACATGTGGCTACGCTGGATTCATATTGGGGGTGTACAATTCTCTGACATTTTCTTTCTTTTGGGGTTTTACCTATCCTGCCATCACCTTCACTATTCATATCCTCCTCTCATCCTAGTCCATCTGGTATCCAATTGCCTGAGTCTGGTTCTCATTCACCTAGTCTGACCTCAGGGTCTGCTTACTCACATCGATTAATTGAGCATACCTCCCATTGGGTCTTATGCTAGCTTTTCGAAGTGCTGCACTCCTGTGGTTATTATCACCATCAGTCTTCTCATGACCTCATCTGGGTATCCTTCGCTCATCCGACCTCTATGTGGGTCTACTCCTTCACATCGAATACTCGAGCATGAACCTCTTGGGTCCATGCTACCTCAACTCGACCTGCTCTCTACTCAAAGACATGCCTTTGCTAGGGGCTGGCAGCCTTCTCTACATCATCATACATCATTAATTTTATATCTTACCTTACACTACTCCGGCCTTCAAGACTTCTTTCCATCATCGTACTTCCTCTTTTGCTTTTAAGTGTCTTGTTGCAGAGACTTCGATTGCATCCCTTGATGGCATCCATCTCGAGGAACAGAGTGAGAGCTTCATCTAAAATTGGTCTTTCCTCCTTCCTTGTTCTCCACCTTAAATTGCCATAGCGGAGCTGTTCCTAATCACAACATCATTCAGCCTGGAGGGAAGGAGACCTAGGCCTTGGATCCCCAGAGGTTTCCTCTTCAAAGTGGGGTTTTCCTCTTCTCTGTGCCAATGGTCATAATATTAATTACGGTTAGTGTTTTCATAGGTTCCTGAGTTAGGTTCTGCTGTTGGATGGGGTCGGATGGTGGCCCCGGCTGTTCCCTCTCTCCTTAAGATGTCTGCCCTTCTGCATCTCGTCAGATTTCCTTTCGTTCATTGTCCTCATATTTTATTGTTCTTCTTTCCTTCCTATCTTTGTCTGTCACATTTATTTCTGGTCTACAGCTCTTCTAATTTCTCACCTCTTCTATGCTCCACACCCTTTTGGGTATTCTTTTTGGGCTTCTTCCTAAGCTACCCTTAGCCAGGGGAATTATTCCCATGACACCTATAGGGGGAACCCTCCTCTAGGGCTCCTTGCATCGTAACCCTACAGGGTGGTATATCCCACAGACAGAGAGGCAAATTGCCACAAATGTATTGAAGTCACACAAGCCTACACCTCATCCAGTTGTGTAAGCACAATTGAATGGGAAGTCTTTAAGCCTAAGGTTCAATGGGCTGAGCAACTACGTCACTCCCCCATCAGGCCTTAAAAGGCCACTTCTCCTGGGCTGTTGCAGGACTGTTGCTCTTTGTTGCCCCACCATCCATCCCTGCTCCTCCAGTGGCTTGTCTCTCTTTCCCATGGGTTTCTTCCTAAGCTACCTTTAACCAAGGGAATTATTCCCATGGCACCTATAGGGAAGGAACCCTTCTCTAGGCTTCCTTCATTGTACCCATACAGGTTGGTATATCCCACGGATAGAGAGGCGAATAGCCACAAAAGTATCAAAGTCACACAAGCATACATGTCATCCAGTTGCATAAGTACAATTGAAAGGTACTGTATAGTGTCAAAAGTAGAATCTAGGAGCATAGTCATATATTTTCTTAACTTGCTTCAACCCTCTAAATCAATGAAAATCTGCAGGTGATGATCAAGTAAGGTTCCTGGAAAAGTTAGAACAGGTAAAGAACTAATAAAAACAGCAAGGTTACCAGTGCAAGAAATTATTTTAAAACAATGTCACAGAAAGTGCCTGGTGATGTCCAAAAACAGTGGCAACCACACCAAAATGAAACAGGCAGTAATGCTCTCTAGCATGGTGAAAGCAAAAATGTAATCTGCATAGTGTACTTCAGAAAGAATGCAAGAACAAATAAAAATGGAAACCAGAGGGAAAACTGTGGAGTAGTTGACTGTATCAACATGGTGCTGGATCAGTTGCAGCCATGAACCATTAACGAAGGTAGCAGTGGGTTAAAAAGGAGAGGATTCTGCAGAAAAAAGGTGATGCAAAGCTAGGGAGCAGAATTAAAGCAGTGGTATTTGTTAGTCATGTTATTATTTTCAGCAATAATGCACCTCTTACAAAAAACATTATTATACACATTTTCTTTTCATTTTCACATTCTTAAACTGAGATACAGAATTTGAAAACTGTAAAAGGGACTGCTCTCACGCCACATCTATTATAAACAAACTCTGGTCAGAGCTGATACATCTGTAGAGAGCTTTTAGGAGCAGCAAGAGCATTGAAAAGAATATGTGGTGCTCTTGCCACACCAGAGTCAGCTGTAACTAATGTTGCAGTGATTACAGTATTGTGCGTGCATGATACTCGCACATGCGCAGTTTGCCCAAGAGTCAGCAGTGCACAACATGGCAGTAATAACATGACTACGTATGCACAATACTCGCACATGTGCAGTTTAAGGCAGCGCCACTATGTTGCCCACAGTGGCTGTCACTTTCACAATTGTGGAAAGAAAAAGTATCATGTCGGAAAGGGAGTGTGTTTATATGGCCCGTGGAGGGAAAGGGCTGCATAAACAGGATCACTGAAAACTATGCCGGAGTACTGTGACAGCACACTGAACAACAATCCGGTCAGATGTTCCACAGTGCCCTTATACAGAACTGATGATGGCATAATGTCTTAGACCTTGGCCCATGTAGCCATGAAAATCAGACTCAGGAGGAGACTATTAACAAACTAGAGATCTGGTCAGGGACTTGCTCATCATCACAGTCACTTTCTCATTCTTTTCTAAGTAGTAATATTTGGTTAATGTGCATTAACCATATTGATCTCAGTGCTGACAGACTACTTCTGTTTTACCCCTGATTGTAGTAGGTGGGGGTAGAAGCAGTCTTGAGGTGGTAGCTGGCTGACTGGCTCTTTCTGACTGATTGCCATCTGCTCTGGCCTGGTGCTGATTTTATGTTGCCGGCTTCTTCTTCATTACTTAACTAAGAGACTTTCACAGTGGTGCCTGTGCCTGTTTAGAAATAGAAATCGCTACTCTTAATAACTTATACACAGTATTAGTATTATTTTCTTAAATGTCAGAAACAAAAGGCGATTAGACAGCATTATGGAAGTTACCTGCCTTTTGACAAAACAATCTCACAGACAGTATGTGGTGGGTAGCTGACAGAGTTTCATAGTTCACGCTGGTGCATTAACTAAGCTATAAGGGCTGGTCAGAGTTCTGTGACTTGCCTGCCTTGGTAAAATTCATCATTAACATTATCATCATCATCATCTTAAAGGTCGGTGGCAGTTGTGCATATTACAGAACTGGCACTTCCAGTAAGCTTATTCACAGTTGTTTTACTCCTTCTCATCTCATTTCACTAATCATGCTGTTTATTACTACCAAACAGTGGTTTAATAGCTTTTGTCTACAGATGTGTTGATTAAAAGCTGTTTAAAATTATTTTTTTAACATACAGTTACCATAACACAATAAAAGGTATAAGAGGTTTGGATAAGATTACAATAAGGATCTGAACCTTTGTTTGCTTATCAGAACCTTTTAGAACCTCAGAACCATTAGAGGGTCTCCCATCCCTATTCCTCAGTCACCTTGGGGAAGTAGGTGGCAATAATGAGTGCATGTCTTAAGACAAGGTACCAACCGGCTAGCAATAGCAAGACTACAAGTTGGGGCTACCATGCGCTGCCAAAGGTGTGACCCTTCCCATCCCAAAAAGGCTTCACCTGTGATGCAAGCCTTAATCTGCTCTGCTTTCACAATTTATTTTTTTGCTGGACTACACAAAACAAAAATGGCCTTGTAGTTGCATAGGGAAAGGCTGATGACACTGCACACAGGAGGCTACTACGTAACTTCCAAAGGGCTGCCCCCCCCTCCAAAATGGGTTCACATGTGACATAAACCTTTACTGGCTCTGCTTTCACAGTTTATTTTTTATTGGACTGCACAAAACAAAAATGGGCCTGTGCTTGTGTGGAAAATGACTGATGATGCAGAGACAGGGGCTGCTATGCAACTGCCAAAGGCTGACCCTATCCCCAAAAATGTTTCACCTTTGAAACAATCCTTTACCGGCTCTGCTTTCACAGAATTGTTTTTGTTTGTTTACTAGAGTACACAAAACAAAAATGGTCCTGTACTTCCATGGGAAATGGCTGATGATGCTAAAGATGGGGGCTACTATGCAACTGCCAAAGGACTATCCATCCCCCCCAAAAAAAGGCTTTGCATATGATGCAAGCCTTTACTGCGTCTGCTTTTGTAATTAATTTTTTGATGGACTACACAAAAAAAATGACTGCATATGTGGGAAATGGCTAGCAATGCTGCAGACAGGGGCTACAATGCAACTGCCAAAGGGCTGTCTCTCCTCCCAAAACAGGATTCACCCCCCACCCACACGTACATGCACACGTGCATGCATGCACACACATACACGCACGCACACACACACACACATACACGCACACACACATGCGCACACACACACACACACACGCGCAAGTGCACACACACAAACACACACAGTCTCTGTTGTAGAATAAAATGTAAACTTGTTTCTTCTTTCTTAGGCCTTTTTCTGTAAAATGGTGCAATCTATTTTCTTTTCTTATTTAAAGCCTTTTCTTACTTTAGGTAAACACATTCTTGTTAAAAAAAATACATTTTCAGATGGTATTTTTAACATCTCATTTGAAGGTCTTCTTTAGGATTCTGCACTGTTTTGCAGACTGCACATGTTCAAACAGTGTGGGCCTAAATTTTCACAAATAGTACTGAAAAATGAGCACACAGAGTTATGTATTTTACATATTTCTAATTAATATGCTTTAGTACGCCATACACACACACACACCTCACACACACACACACACACACATATACACACATTTTCTTTGGCTTCAGTGGGTTAGAACATCTGAGTAACCAGTTCATACTGTAGCATTCCATTCTGTGACCTTTCATTTACTAGTCTCATGGATGTTTGCTAATCTCTGGTTGTATTTTTTCAATAATGGCTAATCTGTCACTCTCACGTTTTAAATTGTTTTTTGTCTCCTTGTTTGAAGCAGCTCATTTATTTGGCAACAATTATCATCATATAGTTTTGGGTTTTTTTTTTGCAATAACAAAAAAAAAAAGAAAATGGTATTTCTGACATCCAGCCAACATCTAAGAAGCTGAAATTGCTAAGAAACTCTGATCATTATAGTCGGGTGCACCTTGAAAGATCTGACATCCCATTTACTTTAGGCTGTAGGATTTTTATTTAGCTGCCGAAAGAACTAGAATGAATTTATTTGATTAAGCTCTGGACAGATGTTCAATCTGCAGCCTTGCAAGAGAGTATTTCATTTAACTGGTGTAGTGATTTGCAGTTATGGAAGGATACACTGAAAACTCCAGAAATGTGTGCTTTGATATCCCATTTTTCCAGCTACAGTAAGACGGCTATAAACTTCACCCACAGCCATAAAAATGAATCTTGTTGTGGTGCTACAGTATGTACTTACCACCAGAAACATGTGACAGCACAATCCTTTTACAGCTAAAGCAGAAATCTAGTACGCACATTAAAAATATAACCTCACTGGAAGAAAGTTTTTAAAACTGCAAGTGGCAGCAGTCTTTAATGGCTAGAGTCATTCATTAAAAAATGAGTTATAAAAGCTGTTTTGAAAAAGTAAGGAAATTAAAAGTACACCATGATTTGAATGGTTATATTTTGTTAAAAAAACGACATGCTGAAATTTGTATTGAAAGGCTATGCCTGTAGTTCAATGGGGTGAGCAACCAGCCACACCACCTTCCTAAGCTATATAAGCAGTTCCTCACAGCCTCCTTTTGAAGCACTTCTTCTTTGCCAGCTAGAGGCTTTGTCAGTCTGTCTTCTCCCTTGGGGCCTGCTGGGGCTTTGTCCCCCCCCCAAGCATTGCTGTGCTTGGGCTCTGCTTGGTTTGTGTTGGACTTCTGTTTTTTTGTGTTCTCCTGCTTTGGGTTTGTATTGCTTTACCTCCAGGTATTAGGTGCTTCCTTGTGTGTTGTTTTCTTCCTGTTCCTATACTTGTGTTTGCTTTGTTTTTTTTCTTTTGGGCTTTCTAGTTTTCTAGCACCCTGTTTATACACTATTTAGTTGTGCGTCATATAACATATTGTTGATTCCTTACCTTAAGCTATCCTGTGCCTGTGCTTTCAGGCTCCATTCACTAACCAAATTTTGAAGCCTTCAGTCACATGCATTATTATTGTGTATTTCATCTCCCACTGCTGTTTTTCTGCCTCAAGTCTCCTATGCTCTCCACTTCAATTATTTGCACCTGGTTCAGGCTTCACTCACTGCCTGAACACCTACTTCACCCTGCCATTCTCTGTGTGCTATTTGTGTTCAACAGCTCTGCTCTTACTTCACTCAATGATAGCTCAGTCCATTCAGTATTGGAGTTCAGTGTGCTTTGTTCAGTTTATTCAGTGTTTGCTCAGCCAGGCCCAACTGTTGCATTGCTATATTGAAACTTTCAGCTACTACATTAGCTGCCTGGTCTCGGTTTCCAGCTGCAGACATTTTAGCAGTTTTGTTTCTGAATTTAACTATATTTGAACTTTCAGTCATTAATTTGCTCCCTTGTTCACATTACTCTGGCAGCTTGCTATCCTATGGCTTGTCCTTCACTAGGACCTTGCCAGTAAAAGAGCCTCTTTAGGGGGTTCCTACCCTACCAACATTACAGTTGCTGTTTGGTCTCATGATGCTGAGCTTGTGGCTTCCCTTTTATTCCCACAGCAGGGAACTGCAGTGTCACAGTGGGGCATCATGGCTCCAATTAGCAGGAACATGCTTTTATGTAAGCTATATGATTTTGCCCTACTTTCTTGCCTAACTGGCTTTCAGTTATCCATGCATAAATAATTAATTTCACAGCCTACATGGCCTTCAGATATTCATTCCATTCCATTAGTGCACTGCATGCTCCTTACTGGATTAACCTATCTCCACATTAATTTTATTTACAGTATTCATGCCAATCATATCAATTCACTATTCATATTAAAACTATAGCATCAACTGCTTTTATATAAACTATGATTGCTCCTTTATGGAACTGATTGCCAAGAATATACATAATTCAGCTTACCTTACATGTGATATATCATGCTTACCTGTGCTGCTGCTCATTTTATTGCTATAGCAAATCCTGCTACATATCTCCTATCTGTTAAACTTCATTGATTCATTTATGCTAAACCTCATTGATTCAATCACTAGCATCACAGCCTCTCATAAACACCTACCTTCTATGTCACCATCAATCTGGCTTCTGTAATGGAACTGGTTGGCTTGTTTTCTGCTGGTTGCTGCTACTATCAAACCACCAAATGCTGGCTCACACTACAGCCTTCTACCTCACCCAGGTCCTGCGTTGGTAGTTCTCGTGGTTGCAGAGTGCACTTGCAACCTTTCAATCTTGTGGTTTCAGAGTTCACTCACAATCTTTCAAGGCCTACTACAAAATCTATGGTCACTTGCTTCGCCCGGTCTCCTCCTATCAAGCACTTAAAGTTGACTCATGCTCTCATTCATAAATTGGAGGCATGCCAACCATGTCTATTCCCTTTTTCTGGCTCAAGGCTTGCCCTGTAAGTCTTGCTCTGCACTCACGAAGTCTGCATCTTGAGCATGTGAACCTCAAGGTGGGGTCCTTCTCATCTGGCCCATAGTGGTAATATCTTCGCTCCGGGCAGAGCTTAATCTTGCAGTCATATTGCACACCTCTTGATGTAGAATTTAAGACTTCAGCTGCTGAGAGGTGAAGCTCTCACAGCCCAAGAACACTCCTTTGGCTATGGCATTGTCTGTGGCACCTTTGAAAGCTATTCTCCCTATGACCGCCTCTGGTTCACCCAGTTTGTTTTAGTTGGTAGGCCAGTTGAGTGCCTAAGTGGTCAGTGCTCTCCTCCTCCCACCTTGGGAGGGTCTGCTTTCACTCAGAGTACCCATTGATGCAGAGGCCTCTCACAACCATTCACAGCATTCCCATTAGAGGGATCATGAGATCTTTCCATAAAATTTGAATAATTCCTCCCCTTTGATTGGATTTCTAAATTGCAGCAGCAGAGCCATCACTAAATAAACTGCTCCTAAACTGGAGGGAAGGTAACCCAGGCCTTGGATCCTCAGAGGTTTCCTCCTGTTAAAAGTTTTTTTTCCCTTTCCTCCATGCCATATGTAGTTAGTGCTTTATTAGTTTCCTTAGGTAAGTTGCCACTATTGGATGGAGATGGACAGTGGCCATACTCACTGTTCACTCTCTCCTTAGGAAGCCCCCTGATGTCATCAGTGCAAACCAGTTCATCAGTGCAATCCTGGCAACTTGTGCATATCATTTGTGTTTCATTAGGTTGTCTCATTGATGTCAATCTGTTTCTCTACCTCATAGTCAACATTTACTGTTCAGTGTTCTTTTTGGGGCTCCTTCCTAAGGTACCTTTAACCAAGGAAATATTTCCCGTGCACCTCTAGGGGTGGAACCCACTTCGAGGGTTCCTTGCCATCAGTACCCCTACAGGGTAATAATTCCCTGTGGAACAGAGAGTGCAAATGACCAAACAGTTATCACAGTTGCACAAGCATAACACTTCTCTGGTTGAGAAGACCCATTGAATTGAAAGGCTATGCCTGAAGTTCAATGGGGTGAACAACCAGCCACGCCCTCTCCCTCAGCTATATAGGCAGTTCCTCACCACCTCCTTTTGAAGCACTCTTTCTTTGCTCCACCATTCTCCCCTCGTCCTCCAGTGGCATGCCTCTCTCCTCAGGGGGGTCCTTCCTAAGGTACCTTTAGCCAAGGGATTCTTTCCCACAGCACCTCTAGGGGTGGAACCCTCTTTAAGGATTTCTTGCCTTCAGTACCACTACAGGGTAGTAATTCCCTGTGGCATAGAGAGTGCAAATGAACAAACAGTTATCACAGTTGCACAAGCAAAACACTACTCTGGTTGCATATACCCACTGAATCAACTAACACGTACTGTTGCTTTTAGTGCAGATGGTGCCCCCTGGCAGTATTTGATTATTTTGTTTACCCTTGTCTTCTTATCATGCCAGGGCAGCTCAATTACAATCAGTATCTGGGTCATAATGAAGAGATTTCCCTGGCTCAGTCAGAAGGTGTTTTATTAAAGGAACATGCCTGGTAATGGCTAGTGAGATTGATTGTTTATCCCTCATATGGCAGGGTTCCTGCATCTTTGTCCTTTGCCTGTTGGTCGTGTGTGTGTGTGTGTGTGTGTGTGTGTGTGTGTGTGTAGGGGAAGGGTGGAAACCTCTGAGTAGGGTGCACAGATGGGACGCAGCATTCCATTCCAAAATGGGTTATTCATACATTATCAATAAGAATGAGTAAAACACCCATTTTGCTTATTCAGTCTGTCATTGTCTGCTTTAAAAAATCACACCCATTTTTGTAAAAATTCCTATCAGTTAAATATGTTTTATTATTTTGGTTTTATAAGTTTTGCTCTCTTTTCCCTCTGCCCTCTGAAAGGACAATTAGACATCATATCAGTACTGCTCTGAGATCTAAAACAATACTTTTAACAACTAGATCATGCAGAAAAAAAACAGAACAATCCCTATTGGTTTAAAATACTCATTTAAAAAAAAAAAAACAGAAGATGATGTCAGAGAAGCTTAACAGTACCATGTCACATTAAACTGGGAGAGTCTCGGGGTCAAAAGTACTTAGTGCAAAATACATACAAAGAACTCTACTGAATATAAATTAGATTGACATGAGATAACAACTATTTGAGCAGATGGCTCTTATCTCAAACTATGAGTGTCACAATGTGTATAAGAATGTAATTACCGAAAAACAACCTCCACCCAGATTAAAGACATAATAAGATTGTTTTAGGACTACAGGAAGCATCACTGTATGTATTACAGACAAATAATTACCAGTAAAGCTGTCTTAAAAATATCAGCACACACTGTATAACATGTAAAACTTAGCTGGACCCATTGCCCAGCTATACTCTCCAGCTAGATATTATGCCCCATAAACTTCAAACACCTCTAGTGTAGTAACAGGACTTTATAAATGATAATATAACTATAAATTGACAGTATTAGTGTCTAACAATGAACTCTTGTCAAGGACCACCAAGGAATTAAGACCATGCAGCCTGATATGTGCTGATGTCAATAAATTCTCAGTGAATAACAACCTGTTGTTCTAGAGCCTTTCACCCAAAGGACACCACACTCACTATTGCATTGGTTGCTCAGTTGGCATAGCATTTAGTAAAACTTTGTCATTCAATTTTTCATCAACAATACTGAGTTCCTTTACATGCCATATTTTAAAACATTTATTTTCATATTCTCTTAATTCAAACTATCACAATTTATATAATATTTTCATTGCATTTGTATCACATTTTATATCATATTTTTCTTCCCACTCCACTCTCCAGATGTAAACCCGAAGGATTCTTTCTTTCCTGTCCTTTTTCTCTTTCATCCCCTCTGATGTAAACCTGAGGGGTTATCTCTTAATATCTGGGCCAGGTCCAATTCCTGCTCTCCATTTCCATTCCTGGATGCCCATACCCTTTTTCTCTTATACCCCACCTTGGTGTAACTCCAGAATTTTTCCCCCCTTCCCTCCAGAGAATATTTGCTCTGTCATTCTTCCACATGCCCATCTCCAGCTTACGTTGCAGGGCGGGCTTCCCCCCAAACTCCTTCCTTCCTGCAAAATCCTCTACCCTACATCCATGTCCCTCTCGATTATTGTGATACCCCTCTCTACCAGTTGAGCTCTGTTCTAT
This sequence comes from Neoceratodus forsteri, assembly GCA_016271365.2. Taxonomy (NCBI): domain Eukaryota; kingdom Metazoa; phylum Chordata; order Ceratodontiformes; family Ceratodontidae; genus Neoceratodus; species Neoceratodus forsteri. The sequence goes on along the minus strand of CM057458.1, from coordinate 998,134,594 downwards.
ACCATCCATCTATTATTTTCCCTGTGTCATCCTGCCACCCTCATTTTCACCATACAACCTTGACAATCCTTTTTTTTTTTGTCTGGCCCTTCTCTATGGCCTTTTGTTCTTTGAGCAAACCCCCCATCCCCTTCCTACTGCCTCTATCCACCTGACTCTAGGTTCCTCCCCTCTTGGACTCTCTGGTCATCCCCCATCTGATTAAATATGTGTAACCACAAAACGTGCACTTAAGGCATTTGTCCCCAGGTGTACCATAATGCAGTTAGGTTCTGAATTGGTCTGGCAGCTTCCATCCTTCAATGACAATAACAGGGTCTTCAATGCACCCCTTCCATGCCCCTCCACCAGATCCATACCTTTTGTTGCTCAGAATCAATTGTTCACCCCCGGCTTCTGTTCAGCCTGTCTCTTGGCACACCATATTCAGAAATCTCTCCCGCTCCAGTACTTCTGTCCTGCAGCTGGTCTCTATAATACATAAATCATGTGAACCATTTATTTTTATATACATACTGCCCCCCCAACCAGGTCCAGTTTTCTGTGGATAGATGAGACACTTCCTTAGTGATTTCCCCTTTTGATGTTTTTTTTTTTTTTTGTGCAGCTGGGTGTTCCCCCGTTCAGATTTCTCAAGCTGTCCTTCAACAACCATTGGGCTGCAGCCTCCAAGGCTGCTCCCATCTTATTACCTGTAATGATTGCTTTTTCAGGTTTCACTCACAGGGCCATGCCCCCTTTTTTTTTCACTATGATTTCCTCTTGCACCTTCCATAAATTGGGCAATGATCCACTCTCTTGTGCTGTTGTAGTGGAATAGATGGATCCCCTTTTTCTTTCCGATCCCTTTTTTTTTTGATATACCAGAATTTTGCTCCTTTGTCTGCTCCTGCAGACAGTCCCTCTTGCAACCCTGATACTGAGGCACTCTGCTGATGGGCCTTATGGCTCCCCTCCAAATTGCACCCCCATAGCTTCCCCTGCACCCTACCTTGCACTGTTCACCTTGGATGTCACATGGAAAAAAACCTGTGGCAGCACCTCTGCCAATTTTCCCCACAACTATTCCCCTGTCGGCCCCCTGTTCCCTGCTCTCCTCCATCCCCAGCTGCCATCCCGTCATCACCATCTTTGCCATTACACTCTATGATTCTGGTCCAACAATTGGCCTTAGCAGCTTCCCTCCTGAAATAAGGAAAACGAAATTTCTTGGATTCTCTAGATGCAGTGGGAGCAAGAATACAGTTCTGCTTTCTGCCCTGGGCCTCAGCAGCCACAGGCAAGTGGGTAATGGCAAACTTCCCCAGTCATACGCAACTTATTTCAGATCAGTAGCTTAAGCAACCAGTCTGTTTGATCTCCTGTTGTTTCAAACCAGCTCTCTCCATCCTCCCTAAGAGTGCTGCTGAATCATCTCTTGCCAGCTGGTGCTCTAACACCTGCATGCTCTTCTGAGGTGGAAGTAAAGATCTACTCCACTTCTGTCTGGTGTTAATGATCAGGGACATCCATATGCCCCCCTCACAGATTGCAATTTCATAACCCCACCCTGCATCCACATAATGCTCAGGTTGGTGCTGCTGTGCTCCTTATGAGCAGCACCAGAAAATAAAGATTATCTAGCCCACTAGCTCTCCAAGACGATTGTCCTCAACTTCACCCTCCAATTGGCTACCAAAGATCCAAGGTGATGCCTCTTGCCAATACATATCCTATATCCCTGTTAACCCTCCCACCCTCATCAGCCTCAAGGGCCTTCACATGTATCTGGCAGCTTTAGCAACTAACCTGTGAATGGAGGTGATATTTATTTATTTATTTATTTTTTTGTGTTAGGCTGATTGGTTGCTAAAAGACCTCTCTCCAAGCTTTATTGTGACCAGCACCCCTAAGAGAACCAGGGCAACTATCGCAGTACAGTGGGAGGCTGGTACCCCGACACAATGTGGCCCATGTCATGCCTGAAAATGGTCCTTTGAATCAGTACCTTACTTGATTACCCAGCAGATGAATAAATTAATAAATCCATCACCTCTCTAAGTTAAATAGGCAATGGTAACTAACCTATGCCGGAGACCTTACAAACTTTCTACCCCATAATGCAGCTGGACTCATGACCCCCTTCATTTACCCCTACTGTTGCCCCCAGCTGGCCCTAGATACTCCTAAACTGTTCCTCTTCCCGACTGGACTCATGCAAACCATTTCACATATAAAGACTATTTGTTGCTTCTGATTATAAATTGCCTGATCTGTCTTACACTCCCAACCACAGCCTTGAATAGTCACAAACTCCAGACCAATAATTCTCGATAAATGATCCCCCTAGGTGCCAGCACTAAAGGCTGGGTATAAATTCTAAAACACTGCAATGGTGTGAGGAACATGATCAATAACTAATTGCAAAATTACCACAGCAGATGCTGGCAAACCTCATACACTTCTCAGTATTGGTCCTGTTGGCGTACCTGGCAGAGGCCCTGGTCATGACAATGGTATTGGTACCAGTGCTGTGGTTAGCAGTGACAAGCGGGACCGGTACTTTTTTTTTTTTAAACATATGTCCCCCCCTTTAAGGAGTCCCAGTGCTCAAAGAAATAGATAAAGTTAAAAAACCCAACTTTGTTTATCAAACCTGAACATCTGAAAGATACGCTACTACCCACAAGAACATCAGCCCACCCAAAATTCCTAAATTGTTTTATGGTCCCCCCTTGCAGAGGAATTTTGGAGTGAACCACCTTTTCCATTGCCGCAGTACAGAACCATGTTGCCCCTGACTGAACCGGCAATATTGTCCCCAAATTGTGCTCTTTCCAAAGAGACCCCTATTGTAAGATACAAAGTTATGGTTAAACCCAATTTTATTTATTTAATTATTTATATATTTTTATTTATTTATTTCTTTGCTAGAATTGCAACTGTTCAACGCATACTTGGGTGCCACCCCGTTAAATACCCAAGAACGCAATTATCCTGACAACCCTGATAGGACTTGTACCTAAATACTCCAGCACAGATCCCAGCACTGTCATGATGAGAAGCACTGATCAATGGCAAACCTCTAGCTAGAATGTCTGTTATTAAAATTAAAATATCTTGCTAAATTTATAAATGCCTAATTTCATTAATAGTTTTATATTCATTGTACCTTTTTCTGGTTTTTCTTCATTTTTTGATTTTCCAAATGTCAAAATGGTCAGAAATTGCATATTCTCGCCTCTGGATACTGTCTTAAAATGCAGTTTGTTGGTCAACATCCAATTCAAAGTTGCCACCCCACCTCCATTGTGTTTTTTTGTTTGTTTTTTTTTTATTCTTCCGTGTGTTTTCATTTTTACTCAGGTAATGTGCTACCCTGTTATAGAAGCAGTGGCTTCTATTATCTGTTAGTTTTGTACTACAGTTTTTGATCCAGGGTGGCTAATCATGGCAGGGAACTGTTAATGTAATTCCTTAAATAGGTGCTGTCCTGGTCACCAAATAATTTCACAGGGTAAGCAATCAGTGACTAACTCTTTTTTCGCCCCCAAAATGGCGGCCGCCATGCGGCCGGAATCAAAATGGCAGCTTCACGAGGTCACTCCCTCAGCTCTTCATGCCCTTTTCCAAAAACTCCCCTTTATTCCATGTTTTTCTGCCTCATACTCGGATACTGTTGCTACATCGTGCGCCACAGCACCAGCTGATGGTTTGAGGGGACAACACGAAAACAACCCCCCCGGCATGGACACTACATCATCTCCCTTTTAGGGCCTCCTACTGTAAACCTGTCCACACCCTTACCTTCCTTTGTCAATCTAACCACCTCACATGGTTACTTGTGGCTTCCATCCTCCCATCCCTCCCCAGTTCCCCCGTTCTTTCTGCAGCAGCTACCTCCCTGCCTTTTACATTGTTTGGGCCACTAATTACTGTCCCCTGACTCCCATGCACTTGACCCCTGTCCCTGTGCAACTTCCCTGATTGGTCCTTTTCACACCACTCATAGCCAGTACTGCTTTCCCCTACCACACTATAAAAGTCCAAATGGTGGGTCACCATGTGACCCTTAAAAAACATCAGCATGTGGCTAAATGTACCCTAATCCAGCCATCGCCGGCTTTTTTTGCCTTCCTTTGCCCATGCGATAACCCATGCTTCAGTTGCTCCAGTGACGATGGCCGTAAAAAACAGTCACCCCACAGCCAAATCTGCCCTTGTTTATGGCACTGGCAGCATTTTCTGCCTTCTCCTACCACTCTGAACTGGCTTCTTATGTCACACAACAGGCTGTCGGCCACCATGTGGTCACCTGTGTCCTAACATGGTGACCGCCACACTGCTGCTTGATTCAATCAATTGGCGAGGTTCCTAAATGCACTCACATTTTGCGCAGCTGGCCCTGTAATAATGATTATCCCCTAGTCCCTTGCCCCTCCACCCAAAAAAAACCCCAGCCAAACAACTCCTGGGCCCAATCAAAACCACAAGAAAATATTGTTTTAACGATATCACCATGTTCTGCCCACCCTTCGCAGATCTGTGCCATGATACCCCTTTCTTCTCTGCCCATACTCATATGTTTCCTCTTTTAAACTAAATAAATCATCCATCCTGCACTGTCATGGGCTTCCTGCTTTTGTTTGAGTTAGGCTCTGAGGAGCGCCTCACTACTGCGATCTAAATCCTCTCTTTTCTATTTCAGGTTGCCAGCAAACTGAAATTAAAAGTTTGTCCTGCACCTTTTATCAGACAAAATGGCCCACTGGTGACCATTGCCCCTCTCCTACCTTGCTGCAGCCCTCTCTTGTCTAAATAAGCGCTCAGTGGTCTGCTGCTAAGCCGAAAAGATGTCCTCTTTTTAAAACAACTTCCTTAAAAACAAACTCCTCTTACATGCCATGATACTTCTATCCAAACCATTTGTTTTGAAAGCAGCCTATCGGCATGTAATTTTTCCTACTAGTCCTACTACTAGAAACTTAGCAAAACCAATCTAATTAAGGAAGACATTTTGTTAATAAACACACAAAAGTTTGTCTCTCTCTTTTTTTTTTTTAAACTACCTAGTAGATAAAATTGACCTTACCTAAGCCATTCTATAACCTCAGGAACTCATCCGACTGATGTGCTAAGCAAATCAAAATTTGCCTAGCAGAAGTGAGGGAGAGCTTCCTTGTGAAACCCCTTATATCCCACATTTTGCCCCTCTCTTTCTCTCTGACTCCCCACAACCTATCCCCTCGCTCTCTTTTCTTAATGCCTCATCCCATATTGTGAGGTCACCCTCCTGGAGCTAAGTCCCCTCCCCTTCTTTCCCTGGCCCTCCCCTATGACCACTTCTCAAAACCCCACCCATTGGTTCCCAGTTCTCCTCCCCTCCCCATTCTCTGTTCCTCCTTCTAGGCTTCCAGGCCTATAACAATGGGGTCTGTCTTTTTAGAGACAAACCTTCATGTACCAAAAATGTCTAAGGAATCTGAATAAGAGATAAAAATTTAATTCTCTCCTCCCCTCCACACACACAACACACCCTACCACACCCCACATATCCATAACATGGGGGGGATAACTGGTTTTAAGGAGCTACACACACACACACACACTGCTAATGCACCTTCATTCACATCAATCACCGCAATTGTTACCCAAAGGAATTTAACCTGTCATAAAATCCCAAGTAAAAGGGATCATATATCCTAATATCAAGAGAGCAAAACTGTGATACTATTTAACCTTACTCCTACCTGTGCAGTAACACCTCCAAGGATTCTGGATAGAACCACAATGAAATAAAACTTCCACTCTCCCCAGGGTAAGGTAACTAGAGGTAAATATAAAATATGTGTGTAAGACAAGAGTCCTAACATACCTACATTTCCACAAACCACTACAATATTAGCCTGATGTAAATAGATCTGTCAAGGACCCCCATGCAAATGAGATCTTGCACCCCAATATGTTCAGAGTTAAAAAATAATGTGAGTCTATAATAACACTACTGTATGTACAGTAACAGACTAGGGAATCTGAATATGGTTCAATGGAATAAACCCCACTCCCAGGTGAAGGCAAATGGTAAGGAGAAATTAATATTCATTATGTGTTTGAAGTAAGAGTAATAACACACTGTGACTCCATGTATCTAAATAGAAGCCTACCTCAACGTGACAGCATGACCCACTCCTGCCATATTCACATACCTCCCAACACACACACACACACGCATGCACACACACACACCACACACATGTGCTGAAGTCCTATAATATGTCAGTCCAAAGAAGACGAGGTCTGTGGATGTTAAATTCTATGATGTCCCAAGAAACCCAGATCTATGTTCATCCCATCTGCTACCATATTGAGATGTAAAATAAGTTTAATTTCTAAAGCTCGTCTCTGTTGTGTGCTTTTGAGATTTCATTTTAAGACCATTACTGACATATTCGAAATTGAGTGGTCAGGGTGGGAGAAGTGTTGCCCGACTGGTTTTTCAGTCTTCTTTGTTTTAATAGTATGTCTGTGCGAGTTCCTCCTAGTGCAGAACTGTTGGCTTGTCTCTCCAACATAACCAGTTTGTGGACATCTCTTGCACTGAATGAAATAAATAACATGTTGTAATGTACATGTATAACTCCCATGTACCTTGAATTGTCTGTTTTGTGATATAACCACACAGTCCAAGGTAGAAATGAGCTCACAAGTCTTGCAGGTGCATTGATTGCAGGATCGTGTTCCATTTAGTGTCATGGTATTCTGTTCTGGCAAAAGCTTGCTCCTAATATTCAGGTTGGCTAAATTTGGTGGTTGTTTAAAAGATAGTAGTGGTAGTTCCTTAAAAATACACTTAAAGGTCTCATCCTCACTAAATATTGAGTGGTGGTCTTTAATAATCTCACACAGAAGTTCAAGGTCTGGATGATATGTGACTACTAAGGGTATTCTGTCTGTAGCTGTCTTTTCTTTATACTGAAGTAGCTGTCTTTGTACTTGTGTTGCATGTTCTGTTGTCCTGTCAATTTCTCTGGAAGAGTGTCCCTGCTCAATAAAGGTGTTTTTCAACATAGCCAAAAGTGTATCTCTGCCCTCCTCATCTGAACAACCTCTTCATTTGAACAAATACGGTGACATCGGAATGCTTGACTGTACATGACAGATTTTTTTTTGTGGTTTGGGTGATTACTTTTCTTGTGTAGGTATCTCTATCCGTCTGTTGGCTTCCTGTAAATACATGTATGTAAGGTTACATCCTTAATGGTGACTGTGGTGTCCAGAAAATTAAAATTGGTGGTAGAATACTCCCAGGGTAAGCCTTCTGGTAGGGTGAAGGTTATTAAGTTCCTGATGAAAATCTTTAAGTGCATCTGTGCCCTCCATCCAAATGATAAACAAATCATCAATGTAACAGAAATACGCTTGTGGTTTGTGGGGACAGTGCCTTAAAAAGTCCCCCCTCACCGTAAGAAAGGTAGAGCCCTCAGTATGCACAATCTGTATAGGGGTCTCACCTCTGTGGTACCTATATAGCCCTCAGTCTCTCTGTATTTTGTAGGATTCCTATAAATACATACAATATATTTAAGATTTTGCAAAGTTTTCCCTTCAATAGCAAAGATGTAACAATGTCACAAACTTTGCTCTTCATGAACGTCTTGCAATAAACAATTTAAGACATGAATGAACACTATAATGCTCAGTGTTAATACTGCAATAAATATATGGTCACCACAATGCAAACAATGAATATAGGATGTAACACGATACAAACCCTGCATGTACAATATAGCAGTGAAAAACATAACATTTCATATGATACAATATGCAAACTATGACACTGCACCAAGACACTGTAGTTAAGGATTAGTGCCCTAAATGCAAAGTGCCTTTAAAGTCAACAAACCTCATTATGCGGATGGAAAGTCATTGCATTCCAGTCTTGGACCTGAGCAGTTTCCTCCAGTTTTAATTTTCTTACAGGGGGCTTGCAAAACAAAGTATATACTGTTCACAGTATGGTCTCAACATATTTTATTAGTGGTCTCTGTTTCCAGGCATCATCACATCTCAAGTCTTCTGTGTGGGCCCATGGTGCTGTTAAACTAAATGAGGAATACATTGCCTGAGTTGTGCTGCTACACCATTATTTTTCCCAAGCATAACTGATGCCCCATCAGATGTAAACATAACCATTTTCAGCAAGTTCAGGTTGACGGGCTCCATAGTATTATTTCACAGCTGTGGTAATGGCTTAGACAGCGCATGCTGTTAAATTTAACAATACCTCCAAACAATGTTTTATATATTGTCTCTTTTGATGGCTAAAACTTCAGACATACCATATGATTAGCATACCTTGCTTACTGATATAACTGTGCCTGCTTAAATAAGTAGGGTATGAAAGGAGGCATTCTGAATTTCATTCACTGTTTCACTTTGAAGCATAGCACTACTTTAATGCAGGAATTCAAAAGCATAATTTTTGCTTCACCAGTTATCTGTTATACTTGCATATTTTGTTAAATGCTCATGTGTTTCTTGCACTGCTATCATGGAATTGTTCATCTTTACAGCCAATAAAACATTGTCAATTATTTTTTTTACATCCTCTGCCTTAGCCAATAAGTGTTCTACCAGGCCAGTCTATCTTCTCTGGTTACTGCAGTTTCTGCCAGCATGCTACACAGTCCACCGGAATTTTGATTTCTGATAACTGAAACTGCTGTTTCATGTACCTTACTGAGTAAGTGACACTTTTGATAGTCATGTTTCCAGACATCATCCCATTTTTTACATAGACATAGACATAGAGTGTGTCAGCAGATGAGGTCCGTGTGGACCATTTAGTCTGCCCATGTATACTACTCCTTTTCCCATTCAGGCCACTGTGTTAAGTTCTCCACAGTGCCTGTCCCATGCCAGCTTGAACTCCGTGGCCGTCTTTGACCCCACCACCTGTGTGGGGAGGACATTCCAAGGCTCCACCACCCTTTCTGTAAAGAAGAACTTCCTTGTGTTGCTCTTGAACCTGCCCCCCTTTAGGCACATATCATGACCCTGGTCAAGGTGCAGTTATTTACCTGCAGGAGATCCTGTGCCTGTACCTTGTTGATCCCCTTCAGGTATTTAAATGTCTCTATTATATCCCCTCTATTCTTTCTCTGTTCCAGGGAGTACATGTTGAGATGTTTAAGCCTTGCATCATATGGCTCATGGTACAGACCCTGCACCATTTTTGTTGTCCTTCTTTGTATTGTTTCTAGTCTGTCTTTGTCTTTCTTTAGGTGAGGCCACCAGAACTGGACTCAGTACTTCATGTGAGGCCTCACCAGAGACCTGCACAGTGGCATAATTACCTCCCTCTTTCTACTGGTAATGCCCCTTCCTATATGACCCAACATGCTGCTGGCTTTCTGGGCCACATTTTCACATTGCTTGCTGACTTTTAAATTGTCCATGATGATCACCCCAAGATCATGTCCGTGTTTTGTTACGGCTAGCTGCACCCCATCTAGGAAATAATTTGTCCCTGGATTGTGTCTTTCTAGGTGCGTGATATGCATTTCTTGGTGTTGAACTTGCCAGGTCCTGGATCATTCCTCCAGTTTCTTCAGGTCAGGCTGCATCCTTACGGACCCTTCCTGTGTGTCTACCCTGTTGCAGAGCTTTGTGTCATCTGTGAACAGGCATGTTTTCCCCTCTAATCTATCTACAATATCACTGATGAATATGTTAAAAAGAACAGGTCCCAGTACTGAGCCCTGAGGGACTCCACTAATCATCTTGCCCTCCCTTGATATTGCGCCATTTACTAGCACCTTCTGAGTTCTTACCATGTGTGAAGTCTCAGCAGACCTTTCCTTCAATGCAAATCTGAACAGTATTGGCCTGATACAGTATGTAAACAGCTCACACAGTTGTGTGTTGATCTTTTGCAAGGAATTAGGGGCTAAAGTTTCCACAATTACATTCACCCAGTCTTCTTTAAAAATTGTACAGCATTTTTTCTTTGTAGCTAGTCCTCCATGTCTGCCTGAAGTTAACGGGTGAAGTACTTTTCTTTTCAGCATATTTAGATTGTACAATAATTTCTCAGTTACAGTGGATTTGAACCTTTACAAAGAAGCAAAAACAAAAATATCGATAGATGTACTAGTGTTGTTGTGTAATGTTCAGTTATTCTAGGCTCCTCCAACATGTAAGCATTTTATCAGCAGATATGGGAAAGGACCTTACCATGGTTCTGTTGCTTGTAATTTTTATGCATTAATGCTTTTATAAGGCTAGCTTGAACACATTCCACTGGAAATATGAGTTAATGAGTTACATTTCAGGAACAGTTCATCATTTCCAGATTTAGCACCAAAAGTTCAAGGTTGGTACTTACCAATGCTCATATGCATTCTACTGACCTACCTTTTTCCTCTCTTTACTTTTTTCACTTTTTCTTCTATAATTGTCCTATTGTCTCTCATTTCAAATTCATTTTATGAGTTATCTATCATTGTTTCTTTTTCCTGGTTTTGCATGAATCTCCCTTATTTTATATTATGCACCATCTGTCCAATCAGTTCCTATTTGTCCTGTCTGGTTTCTTTTTCTCTGATCTGCAATTTTTTCTTTTGCTTACTTCATCTGGTCTCTCCGCTTCCTTCTTACTTTATTCCATTTTGTTCTTTGTCTTCTTCTACAATCCTCATTGTCTATGCATATTCTTTAGTTGCTGCTGTAGTAGCATCTCCCTTCTTTTCACATTTTCCTTTTGTCCCAAGCAGAAATATTGACAGCCTTGCCTGTTTCCCTCACTTCATGTGAGGATAATGCTAATGATAAATTTTTCTTATCCTTGTCCCCCATTCAAAAAATGTATTTGGATGTGTGCAGTAATCTATACCTGTGGCTATGTGAACAATGAATGTGTGTGTGTGTGTTAATAAATCCAGTGTCCCAACCCTACACTGTAATTTGCAAATACTGTAATGTTTTGTATTTTATCAAACAATATGCAAAGAATTAGTTATTTGACATAATTGATGTTCCCAATCAGTGTACTTAAATGATCATGACTTAGTACACACACCACAATGAGACAAACTCTATAGACTACTGTACATGATGCAGTCTTCTTACAAAGGTGTGGCACTGTGTGGCTTGTCAAACCATGAAAGATGGTTTGTGGATAAGGTGGTTCTTTTCCGGTTTAGCTATATAATAGAATTTCACAAAAATGGGGAGGCAGAAGGCACAATACAGTTTATTTGAAGAAGTGACACCACAGGCACTGAGAAAAAAAGAGAAGGAGGTGCTTGCCACGCATCAGCTTAACCCGCTACAATTTTCATAAAAAAAGTTTACTATAAAGGCTTCATTAAATACTGGCTTTAAAATGTTCTTAAATATTAGATTTAAAACCAGTGTAAGAATTCAAACAGTGGTACATAACCAGTGTTCAAGTGCACAATGTAGGCAACATAGCTGATCATGTTGCAATCTGGAATAAGGAGGAATGCAAGATCACTTGCTTTCACTGGCCATGTTGGTGAACTAAGAATTTCCAAGGGCAAAAGAATCAGAACCCCTGGGCATCAACAAATCCCAGGAAAAGAACCTAACAAAGATGTGTAATTCCAAAGGTAAACTGAAGAATTTGAAGACTCTCTGGGCCACCATTGTGTACTCCCGGAAATAACTTGTAGATCCTGATCAATTTGAAGAATTCAATACAATTGAGAGCCTCCAGGCTGTCACCATGGACCCTTGGAAAAAAACCTGCTGAACCTGACAAATCTGAAGTATTTAAGGAAATTGAAGAGCCTCTGGACAATCATCATAGACCCTGGAAAAGAACCTGTTGAACCTGACAAATCTGAATAACTTGAAGAGCCTCCAGGTCATCACCACTGACCCAAGAAAACAATCCTAATGAAGCACATCTGGGCTTTTGCTGTAGATCTTGGGAATGAATAAATAATGATACAATAAAAACGAACATGCTTGGACTCACTGGGTGAGCTCTCAACATCCAAAACTAAAGCACTGTAATTACAAATGGGGCCTTCCCAAGTCCTTTTATTGCAGATTCAACATTGGTTCCAGGAAGGATAAAGTGATGATGTGTCAAAGAACCAAATAAAGATTTATAATTCAATGGATAAACTGAAGAAGCTGAATAACCTTTGGGCTGTCTTTGTGGCCCCTAGGAAGAACCTGTGGAACCTGATGAATCTGAAGCACTTGAAGAATCTGAAGAGCCTCCAGGCTGTCACCATGAATCCTGGGAAATAACCTATTAAACCTGACAAGCCTGAAGAACTTGAAGAACCCCTGGACCATCACCCTGGACCCCAAGAAAGAATCACAGTGAAGTACATGCAGAGTGTTGCTGTAGACCTTCAGAGATAGGCAGCATTCACCCAAGACTGTAGTCCAGCAGAGGCCAGTTTCAAAAACACAGCACTGACCAGAATTGATAGACTCCAGCCATAGTTTATTAATGTCAAAATATCTGTAAAAACTTAAAATGTGCCTGCCCAGTGGTGCTGAGGGTTGAGGCGCTGGACACCACACCTCGTGCCACATCGGCAACCTGGATTTGGGAATGACCCCAAGCTGCTGGGGTTCAGCAGGGCAGAGAGAGGATCGAGCATCCAGAGGACTGGTCTCCTCTCTTGGGGAGGGATCCAGGGCCAGCCCAGCTTCACAGTGGCCCCCGGTGGAGAACAGAGGCACTGCAAAAGCCAAGGGCTGTACGCAGGGGTAGACATCAGATGACTGCCTTCCAGACATGGGTGGAAGCACTCACATCACGGGCAGGGCAGCATTGCATGTTCTGCATCTGGGGCTTATGAGAAAAAACCCTACCACGGATGAGGAGATGATGGGGATTCCAGGGACACTGCCCACATCCCACTGTCGGTCCTGTACTGGAGGACTCCATGGCTGACCCACCACCCCGGGAGGATCTCTCTAATCTCAGAAAGGCCATCACAGGAGGACAGACCCACCCAGGGGGGTGATCTTTAGGTGGCTAGGTCTGCCTGGGTGGTCGGGGGAGTCCCTTCGGGTATAGGGTGTTCAGACTGGGAGTAGAAGGCAGTAGTCAAGTGAATACCCTGGAAGGATTCCCAGATGGGGTAGTACATAAAATACAGTTCAAAAAAAAAAACTTAAAATGTGCAAATTAATACAACTTCCAGTACTTGTTGGACACAGGTAGCTCTGGCAGGATGGTAGTAGCTATCTCAAACTCCACCTAATATTTTGCTCCACCCATGTGAGATTTGTCAGAGGTCTTGAAAGCATCTGAAGAACCTCTAAAGAAAGAAAACCTCAACACCCCTGAGCCTCAGATCCCTATCTATGATCCTGGGCAGTTATCTAGGCTTCCTATCTCACTCTATGTTAGTGGTTGAGTTGGTGGAAAGAAAGCAAGAGACATGTAATTCCCTGTCTAGTTAACACTATCCTTATTTAAGGACTGGCCCTTGATATTTAAGCATGTGATGGAGGTTTACAGTTCTGGCATGCAGGAGTTGGTGATGTGCAGAAATTTCACTGCCTCTGAGTCATGAAGGAAAATTATACTTTAGCATGAAGATATTGGAAGCTGGCATAAATTAAGAGTCAACACAGTTACACTAAGGGAGGTACCATTGCTTTAAGCTGTAGTTATTTATTTTTCATTATTAGGTATTGAAGATTCAGTAACAACCTTTGAGCACAAATTGCTTGTTTACAAAGGTTGCACATCAAATTGGAGGACATTACAGATATAATCAGCTTGAGTGGAGCCTAGTCACATAGAAACAAGTTTGGAAAATTACATAGAGGTAAAACATGGTACAGTAAATTACAAAATATTCACACAATTATACAGACAACCAGGCTTGCCTTTACAAACAAAACTGGTTATATTTTAGGCAGTCTTTGGGTCATGCAACCATACTGAGGCACTTCTAGAACATGCAGGGGCAATTGCAGAGCAAGCAAGGGCACTTTAAACATTTTCAAAGCAAGCAAGGTCAATTTTGACAATTTCAGGGCATGCAAGGTGCAGCTATACAGCCTAATAGCATGTGGTTACCATTTGAATAGTTTTGGGGCAAGCAAGGGCAATTTATTTGGTTTCTGAGCAAGCAAGGACAATTTAAAAAGTTTCAGAGCAATCATGGGTACTTTAAACAGTTTAGAGCATGCAAGTGCACTAACAGTTTCAGAGCATGCAAGGCAATTTTGTAGTCTCAGAGCATGCAACTACAATTTGGCATTGTCCCTTTAAACAGGCAGCTCAAATTAACATAGCACTTGCACTTTAAGATGTTCATTCAGATATGTAGCACTGTCACCTTAAATGTCATTTTAATGATATTTGGACATCAGTATTGGTTCAGCTTGTAAGCAGGGAAATTATACCAGAGCAGACACAATAGAGAGGGGGCTTGGATTTTACTAGGGCTGGATTATACTTTGCTTGGCTGTGAGGCCAAATTATTGGTTTATGAAAGATTTGGATGCACCAAGCTATAGTGGAGACATAAAGCAATGCCCTCCCTTTTGCAAGCACATTGGACAGCTTTAAGTAAAATGCACAGTCCTGCCTTCTTGCTTGACACCAATGACATGAAAACTGTGTGCTGGAAGTCCAACAGCAACCGTCACTTCCTTGATGGAGCACAGGCAATGCTTTTATATATTTTTAATAATTAGCCTCTTGGATTGGGCTATAGACTAGTGGCAGTTGTGCTGCTGAGGGCTCACTGGGGCCTGTCTGCTTCCCTACCACCAGCTCTGTATATAATACTATTTAATTAATTATTGATTGATTGAGGTTTTAAGCACTAGCCCCTAAGCTATGGGGCTTAAATTTTATCAAGGGTGCCAGCCCCACTTGACCATTTTGCTGTTGTGGACATTTACTTTAAATCAGGCCTGTCCTGCTCTTTGTTCCACCCACCTAATTGTTCTCTTGTCCAAGGTGCCTGCCTTACTGCACCTCTGGGTGCTCTTTTGACAAGGGGTTTGCCTTGCACCAAGGTTCTGCCCACCTGGAAGATTTTTTGAGAAGGGGCTTGCCTTGCTCCTCATCCAACCCTCATCACTCCTTTTGACCAGGGGTGTTGCGCCATTCTATGGTTTCACACACCTAGTGATCCTATTGTGATTGGGACCAGGCTTGCCCCTTGTCTGGACACCCTGGGTTCATGCCCTACCACTTGGTTCCACACACCTGCTTGTTCTCTACTCCAGGGGCTTCCTGCACTCTTGTAGCCTTTGTGATCTCAAAGCACCCCTGAGAACTGAAGAAAACTTTCCTTTTTTTTCTTTGTTTAAAACTGAAAGGTGGTCAGCACCTGTGCAATAGTGCAGCTGACAACTTACTGCCCCAAAAGAGTCTCTTTCTCTCCGGACTGGAGGATGAGATGGGTTATTCTGCTGGGACTCGCCTGGTCCAATGTCCTACTGCTGGCTATGCTACAACTCCATCTTTCAATGTTGCTTCTGAATCAACACTGCTCCCCTCGCTTGCTCTGCCACCACTAAAGACTAATGAAATAAATAAAAAGTAAACAACTCAGTATGACCGTGCTTGCTGCTGAGGTTCATTGTCCAGATGTTGCTCCTCTGATGACCCAACGGACTTGACTGAGCTGCCAACCAGACTCCACTGTTGCCAGATATGAGAGGGAAAATTAAAGGGCTGCACAACTTACTGGAGCAGCCAAGCCACAGTGAGGGATCCCCATGGCTAAGGTAAGTTCCTCTTGTTTTTCCTGGCCAGATAATCATTAACTATTTAGCCTCAGACTAACTGAAGAACACTGCACTACTAACTCCCACCTCTGCTGCTTCCTTTTATGCCCCCTTTTATTTGGGACACTGAATCCTGAATCCCTGGCAATGTGACGGGCAACAAAACAACCAGCATGAGCTGGCATTCTTTAAAAAAATATATGAGGTGGCATTGAGTGTTGCCATACACTGGGAATGGA
This sequence comes from Neoceratodus forsteri, assembly GCA_016271365.2. Taxonomy (NCBI): domain Eukaryota; kingdom Metazoa; phylum Chordata; order Ceratodontiformes; family Ceratodontidae; genus Neoceratodus; species Neoceratodus forsteri. The sequence goes on along the minus strand of CM057458.1, from coordinate 998,118,626 downwards.
AAATAGGTTGTAAAGTACAAACTGGCAAAAGGCTGCTGTTTAAGACTACTCACAGGGAGTCTTTCAATGTGGAACCTCCATTTTACTATTTAACCCCCCTCCTGCCATCCCATACTGTCCTGGGCAAGGGATCTGACAGCATCTCACTGGGTATACTGGGGCACCCTTACTGGGTGAACTGGAGACTGAGGCACCCTTTACATTGGGGTATTACAGTGATAGACATCATTTTTAACATAATACAAAACAGTTTACAACATGAAAGTGCAACATAGCATATATCTATCCTTACCACAGTAACCTCAAGGTAGCAGGATAGCTAAAGAGTTTCATTGCTGTGTCACCACAGAAATGTAAAACTAAGCTGACTAGGGGAATACTGATGATACTGCGACAATGGTGTGCTTCTGATATGATGCACCTGCATGTTGTACAATGATCTGTGGTAAAGTTTAATGTTATAATGGCACCCACTGTAGTTTTTATTCTTACCATACATGCAACAATACCTCAGTAACATATAATGATCTTCATAGCTTGCACGCTGCACTATCTTTGAAGCATTCAAGCTCTGTCCACGTGTAAAGGTGTATGTGTGTCACTACATTCACAGACATTACCTCTTTCCCCTAACACACTCATTTCAACCTGTCATAACAAAGTCAAAACATCTGGGCATTAGCAACCCAACACCATTACTCTCACTCTCTCGGTACAATACATAGGGTTGATTGGAATCTATTTCTGAGAATTGTATGTAACCAGATTTCTTTTTTTAAGCTTTTAGATTTTTGGATTTGGATGCTGTAATCCTAAACGCTGTTTGCATATAAATCATTCACACACCCAGAACCACAAAGCTGTTTACTTGTAAATCATTGTCCACACCCAGAACCACAAACATTTACTCCTAACTAGACCCTGCAAGCCCTCTAACTTTCCTAGCCTTTTCATGCCCCAGTATTCCCTTATCTTAGGTTATTCTTGCTTCAGGAGGGTGGGGGCATCTGCTGCTGCTGCTGCTGGAGGCCTCTTTTTGGCTCTGACAGAAGATGTCAAAATAACCCATTGATCCCACATTGTACTACCACACATGAATGCATTCTAGTCCAAAACAGTAAGACTCCACCCTCCCTAAAGCACAGCCCGCATAGCTCACCACCATTGGCCATTACCAAATCATTCCACGCCACACTATTTATTTATGTATTTAAAATTTTGGTAACCAGGAAAGGCCCACTGAGCCAAGGCTTGTCTCCGGGGCAGGGGATAGGGACAATAATATCACATCATATACAGTAGAATATTCATACAGGAAAATGCTACAAATACAATATTTACATAGAAGTACAAACATTGTGCTTTGCGGCTAATACAGTAGAATACACATACAAGAAAATGCTACAAATATAATATTTGTGTAGAAGTAGAAATATTGTGCCTTGTGGCTAATGTACTGTAATGTGCTGTACCTATTCTAACTAAATGTGCCTTATATGCCTTGTGCTTTGTGTATTCTACATTATGATGTTCGCACATGACATGCGAGTTTGTTTTTTCTAACTTGTACCTTGTTGTCTCATGACATGTAATCTTTTCCTAATTATGTACCATGTTGTCCCAAGTGTGTAAGTATGTAATTTCCTGTACTCTCTCGGGTCGTACCTGAAAATAGGCAAATTGTTTTGTCTAGTGTACTTACCTGGTTAACAAAAGCTAAATAAATAATACATAGTATGGCTGATATAGCAATATACAATGATTACATCGATGTGACATTACACATTGTGGTCATTATACTACTCCCATCCTCTGCCAGTCTGAGCTCAACTTGTCTCATCTCCATTTCCAACATGCAATCTGCAGATGTAGAAATGCTGAACTTGAAATTGTCATCAGTTCATTTTTCAAAACTAAAAACAGTTTTGGTGTCATCCCCCTAGTCACAAGCCTAGCCATCTCCAACTTCTTTGAGTGCAGCGGGCCAACAGTCCTATCTGTCCTAGAGTGATGTGGGTAGATGGCTGACTTTGACAACACCTTAAGTTTCATCCACTATGCTCAACACTTACTAAGATGTGTGGTGAGCAACTCAGGGTGTCATCCAGGTCGGACACATACACAGGTCACTTTGGAGCAGATAGGAATACTGGATGGCTGCTGACCTAGTGCCCAAGTAGTGTGAATTGCTAGTAAACTGTTACAGGCATTAATTAGAGGGCTAGTCTGTGGTTCAGTGTGGGGAATAGCTCCTCCCACAGCCTCTGCTTAATCCCTCCACTACCGCACCTCCCTTGTTTAGGGAGTGTTTTTTTTTTTCCTGGGCTCCATGCGTAGCTCATGTGGCTGTGCCTCTCAGTGCTTCCTGCTGACTGGTTTATTTCTGTCTTTGCTCTCTTCCCATCTCCCCTCCCCCTTCCCTCCCTGTGTCCTGTCCCTACCGTTTGTGCCATGGTGGTTTGTCTCCCTAGCCGCTCCAGCCACCGCCCCACTCCTTTCTACTCCCTCCTTTGTTGTTTCAGGGTTTCCCTGTTCCTTTCATCCTTTGTTCCTTTTTGGGCATAGAAACACATAAACATAGAATTAGACATAGATGAGAACTGCTTGGCCCACCTGGTCTGCCCATTTCCCTACCTAATGGCTAAGCTGCAGATCTTCATTAACTAACAGTCTATTTCTTCCTAGCCCCCACTAGAATTGCCTTATGTCTGTCCCATGCATTCTTGAATACCCCCACTGTTTTTGACTCCACTACCTCTTTTGGAATGCTGTTCCATTTATCCACAACCCTCTCTGTGAAAAAATAATTCCCTCACATTGCTTCTGAGGCCATCCCCATCTTCAAATTGGCCCCTTGTTCTTGCACTATCTCTTTTTTGAAGATGCCCTCTTGGATTCCCTTGAGGTACTTGAAAGTTTCTATCATGTCCCCCCTCTCCCTCCTCTCCACAAGGGTATACATATTAAGCTCCTTTAATCTCTCTTCATGTATCTAGTTGCCCTCCTCTGGACAGCCTCCAACTTGTCTATGTCCTTGCAGAGATGGGGTTTCCAGAACCGCACACAATACTCCAGATGGGTTCTCACCATCTGTCTGTCAGAGGGATAACAACTTCTTGTTTTCTGCTGGTGATGTCTCTCCTTATGCATCCCACTATCCTGCCATCCCTACTTACTGCCTTCTCACATTGCTTGCCCACCTTAAGGTCATCTGATATGACTACCCCAGGTCCCTTTCCATTTTTGTTGTTGTTATCATCTCACCCCCCGACTGTGTACTCTTCCCCTGGGTTTTTGTTTCCCAGGTGCATTACTTTGCACTTCTTTGCATTGAATCTAAGCTGCCATACATTTGACCATTCCTCCAAACTTACCAAGTCCCTTTGCATCCTTTCCACCCTACCTTCTGTATCGACCCTGTTTCAGATCTTTGTGTTGTCTGCAAAGCGACATACTTTTCCTTCCAGTCCAACTGCAATGTCACTTATAAAGAAATTAAAATGGACCGGTCTCAGTACTGAACCCTGCGGTACCCCGCTAGTAACCCCCCTTTCTTCAGAGTGGACACCATTTATTGTTACCCACTGCGTCCTGTTTTTCAGCCAGTTGTTTACCCAGGCTACCACCTTGGGGCCCACTCCAAGGCTGGCTAACTTGTATATTAATCTTTTGTGTGGGACTGTGTCAAATGCCTTGCTAAAGTCTAGGTAGGCCATGTCCATAGCCCCTCCCTGGTCTACTACTTTGGTCACCCAGTCAAAGGCATTTTCTTTAGTACCCTGTAGATGCTTATGGGCATTCCCACTCTGCCTCACTCATCCCGTCCGACTTAATTTCAGTGCAAGCCCTTCCTGTTTCCCCTGCACCTCGCATGACCCTCACCAGCTGTCCAGATCATTGCTGATAGGGACCACCTATAGATCCTTGGAAACACACGTCCAACCCTTCTGCCATCCCTGGACTTTACTTCCCTGCTCCAGTGCATTGTTTGGCCGTCAGTCCCTTTGCAGTATGGAACCCTGCCTGCTATGGCCTCACTACATCTGTTGCTCCTTCTCCTGTTCTGCACCTCTGGTTACCCAGGCCTCACTGCCTTCTTCATTACCTGCCTATTCCACAAAGACGAATGGACTCTACTGCAGCATTCATTACAGCCCCACCAGTATGTACACTGCCATTCTGTTTTTGTCTCTGCTCTAGCATTAGTTGGTTCCCTATCTCCTCCTCACTACCAACTCTCTCGAAGGCCCACTCATCGACATTTCTCCTGCTGAATTATCAGCTACTGGTATACCATTACCCTGATGAGCTACTTCATTCCCAAAGGCTCACATTATTGGAGTTCTACCTAACCTATGTCCATGCCCCTTCCTATTATTCAGGGTACATGAATGGAGGTCTTTAGGCCTACCTTATTACTTTTCAGGAGTATACCATGTTCCTTAGCTATACTCACTAAAAGAACTCTGACTAGCTGTTGCAACATTTACAGCTGTCACCAGGATGAGCGAACCTGCATCCACAGCTATTGCCGCATACTATCAAAAGGACTGAGCTCTATTCCCTTAAGGAAAGCATATCTCAGGGCTGTTTGCCCAGAAGCAGTGCAGTTCATGTTCATATTACAATCACCTTCGCTTGTTTCACCCAAACTTCTGGGGTATGGATTTCACCACTGCTGCATTCTCCATGCTGAACTCCACTTGCTGTATCTCCACTACCTCAAAGCACAGAGTTTTGTCACTATATCTTGCTGCCTCAGTGCTTTCCTGTTCTATGGTTGTTTTTCCCCACTGTATGCTCCAGAGCACTTTACCCATCTACTACTATTTGTGTTTTTACCCTCCTCACCACAATATGTGTATTTCCTTCCTACTATTTTGCATTACCATACCTATGACTTCAAATGCTATCCACTACTTCATTGTCCTATACCTGCTTCATATACCACATCTCCTCTCTTTCTCTGCAGCAGTGCATGCTTTGGCCAGCTCATACCAGCAGTATTCAGGACTCCGTCCCTAACACACGCCTTCAGGTAGGCTTCCCATGTCTGCTGGGGATGGAATTCCATTTCAGTAACTATCTTCTGCTACTTGCCAGCTGACATCCTCCATCCTTAACTTTGCTTGGCAGCATCGAGTGTAGGTTAGCTCTCCCTGACTTCCAGGGATGGGAGCCATGTCTACAATATACTGAGTTATACCATGACTTCTCTAGCTCATGCTGGTTGCTGATTACCTTCGGGAAAGGAACTCCATTGCTCCATATGTTCTCATCATCCTATTCATGCCTGGCTGCCTCCCACCACCATCATCCTACATCAACTTTCTCCATCAGGTGTCTGAGTCTACATTTTACTGCTGCACTTCCACATTCTCAATCTGATACCTGAATGCTGCTTTTCTTCATGAACTTGACCTTGCCTTACTTGTCTTCTCCATCATACCTAGTCTTCAGCCTCAAGTCAAGGTCCTATCTTGCTACCTTCCGTGACCAGGAGCCTGAATCCATATTTGACTGTTTCCACTGTTTGTGTCTTATCCCTGATGCATGTTGCTGTTTCCATTCAGGAATGGAACTTTCTCAGAGATGTACTCCTCTTCCTGTCTCTCCTACCTGCATCCAGTCAGGATCATCTTGCCTCGACCATCACAGATGGATGCCAGACTTTCTATTCCACTTCTTCATATGTGTCCATTCTCGACCTGCTATTGAATGTCACAAACCTTATGGACCTGGACCCCCTCCTGCTCATAGTCTCCATTCCTCCTTGCCTGTTGCCTTCCCTCAAGTCTTGTCGCATTAACTTACCTGGTCGAAAGCCTGAGCTTGCATCTCTCTTTCCACTTTCTGCATCCTCTACCTATGCAGGTTGACACTTCTCTTCAGGAATGGGGCCATCACACTCCAACTGCCTTCCAACCTCAGCTCTACCATCAACATCAACTGCACATCATCTCATCGACCTTAGGAAGAGGCAGCCTGTCAATGGATCCACTGGGTTATTGTATTTTCTGTCTCTTGCCTGGTTGCTGCTCCCATCTGACAAGGACCTCCATAACTTTAGTCAATAAAGGTGATCACAGGGGTGGTGGTGCTCTTACCCCAAAAATACAGACACTATAACATAGTGGGAAGCACTCACCCTCACAGCAGCAACCAAATAAAAAAGAGATTCAACGCAGTTTTATAAATGCAGCTCTTATTTTACTCTCATCGGACCAACAAAACGGAAATGTTTACATTTCGCTCGACACTTCGGGCTTCATCAGAGATAATGAGTGTAAATTACAAAGTGATTTTATATGTTTTAACCTGTGACATAATCAAACTCAGGACCAATCAAATGATTGGTATTACAATTAATCCACCAATCTCAATTTAAATAACCTCAGTTAACAGTGTCCTAAAACAAGTGATAAGTGCAGATTCATGCTCATCTTTAATTCCAGAATCACATAACAAACACATCTCATACTTTATTTCATGGAGGACCTGTATAAAGGAAAAAATCCATAATTTAGAAACATATCCTATAGTAAAAAAAAAAAAAAAACTTATATAAAAAAATCAACGCCTTATTCTGTTGTTATATTAAAAAGCAGTATTCCAAGAGGGGACTTAAGGGAGCTAACACTTTGTGAATTAATACAATCTCTAGAGGGGAAAGGAATAGAGAAGGAAAGGGGGGTTGTGTTTTTTGGGGGGAAAGGAAGGAGGGAAAAGGAAATTTTAAACAAAAAAGAGTATCATATCCTAGTTTTTCTCTCATGATATCCTATAGTTCACACATTTGATAACAAATTATCACCTCCCCTTTTGTAAAAAGGGTTTCAACTAAAATTTATCATTCAGACCAGGGTCTCGGTTCGCACCAAATCTATAGATCCACTGTTGTTCTTTCTCTCTTAGTAATGCTTCATCATCACCCACCACATCTGTTTTTACATGTTCCAAACCACATGCTGTAACTTTATGCACTCCATTCCCACCATGATTTTTTATGTGGAGAGCCATGGCATATTCCATATTGCCATTTTTATGTTGGCGTGCTTGCGCAGCCAACATCGTGGGAGAGTGCAGCTTTGGAGGCAGGGTCACTGTTGGGCGAGTTCAGGGCATGTACCTGTAGGTGCGTCCCTCATTCCCCAATCAGCCTGCAATGCCAGTGCCACACCATGCATACATAATGTGGCGAGCACATCTAAGAAAAGGACCACTGCAATCTGAGCAAAGCTTGTCATAGGCAGCGGACCCTTCCTACGTGTTCGCCGACATTATGAGCATGGTCAGCAAGCGGGCGGCTGCCCAACTACTGCCGACTTTGAGGGTGCCCAATCCCCTGTCAGTTAACCCACCCCCACTTTCTTTGTGTGCCAACGGGGGTACCCAATCCCCGTCAGCATTACTTCCTCATCCCCGTGTTGTGTGCTGACAAAGCGTGCCCAATCCCTCATCAGCTATAGACCCCCCAAACAGTTAGGTGGCACGCTGGGGCCCACCCCAGCATGCCAATCCCCTGCAAAACAAAACTGTCCCGCAATGTTTTTTTTTTCCTGTAAATGAAACCGGTCCCTCATAGTCTCGATGCCCCCCCCCGCACCCACCTTCTTGGCACCTGCCTCCCTCCCCCCACCCCATACTTATCTCACGAGTCCAGCAGCGATGATCTTCGTGGACCAGGAACACGTCTGCACTCTTCAAAGACGACCGCGAACTGAAGAAATGCCGATAAGTGGTATAATAGAATGAATAGGGGTTTTTCAACTTTAATGCATATCTCGGGCATTTTTGCGAGTTGTGGCCCCAAATTTTCAAAATGGAGTTTTTGGGACCCCTTCTCATGAATTATTGCACTGTCATGGCGTTATTCAGTCCTGAAAGGTGATTTCGCAGTCACTGCGTGGAATCACCTTTCAGGTCAAGACAATGACAGTGCCACTGATAATGAGGAGGGGCTCTCAAAAGCCGATGTTACCAAGTTTGGTGGGAAAATCAAAAAATGACTGTTTTACAAGGCGTGCATAGCAACTGCATCGCACGCTCTTAAGTTAGCATATTTGCAATATTTTCACACCACATTCTCAACATTGGCATTTTACCACACCTTCTTGTGAACTATATAGCTGTCATTTTTCACATCCTTGCAAAAATGTGTTTTCGCACTTCTGGCGCTGAATAGCACAGTCGCTGGCAAAATCACTGTTCGGGACACATTATGAAAATGACAGTGACACTGTTGATGAGCAGAAGTCCTAAAATGCCAATGTTGAAAATTTGGTGACAATACTCCATAAAATGACTGTGTTACGAGCATGCGTTGCGCAGTTTGCACGCACTCTTGTAAGTTCGCAAACATAATATTTTCACTCCACATTTTCAACAGTGCAATTGTTCTACACCTCCTAATGAACATTACAGCTGTCATTTTTCACATCCTGACCAAAATCTGTTTTTGCAGTTCCAGCGCACAATTGCGTGGTTGCTATGGAAAGCCCGTGTTTCAGACACATTATGAAAATTGCAGTGACGCTGTTCATTAGCAGATGTCCTAAAATGCCTATGTTGAAAATTTAGGGACAAAAGTCAATAAAATGAGTGTTTTACAAGCGCTTATTGCGCAGTTTGCACGCACGCTCGTGACTTTGTGAATTTGTAATACTTTCACTCCAGCTGTTCATCACTGGTATTTTTCCATACCTCCGTACAGCTGGCTGAAATGTGTTTTCACATGTCTGGTGCAGAATTGCATGGTCACTGTGCAAAATCACTTTTCAGGACACTTTGAGGAAATGACGGTGACACTATTCATCAGCAGAGGTCCTAAAATGCCTATGTAGAAAATTTGGTGGTGAAAGTCCAGACAATGACTGTGTTGCAAGCGTGCATTGCACAGTTTCCATGCACCCTTGTAGCTTTGTCAATCTGCAATATTTTCATGCCACATTTTCACCACTGGCATTTGTGCACACCTCATTATCAACAGTCCATCTGCCATTTTCCACAGCCTGCCCAAAACGTGTTTCTGCAGCTCTGCCGCACAGTAGTGTACTCGCTGTGCAAAATCACCTTTTGGGACACATTAACAAACTCACAGCGCTATGCCTCTCCACCTCGACCACTGCCAATGCCACCGCGACAACATCCGGCATTGACAAATGCTTGTTTATTGCTAAGATGTGCTCATTCATCCTGAGCCTCGTCTTCTGCTTGGTTCTCCTGCCATAAAACTTTCCACATGTACACAAGAGTTTGTAAATTACACCCTCTGTATTGCATGTGATATGGCTTTTAATCTGTTCTGTTTTGTTGGTCTTTGGATTAAAAAACTTTTCACTTTTCTGCATAAACCAACATGTTTTACAAAAACCACATGGACCTGAACCATTTTTTTGTATTTCCTCCTGGTCCCTTATTCTAGTCTGGTAACTTCGAACTAGGGAATCCTTTAGATTTCTACCTCTCCGGTAAGAAATTTTCAATGGTTTGTCAAATAAAGTGGTATGTGGTCTAAGTCCCCTGAGAATATTGAAATTCTTTTTTATAATGTTTATCACTTCCTTACTCCCACCCCCATACGTTGTTACAAAAGTGAAGTCCATTCCTGACTCTTTATTCCTCTCTCTCTTGTTTGTAATAATTCTGTTCTAGGAACAGCATCCACTAATTCCTTGGCTTTTTCTATATCTTGATACAAATAATTCCTTTTCCGCAGTCTCTCTGTTAGTTCTTGGACTCTGAACTGATATTGCTGTTCACTGCTACAGTTCCTTTTTACCCTACAAAATTGACACTTGGGGAGATTTCTAACCACATGATGTGGGTGGCAACTGGTGGCTAACAACAGGCTATTCCTATCTGTTGGCTTCTTGTACAAATCTGTGTGTAATGTCCCATCAATCTGTTTAGTTTTTGTCAAATCCAAAAAATGAATCTCTGATCTCTGATGAAGCCAGAAGTGTCAGGTGAAACGTAAGCATGTCCATTTTGTTGGTCTGATGAGCGTAAAATAAAAACTGCATTTATAAAACTGCATTGCATCTCTTTTTTATTTGGTTGCTGCTGCAAGGGTGAGTGCTTTCCATTACATTATAGTACCTCCATAACTTGTTTGCCTCCATCCTCCAACCTCTGTTGAGTGGTATCATGGACTAATTCTCTCCCCTCGTTACCAAGCCTGGAAGCTCATTTCTACAATCAGCTGCTTTGATCCTCCTTACTCTCCACCGTAACATCGTTTGCTGCTCCCTCCTGGACATGATTCAAATTGTGCCTTCACCCTTCGCCCTCAGCCATTATCTGGAGCATTATGCCCTGGTCATCTCATCTCAGCTACCTCAATAAGGAGCCTGCATCTGCACATGCAGATCCCTCCTTATACATTTTCCATATAGAAACATAGAATTTGACAGCAGATAAGGACCGCTTGGTCCACCCAGTCTGCCCGTTTCCCTACCTAATGGATAAACTGCAGATCCTAGTTAACCAGCAGCCTACTTCTTTCTACTCCCACCCTCAAGAATTGCCTTATGGCTGTCCCATGCATGTTTGAATTCAACCACTGTTTTTGACTCCACAACCTCCTCCGGAAGGCCGTTCCATGCATCCACCACCCTCTGTGAAAAATACTTCCTTACATTACCTCTGAGCCGCCCCTTCTATCTTCAAATTGTACTTTATGGTGCTGCACCTCTTTTTGAAAGATGCCCTCTTGGACTTTGTTGATTCCCTTGAGATGCTCGAAAGTTTCTATCATGTCCCCCCTCTCCCTCCTTTCCTCGAGGCTATACATATTAAGCTCCTTTAGTCTCTCTCCATATGTCTTCTGGTGCAGGCTCTGCACCATTTTAGTTACCCTCCTCTGGACAGCTTCCATCTTGTCTATGTCCTTGTGGAGATTGGGTCTCCAGAACTGCACACAGTACTCCAGATGGGGTCTCACCAGCTGTCTGTACAGAGGGATAACAACTTCCTGTTTTCTACTAGTGATGCCTCTCCCTATGCATCCCAGTATCCCCCCAGCTCTCCTTACTGCTCTCTCACATTGCTTGCCCACCTTCAAGTCATCTGATATGACTACCCCCAGGTCCCTTTCCATTTTTGTTGTTGTTAGTATCTCACCCCATTGTGTACTCTTCCCCTAGGTTTTTGTTTCCCAGGTGCATTACCTTGCACTTCTTAGCATTAAATCTAAGCTGCCATACATTTGACCATTCCTCTAACCTTGCCAAGTCCCTTCTCATCCTTTCCACCCCACCTTGTGCATCAACTCTGTTGCAGATCTTTGTGTCATCTGCAAAGAGACATACTTTTCCTTCCAGTCCCTCTGCAATGTCACTTATAAAGACACTGAAGAGGACCGGTCCTAATACTGAACCCTGCGGCACCCCACTAGTAACCCCTGCTTTCTTCAGAATGGACTCCATTTACTATTACCCTGTGTGTCTTATTCTCCAGCCAATTCTTTACCTAGGCTATCATCTTGGGACCCACTCCCAGGCTGGCTAACTTGTACATTAATCTTTTGTGTGGGACTGAGTCAAATGCCTTGCTAACGTCTAGGTAGGCCATGTCCACAGCCCCTCCCTGATCTACTACTTTGCTCACCCAGTCAAAGAAATCTATTAGATTCATCTGGCATAACCTTCCTGCTGTGAATCCATGCTGCCTTGGGTCCTGTGCCCCTCTAGCCTCTAGGTACTCGATAATTCTTTCCTTCAGAAGTGATTCCATCATTTTCCCTATCACTGAGGTTAAACTAACAGGTCTGTAGTTTCCTGCTTCTGCCCTGCTCCCACTTTTGTGAAGGGAATCACATCTGCCCTCCTCCAGTCCTCAGGTACCACCCCATCCTCCCATGATTTGTTAAAGAGGGTAGTCAGTAGTGTCACTAGTTCTACCCTTAGTTCTTTTAGAATTCTAGGATGAATCCCATCAGGCCCCATTGCTTTGTCCACCTTCAGTTTTAAGAGTTCTTTCAGAACCCTTTCTTCTGTAAATGAGCTGGTATCAACTTCTGTATCCAGAGTGTTTCTATTGTTTATTTTAGGTACTTCCCCCTCTTCATTTGTAAATACTGAACAAAAATATTCGTTTAGTATCTCTGCCTTTTCACCATCACCCTCTGCCCACCCCCCATCCCTTTATTAAGCCTCACTATCCCTCTCTTAGTCTTCCTTCGCTCCCTGATGTACCTAAAAAAGGTTTTATCCTCCCTCTTAACTGAGTTGGCTATCTTTTCCTCAGTTTGGGCCTTTGCTGTTCTGACTGCCTTCCCAGCTTCCTTTTGCTTTAACTGATACAATTCTCTGTCCTGCGCCTTCTGTGATTCCTTGTACTTTCTGAATGCTTTCTTTTTCTCTTGAACCTACTGGATTGCCACTTCCCTTCAGTTACCGGCCCCTCTGCTCTGACTGATTTGCATCCTTTCTCATCACTCACCATCCTGCACTTCCATGGACCATCATACTCGACCCCCTTGGCCTCCTTTCCCTCATGCTTTGGATCTTGCCAGCTGGTTCGGTCTCTGTTTCAGCTGAGTTTAACTACCTTGTGGACATTCTGGCTGCTGGTCACAACTTCGTGCTGCTGTACAGGTTTGTTTCTCCTTCTGACATGGGACCTCATCCTCTTTGATCCAGCACCTTCCATCCTCTTCTCTCATTGTTTGAAGCCTTTGTCAGATGTGGGACTCTTGTATCTCAATTCAGTTGCTCTTGGTGCATGGCTTCGCTCTTTGGCCTTCAGTGGATAACCTCAGATACCTTGCTAAAACCTTCCTGCATTCTGTGGCTGTTCACTGATGAGTTGGCCTGGTCCTGTTCCTCCCTGCTCTGTATATCATCCAGCTTCACATATGCCATCTCATTCCCTGGATCATTCCTCCACTCTGGTAAGATGCCCTCTGGACTTTCCTTCCATCATTGGATAGCTGCCTTTCATCTCCACCTACAGGCTTGGGACTTCATATTGTTTGCTGTGGCTTTTGTGGGCATATTACCCTACCACCAACCAATATTCCTACCCTGTCAACTTCTCCTCTAGTTTATCCATCTCTCCTCCCACCCTAGCCATTCTAACAGCTCCCATCCACTACTCAATGGATCAATAGTTCATTTCACTTGAGGAAATTACTTCTAGAATACTTCCCTTGGATAACGTGTCTCATAAACTCTGACATCAACATAGAGTTTTCCATACTGCACAATCAGCTCCCCACAATCATTCCAGAATTGCATTTGACTGGACACTAGAAAGATTCCCATCTCTCTGTTGGATACTTCCTACAAATCTTGTCTATTCAGCCATTGTGAACTTCCCTGTCAACCATGCCTCACATGCTATCCTCCTATATGGAAAGAACTTCAGTGCTTTTGTTATGCTCTGACTTTCTATCCATTATCACTGCTATGGACACCAGAAATCACAAGATGCTTCAGGCCACCACAGACATCATCCAATTACCATCTGCATCCCCTCCTTCCATCACTGACTTTTTGACCATGTTACTTGACTCCTACTTCCTCAACAGACATTGCCTGTCCTAGGACCTTCTCAGTTGCCTTCGCAGAACATTCTTCATTGGATCTCCAGAGCCTATCTGCTTCCAAACACCATGCTATCCCAAACCACTGTTTTTTAGATCCTGGGCATCACCATACCTCATACAATCATCTGCATTTCTTCGTATATTACCATCAGTAAAGCTAGCCGTCCATCCAGCAGACTCTTCAGCCTGTCTTTCACCAATTATCTTCATTAATTTCTCTGGTAAAGATGACCAAAAGAACAGGATCTTCCAACTTCCATCCAGAAATCTGCAACAGCTAAGGCAAATTCATGAACCCAGCCTTGCCTCCCAACCAGTCTTAATCAGCCAAAACACTAAGATCCTCTGGCATTCCTCACTGCTCAACCTCACTTCCAATTCAGTCTACAGACTCCTCTTTATATGTGCCTCCACTCTTCTCACAAGAACTTCAGCATCAGATTACCTGTCAACCTAATCAACTATAAGCCACCACAGTACATCTCATGGAGAATCATGCTACATAAATACCTGTATTTACTTCAGCTATCATACCAACAGAGAACATACAAGTACAGTTATGACATCATGCCCAAATAAGCCATCCATTTCTTATATCAAACTTCCAATCATTCTCTCTCTCTCTCTCTATATATATATATATATATATATATATATTTGATTACCATCTGGACTGCATCTGCAAATCCTTCTCTATTTTGTCTACTAATCACTTATGGCAGTACTTCTATCAGGCACTCAAAGACTCTCCTCTACTCATTTTCTACTTTATAGTTGCTTACTTAGCTACTCATTGCTCACTACTAAATTCTTTGCCTCCAGAATTTATCTTGACAGTCAAACCATACGCAAGTCAGATCATTCACCTATGTCTTTACAAATCATCGCATTTCCCATCGTTCACTGTCTGGTACCATACTGATCAAATCATGCTCTCCCTGCTCAGTATGCACATATAATCCCTTTGGACAAACATCCTTAATCACCTCATAAATTTGGACTTCATTTGCCCTTCTTCAGCTGGATCTGCTTCACACTTAGGATTCTACCACTCCTTCACTATTCAATCTGCATCATCCATGGTTCAAGGGTTGACCATCATCTCTGTCAGAAGCTCACCTTCCTGAAATTAGCTATGGTTACTAGAACCTAGGTCCTTTTTTTCCTTTTATTATGCCCAGAGGACAGGTAGACCACTGGCCATGGGTCCTGAGAGGTTTCCTCCACCTGGGTTTTTTCCTCTCCTGAGTGCCTGGGGGTCATACTCTCAATGAGTTGGAGGAGGTATATTTTGGGGCCTTCTGTTCCCTACAAATTCCTACCTACGTACCTACTACTGAAGGATGGGAATAGACTTAAGCCATGAAAAGTACTACAAGTTGCATAAGCACTATATACCCCATTGCTATTTCTCAAACATTGAATGGGAGGGCTAGCCCTTGGTTCAAGATGGGAAATAGCGCCTCCCACATCCTCTACTTAATCCCTTCACTACCACACCTCCCTTGCTTAGTAGTTTAGTTTACTTTATTGTAGTAGAACTCCATTGAGCAGGCTTATTCACTAGGAAGTCCGATACACATAACAGCAATTTACACCAGGACATGGACAGCGGATAGGGAAATACATAAGCAATAGTGGGACAGAGAACATAACAACTTATAATAAAATACACAGCAAACTGTGAGATTAATATTATCAGGTTATATACATATCATGTACAAAGGAGAATAAGAAAATATTTGGAATATGCAAGCAGTATAACACACTTGGCATGAAAAAGTCACATTATGGTCATGTAGGGAGAAATTGTAACTAGGAAAAGGGTAGCAGGGTGGAAGGGGTGAGGAGATAGATTAAGATGAATAGATTGATGTGGGCCAGTCAAGGGAAGGCAAGATATTATAAATGGATGGAGGGAGCTGGAGAGGAGAAAAATAAGGGGGTTGGTAGGTTAGGTGGTGGTGGTGGTATACAAGAGAACAAAACAGGAAGGGAACAGGAATAGGGGAGGTGAGGGGGTCATTGAAACATAGAAACATAGAAGTTGATGGCAGATAAGGACCACAAGGCCCAACCAGTCTGCCCATAGGTGAAAGGATAGCATTGAGGGAGAGTTTAACTACAGTTACATATGACTTTGAGCTTGCTAGAAGTCAGGATTTTATAAAAGTTACATGATACAACACTGGTGAGTTTGAGGATGGATTGTAGGTGATTCCAGGTGGTGGGAAGAACATAGGAAATAGTCCTTTTACCAAAATTTGTATGTGTCTTAGGAATGTCAAGCAGGATGAAATCAGACTTCCTTAGGGGAGTAAGTGCTATGAGAGATGTGAATAAGCGATGAAATGTAGCCTGGAAGTTTGTTTAGCAGGACTTTTAGTGTCCATGTACCTAGGTGGGTTAGGTGTCGTATTGCCAGGGAGGTCCAGCCTACTGAAGTATACAAGTTGCAATGATATGCTCGTTAGGGGGCCTTTGTGATGAACCACAAAGCACGGTGGTACAAAACATCCAACTTATGCAAGTTGGAAGCAGAGGTGCAACCATAAACAATGTCGCCATAATCAAGGAGTGGTAGAAATGTAGCTTGTACAGGCTTAGCTCTAATACTTGATGGGAAGAGATATTTGTTATGAAAGAAGAACCGAAGTCTGGTTTTGAGTTTACTGGTAAGATTATTGATGTGAGCATTGTAGGTAAGTTTGCTGTCAAGCCATGTGCCAAGATATTTGAATTTATCTACCATTTCTAAAGGTTCACCTAAAGAGGTGACAATAGGTAATGTTTGCTTGGATTGTGATACAGGTGCGGGGGAATTGCTAGGGTATAAGATCATAGTTTTAGTATTTTTTGCATTTAGCAGCAGCTTGGCTTTGATGAGGTTATGTTCCAGCTTGTTGAAGTTGTCTTGGAGTTGCTTGCAGACTTCAGGCAGTGACGATTTAGAAATGTACAGGACTGTGTCGTCTGCAAAGAAGTGCAGTTTAGAATTAGTAATTTTGGAACTTAGGGAGTTGATATATATATATATACTGTATATATATATATATATATATATATATATATAGATAGAGAGAGAGAGAGAGAGAGAGAGAGAGGGAGAGAGAGAGAGACAGGGAAGAGGATGGGACCTAGGATGGATCCCTTTGGAACACCCCGTGAGATAGGCAAGGGATCAGAGAGTAGGCCATTACCCTTGACTTTTTGAACATGTCCAGAGAGATAGCTGGTGAACCATTGCACTGAAGTTGTCGAAATTCCTAAATTAGTAAGACTGTGTAAGACAAGATTATGCTCCACAGTATCAAACGCCTTACTAAGGTCCAAGAAGATGGCACTGATGATTAGTTTGGAATCATGAGCAGCAATCCAATCATTAGTGACTTTGGCAAGCACAGAAATGGTACTGTGGTTTTTCCTGAATCCAGTTTGATCAGGGTTGAGAAGAGAGAATTTATCAATGTACTCTTTCAGTTGTATAAAAATTAACCGTTCCAGAATTTTAGAGAGGATAGGAAGGATGGAAATGGGCCTGTAATTATTCACATCACATAGGTCCCCAGATTTGAACAGTGGAAGGACATGGACTGATTTCCAGCAAGATGGAACAGTTGCAGAGGTTATTGACAATCCTGAAAATCTGAAGTATCTGGGCTAAAAGAAAATGATGGCCCAGTTTGAGAAAGAATGGCTCAATACCGTCAGCACCACAACTCTTTTTTGTATCCAACTTTTTAAGGTGATCTTCCATGTCCTTGAAGGAGACAGGCCTGAGCTGGAAGGTGTGCGACGAGGAGAAGGTGGGGGAGGAACTAGAGCCAGGAGGGGGTTTCCTTAGTCCAGCATAGGGTGATGAGTCAAAAGCAAGCCCCACAGTGGAAAAGTGGGTATTCAGTTCTTCTAAAATTTGTGAGGGATCCTCTGTTAAAACTCCATTAGCAAGGATTTTGGTCAGGATAGAAGGAGCAGATTTCCATCCTTCAATAGCCTTAATGGTCTGCCATGTCAGCGCAGAGTTTCCTTTGGCTTGTTCTAGGGATGCAGTGTAGAAATTGGATTTGGTAGTGTGCACTAGTTTGATGCATGCATTTCTTGTGATACAAAAGGTATTCCAATCATGTGGAGACTTGGTGAACCTTGCACGGGCCCAAAGCTTATCACAGTAGGAAAGTGCCACTTTAAGTTCAGACATAAACCAGGGGTTGGAAGCCTTGCATGCTCTGGCTCATATGAGAGGGGCATGTTTAGCAGCCAGCCACAGTAGCTGGTTGTTGAAAATCCCAACAGCCTCATCAGTAGACTGCGATAGGCAGAGGCTTTGACAGTTTAGTCTGCTCAAATCAGACAGATAGTGAATAGGATTGAATTTATGGAATGACCGTTTTGTGAAGAATCTGACTGAAGGTGGAACGGCTTTAAGCGCTCTTACACAGACCACTATTCAGTGGTCGCTTAAGTCATTGTGGAAAATGGCAGTTTGTTGGATTTTATGTGGGTGGTTTGCCAAAATTACGTCTAAGATCGAGCTGTTTGCACAGTTTTTGAGTTATCTCTTGTAAGTATGGTGATGACTTGAGTTAGGCCCAGTTCATCACACAGATCTTTGAGATTGGTAAATTTATGGGATAACCAATCCATATTTAAGCCCCCAAGGGTGATAGTTTCAATATTGTTTTGGGTAACAAGGGAGCTTAAAGTTTGTAAAATATCATAACCCCCAGCAGGGAGCCTGTAACAGCCGAGAATGTTGATAGAATCTGATGAGGGCAGGTTTATTTTTAAGGAGACAAGCTCAAATTCTTTAGGCTTGGTAATGCTAGTTATATCAGAAACACTAAACTTGAGCTTAGTGCAGATGGCCACTCCTCCACCCCTTAATTTTCTATCAGCCCTAAATGATTTGTAGTCAGGGAGTGCGATTTGTTGATCTGGGATGGTTTGTTTAAGCTAAGACTCTGAGATGACAATTATATCAGGGGTAGTATGGGTAGCCCATGCTTGCTGCTGGTTCAGTTTATTGATAAGACTCCTAATGTTGATAGACATAATTTTTAGGCCTGGGGAGGAGGCAAAGTTCAAGGGAGATTTGAAGGAGGCATGGGGGCCAGGGTTCACTTCGGCATTACCTGAGCAAAGCAGAAAGAGCATAATTAATTTTAGGGAACACCACATTAACATGTGAAATTTCTTCCTTTGGTAGTGGCTGAGGCCTGGAGGAGGAGAAGACAGGGGTGGTGAAAAGTGAGTTGGGGGTGATAGTGAATGGAGAGCAAGGAGAGCACTTTAAGAAGCATGGGAACTGCTGGAATGCCACAGGAGTGACAGGAAGGGAGAGGCAGAGGAGTGGAATGAGACTGCCAAACCTTAGATACATTTGGGGATACAAGGGAGTATGGTTGTGAGGCATATATGGGAATAAGATCAGGTATGGAAGTGTCTTGGCTAGAGAGAGAGCAGGTGGAGGTGTGTAATTCAGAGGAAGAACAACAATTCCCAGGATTGCCAATTTAGGTGGCATATTGTAAGATACAGGGGGAGTGAAGAAGAGGTGAGAAAATAGGTACATAAGATAGAACAAGGCAGAGAAGAGCCACACAGACAGGGAAGAATGGAGGAGCAAAGAGAAAGCATCTAAGATCAGAAAGGGCTGGTCAGCTAAAAATAAGAAAAGTCCTCAGAGACAGGATCAGAATAAGGGAAGAAGGTTCCTCAGGGTCACAGTCCGATGGCCTTCTACAATATGGTGTGGATACCAATATAAAACAAGGGGTTTAAAAGAGAAGATAACAAAAGGAAGCAAAGAACAGTGGCCAATAAGAGAGGTAGTGTGCTAAGAGGGTGGGGCAATTGCTTATTTAATAGAGGTTGAGGTCATGGAGGGAGGGCAGGACTAAATATACAGTAGAGGAGCTTGCTAGAGAACAAAAGAAAGTGGCTGGTCTTGGTTCATGAAGTGGCTTGAAGGAACAGCCATTAGGAAATCAGGCCATGAAGGACAGACCAATAGGAGAGGAGCAGCGAAATCCAATTCTTCTGGTGGAGCTGAATCGGGGCTGGTGTACCTGAGGTTTTTCAGTGGGCCTGGGACAGTCGGCTGGTGGCTTACTCAGCACCACTGGCACTGGGTTCAAGAGCAGAAGCACCTGGTCAGCAGTTCAGTCTGCAAGGGGAAGAAGAAGGTGAAAGATTACAATTAATAGGAGGTGAGCTGAAACATTGGGTGTGGAGCAGACAGAGGGCAGGGGAACAAAAGGTGGCAGTGCTGCTAGTCTAAATCGATGGGAAGACCCAAGAAGCTAAAGGCCATGGGTTGGGGGATGATGTAGAAAGTGCAGAGAGAAAAAAAAAAACAGTAATTTTAGGGCAGGAAATAGCAGGGGGGGGGTAGGTGCAAGCACTAGAAACTGCAGCCCTAAGGGTTACAGGGCTAAAGAAACAGGGCTTGGAAGAGCAGAATGCAGACAAATGGGTTAGTAGCACAGGTTCAAAAGGCAGATTACAGCAGAGGAGATAATGGAGCAAGGTAAGCAAAGAAACAGAAATTCTAAAAAGGGCTGTATTCACTGTAATCGCTAAGCAACAAACATTAATGTTGGCGCACAGAATTCTAGCGTAAGCAGAGCAAATAAACAGTTCCAGGCGAGAGTGGCTAGCAATACAACATTTAACAGTTCTAAAGTAATTCAAAATATAAATATACAGTGAAGGAGCTTGCTAGAGAGCAAAGGAAAGTAGCTGGGCTTGGTTAACGAAGTGGCTTGAAGGAGCAGCCAATAGGAAATCAGGCCGTGGAGGACAGACCAATAGGAGAGAAGTAGCAAAATTCAATCCTTCTGGAGGAGCAGAATCAGGACTAGCGTACCTGAGGATTTTGCCTTGGACAGTTGGCCGGCGGCTTGCTCAGCACTGCTGGCCCTGGGTAAAGTAGAGGAAGCAACCAGTCAGCAGTTCAGGCTGCAACAGGCTTAAGGAGTGTTTTGTGTCCATCACCTTCCTGTCTTCCTCCTTCTCAGGCGCTCTTCTCACCCTTGTTCCTGGGCCTTCTATTCCCTACAAATTCATACCTACATGCCTACTACTCAAGGGTGGGAGTAGAGTTAAGCCAGGAGTACTACAAGTTACATAAGCACTATATACCCCATTGCTATTCCTCAAACATTGAACATACTACTGTATAGCAGTGTAAATTATGGTTAAGACTAACTGATTGGTTGGTGTATCCTCTTGATGGGCCAATCAACATATATGAATTCTTCAGGGTGGAATTTAGTACATGCTGGTCCTAGCACTTAGATGTGAAACCTGGATGGCTAATCATACACTAACATTCTCCGTGCTTTAAACTCTTGTTTTAAACAACCCCATTGCTCCAGCAGCAGCAACTTTCAACATCATTCAGCAGATATTTGCTAGCAATTACGATAACAGCAATTGCATTCTAATTCACAAACAAAGCAATAAAGAATGTAATTACAGCAGGTTTCCAAACAAAATTCATACAACTCCACCCACCACAAACCACTACATGCCAGCAGCAGCAGCATCCATGGAGTGTGTCCAAGACACCATCCCCCAAGACCACCACATGCTGCCAGAAGTACACATGGAATGTCTCCAGCGCTGGATTATGACACAGGCCAACAAGGCCCAGGCCTAGATACCCTGCTTATCAGAGGGCCTCCAGCCATGAGTGGGTCATCCTGACTACATAAAGTACACTCAGCCAGTCTAACCTGTAGTCATTCCTATCTGGGACACTTTAATCTAAGCTACGATATGTAACTAACCACTGCTATTCCAGCACCTATTAGCACCTCATTAAACAACACATGTGAGTTACCTACCTAGTAATTTGCCCCACCTGGAAAGGAAATATGAGTTGCCTTCAGTTGATTTGGTGCCAGGTTGAAAACAGTAAACTTGTTAACACTTTTAAAAGATAAGCCCCAGCCCCTAACTACAGTAGCCAGCATGCGGGAGACATTAGCACTGCTGCAGCTGCTTTACTAATTTCTTTTTATCTGCTGTTTCCTGCTCAGAACTAGCATTTGATACCTTTAGTCCCAGCAGCTATTGGAGACCCCAACTCAAAGTGCCCCCAGCCTGACCCAGTGCAAGATATCAATCTTCAAGATTTAATTTTTTTTTAATTATTTAGAAGCCTTATTGTGCCCTGTTGAAACTGCATGCAAGAAGTATCAGTGAGCTGTGCAGAAGCTTTCAAAATGGCATCATAATGACATGAAAATGCCTACCACAGCAGACTGGCAGAAGCCCCCATGGCTAACCTTGCTTGGAAATCTTTGTGCCAGCACACTTCAAGTTAAACCCCACTCTGCCTGTGGTTATCCTCTTGTTCCAACTTTTTGTAAGTACACTTTACCCCTTAGTAATTTACAAGGTGTTATTTATTATTGACATCAGTACCGGAAATGAAAAAGACTGACCAGTGCAACCTATCACATTTGATATAGGATTGAACATACCTGACAGGGGTCTTGAGACAGGTCTCCACATTGTGGGCTGGATTTTCAAAGGGCAGGTACAAGCTGTGACAATGGCAGCTTGCACCAACAGTCCCTGCATCAGGGACCCTGTGCCCGATTCAGTATAGGACAGGGTCCCTGAGCCAGCATCCTGCAGCCTGTGGCATGGATGAAACAGACGGCACATCCACCAAGAATTCAGCAAGCCATGGGGCTGTTGGGCAGCAGCTATACCCTCAGAAAGGAGCACGGAAGTGGATCATGCCCCCCAAGCCCCAATCTGCCCATAAGTATTCTTACTGTAAAACTTCACTGGTGATCTAATGGCCCCCAACCCACCTGATCTGCCAGTCGATTGTATAACTTAATGTAAATATTACCCTGGTGATCTAGTGCACCCCAGCCCCGATCTGTCTGTAAGTGGCCGCACTGTAATAATGCGCTGGTGATCTAGTGCTCTCCAAGCCCCGATCTGCTGTTATGTGTTCTTGCTGTAAAAGTTCCCCAGTAATCTAGTGGCCCCCTCCCCACCCAATCTGCTCGTCAGTTGTATAATATTATGTAAATATTACCCTGGTGATCTAGTTGGCCCCCTACCCCAGCAGATAGTGCCCATCACCCCTATCCTCAATCCTGACCCCTGATCTGGCGACTGGCACAGCCCTCAGTATGTGCTCTGACAGCTCATTTGGCAGCCGGATGTGGTTGTGGTGTGAGGAGGGCTGTGCCGGTTGCTGGATTGGGGTCAGGATGGGGGAGAGAAGTGGTGGGCACTACCTGGCAGAGTGGAGGGTGGGGAGCCACTAGATCACCAGGGTAATAGTTACATAATATTATACAGTATTTTTACAGTAAGAACACTTACGGGAAGATCGGGGCTTGGGGGCACTAGATTACCAGGGCATTATTGCAGTAAGGACACTTATGGGCAGATCGGGGCTGGGGGAGGCACTAGATCACCAGGGAATTTGCATAGTAAGAACAGTTACAGGCAGATTGGGGCTGGGGTAATACTAGATTTCCAGGGTATTATTTACAAAACTAATACAACTGATTGGCAGCTTGGTGGGGGGGGGCATCACAGTGGCACGTTTGGCAATCCTCCCAGAAGGTGTCTAAGTAGCGTTACACCTGCTTTTTGATGGTCTAATAGTACTTAGACCATTGTTCTCTGGGAGGGTTCTCAGAATAGGGTTTTAGGAGATATTGCAGTCTGTATCTGCCACAAGCCCCCAAGCACCACGCAAGCATTTTTGTAGTGCAAGTCTGGCACAAACCCCCTTTGCCACAAGCAGCCTGCATTTGCCATAGGTTGCTTTGCTGACTCACTCCAGGCAGCATCTTCAGATGCAAAGTGCCAGTTGTGACACAGCTGTTTGCCACAAGCACCTTGCATGCAACATAGGGCTTTGAAAATCTGGCCCTATCTGTGGTGCTTTTGCGCTTTTTAGTCATTTTTATGCCTTTAAGGTACATTTTATAAAGGAGCAGTCCTTTCTTATTTTACTCATATAACCAAGTCATACTATTAATTTCACTTCTGAAACAGAGTTCTCCTGTGTTCCCTCCCAATTCCAACACTGATTAACATTTTAGTTTTATGTGGGGAATATGCATGGCTCACATTCACCCATGGAAAGAAATACAGTAGGTTTCTAAGCATTCTATGGATCACATCATGGATTTAAGAGACTCAAATATACTGATGGATAAGTAGGTGTCCGCTACTGCATGTGCTGTTACAATAATTGCAGTGCCTACAGCTGTATTTTTATGTTTATTTTGCTATATTATATGGCTTTGTATAGTACTTCAGTTTTTGTTTAGGGAATACCAGCCACTGTTGCTTAAAAAGTCACATGGGCTAGTAATAAAATGTAGGCCACAAAAGGTCTGCTTGGAATTGACAGTGTCAGTGTACCTTGTCCAGTGATGAAAACAAATAACCATGCTGTAGAAGGAATGAGTCAGGACTAGAATAGACTGAATGGGCTGAAGGATGGGGGGGGCCGGGGGACTTCCACAAGGGGAGCTGCAATTGGAGAGAAAGACTTGGAAAACTGCTTAAGTGACTGCCAGTTTTTTATTTAAAACGTAGTTTTTGTTCCTGTTCTGATTGCTCCATGATCTGGACAGAACTGTTTGGAATGGTGGTAAGAACTAGGTAACAGGATGAGAGGTGCAGACTGGAACTGGTCAAGAGTTGAGGGGGCAAAGGTCAGAAACTCAATAGGACAGGGACAGCCTGCTGGTGCAGTGGCATTGGTTTAGCCCATGATGCTGGTAATTCAAGTTAGGATACTGTAGTTATCCATCCAGCGCACAATCCATCATAAATGATATCACAGACCAAAAATAGTGCAGATTTTAATAGGTGATTTTATTAATAAGTATCGCACTGGTTATACTAAAAGGTTGACATTTGACCACTGAATTAAAGATTGCACTACAGAATTCTTATATTGACCCCCCTTTTTTTGTTAACTCTCTTTATCTCCACAGGCCCTGGAACTCTCTCAGGCACCCTTGCTCACCACCACCGCATGCCACCTGCCAGAAGCCACCCCACTAGGAAACTGGGGACAGACACTCCCCTACCTACCTGGTCTGGTGGGGCACCAAAATCAGAACCAAGGCAGGCTGGGGATCAGGGCAGCCAGCCGGGTAAACCTGACATTGGGTGTGTTGTGGTGGGGCACAGGAGGTGCCATTGCCTAGCCAGGGAGAAGGACTTTTTTCCATAGGTGTTGCCCTGGCGCATGGATGTGCAATGACGTCTG
Source organism: Neoceratodus forsteri (assembly GCA_016271365.2). Taxonomy (NCBI): domain Eukaryota; kingdom Metazoa; phylum Chordata; order Ceratodontiformes; family Ceratodontidae; genus Neoceratodus; species Neoceratodus forsteri. The sequence goes on along the minus strand of CM057458.1, from coordinate 998,093,802 downwards.
CACAACCAATGTGCTGACATCTGCTGCCACACCACCCCTTGGTACAGCATCACTGCTGCAGTGCCCCCAATCTCCATCGAGGGCCACTGGCAAACGATGAATGGCCCACTACCCACCCCATGAGAGTAGAGCTGTCCTCCGGATGCTCGATCCTCTCCCTCACCAGCTGACCCCTGACGACCCAAGTCCATTCTCGAACCTGGGTCACCAGCATGGTGAGAGGTATAGCATCCAGCACCTCAACCATTAGTGCCACCAGGCTGATATAAATCCCCTTTAATTGATTTCCTTGCTGTAGTTCCATATAGCCTCTGACATATCCACCATAGCACTGGTATGTTGCTGAAACAGGTTATATACAAATTTTAAAAACACAACCTTAGAACTGTTGGTGACTGACATTCCTAAGCTGCTGCTTATGGTTTATTACAGTGATATATGTTTTAATAATACATTTTCTGTCATGCGCATATTTGTCACATGGCTACAGCTCCATATAATCTCTCTGATATAGCAACCATAACATGTACTATAGCCGAAACCAAGGGATACCTACTGTATAAAAATAAAAAAAAAATAAAAAAAAATTCAACCTTGGAACTGTTTGTTTTTGATGACTACTGTTCCTATGCTGCTGTTTGTGGTTTATTGCAGTGATGTATTTTTTAATCCTACATTTTCTTGTTTGTGCATAGTTGGCACATGGCTATAGCTCCATACAAATTCTCTCGTATACAGTAGCAACAATGGCAATGGAGAGTAGCTAAAACCAGAGGATACAGATGAGGATTAAATAATAAATTCAACCTTTGAATTGTTTGGTTGTTTTTGGTGACTGCAGTTCCTTTGTTAATGATTGTGGCTGATGTGCGAAGCATTTGTTTTGTTCACTGGTCAAAGTGTTGTAGATGGTGAGTGAGATTTGTTTCTGTATTGCCACTCGAGTTCTTCATTGTTGTATTGCAGATAATTAAGACACTACAAACATGAAGTCTGCAGCAGTAGGCATATATCTCAAGGGATCCCACAGCGGCAGGCTGCAGCACCCATGGAGTGTGTCCATACACATGCTAGGAAACAAGAAACAGATCAGAAAGAGAAATACTTGCAAAGGTTCTGATGCTGACATTTCTGTACAGCCACAAGCATAGTGGGTGTATAATCATTAAAAAAACGTAGAAATATAGACTTTGATGGCAGATAAGGACTGCTTGGCCCACCCAGTCTTCCCATTTCCCTACGTATTGGATAAACTGCAGATCCTAGTTTACCAACAGCCTACTTCTTCCCACCCCCCACCAGAATTGCCTTATGCCTGTCCCATGCATTCTTGAATTCCCCCACTGTTTTTGACCCCACAACCTCCTCAGGAAGGCCATTCCATGTGTCCACCACCCAATCTGTGAAAACATACTTCCCCATGTTGCCCTTGAGCCTTCCCACCTTTATCTTCATATTGTGCCCCCTTGTTCTTGCACGTCTCTTTTTCTGAAAGATGCTTACTGGACTTTGTTGATTCCCTTGAGGTATTTGAAAGTGTTCTATCAAGTCCCCCTCCCTCCCTCCTTTCCTTGAGGGTATACATATTAAGCTCCTTTAGTCTCTCTTCATATGGCTTCTGGTGCCGACCCTGCACCATTTTAGTTGCCCTCCTCTGGACTGCCTCCATCCTATGGCCTTGTGGAGATGTGGTCTCCAGAACTGCACGCAGTACTCCAGATGGGGATGGGGTCTCCAGAACTGCATGCAGTATTCCAGATGGGGTCTCGCCAACTGTCTGTACAGAGGGATAATAACTTCCTGTTTTCTACTGGTGATGCCTCTTCCTACACATCCCAGTATCCCTCATCCCTCCTTACTGCCTTCTCACATTGCTTGCTTACCTTTAGGTCATCTGATATGACTACTCCTTGGTCCCTTTCCATTTTTGTTGTTGTTAGTACCCCCCCCCCCCATTATGTACTCGTCCCCTGGGTTTTTGTTTTCCAGGTGCATTACTTTGCACTTCTTTGCATTAAATCTAAGCTGCCATACTTTTGACCATTCCTCCAACGTTGCCTAGTCCCTTCTCATCCTTTTCACCCCTCCTTGTGTATCAGCCCTGTTGCAGATCTTTGTGTCATCTGCAAAGAGGCATACTTTTCCTTCCAGTCCCTCTGCAATGTCACTTATAAAGACATTAAAAAGGACCAGACCCAGTACTGAACCCCGCGGTATCACACTAGTAACCCCCCTTTCTTCAGAGTGATCTTCCTGTACTATTACCCTCTTTGTCCTGTTGTCCATCCAATTGTTTACCCAGGCTACCACCCTGGACCCACTCACAGGCTGGCTAATTTGTGTATTAATCTTTTGTGTGGGACTGTGTCAAATGCCTTGCTAAAGTTTAGGTAGTCCATGTCCATAGCCCTTCCCTGGTCTACTACTTTGGTTACCTAGTCAAAGCAATCTATTAGATTTGTCTGACAAGACCTTCCCGCTGTGAATCCATGCTGCCTTGAGTCCTGTCCCCCGTCGGCCTCTAGGTACTCAATAATTCTTTCTTTCAGAAGAGATTCCATCATTTTCACTACCACTGAGGTCAAACTAACAGGTCTGTAGTTTCCTGCCTCTGCTTTGCTCCCACTTTAGCGAAGGGCAATCACATCCACCCTCCTCCAGTCCTTAGGTACCATATCATCCTCCCATGATTTGTTAAAATGAATAGTCAGTGGTGTCACTAGTTTTCCCCTAAGTTCTTTTAGAATTCTGGGGTGAATCCCATCAGGGACCATTGCTTTATCCACCTTCAGTTTTAGTTCTTTCAGAACCCTTTCTTCTGTGAATGGACAGGTATCAACCCCTTATCCAGAGTGCTTCTATTACATAGATACATAGACAGTGTCGGCAGATAAGGGCCTATGGCGCACCCAGTCTGCCCATTTAAGTTTGTAAGTTCAGTTTATGTTTTCCAGGAAGTCTGTTGCCCCTTACCCCTGATATTGATTGGATTAGGTGCCTCCCCCTCTTCTTCTTCTTTTGTGAATAATTAGCAGAATTATTCATTCAGTATCCCTGCTTCTTCACTTTCACCCTCTGCCCCCCCCCCATTAAGCCTCACTGTCCCTCCCTTGGTCTTTCTTCACTCCCTAATGTACTTATAAAAGGTTTTATCCCCTTCTTAATTGAGCTGGCTATCTTTTCCTTGGTTTGGGCCTTCGCTATTCTGACTGCCTTCCCTGCTTCCTTCTGCTTTAACTGATATAGTTCTCTGTCCTGCTCCTTCTGTGATTCCTTATACTTCCTGATTGCTGTCTTTTTCTCCCTAACCTTCCCCGCCACCTCTTTTGAGAACCATAGTGGCTTTTTCCTTCATTTTGATTTGTTTATTTGCTTCACACAAAGGCTTGTTGCCTCTCTGATTGCAGTTTTAGTGTTTCCCCATTGTTCCTCCACCCCTCCTTCTTGCCCATTTGCTAGTGCTTTTCTGTGACACTCTCATTTTGACAAAGGCAGCCCTTTTAAAGTCAAGTACCCTTACTTTTGTATGACTTGACACTATGGCTATGTTTATCATGAACCACACTGTTTGGTGGTCACTTGTTCCCAGACGGCTACCCACTTCTAAATTTGAGATCCTCTCTCCATCCCTGTATGAGAGTACCAGGTCTAAGATTGCTCCCTCCTGAGTGGGTTCCAACACTAGCTGTCTGAGTGATGCCCCTGTAGGGCATCAAGAATTACCCTGCTCTTGGATGTGGCTGCGGCAAAGGTGTTCCAATTAACCAGTTAACATCTGGCATATTAAATCCTATTCGCTGGCGACATGAAAAATACATTTATTATATTTGAAAATTTATTTTATTTTATTTGAAAATTTGTGACAGGGAAAGGCACACTGAGTCACAACTCATTTCCAGTTGTGACCCATGGGCAAGGGAAGGGGAATATGTGTGCAGATGTAAACTGACTTACAGAACCAGATTTAGCTGTTAGTGGTATTTTTAGTGAATGGGGGAAATTTGGCCAGGACACCGGGGAAATTCCCCTACTTCGCCTGCAGGGGTGCTGCCACTTCCTGCAGATGGGATGGAGGGACCCAGTTCACAGCCGGACACAGGAAGAGGAAGACGGGATGATGTGGCAGGGGAGCAGATTGTGCTGCAAGCTAAAGGCCCTGATTCTGATGGGCTGGCAGTATAGCCTAGAAGTTAGAGAAATGAGGTGTGAACAGTCTTGATACATCCAGCAGACCAGACCTGAGTTTGATTCTCACAACCTTCACTTGCATACATACTGTGTGACTCTGAGCAAGTCACTTAACCGCCCAGTGCCCCCAGGTCACCTCTGAAAACAGGCACTTGTGCCTAGTGGGCCTTAGTTGGTTACCAAAGACTAAAAAAAAGAAAAAATTCTAGGCCTGCTTTGTCATCTCAGGAACTCGCAGTTGCTGAACTAGTTTTGGGCTTCTTTGAATCTGAAGATCTGAACATCAGTCAAGTAGATCCTGAGACAGGGATTTTGCAAGAAAAATGTAACCATTTGGAAAATGTCAAAGCCTCTGCTCAGTCACTCTCAAAATCAGGTACTGATGTAAAAAATGCATTGTTGTTGCAAAGAGAGAAGCTGCTGGCTCAGGCATTGGAGTTGGACAGAGAATTGCAGCAGCTCAAAAGAGGAGAAGCTGTTGAAAACTTGCAGTCAGTTGTCAAACAGCTGATGAATCATCAGGAGGTAAAACAGTAGCAGAAAGTTTCCAGGGAGCCTGTCAAAAGTTCAGAAACATCCTCTGCAGTGGCTGACAGTGAAAGGGTAATTCCACACCCGTGCTGAAAGCCACCGGAAACTATGCACACATGCCCAGGCACAGAGGAGCCGGAAAACAGACCAACTACACATTGCTTAGGGGTTGGGACAGCAAGAGGCATTGTCACAATGCCTGGAACTGGAGAAAAAATGTTTTCTTTCACGGAGTTCAGAGCAAATAAGGATTGGGGCACCAGAATGGATTTGGACTCTAATATTGACTTTGATTCTTGGACACCTGAAAATGCATTAGCCCAAGCATGCTGGATGAAGAGATTTATGGGTCAATGGATCTCAGACCCATGGGTACCTGTTTCCTGGACTCTACCTTGCTCTTCTTCGACAGGAGTGGCCACCAACGAGAATATTCCACCGAGCTTGAACTCGTCCCGGGGTAATAACATTGACAGTTCTAAAAATATTACTGTTATTAATGATAATCCTGTGACATGTGAAATTGCAAATATTAATACTGTGACAGTTACTGAGTGGGTAATTGATAATGAGACAGACGGAGATGGGGCAGATTCTATGCGTTTAGGGCCTAGTGAAAATGTTTTAAATGGCAACCCTGCAGAGCCCTCTTTGGTGCTAATGTTTAAACTCTCGGACCTATTTGCAAATAAAGGCGAGCCCACCCCTAGACACAATGCGGTTCATTTTTTGTATAAAGGTGGATTATAAAACTCCCTGGATAGGCTCTACATAGCCAAAACTTTACTGAAACCATCTATAAGGTTTTTTTCTTCCAAAATCTTTGCGTTAATTGAGCTAGGCAATGGGAACTATGATATTAGTTTTAAAGCTGTGTCCATTCTTGACTTGATTCTAGGCCCAATACCAGGTTCTCAAAAAACAAGCCAGAATGGATACCCTTTCATGTTATCCCATTAACTAAACTCCTGATTAAAACTATCACAGTCCTCTTCAAAAATGAAGGGGTAAATATAGAGGACATCACGTTTTGGTTACGACAATGGTGCGAAATTATGGTGAAACCCTTTCCAAACCTAGATAGTGAGCAGATCTGGGATGGGCGTTAGAAACACAGAAACATAGAAACATAGACTTTGATGGCACATAAGGACCGCTAGGCCCATCTAGTCTGCCCATTTCCCTACCTACAGGATAGGCCGCAGATCCTAGTTAACCAACAGCCTATTTCTTCCTACCCCCCAAAAGAATTGCCTTATGTCTGTCCCATGCATTCTTGAATTCTCCCACAGTTTTAGACCTCACAACCTCCTCAGGAAGGCTGTTCCATGCATCCACTACCCTCTCTGTGAAATAATACTTCCTCTCATTGCCCCTAAAGAAGCCAGAAGGGGAAGGAAGGAAACATATTCAATTCAGTGCTTTAGAGTAACTGGTAATTGCTATTTTTCTTTTAAACTTAGATTGTGGGCATTTAGTGACACTATACTTTCTTTGTTGTCTTTACTTATAATTGTTTTTTGGCTGTTGAAAATTTAAAACATAGTGGTGGTGTAATTCTGTGCTGTCTTTAATTGCTGCAAATTTTCGCCCCCCTTCCTCCCCTTCCCCCAACTCTTAATTATATGCCCTGATAAATCTGATTGACAGGAGCTAAACACAGGGTATAGTAAGGGGTGTGAAGTAGGAGGGGCATAAGAGGGAAGAAGCCCACCCTCAGCACAAGTGTTTTGACTTATTTATATATTTATTGGTTTCTTTTTCCTTTAAAAAAAATATCTGAGGATTAGTGACATGATTTTTAGTACAGTAAATTAATAAAAAGAGAACTAGGAGAGCTTCAGTAGCAGACAAGTAGTGGAACTGCAGTATAATGTAGGGAGTGGTGCAATGCAGTGGCTGTGGGGCAGCCATATTCAGGCAGACCTTCTGGACACTGAGGTGCTGCCCTATCTGCATGCATCTCTCTGGACTGTGGGATGAGGTAGCCAGACTCAGGCGGAAGTAAACTGGGTCAGAAGTACATCACCCCTATCCAGGGACCACCCAGTCCAATGCAGCTGCCTCAAAGGATGCCGAGAGCGAGGAGCACTTGGATCACAGTGGGCTCAGGGAGGTTAGAGCAGTCAGGCAGAGCACATCCAGATCCTATTCCACTCAGAACTCATATGCCACACTGGCAAACGAGGACAACCAAATAGAGGTACCCAGAGAAGTGGAAGGAAAGGATGTGGAGGTTAGCCAAGGAGGTGACCTCAGCGGGAAAGCAGTGGACCCCAGGAGGAGGAAGTGAATCCTGGTGGGGACTCCATCATAAGAGGGATCCAGCTAAGGAACACGGTAGGGGAGGACAGGGAGGGAGTGAGGTGCCTACCAGGTGCCACGGCATGGAGGGATGGAAGGAAGATCCTGGGGATCACTGGGAAGGCAAGACGGAGGAGAGCTAGATGTCATTATCCACCTAGGTACTAATGACCTGGCAAATGGGGAGCCAAAGGAAGTTCAGGAAGAGTTTAGGAAACTGGGGAGGGTCTCAAGCAAGTAGCTACTTCTGTCACTTTCTCAAGTACTACCTGTGAAAGGCAAGGAGCATGGAGTGCATGCACCAGGAACTTTAACTCATGGTTGAAGAACTGGTGCTGTGAGGAAGGGTTTGGATTCATTGGTGACTGGGGACCCACCTGGAGGATGGAGGTTTGTTCAAGCCTGACCTGCATCCATCCTGGAGGAATCCAAGCACTCAATGATAAGTTTAAATGCTACATTGACAAGCATTTAAACTACAGAGGGGTGGCAGGCCAGCAAGGAGGTACCTACTTGCTCACCCCCACAGCTAGCAGTGGAACCAGTTAACCAGAGGAGTGGCTATCTCTGCAAAGCAGTGTGCAAAGATGGAGATTAGTGCCCAAGAGGTGGATAAGCAGAAAGGGGCAAAATTCAGCAGAAGGGCAGACAGCAAGGAGAACCAGGGATAAATGACAACCAAGGAAGGGCTGGAGTAGAACAGTGAAGCAGTCTAGGGAGGTCAAATCATGGAAAGCCATGTGTGCAAATGCCAGGAGCCTTAGCAACAAGATGGAAGATCTGGAGGCTGTCATGGTACAGTCAGACCTGGACATTGTGGCCATCACTGAAACCTGGTGTAATGATAACCATGACTGGGAGATGGCCATACCTGCTACAAATATTCAGAAGAGACAGAGCAGGCAGGAAGGGAGGAGGAGTGGCACTGTATGTGAAAAATGACATAAGGCCACAGAGATCCAGGAGGGACAAAATGGGGAGAGACACTGTGGGTTAAGCTGGAAAGGAAAATGGGGACAGCCATCCGCACAGGTGTGGTCTAGACCACCAGCCCAGGAGGAAGAAACAGATAGGGAGCTGATGCTAGCCATCCAAGGATGGCAGACAAGATGAGGTAGTACTGGTTGGAGACTTCAATATTCCAGACGTGGACTGGAGCATCCCAGCAGCAGCAGCATCAACTAGGAGCAGATTTATCCTGGACTCCCTTCAGGGTGCCTTCCTCAAGCAACTGGTCATGGAACCAACTTGGCAGAAGGCAATACTGGACCTTGTGCTCACAAACAGGGACAGTGTGATGGGGGTAACAGTGGGGGAGCACCTGGGTAACAGTGACCACCAGTCATTGTGGTTTGAAATCACCGAAAGAGCAGGACCAAACCACACAAAAACACGTATCCTGGATTTTAGGGAAGACTTTGGGAAAATGGGGAGATACTTGAAAGAGGCATTAGGGGAATGGGACAGGAATCAGGGGTTGAGGAACAGTGGGCAGTATTTAAAATGGGGATTACAAGAACAACAGAATTATGCATTAAGCAGGTTAGCAAGAGGAAAAGGAAGAGGAGACCATTATGGTTTTCCAAGAGGTAGCAAAAGAAAGTGAAAGCCAAAAAGATTGCATTCAGGCAATACAAAAAGACATAGGCAGAAGGGGATAGGGAGAAGTACCAGGAGAAGCAAAGGGAGGCAGGGAGGTCAGTAAGGGAAGCTAAGGCTCAGACAGAAGAACACATTGCAAAATCAGTGGGTAGAGGGGACAAAACCTTTTACAGGTACATAAGTGAAAAAAAAAAGACAAAAGGAGGGATAGTGAGACTGAAAGGGGAGGATGGGAGCCGCATGGAGGATGACAACAGTAAAGCTGACATATTGAACAGGTATTTCTGCTCAGTCTTTACTGAGGAAGAGGGGTAATGGGTCTGAAGGGGGTACAAGGGGTGAGAATGGTGCAGAAATGGACACAAGTCCCTTTACACGAAAAAAGGGTCCTGAAGGAACTGGAAGTAATAAGAGTTGATAAAGCAATGGGGCCAGACAGGGTGCACCCAGGGTCCTTAAAGAACTAAGAGGTGGTGGCTGAACCTCTGGCTATCCTGTTTAGCCGATCACTGGAAACAGGGAGGTACCCAAAGACTGGAGGACAGCAGATGTAATCCCCTTATACAAAAGTGGGAACAAAGAGGAAGCAGGGAACTACAGACCAGTCAGCCTCACCTCAGTAGTGGGAAGATCAGGAAGCACTACTGAAGGAGAGATTGGTGGAACATCTGGTTGTCGATGGACTACAGGACCAAAGGCAGCATGGTTTCACCAGGAGGAGGTCATGTCAGACCAACCTCGTTGAATTATTTGACTGGGTGACTAGGAGGTGGATCAGGGAGGGCAGTGGACATGGCCTATCTGGACTTCAGCAAGGCCTTGACACTGTGCCACATAGAAGACTATTACACAAACTGGGAATATGGGTGTGGCAGGACAGTAGTGTGGTGGGTAGGTAACTGGCTGGGTGGCAGGACACAGAGGGTGATGGTAAATGGCTGTCACTCCACAGAGGAAGAATGACCAGTGGGGTACCACAGGGATCAGTGCTGGGACCGGTCCTATTCAACATCTTCATCAGTGACATTGCGCAGGATCTAGAAGGCAGAATTTCACTGTTCGCTGATGACACAAAGCTCTGTAACAGAGTAGACACACCAGAGGGTGTAGACAGAATGAGAAGCGACCTGCAGAAACTTGAAGAATGGTCAGGGGTTTGGCAGTTGAAATTCAATGCAAAGAAGTGCAAGATAATGCATATGGGGCACAAAAACCCTGGCACAATATCAGTTGGGGGGTGAGGATATAGCATGCACCAAGCAGGAAAGGGATCTTGGGGTTGTCATCTCTGATGACCTCAAGGTAGGGAAACAGTGTGACAAGGCAGCAGGTAAAGCAAATAGGATGCTGGGATGTATAGGCAGGGGCATCACCAGCAGGAAAAGGGAGGTCATAATTCCGCTATACAAGACACTAGTGAGGCCCCACCTGGAGTACAGTGTACAGTTCTGGAGACCATACCTACGAAGGACATAAACAGGGTAGAGAAGGTTCAGAAGAGGGCAACAAAGATGGTGCATGGATTGCATCACAAGTCCTATGAAGACAGGTTGAAGGAACTGAACATGTACTCCCTGGAGGAGAGGAGGAGAGAGGGGATATGATAGAGACATACAAGTATCTTACAGGGAGGAACAGGGTGCAGGAAAACACTATTTTAAGCGAAAAAGATGTTCCAGGACTAGAGGGCATGGGATGAAGTTGGAGGGAGGACAATTCAGAGGAAACATGAGAAAGAATTTCTTCACAGAATGGGTGGTGGACAAGTGGAACACCCTGCCAGAGGAAGTGGTGGGGGCTGAAACAATCAAGGATTTAAGAATGCATGGGATAGACATAAAGGAATTCTAGAGGTCAGGGGTAAGAGGCAACAGACTTCTAGGAAAACAAACTGAACTTACAAGCTCAAATAGGCAGACTGGGTGGGCCATAGGCCCTTATCTGCCGACACTGTCTATGTATGTATCTATGTAACCGCCCTCCTTCTATCTTTAAATTGTGTCCCCTTGTTCTTGCAAGTCTCTTTTTCTGAAAGATGCTACCCTCTTGGACTTTGTTGATTCCACAGAGGTACTTAAAAGTTTCTATCATGTCCCCCCTCTCCCTTCTTTCCTCAAGGGTATACATATTAAGCTCCTTTAGTCTCTGCTGATACGGCTTCTCTTGCAGATACTGCACCATTTTAGTTGCCCTCCTCTGGACTGCCTCTATCCTGTCTATGTCCTTGCGGAGATGGGGTCTCCAGAACTGGACACAGTACTCCAGATGGGGTCTCACCAACTGTCTGTACAGAGGGATAACAACTTCCTGTTTTCTGCTGATGATGCCTCTCCTATACATCCCAGTATACCCCCAGCCCTCCCTACTGCCTTCTCATTGCTTGCTAACCTTAAGGTCATCTGATATGATTACTCCCAGGTCCCTTTCCTTTTTTGTTGTTACTACCTCCCACCCATTGTGTATTCTTCCCTGGGTTCTTGTTTCCAGGTGCATTATTTTGCACTTCTTTGCATTGAATCCCAGCTGCCATACTTCTGACCATTCCTCCAACCTTGCCAAGTCCCTTTTCATCCTTTCCATGCCTCCTTGTGTATCAACCCTGTTGCAGATCTTTGTGTCATCTGCAAAAGGCATACTTTTCCTTCCAGTCCCTCTGCAATGTCACTGATGAAGACATTAAAAGGACTGGGCCCAATACTGAACCTCGGGTACCCCACTAGTAACCCCCTTTCTTCAGAGTGGACTCCATTTACAATTACCTTCTGTGTCCTGTTGTCCAGCCAATGTTTTACCCAGGCTACCACCCTGGGTCCCACTCCCAGGCTGGTTAATTTGACTATTAATCTTTTGTGGGACTGTGTCAAATGCCTTGCTAAAGTCTAGGTAGGCCATGTCCACAGCCCCTCCCTGGTCTACTACTTTGGTCACCCAGTCAAAGAAATCTATTAGATTCGTCTGACATGACCTTCCTGCTGTGAACCCATGCTGCCTTGGGTCCTGTGCTCCACTGGCCTCTAGGTACTCAACTATTCTTTCCTTCAGAAGTGACTCCATCACTTTCCCTACCACAGAGGTCAGACTGACAGGTCTGTAGTTTCCTGCCTCTGTCTTGGTCCCACTTTTGTGACGGGGAATCACATCCACCCTTCCTCTAGTCCTCGGGTACCACACCATCCTCCCATGATTTATTAAAAAGAGTAGCCAGTGGTTTCACTAGTTCCTCCCTTAATTCTTTTAGAATTCTGGGGTGAATTCCATCAGGACCCATTTCTTTGTCCACCTTCAGTTTTAGGAGTTCTTGCAGAACCCTTTCTTCTGTGAAAGGACTGGGATCGACTCCTATCAAGAGTGCTTCTGTTAATGGATTAGGTACTTCCCTCCTCTTTATGAATACTGAGCAGAAATATTCATTCAGTATCCCTGCTTTTTCACTGTCTCCCTCTGCCCACCCACCATTCATTCCATTCAGCCTCACTATCCCTCCCTTTGTCTTTCTATGCTCTCTGATGTACCTATAAAAGGTTTTATCCCCCTTCTTAACTGAGTTGGCTATCTTTTCTTCAGTTTGGGCCTTTGCTATTCTGACTTCCCTCCTGCTTCCTTCTGCCTTAACTGGTACAGCTCTCTGTCCTGCTCCTTCTGTGTTTCCTTATACTTCCGGAATGCTATCTTTTTCTTCCTGACTTTCACAGCCACCTCTTTTGAGAACCATAGTGGCTTTTTCTTTCATTTTGATTTGTTTATTTGCTTCACACAAAGGCTTGTTGCCTCTGTGATGGCAGTTTTGATAATTCTCCTTTGTTGCTCCACACCTCCTTCTAGCCTGTTTGCTAGTGCTTTTCTGAGGCACTCTCCCATCTTGCCAAAGTCAGCCCTCCTAAAGTCCAGTACCCTCACTTTTGTATGGCTTGACTCTGTAGCTGAGTTTAATGTGAACCACACTGTTTGATGGTCACTTGTCCCCAGAAGGCAACTCACTTCTAGATCTGAGATCCTCTCACTGCCCCCATTTGAGAGTATGAGGTCTAAGATTGCTTCCTCATGAGTGGGTTCCGAAACTAGCTGTCTAATTCCTTCCACCTGTAGGGCATCAAGAATGGTCCTGCTCTTGGATGTGGCTGCAGCAAATGTGCTTCAGTTAACATCTGACATATTCAGGTCTCCAATCAACAGTATCTCCCCTTTCTCTGCCATTCTAAGAATGCCTTCTATCATATCCTTGTCCATTCCTTCCTCCTGACATGGGGGTCTGTACACAACCCCTGTGCGGATTGTGGTGTCCTTTCCAGTCTCCAAGGTGACCCATAGTGCCTCCTCTCCTCCCCGTTTACTCTTTTGTTCAGTTGCTTTTATCCCTTCCTTTACATAGAGAGCTACTCCTCCCCCTCTTCTCCCCTGCCTGTCTCTCCTGTAGGTTATGTACCCTGGTATGTTAACATCCCAGTCATGGTTCTCTGTGTACCATGTTTCTGTGACTGCTACGATATCCAGGCATCCCTCTTCCATTAAGGCCATCAGCTCAGGGACTGGACAGGGAGAGTTGGTGGATTAAGGTAAAGTTGTTCACCACAAATACAGGCCCACTGCATCTTCCAAGCTCCTTCTATTTAGGGAAAGACCGTGGTGCTAATTTTTATATCGGGCAACCTAAATCCTGTTTTAAATGCAGGCCAAGATCTCACCTAAGTTCAGCTTGTGATTCTTCCAGATGTAATCACTGTTTGGATTTTGGGCATAAAGTATCAGCTTGTCTTAATTTGTTTAAATGTAATCTATGCAAGCAAACAGGCCATGCTTGTGGGAGATGCCCATGGGCCTCCCACAACAGGGATGATTGCCCTTCTCATGAGGATTTGATCAATATAGAGCAGCACCAGCAGGCAAAAAAGGTTGCTGAAAGAGACACTAGAGATATGGACAACCAGGCTCCAAATCCTCCCCAGGATGGCCCAGATTGACAGCCTGATAGAGCTGAAGAGGCAGAAACAGTTTCAGAACCCCAGATAGTTGAGGCCCCAGTTGTGTCTGATCAAATTTCCGCATCAGAATCTATGGACTTCGGTATGCCTCCCCCCCCCCCGCCGTCAGGAGGCAAGGATCCACCTATCAAAAACGTGCCCCCAAAGAAGAGAAATAGGCAGGTGGAAACTGTTCCTACAGTTGATTCAGCAGCAGGACCCACCCCAACTAGCAATAAATTCATGATTTTAGCTTTAGAAGGTACAGATAGTAATTCTGAAGGGGAGGACACTGATTCGTCCTCAGTGGCTTCCACTACAGACACGGATGGGGGAGGGAAAAATCCTATAGCAAAAAGAACCAGACAAAGGAGAAATTTAAAAAATATCTGAACACTTATGAGAAATAGTACTCATTTCAATCATAGCCTATGACTATGCATTCCCTCACAATTGCAACATTAAACATAAATAGTATCAAAAACGATAGGAAGCATATAGGGGCATTATTCCCTTTACAAGAGAATCGATATGATATATTATGCTTGCAAGATACTAGATTAAAAACACATTTTGAGCTCCAGCAAGCTTCATGAGCCTGGACTCTTGGTCCTTCATTTTGGTCTACAGGACCGGACACATGTGACAGAGTGGGTATTCTCTTTTCTAATCCTTTTTTCAAGGTTTCTAGGTTAATGGAAATTCATCCTGGCCATGCACTACTGTTGGATATCTCCTATTTTTTCAGAAATATTTTGTTTAATTGTTCTCTATGCCCCCCAGACAAAGGCCCAAAGAGTAGCCTTATTTAAAGAAACTCAACCCTTTTTACATACATCTAGAATATTGCTTTGGGTAGGTGATTTTAATTGTGGGCTGTCCATTCATGATAGAGGTTTATGTACAAATAAGCTGTTCTGTGATACACAAACATTGAATCAAATGCTCCAAACTGCTAGTTTAAAAGATGTTTACAGAGTTTGCTGTTCCGATAAAGGTTATACATATCATAAAGGTTCATTAAAAACTCCGATATTTTTGCGTCCCGCTCTCTAGGAATCAGTCAAGCAACCATCCATCCCACTGAATTCTCAGACCATGTTTTAGTAATGGCACAAATCACATGGGATAATACTCCCAGATGTAAAAAGAACCAATGGAGGCTTAATGAGTCACTAATAGATGATCCATCTCTACAAAAAAATGGAAAAGGGAATGGTCAGCTAGCCTCTCTGTACTATATATATCTGAGAACATTGTAGACTGGCGGGAGGACACAAAACAGAGTTGGCAGGAGTTTTTTCCAAAAAGTGCTCAATATGTAGCTCAAAAGAACTACATATCTTTTTTGCAGTTAAGACACCATTTGCATCACCTAATTTCACAAGCTTCAGAGTCTAATCTGGGCTATAGTGCACGAATAAAGATCACTAAACAAAAACTGGCAGCAATACAGTATGACAGAGCCCAGTCTCTGAATCAAGAGATGAAATGTGGAACTAGGACATCAAAAGGCTCCTTAGATCCATATAAAGAATGCCAGAAAACAGTAGAGAACAAAATTATTTTAGAACTCATTTCCCCAGATGGGACTTTGGTTTCTTCACCTAAAGATCTTCTTCATACCTCTGAGTCCTATGCAGCGGCACAATTTGGAAACTTTCAGGTTGTCGAGAATGCACAAACTATATTGCACTCCCTAGGCTTACCACAGGTTAAACAGATATATGCAGAACTACTGATTACTGAAGTAACATTGGAGGAAGTTAGAAGGGTAATTTCAAACCTAGCCCCTAATACAGCACCAGGGATGGATGGACATGGCATCGGGATTTACAGGACTTTTTGCACTGATTTAGCTCCCATACTGATATACCTTTTTAATATTATTTTGAAAACAAAAACATCCACATATGGTGCCTCTATGCAGGAAGCAATCATGATCTTGCTATATAAGAAAGGAGACAAGAATGATATACGTAATTGGCGCCCACTATATTTATTAAACACAGACCTAAAAATTCTTAGTAAAATACTTTTAGAGAAACTATTGAAGGTGGCAAATTACTTAGTAAGTCCTAGACAGACGTGCGCAGCTCCTAGAAGAAAACAACAGGACAATCTGGTAATACTAAGGAAACTTTTTAATAACAGGGAAGTGCGTACTTTGAAAGGGTTTTTGTTGGCATTAGGCCAGGGAAAAAGTATTTGACAGGCTATCACATGAATTTCTATTTTGGTTTTAAAATCCTCTGGAATTCCCGAAACATTTGCTACCTGGATAAGGCAAATGTGTAAAGCCGCCTTTATTCTACCAAATGTAAATGGTTGGCTGGGAAACAAAATCCCAATCAAAAAAGGTGTTAAACAGGGATGCCCACTAAGCCCTCTACTACATGTTTTTGCATTTGATTTTTTGATTAGACAAATAGAGAATAACATCAGTATAGATGGTATAGTAGTCACTCTTCAGTATCCTATGGTAAAAACCTTATCTTATGCAGATGGCACGGTGCTTGTTGTTCCTCCCACTGTATCTGAAGTTGAACTATCCAAGACACTAGTAATGTATTCCATGATTTCTGAGTCCCGTATCAATCTAGAGAAAAGTAAAGGGGTAACAATTGGGAATACTCCTATACCACCGACAGGACAATTATTAGGGATCACTTTGTCAACACAACCAATTCTGGTATTGGGAGTCGATTTTGGTCCAGGAGATATGTCAGTGCATATTTGGGATAAACATTTGCTTAGAGCCATATGGTTAGTTAATGCTTGGAAAGGGCAGCAGTTGTCAAAAAATAGAAGGGTTATGCTCATAAAAACCTTGTTGCTTCCAGCATTTGTATACCTTAACTACATTTATCCACCCCCACAGAGCAGGTTAACAAGTTTACTTAGTATCTTTTCTCAAGCATTCTTGGGGTAAATGCCTAAGCCCCATTAAGAAGGAATTCACATACCTCTCAGTCAATAAAGGAGGGGTTGGGATGGTACACCCTGTTGCTTTTTATATAAGTCTCTTTGTTTCTTCTAATTTTAGCCAGGCCATGAAACCTGGATCACTCTCATGGAAAGTATTACTAGAATCCTGCCTGAGGCCTTGTCTTCCCCTGTGGGAAATAATCAGATGAGAGGCCTAAATAGACTCAAAGCCCATCAGTATGGTTTGGAAATTATCAAGAGTCTTCAAAAATGGAGAATTTTCCCCCAGAAAGTATTCGTAAATGATAGAAAAGCAATTTACAACTTGATATTACAAGCTTAGTGTAAATCAGAGATTATTTTCCCTGACTGTCCTGCTTCACAATTAAATAAAGAAGTACAGCAGTTAACAAATATTAGAATCCCGCCTTATGCATGGGACTGTACCTGGCTGTGTAATTTTGGAAGACTGAGTGTGAAAGGAAATAGTAAGCATAAGCAGATGGCAGAAAGGAACTGCCCAAGGGAATTATGCTAACAGGTGACAGAAACGCAGGAACATGTGTTTCTAACCTGCCCATATATTATACCTTTTTGGAGAGCACTAGTGGTACAGTTAAAGGAACCAATGCTTTCATCTTTAGATTATCCCACTATAGTCTATGGCCAATCAGGTAACTCATTTAGTAGATACCATGCAGATACTATTTATATTGTCTTTGTACTTATAAAATATTTCATCTGGCAATCACAGTGCTTATGGATTTTACAGCAAAAGAAGGTATCACATGCAGAACTGCTACAGAATATTACATATGCTCTCAGGAGAACCATGCAATATAATATGAATAGATTTCCACCTGAAAAAGTAAAACATTTGTGGGCCAATTGTATGGTATGGAGTGACTATGTATGTTAATATGATATGTTCTCAGGTTTTACTGTTTTTCATTGTTTATATATATAGGAATTCTATCTTGTCTATTTGTATGTTATTATTTGTATACTTTTCTTTTGATTTTTAATTTATGACTGTATTGTAATGAAATCCAATTTTCAATAAAATTCTGCCTACTCTGTGGTAGGGGGCACTGCTATCCCATGGAGGACAATCCTGGACTCCATCAGTCTGCTGGTGCACCTGCAGGAGAACAGATTTCTGTTCCTGCAGGTCCGGCTCTGGAGACACAGCAAGGATTAAATGCTGTTTCTAGCGTTCTGGTTGTTGATATGCAAACTGAAAGTGAAGGGGTATTTACTGAAGATGATTTGATTCAAAACTTGTTACCTGAACAAAGGACATGATTATTATTCCTTTTACAAGCATCGGACAGAAATCCTGAGAGATTCTCTGATTTGCAGATGACCGCACAGAGCATAGAAGCTGGAGCGGGAACTTCAAAGGCTCAGCCCAACTTAAATGACTCTACAGAAGCTGGAACCTACGATGCAGTATCATCAAATGAGCCACCAGTGCAGCAGCCCATGCCCAGTACCGGCAACAATAAGGCACTCATACCAGACACAGAGGTATCTGACCAGACTGATTTTACCTCTGACATGGTAAGCACTAATGCAGGAATTGATACTGACCAGTCAAGAAATGTTGATACTGAAAAGGCTTGGATAACACAGATGCTGACTTATCTGCGAGTGAAGGGAATTCCAAACAGGAATTTCTAAGACACAGTAGACGTACTAGCATACAAAAAATGCACCTTGGACAGTAGAAAAATGCTTAAAGGTGCTGGATGGAAATTAAATGGAAAGGGTATTTGGCAAGATGATTCAGACTATAATTTAGAACTTGCACAGCAAAACTTGGGAGGGAATACAGTTGTTACTAATCCAATAATGTTCAGTACTGACTCAGATTTAGATCTACATTCAGAGGATGTCAGGCCTAACAGTCCCCCACATCACGATAGCAATGAGGGAGGTCTACAAGCAAAAACTCTAACTTAGGGAGACAGAAAGTATGAAGAAAATCAGACAAATGCAGCACTAAATGATACATTGCAAACTCTTCAGCTTTGGGCACAATTTCGAAGGAGGGAGCAATGTTTTCAAAATGCTATGCCAGCACAACGGAAAAATGTTACGTGCCTGCAGTACCTTGAGGGCCTTGAGACTACTCTGATTGTATATACATGGGTAGAACACTTATTAAAGACTCCATGCATTTTTTTTCTAACGAAATGTATGCACTATTACATGCGTCTGGAGATTATGTGTTTAATATTAGTTTTAAAACACCTGTAGGCCTTGACAGATTTTGGATCTCCTATGAAAAGTTAAAATATACGGCATTATGGATACCCTTTAGAGCAATTCCCTTGACCAAGCCTGACATAAAAATTGTTACAATTCTGTTTCATAATGGGGGTATTAATGTTAATGACATTAAGCACTAGCTACAACAAAAATGTGATCTTATGGGTGAACCATCACCTATATTAGATGAGGAGCACATATGGACTGGTGGATGGAAGTTTAGAGTCAAACTTAGAATGGGCATACATGGTCCCAAGCATTTACCTAGCTCCTTCTTCTTGGGTTGGGATTGAAGCCATTGCTTTTATCCAGGGCAACCAAAAACATGCTTTAAATGTGGAGCCCTATCTCATCTCAGTAATGCCTGTGATAAAATCAAATGTAGTTTCTGTCTGGAATTTGGTCACAAGGGAGTGCAATGTACTAATACTAATAGGCCACGGATATAAGCCCTGTGAATGGGCCACTCTTAATAGGTCTGACCACCTTGATCAGGATCAGATTCTTAACAAAGCCCAAAAAAATAGTATAGAGAAAAAACAAAACAGACAGAAGAACAAAATAGGAAAGAACACAGATGTGGAACCAAAGATACTGAAAAAGAGAAAGAAGGAGACTCTACAAGGCAAATG
This sequence comes from Neoceratodus forsteri, assembly GCA_016271365.2. Lineage (NCBI taxonomy): Eukaryota > Metazoa > Chordata > Ceratodontiformes > Ceratodontidae > Neoceratodus > Neoceratodus forsteri. Next base: position 998,074,385 of record CM057458.1, on the reverse strand, counting down.
GTAGGAGAAGATACACCTTTGGAGGTGAATATGGAAAAAGAACTCTTAGCTGGAGAACCTAGTGACCAGGCTCAGAGGGAAGACAGACATAGCCCCCACCCCGGCTAGTTCTACTCAACCTGCCAGGCCTGAATCAGAAAAATACATTATGCCTCCTCCACAGTTACAGGAGGTAAAAATTAAGAAAAGAGGAATAAAACAAGCTAACCCAAAAGCAAAGCAACCCAAAACTTCAGCTTCCCCTCAATCAAGTAAACTCTCTAACTGCTATGAAGCCTTGGTTCCCCAGGATTCTGATGGAGATTCAGAAACTTCTTCCACCTTTTCATCTCAGCAATGGATTACATCTGATTCAGATGATGCACTTTTAGAGGAGAAAGTACAGGTTGCCAGATCTAAGTCTAAACAACTGGAGATTAGAACTCGAAGGAGCAGTAGATTAGAGAAAAGTAAGATATAATGAATGTGTGGGGATGGCTACTGCTTTTTTCCTTCCTTATGCAAAATTTAAAGATAGCCATGCTTAATGTAAACAGTATTAAGAACCCTAGGAGGAGAGTAGTGACTTTCTCTCGAGTAAAAGATTTACATTTGGATATTTGTTTTTTACACAATACAAGATTTTCATCTTTATCTGATATTTCTGCTGCTGGTAAATTGTGGTGCTTGGGCCCTTCTTTCTATTCTATGGGTCAGAATACTTGTGAGGGGGTTGGAATTCTTTTCATAGGCTATGATTTCTCTGTTACAAGAGTGTTAGATTTATGCCCAGGGAGGGCCTTATTGCTAGACATGACATACCGCAATATAGCATGGAGATTAATTAATGTATATGCCCCCCAAACAAAAAAAGAAACACTTGATCTCTTCAACATAATCAAACCTTTTTTTTTTTCATCCAGATTGATTATCTGGACTGGGGATTTCAATTGCGTTCAGGCGATACAAGATAGAGGTGCTAAGACCAATAAAAAGTTCTGTGACTCCAGAGTTTTAAATACTATAATTGATCAAGGGGGACTGCAGGACTGCTATAGATCTATTTACCCCACTGGAGGCTATACTTATTATTGAAGTAATTTAGCCACAAGGATTGGTTTTATTTTTACTTCTCAGTCATTACATAGTTCTCGATCTCATACTATTCCTATAGAAAATTCTGACCATCTGATGGTTTTTACTCATATTTCATTAATTCATCCCTAAGGGAAAAATCATTGGAAATTAAACAATAATTTATTAGCAGATCAAAGCTGCAGGGTACTTATACTTAATTTGTTGCAAGCCAGACAATCAATAGCACGCTTGGAAGATGATTTGGGGAGATGGTGGGTGGAAACGAAACTAGAGCTTAAATCTAAGTTTCTAACCATGGCTAAAGGGAAATCCAGAGAACAATACAAATCCTATTTAGCTTTAAGGGCTCAACTCTATAAACATTATTCCTTAGCACACACGGGCTATGGCCCTTATGCAGACCAAATAAAAAATCTGAAAGATAAAATGGAACAGTTGAAATATTCCAGGGCAGCTTCCTTATTATATGAATATTGCATTAGTACCCCAGGTAAGATTGTCTCTGGGGATATATATGAAAGTTGTAAAAACGAGAGTTCAACATAAAAATATGGATAGTCTGAGAACTGAAGATGGACCAATTGTTACAACACAAACAGAAATTAAGACTACTATATGGAATATCTGTATATAGCACCAGATATATCTTCTCAGTTGATACAAAATATGTTGAAACAAATAAAGGTGGCTGAGACACCTAAGGACATTTTACAAAACTTAGCCCTGATTACCTTAGCTGAAGTTTATGAAACTATAGGGTCCTAAAAAAATAATACTTCCCCTGGTATTGATGGTCTTATGGCTGAATTTTATAAAACTTTTAAAAAAGAATTAGGGGATATTTTGGCAGTGGTTTTTAATTCTATATTAGACTCAGGATATATTCCTCCTCAGATGGGTTTAGCTACACATCTCTTCTTACACAAAAGAAATTAGCAAGAATCCTTAAAAAATTGGCAGCCACTGGCAATTATGAATAATGATATTTCATTTATTTATTGAAAATGTTTCACCAGGAAAGGTACACTGAGCAAAAAGATGCTCGTCTCATGGTGCGACCTGGGGGGAAGGGTTACAGAGGAGGCAGGTATGCATACAACAGTTGAATTTAGAAGTAAAACGATACAGATAAAGTACATATTTTGGGTGGGATTACATTTGAACTTTGTTACATACATTTGAACTTGTTACATAGGGAGAAAAGTACAGTACATGATTTTCAAGGACAAGGTATACGTTTCATAGGTAGACAATGATCGTAATAAATGATTACTTAAGTGCCAGTAACAGAACTTGAGTTGAGCGAGATGCACCAAGTTGACAGTCGGAGTTGGAGAGTGGAGATAGAGGGAGGGAAAGAGTGGACTAATAGACCCTAGATGTTAGGGGGGTGGTTAGGGTGGGGGTAGGGGGAGGAGAGGGGAGTTAGTAGCTGTGAGTAAGGCTCAAGAGAGTAGATTATATTGGAAGGAGGAAGGGAAGCGAGACATTAGGAGTGAAAAGAATGAATTAGAGAGTGAGTGAAAGTGTGAGAGTATAAGTGCGTAGGGCAGTGTATAAGCCAGACAATTAGACTAAGGCCGAGCAGCTGGTCAGGCGCTACAAGGGAATGGGGGAGGAGAAGGTATCGGGGGGAGGTCAGGGGCAGTTGCAATTTGGAGCAAAGAAGTTAGTAAGGGCAGAGGATAGGGAGTTTTTGGATGAAGAAAGGTGGATCTGGGCCGGTAGGCCATTCCAGAGTTTAGGGAAGAGGTAAGAGAAGACCGATTGGCCAGTGGTGGTCCTTCGGTGATGGATGACTAGTAGCCTAGCGTCATTAGACCTGAGGGCATGGGTGGGGGTGGGTGAGGAAGATAGGGAGGATACGATGTAGGGCGGGAGGGAGCCGAGCCAGAAGTTGGACGTGAGTTTGACACTATGAATCAGGCGCCGATTACACAGGGATGGCAGGGCCAGTGAACGGTAGAGCTCACAGTGATGCGAGCGGTAGGGGGCGTCAAGGGCAAAGTGGCAGAAAGCATTAAAGAGGGGGTCGAGTCTGGCTAGGGTGGTCTTAGAGGCAGAGCTGAAAACGACATCATAGTAGTCGAAGGAGGGAAGAATTATTTTCTGGACTAGTTCATGTCTGATAGGTAGCAGGAGACTAGTGAGGTTTCTATAGAGGGTGTCAAGTTTTGGGTGCAGTTTTGAAATGATGGCAACCACGTGTGTGGAAAAGGAGAGGTGGCAATCAAGCCAAACCCCTAGATACCTGAAGGAGGGCACTTCATCGAGGATGGTGTTATTTAGGGTATGGAAGATCAGAGGGTGGGTGAGTTTGGATAGGTGCTGTCTAGTACCGAAAGACATAGAGACAGTTTTCTTGGCATTTAGGGAGAGTTGGTTGGTATTGAACCAATGTTGGATTTTATTGAAGTCAGTTTGAAGTTTGGAGTTGAGTTCTTCGTGGGTCCGGCCGGATGTGAAGAGGACTGTGTCGTCTGCATACATGTGGATTGCGGTAATGGAGCAGGAGTTAGGCAAATCATTTAGAAGATGGAGAAGAGGATGGGACCAAGAACTGAACCTCGGGGAACACCGGTAGTGATGGGGGGGAGGTGTGGTCAGCTATTTTAGTGGATTGGGTTCTATTTAGTAGGTAGGCACTGAACCAGTTTGTGGCGGAAACTGCTAACCCAGCCCCAGTTAGACAGGATAGGAGGAGGGAATGGGATACCATGTCGAAGGCTTTTGCTAGGTCAATGAAAATAGCGGCGGTGATTAGCCCTTTATCCATCCCAGTGAGGATGGAGTCTGTGAGTCTTAGTAGGGAGGAGGTGGTAGAGTGGTGTTTTCTGAAGCCGGACTGAAATAGGGTGAAGAAGTTAGTATCTGAGAGAAAGTGGGAGAGTTGGGATAGCACTGGGTGTTCCTGGGGTTTGGCGAGGGTGGGGAGGAGGGAGATGGGATGGTAGTTAGTAGTGGAGGTGGGATCACCACCTTTTGGAAGGGGTAGGACAGTGGCATGCTTCCATTCAGAGGGGAGTGACTCAGTGGTGAAAGAGAGAGTTAGTAGGGCCACAAGGAGAATAACGATGGTGGGAGCAGATAAGAAGAGGAGTTTGTTATCGAGACCATCCAGGGATTTGCCTTTGGAGGGGTTGAGGGAGAGGAGGGCATCAAGGGTTTTGGTGGGGGAGATGGGTTTAAAGAAAAAGAGGTGCCTACCAGACGATAGGGGGATAGATGTCTGGGGAGCGGGTGTGGATGCAGGAGGTAAGGAATCGAGGAAGGCCCGGGCACTAGTAGTGAAATAGGAATTAAATTCGGAGGCTACCTTCAGGGGGTCGGACAGGAGAGTCCCTTGGGCGAGGAGGAGAGGTGGGGGGGCTTGCTGTTTATGGGGAGAAAAGGGAGTTAATGACTTTCCAGAATTTAGAAGGTCTCCCAAGATTTACGTTTAGGGTGTTGTTAAAATATTCAGTCTTAGCTAAGCGGATGGCCTTAGTGCACTTGTTGCGGAGCATGCAGTAGGTGATATAGTTGCTTGGGAGGAGTGCTGATTTGTAGTTTTGCCAGGCCTTGTCACAGGCTTGTTGGCAAGCTATCAGCTCAGGGGATATCCAGGGTAGGTGAGCCCTGCATACTCAAGCCCAGCGCAAGGGGGCATGTTTGTCCCAGGCAGTGAGGAAGGTGTTGTGAAAGTGCGTGAGGGCCAAGTCCATGTTAGAGCAGCTTGTGCTTGGGACCCAGTTAGAGAGAGATAGATCTTCCAGGATGGGGGAGAGGTTGATGGATTTGTAAGACCGTTGGAATATAAATTTGGAAGGGGGTTTGATTCTGTGGATTTTGTGGACCATGTAGATTAGGTGGTGGTCACTAATGGAATCAGGCCTGAACTGATGATGCAGTGTGGGTGGGATGTAACTGCCCAGTCTAGGAGGGAGTGATTACCGGACCTATGGTTTAAGCGTGTGGGTTCTGTAATGGTTTGGCTAAGGTTGAGAGTGGTTATCTCAGTTTGGGTTTTGTTAAAGGTGAGTGCTAGCCAGTTGTGGTTAAAGTCACCCATGACGTATAGTTTGCCCGACTGGGCAAGAGATGAGAGCTGGCTCAGAAGGTCGGTGACTATTGTGGTTGGCGTGCCAGGGCAACAATAAATGCCAGCCACAAAGATAGGTAATGAGGAGGGGGGGGACAGTTTTACCACGAGAAGCTTGTAAGCTTTGAGTTCAGCCTCTGTAAGAGAGACAGTGAAGTGGAGGGCTGTTCTAATGTAGATAGCCACCCCTCCTCCTCCTCTGGAGGGCCGGTCTTGCCGTGTAACGGTGAACCGTGGGATAGCGATGGTATTATCTGGTAAGCTGGGGTTTAGCCAGGTCTCAGACAGGATGATTATGTCCGGGGCATAGTGGGCAGCTAGGATCTGGAGCTGATTGAGCTTAGGGGCTAGGCTACGAATATTTAGATAGAGAAGGTGTAAGCCTCGGGGGAGGTAGCCAGAGTGAGTGTCAGTGGTGGCCTTGGCTGAGGGGTTGGATATGGGGTGGTCAGGTTCTGAGGTAGGGGTTGGGCCTGGGTTAGGGTGTATGTTCCCTGCAGCCAGAAGGAGTAGGGCAATGGTTAGGTGGCAGCGTAGAACACAGAGAGTCTGGGGTTTTGTTGTGCACTGGCTGGAGGTGACAGTAGGGCAGGCTGATCGGAGGGAGTGGGTATTGGTGTGGAAGTGAAAGGCCAGAAGGCAGCCTAAGGAAAAGACCGAGGAGGGGAAGGGTGTAGGGAAGTGGGACCAGGAGATAGATGAGAGGGATGAAGTGGACTTATAGAAGGCATTAGTAGGATGAGTCAGAGTAGCTGGTTGGGGCGGTGCTGGGTAGGTGCTAGGAGAGAGAGTTAAAATGGGAAGGGACAGTAAAATGGGGGAGATCAGAAGTAGAAGGGTTGTTGATGGGGACATTTTACCAGGTTTGGGGAAGAGGTGCCCAAGCATAGTGCCTAGCAATAACAGTAAAAATATTAAAATATTGATGAAGGTTTTACATAGTAGGCTCAGTGAAGTAGGTCCTGTTGTTATTGAGCAAAGTCAAACCTGCAAGGTTAGAGGCAGAGGAATTCAGGATAATTTATTATTGTTAAGGGAAATAGTAAATATGGGAAATAATTGAAAGTTTTCTTATTTGCATTAGACCAGGAGCACACCTTGACAAAGTATCTCATACATACTTAACAGAAGTTTTATCATATTACGGTATACCCCAACAATTTACGCGTTGGCTATCAAATATTTATAGAATAGCAGCTGCTATTCCTATAATTAATGGGCATATGGGTCATATGGTTAAAATTAATAGTGGGGTTAGGCAAGGCTGTCCACTTAGCCCTTTACTTTATGTATTTTGTATTGATCCTTTATTGAAACTAATTAATCAAGATGTTGCTTTATATTATATCTCCCTTAGTAATGGTGAAACTATTGTAAAAGCATTAGCTTATGCTGATGATGTGAGCCTTTTGCTGCCTGATAGGATTTCTGTAGAATTAACTTTGGATAAGATACAATATTAGTCAGACATTACGGGTGCTAAAATTAATCATGTAAAGAGTAAAGGGTATAAATTGAGTGTTCTTACAGAATCAGTAACACTAATATGAGACATTGACATATCTGATTCTGAGATAATGATTTTAGGTATTAAGTTTGGTATGGGTAATATGGCTACAATAAACTGGACTGATAAATTAGACACAGGGTTAGAGAAAGCTTTAAAAAGGAAAAATTGGCAACAAATGAAAAAGAAAAAAGTTATGATTGTTAAAACCTTCTTGCTACCAATTTTTCCTTATCTAAGTGCAATGTTTCCTCCCCCTAGTAATTTGGACTCAAAACTTTTAGGGCTAGTGTTTCTTCTAATATGGGGATCCAGGTCAAATCCTATTAAAAGGGAAATTTTGTACAAAAATCATAAAGATGGTGGGATAAACCTTATTAATCCCATTAGTTTTTGTATAGTATATTTCTCTGTATGAATATAGCACATTTTCAATCCCCTGGGTGTGAAGAATGGAAAAAAGTGGCTAACCCCGGTACTGAGGGTATGGGCCCAGTGTCCCAAAAAACTAAACAAAACTGTTTCCCCAGGATAATTTTTTTCTGGCCAGTAATGGAAAAGAATAGGCATTGGAATATTACAGTTGCTCAGGCCTCTGGCCTTGACAGGAAAAAAATACATTTTGCAATATAGAATGCTGGGTATCAAACTGATATAGCATACAAAGGGGTACATCATTGCCTGAATAATAAAATGGGTGAATACCTTACAGATAAAAGAATTTCCCCTAAAATGTTGAATGTTGTCTGACTTTGTAGCCATGGCAGATTAGGAGTAAAAGGCAATGCAAAATATAAATGTTTGTAGGAACGATAGTGCCCAAGGGAGTCTTGTAGTCAAGTAGAGGAATCACTTGAACATTTTCTGATTCAATGTCCTACTACCCAGAATGTGTGGTCAGAAATCAGTAAGCAGTGGAATAATAGCAATTGGGGATTAGTATCTTATGAAGAGGTAGTAAAGGGATCTTTTAGAAAATTGCAGGATATTGAGGAAGGAACCATGAGAATGTTAATGACTTGTATAACATTTATTTTATGGCAAGTTAGATGTAAATGTGTTCTACAACAAGTTCAGACGTCACCTGCAAATGTGGTTTTAATGATAGAAAGGGAAATCAGGAGAATATGGAGTTATGAGACTGCTATTGTCAGTAAAGATATAGTTAGAAAAAGATGGTTGGGGTTACCCCAAAGGATATTTACAGATTGTTGATAATTATATACAAATGGATGTATAGGGGTTAGTGGTGCACAAGATACAGATGGGAACAAACATATTGATCTACGTGTCTGTTTAAAGTATCTAATTTATGTTCCCTGTATAATGTTGTTATATAAGTTTTTTATTTTATTTTAGATATGTATTATATTGATTGAGATATGATTTGAGCTGTTATGGTGATGGTTATAGTTTTGTATCAATAAAAAAAATTCCCCTACTCTTGCATCAGTCGGCGCTGTCTCCCTGTTTGTGAGATGGCAGACTCTAGTCCTGGACAACAGATGGAGCAAACAGGAGGTGTTTCTGCTCAACAGCAAGCGGCTTATACAGACTCGCCTGAGGAAGATCTCGAATTGAAAGAAGAGATGGTCTCTGCTGAAGAGATAGAACTTTTGCAGAAAAAAACAGAGGATATCAGGAGACAAAACCCCGACGTAGAAATAGATATGGAGGACATTACGAATGCAGAAATATAACTGCAGCAAGTCCTGGAACAAAAGAAACAACAGTTAATGGAACTAATGAAGGGGGTAGAACAAGATTTTCATGTAAATAAACACAAGCCTGAGGAGGAGAAAAAAAGGAAATGGTCACTTAAAAGCCCACACATGACACCAAGAAAAAAAAACTCCTACATTCTGTGAATGAATCCCACACTGACGTTCTACATACAGACACGGAGAAAACAGCTGTGAATGACTCTACCTCTGAAGGCTTTCAAAATGACTTTTTTCATCAGGAGATTGGGCTCCTGAGAATACCTTGTAACAGGCTGGTTGGATATTTGAAGCAAGCTGCTGGATCCCGGACCTGATTGTCCTGATACCTGGGTCACCGAATTGGAAAATAAATACTATTGTTGACAACAGAGGCAATGTCTTACCTTCAGAGTCTGTGGCTACATCGCAGAAGTGCACTCCAGCTGCGACAGTTGCGGTAGTGAAGGGTGCGGTCCTGAGTTTGGATACTGCACCAGACGCCAGCAGCAGCATGACACAATATATGGGTGTAGCTGCAGACTGTCAAAAAGAAATGAACACGAATCTTAATGATGAATCTTTGCAATAACATACCCGGGTAACTTCTATGACTATGAATGGAAAAAATAATACTGAAGGTAGAGAGGAATTTGTGTCTGTTCAGGGGGAGGATGAGAATCAGGATGCAGCGAATAAACAACCCAGCTATGCTAGCATCTTTGCCAGCCAGCTGTGGCAGCTAAAATATGCTTTGCTGTTTGTATCTTTTTAAAAGGTGGTGTTAGCAAGATACCAGACAGATTATCTGTGGGGAAGATGCTACTTATTGATTCTATGCATTTTACGAAAGCAGAAGTGTATGCATTTATTCATGCTCCGGGTGACAGCAAGTATGATGTAAGTTTCTGTTCGGCTACACTACTGGAAAAGTTTTGGAAACTGTATTACAGCTTGAAAGACTCCCTTGAATGGCAGGATTTTTATGCTGTTCCACTTTCTAAACTATCAGTAAAAACTGTGACAATTCTATTTTGGAATGAGGGCATGAGGGTGAATTACATTATTTTCTGGTTGGAGAGGTGTGCTGATATACAGGGTAACCCAAACCCAATAATAGACAAAAATGGGTTTTGGACTCGGGGCTTGGCTTTTAGAGTTCAATTTAAACACACAGATGAGAGATTTCAACATCTCCTAACTTTCTTTTTGTTTGGGGTAGAGACCATGGTATTCTTTTTTACCAGGGACAACCTAAGAGTTGTTACAATTGTGGATCTCTGATACGTTTAAATTCGGACTGTAACCAAGTGAGATGTTTTCAGTATGGGGAACTTGGACATGCTGCCAACTCATGCACAGTTTCTACGGTGTGCAGCTTGTGTGGGGATGATGAACATTCATTCCGGTCTTGTCCATGGGCAGCTCATAACTCAGAAGATACCTTAGAGCAAGAATTTTACATAAATAGAGCTAAGAATTCCCACAGGTCAGAAAGATGTTACCCTCAGCACACACACCCACACCAAGATCAGAGCAGCAAGCACCTGAGGACTATGCAGAGACCCCCCCCCCCCAAACAAGATACCCTGGTACCTTTACAGGACATTATGGAAACTGAACAAATACAAGCAGAATCTTCCTGTGAGGCAACAAGTATGCCTCCCCCTCCACCTCCCCCTGAAAAGTCACAGGTACCAAAGCATGCTGACATGCAAGAAACAGCTGATGGGGAATTTATGGTGGTAACAAGAGGACCTAAGGGGCCAAGAATACAGAAAGACTCTGTCAACCAAAGTCCTGACATCTCAATGAGTACCACCTATGCGGTCCTCCAAAGTTGGAGTGATCAGGTAGAGGATGTAGACTCTGATACTTCCCCAAAATATTCCCATACTGACCCACCTAAAGAGGGACATGACTCTTTGAAGGCACAGAAAACTATACAGAGGCCAAGCAGGATTACCAGAGCTAGCTCTAGAAAAACAAGGACCTTCTCAAACATAACTCAGAACTTCTCCTATGGCTGGCCAGCCTAAATGTTAATAGTATTAAGTCAGATTTGAAAAGAGACACTACTTTCTCCATTTTGCAAAAACTGCAGTATGATATTTTTCCTTTGCAGGACACTAGGTTGCATACCATAGCAAAAGTAGAAAGAGTCAAATCGGCTTGGTTTTCAGGTGATTCTTTCTGCTTTTTTGGGGGAGGATCAATGCAGTGGTTTGGGGGTTTGTTTTTCCAACCTAGGTATAACTGTACACAAGTTGATGGATGTTTCTCCTGGAAGAGTTTTGATTTTAAACATGGGGTTCATGGGGAATGCCTATAGGGTAATAAATATTTATGCACCACAAACGAAGGCCTTTAGAGTGGAATTACTAAAATTAGTGTAGCTGTACTTGTGCACTAATAAACAGGTACTTTTTGGGGGAGATTTTAATACTAGTCTTCTACAGTCTGATACTAAAGGGAAGCAGGTTAAGACTTATAGTGATATCACATTTTTGTGAGGTTTAATCAAGCAATATGGGTTAAAAGATGCTCAAGTTACCATCAAGGCCTGGTCTGTGCAGTTCCTGGGAGGCGGCTAATTGATGCCTTATTTTTACTTAGAACAATTATGGAACAAGGGGACCAAGGTAAAACTGAAGGGTATGTTATTAATGTGGACCAATCAAAGACCTTCGATAATGTTTCTCATAATTTTCTGTGGGAATGTTTGCAGAAGTATGGATGTCCATCTTACATTATCTAGTAGATACAATTATGTATGGGAAGGCTTTTGTTAAACCAGACGATAATAAATGGGTGGGAGAAAAATGTTTGATTCAGAAAGCTGTTCATCAGGGCTGTCCTTTGAGCCCTTTATTGTATATACTTACTATGGATCCTTTAATTAGAATTTTAACTTTACCTCCAAATATTCAAGGTGTGCTCCATCCAAATAGGAACATTACTAAATGTGTTGTTTATGCAGACAATTTGATCCTTATGGTTAAAAATGCTGAGTCAGGGAAACAGGCAAATAATCTGGTTCAGTCTGTACTGGCAGCATCAGGGGGTAAGATTAATGCAAATAAAAGTAAATATATTCCCACAGGAGTAACCCTAGATACACCAGGGACAGTGGGAGGAGTAGGGGTAAGTTTAGAATCTTGTAAAATCCTAGGGTTTATTTTGGCTAGAGGGATATGGCTAGTTATAACTCGGCCCTTCAAATTGGGAATGGATGGCAGTTAGTGGCAAAGTGGAATAGGTGGCATATGAATAAAATGAAAAGCATATATTTACTCAAAACCTTTTTGGTGTCATTTTTTTATATCTCAGATATGTGTAGCCCGTCCCCAAACATTGAGAAACTCCATTATATTATTGTTTTTTTTTTATTGTCTGTGGGACAGTAGGTTGAACCCACTCAAAAGGGGTGTTACATATCTAGATAGAAAGGATGGAGGAGTTGGTATGGTACAGCCTGTGGTGTTTTTCTGGAGCATATTTATTCATGCTAATTTGGTACTGATGCGACGCTAACCCAGTGAGTGGCATGGAGTGCCTCTTGGTTAACTGAGGTGATGGAGGATTGGAAGGAAATGTCTTTTAGACATGAAAACAAAAGAACCCTGAGGCTTAATCATTTGTGGGCTGAATGATTTGACAATATCAAAAAATGGAAGATATCACAGCACCAGTTGTTAACAACCCCTTAGAAAACTTTTATATGTATAGATAGTGAGGACTTATTTTGTGGAACACCCTTTTCTAAACCTACCAGGAACTCAACAACTAGCAATAGGGCACCTCCTGACTGACCCAAGAATCCCAGCAAAGGTGTGGGATGTGGTATGGTTGGGAGTACATGGTAGAATTAAATGTGAAATGAAATCAAAAACATAAAGAAATTGCAGAACAATATTGCCCTAGGGAATCCTGTCAGTTAGAAATTGAAACTATGGAGCATTTGTTGTTTTTTTTATGTCCCTACATTACTGAGTTTTGGAAAACATTGCATTACTAATGGGGATTGGACATTTGGCTTCACATATCTCCAGCTATGTTATTTAAAGGAGTATACCCAGTTTGATGGGCTCAATATGACACCAGCTCTGTAAGAGTGTTGTTGGTGACCCTAGTCTACTGGATTGGCAGGTATGGTGCAGACTAGTACTTCAACAACAACAAATTTCACAGGTAGAATTAATTCAGTTTATTCAGAAGGGTTTGCAAGAGCTGAAGCAACTGGATTATAGGCAGCTAAACATAAAATTGTGGCATACACATTGGGATGCTTTAAAATGGTTGCATTAATAGAGAGGATGAATTTTTGCTTGAGGCGCTCTTAATGATTTTGTGAATAACAGTACAATGTTGTTTCATATATAGGATTGTATCAAGATTTTTTTTTGTTTTCTTTTTTTTTTTTTATCTTTAGTGTGATCTACAGTGGGGTTTATATATTGTCATGAGGTGGCTGGGTAAAAGTGCAAAGAGATAAGGGGCTGTGGTTACTTATGTTTTCAGTATACATTAATACTGTATGACTTAGACTGGATCTCCTGTCAACAAAAGTAGGATAGTATCATTAATTTATGTCATGTCTGTTCTGTTTTCCTTTTATGTTTTCATGTGCATTATAACATGTTGAGTTTTTGCTTTGTTTGGATGTGATTTTTCGGATTTAATAAAAAAAAGTCCCCTACTGGACTGTAGGGGAAGACCATGCTGCAGGATATGGAGCCCCCAGATGCTGTGCAGATGCCGTCAGGCGTGGCTGGAAGGTACCCTACTGATGGTGGCCAGCTTATACCCAAAATTTGACTGCTACATGAGGAAACAAACCAGAAACCCCAACAACCAAAGGAGATAACAATGCACAACCCATGCATAGCCCTGAAGAAGCAGACTTTGCCTCCAGAGAAAAATCATTATCTGAGAAGAAAAAAAGGAAAACCGAGGAACTTTTTACTCAAGTTAATGCCATAGGACAGGCCTCATTGATTGGAAACTATGTTTATAGGAAGAAAAAAAAATGAAAGAAACAGATAGAAACCTCTCAGAAATCAAACTTCCGTAAATTGGTGAAAGTAAATGTTTTTGTTTTCGGGACCACGCACATCCCTGATGCAGCTGCACACCATCCACATCCTGGCACCTTAGCAGATGCTGCAACAGATGACTGGACTCCAGATTCAGTCCTCGCAAATGCAGGCTGGACAAGAACTCAAACCGGTTCCTGGATTCCCGACCCAGCTGTACCCCTCCCGGGCTCCAGCAAAATAAACTCAGAACACCTCCAATCCAAGATTCAGGACTCTACAGGAAACACAGCTGTGGAACCACACAACGAGATACCTAGACCAGACTCTCAAGAAGCAGGTATTTCATTCTCTTTTGCTACAACAAATACAGAAGTATTTTTGAAGCCCTCACTGTGGTGGCACCACCAGAACAAACTGTAGACATTAACAACACTATTAACTCTGATCAGACAAATGTTGAAAATGCAGAGATTTTGACTTTACAGGACAATCCTGCTCCAGCAGTAACTTATGCTAGCCTTCTTCAGAAACTGCTGGAGCAGGCCAAAAGATGACATACAGTAAGAATAAGATATTTGGGAGGCTTGTAACAACTCCCCAACATATTTTATGTGCGGAAATGTTTGTTAAAACAGGATTTTGGTTTTTCACCTAACAAAGTATATACCTTAATACACGCTCCTGGTGAAATGACGTTTGATGTAAGTTTTAGGAATGCTAATTTGTTAGGTTTTGGACGTTATACACTGCTCATAAAACCACCCCCTATGGTCCCTCTTCCAGGCTATACCGTTAACAAAACCCACTTTTAAAATGGTAACTATTTTATTCCGAAATGAAGGAATAAATATAGCTGATGTTTTTTTTTTTTGAAATTGCATTTTATTGACGTTTTTACTAATACTACCAGCACAATACATACAACATAAAATGTACCAACTATTAAGAAGACATTACAAAACAGAAATTAATTGCATCTGTTAAATAAAAGAAAAAGAAAACCGTGACTATTACACACAAGACAACATATACAGCCCTTTAAAAAAAAAAACAGGAGTCAATTGATGTAATTGGGGAATAATCATACTCCCTCTGGCTTAGGGCCCTGAAACGATAATACATATATGGGGGGGGTATAACCTCCCAGCTCTCAGACCACTGGGTCAGAAGGGACACACACTAATGGAAACAAAAAAAACAAAACAAAAAAAAACACCCAAAAGAGAACACTACCCACAATCACCCCTATCGCCCTTGCCCCCCTACTCCCCCCTCCCCCTCTTTCCCCAAACCTGTGGTGAGGAGAGCCTTTCTAAGGTTGTGTATGAGTCCAGTATTCGTGTTCAGGATATCCTGATTCTTCAGACCATCTGCCGACATGCCAGTAGCGGCCCCTTAGTCCAGAGCTTCTCTTGCCAAAATGTCTAAAACAGTTGTTCCTTCTTCCACACTCAAATATTCGAGGAAAGGAAGCCATCTCGCTTTATACATATCAAATTGTAACTTTAAATTTGCTGTGATCCTTTCCATTACTTTAATTTGATTACAACAGGACAACCAGTGCTGTCCATCGGGGGAGGGGTTTAGTAAGCCACAACCTAGTAATGGCTTTTTGGGCCACTGCCAATAAAATCGGAAACAGGTAGTTGGACGCAGGCCCCGTCAACCCTTGTGGGTGCTCACCTAGTAACAAGTAACAAGGGTGATCAAAATTTACCACTTGAAAGATCTGTTCTAGCCCACGCCTAATACCCTCCCAATAACTTTTAATTTTCGGGCATCCCCAGAAAATATGTTCATGCATTCCCACGTGTCCACAACCCCTCCAGCATCCCTCTGAGCGACTCTGGCCAAAATGTTTGGTGAGCACTGGTGTCCTAAAGAACCTTGTAAGTACCTTCCACCTAAATTCCCTCCAAGAGGGCGAAGCCGAGGTTCTGTGTGTCACCCTCCAAATTACTTCCCACCTTACCTCCCCTTCTCCCAAACCCAATTCTTTTTCCCAGAGTGTCTGAATCCTCTGTTTGGGTTTTGAATCTAGTGGCTCACCTGCCGCATAAATCCTAGAGATCAAGTGGGTTGCCTGATGCGGGCCTTTTAACAACTCTATAAGGAAATCAACAAGGGGGTCAATACCTGCATCCTTCTTTTCCCATATCCAGCCTTCTTCCGCATTTAAATAATGTCTGATTTGCAAATAGGCATAAAAATTGGACGAGGGAATTTTAAACTTTTGTTGAATCTGTGCTAAACTATCTAAAATATCCCCACTAAATAACTGCGCGAAAGTGCTCAGTCCCTGCTTCCTCCATTTCAGAAAGACAGGGTTTTCTAACCTTGGTTTAAACCCTGGCCATTCCGTAATTCTCCCCTGCCTTAACACCCGTATCTGAGCCAGAACCCTCGACTCCTTCACCGTTTGCAACCACAACGTGATTAGTGTTTTAAGCACAGGGTTTGGTAGGCCAAAGACCACCCTAGGGTCCAAGTTATTAAAAAGGATTGAAGAGAGAGTACGTGGGTGCAGAAGCTGCAGTTCCATTTTGGCCCAACTCTGTATCGGTGCTGGAGACGCATACACCTTCAAGTATTGCAATTGGGCCGCTCTGAAGTGCCTCTTAAAGTCCGGAACACCCAGGCCACCATGCCCTTTAGGTAATTTCAACAAGGCCCAGCTCAACCTAGACTTCTTCCCCGCCCATATAAAATTACTTATCACCTTATGTAAATGTGCCCAAAAATTTTTTGGGAGACTTAGGGGGATAGAGTCGAATAAGAACAGCATAGGGGGATAGAGTCGAATAAGAACAGCATCCTTGGAAGGATGTTCATTCTTACCGACTCCACCCTACCAGAGATACTAAGTGGCAAAGCAGCCCATCTAGCGCAGTCTTCCCTCACCCCTTCCAACAATTTCAAATAACTCAACTTAAACAGATTGCCCATGTCACTTGGAATATGTATGCCTAGGTATCAAAAATTAGTGGTATTCCATCTTAAGCCTGTCATATTTCTCACCCAAAGTGGGATTTTGGCTCCTAAGGAGATTAATTCTGATTTGGATTCATTAATCTTGAACCCCGATATGGAGTCGAACTCTCTCAGCGTATCCAGCGCAGTTGGTAGAGAATGCTGGGGCTCCCCTAAGTACAGGAGGGTATCATCCGCATATAAAGATATGCGATTATCGACCTCAACTACCATTATCCCCTTAATGCCCTCATGGGCTCGGAAAGCCTCAGCTAGTGGCTCCATACTTAAAGCAAAAAGAAGGGGTGAAAGATAGCACCCCTGCTGCATTCCCCTCCTACTATGAAAGGGTTGGGAGAATAACCCATTCAATCTGACCTTAGCTGTGGGGTTGGAATATAGGGTGCCCACCCATGCCTGAAATTTGGGGCCAAACCCAAATTTCTTAAGGACTTCACCAAGATATCCCCACTCAAGGTGGTCAAATGCCTTTTCAGCATCTAACGCAATCACTACCGCTTGCTGTTTGCCCCGCCGGGACTGGACGTGTGCCATTACTGTAAGCAAGTGTCTAATGTTATCGTGGAGATGCCTACCTGGCATGAACCCTGACTGGTCCGGATGGATCAGCTGAGTTACCACAATCTGAAGTCTGTTTGCTGTCATTCTCGTAAAAATCTTGGCATCTAAATTCAACAATGAGATAGGGCGGTAGCTGCCACACAGGGACATATCCTTGTCCGACTTCGGGATAACAGATATTAGGGCTTGTGCCCAGGTGTCTGGGGCATCTGAGGAACTATGGGCCCCATTGCAGATCTCCAGGAGTAGTGGAGATATCTGGTCACTGAACTTCTGATAGAACTCAGCTATGAAGCCGTCCAGGCCCGGGGCTTTATTATGTTTGAGATGCTTAATTACTTCTCTTAACTCCAATAGTGAGAATGGTCTATCGAGTTCTTTTTCGAGGTCAAGGGAGAGCTTGGGCAGCCTAAGTCCTCCAAGGAACTGCCTAATCTTGTCAGAGTGGGATGCCCTAGACTCAGACTTATACAAGTCTTCATCAAATTTCCTGAAGCATTCTGCAATTTGGGAGGCACCCGATACCTGTTTCCCAGGGTCCCTAGGATCCTGAACCCCAGAGATAAACCTGTCGGCCTCTTGCTTCCTTAACCTAAAGGCAAGCAGTCTGCCAGCTGTATTGCCCCCACTATAGTATTTCTGTGCTGTAAATCTGAGAGCATTTTCGGTTTTTAACATGAGGAGGCGCTGCAACTGTTCCCTAGCCCCTTGGAGCTCCCTAAGTATGCTATGTGACCCTCTTTTCTTGTGAACCTCTTCTAGTTCTATAATTTTTTGCTTCAAACCCTCTTGTTTCTGTTGCCTAATCTTTTTTTGTTGCATCGAATATGAGATTATTTCACCTCTCACTACCGCCTTTAGCCCATCCCAGAGGTACTTCCCCTTTGACACTGACCCAGTATTTTTCCTGAGATAATTTGCTATGACCTCTTTTATCTTGGAGACAAACCGCTTGTCTCCCAGGAGTCCCGCATTAAAATGCCACAAAGATTGTTTATATTGACCTCCAAGGGATATGGATAGACTGACTTTAGCATGGTCCGATAGGTATATAGGCTATATCTGCTAATCTAGAATAGAGTCTGTCTTAGATTTGGGCATATAAAACCTGTCCAGTCTTGAATATGAGTCCTGTGGGTGGGAATAAAAGGTAGCTGATGTGTTTTTTTTGGTTAGAAAAGAAATGTGAAATTCAGAATACACCCGACCCCATTGTAGACGGAGAAGGGTTCTGGACAGGAGCCTGGAAAATGTAAGTAACACTAAAACACAGACCTGACCTCCAGCAAATCCTGGTTATAGGTAAAAGAGAGACTGCAAGGCAACCAAAATATAGGACCTTCTAGAAAATAAGGACCAGGTAGCTGGAGGACAGCTGGATGAGATAAAAAATGAGCATATGAAAAAGAAAGAGACATTATTTTATAGATACTATATATTATAAAATTCTTAAATCTGAAGTCTCTCTTTTACCTATAACCAGGATTTGCTGGAAGTTTGGTCTATGTATTCATTTCATTTCATTCATCATTTGTCATCTTTTCTGTCAGTGTCTCTTGAAATTTACATACACATTTGTGTTTATAGTTAAAGATGTATATACTGTATTACAATAGCACCATCTAGTGACCTAGGTATTACACTGTGCACAGATTGAAATGACTTTTGAATATTCACGAGTGTTTTGATTTTTTGACTAATTGATTAATTGTTTCAATTAAATAGACTATGTAAGGGTGCTGTCCATTATGTAACCTTTACCCCCTGATGAAGACACATTTGTGAGCTGAAGCGCTGGGGCAAGTTAGCGCTTTGTTTTGTATGTATGCCTTTTGGTCCTTTCGTTCTTTAGAACACAATAAAAATTTGCATATCAAGCGGTTTGGACCTGGATTTATCCTATCACAGGTGAAGAGTGCTGAGCTTCTTTGGACTTTCAGCAACAACTGTGAAGTACTAAAATGTTTGTTATGTGGATCTACTGGACACTCAGGTTTTCATTGCAGCCAAACACCGTGGTGTCACCTCCATGACAAAGAGGGACACTCCTTTAGAACCTGCCCCTGGGCATCTCACAATAATGATCAGGCAAACTATTCTGAGCAGGACTTTTATATTAATGAAGCTATGAGACATAGCAACACCTCAGGGACTGGTTCCCCACCCTCACCACGCTCTAGGCCTAGACCCACCCCTACACACACCGAATCAGATACCCCAGCACCCACTTGGGCAGTCACAGAGTCCCCTGTACTTACAGAGACAGTAGAAAAACAAACAAGACAGGCTCTGGGAATCATTTCAGCTCCACCATCCCAAGAGAGTAGGTTTGCCAATACAAGTGAGGGAGCAAAAACTATAATTCCCCCCTCCCACCTGGAGACCAAGCCTTCTAACAGGTTACCAAGGGCAACAAAAAAGGACCAGAAACTACAGTTGAAGCAGAAGAGGATATTCCCTTACATAATATCTATTCAGTTCTGCAATATGGAGATACAGAAATGGAGTTGGATTCTGATGCTCCCTCCTAATCTTCTTAACTGATGGAAGAGGTATCAGTTACTGAACAGCAAGTAACGTCACCCAATGGCAAGTCAAAAAAGAAAAGAATGGAGACCAGATACAGCCTTAGGAAGAAGAAAGCTCCTGACTAATATCTTAAATTGCTTTAAAAATGGAATGTGACATTTCATTGGCTTCACTCAATGCAAACAGTCTAAAGTCAGAAAGGAAAAGCTACATTTTCTAATTTTAACACACAACTATGATGTAGTATTCTTTCAGGACACAAGACTGCCTACACTGAGTTAAATACAAAATGCAAGCGCCTCCTGGATATGGAGCGCAACACACTGGTCAATTGGGGAAGAGTCTTGTAGCAGTTTGGGTATCTGCCTAATTGACCCCCTGCTTAAAGTAACAAGAGTTCTAGATATTTTCCAAGGGCATGCTATGCTTTTAGATGCCTCTTTTAACAACCAAGAGTTTCAATTTTTAAATTTCTATGCCCCCCCCAAGATAACACAGGGAGAGTACAATTGTTCACCCTCCTTCAACCCTATTTACTTATAGCCAGCGCAGTCCTCCTGGGAGGGGATTTCAACTGTAGTAGGCTGAAAGGAGACCAAGGCCTCCAAACTAATAAAATTTACTGTGATGCGGCATTCCTGAATAGAATGCTAACACAAACTAAACTGAAAGATGTGTTTTATGAAAGGCACGGGACCACACAGTACTCCTATTTTAGAGGAAGCTTGAAAACGAGAATTGATTACTGGTTTATTTCCCCATACCTACCCATAGTTAAATCAATAGCTATACCAATAGCTACATCAGATCACACCCTTTTAGATATCAAAATCTCACACTCCCCTGAAGTTTCTATAGGAAAAGGCTACTGGAAGCTGAATAATATGCTACAGGAAAAACTGCCATATGGCAAAGTTGTCTAGATGTCATTATGGCCTAGAAATCAGTCTATCCCCTTTATAATACCCCCATGGACTGGTGGGAGCAAAGTAAGATTTATTTTACAGATTTCCTCAAACTAGTAGGGAGACTGTCAGGAAGTTATAAAAATGCAAGATATAATGAACTTCGGAACCAACTTTACAAATTATTTTCTGCACAAAATGAGACTAATCAGTACTTTTCAGCTCAAATAAAACTAATCAAGCAAGAAATGCAGTCATATCAATATGACAGAGGGAAATCCTTGGAATTTGAGCAACATTTTGCAACAAAATAGAATCAATACCAGGCTACCCCTTTTGGAAGTTGTAATGCACAAAATTAGAAAAAAATCATTAGCTCATTAAACATAAATAAAGAAGTCATCACAGGATCCACCATAATACTACAAGCTGTAGAACAACACATTTCTTCTACATTTGACAGTACCCAACCAGCTTCACCAGGAATACAGACTTGATTACAGGAGTGCCACCTGCCACAACTCCCATCATCTGACATCCCTATTTTACTAGCCCCCATTACAGCCAAAGAACTTAGCACAGTTATAGCCCAACTCAATGTAGGGAGAGCACTGGTTCCAGATGGACTGACACACATCCTTTATAAAAAAAAATTGCTCCCTTCATGGTAACAGAATTGATAGCATTATACAACTACATGTTATCACAAGACCACCTTTTAGACAACATGTATAAAGGTCTGCTTGTTCTGATACACAAAAAAAAAAGGTAGTATACAAGATCTGAACAATTGGAGACCAATCTCCTTATTGAACACAGACTTTAAAATATTAATTAATTAAAATATTCTAGACCTGGTGCTGGAGGTTGGAGAACAGGTCACAGATGTGAGGGTGGAGAAACCACTGGCTGGTAGCGATCACCACACAGTGTGGTTCTCTGTCAGTTTGGGTAGAGAGACCCACAATACAAAAACAAAGGTCCTGGACTTCAGAAAGGCAGACTTTGGCAAGATGAGGCAATTAATGAGGACACACATAGATGGCATCCACCCTGACATGGACGCAGAGCAGAAAAGGGCGATCATAAAACTAGGGCTGATTTAATCCACTAAAGTTTGTGTCAGGAGCCAGCAAAAGAAATCAAGAACCAAGCATCCAAGCTGGATGATCAGGGAGGTAACAGAGAAGGTGAGGGGTAAGAGAAGGGCCTTCCAAACCTACAAGAGAACCAACAGGGCAGAGGATAGGAAGAACTATGTGAAGAAATCCAGGGAAGTGAGTAAAGCAGTCAGGACTGCAAAGGCAGCCAGGGAAAGGAAATAGCGCAGGGGATTAAGGAAGGAGAAAAGGATTTCTTCAGGTATATCAGGGAAAAGAGGAAGTACAAGGATCAAATAGTTAGGATCAGGAAAGGCAGTGGGTGGGTAGACAAGGGGGCTGAAAAGGCAGAAGTACTTAAGGAGTACTTCTGTTCAGTGTTCCCAAGGGAGAGGGATGGGCCCATTCCTGCAGGGAAAGGGGGTGCAGGCATGGGGGGGTGAGATGACCACAGACAAGGTCGTCATGATGGAAAGGGTGCTGGAGGGCCTTAGGTCCCTGAGGGTAGACAAGGCACCTGGGCCAGACGGGGTTCGTCCCAGGGTGCTGAGGGAGCTGGCAGAGGTCCTGTCACAGCCACTGGTGGATCTGTTCAACACCTTCCTAAATACGGGATGTGTGCCCAGAGACTGGAGGGAGGCATATGTGGTACCTCTCCACAAAAGTGTGCCCAAGGAAGAACCAGGGAACTACAGACTGGTGAGCCTCACTGCAATTGTGGGGAAACTGATGGGATCTATCCTCAAAGAAGGGCTGGTGCAGTTTCTTGTGGATAATGATCTGCAAGACAACAGACAGCACGGGTTCGTTGCTGGCAGATCCTGTCAGACAAACTTGGTTGATTTTTTGACTGGGTCACAAGGGTGCTGGACGAGGGCCATGTGGTGAATGTAATCTACCAGGATTTCAGCAAGGCCTTCGATTCAGTGCCACATGGAAGGTTGTCCTGCAAGTTGAGGAGTCTTGGTATAGGGTGGAAGCTAGCCTGATGGGTAGAAAACTGGCTGAGGGACAGGCAGCAGAGGGTAGTTAAGAGGGGAGAAACATCAGAGCCCTGGGCAGTGACAAGTGGTATCCCACAGGGATCAGTACTGAGACCAGTCCTGTTTAACATTTTCATTGCAGACATAGCGGTTGGGATCAAGATTAAGATTAGCCTCTTCACTGATGACACCAAGATCTGTGCTGTGGTGGATAGGGAGGAGGGTGACAAATTACTGCAGGAGGACTTGGCAAGACTCGAGGAGTGCTCGCACACCTGGCAGCTTGGGTTCAATGCCAAGAAGTGCAAGGTGATGTATTTCGGAGCCAAAAACCCAGAATTCAGCTACTGGATGGATGGCATCAAACTGTCCACATCCAATAAGGAGAAGGATCTAGGGGTGCTGGTGACCAGGGAATTAAACCACTCAGCCCAGTGTAGGAAGGCAGTGGTTAAGGCTAACAGGATGCCAGGGTGCATAGCAAGGTGGATTACATCCTGATGTAGCGAAGTCATATTGCCCCAGTACAGGTCCCCGGTGAGGCTGCACTTGGAGTACTGCATGCAGTTCTGGCACCCATACTTGAAAAGGGATATAAAACTACTGGAAGCAGTACAGTGAAGAGCAACAAAGATGATCCAGGGGTTGGAGGATAGAACTTATGAGGAATGACTAAAAGAGCCCAACATGTTCACCCTGGAGGATAGAAGAGAGAGAGAGGGGACATGATCGAGACCTTCAAGTACCTGAAGGGGATGAACAAAGTAGGCTTCCAGGGTGGGTTCACTCTCCAGAATGGAAGAGATACCAGAGGGCATTCCCTGAAGTTAAAGGGGGGCAGATTCAGGAGGGAAAGGAGGAGGCACTACTTTACTGAAAGATGGTAACAGGGTGGAATGCACTGCTGAGCAACTCATATAAGTGCAGACTGTGGGGTGCTTCAAGAGGGGTGGGACAAGTTCAGGGGAAAGTACATAATGGGGGGGCAGTTGGGGGAGGGAAGTTAATGGGAGGGGGCAGCTGCATTCTAATGGGCTGAAGTGCTGCACACTCGAGCAGACTAGATAGACCATACCGCCTGTATCTGCTGGCATTTTCGTATGTTCATATTAACTAAATTATTAAGTAATAGATTAATTTTGGTACTAGCACCATTAATACACCCTACCCAAACATGTTCCCTTCCTGGAAGGAAACTATCAGATACTTTAATTCTAATTAGAGAATTATTGGAGAAAGGCAGGAATGGGGAAATAACCAGACTTCTGCTAAACATTTATCAGTCCAAAGCCTTTGACAGGGTATCACTCAATTATCTATAGGGCTGCCTTTCAGTGTATGGATTCCCCCAGCAATTTATTACATGGATCAAACTGTGCTATAAATCAGCAGCCATCATACCTAATGTTAATGCGTGGATAGGACAGCCTTGTATAATTAACAGAGGGGTCTGCCAAGGCTTCCCACTCAGCCCAATCCTATATTTACTCACACTAGAGTCCCTCATCCAAAGAATCAATACACAGCCAGAGATACAAGGCCTTTCAGTAGGTAGCCAGGATGAAGAAATAACAACCCTAGCATATGCAGATGACCTCTGCATTGTCTTGGCAGACCATCTCTCCATCTTTCCAGTCAAACATATTTTCCAGGAATTTTCAGAAATGTCAGAGTCCCAGATCAATTTTCAGAGGAGTACCTGCAATGTGATTGGTCAACACCACTGTCCATTACAGAACGTTTAGGAATTCTACTAAGCAACACAGGCAGCAAGATTTTAGAGATATATTTTGGATACCCAGACTTGGCATATTATAATTGACAATACCTTATCAACATAGCTCTGGATATAATTGCACTCTGGAACAGATGGAAGATGAGCAAAAAGAAAAGACTGTACATGATTAATAACTTTTTACTCCCAATATTTCTGAACCTCTTTTATGTATTCCCCCTCCCTAAGAATTGGAAACATGCCTACTCTGTTTCTTTCAGTGTATTTGAGTCGTCGCCTCAACCCCATTAAAAGAGGGATACTGTATTGGAACATAGCTTCAGGGGGCCTGAAGATGATGAACCCAGTAGTCTTTTATCACAGTATTTTTGTGTATGCCAACATACAGCCACTTCTTAAAGGTGCTATTCCAATCTGGTCCCCCTGGGTGAGAGATGATTTAGCCCCCCTACTAGAATCATGGAGTCATTCAGGGTACATTCCCAGACAGACCAAAATTGCCGGTTTCCCTAAATACATAGACGACTGTATTGGGAAACTCAAAACTTGGAAAGTGCCAATTACACTGCTAGAGACATACACAAGAAAACAATTTTAATCCCATATTCAAGCAGAATAATTCTTACTTATCCTAAGTTATGGTATGTGGCCCCACACAGACCTTCAAGCCAATTAAAATTTTATCACAGAATAAAGAATCCCGCCCCCCCCCCACAAATGTGGGACATTGCTTGGCTCTGAGTGTATGGGAAATCACCAGTCAAAGATAATCACAAACAGAAGGAAAAAAAAACTGAACACTATTGCCTCAGAAGCTCCTGTACAGAAAAGTTGGAAACAATGGACCATCTTTTTTTTGAATGTCCCTTTGCCCTACAATTCTGGTCATTGTTGAAGACAAAATGGAGACTTTTCCCAAGACTTTTAATCACACCCACAGCTCTATATTTGGGTATTTTCCCATCTACTTTCTTCCAATACGATAATGGTACACTGAGAGTAATTATCACTTGTCTTAAATATTGGTTATGGATTGCTAGGTGCAAAGTGACCTTGCAACAGTCAGAGTGGACACCTGATCACGTTCAGCAATCTTGTTTGGAGTCCATCCAGAATATTGAAAAACAGGAACAAAAATCCATCATTTCAAAAACCATTGGAGGCAGATGGATTTCTCTCACTTGGATAAAATGATAGAAAACAATTAAGCACCCTAGCTTTAATTATTTTTTGGAAGGTCAATTATCTGTAAATTTTAATTACACCTAGAAGATTTAAATAATATGGAGATACCCAGGATATTGAAATGAACAGTTTTTTTTCCATTTACATGAAATGGCTATAGTTAATACTTTCGTTTTCATTAATTTATTTATTCTTCCATAATTTTACATAACTGTATCATTGTGTTCTTTTGCATTACTAATCAACTGTATTAAGAAGAGTTTTTTTCCTTTTTGCAATATTATGTATACACTTGTGTGTTTTCTTTTTCTTATGTTCAGATCAACTTCAAATAAAAAACTCCCCTACAGACCTGTAGGGGGAACCTTTGGCCTGAGATGGCCACTTTCGCCAAGCCACCGACCGAGATGGATGTGCAAGAGGTAGTGGAGATGGTCTCCTCCACTGCCTTGCAGTCTCCTGAGACCAAAAACTATTTTGATCCTCCAGTTTCCTTGAGGGGAGTGTTGGAAATCCAGACCACAGCAGAAACTCAAGATTTACATGGGAGAGGAGCAACCGAGTTAGAAAACAAAGATATAGGAATCCATACTCCCGAGCCTACCTTAATGGTCCATGCAGATCCTCCACCAGAATCCCCCGATGAGCTAGAAACTCAGTTATTGAGAGATGAACAAGTTTTTCTGAGAAGACAAAAGGAACTGAAAGACATGATAGCGTTGCACAAGCAGACAACTCAGCAGAAAGTATCTAGCACCAAGGTGACGCTTCCTAGCAACCAGTCACAAGCCCAGCTGCAAACTTCAAATGCAGCTGGAAGTTCTCAAGAAACAACAGCACTGTTCACCTGATAAAGTGTCTTGCCTGGTCCACAGTAGTCTGAGAGCTCCTGCTCACCCAAGTACCAGTTCTACTTTGTTATTTTTGTATAAAGGGAATAAATCTGACATTTCTGCACACTTGAAAGTAGGGTCTGCCCCAGGAATGGCAATAGCAGGGGCGTCTGCTCCTGACCTAAGATGTAGCACCAGTACACCTGAACGATTAATACAAGACCAAGGAGCCAGTTGGGAACTTAATCCAGAAGGGCTTTGCATTTCAGGCTTATCCCCAATTCAGATACTGAAACCACAAACAGAGACAAATGTAATTGGACTTGATGCTCCTGTAATTAGTATAGCTGAAACAGCACTGGGGAAAAATGACAGTAATGTAGTTAATGATATGTCCTCAATGCATATACCTGAAGTGCTGCAACTAACTCAGAGCCCTCAGTTGATTTTAAATGCACCAGCTATGGTAATGGATGAATGTGAGAGTGTTCCTTAGCCTGCAGGGCAGTCTACCAATGCTGATGCAAATAGTTCTGGGACTCAGAGGCCTGGTTCTTCCAAACAGGCTACAACTGAAAATGCTGAAGGACAGCATACAGGGAGAAATAGATCGTATGCTTCTTTTTTCAGAGAGCCAGTATTCCCTGCTAAAAGTCATAATGCTGTCCCATTAATTTACAAAGGAGGACTGGATGTGTTTCCTGACCATTTATTTGTTGCTAAGACATTACTAAAATGTCTATGAAGTATACAGCAACAGAAGACTATGCATTAATACATGTTTCAGGGGAACAGTCCATTGATGTTAGCTTGAAGTTCACTAGCAGCCCGCAAAAATTCTGGGAACTTTACCATGCTCTGATGTCAACACCATAGTGGTCGCCCTTTAAAGCTATCCCCCTAACAAAGCCAGCAATCAGAACAATAACAGTCCTGTTCGGAAACAAGGGGGTTAGTGTGACAGACTTTTTGTACTGGCTTAGACAAAGATGCACAGTTCTGGGAAATCCTGAGGCAATTTTTGATAATGAAAAAATATGGACTGTGGGATGAAGGATGAGGGTTGTTTTACGCACCACTGAAACTGGATTGCAGCACCTACTGAACAGTTTTTTTATAGGCTAAGACAGAGGTGTTTTATTCTATCATTGCCAGCCAAAAGTATGTTATAGGTGTAGTGAAACAGGGCACATTAGTAGTCTCTGTGATGAGTTAAAGTGTACTTTGTGTGGAGACCTGGGGCATGCTAGTGGGCATTGTCGCAATGGACAACCGTTTAACTTACGTGACACTAAATGGCACTGATATCATTCTTGCCCCTGGGTGGCTCATAATTAACCAAATCAAGCAGACAAGGAGGAACAGATGCTACTCATAGCTATGGTACAAAGAACAAGGGGTAGAATCTTCCCAATCCAACCCCTCCCCTTCCTCAGAAGATATTGCACAGAATGAGCAAGTTGTAGCTCCCCCAGAAAGAAGCCAGTCAGTTCTAGAGCAAGAAGAGCCTATCCCCCCAAGTCAGTCTCAGAAACCTCTCCTCAGGAGACCCAGGAAGAAGAAAGGGAAGTAGTAGCACAGCAGGATGATAATGACATGCAGGTAGAAATGTCCCCCCCCCAACTGCAGCAAGACACAGAGAAATCTAAAAGAGCTATTAGGAGAAGACAGAGCTGGTCTCAGCCCAAGTCAAAAGTTTTAAAAACAACAAGGATTCCAGTGACAAAACAGGTTTGAAGCACTGGTCAATATCACAGGAGCCTCTGGAATGAATCAGATGATTCCTTAGTCTGGTCATCCTTGGCAGATGGGGGGGGGGTCAGACAAGGAAGACCCTCTCCCAACAGAAAATACCAACCCCACCAAGACACAACCTCCAACTAAGGAAAAAAACAATCCTAAGCAAGTTAGACAAACCAGAAGGAATGCCAGACAACCCCCATGAATGAGAAATCTCTGCCTCCCCCATTATGGAAACTGCTGTGACACTGTATTCGCTAAATATTAACTGTGTAAAGGATCATGTAAAAAAACAGGCTGTTTTTTTCATTTCTTAAATCCTTAGGCACAGGTATTTTCCTTTTACAAGATACAAGGCTGCACACCCTACAGGATCTCTCGGAAGCCACAAAAGTGTGGCATGTTGGTCCTTCATATGGATTCATAGGCCTTGACCCATGCTCAGATGTGGTGATTTTAATTGCAGAGGTTAGCTTTCAATTAATAACGGTTCTTGACTTGTCCTCGGGCAGAGCGCTCATGGTAGAAGTTAAAATTCAAAATGTCTTGTTCCATATCATTAATATATATGCTGCTTAGACAAAAGCAGAGAGAGTAGAATTGTTCCAGCTCATTCAACCATATCTACACTCCTCTCAAACAGTGATTTTAGGCGGTGATTTTACGTGTAGTATGTCCTTAGCTGACAAAGGCAAGAGTGCTAGAACAAAAAAAATGCTTGTGATATGGCTTTTTTGAAAAGAGTGATTCAAGCTGCTACCTTAGTAGATGCACATAACTCAGCTTAAAGGGAGGCTAAACCACTTTCCATAAAGGGCCACTAGCTACCAGGATAGATTATTTTTCATTTCCACATCCATGCATATCCAGGCAGCAGATGTCTTAGCCTCAGAATTTTCAAACCACAAACTTCTGCAAGTTTTAATAGCCAATACAGGCCAGACTTCTTATAGTCCGGGGACCTGGAAATTTAATGTGTCTCTTTTTGAATCCCCTGAAATAGCACAAGAAATTGACTATATTTTAGATGCTAGGAAATCAGTCTATGACATGTATGAAGACCCCCCTCCCCCCCTTGTGGTGGTAGGACACTATATCAGGCCTGACTTTATTGTTAAACACTTACAGTAAAAATAAAAGGAATACTGATTATCACCAATACTTACAGAACAGGATATAACTTCAAAAATTACTATTCCTAACATACACCACAGGTCAGAATTTTAATGAACAAATACATAATATAAAGCAAAAAATTATAGCCTTCCACCAGTTGCAGGCTCAGAATTTGCAAAATCAGCAGATATTTTCCACACAGGGTAGGAAAGAGTACACTTGCCCCTATGAAACATGCAACACCGATATAAAACAGAAACAAATGGATGGATTATGGTACGAAAACCATATTATCTCCTCTGAACTCCCCAGAATCAAGAGAAAAGTATTTAATCATACACAATGCTTGTTTGCAGCGTTCACTCGGGAAGCCAGAATTATGAGACCTTATTTAGTGATTTAGAAAGTCACACCTGTCCAAAAGAACATGTTGAATTATTAGTGCAAAGTATTCAGCTGGCAGAGGTGACTCAAGCTCTGAGTGCCTTGGCCAACAATAAAACTCCAGGAAGTAATGCACCAACAAATGAGTTATACAAATATATAGGGAACAAGCTCCAAGATGAATTAGTGGAGTTTTTTACGTGTATTCTCAGAGATCAATCTCCCTCCCTTAGAATGACCACTGGGCAGATAGTATACATATTTAAAAAAGGCTATAAAAGTGACATACAGAACTGGAGACCTATCTCTTTATTAAATAACAACTTTAAACACTTGCTAAAATCTTAAATTCCAAGCTATTAAAAAACACAGAATACTTAATATCCCTGGCCCAGATGTGTTCAGTTCCTGGTAGGAAAATTAGAGATCATCTTATACTTTTAAAAGAACTATTTGAGCAAGGTCAGAGAGGCAACACAACTGGAGTGTCACTATCGCTGGATCAAAGGAAAGCATTTGACTCAGTTAGTCACAGATTCTTATGGGCAGTATTGAAACAATATGGGATACCCTGCACATTTATAGCCTGGATACAGTGTCTATATAAAACAGCAACAGTCATACCTATTGTTCAAGGATGGAAGGAACCCATGAATACTGTTGGTAAAGGTGTTAGACAGGGGTGTCCCATGAGCCCTCTCCTTTTTTATGACTGTGGGCGGAGCCTACAGGAGTATTGCATGTGCAAAAGGAGTGATGTCATGTTTTCTGTCTGTGGAACTGACTGAAGGTGCAAATAGTCTCCTCCGCCTTACCCTCCTAAAAGCAATGTTTTCCACCCTCAAATAAATACGCTTTCATGTTAGTCAATGGTTGCACGGTACTATTTTCATTCTTAAATGGATGATACAAGAACTGGAACCTGAGTAGTGGGAGGCAGCATTAGGTTATTTTTTTGAGTAAGATCCACCTCCGCCTCCACCCCAAACTTTTTTCTGATTCATGTGGGAGGAGCATGAGATAGCTCTAGCAAGCTGTAACCAGATACACTAGTTTGGGACCTTATCAACCAACAAACATGCTAGTGCAGTGGAGAACAGAACATAATATATTTAATGCCTTCAAACTGACTTAAAAATCCTTTGGAACAAATGATTATCAGAGCCACCTGGTGCCTCAGAAGGAGACCTTGAGACACACCTAGCTCTGTAAGAAAATTTTCATTTTTTTTGTGGGGGCTGTGGGATTCAAACCCAGATCTAACTGCCTAGATCATCAATGCTATAAACTTCTATAATTAGCAGACTCTAGCTGTTTTCTTACAGAAACCCCACTAAGTTAGATTTCAAGTAGTTGTTAAATTGTAAATGTAGGTATCAGCATTCTGTTAGTAGTTAGTGCTGATTATGGTCTGTGATAAGATCATTTTTTTTTACAAATGAAGTGTATGGTAAGCAGCTGAAAATAGACTTTGATGATAAAGTGCGTTTTTTCTTTTAAGTTTGAGAAGCAGTGTCAGTGGCTCAGTAGGTAGCACACTCGCCTCTGAGGCCGAGAGATCAGAGGGCTGTGGGTTCAGTTCCCACATCTGGCACTTGGGTTAATATCCCAGTACTGACACTGTAGTGCAGCATGAGAGGGGTGCTGCACTTCTGAGGTGCCGTCTTTTGGATGAGACGTTAAACCGAGGTCCCATCTGCCTGGATTGGTGGTAGTTCAGGTGGATGTTAAAGATCCCATGGCATTTATCGAAAAGAGTAGGGGAATTTCCCGGGTGTCCTGGCTAAATTTCCCTCATTCAGTAAAAATACCACCAACAGCTTAATCTGGTTCAAGGTCAGTTGGCATTCATCTGTATTCCCCCTCCCCCGGGTCGTGCCTGAAAATAGGCAGGATTTGTCTAGTGCAGTTACCCGGTCAACAAAAGCTAAATAAATAAATGTATTAGAAAACATTGAACGAGAAAACAATTGGTGATTTTAAAAGCTATTCTGATCAGAGCTAACATAAAAAAAATCTTAACTATTTTTTTTTATTTTCTCATGGACAATAGAAATAGGATGTCAGCATTCACTCCATTAAACCTGTTTTTCAGGTTTTTTTTATAGCATATTGCCAAGGTAATCTTCCTAGAATGCAATTTGTCACGGGAGGGGGGAGATTGAGGTTTGGTCCTGCACTTTATATAATGTAAAAAGTACCTTGCTGATCCGAATTAGAATCCTGCTGTTTCATTCTCTGCTTGCAAAGACAATACTCTAGCTTCCTTGTCTCACATTTATAAAGTGCAGTCTGCTAGGTGTGGCTGGGAGCAAATAACTAGGAAAGTAGTCACAGCTTCCCCCTAATCATAAAGGAATCTGGAATATTGTCTTTGCAAACAGAGAATGAAACAGCAGGATCCTAACTCAGATCAGCAAGGTACTTTTTTTACATTATATAAAGTGCAGGACCAAACCGAGTGGGGCCACTTTGATGGAGTGGCTTGGTTTGTTCACATTTTGGCCAAAGTTTGATAACTAAGAGCCCCTATTTGGGACATGAGAGATTAAAAAAAATCCTCCATTACAGGCCTGTTTGGGCAAATGGGGAGGGCACACTGGACTTCATTTGTTTTTTGATATTGGTCAAAACCAGGAGCCCCTCTAAAAACAATTAAATAAATTTATGAAGCCAGGGTTGAGCAGATCACACATTGATCCATGGTGTGCAATTTTATTTGGGGGTAGCACATAGGCTCTAAACTGCTTCCTTTTTCCATGAAAACTAACAAAGAAAATACTGAACCATTCTATAATTTTATTCATAGGAGTCAAAACTAGAAGAACTGGTCACTAATACTTTCTTTGCATCCCAAGGACAATACAACTTTACAGACTCTGGGCTGGTATGTGTGTGTCTTAGGAACAATGTATGGCATTTGTATTTACCTATGCATGGCAACAACCAATGTCATGAGATACAAAAGTTGTATTTATTGTGCCAAATGAGGCAACAAACATGGTCCTGGTGTACATCTGACTACACCCTGGGGGGGGTATCTCACCCTAACAAGGGGGGGTAGCAGTGAGTCCACTTGGTGTGCAGCTCTGAAATCCCTGGCTACTCCCCTGCTTTGATGGAGTGGTTTGGCTTGTTCACATTTTGGCCAACATTTGATGACTAAGAGCCCCTATTTGAGACATGAGAGATTTAAAAAAATCCTCAATTACTGGCCTGTTTGGGCAGATGGGGGGCACACTGGACTTCATTTGTTTGTTGACATTGATCACAACCAGGAGCCCCTCTAAAAACAATTAAATAAATTTATAACGCCAGGGTTGAGCAAATTACGCATTGAACTGGTTTATGATTAGGGGAAGCTGTGATTACTTTCCTAGTGATTTGCTCCCAGCCACACCTAGTAGACTTCACTTTATAAATGTGACAAGGAAGCTGGAGTATTGGTAGTTTACTCACCTGGTAAAGGTGATTGTAGGGGAATACATCTCTAAGGCACTCCACATTCATGACATCATGGGCCAGTTCTTATGTGCATCAAACACAGGTTGCAGCACACCCTAGAGCTCCAGTGCGTTTCTTGTAAAGAACAAATGTTTATTATAAAGAACAACTTCATTACTAAGGTAAGAAGCCACCTGGCTAAGCCATTTATTAATATACTACAACAAAGATCAAACAAGACCACAACAGTATGTTTCTGCAGATATGCAACTGTTTAAAATTACAAAACTGGCAGTCTTAGAAATGTTAGCACTGCGGCCTCTACTAGTGTCGGTTGTCTAGGAAAATGTTAGCTGAGAAATTGTCAGCACAGTATTCAAATTATGAATATTATCGCATTGTGCAACTATAGAGATTATTAGCTACCTGAACACCCCTGCTAGCATTGCCAGGAACTAAAATAATATCTGACCCACATAATTGAACACAGAATCAATGCAGTGATTTACATGAGGTAATATAATAAATAATCAACCTGGTTCCTGAGTTGTATTAATCACCAAAAAGAATCTGGTGACCCTGCTAGCCCCACTAAATTGTACAAAGGGTACTCTCAAACTCATCCAGAAAAGCTTCCTTGCACTGGAAAATGTTTAAAATGCCTGAGCTGGAGTCAGACATTACTGGAGTTCAGTGGCACTAAATCAAAGCACCCGCAACCACCTTGAGCTATTTTCTACACAAAAACAGTCCCACAGAGAAAAGAAAGTTCTATGGACCAAAATGGAGCCATCCAAATGTTTCTTTATGGCCCCAGTTTCTCAAACAACTGCTAGCAGCATGACCATCCCCCCTACTTCTTTCCAGTTTACAAATCTCCCGCTACATGAGAGCTGCAAGCTGACTAGCTCTCAGCTCTCACGAGATTTTGGCCACCATCTTGGATGAGGATAAACAAACTAGGTTTGACTAAATCCAGCATATCTTGCAGTGGATAATGGAACTAGCAATTGCTACAACTTCCCTAGGCAAAGTCCCTAACTTACTGACCATGAGAGAGAACTGAAGAAACAGGTTTTACGGAATAAAAAAATGCTTCTGCCCCAAACTGTATCCTATTACAATAGCAGCCAGCAATGCAGATGATCCCTCACTCAGTTTACCACAGCCAAGGCAAGTTTTAGCTAAAGCAACCTGCCCCTCCCCCCCAGGCACATGCCTACTTTATCCCTGAGATAACCAAGGCATACAAAAAGGGCCAAAACTGATACACAGCACTGTTCTATATTGGGTGAACATTGAAGAAGGTTTGATTAAAATAACTATTTGGGAAATAGTGAACTTTAATAGTCATTTCTTTCACTACTATTCAGTTGCTTTTTCTCTCTTAAAGGCACAATCACATATTAATTAAGGAGCAGCTACTATGTACTGTGTGTGACAAAAGTAATACATACCAATGTGAATGCATGACTTGGTCCTATTAATTTAGTAAAAAAGGGCTGGAACAAGATAATTTGTCACATTTTTGAAATTTAAAGGATGCTAAATTTAAAGGATGTTAAAATACTAACTAATGTGCCACAGTTCCCCATTACAAGCATAGTAGCACCTGAAGTGCTCACTCAAGACATCACTACACAACAGTCTCTGAAGCATTTTCTCAGTCCCTCTGTGTCTCACCTCAAAATGACATGTTCTGTAGACCTTTTTATGACACATTATGTATTTTAAACTCACCACCTTCTTCTATCAAAAGGTAGAGGAAACTCCTATATCATCTACCTGACCAAAACACCATAAACAAGTAGGTCT
Organism: Neoceratodus forsteri; assembly: GCA_016271365.2. Classification (NCBI taxonomy): domain Eukaryota; kingdom Metazoa; phylum Chordata; order Ceratodontiformes; family Ceratodontidae; genus Neoceratodus; species Neoceratodus forsteri. The sequence continues at coordinate 998,039,660 of CM057458.1, read as the reverse complement.
CATCCTGCTTTGATGGAGTGGCTTGGCTTGTTCACATTTTGGCCAAAGTTTGATAACTAAGAGCCGCTATTTGGGACATGAGAGATTTAAAAAATCCTCCATTACAAGCCTGTTTGGGCAGATGGAGGGGCACACTGGACTTCATTTGTTTGTTGATATTGGTCACAACTAGGAGCCCCTCTCTCTAAAAACAACTAAAATAAATTTATAAAGCCAGGGCTGAGCAGATCACACAATGAGTTGGTTTATGATTAGGGGGAAGCTGTGACTACTTTCCTAGTGATTTGCTCCCAGCCACACCTAGCAGACTGCACTTTATAAATGTGACAAGGAAGCTAGAGTATTGTCTTTACAAACAGAGAATGAAACAGCAGGACTCTAATTCAGATCAGTAAGGTACTTTTTACATTATATAAAGTGCAGGACCAAACCAATTGGAGCCACTTTGACTGAGTGGTTTGGCTTGTTCACATTTTGGCCAAAGTTTGATAACTAAGAGCCCCTATTTGGGACATGAGAGATTAAAAAAATCCTCTATTACAGGCCTGTTTGGGCAGATGGGGGGCACTGGCCTTCATTTGTTTGTTAACATTGGTCACAACCAGGAGCCCCTCTAAAAACAATTAAATAAATTTATAAAGCCAGGGTTGAGCAGATCACACATTGAATTGGTATGGGTAAAACCCAGATCACCAAACCAGGACCAGTGCTGTAAAATCTGCACTAGGCACAGCTTGTGCAAATATTGCTGATCCAGTGGATCAAATAAATACGTGCAAATAAATAAATACTCGGCTTCTCCTTGTGCGTCAACCCACCCCAGGAGTGACGTTAATACATGATAGCACATACCCTGTCATGCCTTATTGCTTAAATATGCCCTTTCTAAATGTACTATACTTTGATTCAGTTAGTGTATGCATCAGCCTTCATGTGAACACTCTGGGCTTCTCTTTGACTCCTGATGTCTATTTGCTTTAGCTATTGTATACTGTTTAAACTGTTTTGGTCTTCTTGATGTGGTGCCTGTGTGCCTGAACTATGTAATCTGTTTATCTACTGCAATCCATGTATCTCCAGTGAATGATTGTTATAACTGTCTGCTCTCCAAGCCATTGTTTTTGGACTTGTTAACTGTGCTGTCTTTGTATTAGTTTTGATGAGGTGCTTTTGTAAATGAGTCTGTGACTCAAAGGTTTGTAAATCTGATTTTTTTTTTTGCTCCTCCCCTTCTTCCTGGCTGCCCACTCCTTCAGGTCTCCATTGCCCCTCCCAGCTGCCTTCCCCGACTCTCACACTGGCTACCAACTTCATATGGTGGTCCCCCCAAGGTATCCTGGCATATCCCCTTCACCGGACGGGTTCCCCTCCTCCGAGGGGGAAGGCACCAGCAGGGGCAACCAGCACTACTTTTTTTTTTATTATTGGCCTGGGGTACCACTGAGGTGTGTTGGTTGTGGGATCAGCAGCAGCGGAGGGCAGAGAGACTGTCATCTGGCCAGCCAGGAAGCATTTCCTGGTTTTCTGTGGGAGTGACATCCTGACGTCAAGGCATACGCCGACGTCTGTCACTCCCCTTGGACACGGCCATCACTGTTATGCTCCCAGCCTTCACCAGGAGCCAGCATGCACCAGTGTGCATCCCCACCCTCCCCCCAGAGAAGGAGAGCTGTCTCCAGATGCTCCATCCTTCTCCCCCCAGCCGGCCCTCTGTTGACCCGAGTCTGTTCCTGAACCTGGGTTGCCGGCATCACAGATGGAAATCTAACAGCTGCGCTGATGGGCCGGCCCCATCTGATATTTTTTTAAATAAATGTTTATGTTTAAGCCCATGAAACACCCTTATCTAGTTAATGCATTCACAGTCGTAGTGGCTCTGCCAGAGCTTGTGTCTTTTGTCTTTTGTATTGACACCCTCTTGAGAATTCTAAATAAATCCACTGAACTCCAGCATGTAACACTTATAAATATAACTCTTAGGTTTGTAGCAATAGCACATGCAGATGATTTGTGTATTCTGGTACAAAATTCTGATTCAGCTGCAATGGCTATTCAGGTATGTAACCAGTATAGTACTCATGCTAGGATTTCCCCTGAATATTGAAAAATGTGTAGCAAAACAATTGGGAGAAGCCAACCCAAATTTGAAAGATATTCAAGGTATAACTATCATGACAAACCCGGTTAAAATACTAGGTATAACTTATAGCTTGGAACATGATGATAAAGCCAATTGGGAGCCTAAAATAAAACAAGGGCAGCAGCTAGTTGCTGGCTGAAGTAAATGGAGACACAGTAAATGGAAGAGAGTCTATTTGGTCAAAACATTTCTTGTACCAATTTTTCTATACATTAGCCACATTTTTCCGCCACCAAAACAGTTACAGACCACTATACTAAGTATGTTTTTTCAGTCTATATGAGGGAGCAGGCTGAACCCCATAAAAAGGAATTTGACTTACTTAGCCATTAAGCAGAGAGGTTTAAAGATGATTAATCCTATCTCATTTTTTTCAGTATTTTTTTATATACACAAATATCAGATACTGTTGTACGCTGAACAAGAATTGCCCCCCTTTCTAGTACTAACTTGTTCACCATGGTTGTCACACTGGGAAAACGGGTGCCTAAGAATTTAAAAAAAAATCAACAGCCATCCCAGATTATATTAGAGAGGTATTCCTGAAAATTGAACATTGGAAAATCACCAGTACAATGTTAATCACTAAATCAAGAAAGGATATATATATATATATATATATGTACAAGAGAATTTGTTTAGAGAACCAATAATATTCCTTAACTGCTCCTAAATGTATGTTTCATCCTTATCCCTACTAGTCAAAAAATCTAGGATCCCAGATAAAATGAGGGATTTACGTTGGCTCATCTGCCATGAGAAAATCAATGTCAAATCCAACCACAAGCACAAGCACAAGCAGATACAAGAATGGTATTGCAGTAGTCCACAGTGTATCACAGAGATAGAAATTATAAGGCATTGTTTTTTTCCTGCTCTTATATCCAAGGGTTCTGGGTTTTGCATTCAACAGAATGGAATGCTCCATGGTTCAAATTTATAACATATGAGGCCCTAATGTATGGGTATTAGATCGGTCAAGCTTTAAGAGGGAACAAAAGCACACTACATATTGTATTATTTGTCATCAAATGGTTTATTTGGGATTCACTTTGCAGCAGAAACAGATTGAACATATTGAATTAATTCATAAAATCCAGTTTGAACTTAATGCTACATATCAAACAGAAGCGAGCATAACTACGCACAATATTGTAAGGGCACACTGATGGACTATGCCATGGATCACTGATTCTGATGCCCCAGTAACTTGATTAAGTATTAATTTAATCGGTTTATTAATAAAAATAAGTCTGTGAATGGCACAATCCTTATTTTTTCTAACAAAGATGAATACTGTTAGTTTTGAAAGCTGTTAATTATTTTGATTTTGCTTACTTTTTCTTATTTTTATGGTGAACATTATTGACTTTTCTTTTTGCAACAAGTGATTCTGTATTGATGTTCCTGTAAAATGTATTGTTTGTTTTGATTTTTCCTTTAATAAACTCCCTACTCTGTCAGCAGGTAGCGCTGATGGCTCATTGACAGAGAATGGAGGAGCCCAGTTCGGAGCTGGTTGAGGTCGGGATTGGAGGTGCTCTAGGTGGAGCAGATGTATCTGACATATTAGATGGCAATGGCCTAAACCTTCTCATACAGTCTATAAGTTCTGAGGGTACTGGATCGATGGAATGTCCAAACTTTAATTAGAATCACAGATGGAATGTAAGATTTCTGAAATGTTGCTCCAAAAGGGTACTCTACCTATGGGGACCACCCAGGCAACATTGTCTATTGAATAGTTGCATCTGCAGCAGGAGTTGAACTTAAAAAGGAAGCAACTGGCAGATCTATTGTTGGAAGCCGAGAAGGATTTTTTTTTGGAAAAAAGAAAACCTCGATGAGGGAAAAAAAAGGAAATGAAGCATGTGAGCCCAGCGGCTATGACTGGGAAATGATTGTTTTTGATAACTGCATCTGCTTTACCAGAGGATACAGAAACTGTTATACAGGAGGTGTATTATGGCACGCAAGATATACCTTTCACAGATGAATTAAAGCACTAAGAGGAGCCAGCTGGTTGTTTCAGGATGGCAGATGGGTCCCAGATCCTGTGGTCCCAATCTCTGGCAGTCCGCCACAGCAAATTCACTCGTCTACCCAAGAATATCGTCCTGCAGAGTTGGGGGATGCTGCACAAGATCCAGAGGTGCTCAAGGAACCTTTGGGGTGACACTGCATCAGGTACTAGGGCCCAGACCACAACTGTGAATTTCAGATCTGCAGTACCGCTCCCTAGCTCATCGCCTCTTTCAGCGCATAACTACCCAGATTCTATGGTCAGAGACAATTCGGAGAATGAGGACAGTCTGTGCCCGAATACAGGTATTCCTTCAAATCATAACATTACTGAAAATGTTTCTGGACTGGTTCTACTATAGATATAGCTCCTGAAGAATGGGCTGCCACTTATCAAGCTTGTCTCAGCAACCCCCAATGGTTTCTAAATGCTGGTATGTGGTCCAGCTGAAGTATTGGGGTGGCTTAGACTTACCACTGGGCAGTTATTATGTGGGGTCTAGTCTAATCAAGGAATCTTTACATTTCACACCAGCTGAGGTGTATGCTTTCATACATGCACCTGGGTATCCGAACTTTGACATTAGTTTTTGCTTGGCCCAACTGTTAGACAAATTCTGGAACAGATGCTGTTCTGTGTGTGACTCTCCCCTGTGGAGTCCCTTTGTGGTGATTCCCATAACAAAGCCCACAACTGGAGGAGTCATGTGATGCAAAGCACTAGTTAGCTGCTTTCTCCAAGTGCTCCGACCGCCCGTCCTCCTAAACAACCCAAAATACAAACAACAGCATGAATTTCAGAAAACCTTGCTGTCCTACCAGTTAGGAAGGCTGTGTAGACTCCATGCAACTCTTGATGGAGGCAGAAATGAGAAAAGCTATGCCAAAGCATACCCCGCTGGCAACTCCGGAGAAGGCCCCAAAAAAATCCAAGGCCTCAGCTGTACAGCAATCCCAGACCCCTACGACTGAGAGCATGGAGACAGAACTCCTCACGCTAGCCAGATTTCTGGAAGAGTTCCATCCATTTAAAGCAGAAATGAAGGAATTAGCAGGGGAGATTAAAAGTATTACTAGCTCCCTGGAAGATCTATCTCAGAGAACCTCAGATAATGAGGTATGTATACGGTCATTGGAAGGGAGAAACGAGAGAATGGAACCTGTGTTGGGGCAGATGAAACAACGTATCACCAAGTTAGAACTTAAAGTGGAAGATCTCGAAGGCCGGAGTCGCCACAACAATGCAGTAATTATTGGATTACCCGAGAAGGAGGAGGGTTCAGAACCGCTAAAGTTTGCTCAAAGGTTCGTGTAAAAAATAGCAGATCCCTCTCCATTTGGACCCAGCTATATTATAGAAAGAGTCCACCATGCCCTGCGCCCATCACCACCCCAGGGAGCACCCCCATGTACCTTCATCTTCCGAGTCCTAAATTACCAGGAGCGGCAGCACTTTCTAGCGAAAATTAAAGATATAAAAGAGCTGCAGCAGGAAGGTACAAAGATAAGGGTAGCACAAGATCTACCCCTGTCAATCCGGCAAAAGAGGGCATCCTTTCACCCACTGGTCAAAAAGTTAATTGCTGCCGGAATTAAATTTAAGATGGACTATCTGGCAAAGTTTCAAGTTCAAATGGCTGGTACCTGGAACACCTTTGATAACATGGAACACGCTACAACTGCACTCCAAGCAGCGTTGCCCGACCTTTTCAAAAATCCCTGAGATTTCCAGAGGGGCTACCACAAGTTTAAAAGTACTTAAGATCTATTTTGGTGCTGGTTGTTGCCCATTTGATTAGTATTCCCAGTTGGGGGCATGTGGACTGATTCAGGTGGCTCTTATTTCTTCAGTCGACCTTCGGATGGTGAAATTTCCCCTTACACCATAGTAGGATTTTCTTTCTTCCCCTCCTTTACTGTCAGCTTCCCCTACAGTTCTGCTCTAGTTTTGCCCAGCGGTGTTACGATCGTCTAGAATAAAGGAGATCAGCTGTCAAGCTCAGTCTACGGAAAGTGATGAAAACCAGAGTGTCTTAATTCTCTTGGACTAACTCACGGAGGGGAAAGGTTGTTTTAGTTAAGAGGTTTCTACATTGCAGCGGTATGTATGTTAATTGCAGCATTTTGCTACTAGATGGAGCCAGAATCCATATTGCTGCTTAAGTTGCCAACAGGAGATGGAACCAATATATACAGAGACGCTATGCGGATACCACATTTTATGGTTTTAATGCCTCAGACTTCCTTGCATATTGATGTTAGCGGGAATACTATTTACTATTTTTAGTGAGTTATATCGCTTGTTAAATGGACATTAAAAGATGGTTATGGGATTAGCTCAGCAATGTTTGCATTAGACTTGGTTAAAGATTGGTAGTATATCTTGTTATAATAACCATGTTTGGAACCACAAGGCTGGGGATTACAGCTCTTCCGAGGGACAGGGTAAGAACAAAAGCTATGGGGGCACCATGGACACTTTGTGGTCATACTACCTTACAATATGAACAGGTTTAAAGCATCTAGATATTTACTGTATATTTTTGAATTGTAACGATATTATGAGGTTACTTTACTTTGTAGGCTGACTAAGTTTTGTAGAGAGGGGCTGTTGCAGTGGAACGGGGGGAAGGGGCAGTGGAGGAGTGGCCGGTGGACTGCTGTCATGGACCATGAGAGAACGGGCTGGGATTGGGAGCGGGAGGGTTTTGGGCTGTTTTGTGTATATTGTGGGGGGGTTTTAGAAGGGCAATTGAGATTTTGGAAGGGGGGTTGGGATGGGAAGCACAGATCACAGAAGAAAAAAAGAAAAGGAAGAATGCTTCTATAGCATACGGATGCTTAACTGCAATTTCAAGAAAAGTGATATCGATGGCTAGGCTTATTAGATTTTCCAGTTGGAATGTAAAAGGGGCCCAGCATAAGTCAAAACAATATAAGATCTTAAAACATTTAAACTATCTAAAAGCCGATATAATGTTTATACAGGAGACCCATTTACTTAATTGTGAAGCTAATAATATGAGGCGTTTGCAGATAGGACAGGTGTTTACTTCTGAAGGTAACACCCAGAGCAGGTGAGTGATGGTGATGATACACAGGTCTGTGCCCTTTAAACCCCTTCAAATAATCCAAGACTCCGCAGGTAGATTCATTTTGGTTAGAGGAAAATTACAAACTCTAGAAATATTGCTCGGGTCTATTTATGGCCCAAACACAGATACGCCAGATTTTTTTGTACAGATTATGGAAGCACTAACGCCCTTTTTAGACATCTCTATAATCATAGGAGTAGATTTAAATTTGGTATTGGAATCCTCGTTAGATAGATCCAGGCCCTCTCGTAAGGGTCTTTCCCCAGCCCAAAGAGCAGTCAGAGAGCTTCTAGATCAAGCGGGCCTCTGTGATGTATGGAGAATTCTCCACCCAGAGGCTCGGGAATTTACTTTTACTTCTCAGGTACATGGTACGGCATCCCGGATTGATTACATTCTTGTTTCATGCAATCTCCTATCGGGAGTAGTGGACTCGAGCATTGCTACTGGACCACCCTCTGACCATTCAGTTGTTTCCTGTTTAACTTCTTTTTCATCCCTCCCCAAAAAGGGTGGCAGATGGAAATTTAATAATCAGCTACTGAGAGATCCTGAAGTAGTAAAATACATCTCTTCCCAAATATCTGAGTTCATTTTAAACAATCACAATTCCACTAAGCAACCTGATATGGAGTGGGGAGCACTAAAAGTATTTTTGAGAGGAATCCTAATTGGTTTGGCATCTTGGAGAAAGAAGAAAAAAGATAGGCGTATTTCTGAACTCCTCTCTCGGATTCGGGATAAGGAGGCCAAGCTTTCTTCTCTTTCATCCGAGGTTGATAGACAGGAGCTACTTAAACTGCGTGATGCATATTTCAGTTTACTAGGAAAGCAGGCCGAGTTAGCAATCATTAAAACAATAGCAATATATACTGATCAGGAGGAGAAAGCTGGCCGTATACTGGCAAGGTGCATTAAGCAATTAGAATCCAACAGACTAATAGCTGCTGTTTACTCTATTGAAAATGATACCATCAGAACTTCCCCAAACAAAATTGCTGGTGAGTTCAAGAACTACCTTGAGCATCTTTACAGCGCAATGAAAGATCCCCCCTCAGAGGAAAAATTGCATTGTTATTTAAGAGAATCACACTTGCCCTCCCTTTCGGAGCACCAACAAGCTCAGCTTATTACCCTTATTACCCAGGGTAAAATAGAACACGTTATTAAGTCTCTCCCCTCTGATAAAACCCCAGGCCCAGATGGATTTTCTTCTAAATTTTATAAAGTTTTCTCCAAAGAGTTATCTCCATTACTCACAACTCTGTTTCAATATATTCTCAGTGGTCAAGCAACTGATGCATCACTGTTTGAAGCGCTTATTGTTCTATTACCCAAACCAGATAAACCTCCTGACTTGGTTTCAAGTTACAGACCCATTTCACTTCTCAATCATGATATTAAAATTTTTGCCAGACTGTTGGTGGACCGTATAAGCAAGGTTCTTCCTGGATTAATTAGCATGAAACAGGTTGATTGGTTCATATGAGAGATAGATCGGTGGACCACTTGCAGACACTTGCACATGTCTTCTCTGTGTCCAGAGAGATGGACCAACCAATGGGGCTGGTTTCCCTGGACGCAGAGAAGGCTTTTGACAGGGTCCATTGGAACTATCTGCAAGTTACAATGGAAACTTTTGGCTTCCCCCTTGAATTCCGGAACTGGATTGGCTCCTTATATAAGTTCCCCTCTGCTAGAATTTCCTGTAATGGAGTCACTTCAGATTCCTTCAAGTTATATGTGGGAACCAGGCAAGGTTGCCCACTGTCTCCACTTCTTTTTAATTTATACCTTGAACCTCTCATTAGGTGGATTTTACAAGCTCAGGAAGTGTGGGGTATCCAGTTGTATGGTCACATCACTAAGGTATCTGCATATGCAGATGACCTTTTGCTACACATATCACATCCAGCCGGGTCTATACCTGCACTACTAGAAATTATACAGCACTTCAGTGAAGTTTCCAATTACAAATTAAACACAGAGAAAACGGTGGTATTCCCCCTTAATATCAGAACTTTCAAACATGAAGTAGCCGCCTTAGGGCTATCTTAGAAAACTGAAGCTATAAAATACCTAGGGCTCACCCTCGCAAGGAATCCGGTCCATACTCAACAGCTAAATTTGGATTCTCTGATTCATGTCATTGAATTAGACTTAAAAAGATGGGCAATGCTTCCACTTTCTTTATGGGGGAAAATTAATTTAATCAAAATGAACGTTTTTCTCCATTTGTTTTACCCTCTAAACATGTTAAACATTTGGCTCCCTTTAACATGGTTTAAGAGAATTCATGGTATAATTGCTAATTTTATCTGGAATTACAAAAAATCTAGAATGGCTTACCATAAATTAGCTGCTCCTAAATTAGTTGGAGGGCTAAGACTCCCTCATTTTGGACTATATTACTGGGCCAGCCATGCAAACAAATATCTCAGATGGTTGCAGATAATGGATTCACTGGATCAAAGCACATATGTTCCACTCTGGTTAAAGTTGGAGTTATCTTGTTTTAAGGGGTACAGCCCTTTCCCCAAGGCTATGTTGCACATTAACCCAAGTTCCCTACCTGCCGCTCTTCGGAACTCTCCTATTGGCATTTCTATCAAATCCCATTCGCAGCTATGTGAGTTCTTAAAATACAGTCATACTAAGGATTTATTACAACCTTTAAGAGGCAATCCCCATTTCCAACTTGACGGTAAACCTCTCAATATCTCCTGGCTTCCACAACTTAGAGATTGCCAACTAACCAAACTAGTCACGGCGGAAGGGCAGTGGCTCTTTTCGGTTGAAATTCTGAACAAATTTCAACTTCAACACGCTGATATATTTAAAGTGTTTCAACTCCATCACCTTTTGCTAAAAGTGATGGGCACAGCTTTCCCGATTAGGCCAAAAGTGCATTTCCAAACAGAACTAGGCCCCTTAGCAGGCACGGCTCACGCTGTTTCCAAATTGTACTGCACTTTATATAATTGGGCATATCCTCAAACTCTTGCACCGGCCAACTTTTGGTCTTCACTATTTCCCGATAAGATGTTTGACTGGACATCATTATGGCATAGTTGCCATAAATTTATATCGCAAGACAGGCTCAGGCTGATGCAATTTAAACTATTACATAACATTTATTACTCTCCCCAGAAGTTGGCAAGGTTAGGCATTATATCCTCCTCCATATGTATCAGATGTCACCAAGGGAAGGGGGACCTTCTCCATATTTTCTGGAACTGCCCTAAAGTAGCCCCATTATGGTCCACAATTAAACAAAGGGTGGATCCTCTTCTGGGTCTGAATGATCACTTTACTGCGGAGGTATGTTTGCTGGGGGATGTCTCAGATATCCCAGTGTGAAATAGAAAATATCATATGGCTTTAATTTCCGCATCTGTTAAAAAGGTGGTTCTCAAGCATTGGAAAGACACTTTAGAAATTACTTATACAGAGTGGTTACAGGAAATACTCACCAATCGTAGAACGGAAAGAACCATTGCTAGTCTTCAGAATAAGTTACCAAAGTTTAACAACATCTGGGGTCCCCTGCACACGCTATATTCCTTACACTCTTAGGAGAATTTCTTCCTTATCCCAATCGTAGTAGGTGCAGGAATAACTTGCTGTGCTTGAATTGTGGGAGGGAGGGAGGGGGTTATGGTGTGGGGGCGGATGTGAGTAGGTTAGGGAGAGAATAGATCCTGGCACTATCAGGTACATGCATGTATGTTAAGTTGACTATGTATTATTGTCTTGGATGTATTCTCTGTATTGGAAAACTTCAATAAAATTTGAATGGAAAAAAAAAAAAAAAGCCCACAACTAAGACTGTCATGATTTTGTTTCAAAATGAGGGAGTGTGCATCAATGACAACATTTTCTGGCTTGAGAAATGTTGTGACCTGGAAGGGACCCCAGATCCGATCACAAATGATAATGGTTTCTGGACTGGAAGGTGGACGTTCAGGGTTCGATTACATCACACTGATAAAGGGTTTCATCATTTACCCAATTGTTTTTTCCTGGGTGGGGATAGAGGGATATTTTTTTATCAGGGTCAACCAAAATCTTGCTACCATTGTGGATCCCTGACACATTTAAACACAGATTGCAACCAGATTAAATGCTTCAGGTGTGGAGCCTTAGACCACTCCAGGAATGATTGTATGGTCCCCCAAAACATTTAACCTTTGTGGGGGTGATGAACACTCCTTTCGATCTTGTCCTTGGGTTGCTCATAATTCCTTTGATACAGCTGAACAAGACTTTTATTTGAATAAGTCAAAAAGAGCTTTGCAAGCTTCCAGACAACAGTCGCCTATGAATTCTAGATGTTCTAGGCCACCTCAGCACAGTGAGCAGCATTCTGGTGCACCTGCTGGGTCCCCACCAACTGACCCCCGCTATGCCCAGAAAAGCTCAAACAACAAGGCTAAGTGATGATATCCAGCAGGATAACCTAGAAACAGCTTTGCCCCTCCAGTACAGCAAGGGCCTGGTCAGCCTGTTCAAACTGACCCACCTATTCAGACTGTTAAAAAAATGAAATCCAGGACACAGCGTTCTTTGAACTCTAAAGGTACTATGGACACTGACTTAGAACTGGGTAGCAGATTTGAAATATTCAGCAGTACTGGGAATCAAAGTTGGGGGGAAAGGATGGATGAAGGAGACTCAGATGTCTCAGTCCAGTCTCTACAGTGACTTGGTGGCAGGGGTTACAGGTGCTGATGAGGATGGTAGAGGGATCCCCCAAAGAGAAGATAATAATGACATCAAGCGTGAAGAAACTGTATGTCTAAATTCACCTCTATCCCTCATTTGAACCTATGGCTTGTGAGCCTCAGTGTCAACAGTATTAAGTCTGAAGTCAAATGTTTGGCAACTTTCTTCATACTGTCCTCACTCCCATATGAAATGTTGTCTATTGTAGGACACACATCTCCATACCATGAGAGACATGAGAGACATAGAACTAGCACGCAAGGCATGGGCTTTTGGTGACTCTTATTGGTCTGTGGGTGATGATTTATGTTGCGGCTTGGGGGTTTGTTTTTTGAACTCAGATATCAGACTTAAAAAATTAATAGATCTAGTCCCATGGAGTATTCTAATTTGAGATACAGAGTTTTCTTTTTTTATTATTATTATTTTTGTCCCTTCACCTCTCTCTCTAGTGCTGTACCCTACTCCCCTAACCCTCATACTCACCTGCCTCCGGACCTCCCCATGGAGCCATGGCTTACCTCCAGGGTGAGGGCTACCACATTCAAGTCTTCATCGGAGTCCTGGAGGCTGCTTTTGGTGCTGTCAGGGGGAGGGACCATGATTGGATCCCCCTGCTAATGTTGCACCTGGAGAAGCGCTTTTTTTTTGTCTGTGTTCCCCCCCAGCATAGCGTGCCATATGACGCCATGGCATGCGCCGGTGTCCACCATGCCTCCTCATTGGTAGAGGCACCAGGGCTGCAATTCTGCTGGTGTCAGACCACCCCTGCGCCAAGGTACCCCCCTCTCCCCGGAGAAGCTGAGCTGTCCAACAGATGCTCAGCCATCCTCCTCCCAGTTGGCCCTCCGACTCCCGGGTTCGCTCCTGAACCCGAGTCATCAGCGTCACAAGTGGAAATCCAACCACTGCACTGGCGGGCCAGAAAATATAGAGTTTTCTAACACTAATTTCAGGCTAATACATTTTTATGGGTCACAGACTAAGGTTTCTCATATAGATCTATTGAAATCAATACGACCCTTTTTATTTACAGAGAAACAAGTTTTATTTGGTGGAGACTTTAATATTGGTTTATCCCAGATGGACTGAACTAAAGCCCAGAATAAAACTTACCCTGATGCTCATCTTTTTACAAAATTTAATTAAACAAGCTGGTCTAAAGGATGCACATGGCTCCTTCCTTCGTACAATACCCCTCACATACTTTTTTAAAGGTACCTTATCCACTAGGATTGATTACTGGCTGATATCAAAACAGCTCCCAATTTCTCATATAGAAACTTTTCCAATGGAGACCTCTGATCATCTTTAATAGGGAATTTTGTGACTGCTTCTCCCTCCAGAGTCCCGGGGAAAGGTCTGTGGAGAGCAAATGTTAGCTTGTTACAGGATCCTGAAACAATTTTGGATCATAACACCATTTCCTGGATAAACAGAGTGTATTTTTTTTTTATAATTCCCCAATAGATTGGTGGCATGACTCTAAATTTTGTATTACATCATATCAGAAAGGAAAATCGATACAAAATCAGAGGGAAAAAATGAGATATACAGGCAGTTACGTACTTGTTTGCATAAGTTGCTTTCAGAACAGTGTACTCACAAAACAGAGCTCACCCAGCAAATCTTTGATCTTAAGCAAGAGATGAACAGAGATGTGGTACTCAAGGTAACAAACACCATGCCAAACCCTTTGATGACTGCCAGAAAAGGTTAAAAATCATCAGATTACAGCCTTAAAAATAATACGGGGTAATAGAAATTGGAAATTAGGTATTATGAAACTGATAGATAGCTTTATACAAGAGCAACAAAATGTCACTAGTCCTTCTTTGGAACAAATGAAACACCTAATAGAAGCAGCTGAGCTGAGCTCCCCTAATTGAATATACAGCAGACATCCCAGTTATTAAGACCACTTGTTGTAGAATAATTGACTGGGGTTATATCTGAATTTAGAAATAGGGTGGCGCTGGGCTCAGATGGGCTCCCCGGAGAAGTTCATAAATTTATATGGAATATATTGCCTACAGAATGATTAGCAGTGTACCAGGTTATATTGGATGACTATCTGATCAATCCTCAGATATATGAGGGATTATTAACATTTCTGTTTAAAAAAGGAGATACATTGCAGCTTAAAAATTGGAGACAAATAAGTTTATTAAATATGGATTTCAAATTATTGACCAAATTACTGGGGAACAGGCTTTCTATAGTTTTAGACGACATAATACATCAGGGTCAAGCATGCTCTGTTCCTGGCAGAAAGGTAACATATATTTTATTGTTATTAAGAGAAATGTAAGAAAAAGGGAAGACTCATGAGACTCATGGCTTCCTTTTGTGTTCAGACCAAACCCAAGCTTTTGATTGGGTGAATCATGTATGGTTATGGGCAGTGTTACAAGGATTTGGGTTCCTGGAGATTTTTATCAATTGGGTAAGACTGGTATACAAAGGTGCAGTCAATATCCCACATGAGAATAAGAGAGTTGGAGTGGCATGTAAGATGAGGGTGGGTGTAAGACAAGGGTGCCCTCTCAGTCCCCTTTTATATATCTTATCATTGGACCCACAGATCGCGCAGAGATCTCCTAGGATACAGAGTCTCCATTATGGTCTTTCCACTCCAGTTAAAAACTCATCCTATGTGGGTGACATAATTTTGACGGTAGCAAATAAAGCTTCAGGTGAGATTGCAATACAGTTGATGGTGGCCCTCTCAGAATCTATTGGAGCAAATGTAAATTTGAACAAAAGTCATTGTTTATCCCTGGTTTATCCACTCCTAGACTATGATACTGTGACTTCCCTTAAAATTGAGACTGCACCTTATAAACTCTTGGGGATCTACATTGGCCTGGGGGATATGGCACCATTTAATTAGTTATTGCAGTCAGAAAAATGGAAAAGGAAAGTCATTGTGCTGGAATAAATGGCATATGGGCAAATTGAAATGTATATATTTGATCAAAACGTTTTTGGCTCAGACATTTTTATTCCTTAGTTATGTGTTCCCATTTCCAAGAAAATTGGAAATGAACTGATATTCTTGTTTTTTTCTTGTCTGTGGGGGAGTAGATTAAACCCAATTAAACAGGCAATTACATACTTACCAGTTAAAAAAGGAGGATTGGGGTTGCAGCACCTGCATTATTTTTTGGGAGCATTTTTCTTTACTCAAATCTTTGCCCTATTTTGAAGCAGAGTAATGGGCTTTGGATAGGATGGGTTAGGCCATCACTAGAAGAAATTCTGTGTCAATGGTCTAGCAATACCATTACCTAAAAGAATGTTCAAGCTAAATTTTACTTGGATGTATTGTTTTGACTATATCAAGCTTTGGGGAATTTTTGTAATATAGGTTTTAACTCTTTCCCAGAAGACCATTTACTATTTCATTCTCCAAACATGGTTCCAGGTGTCCTCATTTGAACATCTGCCTAACCCAGAGCAAAAGAGTGTTTGCAAATACTTAGGTAACCCCAGAATTCCAGTCAAGATGAAGGGTATAGTGTAGTTAGGGGTACACGGGAGGGTAAATGTAAAAGGAAACCAAAAACATTAAAGAGGTGGCAGAAAGAGTGTGCCCAAGGACTACTTGTACTGCTACAATTGAAAGTATGGATCATGTATATTTAGTGTACCTATATTATAAATTTTTGCAATTTTTGAACAGCACAATGGAGTTTGCAGCTTTTATTTAATCCCTGCTTTATTATATCGAGGTCATATTTCTCCTACTTGGTACAGATACAATGACAGCACAGTACGGTTATTAATGGCCTCATTTCTTTATTGGATTTGGCAAGCTAGGCGTAGATTGGTTCTACAGAAACAGTTAATTTCCCAACAAGAACTGTTATGTTCTATAACATCAGAGATGGTACAAATCAAGAAGCTAGAATCACAAAAATTATCACAAGATAAATGGCAGATGTACTGAGGAAATTTTGTTTGCTTTACATGATGTCTATAGTATCTTCCTTTTACCTGATATGCCCTAAAAGACTACAGTAGCCTGGTTACCATTTAGATTTATGGTTTTCCTTCCTCTACGATTTTTACTATGAACTCCTTGGTGTAAAGGGTGAGAGAGGTTGCCATATAAGATTTAGGATACCTATGACTAGTATAATGGAATATGAATTATCCTTAGTTACTGGGTGACTGTTTTTGTTTCTTTTTATATATGTTTATATGTATGAATTAATAATTTTTTTCTTTACAATTTTTGTTTTAAGGATCTTGAAGGTGTTTACATATTTTGAAATGGTATGTATGATTTAATACATATTTGCGTTCTGTTTTTTTATTTGTGATGTATTATGATTCTTTTGAAGTTTTAATAAAAATGCCTCAACTCTTTTAGTGGGAGGGAGCAGGGGGTCTGTTTTTCAACATTCATTGATATTTTTTTTGAGACCATAATAACAGAATTTTGTATTGAAATGTATGATGAAATATTTATGTTTACTTTTATTTTTCATTATGATTTTGTGTGATATAACACTATTATATATGTATTTTGCTTTCAAGTTATAATAAAAAAATTCCCCTACTCTCCAGTAGGGGAACCTCTGGCCATCTGTGCGATGGCCATTTGAGGTGCTACTTCGGAGGACATGGACGTCCTGGAGACTGGGGAGTGTGTTTCCTCCCTTACCTCTGCTATTGCTGAGAATGACCTGTTTTTTGATGCAGATGGGGTTCTCGAACCTGTCACAGATCCAACAGATAATGTAGCAAATGCAGTAATGGATACGGAACTTACGACCAACTTGCCACCCAAGGAGAAGGCTTCTAACCCGATATCATCAAAAACCACAGCTGCAAAGGAACTTCAAGTGCTGCTGCTGGCTGAGGAAGAATTTTTTTTAAACGCAAACAGGAACTCCAAGTGGCTTTAGACAACCTGCAAACTGTTATGCCC
This sequence comes from Neoceratodus forsteri, assembly GCA_016271365.2. NCBI lineage: Eukaryota > Metazoa > Chordata > Ceratodontiformes > Ceratodontidae > Neoceratodus > Neoceratodus forsteri. The sequence goes on along the minus strand of CM057458.1, from coordinate 998,022,739 downwards.
GAGACTCCAAACTCTGGATTACTAACATCTAAGACCCTACCTGCAACCTGTGATACAGGTAGCTCTAAGATTTTGATGGATGTGGCTGCTCCTGCCTCCATGCCACCTTGCCAGATGTCAGCATCACAGCCGCAACAATTCTTCTTTGTTACGGGGCACTGGGATCCAAACCTGTTTGTTTTTGCAGGACAGAAATCCAAGGGAGCAAAGTCAGGAATGGCAGATACAGACCTGAAAGGGCCTGGCCTATTGCTTGCTCCAATTTCTACACAGACTAGCCAGCCTACACAAGACTGGTCAGTGGAATCTGCCCTTTCCTCTGTGGGCTGGGAATCATCTAAAACTATGGAGGAGTGGGTCTCTGGCTCTTCCCTGATTCAGATGCCTCATCAACATGAACCATCAGCTTCAGGTACTCTTCCCTTAATTCTACCTATTGCATGTACAGTCACACAGGTAGTGAGTCAGTCTGTCTCAGAAATGAAAGAAATAAGCCAGGGAGTTCAGTCACTATTAGCCCTGCCAGATGATTTGCAGCTTACTCAAAACTAGAGATGCAGCGAAGTTAAATTCTGCCGACAAAGCAGACGAGAAGTAGCCCACTTCACATTATTTTCCGGCTATGCATAGTGCCCATTAAAAACCACTACTTCACCGCTTCTTCTTGTAATTAAGGTGATAATGAATTTGTGTTGCTCACTCAACCTTACTTCACTTTAAATGCAGAGTGAGAATTTACAGGCAGCCCACACACATCACATGGCTTACACAGTCTAAGTCACATGCTACAGAAAGGCAGGAAGTGAATCATGCTTGAAAGAAAGTTTCTCTTTTGCCTTGTAGGAGGAGAAAGAGCTTGTTCAACAGAGAGTTAGAGAGGAAAATCTAGAAACTAGTCTAAACCTATCATAAATCTTTTAATTTGTTTGCTAATTAGCTGATTATTTTTGCCTATTTGTTGTCTGGATTTGTGTTTGTGCAGTACTTCAGTTTAGTATTTATTAATTGTTTTTGTGTGTCTATGTGTGTGTGTGTGTGTGTGAGAGAGACAGAGAAAGAGAGACCAGAATGGAGGGGGAGAGAGGTGGTTTTTGCAGACGTAGCAGAGGAGATCGTGTCAGTGTGCGCATACGTGGTGGCAGGCTGCGTTCGGAACAGAGCACCATCTGAGTAGTGTCCCCCTTCCCCCACAAAGCAGGAGGTAGTGGACTTGGTGCCATGGAAGCAGCACTTCCTGTGGCACCTACCAGTGCCCCCCCAGTGCCACTACCTGCTATGGCCGATGCACCAGCAGATTAACAGCAGGAAGTCAGGGAGGAGGAGCTGCAGCAGTCACAGCAGCAGGTTTCTGCACCTCCGGCCCCAATTATGCAGCAGCAGCCCCTGGCTCCAGTAACACCTGCCCCCTCCGCCTGTGCCTGGTTCTCCCTGCACCTCATTAGTGTGGGAGTTCTCTACTACACTGCCTGGGGACAGCAGTGTAGTGAAATGTAATCTGTGTGGTGTGGAAGTGTACTGTGGCCCCAAATGAACTCACCTTGGCACAGCTGGTCAGCACACCCACCTGTACAGCCACCACAGTGCAGCTAGATCAAATTGAGGGGCACAGGTACAAATTATGGGGATGCTTCAACTGCTTCTGTCCCTTCAGAATGTTGATCATTAGTTTTAGTTTGTCCTTGCCCCACCACCCTCTGCGTGAAAAAATAGTTCCTGATGTTGCCCCTGACCTGTACCCCCTCTATCTTCAAATTTTGGGCCCTTCTCATGAACATCTCTTTTTCTGGATGATGCTACCCTCTTGTACATTGTTAATTCCTTTTTCAGTACTTGATAGTTTCTATCATGCCTGCTCTTTTCTTGTGTTTATATGTAATGTCATTTAGTGTCTCTTCATCTGGCTTTGTTCTGATGCACACCCTTCAACATTTTAGTTGCCCCCCTTCGTACAGCCTCCATCCTGTGTATATCCTTGCAGAGATATGCTCTCATCACTGCATGCTGTACCTAAGATGAGGTCTTACCAAACATATGTACATAGGGATAAGAATGTCCATTTTTGGACTTCATTTTAATGTGATGGCTCCCAATGTATCCCAGTACACCCCCAGCCCTTCTTACTGCCTTCTGGCATTTCTTGCATAACTTTAGGTCATCTGACACAGGTCACTGTACATTTTTGCTGTTGTTAGTCTCTCCCCCCCATTGTGCACTGTTATGTGTATAATGTTAAGTGTGTTCCATCTTTCTTTCGCAAAACCTTGTTTACCTCCCAAAAATGGTAAGAACCACGCCCCAAAACAGCTGAAATAAAATAAAGTACAAAAATTGTGTCCCTGCCCTCATTATACTCCTACTTAATAATGTCTGTTTACCATGAAATATTTTTTGAGCCTCAGTAATGTTTCCTTTCTGTTGTGGTTTGTTTGTTGAAAAGCAGGAGTGAGCAGTGCAATAACCTGCTAAACATGTGTGCACTGTCAGGTTGCCACTGCCCACCGAGCCCCCTGAAAACATATTCTATGACTTGGTCCACTGTTGATGATGGTAGAAATATAATATACGTCATAAATTCTTTATACCATCAACAGTGGAACAAGTCAGCTATCATATATGTTTTCAGGGGGCTGGGCAGTGTGCACCAGACAGTGCACACATGCTGTTTAGCAGATTTTACACTGCTCACTACTGCTTTTCCACACATGCACACACCAAGACAGAAAGAAAACATTACAGAGACCACTAAAATATTCTCTTTTTGGAAACAGAGATTATTAAGTTGGAATATAACAAGGAAGGGAAGGGCACCATTTTTATAGCTTATTTTCTGTATGTTTTTGGCCAGTGTTCGTACAAATCTTGGGATGCTGTCTTAAGTCCTGAAAGTTCCCAACTCCAAATGAATAGAAATGAGAGCATAAAATGGAATGAAAAGTCTCCATTAATTCATGCCACACTCATTCATGCATGCACCCTGTCCCCATAAGTGTGCACCCCCAAAATGCTGCTGTCTTATGTCCAGAAAATTCAAGACTACACATACTAAGAAATGATGAAAGAAATATGTGCTGAAAAGTATGCAATCTTTCCTGATGCAGTTAATTATGCATGCACACAATCCCCGTAATTGTAGACTATTGTGCCACTATAATTACATATATACATGTAATCATTGCTTTTTTTGTATCACAGGTCATCATATAGTCGAACTTGGGGTGCGCATGTTTTGGCTTGATGAGGAATTTTGGCATTGGTACACTGGGTAAGTATTTTTTGGGGGGGTGGGTGTTATCATTTTGGAAGCAAGTTTCATTAATGGTTTCCTTTTTTGTGAATTCTTCACAGGTTTTCTGTGTATCCTCCAGTCCAGTCCTAATGGTCGGAATTCATACCAGTTGTGGGTGTGATGTTGAACTTCTTATTTGGAGAAAGCACCAGCATCAAAATGTTTCCTGCAAAAACAAATGAACAGGAAATTATTAGAACTTCATTGCAGTAACACATTCTGTTCAAAGTGTGGATGTTACTGTCTGTTATATATCCAGCTTTACAGATACCAAGCTGTTAGTAAACTACACCAAGACCAAATCACAAATTTAGAACATGTAACCCATGCACTGTCCCAATGTCTTAAGTTACATTTTAAAAGACATCTTGTCACGACCTGGATAAAACTTGGTTCAACACCGTCATGGCCTGCTGCAGCAATACAGTGTCTGATGTGCTTGAAAAATATATTATGTGCCATACATGTCACCTGTACTTTCTATGATTTACAATCTCTTGAAAAAATGAATTACAAAAAATACCTGATGAAATAAAATGTATATACTTACCTGAAATGGATGTTCTATAGGTGGTTGTACACAGTACTGCAGTACTAAAGTTCTCCGGTCCAGGAGAGTGCTTGAAACTGTTAACCTGTAAAAAAAGAACATAAGTTGAGTTTCTCGAGTGCATCTCAGAAATGCAACAGGAAGCATAACACAGCTCAAGGAACTTCCATAGTATGAAAAATTAGTACAAATACATGCACTGTAAAGTATTGCTAGTAAGAAGCCTTGTGGCTGTGACTGCTGGATGCGGTCTTCATCTGCCATGGCATGGGCAGGGCACAGGATGGAAAACAATCACATTCCTTCTCACTGAGATAGTATCTGGTGTATTTGGCTGACTGCGGTTTACTAGTGGTGGTCATGGGTACAATATGACATTCCCTCTCACTATCTGGTAGCTTTGGCTGACTGTGGTTTACTGGTGGTGGTCATGGGTACATGATGACATTCCCTCTCACTATCTGGTGGCTTAGACTGACTGCGGTTTACTGGTGGTGGTCATGGGTACATGATGACGTTCCCTCTCACTATCTGGTGGCTTTGGCTGAATGAGGGTTACTAGTGATGGCCATGGGAACAGCTTCAACACATTCCCTCTCACTAACAGACACACATGGGTGGCTGGCTGGATATGATGTGCATTGTGTTACAGTATTTCACTCTCAGTCAGGAGGCAGATATCTTTAATCAGCAGGTTTTAAGTGGCTAACACCTAGTACTACAAATGGACAGTTGTATTTAAGAGGCTGATTGTGTTTGCTAATGACAGCAGCACACATTCTGTTAAGTCTAATCAGAAATAACACCAAGGTGGGGAAGGTAAAATAGAATGATTGTGAGTTTATTTGTGCCAACTTACCAATATGAAATTATAGAATGAGACTCATTCAGGGTGGGGCACTGATTTTACGTTATGAAAAACAAAACATGTACCACTGAAAAAATGTGACAGCCTTTTAATCAGTTAACTTAAAACCCACCAACATCAACCTCATCATCATCATCATACAGGAAGCTGCCCTCACAGTCATCAATGTCTGAATTGTGCCCACTAAGGAATTTTTTCTGGATGATTTTATTATCTACCTCAATGGTAGTATGCAATTTCATGCTGCCACCAGGATGGTCTGCTTCTCCCACATCACCACAACCATGACCGTGACGGGGTTCGAATGCAGAGGTTGCAGTTCAAGCTGGTATGTGCCCCTGATTCATTTTTATGTTAGCTTGCATGCATATGCAAGAAACATAGAGTCATCATCCGAGTTTTCGGAGGTGTGGCACCCATCTTCCAATTCAGTCAGTATGTTTGCAGGCACAGCCGTAGTTCTCCAATGCAGCTGTCTATGACAGCAGTTGAAAATGCAGTGGCCGTACAGTTGAAAGGGACAGCTACGCTTCAGTTAGCAGTGATAAGATATCACATGCTCATATGCGCTCCCCCTCACACACACACACATGCATACTGCGTGCTCATGCTTCCCCCCCATACACACACTGTATAGCTGATGGGGTGTCCAATCCCCCATCGGCTGTGCTGCACTCCCCCCAACAGAGTTCCAGATGCCATGCTGGGAGCCCACCCCAGTGTGGCAACAGATCGTATGGCCGACGGGGGTGCCCAATCCCCCATCGGCTCCACTGTCCCCCCCCAAGAGACTACAGGGTGCCACACTGGGAGCCCACCCCAGCATGGCAACAGATCCTATGGCTGACGGGGGTGGCCAATCCCCTGTTGGCTCCACGTCCCCCCCAAACAGCTTTCCAGCTGCCACGCTGGGAATCCACCCCAGCGTGGCACAAGTCCTGCATCATCTAAGTTAAAAAACAAAACCTGAAAGAAAAACCTTCCCTCGCTGACTGTCCTGACCAATCTCCCCCCACCGTGCTCACCCTCTGCGACCCTGCCTCCCCACACCCCTCCTCACCCCATACTTACCTCCAGAGCTCGGCACGTTGATCTTCGGTGGACAGGGAACACGTCTGCACTCTTTAAAGCCGACCACAAACTGAGGAAATGCCGGTAAGCTATATAATGTAATAAATAGGGTTTTTTCAACTTTAGTGCATATCTCATGCATTTTGGGGAATTTTTTCACTAAATTTTCAACATGGAGTTTTTGGGACTCCATCTCATGAATTCTGTCACTGTCATGGCGTTACTCGGCCCTGAAAGGTGATTTCGTGGTCACTACATAGAACCACCTTTCCGGACTGATTTACCAAATGACAGTGTCACAGTTCATGAGGTAGGCCCCCAAAAACCCCTATGTTGAAAATTTGGTGAAAAAATTCCCAAAAATGACTGTTTTATGAGCATGCTTTGTGCTGTTCTTACACACCCTCGTAAGTTCATGAATTTTCAATATGTTCACTCCAGATTTTCAACATTGCCATTTTACCATACCTCCTTATGAGCAGTACAGCTGTCATTTCTCATATCTGACCCAAAATGTGTTTCCACGTATGTAGCACACAATGGCGCAGTAGGTGTGCAAGATCAATGTTTGGGACAGATTAAGAAAATCACAGTGATACTGTTCATGAGCAGAGGTGTTAAAATGGCTATGTTAAAAATTTGCTGAAAAAATTCCCCAAAATTACTGTTTTACAAGCATGTGTTGCGCTGTTCCTACGCACATTAGTAAGTTCGAATTTTCAATATTTTCACTCCAGATTTTCAAGATTGCCATTTTACCACACCTCCTTATGAGCAGTAGAGCTGTCATTTTTCACATCTCGGCCAAAATGTATTTCCACCCATGTAGCGTACAATGGCGCAGTTGGTATGCGAAATCAATGTTTGGGACAGAGCAAGAAAATCACAGTGACACTGTTCATGAGCAGAGGTGTTAAATGGCTATGTTGAAATTTGGTGAAATACGCCCATAAATGACTGGTGTTATGAGCTTACCATTGGCGCAGCGTTTCCACGCACTGTAACTTCATGGATTTCTAATATTTTCAGTCCAGATTTTCACCACTGGCATTTTTCCACACTTCCTTATGAACAGTACAGCTGTCATTTTTCACACCATGGCCGAAATGTGTTTTCGCACTTCCAGCGCAGAAATGCATAGTCGCTGTGGGAAATCACTGTTTGGGACAGATTAAGAAAATCACAGTGACACTGTTCATGAGTGGAGGTCACAAAATCCCTGTGTTGACAATCTTCTGTAAATAAACCCCAAACTAATTGCATTACGGTTGTGCGTTGAGCATTTTCTATGTACGCTCATGACTTCACCAGTTTTTTTTTTTATATTTTCACAGCAGAATTTCAACATTGCCATTTTGTGCACCTCCCCATGAACAGTACAGCTGTCATTTTTCACATCCTGTTCGAAATGTGTTTTCACACTTGTGGTGCCAAATGGCGTAGTCACTGTGTGAAATCAGCTTTCGGCTAACAAACTGATATTGCCGCTGTTCATAAGGTGGGGGTCACAAAAAAGCATGTTGAAAATTTGGAGTGAAAATGCCAACGAATGCCTGAGGCATTAGGGTTTCTGACCATAACACCCCAGCCTGTACAGATTGAGAGGCATCGGGGTGTAACTTGGGATTCTTGCCTGTAATGCTCATACATTTCCACACCCTGTAGCCGGTGAGAGGCATCGAGGTGTGCCTTGGACTCTTCGGCCCCAAAAGTTCACCCCGCTCTCCTATACAGGATCCATCTCACTGTATTTCCTGACAGAATGGGGTGAGCATAAGGGCCAAAGACCCTAAGGCACACCGTGACACTTGTCAGTGTCTGCAGGGTAGGGTGTAGTGAAATGGTGTGGCCGTTATGCCTGATGACCCAAAGGCACACCCCAATGCCTGTCAGTCTCTGCAGAGTGGTGGTGGGGTTGGCTTCAGTTCAGTGCTTCCCTGCCATTCCTATTATGCAGCTCTCTAACTCCTACACTACCAATGCCAATGCCAACAAGTAAACATTTGGCATTGACAAATGCTTGTTATGAATGTCAGCATGCTAACATTTGAAGGAGAGAGGTTTGTATGATGGTCCTGAACTATTGCCCTCACAGAACTGAATATCCTCTTGACACTTACACTGGAGGGTGAGCAAGTTAGGTAGTTCAGTGCCACTGAGGTCAGCTCTGGCCATTCACTAACCTTTCCACTCCAGTATAAAAGAGGATCATCAATTACTGACAGATGCCTGTTTTCTTCCAAATATGAGTTAACCATTCACTATGTTGCACATAGTTCGTTGGTTGACTCATCATCCTGTTCTTCTGAGTCATTGATGTAAGAAATCCCAACTTAGCACAAAGCACCCCAAAGTGGGTTAATGGCAATCAGTTTTGATGACAGACCACCTGGAACCACAGCCGCCTTACCGGATGTGCTTGGTACTACTCCAAACTGACCTTCAGCCTTGTTATGCTGCTGAGGTTTGCTGATCTTGGCACATGACTTCTGTGCCTCATGAATTAAGCACACCAAATGCCCACTAACATTTTTAACCTGTTCAGGCCCTCCGTCCAGTAGTGACGCAATTCCACATTTGTATCGTGGGTCCAGCATTGTTGCTATTGCGAATTCGTCACTTTGTTGAATGCTTAAGATGTGCCAATTGCGGTTGAATACTGTCAGCATGTGTTTCAGTAACCATCAAGGCTATGCTGTAGATTCAGCAATGTCTACCTCAGCACCCACAGCGGTGGAATTGATTGGCTGATGGAGGCAGACTCGCCACTCACTGTCTGTGTGGTGTGTTCAAAATGCCTCAAAATTTTTATAACAGGGTCCTTGAGGCACCACTGTTTGGTCGTGAGAGACATGGAAGCCCCAGAAGTGTCACTGCTAGTGTGCATGATGAGATATTTGGAGATTGCTTTCTATTGTTCATACAACCTCTCTGCCATGTATAAAGTTGAGTTCCACCACGTGACAACTTCAAGCTTGAGGTGGTGCTGCAGGAGGCTGTTTTGGATCTGCAGCTGCCAAAGTTGGTCAAGGGCCTTTGCAGAGTGTGAAAAGTGTGAACAGATATGGCATGCAAATGTCAACATTTCCTTTATATCAGGGTGCTGTAGACACTCCTGGACCACCAGATTTAAACAGTGGGCCATTTATGGAACCCAAACAAAGCCACCATTCATGATGCATTTAACCACATTTGAGCCATTGTCACTTGCTATAAATCCAGCTCTCAGAGACAGGGAGTTCAGCCACTCATCAATTTCGGTCAGTAGCAAGTCCAGCATGTTTTCACCAGTGTGAACAGGCCACGCTGCGCATTGCAAGCATTGCATGCTGTCGAATTCCCGGAAGGTTGCTACCATGACAGTCTAGCTTACTACATTGATTATTCCCACTACCACCAGCACAAACAACCCCTGGCACCTGTGCCCAATATTCAGTAATACACAAATATGAACTCCCTGCCGTTTTGCACTTGTCCACATATCCATACTTAAATGGATGAATGGCGAGGAGGAATGTTGAAAGGCATGTCTTATAGAGTCGGCCACAGTCCAGTATAACTCGGGGAAAGCACAGGTGGAAAAAGTATGTCCTGGATGGGACTTTCCATTTCAGACAGGTTCGTGCCGCAAACTGCCGGAATCCTGAATTCTCCACGAAGGAAAAGGGCAAAAGATCAGTTGCCAGCATTTCAGCTACAGCAGCATTAAGTTCACGTGACACTGCATGATTGGATGGGTACTTCAGGTTATGGGCAAAAACATTCTGCAACATGAGCTGACTTGTTGTTACTTTTTTTGCATGGGGTGTGCCAAATGGCTCTGCTCTGCGAATGGCCGGGGGTGGGGTGCGGACGTGTGATGAAGAGGGGTGCATAGGTGACAAACCCACAAATGAAGTTATTTTCTTCATTTTAAGCACAGGAGTTGATGTACCACTTGCACTAGACATACTGCATAGCCCACCACCACTGTTGCTGCTCTGACCACCACTTGACAAGATTTCTAAATCATAACCCTCCTCATCATCATGCCTGTAGTAATCCTCCAGTGTTATTTCAACACTACTATGTAGACATTGCTACTTGGTCTTGCACTCATGGAAGGGGATAACATGCTAGATAAGGTAGATAATGAGGCTGAATGCCCCACTGTGGTATTAGCTGCCATCTGGTGCTGAGTCCACAGTGCAATATGCCTGTTCTTAAGATGTGTATGCTGACCCCCTATGCCCAGATGACTCCCCTTTTTACTTCGATTCACATGCACATGGCAAACCTGGCAGATTGAACTGAGTCATCATTTATGTCATGGACAAAATAATCCCAAACAAGGGATTTTGATCCCCTACTTTTAACATGTCCGATGCTGCATATTGGACTCTGCTTTTTTAACAGCTGAAATGAGGGTTGTACTACATGATTTCTCTTGCTGGACACACTTGGACTCTGACTGACCACCACGACTATGTATGATTATTAATGGGTCATCATCATCATCAACAGGAACTGCTACATCACAGCTTTTTTGAGGAGGGGGGATTTAACACCAACAGACACAGACACAGCCACCTTGACTTTCTTTTTCTCTGGTTCTCAACAGGGGTCACTGAAATCATCATATTCACCATCCATATCCACAATTTCATTTTGCATGCTGTCCTGGGAGAACATGTTCCAACCACAGCATCATTATCATCACTTGATATTTTTGCACCACACTTTGAATCATTAGATGGCAAAGGCATGACCTCAACAGTGCTGGAAATGTGACATTGTGAGTCATCGTCATCAGGATCAGAGTCATATTCAACTACCATGGGGATGTTTGGGAGTATGACATCATCTACACTGTCAGTCATAGCTTTAGACTCAACTATATCTTCTAAAATGGTTAACTGGTCAGAAGTGGAATTTGGGGCAGCAATACTCATGCCAGCAGCAACTGCACTAACACCACCAGTGGGGACATCATCTCCTCCAACTATCAGTGAAGCAACAGATTGTGCTGTAAAAAACATTGACGAAAAAATCCCTTTACTGTCATCAGCTTTGCACTTCTGCATACTACCATGCCCATGGCTAATCTTGCCACTGGCAGCAGTGCTATGGCCAGAAATAGCTTTGCGTGCATGTCTCTTTGCAGGCATTTTTGGGGATCAACAAGAAAATTCTAAACAAATTTAGATTTATGAACTTTCAGTTTGGGATGGATGGGAAGCCAAAAAACAACAACTGTGCTTTGCAGATGGTGATTGAACACTAAACAGATGCAAACGCACTGATCGATTCAGATTGTGCTGCACACTCAAGAGATGCAGATTCAAAGGTACACCACCACCTTAATCAGTGTTTATAAATCCAAAACTGGAAAAGAATACCTTTTGCCGGTGGAGGTGGGGGCAGTGCACTGCAGTAACAGTCCACTACCAAGATACCAAAAGCAGTACAAAATAACACAGACGGATAACAGGATCACTGTGCTGCAATTACTGGCATAATAAAATGTGTCTGACTGGATGGCATGCATCACACACACACTCACACGCATACATTGCAGGTAATGCGCAGCAAATTAAAAACTTCAGCAATATAATCAAATCTTTTAAATAAACTGAAATTATGCACTGCACCACAACAATCAGCAAAAAAAAGTCAAACTTTACTGAAAATGTTACTGTATGTACATGGACACAGTTATACAACACAAATATAACCAAAACAGTTAGAAAGACTGCCTTCTCCCATTTAATCTACCTCCACCACAGATACGCCCCTTCCAAAAGCACATTTCAACAGAGTCTGTCAATACACAGACTGAATGTTCTAAATTAACATTCAAAATCCAAACAAAAACAATAAACGCTTGATGATATGAGCACAGAAGGGTTTCCTACTATCAATGTACTAAATTTTTAACAAAACAATGGCTCAAAAAGGCTTTTTGAAAGGTTTTTAGAGGGCTTGAATCTCAGAGCTCTTAGAGCAAACTGTCTCCAGCTACCACTGCACACACACTACATAGAACTGAGGCTGTGCAGAACAATCTAGAGCCCATGCGACCTGCAATCCCATGAAACACTGCAAAATGCATGTTAGAGCTCACAAACACGAAGCAATGTAAAGCACATTGAAATCAATGTACTTTGCATTAAAATTGGTGTAGAAGTGGTTGAGGAAAGGCAGAGTAATGCAAAGTCAGTGCTTCCAATGGACTTTGTGATAATAATTAGAAGGCGGAGTACTCACCTTCGCATTGCAGGTTACTCCGCAGATTCCACTTTAATATGCGAATTGTTCCACATAGCTAATTTTGGCCACTTTGCCTGCCTCTACTCAAAACCCTGTTTTTAATTTACAGGGAACTGCTAGTTTTATGCATACTGATACTGGCCTTTTGTGTGGTCCAACCAGCCAGCCATCACTAAACCAAACTCATACTGTGCCTTCTGGTGACCAACAAACCCCTACAAGTTCCACTCCCACCACTGCCCCTGAGGCACGAAACACAGATGACATTTCATCCACCACCTAGGACTTCTACCTTAAGACCTTATGCATCCTTTTTCCAAACACCCGTCCATCTGGCAAAACATTATAATGCAGTGTGCCTTCACTACAAAGGAGGCATGGATCTTTTTCCTGACAGAGTGTTTCTGTCCAAATCTCTGCTAAAAGATTCTATGGGTTTTTTTTACTTCAGAAATGTATGCATTTATTCATGTTTTTGGCGAGACAACTTTTGATGTTCACTTTAAGTTAACCAGTGGTCTCGAAAAATTCTGGACCAAATATGCCTTAAAACACATGCCCCTTTGGTCTCTGTTTGAAGCTGTGTCTTTAACAAAGCCGTCGTTCAAAACCATCACTGTGCTTTTCCGTAACGAAGGTGTGAGTGTTAAGGATTTATTATACTGGCTGAAACAGAGGTGCACTGTTTTGGGGCTCCAGAGGTCATCCTAGACACTGAGCATATATGGAAGGGCAGATGGTGTATTCGCGTGGTACTGAAATCTACTGATGTCGGCTTTGCACACCTACTTAACTGTTTCTTTCTGGGTAGGCTCAGGGGAGTCCTTTTTTATGCAGGCTAGCCTAAGGCCTGCTACAGATGTGGCTCCATGGAACACTTAAGTAGCCTATGTGACAAGTTGTGTTGTGCACTTTGTTATGAACTGGGTCATACCAGCAGCCATTGTACAAATGATTATGTCTGCAACTTATGTGAAACAAAGTGTCATAGCTATAGTACCTGTCCCTGAGCTGCTCACAACCAGGATAACCAGGCAGGTAGTGAGGAGCAGCATTGATTAATTTCCCTGGCACAGTGCTCCAAAGCTACCAGACCGACTGTCTCCAGGGGTTCAGTTAACTCAATTTGTCGAGTATTTGACTTCCAAAAATAAGGCAAAAACTTCCAAAACAAAGGGGGAGGAAGTCTTTGACTTCCAGATGTAACACAAAAAAATTAGATGACTTCCAAAACTATAGGCATGGAAGTCAGAAATGTTAGATTTTTCTGAAATAAATTATATTTTACCACTAATATGTTGTATTAATATCTATAGAATTTGTCCTTCCTATTATATTGACTTCCACAAGTGGGATCCTGGAAGTATTTTGACTTCCAAAAAATTGGAATGACTTCCAGATTTTGACTCACAGAAGTTTTAGACTTCCACTAAAAATAAATTAACTGAACCCCTGCCTGTCTCCACACCCAGGGCCCCTTTTGTACAGATGCCTCTAGCTCCGATAGCAAAGACTGTAATTCCTGCTACTACAGCCCCATCTCTGATCAGCAGGACCAAGCTTCCCCCACCCCAACCACTCACGAGGAGCCTATAGAGTCATCTACCCCCTCCTCCTGCCAGTCAAGAAGTACTCTAAGAGGATCCTCCTTCCAAGCAGGCCTCTACTTCAGTAGACCCCCACAGTATGCCTCCCCCCAACCTCCCTCATCTCAGAACCTGAACAATGATGAACAACAATGAATGATTATGAGGCAAAGGGCAGATTGGAAGCCCCCTCCACCGAAATTGTCCACAACAGTTTGAAATCCCCCTCACTAACAGGTTTGATGCTTTTAGTACTCTCCCTGACATGCCTGGAAATTACTCAGACACCTCTGCTTTGAGCTCCTCCAAGACTGATCAGACCTCTGATAGCGAGGAGCCTCCTCTGGATGCTGTTCAGACCAGTGCTATAGTACCTGGGAAAAAGCAGGCAAAGCAAAAATCTTCACACTCCTCTAAGAAGAAAAAAAGAAACCACCCTGGGAGTTTTAGGATGCCTTTTTTGAGAGGGGCTAAACACTGAGGTTCAATGTGGGCAAATAGCTCCCCCCACATCCCTAATAAGGGCCAGCCTCCCATGGCAGTTCCCTTCTTAGTGCATTGCAAAACCTCTCCCCCTTCACAAGCGCTGGGCTCCTGCATGGCTCAAGTGGCTGGGCCTCCTTTCTTTCCTTTCCCAGCTCCCTACTAATCCCCCCCCCCCGTGCTCACTCCCACTTATCTCCTTTCTCCCTTCCCCTTCTCCTTGTCTTGTCCCTGCCCCTGTCTGCTCTCTTGTTTGCCCCATTCTCCGCTGGCTCCCTTTTGCCATCTGGTGTCCCGTTTTCACCCAGTTGCTTCCATTTTCCCTCCCCCCTTTCCCATACCATGTTTGTCGCTCCTCTCGCTCCTTGCGGTGGCTCCTTGGGCAGTTCTTCCATTTTTGGCAGTACTCCACTTGGGGCTGCCGCTCCATGCTTCCTGCCCTTCTGGGGTGCGGTGTCATTCCCCTGTGCCTGCTTGACTGCCCCACTACCTCCGCCTTCCCGGTTTGCCTTCAACTTTGTCTCTCACTCCACGGCCTGTACTTTGGGGACTGCAAACTGGACCTCCTGTTGGTATGCAACACATTGAATGAAAGGACACAAACCAACTCCTACTGCACAACACCTATTGTACTGGAGTTCAGTGCAAGTGCTGCAGTCCTGATTTTGAGGTTTTAGTACCAGTCATCTGTACCTCCCTAAGTGAATTCACCTGCTGCATTCCCGGTCCTTCAACGTCTTCAGTCATAAGACAGGCAGGAGCTGACACAAACAACTCCTTTACTAGCAAAGCAATCACTTCCCTGTACCTGCATCATTACCATTGATACGTCATCATGATGGGAAGTGTGTAGGGTCCTATTTATTTGTGAATTCTTGGCATTTTTATATTCAAAATTCTATCTGTGGCATGATTAAACAGTATGTGCATGTTTTCCTATTTGACATCACTAAATCAGCACTTATTATGCCATCCTGGACACAATCTGATGTCTCTGCAGTGCTTCTCTGTTGCCAACAGCACTTAATTAGCCTGCATTCACATTTTAACTTTTATTGGACATGATCTTGACCTATCGCCTTATCCTGCCCTCTCATTGCTTGGTTTCTGCTTGTTTCTAGCCTGTAATGGTTGCAAACACTCCTATTGGTTCACTGTGTCAATCCCCTTCTTAGTATCCCTATCCAGTTATGCTCTCAGTGTTTTCTTCTCTTATCAGTGCCTGGCTCATTTTACACACACAAAAAAAAGAGACCCCCCGTCCCTTTGTTCTTGCCCAACCCATACTCCCCCATGTTTTCTTTGGGCCTCTCTATGCCTCACGCCAGCACTCTGTCTCCTTCCTCACACCCCTTATGCAGTTCAGTCCTGTGCCACCTCTGACCCTCATCTGGCACCTGCACATCTTCAGCATTTACTCCACTTGACCAACCATTGCAATCAACCGTCCCTACCAATTTCTGCCTGCCACCTACATTGTTCATCCCTGACCATTTCTTAGTCCCAGCACTTCTAAACCCTGCTCAGCCTATTATTTCTATGTTACCTTGCCTATCCTTGATATTTCATAATCCTTCTCTTGTTCCCTAACTTCTTCTACCTCCCCCTTGTCCTGCTTCTTTTGTTTACCTGCCTCTTGTTAAGCAGCTGTCAGCTGCCCTTTCCTTGCCCAGCCCATACCAGCAGTCCAACAGCCTCTTCCCTAACTCTGCCTACTGAGGCATAGCAGTTCAGGTAGGCTTGCCCTCTCTACCAGGAATGGGGGCCTGTTTCCTTTACCTCCAGACTCAACCAGTTATACTACCAAGCAATGTTCCACAGTCTCCATCTCTTAACTCTGCCTGGCATGGCATGAGTGAAGGTTAGCTCACACGACTACCAGAGATGGGAGCCTGTGTGGTCAATCTACTTTTTCAATCAACTGCATGTTACACCTGATACCTGATTACCGCATTCCCTTCGGGAGTGGAACCACTTTACCCCATTTGCCTTCAATATCCTACCTCACCTGACTATGTCCTGTACTTCCATTGACTCAATGTACTTTTCCCTGCCTTGGCCTTCTCAGTTTCTGGATTTGAACCCCGCCAGCTTGTTCAATCTCCACATCCACTCAGTCAGTCAGACTCCTGGACTTCCCTGTTGTTTGTCTTCCACCTCCTCCCATCCTCCTGAGCATCCTCGTTGTGGCTTGCTTTCCGGCTGAGCCTCTTCCAATCTGCAGATCTGCAGATCCAAGCTGCCATCTCCCCCACTCATTGCTACTCTGGACAATTGTGTTTCCCTATTGCCTTCCTCATGGTCATGTCTGCCTGCATTCCCCCTGGCTTCCTGCCGGACACCTACCATTTGCTCACCTTCAAGGACCTGTACCTGTGTCATTCTACAGTTTTCCCCTTATGCTGCCTTCATCCCATCTGGATGTCTTCCATCAACGATTCCCATGCAATTCCCTTTCAACATTCCCTGTTCACCATCTCCTTCAGAGGTGGAAACTTTTTCCACATCACTGCTGCCCCTTTACTGTCAGCAATGCAGGTTTGGCATCTCCTTCAAATGTGGGAACCCATTTCCCATCACCACTGCAACTTTGCTATCAGCAATTTACATTTACTATTTCCTCTGGAGGTGGGAACCTCATGCCCCAACTTCACAGCCCCTGGTACCTGGATTCACTTCTTGGTTGTGCATGGATCTACCACCCGAGGCCTGATGCAGCTTCCTGCTTTCTATTCTGTTATGCTGCGGCACTTGCCCTCAGTCCTGTAACTGAATTGCACCTGCCGATGTCAGTACTACCTGGCCTCTGCTGTCTTCTTATCAATTCCATCCTTCAGTCAGTGGTCTTCTGCTTTGGGCTTTCCCTCCAAACTTGAACTGCTTGCTACCTTCCTCCTCACCGCCCTGGCGGCCAAGGGATCCTGCACATTTGCTGTGTCTCTTTTTGGGTATTCTGACAACTATCAACATCCAGCATCCCTGCCTGATCAACTACTTCTACTCTTCCATCCATCTCATAATCCTACCGTGGCCATCATAACAGCTCTCTTCCAATGCTCCATGGAGTTCCTGTTCATCTCACTTGAGGAGACCGTCTTCTAGCAACATCCCTTGAACAGCATGCCCTATAGGCCCTTACATCACAACAGCATCATCACTACTTCCCAATCACCTCCTTAGGACCCATTTCTGGAGTCCTATTTAATTGGACTATAGAAGATCTCATCCATCAACCAACTCAGCAGGATGCTTCTTTATGTATCATGTTAATTCAAGCAGTTTGGGCATTACTACCTCCCATTTCTTCATAGGACCAAAGATTTAGTGGAGCCTCCTTCACTCCTATCATTTTACCTGGAAATGTGACCCTATTTCCTTCTGAAATGTACCAACTCCATAATAGCCATCATTGTTAAGGATAACAGGAACTGCAAGATATCTCATAGGAATACTGACATCATCCATTTTACCTTCTCCTCATAGTCCTCTCCTACAAGTGCTAACTCAGTTTGATTATGATTACTCAACTTGTACTCCCTTAATAGCCATTGGATGTTCCTAAGGCCTTCTCCGGCTGCTAGTAATTAAGTAAGTAAGTAAGTAAACGTTACTTATACAAGGCACCCTTTCTCAGCTCAGGGTGCCCTTACATCATACTTACACAAAATACAGTTACAAACACATTAAAATATACAACTAAATTCAGCTTAAAAATCTACACCTAAAATCTTAAAATCTTAAGTTCCTTCAAAGGCGTTTTGAAACAGATACGTTTTGAAGGAGTTTTTAAACCCTTCTATGATCAGCCTCTCCAACTATCCCAGAACAAGTATCATTGGATATCTGGTGTCTAGCTGCCTAGCTAAAGTTACTCTATCCAAGTCATTGTTCCCTGGCCCCTCCATGTTACTATACTTCATAAAGTTATCGACATCTCTTCACCACATTACCCTGAACCATGCCAGCTACCCATCCAGTGGTCCTTCTAACTCATCCCTCAGGATTTACCTCCCATACTCCCTCCAGTGAATACCATCACCGAGAACATGCTTCCATTGATTCCTCAATCTGCACATCCGCAACTGACTTGGCTGTCTCACTATTCCAGTCATGCCCTGCAACAGTCCTATATCTGACTAAGCATGCTAGGCACCCATGACATTCTATGCTGCTCTCAACTTACCATTGCCACATCAGGCTACAGACTTATTCAAAGACCCATTCTCAAGCTCCCCTTCGCATTCCTAGATTGGATGCACCAACACTGCAAAGCCACCATGGCCACTTAAGCTCCTGCCACAGGCAATTAAGCCATAGCAATACCCATATGTACCATTTTCCACTAGCAGGCCTTCCTCAATATGAGCCAATGAAAATCTCATTATAGTAACAATAACTCTAGTCAACCCTCGAATTCATCGTACTGAACCTTCCGATTATTCCCATTGCTATCCAGGTACCATCTCTACAGCATATATCACCCTTCCTTCATTGGTCTAAAATCTTACATGTTAACCCCTCCTACTAGGTACCTAAAGCTTCTGTCTGAATCCTTCATCATCTCCATAGATGCCTACATAGCAACATATCACACATTGCCGAACTCCAAGATTTGAGACCCTAATCCGGATGTCAAACCTTCTACAAAGCCAGATAGATAACTTTAAGAATTTCATAACCCATCATACTTCTCACAGTTTAGAGTCTGGCAGCTCATTTAATCAACTCATGCTCTTCATTCTCACATTGACTCTGGAATCCCATTGACTATCATCCAATATCACATTGAAATCCTGGACCACGTTCACCTCTTTTCAGGTGGACTTATTCCATATTTGGGATCTGAACAGTCCTTCAGAATGAACCTACCTCTTCAACCTCATAATTGACCTTCCAGAAGGCATCATTCAACAGACTCTGAAGATGGAATGTCATCTCTACAAACAGTAAACCTTACTTAGAAATTAGAATATGGTTGTAAGACCCTAGGCTCATTTCCTCTTAGTTTGTCCTGAGGACGGGTGTGTCAGCAGCCATGCGTCCTCAGAGGTTTCCTCCACTTGTTTTTTTTCTCTGCTGCGTGCTACTGGTCATACTCTCCGTGAGGTGGAGGAGTTAATTTTTTGGGGGCTTTCTATTCCCTACTCACTACCTGGCTTACCTGCCAATGGTGGGAATAGAGAAAAGCCAAAAAGTAAACTACAGTTATATAAGCACTACTAACCCTGTACGCTAGTCACCAAAACATTGAATGGGAGGGCTAAAGCCTGAGGTTCAATGTGGGGGAACAGCTACTCCTACATCCCTAATAAAGATCAGCCTCCCATAGTAGTTCCCTGCTTAGCACGTTGAGAAACACCCACCATCCATCCTGCCTCTTCCTTCTCTGGCACTCTGCTCACACTTGATGCTGGGCTTTCTGTTCCCTACACACTACCTGGCTTACCTACCAAGGGTGGGAATAGAGAAAAGCCAAAAAGTAAACCACAGTTACATAAGCACTATTTACCCTATAATCTATTCACCAAAACATTGAAGTTTCTTCTAATTTACTATGGGCCCTTTTCTACCACTATGTACTGTCAATGTTAATAGCATAAAAAGTGACAAAAAGAGGAGTGCTGTGTTTTCTCACCTGATTTCCCTCCATTCTCATGTAGCTTTTATACAAGATACCAGATTGCATTCCATTTCAGAGTTGTTTCAAGCTGTTAAAGCATGGGATGTAGACCCCTCATACTAGACAATAGGCCATGATCTCCATCCTGGTTTATGTATTCTTTTTCACAATATTGATGTTCATCATATCAAACGTATGGACTTAGTACCTGGAAGGGTTCCTATACTGGATGCCAAAATACACAATACTCTCTTTTGGTTATTAATGTATATACAACACAAATGAAAGCAGGGAAGATAGACCTACTTGTGCTAGTGCAGCCCTATCTCTTTATTGCCCATAAAGTCATTTTTGGTAGGGATTTTAATTGTGGGCTATTGCCCACCAACAGGGAAAAGCAGGCCAAGACAAAAGATTTATTTTGCGATATGACATGCCTAGCCAAAATTATTAGAACCTCTGGTTTAGAGGAAGCATAGTTTTCCTTTCATAAAACAGCTGATCCAACATTCCATAAGGGCCCATTGGCCTCAAGAATCAATTTTATTTTTATTTCTAAATCCATTTATATGCAAAATATTACCAACTCTCCTGTGGAATTTTTAGACTATAATTTGTTGTGTCTGGATATAGGTAAAGGACTTGATTCCTCCCATGGCCCGTGGGTATGGAAACTAAACTCCTACCTGCTATTCAAGCCTGATTTGGCCAAAACTATTCACCATTTTTTTCAGGCTAGGAAATCAGTATTTATTTTATATGAGGCTCATATTAACTGGTGGGCAGATATGAAAAAGATCTGGTGGCCCTTTTAAAATCTTTCGCAAGACTCAGAAGAATTCAGAATACTTTCAATACTTAAACAACAGTAATGCACCTGGGAAACAAAAAACAAGGGGAAGAGTATACAGTGGGGAGGAGGTATTAACAACAACAAAAATGGAAAGGGACCTGGGGGTATTCATATCAGATGACCTTAAGGTAAGTAAGCAATGTGAGAAGGCAGTAAGGATGGCTGGGGGGATACTGGGATGCATAGGGAGAGGCATCACCAGTAGAAAACAGGAAGTTGTTATCCCTCTGTACAGACAGTTGGTGAGACCCCATCTAGAGTACTGAGTGCAGTTCTGGAGACCCCATCTCTGCAAGGACATAGACAGAATGGAGGCGGTCAAGAGGAGGGCAACTAAAATAGTGCAGGGTCTGCAAAAGAAGCCATACAAAGAAAGGCTAAAGGAGCTTAAGATGTGGGAGGAAAGGAAAGGAGGGAGAGGGCGACATGATAGAATCTTTCAAGTACCTCAAGGGAATCAACAAAGTCCAAGAGGGTAGCATCTTTCAGAAAAAGAGATGTGCAAGAACAAGGGGACACATTTTGTAGATAGAAGGGGGGACGGCTCAGGAGCAATGTGAGGAAGTATTTTTTTCACAGAGAGGGTGGTGGACACATGGAACGGTCTTCCTGAGGAGGTCATAGGGTCAAAAACAGTGGGGGAATTCAAGAATGCATGGGAAAGACATAAGGCAATTCTAGTGGGGGGTAGGAAGAAGTAGGCTGTTGGTTAACTGGGATCTGCAGCTTATCCAAAAGGTAGGGAAATGGGCAGACTAGGTGAGACAAGCGGTCCTTATCTGCCGACAAAGTCTATGTTTCTATGTTTTAACAGAAAGCAATTACAGAAGCGTATGTCCCTAACCCTACAAAGAGGGATGTCTTATACTTCCCAAATAAAAAACATCAAAAACAGCATGATGCTGTTTCATGCTCAGCAGGCATAGCACTTGAAAAACAGCAACAATTTAGTACCCTGAGAAAATCAGGAAACCTTTGCCACTATGATAGCTATAAATACAGGATTAACAAAAAAAATGGACTGTTTATTTGACCATAATGGCTCCCTTGTGTAAAGCACTGAGGACACAATGGAAAGAGTTATTTCCCACACTACTACCCCATTTCAGGGGAAAGAGGCCGGTACCACCCAGTGATCACACTTTTTCAACAGCTTTCCCACCCGGCCTTACCCTATTGAATTAGCCACTGCTTTGACACAAGACAGTCACCATTCTGAGGTTACCTTAGCCATCTCCACTCTGAAAAATGAAAAAGCTCCTGGTATAAATGGCATCACCAGTGAACTCTACAAAATTTTAGGGGGGGACTTAGCGCAGGAACTAGCCTTAGTCTATACAGAAATTCTTTCTTCCCAAAATGTGTCACTTGATATGTCAGAAGGACTCCTCATTTATTTATACAAAAAAGGGGACAGTAGGAATTTACATGACTTGAGACCTGTTAGCCTGTTAAACACTGATTTTAAAATTCTTATGAAAATTCTAGCTGCTAGACTTATACCTGTAGCGCAATTTATGTTATATCCCAGGCACAAACATGTTCTCTCCCAGAACAAACTATTACAGACCATTTAATTCTATTATGGGAAATATTTTAAAGATGCAACTCTGACAAATTGAAGGGTTTTGTGTTAACCTTGGACCACTACAAGGCCTTCGATGCTGTTAGTCACAGCTATTTGTGGTAAAGCTTAGAAAAATATGGCCTTCCTCAGTATTTTATTTGTTGATTCCAGTGTTTATATAGAACAATCACTGTCAGGTCTATTGTTAATGGTTGGAGCCAGACCTTTGATTTCAGTAAAATGTGGTGTCAGACAGGGTTGCCCTCTGAGCCCTTTATTATATGATTTTAGCACTGACCCCTTGCTATGAGCACTGAACTCCTCCCTCTTCATATGACCTTTGCAGTGTGAGGAAGGTTTGATACCCTATAAAGCCATCACCTATGCGGATGACCTCTGTATTTTAACTGCCACTGAGTTTTCAGTGAGAGAAACCCTTAATGAATGCTCCATATATGGACCATTTTCAGGAGCTTTGCTCAACCTTGCTTAAAGTATCGGTAAACAACTTGGGGCTTTGGATCCCCCTAGCCGAGGCATAGCAGGCATACAGATTACTAATGACCCACTGAAACTCTTGGGAATAACTTTTGATTCCTGACAAATGGATATAACTAACTGGAAGCCTAGGGTGAATCAGGGCAAGGCACTTGTAGCCCAGTGGAATAAACGGCATAAGGGAAAGAAAAAGAGGCTTGTGTTAGTCAAGACGTATTTAATTCCCTTGTTTCTATACCTGAGTTATGTGTTCCCCCAACCCCAAATCTCCTGAAACCACTTCATATAGTATTTTTCTCAGGCTGTGTGGGGGAGTCACCTGAACCTCATTAAAAGAAATATTATATATCCTCCCATGCAAAAGGGCAGACTTGATATGGCCTTTAGCTTTCTTTTATTTTATTTTATTATTGCAAACCTTCGACCTTTACTTTTCCGCAACGGACAGTGTTGGAGTACCCTTTTATTTTTTACATGCCAAACTTGGTTTAAAAAATGGGATTCTGGGACTTTAAGGATTTTGGGTTCTTCAGTATTACATATCTCGCCCCCCCCCCCAAATCAGGGAGGTATTCCAGAAGTTGGAAAACTGGAAAATTTCCAGGCAGATGATTTTAACCCTTCACAGGAAGGCATTAAATGTCCAGATTATTGACACTCATTAGACAGAATCCTCACTTTTCTTCAGCCCCCACTTCAAGAACATTTAATGGACTTTTGATAATACTAAGATTCCTTCGAAAATGTGGGACATCCATTGGCTTTCATGTCATAACAAGCTTAAATGTGAAAAGTAATCAAAAACATAAACAGATGAATGCGAGATTATGGAGTAGAACCACATGTGTCCAGCAGCTAGAGTAGAGACAACAGATCATTTGTATTTTACATGTTCTTATATTTTGGGATTCTGACAGTCCTTGGCAGACCATTGGTCTGAACCTTGATTTGTGCCATTTCACATGACATGTTATTTTATGGGCACTTTCCGCAGAGTTGGAGGTGGTGGATAAGAGTATCCTTCATGTTATTTTTACTGTAATCAGACAGTATGTATGGAATTCTAGTTACTTATTTACTTTGCAACAAAAGCATGTTACTCATACTGAACTGATTATTAAAATTACACAAGAACTCCAATCCATTTATTTTTCTGAAGCCAAACATGTCACTAAAACCTTTCTGACTACAGTATGGAGAAACATGTTATGAATTACTGATTCAGATTTGCCAATTACTTGACTGATCAGTTCTCATGTTTCCCTTAAAATCATTTTGATTATTGTTTCCCTTATTGTCACAAATTATTCATTTTATTATTGTTTTCTTTGTTTTCCTGTTTTTGTACCTGAATGTTTCTTTTTATTTATAATTGGATGGTTCTTATTTACTTTTACTTTTATTTGTGAATATTGATTATAGTATGATTTTTCTTCCCTAATAAACTCCCCTCCTCTCCAGTAGGAGGGTCTGTCATCTTTCTGGGATGGCAGACTCTGGCGTACCTTTTGAGAAAGGAGATGCAGAAGCTTTGCTGCAGTTTCAATCCTCGGCCTCTGCTGACTTGAACATAGATGTGGAGCTTTCTGCTCCTTTATTGCTAGAACTGGATTTTACTAACCTGATAGATGCCCTTTGACAAGATGTGGATCCTCTTCCTGCTGTGGTTATGTCAATCAATTCACTAACTGATGTTTGGTTACTGAGATACAAGGATAACAAGAAATGGCTTCTGTGTTTGTTGCAAGTGGATGATGACAAGATTGTGGCTGAATGCCAAAGTTTACTTGTTCCCTGGCAGAGTGCTTTGTCGACTTCTTTGGTGGCCGGCGTGATGCTCGACGTGGAGACTTCTGACAAGGTGGTTTTCCCTGAGCCTGAGGACCGGGGCCAGGCTCTGGGCCCCCCACTCTATTTTCACCGGCAAGACAGTCGGTGGCTGTTCTAGCTTCCACTTGGCCACCGGAGAGGGCGCTTCAGTTGGCTAGCTAGATTGCGACTACATTGGGACAATGGGTCCTGGATGCCAAAGACCCAAAGGTACAACGGTATTCTAGGGATGCTGTTGTTACATGTACTGTTCCTGGAGCCCCATTGGGCACTGTTTGTTTTATTGATATGACCCTCTCTTCCCCTGTCTCTGTTTTGGACACTAGTGTCTCTCTGCCCCTGAACCCTGTTACGTTTCCCTCTCCTGTGCCTGAAGCTGTTTCTGGGGAGTCTCTCCCTGTTCCTTCCTCTGGGGCTGCAGTTTTCCCTTCAACTGTGGGTTCTGTCCCAACTGTGGCTGGTCTGGAGATCTCAGGTCCTGGTAACCCTGATACTGCACTACATGAGGTTGCTGGGGGATGGGGGGGAGTCAGGTCCCTCTACAGACAATGGACCCTGGCACACAGTGCCTGGGCATCCCTCTGTTGATACAGCAAGGTCCAAACAATACTCTGATTTTTTCTGGACCCTGGGTGAGCCTGCACCTTGTAAAAATGTGGTACACATTATTTATAAAGGGGGGTCCGGAACACCAGCTGGACCAAGTGTATATTGCCAGAACCTTGTTGAAGGACTCCCTCCATTTTTTTGTCTCTGAGATTTTCATGCTTATTCATACCGGTGACTCTAATTACGATGTCAGGTTTAAACAGATCAACAACTTGGACAGATTCTGGAACCAATATAACCTGGCGGTACCCATTACCAGACCCACCGTAAGAACAATCACGGTGTGTTCCATAGTGAGATTGCCAATGTTCAGGAGATTCTTTACTGGCTCAGGCAGTGGTGTAAAGTTTTGGACCTACCAACTCTGATCATTGATTCAGAACAACTATGGACCAGGGATTGAAAATTGAAAGTTACATTATTTCACACTGATCAAGGGTGTTGCATCTCCCCAGTAGTTTCTTACTGGGTAGGGATAAGGGTATGCTGTTTTATGCAGGCCAGTGTAAGTCCTGTTTTAAATGTGGCTGTATGTACCATTTCAGTAATGCATGTGATAGTGCCCACTACGCCCACTGTTTAGAGTATGGGCATCCTACAAAGGATTGCAGTAATGATTTCAAGTGTAACCTATGTGAAAAGAGGGGACACTCTTTTTATAAATGTCCTTGGGTCTCGCATGATAGGGGGAGTAAATTGTCCCAGGAAGAATTAGTTACCCAGACACAACAACTAGGTGCTGCTAGGGCCTCAGAAAGGCGCGTGGATACTATTAGGGCTGCTGCCCCTATTTCCCCCCCTCAGCAGGAGAACTCACTCCCC
This sequence comes from Neoceratodus forsteri, assembly GCA_016271365.2. Lineage (NCBI taxonomy): Eukaryota > Metazoa > Chordata > Ceratodontiformes > Ceratodontidae > Neoceratodus > Neoceratodus forsteri. Next base: position 997,996,847 of record CM057458.1, on the reverse strand, counting down.
CCCGGAGAGGTTACTTCAGATCCCCCAACCTTGATGGCTGCTCCGGTTCCTCCAGATTCCAGGCAGGTTACTGATGCACTCACTGTACACCCCTTGACCCCTGTATTAGTACAGGCCTCGGGCACCTCCGTACACATGCCCCACATCCCCTGATGATTTTGAGCTGGTTCAAACTAAGGTCAAGAAAAAACAACCACGGTTTGTGACTCTCCATTCCTCTAAGCTCTGCAGAACAAATATAGTGCTCTGTCACAGAGTAGGGATTGGGGTTACACTGAGGAGGATGGTGGGGTCTCTGACACATCCCCTCTCACGCATCCTCTCTACCATCCTCCATCCACAATTTTTCCTCTGAACTTGAGGGCCTTCCATGGATACTGAAAATACTTTAACAAAAAAGAAGGCTACCAGATCTTCAGTGAAGAAGAATAACTTGATAGTGCTCCCACATTTATCCCTTTTTCATAGTGGGATCCCTGACTGCAATCACACTAAATGTTAAGAGCATTTAAGGCTATAAGAAATGCCTGGTCACTTTCACAACATTACTGGCTTGTGCTGCTGCTATTTGTTATTGCAGGACACTAGATTGAAAACTCACTTTGACATTTCCCAGGTTCCAAACTCTAGATGAAAGGCCCTGCTTTCTGGTCTGTGGGACCCAATAGATGTGATGGGGTGAGGATCTCGTTTGTCGGTACTGAGTTTCGGTTGATCAAATTAATAGATATTGAATCAGGGAAGGCTCTAATTCTGGATGTCTCTTATAAGGAGGAACGTCTGCGCGTTGTAGTTATTTATGCTCTCCAGATGAAAGCTGCTCATGTGTCTTTATTCCAGCTGATACAGTCCTTTCTGCACATCTCGACTGCTCATTTGGGGGGGGGAGCATTTTAATTGTGGGATGGACAGGGTGGATAGGGGTTTACAAATGCATAAGATGTTTTGAGATTCAAATTGTTTGCATAAAATTGTTCAGGATGCTGATTTACTGGATGTCTATAGAGTTTTATGCAAGATGGGTGGTTTCATCTTTACTAATGGAGCCCTGTCTACTAGAACTGACTTCTTCTTTGTGTCACCCCTTTTTTCGGTTTCTCAGGTACACACCAGGAGCACTGACATCTCTGACCACAAAATGTTTATTTGTACACTGTGTTGGGGGGCTGTGCCCACTACTGGTAATGGTCCATGGAAATTCAGTTCTCTCCTTTTATCCTATGCCAATTTCTTCCAGCACTGGTATGTGTTATGGACAGCTAGGCTGTCTGTTACCTGTATGTATGATGATATTATTTCCTGGTCAGAGGACAGTAAAAAGGATGTCAGGAATTTGTTCCAGCCTTTTTCCAGCCAATTGGCTACTTCCCAATATTTGCAATTTTTGAAATTGAGGTGCACACTTCATAAGGTAATTTCTAGGGCCGAAATGTATGGCACTGACTGCTGCTCTGTAATTTCTCAATTGACCACTGAAACACACAATATTCAGTATGACAGAGGAAAGTCTTTACGCCAAGAAATGCATTTTGGTACAGTTTGGAAATGCAGTTTTGATGCAGTTTAGTGAGCAGAGAATCTTAGGGGTTTTTTTTATTCATTAGACTGATACATGGTATAATATGTGTGGGTTGAACTCTATGCATGCTATTATCTTTGGACGGCCTTTGATCTTTAAGTTTGGTTCAGCTGGAATCACACTTTAGATATTCAAGCTCTCCAGTGTCACTTTAATTATGTTCTGAAGGCCTGTTTTAAACCAATGAGAATTATTTCTGGGTTTTTTTCTGCATGTTGTAAGTGTTAATAACTTGGGATTTTCTAAATAACTCTCATTAGGCTTCCAAAGAAGGAATTGTTTGTTCAAAAGCTAAAGCACTTTGCTCTTTTTGTAACATCCCTGTTGGTCCAATAAAAGGTATCAAACCATTTGTTCTGAGTTTGGTACTCAGAATGCAAAACAGACCTTTGACCCTTTCTTGATGTCCACTGTAGGGTGAATGGAAGGGTGATTCAGGGCTTGAGTGATGACCATGGACACTCCTTTTCTGACAAAACAGGCATTCTGCAGAAAGTTGGCAGATAGGTTTCATTCACTTTCAGCACTTCTCCAAGTGCTGTTGGGGATCCTGTGTTTTTGAAGCGGCTTGTTTTATCAGCTTTGTCTGACACCTACCAAACTAGCTTGCCAGCTCTAATCTCTGTTCTGGAGGTCCAGAAATGTATTGATGCTTTAAACAAAAACACTACACCTGGCTCTGATGGCCTGAATACAGAATTCTATCAAGCCTTTAAAAGTCAGCTGGCTCCTCTTTTTGTGCAAGTTTTTAATTATTGTTTACTGACTGGTCATGTCGGTTTCTATGTCCCAAGCTTTTTTGATCTTCCTTCATGAAAAGTGGGAAAGAGCTAAGTTAACTAATTCGAGGCCCTTAAACCTCTTAAATACAGATTATAAAATCTTTGGGAGACCTGAATATGCCTGAATATGCCAGATGTTAACTGGAGCACATTTGCTGCAGCCACATCCAAGAGCAGGGCCATTCTTGATGCCCTACAGGTGGCAGGCCTCAGACAGCTAGTTTCGGAACCCACTCGTGAGGGATCAGTCTTAGATCTCATACTGTCAAACGGGGCAGTGAGAGGATCTCAGATCTAGAAGTGGGTTGCCATCTGGGAACAAGTGACCATCAAACAGTGTGGTTCACGTTAAACTCAGCTACAGAGTCAAGCCATACAAAGTGAGGGTACTAGACTTCAGAAGGCTGACTTGGCAAGATGGGAGAGTGCTCAGAAAAGCACTAGCAAACAGGCTAGAAGGAGGTGTGGAGCAACAATGGGGAATCATCAAACTGCCATCACAGAGGCAACAAGCCTTTGTGTGAAGCAAATAAACAAATCAAAATGAAAGAAAAAGCCACTATGGTTCTCAAAAGAGGTGGCTGTGAAAGTCAGGAAGAAAGAGGTAGCATTCTGGAAGTATAAGGAAACACAGAAGGAGCAGGACAGAGAGCTGTACCAGTTAAGGCAGAAGGAAGCAGGGAGGGAAGTCAGAATAGCAAAGGCCCAAACTGAGGAAAAGATTGCCAACTGGTTCTACAAGAACTCCTAAAACTGAAGGTGAACAAAGCAATGGGGCCTGATGGAATTCACCCCAGAATTCTAAAAGAATTAATGGGGAACTAGTGAAACCACTGGCTACTCTTTTAATAAATCATGGAGGATGGTGTGGTTCCGAGGATTGGAAGAAGGCGGATTGATTCCCATCACAAAGTGGGACCAAGACAGAGGCAGAAAACTACAGACCTGTCAGTCTGACCTCTGTGGTAGGGAAAGTGATGGAGTCACTTCTGAAAGAAAGAATAGTTGAGTACCTAGAGGCCAGTGGGGCACAGGACCCAAGGCAGCATGGGTTCACAGTGGGAAGGTCATGTCAGAAAATCTAATAGATTTCTTTGACTGAGTGACCAAAGTAGTAGACCAGGGAGGGGCTGTGGACATGGCCTACCTAGACTTTAGCAAGGCATTTGACACAGTCCCACACAAAAGATTAATAGTCAAATTAACCAGCCTGGGACTGGGTCCCAGGGTGGTACCCTGGGTAAAACATTGGCTGGACAACAGGACACAGAAGGCAATTGTAAATGGAGTCCACTCTGAAGAAAGAGGGGTTACTAGTGGGGTACCACAGGATTCAGTATTGGGTCTAGTCCTTTTTAATGTCTTCATAAGTGACATTGCAGAGGAACTGGAAGGAAAAGTATGCCTCTTTGCAAATGACACAAAAATCTGTAACAGGGTTGATACACAAGGAAGCGTGGAAAGGATGAGAAGGGACTTGGCAAGGTTGGAGGAATGGTCAGAAGTATGGCAGCTAGGATTCAATGCAAAGAAGTGCAAAATAATGCACCTGGAAACAAGAACCCAGGGAAGAATACACAATGGGGGGAGGTAGTAACAACAACAAAAAGGAAAGGGACCTGGGGTAATCATATCAGATGACCTTTACAGTTAGCAAGCAATGTGAGAAGGCAGTAGGGAGGGCTGGGGGCATACTGGGATGCATAGGGAGAGGCATCAGCAGCAGAAAACAGGAAGTTGTTATCCTGCTGTACAGACAGTTGGTGAGACCCCATCTGGAGTACTGCGTCCAGTTCTGGAGACCCCATCTCCGCAAGGACATAGACAGAATAGAAGTAGTCCAGAGGAGTGCAACTAAAATGGTTCAGGGTCTGCAAGAGAAGCTGTATGAGGAGAGACTAAAGGAGCTAAATATGTATACCCTTGAGGAAAGAAGGGAGAGGGGGGACATGATAGAAACTTTTAAGTACCTCAGTGGAATCAACAAAGTCCAAGAGGGTAGCATCTTTCAGAAAAGAGACGTGCAAGAACAAGGGGACACAATTTAAAGATAGAGGGGGGGCTGTTCAGGGGCAATGTGAGGAAGTATTATTTCAAGAGAGGGTAGTGGACGCATGGAACAGCCTTGCTGAGGAGGTTGTGGGGTCTAAAACTGTGGGAGAATTCAAGAATGCATGGGACAGACATAAGGTAATTCTTGTGGGGGGTAGGAAGAAGTAGGCTGATGTTTAACTAGGATCTGCGGCCTATCCTGTAGGTAGAGAAATGGGCAGACTAGATGGGCCAAGCAGTCCTTATCTGCCATCAAAGTCTATGTTTCCGTTTCTTGCTAAGGTTTTGGTGGATAGACTGGCTATTGTGGCCACTAAACTGATTAGTCCTTTTCAAACTTGCGTTTTGCAATCCAGACATATACAGGATAATCTCATTTTATTGAGGGAAGCATTTAGTAGAGTACATAGTTCCCTTTTGAAGGAGAACTTCCAGCTGTTTTGAAGCCCAGACCTCTGCACAGGTTGAGGCTTCTCTCTACAAATCGCACCTGCAGTCACCCTATAAAAGAACCTGTTTTTTTACCTTTTCTCTCTAAAAATCTCAAATGCCCCCAGTGCAGCTGGCATTTTCAAATATAGCACTTCCCATCACCCCCCAATTTTTCTGTTCATAATGCAAGAGGATAACACACCACTGCTCATTCGTGATTGGCCCCCTTATAAACGGAAATAAAAAAATTTCAGTATCTCCGATGCCCACTGATATTTTTACAGTTTGCACCTAAATACTATAGGTATTGGCAATCGCCTTAATCCTGTAAAACAGAATGTCACTTATAAACTGTAGAAGCAGGGTGGTTTGGGGATAGTCAATCAAGTTGTTTTTTATTATTGTTTCTTTTTTTTTTACCAACATTGTAGAACATATTAAGCAGGTTCCATCCTTGTGGTATGCGGAATTTGGTGACATACTATCTCACGGACTGGAAAAATAAGTTGCTGAGGAATGTAAAGAAACCTTGTTTTGTACCTGATTAATTTATAACTGCTTTCCGCAAAATTAAGGACTCAAAATATGACGTGCTGCTTCCTGTTACTCAGAAACAGTTATATTCTAGCATTTTGTTGGTTAAATTTTTTTTGGGTGGTGATTTTTTTCCCCCTGGCCCCTAGTTGGCTCTTCTTACCTGGCAACCTGTCCTCCAGCCATCGTTCATCCTGCACCTCTACACTTTGGGCCATCACCGCTCTACCCGCATGGCTTACCTCCTGTGGCAGGGTGGCTGGAAGCCCTTTATCCTCCCCACCAGGACTGCAGCCAGTCTCGGTGGTGATGCCATCTGGAGGTGGTGCGTTCTCAATTGACGGCCATCAAGCCACTCAACCAGAGCCATTTTCGCGGATTTTCTTGTTGACTGCTGAGCATGCAATGCTGATGATGGGTGTGCCATGCATACATCCACACATCGCATGCCCACCATCTGTTCCCCCTTCGTGCCCAACTGTACAGGGCCAGGTGTCCTAACACCTAGCCTTAGCTAGGTGTTAGTTAATTGCTGACCACTGTTTCCCACCCCCCTTGGTGGAGAAGAGCTGTCCTCCAGATGCTCAATCCTTTCCCACCCCAGCTGGTCCCTGATGACCCGCTCACCACTTGAACATGGGTTGCCAGCATCGTAGGAGGTAAGGCATCACTACCTCAGCCCTCCACGCCACTGGGCCAGCTCTGTCAGCCAGCTTTGATTGCATTTTGCTTTTCCCGGTTTGCCCTGCTCCAGAGATGCCTTTTGCATTGCGATTCTTGAATAACCCCAGAATCTCTGCTGATACTTGGGATGTTTTGTGGCTCAGTCTCCATGGCCAGTTAGGGGTCAGAAACCCCCACAAACATAAGCAGCTGAGTGACAGATGCTGCACCAGGGAAGGGTGTGAAACAGCCTTGGAGACTCAAGACCATTTATTTTTCCAGTGTCCTTATATTGCCCAATTTTGTCTGTATGCCACAGCACACTGGAAAGAACCCTTGTTTCAAAATCCTACTTACTAGTTTATTATTTGACCTTTTTCCTGCCCCTTGGAGTAAATATGATGCCAGCACTTTGCAACTTGAGACAGTTTTTTGACGTACTACGTCTGGCAGGCTACATGTGGGTGGGTTCTCCTGCAAAAATATGTATTTGTTGTCAGGAAATTTTAACAAATGTAGGACAAGCTTTTGCTAGAGTATATGTGATGGACTGTACACTTCATACTGCTTCTAAAGTGCATCAGCTCTGGAAATACTGTGAGAAATTTTTAGTTCAACACTCTGAGATTAGTACTTATGTTTTCCGTAATTCATATGTTGCACATTTTTTCCAGTTCTCTTTTCCCTTTTGTCAATGGCTGCTGTCAGTTCTTGTAGGACTTTGTAATTTATTTTCCGGTTGTTTTATGTATTGTAAATGAATCATTTTTTGTTATGTTTTATATGGTTTGACTTCCTCTAATAAAAACCTCCCTGCTCTTATCGAGAAGTGCCAAGAGATCTTTAATGTCTGCCTGTACAACCACCAGAACAGGTAGATGGGAGCTTGGTTCAATGTCTCATCTGAAAGACGGCACCTCAGGAGTGCAGCACCACCTCATGATGCACTACAGTGTCAGTATTGGGATTAATTCCACATTCCTGGTGTGAGTCTAGAACCCACCACCTACCGATCTTCTGGCCTCAGAGGCATGTACTACTTGCTGAGCCACTGACACTATATTAATGCGTGGCTCAGGACTAATGGCATGGTCCTGAGTGGGGCTGGGCCCCAGATTTTTTGCAGCCTAGGGCTCCTGATGACTTTACTCTGGCCCTGCATGTGTCCAAGAAACAGTTTCCTACCCATATTACCCTGTGCCAGCAGCAACACCCATGGAGTGTGTCAGAGACATTGATCCCCCTCACAAACCACCAGGTGCATGCAGCTGCACCCTGTTTGTCTGCACACCACTCCCTTACCTCACTCACCATGTGCTGGTATTAGCAACTAAGAAGTGTGTCAAAGACAACCTTTCCCTTTGCTCACCTGAGGACCAAGTACAAAATGGGCAAAGTGATACTAACAAATATCAAGCAGGAAAGAGACCTATGAGTAACAATATCAAATGATCTAAAGATGGCCAAGCAGTGTGACAAGGCAGTCAGAAGGGCTAGTGAGATGCTGGGGGAGCATAGGAAGGGGTATCTCCAGCAGGAAGAGGGAGGTGGTGCTGCTCCTATGTAGATGGCTTGTAAGATCCCACCTTGAGTACTGTATCCAGTTCTGGAGACCACATCTCAGGAAGGGCACAGACAGTGTGGAGGCCATCCAGAGGAGGGCTACCAAACTAGTGCAGAGTTTGCATCAAATACCCTATGAGAAGAGGCTAAAGAAACAAAATATGTACACCCTGGAGGAGAGGAGGGAGACGGAGGATATGATAGAGACCTATAAATACCTCAGGGGATAAATAAGGTACAAGATGGGGTATTTTTCACAGAAAATGGTGCTTTAGAACAAGGGGAGCATGATATGGAATTGAAGGGGGGCAAATTCAAGAGGTATGTGAGGAAGTACTTCTTCACAGAAAGGGTGATGGATATCAAGGGAATCATAGGGGTAAGGAACAGGGGAAGAAATTGCACTATAGATCAAGTAGGGTCTGCAGCAAAAAATGAAACTTAACAAAAATGGGCAGACTGGGTTGGCCCAACAGCCCTGATGTGCCATCACATTCTGTGTTTCTGTGTTTCACCCTGTGCCTGCAACAGCACCCATGGAGTGTGTCTGAGATACCACCCCTCCCACTTACTCAACCAGTGTTGTCAGCAGTACCCATGATGTGCGTCTGAAAAACTGATCTCCAACAAACCACCATATACCATCACCAGCACCCATGAAGTGTATCCATTCAACTCTCCTCCCCCCCACCCTGTGCACCACCACCCCATTACCCTGTGTTTGCAGCAAAATCCATGGATTGTGTCAGAGATATCAACCCCTCAAAACACAAGGTGCTGGCAGTTGCTCCCATAGAGTGAAACATAGAAATATAGAATTTGACAGCAGATAAGGACCGCTTGGCCCACCTAGTCTGCCCATTTCCCTACCTAATAGATCAGCTGCAGATTCTAGTTACCCAACAGCCTACTTCCTCCTACCCCCCCCAATAGAATTGCCATATGTCTGTCCCATGCATTCTTGAATTCCCCCTCTGTTTTTGACTCCACAACCTTCTAAGGAAGGCCATTCCATGCATCCACAAACTTCTCCATGAAAAAATACTTCCTCACATTACCGCTGAGCCATCCCCCCCTCTATCTTAAAATTGTGCCCCCTTGTTCTTGCACATCTCTTTTTCTGAAAGATGCTACCCTCTTGGACTTTGTTGATTGTATAGTTGATCTTGATTCTGCAATGTTGTATAACTAAAAAAACTGTAACCTTTAGCTGCCATTCTGTGTCTATATGTATTAAGTGTTTATGTTTGTTTTTTTCTGACGCGGAGCCTTTGTAAATGAGTCCCTGACTCAAACGTTGTAATCCTAAAGTCCGTTAAATAAATAAATAAATAAATGATTCCCTTGAGGTACTTGAAAATTTCTATCATGTCCCCCTCTCCCTCCTTTCCTCGAGGGTATACATATTAAGTTCCTTTAGTCTCTTTTCCTATGGCTTCTGGTGCAGACCCTGCACCATTTGCCATATGAAGAGAGACTAAAGGAGCTTAATATGTATAAGTGTACCATACACTAGTCCAAACCCCAACCTCCTTCTTTCCCTGTTCTTGAAGCAGCACCCATGAAGCATGTCAGAGGCACTAATACCCCAAAATCACCATGTGCCAACAACAACAACCATGGAATGTATAACTACACCAGTCCTCCCCAACACTTAGCATGTACCAGCAGCAGCACTCATGAAGTGTGTCAGAGACACTAATACCCACAAAACCACCATATGCCAAAAGCAATACCCATGGAATGTATAACTACACCAGTCCTCCCCAACACTTAGCATGTACCAGTACAAGCACTCATGAAGTGTGTCAGAGGCACTAATACCCACAAAACCACCATGTGCCAACAACAACACCCATGGAATGTATAACTACACCAGTCCTCCCCAACACTTACCATATGCCAGAAGCAGCACTCTTGAAGTATGTTCAAGACATCAATCCCCAATCACCCCTTGATGGCAGCAACACCCATGCTGTGTGCCCATACAACACTCCCCCCAACTCAACATGTGATAGCAGCAGCATGGTTTTATGTGATAAGGTGAAATTATAAGAGTGAACCCAGAATTTCAAAACCAGTTGGGCAAAACCCAAAACAGGTCTCTTTTTTCTTGTGAGGGGCTTTGCCCCCCATAACAACCTTACTAATATAACAAACTCCAAGGTCGTAGCACTTCAGGGAAGGGGTGAAACTTTTGTCGCCATTTTGCTGTTGCCCTTTCCTGTCACAATTCCAGGTGTCACCCTCTCGGGTTTCGCTCACTTCACTGCACACCCAGCAGCACCCTTGGAGGGTGACCAAGACACCCATTCCCACAAACCACCACATTTTGGCAGCAGCATCCGTGAAGTATAGCTATACAACACCACCCCTACACTCACCATGTACAATAAGCAGCACCCATGGTAGTTGTCCAAGATAATGATTCCCTCCTAAAAGCATCATCTGCTGGTAGCAGCACCCATGGAGTATATCCATACACCAGTCTCCCCCATTATCTTTTGCCAGCAGAAGCAACCATGAATGTATGTGTCCATATACCATTACCCCCACTATTCACTTTGTACTGGCAGCAGCACCCATGAAGTATGTATGATACAGTAGCACAAGAGGTGGATGCCTGAATTAAGGCACCATCCAAAACAGCGACACAATGTGGGCAAAAGCCCGAATGGCGACGGGGTGGGCAACCAGATGTGGTGTGTGGGCGACTGCAAAGACAGGATGTCGCTATATGTACACGCCGCTGGGGCGGTGGGCTGGAGGTTGAGGGGATGGGGTGGCGCTTGCAGTCAGCTGCCAAGCTGCACCATAGCATCGGGGTGGCCTCCGCTTGTGGCACATGGGGTACCGGGTTCAGGTCTGGGTCTGGGCACTACTGCATTTTTGTTGTGCCCAGCCCTAAACTTGTGTTTTTTTTGCTTTTGCCCCCCCCCCGACATACACCCCCTTGGAGTTGAGAATCTTTTAGTGGGGGGGGTGCATCGGGCAAAGCCCCCCCACAGAAAGTAAAAGAATCAAGTCCCCGGCGCCATTCTTCCATGCGCAGAGGATGTCGCCATAACGCAGGTCGCCGTTTGGCACTCGCCGTTATCACATAGAACCGTATGATGCACCAATCCCCTCAATCACCCCACCGGCAGCACCACCCATGGAATATGTCCATACAGAACTCTCCCACCCACCACCACCACTACCATGTGCCAGCAGTAGCAACCATGGAGTATATCTGAAATGCCAAATTAACCCACAAAACCACCACATCCCGGTAGCAGTATCCATGGGGTGTATCCATGTATAAGACCTCAACCCTCACCGAATGCCAGCAACAGCAACCATGGGTGTGTCCATACATCACTCCACCACACTCGCTACTTGCATGCAGCAGCACCCCATGGAGTGTATTTGAGACACCGGTCTCCCTCCACTAATCACGCACCAGCAGCAACACCCAATAAGTGCATCAGAGACATTGCCCCCCCAAATCATGATATGCCAGCAGTATCACCCATCAAAAGAGTCATTTCACAGTTCCACCCCTCCCATGTGCCAGCAGAGCCAACCATGGAGTGTGTCCAGGGCACTGATCCCCCCAAACTACCACATGCTGACAGCAGCAACCATACAGTGTATCCATGCAGCATTACCACCAAAACACACTCACCATGTACTGGCAGCAGCACTCACACATGAAGTGTATCTACAGTATATACCACTCCCACTCACGCATCATGTGCCAGTATCAGCACCCATGGAGTGTGTCTGAGGCAGCAATTCCCCCTCAAAACCGCCATGTGCTGGTAACAGCACCCATGGAGTATATCCATACACCAGTCTCCCCCATTATCTTTTGCCAGCAGAAGCACCCCATGAATGTATGTGTCCATATACCATTACCCCCACTATTCACTTTGTACTGGCAGCAGCACCCATGGAGCATGTATGGTACAGTAGCACAAGAGGTGGACGCCTGAAATAAGGCACTGTCCAAAACGGCGACACGATGTGGGAAAAAGCCCGAATTGCGATGGGGGGTGGGGCAACCAGATGTGGTGGGGTGGGCGACTGCAGCGACAGGATGTCGCTATATGTACACGCGCGCGGGGGGCGAGCATGGCGAGTGTGGGCTGGGAGGGGTTGGAGGGGATGTAGGGGGTGGTGCTGCAGTCAGCTGCCAAGCTGCGCCATGGCATCAGGGGTTGGCCTCCGCCAGTGGTGCATGGGGTACCGGGTTCGGGTCTGGGTCTGGGCGCTACTGCATTTTTGTTGTGCCCAGCCCTAAACTTGTGTTTTTTTTTTGCTTTTGCTCCCCCCCAACATGCACCCCCTTGGAGTTGAGAATCTTTTAGTAGTGGGGGGGGGTGTACGGGGCAAAGCCCCCCCACTGAAAGTAAAAGAATCAAGTCCCCGGCGCCATTCTTCCATGCGCCGAGGATGTCAGGGTGGTGAAATTGTTTTCACCGCCCTGATGTCGCCATAACGCAGGTCGCCATTTGGCACTCGCCGTTATCACATAGAACCGTATGATGCACCAATCCCCTCAATCACCCCACTGGCAGCACCACCCATGGAATACGTACATACAGAACTCTCCCCCCTCCTCCACTCACAGTGTGCTGGCAGAAGTACCCATGTACTATGCGTCTGAGACACCAATCTCTCCAAACTATCACAGCAGCACTTATGAAGTGCATCCATACACCCCTCCCCCTTACCATGTGTTGGCAGTGGTAACCACAGAGGTTGCCCAAAACACTGATTCATCCCCCAAAACCACCATGTTCCAATAACAGCAGCCATGAAGCATATCCATGCACCACTTTCCCCCCTCACAGCGTGCTGGCAGCAGCAACTATGTGTGTGTCTATACATTACTAGCTCCCCATTTACTATGTGCTTGTAGCAGCAGTTATGAAGTGGGTCTGAGACACTAATCCCCCTCCAATAACCCCCACATGTCAACAGCAGCAACCATGAGTGTGTCTATACACTCCTCCACACACCAATCACTATATGCATGTAGCAGCATTCATAGAGAGTATACATACACCACTCCCCACCCTCACCAAGTACCTGAAGTTGCAACCATGAGTGTGTCCATATATCACTCACCATACCACACACTGTGTACTTGAAGCAGCACCCATGAAGTGTGTCCCCATCTACACTACTCAGCCTGTGCCAACTGCAACAGCCATGCTGTGTGTCAGAGACAACCCCCCCCCCACACACACACAAACCACTACATGCTGGCAGCAGCACCCATGAATTGTGTCCCCATCCACACTACTCAGCCTGTGCCAACGGCAACAGACATTGTGTGTGTCAGAGACAACTCCCCCCCCACACACACACACACACACACAAACAACTACATGCTGGCAGCAGCACCCATGGAGTGTGCTTGAAATACAGATTCCCCTCAAACCATCACATGTCAACAGCAGCACTTATGGAGTGTATCCATGCCCACCTTCCCCCACTCGCCATTTGCAAGAAGCATCTGTGGAGTATAGCTGAAATATCAGTTCCAGATCCATAACTACCATGTCCAAGTAGCAGCATGCAACCATGGAGTGTATCAATACACCATTCTCCCCTCTAACCATATTCTAACAGCTGTACCTAAGGAGCATGTCTGAGACACAGATCCACCCCAAACCATGGCATGCTGGTAGAGTACATCCATAAACTATTATCCCCATCACCTTGTGCTGGCAGCAGCAACCATGAGCGAGTGTCAATACAGCACACCCTTCATTCACTTTGTGCTGACAGCAGCACCAATGGAGTGTGCCTGAGATACAAGTCTTTGAAATCATCCTGTGCTGGCAGCAACACCCATTTAGTGTGTCAAAGACAACACCCCTCCCCCCTAAACCACCATGTTCTGGCAGGATCAGTCAGGAAATGTGTCTGTACACCCCCCACTCACCATGTGTCAGCAACAACAATAGAGTGTTCAAAACAATGGTCCCAAACCACCACATGCCAACAGCAACACTTATGGAATGCATCCATGCACCCCCCCAGCACCACCACCACCACCACTACCATGTGCCAGCAGTAGCAACCATGGAGTGTATCTGAAATGTCAAATTAACCCGCAAAACCACCTCATCCCGGTAGCAGTATCCATGGGGTGTATCCATGTACAAGACCTCAACCCTCACCGTATGCCAGCAGCAGCAACCATGAGTGTGTCCATACATCACTCCCACACACTCACTACTTGCATGCAGCAGCACCCATGGAGTGTATTTGAGATACCGGTCTCCCTCCACTAATCACACACCAGCAGCAACACCCAATAAGTGCATCAGAGACATTGCCCCCTCAAATCATGATATGCCAGTAGTATCAACCCATGAAATAAGTCATTTCACAGTTCCACCCCCCCCCCACCATGTACCAGCAGAACCAACCATGGAGTGTGTCCAGGACACTGATCCCCCCAAACTACCACATGCTGACAGCAGCAACCATACAGTGTATCCATGCAGCATTACCACCAAAACACACTCACCATGTACTGGCAGCAGCACTCACACATGAAGTGTATCTACAGTATATACCACTCCCACTCACGCATCATGTGCCAGTATCAGCACCCATGGAGTGTGTCTGAGGCAGCAATTCTCCCTCAAAACTGCCATGTGCTGGTAACAGCACCCATGGAGTATATCCATACACCAGTCTCCCCATTATCTTTTGCCAGCAGAAGCAACCATGAATGTATGTGTCCATATACCATTACCCCCACTATTCACTTTGTACTGGCGGCAGCACCCATGGAGTATGTATGATACAGTAGCATGAGAGGTGGACACCTGAATTAAGACACCATCCAAAATGGTGACGCTGATGTGGGCAAAGCCGAATGGCGATGGGGGGTGGGGCAACCAGATGTGGTGGGGTAGGCGACTGCGAGACAGGATGTCGCTATATGTACACTGCCGCAGCGAGCGAGACATGGCAGTGTGGGCTGGGAGGGGTTGAGGGGATGTAGGGGTGGTGCTGCAGTCAGCTGCCAAGCTATGCCATGGCATCAGGGGTTGGCCTCCCCAGTGGTGCATGGGGTACCTGGTTGGGTCTGGGTCTGGGCGCTACTGCATTTTTGTTGTGCCCAGCCCCAAACTTGTGTTTTTTTTTGCTTTGCCCCCAACATGCAACCCCTTGAGTTGAGAATCTTTTAGTAGGGGGGTGGGTGGGGCAAAGCCCCCCCACTGAAAGTAAAAGAATCAAGTCCCCGGCGCCATTCTTCCATGCGCAGAGGATGTCAGGGTGGTGAAATTGTTTTCACTGCCCTGATGTCGCCATAACGCAGGTCGTCATTTTGCACTCGCCATTATCACATAGAACCGTATGATGCACCAATCCCCTCAATCACCGCACTGGCAGCACCACCCATGGAATACATCCGTACAGAATGCTCCCCCCCCCTCCACTCACAGTGTGCTGGCAGAAGTACCCATGTACTATGTGTCTGAGACATCAATCTCTCCAAGCTATCACAGCAGCATTTATGGAGTGCATCCATACACCCCTTCCCCTTACCATGTGTTGGCAGTAGCAACCACAGAGGTTGCCCAAAACACTGATTCATCCCCCAAAACCACCATGTTCCAGTAACAGCAGCCATGAAGCATATCCATGCACCACTTTCCCCCCTCACAGCGTGCTGGCAGCAGCAACTATGTGTGTGTCTATACATTACTAGCTCCCCATTTACTATGTGCTTGTAGCAGCAGTTATGAAGTGGGTCTGAGACACTAATCCCCCACCAATAACCCCCACATGTCAACAGCAGCAACCATGAGTGTGTCTATACACTCCTCCACACACCACTCACTATATGCATGTAGCAGCATTCATAGAGAGTATACATACACCACTCCCCACCCTCACCATGTACCTGAAGTTGCAACCATGAGTGTGTCCATATACCACTCACCCCACCACACACTATGTACTTGAAGCAGCACCCATGAAGTGTGTCCTCATCCACCCTACTCAGCCTGTGCTATCAGCAACAGCCATGTTGTGTGTCAGAGACAACCCCCCCCCCACACACACACACAAACAACTACATGCTGGCAGCAGCACCCATGGAGTGTGCTTGAAATACAGATTCCCTTCAAACCACCACATGCCAACAGCAGCACTTATGGAGTGTATCCATACCCACCTTCCCCAACTCACCATTTGCCAGAAGCATCTGTGGGGTATAGCTGAAATATCAGTTCCAGACCCATAACTACCATGTCCCAGTAGCAGCATGCAACCATGGAGTGTATCAATACACCACTCTCCCCTCTAACCATATTCCAATAGCTGTACCTAAGGAGCATGTCTGAGACACAGATCCACCCCAAACCATTACATGCCGGTAGAGTACATCCATAAACTATTATCCCCATCACCTTGTGATGGCAGCAGCAACCATGAGCAAGTGTCAATACATCACACCCTTCATTCACTTTGTGCTGACAGCAGCACCAATGGATTGTGCCTGAGATACAAGTCTTTGAAATTATCCTATGCTGGCAGCAACACCCATTTAGTGTGTCAAAGACAACACCCCTCCCCCCCCAAACCACCATGTTCTGGCAGGATCAGTCAGGAAATGTGTCTGTACCCCATCCCCCCGCCCCCCCACTCACCATGTGTCAGCAACAACAATGGAGTGTTCAAAACAATGGTCCCCCCAAAACCACCGCATGCCAACAGCAACACTTATGGAATGCATCCATGCACCCCCCACCACCACCACTACCATGTGCCAGCAATAGCAACCATGGAGTATATCTGAAATGCCAAATTAACCCGTAAAACCACCTCATCCTGGTAGCAGTATTCATGGGGTGTATCCATGTACAAGACCTCAACCCTCACCCTATGCCAGCAGCAGCAACCATGAGTGTGTCCATACATCACTCCCCCACACTCACTACTTGCATGCAGCAACACCCATGGAGTGTGTTTGAGACACCGGTCTCCCTCCACTAATCACGCACTAGCAGCAACACCCAATAAGTGAATCAAAGACATTGCCCCCCCAAATCATGATATGCCAGCAGTATCACCCATGAAATTAGTAATTTCACAGTTCCACTCCCCATGTGCCAGTAGAACCAACTATGGAGTGTGTCTAGGGCACTGATCCCCCCAAACTACCACATGCTGACAGCAGCAACCATAGAGTGTATCCATGCAGCATTGCCCCTAAAACACACTAACCATGTACTGGCAGCAGCACTCACACATGAAGTGTATCTACAGTATATACCACTCCCACTCACTCATCATTTGCCAGTATCAGCACCCACGGAGTGTGTCTGAGGCAGCAATTCCCCCTCAAAACCGCCATGTGCTGGTGGCAGCACCCATGGGGTATATCCATAAAACACTTTCCTGAAACACCTTCTGCTGGTAGCAGCAACAATGAGTGTGTCTGTACACCCAGTACGGGTCAATATAGCTTTGCCGAAACAGCGCACGAATAACCATTCTTCAAAAATCGCTCCTTCCAATCACCCTGTGCTTGCAGAAGAATCTGTAAGGCCCCTGTAGGTTGGATGCCCCTCCCAAATGCCTTGGGGAGGGGTGAGACATCACTACCTTACACTGCCACCAGTCTGCAGTGGTTCCTGGGTTCTTTTCTCAATCAGCAGTTAGGGAGGTTTGTATCCAACAGAAAAGACACGCATGATGCTTCCACCCACAATAATGTTAAAGTGAGCTAGATGTTGTAACAGTACAACCCTCTGGGAAGTCATACTTGTAGACTTCCTCACTGTAGTCACACCTTCCGCAGATCCCACAAAAATGTAAGTTTCCACCAATATGCACAAAGCATAGTTTGCGTACCAGTAAATCCAGCCCTGTCTAAACGGCACCGTGTCAAAGGCCTTGCTGAAGTCCAAACAGGCCACGTCCAATGCTCTACTTTAATCAATTTACCTTGTCACTCAGTCAAAGAATTCTATTAGAATTGTTTGACATGACCTCCCCCTCATGAATTAATTTTGTCTATGGTCTTGCAGCCCATTTGCTTCCGGGTATTCTATCATCCTTTCTTTCAGTAGTCTTTCCATCAGTTTCCCCCTCACTGAAGTGAGACTGACTAACTAATAGTTGCCAGCCTTCTCCCTGCTGACACTGTTATGTAGCGAAACAACATCAGCCCTTCTCCAGTCCTCTGGAACCACTCTTGTTTTCAGTGAGTTGTTGAACAAGGCTGTCAGTGGGGAAGCCAGCATCTCATTAGGGGGCAATAGCAGTTGTCTTCCATCAGTGGTGGATGCCCACCTTTGACGTGTGCCAGGAGCTGCACTGCAAGATTCAAATGCAGCATGCTTCCTATTTTTCAGAAGACATTCACAACCCACACTTCTGCTGGATCCTACACACTTCCGCCCATCCACATCCACACAGATCAGTTTTGGGTTGCCAAAGGAATCAGGAATAGGTGGCAGCCTGCAGTTTCCAGTGACATGGAGTCCCAGGTAAGCCTTGTTTTCTAGTGGGTTACATGCACATGAAGTCACCACTGTACCCACCAGAGCACCACGTTCTGGCATCAGCACCCATGGAGTGTGTCCAACCCACTAATCTCCATGAAACACCACATGCCAGCAGCAGCACCCATGGGGTGTATACATACACCCTTCCGCACTCACCATATGCTGGCAACAGCACTCAAGAGGTGTGTGTGACACGGACTCCCCACCACCACTTACTATATTCTGGCAGAAGCATCAGTGAAGTGTATTCATACAGCACACCATTCTCCACCCTAGTCATCGTGTACCAGCAGCAGCACCCATGGAGTGTGTTTGAGACACCGATCCCCCCCAACCACCATGTGCCAACAGCAGTGCAAATGGAGTGTGTCCAAATGTCAATTTCACCCCATCACAAAACACCACATGCCATTAACAGAACTTTTGCATGTTGCATAAACAAATGCTCTCCACATCCACCACCTTGACCCACGATGGCATAAACAAAAGCAGACGCTACTACATGCAGAGTGAGAAAATCACCAGGAAACATGTATTGACATCAAATGCAGATAAACAGACTAGTGTACAATAAAAAAAGAAGAGAAATTTATTTAGCTTTTATTCACCACATAAGTATACTATCCACCTTCATTCCCATTTCCAGGTATGACCCAATAGGTTACACAAAAAGCAAATCAGAAGTACAAATTAATAAACAATTACAATACGATACAAAGTTAGTAACAAAAACAACTAACTGTGCCACAATTGACAGCTGAAACAATCAATCAATACCAAAAGAATGTCACAAAATATACAGTATATATAGGATGGAAATACAGCTGATGTTCCAGCTGTCTGACTTAAAGCTGGTTTAGAACTGTATGGCTGTATTGGGGTATTGAATGTGGAAAAAACACACTCTGCCACTTTCATCGTTGGGCAACACTGTACTGCAAAAATGCAAGACAGTATCCTCGGCTCTGGATATGCAACAACATGCAAAGTGTGCACTAAAAACAGGAAACAGAGGTTTCTCACCCAATTTAGTTTCACACTGTGATATTTCTGGTTTTGAACAGTGGGAGATAGCAGGGATGTGGTTACAATATGTTGTGAACACATTAACGAAAAAAATAAGTAAAAAATATGGAATAGCTCCTAATACTGCAGTACAATTCATTTAAATACAGATCGGATAGGAAAAAGGTGTGAGGTGCAGTTGAAATATATTGTACAGAAAACATTGTAGTATTATTTACACACAATCATTAATAAACAGCACATCAGTTGTGCTCAGTTTCCATGTGTGTTCAGTATCTTTCCTATTAGTTATGTGTTGGACTCAGTACATTACACATAGTTTTTGGCATTTGCAAATGACAAACCCATTTTTTTTGCGCATCACTCGCCACCACAAAGCACTGTGACTTGATGAAAATCAGACCACCAAACCAGACCTGATCAATAAAATCTGGACTGGCTGGTCTGGGTGAAAGTTGTGCAAATATTGGTTATCTGGCTGCTACAGCTGACTTCTATTGATCTGATCCAGCTCCAGTGGTCATATTTTCCCCATCTAAGGCAGTGGTGAAAAAAGGACTGCCAAAACCAGACCAGATCACCAAAAGCTGGACTAGCCCATCTGTCCACACTGGTTGGATCAGCAAAATTCGCAAAACGTATAGCTGGTCTGGAATTACTGATCTGGTCTGGCAATCTGGTTTTAGCTTACAACTGGTCTGGTTTTTAGCAATCTGGTTATGCAGTCTGGTTTAACACATGCTCAGTGGTCAAAATGGGGAGGAACCTGGTGGAACTTGGTTCCAGGTGTGCAATTAAATGTCTGACTCAGTTCCAGGTGTAGAATGGGCAAAGATTGCTCCTGTATAAAATGTGCCCCCTAAAGGAATAAAACTAAGCATGGGTGGATAGAAAAAAACCCTACCCTAAATGTTACATTCGGGTACCTCTAAACTACCCTAAAAATACCCTACTGAAAATCAGATAGTTGATCAGGATTGGGTAGTTATTACCTTGATTTTTCTACTACCCTGCTACACCACCCTGACCATAACAAATATAAAATACTTTGATTTTGCCTACCCTAAACAGAGAAAACTACTTACAAGGGGCTGTTTTGAGGCAGGTAGGAAAGGTGCAGCTACTCTGAGCAAGTCTGCTACTGTTTCAAAAATACAGCCTTTCATTTTACAGCTGTATAAGGTATTTGTCTTCAGGGCCATTGTGATGTACCCTGACTATTTTTTTATTAATTTGACATTACCAGCCTGAGTGTCTGCAGTAGCTAATGAAACAGAGAGCATTTTATGATTAAATATAAATAGGGCCACGGTTATGATTCTCTAACCTGGGGACTTTCTTGGTCCAAATCCTACCAGAGCAACTGTCCATCCAGCACAGTTCTTCTTTAGTGATAACCAAATGGCCTGCCCATGTCACTCACTCCTGAGAAACACTTTATTTCAAGAATATGGTAACTGTAGCTGTCTGCTACTCCTTCAGAGATGGAGTGTAGATTTGTCAACACCAACAGTTAATTATTCCTCCCAAAGATTCTGTCACAGAGGCATAAAGTATATAAAAATAGTATTTATCACTTCACAATGTTTACACAATCTACAGGATACACAGTACACAAACACTATGAGAAATACACGTTAATAAAGAAATTTAAAAGAAATGGTTTGCACACAGCAGAAGAAACACCTAGGAAAATCTTACTTTAACTTCTTAACTTTTAGCAAAGTAGAAAGATTTCTTACCACACAGAATCTTAGTGAATCAGAGAAGATCCAATCCTTAGTGACTGCTCTTAGTCCTAATCTAACAGACTTCTGGGGTCTGGCCTCCACCTCAAAAGCCTTCAGCTGCAAGCTCCCATGCTGCATCATGAAATACGTCACTCTGACTGCATGGATTTGACAAGTTCTTTGTTGATGATACTACCTTTGTGGAGAGCCAGCCTAAACCAGAAATTTGGATTTTGTGGACTCAGAAACCCTCTCAGTGTTCTGAACCCTGTCTGTCTCAACAGGGGCTGCTGCATGGCCAGGGCAGTTTCCTGACATGAAAGACCTTGGCCTCTTTGAAGCCCCCTCATTAACTGACCAGGGGATACAGTCATTATAGAACACAGGGATTGCGACCACTGCACAGTGTGCTTCACAATAAGCACAATCATGGAGACAAGCCATACAGAAACAAGCATACTGGACTTTAGAAGGGCTGACTTTGGCAAATGGGTGAATACCTGAGAAATACACTAGCAAATGGCCAAAAAGGAGGGGTGGAAGAACAATGGAGAAAAATCAAAACTGCCATCATAGAGGCAACAAGCCTTTGTGTGAAACAGATAAAGAAAACAAAGTGGAGTAAAAAAACACTATGGTTCTTAAAAGAGGTGACAGGGAAGGTTAAGGAGAAAAAGGCTGCATTCAAAAAGTATAAGGCATCGCAGAAGAAGCACGACAGGGAACTGTATCAATTAAAGCAGAAAGAAGTGGGGAAGGCAGTCAGAATAGCAAAAGCCCAAACTGAGGAAAAAATAGCCAAGTCAGTTAAGAAGGGGGATAAAACCTTTTACAGGTACATTAGGGAGCATAGAAAGGTTAAGGGAGGAATAGTGAAGATTAATAAGGGAGAGGGGAGGCAGGCAGAGGGAGACAGTGAAAAGGCAGAGATACTGAATGAATACTTTTGCTCAGTATTCACAAAAGAAGATGAGGAGGAGTTACCTAAACCAGACAATAGAAGCACTCTGGGTAGGGGTTGACACCAGTCCATTTACAGAAGAAAGAGTCCTGAAAGAACCCTAAAACTCAAGGTGGACAAAGCAATGGGGCCTGATGGGATTCACCCCAGAACTCTAAAAGAACTAAGGAGGACCTAGTGACACCACTGACCACACTTTTAACAAATCATGGAGGATGGGGTGGTACCTGAGGACTGGAGGAGGGTAGATGTGATTCCCTTCACAAAAGTGGGAGCAAGGCAGAAGCAGGAAACTACAGACCTGTAAGTTTGACCTCAGTGGTAGGGAAAATGATGGAATCACTTTTGAAAGAAAGAATTGTTAAGTACCTAGAGGCCAGAGGGGCACAGGACCCAAAGCAACATGGATTTACAGCAGGAAGGTCATGTCAGATGAAGCTAATAGATTTCTTTGACTGGGTGACCAAAGTAATAGACCAGGGAGGGGCTGTGGATATGGCCTACCTAGACTTTAGCAAGGCATTTGACACAGTCCCGCACAAAAGATTAATAATCAAGTTAGCCAGCCTGGGAGTGGGTCCCAGGGTGGTAGCCTGGCTGCAAACTGGCTGCACAACAGAACACAAGAAAGTAATAGTGAGTGGCACACATTACAAAGAAAGGGGGTCACTAGTAGAGTACCTCAGGGTCAGTACTGGGTCCAGTCCTCTTTAACATCTTTATAGGTGGCATTGCAGAGGGTCTGAGGGAAAAGTATGCCTCTTTGCAGATAATACAAAGATCTGTAACAGAGTTGATACACAAGGGGGGTAGAAAGGATGAGAAGGGACTTGACAAGGTTGGAGGAATGGTCAGACATATGGCAACTTAGATTCAATGCAAAGAAGTGCAAAGTAATGCACCTGGGAAACAAAAACCCAGGAGAAGAGTACACAATAGCAGGGGAGGTACTAACAACAACAAAAATGGAATGGGACTTAGGGGTAGTCGTATCAGATGATCTAAAGGTGGGTAAGCAATGTGAGAAGTCAGTAAGGAGAGCCAGGACGATACTGGGATGCATAGGAAGGGGCATCACAAGTAGAAAAAGGGAAGTGGTTATCCCTCTGTACAGACAGTTGGTGAGACCCCATCTGGAGTACTGTGTGCAGTTTTGGAGACCTCATCTATGCAAGGACATAGACAGGATGGAAGCAGTCCAGAGGAGGCAACTAAAATGGTGCAGGGTCTGCATCAGAAATCATATGAAGAGAGACTGAGGGAGCTTAATATGTATACCCTTGATGAAAGGAGGGAAGAGGGGACATGATGGAAACATTCAAGTACCTCAAGGGAATCAACAAAGTCCAGGAGAGTAGCATCTGTCAGAAAAAGAGATGTGTAAGAACAAGGGGACACAATTTAAAGATAGAGGGGGGACGGCTCAGAGGTAATGTGAGGAAATCTTTTTCACGGAGAGAGGGGGATGCGTGGAACTGCCTTCCTGGGGAGGTTGTTGGGGCTAAAACAGTGGGGGAATTCAAACATGCATGGGACAGGCATAAGGCAATTGTAGTGGGGGGTGGCAGGAAGTAGGCTGTTGGTTAACTAGAATCTGCAGCTTATCCAGTAGGTAGGGAAATGGGCAGACTGGGTGGGCCAATTGTCATTATCTGCCGTCAAAGTCTATGTTTCTATATAATAAAGTCTCAGCGATGCCTGTTTTGCCTCTAGTAACAATTTCAATCTCATTTCCCTAGCACACCTCTGTCCACAGAGCAGATGGAGTTAATTAAAAAAAAAATATTGTTACAAGCTGTATAAGGCATTTATATTAGGGCCACTTTTAGATGCCCCAACATTAATTAATTTAGCATAGCCAGCTAGACACTTCACAACACTTAGTGAAACAGCCTTTTATGTCTGCATAAGACATTCATCTTAGGGCCACTGTTAGATGTTCCAACATTAATTAATTTGGTATAGCTAGCTCGATGATCCACAGCGCTTAGTGAAGCAGATAGCCTTTATGCCTGTATAAGGCATTTGTCTTAGGGACACTGTTAGATGCCCTAACATGTATTAATGTGATGTAGCCAGTCAGACTACAGTGCCATAGCACTTAATTAAAACAGCCTTTTATGGCTGTATGAGACATTCATCTTAGCTTTTAGGGTCACTCTTAGATGCCCTCATAATTACTTTTTTTTTATTAATTTATTGCATAGCAGGACAGATAATCTATTTAATTGCTGGCTATCATTTTTTATACACAGATTACCATCTATCACAGCAGCACTTATGGAGTGCATCCATACACCACTCCACCTAACCATGTGTTGGCAGTAGCAGCCATAGAGGTTGCCCAAAACACTGATTCATCCCCGATACTTTTATTCCATGTTACAACCATCCAGTTGATATTTTGCATTAGAACTGGGTGGTTATAATTACTAGCTGTCAATCTAGCTCATGCTACACTTAGCACAAGCTCACAGAAGTGTTCACAATACCACTAGTTCAATTCTTGAAGTAAAACAAACTGTAAGAAAGTGCTATCCTAAGAAACTCTGGCCAGAGCCGATAGGACTGTGACGAGCTGCCAAGTGATCAAAGTTACATGTGTGAATAGAAATTATTGAACGTCCAGGTGTAACTTGGCCATTTTTTGGAGGTGTTGCACCAAATTTTCAACATGGCCTTTTTGGGACCCCTCATCATAAAGAGTGCCAGTGTTCTTTTGTTCACTTGTCCCGAAGGGTGATTTCACAGAGCAACTGTGCCATTCTGTGCCACAGGTGCGAAAACATATTTTGGGCAGGATGTGATACATGACAGCTGTACTGTTAAAAAGGAGGTGTGAAAAAATGGCAATGTAGAAAATGTGGAGTGAAAATATTATAAATTGGCAAAGTTAGGAGCTTGTGTAGAAACTGCACAATGCACGCTTGTAACACAGTTAATTTGTGGAATTTTTTCACCAAATTTACAACATGGGCTGTTTGGGACACCACCTCATGAACAGTGCCACTGTCATGTCATGAATCAGTCCCAAAAGGTGATTTAGTGCAGCGACTGCGAAATCACCTTTCAGGACCAAGTAACAAAATGACAGTGAAAGTTTTCATGAGGTGGGGTCCCAAGAACCCTATGTTGAAAATTTGGGGCCAAAACTCAAAAATTGGATGATTTATCAACATAATTAAATACCCCATTGAATGGCATTACAGCACGCTTACCTTTGATTCTTTAATTTGCAGTTTGGCTTTGAAGAGTGCAGATGTGTCCTGGTCCAGAGAAGATGACAGTGTCGACTCCAGAGGTAAGTATGGGGTAAGGGGGTGCGGGGAGGTGGGTGCTCAAAGGGAGGGTGGGGATGGGGGAGGAGACTAGGGTAGCAACAAGGGACCATTTACTTTTTTATAGGAAAAAAAACACTTTGGGGAACCATTTTTTTTATTTACAGGCAATGGAAAAAAACAAACATTTAGGCACACTGGGGTGGGCTCCCAATGTGCCATATGAGTTGGGGGGAGGAACATGTCAAGGGACTGTTTTCTTTATTTACAGGAAATGGGGAAAAAAAGCAGACATTTAGGCACACTGGGGTGGGCTCCAGTGTGCCACATGAGCATTTGGGGGGGTACATGAAGCCATGGGGGACTGGGCACCCCAATGTCAGCAGGGGGAGGGAAAGAAATACATTTGGGCACACTGGGGTGGGCGCCCAGTGTACCAAATGAGTGGGGGACTACATAATGCCAACACGGGAACTGGGGACCCCAATGTCACTGCCTAAATGAGAACAGAGGGAGCGGGGAGGACAGCAGCAGTGGGAGGGTGCGAGATGGTTTTCTTTGTTGCCAGAGCTGGTGGTGGTGATGCAACTGCACATGCGCAGCACCCACGCATGTGCAGTTGTGGTGAATGGCATGTTGCCATTCACAACATGACAGCGCCAACAGAACTGTGCATGCGCATGAGTCACGCATGTGCAGTTCATGCCCCAGAATGCAGAAGTAACAGCCAAAATAGTCTGGCTGTTATTCCATAGCAGCCAATTGTGGTGGAGGGTTTCAAGCTCCATTGGGCTTTTGGAAGGATGCTTCCAAAAGTCCAATGAAAGGTTCCATGATTGGTCATTTTTAGAGCTACTGAGCAATCCCAAAAAAGCTGTAGGCTCTGCCCATAGGCCTAAAAATGGACTCATGGTTTGACTGTGAGCTGGTCCTAAGTATACCCCAAGAATGATGGCCAGTAATTTAATAACATTTTAGTGGGTGTATGTAAAACCATAATTTTACACACACAATTGGTGTGGGATGCTTTTATAAACCCTAAGGGCCAAGCCTGAGAGGTTTATGTGGCATCCCACACCTCGAGTGTGTGTAAAATTCTGGTTACACCCACCCACCCATGTATTGTTCTATATATAATTAATGGGTTTCAATTTCACCGATAGGGAAACCCATTATGTAATTTACCATTATAAAGGAGTGTTTATAACAGCAAACACACACTGGCTTTCCCTCCCTCTGCGCATGCACTGCCCGCAACTCTTCTGGGTTTTTCGCTGCTCTCTCACTACCCTGCCTCCTTGTCAATACCACACCACCATTGTAGCACACAGAAGTAAGTTACTTTTTTAAAAACAAAAGTACCCTTAACTAAATCTGAGACAATAAGGGCAAAAAAAAAACAGCAAAAAAATTAAGTGCTGCAAAGCGACCACAGACCACGCTAAGAGCAAACTGGACTGCAGCCGCACCAGAAGGTTAATTATTTTATATAATTGTTGTGGTGAGAAAGTGAAACCCAGCAATTATATAAAATAAAATATGAGGTGGTGTGAAAAACACAAATTTTACACACACCCTTGGTGCTGGATGCTAAAATAAACCCCTTGAGCTTCGCTCTCTGGGTTTATGTGGCATCCAACACCCCAGGTGTGTGTAAAATTCTCATTACACACACCACCCCATACATTATTCTAGTTCTTATACACAGTGACACAATAACAATACAGAATACATTAACATTAAATACTCAAATAACTGAGACCATAAATAAAGCAAACTGCATTTGTGGAGTGTAAGACGGAATATTAAATCAAGAGATGAATCAGTTATTCTTCCTCTGTACAGATCACATATTCACTCCAGATTGATTGTGCTCCTCAGTTATGGTCTCCATGCAAGAAGAAAGACATTTTAAGAATTGTAACAATTCAAAGAAAAATCACAAAATATTTAGGTGGTACACAGTCCTTAAATTGTGAACAAAGACTGGACAAATTTGGATTACTGTCTCTTGAAAAGAGAAGATTCAGAGGTGACCTTATGCTCGCTAGAGATATTATAGATGATGAAAACTTAATGTTTGAAATTGGCATCAATTTCAAGCAGATAAACATTAACACAAGAGGACATCCACTTCAAATAAAGAGATAATGCTTTAATACCAGAAAAAGAGGATATTTCTTCTCTCAGAGAATTATAAATCCATGGAACATGCTCTCTACAGATACTGTCATCAGTAAAACCAAGGATATTTTCAAAAAACACCTAGACAACTATTTATTATGTAACCATTCCCTTCAGTATTATGGGTGACTGACAGGAGTGTTGATGGCTTTGGCCCTATACTCCTTCTTAGTGCATCTTAGTGAATCTTAGTGACAGAGAGATGACAATGAGATTAGTTATTCAGATGAGGAGGTAGGAGACAATGTAGTAGGCAGGATCTGCAGGATGCTAGGGTGTGTTTGTGGAGGGGTACCACTGGAAAAAAAAAGAAAGGTGGTGTTACCATTGTATTGATCACTGATGAAACACCACATAGAATACTATGTCCAGTTATGAAGACCACGTCTCAGGAAGGTCATAGACAAGGTGGAGGCTGTTCAGGCGGGCAGCTAAAATGGTGCAAGGGCTGCATCAAAAACCCTATGAGGAGAGACTGATGGATCTCAACATGTACACCCTGAAAGAGAGGATGGGGTAGGGACATGATAGAAGAGTATAAATACCTCACAAGGATGAATAAGGTACAGGAGGGGAGTATTTTGTTTTTCAGAATACAAGGTGCACAAGAATAGAGCAGCATGCAATGTAGATGGAAGGGGGAGTTTTGGAGGGATGTAAGGAAATTCTTCATGGAAAGCGTGGTAGATCCTGGAACAGTCTTGCAGTACAGGTGGTGAGCTAAAGAACAGTGGTTGGCTTCAAGCATGCAAGGGATATCCACAAATGAATTCTGGTAGAAAATCAGGGAGGAAGAGGAGAGTAGCCAGAGATCATGCAGGGTCTAAGGTGACAGTATAGGCAAGGGAAAAAATGGGCAAACTGGGTAGGTCAAACTGTCCTTCTCTGCCAACAAATTCTATGTTTCTATGAGAGGATGCTGCTGCAAGGCACGCAAAGGCAAGTACAGAAAAAGGATCACATGCTAAAAGTAAGAAGTTTATTAATAACAATTAAACAAATTACTTCTGAAATACTGCAATCTGATTGGCTGTCAGCATTCCAAGAGCTTAAAATTAATCTCTGGTACACTGTCATGTACAGCCTTATCACCATGGCACAGCAATTCTTCCTCTCAGCATTCCATCTTTCAGCACTGCTGAATGACTGGAATGATGTATTCTAATTCTGAACCAGCATTCTCAAACAGTTAGTGGATAAACAATGTTATTAGCAATCTCCCTCTCAGTGAGGAATACATTCCATAGTTACACTTCTAATGCTTTTCTTTTGGAAACATTTTTTTTTGGGGGCCTGGACATTTATTCCTCCCTTCGGAGGTCTGCCCATGCCCCATCTGCATCCCCTCCTATGCCCAGGCTTACCCCCTGGGAGGGGTCACCGGGGGGCTTCCCTTCCCAATGGTAATTATAGGTCACCCCCAACTTATCCCTGGGTCAGGGCCATGGGAGAGGGACCCCCCTGGCAGACATGTAAGGCAGTTGATGATGACGGCATCGCATGGAGATTATACCAGGGGTCATCAACATTTGCGTGCTGATACCCCAGGAATGGGAATGTGCAATGATGACCAGTCCCTGCCCTACATTCTGGTACCAGCCATGTAGCACCACCAGCCTCCATCAGTGGGCAATGAAGTTCCAGACACTCTTCTCCCCTTCCCTGGAGAAGGACAGCAGTCCCATGGATGCTCAATCCTTCTCCCCCCAGCTGGCCCTCCAACCCCCAGGTCCATTCCCAAATCCAGGTTTTCAGTGTCATGGGTGGCATTCCAATCACTGCGCTGGCAGGCCAGCCTGGAAACATTTTTTTAATACTAGTAAGAAAGCACCTCAGAAGATATATTAACAGTCAGTTTGTCACCCCCAAGTGGCAATATGGTACTTTGCTGCACTTGCACCACATTATGCCTCTAGGGAGTGATTAAGAGGTTGTTAATCTAACCTCTGGTCTTGACATAGATTATTTCAACAAGGAGATGGCAGTGTAGGGTTTTCTAACCTGAAAAACTGGTTGGGGCACTCTGGGCCGAAAAGGCCAGTACACAAAATGTTCTCTCTCTTTTTTTTTATTTAAACTTTGTTTTTATTCAGAGAGAAAAAAAAATCAAAAAACAAATTCACACAAGAAGCGACATCTCAAAAAATAAAATCGAGTAAAGTACAAGCAAAAAGTATTATACATTTTAGGGGGGTTAAAAAGAATTAGAAATGTTAAGACTAATTAAAAACAAGCATTTGTCAATGCCAGATTTTGTCGCGCTGGCATTGGCTTTGGTAGTGCAGAGCGGAAAAACATTTTGGGCAGGATGTGAAAAATGACAGTTGTACAATTCATAAGGTGGTGTAAAAGAATGCCAGTGTTGAAAATGTGGCATGTAAATATTGCAAATTTGCAAAGTTATAAGTGTGCGTGGGAAATGCACAATGCACGCTAGTAACACAATCATTTTATGGGCGTTCAGCACAAAATTTCCAATATAGGCATTTTAGCACCTCTGCTCATGTACAGTGTCACTGTTATTTCCTCAAACTGTCCCAAATAGTGATTTCACACAGTGACCGCGCTATTCTGCGCCGGACATGCAAAAACACATTTTGGGTAGGATATGTGGAATGACAGGTGTACTGTTCATCAAGAGGTGTGGAAAAATGCCAATGATGAAAATCCAGAGTGAAAATATTACAAATGCACACCATTACGAGCATGTGTGCAAACTGAGCAATGCACGCTCGTAGCACAGTCATTTTATGGAGTATCATCACCACATTTTCAACACAGGCATTTTAGGACCTCTGCTCATGAACAGTGTCACTGTCATTTTCGTAATCTGCCCCGAACACTGATTTCCCACAGCGACTGCAGTATTGTGCACCGGAAGTGCGGAAACACATTTCGGCCAGGATGTAAAAAATGACAGCTGTACTGTTCACAAGGAGGTGTGAAAAAATGACAATGTTGAAAATCTGGCATGAAAATATTGCGAATTTGTAAAGTTACGAGCGTGTGTAGCCACTGCGCAATGCACACTCGTAAAACAGCCATTTTTGGGATTTTTCCACCAACTTTGTAACATAGGCTTTTTGAGAGGCCACCTCATGAACACTGCCGCTGTCCTTGCATTAATCGGTCCAGAAAGGTGATTCCACGCAGTGACTGTGAAATCACTCTTTGGGACCAATTAATGTCATAACAGTGACAGAATTCATGAGGAGGGGTCCCACAAACCCCATGTTGAAAATTTGGTGCAAAAATTCCAAAAAATGCCCAAGATGTGCATCAAAGTTGAAAAAACCCTATTTATTCCATTATACAGCTTACCGGCATTTCCTCAGTTCGCGGTCAGCTTTGAAGAGTGCAGATGTGTTCCCGGTCCACCGAAGATCGTTACACCGAGCTCCGGAGGTAAGTATGCAGTGGGGGGATGTGTGGAGGCAGGGTGAGCAGTGGGTGGGTGTGGGTGGTGAGAGGGGGTAGGGAGACTACAAGGGACTGTTTTCTGTTTACAGGTGTTGAAAAAAAATAAAAGACATCGGGGGACCGTTTTCATTTTAATAGGTACTTTGGCACACTGGGTTGGGCTCCCAGTGTGCCACCTGAATGTGTGTGTGTGGATGGGTGCTTTAGCCGATGGGGGATTGGGCACCCCCATCAGCAATCAAGGAAAGGGGGGGCGCAGGAGCTGAGGGGGATTTGACACCCCCTCGGCAAGCAAAAACAGAGGGGGTTACATGATGCCAATGGGGATTGGGCACCCCCATCAGCACACAATAAACAGGGTGTTGACAGGCAACAGCAGCAGTCACTGCCACCATGTTGCCTGTATGTAGGGGGAGGTGTGCTGTGGTCAAGCTGCATGAGAGCTTCATTCTCACTGCAGTGGATCTTTTCTCTGATCTCTTCACCTCATTAGCTAGACAGGGTGTCGACCCCTGCTGCTGGCTGATTGGGGAATGTGGGACGCACCTACTGGTGTGTGCCCTGCATTCAGCCAACACTGACCGTGCCTCCAAATCTGCACTACTGCAAGATGTTGGCTGTGCAAGCGCATCAACATAATGAGGTAACATTCTCAATAACTGACGTTTTTTCCATGATTTCATGCTCCAAGCTATAATATCCTACCAAAATGAAATACATAGGCATCAAATAAGCAAAAAAGGAAAAATGAACACCTGGTTGCCCTCTTATTTAACATTTATTAAGGTAAATTGAGAATCCATGATATAGCAAAGAAAAATTAAATTGCATCAGATTTCCCAAACTTCTGAGAAAAGGTAACATAACATTTAATTATTTCATCAGTACATATTGTGTAGTAACTACCTCTTTTTCATCGACAAAATCAGACCCAAGGTATGTTGGTATTCATGTCCCCCTACTAGGCAGTTTCTGAGGCAGCCTTCCATTTCCTTAAAATCTATCCTCCTAAAGTCCAGGATCCTCATCCTCATGTGGTTTGCCTCTGCTCCAGTCTTAATGTTAAACCACACTATACGGTGATCACTGGTACCTTGAAAACACTGTAGTGATTCAGTGATTCAGATTCAATGTCAGGTAATACTTCCAATATATTATCATTATGGTCACCACCACCACCTCTACCAACACCCATGCCAACCACACAGCCATTTTTTGTACCTTGCCCCATTCAATTGGGTGTTTTGCTTTTGCATGTCACATCATTAATGATGTTCCAAAATGTGTTCCTTGCCATGACTGTTTCTATTTTTGCGCAGACTGTATACAGCTAGGGAGCTGTTTGCAAGGCCAGTATAGAATAAATTCCACACAAAATATTTATCCTATGTACTTTGTACCTTGTGCAAGGGTGCCAGGCACTATTCTTTGTGCAGTCAAGTGAACTGGAGGAAACCCTACAGCTAGACATAAGCAGTAAAACAGTGTGAAGAGCTCGGTAAAAAGCTTACTTACAGCAGTCAAAGCATGCAAATTAATGATGTGCAAAACATTGTTTCTCCCTTAGATCCAAAAGGACATTAATCAAAAATCTACAGGTTCAAAATACTGTACATTGAGAGTTTATGTTTGTAACAAAAGAGTAAAATGTAAAAAATGTTTAATGAATTAACAAACGAAAGCTCATATCATTTCATCTGGATAAAAAACTTAGAAAATAATTATACAAGCACTAGCAGTGCTGGGAACAGCAGGGGAGCGGCAAAGTTAGGAAATCAGGTGGCAGCTGTGTCTTGGGCACAAATGAGAACAGTAAACCACCCTCAATTACCATAAAAGAAGACTCCATGTTATTGGAATATGTAAATAGTGTTTCAGCCACAAAAAATGCTATACTCGAGGGTGATTTTAATCTCCCATGGATAAATTGGAATACTCTCAGTACTGTAACTCAAGCTGAGAGTGCTTATCTTGAGTCTTTTCTGATAAATAACGTGGAACAATCAGTGAAGCAAAATACTAGGGGGAATAATATATTAGATCTAATTTTGCATAACTTGGGTACTAGAGTAACAAATTGCAATGTTTCCCACCTCCTTGGATCTAGTGACCACTCTATGGTTAATTTTACTTGCAAAGGTGTCTTTGGCTCAGACACAGGTAGTGCAGTTATTTATAATTTTAAAAAAGCTGATTTTGAGAAATTAAATAAAGAATTGACATCTTGGGACTGGGAAAAAAAATTTAAGAACAAATCCTTAAATGAAATGTGGCATATATTCAACATTAAACTATCAGCTGAAATATTGGAACATATTCCACAAATGATGAAAAGTGATAAAGTGGAACAAAAAACTCCCTGGATTAATGTTAAGGTTAAAACTCTTATTAAACAGAAGTATAGGGCTTTCAAAAGGGCAAAACTTAGTGGTACACAAAAAAACTGGGAACACTATAAAAATCTCTTGAAGATAACTAAAAATAATGTTAAAGAGGCAAAAAGGAATTATGAGGTTAACTTAGCAACAAGGGTTAAGGATAATTATAAGTCCTTTTACAAATTTGTAATTAATAAAATGTGGGCTACTCCCACTCTAGGCCCATTAAAGGACCAGACTCGTAAATTGATATTAGAAAATTCCCATATGGCGGTATTATGTAATCAGTATTTCACCTCAGTTTTTAATATTAAAACTTTAGCAAAAAAAATCATAATTCCTATACAATACCAGGAGTGTACCTTATTATAGCACTAGACATCCAAAAGCGTCTACAAGGGTTGGATCCTATTAAATCAGAAGGCCCAGACAGTCTTCACCCTCGTATTCTTAAAGAATTAGCTATTCACTTATCTGGACCAATTGTAGCATTATTTATGCAATCCATTGAAGAAGGACAGGTTATTGACATATGGAGGCAAGCAAACGTGGTGCCCATCTTCAAACAAGGTTCTAAGCTTGAAGTATCAAATTATCAGCTTATTAGCCTGACATCTATCCTAGGTAAAATCCTTGAGGGAATCATCAAGGAACATATAGGGGAAATAGCTAAATCTGATATTTCCCAGCATAGTTTTGTTAAGGGCAGATCATGCCAGACAAACCTGCTGGAATTCCATGGCAAAGTTACTATGGCCTTGGACAAAAACGAGTCAGTGGATGTCATTTTTTTTGGATTTTTCAAAGGCCTTTGATAAGGTTCCACATGGGGAACTGTTTAATGCATTGATAGATATGGGTTTAAGTGTAATCTTACCAGATGGGTGGACTCATGGTTGAACTGTAGAACCCAACAGGTTTGCATAAAAGGCTCTTATTCAGGATGGGAACAGGTGTCTAGCGGAGTCCCACAGGGCTCTGTGCTCGGCCCATGTCTCTTTAACATATATATTTTCTCATTAAGTACTTCAGCTGGAGTATGGTTAACCAAATTTGTGGATGGCATCCTTGTTGGTCATATTGTAAACAACCTAGAGGATGTAAATACCTTATGGCATGCACTTGGTGAACTTGAAAGCTGGGCAGATAAAAATAAACTAAATTTTAATGTTAATAAGTGCACAGTCATGCACTTTGGGAAAAATAATCTACTAGCCAAATACAAGTTAGGAGATAAATTATTGAATTAGGTTGAGGATGAAAGGGACCTGGGTGTAAGGGTGAAAAATAACTTAAGTCCAAAACTTCACTGTCAGCAAGTTATTAAAAAGGCTGGAGGAATACTTCATTGTATAAATAAACATATTCAAAGTAACAATAGCAAAGTGTTACTCCCCTTGTATACTTCCTTGGTAAGGCCGCATCTGGAATATTGCAATCAGGTTTGGTCCCCACAAGACCAGGGTGCAAAATATGCTCTGGAAAGAATACAGAGGAAAGCTACAAGGAGGATGCATGAAGTAAAAGATTTAACTTATGATGACCACTTAAACCAGTTGGGACTTTTTTCCCTTGGAATATCATAGGATGAGAGGTGACCTTTGTATGGTTTTTAGAGCACTCCATGATGATCTTTTATGGGACTAAATATTAGAAATAACATTTATGAAACAAGGGCACATCCGTTGCAACTGAAGGGAGAATGCTGTAAAACAAAAAAAAGAAGTTCTTGGGTTTACAATTAGAGTTGCTAAAGTTTGGAATACATTGCCTTTAATGGTGGTGACTAGCGATACAATGGATATTTTTAAGACAAGGCTTGACAGCTATCTATGTAAAAATTCATTAAAGGGCTATGTGTAAAAATTTGGTGAGCTACATGAACCTTGGTCTTTTTTGCTCTGATATCCTATGAAACCTATGAATCCAGTGAGGTTCTAGTACCTATTTGAAAGGACTGCTAACAGTTGTTTAATACTTAATGAATATTTATAACTGCAATTGCAGATGTTTTCATAAGTTTGTGAAGAAGTTTAAAAGCAAGGAACAGAGATTTTGCAATAATTAAAACCTGGTATGTAACATAGAGTTTGCTTCATTAATAGCATATAAGAATTGTCACCCCTGAAAAAGGGATCTCTGGTCTCAGTGGGTTCACCCGGTTACCAAAATCAAAATAAATAAATAAAATATTGTATGTTATTAAGACTGCGCTAAAACATAACTTTTATCTTAAGAACAGTCCCCCCAGAAAAAGCCTTTTCAGATGAAACATCAGGGTTGTTGAATAAACAAAAATCAAATGACAACATTTTGTGGAGCGTGGGGGGGGGGAGGGTGCTGGAGAAGCTGAAGGAGTAAGATAAGGTTTTCAGAGCTCCACTACAGTCAGATCCTAAAATCTGTTAAAAGTCCATATTGCTCCTGAACATCTAACAGTTAAGTTTGTCATGTAATAAAGATCCAGAGTAAAGGACCTAGCAGAGGCTAGGCTCGACAATATTAAGAAATTTCTCTCACTTAAAATGGGAAAAGCTGTGTCACTGTGAGTGAATGATGTTTTAGTTGTGTTGCAGGATGTAATGGCTTCACTTGCAGCAGAGCATCCTCATACGTGTGCCAAGCCAAAACAGCCTGCAAAACTTACGCTGCTATCTATTCAAACCCTTTTGTTGGGGTTTCAAGAAGAATCTTATTCACTTTTTAATAAAATCCATGGTACTCTGGTTGATATTTCAAACAGATGTTCCCAAATTGAGGAAAAGCGTCATAACTGCGAAGAGCGAGTCACATCTGTAGAAAAGACTGCAGAAAAACTTTCTGGTAGGGTAACGACCCTGGAAGATGCAATAAATAGATTTTACATGCACATGAGCAACTCTCAAATATTGCAAACATTTGAGAAAATTGAAAACACTTCGCTTATGAAAAATGTTTGGCTGACAGGACTATCGGCCAACATATCTGCAGCTAATCTTAAGTCTGTGGTAGAGTGCATAATTATTTCTATTTTGTTCCTCTTGAAAGTCCATTGACTTTGGAATCTGTATTTCACTCTCAGCCACAGAAAAACAAAGGAATGGCTGGAGTCAGATATTTGATTTGTACATTTTCATCTATTTCTCAACGTAATTACGTTCTTCAACTTGCCCGGCAAAGAAAAGGATTTTGATATCAGAATTTAATTCTCCATCTGTACCAAGACTTTTGTTTGATTATTCAATGCAGGAGAAAACATTTATTTGACTATCAGAACTGAATTCATGAAAGCTGGTGTCATAATGGTACTTCAAACATCTGAGAAGTGTAATGTTACCTTCCAGGGAAAAGATCACTATTTCTGGATGTTGATGCAGTTCAGGAATTTAACATTCCCATGTTGGAGTAGAGGAACAGTGGGGAAAAATATAGGAGGGCATAATTAAGGCAACCAGCCTCTGTGTGAAGTGAGTAAAATCAAAAGGAAAACGA
Organism: Neoceratodus forsteri; assembly: GCA_016271365.2. Taxonomy (NCBI): domain Eukaryota; kingdom Metazoa; phylum Chordata; order Ceratodontiformes; family Ceratodontidae; genus Neoceratodus; species Neoceratodus forsteri. The sequence continues at coordinate 997,960,265 of CM057458.1, read as the reverse complement.
GATTGCTGTGGTACACTACGGAAGTGGCCATGGTGGTGAAGGAAAATTCAGAGGGACGAAGACAGGGAAGTGAACCAAGTGAAACAGAGGGAAGCAAGTAAAGCAGCAAGGGAAGCAAAGTCACCAAAACAGTGGTAGATGTCTGGAATAGAGTGCCAGAGGAAGTGGTAGAGGCAAAACAGCAGGGGGCTTCAAGTATACACTGGATACACATAGGGGAATGAAAGGAAATGGGCAAGGAGGAAAGAGGGTTGCAGGAAACCAGTTACTTTCTTATTCCCTTTTGCTTTTGTTGCCCAGAAAGGTTTTCTCAAGTCCATGTACCGTACTGAACCATTGTACACTGTTTCTGCCGAACCTACTTTTCAAAAAAGGCTGTTCCACTCTTGTATGCCTTGACGTGTACTGAAGTCTTTAAGGAACTGAAACACTCTGAGGTGAAGCAGGTTCCCATAATGACAGACATAGGGACCAAAAAGCCTGGATGCCTGGAATAGACTGCCAGAGGAAATGATGGGGACAAACAAAGTAGTGGGCTTTAAGCATGCATGGGGCAGACATAGAGGAATATTAGGAAATGGGCAAGGAGGAGGGAGGGTCACTGGAAACCAGCTAGGATCTGCAGATATACTCTATACTCTATGCAAGGACCACCTGGGCAGACTGGGTGAGTCAAACAGTCCTTTTCTGCTGATAAATTCTATGTTTCTGTGTTTCTACCTCCCTTTTGTTTTTGTTGCCCAGATAGCGTTCCTCAGGTTTGTGCACTGCATTGATCCACAGTACACTGCTCCTGATGAACATACTTTTCAAAAAAGGCTGCTCCAGACTTGCATGACTTGGAGTACACTGATATCATTAAGAAATTAAAACACTCTGGGGTGAAGAAGGTTCCTTTAATGACAGACGTGTGGACCAAAAAGGAAACTGAAGCTCATGTTCAGTATAGGAACTGCGGTGCTGACCTCAGAAGCCACCCAAAACCCCCAAAAGCAGAAACTCAAAACAGAAACCGGCAGTACTTGAATGATTCACCAAACCAGGAAGCTCAATGAATCTGCACATCCAGACATCTGGAAGACTTGAATAGTTTATTGCTAGTCTTGCAGTACACAGGCTAAATGCCAAGTGCTCAATGTCCCATTATATACAGCAACAGAGTCAAACAGTGCTTACTAGGAAAAATCCCTCAAATCCTCCTTCAATCTGCCACTATGCCCTGGGGATTTGGTAATCTAATCTCCCTCTGGGGGTGGGGCTAAGGTGGACTAATTAGACAGTCTTTATTTAAGGCCTCTGGTGATGACATAACAATCGCTTAGTGATTTTATATAAAAAATTACAAGAGAAAAACGTACCATAGAAAACTTTCTGTATGTACATAATATTAGTATATCTGGACATACTGCATTTTGTTCAGATTAATCACATTTTTGGTAGTCCCAAAATCGAAAATATTAACTCAGCATATAAAAAAAAGTCTTTCTTTCTTTCTTTCTTTCTTTTTTTCTCATGTAGCTTAGATCAGAGGTTAGCTCAGCTACTATCTAGATAATATAATAATGTCCTTATACATCTTAAGCTAGCAAATGGGGAGAGAGGTACAGCCCCTGATACATCGAGTGGGAAAAACACCCCTCCCTCCTCAACCAGTGATCAAACAGGAGTTCAGCATGTTTGTAGTTCATTTGCATCACCAGGTAAGGAAAAAGGTCCAGCTCCCCATTTGACATGCAGGGGAAATGCCAGACCTCGCCCAACAACTAACGCAATGAAATCTGGCCAAGGAAAATCATGTGAACAAATGCCCGCAATCTGGAAAACAAGATCCCAGACCTGGAGGCAACAATGACAGAGGCTAAACTGGACATAGTAGCCATTAGTGAGACATAGTTAATCAGTAACCACACTTGGGAGACTTCGGTATCAGGCTATGTACTATTTAGAAGAGACCGAGGTGCAAAAAAGGAGGGTGCAGTGGCCCTTTATGTCAATGAAAATATCAAAGCTACAGAAATTCAGAATACACATAAGGAGCCAGAAGAACTGTGGGTCACCCTGGAAACAGGAAATGGGACAGCCATATGAACTGGGGTTGTCTACAGGCCTCCAGACCAGAGGGAGGACACAGACAAATTACTGTTAGAAGATATACAAAACTTGACAACTAAAGGGGAGGTTCTGATAATGGGAGACTTCAACATGCCAGATACAGATTGGTCAATACCAGCAGGAACATCTGCCAGAACTAGACACATAGTGGATTCCCTGCAAGGGGAGGGCCTCAAACAACTGGTACAACTATCCACAAGAGACAGGGCTATCCTGGATCTAGTACTGACCAATGGGGAAAGGATCACAGATCTCCAGGTAGAAGGTCACCTGAGGGCCATGGTTCACTTTGGCCACTAGAACTAAATCATCCCATTCCAAGGCAAAAATATGGGATTTCAGAGGAGCTGACTTTGATAAGATGGCCAACAGAGTTAAGTTAGCTCTGGCAGGAAGAAATACAGGTGAGTGGACACAGGCAAAATTGGCAATCATTAAGGATGCAATACTTGAAGCAACATCCCATTGTGTTAGGGAGAAAGGCAAGAGCAAAAGAAGGAGGACATTACTTTGGTTTTCAAAAACAGTAGCAAAAAAGATCAGAGCCAAAAGGTTGGCCTTCAGGAAATATAAGGGAATGCAGCAAGACAAAGATAGGAAGGCATACCAAACTTCCCTAAGGGAAGCAGGGAAGGCAGTAAGGCAGGCAAAGGCCCAAACCAAGAAAACACTAGGATGAACAGTAAAAGAAGGGGACAAGATTTTCTAGAGATACATTAGTGAAAGAAGAAAGTGCAGAGGGGTATTGCTCAGATCAAAGGGGATAAGTAGGAGTGTGTGGAGGAGGACCAAGGAAAAGCATCTATCCTAATCAGATACTTCTGTTCAGAACTTACTGAGGACAAGATAGGGCAGGGCCCACAGCACAGCACCATGGACATGGAGGGAGGGGAAGGAGGTGTGCACAAGTCCCTTCACAAAAGAAAGGGTCCTACAAGAGCTTCCTAAGCTCAGGGTGGACAGGGCAATAGGACTTGATGGTATAAATCCCAGGGCACTAAACGAGCTAAGGGTGGAAATAGCAAAGACATTATCAGGTCTGTTTAATGAGTCTCTGAGCACAGGAAAGGTCCCAGAAGACTGGAGAAGGGCTCATGTGATCCCGCTTCACAAGATTGGCATCAGGGAGGAGGTAGGGAACTACAGACCAGTCAGTCTTACCTCAGTAGTGGGCAAGATTATGGAGGCACTCCTTAAGGAAAGGATAGAGCAATACTTGGAATCCATAGGAGCACAGGATCCAAGACAGCATAGGTTTACAACAGGAAGGTCCTGTCATACTAATATCATAGATTTCTTTGACTAGGTAACCAGAGTGGTGGACCAAGCTGGTATTGCCTACCTTGACTTCAGCAAAGCTTTCGATACTGTCCAACATAGCAGATTAATTAATAAGCTGGGTAGGCTCAGAATGGGTCAGTGGTTGGTCAACTGGGTGGCAAACCAGTTGGTAAGCAGAAAACAGAGAGTGGTGGTAAATGGTATACAGTCAGAAGAGATGCAAGTCACAAGTGGAGTACCTCAGGAATCAGTCCTGGGGCCAGTCCTCTTCAATATCTACATCAGTGACATTGCAGATGGACTAGAGGGTAAGGTTTGTCTGTTTGCAGAGGACACCAATATATGCAACAGAGTAGATGATCCTGATGGGGTGAGCAGAATGAGAAGAGATCAGGATAAGCTGGCAAAATGGTCAGAAGAGTGGCAACTGGGGTTTAGCACAAAGAAGTGCAAGATCATGCACATATGGAAGAGAAACCCTGCAGTTACCTATGGGTTGGGAAGGGAGTTGCTGGCTATCACAAGGGAAGAAAGAGACTTGGGCATCATCATCACAGATGACCTGAAATCATCCAAGCAGACCACTAAAGCAGCAGGTAAGGCTAGAGGGATGTTGGGGTATATTAGTAGGGGTATCACAAATAGTAAGAGGGAGGTAATAATCCCTCTTTACAAGACACTGGTTAGGCCTCATCTGGAGTAATGCATGCAGTACTAGAAGATACACCTGCATTCACAAACTGGAGGCGGTCCAGAGAAAGGCAACCAAAATAGTGCAGGGTCTACATCAGAAAACATATGAGGACAGATTAACGAAGCTCAGTATGTATACCCTAGAGCAAAGGAGGGAGAGAGGTGATAATGATCGAAACATTCAAACATCTTAAGGGCATTAACAAGGTGAAAGAGTCTAACGTTTCAATATAAGAAAAATAGCAGGACAAGAGGATACAGCATGAGATTAGAAGGAGGCCGATTAAGAGGTAATGTGAGGAAGTTCACTTTCATAGAAAGGGTGGTGGATGCATGGAATGACCTACCTCAGGCAGTGGTGGCTATGAATGCAGTGCAGGGCTTCAAACAGGCATGGGATATGCATAAGGGAGCAATACAGATGAGTATGAATAGATAGGCCATTGACAGAGTAAAGGCCGATGGCACATTCATAAGGTAGAAGAAATGGGCAGGCTGGATGGGCCTTGCGATCCTTATCTGCCATCAACTTCTATGTTTCTATGTTTCTTAAAGCAAAGGTTTGCCCTTACAACATGGCTACAGTAAGTACCCAGACATGAGAGAAAATAACAGTTTTAGAATTGTGAGAGCCAATTAAGTAGTCAAACGTGCAGAAGGTAACTAAGCTTAGAAAAATAGAAGAAAATATGCTGCAGCCATCCACCAGTTCTGATTTGGAGGTTTTCAGGTGATATACTATAGACAAAAAAATAGAACTCACATGCTAGAAAGGACAGGCAGACAAATCTATTAAATACCCATGAAAACAGTGCTGGTTTACAATGAGAAAAAAGCTAAAACACATAGGATGTGACAAAATACCTGCCCACAAACAGATACGTTGGGAAAATCTTGTAAATAAAGAAATTAACCCACGACAGAGCGTGGATCTATCAGGTATTAATGTATGTCTGGGGGGGGGGGGAGTGGTTCCAGCCACCCAGCCATACATTAATACCTGTTATAAAATGGGCAAAAAATGTCCTAAATGCTGATTGGCTGAAAGACTTTTTCAGCCGTGTTCTTATCAAGCCATAACTTTGCAACCGGTACTCCTTCAGCAAGCCAGAACCACATCACAAAAAAATATTAGTGGGACACTTTACACACTCCTGGCAACCTGGCATCACTAAGCAAGTGAAGGTTTCTGCTGGCTTCCCAAAAGCTGCATGCCCCCGTCTACTACCCACACGGCCGTTGAAACATAGAAACATAGAATTTGACAGCAGATAAGGACCACTTGGCCCACCCAGTCTGCCCATTTCCCTACCTAATGGATAAGCTGCAGATCCTAGTTAACCAGCAGCCTACTTCTTCCTACCCCCACCACCTAGAATTGCCTTATGACTGTCTAATGCATGCTTGAATTCCACCACTGTTTTTGACTCCACAACCTCCACTGGAAGGCTGTTCCATGCATCCACAACCCTCTCTGTGAAAAAATACTTCCTTAAATTACCTCTGAGCCTCCCCCCCTCTATCTTCAAATTGTGCCCCCTTGTTCTTGCACACCTCTTTTTTTGAAAGATGCTACCCTCTTGGACTTTGTTGAGTCCCCTGAGGTTCTTGAAAGTTTCTATCATGTCCCCCCCTCTTCCTCCTTTCCTCAAGGCTATACATATTAAGCTCCTTTAGTCTCTCTCCATATGTCTTCCGGTGCAGACCCTGCACCATTTTAGTTGCCTTCCTCTGGACAGCTTCCATCCTGTCTCTGTCTTTGTGGAGACTGGGTCTCCAGAACTGCACGCAGTACTCCAGATGGGGTCTCACCAGCTGTCGGTACAGAGGGATAATAACTTCCTATTTTCTACTGGTGATGCCTCTCCCTATGCATCCCAGTATCCCCCCAGCCCTCCTTGCTGCCCTCTCACATTGCTTGCCCACCTTTCGGTCTTCTGATATGACTACCCCCATGTCCCTTTCCATTTTTGTTGTTGTTAGTATCTCACCCCCCATTGTGTACTCTTCCCCTGGGTTTTTGTTTCCCAGGTGCAATACCTTGCACTTCTTAGCACTGAATCTAAGATGCCATACATTTGATCATTCCTCTAACCTTGCCAAGTCCCTTTTCATCCTTTCCACCCCACCTTGTGCATCAACTCTGTTGCAGATCTTTGTGTCATCTGCAAAGAGACATACTTTTCCTTCCAGTCCCTCTGCAATGTCGCTTATAAAGACATTGAAGAGGACCGGTCCTAATACTGAACCCTGCGGTACCCCACTAGTAACCCCCCTTTCTTCAGAGTGGACTCCATTTACTATTACTCTCTGTGTCCTATTCTCCAGCCAATTCTTTACCCAGTCTGTCATCTTGGGAACCACTCCCAGGCTGGCTAACTTGTATATTAATCTTTTGTGCGGGACTGTGTCAATTGCCTTGCTAAAGTCTAGGTAGGCCATGTACACAGCCCCTCCCTGATCTACTACTTTGGCCACCCAGTCAAAGAAATCTATCAGATTCTTCTGGCATGACCTTCCTGCTTTGAATCCATGCTGCCTTGGGTCCTGTGCCCCTCTGACCTCTAGATACTCGACAATTCTTTCCTTCAGAAGTGATTCCATCATTTTCCCTATCACTGAGGTTAAACTAACAGGCCTGTAGTTTCCTGCTTCTGCCTTGCTCCCACTTTTGTGAAGGGGAATCACTTCTGCCCTCCTCCAGTCCTCAGGTACCACTCCATCCTCCCATGATTTGTTAAAGAGGGTAGTCAGTGGTGTCACTAGTTCTACCCTTAGTTCTTTTAGAATTCTGGGATGAATCCCATCAGGCCCCATTGCTTTGTCCACCTTCTGTTTTAAGAGTTCTTTCAGAACCCTTTCTTCTGTAAATGGGCTGGAATCAACTTCTGTATCCAGAGTGTTTCTATTGTTTGTTTTAGGTACCTCCTCCTCATTTGTAAATACTGAGCAAAAATATTTGTTTAGTATCTCTGCCTTTTCACAGTCACCCTCTGCCCACCCCTCCTCCCTCTTTATTAAGCCTCACATCTCTCCCTTGGTCTTCCTTCACTCCCTGATGTACCTATAAAAGGTTTTATCCCCCTTCTTAACTGAGTTGGATATTTTTTGCTCGGTTTGGGCCTTTGCTGTTCTGACTGCCTTCCCTGCTTTCTTTTGCTTTAACATATACAGTTCTCCGTGCAGCGCCTTCTGCGATTCCTAGTACTTCCTGAATGCTTTCTTTTTCTCTTGAACCTTCACTGGCACTTCCTTTGAGAACCATAGTGGTTTCTTACATCATTTTGTTTTGTTTATTTGCTTCACACAAAGGCTTGTTACCTCTGTGATGGCAGTTTTTATTATTCTCCATTGTTCTTCCACCCCTCCTTCCTGCCCGTTTGCTATTGCATTCCTTAGGCACTCACCCATTTTGGCAAAGTCAGCCCTCCTAAAGTCCAGTACTTTTGCCTTTGTATGGCTTGACTCTATTGCTGTGTTTATTGTGAACCATACTGTTCGATGGTCGCTAGTTCCCAGATGGTTACCCACTTCTACATCTGTGATCCTCTCTCCAACTCCATTTGAGAGAACCAGGTCTAAGATTTCTCCCTCTCAAGTGGGTTACAATACTAGTTGTCTAAGGCATGCCCCCTGTTGGGCATCTAGAATAACCCCACTCTTCAAAGTGGCTGCTGCAACTGCACTCCAGTTAACATCTGGCATATTCAGATCACCCATCAGTAATATCTCCCCCTTTTCTGCCATTCTAAGTATTCTTTCTATCATTTCCTTGTCCATTTCCTCCCCCTGAGAGGGGGATCTGTATACAACCTCTGTGCGGATTGTGGTGCCATTGCCGGTCTCCAAATTGACCCACAGTGCTTCTTCTGCTCCCTGTTTACCCTTTTGTTCTGTTGCTTTGATTTCTTCTCTTATGTAGAGAGCTACTCCTCCTCCTTTTTTGCCCTCCCTGTCCCTCCTGTAGATAGTGTATCCTGGTATGTTTATGTCCCAGTCATGGTTTTGTGTGTACCATGTTTCTGTGACTGCCACGATATCCAGATGTTCCTCCTCCATCAAGGCCACTAATTCAAGAAGCTTGTTACCCAGACTATGGGCATTGGTACTCATTGCTCTCCATTTTTTGATGGCTTTACCTTCTGTTGCAGCATCCCCCACTGACCTTTCTACCTCAGTCTTTTTCTCATTTAGTACCCTGTTTTGTAGGGAGAGGATGGGATTTTCCTGCTGCTTATCAGTGCCTCCCCCCTTAACTAGTTTAAAAGCTTGCCAATGAAGCATTTAAACCGATTGCTCAAAAGAGTGGTTCCCTTCCTGGACAGATGCAGACCATCCTGCCAGTATAGGCTGGTGACCCTCCAGGTGGAACCCCTGTCCCCAATGAAGCTAAACCCCCATGCTCCACAACATTTTTTCAACCATTCATTAAACTGCATGGTGCCTCACCCATGCCATTGACAGACAGCACCTCTGAGAAGGATACGGTGTGTGCTACTTGTCTTAGGCCCCTCCCCAACTCTACAAAGTCCTCCTGCACTGCTCTAATCTCATGATGAGCCAAGTCATTTGTCCCTAGGTGGACAATGATGTCCAGCTCAGACTCCCATGCAGCTGTTCTCGTGATTCTGAGGATGCGCTTCCTGTCCCTCCAAGCCATGGCACCAGGCAGGCACCTTACTTCAGTTTTCCCTGCTCCCCCCAGTTCTATCCCCCTAATAATTGAGTCCCCCACCAGGAGCTGCTTCCTTTCCCTGTGGTGTCCTCTGCCTCCTTCCTGTGGGCCTTCCTTGTGACAGTTGTCCTCAGCCTCCTTAGTCTCCTCTGTGGGTGCATCTATAGGGGAACTATGCTCCCCCAGAATGGTGTATGTATTGTGGAGTGGAACAACTGACTGGGTGTGCCTCTGTTCCACCATTCTCACCTTCTCTGAGTCCACTGTGATCCAACTGCTGTGCTTTCTTCACAACCTCTGAGGTAGTGGTGGTGGCTCTGGTGCTCCCTGTATGGGGGAGGTTCCCTTCCTACTGTCCAGTGTGGCCTGGGGGAAGGTTCCCTTACTACTGTCCAGTGTGGCCTGAAGACAGGCAACTTCCTCCCTCAGGGCAGAGTTGTTCTGCAAATAGGGCAGCATCTCAGCCTCCAGAAAGACTCCCAGAAGACTGCTGCCCCACAGCCATTACACTGCACTACTCCCCACATGTTTATCTACTTTTTTGTGTGTGTGTGTGATTGGTTTGTTATATAGAAATATATATATTATACAATGTGTATGCTTATATCGTCAGTGCAGTGTGCTAGAGAGGATATGACAGTGATATGCACCTTGCACTCTTGAGGAATGATGTCAGAACCCCAGGTATAAAGGAACTATTTCCAGGGGTGGGTGGGTGAGGGGTAAGCAGGGGTTGGGCCTAAACTGTGCCCTCATGAAACAATCAGCTAAAAGCTCTGACCCACTGCTGCGATGAGTGCCTTCCTGTCAGCAAGATGCCCTACACAACGATTTGACAGAGAAAATACCCTGCTAATCAAACAAAGAAAAATCCAGACGTCCAAGTCAGACACAGGTAAACTTCTCCAGCCCCAAAACAGCCTGGTGATTTGTGCTCTGAAAGCAGTCAGCCCCAAAATAAGTCTGCTGTGTACCAGGACAGACACCGTAAACAGTATTCCATCCCTCAGGGTTTAAACTCTTCCTGCACTGAAAATCTTAACAACTGTAACAAAAGTAAAGCAATATCCACCTCCCTCTGTTGCTTGAAAGACTGTCTTTCCTGATAATTCTAAGTTCCTTATTTTACCTTTCAGTTAGAAGTAGCCTCCACCTGCAGAATATCTGCTACAAACCAAAGACAATTGTAAGGTTCACCTCCCTCCGTTGTGAGCACAACTCGCTTTCTTGCAAATCCTATGTTCAGTATTGCAGCTTCCAGCCAGAGGTAGCTTCACCTGAAGAATATTAGCTGTTCTGATGAGTTTGCTATAAAACACTTGCTTATAATACTGTTCTCAGGTCTGTAAGACTCTTCCAAAGCTATTAGCTGATAAGTAGCTATGAAGAAAGCACTTCCTGACACAGACTGGCCTGGCCTTTTAAGGCACACACAGATAAACACAAAAAAACAGTTTCCACCCCCTGGGGCACTGTCTGGGTCAAATACACAGCCTGTACCTGCACTTACTTCAGGACTTATGACAAATTCTTAGCCCAGGGTTTAAACTCTTTCTGCACTGAAAATCTTAACAACTGTAACAAAAGTAAAGCAAAATCCACCTCCCTCTGTTGCTTGAAAGATTGTCTTTCCTGATAATTCTAAGTTCCTTATTTCACCTTTCAGATAGAAGTAGCCTCCACCTGCAGAATATCTGCTACAAACCAAAGACAACTGTAAGGTTCACCTCCCTCTGTTGTGAGCACAACTCGCTTTCTTGCAAACCCTATGTTCAGTATTGCAGCTTCCAGCCAGAGGTAGCTTCACCTGAAGCTGACACCCCTCCTATACGATTCAAATCCACACACAGTTCAAAAACAAGCATTTCTTTTTCCAAGTTACCTCAAATGAAACTGTCCACCATGACCGCTGAAACAGGAAGTGAACAGAAAGTGCTACAGATGTATTTCAATTGGCACTCGTGGCCTCGCTACCTCCCCTGCCCCATCTCCCACTGACGACCGTCGCCTGAACAAAAAACACACGGTATCATCAAAAAATCCTCTTCCTTTCCTTTCTAAATATGTGTTCACTTCACAGGATGCCCTGTGACTGAACTGCATTGTGCAGTATGGTGCCTGAAACGGAACATGCTACATGTAATACCAGCACGGCATCTGAGGAGGGACATACTCACTCCCTGTAATATGGCTATTTTAAAACACAAAATATAAATGTTTTGCACAAAAGCAAAGCTCATACACTCTGAGTAGCTGATGTAGATAGAGTTCATGACCTGGTCAGAATGTGTGTGTGTGTGGGGAGGGGGTGTGGCGTGGTGGCTCTGTACAGCTGACATAGGTAAATACAATACTGTACGGTACATAAAGGGACTATTTTTAGTCTTTCAACATTAAAACTAGTTTTTTTACTAATATTTTCCATTTTTTTTCCTTTTTAATTCATAATTTCTACTGGGGGCCCATTTTATAAGCGCAATAAAACACTCCGAGGTGTGGGTTATGGCCTGAAAAGAGCACGCACCAGGTGCTAAAGGCACTCGGTGCAAGCGCCTCATGCCTCATAATGCACCTGAGGTGTGCTCTTATCAGGCCATAACCCACACCTCTTTGTGTCTTACTGCTAGCATAGACCCACGCTCTAGAGTGGGTTAATTCACTTTTAACATAGGCAAGAAAAAGGGTTCAGTTCCCTGTGTATAATGCTTTGTTGCCCATTGTACAAGTGCTTAATAATCCTGTCTGCTGAACTAGTATTGTATTTGTAAGTCGGCAGCATGGTTGCTGCCTCTTGCGTTGAGGAAAGCTCAACATTTGCAAGTTGCAAATTACCCTTTGACTATCTCTAGTGTTTATTATTATGTGGACAGGCTAAAATGCTTGTATGCACATTCTTAAGTCCAAACCTATTTCTTCCTCCTAGACCTTGGTAACTCATAGTGACAGTTGTTACTAGCCATATATAATAATAGAATGTACACTATCTATACATTTTTGCTGACCAAAGATGAGTTCATACATGTACCAAAAGGAGAATTGCCTTTTAAGTTGATGTTTGTACTTGTTATGAACCAATCATAGACAACCAAGGAAATAATGATGCTATCTTCCACTATATAAGCAAGCCAGCACACACTGTTATTTTGAAGAATGAAAGATGTACCACTTGTAATCTCTCACTGTGATTATTGTTATAATCATTAAATTCTTCCGTCATCAGACTCGTCTCCGTTCGTCTCATTTGTAATTGATAATATAAGTACAATAACACAACGTCTACAGGGCCCAAGACTGAACCTTGAGGGATGCCGGCGGTAATGGGCAGGGGGTTTGAGGTGTGCGAATCGACTTTAGCAGCTTGGTGTCTACCCACTAGGTAGTCATGGAACCATGCAGTGGCTGGTTTGGAGAGCCCAACTTCAGTTAGTTTGGAGAGGAGCAGGGAGTGGGAGATGGTATCGAAAGCCATGGCTAGGTCAATAAAGATGGCAGAGGTGATGTGTCCATTGTCCATACCAGTGAGTATGTCGCCAGTGACTCGTAGAAGGGAGGTGATGGTTGAGTGAGACTTGCAAAAGCCAGATTGGAAAGGAGTGAAGAATGAGGAGGCGTCCAGATGGGGTGTGAGTTGGGTGAGGACAAGACGTTCCTGTAATTTGGCCAGAATTGGGAGTAGGGAGATGGGGCGATAGTTGCCTGGGGAGGAGAGGTCACCCCCTTTAGGTAGGGGTATGACGGTGGCCTTTTTCCATTCTGTGGGTAACTTGCCCAGCGTGAAGGAGAGGTTGAAAAGTGCAGCAAGAGAGGCGGCAATGGCTGGGGCGGACAAGAATAGCATCTTGGCATCCAGGGATGAGGGCATTTGCCTTTGTTGGGTTTCAGGGAGTGTAGGGATTTGAAGACTTTAGCTTGGGATACAGGGTGGAAGGAGAACTGTTGGACCGGTGGGAGTGCACTGGTTTATTGGGGGGGACCATGGGGGCGGACACTGGAGGGACGATAGGAGCGTGTTAGCACAGCTGGAGAAGTAGGAATTGAAGGCCTCGGCTACCCCGCAGGGATCAGTGATGAGGGTACCCTGAACTGATAGTGTCGGGGGTGGGAGTTGAGTGGGGGGGGAGCAGGGATTTGAGTGATTTCCAGAAGTTTGTCGGGTGGTTAATGTTTGCACTAAAAGCCGATAGAAAAAAATTATTTTTTGCCTGATGGATGATGTTTGTGCAGGAGTTGCGAAGGGCTCTGTAGGTAAGGAGGGAAGCCTGGGTGCCCAGTTTCTCATGGGCTTTCCAGGCATGGTCCCTGGAGTGACATTTAATCACATAATTTATGAATCAAAGAGGAAATTAACAGAAGCACAGTTAAAAGTTCTAATCTATGGACTTTCATTTGTTCCTGTACATAAAATTGATGAATTTTCAATCTGTTGTGACCTCTTTGTTCAAGAAGATTAACCTTAAAAAAATCATTTTTCAGTACATGACAATCCTAGTCACCAGGATGTTGTAAGGATTAATCAGGAACTGGGTGATGAAAATGAACTACCTGTTTATAATCCAAATATGATATGACAGGCAATGTGTTGGATGCTATAAATGAAGTAGAAGCTGTATCAGCTGAGGCAGCTGATAGAAGTGTGTACAGCAGTTATCAGCAGGAGTATTTGGGAGGGATGTCAGATCAATCAGAAGTGTATGCATTAAGACCAAAACTGACAGCCAACCTATTGGTGCAGCGGTTGTATTTCCACTTGCAACACCGGTGATCTGGGCTCAGGAATGGATCTGGGTCATTGGAGCACCAGCCGGGGGGGAGCAAGATCGAGTGTCCCTTGGACTGCTCTCTTTCTCTAGGGGGGAAGGTGGTGTGTGCTCGGTGCACAAGTAACACCTGGTGAAGGCTAGGTGGTTTCACAGTACTGGCACCGACCTAACTCTCTGGGGCAGGGCAGATGCTGGACATCATTGCACATCCCTGCCCCAGCCTACAAGTGGAAGAAAAATTCTGTAGCTGGCCGTCTCTGTGAAGCCCTGTCCCCAGGCTTCAATCAACTTCCTAGCCAGCTCTCCCAACCAGACACATTTTCACAGCACTGTACTGGGGAGGCTGTGCTGTGATCCCACCCTCTGGGGGGGCAAGCCAGTGGTGACCGGGAAAGCACAGGCCATATAGGAAGTGAAAGTACAGTGGCACCGTGACCAGGTTGGATATTAACGGCCGGTGCAGCAAAAAGCGTAGTAAATTTAAAAAAAAAAGACCAAAACTGAAAAAACAAGCATTTGTCAATGCCGAACGTTCGCTTGCAGATATTTGCAGTGGTGTTTGGCATGTATGATGCTTTACCCTAATGCCCTGTGCGATTGCTGGTATTTGCACAATAAATTGTCAGCATGACCTTTTTGTTACCCCCATTGTGTGCTACATAGGCGGAAACACGTTTTGGGCAGGATGTGAAAAATGACAGCTGTACTGCTCATAAGGAAGTGTGGTAAAATGGCAATGTTGAAAATCTGGAGTGGAAATATTAAAAATTCACAAACCTAGGAGCGTGCATGGGAACTGTGCAATGCACGCTTGTAAAACAGTCATTATTAGGAAGTTTTTCACCAAATTGTCAACATTGGCATTTTAAAACCTCTGCTAATGAACAGTGTCACTGTGATTGTCTTACTGTGTGCCATACGTTGATTTTGCACACCGACTGCAGCATTGTGCACTACATGGGCGGAAACACATTTTGGGCAGGATGTGAAAAATGACAGCTGTACTGCTCATGAGGAGGTGTGGTAAAATGCCAATGTTGAAAATCTGGAGTGGAAATATTGAAAATTCGCGAACCTACGAGCGTGCGTAGGAACTGCACAACGCACACTTGTAAAACAGTTATTTGTAGGAATTTTTTTGCCAAATTTTCAACATAGTCATTTTAAGATCTCTGCTCATGAACAGTGATACTGTGATTTTCTTAATGTGTCCCATACACTGAGTTCACACACTGACTGTGCCATTGTGCGCTACATGGGCAGAAACAAGTTTTGGGCAAGATGTGAAAAATGACAGCTGCAGTGCTCATAAGGAGGTGTGGTAAAATGGCAATGTTGAAAATCTGGAGCGAAAATATTGAAATTACTAAACTTAAGAAAAAGGTAGGAACTGCGCAACACAGACTCAGAAACAGTCATTTGTAGGAATTTTTTCACCAAATTTTCACAGCCATTTTAAGACCCTGCTCATGATCAGTGTCACTGTGATTTTCTTAATGTGTCCCATACATTGAGTTTGCACACCGACTGCGCCATTGTGTGCTACATGGCAGAAACACATTTTGGGCAGGATGTGAAAAATGATAGCTGTACTGCTCATGAGGAGGTGTGGTAAAATGACAATGTTGAAAATCTGGAGTGCAAATATTGAAAATTACATAGCGTCATCGTGCGTGGAGGAACTGCGTAATGCACGCTCGTAAAACAGTCATGTTTAGGAATTTTTTCACCAAATTTTCAACATAGCCATTTGAAGACCTCTGCTCATGAACAGTGTCACTGTGATTTTCTTAATGTGTTCCATACATTGATTTCGCACACCGACTGTGCCATTGTGCGCTTCATGGGTGGAAACACGTTTTGGGTGAGTGTGAAAAATGCCAGCTGTACAACTCATAAGAAGGTGTGATAAAATGGCAATGTTAAAAATCTGGAGTGAAAATATTGAAAATTCATGAACTTACGAGCCTGCATAGGAACTGCTCAACACACGCTCGTAAAACAGTCACTTTTTGGAATTTTTACAGCAAATTTTCAACATGGGGTTTTTGGGAGCCCTTCTCATGAATGATGTCACTGTCATGGTGTTAGTTGAGACCAAAGGGTGATTTCATGCAGTGACTGCACAGTGCCTGTGAAATCACCCTTCGGACCCGAATAATGCCATGACAGTGACATCATTCATGAGAAGGGGTCCCAAAAACCCCATGTTGAAAATTTGGTGCAAAAATTCCAAAAAATGACTGAGATATGCAATAAAGTTGAACCCCCCATCTAGACCATTATACAGCTTACCGGCATTTCCTCAGTTTGCGGTCGCCTTTGAAGAGTGCAGACATGTTCCCGGTTCACCGAAGATCGTCGCCAGAGTCTGGAGGTAAGTATGGGGTGGGGGTGTGGGGTGGGGGTGCGCAGTGAGTGGGGTGCAGGTTGTGGGGGCTGGGAGACGTGCCTGGGACCATTTCTATTTTACAGGTTTTACCAAAAACGGACTACATGGGATGTTTGCCACACTGGGGTGGGCTCCCAGCATGGCAGAAGATGGCTGGGGCGAGAGTCAATGGGATTGGGCACCCCATTGGCAAAGTCATAAGAGGCTGAGGGAGCCGACAGGGACTGGGCCCCCCATTGCTAAGGAGAGAGCGTTTGCCACGCTGGGGTGGGCTCCCAGCATGGCAGCAGGATGGCAGGGGCATGGAGCCAGCAGGGATTGGGTACCCCGTTCGGCAAACAACATTGCCACACTGGGGTGGGCTCCCAGCGTGGCAAAAGCTTTAGAGGCGGCATGGCGAGGGAGCCGCGTGACACAATGGGGGCGGTGTGATGGCGGTGCTCAGTATGGCAGCGGTGCTTTTCTTTGAAGCAGAGGAACACCACTGTCATACAGAGCTCCTGCACCCATTGGTGCAGGATCACCACACCTGCTCAATGGAGCAGTGCATTGGATGGGAGAGGCACACCTCCAAGTGTGCTACTCTCCAAAAAACGTTCCTTGCGCATGCACGCAAGAGAATATAAAAATGATTGAAATTTATGCCTGGTAGCTGTGGAGGTGAAGCCATCAAAACCTTTTTGGAAGTAATATTAAGAGAAGTCAATGCAACTATCAAAAGTTGGTAAGCAAGGAAATATTGGGGCAATTTAACAGCTGATGAAAGGACTACATTGTCAGAATTGAAAGAAATTAATGATGTCATTATAAAGCCCTCTGATAGGGGCAGAAATGTGGTTGAATTAGATAAGGCATATTATCTCAGAGAAGTATTGAATCAATTGTCAGTTCAGCTTACAGGTTTCTCAGTTGTGACCCCACAATGTTTTTTAATGAAAAGCTTAAATCATTTTACGTTGGCTGTGCTTGCACACCCAATGTTTTGTGGCAAGGATGGGGAATTTCGGGGGGAGAGCACTGCCAAGCCCATCGCAGTTCACAAAAGCAAGGGCTTGACAGTCTACACCAATGACCATGGGCTATGGTCCTGACATCACTCTCAGCTTGGTGGGCTGAAACTTTGTGTATTTCAAAGGACTGAAGCTGTTCCAATCAGAGATGGCTTTGGTCCTTTGATTTGCATGAAGCCAGCAGCAAACAGCTGAGTGACTTTCATAGGAGTCTGTCAGTCTTTAGTCTTGCTAAAAGGAAAAAAAAATCAATCAATGTCTGTTTCTGCCCACCCCCCGGTAACTTCCCCCTACCTGACTCTCCTTCTCAGCACCCTCCAAACATAACACTGACACTGGGGGTGCCCAATTCCCTCCTATTTTTTTTTTCATTTTTTCATTTTCTTTATCTACTGCCTGTAACAAAGAATGCCATCCCTTGATGTCTGTAGCTAGAGCCTCTGTAACTGCAGTCCCCCCTCCCACTCGGTACTCCTCCCTCTGAGCATCCCCCAACAAACATAACACTGACACTGGAGGTGCCCAACTCTCAGTGTTGTCCCTCATAGTTTTTTTTTTTTAACTGTCCCCCCACCTGACCCTCCTTCTCAGCACCCCCCCATAAACATATCACTGTGGGTGGCCAGTCCTCCAGTGTCATCAGCTGAAATACAGGAAACCATCCCTTGTTGTTTTGTTGTTTTCCTTTGTTTTGTTTTTTTAACCCTGTAAAACAGAAAACCATCCATTATTGTCTGTTACACTATTAGTCCCCCTACATGAGCCTCCCACTCAGCACCCCCTGCCCACCCAAGCCCTTCATACCCAGCAGAGGTCCAATGCAATGATCTTCTCCAAATCACAGAGACATCTTTGCTCTTCAACACCAGACCATGAACTGAGGAAATCAAGTATGCAGTTCAATGTATTTCAATGGGGTTTTGAACTTAGTAGCATTACTTGGGCATTTTTCAATATTTTTGCCCAAAATTTTTAACATACATTTTTTGGGACACCACCTTATAAACAAAGCAAGGGATGCTCGGTAAATCTGTCCTAAAAGGTGATTTGAGGATACTGTGTGAAATCACCTTGCAGGCAGGAGCTGAAAATTTTCTCCACCATAGTTCATGAGCTGGGGTCATAAGAAGGCTATGTTGAAAATTTGGCATAAAAAAATATTAGAAAAACAACAAAGTTATGAGCCTATGATGAAGTTTGTGAATGCAGGTTCGTAACTTTTGTAATTTTCAATATTCTGACCCCAAATTTTCAACATAGCCATTTCTTCACAACACCTCATGAATATGACAGCTTTTACCAAAAAAAACGGACTACATGGGACGTTTGCCACACTGGGGTGGGCTCCCAGCATGGCAGAAGATGGCTGGGGGGCGAGAAGTCAATGGGGGATTGGGCACCCCCATTGGCAAAGTACGCAGGGGGGCTGAGGAGCCGACGGGGGACTGGGCCCCCCCATTGGCAAAGGAAAGGGAACGTTTGCCACGCTGGGGTGGGCTCCCAGCATGGCAGCAGGATGGCAGATTTTTTCAAACCTGGCCAAAATGTGTTTTCGCATCCCGAAAGGTGAATTTACAGCCGCTGCATGAACTCAACTTTCAGGCAGAAGTTGACAATTTTCTCCACTATTATTCATGAGGTGGGGTTATAAGAAGGCTGTGTTGAAAATTTATGACACAAATGTTACAGAACAATAAAGTCTTGAGCCTATGTTGGAATTTATGGATGCAGGCTTGTAACTTTGCTAATGTTCAATATTATGACCACAAACTTTCAACATAGACATTTCTTCATAGCACTTCATGAATGTGATGGCTGACTTTTTTCAAATCCTGGACAAAATTTGTTTTTGCATCCCGAAAGGTGATTCTGTATTCACTGCGTGAAATCATCTTTTGGGCAGAAGTTGCAAATGTTCCCCACTATTGTTCATGAGGTGGGGTCATAAGAAGGCTATCTTGAAAATGTGGCATAAAAATATTAAAAAAACAATGAAGTTATGAGCCTACATTGAAGTTTGCAAATGCAGCATTGTAACCGGTAATTTTCAATATTTTGACCCCAAATTTTCAACATAGCCATTTCTTCACAGAACCTCATGAATGTGTCAGCTGTTATTATTCATATCCTGGCCAAAATGTGTTTTTGTATATGTGGCACAAAATTATGTTTTGTCAGGGATTTGAAAAATTTCACCTACTGCATTCTTAGGTTGGCTAATAGGAAAGCTATGCTGAACACTGGATGAACAAATATGGAAAATTGGATAGATTATGACTGAATATTACACCATTTCAATGTTCACTCATAACTTAACTTATTTTTAATATTTTGACTCTAACCTTTCAACATAGTCATTTTTCCACACTACCTCATAAATATGATGTGTCATTTTTAAAATCCTGGATGAGATGTGTTTTCCTACTTCTGGTGCAAAATGACATTTTGACCAAAATATTATAAATGGCACATATCATGTCTATAAGGCAAATCCTAAAACAAACATCTTCAAAATTTGGGATCTGAATTTTAAAAAACAAATTGTTTAATAAGCAGCCAACATTCGGCATTGAAAAATGCTTCTTACAATTGGCCATAGAAGGGTGGATAGATGAGACAGAATTTTATGTGTTAAACTGTGAAAACCCAATAACTCCAGTATTTTATCACATCCAAAAAATTCATGAGGATCCACTTTGTCCCCCAGGACACCCTATAATCTTGGGCAAAGAGGCTTTACTGAAATTGTTGACAACATTTCTAGATGACGTCCTTGCAGCAGGATATTAAAAAGTTATGGTCTTATATTAAAGACACTACTGTACTTCTGTTTTACAGTCCTTCAAGAATTTTGTTTGGAAGGGATCCTATATTTGGTTATATATTGAAGTCACATCGTTGTACACGGTAACCCAATGTGAATTAGGGATCCAGGCAGTTAAATAAATTTTGGAAAGGTCTACTACCAAACACCCTAGAACTTTCATCTCCCTAGTCCTAGATTTAATCCTGAAAAGTAATTACTTTTTACTTGATGGTGACATTTACTTATAGACAAGAGGGATGGCCATGGGTTTATCAGTGGTCCCATCCTACGTCAACCTGTTCATGGTTTGGTGGGAGCAGGAGGTAATCCATGACCCACTGGCCAACCTTTTTTATTCAAACATCATTCAGTACATGCACTTTAAATATGACTTTCTCGTGGTTCGGGAGGGTTCAGTATCAGACCTGAATCATTTTTTTAGAATACATAAATTAAAATGACATGGGTCTCTGGTTCACAGCCTCATTTGATAAAACTATAAATAATTTCTTTAATCTTACTCTTATTGGTGCATTAAATGGTCACATAGTAACAACAGGATACAGGAAAAGCACGGCAGGCAACAGTGTCTTACATGCATGCAGTTTTTATCCTAAATATGTTATCAAAAATTTACCACATAGGCAACTGGTATAGTTAAGGAGCAACTGTTCCAACCAAGTGACTTTGAGAAGGAAGCAGCAGAATGGTTTTCTATATTAAGGAAAAGAGGTTACAGTGAGGATATATTACAACAAGCCCTTAAAAGAGCCATTGCATTAGACAGGAAACAACTGTTAGAACATAGGAAAAAGGGGTAAGAGGTAAAGCAAGTTACCTTTGTTACTACATATGGTCCGGGAGCTATGGATTTTAAATCCATCATCAATCATCATTGGCATTTTCTGGGAACTGATCAGAACTTAAGAGGTTTGAGTGAAAAGGGAACCCGAATCACATTTAGGAGAGGCCAAAGTTTAAGGGACATGCTAGTTCATAATAGGTTTCAACACCAACCAATAAAGAACAATTGGCTACTACAGAAACTTGAGAAGCTTGAAAAAGCATCCAGTGTGACTGAAATGTTGCTTTTGGGTAGCCTCTCTGGGCTACACCATCCTCTTTATGTTGGCTCGTGCTTGCACACCAGCCAGCATCTTGTGGTAGTAGCAGATTTGGAGGCATAGTCACTGTTGGGCGAATGCAGGGCGTGCATCAGTAGGTGTGTCCCTCATTCTCCAACAAGCCAGCAGCAGGCTCTGACATCATGCATCCCTAATGTGGCCGCCAGAACTAAGAAAAGGTCTGCTGCAATGAGAGCGAAGCTCTCATGCAGTGGGACCACAACACTCCTCCCGATGTGCAAGCAACATGGCGGCAGTACCTGTCGCAATGCAGACAGAGGAGCCCACTCTCCATCAGCATAATGTCCCACCTCCCATTTTTGCTGTGTGCTGAGGGGGTGCCCAATCCCCCTCAGCATCATGCGCCCCTCCAAAAAAGTATTTTTTTGCTGATGGGGGGCCCAATCCCCATCGGCTTTTATCCCCTTCCTGTTTATTTTGCCGATGGGGGCCTCCCCATCGGCATAATGTCCCCCCACTTTGTTGTGTGCCGAGGGGTGCCCAATCCCCCCTCGGCTCTTGCCCCCCCGCCCATTATGTGCTGGCGGGGTCACCCAATCCCCGTCGGCTAAGCATCCCTCCAAAACACTTAGACGGTGTGCTGGGAGCCCACCCCAGTGTGCCAATTCCCCTGAAAAGCAAAAACCGTCCCACGATGTTCCCTTTTTTTTACCCTGTAAAAAATAAAATGGTCCCTCACAGTCTCTCTGCCCCCTCCCACAACCTTCACCCACCCACTGCGTACTCTGCCTCCCCACACACACCCTCACCCCACACTTACCTCCAGAGTCCGGCATGATGATCTTCGGTGGACCGAGATGGCATAAATAGGGTTTTTTCAACTTTGGTGCATATCTCAGGCATTTTTGGGAATTTTGACACCAAAGTTTCAATATGGGGTTATTGGCACCCCTCCTCATGAATTCAGTCACTGTCATGGCAATATTCTGTCCCAAAAGGTGATTTCGTGGTCACTGAGCGGAATCACCTTTTGAGACCAATTAACGAAATTACAGTGCCACTGTTCATGAGGGGGCTCTCAAAAAGCCTATGTTGCAAATTTGGTGGAAAAAATTCCCAAACTGGCTGTTTTACGAGCATGCATTGAGCAGTTTCCACACACACTCATAACTTCATGAATTTGTAATATTTTCCCTCCAGATTTTCAAAATTGGCATTTTTCCACACCTCCTCATGGACAGTACAGCTGTCATTTTACATATCCTGGCCAAAATTTGTTTTTGCACATCTGGCGCTAAATAGTTTCACTGTGTGAAATCAGTTTTTGGGACAGTTTGAGGAAATGACAGTGACACTGTTCATGAGCAGAGGTCCTAAAATGCCTATGTTGAAAATCTAGTAATGAAATTCCATAAAATGAGTGTGTTAAAAGCGTGCATTGCACAGTTTCCATGCACCCTTGTAACTTCACAAATCTGCAATATTTTCATGCCAGAATTTTCAACACTGGCATTTTGTCACACCTCTTTATGAACAGTACAGCTGTCATTTTTTACATCCTGCTCTAAATGTGTTTTCGAACCTGTGGTGCACAATGGCGTGGTCGCTGTGGGAAATCAATGTTTGGGGCAAATTAACAAAATCACAGTGCCACTGTTCATGAAGAGAGGTCCCAAAATGCCTATGTTAAAAATGTGGTTAAAAAAATCCCCAAAATAATTGGGTTACAGATGTGTGTTGCACAGTTTCTATGCATGCTCATGACTTCACCATTTGTTCATATTTTCACTGCAGATTTTCAATGTTGCCATTTTTTTACATCTTCTCATGAACAATACAGTTGTCATTTTCCACATACTGTCCAAAATGTGTTTTCATCCCTGTGTCGCCAAATGGCGTAGCCGATGTGCAAAACCACCTTTCACCCTTCTGTTGGCACCCTTTGCAAACTGTGTGAGAGGCCTTTTGGCACCATGCATTTCTGCTTAAAGTTGAACCAGCATAATATTCTGCGGTGATTTGCATATGCAGCCCATGATGCTTTACATTGTGGGGGCATGTGTGATTTTGTACACCTTTCAGCTAGCAAACTGATAGTGCCACTCTTCATGAGGTGGGCTCACAAGAAGCCCATGTTGAAAATTTGGAGTGAAAATACCAACACACACCTGCAGTGTTAGGGTTTACAACTGTAGCACCCCACCCTGTAGAGACTGACAGGCATCAGAGGTGTGACTTGGGATCATCGGCTGTAATGCTCATATCATTCCACCCCCCCCCACCCTGCAGCCAGTGACAGGCATTGTGGTGTGCCTTGCAGTGTTCAGCCACAAAGTTCACCTCATTCTCCTATACTGCATCCACCTCAGTGTATTTCCTTATGGGATTGGGTAAGTATAATGCCCAAAGACCCCAAAGCATACCACGACACTTGTCAGTGTCTACAGGGTAGGGTGAGCTAAAATGGCATGAGCATTATAGTTGATGACCCAAAGGCACACCCCAATGCCTGTCAGTCTCTGCAGGGTGGGGATGGAGTTGGCGTTACTTCAGTACTTCACTGCCATTCCTATTATGCATTTCTAACTCCTGCACTACCAATGCCAATTCTAGTGAGACAACATTCGGCACTGACAAATACTTGTTAATGTCTATCATACTACATGCAATAAATTAAGAATACTTTGAAGACTATTAATCTGTACAGCATACTTTATTTCACTGAGTGCTGGTCCTTTTTTTGCTTTTTGTTGTCACAGTTAAGGACTCACAGCACCATTTGCTTGGGGGCGACCCTTTATGTTTGTACACCTCAGAAACCATCTGGCTTCTTTCCCTGCAAAAAGCGTATTACATGCCAATTTGCAGTACAAAGTAAAAGTTTTGTGAATCCTTCTGATTATGGAGCAGGGGAGGTGCACATAAGACAGTTCGTCAGTTGCAACACAAAATAACGTTGTCTATGCCCTGTGGTGCTCCTGTGGTAGGGTTTATATAGGTCAGACTACACAACCTTTGAAAGAACAAATACAGGAGCACTATAGGGCCATCAGACGGAGACACATATTACACTGAATTGAAAAACATTTGGTGGATACTGAACATTTTGGGAGGACTGTTGAAACATAGAAACATAGACTTTGATGGCAGATAAGGACCACCAAGTCTGCCCATTTCCCTACCTATTGGATAAACTGCAGATCCTAGTTAATCAACAGCCTACTTCTTCCTACACTCCTCCCACCAGATTCGCCTTATGTCTGTCCTATGCATTCTTGAATTCCCCCACAGTTTTTGACCCCATAACCTCCTCAGGAAGGCTGTTCCATGCATCCACCACCCTCTCTGTGAAATAAATACTTCCGCATGTTGCCCTTGAGCCGTCCTCCCTCTGTCTTCAAATTGTGCCCCCTTGTTGTTGCACATCTCTTTTTCTGAAAGATGCTACCCTCCTGGTCTTTGTTGATTCCCCTGAGGTACTTGAAAGTTTCTCTCATGTTCCCCCTCTCCCTTCTTTCCTAGAAGGTATACATATTAAAGAGCTACTGACGCCTCAAAGAAAACTTTCAAAAACATAATAATTAGGTACAACTCTGCTTGCATTCCATTTATATTTTATGTATTTCTCCTCTCCATAATTTATTACAAAGGAAATGTGTATGAATTAATTATCTTTGTCCCTTAGATCCATTTTGAGTTCATCTGCCTCTATAGCTTACTCCCTATTTCAAGTCATAATCTTCTGTTGTGACATCATAATCTGTTGCCCTGGATGTAACTGTGAGGTCATAAGCAGTGCTCTATTACTTTAGGTAGGGAGAAAGCAGCAGGAAGAAATGAACTCTTCAGGAACAAAGACCCTGTTTTCATGCAAATGATCTCACTACTAAATGGGAGGAGAAATACAGAAATAATGGGAAATACAAGCTGAATAATGTCAAATTATTAGGTTTTATTAAAGTTATCCTGAACGTGACACCAGCTCTTTAAGCTCCTTTAGTCTCTCCTCATATGGCTTCTGGTGCAGACCCTGCACCATTCTAGTTTCCCTCCTCTAGACTGCCTCCATCCTGTCTATGTCCTTGTGGAGATGAGGTCTCCAGAACAACACACAGTACTCCAGATTGGGTCTCATCAACTGTCTGTACAGAGGAATAACAACTTCCTGTTTTCTACTGGTGATGCCTCTTCCGATACATCCCAGTACCCCCCAGCCCTCCTTACTGCCTTCTCACATTGCTTGCTTATCTTTATGTCATCTGATATGACTATCCTCATGTCCCTTTCCATTTTTGTTGTTGTTAGTATCTTCACCCCCCCCCACTGTGTACTCTTCCCCTGGGTTTTTGTTTCCCAGGTGCATTACTTTGCAGTTCTTTGCATTGAATCTAAGCTGCCATACTTCTGACCATTCCTCCAACCTTGCCAAGTCCCTTTTTATCCTTTCCACATCCCCCTTGTGTATCAACCCTGTTGCAGATCTTTGTGTCATCTGCAAAGAGACATATTTTTTTCTTCCAGTCCCTCTGCAATGTCATTTATAAAGACATTAAATCAGACGGACCCAGTACTGAACCCTGCAATACCCAGCTAGTAACCCCCCTTTCTTTGGATTGGACTCCATTTACTATTACCCTCTGTGTCTTGTTCTCCAATCAATTTGTTACCCTGGCACCCACTCCCAGGCTGGCTAACTTGCTTATTAATCTTTTGTGTGGGACTGTGTCAAATGCCTTGCTAACGTCCAGTTAGGCCATGTCCACAGCCCCTTCCTGGTCTACTACTTTGGTCACCCAGTCAAAGAAATCTATTAGATTTATCTGACATGGCGTTCCCTCTGTGAATCCATGCTGCCTTCAGTCTTGTGCCCCACTGGCCTCTATATACTCATCAGTTCTTTCTTTCAGAAGTGATTCCATCATTTTCCCCTACCACTGAAGTCAAACTAACAGGTCTGTAGTCTCCTGCTTCTGCTTTGCTCCCACTTTTTGGAAGGGGACTCACTTCCACCCTCCTCCAGTCCATAGGTATTATACCATCATCCCATGATTTGTTAAAAAGGGTAGTCAATTGTGTCACTAGTTATCCCCTTTGTTCTTTTAGAATTCTGGGGTAAATCCCATTAGAGCCCATTGCTTTGTCCACCTTCAGTTTTAGGAGTTCTTTCAGAACCCTGTCTTTTGTGAATGGACTGGTATCAACCCCCCTATCCAGAGTGCTTCTATTGATTGGATTAGGTACCTCCCCCTTCACTTCTTTTGTGAATACTGAGCATACCAGGGTACATACCAGGGCATACTATCTACAGGAGGGACAGGGAGGGTAAAAGAGGAGGAGGAGTAGTTCTCTACTTAAGGGAAGGAATCAAAGCAGCAGAACAAAAGAGCAAAAAGGAAGGAGGGGAAGCACTGTGGGTCAACCTAGAGACAGGCCATGGCACCACAATCCACACAGGAGTAGTATGCAGACCCCATTTCAGGGGGAGGAAATAGACAAGGAAATGATAGAAGGTATCCTTAAAATGGCAGAAAAAGGGGAGATAATGTTGATGAGGGATCTGAATATGCCAGATGTTAACTGGAGTGCATTTGCTGCATCCACATCCAACAGCAGGGTAATTCTAGATGCCCTGCAGGGAGCATGCCTTAGACAACTAGCAATGGAACCCACCTCAGGAGGGAACAATTTTAGACCTGGTACTCTCAAATGGAGATGGAGAGAGGATCACAGATGTAGGAGTGGGTAGCCATCTGGGAACTAGCGACCATTGAACAGTATGGTTCAAGATAAACACAGCAGTAGAGTCAAGCCATACAAAGGCAAATGTCCTGGACTTTAGGAGGTCTGACTGCACCAAAATGAGTGAGTGCCTAAGGAATGCACTTGCAAATGGGAAGGAAGGAGGGGTGGAAGAACAATGGGGAATAATCAAAACTGCCATCACCAAGACAACAAGCTTTTTGTGTCAAGCAAATAAAACAAAACAAAAGGATGTAAAAAACCACTATGGTTCTCAATGGAGGTGGCAGAGAAGATTAGGGAGAAAAAGATGGCATTCAGGAAGTACAAGGAATCACAGAAGGAGCATGACAGAGAACTGTATCAGTTAAAGCAGAAGGAAGCAGAGAAGGCAGTCAGAACAGCAAAGGCTCAAACCAAGGAAAAGATAGCCAACTCAGTTAAGAGGGGGATAAAACCTTGTATAGGAACATCAGGGAGTGAAGGAAGACCAAGGGAGGGATAGTGAGGCTTAATAAAGGGGAGGGGTGAGCAGAGGGTGACTGTGAAAAGGCAGAGATACTACTGTAAACAAATATTTCTGCTCAGTATTCACAAATGAAGAAGGGGAGTTACCTAAACCAAAACAGAAACACTCTGGATAGGGTGCTTGATACCATCCCATTCATGGAAGAAAGAGTTCTAAAGAAACTCTTAAAACTGAAGGTTGACAAAGCAATAGGGCCTGATGGGATTCATCCCAGAATTCTAAAATAACAAATGGTAGCACTAGTGACGCCGCTGACTACCTTCTTTAACAAATCATGGGAGGATTGTGTGGTACCTGAGGACAGGAGGAGGGCAGATGTTATTCCACTTCATGAAAGTGGGAGCAGGGCAGAGACAGGAAACTACAGACCTGTTAGTTTGACCTCAGTGATAGGAAAAGTGATGGAATCACTTATAAAGAAAAGAATTGTTGAGTACCTAGAGGCCAGAGGGACACATGACCCAAGGCAGCATGGATTCACAGCTGGAAGGTCATGTCAGATGAATATAATAGATTTCT
This sequence comes from Neoceratodus forsteri, assembly GCA_016271365.2. Taxonomy (NCBI): domain Eukaryota; kingdom Metazoa; phylum Chordata; order Ceratodontiformes; family Ceratodontidae; genus Neoceratodus; species Neoceratodus forsteri. Next base: position 997,932,664 of record CM057458.1, on the reverse strand, counting down.
TTGACTGGGTGACCAAAGTAGTAGATCAGGGAGGGGCTGTGGACATGGCATACCTAGACTTTAGCAAGGCATTTGACATAGTCCCACTCAAAAGATAAATACACAAGTTAGCCAGCCTGGGAGTGGGTCCCAAGATGGTAGCCTGGGTAAGCAATTGGCTAGAGAGCAAGTGTAATGCCCCAAAGTTGGGGCATCCCAGAAAGTCTAAAATAAATAAATAAATCAGGGGTTCACAGGTGCTCAGGGTACCTGCTGTAGGTGTAGACAGCAGGGTACTATGTTAGGGGGGCCCCTGAAAATAAAGATTCACCCCCTTGTAATGGGAAACTGTAAAATAATAGTAGAAAAGTGCCCTGTGCACTTTACAGCATAGTCAAAAAGCAGATTTAACAACAATAGATGTCACAATGGCCTGGATGGAATGCTGTGCTGAGTGGCTCATGCACAACATTCCACTACAGCCAATCTAGAACCCAAGGAGGTTCAAGTTTTAAAAAAATTTGTTCTGTTGGTCAGTTGATCCTGGGCAGTGGTTGAGGAGACAGGACACAGAAGCCAGGGGACAGTTTAGGGCTTTACCTTGAGTTGAAGCCGTCCCTCTGGGCTTGCTGTGGTCCTGTGCTGCCTCCCCTGCTTGAAGACTCCTTGTCCTGTAGTTTGCGGTGCCATCGGGGCACCAGAAGATTGTGACCGGCCGTTTACCATGGTTTGGGCTTGTTAGCCCCATCGCTTATTGTTTTGACCCCCTTCCGTTTATTTAAGTTTAAATTTCGTCCCATCGCAGCCTTGCCAGCCACATTGCCGCCGCCGCCTGTTGGCGCTCTGAGGCCCCTGATTGTCCCCTCCCATCTGCCTGCATGTTTCCCTTCCTCTGCCAGCATCCCTCCCACCTCCCTACAATACAGCAACCCTCCGGAGGAAGTCGGAGCGGTGAGTCGGCGGCAGCACTAGAAGTGTGCTGACCGCCTGTTTAAAAGAGACTGTGTCCTTTTTATTGAAGCGCGAACATAAGGCACTTAGAAGAGCGGCCAAGCGCTGCAAGGGGAAGCGGGTCGTAAGGACCTTAAATTAATATTCAGGAGGGAAGACGGGTAGCGATGCCCACGGGGAAGGGCCAGGGCCTCAACGCCAAGCAAAGGCCTATAAATATTCATTAGGGGTGGGATTAAAGGCAGCGACTCATACAGGAGTGACAGAAGGCTCAGAGAGCCTAAATATTTAAAAGCAGACATTCATTTTAAAGGGCAATACAGGCCCAAAGCAAGGTTGGCACCAGGCCCAATAGAAAGTGAGGCACCAGGCCCAGTACTAAGTGGGGCACCAGGCCCAATTTAAGGTGGGGCACCAGGCCCAGAACTAAGTGAGGCACCAGGCCCAATTTAAGGTGGGGCACCAGGCCCAATAGGAAGTGGGGCACCAGGCCCAATATCAAGTGGGGCACCAGGCCCAAGATAAAGTAGGGCATCAGGCCCGAGGTAAACGTAGTGCATTAGGCCTGAGGTAAAGCTTGGTACTACAGGGAGGCCCCGGCCTAGCAGAATAGGGTAAGCCAGCCTAGTGGTACTACAGGGAGGCCCCGGCCTAGTGGAATAGGGCAAGCCAGCCTAGTGGTATTACAGGGAGGCCCTGGCCTAGCGGAATAGGGCAAGCCAGCCTGTGGTACCATAGGGAGGCCCCGGCCTAGCGGAATAGGGCAAGCCAGTCTAGTGTACTATAGGGAGGCCCCGGCCTAGTGGAATAGGGCAAGCCAGCCTAGTGGTACTATAGGGAGGCCCCGGCCTAGCAGAATAGGGCAAGCCAGCCTAGTGGTACTAAAGGGAGGCCTTAGCCATGACATCCAGAAAGAGATCCTATTCCAGAAGACCCTACATTTAGAAACAGTGGTTCGTTTAAGAGTGTTCAATTTGCCTATACTGTGAAACTACTGTAATCACTGTACTGCTTATCCTGAACTATTGCCCTAAGTACCTGAACTATTGTCCTAAGTACCTGAACTATTGCTCTAAGTACCTGAACTATTGTCCTAAGTACCTGAACTATTGTCCTAAGTATCTGAACTGTTGCTCTAAGCACCTGGACATTGGCCCTCATCAGTAAGAGTTACTCCTGAAGTTATAATTTGCCCTCCTCCGGCAGAATTATTGTGTCATTCCATAGTTCTTTGGTCATTTTTCTGTTATATGATTACTACTGTATGAAGACAGTCTCAATCTTCTACCACACTGCAGTCCCATAGTGTGGTCTGTAACACCACGTACTCAGAATCAGTCTCTACTCAGAAGAAGACGTCCTCTCAGCATTCTTCACTCCTGGGAGACCATCCATCAGCTCGTCATGTCCGTCTGTGTCATCCTCCGAAGTCGAGTCCGTCGCCAGTCGTACAAGTCGTACCCGCCGTTTCTTGTTTTTCACAGCTTGAAAGTACATCCGCCGAAACGCATCATGACAGCCGTGCCAGTATCGTTCTGTATGGTTCCTGTTCCAGATGTCCCGAAGTTGGTCGCCCTCTACAGAAGAGTGAGCTCATCCTGGAGAACCTAGTCTGCACCCCTCCTGGTCGTTCGCCTGAAATTCGAGTCTGTCGAAGCCCAGTATGCGACGCAGCTGCCGTTTCTTTGTTTTGTGTTAGTTCCTGATCCTAGTATTGCAGAGTCAACCATCATCTCTTCCGATTCTTATGGTTCCTGGTCCTGTCAGAGTTCCGTCTGAGTTTAGCTGGCCCTTGGAGTGCCGCAGCATCAGTCAGGTCATGGTAGTCCTCTTTCGGATTCATCGCCATGCAGATCTTGATCTATCTTCATCCTTGGCAACCCTGGAAGTGGGTTTTGGCCAAATAACCCTTTGTTTTCAGTGTGTCATCTCAGGAACCAGTTGCTCTGGTTCTACATTCCAGCAGCCTTGGAGAGAGTGGGCTTTTGCCGATGAAATATATGGTCTGTTTACCAAACCTCTCACCACCCCAGTGGCCTTAACTAGGTCCTTGCTGGGAATTGTGATTAGGGTTCTACAGTTCTGATTTGTTTCCCTTGTAGCTACTAACGAAGAATGACGGTGTACATGAAGACACCAGATCTCTGGACTCTTGTAATATCTGGAAATGTGTGGTGATAATTACCCTAGTACAGTTCTGAGTGGCTTATGTTACCTGATCCTCATCTAAAAGTATAGAAGTGTAGAATAATTTCAGAATAAGAGTGGCAGTAGGCCTATAGTCTGTTCTTGTGGTAATAATCTTAGTAGTGGTAGATAAAAGCCTTTCTCTGTTTATTGCCCTATTGTTCTCAGGCAACCACTCCTCTCTCTTGTGACTGTGTCTCTCTACCCTTGGTGCAAAATAAACACCCTGCGGGCATTGAAGCACTAAGTTTACTCCTGCCTCTCCTTGTCTGGGTAACGGTTATCCTATCCACATAATTCGGACCTTGGTGCCTTGCTCATCTCTTTTCACCACCTTTAGAGTAGAACACCTACCAGATCACCTCTAGACCATCACAGAAATCTTTCTTGGCATAGTCGGCAGGATAGAGATAATTATTTATCCGAGGAGTCCAAAGTTGGAGTGGCTTAGTAAGAAGCACAGATGGAGCCAGGGTGTAGTAGTGGATTGTCTGGGGGAGATAGAGAGTCGGCTGGAGGAGACTGAGATGGACCTAGAGGGAATATCCCACCATCTCCACTAACCATGCCGTATTACTTCGGAGTGCCATGGCTTCCACAGTCGAGAAAAGATGGGGACGGAACCAGTAACCTGGGAGAATTCCGTTCAAAGATGCAGGCCATATTTCGGCTGAATCATATCCCCGGGCAACAGAAAGTCGAAATTTTAATCAGGCAACTAAAGGGAGCTGCCCACCGAGAGGTCCAATCATAGCCGAGTGGAGCAAAAGCCACAGCAGACCAGATACTCCAGAGGCTACAGCAGATCTTTGATGCTAGGACCATGTCTGATCTCAAAATGAAGTTCTTTTCTCACACCCAGAAGCCCCAAGAGACCCTGAGGGAGTTTGCACTGAGTCTGCAAGAGCTGTTACACGCGATATAGAGAGTAGACACGGCAGAGGTCCGAGATACAGATCGAGTACTAGTGGAAAAGTTTGTTGAAAGAGTGCAAAGTGAGGCCCTGAGGAAAGAACTACGCATGCTGCATTTACAAAACCATGAAGTCGACTTTCTGGATTTTAAGGAGAAAGCCATTCGAATATTTGGTTCGGGACATTCCAGAGAGGAGGCTCCAGTATATCCCCAAATGGCAACCTTTATGGGAACTCAATGGCCGACCTACACTACCAAAGGATGGCAAGAAGACAATTCTTGGCAATCAAGACTCCAGCCAGAGGAAATGTCCTTACAAAGACGGGAACCTGAAAGAGAAGTTGTTGCCTACCCGAGCCGATGTTCAGAAGATGAGCAGATGCATGAACCAAGGATACAGACACTGACATGTTCTGTGCAGACTAGTGCTAAACAACACATTTGGAGCTGACTGAGCAGATTGCTACCCTGACCAACCAGATGGCGGAGATGTGTAAGGAAATGCAAAGCTGGAAAGCTGGTTGGAAGAATGAGAGAAGCTTCATTCCATCAGGGAAAGAAAGGAAGCGTGACCAAATGAACCATTTGAGAAAGAGTGAAGGGAGACACTCCACAGATCGATTTGATAGCTAAGGAAGGCCCATATGTCGCCGGTGTGGTGTTAGTGGCCATATAGAAAGGAGATGTGGTCAGCCAGTAAATAACACCCTAAATTTAAACAGAAATTCTTCGGGGATGAGGACCGACCCTAGAAGAGCAGCCGATCAGGTCCAGCAGTCCCACTAGAGCAGTCGTGTTTCATTGGTAGAAGTCCAATGATACCAGTCAAGGTCGATGGCATCGAGCTTATGGCATTGTTAAACACTGGATCGCAGGTTACTACACTGCAAGGATGAGAGTTCCAAAGATACTGGACACCTAATGATCTGAAGCCATCTCCTAGATCATGGGTAACATTAATAGTGAGCAACGGTGATGAAGTACCTTATTTAGAATATCTGGAAGCCGATGTACAATTAGGAAAGAACATTCAATGCAACACAGGCATCATTGTGAGCGACACTGAGAGTGATCAACTGCCACCACTAATTCTAGGGATGAATGTTCTACAAAATTGCTTCGACTAATTAGTGAGCATCCTCCAGCAGCAAGCCGAACACGTACCTCGAGTGGAGAAACATGCCCTGCAACAAACTATCTACAACTTGCAATGCCATCAATGATTCGCTAATGCTGAGGGTGAAATTGATAAAGTAAGAGTGACGGATACTAGACTAGTAACATTGAAGCCAGGCACCGAAACCACCCTTTGGTGCAAAGCAAAGGTGGGCCCGAAGGGTCAAGATTATGATGCATTAGTGGAACCTTACCCAATGAACAAGGAAGAGCCGATAATAGTAGCTCAAAGTGTAGCTACGGTAATCAGAGGTCGAATACCAGTCCAAGTGCTAAATTATGAGACTCATGATGTACAACTGTAGCGAAACCAGCCGGTTGCTCAGATCCACACGGTGTGTTTACAGGACATTATCGAAGCTGGGGAAGAGATAGAGAAAGTGCCTGAAGACGGGATGGAAAGTGACCAGATACCAGAATGGACCAAAGAGATTAAAGTAGGCAATCCGAAGACCAGCATGAAGCAAAGAGCTGATGGGTTGAAAGTAGTCTTACACCAGAAGGAAGCTTTTAGCCAACACCCCTTAGATTTTGGGTTAGCTCATGGGGTACAACATCACAACAGTACCCATAGACATCCGCCTATCAGAGAACGATTTAAGCCTATTCCACCAGCCATGTACCAGCAAGTAAAAGAAATGATTAAAGAAATGAAAGAGGCTGATGTGATAAAAGAAAGTCACAGCCCATGGGCAGCGCCAATTGTTCTGGTAAAGAAAAAGGATGGTAAGATCCGATTCTGTGTGGATTACCGCAAATTAAATGCCATCACCCATAAGGATGCGTATCCTTTGCCTAGGATAGAAGATTCTCTCATGGCTCTTCAGTCAGCAGCCGTATTCTCCACTCTGGATTTAACCAGCGGATACTGGTAAGTTCCTATGGCGCCAAAGGATTAAGAGAAGACAGCTTTTATTACCCCCATGGGTCTCTTTGAGTTCACCAGGATGCCTTTTGGATTGTGCAATGCACCGGGAACTTTTCAAAGACTGGTTGAACATTATCTTGGAAGCTGGAACTTCGATACCCTGTTGTTATACTTAGATGATATCATTGTATATTCGAAAACTCACAAAGATCACTTGCGTCACCTGGATGAAGTGTTCCAAAAATTGATCCAATACGGTCTTAAAATAAAACCCTCTAAATGTCATCTGTTGCAGACTAAAGTGAGTTATCTGGGACATATAGTCTCTCGAGGATGGAGTGACGCCAGACTAACAGAAGATCGAAGAAGTAAAGAAATGGCCTGTTGCTACTACAATTAGAGAGGTCCGAAAATTTTTGAGATTTGTTGGATATTATCGAAGATTTATCAAGAACTTCTCCAAAATTGATGTGCCTTTACACAAACTTTTAAGAGGATCAGCAGAAGGTCAAGTCCCAAAGAATCGCCTGGTTACATGGGGTACTGAACAACAAGAGGCATTCGATCAATTAAAAAAGATACTTACTGAGGCTCCTATATTGGCGTATCCAGATTATGTGAAACCTCTTCTGTTGTATACCAATGCCAGCAACAAAGGGTTGGGCGCAGTAGTCGCACAAGAACAGAATGGTGTGGAAAGAGTAATAGCCTGTGCAAGCAGAGGATTAAGAGGCTCCGAGCAGAACGACGCTTGTTATAGCTCTTTCAAACTTGAATTTTTAGCACTAGTCTGGGCTATCACCGAGAAATTCCGGCAATATTTAGCTGCCACCCCTTTCACAGTTTTCACAGATAATAATCCTTTAGCAGACTTGAATACTGCAAAGCTAAAAGCCCTCGAGCAAAGGTGGGCCTCTCAACTCGCGAATTACCAATTCTCCTTAAAATATCGCTCTGGTAAAGCTAATGCGAATGCTGATGCCTTGTCCCGGATGTCTGGACAAGGAGAATCAGAAATAGATGATACCCTGCTGGAAAGTATAGAAATGCCACCATTTCTGCAGGTACCAGCTGAGATTGTACAGGCATTTTGTCAAATTGCTCCTGAGTTTAAAGTGGAAAGTCAACCAGAAATGGATGACATGATTACGAACCAAAAGAATCTATGGGTAAAATTACAAAGCCAAGACCCTATAGTTCGCAAGTAAAAGCTCTAGTTGCTCAACAGAAGCGCATGGCTCAAAGAGAAAGGAAGAAGCTGAACACAGAAGCGATGAAACTTTGGAAACACAGAACTCGTCTGACCATAGAAGATTATCGTCTGGTTAAGAAAAGTAGAGATCCTACCACAAACATAGAACTGACTCAAATCGTAGTTCCAAAGACCAGTGCTTCCATAGTGTTAGAGGTGTACCATGATAATTCAGGACATTTTGGTCACAAGAAAACTGAAGCTATTACAGAAGGAGATTTTACTGAATAGGAATGCGAAACGATATAATAAAATGGTGTGAGGAATGTCCAGCACGTAACTTAAAGCGCAAGGAGAAGGTGAATCAGAGAGCTCCCCTCCATCCAGTAGTCAGTAACGCACCATTGGAACTAGTTGCTCTTGATCATTTGAAGTTAGACCCTAGCACAAATGGACACATTTATATCCTCACTATGATGGATCACTTTTCCAAGTTCGTGGTTGCAAGCGCAGTAAAAGACCTATCTGCTAGAACTGCTGCCGAAACATTTATGAGATGTTTTGTACGACCTTACAGGTATCCTACAAAAATCCTCACGGATCAAGGAACGTCTTTCAAATCTCAACTCTCATGAACATTGTGCCCTGTATGGAAGAAATAAGTTAAAAACCACTGCTTACCACCCCCAAGTTAATGGACTTTGTGAAAGAACAAATCAGATTCTCCTAGAAATGTTGTGAGCTCTACCAGAATATAAACGTCCCTTCTGGCCAGCTTTACTTCCCGAACTCACATATCTTTATAATAATACTATTCAGTGCTCCACGGGTTATACACCTCATTATTTAATGTTTGGATGACACGGAAGACTTCCGATGGACTTAGTGCTGGAAGTACCACAAGAAGAAACTAAAATAAAGAAACCAGTGACAAATTGGGTCCAAGAACATAATCAATGTTTACAGGAAGCTGGAAAAATTGTGGGTAGACACATGGAGCAAGCACGGCAAAAGCAAAAAGAAAACTATGATATCAAGGCCAAAGCTACACCTTTACTCATTGGAGAAAGAGTAATGTTGAAGAAGACCCAAAAATGCAGCAAACTGTCTTCAAAGTGGGAACCAGAACCTTATTATATTATCGAGATACCTTATCCTGAACTACCAGTATACAAGATCCAACAGGAATTTGGACATGGTACCAAGATTGTCCATCGAAATCTCCTAAAAGCTTGCACTTTCAGAGACACTGTGATGGTTAAAGAACAGGACAGTCCTACGCCAAAAGAGAGGCAGGAGTCCACAAAAGACAAAATGTGGGAACTAGAATCACCAACCAATTAGTGTACAGAACCTTGGACCCGTACTTCGTATATGCATTCCCAGGACCATTCAAATTGTGTACCAGTGATAGCTCCGGAAATACCGGATTTCCTGGAAAGAGAACGTATTGTTCAAGAACCTGTTGATTTCCCAACCCTGCAGATCCCAAAGATCGAACGCAGGTATCCCTCCTAGAAGGTATATCACAGAAGCTTCTCAACTCGTACCTTAGTACAACAGGTAGATCTGATCCAAGTAATTTTCCAGACACCGTCACTTTAGGGTAAAACTTCACAAATTTACGGTACAGTAGATGTTTTAAGTATATTTTAGAGATTTTAAGAGTGTTTTATTAACATAAGACTTCATAGAGTGTTAAGTAAGATTTTAGAGGTTGTTAAGATGATAGATTTTATAAAAGTGTTAAGGGAATACATGGGGATATGTATTTTTAGGCGGACCCGAATCTGTAATTCCCCAAAGTTGGGGCATCCCAGAAAGTCTAAAATAAGTAAATAAATCAGGGGTTCACAGGTGCTCAGGATACCTGCTGTAGGTGTAAGCAGCAGGGTATTATGTTAAGGGGGCCCCTGAAAATAAAGATTCACCCCCCTTGTAATGGGAAACAGTAAAATAATAGTAGAAAAGTGCCCTGTGCACTTTATAGCATAGTCAGAAAAGCAGATTTAATAACAATAGATGTCACAATGGCCTGGATGGAATGCTGTGCTGAGTGGCTCATGCACAGCATTCCACTCCAGCCAATCTAGAACCCAGGGAGGTTCAAGTTTGAAAAATATTTGTTCTGTTGGTCAATTGATCCTGGGCAGTGGTTGAGGAGACAGGACACAGAAGTCAGGGGACAGTTTAGGGCTTACCTTGAGTTGAAGCCGTCCCTCTGGGCTTGCTGTGGTCCTGTGCTGCCTCCCCCGCTTGAAGGCTCCTTGTCCTGTGGTCCGCGGTGCCATCGGGGCACCAGAAGATTGTGACCGGCCATTTGCCGCGGTTTGGGCTTGTTAGCTCCATCATTTTATTGTTTTGTCCCCCCCTTCCATTTATTTAAGTTTAAATTTTGGTCCCCTGTCAGCAGCCTTGCCAGCCGCATCGCCGCTCGCCCGTTGGCCGTCTCAGGCCCCCTGGTTGTCCCCCATCTGCCTGCACATTTCCCTTCCTCTGCCAGCATCCCTCCCACCTCCCTACAGTACAGCAACCCTCCAGAGGACGTCTGAGAGGTGAGTCGGCAGCAGCACTTAAGCGTACTGACCGCCTGTTTAAAAGAGACTGTGTCCTTTTTGTTAAAGTGCACATAAGGCGCATAGAAGAGTGGCCGGGCGCCACAAGGGGAAGTGGGTCGTAAGGACCCTAAATTAATATTCAGGAGGGCAGGCGGGTAGTGATGCCCACGGGGAGGGGCCAGGGCCTCAAGGTCAAGCAAAGGCCTATAAATATTCATTAGGGGCAGGATTAAAGGCAGCGACTCGTACAGGAGTGACAGAATGCACAGAGAGCCTAAATATTTAAAAGGGGACATTCATTTTAAAGGGCAATACAGGTCCAAAGCAAGGTGGGCATCAGGCTCAATAGAAAGTGGGGCACCAGGCCCAGTACTAAGTGGGGAACCAGGCCCAATTTAAGGAGGGGCACCAGGCCCAGTACTAAGTGGGGCACCAGGCCCAATTTAAGGTGGGGCATCAGGCCCAATAGGAAGTGGGGCACCAGGCCCAATATCAAGTGGGGCACCAGGCCCAATAGGAAGTGGGGCACCAGGCCCAAGATAAAGTAGGGCGTCAGGCCCGAGGTAAACGTAAGGCATTAGGCCCGAGGTAAAGCTTGGTACTACAGGGAAGCCCAGGCCTAGTGGAATAGGCAAGCCAGTCTAGTGGTACTACAGGGAGGCCCTGACCTAGCGGAATTGGTTCAAGCCAGCCTAGTGGTACTATAGGGAGGCCCCGGCCTAGTGGAATAGGGTAAGCCAGCCTAGTGGTACTATAGGGAGGCCCCGGTCTAGCGGAATAGGGCAAACCAGCCTAGTGGTACTATAGGGAGGCCCCGGCCTAGCAGAATAGGGCAAGCCAGCCTAGTGGTACTAAAGGGAGGCCTTAGCCACGACGTCCAGAAATAGATCCTATTCCAGAAAACCCTACAATTAGAAACAGGGGTTCATTTAAGAGTGTTCAATTTACCTATACTGTGAAACTACTGTAATCACTTTACTGCTTTTCCTGAACTATTGCCCTAAGTACCTGAACTATTGTCCTAAGTACCTGAACTATTGCCCTAAGTACCTGAACTATTGTCCTAAGTACCTGAACTACTACTCTAAGCACCTGGACATTGGCCCTCATCAGTAAGAGTTACTCCTGAAGTTATAATTTGCCCTCATCTGGCAGAATTATTGTATCATTCCACAATTATTTGGGCATTTTTCAGTTATATGGTTACTACTGTATAAAGACAAGTTTCTAAACTGATGTTTAACTAAATAAAGACAGTCTCAATCTTCTACCACACTGCAGTCCCATAGTGTGGTCTGTAACACCACATACTCAGAATCAATCTCTACTCAGAAGAAGGCATCCTCTCAGCATTCTTCACTCCTGGGAGATCATCTATCAGCTCATCATGTCCATCTGTGTCGTCCGCAAAAGTCGAGTCCGTCGCCAGTCATACAAATCGTACCTGCCATTTCTTGTTTTTCACAGCTTGAAATTACATTTGCCGAAACGCATCACGACAGCCATGCCAGTGTCGTTCCGTATGGTTCCTGTTCCAGATGTCCCAAAGTTGGTCGCTCTCTACAGAAGAGTGAGCTTATCCTGGAGAACCTAGTCTGCACCCCTCCTGGTCGTTCACCGAAAATCGAGTCCATCAAAGCCCAGTACGGGATGCAGCCGCCGTTTCTTTGTTTTGTGTTAGTTCCTGATCCTAGTATTGCAGAGTCAACCATCATCTCTTCAGATTCTTATGGCTCCTGGTCCTGTTAGAGCTTCTTCCAAGTTTAGCTGGCCCTTGGAGTGCCACAGCATCAGTCAGGTCAAGGTAGTCCTCCTTCGGATTCATCGCCACGCAGATCTTGATCTATCTTCATCCTTGGCAACCCTGGAAGTGGGTTTTGGCCAAGGAACCCTTTGTTTTCAGTGTGTTATCTCTGGAACCAGTTGCTCTGGTTCTACATTCCGGCAGCCTTGGAGAAAGTGGGCTTTTGCCGATGAAATATATGGTCTGTTTACCAAACCTCTCACCACCCCAGTGGCCTTAAGTAGGTCCTTGCTGGGAATTGTGATTAGGGTTCTACAGTTCTGATTAGTTTCCCTTGTAGCTACTAATGAAGAATGACGGTGTACACGAAGACACCAGGTCTCTGGACTCTTGTAATATCTGGACTCTGATGGAAATGTGTGGTGATAATTACCCTAGTGCAGTTCTGAGTGGCTTATGTCACCTGATCCTCATCTAAGAGTATAGAAGTGTAGAATAATTTCAGAATAAGAGTGGCAGTAGGCCTATAGTCTATTCTTGTGGTAATAATCTTAGTAGTGGTAGATAAAAGCCTTTCTCTGTTTATTGCCCTATTGTTCTCAAGCAACCCCTCCTCCCTCTTGCGACTGTGTCTCTTTACCCTTGGTACAAAATAAATGCCCTGTGGGCATTGAAGCACTAAGTTGACTCCTGCCTCTCCTTGTCTGGGTAACGGTTATCCTATCCACATAATTCGGACCTTGGTGCCTCGCTCATCTCTTTTCACCACCTTTAGAGTAGAGCACCCCTCACCCCTGCCTTTTTGCCAGAGCGACAGGTGGCATGCTGTTGAAGTTGACAGCAGTACCTGGTGGGGACCTGGGTTCGGGGAGGATGAAGTTACTCGGCACAAGGGGACCTAGGTTTGGCTACTATGCACAGGGGCACCCAAGTAAATCCGAACACAGGAAGCAATAACTGTAATGTCCATAACCAGGAATGGGGGCTCTTCAGTGTGGCTTTTATTCACATCCTTGCTGAACAAACAAAGCATAGACAGACCCCCATGGGGCTACATTTCCTGGTAATGCAGATTAAAGACAACAGAACACTTTATCTCTATTTCCAGCCCTCAGGCTCTAAACCCACCAGGCACACAGCCCGGACTTGCACGCAGCTTTGGGTACACAGCCCAACTTGTACACACTTGGGTCTTCCCCACTGGCCCGGCTCCCCCTCCGGCCACTTGATCTGCAGTCCATTTGAGGAATGAACCAATTATCCTGTTGTGGCTCTGCAAACCACACTAGAGTCCGCGACTCTTAGAGAGAATTTTCCTTACTACCCCACGTCTGGGTACTTCCCCCATCACTGGCCAAGTGCCTGAGGCAAAGTAGAAACCCACAGAAGAAATCCGTAGAGGTGGACCTGGTCACTAAAGATAGGGGGCCACCCACCTCCAGCTCACACTGCCCGTACCCAGCCATTACTCTGGAAACTGAACTATTCCTGTACTGAACTTTTAAATGTAGATTAAGGGTAGACATCTGTAACATCACCTCTACATATTATTTGTATCCCAACAAACTCTGGAACTTGAAACTACTTTTACTTTGCTTAGCCCATTTCTCTAGGCTTCCCAATATTTAGTAGTTCAATCCCCACATTGTCATACTAGTCCCAGGGTGAAAACATAGGCCCTTTTAGCCAGAGCAGACACTCACCCTTACGTTGCAGGTGCCCCACAGGTGACTCACAAATCTTCTTTTCTGCCAAATAAGTACTGGAACATATAGGCAGCTTTTCCTCCACAAGCAGAACTAGGGGATTGCCCCATGAATCTGCAGGGAAACCTTCTCACCACCCCCGAGGGAGGGGGAACTGAGACCTGAAAACAATGGTCTGCACCACTTCAGTACTCTTCTGTGTCTCTCTTTAAGGTGGAGACACACACCCTTCTACTTAAAAGTAGCCCTCTATCAGGGCTGAGGCTCCTAGAGCCTTTACTGAGCTGCTTTAACAGCAAGCTCCCAACTTCTCACACACTCACTGAACGCAAACTGAAGACTCACACTTGAAAACTCCCAACGTTCTATCTAACTCCCTTTGCTGCAGATTCCAATGTGGTCATGCAGCTGCAAAAGTTCTATTGGTGATGTCATCTCTCAGTCTCAGCTGAGACTGAGAACAGAGTGAGACAGTGCAAAACCCATTTAACTGAAGTTTCACAAGCTGCCTTCCCTGCCTACCACTAGGTCTTACTGGGATTCTAGTAACCCCGGGTAACAAGGGGGTTACACTCACCCTTGACCAGGAAAATGACTGTCTGCAGTCATTATTTACCCGGCCTTAGGCCATCCCACCCTATGTACTACCTGCGGAGGGGGGTGATCAGGTCCTCTCCTACCATGTGCAAGCACAGGCAGGCAACACTAAGGGCCTAGAGGCCTTGAGCTGACATATCAGCCTCTATACTGTCCACTTACTATGGACACCTAGTGGCTCTGGTAGAACCATCCAGAGCATAGCCCTGATAGATCAGCACTGTGGTCCCTACTGCAGGTCAGGGCCACAGCCTGTCTATCCCCCCTAATCCTCTCGGGAAAACCTATCTGCCTTCTAACCTAATAGCCCCAAACAAAAACAACCCAGGGACCTCCCCGACCTTGGGCAACCTGCAACCACACACCATTAAAATACCACATTACTGCCTCCTCCCTACCCCCACAACCACACCTGTGAAAGGAAAGGGTAAATACAGTAATAACAACAATAACACCACAGTACTTTAAATTTCTAAACATACTAAAGCACTGATGAGGAACTCAGATGAACCCCTCCTCCTCTTCTTGTCTTCTCTTCTGTCTTCCCAGGAACACCTGTAATAAAAAGAAAGATAACACATGCTCCTACTCTGCATACACAGTCTACCTAGACCCCACCATCAAAACATTGAAAAATCCCAAAAAGATTTTTTTTAGAAAAGAAAGTAGAAAAACAGTATTTACATTAGAAAACAATGACATTATTTACAATACACATTTGGGGGGATGGAGTGCCCTTAAAGTCCCACCTAGTGACCACAAGGCCCAAAAGCTAGTCCAATAAAGAGTCTCTCATGGGCCGGAGCTCAGTGAAGCACAGTTCTAACAGGCCAAAGTCCAGAAGGGGAGAGTCTTTGAGGACAGTTCACACATTTTGAAGTCTGTTAGCGTAGGGTGTGTACTGCAATGTCATAAACATAGAAAAGTTTGGACTTACCAGCCACTCGTAGTACAAAAAATTCTTAACCGACCTGCACCTCTGACGAAGACTCTCCCTGGCAGCAATTCTTCTGATGCAGCTGGGCAGACATCTTCCGGGAACCACAGAAGGGCACATCTGGGAACAGCTGGGATGATGTCATCTCTGGAGATGGAACCTTAGAACAGGAACAAAAAGAAAACAGCTGGTCCAACGTCATCTGATTACCAGGCAATGAACCGGATACAGCTGGGCTGGTGTCCTCTCTGGATCTGAAGTCATCAGGTGGGCCAGTCGATGGTTTGCTGGAAAGGCCAGTACAATGCAGACTGATGAAGGTGGGTCACCTGAGTCCTGGATGTCCATATTGGTGAATCCATAAAGGCACTACACAGTCTGGTGTGGCAGTATTGACTACCACTGCTCGGCTCTCCATTTTGTAGGCACGGGCACATTTGCCAAGAGGTCCTTGCACTGAGGCCAATAGTACCGGGGGTCAGGAGCTTGAATTATTACTCCGTCTGGGTGCACATAACTCACACAGTGGGAGATTTCACATCCCTCTCCATCCACCACTCTCACTCTGTCTATAAACAATGTCCTGCCTCTCTTCCATTGGATATATTTTTCATGGAACAGTCTGTTTTTTACATGCTTGTTGGCCCCAGGATGCACACTTTTCATTGCTTCATCCCAGATCCAGGATTTCCTGCAGTTCTCAATCTCCTCCCAGACTTTTCGAGGAAAGGTAGGAAAGGTCATACCATAGATCTCATTTGCCTTCCTCACAGAACCAGTCTCTCCTCTTTACTTGCTTTGGTCAATCTGAGACCGCTGGCTCCTGGCTAGGGGCTGGCCAGTCCTGGTTCTGCCAGCTTCGCATCCTTAAAGAAATTAGAAACGGATCCCTGACTTCTTCCTCTTGCGAAGCCAGGGCAGTGGCATCACCACTTTCTTCCTTACATTCCTCCGAGGCAAGATCTTGAGGCTGTGTACCCGTTCCTTTTTCACAAGGCCACATAGCTTCCCCCTCATCTTCCTGTTCACTGAGGATCTGAGCCCAGGAGTGAGCAGTCATCCTCACTTCTGAGACTATCAACTCATCACTAGGCGTGGAGGTCGTCACCTCCAACTCAAAGGCCTCCTGCATCTCATCTTCATCTAAGAGACTTGGGCTAGGCCCCACCCTTCAGGGGTCTATTGATGCTTTATCTGAACTTTCTTTCTGGGATCCAGCATCCAAAACTTCAGCTTCTGGTTCTGTCTCTAACTCTGCACCCTCTAGCTTTGTTCCACACTCCCCCAAGGGGACTTCCTCCACAGTCTCCGCCTGGTGCTGTGTGCTGCCAACTGCAGATTCCCGAACCTTTGTCCATGTGGGAGCCAAACAAATTTGAGGCACTTTATACCAGCCATATTTTTCTAGGCATCCAGCACAGTGACCAATCATCTCCACAAAGACATAGACAGAGTGGAGGCTGTCCAGAGGAGGGCAACCAAAATGGTGCAGTGTCTGCACCAGAAGACATACGAAGAAAGACTAAAGGAGCTTAGTATGTATACCCTTGAGGAAAGGAGGGAGAGAGGAGACATGATAGAAACTTTCAAGTACCTCAAGGGAATCAACAAAGTCCAAGAGGGTGGCATCTTTCAGAAAAAGAGATGTGCAAGAACAAGAGGTACAATTTGAAGATAGATGGGGAACGTCTCAGAGGTAATGTAAGGAAGTATTTTTTCACAGAGAGGATTGTGAATGCATGGAACAGCCTCCCTGAGGAGATCGTGGAGTCAAGAACAGTGGGGGAATTAAAGAATTCATGGGATAGACATAAGGCAGTCCTAGTGGGGGGTAGGAGGAAGTAAGCTATTGGTTAATTAAGATCTGCAGCTTATCTGTTAGGTAGGAAAATGGGCAGACTAGGTGGACCAAGCGGTCCTTATCTGCCATCAAATTCTATGTTTCTATGTTTCATGAAGACGTCCCTTCCAGCTCTCAAGCATATTTGACATACATGCTCTGGAAAATCAGGAATCACCACATGAGGAGGCAGTTGCCCTCCATAGCATCACTTTTAAATATTCCTCAGTCTAATTACTGCTGTTGTTACTGCAACCCGGGCATGATCCGGGTAACGAGTGGGTCCTGAGGCCATAACTGAAGAAAAACAAACAAAAGTTCACTATAACTGAAAGTCTCACTTTATTGAACACACTCTTTAGTTGTAAAATGGCTCCTCTGCTTCTGTGTTTACTTTACTACCCCACCCTGTAATGGCAGTGGCAGCACTCCTGTGCATCAACATTTAGAATCTGGGTCAAGCCACTGCGCACCTGATTTACACAAACTACTGATTACTTTTGCTCAAACTGCACAACTTGCTCTGTTTTTGCTTCAAACACATTTAAAGGATTTTCCATGGACTTTTTACATGCTGGAAACTTTTTTTTTATTCACAGTCCCTTAAAGCTTCAGGTTTTTAGCACAGGATTGCCTGTATTACTAGTGCTGTACTTTGGCTACAACCCACAGTCTCTCTCTGGCTTCAAACTTTAAACTGAGGCTAAATTCATTACTATGCACACAGTCAATGGCTTAACAGACTTGCACTTGCTGGCAGGACTTGACACAGTCGTTACTTGCAAAGCGACTACACTGCTGCGCATACATTTACAGTATATGGCATAGGGCAGAAAATCACTGTTTGAGCAGTTTTAAGGTGGTTACTTACTGTTATCAGTAGCAGTTTGCTGCAATGGGGAAAAATGGCCTGCTGCCAGTTCTTGGAGGCCTCAGAACAGAAACGGGCGGGCAGTCCTGCCGATCGTCTTCTCGACCACCAAACTTGCAATTCCGATGATCGATTAGTGGGTTGAGCCCAGTTTTAAGCAAGAAAGTCTAATTTTTGGCAGGTTTACAGTGATTTTAACACTCCGCGACGCTCCTCCACTGCCAGTACAGGCACTCCACTCACACTCCCTCTTGAATGCTGGGGCAGTCTCTGTAGAGCTGGCTGAGGGGTGGGACTGATTAAAGCCTGACCAATCACACGACACCATGCAAATGAGCCTCTTCTTCCTCACGAGGGCTCTTCTCCTCACGGCGATTGTCGAGCAGGCAAATTTAAACTGCAGAATGCAACTTTTTTTCTTCACCAACTGACTCCACGGCGGGAGCCCATTTCAGCCATTTAACATGGCCATTTACACTGCAGTCTCTCAGTCAATTCAAAAAGCATTTCCAACGTCCAGGGCACAATTTTCCTGTTGCTACCCCTAGTCTTCCACACTTTTCTTTACCACAGTTTATTTTAAAAGCATTTCAAATGTCCAGGGCACAATTTTTCTGTTGCTACCCTTAGTCTTCCACACTTTTCTTTACCACAGTTCATTTTTAAAGCAGGCAAAAATGCTGTAAACAATTTGATGCAGGACAAGGGCATACTCTTTGGCTTTACTGCTCCTTGGTAAACAGTTGGCAATTTTAAACAGCAGCACAAGATCCACAGCACACAGCAACATTAGGGAAATTGCTTCAGCTTTTGGGCTACCCACTGCCAGATAGCCAAAATGCTAGCCCCCTGTCCAAGCACCTTCCTCCCAGAACAAAATCCAAAGTGGTGCCTCCATTTTTGTAGCCCCTTCTCCTCTTCTTGTCTGGGTAACGGTTATCCTATCCACATATTTCGGACCTTGGTGCCTCACTCATTTCTTTTCACCACTTTTAGAGTACAGCACCTATCAGAGCACCTCTAGACCATCACACAGGACACAGAGGTTAATAGTAAACAGAGTCCGCTCTGAAGAAAGGGCGTTTACTAGTGGGGTACCACAGGGTTCAGTTCTAGGACCAGTCCTTTTCAATGTCTTTATAAGTGACATTGCAGAGGGACTGGAAGGAAAAGTATGTCTCTTTGCAGACGACACAAAGATCTGCAACAGGGTTGATACACAAGGTGGGGTGGAAAGGACGAGAAGGGACTTGGCAAGGTTGGAGGAATGGTCAAATGTCCTGCAACTTAGATTCAGTGCTAAGAAGTACAAAGTAATGCACCTGGGAAACAAAAACCCTGGGGAAGAGTACACAATGGTGGGTGAGATAATAACAAAAACAAAAATGGAAAGGGACCTGGGGGTAGTCATCTCAGATGACCTAAAGGTGGGCAAGCAATGTGAGAGGGCAGGAAGGAGGGCAGGGGTGATACTAGGATATATAGGGAGAGGCATCACCTGTTATCCTTCTGTACAGATAGCTGGTAAGACCCCATCTGGAGAACTGCGTGCAGTTCTGGAGACCCAATCTCCACAAGGACACAGACAGGATGTGAGGCAGTTCAGAGAAGGGCAACTAAAATAGTGCAGGGTCTGCACCAGAAGACATATGAAGAGAGACTTAAGGTGCTTAATATCTATACCCTTGAGGAAAGGCGGGACATGGGGGACATGATAGAAACTCTCAAGTACCTCAAAGGATTCAACAAAGTCCAAGAGAGTAGCATCTTTCAGAAAAAAGAGGTGTGCAAGAACAAGGGGGCACAATTTGAAGATAGAAGGGGAGTGGCTCAGAGGTAATGTGAGGTAGTATTTTTTCACAGAGAGGGTTGTGGATGCATGAAAGAGCCATCCTGAGGAGGTTGTAGAGTCAAAAACAGTGGGGGAATTCCAGAATGCATGGGACAGACATAAGGCAATTCTAGGGGGTTGGGGTAGGAGGAAGTAGGCTGTTGGTTAACTAGGACCTGCAGCTTATCCATTAGGTAGGGAAATGGACAGACTGGGTGGGCCAAGTGGTTCTTATCTGCCGTCAAATTCTATGTTTCTATATTCTATGTAAGTATTCATTCAGTATCCCTGCTTTTTCACTGTCACCCTCTGCCCACCCACTCTCCCCTTTATTAAGCCTCACTATCCCTCCCTTGGTCTTTCTTCACTTCCTAATGTACCTAAAAAAGTTTTATCTCCCTTTTTAACTGAGTTGGATATCTTTTCCTCCATTTGGGCCTTCACTGTTCTGACTGCCTTCACCGCTTCCTTCTCCTTTAACTGATACAGTTCTCTGTCCTGCTCCTTCTGTGTTTCCTTATACTTCCTGAATGCTATCTTTTTCTCCCTAACCTTCCCTACCACCTCTTTTGAGAACCATAGTGTTTTTTTCCTTCATTTTAATTTGTTTATTTGCTTCACACAAAGGCTTGTTGCCTTTGTGATGGCAGTTTTGATGTTTCCCCATTGTTTCTCTACCCCTCCTTCTTGTCCATTTGCTAGTGCTTTTATGTGACACTCTCCCATTTTGACAAAGTCAACCCTTCTAAAGTCAAGTAGCCTCACTTTTGTATGGCTTGACTCTACAGCTGTGTTTATCATAAACCACACTGTTTGGTAGTCACTTGTTTCCAGATGGCTACCCACTTCTAAATCTGAGATCCTGTCTCTGTCCCCATTTGAGAGTACCAGGTCTAAGATTGCTCCCTCCCAAGTGGGTTCCAACACTAGCTGTCTGATGCATGCCCCTGAATGGCATCGAGAATGGCCCTGGTCTTGGATATGGCTGCAGCAAAGGTGCTCCAGTTAACATCTGGCATATTCAGGTCCCCCATCAACAATATCTCCCCTTTTTCTGCCATCCTAAGGATGCCTTCTATTACTTCCTTCTCCATTTTCTCCCCCCTGAGATAGGGGTTTGTATACAACACCATGCGGATTGTGGTGCCATTTCCTGTCTCCAGGGTGATCCACAGTGGCTCCTCTCCTCTCCTCTCCTCTCCTCCCTGTTTACCCTTAAGTCCCATTGCTTTGATCCCTTCCCTACATAGAGAGCTACTCCTCCTCCTTTTCTACCCTCCCTGTCCCTCCTGTTGACTGTGTAACTTGGTATGTTGACATCCTAGTCATGTTTCTCTGTATACCATGTTTCTGTGACTGCCATAATATCCAGGCATCCCTCTTCCATCAAGGCCACTAGTTCAGGGAACTTGTTACCAAGACTATGGGCATTGTTACCTACTGCCCTCCATTTTTGATGGCCTTATCACTTTTGGCCCCATCCCTGTCCTTATGGCCTTTGCCTGTTTCTCCATTTACCTCTGCCCTTCTCCCTATTGACTTCTCTATCTTGGTGTTTACCTCACAATCGACTCTGTTTTGTTTGGGGGGGGCTGGGATTTCCCTGCTACTTTTCAGTGCCTCCCCCCACTTGGCTACTTTAAATGATTGCCAATGAGGCATCTAAACCTATCATTTAGGATTGTGGTTCCCCTCCTGGACAGATGCAGACCATCATGCAAGTATAGGCCTATAACCCTACACATGAACCCCTAGTCCATAATGAAGCCAAAACCCCCAGTTTTTCAACCATTGGTTGAATCCCATGGTAAGGAGCACCTTAGCATCACCCATGCCATACACAGGCAGCACCTCTGAGAAGGTTACCATGCATGCTACTTGTCTACGGCCCCCTCTCCAACTCCACAAAACCATCCTGCACTGCTCTGGTCCCATTCCCAGCCAGGTCATTTGTTCCTAGGTGGACAATGACATCCAGGTCCCTCCCCTGTGCAGCTGCTCCCATAATCATGAGGATTCGCTCCCTGTCGGCACCAGACAGGTATCTTTCTTCCCTCTCCCCTCCCTCCCCCAGTTCTACCCCCTAACAATTGAGTTCCCCACCAGGAGTTGTTTCCTTCCCCTGCAGGGTCCTGTGCCACCCTTCTGTGGGTCTCTTTTGTGGAGGTTCCCAGCATCCTCCTTGGTCTCCACTGTGGGTGCCTCCATAGAGGTACCACACTCTGCCAGAACATTGTACGAATTGTGGAGAAGGTAAAACTGGAGGGCTGCACCTCTGTTCCTCCACCCTCACCCTCCCTGAGCCCACCATGGTCCAACCACTCCTCTTTCTTAGCAACCTCTGGGGCAGCAGCATCGGCACTGGTGGTCCCTGGGCGGGAGAGGAGGTCCTCCAAATCCTGGTCATCTCAGTCTGGAGATGAACAACCTCTTCCCTCAGCCCAGAGAGGTGTCTGCAGATGGGACAACACTGCATCCTCCAGAATGTCTCCCGGAAGACTGCTGCTCCACAGCCACTGCACTGCACCAATATATGGGACTAGAGCAGGTGTCATACAAACCATGGGAGGGGGGGAATAGTCCCCTCTTATTAGCCCAAAATGAATTAATATGGATTTTTAAATTAAAAACATTACAACCATGCAGTTTCATTTACCAGATGGACTGTGAACATTTTTTGTGATATTCTAATGCAAAGTCATAGTAAATGATGAAATGAGAGCTTTTGCACACAATTACTATTATGATTAAAGCATCAAATAATTTGTAGGATTTATTTTTACGAGATACAAGTGTCATTAGCACTGTTAATTATGCACTGCTATGATATTTGAAAATCAAAATTGATACACATATTTATAATACAATTATTATGTGGGTAGCATAGCTTTCATTTATATAAGTAACATACAACATTAAACAATCTCCGTGTCATCAGTCTCTGCAGACACAATTATTTTAATGTACCCCCTAACATTCTAAATCAATTAAAAATTTAACTACTGAATTATTTAAAAGTAAATATTTTGTACATTACAGAAATTAGAATGAAACAATAAACGCAGGATTTTTTTGTAACTTCAGTAACATGCTCTGTTTTAATAATTTGATGTTTGCACTTGTTGATGACACTGTATACTGGTCGTTCCCTTGGCTGCTTGGTGCTTACCATGTAACAAAGTGGAAGCAAAGGGATACATATCCAAGAACTGATTAAAACATCATCTGAGGATTCAGTGAGCTGCATAGGCCATGTGTGACACTTTAAGTTCAATTTAAATTGATAGATTTTAAACACCTACATTTAGAAGTATTTAAGCACTGAAGGGAAAGGTAGTAGCCATGCCGCTGAGGAAGAGGTTTTAGTGCCTCAAAGCACTGAGGCTGGTTTTCTTAAAAGGCTTTGTATTTATCTGCAAGTGTTGCACATTAAAATTCCATTTCTAAGGGCCCAGTGGCACTGAGGGTTGAGGAGCTGGATGCCACATGTTGCGCCACGCAGGTGACCCAGGGTTGGGAATGAGCTTGGGCTGAGGGGGGATTGGCAGGGGAGAGAGAGGACTGAGCATCTGACAACAGCTCTCCTCTCCCAGGGGTGAGTGGGCATGTCATCCTGCCCTTTGGCTGCCTCCTGGTGGAGGATAGGAGGCAGGTTCATGGAGACTAGTAATGTGGCTACATGGTGCAAAAGTGCTTCCAAACATGCATGAGCATGGCCACAAGAGAGAGGGGACAGGAAACTGTGAAAATTACAGCAGCAGGCTCCATGAAGCCACTCCAGGATGTTGGCGCCACTCAGGCACAACCCGTAATTGCCGCTCCAAATATGTGTACGGAGGTGGGGGAGGACACTCCCACCCCACCACATGAGGTAATCCATGGGGGAACCAGGGCTCGGGGTGCCAAGGGAGTGGAGATCAGGTGAATGGATGAGGGCAGATACATGCCTGCAGGCCGAGGAGGATATACAGTATATGAAAAAAATGTAATTTCTATGATACATTGGAGTGCTGGTGTTTTTGTTTTACACATATCCAGTTTTACCAAGCACCCAGTCTTTTCCTTGAGCGTAGCTTTTTCTGCATTTCTGTGGAACCATGCCTGCTCAGTGGTTCCATCCAGAGGTGTAAGCCTGGGTGGATTGTCATCCAAGGTGAGGTCCAGGAGAGCAGGGGCTGAGCCCCTGGAGGACTGGCGCCAAAAAGCATAAATAAATAAAAAAGTGTGAAGGCCACATAAGGCCTCTTTAACATCATAGCCAAACAATTTTGGCCCTTTAGAATGAGCATTCAAACTGCCTGTTAAGCAACTATAAGCCAAGAATATCTCTTTATGCAAATGCAAGATGCAGTCACCCTTGCAAAAGCATGACAGATATCATAAGCTAAGCACAGCAAATGTTTGCCAACCTCAGGACCAGCAGGCAATGCTTTAAGCAGGTAATTCTTGGCAGAGCCATAAAGCAAAACCTGAGGAGCACTACGAGCAGCTTTCCACAGTCTGTTCTGATATCTGATCATGTAGGCTTCCTAGTTTTAAATCCTATGGCCCAATGATGTACAGACATAGCTATGTTTGGCCATCACATCCAGTCTCCTAGATTCTTTATAAGGAGGCAAAGTACCCATGTGTTTAGGTGCCCTAGACCTATCATGAGCCGCCATGATGACCACTGAGTCAGTTTCTTATCATCTAGGGAACAGTGTTGGAAATAGTGATAGGTTCTGTTTGCTAGGAGAAGTAGAGCTCTGGGGTTAATCTGCATCTCCTCCTTCTGTATCTCTCACCAGCTAGCCAGGGCTCAGTTAAAATCCATACAGTCCAATTAGAGTAAGGGTCGCAAGGGTACAGGACCAGCTCTCCCCCTGCATGGCCACTGAGGTGCCCCCCATACATAGCCGGGGCTCAGTTAAAAGCCATACAGCCCAGCCAGACTGAGGGTTGTGAGGGTACAGGACCAGCCCTCCCCCTAAACTGCTGCCAAAGTCCTCCCCACCACACCTGGAGGCCTGAAGCAGCATAGATAAATGGCACTCAGTTAAAAGCCATACAGTCCAGCCAAACTTGAGGGTTGAGAAGGTACAGGACCAGCCCTTCCCCACCACAGCTGACAAAGACCTCCTCCCCTACCTGGAAACCAGCAGCAACATAAATAGCTGGAGCTGAGTTAAAGAGCAGCTGACATGATCGGGGATGGAACTTATACCATGTAGTTGCCTGCCCTAGGAACCATTTTAGCTGTACTTAACCATTTTTGGTCCAGTCGTTTTAAAAATATGCCCCTCTTAAAACCTGGCTTGCAACTTCCCTGTACGAGTTGGGTGATCACCGAGCACTGCAGCCCCCACTCCCCCACCAGAAAAAGGTCTATGGAGCATGTATTAAAATTTGGCTGAGGGCTTGCTTAATGCACAAAGATTATATTTGCTGGCATAGTTACATGTATGGGTCTCATATATATAGTAAGTACTAGTCTCATACATGTAACCATGCTAGCAAAGATAATCTTAGTGCATTTACCATCCCCCCCCGATTCCAATACATGCTCCATAGACAGCACTGCAGCCCCATTCCTAACCTTGCGTCATAATTATGCTGTTTTTGGGGGTGTTGCTGCAGTGATTGTCAATCACGCAACTGGCACATGGAGGTGATGAGTCGGGTTTTACGAGAGGCATATTTTTAAAATGGACCAAAGATGGTTAAGTACAGCTGAAAAAGCTCCTAGTGCAGGCAACTACACATAAGAGTTGCCTGCCTGGAGCATATACACTGTGACAGTTGCTCTTTAAAAGTCATACATTCCAGCCAGACTGAGGGTTGGGAGGGTACTGGACTAGCCCTCCCCCCTGCAAGGCTGCCAAGTCCACCACCCCCGCCACACCTGGAAGCCTGTAGCAGCATAGGTATTTTTGTTTATGAGGCTAAGTAAACCACAGAACAAAGAACTCTGCATTTTCAGGAGCCATGCTGCTAGGTCCTACCACAGCTTTATTAATGACTGATTTAATCTAATGTTAAAAATACATGCTTTCTATATAGTATTTAATAAGAATTTATATGTAGTACTGCATTTTTTTGAAGTTATATGTAGTACTGCATCTGATCTAAGCTTCCAAGCCGTGTAGGACTTTCTTTAATTGCATTTTCCCTGCACTGTGTTTGTTCACTTATCATCAGCGTTGTAGTGCTAAATTTAGAAGTGTGCGGTCTCCATGAACCACATTCCCCCTAACCCCCTTAAGCTGGGAGTCTGAGGCCATGTAGGCCCCAGAAACTATCAGGTTTTAGACGCATTCTGGTGCATTCTGAGGGTCATTTTGACTTGTTACAACCAACCAATATATCACTGTCAAAATAACTAGCTTTTTTTTCTTTTCAAAAAAATTGTCAAAATTAAAGCAAAAAAGTTTATTACATTTAGATTTCTATTAGTAATGCCCACTGTTTAGTTCCAAAGTTCTCAAAGTTCAACAGGTCTTGGAATATATTTAAAAGTCCATTAATTGAGAGAGAAGCATCACATAAATCTGTCCCAGTTTTGTTTGAATTATTGTTAATATCAAGCAAATGCAAATTTAATGTCCCTTTGAAGTTTCATTTAATGGAGATAGGAAAATATGTTTGATTTGTTATGCATAATAAAGCCCTACTCTGCTAAACAAAGTGTGCATGTGTTTTTTTTCAGGTATGAAACAGTTAAAAAGTCTTATGTATACATATGAAATCACTGTAGGCTGAAAGGCTTTGTAAACCAGTTTTTGTTCTTTTCTCCTGACTTTGCTCAACACTAGCTCTGATTTACAGTGTGCTGTAACAGACTCCCTACACATTTCTGTGATGTAACAGATTCCCTACACATGCCGGAGACATTCATAAATCAGTTTAGACAGATTTGAATGCTTTTTTCCTTAGTTCAGCACTGTATTCAACATAAAAAACATAATTTAAGACTTTAACAAATATGGAAGCAGCGCTCCCCCTCATTATGAAGGAAGGGGTCAGCACTCCCATGCGACCCCACAGGATTACACCCCTGCTTATCATCTAGGGAACAGTGTGGGAAATAGTGATAGGTTCTGCTTGCTAGGAAGAGTTCAGTGCTGGCCTAATCTGCATCTCGTCCTTTTATGTCTCTTTCCAGATAATCAGAGCTCAGTTAAATGCCATATTACAGTCCAGCCAGACAGAGGGTCGTAAGGGTACAGGACCAGCCCTCCACTTGCACAGCCTCTGATGTCCCCCACACCACACCTTGAAGCCTGCAGCAGCATAGAAAGCTGGGACTCAGTTAAAAGCTATACGGTCCAGCCAGACTGAGGGTCATGAGGGTACAGAACCAGCACTCCCCCACCATACAGTCCAACCAGATATAGGGTCATAAGGGTACAGGACCAGCTCTCCCCCCATACGGCCACCGGAGTGCCCCCCCCACCATGCCTGACAGCTTGCAGCAGCAAATATAGCTGTGGCTCAGTTAAAAGTTATACAGTCAGGCCAGACAGAGGGTTGTGAGGGTAAAGGAGAAGCCCCTCCATATGGCCACAGATGTCCCCCTGCCACACCTGGAAGCCTGCAGCAGCATAGATAGCCAGAGCTCAGTTAAAAGTCATAAAATCCAGCCAGACTGAGGGTTGTGAGGGTACAGGACCAACCCTCCATCTGCACGGCCACTGAAGTCCCCCCTGCCACACCAGGAAACCTGCAGCAGCATAAATATTTTTTTTGTTGCAGTGCCATAGTAATTGCCCTCTCACCCATCCCCATCCTCCCGACCAAGGTCTGTCTCCTCTTAAATATTCTCTTGACTTCCTGCTCATCTGTACTCACAAGTACCAACACCTGATCCCAACTGTTAAGTACTTACATCTTTGTAGTCACTTTGCCTTCTTGATACCAGTAATTGCCTGCTTCTCTTGCCCTCCAGCCTATCTCACTTACCCACACCTTCCCAGTTACCTGACACTGTCATCAACCTCTATGTCTACAAATTAAATAACCAAGTTGCACATCCACAGGCAAACAAGAATACAGTTATACTATCTCAAAATGTAAGGATATCAAGTTGGCAAATAAGACTCTACAAACAGAAATTACACACTGTATTTATACCTTGACTGTAACAAATGATAGGTTAGAACTATGGTAAAAGAGGCTACTTAAACGCCTTTGTTTCTTGGAGCATATAAAATAGACTACCTGCCTTAGATCCCAGATCAGACCACAACCACAACTAGCCCTGGGACAATATTTGATTTTTCCACTGCCTCCCACCATTGCACACCCAGTTTTAGTATAGTCTCAAAAGTCAACTGTCATCAGAGACAGTGCACTGATGGGGGAGCATATGTAATGCTTGCCCTGGGTTGCATCGACAGACATGGCACATGAACCACCTCACTACATCTGTGTGTGTATAGTCTAACCCATTGGGGGCTGAGAAGCACAATGAAAACTGCACCAGCAGAAGGTAGTAAACAGTGGCAAGCCCATCCAGAAACATGCAACTGTACTCTACATTATATATTCTATGCATGCCACTCCAGAATATGCTAGAAAATAATCCTTGACACATAACTAAAAGGCTAACCTCACTATTACAGAGATTTTGAAAAAAACTGATTGATAGCAATACACAGTAATAAGTTTTCACCTCATAGTTGTCAGCTATACATCTTGTTGTGTTATATGGCAGCATAGCTGTAAAAGCTTTGGTTCGCATAGTTCTTCAATGTTAAAGAGTGGAAGCGGGAAATCTATGATATGCAGAGATATGTCAGTGCATTATATGCTACAGAATAAATCTCGACCCTTCTCTAGCTGAAAGGTTGACCTCAGTCTCACAGAGATTTTTGCAGAAAACTGACAGATAGCACTTTGCAGTATTACATTATTTTATCTCATAGTTGTCAGTTATACACTTCATTGCTTCCCATTGCCGAATTGCTTTTTCAGCTTTGAAACATACTTACAGTCTTTGAACTAAAAGTGGGCGCATAGGTTAACTCAGATTAAGACCCCATACAATCAGAAATGGCTTCACATGTTCTAAGTTACAATTTATGTAATTGATCAATGTAGCCTCCCACTGCAAACAAATTGTCAAATACTATTGTCACTAAACTTGATCAGCATTCAACTGAGAGAATATTAAGCCATTTCTTAGAATCCCAATATCTTAGTCACCAAAACTGTGGATAGGTTGGGAGAGTACAGGAGAAATTTATAAGGTGACCTTTTCATCAACTAGTGTGAACAGACATACACATACAGTAGGCTATATTCTCAAAGCTCAGTGCAGGGCATGCGGAGCTCCCCAAAACATTTTGGTGCATGATGCATCTGATTCTCATGGGTCATGCGCTTTTGTGACACTACACCCTTGTTACGGTGGCTTGCACCAAGTAACTTGCAAAAGCCCTGTAAAGAGGCTGGCAATGGTAGACCATTGAAAGCTGGTCAAACTCGTGGCATTAGGTGCATGGAGGGCTAGGGGTTTGAGATCCCGATCGCAGCCCATGGATTGCCACAAGCCCTCTGCACTCTGCGTTGAGCACACCTGGGGCTTGTGGCAATCTAATCCCTTTGGGAATAGAGGCCACATAATTCTGGAGCTAAGACAATGGATAGGACACTAACTGGACCATCCTTATGTCTTTGTTATATTTTGTCATTCCCAATACGGGACCATGGCATGCCCTCTTTGCAAACAGTCAAACAGATCTGCATGGGAGCCAATAATCATTACAATAAAAACTTCAATAAGTCAGATACTGGCACTTTTTGTAACAGTGTTAGCCCAGAAACAGCTACATTCTCTCTCCTGGCGAAAGATCCTTTTTCCCTACTTTCATTACTGTTTATATTTTTATTTATTTATTTGAATGTTGATGACTGAGTAGGCCCGCTGAGATTATCAGATCCCTTTTTCAGGGTTGACCTGGGGAAATAAGATTCCAGACAGTTTACAAAAACCAAACATGGATAAACAGATTACAGAGAATAATATACAGAAATAATGATTGTTTGATTGTTAATACTCGGATTAAGAACATAGGAGTATTTACAGAGTGCATACTACTGAGTAGAGAAGTGCTAATAATTTGTCCTAATAGGTCTTGTTCAAGAATTAAATACAGACATTTAAATGATTGCCAACCAATAACAGTCCATAAGTGCTTTTTTAATTCCAGCTCAAAATATAATGACACAAATGGCTTCTACCACAAATGGAAGAAGCTATATATTAGGCTGACGTAATTATGGCTGCAGTTGTGTCTGCACTAAAATTACTTTGCATGAAAATGATTAGTTTTACAGTATTTATACTGACAGAAACATAGTTAAATGGTCGGTAACTCAAAATCAAATAGCCATACCCACCTATAATCACTTTTGTATAGGCTGGCCAATCAGAGGAGGCAGTATTGTTCTGTCAGCAACAAATTCCTTTCAACTGTAATCAGCTCCCTCTCAAAACCAATGAATTTGAATGCCTAGCAATGAAACTTAAATTATCTGAAATTGAAACCATTAATGTTCGTGGCTGTTACAGACCACCAAAAAGTGGATTTGAATGGTTGAATCATATTTCTGTCCTAATAAGCTTGCACACCAAGAAGTCCATAATATTAGGGGATCTAAATCTAGACTGGCATTCCAATAAAGCAGAATACCACAAAAGTGTTTGTGATGACCTAGGCCTCAATTTTACCTTGCCCCCATGCTGCAGTAAGCAATCGCTCATTTCATCCAAATGATTCTGGGAGTTATAAACATGCTCCCGCATAAAAAGTCTGAGTGAAGGAAATACCACATCTCTGGTTCATTTGTGACATAAAAAAGGCCTTAAGAGAGAGGGACAGACTTTGGTCCAAAGCCAGAGAAGCAAAAACTGCATCTGACTGGATCTTGTTCAAATAATTGAGAAATGCATGCACTAAGATCATAAGAGATACCAAATCTAAATTTTATCTTAATAAGAAAAGTCTCACCACAATTTTGGAAAGCAGTAAAATCCATTGAGGGACATAAGGCTTACCTTGCACTACCAACCAAACTTGAAATTCAGGACAAAACATTAATTGATGAACAACTCTTTCTAGAGGAGTTAAACACCTATTACGCCATGGCTAGCCTAGCTTTCAAGAACTTTGCAGTAGCTTCTTACCCCACCCCTCCAAATGAATTTTTTGCTGCAACAAGCAACTCTACCAGCTGGTTCAGTTTTCAACCAATTACCTATAAAGAGGTTGAAGATCTTCTACTAGGTAGTGATATAAACAAAAGTATGGGAGCACATGGTCTTGAGCCCTTATTCTTAAAGATTGGATATAGACAACAGGCGGCACCCCTTGCCCACATGTTTAACTTGTCATTATACACTGGGTACTTCCCTTCAATTTGGAAATCAGCTCATATCATCCCATTGTTTAAGTCTGGTGATGTGTTTAATTTAAATAACTACAGACCAATATCCATATTACCAGTTCTGGCTAAATACCTTGAGAAATTAGTAAATGCACAGCTGCTGGACTATCTAGAGCAGAACAACCTCATTATGCCACTGCAATCAGGGTTTAGACTACTACAGCACTGACAAAGGTCACAAACGATTGGCTCTCAGCCCTTGACAAAAGACATATTACAAGTACTATATTTCTGGATCTTAGCAAAGCCTTTGATACTGTAGATCATAATATACTACTACATAAATTACAAGTAATAGGACTCAGTGATGTTGCTCGACTCTGGTTTACAAACTACCTTGCTGGCAGACAACAGCAAATAAAAGCAGAAGACTCATTTTCTGCCTGTACAACAACACTAAAGGGAGTACCTCAAGGGTCCATCCTAGGGTCCCTGTTATTTATGATATACACAACTGATCTAAATAAATATATTAAAAAGGCATCCATTGGGGGGTGCTGATGAGCAGCTAAGAAGTAAGATGCATTCTCCTCGAGCTCCATACCCCAGAGACCTAAATATAATATTTTTGTATAAAACTAAGAAATAGAGACTCGGATTCCACTGTATTATTGTCCAGAGGTGTAAAATGATGGATGACTACCTCGTAAATGCAACAGAGAAGCCCGCTAGAAACGCTGGGAAAAACCTAAAGAAACAACCAGCTGGGCCCACAGTGGAGCCTTCAGGCCCAATCTCCTTCTCTGCGGCAGAATTAGCTATACTGGGGTGAGAGGTGACAACGCAAGTGCTGGCTGCCCTGAATCCCCACTTTGAAAAACTGAAGAATCAGATCGAAGCAAAGTTGCAGGAAATAGCGGAGAGAACTGCGGCACATGGTGAAAGATTAACGGAGGTTGAGGAGCATACAGCTAGAGTTGAAGATGTAATACAGCCTTTGCTGGAGAAAATAATGGCTTTAGAAAAGGAGCTGGAGGATCTGAGAGAAGCTTTCGATTACCAGGAGAACTATGTCAGGCATACCAATCTTCGCTTATGAGGGCTCCCTGAAGGGAAGGAGGGCCCAGATATATTGAAATTCTGTGCTGAGAAATTGCCAAAAATCCTGAAACTGCAACCTAAAAGGGAAAGCATAAGATCAAAGTTGCTTGAGAGCAGTACCACCAAAAGCCAGGTCGGAGCCAACCCGAGAAATATCGTTATCCGGTAACATAACTTCAGGACAGGAGACAGTGATAAAAGCCTTTAAGGTAAACCAAACTGTTGAAGTCGATGGAGTGAGAATCCATGTTATGTAGGATTACTCGAACAGGCTACTTAAGAAGAGGCGGGTGTTTGCTACTGCGATGGCTCAGCAAAGAGAGATGCAAGTGGAGCATTACATGATTTACCCTGCGATCCTTAAAATAAAGCATGAAGGTGTGGTGTACTCATCTAGGGAGATGGAGAAGGCGAAAACCTTTATAAAGGAACTCAAGAAGAAAGTGGGCTGAAGAGAGCTGCAACATGATGGGAGAAGCGAGAAGGACTTGAGACACTAACTGTCTTTTCTAGAAGGGGGTAAATCCCCAGTTATAAGTTGGACTGTTCATGTTTAATCTTGTAAATCTTTGAATTCAGAAGGCCTACGGTTAAATCAGTGGATAGTGAGGGCCGAATGAGACTGTTTATTGGTGGAATATACGCTGAGGTTTTGAAACTGCGGAGGAGAAGGCTCGCAGATGCTGGAGAAAGTGCCGGAGGATTTCCCATGGAGAAGGTGGGCTGGGAGGAGTGACTGGTGGCCTGGGCCCAGCGTGTGAGGAGGTTTGAAATCACACGGCCTACCCCACCGGCCTCTGACCGGGTCAACTGATGAAAAGGAAGCCTTATAATTGAAAAGGACTGTACATGGAGTTATGGTGTTGGTTTGTGGAAGGGAGAGGGGAGGGCTATGATGGAGGGTAGAAGTCAAGGTGACTCGGCACGGACTGATGGGGATTAAATTGAAGTGGTTCCAGCTCCATAATGTATATATGTTACGGTGGTATGTTATGAATTAGGTGGGCCAGTATAGGCCACAGATGAAGGGGTCTCTGGGGGGGAAGGGAGGTAGCTGCTCAAATAGCAGATCTTGGGAGGTGCTGCTGAGATGGCAGGAAATAGCAATGAGGAGCGATGGCTGCTATGCTGGAAAGATGAGTGCAGGGAGGAAAGGAAGCAGTTTGGGATGTTTGGGAATAGAAGTAGTGTGGGGAAGAGGGGGGTAAAAAAGGGATTTATAGTAGCCTTAATGGGAAGAGCTAAGAGCTATCGAGATTCACATCCAAGGGAGAAGGGTAAGAGGGCATGTATGGATAGTAGGGTTGCTGATATGGTTGCTGGGATGTTGGCATCCGGGCTTGGGCAAAATATGGGAGGAGATGAAGAGGGAGTAAGAGAAATGCCAGAGAAGGGAAGTATTTGGAAGGACAGAGGAAAAGGGATAATGGAAAGAGACAATGGTGGGAGGTGATTTGGTAATACAATCCTGGAATGTTCATGGTCTCTCTTCTCCGATTAAGCAGAGTGCAGTGTTAACGGCATTAAAGAGAGCACAAGTGCAGGTGGCTCTCCTGCAAGAAACACACCTGACATCAGGGGAGCATGTAAAACTTAAAAGGGGGTGGGTGGGTGCATGCTACGTGGCCTCTTTTAGCCCATGTAAACAATGAGTGGCAGTTCTGGTACATAAAAATTTACCTTTTCAGATCACAAAAGTCCTTGCAGATCCAAAGGAAGGTAGATATGTGTTTGTTGCAGGGGTTCTCCATGGCCTGAAAGTCACGTTTGGGAGTGTGTATGCACCAACTAATTTGGACCCGGGATTCTATAACAACATTTTGTCCATATTGATGAGGGAAAAGTTTGAGAACCTGATTCTGGAAGGGGACTTTAACTGCATGCCTGATGCTGCCCTTGATCACTCGGAGGGGAAGGGACGCAGAGATCCTTGTATTAGGAAATGAAGGGAAGGGTTGGCAGAACTGAATCTAGTGGATGCCTGGAGAATAGCGCACCCTCAAGATAGAGAATATACTTTTTATTCAAACCCACACAAAATGTGGTTGAGGATTGACCATGTCTATGTAACGCTCGATTGGTATGAGAAACTCAGGAAGGTGGCACATGGCCCCATACATATCTCAGACCATGCAGGAGTAGTGACGTCCTTTCGATCTCCAGTGAGAGGGAAATGCAGACATGGAGATTCCCTACTTATATGCTAGGCTTCATAGGAGTTTCAGGAATATGTGAAGAGCAATTTAAATTCTATATGGATGTAAATGCACGACTTCCACTTCTAAGCAAATGTTATGGGGACTGAGCAAGGCATACATGAGGGAGCAATCATAGGGTATATGGCAAAATATAAAAAAATAGATTGGAAAGACAGAAAACTCTTCAACAAGAACTGAGAATACTGGAGGGAGGTAGCAAGGGGAAGGAGGTGAACAAACCCAGAGAGGAGCTGGTAACAACCAGACAGAGCAACACTTTATTGATGGACGAGGCTCGGAAAAACTGTTCTACCTGAAACATAGAGTATATGAATGGGGGAACAAGCCAGGGCCATTGCTGGTAAACCTTGTAAAGGGTAGGAAAAATGCGGTGCACATCCTGGGGATCAAAAATAAAAAGGGGCAGATGGTTACTAAATATGTGGAGATAAGGGACACATTTAAGAAATACTATGAGGATTTATACAGGGCAAGTGGAGAGTGAAGTGAAAAGAAATGCTTGATTTCCTGGCTAAGCATAAGCTGCCCCAAATAACAAAACACCAACAGGAGCTGTTAGATAAGGAGATCACCAGGGAGGAAATCCTTCAGGCCATCAACATGATGAAGACCGGAAAGGCATGTGGCCCAGACAGCCTGCCCGAAGAGTATTATAAACTGCTGAAGGAGGAGGTAAAGGAGGTAATGTGGGAAGTATTTAGGGAGGGAAGAGAGAAAGGGGAAATGCCCGTTACAAGTGGCTGTGCCCTGGTGTGTGTGATTCCGAAACCGAATAAGGACCTAATGGAATGCTCATCATATAGACCAATATCAATGCTAAATTGTGATGCTAAGGTGTTTGCCAAAATTTTAGCTAGTAGATTGGCGGGTATCCTTCCAGAGTTGATCCACCCAGATCAAATGGGTTTTATAAAAGGTAGGCACTCGTATCATAATATTAGGAAGGTCCTTAATGTTTTGGAACAGGCCAAGAAAACGGGAGGGCAGATTGCTGTATTGTCAATGGACGCCGAAAAAGCGTTTGACAGGATTGAGTGGCCATATCTGTTCACAGTCTTGGAACACTTTGGTTTAGGGGAAAGCTTCATTAAAATGGTACGAGCATTGTATCAGGCACCCAAGGCTACAGTTCTGGTTAATGGAAACATAACTGAACAGTTTATGCTCCATAGGGGGACAAGGCAGGAATGCCCTCTCTCCCCTCTGCTATTTGCAATGGCGGTAGAACTGCTGGCTATAGGCATCAGAGAGGACCCAAGAATACAAGGGATAAAGGGGAAAAGTGGAGGACAGCATAAAATTACACTATATGCTGATGACATGATGTTATATGTGATGAGCCTTTCACAGTCTATGCCTGCCCTGTTGGAAATCATAGGTCAATTTGCCACATTCTCAGGATATAAACTGAATCTGGGGAAGTCCGAAATCATGCTTCTGGGAGAAGAGAAGAGGGATGCGGGTGGTACATGGGGTTTGAAGAGGGTAGGTACGCACCTCACATGTTTAAGGATCAAGATAGGTAGGTATTTGAGATCACTTTATAGGCTAAATTACACCCCACTATTAAAATTGTTAAGAGAAGACATGGACAGATGGAGAAACCTGCCTATATCATGGATAGAACGTATTAATCTACTTAAGATAAATATTCTCCCTAGAATCTTATACCCATTACAGATGTTACCAATAGGACTGACAGGGAAAGATATAAAGGCATTTGAAAAGGACTGTTCCAGATTTATATAGCAAGGGAAGAAGCCCAGGGCTAGTTTAAATAAGTTAAAAGCTGACCAATCAAAAGGAGGGCTGAACTACCCAGATATGAAGTTATATTTTTGGGCGGCACAATTGAGGATTATTAAAGACTGGGTGTATAGGCCAAAAGAGGCCAGCTGGATGGACTTGGAGGAGGAGGGATTTGGGGTTTGTATCTCTTCTCTGTTAGTAGAAGCAAGTAGAAGGGGGCTGTGGGATAAGTGGGTTTCGAGTATTTTAGTGAAAGAAGTAATAGATAGCTGGGACCAAATTAAGAAGGTGATAGGGCATCAAAAGGGAGAATCTTTTATTCTACCGCTGGCTGGGAGCCCAATTTTTATCCCCAGAGTAGGAGACCCAATATTTCAGAGTTGGGAAGAGAAGGGAGTAATGTGCCTTAATGATTTAAGGAAAAAGGGAGTGACTCGCCCATTTAATGAGCTTAGGGAAGACCTGGACCTACCTGCACATCACATGTTTAGATATTTCCAGGTGAGGAAATATGTGCAAAGTATTGAGAAGCAAAGAGTCCCTGGTGCCCGGATACAGATTGTGGAGGAATTGCTACAGCAAGTTAAACAGAAACCTGTAGGTATTGTCAGGAAGGCTACATCTTTCCTGCGTCTCCAGTGGCCAGACATGACAAGTAAAACTAAACACTTGTGGGAAAGGGATCTGGGAGTTGTACTCTCTGAGGAGCAGTGGGCTTTAATGAAAGAGATGCACCAGGGCTTATTACTTTGTAATAAGTATAAAGAGGCAGCATATAAATTTGTCCACAGGTTGTATACTCCACCTGTTGCAGTGAATAGGTACAATCCAACAATTTCGGCTATCTGTCAGAGATGTGGGTTGGCCCTGGGTACCTACCTGCACTCGTTTTGGATGTGTCCAATAGTCCAAGCTTTTTGGGGTGATGTGGCGAAGGAGTTGACAAACATGAAGGGGCAGCAGGTTAGAGTAGAACCGCTTATAATATTGTTTGGTGTAGATGGCACACACCAGGATGAATGGGAGATGCTAGAGAGATGGGCGAGAATACTCCTGGTATTGGCAAAGCAGTGTATTCTGAATACATGGATTTCTGGGGATAAGCCTACAATTAGGCAGTGGAGGAATCTTGCATGGGATGTGCTGCAATTAGAAAGTTTGACATATAAGGCTAAGGGGCGAGAAAATCAGTTTGTGAATATGTGGGCACCCTATTTACACTCCATGCAGCCCTTGGAACAGGAAATATTAAGATGTGGATAAAGATGAAAAGATATGGATATCCATATAGGATGAAGTGAATTCTCGATTAGCTGGGGGTGGGGGAAGGGGAAGGGAGAGTGATATGGGAGGGAGGGTGGGGGCAAGGACTTTTCTGTCTCTTTTCTATTTCTGTCTTTTGTTTTCCTCTCTCTCTCTCTTCTTTGGTTTCCTTCTTTTATTATATCTCCGCCAGGATGTGCATCCTAAGAATAAAACATAGAGACATGTATTTAATCTGAGATGGATGTACAAGGTCTATAAGAATGGTACTTGAATTAACTGTTGATAACTGATGGATGTAGCGGGACAGGCCTGTAAGATATGTATAAGACTAGTAAGTGTCGGTGGAGATGTGTACCTTTGTTCTGCTGTAGTATGAAAAGATAAACTAATAAAAAGATTATGCAAAAAAAAAAAGGCATTCATTTACTTCTTTGCTGACTGTTTTATATACTTCAAAGCCCACCCTACCCAAAGTAGTCTCAGAATTACAACCAGAATTCAACACATTACAAATAGACCTCAACTAGGACATATGGGATATGACATTGGTAAGAGTGAGACAGCAGAAATATATCCACAAGCTGCCATTGAACTCTAGGTATCCCATGAGTGGTGAAGTTAAGAGTGGGATGTCTAGAGTTCAATGACAGCAAGTGGAGATATTTCTACTATCTCACTGCCATCCATGTCATATTCAATTTATACAATTGTGGGTCTCTCTTTTTTTTTATATATCATCTCTATTTTTCCTGCTCTTGTGGAGCAGATCCCTCATGATCCCCGGCCACCATCACCCACACTTCCCAGGCCTGGTCTGGCACCCCCACAGGGCCGGCATTAGTCGCTCATGCTACCCTGTAGCAGGATCTTCTTGGGAACCAGGGGGTGCCGGGTGTAGCCATCAACCGCTGAGATCGTACTCCGCCATTTTATGCCATTTTCTCCCCCGAGAGCCAGACATTCCATGGTGTCCAGGCACAATGTGCCAATGCCTGCCATGCTCTCCCTCATTCTGCTGCTCACTGCTGTGCCACTGACCTCCGCCAGCTGTTGCTGCAGTGCGCTGCAGTAGCCCAAGCCTCCCCCAAGGAAGGAGAGCAGTCATGGGATGCTTGATCCTTCCTGTCCCCTGCCAACCCCCAGTGGCCCAAGTCCATTCCCGAACCCAGGTCATTGGTGTGGTGTGAGGTATGCCGTCCAGTGCCTCAACCCTCAGCACCACAGGGCTGGCCTTTTTTAACTTTTAAAGTTATCTGCATTTGTTTGTTGCAAAAAGTGAAAAAAATTGGATTTTGTGCTGTTTTTTGCTAATTATAAAAAAAAACTAAAAATATTTGTAAATGAAACACTTCTCATTTTGTAGAGATTTTTGAGCTGAACACATTTTGTGCTCACAGTACCATGCTATCATTTTTCGTTTTAAAGTTATTCACATTTGTTTGTTGAAAAAGTGAAAAGAAAATACATTTTCTGCTGTTTATTTGTTAACTATAAAAAAAATTAAAAGGTAGCTATAAATGAAACACCACTCATTTTGTAGATCTTTTTGTGCCAAACAACTTTCGTGCTCACAGTACAAAGCTATAATTTTTCATTTTAAAGTTATTTGCATTTGAATACAGTTAGTACTGTTACTGAGGCTGAACATTCTAATGACTTCCAAACCTTTTGTGACATATCCAACTGGCCAAGATATCCATTGTGACATACCCAACAGTGAAGATAAAAAGTGATATCTCACATGTGGTCAGTGAGATATCTTTTTTATCTTCCTGAAAAGAGGTACACACATGTTGCATAAAAACTATTAGTCAATGTAGATAAAACTAAAGTTATGATCTTTTCACCTAGAAAAAATCCCCATTCACTACCCCTGCTCCAACCATAACTACCCTTCTAGGTAATACATGTGATGTTCTGCCCCTTGCTTATGGTGACTGTATGATATTGATATTATAAATACATTGTCTGTGTATGACATTTCAGTGTGTGAGGAATTTGGTCTGTAACTTCAAGGTGTCAGTGGCTGAGAACTACAGGATGTAATTAAACAGACCAGGTGGAAAACAGTTAATTGAGACATCCTTCCAGAGACAGTTTATTGCCTGCAGCTGCTTTTGAAGTTAGAACTTAATACGAATTTTATGACGTTTCAAGAGAAAGTAATTGGCCTAGTTCCTTTCCGTTTAGCAACTAGCTGAAGAGTCATAAAATACTTCGGATCTCACTGGCACAAGAAATCAGCCAAGGGACATGACAGTGTGGGAATGTTAAGATCAAAGGGAAATGTTTAATTAAAGGATGCCATATTTAGGAAATGTTTTTTTCTTCTGACGTACCATTAATTTTAAAATACCTCCTGGCAGGAAATTATGTTTGTAAGAATTAATTCTAAAAGGAGGAGCTAGATGACTCATCAAGGGGGTAGGGAGAAAGAGTTGAAAATGTATCGGTTCTGAAATGTGTGATATTATTCTTGGGACTCTGAGAGAAAGACAGTTCTCTGATTTAACAAGCACTTAAAGGAAACACTTAGAAAATAATTAAGTGTCTGTGGTAGGAGTTTGGTTGTCTGTAACTTTTCTTTTCATTTGTAGATGACTCTGAGATTTGTGATATTTGTTCTGTATGTTATTTTACCTGTTTTTATCATATTCTAGTAAATCACATTTTCTTTAAGATACTGCCTGGGTGTCTTCCCAGTTTCTTTTTGCATGTGAAGTGCCTGTATTTTACGTTTGACAACTGTTTAAAAGGCATGATGGTGTTACTAAGCTTGAAAAAGGTAAGACTATACCTAAAGCCTCTTACAGAGTTTTAAGGATTCATTCTGGAGACCTGACTAGGTGCCCCGGGAAAGGATTGTACCACAATCCCCGAAGAGGGTACGTATCTGAGCCTGTATATTGGGTATGCTAGCATAAGGTTCACAGTTTGAATCCCCCCAGACCTCAAGGTTAAAGGTGGTTTGGACCCAAAGCAGACAGGAGGGTTACCCTGTCTATTACCTGTTCACACTATTGCACTCTGAGGTTGGCACT
Source organism: Neoceratodus forsteri (assembly GCA_016271365.2). Taxonomy (NCBI): domain Eukaryota; kingdom Metazoa; phylum Chordata; order Ceratodontiformes; family Ceratodontidae; genus Neoceratodus; species Neoceratodus forsteri. Next base: position 997,892,566 of record CM057458.1, on the reverse strand, counting down.
GTGGGAGCAGAGGGCCTGACCTGTGGAGTGCGTTTGTGATAATACACTTAAGGAAGAAAACCGTTTAAAATATCTTGGTCTTTGGATAAACTGTAAGCTATCCTTCCTTAAGACATATTGAGGTGTTACGTAAAACATTAAGAAGCAGGTTAGGCTTTTTTATAGAGATAAAAATTATCTCTCACAGTATGCCCCAAAGAGATTAGTACTAACAACATTCCTTCCTTTACTGGATTATGCAGACTCGATCTATGATCAGTGCACCTCTTCTCACTTGTACAAACTAGACATACTATATCATAGTACTATTAGATTCATCACTGACTCAGCACCAAAAACACACAGTTGTATCCAATATGAAGACATACGATGGACTTATTCAGCTATAAGAAGACTAAAAAAATCTATATGGATGGGCCTTTAAAGTAGTCGCTGAGGAGGTCTCAGCTTGGGATACATTACAGATTTATTTATTAAGCCTCATAGCGCTTACTCATTAAGACAAAAATAATTATATATTGTAAGATATTCCAAAGGTTTCTTCCCAGTTTGGCAAAATGGTGGTAAGATGCATTATCCCAACCACATAGAACACATTACAAAAATCCTTTAAAATCACTGGCCTTGTTAGTCACACTGTATTTAAATAGAGGATTGAAAGACTATGTAAAAAACATATGTATTTAAAAATGCTGTTACATGAAGGCTTTCATTATTAGTGTAAGAAAGGACATTATAAAACATCTGAAATTAAGCTGTCTGCACATAGATTTTTCCTGTATGATAACCTTATAATTTTCTCCTAGTCTATCTTTAATCTTCTTCTTCAACAGTGTTTTTGTTACATCCTCTGTTGTCAAAGTGTTGCAGTCTACATTACTCTATTTTGTCCAGCATTGTATTCCATCATATTTTATTGTTCAAGTTCAAGTTTATTGCAGAAAAACTCCATTGAGCAAGCTCATTCGCAAGGAGGTCCTGTGACATGTAGGCTTACACAACATACATACATAAATAATTGATGAACAATATATACATAAATGCAATCATCATATAATACAAGCAAGATATACATACAAGGACACCACATGGGATGACTACAGGTGGTAAACAACTAATGGAACACGGGGTGACGACTTCTAGATAGCATACTGACAATTGAAAACATGGTAACTGGTGTTTGCAATACATACATTTTGGCAGATAGAACAACAACAGAATGTAAAGGATAAGGGAGGTAAAAATGTTTTGATAGGGTGAGCGGAGAAGTAATTACGTGGACAGAGCCATGAGTAGGAAGAGAAAGGAAAGCAGGAGTTGGATTGCTGCAGCATAGGTAGCAGATATAAGTCAGGAGCCGGTGAATGAAATAGTGTCTTGAAATAAATGAAAGTGCAAACAATAAGTAGTTAACATGCACAAAGCAATTACGGTCTTACCCAAGGATGCATATGGCACACATGGGGATAAGAAGGGGCATAATGACAGTTGCAGATATCTTTTATTTTAGCTGAGCTTAGCACTTTATAGAAGTTAATTGAAACTGTGCTAGTTAGTTTCAGCATGGTCTGTAATTGGTTCCAAATAGAGGGAAGGGCATGCACAATAGCACGTTTACCAAAGGAGGTCTGTGGCCTCGGAATATCAAGCAGAATGAAATCAGATTTTCTTAGCAAATATGCACTATGTGAAATACTAAAGAGAGATGAGAGATAGCTCGGTAATTTATGCAAGAGCAGTTTAAGTGTCCACAAACCAGCATGGAGCAGGCGTCTAGTAGTGAGGGATGTCCATCCAACAGCTGCATATAGGTCACAGTGGTGTAAACAGTAAGGGGAGTTGGTAATGAACCATAACACACGGTGATAAAGAATGTCCAATTTACTTAGATTTGCGAAAGTGGTAGAGGAGTAAATTACATCGCCATAGTCAAGAAGGGGGAGAAAAGTGGCCTGGACGAGCTTATTTCAAATTTCAAGGGGGAAGAGGGGCCTATTTCTAAAGAAGAAACCTAATCTGGCTTTAAGCCTTCTGGAGACGTCTTCGATATGGTCATTAAAAGTGAGTTTGTTGTCAATCCAGATGTCCAGATATTTGAATTTGGTGACAACTTTCAGAGGCTCATTTCACGTTGTAACAATAAAATCTTTGGGCAGGGTATTGAAGGTACCTGTGGCAGCACTACAAGAGAATATCATAGCTTTGGTCTTCTTTGCATTAAGCAGAAACTTTGCCTTTATTAAATTATGCTCAAGTTGTGCAAAGTCCACTTGAAGCACTCCCTTGACTTCGGAAAGCATTGAACCAGAGGTATACAGCACAGTGTCAGCCGTGAAAAAGTGCAGATTGGACGTGGATATATTGGAATCAAGATCATTAATGTATAATGAAAACAAGATAGGGCCTAGGATGGATCCTTAGGGGACACCTCTAACAACTGGCAAGGCAGCAGAGAAACAGACATCTGATTTTACTTTCTGGGATCTCCCAGTTAAAAAACTAGAAAACCATTGGGTAGTATGGTATATGGCACCCAACTTTGCAAGGCAATTGACTAATAGGTTGTGATCAACAGTATCAATGGCTTTGCTAAGATCCAAAAAGACTGCTCCAGTTACCTTCTTTGCATCTATAGCAGAGATCCAGTCATTGGTTACTTTTGTTAATGCAGAGATTGTGCTGTGATTTGCCCGGAAATCAGATTGAGCAGGGTTAATGAGAGAGGTTTCCAAGTGAGATTTTAACTGATTGTGGATCAGTTTTTCGAGAACTTTAGAAAGGATAGGCAATATGGAGATAGGCTTGTAGTTATTTACATCGCACAGGTCACCAGATTTGAACAGAGGGAGGATATGTGCTGACTTCCACCAGGACGGCACAGTAGCAGAGGTAATGGAAAGATTGAAGATATGGAGAATTGGGGCACCGAGATGTAGGAAGAAGGGTTCCAAGCCATCATCCCCTGCACTTTTTTTGGTGTCTAAATTAAGGAGAGAATCTTCTATTTCTTTAAAAGTTATCCCACGCAATTCTATAACTATCATACTGTATTGTTGTCACATTTCATCTTGTATATTATCTGTATACTGTCCTACCCAGGACCTCCTTGGAAATAAGCTTGCTCAATGGAGCCTCATCCTGGTAAAAATAACTAAACTAATCAGCCTTTCCATGAACTGCAGGCAGTGAGTTAGATCAGTGCCATGCAGAAAAGGTAGAATCCTATAATGCAGGATATATAGGTGGAATTATAATGGAGGGGAAGCTGGGCACCTCCTTAAATTTTATCAGATTTCTTTTTGTGGAATCCTCCTCTTCCACAGCAAAGCACATGGCAGACTACATTTGTTTTACCATGGCTTAGAAAGATGGATCCTAAGGAGGAGATCTCGAGGTATAAACCACTGAGTCCTCACTACAGGATATAAGGGTAGCACAAAAGCGAGGTGCCAGAAATTTTTCTCACTCATATTACTCATCTAAATCCTCCTTTAAGTCCATGAGGTCAGGATTATATTCCACTTTGTTGTCATCAGTACAGTTTATGAGGGTAGTCTCAGAATGGGTCAGTGACTCTGGTGGTGGCTGAGAGGGAGGAATCTGTGGCGTACTAAAGGAACCCGTTAATGGAGGCTGAGCAGCCGGAAGCCTCATTGGTAAAATAACTGCCTGTACTGGTTGAAGGCATGAAATCATTTCTGAAAATGATGCCAGCATAGCCTGAAAGTTGATGGGGCCTTGCAAAAGGACTGGATCTACCTGCAGCAAGGCCTTAGCCCAACAACAATGGAGTCATGCTATCCACAGTAGGTATGGCTCTGACAGGGTTGAATAAGGCGCTGTCCCATTTCTTATGCAGAAAGAGTTAAATGCAATGATCTATTCTATCCTCTCCTTTTCTGTCTCTTGTCTGTTTGGTTTGCCAACCAACTTTTCTTGTGAGACCTAGGAATTAATCACTTGGACAGTTTTGCAATTCTTGTACACTGATTGGCTCAGCTATGCAAGCAATAGGTATGCTGATGGCTGGCAGGGTGGTGGAGGCAGGTGCCACTCTGAAGCAGAACCCCCCCATCTATCACTCCCTCTCCCTCTCCCTGGTGGACTGGCAGCTGAGCTGACCTGTCATATTTTATACTAGTGGGAAGTGGCTGTGCTGTCCCCTCCCCTGCCCTGAGTCCCAGTCCCGTCCCACAGTTCAGAAGGCAGATGCCCCCACCTACACACAGCCCAGACCCCTCGTGCTGATCTGAGTGCCATAAACCTGCCCCCACGCTAGCACTCATACACAATGCCTGCTAGTAACAGTCAGTCCTAGAACTAACCTGCTGCCAGAGTAGACACAGTTGCAGACCCACCCCATTGCAATGCTATGAGCTCTAGTCTGTCCCTGAGGCATCTGCATTCCCAATCTGACTCCTCCCTAATCTGGCCAGTGGTGGCGATCTCCATCCTGACAACTCAGCACTCAGCAGCCCTGCATGGCAGTGTGTACTCACAAGGATCATCATCAGACATATCACAGACTAGTTTAGTTTCGTTTTTCTCCGTTGGACTTCATGAGCCCTCAAGGAGCACTCTCAAAGTCCAATGGAGAAAAAAGAAAGTGCACTCCATGCGGTGGCTCTATGAAGCACCGCAACTTAAGAAAAAAAATGGCTGGCTTTTTTTTTTATTTATTTTATTGGGAGGGCTTTAACTTACATTGGGGGGGCTGTAGCCTCCCCAGATCAGCGTGATGATGCCACTGCATTCCACTAGCCTTCCCCACTGCCTTGTCGCACTGCTTAGCTACCTTCAGGTCATCAGAAATGATTACCCTCAGGTCCCTTTCCTGGTTTGTGACTGCTAATACCTCTCATAGAAACAAAAAAAATTGTCAGCAGAAAATTACCCCTTGGCCCACCTAGTCTGCCCTAGAGTTCCCTACCTATTGTGGTATCGCAGACCCTACTTGATCTCCAGCCTTACCTCTCCCCATCCTTTGATACTACAGTCCCTTTGTGTCTATCCCATGCATGCTTGAATCCTATTACCATTTTGGTATCCACCACCTCCACCAGAAGCCTGTTCCAGATGTCCACCACCCTTTCCATGAAAAAGTACTTCTTCACATCCCTTCTGAGGCTTCCCCTCCAGCTTCATTTCATGTCCCCTTGTCCTTGTGCACCTTTTTATATGCAGAATGCCAGCCTCCTGTACCCTGTTAATACCCCTGAGGTATTTGAATGTCTCTATCATGTCCCTCTTTCCATTCTACCCTCCAGAGAGTACATATTTAATTCCTTGAGTCTTTCCTCATAGAGCTTCTGATGCAGGCCATGCACCATTTTGGTTGCCCTCTTTTGTACTGCCTCCACCCATTGTATGTCTTTCCTGAGATGGGGCCTCCAGAACTGGACACAGTATTCCAGGTGGGGCTTCAAAATTGATCTATACAAGGGTAACACCACCTCCCTCTTCCTGCTGGTGATAATCCTCCCTATGCACCCCAGCCTTCTATTGGCTTTTGCCACTGCCTTATTGCACTGCTTTGCTACCTTCAGATCATTAGATATGATGACCCACAGGTCTCCTCCCAGTTGGTACGTTGCCCCTGGGTTTCTGTGCCCCAAGTGCATAACTTTGCACTTTTTTGTGATGAAGCTCAGCTGCCAAAGCCATGACCATTCTTCCAGCTTTTTTAGATTGTCCCTCATCCCCCCCCCACCATGTGCCTACTCTGTTGCAGAGTTGCTTGTCATCCATGAATAGGCACACTTTCCCTTCCAGTCCATCTGTAATGTCTCTAATAAAGACACAGAAGAGGACCAGGCTCAGTTCTGACACTTTTGGCACCCCACTGCTCACTTTGCAGACTCCAGAATGGATGTCATTTACCACCACATTCTGACTCCTATTGCTAAGCCAGCTCTCCACCCATTGTACTACTCTAGAAACTACTCCTAGGCTCCCTAGCTTACTTCCCAGCCTTCTATGTGGAATGGTGTTGAAGGCCTTGCTGAAATCCAGGTGGGCCACATCCACTGCTCCTCTCTGATGCACTTCCTTCATTATCTGGTCAAAGAATTCAGTCAGATTTTTCTGGCAAGACCTCCCCCCATGAAATCATGTTGCCTTAGATCTTGTAGACCACTGGTAACAAGGCATTTCCCAATCCTTTCCTTCAGTAGTGATTCTATTACCTTGCCCACCACTAATGTCAGGCTGACTGGTCTGTAATTTCCTGACTCCTCCCTATTTCCACTTTTGTGGAGTGAGACTACATCTGCCCTCCTCCAGTCCCCCAGTACCTCCTCTGTTTCTAATGACAGGTTGAACAGGGCTGTCAGAGGTGCACCCAGCTCCTCCTTGAGTGCACTCAGTATCCTAGGGTGCACCCCATCTTGTCCCATTGTCTTGTCTACTTTTTACTGTGTTAGTTCCTTAAAGACTTTTTCCTATGTAAAAGGACTAGTGTCCACCTACCGTCCCTCAATGCCCTTGTCCTTTATCATTGGCCCATTACCTACCCACTCCTCCATTAATACTGAACAGAATTATTTGTTCAATATGTATGTGTTTTGGTGGTCCTCTTCCACACAAACCCCTCCTTTTTCTTTCAGCATTACTATCCCTTCCTTGGTCTCTCTTTTCTTTTTTGCATGCTTTGTTTATGCCCCCTTCCTCCAACCTGGCCACCCTCTCCTTCTAGTGGCCAAATCCTCACCCTCCGCCATTCCCCCATTTTGCCATCCATCTCCCCCACTGCTGATGGTCCCAATGTATCCCTTCATCAGGGGGGCCCACCTACTCATGGTGGGTATCTGGGAGGGGAGCTCGATGTGCCCTTGTCAGCACCCCCTTGTATCTTGGTCAGTGTGGGGTTGACTCAGGGTCTTCTCAGCTTCAGAGGCAGGGGAGGTGGGCCACCATCATCCAGCCGGCATGGGTGGCCATTTTCCTGTATTCTGTTTCCCTGCCCCCTAGGAGGCACACCGCAGCATCCTCGTTTCTTGTGCAGGTGGCACATGGTCACAGACACCACCAAGTACAAGGCTGAATATGGCCACAGAGAGCCATTACAGGGTGGTGCCCTCCATAACCCTCCCCCAGGATGACAGCATCCAAGGGATTCTCTTGAGCCTCCTCAGCCAGCTTCCGAGCCTGATGCCCTAGGCTCTGGCACGAGCCAAGGTTGCCAGCATGCCAGGTGATCACCTGGCACCATGGAGCCAGCAGTCTCTCTCTTTTTGCTTATTATCAAAACATTTTTTATCCCCCTTTTTTAGTGATTTGGCAATATTTTACTATGTTTGCACTTTTGTACTCCTAACTACCTTCTCTGTGTCCCTTTGTTTCTCCTGGTAACTCTCCCTATCCTCCCCTTCTGTGTCTTTTTTGGTGCCTTCTAAATGCCATTTTGTTTTGGCTCTTACATATTTTGTCCACTACCTCTTTAGAGAACCATAGTGGTCTCTTTTTCCTCTTGATCTTGCTAACCTGCCTGATACAGAGATTTGTAGCTTTTTCAATGCCCTCTTTTAATTTTACCCACTGTTCCTCGACTCCCCCCAGTTTCCATCTCCCTGATAGTGCATCCCATAGGCATTCTCCCATTTTCTTAAAATCAGCCCTCCTGAAGTCCAGGACCTTCATCTTCATGTGGCTCAATTTTGACACAGTTCTTATATCAAACCACACCATACAATGTTCACTGGTCCCCAGGTGGTCCCCCCACTGTGATGTCAGTTACACTGTCCCCAATTGTCAGTATCAGTTCTTGTATGCCTCCTCATGGGCGGGTTACATAACTAGTTGCCAGCATACCTCTCAACTGTACCACGTTATGAGGAACGTTCCTCATTTTACTTCACAAAAGCTCCCTGTTCTACATTGTGAGGACTTGTCCCACATTCAGTTTTAACATTTTAAAGCAAAAATATATAGCAAATAATGCAAAAAGTATATTATTCAGTTAATAACAGACATTCTGAACATAAATGCAAACATTTTAACACTGTTCTGAGCTTCTTAGGAAAGGATCTGATTAAGTGTTCCACATTTTGCTCATTTGTTCCACATTTTGAGAGGCAATGTTCCACATTTGGGGGACAAAAGGTTGGGAGGTATGGTTGCCAGAGGAATGCCCCTTCAAGGGAGTCCAGGATATCCCTACTACTGGCTGTTGCCTCAGCGGGGAGGCTCCTACCCCCTTGTATTTTCATTATCTGTATACTGACTTTATATTAATCTGTCCTTCAGATTTTGATCTGTACTAAAGGTTACTCTAGGTTTAGGTCCAATGTTGGGTGCCAGATCAGTATCACCTAACATAGAAACATAGAAGTTGACGGCAGATAAGGACCGCAAGGCCCATCCAGTCTGCCCATTTCTTTTTCTACCTTATAAATGTGCCATCGGCCTTTGCTCTGTCAGTGACCTATCTATTCATAGTCATTTGTATTGCTCCCTTATGCCTATCCCATGCCTGTTTGAAGCCCTGCACTGTATTCATAGCCACCACTTCTTGTGGTAAGTCATTCCATGCATCCACCACCCTTTCTGTGAAAAAGAATTTCCTCACATTCCCCTTAATGGCCTCCCTCTAATCTCATGCTGTGTCCTCTTGTCCTGCTATTTTTCTTATATTTAAACATGTTAGACTCTTTCACCTTGTTTATGCCCTTAAGGTGTTTGAATGCCTCAATCATATCACCTCTCTCCTCCTTTGCTCAAGGGTATACATATTGAGCTCCGTTAATCTGTCCTCATATGTCTTCTGATGCAGTCCCTGCACCATTTTGGTTGCCCTTCTCTGGACTGCCTCAATTTGTTAATGTCCTTGTAGAGGTGTGGCCTCCAATACTGCATGCAGTACTCCAGATGGGGCCTAACCAGTGTCTTGTACAGAGGGATTATTACCTCCCTCTTACGACTTGTGATACCCCTACTAATACACCCTAACACCCCCTAGCCTTACCTACTGCTTTAGAGGTCTGCTTGGATGATTTTAGGTCATCAGTGATGATGATGCCCAAGTCTCTTTCTTCCTTTGTGACTGCTAGCAACTCCCCTCCCAGCCTATAGGTGGCTTCAGGGTTTCTCTTCCCTATGTGCATGATTTTGCACTTCTTTGCATTAAATACCAGTTGCCACTCTTCTGACCATTCTGCTAGTTTATCCAGATCTCTTCTCATTCTGCCCACCCCATCTGGATCATCTACTCTGTTGCAGATCTTGGTGTCATCTGCAAACAGACAAGCCTTACCCTCTAGTCCATCTGCAAGGTCACTAATGAAGATGTTGAAGAGGACTGGCCCCAGGACTGATCCCTGAGGTACCCACTTGTGACTTGCATCTCTTCTGACTGTATACCATTTACCACCACTCTCTGTTTTCTGCCCGCCAACCAGTTTGCCACCCAGTTGACCAACTTCTGACCCACCCCGAGCCTACCCAGCTTATTTATCAATCTTCTATGTGGAACAGTGTCAAAAGCATTGCTGAAGTCAAGGTAGGTGACAGCAACTGCTCCCCCTTGGTCCACCACTCTGGTTACCCAGTCAAAGAAATCTATGAGATTAGTTTGACAGGACCTTCCTTTTGTAAACCTATGCTGTCTTGGATTCTGTGCCCTATGGATTCCAGGTGTTTGACTATCCTTTCCTTAAAGGGTGCCTCCATAATCTTGCCCACTACTGAGGTAAGACTGACCGGTCTGTAGTTCCCTGCCTCCTGCCTGCTACCACTCTTGTGGGCGGGATCACATGAGCCCTTCTCCAGTCTTCTGGGACCTCTCCTGTGCTCAGAGACTCACTAAACAGTTCTGCTAATGGCTCTGCTAGTTCCTCCTTTAGCTCCTTAAGTACCCTGGGATGTATGCCATCAGGTCCATTGCCTTATCCACCCTAGCTTAGCAAGCTCTTGTGAGGATCCTTTCTTTTGTGAAGGGAGTGGTGCTCACCTCCCTCCCCCTGTGTCCATGATGCTGAGCTGTGGGCCCTGCCTACCTTCTCTTCAGTAAATAATGAGCAAAAGTATCTATTTAGGATAGATGCCTTTACAGGGTCCTCCTCCTCACATGCTCCCTTTCTCCATTAAGCTTAGCAATACCCCTCTGGACTTTCTTCTTTCACTAATGTATCTATAGAAAGTCTTGTCACCTTCTTTACTGTTCATGCTAGTGTTTCCTCAGTTTGGGACTTTGCCTGCCTTACTGCCTTCCCTGCTTCCCTTAGGGCAGTTTGGTATGCCTCCCTATCTTCATCCCGCTGTGTTCCCTTATATTTCCTGAAGGCCAGCCTTTTGGCTCTGACCTTTTCTGCTACTGTATCAGAACCAAAGTGGTTTCCTTCTTCTTTTGCACTTCCTTTTCTGTCTAACACAATGGGATGTTGCTTCAAGTATTGCATCCTTAATACTTGCCCACTCTGCCTGTACCCCCTCACCTGTGTTTCTTTTTGCCAGGGCTTGCTTAACTCTGTTGGCCATCTTATCAAAGTCAGCTCCTCTGAAGTCCCATATGTTTGCCTTGGAATGGGATGATTTAGATGTAGCAGCCAAATTGAACCATACCATGTGATGGTCACTGGCCCCCAGGTGACCTTCTACCTGGAGATCTGTGATCCCTTCTTTGTTAGTCAGTACTAGATCTAGGATAGCCCTGTCTCTTGTGGGTTGCTGTACCAGTTGTTTGAGGCCCTCCCCCTGCAGGGAATCCACTATGAGTCTAGTTCTGGCAGATGTTCCTGCTGGTATTGACCAATCTGTATCTGGCATGTTGAAGTCTCCCATTATCAGAACCTCCTCTTTAGCTGTCATGTTTTGTATATCTTCTAACAGTAATGTGTCTATGTCCTCCCTCTGGTCTGGGGGCCTTAGACAACCCCAGTTCTTATGGCTGTCCCATTTCCTGTTTCCAGGGTGACCCACAGTTCTTCTGGCTCCTTGTGTATTCTGAATTTCTGTAGCTTTGATATTTTCATTAACATACAGGGCCACTCCTCCCCCCCTTTTTGCACCTCGGTCTCTTCTGAACAATACATAGCCAGGTACTGAAGTCTCCCAAGTGTGGTTACTGGTAAACCACGTCTCACTAATTGCTACTATGTCCAGTTTAGCCTCTGACATTATTGCCTGCAGGTCTGGGATCTTATTTCCCAGGCTGTGAGCATTGTGTACATGATTTTCCATTGGCCAGATTTTGGTGTGTTAGTTGTTGGGTGAAGTTTGGGATTACCTCTGTGCATCGTATGGGGAGACAAACCTTTTTTCTTACCTGGTGATGCAAATGAACGGCAAACACGCTGAATTCCTGTTTGACCACTAGCTGAGGGGGGAGGGGTGTTCTTCCCATTCAACGTATGGGGTGCTGCACCCCTCTCCCCATTTGCTAGTTTAAATATTCTGCAAAGATGTCAAACTTCTGCCCCAATGCACTGACTCCCTCTTTAGTCAGATGCAGTCCATCAAATTTAAAGAACTTTCGCTCCCAGAACTGTTGTCAGTTCCCTACAAATCTGTGTCCTTTTTCCTGGCACCAGTCCTTGAGCCACGTGTTTAGCTCCCCTATCTCCCCTTCTCTGACCTTCCATCCATCTGCTCCCCTCTCCCAGACTGGCAGGATCTCAGAGAAGGAGATGCCGGACGACATAGATGATAATTTGTCACCCAGCCTAGTCAGGTGTTCCTTGGTCTCCACAACTGACCGGCTGGCGAGATCATTAGTCCCTATGTGAACTAGGACATCAATGTTTCTCCTGCTTTGTGAACAATTTTAGCAATGCGGTCAGTGTCTCTCATGCTGATGTACCTGGGAGACATCTGACCATCACCCCTTGGAGATGGGTATCAACTCCCGAATCATGGAGTCTCCTATGATCAGAAGTTTTTTGGATTTCCTTTGTGCTTGTTTAGTTTTGGTTCCTGATTTGGGTGAGTTTTGTTGTGCTAGTTCCTGTGCCACAGTGTCCTGCTCTGCAGTGTCTTCTGCCTCTTTATTTGATTTCAGAGATAGAGGCAGATACCTGTTTGTAGTGTTTATATGGTTTTTGGAGGTAATGTGTTGGAGAGCAGAGAGTGATGGGGCACCTGACTTGCTCCTCCTAACCACCTGCCAACCTCCTGGACCAACTACCCTCTGCGGTCGAGGTTTTTCTGTTGGATGCTGGGGAAATGGCGGGTGGTTCTTATAATGTATTTCCTCTTCAATATGAAATTTGAGGCATGCAATCTCTGCCCATGCTGCCTGGAGCTGAGCCCTAAGATCTTCAAAGGCCCAGCATGTAGGACAGTGTCCTAAATCCTGTAAGACTGTCCTTCTGAAAATTGTTCCACAGTACCTGCAGTTAATGAAATCCATTCCAAATAAGTTGCTGGGTTTGTAACCTAGTCAGAGTAATTAGAAGGAAAAAAAAAGGGAAAAAAATGCAAGTAATGGTTTAATTGTGCTTTGTTTAACTTGTTATAACAAGTTAAATTACTAGTGCCCCTGTAAATGAGATCACCTTGTGGAGGCCTCACTGATCTGCCCCTTTCTGCTCTGCCACAGGAAATGTCAAACCTGTGGTACCCTATAAAAGGAGTGTAGCGTGGGGTGGTTGGGGATGGGGGTGGGTGGCTGGGCCCTTCCCCTGCCTAAAAGAAGAACCACGGATGAAAGAACAAGGAGGTAAGAGCAGAAACAATCAGTCAACAACAAATGCAGTAACCCTGAAAGCTTATCCTAATGTTAGATAAAACTATAAAACCTGTAAAGCACCACCTGTAATAATTTCAGAGAAGATATACCCTGTAAGAAACACTTTGCTCCAGAGAAAATAAAGCAGTAACAGAAGATATACCTTGCAAAAGACAATTTGAATCAGAAGATTAGCAGTAATCTGTTAGCACACACCTGTAGGCACACCTTGTAATAATGCAGAAGAAGGTATACCAGCAACAACAATTTGAATCAGAGAAAAAATAAAGCAATGAAATGTTAGCAACAAACAGTAGCAATCCCTGTGAGTAAAAATAAAAACACCACCACACAGTAAATCTGCTTAGCCAAACTAAGTCTTAATCCTTCTCCCTTGCTCTGGTAAGTTTCTCTACTCTGCCTTTCAAGCAGTCTTAGAAGGAAAGAGCTCAGGTAAAGCTAGGTGCCTTGGCCAGCAAACCAAGTCTTCTACCTCCAAGATATCAACTAACCTGACTTTTTAACCCTTCTTTCTGTTGGAAATTACTGACAGTTTGCCAGCTCCACCCCCCACATACACACCTAATCCTTTGGAAGAGCTGTGGGAGGAAAAGCAATTAGCTCCTTCAATGTGAAAAGGAGACTGAAAACACCTCTGAGACAACAAACCTTTTCAACAAACAAGAATAAAATAAAACACCGTGTCAAACAGTAATTTTGCTTAGCCCAATGATAAAAAAGTCACAAAAATGTAAGCTCCACCTGTAATACAGTAATTTCAGAGAAGATATACCCTGTAAGAAACATTTTGCTCCAGAGAAAAATAAAGCAGTAACAGAAGATATACCTTGCAAAAGACAATTTGAATCAGAAGATTACAGCAGTAATCTGTTAGCACACACCTGTAGGCACACCTTGTAATAATGCAGAAGAAGGTATACCAGCAACAACAATTTGAATCAGAGAAAAAATAAAGCAATGAAATGTTAGCAACAAACAGTAGCAATCTCTGTGAGTAAAAAATAAAAACACCACCACACAGTAAATCTGCTTAGCCAAACTAAGTCTTAATCCTTCTCCCTTGCTCTGGTAAGTTTCTCTACTCTGCCTTTCAAGCAGTCTTAGAAGGAAAGAGCTCAGGTGAAGCTAGGTGCCTTGGCCAGCAAACCAAGTCTTCTACCTTCTACCTAATATGATTGGCCAGTATTATGTGGTTTAGAATAAACTCTAACCCTTCTGGGATCAGGCCTTGTAAACTTGATCCAAGAAGGGATTGAGTTTATTCTAAAACACAACTGTTTTGAGTTTAACCATGATTACTCCCTACAGCAATGTGAGACTGTAATGGGGGGCTGCCATGGCACCCTCATATGCAAAACTGTTCTTGGGAATGTGGGAACAGAACCTCAAGCTAAATGACTTAGCCAATCCATTTTTTTAACAAGATTGTAATGTGATTCGAATGTATTGATGATGTTATATGCGTCTGGTCTAGTAATGAACAAAAAATAAGTGAATTTTTGGAGAGGCTTTATAGTAACAATTTGAACTTGAGATTTATCCAAAAGAATAGCCCCACTCAGAATGATTTTCTTGATATCACTTTAATGGTTGGGAATGATGACAAGATACACACAAAAACTTTCATGAAGCCCACAGAAACTAATAATTTACTATTAGCTTCCAGTTGTTACACTCATTCCTTAAAAAGAAAAACATTATGCACAGCCAATTTCTTAGGCTTAAAAGAACTGCTTTGAGCAAGAAACATTTTGGGAACAAGTACAGGACTCAAGGTCAAGGTTTTTGGAGGGGGGTATAATGTGCAGACTGTTGATTTAGCTTTGAGAAAGACTGACCAATTGGATCGTAAAACTCTACTTAAACCTAAGTCTATTTCAGAAAGAACTTACAACACTTTTTTATCACAACTCAATAGCTGGAAAAGTGGGCAACATTGTCACAAAATACTGGCCAGTCCTATTAGGTGACTGATTTGGCACCCAAAATTGGACTTAAACCTAGAGTAACCTTTAAGAAGGTCCAAATCTGAAGAACAGATTAGTGCAAAATCATTACACAGATAATAAAAATACAAGGGGCACCTGGCTTACCATGTGACCTGCTGAAATGTATAAATGTGGTAACTGCAATATTCTTGAATTGTGCAGGCAAGGGGTTATCTTTACATTTCGACTGGGTGATAAAAAGTGGATATCTGTAAATTTACCTCTTGCACCTCAAACTTCATAGTATATGTTTTATTGTGCATGTGTCAAAAGCTTTATGTTGGTAGAATGGGCAGGCAACTGAAACATAGAATAAAGCAGCAGGTACAGGATATAAGAAATTGCAATGTACATAGTCCAGGTGATAAGCAGATTCTCCTGTATCATAATAGTGACTCAAAAATGTTAAATGTCATGGGGCTTGAACAAGTGAAGGGGGTAGAAATTTTGCAATGTGAAAGTTTTGGGATATTTGTTTTAAAAGTGCTACAACCTGATGGCTTAAATCAAACTTGGGATTTAAAACTATATTTGCAATAAACTGTGTAGAACTAAATATTTGAATGTGCAGTTGCTTCCCCCAACCGCTATTCTTAAATCACCCCCTGCTTTCCTGGTATTGTAACCACATATCCTCTTTCTTTTGCCCTTTATAGTGTATATTATGTATGCAACTAAGTTTGTGATGTTAAAAGTATAATGAAAAAGTGTTCTTGCTTTAAATATATTTGATATTAATATCTTCATTTTTCTATCTTTTGTAGCCTGAGGTTTGGAGAGTGTAGGTTTTCCTGCTTAGGTCAAATTTTGGACAGCTCGCTACCCTGGTTCAACACACAATCTGTTTTCTTCTTTTCTAGATGATAGCACATATTAATTGTGATGTATTACTCTGAATGGCTGTTTTAAAATGGATGATGGTATACATGATTAAAGACTATTTAGAAATGCTTTTTCAAATTATTCATTTCTATTTTATTTTTATGTTACATTTTTCTGTTGGTTTTTGCTAAAGCTGTTTTGAACCTAGAAAATTGTCAAGGGTGCATCTTTACTGATTATAATTGTTTGCGAAAACACAGTATGTTATGTTTATATATATATATATATATATATATATATATATATATATATATATATATATATATATATATAGTATTTGATGCTCAGTTATGACATCATAATTTGAGTATATAAGGTGGTGGTCCAGTCCAGGTCATTGCTCCCTGAGAAAGCTCTGATTGGGTGAAGCACTGGGGCACCTCGGTAATTGTGTGGAAAGTTTGGCATGTTGTTTTTATACCTACCCTGGGTGTGACAGAATAAATCACATTAGCATCACATTTGGGACTTTCTCTCTTTATTTTGCCTTTATATGCTTCCAACTTCCACTGGAAGCTTGGGGAGTGCTGGACTCTGTGTTGGCTTGTGTTTGTGGGGAAACATTCTGAGACCAACACCCATCCTTGAACTGATGAGTACTGCACCCTTTGAAGGTGATGCCTTACGAAAGCTCTAGAAAATGTTCTTTTGTTAAGGAACATGGTTTAACATCTTCTTCTGCTTTACCATAAGCTGAAAGGTGTCTGTCAAAGCCTAAGAATAAGGACAAGGAACCGTCATTGGCACAGCCCTACTCATCGTCTGGCCATAAGAACAAACACAGAGAAAAGAAAAGTCTTCTTTGCTGGCAGGATCCTGGTCACTGTTGAGATGAGGTAAATCTTCATCAAGCCACCTCCACCCAGATTAAAGATTAAGATTGTCTTAGGACTCCAAGAAGTTTCAATGTATGCACTGTAGACAAGAAATTACCATGAAGTTGTCTTAAAAAATCAGTGCACACTGTATGATGTATAAAACTTAGCTGGACCTATCACCCAGCTGTACTCTCCAGCTAGATATAATGCCCCATAACTTCAAAAACCTGGCAGATAGGTCCAGCCATGAAGTCCACTATCCAGCCTATTGGGGTGAAACTCAAAGTCATGAGCAACAGCCCTCAAATATACCCAATACATCTTCTGCTTCAATTACTGAGCTTCTTTCTTGTATGTGTTCTAACTCCTTCAGTCGTCAGCTACTTATACTTGGTGACTTTAAACTGGCTGTCCCCTAATGCAAATAAATTCTCACAAAATGTAAAGTCACTGTAGCGGACCCAATTGATTTCTGAAACCACTCATTTAAATTTGAAATTCCGTAACCACTCTAAGTTAGACTGGGTCCTCACTTCTCATCCACACAGTGTTGTGATGCAGGTATCCTTGCTGATACCCTCAGTGATCATCATTTTGTTTACTGTGCTCGTGTAAGCTACATTGTGCCAAAGCCCCCAATTCATATAGCTTCAGTCTTTTAAATCACTTGATTTGGCCTGTCCCATAACTGATCTCTGGTCAGCTGACTGGTCCCCATCTCTGCAATCAATAATATAAATTCTGCCCTGCATTATTTTCACTCTAAATTTTTGGCTGTATGGGATCGTCGTGCACCTCTGCAAAAAAACATGAATGCATGGTTCACATCTTCCCTGCATGTCAGCTGAGGTACTTACTTGTCTTCACAACAGGGACCTTGCCTAGTGTACTTTTAAAATCTCTGGCTCCCAATATTCATTGGTCTACTATAGATGCCTTTGCAACTCCTGTACCAAGGCTGTCAGACTTGAAAAGTCTGAGTATTTTGCTTCCACATTTCAAAACAACATTAATAACCCCTTCAAGTTCTAGAAGGTTATCCATTCCCTTTTCACCCCTCAGATCCAGTCTCCTTCTCCTATTTTCAAGGTTGGTGATGCACTTCTCTCTGACACTTCTGCTGTTGCTATGTCTTTTAACACCTACTTTACTACCTGTGCCCTGTCTCTAATCCCTTCCTCCTCTTCTCCTCTTCCTTCCCTCTCTCTCTGCCTTCCTCTCCTCTTTCTTTTTCCTTCTGCCCTATCACACCCCCTATTTCATTTAAGGCTCTGCTTACCTTTAATCCTCTAAAGGGAGGTAGACCAGATGGCCTTGACCTTAAGCTTCTCCTTCTCTCAGCATCTGCAATTTCTCTGCCCATTACACTTCTCCTTAATCTTTCATTTTCCTCTGCTACTGTTCCTGATATTTGGAAACAGGCTACTGTCATGCTGTACCTCTCCACAGAGGTAGTGATCTCACATCTCCTGGTAACTTCCATCCAATATCTCTCCTCCCCACCTTGGCAAGTTGCAAGAACACATTGTTCTCTCTCAACTCTCTTCCTTTCTTGGCAGCTCCTTCTTTTTCACATCTTTCCAGTCAGGTTTTAGGAAATCACACTCTACTTCCCCCTTCCTACTTCAGCTCACTGACACCACACTGTCAGATATGGATCATGGTCTGTTTACTTCTGCCATTTTTGATGATCTTGCTAAAGCTTTTGATGCTGTGGCACATTCCATCTTTCTGGATGAACTTAAAGCAGAAGACCTCTCTGACTCTTCAGTCAGTTGGTTTCATTCATACATTGAAGGAAGGTCTCAAGCTGTCTGAATAGATAAATCCATTTCATCTCCACTTCACATTAGCTCAGGTGTCCCTCAATGGATTGTCCTGGGTCCTATTCTTTTTTACATTTTCTTAAATTACCTCCCAACTGCTAATATATATAAATATATATACATATATATTTAATTTTAGTCTTTGGTAACAGGGTAAGGCCCACTAGGTGCAAGTGCCTGTTTTCAGGGGTGACCTGGGAGCACTAGGTGGTTAAGTGACTAAGTGACTTGCTCAAAGTCACACAGTATGCAAGTGGAGGTTGTGAGAATCAAATCCAGGTCTGGTCTGCTGGATGTACCAAGCTCATTCACACCTCGTTCCTCTAACCTCTAGGCTATACTGCCAGCCCATATGTGTGTGTATGTGTGTCTGTGTGTGTATATATATATATATATATATAAATATATATATTATGGTAGCACGGTAGTGCTACCATTGTTAGAGTTGAGGAGCCATTTACATGTTAAACCCAAAATTTTGCACCTTAATAACTTTGCAACCGTTTGACGGATTTGCCTGAAATTGCGAATATAAGATCAAGACCCATACGCCTTGGGATCTGCTAAGTTTTGTACCAGTCGGATACACAGCTGTGGAGTTATTAAGCATGATCTGTGCGTGCGTTTACACTTTTTCAGGAATTCTACAGTCGAACCTACAGGTCGCACGGTTTGCGTGACCGGCCCAAAATCTTCAGGGAATGTGCGGTCAGGGTCCCCGATATGCCTTTTGAAGATTTCATGAAAAAATATTAAATGGTTCAAAATTTATTCAAAAAACAATTTCCCATTATAAGTCAATGGGGAAAGTTAACAAAAAGTTCGACAGTGTCGCAAATGCATTTTTGCTGTCGCAAATGGCCCTTTTACTGTTGCAAATGCGCCATTTTGTTTTCAGTTAGTGATCAGAAAAATGTTTGGCATTTTAAATTGAGACCCTCTAGCAACCTAATTCTTTTTGTATTCACCTAGTAGGGCCCTGAGGATGCTAGCCTTGTCTTTATTTTGGGGTACAACACCCCAGAAATATGTTTTTCAGATTTCTGGAAAAAGTACTTTCACAAAGTAGTGTCGCACTCACGAAAGTGTCGCAAATTTTTGCGAAAGCTTTCACAAATCACGACACTACTTTGCAACACTATGCCCAAAATAACAGTAATTCTTTGGCATTCCGCTGCAAAAGAACGGTTTGGAGTTTTGGGCTGAAATTTGGCGGGAACACAGCCAACATCTCACAGATGTGCCTTTCAGTGTTTTGTTGACAAAATATTACACAGCGGCAAAGTTACAGTACTCCAAATTTGACACTTTTTTCCAAGGATAACATTACGGCGTTCGACGCACCTTTCAGGGCATGTATCTCGAAAACAGTGCTAGATACGGACTTTTCGTCGAAAAAATTCTTAGCCCTTCTCAAGAGGCTAAGTACAAAACTAGCTAGGAAGGTGATAATTCATATGACTTTTACATTTTTTTTCTATGTCGTATGGTTACTGAGATATAAGCAATTTACTATTCCAAGTCTTCATTTTTGTGTTCCGAGAGTCATTATTTTGCATACATTCTTTGTACTCACTGTCTTTCTCTGTACAGCTTTTGGGGAAAACCAGCCTGTGCACTTACATTACTGTTACCATTACGATTTCCGCTTGCAGTTCCGTACCCGTTTCACTTACCGTTCATGTTTACGCCACCATGTGCATTACCCTTTGCGTTTTCATTTGTGGTTGCGTTTGCATTGTTTTTAACATTTCTGTCTACAGTACTGTTTCTCTTTCTGTTTCGCTTTGCGTCACCATGCGCATTGCGATTTGCGTTTGCGGGCACAATGTTACTATGTGACAAGACATCACGTGGCCCGCCCGCCGCCGCATTACATTCACTATTTCTCATTATCATTCTCAAAAGAAGGGAAATTAGAGGCAAAAACTCCATTTAATGCATCAGTTAGGGTTGCTCCACAGCGAAAAAAGGAAATTCGATGTTAGGTTTGAAATCCCTTGCACCCTCAGCCCAGCCTCCCAAATAGAGATAAAGGGGTGTGCATTGGGGTCGTAGGTCCTAACTGTCACCCCATTCTGCTATTCCTCAGCTTCTTTCCACATGTGATGGGTGACAGTTAGGACCGACGACCTCAATGCACCCCATCCAGTTGGGGGCTGGGCTGGAGGGTGCAAAGGGGGTTTCAACCCTAACATTGAATTTCCTCACTTTTGTTGCTGTGCAACAACCCTAACTGATGCATTAAACAGAGTTTTTTGCCTCTAATATATATATATATATATATATATATATATACACCAATATTAGTTAAAAATAACAACTACATAGTATCAATCTCATAACAAACACCAAAAGTCTACCTAAGATAATGTAGCTAACCAAAAAGTGCAACAAGTAAAACATTACATGATTTCAATTAGTAATTCTATATCAATTCATCGGCACGTGATCATGGCTACTGTACCAGAGATGCTCTAAATACTTCAATATTTCAATATACACCTAAAAAGAGAAAGGAAGTAATATTAGCAATATATATATATATATATATATATATATATATATATATATATATTTATACATTGGGAGATATTTCCACTGGAGTGTGATATCTGAAACTGACATCACTGGAGTTAAAATAAGTGCTGTTTTTCACATTCCAATTGATCACTGACGTCAGCTTCCTCTATCCATAGAAACATAGAAACATAGAAGTTGACGGCAGATAAGGACCGCAAAGCCCATCCAGTCTGCCCATTTCTTTTTCTACCTTATAAATGTGCCATCGGCCTTTGCTCTGTCAGTGGCCTATCTATTCATAGTCATTTGTATTGCTCCCTTATGCCTATCCCATGCCTGTTTGAAGCCCTGCACTGTATTCATAGCCACCACTTCTTGTGGTAAGCCATTCCATGCATCCACTACCCTTTCTGTGAAAAAGAATTTCCTCATTTCCCCTTAATCGGCCTCCTCTAATCTCATGCTGTGTCCTCTTGTCCTGCTATTTTCTTATATTTAAACATGTTAGACTCTTTCACCTTGTTAATGCCCTTAAGGTGTTTGAATGCCTCGATCATATCACCTCTCTCCCTCCTTTGCTCAAGGGTATACATATTGAGCTCTGTTAATCTGTCCTCATATGTCTTCTGATGCAGTCCCTACACCATTTTGGTTGCCCTTCTCTAGACTGCCTCAATTTGGTTAATGTCCTTGTGAAGGTGTGGCCTCCAATACTGCATGCAGTACTCCAGATGGGGCCTAACCAGTGTCTTGTAAAGAGTGATTATTATCTCCCTCTTACGACTTGTGATACCCCTACAAATACACTCTAACACCCCCCTAGCCTTACCTACTGCTTTAGAGGTCTGCTTGGATGATTTCAGGTCATCAGTGATGATGATGCCCAAGTCTCTTTCTTCCTTTGTGACTGCTAGCAACTCCCCTCCCAGCCTATAGGTGGCTTCAGGGTTTCTCTTCCCTATGTGCATGATTTTGCACTTCTTTGCATTAAATACCAGTTGCCACTCTTCTGACCATTTTGCTAGTTTATCTAGATCTCTTCTCATTCTGCCCACCCCATCTGGATCATCTACTGTGTTGCAGATCTTGGTGTCATCTGCAAACAGACAAAGCCTTACCCTCTAGTCCATCTGCAAGGTCACTAATGAAGATGTTGAAGAGGACTGGCCCCAGGACTGATCCTGAGTACCCCTTGTGACTTGCATCTCTTCTGACTGTATACCATTTACCACCACTCTCTGTTTTCTGCCTGTCAACCAGTTTGCCACCCAGTTGACCAACTTCTGACCCAACCCAAGCCTACCCAGCTTATTTATCAATCTTCTATGTGGAACAGTGTCAAAAGCTTTGCTGAAGTCAAGGTAGGCGACATCAACTGCTCCCCCTTGGTCCACCACTCATGTTACCCAGTCAAAGAAATCTATGAGATTAGTTTGACAGGACCTTCCTTTTGTAAACCCATGCTGTCTTGGATTCTGTGCCCCTATGGATTCCAGGTGTTGCACTATCCTTTCCTTAAGGAGTGCCTCCATAATCTTGCCCACTACTGAGGTAAGACTGACTGGTCTGTAGTTCCCTGCCTCCTGCCTGCTACCACTCTTGTGGAGCGGGATCACATGAGCCCTTCTCCAGTCTTCTGGGACCTCTCCTGTGCTCAGAGAATCACTAAACAGTTCTGCTAATGGCTCTGCTAGTTCCACCTTTAGCTCCTTAAGTACCCTAGGATGTATGCCATCAGATCCCATTGCCTTATCCACCCTGAGCTTAGTGAGCTCTTGTAGGACCCTTTCTTTTGTGAAGGGAGTAGTGCTCACCTCCCTCCCCCTGTGTCCATGATGCTGAGCTGTGGGCCCTGCCCTACCTTCTCTTCAGTAAATACTGAGCAAAAGTATCTATTTAGGATAGATGCCTTTACAGGGTCCTCCTCCTCACATGCTCCCCTTTCTCCATTAAGCTTAGTAATACCCCCTCTGGACTTTCTCCTTTCACTAATGTATCTATAGAAAGTCTTGTCACCTTATTTTACTGTTCGTGCTAGTGTTTCCTCAGTTTGGGACTTTGTCTGCCTTACTGCCTTCCCTGCTTCCCTTAGGGCAGTTTGGTATCCCTCCCTATCTTCGTCCCGCTGTGTTCCCTTATATTTCCTGAAGGCCAGCCTTTTGGCTCTGACCTTTTCTGCTACTGTATTTGAGAACCAAAGTGGTTTCCTTCTTCTTTGCACTTCCTTTTCTGTCTAACACAATGGGATGTTGCTTCAAGTATTGCATCCATAATGCTTGCCCACTTTGCCTGTATCCCTCACCTGTGTTTCTTTTTGCCAGGGCTAGCTTAACTCTGTGGCCATCTTATCAAAGTCAGCTCCTCTGAAGTCCCATATTTTTGCCTTGGAATGGGATGATTTAGATGTAGTAGCCAAATTGAACCATACCATGTGATGGTCACTGGCCCCCAGGTGACCTTCTACCTGGAGATCTGTGATGACTTCCTTGTTAGTCAGTACTAGATCTGGGATAGCCCTGTCTCTTGTGGGTTGTTGTACCAATTGTTTGAGGCCCCCCCGCTGTAGGGAATCCACTATATGTTTAATTCTGGCAGATGTTCCTGCTGGTATTGACCAATCTGTATCCGGCATGTTGAAGTCTCCCATTATCAGAACCTCCCCTTTAGCTGTCATGTTTTGTATATCTTCTTTTTTTTTTTTTTTAAACTTTCTTTATTTGTGTAATTTTTCATGGAGACCACACACACAAACAGCATTACAAATTTCTGGGCACATGACAAGACTGAGAGGTTACCACAACATATCAATTATACAATCATCATCATCCTAGGTGAGGACATATTTTTCCCCATATACATTCTCATCCCACACCCTAATAACATGACAGATTTTCACCTTTATATTTTACTTTTATCAGCAATTTATCATGTTTTAGGCTAATACAAAGGGACCACAGCTTCCCCAGAAGTACAATCAGACCCCTCGACCCTTTGTTTGTAATTCCTTTAGTGTTTGATTCCCCATTAAAATCAGCTTTAAGTTATTAGTGTCTAATTTTATTTCCATTAAAGACCAACACATGTTAAATATTTTGATTTTAGGGTATGAAATTCCGAAACTCATTTGTCATATAAAGCACCCATCTCCTCCAAATCAGCTCAAATTTTATGAGTTTCTCATGTTTTGTATATCTTCTAACAGTAATGTGTCTATGTCCTCCCCCTGGCCTGGGGGCCTGTAGACAACCCCAGTTCTTATGGCTGTCCCATTTCCTGTTTCCAGGGTGACCCACAGTTCTTCTGGCTCCTTATGTGTATTCTGAATTTCTGTTGCTTTGATATTTTCATTGACATACAGGGCCACTCCTCCCCCCCTTTTTGCACCTCGGTCTCTTCTGAACAATACATAGCCAGGTACTGAAGTCTCCCAAGTGTGGTTACTGGTAAACCACGTCTCACTAATTGCTACTATGTCCAGTTTAGCCTCTGACATTATTGCCTGCAGGTCTGGGATCTTATTTCCCAGGCTGTGAGCATTTGTGTACATGATTTTCCATTGGCCAGATTTTGGTGTGTTAGTTGTTGGGTGAGGTTTGGCATTACCCCTGTGTGTCGTATGGGGAGACAAACCTTTTTTCTTACCTGGTGATGCAAATGAACTGCAAACATGCTGAATCCCTGTTTGACCACTAGCTGAGGGGGGAAGGGTGTTCTTCCCATTCGACGTATGGGATGCTGCACCCCTCTCCCCATTTGCTAGTTTAAATATTCTGCAAAGACGTCAAACTTCTGCCCCAATGCACTGACTCCCTCCTTAGTCAGATGCAGTCCATCAAATTTAAAGAACTTTCGCTCCCAGAACTGTTGCCAGTTCCCTACAAATCTGTGTCCTTTTTCCTGGCACCAGCCCTTGAGCCACGTGTTTAGCTCCCCTATCTCCCTTCTCTGACCTTCCATCCATCTGCTTCCCTCTCCCAGACTGGCGGGATCTCAGAGAAGGAGATGCCAGATGAAATAGATGATAGTTTGTCACCCAGCCTGGTCAAGTGTTCCTTGGTCTCCACAACTGACCATCTGGTGAGATCATTAGTCCCTATGTGTAGTAGGACATCAATGTTTTCTCCTGCTTTGTGAACAATTTTAGCAATGCGGTCAGTGTCTCTCCATGCTGATGTACCTGGGAGACATCTGATCATTACCCCCTGGCTGGAGATGGGTATCAACTCCCCAAATCATGGAGTCTCCTATGATCAGAAGTTTTTTGGATTTCCTTTTTGATTTTTTTGTTTTGGTTCCTGATTTGGGTGAGTTTTGTTGTGCTAGCTCCTGTGCTGCAGTGTCCTGCTCTGCAGTGTCTTCTGCCTCTTTATTTGATTTCAGAGATAGAGGCAGATACCTGTTTGTAGTGTTTATATGGTTTTTGGAGGTAATATGTTGGAGACCAGAGAGTGATGGGGCACCCGATTTGCCCCCCTCCTAACCACCTGCCAACCTCCTGGACCAACTACCCTCTGCGGTCGAGATTTTTCTGTTGGATGCTGGGGAAATGGCGGGTGGTTCTTATAATGTATTTCCTCTTGAATATGAAATTTGAGGCATGCAATCTCTGCCCATGCTGCCCAGAGCTGAGCCCTAAGATCTCCAAAGGCCCAGCATGTAGGACAGTGTCCTAAATCCTGTAAGACTGTCCTTCTGAAAATTGTTCCACAGTATCTGCAGTTAATGATATCCATTCCAGATAAGTTGCTGGGTTTATAACCTAGTCAGAGTAATTAGAAGGAAAAAAAAAGGAAAAAAAAATGCAAGTAATGGTTGATTGTGCTTTGTTTAACTTGTTATAACAAGTTAAATTACTAGTGCCCCTGTAAATGAGCTCACCTTGTACCAGTTGTACCACCTTGTATCCACAGAACCTCTCTAAAATGCCTACTACTCTTCACCTGAGCACCTTCTAGCAGCAATCCCCTGAATAGGTGGTGGAGAGAGGTGATATGATCGGAGACGTTTAAACACCTTAAGGGCATAAACAAGGTGAAAGAGTCTAACATGTTTAAATATAAGAAAAATAGCAGGACAAGAGGACACAGCATGAGATTAGAGGGAGGCCGATTAAGGGGGAATGTGAGGAAATTCTTTTTCACAGAAAGGGTGGTAGATGCATGGAATGGCTTCCCACAAGAAGTGGTGGCTATGAATACAGTGCAGGGCTTCAAACAGGCATGGGATAGGCATAAGGGAGCAATACAAATGACTATGAATAGATAGGTCACTGACAGAGCAAAGGCCGATGGCACATTTATAAGGTAGAAAAAGAAATGGGCAGACTGGATGGGCCTTGCGGTCCTTATCTGCCGTCAACTTCTATGTTTCTATGTTTCTATGAATACAGAAGTAAATATCTGTCACCTAAAGATCAGAAAGCTACAGCAAAAAAAAACACAGTCTCTTCTGCCTTTCCTCAGATGCACAGCAACAATTTATCTCTTCGGACTATGATACACACTGAAACACATCAGAGTCATACCCAAAGAAAAGTGACCTCATTCAAAAAAACAATCACAAATGATCTGCACCACTTAACAAAAAAGAAAACTATCACCCTGCTGAAAAATATAACAAACTCTTACCGTACAGCAGTACTGCATAAACTAGCTGTGCAAACCTGAGTACGTAGCAGAAAAAAAACCTCAGCGAATGTTACCAAAGTTAATAAAATAAATAGCAAGTGCACACATATAACACACATAAAGAACAAATGAACACAAGCACAAAATAAAATGGAATTAAACCCAAATATCCTGACAGAAAAGAAACCAGGAAGTATCTGTATGATGCTATGAGCTGAAACCACACCCTCAAAGCACATCAACCAAACAAAATATCCCAACCTCAGCTAGCAACCAATCACTTTTCCACACCTTTCTAAATCAGCCAATAGCACACCACACACATATTCTCCATTTATACTAACTACATACAAATCCTCACAGCACACAACCACAGCGCTTCATAAACCAAAGCATAAACACAAACCTAGACATATAACTGAAGCTCCCAACCCCATTGTATAAAAAGCACACATGATGTGCAGATCGTGTGCTATGGAAAATATTCTCACTCCTGCAGAGTGAGATCTGGATATTCTCACTCATGCCATCAGCACTCGTAAGTATCCAGAGTTCACTCTGCAGGAGTGAGAATATTTTCCATATCACACTCCTGCCTATCGTGTATCCTACAGTGCATATATATATATATATATCTCAACAGATAGTGAAATTGTGTTGGATCTGGATAGTTTTGTGTCCTGAACCTAGCAGGTTGGTTTTTTGGGGGTCGGATAGTGCAAAACATTGTCTAACCATAGTAGTGCCATTTAATAAAGAATCGGAGACTGATAAAATTGATTGTGTTTTTTTTACTGACTTTATGCTTTAAAAATGCCTCAAGGACCTCTTGCCATACAAAAATAGTTAAAAACTTCTAACTTCAAATTTAAACACATGTCAGTCTGAAATAGCGAGTAAAAATAACCAGTAAAATACTGGAACCAACAGTCCCATGCATTGTAAAAGAACTCCGCAATATAATCAGTGATCTGATCTGATCTGTTGAGCAACTGAAATCCTGCCATACAAACCCATACATAGATTGATTATTTATTATACCATACTGCTCAAAGTAGCACAAGCCCACAGTAATGCAGTCTAATGCAGTCTGCATGTTTGTTACCTCTAGTCCAGTTGTGGTTCACCTACTAGCTGCACCTAACCAATACTGCCACTTAAGAGACTTTTTTCCCATAATTGTAGGGGAACTTAACTTATGCAAAAAAAAAAAAAGAAAGGGCTCACCTCCTCTTAAACCTTCAGCAAGTTAAAATGTAACACACAGAACAAAGTGCTACTGTGGCACTATTTGCAGCTCTTTTGAAGCTCGTTTACACGCATTAACGCTTGCCCGCAGAAGCATTACATTCAGAGCAGCTACAGAAATCCAACTCAAAAATGCCACTGAAGAGGGGGTGCTAGACAGCCAGTCTCCTGGCAGGACACAAGTAATAGCTGCTCTGCAAATCTGCTAAGCAAAACTGCACTTTAAGCAGTTCAAACATCTTTAAAAAATGAGATAGAAAGAATAGCCTTTTAGAGGAACTTAAGAGCTTTCAGAAAATACCAAACTCTTGATGGGGAGGCAAAAAGGATCGGTGCCAGGATCGTCTAAAGTGGCAGCTACAAAACCAGCCAAGGCTGCAGAGCCTCCGAGCAATGAGAGAGAGAGAGTACAACCAATATTGCGACTACACCTCCATGGCATCATATTCTAACCAGCATAAGTCACTAGATGCGAAAATGGAAAAAACACTTTCACGCCCGGGAAAACATCATCTGGCGATAAATGCACTTACCACCACAGTGGCAGACAGTGAAAAGCGGTCGATTACCACACAGGCCGCAGTTACCACACTGATGCAGGAAAATGTTCAACTTCGAAACAGGCTTGAAGCATTGAAGAATGAAACTTGTGCGGGCAATGTCTGTATGGTTAGGGTCCCAGAAGGCGTGGAGGGGCTTAATCTTCTGGCCTGTATAAAAGAATGGATGCAGATATCGATTCCAGTTCCTGATGACTTTGATTGGGGATCACTAAAGACAGCCTACAGGGTAAATCCGAGAGTGAGGCCCTTGGACACCAATTTACCACGAACCATCCTGATACATACATTTGGGGTGGAGGTGCAAGATGCTTTAATCACTGCAGCAAGGGGAGTGTATCCTTTGTCTATAAATGACATTGATGTCAAGTTGTTTCCAGATTTATCATTTCAGATCCGCTCTTGTCGCAAACGCTTTGATGGGGTAGGACAGCGACTGCGTGCTCTAGAAATCACTCACTCCTTTTTATTGCCAGCTAGACTAAGAGTTACTTACACTGGGAAGACATGGCAATTTACAGAGCCAGCAGACGTGGATCGCTGGATGGAAAAAACAGAAAAAGAGTTTGCTTCTTGGGGCAGGGAGTTTGATGAGGAAATGGTCAATGAAGAGGAGGATTAGATGGTCTGGACTTGAACTGTACTTTTTCTTCCCCCTGTTCCTCATGGAGGCTGGTGGAGAATTTGGACACATTTTGGGAATATGATCTGTCTGATGGTTGCTCGGATCTTTGTTGAGGGAGAGTCACCTTTAGGGTAACCCTTCTTGTACTTCTCTCTACTTACTATGGTGGGGGTAAGGGCTATTTCTTTAGATGTAAGCTCTATAAAGTTTTGAAACATTAAAATATAAAAAATTAATGGAGGTTCTTTTTCTGTAATAGTGGATCAAGTTAATTCCTTCATGCTGCTAGTTATGTTGGGGATGCAGCAGTTAGCAAGAGAGTATGACTTGCATTATAATTCTTAGTTTGATGTTACCTATGTATCTATGGATAAATAGCAGTGCGCCCCTTTTGATCGACACCCAATGGCGAAACAGAAAAAAAGACCATTACAGCGACATTCGCAGTAATGATCCTTTTCCCGTATTTCACCTTCCCCCCGTGTTCCGCCCCCTCCCTGGACCAACTCTGACCTGGAGTTGGAATCCTAAAGTCCGGGGGGTGTGGGGGGCATTGCCTCCCGCAGGTGGTGTGTGGGGGGCACAGCTCCCCACAGAAAACACCTTTAAAACAGGTGGTACAATACCTGTGTCACTATTGTGCCCTTTGCTGTGGATGAGGTCAGCATTCTCACTGTCGACCAAACTTGATGCTTCTGATAAATAGCAGTCCAAAGAGACTGCATTGTAATTTTCCTATATTTCTACCTTTCTACCTATTATTGGGACATTCCAAGCTATTGAGATGGCTAGCATTACCGAACTACCATATGGACTATAAATTTGTAAATACCCCCCCGACTCCTATTGTATAAGATTACAGGAGATATATATGAATATCACAGATGTAAAATGCATTTATTATTGTCCTGTATGAGGAAACTGTGTGTTTGCATCATACAAAAGAATAAACATAAAGTACAAAAAAAAATGCCACTGACATCCAACTGGAGTGGTTCAAAGCTCATTTCATTAAATACTGGTCAGGTCATGACATCAGGTCAGCTATCCACCCATCCCTACATATATATATATATATATATATATATATATATATATATATATATATACGACATATAAGGAATATTAGCAAGAGAAAGATACAGTAGCTAAATCAGGCAATTACACATAGAATAGTAACAATAAATTTCATTTCTTTTTCTTGATACATGGCATCAATTCAATTGTATCATTCAGACCTGTTGGGCTAAGAGCTTCGAGGGTGAATATCCAAAGGGATTATTGTTGTAGTAAATTATCATCTAGGTTCCCCCCTCTGGGACCTAACCTTACTACCTCAAGTCCACAGAATTTAAAGGTGTGAGCCACATCGCTCAGTCTTGTAGCCCTGCAATGATTAGCTAGACCACTTCTAGCATCATTATTTGCAGTTGATGTCTGACACTCCCCAAGTCACAGTTTTAAGTCCCTGGATGTCTTCCCCAAATAGTAAGAACCACACTGGCAGGTAGCCAAATACACCACATTCTCCGTACTGCAGTTTATAAAATCTCTTATAGCAAAGTTTTGATTACTATTAGAACTTGTAAAGGTTTTGCACTTCAGAACAGAGATGCAGTATTTACAGTTCCCACATTGGTACATACCCCCAGGCAGTGCAGGTCTGTTGTTTACCCCAGAGCTATCACCCCCTTCATAGCTATGGACGAGTCTGTCCCTAAGATTGGTGCCTCTCTAATACACAGTTCTAGGTCTTTTCTTTGTTACTTCTGCTAGAAGGGGCTCCCCTGCCAAAATGTTCTAGCTAACAACTATTATGTTCTTAATAGCCTGTGAATGTCTAGAGTAGGTGATAACAAAACTGACTATGGGTTCCCCTGCTTCCCTACTTTTGGTCCCCAATAACTCATTTCGGGCAATGCTGCTTGCATCTTTGAAAGCCTTATCCACTGTGTGACTAAAGTTACCTCTACTCAGGAAGTGTTCAACCATTTCAGAACCATTCACAATAAAATCCACATCATCGCTGCAGTTCCTGCGAACTCTGAGCATTTGTGCTTTCGGAATATTGGACACCGTATGGTGTGGGTGGCAACTAGAGGCCATAAGCAGAGAGTTCCTATATGTCGCCTTTCTAAAAAGGTTTGTCTGCAAGGTACCACTAGTCCTTTTTGTTATTCTAACATTCAGAAAGGAGACAGAGTCAAGATCACACTGCAGTGAAAATTTCAAGTTGGAATTGCTATTCTCTAAGTATGTAACACAGGCCTTCAACTCATTCAATGTGCCATGCCACACCATAAATATGTTGTCTATAAAACAACACCAGATATCAATCCTATCATAAAAAGGATTGTTCTCACAGTTACAGACGGTTGTTTTCTCCCGTCACCTTAAAAAGAGAGACTGGCATAATTGGAACAAATGTTGCATCCATTGTCATTCCCCTTTGTTGCAGGTGGTGAGAATCCTGAAACATAAAGAGTTTTTTCATGAGCACAAGTTCTGAACACTCTAAGAGGAAGTCCTTTTTCCCAGGGTTGACATTAGGGTCAATGTCCAGCCAGTAATTTAAAGTCTGAAGACCCCCATCATGGGGTATATTCATGTATAATGACACAATATCCATGGATAGCAAAAACCACTATAGTGCATGATGAAACATTGTAAGGAATAGGAATCCATCCCTTCAACAACATTGTTATGCTGCAGTAGGTACGTCATCATAGCTGTTATGCTGTACTAGCTACTTAGCTACTGCAGCATTACAACTTCAAACATCTGCATGCATGTGCAGTTAGAGAGTTTCCGAGCTTCCTCAAACAGCCGCAGTGGTGACAACGTCCCTCGTGAGAGACCAGAGTCAAAAAATGGGCAAAAGCAAGGGAAATACTTCAATATACAATTGACCATACACTATAAAAGACAGTGTATGATCAATTATCCACAACAATGGCGTTTTTCACTTTCGAGGTTTTCATGGTAACATACCACGGAAACCTCTCGAGTAAAAAACATCCTTGTTGTGGATGGCTGATCATGCAATATCCTTTATGTGTTTCTATTTGCATTTCCTCAGGCACCTCTAACATCTGAGATGTGTTACAGATGTATGAGGGTAGTGTGGCTACAACAGTTGCAGAAAAACATCCCGCACTCACCATCCAAAATGAAAGGTCCTGCACAATAAGGTCCAAAAGTGCAAGAAGTTTTATTCCAAAGTATCAGTGCCAGTGTAAAATACGTATCATCCTGTCGTGTTTCGGAATTAATTAATTCCTTTATCAAAGGTCTGTGTAAGTAGGCTGGCCCAGTGGCACTGAAGAGTGAGGTGCTGGATGCCACATCTCACACCACGCCGGTGACCCGGGTTCGGGAATGGACTCGGGTCACCGGGGGTCGGAGAGGGGGAGGAGGATCGAGCATCCCAACAGATGCTCTCCTTCTCCTCCTGGGGTGGGTTCCTGGGGTATCCTCAAGCACTCGATGCACCTATTCCTGTGGAAGCACTGGCATCAGGGCACAGATGGCTCTCTGGAGTTGGGGAGAGGAGGACATCATAGGCACTTGACATTGGCATGTGTCAGCACATTTTCTGTCTATACATTCGTCCTGCATGCCGGCGTCCTCAGCGGAGGAGGAATTGGGGAGGGTGAAGGGAGAAAATGGAAAAAAAAACTCTTGGATCTAGATGACAACCGATCTAGCCCCCCAATCACCTATGCACAGACAGACCCCATAGTACAGGCACTCCTAAGAGAGAGGAGTGAGAAAGGGGACAATGGAGAAGGCTGGCATTCTAAGGGTAGACTCTGTGGGGGTGATCTAAGGGGGTTGATCAGGTCTGAAGGAGTGGGAAGAGAGGGCAGTGACACGGGGACAAAAAAGAAAGTAAAAAAAAAAGGTCTGTGTAAGTAAAATAGGGCTCTTAATTTATACGTCATGCCCTATGATGCCATAGGTCTCAGATAGTAATGTTAAAAAACTTTTAAAGTGACAGTGACAAACAGAAAACCAAACACCATAAAACGCACTAATAGAATTGGTGATACTATGTAGAACCAAAGATAAACAACTGCACGCAGTTATAAATAAGAAGATCAATAAAAATCATAAGGAAAAAGCAATACTGTTTGTAAACGTCCAAGGGAGGAACCACATGGAGAATAACAGATCATACTTCCAATGATCTGAAAAAAGTCCATGGATCAGTAGGTGGTATAACAATCTGCAAAAGAAAATATGCAATAATATTAATATTGTGAAATACAATATATCATGCTAATAATCATTACATTTCTTTTATTTCAAGTGCACAATAAGAGCTAGATCTATATTGTACCTCTAAGTTCATTTCTAAAGTTTTGTTTTTCTTCCAGATAACTTTATTCTTGCAAAAAACTTAATTTTCTATATTTTAAATATGGTGTGAGGTCAAAATGGTCATTTGGCCCTGAGGCTTTACACTTCCCAAGTGTAAAAATCTAGAAACCCTCATGTTGCAATATCCAGTTGTCATGGTCACCACCCCTCGGTTTAAGGAATACTCTCTCAATTCCTCTATATGTGAAACAATGTAAGGACTTATTTACAGCCTGGTGAACGTGTTGTACTGTTGCATAAGTTGGATCCCCATTCTTGATGGAATGCACATGCTCACCAACCTGCAGCTTAAATCATCGTTTCATCTTTCCAATGCAAAAGGAACCACAACTACATGTGGCCATTTAAATGATACCACTTGTGTCACATGAAATCAGGTATTTTATATTATAAGTTTTACCAGAATGTGGATTCCTAAATTTTTGCCTGGCGAAATAGAAGTACAATATGTACATTTTAAACATTTAAAGCACCCCACAGAATTATTTTGTAGCCAAGTTTGTGTTTTTGGAATCTCAGGCCTACTGTGGACCAAAGAATCTTTGAGAATTGAGGCTCTCCTGTATGACATGCCAGGCATTTGTCATGATACTGTTTTAAATCAGAATCTCCTTTTAAAATATTTCAATTTATTTTAATTATTTCTCCCTCTTTATCTGCATGTATGGAGTATGTGGTCACACAATTTAAGGTGTCTGTATCACTTGTTTGATTCTTTCCCTGCATCAAGACAGTGTTCTTATCTAAATGTCTAGCCTCCCTACATGCTTCCTGTACCCTAGTATGGTTGTACCCCATCTCATAAAATGTCTTCTGCAGATCATCTGCTGCTGCTCGCCATACGAGACCTCAAGCCCGGACTTTCCTTGCTCAGGTATGGTAAAAGCCAGCTAATTAACGCCCCACTCACCCACCCCGCCCTTCACTTTCAATCACGCCATTACCCCACCCACTTCCAAAAGCATGCCCAAGAAGGTTTTCATCGACTTCTCCAATTTTTCGGTTGTCCAATTAGAATGCTCCCAAGACAGCCAGACGCTGACATTAGGCACCTTCTATCACTGTCGTTGAGGTTCCCTTGCCTCCAAACTGTAATTAACATTACCTCCTATTATGTCTTGAGTATGGGGGGGCCTGGATAGCACCCTTAAGAAGAGCTCCTCACTGATATCTCTACTGATTATCCTCTGTTGTACCCAGGTGCATTTTACCCTCAGAAGTCTGTGCAAGCAGAGACTGACCCCTTAAAGTTTTGCTCTCTGAACATTGACTTGCCCCCTAGTTATTTATGTGCTGTGCAGATAGTACTACTGTTTGAGTACAACCTGGGTACCCACTGTGATTGAACCCATATTGAGCCGCCTCCTCAAGTTAGTTCTTCTGTTCCATATTGTATTAGCCACCCCCTGCAAATCTCGGTCAGGGTATTGCTTCACCTAGCATTAGGGCGGTACACCCTTAGGGGTGGTGAAAGGATTACCCAACATGTCAAGAATCATAGGCATACCAGGGCCAGGCTTCTTAAACTAACTACTGATGCCTTAACAAAGCTGCTGCTTCTGCTACTGATATGCTCAGGTAACATTGAATTAAACCCTGGTCCCAACTCGCCCCTCTGTTCTCCATCAGACATGGCCACTCTTAAAGGAATGAGTTTTTTGGCATGTCAATGTCTGTAGCCTCCTAAAAAAGTTCACTATGATACAGGTGTGGATCAGCCATACTCAACCTAATGTCCTGGTAACATCTGAATCCTGACTTTGGCCAGCCTTCCAGGATAGACAGATTAGCATCCCCTTCTACCACTTATTCAGAACTGATACACCTACTTGGGGAGGTGGACTGGCAATATATGTCAAGGAAAGGTTCACAACATCCTGCATGGATTCAACCTCTGTTAAAAATGAGTTTGCAAGTCTGACACTTAAGATTGAATTATCTACTTCATTGGCCATCAGAGTGATTGGTTGTTATAGACCTCCATCTGTGGGAACACTACTCCTATCACATCTTGGTTCTGTCATTGAGAAAGACAATCTTGAAACAATTATACTTGGGGACTGTAATTTTGACTGGCTCACCAATACTGCTTCACCCCTAAATACTTTTTGTGATGCTCATGGGTTAGTGCAGCTAATTCAAGAACCTACACGTCCTAAGAAAAGGAACCCTTGCAACAGTTCATTATTAGATGTTATATTAGTTGATAAGCCACATCTTTTCAGCAATGCTGGAACCTTCTTCACCTATGTCAGTGTCCATTTTTTCATTGCGGCAGTTAGGTCACTGCATCACACAGGTCCTCCAGCTAAATTCATCACAAAAAGGACACGGCGCAACTTTGATGTGGCCACCTATACATATGAACTGGGACACTCGCCACGTTGGCAAGACTTCTACCTAGCCACCACAGTCAACACGATGTACGATATCTTTAATGAAATTCTGGTAGGACCCCTAGATGTACATGTCCCAATGGTAAAAATCTGAGTAAAAAGCAAAACTTGTCACTGGTTCACATCTGAGCTGAAAACTGCCTTGCTAGGTAGGGATAAGCTATGGAAAAAGGCGCGGCAGATGAAGCTGGACTCAGATTGGTGTCACTTCAGGAAGGCACGCAATGCATGTACAAAAATGGTCAGAGACACCAAGGCATCATTCTATCTTAGGGAGTTGGACTCTGCTGCAAAGTGCTCCTCTAAATTCTGGAGGACAATTAAGGATATGTCCAGTCATACCCCAGGTAACTCCTTGCCACCAAAAATCACATCCGAGTGGAAAACTATATGTGACAAGCAGGGGATCTTAGAAGCATTCAACAATCATTTTGCCACAGCTGGTCTAGCCTTTGACAATTCCCCTGCAGCCCTGGTCTGCTCCCAGCTAAGTGTCCCTTGCATAGACTCTATTACCCTGGTACCCGCTTCTCATTCCAACCTGTATTATTGAAGGAGGTTGAAGATCTGATATTTCAGTTGGATGTTAAGAAGAGTGCTGGAGCTGATTCATTGGATCCCTACTTTATAAAAATCGCTTATCATGTCCTTGCTGTTCCTATCACCCATCTATTTAATTTATCACTGTCCCAAGGGGCCCTTCCTATAATATGGAAAATTGCCCATGTCATCCCGTTGTTCAAATCAGGGGATACCTGCGACCTCAACAACTATAGACCAATTTCCTTACTGCCAATTTTGTCAAAGCTCCTGGAAAAGGTTGTCAGCAATTAACTTAGAACCTATCTGGAAGTTAATAATTTACTAAACTCTATGCAATCTGGCTTTAGGTCTAAACATAGCACTATCTCAGCCCTTGCCAAAGTAACAAATGACTGGTACAGTGATCTAGACAGCAGAAACTTTGTCTGTGCAGTATTTCTACACCTTAGTAAGGCTTTCGATACTGTGGACCATAGCCTGCTAATCTCCACTCTGAAGAACATAGGTCTTGATTCAGCATCCTTGCACTGGTTCATGGAGTACCTGGTAGGGCGTCAGCAACAAATTAAAGCTGAGGGGGAGTTATCCCCACTCAAACCTCTTCTGAGGGGAGTGCCACAAGGATTCATACGTGGCCCGCTGCTCTTCGCTATCTATGTAAATAATATTGATGTGGGCATCAACAAGGCAAAAATACACCTGTTCGCTGATGACACAGTAGTATACATAAGTTGTCAGACTGCCAAAGCTGCATGTGCAGACCTACAGGAAGAATTTGACCTGCTTCAGACCCAGCTCCTCCACAAATAACTTCTTTTAAATGCAAAAAAGACAAAGGCAATGCTGTTCTCACTCTGTAGCCATGTGTCAAACTCTGCCAGCTCTGGAGCACTGCCTCTGATCTCCACAATCCTGGGAGAGAAATTAGAATTTATCCCAAAGTTTAAATACTTAGGAGAGTGGTTAGACCAGAACCTATCATTTTCTGAGCATGTTGAAGACCTGGCAAAGAAGTTAAGGCAGAGATTGGATCTAGTCTGTAGAATCAGCCAGTTCCTCACTCATGATGCCAAACTGCGACTAGTCCAAACTACTTTTCTTTTCCTAATTGACTATGGAGATTTCCTATATAGTCACTGTCCCAAAGCCTCGCTTATCAAATTAGATACGCTTTAACATAGGGCCATCAGATTCATTACCATTCTCCCCATCTCTACTCATCACTGCTTATTGTAAGAAGCTGTAGGATGGCCCTCTCTTACATTCAGGTGTGAAAGAAATGCAGTCCTTTGCATCTACAGAGCCATTTTAAAAAGGCTCTCACATTATATATCTGAATGTCTTCCCCTAAGTGAGCTTTGACCATATAGTTTAAGAAGTGCCTCCAATAACTCCCTATGCATCCCTAAAGCTTCCACCCACTATGGCAGAATGGTCTTTAGTTTTACATTGACATTCTTGTGGAACAATATGCAAAAACTACTGAAACTAAGCTACCTCTGAAGTATTAATGCTTTCAAGTCATTATATGCTTGAGGTGTGTGTGAACTGTGAAACTGTTTCCCCAGCTCTTAATTGCTATCCGCTGTTAGCTTGCTCCCCCGAGACTAGCCTTAGCCATGAATGATTTTACCCCAGGTTAATTAGTGCATGTTTTTACTAATCCTTATATACTTCTTACGTTCTGGTCCTTGTACCCCTCTTGCTAGACATAGACAAGTCTTATAGGGGGCATCTGCACCTAAAGCATAAAATCTCTAGCTTCCAGGTGGTTGCACCTTCACAAGCCACCATCCAAAACCATTTGCCCAGATTCATCTCTAGCAAAGCACCGCTAAAGCCGCCAACCAATTGGATTGCAAGCACCTTCCAGTCCTTGCTCCTCATTGGCTTCTTGCAATTTACTTCAGCGATCCTTCCAATTCCTGCAAAATTGAATGGTCTGCCTGTACTCTGCTAAAATAGTTGTAACCACCTCTTTCCCTGACCGATGGGATCCTCTTCTTTATGGCTTAGAGTGCAATTCTCGGGAACATGAGTAATTATGCTCCTTTTTTGAACCTTTGCCGGAGATTGGCCCTAGACACCATGTATATTCATTACCTTCCCTGCCTTGCGACCTTCCTGGGGCCCAACGGTCCACTGGACATGGACAGCCAGCACTAGCAGCTAGATTTAGAAAATATATGTGGCAGGCATCGTCCCACCCATTGCCTCAGTACTTCACTCACACCTTCTATCAGCAAGTCGCGGTACAGCTGCCTCCCAGTCCTAATGTAAGCGCTCCCTGGGGCTGCCGTTGATAGTGCCTGGCGGGCTGTTTGCTCCCTTTTTGACCTAACCATACCTGTTGTATTCCTTTTTGTGAACTGTGTCAAGAGAAAAGCTGTTATCATTTATTTTGTCTGACTGTTATGATAGCGATACCAAGGTCTCGCTTGTGTTGTTTTGGAAAATTCCTGTGGTAATAACCATCTCTGAATCTCTGTGGTCTAGCCTGTTCTCACTATTTTATACTGTTCACTGTGTCTTATTGATGATCCTGAACTAACTGTTATGATATGTACAATTATGTGTCTTGATTAGCACGTCTACTATGTTTTATTCATATTGTAAATGTAGCTGTTTGCACTATAATCTGGATTTAACCGAGTCCATTTTGTAAATGAGCTTACTCAATGCTGTTCACCTGGATAAATAAAGATTTGATTGACTGATTGATACATCATGTTTTTCTAGATCACTACAATTCCATCGAATATGTAGACATTGACCCTTATGAATGTTATTAGTCACATGTTTAGGGTGGCAGCTAGATGATAAAAGAAGATTATTTCTGTCATATTCTTTCCTGTCGATGTTTGTACTGATGGTCCCCACATCAGTTTTCTGTATAACTATGTCTAGGAACTTGACCTTTCATTCACTAGCAGTGTAAGTGAAATGTAAATTTTCATTACTCTCATACCATTTAGTTCTTTTTGGTGGGACACTGAAATTAGGGAATGAACCCCTGCGAGTTTGAAGATTTACACATCAAAAGCGATTCATGCTCATTTGCTACATATGCCTTCAGTGCAGCAGGAGAATCGTACCTATTTGAGTAGAATGGTGAAGTAAGTAATACAGCAACAAGTGATATTAATGCAGCTGAGGAACCCATTCTTGGGGTTCAGGACATTGGAGGAGTGTTTTTGGCACTAGAGAGAGCAGTGCTTAGGGGACGTAGGCATTACTGGGGAAAAGTAATGTTAGAAGCATACATAAAGGTTGGCCACTCTCCTAGGGGACTTAGGGTCACCAATAAGCCTGGTTATGGAAGGGAGAAGGAAACATTTATTAAGGACTTGCAAAATTCATTGCAAATTGGCACTGATCCACTGATGAACAATCTTATTAGGGACTATGAGTCTTAAAGGGAGAAAGTGACCAATGATATTTAAGCAAAGGAAGAAACAGTCTCCCTATTTAAGGAACATTCTGAATTTAGTGCCTTTGAATGAAAGTTGAAAAAAAAAAATACAGACAGAAGAGAAAATGATTAAGAAGACCAAACTGACTAAATTTGAGAGGGATAAACAAGACTACTTGAATAGCAGAGTATGGGATTGGAACCAACGTAAATGACAGTATTCAGGAAAAAGAAGGAAAAATAGAGGTGGAAGACAGTTAGATAATGAAGTACAATCTGTCCTGAAAAATAGGAGTTTGTCCTCCAACTACAACACATCAGCCACTGAATCGGAACCTGAGGATCTTTTTTCAGAGGAGCGCAACCAAGAACTGGATTTGAGGAGGACAGTTCAGTTTCAGGAAACCAGATAGGAACAACACAACATGAGGAGTCGAGACCAGGTATACCAAGCAACCAATGCACCAACAGGACATGGAAGGGCAGCAGGAAACACAAAATGCTGTAGATGGAGGGGTAAACCAATGTAGTGGATGAGAACATCATACTCAATATTTCCCATGTGGATGTAAGTGAAAGTCAGAGAAAGATTTTACAAAAGGGATTATCCTTCATTCCAACCCAGGATACTAAACCTTTTTGATATACATATTGACTTACATAGATTCACCAGAAACCTGAATTTATGGGTCTCCTTTTATGCAATTCCCAAGTTGCATAAGAACTTAACGTGACCCCCTCGATATACGATACTGGCTTGCATTGGATCTCTTGTAGAGCCCTTATCCCAGTATGTGGATGCCCACATTAAAAAGTATATAACCTCTTACATCCGTGACACAACACAGATGTTAGAGGTGTTTGAGGAAATGGAAATAGAAACATAGTGGATGTTGCTATCCATGGATATTGTATCATTATACAGAAATATACCCCATGATGGTCATCTTGAGGCTTAAGTTACTGGCTGGACTTTGACCTGATGTCGACCTTGGGAAAAGAAACTTCTTCTTAGAGTGTTCAGAACATCTGCTCACAAAAAAACACTTTATGTTTCAGGATTTTCCTTGCCTGCAACCCAAGGGAACGACAATGGGGGCAACATCTGCTCCCAATTATGTCAATATCTATTTGGGGCTATGGGAGAAAACAACCATATATGACTACAAGAACATTCCTTTTTATGATAGGATTGATATCTGGTATTGTTTTTTAGAGGACATATTTATGGTGTGGCGTGGTACATTGGATGAGTTGAAGACCTTTGTTACATACTTAGAGAATAGCAGTTTCAACCTGAAATTCTCACTGCAGTGTGATCTTGACTCTGTCTCTTTTCTGGATGTTAGAATAACAAAAATGAGTGATGGTACCTTTCAGATAAACCTTTTTAGAAAAGAGACAGGAAGGAACTCTCTGTTTATGGCCTTTAGTTGCCACCCACACCATATGGTGTCCAATATTCCCAAAGTACAAATGCTTACAGGACACAGAAACTGTAGTGATGATACAGATTTTATTGTGAATGGTTCTAAAATAGTTACATGCTTCCTGAGTAGAGGTTACTCTAGTCACACAATGGATAAGACTTTCAAGGATTCATGCTGCATTGACAGAAATGAGTTATTGGGGATCAAAACCCAGTTTGATATTTAATGGGGTAGTTGAGCCAAATAAAAGAATACATGGATCAAAGAGAACACTTCTATTCTATATTTTGGAAATTATGTCTAATTTGTATCCAATACGGCCTTAACTCCAGACAAAAAATCATTGTATGGCTCAATGTGCCTTTATCTCTTTTACAGTGAACACAAAGATCTGAGAGTGTAGGATTACATTTATTGTGTTTACTAGGGGTATTATATAATTTATGAATTATATTAAACTGGATTTGTCTTAATTTAGAACTTTGCAACACCATTTCTGGTGAAGCTAACACTTCCAACTAATTTATGTTTTGAGCCCAATGCCCAAGTTCTCTAGAACAATTTCGCTGGCAGAATTCTACAGTATATCTCACTTTCTAGCTTCTTATAATATGCTA
The DNA here is from genome assembly GCA_016271365.2 of Neoceratodus forsteri. NCBI lineage: Eukaryota > Metazoa > Chordata > Ceratodontiformes > Ceratodontidae > Neoceratodus > Neoceratodus forsteri. The sequence goes on along the minus strand of CM057458.1, from coordinate 997,851,006 downwards.
TATATTTTAGAGATTGTTTTAGTTTTAATTAATTGGTCCTGTATTAGCAGCTTCATGGGGGTTGCACTAACAGTAATGCAAAGTCCGTTCTTCTGGAAATAATCCACAGATTTTAAATATGCTAAATAACTCCCGGTCAGGAGATTACATTCTAATTTAAGTACCTCAAAGGGTTTCAGAATGCCATTTTATAAACATTGTTCTAGATACATTAAACCACAATTCTTACAGATATAAACAATGTTCTTCATATTGGTGAACTTAAGGTTAGAGTTCATATGTAGGTGTGAGTATACCAAAAGTGTAAGATTTATTCCTATGTGTGTATGGGCTTCCTTCCATACTTGTGATATAGTTTTGCTCAAGCTCAATATTTAGTTATTATATATTTTATCACAGTTAGCATATAATAAGTGTATTAACTTATGAAAGGGTGTAGACTGTTGTTCTATAAGATCCTCTTTCACTTTATCCCATCTGTCTAGATATAGCTTGACAGTATCAAGCAGAGAACTACAGTTCCAATGAAATAATCGGTTTACCTCTTTGGTTAGGCTAACCCCTAAGTATTTTATTTCTGACTTTACTGTAGAGTTTAATCATGTAGATGGGTTAATTATTTCAGAACCATTATAGATACATTTAGACTTTTCGCAATTTACCTTGCAGCCAGAAATGTTTTCAACATTTTCTATTAGCTTAATTAATTTCCCCACCCTTTTCTTTAGGTTTATCCAAAAATACAAGCATATTATCTGCATAAAGTAATATTTTATAAAATGTTTCATTAATTTTTACTCCTTTTATGTTTTTGTTATTTCTTAATGATATGTCTAAAGACTCAGTGAAGATTGCAAAGAGTAATGGGGATAATGGGAAACCCTGACGAATACCCATATGAAGGTAGATAGGTTCTGACAAGTTGGCGTTCATTCCAGTTCTGGCACATGGATTTTTATAAACTACATCAATCCATCGTATAAACCTATCCCTAAAGTTCATCCTAGTTAAACTTGTTAATAAAAAGGGCCAGTACACTCGATGTAATGCTTTTTCAACATCAAGAGAAATGATTGCTGTTTCAGATTGATCTGTTAATTCAGTAATATTTAGCACTTTCTGAATATTTGTTATTAGCTGTCTCCCTGGTATGAACCCAGTTTGATCTGGATGTATGATGGACTGAACATGTTCTGCCAATCTTTTCACCCAGATCTTCATTATAATCTTAGAGTCAATATTTAGTAATGCAATCAATCTATATGACCCACATTTTAGAGGATCTTTGTTGTTCTTTAATATAAGCAGAGATGGCTATGTGTGACCCTGAGCAAGGCTCTGAGCTGCAAATCTGGGTTTGAATCCCACAGCCCCACTTGCATACTCTGTGACCCTGAGCAAGTCACTTAACTTCCCTGTGCTCCCAGCTTGCACCTGTAAACGAGCTTTCAGCTTAGTGTGTCTCACCTGGTTAAACAATTGGGGGAAAAAAATTAGGATGATTGTAGATTCCTTCATTGAGTCAGGGAGTGTCTATTTATTTTCAATATCATTGAATATTTGAAGCAGCAATGAGGTAAGATATCTGAAAAAGCTTTGTGGAACTCTACTGTAAATCCACCAGGGCCAGGGGACTTTCTATTTTGGAACTGTTGTATAACTGTTTTGATTTCCTCTATCCTAAGAGATTTATCTATCGTATTTGTTAAGGTATCTGATAATGAATTTAAAGGCAGATTGTCAAAAAAATAATCAATTTCTTGTTGTGATGGGTTAATGTCTGAAGTATATAATTTTTTATAGAAGTCTTGGAAACTTGTGTTTATTTATAGCAAAGAGGTTGATATCCTATCTGTGCCGAACTAAATTTTAAATATGGATTTTTTATTATGTTCACATTGGATCTGATATGCCAATAATTTATCAGGTTTTTCACAGAAAAAATAATAGTTAGTCTAGCATTCTGGAATGCCTTTTCAGCCTTATAAGAAATCAGGTTGTTAAGTTCCTTTCTTAGTTTTAATACAATATTCAGGTCTGATTCTAAGCCTGAAATATTATAAGCCACTTCTACCATTAATAATTGATGTTCTAATGTATTATATTTTTCTTTTTGTTTTTACTTTTTGAAGCAACAGTCAGATATAATCCATCCTTTTAAATATGTTTTTAGAGAGTCCCAGATTTTTAAAAGGGAGGTTTCCTCCACTTTGTTGTTTACCAGGAATGTATTTATTTCCTCTCTAAGTTTTTGTTTAAAGACAAGGTCCCTCAGTAACAAATTATCAAATTTCCAATAATTGTCTTTGTACCATTCTTCTTCCAAATTGAATCTTTTAAATAGTTGAATGGGGGGCAAGATTCGAGATTTTAATAACTCCATAGTTAATTTTAACAATGTCATTCACTATCTCTTCAGAGAATAAATAGTAATCAATCCTGGATGATGTTTTATATACATTTAAAAAAAGAAATATTTTCTCCATGTTGGATAACCCTCTCTAAAAATATCTATGAGCTTTGAATCCAACAAAAAGTTTTGCAGTGTTTTGACACCCCGCTTCTTTATATCCTCATTTCCCTCTGATCTATCCAATACAGACAGTGAAATATTAAAGTCACCTCCTATGATATAAGGTCTTGTAAAATTGGATAAAGTAATGGAAAAGTGTGTGAACAAATCTTGGTCATCATCATCATCATTGGGTCCATAAACAGAACTGATTGTTAGATGCTTGTTACCCCCTCTGAATCATAGCTATAACATACCTATCATGTTTATCTAATGTTTTGTCTATTACATCAAACTTAAGGTTATTTTTTATGGTAAGAGCAACCCTCCTGGAGTTGCCAGCAAAGGGGGAATGAATCCCATTGTCCCTAAATAGATTACAAATATGTCTAAAATCAGCTTCTGTGAAATGGGTTTACTGTAGCAACAAACAGTTTGCTTGTGTCTGATTAGCATACTGGACTATTTTACATATTTTAATTCTATTTCTGGCACCCTTTATATTCCAACATGGGCACTATAAATCATTGGCCGTTTAAGCATTAAATTAAAACCAAAAGTGTGTTTAAAGAGTGACAGACTACATTTTTTATTGTATTTTCTTTATTTATTTTAATTGTACAGTTCCCCAAACTCAAATTTAAGCTAACTCCATATGCCTGATTTTCCCCAATGCCCTATACCCCTCTCCCCTTGACTCTTGTAATGGCTATACCCCCTTACTCAGACTTACTGCTGAGTATCTTCCTCTCCCCCATGAGACAGTTTGCAAAGATGGTCATAAACCTGAGAGGGTGTATAGGTGAGATTTGCTTTCTTACCACCAGATAAGAATCTAACTACATAGACTATTAATTGACTGCTTTCCCCTAAACAATTAAAGGAAGAAGGGTGTATATTAGTATTAATGTGTATTTATGTAACAACTCCTCATATGTTATTTTTTCCCCCACCATCTCTCGCTCTTTCCTTCTTTTCTTTCCTCCCTACCCATTTCAGTGTTTTTCATATAGAGATGTTTCTTTTAATTTAAAGTAATAATAAACTGGTTATGTATATCATACTGTAAAGAGAAGTTGGTCCTTTTTTTTACAGCATCTGATGTTGAACAGTATCATAACTCTGGATTACTTGGGGAGAAGGATGGGGGGTTACCAGGGTTGATTTTAACTCCTTCAGTATGAAAGATGTAAGTTTTCAGATATTGGTCTGCATCTCTTGAGGTGTCAAAAACATGCTGTGTCCATTCAAAAAATTTTTTAAATGTGCTGGGTGGAGCTGATTGTGTAGTAGCCCCTTTTTTCTTAGAGCTTTTCTTATACCCTCAAAGGATTTCCATTAACCACTACCGGGGGTGGGAGATCTGTATAACTTTGCAAGTGGAGCCCTCTAATGTGCAAGCCTTTCTCTATCCTTGCTTTTCTGAGTAGCTCTTCTTTTATCTGGAAATGGTGGGGTTTAATAAATACAAATGCTTGGCACATCTTTCCTTATAGAGAAGCCTCTGTGTGCACAATCTAGTTTCACCTTTTCTTCTGGGTATTTTATTCCCAATGCTTTTGATAAAATGTCCTCAAAATACTGTAAGGGATTTGCACCCTTAGAACCCTCTGGTAACCCTCCTATTTTGATATTCCCTCTTCTAGAATGTAATTTAAAATACATAGAAACATAGATGTCAGCAGAAAATGGCATTGTGACCCATCCCGTCTGCCCTATACCTCTTTCTAATGCTTAGGGTACCCTAGATGATACAAGACCCCCAATTCCCCCCTTTCACCCCAGCTTGGTAATTCCCATGTGTTTATCCCATGCATTCTTGAATCCCTGAACCTTGGCCACCCCCCACACTTCCTAGGGGAGACTATTCCATCTCTCCACCACCCTTTCAGTGAAGTAGAATTTCCTCAGGTTCCCTCTAAGTTTTCCCCCTTTTAGTCTCATGCTGTGCCCCCTTGTTCTACTATTTCCTTTCATGTGAAAGATGCTGCTCTCTGGTACCCTGTTGATCTCCTTTAGATATCTGAAGGTCTATACCATGTCTCCCCTCTCTCTTTCTCCTTTCCTCCAGGGAGTACATATTGAGATCTCAGAGTCTCTTCTCATATGACTTATTCTGCATTCCCAACATCGTTTTTGTCACCTTCCTCTGTATCATCTCAATCCTGTCTTTGTCTTTTTGGAGATGGGGCCTCCAGAACTGAACACAATACTCCAGGTGAGGCCTTACTAGGGAGTTGTACAATAGTACCACCACTTCCCTCCTACTTGTTATACCCCTCCCTATCCACCCTAGCATTCTGTTAGCCTTTCCAACTGCTTTGTCACACTGTTTAGCCACTTTGAAGTTGTCCTCTATGACTACCCCAGATCTCTTTCCTCTGTGGTGGCCTCCAGTGTTACCCTGTCTAGTTCATACTCAGCCCGAGGATTCCGTCTCCCTAGGTGCATAATCTTGCACTTTTATGCATTGAAACACAACTGTCATCCTTGGACCAGTTTTCTAGCCTCTTCAGATCCCGCCTCATTTTTTCTATAAACCTTCCTGTGTATCTACCCTGTTACATAGCTTTGTATCATCCATGAACAGATTAACCCTCCCTTCTAGACCCTCTGCAATATCGCTTATGAAGACATTGAAGAGCACTAGTCCCAGCACTGATCCCTGGGGTACACCACTTGTTACTCATCCCTCCTGTGAGCTAACCCCATTTACCACCACTCTTTGTGTTCTGTTACTCAACCAGCTTCTAACCCATGTGACCACCTGTGTCCCCACTCCCAGATTTGCCAGCTTGTGGATTAGTCTCCTGTACGGGACTGTGTTGAAGGCCTTCCTGAAGTCTAGATAGGCCACATCTACTGCTCTGGCCTGGTCTATTTCCTTTGTCACCCACTCGAAGAAATCAACCAAGCTGGTCTGCATGACCTCCCTGCCATGAATCCATGTTGTCTTGGGTCCAGCAGCCCCCTTGTCTCTAGGTAGTCCACTAGCCTTTTCTTATGTAAGGTTTCCATAATTTTACCTACTATCAATGTCAAACTGACTGGGCAGTACTTTCCTGCCTCCTCCTTGCTACTACTTTTGTGCAAGGGTACCACTTGTGCCCCCTCCACTCCTCTGGAATCATGCCTTTTTCCAGTGATCCATTGAACAGCTTAGCCAGTTCCTCCTGGAGCTCCTTTAGGATCCTCAGGTGTATCCCATCAGGCCCATTGCTTTATTCACCCTAAGCTGCTCTAGTACTCTTTTTACTTTGTCCTCTGAAAAAGGTCTAATGTCCACCCCTTCTCCCTGTCTGCCCTTCTCCATTAATAGGGGACCATCCCCATTGTCTTCTTCCATGAATAAGGAGCAGAAGTATTTTCTGAGGATGGTCACCTTGTCAATGTCTTTCTCTACTACCCTGCCTCCCTCTTCCCTAAGTCTCACAATCCCTCCCCCTGTCTTCCTCCTCTCACTAATATACCAAAAGAATGCCTTCCCTCCTTCCTTCACTGATTTAGCCAGCTTTTCCTGTTTTGGCCTTTGCTGCCCTTACTGCCTTGTTCAATTCCTTTAGCTTTTCCAAGTATTTTTCCTGTTCTCCTTGCTTTGTGTTGCCTTGTACCTCAGAAATGCCATCTTTTCCCCTCTTACTAGCTCTACTACTCCCCTCGAGAACCACAGTAGTTTCCTCTGTCTTTTGCTCTTGCTGCAGAGCCTGGCACAATGGTTTGCTACCCGGTGCAGGGCTTCCCTTATCTTATCCCAGTGTTCCATTACTCCCCTTATGTCATTGTATCCCTGCATAGCCTTCCTGAATTCCTCCTTCATCTTACCCAAGTCTGTCCTCCTGGAATCCAGGATTCTAGTCCTTGTGTGGCTAATCTCCTGTGATGTCCTTATGGTGAACCCCACAGCTCGATGGTTACTAGTCACTAGGCTCTCCCCTCTGTGACTTCCTTTATCATGTCCCCAGTGCTTAGGACAAGATCCAGAATTGCATTCTCCATTGTAGGCTCCCTCACTAGCTGTGTGAGACCTGCCCCTTGCAGGGATTACAGGAATCCCTTACCACTGGCTGAGGCTGCCACTGGGATGCTCCAGTCCACATCTGGCAAGTTGAAGTCACCCATCAGCAGCAATTCACCCTTTGTTGCCATGTTCTCTATAGTCTCCAGCAGTTCTCAGTCTACATCGTCTGCCTGCCCTGGAGGTCTGTATATCACTCCTGTTCTAAGTACTGTTCCCCTCCCCACCTCCAGGGTTACCCACAGCACCTCTTCTTTCCCACCTTGTCTTGCGGGACTGTCGTCTTCATCCCTTCCCTGACGTACAATGCCACCCTGTCCCCTTCTTGCTTTCCCTGTCCTATCTGTGCAGCGTGTACCACAGAATGACTAGCTCCCAGGCATGGTTGCTATTGCATCATGTCTCTGTGACTGCTATGATATCCAGGTCCTCAGAGGCCATTAATGCCACATGTTACAGGATATTGTTACCCAGACTGAGGGCATTGGTGCACATAGCTTTCCAATCATGGCCTCCCCCCCTTTTCTATAACTCCAGTACCATCCTGCTATTCTGTGTCTGCCCCTCCTGTACTTTACAAGAGGTCCCTCCTTTTTTACCTATGGCCACTCCTTGCTCATAGCCATGCCTGTTTCCTTTAGTCTGATGTTGAGGGGTTCCCTTCCATTCACTGATCCCCTTACCTTTGTATTTCTCTGTTTCATCCTCATTTAAATCTTCTTCTCTGTGTTGAAGACCTCCCAGTTTAAACCCTCCATGAAGACCTCCAACCTCTGATTTAGCACTCTCACTTCTTCTCCAGTGAGATGCAGACCATCATGCTTGAAGAGCTTCCTCTCCCAGAAAGTTCCCCAGTCTCCAATGTAGTGCATCCCGTTGTCTGCGTACCAAACCTGGAACCACCAGTTGAATTTACTGATCTCTTTGTTTCTGATCTCGTCTTCACTCCTGTCCTTCCTGCAAACTGGCAACACCTCTGATATGGCCAGTTGTGTTGTGTACTCATTTAGGCTCTCCTCTCCCCTAGGGTCTTCATGTCTGCCTTGGCTTCTTCCACAGTCCGATCTGCTATGTCATTTGTCCCAAGGTGGATGATGATCCCTGCAAAATCCTGATCTCTGCTCACCAGTCATCCTACTCTGTTCTTAGCTCTCCTTGCAGATGCTCCTGGAATGCATTTCATCATGGTTTCAGCTCCTATTGTACTGATGGACTGTGCTTCCACTCCTCACAACATAGTCTACCATGACCAGAATCCTCCTGTTGCTCTGTATATTCTTCTTCTCCTTCACTGGACTGTCTTCCTGCTTTCTTGAATCAGGTTTGTCCTGCTTGATTCTTCCTTCCTCACCACCCGGTTTCTGTCCCCTGGCTGGGGGGGCAATTTTGTGTGTGGATAGTGTGTGGCTGGTGGTGCTCCATTTTAGCTATAGGTGCTCCACTGCCCCCTTCCACCACTCTCCCTCCCCCAACACCTGTGGGCCTATGGGGGAGTGGGGAAGTAAGGGGGGTGGACATCCCCAATCCAGTCTCCTCTGCAGCTTTGTGATCTCTTCTCTTGCCTGCCATAGCTCCATCCATAGTTCCACAACTATCCTACAGAAGAGGCACCCCAGTCTCCGGTGTGTCTGCCTTGCTGCCAGCCCTCCGCAGCTCTGGCAGATCTGGATGTCCATGACTGTTTTCTTCATGACCTGCAGGTGTCACTGTTTCTTTCTCACATCACTGTGTCTTCTCTTTCCTCTCTTCCTGTTCTCACTGTTGTCTTCCCTTGGGAGCCCAGTAGGAAGTTCCCATGGGCTTCTAGAAATGTAGAAACACCCTGGGTGGTTGGGTGGGTATAGAGTGGGTAGTATTATTACCACCCCTTAGCAGTAGCTGTTAGCAGTTAAGTGATGGGGGAGGGGGAGATTTAGCTGATTCCCCATTTCCGCTCTAAAATGAAGTACTCTTTAAAGCAAATGCTAGCTCTTTTTTTGTTGCTAGCTTCCCTCTCCAAAATCTTTTAACTTATTCTGTAAATTGTGTAACTCTTTCTGATGCTGTGTTACTAAGTTTTGCAAAGGTGTTAACTGATCCTCTTCATAGTCCATTCTGGTTTCAAGTTTGGATACTCTTTTGATCAGTGTTTCCATTTTAGTATCCAAAGATACGACTGACCCTTTTATAGAATCAAAGGCAGTGGACATGCTTTGGAAACCCTGGTGCAATTCCTCTAGCATTGCTTCTTGTGCTGTCTGGAGTTTAGAAAATGTGTTGACTTCACTCCTATTTAAAGACTTGGAATCTGCAGCGTCTTCACTGGACTGGGCATTTGATAGAACATGGTTAGTTGCAGCAACTATATTTTTTCCCCCCTCAGTGTTTAAAGCTTCTTCTGAGTATGGACCCATGAATTTATTTTGTGGCACCATTGGGATTGAATCATCCAATTGTGAAGCACTTACTCTGCTGCAAGAAGCCACTGTGCTTGATTCATCTATCTCTTTTTCTTGAGCTAGAACATCCATGGCTCCTAACTCAACATTAATCACTTTATTATGCTCTGCTTGGCCTGTTTGTAACTCAGCAGAGATCCTCTATGGTATCAAGTACTCAGCCAAGCTAGGGGCTCCTTTATTTTTTTCTGCTGTGGCCACATTAGCAGTAAAAACAAACTGGTCCATTAGACCATCTGAAATGTTTTTCTGTGGCCTAGACGTTCCCACAGATGAATTAACAAAATTACCACCAAGCAGATTTTTACCCAGTTCAGTGAAGTTAACTGCCTCAATGAAGGTAATGTCCAAAGTGGAGCTACCTGAGTTAGCATTTGTTACCCCTGAAGATCCTGCAGCTGCATCCACAGTCGGACCAGCTCACCGTCGCATTAACCTGTTTTCACCCTCTATAGCCTTATCAACTTCCTTAAGTCTTTTAATTCTTTTAGACATGAGGGTACACAAAACAGAAGGTGAAATTACAGCATCAAACCTTGCAGCTCAAAGAGAGACAAGAGAACTTATGTCTTCAACGACAACAGCAAAGAAAGAAAAAAAAGACCAAATATTGAAACCAAGGCCCAGTCCATATATGAGCAGTGAGAACTTTCGATTCCACCTCACTTTTCCAGCACAGGCGATACACCCAAGCACATAATCAGAGATGAGGTGAGTAAAAGAAAGCTTCTTACTGAGGTAGTGCTAGCAAATACAATGGCTCCACCTTTCTCACAACTCATCACACCTGAACATGAAAGGAAACCGGTGCAGCAAAAAGGGGATTCATTAAGATGTTTTAGGCTGACTTACTTGCAGAGTTGATTGTTGCTGAGAGTTTTCCTAACAGCATTTGTCAGAGAAATGGTGTCCGTCAGTAGCCGAGACACTCACCTGCACACTCTCAGAATGCCATCTTAGCCACGCCTTAACTCGTCCATAGCTATGAAAGGGGTGATAGCTCTAGGATAAAAAGCATACCTGCATTGCCTGTGGGTACATACCAGAGTGGGAACTGTAAATACTGCAACTCTGTTCTGAAGTGCAAAGCTTTGACAAGTTGTAGTAGTAATCAAAACTGTGCTATAAGGGATTTTATAAACTGCAGTATGGAGAATGTGGTGTATCTGGCTACCTGCCAGTGTGGTTCTTACTATGTGGGAAAGACATACAGGGCCTTAAAACTGTGAATTGGGGAGTGTCAGAAGTCAACTGCAACTAATGATGCTAGAAGTGCGCTAGCTAATCATTGCAGGGCTACAAGACTGAGCGATGTGGATCACACCTCTAAATTCTGTGAACTTGAGGTAGCGAGGTTAGGTCCCAGAGGGGGGAACTGAGATGATAAGTTACTACAACGAGAATCCTTTTGGATAGTCACCCTTGGAGCTCTTAGCCCATCAGATCTGAATGATAAAACTGAATTGATACCATGTAGCAAGAAAAAGAAATTAAATTTACTGTGACTATACTATGCGTAATTGCTTGCTTTAGCTACCGTATCTTTCTCTTGTTAATATGTCTTATATATACTGTATATATGTTGCTAACATTACTTCCTTTCTCTTTCAGGTGCATATTGAAAAACTGAAGTATTTGGACCTTCTATGGTTAGGGCAACCATGGCCAAGTGCGTATGAGGGGGTATAGAATTACTATCTGAAATCTTTTTATGTTTTACCTGTTGCACATTTTGGTTAGTTACATGATTTTAGGTTGACTTTTAGTGTTTGTTATGAGACTGATAATATTAATTGTTATTTTTAACTAATATTGGTATATAAAGAAGTACTGAGCACTTTTGCATTCATTGCACACTAAATAATGATGTACTGTATCATTAAAATTCAGTCCTTAAGTACTGTGATCTTGTGATTGTTAATCCATCCCCTTCCCCACCACGATGACATACTGTAGTATGAAACTGGTCAGGACTTTGTTCTGCAACTAGCCTGCATCTATTGTAATGGTGGCAGTTTTTAAATCTCTTTAATAAAAGCCTTGTAAGTACAGCCGAGATGTGTGGAATTCTTGCTTTTTGCATTTTTCCTTCTTTACATGTCAGAATGTGTTTTTTCTTGTATTCATTTTCTAGTTGCAACTATTTTAATGGTTTCTCATATTACTCTGTTATTGTATTTTACTTTTTATTCTTAGCAGTTTTATTGTTTAGTTATCTCCCTCTCCCCCCCCTCCCAAGACGCATCTGGCAATGGCTGTTATGAACTCAGCATTTATTTCCTTGTTAAACTTTTATTTATTTTTTTAATCCAAATTTTATGCCCTGATGTTTCTGCAGAGCTGGCAGATGCATCCCCCTCCCCCCTGGGGGCTCACATCTGTTTGCGGCCAATGTCCCCATCACTGGGAACACTGCCAGGACCTCCATGGAGCTTGCCAGTTAAATTTTCTCCCCACCCTACTGTAGCCACATGCCCGTGTGTGGAAGCACCTGCACATTGCAGTCCCGCAGCACCCACCTTATTCATGTTGCTCTCCATCCTGCACTGCCTCCAGGCCTCCACCTGGGGGCAGCAAAGTCCCACCCCAGGAGAGAAGAGCTGCTTTGTGGCTGCTCAATCCAGCTCCACCCTCCCCCCATGGCCAAACCTTGATAACCCAGATTCATTCCTGAACCCAGATTGCCGGCTCAGGTTGAGGTGTGTCGTCTAACACCTCAACCCTCAGTGCAACCAGGCCAGCCCTCCTTGTTAAACTTTTAAATAAATAAAAATAAAATATATCAATTCTCTCTGTGATAGGTGTTTAAAATAGCTATCTCTCCATGTATGGAGTATAGCTGGTGTATATTTAGAAAAGTTTTTCAAGGGAATAACTAACAGGGGATTTGAGAATAGATATTAATCACTGTCATATAAGTCACTGATTAAAAATGAGATTGCTTTCCAGTATGCCTGATATTGTGGAGATAGTCAGCAACATATCAGATGTTGCTGAGCTACCTGAGAATGCAAATTTAGATCTAGTAAGTTCAGACCCCATTTTTATGTTGGCTCGCACTTGCGTGCCAGCCAACATATTGCATTAGTAGCAGATTTGGAGGCGTGGTCACTGTTGGGCAAATGCAGGGCATGCATCAGTAGGTACGTCCCTCATTCCCCAATAAGCCAGCATGCAGGTGCCACTCCAGGAATACATAATGGAGTGAGCACATCTAAGAAAAGGTCCACTGCAATGAGAGCCAAGCTCATCATGCAGCAGCACCAAAACACACTCTCCCTATGTGCCTTTCCTGGTGAAGCCTTTCAATAAACATGGCAGTGCTGACTGCCACCGCACAGAGAGACAACTTCAGGGGTGCCCAATCCCCCTGTCGGTATGCCCTAACCCACTTCATTTGCAGATGGTGGAGCCCACTCCCCATCAGCATAATGCACCTCCCCATTTAAAGTGTGTACCGAGGGGGTGCCCAATCCCCTTGGCATTATGTTCCCCCTTCCCAGTTTAATTTGCCGATGGGGGAGCCCACTCCTCATCGGCATAATGTCCCTCCCATTTGTTGTGTGCCAAAGGGGGTGCCGAATCCCCCATCAGCAACAGAACCCCCCAAAAAAACACTCAGGTGGCATGCTGGGAGACCACCCCAGTGTGCCAAATGCCCCTGTCAAATGTAAATGGTCCCATAATGTTTTACAACCTGCAAACCAGAAAATGGTCCCTTGTCGAGTCTGGTGGCCCTCCCGCAACCCGCACCCACCCTCTGCGTACCCTGCCTCCCCACACCCTCCTCACCCCATACATACATCCAGAGCACGGCGCAATGATCTTTGGTGGACCGGGAACACGTCTGCACTCTTCAAAGCCGACCGCGAACTGAAGAAATGCCGGTAAGCTGTATAATGGCATAAACAGTTTTTTTTTCAACTTTGGTACATATCTCAGGCATTTTGGGAAATTGTGGTGCCAAATTTTCATCATGGGGTTACTGGGGCCCCTGTCATGAATTCAGTCACTGTCATGGCATTATTCGGTCCCAACAGGTAATTTCGTGGTCACTGCATAGAATCACCTTTCGGGACCGATTAACAAAACAACAGTGCCACTGTTCATGAGGGGGCTCTCAAAAAGTCTATGTTGCAAATTTGGTGAAGAAAATCCAAAAAATGGCTGTTTTACGAGAATGTGTTGCACAAGTTCCATGCATGCTCGTAACTTTGTGAATCTGTAATATTTTTACTCCAGATTTTCAAAACGCGCATTTTTCCACACCTCCTTATGAACAGTACAGCTGTCATTTTACATATCCTGGCTTAAATGTGTTTTCACATGTCCAACGCAGAATAACGTGGTCGTTGTGTGACATCAATTTTCGGGACAGTTTGAGAAAATTACGGTGGCACTGTTCATGAGCAAAGGTCCTAAAATGCCTATATTGAAAATTTGGTGATGAAAGTTCATAAAATGACTGTGTTACACGCGTGTGTTGTGCAGTTTCCATGCACCCTTGTAACTTTGCAAATTTGCAATATTTTCATGCCAGATTTTCAACATTGGCATTTTTTCACACCTCCTTATGAACAGTATAGCTGTCTTTTTTCACAGCCTGCCCAAAATGTGTTTCTGCACCTGTGGTGCACAATGGTGTGGTCGCTGTGGGAAATTAACTTTTGGGACAGATTAACAAAATCACAGCACCACTGTTCATGAGGGGAGGTCCCAAAATGCCTATATGAAAATATAGCTAAAACAATCCCAAAAATAATCGGGTTATGTACTTGTGTTGTGCAGTTTCTATGCATGCTCATGACTTCACCAATTTTTCATATTTTCACTCCAGATTTTCAACGTTGCCATTTTTTTACACCTCCTCATGAACAATACAGTTGTCATTTTTCACATCCTGCCCAAAATGTGTTTTCATCTCTGTGTCGCCAAATGGCATAGCCGCTGTGCAAAACCGCCTTTCAGCTAACAAACTGATTGTGCCACTCTTCATGAGGTGGGGTCACAAAAAGACTATGTTGAAAATTTGGAGTGAAAAATACCAACAAACACCTACGACTTTAGGGTTTCCAACTGTAACACCCCACCTGGCCTGAAAAAACTTGGCATCTGCATCAAGTAGGTACCCTTATTACACTTTAAATCAGATCATCACATACATTCATATTACCAACAGGTTAGGCCTCTTTAAACAGCATCAACATATTAAACCTTTGTTACATACACTTATTCTGTATTTCAGAGCTTAGTACTTGTTACACAACATTATACATACAATGCATTTTGAAATCAGGTCATTACTTCCTGCACATGAAACCTGAAGAGAGGGGGCCCGTCCCTATCAGCTACCTTGGGACTGGATGGGGCAGGGGCACCAAGCCTGGAGGGCAACACAATTAACCTGGAGTTAGCACTGATGTTCAGTTTGAGCAATGAACTCGGGGACACATACACTCCCTTATGGACCTCATTGAGAGGTAAATCTACAGGCCTCCCAGGGGAATCATAGCTTAAGTGCACTACAGGCTTCACAGCTCGACCAGTCCTTCTAGGGGGAACTGTTACAGTCTCTGCACTTTTAGCTTCACTTTCAGCACTGTCTTTACCTGCCAGGGGAGTTTCCATTGGGGTAGAAAGACTAGAACTTGGGGCACTTTCAGCTCCAGGACTTGCAATTTCTGAAGTCACATCACTTGGCTCACATGGAGAGTTTTCTGACACTGGCAGTGAACCATCAGGGCATTCAAAATACTCTTCTTGCTCTGGTATATCACCAGCCTGTCCCAGTTCATCATTTTCCTCCTCTGAAAGTTCATACAGTTCCACCATGCATTGTGACTTAAGATCATCAGACTTAACACTCTGCATCTCACTCTCTGGGAGCCATAATTGACATGGGGATTACCTTGAAACAATTGACTCAGTTCGTAAGAAGGGTAGTACCCAAAGTTGCACTCACTTTCCTCTGAAGTAGACTGACAGTCATTTTCAGCTGGGGTTTGCTGTGGAGAAAACCTTAACTCAGCATCTGTAGGTGCAACCTTTCTCTGCCTTTGCTTAGCAGCAGCTCTGGTCACTGGTCCAAGTGGAGCACTTTCTGGGTGCTCAGACTCAATCATTATTTGGCCAATGGGCAGCAAGTGATTTCAATGCATTGTTTTAACATCTTTTGAATTATTTTCAGGCCTTACTTTATACACAGGCAGATCATCCAGTTTGCCCACTTCAGTGTGAGGGAGATGATGCCACCTTTCAGCAATCTTGTGTTTGCCATGCAGTTCCAGATTTCTTAGCAATGCATGATCTCCCTCCTGGAGTTCCTGTGCCTTCACCTTTTTTATCATACCTTTCTTTGTTGGCCAGATTTCTTTTGGCAGCCATGGTTTGAGCCAGTTGGTATGCATGATTCAGCTGGGTCTTTAACTTTTGCACATACTGAAAATAATTATCAGCTCGAACCCCATCAGGAGAAACTCCAAAACAAACATCTACCAGTAGTCGGGCCTCTCTTCCAAACATCAGGCGATAGGGGGAGAACCCAGTGGCATCACTTTTGGTACAGTTTTAGGCATGTACCAAGGTGCTAATTTGCTGGCTCCATCTGGGCTTGTCTGTTGGGTGGAGGGTGCCCAGCATGTCCAAGAGAGTGTGGTTAAAACGTTCAGGCTGTGGGTCCCCTGGGGGTGGTACGGGGTGGTTCTGGACTTTCGTACTCCCCACAAAGAAAGCATCTCTTTGATCAACTGACTCTCAAGGTCTCTCCCTTGGTCAGAAATGATTCTTTGAGGAGCCCCATAGTGAACAAAAAAGTTCTCTACTAGTACTTTTGCCATGATGGATACCTTCTGGTCCTTGGAGGGGAAAGCTTGGGCATACCTCGTAAAATGGTCTGTGACCACCAGCACATTATTAATATTTCTTTGATCTGGCTCCAAACTCAGAAAGTCAATACAAACCAGCTCCTTGGGGGCACTGGTGGTGATGTTAACTAGGAGGCAGCCCTCTGGGGCAAGGCTTTCCTCTGTAAGCAGCGACTGCAAGTTTGAATGTGTTGCTCAACATCAGCCCCCATCTTAGGCCAATAAAATCTAGATCTCACCAAATCAAGAGTTCTGTCTATACCAAGGTGCCCCATGTGGTTGTGTAGGGATCTCAATACTAAGTCTCTGAAGGCAGTGGGCACAACTAACTGTTGCTTGTCTACTTGTCCCCCTCTGTCTACTGTTTCTCTGTATATCAGTTGATTAATCAGTTTCAGCTTAGGACCTTCCTTGTATAACAATGCAGTTCTCAAATCAGTAGAGAGCAACTTGGACACATTTTTCCCTGCGTAGAGGGCTTCTAGAGCTGATTTGGTCATAGGATCTTGGGATTGAGCCGGCTGAAGACTGTCATTATCTAACTGAGACAATGCACCAATGTCTAATGAAGAAAAGTGGCAATAAGTAGCAGGTATGCACTTCTCAAAGGGCCCAAAACAATCCACCAGACAGTCCACTGTGTCCGTGGACATTTGTTCCTCTCTGTCGAACTTCTGGCAGAGTGCTCGAATATCAGGTTCTGACGGTCTGACCCAGTCATTCTGGGGAACAGGCCTCCGTGAGAGAGCATCAGCATCTATGTGATTCAGGCCTGCTCTGTATTTAACAGCATAGTCATATGTAGATAATGCAGAAAGCCACCTATGGCCAGTGGCATCCAACTTAGCTGAAGTCTGCACATAGGTCAAAAGATTATTATCAGTTTTTACCAGCATCTTGGCCCCATACAAATACTCATGGAATTGGTCAACAGTGGCCACTTCAAAGCTAGGAACTCTAAATTATGCACAGGATAGTTCTTTTCGGACGGGGTCAGACTTCTGCTGGCAAAAGCCACTGGTCTCAGGCCATTCTCGTGCTCCTGGAACAACACAGCCCGCAACCTTGCAGGCTAGCATCAGGGTGTAGGACATAGGGTTTTGCTGGATCTGCATAGGCAAGGACAGGAGCGTGGGTAAGTTGATATATAATCTCATGGAAAGCAGCTTCACAATCAGGTGTCCATCGTGCCCCAAAAACTTCATTGGGACAGAAATACACTCTCTCAGTCTCAGGGGAAGTTGACCTATTGTATTTTTTGTTGGTAGGAGGGTAACCTTGAGTAAGATTAAGTAAAGGACGAATCACTCTTGAATAGCCCTTGATGAACCAGCGATAGTAGTCATGGAATCCCAGGAATCTTTGCAGCTCTTTTAGATTGTGGGGCTGTGGCCAGTGGTCATGGCCTCAACTTTACTTGGGTCTGCCTCTATTCCCTCAGTGGACACTATGTGTCCCACATACTTTACAGAGGTTTGGAAGAACTGACATTTATCGATGGATAGTTTAAGGCCAAAGTCTTCCAGTCGGTCCAACACCTTGTACAATCTGCTCTCATGTTCTTCCAGTGAGCTGCCAAACACAATAATATCATCCAAGTATACCAGGCACTCCAATAAGTTCATATCCCCACTGCATGCTCCATCAGTCATTGAAAAGTGGCTGGGGCTCCTGAAAACCCTTGAGGCATCCTCATGAACTCATCAAAACCAAGCGGACAGATAAAGGCTGTCTTCTCATGGTCTTCCGGGGCCATGGGGATCTGGTAGTACCCACTGTGAAGATCCAACAGTAAGAACCACTTGCTACCATTCAGGCAGTCTAAAGCATCCTGAATACGGGGCATTGTTTACTGATCAGGGATAGTCCACCAGTTCAAGGTGCAATAATCTACGCACATTCTTACTGTTCCATTCTTTTTTCCTACTACCACGATAGGCGAAGCATATGGGCTTCTGGATTCTTGTATCACACCAGCAGCAAGCATCTCTTGCAGATGCCATCTTACATCATCTATGTCAGAAGGTGCCAGGCGGCGAGATCTCTCATGAAATGGCCTTTCATCATACAACCGGATATGATGCTCAGCTCCTTGCACACATCCCACATCCCATTCCTTTAAGAAAAATACTTGGTCTCTCTGGGCAAGCTTCTCACTGATCCTCACTTACCATTCAGCTGGCAAAGGGGAGTCACCGAAATCGAACAAGTTGGGTGCCACTCTGTCACTCTTACCTGAACTCTTGTTACTGGGTATCACTGCAGTATCTGCACAATGTACATTAGCCAGGGTGCAACCTCTATTTACTCGAATCTCTCTATCAGAGACATTATGAATTTGGACCATTACTCGTCTGGCATAAGCATGGGCTCTGGCAGGCAAAATACTGGCTTGACCAGCAGTCCTTCTAGCAATTTCCCATCGCCTGGTGCATCCAGCATGAGTATTTTATTATTGACATCCTTTCTGATATGGACCTCCCCCTGCAAGGTACACTGGGCATTTGGCGCCAAGATCAGGGACTCAGGATCCTTCTTCCAGACAATTCCAACCGGTTCCTTGAAGTCCACCCCTTCAACATCTCTGTGCCTCATAGGCCTTCTTGATCAAGGCTGGAATTCTCAAAGCTCTACCAGTCCTTGACCCCTGTTTCTCATAACACAACAGCGCCAACCATCCAAACATATGCATACTTGTCCCAATTAGTAGAGGAACCCCATCATACAGTTCGGTAGGGGGACACACTAAGGCCAGGGTCTCTACTTACTTGTCCACTCCTGCCACAGAGGTGGGGAAAGACAGCCAAATTCAGATATATCCAGAGTAGGGGTAGGCCTTCTCACTTAACCCCCAGACATGCAGTCCTTCCAACAGTTGTAAGGGCACATCAGACAGGTGCTTCTGATACCAATCCTGGAACATAATTGTCACTTGGGAGCCACTGTCCAATACAGCTCTTGTAGACACTCCATTCACCTTTACAGTGGTCTCCATGGTGGGACCCACCACTTCAGACCATTCCGGTGACACTGACCTGGGTGTTGATCGGGCATTGGCCCTGGTGGCATAACTTTTCCGAGTATCTCCCCTTGGTGGCCGTGCACTGGTCTTGTGATGCCAGGCCAGCAACCTAGTGGTAACCTTTCTTAAGTTCTCTGGCAAGTGACAGGTGGACTGAAAATGCCCATCCTCCCCACAATGGTAGCAAAACTTAGTTTCTCTAGAGTCTTTTGAAGGGTGGGGGGTCTCTTCTCTGTGGGGGTACCTCTGGGGCTCTTTTTGTACTGGCAGCCCACATCCTTGGACTTCTGAATCTCCACTCTGGTCGGGGGGGGTGAGGGCAGCCCTTTGCAGCTCCCCATGGTTGCTCTCAATTCTTGTATCTCTGCTAGCAGGTTACCCTCGATCTGGGTCTCAGGGGAAACAACATGCACTTCCACTCCACTTTTGGGCTCAGGGGGAGCCTGATCCAGTACTGGTTCACTGGCTACCTCAGTCAATTCTTTAATCAATTCTCTCAACTGCTGGGCCTCATCTAGATCACTCTTTTCTGGGGTCTGGTAAGTGTTCACTGCCCCAGTACAAGGCTCCCAGCCCTGTTCATCAGTTTCAATCTTACGGATTTCTTTCATCAAATGACAGTACTCTGGAGGGCTTGCCCTCCTGTCTTGCAACTTGAGCTTCAATATCATTACACTTGAGAATCTAGCTGACTTCAGGATGTGGTCTAATCTGACCCGGTTCAGTTCTTTGGCAGACACTCCTCCTTTTCTGTGGGCCCTCTGCAAAGCCTCTCTATAATAGAGACAAAGGCAGACAACTTCTCATTTTTCCACTGTTTAGCTGACTTGAATTTCCACAATAAATCATTCCCTGATTCTGTGCTGCCAAACACCCCCTCCAGTGCAGAGAGGTGTTCTGCTGCAGTAGCCTCTGGACTAGAGGCATGTAGAAAATGGATGGCTCCCAGGGCAGGGCCTCTCAAACTCTCCATCAAGCGCTTCCTCTTTTCCCCCTCTAAACATTGTCATTCCTGCACTAAAGGGGTAGCATAGTCCATCCAGGTCTCTAAATCATCCTCCCCCGAAGGCACTGGGACAGTACCAGAGAAAGGTCTGAGCCTTCTATAGGAGTCCAGTTGTATCGGGGGAATTATGAAGGGGGAGGCAGCTACTGGGGAGCTCTTGGAGGACACAGGGGAAAGTCAGAGAATGCACTGGCGTGTGGTCCTCTGATAGGTCTAACACCTTTACCAGCTCTTGAGCAGTCCTCCCTTCAGATGCCAGCAGCTGTAGCAGCTTGTCCTTAAACCCATTTATACTAGGAGACTCACCCAGGGTGCCCGGACCACTATGTAAATGGATTACCCTCCATCCCTTCTGATCACCTTTGGGTAGAGTCACAGAGGGTACCTTCTCAGAGTCTATTGGGGAACTACATGAGAGCAGTACCATCATAGTTTGTTCAAACAAATCTGCATCTCATCTCCTTACCTCTACCTGACCCACACCCTTAATCTGCCCTGCAGTGGCTACAATGTCAGCATTACTTGTCCCTAAGGAGATATCCAATATCAAAATAGTCTTCTGGGGTTCTTTCCACTCGGCTTCACTCCATCCCATCATTCGGTGCACCATTAACTTATGGGGAGCAATTGTTAGCTTAGGCGTAGTAAGTCCCTCCATCTTCTCTCCCAAACTGAACATATTGGGATAATTTTCCCACTTGGCCACTAGAGGATGCTAATCCCAGCAGTGCCTCCAAGATGTAACCCCTAGGTGGCACTATCCCAAGGGCTACTATCCCTGCCTGTATGGCTAGTGACAGGTTAAGGGGCCTAGGTTCTATAACGGGTGCCTTCACCCAGAGGTCAGGGTTGATAGTGGTTAAAGGATCCTTCTGGGACACTGTGACCCCCCTTTGTTCCCACTAGTGGCCCACACAGTACACGGGAGATACCTTCCCAATACCCCACATATGCACACTTCTTATACATACAGTATCCACTTACCCTCAGTACTGATTTTGCAGCACGTCTCTGAGGACCCCCTGCAAAATAAAGTTAGTTAATACACACAACCACAATGCAATGCTTTCTCTACATGTACTGACACCAAAGACAGAATTAGTTCAATAACAACAATCTGGTTTATTCAGGGGGAAGTAACAAGGGAAGGAGCAATCAGGTTAATTTGGTTTAAACACATTCAAATCACTGTACTGTGCGTGCATATAGGGTCCAAATGTCACACTCTCTGGGTACCCAGGATGGGGGAGGGGGCTAACCAGGTCTGTTGCCCGAGGTTGGCCCGCTGGTGCAGATGGATGGGGCCCTGCAAGGAGAAAACACATGCACAGCACACAATTGTTATCTGGAGCCAGGTGGCTCAGTTTGTAGAATGAAAACATAAATCAATCAAAGGGAACATTTTTGATTTTTAAATGTTTCAGGGTGTTGCCCTGATTTGTACTCATGATGCACTGAGCTGAGAACAGGATGGAGAATATTCATTCTGGATTGCCAGACAAGCAGGGTATGGAGACAAGGCCCTCATGACAGGGCCCAATTGCATCTGAAAAACAGGCGGATTCAGTCTGAATCAAGCTGGGTTCTGCCTCCAGCTTCAGCACACAATTCACAGTACAGGGGAAATACGGTTGCAATTCCCCACAAGCGTCAAGCACATTCATATGTAAAGGAAATTACTATACCAGGCAGGCTGCTCCTTGATCCCAATCGCAATTACTGCAAAAATACCTGGGAGCACACACAGCATCAGCAGTCCCTGACAAACCGATCGTGTTCAGCAAACTTTCGGTCTTCTTCAGGTTCAGCCTGGATTACACACTTCTAGTTCTTCTTTCTCCTCACAAACAGATTCAGTCCGAACTGGCACTCACAACAGCTGCAGGCTGACTTCAGGGCCTCCCATGCACTTCCCGCGTGAACTACACGCCGCAGCAAGAGCAAGACTCCTTCTCTCTTTACTGTCACTACTGAACTGGCTTGCCAGCAACAGTGCAGGGCATTTCCTTTGGGTTTCCTTCAGTTCGGTTGGCTGGTTCGGTTGTCAATCACAATAGGATTCCCCATTGGTGCAAAAAGGCTCCAAGGTCCAAACTACATGTCCCAGAGGCACCTGCCATACAGCTCCCTTATAGCAGGCTCCAGATGAGAGTCCACATTCTGATTCGTCCCAGCAGACTCCATTTTAAAGGTTCCCCCACACTAATTGGTCCAATTCGGCAGTTCAGGTCCAAAATGGAGAGGTAACACAAACAGAGTTCAAGCTGCAAGAAAGCAGGTTAGACAAATTGCATTTTTACTAATACTCTAAATGATTTCTGACAGTTACATCTTTGTAAAGTGCTCACTCTGACAATTAGCAATGGCAGAAACGGAGCAATTTGTCAGCAGCTCTAGTGGGACTCGAGCAGGGAAACACACAGTCCCCTCCATACAAACTCATTAAGTCTGCAAGCAGACAGCTCTTAAAGAGACAGTACATGGAGGCTCTAAAGCACTTGCTACAGTGCCATTTAAATGGCTTAAACGCCGAACACCATCCAGACCTGGAGCATTTAGGCAAGCACCTGGAAGACTTTTGGGAATCCCCATTTGCGGTGTCACATAAGCATATATTGCTAGCTTCTGCCCCTGGGGAGTTTTCTTGAGTATATACAATCTGATAATACTGTAAAAAGGTTTTGGGTATACTTTCATGATCTGTAATAAGGTGCACTGTAGCAGAATCTTTAAGTTGCAGGACACATCTGTTTTTTCTTTGTCCAAAGCTGATGGCCAATCTAAAAGCTTGCCTGGCCCCCCTTTGTAATATGAGTGACAAAGATAGAGAAGGGCTAGTTCCACTTGTTGATCCATAGTTGCCTGCAGTTCAGCTTTTGTTCTTGCTATAAGTATTGCCACCTCCCTCTCCCTTATAAAGTGTGCCATCTGCAAAGTACTCAATTTCTCCTATAAAGCTTTTAATTTTGTTCCTCTCATCTTTTTCTTTTGAGTAGCGTATGCTATCAAGTAGCCTTGTAGGACCAATTTGAGTGTATCCCACAGCAAGGAGGGATTCATATCTACTGAAGTATTCTCAGAAACTATAAGGGGTAAAGTGTCCTGTACAGTTTGAATGAATCCTAGTTCATGTAAGTGGGCAATGTGCAATCTCCAGTTAGTCACTTCACATTTGTTTCCCAGCTGTATTTTAAGGATAACCCAGTGCTGTCCGATAGTATGCATGTCCCATGAGTCCCATATTATACAGTTTCCATATGTTCTATTGTAGTGAATACATAGTCAAGTCTAGTAAAGCTGCCAAGATGAGGGACATAGTGGGTATATTCTGTCCCTACTGGAAAAAATGTCTCCAAATATCCTCAAACACTAGATGAGATACGATGTTCCCTCTTTTATCTGCCAAACTCCATATATCCTAAATTGTGGCAGGTAAAAGAGGGTGGCAGATAATATTGAGTGGCTGTTAAAGGGGGAGATACCATGTCTGGCAAACAGGGCAGGAGCTCACACTGACGTTAGACGAAGGTGGTGAATAAAGAGGGGGATGGATTAAGGACAGAGCACTGTATTGTAGTTTTAACATATTTTTGCACTACCATTGATCTGGAATCAGTAGAGGGACAGCAATCGAGGGTTGTGTTAAGAACTAAGTTAAGGTCTCACCACCATTATGAGTTACCCTTGTAAGACTGAACAGTTTTTTTAAACAAATCCACAGGATCCATTTGTCCAAACTCAGGGTGAAATATGAACTAAACAGGGTGACAAATGTATCATAGAGATGGCCCATCAGAATAACACATCTCCCCACTTTGTCTATGTATTTGTCAATGGGCATAAAGGGAATTCTCATTGGGATCAATACCGCTGTGCCTCTCCACCAAGTCACAGCCAAATTGGAGAAACTTTGAGTGTTCCAAGGAAGAAAGATGGGTTTCCTGAAGTAGTAAATCTCTGGGCATTCCTGTTTGAATATTTGTAATAATCTGGTTTTTTTTTTTATGCTCCCTCTGGCCTCAGCATTGCCACTCCTTCAGGCCTGCATAGCTCCCTGTGCCCGCCATCTCACCTCCACTGCCTCTCCTCCACCAGTCATGGTCCCACATGACCCGCATCCCAAAGGTCCTGGCTGTAACCCTACCGGGAGGGACCTCCCATTGGGGGCAGGGAGGGGAATTCGGGGATACAGTGCCCCCAAGGCAGGGATATATACAGGAGGTGGAGGTGTGCTCCAGGGAGTAGCGTGGTGGGAGGAGGAGCAGCCATCATCTGGCCAAGCTGGGGCCATTTTTCCATTTTAGGCATGACATGCCACGTGACATCAAGGCCTAAGCTGATGTCCATCACACACTCTCCCTCAATGGAGCACAATGTGGTGCTGTGCCTCCGACCTCTGCCAGGGGCCAGCAGACACCGAGGCTCTAACCCCTGCTCCCTCCCAAGAGAAGGCAAGCAGTCATCAGACGCTTGAGCTTTCTCCCCCAGGCCAGCCCTCCAACTCCTGGATCCATTCCCAAACCTGGGTCATCGGCATTGCAAGCAGAGATCCAACCACTGCACCAGTGGGCTGGCCACCTGGTTTGCTTAATGGGGTTATGAATGCCATTTACATTGTGTGAGATCATTTTGGTAGGAATAGCCATAAATTACAGTAAAAAGAGAACCACATTTATTAAATATCCCTTATAATATATGTAGTGGATGCGTTACACTGGGGTATATACCTCAAGATCTAATGCCATGTCCACATCCCCTAGTGTGCTGCTGTTGAGAAATATAGAAACCAGAGGGGCATCTCTAAGAAAAAGTACAAAAAACAACTGGGCTCAGTACTGAAACAGTAAGGCAAAGCAGGATGGTACCACAATATCATTGGTGCCATGTCAGTGCCCAAGAAAATAGGCAGCTAGCTCTGCAAAAGACACACAGCAGAATGACCTTGAGCACTTGTGGAGAACCAGAAAAACAGCCAGAAACAGTGAGCTTAGATCCAAAGACAAATGCTTGTTCATTATAAACAGTTAGAAAATGGGCTTAAGAGTGTAAGAAATGTGATTGGCTGGCAGGGGTACATTAACTTACAGTGAGAGCTCTGTAAGTTAAAAGTCCCAGCCATGCCAACCCAGTGAAGTATCAAGGTGCTTTCCTTCCTCTGTCATTGGCTAAAGCACCTCCTTTCATTTTAAAATCAACGCCATTTTTTTCTCTCGTTTAGCAAGAGATTCTGCCCCCCCCCCATGCTCATTCACTGACACTTCAGTCGCCTGGTTTACAAAAGTGACAGCCCACTTAGTGAGACTGACTGTGGCTCCCCTGCTCTACATTACATTACTTCACACACAATCTTACTGATGTAAATGTGTTTTTATATACTGTGACTCATTCTCTCTGCAACCTGCTGCTCAGGCCTCACTCGCTCCTGAATATGAAAGTTCTCATCACATGAGTGAATGGCCGAGTGTGGTAGCCCCCCCCCCAAAGCACACAAGTTGTCCCCAAAATCTCCCTCACTTAATAATTTAAATCATTAGTCAGACACAATAAAATCTAGCTCACCAGTCGGCTTTGGAAAACCGTGTCTCATCACTGTAGTTTTGAAATCTGCATCATGCACCTCTCCCTGCTACTAAAACTGCCAGCACAAAACTGCGGTATTCAAAGTACCATGATGTCAAATGAGCACCCCTCCAATACCAGCAGTAGAGATATACAACTTTATTTTCAATCTTTTCCTGTTATCAACAGCATATAAAAAAAATGTTCAGCAATGGGGCAGCAAAACAAGAAATGCTCACACTAATGGGGAAGGGGGGCTGAAATAGTACACTACCAGAGGTACAGTCATGGACTACTTTACACCAAAAGAACCAAAAAAGGAAATGTAGTCATTTTTATAGAATTACTTAACAATTCTCTTTATAATCCTAAAAAATTACACAGTTAGACGATTTTCTAAGCACAATAATACCCTCCAGCGTGGGCGGTATGGGAAATACTGGATCTTCCAAGGGCTATAAGGCCCTCCGCCTGCGGTGTCAGGCCTCATTAAGCCCCAGAGGCGGTCTATTGTGCCCAATACCACCACCCTGTTAGAAATAATGTGCTTGCATCCGCTCACGTAAAGACTAGCTAGTGCAGGCTCAGCTACTTGCCACTCGCCCACTCAACCAAGTCTTCATCAGGGGACATGGTTAGTGGCGAGAATGTCAACATTATATAACCCATCTCATGAATATGCATAAATTACAAATGGCATCACAATTTATATATATATATAAAAAGAATGCAAAAACCTTGCAAAATATGTTGCAGTTTTTTCAAGTTTGTGAATAGAATGTTTAATATCACCTGAGGAAGATGACTGTGTTTCAGTGCCTCAAAGCCATTCTCTTGCTTTTTGCCATTTCATAGGGAGACTATCAGTTCTCTCCCAGTCTGAGTCAGCTGTATTTCTGGACATCAAGGCTGTTTCAGCTTGCTGCATTTCTTAAAAGAAGATTAATTCCATTGGTTGATTTCTGAAGTATCTGGGAATGTCAGAACTCCAGCCACAATCTCTTAACATACCTGCCACTTGTTTTCTCACCCACAACGCTTGTGGCACCTGTGATCAACAGTTCTCAAATGATGTTTCAAAAGACAACAGTCCAAATCAGGGTTGAACCGCAACACCAACGGTGCAGGATCAGTGCTCAAGGAAAATGGCAGCCAGCCTGTAGAAGGATTCTGACAATTTGTGGAGAACCAGGAAAACAGCTAGGAACAGTGAGCTTAGATGCAAAAACAAATGCTTTAAAGACTAGCTGGTGTAGGTCCAGCTGCTTACCACTTTTGAATCTGATTATAAAATGGCACTTTTGAAACTAGAAACCTGACTGGCTAACTGGATCTTTTATTCATGAGTAAATCCCAGCATAACTCAAAGATAAAGACCCAGTCATCAGCATCTGCAAAAAAGTCAGTTCAACACCCCCCCAAAAAATGAAAACAGTAAAGCTGCCACACTGGCTTCCCACTAAAGCATGATGCAAAAGTGGGAGTTTCAAACAATGAACACAGTTTGTAATGAAATGTGTGTAACCCCCCCCCACATATACAATTCAGGACTTACCAGATATGACTCCTCATCCCCTGACTCCCGATATCTTCACCCCCTGGTTCCAGGACTGCCGAAGATGTGGACCAGTAGGGCAGTCACAACAGGGCTCCACAGTTCAAATGTTCAGGCATTGCTACTCAGCACCCTCTAACTTTGGGCCCTCTCCAGTGTTCCGGGGTCCAAGGCAGAGGGCAGACAAAACTGCACCGCTGGTGTCTTTGTTTCCCCAGGCCAGGAGCCAAAGAGGACCAGGGAATGAGTCTTAAGAAGTGTAGCAGCAAAGAACGCTGCCACATATGTGCACAATGCATAAAAAAGGAGCCAGTGTTCTGTATTTCAAATCAATCTGTCAACCAACTATAGAAGGCTGACCTGACTCCTACAACAAAAATGGAACTGGGACACACTGAACTGGCGACAAAGGGAACAGTGATGAAGGTTCCCTAGCCCCAGGGAAAGCATCTGGGATGGAAATAACAAAACAGTACTGCGCCTGCACAGAAAAACTAGAGCCCTAGCAACCAAAGCCTATTTTTTCTGGCTCAATAACAAATTCAGAAAAATAATTTTAAATGAAAAAAAGAAAAGTTTTTTCTTTATTTTTTTGTAACAAAAATACAGGGGGACATTGCATATTCACAATAAACCACTCCAGGGTGTGGGTTATGCTGGGATTTAACCACTTCCGGTGTGGTTTGGTCACTTGGCCAAACCACACCAGGTGTGGGAAAATCCCAACATGACCCACACCCTGGAGTGGTTTATTGCTTCAGTCTAGCATTGGCACATATGGTCGTTTTAGTTTCTACATCTTGTAATGCTTAGTGCTTTATACCAGCTTGCTTGTATTTGAATTGCTCCTTGAGACAGTGAATTTACAGTGATACCTTATACCTTACTTTGTGCAAGTGCTATGCTCTGCTTTAACCAGAACATATTTGAGGTTTTTACACACTGTTGTGATATGTATACAAATGAATGTGATGTAATTTGTAATTTATTCATATTCATGAGCTAGGTTATATAATCCGGACATTATCTTCACTAGCCACACCCCCTGATAAAGACTCAGTTGTGTCGAAGCACTGGAGCGAGTGGCATGCAGCTGAGCTTGCACCAGCTAGTCTTTATGTGAGTACCTCTGTAATAAACAAGCATTTGTCTATGGATCCAAACTGTTTCTAGTTGTTTTTCTGGTTCTCCATGAGTGCTCAGAATCCTTTTGCTGGAAACAGCATGGAAACAGAAATAGAAAATTGAGGCTTGGAACAAAACAAATGCAATTACAGTAATAGCTTAACTTGTACCATGCATTAGAACTGTAAAACTGTCCATTTCCAAGGTAGGGAGAAGGAAAATGATCGCTGCTCCATGCCAGAGTCTCATGTTGAACTTCGAGTGGAGGAAATTCAGTTGAGGTGAAGGAAAATCATAGTTGAATACCGCATACATCTGGTAGAGATAACCTAAAAGAAAATATGAGGTTAACAATGACACCGAAAATAAGTGGGAGATCCAGTCCTTAGAGCTTTAATAAATGTTTCAACCCTTAAGAGTTGGTTTTAATGGAGGCTAGTCCCCCAAACTGTTCTATAGGCAACAGCAGTACGAGAGTTTACCAAAGGTGCCAAGTTGTAATCAGTGCAGTCTTACTGGAAAGTATCCACCTAGTTTCAAGCCGCAGGCTGAGAGAGCCACTGTGGAGGACAGCATGTGCAGCAACTTACTATTAAGATCCATCTGAGTCAGTTAGGTAAAGAGTCAGCTGGCCACCTCTTACAACCCAACCCCACCCAAGCATCCAGTGAAGAATCCTGGGAGCAGGAGGCGAAGGGTTGTGGAGGGTCTGAGGGGTCATCCCAGGCACCACCAACAACGTCTGTGGCTGACTAAATTTACAGACCTAGAATAAAACATAACGATCACTTAATATTGGGCCCTTGCAGGATGTAAAAGCTTATGGCTCCCTGGGATACTTAATAGGGAAGAGGGAAGTGGGGGGGGGCAGCCTTAAGACACCATTTATGATGTTTGTTGTTCCTGTTTCAGTGGTGTCCAGTGCTGGCCATCCCCAAGATGAGGAGGACTCTGGCATGGCAGCCAACCCCGAATCAGATCATACCAAGAATCACCCACTACCCAAACACCTGATGAGGCATAAGAGAAAGCTAGGCCCAACTGCCACTGCACTGGTTCTGCTGACCATTGGCAGTCTCAAACAGATGCCTTCAAAGGCTCCAAAGGATAGCTTCCTGTAAACATCCTGACTACAAGCCCAGTGCTGTAAGTTGAAGATTAGATCAGGGAGGCAGGAATATACAATGCCTAGCATCTGATTCAAGGGTTACTAGTCTTTCACCACGAAGTGCACCCCATGCAATCCCCACTTCACCATTTTAACTTGATTTACCACTAGTAGAAACTTAATATGGAGCTGGCCAACCAGCGCCCCCCCCCCCCCAGCCTGACTGACTTAGGCAAAAAATCAAAGACATAACCTTCAGTTGAAATAAGAGCAATATAGTTATCAATTACTGCAAAGATGAATGTCCTTCAGGAAACCAGTTTTCTGAAGGTTTGCAGTAGGGCTTTAATCATTGACATGGTGTCTGCAGATTGCTAAGCTCTTTGTTCTTGTGAATTGATGAGTGGTGTGTCATTCAGGTCATTGTCTCGAGGGTGTTGTAGAGAAGTGATGGATTTCTGGTGGCACTGAACTCTGTCTGGATGATGGGGTCTTCTTGGCTGGGGGACCATGAGGCCTCTTCTGTCCATGTCCACCTGTGCTTCTTCTCTGGAGTGATAAATAACAGTCTGATCAGAATAAAAAACTGCCGGCTGGGCCAATAAGGGTGCTTTGAACTTTATGCTTTGCTGCTTCAGGACTTTTAGGCAGTGTGCCCAGGCTAGTTATTTGGCTTGAACTGATGGGCCATAAATTATGATAAAAAAGAGATGGTTTTCTTCCCACATTACCACCTTTTTCTTCCAGGCTGTGGACAGGATGAGTTCTTTTGTTTTAAAACTTAAAAAGATTCATAATGGATTCACAGCGGGAAGATCATGTCAGACGAATCTAATAGATTTCTTTGACAGGGTGACCAAAATAGTAGACCAGGGAGGGGCTGTAGATATGGCCTACCTAGACTTTAGCAAGGCATTTGACACAGTCCCACACAAAAGATTAATAAGCAAGTTAGCCAGCCTGGGAGTGGGTCCCAAGGTGATAGCCTGGGTAACAAACTGGCTGACCAACAGGATGCAGAGGATAATAGTAAATGGAATACATTCTGAAGAAAGTGGTGTTACTAGTGGGGTACCACAGGGTTCAGGACTGGGACTGGTCCTCTTTAATGTTTTTATAGGAGATGTTGCAGAGGGGCTAGAAGGAAAAGTAAGCCTCTTTGCAGACGATGCAAAAATCTGCAGCAGGGTTGATACACAAGGGGGGGTGGAAAGGATGAGAAGGGTCTTAGCAAGGTTGGAGGAATGGTCAAAAATATGGCAGCTTAGATTCAATGCAAAAAAGTGTGAAGTAATGCATCTGAGAAACAAAAACCCAGGGGAATAGTACACATTGGGGGAGAGGCACTAACAACAACAAAAATGGAAACGGACCTTGAGGTAGTCATATCAGATGACCTTAAGGTAGGCAAACAATGTGAGAAGGCAGTAAGAAGGGCTGGAGGGATACTGGGATGCATAGGGAGAGGCATCGCCAGTAGAAAACAGGAAGTTGTTATCCCTCTGTACAGACAGTTTGGTGAGACCCAATTTGGAGTACTGCATGTAGTTCTGGAGACCCCACCTCCGTAAGGACATAGACAGGATGGAGGCAGTCCAGAGCAGGGCAACTAAAATGGTGAAGGGTCTGCAACAGAAGCCATATGAGGAGAGACTGAAAGAGCTTAATATGTATACCCTCAGGGAAAGGAGGGGGGGAGGGGACATGATGGAAACATTCAAGTACCTCAAGGGAGTCAACAAAGTCCAAGACGGGAGCATCACTGAGAGAAAGAGATGTGCCAGAACAAGGGGGCACAGTTTGAAAATAGAGGGGGGATAGCTTAGGGGCAACATCAGAAAGTATTTTTTCATGGAGAGGGTGGTGGACGCATGGAACCACCTTCCTGAGGAGGACGTGGGATCAAAAACAGTTTGGGAATTCAAGAATGCATGGGACAGACATAAGGCAATTATAGTGAATGGTAGGAAGAAGTAGGCTGTTGGTTAACTAGAATCTGCAGCTTATCCAATACACAGGGAATGGGCAGACTAGGTGGGCCCAGCGGTCCTTATCTTCCATCAAAGTCTATGTTTCTATGTAATGACTGATCTAAGTAACTGTCACAGGGACAGTTTGTGGCCCAAAGCCCTATGCACACTCTCAAGTTAAAAGTCTAGGTCTGCTGGTAAAGGGAGAGTTTCTATTAGTATTTTTTTCTATATCATTTGTTATAAAGGAGTCCTCCTCCTCCTGTGACTGTTCAAAAAGTCTAAGGTTGTTGCTGCATAGCCTGCTCTTTGCATCAGTATACTTGTCTTCAAGATGTAGCTGATGAATGTACAAGAGGTGGTCTGAGACTCCATTGGTCCTCTCTGCCTTCACTATCACTGCTGCTTGCATTTCTTTATTTACCTTTATTACAGCATCAATCTCTGTCCAGAATTTCTCCAGTGTGTCCCTAGTTTCATTATGGAATGCAATAAGTTCCTTGAAGAGTTGTTTGTTCATGACCACTGAGGAGGAGCAGCTCTCAATATATGGGGACGATGCCATACTGGAGCAGGAGGACTGGGAGAACTCATCTCCCTTGTGGTGGTAAGCTGGGCTACAAGAAGGCTGGGCAAGTTGTTTTTTTCTTTTTTTTTTGACCCCCCATGTTCACTGATGACCTTCAAGCTTAGAAAAACTGCTGTTTCAGTTGATAATGTTAATTAAAAGGGGGTTACTAGTCAAAGGATCTGAGGTCATGTTTCAATGCTGCATTTGCAATGGGGATGTTACTGGAAGACACAAATCTGGTGTTTGTGTACCTGCAGCATATGTTACATAGACATTTGATTTGTTAAAGTGTGAAAACTATGCAAATTTCCACAAGTTTTTTCAGAGTTGTAACAAATGTAGAGGAGAATTAAGGATATAAATCATTTGGACAGTGAACAATGCTAACCATTTTTAAAACCAGTGTTTTGTGCAATTTCAGAAAATATGTATATTTTCATATGGTACCATAGTCTCCAGAATGTCTTCAGGCCAGAGTAGCAATGCTGTGCACTCACCATTATGGACCCACATTTTCCCCTTTAAAAGACACTTAGCACCCTATATGTTTAGGGCTTATTTCTGCCAGACATCTGTGTTAATATTATATACACGTGGTACTGTTATAACCAGTGTTCTCTGCAGAATCCAAAAATGTGATGCTTATGTGCCTGCCACTGACTTTCCACTGGCATTTGCTTTAATAAAATGTGAAAATTATATTTTTCATAGTTGCAACAATATAAAGAATAATAGGTTCCACACATTTCAATTGTGGGCTATGTTACCCCTTTTTAAAACTGGTATTTTGGGTAGTTTCAGAAAATATATACTTTTCCAACAGTAGCATGATGTTCTGGGTTTCTACAGGCCAGAGAAGAAGCTGTGCATATTCCATTACGGACCCAGATATATCCTCTGCAGACTAAACTTAGCACCTTACGTGTTGAAACTATTTCTGCTAGACCTCTGTGGTAAAGATGCATAAGTGTGGTACCCCTGGAGTGGGTACGCTCTGTAGAATTCCAAAAATGCATAGTTTTACATTGGTTCTTCTTCATTGTAGTAGAGCTCCACAACAGCAGAGTATCTGTGACAAAAATTGAGAAGAACTGTATACTTGTAGTATTTTCAGTTTCCCACATTAGCAGTTTATTTATTTAGATTATCCTGTACAGTTGCATATATTTGTTTAGATGCCAACTTAGAAATAAGGCACCTTCTCTGTTTTTTGGAAAATATATGTACAACCAGGTACAAGGCAAGGGACGTAAGGTGGGTTAACCCATAATGCTGCAAATCAGCCTTGGACACTCATCATCAATGTAATAAATTATTGTAAATAAGTTTTCAAATGTATACAGACTGTTAGTCTTAATAGACAGGTCCAGTGCTGTAGATTTCAAAGATATAAGCTTTTGTATGATTATTTATGTGACAGCTTTTTAGCCTACCTGAAATGTCAAACTGTTTGCATCCAAACTAAAAATTATGAAATTAAAACAATAAATACCTTGCAAACCTATGTCTCTGTGTCAGTGGGAATAATTCACAGACTTTTGCATGCTCAATCAGCCTATGAGAGGAGGATTTAAAACTACATAGCCTTTATACGTAATGTGACTTTTTTTTACATAGCAATGACTATAACGAAATCAAAGGTGCAGGTTGCCATTTTTCTTTTATTTGCTAGAAAGTAGAGTACCACTGCTGTAACATATTTCTGCCTATGCAAAATATTTTTTTGTATATATAGCAGAGGCATTGAGAAGTTCAGCAACATTCAACTACCCATGGTCATCAGTTAAATAATATATGTTTTCTGGGGTCTTTTCTGCAACTTTTTATGTTGGTGCACTTGTGCAGCCAACATCTTGCGGTAGTGGGGATTTGGAGGCGCGGTCACTGTTAGGCAAATGCATGGCATGCACCAGTAGGTGCATCTCTCATTCCCCAATCAGCCTGCGTGCTGACACCACACCATGCATATTAAGCTGGTGAGCACATCTAAGGAAAGGTCCGCTGCAATCCGAGCAAAGCTTGTCACATGTAGCGGACCCTTCCTACATGCTCGCCAGCTAGTAGCATGGTGCACAGTGGCCGCTACACTGCCAACAGCATTGACTTCGGGGTGCCCAATCCCCTGGTTGGCTTGCCCTACCCCGTGAAGTATGTGCCGATGGGGGAGCCCACTCCCTATTGGCAGAATGTGCCCCCCACCTTGTTGTTTGCCAACAGGGTGCCCCAACCCCATTAGGCATCCACCCCCCCTTCCGCTGTACTGTGCGGCCGGAGCCACTCCCCATCTGCATGATGTCTCCCCTTCTTCTGTGCAGGCGGAGTGCCAATCCCCATCAGCTACTGTACCCCCCCAAACAAAAGAAACGACCTGTAAAAAAGAAAACCGTCCATGATGTTTTTTATTTTCTCCGTACCTGTAAACTGAAAACGGTCCCTCATGGTCTCTCTACCCACCACCTGCACCCACCCACTGCGCACCCTGCCTCCCCACACCCCCTCACCCCATACTTACCTCTGGAGTCTGGTGTGATGATCTTTGGTAGGTTAGGAACACGTCTGCACTCTTCAAAGCCGACCGCGAACTGAGGAAATGCTGGTAAGCTGTATAATGGAATAAATAGGGTTTTTCCAACTTTGCTCCATATCTTGGGCATTTTTTGGAATTTTTGCACCAAATTTTCAGCATGGGGTTTTTGGGACCCCTCCTCATGAATTCTGTCACAGTTTTGATGTTAATCTGTCCCAAAAGGTGATTTTGCAGTCACTGCAGGGAATCACCTTTTGGGACTGAGTAACACAAGAACAGTGGCAGTGTTCATGAGGTGGGCTCTCAAAAAGCGTATGTTGCAAATTTGGTGGGAAAAATAAAAAAAAAATGGCTGTTTTACAAGCGTGCATTGCGCAGTTGCTAAGCAAGCTTGTAACTTCGCGAATTCGCAATATTTTTATGCCAGATTTTCAACACTGTCATTTTTCTACACCTCCTCATGAATAGTACAGCTGTCATTTTTCACATCCTGGCCAGAAATGTGTTTCTGCACTACTGGCGCACAATACCACAGTCACTGTGGGAAATCAGTGTTCCCTGCAGACCCTGCACCATTTTAGTTGCCCTCCTCTGGACAGCTTCCATGTTGTCTATGTCCTTGCAGAGATTGGGTCTCCAGAACTGCACACAGTACTCCAGACGGAGTCTCACCAGCTGTCTGTAAAGAGGGATAACAACTTCCTTACAAAAATGATAGTGACACTGTTCGTGAGCAGAGGTCCTACAATGCCTATGTTGAAAACTTGGTGATGATACTCCATAAAATGATTGTGTTACGAGCGTACGCTGTGCAGTTTGCACGCACGCTCGCAACCTTGTGCATTTGTAATATTTTCACTCTGGATTTTCACCATTGGCATTTTTCCACACCTCCTTATGAACAGTACAGATATCATTTTTCACATCCTGCCAGAAATGTGTTTCCACACTGCACTACCAAAGCCAATGCCAGCGCGACAGCATTCTGCATTGACAAATGCTTGTTTGAGTAGAAACAACATTTTGTATTCATTTCAGATAGTTTTTCATGGCCACATGGCCAGATATAAACAAAATATTATTACCTATATAAAGATCAGAATCTGCCAATAGAAACTACTTGAAGGGGAACATATGGATATTTTAATTTTGTACAGTATAGTGCAAAAATAATGGAAGTTACCTGGCACTGGAGTGTAAAATTCCCTTTGCAGCGGAATAGTTAAATCTTTGCTGACATACAATACTTGCCAAAGTACAGCTGATTTGTTAAATACATATAAATGGGTCCAGATTTTTACTGCGATTTCCAGGATTTGGTAGTCTGAAGGACCATGGTAATACCATGATTTTCCCCCAAAACTGTCCATGATAAAAGTTTAGCCTGGGCTGTGCATGATTAAACTCATACTCATGTACTTATTTTTAAATTTCAATACTCATTGTGAAGGGATGGATTTCCCCTTTTCTCAGTGGGCTCACTTGCTGTTGCAGATGTCTACCACAAGCAGCAATTCCAAGAAATCATGACATACTTCTGAAGCGGTTGCAGATCAACATGTGAGAGACCACTGAAGATACCTGAGAGAAGACCTGCACTTATGTCTATTGGATTATGAACAGGTAAAGTAATCCTCCTTTGCTAGCAGATAGCAGCTGCTGCTGAACCAACTTGTATGCAGTCACCACGTTTGCATGCCGACTAGAAATATGAATCAAAAATGATTCTGATTACCTTCACTTCTGATCTGATGTCTAGTGGATCTGTTTACATGTTGCTGTACCGGAGACAAATGGGGGACTCGTCCATTTTTATGGGCCTGTCCTGTCATTAGAATTCAGGATTTAATTTTGTGTGTTTCCGCATGCACTGATCGTAGCTCTGGTGCACATGTGTCACAGTTGCTATATAGACCTCTGACACTTGTGCTGTACTGTGTTGAGAGCACAGAACTAGAACAGAAAAAGTTAAACTAAAAGGGCAATACTGCATCAGGGAGTACGTAAAGTGCACTGGCACACTGTGGATGTCAAAAGCCAGGTGTGGGTTCATTGACATCCATGCGTGCTACGGGTGACACGCTTAGTTTAAGTTTAATCTTTCAACAACTGAAATGCCAACATGATCATTCTAGGTATATTTCTAAGGACTGGACTCCTCTTATTACTCAGCCGTGGTTTTAGAGGGAAAATATACATACAGGAGTTAATGAGCACATTTGAAAGCAGCTATGGCTTGGACTGTGCAGGGGAACTGGTTGCAGGGGAAAGCATTTATTGTGCAAGGGATTTGTGATGTGGCTACTTACTGGCCGCAGTGATGCTAACAGGACCAACTGGGGGATGTCTGTGTTGGAAGTAGGTATATTATGGGGCACAGTTGCACCTGGTAGGAACTACTGAGGCATACTGGCTGGCAACTTGTGTGGGCAAAATGCCTATAAACATATGTTGTTCCCCAGTCATACCTCTCACTGTACCATGGGGTTCCTACTACACACATCTCCCTTCCATGGACTAACTAAATTTGCCCTAAGGGGATCCCTAAGCACCCTTCCATACTCTGCCAAGCTTTTCTTTTATCAGTACGGCTCCTTGACACTGCTACTTGGAGGCACTACATACTGTATCCCATTTCCACCCCTCACTGCAGAAACCTCTCACCCATAGAAAAGCTACCCCACTGCTGCTACCACCCCCTCTCTCCCATCAGGGTGGGGGTGTTGGTTCCAGCGGCAGGGGGGAGGTTTTTTTTTTTTTTTTGTACTGCTTATACCCTCTTCCTCTCCATGTCGCTTCTCTCCCTCAGGGTCTCCCAAGATTTCTGAGCTGGGCTGATCCTCTGGAGTGACTGGAAGGGCCAGCCCCCATCCTGCCATAGTTTGCCCCCAGGCGAGGAAGGAAAGAGTCCTCAGCTTCCTCCCTGCCTACACAAATCATGTCAGGCTACTTACTCCCGGTTTCATGGGTCGACCCACTCTCAGCACCAGGGTCCATTGTCAGGAGCAGATGCAGGGTCCATTTTCCTTGTTTCTGCCCCGTATCCCCGAGGACAGTGACCAAAGAAGGAAGCCAAGGAGCATACACATGCCAATATGTGCTGCCACTCTGGATCCCAGCTGACATCCTCCTCTCCCTTGTTGGTGCTCCCCAGCTTCACCTCAACCCGTGGTCACCCAGGTGGCAACAACCTTCCCACACTGGAGGAAGAGAGCATCCATAGGATGCTTAATCCTCCTCCCCCCCCCGGTGGCCCTCCAATGACCTAGGTTTGTTCCTGAACCAGGGTCACCGGCATTGCAAGCGGTAGCTCTACACCTGCACCGGCAGGCCTGCTTAGAGGGAGGGTGTTGAGTTTGAAAGCACAAATCCAGTCCAAATAACAAAACCTTTTTTGACAGTTAAATGAGGGACACAGATACTTCAAATGAGGGACAGTGTGGGGCACAGCACCAAACTGGAGAGAAACATAGAAACATAGAATTTGACGGCAGATAAGGACCGCTTGGCCCACCCAGTCTGCCCATTTCCCTACCTAATGGATAAGCAGCAGATCCTAGTTAACCAGCAGCCTACTTCTTTCTACCCCCACCCCCTAGAATTGCCTTATGACTGTCCCATGCATGCTTGAATTCCACCACTGTTTTTGACTCCACAACTTCCTCCGGAAGGCTGTTCCATGTATCCACAACCCTCTCTGTGAAAAAATACTTCCAAAAGTTACCTCTGAGCCACCCCCCCCCTTCTATCTTCAAATTGTGCCCCCTTGTTCTTGCACACCTCTTTTTTGAAAGATGCTACCCTCTTGGACTTTGTTGATTCCCTTGAGATACTTGAGCGTTTCAATCATGTCCCCCTCTCCCTCCTTTCCTCGAGGCTATACATATTCAGCTCCTTAAGTCTCTCTTTATGTCTTCCGTGCAGACCCTGCACCATTTCATTGCCCTCCTCTGGACAGCCTCCATCCTGTCTATGTCTTTGCGGAGATTGGGTCTCCAGAACTGCATGCAGTACTCCAGATGGGGTCTCACCAACTGTCTGTACAGAGGATAATAACTTCCTGTTTTCTACTGGTGATGCTCTCCCTGCATCCCAGTATCCTCCAGCCCTCCTTGCTGCCCTCTCACATTGCTTGCCCACCTTTAGGTCATCTGATATGACTACCCCAGGTCCCTTTCCATTTTGTTGTTGTTAGTATCTCACCCCCATTGTGTACTCTTCCCTGGGTTTTGTTTCCCAGGTGCATTACCTTGCACTTCTTAGGATTGAATCTAAGCTGCCATTCATTTGACCATTCCTCTAACTGTACCAAGTCCCTTCTCATCCTTTCCACCCCACCTTGTGCATCAAATCTGTTGCAGATCTTGTGTCATCTTGAAGAGACATACTTTTTCCTTCCAGTCCTTCTGCAATGTCGCTTATAAAGACATTGAAGAGGACCGGTCCTAATACTGAACCCTGCGGTACCCCACTAGTAACCCCCCTTTCTTCAGAGTGGACTCCATTTACTATTATCCTCTGTGTCCTATTCTCTAGCCAATTCTTTACCCAGGCTATCATCTTGGGACCCACTTCCAGGCTGGCTAACTTGTATATTAATTGGAGGAGGTGTTTTCATAGATCTCTGCTCATCCTTTCCACCCCCACACCGCAGTGTCCTCTCTATTGCAGATTTTGGTGTAGTCCACAAAGAAAGGCAGACCTTCCCTTCTAGCTCCTCTGCAATGTCACTTATTTTTCCTCTTCTCTTCCTGTCAGACAGCCCTCCTTCAGAGGGACAACCCAGCACCATCACTCTGACATCTGCCGGTACTTATCTTTCTGGTTGTCTTCCCCCAGAGTATTTCCCTCCCGGCCGAGTTTTCTAAGCTCTACTGGAGGACGGATTCAGTTCAAGACAACGTCCCCAGCTGGAAGGGTGCAGGGCCTGTGTGTACTCCTCCTCATCCTGCCACCAGGCTTTTTCTAGTTTGCCTGTCCCTGGTGAGGTGTGTCATGTACTGACATCATTATGCATGCACTTACATGTGCTACACCTCCTAACTTTCTGGCCCAAGCTGCCTTTCCTAGAGCTTCCGACAGTGGACAGACAAGCATTGGGCTCTGCCCCCCACCCCAGTAGAGCAATTTTATGGATACTCAGTCCTCCTCCCCCTGGTTGGCCCTCTGACACTCCAGATACACTTTCAACCCAGACTGTTGGTAGCACTGGTGGGCCACCCTGCAGTGTCACAAAAACATTTAAAGAGTACTGGTCCCAGCACTGATCCCTGAGGTATCCCATTGGTCACATTCCCTTCCTCAGAGTGAATTCTGTTTACCACCTCCCTCTCACTCCTATCCCTTAACCATTTTTTTTGACCCAACTTACCACCTTCAAACCCACTCCTAAGCTATCCAGCTTGCTTACTAGTCTCCTGTGTGGAATGGTGACAGATGTCTTACTGAACTCTAAGTAGGTCATGTCCACTGCTCCACGCTGTGCTAGTGCGTTTGTGAACCTATCAAAGAAATCTATCAGATTTGCCTGACATGACCCCACCCTGGGAATCCATGTTGCCTTGGGTCTTGTAACCCACTGGATTCAATATATTCCATGTGCCTTTTCTTCAGTAGTGACTCCATTAACTATCCCACCACTGATGTCAGGCTGACTGGATATAATTTCCAGCCCCTTTCCATGCTACCACTTTTGTGAAGTGGAACTACATCTGCCCTCTTCCAGTCCTCCTGAACCAGTCCAGTTTCCAATGAGCCATTAAACAGGACTGTAAATAGAAACAGAGGTTAGTAGAACCAAATTTGGATGCATACAAATAATATGGTGAGGATGGAGTATAAACAGAAATGCTACAAAAAATTAATTTGTCATTTGTTTTCATTTATTATTTTGTTTTTGTCACCTATT
The DNA here is from genome assembly GCA_016271365.2 of Neoceratodus forsteri. Taxonomy (NCBI): domain Eukaryota; kingdom Metazoa; phylum Chordata; order Ceratodontiformes; family Ceratodontidae; genus Neoceratodus; species Neoceratodus forsteri. The sequence goes on along the minus strand of CM057458.1, from coordinate 997,810,827 downwards.
GCCAAATTATATTAATGAAGAACACAGCTGAGCACTTCAGAATTTAACTTTGCTGGTCCACCAGCATAGCAGTAGACCTTTTGCTTGCGACCCTGACGTCCCAGGTTTGGAAGCAAGCCAGTGATGTCAGAGAGCCAGGGGGCGGAGATCGATGACTACTCTCCTCTGGGGGAAGGAGCTTGAGGAACATTTGACTGACCCCTGGTGAAGACCAGGGGTCTGATAGTCAGTAGTCGAGATCTTCGGGAGGCGTGCTAGATATCCTGCACTCTGTGCACCACTACATCACTGCACACCACACTTCCCTGGAGGACAGAAAATAAATAATCTGCCTATACAGGTGGACATCTGCCCTCCACCAGACCCCATGCAGACAATTGAGGCACTCCCACCATATCACAAACCAGTCTCCATTCATGGAGAGGCCTCTTCCCAACCACTCGCCCTGGGGAGTAAGCCATGGTGCACTGTGGTGCGGTGGGTAAGTCCTGGGAGATGGGGGATGGGTGGTGGGTTTGGACTGATGGTGGCCAGCTGATGACAAAAAAAATATATATATAAAATTGCACTTTGCCGACCATTAGATTTTGCATGATTTTTTTTTCCATATTGGTTTATCTCCTCAGCGGGATAATTGGTGGGACTTCTCAGCCCTGTTCCTCTCAATATGGACCAGCACCTGAAAGAAAGAATGTCCTGGTGTCTATTAGCACTCCTCATTCAACTAGTCTAACCCCTGTCACATCCACACTGGTGTCCAGTGGCAGCCCACGAATAGCCATCCCATGACATGTACAGGAAGCCCTGGTGTCCAGTGGCACTCCGTATCTGCTGATCACCAAGCCCATGAGGTGGAGTGTTGTCCTTGGTGCCTAGTGGCATCCACTGCCCTCAGATCACCCACCCAGTAGTTAACACCTCCTCCCTGGTGTTCTGTGGCACCCCTCACCCTCTGATTGCCCATTACTGTTTGGAACACCATGTCCTTGGTGTCTATTGGCACTCGCTGACCTCTGATCCCCTGGCTGCATCTGAATATTGTGCCATGGTTCCTGGTACTATCTGGTTTGGTGGCACAGTTCCTTATGGGCTACATACAGCCCCAGTCCATGTCAGGGCAGTGCTACTTAATTTATCGCTGTACCGACACAGGACGATATTCAGTCAGATAGCACTGGTATGCTATCTGACTGAATATAACAACCTGTGGATTGGGCATATGCACAGTGCATGCAGATGTTTGCGCTTTGGTTTTGCACATATTTGAACATCTAACCCCTGGTGTCTAATTGCCAGCTTTTTTCCACCCTTAGCTAGCACTACTTGTCCAAGTTCACAAAAAATTTCAAATGGAAATTGGTACATTGATACCATTTGGCTTTGTTATCTGCTGGGCTCTAACTGCTAGTTAATATACCCTGTCATCACTGCCAGCCAATCACAATCCTTAGATTTATAAGCCCATGTTCTAAAGATTTTAACATTATTATGCTACAGAGTTGGGACAGGGTGGAGGACCACTACACAATGGAAATACTGGGGGTGGGTATCCTGCAGGACATTGGGGACCGGGGCTGAGGGGGGTATGTAATGACTCTCACAGGGATCGGGGCTGGGTGAGGGTTTGATTGTAAATGGAACAGGGATTGGGACTGGGTGGGGGTTATTTGTACATGGATCAGGGCTGGGAGGGGATACAGTATTGCCTTCACAGGGATTGGGGCTGGGTGGTGGTATGTCTACTAAGAGTGGGAAATGAGGCCAGGAGTGGGGTACAACAAGGATGCCTGGGCTGGCAGGGGGACTGGTCTTGCCTGTGCTACTCGGAGCTGGCTTGGTGCATTCTGCCAAGCTCAGCCATGCTAATGAGCCCATTATGGATGTGCATGGGGACCATTTGCACCATGCATGCCCAATGGGCTCATTAGCATGTTGTGGCTGAATATCTCCCTAGGGGGATACAGCACATCCAGACATGCACCGCACATCCCTCCATAGGCAGTCTGTAGCCCCAAACCCTGGATGCGCCGCACTGTGCTGCATTTGGCAGCAGCCCGCTTTATGCCATGCATCCAGGGTCTGATATTCATCCAGGATGTGCGATCTGTGCCAGTCGCACATTCTGATTGAATGTGACACCAGAGACAGCCAACGCATCCATTTTGCACGCTGCATTGTTACGCATAGGCAAACAGCCAGCACTGAATATGTCCCCGGTAAACTCTCACTTTTAAAGTAGAAATTCATAATTTTTTTTCACACCACCCTTCCGTTTACAGCCTGAACTCCAGGCCCCACTGCTCCTCCGGACTTACCATCCCCCTGGTTGATACCCTGGCTTAACCCCAAGGGTGTGGCCACAGCACCAGTGAACCTCTCAATGACGGGAGAAGGTGTTGGTGGGGGCCTCCCTAACTTCCCCCCAGGGTGGGGGTTGAGGCCGGCCAGAGCCGCAGCATTGGAAATGGTCAGCAGGGGGAGAGTTGGAGGAAGCGACCAGAACCAGGAGCGGACATCATTAATGGGCGGCTGCAATTTTGCATGCTATTTTTCCCCTGGGGGGCAGGGATGTGCAATGATGTCCCACGTCGACCCTGCCCCTACAAGTGATGGTGCCAGCATGGAGGTACCCCCTCAGCTTGACTCTCCCAAAGTCAGTACTGCATGGAATAAATGGAAAACTGCAAGCAGAGACATGATAAATGAAGAAACGATGGGAGAAACAACTACTGCTCCTCCCAGTACAGTAGCAGTACCAGAGCTAGTGATCTCTCTCTCTCTTCCTCAGTCACCCGCCCTCCACCACCACTCCTCATCTTGACTCTTTCAATGGGGTATGTAAAAACTGAACCAAAAAAAACACAACAAGCAGAGAAATTTAGCTTTTTTCTTTGCATCCACTCTTTTCTGTTGCCTAAAGTTTATTTATTTAGCATTTGTTAACCAGGTGAGCACTCTAGACAAAACAGATGCCAGTTTTTAGGTGGGACCCGGCAAGAGTACAAGCAGAAAAAAAAATAGAGACAATTTCACACTGGTGTAACCCGTAGGTGGTGCTATCCCAAGGGCTACTACCCCTGTCTGTTTGACTACGGACAGGTTGAGGGGCCTAGGTACTATGGCGGGTGCCTCCACCCAGAGGTCAGGGTTTGTAGTGGTTAGACTAACTTGGTCACAGAACTCTGGGACACTGAGACCCCCTTTTATCCCCCATAGTGACTCACACGGTACACCAGAGTTACAGCCCCAATACCCCACGTTTACACACTGTTAACTCATATAGATACCACTTACCCTCAAGACTGATTCAGCAGCACGTCTCTGAAGACCCCCTGTAAAGTTAGGTTAATCAACATACACAGCAAAACACAGTACTGTTTCCATAAGTACCACCACCACAGATAGAATATAGTATAACAACAACAAATCTGATTTATTTAGGGGACAGTAACACGGGAGGGGGAAATCAGGTTAATTAGTGGCATTAAATCACAGTACTGTGCACGCATACAGGATCTGAAAAGTCACACTCTGGTTACCCAGGTTGGGGGTTAGCCAGGTCCGTTGCCCGGGGTTGGCTGGCAGGTGCAGATGGATAGAGCCCTGTAGAAGAAAATATATGCAAAACACCCAATTGTAATCCAGAGCCAGAGGGCTCAGTCCATGAAATGGTGAAACAACAAGAATTAGATGACACACTTGTGATTGAAAAACAAGCTGCAGGGGAATACCCTAATTTGTACTCACAACACCCAAGCTGGGGATCAGATGTAGAATGTCCCTCTGGATTGCCAGAAGAGCAGGGCATGAGGACAAGGTGTGACTGGACCCCACTGCAGTTGATAGCAAACGGATGTCCGAATTAAGATGGGGTTTACTTCCAGCTTCAGCACACAATTCACTGTACAGGGGACTTGAAATAGTGATTCCCCAAAAGCTGTATGCACATTTATATGTAAAATGAAAGTACTATACCTGGCAGGCTGCTCCTCGATCCCGCTCGCAATTATTGCAAAATACCTGGGAGCACACACAGCAGCTTCAGTTCCTGTCTTCTACAGAGTGAGCCTGGTTTACACACTTCTAGTGCTTCTTTCTCCTCAAAACTCAGATTCAGTCCAAACTGGCACTCACAAAGGCTGCAGACCGAAACTCAAGGCCTCACACGTGCTTCCTGTGTGAAACTACACACCGCAGAAGCACACAGCTCCTTTTCTCTTCACTACCACAACTGATCTGACCTTTCCAGTCACAGAGCAGAGCATTTCCTTTAGCTCCACACTATTCTGTTGGCTGATTCAGCTGTCACTCACAAGAAGACTCCCTCTGTTGGTAAAAAAGACGCCAAGGTTAAAACCACATTTCCCAGAGTCACTGGCCATACAGTACATAGGTGGCTGGCTCCTCAATGAGAGTCCAAGTTCTGATTTGACAGCAGCAGGCTCCATTTTAAAGGTCCCCCCACACTGATTGGTCCAGTTCAGCAGTTCAAAACCAGAATGGAGGGCTAGGCAAAAACAGTTCAGACTGCAAAGAAAAGCAGGTTAGACAAACTGTATTTTCATTATTATTCTAAACATTTCTGGCAGATTGTTACACCTTTTGAAAGAGTTCCCTCTACGCATTTAGTAACAGCAGAAAAGGAGCGAGTTGAAACACACAATCCCCCTTCTAAATTAATTATGTCTGCAAAGCAGACAGCTCTTAAAGAGAGAGTACATGGAGGCTCAAATAGCACTCACTTGGAACCACATTTAAACAGCTCAGATGCCGAACACCGCCCAGACTTGGAGCATTCAGGCAAGCTCCTGGAAGACTTTTGGGAACCCCCATTTGCAGGGGGGTTACACCCTTCCTGGCATGGAAAACATGGCATCCGCATCAAGTAAGTACCCAGATAAGTTTCAATACAACCATATACATTTACAACAGTATCACACTAGGCTTATACATGTAATCATCAGTGAACATATGACATTACCAGAAACATTTCTGAAACTTTTCAGTACATCACTTTGTATACAGTATTATTCACACATTGTACCATAACTCAGGTTATTACCTCCTGTACATGAAACCTGAAGAGAGGAGGCCCTTCCATATCAGCTACCTTGGGGCTGAATGGGGCAGGGGCACCCTACCTAGAGGGCAACACAAGTAACTGGGAGTTAGCACTGATGTTCAGTTTGGGCAATGAGCTCGGGGACATATACACTCCTTTATGGACAACATTGAGAGGCAAGTTCACAGGCCTCCCAAGGGAATCATAACTGAGGTGCACCACAGGCTTTACACCTCAACCTGTCTTTCTAGGGAGAACTGTTACAGTCTCTGCACTCTGAGCCTCATTTTCAGCATTGTCCTCACTTGTCAGGGGAGTTTCCATTGGGGTAGAGAGGCTAGAACTTGGGGCACTTTCAGCTCCAGGAGTTACAATCTCTAAGGCCACAACACTAGGCTCACATGGAGAGCTTTTGGACACTGGCAGTGGACCGTCAGGGTACTCAAAATGCTCTTCTTGTTCTGGTATAGCACCAGTCTGTTCCAGTCCATCGTCTTCCTCCTCTGAAAGCTCAAACAGTTCAACCATGCACAATGATTCCATATCATCTGATTTGATGCTTTGCACTTCACTTTCTGGGAGCATTGGCTCCAGGGACAAAGCTGGGGGCTTAGACAGTCCAGAAGGCCCAGCTTCATCTTCAGGATTGACTAGGGGATTGCCCCAAAACAATTGACTCAGTTCGTAAGAAGAGTAGTATTCAAAGCCACACTCACATTCCTCTGACATGGACTGACAGTCATGTTCAACTGGGACTTGTGGTGGGGAACACTTTAACTCAGCTTCTGTAGGTGCGGACCTTCTTGATTTTTTTCTTAGCAGCAGCTCTAGTCATTGGTCCTGAGGGGGCATTTTCTGGGGGCTCAGATTCAATCAAGATTTGTCCAATGGGCAGTAAATGATTTCTATGCATTGTTTTACCATCTTTTGAATTATTCTCAGGCCTTACTTTGTACACAGGCAGATCATCTAGTTTGCCCACTACAATGTGAGGGAGATGGTGCCATCTGTCAGCAATCTTATGTTTGTCATGCAGTCCCAGATTTCTTAGCAATACCCGATCTCCCTCCTGGAGTTCCTGTGCTTTCACCTTTTTACCATACCTTTCTTTGTTGGCCAGATTTCTTTCGGCAGCCATGGTTTGAGCCAGTTGGTACACATGATTTAGTGGGGCCTTTAACTTTTGCACATACTGTAAATAGTTGTCAGCTCGAACCCCATCAGGAGAAACTACAAAACATACACCTACTGGTAGTCGAGCTTCTCTTCCAAACATCAGGTGGTAGGGGGAGAACCCAGTGGCATCAGTTTTGGTGCAGTTGTAGTCATGTACCAGGGTGCTAATTTGTTGGCTCCATCTAGGCTTGTCCTTTGGGTGGAGGGTGCCTACCATATCTAGCAAAGTGCGGTTGAAACGTTCAGGCTTTGGGTCCTCCTGGGGGTGGTAAGGGGTGGTTCTGGACTTTTGCACTCCCCACAGAGAAAGCATCTCTTTGATCAGACGACTCTCAAAGTCTCTCTCTTAATCAGAATGGATTCTTTGTGGAGCCCCATAGTGAACAATAAAGTTTTCTACAAGTACTTTTGCCACAGTGGATGCCTTCTGGTCCTTGGTGGGGAAAGCTTGGGCATATCTCGTAAAATGGCCAGTGACCACCAGCATATTACTAATATTTCTTTAATCTGACTCCAAACTCAGAAAATCAATACAGACCAGCTCCATGGGGGTGCACTGGTGGTGATGTTAACAAGGGGGGCACCCCTCTGGGGCAAAGCTTTCCTCTGTAAGCAGCAACTACTAGTTCGAATGTGTTGCTCAACATCAGCCCCCATCTTAGGCCAATAGAATCTGGATCATCTCACAAAGTCAAGTGTTCTGTCTATACCAAGGTGCCTCATGTGGTTGCGTAAAGGACCTCAGTACTGAGTCTCAAAAGGCAGTGGGCAGCACTAGTTGTTGTTTGTCTATCTGTCCCCCTCTGTCTACTGTTTCTCTGTATAACAGTCTATTGATCAGTTTCAACTTAGGACTTCCTTGTACAACAATGCATTTCTCAAATCAGTGGAGCGTAATTTGGTTACATCTTTCCCTGCATAGAGGGCTTCTAAAGCTGATTTGATCATGGGATCTCTGGATTGAGTCCGCTGAATACTGTCATTGTCCAGCTGAGGCAGTGCATCAATGTATATTGCAGGAGAGTAGCAATAAGCAGCAGGTATGCAATTCTCAGAGGATCCCAAACAATCCACCATACTGTCCACTACATCCGTGGACATTTGTTCCCCCTGTCAAACTTCTGGCTGAGTGCTCGAATATTAGGTTCTGACAGTCTGACCCAGTCATTCCGGGGAACAGGCCTCCGGGAGAGAGCATCAGCATTTATGTGGTTCAGGCCTGCTCTGCATTCAACAGAATAGTTGTATGTAGATAATGCAGAAAGCCACCTATGACCAGTGGCATCCAACTTAGCTGAAGTCTGCACATAGGTCAAAAGATTATTGTCAGTTTTTACTAGTACCTTAGCCCCATACAAGTACTCATGGAACTGGTCAACAATAGCCCACTTCAAAGCTAGGAACTCTAACTTATGTACAGGATAGTTCTTTTCAGATGGGGTCAGGCTTCTACTGGCAAAGGCCACTGGTCTCAGGCCATTCTTATGCTCTTGGTACAATACAGCCCCCAAGCCTTGCAGGCTAGCATCAGTGTGCAAGACATAGGGCTTCACTGGATCTGCATAGGCAAGGACAGGAGCGTGGGTAAGTTGATATATAATCTCATGAAAAGCAGCTCCACACTCAGGTGTCCATCTGGCTCCAAATACTTAATTGGGACAGAAATATACTCTGTCAGGCTCAGAAGAAACTGACCTCTTGTATTTTTTGTGGGTAGGAGGGTAACCTTGAGTAAGATTAAGTTAAGGACGGATCACTCTTGAATAGTCCTTGATGAAACGGCGATAGTAGCCACAGAATCCCAGGAATCTTTGCAATTCTTTTAGAGTGTGGGGCTGTGTCCAGGTGGTCAAGGCCTCAACTTTACTTGGGTCGGTCTCTATTCCCTCACTCGATACTATGTGTCCCACATACTTTACAGAGGTTTGGAAGAACTGACATTTATCAATGGATAGTTTAAAGCCAAAGTCTTCCAGTCGGTCCAACACCTTGAATAATCTGGTCTCATGTTCCTCTTGTGAGCTGTCAAACACAATAACATCATCTAGTATTACCAGGCACTCTAATAAGTTCATGTCCCCCTCTGCATACTCCATCAATCAATGAAAAGTGGCTGGGGTGCCTGAAATCCCTTGAGGCATCCTCAGGAATTCACAGAAGCCCAGCGGACAGATAAAGGCTGTCTTCTCACGGTCTTCTGGGGCCATCGGGATCTGGTAGTACCCACTGCGAAGATCCAGCACAGAGAACCACTTGCTACCATTCAGGCAGTCCAAAGCATTCTGAATGCGGGGCATTGTACACTGATCAGGGATAGTCTGCCGGTTTAAAGTGTGATAATCCACGCACATCCTTACTGTCCCATTCTTTTTTCTCACTACCATGAAGGGGGAAGCATAGGGGCTTCTGGATTCTTGTTTTACACCAGTAGCTAGCATCTCTTGCTGATTCTGTCTCACATCATCTATGTCAGCAGGGGCCAGGCGTCGAGACCTCTCACAAATTGGCCTTTCATCATGCAGCCGGATGTGGTGCTCAGCTCCTTGCACACATCCTACATCCCATTCCTTTAAAGAAAACACCTGGCCTGTCTAGGGAAGCTTTCTACTGATTCTCATCTTCCATTCAGCTGGCAATGGGGAGTCCCCAAAATCAAACAAGTCGGGCATCACTCTGTCATTCTCCCCTGAACACTTGTTACTGGGTAGCACTGCAGTATCTTCACAATGTACATTAGCCAGGGAGCAACCTCTATTTATTCGAATCTCTGTATCACACACATTATGAACTTGAACCATTACCCTTCTGGCATAAGCATGGGCTGTGGCAGGCAAAATACTTGGCTTGACCAGCAGTCCTTCCGGCAATTTCTCATCGCCTGGTGCATCCAGCATGAGGATTTTATCCTTGACATCCTTTCTGATACGGACTCCCCCCTGTAAGGTACACTAGGCATTTGGCACCAGAATCAGAGACTCGGGATCCTTCTTCCAGACATTTCCAACTGGTTCTCTGGGTCCATTTTTTCAGCATCTCTCTGTGCCTCATAGGCTTTCTTGATCAAGGCCGGGATTCTTAAAGCTCTACCAGTCCTTGACCCTTGTTTCTCATAACACAATTGCGCCAACTGTCCAAACATATGCACATTCATCCCAATTAGTAGAGGAATCCCATCATACAGTCCAGTAGGGGGACACACTAAGGCCAGGGTCTCTACTTGCTCTGCTACTCCAGCCATGGAGGTAGGGAAAGATAGCCAAACTCGGATATACCCAGAGTAGGGGTAGGCCTTCTCACTTAACCCGCATCCATGCAGTTCTTCCAACGGTTGTAAGGGTACGTCTGACAAATGCTTCTGATACCAATCCTGGAACATAATTGTCACTTGGGAGCCACTGTCCAACACAGCTCTGGTGGGCACACCATTCACTTTTACTGTTGCTTCCATTGAAGGGCTCACTATTCTGGAGCAGTCTGGACAGGTGGTAGCAAGGGCCTGGGTAGATGATCTAGCCACATAAGGACGTGAGTTAGCATTTTTGGGACCTTCACTGCGGTCATTTTGTGCACCTCTTAACCACTGTTTTGTGCTCCAAAGCTCTCCTTGTAGCTGGCTCACCACTCTCTCTCTAAGTCTTTCCGAGACCGGCATTCCATCTTCATGTGCCCATCTTTCCCACAATTATGGCAAAATATGTCTGCTGAAGTTTGGGGTGACCGAGGCATCACATTGGGGGCTGCGGCATTGGTACTATCAATAGAAAACCTTAGTGCCACCTCAGCCTGTGGTGAGTTGGACATTTGGAGACATCTCTTCAGTTCCCTCACTTCCATAGTCAAGGCATCAAGTTTTGAATTGTTGTCAACATGAGGTGCCTGGGTAGGCACCCCAACTCCCATAGTAGAAGCAGTCGGGCAAGTGTCGGTGCCCATACTGGTAGGAGCGGCCTTCATGATGAGACTGTCTGTTACTTTCCTAATCTCCCTCAGCAGTTCACCCCATGATGGCACACCCTTTTCCTTCTCAGAGCACTCATTAACTGCCAACCTATGCCCCTGAATTTCGCTTGACGGGTCACCCTCAGTCACTCGGGTCGTTGCAGCAGCTATTGGTGCAAGTCCCTCTCGGGGTCGCCTTATCTTAACTCCTTGAATTTCTCTCATTAGCTCATCATAGGAGGGTGGGGATTCCAGTCAATTAGCCAGCCGTAACTGAAGCAACAGCAGTTCTGAGAAGGCGGCAGACTTAAGGATCCTGTCCAGCCTGGTTCGGTCCAATTCAATCGCTGACAAACTACCCTTTCTGAGGCATTCTTGCAACAATTTTTCCAGCCAAGATACATACACAGACAACTCCCCTTGGAACTGTTGTGCATTTCTTACTCTCCACCACAGATCCTCATCAGAATCTGGCTCCCATACACATTCTCCAAGGCCTCAATATAGTCCTGTGCAGTCGCTTCAGGGTTACTGGCCCATTTGGCACAGATGGTAGCCAGGGTGGGATCTCGGAGGCTCTCACTCACCCTCTTTCGCTTTTCTGCTTCCGAGCATTGCCATTCTAGCACTTGAGGGGCAACTTAATCTATCCAGGTCTCCCAGTCATCCTCCCCTTGTGAGGTGGGGAGGGTGCCAGAGAAAATTTTCAACCTGCAGTAAGAGTCTTGACTATTGACAGGTACAGACATAGGGGCTAGCACTGGAACAGAAGGAGGGGCAATAATGGGTGCTGGAGAGGGAGAGGGTGTTGGGGGAGGAATGTTCTCAGGTGGCAATACTAGTTTCTTTAAATCCTCCACAGTTTTCCCTTCCTCCAGCAACAACTGAGCAAATTTCTCCTCAAAGATTTCAGACAGTGGGGGAGGCTCGTTCTCCCTGGGGTCTTTACTGTCTTTGGTTATCACTCTCCAGACAGTTTCCCCTGGGGTAATAGTCTGTGGCACTTTTGAACTGTCTACAGGGTCCTTACACTCTATTAGGGCCATGAAAGTTTGAGCGAGCAAATCAGCCTGTCGCCCCACCACCACAGGGTATCGTAAACATTCGACCTTGGAAAGTACTCCCTCTACAGTGTCCGTACTGGTACCCAGCAGGATATGCAAGATAAGTATAGCATTTTGGGGGTCGATCTCCTGCCAAGTACACCACTTCACCAACTGGTGTACAGCCACTTCTGTTGGGGGATCCATTTATTTTTAACAGTAATTCATAAATGTGGCCACTAGAGGATGCCTATCCCAGTGGTGCCTCCAAGATGTAACTCCTAGGTGGCGCTATCCCAAGGGCTACTACCCCTGCCTGTTTGACTACAGACAGGTTGAGGGGCCTAGGTCCTATGGCGGGTGCCTCCACCTAGAGGTCATGGTTTGTAGTGGTTAGACTAACTTGGTCACAGTGTTCTGGGACACTGAGACCCCCTTTTATCTCCCTTAGTGGCTGACACAGTACACTGCAGTTACAGCCCCAATACCCCACATTTACACACTGTTCACTCGTATAGATACCACTTACCCATGAGACTGACTCAGCAGCACATCTCTGAGGACCCCCTGTAAAGTAAGATTAATCAACATACACAGCAAAACACAATACTGTTTCCATAAGTACCACCGCCACAGATAGAATATAGTATAACAACAACAAATCTGATTTATTTAGAGAACAGTAACACGGGAGGAGAAAATCAGGTTAATTAGTGGCATTAAATCACAGTACTGTGCACTAATACAGGATCTGAAAAGTCACACTCTGGGTACCCAGGTTGGGGGGGAGCTAGCCAGGTCCGTTGCCCGGGGTTGGCCAGCAGGTGCAGATGGATAGGGCCCTGTAGAAGAAAATATATGCACAACACCCAATTGTAATCTGGAGCCAGAGGACTCAGTCCATGAAACAGTGAAACAACAAGAAATAGATGGCACACTTGTGATTGAAAAACAAGCTGCAAGGGAATACCCTGATTTGTACTCACAACACCCAAGCTGGGGATCAGATATAGAATGTCCCTCTGGATTGCCAGAAGAGCAGGGCATGAGGGCAAGGTCCTTGTGACTGGACCCCACTGCAGTTGATAGCAAATGGATGTAGTCCGAATTAAGCTGGGTTTACTTCCAGCTTCAGCACACAATTCACTGTACAGGGGATTTGAAATAGCGATTCCCCACAAGCTCTATGCACATTTATATGTAAAAGGAAAGTACTATACCAGGCAGGCTGCTCCTCGATCCCGCTCGCAATTACTGCAAAATACCTGGGAGCACACACAGCAGCTTCAGTTCCTGACAGACCAAGCACAATTCAGCAATTTCTCCAGTCTTCTAATGGGTGAGCCTGGTTTACACACTTCTAGTGCTTCTTTCTCCTCACAATTCAGATTCAGTCCAAACTGGCACTCACAAAGGCTGTAGACCGAAACTCAGGGCCTCACACGTGCTTCCCACGCGAAACTATACACTGCAGAAGCACACAGCTCCTTTTCTCTTCACTGCCATAACTGATCTGATCTTTCCAGTCACAGAGCAGGGCATTTCCTTTAGCTCCACACTATTCTGTTGGCTGATTCAGCTGTCACTCACAAGAAGACTCCCTCTGTTGGTAGAAAAAGGCGCTAAGGTCAAAACAACTTTTCCCAGAGTCACTGGCCATACAGTACATAGGTGGCTGGCTCCACAGTGAGAGTCCAAGTTCTGATTTGCCAGCAGCAGGCTCCATTTTAAAGGTCCCCCCCCACACTGATTGGTCCAGTTCAGCAGTTCAAAACCAGAATGGAGGGCTAGGCAAAAACAGTTCAGACTGCAAAGAAAAGCAGGTTAGACAAACTGTATTTTCATTATTACTCTAAACATTTCCTGGCAGATTGTTACACCTTTTGAAAGAGTTCCCTCTGTACATTTAGCGACAGCAGAAAAGGAGCGAGTTGACAGCAGTCCGGGCAGGACTTGGGCATTGAAACACACAATCCCCCTTCTAATTTAATTATGTCTGCAAAGCAGACAGCTCTTAAAAAAACAGTACATGGAGGCTCAAATAGCACTCACTTGGAACCACATTTAAACAGCTCAGACACCGAACACCGCCCAGACTTGGAGCATTCAGGCAAGCTCCTGGAAGACTTTTGGGAACCCCCATTTGCAGGATGGTTACACTTGAAAAATTGCACATTGCAAACAGGTGACCAGATACATACATTTCAAGACTGAAGAAATTGTACAGAGACTCGGGTAAGCAATAAGAGAGACATTACAGGCGCAGGTAGCAAAAGTTACAATACATCCAGATAACCTTTCCTCTATAACTCCACAGTGCCACCCCACCTGCAACCTTTCAAGCTCAAACTCAGAAGGTACTGCACCGTAAAGTAAAATTAAGGCACTGATTGGAAAAATAAATACAAAAACAGTGCTTTAGCAGTTTTAATCGTGTGTGAGTGTGTGTATGTGTAAAACTACGGCAACCACCTGCAAAGTCACAGCTTCTCATAATTAATTCTAATGCAGGAAAAATAACTATTTTTCTACAAAACTTAATTTAAACTATTTTTTCTTAACATTTTATATTAAACTGTTTTTTTGTTTATAGTACCCATTTTCTAAGTGCAGTAATATCCTCCAATGTGGGTGGTATTGTGCTATACCAGACCTTTCAGGGGCTATAAGGCCATCCGCCTGTGGCATCGGGCCTCATTATGCCCCAGGGTGGACCAGTATAGTACAATACCACCCACCTTGGAGGGTATTATTGCTTAGGGCAGTATTGCTTACACAGATTCCTAGCGGCCCAATCACAAAAATCAGGACTGAATGACCGCAGATAATTAGTGGCCCTCCTCATATTACACAACATGTGTGTATTCATAAATATCAAAATAAAAAGTGTTAACTTGACCCAACATAGCAAGATAATATTATGCTGCTAAGTAGAGTATATCACAAGACATACTGAACCAATCAGAGTGCAGCTTTCACAATGCTGACAACATCACAATAGCCAAGAGCAGCACTGATGCGAGCAATCTAAATAGAACAGAAACAGTTACATCCTAACATAGAAACATAGAAACTGTCAACAGATAATGGCCACTAGGCCCATCCAGTCTGTCCATATGCCCTATTATAAAAAGGTTCTCAGAATTGCTGCGATCTGATTGGCTGTTAGGATTCCAACAGCCTTGCATTAATCCATGTTATACAGTCATGTACAGCCTGATCACAATGGCACATGGATTCTTCCTGTCAGCATTCCATCCTTTAGCACTGCTGAATGACTAGAATGATGCATTCTGATTTTGAACCAGCATTCTTAAACTGTTGGTGGAAGAACTATTTTATTAAAAATCTCCCTCTAAATGAGGAAAACATTTAAAAAAATATGCTTTTAACCCTCTTCTTTTGGAACAATTTTTTATAATAGCAATAAGGCACTCCCAGGAGTAAGAGTAACAGTCAGTTAATCACCCCCTAGGGGCAATATGGCACTCGGCTGTGCCTCGTGCCACATTACACCCCTAGGGGGTGATTAACAGACTGTTACTCTAACCCCTTGTCATGCCTTATTGCTTAATACATTGTGTGTGGCCACTGACCCTATCTGATCAATTGCTTTCCATCTACAGGCTGTCATGGCAGAGAGGGGGTGGACATGGCAGCAATCACCAAGACATGGGCCACCCAAAACCATGACTGGGACCTGGCAGTTCCAGGTTACAGACTATTCTGCAAGGACAGAGTTAAGGGAGAAAGGAGGGGGGTAGTGCTGTATGCGAGAGAGGGGCTAAAGTTTGTTAGGGAAGGGGGGAGGAGGGAGATACAGAGGCTCCATGGATGCAAATCGAAGATCCAAAAAATAGGACACTACGGTTGGGGTGGTGTACAGGCCACCCGCCCATTTGGAAGAGACAGATAGGGTATTGGTGGAACAGATCCAGAGGAACTGTGGGAAAGGTGGGGTGGTGATAGTAGGTGACTTCAACCTGCCGGGAGTGTAGTGGGGGACACCTGCCACCAAGTGTAGAAGGGAACAGATAATGCTGAACGCCTTCCAGGACAACTTCCTGATGCAGATGGTCAGCAAACTAACTAGGGAAGGGAATACCCTTGACCTCGTACTGTCTAATGGGGAGTGGGTGAGGGATTTGAGGGTGGAGAAACCACTGGCAGGGAGTGACCGCTGGACAGTATGGTTCCAGTTGCAGATGGGTAGTGAGAGGGGGGCATCTGGCACAAAGGTGCTAGACTTTAGAAAAGCTGACTTTAAAAAGATGGGTGAAGGGGGTACAAGGGTTCCTGGACAGAATTCAGCCTAATATGGACATGAATCAGAGGTGGGAACTCATTTAGCTAGGGACAGTGGAGGGAACAAATTCCTGTTGCAAGGCCCAAAGTAAAAAGACTAGGGCGAAGAAACCTAGCTGGATGAGCAAGGGTGTCATAGACTGGGTGAGGAAGAAAAGAGTCACCTATAGGAGATACAGGAGAACTGGGAGGAGAGGGGGACAGGGAGGAGTACCTGAAGGAAGCAAAGGAGGTGACCAGGGAAGTAAGGGCAGCAAAGGCATCAAGGGAGCTCAGGCTGGTGAAGGGAATTAAAGAAGGGGGAAAAATACTTTTTCAGGTACATCAGGGAGAAAAGGGGTTGTAAGGACCAAATAGTAAGGATGAAGAAGGAGAGGGAAAGGGTGGAAAAAGGAAGTGAAAAGGCAGAAGTGCTTAACGACTACTTCTGCTTGTTTTTTACTAAAGAGAAAGGAGGGGGGAAATACCTAAGGTTGGTGGAGGATAGGATCAGAGGGGGAGGAGTGACGGACAGAGAAATCACAGAAGGTAGAGTGCTATTGGGGCTAAGGGCACTGAGGGTGGACAAGGCACCGGGATCCGGATGGCATACACCCTAGAGTACTGAAAGAGTTGGCAGACGTCCTGGCAGGCCTATTGGCAGGCCTGTTTAATGCCCTCTGGACTCAGGGTGTGTGCCTCAGGATTGGAGGATGGCTCACATGGTTCCATTCCATAAGAGCTGACCCAAAGATTAACCAGGGAACTGTAGACCAGTGAGTCTCATGTCCATAGTGGAGAAACTGATGGAAACAATTCTGAAGGAAAGGCTGGTGACCCGGCTGGAGGTCAGTGGGGTGAAAGACAATCGGCAGCATGGTTTTGTCAAGGGTAAATCCTGCTAGACCAACCTAGAGGACTACTATGACTGGGTGACTAGGAAAATGGACAAAGGACACGCGGTGGATGTCCTGTACCTGGACTTGAGTAAGGCATTTGACTCGGTGCCACATGGGAGACTAGCATGTAAGCTAAGGGGCACAGTGGCAGGGGCAAAATTGGTGGGATGGGTGGAGAACTGGCAGCAGAGGGTGGTGGTAGTGGCAGGAGAGTTATCATGCCCAAGGCAGTGATGAGCGGGTTCCCACAGGGGTCAGTGCTGGAGCCGGTGTTATTTGGGGTATTTATTGCAGACATCTCAGTAAGCATAAATAGCAAGATCAGTCTATTTGTGGATGACACCAAGATGGCAGCAGTGGTAGATAGCCAAGGGGGGGGGGTGACAGGGATTGCAGGAAGTTCTAACAAGGCTGGGAACATGGTCTGACACCTGGCAACTTGGTTTCAACGCCAAAAAATGCAAAGTGTTGCATTTCAGGGCAAAGAATCCAAAGAGGAGCTACCATCTGGGGGGGGATACAGCTAGCTGTGACTGAGGAGGAGAACGATCTGGGGTGCTCACTGCAGGAGCAATGAACAACTTGGCACAGTGTAGGAAAGCAGCAGCAGTGAGCAACAAGATACTGGGTTGTATTGCAAGGGGTATAACCTCTAAGAGGAGGGAGATGATTCTGCCATTATACAGAACGCTGGCCAGACCCCACCTGGAGTACTGCGTTCAGTTTAGGCACTCTTACCTAAAGAGGGACATTAGATTACTGGAAGTGGTGTAACGCAGACTAACAAAGATGATCCTGGGTCTAGGGGAGTTACCATATGAGGTTAGACTGAGGGAGTTGAACAGGCACTCTCTTGAGGAGAGGAGGGGCAGGGGGATATGACTGAGACCTTTAAGTACATGAGAGGAATAAACAGGACAGGCATGGAGGGACTTTTCAAGGGGAGAGTGAGGAGAGACACTTAGGGCCATGACATGAGATTGGAGGGTGGAAGGTTTAGGAGGAAAATGAGGAGGCATTCCTTTAGGGAAAGGGTGATAGCTCTGATTTGGCAATGGGCTATGTGCCCATCCCAGTGTGTAACACGCCATCGAGTGCATAATAAATAAGTCTCCCAACCCAGAGCAGGCAATGGGCTGGAAAGGTAAAGGGCTATGTCATGTGCACATTGGGGACAACAGCTCCAGCAGCCTCTCACACCATAGCCCCTGACTCAGCAAAGGACTTAGTACCAACCAAGCATATTCATGCCCATAGACAGTCAGCAGAGCCAGGACATGATAATAGCAACTTAGGGGGGACTTAAAATGAAATTGCAGCATGATGCCAGCACTAGACTCTACATGTAAACAGAGATGGCAGCCCCCATGACTTCACAGCTTGCAGAAGAAAGCCATTTGGGCTATCTAGTTTGCTCCTATTGCAAGGTCTGCAGCTTGAGCTACTGTCTCTTCTCCCTACTCCTCCCATCCTGTCAACCTATGATCCTTACCTTCACCCTATGCCTATCCCAGCCTGTCTTTAAGTGGTTGCAGTTATAGTACCTTGGAAATTTGATACAGGGTTCGAGTTTAGTTCGGGTTCCATTGGGGCTTCTATTCAAGGGATCTAGTTCAGTTCAGTTAGTCGGAAAATCCAACAGTTTGCATTTGGTTTGGGTTTGGTTCATGGACGAACTTTGGCTCTGTGTTAAACCCCGTCCCCATCTTAAAATATGACAGACTCCACCCTCCCCCCTTCTATTCCTAACCTTCCAAGTTTGGCAAGAAGAGGCAGTCTAATTGAAGACAGTGGGCAGCTTCCTTTGAATTTTAAGTTAACAACCGGAAGTTGCTCCTATCCTCCCAGATCCCTTTGTAGCTTCTTTTATTACCTTGCTGCTGGTATCATCCTGCCTCTTCTTTGATCATTGCAGCACACTTAAAAAGTGTAGGAGTCTGCCGGCCCAGTGGTGCTGAGGTTTGAGGTGCTGGACACCACTCCTGCGTGCCACACACCAACCAGGTTCGGGAACAACCTCAAGTTAGTCAGGGTGCGGCATGGGGGTTGGGTGGGGTGGGTGGGGCAGGACTGAGCTACTGCTGCCCTCTCCCAGGGAGGGGTGTCCCAGTCACCATCCCAAAGTCCCGCCATCACCAGGTGGAGGCCCAGTGGTGGCGCAGGTGGACAGCAGCGGCCATTAACTGGGGAGGTTGGGCTATGGAACAAGGCATTCCAGTTGTACCTACCCCGACACCCTGCATGTATCTCTGCCTACCCAGATAAAATCCATGTGCACACCTTATCTTTCTCACGTCACATTTCCACACACATGTAGTCCCATGTACCTAACCCACCCCACCACCATGTACCACTGCACTACCACATTCACATACACACATGAGCCTTTTAGATATGTGTTTCCATGCTTCTATAGCCCCATAGTCCCTGCACCACTCCCTAACCACATAACATGGCATGGAGTATCCACATACCCAGGACCACATACATATCTCCCCCACACCCCTACCATGGTATTGCATCTCCACATACCCTGGACCACCCATGTACCTACCACCCCCTACCCAACCTACTCTGGCACCACTCATGCACCTCCCACTCCTCACCTAACCTGACATGATGAAAATATATCTCCCCCACCCACCTACAATAGCAGGTTGTATCTACATACCAATTGCAAGTCTATCAGAATGAAACCATGTCCCGTAGTGACAGAACCCCAGAACTAGAAAGAAAGACCACCCTCCTTCAGCTACTCTACACCTAATACTCCACATTGCTCACTCACCCTTCAAGGCCAAGGCCAGCCTCTGCCCCCTCCCAGATCAGCCTACATGTGGCTTGAACACCCACACAGTACAACATGCCCCACCTTAGCTGGCTACTTTCCTTGCAGCTGGACCAGCTTAACCACCCTCCCTGTAGCTGAACCATCATCCTACACATAGACCACCCTCCACCCCCTCCCTACAATCCCACAGTCCCTACAACTGGACCAACACCAAGTTCAGGATCCCCTAGTTGATCATTCTCCCTGTAGCTGAACCATCACCCTACACATAGACCACTCTCCACCCCCTCCCAACAATCCCACAGTCCCTACAACTGGACCAACACCAAGTTCAGGATCCCTAGTCGATCATTTTCTAAGTAGCTGGATCCTCCCCCACAGAATAGTCTGGTTATATCCCATCCCCAACCCATGTAGATGAAGCCACCCCCTGCAAGTGCCCCACCACCATACAGCAGAGGGCTGGGAAGTGGAAGACTCACAGCAGAGAGCTGCTGCTATGGTGCTGCCTCGCGTCCCACTGTAGAAGTTCTGTCAGACAAAAAATGCACACACACACCCTTCCCCAGCTCACACACTTATGTACTCTATTGGCAAACACAAGCAATGATCCTGCTTTCAAGTTTTGACATGTATAATATGGGAGCACGCTTTATGTACTCATGCTTGTTAGCCCTGGTAGGCTCTGCCATTCAAGTATTTATTTTCTAGTTCTGTGGTCCAACTGCTTGCCACAGATCTAGAGAAAAAGACTAGAATGCCAGTGTCTATCATAGCAGTTGAGCAGTAGTACGTGAAATGGACAGCCATCATGTGGATGTCAAAACCCAGAAGCACGCTCATTGACTTCTGCAAGATGTTCACGGAGCGCTTCGTTTAAGTTTAATTTTTTAACATCCTAAGCCATAACCATGTTTATATGGGTTTTTCTTATGTAGACTGGACACTGGCAAAGAATAATGCTGACAGTGTGAGACAGTGCTCTGCTAAGAAGATATGGCAGAATAACCAAGATGGTAAGGGGAACTTGTTAAACCAGGAAAGGCACACAAAGCTGAAGCTTGTTCCCTGGTGTGATCTGGGAGCACAAAGAAGTTAAGTGACTTGCTCAGGGTCACACAGTATGCAAGTGTTGGCTGATGGGTTTCAGATTAGAGTAATGAACAGTGAATGAGCTTGGTACAGGGTTTGATTCCAACAACCTCCACTTACATACTGTGTGACTCTGAGCAAGTCACTTAATCTCCCCAGTGCTCCCAGGTTGCCACTTAAAATGAGCACTTGTGCCTAGTGGGACTTACCCAGTTACCAAAGACTTAAAAAAATCAAAAATAAAGTTTTGTGAACTTGGGCAGGTGGTGTTACGCATGCATTCAAAAGCTGGCAATTAGACTCCAGGGTGCAATATCGGAGGGTGTGGGATGACAGTACACACCAGGGAGAAAGTCATGGTTACAGGGACAGGTGACCATGGGTCAGGGGCGACCACTAGGGACCAGGTACATCTGTAGAAATATTGCAGCAGGTGATCAGAGGGTGGGGGGACCAGTGTACACCAGGGTTATCAGTATTAATAAAGATGTGGTGCTGACTGCTGTGGAATGTAGTGTCACCACTCATTCTCTGATGCTCTGACACAATATTCTGAGCAACTCCTTTGTGTCTACTGTGGACCCTCTACTACTAGACACCCATCCCGATGTCACCATGCCTCCCTGGTGGCTAATGGCCCCCTCCCCGCACTAAGAACATTATCCAGTCACACCCCCATGCCGCAGTAGCTGTGGCACAGCTCTACTCTCACCTTCCCAGCCAGCCACTGTATGTGATAACAGGGAGCACACATAGTCTACAGTATAGGGTCCCACTAGACATCAACGACTAACTAAGCATGTCAGGCAGGGGCATCAGAGGGCAGGAGTGCCAGTACATACTAGGGACAATGTCATGGTTATGGGGATGGGTGATCATTGGGGGGGGGCACTAGGGACATCTGTAGTAATATGCCAGTGGGCAATCAGAGGGTGGGAGTTACCTGTGGAGACCAGGGCAATCAGTATTGAGAAATGTATATATTACTCCAGGATTTCTACTTATCTTTTTAGTTTGTGTTCTATATATGTTGTCACAAACAGTATGTGGACTACAAAAAAAGAAACAGCTGCCATATTACTACAAATGTACCTGGTCTCCAGTGGTCACTCCTGACCAGTGATCACCCATCCTGGTAACCATGACACTGTCCTTGGTGTGTTGGCACCCCTTGCCCTCCAGTGCCCCTGCCAGACATGCTTAGTTAGTTGCTGGTGTCTTTGATGGGGGAGTTACTGGATGATGTGTTTGGTGCAGGGAGGGGCTGCTAGCAACTGAGGAGGCACAGTGGCACCAGGACAGGTGTCTATCAAGAGAGGGGTCACATTAGACACAAGGGATTAACTCAGCATTTTGAGCCGTGGCATCGGAGGGCGGGTGGTGCCGCTACACACCGCAGCAATCAGTACTACTATGATGGTGGGTCACAGGAGGGTGGGGGATGAGACTAAATACTAGGGAAATCACTGACATGGCACAGCAAGACAATTAAGGGTGGCAGAGGGTGCAAGGGACAACAAAGAAATCTTAATGATTATGGCAATGGACAATCAGAGTGTGCAGCGTGCTGCTACTGGACACCAGGGCATCCATAGGATCAATGTGCCACAGCTGGGGGTGGCTGGATGATTGCCCATGCTTGCTTTTCAATATCGTGCCCTGAAGCTTGATTGCCAGCTATATGCATGCATGCATACTTGCATACATGAGTAACACCACCTGCCCAAGTGCACAAAACTTGCATTTTTGAAACATGGCTTCTTAGCCAGAGCACTGCTCAATTGACTTCTCAAATTAAATACAATAGTAATAAATTAAAAAGTGCGGACGAATGGACTTACACACCATACTGTACTACATAGGCATGAATCCGTTCACAGATCCATGCCTGTGTAGTCCACACTGTGGACCAATGGGTTTACAGATCATACTGCAAGCTTTCATTCAGCGGGCGGCTGGGTGGTATGCGGACGGAGTGCAGTCACCCACCGATGATGGGGGGACTGGGTGGCAGGGGTCCTCAGAGGGTGGAGGGGAGGGGGGGTTCCACTGGCCCACCAGGGATAGCGGTATTGGATGGATGTCCATGATCAGGTTGAATGGGAGGGAGGGAGATACCACTAGACCACCAGGGATTTTAATCCTTACATTGTATGGTGATCATGGTTATGGGCAGGGAGAACCACTGGACCACCAGGGAGCTTAATCCTTACATTTTATGGTGATCGTGGTTATGGGTGGGGAGGGGGAACCATTGGACCACCAGAGAATTTAAACCATACTTCCTTATGGCTATCGGGTATAAAGGCAGGGAGGGGGATACCAGTAGACCACCAGGGATTGTACGGTTACCTTTGCCCACCATCAGGCTCACGGGGGGTCCACTAGACCACAAGGGCATGGGGTTAATACATTTTGCCGCACTTGTAGTTGCGAGCCGAGGGATGCCCCAGGACCCCCTTAGTCCTCACTGCAGTCTGTGCAGGGCGCCAGGCGCATTTCACCGGGCTGCCCAGCGCAAAGCATGCAAATGGGGACATAATGACATGCTAATGGCCCCAGTTGCACCTTGCATGCATTACATAGAAACATAGAAACATAGAATTTGATGGCAGATAAGGACCGCTTGGCCACCCAGTCTGCCCACTTCCCTGCCTACTGGATAAGCTGCAGATCCTAGTTAACCAGCAGCTTACTTCTTCCTACCCCCATCCCCTAGAATTGCCTTATGACTGTCCCATGCATGCTTGAATTCCACCACTGTTTTTGACTCCACGACCTCCTCCGGAAGGCCGTTCCATGCATCCACAATCCTCTATGTGAAAAAATACTTCCTTAAATTACCTCTGAGCCGCCCCCCCCATCTTCAAATTGTGCCCCCTTGTTCTTGCACACCTCATTATGGCCTCATTTGCATACCCCAGGCTGAATATCGTGGGTGATGCACATAGCACAACTGCACTTGAGCTGGCGCACCCCCCTGTTCCCTTTCTGCCTCTTGCGCTGGTGCAGTGCCACTTGTGTGTGCCATCCCTGCCATATTCAATGGTGCTGAGCCATGGCGCATCACCGATGAATATTGCCTGGTCCTGGCCCCGGTGCATTCCAGTTGTACTGCACCCAGGTTTGCACCACTGCCCGGTGCAGTCTCAATATCTGGCCCAGTGAGTCCAATCCCTATAATGTCTCTTTTGCACTAGTTGTTTGATCCCTTTGCACATCTCTGCTGATGCAAAGCTCTGTGTAGGCTGTATTAGCCCAAGATTGAGCTGCACTGACACCACCATTCAGAAGAGATGACATGCACTGCAGAGGGGAGAGCTTGTGTACCTGGAGGCAACTTCATAGCACCTTGAGTTCAAGACTGAGGAATTCAGGGGAAGGAGAGCTGCAGTACACAGGATTCACCACCGCTAGTTGAGAATTTTGGTTGTTGGAATGGTTACCCAGAGTCAGGGTGTACAGGACATACTGAGATCCCTCAGTCCTTCCTCATAAGGCTTTCAATGCAGCCCCTGAACTCTTTTAGTCCCCTTCCTCTGGATAGCTTCCATCTTGTCTATATCCTGCCTGAGATTTAGTTTCTAGGAATGGACACAGTACTCCATGTTGGGTCTCACCAACAATTTATACAACTGCACCTCTCTCCTTCTGCTATTCTTATCCCTTTCTATGTACCTCAGCATGCCAAGTGGCCCTACCCAGTACCTTATTGCATTACCTCACATGTTGAGGTCATCACATATTATTGCCCCAAAGTCTCTTTATTGCTTAGTGACCGACAACCCCCCCCACACCACATTTTATATTGCACCTCTTTTTTTTCTGTGCCACTGGTGCATGATTTCGCACTTTATCTCATTGAAAGCTTGCTATCATACCCTTGTTCACTCCTCGAGTTTCTCTGGTCTGTACATAGTCTCTGCACCCCCCACTTGAGTGTCCATTCTATTGCACATTCTGATGTAATCTGTAAAAAGGCAGACACTCCCTTCCAGCTCTTCTGCAATGTTGCTTATAAAAATGGCTAAGAGGACTGATTCCATTACTGATCCCTGCGAGCAGGGCTGAAGAAGTTAGGCCGACAGGTGGCAAGTGGCAAAAAAAAAACTTACTTTGACTACAAGAATTTAAAAATTACTGGCCAAGTGACTACCTGCCCACAAGGTAATTGGTGAGCAGTTATGAAGAATGACCATTAAATGTACTGATTTTGCTGTCATATTTCAAAAACCAGTGGCCACACTGCTCACCATCTCATAACAAAATTACTGGCCAAGTGACTACCTGCCCACAAGGTAATTGGTGAGCAGTTATGAAGGACAGCCAGTAAATGTATTAATTTTGCTGTCATATTTTGAAAACCAGTGGCCACACTGCTCACCATCTGAGAACTGATTTGTCCCACCCTACCTGAGATACCCTACTAGTCACTTTTCCCTCCCTATAGTGATTGCCGTTTACCACTACCCTTTATTGCCTATCCATCAACTAATATCATACCGTTTACCACCTTGGGACCCACCAACAAAGTATCCAGTTTTCTTATTAGTGTAAAAAAAAATATATATATATATATGTATATATATATACTCTGTTTGACAATGCTCACTGAGAGGCTCCCCCCCTTCCTTTCCCTACTTATTCCTCCTCCCCTATCTCCCTCCCTTCTACCCCCACCAGCTCTCCCCCGACCATAAGTTTTGCACCTTTTGTTATCTTTTGCTCATTGGAATTGTACTCTATTGTAACAAAATTGTAATTGAACTGTAACTTTTTGTTTGTAAGTACTGTGTCCCTTGTACTACTGTTCTGATGTCCTCTTTGTGACGAGGTACCTTTGTAAATGAGCCTCTGGCTCAAAGGTTTCTAAATTGATGTTTAACTAAATAAATAAATAAAAATAAAATATTAGCATCCTATGAGTTGTAGTGTTGAAGGCCTTGTCGAAATCGAAGTAGGCCACATTCACTGCCCTTCCCTGCTTTATTTTCCTGGTCTTCAAGTTGAAGAAATCAGTCAGGTTAGTCTGACATGACCTCTCCCAGACCATGAATATGTGATGCTTTTGGTCTTGTAACCCACTAGATTCAAGATACTCCAGTAGTATTTCTCTTATGAACATCTCCATTAACTTCCCCACCATTGGCATAAGACTGATCGGCCTAACACAGAAACATAGACTTTGACAGCAGATGAGGACCGATTGGCCCACACAGTCTTCCCATTTCCCTACCTTTTGAATAAGTTGCCGATCCTAGTTAACCAACAGCCTATTTCCTCCTACCCCCCCACTAGAAGTGCCTTATGTCTGTCCCATGCATTCTTGAATTCCCCCACTGTTTTTGACCCTATGACTTCCTCAGGAAGGATGTTCCATGAATCCACCACCCTCTCCATGAAAAAATACTTTCTTACATTGCTCCTGAGCCGTCCCCCCTCTACACTCAAATTCTGCCCCTTCGTTCTTGCACATCTATTTTTCTGAAAGATGCTACCCTCTTGGACTTTGTTGAATCTCTTGAAGTACTTGAAAGTTTTTATCATGTAGCCCATCTCTTTCCTTTCCTCGATGGTATACATATTACGATCCTTTAATCTCTCTTCCTATGGCTTCTGGTACAGGCCATGCACCATTTTATTTTCCCTCCCTGGATTGCTTCCGATGGGGTCTGCAGAGCTGCATGCAGTGCTCCAGATGGGACCTCACCAACTGCCTGTACAGAGGGATAACAACTTCCTGCTTTCTACTGGTTTTGCCTCTCCCTATGCATCCCAGTATCCCCCTCAGCTCTCCTTACTGCCTTCTCACATTGCTTGCCTACCTTTAGGTCATCTGATATAACTACCTCCAGGTCCCTTTCCATTTTTGTTGTTGTTAGTACCCCCACCTCCCCATTGTGTACTCTTTCCCTGGGTTTTTGTTTCCTAGGTGCATTACTTTGCACTTGTTTGCATTGAATCTAAGCCGCCATACTTCTGACCACTCCTCCAACCTTGCCATGTCCCTTCTCATCATTTCCAAACCCCCTTGTGTATTACCCCTGTTGCAGATTTTTGTGTCATCTGCAAAGAGGCATACTTTTCCTTCTAATCCCTTCGCAATGAAACCAATATAGACATTAAAGAGGACTGGTGCCAGTACTGAATCTTGTGCTACCACGTAAGTAACCCCCCCTTTCTTTGAAGTGGACTCCATTTACTATTACCTTCTGCATCCTGTTGCTCAGTCTACCACCCTTGGACCCACTTCCAAGCTGGCTAACTTGTTTGATAATCTTTCATGTGGGACTGTGTCAAGTGCCTTGCTAAAGTTTAGGTAGGCCATGTACACAGCCTCTCCTTGGTCTACTACTTTGGTCACCCAGTCAAAGAAATCTATTAGATTTGTCTGACATGACCTACCTGCTGTGAATCCATGCTGCCTTGGATCTTGTGCCCCGCTGGCCTCTAGGTACTCAACAATTCATTCTTTCAGAAGTGATTCCATCATTTTCCCCACCACTGAGGTCAACCTTACAGGTCTATAGTTTCCTGCCTCTGCCTTGCTCCCACTTTTGTGAAGGGGGAGCACATCCATCCTCCTCCTCCAGTCCTCAGGTACCACACCATCCTCCCATGAGTTATTAAAAAGGGTAGTTAGTGGTGTCACTAGTTCTCCCCTTAGTTCTTTCAGAATTCTGGGGTGAATCTCATTAGGCACCATTGCTTTGTCCACCCTCTGTTTTAGGAGTTCTTTCAGAACCCTTTCTTCTGTGAATGGACTGGTATCAACCCCACTATCAAGAGTTCTTCTATTGTTTGGTTTAAGTACCTCCCCCTCCTTGTCTTTAGTGAATACTGATGTAACCCACCCCCACTGGCCCCCCTGTCTAATTAGCAGAGCTGCTCCTCTCACCACATGGTGCCCAAAAGAGGGATGGGGGTCATCACTACAGTTTAGTTAACTAGTACCTCTTCCTTCTGAGCCTGCCATACACAGACAGGCAAACCAAGTGTGGCAACTTCCTGGCACACACCTGGTGGGACCATTTACCATGGCCATCAACCTGGGTCCCTGGGAGAAAATGTTTGCTCCAGTCATGCTAGCTTTTTACTTCTGCCAAAGGGCACCCAAGTAAATCCAGACACAGAGGAAGCAACAACAGTACTGTCCAAACTAGGTTGGGATTCTGGAGTGTGGCTTTTATTCACATACACAGAGAATAATCACAAAGTGAAAATGGACCTCCACAGGGCTACTCCTACTGGTAATGCAGATTACTGAGGTACAGAGAACACAAACAGCAAACTCTCAGGTTCTGACTTGAACAACGAACACTCTGGTTCTGAATGAGGAGATTGGCACACACGGCCAGTACTAGGAGACTTTCCCATGTTTCATGAGGAATTTATGGTGGCACCCATGACCACCAAAGAGCACATACAGGGTCACAGAGAATCCAACCCATGTCTGGGTAAACTATTTTCTTCAGGCACTGGCCAAATACACTGAATGAAAACACAGGTGCCTAAACTGAACCCAGAGAGGTAAACTGGTTGCTCCAGATAGGGGGGTCTCCTACCTTTTGCTTCCAAATTTATACTCGGCCATTCATCTGGTTAATAACACCCTCACAGAGAATTGTAGATGCTATCTTGAAATGTTTTCTCATTTAACATACTACATTACACACCTCTGAGGTGTCAGGAAGTTAAAAGTTTTGTAATTGGCACTGTCTCTTCACTAGACCCCAACTTTAGCATACACTTTTAAACAGTAAACAGTCTAGGTGACAGAGTCCTTTGTCACAGAAAATTCACCACAAGGAATGCAGGTGCCCCAGGGCTTTTCCACACAAAAAGTCACAGGTACTCACAGAGAAGTTGAATCTCAGGCAGCTTCAACACAGTCCAGACTGGACCAGGGGATTGCCCCTGAATCCTGGAATCCACCCCATCCCTCCTGGGATATGGCACCATGAAAACCACTTGACTAAGAGATGGAACTTTGGAACAAGGAAGGAACAGCTGGGTGATGTCATCTGAAATCCAGGGCGATGAATCAGAAAAACAGCTGTGTTGATGTCATCTTTGACCAATGTCATCTGGAAAGCCAGGCGATGGAACTAGAAAGCACACTGTGAGGCTGATGAATCTGAACGCACCTTTGGATCCTGGAATACCAGACTGGTGGAACAATATAGGTACAGCAAAGGCTGGATGGCAGACTGGCTACCACTGCTTTGCTTTCTACTTGGTAGGCATGGGCACATTCACAGGATGATGGTTACATTGAGGGTAGTACCACAATGGATCAGGTGTAAGAATTATTACCCCGTCTGAGCATTCATAATTCACGTTATGGAAAGTCTTGTTTCCCTGCTCATTCACAAAACGTACAGTGTCTATGAACAGTGTCCTGCCCAACTTCCAAAACTTGAGTTTGTCTCTGACATATCGAGTTGCGCCTGGATGCAGTTTTTTGGTTGCATCTTCCACTAGCCAGGCTCTCCTGTTTTTCTCAATCTCCTCCTAGACTTTCTGAGGAAAGGTTGGAAAAGACATTCCATAGATCTTGTTTGCCTTCCTACGAACCAGTCTTTCCTCCTTACTGCTCTTCATCTGTCTGCAACCCCCAGCCTGGCTTGGGGGTGGTCAGTCCTGGTTCTGCCAGTGTTGCATACTCAAAACTATGTAGAACTTGTCCCTGACCCCTCCTTCTGGGGGCAGGGCTGTGAAGTCACCAACTTCTTCTTCGGGTTCCTCCAAGGAAAAAGCCTGAGGCTGTGGACTAGGACCTTCAACGTCAAGGTACATAGCTCCCTCCTCCACCTCTACCTCACTTAGGACCTGGGCCCGGGAGTGAGCAGTTGTTCTCACTCCCGAGACAGTCTACTCTTCACTGGGTGTGGAGGTAAATACCTCCCAATCTAGGGTTTCTCGAACCTCTTCTCCAATGAGGCTAGGACTAGGACCCTCTCTCCATGGATCCACTGATTCTCCCTCCATACTGTCCATCGGCGACACAGGCATGGAGACATCACAAGGACTCTGTTCTGGCAGTACATCTACACCCTCTTCCTTTGTGCCACACTCTGCTGGGTCTTCCCCAACAGGTTCAACCTGGTGCTGTGTGCTGCTACTTGCAGAATCTTGAAGCTTCGTCCACATGGGAGCCAAATGAATCTTAGGTGCACTAGTTAGACCTTGCTTCTCTAAGCACCCTGAACAGTGAGGAATCATGAAAATGTTCCTTCCAGCCTTGAGGCACATTATGCATACTCTCACAGGGTATCCAGGAATCACAACATAAGGAGGCAAACTTCCACCATAGAAACATTTCTCTATTTCTTTAAGCTTGGTAACCTCTTCAACTATCACAGCCCAGGCATGACCCGGGTAGTGGCGTGGTCCCAAAGCCATGACTGTAGAAACACACAAAAGTTCTCTGTTATTACTGAGTTCACGCTACTTGGAACAGTCTCACAAAATGGCTCCCTGCTGCTGTGTTTACATTACTGCCCCACCCTGTAATGCTGGTGGCAGCACTCCTGGCGCATCAACAATCTGCATCTGACTCAAGCCACTGCGCATCCAATTTACTGCATACTGATAAATTTTACTCAGACTGTACTGACTGCACTGCTTTTCTTCCTTAGCACATCTATATGATTTCTAGGACTTTACCATTAGCTTTCAATCAGTTTTACTTGCTTAAAGTCACTAAAGCCACAGTATTTCTTGAACAGGATTGCCTGTTTGTTGCAGTCTCTCTAGTTGCTCAGAAAATTACATTGTTGCTGAATCCATAATACATGCTTACAGTCTAATGCTCAGAATTCTTGCTTGGATTTTGATTACTTTACACAGTCCTTCTTTGCAAAAACAATCACACTGTTTACACAGAGATCCAGCTGGCTTTTGAAAAATCACACACAGTTTGAGCTCAGTTTTCCTAAATGGTACTCACTGAATCTGTAGTTGGCTTTTTGATGGAAAATCTCGGCCTACAGCCGATCCTGGAAGGCCTCTGGGTTGAAACAGGCTGACGATCCCGCTGATTGTCCCTCCGAACACCACGCTTTCTCCCCAGTTGATCGGAATATGGGTTGAGCCCGATTTAGCACAAAAAAGTCAGATTTTTTAACTTTTAGAATGTTTACAGTCACCGTGACGATCTTCCTGGCTAGCCAGCTCGCACAGCACTTGCTCTCTCCCTCTCGAACACTGGGCAGCACTCTGAAGCTGGCTAGAGGGCGGGACTGATTGCAGTCTCAGCAATCACTCGACACCATGCAAATGAGCCTCTCTCTCTCTCTCTTCTCATGCTCTTCTCCTTCACGGCAATCGTCAAGCATTCAAAATTTAAACTGCAAAACAACTTTTTTTCTTTCAACTGTAACTCCACGGTGGGAGCACCATTTTTTTACAGCGGTTTCTCTAGCGACTCCCCCAGTTCACACAGCAAGCATCTGTAACTTTTAGGGCACAAATGTCTCTGTTTCCCACAGTTCACAATACTTTTTCCTGTCACAACTTGAAAATGAAAACAGGTAAACATTCTATTTTTGATGCAGGACAAGGGGCACACACAGTCTGGTGTTACAGCTCCTTGGTAAACGTTGGCACAATCACAGCAACACATGAACAGCAGGCACACAGTGGCACATATGGATGGCACTACTCTGGGCAAATCCCTTATGCGAAAAGGATCCGATTTTGGGCTACCAACTGCCAGACAGACAAAACACTAGCCACAACCTGAGCAAACATCTCTTGTTTTCTCCCACATTCAAACACATCCACAGTGGTGCCTCCATTTTGTAACCCACCCCACCAGCTCCCTTGTCTAACTAGCAGGGCTGCTCCTCTCACCACATGGCACCCAAGAGAGGGATGGGGGTTGTCACCACAGTTCAGTTTACTAGTATATCTTCCTTCTGAGCCTGCCATACACAGACAGGCAAACCAAGTGTGGCAACTCCCTGGCACACACCTGGTGGGATCATTTACCATGGCCATCAACCTGGGTCCCTGGGAGAAAATGTTTGCTCACAATCATGCTAGGTTTTTACTTCTGGCAAGGGGCACCCAAGTAAATTCAGACACAGAGGAAGCAATAACAGTACTGTACAAACCAGGTTGGGATTCTAGAGTGTGGCTTTTATTCACATACGCAGAGAATAATCACAAAGTGAAGATGGACCCCCACAGGGCTACTCCTACTGGTAATGCAGATTACTGAGGTACAGAGAACACACACAGCAAGCCCCCAGGTTCTGACTTGAACAGCGAATACTCTTGTTCTGAATGAGGAGATTGGCACACACAGCCAGTACTAGGAGACTTTCCCATATTTCATGAGGAATTTATGGTGGCACCCATG
This sequence comes from Neoceratodus forsteri, assembly GCA_016271365.2. Lineage (NCBI taxonomy): Eukaryota > Metazoa > Chordata > Ceratodontiformes > Ceratodontidae > Neoceratodus > Neoceratodus forsteri. Next base: position 997,779,173 of record CM057458.1, on the reverse strand, counting down.
ACCACCAAAGAGCACATACAGGCTCACAGAGAATCCACATCTGGGTGAACTATTTTCTTCATGCACTGGCCAAATGCACTGAATGAAAACACAGGTGCACAAACTGAACCCAGAGAGGTAAACTGGTTGCTCCAGATGGGGTCTCCCACCTTTTGCCTCCAAATTTGTACTTGGCCATTCATCTGGTTAATAACACCTTCACAGAAAGCTTGTAGATGCTATCTTGAAATGTCTCTTTAACATTTAACATACTACATTACACACCTCTGAGATGTCGGGAAGTTAAAAGTTTTGTAATTGTCATTGTTTCTTCACAAGACCCCAAATTTAGCAGACACTTTTAAACAGCAAACAGTCTAGGTGACAGAGTCCCTTTGTCAGAGAAAATTCACCACAAGGATGCAGCTGCCCCAGAGCTTTTGCACATAAAACGTCACAGATACTCACAGAGCAGTTGAATCTCAGGTAGTTTCAACACAGTCCAGACTGGACCAGGGGATTGCCCCTGAATCCTGGAATCCACCCCATCCCACCTGGGATGGGGCACTGTGAAAACCACTTGACTTGGTTTCCACCACTTCACCACCAGGCTGTACTGGCTCATACTAGGGTGAGAAACAAACAAAAACACTACTGGTAGCTCTCTGCTAGAGCTAAAGAGAGAGAGGCGGTACTACCTGCAACCTCCACCACTGACTCCGACTGCAGACTCCCTAACTCTAACTCAACATTCTAAAGCTATCTCCCTGCAGCTAGCTTCCAGTGTGGCTTATGCTGCTGGGACAGTTCCAAAGCGACATCATCACTCCAGCTCAGCTGAGACTGAAAAACAGAGTGTGACACTGTGAAATCTATTTAATTGGCATTTCACAAGCTGCCTCTCCCTGCCTGCCACTGATTCTAAGTGGGATTCTAGTAACCCCTGGAAACAAGGGGGTTACACTGAGCAGAAATATTCTTTCAGTATCCATTTTTCACTGTCACCCTCTGTCCACCCCCCCTCCTTTTTATTGAGCCTCACTATCCCTCCCTTGGTCTTTGTTCACTCCCTAATGTGCCTATAAAAGGTTTTATCCCCCTTCTTAACTGAGTTGGCTATCTTTTCCTCAGTGTGGGCTTTTGACATTCTGATTGCCTTCCCTGCTTCCTTCTGCTTTAACTGATACAGTTCTCTGTCCTGTTCCTTCTGTTTCCTTATACTTCCTGAATGCTATCTTTTTCTCCCTAACCTTCCCCGCCACTTCTTTTGAGAACCATAGTGTTTTTTTTTTCCTTTGTTTTGTTTATTTGCTTTACACAAAGGCTTGTTACCTATGTGATGGAAGTTTTGATCTTAGCCCATTGTTCCTCCACCCCTCCTTCTTGCCTGTTTGCTAGTGCTTTTCTGAGGCACTCACTCATGTTACCAAAGTCAGCCCTCCTAAAGTCCAATACCCTCGCTTTTGCATGGCTTGACTCTACAGCTGCGTTTATCGTGAACCACACTGTTTGGTGGTCACTTGTTTCCAGATGGCTACCCACTTGTAAGTCTGAGATCCTCTCTCTGTTCCTATTTGAGAGTACCAGGTCTAAGATTGTTTCCTCCTGAGTGGATTCCAACACTAGGTGTCTGAAGCATGCCTCCTGTAGGGCATCGAGAATGACCCTGATAATATGTATAACCTCGAGGAAAGGAGGGAGAGGGAGGACATAATAGAAACTTTCAAGTACCTCAAGGGAATCAACAAAGTCCAAGAGGGTAGCAGCTTTCAGAAAAAGAGATGTGCAAGAACAAGGAGGCACAATTTGAAGATAGAGGGAATGGCTCAGATGTAATGTAAGGAGGTATTTTTTCACAGAGAGGGTTGTGGATGTATGGCATGGCCTTCCTGAGGAAGTCGTGGAGTCAAAAACTGTGGGGGAATTCAAGAATGCATGGGACAGACATAAGTCAATTCTAGTGGGGGGGTAGCAGGAAGTAGGCTGTTGGTTAACTAGGATCTGCTGCTTATCCATTAGGTAGGGAAATTGGAAGACTAGGTGGGCTGAGCAGTCCTTATATGCCATCAAGTTCTGTGTTTCTAAGTTTCCATTTCTTTCCTGATTAGTATTCATCAACGTTACTCTATCCATTTCTTAACTCTGTACTCGGGTTTCTATGCCTCTTATGCAGTAAGGAACAAAAGGGAATAGGTTGTACAAGGTAAACCCCATGATCACGGGTAATGCAAGGCAGACAGTACACTAGTAAGCTGCCATGGATTGAAGAGGTGGACTTTTGGTCACAGTCATAACATGAACTCCATCAATGGCACCTATAAGTATGACTACATGTATAAAAGTTTTGTATGTGTAAGGAGGAGCTCATAAGAGTAAACAACAATGAATAGCTTACTTATTTTGTTTATTGTAATGGTCTTTAAAATAGTCAGACATACTGGATTGGTTTTATATATAAATAAATGTGGCAGCCCTGCTTGTCACTGAAATAGTAAATGAAGTTCCTTATCAGTGCTTTATGACTGACAGTTTACCTGATTGGCAAGGACTTATCATTGTTCTTTGGTAGTACTGTCTTAAGGCTGTGGCCAGAACCAATTCTCAGCCAATCAGGATGCAGGAATTACATAACCATTATATATAGGTATGTATATTAGCATCCACGCTCCACGGTGGACTACTTGCCATACCTTCCCGATGCCTGGAGTTGCCTGCTGTAATACTTTTATATATTGTCCCTTTTCCCTGATAGATTACTAACCCTTCCACAAAAAAAAAATAATCCCCAATATCTCCTGGGTAATAATCTTTCACAGTATCCCTTTTCCCTGGTGGACTACTGGTACAGTGCCCCCGCAAAAACCTGGTAGGTGTACACCACCACCCACACCCACCCCAAACCACTACACAGGCAATGCCCAGCACAACTTACCTCTCACCTTCATGACCAGGCTTCGACTGAAGTGATACAGAGCCCAAACTGTCAAATCTATGCACTCATTTATAGACTGTCATTCAGTTAGTGCATAAACTATACAATACGCACTCTCAGACATTTCAGTCAGCACACAGTCATGGAGGTGAGAGGTGGGCTGTGCTGGGCAATGGCAATACAGCAGTTTGGGGTGGGTGGGGGTCTACAGCTACAAGTACTGGGGTGACAGGGGGGACACTAGTCAAACAGGGAAAATGGATAATATAAAATATTTTTATTGGGCTGGCAGTATAGCCTAGTGGTTACAGTAATGAACAGTGAATGAGCTTGGTACCTGCAGACCCGGGTTTCATTCCCACAGCCTCCACTTATATCTACTTGGCACTTAATTTCATTTCCCACATGGTGTGGGGAGGTAGACTTGATAGGTATTTGGCCTTCATCTACCTTAGAAAACTGAGTTAACCTGCATACTGTGTGACTCTTGGCAAATCACTTAACCAGCCCAAAGCTCCCGGGTCACCTTTGAAAACAGGCACTTGTGCCTAGTGGGCTTTACCCAGTTAACAAAGAATAAATAAATTATTACAACGGAAAACATATGGTGATCAGTGAAGGGTGGGAGCAAGTAGTTCACCAGGGAAAGGGGATAATATTAAATATTCTTGCAACATGCAACTTCAGGGCTGTGGGAGGGGGGATTGCTACACCACCTAGTGGTGCAATTTTCTACACATGTGCAGCTACAGGCATGATGAGTGGGGGCGCTAGACAACCATGCTCTGAAGTGGTGCATGACCATCATGCAGCTTGGGCACCCTCTGCTTGGCGTAAGGCCACGACTGCTGCAAACAGCAGATTTTGTCATTTAAGATACATGGTTAATCCAGCAATAGACCATGGCAGGGTGTGGGTTATGCTGAGATTTATCTACGCATGATGTGCTCTGGTCATGAGGCCATAGGCTGATTGATGAAAACCACACCAGAAGTGGATAAATCACAGCATAATTAATGGCTAACTCTTTTTTCCATAAGGAAACCGTGGCGTAATTTGCCGTTATAAAGGAGCATTTATAACGGAAACAACACGCTGCAGTTCCCTCTCTTGATCGCCTGCTCAAACTCTGCTGCTTTACTTCCCGAACCGCAAACCCAACCTGAAAAGAAACTGCCACGGACACTTGGCAGTAAGTAAAAAAAAATTTAAATTAATTGTACCACATTGCTACGGATTGATCCTCCCTTACAATACTGTAGAAAAAAATTTTTAAATAAGAGAAAGCCGACCGAATCGGACTCGGCGGCTAGTGGCAGCAGCCTTTTTATTTTATATAATTGCTGAGGCAAAAAGAAAGCCAACAATTATATAAAATAAAATATGGATAAGTATTATGAACAAGAATTTACACACACCTCGGGTTTGATGCTTCACATAAACTCTTCGAGCTTCGCCTCGGGGTTTATGTAGCATCAAACCCCTCGGGTGTGTGTAAATTCTCGTTACACACCCAGACCCATACTTTATCCTATATATAATGCACACCATGGAGTGATTTACAATGATTACACAATGTCCAACATTTAGTGTATTGAAATGAAAATAAAGAAAATACCACTATTTTGTAAATTTATATTAATTTTAATGAATATATTTTTACACCTCAGCAATTATTTCCCTGTTGTACTGTGGGTACAGTACTAAGGACACCTCTGTCTCCCCCCAAAAAATTAACGCAGTTAGTTCACAGCTGGTTAGTTATTTATTTATTTATTTATTTATTTTATTTTAAGAAACAGTGGTAAGAGACAGAGTGCGTTTGTTGGATGAGGTGAGCTGCAGAGATTGCAAGAATTAAAATAAGGGAAGAAAATGCAAGTGTTGGGTAACTCAGCCAGGGTCAGAGGACATGTCTGTACAGTTCATTTGTGCTCTGAATTTTTTTTTCCATTTATCTTTACCAAAGCTTAACAATTTGGCACCCAGTTCCTTCATCTTCTAAAGTAATTATTTCTGAGGTACCAAGAACCTTGCTGAGGTCAAAGTAGATGCCGAAGGAGAAGGGGTCATAATATGAGGTTAGAAGGGATGCTCAGAGGAAATTGGAGGAAGTACTTTTACACGGAGAGGGTGATGCTCTCATGGAACAGCGTATAAGCAAAGGTTGATCAGACAGTCATGGTGACAGGTTTCAATAACACATAATATGACACAGAGGGATCTTAGAAGTGGGGTGGCGGGGGACAGACCAGAGACCAAGTATGGTCTGTGGTATTACTAAAGATAGGGAAAATAGGGCAGAAAAGGTGGGCCATAAGATCCTTCTCTGCAAATAATAGATTCTATGTTTTCATATATGGCAATAATGTGCCATCATGCAGCATCTTCAAACACACACAGTACTGCAAATGACTACCAATACTAAACGATTGCTGCAGGTTATAACACTAAACTATCACTCTAAAATCTTTTTTTATAATTTTACAGTAGCACTTAAATTGCTCTAAAGTGTCAGGGACTGGGACAATTGATTAACCAAGATAGGCAGGCTAAGCAAAAGCTGGATTCTAGATGTGACCAGTGAGCTCAAGGAAGTAAAATGACTTCAACATGGACATACAGTATATAAGTGAGGTCAGTGAGAATCAATCCCAGGACCCCAGGCTTGTAACACAGTGCTCTAAGCAACAGTACTAAATTGCCTCCAGTACCAGTACATAAGCAAGGGACTTAGAAAAAAAACAATATTAAAAATAGTAACTCCTGTGAGGCTGACAAAGTGTTTTTCCAAAATACATGGAAGCTGCACAGCTATTTAACATGGGATAATTATATCAACATATATGACAAGGTACTTTCACATTTTTAATACTATTATAATGAATTGCTACTGGGATTTATGGAGATAGTCACTTTAATACTGTTTCTATTTTTTTAATTATCACCAAGCAATCATGGCACAACATATCCTCATAGAAACCTCTACTACCTACCACTGTGAAAAGGATTGCTTATGAAATATATATTCTGTGTGGTGCAGTAACAGAACAAAATAATCAGTTACAGAGAGGATAAAAAACACCATAACGTACAGTCAAGGCCCCTGGAATTCTGCGGTTCTATGTGTTGCAGCAGAATTTGCTGCATAATTTGCATTGTGCCGCAGAATATATATATTCTGCCACATAATTCATTGTTTTTGGTGAATTTTCAGATAAATATACTGTTTTTCCATAGTGTCAGGCTTTCTTTCCCACCTCGTTTATCCTGAAGCCCCTCCTCTATGCTCAGCATATGATATCATCGATGACATCACATCATATTTAGCCAATGACAGGACTGCATTCTGCCAGAGAAATGAATAAATCGTGCCGCAGAAATCAGAAAATGCTGCCGCAGAAGTCAAGGAGCCCTGCTGCAGAAATTAGACAATTCTGCCGCAGAACACCAGGGGCCCTGCATACAGTATACTGACTTCACTTTATTTATTACTACAGCTTCCAGTCATAAAGTCTAGAGGAGACTCAAGCATCAGAGGCTCTGTTCACATTGAACATGGTTCAGTGTAACTGTTTTTAAAAACGTTTTAGATTGGACCATACCTGCATGTCCACACTTGCCTTGCCCATGTTTGGGCACTGTGACAAATTGCGTCCGCACTTGAAGACAAACCCCTGACAGATAAACACAGTTTCTGGTCCATGTTCCACCACATCTCCCCAGCTGTCACATGGTGCACTATAGTGTATAGTAGAATGTTGTTATGCATGAAATTCCATGCCTGGAATATAGAGGATAGTGGATGGGCAACAGTGAACAACAACACTGTTGTTCACTTCGAGAGGTTGTTATGACAACCATGTAAACCTCGAGAGCGAAGCTCGAGAGGTTTTCCGTTGGCGGAAACCCGAAGTGTAACAACAGTGTTGCTGTTTACTGTTGCCCATCCACTGTCTTTTATAGTGTATGGACAACACTAAATAAATAAGCAGTTGGCTGCCCGTGAAGTCATGCCATGATGTCAGTGACCCCCGCCCCTCCCCACCCATGTTGGTTAATACACTACACTCCTTGAAGTGAGATCTTAAATATTTTAATACAAATATGTCTGTCCTGCTGTATGCCAGCCACTCTTTAAATAAAATGGCACTTACAGAAAGTTTTTAGACGTCCTTCGACACCTTCGATGAACTGCGGTGCCCATGTTGTCATTCACATGAAATGCGAATTTCTCACAAGATGCTATAGGAAGTTGTTAGTGCTGTTGTACTATCGATGTGACGTACCAACAATGGTACAACAACATCGTGATGTCACATCGATGGTACAACAACACTAGTAAATGATAGACTTTTACTAATAACAATGTTCTACCATACACTATATGTTTGTTCTGCTGCAGTAGTGATGTCATTATGTTGTTCTGCTGCAGTAGTGATGTCACTACTGCAGCAGAACCACTTGGAATCCTGGCACATTGTTGCTTTCCTCCATTTAATTCTGAGGTGACAGTATTCTAGAACCTCTAGAGACTTTTCAAGTCAGTTTCATTATGAAAAAGAGAGAAAAAAACACAAAGCACACAGTTCACATAGTACTACTGTACACTACAAAAAATACAAGATGAGCAACTTTATGCACAACCTGTGTGTTCTGTCACCTCGGGGTTCTGATTCCCATGGACCTCGAGAGCAAAAAGGAATCAGAACCCCTCTGTGACAGAACACACTGGTTGTGCATAGTTGCCCATCCAGTATTCTCTATGGGGGACATGCCGACAGGCAGCAGCAGCAGCAGTCGTTGCACTGGAAAGTCAGAACTGAGAGGTGGCACCAGGCGGCCCAGCAGAGAGCTGAAACTCGTTGCCAACACCCTGGGGAAAGGAGGAGGCAGGCAACCCATCCTGAGATCCACAGATTACTGTTTACTGGTGACCTTCCAGTTATCAGGAGCATACCTCTCTACTGTCACACATTAGGAGGTACATCACTAATTTTATCCTGACTCAGCTGTCTCCCTCCCAGGCTTCTCCCTGTTCAGGGCTGATAGGATGGGCAAGCGTGGAGAGGGGTGCGCAATCTTCTTGCGTAACTCCTTTCTAGGCCATGCACTCCCAATCCCTGAGCTCAACCATGGGGCACAAGCCATTACTCTAAAAATCACCCCACACCCTGATCGTGGCCCCTTATACCTAACCACGACCTACATACCCCAGTAACTGAAAAATTTAGCAATCAACTCCCTCATGACTATCTATCCCACCTTACCTCAAAAGGCTGAACAACTAATCCTGGGAGACCTAAACACCAACTGGCTCAGCCCTCGTCTGATAATATAAGGATAAGTTGCAGCCCTTGACCTGTCTCAACTGGTCCTCAGCCCACCAGACTTAATCAGCGAGGGAACTAGCTCCCTCCTGGACATAGTTCTTTCTATTGGCCACACAAGTTGGAATCTGTAAAAGCCCTAGCGGACTCACTTAGTGATCACTCCCTGTCCTCTGCTTCTGGTCCTCCCCACACTCAGCCCTGAGTACTGCAGCACCCCTCGATGCAGATTTCTCCCCAGACATGACAACCTCAATGCACCTCACACAGTCACGACTGGACTCAAATCACCCCTTGCATCTGACATAAATTCTGCCTCCAAACCTATCTCACTAGGGCCTTCAACAATGCCTGTGACCTATTTGCCCCCATCACCACATCTAGACCAAAAACATGGGCTGCTGCATGGATATCCCCTGCACTGATCCAGCAACTAAAACAGAGGGACAATCTTTGGCACATAGCACATGACTCTGGTAGAGTGGCAGACAGGCAAGCCTATAGGGCAGCCCGCAACCAATGCACCTGGGCCATCAAATAATCAAAAGCTAGACACTATCAGGCTGCTTTGACATCCTCCTGGGGCTCTGCCCAAGCCTTCTGGGACAATATAAAAGAACTGAATGGCAAAACCCACTCCCCCCCTCCGTCTCAGATTGTCATAAATGGGGCAGTCTCGACAGACCAAACATGTATCGCAGACTGCCTTAACAAAACTTTCTTGGACTTAAGCGCAGTTCTCCCTGCCCAATTCTTTGACCCCGTCCCCACGCCCTTCCATACCCCCACCTCCCGGCCTCTATTCCGCTTCCGGACGATCTCACCCCATGATGCCAAACCTTTCCTACTAAAGCACTCGCCTAGCACAACCCAAGTAATGACCCTCTTGACTCCAGGATACTTCACCTCACGCTGGATGTCATGCTAATCCCCCTCACGATTGTTAATAGATCCCTATGCCTTGGCCAATTCCCGGAAGCATGGAAACAGGCCGAAGTCACCAACATCCATAAGTCTGGGGACCGAACACTACCAAAGCCTTGGAAAAAATAGTATCCACACAGCTAATAGAATACCTATCTAAATACAACATCCTATGTCCTGAGCAACATGGGTTTCATCCGGGCCACAGCACATCCACTGCCCTTCTGGAATTCTCTCACCATATACACTCTGCGCTTGATGATGGGCAACTTGCAGGGGCAGTGTTCATCGACCTAGCTAAGGCCTTTGACACTGCGTGTCACCCCCTGCTGTTAAACTCCCTTAGTCAACTGGGATTCTCATCTGGCCCTCTTAACTGGTTCTCAAGCTACCTACACAACAGATCCCAAAGAGTTAAGCTAAATAGGACCTTCTCCACCAACCTACTGATACTCTCAGGGGTCCCGCAAGGCTCCATCCTTGGACCCACCCTTTTCAGTCTCTTCCTAAACACCCTCCCAAGCTCCTGCTCCAACAAAATACTTCTTTATGCAGATGATGCAGTGATCATAGCATCACACTCGGACCCACTCCTACTCCAAAGCACGCTGCAAAGCACTTTCCTCCAAGCTGGAAAATGGTTCAGTAACCATCTGCTAGTCCTGAACCTGAAAAAAACAAAGTCAATGTTGTTCGCACATCGGCAAAACAGCGCCAAGGATACTCCCCTGCTCATCACCCCTAGCACACTCCTTCCACTTGAACAGGTAACAACATATAAGTACCTGGGCATCACTTTTGACACAGGCTTTACATTCCATGCCCATCTAAAAGCCCTGTCGTCAGCCATGAACTCCAGGATTGGGCTCCTCTACCGGCACAAAGACTGCCTCCCAGAATCTGCCTTAAAATTGGCCATCACCTCATCTGTGTTGTCTCTGGCCGACCATGGACTTCCAATATACGCAGCTGCTGATCCCACCACCCTCTCTAAAGTCCAGACCTCTATTAACAAAGCCTGTAGGCTCCTGACTGGCGCCCATAGCAGAACTCACACTTGCCTGCTATACTCTCATACTCACTCTCGAGGAACGGCTGAAATACCACACCTGCCTGCTGGCTAAAAAGTCCCTGTCTGGGTTATGCCCCCCCAAGGGTCTCCGCATCCCTGCAACTAGCCGTCCGGCCTGTGCTAACCCGTAACTCCACCAAAGCCACCTTCCTAGTACCCAGAGCTAGGACCTCTCTCTGCCAAAGATCCTTTCATCATAAAGCCCCGGCCTGGTATAACTCCCTTCCTGAGGGAATCACAAAAATTTCCAGGATTGGCCTGTTCAAAATAGCTCTCCGTAAACACATTATTGACAGCCGGTGCTGTAAATGCCTGTAGTGGAACATAACCCTGTCTTGACTAGCCCCCTAAGTCTTCACTGGGTTCCACGGACGACTGTGTACTGGTTTCTAGGTCTGAGTATGACTATTCATGAATAACTGTAACAACTGTGTTTATTTAACGATGCATGTAACTCATCTGTATGTATGTATAATAACTGGTCAGCAATTTCTCTCAATGTACTGACCAGGTTGATATTTTCCATAACAACCAGCTGGTTGTTATGACATTCATGAGCAATGCCAGTCAAACTATGCTGCTGCCTCATTGGCCAACATTCTGTATGTGGGCGGGGCCAAACAGTCTCACAAACTGCTGGAGAAAAATTTGTGGTCTGTTATTATAAAAAATAAAAGATGGGGAGGGTTTTTCATATGAGAATTTAATGCACACCCTCATTGTGGAATGCTTTGATAAACCCCTTGGGCTTCACCCTCGGAGTTTATGTAGCATCCCACAACTCAGGTGTGCATTAAATTATCATATCAAACCCATCCCCATCCATTATTCTCTATATCTCACCTGTATGTAACCTCTGTCTAAACCTCACTTAATTGTTGTCCCCCCCGGGAGACGAGGTACCTTTGTAAAGGAGTTCCTGACTCAAAGGTTGTAAAACTGATTATTTCAATAAATAAAATAAAAAATAAATATCCCTCAAAAACCCTCCATCCCACATTGAGAAGATGACATTCCACACTGACCACTAAGACTGATAAGCAAAAATGTATAATAACATAAGATGCCAGGTTATCAGCAAACATTATAAACGTTAGTGTACTTATTTCCACAGTATTCTGAGTTTACAATGTTATGTTTGATGATGTGTCTGTCACACATTTTGTCCAGTTGTCACACATCCGGGTGATAAAAGGTTGAGGGGTAACTCATATACAGTGTATTTGTGAGCGGCAGGAGGAGGGGACAGTTGCTGGTAGGGTTGAGGGAGTAACAGAGGCTACAACATGGTATGGAATGGACGCCCCCCATGAGGAAAGTGTGCCTGTTTTCAAACCGTATTGAAAACCCTGATACTACTGTTCACACTAGGGTATTTAAAAGGGTTTAGGGAGCTGAAACCGTTTTATAGTGCCCTAGCACGGTTTGCGTTCGCACTTAACATGCTTGGTAGTCCAAGTTTTAAAACCATATTTAAACACTGATGACCTAGGGTTAAACAGGGTTTTAAAAACGTGTCAGGAGTTAAATAGGACTTTCCAGCAGTGCTGACGGTCAGGCACGGTTCCCTTTCATAAAGCTGGATGTCCCCAAATGGGAATCGGTTGCTAGTTAATCGGGTCCCGAGACAGCAGTGCCGATGCTGTAAACTGTTTTTAATAACGGTGTACAACATGCTAGTGACGGTGTGGACGTTTCAACAGGGATGCTACAACATGGTAATTAGTCCGTATTTAAATTACGATAATGTAGCGTGAAGAGGGTATCTGAGTTTGAACATGGTTTGAAAACCTTAGGAGTGTTGCCGCGTGTCGGGGAGCGCCTGTAACGTTTTACTGTACCTGCAACATTACAGGTGCCTTTTAGTGTTGACAGGGCCAGAGTGATAACAGTGTAAGGGACCTTTAAATGTTCGCGCTGCAGACTTCAGTTTTTTTTAAGTAAAAGCGATTATACGGTGCATAAAGAACAGAATCGGGTTAGGAACTTTCGCGTTTACATGCTTGAGAATTCCGTTTGGAGACGGGAAAACCCAGGCCTCCCAACCGGATTACCTGCGTTAATCGGACATAGTTCATTTCGAAATCCAGCCTGTTTACACTGGGTGGGATTTCCGACTCGAATTTGGTTGCTAAATCAGAATACAGAATATTCCTTTTGAAACCAGATTCCAGCCACCATGTACACGTGGAGAAAAGAGATCCTGCAGGCTACAGGCAGCATGGAGCATTTGTGCTGACTGAGGGGATGTTACTGCTTTTGAAAGCAGCGCTGCTCGCCTCGGCTCCTTCAACTCTGCTGCGGCTGGGTAATTTCCGCTTCGGTTTCCCTTTCCTCTTTCTGCTTGATTTAAGGTCATCACTGACGAGCAATTCCCAGTACTCAGCGACAAACACAGATTTGACTGTAGGTGCTTTCCGATGCATGTGTAGACGTGGGCTTTCCTTCTTGCTTTTCTTTTTGCGCAATCTCTAAAGTGAGAGTAAGAACTTTCAGCGTTTGTGGGGATGGACAGTAGAACGCCACTGCTGTACATGCACCACTAGTGTTCCTAGGACCTCTCATCCTTGCTGGGGTGTAGTTTCTGTCAGCCGTGACTCGTACTGAGTTGAGGTAAGTTATTTGTTTAAGTCTCCGACTCAGACTGTAACAGCCTTGCTGCTGGTGATTGGGGGTGGCCTCTCGGGGACTGTGACTTGTGAGGAATGTCATTTGTTTCACTCTAGAAGTGGACCAGTATTGCTGTATTTAGGGTTACCACCTTTTAAGAAGCCCAAAGTGGGACATTTCTTACTGAAACATGATTTTTCGCAGGACAGTAGGTAACCTCGACCCATATCTCTCAACCTCTTTACTCATAAATCAGGGACAAAGACCCCAAATTAGGGACACATCTTAAAAATGGGTACTATTCACTCAGAAAGCTGCTAGAATAAGGGAATTAGTGTAAGATGTATTTTCTGAAGAAGAACAAGTCTGTTACTTCAATGTTTGGCATTATGTTGTACTTTTAATCCTCACTGTTCTGTCACAAAAACACAAATTTTAGGAGAGAGGGAGGAAAATTTTGAGTCAAAATCAGGGACCTCCCTGAAAATCAGGGACAGTTGAGAGGTACTGTATGCCTCGATCAGTGCAACAGACTTCTTTAGTATATATAATCAGAATTAAGGCTAAGTATTGTCGTTTCTTGGTTGCTTCTATGGTTTCATATCATTTTAATGTATTTTAGTTAAAGTACTATAGTTTTCTACAAGATTTAGTGGAAAGTTAAAAAAATATTTTTTGTACTAAAAAGTCAGGACATGTAGTATTTTTCATGTTTTTTTTGCAGGACACAGCTGCCCAAATCAGGACTGTCCTGTGAAACTCAGGACAGGTGGTAACCCTAGCTGTACTGCTGGGTAGTGGGCTGGGCACTGGGGGGTCTGTCAGTTGTCTGCTGGTGTTGGGATTGAAAAGTGGGTACAAGGGAATGTGGCACTGCCTTGTGAGGGAATTTATTTCAGCCTCTAACATATAACGGAAATCTGAAGATCCTAAAATAACCTCTTGTACTGGTTAAAACTAAATATGTAAAGTTTTGAACGCTGCCCTTCAAGTTTTATCCTAACTCATAAACACCCGCCTTTCCTGTCGTTCAGTACTGTATGTGGTGTTGTCAATGATGTTATCTGGCATGTTGTCAGATATGTGGGTAAGTTAAAGATTTCATCTCATCTGTGTTACATATTGTGAATGCTGCATAAAAAGCACTGGCTAGTAAGAACATTACTATGACATGAAATAGTACTTTTTTTGTAGTTTGACGTTTTGGATATTTTTTCCTAGAAAATAGTCCTGTTAACAGTGGATAAGTTTACCACCCCAAGTCTACCATAAACTCCTCCCTGCTTCACTTTAAATTTTGAGTTGGATCTGGGGAGGGGGGAGGCAGTGCTCGAATTATATGAATTTGTAGCAACCTACCAAAATCATATTTTGCTTACAGTGATGGCATTACTGTATCCTCTAGTCAATGGTTAACTGTCTTAAACTGCTGTACAGTACTGTAAAGTGAAGTAATCTGCATTATGCTACATGTTTTTTGTATTATTATAATTATTTGGGAATTAAGTAAGGCCCAGTAGGCACAAGTGCCTGTTTTCGGGGGTGACCCATGAGCACTGGGGAGGTTAAGTGACTTGCTCAGTCATACAGTGTACAAGTGGAGGTTGATGGACTCAAACCCAGAACCTCTGGATGTACTCAGCTCATTCACAATTCATTCCTCTACCCTCTAGGCTATACTGCCAGCCTGTGTTGATAACCCTCCCCTTCAATCAGAAGTTAGAGCTATAGACAGTTTATTCCTACAGTATAGCAATCTCTCAGTCATTTTATTCTGCATACAATGACAGTAGTAGCATAGCAAAATAAGGAAAAATGTGTGAGCAACCATACACAACAGTCCTGTGTTTCTGTCGAGGGGTTTAGATAACAGCATACGGACTTCAAAAGCAAAGCTCTAGAGGTCCTTGCTGTTATATCAACCCAGGGACAGAAACACAGGGTAAGTTGTGTATGGTCTTTTCTTTCAACATACCACTAGTGCCATAACCTTTACTTTCTTTTTTGAGTGAAGCGCTACAGTGCAGAAAGTGGGTAAGAGTCAGTGCTAGTGGGGCACAGCAGCTGCTTTAATTATAGAATGTATATAACAATATTTTTTAGAATGCACACAACAAATTAGAATGGGTACAACAAGGATTTTGAAGCCACTGATTTCTATACCCGATAAAGGTCAGTCATATACTGTATTATTTGCAAAAAACTTTGTTAATGACGCTGACCCAGTGGTGGGGCCTGAGGTGTTGGATGCCTTACCTCTTGCCATGACAGCGACCCATGTTTGGGAATGAGCATGTTTGTATACCATGTTTTTACAAACCCTGGGAGCATTGCTCTCTGGGTTTATGTAGCATCCCACACCTCTAGCATGTGTAATATTCGGGTTACACCCACCCACATATTATTCTCTATGTAATAACTGTGTGACTTTTTTACGTAGTAGAAGTTGGTTATAATTCATTGTTATAACCCACAGGTTACAATGGCAAACCGGCACCATTTTCTGATCACCACTGCTTGTGCTCAGTCATCCTCTCAGCTGTTTTCCCAAGTGTCATCAAGTGGCAGTCATAAAACACATAGCTGCTTTTTCATTCACTGAGTGAGGTCGGAGTTTCACTGTTAAAAACTATTCATTAAAACAGTTCGTTTCTTACTAACCTCTCTCTCTAGCACTGAAAGTAAAACTGTCTCATCTCCATAGGAACAAATGTTTGAACTCTACCCCTCATTAGCATATCACCATGACAACCTCTGACCGAACCCTGAAGAAAACGGAATAATATGAATTTAATACGGTTTACAAGCTAGTTTTGCAGCTTGATTTTTGAATATTTTAATGTTTTAGCATTGAGAAAGTTAAGTATTCTTTGCAATTTTGCAGAGGTGCCATTTTCAGTACACGTTGCCATTCTGTTAGATCAGAATCTTGTTGGTAAAAAAAAAAGATCTTCCAGTAATTACATAAAACAACAAATTGGGGGCAGAGTGCACATCTCAAATCTGATACACACCCTCAAAGGATATGCTTTGATAAATCCCTCTGGCTTCACCCTTAGGGTTTATTAAGCATCGCACACCTTGGGTCCACATAATATTCTCGTAATGCACTCAGCTTCATGTCTTATTCTGTATATATACTGTATATATAATTACTGACCTGCCTTGATTATGACTGGACAACCATGGGGTAATTTGCTGTTATAACAGGCTGGTTATAAAACAAGCTTGAGACAGCCGAGAGCTGTCAGTCAAATGTCGGTAGTGCAAGCAAGTTCTGCAAATGATGGACCACTGAAACCAGCACTAAAACCCCAAACCACAAATGCAGCAAATACATACTGTAGATATGTTGCATTGCTATCCAAAGGCCCTATAGTGTATGGAAAAATGTTGTTACCGATAGAGTTCAGTGGATGCCAAAAGGTTGTTCTGCTGCAGTAATGACGTCTGTAGTACAACAGAATGGCTTTTCATTTTGATGCACTATGAGCTTCACACAGTAATGATTGCGAGCTGCAGTGCAAGCAGTCGGTTCAGCCACTTGCTTCATGCCAGTCTCTGTCAGCCAATGATCAAACAGGGCTTAAAAAAAAAAAGTCTTAGCACAGCAATACATGTTAGCTCTTCCAACTGTGTGACATACCTCCTAATAACAATGTCTGCCATGCTTCATTAAAAGCCCATCTCACCGCTAACAGTTTATTTTGGAGCAGGGGTGAGGGCAACATGAAACATATCCTTTTAGTAGTCACCGAATGATAGAAGCAGGCTCTGTGATTGATAATGACTGCAGTAAAAAGTAAGCAAATATTTTGGCTATTCTAACCTTGTTCTCTCTTTCCATTCTCCCACATTGATGGCGCCACATGTGTCAGGATAGAGGCATTTCAGGAGCTCAGTACGTGACTTGTTAATGTTTTTTCTTCCTGGTTTAGAGCTGTATTGTGTGTTGAGTTGCTAAAGGAAATGTTTGTGACATTCAGTAAAATGCTTCTTGATACTAAAACAGTTGTTTGTCTTTTCTTGAATGAGCAAGTTTTGTTACATACACTGTGTAGAAAAGTGTATGGTGCCCTATACACAACCAGGTTAATCTCCAACCTTGTGGTTACTGTGCCGACTGTGAGACCTATCGAGCTGTGCTCTTGAGGTCAACAGTTGGCATAGAAACCACTCGGTTGGAGAATAGCCTGGTTGTGTATAGGGCACCATACACTATCCTATATGTTGCATGCTGTGCTGTGTGGCATTCTTTTCAATGACAAACTACTCAAAACCCATTCTGTAGAAAGCAGTTTAAGGAAAACTGTTTAAAAATAGTCTTTAGGCTAGAGACTGTGCTAAAACCATGTGTCAATTTGGACGGGTGCCCAAGGGAACTCGGTTCCACCTTCGTTTAAAAATTTGTATGTCAGTTCTTGCTCTTCTGTCTCCTTTCTTCAGAGTAGGTATTCACTGACATAAAAGGCTTTCAGCTTATATTTATAACAATCATCTTTAGGATTACAGTTTTTCTTATTTCTGTTATTGATCTATATATTTCTGATCATCTATACTTGTTTCACTTGCCTCGTTTACATGGCGCGTGTAATGCAGTTGGCAGTCCTTGGCCGAGCTGACCAATTCTCAGTTCCTCAGTTATGCACATCATGTAAACCTGAGGGGTGTTAGGACCCAATTGGACTACCAACTACCACTCTGATTAGTGACATGCGGTTCATTTTCATTGATGCTCGCTAGTCAGGTTGCGTGCTGCATGTAAACACCAATCCCCTGTGCAATCGGTTCCTTGCGCAAATGTGCTACTGTTTAATTGATTTGCACATGACTGTTGTTCCTCTCAGTTAGTGGCTCATAACAGTACTGCCACCTCTGACGTGAATCTTTGTATTATTTTGATTATTTGGCAGGGAAATATTTAAGCACTTCAGTAGTGATGTCTGAAAATCATGGCAGGCCCTGGCTTGAGCAGGAAACTATTTGTTTTATTAACATTCTGTGTTCTAGCGACAGACAACAGTTGCTAATGCATGCACAACTAAAACAGCCTCTGGCTTTCAATTCACAGTCAGAAAACTAATGTAAACTGGTATGGAACTCATGGACCCGACTCAACTCGCATGTAAACAGAAGAGCACTACAGTCAGGTCAGAAATCACTGATTAACGTTTGCCATTCTTCGATTGGTGGGTACATGTAAATGGGGCAACTGTGTCTTTCAGACAGTATCTGTCTCCAGCTGACCTCAGAACTGCTGTTTGTGAGACTGTTGCTATGGTAACGATGTGATGCCATCACTGACCACTGTGAGTTGTAAGACAGTCACATGGTTTTTGTGCAGACAGACATCCTAGAAAGAAACATGGAAATTAATCAAATAGAAACATAGAAACATAGAATTTGTTGGCAGAAAAGGACTGTTTGGCCCACCCAGTCCAACCAGATGCTCCTTGCCTAATCTGCCTCAACAGACCCCATGTAGTCTCTGGCAACCCTCCTGCCCCCCTGCCCCTTTTCTCCCCCTATTGTTGTAGAGTTGGCTGACTTTACAGTTTGCATGAGCAGTCCCTGTTATTCAGATGGCAGCTGATCAAGGTGGTGAGAGGAGGATCTGTGTTGGTGACTGTCTTCACCTCTATCCAGTGTCCAAGATGGAGTTATGTAACAGTGAATCAGTGCCAGACAGGGGGTGGAGTGGTGGGTTTTGAGAGCGTGGGCCAGGGGACATCAGAGTACACTGGTGATCGGGATTGGAAGGGCTACCACTGGATTACCAGGGAATTGCATACTTTGATTAGGGATTGGAATGTGAGTGGGTACCACTTCGGACAGGAAATTACTGCATTTTATCAGGGATCTGGGTGGGAGGGTGTCGCTGGCCCTTGTGCTGCTGGGGCAGGAGGTTATACACCTCCGTGCGCTTTAATAAAAGTAGAACTTTGAAGGTGGTAAACAGCGTTGCCTTGGCATCCTCTTTGTGCTTCCAGAATGCTTTAATATACTGTACTATAGTGCCATGTAAACAAGAGGGCATCCTCATTTGCTTAGATGCCGTAGGGGATTTAGCACATTCACACTATCCACTGAGCACCATTTTGTGGGCACCACTGAATATGGCCCCACACCATTTAGATGACATATGTCCAGTTTGCAAAGGTCTAGTTATGTTAGTGTGGCACTAACCTGAATATCGGGACATGTATTTTTAAACTTTACTTGACAGCTAGTGTGTGTGTGTGTGTGTGTGTGTATGTATAGAGGTTCTGGTCATGGCCTATAACAAGGCCATCTCTAGGGCCCTGGACTCGCTTGCTCCTATCTGTGTTCATCCTCTCCCCCTTCGCCCTCGGGCCCCTTGGTTTGATGGGTCCTTGAGGGATCTGCAGCGACTAGGATGAAGGTTAGAGCAGTGCTGGCAGAAATCCACCCTGGAAGATGACCAGTTTAGATTGGTAGAGCATTATCGGACCTACCAATCGTCGATCTCCCGTAAGAAGGCAGAATTCCTGTCCGGGGAGATTGCTGCCGCTCAGAACCGACCAGCTCAGTGTGACACTTGGACAGCTGGTTCTGATTGCTCTGTGATTTTGTAATGTAAGAATGTGTTATTGAGTGTCTCTCATGAGACATCCTGTGCTCCTGGGATGACCCCAGGTTTCAGTTCAAAGGACAGGACATGTTAAACAGAAGATCTTTGTAATGTGATTAACTTCCCAAAAAAGTTGCATTTTATGGCCTTGTTGTTGAGCTGTGCTTCTTTGAAGCCAGGAACTAAAATATTCATTTTATGATGTCTTCAGAGGAAAGAACAGTTAATTACAACTGGTGCTAAAAGAAGTTATGTGACAGCTAAGTGAGAAAAACTGCAGAGTTGTAAAATTCCTGTGATGTCTTGGGAAGCAGGAAAACCACACTAGATCAAAAGAAAGACTCAAGACCAAAGAGTCATATTGAGAAATGAGTTTTTGCTGATGTCATCTTATTTAATTTATCTCCTGAGTGATAAGACATCCTGGTGGAGACACAGGGTTTAAACTGTATTCTGTATTTCCACTTACTGACACATTCCTGTTGGGCTCTGAAACAACATTTACTTTAAGCACTGTTTTAGAAGGTAATACATTAGCTAGGCAAGTCTCATTGTATTATGGTGGTAGGAGTTTGCAGTTTTCCTTGTTTTCCTTTAAGTGATTGTATGTTTTGTAATATATGGTTCTGTGTTTACATTTTGCCTATTTTTATCCATTTTCTAAGTAAACCTCTTATTTTAAAGAGACTGCCTGTGTCTTCGAAATTTTTTTGCCTGTGAGGTAAAGATGATTAAAGTTGACACTGTTCATAAGCTTAATGGTATACCAAACTGGGAAAAGGTAAGAATTTATCTAAGGTCTTTCATAGAGTTTTTATGGGTTCATTTTGTGTACCTGGTTAGGTGACCGTAGGCAAAAGATATCTGGCGTTCCCTGAAGAGCAGAATAATCTGAGCCTGTACATTTGGGTATGCTAGCAAGAGGTTCACAGTTTGAATCCCTCCAGAACTTGAGACCAAAGGTGATTTGGATCCACAAAACAGACAGGAGGGTTACCCTGTTCTGTTACCCTGTTCACAATACTATGCTCGGAGGTTGGCACTGTGGGAGCAGAGGGCATGAACTGCTGAGTGTGGTTGTGACACTCAGCTCTTCCAAACTGTGGACAGGCTGTGCAACCCAGCCTGTCTACAGCTCTGAAGAGCTTTCTCGCAAGTGTTGTGCGATGAGCTTGCTCGATTCTTTGTGAATAAGGTGGCGGGCATCAGGTCAGAGATTCTCTTGACTCGTTCTGTGGGGATGCTGTTGATCAGTGCTCGGTTGCTTCACCTCGTGCCTCCAGGTGTACCTTTGACCTGCTGGAGTTTGCGGATGTCATGCGGATTGTCCAGAGTATGCCCTACATGCTGTAGTTTGGATCCGGGTCCAACTTCCCTGATTATGGGTTGTTGTGATATTATCGGTCCAGTCCTGATACAGATAGTCCTTGATTCGGGTGAGTTTCCTAGCTCCCTGAAGGAGGCGGTGGAAACACCTATCCTGAAGAAAGCTTCTTTGGACCCTGACTCTCTGGCCAACTACAGACCAATCTCAGACCTTCCCTTTATATGGAAGGTTATTGAGAAAGTAGCGGCTATACAAGTGGAGGACCACTTGACCATCCATAGCATCTACAAACCTCTCCAGTCCAGTTTTCGAAAAAGGCACAGTACCGAGACTGCACTGGTTCGGGTGCTCAATGATCTCCTGATGGCGAGAGATCGGCGAAGCCGTTCTATTCTGGTGCTCCTTGATCTCTCCTCAGCCTTTGACACTGTGGAACATGGGGTGCTGCTTGGGAACTTGCGATCCATCTGTGGCCTTATGTGTACAGTCCTCAGATGGTTTACATCTTTCCTCACTGGCAGAACTCAGAGATTGGTGTCCAGGATTTTCTCTTTGGACCTACTCTGTCTGTCATGTGAGGTGCCTCAGGGCTCAGTGCTGTCCCCCATGCTGTTTGCAGTGTATATGTTGCCCCTCAGAGACATTGCAAGACAGTACAGGCTGAGGTTTCACTGCTATGCTGATGATACCCAGCTCTACCTGTCTTTTGCATCTGACCAGGATAGTGCTCTCTCGATATTTAACAACTGCCTTGCTGAAATCCAGGACTGGATGAGTTTGAGCTGGCTAAAGTTGAATGCGGGAAAGACCGAGGTGATGGTTGTAGACTCGGGTCACCGGGTAGCGGGGATGAGGGCTGGTCAGCCCTCTGGACTTTTTCTGGGGGGCTTCCAGATCCTTTCCTCTGAACTGATGCGAGACCTGGGGGTGGTGCTTGACAACAGGCTGACTTTACGATCTCAAGTGTCAGCGGTCATCAGTTCTTCCTTTTACCACCTTAGGAACATCGCCAGGATCAAGCGCCTTGTTCTGTCCAGGAACCTGTCCACGTTGGTCCACGCCTTTGTGACCTCATGCCTTGATTACTGCAACTCCCTGTACTTAGGGCTACTTGAGGTTGATATCCGCTGCCTGCAGCTAGTGCAGAATGCTACAGCACGTTTGCTGATGGGTATTTCTCAGTCCTCTCATATTAGGCCTGTGCTGCGCGGCTGCACTGGCTGCCAATTCGGTGTCGGATCACCTTTAAAGTCGGTTTACTGACTTACAATGCCCTACATGGACTTGGTCCTGACTACTTGAAAGAGCTTATTGTTCCTTACTGCCCTGAGCTGCAGTTCCTTTCAGCTGACAGAGGGTTGCTGGAGATTCCGAGGGTGTCTTTAAAATCTTCTGGGGCCCATGCATTTATATACGTGGCCCCTTCCCTCTGGAATTCTCTACCTCACCAGCTGCGGGACTGCGCAACTGTGTGTGTGGGGGTTAAACAGGCATGAAGACTTTTTGTGGCACCAGGCCTTTTACAGTACTGTATAAAGGGATTTATCAGACTATATTTATTATTTTATTATTATTTGTGTTGATTTTATTATTGCTGTTCAATTTTATTGTAACGCACCTTGATAATTTTGAAAGGTGCTTAAACGAAGTAAAGCTATTATGTAAGCAATAATACCCAACAGGGTGGGTGGTATTGGGCAATACCGGACTGCCCAGGGGTGTAATGAGGCCCAACGCCACAGGTGGAGGGCCTTATAGCCCCTGGAAGGTCCGGTATTGCCCAATACCGCCCACCCTGGAGGGTATTATTGCGTTTAGAAAATGAGCCACTGTGTTATATGTGTTTGAAAAAAAAATGTTACTGTTTAAATTTTAAAACTCTTATTTTGTAATAAAATAGTTCTTCCGCCTGCATTAAAATGCTGTTACTCCCCACCCCATACGCATTTAATCACACACACAGAAGCAGCACTTTTGTTTTTTAATGTGATAAATACATAACCTGTCAGTATTTACATAGCAGTCAGGATTGTTGTTTGCTGTCACCCTTCTCCAAACCCACATAGCAGACAACAACCCCCCCCCCCAGCTCCCACCAGTAGTACCTTCATTGTGGGCATGCACAGAATTTATTTCTTGTTTTATTTAAAAAAGGGATGGATAAGCGCAGCTACAAGACAGTCCTGATGGGATGACAGCTATAGCACAAGCGCAACCGCAAATTAGAGTACTTTTGTTTGTTTTTTAAATAGCAGTCAGAAGTGCAAGGGGGGGGGAACTTGACTCATTTTAATGAACAATGAATTTTCCTCTCATGGCAACCAAGGACTACAGATCCCCTTCCTGCATCTCACCCACCTGCATGCAGAGAAAAGACTGAAGGATGCCTCTCTGAAGTGACTGAAAAAAAGAAAGGAACAAAAAAAAATAGTTGCTTCAGTTTGGATCGAGCGGGCAGGGTGGAAGCGGTGTGAATGTGTGTGCGCGCGCGCGCAAGACGCAGCTCGTAAGGTGACTTTTTTTTTTTAAATAAAACAACCTTACTAGTGCCTGTACTTAAGCAAGGAGGCGATTGTCTGAAAAATCACAAACTGAGTTTATAAATATAATGGTCTGTTGACAGTAGCTCATTTGCCAGTTCTGAACGTGGATCAGTATCAGGACATGTGTGATAAAAATGCAGTTGCGTTGCGGTGTCAGAAAGATGAAAAAAAAAAACGTTTGAGGGCTAATGAATGGCACTCTACACACGGAGTTCATACAGAACATGGTTGCCGCGAAAGGCAGAGCACTTAGGAAGGGATCCGATGAAGGAGCGGTAGCAGCAGGGGTTTTACTCACAGAACAAAAAAATGAAAACTTTAAGCCTGACTTATAACCGGAAACCTGTACGCTGATCTGTTTTGGTCAGTTACTGGATGGAGTTTTTGTCTTTCTAGTCTAGGGAATGAGCGTGTGGGTGAGGGCTCTCACTCTCGCTAAGCAATGAAATACAAATGGCTGCAGTTTGAAATTGTGTGAACCAGTGCTTCAGCCAATGAGGAAGCAGGCTGGGCACAAGGATACTTCGCTGCATAAGAGGAAGCTTTGGGCTGAGACTTCTTATTTGGTGGGCATCTATTGTCTGATAGATGCCCACCTAAATAAGTGTCTCAGCCAATCAGAAGAGAGCATTGCCTTTGCTCATTTTCTAATATTATTTTATGTATACATAATATATATCTGTCACAAGACTATGATTATGATATGGTTGGCATTCACATCATGGTGTCATGTTTGCCGTCCTACCCCAACATATGAGTGGAATCCATAGTGGTAAATTGGATAAGAAACTGGTTAAAGGACAGGAGACAGAGGGTGGTGGCTAATGGCACTCATTATATAGAGGGGAGTGTGACAATTGAGGTACCACAGAGGTTGGTCCTGGACCAGTTCTCTTCAATATCTTTATAGGGGACAGTGCAGAAGAGCTGGTAGCGAAGGTGTGCCGGTTCACAGATGATACCAACATTTGCAATAGGGGGACACTCACAAAGGGGTGGAAAAAATGTTTCGGGATTTTGAGGAATGGTCAAAAACAAGTCGGTTGGAGTTCAGTTCCAAAAAGTGCAAAATAATGAGTGTAGGACATACAAACCCTGGCACTGTGTATATGATAGAGAGGTAGTACCAACAGTCACTGCCAGGAAAGGGACCTCTGGGTTATCATATCTGAGGACGTCAAGGTTGCAGGGCAGTGTGACAAGACAGTGCCTAAGGCTAGTGGAATGCTGGGTTGCAGGAGAAGGAAGGTGGTGATGCAGTTATATTGCTCACTTGTACAGCCACACTTAGAGTTCTGTGTTCAGTTTTGACTACTGCATCTCTGAAGGGACATAGACAGGGTGGAGGTGGTCCAGATGACGACAACTAAAATGGTGCATGGTTTGCACGAGAAGCCCTACTAAGAGAGAGAGACTGCAGGGTCTCAACATGTACACCCTGGGATAAAGGAGAGAGAGAGATGGAATATGATAGAGGCCTACAAGTACTTGAAAGGGGTGAATAGGGTACAGATGGGGAGTTCCTTTTAAATGAGTACAAACCCCAGGACCAAGAGGCACACAGTGAAGCTAGAGGGTGGAAATTCAAAAGTAATGTGAGGAAATATTTCTTCAAAGGGTATTGGTTGCCTGGAATAAATTGTCTGCAGAACTGGTTGTGGCTAGAACAGTAGAGGGCTTCACTCGTGCATCGATAGACATGGGGGTATATTAGATAGGATGCAGGGAGGTGGGAGGGTTGATGGAGACCAGATAGGTGGACTGACCTGTCCTTTTCTGCTGTCAAATTCTGTTTCTATGTTTCCTGACATTGTTCACAATCTGCACAGCTTGTGTTTATTATTTTGTATCATATGTACTTTAGGGAGTAAAATGGATACCTCTCGGCTTGGTCATAACTTCCTCCAGATGATGTAATCTTTGGGCTTTGCGCAGGGAGTTTCTTCCGCGACTCATCAGGGTGGCCACATGTTGGAGTTGGTGTTCTCACTGGGGCTTGAGATAAATAGTTTCAGCACTGATAGGGTCGTTTGGTCCGATCATTGCCGGTGAAGTTCCGGTTCGGGGCCCCCTCTCGGTAGCCGTCCCCCTGCAGAGATGGTCAGCTCTCACTCTTTGAGGGGGTTGACCCCTGAGGGTTTTGTGGTGATGGCTGACCTATCTAGTGTGGACAGTGCATGCATTGGGGGGGTGTGCGCAGTAGTGGACGCCTATAACAAGGCGCTTTCTGGTGCACTTAACTCCCTTGCACCAGCCTGTGTACCACCCAGGTCTTCTCACTTGAGGTCCCCTTGGTATGATGGGGAGCTCAAGGAGATGAAGGCCTTGGGTCGGAGATTAGAGCGCTGCTGATGGAAGTCCGGCCTGGAGGTAGACAAACTGGCCCTACATATGCACTACGGTGCATACCAGGGGGCAAGCAACCGTAAGAAGGCAGAATTCCTGTCCAGGGACATTGCTGCTGAAAGGAACTGACCAACTGTGCTCTTTCAGACTGTGGACAGGCTCCTTCATCCTTCCTGTCTACAGCCAAAGGCAGCCTTTTCGAATGCATTGTGCGAGGAGTTTGCTTGGTTCTTCTCAAACAGGGCATCTGCCATCAGGCAGGGGGTTCCGCCAGTGGACCATAATCTGGCCGACAGTGGTCACCATGGGTGACTGGAGAGCACTCCATCTGTTTGGGGAGAGTTTAGACTGGTGGAGGTGGCTGAGGTCAGTGAGATTGCCTCCAAGCTTTGGCACACCTTTTGTGAACTGGACCCAGTGCCAACTCATTTCTTAATGAGGTGTGTTGACTCTGTCGGCCCGGTGTTTGCCCTGATTTTCTGGTGTTCCTTGTCAGAGGGGGTCTTTCCTGATGTCTTGAAGGAGGCATTGGTGAGACCCCTTCTGAAAAAAACATTGTTGGACCCTGACGTCAAGACAAATTACCGTCCTATTTCCAATCTTCCAGTTTTAGGTAAGATTGTTGAGAAGGTGGTGGCACTTCAGCTTGAGGAGCATCTCGTGGCACATGATCTGTATGAGCCACTCCAGTCTGGGTTTCATG
The DNA here is from genome assembly GCA_016271365.2 of Neoceratodus forsteri. Lineage (NCBI taxonomy): Eukaryota > Metazoa > Chordata > Ceratodontiformes > Ceratodontidae > Neoceratodus > Neoceratodus forsteri. The sequence goes on along the minus strand of CM057458.1, from coordinate 997,752,815 downwards.
CGAGGCATAGCACAGAAACTGAGCTAGTTCGGGTGCACAATGACCTCCTTATAGCCAGAGATCGAGGGGAGAAGACAATTCTTGTTCTCCTCTATCTCTCTTCAGCATTTGACACGGTGGACCTTCGAGTGTCACTTGACCACCTAAGGGAATTCTGTGGACCTGCCGGCTCTGTCATATGCTGGTTTGGGTCTTTTTTATCTAACAGGAGGCAGAGGGTAGAGATGGGGAATTTCTCCTCCTCCCCTGACCACCTGTCATGCGGAGTTCCCCAAGGGTTCAGTCTTGTCACATATGTTGTTTGCTGTGTACATGCTACCCCTGGGAGAGCTCATAAGGAAGTACAGCATGGGCTTTCACTGCTATGCTGATGATTCCCAGCTGTACTTTTCCTTTGCCCCTGGAATATCATGCACAGTAGAAGTGCTTAACAGCTGCCATGCTGAAATCAGTGACTGGATGGCCTCAAGCTGGTTGCAACTGAACCCCAGTAAGATGAGGTACTAGTGGTGGAGTTGAACAGAGGGTGTGATAGGTTGGCCTCTGGTACAGAGACAGGACTCTGCCTTGGCTCTATACCATTGAAGGCCTCCTCTAGGGTGCGTGATCTGGGTGTTATTCTTGACAGCGGTTTGACACTTGAGTTTCAGGTGACTTCTGTTGTCCATACCAGCTTTTATCATCTGAGGAATATCGCCAGGATCAAGCCCCTAGTTCCGCCACTGGACCTCCCTACTTTGGTGCATGCCTTCGTGACGTCCAGGCCTGATTACTGTAATGCACTCTGTCTAGGGGTCTCTGAGGGTACCCTGCACTGACTGCAGCTGGTACAGAATGAGGCAGCAAGGTTGTTGACAGGACAGTCTAAATACTGTCATATTACTCCAGTGCTGTGTCAACTGCACTGGCTGCCGATTAGGTGGAGGGTCCTCTTTAAGGTGGGTTTGCTCACCTTTAAGGCCCTACATGGCCTGGACCCTGGCTACCTGAAGGACCTTCTTGCACCTGCTGTCTCGGTCGGCTCCCTCCGCTCCTCCTTTAGGGCCCTCCTCACGATTCCCAGAACGAGGTTAAGAACTGCCGGCAACAGAGCATTTAGTGTCGCCGCTCCCATCCTTTGGAATTTGCTCCCTTTAGTTGTTAGGGAGGCCCCGTTTGTTGAGGTATATAAGGCCCGCCTCAAGGCCTTCTTGTACAATCAGGCCTTCTCCGGACTATGTTTGGTAGTTCATACCTGCTTTAAAAAAAAGTGCTGATGTTTAATTTAGTTTTAGAGACTCTAAATGTAGCCAAAGTTGAGGGTAGCAAATTGTGTAGTAAATGTTGTTTTTAACTTGTTTCGAGCAGTGTATATAATTGATTATTAGTGTGCTGTGCTGTATTTATTTGATTGATGTACGGCGCCCTGAGCCTCCGGGATGGGCATCTCTTTGAATAAAATGTGCCTTGCCTTGCGTTACTTTGCAGCTGTCTTGATTTGTTTCTTTGCATCTGTCATGATCCCATTATATGTACCATTTATGTTCTCTATGTACTGCTCTGTATTTATTGCTGTAACTCTGGTTGTCCTAAACAGTACCACCCTGTATATGAACATTTCTCAATGGAGCCTTTCCTGGTAAAACAAATAAATACTTCTGCAACCCACCCCCAGGTCACACCTGGAAAAGAGTCATCACAGCTCAGTCGGTCTTCCCTGATCACAGTTACATAAGGAATATTATGAACTGGCTCCTGAAAATGGAGGAAGCTGATTAGCCGAGAGGTCTTTGAAGCTGTGATGATATCAAGCTACATACTCATGGTTTCAAAAAACCTCCAGACACCAGCCTCCTCACTCAGAAAAAAAAATGCAATGACCACAACATTCTCCACATCGCTCACTCCTCCTCACACAAGCCACCAGAAGGCATACCGCGGGGTAGACTAAACCACAGCACAAACACCTGTTTAAAACAAAAGTAAAGGATATTAAATTCCAATGAATAGGCTCCGCTTACAGCAGTGAAACAGCCGCTAACTGAGGCACACAACAAAGCAACTTGCAGCCCGCCTGTAGATTTTCACACCAGACAATAGCGCTGAACTCACAGTTTAGGCAGCAGCTGTGGAGCCACTACCTAAAGCCTGACAAAATGCCCATTTATTAGAAGGTATGTCTTGTCTCATATATAACAGTACAGAACTTGAGTTCTGTGTTTCACACAGTACCCCATCAATATGTTTCAGCTGTGCCATGTTTCTATTTCTCACAGGTTGAAGTGCACGCACATTTCAAAATGGCAGTGCTTGATACACTCTTACCAAACTCCTCCTCCTGTCAGTTATGCTGCTTCCAAATTTTGTGGCACCAATCATCGGCTTACTTTTTCTTCAGTTTATTGAACCTGAAGGCTTCCGACTCCCCCGCTCAGTACTGTGATCATCTACTTTGGGGGGTGGACACGTGAGTCGAGACACACACAGATAGAGGGAGCAGATACCATGGCAGAGTAACAGCTTTGGAGACTGGCAGAGATCAGTCAGCATATAGCAGCACCACCACCACCTAGTGGGTAATGTAGAAACTGTGGACATTTTAATGAAAATATATATTTCCACATTACAAATGTAATTAAAAAATTAAATTAAAAAACTATTTAAAAACATATATTTTCTTAAATAAATCAACTAAAACTTTTAAATCAGTTCTTGATGGCAATAATGCACTCCAGGGTGTGCCATATCATGGAATATCATCACTTCTTGTGTGTTGGACACACTCGGCCTACGGACCCATGCCCAACCACCCAAGGCGTGATGATATCCCATGATGTACCACACCCTGTTGTGTATTATTGCTTAAAAGTACACCAGGCATATTGAAAGGGTTTACTTCTAGCAAATGGATTCTGTGATACTTATTAACCACTAGAGCAGAGTTGGAGAGGTTTTTATTTGGCACTAGAAGTTCAAGATAGAATTCCATCCTTGTTAGTGCTTAAATGGATATAGTTTATTTCTTATAATACTATATAATAACTTGTGACCACCTATAATGACTGGATTTCCAGTCCTGATAAAACGCTGTATTCTACAGTACAATGTGGTAAACTAACTAAGCCAAATCCTGCAACCTGATTGGTTGGCTAGTACCTTTCCCAGCATTATAAATCCTCCAGTGTACCCACTAGAAAAGGTACCAGCCAACTTTATCTCCTGCCAATCAATGTATCAATATGACGCTTTCACTTCAAATGAAACCGCCGCCATTTTCCTGTTGCCGCTTTCGCTAAGACATTGTGGTAAATTAAAAGAAAAATGATATCTTCTTTCGAACTGTATGACCTCAGTGAGTTAGAAAATATTTTTTCTCAAGAAAATGAACCTTCTGACACTAATTTCTCACCTTACATAGTAATACAAGAAGAGCCTCAGCCTCCGAGCAGCATAACTCTCGAAATGTCAGGAACTATTTTTTTCACCGTAAGAATATTTTTCTAACTATTGCTATATTTATCTAAAATAAAAATGCAAAAACTAATAAAAAAACATTAAATAAACAATATTTGACAATGTATAATAGCAATTTTCCCTCCAGGGTGTTGGTATACTGGAGGGCTTAACACAACTGGTGTGGTTCAGTCACTCGGCTTCGCCTCGTGACCAAACCATACCAGCCGTGGTAAATCCTCCAGTATACCCACACCCTGGAGGGATAAATTGCTTAAATAATTTGCTGAATTCTGTAATAACTCTATGGTGGGTTATCACAGTATTTTCTTCCTTGTGCTGTCACTTCACTATATTTGTGTGAGTACGGCGGCTGCTCAGAGATGCACTCACTCACTCAAATACAAGTAGTTTTTCTTGTGAAACCGTACACCAGTTATAAAAAATAATGCCTATGCTGATGTGTGTTAAGAGGATTTTTCACACACTCTCGGTGTGTGATAATCTCATAAATACCTCAAGCTTCACTTTCAGGGTTTATGGATTATCACACACTTTGTGCGTGTAACAAAAACCATCATAACACACAGCTGCGCAGGCATTATTCTCTATTTATTGTCTGAGTACCATTCTGGCTGTGATGAAACATTGTCATTTCAAAAAATAGAGTGGCATTAGGATTATGGGTGGTTTCAAGCAGCTATATTTATTAATCAGCAAACATTAACATACTAAAAGCCAGCAGAATAGGCGCAATGGTCTGTCGTGCCTGCTCTATAGCCAGCAACCTAGTGGGTGCTCGCCTTCCTGCCCCCCTAGCCCCCGAGAGGGTCTTCACTAACTTCAGTTTCCCATTGTACCTGTCCCACCCCTTCTTGAAGCCCTCCACTGTGCCCTTCTCCACCAGCCTCCTGGGCAGCGTATTCCACGGCTCCACCACCCTTTCAGTGAAGTGATGCTTCCAACACTCCCCCCTGTAATTTTCCCCCTTCAATTTCCACTCATGTCCCCTGGTTGTTCCCCCCTTCTTTAGCCTAAACAACTCCTTGGTTCCGCTCTCGGTTATCCCTTTTACATACTTGAAGACCCATATCATGTCTCCCTTGTCCCTCCTCTCCTCCAGTGTGTACAGCCCAAGATCTTCCAGTCTCTCCTCATAAGTACTCCCCTCCATGCCCTGAATCATCCTGGTCGCTCTCCTCTGTACTCTCTCCAGTAGCGCTATGTCCTTCTTCAGATGAAGTCTCCAGAACTGACTGTAGACAATACTCGAGTTCATTGTATAATTTGTTTTCAGAATAAAATGCATTTCTCACATCCTTAGAGTCATAATCAATGTATTTTTAATTTCCTGAGATATTTTAAAAACTTCTTAGATTAGTATTTTTGTATTAATGACTCAAGTGTTTTTAAGATAGTTGCCAAAAATCTCTTAACATTGAGGGTACCTTTCGACTCTGTATACCGGGGCCCAGATATTCAAACTGCTTGTGGCGCAAGCCCCAGCACAGCTCAAAATAGTTGCACAGGGGTGTGGCCAGGGCGATATTCAACGGAGCTGCGCTATGGCGCAACTTCTTTGAAAATTGCCCCCTGGCCACACCCACTGTGCATGGCACACAAGTGGTCAGAATGGAGCATTGAGATGCGGTGGCGCAAGTTCCATTGCGCCATGCACAGCACCTGCGATATTCAAAGTGTGACATGCAAATGGGGCATAATTTATGCAAGGCGCACATTCACATATCTGGACTGACTTGTACGGTATGGGCTGCACGCCCATTGGCTCATGCTCTGAACCAGTGGGCGTACAGCCCTACCAAGCTGTCAGTTGGTGGGCGCCGGGACGGCAGGCGGGTGGGGTGCTGTCGCCCACCAGCTGATGGGGGGGTGGGGTGGTGGGGCTCCGTGGGCGGGTGGGGGCCACTAGATCACCAGGGATTTCATACTTGGGAGGGTGAGGAATGCCGCCCATGATTGGGCTCAGTTCGGTCCACTGGACCACCAGGGATATTGGGTTTTGGGGATCTGATGCCCGCGATCGGGCTAATGGGGGCGGTTAAGTTATGCCCGCAATCGGCTACTGGGGGAGTTATGCCCGTGATTGGGCTACTCGAGGGGGGAGTTATGCCCACAATTGGGCTACCTGGGACACAGTTCTGCCCTACGATCGGGCTACTCGGGGTGGGGGAATACTGTTTTGCCCGCAATCGGCTACCGGAGGGGGGTTGGCGCCCATGGATCAGGCTACTCGGGGTGGGGATCACGTTCTGCCCGCGATCAGGCTACTCGGGGTGGGGGGAATACTGTTTTGCCGCGATCTGGCTACTCGGGGTGGGGAATACTGTTTTGCCCATGATAGGGCTACTCGAGGGGTGGGGGACACTGTTCTGCCCGCGATCGGGCTACTCAGGGGGGTTGGGGGGACACCTCTGCCCACGATTGGGGCATAAGGGGGCACCGCCAGGTGCAGCGGGAACAGGTCGAGGGCCTCCCACAAGTGGCAGCTGCTGTGTTGTGCCCTGCAATGCGGCAGCTCACCTGTGGGTGGCCCTCGACTTGTTCCTTTTTTTTTCGGCTCAACTTTGTGCAGGCGCAGGTAGGGGTTGCGCCTGCATAACTCTGCAAAGCCCGGGCTGAATATCGGGCTGTGCAGTTTATGTATGGTTCCTTCCCCTTCGGTTGTGCATGCCTTCATTATCATTGCGCTGTTGCTCAGCATGATTTCGGGGGCGCAACTGCCTCCTGCTGAATATTGCAGAATGGCGCATTTTGGACTTGCGCAGGTGCAACCCTATTGCACATGGCTCAACTCTTTTGAATATCTGGGTCAGGATGTATACTGTGGATGAATTATGATGGTGCTAGCAAATGCTTTTAATGGTAAACAGTACTGTACCGCACCAAGCTGTTTAATTTTTTTCTGGGTGGGCATCGCAAGGGTGGAAGAACTTTAAAAGTCTTCAAAATCATTTATCTTAGTTCAGAAATGAAAGAAAACAAAAAGGAAAACTGGTGCAGGGATGTTTTTGCCAGAAATACATTAATACTGAAAGAAAATGGCATGCTGACTAACCCAAACTACTACTTTAAATACAAACATAGAGGATAGTGCATGGCAGCCTGTGTCTGCATCAAGAAGTTTCTGTGGCAACCAGGAACCTCGACCAAAGTTCGAGAGGTCCTCTGGTTGGCATAGGAAACTCGAGATGAAGATACCGGATTGTCTGTGTATGGATGTCCACACATGTATTTTATAGTGTATGGGCATCCATGCCCATTTCAGACACTCTGCTTCCTTTTGGTGAACTGGTGGTTGGTGGTGGGGGGATTTGAGGGTTGATGGTGGGATCAAATTACTGATTTAATGTGTGGCTAGCAACTGCAGCTGTTTCTGTAAGCTGAAGTTTAAAAAAAATGTCTTCCAGCTGGATTGGATATAGTAAAACAGGTATGTGGCAGCATTCTAAGTTGTTGTGCTGCAGTGGTGACATCAATGCTGCAACACAACAACATAGTGATGTCACTACTGCAGCACAAAATCCTATACCAGGCATGGAGTTTCAGGCAGAACAACATTCCGCCATACACTATATACCGATAAAGAACTACAGTAGGTGTAAATAGGTGTCACCTGTTTTTTGGTTGGTATATTTGTATTTGTATTGGAAGAGAAGATATAGCAGCAGTGCATTGTGGTTTAAAATTTTTTTCTTTTAGCAATGTTCACAGAGCTGTAGTGTATGCAGAGCAGAAGTATTGTTAAGAAATGGTACAAGGGTTTAAACACAGAGAATATGTACATTTGAAGGAATATTTTGTATCAACAGATGTATTTATTTATTTGAAATTACTCCACAACCCTGTGAGAGGCAGCATCTCATTTTCATTGGGGTCCCATAGAGTACAGTAGCTGTCAACAGGTTGACATAGTCCAACAGGAACTAATAAATGCAGGTTAAAATATACAAGGTAAAAAAAAAAAAAGTGTAAGTGCATCCAAAAGTTATCAGGTAAGCTAAAAAATTGTGGTCACAGCAGTAAAGATCATGAGTATTATTAGGCAACCTCATATATGATATCATCTTTGTAACACCAGTGGAGATAAAATGACAAGATAAAAAGTGTTATCTTAAAACCAGCTCACAAGATATCAATTTATCTTTTGAGCTGGGTATTTTACAGATGATATCTTGCCCTGTTGGGTAGATCACAAAGCATACTGGACCAATCACAGAGCAGCTGTCATAGTGCTGAGCACAGTGTAACAGCCACTTGAAGCTCTGAAGCCAGAAGTTTAAATCAAAGAGAAACAGTTGGATTTTCAAATAAACAGCAGATGCAAAAGCTATAACTAGTAAACTGATGTATACATCAAATGTACAATGGTCTGACTCAAAGTATGTAGTTGATTATCACTTGTCAGGGAGCAGGACTTTCATAACTCACTCTGGCTCCACCACTCATGAGTTATTTTCCTGCTCCCTCAAGTAAGAAGACAAATTGCAGTGTATTTCATATCCCATGTATATATATATATATATATATATATATATATATACACACATATACACAATGGGGTGAGTGGTAAATGAGTGAGATAAAACAGCGTATCATCCACTGCAGTGTGATATTTTTACCCTCTGCTCTACTGTGATGATATCAGCCATTTACACACACACACACACACGCAAGTCACAAAACATCACTGATATCATCATCCTAGGCAGCTTTCCCCTCAGCATGCAAGAAACACCTGTGCTGTTACCATAGACACAAATGCAGAACTACCCGAGAGGTCTCACTGCTGCCTACAGCTAACTCGGTGAGCATTACAAAACACACTTACCCCTCCCCCCCAACTTCCAACTCATTACTGTGATGCTCTCAACTTGATGCAGCCAGAATTCCAAACAGCACAGCTTCACAGAACAGTCTAAACTACTGCCTGCAGCTAACTCAACTACCACTGAAACACACTCTCATTTGTTCCTCAAACTCTGAGTCTCACCCATTACAATTACTGTGACAATCTCAACTTCACTGCAGCCAGAATCCTAAAGAGCACAATTTCACAAAACACTCTGCACACTGCCTCAGCTAACTTAATTACCACTGAAAACAGTATCAGCTGTTCTGACACTCTGCCTATCAGCTCATTACAATTACTGTGATGCTCTTAGCTTCACTACAGCCAGACTGCTAAAGAATACAGCTTCACAAAAGTATGTTTCTCACTCCTACCTAAAACTAACTCATTTAGCATTGCAAAACACACTCATGTGTCTCTCAGAGTTTATAACACTGCCAGCCCATTCAGAAAAGCTCACACACAGATTGAGCAAACACATAAACAAGAACAGAACACAAGACAGCATAACAAAACTTCTGAAACTCTTGGCCCTATTGTATATATCAAATACATGATGGGCAGATCATGTGCTATGGCAGGTTGTCACCCTGCATCATGAGTTGATATCTCACCCGGCCTTCGGCACTCGTGAGATATCCAGAGCTCACTCTGCAGGAGTGACAATATTTCCTACCACACTCATTCCCATCATATATCCCTATATATATATATATATATATATATATATATATAGATATTATATTATATATATATATATATATATATATATATATATATTATATAGGGTTGGTTGCACTCTAAATTTAGGGTTTGAGTAGGCACACTATGTTAAACCTTAAAGTTTGCATGTTAATAACTTTGGACCCACACAAACGGATCTGCATGAAATTTGGTATGCGCAGTGGGGCATAGTAGAGCTCTTTATTTGCCAAGTTGCGTTTTGGTCGGACTTATGGTTTTTGTGCAGTGAAACGCTCAAAAATGCACTTTTAGTCAGTTTTGTGGGCAGTTTTTCGGATTTTGTCTGTGTCAATGCGCAGCTGTCATGTGGTCTGTTGGTGCAAAGCCTGGCATGTAGAAAGAGCTTGGGTCAAGGAACATGCCACTTTTTGTTTGGTGAAAAAATATTAACCCATTCAAAAGTTATTAAAGTTTTTATCTCCCATTATGAGTCTATGGGAAAATTTATATGGTTATTTTGCGAATGAAGAATGGGGTTTTGGCCATCTGGTCACTTCTCACAATCAAAGAATTTGCAGACTCATGATTAAAGAATCTTTGATCATGAGAAATTTATTGTTCGCGATGACCGCCATCTTGTTTTCAGTTTTCGGTCGGAAAAAAACAAATATCTCAGTCCAGGGCTGACTTCTGAAGTAAAACTACAATAGGTTTTGCTCAGAGGGCTTCCCTCTATTGACCCATGCCTGTGGTTTCCTGTACTTGTCTCAAAAAATTGAGTTTTACCATTTGAAATTCTTTGATCGCTGCTCGAAAACGATCTTTGATCGCGAGCCTGCAAATTCTTTGGTCGCGAGATTGTTTTTGATTGTGAGCTCATTTCATCATTGGACGATCAGATAGCCACATTTTCACGATCAGATGTCCTTGGGGAAGACCAGATAGCCCAAATTTGGGAAGACCAGATGTCCCCTCATGGTCAAAAATCATCTTTGATCGCAATCGATTATTTTGCAGCCTCGCGATCAAAGAATTTTTAAAGGTGTAAAAACTTTAAAATTAACTATCTCTTAAACGGTTTGGTCTTTTCACTTGAAATTTGGAGGGTGTTGAGGTGATGTCTTACAGATGTGAATTATGTTGTTTTGGTGCTGAAAAAATATTTTTTTGTGGAGATACTGAGTAACGTACTTAACGTTTTTCCCATAGCATTATGCATGGCGCTATTGACTTGCTGTTTATATGGTAGGTGGCCCTAGTGCCACAGAGATGTGTTTTGCTGCTTTTCTGTGTTACACTAACAGATGTGCAGTATTATGCCACTGCAAAATTTGAAAATGTCATTCATTTCACTTTAATACTTTTTCAAACATTTGTGTGATTTTCCTGAATTTTGGGATGCAAAACGATTCTTCTTAGATCTTTGACTGTGATCATTTTCATGTCACTGGAACATACGTCTCTGGAATTGTGCCGATTTTGCTGTTATGCACTAATGGGTGACTCAGGCCCGCGCTCCAACCAATATGTGTTCCTTACTACTTATACACTTTCAAAAAGTAAGGAAATTCTATGCAAGAAAATGCATTGATGCATCATTTAGGGTTGAAGCGCAAAAAGTCAGGAAATGAGACCTTTAGGGTTGCCCCCTACCTCCCTCATGTGCCCCCCATCCTCTGCAGACTGACAGACGCTGGGGTGTGTCATTGGGGTTGTGAGGCCCAAATCTCACCCCATTCTTCTTTACTGTGGCATGTCAACATGCTTACATATGGAATGGGATGAGATTTGGGCCTCACATCAACGACACACCCCAGCGCTCAGTCTGTGGAGGGATGGGTGGTAATGGTATGGGGGGTAGGGGCAACCCTCAAAGGTCATTTCCTGACTTTGTGCTGCAACCCTAAATGATGCATTAACACAGTTTTTTGCATAGAATATATATAATATATCAGAGCAGGGTTTTAAATAATTGATTAGCAGTTTTTTTCTTGGGACAATACTAACTGTACAGAAAGTATTTATATAGGTTTTCTACAAGTGTTATGTTTGTTAAACACAGTGAGGCAAGTGCTATGCATTTTCACAATGTTTTAGAACTTTTATGAGCAAAACGCTAATCAATTTTTAGAGTTAAATAAAACCATGCAGAGGTTAACAGCATCAGAAAAGATAGAATTAGATGTGCAGGGTCTGCAAGGTAAACTGGAACCTTCAATTAATCAGCAAAAGAGTCAGAGCCTGTTACACGATGGGTATTACCCATTCCCCCTTCCCCTTAGTTCCACTTTTATAGGCACTGGATTTGACTGACAACAGGAACTTCCTGTTTGGGAGCAGGAAGGAAGGAATCACTGAGACGCATAAGATTTGCCATCCTTGAAGGAAAAGAGTAGCTCCCCCCCCCCCGGTGTTGGAGGTCTGACTCTGAGTAAGGAGGAAGAAGACTACCAAGGCACATAAACACTTGACTCAGAGGAAGGAGGAATGACACTACTGGTTGCATGTGAAAATCGCAACCGCTTTATAGCGCTGGCAAATACAGCGAGTGTAACATAGCGAGTCACACTATCGCCACTGCACATTCTAGTGATATGCATTATCGCTACTCAGCATTAATGGCGAACGTTACCTTACTTGTCCAGATCACCTGTGTTCACCAGTGCTCAATTTAATGAGTGCTAGGTACTTAGGACATTATTGGTATTGCCATTTTTGGCTTAAAGTCCATGGTCTTGCCACTAAGGGTCACGTATTACAAACTCTTTCTCTGGTCTTGGAGTAATGATTCTCCTTTGGTATACCCCCTAATGATGTGAGATTTGTTTTATACTGTTTATTTTTTAATATACATTTTCAGGGACCATCGGGTGGTTTTCCCTGTAGCACTCCGCCTAGCATACTGGTTGCTAGGCAGTTGCTACTGATGCTGTGATATCCTGACACACCCTTTATCCTCTTTAACATGTTGTAATTGGTGCAGCAATTTCTACTTCAAAACTCTCACACCACACCATGGTGGCTCTGCTAAGCAAGTATGTGGAAAGCCAGAATTGTAATGATCAGCTGTGAGTTTAAAGGAGCTGGGAGCAGCAAATTATGATTGTATTGTTTTAAAAATATGCAGCCAGGTAAATTATGTTGTTAGGAAGAGAGTTATTGGTGCTGTACATGCAGTGAGTGGTGAGTGGGTATAGAGTGCAAAACACTGTTGGCAGGCGAAATTGAAACAAGAAACTGTCAGTGGTTCTAGAGCAAACATAATTCAGGTTTTTAAAAGGTAACCATTATTTTTCTGCTTTGGACCATGAGAGCTAGTGGGACAGGAGAGTCAGCTAGAGCATGCAAGATAACTATCAGGTGGCTCCTCAAACAGTTGTGGACTGGAGTCAAAGCATGGAAACAGTACTTACAATATCAAAACAGCTCAGCTTCTTGGTCTCTGCTCTCCAAAATGCACAACGGTGCTGTATGTCAGGATAAAAAACAGCAAAACATTTTTCCATAATACTTGTGCTTTCTCAAGAGTCCTTAGAAAGCACAAGTATTGTGCTGTGTACTGATCCACGATCGCTGGAAGAGCAGCTGCTTTTTTTTTCTAAACAAAACCTCGCTATTTTGACACCATCGCTATTTTTGTTAGCCATTTCTGCACTAAGTCGCCATTATTGTTGACACGTTATTTATTGGTCACTAAAGTCACACTCGCTAATTTGTATTCGCTATAGTTTAGTCACGATTTTTACCGCGCTAATTTCATGGGATACCGACACTACCAAGGCAGACTAACATCAGAGCATGAAGGCTTCTCAAGAGTCAAGGTAGGGAACACTATGTCAAGGAACTACAGAATGAGGACAACAAGAATTAACAGGAGCGGACTACACAGGCAGGAAGGTGCGAAATTGAGAACTGATTCTTTCTACAGGGTTTTCTTGGTGTGAAGCTGTGACACTGAGATTGTACTGAATCTTGCTAAAAGGATATTTGACTATTTTTGGAGGGATTACTTGGGAAGCTGTGCTTGTATTTAAATCTTTTACAGGGTTACTTGTAAAGCTGTGATATACTGAATACCTTCTGTGATTAGTATTGAATCTCTCTGTGGGGGAAGGGGCTGTAGCATAGGGCTAAAAAATAAGATTTAAGCCAACAAAACTGAAACAGAAAGGGGGGTTGTAAGATGACAAAACGAAAGCAGGAAGGTCAGAAATGGACATGATGGGAGTGGTGCAGTTTAGTGGCTGTGGGGCAGCATTTTTCTGGGAGACCTTCTGGAGACTGCAGTGCTGCCCCATCTGCATGCACCTCTCTGGGATGAGGGTGGAGGTTGATCATCTCCAGGTCGAGTTGGCTGGGGTTTCGGGGAGCCTCCTCCCCCACCCAGGTACCACCAAGTCCATCCCCGTTGCCTCAAAAGGATGCCATGAAGGAGGAGTGGCTGGACCACAGTGGGCTTGGGAAGGGTAAGGGTGGTGGGACAGAGGTGCATCCCTCCTTTGGTTCCACTCCACAACTCCTATGCTGCTCTGGTAAGATGGGACTGTCCCTAGGAGGCACCTGCAGTGGAGACCAAAAAGGATGTAGGGGTCCTCCATGGGGGAGACCCTAGGGAGAGGGCACATGACCCTAGAGTAGGAGGAGAAAACTCCTGGTGGGGGACTGCATCAGGGGAATAGATTTGGGGGCAGGAGGGGAGGGAGCAAGGGAGGTCAAGTGCCTACCCAGCGCCATGGCTCAGAGGGATTGAAAGCACATCCTGAGGATCACTGGGGCAGCAGGATGGTCAGGTGAGCTAGATGTCTTTGTCCACGTGGGGACAAGTGACCTGGTTAGTGATGAGGTTAGGGTAGTGCAGGAGGAGTTCAGGGAGTTGGGGAAGGATCTTAGATAGGTTGTACCCTCAGTAACCTTTTCAGTGGTGTTACCTGTCTATGACAAGGGGGGAAGGGTACTCTGCACCTGGAGTTTCAGCACATGGCATAAGGGATGGTGCAGAGCAGAGGAATTTGGCTTCATTGGGGACTGGGGTCCCACCTGGAGGGATGGAGGCCTATACTGGAGTGATGGTCTGCATCTGTATGGGGGGGCAGGATCCTCAGTGAAAGGTTTAAATGCTTCATTGGCAACATTTAAACTAGCCAAGGGGGGAGATGGAAGAAAGCAGGGAGAATCAATATGCACCCCCTAAACAGGAGGAAGCAGTCAGTAGGAAGGACCCTAAGGATGGGAAATTGCCAAAGGTACCTAGAACTGGAAAAAGTAGAATTGCAGAGAAAAGGAGAAATGGGAGTAAAGACAGGAGGGGTGAAGAGGGAAGACATGAGGATAAGTGGGGAGCTGTCAGAAGGGGAGGTAGCATAACTTGAAAGGCCATGTGCATGGATGTTCACAGCCTGGGAAATAAAATCCCAGACCTAGTGGCCTTGATGGCAGAGGCTGACATGGATATTGTTGCTGTTACCAAGACATAGTACAATGGGAACCATGACTGGGATACGGCCATACCAGGTTATACTTTATTCAGGAAAGACAAGGTGGGTAAAAAGGGAGGAAGAGTGACTCTTTACATCAGGGAGGATATAAAAACAACTGAGGTACAGAGAATGCAGGAGGGGGGGATGGAGGCACTGTGGGTCACCCTAGAGACAGTTAACGGAACCGCTATTCATACTGGAATGATGTACAGACCTCCAGCACAAGGGGAAGAGTTGGACAGGGTTCTAGTGGATGCCATCCATAAGATGCCAGCTAAAGTGAAAATGCTGCTGGTGGGAGACTTCAGTTTGTCAGATGTCGATTGGAGCATCCCAGCCGCAGCCCCAGCCAAGAGTAGAGACACCCTGGATGCCCTGCAGGGGGCATGCTTTAGGCAGCTAGTGGTAGAGCCCACCTGTAAGGGAGTGATACTGTATCTAGTACTCACCAACAGGGACAGAGTCGCAGATGTCATGGTGGGTAGCCACCTGGGGTCTAGTGATCACCGTATGGTGTGGTTCAGTGTGAGAACAGTGGCAGTCAAACCACATGAACATGAGGGTCCTGGACTTCAGAAGGGTTGACTTTGCAAAGATGGGAAAATATCATAGGAAAGCCCATGGAGGGGGTAGCATGGGAGGGTAGAGGAACAGTGGGCAAATCTAAAAGGAGCCATAGAGGAGGCAACAAACCTTTTCATTAGGCAATTAAGCAAAAGCAAGAGGAAACAAAAACACTATGGCTCTCAAAGGAAGTGGCCGGAACATTAAGAGGAAAAAGGCTGGCATTCAGGAGGTACAAGGAAACACAGAGGGAGGAGGGTAAGAAAGTGTATCTAGATTAACAGTGGGAGGCAGGCAGGGAAGGCAGTCAGGAGTGCAAAGGCACAAATGGAGGAAAAAATAGTCCAGGCAGTAACAAAAGCGGACAAGACATTCTTCAGGTATGTTAGTGAAAGAAAAAAGACAAGGGGTGGGATTGTTAGGCTAAAAGGGGAAGGAGGGGAGTGTGTGGTGATGGACCTGGAGAAAGCAGCAATCCTGAACAAATATTTTTGTTCAGTATTCACAGAAGAAAGGGAAGGTATGGGACCTTGGATAAGCGACAGGAGCATTGACAGAAGGGAAGTGGACACCATTCCATTTACGAAGGAGAGAGTCCTGAAGGAACTCACAAAACTGAGAGTGGACAAGGCAATGGGGCCATATAGGATACATCCCAGAATATTAAGGAAGCTTAGAGAGGTGCTTACTGCACCACTGACAGCCCTGTTCAACAAATCGTTGGAAACCAGAGTGGTTCCAGAGGACTGGAGGAGGGCAGATGTAGTCCCGCTCCACAAAAGTGGAAGCAGGGAGGAGGCTGTCAATTACAGTCCAGTCAGCCTGACCTTGGTGGTAGGGAAATTAATGGAATCACTGGTAAAGGAAAGGATTCTGGTATATCTTGAATCCAGTGCATCATAGGATCCTAGGTGGCATGGATTCACTGCCGGAAGGTCATGTCAAACAGATCTGATTGATTTCTTTGACTGGGTGACCAGGAAATTAGATCCGGAAAGGGTGGTGGATGTGGCCTACCTGGAATTCAACAAGGCGTTTGTCACTGTTCCACATAGGAGACTTGTAAACAAGGTGGCAAACTGGGTCAGAAATTGGTTAAGGGATAGAATGCAGAGGGTGGTGGTAAACAGAGTTCATTCTGAGAAGAGGAGGGTGACCAGCGGGGTGCCACAGGGATCAGTTCTGGGGCCAGTCCTCTTTCATGTTTTCATAAGTGAAAGTGCAGAGGGTCTGGAAGGGAAGGTATGCCTCTGTGCAGATGACACTAAGATCTGCAACGGTGTTGACATTCCAGGAGGAGGTGGAAAAAAGTGAGGAGGGACCTAAGCAGGCTTGAGGAGTGATCAAGATGGTGGCAACTAAGATTCAATGCAAATAAGTGTAAAATCATGCATTTGGGGCACAGAAACCAAGGGGAGGAGTACATGATGGAGGGGGACAGTACTAATGACCACCAAACAAGAAAGGGACCTGGGGTTGATCATATCTTATGACCTAAAGGTGACCAAGCATTGTGAAAAGGCTGTGGGGAAAGCCAGTGAGATGCTGCTTTGCATAGGGAGAGGTATCACCAATAGAAAAAAAGAGATGGTGATGCCACTGTACAAATCATTGGTGAGACCCCATTTGGAGTACTGTGTCTAGTTCTGTAGGCCGTGTCTCCCGAAGGACATAGGGTAGAGGCAGTTCAGAGAAGGGCAACAAAAATGGTGCAGGGTCTGCACCAAAAGTCATATAAAGAGGCACTAGGGGACCTCAATATGTATACCCTGGAAGGGAGGAGGGAGAGAAAGAGAGGGGGGATATAATCAAGACCTTCAAATACCTCAAGGGCATAAATAAGGTACAATAGGGTAGCATCTTTCAGAAAAAAGAAGTTCAAGAACATGAGGTCTTTACATAAGGCTGGAAGGGGGGAGACTCAGGGGTACATAGATACATAGATACATAGATACATAGACAGTGTCAGCAGATAAGGGCCTATGGCCCACCTAGTCTGCCCATTTGAGCTTGTAAGTTCAGTTTGTTTTCCTAGAAGTCTATTTCCCCTTACCCCTGACCTCTAGAATTCCTTTATGTCTATCCCATGCATTCTTAAATCCCGTGATTGTTTCAGCCCCACCACTTCCTCTGGCAGGGTGTTCCACTTGTCCACCACCCGTTCTGTGAAGAATTCTTTCTCATGTTTCCTCTGAATCGTCCTCCCTCCAACTTCATCCCATGCCCTCTAGTCCTGAAACATCTTTTTCGCTTAAAAATAGTGTTTTCCTGCACCCTGTTCCTCCCTGTAAGATACTTGTATGTCTCTATCATATCCCCTCTCTCCCTCCTCTCCTCCAGGAGTACATGTTCAGTTCCTTCAACCTGTCTTCATAGGACTTGTGATGCAATCCATGCACCATCTTTGTTGCTCTCCTCTGAACCTTCTCTACCCTGTCTATGTCCTTACATAGGTATGGTCTCCAGAACTGTACACTGTACTCCAGGTGGGGCCTCACTAGTGTCTTGTATAGCGGAATTATGACCTCCCTTTTCCTGCTGGTGATGCCCCTGCCTATACATCCCAGCATAACGTGAGGAAGTATTTTTTTCACAAAACGGGTGGTAGATGCATGGAACTCTCAACAGAGGAGGTGGGGGCCAAAATGATAGGGGAATTCAAGAATGCATGGGATACGAAGAAAGGAACCCTAGCAATAGAAAAGTGAGGGCAAAGGCAGGAGATCAAGTAGAATATGCAGTATTGCAGTAGGTAGGAAAAATGGGCAGACTAGGTGGGCCAAGTGGTCCTTATCTGCCCCTAGTTTCTATGTTTCTGTGAGCTGTGACAGTGTATAAAAACTGTTGCTAACATCTCTTCAAAAAAATGAGTTGTTAATGTGTTTTCCTGTTTTTTTTAAGCTGTTCAAATATGGGGTTTTTCGGAGTAGAGGGTTTAGCAGAAAGTCAGTGTTGATGAGGTTAGCAGCTGTGAATAGATCTTGGGGGAGGAGAAGGGGAAATCACAAGCCACGGTATGAGGGAGTTTAAAAGTTTAAGATGATGTACTGTAGAAGGAAGGGCACATTACAGGCTTATAACTGCCGAGTTGCTTTACATCAAAACTGGTTAATATAAGGGTGTCAGATTCAAGTAATTATGTATTATTAGTGATGCCTAAATACTTTAAATAAATCACTAAATAAAATTCTAACCAGTCTCATAATAGTACAAGCAGGCTCTCTTTTCTGACAGTAGACTGCTGTTTCAGAAATGGCGTGGTAATAGAGATACTGCAAAGCTAAGTGATGGAAAATGTAGGCAGTCTTAAAATAAGTAAGTCACAAGTACCAGGTAAGCTGCAGTACAGGTGTGTAAAGGAACTAAACAAAGGAAAAACACTTATCACTGGCTGCAAATTATGCGGAGACATTAGTGATGGATAACCAGAGAGGATTTGAGGTCAGCAATTGTTTTCCATTATTTAAAGGGACACGGTCAGCTCATTTTGTGCCATGCTATTTCTAGTTGAAAACCCATATTTTATCATTGCTTACTTTCTCTAAAACTCACTGATGTTGCTAGTTGTTTAATTTGTCTCTTTTCTTAGTGGAACTGCAATGCATAGCAATGCTGTTATAATTTATTTATATATTTCATCATTTGGATTATACCTTTGAGCACACGTGCTTATTAGCAAAGTTTCCATGTCTGAGTCAAAAAATGATTCATAAAGCAGAAATCTCAAGTTCATTACAGTTAGTAATACAGTAACTGCAGCTCACATGGAGTATAGTCAGCAGTAGAAACCAGCAGCTCATGTCGAGCATTGTCAACAGAACATATGAAACTCAACCTTGTTTTGTTTTAATCATTGATCTACTTTTATTGCATACTTCCTGAACATTAGGACCACCCCCAAACAGAACAGCTACTCATGATGCAATAGTTTTCTCTCCTTTGACAGCATTTTGAGTGCCTAGACTGTTTTGGGTGTGTCCCCAAGTCTAGTAAGGATGCAGTGGAGTTAATTAAGCAGTGTAAAACACTTTTTGGAGTGGTAACACCACTAAAGCCTGCAGTTTCTTTTTACTTTTAAAAAGAAAACCAGACTCAGAATCAAACTACCAGATACATTAGCACATTCTATGGAATGCGAACAATCATAAAATGTGTTTCTTAAACTAGGGAGAGTTTCTGGTCTAAGGTTGGTTGACTGTATCCCTTTAAAGGGATGGGATACTTTTCAAGTCTGACATCCATGATTCTCACTACCAGATTCATGTATTATGTTTTACAGCAAAAATATCTGATGGCATTTTGTGGTTCAAAACTTAAATTAGAAAATCCTCTGATTCAAGCAGTCACCAGATCATTATTTCCCAGATGACCCTCTGCTACCCATAACCCCATTCGTTAGTTGCTATTACAGTGCAGTCTGATTTCACTGAAGTTCTAATGAGAGCGAGACCACATTGAGTGGCAAAAACTGTCTTTAACATTAGACTGAGGAGGCTGGTCTGAAGGCACAGTGGTAGCACTACCTCTTTCGAAGCGGATGACTCAGGTTCAGGAACAGGCCCGATGCATCAGAGGCCAGCTGGGATTTCAGATGAGTATCCATGGTCAGCTTTCTACATCCAAGTGGGTGGGGTGGGCAGGGATGGTGGCACCTGAGCAACATCCAGCAGAGGCTGGTAGTACTCCTTGCCAGGACCCAAGAGTAAGGGGACAGCAGTGGCAGACATCTGTGGGTGGGTGTGGGAGCACACATGCCCACATGCTGATGTCATTGCATGTTCGTGCCACGTAAACACTGACACAAGGTAAAACCCTGTGCAGCAGCACTTAGTGATGACCCACAACTTCCACTGAATGATGCCAGGCAGTGCAATTCTTGGGCAGGCTTCAGGTGGATTTCAGTCTTTCCCTTGGGAGCCCCACCATAGAGGGTAAGCTACGGGACCTCCGACCCAGGTGGCTGAACAGGGATGCCAGAGAGATGAGAGTGAGACAGAGATGGAGTAAGTACCTCACCTGCATGCAGACAGAGCATAAATAGACTTGAAAAAAGAATTAAAAACATTTGGTTAAGGGAAGGAGAATGATAGTGAAGGAACTGTACAAGTTACATTGTGCTCCAACTGGTGTCCCCTGCTCCAAGTAGTTTGTTCCAAATCGTAAATAGGCATTTTCACCCATTATGGCTTTTAGTATGCTCAGCTCACACTATTATGGCAAGTGAAGAGTTGGATTATGGGTAGTGGCAGTGAGTCTGGGAAGTAATGACACATCTGATGTTCACCTCAGAGCACCTTCTAACTTTAAATGTGCTCTCAGTGAATTTAGTATGTTTTTGAGTTATATGATTTGTGTGTTTTTCATAATTATAATGTATGACTTGTGCACCGGCCAGAGTCACAGAAAATGGGCACTTTTACAAATAAAGTATTTGTCTGTCTCTTTGTCTGTCTATCTAACTCAATTTTTAAAATTTAAAATGCCAGCAGAAATTTTGCCGCACAGTGTAATCTGTGAATTGGGGAGTAGGGATGCGTCATGCCTAATGTGAAGGTTTGAAGATCCCTCCTCTTCAAGAGGACATGGCAGCTTGGAAGACTACAAGCCTGCTAGCCCATGTTTGATCACAGAGAAAATGTATAGCAATGTATCCAAGATAGAATACTGTAACACTTAAAACACATTCAGTTACATTCTGTCTAATGAGGGTTAGTTAGCATGCGTTTACCAAGAGAAGATGCTGACAGATAAAATTAGCCATTTAAAGCAGCAGTATTTGTTGGTCATCACGTTTTTTTTTTAGCAACATACACATTTTTCTTATTTCATTCCTGACCCAAGAAATAGGATTTTGAAGTCATTAAAAGTTCCAGCTCTCATGCCATGCACATAATATTGACAAAATAAAATTAAATATCTTGGTACAGTGCTGTTCCGTTTACCATCAGAAACACGTGGCAACACCATATTAATACATCCGGATTATGAATCTAGCATGTCCATTCATCAGGTAACCTCAACAGAAGAGTTTGTTTTAATAATTGCAAGTGGTTGCCATCTTTAATGACGTAATCAATTTCTTACACAATTAGCTATAAAAACTGTTTTTAAAAATATGTGAGAAAACTAAAAATATTTTGACTGTGAATCTAAGGACATCAGAGATATAGTTTTGCTAAAAAAACCATATGATGAAATTTTTTGACAACCAACAAATACTGCTACATCAAAGGGACACTGTCAACCCCCTTAGGCCTCGAATTGTCCCTAGATTAAAAAACACATAGCAACATAGTAAATGACAGCAGATAAAGACCACCAGTCCCATCCAGTCTGCAGGTATACCCTACCTATATTGATGGCCACTGACCCTACTTGGCCATCGTCTTTATCCTCTCCTTTCCACCTCTAGCTTTTCCTTGTGCCTATCCCATGCATGTTTAAATACTCCCACTGTGCTTGCTCCCAACACCTCTTGGGGCAGGCTATTCCATGCATCCACCACTCTTTCCATGAAAAAAACTTCCTCACGTTTCATCTTATCCTGCCACCTTCCAATCTCATGTCATGCCCCTTCATTCTAGTACTTCTCCTATACTGAAAGATGTTGCCCACTTGCACTTTCTTTATGCCCTGAAGATACAGTATTTGAAGGTTTCAATCATGTCTCCCTGTCCCCTCCTCTCTTCCATTGCATACATATTGAAGTATTTCAGCCTCTCCTCATATGTCTTCTGTTGCATGCCCTGTACCATCTTGGTCACCCTTCTCTGAACTGCCTTGACCCTGGCTATGTCCTTATGAAGATGTGGTCTCCAGAACTGTACGTAGTATTCCAGGTGAGGCCTCACCAGCGTTTTGTATAGTGGCATCACCAGCTCCCTTCTTCTGCTTGTGCTATGATTGCTTGCATTCAGTGGATATTGTTGATATATTCTGACTCTGAGTTCTTTTTTTTCCTTTTAACCCTTTAACTTCTGGTCACTAGACCCCCCTCCCACTGCTAGCGATTTTGCAGGAATTTGGACCCCATATGTAAATCCTTATATATTTTTTCCTATTTGAAATATCGTTATTACTTTTTTTGAATATGATATTGGGTCCTCTAGCTGTAACTAGTTGTAAAATTGTTGTCAGGAAGAGTTAAAGAAAAGCAAACGGCACAATCTTGTACTGTAGATGTACCCCCCCCTTAAAAAAAGCTATTTCTGATCATGTTTTTGCTGTCCAGTCCAAATGTTATGCAACATATGTTGAGAAAGCAAGATAACTGTAGCTCAGATTAAGATATTTTTACATCTGCAGGAGTGGAGCCCTGCAGATGTCTTTCTGACACTTGGGGGGAAAAAAGATGCTTCAGACTCCTTCCGAAGCACAATTTTGGATATGAACCACGATTCTTCCACTACTTGAAATCACTACACTGGGGGGGAGAGAGAGCTCCTTTCCTGCATGTAGCATTCTCCTGCCAGCTCAAATTAAAATCAGTGATGTGTAAACAGCACAGGCAGTTTGTTTTAGTGTTAAAGAACACCTAAACCTCTTTTTACAATTTTTTTTATCTAAACAATGCCTTGCTGGCAGGGATATAGTGTCCCCATACTTCTTAAAGTCTTCAATGATTTTTTTTATGTATTTCTCCAGGCAGCAGTCTTATAGTAATTCAGCAACTGAACAGTCTTTTAAGAAGAGCTGTAAGGGAACTTTGTTTTGTACTGTAGTTTTTCTGCTGAATTCCTTCACAGAAGAGCATAAGGTGATTTCAAAGTTCAAAAAGGTTTATTGCTTGGCACAAAAGCCTTTATGAGACATACAAACACACAGAGGCTTTATACAAAATTTCTGAAAGACAATCATTTAGAACATTTTCCATATCTAAAATGTTCATGTTCTGTACTATTTCTATATATAGATGGGATTTAAAATTGTTATAGTTGATATTTCTTAAGAGCAGTATGTCAGGTTTAGGTTAAAGTATCTAATTATTGGCTAACCACCAAACAAGAGTTTACTTCTATGACTGATTTCCATAAT
The DNA here is from genome assembly GCA_016271365.2 of Neoceratodus forsteri. Classification (NCBI taxonomy): domain Eukaryota; kingdom Metazoa; phylum Chordata; order Ceratodontiformes; family Ceratodontidae; genus Neoceratodus; species Neoceratodus forsteri. The sequence goes on along the minus strand of CM057458.1, from coordinate 997,729,754 downwards.
ATAAAATCTTGTTTAGTCATTGCAACTCTAATCAGGCTTTAGTAGTGTAACAGGCACATAACCTAGCATACAATGAATATAAGATATCAGGCTTTGTGAACTACTATATCAAGCCCAAGTAAATAAATCATAAAGATGCTGGAAAAATATAAGAGCTATTTTTTAGTACGATTATCCAGCCCTTCCAGTATTTGTCAGGCAATAATAACTCTACAATGGGCCCTCTGGGGAATCCAAGCTGCCTTTTTTCACACATATAAGAGCTCCATCAATGAACGAGGCCAGCTACAAAGTGTCAGTAAGCTAACTCCTATTTTGCCCTGCTCACGTGCACATATATTGCAGCTCTATGATTAACCCCTTGAGCACAACTTTAAGTATTCAAAGACTGCAAGTTCTACAGGTTGGCCCTAGGACTCATCCTTACTGCAACAAGCTCCCATAGATATTCCATCACCTCTGAAAGATCACCTTAGAGCTCTCATTTACATCTTACTTAATTCATTCCCCGGGTGTGTGTTATCTTACAGTGCTGGTCAACCCATAAAACTTTTCCTCTGCTAGTGTCACCAAGATTATAAAACAATGACCCATTAACTGATTAACTTCCTAAGTACAATTTAAAGAGGTACGTGGAAGCACATTGCATAAAAATTTTTAAACATCAAACAAATATAAATGTAAAACTAATACCCTTTTTGGGATTCCTGTGAATTAAAAGTTTTTTAGGCCCAAGGACATCTGTAGGAGTTTTTAAGCCAAATTCAGATCCTTAGAGGCCGTCATACATCAGCTGCCCATAAAGTATTATTAGTCAGATGTATTTAACGGACTAATTTGTTCCAGTGAGGATATAAAGTAACAACACATCAGCAAGGTATTTAGAGGATTAATAAATCCAGTCACTTCACAAATTGTAAGCACTAAAACCATAACAACTTAACTACAGTGATTTTCCTGATCAGAGCAGCAGTGTTATGTTAATAAGCCATTTTTAATAGCGCTATACCAAGTACTTAGTTCAGTGTTCTACTAAAAGTAACTTTCCCAGGCCATGTAGCTAAAACAATATTGGCTCCTCAGCTGGAGTCCTAAGGGCCCACAAGCAAGTTCCAAATCAGTAGCACTTTCAGATATATGCCATAGTAACCAAGAGTTGTAATAATTATACTTGAACTTCGGTTAATATTAAAATATCTTGGGCAGATGTTCTAATTCTGGTTAAAAACATTTAGAACAGCCAGCCTGGTGGTGCTGAGGGTTGAGGGGCTGGACACCACACCTCATGCCACACTGGCAACCTGGGTTCGGGAATGGACTTGGGCCACCGGGGGTTGGCAGGGGAGAGGAAGGATCGGCGGTCCCATGACTGCTCTCCTACTTCTGGGGAGAGTTGAGACACTGTAGTGCACTGTAGTGGTGACTGTCGGAGGCCAGTAGCCATTACACGCAGCAAGCAGCAGAGGGGCGGAAGAGTCAGGCTGGTCGGGCATGTATCTGCCTGGACGCTATTGCACGTCCAGCTCTCTGGAACAAGAAAACTAGGCATAAAAATGGCGGAGCATGATCGCAGTGGTTAATGGCCATGCCCGGTGCCCCCGGTACCCAAGAGGATCCTGCATACAGAGTAATGTGAGCGATTAAAGGCCAGCTGTGTGGGGGTGCCAGACTGGGCCCTGGGGTGCGGTGTCAGCGGCCAGAGGATTGCAGGGATCCGCTCTGTGGAAGAAGATAAAACAGAAAGAATAAAAAAAAAAAAAGCATTCTGAACAGTAGAACAATTTAGCAATGCCAGTACATCATCATGAAGTCATATAATTAGACAAGTCAGAAATGTACCTCCAAAAAGAGTTGCCTCTAGTTCAGCAATTACCTTACACTAGGGCAACCTCTATAATAGAGTGGAAATGCCATGAACCAACATCAGACCAAACTGGCTCCTTACTTTTTGTCCAGAGTACCTCAAACAAAAAACGTCATTCCATGGCTCCAAACAACTGGTACATATTTCAAATTCAAAAGTTATATTATTTACAGTCACCACTTGTACAGCCTTCACCTGACGCTAGTTGAGTGTCTTGCAAGGATAAACTGAAAATATGAACATACTGGTGAAACCTGCCTCCCTATTCACAATCCCAGAGTCCCTTGATTTATATTTTGCCTCTTGCCACCAAAACCTTCTCTTCACTCGCTTCTCTCCTGAATTGAGACCATATCCATTGTTAGCACCTAGGAAAAGAAGAAAAAGCACTCCACTGAGTGCAGTAAATCCAGTGCATCTAATATGGCAATAAAGCCTCCTAGGCAACAATAGCATACCTTTTGTGAAGTAAAATCATTTCATTTTTACGTTCGCTTGCGTGCATGTGCAAGGAACGTCTTGGGAGAATGGGACACTTTGAGGTGTGCCCTCCTCTGCAATCCCTGCTCCATTGAGCAGGCGTGGTGATCCTGCACCAATCGGATGCGGTGCTGTATATGACAGCGGTGGTCTTCTCTGAAAACCACCGCTGTGTGCTTGCACTGCATCACGCTCCCCCCAAAATCTTTGCTGCCGCTGGGAGCCCACCCCAGTGTGGCAAACATCTTCGTCATCTGCCGGGTGCCCAATCCCGTCGGCTCCACGCCCCCAGACATCCTTCTGCCATGCTGGGAGCCCATCCCAGCGTGGCAAACATCCTCGTCATCTGCCCACAGGGTGCCCAATCCCCCATCGGCTCCAGCCCCCAGCCATCCTTCTGCCACACTGGGAGCCCACCCAGCATGGCAAATGTCCCACGTCATCTTTTTTTTTTAAACCTGTAAATTAAAATGGTCCCACAGGCGCTTCTGCCAGCCCCCTCCACAACCCGCACCCACCCTCGCACCTGCCTCCCCAAACCCCTCACCCCCATACCCACCTCTGGAGCTCAGCGCGATGATCTTCGGTGGACCGGGAACACATCTGCACTCTTCAAAGCCGACCGCGAACTGAGGAAATGCCGGTAAGCTGTATAATGGGCTAGATAGGGGGTTTTCAACTTTATTGCATATCTCAGGCATTTTTTGGAATTTTTGCACCAAATTTTCAACATGGGGTTTTTGGGACCCCTTCACATGAATGATGTCACTGTCATGGCATTATTCAGGCCCAAGGGTGATTGCGCAGTCACTGCGCAGTCACTGCGTGAAATCACCCTTCGTGCCTGAATAACGCCCACTCGAGAGGGAGCAATATTAGACTTGATTCTCTCAAATGGAGATAGAGAGAGGATCACAGATGAAGAAGTGGTTATCCATCTGGGAACTAGCGACCATCGAACAGTATGGTTCACAATAAACACAGCAATAGAGTCAAGCCATACAAAGACAAAAGTACTGGACTTTAGGAGGGCTGACTTTGCCAAAATGGGTGAGTGCCTAAGGAATGCACTAGCAAATGGGCAGGAAGGAGGGTGGAAGAACAATGAGGAATAATAAAACTGCCATCACAGAGTAGCGAGCCTTTGTGTGAAGCAAATAAACAAAACAAGACGATGTAAGAAACCACTATGGTTCTCAAAGGAAGTGGCAGTGAAGGTTCAAGAGAAAAAGCAAGCATTCAGGAAGTACAAGGAATCGCGGAAGGAGCAGGACAGAGAACTGTATCAGTTAAAGCAAAAGGAGGCTGGGAAGGCAGTCAGAATAGCAAAGGCCCAAACCGAGGAAAAGATAGCCAACTCAGTTAAGAAGGGGGATAAAACCTTTTATAGGTACATCAGGGAGCAAAGGAAGACCAACGGAGGATAGTGAGGCTTAACAAGGGAGGGAGGGAGGGCAGAGCGAGACTGTGAAAAGGCAGAGATACTAAACAAATATTTTTGCTCAGTATTTACAAATGAAGAGGGGGAGGTACACAAAACAAACAGTAGTAACACTCTGGATACAGAAGTTGATACCAGCCCATTTACGGAAGAAAGGGTTCTGAAAGAACTCTTAAAACTGAAGGTGGACAAAGCAATGGGGCCTGATGGGATTCATCCCAGAATTCTAAAAGAGCTAAGGGTAGAACTAGTGACACCACTGACTACCCTTTTAACAAATCATGGGAGGATGGGTGGTACCCGAGGACTGGAGGAGGGCAGATGTGATTCTCCTTCACAAAAGTGGGAGCAAGGCAGAAGCAGGAAACTACAGACCTGTTAGTTTAACCTCAGTGATAGGAAAATGATGGAATCACTTCTGAAAGAAAGAATTGTTGAGTATCTAGAGGCCAGAGGGCACAGGACCCTAGGCAGCATGGATTCACAGCAGGAAGGTCATGCCAGGCAAATCTGATAGATTTCTTTGACTGGGTGACCAAAGTAGTAGATCAGGGAGGGGCTGTGGACATGGCCTACCTAGACTTTAGCAAGGCATTTGACACAGTCCCTCACAAAAGATTAATATACAAGTTAGCCAGCCTGGGAGTGGGTCCCAAGATGACAGCCTGGGTAAAGAATTGGCTGGAGAATAGGACACAGAGAGTAATAGTAAATGGAGTCCACTCAGAAGAAAGGAGGGTTACTAGTGGGGTACTGCAGGGTTCAGTATTAGGACCAGTCCTCTTCAACGTCTTTATAAGCGACATTGCGGAAGGACTGGAAGGAAAAGTATGTCTCTTTGCAGATGACACTAAGATCTGCAACAGAGTTGATGCACAGGGTGGGGTGGAAAGGATGAGAAGGAACTTGGCAAGGTTAGAGGAATGGTCAAATGTATGGCAGCTTAGATTCAATGCTAAGAAGTGCAAGGTAATGCACCTGGGAAACAAAAACCCAGGGGAAGAGTACACAATGGGGGGTGAGATACTAACAACAACAAAAATGGAAAGGGACCTGGGGGTAGTCATATCAGATGACCTAAAGGTGGGCAAGCAATGTGAGAGGGCAGCAAGGAGGGCTGGGGGGATACTGGGATGCATAGGGAGAGGCATCACCAGTAGAAAACAGGAAGTTATTATCCTTCTGTACAGACAGCTGGTGAGACCCCATCTGGAGTACTGTGTGCAGTTCTGGAGACCCAATCTCTGCATAGACATAGACAGGATGGAAGCTATCCAGAGGAGGGCAACTAAAATGGTGCAGGGTCTGCACCGGAAGACATATGAAGAGAGACTTAAGGAGCTTAATATGTATAGCCTCGAGGAAAGGAGGGAGAAGGGGGACATGATAGAAACTTTCAAGTACCTCAAGGGAATCAACAAAGTCCAAGAGGGTAGCATCTTTCAAAAAAAGAGGTGTGCAAGAACAAGAGGGCACAATTTGAAGATAGAGGTGCGGCTCATAGGTAATTTAAGGAAGTATTTTTTCACAGAGAGGGTTGTGGATGCATGGAACGGCCTTCCGGAGGAGGTTGTGGAGTCAAAATCAGTGGTGGAATTCAAGCATGCATGGGACAGTCATAAGGCAATTCTGGGAGGTGGGGGTAAGAAGAAGTAGGCTGCTGGTTAACTAGGATCTGCAGCTTATCCAGTCGGTAGGTTAATGGGCAGATTGGGTGGGCAAAGCGGTCCTTATCTGCCATCAAATTCAATGTTTCTAAGGGGTCCCAAAAACCCCATGTTGAAAATTTGGTGCAAAAATTCCAAAAAATTACTGTTTTACTAGCGTGCATTGCGCAGTTCCTACGCAGGCTCATAAGTTCGTGAATTTTCAATATTTTCACTCCAGATTTTCAACATTGCCATTTTACCACACCTCCTTATGAGCAGTACAGCTGTCATTTTCACATCCTGCCCAAAACTTGTTTCCATACATGTAGTGCACAATGGCGCAGTCGGTGTCTTGAAATCAATGTATGGGACACATTAAGAAAATCACAGTGACACTGTTCAATAGCAGGAGGTCTTAAAATGGCTATGTTGAAAATTTGGTGAAAAATTCCTAAAATAACTGTTTCACAGTGTCGTTGCGCAGTTCCTCGCATGCTTGTAGGTTTGCGAATTTTCAATATTTCCACTCCAGATTTTCAACATTGCCATTTTACCACACCTCCTCATGAGCAGTACAGCTGTCATTTTTCACATCCTGCCCAAAACGTGTTTCCGCCCATGTAGGGCACAATGGCACAGTCGGTGTGCGAACTCAGTGTATGGGACACATTAAGAAAATCACAGTGACACTGTTCATGAGCAGAGGTCTTAAAATGGCTGTGTTGAAAACATGGTGAAAAAATTCCTAAAAATGACTGTTTTACGATTGTGCGTTGAGCAGTTCCTATGCACTCTCGTAAGTTCGCGAATTTTCAATATTTTCACTACAGATTTTCAACATTGCCATTCTACCACACCTCCTTATGAGAAGTACAGCTGTCATTTTTCACATCCTGCTCAAAACGTGTTTCCGCCCATGCTTAGCGCTGATAGGCGCATGATCGATGTCTGAAATCAATGTATGGGACACATTAAGAAAATCACAGTGACACTGTTCATGAGCAGAGGTCTTAAAATGGCTATGTTGAAATTTGGTGAAAAAATTCCTAAAATGACTGTTTTACAAGCGTGCATTCATGAGTTCCTACATGCGCTGTAAGTTCGCTAATTTTCAATATTTGCACTCCAATGACTTCCAAATACCTAAACAGCACATAGAAGCAAGCAACATTCAGCACTGACAAATGCTTGTACTTCTTTGTCTCTGATTTTTTTAAGCCATGTCCAAGTGCCAAATACCACTGCAAATACCTGCAAGCGAACGTTTGGCATTGACAAATGCTTGTTTTTTTATTTTTAACCAGGAAGTGGACTGGGCACAGCCCTTTTTCATCCATGCTTGACACTAAACAAAAAAACAAAACTTACAACCAGATGTATAAAAATACAAATCCATGCATAGAAAATAAAGGATGGGGAAGTGTGTGTTATGAGAATTTAATACTCACCCAAGGTGTGGGATGCTACATAAACCCCGAGGGCGAAGCCCGAGGGGTTTATCAAAGCATCCACACTGAATGACATTAAATTCGAATATGACCTACTTCACTATCTTTATTTTATAATAAAAGGTCAGCAATTTTCTCCTGCTTGAGTTCAGTGTTCACACACACACTCTCACACACACACACACTCTCACACACACACACACACACACACACACACACACTCTCTCTCTCTCTCTCTCTCACAAACACAGACACACACACACACACACAATCTCTGACTTCATCTGTCTTCTGCCCTCTACCTCCCTTCCTTAACATAGTTCTTTTTTGTTTCCAGTTTGTTTATACTTTACAGCTAGTCTCTGACCTGATCGTGTCTACCACGCTTCCTGGCATGCTCCTTGTAGCTCTAGTCATTTTGTCCCGAAGCGGACAAATGGCAGGATCAACCAGATATTTTGCTGGGGAAAAGGCTGGATCAACCAGATACATGAAACAAATAAAAAAAAAAAGGATGGGCAGCGTCTTGTTTGGAGGCTCCAAGGGACGTGAGAGAGCGAACCGCCATGTTGTAAGAGAGTTTAGCCCGCCCCCATGCCAAACATAATCCAATGAGCGAGCGTCATCGACTGAGTGACTGGGTGCATGAATGTCGTAATAACTATTACAGCAAATAGCAACTGGTTCAGCCCATAGAAAAAATTGCTAGCCAGTAATTATAATACAGTAACTTCACATACAATTACACACAGTCCCATTATTTAAATATGAAAATAACCGCTTCCTAAAGTGCATTAAGTTATGTGCTTCCTTTGTCAGATGGGTGTATTCATTCAAAAGAAAGGGTGTGTACCAAGTGAAAGCCTTCCTGGTATTCTGTAGTTTATATCTCGGAACTTCGTAGTCCTGGACCGACCCCCCCAACAATTTTTTTTTATTTGTTCCCTTTTCACTGGAACCAATGCCCTAGAAAGCACCTTGGGATCATTAGCTCTTGATACACTAAATGCAAAGTTCCCCAACGGATATCTAATTCTCTGTTCTGGTGGTAGTACTCCCAGTTTCTCATAAAGCACACGGTGGTGCGTACGTGTTGGCACCCGAAGTGCAAACCTACAAATATTATTAAATAAGGTCTTGTACTTTGACTCAAACACCCTGTTGCTGTTAAAGAACATTAAGCTTCCGTATTCCAATGTAGGCATCAAAACTTGCTTAGCTATAACTGTCCAAGCTTCTTCAGTCAGTGAATTTATATTCCTATACAAGTAACCTATTTTTTGATTGAGTCTGTTTCCTATTTTTTCAATATGTGGAACTAGGCTCAAGCAGGGGTCCAAAAGAACTCCTAGATATTTTAAAGTAGTAGCTGAAGGAAGACTTATCCCATTGTGGCCAAGTATTTGTAGTTTATTTTCCTTTTGCAGTTTCTGTTGGGTTCCAAATAACTTGATGTTTTTTTGTTTTTTTTACTCATTTAGGGTCAGTTTGTTGTCCCTTAACCATTGCGCCAGCGTGTTATACCTTTTTTGCATGGACACCTGAATAGTACTACTCATAGGTGCAGAGTCCCATATTATAGTGTCATCGACATAAATTATGCTGTTATTAGTTGAAAATAGACTAGGTATATCATTCATAAATACTGTATATAATAGTGGCCCCTAGCACCGATCCTTGGGGCATCCCGTCTCAACTTTCAGAAGTTCTGAAGTTATATCCCTGATCTTAACACTCTGTCCTCGGTCACACAGGTAGCTCCGAAACCACTCACTCTCTGTTCCAGTGACCCCTGAGTTGCGAAGCTTATGCAAAAGCAACTCATGATCCACTGTATCAAATGCACTGGCTAGGTCAATGAGCACTGCGCCTGTGGCACAACTCTCCTCACAAGCCATGAGCACAGCATCTGAAAATCCAGCGATCGTCATCGCAGTCAAACGCCCCCTCCAAATCCATGCTGCTAGTCAATAACCAGATTATGCCCTTCCAAATGTTCTAGCAACTGCCGTAAGACAATCTCTTCTAGCAGTTTGCTAACCACTGCTAGCAGTGATGTGGACCTGTAATTTGACATCTTCAACCTATCCCCTCCTTTTTATATTGGAATAACCCCTGATACTTTCCATTTCAGAGGTAGTAGCCCCTTTTTCAGTGACAGATTAAAAAGTTTGGTAAAAGGAGCTACTAAGTATGTGGCTGACAATTTTAATATTTTAGGATGTAATTCGTCCAGATCCTCACTTTTGTCGTCTTTTAGGCTTGTTAACAATTCCAGGACCTCCCTTTTTTCTGTTTCTTTAAATTTGAATACTGGCACATTTTGTGCTTGGTTTACTTCATGACCCTTAATTCCTTTAACTTCTGAGCTATTCTCATGATCCCTGCCCCCTTAATTCAAACATTATAGCACTTGTCATGAATCTGAGGCTCTCCTCATCTTCTCTGGATTTCACCCACTGGTAACTTTGGAGAAATCTTAGGGCAAACCATACAGGCAATCTCCGTGATAATTCACTGGCTTTGTAGATTTGTTATCTCATTTTCAGGCATTTTAAGTTAAAATATAGCAAAAAAATTAAAAAGTATAAGGCTCCCATCCAGCATCAATGTAAGTTATTGAAAAAAGGCACAAAATTAAATGTGCCCATTTGAAATCCATTCCAGCCGCTTTATCTGGTGCAATCTTGCTGGATTAACCTAAAGGAAAAGGAGACAAAAACAAAGAAGAAACGTTCCGCTGAGTGTAATGACTTCAAGCATTTTCTAATGAAACCCCTTTCACCCCCCCCATAGGCACCATTGTCATACCTTTGGATGGGTGTTTTGAGTGTTTCCAATACAAATAGTGCACGCCACTATCTCCCTTCTCCAGAGGGTTCTTATGCAGTTCTTCTCCTCTAAGGCATTCCTAGTCCACTCCTGAGTTCTTTGTTCCTTGATCAGATATTTCTTGCCCCTGCACAGGTATGTGCTCAGTTATACTTTTTAAAATAGCACACCTGCAAAACAAACTTTAAACCAGCAGTCTGGCAATTCAACAGTTCTGAAAAAGGCAAACGCTGCTTTCTTGCAATATATTTTTTTATTTATTTTCATTAGAAGTACAGTTCCTTAGAATAGTGTTAAACTGTGCCCTCATGGGAGGGCTATAAACAGGTACTTCTTCAGAAAATCAGTAGAAGAGTAGTAGAGGCTGTTAATGAGGAGAGGATAGAGGAACCACTGGCTGAGCATGACCACCACCACTCGGTGTGACTCTCAATTAGCATGAGTAGAGAGGAAGTGGGTACAGGGAGCACAGTGATTGACTTAAGACATGCCGATGTTGGCATGATGAAGGAAATAGTAGAGGGTCACCTGAAAGGAATTCATCCTCAATGGGAGGCAAACCATAAATGGTAAAAAATCAAATGGGGAGTGGTGGAGGCCACTGAGACATGTGCCAAGGTAAGGAGCAAAAAGGGAAGGGCTAAGAGACCAAGTTGCTTGAGCAAGGAGGTTTTAGAAATGGTGAGGGCTAAAAAAGCAGCATTCAGGAGATACAGGAAATCAGGAAATAAGGAGGATTGGGATGAGTATGTGAAGAAGTCCAGGATAGTCACTAGGGGAGTCAGGGTTGCTAAAGCTTCCAAGAAATTGAGGCTGGCGTGGGGTATCAAAGAAGGAGAAAAAGACTTCTTCAGATACATATGGGAGAAAAGGGGCTGTAAGGACCAGATTGTGAGGATCAGGAGGGAAGGGGGTGGGCTGAAAGGGGGTGGAACAAGCAGAGGCTCTAAATGAGTACTTCTGTGTTCACCAAGGAAAAGGGCAGGCTACTTCCAAAGGGTGTGGGGATGGTGGGCAAGGAGGTGAGGAGTTAACAGATGGTGTGATTACTCAGGGCAGGGTATTAGATGGTCTAAGGGCTCTGAGAGTGGATAAAACACCGGATCAGGATGGCATACATCTGTGGGTGCTTAAAGAAATGGTGGATGTATTGGCTGGACTACTGACTGATCTAGTCAGTACTTCCATGAAAACAGGGTGTGTGCCACAAGACTGGAGGGTGATCCACGTGGTGCCTCTCCATAAAAGTGGTCCAAAGGATGAGCTGGTTAATTACAGACCAGTAAGCCTTCCACCTGTTGTGGGAAAGCTGATGGAGACAGTACTTAAGGAGAGGCTGGTTTCCTTCTTGGATGTCAGTGGGCTCTAAGGTGTTCATCAGCATGGGTTTATCTCCGGAAGATCCTGTCTGACTAACCTTGTTGAGTATTATGACTGGGTTATGAGGGAGCTGGACAAGGGTCATACTGTGGATATCATTTATTTGGACTTCAGCAAGGCCTTTGATTCAGTTCCCCATGGAAGATTGGGTGGTAAGCTAAGTAAGTTGGGGGTGGGCACTGCATCCATCTTGCTGCTCTGCCCCCTTGAGTTGCCAATTTATCCACAAGGTGATTTGAGATCAGGTTTCAGCTTGTAGCAGTGTGGTCACTGGGCTGGGATAATCAGTCATTGTGATGAACCTCCAATTGAGTAAAACAGGCAGTCTCATTTTATAGTAAATATGTTTGTTTGCTAAGTTAAAGTTACTTTCCCTACTAAGGTAAATAAAGATCATGTAACCCTCTGTCCAGGTTTTGTATTGACAATCCTGTGGAAGAACTTGAGTGGTTTCACTTTATTTGCATTTGGAAGAAGTTTATTTGGAAATACTGCTTGATTGATAATAAAGTGATGATTTTATTGGTGTCCATGTCTAATGGCCATCTTCCTTCCATGACTTGCAAGGTATTGTAAGCAAGAGTTTCCTCTCCTTGGTACTATAATCAAACATGTAAACAGTAGCTGGCCTGGCGGAGCTGAGGGTTGAGGCACTGGACACCACACCACGCACCATGCCGGCACCAGGGTTCAGGATCGGACTTGGGTCGCTGGTGAGTCGGCCAGGGGGGAGATAGGTTTGAGTGTCCTAAGACAGCTTGCCTTCTCTGGGGATGGAAGAGGCTGATGCCCATGCACTTTCCTGACTCTGAGCGGAGGCTCGGAGTACTGCAAGCCATAATTGTAGGATGCGGCCGCTGTGCAAGCGTGGGCAGCGGCGCTTGTGCCATGATGTCAGTGGGTTGTACGCTGTAGGGGAGGGAGAAAAGAGGAAACTGCCTGCCAGCTCCGGGAAGATGGACTTCCAGGAGCATGCCTCCAGTGTGCCCCCACTTGTAGACCGACGCAATGAAGGATTATGGGGTGTCTGGTCCACCACTTCGTCCCCACTTGGGGGGGGTAAGCCGCAGCTCCATATAGTCTGGATGTGCATACGAGTAGAGCGGGAGGCAGATGGATGACTCCTTGTGGGACCCTGAAGGGTTGGAGTCAGCAAGATGAGGGGTGGATAAAGTGTCATTTCAAACATGTAAACAGTAAGATAGAGTAACTATGACATTACACTGGGATTACACTTAGCTGATACCTGCCCTGTGGTGGTGCCTGATTATGCAATTGTGGTAGTACGGACCCTGGAATTGAATGCACTGCTCTGCTTTGACTTGTCATAGTGTCTCCTACATATCTACTTTTGTGGTATTTTTTTGTTTGTATTAAATGAAGCACTTGGCTGATGTGGTAATGCTTTGTATGTTTTGCTGTCCAAACAAAGAAGCATAAGTTAGTGCCAAACATGTTTGCTTTCTTGCTTTTACAAGTTAGAACAATAGTATCTCGAGGCTAAGCAGACCTTTCTTACCCCCAAGACCCATTTTTTCCTGGACTTTGGGTATCACTGGGCTAAGGAGTATAGACCTCCATATTCAGAGCTGGTCATGTGCAGTCTGTGGCAATTTGCGCATAGCCTGCCTGGGGGGCAATATTCAGACAATTAGCTCACTGCACCTGAAGCATGCAGACTGTCTAAACATGGGACCATGTCGGTACAGTGCATAGTGACTTTACACTATGCTGACACAGGCCCAGACTGAATATGGCTGACAGAAGCGCAGTGGAGGTAGCACGGATGAAATGGGATAGCCGAAGGGCTCCTGTGAGCCACATTTAGCCCTAACATGCTAATGACTCTTTGGGCATGGAAGGAATATGGTCCATTTGCATGCCCATTAAGGGCCCATTAACATGTGTGCATTGCCCACCCCCCACTCTGTAGCTGTCTGACATATTCCATGTGGTCTTGTGGTCCCCCACCCACCTATCTGCGGGTCCTGTATCTGTCTCAAATATTCCTGGTGGTGTAGTGGTTTCTGTACCACCCCCCCAAAATGACTGTCCTTTAGCTGTCTTGAATATTCTTGGTTGAATATTCCTGGTAGTCTAGTTGTCTCCCACACCCTGATCACCTGTCCTGTAGCTGTCGCGAATATTCCTGGTGGTGTAGTGGTTCTTGCACACTCAATCGACCATCCTGTAGCTGTCTTGAATATTCCTGATAGTCTAGTGGTCTCCCCCATCTGATCCTCTGTCAACCTGCCTGCTCAGGACTCTCCTCCCCAAGACACCCCCCCCGCTCAGGTCACCTAAGCTAAAAAGCAGCAGTAGTGACAGCGACCTATACAGCCCTCTGCTCATCACCTTGGTTGGCCAATGTGTGGTTGCCAGTGAGCAATCATGAGTACAGTAGACACAGGCGTTTGTACAATACTTGCGATTGCTCAGAGACCGTCAGATTGAAGCAAGTTGAGGGGATGAGCAGAGGGCTGTGCCAGTCATCACTGTTGCTGCAGTTTGCATTATGTGACCAGGGCTGAGGGGGTGACTGAGGGGGAGAGTCAGGAGGAGTTGTCCTTTTGGAGGGACTACTAGACCACCAGAAATATACCAGACAACTGCAAGACAGGTGATCTGACTGCTTTTACAGTGTATTTTCCCAGGACAGCTCAACTTACATGCAACATCTGCTTTTCAGAGGGGTTCTGCTGTAGGGTCCTACTTTTACAGTTTTACAATATGCTGTAGTTACTCAGTATATCCCAGATGAGTTGTGATATCTTGTGTGCAGTGGGGTTCTGTTTGACCCAGTTTTTCACAATGTATTTACCCTGGAAAGGACAGTGGAGATGCAAGATTTGTTTTTTCAGTTGTGTTCTCCTTTTTCCCATTTTTATAATGCATTTACCCAAGATAGCCCAAGTGAGAGACATTTTCTCATTTTCAGTGGGGTCCAGCTTTTACTAAGTATTTTTCCTGGATAAAGCAGTATAGTGAATTTATTCATTTAATTAACTTATTTAATGTGGCAAAGCAGTAGTGCATGTTTAAATGTCTTCTCCATGAAGGATTAATAGTTTAATAATCTGGCAGTGATAATTTTGTTCTCTCATTGAAGCTGGTAGTTTTTGTTCATGTAAAGATAGATCTGCAGTCTGGAGAGTGTCCTGCAGAAATCATCTAACCCAGCAAGCAGCTAGCTGTACAGTACCTGTGTAACTGGAGGTGTGGCTGGTACTATGCAGAGTGTGAACAGGGAGCAGTTGACTAGTTGCATCTATGAGGGATTAATTCTCACAAGTCAGAAGTTATTGGCTGGGACGGAGTGAATAAGACAGTCGGTGCCAATAAAACAGTATGAATTAGTAACCAGCCTGGCTTTATCATAAAAGTAGTAGTGAGGTAAGTGTGCTGTTTTGTATTAATAATTTTTATTGGTATTAAATGGCCTTATCTGACAGTGAGGAGCAGGGCTATGTCTAGCAGCTTGAGTGATCTCTCTTTCGTCCAAGCTTGCCTCTTGCTGCCAGCTTCCCATCTCCCTGCTGTGAGCGAGCATCGGACCCATGAAGTGCAGTTCACATGCATCTGATGGTGCATTGTAATTCTTCAGGATTAAAGCCTGTGCTGCATTCGGATGAGGCATCAGGTCATGTGTGTTGTTTTGGCTTTGGTGTCTGGGATGACTTCTGAGTGAGTGTTTAGGGTAGGATGAGCCTACCACTGACATTGCCCCTGCCCTTGCCATGTGACTGGGCTGTGTACATGCCACTGGACATGCTTGGCATAACGTCATCATCTGTTACAGTTGTCTGTCGTGTGGATTATGCTGGAGTGCTTAATGATGTTATGGTTTCGGTGTATGACATATGGGGATTTGGGGGTTGGCTGCCATGTACTGGATATGAATGGGAAACATCATCCTGCTGTAGAGCAGTGATAATTATGGTCATGCCATTGTCCGAGGTCTCACACAGGTTGCGGAACCCTTCCTGCATGTCAAGTCTGTGGGCTGTGATGTCACTCTATATGCCCTGTATTTCATGCAGCTGTTCCTGCTGATACTTACCCTCCCTGCCCCAACTGTCTCAGTTCAGGGTACTTGCAGATAAAATATTCATGACCTGGTGTACATTCTGTGTCAATGTTGGGTCCTGAGGGACCCTCCAGTGGGTCCTGTGTATCAGTTCCATTCTCTGGCATGGATGGTCTGTGGACACATCTGCTGTGTGATAGACACTTGCACTTCCAGGCTGGTGTTTTGTGTGCCCTCCTGTCTGCCTTGTATGTCTGACTGTGTGGTGCACTGTTGGGGGGGCAGTGTCTTTTGTTCAGGTTGCAAAGTAACAAGTGCAATGCTGCTGCAGTGATAGCTTATTGAACTCAAGAGACATGGTATATAGTCGGATGTTTGAAGGGTGGCTGAAGTGGGATATATTGCTTTAGCTTTGACTTTTTTTTTTGTTAAAGAAAATAAAAAGTAGTTATTTTGATAGTGAGACTGGTCATTTGTAGCAAGTCAAAGAAGGCTTTAAAAGCAGCCAAATAGTCTCAAAATGACCCTCAAAATGCACCAGAATTCATCTAAAACCTGATAGCTTCTGAGGTCCTAGGCAGCCCCAGACCCCCAGCCTGTTGCAGATTGTGGACATCCTAGTTCATGAAGACCCACACTTCTAAATTTAACACTACACCACTGCCTCTTGGTCAAAACTGAGCTTGTAATGAGACTGCATTGCTCCAGCAGAAAGTCAGATTACACTTCTCCCTTTCTCTCAAGTGTGTGTGTGTGTGTGTGTGTGTGTGTGTGCGCACAATGATTTACTGCTGTCTGTAGAGTTTGTTAACCCTTTCAGGACTGGTCTAAGACTAAATGATAAACTGAGCTCCATCATTCCTCCTCCCCATATCTCTGTCTCTCTCTCTCTGCGCTCCACCATTCCTCCTCCCTCTCTCGCTCTCTGTCTGTCTCTTTCTCTCTCAGAACCAGACTTATACAGGGAAATGCTGAAAGGTGAAGCTGACCAAACCTGATAACTTACTTTACTTTTTTGTCAACTTAAACTTTTAAATGATTTCCCAGCCTTTTACAAATAAAGCTTACTATGTGCACTGAATGGAGGCTGATGGCTTGGATAAAAAAAATATATATTTCTGAAATCACTGACTGTAACTTACACAATATGTATGTAATGTTCATCAGTGCTGGGCTTGACAGAGTGCATAGTACTATATGGCACAAACATTTAATTTGTTTTGTTTTTAGTTTTGTTTGATCCTCAAGCCCACATCTTCTTACCCCTCTCTCCAACAACTACCACACACATTTGTTTTTAAACTTGCTCTGTAAACCAACTGCATGAGTAACTAACTGTAACAGCTGTGTGCCTTATCCACTGGAATCTCATAACGCATCATACATAGAAATGTAGCCCTCTGCCCCTGTGTCTAGGTTTGGGGGCACCCACAACAGTAGAAACACTTCCAGTGGTAACGTTACCCAGGCCAGATGCCACACACAGGATCCCTTTTCCTCGCTGGTGCTGGATGAAACCAACTGGCTAATTCACATTGAACAGTTCCTTTCAATAACGGAATGTCCACATGAAACTTGAAGAAACAACAGGGATCCCAGATTCATTAAACATATTCACACATAGCAGCAGTTAATTCATGGGGAACACATTCAGCTTTCACATGACCGGTATGGCCAAAATAGCAGCTTTTACCTGGATCGAGGAGGTCGCACAGTTTTTATGGCAGCATTAACTCAGGACCACAATGGTCACAACAGTTTGAAGGCAACACAAGTCCCAAAACAGTTCACAGTGACTAACAGCCCATTGTTCTTCACAGCCACCCAAACTCTCATCTATACCCCTCTCTCTCTTTCTCTCTCCGTATGCAGTGGCTCAGCACATCCCACTCAGAACATGCAGTCCTCGTGGCTTGGGGATTAGCAGGTTCCTTCATGACCTCTGCATCCTTTCCCAGAACTAGCAGCAACTGTCCACCAGTTGAGAAGGGGGACACTACACTCCCTGTCACATCCTTGCCAACTGGATCCCTACATGAATCAGCACAGGCTGCCAGGGCACTCTGTGACTTGAGACTGCTGACTCCCCTCTGACTTTAGCTGCCCTCCAAGATACTGTGCAGCTTGTGGCTATGGGCTCCCACTTCTTCCTCTGTGTCCCACCAAGTGCCACCGGCTGGGTGCTGGAATGAGCAGTTGCCTCTGCCTGGCCCTGACTCACTCTCACTCCTTCGTCACTCACTCCTTGAACTGGAACTCTCCCTCCTGGCTAAACTGCTGGGCTTTATCCCCCCAATGAAGATGTGGTGACCTCCCAACCCACAGGAGCATCCACCTGAGTGCTGAGAAGAATTAACCCTTTTGCCTACTGGGCCAAATTAGGTCACAAAAACCCAGGGAGGGGCAATAGACTAGAAATCTCCCAAAGGGGGGTGGGGTTACATAAACATAGAAAATGATGACAGATAATTACCACTTGGCCCATCTAGTCTGCCCATTTTCAGCTATTATCACTTCTACTGCAGACCCTACTTGCCCTATAGCACTGTCTCTTCCACCTTCCACTGCCTTCCTTCCTCCTAAGATTCCTTTGTGTCTGTCCAAGGGATTTTTGAAACCCACCCCTGGTTTCACCCCCACTGCCATCCATGGAAGGCTGTTCCAGGAATCCACCAACCTTTCTGTGAAGAACTACTTCCTCACATCTTTCATGAATCTACCTTTTTCCCGCTTCATATCATGACACCTTGTTCTACAGCAACTTTTTTCTCTGCAACATATCTCCCTCCTGTACTGTATTAGCCCCCAAGATGTATTTTAAAATCTCCATAACATCCCCATTCTCCCTTCCTCCTCTCCTCCAGTGTGTATGTATTAAACTCTTTCAGTCTCTCTTCATAGGGCTTCTGATGCAGACCTTGCACCATTTTGACAGCCCTCACCTCTCTTCCTGCCACTTTTCCAGTTGTTCTCCTTTCCATACCTTTCTCCTTTGACTGCTTCTTCCCCCTTCTTCCTTTTCTAACTCCCTGCTTCAATGAATAACTTGCATCCTGGTGGGACTCTCTCCCATTGGGATCTCCCTACTCTTTGTCTCAGCTTGTAGTGGCCCACTTTCTGCATTCCCCTATTTGTTCCATCACCCACCCCCCCTTGGCTACTTTGAATGTCTATCAAAGTAATATTTGAATCTTCCACTGAGGACTGTGGTTGCCTCCTGGATGAAAGAAGACCATCACCTCCATATAGGTGCTTATCCTTCTAGCTTGGCCTACAGTTTCCAGTGTAGACATACTTCTCCTTCCTGCACCATTCCTTCTACCACTACTTGAAGGTCTTGGTGCGGAGCTCCCTCTCCTTCCACATATAGTATAACACGCACTCACCACTCACATTTAAACACATGGGGAGCACAGGATCAGCCAGATAAATGATCTGCCTTTACCAAAAATGAAAGTTATACATGGACCTGACTATGGCAGTTCATCTTGATGTTTAGGGCCATGAAACACCCTTATCAAGTTAGTTTGTTGGCAACAATAGTGGCTAGTGGTGGGCGAAGTGTGCTCAATCCGCTCCGCAAAGTGATTCATGGAGCAAAGGTGGATTCGCGGAGTGCTCCTCAATGCGAAGCGGAGTACTTCGCGTTATAATGAGGAACGCGAAGTGCATTGAAAACAGCTACTTCGCGTTACTCCGCCTCCACTGGTCACTTCTCTTTCAATTTTTAAGGCGAAATACATTGGTGGCAGTTCACTTCACCTCACTTCACCTTGTTTTTGAGCTCCGAAGGAAGATTTTGGAGTGATTCATGGGAGTTCAGGCCACATGGGCTCTATATTGATCTGCACAGCCTCAGTTCGAGGTAGTATGAGTAGGAAGGAGTAGGAGACAGTGTGCTCTGATAGCTGTCTGTAGGAATCTTTTAAAAGCTGTTCAAAAAGCATTTTTGCTTTTTTGGGGGGGATCCAACTGTAGTTCATCGATTGTAGGAAACCCTCCTGTGCTCACATCATCGAGCGTTTTTGTTTTTGTGTGGATTTGAATGTAAATTTGCAACATTGAGTGTGTGTGGTGAAAGACAGTGAAGTGTGCTGTGTGGGGGAGGGGCGTATCTGTGTGTAGGTAGATTTAAGTTGGAGAACTAGTGATTTCTTTGTGTTTTGGCACTATTTTTGTTATATAACTGACTGTGTTACTGTACACATAGTAAAAGTGTCAGCAATAGTACAAATTTTCTTGCTGCTTGTTGTGTGAATGTGGTGCAGCATTTCATAAGGTTAGGTTGTTTAAATTACAAATTTACATTACGTGGCACTGAGTACACTGAACTTTTGCATTTGCATCGCATTCCTCGTTCAGCAGTGTACACAAAGTGTTCTGTGTTGTGTGTGCAGTGTTGCGTGCATCAAATATAACACACCTTTTAAAATTTGTGACACAGATCAGTGTAAGTGCAACTAAGTGCAGCAGTGTGAACCTGCTATCCACCGCAGCTGCCTGATTTTGTACTGCGATCGTGTTCTCCATTCTTACTGTTGCTGCTTGTAGTGCTGTAAAAATCAGCACTGTCTGTATTCAGTGCCCCCTTGCCACGTTGAAAAGATATTTTTTACCAGACTGGATTGTTTTTTGTGACCCCATCAGCACCACTGGTTACTGAAGTTGTTTTAATTCCGTGACAGAGTCACAACACAGTAGTCCCCTTATCTGTTGCTGAAGCCACAGTTGTTTATTTTGCTTCACATCCTGCTAGCGATAGTAGCGAATAGCGACCCTCCAGTCAAAAAGTGAACATATCAAAATCTGAATTTGGTAATAATATTGTGGTTGATCCCCCAAAATGCCTGCAAAGAGACATGCAAGTAAAGCTGTTTCTGGCCATGGCAATGTCGGCAGTAAGAGGGTCTGTGGGCATAGTAGTAGTACGCGGACAGAGAAGTGCATTGGTGATATGAGGAAAGGTATTTCTCCTGCAATGTTTTTTACAGCCCAATCAGTAGCTTCATTGATAGTTGGAGGAGATGATGTTTTCCCAGCCGGTGGTGTTAGTTTTACTAGTGTTAGTGGTGCTGGAGGTAGTATTAGCATTGTTGTGTCAAGTTCTAATTCCAACCAGTGTACCGTATCCAAACATATTGAGTGTGAAGCAGTGCAAGTGAGTGACAGCGTAGATGATGTCATACTTCCCAGTAACATCCCATTAACTGAACCTGATTCTGATGGTTATGTCAATGATAGCATACAATGTGATATTCCATCCACCGTGGCACTTAACGTCACTCATTTTCCATGCAACAGTGATTCACAGTGTGGTGAAAAAATATTACGTGATGGTGGTGTAGATGCTGATGATGAACGTGATGATGCTGATGATGATGTTGCTGTTGTTGCAACATGCAGTCCACATGTTAGCATCCAAGCAGAAGATGTGGTTGTGTGTGACAGTGACATTGATGAATATGATGTTGATTTAAATGACCCTAGTTGGGAACCGGAGAAAAAGAAATTAAAAGTGGCTGTGTCTGAAATTTCTGAATCTGTCTGCAGGAATCCCACCCCTGTAAAAAACTTGTGATGTACCAGTTTTAGTGGATGATGATGATGATGATGATGACCCAGTACTCAATATGATAGGTAGTCATGGTGGTCAGTTACAGTCCAGTGTGCAGTGCCAGAAACATCACGTGCCCCCCCCCCCACTTCAGAGCTTAAAATAACAGACTTAAATAAGCCACATCATCATGGACATGTTAAAAGCAGAGCATCACAGTCCCTTGTTTGAGATTGTTTTGTTCAAGATGCAAATGATGATTCAGTTGCAATCTGCCAGGTTTGCCATGTGCGTGTGAGTCGAGGTAAAAAGGGGAGCCATCTTGGGACAGAAGGACAGCATACGCATCTTAAGAAGAGGCACTTGGCTCTGTGGACCCAGCACAAGTTGGCAGCTAATACCAGACTTGGGCATTCATCCGTATCACCAGCGGCAACCATAGCCAGCATGTTATCCCCTTCCATGACTGTTAAGCCCAGCAGGAAATTAAACGTGTGCAGTGGTGCGGCAATAAGAGTAGAGGGTTACTACAGGCATGATGATGATGAGGTAGAGGACCATAATGACTTTGAAATGTTGTGCAGTGCTGGTGATAGCAGCAGTTGTGGTGGTGGTGGTGGTGGTGAATGCAGTATGTCTAGTGCAAGTGGTACATCAACCCCGGATGGCAAATCCGAAAAAATAACATCATTTCTGGGTTTGTCATCATCACCTGTGCAACCGTCTTCATCAAATGTCCACACTCCACCCCCTGCCAATGCCATTCATCAAAGAGCACAATCATTTGTGACCAACACACACCCTGTAAAACGTTTAAGTCAGCCCATGTTACAGAGTGTTTTTGCGCATAAGCTGAAGTACCCCCAATCATACAGTGTCACGTGAACTTAATGCTGCTGTAGCGGAAATGCTGGCAATCGATCTTTTGCCCTTCTCCTTTGTGGAGAATTCTGGGATCCAGCAGTTTGCTGCCCATGCCTGTCCAAAATGGAAAGTCCCATCCAGGACATACTTTTCTACCCGTGCTGTTCTTGAGTTGTTCCGCACTGTCTCAGACTCAGTAAGACATGCCCTTCAACATTCCTCCTCTCCATTCATCCATTTAAGTATGGATATGTGGACAAGTGGCGAAACTGCGGGGAGTTCATATCTGTGTATATCTGCACACTGGGTGCAGGTGCGGGGGGTTGTTTGTGATGCTGGTAGTGTGAATAATCAGTGCAGGAAGGTGGATTGTCATGGTAGCGATCTTCCTGGACTTCGCCAGCATGCAACAATTGCTATGCGCAGTGTGACCTGTTCACACACTGGCGAGAACATGTTGGACATAGTACTAACTGAAATTGACAGATGGCTAAACCCTCTGTCCCTGAGAGCTGGGTTCATAGCAAGTGACAATGGGTGAAATGTGGTGAAATGCATCACGAATGGTGTTTTCTTTGTGTTCCATGCATGGCCCACTGTTTAAATCTTGTGGTTCAGGAGTTTCTGCAGCACCCTGACATAAAGGAAATGCTGACCATTGCACGACGTATCTGCTCTCACTTTTCAAGATCTGGAAAGGCCAGTGACCAACTGCGGCAGTTGCAGATACAAAACAGTCTGCCTCAGCACTGCTTGAAGCTGGAAGTTGTCACCTGATGGAACTCTACGTTATACATGGCAGAGAGGCTATATGAACAATACAAAGCCATCACAGAAGATCTTGTTCTGCACACTAGCCAAGACAGTTCTGGGGCATCCATGTCTATGACGACTGAACAGTGGCGCCTCATGGACTCTGTAATAACAATTTTGCGGCCTTTTGAACATGCCACACAGGCAGTGAGTGGCAAGTCTGCCTCCATTAGCCAATCAATTCCACTGCTGCGGGTGCTGAGGCAGACATTGGTGAATGTACAGCATAGCCTTGATGTTGCCGGAGACGGTGGTAGCAGTATGTTGCTGCAACACATGCTGACAGTATTCGACCAGAATCGTCACATTGTGAGCATTCAGCATAGTGACAGCTTTGCCATAGCAACAATGCTGGAGCCACAATACAAACGTGGAATTGCATCAGTACTGGAGGGAGGGCCTGAACAGGTAAAAAATATCAGTGGTCCACTGGTTCGCTTGGTTCATGGGGCACAGAAGTCACGTGCCAAGGTTTGCAGACCTCAGCAGCATAATCCAGCTGAAGGTGTAGCTGAAGGCCCAGCAAGCATATCATGCAAGGTAAGGGGACTGTAGTTCCTGGTGGTCTGTCATCCAAAGTGGTTGGCATCAACCCATTTTGGGAGGCTTTGCCCCAAGTGGGTATTTGTGACATCAGTGATTCCGGGGAACAGGCTGATGCATCAACAATCAGATTTAGTGCAGCACAGAGAATGGTTGAGTCATATTTGTCTGAAAACAGGCATCTGACAATAAGTGAAGATCCTCTTTTGTACTGGAGTAGAAAGGTCAGTGAATAGCCAGAACTGACTGCAGTGGCACTGAAGTACCTCACGTTCCCACCGTCCAGTGTAAGTGTTGAGAGGATATTCAGCTCAGCAAGTGCAATAGTCCGGGATCGTCGGACAAACCTGTCTCCTGCAAATGTTAGTTTGCTAACATTCATTAAAATGAATAAGAGGCACATACCAGCACAGACTGCAACCTCGGTATTCATATCCGGCCTAGTCATGGCGGTCTTGCAGATGTGGAAATGGAGCATCCTGGTGGCACTGGCAGTGGCTGCCTGAAACAGCCCACTACTGATGTAGATGATGACACAATGGAGAAAGAATTTCCCAGTGGTCAGACTTCAGACATCGATGACTGTGAGGGCAGTTTTCTTTATGAGGATGATGATGTGGTTAATGTTGGCAGGTTTTAACTGCAGTATTTAAAAGGTGGTGTGTCCCCCCACCCCAGACCACCACCACCGGGACTGATGTTATCCAAGTCTGCTGCCACCATGAGTCTGTCTGCCCCCCATGGACCACCACCACTGGGACTGATCCAAAAAAGTTTGCCAACATGATCAGGCACACCCCTCCCCGACCTGAGCTTGGGCACACATGCAACACGCAGAAGTCGTTTCATTCCATGACCAAGACCATCATTAAGAACCGGACTCCAGAAGAATGCTGATGAAATCTGTGAAGAAATAAAAAAATAACAAACCATTACAGACAAAACTGAAAATATGATCCCCCCCCCAAAAAAAAAAGAAATACTTACCTTCATGTGCTTGAGAATTATCCAGTTCCATTTAAGTGCAAAAATTCTCATTGAGCACTGGACGGTGCACAGCAACAGTTCGGAGACGGAGTCACCTGTGTGTGATGCAGAACAATAGCATGAATACATGTCCATATCAAGTTCAATCCCCCTCATCATCACCTACAAAATACACAACTATATATATATATAATCTACTCACCAAGGCTACTATTACTGTATGTGCAAAGGGCACCTTTCAGTCCAGTTGAGATGATCAATTTTCACTTCTCTGCACACAAGGAGGATGCATTCTGGGCCTGCAGAAAAAATCTGGGGACTCTGTGCCACTGTTGTGTGCATGACTGAGAGCACCATAAATTCTGGGGCACTTTGTATATGCTGAAACAGTCTCATTTCACTGTGTTACCACTTGTCAATTTTCTGGACACATGGAGGATGCATTCTGGGGCTGCATAAAAAATCTGGGGACTCTGTGCCACTATTGTGCACATGACTGACTGCGCCATAAATTCTGGGGGATTTTGTATGTGCTGAAACAGTCTCATTTCATTGTGTTACCACTTGTCAATTTTCTGGACACATGGAGGATGCATTTTGGGACTGCAGAAAAAATCTGGGGACTCTGTGCCACTGTTGTGCGCATGACTGAGTGCACCATAAATTCTGGGGCACTTTGTATATGCTGAAACAGTCTCATTTCACTGTGTTACCACTTGTCAATTTTTTGGACACATGGAGGATGCATTCTGGGGCTGCATAAAAAATCTGGGGACTCTGTGCCACTATTGTGCACATGACTGACTGCGCCATAAATTCTGGGGGACTTTGTATGTGCTGAAACAGTCTCATTTCACTGTGTTACCACTTGTCAATTTTCTGGACACATGGAGGATGCATTCACCAAGGTAAGCACGGTGGTGGATGACCTAGGGGGATGGCAGGGGTTGCAGGATGATCTGGCAAAGCTTGAAACCTGGTCAGACACCTGGCAACTGGGGTTTAATGCAAAAAAGTGCAAGGTGCTGCATTTTGGGATGAAGAACCCATGGAGGAGTTACCAGCTGGGGGGAGTGCAGCTAGCCCAGACGGAGGAGGAGAAGGATCTGGGGGTGCTCATTACAGGGTCAGTGAACAACTCGGCACAATGTAGGAAGGCAGCTGCAAAGGTCAACAAAATGCTGGGTTGTATTGCAAGGGTATATCCTCGAGGAGGGAGGAGGTGATTCTGCCACTGTATAGGTCATTAGTTAGACCACACCTGGAGTACTGCGTCAGTACTGGCGCCCATATCTGAAGAGGGACATTAAGTTACTGGAGGGGGTGCAGTGCAGGGTGACAAAGATGATCAAGGGGCTGGGGACTTATCATACGAGAGGAGGTTGAGGGAGTTGAACATGTACTCACTGGAGGAGAGGAGGGACAGGGGTGACATGACTGAAACCTTTAAATACATGATAGGAATAAACAAGACAGGTACAGAGGAGCTGTTCAAAGTAAGGGAGGTGAGGGCCACCAGGGGCCATGATATGAGACTGGAGGGAGGAAGGTTCAGGAGGGAGATGAGGAGACACTTTTTTACAGAGAGGGTGGTGGATGGGTGGAATGCGTTACCTGCAGAAGTGGTATCCAGTAGAACAGTGGACTGCTTCAAAAGGGGATGGACAGGACAAGGGGGAGGGTTAATGAAGGGGAAGGGTGGAAGAGAGGAGCAGCTGCAGAATAAGGGGTGCTAGCTGCACATTCGAGCAGACTTGATAGACCTCTAGGCCTTTATCTGCTGGCAAATTTCGTATGTTCGTATGTTTGTATGTTCGTATTCTGGGACTGCAGAAAAAATCTGGCGACTCTGTGCCACTGTTGTGTGCATGACTGACTGCGCTGTAAATTCTGGGGGACTTTGTATGTGCTGAAACAGTCTCATTTCACTGTGTTACCACTTGCCAATTTTCTGGACACAAGACAGGTGCCTTTTGCAGATGCAGAAAAATGAGGCACCAAAACAGCGCACATACACAAAACACACAGACACTTAACAGAAGGAAGGGGCCCCAGAATACAAAGTGTAATGCATACTGAAGACAACAAAAAAAGGGCATAATTACATACAAGGGTCAGGGATGGTGGAGGAATACATTTTATGGCACAGCAAGGAATGTGGGGGAAGGGGACATGGTGTGAGGAAACAAAACTAATGTGGGATCCTATGGTGATTCAGCAGCAGTTCCAGCATGGACACCATTTGAAGCTGATGTCCCTCTATGTCATCCAGCCGCTGCTCCACAGCACTCATCCTCTCGCTGTTCTCCTCAACAGCACTCCAGAGAACTGTCAAGTCAGACAGTGTTACATGCACTTCTCTGGTGTCCACTCCTTCGACAGGCTGACCTGCTGGTGGTGGTGGTGGTGGTGGTGGGGGTGCTGGTGGAGCAACAGGTGCTGCTGTGGCCCTCTTCTTCTTAGGGGATGCTGCGCCCGCTATGCACAGCGGCACCCTCTGCCACGGAACAGCCAATAGGTGCAGACATGGTCCGTTCGGTGGCAGCCTGCCACTCCTACTGGTGGTGATTGAGCATATGGGTGCGCTGGCCCCCAGTCCCTAGGTGACTCCCCCGCTGGCCACGGCGCACCTCCACCACACGTAGGTGACACTTAACCACACTGCTGTCCCCCCAATACAGTCAAAAAACTGCCAAACAACGGAGGTGCAGGGGAGGACCAGGCACAGGCAGGGGAGGGCCAGATGAACTGGCAGTAGGCTGCTCACACTGCTCAACAGTTCTGATGGTGGGATCCACACCTGGGCCTGGGGGAACAGGCACATCCTGCTCCAAAGGACCTTGTGCCGGACTTGGTGGTGGTGGTTGAACTGCCTCTTAGTCAGGAGGCGGTGCTGGTCCTGCTTCCGGGGTTGGACACTCAGAAGTTTAGAGCGGTCCAACACAAATGGGCGCCCATGCCCCCCATGCATGCGCACGGTACAACGATGCATACTACCACGCTCTCCCAGAGCTGCCCCCGCCCCAGACATTCCCTCACCCTGCTCCATCTCACGACACAAGCACAACACACACACAGTCACACAGACACAGACAAACAACTAAGTAGGTAAGAAAAATAAAATTTACAGAAAGAACAAATTAAGTAAAAAACAGTACAGAAAAGACAAACAAATGTAGCTTTTAAAAAAGACGTTGGTTGAAGTATTACATTTTAACTCTCTCTGCAATCAAAAAAACACTCCTCTCTCTAGTACACACACACTCCTCTCTCTCTCTCTCTCTCAATCTGCACAGGAGAAAGTGAAACTGTCTGTGTGACTCACTTCCTTACTGCCTGGCTAGAGAGCATGTGACTTACAATACTGTAAGCCATGTGATATGTGGGGGGCTGCCAAGTCTGAAACACCAAGTGGATCACTTAGAATCATAATGAGGAATGCGCAGTACATTAAAAACAATGACTTTGCTTTACTTCACGTTCTCATTATGCCAACGCGAAGTGGTAATGACAAGGCGAAGTGAGCACTTTGCATTGCCCACTCCGCATAGCAAAGTGGCAACGTGAAGTGCCCACTTCGCATGCACTTCGCCAGCGAATTTTAAATTCGCTGCATCTCTAGTAGTGGCTCTGACCAGACTATATTTTCATATTTCTTTTTTTACATCTCACTATATCAGTGCACTCTGTATCTCATACAAAACAAGCATTTGTCAATGCCGAATGTTGGCTTGCTGCCATTGGCAGTGCAGGAGTTAGAGAGATGCAGCATAGGAATGGCAGTCAAGTATTGAACTGATGCCAACCCACCCCCACCCTGCAGAGAGTGACAGGCATTAGGGTGTCCCTTTGGGTGTTTGGTAGTGCAGTGCGGGAAAACATGCTGGGCAGGATGTGAAAAATGACAGCTGCACAGTTCATAAGGAGGTGTAAAAAAATGCCAGTGCTGAAAATGTGGCATACAAATATACGGAATTTGCGGAGTCACAAGGGTGCGTGGGAAATATGCAACACACGCTTGCAGCACTGCCATTTTATGGACGTTTGGCAGCAAATTTTCAACATAGGCATTTTAGGACCTCTGCTCATGAACTGTGTCACTGTCATTTTCATAATCTGGCCCAAACACTGATTTCCCACAACGACTGCGCTATTGTGCACCGGAAGTGCGGAAACACATTTCAGGCAGGATGTGGAAAATGACAGCTATACTGTTCACAAGGAGGTGCACAAAAATGCCAATGCGGAAAATCCGACGTTAAAATATTGCGAATGTGCGAAGTTACGAGCCTGCGTAGCAACTGCACAACGCATGCTCGTAAAACAGGCATTTGTTGGATTTTTTCCACCAAATTTGGAACATAGGCTTTTTGAGAGGCCACCTCATGAACACTGGCACTGTCATTTCGTTAATGGGTCCCAAAAGGTGATTTTGCACAGTGACTGCAAAATCACCTTTCAAGGCTGATTACCGCCATGTCAGTGACAGAATTCATGAGGAGGGGCCCCAAAAACCCCATGTTGAAAATTTGCTGTCAGAATTCCAAGAAATGCCTGAGATATGCAGCAAAGTTGAAAAAAACATTCATTCCATTATACAGCTTACTGGTATTTCCTCAGTTCGCGGTTGGCTTTGAAGAGTGCAGACGTGTTCCCGGTACACAGAAGATCATCGCGCCGGACTCCGGAGGTAAGTATGGGGTGAAGGGGGGTGAGGGAGGCAGGGTGCGCAGGGTGGGTGCGGGGAGGGGTCATCGAGACTACAATGGATGGTTTTCGTTTACAGGAGACGAAAAAAGGAAACTGTCGCGGGACAGCTTTCGTGTTGCAGGGCATTTGTACGCTGGGGTGGGCTCCCAGCGTGCCATCTGACAGGTTTTGGGGGGTCAGTAGCCCGATGGGGGATTGGGCACCCTCATCAGCACACAACACAGTGGGAGTAATGCCAGCGAGGATTGGGCACCCCCGTCAGCAAACAAAGAAGAGGCGTGAGCGAGGGGATTAGGTACCCCCTTGGCATTCAACAGTTGGGAGGATGATGCCGACGAGTGTGCTCCCCATCGGTGTACAAAGACAGCGGGGCGCGAAGGGGTGGAAACCCCTCGGCATTCAACATTTGGGGTATGCCCGACGGAGTGGGCTCCCCGTCGGCACACACAAACACAGCGGGGTTACCGACAGAGGATTGGGCACCCCGATGTCAGCATGCGTGAAGCGGCTGCCTCTTCGCTGACCATGCTCATAATGGCGGCGAGCACGGCAAGCAAAGGACCGCTGCTTATGATGAGCTTTGCTCGAAGTGCAGCAGACCTTTGCTTAGATGTGCTCGCCCCATTATGTATGCATGGTGTGGTGCCGGCATGCAGGCTGATTGGGGAATGAGGGACACACCTACTGATGCGTGCCCTGTATTCACCCAACAGCGGGCGCGCCCCCCAAACCCATACTAGCGCATGATGTTGCTTGCGCAAGCGTGCAAGCCAACATAAAAAGTACACCATTTTGAAGTCAATTGTGATAAACTGTAATGCAGGTCTTTTTATTATAATAGGTGTAGATTAATATAAGTGCAATAAAAGCATTGAATACCATAATGCTTTTAGACAAATGTATTTTTCTCATTTCTAACATGAAATGTTATGATTATGCATCTTATAACTTGCAATATTAAATATGTTTATCACTGTAAACTTAGTATAGAACTTAAGAAATGGTCAAACATCCAAACTGAACCATATTTTTGTACAACTTCTGTTAGTTTTTTTTCGATTAACTTGTTTGTGGCAAATAACATCTGTATGAGTTGAAGGTTTACTTAGGCAAATCAGGCATGTCTTAGATAAATGAGAATAACCTGTTGACTTCAGTGAAGTGTAAGTTTAGCCACAGTGAATATAGCCAATACAATTAGAAGATTATCTTACTTTAGGAATGACATAAGTACTTGGATATGACTGGGGTCAGTAGTTGCAAAGCAAGATATTTGAAAATGCATTCGCATTATGCATTCACAGTAATGTGCCTGTGCCAGAAATGGACGACTGCGGGGGAAAAAAATGTCAAAACTGTCTAGCATCTGTTAGTGCTGATTTAGACACAGAGAATATGGTCAAAAGACTGTACTAGTTATAACACTGGACCATACTGATTAACCCAAGCATCAGGAAAACAGTATTTTCAGAAGTTGAAGATGATAGTTTGTCTGGTTGTCCATAATCCCTTATTGTGCGATATATTTTGATGCATCTTCCCACACAGAGTGGAACATTGCAGTTAGGACAGTTGTACCGAGTTTCAGAAGCTTCTCCACATGTTCCTATGTTATGTTTTGAGTCACTGGCTGTCAGGCAGCATGAGGCCTTAACAGAGCAAACACTGCAATGTCTGGTAGTGTTCTTTTTGGTGTAGGAGGGATTCTTGCAGCTAAGTGTCTGGCAACAATGTGTATTTCTGTGTCTTCACTTGACACATATCTGTACTGTAGTTTCCAGTAGCACTGCAAAAGCTTCCACAAGCTCTTGAATGAGCTGAGCAATATAACGGTAGTGAGAGCCTTTGTTGAACACAGCAATATCAGGTGGAGGAACAAATTCTTGCACCACTTTTTGGTTTTCATACTGCATTGGTAGTTCTTCTGCATTTGATCACTGACATCTACCCCTCCCATCTTGCTATTCTACTGTAGTACCGCATCAAGTTTGATCTTGGGAGTTCCATCGTGTTTGGTACTGCATGATATCATGTCACCCGTATACATAATAGCATGCATACAGTTTGTGTTTTCTTGGGCCTTGCTCACCACATGATTGCTCTCATTTATGGACACTCCTCTGCAACAAGTGAAATACTGTACAGAAGGGCATATTCACATTCCATTTAGTTTGCTATTTTAGCTAATGAGAAAAATCAGCAAAAATAACTGGAAAGCGACGATTATCAGCAAGTAGCATGCCAATTTTCCAGTATCTTGGTAACCCATAACTGGCTTATATAGGAACTACAGTATACAGTGTACAGTCATGGAGCCACAAGCCAGTTAGCAAGGGTTGTCAAAATCTTTATAAAAGTTTCAGTGTAAAAAAAAAATCAAAGGCAGAGTTGATTTGAAAGAAACTTGGTCCACTCACAGTCCTGTTCCTCAGTTCCCCAGGGTTTCTCCCCCAGCTTCTCCACTGGTCCATGGCACAGTCTGAAAAATAAGAAGGCAGGTAGTTACATGAACATGGAAGTGCAGAAAGCAGTGTCGAAATCAGTATGGCATAGAATATGTACACTTGCATTATTGAGGCAAGTCCTGTGCGGCTCATAGAGTCCTGCTTCCTTAAACCCATGCACAGTATCGTCACGGCAGGTTGTTATGGAGTCGAAGCTCGCCTCAAGCCAACATGCTGATGTTCTTTTAGGGAGAGCAGCTTTAAATCAATGTTTAGATGCTATGTACCTGCTGTGATTTTATCGGAAACAAGCCCTGTCTACCAGGTAGTGAAACTGTTCTTTAAGAGGTACTTAAAGAGTACAGGATGCAGGGATATAGATAGGGATAAAGCAGCTATCCTCTAGTTTTTTGGGCTGCAGTGGACAAAGCCCTGCAGACCTCCTGCAATTGATTGAAAAAGAACATTTTTCTGACCGATCAACAGTGTAGAGTTGCATCACAGTTGCCTGTGGAGTTGACTCTGTGTCCACAAAGCATTCTGCTCTCCCCATTAGCAGTTGCACAGCATTATTTTGCGGAGGTCATGGCAGAACATGGCACAGTCCATCATGTCCAAGATGGCTGCCAAACTGTATTGCTCATGTGCGACTACTTACATGTGTGCAGTAGAGTTCAGAAGTCATCTTAGATATGGCAGACTGTGCCATATTCTGCCATGACCTCCTTTATATTTTTATTATATATACATTTTTCCTCCATCCCCCACCATGCTACCATCCCTCTCAACACCCACTACTCCCCCCCCAGAAATGAACAGTGACACGGCGAGTACCCAATCTCCCAGTGTCGTGATCAGGAATCCTCAGTCATTTATTTTCCCTTAACCTTGTAAAAAGAAAATCCTCCATCAATGTCTTTTGTGGCCATTACTGTTCTCCCACCTGACTCTCCCACTCAGCACCCACCACCACCACAGATCTCCTCAAGCCTTTGCTTACCCATTGGGGATCCAATGCTGTAATCCTATTTATTATGTTTTTGGCAGCTTCTGATGGTGGAAATTACTGGAACAAAATCAAAGAAGTTATCTATGTCTGACAGTGGGTCGGTTGTTTAGAAAAATGGAGGAGAATCATGTGATGCCTGGCTGAGACTAGCAGCTGTCCCTTCACCTTTCCGAATCAGCGCTTAATTTAAGTTTTTTTTTTACTGATTAACAGCTCCATCTCTTACCTTACTCAGCACAGTTCAGTTTCCGAACACTTGCTGGACATTGCAACAGGGCAATCTGACTTCAGTCAGCAAAATCATGGAGGCAGAAATGTGCCAAGAGGTTCTGTGCCATATGCCCCCTACATCTTCGGATAAGAAGCTGAAGGGCCAAGCTACCAAATCTGGACAACCCACTACTTCTAAGGCAGTTGCATCTCCTCAGAGCAGGAGCGATTCTTGCAGGAGCTACAGCCAATCAAAGAAGCTCTCACTCTACTCACCTCTGAGGTATCTTCTCTCCGGGTGGACCTGGAGAGTCGGAGATGTGGAAGCACGAAAAACATCCTTGGAAATGTGGTGTAGTAAGACCGATCCCGAGCTCACTTCCCTCCGTCAACGTTTTCATTAAATGGAGCTCAAACTAGAGGACCTTGAGGGAAAGAGCAGAAGGAATAATTTTGTCATTATTGACCTTCCCAAGGATGCAGAGGGCCCAACTCCGATTATCTTCATCCAGCATCTTTTAGAAAAATTAGCCGGTCCCTCCCCAAATGGTACCTTGTATATCATGGAGTGAGAACACAGGGTCTTGCAGGTAAAACCACACCCGGCTCCACTCTGCGACCCTTCCTCTTAAAACTCCTGAACTACTTAGATAAACAACATATCCTGAGTAAATTGAAGGATATCCAGTCTCTCACCTGGGAGGGCAATAATCTGAGAGTTACCCAGGACTTACCTGTGTCTGTGCGACAAACAAGCAACATACCACCCTGCAATCTCTAAACTTATACCCGTGGATATTAGATTTCGGATGTTGTACCCTGTAAGTCTCCAAGTGCGGATCCAGGATCAGTGGCACTCCTATGATTCAAGTGTACAAGCTACCAATGAACTTCAGTGTTTACTCCCTGATCTTTTTAAATTGGGTTGTCGCATCCTGATCAGGGCTTACACATAATGGCCATCATGACCCGCTAACTGTTAACAGTCGTTCTGTAGTTGCATGTGGTTTCACTTCTTTTTCTCTTTTTCAGGTTTTGCCCTCTCTATGGCATGGGGCTCCCTTGTTGCGTGCTCCTACATATCCTGAGGGCCCCTAACTGCCTGCCCTTCATGGGCTTGGCAGGTTAATTCTCTACTTGTTTG
Source organism: Neoceratodus forsteri (assembly GCA_016271365.2). Classification (NCBI taxonomy): domain Eukaryota; kingdom Metazoa; phylum Chordata; order Ceratodontiformes; family Ceratodontidae; genus Neoceratodus; species Neoceratodus forsteri. The sequence continues at coordinate 997,696,355 of CM057458.1, read as the reverse complement.
TTTTGTTCACTGCTTATACGTGTGAGTGGGCTAAAATGTTTATATTAGCCATGCTGTAATTGGAATCATTCAAGGAGTGGGGGAGAATGAGGGACTTTTGAGGATTGTCAGGGGTGATCATGTACTGTATTGGAGGGGTTACTGCTTGGTTATCTTCTGGGTGCTGGCAACCATTATTCATGCTTTTATCAGCAGTTTTCATACTGTTCTCTTGTTCATGTTATGATTGTGTATATGGTTCAGATGGGGCATGGGGGTGACATGTTTATTTTTTTTGTTCGAGGAGGATATGGTGGGGAAGTTTGATCTTTCACGGGGGTGGTTGGGGGAAGGGTTTCTTTCTGGAGGCACTTCTTCCTTGACTTATCTACTATTTTTTTACACTTTTGAAAACTTGCAGGCCATTTCATTTCTTGGACAAGTATTTAGCCCATGGTTGGGTATAATTTTTATACCTGGAATGTGAAGGGGGTTCAGTCACCTACTAAAAGATCTAAAACTCTGTTACATCTTTACAAGCTTCAGACAGATGTGGCATTTTTGCAGGAGACCCACCTTCCCCCATCCCAGGTCCTCCTCTTGAGGCGGTCCTAGGTGGAACAAGTTTTTGGTACCGGCTCTGATTCTCACAAGAGAAGGGTCGCTATTCCCATCTCCAAGAGAGTTCCCTTCCATCTCTCGCAAGAAGTGGCTGATACTTAGGGACATTACATTTTCGTCAGGGCTCTCCTTGGCACTTGGAAATGATTTGGGGCTCCCTCTATGGTCCAAATACTGATGAGCTATCCTTTTTTACTACCATTATGTCACTTCTTTCCTCCTGGACTGCTCTACCAATATTGTTGGGGGGGGGGCATTAGAATATGGTGCTAAATAACAACCTGGACAGGTCAACCTCTGCCAGACAGTCGCTAACCCCTGGGCAATCTGCTGTCCATGAGTTGATGGATTCTTTGGGGCTTGTGGATCCCTGGAGAGTTCTACACCCAGACCTCAAGGAACATTCCTTTCATTCCTTACCTCATAACTCTTTTTCCAGGCTAGATTACTTTTTGCTGAGTGCTCAATATCTTCCAGGTGTACTTGGATGTTATTGTACAGCCAAAGTGGTATCTGATCACCATCCTGCCCAGCTTCACATTAACTTTACCCCTACCCTTGATAGAGATAAAGTTTGGAGAAGCAGTAACCAATTACTCAAACTGAAGGAGATAGTGTCTACCCTTCAATCCTTTATTACTGATTTTTCAACCAACAACGATCCATCCATGCCAAAACTGGATATTTTTTGGGGGGCACTATAATGTGCTTTATGAGGGGAAATAATCCGTATTGCCACTAGATGAAAGAAACAAACTTCTGCTGCTCTGTCTACTTTATTGGAGCGTATTCGCTCCTTGGAGACTCAGATTTCATCTGCCTCCCCCTCTACAGACTGGGAACTTCTAGAAAATACCTGGAATCAATACAACCTGTTATTGGGTGAAAAAGTTGAACACCTAGAAGAAAGTTTGCCAAAAAAATATCTGGTCTTGATTTGGCATCATATGAAAATAGGTTGGATACTTTGAAACTTATGTCACTCTCTACTAGATGATTGAGAGGTGACCTTCTTTTTCTGTACGATGTAGTACATGATCCTTACATGATGAGAGAGTTAGTTTTAGATTTTAAGCCCTCCTCATATAATACCAGAGGCTATCTTTTACAGCTGGTTAGAAAATCTTTCAAACATAATAATCGGAAATTTTTCTTCACTCTTCGTACAATAGGACCATGGAATAAACTTCCATCATCAGTTGTTATGAGTAATACTAAGCTCACTTTCAAACATCTTTTGGACAAATTAATTACTTCCGGGTACAATTTATCTTACTACACTTTGGCCTAGTATAAGAGCAATTTGGGCCTCGGCCTACTATCTCTCTTCCTTCACCTTAGTATGAACCTATATTTCCATTTGAAAATCAAGTATTTTGACCAAGGGGAAAAAGCAGGGAAATTACGTGCCCAGTCCATGGACAGAATTGCGTCTTCGCTCTGCACTGACTCAGGCCAGCTTTTTACAATCCCAAGGGAGATTGCTGATGCCTTTAAATAATTTTATATGCAGCTTTATGCCCCGCCTTCTTTTCCCTTTAAGACATCGCATCTCCATACTTTCCTCCAGTCTGTAACTCTTCCCCACTTATGAGAGTCGCAGTCGGCCTTATTACAAGCCCCCTTGACATTAGCCAAAGTCTCTAGTGCCATTGACTCTCTCACCTCAGACAAATCCCCCGGCCCTTATGGGTATACTACAAATTTCTAAAAAAAAGTTTAAATCCTGCTTGGCCCCTATTCTCTTAGATGCCTTCAATTATATCTTTGAATATGGTATTTCAGACCAATCCTTAATGGAAACCACTATTCGGGACCCTGTACTGACTTCTAACTACAGGCCGATCTCTTTAATAAACGTGGACCTTAAAATCCTGGTGAAATTATTGGCCCATCAATTAGAACGTGTTTGGATCCCACTTCTCAGTAGAGAACAAGTGAGTTTCATTAAAAACAGACTTTCTGCGGAGCACCTCAGGAAGATATCCTATCTTATTTCTGCATTGAGGGATTACACTACCTCTGTGGCTCTGGTATGCAGAAAAGGCTTTTGATAGAGTCTCCTGGGAATACTTGTTTACACTTCTACCCTTATACCGTATCCCCCAACATTTTATATGGTGGATTAAGGTCCTTTACTTCTCACCATCAGCCTGAATAATTTGTAATGGAGTATTATCTCCTCCCTTTTCTCTCCATCAGGGCACTCGACAGGGCTGTCCCTTATCCCTATATTTATTTAATCTGTTATTAGATCCCTTGATCCACAAACTGAATTCTTCCACCCCTTGTGCAGGGAATTTCAATTGGCCACACTGAATATAAATTATTGGTTTATACGGATGATATCTTGCTCCACCTCTCCTCCCGGAATCCTTATTACCAGCAGCCCTAGATATCATCAACCAATTTAGTGCAGTTTCTAATTCTAAACTGAACATTTCAAAAACTGAGATTATGTCCCTTAACCATAATACTTTCAGTATGGACTTCGAACATCTTGGTTTAATTTGGAAAAAGGACAAGATGAAATACCTGGGGACTTTTCTTTGTACCTCTCCCTCACAGATGAAAAAACTCAATTTGGATCCTGTCTAAACTCAGGTTCAAGCAGATCTGAATCAGTGGTTAACTCTCCCTATTTCATTATGGGGCCGATTAAACATTTCAAAAATGAATGTTCTCCCCCGTCTGTTGTATCCCTTACAAATGTTTAACTTTTTCCTTCCACATCAGTGGTTCAATCAGATTCACAAGACCTTTACATCTTTTCTCTGGCAGGGTAGGGCTGCCTGGTGGACACTCGTAAAGCTGATGCGTGCTTAGCAGGATGGAGGGCTACAGGTGCCTAACCTTTTTATATACCTCTCGGCTGTGCATCTCACGAGAGTCTCCTGGGTAGATGCAGACTCCTCAGAAGCATATAAACCACAATGACTGGACATAGAACACTCCTTGTGTGCTAAACTTGGTCTGGACATCTGTTCTCTTGTTTACCCTCCCAAAAGGAGGATTCCCCACCCACTCAGGTCTACTCCCCTTGGGTCATCGATCATCACACATATCCAACTCTGCTCCTTTCTTAAAATCTTCCCATGCAAAGATATCACCCAACCCCTTTTGGGTAACCCAAACTTCAAGATAGCTGGCCAGATCCTCAGCAGTAAGCTTTGGCCCCATATGGGTATTGACAGAGAGGAACTCACCCATAATCAGAAACTCCTTTCATTCCAGGAAGTTTGCTCTCAGTTCGATTGGCCCACTTTCAGTGCGTTCCGGTATTTTCACATTTCCCAAATGCTTTTGCGCCACTTAGGTAATGGACCATGGTCCTCCCCTCTTACTGCATTCCTTCTCTCCTTATTAACTACTGTCCCTACTTCCCATCAGGTATCCCATCTTTATCAAGCTATCTGAGATCATCTGGTGCCCAGTGAAGAAGCAAGAGTATATTATTTGGATCAGGCCCTTTCATACTACAGAGCCACAAGGAACTGGACTGCCATCTGGCAACATTTTTATAAATATATAAAATGGGATAGGTACCATCTTATGCAATTTCAGATCATTCGCAATATATATTTCACTCCAGTCAAATTGCATAGGATGGGTAGACTCCCTATAGACACATGTTCCAGATATGGTAAAGCTACAGGCTCCCTCTTACATCTTCTGTGGTCATGTGAGAAAGTTAAACCCTTCTGGTCCTCAATTCAATCTCGTTTATCACCCTTGTTCGGTCTTTCTGAGGCCTTTTCCCCAGAAATTTGTATCTTGGGCGACTAACAGAACACCCTTCTTTGTAATCAGAATCCACACATAGCACTAATTTCTGCATGTGCAAAGAAGGTTATACTCTGCTATTGGATGGATCAGCGTTCACTGCAATTCATGAATGGTACAAAGAAATTGTATTTGTTTTATAGGCTGAACGTACCATTGCCAGTATATCCGACACTAATAGAAGGTACCAGAAAATCTGGGAACCATTACATGTTTTATTAACGATGTGACATGGTGTACCCTTCTCTCAAATAGGAGACTAGCAGATGTTTTTCCTCCTCCCCTTATCTGGCCTGCACTGGTTAGCGAGCAGACAACTTAATCGCTCGTTCCCTAGAAGATTACTCTCTCCTCTCTTCTTCCTTCCCCCCAGGGGGGATGGAGGAGGAGGAGTTCAGGGGGTGGGGAGGGGGTGGTAAGTGTTATCCTTTTTTTGTGTTTTATAAAATGTTACTCTAGTGTATATAATGTAGTTGGAATTATGCAAATCTCTAAACATGTTTCTGTATCTGTCCAGCTCATTGTATATGTCCTTCCTTTTGTTCAATAAAGTATATTCAATCTGTAAAAATATAAGTTATCTATGTCTTGCTGTGAGGGTTTCTCCTCTGGTGTATATAACTTCTTATAATAATTCTGAAAACTGCTGTTTATTCATGAAAGTGCTGACAATATTCCTGAATCTGTTTGGATTTTAAATATTGCGTTTTGATTACGCTCAGATTTTATCTGATAGGCCAAAAGTTTCTCCAGTTTCTCCAAGAAGAAATAATAATTTGATCTAGAGTACTGAAAGGCTCTTTCTGCTCTATAAGTAATCTGCCTGTTAAGCACCTCCCTTTTCTGTAATATGATATACTATGTTTAAATCAGACTCCAAGTTAGATAATTATTGGTGGCGTCCGTGACCAGTAGCTTATATTCTAATAGATGAAAATTTTCCAATAGTTTTTTTTTAAACAAGAGTATACAATAATTCATCCTCTAAGATATAGTTTTAAGGATTTCCAAACAGACAGTAATGAGATTTCCTGCTTTACATTGCTTTTTGAGAAAAAAGTTCTGTTTCTTCTCTGAGTTTTTTTTTTGGAAAATGGAATCTTTCAATAAATAATTATCAAATCTCCAGTTAAGGTCTTAACATCTATTTTTTTTGTCTATAAATTTTACCATTAAGTTAACTGAGGCTTGGTCAGAGATCTTAATAGCACCAGGATGTTTTATGAACACTTGAAAAAAAAGAAAATGTCTTCCAAGTTCGATATAGTTTTCTAAAAATATTGAAAACCTTAGGTTAGACATGCAATCCTTCACTACTTTAACAGCCTGTTTTTTTTGTTTTTTTTTATAATCTTCTACTACTACTGATCTACCTAGTAATGACAGGGATAGATTAATGTCTCTTATTATATAGGGGCCTGTAAAGTTTGATAATGTAATGAAGTAATGTATAAAAAATTTTGGGTTGTCCTCATTATGGCCATACAGTGCACTAATAGTTAAATAATTGTTGCCTCTTTGTAATGTAACAATGACATATCTGCCCTGGCTATCTATAGCCTGATCTTTTATATTCCAATTAAGATTGTTTTTTATAATACGAGCAACCCCTCTGGATCTGCCCAGAAAAGGAGCATGAACTACAAAGCCTTGGAACGGGTTACAGATATACCTGAAATCCGAATCCGAGAAGTGAGTTTCTTGTAATAAGCAGTTAGCTTGAATTTGAGTAGCATACTGTATTATTTTCCAAATGTTTACTCTGTCTCTGGCCCCCGTTATATTCCATCTTAGACATTTTAAATTATCGGTCATGAGATGAATTTAAACCAAGTATGTAATTAAACTGTAGCTGCTTTAAAAACTTCATAATGGTTTATTTTATAAACTTTGAGTTAACACTGTCTTATCCAGCTTTGAGATTTTTATTCTCAGTCTGAATAATGTTCTGAGAAGTTATATCACCCTTCCCCCTTGTACAAAAAAGAAAAAAAAAAACTAAGCCCAATACCCATACTTATTGCTGGGTATTCCCCACCCCCTTAGACAGCCTGCAAATATGGTCATGTAACTGAGAATGTGTATAGTGAGACTAACTCTAATGTCAATGACTAAAATTAATATACCTGTAATTTTTATACTTCTTTCCCCTTCGTCTCAATCAGAAATAATCTTAGATATATATTTCCTTTATTTTATATTTTATTTTTTTCCCTTCATTTTCTCTCTTCTCCATTTATGTTTTACTGTATGCGCTTACCTCCTATTTTTGGGAGATTTTAGATTTGCCAAAAATATTTTTAACCTTTATTTTAACCATTATTATTAGGAAGAATGCAGAGTGTCAGGACCCTCAGTATGGAAAAAATATGTTTTCAAATATTGATCTGCTTCCATAGGCATTTCAAACATGTGTTGCCTCCCATTTAAGAAAACTTTTAGGTGGCCAGGATGAAGTAAATTATGTGGAATCCCCTTCTCCCTCAAAATTTTCTGCATACCGTCAAAAGATTTCCATTTTGCCATAACTGATGATGGCAGATCTGGGTATACTTGAAGATGTAAGTCTCTAAAATGTAGGCCTTTCTCTGTCCTAGCCTTCTTAAGAATTTCTTCTTTTATTTAGAAATGAGGCTTAATGAATACAAATCTTGGAAGATCTTTTCTTGTTGAAAAGCCTCCATGGGCTCTATCCAGCTCTACTTTTTTTTGGGGAGGTATTTTTTGCCCCAGTGCTTCTGTCAAAAGTTCTTCAAAATATTATAAGGGATTTAAGCCTTCTGAGCCCTCAGGCAGTCCGTCAATTTTAAGTTTCCCCTTCTAGAGTGACACTCCAAATCTTGAATCTTGTTCTGTAGTTCCTGCAACTACTTTTGATGTTGTGCAAAGATATTTTGTAATGAGTGTAAGTGATCTTCTGTGGCACCCATTTTAGTTTCTAGCTCTGAGACCCTTTTTGTCAGGGTTTCCATTTTAATATCTAAAGAGGCTATTGGGCCCTTAATAGAATCAAGTGAAATTGTCATGTTCTGGAAGCCTGATTACATTTCTTCTAGCATTGCTTCGTGAGCTGATTGCAACTTTAATAAAGCAGTGAGCTCTTTAATTTTAACAGAATCTGTGCAGACAGCATGCTTACTGCCCTGGGTTCTCAGCATAGGGCTTGACTTCCCCTCATCCCCTTTATTTTGGTCTTCCTCATTTGGGTCTATTACAGAGCTAGTATGCAAGTCAAGTGTTGGGTGCTTTCTAGAACCATCACTCTTGTTGATTGTACATCTTTTACACTGTCTAATGACACATAATTTGAGCTACTTGCTTCCGTTAACTGAGAGCGATCATTTATCACTCCCCAGTCCTTATTTGATGTGGCTTCCTTTGTTTGGTTTGCCCCTGAACTTGTATCAGGTTGTCTTCTGGGGGTCCTTCACCTAGGTCTGTAATATCCCAACCTTTATCTGTACCAGCCCATTAGTGGAAACAACAAATTGATCCTTAGGACCCTCAGAAGTAGAGGCCAGAGGGGCACAGGACCCAAGGCAGCATGGATTCACAGCGGGAAGGTCATGCCAGATGAATCTAATAGATTTCTTTGACTGGATGACCAAAGTAGTAGATCAGGGAGGAGCTGTGGACATGGCCTACCTAGACTTTAGCAAGGCATTTGACTTAGTCCCACACAAAAGATTAATATACAAGTTAGCTAGCCTGGGAGTGGGTCCCAAGATGATAGCCTGGGTGAAGAATTGGCTGGAGAATAGGACACAGAGGGTAATAGTAAATGGAGTCCACTCTGAAGAAAGGGGGGTTACTAATACGCAGGGTTCAGTATTAGGACCGGTCCTCTTCAATGTCTTTATAAGCGACATTGCAGAGGGACTGGAAGGAAAAGTATGTCTCTTTGCAGATGACACAAAGATCTGCAACAGAGTTGATGCACAAGATGGGGTGGAAAGGATGAGAAGGAACTTGGCAAGGTTAGAGGAATGGTCAAATGTATAGCAGCTTAGATTCAGTGCTAAGAAGTGTAAGGTAATGCACCTGGGAAACAAAAACCCAGGGGAAGAGTACACAATGGGGGCTGAGATACTAACAACAACAAAAATGGAAAGGGACCTGGGTGTAGTCATATCAGATGACTTAAAGGTGGGCAAGCAATGTGAGAGGGCAGTAAGGAGGGCTGAGGGGATACTGGGATGCATAGGGAGAGGCATCACCAGTAGAAAACAGAAAGTTGCTATCCCTCTGTACAGACAGCTGGTGAGACCCCATCTGGAGTACTGTGTGCAGTTCTGGAGACCCAATCTCCGCAAGGACATAGACAAGATGGAAGCTGTCCAGAGGAGGGCAACTAAAATGGTGCAGGGTCTGCACTGGAAGACATATGAAGAGAGACTAAAGGAGCTTAATATGTATAGCCTCAAGGAAAGGAGGGAGAGGGGGGACATGATAGAAACTTTCAAGTACCTCAAGGGAATCAATAAAGTCCAAGTGGGTAGCATCTTTCAAAAAAAGAGGTATGCAAGAACAAGGGGACAGAATTTGAAGATGGGGGGGTGGCTCAGAGGTAATGTAAAGAAGTATTTTTTCACATAGAGGGTTGTGGATGCATGGAACGGCCTTCTGGAGGAGGTTGTGGAGTCAAAAACAGTGGTTGAATTCAAGCATTCATGGGACAGTCATAAGATAATTCTACGGGGTGGGGGTAGAAAGAAGTAGGCTGCTGGTTAACTAGGATCTGCAGCTTATCCATTAGGTAGGGAAATGGGCAGACTGGGTGGTCCTTATCTGCCGTCAAATTCTATGTTTCTTTGTTTCTGTTATCCCCATCACAGAGTTTGCAGTTTTTAGATTGTTAGGGTCTAACTTTAAATTAGAAGCTTCTACTATATTTGGTAAATTTGTTGTTCCTGATTGATTTAGGTTTGTTCTCAAAGCAGAGTATTCCCGTTGACAAGATGGCCTGTTTGTGGCCTCTAAGCCCTTATCTGCCTCTTTCAGTCACTTTATTCTTTTACACATTTAGAATGGTGCTGAAAATGTAGACTCAGTGGTCACAAGTTATTTCCGTTGTTTTCAGGGATACCAAACTCAGATATGATAATTTTAGATCCAGTTACAGGCCTATTTGGCCTCCTAAGTAGCCACTTATCTCTTGAGTATTATGTGATTGTTACAGAGAAGTGCAATGTCCACTCAGATTTCCAATAATATCAACAACAGTGTTGACATGGTAAACAAAGCAAAAACCTTTTTTTTTATTTTTTTTGAAAGCAGGTAGAGGTAAGATAGATGCTATGGCTTAAGAGAGTCCATTTAATCCTTCATATACATCTTATTTCAAGGCAACTTCATTCTTTTTAAATAGAAAACACAAGTGCCAAACTCAATGTCCATGCATCAGAAGATCTCTCAATCCCAGGTCTGTAGCTGATAGTCTATTCTTGTCGAGACTTTCATACCACAACTTCCAGGTATCACGCCTTCTGGGCACCCATGACGTACCGCTGCATCTCCCCTTGCACAGTATTTTCTACACAAACAAATAACAGGCAGCAAACACAAACATATACATAAATAAAAAAGAAGACAGAAAAACAGAGTGGTGTCTAGGGGGGTGGTGACCATGACAGCCATCAGGTATACAGTAGTAGCTCAAATATAGTCGGCAGTATAGCCTAGAGGTTGGAGGAACGAGGTGTGAATGAGCTTGGTACATCCAGCAGACCAGACCTGAGTTTGATTCTCACAGCCTCCACTTGCATACTGTGTGACTCTGAGCAAGTCACTTAACCACCCAGTGCTCCCAGGTCACCCCTGAAAACAGGCATTTGTGCCTAGTGGGCCTTACCCGGCTATCAAAAAAGACTAAAATAAGACAAAACAATTATAATGAAGGTGGAGGAACTATTTTTCCTTTCACAACACAAATAAAATACTGAAAAGATTTAACTTTTTTTACATACAAATAATTTTGTAAAACATTAAAATAAAGTTGTCCATTTTCTAAGCACAATAATACCCTCTTGGGTGGGTGGTATGGGCAATCCCAGACCTTCCAGGGGCTATAAGGCCGTCTGCCTGTGGTGTCAAGCCTCCTTACCATACCTCTCAACTGTCCCTGATTTTCAGGGACATCCCTGATTTAGCCTCAAAATTTTCCTCTGTCCCTCATAAAATTTGTGTTTTTGTGACAGAACAGTGGGGATTAATAACACAAAATAATGTCAAACATTAAAGTTACAAACTTCTTGTTCTTCAGAAAATGCATCTTAACACAAATTTCTTTATTCTATCAGCTTTCTGAGTGAATAGTACCAGTTTTTAAGATATGTCCCTGATTTGTGGGTCTTTGTCCCTGATTTTTTTAAGCCTTGTCCCTGATTCATGAGGCAAGAGGTTGAGAGGTATGCTCCTTACACCCCTGGGCAGTCCGGTATTGCCCAGTACCGTCCACCCTGTCAGGTATTATTACTTGCTTAGATCATTGTTCTAATGTCCTATGTACTGTGTCTGGAACAGGCTAATGGTTGCAGCTGTTACCTTGCTGCTATACTCTCTTCATTTTGCATACTAAAATCTGTATAGTTTAAGCCTGCCAATATACCTCAGCTTTGTACCGATTGTAAATTGTTTACTGATACTGTTTATACTATGTTATTTTACTGTATATTGCTGTCAGTATCTTGTTACCATGGACTGTTACCTATATATTTATAAATGACTGCTGAATGTAATTAATTCTGGTTTGTTCCTTAAAAAGGGACTTTTAGCCTTAGCAAGACAACCCCGGTAACAAAATCCAAATAAAAAAGTAAAGTGTTTCTGCTCAGTTTTTAATAGAGCAGAATTGGATTAATTGAATGTTTGTTGTGTACTAGCTGTTGAACATTTTGCTGTGTGCGAGACATGTGTATCTTTGTGACAAATTACCCTACTTAATCTGTGTGCCCAGATGACTTGCACACCAGAGTCATTAAAAAGTTGGTAGAAGGGTTCGCAGGACCACTCAGAACAATCTCTAATAGATCCTAATATGAACAGGAAATTCCTGATGACTGGAGAGATGCTTTAGGGATCCAGATTTTTTACAAGGTTTGGCCAGAGCCAGCAGGGCTGCAGGTGAGGAATTTGTGGTAGAAATGTAGAAAATTACAAACTTTACAAGCCTGTATTAGCAAAATGTAACATAGGATCGTAAATTTGTTGTTTAGTAATATTTTTACACCAAACTTTCAGCATAGCCTAGTTATGACACTGCCTCATTAGGCATGGCAGAGCAAATGTTCAACTTCTGGCCGAAAGGTAATTTGGTGCAGGGACTGCAAAATCAATTTTTGGGATGCAAAAACTCATTTTGGGCAGGAGTTGAAAAGTGACAGCTATCACATTCATGAGGTGTTGTAAAGAAATGGCTATGTTGAAAATTTGGGGTAAAAATATTGAATATTACCAAATGTTCAAGCCTGTGTTCGCAAAATGCGATGTAGGCTCATAACTTTTTATTTTTTAATTTTTATTTTTGCACCATATTTTCAACATAGCTGCCTTATGACCTCACCTCATGAACAAGAGCAGAGAAAATGTTCAACTCCTACCCGAAAGGTGATTTCATGCAGGAACCATGAAATCACCTTTCAGGATGTAAAGAAACATTTTAGCTAGGATTTGAACAAGGACATCTGTCACATTCATGAGGTGTTGTAAAGAGATGGCTATGTTTTAAATTTGGAGTAAAAATATTGAAAATTACAAATGTTACGAGCCTGTATTTGCAAAATTCAATGTAGGATTATAACTTTGTTGTTTTGTAATATTGTTACACCAGATTTATAACATAGCCTTCATGTGACCCCACCACATGAACAAGGGCAGAGAAAATCTGCAACTTCTGCTGAAAAGTTGGTTTTGTGCAGGGACCAGGAAATCACCTTTTGGGACAGATATGCCTAATGACAGTGCAATTGTTCATGAGGCGGGGTCCTAAAAAAGGCATGTTGAAAATTTGGACCACAAATATGAAGAAATGTCCATGTTATGCCACTAAGTTCAAAACCCCATTGAAATATGTTCAACCACATACCTATTTGTTCAATTTGCAGTACGGCTTTGAAGAGTGAAGATGTGTCTGGGGTCCAGCGAGATTATGGTGTTAGACCCCTGGTGGGTAAGTAAGGGCCTGGGAAGGGGGTGCGGGTGATGGGTGCTGGGTGGGAGGGTCAGGTGGTGGGAAGTTCTAGCCACAGTAGACATCAATGGATATTTTTCTCTTTTACAGAGTTAAAAAAGCACAGCAAAAAAAGAAACAGGATTTCCCCCAGTGTCACAGTTATGTTTCTGGGAGAGGGTGCTGAGAGGGAGGGTCAGGTGGGTGGGACAGAAAATATACATAAATTTTAAAATAGAAGAAGAAATAACTGCGCATGCGCAGTAGTGGGGGGGTGCTTGAAAAGAATAAAAATGAGGATTCCTCATTGGGACACTGGGGATTGGGTATCACAGTTACGTTTCTGGGGGGTGTTGCTGAAAGGGAGGGACCAGCGGGTGGGAGGAAAAAGTATATATTTAAAAAAGAAGAAGAAACAGAAGAAGAAATAACTGCACATGCACCATAGTTGAGCTGTCGCTGGAAAAAAAAGAGGATTTCTCAGTGGGTCACAGAGGGATTGGACACCAACTGTTATGTTTTTTTTTGGGGGGGGGAATGCTGAGCGGGTCGGGTTGGTGGGAGAAAAAAAAAAAAATATGTATATATAAAACAAAGAGTAGCCAGTCTCTGACACAGATTTGTCTTAAAGGAAGTCATGATGGAACACGACACAGTCCTCCAAGACCTCTTTCAAGAAAAATAGTGCTGTGCAGCTGCAAATGGAGAGAGCAGAGTGTTTTGCTTCACAGACTGTGGAGGAGACTGCGAAGGTTGTTCTAATTGTTCTTTGGTCAGTATCTGGAAAGTCCTACCTTCTCTTTTGATCGCAGGATGTCTGCAGGGCTCCACTCATGCAGCCCTAAAAAGTGAAAAAGAAGTTACCCTGAAACCTATAGGCCAGTGCACCTTTCCTCAATAAGATCATGAGTTTATTTTAAGGGACAAAATCAATAATTTAGCAGAGTCAAATAACCTCAGGGAGGTTATGCAGCATGGTTTCTTGCAAGGGTGGTCATGTGTGATCAGTTTTCTTAGTTTTGCCAAACTAGTCAGTAGGGCTCTGGATATGAGTAGACCGGTTGATGTGATCTGCCTCAGATATTGCAAGGCCTTTGATATGCTACCACAATAAGGTAATTGAAAGACTAAGAAATATAACATTACGCCAGGATAACCTGAATTGGACTGAGTGCTGATTAAGTAACAGAAAATAAAGGGTTAGCATGAATGGATTTTTGTTCAGTTGGAGTCAAGTGACAAGTGTGGTGCTCCAGGTCTTGATACTGAGTCCAATCCTATCTAACTTATTACAGGCTACAATGCAGTGCAGCAGTCGGAGCTAGATAATTAAGTCTGTCAATGATGCAGAGGCACATTGTGTATTCACTAGAAGAGGTTGAGAAATTGAAGAGAGAAATTCTATAATTTTTCTGGTTGGGCAAGTAGTGCAAGAATGAAGTTCAAGTGAGGAGTGATGTGTTGTCATACACGTCAGAAACAGAAATATGAGATCAAATTGTTTCCTAAATGGTATAAAGTTGTGAGCAGCTAAGAAGGATGAAGATCTTGGGTTATAGTCTCTGACTCTTTTGAGCAAAGCCTCTAGTGTAAGATGGTGGTAAGGATGTCTAACCAGATACTGGGATGTAGTAATAAAAATGTTTTTAAGCAGGAATAAGAATGTTATTATGCTACTGTACAGAACATTAGTGAGGCCCCACATTGAGTACTGTGTACAGTCTTTGTCACCTCAGTATAGGAGAGTTGTGACTAAATTGGAGAAGGAGCAAACAAATGCATCCAAATTGGTAAGAGGACTAGATGGGTGGGGGGAGGGGGTACTATGGAACTTGAGCCAGATGGAGGCATAGCTTTTGTACTCCATTCAACATGCTGTGATCTGTGAAATGTGAGAAGGTTGTGAATCAGTTAGCGCAGTTGAGTGTTAGAACATTTCATGGTTATAATGGGAAATCCTCAGTGTGCTCAAATGGCAAGTTAGTCTGCTAAAATTGGGCAGGGTGTCATCTGTGACCCCAAATGCGGTTCCGAGTATGTTGGCTTATGGCCAAGCATTGGAAGAGAATCTGCAAATGTTGGAATTAAATATGCAGTGGTTGATCACAGTGTTGGCAAGGCTGACTGATAAATTTGACTGCATCAACACTCATATGGTAGCGGTGGAGTCTATGGTTGAGATTGTCAAAACTGAAATAATTGATGTTAATAAACAGGTGGATGTGGCCTCAGGGGAATGGCTCTGTTGGCACATGAGAACAACCATATCAGGGCCAAAATAGAATCCTTGGAGACCAAGCCCAAGAATTGAACATAAGGGTGTTTGGACTTACAGGGCCTGATATTCAAAGCTTTGCGTGGTGTGAAAACCGTTTGCGCAGGTTTAGTGCAGGCCTAGCACAAGCAAAGTGCATTAGCGCTGGGCAAACCATAATTATATGCAAGGGGCAAAGTGAACATGAATACAGGAGCTATGAGATAGTCAGCGACTAGTGCCGCGCTAAGGTGTTTAGTGCGACATAGCGTGACCCTTAGCATGGTACAAATTACTTCCCAGGAAAAGCTGGTCTTAACCCTGGGCAAACAGCTTTTCATCTCATTGGTGCATTGCGTGGTGTTAGCATGGGATTAGCTCAGCTTGCGCGACCCTAACATAAGAGCATGACACTTAGAAAATGCCAGACTTGGAGGACACATGCTCCTCACTGAAGGCACCACCATGATGCCAATGGCTGCCAGCAGTCTCAGCCAAGCACAGACAGTAAGGGGTGATCCAACTCACAGGGGACATCATGGTAGTGTGGCCATACAGGACACACCTGCAGACCATACGTCTGTGGTGACCAACAGATGCCAGCACACACATGCAGCACTGTGGGCATGGTGGCAGTTGAGGGGAGGGTGTATGGGTGGCCAGACCTCACCACAGCCCAGGTGTGGCCACTAGGCTAGGACACATCACACAGTGCACATGGGCCAGTGATGGGAATACCCCACCACCAGTGTGCCTGTCGGATCTTACATGCCCCCCAGCCACATACCGCATGACTGTACAGATGCCACAGCACACACAGCCAACCATGTATATGTCACTGTGATCATCCCATGCCACAGGTGTATCATCTGTGGAGCACACAACAGCGAAACAGTACTGTCCACTGTCACTACTCACCTGCAGGCTGGGCCTGTCACTGTGTACAGTGCAGTGGTCTTCACTGCCCTGCATACCATAGGCATTGCTGTGTCCCTCACACTACCAGGACCCATTGCTACTGTAGTGTCTGCTGTGCACTGTAGAATGGCCTACAGTGTGATGGTTGCATGCAACACCACCACCACTGCCTGTGCTTATGCTGTGTTGTCCCCTGGGGCACACAGTGCTCTGCTATATTGCATACATGTTGCCTGCAGCAATCATCATGCACCATCAGACTGACCTACCGGTGGAGCTGCGGCCAGACCTGGCCAGCCCCTATACTTCCAGACTGACCTACAGGTGGAGCTGTGGGACCCTGCAGTAACGCTGGGCTAACTGCATGCAAATCAGGGAGTAATGGGATGCTAATTTGGCTGTTTGCTCAGACACTACCTAAGTAGGCTCATTTGCACTTTTGAATATGGCAAATCTTAGCACCGGGCTAACGTGTTTGCACCAGGCAAACAGCTTAGCTCCACGCTAAAGTTGGCGTGGTCCTAACGGTTCAGGGAATATTATACAGATTTGATCACTGTTCTTTCACATCTGCTGCTGCCTGCAGCTGTACTGGGTCCACGCATTTGCTGGCACACACATTGGCCACATAGTGCATCTCTAGCTGTCCTCACATCACTGTGCACTGTGTTGTTGTTGTGGTTTGCACTTCCTGGTTGCTATATTCAGTGCTGTCTTATTCCAGGGCTACATTTATCCTGCACTCCCAGCCCAGTTTGCACAGCCTCATTCCCATGCTATATTCAGAAGATGTTTGCCCTAGGCTATTCCTTTTGAATATAGCTTGCTTTGTGCTCCAGGCTAAGTTTGCCCACCAGGCAGTGTTAACTTATCCCAGGGGCAAGGGCCCACAGAGTATACAGCGGATGATAATCTGCAGATGTATATTTCAGGCTGGTTAGTTGCTATATTACTGGACAGTCTGGAGGATGAGATATTTTGTGTGCAAAAGGCCAAGTGACCTCATGTGTCAGAGCCCACATCCTGGAGATGCTACATGCAGTAACAGTATTCATGGTCATGACCATTGCCCCATCACCACATCTCTACTTGGTGGCAGTACTGTGAGCAGCATGGCTTGCCCTCCCTCCACAGGAGAGGAGAGGAGAGCAGTCATCAGATGTTTGATCTTCTCCCCCCACCCAGCCGACCCCCAGCTACCTGGGTCACTGGCATGGAGGGAGTTGTGACATCTACTGCCTCATTCCGCCTGTGCCTTTGGGCCAGTCTAAAAAGTACACCTTTAGGGGAACCTGGTGGTTGCAGGAATCTGGGCAGGCCAGGTTGTAAAAACAGTGCAGAGACTGAAGCAAAGAATGGGATTCTGAAGATAAGGATGCTTGAGTATCTCAGTTTCTCTTTACTCACTCAACTGTCTGTATTCTTGGGTGGACTTGGGAAAGGAGGGGCCTCATCAATTCAGGCTATTGATTGCAATGGAGAGGCTTGCTTTGAAAACATTTGTTTTTGAGCTATAATGCTCATAGGTGGAATGATGCAACCCTCAACCCGGAGATCATTTTTGTAAGCAAAGAGTTTGGTGTTATGTTTCCTGCTAAAAATTACTCATTTCTTCTTTTAATAGTTTTGTATGTGTTGTTACAGTAATGCCAAAACATTTATATGTTTAATTACTTATCTTTAGGGATGGAATAGGGCTACCTTTTACTTAATTTAGGGTTATAGACTTGTGATATTTTTATTTCTGTGCTTATTGATGAACCATATCACTCATGGTCTCTTGTCACAGAGCATACTTTTTGGACTTTGGGATTCTTTTCAGACATAATAAAATAAATTCCATCTGTATGCTGTTATCATAATATGGTAGATGAAGTTCTTTCCTTTTATTAAGAGCTCTGTATGTCAATCCTAGCCTAATTCATGTGTATGGACTGTCCCATGCATGGTAAATATTGTGTGCTTCTACAATAAATATAAACTTTAAAAAATTAAAAAGGCTCTAGATAAAGAGTACAGTAAGAGGATCATAGAACATGGGCTTATCTCACCCAGACAGAAGAGGAATGAGTGGTGACCTAATACTAGCCTACAGAGCATTTAGGGGATAAGAGTTTAACTTCAGAGATTCATACCCAGCTATAGGAGGGTATCAATATGAACTTAATGGGAAGTATTTAGAACTGGAAAAATGAGAAACTGTTTTACATAGTGGGTTGGGTTGTTTAAAATTATTCCCCTCGGCATGTAGTTGAGAGTAAGACACTAATGGAACTTAAAAGAAAGTGAGACCACTTCATGAAGCCCCAATGGGGCTCGATTCAGAGATGAGCTGGACTGATGCAAACTATGGTGCGCCGAACATTTGGTGCATTGAGCTTGTCGCTGTCTGTTGGGATCCATGATCCTTGTGCCATTTGCCAACAGTTAGACATGCTTTTTGCTGGTCTAACTTTGCAGCAAATGGGGGACCTTTTCACAGAGTTTGCACCAAACAGTTGGCACAAGCTACTGTAAAGTAGGGAAAGTATCTCAAATACACGGAGCCTTTCTGAATTGGGCACAAGCTGTGTCAGTGCGTTTGGCACAGCTGCGGGCTTGATACAGAGCTTGACACAAGCCCTATGTCAACCTTTCTGAAATGAGCCCAATATATTGAGAGGTACATATATTGAGCAGTGATGGACAAACAGGGGCAATCAGACTGTTTTTCTGGATGTATACGGCTCCCATATTTGTCAGCACTGCAAAACGTGAACAGAAAAAAAAATATTTTCAACAATGCCATTTAAACCCCAGTAACACTCCCCACTGAGAGGTGCAGATAAAAGAAAATAAAAAAGTAGAAGTATTTAACAGTCTAATCATCGCCCAATGTTATTAAACAATGCTCTTTAACATGCATGCCACCGAAATGTAATAACGCATACTGAATAACAGGCAAGAACAGAAATTTCATTGGTTAAAACCAGACACGTGGCCATGAATTAAACTTCAGTAGTTGCATGTGGCAGTCTCTGATCCCTCAGGCCAATAGATTGGAAGACTGCAGGTTTTAGCCCCATACTGGGAGCTTGGGACAAATCTCAATACTGACACTGTAACGTAGCATGAGGAGGGTGCTGCACTCTGAGGTGCTGTCTTTTGGATGAGACATTAAACCAAGGTTTCATTTGCCTATTCTGGTGGTTGTTCAGGTGGATGATAAAATTACCCCATGGCACTTCTCGAAAAGAGAAAGAGGATTTCCTTGGTGACCTGGCCAGATTTCCCCTATTTCAACAGAAAATACCACCAAGTTAGCCTTAACTGGTATGTCAGTTTGCATCTGTATTTCCATCTCCCAGCCCAGAACGAGGCTGAAAATAGGCACTGTTGGCGTAGTCCTTCCTTCTTGGTCAACAAAAACTAACTAAACTAAATTAAAAATATGGATAGTATAAAATAGTACAGGCATTAAAACAGTGCAAAAAACATAAGATAGTGCATATAGCAAACAGTGTTAAGACTTAAAAAACAATATATAAAAAGTACTCTGTATTATGAATAAAATCATGAGAGGTATATAAAGGAAAACAGAAAGGGCAGTGAAATAGAAGGGGTACTTGAAGTTTTCATAGATGTATAAGGGAGAGGTACTACATAAGGGAGGATGTCACAGCTGTGGAGGCAAGTTCTAGAAGGAGAGGAGATGAAAGGCAGTTTACCCAGCGTTTGAAACTGGGGACAGCAAAGGAAGGAGAGTGCACCAATTGGAGCAAATAGGCGGAGGAAAAGGTGGGGGAAAGAAGAGAGGAAAGGTAATGAGTGAGGGATGGAAGAGAATCAGTATTCAATGAGAAAGGAGGCACAGTGTGAAGTGATAGAGTACGCTGAGGGAGTGGGAGCAATGATGGGTGAGAAGAGGATAGCTGGTAAAAAAAAAAATGACAGAAAGCATGGAAAAAGAGTGTCCCGTCTGGTGAGAGAAGAATTGGGGACAGCATAGTAGGCTGCATCCACATACCGTAGTCAAACACTGGAACCGTCATCTCAAGGAGGATCTCACTGTGGACTGGGAAGGGGTAGACAAGACTTAACGGGAATGGGCAACGGCGTTTGGGGTAGCAGTTTCTGTAGATGATATCAGTGTGGGTCGAGAAGTGCCACGAGAGACTTATTTTCATACAAAATCAGTTTTGTAAGTGCAATAATACAGTTCAGGGCGTGCATGAGAGCATTTGTGATGCATGTGTCAGGGTTTAAAGATGCCCAGCCTTTGGCTTTGTTCCTCAGAAAATCCCTGGAACATGCATCACAAATGCTTACATGCACGCAACATCATGCATGTCACTGAAATTTAACAATGCGTGCTGTATAACAAGGTTGGAAATCCGACTTGCAAAATAAATAAATAAAAAATAAATCATGTATTATTGCTTCCATAGAAAAGTGTACTAATATGTTATAATAACGTAGCACTGCAATGAAAGGTATCCATTTATTTTTTGATGAGACTGGACACATTTCACCTTCTAACCACATATTGTGCACATTGCAAAAACTCAGCAAATTACCACACTTAGCACATAATTTACCACATCTTCCGATAACCTCTCATAAATCCAGTCCAAGGCAACCATTTCAGTATTTAATTCCCTTACTGAACCACAAAGTTCAGTGTTGACTTCTTTCCTGGCAGCTTCTGAGTTACTCACCTCACTTGATTCTAAAGAGGGTAAACTGACATCACCTCTACAACTTCTGCCCTTAATTGTATAGCCCCTGATGCTAGTTGACTGTCACCTGTGTCTCATCTTTCTGTTCTGTCTCTGATATTGATACTCTTGCTGCCCTCAACAGCTGAAGCTTCAAGTGATCAGTCTTAGAAATTGCTCCTATGCGGCTCTTCAAATGTAGTCAATCCTTCGCTAAGATGAATCAAAACGGGGCCACTGGTCAAGCTCGTTATACATTATAGGACACCATTTATTAAATCAACAGATACAAAAAAAAAAAACTTTACCACATAGCACTAGAATACCTTTTGTTTTCAAATATGGCACGGTAGCAAAACAAATTAATTCACTTTCTAAAGGGCAACTCCTAGCTCCCCAGAAGGAAAGCATCAGGACCTATAAGTTCTGATTACTAAAATCAGACGTAAAGTGCAATCTTTGATGAACTTGTCTGTAAATATTATGTTTATCTGATGTTGATCCTGCAACCCCCCTGCCAGCCATTATTCTCCCTGAGTCCCCCACAGTAACCCTTGGATAAAGCGCACAATGGACTAAGCTGTTTTATTTATTTATTTATTGAATTGATTCACCAGAAAAGATACACTGAGCAACTCAATGCTTGTCTTACAGTACATCCTGGGGGAAATGGGGAGAGGGCTGTACAGAGTGAGAATTCATAGACACATACATTACAGAGGGTGCATCTGTGTGAGACATCTTTATGCTTTTAGACATATTGTTAATGCTATTCTCCTATACATCACATTATCACACTTATATTACTAGTACCAATCAGCTGAGGAAGTGCTTTCCTCAAACTTTCTTTCACTCCTGTCAAGTAAGAGTAATATTTTATCAATTGGTCTCCCTATTTGATCTCCCCAAAGAGTCCAGAGTATTAGGCACCATGCACTAATGGGGCAGAGTGGCTATGCACGTGTAACTGGGGCATGCAACCACCCCACACCCTATGTGCCCCCTGTGAAGGATGCACTAAGTGGGGGCATGCAGCATATACGTGCCCGATCCCCAGGCTGTGCAAAGAGCAGTGCACTGGGGGCAGGCGAGAGGTGTGCCAGCACTACACGCCATGCACCAAGGCACATCGTGCTGGCCGCAGGGGTGCGGATGGGTGTGCAGGCTACACCATGAAGAACCTTGCCATAAGCCTGATATGTGACCACAGGTACTGCACCATCCACGCTGGGGGAGTGGGAATGGGCCCCCCGCTGCCACACCCCACTAGCCAATGGAGAGGGCTGGGGCACCTGCACAGGTAAGTGCCGTGAGAGCCACGGCTGTGGCCCCTATGTGCCCCTCCACCCCCACTTGTCAGCTCCATACCCAGTGCCACACAATGACCTTCACGATCCAAGTCCTTTCCTGATTTGGGCTTCTTATGACCACTTGCCATTGTCCTGTCTCATGACCACAGGCATCCCTGCTAAAGACAGCAGTGACCTCCTTATGCAAATGCTGGCCCTGGACAAGTGAAAGTCCTGGTGAGTGAAGCAGATAACAGGGCTCAGCTAGTCTGGCTGCCAGGTCAAATGATCTGGTAATCCAGTCCGGCTGTGAAAGTTGTGAAACTATAGAGGTACAGAACTAGATACCTTTGCTCAAGCGCTAGTCAGTTTCAGTGCCAAAAATGGCAAGAATTAGCTGTACAAGTGGAGCTGAATTCTGGTCCTTGTAGAGTCAAGTAAGTCCTCTCCCAATGTGTAGTTTGAGGGGGTAGGCTCTGGCCTCATTACCACCGGCACCCCTGCAAAAGAAGGCGGCAATATTATCAGTGAGTGGATAGCAGGTCTGTAGGTACTGCATATGATACAATATTAAAATTATACAAATGATCCCCAAACACTCTCAAGGGGTATAGTGGTACTCAGTAGTACATTCGATTATGACTAAAGATACATGTACTGTACTCCCTGGAGGCCAGATGGGAAAGGGAGATATGTTAGAGACATTCAAGTACCAGAAGGGAATAAACAGCGTTCATTGCAAGAAACTGTTCAGGCAATGCAATGGGCTGGCAACAAGAGGGCATTATTATAAACTAGTGTGGGTGGGAATGAAATTCAGGGGAGATATGAGGAAGTACATTGCTCTCCACTTATTCCAGACTTGCTTAATGCAGACAGTTGCTTAGTATGGATGTTTCTCAATTTCCAAATCCATTTTCCATTGGAGTTCATTGTAATTTGTTCTGCTATAGCAGTCTGTAGTGACCATCTTTGTAGCAGCAGTAAAACTTTTATTCATGTTGATCAATATAGAAGAAACATGAACATGGTCACAATCCAAGTTGAGCTGTTAGGCTCATTTACAGTGGGTACCATAAACACGAGACTGTTACAAGACATATACTGTTTTATATATAACAAAGAATAAATATTTAATCACTTAAATATTCTACAAACAAACATGTATGTTACAGCCATAACAAGCATTTGTCAATGCCGAATATTTGCTTGCTGGTATTAGCATTGGAAATGCAGGAGTTAGACAGATGCAGAATAGGAATGGCAGTGAAGTATTGAACTTCACGCCAACCCCACCTCTCTCCACCCGCAGAGACGGACAAGCATTGGGGTATGCATTTGGGTCACTGCCCATAACATTTACGCCATTTCACTTCACCCTGTCCTGCAGAAGCTGACAAGTGTTGAGGTGTGCCTTGGGGTGTTCGTCTTTACAGTCACCTCATTCCATAAGGACATACGCTGAAATGGATGCAGTTTAGGAGAATGGGGTAACTCTGGGGCTGAAGAGTCCAAGGCAGACCTTGATGTCTGTCACTGGCTGCAGGGTGGTGGGTGGGGGTGGGGGTGGAATGGCATGAGCATTACAGTCGGCAATCCAAAGGCACACCCCTGATGCCTGTCGGTCTGTACAGGGGAGGATGTTATGGTTAGAAACCCTAACACCCTGGGAGTTTTTTTTGGTATTTACACTACACATTTTCAACATGTTCTCTTTGTGACCCCATCTCATGAAAGCATTTGGGACCTCTTCTCATGAGCAGTGGCACTATGATTTTGTTAATGTGTCCCGAACTTTGAGTTTCCACAGCGGCTGTGCCATTGTGCTCCAGATGTATGAAAACACAGATTGGTCAGGATGTGAAGAATGACAGCTGTCTCATTCATAGGGAGGTGTGAAGAGACGGCAATGTTAAAAATCTGTGGTGAAAATATTAAAAAATGCTTGAACTTCCGAGCGTACGTGGAAACTGTGCAATGCATGAGCGTAACACAGTCATTTAGTGGAATTATTTCACCAAATTTTCAACATAGGCATTTTGTGACCTCTGCTCATGAACACTGTCATTATGATTTTCTTAATCTGTCCCGAACATTGATTTCCCACAGCGACCGCGCTATTCTGCGCCAGATGTGTAAACACATATTTTGGGCATGATATAAAAAATGAGAGCTGCACTGTTCATAAGGAGGTATGAAAAAATGCCAGTGTTGTGAAAATCTGAAGTCAAAATATTACAAATATGTGAAATTACGAGGGTGTGTGGAAACTGCACAATGTATGCTCATAACACAGTTATTTAATGGACATGTGTCACTAAATTTTCAACATAGGCATTTTAGCACCTCTGCTCACGAACAGTGTCACTGTGATTTTCTTAATCTGTCCCGCACATTGACTTCCCACAGCGACTGCGCTATTGTGTGCCGGAAGTGCGAAAACACATTTCGGCTAGGATGTGAAAATGACAGCTATATTGTTCATAAGGAGATCTGAAAAAATGCCAGTGTTGAAAATTTGGAGTGAAAATATTACAATTCATGAAGTTACGAGTGTGAGTAGAAATAGTGCAATGCACACTCGTAACACAGTCATTTGTGGGATTTTTTCAGAAAATTTGCAACATAGGCTTTTTGAGAGCCTGCCTCATGAACAGTGGCACTGTCATTTCATTAATCAATCCTGAAAGGTGATTCAGCGCAGTGACCGCAAAATCACCTTTCCGACTGAATGATGCCATGACAGTGAGAGAAATCATGACGAAGGGTCCCAATAACCCCATGTTGAAAATTTGGTACCAAGTGTTGAAAAAATGGCCGAGATAGCCATATAAGTTGAAAAAAACCCTACTTATGTCATTATACAGCTTACTGGTATTTCTTCAGTTCGCAGTCGGCTTCGAAGAGAGCAGACATGTTCCCGGTCCACCGAAGATTGTCGCGCCAGGCTTTGGAGGTAAGTATTGATGGGGGTGGAGGTGGGGTGTGCAGAGGGTGTTGGAGAAAGGGGCATGAGACCACTGCAAGGGACCGGGTTTCTTGGTTTCAGGGAGAACAAAAAAAGAGACATTGCAGGAAGGTTTTTGTTTTTCAGGCTTGCTTTGGTCACACTGTGGTGGGCTTCCAGTGTGCCACCTGCATTTTGGGGTAGGGGGGCTGGAGCCGATGGGGATTGGGCTCCCGTTGGCAAAGAAAGACTGTTTGGGGGGCATGATGCTGAGAGGGATTGGGCACCCCCTTGGCACACAACAAATGGGAGGAGGGAAATAATGCTGAAGGGGAGTGGGCTCCCCCAGCGGCAAATTAACTGGGTCAGGGGCATGCTGACAGGGGGACTGGGCACCCCTGTCAGCTTTCATGGGGCTTTGAGGCAGACAGCGATAGCTGCCACCATGTTTATGAAACTGTTACATCAGGCCAATGGTCGCTTCCTCATTGCAGTGGAATGGTTGATGCTGCAATGATGAGGTGGCCCCTGATTGTGGGCGGCCAAATTGTTTCAAGTTGGTGGCACTTCTGCAGAACCAGTGTCATCAGGATAGTGGGCCTGTATTGGTTGAACACTGCCAAGCCCACAAATGCAGTGCCGGCATTGACCACCACAGTGCCGCACCTCCATAATCCGCTTCTCTCCTAAGCTGCCACATAATGTTTCTTGCGCATGCGTGCAAGCAAACATAAAAAGGTTATCTATGGAAGTCTGTTATTTGTACCCCAAAATATCACCCAGTTTTGTTTTCACCTGAGTAAAGAGAAAGGAGTTTCTAAGGCCACAGAGGACTAACAAGTTAACAGCTTCCACTGTATCATAATTAATTTCGTAGCCTGACAATGCCCCATACTCCTCCAGGACTCTCTAAACATCCAGAGTTGAGGTTTCTGGATTCTGCAAGAAGAGGGTGTCATCCACGTACAACAATAACTTGTGGTCTCCCCCTTCCCTCCAATTCTAGTTATTATATGATTTTGCCAAACAACTATTGCTAAAGGTTCTATTTTTTTATTTATTTCTTTAGTTTTTGTTGACCGGGTAAGTGCACTAGACAAATCCTGCCTATTTTCAGGCATGACCTGGGGCAGGGGGATACAGATGAATGCCAACTGATCTTGAACCAGATTAAGCTGTTGGTGGTATTTTTAGTGAATGTACTACTTATTTAAATATAAGTATAATGTACTTATTTAAAGAGTGGAGAGAAGGGAGGAGAGGAGGTGCCCCTGCTGAGTGCCCCAGTATAGGGGGATTTACTTGAGTGGACTCCATTTGCCCTTACTACTGCCGTTTGTTGGTGATACAGGGCCTTAATAATGTTCATGAATCTTTCCCCTAAATTCATCACCTCCCATGTACAGTATATTTACTGAACGCCCAGTCAACCCTGTCCAAGGACTTCTCTGCATCCATAAACAGTACTGTGGCTAGTTCTTGTCAGTGTTGCTATCAGTTTATGTTAAGCAGCTGCCTCATGTTGTCATGAAGATAGTGGCCCTTGATGCTCCCTATTTGATCAGGGTAGACCAGGTGTCCCACATATTTCTGAAGCCAGTTTGCCAGTACTGAGGTGAGTATTTTTGGTCAGTTTTGAGGAGGAAAATAAGCCAGTATGACTTGCAAAATCACAGGTCTTGTTCATGTTTGATTATAACCAAGATCTGGGCCATGGATGAGGAGGCCAGGGCACCCTCTCCCCCACAACCCTCCTCACACCCCGGTGAGTGATAGTGCCAGTCTTTCTCTAAAGGATTTATGGAACTCTGCCACTATTCTATAGGTACCTGGAAATTTCCTGACTTTAAAGTTGTGATAGACTCTTCCAGCTCCTCTGGTATAAATATTCAGCTCTACTGCTCCCTGGCCTCCTCTGTTAGCATCTCTTAGGGGTAGGTCCATAAAAAAGATCACTTTCTAGAGTCCCAATCAACTGGTCTATCTCTTTGCAAAGATCCAAGTAGTACTGAGCAAACATCTCGGTGATCTGTGGGTTTGTTTCAAACTTCCGTGATGGTGACTTATTCTGCAAGTGGTAAATAGCCTAACTGGCCACCTCCCTTCTAATTTACCGGGCCAGGAGGCGGCCTCCATGACCACCCACCTCATAAAACTGTTGTCTTGTGAACCCAATCTCCTTTTCTGTTTTTGTTTGTAGCAGTTTTGCAACTGCAGCTTTCTGTGTTTTATATTGCCCATCCACAGTTATTTTGCGTTCACATTCCTTTTCATATTTCTTTTCTCTCTCAACTTCTCTGGTTTTATTTTTATGGCAGGTTACGTTTGTGATACATCCTGTAACTGTAGCCTTCAGACCATCCCACCATGACCCCACTAAGGAACTGTCTGGGGTGTTGTGAGATAAATAGTCCTGTACTGTTGTGTCAACCAAAGCTCTAAATTCTAGGTTATTAAGCAGTGACACATTAAGGTGCCAAATGGGGTTCTATTGGGTGAGCTGTATCACCAAGACAGGGACCACTGACACGTGGTTGGAAGCTGTAATTGATCTGATATTGCAAGCCTCTACCATACGGAACTAATCTTGTGGAACCAGAAAGAAATCTAACCAGGTGTAAATGTGGAGTGGCTTAGAAAACAAGCATTTGTCAATGCCGAATGTTGGCTTGCTGGCACTGGCACTGGTAGTGTAGGAGTTAGAGAGCTGCATAATAGGAATGGCAGTGAAGTATTGAACTGAAGCCAACCACAGCAGCACCCTGCAGAGACTGACAGGCATTGGGGTGTGCCTTTGGGTCATCAGGCATAACGGCCACGCCATTTCACCACACCCTACCCTGCAGACACCGACAAGTGTCATGGTCTGCCTTGGGGTCTTTGGCCCTTATGTGCACCCCATTCCATCAGGAAATACAGTGAGATGGGTGCGATATAGGAGAATGGGGTGAACTTTGGGGCCCGAAGAGTGCAAGGCACACTTCGATGCCTCTCAGTGGCTGCAGGGTGCCGGTGGGGGTGGAATGGTATGAGCATTGCAGGCGACAATCCCAAGTCACAGCCCTGATGCCTGTCATTCTCTACAGGGTGGGGCATTATGGTCAGAAACCCTAACACCTCAGGCATTCGTTGGTATTTTCACTCCAAATTTTCAACATGTTTTTTTTGTGACCCCCACCTCATGAACAGCGGCAATATCAGTTTGTTAGCTGAAAGCTGCTTTTGCACAGCGACTGCGGCATTTGTCATCACAGGTGCAAAAGCACATTCCAAACAGGATATAAAAAATGACAGCTGTACTGTTTATGGGGAGGTGTAAAATATGGCAATGTTGAAAATCTGCAGTGACTATATTAAAATAACTGGTGAAGTCACGAGCATGCGTAGAAACTGTGCAACGCACACCCGTAATGTAATTAGTTGGGAATTTTTTACAGCAGATTGTCAACACAGGCATTTTGGAACCTCTGATCATGAACAGTTTCACTGTGATTTTATTTATCTGTTCTGAACAATGATTTCCCACAGCGACCACGCATTTCTGTGCTGAAAGTGTGAAAACACTTTTCAACCATGTTGTGAAAAATGGCAGCTGTACTGTTCATAAGGAAGTGTGGAAAAATGCCACTGGTGAAAATCTGGACTGAAAATATTACAAATTCATGAACTGACGAGGATGCATGGAAACTGCACAATGCTCACTCGTAACACAGTCATTTTATGGACTTGTCACCATATTTTCAACATAGCCATTTTAAGACCTCTGCTCATGATCAGTGTCACTGTGATTTTCTTAATCTGTCCCAAATATTGCTTTCGCACACCGACTGCACCACTGTGCGCTACATGTGCGGAAACACATTTTGGGTGAGATGTGAAAAATCGCAGCTGAACTGCTCATAAGGAAATGTGGTAAAATGGCAATCTTGAAAACCGGGATGCAGATATTGAAAATTTGCAAACTTGGGAGTGTACGTAGGAACTGCACAACGTGTGCTCCTAAAACAGTCATTTTGGGGAATTCTTTTACCAAATTTTCAACATAGCCATTTTAAGACCTCTGCTCATGAACAGTGTCACTGTGATTTTCTTAATGTGTCCCATACATTGATTTCGCACACCGACTGTGCCATTGTGCGCTACATGCACGGAAACACATTTTCATCAAGATGTGAAAAATGACAGCTGTACTGCTCATAAGGAGGCATGGTAAAATGGCAATGTTGAAAATCCGGAGTGCAACTATTAAAAATTCACGAACTTATGAGCGTGCGTAGGAACTGCGCAACACACGCTCGTAAAACAGTAATTTTTAGGAATTTTTTCACCAAATTTGAAACGTAGGCTTTTTGAGAGCCCACCTTATGAACACTGGCACTGTCATTTCATTAATCGGTCCTGAAAGGGGATTTCGCACAGTGACTTCGAAATCACCCTTTGGGCCCAATTAATGCCATGACAGTGACAGAAGAAAATTTGGTGCCAAAATTCCAAAAAATGCCTGAGATATGCAGCAAAGTTGAAAAAACTCTATTTATTACATTATACAGCCTACTGGCATTTCCTCAGTTTGCGGTCGGCTTTGAAGAGTGCAGAGGTGTTCTCGGTCCACTGAAGTTTGACGCTCCAGACTTCGCAGGTAAGTATGGGGTGAGGGGGGTGGGAAGGCAGGTTGCGCAGTGAGTGGGTGCAGGTGGGGGCAGGGAGACTATGAGGGACCGTTTTTTTGTTTACAGCTTTTTTTTTTATTATTAAGACATTGCTGGACGTTTGCCATGCTGGGGTGGGCTCCCAGCGTGGCAGCTGGAAAGGCTGGTTGGGGGGGGCTGGAGCCGACAGAGATTGGGCACCCCATCAGCCACAACAAGCTTTGCCATGCTGGTGGGCTCCCAGCATGGCACATAACTTTGGGGGGCGTGGGCCGTGGAGCTGATGGGGGATTGGGCACCTCCGTCGGCTATAACAGTTTTTGCCATGCTGGGTGGGCTCTAGTGTGGCACCAGCTTTTTGGTGGGGCGTGAAGCAGGCGGGGATTGGGCACTCCCTTCGGCCATACAGTGTGTGCAGATGGGGCGCATGAGCACGCACATGCATGCACGCGCGCCGCCTTTTGTGAGGGAGCGCTCACCTCGCTAAGCGGTGCTCTCTTTCAACTGTACGGCACTGCATTTTGGATCATCGCACTATGTTTCTTGAACATGCGTGCAACAAACATAATTAATCACATTACTAAATACATTATTACACATGTTGGTGCTAAGACTGTTCTACCTTACAGAATAAAGGGAAACCAGTTACCTTATCCCAAAGTTGGGGCAACAGCTCTGTGGTCTACAACTTTCTTGGATCTATAGTGGACAGCCGGACACACTAAACCCTGTGATTATCGCTATCTTTCCTTTTTTTCACTACTAGAGGCTGCATGAGGTTGTAAGTAGTACTGCATTGACAGTGCTTAGGTAGCTGCAGATGTTAAGGTAGTTTTGAGAGTCAGCCAGATTAAGTAGGGTTGAGCTGCAGCATTTGAGCTGTAAAGTTTCATGATCTTTATTAGTGTTTTATTCGGGCTAACCAAGGAACAGAGTAATGCAGGCTAATTCTGTGACATGGGTGGTAGGTAGAAAAGGAAGTGGTGGCTAGATCACAATCTCAACCAGTAGCAGTAAAGTTTCATTTTTTCACCGTGATGGAATAGTACAGTAAGCCCAAACACAAAGCAGTAGAGGCATCCCTGAAGTCTCCAGATCTCAGTAAATCAGTAACCAGGGAGAGTGGGCAGAACTGTGAGTGACAGTTTAGGATTCACAAAAGTTTAAGCGGATTCTGGCAACAGTAGAGATATTGTACATCTTCCTTATTTTTTTTACAAAGTGCAGTGTTAAAACTGTGGTGTCAGGTAGGGTGAAAATCATTTAGCAGTGTGTTTTTATACACTCAGTTGAAACTCCTCAGGGCTTAAAATTTGGGTTTGGCTCCAGGGAGGAATTCACCCCTCCCAGGTCAACCAAAGGGGGAGGGGGCGCAATTTTTGTTAGGAGGGAAGGAGGCATGGGGAGAGGGATTTCCCTAAAAAAACCTTGATACTTTCCTCTAATTGTTGATGAAAACTAAGTAAGCATTAATCACCGATGAAGGTAGCATCTAATGGGAAGTTAATGCATGGTTGGGACCATTGTGGTATGAGATCGTAGGCCGAGTGCATAAAACAGTACAACCATGCATTAACTCCCCCATTAGATGCTACCTTCAGAAGAGATTAATGCACTTGTAACATGGCAACTGCAACTGTACTATTTATCAGATGCTCTTTTCTTTGCTGTACAACAGTAATCACCAGAAACACTTACTTAATGTTTATAATTATGGTGCATGTCTGTTACTTTTCCTGCCTTTCTGGTGCTGGAACCGTGCCCGTGCACTTTTATCACCCCCACATCGAATAATATAGTGGTAACTACTTTTTTTAATCTTTCAACTCTGGTGTATGTATAACTATTTGCATACAACTATGTTTACACCTGCGACTTTGGTACTTGTCCTGGCTACTCCATTTGTCTACCCTCATTTGTTTTTCACATCGCTGCTCTAGTGCATGCTGGGCAACATGTCCGTGCATACCTTCATATTCTCCCAAAAATGACAGTTCTCTTCTCCGCTCCCTGTACACCTGACGATAACCACCAATAGGTGGCGCTTTCATGGCGCCATGGAACTTCTCCTCCATTTCCCTCTTCATGCATTTTCCACATGCATTCCGTAGTCATTCAAACCTGCTGCCTCTATCGTTGTGTGCCTCCCGCAACTCACACCACTCTGCATGCCACGGTTTGCCCTTCTACACTTGTTTTCTCCTACCCATTCCTCTCTCCACTATTTTCCAATTCACACACTTGCCCACATAGCGAATTTTCCCTCACCTCTCCCTCATGAGTCTGACCTATAGGTGGCGCTTTCTCACATGTTGACAACTTCGCGTCTCACTCGTGCCAATCTCTTATTCAGCTGTGTTTTCCTGTGCTCTTTTCCATCCATCGGTGACTTCTACAATATGCCCTCACTCACTCACTGCCTCCAAAAATGTACACCTCCCCGTTCTTTCCTTCAATCCATTTTCTACGGTGCACGCACCGACACAGAGATTTCTGCTGTTCCTCTCTTCCCCTGCCAGTTCACTTTCCTCCTGTGTTCATCGCACCACCTATTGGTCAACATATTTCTAACACATTCACTGATTCCCTGCTTCGGTGAGTGTGTTCATGCTCTCAACAGGGCATTATTGCTCTAAACGTTCTAAGACAACACGGCATTATCATGCTATAATGCCGTGTTGCTCTTGTACCACCTGACCCTGTTACACCTATCACCTTTCTTCCCTGGAGTCCTCATATTTCTCCCATGTTACAAAATACTTTAAATGATGAAACAATACGAACAACTAAAAAACTACAACCTTTAGTCATAATTCTGATTATTTTGAGAAAAGAAGTCTGTTGCATTGGTCAAGGCTACATTTTGTCCTGTGGGAAAAAAAAAAAAACATGTTTCAGTAAGAAATGTCCCACTTTGGGTTTCTTAAAAGGTGGTAACCCAAACTGTGTCCTGCCCAAAAAAACTTGACAAATGCTACATGTCCTGATCATTTCAATGGCATTTTTCTCATGGTCATTACTTTCTTACCTTTGATATTTTTTTTTTACTTTTTGCTAACAAAGTCTTATTTAGGTCCCCTCTCGTAAACACAGGTGTTGTCATTTTTGACATCACCCTGTAAATGGATGTTTGCGGGCTGTGTTGGTGAAGTCTGCAAACACCCATTTATAGGGTAATGTGATAAATGACAACAACAGTGTTTGTGAAAGGGGACCTAAATGAGACAACAGCAAAAAGTAGAAAAAATATCAAAAGGTAAGAAAGTTATGATCATGAGAAACAAATGCCATTGAAATGAATGGGCCCATTCATTTCAATGGAGTTTTTTTTCCAAATCTTTGCCTGCGCATGTGAACAGGATTGTCCCGCATGAGGGGTTCAGAATTTGCAAGGGGATGGGCTAAAAATAATGTGATTCATGCAATCCCCTCCTGAATTTTAAGTCCTGACTCCTACCAAGCAAGTCATTTAATATTCTGGACAGCTGCACATAATGGAGAAATGGAGGTTCCACAGAGTGGTCCATTGTAAGTGACTTTGACTGTACTTCTGTACAGACAAGGTGGTGAATAAGTGGAACTGTTTGCCAGAAGTGATTAACACTGAGATTGTTACAGGGTGCAAGCGAACGTGGAATGCAATAGACATATGAGCTTGTTGAAAACATCCGTAGGTGTGGGATGAGGGGTTAAATCAGAGATCAAGGTGGATTTGTCAACAGGGAGCTCTGCCTAGACCTAGCCAGTGTTAGAATGGCAGGACTAAGGTAGAGTCAGGGCAAACTGGATGGGCCAGAGGCCTTTTTTCTGCCTGAAAAATGTTGTGTTCCTGTTTCTGTAGCCTCATTGGTTTTCCTCTTCTCCCTTATGTATCAGAAGAAGGCCTTGTCATTTTCTCTTACTCCCTCAGCAATCCTCCTTTCTGTATCTGCTTTTGCCCTCCTTATGACTCTGTTATGACTAGGTTGCCTCCATCAGTTACAATATGTGCTGTATATATTCCTGTTTCCCTTGCTCTGATCCCCTTATTCCTTTAGAATTTAGTCATCTTTTTCCCTGACTGCTTCTCCCACTACCAACGAGAACCAGTTTGTTTTTTGCCAGGTCTAACATGCTTCAGACAGGTTCTAATAACCTCCAATATACTATCTTTAATGAGATCCTACTTTTTAGACCCCTTCTACCCCTTCCATGCATTTGGTTTGTCCCAGAGTTTTCCCCCATTTAAAAAAAAATCCACCCTCCTTAAATTAGAAACTGTTGTTCTTGTCTTTGTTCTCTGTTCCCATAGAGCTAAGTTGAATCACATCAAGTTGTGGTCCTTTGTCATCAGGAGCTGCTTTACCCTGACCTCCTTCACTGTGTCCAGGTTCGACATTGCCAGGTTGAGAATGGCTTCATCCCTAGGAGGTTAATTTACTCACAGTCCAATGAAGCCCCTTCAAATTGAATCTACAAAATCCTGGTTCCATGCACTTCTGGCCTCTAGCATGTCTCAGTCCACAGGTGGTAGATTGAAATCCTCTATTAGTACCATGGTTCTTAAGGTGGTAGCACTTAAGATTTGCTCCCCAGCTCCTTGTTCCCATCCTCAGACTAGCCTGGTGGCCTCCCACCAAGAAAGAAGTTCCTCCACTTTTCAACTACTTACTTCACCCACGCTGTTTCCACCCTTCTTTCTCGGGTCCATTACTTCAGTCATATTTAGGCTGTCACTAATATATAGTGCCACCACCCTCTCTATCCATATCCCTGACACTACTATATTGGGCATATCCTGGGATAGTGAGGTCCCAGACATGATTTTGCATTGCCCATGTTTCTGTGACTGCTACTACAGCACATCTGGTTGAGCTTCCGCCACCACTGCTGGTTCATGAGACTCCTGGCATTAATTAAAATAGTTTTCCATGGGCTGGGTTTGTCTTTGCTCTAATAACTGTATCCCTCCTTTCCCTTTTTCATTCTTCCTCCATGTTGATGTATCCTCCTTATCTTCCCTCTGTGATGGTCGTTACTCAGAGGATAGACATTTTCTTTGTATTTTGGGGAGAGCCATTTTGTGTGTTCGTGTGTGTGTGTATTAAAAGAGATAGGAAATAAATTCCACTTCTTAACCCAGGAGTGTCTCAGTATGCTTGACTTATGCAGTATAGCCAGCTGGGTTCACAAGGCATAAATTAGTGTTGGAGAGTTGATTAGTGGCCTTTGTTAATCAAAATGAAAAATAATAAGCAATCAGCCAATCTTGATTACTACTCATCGCTTGAAGAAATACATTTGTAACCCCTAGGTGGCGCTATCCCAAGGGCTACTACCCCTGCCTGTTTGACTACAGACAGGTTGAGGTGCCTAGGTCCTATGGCGGGTGCCTCCACCCAGAGGTCAGGGTTTGTAGTGGTTAGACTAGCTTGGTCACAGCCCTCTGGGACACTGAGACCCCCTTTTATTCCCTCTAGTGGCTCACACAGTACCCCGGAGTTACAGCCCCAATACCCCACATATACACACTGTTCACTCATATAGATACCACTTACCCTCGAGACTGATTCTGCATCACATCTCTGAGGACCCTCTGTAAAATAAGGTTAAACCACATACACAGCAAAACACAATACTGTTTCCATAAGTACCAACACCACAGACAGTATATAGTATAACAACAACCAATCTGATTTATTTAGGGGGCAGTAACACAGGAGTGGGAAATCAGGTTAATTGGTGGCATTAAATCACAGTACTGTGCACACATACAGGGTCTGAAAAGTCACACTCTGGGTACCCAGGTTGGGGGGGGTGCCTAGCCAGGTCCGTTACCCGGGGTTGGCCATCAGGTGCAGATGGATGGGGCCCTGTAGAAGAAAAATATATGCACAACACCCAATTGTAATCCGGAGCTGGATGGCTCAGTCCATGAAGCAGGGAAACAACAAGAATTAGATGACACACTTGTGATTGAAAACAGACTGCAGGGGAATACCCTGATTTGTACTCACAATACCCAAGCTGAGGACCGGATGGTAGATGTTCTTCTGGATTGCCAGAACAACAGGGCATGGAGACAAGGTCCTCGTGACTGGACCCCACTGCAATTGATAGCAAACGTTTTAGTCCAGGCTAAGCTGGGGTTTGCTTCCAGCTTTAGCACACAGCACGGGAGATTGGAAATAGTGATTCCCCACAAGCACTATGCACATTCATATGTAAAAGGAAAGTACTATACCAGGCAGGCTGCTCCTCAATCCCGATTGCAATTACTGCAAAATACCCAGGAGCACACACAGCAGCTTCAGTTCCTGACAGACCGAACGCGATTCAGCAATTACGCCAGTCTTCTACAGGGTGAGCCTGGTTTCCACTCTTCAGACTTCCTTCTTTCTCCTCACAATCAGATTCAGTCTGAACTGGCACTTGCAACAGCTGCAGGCCGAACCTCAGGGCCTCACACGCGCTTCCTGCGCGAAACTATACACCGCAGAAGCACACAGCTCCTTCTCTCTTCACTGTCACAACTGATCTGAGCTTTTCAGTCACAGAGCAGGGCATTTCCTTTAGCTCCACACCATTATGTTGGTTGGTTCGGCTGTCACTCACAACAAGACTCCCTCTGTTGGTGGAAAAAGGCGCCAAGGTCAAAACACATTTCCCAGAGTCACAGCCCATACAATCCCCTTGTGGCTGGCTCAAAATTAAGAGTCCAAGTTCTGATTCATCCACAGGCTCCCTTAACCCAATTGGCCCAGCACAGCAGATCAGGACAAAAATGACAGAGCTACACTGAAATAGTTAGTGCTAAAATAAAGACAGGTTAGACAAACTACATTTTCTCAGTCACTCTAAATGATTTTTGGCAAACAGTTATGTCTTTCAACAAGGCTCCCTCTGCACATGTAGCGATGGCAGAAACGGAGCGAATTGGTAGCAGCTCGGTTGGGATTCAAGCATTAAATACACAGTCCTACCATACAAACTAATTAAGTCTGCAAGCAAACAGCTCTTAAAGAGACAGTACGTGGAGGCTCAAATAGCACTCACTTGGAACCACATTTAAACAGCTCAGACACCGAACACTGCCCAGACTTGGAGCATTCAGCTTGGAGCATTCAGGCAAGCTCCTGGAAGACTTTTGGAAACCCTCTTTTGCAGGGAGGTTACACCCTTCCTGGCCTGGAAAAACTTGGTGTCCGCGTCAAGTAAATACCCCCATAAATTTCAATACAACCATATACATTTACATCAATATCACATTAGGCTTATACATGTAATCATCAGTCAACATATCACCTTACCAGAAACACATTTCTGAAACCTTTCAGTACATCACTTCTTTTCACAGTATTATACACGCATTGTACCATAGCTCAGGTTATTACCTCCTGTACATGAAACCTGAAGAGAGGGGCCCTTCCCTATCAGCTACCTTGGGGCTGGATGGGGCGGGGCACCATACCTAGAGGGCAACACTAGTAACTTGGAGTTAGCACTCATGTTCAGTTTGGGCAATGAGCTCGGGGACACATACACGCCTTTATGGACAACATTGAGAGGCAAGTCCACAGGCCTCCCTGGGGAATCATAACTGAGGTGCACCACAGGCTTTACAGCTCAACCAGTTGTTCTTGGGGGGGAACTGTTACAGTCTCTGCACTCTGAGCCTCATTTTCAGCATTCTCCTCACTTGTCAGGGGAGTCTCCATTGGGGTAGAGAGGCTAGAACTTGGGGCACTTTCAGCTCCAGGAGTTACAGTCTGAGTCCACAACACTTGGCTCACATGGGGAGTTTTCTGACACTGACAGTGAATTATCAAGGCACTCAATACACTCTTCTTGTTCAGGTATATCACCAGTTTGTCCCAGTCCATCATTTTCCTCCTCTGAAAACTCAAACAGTTCAACCTCACACAATGATTCTATATCATCTAACTTGATGCTTTGCACTTCACTTTCTGGGAGCACTGGCTCCAGGGACAAAGCTGGGGGCTTAGACAGTCCAGAAGGCCCAGCTTCATCTCCAGGATTGACTAGGGGATTGCCTCGAAACAATTGACTCAGTTCGTAAGAAGGGTAGTATTCAAAGCCACACTCACTTTCCTCTGACATGGACTGACAGTCATGTTCAACTGGGACTTGTGGAGGGGAACACTTTAACTCAGCTTCTGTAGGTGCAGGCTTTCTTAATTTTTGCTTAGCAGCAGCTCTAGTCACTGGTCCAGAGGGGGCATTTTCTGGGGGCTCAGACTCAGTCAAGATTTGTCCATTGGGCAGTAAATGATTTCTATGCATTGTTTTCACATCTTTTGAACTATTCTCAGGCCTTACTTTGTACACAGGCAGATCATCTAGTTTGCCCACTACAATGTGAGGGAGATGGTGCCATCTGTCAGCAATCTTATGTTTGCCATGCAGTACCAGATTTCTTAGCAATACCCAATCTCCCTCCTGGAGTTCCTGTGCTTTCACCTTTTTATCATACCTTTCTTTGTTGGCCAAATTTCTTTTGGCAGCCATGGTTTGAGCCAGTTAGTACGCATGATTTAGCTGGGCCTTTAACTTTGCACATACTGTAAATAGTTGTGGCTCGAACCCCATCAGGAGAAACTCCAAACATACATCTACTGGCAGTCGAGCTTCTCTTCCAAACATCAGGCGGTAGGGGGAGAACCCAGTGGCATCACTTTTGGTGCAGTTGTAGGCATGTACCAGGGTGCTAATTTGTTGGCTCCATCTAGGCTTGTCCTTTGGGTGGAGGATGCCTAGCATATCTAGCAAAGTGCGGTTGAAACATTCAGGCTGTGGATCCCCCTTGGTGTGGTAAGGGGTGGTTCTGGACTTTTGTACTCCCCACAGAGAAAGCATCTCTTTGATCAGACGACTCTAAAAGTCTCTCCCTTGATCAGAATGGATTCTTTGTGGAGCCCCATAGTGAACAAAAAAGTTTTCTACAAGTACTTTTGCCACAGTGGATGCCTTCTGGTCCTTGGTGGGGAAAGCTTGGGCATATCTCGTAAAATGGTCAGTGACCACCAGCACATTACTAATATTTCTTTGATCTGACTCAAACTCAGGAAATCAATACAGACCAACTCCATGGGACACTGGTGAGTGATGTTAACAAGGGCGACCCTCTGGGTGGGACTTTCCTCTGTAAACAGCGACTACAAGTTTGAATGTGTTGCTCAACATCAGCCCCCATCTTAGGCCAATAGAATCTGGATCTCACCAAGTCAAGTGTTCTGTCTATACCAAGGTGCCCCATGTGGTTGTGTAAGGACCTCAGTACTGAATCTCAAAAGGCAGCTGGCAGCACTAGTTGTTTATTTGTCCCCCTCTGTCTACTGTTTCTCTGTATAACAGTCTATTGATCAGTCTCAACTTAGGACCTTCCTTGTATAACAATGCAGTTCTTAAATCAGTGGAGCGTAATTTGGACACATCTTTCCCTGCGTAGAGGGCTTCTAAAGCTGATTTGATCATGGGATCTCGGGATTGAGCCCGCTGAATACTGTCATTGTCCAGCTAAGGCAGTGCACTAATGTCTATTGCAGAAAAGAGGCAATAAGCAGCAGGTATGCAATTCTCAGAGGTCCCAAACAATCCACCATACAGTCCACTGCGTCCATGGACATTTCTTCCTCCCTGTCAAACTTCTGGCAGAGTGCTCGAATATCAGGTTCTGACAGTCTGACCCAGTCATTCTGGGGAACAGGCCTCCGTGAGAGAGCATCAGCATCTATGTGATTCAGGCCTGCTCTGTATTCAACAGCATAGTCGTATGTAGATAATGCAGAAAGCCACCTATGGCCAGTGGCATCCAACTTAGCTGAAGTCTGCACATAGGTCAAAGGATTATTGTCAGTTTTTACTAGTATCTTAGCCCCATACAAGTACTCATGGAACTGGTCAACAATGTCCCACTTCAAAGCTAGGAACTCTAACTTATGTACAGGATAGTTCTTTTATGATGGGGTCAGGCTTCTACTGGCAAAGGTCACTGGTCTCAGGCCATTCTCATGCTCTTGGTACAATACAGCCCCAAGCCTTACAGGCTAGCATCAGTGTGCAAGACACAGGGCTTTGCTGGATCTGCACAGGCAAGGACGGGAGTGTGGGTAAGTTGATATATAATCTCATGAAAAGCAGCTTCACACTTAGGTGTCCATCTGGCTCCAAATACTTCATTAGGATGGAAATACTCAGGCTCAGAAGAAACCGACCTCTTATATTTTTTGTTAGTAGGAGGGTAACCTTGAGTAAGAATAAGTAAAGGACAAATCACTCTTGAATAGTCCTTGATGAACCGGCGATAGTAACCACAGAATCCCAGGAATCTTTGCAGTTCTTTTAGATTGTGGGGCTGTAGCTATGTGGTCAAGGCTTCAACTTTACTCGGGTCTGTTTCTATTCCCTCAGTGGATACTATGTGTCCCACATACTTTACAGAGGTTTGGAAGAACTGACATTTATCAATGGATAGTTTAAGGCCAGAGTCTTACAGTCGATTCAACACCTTGAACAATCTGCTCTCATGTTCCTCCAGTGGGCTGCCAAACACAATAACATCATCTAGGTATACCAGGCACTCTAACAAGTTCATGTCCCCCACCACACGCTCCGCCAGTTGTTGAAAAGTGGCTGGAGCACCTGAAATTCCTTGAGGCATCCTCATAAATTCATAGAAACCAAGCGGACAGATAAAGCCTGTCTTTTCACGGTCTTCTGGGGCCATCGGGATCTGGTAGTACCTACTGCGAAGATCTATCGTTCAGGCAGTCTAAAGCATCCTGAATGCGGGGCATTGTGTACTGATCAGGAATAGTCCGCCGGTTCAAGGTGCGATAATCCACGCACATCCTTACTGTCCCATTCTTTTTCCTGACTACCACGATAGGTGAAGCATATGGGCTTCTGGATTCTTGTATTACACCAGCAGCAAGCATCTCTTGCAGATGCCATCTCACATCATCTATGTCAGCAGGTGCCAGGCGTCGATACCTCTCAGGAAATGGCCTTTGATCATGTAGCCGGATATGGTGCTCTGCTCCTTGCATGCATCCTATATTCCATTCCTTTAAAGAAAACACCTGGTCTCTCTGGGCAAGCTTCTCACTGATCCTCACTTTCCATTCAGCTGGCAACGGGGAGTCATCGAAATGAAACAAGTCAGGCGTTACTCTGTCATTCTTCCCCAAACTCTTGCTACTGGGTAGCACTGCAATGTCTGCACAATGCACATTAGCCAGGGTGCAACCTCTATTTACTCGAATCTCTCTGTCAGACACATTATGAACTTGAACCATTACCTTCTGGTATAAGCATGGGCTCTAGCAGGCAAAATACTAGGCTTGACCAGCAGTCCTTCTGGCAATTTTCCATCGCCTGGTGCATTCAACATTAATATTTTATTCTTGACATCCTTTCTGATACAGACCTCTCCCTGTAAGGTACACTGGGCATTTTGTGCCAGGTTTAGAGACTCAGGATCCTTTTTCCAGACAACTCCAACCGGTTCCTCTGGTTCCACTTTGTCAGCATCTTTCTGGGCATTGTAGGCCTTCCTGATCAAGGCTGGAATTCTTAGAACTCTACCAGTCCGGGACCCCTGTTTTTCATAACACAACTGTGCCAGCCATCCAAACATATGTGCATTAGTCCCAATTAGTAGAGGAACCCCATCATACAGTCCGGTAGGGGGACACACTAAGGCCAGGGTCTCTACTTGCTCGGCCACTCCATCCACGGAGGTGGGAAAAGACAGCCAAAATCGAATATATCCAGAGTAGGGGTAGGCCTTCTCACTTAATCCCGACACATACAGCTCTTCCAAGGGTTGTAAGTGTACATCAGAAAAATGCTTCTGATACCAGTCTTGGAACATAATTGTCACTAGGGAGCCACTGTCTAATACAGCTCTTGTAGACACTCCATTCACCTTTACAGTGGTCTCCATGGAGGGACCCACTATTCTGGACCAGTCTGGAGAGGCGGTAGCAGGGGCCTGGGCAACTGACCTTGCCACAAAGGGACGTGAGTTAACATTTTTGGGGCCCTCACTGGGATAATTTTGTGCACCTCTTAACCACTGATTTGTTCTCCGAAGCTCTCCTTGTAGCCTATATGCAACTTTGTCTGTGTCTTTTGGGGACCAGCATTCTCTCTTCATGCGCGCATCCTTCCCACAATTATAGCAAAACATACTTTCTGGAGTTTGAACTGGCTGGGGCATCACACTGAGAGCCAGGGCGGGGGTACTACTAACTGGAAACCTATGTGCCATCTCTGTCTGCGGCGTGATAAGCATTTGGAGACATCTCTTCAGTTTCTCCATTTCTATGGTCAAGACATCGAGTTTTGAGCTGTTGTCAGCAGGAGATGCATGGGTGGGTACCTCCACCCCCATAGCAGATGCAGTCGGATGAGGGTCGGGGCCTGTACTTGCAGGAGCGGCCTTCATAAAGAGACTGTTTTTTATTTCCCTGAACTCTCTCAGCAGTTCACCCCATGGTGACACACCCTCATTGGTCCTCACTTCACAAGGACCTTCTGATGCTGTGATCACTTGGGCTGCACTCACCCCTGAATGAAAATCCCTCTCCTCATCTTCAACCTCCTGAAGTTCTTTTATTAAGTCACAATTGTCTGGTGGGTTACCCCTTCTGTCTGGGAGTCTTAATTGAAGGAGCTGCAATTTAGAATGCTTTGCATGTTGTAGTAGGTGCTCCAGCCTTACACGGTTTAAGTCACTGGCAGCCACCCCACCTTTTCGGTAAGCCTTCTGCAGAGCTCTTTCCAGACAAGTAACATATGCAGAAAAACTTTCCCCTGGCCACTGTTTTGTACCTTGAAATTTCCACGTCAAGCTCTCCCCTGACTCAATGCTCCCAAAATTGCCTTCAAGTGCAGATAGGTACTTCTGGGCAGATGCATCAGGATTTGTGGACCTCAAAAATTCAATGGCCTCTAGGGCAGGACCCCTCAGACTTTCTATGATTCTTTTTTTTGTTTTTCAGCCTCCACACACTGCCATTCAGGTATCAGGGGGCAACACAATCTATCCAGGTGTCCCAATCATCCTCCCCCTGGGGGGGTCAGGAGGGTGCCAGTGAAGATCCTCAGCCTTCGGTAAGAGTTGTGACTAATGGCAGGTGCAGAAATAGGAGCCTACATTGGTTCAGCCACAGAAAGAGGGGCAATAACGGGTGCTGGAGCAGGAGGGGGTATTGGGGGAGGAACACCCCCAGGTGGCAGAAATAACTTCTCTAAGTCCTCCACAGTTTTCCCTTCCTCCAGCAACAACTTAGCAAATTTCTCCTCAAAAGTTTCAGATAGTGGGAGGGGCTCATCTCCCCCCGGGTCTTTACTGTTCTTAGTTATCACTCTCCAGGCAGTGAAGGCTCCCTCTGGGGTAATAGTCTGTGGCACTTTGGAGCTATCTATGGGGTCCTTATACTCTACTAGAGCCATGAAAGTGTGGGTGAGCAGATCAGCATGTCGACCCACCACCACAGGATTTTGTAAACCTTCCACCTTGGAAAGTACTCCCTGTACAGTGTCCGTATTGATACCCAGGGGGATGTCCAGGACAAGCATAGCATTTTGGGGGTCGATCTCCTCCCCAGTACACCACTCCACCAACCGGTGCACAGCCACTTCCTTCGGGGTACCCATTTATTTTTTTTTACAGTGGTTCATAAATGTGGCCACTAGAGGACACAAACAACCAGCGGCATGCCTCCAAGATGTAACCCCTAGGTGGCGCTATCCCAAGAGCTACGACCCCTGCCTGTTTGACTACAGACAGGTTGAGGGGCCTTGGTCCTATGGCGGGTACCTCCACCCAGAGGTCAGGGTTTGTAGTGGTTAGACTAGCTTGGTCACAGCCCCTCTGGGACACTGAGACCCCCTTTTATTCCCTCTAGTGGCTCACACAGTACCCCGGAGTTACAGCCCCAATACCCCATGTATACACACTGTTCACTCAAATAGATGCCACTTACCCTCGAGACTGATTCTGCAGCATGTCTCTGAGGACCCCCTGTAAAATAAGGTTAAACCACATACACAGCAAAACACAATACTGTTTCCATAAGTACCAACACCACAGACAGTATATAGTATAATAACAACAAATCTGATTTATTTAGGGGGCAGAAACACGGGAGGGGGAAATCAGGTTAATTGGTGGCATTAAATCACAGTACTGTGTACACATACAGGGTCTGAAAAGTCACACTCTGGGTACCCAGGTTGGGGGAGGAGGACTAGCCAGGTCTGTTGCCTGGGGTTGGCTGGCAGATGCAGATGGATGGGGCCCTGTAGAAGGAAATATATGCACAACACCCAATTGTAATCTGGAGCCGGATAGCTCAGTCCATGAAGCAGGGAAACAACAAGAATTAGATGACACACTTGTGATTGAAAACAGACTGCAAGGGAATACTCTGATTTGTACTCACAATACCCAAGCTGAGGACCAGATGGTAGATGTTCTTCTGGATTGCCAGAACAACAGGGCATGGAGACAAGGTCCTTGTGACTGGACCCCACTGCAATTGATAGCAAACGTATTTAGTTCAAGCTAAGCTGGGGTTTGGTTCCAGCTTTAGCACACAGCACGGGGGATTGGAAATAGTGATTCCCCACAAGCACTACGCACATTCATATATAAAAGGAAAATACTATACCAGGCAGGCTGCTCCTCGATCCCGATCGCAATTACTGCAAAATACCCGGGAGCACACACAGCAGCTTCAGTTCCTGAGAGACCGAGCATGATTCAGCAATTTCTCCAGTCTTCTACAGGGTGAGCCTGGTTTCCATTCTTCAGACTTCCTTCTTTCTCCTCACAATCAGATTCAGTCCAAACTGGCACTTGCAACGGCTGCAGGCAGAACCTCAGGGCCTCACACATGCTTCCCGCGCAAAACTATACACCGCAGAAGCACACAGCTCCTTCTCTCTTCACTGTCACAACTGATCTGAGCTTTCCAGTCACAGAGCAGGGCATTTCCTTTAGCGCCACACCATTCTGTTGGTTGGTTTGGCTGTCACTCACAACTACACTCCCTCTGTTGGTGAAAAAAGGCACCAAGGTCAAAACTACATTTCCCAGAGTCACTGCCCATACAGTCCCCTAGTGGCTGGCTCAAAATTAAGAGTCCAAGTTCTGATTCATCCACAGGCTTCACTTTAGGGATTCCTTTACCCAATTGTGCCCAGCACTGCAGTTCAGGACAAAAATGAAAGAGCTACACTGAAACGGTTTGTGCTAAAATAAAGACAGGTTAGACAAACTACATTTTCTCAGTCACTCTAAATGAC
This sequence comes from Neoceratodus forsteri, assembly GCA_016271365.2. Lineage (NCBI taxonomy): Eukaryota > Metazoa > Chordata > Ceratodontiformes > Ceratodontidae > Neoceratodus > Neoceratodus forsteri. Next base: position 997,651,733 of record CM057458.1, on the reverse strand, counting down.
GTCTGGCAAACAGTTATATCTTTCTACAAGGCTCCCTCTGCACATGTAGCGATGGCAGAAACGGAGCGAATTGGCAGCAGCTCGGGTGGGATTCGAGCATTAAATATATAGTCCCCCCATACAAGCTAATTAAGTCTGCAAGCAGACAGCTCTTAAAGAGACAGTATGTGGAGGCTCAAATAGCACTCACTTGGAACCACATTTAAACAGCTCAGACACCGAACACTGCCCAGACTTGGAACATTCAGGCAAGCTCCTGGAAGACTTTTGGGAACCCCCATTTGCAGGGGGGTTACGTATTTTTCCCTAAAGTAATTTTATTTCTGTAGTTTCTGCTGCCTTTAGTGTTTTTTTAGCATTTTTTCATAATTTTTTTTTCCTCAGTTCCCACTGGTTCCCAGGAACCGAGAAATCTTCCCTTGACAGTTTTCACCATGGTTCATGCACTTTATTTCTGATTGGAAAATCACTTTTTGTGGTAAAAATATTCTACTTTCAATATTTTAACTTCAGTTTTTATGGATTCCCTTATTTTTAAGGAAACCACGTTTTCCATCAGCTTTTCTGTTAGAATTTGTTATTTTTGGAACCTTTTTTCATGGTTCCATTGTGCTGAGGAACTGACCACAGATTTATATACTTTCCTTATTGGATACCAAATATTTAGTCTTCTCACATATTTGTATGTCAGATAGACCTAAAAAGAGAATTTGACTTGCAGGTTATAAAAATTGCATGAAGTGTTTTAAAATTGTGGCCAAGGCAGATGGCCACGATCTTTAAGTTGTTTGAGTCCAAATCATAACTGTGAACTTTGCACTAAATTTTGCTCTAAAACAGTTAAGAAAAGAGAAAAAAGACTAGAAGTTATGGCTTCTCAGTCTGCCCCCCCCAATAAGCCTTCTGAAGAGGGGTCCTCCTCTTAGCATAACTATAAAGATAGGTCCTCGATGGACCCCCTACCGAATAAGGACAAGCCAAACAAAAAAGAAATTCTGAGCAGATTTCTGATTCAGTGCCTGCCAAAAAGAAACAAAAAGAAAAACATATCACTGCCCCTCCTGCTGAAGAGAAAAGGAGACACCAGTGACACAACGAAATATGCCTTCTCCTGAGGAGTTGGCAAAGGCTTGGCAACATTGGCAAAGGCTTGGCAACATTATCAAACCTTTCAAGCTGCGGGCAATTTATTTGGTGCCCCAGGCAGTCCTTTCCCACGCCTGTTCCCACAGACCCTGGCCAAGGCCAAAGTTTTTATTATAAGGAAGGCAATGAAGAAGAAGAGGAGGAGGACATAAAACCTGATATGTCCCCTGGCCTGGAATTTAGTTCCCCTTTTCATGATCAGAAGGATTTGTCCTCCCATTATACATCTGTCCAGCAGATGGTGGATGCCCTGGATCTCCCCATACAGGAGACTGCTGAGGAGGATGAGGAGGCAGACATCCTGGACATGATGGGTCTCCTTCTTGCCAAGAAGCTGCTTCTCACAGTTCATAAATCCCTTCACAGCGCTACTTTCAAACTCCTCCAAAATCCCACTTCCATTCTTGGGGTGGATCAGAAAATAGAGAAGTACCAGCTAGACAAAACTGATGCTGAGTACCTCTACTCTCATCCTGACTGTGAAGGCATGGTACAGGCTGTAGCCTGTGACAAAGCTGCAGTGCCTCTTGCTTCTCAACCTCTTGATAAAGAGTCCAGAAAACTGGACACCATGGGTAAGAAGTCCCATACTACAGCCTCCCTGCTGCTACTCCTCTCTATATATATGGCACATACAGCACAGTACCAAAAGGTTTTGTGGAACTCAGTCCTGGCTATTGGCCAGAAGGCTCTTGACAACATTGACTAGGATCTGGCAGGAACTGTCAAAACCACCTTAGATGCCACAAAGTACCAGTTTTATATGGCAGTGTACGGCAGTGACACTGCTTCTAGAACCATGGCCCAAGCCATTTTCCTCAGAAAGTTTGCTTGGTTAAGAACTGCCAACCTGGCTGGCCTTGTGGCGCTGAGGGTTGAGGCACTGGATGCCACACCTCGCACCATGCTGGTGACCTGGATTTCGGAATGAGCCTGGGCTGTCGGGGATCGGCAGGGGTGGGAGGGGATTAAGCATCCAGTGGACTGCTCTCATCTCTTGGGGTAGGAGTCTGGGGGTTCCTGGCACAGCAGTGGCCTCTAGCGGAAACTGGAGACAGCGCTAATGCTGGGACACAACTGTGGGAGGCACAATGGCAGTATCTAGTGGCAGGGAGCATGGCGCCGTGCAGGACACATTGCTTGCCACATTTCTAGGGGGCTACTAAGAGAAAAACCCTTCTGTGCATGCAATATGAAGCCCAAGATGGGGCCTTGTGGAGCAAACAAAGCCCAGAGTAAGTCAGGGCGGTATCCTAGGATGATGCGGTCTCCTTCTCCCGGTTCCCTGCCACGGGGAGGGCCCCTCCATCTTGAGGTGGCCATGGTCCTCCCGCTGTGCTTCTAGGTAGAGCTGCCCCGAGTGTTGGGCAGTAGTTGAGCTCCCGCGCAGGGAAGGGCGGAAGAAGGGTAAGCATACCCTGCAGCACAGAAGAGAATAAAGAAAGTTTAAAAAAAAAAAAAGAACTGCTGACCTCTCTCAGGATACTCAAACTAAAGCTATCGATTTCCCTTGTGAGTACAGTTCTCTTTCTTTGGGGGCAAAACAGAGGCATTTGTGAAAAAGATGGAGGAATACAAAACTACCTGCAAGAGTAATGTAGCTAAAGAGAAAGCCTTCAATTCTTACAGGCCCCAGGGAAGAGTAGGCAGAGGTAGTGGTTACTACCCCAGATCCTTCTATCCTAGGCCAGTGCCCGTGGATTAATCCCAAATGAGAGGCCACTTCAGAGGAAGAGGCAGAAGGGCTCAAAAGTGTATTGACCCTGCCCACTTGCCTAAGGCCCAGTCCAAACAAAACCTCTGACGGGAATGCCCAGGTCACCTCCCCCTCCCAGTAGGAAGAATGCTCACCCACTACCTCCATCAGTGGCAGAACATCACCACAGACAAGTGGGTGATGGAGGTAGTGGGTCAAAGACTTACCAGCAGTTGAAAAAATTCCCCATACAGCACAGACACAGAACTTTTAAACCTCTAACCCCACAGATAACATTCTATTAGAGTCAGAGGTCAGATCTCTCCTGCTGGCAAATGCAGTAGAAAGCGTGTCTCACTACCAGTGGGGAAAGGGCCTCTATTTATGATACTTTCTCATCCAAAAGAAAAATTGGGATTGGCGACCCATTTTAGATCTCAGGTATTTAAACAAACATCTGCTAAATCCCAAATTCAGATGATTACCCTGTCTGTAGTGATCCCCTTCTTACAACAGGGAGACTGTCTAGCCTCCTTAGACCTCAGAGACGCCTACTTTCATGTCTCAATCAGGCTCTCTCACAGAACATATCTCTGATTCAGACTGCCTTCAGGCCATTGCCAGTTTGCAGTACTACCCTTCAGACTCCTGAGCCCCCAAGGTCTTCACAAAGTGTTTTTCAGTGGTTGCAGCCCATTTAAGAAGACAGGAGGTTTCTGTCTTTCCTTATCTAGAAAACTGGCTCACAGTAGACAAGTCCCTGCAGAAGCTCAGGTGCTTTCTACAGCTCACTTAGATCACCCTGGAGTCACTGGGGCTCCTGATCAACACTGAAAAGTCTCAGCTGGAACCCATCCAACTTCTGGAATTCATAAGAGCAAAGCTGGATACCCAGTAGGGGAAAGCTCTGCTTCTCCTTGACAGAGTAGAAAACCTGCAAACCTTGGCACTCTTGTTTGTTCTCAGTCAACCAAGGCTGACCAGTCACTTTTTCAGGCTTCTAAACCACATGGCATCCACTACAGCAGTGGTTCCAGGTAACAGGTTCCAGATGAGGGATATTCATACATCTGAGGGCTTATTGTTCTCAGAAAAAAGGTTCACTGTCAAAGCTGGTTCCAGTCACCAAGACTCTATTACAAGCCTTGGACTGGTGGAAAGACAGTCACAGTCTCAGGAAGGAAATCCCTTCCAACAGAAGGAGCCCTCCAGAATGCTTACTACAAATGCTTCCCTTCAGGGGTGGGGAGAACACCTGGCAGACCAGTCCATAAGTGGGGTATGGTCTCCAAGAGAGTCCAGATGTCACATAAACCTTCTTGAAATGAGAGCTGTGTACCTGGCCATAAATGCATTTGCCCCCCAGATCAAGGGCCAGTCTGTTCAAGTCAGGAGAGACAACACCACCACCTTGTTTTACATCAGCAAGCAAGGGGGCACAAGATCTTCCAAACTCTGCACAGAAGCCATGAAGATCTGGTTGATGACTTACTCCCTGGACATGCAACTCACTGCCATTCACCTGCCAGGCAAGGACAATCTGCTTGTAGACTCTCTGAGTTGCATCAGCCAGGGCCATCATGAGTGGGCCCTAAATGGACAAGTGATGGCCACAGTCTTTGGAAGGTGAGGCACTCCAGAGATAGACCTCTTCACCTCCAAACACAATCATCAGATCCCCCTGTACAGTTGCAGGCCTCCCAGTACTAGGCACAGTGCCAGTGGATGCTCTGTCCCTCAACTGGACAGGAAGGTTCCTGTATGCTTTCCTGCCTTTTCCCCTGATTCTCAGAGTGCTCCTCAAGCTCAGGAGACAGCTGGCAACAATGATCCTGGTGGCTCCAGACTGGGCAAGGCAGCAGTGGTACTCTCTGCTCTTTGCCCTGTAAGCCAGATGGCCAATTTTCCTGCCTTCAAAGCACAGTCTCCTGACCTTGCCTCAGATGAGGATAAATACCTCAACATAGAATCTCTTCACCTCAAAGCTTGGTACTTGTAGAGCTAGAATTCCCTGACTCCCAGTATTCAGAACAGGTCCTCAGAATTCTTTGGTTAGCAAAAAAACAAAAAGTACTAAAAAAAGTCATATGCTTTCAAATGGAAGAAGTTCTCTTTCTGGTGTGAAGACAGGCAGCTTGACCCGCTGCAACCTAGCCTGCCCTCCATACTGGATTATGCAGTTCACCTGCAGGCCTCAGGCCTTAGGGCCTTATCGCTAAAAGTTCACCTGACAACTATTTCAGCAGGTAAGGAGAAATCTGTAATTTCTCACCCCATTTTCAAAAAATTCTTTAAAGGCCTGTGGCACCTTCAGTCCCCACTTAGGGAACCTGTCACTCCCTGGGACATGAACCTCTGTATAGTTAAGCTGATTGATGCTCCATTCAAATCTGTGGCTACAGCAGACCTAAAGTACAAATATGTCACTTGGAAAACAGTATTCCTTGTAACCATCACTTCTGCCAGGAGGATTTCAGAGCACAGGTTCTCTATACTGAACCTAACTACATCATCTCCCACAGGGATAAAGTAGTTCTCAGAACTAATAGAAAATTCCTTCCCAAGGTGGTCTCGGAATTTCACCTTAACCAACCCATAACTCTCCTTTCTTTTTCACAGACAAATCCACTCCTGATAAGTGCATGCTCCACAGCCTGGATGTTAAAAGGGCTCTCTGCCCTACTACCTGTAGCATACTAAGCAGCTCAGGGCCTCTCATACCCACCTGATCATCATCTGTGGCAAGATGGGCAAAGGCAGCCCAGCCTCTAAGAGAATGACCTTTCGCTGGATAGTCTCTTGCATCCAATTTTGTTATAGCAAGGCTGTCAGACAACCATCTCGAGACCTACAGGCCCACTCTACCAGGGTTGCTGCAGCCTCAGTTGTAGCACAAATTGACATACCTTTACTTGATATCTGCAGAGCAGCTACTTGGTAGTCTGTACATACATTCACTAAGCACTACTGCTTGGATGCACAGTCCAGATCAGATGCAAAATGTGGCATTGCAGTCCTGCAGAACCTGTTTCCAAAGTAGGTTATGTTCCCTCCACCCAACTACACTGCTTTGTAGTCTGCATAAATCAAGCATACTGAGGGATTCCTGGGGTGAGTAGGAAAAATTACTTATCACAGTAATATTGTTTCTTCTAGTGGATCCCTCAGTATGCTTGACCTCCCACCCATCCTCCCCTCACATAACCTGACTACTGATTGTTCTGCAGTCCTTATCACAGGCCAAATTCTTACTGAGGGGCTTATTTAGTTTGAAGTTTCACAGCTAAACATAATGGTCTCTAAGCACTATGCCAATGCACTGTGTAAACCAAGTACATTGGCATAGGTATGTCAGAATGCCATGGAGCGGGGTCCTGTGCACCTTGCCCCCTACCACTCTCTCCAGCACACTAGTTTGTCAGCTCCAATAATCAGATACATTTGCAATGATTCCTTTAAATAGAAAAGAACCATCCTTTTTAAAACACTAAGGGACAGATATTCGAAGCGTAGAGTGGGGCGTAAATCCGTTGCGCTGGACTAGCGCCGAATTTGCCCCTGACTGCCATATTTAAAAGGACATTTAACACCAGCGCTAGGTGTTAGTGCTGATGCTAAACTATAATATATGCAAGTGAAGGACTGAGGGGAAGGGCACTGAATGCCGTCGCACCAGCATATTCAAAGGTATAGCACCACGCTACAAGTATTAGCACAGCCTGTAGCACGGCGCTGAATACCACCGAGAAAAGGCTGGTGGTAATGTGCGGGCAGTAAGGTGGCAACAGTGCCCCCCCAGCACATATCCCGAACCCCTTTAAAATATATATACATATTCCCTGGTAGTCTAGTGGTCCCCCACCCCCATGCACGTATCCTGACCCCGTTCACATATAAAATTAATATTTCCCTGGTAGTCTAATTGGTCCCCACCCCACGCACATATCAGACCCCATTCACATATAAAGATTAACAATTTCCCTGGTAGTCTAGTGGTCCCCCACCCCCACGCATGTATCCGACCCCGTTCACATATAAAAATTAAATATTTTCCTAGTAGTCTAGTGGTCCCCCACCCCACACAGGTATCAGACCCTATTCACATATAAAGATTAACAATTTCCCAGGTAGTCTAGTGGCCCCCATGCCACAAACATATCCCGACCCATTCACATATTAAAATTAAATATTCCTGGTAGTCTAGTGATCCTCCACCCCGATGCACGTATCCCGACCCTTTTGCATCTCTATCAAACCCTTTAATTCCCTGGTAGTTTTGTGGCCCCCACCACAACTAGACTACCAGGGAAAATGTTTATTTTTATATGTGAACTGGAGGTGGATACATGCGTGGGGGTGGGGGGACCACTAGACTACCAGGGATAATGTTCATTTTTATATGTGAACAGGGGTTGGGATACGTGTGTGGGGGTGGTGGTACCACTAGACTACCATGGAAATATTTCATATTTAGATGTGAATGGGGGTCGGGATATGTGCGTCGGGGTGGGGGGACCACTAGACTACCAGGAAAAAGTTATTGATTTCATTTTCAACAGGGGTTGGGAGCCATGCTTGGGGGACCACTGGAACATGAGGGGTTTCAGTGTATGTTGAGACTACCGAGGGTCGAGGATCATGCTGGCCTGGCTGACACTAGCCTACCAGGGTGTCACAGGCACACACTGGAAAAGGGACCATGACAGCAGATAAGGACTGCCTGGCCCAACTAGTCTCCTCTGTTCTCTATCTACTGGATATGCTGCATATCCTAGTGACCCTACAGCCTATGGCCTCCTGCCCCCACCAGGTTTGCCTTATGCCTGTCCCATGCATTGCGTCCCCCCATTGTGTTTCACCCACTACTGCAGTGGGGTACCTATGTTTTGGGGTAGGCAGCTTCCAGGTCATACATGGCCATGGGCAGTGTGTCTGTTTAGCTATCGATCTGTGTATGTATGTATATATATATATATGTGTGTGTGTGTGTGTGTGTGTGTATATATATATATATATGTATGTATATATATATACATATATATATGTGTGTGTGTGTATATATATATATATATATACACACATATATATACAGGTCCTGCTTGCACAGCTGCATGGGTGTGTTGTATGCACCGATGTGCCTGCCAGCACACAGTTCCTGCTGCTTCCAGCTTGTACTTCCATTCTGACCAACAGGGGATGCTGTGGGCATGCCTAGGCCTGCAGCATCCAGCCTGTACTTCCATTCCGACCAAAAGGTGGAGCTGTGTGCACCATGCAGTAGCACCGGGCAAACTGCATGGTACTGTATGCTTAGCAGCACATAATGAGATGCAAATGTGCCTGTTTGCCCACGGATTACCTAAGTAGGCTCATTTGCATGGGGGAGCTTTGAATATAGCTCCCGTTTGCCCTGGGCTAACCAGTTTGCACAGGGCTAATGTGTTAGCACTGTGCAATCAAGTTAGCCCTGGGCAAACCTCACTTCAGCATAGCACACTAGGCACAGTTCTGCAGTGTGTGGTTTATATTGTTGTTTGCAGTCATACCTTTCAACTGTCCCTTATTTTCAGGGATGTCCCTGATTTTACCTCAGACCTTTACTCTGTCCCTCCTACAAATTGTGTTTCCATGACCACACAGTGGGGGTTGTAAGCATAACATAATGTCAGACATTAATGTTACAGACGTGCTCTTCCTTAGAAAATGCATTTTACACTACACCACTTATTCTACCAGTTTCCTGAGTGGATATCACCAATTGTTAAGGTGTGTCCCTGATTTTAAACCATTGTCCCTGATTTTTTTAAGTCTTGTCCCTGTTTTATGAGGCAGGAGGCTGAGAGGTGTGTTTGCAGTAGATGTGAGACAGCTCTGTGCAATCACAGACAATGTTCTCCACCTGCAACACTGGCTTGCCTCAGAGTCTAATGAGCTGCAGTTGCAGTTTGCACTTCCCTGTTGCTATATTCAGTGCTGTCTTATTCCTGGGCTATTTTTACCCTGCATTCCCAGACCAGTCTGCCTGGCTTCCTTAGACTGCTGTATTCAGCAGGATTAGCACCGGGCTATTTCCTTTTGAATATAGCTTGCTTTGTGCTCCAGGCTAAGTTTGTATGTGGGGCAGTGCTAATTTAGCCCCGGGGCAAAGATTTGAATATCTGGCCCTGAATATAAATAGAAACCAACTGCATATTATAAACAGAGAAATTTCTATGCATTTGCACAAGTAAGCATGACATTAGAAACTGTGGAAAAATGAATAATGAAACTAAATTAAAAAATTACTTTTCTTTTTTTGTCTGATAAAAGAAATAAAAAGCACTTGGACAACTACTTGGTTGAATTTGCTGGTAGTTTGTTCAAATGCTCTCTCTTGTTTTTTCCCATTCAGTCAAAACCCTCAGATTGCTTTCTTGTTTATAAGGTGCATACAAGTGGCAAATAAAAAAAATGCTTCCTCACAAAAAGCTCTCAAATGTTGGTTAAAAAAAAACATGTAAACTGATTGCTCACTACCTATCAAATGCTGGCAACACAGAAGTGATGCAACTTAGACTACAGCCAGCAGTAGAGCTACTAAACATTATTTTGGGCAAAAGTAATTGATTTATTTTTTATTTTGCTCAGTTGTATCTCTTTTATACTCAGAATGATTAATAATCTCAAAACACGGCCACCGACAACTGCTTGCTTGAAGATGTTAACTGCGGGTTAAACAGCCCAGACGCTGATTAACTAATGGAACACTGTAATAACGTGAGGTAATTTTTAAGTAAACAAAGAAAAAGTGAAAGCACCGTAACTTGAAGTTTTGGGCAACTCCTAATCATACAGGTACTACAGTTTTGAGCACCTCCTAATCACACCGGTACTACTGATCAGTTAAGAGGACCTGACAAGGCTGTATGAAACCAGTATAAAGTGAAGGAAAGCTGTATCTCCTTCACCATCTGCTATCAGATAGTGCTAGTTGTAAAGTCAGAGTAAAAATTATTAAACCCAAACCTGATTCATATATACTAAAAGCGGAAACGTTCACCAGCATAGAGGACCACGGAGTTTATTATGTCAGATTCTGAAAGCTGGGCTTGCACTAATTACAGACTAAGAAAAAAAGCTGATCTGTGGTTTGAATAGAGGTCAGACTATCGAAGTCTGAATGGATGGAAAAGACAATGACATGGTTACTAACCACAAATAAGACACACATACAGCGTTTTTTTTTTATTGCTTTATTTAGACAACTAAAAGCATGACAATTTGTTTCCTGTTAGCTTTAATATCTGCTTTGTAATATCTACCCAGTTTAAATTCTTGCTAATGCCTACATCTATCTTTTGCCCTAGCACATTGGTGCCATCCCTGTTCAAATATGCACCATCTTTAGTGAACAACCAGCACTCAACCCAGAATGATCCCCAATCCACCAAAAAGAAAAATCCATGTAACCCTAGGTAATGGTTGTCCAAGCTCTAGGGAGCTTTTGGTAAGGGGTATTACATTAGCCAAGAAGTGATGTCATGAATGCATGCAGCATGCCTTGACTAATGCAACACCCTATACCTAAGATGTTGCATTAATCAAGGTGTAATGTCATGCACGAATACATGCACCAGTATGGTCAGATCTACATCCACAACTTAAGATTTCAACCTAGCATTATTTTTCAGGTAGAAAAAGCTACACTGAACTGCAGCCAACATGGGAGCCTGAGATGTCAGCCTGCAGTTAAATATGATTATCAGGTTTTTATCTTTATCCATGACTCGGAGAGATCCAAGCACCCTCGACTTGCTATCTGCTGTCTGGATTCAACCCCAGCTGTTGAAGCCTGTATTTTGGATCCTCAGTTGGTTTGGGAGATCTGAGGTCAGATGTCTGGATGGGGGGAGAGCTCCCTCAGGTAGTTGTGATCCAACAGTCAAATCTCTGATCTGTCCACCTGATCCCTCAGATCCAATTAGATCCTTTGGTTCCAATTTTTTTTTTCAATTGTTTAACCAGGAGTAGCACACTAAGCTAAAAGCTTGTTTACAGGTGCAACCTGGTAGCACAGGGAAGTTAAGTGACTTGCTCAGGGTCACACAGTATGCAAGTGGGGCTGTGGGATTCAAACCCAGGTCTCCAGATTTGCAGCGCAGAGCCTTAAACCACTGCACTATACTGCCTCCCATTGAATCCATTCCTGAGATCTGAGGAGAAAGGATCCATGGATGTATGCCATAAGTATCCGATGGCATCCAACATCTTTTTTTTTAATTCTTTGATAACTGGGTAAGGCCCACTAGACACAAGTAGCTGTTTTCAGGGTTGACCTGGGAGCCCTGGGGAGGTGACTTGCTCAGAGTCACTCAGTATGCAAGTGGAGACTATGGGAATCAAACCCAAGTCTACTAGATTTACCATGCTCATTCACAGCTAATTACTCTAACATCTAGATTGTACTGCCATCCAGACATTTAGAAAAAATGGTTCTGTCCACTGGTATCTGACATCGACAGACATTATTTAAGTACCACGATTTCTCAGTCCATTACAATAAAGAAAGGGTAGAGATCCAGTTGTTAAATCCTCAGAGTGTGTTAAAAGTTTTTGCAGCATATTACTGTGTGACCTGATGGCTCAAAGTTGTCCTCTGTTAGTGATCAAGGAACTTGTCAGTCATTAAGGAGCTACAGTATAAACCAGGCATGGAATAGAAGAATATACAGAAATACAGAATGAGAAAGATTACTTAAAGCAGCAGTGCAACCTTGGAGAGCAATGAAAAATGTTTTTTTTTTCTTTCCAAAAAGCTAGCTACATTTAATGAAATCATTAGCATATCGGTCAAATCTACTTTTCTAGGTACCTCCTACGCTGCACACCATAAGTTTTTTTTCTATTTCTTGATTCTGACCCTTACCAGCTCTACAATGGTATTTCTAAGCAAAATGTTGCTGCTGTCTTTTTTTTTCTTGAGAAAAATACTAAATTAAAACAATTATAAAATACTGAAATTTAAGTGGAATTGGAAACTTTTACCACCAAATAAAACTGGAAGGCACTTAGAATCTTTTAGGGTGAAAAAAAGGTGGGGGTCAAATTTTTTGCCCAGTTTTGTTACATTGGTGCGTTAGAGATCTCTCAGCGCATTTTGAACTATGATCAATAGTAGTACATGGTTGTTGCAATGCGTGCTCTTTGTGCAGATTTAAAATATTATCATCATTATCTTTCATATAGGGACATAGCCAGCAGCATGTGCTGCCCATTGAAGATATTTTTTATACACCATCTACAAAGGATTACTGTATCCATGGTGTTTTGCACTTGCTTTTGTTGTGTTTTTTTTTGTTTTTTTGCTTTAAAATACACATATGCATTTGAGATAGTTATAAAACAAAAATGGTAGAAATATTTTCTTGTATTGTGTATGCATTCAACATGCCTGATTTGTGGTACTTGCTGTCATTGTACTTATTCCTGTTTTAATCATGTACTTTATTCCAATTTACTATAACTGTGAACTGTGTCAGTGCTATGCAATAGCATTTAACCGTGTACTGTCTCTATGCCATGTCTTTTCTCCCCTTTTCCCTTCCCCCAGGTTGCACCTGGAAATGAGACTTGGCTCACTGTGCCTTTCCCGGTCACCAATTTTCACATCAATCAATCAATAAATACTGCCCTTTTTGTAAATGTCTTTTTTTTCTCCTGCATGTCATGCCCACTGTAATGAGTCTGTAATTCTGAAGCACATAGCATTCATACCAAGAAGATAGATTAAAAAATATGTTTCTTTTTTCTGTTTTGCTGGTAGCAATTACTTGGGAGTATCTTTTGCAGTTGTCTTTTGCTGCTGATTAAGCAAACTGACTGTCGGTATGGATCCAACAATTTAAATCAAAGTACCAATGGTACTCAGTGGCACCATGGTATGTATTTGTCATTTTCTATATTAAAAGACAGATACATGCTAAACAGTGTATATGCAGATGCTGCACAATTCAGACATACACACACACACACACACACACACTCACACAAATAACCACATATACCTCAAAAAATAAACAAACATACCCCACACAGTACACAGACTAGGAACTTTAAACCTGATCGGTTTCTGCTTCTGGAGTCAGCATGATCTTTTGTCAGTTTGAAGTAATGTTTCCCAAATTGCATTTAAACCTCAGAGTCTTGCGGTCACGTGGGAGGCTGAAGGATATGGCTGCTTGAACTTGTAACTCCGTGCTGCCTCGTGTTTTCTCCCCTCTATTCTCTGCTGTAACTGAAAGGCTGAGAGGGATCGTTCTGTTCCACAAGTACTGGGAAGCTGAATGGCCATGCAAGTTGAAGATGAACCACCTGTTAAACTTTCTACTTTGCAAAAGTGCAAACAAACAATCAATCAATAAATCCACCCCCCACAGACAATTCTAAGATTCAAAAATAGTGGCTACCAGAGATCACAATGCCAAACCACTGGACCCGGTGAGGCAAGCCTTACTAATTTAGCAAATTGCTTCTTTGGTAGATGCTATTTGAGCTACTGTGACAGATACCAAAGTGAGTATGGTTGCCCTTACCACCAGAGTGGACAAAATGGAAGAATCCCTCACTGATGTAGCTGCTCACAGCTCTGCACAGGACTAGCATTTTCAAGCCGCAGAGACTTAGAACTCCTGGCTCACTGCCAAACTCAAGGACCTGAAGGGTAGAGAACAGCAGAAGAATCTTCACATTATAGGCCTTCCAGAGGGACTAGAAAGATAAAACCCTGTACAATTTTTGAGATAAATCTCTCCAAAAGGCTACAGCTGTCACTGGAGGAATACGACTTTGAGATCGAACGAGCTCATCGGATCAGCTGTGCCCAGGCATCTTGCTCCTCCTGAAAGCCCCGGCCATTCATCTTCAAGTTGCACTACTTCTGGGATAAGGAGCTAATACTAGTCAAAGCTTTGCAACTGAAGGACATAATGGTCAGTGGCTCCCACATCTCATTCTACCATGATTATCCTAAGGGCATTCTGGAGCAGTGGCAGGCCTTCCATAAAATCAAACAGGGCCTGTGTAACTGGGCCATTACTTATGCCCTTCTGTACCCTGCCACTGTTGTCTTCACCCTTCATGGACAGGTCCTGCAATTTTAGACCCCAGAAGAAGTGGATTGTTATCTTCAAATTTACTTGGGGCCACTGCTTCCCTTGGAAGCCACAGCCGAGCTGCCACCAACCGTCAAACACTGGGTAGATACCTGCACCCAGAGGATACCTGACTCTCCTATGAGATAAATACCTTAATTAATGGATCCTTAGCTGTGTACTCTAATTCTTTGTGGGCAAATCTTTGCCTTTGCTTTCAGTTCAATGGCCTGAGTATTTGCTGTCTCTTTATTAGAATTATTGGATGCCTTTCTTCATTTCTCAGGTTGAAAGCACTGGTGATGGAGCAATGACAAGAACCTTAATCAGCGACATTGGGGCTGTGTTCCCCTTGTTTTCTTATCACCATAGTCATCATTCCAATTCTTTGAGACTTGGTTTTGTTCTAGAAGATCCAGATATGTTGAGGGAATGATTTGTCTCTGGGACTACCCCAAATTTTAATGCCTCGTCATTTGCCTGGCTTTTATAGAACCCCAGATCGAACTGTGTGGCTACTTTGTTTTACAGTAGTAGCCAGAGACATTGCCAGCTATTTCCAGATATTTTGTGAAATTTCTGAAGAGTTTCTCTCTGCTACCCCTGCTGTGGAAATGCAGAAAGCAGGAGATATTTCTGGAAATATCACAGACATTTCAGGAAATATCTGTCAGTGTCTGTGGCTGCTACTGTACCTAAAAGACTGCAATTGTTTTTTTGAATTTTGTTACAGTGCAATTCAATTTCTTCGTCTAACTCCAGTGCTTTCACACTTGTATTTTCTTGTAAGTGCTGTTTTATGGAATGTCGTTTATCAAGTTATATATGTTCTAGAAATAGGTGGGTTTGCATTAGCAGCTTTGATGATTGCCCAGTTTTAGAGTTGGGTTAGCTCAATAGATTATCCCCACATCCATTTATTTTCTACACTCCTAGTTTTACTTTCCCTTCAGTTTAATTTTTATTAAGTTATTTTTTATTGTACTATTTTATACAACTCTACATCTTCTTTCCTTGTGTGTATTTTGTTGTGGGGATGTTCTGTTCTACTTTGAGGGGGCAAGGAGGGATCCTCTTATGTTCAAAATATTTTGACTCCTGTACTGTCCCTTCCCTTCCCTGATTTATTCAGTACACTAGGGTCCTATATCTTATAGCTTTCCATGAATCTAGTCTGCCCCTTTGCCTTGTGCATGAAACGCTCCTCTCCTGCTATACTTCTCTAGCTGTGGCATGGTCTGGGGTTTCCCCACTCAGTCCCTATAATTTATTATTTCCTACATATGTTGTCATTGGTTTACCTCTCATGGTGTCACTATGTGGTAACTTTCAATGCTTTACCTCTGAATACTGCTCGGGGGGCATTTAGTTTTCCAGGACATTTCTTACTAAATGTCCCTCTTGTGTGCATAATCGTCAGTATTACTCAGAGTGCAGCGCTCCATTTTTCCTGGAGTACCTCCCCCCTTTTTCCTTGCCTTTTTTTAATTTTTATGCGCTCCTTTAAGCCAGATAGGGAGGGAAGTCTTGGGGGTGGCAGGGGATCCTCACTGGCAGTGTGTAAGCGATGGCCTAAAAACTCCCCAGTACCTTCCTTCAGGGATGTGACCAGTGTGCCTCCACTGGTCATGGCATCACTTGGATTCGCCTTCTTTTTAATTTACTACATGTTTATTTAAATTTGGGTTTGCTATTTACGTTATTCTTTGTATGTATATTACTTTTTATGTTTGCTTACGCACATGTGCGAGAAACATTTTGTGACAGCTTAGGAGAGTAACGGGGTTTTGGAGGTGGAGTACTGTGGGGGTCAATGCCCCCAGTGCCTTTTAAGGCTTGTCCCACTTTTCCCAGTGCGGTGGCACACTGCTGCTGACACTAGTTCAACCAGCATGCCACCAGCTTGAAACAAATTTGCTGCTGCAATGAGGGAGCGACCCAGTATTGCAGGGCCGTGCCTTGCCTGGTGTAACATTTCTTATAACCAGGCAGCAGGTGGCAGCTCTCACCACCTGCTTCAGAGTCCCCATGAAAACTGACTTTGGGGTTCCCAATCCCCCTGTCAGCATGTCCCCATCCCTACTTCATTTGCCGATGGGGTAGCCCAATCCCCATCGGCATGATGCACCCCACGCATTTATGTGCTGAGGGGGTGCCCAATCCCCCTCGGCTCATGCACTTCCACTTCCCCCCCACACTGTATGACTGATGGGGGTTCCCAATCCCCATCAGCTCCAGTACCAACCTCCCTAACAAACACCTGGCAAGGTGGCACACTGGGAGCCCACCCCAGCTTGCTAAAAGTGTCTCACGATATCTTTGTTTTAATTTTAAATCCTGTAAAAAAAGAAAACAGTCCCTTATTCAGCCCCATGCCCCCTTCCCCAACCTATGCTCACCCGCTGTGTACTCTGCCTCCATACACCCCCTTCACCCCATACTTGCCTCTGGAACCCAGCATGATGATCTTCGGTGGACCGGGAACACGTCTGCACTCTTCAAAGCCATCCGCAAACTGAAGAATTGCCAGTAAGCTCTATAATGGCATAAAAGGATTTTTACTTTGGTGCATATCTCAGTCATATTTTCAGATTTTGGCACCAAATTTTCAACATGGGGTTCTTGTGACCCCATCTCATTAATTCAGTCACTGTTATCTCATTATTCGGTCACTGCGCGGAATCACCTTTCTGGACCGATTAATGAAATGACAGTGTCACTGTTCATGAGGTGGGCTCTCAAAAAGCCTAAGTTGCAAATTTGGTGAAAATATTCCAAAAAATAACTGTGTTATGAGCGTGCTCGAAACTTCACGAATTTGTAATATTTTCACTCCAGGTTTTCAACATTGGCATTTTTCCACACCTCCTTATGAACAGTACAGCAGTCATTTTTCACATCCTGGCCGAAATGTGTTTTCGCACTCCCGGCACAGAATAGTGCAATTGCTTGTGGGAAATCAGTGTTCAGGACAGATTAAGAAAATCACAGTGACACTGTTTATGAGCAGAGGTCTTAAAATGCCTATGTTGAAAATTTGGTGCCAAAATTCCATAAAATGACTGTGTTGCAAGTGTGTGTTGCGCAGTTTCCACGCACCTTCATAACTTTGCAAATTTGTAATATTTTCACTCCAGATTTTCAACATTGGCATTTTGCCACACCTCCTTATGAACAGTATAGCTGTCATTTTTCATATCCTGCCCAAAATATGCGTTTGCACATCTGGTGCGGTCACTGTGGGAAATTAATGTTTTGGACAGATTAAGAAAATCATAGTGACAGTGTTCATGAGCGGAGGTCACAAAATGCCTATGTTGAAAATTTGGCGAAATAATTCCACTAAATGACTGTGGTACAAGCATGTGTTGCGCAGTTCCCATGTACACTTGGAGCTTTGAGCATTTTTACTATTTTCACTACAGATTTTCAACATTGCCATCTCTTTACATCTCCCTATGAATGGTACAGCTGTCATTCTTTACATCCTGCCTGATCTGTGTTTTTGCACATCTGGCACAGAATGGCACAGTTAGTTTGGGACTCTATACAAAATCACAGTGCCATGAGAAGAGGTCCCCAATGCTTTCATGAGTTGGGTGTCACAAAAAGGCCATTTTGAAAATTTGTAGTGCAAATACCAACACACGCCCAGGGTGTTAGGGTTTCTAACCATAATGTCCCACCCTGTAGAGACTGACAGGCATCAGATGTGTAACTTTGGATCGCCGACTGTAATGCTTATGCCATCCCACTCCCACCCTGAAGCCAGTAACAGGTATCGAGGTGTGCCTTGCACTCTTCAGCCCCAGACTTCACCCCATTCTCCTGTACTGCACCCATTTCAGTGTATGTCCTTATGAAATGGGGTGACCATGAAGCCGAACACCCCAATGCACACCTCAACACTTGCCGGTCTCTACAGGATAGGGTGAGGAGAAATGCCATGAGCATTGTGGGCAGTGACCCACAGGCATACTCCAATGCCTGTTCATCTGTGCAGGGTCAAGGTGGGATTGCCATGAGTTCAGTACTTCACTGCCATTCCTCTTCTGCATCTGTCTAACTCCTGCACATCCAATACTAATATCAGCAAGCAAACATTCAGTGTTGACAAATGCTTGTTTAGTTTTGGTTTTACCAATGTACTGTTACTGATTTATTCTAGGTAGCCTTGTACATACTGTTGATAGGGTCGTGGGTGGGGTGGGGGAGGGGGAAATAGGGGATGTATCCCCCGCTGTGTCATTTCTAATCTTGTGTTAACATCTATTGTGAGTATGACTAGTGCCAGTCACCTTAGACTAGTGTCATGGAATGTGAGGGATCTTGACGATCCCAAAAAACAAAGGACTATCCTCCAATTCCTTCATGATATGCCATGTGATGTTGCTTTCCTTCAGAAGATGCATCTGATAGAGAAAGACTCTAAACTGTTGGGTCGTATGTGGGTGGGACAGTACTACCACTGTGCCTATTTTGCTTGGCCAAGAGGCATTGCCATCTTATGTAGGAAAAACCTACAACTTGGCATATCCTGGCAATTTAAAGCTCCTGAGGGTCATTTTTTATTAATCTCTCGTAGCTACTTAGCCCTTCCCATTGTTTTAGGTAGTATTCATGCCCCCAATAAGGTGGACCTCCAATTCTTTCACTTAGTTTTGTTGAACTCCCAGATACCCCAGCATTTATTGTGTTGGCTGGTGACCTCAGTCTGTCATTGGACCCTCGATTGGACCATATGGGCCCCGGGACCTTACTACGAGATTACCCCCTCAAAATAAGTGTCCACTCTTTTTCAAGAGTGTGGCCTTCATGACATATGTAGGGTCCTCCTTCAGTCTGTTATTGATTTCACCTGTAACTCTACCCCTTCCCCCCATGAATCCTTTAGCTGTATTGACACCATCTTAAACTCCTTGGATCTACTTTCTAAGACATGGGGTGTCTCGTTGGGAAGTATTTTAGGTTCTGACCATGCCCCCATAGCATTATCCCTTGCATGTGATGGTGCTATGGGTGGGCCTAATATTTGGAACCTTAGTACTTCTTTGCTACTTCAGGAGGACAGCTGAGCCTGGTTATGACAAACTAGTCAAGAATATTATTCCTTTAGTGATCCCTCTGGTTGGTCTTAGGCTACAGTGTGGGAGGCCCTGAAGGCGGTGGTTCGGGGTAAATTTAATGCACATGCTGCCCATCTCAAGAAGTCCAGAGACTCTGTTCTTAAAGCCTGGGAGGCTGAACTGAAAGCCACAGAGTTTTTTGTAAGGTAATAAAGAGGGCAAAGGCCAACACTGAGGAAGGAATTGCTAAACAGGCCAAGAGAGGAGACAAAACATTCTTTAGATATGTGGGAGAAAGGAGAAAGACTAGACGGGATCCCAAGGCTGTGGGGTGAGGGAGGAAAGCCATTAGAAGAGGACTGGGATAAAGCAGAATAACTAAATAGGTACTTTTGTTCAGTATTTACGAAGGAGGGGGAGGGCATGGGGTGGACCAGAGTCCTTTCAGCATGGAGAGAGTACAGGAGGAAGTAGATAGTTTGAAGGTGGATAAGGCCATGGGACTGGACGGGCTGCATCCAAGAGAGATCCGGGAACTGAAAGAGGAGTTGGCTGTCTACTGACAAGTTTCTTCAACATGTCCTTGGATTCAGAAAGAGTGCCAGAGGACTGGAAGATGGTGACTGTGGTACTGATATACAAGAGTGTAGCAGGGAGTTGAAGGAAAACTACCACGCAGTCAGCCTCACTGCAGTGGTGGGGAAGGTCATGGAGGCACACACTGGGGAGAGGGCGGTGGGCTGTCTGGAGGAAAGTGGGCTGCTGGATGACCGACAACATAGGTTCACAAAAGGGAAGTCATGCCTGTCCAATTTGATTGAGTTCTTCGACTGGGTGATGCAGATGATCAACCGGGAGGGGGCCTTCGACATCGTACCTCACAGAAGGCCTAGTCAACAAGCTGGAAAGTATGGGGGACAAAATAGCTAGGTGGATAGAAAGCTTGTTGGTGGACCGAAGTCAGAGGGTGGTGATGAATGGGGTACACTCCACAACAGGGTGCGTGAAAAGCGGGGTATCCCTGAGGTCAGCGCTGGGACCCCTCCCTTTTCAATATCTGCATCAGCGATATGGCGGAAGGGTTAAAGAATCAGGTGGCCCTTTTTGTGGATGATACCAAAGTCTGCAATATGGTAGACTCTGCAGGGGATGTAGAGAACATGAGGCAGGACCGGAGGACACTGGAGGGGTGGGCGTAGACCTGACAATTACAATTCAATATCAAAAAGTGTGCAGTCATGCACTTAGGACACAGGAACCTGAAGGCAGTGTACACACGCTCGGGGGAGAGAAAGTCAGGGTTATAGAACAAGAGAGGGACCTAGGAATAATAGTATCAAGTGACCTCAAGGTGAGTAATCAGTGTAGTAGGGTGGTGGGGAAGAGAGTATGGGATGCTGGCATGTGTAGGCAGGGGAATCACTAGCAGAAGGAGGGAGATCCTGATGCCCCATACCAAACCATGGTGAGACTGCACCTTGAGTACAGAGTCGAGTTCTGGAGGCCATACTAGGGGGTATGGCTTGAGACTACATTGAGGAAACTACAGAGGTAGTGTGAGAAGATGGCTCTTCACTGAGAGGGTGGTGGAAGCATGGAACAGGCTTCCAGAGGAAGTGGTGGGAACCAAAACAGTGTTGAGCTATAAGAGAGCATGAGACAGGCACATGGGTTTGTGGGGCGGTGGATGGGTGCTTTCAGAGGGAGGAGGGAGAAGTAATGGGAGGTGAAGAGGCAGACTGGATGGGCTGAGGGGTCCTTTTCTGTCGACAATTTCTTTTTTTTTTTTTTTTGGCTCCTGATCCCCTGCAGGGATCTCAGCTGTCACTCACCACCTCTCCATGCCCAGGCTTACTCCCTGGGTGGGGCCCATGGCAGGGCACACCCCCTCCCCAAGGTCACCAGTAACATGCCCTGGTTTACCCCCAAGGGTGGGGCCACAGGAGCGGGACACCACCTGGCGGATGTAGTTGGCAGTGGAGGAAGCAGAGTGGGACTTCATGCTCTGCATCTGTATTTTTGTGTGTTGTACGAGGGGAGGGATGTGCAATGATGGCCTGCATACGCCCCTCCCCTTCAGTATGGTGCCAGCAGAGCGGATTCCCCCCCCCCAGCCTCTGCTAGGGGTCCGTAGCATGCTGGTCACACTACCCCCCATACCCCTGGAGAAGGAGAGCAATCCCTAGGATGCTCAGTCCTTCTGCCCCCAGCTGGCTCTCCAATGTCCCAAGTCCGTTCCCAAACCTGGGTTGTCGGCGTTGCAGATGGACGCACTTCCTCTGTGCCAACGGGCCAGCTCTGCCAACAATTTCTATGATTCTATAGCCGAAAACACCCCAGAAGCCCACATTTAAGAGCCAGACTCACCCAGCTCAAAACTGAGATAGAAGATATTTTACAACACAGAACAGAATATGCGCTCTACAAATTAAATCAAAAGTATTGAGAGGCTGGGAATGCCTGGGGAAATTTTTAATGTCATAGTTCTGTACCCATGCTATGGAAAAGTATATTCCCCTCATTATAGACTCCACTGGTACACAGTTGACGGCGCTGAATGACATTAATCAAGCTTTCCAAGATTATTACAAGTCCCTTTACTCGTCAGAAGTTACTCCTACCCCAGATCAGCATTCCTCCTTTTATGCTGGCCTACACCTCCCCACAGTACCGGACCATCACATCTCTGCCCTAGTAACCCCTATTCAAATTTCAGAGGTTGCGTAGGCAATCCAGAGCATGGCACAGGGCAAATCTCCTGGCCCAGATGGTTTTCCCTCTGAATTCTATGCGGCCTTTTCAGATCTTCTGGCCCCACGGTTGGCCTTTGTGTTTAACGAAGCTTGGAAGGTTAGGACACTTCCTCCTACCTTTTCAGAGGAGATCATTACTCTTATCCCCAACAAGGGCAGGGATAGTATCCTTTGCTCCCAATTTTGGCTGATTTCCTTACTTAATGTTGATATGAAAATTTTTGCCAAAGTTTTAGCTGAGTGTCTGTAACCAGTCACCCCCCCCCCCCTTTTTTGATACATCTAGACCAAGTGGGTTTTGTCCCAGGGAGGTTAGGGTCAGATGATATTCTCCAGACCCTTGACTTGATCTGGGAAGCCAGTTCCTTCACTCAGCCCACTGCAACCCTGTCACTTGATGCCAAGAATGCATTTGACAGGGTGTAGTGGGAATACTTGTTTGATGTCTTAGCTAGATTTGGCTGTCCTCCTTCCTTCCTTCATCTCATTGTTTCAGCTTTTGTACAGTGTGCCCATGGCTGCCGTCCTCACAAATTCATTTTTATCTCCCTATTTTCCTCTTCATAGAGGCACCAGACAGGTATACCCTCTCACTCCTTTACTGTTCCTTCTTACTGTGGAACCCCTGACCATCAAAATCAGAGCTGATCCTTGTTTCCTTGGGATAGTGGTGAGTGATGACTCCTAACAAAACTGCACTTTTTGAAGATGATATCACCCTTTTCCTATCTAATCTCTTTACTTCCCTCCCAGCCCTGCAAGAGATTGTCTTTCACTACTCATTCCTCTCTGGTTACATGCTAAACAGTACTAAATCCCAGTTGCTACCCCTCAACAATGCCTGTATGGAGGAGTTGTGTTCAGCCTACCGTTATCAGTGGGCTCCGGATAGTGTTGTGTGTTTGGGAATTATTCTAACGTTTACACTGCCTGCCACTCTCTCAGCCAGTGCCCAGAAAATGCTAGATGCTGATATTCTTTACTGGAAACACCTTACTCTTTCCTTCTGGGGTAGAGTCAATGCACTGAAGCTGGTGGCCCTACCCAAATTGCAGTATATGCTGGCAGACCTGCCCCTGGACGTCCCTTGCCACATTTTCAAGAACCTCTCATCTAAGCTGTCTGCATTTATATGGGAGGCTAAACCTTCCAAGATATGACTTTGCAGCATCCCTGGAGAGATGGGGGACTTGGTCTCCCCGACTTGAAATTGTTTCATGACTTATCCATCCTTCACCAGGCAGGGCTTAGTTATGTTCCCCGATTGACCCCCACTTGACCCAGCTGGATCTCTGTAGAGTTAACTCAAGGCCAATTGCCAGTCCCTCAGGCTTGGATTTTTCCCAGTCGGTCACTCCGTACAGGCATCTCTCCCTGTGCCCGATACATAAGGTGTATTTGGAATCGGTATCTTGGTCAGTTAGGTTGAGAAGCCCAAGTGTCTCCAACCAGACCCCTCTGGCTAAATCCTACACTATCTTCTGATGGTAAACCTATCTACTGGAAGGACTGGAAAGAGAGGGGTATCACCACTGCCCAGGACCTCATTGATCCAGTGATGGGCAGCTGTTCTACTTTTACCACTCTCCATTTGAAATGTGGTCTGCCTCAGACTCAATTTCACTAATACCTACAAAATCCTGCCCTTATAAAGCAAAAATTTGCTAAGAACCTTACCCTTCCTCTACCGCATCTCCTGGACCAATGTATTGCCACTTTGGATGGTCCCAACACTTGATGATTAAACTGAATTCCTTTGGGCTCCTGCCTGTCCTCCTCCTGTAGCTGTGGACCTGAAAGATAAGTGCAAACTTGAAACTGGGCATACCGATTCCCTCCTCAGACTGGGCACAGGTATGGACCATTGCCCACCAATCTACTAGGGAACTACAGGCCTAGTCCATCCAATTTAAGATTTTGCATCGGGCCTACAGGACCCCTCCCAATGGCTTTATCGAGCTGGCCTCTTAGATAACAGTGTCTGTTGCACATGTTCCTTGCCCCAGGCGTCCCACATTCTATGGTCTTGCCCTAGCATAGAGCTTTTCTGGAGTAGAATGTGGGCTACCTGTTCCCTGATTATTCCAGATTTAGGGATTGGAGACCTGGCTCTCCTGGGACTCCCTCAGGTAAATCTTTCCATGGCCAAACCCCAGCTGGCTAAACTGTACCCTGATAGCAGCTAAACATGTATTGCTGCAGCACTGGAGAGACCCTGATACCCTGTCCTATGAGGAATGGTTCAATCTCCTGACTCTTACTGCCCGATACAAAAATAAATCCCTTCACATTTTGGGTAAACTGCCTGTTTACTAGAGAATGTGGCAGCCCTTTATTGATAAATTTCCCCAGATGACTCTGCTTCTGCTGTGACCTAATGGTTGAATCCCCATACTATAATACATTTGGTCCAGACCAGCTCTCTATCCATCAACCCCATTCCATGACCTCTGACTTTGTAAGCTATTCCTGCTACCCTTCCCAGCTTCCTTTTCGGCCTCTCCCCCTTCCTCCACTCCCCCATCCTCCATCTTCCATATTTTGTTTTTCGGTTACTAGTGTCACATTCCACTAATCTGACATCTGTGTTATTAACCTTTTCAATTCTAGGTAGGCAACTTATGAGGTATTGTTCATTAGACTGTTCTTTTAGTTGAATAGGCTGGCTTACTATTATTAGCAAGGCTCCTATAATGTGCACGTATTGGATAATTTATATTTTCATCCATTTATATAATAATTTTGTTGACTGATAATTATGTTAACTGTTTATATGGTTAGCTAACTATAGGATGTGGATTTATTTGAACAATATTGTATGTGTTCTAATTTGGAAAACTCAATAAAAACTTTAATGGCAACCCCAAAAAACCCTCAAAGTCTCATCTTGAACTTTTTAAATTATTAGCAATGTAGAAATTCAAAGCTTGCTTACAATTCTACCACTAATATCAGCAATAGCATCTGACAATTGATCTCATGCTACACAAATTGTAGTGAGAAAGGGCAAATGTTCCCACTGGGATCAGATTAAGAATTATAAAGTAAAAGTAAGTAATGGTTCAGTGTTAACAACATAAATTGTAGTGAGAAAAAAAAGTAAAATGTTCACAATTGGGAACCAAACAGCCTTTTACCCACTACTGCTTGGTAGCCTGCAGCTCAACCACTGTTCTAAGATTCCTTGACAAGAGATGCATGCTGTGGCAAAGGACATCCAGCTGTGGGTGCAGACCCCCACACACACACAGCCATAGTGGATTTTAGTAATGAAAAGTCTGTCAGTTTGAAGTATTGTTTCCCACATTGTACTCAAACCTCAGTATCTCAGCTGGGACTTTTCAAGTTATTTGCAGTGTACAATTTCAAACCTTGTTGAAACTCTGTCACCATAATTAACAATGACATCTAACAATTTCTCTTGTACTAGTGTACATAAATTGTAGTGAGAAAGAAAAATTGTATTGTGGATCAAACCAGATTCCTTACCTCATCCCTGTACTGCTTGGTAGCCTGTAGCTCTATCACTGTACTAAGGATCCTTGATAAGAGATGCATGCCATGGCAAAGAACATGTAGCAGCAAGTGCAAACCCTCTTACACAGGCATTCAAACAAAGGCATATTGTGGAAGCTGGAGGTGGTGCAAGCAGCCATCCAGCTAAGAACAATGAAGAATAGTCCTGCACTTGGGGAGTTGAACAAAGTAGTGGCAAATGCTGAATAAAGTTAAAGTGATTTTGTTTCAGTACTAGTGGAGAAAACCAACTAGAACCCTCTGCCCTGGTAGCTTCAACCCACACAGACTCTTCATCAAGGGGTGGACCTAGAAGGTAAGGGAACAAGCACCCTTTTATACAAGAGTCTCTTAAAGTTGTTTACACCCTATTGTGAGAAACAGCATTCTCAATTTAATGCCCTTACACAGCTGCAGAGGACTGTAGTAATGAACAGTCAGTCAATTTGAAATAGTGTTTCCTAAATTGCATTCAAACCACAAAGTCTCAACTGGAACTTTTCAAGTTTTCTGCAACGCAGAACTTAAGCGTTGCTGAAACTATATCACTAACATCGACAATAGCGTCTAACAATTCTCTCATACTATGTAAATTGTGGTGAGAAAGAAAAAAATGCTCCACACTGGGGATTGAAACCAGGCCCTCTACCCACTACTGCTTGGTAACCTGTAGCTGTACCACTGTAAAAAGATTCCTTGGCAGAAGATGCTTGCTGTGGCAGAGGGCATCTGCAATGAGTTCAGCCCCCCACCACACACAGCTGCAGTAGATTCTAGTAGTGGGCAGTTTATCAATTTAAAGTAATGCTTCCTGAGCTGCATTGCAAGCTATAAAGTCTCACCTGGAACTTTTCAAGCTATCTGCAATATTGAACATTGAACCTTACTGCAATATTATCATTAACAACATCAATGTAATCTAACAATTTCTCCAGTACTACATAAATTGAAGTGAGAAGGGAAAACACATTCCATACTGTGGATCAAACCCAGACTTGTGTAGGTTGGAAACCTTATGACAAGGCGTAAAAGTTCTATCACTGACATCATCAATTTATTTTATTTAGTTTAATAACCGAGTAGGTATACTGGCAACTGGCACCAGGTGCCTTTTTTCAGGCATGACCTTGGTACTGAAGAGAACAAGTCAAAATAGTGGAACATTGCAAATATATATAAAATTCTTTGCAAAAAACTTTGTTAATGCCCCAGTTAGGGTAACTGAATGCCACAAAAGTAAGGAAATGTGGCTTTAAGGTTCCAAACCTAACTCCTCACCTCCACCCTCCCCCCCCATAGCAAAAAGGGGAAAAATAGGGTTTTCGGTCTCCAGAGTCTTGGAAAATCTGTGGTGGGGTCTTTCTTGGAGATGTCAACACTAATGCTTCTCCTCCCCCAAGCCCATAGCCTCTAGTCTGAAGCACAAGGTACAGCTCCAAGTCAGTGCCTCATAGTGATACACTCTTCAAAGGTAGAGCAGTATGTCTTGCCACATGTTGCTAACACAATTTGTTGTAGCTTTCTTCATGCAGGGCCTGTAGATCGTGTTTGATGTTTTTTGCTCAGGGAAAGGGGTGGGCATTAGGGTTGAGAAACTCAAGGAAGACAATACTATTGATTCACTAAGACTGTAGAGACCCAAAACCCTAATGTTTTTTTTCCTTTTGCTTCTTGGGGGTTAAGGGTGGGTAGTTAGAGCTGGAAACCCTAAGCCATATGTCCCTACTTTCATGTTGTTCAGTTACCCTAACTGGTGCATTGACAAAGGTTTTATTTTTCAAAGAATACCCTTTCTTCCTGAGATATTGGAATTATATCCTACCTGCGTGAATGGATGTAGATTTTCTGCACCAAGGGAAGACTCCATCTACATACAGACGTACAGGGCCATGTGGGCCTTGCACTTCCATACAGCAACAGATGTGAAGAATTCATGGGGCTGTTTCATGGGCTGCAGATGCAGAGGGCCCTGCGGTACCTACACTTCTGTGTGGCTGCAGATACTGATGTACAGGTCAAAGAGTACATCTGTCAGCCAATGCACAGGTCCCTTTGCCACCCACGGGTAGAGAGGTACAGGGCTGTGTGCCAACAGCACAGCTGTCTTTGCTATATGGTACCCAGGCCTGTGTGGACAACCCTGCACCTTTCATTCAGTGGCTGGGGGTTGTTGCATGATAGTGCCTCTCTGGGTCGCCGAGCTTACCATCAACTCGGCTCACCAGCGCAGGTTCACAAAACATATCCACTGGGGTCAAGACAGGCAGTACTCACAAAGTTTAACAGTTATATATTTTTTTTTAAGTTTGACCCCAGATTTTCAAGATACTCATTTTATGATGCGCCTTATGAACATGACATGTACCATTTATAGTATATTGAATGAAATGTTCTGTTGCACCAGACATGCAGAAACACATCTCATCCAGGATTTAAAAAGTAACACATATTACGTTTATAAGATGATGTGGAAAAATGGCTGTGTTGAAAGTTTGGAGTCAAAATATTGAAAATTAGTAAAGTTATGCGTTAACATACAAATACTGCAAAGTTCACTCATAACCTGGGCATTTTACTGTATTTGTACACCAACTTTTCATCATAGCCTTCCTATTACCCTGAATGAACAGCAAAAAAGGACTGCCGGGAACAAGGGTGCGTGGGCCAAAAAGCACAATCAGCAGTAAAAGGGGAAGGCTCACACTCCAAAGTTGTCAGTTCAAAATATAAGCCAATGAGTCAAATGTAAAAGTGGAAAAAGATTTATTGACACTTACATCAGTTCATATAACAAGAGAAGTTCAGCCAAACGGAAAGTGCCCCTCAGCCTGAGAAAGACACCTGACAGCGTTTTGTGCTCCTAAATAGTACTTTATTTCAACATAGCCATTTTTTCACACCACCTCATGAATGTGAAAGGTGCCATTTTTCAAATCCTGACCAAAATGTGTTTTAACACCTGTAGTGCAGAATGATGTTTTGGTGGGGATTTGAAACTTTTCACCTACCGGGTTTATTAGGTGAGGTCATAGGAGGCAGTAAAAGGGAAGGCTCACACTCTAAAGTTGTCAGTGTAAAATATAAGACAACGAGTCAAATGTAAAAGTGCAAAAAGTTTTATTGACACTTACATCTGTCCATAAATCAAGAAAAGACCAGCCAAATATAAAGTGCCCCTTAGCCTGAAAAAGACACCAGATGGAATTTTGTGCCCCTAAGTTGTGCTTTGTCAAGGGTACAATGATTAGAAAAAGTGCTGCTTAAATAGTATGAAAATGTGACATCATAACAGGTGTAATAAATATCCCCACCCTCAAGACAATCCTTAAAGACACACATACTAAGCACTCTTAAAAACTATGAATGTAATCGGAGCAATGCCAGATGTTAGATAAATATGACAAATAGATTAAATTCATAATTTTTAAGAGTGTGTGTGTATGTGAGACAAAGTGTTATTTAAGGGCACGCAATGTCATTGGATGTCTTTTTCAGGCTAAGGGGCACTTTATATTTGGCTGGTCTTCTCTTGATATATGATTTGATATGTGTCAATAAATCTTTTTGTACTTTTACATTTGACTCATTGGTTTATATTTTGCACTGACAACTTGAGAGTATGAGCTTTCCCTTTTACTGTTTCCTATTACCTCACCTAATGAACCCGGTAGGTGAAAAGTTTCAAATCCCCACCAAAACATTCTGCGCTACAGGTGCTAAAACACATTTTGGCCAGTATTTGAAAAATGGCACCTGTCATATTCGTGAGGTGGTGTAAAAAATGGTTATGTTGAAAATTTGGGGTACAAATATGTAAAATTACAGAAGTTATGAGTGAGCTTAGAAAACGTTCAACATACGCACATTACTTTACCATTTTTACATATTTTGACCACCAGTTTTCAACATAGAATTCTTATGACCCCACCTCAAGAGTGGTGAAAATGTTCAAATCCTGATGGAAAGGTGATTTTGGCAAATAACTGTGAAATCACCTTTTAGAGTTGATTTGCATACTTCCACTACCATTGGTCATGAGGTGGGATCCCAGAAAGACCATGTTGAAAATCTGGGGTCAAAATATGCAAAAATGACAATGTTGTGCATCAAAGTTAGAAACCCCATTGAAATACATTGAACTGCACTTACCTTAGTTTCTCATATTGCAGTCAGTAGTTCCAACAGCAAGATGTATCTTTGCTTGGAGAGTGGATTTTCACCATGGAGCATGTTTAGGTGAGTGAGGGTGTGTGTGGGGTGGTGGGTGCTGAGTGGGAGTTCAGAGTGTGGGCTCAAATTGTCGAGGAACCTTTTGCTTTTTTGCAGGTTAAAAAACTAAAAAAAAAATTGAAGGTTAGTTTTCTTTATTTCAACTCAGTTGACAATCTGTTGAGCAAACAAGGGAAGTAGTACTGGAGTGGGCACCCTGGTCCACTTAAAAAAATAATCATTGGGAAGGGTGGGCCACCTGGAGGGGAAAGGGGAAGTAGCAGTACTGGGGGTTGGCACCCCAGTCCACTTATAGATAGGAGATAGACAGAGAGAGATAGAGAGATTGACAGAGAGACAGACAGAGAGACGGACAGAGAAAGAGAGAGATAAAGATAGACATGTAGAGCAGGGGATCGGTGGCTCACTGCCCTCACTGTAGCATACCCCACAACTTCCAGCTGTGGCTGCAGAACTCAAGAAAGTCCCACTGTTTGCATACAGAGAACACATGTGAAGCACTCCTCTTCCTAACCTTGGTTCCCTTGATTTTGGGGTGCCTAGAAAAGGTATTTGTGGCATTGTTTTTAAAAAACAAACATCAGAATCTAATTTTAATGCATTTTCTATGTTTGTGAATTTAAAACGGAAAAAAATGGCTGCTGACACAATGTGTGTTGTATTTTTCGGCATGAAAGGTAAATCATGGAAATAAGCACTTGCACAGTTTTTTTTTACCAGTTGAACTTGAACGTTAACTCAAAAATTGCATAACTCTAAAACAGTATAATATTTGTTCACCAAATCTTTGGCAAGCACACCCTTGGCCCAGGACCCTTCAGATATGAACATTTCAGGGAAAAAATTCCATACCCTCTAGGCTGTAGATGAGAACAGAAAGTGTACAAGGTAAGTAGGCCTTTTTTCCCCCATTTTTGGTACTCCGTATCTTGAAAACTGTACAAGATGCTGTCACAAAACTTTTCACATCTTGAGACTCTGACAGCCTTACCACACATGTCAAATTGTTTGCTATTTTGTGAAATGACACCAAAGTTATTAAGGTACAAAAATTGGGGTTTAACATTAAGCAGCCTACTCACCTCTAACTATAGGGGTGCTACTATGCCCCTGTAATACGCAATAAAGTGACACGGTGCAAGAGTATAAACATTCAGACATGTGCAATATCCACCAGGTAGGTTATACAAAGCAGGTTCAAACATTAGCATTGAAAGCTTTAGGGGGAGAAACTGCTCTAATTGAGGATGGAATGAATCAGTGACATCATGCAGCCAAATCACTCATACTGAATGTACCTTTGTACCTGACTAAATGCAAAAAAGAGTATGCATGACTACAATAGGTGCTAACAAGCTAAGCTTGCTGGCACCTAAAAATGTAATGGAGAAAAAGTGGAAAAGAGTTGCTGAAGAGACTGAAGTAATTAGGACAAAGAGAAGGGTAGCTCAGCACCTTTGAGAAGCATTGATCCTTTAATCAAATACTTGTGGTGCGTGACCACAGAGTAACTGTAGTGCTTTTCATAGACTATATCCTAAAGTTATTCACAAGCAGTTTATTTGCCCAAGCCAACCTAATTGAGATGTCAGATCTCAGTTCCTGTTGGGATTGCTTGTTGCACTGTACACTACTGGTACTTTTATTGATTTTTGTATCCAGTTCTACATGGGCACTAAAGTTTTGTGCTTATCCTCTGTATTCTTCCATTATCTCTGCCCCGCCATTCTAGCCACCACATGTTTTCTGTGTGTGTGTGTGTGTGTGTGTGTGTGTGTGAGATTGGAATGCCATTTAAGGACGGCACTACACACTACCCCAAGTCATTGCCAGTGACCAAGGACCCAGTCCAATAAGCAGTACTTTTATTTTACCAGGGTTGAGGGTCAGCCAGCTTACGGCCATTCGGTCATTAATCTCAAACAGGCATCTGAATATCATAGCTGCTGAATCAACTTTATGAAATGCAAACAAAAGGTGTAACTGAGCATCATCTGCATAGCAGTGAAACTGTAAGTTAGACTACAAATAGCACTGGGGACTGATTCAAACCCTGAGGCACTGCACAGCACAGTGCAGTAGGCTCTAATGAGACTCATCCAGACATTACCCACTGCCAGGCAGGAATGACTCAAGCTTGTCCAAACCAGTCCAAATGAGCTCTCATAGCACTCACTCAGGTATATCAGCACCCCATAGTCCACGGTGTCATATGCTGAGTAGAGATCAAGGAGAACAACAATAGATTGTTCACCCTTGTCCTTCATCAAGAAGAGATCATTGAATACTCTGACAAGAGCTATCTTGGTGTTGTGTCTGAAACCAAACTTAAATGGCTCCAGTTCACCCCCTTTCGTCGACACCCCAACGGCTAAACAGGAAAAAAGACCATTATGGCAACATTCATGTTAATGGTCCTTTTTCTGTGTTTCGCCTTCCCTCAGTGTTCCACCCCCTCCCTGGACCAAATCCGACCTGGTGCAGCCCCCCCATAGAAAACACCCTTACAACAGGTGGCACGATACCTGCATCTCTATTGTGCCGTTGCTGTGGGGGAGGTTGGCATTGTCACTGTCAACCAAACTTGATGCTTCCGAATAGCTCATAGATGTCATAACAGTCCAGTTGAGTCTCAAGTTGTATTGCTGCCACATGTTCAATAACCTTGCATACAAAATGGAGTGTTTGAAATCTGTCTATTGTTTGCCAGAATGTCAGGGTGCAGTGATGGCTTTTTGAGGAGGTTTCTTATCACTGCCCTCTTCAGTACAACAGGGAGATTATCCTCCTCCAGGGAACGCCTAACAATTCCAGCAAATGCTGGGGACAAGAATTACTATCAGTTGATGAAAAGCAAGGTCAAAGCAAGGCCCAGGATACAGTAGGTGGTATGCAGCTAGCTGGGACACCTGTTCACTGATAACTGGCTGAAACTTAGCCCATGTTATCAAAATAAACAACGCATCATGACCCCAACTACCACCAGTCAGAACACGACTGCCTGCTGATGTCCTGATGACTGGCATCCTGTCAAGTAAGAATTATTCAAACCTCACACTTCTTTGTATCAAATGCTTCCCTAGATCTCAGTCAGGAATGGATGAAATAATCTTTCCATAGTGTGGTAGAGCTAGGTCAGTCTATTCCTCCCAACAGCAATAACCCGTGACAGATGCTCTGCCTTCCTCATGGTGATTGCCTTCTGGTAATCACTGCAGTGAGTTTCCAGTGCCAATTTTGTCAGCCTTGGAGCAGGACATCTTCCAAAATGCTCCATTTGCTGCCTTAGCAACTTCAGCCTTCTCAGCTCATAATTATACAACAGCAAGCTTTAGAGGGAGGTTGCAGGGTGGAAACAGACTGGTGTCAATAGCAGCTGTGATAATCACACTGATTATACCTGCTTATGCAGCAGGGGGCAGACATATGAATCTATCCTCTGTTCCATCCTTAATTTACTATTATACAGTAGGTATCCATTGCACACTCTACTCCCTCAGTGCAGGCATCCAACAAGTTTTAAACACTCAGGGCCCGATTTTCAGAACTGAGTAGAGCGCCGCAAGAGACGTGCGTCAGAGAGTTTGACACAAGTGCTGACTTGTGTCAAACCATACTGAAAGTGGGATTTTCAAAGCAATGTGCCAAAAAAACCCTCTGTTACAAGTCCCTTGCAGTGATGCAGCTCAGTTCTGACAACTCCCCCGTGACATTTCTTTGCATACGTAGGGGAGACGGTTTATGGGGCTTGTGCCACAGCTTTGGCGCAAGCTGCTATAAAATGAGGGTACTGTCACAACTTGTGTCCCAGGTTATAAAGGTGGGCACAAGTTGTGACAAACCCTTGGTCACAGGTGTAGCAGACTTTGAGGGGATGCAGGGCTTGGCTGAAAGCCCTGCATTCCTGTTTGAAAATCGGGCCCTCAGTATCACCTTGAGAGTATTAGGCTCAAGGTTGCACTTTGATCAGTTCTGGACTGTTTCTACCAGTGTGCTACACTGGGGACCTGAACTGAAATTACACTGCATCAGGATCCAACCAAGTCATTGCATCAACCTTGATATCTTATGTATATATATCAGATCTACTGTATCTTGCCATCCAAAATGTCTTCCTCATTGTGAAGACCAGGTCCTAGATGTGACTTTAAATGTGTGTAACAGCAACAGTTGTCTGCACAAGGTCCAGCAAGAATATAAAATGGAGGAGCTGCTGAGCAACAGAGCAGATTAATCAACAACCAAGGCTTGCCCCTCCTAATCATCGTTGTTATCCAGCCTTTTTGGTCTATAGTCCTTGTTTATGGAATCAGCTTTCACTTGTCTTTTGGTGATGTATGGATCCTAGACGTTTAAAAAAAAAAAAAAGAAACATTCTTATATAGTATGGCATGTAAAGTTACACAATTGCTACGTATTAATTTTGTTTTTATTGTGCATGTGACCAGATTTTCTTGCCTGCTACATAAGCTTCTGTGTGGTGTTGGTGTTTTGCTGTCTGGTCTGTTCTTTTGGAAGGAATAATACTTTGTCCCATACTAAGAGTTTGTGCTAGCTATGATTTTTTTTGTTTTTTTTTAGGTGGGAGGTATATGTTTTTAATTCATTGTTTTTGCCTTGATTTTTATAGTTCAAGAATTTGATATTTTTGTAATAAACTGAATAAATAAAGATTATGATTTTGTAATATATAGATCTTTATAATAATACTATCAGGAAAGTATATTAAAAATGTCCCGTAATACCACAGTTGGAATCCATCGATAGTATTACAGGATCTTATAATGCTATCAATGGAGCTAAGTGATAGTATTGCAGGAAGAACACTGCTTATGTCAGAAAGTGAAATGAAACACTGTTCTGCCTAGAATCAGCTGTCAGCTGCTGTAAAGATGCTCTCTCCTCACCTGTCCAAACTAAAATTATAAATGTAAAACTCTACATATTGCAAAAAAATAACAAATAGGGGACTGTGATTTCTTGGCTACATTACCATGTTGAGGTTCTGGGGATATGTTGGAAACTCTTGAGCTTTGCTGTCAAGGTTCACATGTTCCCAGAATCTTGTGTTGGTATTATAGCTTTGTAATACACAGTTATCTATTATTCTATTTATGCTGGATGGTGTGGGACTGGTGCCTACTACGTAAGCTGCCAGTTACATCATCTAGTCCTAACTATAGCCTCATTAATGGTTCAGCTCTGTGCACAGTTTAGTCTTACTGCCAATGTCAGTGGATCAACTTGACTTTTGTTATGGCTAAGTCCATACTGTACCTAACTGACATCACCCTCAGGCTGGCAGCTACAGTCACAAGGTAACTTAAATGTGAAGTACGCTGCTTCAGTCATCATTGTGATCCTCTTACTCTCACTAAGAATTGGAGCAAATTAATAAGGATGTATTAGAGCTACTGTACATGTTCTGAAGTATGAGAAGAGACAGTTTAGATAGGTATAGTATACATTGCTGTTAAAAAAGTAGAGTGACATACTTTAATAGAAAGAGCATCACTGTTGGTACTCTTAACAGGGAAACATTTGCAGGATTAAGAGTGTGTATAATGCTGTTGATAGTGTATAGGGCCTACTCCTATAGTCCTATAGTTCCTTTAAAATTTGGCACACTAGACTCCTATTAGCCTGAAAAGATTTTAAAGGGAGATTGTGTTCTGCACCATGTGAAACATCCTTTGCACAGTGGTGGTTCTTATCTGTGGCATAAGGAGCCCTAGTCAATCTGTTGGAATGTTTTTTTTTTTCCTGATCACAGCGGGTTTGACAGATTCAGTTTTTAAAGTAGGCATTACAATTCTTCATTTTTTTTCTTCCAGACCCTGCTCATTGCCCTCTGCTCTTGTTCCAATGTTAATATATTCTCTGTAAGAACGAGCCCTGTGAGAACACCCACAATTGGTACTAGAGAAATATTTTCTTAACTTTCTGAGGCTTCCTGGAGCTTGCATTGAAGAATAAAGTGTGAAGACAGAGTGGCATTGTGATTTGCAGCTCAGTACACCAGTATCAGGACTGAAATGCACTAGTTTATTTCCACAGTGACAGTCCTAAGAACACTTTTTGCTGGACTGGATTTGAAACCAGAGGTAAAGGAAAAATAAGAAACACATCTGTAATATTGTGCCATATAATGCTTCTCCATGTTTCTGTCATGCTGCTTCATTTAACACCCACTGTTTCATTATGTACATTAACTGCTGAAACTATCTGTAAATTGTTGACTCTTATTTACAATTAATTGTCCCTTTTTTTAATTATCATGATCACTTACATTATGTAGAGTAAGCCGTAAAATGCTCCAGCAATTTAATTACAACAAATTTATACTTTTTTCCCTTTTAGAGATTTGAATTATCTACTGAGATTTCTATATTCTGGCATATACAGTACCATGTTATCATTCCTTCTAATATTCCCAGTTATTGTCTGGCAAGGGATATTTATTCGAACCAGTTGTGCATCAGGTGATCAATCAAGTAAGTAATGTACTACAAACATAACCAGAGAGTTAAAGGATTTAATGTGCTGTTTTTCCTCTTTAGGATTTATAAGTACATAGTGTAACTGAACCCTGATATGTGTGATTTACTGCATACACAGTATATGCTTCTCTCTGGGGTACCTGCACAGGCAAGGCCATTATTACAGACTGCTGTTTGATGAATGTTTGCATAAATATATTCATTACCAGTCGAACTCATTTTTATGTTGCTTGCACGCATGTGCAAGAAACATAGTGCCATCATCGGAGATTTCGGAGGTGTGTCACCTCCTCCTCCAATTCAGTCAGTGAGCTGGCAGGCACAGCCCCTGTAAGCCAATGCATTTTGGAGCTGTCTATGACTACGCTCCAAAATGCAGTAACTCTGATTGAAAGGGAACTCACGCTTCAGTGAGCAGAGATAAACTGTAAGCTCCCCGACACGCGGGCATCGCGCCCCCACCATGCTGTGTAGCCGCAGGGGTGCCCAATCCCATCAGCTGAGCTGCGTCTCCCCCAGTTGTAGGTGCCAGCTGGGGCCCACCCCAGCGTGGCAATCCATCCATGGGCGTGAGGGTGCCCAATCCCCGTCGGCTGGACACCCCAACATCCTTGTGCGCGCTGGGAGCCCACCCCAGCATGGCAAACAGTCCACACAACGTCTTTTTATTTTGAACCTAAAAAGCGAAAGCGGTCATGGAGCGGCTCCCAACCCCACACCCGCACACTCTGTGCACCTCACCCTCCCCCCCACCCCATGCCTCTAGACTCTGGCCTTGACGATCTTGATGGACGGGAACACGTCTGCACTCTTCAAAGCCGACCGCGAACTGAGGAAATGCCGGTAAGCTGTATAATGGCCTAGATAGGGGGGTTTCAACTTTGTTGCATATCTCAGGCATTTTTGGGAATTTTTGCACCAAATTTTCAACATGGGGTTTTTGGGACCCCTTCTCATGAATGATGTCACTGTCATGGCGTTATTCAGGCCGAAGGTGATTGGCGATCACTGCGAGAATCACCGCCGAATCTGAAGCAAGTCATTCAATGACATCTTCATGAAGGAGTCTAAAACCATCATTAATCTGATGCAAATCTCAAAAATGACTGTTTCTAGTCCTTGTGCGAGTACCTATGCAGGCTCGTAAGTTTGCAATTTTCAATATTTTCACTCCAGATTTTCAACTTTGCCCATTTTACCACACCTTCTTATAGTAGTACAGCTGTCATTTTCACATCTCACCCAAAGCGTGTTTCCGCCCATGTGTTACACAATGGCGTACGTCGATTGTCTTGAAATCAATGTACAGGATAAATTAAAGAAAATCACAGTGACACTGTTCATGACCAAAGGTCTTAAAATGGCTGTGTTGAAAATTTGGTGAAATAAAAAAATGACTGTTTTTCGGCGTCGTGTACCAGTTCCTCATGCCTTTCGTAAGTTTCTTGTTTTGCAATATTTTCCTCCAGATTTTCAACATTGCCATTTTATTACACCTCCTTATGAGCAGTACAGCTGTCATTTTCACATCTTGCCCAAAAATGTTTTCCGCCCATATAAGCACAATGGCACAGTCGATGTGCAAAATCAATGTATGGGACACATTAAGAAAATCACAGTGACATTGTTCATGAGCAGAGGTCTTAAAATGGCTATGTTAAAAATTTGGTGAAAAATTCCTAAAAATGACTATTTCAAACAACATGAAGTCTTGCTATATTATGACAATTGCAGTTTGTCCAGCCTTAGAACTGCTCCAGAGATGAAAGAGTTAACTTCCATGCCAGGCATGGAACTTGGAGCGCGAGCTCGGTTAGAAAAGCTCTGTCTGGATAATTTCAAACTGAAACTGTCAGATTCTTTACTCCGCCTCACTGAACAGTCGCTCCAGAGATTCCTCCTACTGCTCGGTTCATTTCTCAGTTTAAAAGTGTTTTTCTCGGTTAAATTCAACCGCGATTATAATTATTTTTACCGAAAAACGATCGGTTCAAGCTCTGTCTGTGGTATTGTAAGTAATAGACAGGTTTATTTCTGTGTGGAACTTGTAAATGTTTATCGGTTCGGTTTGAACCGATCAGGTTATTTTAAAACTTTTCTAAAATCATTTAAAGCTATTTAGAGTGCGGTTCCGGTTCTTATCGGTTCTAAAAAAACTAGATTTCATTACGGTTTCTTCCACGACCCGTGACACGGTTGGGAACCTATAAGGGTGTCTTGCCTGGCATTTGTCGGAAAAGGGCAAGTTTTCGGTTAGAGCTGGCATTATTCTGAGGAAACCCTAAAGAAAAACCGGCCCACTGGGTTTCAACACTGTAGTGTCTGTGGGAAGCCTTTGCCAAGGCTGACCCACACCACATGTGTTTATTGTCTGGGTTTGACCACCTCAATGCAGACTGCCAGATTTGCAAGAATTTCCCTGCAGCTACCTAGATAAGAGGTTGGTAGGCTCAGGGGCGAGAGAGACCAAAAGTCCGCTGACCTGGATGGCCAGCCGGTTCGGTGCCAACCGAACGGAGGAAAGTACCCTCTGAACAGGCGAGACTTCCTCGCAAACAAAAACTGACTCAAAGGAGCCAGTTCAGCAAAGAGAACTAGAAAATCAGCAGGTGTGGAGTCAAAATTCCTTCTCCAACTGTTGCAGAAATAATAAGCGATCAAATTGTCCATCGCTTTCCCGGTTCCGTCCGAACCGCCACTATCTGGCAAAGAGTCGGTTCGGCCGGTTCCACCAGTTCAAGAATATGATATAGAGGAGTTTTATGAACCAGAGGAGGAGGATGATTATGAACAGTGAATGTGATTTTGAAAGTCTGGATGTGCCCATTGAACGGACATCTCCCCAGACAGACCTTTAGGAGAGTCTCCCCTAGGCTTTCTGAGTCCCTTCTCATTTCTGTTTTATAAAAAGTTGCTGAAACCCTCCAGCTCCCTTTGGAGGAAGCTGTGGATGAGCAAGAGGAGCCTGACTTTGTGGAGATGATGGATATCCCAGAGTCCAGGAGATTGTCTATTCCTTTACATAAATCCTTTAGGAAACAAACAATAAAAATTTTAAAGCTCCTAATTCTGTACCTCCTGTGGATAAAAAGATGGACAGGAGGTACACCTTGTCAGGTCCTGATACAGAATTTCTTTCACAGCAATGCAGCCATGTTGGGGTAGTTGAGGCTGCAGCCTGTGATAAGGCTAATATTCCCCTGGCGTCACATCCTCCTGACAAGGACTCCAGGAAGATTGATGCCATGGCTAAAAAACAATACATGGCAGCGTCCTTGGGACTCAGACAGGCAAATTATATGGCCTATGTTGCAAGATACCAGAAATCTAGATGGGATACTGTCATGGCTTTAGCCAAACAGGCCCCTGGTCAGCTTGCCAAGGAGCTGGAACAGGTGGCTGCTGATGGTATTGAGGCATTTAAGATGCAATTCCATGCTGCAGTGGATTCTAATGATGTATCCTCTAGAGTCATGGCTACGTCTGTGGCTTTTCGTAGATTGGCTTGGCTCAGGTGTACTAGTCTGTCACAGGATACCCAGGCTAAAGCCATGGATTTTTCCTGTGGTGGGAAATTCTCTGTTTGGGGAGCAGACAGAGAATTATATGAAGAAAATGGATGAATATAGAACCACTTATAGGAGTGCACAAGCCAAGGAAAGGCAAGCCACTCCTCAGAGGCAGCCCCCCAGGGGTAGAGACAGGCCTTTTTACCAAACCCAGGCCGCCTCTTCAGCTTACGTTCAGAGGGGGTTCTTCAGAGAGAGGCAGGCCGGAAGTGCAGGCAGGCCTGCTCCCACCCCTCAGCCTAAAGCCCCTGCCAAACAGGCACCCTGATGGGATGCCCAGGGCCGATTCTC
Source organism: Neoceratodus forsteri (assembly GCA_016271365.2). Lineage (NCBI taxonomy): Eukaryota > Metazoa > Chordata > Ceratodontiformes > Ceratodontidae > Neoceratodus > Neoceratodus forsteri. The sequence continues at coordinate 997,611,837 of CM057458.1, read as the reverse complement.
CATTACCTGAGGGCAGGCTGGCTTACTTCGTCAGGACTGGGAGTCTTTAACATCAGACAAGTGGGTCCTGGAAGTAGTAAGCCAGGGTCTATTCTCAGCTCAAAAATTTCCAAAGATGAGAATCAGATCTTTTCCACCTGCAAATCCTCTAGAGACTCTTGCTTTGAAACAGAAGTCTCAACCCTCCTGGCTCTCAGAGCTGTAGAAAGGGTTTCTCCCCTACACCAGGGCAAGGGACTGTACTCCAGGTACTTCCTTACCCCAAAAAAGACAGGAGAATGGCGGCCCATCCTGGACCTAAGGTATCTGAACAAGCACCTTTTAAAACCAAAATTCAAAATGGTGACTCTGGGAATGATTTTACCCTCGCTAAGGCCAGGGGACTGGCTAGCTTCCCTGGACCTCAAGGATGCCTAATTCCATGTTCTTATCAGAAGCTCCCACTGAAAGTACCTCAGATTCGAACTGCCCTCAGGCCATTATCAGTTCAGAGCAATGCCCTTCGGCCTTACCTCTGCCCCAAGGGTATTCACAAAATGCCTGGTGGTAGCAGTTGCTCATTTAAGAAGGCAAAAGATTGCCATCTTTCCCTACCTAGATGACTGGCTCATTGTGGGTCAGTCTCAGACCAGGTCAATCACACCTGCAGGTTACCCAGCAGCTGCTTACCTCTCTAGGCTTTCTTCTCAGTCTTCCAAAGTCAGTTCTAGAACCTGTCCAGGTACTCACCTTCATAGGCACAGAACTGGACACAAAGCAGGCCAGAGCCTTCCTTCCCCTAGAAAGGGTAAGGACCCTGGTGGCCCTGGCCTCCTCCTTCACCCTGCAGGTCTCTCGACCAGCAAGGCATTTTCTACAGCTCCTAGGACACATGGCTGCTTCCACAGCTGTAGTGCAAGGAGCAAGATTTCAGATGAGGGACATTCAGTTCCATTTGAGAGCCATTTGGTCTCAAAGAAGAGATCCCCTATCCAAGTTGATCCCAGTAACTCGATCCCTGATCCAGGCCCTTCAGTGGTGGCAGGATCAGAGCAATCTGAGACAAGGGGTTCCTTTCATCCCTCTATCTCCTCCTTGACCCTTACTACAGATCGTCCCTTTTGGGATGGGGAGCTCAAATGGGCCTCTCCACCCAGGGATTGTGGTCCCCTCAGGAATCTCTGCTCCACATCAATCTGTGGAACTCAGAGCTTGTTTATAGCACTTCAGGTTTTCTGCATCTGTTCAGAACAAAGTGGTACAGGTCAGAACAGACAACACCACTACAATGTGGTACATCAACAAACAGGGGCACTCGGTCTTGACCTTGTGCACCGAGGCAATGAAGTTGTGGTCTCTGGCTTATTCCCTGAACACCTCCCTCATAGCAGTTCACCTCCCAGGCAAGGACAAGGTCCTGGCTGATGCTCTCAGCAGGATTTCCCAGGGCCATCACGAATGGTCACTGGATCCCTGAGTACTGGGGATAGTTTTTGCCAGGTGGGGCACCCCTCAGATAGATCTTTTTGCAGCCCCAGACAATCATCAACTTCCACTTTTTTGTTGCAGGCCCCCAGTGTTGGGCTCAGTCCCCCTGGATGCCTTCCTCCTCGATTGGGAAGGAAGTTTCTCTATGCCTTCCCCCTTCCCTCTCCTGTTCAAGGTGCTAGTCAAAATCAGATCTCAACCTGCAAGATGATTATGATTGCTCCAGATTGAGCCAGACAGTCCCTGGTACCCACTCCTTCTGTCCTTAGCAGTCCATCTTCCCTGTGTCTCCCCAGGAACCACAATTTGTTAACCTGTGCCCAGGGAGAGTTTGGTATCCAGTCTCAAATCCCTCAACCTCAAGGCCTGGCTCTTGAGGAGTTGAGAATTTGCTGACCTACACCTTTCTCAAGGTGTTCTCGAAATTTTGAAAGCTTCTAGGAAGCCTTCCACTAGGGCTACTTATAACTCTAAATGGAAAAGGTTTTCCATATGGTGTTCTGGGAAGCATATTTCCCCGGAATCTGCTGATTTGCCCACTGTCTTGGACTATATGGTCCATCTTAATTCTTTGGGACTGAGACCAGCTACCCTGAAAGTGCATTTGGCAGCTGTCTCTGCTTTTATTTCAGCAGGGAAGCCCTCTTCTCTGTCTGCTCACCCTGTATTTTCCAAGTTTTTCAGGGGATTGCTTCATACCAATCCACCATTCAGGGACCCTGCCCCTGCCTGGGATCTTAATGTTTGCATTGCTCAGCTGATGCAACCCCCCTTTGAACCTCTGTCTGTGGCAGAGCTTAAGTACTTGACTTGGAAAACTGTGTTTCTAGTAGCCATCACTTCTGCCAGGCACATAAGTGAGTTACAAGCTTTGTCAGTGGAGACTGACTTTATCTCCTTTCACAGGGATAAGGTAGTCCTCAGGACTAACAGGAAGTTTTTGCATAAGGTGGTTTCAGATTTCCACCTTAATCAATCTATTTCTCTTCCAGTGTTCTTCACTGACCATTCCTCCTCTGGCGAGAGGAGGCTGCACAACAGATGTTAAGAGGGCCCTAAGTTACTACACATAGAGCGTACCAAGGGTCACAGGTTTGACTCCCTCCAACTCTTTCTCACTTATGGTGAGGTTGGGAAAGGGAAACCTGTCACTAAGAGATCCATTGCCAGGTGGATTGTCTCTTGTATCCAATTTTGCTATCAAAAACTGGGTAAGGTTCCCCGTTCAGGCCTGAGGGCTCACTCTACCAAAGGTACTGCTGCGTCCCTAGCTGCGGCCAGGGACATCCCTGTCTTAGAGACATGTCAAGCAGCTACTTGGAAAACAGTACATACTTTCACTAAGCATTACTCCTTGGACATTCAGGCCAGGAGGGATGCTTGGTTTGGCACAGCTGTGCTTCAGAGCCTATTTCCTAAGTAGGTTCTGTCCCTCCTCCATGGAGGTACTGCTGTGTAGTCTGCAATTGTCATAATATAGCAAGACTTCATGTTGTTTGAAGAAAAATTACTCACCTTAGTAATGTTGTTTCTTCTAATGGAGTCTTGTCTATTATAACCTCCCCAGCCTGCCCCTCTCAGAACTTCTACTCTAGGGATGGGGTGGGCAGTCCAGTGTTGGCACTTATTGATGCCCATCTTGTGTTTTCCACCCCTTCTTTTTGGGGTGTTTGGGTGTTGTGTTTATTTTATCTTATCTTATTTTCTGGTCCCTGACTTGAGTCTTGGTGTTGGGACCAGGAAATATGTTAATATTTAAGTAGCCAGTTGGCTAGTGTAGGTTACAGCTTCCACACAGAACCTTAGTGAGTTTTGCTCGTAAAGATCTGACAGTTTCAGTTTGAAATTATCCAGACAGAGCTTTTCTAACCGAGCTCGCGCTCCAAGTTCCATGCCTGGCATGGAAGTTAACTCTTTCACCTCCGGAGCAGTTCTAGGGCTGGGACAAACTGCAATTGTCATAATATAGCAAGACTCCATTAGAAGAAACAACATTACTAAGGTGAGTAATTTTTTCTTTATGAGCATGCGTTGTGCAGTTCCTATGCATGCTCGTAAGTTTGCGAATTTAATATTTTCACTCCAGATTTTCAACATTGCCATTTTATTACACTTCCTTATGAACAGTACAGCTGCAATTTTTCATATGTCGCCCAAAATGTGTTTTCGCACATGTACCGCACAATGGGGCTCTTGGTATGCAGCAATGTTTAGGACGGATTAAGAAAATCACAGTTACACTGTTCATGAGCAGAGGTCTTAAAATGGCGATGTTGAAAATTTGGTGACAAAAGTCCATAAAATGACTGTATTCTGAGTGAGCATGCGCAGTTTCCACGCACCTCGTAAGTTCATGACTTTGTAATATTTTCAGTCCAGATTTTCACCAGTGGCATTTTCCACACTTCCTTATGAACAGTACAGCTGTCATTTTTCACAACATGGCTGAAGTGTGTTTTCACACTTTCAGCGCAGAGATGCATGGTCGCTGTGGGAAATCATTGGCACAGATAAAGAAAATCACAGTGACACTGTTCATGATCGGAGGCACCAAAATGTCTGAGTTGATAATCTGCTGTAAAAAATCCCCAACCTAATTATATTACGGGTGTGCGTTGCACAGTTTCTATGTGTGCTCATGACTTCACCATTTTTTTATATTTTACTGCAGATTTGCAACATTGCCATTTTTTACACCTCCCCATGAACAGTACAGCTGTCATTTTTTACATCCTATTCAGAATGTTTTTGCACCTGTGGTGCTAAATGCCGTAGTCACTGTGCATAAGCAGCTTTCGGCTAACAAACTGATAATCCCCCTGTTCATGAGGTGCGGTCACAAAAAAACATGTTGAAAATTTGGAGTGAAAATACCAACGAATGCCTGCGGTATTAGGGTTTTCAACCATAACGCCCAACCCTGTAGAGAATGACAGGCATCAGGGTGTGACTTGGGATTCTTGCCTGTGATGCTCATACCATTACACACCCTGCGGCCAGTGAGAGGCATCGAGGTATGCCTTGGACTCTTCGGCCCCAAAGTTCACCCCATTTTCCTATATCGCACCCATTTCACTGTATTTCTTAATGAAACGGGATGTGCATAAGGGCCAAAGACCCCAAGGAACACCGTGACACTTGTCAGTGTCGGCAGGGTGGGGTATGGTGAAATAGCGTGCCCGTTATGCCTGACTACCCAAACGCACACCCCAATGCCTGTCACTCTCTGCAGGGTGGTGGTGGGGTGGGCTTCAGTTCAGTACTTCACTGCCATTCCTATTGCGCAGCTCTGTAACTTCTACACTACCACTGCCAATGCCAGCAAGCAAACATTCGGCATTGACACATGCTTGTTACTATCACTGAGGTCAAACTAACAGGTCTGTAGTTTTCTACCTCTGCCTTGCTCCCACTCTTGTGACGTGGAATCACATCTGCCCTCCTCCAGTCCTTGGGTACCATTTAGGGGCAGTTTAAGCTGGTCAATTCACTGGCTGCATAAAAAATATACAGTGGGTGTGTGACCAATTATCAAGCCTTTTGAGGATTAGGGGCAGTTTTCAGCTGGTCTCAGAATTACAGTGGGCTTCATAAAAGAATAAACACTAAGTCTTTGTCTATGACCACTTATCAAGCTTTGTGCTTTGTAAGCAAAGTTTTTCTGTGCTTTACAGCAAGCAGCTTTACTAAATACAGCTAAACATAATCTGTTCTTGGACTGCTGGTGCCAGGGCTTTTAGTTTGTAACTTCAGCTTTAACGTTAGAGTGACTTTTAGACCCTTGACTTGTTTTTCTGACTGGAGCAAGTCTGTTTGAGAATTTCTTACACTCTAATTATCCTTTTATTTTTCTGTCGAAGCAAGCCTGTGAGACTGTGTGTGACAGTTATTTTACAGTCACTAATCATTCTGGGCTAAAGCAAGCCTGTGCCTGTGTCTTACATATAAAAGACAAGTACTGAGAGACACTAAATATTTACGACTGAAGCAACATTATCAAGTGTGCCAGTCTGACAGTCAATTATTAAGTCAGAAGTACAGTCACTAAATATTTTTCTGAGCTGAATAAAGCCATCGTCACTAAGTGTGTCTGACAGTCAAATGTATTTTGTTTGAGACAGAAGTCAGAAGTACAGTCACTAAATATTTTTCTGGGCTGAAGCAAAGCCTTCATCAGTGTGTCTGACAGTTGAATCTATTTTGTTTGAGACAGAAATCAGAGTACAGTCACTACATATTTTTCTGGGCTAAAGCAAAGTCTGTGTCAGTGTGTTTGAAATCACGAAGTTTGCACAAGCACTCTCCCTTAGTTGTATAAAAAAAACATTTCTAAGAAACGACTGCATGTAGTGTCACCACAGTCAGCTCATGTTGTCATAGAGTGTGTCAGTTATTGAGTTTCGTGTTGTGTCGTCTGCCCTTGCTAACCTATAATTAAGCAAATTATTTCTGGACAGCCTCTAGACATTAGACAGTCGCGCCTCTTTCACTGGTCTGTATTTCCATCCTTCCACATTAAAAATTTTCTAAATACATAAATAACAACTATAATTACTCTTCTTCTGACCTGATATCTCAAAGCAAGTTCTTACAGCAAAATGAGCTTGTTAAAGTTTGGTTTCTCAAAATCTGGTAGAGCACGTGCAAGCAGTACTACAACATCCAGTTCTGGGTCAAAATGTAAAAGTTCTGATGATGGCCTTACCGAGGATCAAAGATATGACAGAGAAAAAAGGGTTAGGAATTTCCGTCCTGTGTGGAAGAAAGAATATCCTTGGCTGGATTTCAATGAAGAAAAATTGGTGAGGTACTATGTGTATTGTAAGGCCTACCCCCAAATCTGTGTTCCTAATTCTGCCATGGTTAAAGGATCGGGTGATTTTAAATTAGACCCCATAAAGAGGCATGATGTGACAAGAGAACATATTACTAGTACGGAGCATTACTTAAAAGGTGCAGCTCCAAAACAAGTACCACTCATTCACCTGTCAGAAACTGCTCTGGGTCAGTCCTTCCGAAAAAGACACATGACACCAAAAGAACTTGAGAAATACAAAATGTTATTTAACACTGCAAATGATTTGTGAGATCCAGCATATAAAATGGTTTAAATGTTGGCAATAACTACATGAATATAGCAGGCTGCCATTTGTTTGTGGACAACATAGCAAAGACAATACGTGCAGCAATAGTCGATAAAATCAAAAATGTATCCTTTTTGAGCATTCTTGCTGATGGAAGTGCAGACCATTCTCTTATTGAGCAAGGAATCGTCTACCTGATATATGTAGGAGCTAACTGTTTGCCAGTCATATGCCTAGTATCTGTGGTGCCACTTGAAACTGCAAGTACTGAGGGTATATTTCACGCTATAAAGCTTTGCAGTCAGTGGATTTGCCATTACCAGAACTTAAAGATGGGCAGTCATAATCCAGCACTTGTCTGTGCTAATTTTGATGGTGTCAGTTAATCTTGGTGAATGGACAGGAGTCATTACTAGACTGGAATCACTTTTGCTGGACATTATTGGTATTCACTGTGTTGCCCACAAACTTGAGCTTACCATTTTGGATGCAAATAAGCATTTCAAATACATGACCAAATTTAAGACAGTTTGAAAGGCATTTTCAGTTTTTATTTTTGGTCTCCAAAATGCAGGAGAGAACTTAAAGAAATTGCAGAAGTTCTCGATGAGCATCTTGCACATTTCATGGCTGGAAAGCAAGTCAGGTGACTAGCAAGCAAAGAGAGAGAGAGAGTAGTTGTGGCCTGGGGGGAGGGGGGAAACTCAACGTTGTGGCAATGCATCTTAAGCAGAGATTTGTGGATGGAAACAGGACAGACAATGCAAACAAAGCTAAGGGCGACTACAAAGAACTGATTTCTATGTATTTTGTTAAAGTTCTTTATTTCTTTTTAGATTTTTGCAGTTGTTGCTAAATTATCAAAAACTTTCCAGTTGGCAGACTACTTAATTATCGAGATACCAGAACATATTGGAAAAGCAGTTCTGCAACTGGAAGCACTTGAAACTACTACTGACAAATATCTCACAAAATTCCAGGAATAGTACAATGCGCAGAACATATGTTTGGTAAAATAAAAGTACTTGTAACATGGTGAGAAATGTTAATGTCCAAGCAAGTATTCACACTGGTTAAAAGACAACACATGACCCAATAGCAAGCGGGTATTAATTCCCTAGAAATGCCCGCTTGCCATCGGGAGCGCGCTTGCTAAAACACAGAAAGATGAAAATAATCAGCACGTATCTGAACTCTGTGCATGGATTTCTGTCTACTCCTGCCTATAGGTGGCACGTCACATCCTGGTACGGCAGTATGCTGAAGCTTCATTTTGCAGAATCTGTCACTGAAGGTGCAAACTGAAAGTTCAGTAGTGTTTTACTGTACCACGAAATATAGATATAAGGCAAAGGTCTGTGTTTAGTAAACAGGTATGTATTTACCAGATGTTGCGTAATATTGTTATATTACTAGAAAAGTTTGTGCTCCTCTCTCTCCCACCCACCCACCTGCAGGACCTTGGTGAATAGCACAACCAGTTATTTGAGTGAAACTATTCAGACTGAGCAGCAAATGCAAAGAGGGCACATAAACAAAACAGTCAAACCCTGGAATTACTGGGAACTGCAATGCAGGCAGATCTACTGCAGAAATTCCTCACTTGAGTGATCAATCTCGGCGTCCAGAGTAACACAGGGAGAAAGTGGGCAATAATCACTCTCTATGTTTCTAAAGTTGTGCATAACAGTATCGATGACTGGGACCATCCAGAGGCAGAGAAAAACGAAACCTCTCAAGCCAGTAATGCATTGTGGAGAGAGTACAAATATTTGTAAACAGTGATATGCAAATATTTGTACTTTACCCATAATGCATTAGAGAATAAAAACACAAAATGAAGGAAACAAGTGAACTCAGCACTGCATAACTAGCCAGACTTAAATGTTCAGTAATGTTTCTGTGGTGTTCATTTGAAAACATCACGCTAAAAAGTGTGCGAAAACACAATATAAATATATATGGAGAAGTGAACGTGCATGCGCACAGCCGTACATTAAGATAGGTATATTTTCAGTCAAAAGTGCTGACTTATAATGCTTACTTGAGCAATATTTTGGTGTTCATTTGATAGTCACATTTAATTAACTTTTAACACTATTGACATTGTGCTTGACATGTTACAAGCACATTAATCTACTCCAAAGTCGGAGCTCTACTAGGGAATTAATGCCTGGTTGGTGGTTGGAGACACTAGCCTTTGGCCTCATGCCCCAGCCCCCCAAAGCAGGCATTAATTCCCTGGTAGAGCCCTCCTTTGTCATGGATTAATGCTCATATGAAACACCTGGCAGTGAAGCTTCAACTTCATGCATTTGTTAACGATACTGTAACCTACATCCACAATAGATTTGATGTTCTCTCAGAGAAACCATTGTCTTTGTTTCAACATAGAAACATAGAAACTGTTGGCAGATAATGACCACTAGGCCCATCCAGTCTGCCCATAGGCCCTATACATGTATGTGTCCACTCACCCTAAGTGGTCAATTACTTTTCATCAGATTTTGAATTTTCACAACTGGCCTATGGAAAAAGAAGATCTAGCAACATTTGGCAATGCTGAGCTAACTGAACTCATCACAGACAGCCCATTTTCTTCTCCCTTCTCTGAAGTGGATAAAGACTGTGCCATAGATGAGTGGGTGTGGCTGAAATTATATCTGTCTTGATTCAGAACTAGAGATGGGCGAAGTGGCCTCAATTCACTCCACTGAGTGTTTCACAGAGTGCTCTGCAATGTGAAGTGATGTACTTCACGTTATAATGGGTAACACGAAGTCCATTGAAAACAATGACTTCACATTACTCCGCCTTCCCAAACCACTACTCCACCAATTTTAAGGTGAAGTACATTGAAAACAATGTACTTTACCTCACTTCACCTTGTTTTTAAGCTCCAAATGTGAATTTTGCAGTGATTCATGGGCTTTCAGGTCACATGGGCTCTAGACTGTTCCGCACAGCCTCAGTTCGGGGTAGTGTGTGTAGGAAACTGTAGGAGGCAGTCTGCTCTGAGAGATCTCTGTGATTCAAAAATTCTAAAAGCTGTTAAAAAAAGCCTTTTTGAGTAATTTTTTTTGCTGAAACTTTAGTTCATCGATTGTAGGAAACCCTCCTATGCTCATATCATCAAGCATTTATTGTTTGTTTATGGATTTTGAATGTTAATGTACAACATTCAATCTGTGTAGTGAGAGACAGTGGAAGTGTGCTTTGGGGGAAGGGCATATCTGTGGTATAGGTAGATTAACTTGGAGAAAAAGACAGTTCTTTCTGTTTTGGTGATATGTTTCCTGTATAACTGTGTTCATGTACACACAGTAATATTTTCAATAATTCTTGACATTTTTTTGCTGATTGTTGTGGTGCAGCAGTGCATAATTTTAGTTTGTTTAAAATACGTGGTTATATTACTGAAGTTTTAAACTTGCTACGCATTACTTAGTGTGTGTGTAAGTATGTGTGTGACACGTGTCATCAAATCAGACACCTTTTATTGTGCCACATAGAAATTTCAGCAATGTGAACCTGCTATCCACTGTAGCTGATGATTTTTGTACTTCTTTGTGGTATCTTTACTGGTACTAGTGACTGTTACTGCAGTACACTGACCCCCCCTTCCCCGTGGACCACCCCAACCGGCAAAGGTATTATTTTTCCAGATTTGAAATTCTGACAGTGCGCACTGGTTAGGTGTTGTGCCTTTGCGTCTGCATCTCTTTGGTGTGCAGCACAATCTTAATCTGTCTGTGCATTTGCATCTCTTTAGGGCCCGATCTCCATCTGTAACTTAAGTCACAGTTGTTTCTTTGACTTCCCTTCAGAGTACTGGACAGGTGTGGTGCATATCTCTGCATGAACATTTTATTCATTAATATGCGATTTTAAGTCAGGCCATCATCACAGGTCACTCGTGATACAAATCACGTTCTTCATCATCACGGTCACAAATGCAGTCACAATTCATGATCACATCACAAATCACAAAATTTCATAGTGGTTATCACACACAGAATCATGTTCTTCATCATCATGGTCACTAATGCAGTCACAAATTATGATTCACGATCACATCACGAATCACAATATTATTTTTTTTACTAGTTAGTTGGATGTATTGTAATCCTGTTTTGTAGTATCTCTCCAGGCTTTGCCGCCCCACCACTGCACTCATTAATAAGAGTTTTTAAATTGGAGAGTTTTGTGCTACAGCTCATCGGGGAAGTATAGCCATAGGCATTCGTGTTCCCATACAGTTTCATATTGGTTATCTCACACCGAATCACATTCTTCATCATCACGGTCACAATGCAGTCAGAAATCACGATTCACGATCATGTCACGAATCACAAAATTAATTGTTTTACTAGTTACTTGCATGTATTGTAAGCCTGTTTTGTAGCATCTCTCCAGACTTCACCCAATCACCACCACTGTACTCATTAATAAGAGTTTTTAAATTGGGGAGTTTTATGATACAGGCTCAGTTCATTGGGGAAGTACAGCCATAGGCATTCACATTCCTTCCTGTACAGCATGTGAGTTACAGTACTGCAAGTAGTGGTGGGTGAAGTGGCCCCAATTTGCTCCACAAAGTGATTCATGGAGTAATGCGGAATCCGCGGAGTACTCCGCAGTGTGAAGCATAGTACTTTGCTTCATAATGAGGAATGCGAAGCCCATTGAAACCAATGACGTTGCATTATTCCGCCTTCCCCAAACCACTTCTCCACCAATTTTAAGATGAAGTACATTGAAATCAATGTAATTCGTCTCACTTCGCCTTGTAATTGAACTCCAAATGAAATTCTGCAGTGAATCATGTCATTGCAGGTCATATGGGCTCTAGATTGTTCTGCACAGCCTCAGTTCTAGCCTAGGTTGTGTGTAGTGGTAGCTGGAGAACGTTTGCTGTCAGAACTCTGTGATTCAGAACCTCAAAAAGCTGTTTAAATTGCCTTGTTGAGTAATTTTTTTTTGCTCAAAATTTTGTACATCGATTGTAGGAAACGCTCCTGTGCTCATATCATCGCGTGTTTATTGCTGTGTGTGGATTTTGAATGTTGATTTAGAACAGTCAGTCTGCGTACTGTGAAATGTGTTTTGGGGGAGGGGTGTATTTTTGGTGTATGTACATTAACTGGGGGAAAAAGGCAGGCTTTCTGTTTTTATTGTGCCACAGAGTAATTGAAGCAGTGTGAACCTGCTATCCACCGCACCTGCATGAATTTTTTGTACTACTTTATGGTATTTTTACTGGTAGTGGATTGTTACTGCTATGCACTAATCCCCCAGCTGGCAAAAGGTATTCCTTTCCAGATTTGGATTTGTGACTTGTGAGCACTGGTTAGGTGGTGTTGTGCCTTTTCATATGCATCTCTTGAGTGCGCAGAGCAATCTTAATCTGTCTGTGCGTTTGCAGTGCACCATTTATTCTGGGAGACTGCATTTCTTGTTATGCTCTCATTTCGCTTAGTCAGCACTGGGGAATTTTCTAGACACATGACAGTAGCATTTTGTCAGCACTGGGGAATTTTCTGGACACAAGACAGTAGAATTTTGGGGATGCACATTAATTCTGGTGACTCTGTGTGTGACCACCGCGCGCATGACTGAGTGTGCCATTAATTCTGGGAGACTTTGCATTTCTTGTTATGCTCTCATTTCACTTCATCAGCACTGGGGAATTTTCTGGACACAAGACAGTAGCACTTTGAGGATGCACATTAATTCTGTTGACTGTATCTGTGGGGTGCTGCCAATATTGTTGTTACTCTGCCTTACTTCGCATTAAGGCAGAATGACAACATGAAGTAATAATCACAAGGCGAAGTGAGCCTTTCCTATGGCACTCCACATAGTGAAGTGCCAATGCCAGGTGCCCACTTTGTGGGCACTTCACCAGCGGAATTTAAATTCGCTGCATCTCTATTCAGAACCAAACCTCTATTATCAGTGTACCAGTAGGTTTTGCAAATGAAAATAGCTGAACGTGGACCAGAGATCTCCACAAAGGGCCTTGTGCAAATGCTGGGTCTATGTGATAACGGCGAACGCCTAAAGGCGATCACCGTTATCACTCATTTAAGTGCCAAACACATTTTCAGCACTCTGACAACCCCTGGCAGCACCAGCATAAGGGCACCAGGACGTATTTTACTACTTTCTGTGGGGGGGTGCAGCCCCCACCACCTACCACACCCTTGTGGAGGGCTTTGCCCCCACCCCTCCTACTTTAGGATTCTCAACTCCAGGGGGGTGCATGTCATGGGGGTGAAAGTAGTAAAAATGAAAAGGTTCGGGCCGGGTGCAGTAAAAATCGCACCAGCGCCCGGACCTGAACCAAGTACCTCAGCCACCCCAGCCATTGCCCAATCCCTGACGCCATGCCGCAGCTCAACCGACGACTGCAGCGCCACCCCCTACAGCCTCTTCACCCCCCAGCCCACACTTGTCTTGCTCACTCCCACCCAACTCCCCCATGCGCATACATATGTGACATCCTGTCGCCTAGTTCACCCAGCCCCCCAATCCGGTCGCCCTTCCTGTCGGTCGCCATGAGTGGATTGTGCGAGGCAGGTGTCGCCTTAACGGACGGCACCTTTCCTTATGCACCCACTTCACGGGTTACCGCAAAAGCTTATTGAGAGTCTGCTCACCATTTCCCCTTCCACAAGTGAATGTGAAAGAGGATTCTCCGAAGCCAATTTCATTAAAAATAAACTGAGAGCAAACCTGACACAACAGTCTTTCGAGAATCAGTTGCTGATCATGAGTGCTGGACCACCCGTCTCTGAGTTTGATCCACTGCCATCAGTTAAGTACTGGCTTGACAATAGTCTTAGTACTATCCATTCCTCTGGTCACACATGTCTCTCAAAACAAACAGAAGAAGAACCTGAGCCTGAAACAAGCTGCAGTACCACTCTGTTGTTATTTTCTCTGCTTCTACCTCTCTCTGACTGACACCTGGGCATCCCAAGGAAAAAACAAATCATTATTTGTTTTGGTAATAATACTGTACTCTGCAGAAAAAAGGTGTGACTTACTGACCCCCTGATACAGACTCATCCCAAAAATGTATCATAAGTCCTGGATTTATGCATCCCCCCAAAAAATGTCAACACCTGCAGTTAACCACCTTTGGATCTACCCCTAAGCTGCTAAGTTTCCTTGTGAGCCTCTTATGAAGAATGATGACAAAATCCTTACTGAAATATAAGTAGGCCATGTCCTCTGCCCCACCCTAATCTATTTCCCTGTTCACCCAGTCATAGAAATCTATCAAATTTGTCTGACGTGACCTCCCCATCCTGTGAAACCATAATGCCTTGGCTCTTGTAACATACTGGATTTATGATACACCACAATCCTTTGCTTTAGAAGTGACCCCATGAGCTTCCCTACCACCGATGTCGGGCTGACTGGCCTGTAGTTGCATGCCTCCTCCCTGCTACTGCTTTTGTGAAGTGGGACTACATCTGCCCTCCTTTGTTTCTGTGGAATCACTCCTGTTTCCAGTGAGTTGTTAAAATAGAGTGTTATAGGTGCAGCCAGTACATCCCTGAGCTCCCTCAGTACCCTTGGGTGAACCCTGTTTGGCTCAATAGCTTTGTCCCCTTTCAGATTTGAGAGTCTCTGCAGGACTCTCTCCTCTGTAAAGAAACTTGTGTCCACCTTCCCTTGTCCAGTGCCACTGTTACTTTTATGTGGCCCATCCCCTTCCCCTTCCTCTGTGAAAACTTAACAAAAGTATTTGTTCAGGATATCTGCTTTTCCTAATTTTCCTCTTCACAGTCACCACCTACCCTTCTTAACCTCACAGTGCCTCACCTAGTCTTCCCCTTTATAGCTGTGTACTTAAAAACTGTATTGTCCCCTTTCATTACCCCTTGGACTATTCCTTCCTCGGTTTGTGCCTTTGCGCTCCTCACCGTTTTCCCTGCCTCCTTCTGCTTCTGTTAATACACCTCCCTGTCCTCTCTCTTCTCTTTATACCTGCTGAAAGCTACCCTTTTACCCCATACCTTTTGAGTCACTTCCTTTGAGAACCATGGAAGTCTTTTTTTTCTTCTTGTTTTTGATCACTTCCTTTGTGCAGAGGTTTGTTGCCTTCACTGTGCTTTCCTTTAGTTTAGCCCAGTGTTCCTCCACGCCATACAGAACATCCCCCTGCTAGGTCATCTGTGAGGCATTAACCCATTTTTTTAAACATCTTCCCTTCTGCTATCCAGGACCCTCATCACTGTGTTGTTTGCTTTCACTGCCATCCTTGTTTTCAGCCACACTGTATGGTGATCACTGGTCCCCATGTGGCCACCCACCTTAACGTCTGAAGTACTGTCCCTGTTTGTGAGCACCTGGTTCAGTATTGCCCCATCACGAGTGGGCTCCCTGACTAGTTGCCTGAGAAACTTCTCCTGTTAAGAGTCCTTAATGTCACTGCTTTTTTTAGCTGAAGCTGCGGCTATGAGGCTCCAATCTATATCCAGCAGATTGAAGTCCCTCACCAGCAGCACATCCCTTTTTTCCTGCAGGAAATCGTGGACTTTATTGCCGAGATGGTGTTTGAGTTGACAAGATGGTTAATTCTGGCAACCTCAGTGCCTGGATTGATAATGAACTCTTGCAGTTTGATCAGGATTTCTGTCCGTTAATGGATTCACTGGGCCTTGTACATGTGGTTACCTTTGTGTGTCATCAACATGGGCATGTGTGGACTTGGTGTTCTCACTAGGGCTTGAGGTTAATAACCTCAAGATTAATCTGGTAAAAGGTGGTATCACTACGTATCGAGGTTCTCTTTCATGTCCCCCCACCAGAGTCCATGCCCTGTGGAGATGGTTCAGTATTGCCCTTTGAACAGGTTTTCCCTAGAAGGACTCCAGGCAGTTGTAGATCTCTCAAGCGTGATGGCCGCTTGTGTGATTGGATTGGAGGAGGTGGTGATGACCTATAATAAGACTGTTGCCTCAACCTTCAATGCAGTCGCATGGATCCGTAGATAACCCCTAACTTGGTACTTGAGATCCCTGTGGTTTGATGGAGAGCTCGGGGAGCTAAAGGCAAGGGGCTGGAGGCTGAAGTGCTGTTGGAGAAGATCTAAGTCTGACAAGGACAAACTGGATTTGAGGACTCATTATGGTGAGTATCAAAGGGTGATTTTCCATTATAAGGCAGCATTTCTGTCGAGGGAGACTGCTGCAGGGAAGAACCGACCAGCTCAACTTTTCCAGGTTGTGCATAGACTTTTAAATTTGGTCTGTCTGCAGCCGGTAAGAGCAAATTCATTCACTCAGCATAAAGAGTTTACTTGTTTTTTCTTGACAGGTTGTCCATGTTTCAGATCAGGATTTCTCCAACTGGGTTACTTCAGCACAGCAGTACCATGTTGGTTAGGGGTGGATGTTCTCCATTGTTCTGGAGTGAGTTTAGACCAGTTTCAATAGGAGAGGTTTGAGGAGGTAGTCTCAAAGCTGTGGCCCACCTTTTGTGAGATGGAGCCAGGTTTAACTCACTTATAAACTGGATGTGTTAGGTTTCTGGGTCTGGCATTTACCAAGCTGATCTAGTGTTCACTACTGGAGACAGTCTTTCCTAGGGTGTCAAAAGTGGCTCTGGTGAGACCTCTTCTGAAAAAGTCCTCTTTGAACCTGGACTGTCAAGGCATAAAATAAGTGGGTTTGCATTGCAGTTTGCAGATCAAAAAATGGCAATTGCAAATCAATTTCGGTTTTGATTTGTGGTAGGTGCTAATCGAATTTCTCCTAGACCGCAGGGCTTGGAATGTGCAAATGGCACTATTTTTAGATATCTCCCCAACATTCTGTATCCCCCACTGCTAATCAGCTTCGACCAGTTGCTAATCATTTTTCATTTTGATTAGCAAAGGCCACTAATCAAGTCTCTGACACTAATTTATGCCTTGACTGTTTGGTGAATTCTAGACTTGTCTTTAACCTCCCTTTTTGGGTAAGGTTATTTAGAAGGCAGTGGCGCTGCAGCTTGAGGAACACTTCATGGCCTTTGACATCAATGAACCTCTATAGTCTGGGTTTAAGTTGAGGCACAGTACTGAGAGACATTGGTCAGGGTGCCTAATGACCGTCTCAGGGCTAGGGACTGAGGAGAGTGGTCAGTTTTCATTCTCCTTGAGGTCTCATCAGCATTCAACACCACGGTGCATGGGTTGTTGGGCTGACTCAGGGACAATTATGGACTCTCGGGCACTGCCATCCACTGGTTTGAGCCCTTCCTCGAAAACAGGATGCAGAGGATGGTGATGGGGAGATTCTCTTTACTCCTGAGTCCTCGCTTTGTGGAGTACCCCAGGGATCAATCTATTCTCTCATGTTGTTTGCAGCTTATATGCATCCCGGGGAGGCAACATTAGATGACACAGTCTGGGATTTCATTGCTATGCTTATGATACCCAGCTGTATCTGTCTTTTGCACCTGGCATGCCTGGTGCTGTCGAGGTAATAAATGCATGCCTGGCTGAGATCAGGGACTAAATGCCATGTAGCTGGATAAGACTCAATCTGGACAAGACAAAAGTACTGGCAATCGATCCTGGTCAGATGTTGGGTGTAGGGGGCCACTGATGAGGGAACTGGCTTATAACTAGGTTCTTCTTGGTTGGTGGCCTCTGCTAAGGTTAAGAATCTGGTGGTCAGTCTGAACAAGAGGTGGACATTTGAGGTTCAGGTGTCAGGTGTAGTCTGGAATGTCATCTCCGGAACATCACCTGGATTAAAACACTGCTTCGCTCTAAAGACCTGCCCTCACTGGTGCATGCATTCATCACCTCTAGACCTGATTTCTGCAGTGTCTTTATACCTTGGGGGGAGCAGAGGTGTCCTACGACATGTGCAGCCGGTGCAGAATGCAGCGGCCTGGTTGTTGACTGGCCTTCCTAGGTCATGTCATATAACTGCGTTCCTGGGGGTACTGCACTGGTTGCCAGTGAAATGGTGTATCACCTTCAAGGTTAGCTTGCTGACTTTCAAGACCTTATATGGACTGGGTCCTGGCTATCTGGGTGGCCTAC
The DNA here is from genome assembly GCA_016271365.2 of Neoceratodus forsteri. NCBI lineage: Eukaryota > Metazoa > Chordata > Ceratodontiformes > Ceratodontidae > Neoceratodus > Neoceratodus forsteri. Next base: position 997,594,233 of record CM057458.1, on the reverse strand, counting down.
TGACTCCCTGTCAGACTTCTCATCCCCTCCGCTGAGATGGGCCATTTAGCCATTCCTATGGTGAGGTTGAAATCCTCTGGAGATCGGGGTTTTTCATCTGCTGGCTTTGTCCTTTGGAACAGGCTTCCCAGGGCTCCGAGAGAGGGCCCACTGATTGGAGGCCTTTAAGAGGGGCATGAAATTCTTCCCCTTTCAGGAGGCTTTTGGCACTGTTTGACCTATAAGCTTCTAATTTATCTCACTTTACCAGTATTTTTATCACAGGCTCTGTTTTATTGTTATTATTTATAAATCCTATTTGTTTTAGGCATGGTGTGCTATGTATGTGATGTTATTTATGATGTTTTTTTGTAATGATTGTACAGCACTCAGAGACCCTGGGATTAGGTGCTTGATAAATATTATCTACTACTGCTCTGCCAGAGCTTTAATCAATTACTAGGTGATGCCAAAGGAAAGTGCTGGAAACATTTCTCTTAGAGAAAACTTTAGCAACCATGGAGAAGGCACAAAGTCAGAAATCTGTGTCACTTGCCCCATCAATGGAATTGTGGCCAGTGAAACCTAATATCAGGAGAGGGATAAATTGTTGTCCCTGACCCCTTTTATCTTTGGGGCCATGAGCACAAGCACAGATAAAGAGAGATCTTCTTTCCCAGCTAGATCCCTGCCACTGCTGTGGCCTTCAGGCACTTAAACCTTGTCATGAACTGCTCCAGTGATGGTGACACCAGGCCCCGCCTGACTGTCGAGATACCAAGGTCAGGATTTGGTTCAGGCAATGCCATACCTACAGTGGACAGTATGTCACCATTGTTGATGGGTCCCAGACCATCATTTACTTCAGTTGTCATGGCCCTGGCCAGGGCACCATCGACACTCAAGCGGTACTGGTGTCATTTTCAGAGATGATACGATGTAGCTGCCTGTGTTATCATCAATGGGTGTTACTGGCTTTCAGCCCCTGTTGATGCCATCTTCTAGAACACCACAAATACCTCCTTCTCAACCACCACCATCATCACCGGCATGGCCCTCAATTACTGTCATCAACTGGGAGGGTGACGATGAGGTGGAATATGATTCTGACCTCATTATTATGGAGGAGGATTATGAGGAAGAAGAAAGTTATAAGAGAGAACAGTATACACCACATTACAATTCTATCCTCTCTTTCTATAGTGAGGATTCTGTGGTATATACCCACAGATCTTCTCCAGAGGATCCTACATTTCAGTCTATGCTGCAGGAAATGCAAACTACTATGGGCTCTGCTGTGGAGGAGGATGACTCCACAAAGAAAAATCTGATGGAGTTTTTGGAGGTACATTGTACTCCATCCATTATTATTCCTCCAGTTTACCCTGCATTGGAGGATGCTACATTTGCTGCATGGTACAGGTCTAACACCTGGCTGGCTATACCATGAAAAGATGACAAGCATTACCCTGCTCCTTCTGCTAAGTTCTATTATGCCAACCAACCAGAAACAGTCTCAGTGGTTATTATGGCTGCCCATGACAGATCCAGGGCACCTAAACATATGAGTACTTTGCCTCCTGACAAATAATCCAGGAGGCTGGATGTGTTGGGCAAGCACACATATGTCTGTGCCTCACTAGGCCTCAGAATTGCAAATTACCAGACCCATATGATTAAATATCAGAATAGCCTGTGGAAGGCTACTAGAGCTGCTGCCCAGGCTCTGTCAGAAGGCTCTGCCAAGAATTAATTAGTTAAAATCCTGAGTTCTGGTGCTGAGGATGGCAAACACTTGCTCTGCTCAGGATATAATGTGCCCGATGCTTCTGCCAGAGCAGCTACCACTGGCATTTGCATGAGGCATTCTTCTTGGCTAAGGGTAGCTGGATTTGCCAATGATGTACAGCAAGCAGTTTTAAATGTTCCTTTCAGAGGGAGCAGACTGTTTGGCTATGATGTTGAAGGGGCATTGAGAAACCTTCAAATATCTAAAATGACACTAAGGTCTGTCAAATCCCATCCCTTTAACATTTGCCCACTAGGGGTCATGGATGGGGATAATTTTACCAACCTGCTGTCAGAGGTCGCCACCAAGCCTACTCTCAGTAAGGCTGAGGTAAGGGTAGTGGGCCATTGCCAGGCCCCCTTCCCCCCAGGTTCCAATTCCAAAGCATCTAAGGCCATTGGAGCTGGTGGAACTGCCCCCACTGGTTCAGCCTGACTTCATTCAGATTACCCCTAAACCACTGTTGCCTCCAGGGGTGGCTGTGGGGGGCTGACTCTCCCTATGTCTCAAACAATGGAGGGAGGTCACAATAGACGATTGGGTCCTGGAGATAATTGCAAGGGGGCGTGCTCTGGAGCTTTTAGATTCTCCTGCAGAGCATCCTTTGTCTTCTTCCTGTTATCCTCTGGAACATTTGCCAGAAGTTGCAATACAGAGTGGCAGTCTTAGATGCAGAAAAGTGCTGTGCTTTCCCACCCTTGGGCAGTGCAGAAAACCTGATTGCTTAAACAAGTTTGGTATACAACAGTCATCATGTCCCATCCAGAACTGTTCTATGTCTTCTGGGACTCATGACTGTGCCACTGTCCCGCTTACATATTTTTTCAGTTATATGGTTCCCCGATTATGGAATAGTTTGTCAATAAGGTTTCATCTTGTGAATGGAAGACCTCTATCAATGAGGTTTTTCAAACAATGGGTTATGGATACTGTAAAAAGGCAGACAAAGAGTTGTTGTGAAATAATTAGATATGTTTGTATGTATGTATATTGTTATATAATTATTGTGTTAGTCTTACGTTTGTATGTTATTGTATTTTTGATTTGTTAAGGTGAGTATGTGTTATAGTGTAATATATATTTTTGCCCTGGGTCACCATTTTAAATGACTATTGTTCTCAATGGTTAAACCCTGAAATAAAATGAAATGAAATGAAATTAAATAAAATATGAAGATTGCTCAGTGGACATTAACGGTCCAACTGGATCAGCTGACAGACAAGCAGAACCAAATGGTACTTGTCATGACTCCATTGCACACAGCACTGACATAGTGAGTGGACTGTAACAGCCTATTAAAGGGCATTCCATTCCTTGTTCCAACTCTGCAGCAGATTCTCACCACAGATGCCTCAGGCTCTGGGTGTGGGGCTCAGCTGGAGCCTTATCAGACACAAGGTTCATGGACCTAGCTGGAAGACAAGTTGCATATAAATGTCCTGCACATGATGGCTGTCTTATGCAGCCTTCAGGCAGTTCTGGAGCATCTGACTACAGGTCCACTGTTGATACGCTACTGGGTCAACATGCCGAAACAAAAACCGCACATGAAGAATCGCGTGGTGTAGTGCACTGGGATTTAGAGTGGCGGGTATGACAGTGATAGAGAATTACCGCTACCCCGTCACCCTGTTTGCTTCATGGAAAGGATCTAGTTGCCGTGTGCTGTCATTGATGGCCAAACTGCTGCCATGGTGGAGTGGCTAAGGCACCCACACACAGCAGGATGGGAGACCTGGGACAGTGGTTTGGTTCCCCGCAGGTCTCCCGGTGTTGCAGCTTTACCTTTCTTTTTTTTTTTTTAAGTTAAACTTTTCCCTCTCTTGGAGTTTTGCCCTATCCCCAAATCCACACCCCTTCAGAGTTTGCAATCTAAAGTCCGGGGGTGCGGGCTCAAAGCCCTCCATGGGGGAGTTTGGGGACAAAACACCCTGATAAAAACAGAAAATCCCATTGTTTTCAATGGGTATGCCCTTTTCTTGTTTTCTTATGGCCAATGTTTTTTTCAGACTCTTTTTGTGTTGGCACTCTTTTGCTTGCGCCATCTGTTTCTGTGCAGTTTTTGTGATCGGCATCATAACCCCATGCCATTGATATAGATGGACACATTGGTGTGATGTATTATATCGACAAACAGGGGGGCACTTATTCCTATCCTCTATGCAGGGAAGAAATGCGAGAGTGGTACTGGGTGCTGGAACACGTCTTAGACCTGTCAGCCGTACATATTCCAGGTGTCCAAAACGCCTTAGCAGAGAAGCTAAGCAGATCACAATCCAAAATGAATGAATTGGAATTACTCACCTCAATGGTAGACTGCCTCTTTGCAAGATGGGGTCATCCAGAGTTGGACATTTTTGCACCCCCACACAACGCAAAACTGCTATATTTCTGCTCGGTTGTTCCAGAGCCTGGAATTTTCTGGCAAGATGCGCTATCCCTGTCTTGGAAAGAGAAATTTATGCATGCCATCCAATTTCACTAATACAGATTGTATTGCTCAAAGTGTAGCTAGAGGGTGCCACCCTCATCCTCATTGCTCCTTTATGGCCTCATCAAATATGGTTTCTGCTCCTGCAGCAGTTGGCATTGGAGCCCTGATTGCTCTTCCTTTGTGCAGGGGTCTGTTGTCACAGGACAGGGAATTTCTGGTTCATGCATACCTGAAATCCCTGCATTTACATGCATGACTCTTGAAGACATAGCCATACCATATTTTGGTGGATCACCTAAGGTTGCTGATGTGCTGATTGCAGCCAAAAAACCTTCTACCAGACATACCTATTCACTGAAATGGAAGTGAATCACTTAGTGAGCTGCTTCCAGGAATTTAGACCCATTCACCTGTCTGGTAACCAGTGGAGGTGATGGAAGTGAAAACAGTACAGGGATTCAAAAGTTCATGGGATAAGCATAAGGGCATCTGCTGTGCAGCAAAGTTGGGGATTGGCAGTCCAGATAAGGGTAGGGATTGCAGAAATGAGTAGGGAAATAGGCAGACTAGATGACCGGTTGTTCCTTATCTGCCATCATATTCTATGTTTCTATAGTACTGTAAATATGGTGCTGGAATACTTGCTGTCACTGTCAGACTCCGGTCTACAGTATTCCTCACTAGAGGTACATTTGACTGCTACGTATATCAACTTTCCATGCTCCTATTGAAGGGCATACAGCTGCACAGTTGGAGGTCTTCTGTACTTTTCTGAAATGTATTTTGTGTATAAAACCTCCTCTCCATAATGCAGTCTTACCTTGGGACCTGAATTATGTCCTAGAGAAACTGACACTTGCTCCTTTTGAACCAGCCATGAATTGTGTCTTCCACTTCCTGTCATGGAAAGCATTATTTTTGGCTGCTATCACTTCTGCTCAAAGGATTTCAGAGCTGCAGGCTTTTGTATGTGAGCCTTCTTATTTGATTTTCCACAAATACAGAGGCTCTTTGCATACAAATCCTAACTTTTTACCAAAGTTGGTATCTGAGTGTATGTTGAATCAAAGATCTGCCTTCCTGTTTACTACCCTGAGTATGCCAATCAATGGGGCATTGCTCCATACTTTGGATGTTCATGGGATACTGAGATACAATGTGAATCGCACCAAGGACTACAGAAAGTACTCTCAGCTTTTTATTTATTCACCCCTGGGAAAGAGGTTGCACCTATGTCTAAACAGTGCCTGTCCAAATGGCTGGTACATTGTATTATGTTCTGATATAGGAAGTACAGTAAGGAACTTCCTGGTGTGGTTCATGGTCACACAAGGGGAATGGCAACTTCTGTTGCTTGTGTTGGAAATGTTTCTGCTGCTGACATTTGTGGTGCAGCCACATGGAGCACTGTCCACACCGTCACAAAGCATTACTGCACATGTACATTCTGAACATAGTCCCTCGTAGACAAATATGTTTTGGCTTTGCTGCACTACAAAGCCTGCTGCCTTGAATCATACTGTGCCAGCCTCCCAGTTAGCTTTTTGAACTGGCTGGGTCTCATTCCAAAGGTTTGGCCTAATGGAAGAGATATCCTTGAAGAAGGCAGAACAGTTATGTACTTACCATAACAGTAGTCTTCATGAGAATCTCTTCCATTAGGCCATGCCATCCCTCTCTCCATCCCCCTTCTCATATCTAGTAAGGGTGGCATCACTTATTTCTGCCTTATCCTAATCCATGTATGTTACATCCAGCATAATTCCTCACCTAGTATGCTTGGTTCTGGTTTGATCTCCTGAATACCCAGAAATGGAGGTCCTTGAATCTGATTTCCTGCAGGGAACCAAGGAGAAATAGGGCCTCATGGAGGAGACTGTCCACTGGACTGCTTAATACTCCTTTCCCTGGCTGGTTCCTCTGAGGGCCCAGACTGGCTTTTAAACCTGGGTCACTGGCACTGCTAGCAGCACAGTTTTGACAGTGGACTGTGAGTGTTTTTTTTTATCAATCTTTCTGTGTTCCGAGATTCTGCCAAGAAAGGCGTTTATGCCTACAGTATATTCAGATTCCAAGCTCAAAAGGTGGCTGAGCTGTAGATGCTGATGAGTGACATCATCATGGACGGCCCCTGGCTAGCAAAGGTTTCCATGAGGTCCTCCTAGCACTGACATGTGTATAGTTCTAAAGGTGTAGCCTAATGGAAGAGAGACTTTCAAAGATCAGTAAGTACATAACTGTTCTTTACTTGTCATTTAAGTAGGACTCCCTACTTCCTGCTGTAGCATGAATAAGAAATGTGACTCAGTCCTACCTCCAGTTATCAACTAGCTGAGGCCTCAGGTCAGACAGATATCACCCTTCCCCCAACTGTAGGGCAAGATACAGTTCTTTTAATATAGCCTCTAAATGTGGGCTACTATGGCTGGTTTCAAATGTGCCCAGTAATAAATATGCTAATCCAATCAAGTTTCACCACAATGTACTCCCACGTATGTTGACTCAGAAAAAAAACCAAAAGCCTTATTTCACCCTGTGACAGACTCTACTTAAGATAGCGCCTACAGGAGATGATGTGTACCTTTCTAAGGCCAAATAAAAATAAATAACACAAAACTCAAATCAGGCAGAGGATCTGTAAATCAGACATCCATGACAATATCCATTTAGTCAATACGTAAACTTTGTTTTTATTGAATAACACAACATGATGGAGTTTGTAGAGTATAACAAAAGGGCTAAATACAGGATATAATTGCAGTGGAGGTTTATTTTTCCTGACCTTATTACTGTAGCTGCTAGAGAGCAGCAGAAACCAAAGACACAAGTATAGGGTCAATCCATTCCATTTTTATTATTTCTAGTGGCATGATAGTTGCATTGTAAATATGGTTGAATAGGCAAGCATATGTTAAACCCATATTTTTGCCAAATTACAGCTCAGCCACCTTTTGAGCTTGGAATCTGAATATACTGTAGGCATAAACGCCTTTCTTGGCAGAATCTTGGAACACAGAAAGATTGATAAAAAAAAACCCTCACAGTCCCTGTCAAAACTGCGCTGCTTGCAGTGCCAGTGACCCAGGTTTAAAAGCCAGTCTGTGCCCTCAGGGGAACCAGCCAGGGGAAGGAGTATTAAGCAGTCCAGTGGACAGTCTCCTCCACCACAAAGGGAGGCATGACTTTACGCACAGTAGACGCCATTTAATTAGGATGCCCTGGTAGCAGGCTTTTCATCCCAATTAAGCGGCTGTCCCATTTATCAGAAGCCAGTAGCATAGCAAGTAGAGAGAGAGACTGAAGAGTGAGACTCAGAGAGTAAGCTGCTTTGCTATGTCCACTGCGTCGATGAGTAGAGAGAGAGAGAGAGAGAGAGAGAGAGACTGAAAGGCAACACTCAGCATGTTCCAAGATATAGCAGCAGTAAAGCACATGCCCACCTCTTCACATCTTGTGAGTGTTTTGGGGGATTTTCCTTCTGCTGACGGTGCACTTGTTTACTCACACTCTCTGTTTCTCATCAGTGTGCTAGAGGGCTGAAGGCAAACAGGAAGGGAATCATAAAAACTGCAAGTAGCGAGAGACTAAGAAGGGAGTAAGCTGCTTTGTTTGCTTTGCTGTGTCCACTGCATCAATGAGTATAGAGAGAGAGAGAGACTGAAGAAAGGGGGACAACTGAGAGAGAGTGAGAGCCAGGAGCCTGGAACCAGAGTGAGTTCAGCAGTGGGTTCGGTAATGAGGTAGGGAAGACAAGGAGTATGGAACAGGAGTTTGTTTCAGTAGTGACATGCGGAGACAAGCTGGGAGCTGTGGACAGACATAATTAGGTGTGAAGCTATTTGTGAAAAGAGATTAGCAGTTAAGGACAAGTCCAGCCAGAAATTGTCCCATTTGGGCAGCGAGGGTATCCCATTTAAACAGTTACAGCCCCCATAGGATAACATAGCCACTTATTCATTGCCCGGCAGGATGTCCCAATAAAGCGGATGCTGCTATTATCCACGTCTCGATTAAGTGGCTTCTATTGTATCACACTGCTACCTGAGTGATGAGATGACAGGTCATGGTGCAGCTGGAAAGTGACATTATAGATTTCCTGAAACTTGGATCAGCAATCTTCTGGTGAGAGGAACTAGCAACCTCCTGAGAGAGGGGCATAGCAGGCTAAAGCTGTAAGTAAAGTGTGGTTGCCCTCTGGTGAGTGGAGAACAGCTCATAGGTTGCTAGGTTGTGGGGGACTGTGTGAAGGAGCACCAGCCCAACCGTAGCCTATTGGGTACATGGGGGAAACCAGGAGGGCTGCCTGAGATTCTGGTACCCAAATCCAGTCAATAACACAGTGGGTTTTGCAAACAGAAGGTGATCCACCAAAGCGAGAAGTGGCCACTGCTGTCAGATCCACCTGATAGGTGTTTTTTATTGTTTTTAATATTCTGTGTGCTGATGTATATCTTTTAAAACTGTGACATTGTACCAGAAGAGGGAAGTATAAGCACTTCCGGTTTAGTACTACTAAAGCTAAGAGATTTCCTGAGAATTGGATCAGTGATCCTCTGAGGAAAGGAACTAGTGACCTCCTGAGAGAGGGGCATAGCAGGCTAATGCTGAGCCGTGAGGGAGCAAGGCCGTGTGTAGAAGTGCACACAGAGACAAGCGTGTCTGTGCATGTCTGCTGTGTCCACTGGGGACAGTGGGGAAGCTGGCCCTGAAACTTTAAAGGTTAGTGCCAATAATATCATAAGAGTACCCTAGGAGCTAGTAAGAAAGAAAGTAACAAAAAAAAAAAAACACCCTCTCCCAAAAGCATTGTTATCTAAAGTAGAGAGATAGGTACAGTATATAAAATGGCTGAACCTATGGAAAACTGGCTAGATATTTTGTGCAGCACATGATCAGTGCTGAGGTGTCTGGAGTGCCACATGTACACATCAGCCCTTTGTGACCTTGTGCTTGCCGAATTTAAATGCCCAAAGTATAAGGAAAATGAGGACATGGGGAATGAACTAAACAAATTACATAAAGCAACAGATAAAAATGCTATAACAGCAAGTACCACTTGTGTAGAAGACCCCATACCTAGGCCTGAAGGGACAAATGACAAGAGAAAAAGAGGAAGGAAGAATAGTAGAGAATTTAGCACTCGCCCTGAGGAAGATTGTAATGGAGGAGTGGTCAGTCATCTCCAAACAGACCGTAAAAAAAAAAAAGAATATATGCCCTATTTAGGGAGGGCATACTTCTAGTAAATGGATACCAACCACTACAGGAAAACAACACTGCAGAAGGCATGGGGAAGAGGAGAGAGGTACCAGGAATTTTAATATACCTAGCAGAAAAAGGGATGGGATACTGGTAATAGGGAGTTCCCTTATAAGAGGATGCAACACACAGATATGTGGGGAGGATAAATTGAATAGGGCAGTTACATGTCTACCAGGGGCTAGAGTAAGAGATGTTCAAAGTTGCCTGCCTAAACTGCAAGGAAGTGATTCCAGCTTAGCAACAGTAGTAATACATGTTGGAACAAATGACACTGGCAAAGAACATGAAAAAGATATAGTATAGATGACATTATTGAAGTGGATAAGCAAATCAAAGACAGTGGAGCAAAAAGCTGTGATTTCTGGAATTATTCCTTTGATTAAATGTCACCCAGAGAAAAATAGGACAATACAAAGAAAGATAAATGCACATTTGTCAAACTGGTGCAATAAACTGGGGATCACTTACCTGAATACATGGGACAGATTTGTAGAAAAAGCACACTTATACAGCTAGGATGGACTCCATTTGAACAAAGCAGGGAAGAGCATACTGGATAGGGCTATATGTGACTCACTATATGGAATTAATTTAAACTAAGGAAGGAGTGGGGATAGTCTGACAGCTGTATTCCAGACATAAAATTCATACTCCTAAATGCTAGGAGTTTATGTCCTTCAGGAACTTGAATGTCTCTACAACGCCACCCCATCTCTCCGCTGCTTCAGTGGGTACATATTGAGTTGCTGTAATCTGCTTTCATATGGCAATTCATAGAACCCTAGTACCATTTTTGTTGCCCTCCTCTGTACCGTCTCCAGTCTATCCATGTCCTTCCTGAGATAAGGCCTCCAGAACTCTATGTAGTAGTCAAGTTGGGGCCGTTTCATGATGCCCCTTCCTATGCATCCCAGCATTTTGCTGGCTTTTTGCACTACTCTTTCACATTGTCTGACCACTTTTAAGTCATCAGAGATGATGACCCCAAGATCCTGCTCCTGTTTGGTGGCTGTTAGCTGCTCGCCTCCCAGATAGTACACCATCCCTGGGTTGCTCCTGCCCAGATGCATCATTTTGCATTTTCTTTGCATAAAATTTTAATTGCCACATGTTGGACCATTTTTCTAGCTTGAGCAGGTCACTTTTCATTTGTTCCACTCCCCAAGCAGTGTCCACTCTGTAGCAGATCTTTTTGTCATCTGCAAACAGACTGACCTTTACTCCCAGACCCTCAGTGATGTCACTTAGCAGAGGACCCAGAACATACCCCTGTGGCACCCCACTGGTCACCCCGCTATCCTCTGATGCTGCCCTGTTGACCATCACCGACTGATTCCTCTGACTAAGCCAGCTACTAACCCATGATACCACTTTCTGTCCCACTCATGTATGCTGAAGCTTATTTAGTAACCTTCTGTGTGGGACTGAGTCGAAGGCCTTGCTAAAGTCGAGGTAGATAACATCCATGGCTCCCCCCTTGTTCACTATCTTAGTAACGAGTTAGAAAACTTAATCAGATTAGTCTGGCAGGACCTTCCCACCATGAAGCCGTGTTGGCTGCTGTCCAGCTGTCCAGTTTCTTCCAGGAAAGTTAAAATTATTTCCCTTAGCAGGGTTTCCATTGTCTTGCCCACCACCGAGGTGAGACTTGATAGGGCGGTAGTTACCCGCCACCTCCCTGCTCCCTCCCTTAGGTATGGGAACCACTGCTGCCCTTTTCCAGTTTTGTGGAGCAATTCCCTCTCTCAAGGATCTGCTAAAAAGATCTGCTAGAGGTGCTACCAATTCATCCCTAAGTTCTCTCAGTATGCGTGAGTGGATGCTGTCCAGCCCCATGGTTTTATCTGTCTTTAGTTTATTGAGTGCAGTGCTTACCTTCTCTAGTATGAAAGAGCTTGTGTCACCCCCCCCATGTGCAATTATTAACTCCTTTAGTGGTGTGCCCATTTTCCAGGCTCCTCCTTTGTAAAGACAGAGCAAAAGCACTCATTTAAGACCTCTTCCTTCTCTCAGCCTTCTTCTGTCTTCTTACCAGCACTGCTTATTAGTCTAACAATACCCCGGTTTTCCTTTTGTCACTTATGTACCTAAAAATTTTTTTTTAACCTCCTTTTACCCCCAGTGCAATTTCCACCTCAGTTTGTGCCTTTGCTGCTCTAATCATGCTAGAAGCCTCCCTCAGGCTGCTTTTGTAAGTGTCCCTGTCCTTGTTGATATTTGAGCCCTTGTATTTTTTGAATACTAGCTCCTTTGCTTTTACCACCAGAAAGAATTTTTCCTTTTCCTTGCCTTACTGACCAGTCTGGAAAATTTGTCAGTGACCTCTGCTGCTGTCTGTCTTATATTAGTTCGGCATACTCCCCCCCCTTTTGGTTTACTTTTGAGGATATCTCTAAAGCACATTCTCACCTGATCAAAATCAGTCCTTCTGAAGTCCAGGACCCATGTCTTAGAGTGATTTGTTTCCTCCTTCGACTGGGAGGTGTCACCATCAGCACACTTCTTCCTCCTTGCCTTCAGATGATGAGAGACTCCAATGGTGTTTGCAACAGTGCTGTGAAGAGCTCCTTTGGCAGCAGTGGGCCTTGGCTGGGCAAGGTAGGGCTCTGCCCTTGACCCCTGTGATCACCTGGCAGTCATCAGTTCAGTCAAGTGCCGGTCCTGCTGAGACAGCTGTCCCTGACATGTGTCTTACCACTGATCCGGGTGGAGCCACCTCCATGTCTTCTTCTCAGGAGACCCCCAACCAAGAACTCCCATTCAGCCACCAGCTTGCCAGGCTGGTTATCATTGAAGATCATACACTTGGATGAGTAATGAGTGGTACATGGCGGCAAATGGCTGAAGGCTATTTTTGAACAGTCCTCAGATGACTCCAATGGGACCATGGTGCAGTCCTCCAGGACATATGGGTTCCACCATGGTTTGGCTGGAGAACTGACTACCAACCAGGGGCCGGTTTCTTTCAGGGCTCTCCTAAGGTTCATGTGTGAGTTCATGGAAGTTTCCTTAGAGTCAGTCCAGAAAAGGACTAAATACACTTTCACTGCAATATTGGATAGGGGCAAATGCCTGGGGATTGCCTTCTCAGTGGTCAAGGGCATCCTGGGACTAGTGCTGGAGCTTTGGTATCACTCAGCCACCTGTCTGGCACCCTCTGCCTGTATGGTCCACAAGTACATGGTCCCTTACGGTACCTTGTCTAGATTTTTTGACCACCCCTCAGCCAAGGATCTGGTGGCCGACTCAGTCTTTTGCAAATCTGGCAATACTGGGGATGTGGACAAGCACCCTGACAAGGAGTCTAAAAAGCTTGACCACATGGAGAAGAAGGACCACACTGCATTCTCCCCAGGATTCCATCAAGTGAGCTACACGCTGATGATGGCCCACTTCAGTCACTCCTTGATGGGAGTGCTGGACCATGTCCTATCTTACCCCCCTGCTGATAAGCAGCTGGTGTTTAAACTGGTCCGAGACCAGGGTCAAGCACTGGCCAAACACCATCTTCAGCTAACCTTGGACATTGGTGATCTCTGCACCCATACCAAGGCAGAATCCATCATGGTTTTGTTTACTTCACTGTTTGTGATCATGTTGTGTGATAATCCGGCCTTTTAGGGTCGAATGTAAAAAAAAAAAAAGAAATAAAGCATTTTGAATTTCAAAAGAATCCATCATTGTGCATTGCAGGGCCTGGCTGTGGATTTCCACCTTTACAGTGGATACTAGCAAAAGTGGGCCGATGTCCCTTTCCTGGGCACTGACCTCTTTGGCCCAGGGGTAGAAGACACCTCACTAGAACTTGAGAAGTCCAATGCCACCCTAGTTTCTCTGACTTCCTCCCAGAAGGACAAGAAAGGACAGAAGCAGAAGAAATGTTTTCAGTTTTGTCCCTTTGTGTCACAGCACCCTTGGCAGCAGCCCAGCAGGGGCAGTCTTCAGCTTGGTGCCACAAGACCAAATTCCCTGGTCAGGGGCCCAAAAAGTGCCAGGGGTAGTGGTGCACCTCTATTAGCAGCCGTCCCCTCCAAAGCTGCTCAGTGATGTGTTTGGGGGTGTCTACTCCTGCCTGTCCAGTCCCTGCCCCAGCTCTCCGTGAAGGGTCAGCTTCACCACTTCTGTCAAAATTTGTCTTTAATTACCTTGAGCAAGTAGGTCCCAGAAGTGATGGGCAGAGGGTTGCCTTTCGATTTTGAGGCTCTCCCACCTTTCTGACCCCATGCACCAAGGGACTCTGGGGTGTCACAGTACATGCTATCCGCTCTTAGGCACGACGTTGTTCACCTCCTCAAGAAAGGTGCTATAGCCAAGTCCCAGACTCCATGGCAGTCCAGGACTTCGTGTCCAGGTACTTCCTGGTCCTGAAATGGACAGTTGGCTGGTGTTCCTTACTGGATCTCTATGGTCTGAACCAGCTTCTCAGGAAGCCCAAATTCAGGATGGTCACACTGAACAAGATGATATACTGTAACCTCTGATGTGGGACATGTAGTTCTGCTCCTTGAACCTCAAGGACATGTTTTTCCACATTCCAATCCTTCTGTCCCACTGGCGGTACCTCCAATTATGAGCAGAAAGGGTTCTCTATCGGTTCCAGGTCATGATGTTTGGCCTCTCCTCGGCACACAGGGTCTTTACCAAGTGCATGGCAGTGGTGGTAGCCTTTCTGCAGCACCAGGGGGTCAGAGTGTACCCCTGCCTGGACAACTGGCTGATAGCCGGGTTGTCCAAAGAGGCAGTGGAGTGATTCAGGGACCTGGCACTCCAGATCTGCAGGAACTTTGGCCTTCTTGTCAATCCGGCGAAGTCTGAACTGATCCCCTTGCAGGTGATTCACTTCATCTAGGCAGAGCTAGACTCCCACTGGGCAAGCCCCACCTCAGTGCAGACTGGGCATTGGCTCTTTCCTCCATTGTTCACTCATTTCAGGTTGGGCATTTTGTGCCCAGCCCAGGACTTCGTGCAGCTGATGGAGTACATGGCATCCTGCACCAGTGTGGTCCAGTGGACATGCTGGTGGATGCAACACCTGCAGTGGTAGCTTGGCTTTCAGTGGCTGCAGTGCCTAGGTCACTTGGACCAGCTTGTCATAGTGACCCAGCTGATATGAGATGCCATTCAGAGGTGGCTGATCCCAGAGCATCTGGAGGAAGGAGTCCCATTCATCCACCCAGAGCCAATGTGTGGTTCTCACAATAGACACATCCCTGGTAAGGTGGGGAGTGCACCTGGGAGACCATGGAGCCCATGGGTTCTGAACTCCCAGGGAGTTCCGTCACCACATCAACCTGCTGGAGCTCTGTGCAGTGCAGTTAGCTCTGATGGAATCCACCCTTCTAGTCCAGGGTCAAGTCATGCAATTTCAGGCGGACAACACCACAACCATGTTCTACCTGAAAGGAAGGGCAGAATGCACTCCCTTTCATTGTGTTGGGAGGCCCTCTGCACTTGGACCCTCATGCACAGCTTGGGTACAGATCTGCTGGCGATCCACATTGTGGTAGCACATAGCCTAATAGCAGATACCCTCAACCGGGTGGCTGAGCCGTCACACAAGTGGTCACTACATCAGGAGGTGGTGAACCACCTGTTTGCCCTGTGGAGCACTCCTCTGGTGGTTCTCTTTGTCTCCTTGGAGAACAAAAAGTCAAGGTGGTTTTGTGCCCTGCCCCCTCAATCTGAGACACTGCTGAGGGAATGCCTTCAGGAGGTTCTGGACCCCAAGCCTCCTGTATGCCTTCCCTTCCTTTCCCCTGATCCACAAGGTGGTGGTCAAGATGTGACGAGACAAGGCACGGATGATTCTGATGGCTCCTGACTGGCTCTGCCAGTTCTGGTACCCAGATCATCTCACCTGCAGCAGCAGAACTCAGTGGTGGTTGACTATGCATCCAGATCTGCTGTCTTGTCATCAGGGGAAGATCCCACAGCCAGATTTTCAGTCCCTGCACCTCACTACTTGATTCCTGAGTGGCAAGAGTTCCAGGGTGTGGGTCTTTCAGAGGACGTGTTTCACATTGTGGAGGCTTCTTGAAAGAAATCACCTCACCAATACTATGACTTTAAGTGGAAACATGTTTCCATTTGGTGCCAAGGCAAGGAGCTTGATCCTCTGCCAGCCCCCTGGCTACTATTCTGGACTATGTTTGGTCCCTCCCTCTCTCAGCTGGCCTGAGATTGATGACCCTCAAAGTGCACCTGGCAGCAATGCCTACATCCCGGGCGCAGACACAGAAGAAGATGGTCAGGTGCTTTTTCAAAGGCCTTGACCACTTGAACTTGCCAGTGTGTCAACCATCACCATCCTGGGACTTGTTTGTTGGTTCTGACAGTGCTCATGGGCAAACCTTTTGAGCCTATACGCAGGTGTGAGATGTTACACCTGTCATTGAAAACCACCTACTTGGTTGCTTTCACCTCTGTAAGAAGGATTAGTGAGCTCCAGGTTCTTTCTGTGAAGTATCCGTACATAGTCTTCCACAAGAAGAAAGTAGTCCTTTGCCCCCACTCAAAGTTCCTCCCAAAGGTGGTATCAGAATTTCACCTTAAACAGGTGATCAACCTTCTGGTACACTTTACCAGCCCATCTTCGGAGGCAAACCATTGGCTCCATACTTTGGACCCATGGTGTTCAGTATCTTATTATAGAGAATGCATGGCTGAAGTTCAGGCTGAGACCTGCCAGCTCTTTGTAACATATGCTGGAACCACACCTGACAGATCAGCATCTAAGCAGATGATTGGCAGGTGGACTGTCTCTTGTATGAACCTCTGCTATAGGTTGGCTGGTAGGGAACCTCCCTTAGAGATTAGGGATCATTCCACCAGACATACCACTGCTTCAGTGGCTGCTTTCAGGGATGTCACTATACAGGAGATCTGTAGGTTGGCAACCTGGAAGTTAGCACACACCTTCATCTCCCATTACAGCATGAACCTTGAGTCATGCTGGGATGCTGCGTTTGAGGCCTCAGTTCTCCAGTATCTGTTCACCAAATAGGGGTGACACCTTGTCCCTCCTACTGGAGAACTGCTGGAAGTCTACCAGAAGTGTGGATAACTGAACCATATCCATGTCCCTAGAAATGAGGGTTACCCACCTGTAACTGTAGTTCTAGGAGTGATATATGGGTCACATCCACACAAACCACCCAGCCTCTCCTAGCAAGTGGCACAGAGATCCCTGCTTCCAGCATGCAAGATCTGATGTCATGGGGTGGAGCCAGGGGATATACCAACCAAGTGGTGGGAGGAGCCTCTTTTAAAGACGGTCTGACAAAACAGCTCTTAAGGAAGAACTGCCAGAAGTGTGGATGTGAACCATATACTACTCTTAGAACTATGGTTACAAGTGAGTAATCCTCATTTTGTCTAACCACATTGCTGGCACATATTTGCCTGTATGCTGCTAGTATTTGTGTGACTTGAGACCCCCATTTATCATTGCTTCCATACTTGAAACCCCAGGACTGGCCAGCATCACTGGATGTGCAAGAAGACGCAAACCAGCACATACTGGGAAAACCCCACGGAGAACATTACATGTTCTGAGTCCTTCACTTTTCTTTGGCAGTGTATATTTTTGGTGCAAAGTGATTTGCAGTTCTTGCAGTGCTCCTCAGAAACTAGGTCTTAAGTCATTCCTTATCTCGATGCTAGGCTACTAAAAAGCCAATCCAGAGAGAGAATGCAAGAGGCAGTGGCTGCTGCTTCACTGCTCCTGTTCTTGATGGGAGTACTGAACCCTCAAACGTCTCAGCTAGTACACTCCCAAAGGCCGCTAGTCATAGGAACTGTCCTGGATACAACTCTAGCTCAAGCTTTTCTTCTAGACAGCAAAGCAAATTCCATAGTTTAGATGTCATGCTTCATCATGGAGCTCATGCTGGGTCTCATGACATCCTATGTGTTCGCTGTACCCCTGGCAAGGCTATGTATAAGAATAACTCAGTGGATGCACAGCACCCAGCAATCTCAGGTTCCACTCCCTCAGAACTACCCCATACAGATAACTAAATCACACTTGCAGTCTCTCCTGTGGTAGTCAGTGAAGGAAAATCTCCTGGCTTCCCCTTCTTCCACTTGAGGCAGAGGTGATGCTCCTTACAGACGCCTTGTTGGTGGTGAA
This sequence comes from Neoceratodus forsteri, assembly GCA_016271365.2. Taxonomy (NCBI): domain Eukaryota; kingdom Metazoa; phylum Chordata; order Ceratodontiformes; family Ceratodontidae; genus Neoceratodus; species Neoceratodus forsteri. The sequence continues at coordinate 997,576,638 of CM057458.1, read as the reverse complement.
GGGAGCCCACTGTCAAGGCCTCCATACACAAGGAGACTAGAGTGACTCAGAGATGGATCTCCACATCAGTGTGCTAGAAATGTGGGCAGTCCTATAAGGTCTGCAGGCCTTATCAGACCTTGTCTGTCAAAAGAGGGTACTTCTTCAAACAGACAATAAATGTGTCAGATATTATGTCAATAAACAAGGAGGAGACCTACCTACCTACCTACCTACATACCTTCCTTACTTATTTCCTTCCTTCCTCATGTTACTGTCCTTCCTTCCTTCCTTCCTTCCTTCCTTCCTTCCTTCCTTCCTTCCTTCCTTCCTTCCTTCCTTCCTTCCTTCCTTCCTCATTCTACACAGTAACATTTAATGAGCTTCCCCAGTGATTACAGCTGCAGAGACTGCACTTAAGTCCTTTCTGCATAGAAGCAATGAAAATGTGAGAATGGTATCTGGAGCAGGAAACTCTGCTTAAGGCAGGAAATCTGGAAAGTGGCAGATGATTTCAGTTGAACAGTGGCAGATCCTCATGAGTGGTTGCTGGTGTACAATGTGCAGTAGTACCATTTGATAAATGAGGGACACTAGACATGAGCCTTTTTATGTCCCTCCTCACACCAAATTGCCTCAGTTCTGCTCCAGAAATCCAGAGTATGATGCTTTCTGTCATGATGCATTCAGGCTGCAAGGGAAGAATCTGTTTCTGTATATCTTCCCTCCAATCTCTCTTATGCAGATAGTGCTACTCAGAGTGGAGGCTCAAGGGGGCAAAAAGATTCTGATAGCTCCCTGCTGGCCTTTGCAGATACAGTATGGACTTCTGACTTTATTGACAGTCAACAAACCAAAGATTCTCCCAACCAAGAAGGACTTGTTGATTCAGTCCCAAGGCTGTCTAGTCCCTCTTGTCTGTTAGCCCTCCATCTCCCAGGCTTGGCACTTGTAGAGACAGAGATGAACAGGTTTAATGTCTCTGTGTTTCTCTTAGGTTCAACTAGCAGCCTGTAAACCATCCACCAGGCAAAGCAGCAGTGTTTATCTGTTTGCTGTTCCAAAATTCCAATGGACCCTTATAAGTGTCCCCTGCAAATGTTTTGGAATTTTTATTGGGCCTGTCAGACTCTCGACTACAGTTCTGTACAGTTAAGGTCCACTTATCTTTTGTATCAGCATATCACAAACCATTGGCTCCCTGACTTTGTCTCCATTGCCACTGTTCAGAATATTCCTGTCCTGTACATGAGATCCACTTATGGAAGTCAGTTACTCCTTGGGATCTCACTATTGTGTTTGACATGTTTACTCACAAGACTTTTGATGTAATTGCAACTTATGACATGAAGTTCCTGACCTTGAAAGGAGTATTCCTAGTAGCCATCACCTCTTCATGCAGAGTATTGGAAATACGAGCTTTTGTCACAGATTCTCTGTATGCTGTCATTCATAAGGATAAAATGGTCTTGCATACACACCCCAGGTTTTTAACCAAGGTGGTGTCAGAGTTCCTCTTGAAACAGTCCTTAGTTCTACCTCTGTATTTTCCCACACCTGAGAATGAAGGAGAAAGGACTGTTTGTTCCCTTGATGTCAAAGGCGTCCTTAGATTTTGCTTGGACAGAACTAAGGATTACAGGCAGGCAAAGCAAATATTTGTCTATTAAAGTCCTAATCTAAAGGGTCTCCCTGTCACTATGCTGTGCTTGTCCAGGTGGATTGTGAATTTTTTCCATCACTGCTGCCTACACTATGACAGGGATAAAGTTGGAAGGCTCTGTCAGAGCACATTTCACTACAGCAGTAGCCACTTCATTAGCAGAAGGCTGTTCATTGTCCACTGCAGAGATCTGCAGGGCTGCCACATGGAGCACGTGCATGCATTCACCAAGCATTATGGTCTGAATGTCAATTCCAGGCAGCATGCCAGTTTTTGACATTCTGTACTGAACAGCATACTTTCCTAAGGGAATCCTGGACACCTACTTCCCATATCTAGGGGTCTGGTTTTCTGAAGTTTGGAATGCTGAGTCATAAGTGGGACTCTAAAGAGAAGATTGATTCTTGGAAGTTACAAAAGTTACGTATTTATTGCAACTGTAAATCTTCCTGAATATCTTCTCCTTAGAGCATTGCGACCCACCCTCCATCCCTCGAACTTGCTACAGTGTTATTGTGTAATGTTGTCTTCATCCCTTCTCAAACAGCTATGGACTCTGAAGACACAGTGTTGTATGTAGATGATGTCCCTTTTTATAGGGACCAACAGAATTAGCTTATGCCCTTAGATAGTGGTTGGGTTGCTTGTTTGTTTTGTTTCACTCACTATCTGTCCTCCTCCTCCTCCTCCTCTGTAAAAAAAAAAAAAAAAAAAAAATTAAGTGCTTGTGGTTGGGCAGCACTGTATAGCAGTGGACATGCAGATGAGGTGTGCAGGTGGGGCATACTTGCACCACCAGCCCCCAAAGTTTGTGTCAGTTTGCTTTGATGAGCAACAGAATATGGCAGTGAGCATCAGCTTGTGTAAACTCTACCAATGATACAGGACAAAATCAGTGTTATGCAACATACATACTCCTTCAATGGGGCCCCATTCCATTACATACCAATGTATGAGAAGCCCATTACAGTTGTCATGACATGCATGAGAAGTAGCCTAACACAAAGGCAGTTAAGTAATATAAGATGAGAATTTCCAAATAGTTTTTTGTAAATCTCTCCCAAGACATAAGCATGCATTCTAGAGTAAAATACCCAATGCAAAGCATCATGAGTATGATGTGTGTGTGTGTGTGTGTGTGTGTGTGTGTGTGTGTGAGAATTCTGGTAGCAGTGTCATTACTTGAACTTTACCATGACCAACACACACTCTAAATGTAACATTAATCCTTAAATTCCTCTCAAAAGAGTGTGCGTGACAGTAAGAGGCATAGCAAGCTGTCATTATTTCACTATCTGTGTCGATTTGCCAGATCAGTCTGTTATAATATGGTCTTTTTTTTTCTGTTTCATTTACTGGCAGTATACATTAAGCCACCTGTGGATTTAAGGATGATAGAAACTGGCTGTGGATACATTAATATCTCTTGGAACCGTAATCTGACTGAAGATGAAACCAGTAACTATACCATCCAGCATGAATACTCTGATGATGGTGGGAATGATGAGGAATATGAAGTACGTTACATGAAATTGGAATAAATCAGTACTGAAATAAAGGTTATTATATTTATTACTGAATAAGTCTCAGTTCCCCACTAAAGTATATTTTGTGTCTGTTCTAGGAACTCCTTGACGAAACATGGAAAGAGCGACCAAAGGGTTCCTTTGTTAAGGTTAATACTGTGTTTCTTAATGATGATGATGAAATAATAGCAAGGAGTGACTGGACTGAAAGGAACTTTTCAATGGGTAAACTATCTACTTAGTTGTTTTTCTTTGTTACATTCTGTATCCTATTCTCACCAGCACTGTCCTCAGTTGCCCCTTTGCAGCTTCATATCTTCTTCCTTTCCATCTTTGCCCATTACCCCATATCCTCAGTGCTTGTACCACTCCCAGTGGATCCCAGGGGTCAGTGTTACCTAGACATTTCTTGTTGGCAAGGAGGGCAGTCGATGAGGTGAGATGTAAGATTGTCCAAGTTTCATCCTGCAGCACTGCTGGAACTTTTCCACCTTGATCTCCTCTCCCTCTGGACCAAGTTTGTTTTCCCAAATAATTTTCTTTATAGATGATTCCTTCAGAAGACCTACAGTATGGTTAAAACATCAAGTCTAACTGTATTGTCTATTTTGCATATTTCATTGAACTCTTTTTTCGTTTGCAGTCCACATGCTGACTTTCTGTAATGCTCTACGTTTTTCCCTCAGTATAAATCTCTTGCAAGTATTTTGTGAGCCTTATCTTTATTGGACTAACATTGTTTGGAATAAATCATTTCTAGAGTATTATGTCATGGGGATATGGTATCTCAGCCATCATGCCCATCCATCCATCCATTGTGGCACCAGCATCGTGGTATAAATGAGAGCCATGTTCAAAAGAAAACTGACTTCTAGTTATATCCCACTGTTGGGCCAGACTGTGCATTCATCACTTCCCCTTTGGTTTTCTATTGCCTCATTGGTGATTGTTATTTGAAAATAATGTGTAACCAGCAGAGTGGCTCGGTCAATGAATGATCAATATTTGAACACAGAAATAATTATTAAAAGATTGTGTGTGGAAATCAGTGCAACAAATTAGATAGAAACAGCTAAACGCCTACAGTATGCATCCCCTTGATGTGCTTAGTGTTTCCGAAATGGGACTCTTGTAAAATTATTTAAACAGCTATTTATTAAAGATGCCACTATGATTTTTGAAGTTTTTGCAGTGATGTAAAGCCATTGTAAATGCTGAAGTCAAGGGTTTTTAAATGTCTTGTTTTGAATAGTTAGTAGCCAGCCTTGGTCAAATCCTTGATTTAATGAAAAATTTTTTTTTTTGTTATATAGTTTTAAGGCAAAACTGGTTGTCTGTTTAATTAATATATGACTTTTTTTTGAATCGCTGTGTAAAAATTGCACGTGACTTCTCTATACCATGCCCCCAACAAAGGGTTTATACCCAAAGCGCCTGGGCGAATGGAGTGTGGTGTTTTTCAACCTCACACTGTTGGCAAAATTTAGCAATAAAGCTACTTAAAATTGCAATGTATCAAGTGGAGTGAGTATTTTTGGTGCAATTCTGGAGTGCTTTACCTTGGATTTGTCGATCACTCATACCTCCCTTTGTCAGGAGGCAATGAGAGTCTGGTGCTGGGCCATCTAGCATGACCTGAAACTCTTGGCCGTCCATGTTCCAGGTGATCAAAATGCCTTGGCCAACAATCTAAGCCGGTCCAGGTCAAGGGCTCATGAGTGGGAACTTCTGCCCTCAGTGGTCGAAGATCTCTTTGTCAGGTGGGACCATCCAGAGTTGGACCTTTTTGCATCACCACTCAATGCAAAACTGCCACTTTTCTGGTCATTTGATCCAGGGCCTGGAGTTTTCTGGTGTGATATGTCTCTTTTCTGGAAAGGGAGGTTCCTGTATATCTTCCCTCCCTCCCTTCCTGCTCCTGCAGAGGGTTCTTCTCAAGCTGTAGTCAGAGGGGACAGAGATAATTCTCATAGCTCCCTACTGTATTAGTTTTGTTTTCCCCTGTTGCAGCAGCTAGCAATGGAACCTCCAATACCCTTGCTCCAGTGCACCGGCTTGCTCTCCCAGGAACGGGTCACCCTGCTCCATCCAGACCTCAAGTCTCTACATCTACATGTATGACTCCTACAGACTTATCTAAAGCCTGCTGTGGGGTTTCTTCGAGGGTTGTTGATGTCTTGGTGGCCACTAGAAAACCTTCCACTAGGGCCACCTATGCCTTGAAGTGGAAGCGCTTCTCCCTATGGGCCACTGCTCACCACCCGGATCCTTTCACCTGTCCAGTGAATCTGATTTTGGAGTACCTTCTCTCCCTTTTGGATTCAGGCCTGGGGTACTCCTCTCTTAAAGTGCACCTTTCTGCCATCTCTGCATACCATGCACCTATTGAGGGCAAATCTGTTGCTTATTTGGATGTGTCCCACACATGCTTGTGGGGAATCCTTCATTTGAAGCCCCCACCCAGGACCCTGTCCCTCCATGGGAACTTCTTTTCATGCTGGAAAAGCTCACTCTGCCTCCCTTGGAGCCAGCTGTGAGTTGTGGGCTGCACTTTCTGTCATGGAAAGCGCTCTTTTCTTTGTTGCCGTTACCTTCTGCTCAGATGATCTCGAAGTTTCAGGCTCTGATGTGTAAAGAGCCTTATTCGATTTTTCACAAAGACAGGGTGTCTTTGCATGCTAATCCTAAGGTTTTACCCAAGTTGGTGTCTGAGTTTACGTTGAACCAATCCGTCTACCTGCCAGTTTATTTTCCTGAGTATTCTAATTGGGGGAGGCCTTCCTCCACACCTTGGATGTTCATGAGATGCTTCGGTATTATATAAATCGCACCTGAACTGTTCGAAGAACTGACCAGTTGTTCATTCCATTTGCCCCTAAAAGAGAAAGGGCTCCTGTTTTGAAACAGTGTTTGTTGAAATAGTTGGCCAATTGCATTGTATACTGTTACCGTAAGAGAGACAAGCCCTTGCCTGGGGCAGTTAAAGGCCACTCTACCAGGGGTATTGCTGCCTCTACTGCCTGTTTCAAAAATGCATCTGCTGTGGACATTTGTGCAGCTGCCACTTGGAGTTATGTCCACACCTTCATTCGACACTACAGTCTGGACATTGCTTTTCAGCGTAGGCCAGTTTTGGACTCGCAGTCCTTCAGGGCCTTCTTTCCTGAACTTTCTGCTGACACCTGCTGCCTCCTTCAGGCTGCCCTTTGGTCAGTTCTGGTACTGCTTGGGATTCAGTCCTAGTGGTGTTGCCTGCTGCAAGAGCCCCCTTGAAGTAAGATAGTACAGTTACGTAAGAACTTAACATAACAGTAGATCTTTGACAGGAGCTCTTACAGCAGGCGCTGCTTTCCCTCCCTCTTTCCCCCTGATAGTTTCATCTTCTTTGCTTCTATTCTGCTTTTCCTGGGCTCTGTGGAACCACCTCAGTTCTCATTTTTGCTGCCTGTTTTGGGGTGTCCAACGGGAAGACCCGAGGTAGGTGTTGAGGACCGCCCCTTTATAGGATAGGCGGATGTCAGCATGTTGACCTTGGCGGGGGCAGTCCCTCGTGATAGCCTGCTAGCTAAAAGTTTTCCATGTGATCCTGGTGCCTAGTGGCTTCAGTCCTAATGATGTTGCTTACTGCAAGAGCTCGTCTCAAAGATCTACTGCTACAGTAAGTTCTTACAGAACTGTACTTTTTCCAGCTGTGGACCCAGCTACTCCAGTTTAGGTTGAATGGCTGCTGGGATTCAGGACCTCATCCTCATGTTCTTTTGTTTTACACCCACAGGCTGAATACATTCTGTTAGTTCTCTTCTTCAACTCCATCTATAGCTGTGCTCATTTCTCGCTCCATGGCAGGTGCTTCTCACAGTTCCTAACTGCTTCAGCAGCTGACTCCCTGCCTGCCAAGGTCAGTGCTCTTTGTTCTCATGTTATTGCCTCTAGGATCATCAGCTACACTCTCCTATACTGGTTCTAGTCCCTGCTCAGTTATATGGATCCTGAAGCAGCTGCCAGGACATCAGCCTTCAAGCCACAGGCACCAAACATCAGCAGTTCCCCATAGACTCTTACTAAGTTATTCAGTTCACTTTTGATTGTTAACCTGGTCAACCATTTCACTTATTCTGATCTCTGGCTGTGGCCCCTCTACACATTGATGTCCAGTTCTGACTTCTGGCTGTGGTCCCTCTGACCAGCGCCATCACCCATCCTACTCTCTGGCTGTGACCCCACCACCCAGTGCCAGTACTCCTCCTGACCTCTGGCTGTGGTGCCTCCACCCTGCCATCCCATCATGACCTCTGGTTGTGGCCCCTTTACCCAGTACCATCACCTATTCTCTTGACTACTTGCTGTGGCTACTCCACCCAGTGCTGACACCCATCTTGGCCTTTGGCTGCAGCACCTCCACCCAATGCTGTCACCAATCCTTCTGACCTCTGACTCTGGCACCTTCACCCAGAGCTGCTATTCCTGATCTCTGACTATGACCCCACCACCCAGTGTCATCCTCCCCCCCCGACCTTTGGCTGTGGCCCTTGCACCCAGTGCTTTCATCCAGCAGGTGTGCTGTTCCAGTCTGAACCATTCCTTGCCTCGGTATCCATGTACTCACTAATGTTACTAATGTAGATGTAAACTTGTGTGCTATGTACCATTTTAATGGCTCGGGTTGTCCCTGAAAAATGTCCCTGAGACCAGTGTACTTACCCAGTTATCAAATAAATAAATAAATAACTGAGCCCCTAATCAATCTTCTGCAAGACAGTTTCTCAGCATCCTCCAGCTTCTACTCTGCGTGACAGCAATAGAAACTTGTCTTCTTAACTTGGCTGCCTCCCACTGTACCATCATGCTCACAGCCACAAAAAAGACTGACCACTCAGTCCTCATTCCATCAAAAGAATTCCTTGTTACCTTCCATATTGTCTGCTTCATTATGCTGCGGTTCATACTGCGGTCTGTTAGGACCCTGGAGGCAGAATGCCCATTGTAGTTTCCATCTCTACTTCTCTAACAAAATTGGCTTCTTTTGTTGAGAATCCAATTGTTTAGTCTACTTTTAAAAGTGACTTTGTTCTCATTGATAATTGTGTCCAGCGGTAGTTTATTCCAAACATCTAGCACTGTGTAAGAAATATGACCCTCTTTTGTTGGTATTGTACTTAGATATTTGTAATTGCTGTGGATGCCCCCTAGTTTCCACTGTGTCTAGTTTATAAGTAAATCCCATCTCCACGAGTAGGCAAGGATCATTAATGACATCAAACAAGAACAACAAATCCCCTCTTTTCCATCTCTCCTCCAGGGTCATCAGATTTAATGTTTCCAACCTGCTGTGATATTCTTTGTTCTTTAGCCCATTTATTTATTTTGTAACTTTTCTTTTAATTTTTTCAGTATGTGCAATGTCAGTTTTATTTGTGGGTGCCCCAAATTGGGAAAAGTAGTCAGTATGAGGCCTTACATGTGTTCTGTACAGCGGGAGCATGACTCTAGCACCTCTTGAGAGAATATTCTTTCTAATGGTCCATACAATCTTATTTGCCCTTACAATAACTGCATTACACTGTTGGGTGAATTTAAGATCGTCTGTTATTATTACTCTCAGATCTCTTTCCGTTGATGTTTCAATTAATTTACTCTCCCCCATCTGTATTGATACGTTTTAATTGTTGGCCCTAAATGCATGATTTTACATTTGTCTGCATTTAGAGCCATTCCCCATTTGTTAGTCCATTCTATAATACTATCTACTGTGGGTCCTTCTGTAGTTATACTATGTTTTCTGATGTACTGCGGTCCCCTCCTTGTTTGAGGTCATCAGCAAACTTGATGTTAATGTTAACTTTATCAGTAAATCCTGCTGTTAAGATTTGGAAAATGTGTAGCCCCAGTACCAAACCCTGGGGGACTCTGCTTGTAACTCCTGATGTTTTGGAGCAATGCCTGTGAATAATTACCCTCTGCATTCTGTGATTCAACCAATTGTGTATCCACTGTATATGTTTCGGCTTAACCTTTCTCTGCATTAGTTTGACTGTTATATATTCATGTGGTACCCTATCAAAGGCTTTGCTAAAGTCTATAAAAATAATATAATTGCTAGGTCCCTTATGCTAGTGATATCCTGGTTATTGTAACTCCTTCTGCACAGACTCTGATCACTGCTGCAGTATGGCTAGTGCCTGGTTTGTTTCAGGCTTTTATTTTTTTCTGAGAACCATGTGGCTTTGCTTCCACTTCCTACTGGAACTCTAGCCACATTTTCATCCAGGGCTTTTGATTTTTTCTGACCATCTAGTCGACCATACTTATGACTATGGACTCACCCCCAACAGTCAGGCAATGCCATTCATGTACAGTCTAGTAGCAGCCAATCGTCACTAGGGCTCCACCTGCTTTGCCCCAAGGAACAGTACGCTTTCACCCTCTAGTCAGTAGGGCTCCACCCGCTCTGTCTGTTGGGCATAGTATGCCTTCTCACTGTATGGCTTTATTCGGGTTTGTACTGCTGGAAATGCCCAGTAACAGCAATTGATTTCAGCCCTGCGTGTGTCGGGCTTCCTCCACTCTCGACTCAAAGACTCAATATGCTTTTGCCTCGTATGGCTTCACACCATTGGCATTGCCACAAACAAGGAACAGACATTGGCCTTCCGTCAGTTGGACTGTCACCTGCTTTCTGTCCCCAAGAGAGCAGTACGCTGTTGCCTGCTATGGTTTCATACTGCAGGCAGTGCCTACCTACAACAACAGACATCATGGACAATGCATGTCATAAGCAGCAGGCATGGACCTTCCCTTGTCTGTGCAGTCACCCGTGCATTACCATCAAAGACTTAGTGTGCTTTGCCTCCTGTGGCTTCGTGCTGCTGGCAGTGCCCGAGTCTCATAATGCTTTACCCCTTCTGGCTTCTTCCTGCTTTTAACTATGCCCTTCGAGGGATCCACTTCTTTGGCTACAACAGCATGGCAAAGATATACCAAGAGTCTCAAATCTTTCTCATCAGCTATGGCTGCCTTCTACCTTCACAGGAGGCAACTTTACTGCATCAGCTACACCTCTGGCTGCCACTGGCACCTGCAGCTTAGTTCTTCAGTACTTCCTTTGTGTCCTACTATCCAACCATCCCATTACCATATTGGCAGACCTTATCAACACCTGATCTATAAGTAGCACTTCAGTACTGAGTAACCAGAGGATAACACAAACCATACTCCCCCCTCTTCAAACAAGAACAAGAAGGACAGCAACCTGGATAAATCCTGCCAGTACTCCAAAGGCCAAAGTCCTACATAATCCTTCATTAATTCAGCTGCTGCACTCGATCAGACCAGCTGAAATGCAATCAGAATGGAATACAACCCCATCAGCTTGGGCAGCAAATTTTTCTCCGTCATGACTCCAGCATCCTGTTTACACTGTCAGCTAGAGTAGTTAGAGGTTCATTACTTGTGGTGCCTGGAGGTAAGTCATATCTGAGACCTTGGTTCCCCAGAGGTTTCTACCACAGGAGGTCTTTTTGTCTTCTCTGTGCCAAGGGACACGGTAACTGCATGAGTTAGAGGGGGTCCTGCAGTTCAATACTCCTGATCTTTTGGCTCCTTATTCGGGAGCTGTTATTTCTTTTAACCATAGGTTTCCTCCTATGGCACCTCTAACTGTGTGAAAAGAATGGAGAATAAGCCAAAGGTACATTACATAAGCACTACACCACACCAGCACATCAGAGATCAAATGCCTAGTGAATTGGTAACTTGCTGGGGTTCAGTGGTTAGCTGATCGATCACCCACCTACTTGGTTTCTTGTCTCTTTCCCCCCACCCCTCCTTCAACTCCAGCATTCTCCTGAGTCCCCTGGGGTTCCTTACCTAGTAACTCCTATTGCTTTTAGCAGCAGGTCTCCACTTATGACACCTCTAAATGGGTGGAAATAATGGAAAGGGGGAAGGGGATATTGTTTAACCAGGAAAGGCACACTGAGCTGGAGCATGTTTCCATGTGCTATCTGGGAGCACAAGGAAGTTAGGTGACTTGCTCAGGGTCACAGAGTATGCACGAGGGGGCTGATGGGATTCAAACCCAGATCTTCAGGTTTGCAGCTTAGTGCCCATAACCACTACGCTATACTGCCTCCTATAAGCCAAAAAGTAAGCCAAGGGTATGTTACATAAGAACTGCACATCACCAACACATCAGAGATCTAATGCCCAGTGAAATTCGTTCACAACATCTAATGCTTTTGTGTCTTGGCTGGTCAAAACTGACACATCTGAAATATAGAAACAGAATTTGTCAGTGGAAAAGGACCCCTTGTCCCACCAATATAAGAAATATAGCAGGACTAGAGGACACAGCATGAGATTAGATGGAGGTCGATTGGGGGTAATGTGAGGAAGGTCTTTTTCACAGAAAGGGTGGTGGATGCATGAAATGGCCTACTTCAGGAAGTGGTGGATATGAATACAGTGCAGGGCTTCAAACAGGCATGGGATAAACATAAGGGAGCAATACAGATGAGTATGACTAGATAGGTCATTGACAGAGCAAAGGCCGATGGCACTTTCATAAGGTAGAAAACAAAATGGGCAGACTGAATGGACCTTGTGGTCCTTATCTGCCATCAACCTCTATGTTTCCATGTTACCCAGTTTGCCCATATGGTCCCTGCCTACTCTGTCTCTGCAGACTCTTGCTGGTCTCCAGTGACCCTCACTTCTCCCTGCCTCTTTACTAATATTCCTCTTTGTCTCACTCACGCTTGAAGCCCCCTTATGATCACCTCCACCACTTCCGTTGACAGTCTTTTCCAAGCATCTACAGACTTCCTCACATCCCTCTTAACCCCCCCAAGCTTCATTGCATGCCTTCTGGTCTGGTGCTCTATCTCATTTGAAGAAGTTCCCCTCTTTTCATATGTACCCCTATGATACTTGTAGATCTTTAGCATATCCTCTCTCACACCTCTCTTCCAGGGTGTACCAGTTAAGATCCCTCAGATTCTCCTCATAGGGATTTTGATTCAGACTATGTACCATTTTAGTTGACCTCCTCTGAACCGACTCCATTCTACTTCCAGAACTGGACATGATACTTCAGGTGGGGTCTCACCAATGAGCAATATAGTGGCAGCACCACCTCCCTCCTCCTGCTGGAGATACCTTTCCCTGTGTATCCCAGCATCTCACTGACCCTACCCACTGCTTTGTCACACTGCCTGCCACTATGAGGTCATCAGATATGATAATCCCAAGGTCCCTTTCCTGGTTAGTGGCTGTCATACCTGTGCTCCTGGGTTCCTGTGCCCTAGGTGCATGATTTTGCACTACCTTTGGCATTGAACCCCAACTGCCATGCTGTTGGCAAGCAGGAGTCTTAGACAGGAAGCATGCTCACTGGCTTTTGCTGAGGTGCTGCCTGTTTACAATAAAGGGGTGGATAGGAATCCCCAAACCAGGACCTTCAACTAATGGTTGAGGGAATGGTGCAGAGGGGAGGGGGTTAGACTACTTTGGAGACAGGGGGTCCACCTAATGGGATAAGGGCCTTTACAAGGGTGATGGCCTGTATTCATCTGGGAGGGGAACCATAGTCCTTGGTGGATGTTTAGATGCTACTTTAATGAACATTTAAACTACCTGAGGGGGGTGGCAGAAGAGATCAGTGAGGCAGAAATGTCTCAGCTCACAGGCTGAAGTAGTGAGATGGGAGAACCCAAGAGGAGTGGAATCCCTCAGGGTGAAATTAATACAGGAAGCAGTGTGAAAGGAATGATGGGGGATAAGAGCATGAGCATTAAAGAGGGAGGAAGGAGGGAAGGCAAAAAGAAGGAAAGGGTGTAACAAACGGAATGGTAACAAAACTTGGAAATCCATATGTGTGAATGGTATAAGTCTAGGAAATAAGATTCCAGACCTAGCTGCCATCATGGATGAGGCCAACCTGGATATTGTGGCCATTACCGAGTCATGGTGCACAGAAAAACATGACTGGGACATGGTGATACCAGACTATACTTTGTTCAGGAAGGACAGGGTGGGAAGCAAATAGAGGGTGTGGTACTTTTTGTGTGGAAAGGCATTAAAGTGACAGCAATACAGGGAAAATGGGGGGGGGGGCAGAGGTACTGTACTGACTACTGAAGGTAACCCTAGAGATAGGGAATCTTATTTGCTCTGGTGTAATCTACAGACCTCCAGCACAGTGGAGGAGTTAGACAAAGTATTGATGGAAGCTACTGGCAAGATACCAGAAAAGGGTGAGGTGCTGCTGTTGGGGGACTTCAGTCTGCTGGATGTGGATTGGAGCTTCCCAACTGTGGCTTGCTGCAGCTAGATGTAGGGAAACCGTGGACTCCCTGCAGGGTGGTTCTTCAGGCAAATAATCCATGAACCCACTCGTGATGGGGCAATACTGGACCTGGTATTCACTAACAGGGACAGTGTTGCAGACATCAAGGTGGGGGGGGCCATATGGTGACCAGCAATCACTGTACAGTGTGGTTCAGTATAAGGATGGCAGCAGAATCAAACCACACAAAGGCAAGGGTCCAGGACTTCAGGAGAGCAGATTTTAAAAAGATGGGTGAATGACTTGGGGACGATCTGTCGGGGGCTGACATGGGTGGGGTGGAGGAACAGTGGGGAAACTAAAAAGGGCCTTAGTGTAGGCGGCAAAGCTCTATGTCAAGGAAGGGAGCAAAAGCAAGAAGAATTTTGACCACTATTATTCTCGAAAGAGGTGGCAGAAAAGGTAAAAGCTAAGAGGATAGCAGTCAGACAGTACAAATAAATGCTGATAGAGATGAATTGGCAGGCATATAATGGGAAACAGAGGGAATCAGGGAGAGCTGTAAGGAGAATGAAGGTGCAAACTAAAGAGAAAATAGCCAAGGTAGTAACAAAAGGGGAAAATACATTTTTTAGGTAAGAGGTAGAAGAAAAGAGGAAGACCAGGAGTGGGATTGTAAGGTTAAAAATGGAAGGACGGGACTATAGAGAGGGGGAGCAGGAAAAAGCAGACATCCTGAATAAATACCTTTGTTCACTGATCACTGAGGAAAGAGAAAGGGAGCACTACAAAAATGTAACAGGAGCACTGGAGGGAGGGAGGTGGACAGTAGTCCATTTTTGGAGAAAGGTGTCCTGAAGAGACTTGCAAATCTGAAAGTGGACAAAGCAGTGGGGCCAGACGGAGTCAACCCATGGATATTGAGGGAGCTCAGGGAGGTACTGGCTGCACCTCTGACAGTTGTGTGTAACCCCTAGGTGGTGCTATCCCAAGGGCTACTACCCCTGCCTGCTTGGCTTGTAGCCAGTTAAGGGACCTGAGTTCTGAAACGGGTGCCTCCATCCAGAGGTCAGGGTTGGTCGTGGTCCAGCTAACCTGGGCACAGCCCTCTGGGACACTGTGACCCTCCTCTTCCCCTCTAGTGGCCTGAACACTGTACAATAATCATTTTCACAATACCCCTGGTACACCACACAAGTACGCACACTGTTTGCACTTACCACCAGGGCTGGTTCCTCTGGCTCAACCCTGGGAACCCCCTGTAAAACAAGGTTATGCACAGCATATAGCAACAGTACATACTTTGAGCACAAACTGGAGCCACAGTCAGATTACATGCAGAAAAAGTTAGATCTTATTTATTCAGGGGACTTGAACAAGGGAAGGGCGAAATAAGGTTAATTAGCTTAAAGGTTATATCAATCAAGCAGTTATGCATGTGCTTTGAGTCCCAGCGCACAGTCACACCTCTGGGTGCCCAGGTGGAGAAGAGATGGGCTAGCCAGGACCGTTGCCCTGGGTTGGCCGGTGTCAAAGCTGGTTGGGGCCCTGTGATGGAAAACACAACATGCACAGTACACACTATTTGTAATCTGGAGCCAGAGAGCTCGGTTCATAAAGGAAATGAAACAACAAGACAATCAGATGACACACTCAGATTAAGCTGTTGTTGTTGCAGGGAGCTACCCTGGTATTTACTCATGATACCCAAGACTGGACCAGGCTGGATGAAAATTGAGACTGCAGGTGGTTGATCTGGAATGCCAGGAGAAGCAGGGCCCACATGAGTCACTGAGGCGTCATTCCTGTTCAAGCATGGAGCAGGGGACTGATCCCCAGGCAGGTCTCTTGTTGATGGCTTCTCTGTGCAGCAGGTAGTCTGGCTGGGCCAGTTTGGCAAGGCCCAGACCGCATGGAGACAAATTCGGATGCAGTCCGTTTTGGTATTGCTGGATACAGCTTCCAGCAAGCAGAACACAGTTCACACAGTGGGGAACTAACTCACGACCCACGAGCAGCTCGCAGCACATTTACCTGTAAGGGAATTCTACTATACCAGGCAAAGCACTCCTCGGTCACAATCGCAAAGTCTCTGCACACCAGGAGCTTAGGGGTAGCTGGAACTCCTGACAGGCCGATTGCATTCAGCAAAATCTTTGGTCTTCTTCAGGTTGAGCTAGGCCCACTTCAGTAGCTTACTTTAGTCACACAACTCTGATTCAGTCCAAAAACAATTCTCTTTCCTCTCTCAGAGCAGCAGGCAGACATGCAGGCCAACATTCAGGCCTTTCCACAGAGACTGTCTCAAGCATCTTGCTTCTTCAGCTCCCAACTTAGATCTGCCTTAAACAGCCAGCAGCTTGGGGAGTTCCCTCAGATCCAAAAGGTTCGGTTGGCTGATTTGGCTGTCAGTCAAAGCAAGAGCTCCCCCTTCAGTTGCAAAAAAGGCACGAAAAGCCCAAAACTACAATTCCTACAGATTTTGGCTTCAGACAGCTCCTGTAGTCTGGCTACATTTTAGGTCCCACCAGAACTGATTGGTCCAATTCACAGTCCTGGGCCAAATGGTGGGAATAAACAAAACAGTCCTTGCTGCAAAGGAGGTAGGTTAGACAAACTGCATTATCATTAACACTCTAAATGATTTTCATCAAGCAGTTACATCTTTCAACAGAGCTCCCTCTTAGAGTACTTATAACTGCAATCCAGGCAGCTCTTAAAGCGACAGTACACAGAGGCTATACAGGCACTCTCTGGCAATACATTTAAACTGATAAAATGCAGTACACCAGCCAGGCAGTGAGCATTTAGGCAAGCTCAAGGAAGACTTTTCAGGAACCCCCATTTGTAGGGGGGTTACACTTATCTAACTGCTAATTTGAAAAAAGAGTGGTCCCGGAGGAGGGCAGATGTAGTCCTATTTCACAAAAGTGGTAACAAGGTAAGAGACTGGCAGTTGTAGTCTAGTCAGCCTACATTCAGTGGTGGGACTGTTAATGGAATCACTGCTGAAAGAAAGGTTTGTGGAATATCTTGAATCTAATGGGTCACAGGACCCGAGGCTGCATGGATTCCATTGGAGGGGTGGTGGTCATGTCAGTCAAATAAATATGGTAGATTTCTTTACCTGGATGACTGAGGAATTAGATCAGGGTGGAGCGGTGGATGTAGCCTACCTAGATTTCAGTAAGGCATTCAACATTGTTCCACATAGGAAACTAGTATGCAATCTGTGTAGCTTAGTGGGTCCAAAGATGGTAAACTGGGCAAGAAATTGGTTAAGAGATAAGCAGCAGAGGGTGGTAGTAAAAGGAGTTCACTCCAGAGAAGGGAGGGTGATCAGCAGGGCACCTCGGACAGCAGGGCTGGAACTGCTTCTCTTCAGTATCTTGATGAGTGACATTGCAGAGGAGTTGGCAGGGAAGGTCTACCTCTTTGTGGATGACACCAAATCCTCTGCAGTAGGGGAAACACTCTGGGTGAGGGGTTGGGGGTGGTAGAAAGATGAGCAGTGACCTGAGAAAATTTGAGTAGTGGCCAAGGGTATGGCAGCTGGGTTTCATTGCAAAAAATGCAAAATAATGCACTTGGGGCACAGAAACCCAGGGGTGGAGCACAAAATGGGATGCAGGGTGGTACTGACAACCACCAAGCAGGAAAGAGACCTGGGGGTGATCATATCAGATGACCTAAAGGTGGCCAGGCAGTGCAACAAGGCTGTTGGGAGGGCAAGTGGAATGCTAGTGTGCCTAGGAGGGGTATCACCAGAAGAAAGAGGAAGGCGATGTTTCCTCTATATAGATCACTACTGGTAAGACCCCACCTAGAGTACTGCATGCAGTTCTGGAAATCACATCTCAGGAAGGACATAGTCAGAATGGTGGTGGTACAGAAGAGGGCAACTAAAATGGTGCAGGGTCTACATCAGAAGCCCATGAGGAGAGATTAAAGGAGCTAAATATGTACACCCTGGAAAAGGGGAAGGATAGGGAGGTATGATAGAGACTTTTAAATACCTCACTGGAGTAAACAAGGTACAAGAGAAAAGTATTTAAAAAAAAAGGTGCTTAAAAAGAAGGGGACATGCTACGAAGCTGGAGGGGGTAGATTTAGGAGAGATTTGAGAAGGTACTTCTTCATAGAAAGAGTGGTGACTTCCTGTAACAGCTTTCCAGTGGAGTTGGTTGGGGTGAAAACAGTGGTGGGGCTTGATTTTCAATGCCCCGGGAATGCAGCAAGCCCCTGGTGCACTGATCATTTGGCAAACGGGACTTGCAGCATTCTCCCAGATGACGATCAGGATTTTCAATTCTGAGCACCAAATGCTGCAAGTTAAACCACATTTTCTAAAGTCTAACTTCCACCATTTGCAAGACTCTTGTTACAGTGCTTGCGCCAAATCTTTGGCAAAAGCTACAGTAAACTGAAGAAAGTTTTGCAACTATGCCCGATGTACTAAAATCAGGTGCAGCTGCATCAAAGAAGTTTAGCGCAACTGCACCAAAAAATGGGTTTGACGCAGGCCTTGACACAATCCTTGCTTCACCCTTTGAAAATCGAGCCTGTGGTGTTAAAGAATGCATAGGATACACATAAGGGAATCTTAGGGGAAAGGAAGGAAGGCAGGGTAGGGAGAATGGGCCAGAGGTCAAGTAGGATCTGTGGTGATACTGTTGGTAGGGAAAAATATGCAGACCAGGTGGACTATGCAGTCCTTATCTGCTAGCAGATTTTCTTTTTATATGTTTCTGTTTTGACCACTTCTCTAAGTTCCCAAGATCCCCATGCATCTTTTCCATTCCCTCCCGAGTGTCCACCTATTATGGAGTTTTGTGTCATCTACAAAAAGGAATACCTTCCCTTACAGTTCTTTTTGCAATGTCTCATAGGAAAACATTGAAGAAGACCAGTCCCAGTACTAAACCCTACTGTGCTTTGCTCTCTCATTATTAGAGTGAGTGCCCTTTAACCCACCACCCTCTGTCTCTTATCTGTTTACCAGTTTCTAACCCAATTCACCACTTTGATCCCATCCATAGGCTGCTCAGTTTCTTTTTCAGTCTCCTGTGTCAGTCACATTGTCAAGAGCCTTGCTATAGTCCAGATAGGCCATGTCTACTGCTCTCCCCTGATCTGTTTTCCTGATCACCCAGTTGATGAAAGTAATCAGATTCATCTGGCATGACCCACTACCCATGAATCCATGCTGCATGTTGTCTTGCAGCCCATTTGATTCAAGTTACTAAACCAACATTTTCTTTAACAGGGTACCATTTGCATTATGTCTTTTGACACAAACTTTCTTGCAATCTATTTATGGGTCTCTTGAATTCTGTATCGGGGATCAGCCACAAATACTATGTGGAATTGCCTAGTGGTCCTTCCCCAACATTAGCTGAGAGAGACTAGGACGCTGGGATGAAACACAATAAGGACAACACAGCAAGGAAAGAACTAATGGGAGAGAACTGGTGAAGGTGAGATCAGGCAGATGTTAAGAGGAACAGTGAAGGGACAGTAAGGAAGACGGGGGGAGGTTGACTGGTTGGACAAAGGGGGACAAGGAATAAAAAAAATGGTGGAGAAGAGCAGAAAGGGTGCTGGAAAGCTTTTTAACCCTAACACTAGAAGTATAGGAAACAAAATGGATGAACCTCAGGCCATGATGTCTTAAGAGAATTTTGGCATCTTGGCCCTTACTGAAACCTGGGCCACAAAGCAGCATTTTAGCTTGAACATCTTAATCCCAGGCTATGCCCTGTTTAGGAGGGATTGGGAAGGTGCTGCTGGGGAGTCACTGTACAGGTCCGAGACTTAATGAAGGTGTTTTAAGATGGTGCACTAGAGGGGGAAGGGGGTAAAAGGCCCTGTCGATCCAGCTGTTTAACAATGGGGTGGGAAAAGGCCTGAAGGTAGGGATGATCTACAGACCACCAGGTCATACATCTGAAAAATATAAGGCTCTGTGTAATGAAATAAAGAAGGCAGCAGTCTTGGGTATCATTGTCATTATGAAGGCTTTTAATCTCCCAGATGCAAATCGGGACATCCCAGTAGCAGACAATGGAAAAAAAAATCAGGAGTCCCTTAAGGCCATTCCAGGTGGCTTCCTGAATCAGTGGGTTGAGAGACAGCTAGAGAAGGTGCCATATTCAATTTTGTACTATATAACAGTGACATTACAAATGACATAGTAGAAGCAGAGTCTCTATAGAGTGACCTTAGCACAGTGTGATTTAGGATCTTCCTGGGCAAGCAGAGACTGGATTCATCAGGGCTGGTCCCTGAATTCAGAAGAGACAACTTCCAATAGCATGAGGGAATCATTTTAGGATAGACTGAAAGGAATAAAGGAGGTTTGTGGAGTGGAAAGCATATGGGAGATTGAAAAAAGAGACAGTAAGGGCAGCAAGAAAAGAATTAGATACAGTGTATGATGGAACATTGTTCTCGTTAAAAATCCCACCATACCAAAACACTGTTCATCCACAGAGTAAAAAATGAATGGAGCGCTGTACTGACTGTACGTGCTGAACAGTGTTCCATTCATTTGGAATGAGAGACTCGATCTTGAAATGTAAGCCGTGCGGCACAAGGAACCACCATGGATCATACATTGTTCTCATTAAAAATGCCACCATACACTATAAAAAATACTGGCTTCTCAATCTCGCTAAACCAGTGTATTTTCAGCCACTTCGGGATTTATGATTCCTTTGGACCTCTCGAGCTTCGCTGTCGAGGTTGCATGGAATCATAAACCCCTCTGTGGCTGAACACACTGGTTAAGCACGATTGCTCAGCCAGTATTCTCTATATACTGTATAAGGCTAGGAACATAGGAAATAGGATCCAATGTCTTGCCCCCCTTTCTTTTTCCCCATCTGCTGCCAGTCCCCAAACTACTACTACTACTAAATGTTTCAACCTCTTCCTGTTCCCTTTTCCCCTTTTCCCTCTCCTCCCCTCCTTCCACTACCTTCCTCCCTTCAACCCTTTTCCTCTCTATCTCCCCTTCACTACTACCTCCAATCTATTCCCACTCTTACATCCTCTCCCGCCTTCCTATTCCCTATCCCTCCTTTTTTCTTCTCCTCGCCTATCTGTCTTTCTTGTTTAGCAATTTGCCATTTATGTTACTGTATATACTGTACATAGCTGTGCGCTTTGCCTATCAGATTACTACGCTTTGCTTATACTATGTATTTGTTCCCACACCAGTACCCCCAGGGTATATCTGGAAACTAGCTTTATGGCTCAGTATGCATTTCCTGGTAAATCTCTTTCAATAAATAAATAAACATAGGAGACCAGTCTGGTTTGATGGCAAGGTTAGGGAGGCCAAGACCCCAGGAATGAGTGACCTCCATAATGGAGAAGCTGCGGGAGACTATAGTCGAGTGGTTAGTTGATTTCCTGGAGCTATGCAGGCTGCAGGACAAAAGATAGCATTGTTTTGTTAGGGGACAGGCATGTCAAATGAATTTGACATACTTCTGTAATTCAGTGACACAGATGGTGGACAACAGGCAGACAGTGAATGTCCATTATCTGGACTTTAATAGTGCCTTCAACTCAGTGCCACATGTTTGGTTGGTTAAAAAGTTTAGGGATCTGTAGGTAGGGGACAGAGGCTGGGTGGATTAAGAGCTGCCTGGGAGGGAGGACCCAGAGGGTGGTCCTAAATGGAAAATGCTTGGGAGTCAAGGTATAAGGAGACCCAGAGAAAGGAGGATAGTGACGTGTATTAGAGAAAACTGAGGGATGCAGAGAAAGCAGTAAGGAGTATCAGAAGGGGAAAAGACATTTTTAGATATGTTAGTGAAAAAAAAGGATGACGGAGGGAGAGATTGTCAGGTGAAAGGGGAAAGGACTGTACTGAGGGTGACCCAGAAAGGCAGACATCTTGAACAAATACTTCTGCTCAATGTTCACAGTGGCGGGGGAAAGGGAGGGACCACCAAAAATCCTCAGGAGCTTTGATGGGAGGAAAATGGATACTAGTCCCTTTTCAGAGGAGAGTCTGGAAGGCACTTGCTAACGTGAAGGTAGACAAAGCTATGGGGCCAGACAGAGTGCTTCCTAGGGTGCTGTTAGAGCTCTGGGAGGTACTAGCTGCACCTCTGATAGACCCATTTAACAGATCAATGGAGACTGGAGTGGTCCCAGAGGACTGGAGAAGGGCAGATGTAGTCCCACTTAACAAAAGTGGGGGAAAAGACGGGCAATTTATAGGCCTGTCTTCCTGATATTGGTGGTGGGTGAGTTAATGGGAATACAGCTAAAGGAAAGGATTGTGCAGTATCTGGAATCCAATGGGTTACAGAATCTGAGGTAGCATGTACTCAGAGGGAGAAGGTCAGGCCAAACAAATCTGGTAGACTTATTTGACTGGAAGACCAAAGGAGTTAGATCAGAGAGGAGTGGTGCACATGGCCTGCCTGGATTTCAGCAAGGCTTTTAACAATGTTCCACATAAGACACTCGTAAGGAAGTTAGGTAGTTTGGGGGTGTGCACTAAGGTAGCAATATGGGTAAGAAACTGGTTAGAGGATTGGAAACAGAGGGTAGTGTTAAACAGAGTTTGCTCTGAAGAAGGGAGGGTAACCAGCAGGGTACCTTAAGGTTCAGTGCTGGGACCAGTCATCTTTAATGTCTTTATAAGTGACATAGCAGAGGAACTGGAGGAGATGGTCTGCCTCTT
The DNA here is from genome assembly GCA_016271365.2 of Neoceratodus forsteri. Classification (NCBI taxonomy): domain Eukaryota; kingdom Metazoa; phylum Chordata; order Ceratodontiformes; family Ceratodontidae; genus Neoceratodus; species Neoceratodus forsteri. The sequence goes on along the minus strand of CM057458.1, from coordinate 997,554,481 downwards.
TGCAGATGACACCAAGATCTGCTACAGGGTGAACACTCAAGGGGTTGGAAATGAGCAGAGATCTGAAAAGAACTTGAGTGGTCAAGGGTATGAGAGCTAGGTTTTAATGCAAAACAAAAAAGTGTTAAATTATGCATTTGGGCCATAGAAACCCAGGAGCGGAGTACAAAATGGTTGGAGTGATATTGACAATGACCAAGCAGGAAAGAGACTGGGTGGGTGGTAATCATATCAGATGACCTGAAGGTGGCCAGGCAATGTGACAAGGCAGTTAGGAGGGCTAGTCGGATTCTGGGGTGTATAGAGAAGGGTCTTTCCAGCAGAAAGAGGGAGGTGGTGTTGCCTCTATATAGATCGCTGGTAAGACCCACCTTGAATACTATGTGCAGTTTGGGACACCACATCTGAGGAAGGACATAGAGTGGAGATGGTCCAGAGGAGGGCAACCAAAATGGTGCATGGTCAGTATCAAAAGCCCTATGAGAAGATGCTAAAGGAGCTCAGTATGTGTACCCTAGAGGAGAGGGGAATTAAGATGGAGACATTTAAATGCCTCTTGGGGGTTAATAAAGGTACAGGAGGGGAGTATTTTTCAGAAAAAAGGTGCTCTGGAACAACTGGACGTGATATGAAGCTGAAGAGGGGGTTGATATAGGAGAGATGTGAGGAAGTACTTCTTCACAGAAAGTGTGGTGGATTCCTGGAAAAGCCTACGAGTGAAGGTAGTGGGGGTGAAAACAGTGGTGGAGTTCAAAATGCCTGGTATAGGGACAAGGAAATAGGGGTAAGGAAGGGGGGAGGGAATGTGACAGCACCGTTGACCAAGTAAGGTTCTGTGGCAAAAACTGAGGTAGAAAAGAATGGGCAGACTAGGTGGGCCAAGCAGCCTTTATCTGCCATGAGATTCCATGTTTCTCTGTTTCAGGCAGGTCAGTAGGGAGTTCCTTGGGGCTCTGGAAAAGGTATTAATGGTGAGATGTGTCTGTTCGCGGATGGCAACAAACTTTGCAGGAGAGTGGACAGTTCAGAGGGAGTCAGGGATACGGCCAGCAATGTGGAGAGGCTGGAAAGCTGGTCAGACATATGACAATACACATTCAGTTCCAGGAAGTGCAAGGTCATGCAAACTGGGCCGTATGCACTATAGGGCAGATTGTCTACATACCGTGAATCTGAGGCATGTAGGCAGTCCTAAGTCAGAATGCTATGGCAGAACCCTCAGTGGCATTCACAGCAGAGGCATGAACCCCTTGCGTGCATGCTTCCCCAGCCAATTCTGCAGCTGCACATCACGGGTAGTCTTGGGACACTTATGGGGACATTCCCGCACTCCACACCATTCACTTAAGGCGTGGAATGCCAATGTAATGAGGGCAAATGATATGACATGGGGGACCCTGCTATACCTTGTATGTTTCCCCCCCAGAGACTACCCACCAGTGATGGGATGGGACCAGTTTCCAACCTGCTGCATTAGCCCACCAGGCTGACATGGAAAGCTGGGGGCAGCCATTTGGGCACTTGCCAGTTGTTTACAAAACATGAATCCCATGCCTTCTCAGGATCCCTTGCTTGTGTGTAGCAGGGGATCCATTTCAGGACTCAGGATGGGCAACTGCACGCCAGTTGGGGGGTGGACCCACAGACAGGTGGCTGGTGACAGTGAATGCTGGCCATCATGTGCCTGTGCATGGGTGCAGAGATGCACGGGCTGGGTGCTCACTTCCTGTGCATACCTGGCCCCATCAGAGCATAGAGCCCATAGGGAGGAAAATCCCCAAAATGGAGTACTCAGTAGCTGGGTAAGGATGGCACAGTCAGCATAGGAGACATACTGGGGGTTAATCATGAGTGACAGAAATCAAGCGCTGATTGCAGTAATGCCTATGGGAGGGCCACTGGTATGCTGGAATGCATATTGATGTGCATCACTAGCCAAAGGAAAGAGGTGATCATGCCTTTGTGTAGGTCACTAGTTAGACCACACCAAGAGTTCTGCATTCTGTTCTGGTTCTGTCATCTGAAAAAAAAAAAAAGACATTGAAAGGCTGAATTAGTCCAAAGGAGGGCAACTGAGATGATCTGCAGTCTTCAGTATTGCGCATATGAGGAAAGGTTTAAGAGTTTGGACATGTATTGTCTGGAAGCCAGGGAGACATGTAGGGCACAAAAGAAACATGCAAGTTTCTATACAGGGTTAACAGGATGGACATGGCAGAACTATTCTTAATGAAAGGGACCACAGTCACTAGGGGGGATAACTATAAGCTGACTGGGTGTATTTTCAGACAAGACATGGGGAATATATTTTTAACAGAGAGGGTGGCGGAGGGCTGGAACTGCTTGCCTTTGTAGTGGTGAACTCAGTGGGGTGGTGCTTAAGGCTTGGTGGGATAGATACAAAGGGGTGTTGGGTACTTCAAAGAAACCTGTTCTGGAATAGCTGGCTGGTGTTTTAGGGGTCATTAGGTAGGTTAAGAACAGACTGAATGGGCCTTGGGCATATTTCTACCCTTACCATTCTGTTTCTTCGGTAGGTTTCTACTTCTTGTTTGCATTAATAAAATTATATATATATATATATATATATATATAGAGAGAGAGAGAGAAGAAAGTTTTCAAATGCAGATAAAATTGACAGGGTGTGATGCATGACGGTCCAGCTGTGCATGCCCCTGAGGTCTAAAGATAGAATATAATGAAAGAGGGAGCCTAGGCAGTGGGCAGCAGTTGAGTGTGGGCTGACAGCCTGCCATTACTGATACTTGTCACTTTTTCTTTGCATTAAAAAAGTAAAGAGTAAAAGATTTTATATTCATAAAAATTGGTACATCATTTTCTGTATGTGTCCAGCTTAGCTGTGCAAGACACTAAGGTCTAAGGTAGAATATGTGGAGGGAGCCTGGGCAGTTAGCAGTTAATTGGTGTGGGCTGGCTGGCTGCCTTAGCCCACTACTAATTGGCACTTTTTTTTGAATGGAAACAGCAGTGATGTTACGCAGCAGCCATACCACAGCTAGTTTGTGTATGAAGCCTTCACTTGTTCTCTCTTTGCAGCTGCCATAACTCCCCCATATGCCTTTGTACTGCATTTTCCAACATGGCAAACAAAGCAGATAGCCTGGAAGTGGCCATCACACAAGAGTAGGGAAGCTAAGTCTTGTTTTAAACTAAACATGGGAAGTGCAAAAACAAGCTGATTGAAAACAGACCGTCTCTATTTTCAGTCAACTTGTTTCTACACTTCCAATGCTCATTTCAAAACAGTACTTAGTCTGCCTATTCAGTTTAATGGCAACTTTCAGGCCATGTGCATTGTGCACCATGTCAGAAATCCATCCCCTATCAGCAGTTCGCCAAAAACACCGGGGTACATAATCCCCAGTGTTGCTAAACAAACCCCTACCACAGTCAACACTCAGATGCCCAAACCCCAGTGTTGCTAAACAACTCACCCCATCACAGTCAGACATGGGGGTGCTCAGGTCCCACTACCACTAAACAACTCTCCCGCCACAGTCCAGTACCTTGGTGCCGCCCAATCCCCAGTGTCGCTAAACACCCCCCAATGTGCACAATCTGACACCAGGGAGCCCAAACTGAATAACGATTATTGTCAGAATTACTGTAGGTTCTTTGCATGACTGCAAGACTCACGTTTATCCCAAGTACACAGTTTTTGCAAGATCACAGTATACAGTACGTTTAACACTAGTCAAGAAATCAGCAGGTTTAAACTGTAGTGTCATAATGATACTTGCATGTTTCTTGACTAGTGTTAAGTACTAAATTTATTTTCCTTGTACTGTTCTTACAAACGTGTTTACTTGTTTGTAAGAACAGATCAATAAAAAAACGTGTGTGCTTACATATGTCAAGAAACATGCAAGTATAACGTGTTTAAATGACACCTTGGAAAAAGTGTGCAAAGAATCTTGCTCTACTCTGTACATATAGGTAGCAATTCATGTCCTCATAGTGCTGGTACAAATCTTTAGGTACAGTCTGAGCTGTGAAAAGTTGCATACACATTGGTAAAATCTTCTTAAAAATGTTCTGTTTAGAAAGTAGTCAGACAACGGTATATATAGATTTCTTCGATTTCTCATTCTTGTTATTACTGAGGACATTTGTATGAAAACATGGTCTTAATCCATTATGGTTTATCTACCCTTGTTTCTTTTTCCCCACTTTAATTCATATCCCTCTATAGCTGCATTATAATTACTCAAGTAATGACTGCAGTGCCACAAGTAGAACACAATATCGTGAACTAGGATGTATGTTAGAAACATAGAAATCTGTCTGCAGAAAAGGACCACTTGGCCCATCTAGTCTGCCTCTTCTGCTCCCCATGGACTCTACTGACCTTTTTTCCTTACTCCCCACTTTCTTGCCCTCCTCCGTAATGCAGTCTCCAGCCTCCCCTCTTTCTCAACTGGATTTATACCCTTACCTCTCTTATTTAATCCCATGTAGGTATCCCATGCCCTCTTGAACTCCCCCACTGAGTTTACTCCCACCACCCACTCAGGCAGCTTATTTCAGGGACCCACCACCCTCTCGGTGAAAAACTGTTCCCTCATATTTCCTTTCAAATTGCCTACCTCCAGTTTTAAGCTGTGTGCCCTAGTTGATGTGTTTTCACTCATTTTGAAAATGCTACCTTCCCTGACCCTGTTTATTTCCCTCAAATATTTAAACAGTTTCTATCATATCCCCCTTCTCCCTCCTTGTTTCCAGTGTGTACAGGTCAAGTTCCTCAAGCCATTCTTCATATGATCTCTTGTGCAAGCCTTGCACCATTTTGGTAGCCCTTCCCTGGAACCTCTTCACTCTAGCTCTGTCTCCCTGCAAATGTGGCCTCCAGAACTGTATCCCATATTCCAGGTATGATCTAACCATGGACCTGTACAGTGGCATGATCACCTCTCTCCTCCTACTTGTGATACCCCTCCATATGCATGCCAGCACTCTCTTTGCCTTCCACACCGCCTTGTTGCACTGGTTTGCCACCTTTAGGTTATCTGAGATTATAATCCTCAGATTCCTTTCTTGCTTTGTTGCTTCCAGTTCCTTTCCTCCCAGTGTGTAACTTGCCTTTGGAGATTTGCACCCTATGTGCATTGTTTTGCATTTCTTTGCATTAAAGCACAATTGCCACCTCCCTGACCACTCCTCCAGCTTGATTAGATCCTTCCTCATCTTCTCAACCCCCCCCCCCGTGTATCCACTCTATTACAGATCTTTGTGTTGTTTGCAAACAGAAACACCTTCCCATGTAGATCCTCTGTTATATCCACAGTGTAGATGTTAAACAGTATTGACACAGTACAGATCCTTGAGGTACCCCGCTTGTCACTTTTTCCTCCCTGGAGTGAGCCCCAGTTACAACCACCCTTTGAGTTCTGCCTTCTAGCCAGTTTTCCTCCCAGTTTGTAAGTTTCCTCCCTAACCCTAAGCTGCCCAACTTGTTCACCAGCCTCCTGTGTGGGATGGTGTCAAAAGCCTTACCGAAGTCCAGACAGGCCTGTATAAGTCCCTTTCCTCCATTTCTTGAGTAGTTTTGTATGCCCTGAAAGCTTTCTTTCTAGGGACGTGGATATGTTGTTCTATCCACACTATCTGGCAGAGTCATTTTCCCCTTTAAGAAGTGCCAGAAAGTCTTCAAGTTGGCTCCTCCCGCCTACCCGGGTGGTATATTCCTCGGCTTTGCCCCATAACATTAGATCTTCCTTTCGCTGGAAGAAGCAGGTTCCCTCCTTCGTGCTCTCGCATTGTAGGCCGTAGCATTTCTAATCCTTTTGGATTGCTTCACAACTTTCACAGCCATTTTGGTTTTCATCTTCCAGCTACCAGACCACGATGGATAATAAGTCTGCACCCAGATTTCACCAGTGCCCATGCCAGAAGAAGATGTCACGTACCGACCCCCACACCACATGTATATACTGCCTGGGCCACAAACATGTTACCAAGTCACCAAACAGTTTCTTACTCAACCCAAAGAAAGCATTCAAAATATTCCAGTTTCTTTAGTACTGTATGACTTTATTTCCACCATTGCTCTTAAATATTATTTGTGTAATGTTTCAGAACTAATTGTTCCTTCTTCAGACAGTGAGCATACTTAAAGTTCATACAGATTTCTATTTCTAAAATAGAAACAAAAAACAAACAAAAAAAATGAATTCCAAGAATTTCATCCTTAAACAGAATTACATCAATGTAACCTTCTTAGTCAAATAATCTGACTCAAAATGTTGTACAAAGGTGGAACTAACTTTATAATTCAGTTATATTCAGTCATCAAAAAATGGGGGTTGGGGTACATGCGCTGCGTGGAAGCCAGATAAGGGGTTCTAAAAAGATATCAAGCACTCTGTAAGTGTACGTAATTATATCTATAAAGTGGGAATAACAACCCCTTCCAATTGTTTTTATGGAGATTATTATATTAGAGTTCCAAATACCTTAAAAGGTACACAAAATGCACTTTATCCATGTCTATTTCAACATCCATTTATGCCACTTGAGTCCTACAGCAAACAAAAATAATTTAGTGAGATTTTTTAAAAATGCTCACAACTTTGTAGCCGAGTTAAGAAATGGGGCACGTGAAAAATAGAGCTGTTCATACGAACAGATAAATAAATCACTCAAATGATGAAATGTATTACCTCAGATGGAGTCTGTTTAAATTATAAGCTTGTCATGGCAAAAATTAGCCCCAAACCACGTCGGTAAACTCAGATTAAAAAATGGCAGCACATATAACATCCAAAGGACCCACCATTAAACAGAACATCACTTTAACTGATACTCATAATCTCTCTAGATAAAGAAGGGGTTGGGCCTAGGGGTGAACGCGCAAAGGTGTGTTTACGTCACTAATGACATCATCCTAGGAGTCCCGGTCAGACGAAATCTTCGAAAAATGCCGAAAGCTAATCGGAGATCCCCCTTCTCACATTTAACTCAGTTTGTCATGAAGCATATGCAATGTAAACTGGTTTCTCTTTACATTTATAAAGTTATTTATGTCAAAACCAAAACATGTGAACACATCGTGATCCAGAGAAGGGTTATAAAAGAAACAAAAATCACCAGGATGTCAAGGACTGAAGACATATGGTCAGGGCATAATTTTATATAGGGAATACAATGCTGTAATGAATAGAAGGCGGCACAAGGAAGTACAAGGATGGGGAGAGCAGAGAAGGGGTGTAAAAGAAAAAAGGGGAGACAAAAGACTGATGACTGAATATAACTGAATTATAAGGCTCAGTCCTGGTGACCCTGGCCCAGGTCAATGGCCTCAGTGGCCCATAAGCCTGGAAGGTAGGGGTCTGGTGGTGCCTCAACTGGGCTCTCCTCCTACAAGCCTACCTAGTGATTGGATGGGGGGGTTCCATCCTCATGCCAGTCATGCTTCCCCTGGGTCCTACTGTGGGGGCTGGCTCCGCCACTTCCTTTCCACCTGGAAGACAGGTGGGTTCTAGAAGTGGTCGGTCAGGGTCTGCCTCTGGAGTTCATGCAGTACCCTCCTTGCTGAGACTGTGCCCCACAGGAGGACTTGGTATCCACAGACACTCAGTCGGCTCTTTGAGACAACATAGCTCAGCTCCTGTGCAAGGAGGCCAGGGTCAGAGTAGCGAATACTCTAGAACACCCAGGGTTTTTCTCCAGGTACTTCCTGGTGCCAAAATGGATGGAGGGCTGGTGCCCCATTCTAGATCATGTCGCACACATTCAGGATGGTAACTCTGTCTCAGATCATACCATCTTTACAGCAAAATGTGGTTTTGCTCTCTGGATCTTCAGGATGCATTCTTTCACATCCCAATCCATCTGTCCCACCGAGGGTTCCTCCGCTTTTGAGCTGAGGGAACCTTCTGTGAGTTCCAAGCCATGTCATTTGGCCTCTCCTCAACCCCCAGGGTCTTCACCAAATGCATGGCAGTGTTGGCAGCTTACCTGAGGCACTGAAATGTCCAGGCATACCCCTACCTGGATGACTGGCTGATCGCAGAGTCCCTCCAGGCAGAAGGTGGAGCGGTCCAGGTACCTGCCCCTCCAGACTTGCACATCTCTTGGCCTCCTGGTCAATGAGGCCAAGTCAGAACACATGCCCTTGCAGGTGATCAGCTTTATCGGGGCAGAGCTCGACTCTTGCTGAGCCAGAACCTGGCTCCCAGTGAACAGGGCAGAGGTTCTCTCCTCCTTTGCCTGATCATTTTGAGTTGGGCAGTTGCACCCTGCCCAGGACTTCCTGCACCTTCTGGGTTACATGGCAGCCTACACCAGCGTGGTCTGGTGGGCCCATTGGAATATGCATTCACTGCAGTGGGAGCTGGCCAGCCAGTGATCTTAGCATAAAGGTCACTTCAACCAGCTGGTCACTGTGACCCAGAAGATGTGGGATGCCCTCCAGTGGTGGCTAGTCCCAGAGAATCTGCAGGAAGGTATCCCATTTGTCCGGCCTGAGCCAACAGTCATCCTAACAACTGACTCCTCTCTCACAGGCTGGGATGCCCATCTGGGGAACACAGAGTCCATTGGCTCTGGATCCCGGAGGAGTCCTGATGGCACATCAACCTGCTGGAGCTCCAGGCAGTTCGGCTGGCACTGACTGCATTCACTGTGCATATTCAGGGTCAAGTGGTCCTGACGGGCAGCACCAAGACCATGTACTGCCTCAATAAACAGAGCAGGATGGACTCCCTGCCCTTTTGCAGTGAAGCACTTTCCACGCATGGACCCTCGGGCGCATCCTGGAGGTGGATCTCCTGTCCATCCATGTGGCAGGAGCCTCTAGTCAGCTGGCAGATGCCCTCAGTTGGGTAGGCGAGGCATCTCACGAGTGGTCTCTCCATCCAGAGGTAGTTCATAGCCTGTTATCCCAGTGGGGCACCCCTCAGGTGGACCTGTTTATCTCTAGGGAGAATGCAAAGCTGAGGCTGTTCTGTGCCTGCTTCCTTCAGCAGGGCTCACTGCAGGGGGATGCCTTCTTGAGGTCTTGGACACCAGGCCTCTTCTATGTCTTTCCCCCACTTCCCTTGATCCACAAGGTGCTGCACAAGGTCAGGCCAGACAAGGCATAGGTGATCCTAGTGGCTCTGGACTGGCCATGCCAGTTTTGGTACCCCGATCTCCTCAGCCTTAGCAACAGGCTCTCAAAGCATCTACCACTCTGCCCGGACCTGCTATCCACCAGTAAGGGGAAGGTACTCCACCCGGACTTTCAATCCCTGCACCTGACAGCCTGGTTCCCGAGCGGCTAGAGTTCCATGTTTTGGGTCTCTCCAAAGATGTCTTCACCATGGTGGAGGCATCTAAAAAGGAATCGACCAGAAAATGCTATGGCTTTGAATGGATGAGATTCTCCATTTGGTATCAGGGCAAGGGGCTGGACACCTTGACCTGTCCATTGGCCAGCATTTTGGAATAGCTGTTGTTTCCCTCCAAAGAAGGCCTTTGGTCAATGACCCTTAAAGTGCACCTGGTGGCCATCTCTGCTTACCGGGCACAGGCTTGTCAGCAGTCAGTGGCACAGGAGAAAGTGGTCTTGCACTTTTTGAAAGGCTTAGATCACATTGCCTCTCCGGTGCATGGACCACCACCACCGTGGGACTTGTTGCTGGTTTTGGCAAAGCTCGTGGGCAAGCCATTAGAACTGATGCACAGGTGAGACGTGTCTCACCTGTCATGGAAGGCTGCCTTCTTGGTGGCTATCACATCAGCCAGAAGGACAGGGGAGCTCCAGGTGCTTTCAGTGGAGTCTCCTTACTTGATCTTCCACAGGGACAAGGTTGTCCTGCACCCCAACCCAAAGTTCCTTCCAAAGATTGTTTCGGAGTTTCACCTTAATCAGGTAATTATTCTTCTGGTGTTCTTCCCGAATCACACCTCAGAGTCTGATAGAGCTTCTACTTGAAGAGGCCCCTGGTAAGCATCTGACTCCCCTCACCTCATGATAACCCTCATGTACCACCTTCTCTTTACCTCTGATCATAGAGTCTCCTCCGTCAATAACTTTTTTGCTGTACTCACTGCCTATCTGCTTGCCTCTTTAAGTGCTTCTTGACAGCTACTTCTTATGTCCCTCTTCTGTACTTGATCTCCTCCCTAGTCTTGAACCACTCTAACCTCCCTACTGCACTCTAACTCCTGATCTCAGTCCTTTCATAGGCTTATTTGTGTGTTCTGAACCTATCTGGAATGTGCAGCCATACCTTCCTTCCTAGTACAGTACCTCGCTCATTTGAAAAACCCTGTCTTTACTGCTAATGTTTCCTACCCCAGATAGAGTGCCAGGACAGGTATTGAATACACTCAAGTATAGGATGCAGTTGCCACTGCCATAAACATAATTCAATGGGGTTTCAAAGGTCATATCACAAGCACATATACCAGATTAGGGCACAGCATGCATCATGGTAAATCAGCCAACACATCTGTGTGACATTTTAAAACATTTTGATGGATTTGAGACACTTTCTTCACTTTATGGCACAAAAATTACACATGCATCATTATTTTTTATGCACACATTATTTTTGGCACATAATTTGCAGTACTTGCAACATAAAGTTTAACCATGTTTTCTGTGGTCTAACATCCATGTCACATGTAGCACTGTAGTGCGAGAATTGTCACATGGTTCTCTGAAAATTCTACCCAGTTTACTTAACTGTCACAGTTTTTAGCCTTTTTTTAGTAGCTAGTTTCTGTTTAAAGAGCATCTATACTATAATAAAAAGCTGAAAACTACTAGGTGTACACAACTTACTGTATGTTTTAACTTTAGTGCTTCTATTTTTTTTTTTTGTTTACTTTTTCCCTGTTTGTCTACTATATAGCTGATAACACAGTAATAATGTATGGTAGAACGCTGTTAATATCAGAAATCTATCTTTTACCAATGTTGTTATACCATCGATGTGACGTTGCTGTGTTGTTAACCCATCTATGTAACGTCACATCGATGGCATAACAAATTGGAATTCACAGGCATTGTCATTCCAAGGCAGCATCAAGCCCACGCATGTCAAAAGCACTAAAATAAAAACAGTCAAACAGTCGAAAAGCCAAAAACGCCGTAACACAAACCAAATAATGGCAGCCGCTGTGTTCTCTAAAAGTCTGGAAAACGATCGCAGAGCATTCATAATTGAGCAGCAAAACAAAAAAAATGCAAAGAAAACAGAGTTAGATATTATGGTGCTAGGCTCCTACCTCACAGACGAAGGTGAAACTCGTCGCAAAAATAACAGAACTGATCCCCCCCCCCATAGCCTTTAGTTTGAATAAGCGTGTGTGTTTTTCTTCTGTTGATATACAGTTCACAAGTAAACTGTCAATGTTTTCATCCTAAATAAAAAATGTTTTATTCGCAAACGAAATCGAATATATGGTTGTGATACTGCTAAGGTAAGAGTGTTTTTTTAAACAGAGTCCTGCTTGTAACAGAAAATGTGACAAAATACTGATGCCCATACTCTATAAAAGACAATGTATGGGCATGGGTGATCAACTCACACTATGCTAGTGCCTACGTGGTTACCTTGGCAACTTTAGTTTGACCTCTCGAGCTGCGCTCTCGAGGTTAACTAAAGTTGCCAAGGTAACCACTTGGCACTAGCATAGTGTAGTTAACCACCGATGCACATACATTATCCTCTATCTTATTTCACGGAATCTTGTAAAAGGCATCTGACTGTCCACTGCTAACCTAATAAGTGCATTTTGTGACATCATAGTCTGTTTTCATGATGAGCACTATGATGTCATAAACAAAAGCACTCTGAGGTTAACAGGGGAGATGCAAAAGCTTATTATACATATGTTTTGGAGAAGCTACCTTGGAAATAAATACTGAAAATGACAAAGAAATACTCCCTCCAAATCGTTTGTTTAGTTTATTGTTAATTGGTTATTAAAAACCATTACAACATGAATTGATGTCTAAAGAAACATAAATACAATATATTATACATATACATAAAATGCAACACAAACATATACCAAGCATTATCCATATCAACTGGGAATAGTTGGCTGGCCTGGTGGCACTGAGGGCTGAGGCGCTGGACACCACACCTCACGCTGCGCCGGCGATCCGGGTTCGGGAGCGAGCTCGGGTCGTAGGTCAGCAGAGGAGGAAGAGATTGAGCATCTGGAGGACTGCTCTTCTTCCCGGGAGGGCTCTAGGGGTTGCATCGACAGCACACCTCTGTGGAGACTGGGAAGCCGAGTTTGGCGCCACACATTGCGAGGCGGTGCCATGTAGCAGGCATCGCACTAGTGCCATTGACACCATTGCATGACTGAGCATCGGGGGGAATGGAGAAAAATGGACCCCCCCTCCAGAGGATAGGCAAAGGCACTGCTGCCAGCTCCACACTCCCAACGCTGGGCTCCTCACTCTTCCTGGCCCTCCACTCTGACAGGCTCACTACACTATAGATAGAGTACCCTGGGAGGACAGGGCAGACCTTCCCTGTGGGGGCTTAGATCCGAGGGTGCAGCCTGGTCAGAGTGAGGGAGTAGTTGTGGTCGCCACAGTGGGAGGTAGAGAGAGGGTTAGGCAGTTACTGGAGAGAGTTCCTCAGGCAAGGGGGTGAAGAAATAATGTGTATAAAAATAGGGATAGTAATTTAAATTTTGATCTTTAGGATGATAATTGAATACTCATTTAACTACCACATATCACCATGCTTCAATTTTCTTTCAATATCATATTAAAATTCAACATCTTTGGACATTGACCTGCCATAAGCATATCTTCAGTGGTTCATTATAAAGTTAACCACAGTCAGTTACTTTAAAAATCTCTGAAGGAACCAACTTCTGAAAAATTAATAACTCTTATAATGCCATAAGATGCATGAATCATTTGGCACCTTACTCAGCGAACCAAAGAAGCTCTCAATGATGGGGATCGACGAAGTCCCAGGCCACGGAACCTACAATCAAAAATAGTATTTTGCAGCAATAACTATGTCTCAAAGGATTTGAGAGACTTTAGCCATTGTGACCAAGGTGGTCCTGCCTGTGCTACCATTAAGAATTCACCATGGGGGGAAGTAGAGGGAGCACCCCATAGCGCATGCTATCCTGTACTCCACTAACTAACCCCCAAGCATACTTTCCCTACAGATGTACATCCTGAGATCAAATGTAGGCCCCTAAGGGCAGGTCCATGCCCTCGCATCAGGTCATTTCATTTCATTTCATGCTTATTCCAAAATTTAGCAATGGATTGAGGCCATGACACAGAAATCCCACATTAGTGCAGGGCTAGAAGGTCACTTTAAAGGGATGCCAGAAACACAAAGCTAAAGTGGCATCTTCAGATCGTTATTTAATATATTGTTTCCTTCTGCCTGTAATGAGCTTACCATAAGTTACTAAAGTCATCGAAGACCTTACTTAGTAAACTAAGAGGGGCAAGATCAAGTCCCTGACCCCAGAACCGACAACTAAAAAGCAGACATTCCACAAAAATGACTGTGTCCAGATGGAGTTGAATAAGCTTAGCTGTTTGTAGCAAAATGGTCCTACCTGTGCTGCCAGTCATAGTTCATGCTATCCCGTACTCTACAAGCTAACCCCTGAGCATATACTCCCTACTGGTATGCATCCTAGGATCAAGAATAGGTCTCCAAGGTCAGGTCCATACCCTCACATCAGATCATTTCATTTCATTCACAGCCTACAAATTAGTACCGTATTGAGGCCATGACTCAGAAACCCCACCCTAGCATGGGGCCACCATAGATTTATCAAAATGTTTCAGCAGAAAAGGACCCAAACGCCCCATCAGATCTTCCCCTTCCACTCCCATACCTATCACCAATGTCACTTTTAGGTGATATCAGAGACTCAAATCTTAATTAACATATTGATTTATTAAGATCATAAACTATCACCTTCTCCATACTGTCAGTCTAAAAAAGATTTTTTATCCAGTAAATCATTAAATGGAACAACTGCACAATAAAGGTACACTTACATTGTTACACTATAATATAAAATTAATATTTTGTTATAAACAGAAACAACTAACACAAGCATGCACACGTATAATTCCCTAAGTTCAGCCCATAAACAGTTTTTGAAAATGGTCATAAAAGAGCACACATTTTAAATCAGTACAGGTTAGTACATATAGAGATACAGCAAATATAGAAATTTTAGAAACACTTTTAAAACCTTTAAGATAGCAAACAAAAAGAATGTGTGTCCTCCTGCTTCAGGGTCGCAAGTTATGTACCGGTCGACAGTTCAAAACACCATCTGAGCTTGAAGGTCGCAAGATAAAAGGTTTAAATGTTTCACCTGTATACAGGTGTATTGCTTTTATTAGTCCAATTTATACAGCTTAGTCACCAGCTTCATTACTAGGAGAGTCTGGTAGCTACCAATAAAATTGAATTTTAGATGTATTCCATCAGGAGTTTACTAATTTGGTGGTAAACAACCCTAAGCATTTAAATAGGCTTTCAACTCTCAGCTCCAAAAACAAGAGTCCAAGAAACCCCAGTATCTACTACAAATCAATGACTGTTTGTACAGCAAACCTTGGTAACTAAGGCCCACACAGACTGTACCTGAACTTTAAATAAGAGAGAAGTATAAACATATGGCAGAAGTACTGGGTCTGCATATGAACCAAGAAGTACTGACTAAATATTTATCCTGGCTTTTTTAATTCAGTTACATCTCCAAATATCGGATTGCCAAAAAACAGATGCAAGAACAAACCGGTAGCATGTGAGGTAGGTGCCTGAATTAAGGTGCCATCTGAAACGGTGATGCGATGTGGGAGAAAGCCCAAATGGCGAGGGGGGGGAAGGCGACTGGATGTGGTGGGGTGAGCAACTGTAGTGACAGGATGTCGCTATATGTACAGGTGCATGGTGGGGGGGGGGTAATGAGCACGATGAGCATGGCCTGGGAGGGGATGTAGGGGGTGGTGCAGCGGTTGGCCACTGAGCTGCACCGTGGCATCGGAGGTTGGCCTCCGCTTGCGGTGTGTGGAGTTCCGTGTTTGGGTATGGGTCCGGGTGCTACTGCATTTTTGTTGCGCCCCAGCCC
Organism: Neoceratodus forsteri; assembly: GCA_016271365.2. Classification (NCBI taxonomy): domain Eukaryota; kingdom Metazoa; phylum Chordata; order Ceratodontiformes; family Ceratodontidae; genus Neoceratodus; species Neoceratodus forsteri. The sequence goes on along the minus strand of CM057458.1, from coordinate 997,539,379 downwards.
AAAACTTATTTTTTTTGCTTTGACCCCCCTGACATGCACCCCCCTGGAGTTAAGAATCTTTTCTGGTGCCATTTTTCCATGCGCTGAGGATGTCAGGGTGGCAAAATTGTTTTCTCCTCCCTGATGTCGTGATAATGCAGGTCGCCATTCGGCGCTCGCCTTTATAACATAGAACTGACCAAATCTACCTTTTGGGGGAATTTACCCCATTAATCAGCCACCATATGTTGCTGAACCAGTGTCTTTATATAAATATATGTAACCCAGTCCCCTGGGGTTACTGGAATCCCATCAGTGTTAGACTAGGAAGGTAGTGGTCAGTGGTAGAGAGTTTATTAGAAGCTCTCTACAGACCTCTCATTTTTTACCTAGCTAGACTAAGTGAGGTCATTTGGAACTCTCACAGCAGCATGATCCACATTTGAATCAGCTGTAGGGGAATAGCTTTAGAATCATGGAGTCAGTCGGTAGTAGTCAGCAGTAGAGTGCAGTAGTGTTCTGAGGTATAGGTGACTGCCAGCCTGTCCTGGGCTGGGTGAAGGACCTCTGGCCATCTTCTCACCCTAGTGAGACTTCAAGAAGTAGTGGAAACAGTTGTCAGCAGGACCCCAGTGGGTTATTTTCTGTGAATGTGACATGGATTGAGAAATTCAGTAGTTCCAAGGGGCAATCCCCTGAGGGAATAGAAGATAGTCCAGCTGCCCAGAGCAGAGACTAAGAGAAAGTCTCAGTGTTCAATACTATGGAACTGAAGGGAAGAAAAGGTTTCTTCGTAGATCTGATGTCTGTAACAAAGGGACAAACAAATCATGAATATAGCAACATGGACATGTTTCAGGGTAGTCGACTGGTGGTGTATGTGCGCAGGATAACGCTAGATTACACTTCTCAGAACCACAGTGTTACCACAACTACATGCTGAATGTAAGAGTTTAAATGTGTGGATGCCTTTAGCAATCCGAGAGGGATTGAAGGATCCAGTTTGTGTTCCTGGAGGGAATGGCTGAGGCTGGCCGGGGCCAGGGTGGGCAGAACCACATCTAAAACTCTAGTCAGGGCTAACTGGTTACCTGAAAGGCACAAGGTTACCCTGCAGGTATTAGCCCATCTCATCCAGAGGAATGTAATGTATTAAGTGTGTGTGGAAACTCCCACATAACAGACACTTTTGGGAAATTAAGTCTAGAGATCCCTGGGAAAGAGGGATAGACTGTTTGTTGTTGGGGAAAAAGTAGATGTGTAATGCCAATGCTGCCTGTTCTGGGGAAAGCAAAGTTCTTGTCAAGAGTTGTGTTTCTGTGAAGTACAGTACCCACACTTGGGGGACCACCCATTTCTGCCTACCATCTTTATTCAGAAAATAAAACCATACCATGCAATCCCAGCTTGCTGGTGTGGACATTTCATCTGTGCTTCCAAGAGTACTTGTTTATGAGCCCCCTTCAGACAGAAGACATAGCATAGCCCTAGCATCTGTCTCTCAGAACTCAGTGTAAATATAAATGTTATTTTTCGCTCTAACATCCTGACCTCTTAGATGCTGAGCCAGGTATTTACCCTAATACCAGGGGTGCTACCTTTGTTTATGCCAACTTGTGGTTTGTTGCCTTGTCTGTAGTAGAAGTTAGGGGGTTCCTGGTTGCAAGATGCCACTCCTGACCGGGGTAAAAGTTGCATATAAAATATAAAGTGGGAGGGTTACATGCATAAGAACATGGTGCACTTGGCTTACCACTCATGCTCCGGGAGTCCCTTCATTGAACTCAATATTTCCGCCATGCTCAACAGCGCTCCTCCATGCCTATTTCCCAGTTTTGTGAATCCATGCTTTTGGTAGTCATCTGTTGGAGAAAAAGAAAAACATTGCTGTACTGAGCACAGTAAGTCTGAAACAAAATAGAGCAAAGATTCCCAGCCCTAGGCAATAACAGCATACCTTTTATAAATGCTGTATATGCTGACATTTAGAGCACACATAATGCTCCTGAGCTATTACCTTTTTTCTGTTAAATCTCCTGTTTCCCGATATCGGGTAAATGGACACACCACAAGAAAAAAATCCAGCTCTTCCTCTTAAATTATCGAGTATGTTAAGTATACTGGCTCTTCTATATCCTTATCACAGGGATGCCATTCCTGAAGACCTGCATTAGGCCTTGGAGAAAGCCACACAAGCTGCGTTCTGAGTCGGGATACTCATGCTGCCAAAAGCACTTCCATTAGTTGGTAAAACCAACGGAAAACCATCAAAAAGTTTGACACTACACATCCAATATCAAAATAGCACTGGTTTCATGTACCATTTTCATGTATGATGCTAAAGTAAAAAATGATAGCAGAGAGTTATTGAACACTCAAACAAATGCTCAAGCAGTCGGAGAGGTAACAGGGAGCGGAGCAGCGCTGCAGCCATCTTGCCACTACTCTGTTGATCACATGTCCTCGCCTAATGGCGGTAACAGCTTCTTTACAAAAGTAAATGCTGAAGCGAAGAGTTGCTCTTTAAGATGGGGAAATATGAATGGTTATCTCTCGTTTGCTCATACTTACAGTTATGCCCAATACTAAATTTGAAAGTTTTTCTCATGGGTTTTGAGATTCTCAGTGACTCTGCACATCTACATCCCCATTTAAGGTGATTAAGTAAAGCTAGAAATACATTGTTGTAGGAAAAAAAAGAACTAATGAATCCTAGCACAGCAGATTTGTTTTCTTTTGAAATGGTCATGTACTGTAAGAAATGTAAACTGATCTGGTAGCAAATGAGATATATGTGTTTCAAAGTTTGAAATAAACCCTAATGCTGGCATTGCATATTACGAATAAGTTTGCTTTAAACTTTGCTCTTTGTAAAATAAGGGTGCTGATCTCCCTTTTTGATTGCCGCTGTGCAAGCAGTGTGACTTGCATGTGTACTGCTGTGTTTGTATGCTACTGCATGAGTGAGCCTCTTTCTGTTGTGCTGCGTGTCCTCTTGCTACTGGTATTTTATCAGTGCTAGTATGAGGCTATTTTTGTGTCTTCAGCAATGTTCAAACTTTGTCCCAGATAAGGCACCTAAAACACACTCATGATGGTTACAGTTTGACTGCAGAAAACAGGAAGTGGAACTAAAATAGTAATGATGAATTTCAAACAAGCATTTGTCAGTGCTGAATGTTTTCTGGCTGATATTGGCTATGTAGGTGTTGGGCAGCAATATAGCAGAGGATAAAATAGAGATGGAATGTTAGCAAGATAATGGGAAGTTTCGCCAGAACTTGCAGAGGTGACCAGTGGGCTCAACAACAGCCAGGCAGGAGTGAAAAGTAGGTGACCAGAGGAACAGTAAAATTAAACAAAAAAAAAATAAGAAAAGGAGTGCATAATAAAGTATATATGAAAATGGGTAGCTGCTTTCACTGTCTGTTGCACCAAGACCTACTGAATGATATCCCACACCGAAGATGTTTCTTTATGTATGTGCTAGCCAAGCTAGCTCAAGCACTTTTTTATTGCTATCAACATGACTAAACAATCTACATTGGTGCATTACTCAGGTAACCAACCCGGTGCTCACCCCCCACACACACACTCACACATGTGTATTTATTTATTTTTTTATTGATTAAAGTCTAGGAATTGCAACCCTTTGAGTCAGGGACTCATTTACAAAGGCTCCACATCATACAGAGAATGAAGACAAATACAGAGGATAACAAGAACAGAGACTAAATATAGAGGCATGGTGTAGTACAAAATACATAGAGCAATACCAGAGGCGTATCTGGAACAATCTTACAATAAAATCTGGTACATATTCAGCAGAGGAACTTGTCAATAACTGTGGACGAGGGGTCATCTGCAGTCACAGTTGGATCTGGACATGATGAAAGCACGTAGCTCAGTTTCAAAAGGACCCAGTCTGGGGATTGATGGGGAAGGCCCAGGGATTGAGTTCATTCAGAGTGGTGCCCTATAGCTAAAGGCCCTTTGGCCAGCACTGGTCTTTACAAAAGGGATGTGAAAGGCCATGGTGTCAAAGTGTCTTGTGGCCCATCTCAGTAAGCTTGGTTGGAGAAGCGAGAGGCAGACGGTGGTGGGAGGGCTAGACCCAGTTGGATTATTTTGGCCAGTAAGCAGGTCTGGTAGAATAGACGCCCCTGGAGTTAAGGCATGGCGAATGTTGGTAGAGGTCACAGGTGTGCGTAAGCCGTTCACTGCCTGTGGCCAACCGGCAGGCCTTATTGAGGGTGCATTTAATGGGGGACAGGGCAGAGTACGAGGCGGCACCATAGATGGCTATGCCATAGTCAATCAGAGAAAGGATGGAACTAGAAATGGCAAGTTGGAGGGTATCTAGGGGGAGACAAGGTTGGGGTTTATAGAGAAGACCAATTCTAATGTTAATTGCAGTGCATGTTGACGCTATGTGCTCTTGAAAAGTAAGGACCGAGTCAAGGGTAACCCCAAGGTATTTAAAGCTGCTGACTGGTTCCAGCATGGTGCCCTGAGCATTTTGTATAAAGTTACATTGCTTCTGGTAACTGGTTATCCAACACAGCATATGCTGATAAAGGCTTCACTGTGATAAATATATGTGATAATGTAGAAAAGTGCTCATACTTGCTTTGTATTACTTTAAACTGCTGTACATGTGAGACCACTAAAGGGCTCCTGACACTGCTATCTGGTGTGCCTTATTTTCCTTTATACCATTTCCAGTGGTGAGCAGTCTATGCCCATTTTTCACCTGTGGGAATGGAGCATTGGGAGTTTAAATGACTGTCACAAGTCGCACCACAAGCATTTTGCTCTCTTGGAGTAAGAACCTGTGATTTCCCAAACCAGTGCTCTTACCTGTAGACTACACTGCCTCATCAATATGAGACTGAATTTCCTATAGGCTTTATGCAGTTCCTCATATCCATTATGCAGCTTTTACAGATGTAACTAAAAGTAAAGGTAAAAACACAAGACTGAAAAATGATTACTTCTGTGATTTATTTTAAAAAGGAAGGCTGATGAGCAACACAGCATTCTTTCAGTTCTGAAGCCAGCCCCTTTAGCCAGAGTTTACATGTCAGTAGGGAACGCCATCTTCATGCTACAAGGAACAATCCAAGGAAGGATCCTATTATAATAACCCGTTCCAGGAGCAGGACGGAGAGAATCAGAATGGTAATACATGACAGGTGTGTGACTGAAAAAACAATTTTACTAAATAGAAGAAATTTCTTCATACTTACCATAATTTCATTTTTTGTTAGCTCCAACATTGGCATTGGGTAATTAATATATATGGGTACTATGCAACACTACTAGGGGTCATGGTATAGCCCAAAGCTGTAGAACAACATAGAATCCTAGGTACATGAATATTCCATATAGCAAGGACTCTCTAGTCACCTACTGTCCTCACAGTGCCAACACAGTCCTATATAAAACAAAAATCTATAAAGTGCCTAAGATATATAATGCCCCCTTTGATTAAGACAAACATGTCACATGTAGAAAAGGCTTAGACTTAAGAAAAAGGCAATAAGCAATGTCTTTCCTCATGTTTGATGTATGGCCGCTTGTCTCATTTCAGTTGTTCTACTGTACTTATGATGATGAGTAGACTTCTTGATGGAACAAATCATACCACGGACAAGCTGCTGACCTAAAGTGTATAACAGTAGTAGTAATAATAATCATAACCGAAAAAACAGTGTAAGCACTAACCTGTAACAGAGAGGCACCCTGCGTGCTTATCATGCAGATAGATTGTAGCCTGATTTCATGCTAGCAGATAGATTGGAATCGGATGTCAACAATATTTACAAGCCGTAATTCTCTGAAGACAGACATCAAATATGTATATCAAACAATATTCTCCAGTAGGAGCCAGAGCTCCTAGGAGAGGCCCCATTGGCAATGTTGGAGCTAACACCAAAGGAAATTATGAAGACATTTATTTCTGTAGCACTCCACATTGTCAATGAATAATTAATACAGCACATGTGGGTGGTGAGAGTATTTTCCCATATATAACCCATATGAGTGATAAAAAGATTATCTGCCAACCACCACCTGAAAAACTGCAACCAAAGGCTGCATCATTGGATCTTTGAACATCCATTCTGTAATGCTCAGTGTGAACAGAAGGCCACATTGCTGACCTACACAATTCTAATACAGATGCCTCCCCTCTCTCCACCCAGGAAGTAGCCAGAACCCTGTTGGAGTGAGCCTTGATGAGAGCTGGAACTTTCTTCTTTTCTGCCACATAAACCTTGGAAATACAGGCCCTCGACCCCTGGACAAGGTGGCCTTGGAGGCTTTTTGACTCTTCTTTGTTGGTTTGATGAGAACGAACAGACTGTCAGATTTTCTGAACCCTGCTGTCCATTGAGCTATGTCCTCACCACCCTGTGCAAGTCTAACTTGTGAAGCTCACTTTCCTTAGCCTGATCTGACTCCAGGCAGAATGACGATAGATAGCTTTCCTGATTTACTTGAAAAGCTGTAGGTATTTCAGGGACAAGGGATGGCACCATCCTCAGGACTACCTTTTCCTCATGGATGACAAGATAAGGTTCCCTTACAGACAGTGCCTGAAGTTTGCCAGTTCTTCTGGCTGAGCACATCACAATTAAAAACACACCTTGTATGACAAAATTCCAGTGACACTGACGAAAAGATCTGAATGGTGTTTTACTCAAAGTGTTTGATATTGGATTAATGTCTCACAGAGTTATCGGCGATCAAAACAGTCGTCTAGGTCTGCTAACTGCACTTAGAAAAAGAATAACCTCCCATTTGTCCCCAGGTATGTTCCCAGTGCTGCTACCAATGCTGAGACCTCACCACTCAGGGTACTCGGTGCCAGTCCTTTGTCTACTCCCATCTGCAAAAAGTCCAAAATCAGTGGAACCGTAGCTTTAGAGAACTTGTTACCTCTCTCTCTCTCTCTCTCTGGCCCAAGCCAAGAGGTTTTCCACACTCGATCATAAGCTGCAGACATAGGGACCTTCCTGGTGGCCATCAGGGTATCCACTACTTTCCTGGAAAACTCATGTTTTAACAGTATCTTCCTGTCAGGTGCCAGGCCACCAGCTGCATCACCTTCAGGTTTGGATGTAGAATTGGTTCTTGCGAGAGAAGGTCCTCTTGGAGAGAGAACTGGAAGAGCACATGTCGGGCCCAATTCACTAGGTCTGAGAACCTTGGCTTCCTTGGCCACTCTGGTTGTATCAGAAGAAAATATCCTTTTGAGTGTCTTATTTTGTGAATGACCTTGGGAAGGAACTACAAAGGAAGCAACAAATACACTCTGAAGGAGTCCCTACGGCTGGGATAGAACATCCACCACTTCCACCTGTGGACACTGGTACTGACTGAAGAACTTTGATACCTGAGCACTTCGACTGGAGGTGAATAGGTCAATCTGAGGTCGACCGAATCTTCTGTGCAGAAGATCGAACACTTCTGGAATCAACTCCAATGCTCCTGGATGGACACTCTCAACTCAGCCAGTCAGCCTGGATGTTCAGCTTTCCTGCCAGATGAACTGCCAAGAGGGAGTGAAGGTTCTCCTCTGCCCACAATAGCACTTCAGTTGCTTATGCTAGCATCCCTTGCTTCTTGTGCCTCCTTGATTATGTGCAGTATGTCATTGTGGTAGTGCTGCCCAAACCTTACTTGTACTGCCTTTGACCAAATCAGATTGTGGAAGTGAAGAACCTCAAGCCATACTGTCCTTGTCTGCAAAAAGTTTATTTGTAGTTGCTTCCCCTACACACTCCAAGTGCCCTGTACCAGGGCTTGGTCCAGAACCATGACTCAGGACCGACAGACTGGTATCATCATCAGAATCCATTCTGGTGGGACTTCTAATGGAGACCCCTTGCTTAGGTTCTTGGGACTCTCCCATCACATAATTGATTGTTGAAGTGGCTGAGTAGATGGGATGAAGACTTGGAAGTCCTCCAAGATCAGATTCCAGGTTGCCAGCACTCCATTCTGAAGGGGGTGCATGTGCAGGCAGGGCCATGGTACTAGTTCTAGTACTGCAGACATAAGTCCCAAGATTTGAAGTAGCCAGTGGACAGAGGCTGACAACCGGCTTCTCAGCCACTGATCCTCTCATCTCAGGGTCCCCTTTTGGGCTGCAGAGAGGAAAAAACTTTCCCCTCATTTATCCTGAATACTGTGCCCAAGCATTCCAGACTCTGTAATAAGTTGAGGGAGCTCTTCTCCTGATTGATTACTCAACCATGTGATTCCAGCACCTCCAAGATCTTGTACAATGATTTCCTCACCATCTGCACAGGTAACGCTCAGATGAGTAAATTGTCCCAGTAGGGATATATATGATGTCCCGCCTGTCTCAATTTGTGCCACAAGTACTATGAGGACCTTTGAGAACACCCTGAGTGCTGTTGCCAAGCCAAAAGGGATGTACCCTGTACTGGAAGTACTGTGTCTGATCACTAATCTGAGAAAACCTCTCTTGAGGCTGGTGAATGAGGATGTGGAGAAATGTATCCCTCAGGTCTATGGATGCTAGAAAATCCCTGGCTGAACAGCCCTTATGATTAACTGCAGGGACTCCATCTTTAAAGGCATGTGGTGGACAAACTAATTTAGGTGCTTCAGATCAGAATTGGTCTAAAGACCCTCTGACATCTTGGGAAACACAAAATAAACTGAGTAGAATCCCCAACCTTCTTTGTTGGGGGGGGGGGGTACCCGAACAGCTTCCCCAAACTGTTTGAGTTGATCCAAGGTTAGAGACACCACTTTTGTCTTCACTGGGTCTTTTGCCCTATGGGATTGCAGGAAATGCCTCTTTGTGGGTGCTGAGGCAAATTCTGTTGCATAACCTAGTGACAGTTTCTCTAGTACCCATGTGTCTGATGTCATTTGAGCCCATCTCATATAAAAGTTCTGCAGTCTTCCAAGAGAAGTGAGGCATAGATGGACCTGCATACCTTCACTGTGAGTCACCTTCTCTTTATCCTGCACCCTCACTGTGCTTGCGGGCAAGGGATGCTCTGTTATTGTTGCATTTAAATCTGGAATAGGCTTCCCTATTCCTTTGGCTTCCAAAATTCAAAAAAAGGATGACAAACACCTTGAGACTGCTGCTGACAGCCACCTCCTTGACCCCTTAGCAAACTTGCTTTCTGCTGCTGTTCTGAAAGTCAAAGGTGCCCCTTCTTATCCTGGATATCTACTAAGATGTCCAAGCCAGATCCGATTTAACAGTCTTCCCTCAAAGGATAAGTTAAAATGGTTTTGCCTTTGATGCCTGGTTTGTGACCCCAATACCTGAGCCATGCACACCTCATGGCTGACACTATATGATTAGGGAGCATGCAGACATTCATAAATTGTCCAGTGTGGCATCCCCTAGAAAAATATGGAAATCATGACTGCTAGCTATAAAATATTAGCCCCTTCAGAGTCTGGGGACAACAAAACTATCCTCAGGCATCATCCATGTGTCCAGGGCTCTGGTGCCACTGGCTTGAAAAGAATGTACCAATAAATGCAGAATTCCCCAAACTATACTATGTAAGTCCAGACAAGGTCTTTTATATGCCTTAGTCAATAGTGAAGGATTACTGTGCTGATCCCTGTTACCCCCCCCCCCTTAAACCAATAAGCGTTTCTGTGGGCCCCACCTGGTAAAAGCACAGTAGCAGGACTGCCTGGGAAAAGTACTTCCAGCTGGAAGTATAAAGTGAATGTTTTGTAAATAAACTCCCTTCTGTCTTGCAGAGCTCAATACTTTCTCCCATGGAGTTGCCTAGCATGGAGAAAGCTCCAGGAACACACATTCAAGTGTGCATGAAGGGAACAATGTTATGCCAAAGCAAGTGATGTCATCACATCGTTAGGAGTGTGGCCAGTGCCAAGGGCACAAAAATCAGCAGGGGAGAGGAGCGGGAACACTCCTGGCAGTTGAGAAGGTGCAAAAGAGTGCCAGCTAACTACCAGCAATGGCTGACTCGCCACATCTCAGCGGAGCTGAAAGAAAGCGTGATCTGAAGTATGAAAAACAGCTTTTTTAAGCAACTGAATGAACAAACAAAGTGTTTCTAAGTACTATATGAAGGTCGAAAGGTTGACCAGAAGTAAAAATTACAAGCAAAGGCAAAAAAAGAGCAAAAGAAGTAAACATTCTGTGATGGCTCAGCAGTCATACCAAAAAAAAAAACATATAAAAACACAATAATAAGCACTACACTGAGGTCCCATGGGAGGGTCCATCATTCCGGAAGAGTGCTGTTGGGGGGGGAAAGTGTTAGTATGGAAAAAACACCATTCCCTTACTTATTACCCCCCCACAAACAAAATCTAAATCACTTACCTGAGGCACCAGTAGTATAACAAAAATGGAGACCTGAATAACACCCTACCAATACAGTGGCAAAGCGGTCTTCAATTCATGCAGTAAGGCAGTGAAAAATGGGCAAATTTTAAGAGAGTAATCGATTTGAAAGCCACAGCTTAAAAGACATGATTTATACATTTAGGGATGTTCCCTGTGACCAGGTAGCCCCAGTCTGCTTGACAGTTGTGTAGCCCTGAAAATAAAGTAACAAAATTGGTTATAGCTTCTTCAGAAAGAACTGTCTATACTGTTTACCCCTCAGTGGTACAACAAAGACTGAAGTGTCCTTGCTATGTTGAATGTTCATGTGCCTGGGATTCTATGCTGTTCTACTGCACAGTTTGGGGCTGTACCAGTCCCCTAGCAGAGGTGCACATTACCCATGTGTGTTAATTACCTATTGACAATGTGGAGCACTACAGAAAAACATTTGGCCAGTCTGCTGATTGCAATAGCACAGATCCCATTCATTGGTGGAGTGATCCATTTATTTTTGAAGAATGATTGTAATTTAGCCAAACCAAATGTAGTTGTAGGCAGGTATTTTTAGTGGTGGTAGCAGCAGCATGTCCAATGTTTTGTTCGACAGTATTAGCATCTATTATTGTTACCATGGGTCAAATGCCTAGAATACCCATTCTTAAAGCTGGTCTTTTCACATGCCACCACACGTCGAGGGCACTTCTGCAGTCTTTGACACATTCTGACTCATAACTCTTACATTTCTACAATAAACTGATGGTGGTGGCCGAGTAACACTAAACAGTAATCTGCTTTAGAAAATGGGCAAAGTGTGTTCTACTTTCTGATAGGCTGGACTAGCCAATCTACCAGTCTGATATGAGACAAGAGACACTGGGAAATAATTAGTCCCAGTCTCCATTGCCTCATATCATGCTACATAGTCCTGGGTGAGTAGAAGATTAACAAATGCATGCACTGCCATGTTGCTCTCTCACTTAGCGAACGAGAGACCCCCCTACTCTTGACATAATCTGTCACAAGTGAAAAGGATAAGCATGTTACTGCAAAAGAGTCTTTTCTCCATTCAGATCACATGCAGTTTACTTCTTACCACAAAACCTCTTCTGAGTTGATCCTTGGAACCACTGCTTATTTCCCCGATTGGTGCCTTTGCCCTGCTGATGCTCTGCTCCTAGCTCTTCCTAATGTCCCACTAATACATGGCACCAAAACAGCATAAACAAATGAAAAACTTAAGGTAAACCACAACATTATTGTAAAAGACAAAACAAAAAAAAAAAACCTGGCGGTCTGCCGCCCCTTCCCATTCTTGCATACTGAACTTTCAGTTGTCACGTCTTTTGGGTACACATGAGGTAAGTGCTGCATTTTCTCTACAACAGTAAAAAAGGCTGCAAACACAGATACATACAAAAAATACCTAATGTATAATGACATTAGTACATAATATAAAAAAAAAATTAAAGTAAAGCTATATATGTATGTGGGAGAGGGTAACCATGACAGCCAACTACAAAACTGAAAACTACAGTAGCTGAAGTAGGACAAAACTTCGTATGTCAAAAAAAATGTGGAGGAACTATTTTTTAATTTTTTTACCAAAACAAAATATTCAAGAGCTTTAACATTTTCACATGAAAATTACTTTTTTCAAACATTTAAAACACAGTGACCCCTTTTCTAAGAGCAATAATACCCACTAGGGTAGGCAATATAAACAATACCGAACCTTCCAGAGGCTATATGGCCCTCTGCCTGCAGTGTCGGGCTTCATTATGCCCCTGGGCAGTCCGGTATGCTGCCAAGTGTGACTAATTCATAGGGGAAGGGGAGCAGATCAGTACCAATACTGCTAAGAGCAGTTCGATCCTGGGGAGAAGGAGGGGAGGGGGAGCAGATCAATACCAGTGTTGCCGAGCATTGCTTATTCCTGGGGTAGGGTAAATGGAGGGGGAGCAGATCAGTACCAGTGCCATCGAGTATGGCTCATTTTGTTGGGAGAGGGGGAACAGAGTGCTGCTGAGCATGGTTTGTTCTTGTGGGGGGGAGTGGAAGTGAGTACAAAGCAGGCTGATAATAACACTGCTCAGCTGCTTGCTGAGCGATGTGCTGCAGATGAAAAGAGCCAGCCACTCTATGGTAGGACCAGCAGGCTCTTTTCAGCTACACAACATTTCTGACCATGGTTCCACCACAGCAGTTCAACAGTAAACTTGTCGGCCGCCTTTATAGTGACTGCGTAATGCCGACAGTTGGCATATGCCATCAGGAAAACAATGTTTTTTTGCAGGGGGCTGTGTCCCCTGCACCCCCCCGGACTTTAAAATAATCAACTCCAGGTCAGAGTTGCTTCAGGGAAGGGGCACAGGACACAGAGAAACATAGAAACATAGAAGTTGACGGCAGATAAGGACTACAAGGCTCATCCAGTCTGCCCATTTCTTTTTCTAACTTATGAATGTGACATCGGCCTTTGCTCCATCAATGGCCTATCTATTCGTACTCATCTGTATTGCTCCCTTATGCCTATCCCATGCCTGTTTGAAGCCCTGCACTGTATTCATATCCACCACTTCCTGAGGTAGGCTGTTCCATGCATCCACCACTCTTTCTATGAAAAAGAACTGCCTCACATTACCCCTTAATCGGCCTCCCTCCAGTCTCTTGCTGTGACCTCTTGTCCTGCTATTTTGCTTATATTGAAACATGTTAGATTTTTTCACCATGTTAATGCCCTTAAGGTGTTTGAATGTTTCTATCATAACACCTCTCTCCCTCCTTTGCTGTAGGGTATGTATATATATATATATATTGAGCTCCGTTAATCTGTCCTCATATGTTTTCTGATGCAGTCCCAGCACCATTTTGGTTGCCCTTACCTGGACTGCCTCCATTTTGTTAATGTCCTTGTCCAGGTGTGGCCTCCAATACTGCACACAGTACTCCAGATGGGGCCTAACCAGTGCCTTGTAAAGAGGGATTATTACCTCCCTCTTATGACTTGCGCTACCCCTACTAATACATCCCCCTAGCCTTACCTACTGCTTTAGTGGTCTACTTGGATGATTTCAGATCATCTGTGATGATGATGCCCAAGTCTCTTTCTTCTCTTGTGATTGCCAGCAACTCCCCTTCCAACCTATAAGTGGCTTCAAGGTTTCTCTTCCCTATGTGCATGATCTTGTAGTTCTTTGCTTTAGTCCCCAGTAGCCACTTTTCTGACCATTTTGCCAGTTTATCCAGATCTCTTCTCATTCTGCCCACCCCATCTGGCTCATCTACTCTGTTGCAGATCTTGGTGTCATCTGCAAACAGACAAACCTTACCCTCCAGTCCATCAGCAATGTCAATGATGAAGACATTGAAGAGGACTGTCCCCAAGTAGCTGTGTCAGTGTACCGCACAACCATTACAGTGAACTGACAATTTTGTTGCTGTAATGGTCTTCACGGTTTTAGTTTCATGGTATTGTCGGCATACATCCGACCACAAGCAGCAGATCACCATCATGATCAGCCCCGCTGTTCATAGTCCTGTCACTGTCAAACCCCCATGCAGCCTGAGTTGCATAGGCTCCAACAGTAATATGCCTCTGAAAGCCCTTTTTGTAACAGTATGTTCACTTCATGCAGGCACATGCAAGCAAACATAAAAAGGGTTCCAAAGAGAACGGTGTCCAGTAGTGCTAGGCCAAAGGCAATTTTTTGTCAGCCCCACACTGTGGGAGGGAGGGAGGTATACAGGCATACAGTAGGTTTCTGTTTTTTATTTTTCAAACCAGGATTTTTTTGGGGTTACCTAGAACAATTGCTGTACATGTCAAGAATTCCTTTTTTATTTTCTGATGTTTTTACAAATACGCGGGAACATTGGGAGTAGCAAAATGTGTGTTACACTTTTAGAGGAAATAGATGAGGATATATGTACTTGCAGATGTTACAGATTATCATTTAACAGGCTGCAGTATAACCAAAAATCAGAAAAAGTAGAAAAACATTTTGAAAACAAAATTTTTATTTAAAAATGTCATGAACTGTTAATGTAGTTTACAATTATCAATATAACTTTACTGTGTCAATACTAGTTTAGTTTATTATTATTTTGGAAGACACCTTTGAGCCAAGCCTCTTTTACACTTTACCTGTACAATATATTAATAGTGCCCTAAAGTTCTATGTCATAACGGCAAATGTAGTCACCAAAAATAAGAACGCCGATGTACATTCACAGCGACTAAAACACACTTATGTTTATGTGGGGTCTTTACCCCCATTACTAAAATAACTAACTCTGGGGGTACATGCGGGAGGGGGACAACCAGGACAAAAGGAAAAAAAATGGGTACAGAAAAGCACGAAAATATTGTGCTCCACCCCAGCCCCAAACCCTGCACACTTCCCATCAGAGCCAGCTACCCTCCCCACCATTCCACTAGACCAGCTTGGCGGCTTCCCTTCTTGCCACCCCCACATACCTTACAGGTACCTTCCAGTATCCTGTCACTGTTCTCTCGCCCTGCACTTTCCTGTTGCTACCCTTTCAGGGTAACCCACAACACAGGTGCCGATACTGATATTATAAAAATGTGCAATAAACATTAATTATAAAACTTCAAAATCTTGATACATGAACAGTTTATCTAATTATACTATTTCTACTGCCCTAACTACATGCTTTCATTAAAAAAGTAAATTCCTAGCCCTTACAGTTCTATAATTATCTCCTTTTAAAGAAATTGTGCTAATATTTTATATGTGCCCTTGGATCAGCTCAAGCTGTGGCAACCAGCAGCTTCTACCAAATGCTGGTGCACCAGGGACCCTGCATCAGATTCTCAAGCAGGAGGGGTCCTGGCACCAAACTCCCACATCTGCCACAGCTGCCCCCATGCAAAAAAGCAGTAGGTGCATGGGAGGGGAATGCCGCAAGATATGGGATGGCTATGAGGCATGACAACCAGTGACAGAGACCCACCAGCTGCATGCCCTGGTGATCAGCAGAGGCTGTGTGGGACATGAAGGGTCAGTGTAACAGGGTTGGGTAAGACCCTCTCCTCTTTGCTATGCCGAGAGAGTTAAAAGCAAGGATTTATTCTGTCCTTTCCTATTCTGTCACTTGTCTGTCTGTTGCCTGTCTGACTGCACAACCAGATGTTTCTTGTGGCACCTAGGAGTTGGCCACTCCAATGGTCCCACAATTTCCCCATGTTTTCTCCCATGTTTCATTTGCTGTTTGTACTTTTTCTTGCTTCCCCTTGCTTCTCTGTAGTTAAAAGAATATGTGAAACTGAGATCTCTTGGTCTGCAAATGTATATAATTATATTGTTGAAATGAATGTAGAAAGCTATGTGGGTCTATCTGGAACACAGGGGGTTAACCTCGAGGTGCATTTTGACCTCCACAAGTTTGTTTGCAGAATTATCAGCAGGAAATCAGCCCTGTGACAGGATGTCTTAATTGGCTGCACCTGTTAAGGATCAGGAATAGGATGTAGAATTTAATTGCCAGAGAAAAACATCTTATAGAAAGAGAAATGTTTTATTTAGAGATAGTGAGAGCTGGACTTTCAGATGAAGGACTTCTGTTTGTTTGAACTGCCTAGGCCCGATTATCAGAAGGTGCTGCTGGGGTGAGGGGTGAGGACACTGGACCACCACTGTGAAAGGTGTGTTATTTGTCATACCAACAGGGACATCGGGGATCTGGGTGGGGGGCTTCTGATATGTGTGTGTGTGTGTGTGTATTACAACTGTGGGGCACATCAGGGATCGGGCAGGGGATTCTTTTATTTATTATACATGTGGGGCATGTTGAGGACTAGGCAGGTGATTTTTATATAATAAGTGTAGGGCACATCAGGATTGGGTGGGTGATATTCTATATATATTTACATCTAGGCACATTGGGATTGGGAGGGGACCCATGGCACTATTGTTACTTGGCATCATTCCCGTGGAGAATTTTCTAAGTCCCCTTAGACCAGTCCTGGCTGGTCTAAGGATACTTAGACATTCTCCCTCTGGGGCAGTTCTGGGACAGTTCTGTGAATTGCAGTTATGGGGCTGTGGCAGCTTGCATCTGCCATATGGCCATTACTGCTTTGTCGTAGTCCATTCCTTAGCGCAGAGGTGGTGCAGGCCCCATTTGGGGCAGGCAGCCTGCTGCTGAAGAAGGCTGTGTTTGAGAATCATTCCTGGCACATTATTGGGCACAAGGGGCACTTTGTGCCATTCTTTTTGGCACAAACTGGGAGTGCTGAGAATTGGGGTCCCCAGTATCAAGAGTTATCCTGCACAATTTTGTTTTTCATTTTATTGTTATTGATAATATTAAAACACTACTTGCTAATTCTGTAACTTTTCCTGATCTGCCTGTGCTTCCTGATCTATGCATCGATAACAGCTGGGTCAGGAGGATGTGGCTGGCATGGGCCTAGGTCCAAGGACCAAGGACAGACCAGTGTGGGATGCTGTGAGGGACAGGCAGCACTGTGGCTGGTGCCATGGAGGGGAACCGCTGACACCACAGACAGGTGATAGTCCACCAGTTCTAGCCATCCCTCTGCACTGTGACCAAATGCACAGGAACAGGCAGATGTCAATGGACTGTACAGTAGTTTGGGGACACAAAGTGATGTTTCATGAGTGAACTGGATGGGTGCTGCAGATGCATGCAGTTGGGTACCAGGAAAGTCCCATAGGCAGCATGCACAGTGCTTGGTCAAAATTGTTGTTGCTGCTAAGCCTGTGCTTCCCCAGGGGTTGGCCTCAGAGTACAGCATAGGCATGCAGAGGTACAACATGTGGGTGCACCTTTTGGAAGATGGCAGTCCAGAGAACTGAACAGCACTTGCATAGGCATTGGGGTCCAAGCCACAAACTGGGCACATACCACCCCAGAACACATGGCATGTAGTTCCATGCTCCCTTCTTCGGCTTCTGGTATTCCCATGGCACACCCACGGTGACAGCGCCCACTTATTCCTGCACATGCCCATGGGACAGACTGACCCTCAGTGCAATGGTGCTGCCTGTGGCATGCCACAAGCAGGGCGCAAGCCTGTCTGCTGCGAGGGGCACTGTTTGAAAATAAGGAATGTCACATGGTGTGGCACAGTCAGCCCGTTGCGTCATGTCTCTTTGATACAGGCACCTTATGTCATTGCCGACTCTTTGAAAATCGAGTCATTACCTTAAGACAGGACTAACTCTGGAACTGTTAGGAATGTAATTTTTTTTTTTTTGAAAACTTGGGAGCCGGGGGTTGTCACAAGATACTGGTGGTGTTTTGTAAAGGACCACAACCTTTTTCTACAGTAGTTTTAATGTTTTTCTTTTTTAAGAATCACCTCAGATAGATGTGCTGCAGTGTAATACCCCACTTTTTAGGAAAATCCTATTTGCAGGCAGAGCACTTTATGTTTCTGCTCCCATGGTTGCCCTCATAACCTTAGGCAACCTTCCAGCCATATATTGCCTTCTCTGCTGCTTACCCCACCACTTTCTACTATAGATTTACCTCTCTGTGGTGAGGCCATTAGCATCCCCTCCTACCACTGCAGGACAGCCAAGTTCTTGGTGGTGGGTTGGATAGTCAGCATTGTGAGGCACAAGAGTACCGCATTTCATGCTGTGGCATCAAACTAGTTTTCTCTTTCTCATTTTATCTACACCCATAATATGCTAACAGTGAGGGTCTCAATTCAGAGCAGAATTAGTGTACCAGAGCCTGTCAGAGTCCCTCTCCCCTGTAATCCAGCTCCAGCCTACGCTGCTACCTGTGGTCACCCAAGGTCACCCAGGTGGCAGCAATGTAGTAAAGTCTGTCTCCCTCCTGCCCCACAGGAACATATCCTCAGGAATGCTTGATCCTTCTCCCCCTAGTCAGCCCCTCCTGACCCAGAAAACACACAGAACTGGTACACTGATTACCCAGGCCTGCTGCTGAACCTGAGACACAAGTGCTGTGGTAGCACTACTGCTGTGTCAATGAGTCAGCCTCCTAGAATAAGTCTAAGAATAGTGCACAGTGCCCTGGGAGCAGATGTGCATCCAAGAACCTTCACTAAGTCAGTTATTATTACTTCTCCCTAGTTCTCCGAGTTCAGTTTTTATAAGAACTTATAACTGGTTTGCATATCTCCTCCTCACTTACAGATTAAAATTCAAACTGAGAGCTAGAACAACACAAAGCTGTCTGTGGTGCCATGTTCATTATAGCTGAGTCAACAACATAACTTTTGGATAATACCTTTTATTTAATTAACTAAAATGTTTTTAGCTCAGGCTTACCAGAAGGGACCTGTTGTGGGGAGCGTGAACACTTTTGGAAGTCCAAAAAAGGTATTGCCCAACACTGTGTACAGAATGAACTGAAAGGAAAGATGGGAAACCACAAGGATGAGAATATTCTTTTGTGTCTTTCTGCTTCTAATATGGGGCACCAGCAAGAGAAGGTTCACACAGAGTTCTAAGATTGCTAAAGCTGGCTCTGGACAGCACATTACAAGAAATGAAATGACCTCATTTGACACACACTTAGCAAGCAGCCAATATTTTAAATGATGTTGAAACCCAGCAAAGTACATGTACATTCCTCAGAAAAAGCAGCAGACTGCTACAAAATGTGGCTGCACGCAGCCATCAAATTTACTGTAGGTTTCCCAGTTGATTGCTGGAGGACTTCAGCAATGCATTTTTGCAGTTTCATTTGCAGATAATTAAATTTACAGTGGTGCTTCCACTGATGTAATTACATTTACAGTTGCGCCTCCACTGATGTAATTACATTTACAGTTGCGCTTCCACTCATGCTCTCCAAAGGTTACTGCACTGCCTACAGCCATAATGCTTCTGATTTGTTGATTTTTGTCATGTGTAAAGTAATGCATTTTATTCTGATTTGGTAGTTATTCTATCAGCTTGCTGGCTTGGCTTGTTTGTGTATCTGAATGAACGTGTGTGTGCATGGGGGATTTTATATTATGTTGCTCCCCTACCAGTTCTTACTATAAATGAGTCAACACGTATTTATTTATTTATTTATTGAAATCTTGAATTAACACCTTTGAGTAGAAAACTCTTTCATAGGTTCCACGTCAAGTGAAGTAAAGTAACTTAGAAGGATTCCTTTTTGTTAACAAATGGGCAGCAGACAGAGAAATGAGAGAGTGACTGAGCATGATGGCACTCAGCAGGCCGCTGGGTGGTGAGTTTTAGATGAAAGAATGGAGCTGACAGGTGCGACTGTATACTTTTAGCTACATGAAGTTTATGGCCATGAGTTCGGCTGAACACCATCACAGTCAGCCTGCTCCTGTCTGGACTATCAGTGGCAAGCCTTCTGCAGCCTGAGCAGTTCTGGATGCTACACTGACACACCTTTGCAGCCCCTACTCTCTGTATTGCCAAAATATGTTTAATTCGCACTGCATGCGTAACCAAACATGAAAGTAACAATTGCCTTGTTATTTGGAAAGTAATCTGTAAGTTGATTGGTGGAGTCCAAGTACTTCCTAAGCTGCATGGTCTTCCTGGACTAAAAGCCTCCACCACTCATTCACACCAATGGGAGTATACCAGAAGAGCTAGAACCCCACGGGAGCCAAAAATCTTCATGCAGGCTGGCGCTGGGATAGGGCCTTGCATGCGCGGCACCGCGAGGCTAGCTTGTGCCTGTATAGCCTATAACGGCATTGACCCTCCAACCGCCTCAGCTCCTTTTCTCCAGCCATCAAGTGCGCTTCGATGTCAACGTCGTTCACCTACCAGGAGTCAAGTCTTCATCTATACGACAGCAGCTATAGCCATTCAGTATTCGATTAATTTATTACTACTTTAGTGTTCTTTTCTTATTTTAAAAAATGACAAACAAGAAGAAGAAGAAGAAAACATTCTCAGCCTGCCAACAACGGAGTCAACCTTAGACGGTAGCGGTGATAGTAGGGAGATTTTGTTTGAAAGCTGTGATGGCAGTGGGGCTGTGTGTGGTCCAGCGCCTTTTGTGGAGGGGGAGGTCTGACCACGGGCAGTCCAGTGCTCGGGGGGGGGGAGAGGACAGCCGCCCTAAGCACAAAAATAGCAGTTCCAATTCCCGGCTCCACTTGACCTCAAGCTTTTCTTCCTCCTGTCGGTGGATGAAGAAATGGTACCACTAGAGGTCACCCTCTGGTATGTCTGCACAGGGTCATTGGTGGTGGTGAGTGGCAAGCTTGACCTGACTTTGGTGGGGTCTTCTGTGGCCCCATTCTTATCGACCGTGATCTTCGACACGGGTCCCCGTCCCTGTTCTCGATGGGGCTCCAGTGAGCAGTTTCACCTCTGGGATGCTCTTTTAAAGCAAGGGGTTTGATGTCTGCCCAGTTGATTTGGCCAGTGGACCCAGTTCAGGGGCCTTTGGGCCTCGGAGACACTGGTCTGCGGCCAAGTCGGGTGGGCAGGATGTGTGTGGTGCCTTCTCTGGTGCCAGCGCCATTGACTCCGACCCCTCATGCATACCCCCCTCACCTTTTCTTCTGCAGGGGCCAGCATGGGTACCGCTTTCCTTCTCGCCCTTTTTTCAGGTCTAGGACCAGGATGCCTGATGCCATGAGGTGCCAGTATCGTGGGTGGTGTTGATGCTGCAGGTGGTGTTGGCACCGTGGGTGGTGCCAGCACCATAAGTAGTGCCAACCAGATGCTGTGCAGAATTCCGCAGAAATTTATTTTTTCCACGGATCTCAGTTTCTGTGGAAATTTTGCAGAATGGTTTTCCACAGAATAAGTTGCTATTCCACAGAATGTTTTTTCATGGATCTTAGTAGTGGGGCTCCATGGAAGAACCAGTGAAATTCTGGTGGACATTCTACTGGCAGAATTGTTATTCTGCACTGATTCCATCGGCAGAATTCCTCATTCCACGTAACATTAATGCTGGCTCCGTGAGTGGTGCTGAACTCCTCAACGCCATTCTGGGTGGCAGAGTCTTTTGTGATTCTGGCCTGGACCTGCCTTTATCGGGTAGAAGTGGATCTGGATGAGTCTCTCCCAGTCCTACATTGTCAGAGACACAGTGGATGACTCATTTTAGAGGCTAGAAGGCAAGCCTTCTGTATCAGCAAAGCCTGTGATGAAGTTTTACATCAGGGATATGGGGTTCACCATAACATTTCAGACTTCTTCTGTGGACTGAAGCAGACTTCTATGTCTGGAGTTCCTTCAGTCTTCAGTACAAGTACACCCCATGGAACAGATTAAATTCAGTAGCCGAGAGCCTTCTTGGTTCTACCACTCTATTGATAGGGGCTTATAGCCCAATAATCAGCTAAAGCTTTTATAGACTCCTATGACACTGCCCCAG
Source organism: Neoceratodus forsteri (assembly GCA_016271365.2). Lineage (NCBI taxonomy): Eukaryota > Metazoa > Chordata > Ceratodontiformes > Ceratodontidae > Neoceratodus > Neoceratodus forsteri. Next base: position 997,517,691 of record CM057458.1, on the reverse strand, counting down.
GGTGGCTACTGTTGACAGTAATTGTTGGTTTGGCCCTCAGATTGAGTTTTGGAGGGAGCGCAGACTCCTGCTGCCCCCCCCCCCCGAGGGACAACACCATCATCATTCTTGTAACAGCCAGTCCTTTCAAGGTAGGGGCTTGGAAGTCCTTGTCAGGAACCAACTCCTGATCTGCAAAAAAAAAAATTAAAAAATTTAGCAACAGAAGGTACAGGGCCTGGTACCATCCTCCTGGATCTAGCCCAAGTCCCACCTCAGCTGTCCGAGGTGGATGCCTCTCGACACAGTAGAAGTTGTTCCTTGTCAAGTCAGAACACAGGTTCTTATTTCCTTTGCTTGTTTCTAAGATAACAGGTGGCATACTCCCTTTTCTCAACCTTGAAAGGTTAAACAAGTACCTGTTCAGTGAGGGGTTCACTACAACCTCAGTATTCAGACCTTCACTTTCTGGACATTTGGTTCCGATCTGGATTAAAGTCTCAGGAAGCAGTTGCCACAGCTTCTCACTCTTTTTTTTCCAAGAGCGGTTTTCTGAATCAGGGAAGGTGCCAGATTCACCTACCCAACAGCTCCTTTTCATAGGAGCCCTCCTGGATACCTCCAGAGTGAGGGTTATTCCTCCTGAGAACAGAAGAAACGACATTTCAAATGTCTCGTTACTTCATGGAAAGCGACTCTGTCTGGACCCTTTCGATGTAGAGGATGCTGGGACTTATGCCTTTGTCCGCAACAAATAGTGGTCTCTGACCATGCATCCACATAAATAACAGAACCTCAGACAAAATTACTTATATGGTAGACGCAGCTGGCTTAGCTTCTGCTCAGTCTACCCCTATCCTCTAAATCCCAGATCACCATTTCCATGGTTGCTCTCCTGATCGGTTGGTGGGCTCACTGTCAAGACCTTCACATTCAGGTGTGAAGCCAGGAGTAGGAGCATCATCTTCTCATAAAATGAGATGAGGGCAGTCTTATACACTTTCCAAGTCCTGAAGGAGGCCCTCTGGCACGAAGTGATTCCACTTCCGACAGATGACAAAATTGTGATGTTTTCATTAACAACCTGGGTTGACCACTCTCCTACCCTCTGTGCAGGAAGGCCGTGGGGAGGTGAGAGTGGCACCTTTAGCACATTGCATCAGTTCAGTCATTATGCAGTTACTATTTGATGAGTGGGGCAGTCCGGACCTGGTCCTTTCTTCGTCTCCTCTCAACGCAATTCTGCCTCTATCCTGCTTCAGAAATCCAGACCCTGGTGTTTCAGTCAGGATGTATTCACTCTTGGTTCAGAGGGTGCTGCTTAAGTTGTAGGAAAACAGAGGCAGGATGATTCTCATCATCCCAGACTGGCCTCAGCAGATATAATTTGCGTAAGCAGTCGGTCAGAAGTTCCTCCGAGGTGACTCCCTCTACTAGCAAACCCTCTGACACAGAGACTTGGTCCATCTTTCCTGTACTCCCTTTATGTCCATGCCGGGCAGCTGAGAAGATGAAAGTGTGCAAGTTTTAGGTTTCCAGACAATCGTAGAGATTTTCTTAGCTGCACATAGACCCTCCACCAGGAGGACTTGGGCAGCTAAGTGGTTTCACTTCACCTTCTGGTGTGCAAAGTTTCATCTGTATCTTTTAAGCTGCCCCCAAGTAAAATTTTGGGGTGCCTTGTGAACCTGTCAAACACAGGTCTGCATTTCTCGGTACAGAATATTCACCTCTCTGTGTTTATAGACTATCTTGAGCCAATAGACAACATGTCTCTAGCTCAGTTATCATTACTCAAGTTTTTGCTTCTCCCTCCTTACTTCATTAACTCCAGTATGAAGAAGAGCATTCCATTTATCTCTCTGAATATCAAGAGGGTTCTGTGATTCTTCATCGACAGAACGAGAAGATATGCATCCAAGCAACTATTGTATTTTTCCAAATGCCTTGGCTGGGTCAGCCTGTTGCCATGAGATGTATTTCTGCTTATTTAGTAGCATGTCTTCAACACTACTAATCCATGGTACAGCTCAAATCAGAAGGCTGGGTTCTCACCACTTTTCTAGAGAGGTTGCGGCTTTCCTGGGGGAGGTTCGTAATATACCTGTTACAGACCTTTGCAAGGTGGCAGTTTGGAGCTCATTGCATACATTTTGTAAAGCACTATGTTCTGGGTGTCCATGCCTGACAGTTAACTTTCTTCAGCAGGACAGTCCTTTTGGACTTCTGTCCTGAGAGAGCTCTGTCTCCTACCACCCTTCTCGGTGGGGGTTTGGTTTTTAGCTCGGTACTCTCCCATTTGTGTGAATGATTGATGGAGACTTTTAATCCAGGAAGATATGGAAATTACATATTTACCATAATTCTTGATCTTCTTGGACAAAGTCTCCACCACTTATTCATACACCCACCCACCATCCCCCGAGCTCACTCATTCTGTTTTGGTCTTCACTTCCTTGTTGTTCAGGCTGTGAAAACATTGTTGAATTGACCCTTCTTATATGGATCATCTGGGCTTCCACATGCCCGGAAGTTAGGGTTAGATTTTCTTTCGTTAGTTTACGCTGCACCTCCTTAGTCAAAAAGGTACTGAGGCGGTTGGAGGGTTGTCACAGAGATAGCCTATACAGGTGCGAGTTAGTCTCATGGTGCCATGAATGCATGGTCCTATCCCAGTGCCGGCTCTCCTGAAGAGTTTTGGCTCCCATGAGGTCCTAGTGCCTCCGGCGTACTCCCATTAGCGTGAACGAATGGTGGAGACTTCATCCAAGAAGATCAAGCATTACAGTAAGTACATAATTTCCATTTGTCTTTTGTGGATCCTATTGCTGTCCTTTGTAGCTGCAAGTAAAATAGTCTCCAAATAAAAACACATTTTTCATCAGTTATGGGGTTTTCCTATTCCAAGATAAGATCATTTTGTGGTTACTAACACGTGACTTGCTGTTTTACTTAGAAATTTCTCCAGGGCATGTGAGCCTTCTACATGTTGGATATTTATATTGATAAAATGGGTTTGAAAAAAGAAGCTAATCAGTTGGTGAAAGACCATCAGGTGACCGTGCGTAAATCAGAGCGCGACAGCACACCTGCATTTTTACCCACTCCAAAACAATTTTGACATTTTATAAGATAGATAAACCACTTTGAGGTGTGCGATCACGGTCTGATATATGCATGCCTTGGGTGGTTGATGCACTCGGGCTGCGGCCTCATGCGTACATCGCACGCCAAGGCATGTTTATATCAGAGCGCGATCGCACACCTCAGAGTGGTTTATCTTTTACATAAACTTGTTACATCAAATGTCAACAGTATGCCTTTTTCATTAACTTCTATGTTGCTGATGACATCGATGAACACTGTTGTGTCTTCTGTGAGAACTGTAAATTTCTGTACATGCTGTAATTCTTAATCAAGTAATTGACGAATTGGCTATGAGGCTTATTCACAGTGTCGATGCCTGACAGAATAAACCTCCATAAATTGGGTTACTGGATCTTTATGGATTTTGTGGTTAATGTATAGTGCTGATATATTATATATACTGTATATAACCAAAGCCATGATCCTCTCACCTAAGGCAGCACTGGGACCAACACATAAGCATATGATTCTAACGTTATTGGATGAACCCCTTGAAATAGTAGATACCTTCAGATACCTAGGGTTCTGGCTAGATAACAAGCTCAACTTCCTGTGCCACCTAAACGAGGTTTCAAAAAAATTAAGGCAGCAACTAGGCGTGTTCTACCATATTAAGCACCTACTTAACATAGAAGCTAGAAAGAGATTAGTGCAATCTACATTTCTACCCTTACTGGACTATGCTGACTTTCTCTACATCCATTGTCCTTCTGCTATGCTCAGCAAACTCGACATGCTCTACCACCGGGCCATAAGGTTTATACTAAACTTGCCCACTCGCACCCACCATTACATGCTGTACCAAGAGTTGGGTTGGTCATCCCTCTCTACAAGGAGGAAAAAGAACGCTCTCCTCTGGTTCTCCAGAGCTTTGTCCAACAAACTCCCTGCTTACATTTCGAACTTTTTTGAGCATGCCAAGGGATCTTACGGAGTGAGGCATTTTTCCTTACTCTGCTATCAGATACCCAGAGTAAAAACAATCCATGGCATGGCTGCAATCAGTTTTTCCCTCCCGTCCTTATGGAACACCATGCAAAGTACATTTAAATTCTCAACCCTTCCCGGTCCGTTCACTCTCAGAGCTCTATTAGCCAAGTACCTTAAAGAAACCTGTAACTGTTTTAAGTGACCGGGCACCTGTAGCCCCTTGTACTGCTCCCGCATCTGGCACAACTGCTACCACCCCATCCATCTACAAGTTGGGGGTGCATTGCACTTCTTAATCTCTCTCCCCTTCCTCTGCCCTCTCCCTCCTTCCCCCACCCGCTCTATATACTTGTTCCTATTTTACCACCAGCATCGCCTACGACTTCAATATCACTGCAACCCACTCTAGGTCACCTCCACGCAAGGGATCATCTAGCACTTATTAGTCTCTCTTCTCTCCCCCCGTCCCTTCTCTGTCCCCTTACATTATCCCCTGCTCTCCCCCTTGCATGCCTGTTTCTTATTGTTATAATTGATTGTTACTTAAGACTACCTATGTACTATATGTTGCCTCTGGAATTCTAATTAAGACTTGACATCAATGTTACAGTAGTTATGCATGTATTGGTATACTAGTTACAACCTCGCATTTATGTATCCTATGTGTGTTACTTATGTATAGGCCTGTATATTCCTCCAAATGTATGTGCTGGCATACCAGTTACAACCTCACATTTATGTATCCTATGTGAGTTACATATGTATAGGCCTGATTATCCCACCTAATGTACTATGTCCTCTCCCTGTCTTCCCTATTCTGTTACCCTTGTTCTGTATTATGTCCAGGACCACCTTGAAAATGAGCTTGCTCAATGGTGTCTACGCCTGGTTAAATAAAGTTTGATTGATTGATTGATTGATATTGCGATTTTAACAGTTAGGAATTCAGATGGGGCCATGCGGTGGATTTACTCTAGTTCAACTTCAGCAAGGATTTTGACTTGGTGCCCACAGATCCTTGCTGAAAAGGTTGGAGGATCTGGGTGTGGCTAAGGACATTGTAAACTGGGTAGGTAACTGACTAAAGGGGAGGCAGCAGAGGGTTGTGGTCAGTGGGGTCAAGTCAGAAGAGAGGGATGTCACAAGCAGGGTCTGGGCCCAATCCTTATCAATATTTTCATTGGCGACATTGGAGAAGGTTTCTTTGGGCAGGCTGTGTCTCTTCACAGGTGACACTAAGCTCTGTGGAAGGATGGATAGTGATGACAAGGGAGTCAGGGAAATGCAGAATGACTTACAAAAGCTGGAGGGGTGAGCTAAGTTTGTGCAGTTGAAATTCTAAGTCAAAAGGAGCAAAATAATGCACCTAGGGAATAAGGACCCCAGGACAGAGTACTGGATGGGTGGGGTGTGACTTAGCACTATGGCTGAGGAACAGAACCTAGGAGTTACTATCAGTGAACCCTTAAACAATTGAGCCAGTGCAACAAGGCCTATGGTAAAACAAGTAGGATACTGGGGTGTATTAGGAGGGGTATTGAAAGTAGGAGGAAGGATATAATACAACCCCTTTATAGATCTTTATTCAGACCAGACCTGGAGTACTGCACCAAGTTCTGGAGCCCTCACCTCAGAAAAGACAGGGACAGGCTGGAGATGGTGAGGCACATACTAAAAGAGACTCAGGGCCACCGGGGCAGGTCTTACAAGGAGCGTGTCAAGGCACTGAACATGTGCTCCCTTGAGACCACAAGGGAGAGGGGAGACCTTCAAGTTCCTGAAAGTAATTAAGGTGAACTGTAGGGAACTATTTAACTTGAATACTAGTTTGAGGTCATAAGGGCATGAGTGGAAGATGAGAGGAGGGGGGTTTAGGAGGGACATGATGAAGTATTATTTTACAGAAAGGGTGGTGGAGCCATGGAACAGTCTGCCAATTGATGTGGTGGATACTAAAACAGTCAATGGTTTCATGTATGGCTGGAACAGAATGAAGGGTACAGTGGTCACTCAGGTGTCAGAATCTGGAAGGAGAATGGGGAGGAGGTGAAGGCTAGGGCCCTGGTTGGACATTAGGTCCCAGGGTTAGATAGGGAACTGGGCAGACTGGATGGACCACTGGTCTTTTTCTGTTATCATTGCCTATGTTTCTGTGTTCAAGACTTCCAGTTCCTTTTGATTCTGTTCAATCTCTGCAATATTTTATTTGCCTGTTCCCTTCCTCCTCTATCTTGTAGAACCTGCTAGCCCATGGCAACTAAAATATTTCAAGCATCAATATCCCAGAAGGTTGAAATCTATCAGTATTTCAAAATACATGTCCAATCTTGGGAACATCATTTAGAAATAAGTTAAATTGCCTGCCTTAATGGCCATGAAAGTGCAGCAGTAACAACATTTATGCACTTAGTCAACAAGGATGTAGATTCCCTACTGAAACTGCTCCTAAGCAGGAAAATGTGAATGTGACTTGGAAAGAGAGAGGTGCCCTTAGGGAACTACAATATACTAAAGTAAAAAAAAGTAAGTAATGGGGACTGCATCATCCTTCAGGATAGGAAGAAATATTCACATCAAATTCATAGATTGCAGCTGAAAATTTTCATCACAGGCTACCCTCAAATCCAACTGAAAATATTAAAGGTGAAATAAGTTCACTTACTACTGGTAAGCTCTAATTAAAATACGAACAAGGATATGAATTCCTAATTATTGAAAAAGCAATTCCACGCTGTACATTCTCCCCAAAATTCATAATGATCCAGTGACGCCACTGGGGCCGTCAATCATGTTAGGCATTGGCTGTGTGACTGAGCCTGTCATCCAGTTTGTTGATCATTTTGTTAAGGAATTTTTACAGGAATTTCTAGCTTTCATAGAACATACATTGGTATTCCTCAGCTCCATCACAAACACGGAACTAAATAAAAATGTATACTGCTGACACTTGCTGTAAAAAGGTTTTTAAGTGATTACACACAACAGGGTGTTTGGTCATGTAAAGTAAATGAACACAATGAGTGGTTGTTTGGCATGAGACAAAACTGAGTGCCTTCAAATTGCTCAAAAAGTGTCAGTGGCTCAGTAGGTAGCACACTCGCCTCTGAGGCCGGGAGATCAGAGGGCTGTGGGTTCAGTTCCCACATCTGGCACTTGGGTTAATATCCCAGTACTGACACTGCAGTGTAGCATGAGAGGGGTGCTGCACTTCTGAGGTGCCGTCTTTCGGATGAGATGTTAAACTGAGGTCCCATCTGCCTGGATTGGTGGTAGTTCAAGTGGATGTTAAAGATCCCATGGCACTTATCGAAAAGACTAAGGGGAATATTTTATTAAGAAAGAAAACATAACATCAGTACAGAGAAAATTGTCAAAAACACAAAAGAAAAATCTCCAGAGAAAACTGTAAGCAAAGGAATTAATCAAAGAGATTCAGTAAACAAACTCCACATAATTGCACAACATATCCTAAAAGAAATCTCAGATAATTACATACTTACAAAAAAAAAAAAATTCAAATCCAAAAAACATGCTTCCAATACTCATGAAATTTGTGAGAAGACCAAACGCTAAACTCAGCATCCCTCTGTTTTCTGATGGCCGATGCAATAGTATTGAGCAGTACTGTTGGCAAGGTAGAAATATGTTGTAACAAAAATTGGCATCTCGCTTGCTACATATAAAATTTAATACAAGCAAAAATAACATTCAGAGTGCAAGGATGATACCTAGAAAAGAAACCCGTGTAGTCCCCAAGTATCAAACTTTCATAAGAAATAGAACAGACAGGACCCATCCCAACTTCAGAAATAATTCAGTCCAGAAAAGTTTAGCATATGTACAAGATAAAAAGAAATGTTCCATTGTTTCCTCTAAATCAATGCACTCAGGTCGAATACACTGACATTCAGACAAACTCTTATGTTTCAAATTTCCCTTTAGTCCCAACCTCCCATGGCAACTAAGCCAAACTACATCCCACATTCGAGATGGTATCCTTTTATCTTTAAGAACTTTTAATGCTAGATGGCTTTTTGAAGGAAAACATTTAGGGAAATCCACAATGACCAAAAAAAAAACTCGATTCGTAATATCCAGGTACAAGGCTTTCCGCGAAAGCCCATGTATTGAAATCTGAGTAATGTGTCATGATTTTAATCTAGTGGCCAACTGGGAAAGAAAAAAAGGTGAACCAGAATTTGATTTAACAGTAGGAACTACATCAGTCCATTTATTCAAAAAATTACATATCAAGTGAAAAGTCCAAATTTCCCAAGGGTGTTACATATATTGATCTGGAGGTTTAAAGCTGGATTTAATAAAGAAGGGAAAAATAAAAAAACAGAAGATTAATCATTCCAAGCCCTCCCTTACTGATGGGCAAATAAGTAAAATCCCTCTGAACAGGGTTCAGACGACTCCCCCAGAGCATTTGAAAAAAAACGCTAAATAAACGGGTCTCATAAACCTTAGGTAGAGGGAAAACAGAACTGAAATATAAAAATATAGGAAGGATAAATTTCTTGATTATCATTACCCTTTTTTTCTTAGAAAAAGACCAGGATTTCCATAACAGAACCTTCCGTTCCCCCATTTCTCTTTTTGATTTCCAATTAATATCGGCCAAATCCCCATTTCCCAAAAAAATCCCAGAATTTTAATTGGTTGAGAGGAAATGGAAACCCTCCCAATTGATGGAACAAAAGGTCCTTCCCCAAGAAAATGCCCCAGACTTTTTTCTAAATTCATGGTAGTTCCTGCAAAAGTCCCAGATTTTTCAATGACAGCAAGAGCTGTCAGACCGGAATGTACATCACATATCAATAAGCACATATCATCGGCATAGTCAGCCAGGATCTGAGGCAGAATTTGTGAGGAAGGGGTAAGCCCTTGATTCGTCTGACAACATAAAAGTTCCCTAATAAGGGGATCTAAAACAAAAGTGTACAAAAGGGGACCAAGAGGGCATCCCTGTCTAACCCCTCTATAAAATTTAAAACTATCCCCGATCATACCATTTACCATGGAATAGGAAATGGCCATCTTGTAAGAGGAACATATCCAAGACTGGAATTCTGGCTAAAAGCCATAATGTTGAAAAACTTGAAACAAAAAGTCATGAGATACTTTATCAAAGGCTTTGGCTTGATCTAAAGATAACAAATAACTAGACAATTGCCGTAGCCTACTGCATTCACAAATATTTAGCAGAAGAGTAAGATTTTGCTGGATATTTGTTCCCGGAATTGAGCAAGTTTGAACAGGGTGAATCAAAAAAGAAGCAACCTTCTGTAGTCGATGACATAAAATAGCAGAAAGAATTTTATAATCAGTATTTAATAAACTGATTGGTCTCCAATTACAAATGTCATGGTGTAGCCTTTTTTTATAAAGAAAAACAATTAAAACCGCAGAAAAAATCTGAAGGCATGCAGCCAGATTCCAGTATTTCATTAAAAACATGAGTTAAGATGACACTAAAGTCATCTAAAAATAATTTGAAAAGCTCAGAAATTAAACCATCAGGCCCAGGGGAAATACTAGGCTTTAGATGGATAATTTCAAACTTAACTTACGAAACTGAGATGAGTAATTCCAACTATTGAGACTGCTGTGAAGACAGAACTGGTGGAGTAAAGGAAAACATATCTTGCTACTGTATAGAAGAAAGAAAGGCAGACCCTTGTTGATTCAATAATGCATCCCGGACCACCTCTAACATTTCAACATCAGAAAATTTCAAATTGCCCATATAATCTAAAAGTCCATCCATTCATTTTCTTTCCAACACTTGTTTACAAGCAGAAAAAGGATCTAAAGCAGGTGAAGTTTTTAAACCATAAGATAATTCATCATGAGAAAAACAGGCCCCACTGTACTGAAAATGTCGCATTTGTGTCTTTATTTTTGATATCTGTTCCTGTATACGAATATCGGAAGCATTGGGAAGGGACATTAATTTATAAAATTGCTTCCGAAAACTAAGATAAGTGATATACTCTGTTGCCATTGTGTGTTTAGCAAAGTTATGCGGAGTGTTTAAATTCAATTTTCAAATCAATCCACCATGACAACCAAGAATCGTACATACCAGCAAGTGACTGTTGACGGTGAAACACCTCTACCATGACGGCTTGAAAATCAGCCTGTAAGAGAAGGGGAAGGCTAAGTTTCCACCTAGCAGGCATAGCAGGGAATCGGGGTTTTAAATAGGAGAGACTAAGATTACAAACCATGGCCATATGATCAGAGTACTCACAAGGAAGAAGAAAAAAAGTAGAAGGAAGCAACTGTTTGGATACCAGGATAAAATCAATCCTGGTAGCATAACTGCTCCGTCTATAAGTAGGCCCAGGGTTTGCTGCAAAACTCTATAAGAATCAAGTAAGTTGGCCTTAGTGATTATTTCAGACAAGGCATGATTAAGTCTTTCTTAGTATGTTATCATGAGTGTGCATCTAGACTGCAATTAAAATCCCCACCCCAAATAATGAGCCTGGGGCATACAGATACTGCTCAATATTATGAAAAAGTTCAATCCTGGCTGTCTTAACTTGGGGAGCATAGATAGAGATTAAACGCAGATAGAAACCCTTAATAGTACAATCTAATAATAAAGCCCTCCCAGGCACTGTATCTACTTACTGTAGTACATGAACTTGCATGGTGCAAAAGAGTATCCTCACACCGTCAGCAGCATCCGGGCCAAAGGACCAAAAGGAGGGGCCAAGTACCCAAAGCCTTTTTGCCTGAGAAACATCTTGTACAGTAGTGAATCTAGTTTCTTGTAAAAAAATAATATCATCAGAAAAAGATTTGCAAAAATGTGAAAAAAACATTCTCTTTTTTGCATTCTTTATGCTGCAGGTATTAATTGAAACTAGTTTCAGAGAAGCCAGGATTGAAGTTTTTTAAGGCCTTTCTTTTTTCCTTTTTCAACCAGGTTTTTTCCTTACACCTGCTGGTGCTAACCCCTCCTCATCATCGTAATCCATTTCAGAGGTAGCCTCAGATCTAACAGAAACATCAGATTCTGAGTCTTCCTCTGGATCTTGTAAAACCTGGAAAGCATTTTGTAATGGAACTTCAAGTGGTTGCAATAATTTTTTAGCATGGGACCTGGTGACATGCTTGGGAGGAGGTATCTGGAATTCAGTAACAGGGTGGGAGCATGGAGGAAGCAGCAGGTGGTTCAACCCCCACAAGTACCTCAGTTTGTGGGGCAATATCCCTTTCAGGATGGGACAGATCCTGTGGCTCAGGGGTAGTATGAGGTTCTGAAGCAGCAGTAGTGTCTGCAGCAGGGGGTTCGGCTTCGAGAGGTCTATCTCTGTCATCAGAGCAAGGCCGAAATCTATCTTGGGCCTGGGAAATTAAAGTTTCTTTATCCAGGCCTCCAGGTTTATTCTGTCCAGCCCAAGGACACTGATGATAGGCATGCCTCCGCTCATCACAAAGATTGCAACGAAAAACATTGTGGCATGTTCCACTATCGTGGTCTAAATCCCCACATAAAGCACACTTGACTTTATCGCAGGCACTACTGAGGTGTCTTGTACTGCAGCACTTGTAGCAGGCTTTTGGTTGGCCTGGGTAAAAACATACCCCTCTGTCTTCCCCCCAAAAAAATTATTCGGAATGTGTTGGACCGTATCCCCCACTTTGTGCTATTTAGTTTTAAACCTCCAGCTCCCTGTCCAAATTCCTTCTGCATCAATAATGGGTTCAGGAGGGCCCAAAACAGTATGTTTACCCTCCAACCAAAAGAGAATATCCCCCACATTAACTCCCTCGTTTCTAAACATGATGTTCACAGTTTTGAAAAGAGTCTTAATAAGAGGTATAGCCCACAATGGAGTCCAAAGTGGTGTGCTTTTAAGGGACTCATATTTCATCCAGAATTTATCAAGGCCAGCAAAAGTCCGGAAACTAATGTCAAAAGTGTCCTCGCCCCTAACATTAATGAGGGTGTGAATGTCAGAGGCTTGAAAAGTCATAGAATTTTTTAGGAGCCTCTTTGCCACATAAAATCTATCTGGGTGTTCTGCAAGACCCCCACGGTAATGCAAACACACAGCATTTCATCTAGGGGCTTGCTCAAGTCTATTGTTGTAAAAAATATCAGAAAATTGCATACCAGTCCTTTAATGATCTCTTTGAGGGGAGGGGGGGAAGTATGATTATGTTCCTGCCCACCCCTGGACCCTTCATCCTCTGTACCTGGAAAACACATTCGCTCTTTTGTAGGTTGTGTGCAGGAATCATGTCCTGAATCCATCTTTGCAGTGTCCTGTAGTACTGATGCCTCTGTATTGATTACTGGCTCTTGCGAAAAAGTGACCCAATTCGAGTCCAGAATCCAGCGGCCATCCTGCTGCACCCATCCAGCCTCCGAAAGAGCAGTCTCCTTACTCCAGTCAGTGGCAGGGAACGCCGCATCAGGCTCTCTGTGCTTCCGCATTCCGATGCGAGAAGCAGCGGTAGGCTGATCTTTCTGTAAGTGGCAGGCATCTACAGTAGGTCAAGAGACGGGAGAGGCTGCAGGGAGAACACCATCAGAGACTTGGGATACTCCCGAAAGTCCAACTTGGGGCACTGATGCAGAAAAGTCAGCAGGTACAAGGAACACCGCATTAAGCTCTCTGTGCTTCCGCATTCCAATGCAAGAAGCGGCGGCCGGCTGACTCAGCATAAGTGTTGACAGTTCTTTCGGTATTTGACAGACATCTGCTGCAGGTCTGAAAACAGGAGAAATTTCAGGAATAATCTCACCAGAAGCTCGGGAATCCTCCAAAAATCCAACTTGGGTCACTGAAACAGACATATCCGCAGGAGTAGGTCCCAAAATTAACACAGTCTGTAAAGCACCTGCTGCACAGTTATCACTGTGCAGTTCTCCAGCAAGCTGCAAGGGCTCACTCGAAATCTGCAAATCCTGGTGAGTAGTTTCAGCCAGTATCACTCCATCAGAAAGTACAACATCCTCCTCTGTTGAAAGCTGAACACTGTCTGCCATTCTGCAGACAGACACTAGCAGCTCCCCCTACTGACAGCCATCGAGTAGGAGAATTTCCCCGGTGCCCTGGCCAAATTTCCCTCATTCACTAAAAATACCACCAACAGCTTAATCTGGTTCAAGGTCATTTGGCATTCATCTGTATCCCCCTCCCCCGGGTTGTGCCTGAAAATAGGCAGGATTTGTCTAGTGCACTTAACCCAGTCAACAAAAACGAAATAAAAAAAAAAGTGTTTGTTCCATTGCAACTCATGCCCTAGACTAGAGTGTGTTATTGCACTTTTAAAGTGGCATGACTGTTTCTGTTTTTTATGTTATAACAACTGAAGGATTCCAATAAGGAAATGAGAACTAAATACCTTCCTTGATTTCATTAACCAAATTGATTCAGGGGCCGGATTTTCAGCAGAGTGAGATTGTCACAAACCCCGGGTGCATCAAAGATATGGTGCACTGGGCCTGTGTCAGTCTAACAGGCTTTTCTATCTTGTGTGGCAGTTGACACAAGGTAGACCATCTTTTTGTGGTCTAGCTTCCATCAGTACCTGGAACTGATTTTATGGAACTTGTGCCAAAGTTTTGGCGCAAGCTGCCATAAAGTGGGAATACTGTCTGAACTGTGTCTGACCATTGAAAATAGGTTGCAGTGGCAGCAGATGGCATTAGCGCAGTGGCAGTTTCAAAGTGTTGTGGTGCAAGGCTTGATGCAAGCCATGCTCTACCCTTTGAAAATCTGGCCAGACCCTTACAGAAATAATTATGAGCATGATTTTTATGTTAAATGGAACCAATTGCATGTATGAGGCATGTGTGCAGCAAGCAAATGTGGCAAGCATTCTTTTTGTTTTACATTAGAACAGACTGCATGCATGTAGCATGTGTTCAAAGAGCAAGTGGTCGCTGATAACTGCACACATCAAAGTTAAGTGACTTGCTGAGGATCACACAGCATACAAGTGGGAGTTGATGAGATTTAAACCCAGGTCTTTAGGCCTTCAGGTTTGCAGTTCAGTGCCTTTAACCACTACGCTGTACTACCTACATACATGTGCCTTGCTTATACTTCAGTACAATCTGCACGCATATGGCATGCTTATGGCCACTGATGTCATTTTTTTTTTCTTGTCCCCCTCATCTCAGTTGCACAGCAGAACTGTAGCACACATACCATAGGAAACCCATGTGATTCTTCCAACCCCGCTACACACACACTTACCCACAGAACTACTTAATCACTTCTGTCTGGCCTGTATTCCTACTATTTTCTCTCCATAGTTTTGAATGCTTCCTCACAAAAAAACTTTAAGGGGCAAACACAAAAGTAGCAATAACTCGGCACCCACCCACACGTCCAGTCCCCTCCACAACATACACACAAACTGTAGTGGTTGTGGCCATGCTGTTACAGTTGAGAGTCTCTCACCTGAGTACTAGCGAGCCAGAGGTCGGAGTCTTTAAGAGATGATATCCCATAGGACAGTGCTGCATTGTGCCTCTTTGAAATGAATGGAGTTATTTTTTTATGACTATTTTATACATTATTGTGGTGAGTTGGAGATTAATGAAGGCCACTGTTCTACTAACAAGGCCCAATATTCCCATTAATTTCAATGGGGCACGAACCTGCACTCTCCCTTGCCCTATGTCATAATATGACTGAGTGTAGGGATGTCGATATCAGCTGCCCTGGAAGGGGGAGGCATAAGCCTGACTATAGTGGGGCTCTAATAGTCTGTACATACCATACCACTCAACTGTCCCTGCTTGCAAGGGACACTCCTCATTTTACCCCTGAAAACTGCTCTGTCCTTCATCACACAGATGATGTCCTGTAAATTTAGACTTTATGGCAAGGGCGCCATTTCAGATTTCAACGGGGGGGGGGGCATCAACCAGTGGAGGCAAAGTGCAAGTTTGCTTCTAGAAGGCAAGCACTGGTATGTCTCTAAAAAGGTAAAACTTATTTGTTGTGATTGAAAAGTGGTATGCAAATCAGGAAAAATTCAAATGTATGAGATTCATCTATCTATACCCCAGAGCAGTGCATCAGATTTGGGCTTAAACCCTCCCAGTTACTAACGTTTATTTTTCTGGCTGATGTTCTGAACCCCACCACCAAAAAAAAAAAAAAAATTGCACAGATCTCTCTCCCCAACTCCATTCTACTCGGTACCCATCCCATATGGGTCGTGAAGCTGCCCAAAGGTGCAGAAACGTGAAAAGTACATCAATATTTCAGTTCTTCCTCCTTCCCCAATCCCCCTATAATAAAATATTTACTTTTACTTACCCAGACATTTGTCTGGAACATGTTGCCTGGATCAGTGTGCCACCAGCCCAGTTTTCAGTCCACTCCTCCTCCATCCTTCTGCCAGAAGCTGAATGCTGGAACTGACCATCCCAGGTCCCCACTGTGGTCCGTGACCAAGTCACCTCTTTGACTGAACTCACCCAATCCATGTTGCTTGCTTCTTGATTGGCTGCTGCTGCACCACAAGGCCTGTGAAGGCCACCTGCACCACTGTGACTGCTGCTGTTATGCCTAGCTTGCTGCTGCTGGGGTTCCACACTGTTTTTATTGTGAGAAGAGTCTAGTAGTGTAGGTGGGTAGCCTAGTTGTTAAGCTAGCTTCTAGCTCAGACCCTGTCCCTTCAGTCACCAAGGGAGATGGAGACTAACTAAGAGTAGACCAACAAAAATATGCCACCACAACTCTGCTATCAAGAGCTCAGTGCTCACTGACTCCAAGCTGTAGTGTGTAGCCTGTCTACTCTGTAGCAGGAAGACAGTGTCGCACTCACGCGGCTCACATGCACTTGCTTGGTTGGAGCTCCTCCTCCCACATGTGATGGCACCACCACTAATAGGTGGAGAAAGTGGACAACACAATACAGACACAGTCAAGTAGGAGCGCACCTGCACCGTGCGCACACACAGGGTGGGGGGGGCACTTATTGTGGAAAGATTAAGTCCAAATTGAATGCCATTATTGCCACATCTTAAGAACAACCTATGCACAAATGTGGTGGGGGCAGTTGCCCCCCTCTGCCCTACCTAAATGGCACCCCCTGCTTTATGGTAGAAATTAATTCTCCGATGCTAATATCTATACAAGTAAACACAATGGTTTCCACTGTGTTCTGAGGTACTGAGGTTCTGAGATACTGTATCTCCCCGTAGCTTCATGTTTCAGGATGTGTCCCGATCATTGTGAGGGTTAGTGTCCCTCACTGTCCCTTGTTTTGAGTGTCCATGTCCCTTATTTCATTTAGATTTTTATCCACCACATCCGCCGGAGCTGGTAGATGGCTCTGGATCCTCCCTTGGAGGGGATCGACTCTCCGGTCCCAGCATCCCTGCAGCAGTCCCTCCTGGTAGATCCCCCATGGGTTACCCCCCCCCCGTGACAGGGCCAGGGATGAGGAGCATTGACTTTCCCCACCCCCCACAAGCCAGTGTCCAGATTCTGGGGGGATGGTGTGGGCACAGCTGGGCCATCATGGAGCCTGCCAGCTCTATTTTCTACCTGTTTTGGTTCCTAGGGGCCACAAACATGCAATGGGCAAATGGCTGGGCCACCTCAGCAGAAACAGCCTCACGTCCTGGACGTGGGTCCCTACCCCATTCTGGCAATGCACCTGTGCCGACACCCAGCCTCTGGTGGGTTCAGTCTACGGCACACAGCACTGTTCCCCCTCCCTGAGGAAGGAGGGCTGTCTATGGATGTTCAATACTTCCTCACCACTGCCGACCGCCAACCAACCTGAGTCCGTTCCCAAACCCAGTTCACCGGCGTGCTGTGAGGGGTGGCATCCAACACCTCAATTTTCAGCAGCACCGGGTTGGCCATGTCCCTCATTTCAGTGACAAAAAGTGAGTTATGGTGCATGCTTCCAAGGCCCCACTTTGCAGAAAAAGTGCTGAGCATGGCCATAGTGAGTATGCTCCATAAAGAATGAGAAAAGGAAAGTAAGTGAGTCCTAACAGTCATGGGGAAACACATATGTAGCACTAAATATGCTGAAGGGAATTTACATAGCCCAAAACAAAAAGGTCAGGCTTCATACCACAGAAGCCCCTCATTGCACATCAGAAATGGAGGTGTTGGCAGACTATATCTTAAGCATTTAATGCAGTAAGCAAACAACATTTTACAAATTAATGGCAATTTAATTATAAAAATCAAAAGCCATTAAACAACTTGTAAAAGGATTTAATTGTCAGAATTAATGAGTTTGCCTAATTTTAATGCAAAATCAATGGAAATGGTATTTTAATGGCTCTAATTGCTTGCAGTAGTATGAGAAATAGAAATTGATGTGTTTTTAGATGGCATTTACACCAGCTCAGCTGCTGCACTCATGTCAGGTGTGTAATAGGCGAACCTGATGTGATTTTTAGAAGATGTTCACACCAGCTTATATAGATACATAAATACATAAACTGTGTCGGCAGATAAGGGCCTACGGCCCACCCAGTCTGCCCATTTGAGCTTGTAAGTTCGCTTTATGTTTTCCTCGAAGTCTGTTGCCCCTCACCCCTGACCTCCAGAATTCCTTTATGTCTATCCCATGCATTCTTAGATCCCTTGATTATTTCAGCACCCACCACTTCCTCTGGCAGGGTGTTCCACTTGTCCACCACCCGTTCTGTGAAGAAATTCTTCCTCACGCTTCCTCTGAATCGTCCTCCCTCAAACTTCATCCCATGCCCTCTAGTTCTGGAACATCTTTTTCACTTAAAAATAATGCATTTCTGCACTCTGTTCCTCCCTCTAAGATACTTGAATGTCTCTATCATATCCCCTCTCTCCCTGCTCTCCTCCAGGGAGTACATATTCAAGTCCTTCAATCTGTCCTCATAGGACTTGTGATGCAATCCATGTGCCATCTATGTTTCCCTCCTCTGAACCTTCTGTACCCTGTCTATGTTCTTTCGTAGGTAAGGGCTCCATAACTGTGCACTGTACTTCAGGTGGGGCCTCACTAGTGTCTTGTATAGTGGAATTATGACCTCCCTTTTCCTGCTGGTGATGCCCCTGCCTATGCATCCCATCATCCTATTTGCTTTACCTGCTGCCTTGTTGCACTGTTTCCCTACCTTGAGATTATCAGAGATGATAACCCCAAGATCCCTTTTCTGCTTGGTGCATGATATATCCTCACCTCCCAACTGATATATTGTGCCAGGGTTTTTGTGCCCCATATGCGTTATCTTGCACTTCTTTGCATTGAATTTCAACTGCCAAATCCCTGACCATTCTTCAAGTTTCTGCAGGACCCTTCTCATTCTGTTCTACACCATCTGGTGTGCAACTCTGTTACAGAGCTTTGTGTCATTAGCAAACAGGGAAATTCTGCCTTCTAGATCCTGCGCAATGTCACTGATGAAGATGTTGAATAGAACCAGTCCCAGCACTGATCCCTGTGGTACCCCACTGGTTACTCTTCCCTCTGTGGAGTGACAGCCATTTACCACCACCCTCTGTGTCCTGCCGCCCAGCTAGTTACCTACCCATCACACTACTGTCCTGCCCACACCCATATTCCCCAGTTTGTGTAATAGCCTTCTATGTGGCACAGTGTCAGAGGCCTTGCTGAAGTCCAGATAGACCATATCCACTGCCCTCCCCTGATCTACCTCCCTAGTCACCGAGTCAAAAAATTTAATGAGGTTGGTCTGACATGACCTTCCCCTGGCGAAGCCATGCTGCCTTGGGTCCTGTAGTCTGATGACAACCAGCTGTTCCACCAATCTCTCATTCAGTAGTGATCTTCCCCACTACTGAGGTGAGACTGACTGGTCTGTAGTTCCCCGCTGCCTCTTTGTTCCCACTTTTGTATAAGGGGACTACATCTGCTGCCCTCCCCTGTTTCCAGTGATTGGCTAAACATGATTGCCAAAGGTTCAGCCACCACCTCTCTTAGTTCTTTAAGGACCCTGGGGTGCACCCCATCTCAATCAATCAATCAATCAAATCTTTATTTATCCAGGCGATCACCATTAAGCAAGCTCATTTACAAGGTGGACCTGCTGTTGGCAGGGACAATTGTACAGTCACAGTTAAGATATGCATAATACAAAATGAAGAAGACAATTACAATAATGATAGGAGCAGAGTATAAACATTCCAAAGGCGCATATACAAGTAATATATACATAGCAGAACAGTAACATGATATATCCAGCACCCACAGAAGCCTGATGTGTATTGTTGTTATATCCAAACCACAGGAGAGAACGAAGATTGTTTATATTCTTGGCCATCAGAAGCAAGTTGTAGGCCTGAGTGGGAGACTCTAAGCGATGGAGGTGCACGTGACGTTGTCTGGGTCTCAGACTTATGTGGCGGGGGGGTGGTGTAAAAAGAAAAGGGTGCAGAGGATGCTAAGGGCAAGTGGGGCAAGTGAAGGGCGGGTAGGCAATAGTGGCAGAGGGGGACTGGGGTCACCGACTCGGACTAGAATGGGTCAGGAGCAAGCAGCAAACAGGCTGCTAGGAATGATGGTAGCAATTACAGATTTCGGCAAACGTTTTGTCATAGAGGGTCTTGAACAAGGCAGTATTGACAGGGGAGCTGAGTCTCAATGATCTTTGTATCCTATTCCAGAGCGTAGGCAAGGCATAGCTTATGGCTGCCCTTCCAAAGCGAGTGTTGGTCCTTGGGACTTTCAGGGAAACCAGTGGGTGACTTCTTAAAGCATAGGTACTGATCGGACTCAGGGGGAGACAGTCAACAACATATTGTGGGAGTTTGTTAGTAAGGGCTCGGAGCGTCCAAAGGGCTGCATTTCTACAACGCCTGTATTGAAGGGAAGGCCACCCTACGGCTGCATATAGCGAGCAGTGATGTGTGGAGGATGGAAGACCAGTTATAAATCTCAGCGCTCTGTGGTACAATACGTCCAGTTTTGCAAGGCGAGAGACAGGGCAATGGCCATAAATAAAGTCAGCGTAGTCAAGTAATGAGAGGAATGTAGATTGGACAAGCTGTCTTTTTGCATCTGTGGTCCGGAGGTGTTTAATTCTGAAAAAGAGACCAAGTCTGTGCCTCAGTTTTTTCAGCAGTTTTTCTGTATGTTCCACAAAAGAAAGTTTATTGTCTAACCAGGCACCCAAGTATTTGAATTTAGGCCCAAATTCAAGTTTTTCACCTAATGAGGTAGAGATGGAAGGTAATGGACCAGCAGCAGCAGAGTAAGCCCCTGGGCCTGATGGAGAGAAGAACATGGCCTTGGTTTTTTTTTGCATTTAGTAGTAGCTTTTTGCTGAGGAGCTGATGCTGCAGAATATTAAAATCGGTTTGTAGGT
This sequence comes from Neoceratodus forsteri, assembly GCA_016271365.2. Lineage (NCBI taxonomy): Eukaryota > Metazoa > Chordata > Ceratodontiformes > Ceratodontidae > Neoceratodus > Neoceratodus forsteri. Next base: position 997,497,308 of record CM057458.1, on the reverse strand, counting down.
CAGCACAGGCAGCTTCAGGAGAATCACGGCTTACATAGAGCACCGTATCATCGGCAAACAAGTGGATACTGGATTCCGTTATGCCTGTGTCCAGGCTGTTAATATAGATGGCGAACAATAAAGGGCTCAGTATGAAGCCCTGAGGGACTCCTCTTCTTATTGGTTTAAGTAGAGAGAGCTCTCCTTCTGCCTTGATTTGCTGTTGCCTGCCAGAAAGGTAGTCTTGGAACCACCCCAGTAGGGTTGAGTCAATACCTATAGTTTTTAAGGTGGAGAGAAGCAGGCAGTGGCCGACGACGTCGAAAGCCTTGCTGAGGTCCACAAATACGGCACAAACAAATTTTTTATTGTCTAGATCCTGTTGCCAGTCATTAGTGACTTTAGCCAGTGCTGTGATTATACTATGTTTCGCTTTAAAGCCAGACTGCATTGGGTTAAGTAATGTATAGTTGTCTAAGAAAGATCTCAACTGTAAATCCACAATTTTTTCCAGAAGCTTCGAGAGTATCGGTAGTAAGGAGATTGGCCTATAGTTATTTAGGTCACAGGGATCCCCTGCTTTAAACAGGGGGATGATGTGAGCAGTTTTCCATTCCTTGGGGATAGAGCCTTGGGCTATGGACAGGTTGAATAGATGTGATATAGGTGTAGCAAGAATGTGGTATGCTATTTTAAAAAAATATGGGTTGAAAGAGTCGGCTCCGGCACTTTTTTTAGTATCTAGTAATAGTAGAAGGTCTTCAACTTCTTTTATGGTGGTAGGTGAAAAGGAGAAGATCTCATTATTGTTACTTGGTTCTGGAGGCTGAGCGTTGGTCTGTGGAAGGAGGCTACTTATGTGCAACAGTGCATTATCGAATGCCATGCCTGTGGTGACAAAGTGATTATTGAAAGCTTGCAGTATCTCAGTTTTATCATTCATAACATTGTCAATGGTAATTTTAGAAGGAAGCACACTTCCTGGAGAGTGACCAGACAGTTCTTTTATGGTAGACCAGAATTTGGTAGGGCGGTTTGGGGCCACCTGGCCCCATTGCTTTATCAACTCTTATTCCTTCCAGTTCCTTCAGGACCCTTTCTCGTGTAAAGGGACTTGAGTCCATTTCTGCATCATTCTCACCCCTTGTACTCCCTTCAGGCCCATTACCCTCCTCTTCCTCAGTAAAGATTGAGCAGAAATACTTGTTCAATATGTCAGCTTTACTGTTGTCATCCTCCATGTGGGCCCCATCCTCCCCCTTCAGTCTCACTACCCCTCCCTTTGCTTTTCTTTTTTCACTTATGTACCTATGAAAAGTTTTGTTTCCTCTACTCATTGATTTTGCAATGTGCTCTTCGATCGGAGCTTTGGCTTCCCTTACTGACCTCCTTGCCTCCCTTTGCTTCTCCTGTTACTTCTCCCTATTCCCTTCTGCATGTGTCTTTTTGTATTGCCTGAATGGAATCTTTTTGGCTTTCATTTTCTCTGCTACCTCCTTAATGGTCTCCTCTTCTTTTTCCCCTTGTTAACCTGCTTAATGCATAATTCTGTTGCTCTTGTAATCCCCGTTTTAAATACTGCCCACTGTTCCTCAACCCCTGATTTTCACCCCATTCCCCTTAATGCCTCTTTCAAGCATCTCCTCATTTTCCCAAAGACTGCCCCCCTAAAATCCAGGCTACGTGTTTTTTATGTGGTTTGGTTCTGCTCCTTCTGTGATTTCAAACCACAATGACTGGTGGTCACTGTTCCCCAGGTGCACCCCCACTGTTACCCCATTACACTGCCCCGGTTTGTGAGCACAAGGTCCAGTATTGCCTTCTGCCGAGTTGGTTCCATGACCAGTTACTTGAGGAAGGCACCTTGAAGGGAGTCCAGAATAAATCTGCTCTTGGTTGATGCTGCTGCTGGAATGCTCCAGTCCATGTCTGGAATATTGAGGTCTCCAACCAGCACTACCTCACCCTTGTCTGCCATTCTTTGGATGGCTAGCATCAGCTCCCTATATGTTTCTTCCTCCTCCTGGGCTGGTGGTCTATAAACCACACCTGTGTGGATGGCTGGCCCCATTTTCCTTTCCAGCTTAACCCACAGTATCTGTCCCCTATTTTGTTCCTCCTGGATCTCTGTGGCCTTTATGTCATCTTTCACATAAAGTGCTACTCCTCCTCCCTTCCTATCTACCCTGTCTCTTCTGAATATGTTGTAGCCAGGTATGGCCATCTCCCAGTCATGGTTATCATTACACCAGGTTTCTGTGATGGTGACAATGTCCAGCTTACCTGCTGCACACATGCAAGCTTGCAGCATGCAAACCTGGTGTGCTTTTTAGATCTGGTTTGCATAGGTTCAATTTGTATATGCTAACTGCATGCAAGCATTACAGCATATGGCATGCATTGTGCATGTATGCAGCGCACTTATATTTCTGTAAGGGCAGCATTAGAATTCATCCTGAATGGCATACAGTTGAAATAAAGTTCCTTGACAAATTAGTCTATGAGGTTGATAAATTAAGGTTATCTTTGTATAAAGAAAATATGGATAAGAACTTTTTATTGAGGATGGACACTGCCCATCTGGAACATTCATTGAATACAATACTGTACCTGAGAGACACGATTTAAGAATTTACAGACATCTTTATGTTGATGGAAATTATATCCAGAAATAAAAAGAAATGTCTTCCGTATACAAACCCAGTGGTTACTCAACAAAATGCACCACCAGGTCTAGAAAAAGAGCCACAAACACAGAATGAAATGCTCTTCTGACAAAAGAAATGCAGGGAATAACCCGGCCTGGCAGACACATGAGAACATTTTCACATCCTCAGTCCAGTACAGTGCAAAAAAAACAAATGGAGAGTAGAATAGTTAAGAAGCATAGGAATGGTCTGAGAGCAAAGGACTCACTAAAAGTAGCAATGGAGGCACAACCACGCATTACATACAGATGAATAACCTATGTAAGAGACAAACTCATGAATCCTGTAACCAGCATATGTATAAAGGAATGGCCTACATGGCTAGCAAACCCAATACAGGGAAACTACAGATGCAGCAATTGTGTATTCTCTTCCAACACAAATAATGCCAAATATTTTCCTCACCCTTAAACAGCAAGAAATAGTGTTATATATGATCACGTGCCAGTGTGGCATGGCATATCTAGGAAACATAAATTGTGTTAGCAGAAAAAGACCCAGAGGTTCATCCAGTCTGCCATTTCCTTGCCCATGCTTAGCCTAGGACAGGGCTGGATTCAAAGATCTGATAGTGTTGGTGGTTGATTACCACCCCTTCCACAGGTAACCCTTCCCCTCGTCTGCCTGTGAGTTCCACTGTTATCTGTCTCATGTAAGTTTAAAACCTGTTACAGTCTTGGCTTCAACCACCTCTCTGAGCAGTGAACTCCATTTATCAACCACCCATGCCGTAAAGAAAAACTTCTGTGATGTCTGTGTGTTGAAAAATGTGATGTATTTATTGTCCACTTTCCCATCCTTTTCCCGTCACCCCTCCCCATATGGAAGTGTAACCCCCCCCTACAAATGGGGGTTCCTGAAAAGTCTTCCTCGAGCTTGCCTAAATGCTCACTGCCAGGCTGGTGTCCTGCGTTTTAACAGTTTAAATGTGATTACCAGAGAGTGCCTGTATAGCCTCTGTGTGCTATCTCTTTAAGAGCTGCCTGGATTGCAGTCATAAGTAATCTGAGAGGCAGCTTTGTTGAAAGATGTAACTATTTGCTGAAAATGATTTAGAGTGATAATGATAATGTAGTTTGTTTGACCTGCCTTCTTTGCAGCAAGGACTGTTTTGTTTATCTCCACTATCTTGGTCCTGGACTGCGAATTGGACAAATCACTTCTGGTGGGACCTAAAATAGAGCCAGACTACAGGAGCTGTCTGGAGTCAAAATCTGTAGGAATTGTAGTTTTGGACTTTTGGCATCTTTTTGCACCTGAAGGGGGAGTCTTTGTTGTGACTGACAGACAGATCAGCCAACCGAACCTTTTGGATTCTGGGGAAAGTCCCTGGCTCGCTGGCAGTTGAGTCAGATATAAGTTGGGAGCTGAAAAAGCAACAGCTTGAGACAGTCAAGCAGCTGTCGGAGTAGTTTCGCATAGGAGAACTGTGAAAAAGCCTAAGTTGTGGCCTGCATGTCTGCCTGCTGCCCCTGACAGGGAGAGAAGAAAATTATTTCAGACTAAATCCAAGTTTGTGAGAACTAAGTAAGCCACTGATTTTTTTACCAGACTCATACCTGAAGAAGACCAAAGATTTTGCTGAATGTGTTTGGCCTGTCAGGATTTCCAGCTGCTTTTGAATCCCAGGTTTGTGCAGAGACTTTGCGATCATGACCAGAGAGCAGTTTACCTGGTACAGTAGAATTTCCTTACATGTAAATGTGCTGTGTATTGAAAGTAGGTCATAATTTGGTTCCCCACTTTGTGAACTGCGTTCTGCTTGCTGGTACTGTAAAATTCTTTACATGTAAATGTGCTGTGTATTGAAAGTGGGTCGTGATTTGGTTCCCCACTGTGTGAATTGTGTTCTGCTTGCTGGAAGCTTTATCCAGCCTAATCTAACTGAATCCATGTTCATCTCCATTCAGCCTGGGCCATGCCATGATGGCCCTGCCAGACCACCCCACTGCACAGAGAAAGCCACCGACGAGAGACCTACCTGGGGACCAGCCCCCTGCTCCACGCTTGAACAGAAATGACACCTCGGCGATTCATGTGGGCCCTGCTTCTCCTGGCACTATAGATTATCCACCTGCTGTCTCAATTTTCGTCCAGCGTGTGTCCAGTCTTGGGTATTGTGAGTAATCATCAGGGTAGCTCCTTACAACAACAGCCTTATCTAAAAGTGTGTCATCTAATTGTCTTTTTTTTTTTTTTCACAAACTGAGCCCACCGGCTCCGGATTACAAATAGTGTGTGTTGTGCATGTTGTTTTTCTTCCATCACAGGGCCCCAACCAGCTACAACGTTCCTGGCTAGCCCACCATACTCCATCTGGGTACCCAGGGTGTGTGACTGTTTATGGACTCTGAAGCGCATGCATAACTGTTTGATTGATATAGATTAACCTGATTACACCCCTCCCTTGTTCTAGTCCCTTAAATAAATCAGATCTAATTCTTTTTTGTATTTACCCTGACCGTGGTTCCAGTTTGTACAAGAGTACTGTACTGCTGTTATTTGCTGTGTATAACCTTGTTTTACAGGGAGTCCCCAGGGCCAGGCCAGAGGAAAGCCCTGGTGGTAAGTGCAAACAGTGTGGGTACTTGGGTGGTGTATCGGGGTATTGTGAAAGTGATTATTGTGTATTGTTCCAGCCACTAGTAAGGAAAGAGGGGGGTTACAGTGCCCCTTAACCTGCTACTAGCCAAGCAGGCAGGGGTAGTAGCCCTTGGGATAGCGCCACCTAGGGGTTACACATTACAATCCCCTAACAACAGTATCTCCCCAGACCCCACTGCTCTACTTGTAAAATTCTCTAGTTCCCTGTCCACCTTTAGGGCATGGGATGGTGGTCCATACACTACTCCTATTTTGATTAGTTTATCATTACCCATGGCTGCCTGTACCCAAAGGGTTTCTAACTCTTGGAATTCCCCAGAGTTTTTAACTCTGTAGTCTCAATGTTTTCCTTTATACAGAGTGTCACTGCCCTACCCTTGCCCTTTACCCCATCATTCCTAAATAATGCATAGCTTGTAATAGTCATGTCCAAGTCATGGTTTTATGTAGCTTTCATTTCTGTGACAGATAAGAAGTCCAGCATTGCCTCCATCACTGGTGACTGCAGTACTGAAATCTTATTACTCTGGCTTCTTGCATTAGCTCAAACCATACTCCATCACTTTGTTAGCCACTTCACTCTAGCCTTCCCTCTAAAGGATTGCCTTATTAACACTTACATTTGCTGGTGGAGACCACCTGGGCCGCCCTGAGTTATGTTAGTGTCTGTGTTAATAACTGAGCCCCCCATTAAGTTTAAACTATCTCTGATATGTTTTCAAACCTTCCAGGTATCCACTTGCCCTCCTTATTGGGATGCAGGCCATCTTCTTTGAATAGCCTTCACCCCCTTGAAGTCAGGCCCCAGTACCCAAGAAAAAAAAATACTGTTCCCTGTATCACCCTTTTAGCCATTCATTGACCTGAAGCAAGTGAAATTGCTACCTTCCATTTGGGGGAGACTGCAGAAGATCCTCACTTGCCCTCTCCTTAACTTTCTGTCCTAAAGCATGGAAGTTTACTTTAACTTCAGCCATGGTCCTCCTATTGAGACTATTTGTTCCTGTGTCCACAGTCTGATCTGCTTTTTCTCTTTCCTGTTCCAGGAGTTTCACCACACTGGATTTTAATCTGTTGCTGTCACCTCAGGTAGCACCACACTACCTCTTGCCCATCCAGTTGGAAACACACGTTCCTTGCTGTGCTCGTCACTATGGAATCAGCCAGTACTTGTACCTTTCTCTTACCCCCTTGGGGCCCTCACTAAAGTTATATTTAAAATGTTAAGAGTAGTTTGCCATCCATGGGTTTCACTTTGCTGACAGTGGATGGGCTCATTTCAAATGTCAGTAGGCATCAGAAAACTAAGAAACCCCTTTTGAAAATAATGGAGTGACAAGAAATGAGTAAGAATGTACAAACTTTAAAAAAATTCAGACACTTGTCAGCAGCTGGGGGGAATGCACAGGACACCGATGATTGTTTTAATATAGGCCATAAACCAATGGCACACCCCTAGGAAAGGCAGGCATTTATAAGAAATGTGATTCAATTTGGTGAAGGAGCAGTGGTAGAGCTTGCTAACTCTCTGATGTAATTAGTAATTGGAAAAGGACTGGCCCTGTCTATTAGAAAGCTTCCTATACACATGCTATAAGCTGCAAGGTATCTGCTCTCTTTACAGAAGTGAACATGGGAAAGCTCGGGAGGTGTCTCACATAGAGGGAAAGAAGTGAGAACTCCAGCACAGATAAATGAATTATTTATAAAAGTAAGAGTGAATCTTATTTTGAGAGGGTTCCTGCAGTAGGTCATAACATGTAAGACTGCGCCCCTTGGCGTCAGAACTGCACGGCAAACTTTTGCTAGCAATGTCTAGCAGTGGACCACTCACCCAATGGTACCCCCCCCCGCCAGAATCCCCGATCACCGTAAAGACACAGAACCTTCATCCCCAGTAGTCCACTGTTCCCCCACCCCCACCCACACAGAACTGCAGGCCCACCTGATTCTATCCCGGTTCGGCGGCAGCAGACCGCCGCATACCACCGTGGCTGCCCGGCCGATGACAGCTACAGTAGGTGCTGCAAGCCAATTGGTCCACATGGACCAGTCAGCTTGCAGCACCTACTGTAAACTGTCATTTGCGGGCAGCCGAGTGGTATGCGGTGGGTCTGCTGGTCCGCCAAGACTGGGGGAGCTAGGTGGGCTGGGGGTCCTGTGTGGGTAGGGGTGGGGAACCACTGGACTGCCAGAGTTATATTTCCATTGTATTTACTGCAATTGGGGATCTAGTGGGGAGGAGGGCACCACTGGACTGCTGGGGATATTAATTAATTGTAGTTACGGCGATCGGAGGGTCAGGATGGGGGGACCACTGGACCACCAGGGGACTTCTCTTGGGGTTTATCACTGTGCCGGGGGTTACGTGTTGGGGAGGGGGTCCTACTGCTGTCCCTGGTACAGGGACCGCATGCTCTGCATGGCGCCAGGCGCATTTCACTGGCCGGCCCTGCACAACACTTGCAAATGGGACCATAATTACATGCAAATGGCCCCGTTTGTGCCATGCATGCATAATGGCCCCATTTGCATATCCAGTTCTGAATATCTTGATATTGTGCACTGCACAACTACAGTTGTGCTGGAACATTCCCAGTCCTGGTATTCAGACCTGTCTGGGGGATGCAGCAACACATTGTATCTGTGCCACATGCATTATTTGCTATATTCAGAAGAGATGCGCCATGGCACAGCTCTTTTGAATATATCCCTTAGTTGTGCCAGTACACCTCAGTTGCACAGTGCAGCCATGTACGCCATTACCAGGTGCATGTCTGAATATTAGGCCCCTGATATACTATCCAGTTCATTCTAACAGGGGTGAGACTCTACTTCACACTCGTACATAGAATCTTGCATTGTTACATCCACAGGACCAAGATGCATGCAAGTCAGATCAGCTTTTTTTCCTTTGCCCCCAAATCTTTGGGGTTGGCAGTTTCTAAACAGTGTCTTTCCAAATGGCTGGCCAACTGCATCCTCTTCTGCTACCAGAAGTACAATAAACCTCTTCCGGGGGAGATCAGAGGTCACTCTACCAGAGGCATGGCTGCTTCTACAGCATTCCTTAGGAATGTTTCTGTAGCAGATACTGTATTTGTGTGGCAGCAACATGGAGTTTGGTCCACACCTTCATGAAGCATTACAGTCTGGACATTGCCTCTAGGCGTAGGGCCGGGTTTGGCCTCATCATCCTGCAGGGCATACTGTCTTAGGCCAGACCGGGTCTGTTTTCAGTTGTTCCTCCTCCCCTGATTCTCTCGGTCTCTCTCAGAGTGACTGCTTGGGATTCAGTCCTGCATGTTATGACCTACTGCAGGAACCCTCTCAAAGTAAAATAGTACAGTTGCAAAAGAACTTACCGTAAAAGTAGATCTTCGAGAGAGGTTCCTGCAGTAGGTCATGCTTTCCCTCTCTCCTTTCCCCAGTTTCTGCATTTCTTACAGATCATTCTGACTTGGACTCTAGGATGTCATCCTTTTCTGCTGTCTCATTCTCCTTGGATCTCCGGTTGGAGAATTGGAATGTGGGCACGGGGACTGCCCACTATATATGATCACACTGATGTCCGTCAAGTGACATCGGGTGGGCGGTCCCCGACAGACATTGCTAGCAAATGTTTGCCGTGCAGTCCTGATGCCAGGGGGTGCATTCCTACATGTTATGACCTATAGCAGGAACCTCTCTCAAAGATCTACTGTTATGGTAAGTTCTTACATAATTGTATTTTTCCCATCCATGGTTTAACCTTGCTGTCAGTGGATGGGCTGATTTCAAATATTTGCTGCCATCTGAAAACCATAAAACACTTTTTTAAAAATCATGGAATGACAAGATGTGAGTTAGAAAGTATAAATAAAAAAAAAAAAGCAGGCTCTTTTGAGCTGCTGGGGGGAATGCCCTCAACACTGATGATTTTGTTATAGGCCACAGTTCAGTAGTACACCCCTAGAAAATGCAGGCATTTATAAGAAATGCGATTGAATTTGGTTAATTAACGGGTAATACTTCCCAACCCTCTAATGTAGCTAACATTTTTTTTTTAACCAGGTAAGGACACTGGACCAAAGGCTCTTTTTCAGGTCTTACCCGGGAATTCAATGCCAAAAAATGCATGCACCTAGGGGTAAAGGCACTGGACAGAGTACTGGATGGGAGAGGTTAAACTGAGCACTGTGGCAGAGAAAAGGGACCTGGGAGTTATTCAAACAATCAAGCCAGTGTAACAAGGCTATAGTAAGGCTAATAGGATGCTGGGGTGTATCAGAAGGGATATTGACAGCAGGAAAAAGGAGGTACAGTGGAACCCTCTTATAATGAACACCCTTATAACTGGCAACCATTTATAACGGACAAATCCATCTTGCCAAAAGCAAAAAGCTATGTCTGGTTTGCTGGCCAAGGCACCTAGCTTCACCTGAGCTCTTTTCTTCTAGGTTGCTTGAAAGGCCAGAGCAAAGAACCTTACCAGAGCAAGGATAAGGATTAAGACTTCTTTTGGCTAGGTAGATTTACTGTGTGTTGTTATTTTTATTTCGTACTCACAGGGACTGTTACTGTTTGTTGCTAACATTTTATTGCTTTATTTTTCTCTGATTCAAATTGTTGTTGCTGGGTATACCTTCTGCTGCATTATCACAGGGTGTGCCTACAGGTGTGTGCTTACACATTACTACTATAATCTTCTGATTCAAATTGTCTTTTGCAAGGTATATCTTCTGTTACGGCTTTATTTTTCTTAGTAGCCAAGTGTTTCTTATAGGGTATATCTTCTGTGAAATTATTACAGGTGGTGCTTTAGAGGTTTTACAGTTTTATCTATCTTTAGGATAAGCTTCCACGGCTACTGCATTCATTGCTGGCTGATTGTTTCTGCTCTTTCCTCCTTGTTTCTTTCTTCCGTGGTTCTTCTTTTTCGGCAGGGAAAGGGTCCAGCCACCCACTCCCATCCCCAACCACCCCACACTACACTCCTTTTATAGGGTAGCACAGTCGTGACATTTCCTGTAGCCAAGCAGAAAGGGGTGGATTAGAGGGGTATCCACACAGTGACCTCATTTTCAGGGGCACTAGTAATTTAACTTGTTATAACAAGTTATACAAAAACAAACAAAACAAAACACGAAATCAAACTTTTGCTTTCATTGTCTTCCTTCTAATTACTCTGACCAGGTTATAAACCCACCAACTTATCTGGAATGGATATCATTAACTGCAGGTACTCTGGAACACTTTTCAGAAGGGCAGTTTTACAGGATTTAGGACACTGTCCTGTACGCTGGGCCATTGGAAATCTAAGGGCTCAGCTCCAGGCAGCATGGGCAGAGATTGTGTGCCTCAAATTGCATATTCAGGAGCAAATATATTATAAGAGCCGCCTGCCATTTCCCCAACATCCAACAGAAGCACCTCAACTACAAAGGGTAGTTGGTCCAGGAGGTTGCCAGGTGGTTAGGAGGGACAAATCAGGTGCCCCATCACTCGGTGCTCTCCAACATATCACCTCCACAAACCATATAAAAACTACAAACAGGTATCTGCCTCTATCTCCAAAATCAAACAAAGGGGCAGAGGACTCTGCAGAGCAAGACACCGCTGCACAGGAGCTAGCACAACAAAACTTGCCTAAAACAGGAACCAAAACAAAAAAAGCAAAAAGGAAATCCAAAAAACTTCTGATCTTAAGAGACGCCATGATTTGAGGAGTTGATACGTAACGCCAGCCAGGGGTAATGGTCAGATGTCTTCCATGTACATCAGCGTGGAGAGACACTGACCACATTGCTAACATTGTTCAGGAAGCAGGAGAAAACTTTGACGTCCTGATACACATAAGAACTAACGATCTTGCCAGCCGGTTAGTTGTGGAGACCAAGGAACACCTGACCAGGCTGGGTGACAAACTACCATACATTTCATCTAGCATATCCTTCTCTGCAATCCTGCCAGTCTGAGAGAGGGGGACAGATGGATGAAAGGTCAGAGAAGGGGAGACAGGGGAGCTAAACATGTGGCTCAAGGTCTGGTGCCAGGAAAAAGGACACAAATTTGTAGGGAACTGGCAACCGTTTTGGGAGCGAAAGTTCTTTAAATTCAATGGACTACATCTGACTAAGGAGGGAGTCACTGCATTGGGGCAAAAGTTTGATGTCTTTGCAGAATATTTAAACTAGCAAATGGGGAGAGGGGTGCAGCACCGCATACGTCGAATGGGAAGAACACCCCTCCCCCCTCAGCTAGTGGTCAAACAGGAGTTCAGCATGTTTGTAGTTCATTTGTATCACCAGGTAAAGAAAAAGGTCCAGCTCCCCATACGATGCACAGGGGAAACACCGGACCTCGCCCAACAACTAACACACCGAAATCTGGCCAATGGAAAATCATGTATACTAATGCTCGCAGTCTGGGAAACAAGATCCCAGACCTGCAGGCAATAATGACAGAGGCTAAACTGGACAAGGTAGCCATTAGTGAGACATGGTTTACTAGTAACCACACTTAGGGGACTTCAGTACCTGGCTATGTACTGTTCAGAAGAGACCAAGGTGCAAAAAGGGGGGGTGGAGTGGCCCTTTATGTCAATGAAAATATCAAAGCTACAGAAATTCATAACACACATAAGGAGCTAGAAGAACTGTAGGTCACCCTGGAAACAGGAAATGGGACAGCCATATGAACTGGGGTTGTGTACAGGCCTCCAGACCAGAGGGAGGACATAGACATGTTACTGTTAGAAGATGTACAAAACATGACAGCTAAAGGGGAGGTTCTGATAATGGGAGACTTCAACATGCCAGATACAGATTGGTCAATACCAGCAGGGACATCTGCCAGAACTAGACACATGATGGATTCCCTGCAGGGGAGGGCCTCAAACAACTGGTACAACAACCCGCAAGAGACATGGCTATCCTAGATCTAGTACTGACTAACAGGGAAAGGATCACAGATCTCCAGGTAGAAGGTCACCTGGGTGCTAGTGACCATCACATGGTATGGTTCAATTTGGCCATTAGAACAAAATCATCCCCAAGGCAAAAATATGGGACTTTGGATGAGCTGACTTTGATAAGATGGCCAACAGAGTTAAGCTAGCCCTGGCAAAAAGAAATACAGGTGAGGGGGTACAGGCAAAGTGGGCAAGCATTAAAGATGCAATACTTGAAGCAACATCCCATTGTGTTAGTGAGAAAAGGAAGTGCAAAAGAAGAAGGAAACCACTTTGGTGCTCAAACACAGGAGCAGAAAAGGTCAGAGCCAAAAAGGCTGGCTTTAAGAAAATATAAGGGAACGCAGCAGGATGAAGATAGGGAGGCATACCAAACTTCCCTAAGGGAAGCAGGGAAGGCAGTAAGGCAGGCAAAGGCCCAAACCTATGAAACACTAGCACGAACAGTAAAAGAAGGTGACAAGACTTTCTATAGATACATTAGTGAAAGGAGAAAGTCCAGAGTGGGTATTGCTAAGATCAAAGAGGATAAGGGTGCATGCGAGGAGGAGGAGGAGGACCATGTAAAAGTATCTATCCTAAACAGATACTTCTCCTCAGTATTTACTGACAAGAAGGTAGGGCAGAGCCCACAGCTCAGCACCATGGACACAGGGGGGGGGGAGGGAGGTGTGCACTAGTCCCTTCACAAAAGAAAGGGTCCTATAAGAGCTCGATAAGCTCAGGGTGGACAAGGCAATGGGACCTGATGGCATACATCCCAGGGTACTAAAGGAGCTAAGGGTGGAACTAGCAGAGCCATTATCAGAACTGTTTAGTGAGTCTCTGAGCACAGGAGAGGTCCCAGAAGACTGGAGAAAGGCTCATGTGATCCTGCTCCACAAAAGTGGTAGCAGGGAGGAGGCGGGGAACTACAGACCAATCAGTCTTACCTCAGTAGTGGGCAAGATTATGGAGACACTCCTTAAGGAAAGGATAGTACAACATCTGGAATCCATAGGAACACAGGATCCAAGACAGCATGGGTTTACAAAAAGGAAGGTCCTGTCAAACTAATCTCATAGATTTCTTTGACTGGGTAACCAGAGTGGTGGACCAAGGTGGAGCAGTTGATGTCACCTACCTTGACTTCAGCAAAGTTTTCGATACTGTTCCACATAGAAGATTGATTAATAAGCTGGGTAGGCTCTGGGTGGGTCAGACGTTGATCAACTGGGTAGCAAACTGGTTGACGGGCAGAAAACAGAGAGTGGTGGTAAACGGTATACAGTCAGAAGAAATGCAAGTCACAAGTGGGGTACCTCAGATATCAGTCCTGGGGCCAGTCCTCTTCAGTATCTTCATCAGTGATATTGCAGATGGACTGGAGGGTAAGGTGTGTCTGTTTGCAGATGACACCAAGCTCTGCAACAGAGTAGATGATCCAGATGGGGTGAGCAGAATGAGAAGAGATCTGGATAAACTAGCAAAATGGTCGGAACAGTGGCAACGGGTTTAACGCAAAGAAGTGCAAGACCATGCACATAGGGAAGAGAAACCCTGAAGCCACCTATAGGCTGGGAGAGGAATTGCTGACAGTCCCAAGGGAAGAAAGAGACTTGGGCGTCATCATCACCGATGACCTGAAATCATCCAAGCAGACTACTAAAGCAGTAGGTAAGGCTAGAGGGATGTTGGGGTGTATTAGTAGGGGTATCACAAGTCAGAAGAGGGAGGTAATAATCCCTCTTTACAAAACACTGGTTAGGCCCCATCTGGAGTACTGTATGCAGTACTGGAGGCCACACCTTCACAAGGACATTAACCAGATTGAGGCAGTCCAGAGAAGGGCAACCAAAATGGTGCAGGGATTGCATCAGAAAACATTTGAGGGCAAATTAACTGAGCTCTATATGTATACCCTAGAGCAAAGGAGGGAGAGAGGTGATATGATTGAAACATTCAAACACCTTAAGGGCATTAACAAGGTGAAAGAGTCTAACATGTTTCAATATAAGAAAAATAGCAGGACAAGAAGACACAGAATGAGATTAGAAGGAGGCCGATTTAAGGGGTAATGTGAGGAAGTTCTTTTTCACAGAAAGGGTGGTGGGTGGATGGAACGGCCTACCTCAGGAAGTGGTGGATATGAATACAGTACAGGGCTTCAAACAGGCATGGTATAGGCATAAGGGAGCAATACAGATGAGTATGAATAGGTAGGCCATTGACAGAGCAAATGCCAATGGCACATTCATAAGGTAGAAAAAGAAATGGGCAGACTGGATGGGCCTTGCGGTCCTTGTCTGCCGTCAACTTCTATGTTTCTATGTAAATGTTAAAAATTCATTTATTCTGTACTCCTCAACCACTGTACAGCAGGCACTGTGAGCTCCTCTGTACCCCGTTACATGCTGTAGACTGCCTGCTAGTTGTCACCTTATTATTCAGCTGGTTTGTCTGGCACTATAAAAACATTACTCACTTCAACTGATACCTGACATCTTGTGCCTGAAATACGAGGTGAAAGTGGTGTAGAAAAGGTTCAAGGAGCTGAGAAAGATCTGCAGTGGGTAAGAAAAACAGTAGCTTTCTCTGCAGTACTGCCAGCTCTGTGGGCCAGTACTGTTAGAAAGCTGAGGATAGAGGAATACATCTCATGGCTGGGGTATGGTGTGAGGTAATTGGTATGGGCTGGTGGGGGAGTGGGGCAGAACATGGGAACACAAGGACCTATATGCACCGGACAGGCTGCATCTAAGAAAGGAGGGCACAAGGGTCCTGAAAGACAAACTAGAATTACATGACAGACATGCTGAATTTAAACTGAAGAATAGGGGTGCAGCAGAGGGTGAGGCATTCTGCACCAGGTAAGGGGACCCTCTGGGCCTCCCCATAATAGGAAATCAAAAGGAAGGGAAGGGGTGAGGGGAGGGGTTTGTAGGGTCAGGGGAGGAGGTGAGACACAAAAGGATGTCGAGGACCAAAGAGGGAAAGTGGTTGCACTAGAAGGTGGTGTCCTTGAATGCAAGGAGTCTGCGTAGCAAGGCAGTAGACCTACAGGCGCTGATATCAGAAGGGAAGGTGGACATAGCTGCCATCACAGAGACATGGGTAACCTAGTACCATGACTGGGACCTCAAGATCCTGGGGTACCAATTGCACAGGAAGGACAGAGGAAAGGGGAAGGGAGAAGGGGTGGCATTGTACATAAGGGAAGGGATAATGTGCACCAGGGGAGGAGGGCATGGCAGAAGCCCTATGGGTAATGCTCCAGAACACCACTAGGAGAAGGATTCAATTGGGATGGTTTACAGACCCCCTTCACAGGGCATAGAGCTGGACAGAGAGCTAAGGGATCAGATCAGGAGGGTAGGAGGGAGAGGGAACATTGTAATAATAGGAGACTTCAATCTGCTTGGAGTAGATTGGAGCACCCTGGCTGCCTCCTGTTGCAGAGAATAGGTCCTCCTAGATGCTATTCAGGAGTGTTTCCTAACACAGGGAGTTACAGAGCCAACAAGGGAAGAGGCCATACTAGGCCTTGTGTTCTCAGATGGGGAACATGTCCAGGAGGTAGAAGTGAGAGATCCCCTTTCAGGCAGTGACCACTGCATGGTGTGGTTTTACATTAACATGGGGAAAGAAACAGCCAAGACCAACATGAGAGTGACAGACTTCAAGAAGGTGGACTTTGATAGAATGGGTAACATACTAGCGGAGCACCTGCAAAGCTCTGACTGGGTATGGATGTGGATCAGAAATGGTCCATTATAAAGATGGGGTTAACTGAGGCCACAGACACTTGCATGGAGTTTCATAAAAAGAACTCCAGGACCAAGAGACCTAGCTGATTTAGCAGGAAGGTGGCAGAGAAAGTGAAGGAAAAGTGGACTGCCTTCATGAGATACAAGTGTAGCTTGATGGCGGAGGACAGAGAGGTATATGCAGAGAAAAATTGATAGGCAGGGAGAGAGGTCCCAGTGGCCAAAGCTGTGAAAGGAATAGTACTGCTGCAAGGGATTAAGGAATGGGAAAAGGACTTTTTCCTAGTACATTAAAGAGAGAAGAAACAGAAGGGACAGGATTTTTAGGATAAAGAGAGCAGGATGACGGGCAAAAAATGGTGAAGATCTGGCCAAGGCACTAAATGAGTACTTTTACATTGTCTTCACTAGGGAGGAAGACTGGCCTATGCCACAGGGGATGATTGGGGGGAGCCTTGGGGTTGGGGAGTAATATAATAGGGAGATTTAGGTCAACTGGGTCTTAAGGGGACTAAGGGAACTCTGGGTGGACAAGGCACCTGGCCCAGATGGAGTATACTGAAGGGTCCTGAGGGAGCTGGCAGAGATACGAGCAGCTCCCCTGGTGGACCCATTTAACACCTCACTGGAGAAAGGGTGTGTGCCACAGGACTGGAGGAGAGCACATGTAGTGCCACTTCACAAGACTGGTCCCAGGGACGATCTGGGTAACTATAGGCCTGTCAGCCTAACCTCCATGGTTGGCAAGTAAATCAAGTCAATTCTACAGGAAAGGCTGGTATCCTTCCTTGAGGTAAATGGTCTCCAGAACAACAGGCAGCATGGGTTTATAGGGGAGAGCCTGTCAAACAAACATGATAGACCTCTTCGACTGGGTTACAAGGGCATTGGAGGGGGCAGGTGTGGACATCCTGTACCTGGACTTAAGCAAGGCATTCAATTCAGTGCCACATGGCAGGCTGTTCAGCAAGCTGAGGGACCGGGGAATAGAGACAGATTGCTTGGGTGGGTCAAAAGCTGGCTGTGGGATAGGAACCAGAGAGTGATGGTAGAGGGGAACTATCCAGACCTAGACCTGTAACCAACAGGATACCACAGGGCTCAGTACTCAGACCTGTGCTGTTCAACATCTTTATTGGTGACTTAACAGAGGAGGTCAAAGGTAAGATCTGCCTATTTGCAGATGATACTAAGCTCTGTGGGAGGATGGACACAGTGGAGTGGAGATGAGGATTAAGGGAAGATCTGGCTAGGCTAGCTAAATGGTCGTGCATCTGGCCATTCAGATTCAATGCTAAGAAATGCAAGGTCATGCACCTGGGAGTCAGGAACTCAGGGGCCAGCTACTGGCTGGGGGGAGTAAAGGTGACCATCTCAGAGGAAAAAAAAAATCTTGGCATGTTGGTCAGGGGTGACGTGAAACACTTTCAGCAGTGCTGTAAGGCAGCAGCCAAAGCAAATAAAATGCTGGACTGCATCAGCCAGAGTAATTACCTCTAGGAGGGAGGAAGTTATTCTGCCACTGTACAGGTCACTGGTGAGACCACACCTGAAATACTGTGTTCAGTTCTGGTGCCCTTATCTGAAGAAGGATATCAAACTGGTTGAGGAGGTCCAGTGGAGTGCAACCAAAATGATCCAAGGCATGAGGGACAAAATATATGAGGAGAGACTGAGAGAGCTCAACATGTACTCACTGGAAGACAGAAGGGGTGGGCATGATATAAACCTTCAAGTACCTTGAGGACATAAACAGGATTGGGTCAGAGGGCATCTTCAGTTTAAGAAAGGAGGGTACAAAATAGGGCGTAGCCTGAACCTAGTGGGAGAGAAATTTAAGAAGGAAATGAGGAGGCACTTTTTCACTGAAGGGATGATGACAGGGTGGAACGAGTTGCCAGAAGAGGTAGTTGCAGCAAATACGGTGGCCAGTTTCAAGGGGAGGGGGTGGCAAAGGGGGAAAAAGAAAATTAGAACTGGAGGAATTAATACTGGGAAGTGAAAGGGGGAGAGTAATGGAGTGGAGATGGATGACTGTAAGAGGAGTGTGGGGAGGGGAAGGGTAGCTCCATGGAACTAAACTGAGCTGCACACTCGAGCAGTCTTGATAGACCATTGTGGCCTGTTTCTGCTGGCAGTTTTGTATGTTCATATCTTACTCCAGGGGTATTACTCCTGTACACTCCTGATTCCCCCAATCAGCAGAGGTTCTGTACAGCAAAATCATACCAATCCTGTTTCCTGCTTAGTCCCATGATCCCCCAATGAGCACAGGTACTATACAGCGAAATCTTTTAAATCCTGTTTACTGCTCAGCTCCCAGTCATCTGCAAATAGCAGTTCCCCATATTCTCGGTTGGCAGAGGAGGGGGCACATTCTGATTTTAACTTCTGTGTCAGCTGAGGTAGAGGCAATTCATATTTTAAGATTTTAGGATATAGCAGACACCCCTTATAATGGACAAAACCTGCTTGCACAAACGTGTCATTTATAACAGAGTTCCATTGTACTACTACCTCTAAATAGGGCACTGGTGAGGCCACACCAGGAATACTTTGCACAGTTCTGGTGTCCTCACCTAAGGAAGGTCAGGGACAGGCTGGGGATGGTGCAATGCAGGGTGACCAAGATTATTCAAGGCCAACAGGGCAGACTTTACGAAGATCTCGCAAGGCACTGAACATATACTCACTGGAGACCATGCAAGAGAGGAGGGAGGATATGATAGGGACCTTCAAATTCCTGAAAGGAATAAACAGTGGGGACTGTGTGGAACTATTTAGCAGGAGTACAGAGTCAAGAGCCTCAGATCATGAATGGAAACTGGTGGTATGGGGTGGGGGGGAGGTTTAAGAGGTACTGTATGTGTGGAAGTTCTGTTTTACAGAAAGGGTGGTAGAGCTGTGGAACAGTCTGCTAACTGAGGTAGTGGGCGCCAAGACCATAAACGGCTTCAAGCATGGCTCAGACATTGAAGGATTTGGTGGTTGCTCAGGTTAGTAGCAGTAGGGAGTGGAGCCAGAGTGTGGACAGGGAGGGATAAAACCCCATATGGACAGTAGGTGCTGTGGAAGTTAGGGAACTCTGGGCAGACTAAATGGACCTTAGGTCTTTTTATGCAATCATTTGTCTATGTTTCTGTTGGGAGGGGCTATCTGTTAGTTACAGTATGTGGAAAATGTAGACTACTGCCTATAGTATAGGCCTCATATGAAGGAGATACTGTATACACTCAGAACACTGAAAATTATGGAGTATGAAAAGTTTTTCTATTTAGAGCCAAAGCTCTGGGAGAGGTAAACATAGGTACTGCAGTAAGAGGTTGAATCCTGTTTTGGCAGAGTATGAGATGAGTCGCCCCCCCCCCCCCCAGCAAACTCAGTTTGCTTTCTCCACATCCTCCACCCCCCGCTAGTACCAAGTCAGATCCACCACCAGTTCTGCTTCTTATGCACTGCAGCCCCTGAATCTGCACCCCTGATCTGTGCTAATGGAGATATACTGTAGGTAAATTCAGGGAACTCATCTGAATACCCCCTTCCGCCTGCACAACAGTGTCTATTAAACAAGTGTCATTAGCAGCTTCTAGCCCTTTATGGACAAGAGAACAGGAAGTGCTGGTGCCCATGGTCCATAATGAGGGCCGTATGGTAAATCCTGGGTTCTCAGCTGGATCCCCCTCCCTGCACATGCTTACACACAGTGGGCAAACAGACATTAAACTGTTTACATATTAAAGAGCTACTGACGCCTCAAGGAAAGGTTTAAAAAACATAATAATTAGGTAAAATTCTGCTTGCATTCTATTTGTTTTATATATTTCTTCTCTCCATGATTTATTACAAAAGAAATGTGTAAGAATATATGGTTGTCATCCCTTAGGATTCATTATGTTTGCTTGCACGCATGTGCAAGAAACATAGTGCGATGATCCAAAATGCAGTGCCGTACAGTTGAAAGGGAGAGCACTGCTTGAGTGAGCAGTGTTCCCCCTCCCCACACACACGCACACACACGCACATGCACATTGCGTGCCTGCGCGCCCTACCTCCTCCACGCACACACTGGACGGCTGACGGGGTGTCCAATCTCGTCAGCTCTAGTGTTCTCTTCCCCGCAGTCTGTATGGCAGACAGGGTGCCCAACCTCCGTCGGCTCTACTGTTCCCCCCAGACTATCGGGTGCCATGCTGGGAGCCCACCCAGCATTGCAACAGGTCCTGTGGCTGATGGGGTGCCCAATCCCATCGACTCCACCTCCCCAACAGTTTTCCAGCTGCCACACTGGGGCCCACCCCAGCGTGGCAAACGCCCCGCTGAGTCCAAATAAAAACTGAAAGAAAAACCTTCCTCGCTGCTGTCTTCACCCCTCCCACCCGCGCCCACCCACTGCACACCCTACTCTCCACACCCCACCTCACCCCATACTTACTCTCCGGAGCTCGCGTGATGATCTTCGTGACCAGGAACACGCCTGCACTCTTCAAAGCTTCCACTCACTAACTGAGGAAAGGCCAGTAAGCTGTATAATGTAATGAATAGGGTTTTTTCAATTTTGCTGCATATCTCAGGCATTTTGGGGAATTATGGCACCAAATTTTCAACATGAGGTTTTTGGGACCCCTCCTCATGAATTCTGTCACTGTCATGGCGTTAATCGGGCTCGAAGGGTGATTTTGTGGTCACTGCGCGAAATCACCTTTCGGAACCGATTACTGAAATGACAGTGTGAGTGTTCATAAGGTGGGCTCTCAAAAAGACTATGTTGAAAATTTGGTGAAAAAATTCCTACAAATGACTGTTTTACGAGCGTGCGTTGCGCTGTTCCTATGCATACTCGTAGGTTTGCGAATTTTCAATATTTTCACTCCAGATTTTCAACATTGCCATTTGACTACACTTCCTTATGAGCAGTACAGCTGTCATTTTTCACATCTTACCCAAAATGTGTTTCCGAGCATGTAGCGCACAGTGGCGCAGTCGGTGTGTGAAATCAATGTTTGGGACATATTAAGAAAATCACAGTGACACTGTTTATGAGCAGAGATGTTAAAATGGCTATGTTAAAAATTTGGTGAAAAAATTCCCAAAAATGACTATTTTATGAGTATGTGTTGCACTGTTCCTACGCACGCTCGTAAGTTCACGAATTTTCAATATTTTCACTCCAGATTTTCAACATTCCCATTTTACCACACCTCCTTATGAGCAGTACAGCTGTCATTTCTCACTTCTCACCCAAAATGTGTTTCCGCGCATGTAGCGCAGAATGGCGCAGTTGGTGTGCGAACTCAATGTATGGGACACGTTAAGAAAATCATAGTCACACTGTTCATGAGCAGAAGTGTTAAAATGGCTATGTTAAAAATTTGGTGAAAAAATTCCCCAAAATGACTGTTTTACGAGCGTTTGTTGCGCTGATCCTACGCATGCTCATAAGTTCGCAAATTTTCAATATTTTCACTCCAGATTTTCAACATTGCCATTTTACCACACCTCCTTATGAGCAGTACAGCTGTCATTTTTCACATCTTGCCCAAAACATGTTTCCGCCCATGTAGCGCACAATGGCGCAGTCGGAATGCGAAATCAATGTATAGGACGCATTAAGAAAATCAAAGTGACACTGTTCATGAGCAGAGGTCTTAAAATGGCTATTTTGAAAATGTGGCAAAAAAATTCCTAAAAATGACTGTGTTACGAGTGAGCATTGCGCAGTTTCCACGCACCCTCGTAAGTTCATGAATTTGTAATATTTTCAGTCCAGATTTTCACCAGTGGCATTTTTCCACACTTCATTATGAACAGTACAGCTGTCATTTTTTCACATCATGGCCAAAATGTGTTTTCACACTTTCGGCACAGAAATGCGTGGTCGCTGTGGAAAATCATTGTTCGGGACAGATAAAGAAAATCACAGTGACACTGTTCGTGACCAGAGGTCCCAAAATGCCTGTGTTGACAATCTGCTCTAAATAATTCCCAAACTAATTACATTACGGGTGCACGTTGCACAGTTTCTATGCACGCTCGTGACTTCTCCAGTTTTTTTAATATTTTCACTGCAGATTTTCAACATTGCCATTTTTTACACCTCCCCATGAACAGTACAGCTGTCATTTTCACATC
Organism: Neoceratodus forsteri; assembly: GCA_016271365.2. Taxonomy (NCBI): domain Eukaryota; kingdom Metazoa; phylum Chordata; order Ceratodontiformes; family Ceratodontidae; genus Neoceratodus; species Neoceratodus forsteri. Next base: position 997,475,190 of record CM057458.1, on the reverse strand, counting down.
CTGTTCAGAATGTGTTTTTGCACCTGTGGTGAAAATGCCGTAGTCGCTGTGCAAAAGCAGCTTTCCGCTAACAAACTGATATTGCCACTGTTCATGAGGTGGGGGTCACAAAAAACCCATGTTGAAAATTTGGAGTGAAAATACCAACGAATGCCTGAGGCGTTAGGGTTTCTGACCATAACACCCCACCCTGTAGAGAATGACAGGCATCTGGGCTGTGACTTGGGATTGTCACCTGCAATGCTCATACCTTTCCAACCCCACCCACACCCTGCAGCCACTGAGAGGCATCGAGGTGTGCCGTGAACTCTTCTGCCCCAAAGTTCACCCCATTCTCCTATACCGCACCCATCTCACAATATTTCCTGATGGAATGGGGTGCGCATAAGGGCCAAAGACCCCAAGGCACACTGTGACACTTGTCGGTGTCTGCACAGTAGGGTGTGGTGAAATGGCGTGGCCGTTATGCCTGATGACCCAAAGGCACACCCCAATGCCTGTCACTATCTGCAGGGTGGTGATGGGGTTGGCTTCAGTTCAATACTTCACTGCCATTCCTATTATGCTGCTCTGTAACTCCTACACTACCAATGCCAGCAAGCAAACATTTGGCATTGACAAATGCTCATTTTGAGTTCATCTGCCTCTATAGCTTACTCCCTACTTCAAGTCATAATCCTCTGTTGTGAAATCCCAATCTGTTGCCAAAGGAGTAACTGTTGGGTTACAAGCAGTGCTCTACAACTTCAGGTTGGGAGAAAGCAGAAGGAATAGATGAATTCGTCAGGAGCAAAGATCCTGTTTTCATGGAAATGACCTCACTACTAAATTATGGGTAAGAGGAATGCAGAACTAATTTAAAATAAAAGCTGGGCAGTTCCTAAATATTATGTTTTGTTAAAGTTCTCCTGAATGTGTCACCAGCTCTTTAAATTCACTGAACCTGTTGTAAACCATGTTTTATGCTGATGTAATTCACCCTGTTTCTTGCAGGCACTGTGATGCTGTAGAAATCCAAACCACCTTTTTGCTGTATAACTTAAATCTGCTTATTCTTTTATGTTGTATCCATGACACTCCATACATTACCTGATGGGTTCTCAATGCACCTGATAGGCTAGTGATGCACATGTGACCCAGATCTAATTTCACAACATAGCCAGGTCCAAGGAGTCTCTATTCTCCAGTTTCAACCTTGCATCTGAAGAGGCTACAAGCACTCCAGGAGTCCCTGTTAACTAATTAGCTAAGGTAGGATGACCTGTTTTTTTCTAAAGATTGTGTGGCTCCCACAGCAGGTTAATTAATAGGATTAACTGAAAGACCTGTTAATGCTGTCTGGCTTACAGTGGCCAAAGCAGCAAGTCAAATTGTTTTTAAATAAGGATTTGTTTCTCTAACAATTTAGCTGTTTTTTAGTGGCTAATTGAGCTATGTTTTTACTGGTAAATTGGTGAATTGCTTATTGCAGTTAGAAAACAGATTCATTGGAGCCCAGATCTGCAGTAGTTTTAAACAGCTATGGTCTTAGTGATTGTCTCTTTCTAGAATTAAGAAAGACATTCTGTGAAAGCTAAGCCTGCAGTAATGTTAAGCAGCTATAATCTCTATTGTTTTTAGACTATGCGCCTGCAGTTTGGATACTGAGAGAGAGAGAGAGTTGATGAACGCTCTATTCGCAGCATTTATCAGTTAGTTGGGGGGGTATCCTGAAAAAGTTAGAATGCATTATAGACAGGCTGTTGTTAGGAGATTGAAAATTGAGCGATTTGCATTGTTGTACCATGTTTTTTAAAGCGAATGAATTTGAGTGTATGCTTTGCCTGCATGCCTTTCTAGGCGTCTTGAAAGATCCACGCGTTAACGGTCATTCTGAAACTGGCAGCTCCCCTCTCAAGCAGGGCCACCCAGTCATGGCAGTCAACAGCAGCTCAGCAACTGGCGTATACTCCTACGTTGCGTCGGGGCCTCCAGCCGATCTGCCGACATTCTCTCACAAGTGGATGCCATGCGGCCATTTTTTCTGTGTTCCTCCTTCCCTGGCTATGATTCAGCAGGCAGCGCAGGACGTTCTGCATTCCACTCGCAGCCCCTGCCTAGTGGCTGCTGTGGGATCAGAATCACCATTACTCCCCAAACACCTACAGCTGCAAGAGTAGTTCGGTCTATCAGTCCCTAGAACAGTGACTGATACACGCAAGCTACACTGGTGTTTGTTCCTGCAGTCCCTAATCCTCAGTGACTGCCACAGAACCAGTATAAGACTTTGGGGGATTTCTGGATTTTTAAAGATCACAAGCAGTTTAAGGGCTCCATTTGGGTGCATTTCACAAGCATTCTTGGCCCCACGCCCCGTGTGGTCCTAGATAGGTCATGACCGTTGGGCGCCATTTTAGGAGAGGATCCTCTTTCTCTACCATGGATCTGATCTCCGCCATCTTGGAGGAGAGGTTTTCTCTCTCCAAGGAGTTAATCAGCCTCAAAGTCGCCATTTTGAGCAGTTTTGCTAGCGGTTGAAATCAGGCCACCATCTCTCAACCAGATTCACCATTTTGAGCAGTTTTGCTAGCGGTTGAAAGCAGCTCCCCCATACTGAGTACACTGCCCTAATTTGAGATCTCAGTGTCATATTGCGTGTGGCATCATTTACTAACCCACAAGAGAATCCTCAATGAGCTATAGGGGTTGCAGTGCTTTAAACGTACATGCTCTGTTATGCTGTATTCCCCCATGACACAATCAGCGAGTTTTTTGTGTTGTTTTTAAAGAAAATGTGCTGGCAATTACAACGTTTAACATGATTCTATACAGATACAATAATACTACGTTACCTATATCACAGGTGATTACCCCAAAGGGTAATCATATATATATATATATATATATATATATGTACACACACATATCAATATATATATATATATATATATATATATAAAATATATGTATATATATACAGTATATATATATAATGACTGTCCTTCTTTCATCCTTTCAGATGGTGAAGGCCAAGAAATGTATGTCCTGCAGTACTGCATTGCTGCCCCACACCCAAGGCCCCCTCTGCCCAACATGTATACATGAAGAGGAACAAACAAGAAGCCAGCCCTCCACCGCTGACTTAGACGGGCAAGGGCCTAGAGTATCTGGCTGGATGAATCCAGGGGTTCTCCCTATTCAGACGCAACAGGTGACGGTGGCCATGACGGAGAGCCAGCAAAACTTCATGCTGAAGGTCATGGAAAAGCTGGAATCACTTACAAAGACAAGAACACCACCCCCTCTGCTCCTAGCCAAACTCCAGGATCAAGCACCCCTCCATAACCGCATACTGATGAGGAACCTGCATTTCCTCCTCCAGGGGATGAGGATGCAGGGGGAGCACCTGATGACTGTGAGTATGTCAAGTCCGGTGAGGAAGATATGGACATCATACCCGATACAACTTCTTTAACTTCCAAACTTTGTTCATTTGATCTGATTCTGGGCCTCATGAGGGCCATTAAATCAACAATGGGGTTTGATGTTAACACACCAAAGCCTGAGTCCAAGCTCAATCCTATGATCCAGCAGAACCAGAAGACCAAGGACACATTTCCTAGCTGTCCCGCTATCGATTACATTTTCACAAAAGAGTGGGAAGCTGCAGAGCCTGGTCATATGTCTAAGAAGCAAAACCTAGTTAGGATGTACCCAGTACAAGAGGACAGAGTTAAGTTATGGTGTACAGCACCAACTATAGACCCTCAGATAGCAGCACTTAGCAAGAAGATGGTGCTGCCTTGTGGCACTATTTCACTCAAAGACCCTACTGACAAGAAAGTAGAAGAGATACTAAAAGAGTTGTTAGAGTTTTCAGGCATGACAGGTACAGCAGAGGTCACAGCAGTCTATTCAGCAAGGGCACAGATCCGCTGGCTGGAGGAACTGCTAGAGAAAGCAAGGGGTCTTTATGAAGACAGTTCCTGCCTTCCTACTCAAAGTCATGTCCGCATTCCATAAGGAACAAACACTAGAATTACCAACATTTCACACACAGTCAGAACAAGGGGAACAAGGTACTCATCATCCCCTAGATGTGGGTAGTACCATAGCACAGTATATCACACGGACATGGACCATCCGCAGGTCTGAGAGACTCTTTATAATAGCTCAAGGCCATAAACAAGGATTGGCTACTTCCAAAACCATCTCTAGCTGGATAAAGAGGTCAAAACAGGAGGCTTACAAGACAAATGGTCTCATTACCTAACAGGGGATAAAGGCCCATTTAACAATGGCAATGGCTACCTCCTGGGCAGAAAGAGCTAGCGTATCAATGGAAGACATTTGCAGAGCTGTGACCTGGACTTCTGTCCACACCTTCGCAAGACATTATAGACTTGAGTCTCTATACAGACAAAGAACTGCGTTTGCCACAAACATTTTGTCTTCAGCATGTGAAAAAGACATATCTGTCTGATCGCCCTGGCCCACCCTGATGGATTTTGCACTGCTTATTAGAAGCAACCCATGAGGTAATGTCCGGAGTGTCATGGATACAACATAACACAATGGGTGTTTACTCACCTGGTAAAGGTGATTGTGATAGTTGTATCCATGACACTCCACAACCCACCCTTCAGGGTGACTAAGACACAAGTATTCATGCTGGACGACTTCAGTGGCAACAGATTGATATGTAAATAGGAATTACTAGTATTGTAATCTAATACTTTATTAATCGAAAGTCGGAGTCTTTATGAGCCGAATTAGAACTATTAATAGGAAATAAACTAAAGGTGGTGGTTAAATCATGGTCATTAGTATTCTTACATTTATATATAGACAAGATATGGAATTAAGGTGGGAGTCACGTAAAGTTAAGGTTTTTTGGCCTAAAGCATTTGCATTTCAGCTATGGAAGAATCAAAACTGGAGAACAGGGACTCCTGGGACCTGGCTATGCTGCGAAATTTGATCTGGGTCACATGTGCATCACTAGCCTATCAGGTGGGTTGAGAACCCATGAGGTAATGTCTGGAGTGTCATGGATACAAATAACACAATCACCTTTACCAGGTGAGTAAACACACATTGCTGGATTTCCTGCTTTTAGCTGTAAATGCTTCCTGTTTCTCTTCTGAGCTACTCAGTGTCACTTGTGAATCTTGCCCTTGATTGCAAACAGAGAGTTCAACTTTTTTACAAGTAAGAGAGAGGAATGCTGATTAGCAAAAAAGTGTTAATGAAGCATAAATTTGTGTTAGAATATCTCTGCTTTTAAAATGGAAATGTTGAATGGCATTTGAGAAGCTGATGTGAATCAGACAAGCATTTGTCAATGCCGAAACTTCACTGCTTGCTTCGCTGTTGTAGCTGTTCTTGCTTGCATGCATTTTTCTATATATTTACTCAGGATAGATCAGATGAGTTGCAATATCTCATTTTCAGAGTTGTTCTTCTTTTACACATTTTTTTGAATGTATATACCTAGGATAGGGCAGCTGAAAGGCAATATCTAATTTTCAGTGTGCTCCCACAATTTGACCCCATATTTCCAACTGTCTTTTTATGACATGACATTATGATCAAGATAGGTGAAATGTTTAACATCTGAATAGTGATTTTGCAATGCGACTCTGAAAACAAGTTTCAGATGAGATTTGAAAAATGACACCTGTCATGTTCAGGACGTGGGGGAAACAAGAGATATGTTGAACATTAGGAGCTAAAATCTGCAAAAACAAAGTTATGAGTAAACATTGGAACAATTTAATGTTTCTTCATCAGTTCATTGTTTTTTCACATTTTGACCCCAAACCTTTAACATACTATAGTCTTTTTATGACCAATCCTTTGGAACATGACAGGTGTAATTTATAAAACAGTGACCAAAACATCATTTTTTGCAGCAAGTTTGAAAACACATTTTGACCAAGTGTTGTGAAAAAATTGCTATGTCAAAAAATTTCAATATGCACTTATAATTTTGTTTTTTGAAATATTTCTATCCCAAATTTTCAACATAGCCTTCTTATGACCCCACCTCAAGAACAAGGGTGGAGAAAATTTTCAAATCCTGCCTGAAAGGTTATTTTATGTCATAAGTGCAAAAACACATTTTGACCAGGATTTGAAAAATGGGATCTGTCACATTCATGAGGTAGTATGGAAAAAATGGCTATGTTGAAAATGTGGGTCTGAATAATTAAAATTACGAAAGTTAGAGAGTATGTTTTAACAAAATTTCAGTGTACGCTTATACTTTTGTTGTTTTTCAATAGTTTTACTCCAAATTTAACATAGCCTTCTTATGACCCCACCTTAAGAACAAGGGTGGTCTACATTTTCAAATCCTGTCTGAAAGGTGATTTTGCACAGGGACTGCAAAATCACCTTTTAGCATGGATTTAATTTCACCATCCTTGTTCATGAGGTGGGGTACCAAAAAGGCCATGTTGAAAATTTGAGAGAAAATACTGAAAAAATTACCAAGTTATAAGGACAAGTTCAAAACCCATTGACATGCATTGAACCACATACCTGATTTCCTCAGTTCCCGGTCTGGTAGTGAAGAATGAAGACGTGTTTCTGTTCCAGGGAGGATTACGGCGTTGGATCTCCAGTAGGTAAGTAAGGGGTGGGGGATGTATGGGTTGATTGGTGCTGAGTGGGAAGGTCAAGTGGGGGGAGGGTAATGGCAGCAGTGGGCCAGCTGCAGCAACAGACATTTATGGATGGATTTCTTTGTTACAGGGTGTATAAAAAAAGACTATGAGGGATGGTTTTCTTTTCTTTAGGTACTGACACTAGGGACTGGGCACCCCATTATTGGTTTAACCTCTAGGGGCATGGGAAGCACTGGGAAGGTGGGAGGGATATTTGGCAGAGGGTGGGATTACAGGAAGTAAAAAAAAAAAGAAATTATGAGGGACAGTTTTCATTATTTCAGATACAGACACTGGGGACTGGGCACTTCAGTGTTGGTGTTATGTTTGGCAGTAGTGGGGATTGGATCCCTGATGTCACATAGTGAAAAAGAGTGGGATGGTGGGTACTGTCTGGCATCAGGGATTGGGAACCCCAAGTGTTGGAAAATTAAGAATGAAGTAGGAAGTAATGGGAGGTGGGAGGGATTCTTGGCAGATGGTGGGAGGGACAGTTTTTTTGTTGTTGGCAAAGGACCACAGCAGGATGATCATGATGCTGATCAGCTTGCTTGCTGGGTTGCAGTATACAGATCAAAGGAAAGAGCTGCCCTATTATTTGGGTGACTCATTTCTTTGAACTACACAAAGTTTCTGCCCAGCAAGACCAGAAGAGTGTCATGAGCAGACTGGCTGATAATTGGTATGACACTGTCAAGCCCTTTGCAGACTCCCCTACATTGGACTGACAGTGACACACCTCTCAAAATCCATTATCATGCTAATATGTTTGCCCTTGCCCAAGCGCAGGGGTGGACATAAAAATTCAGTGTTCGACCTACACCATGAAGGGTGAAAATGAGAAAATGAATGGTAGAGTTGTATAAATACTTTGAAAAGAATGGACTTTGACAATAAACTGGCTGAAAATGTACTGTGCCCTTTATTTTCTGTATAAGAACCTTCCAGAATTCTTAAGTTCTAAGTTCATTTCCCACATGGGGGTTTCTCTAGTTTTCTACGAAGTAAAAACAAATTATGTTAATCTAGGACTGTCCTGACCCCCAATACTTTGATTGTGAATTAGCAGCAGAGACCTGACGGCTACCTCCATTACGGGAGGCCATGAGGGTTGGACGTGCCCTCCACCCCCCAACAATGACACTGAGTCTTTTGAATCTTCACACCCTCCCTGCCAGCAACCAGTCAAGCTACAGGGAAGGTGCCCACATCATGCTCCAGACATAAAAGCTTACCCCAAAGTTGCCCACCCTGAGCAGCCAAGCGCTTAGTGGCATGAAACAGGTGACAAGTCTACCAAGTCAGCTGAGGTATCGGGCTGGGGTATGGCTCACTGCTGGCTGATGACCCACTGCATCTGTTAAGTCACTCTCCTACTCTCAAGCTGCAGTTGTATCTTTGGTATTTAGTCTTAACTTGCCTCGTGTGGAGGTTTTGATAGCACTGTCTAGATTGGTTATTCACTTTTTTCTCAGCCTTCCAATGCATTGGTTCATTATCCTAGACAGCCACTTACTCCTTCAGGTACTGTATTCCAGTTTAATTAATGTGCTCACCCAGCAACCTTGCTGTTCTACTACTTAGTTTGATGTATACTACTGTGCGCTGCTAATTCCTATTGAGGGTCTGAATTACTCACTGCAAATATTTCTATTGATAATCTGTTGTGCTAATTCAGTTATTCTGAAATTGCATGCTCACTTTCATTAAACAGTCTGGTCAATACAGATCCCCCACTTCTCCATAGTTGCTATTACGAGCTTTAGCTGCTTAGGAGTTTGCTGCTCACATTGGCCTGTACTGCTATATTGCTTTAATGTCACCTTGCTGCAGTTGTTACTATGGCTGCTCTACATGTAATCCAGTTTAAATTTCATTGACAAATACCCCAGTGGTTTTGCTGCCTTCAGGTGCTCCTATTCAGTACTTAACTGATTTATAACTATTTTGCCTTAGCCCTTACTTTTACATCTCAAGGCACTCTGCTGCCTAGCCCAGGTGTGTTCTCCCTCTGCCCACTACCCCTACCCTGTTAACACACGGGGCTTTTCTCCGCTGCTTCATAATCATGCAGAATATCAGTTTAATCGTGGTCCTTGTCCCAGGGCTTTTAGTCTTCTTTCTCTTCCTTACTGATACAAGACTAACTCTCTGAGTCACAGCTGACTATCCCATAACTAATTCCATAATGGACTTTAGCCTCACAAACACACTGATAGCAGCTTACTTACCCCCAAACACTGCTGCTGTCCTAAATCAAAAACTGCTGCTCCTTTTAGTATCACACACTCAGTCAGTGTAACCTTTTCTTGTTCCCCCATTCAGTGCAAGGCCCATTAAAAAGGGCAAGGGCTGCATCCCTCATAGCTGAAGTCTTAAATTCTACCTCAGGAGGCTCCATTGATCTGCTGCATGGCTAAAGCTCTGCTCAGAGTGAGGACATTTCCACTATGGGTCAGATGAAAGGACCCCAAACCAAGGTTTACATGCTCAAGATGCGGACTTTGGTGCAGAGTGAGACCATTGGCTGCTGGGCTGGCTTTGAGCCATGCAAAGTAATGGTCATGGTTGGCATGCCTCCAGTTTATAAATGAGAACATTTAGTCAACTATGAAGTGCTAAATATGAGGAGCCGGGTGAAGCCAGCAGTTGTCAGGTATTGGTATACAATGTGATTGACTAAGATGATTGACTGATACGATGGACTGATACGATTGACTGATGAGACTGATGGATAGGAATGCTTAATATGATTGACTGATGTAAAGCAAAGCCAGCAAAAGCAAGCCAAGCAATTCCACTAAGGAAACCAAATTAATGGTGTCATAGAAGGTATGTGATTTAGTAGTGAGAGGCTGTGATGCTAGAAACTGATTAATTGAGATCTAGCATAATTGAATCAATGAGGTTTAGCAGTGATTGCTATGGTTGCAACATAAATAAATAATTGATATGAGTGGCATGGATACCTTAAATGCCATCAAGGCAGATTTAGGTTATTCGAGCAAGGAGCATTTGCAATGCAGTAATGGAATGAGGATCTTAATGCCATGTAAGCTGCAATATTAATGTATTTATGCTTGAATAACTGAAAAGCTGCAGTATGTAGGCAAAAGGAGCAGGGAAAAATCATATAGCTTACATAAAAGCACACTCCTACTACTTGGAGCCACAATGCTGTGTTGTGACATCACAGTCCCCCACTGTGGGAATAACAGGGAAGTCACAAGCCGAACACCACTAAACCAAATAGCAACTGTAATGTTGGTAGGGTAGACCCCTCCCCCCCAAAAAAAAATAGAGCTAAATGAATGACTGAAGTTTTAGCATTGCAGAAGTCAGAAACAGATGGCTGAGGTTGTGGTAAAAGCACGGTTTGGAAAACTTCTGAGCTGAAGATTAGATAGCTAGTTAGTGATGTGGAGGCAGGGCGAAGCCCTGGGAGAGGTAGGCGGCTATTTTGAAATAGCAAAAATTGAGCCTGAATAACACAAACACAGGGAGTAGCAGCTAGCTGAGCAGTAGAAGCCAGGACCAGGCGCAAAGAATTAAGGTGAAAGCACAGGAAACAACAGAGAAACAGCATTGTGAGCTGAAGCATATGACAACAATTGCAGGAAAACTGAGAATTGTGAGGTAAGGAAGCAGGAGCTTGAGTTAAAGTATTTGGATAACAATGCAGTGAATTGAGGAATTGAATTATCTGGTAAATAAATGGGAGCCTGAGAGCTCAGGCGCAGGATTAGTACAGTACATAGGGCAACAGCCACCAAAAGAAAACACAAAACAAAAAAGACAAACAGGAGAATAGAAAAACAAGCAACACAAGAAGCATGCAGCAGCAGGAGGCAGTAATTACTAACCAAAAACAGGAGAAATACAACCAACAGAACCCAGCTCAAGCAGAGCCCAGAGCACAGTCAGTGCTGGGGGTGGAGAGCCTCAGCCAGCACCAAGGTAGAAACAGACTGACAGAACTTTGGCCAGCAAAGAAAAATGCTTCTAAATGAAACAGGAGGGCAGTGTTTAAATAGGTCAGATGGGGGCATGGCTGTTGCTTTAGCCCCTTGAATCCCAGGCTTAAGCCTTTCAATTCATATGTGCTGATTATCCCTACTCCAAAAGAGGTGGTAGACTATTAATTTATTATTGCTCCTATCAAAACCAATCTATGATCCCCTATGAAATTGTTACTGGGACTGCCTGTAAAATACTTCATGTCTACCTTATATTAGGCAATACCAAAAAAAATTAATCTTGTTTTTATTTAGAACCCTCATACATGTAGCATATCAGGTCTGTCTGCCCTCCTGGATACCATCCTTCGAAAGATTGGTCATAATGAGGTAATTCTCAAGAGTGACCTTAATCTTGATTGGCAAAGCCCCAACTCTAAAAATGATGAACTGCTCATTAGTAAGTCCAATCTTGCCAAAATTATCTCCGGTCCCATCAGCCTTTTTTACTGAAGTGCCTTATACAGGACCATCTTGTAAACTGGATTGATAAAATCCAAGTGACATGTTTCTATTCCTGTATAAAAATACAATTTTTTACTACTACTACTACTACTACTACTTGTTGCTGGATTGGGATACTCACTAATAGACCTTAGAGAATTAAAGCATCCAGAGTGCTTCTTGACTCATTTAGTTGTCACTCCCCTACTTATTGCATATGGCATATCCAGGTCCCAGAATTTCCTCCCAAGGTACTCACCCTCACTGACCTTTCAGATCTCCTCTCCCACCCTTAGTGCAGAATTCTCTCTTATTGACTCATCCCCCTTACTAGCCACATCCAAGTCAACTTGGCCCTAGACATCTTTTAGTACCACATTATGTGTCTCCAAGATACTTATTCCCCCTTACTAAGAGAGAAGTTTGGGATACAGCTACCCCATGGCTGCAAAGCGACATTCTCTCCCTTTTCAAAAGCAGGGACAAATGCTTGGCTACCTTCAAAGCTTCATCCAAAATACAAGATTGGATTTCCTATAAACAACTGTGTAATCAATGCAAAAAAGGCTCTTGGCTGAAAGTTCTTTCTGCAGGGAGCAACTACTGGTCTCTGCTGGTAATTCATGGTGTTCCTAGAGGCACGTCACAGGGCACTTAGGTGATCAGTCCAAATCTATCAGAAAGACATGGTCATTGATGGTGTGCACTGCAACAAACAAATGACCATAGCCAGTGCCTTCAATGCCCATTTCACTGACCTCTTTCCCTTCTCTGTCAGCCATGCTGCTGCCGCCCAGGACACCTTCTCAAATCCCCACCCACCTTCTCTCCCTCAAATTCACCACTAATTACACCTGAAAATTGTCACCAGAAATGAAAACCAGAAGCTCCTAAACTCATTACTGCTAGGCACTGGTCCAGTCCCAGATGGACTTAAGCCCAGATTCTTCTGTTTAGGCTCCCATGCTCTGACCATCACCACTACTCATGTTTTTTACCTCTCATCCATGGTGAGGTCCCCTCCCAGGAGAAAATTGCCAATGTTGTCCCTGTCCCCAAAAAGGGTGACTTTAAACTTATTTCTCAGTATTGTCCATCAACCTGTCCTCAGCAAATTATTCGGAAAAGGTGGTAGCTTCCCAGTTAACTATTTACTAACTCATCACCTCCTTACACTAAGTCAACATAGCTTCTGCAAGGAGGATTTATTAATACATTTTGCTCAGTTACTGTTCCACAGATATGAATGCTTCTTCCACTGAATTTGCTAATTCCTATTTTGTATGTGTGATACACTTGGAATTTACTGTTTTTGATCTAGTTGTACCCTCCTGTCCTATGCCTGCTATATGGCCATTTGAATTTGTAATTGTAATTTAATTTTGTTTTGTCAGTATTTGGAATTTTTTATTTCTGTTCTGTACCCTACCAGGTCATAGCTGAAAATATACATTTAATTGTGTAATGTACCTACCCAGTTATCAAAACCAAATGAATAAATATTTAAAAACAGAACTATTTTACTTGATTTCTAATATGTTAATATGTACAGTTATTGTGTCTCTAATTATTGTAAGAGTCACATCTCAAGTCCCTTGTGTGCCAAAATAGGTCAGCTTTGCTTTTCCGTAGCACTCCACATTGTAAGTGGGTAATCAGTACATATGGGTACTGTGCACTCCTACTAGGGGAAACAGCACAGCCCAAGCTGTAATCAGCAAATAATCTATAGAACATGAACATTCTGGACAACAACAACTCCCCAGTCTTTACTGTGCTATTGCAGGGGAAGCAGCAAAGAAGATTCTCTGAAGAAGAAAATTGATTTTAGCATTTACTTCTTAGGGCTGTGATTTTGCTGAGTAGGTTGGGGCTATCTGGTGATGGGGAGCACCCCTACATTTAAAATCATGACTGTTATGCTATGGCTTTCAAATTGGCTAACCTGCCTTATGTTTTCCCATTTACACTGCCTGGTTGTGCTTGGATTGGGGACCACATCTGCCATACTATTCTAAGGGTGCTTATTCTCTCTTGTCAGGACTCCCATGTCCTCAGTCATGGTGCCTCAGGTAAGTATCCTTCTTTTGGGGGTAATTGTTGGGGTCTACTATTTAGCTCCTTTCCCCTTTTCTCCCTCTGTCTATTCGATGTTGCCCCTCCCCCAAAGGACTACTGTAGGATTGTGTTTCTGACTTATAATAGGTGCCCTGAGTGCTTTTCATTGTCTCTGAGAATTTTTTTGTCTTGCATGGGAAATGTTTTGCTGTCTTTTGCCTGGAGCAGATATCTAGGTATATAACAATAACAAACAAACAAACAGAAAAGTGTACAGCCTCTAGACTTATTATCAGTCTTTTTACATGGGAGGGAGCAACTTCAGAGTGCTTCTGATCTCTGTTTAATGACTCCTGAGCCACACAGATTCTTGCCATTCATAGAGCCCTGTCAGTTGCACTCAGGCTCTGTTTTGTCTGCACACAGCCATCCTTAATCTCAGCACATCAGGGTCATGCCTTTGGTCTTGGGTGACATCACATAACACATCAAGACATCACGGACATGTGCCTTCACGAAGCACACATGTGTCAGTGCTTTTGCAAGCCCCAGATGCAGCGGCTTGAATTCTTTAGCTTGGATGTTCCTTTTTTAACTGCAACCATTCCTATTTCAGCCTGTTAGTGCTGCAGGCTAGTAGGAATGCTTCTGTTTGGTAAAGCCTTTTACTACTTTTGCCTTTTCCCCCCACAGCAAGGGGCTGGGAATCAGGGCAACATCCTTCTAATCCAGAAAAAAAAAGCCAGTTTTCTCTGCATTTTCTGGGCTATAACTCCTTTTTGGCTAGTGACATTGGCAACATGGCTTAGCAGAGACCACTAGCATTTAAATGATGTAAAACCTGCAGAAGGGTAATGCGGTCCTCTCCACTGGGTTCCTATTGCCCCCACTGTGTTACTCAAGCTAATATGACTCTCACAGTTCCCCCCAGTTGAAATCCTGAGCTGGGGGGTACACCTGATGTGATGGTTGGCAGTGGCAAAGCAGAATTGCATAAATATTTGTTGTTGATCTTAGGTGAACTTTTTAGCCCTGATGTTCCTCAGGACATCCCTTTCAACACACCTGCCCCTAAGCCAGGCCCTTTAGATCAGGGGAGCCCACACAGACATGTCCAGGTGACCCCGAGGAAAGGTCTGCTAATCCTGATCTGCAGGCAGACCCCAACCCTGACCATCCAGTGTGTCAGGAGGAGGACACCGGAGATCTCAGGGAAAATCCTGACCCAAAAACGTTACTTGAGGATGAGCAGACTATAAAAAAATATTTGCCAAAACACAGGGTACGATATTTCCCTTTTATGAAAGAAAGTAGTCGCAAGTGGAAAAGTCTACCCATGGCTGATGAGGCTGTACATAACTCCATAAGACACACAACTATCTCAGTTGTGGGATCTATGGCCTTACAAGTGATGCATGCAATAAGTGATCCAATAAGTGAGTGGGTGCTTCATGTAGAAGAGCCTTCACATCCAAAGGAGCAAACCTCCACACCTCCTAAGCATCCTTTATTGCTGCCAGCGCATTAAACTTGTGGGTCATAACACTGGATAGTTTCATTCCCCCGGATTCTGAGAGGACAAGTATTTTTCAACTGGTATCCATGGCCTTCATTTTTCTAGAGGATGCCGTGGTAGAGAACTTACACATGTCCGCTCGCTCCACTTATCACATTGTGACCACCACGCAAGGGCTATGGCTATGGCATTAGGTCATGAACCAGGCATCAAAGACCAAGTTGTTTGACTTAGCCTTTGAGGGAGTTATATTATTTGGTTTAGGCCTGGATGACATTTCAAAGGATAACCAGGATAAAAAGGGTCACCTTCCGATATCAAAACAAAAGCAAAAGGCCAGCTCAGCTTTGAAAAGTCAAGATAACCAACAGAGGAAGTATTGAAGGTTTTTTGTCCCTTTTGGAGCTTTGCGAATAAGGGGAGTAAAAGATCCTACTGTGGGTTCATGGGCAATAGTGGTAGAGGAGCCTTTGTCTGGAAACATACTGGAGGTCTAGGGCAAAGAGGTGACACATCACAGTGAGGGCACACTGACCCATTTCTGTCCCCCTTCCCTTGGTGGAAGACTGCACAATTTTTATATAAGATGGGGCCAGATAACAGATGCTTGAGTTCTGGAGATTCTGGCCTTGGGCTATGCAATAGCGTTTATAACCTCTCCCTCAAAGGGACACTTTCTACCATTTCCTGTACCAAAAGACTGTGTGAAGAGACAAGCAGTGCCTCAAACATTAGATCACCTTAAACAGATCAGGGCAATTGTTCCAGTGCCTCCCAATGAACAGGGCCAGGGATCTGACTCGATTTATTTTTGGTTCCCAAGAAGCTGGGGGACAAACCTATTCTGGAGCTGAAACACCTAAACAAGTTTGTTCGCCATACATCCTTCAAGATGGAGTCCTTAAGATCAATAGTCCAGGTTTTCCTACTGGGGGATTATTTAGCATCCATAGACCTGAGGGATGCATGTGTCCACATCCCCATCTGGCAGTCTCACCAGAGGTTCCTGAGATTCACGGTCCTGGGACAAGACTTCTAATACAGGGCACTTCCCTTTGGAGTGGCAACAGTCCCCAAGTGTTCTTGAAGGTGCTTATAGTCCTGGTAGCACAACTTTGGTAGGAGGGACATAATGTCTAGCCTTACCTGGATGACATGCTCATTTGAGCACCTTCTGCCACACTGGCGAGGAAGTCCTTGACCAGGACTGTGGAGATTTTGGAGTCCCACAGTTTGATGGTCAGTCAGGAGAAAAGCTCTCTTCACCCATCTAGGACCCTAGAGCACCTGGAAGTGGTGTTCAGAATGGATGGGGGGAAGGTCTTCCTCTCAGTAGCCAGAAAAGGGGACCTTAATGAGAGAGGTTCAGTGGCTGAGGTGCCAATCATCGGCTTCAGCTCACAGCCTACGGTGGATTCTAGGCCACATGATGGCAACAGTAGAACTAGTCCCATGGGCTTGCATTCACATGCGACCCTTCAAGATTGAGTTCCTGATGGCCTGGGTCCCAATCTCAAATGACTATCAGACCTGAATTCCAATTTCCCCACCCCTGCAGCAGTCTCTGAATTGGTGTGTGAGATTAGAGAATCTAAGCAAGGGGTCTACTTTTGAAGTCCCCCCAGAGGTGATCCTGACAACTGATGCCAGCCTGTCGGGTTAAGGTGCATGCTAGGCCACCTTTCCATTTAGGGGCCTTGGTCTGGAGGACTGTATGCCTCACTTTTCTTCATTTTTGCAATCTGGGATGGCCAAAAGCCATGAGCATTAGGCCAGACAAGGCTGTCACATTGGTGTACATAATTAAGGAGGCGCAAAGAGCAGAGAGATGCTAAAAGAAGCAATGATATTCTGCTGTGGGCAGAGGAGAATCTTCTCTCTCTGTCAGTAGTTCACTTGGTGGGGGAGTTGAAAACTCTGGCTGATTGGCTAAGCCACAAGAATGTCCACCCATTGGAGTGGGTGCTGAACCCTGAGGTGTTTGACCTTTTATTTGGTCATCCACAGACCAGCCTGTTCACCTCCAGTCAGAGTGCTCAAGTGCAGCAGTTCTTCAGTCGCTACTAGTGTCCAAAGGCAGAGGCAGTGGACGCTCTGTCACAGGTATTGCATTTTGCCAAAGTGTATGCCTTCCCTCCTCTGCCACTCCTTCCCAAGGTCATATGCAAAATAAGACACTCAAGAGGAAGCTTTCTTCTGATAGCTCCAGAGTGGCCCAGATGGACATGGTTCTCAGACCTGTAAATCTAGCTTAACTCACACCGTTTCAACTCTCAATCGGGGGGGGGGGATTTCTCACCCAAGGCCCCATTCTGCATCCAGACCCAGAGGTGATGCAACCCATGGCCTGGCTCCTGAAAGGAGGGGTCTCCTGAAACAGTGTTTCTCTAGAAAGGTAGTGGGCACCCTGTTGTCTTTCAGAAAGAATTTCACGTCTGTAGCTTATGTTTGTGTATGAACCACTTTTTCGGCATTGGCCAGAGAGAAAAATAGCTTTCCTTCTAAAGCCATGGTTCCACAGATTTTTGATTTTCTGTATGAAGCAGTGGAAAAGGTTTGACCATGAGCACCTTGAGAGGTCAGGTGTCTGCCCTTGGAGCCTCCTTTAGCTCATCCTTAGGGACTTAACCGGGAGGTTATTTGCTTTCTTTGAGCTGTCAGCAGAACCTGACCCGTGTTCTGATCCCTTGTTCCTCGATGGGATCTGAATCTGGTCTTGAATGCTCTTTGTAAAGAAACCTTTGAATCTCTTTCATCTGTACCACTAGATGTGTTATCCTACAAGGTGTGTTTTTTAGTTGCTGTGTGTTCATCCAGGAGAACTGGCGAGTTCCAGGCCTTGTCCCACAAAGAAACATACCCCATCATGCATAAGGACAAGATGGTTCTGAGAGTGGTTCCATCTTTCATTATGAATGTTCCAACAGCATTTCACATGAACCAGGAAATTGATCTTCCGTTCTTCTTTCCACAGCCAACTCATCCAAAAGAGAAACAGTGGCACAGGTTAGATTTGTGCAGTGCAACTAGGACATACCTTAGACTGCAGAGTTCAGAAAATTGGATAGGTTGTTTGTACTTTTCAGGGCAGCCACAAATGGAGAAAAAGGCTCTAAGACCACCCTAGCAAGGTGGGTGAGAGCATGCATGGCAAAGGTTTATGTCACAGTAAAGAAGAGGGCTCTGACTCTCATCAAGACTCATTCCAACAGAGCTATGGCCACCCTCCTGTGTGGAGAAAGGTGAGGTATTTGTTTTGGGGTTGTGCAAGGTAGCAACATGGTCCTCCATCCACACATTCACCAAGCACTATAGAACGGATGTTCAGAGTTACGTTGATGCAACCTTTGGTGGCATAGTTTTGCAGGTGGTAGGTAAATTCCTTTTCCCTTTTTCTTTATTGCAGTTTGCATGTGGGACAATATTCTCCTCCAGCTGGTTGGAAAATGGGTACTGCTTATTAGAACCCATATGTACTGATTACCCATTTACAATGTGGAGTGCTACAGAAATAAGAAATGTCTTCATACTTACTGTGATTTCCTTGTCTGTTAGCTCCAACATTGTAAATAGGGCCCTCCCTGGAGCCAAGCTGCTGCTGGAGAATGTTGTCCAGTATGCCAGCACTGGGACGTCAGTTGTTTTCTGGTGAAGTTTCTCATTCTAAGTCTGTCGGTGCATCCTACTATGATTTACCTAAATCATCTTTTTTAAAAAGTGTAGTTCCACATTTAAATATTGGTTACTGGTATATAGAGTAACAGGTTTTAATTTTTATGATCAATAATGGTACCTCACTTGTTGTTACAGGTTAGTGCTTACACTGTTAACATAACCTTTCCAGTGCTACCTTTTTAATTAATTCCTTTGGCAAGTCTCTTCTAGTTAGTTCAATACATCAAAGAAATCTAACTACATCAGAGAAGCAAACAGCAAGTCTTCTCTGTCTTCCCACTCTCAAGATGAGGTAAGGAATCATTTACTGCATCTTCCTTTTGGTTAAGGTGCGAGTCTGAAAACAGCTTATATGTATTGGTTTGTTACAAAATGAGCAGTACAAGTGTACTTTAACATACAGTATTTAGGGGCACTGCAAGGACAAAATTGACTGGAGAGTTGCTGCTGTCTGGAATGTTCATGTGCCCAAGATTCTATGCTGATTACAGCCATTTCCCCTAGTAGGGGTGCACATTTTATTTATTTATTTAGTTAGTTTTTTGTTGACTGGGTAAATGCACAAGACAAATCCTGCCTATTTTCAGGCATGACCCGGGGGAAGGGGTTACAGAAGAATATCAACTGACTTTGAACCAGATTAAGCTGTTACAAACATTACCCATATTATCCATTATGTACTGATTACCCATTGACAATTTTGGAGCTAACCGAAAAGGAAATCGTGATAAGTATGAAGAAACCTCTTGTTTCTGTTCTCCAACCCAAAGAACTTGAGACACTGTTACATTACAACCATAAGAGATGCTGTAACTGTACATACAGTTCTCAGAATGCATAATACATTTTTGGAGCAGAATTCCCAATTCACCTAAGATAACAAGGCTTCTTGCTGTGTTTTAATAAAGAATGACTTAAACAAAAGTAAAAATCAATATGTTGAACTACTGCACATTAACACTGTGTTTTTACATGCAGGCAGACCTACGCCATTATTGAAGAACATCTCATGCGTTATATATAACGTCACTTATTTAAACTGTACATGGAACATTAGCAAGAAAGCACCAAAAGATGTACAGTATTTTTTTTCCTATTGGTAAATATCTGCTATTGTGCATTTAGGAAAGGTATTACAGTTTATCTTTTTAGGAGACACAAGACAGATCTGTTTCCTCTTCCAGCATTGAAAGGACAAATATGACATGCAAGCAATATTGGAAAAATGAACAAAACAGAAACATTGGATGCCATATTCAAAAAGAAAAAGGCTTTGGTGAAGAAATGTATGCATGCGTTAAAACATCACATGATCAGTCATCAAGTGTTCCCCTATGTGAATGGTTTCAGCCTTATAAAATAGGTAGATTCAAGTTTTTATTGTTATTCTTTTTCACTACAGTTGTATCTTTCTGAGGAAGATTTTTTTTCTACCAACATGTGAACATCTTGTTAGAACAGAATGCATTATTGTCTTTTCTTTTATAGAGAAGTTAAATCCTCCAGAAAATGTATTTATATCAGAAGAATTACAACAGCTTCATTGGGAACCACCATCCATTATTTCGTTTATAAATAAGAGGTGCATCATTTATGAAGTAAAAATGATAGACTTATTAAGGAACACCTGGAAGGTATTTCATTACTTCTAATAGCCTTGATTTACTGTTTGATGTACAAAACAATTGATTGTCTCAAATGCCTTGACTTGGGAACTGTGTATTTTCCAAATGCAGTACTAACAGTCTGGGAAAGGTTCTTCATGTTGTGGAAAGTGTTTCCTCCAACTTCTGAAATCATATGCAGTAGCAATCCCTTAAAGAGTAGCTGACGCCTTTGGCATAAACTTTGAAAAACATAATAGCTGATCACAATTCAGCTTGTATTTCATGTCTATTTCTCCTCTCTATTATTTATCACTGAAGAAATTCCCACAAAAATAAGAACGTTATCCCTCAGACTTCATCTGCTTCTACAGCTTACTTCCTACTTGAAACCAGAATGCTCTTTTGTGATATCACAGTCTGTTGCCATGGGTATAACTGTGATGTCACAAGCAGAGTGTTATGACATCATGGTTGGGAAGAAGCAACAGGAGCTAGTAAACCCTCAGTGGAACAACTCTCCTGTTTTCATGCATATAACCTCAACAATATGTAATGGGAATAAGAAATGCAAACCTAATGAGAAATATAAGCTGCTTTTGTGTCCAAATATGTTTTTCAAAGTTCTTCTCAAGGCATCAGTGGATCTTTAACGCTGCAGTATTTGTTAATTGGTTTAAAAATCTCACCATACACTCAGGTCTTTAGCACTAATGCATTTCTGGCACCACTGAATCCTTATCAGTGTATAGTGTATTTTTAATTCAGATATTTTTCAAACTGCTTTGTTTGCTAGTTTTATAATTAAATTATTCAAGTCAATAACCATGGCCACCACTAGCATTTTTTGCAAATCTCTTCCACAGTGGTGAAGCTAAGAAAATAAACTTTGTAAGCCAAAACCCTTTGTTGCCTCTTTGCCCCCTCTCCCCATAGTAGATACTGTATACCCATATTTGTTACCCAGACCCCTTGTACACCTCATGTTACTGAGTTGTAAGAATTTAGCATTCTGTTTAATTCAAATTAGATATCAGACAATGGGAGTAATCGAAATCATTGATCAGGGTCCACAATTCCACCCCCTCTCCAATAAAGTTACAAGTTGTGGCTTACCTGGAGTACGCATTCCTACTGTACAAACTAGACTCATAAAGGGATGGATTTGTATGGTACTAGCACACATTACTGATGGTAAACAAAAGAACATAATTTTTCATGGTTATCTAGCAAAAGAGCGGAAACTTAAAAAAAATCAAAGCCAAATATCTGAGTTTAGAAGTAAAGGAAAAATGGCAATATTGATGTTTTGCCAGAAACACATGATTACTGACAACAGCTTTATGATGACATTTTTGTTGACTGACAGCTATTGCTTCTATAAAGAGCAGTTGACACTATTGGTAAAGGCAGCTTATAAAATGGTATAGTACAGTCACAGCCAGAGACATGATCAGATATTTCTTGAAATGTCTGTGCTATTTCTAGAGAAATCTCCTGCTTTCTGCATTTCCACAGTAGGGGCAGCAGAGAGAAACTCTTTAGAAATTACGCAAAATATCTAGAAATATCTGACCATGTCTGTGGCTACTACTGTATAGGAGCAGATAACCATTCCAAACGGTCTTATCTACCACTTGCACTTTTGGTATGCAGTTTCTAGTTCAAAATGAAGCTGTCAGGCCGTGGTCTGTCATTTGCTTCTTAATGTTCATTATTGCCACAGGCCTCGGGTTCAGAGGAGGGCAACAAAGATGTTACACGGATTGCATCACAAGTCCTATGAGGACAGGTTGAAGAAACTGAATATGTACTCCCTGGAGGAGAGGAGGGAGAGAGGGGATATGATAGAGACATACAAGTATCTTACAGGGAGGAACAGGGTGCAGGAATACACTATTTTTAAGCAAAAAAGATGCTCCAGGACTAGAGGGCATGGGATGAAGTTGGAGGGAGGGCAATTCAGAGGAAACACGAGGAAGAATTTCTTCACAGAACGGGTGGTGGACAAGTGGAACACCCTGCCAGAGGAAGTGGTGGGGGCTGAAACAATCATGGAATTTAAGAATGCATAGGATAGACATAAAGGAATTCTGGAGGTCAGGGGTAAGGGGCAACAGACTTCTAGGAAAACATAAACTGAACTTACAAGCTCAAATGGGCAGACTGGGTGGGTCACAGGCCCTTATCTGCTGACACTGTCTATGTATCTATGTATGGTGCACCAAGGCTTGCATCAGAATACCAAGATTTTCTATCCCCTGTGTCAAATCAGTGCACTTTTCTGTGTTCTGCAGTGCTTTCAATGTTAGGGTCTCTAGCAAGCAGCAGCTCCTTCAAATGTGGTTGAAATGCTGCAGCTGCATGGGAGACTGTAAAATCAGGTGCAGTTATGGCATTCGGCCTTGATGCTGCTGCGGCAGTGCAAGAGCTTGATGCCAGGCTTGTCACAAGCCCTGCTTCACCCTTTGAAAATGTGTCCCATAGAATTACACCTTATCTGCTCTGCAACCTTCCCTTAAAACTGATGCCATTTCTTCCCTTCAGTATGCCCTGTGAACCCATCCCATCCTGTTTTGAACCCAGTAATGGTGCTCATATTTAACATTGATGGGAAAGCTGTTCCACGTATCCAGCATTCTCTCCGTAAAGAACTTATTCATGTCCTTTTTGATCCCTCCCACCACCAATTTAAGGCTAAGGATCATTGTGGTTGAATTCATGTTCACCTGGAAAAGTTGGCAGTGGCAGATCATATTGCATTGTTGCAAACACATTAAGGTCTCTTTATCATATCCTCCATTTCCTTCTTGACCCTAAAGAGTATATGTTAAGGCTCTCCGTTTCCTCATATGACTTTTTCTGTTGTCCTTGGATCATTTTAGTGGTCCTACGCTCTATGGGCTTTAGTCTTTCCCAGTCCTTTTTTAGGTGTAGACTTCAGAAATGAATACAGTGCTTGAGGTGAAGCTTCACCAGATACCTAAAAAGTCGTACAAATGACCTCCTTCCTGTGGCTGGTAAAAACCCATTTTCTACACCCCAGCATTCTGTTGACATTCCCATTCAGTATGCCTTGTTGCGTGAAGCACATCAGCAAGGGGCTGGGATAGCAGCTACACAAACCTGTGCTGCTCACATGGCACTCACATGAGTGACTTCCCTACAGTAGCAGAAGTCCCTCAAGGAAGCCCCTTTATTTATTCATTTATTTGTGTATTTATTGGTTGCATTTCAAAATGCTGGTTTACAGATTTAGGAACCTTGGTTGTTGTAAGTTAAGTTTTGGCAATATTAGGCAACTCAAGTTACTATATTTTTATATATTTAATCAGTAGAGCAAATATATAATTAATCAGTAGAACAAATTCAAAGTGAACTCTAAACTAGCCACTGATTACATTCAGCAATATTTCGAGAGGAATAGACTAGCGTAAATAGTAAAAAAAACAAAATGTATTATTTCATAGTGACAGTAAATTTAATTTGGCTATGTGTTAATGTGATCGAGGCACAGGTCAGGAAATGTAGGAAAACCAAGAGCAGTTGTAAAGTTCGCAAGTAGCACTTTATTATTATCAATAACAGTAAAATAAAAATTGCTCAGTATAACTATTTAAAAAAGCAGTACAAACAGAGAAAACAAAGTCCTTTATCTTAGGGCTTCTTTTCAATTCCAAATCTCAGTCTTTGTCTCACACTCTGTCTAGCAAAGTCATTGCTGCTGTTTTTATAAGTCTTTGCCTGAGAAATCCTGAAGAGTCATCAAGTTTCTTACACAATGTTCTTGCCAGTTTCTTTGTAGAGCAGGCCTGCAAACAGAACAATGTCGCAATCTGGCCTCCTGCCGACAGGTCTGCGAAAGAGTTTGCAAACAACCCTGAGAGGAGCTCAAACTGCATATCAGGTTAACCCCCTAAATTCCAAATAGCTTTTTGCAATCATTTCAACAGTATAGCTATATACATTTTAAACAAAGGGATACTAATATCACTTACAGTTTCACATGACGATTCACATATATTTTACAACCACAGATATGCAAGGGGGAAGAAAAGACAGAAACAGCAAGTGAAGGAGGAGAGATAGTGAGAGGCAGAGAATGGTGAGACCATCAAAGTGATCACTTCCTAGGTCTTATGAGAACATTTGGTTGTGCAACCAGACAGACAAGAGACAGAAAAGGAGAAGATAGAACATATCCTTGTGTTTAACTCTTTCTGCATAACAAATGGGACAGGGCTTTACTCAACCCTGTCACTGTTAATGAGAGTGACTAACAACAAGAACACTGTTTTAAATCGGGTGCAAGCATAGACATACTTAGGGGTGCAGCTTGATGAAAAATTGAAGTTGGATACCCACATATTGTAGGTAGATTGACAAAGAGTTTAGGTCACAAATTGGGTAAGTTGTATTGCATAAGAATGTGTTTACCTTTGGAATCCTGTAGATATATTGAAAATACCATGATTATCCCATTTTTGGACTATGGAAACAGAATTAACCTGCAGAAAAGGGCCACTTGGCCTACTCGGTCTGCCCAAGTGTTTCCTGTATATTCTATCTCTGCAGACCCTACCTGGTCTCTGTCAAACCTTCCCCTCCCTGCCTCTTTTCTAATGTCCCCAATGCTTATCCTATACATGATTGAAGCCCTCCACTATTCTAGCCTCCACCACTTATACAGGTAGTCTGTTTCAGGCTTCAGTCACCCTCTCAGTGAATAAATATTTCCTAAAATTTCTCCTGAACTTCTCCCCTCCTGCTTCATCGCATACTTCCCTAGTCCTGGTGTTCTTGCTCTTTGAAATAGACTCCCCACCTGCACCCTGCACCAAATCAAGGTTAACTTCTGCAGTGGTATCCTGCAAGTCTAGAATATTGTTTCCAAGACTGCTTACATTGACGCACATGGCCCTCCATAGTGCAGTGGGTTAAGGCTTTGGACTGCAGATCTGGAGACCTGGGTTTGAATCCCACAGCTGCCTAGGTGCATACTATGTGATCCTGAGCAAGTCACGTAACTTTCTTGTGCTCCCAGATTACATCTGGAAACAAGCTTCGGCTTAGTGTGCTACTCCTGGTTAAACAATGTTCCCTTTCCTTTTTCCCCTACTGCCTGATGCCCTGCATCTCCCTCCCATTCTTGCCTATGTTGTATCCTGTAGCCCCTCACTCCCCTCTTCCCATTTTTCTTTCACCATTCCTGGTCTCGTTCAACCCACTATCATCCTCCACCTGAGTTATATCCCTCTTTTCTTTTCTCTTCTCCCAATCCTGCCATTCTGCACCTCTTCCCTAGTAGAGTTTTCTCCCCTTGGGCTTTCTCTCCCTGACATTTTACCATTGGGAGGGCAGTTGTTGGCTCCCTTGGTTTTACTGCCTCTCCCCTGGCTTGTTTAAATGCTCATCCAACTAGCATTTAAACTTCCCATAATGGGCTGCAGTTCCCTTGCTACAGGAATGCAGACCTTTTCCCTTTTTGAGGCCCACTTCCTCCCAGGTTGGTTCTTAGTACCCTCTGTAGCCAAAGTCCTCCTCCATGCACCCTGCTTTCAACCAGTCATTAATGTCCCTAGTGTTGATTGCCCTTTCCTGTCCCTGGCCCTTTACTGGTAGTATCCTGGAAACTGCCACCATGCATGTCACCTGCTTGAAGACCCTCCCCAGCTCCTTGAAGTTTCCCTATACGACTGCTACCATCTCTCTTGCCAGGCCATGTTTCCCAAGATGGACAAAGACATCCAGATCCATTCCAGCTCCTGTTGCCTTAGTGACCTTCAGGATTTGCTTTCTGTCCCTCCAAGTCAAAGCGCCACTCAGGCATGTCTCCTCCCTATTTTTTCCCCTCCCAAGCTCCCAATTCTGTCCCCTTATTATAGAGTCCCCCACCTGCAGCTGCTTTTTCTTGGGCCAGGGCTTCTCCCGTCCACTTTGGGGCCTCCATTTCTGAGATTCCCCTCCTTTCCTCATACTACAACAGGAGGCATCTGTCCTCCACCCCCACCCTCCTGGAGCATGCCATGGTCCAACCACTCCTTCTGTCTCTGGGCACCCTCTGGCAGAGTGTCAGAAGACTAGGTGGACCCTGAATGGGACAGAATGCCTGCTGCACCCTTGCAGTTTGGCCCAGAGTCCAGTAACCCATGTGTGCAGCACAGAGAGTTGAGTGCAGATAGGACAGCACCTCAGTCCCCAGATGGTCTCCTGATTAAGACTGCAGTGCCACAGAATTACACTGCACCACTTCCATACTACCCTTTCTTTGCCCTCAATTATTAACAATGCTAGCTCGGATTATTCTGCTACTCACTCCCTCTTTCTGTGGTGCTCATTCCTCATTGCTCTGCTTCCACTGAGGTTGTTTATCAGCCTACCAAAGAAAGGGTTCATCATGCTGCCCCTTACCTACTCTTACTTCCCCTTTATAGTTTACTAACTTGTTTCCTCCTGCCCCTGTCCTTACATATAGACTTAACCTGGCTTGGGTGTATCTGGCTTTCCCTGTCCTAACCCTCTTTCCTGTTCCTATTTCTTTCTCAGACATTTGCCACTCATGACACATTTTTTTATTGTTGCTGAAAAGATTAGATTTCCTTCAAGGATATCCTTTCCTTTAGGCCATACCTTTGGAACTACAGCCTCCAGGCACTGGGACTACACAGAAACATTTGCTAGCTAGGGTCTGCCTATGACAACATCATGTGTCAGCATCTATATAAATGTGAGTGGCCCCATCCCTCCTCAGTTCTTTTCCAGCTATCAATCCTACTTGTTGGACTGTTAAAGGAAACATTACCTTTTATATTATGATTGATTTAATACAGTGTTTTTCGTCATCTCTTCATGACGCCAAAATAAAATGAATCTTTATTTCAGTATTGTAAGTACAGAGATAACATTTATAAAGGAGACACACACACACACACACACACACACACAGTCTATCCGTGCTGTTTGGGCATGTCTCACAACATCTGGACTTATGAGCCCTATCAGAGCTTCAACCAAGCTACAAGTCGATGTTGAAAGAAAACTCTGGCAACTTTCCTTTTACAAAAAGCTTTAAAGCAGCCATTGAGAAGGACCAAGGACCAAATTCTGTGTCACTGTCAACATCAGTCAAACAGCAGCCACCAAAATCAAAAGACCAGGACAGGGAACAGTCATCATCATGGCCCTCCTCATCATCGAGCCATAAGCATAAACATAAAGAAAAATTTGCTTAGCCAGCGAGGTCCCAGTCATTGGTAAGACAACATAGTACAACTGCGTCATCATCCGCTCCACCAGTGTTGACTGCAGCCCCCTTGACCGTTGATGAGACACACCAAGATCAGGTTCTGGCGTAAGTGCTGTCATGCCTGCTATGGACAGTATGATGCCATCATCTGGCTATGGCTGGTCATCAACTTCAGTAGTCACCGCCCCTGGCCAGGGCATCATCAACTCTTGGGTTGTGCTGGCATCATTTTCCATAATGATACAACGCATTCTATCTGCTTACCTATGCAGGTAATTATTCTATTGATGGAGCAGACAAGTACTCCACCCCCATTGAAGCCTGCTTCCAGCACATCACAGATTCCTCCTGCTAGATTGCCACCAGCTTCACTGACTCCTCTGCTGCACCCGTCATCTACAGGGATGATGATGAGGTAAAATGTAATCCTGACCTCGCGGTTTTAGAGGAGGATTATAAGGGAGAACAATATGTGGCATGTGGCTCCTGTTCTACCCTCTCCTCTTGCAGTGGAGACTGAGTTGTTTATGTATTTATTTATTGAAATGTTTCACTAGGAAGGCACACTGAACAACAAGTTGCTCATCTCCCGGTGTGAGGGGGAGGGGAGTACAGTTGGATGAAGGATTAGACATACAGTTTAACATTTAACAAATCTGAGAAATTAAACATTCAGTTACATTTATAACAAGACATACAGTTAAAAAATATCATAAATTATCATACAATCGCATTTGTGACATAACACAGTTAAATATATCGTACCTGTGGGATATGCATTTAATTACAAGTGGCATATCTGAGGAACATAGTACAGAAATTTAATGTAGCCTTGGAGCCAACTCCTTGCAGGAATGGATCACGGTTAAGAGGCAGATTATTTAGCAGTTGTTGAATGATTGAGGTGCATTGGGGGGACATCAAGGAGGGCAGAGGGGTAGGCAGGAGAAACCAGCTGGGGGAAGGAGAGGATAAAGATGGGGGAAAGTGAGAAAAAAAATCAGTTGTGAGCGGGAAAAAAGGAGAGAGACCAAGGTCATCGTCACCATCATCATCATCCCTGTATGCCCCGAACTCTCCTCCTGAAGATACCACTTTCCAAGCCATGATGTAGCAAATGCAGAATGCCATGGACTTTGCTCTGAAAGAGGAAGATTCAACAAAAAGAAACTTGATAGAATTTTTGGAAGTCCCTTGTGTACCCTACATTATAATTCTACCATTTTTCCTGCATTAGAGGATGCCACCCTAGCTGCATGGTACAAACCTAACTCACTGCCTGCAGTTCATAGGAAGGCTAATAGCCAGTACACTGCCTAATCTGTGAAGCCTTATTATGCTAACCATCCAGGAAGTGACTCTGTAGTCATTATGGCTGCTCACGGTAGGTCTAAAGCACCTAAACATATGAGCACACTACCTCCTGACAAAAAATCTAGGAGAATGCATGTGATGGGTAAGTGTACTTATGCCTCTGCTTCATTGAGCCTTAGGATTGCAAAGTACCAAACCCATATGATCAAATACCAAAAAGGCCATGGAAAGCTGCTAAAGCTGTAGCCCAGGCTTTGCCTGAGGTCTTTGCCAAGAATTTGTTATTTACATCTTTAAATTCTGGTGCTGAGGTTAGCAAACATTTGCTTTGCTCAGCCTGTGATATTTCTGATGCATCTGTCAGGGCTGCTGCTTCTGACATCTGCATGAGAAAATATTCTTGGCTCAGAGTGGCTGTATTTGCAAATGATGTGTAACAAGCAGTTTTAAAAGCCGCTTTTGGAGGGGTCTAACTGGTTATGATGTTGAAGGGTCCTCAGGGGTCTTCAGACCTCAAAAATGAAATGAAAGTTTGTCAAATCTCTGTATTCCACTGCCACCAGAGGCCATGGATGGGGGTCTTATTATCAGCCTACTGCCAGAAGTAGCTATGCCTATTGTCCACATGGCAGATGTGAGGGTGCAAGTGCCCTGGTGGGTCCCTTCCCCCCAGGTGCCCATTCAGAATCACCCAGAGCAGTCAATAGCAGCAGCACTGTCCCCACTGGTTCAGCAAGACTTGTGTCTGGATTCAGCCCTACCTTCTCTGTTACCCTCCCCCCAGGTGGTGGTGGAGGGCAGACTCTCTTTATATCTGCAACAGTGGAAGGAGATTACAACAAATGAATGGGTCTTAGAGATAATTGCAAGGGGGCATGTTCTGGAGCTTCTGGAAACCCCATCCAGATAATTCTCTGGCTCTTTCATGTTATCCGCTGCACCATTTATGTCTTCTAAAGGAAGAAGTGTAATCCTTACTTCAGGAACCTGCTATAGAAGATGTACCATGATGATAGTGAATGCATATTGGCAACCATCAAAACAGCAACCCATATGAGGGGCGCTATCATCATGGGCAATCCTACGGGGAAGGCTACTGTTGTGACAGCGAGGGTAGGGTGTGCAACAGGAAGGGAGGTTTAGCAATGGGAAGTAGAGGGATAGGGAGGAGGGTTGTAACCCTGTAGTGTGCCTGCTCTGCTGAGCCAACCGTGTGGTGTGGTGGGTAGGGTGGTTAGCTCCAATGGAGCAGGCCCTGGGTTCAGGACCTGCTGGACTTAATTTTGTTTTGAAACCGGGCTGTGCCCCCATCCCTGACATGCACCCCCCGGAGTTCAGAATCTTCAGATGGGGCGGTGCGGGGGGTGATTGTGGAGGAGGTGCAGCCCCCCCCCCCACATGCACAGTTATCCCAATCGCCTTTAAGTGCATATCGCTGAATATGTTTTCAGCAATAATGCACTCACGGTAATAGGGATTGCCTTTCAGCGATCGCTATTATCACATAGAACCCTATAGAACTAGTTCCCCCTCAGCAGAGAAGAAGGGGGGGTTCTATTCTAGATATTTCCTGGTCTCAGAATAGTCAGGGGATCTGTGTCCTGTGTTGGGTCTCAGGGATCTGAGCTTCTGCATAGAGTACCAGTCAATCAAGTTTATTGTTTGACATCATGTGTTATTATATCAATAAAAACAGTCATCACAGACACATTAAATCCAGTATCAAGTAAGTAAACTTCTAGGTATTAATATATCTTAAATATAGATAGATACAGTTGAGTTCTAAATCAGTGATATAAACATTTCACATGATACACTAGAGGGGACCTACAATACAAGTTTTCACACAGCAGCGTATAATGAAAACTGAAACACTTTTTAAAGTTGATACCTGTGACAGCATACACTGAATAAATGCGTACAATGGACAAGGATGAAAATACCTTTGGAGCCTAATACCCTAACAAACTCAGATGCTCGACCATGGAGCAGCAATGTGCAAACAGTTAATCCAAGGATCATGTCTGGTTATCTACATTTCTGAGAAAAAACATAATGTCTATTCTCACAAACTTGAGAAAAAAGATCCAATAAAATGGATCACTTAAGGATTATGACTCTCTTATCACTTCTTGAGTCATTTTATCCTATTTTTTTTGTCTGCTAGCAAAAATCATGCCAAGGCTAGTAGAATTTGTTTGTTTTCTGAATGAAAAAAAGATCCAGAAAAAAATGAGATGGAATGATATATGACACAATATGTTCAGCGCCCCCCAAAAAATCCTTATTGATTCGTACCATGGACACCTAATCAAGATTCACAACATGATGAAGGTTTTCTAATTCCTTTAAGTAACAATGGCACTTATCTGAGTTAAGTTGAGATCTATGATATTTAGACATTAGAACATTACTGGGAAATAATTCAAACCTAGCAATATTAATATTTGTCTGAGTTTGGGATTCTCAATTAACTGTATATATTCCTTTAATGAATGTTCCTGAACATTGTTTGTTAACCAGTTCGAGACCTTAAGCTGTTTAATTTTCACTATGTCACATTCTTTTGCCTTATTACAAACAGTTTTTGTGACAATTTTTGTATATTTTATGTGAATCTTTATAGACTGTTCTGCCCATTTTTTTAGTTGTGATAATCCATAATTTTTTAATAATAAATAATCGTTAGACAACCACCCGTCTTTCCTTAATGTATTATAGCTGGCCTTTTCTTTAAGGCAGAAAGCAATAAGCAACCCCATAGTGGTAGATGTGATCTTGAGCCAAAAATTAATTAGCCTTGTATATGCTTTCGCTATAAAAGAGATTTGGCCCAGGTGGGCCCTTTCCAAAGCATTTCATGCAGATCTAGGCAGGCCTAAAGTCTTTTTAAAAGTTGTGTTAATTATGGATTCCAGTATTTGGAAATTACTATTTCCCTAGTTTTTAATCGCATACACACCTTGATTTATCAACTTGGAATCTATTACCCACAGCATTGGTTCAACAGTCATACCACCATATACTCTATTAAAATGTAAGAGAGCATTTTTGTAGCCATGTGAGTAATCTGAGTAGTCTAAGATAAAGTACTAGATATTGCAACACCTAGCTATGTAAAATACTTCACATACTCCAATGGTTGTGAATTCAAGTGTAAGTTCCTATACTTTTTTGTGAACCTGTGACCATTGCTTTTGTTTTTTGAATATTAGGAGTCAAATGCAATAGCTTACATATTTTCTCTAACTTATTAACGCTCCTTTGCAGCCCAAGCCTGGAGGTAGAGTTAAGGGCCAAGTCATCCGCATATGCTAGGACTGGAACTGTATGTTGTAATATTTTTGGCATATGATGAGTTGGATTGTTGAGCTCAATTAAAATTGAATTTATATAAAGGTTGAAGAGTGTTAGATATCAGAACTTTCGAATGGTATTCCTTCAAGCTCTGATTCCCTTTATGCAAACAGGGGACCGACTTTATTCTCTGGACATGAAGGATGCATTCCTTCAAGTCAAAATCAGGAAATCCCACAGAAAATACCTCTGCTTTGTGCTGCAGGGGGAGCACTACCAATTCAAGGTGTTGACATTTGGCTTGCCTTCAGCACCACAGGTCTTTACCAGTTGCTTGGCAATAGTGACAGCAGCCCTTTGCATGGAAGGCCTGTATGTTTTTACCTAGCTGGATGACTGACTGCTGAAAGCCAGCTCCAGGGAAGCTGTCTTACATACCCTGTCTCAGAAACGGCACCTGTTCAAGAGGTTGGACATCATAGTCAGTGTACAAAAATCTGTGATGACACTGTGCCAGAGACTACAATACATAGGGGCAGTCCTAGACACAGAGAAGGGATGTGCTTTCCTGCCATGAGACAGGGCAGAAAATCTGATTGCCCAAGCACACTTAGTATCCTGGAGTCAATATGTCTCTGCCAGAGCTATGTTATGCCTCCTGGGGCTTATGTCTGCAGCCATAGTAACAGTGCCACTGGCCAGACTGCACATAAGGATTCCCTAGTGGACACGCAGAGTGCAGTTGGATCAATTGAGAGCTGGACCAAATGGTGCTTGCTCATCCTCACTTTGCAAAGCATTGTTATGGTAGGTGGGTCACAGAAACCTGTTAAAGAGCATGCTATTCCTTGTACAAGCTCTTGTGCAGATCCTCATCATGGATGCCTCGAGTTCTGGCTGGAATGCTTACTTGGTCCTTTACCAGACACAGGGTCTTGGTCCAAGGTAAAGGCCCAGTTCCACATAAATGTTCTGGAAATGAGAGCTGTCCTGTACAGTCTCCAGGCAATTTAGGAACATCTGTGCCATGGTCCTCTGTTAATACAGATGGACAGTGCCAGTGTGATGCATTACCTTGACAAAAAAGGGGGCTCTCATTCCTACCCCCTTTGAAGGGAAGCAATGAGAGTACGGTATGGGCCAGGTGAATGGCAGAATAAGGGGGGAACAGAGGGGTTGCCAGGGCATTCGGGGACACCATCTACACATGGAGCAGGTGGTACTAGAATAGGGGAGTGGCAGGAGGTAAGGAGAAATGGAAGTTGAGGAGGGAAAGCTGCATAAGGAGACAGAGGAAGGGTGAGGAAGGAGATGCTAAGGCATGCTTGGAAGAAGAGGGACCAACATCAAACAGGTTTACAGTACTGGCAGGTCTGGAGGACCAGGGGGCACATGGAGGATCAGGGCTCAAAAAAACATAGAGGAAAAGGTCAGCAATATGGGGATGGGAGGGGAGAGTAGAAGAGTAGACTGGGGGGAGGAGGTATACACAGTCAAAGAGAAGCTAAGGGTGCAGGAGAGGGTAGAATAGTGGGAGAACAAGGAATGAGGGGAACTGCAGTGGTTGCGGGGAACACCAGGGAGGATACAGAAGAAAGGGGGCAGGGGAGGAGATAGGAGAGAGCAGTGGCAGTACAGAAGGGAGGACCGGTAGGTTTAACAGGGAACAAGTGAAGGGGAGGAGGCTAGCCTACCAGTGGCAGACAAGGGGACAAATGGAAAGAATGAGGAGGGGAAGAAAAGGTGTTGGTCATTGGGGATTCCATTATCAAGGGCATACGCTGGGTAAGGGAATGGGACTTAAACAGGAGAAGGAATGTCAAATGTGTTCCACAGATGGAAGCGGCGTGGGCAGGGCCTAGGATTGAGGAAATGATAAGGAACCTGGGGGGGGAGGACAAACCTCACTTGATCATTCACCTAGGGACAAATTGCTAGGCAGAAAATGAGGTAGAAGTGGTGCAACAAAGGTTTAAACAGCTGGCAGGGTGCTGCAAGGGGGTCACCAAGTTCAGTGGCACTCTCTGAGGTAATCCAGGTCCCCAGTGCCAGTACAAGCAGAAAAAGGAGAATAGAGGAGTTCAAAGACCGGCTAAGGGACTGGTGCATGACGGAGGGATTCATTTGCATTGGAGGGTGCGGTGACAAGTGAAAGGATGAGAACTATAAGCAAAAGACAGGCTGAACCTCAGCGAGGAGGGGTCTAGAGAGCTTAGAGGAAAAATGGTAGAATATGTGAATGATGCCCTGCTTTTAAACTGATTAAGGGGGATTTTGAAGCTAGGGAAGGCATGGAGGTCATCAAGGAAGTTGGAAACTAGCTGGCATTCCCTCACAAATGGGGGTAGGGAATAGAAAAAGGGATGGTGAAATGGAAGGCAGGAGATTTGGAAGGCCATGTGTGCGAATGCTCAAAGTCTGGGCAACAAGATTGCAGGCCTAAATGCCACCATGGCAGAGGAGGACCTGGATCTATTCGCCATCACTGAGACCTGGTGCAGTGAAAACTGGGACTGGGATATGGCAGTACCAGGATTCACTCTCTTTAGAAAGGGCGGGATCAGAAGAAAGGTGGGAGAAGTAGCTCTTTATGAAAGGGATAGCAAAAAAGGCTACAGAAATACAAGGGGAATGGGAGGAGTGGAGGCACTGTGGGTCACTCTGCAGAAATTGAATGGGGCTATTATCTGTACTGGAGTGATATACAGACTTCCAGCACAGAAGGAAGAAGTGGATGGGGAAATGCTGGAAGCAATCCAAAGGCTGGCTCGCAAGGGAGAGTTGTTGCTGGTGGGAGACTTCAGCCTACCTGATGTGGATAGGTGACTTCCAGCAGTGGCAAGTTCCTAGAGCAGGGACATCTAGGACTCCTTGCAGGGGGTGTTCCTCAGGCAGCTGGTAGAGGAACCTACTCATGGGGCAGCAGTACTGGAACTAGTGCTGATGAACAGGGACAGTGTTGCTGATGTCACAGTGGCAGACCACCTGGGGACCAGTGATCATTGGACGGTGTGGTTTGGTGTAAAAACTGGGTTTGCACCGAGCCACACAAGGACGATGGTCATGGACTTTAGCAGGGCTGATTTCAAGACAATGGGAGAAGGCCTCAGGGATGCCCTGGCAGAGACAGTGATACTAGGAGGAGTCAAGGACCAATAGGCAAAAATAAAAGAGGGTATTGAAAGAGCTACAAACCTCTGTGTCAGGCATGTCTGCAAGGGCAAGAGGAAAAGGAGACCACTATGGTGTTCTAGAGTGCTAGTGAAACAGAGCGAAAAAAAAAAACAACTAGCATTTAGAAGGTACAAAAAGACACAGAAGGAGGAGGATCAGATAAATTACCAGGAGAAACAAATCCAGAAGCAAATGGTTTAATACCTTTTATTGGACCAACATAGATGTTACAAAAAGAAAACAGCACTTAAGCTTTCAGACTAGCCAAGTCGTTCCTCAAATGCTCACTGTATGCTAGTTGTTTAGAGAGTCACATTCTATTAGCACCCAGATCATACATAAAAAACTAAGAAAGAATTCTCATTGGTTTAAAATGCCTTTTTTAAAAAACAACTGAGATTGACATGAGGAACCAGATTCTACCAGTGTGCTATTGCTGAGAAACTTTCCAAGGTCAAATGTCAACAGAAGCAGATAACATGAATACTCAAGCAGACAGTCTCACTAGCTTAAATTATGAATAAATGAGTGTGTTATGTGATTACATTCTTAATTAAACGCAAGACCTTTAGATTTAATACCCACATAAGTGCATGTTAAAATGTGATATTATTGTAAAATACTATAACACAGAAATGTTCTATATACTATATACTGTATGGAAATGTGAGTGTATAAAGAAAAGTTACCTAGTATGAACAACTGTTTCACACATTCGTACATAATTAAACCTATCTGGAGACATTTTCTAAACTATACTGTCAACCAGTTAAACTCCATAAGCATTAAGACCTTCAGTGCTGTAACAATATTTTTCACAAGATAATACTGATTATCAGAATTAGTGCCAAATAAAAATCATGTCTCTCAAGGACCCCCTAGAAAATGAGTTGATGCATCCTAAATTGTTCAGAGTTCAATAATGTGTCAGTATATAATCAAATTATTATATGTATAGTAACAGTCTTAGTAATCTGAATAAAAACAGATGGAATTAAACCCTCCCTCGCAACCCCCAGGAAAAAGATAATTAGTAGAAATAAGTATATATTCACTATAAATGTGAACCAAGAGTCCTAACACACAATAACATCATTATGATATATACCTGAATGTAAGCCTTTCCTCACTGTAACCATAACCCTAACCCCATACTTTATTTCAAAACCACCCACACACAGCCCCCTTCCTCACAAAAAGCTACACAGCATCCTCCTACCCCCCAGCACACACTCAAAGATTCTCCACCCCCCACCACAAGACAACCAACCATTTCCCTACCCCCCACACACATGGTTTTTAGGAGGGAAACCAGCATGTATATAACCAGTTAAAATGGGCTCTATGGGCTTGATTCTCAAAAGCATGGCACAAGTCACACCATAGGTGATTTGCACCAAATGCCGGTCCACTGGGGATCCTGTGCCTGATTCTCTATCGGGCACTGCCCCCATGGCTACATCCCACAACTTGCGTCAACCCAAGCGGTGCTCCAAAGGGAGGGCACACCTGAACATGGTGCTTCATGCCTGCGGTAATGCCCACTAACAGGGCACTGCCCTCTCAGCCCTGATCCCTGGGAAACATGACAAAGTAGCTCCCCCAGCCCCAATCCCCCACAACCTTAATACACCCCCCAGCCATGATCCCCGCAACTGGTTTGCAGTAGCTCCCTCCCAGCCCTGAACTATGAATGAATGTTCTAGCCCCTGCTGATTATAGTTCCCCCAAGTCCTAATCCCTGAATTTATTATTCCCCTTCCTCAGATAAGTTATATGTACAAATAAACGCACATTTGATATTAACTATAGCCCCTGGTGGTTCAGTGGCCCCTCACTGGTGTGCCAGACCACCCCACTCTCCCCGACTCATACCTGGTTGCTGATTAGCACATCCCACCTTCACAACTGTGGTTGAGTTGTTGACTGAGCTCTATATGAGTGTGTACTGTAAATAGTACCCGCTCCATGAATGACAACAGCTATCATCCATTGAGCATCTACTGTTTACAGTACGTGCTCATACAGGGCTCAGTCAGCAGCTGGCCACGGTGGTGAGTGGTGGGTTGTGCCTGTCACCAGCTGGGTACTGGTTGGGAGCAGGGTGGTCTGGCACTGGCTGGTGGAGGCCACTATATCACCTAGGCTATGGTTAATAACAAACATACATTTATTTATACATGTAGAAATATGGAAGGGGATAATAAACTCGGGGATCTGGACTTGGGGGTGGCATAGCCCAGCAGGGCATCGGCATTACATTTGGGGTTCAGGGCTGGGAGTGGGGCTACTGTAGACCATATGCAGGGATCGGGGCTTGGGCGGGGTGTATTAACATTGTGGGAGGTTGGGACTGGGGGGTGCGATAGCCCACAAGGGCTTCCTTATTGTGCATATTGGGGATCATGAATGGAGGGGCTGTTGTCTGAACGTGGGGGGGCTGTATGGATCACAGTCACTTGGGCACATTGGTGCATCCCCAGTGTATGGCAAAGTGCACTTACGCCAGCTCATGGCTGGTGTAACTGTACTTTGATGGATGTCCTCCGGTGGTTGTTTGAGAACACCACATTTGAGGTTGCAGCAGCCGCCTTTTGGGAATAGGGCACTGCTGCTGCTGCTGCTGTAAACTCCCTTGTGCCATGTCTCATTGAGGCTTTGGGCACAACAATGGCTTAAGCCCTCTTTGACGCATGCAGGCTGCATTTCAGAATAGCAATTGATATATCATTGGATGCAAGGTGCCACTTGCATCAGAAATGTTTGGCGCATGCACCTTGCATCCCTCTAAAGGCTTTGAGAATCTGGCTCCATGAAAATAAAAACAGAAAACGACAACACACTGAAGTCTTGTTAAATGTCCATCCTTTGATGTAAAGGCCTGTGTAAGTTTAAGCAGGGTAACAACCAAATAAACAAACAGGAGAAACAAAGGGAGGCTGGGAAGGCAGTGAGCAGAGCAGAGGCACAAAAGGAGGAGAATATTGCCCAGCTGATAAAAAAGTGGATAAAATCTTCCTTAGATATACAGTAAATGGTGAGAAGAGGAAGACCAATGGGGGGATAATAAGGATAAAAGTAAAGGGGGGGGTCTGTAAGGAAGGGGACCAAGGGAAGACCGACATATTGAACAGATACTTTTGCTTAGTATTTACAGTAGAAAGGGTAGGTGAAGGGCCAAAGATAAAGAACAGTTGCAAAATTGTTAGGGAGGTGGACTCTAGTCCTTTTACAGAGAAGGAAGTCCTCAGGGTACTAGCGAAATCAAAAGCTGACAAGGCAATGGAACTGGATGGTATTCACCCTAGGATACTGTAGGAGCTCAGGGAGGTACTGGCTGCACCCCTGACAGCTTTATTCAACTTATCACTGGGAACGGGTGGTTCCAAGGAACTGGAGAAGGGCAGATGTGGTCCCACTTCATAAAAGTGGGAATAGGGAGGAGGCAGGTAATTACAGACTTATCAGTCTGACTTCAGTAGTGGACAAGGTTATGGAATCACTATTGAAGGGAAGGATAATGGAATACCTTGAAGCTAAAGCAATTGGATTGCTGGATCAACGGCAACATGGTTTCATGGGAGAGGTCTTGCCAGACAAACCTGATAGGTTTCTTTGACTGGGTGACCAGGGAAGTGGATCAGAGTGGAGTGGTAGATGTGGCATACCTGGATTTCAGGAAAGCCTTCAACACTGTTACACATAGAAGACTGTTGAACATGCTGGCCTGTCTAGGAGCTGGACAGAAAGCAGTAAACTGAGTAAGAAGTTGGCTGAGCAACAAGAGTCAGAGGATGGTGATAAATGGAGTCCACTCCGGAGAAGGCAGGGTGACCAGTGGGGTGCCTCAGGGGTCAGTACTAGACCCAGTCCTCTTCAATGTCTTTATTAGCATCATTGCAGAAGGCTATAAGGGAAAGTCTGCCTGTGTGACAGATTTTCAAGTGTTTGGCAGCTTGAATTTAATGCTAACAAGTGCAAAATCATGCACTTGAGGCACAGAAAACTGTGGGTTATGTACCAATTGACAGGGGAGGTACTGGTAGCCACAAAACAGGAAAGGGACCAGGGGGTGATCATTTCTGATGACCTGAAGGTAGCCAAGCACAGTGAAAAGGCAATAGGAAAGGTGAATAGAATTCTGGGGTGCATAAGGAGGGGTATCACCAGTAGGAAGAAGGAAATATTAGCCCTGTAAAGGTCACTGGTAAGACTACACCTCAAGTACTGTGTCCAGTACTGGAGGCTCCACCTCTGGAAGGACATAGGTAGGGTGGAGATGGTGTAAATGGGTGGAAACCAGGAAGATGCATGGATTGCATCAAATGCCCTACAAGGAGAGACTAAGAGAACTGAATATGTATTCGCTGGAGGAAAGAACGGAAAGGGGAGATATGATAGAAACATTCAAGTACATATCAGATATTAATAAGGTACAGGAAGGCAGCATTTTCCGCAGAAAGATGGATTCGAGGACAAGGGAGCATGCTATGAAGCAGGAGAGGGGAAGACTCAGAAGAAATGTGAGGAAGTATTTCTTCACAGAGATGGTGGTGGAGGCATGGAGTGGCCTCACAGAAGAGGTGGTGGGTACTAGAATGGTCACAGGATTCAAGCATGCGTGAAACAGATACAAGGGGATCTTGGAGGTAACACAAAGGGTGGGGACAAACGCAGATCATGTAGGGCCTTCAGTGCCACAGTAGGCAGGGAAAATGGGCAGACTGGATCTGCAAACAACTTCTGCGTTTCTGTGGTACTGGGCTCTGTCCCATGGCCTACAGCTGTCAACCGTGCATCACTAAGGTCTTTAAAATGTCTTAACAGAGAGACTATTCAGGTCGCAGTACAAGATTTGAAAATGGAAACTGCTGAGTTTCGTTGTAGATGACCTGTTTGCAAGATTGCGCCAACCAGAGCTGGACCTTTTTGTAGTGATTAAATTGGAAATGTTTAGGAGGTGGAACTGTAACATTCATAGGAAGTGGAACTGTCATCTCTAGGTGGAACTGTCCAATAATATTTAGTGGAGAAAGATATCGGAGGAGGTGGAGCTGAGTTCTTGTGAGTTCCTGCCCAACATTCCCACACGATGTAAAACTGCAGCATTTCTGCATACTCGCGTCAGGTCCTAGTTTTCTGTTGGGACGTATTATCCCTTTCTTGGAAGGGGAGATTCCTGTATATATTTCCCCAATTCCTATAATACAGATGGTGCTGACAAAGCTGCAGATGGAGAGTGTCCCTCTCATCCTCATTTCTCCACTGTGGCCTCACCATACTGTATCTGGTTTCCACTGCTGCAGCAGGTGGCAGTGGAATCTCCAGTACTCCTACTATTGTGTCTTTGTTTGTAGTCACAGGGCAGGGGATCTCTGATCCATCTGGACCTGAAGTTCCTCTATCTGCGTGCATGGCTCCTGAAAACATAGCCATGGCATGTTTTGGGGGTTCCCCTAAAGTTGTTGATGTCCTGGTTGCAGCAAGAAAACCTTCCGCTAGGCATACTTATTCCTTGAAATGGAAGCAGTTCACTTTTTGGGCTGTTTCCAGGAATTTGGACATATTCATCTGTCCTGTGAATGCTGTGTTGGAATTCTTGTTGTCCTTGTTAGATTCTGGCCTAATGTACAGTATTCCTTATTTAAGGTGCATATAGCCAAAATATCAACTTTCCTGCCCCTATTGATGGCCGTACAGTTGCCCAATTAGAGATGGCCTCTAATTTTCTGAGAGGTAATTTACATATAAAACCTATCCACAATCGACTCCCCCTTGGGACCTGAAGTTTGTGCAGGAGAAACTGATGTTGGCTCCTTTTGAGCTGGCCGTGAGTTGTGGTTTACATTTCCTGTCATGGAAAATATAATTGTTAGTTGCAATCTCTACTGCTTGAAGGATTTCAGAGCTGTAGAGTGTAATGAGTGAGCCTTATTTGATTTTTCACAAAAACAGTTTCTTTGCACACAAATCCTAATTTTCTCCTGAAGTTGGTATCGTAATGTAATCTGAATCAAATGATACACCTTCTGTTTACTACTCTGAGAATACCAATCAGGGTAAGGCATTGTTTCATACTTTAAATGTACATGGAATACTCGGATACTATGTCACCAAGTGCTGCAGAAAGTCCTGTCAGCTTTTATTTCATTTGACCTGGGAAAGAGGACTCTCCTGTGTCTAAACAGTGCTTGTCCAAATGACTGGCACATTGTATTATGTTGTGTTATAGGAAGTATGGTAAGGGACTTCCTAATGCACTGCAGGGTCACTTCACAGCAGGTATGGCTACTTTGGTTGGTTGTTTCAGAAATGTTTTGGCTGCTGCCCTTTGTGCTGCAACCACATGGAGCACTGTCCACTCCTTCACTAAGCATTACAGTCTGGACATAGTCTCTCACAGATGTGCTGGCTTTGGACTTGATGTGTTGCAAAGCCTGCTGTCTTAAATATAATATCAGCGTGTACCAACTTCCCAGTGGCTTTTGGGACTACTTGGGACTCATTCCAAAGGTGTGGCCTACTTGAAGAAGATAGAACAGCTACATACTTACTATAATGGTAAATCTTTGAGATAATCGCTTCCATTAGGCCACGCCATCTCTTCCCCTGCTCCCCTTTACATCAGGTATTGTGTCCTGTTCTTACCCATGACTAACTTGTCCAGCACCTGGTTTTGCCTTGTATGCTTAGTGTTGGTATGATCTCCTGGTTCCCCACAGTTGGAGGTCCTCCAAGTGTAATCTGTAGTGGGGAACTGGAGAGGGATGGGATCACCTACATTTACTGTATATAGACCCTGATGCATGAATCATCATGAGTGCCCCCCCTCTCCCGGCTAACAAAAGTTTATATGTGGTCCTAGTGCCTGGCGACTATAGTTCCAAATGTGTTGCCTAATGAAAGAGATTCTCTCGAAGATCTGGTGTTACGGTAAGTACATAACTGTTGTTCACATGTCTGGCTGCTGTCACAATGAACAGGAGGTAGTTAACTAGTCTGACGTCTCACCTTCAGAGTTCCCTAAAGAGCTTCAATCTCCCTATGGAAGCCCTACAAACACATCCAGGTCAGATGCTCCACTCCTACTCTGCCCTGCTCTTGCAATAGGATGTGAATGCAATGGGGCACCCTGAGTGAGGGACTCCTCTTCTACAGCCCTGGGAGCTTCCTGCTCAGCTATGCATACCTCTCAAGTGTCCTTGATTTTCAGGGCCGTCCCTGATTTTGCCTCAAAATTTGACTCTGTCCCTCCTAAAATTTGTGTTTTTGTGGCTAAACAGTGGGGACTGTAAGCACAAAACTATGTCAAGCATTAAAGTTACAGACTTGTTCTTCTTTAGAAAATGCATTTTTGCACTAAGCCCCATATTCTACCAGCTTTCTGGGTGGGTAACTCTAATTTTGAAGATGTGTCCCTGATTTTGGTCTTTTGCCCCTGATTTTTTTAAGCCTTGTCCCTCATTTATGAGGCAGGAGGTTGAGAGGTATGCAGCTATGAATGGAGGAGGCAGGTCACATGGTCTCTGGTTCAGGTAATCATCTAAAATGGCACAATTTCATTTTCCTGTCTTAGGAGATTAAAAAAAAACAGCAAGTAACTTGCTTACAGCTCAGTTTTAATGTAAAATCCTTCAATTTTCATCTCTGTCAAGTGCTGATGCTGGCGCTATCCCCACTCTGCCATAAGCACAGATATATTACATGGTGAGACAGTAGAGAGGGAGATGGCAAAGCTTAACATGATTGACAATAGACTTTCCTGTATCATCTTTGATGCCCCCTTCCCTCCACAGTATGCATCACCATAAATTGTATTCCGAGTTGGGGTGACTGTAACAATATGATCACAGGCACCTACTGTACATGTTTTCAATTACATATATAAGTGACACATATGCATGTGCCATCATTATTTCTTAGATAATCTGACCTTGAGGAATACAAGAGTGAGTTTAAGGTCGGCAGATGGGGTGGAATATCAACTACTCTCTGCCAGGACAAACCTGGGGATGTCACCTTTTTATTATCAAGGTCCCTCTGTGTGGAATTCTCTCCCCTATACATTAAGACCTCTGTAATAATTTGCCATGTATTTTTACAGCATGTGTGCTTTTTTGTTTAATATTTTATACCTGTGTCAGCTATGTATTAGCAGCTGAGGTGACAAGGTCTTGTGTTATTTGGAGATCATATTCCTGCATTATCCTAGATTCGGTGGGGCCAGCTACACTTCATCTAAGGTTAGGTGGGACCAGCTGAACTT
This sequence comes from Neoceratodus forsteri, assembly GCA_016271365.2. Classification (NCBI taxonomy): domain Eukaryota; kingdom Metazoa; phylum Chordata; order Ceratodontiformes; family Ceratodontidae; genus Neoceratodus; species Neoceratodus forsteri. Next base: position 997,431,930 of record CM057458.1, on the reverse strand, counting down.
CTTTCTCTCTGGGAAGTGTCTTGTGTTCTGTGTAAACAGCAGGGCCCCTTTCCTGTTAATAGATTGCTGTTTTGGGGGAAACTTCAAAGCTGCTGTGCTCCTTTCATATCAAAGGAAATGTGACTTTAAACATGACTTGTTTCAGATGGGATGGCATCCCACAGAGAGGGCAGCTGGGGAAGAAAAGGCTGAAGCTGCAATCTGCAAAACTAGGGTCTAGATTGCAAATCCAGTTTGGGCCTGTTCTCCAAATGGGTGGTTCACCAGGGACAAAAAGATGGCCAAACCAGTGATGTCAGAGAGACATGTATGATAATGTGACATGATGGGCTAGCCAAAGTCATTTGGGGTTTGTGTTTGGCCATCAGAAGGTGGTTAGCACTGAGACTCTAAGCAAGCAACATCAATGGTTCAAGTCTGCTGTAACTCATTGAGTTCCCAGTTTGGGTAAGCATCTACTATGCTTAGTATTTAGTAAGGCTATGCCAATAATGAATATTATATCCCAAATACCATGAATAATGTGATATTCATTATTCAGAATCCAAATAACGAAGAGCTCACTATTCGTCTGTAATTGAGGAATAATGTAATCCCCCTTCCCCCACCCTCAGATAGCACCCAAAACCACCTCCTCCCAACCCAAGTTCCCCAACCACTATTACAATATTAAAAAATAAAAAGGCAGCAAATTATTTTGAGGGCGGGTGGCACAACCCCACCATGTACATTCAACCACCAGTTTCATTGCTAAATTAAAGTTAGTCCTCTCAGTCCTCCACCCCCGCCACATAGACAGCAGCCCCGCCTCCCCACTCCCTAACTGCTCCTAAACAAGATATATAAATGCAAGGGGAGGCAGTCAGTGCAGCTCACCCTACTCCACTGCCAGCTGTCTTCTGGTGAATGAATTGCACCTGCTTGTTCTTTACACAGAGAAACAGCTGATTACGTGATCAGTTTGTTCTCTATAAAAGTGCAAGCAGGCACGGTTTCATCTCACAAGAAGGCAGCTGGCCATGGAGAAGGGAGGGCTGCACTGGCTGCCTTTTTCTTACATTTATATATCTTGTATAGGTGCAGGCAGGGTGCAGGGGGAGGCAGGGGCCGCTGCTGGCTACCAGGGGTGTGTGTGGATGAGGACCATGGTGAGCACTGTTAATTTTTAATTTAGTAATGAAAACTGGTGGCCGTCCATGTAGGTGGGTGGGATTGTGCTGCCCCCCCCCCCCAAAATAATTTGCTGCCTTTTTTTTAATTTTAATATTGTAATAGTGGTTGGGGAACTTGGGGGGGGCTTTGGGTGCTATCTGAGGGTGGGGGAAGGGGGTTATATTTTTTTGCCGAATACAAATATTCGGCTGAATATTCGGTCATGTTGGCCCTGAATACCGAATATTCTAAAAAAGGTATTTGCACAGCCCTAGTATTTAGATAAAAGAGAGTTAGGTTATTCTGTGCAGCACCTATCTGTTTCAAAAAAATCTATCTTTTTGTCTCGGTTGATATGCTGTATTCACCATCATCTTTGTGTGTATTATTCTGTAACATATGTAATTCAGTGTGCTTATGCAACTTGGTATGATGTATGCTTGTGTGACTTGAATACATTGTGGCTATTTGCCTCTCTATATGTGGGATATACCGCTCTGTAGGAGTACAACGGCAAGGAACCCTAGAGGAGGGTTCCATCCCTGGGATCCATGATGCTGCATCGACAATTTCTTGTCAACATGATGTTTCCCTGTCACCACTACATCAACCGGAATTGCAGTCGGGATGGTGCCGCTGAGATGAAACTTCTTGTTTTGTTGGGGCGCTGTGCCGCCCGCACCCTCCATGCAGGGGGCTATGCCCCCTGCACCCCCCTACTTAAGATTCTCAACTCCAAGATGGAGATGAGTCAGGGACGGGGTGCAGGACCTTGGGAAAGGGTGCTGGGGTCCCAGGTGGGCTTCACAGCGATGTGGTGGTGATGTCAGTATTGACCATGTCACTGTAAAGTTGTCACTGTAGCGATGGTATACCCAATGCCTGTAGGTGCTGTGGGAATGATTCCCTTGGCTAAAGGTAGCTTAGGAAGAAGCCCATGGAAAAGAGATATGTGCCACTGAAGGAGGAGAGGAGAGGAGAGGAGAGGAGGATGGTGGGGCAGAGAAGAAATGAATCCTGGAACAGTCCAGGAGGAGTGGCCTTTTAAGGCCTGATGGGGGAATGATGTTGTTGATCTGCCCATTGAACCACAGGCACAGCTGTTGCAATTCAGTGTGCTTACGCAACTTGATCTGATGTATGCTTGTGTGACTTGGATACATTGTGGCTATTCGCCTCACTGTCTGTGGGATATACCACCCTATAGGGGTATGACAGCGAGGAACCCTAGAGGAGGGCTCAACCCCATGGGTGCCGCAGGAATGATTCCCGTGGCAAAAGGTAGCTTAGGAAGAAGCCCCAAAAACATACCCAAAAGGGTGTCGAGCACGGAAGAGGCAAGAAATTGGAATATATCAAGACCGAAAACTAATGTGATAGACATAGATGGGAAGGGCAAGAGAAGAATGAGATATGACAAGGACGATGAATGAAAGGGAAGCTGACAAGAAGCAGAAGGGTGGACTTCCCAAGGAGAGAGGGAGCAGCCGGGGCCACCATCCAACTCCATCCAACAGCAGAACCTAACTATGGAACCTATGAAAGCACTAAACCTGTCTAATATTATGACCATCGGCACGGAGGAGAAGAAAAATTCCCTTTGAGGAGGAAACATCTGGGGATCCAGAGCCTTGGTTGCTGCCCCTCCAGGTTGAAAGACGTTTTGGTTAGTGACAGCTCAGCTACTGCAATTTAGAGCCGATACTGAGGGAGGAGGAGAAAATTCCAATTTAGATCCCATAGCCACCTAGGTGCATGCTGTATGATCCTAAGCAAGTCACTTAACTTCCTTGTGCTCCCAGGTCGCATCTGGAAACAAGCTTCAGCTTAGTGTGCTACTCGTGGTTAAACAATGTTCCCTTTACGTCTAACAGGAATGCTGTTGAGGGCTGTGAGCAACGTCTCTGCAACTAGATGCCCAACAGCAAAGGAGGAGAGAAGTGACTGTTAAGGCACTCAGTCAGCCTACACGAGCCTATGAAACAGACCAGGTGAACCAGAGGTGGTCAGATGGAGAATGGCGTGGAGGGTGCCTCTGAACCCACTCGGGTAGCCAAAGGAGCCCTGGTGATGAGAGCCCCACCCCTCGCAGCTTGAAGTAATAAATTCTACATCCAGAGATGTTGCCGAAATGAGGGATGACTGAAGGTCCACCCAGACCAAAGACATTCTCACTATGGGCCAGGGAGAAGAACCCTGCTCCGAGCTTTGCATACTCTAGATGCGGACTTCATGGATGCAGAGCAAGACCATTGACTGCAAGCTAGCCCTGAGCTATGGAGCAATGGACACAGTAGGCACGTCTCCGAGTGGAGAGCAGCTCAATTCGAGGTAGCATGGGACCCAGTTGAGAGGTACGCTTGAGTAGCCAGTGGGAGCGAGTAGACCTACAGAGAGATCAAACTGAGCGAAGAAGACCCTGATGAAGCTCGAGAGGAGGCTGGATGAGGTTAGTAACCACAGAAGTGCATGCCAACTGGGTCCAATGAAAAGCCAAATTAGGAGTGGGTTGAACTGTATGAAGGTAAAAAAGAGAACGGCAGGGTGAAACCCGCAGCTGATGGGGAGGTACAAAGTACCAGGAGTAGTGAGATAGGGACTATGAAGTCGGAATAGACGAGTGGAGGAATCGAGATACATATACGAGGTTCGCTGATGGAGGGAAGCCTAGGAGGTTTGTATGGACTGCAGAATGGGAAGGAAGGAGACGAGGATGGCCGAGCAAAGCCCACAGCCTATGCAGAGTGGAGGAGTCGATGCGGGAGGACAGAATGGTTGAGAAAGAATGAACTATACTTGATGGTGGATTGAAAGCCATGAGGGCCTGAACGATTTAAGGTGAAGTATGAAATGGACAATGTACGATAATGAAATGAAGGCAAGGCAAGGCAACTTTATTTATAAGGTGCCCAATCCTGGAGGTTTTGGGCACTGAACATAAATGAAAACAGTTTTAAATAAAACATAATAAAACCTCATTTAAAACCATACCATGATAAAATTCAGTGAAACAGAGGTCTCCAAGAGTCATCTTCACAGGACTGGCCAAAGCTAAAGATGTTATTAACAGTTAAAAGCCAGGCTGAAGAGGTAGGCCTTTAGCCTCCCCTTAAACACCTCAATCGAGGGGGCCTCACAGACTGCAGGTGGAAGTGAGTTCCACAGGGTTGGCCCAGAGACACTACAAGCATGATCTCCTGATGTCTTGAACCAAACCCTGGGAACGTCCAGGAGGTCCCTTGAGGAGGAGCGGAGGGAGCGAGCAGAGGACACTGGTGTCAGGAGCTCAGATTGGTAACCAGGGCCCAGCCCATATAGGGCCTTAAAGGTGAGAAGACCCACCTTGAAAAGGGCCGTCTACCTGACTGGCAGCCAGTGCAGAGCATGCAAAACTGGGGTCACACGACTGGCCCGTGAAAAGCCAGTCAGTAACTGCGCGGTGCATTCTGCACTAGTTGCAGTCTGTGGAAGGTCCCTCCTGTGACCTTGAAGTACAGAGCATTACAGTAGCCGAGCCTTGACGTCACAAAGGCATGTACTAATGTCGGCAGGTCCTAGGGCGGAATCAGGGGCTTGATCCAGGCAGTGCTTCACAAGTGGTAAAAAACACTGCTGACTCCAGCTGACACCTGATCTTCAAAGGCCTGTCTGTAATGAAGGATCACACCCAGATTTTGCACCCTCGGAGAGACCACCAATGGAGTAGACCCCAGAACAAGTCCAGAGTCAGCCCCCATTGGCAACCCATCACGCCAGTGACCAGGCTTAATCACCAGGACCTCAGTCTTAGTCATGTTGAGCCAGCTGGAAGCCATCCAGTCATCGATTTTAGTCAGACAGCTGTTAAGCACATCAACCGCTCCCGATGTTCTGAGTACAAAAGATAAATACAGTTGGGTATCATCTGCATAACAGTGAAACTCCACACTGTATTGTCGAATGATCTCGCCCAGAGGCAGCATGTACACTGTGAATAACATCGGCAACAGGGTCGAACGCTGAGGTACTCTGTGTGACAGTGGCATTGGGGGAGGAGGAGAAATTCCCCATCACCATCCGCTGCACTGTATCGAGCGATAGGACTCAAACCATTTGATGACAGTACCGGCGAGTCCACAAAACTCAAAGTCAGTCAAGAAGCACGATGTGATCCACAATGTCAAAGGCTGAAGAGAGAGAGATTGAGGAGCACAAGAACTACCCTGTCTTCTCTATCTCTAGCCCTAAGCAGATCATTATGCACTCTCACTAGAGCAGTTTCAGTGCTGTGTCTGGCCCGAAAACCTGACTGGAATGGCTCATAAATATCCGAGGACACTAGGTGATTCTCGAGCTGATGTGCCACCAATTGCTCAAAAACCTTGCTCAAAAATGGCAGGTTTGAGATCGGATGGTAATTTGCCAGGGTGTCTGGGTCAAGGGATGTTTTCTTTGTGAGGGGCTTCACCAGCCTGGAAGGCTGGAATGGTGAAGGTGAGATATGAATTGGATGATGTATGGTAATGGAATGAAGTCGTGATGGCCAGTATGGGTAAGGTGAGGTATGAAATGGATGATGAATGATAATGGATGAAAGCCTTGAAGGCTGATATGGTTTAGGGTAGGTAAGAAGGCAAGTAAGGTAAGGAAGGATGAGGTTTGATAACTATGGAGGTTTGACACAGAGTGGAGGATATATGAGTCAAGTGGTCCAGAACATAGGACTAGGGTAAGAGGAAGATACGAGTAGGTAAGGTGATAGCAGGATAGGGAAACATCCCCAAAAAGAAAGCATGAGCAGAGAAAATAAATGACACAATGTCAGAAGTAAGGGAGTAAAAATGAAGGTTTACCATGGGGTCAGAGGGAGGCATCTGGACTAACTCCAACAGAAGGTTGTACGACTAAAAACGAAACTCCGTCCACTACAGGCGGGTAGTCAGAAATAGGGAAGCTGAAGGACGGGGGTTGGGGGAGAGGCTGAGTAGACTGAACATAGGACAAGGGAAGAGAAATATGTGAATAAGGGATGGAATGGGAGGACAGGAAAACTCCAAAAGACAGCACAGGGCGAGAGAGAGGGAGGGTTGAGGAGTTTAGGAGGAGAAGATTGGATGGTTGAAGGAGCAGCGGAAGTCGGGGAGAGACAATGTAGAAGAGAACATGGGATAAGAAACTGTCCTGCTGCCAGAAGCCACAAGGCCCACCATGGCAGCAAAGTCCCCCGCCATGGGAAAAAACAAGGGAGCCATGAATGAGGCACCAGGACATGAAACAGCAGAAAGAAAGAGTGAGAGAAAAAACTGAGGTAAAACCAGCAGCCGAAGCAGGCTGACAAACATACAGCATGTGAGGAAATTTGAGGTAGTTGTGCTTTTAAGACAAAAGAGCAGTCGAATCCTGGAAGCGAGGAAGTGATGATGGAAAGCCAGAGCCCCCCAAGTGAGGCAGCAAGATGATGGATATGAGGGAATGAAGAAAGAAAAAGGAAAACGGCCAGGAGTCAAGTAAGAATGAGGAGAGGGTACAGAAGCATGCGGTGGCAGTACCAGCGGGAAAGCAAATGAGAATGGTCGATGCAGTGCTCTAAATATGAGGGGAGCAGTTGGAAGTGTGGAACAGATGACGAGCATGCAACGGTGGTAAGCTAAGAGCCGGTAAGGCAGTCCTGGATGGAGGTGAGGAGCAAAGCAGATGGCACGAGTAGCGAGTAAACTGAAAGGGCAAGGTGTCTGTGAGGGAGTGGTGGAACACAGTGCCCTAGCAGAGCCGCAGCAACAAGCTGGCAAATCAAGAACCTGTATTTTAATTCTGTTTTATTGCTTTAAAATAGAAGCAATCTGTAACTCAGTGCAACTCAAAGTACTTCGGTTCATTTGAGCTATCCTTGTTCATAAATCCTATTAAAAAAATCTAATACTACTGCTACATTGGGAGACAGCCTTCATATTTTCATTGATGATTATCTCAAAGTTCCTTTCATCCTTTGATTGCTCCACTTTCACACCATTGATCCAATACTCTGTTTCAAGACCTTGCATTTCATGTCACTGGCTTGAAAAAACAGAAAAGAAAATGAGGAAAACAGATCTGATAACAAAGCTGGGAGTAACCTGACAGAAATTACTAAAACAGATTGAGCACCTGCCAGAGAAAGAAAAGTGTGACACAGACATACTGCATCCTGAAGGAGAGGTAAGCTTATGCTGAACACCACCCAAATCTGAAACTGAGAGCTGCTCCTGAGGAGAAAGATAAAGTGACCACCTTCTGAAGCCTGCTGAGCCCCTGCAGCACCAGAGACTGGGATGCCAACAGCAGAATCAGATGCCTCACATTGAGTGCTGACTGTATACCGTCGCTACAGCGACAACTTTACAGCAACATGGTCAATACCGACATCGCCACGTCACTGTAAAGTCTGCCTGGGACCCCAGAACCCTTCCCCAAGGTCCTGCACCCCATCCCTGACTCAGCTCCATCTCAAAGTTGAGAATCTTAAGTAGGGGGTGCAGGAAGCATAGTCCCCTGCATGAGGGGGGTTCAGGGGATCAGCCCCCCACAAAACAAGAAGTTTCATCTCCTTGGCACCATTCCATCCACAATTGCGGTTGATGTAGTGGTGTCGGGGAAATGTTGCGCTGACAAGAAATTGTCAATGTGGTGTCATGGATCCAATGCTGACATGGCACTTTGACACCGAGAGAGAGAGAGAGAGAACACCAGCCAGAAAAGGATTGCAGCAAACTGCATAATCTTCCCTTTGCACAGAGCAGGAGATCCCCTGAGACCTAGAACCAATCCAGGGTTAGTCCCCCAACAACAGAAACCTATAAAATAGTTTTCAATTGCTAACTCGACTTGGCCTTCCATCCAGAAGTGAAATACCTCATTTGGAGGCATAAGACCTTTGGGTTTGGTATTGCTTACCTTTTTATTTAAACTGTAACACCTCCAGCCAACCACGTGCAACACATGCAGCATCCGTGGACCATCAGTGGGCCTACACAGATTCCACACCTTGGTACCCTGTAGCATTTTGGGAGATCCTTTAAAGGCTTTAATGGTTCAAGCACTGGTAGTAGTGGGGAGAGGTTGGGCAGACTGGATGCTCTGTACTTTGCACTGTGGTGTGGAGAGAGCAACATTTTATTTATTGATTGATTTTCGTTGACTGGAAAAGGACTAAGCAGTTCTGTTTTCAGCCTTGTTCCAGGTGTGGGGAGGGGGCGATATAGATGGAAACCAACTGAAACTGGACCACATCAACTGTTGGTGATGTTTTCAGGGAGTGGGAGAAATTTGGTCAGGATACCAGGGAAATTCCCGTACTTGAACAACCACCAGGACAGGCAGATAGGACCTTGGTTTAACGTCTTATCTGAAAGATGGCACCCCAGGAGTACAGTACCCCTCCTCATGTTGTACTACACTGTCAGTACTAGGATTTTACTTCAAGTTCCTGGTGTGGGCAAGAACCCCCAACCTTCCAGTCTTCCAGCCTCAGAAGTGAGTATGATGCCTGCTTATCCACTGACACAGAGGGCTGTGCCTGCACAAGCACTTAAATTGCAGACTAAGGAAAGCATTAATTTTGCTTTGGGGTAGCCATGTGTTATCAGGGTAATAAAAGACTAGCTATCTCAATAGCTACTTCGTACTGCTATTAGCCTCCATTTTCCCCATTTAGGGTGAAGCTGTCTAGGCAAAGTTTATTTCTGTTGTTTGAATGCTTGACTGCTGCAAATGATTTAGTGTTTAATAGCATACTTAGTGAGGGACTTGCTATTGTAGTAGGATATTCCAAGGGAGACTTGCCCTAGTGTGGTGGTTGTAGATATTGCATTCCAGAGGGTTGTACCACACTGTCATCAGGCACACTTTAAATTGTCTCCGGGTGGAGACATTATGTTATCTTTAACTACTGGATACAACCTCATCAACCACGAGTGTAATGACCCAGGCCCCTCAACTTTGTACATCTCTACTAAAGTAGTTGCCAACCAGCTTGCTGAGTACCTGGCCATGCACAATATCCTGTGCTATGAACAGCATGGCTTTTGTGCAGCTCACAGCACCACAACCACGCTACTTGAATTCTCCAGCTTCCTGCACTCTGCTCTTGATGCTGGAAGTCCTGCCGGTGCCGTGTTCATTGACCTCTCCAAGGCCTTTGACACGGTTTGCCATACCCTCCTGCTTGACTCCCTCAGATGCCTTGGTTTCTCCCCCAGCCCCCTTGCATGGTTCACCAGCTACCTCTCTGCCAGAACTCAGTGTGTAAAAATCAATAACACCCTATCTGACACATGACCTATCCACTCTGGGGTTCCCCAGGGCTCCATTTTAGGCCCTCTCCTCTTCAGTCTCTACCTCAACTGCCTCCCCTTGGCCTGCCCTAGTAAGATCCTCCTCTACGCAGATGATGCTGTGCTCTTCACCTCTGACCGCAACTCCAGCAAACTCCAGGCCACCCTCCAACAAGCTTTTGATAGAGCTGAGCATTGGTTCACATCACGAAGGCTAGTCCTGAACCTAAAAAAGACCAAAGCTGTGCTCTTCTTGCATCGCCAAAGCAAAGCCAGTGGTGCCCCTCTCGTGATACTGCCTAGCACACTAAACCCCACTGAGCAGGTTTCCTCCTACAAGTATATGGGCATTACCTTTGATTCGGCACTCTTCTTCCATTCCCATATCAATGCCCTTTCTGCTGCCACCAATGTCAGGATTGGACTGTTATACTGCCATAGGGACTGCCTACCACAAGAAGCCCTTAGATTGGCAACCACCTCCTCTGTCCTGTTGCTAATCAACTATGGGCTGCCCATCTATGCTGCAGCTGACAACACTGCACTTGCAAGAATCCATCTCTCTATAAACAAGGCCTGCAGGCTAATGCTGGAGCCCCTAGGCGCATCCACACGTGCCTGCTGTACTCCACCACCAACTTGCTCAACCTTGAAGAAAGACTCCGCCCAAACCTGCCTTCTTGTAAAAAGACCCTGCTAGGGCTGTCCCTCCTGGGGTCGCCACCTCCCTGCAGCGTGCCTTCCCCTCAGTCTCCACCTGCAGCACTGTCAAAACCTCCCTTATTGTCCCCAGGGTAAGGACCTCTATGGCCCAGAGATCCTTTTGCTATCGAGCTCCCTCCTGGTTCAATTCCCTCCCAGCCAACATAGCTAACTCCACTAAGCTTGGTCCTTTCAAGGTCTCCCTCAGAAGCCATCTGACAAGCACTCGCTGCTGCAACTGCACGTTATCCCCCACCTGCCCCTTACCCTCACCCCTAGGCTGGGTCTGCCCTGTCTACTTTTGCTGTAAATACCTGGGATCTCAGGCAACATCTGTTGTCTAATGTAATAAAATATCTCTGGTTGCTACCTGACGTGGTACTCGTGTACCTATATTATGACTACTGTGATCTACCTATTACCAAGTGTGTATCACCAGTGAATTCCTATAACACTGGTTGCTTTTTTAATCTAAGCATTATGTACTGTTCTGTTTTGTTTGCTGTGATGTATTGCTCTCTTGACAAGGTGCCTTTGTAAATGAGTCTTTGACTCAAAGGTCTGTAAACCGATGATCTAATATATAAACTAAATAAATACTAGGTAAGGGTAGTAACCTCAGCATCCATGGTGATCCAGTTAAATGAGGGACCCCTGACTTTTACCCTGTTTTCAGGTCTCTACTCTGAACACAGAACTGAAAAGGTTTATAAGGATATCCACCATGCCCACATCATTCTGAACTCTCACCTGGTTCTTTCTCATCCTTTCAGTGCTCTTCATTATCAATCTTTTCTCCCTTGTTTATCAAATAAAATGTTCACCATTCTCCTCAACTCCATCAGTTCTCAATTCTGTTTCTGTATTTTTCTTCCTTATTTTTTTCATCTAGAGATTCCTCTCTCTTCCTTCATTTTAGACTCAATCTAGTCCTCTTTCTCCCAAAAGCCCTTTTTGATTCCCTTGGTACTGCCCTCACCTGGAACTAAGGCAGATGGGCTTTCCATGTCTCTTGCCCTTGTAACATACCTGACACACTCCCACGTGATGTCTAATACCAAAATGTTGATTGCTGCTTATATATACCCACCATCTTTGTTATTCTCCTTCAGTCTGTCCTCTATGATCTTCCTCATCCTGGTAGAATCTGCTGTCCTGAAGTTAGGGATCGTGTTTTAGGAATTTAAACAGTGAAACTCCAGAAAGATGCTAAAACTCGCTGTGTTATGGTCACTTTGCCCCAAGGGGTCCCCTACATTCAAGTTTGCTTATAATGTCCTGATTTGACATTATCCTGTCCAGGATTGCATTTCTCCATGTTCCACTCTCACCCATTGACTCAGGAAGCAGGTTTGAATTGCCTCCATGAATCTCTTACTGTTTTGACTTTTGGACTCTGGTTAACATCACCGATGAGAACTATACTACTCATTCTGGCTACCTTTCTTTTTTTAGGGGCTGATTACAGTACTGTATATGGGTTGTGGCTTCTCCATGTGGTATGCAGGCGTGTAGCTTTAAAATCAACAACTGTCCCAATACAAACAAGCATTTGTCAATGCCGAACGTTCGCTTGCAGGTATTTGCAGTGGTGTTTGGCATGTATGGTGCTTTACCCTAATGCCCTGTGCGATTGCTGGTATTTGCACAATAAATTGTCAGCATGACCTTGTTGTTACCCCCATTGTGCGCTACATAGGCGGAAACACGTTTTGGGGAGGATGTGAAAAATGACAGCTGTACTGCTCATAAGGAAGTGTGGTAAAATGGCAATGTTGAAAATCTGGAGTGGAAATATTGAAAATTCGCCAAACCTCTGACGTCGCATCGGGAACTGTGCAACGCCTTTCGTAAAACAATCATTGTAGGATTTTTCACCAAATTTTCAACATTGCCATTTTAAAACTCTGCTAATGAACAGTGTCACAGTGATTTTCTTACTGTGTCCATACATTGATTTCAACACCGACTGCGCCATTGTGCACATACATGGGCGGAAAGACATTTTGGGCAGGATGTGAAAACGACAGCTGTACTGCTCATAAGGAGATGTGGTAAAATGGCAATGTTGAAAATCTGGAGTGAAAATATTGAAAATTTGCAAACTTACGAGCTTGCGTAGGAACTGCGCAACGCAGAGTCATAAAACAGTCATTTTTAGGAATTTTTTCACCAAATTTTCAGCACAGCCATTTTAAGACCTCTGCTCATGATCAGTGTCACTGTGATTTTATTAATGTGTCCCATACATTGAGTTCGCACACCGACTGCGCCATTGTGCGCTACATGGTCAGAAACACATTTTGGGCAGGCTGTGAAAAATGACAGCTGTACTGCTCATGAGGAGGTGTGGTAAAATGGCAATGTTGAAAATCTGGAGCGCAGATATTTAAAATTTGTGAACTTATGAGCCTGCATAGGAACTGTGCAACGCACACTCATAAAACAGTCATTTTTTGGAATTTTTGGAAATTTTCAACATGGGTTTTTTGGGACCCCTTCTCATGAATGATGTCACTGTCATGGCGTTATTCGAGGCCAAAGGGTGATTTCATGCAGTGACTGCGCAGTGCCTGCGAAATCACCCTTCGGGCCCGAATAACGCCATGACAGTGACATCATTCATGAGAAGGGGTCCCAAAAACCCCATGTTGAAAATTTGGTGCAAAAATTCCACAAAATGACTGAGATATGCAATAAAGTTGAAACCCCCTATGTAATCCATTATACAGCTTACCGGCATTTCCTTAGTTCGTGGTCGGCTTTGAAGAGTGCAGACGTGTTCCCGGTCCACCGAAGATCATTGCGCCAGAGTCCAGAGGTAAGTATGGGGTGTGGGGTGTGGGAGGCTGGGTCACAGTGGGTGGAGTGCGGATTGTGGGAGGGGGCTGGGAGATGCGCCAGCAGGACCGTTTTGTTTCCACGTTAAAAAAAAAGATGACGTGGGACCTTTGCCACGCTGGGGTGGGCTCCCAACAAGGCAGAAGATGGCTGGGGGTCGAGGCGACGAGGGGATTGGGCACCCCGGCCGGCAAACTACGCTGGGGCGAGGGAGCCAACGGGATTGGGCACCCTGGCCGGCAAAGTAAACGACGGTTTGCCATGCTGGGGTGGGCTCCCAGCGTGGCAGCAGGACAGCTTGGGGGCCATGGAGCCGATGGGGATTGGGCACCCCGCCGGGCAACAACATTTGCCAGGGTGGGCGCCAGCGCGGCACCAAAGCTTTGGTGGGGGCGGACGGCACGGGGGAGGTAGCGCAGACGCAGTAAGCGCGCTTTCTCAGTATGGCAGTGGTGCTTTCCTTGAAGCAGATGAACACCGCTGTCATACTGAGCTCCTGCACCCATTGGTGCAGGACCACCACACCTGCTCAAGGGAGCAGTGCATTGGGTGGGAGAGGCACACCTCCAAGTGTGCTACTCTCCCAAAACGTTCCTTGCGCATGCGTGCAAGCGAACGTAAAAAGTGCACCGACCTGTCATTTAACCATTCCAGCCATTACATAACATACAAACACAACATTTTATTACTCCAGTTAAAGTTCATGCTTAAAGAAAACAGCAAATACAGCATGGTAGTACAAACGAAAAACAAACTTAGACGACTAGAGCTTTTCGTCCGGTCTGCCCTTGGGCAGTTGCTCCAGTCAGCTAAATCTGTTTTTCCTTTGAACTATCATGAAGTATTTGCTGTTGTAACTGGAATAATAAAATGTTGTGATTTGCGCTACATAATGACTAAAGCAATCATTTTTAGCATATAGTGCTTGACTTGAAGGTTAAAGGGAAGGTCAGTGCAATTTTTTTTTTCCAGTAAGCTTAATCTCCTTGTCCATGTACATACTATTATGCATATAATGTACCCTGCTCACCCCAGATACTCACTGATAACCACCACAGCTTTGCCCTCCATAGCAGTGGTTCTGGGAGGGGAGGGCCACACTAACACCGAGTCCATTATATGGACTAGTATCAAATGCCAGCTAGCACTAGGACTCAGGAAAACACAGGGCCTAGATGTCATTTAGATGGCCATGTTTTTTCCCCACATTTTCCTTGTCCCTCTCAATTCCTTCAGAGTACAGCTCATGCCAGCCTCAGAGGAATGCAGCACATCACCTGGGAAACATCCTACCAGTCTAAACAACCATAGAAGAGTGCACTCGGTATGGTGTTGCAGGGAATAAGTCCTTAAGCATGCAAACATGAAATTCTAGCACTCACTACCTATTTTATACTTAGGACACCCAAGTTCAAGTATTCAGTTGAAAGTTAATTTTATTAAATATAAATCCACTTAAATTAAAAGTAATCTGGACAGTTATATGGGTGAATCTAAATATTATTACCACCCAAGTTAAGGGTGGCGAAGTCAAAATGGACTTGTCCCTCAAGTTCATATTTTCCTATGAACATGGTCATGCCTGATGCGTTTCGGACAATGGTCCTTTCTCAAACTCTACCAGTCCATAGTTATGGTTTTCAGCATACACCCCCAGTTCAGTCCTTCTGATTGTTGAAAGTTACAGTACTAATAGTCTCCCCCTGTTCCTCCTGCTACTACCAGCCCCCTACCTAACAGGTTCATCTTCTACAGATGGAGACTTTGTCCTAGAGGCACAGACTCCTTGTTGAAGGGTGGGGATTGAACCATTGCAACACACAAAGTAGCTCAAAGTGGTTATTGGCAGTAATTCTGGGTCCCACACCTTCCTGATAACCTGTTCTCGTTGTCTACCCCCCCGCCGTACTATCTTGTATAACCACCCATTCTGCACTCTACTGTAGGTGTATTTTTGGTAAGTGGAGCTGCAGGCACTCCAACTCTACCTTCTGGGCTGCTGCTTAAGAGGCACATTTTGTAAATTGATATAATATGTTATAAACTGATGTAATGTACTGAAATAATTTAAACTGATGTATGTTACTGTTTCCCATCCCCCAGGTCATGGCTCACTCTCAGTCCCCAATCAGTAAGTAAATATCTCACCCGCAGAAGCTGGCTCAAGTTCGAAGTCCAGAGTTTCCTTCATACTGGGAAGCAGCACCCTCTGGAAAATATCCACGTCATTCTCATGGCAGCTAACAAGCCCTCCAGTGCTATACACATTTATGCATACTGTTGTGCAGTATGTGTTTCACTACACTATCTTTCCTGTGCTTGTCCTGCTGGGTCATACATGTGGTCCAGAAGAAGCAACACTACTTCCCCCATCTCAGAAAAGGAGCTTCCTGCTTGAATAACTAAATTAGCCATAATTCTAATTTTGTGTTACAGGATTATGTAGATATTTCACTTACTCTTGTCACAATAGTGCTTCCTGTTGCCATTGTTTTGTCAAGGATTATGTAGATATTAATCTTACTATTAATTCAGTTTGCTTCCTGCTGTCAGCTGAGCCACTGAGCACTGCCACTGTCCCATCCCCAGAATCCATATTTTAATAATGTGACGTAGGGAACAGGACTGCAGTGTTAATAACAGAGTGACAGCGACGTTGGGGAGCATCTGCCTTTTCATACAATTCTGTAACTTTGTAGTCACCTGTACATGTGAAAGAGAAATGTAAATGTAACACTTGCCTAATTATCTACTAAATGCACTAATAAATACATTTGAATAATGCCTAATTTACCTCCTCAGGCAGGGAGCTTCTTCGCATGAGTTTCTTGCCCAGAGATAAACATTTGTCAACTGCTCTTTATGTAAACAGTTAAATGGAAAAAAATGAACATTAAATGATTTTTGGATAGGAATCTGTAACTGTGGGACATGTTGGAAGAAGCAAGATCTGATCAGAGAACAAACAGCTGTTAAAATATTAACATAATAAGAGATAGGTATACAAATGAATACTTTACGTGAAACCCCCTCCTTCCATTGCCTACTGTTCCTTCTTGTATACATCATAACCTTTACCCAATCATGCATCCCCTCTCCCCCTTTCTTCATTATCTTTACTTCCCTAGTACAAGCTAGCCTTCCCCCACCTTTGCCTTCTGTTCTGTCTCTTGTACTTCATAACTCGTTTTCCACATTCATCCACTGCCCCCTCTATCATGTGTCTTTTCCCCAGTACACTTTCCTACCCACTATTTCCTGTCAGCACCACTGTTCCACTTCTCTGCCCAATAACATGCCCTCCACTCCACCAGTGAGAGTCACTAGATGCCAGAGATTATTTGCAAGAAGGTTTGTTTGATCTGCACTGAGATGCAATAGGACAGTGGGACAGAAAAACAGCTGATAGAACAGATAATCAAAGTTCATCTAATTTGCTTACTGCCATTGTGCTTATTGTATTTCATGATGGCGCCATGCCCCAGCTCCTGCCCAGAGTCTCTTCTTAGTCACTGCTGCATCTAATTCAGTCACAACTGCTTGCCAACCATCTTATTAGAATTTTTGTCTCCTAAATGCTCTTTACCTGAGAGTGAGCACAAAAACTAATGGGTTGAAGGTTCATTTAAAAGTTTATTAAACAGAACAAGCAAAGTAGAGCTGGCCCATGGGCATTCTCAGCCTAGTTACAATCAACCATGACAACATTAGGACATTTACACTGAAAGAGCCCCTAGGTCTTGGGAACACATTAAAGTGTGGTTTGACATAATACCGAAATCACAGAAGCAGTTGATCCAGATAGTAGTCTTCAACTTTAGGAGGGCTGAATTTGGAAGGATGGAGGAAGATCTAAAGGAGAGGCTCCTGAGGTATCATTAACTGGATGGGGTGGAGAGCAAGTGGGAGCATATCAAAGAAGGGATTCTTGCTGTAACAGAATATTGCCCCTCACAAGTGGGCATGAGGAAGAGGCATAAGAGGTCTATTTGGTTTTCCAGGGATGTTGGGGCTGCAGTAATGGAAAAACAGGTGGCTTTCAAAATGTATAAATCTGACTAGATGGATGCTGGCAGCGAACTCTACCTTGTCAAGACAAAGAAAGCTAGTAAGGCAATGAGAAGAGCTGAGGTAGAGCTAAAGATTTCATAAGGGGTGAGGAAAAATGACAAAACGTTATTTTAAAATATCATGGATAAGAAATAAAACAAGGGATGGAAAAGAGAGAGAGACTGAAAAAAGGTAAGGAATGGGTGGAAGATGAAGGGCTGAAAGCTGATATTCTGAATGAATACTTCTGTTTGATATTTACAGTCGGGGGGGGGGCACTGTCAGAGTGCAGCATCCAGGTAGGATGTGGAACAAATGTGGAAATGGATAGTATCAAAAAGGAAAGGATGTTCAAGGGAATGAAAGGGTTCCAGGTGTGTATGTAACCGGTACCAGATGGTTTACACTCACAGATACTTTAGGGTTATGGGGTCATGTTTGACTGAGATGGACATAGTCTACAGGGACTGGAGGGTATCAGATTTCACCCACCTGCACAAAGGCTGGGACAGAGGTACCAAGGGAATTATAAATTGATTAGTTTGACTTACATTGTCTAAAAGTTTATTGAGACTCTATAACTGAGGAGCAGCTGGTTGACTTCCTGGAGTCCTGTGAACTCCCGTATGGCAAGCAGCATGGCGTGGCTTTATAAAGGTAGGCTATATCAGATGAACCTCGTAGATTTCTTCAATGGTGTGTTGCAAGAGTTGGATATGGTGCGATTGCCGGACATCCTATAGATTTTAGGAAGGCCTTTGACTCTGTGCTCCACATGCAGGAGGCTGGTAAAGAAATTGGGAGACTTAGGTGTTGTGGAGAAAGTCACTAGATGGGTGGGGAACTGGCTAGTTGAATAACCCAAATGGTGCCACTGAATGGTAGCTACTCTGATGTCTGAGAGACTCCAAGGCCCAAATATTGGTTGTTGGGGTATGACTGGAGCAGACCTCGGAAGACAAGGACTTGGGGATATAATTAGTGGCAGCCTCAAGACCTCATCCAAGAACAAGGTATATGAGTATGCTAGCAAGATGCTGGTTTACATAGGTAGGGCCTTCTCAGGCAGACTAAAGGAGGTAATTGTGCCCTTGTACACGTCTTTTGAGAGGTTGCACCTGGAATACAGAGTTCACTTTTGGAACCTTCACCTAGAACAGGACAAGGATCACCTGGAGATGATCCAAAGGAGAGTAACTAAACTTATTCACTGCCAGCAGGGAAGGACTTATGAAGAAAGGCACTCTGACCTCAATATGTATTCACAGGAGGATGGGGGAAGGATGTTAGTGAAACCTTCAAGTACCTTAAGGGTGTAAAGGATATAAATAGGGTGGACAGCCAGCAACTGTTGAAGCTTTGTGAGGGATAGAAACATAGACTTTGATGGCAAATAAGGACCGCTTGGCCCACCTAGTCTGCACATTTCCCTACCTCTTGGATAAGCTGAAGATCCCAGTTAATCAACAGCATACTTCTTCCTACCCCCACAACAGAATTGCCTCATGTCTGTCCCATGCATTCTTGAACTCCCCCACTGTTTTTGACCTCACAAACTCCTCAGGAAGGCCGTTCCATGCATCTACCATCCTCTCTGTGAAAAAATACTTCCTCACATTGCCCCTGAACCATCCCCCCTCTATCTTCAAATTGTGTCCCCTTGTTCTTGAACATCTCTTTTTCTGAAAGATGCTACCCTCTTGGACTTTGATGAGTCCCTTTGGGTACTTGAAAGTTTCTATCATGTCCCCCCTTCCCCTCCTTTCCTCAAGGGTATACATATTAAGCTCCTTTAGTCTCTCTTCATATAGCTTCTGTTGCAGACCCTGCACCATTTTAGTTGCCCTATTCTGGACTGCCTCCATTATGTCTATGTCCTTATGAAGATGGGGTCTCCAGAACTGCACACAGTACTCCAGATGGGGTCTCACCAACTGTCTGTACAGAGGGATAACAACTTCCTGTTTTCTACTTGTGATGCCTCTCCCTACACATCCCAGTATCCCCCCAGCCCTCCTTACTGCCTTCTCACAGTGCTTGCTTATCTTTAGGTCATCTGATATGACTACCCCCAGGTCCCTTTCCATTTTTGTTGTTGATTATACCCCCCCCCCCACACACACACACACACTGTACTCTTACCCTGGGTTTTTGTTTCCCAGGTGCACTTCTCTGCATTGAATCTAAGTTGCCATTCTTTAACCATTCCCCAACCTTGCCAAGTTCCTTCTCATCTTTTCCACACACACCCTTGTGTAACAGCCCTGTTGCAGATCCTTGTGTTTTCTGCAAAGAGGCATACTTTTCCCTCCAGTCCATCTGCAATGTCACTTATAAAGACATTAAAAAGGACCGGAACCAGTACTGAACTCTGCAGTACCCCGCTATTAACCCCCCTTTCTTCTGAGTAGACTCTGTTTACTATTACCATCTGTGTCCTGTTGTCCAGCCAATTTTTACCCAGGCTGCCACCCTGGGACCCACTCCCAGGCTGGCTAATTTGTTTATTAATCTTTTGTGTGGGACTGTGTTAAATGCCTTTTGCTAAAGTCTAGGTAGGCCATGTCTACTGCCCCTCCCTGGTCTACTACTTTGGTCACCCAGTCAAAGAAATCTATTAGATTCATCTGACATGACCTTCCTGCTGTGAAGTGATGCTGCCTTGGGTCCTCTGCCCCACTGGCCTCTAGGTACTCAGTAATTCTTTCTTTCAGAAGTGATTCCATCATGTTCCCTACCACTGAGGTCAAACTAACAGGTCTGTAGTTTTCTGCCTCTGCTTTACTCCCACTTTTGTGAAGGGGAATCACATCCACCCTCCTCCAGTCCTTAGGTACCACACCATCCTCCCATGATTTGTTAAAAAGGGTAGTCATTGGTGTCACTAGTTCTCCTCTTAGTTCTTCTAGAATTCTGGGGTGAATTCCATCAGGCCCCATTGCTTTGTCCACCTTCAGTTTTAGGAGTTCTTTCAGAACCATTTCTTCTGTGAAAGGACTGGTATCGACCCCCGATATCCAGAGTGGTTCTATTGATTGGATTAGGTACCTCCCCCTCCTCTTCTTTCGTGAATACTGAGCAGAAGTATTTATTCAGTTTCCATGCTTTTCCACTGTCCCTCTGCCCACTCACCCTGCCTTTTATTAAGTCTCACTATCCCTCCCTTGGTCTTTCTTCACTCTCTAATGTACCCATAAAGGTTTTATCCTGCTTCTTAACTGAGTTGGCTATCTTTTCCTCAGTTTGGGCCTTTGCTATTCTGACTGCCTTCACCGCTTCCTTCTGCTTAACTGGTACAGTTCTCTGTACTGCTCCTTCTGTGTTTATTTATACTTCCTAAATGATGTCTTTTTCTCCCTAACCTTCCCCACCACCTCTTTTGAGAACCATAGTGTTTTTTTTTTGTTTTGATTTGATTGTATGCTTTGCACAAAGGCTTGTTGCCTCTGTAATGACAGTTTTGATGTTTCCCCATTGTTCCTTCACCGCTCCTTCTTTCCTGTTTGCTAGTGCTTTTCTGAGGCACTCTCTCATTTTGACAAAGTCGGCCCTCCTAAAATCCAGTACCCTCACTTTTGTATGGCTTGACTCTGCGGCTGTGTTTCTCCTGAACCACACTGTTTCGTGGTCACTTGTTCCCAGATGGCAGCCCACTTCTAGATCTGAGATCCCCTCTCCATCCCCGTTTGAGAGTACCAGGTCTAAGATTGCTCCCTCCCAAGTGGTTTCCAGCACTAGCTGTCTGAGGCATGCCCCCTGTAGGGCATCGAGAATGACCTTGCTCTTGGATGTAGCTGCAGCAAAGGTGCTCCAGTTAACATCTGGCATACTCAAGTCCCCCATCAACAATATCTCTCCTTTTTAGGGACATGAATATGTTGTTCATCCACATTTTTTGGCATGTCCCCTTTCCCTTTAAGGATCAATGGAAGTCTTCAAGCTGGCTCCTCCCACCCACCCGGGTGGTATGACCCTCGGCTCCACCCAATGACACCAGATCTTCCTTTCCGCTGGAAGATTCAGGTTGCCTCCTTCGTGCCCCTGCATTTTGTAGGCCCTGGCTTCTAATCCTTCTGTTATTCTGAAACTTCATCTCATTTGCGTTAGCGATCGTGACTGTTCAAGCTTGATTATGGAAGACAAGTCTTCCCCCGGATTTCACTGGTGCTCGTGCAGCCAGAAAATGTCGCTCACTGATCCCCATGCTGCATGCATTTACTGCCTAGATGTCGACCATGACACCTCGAAGTGCGACTTCTGTTTGACTTTTCAACCTAACTTCCTCAGTGACCATCTTACATGCCTGAAGTTGGGGAGGCTGGAGAAATGAAACTCTCTGGTGAAATCTAAGGAGGCTCAGTGGGTGGTTTCCGTGGCCGCGGGATCCACCGAGCAATTGGAATGCATGCAAACCTTCAAAGAGGAAGTGTCTCAGGCCGCAGAATCTTCCTGTCAGAGCTTCTTCGTTCTGGTCAACCTGGGCTCCACCTTCTCGGGTTCTTTCCGAGAGTTGTGCCAGTCTCTCCCGACTAAGGGGGAGGCGCCTGCGGGCTTGCACTCCTTTCGGTCCTGTAAGCGTGAAAAGGAGCCGGGATCTTCTTCGTCTCATCGAAAGCGTTCTTGGGATTGGGAGAGATCTCAGTTTCAGGAACCGGCAGTCTCAACTTAGGTCGAGATTGCCTCTGCGGCCACTGGCTTCTCAGCCATGCCATCTGCCCAGTCGACCAAGCTATCGATAGACAAGGTTGAAATTGTGATCAATCCCATTGTCGCCAACTCCGGTCGATGGCTCTTTGGATCGGGCTCTCTGGTCCTTGCATTCCCCGATGAGGAGACCCTGCCTGCAGAGAATCCCATCGAGGAAGTGGTCCCCGACCCTGAGAAGACTCCGGTCCCACCGGTGTCTCCCAACCGACCGAATTGGCCCATCCAATCTCGGTTGAGGTCTCGGACCCCCTCAACCGAAAGCCCGAGGAAAAGCCATAAATGCTCTAAGAAGAGGCAACACCATCGTTTGTCCTTGTCTTCCTAGGATGAGGAGAGACTCCAGCGGAAACTCCGTCGGCGCTACAGGGACCTCATGTGGCAACAGCTGATTTTGACCGGGCACAAGCTGACTCCGGCTTCTACCCCGACCATTACTTGGCTTTCGCCACCCAGGTCGAAGTTGACTCCTTTGGAGCCAATTAAGTCGGCTCCCCCACCCGCAGAGCCAGGAAAACCTCCGGTTTGGCCTAAACCGGTCTCTCCACTGATAGTGGTGGGACCACTGCCCAAACAGCCTATGGGAGGGGCTCCTTCTAAGGAAGCTAGACAAGACACCAGGCTTCCCCGGCGTCTCTTGGTCACAGTCACCCTGGACTGCCCACGGCGGGTTGAAGGTGACCTGGGTGGTCGACCACTGTATCTGGATTCCTTGGATTCGGATGAGACCGGCCCACATTCTCACCCCTCAGATGACGAATTGGCCAGTGGGTTAGAGATGGGGGAAGGTCCTTCATCCTTTCAGGACAT
Organism: Neoceratodus forsteri; assembly: GCA_016271365.2. Lineage (NCBI taxonomy): Eukaryota > Metazoa > Chordata > Ceratodontiformes > Ceratodontidae > Neoceratodus > Neoceratodus forsteri. Next base: position 997,409,383 of record CM057458.1, on the reverse strand, counting down.
TCTTCACCTCATCTCTGAGTCTACAGGGATGCCCCTGGAATGTATCTTGAAGAAGGCAGAGTACCCTCTCATGGACATCCTTAAGAGAGGGGACACCATGACAGAGGCCTTTCCTGTGGCCGAGGCCATAGTTGGCCTGGCCTTAGAACTTTGGCAGTGCCCCACCTCCTGTGCAGCTCTGTCTGTCCACATGGCCCACAAGTATGTGGTGCCCATGGAGTCCCTTGCGGGGTTTACAGAGCACCCTTCGGCTGAGAGCCTGGTGACCACCTCTGTGTTCAGGTGTACTGGCAGTTCTGCCGACACTGACTGACCTCCTGAAAAAGAATCCAAACTCTTGGATCATGCGGCTTGAAAGGTCTGTGCTGCCTCATCTTTAGGCCTTTGTCAGGCAAGTTTGGCCATCATCATGGCACACTTTTCCCACGCCCTATTGGCGTCTTTGGATGAAGTCCTCCCACACCTCCCCACGGACATGCAGATCACAGTCAACCAGATCTGGGATCAGGGCTGGGCTTTTGCCAAACTGCAGCTTCAGACAAGCCCTGGACATTGGGGACTTTTGTGCCGCTCAATGGCAGCCGCAGTTGCCTCTTATTACAGGGCTTGGCTGAGACTCCTCCTTTCTGGCAGATACTCAGCACAGACTAGCTGATGTGCCTTTCCTGGGCACTGACCTTTTTGGCCCAGGTGTGGCTGGTCACCTTCAATGTATTGAGCAGTCCAATGCCACCTTTGATGCTACTTCTGCTAAAGGTTCTTCGGGCAAGAAACAGCAGAAGAGGAAGAAGAAGCCGTTTCAGCACTCTTCCCATGCGGCACAGCAATCCTCCTTTCAAGAAGAGCAGCAGCCACAGCAGCAGCAGGCTCAAGCTTGGTGCCCCTGGCCCAAGCCTGGGCCCCCCCAAGGCTCGTAAAGGAGGCTGAGATTCAGGTCCTGGATCCTCCTCCTCCAAGCCTGCTAAGTGATGGGGCAGGGGCTGCCTCCCCCTCTCCTTTCATGCCAGCTCTGGGTCCTTCCATGGGGGGGGGTAGGCTCCACCACTTTCTTTCTGCCTGGTCCATTATCACCATGAATGGGTTCTCAAAGCGGTCAGTCAGGAACGGCCTCTGGAATTTGAACAGTACCCTCCAAGCTGAGCCTGCGCCACTCAGGAGGAAAGAGTTTCCTTCCAGACTCAGTCGACTCTCCGAGATGACATCGCTCAGCTCCTCCTCAAGGAGGCAGTAGCTCCAGTGGTGGATTCTCCAGTAGACCCAGGCTTTGTCTCCAGGTACTTACTGGTGCCCAAGTGGAAGGGGGACTGTCACCTCATTCTAGATCTCCATGATCTGAATCAGTATCTCAGGTCACACATCTTTCGGATGGTCACTCTGTCCCAGATCATACCATCCTTGGAGAGAAACATGTGATTCTGTTCATTGGATCTGCAGGACACATTCTTTCACGTCCCAATCCATCCATCTCATCGGCGGTTCCTCTCTTTATGAGTTCCAAGCCATGCCGTTTGGCCTGTCATCAGCCCCATGGGTCTTCACCAAATGCATTGCAGTGGTGGTGGCCCATGTCAGGTATCAGGGGGATCAGGATTTATCCCTACCTCGACGATTGGCTCTTAGCAGGTCCCACCCTACAGGAGGTGTATAAGTCCAGGGACCTGACCCTCTAGACCTGCTCCCAACTCGGCCTCCTGATCAATGAGGCCAAGTTAGAACTCATGCCTTCCCAGGTGATGTGCTTCATCGGGGCAGAGCTCAACTGTCGTCAAACCAGAACTCGGCTCCAGGTGGACAGGGCAGAGGTTCTCTCCTCCTTTGCCCAATCATTTCTGGTTGGTCAATTGCACCCTGCCTGGGACTTTCTGCACCTTCTGGGTTACATGGCGGCATATACCTCAGTGGTCCATTGGGCCTGGTTGCACATATGCACCCTCCAATGGGAGCTGACCACCCAGTGGACTCAGTACCATGGTTATTTTGACCAGCTGAACACTGTAACCCAGAAGATGTGGGATACTCTTCAATGGTGGACCGCTCCAGACAAGTTGCAGGAAGGGATCCTGTTTCTCCACCCAGAATTGAAGGCCGTCCTCATGATTAATGCCTTTCTCATGGGCTGGGGAGCCCACATGGGGGACAAAAGGGCCCATGGGTTCTGGACCCCCAAGGAGTCCCGATACCACATCAACCTGTTGGAGCTCAGAGCAGTCAGACTGGCACTGTCAGCTTTCGCTCCTCAGCTCCGGGGTCAAGTGGTTCAAGTCCAGACGGACAATACCATGACCATATGCTGCCTCAACAAACAGGACAGCATGCACTCCCGTCTGCTTTGCAGAGGCGCTCTGCATCTGGACCCTCCTCAGCCATTTGGAGGCAAATCTCCTAGCCATCCATGTGTTAGGAGCCTCAAACCATCTGGTGGATGCTCTGAGCCACTTAGGCGAGACATCCCACGAGTGATCTCTCCATCCAGAGGTAGCTTACAGCCTGTTCTCCCACTGGGGCAAACCGATGGTGGACCTGTTTGCCTTCAGGGACAACGGGACATCCCTATCCAGGAAATCTGTTGGGCTGCTACCTGGAAGACAGCAAACACCTTCATTACCCATTACCACATCGACCTTGAGTCATGCCAGGGTGCTGATTTGAGGGCCTCAGTTCTCCAATCTCTGTTTCCTAAGTAGGGGGTGTGCACCTTGCCTCCCTGCTCATGGAGAACTGCTAAGAGTTTGCCAAAGAGTCTGGATGAACAACATATCCATGTCCCTAGGAAAACAGGTTACTCACCTATAACAGTAGTGCTAGGAGTGGTATATGTTGTTCATCCACATGGACCCACTCGACCTCCCCGGCTGCGGACACACAAAACCTGGCTTCCAGCAGGCTAAGATCTGGCATCATGGGGCAGAGCCGAGGGTTATACCACCTTGGTGGGTGGGAGGAGCCAGCTTGAAGACTTCCGGTGATCCTTAAAGGGAAAGGGGACATGCCAAAGAGTGTGGATGAACAACATATACCACTCCTAAAACTACTGTTACAGGTGAATAACCAGTTTTTCTGCCATCCTAAGGAACCCTTCTATTATTTCCTTGTCTGTTTTCTCCCCCTGAGATGGAGGTCTGTATACAACCCCTGTGCAGATTGTGGTACTATTTACTGTCTCCAGGGTGACCCATAGTGCCGCTTCTCCTCCTTGCTTACCCTTTAGTTCCATTGCTTTGATCTCTTCCTTTATGTAGAGAGCTACTCCTCCTCCTCTTCTACCCTCCCTGTCCCTCCTGTAGATTGTGTACCGTGATATGTTGAGATCCCAGTCATGGTTCTCTGCGTACCATGTTTCTGTGACTGCCACGAAATCCAGGCATCCCTCTTCCATCAAGGCCACCAGTTTAGGGAGCTTGTTACCTAGACTAGGAGGGTTGGTACTCATTGCTCTCCATTTTTTCATGGCCTTACCCCTTTTAGCCACATCCCTGTCCTTACAGCCTTTGCCTTTTTCTCCATTTACCCCTGCCCTTTTCCCTAGCGACTTCTCTGTCTTGGTGTTTACCTCACTAACTACTGTAACCTGATTTTTTTGGGGTGGTCTGGTTAGGATTTCCCTGCTCCTTTTCAGTGCCTCCCAAGGTGCCACAGCTATAAGCTGGATGGGAGTAAACTGAGGAGTGATGTAAGAAAATAAATTTTTTTACAGAGGGTAGTAGAAAAGTATACGCTGGAGATGAGACGAAAGACAGGCTATGTGTTACAGATATAAAAAATTACAAGAGATGGTGAACTAATGAATAGTATGGGTTTAAGAATACATAGAAATAAGAACGACGTACACTGCCATACACAGCAAATTTGAATACAACACTGTACAAAAAATACAGGGAGAGGTTTTTTCACATATAGGACAGTACAAGGTTGGAACTCACTTCCTAGAGAGTGGTATCATCAGGTTCTATAGAAATACTGAAGAAAAGACTTGGCAAACATATTGTCAACCAAAGATAAAGATGGCCCCCCCACAATGTGGGAGACAGGCCCGATGGGCTAAATGCCTACTCCTGTCTTACAAACGGAGTATAGAACTCAGTATAAAAGAGAAATTATCTTTAAAATGGAGGTGGTAAATGTCAACACAGTGGCAAGTTTCAAGACGGAGGGGTTTAGACACATGGGACTGTTGAGGATGCCGGGGCTGGTTGGGAGGGGTTGATGCTAATGGGGGTGGGTGGGTAATTCAAGCAGAACAGTGGATTCATTGATCCTCTAGAGGCCAAGATAGCAACTGGGCAGACAGAATGGACCATGAGTATTTGTCTGCCTGTAAACAAGTAAGTATCTGTGTATCTAAACCAAAGCCACTTTAGATATGTGTGACTCTATCAGGATAGGGTTGCTGTTTTGTAATACATTAGAAGCAATCAGCAGACCAAACATCAATATGCAGTTTTCCTTTAGTTCTGAAAGGCATTTGTTAAATTATAAATAATACTACAGACCCTGGTAGAATACTCTGAAGTGCCACTTTAGAGAATTGATTTATTATTTATAATTACTGTGTGGTGACTGATAACTTCTACATGTTAAACCTCAATTGTTGATCACTTGTAACATGGACACCCACAGACAAACTGGGCTGACATTTCCTGTACTGGGGTGGATGACAGAGTCTATGAACATTAAAAATTTCAGCTTGCTATGTCAGCTTTTTTTGAATAGGCAGTTTAATAAAAAATTAAAAGTACCTACAGTTCTGCCATCTGTATTTCTTTTGTTAAGGGCGATGGTTTAAAATGTAGTACTTTGAAGGTGAACAGTCAGCACAGAGGGCCTCATACTCAAGTGTGGGTCTGATGTCAGTGTGCATTTTATGTGCAAAGACATTGTAGTTCAGGTTGTTGAATCTCTCACTGCTGCCTACTGCTCTGTCAGCTGCACAGGATTCTTAGATTTTTAATAACAGAAGATGTCAGCCTAGAACTAAGCAAAATTAGTCTGATACAATCCACTGTACTACAGTAAACAATAAACAAAACAGAATATTTTTGCAAGGCACACAAAGCATGCATTGGGACCAGCCCCACACTTGAGTGTGGTACCTTTAAGCAATATACCATGACGGGGTGTGGGTGATGCTGGGATTTACCCACACCTGGTATGTTGTTTGGTCACGAGGCCACAGTCCGAATGAATAAATCACACCAGGCGTGAGTAAATCCCAGCATCACCCACACCCTGGAGTGGTATATTGTGATTATACAATGTCTAGTAATTAAATATTTCTTTTGGGTATGATTAATGGTATTTATTTGTTCAAAATAAACTGATTTTTTGATTGGTTTTCTGTGTGCATCCTTTCTTTGTATGTAAAATATTACCAGGCTGCTAGGTGGAAACACACACTTTCTACTCTCACCATGGCTTGGTAGACTGCTGCCTTTTCCCCTTCAACAGATAGTTGTCAGCAGCAAACATGGGCGGCATGGCAGGTAGAGGATTGAGAGACTGACTCTGTAGAACAAGCAAGCTGCAGTGTTCCTGCAGCTCCACTGGGACCTGATGTGGTTTTTTTTTCATTTTATTTTCAGTTTTGGTAATTGAAAATACATTACAGATCAAAGCAGTTGTGTACTGGAACTGGGAAGATGAAGGAGTGCAACAGAGATGGGAGTGAGTGACCAATAGAAGAGAGACCGCGGTTTGCCATTGACAGGCTGCCCTAACTAATGGTCTGCTTCTGAGTGACTGCTTATTGAGGTGCTACTTTCTGTTTGTTAATGGAAACATAGTGTTTTTTGTTTTTTTTTTGTTATGCAGGATCTCGGATACTTTGTTTATGGTGAATAATGCTGGTGTGGGGATTTTATAGTTGTAATGTTTTGGCAAAGTCACAACAGAGCTGAGCTGTCGCAGGCTGTGGGTAATGAAGGACCATGGAGGCATCTTTGCAATAGGAAAAACTCAGGATATTTATTCAGGAACATCAAACATAAACATAACAGCGAACTGGATTCGACAAAATTAGTAAAAGTAAAACAAAACAAATAAATGTCCATAGGCTAGAAGGCACTAGCTCTCTAGGATGCTTACAGCAGCATGTCCAGGTCAGCTCTCTGGAACCAACTAATCTACCTCAAGCTTAAAACATCAGCTTTTTATAGTGATCAGGGGTCATGTGATCATTCAACTCCTCCCCTGAACCTTTTTTAGAATATTATTCCTTTATTTACAATATATTTATCCATCTTTCAGCATTATAATGCTCTTACATTGCTATGACATTATTTTGTAAAATAGCAAAATGAAATATAGCCCTTTTAAGAGAAGTTTGAGAAGATGAGCTAATTGAAGGAGGGACTGCCCTTTTAAGGCAGTATAAAGCTACCAAACTCAGGGCCGGCCAGCTCCTAAGGGAGTTACTGCAGAGAGGAAGAGACCTACAGAGCTGCTAGGATTACCAGCAGTAGCACAGCGTCCTCGATCCTCAGAACATCAAGAAAACGTATCCAACAGTTGTTTTTATCTCTCCTGGGTATGTATATGCAGAAATGACTAGAAATATAGCAAAACGCCACAGAAGGGGTTTGTTTGAAGGCAAAACACCTTCACAAACGTGTGCATGATCGCGCAGTACTTTTACTGGCGATCGCAATGCCGAAAGAGAGTGCAGCAACAACCAGGAGGCTAAACAGCCGCATTTGTAAGCGCTCTACCAGAAAAGGGGTTTGGGATTGATTTAACATCACAGGGCTGCATTTTTACTTCAAAACCAGCACATTTATAAAACGGCATACACATTACATACAGGGGTCTTCTTAAAGCGACAGTGACCTGCCATAATACACAACAGGTCTTTTCTATATTTAAGATACTTTCTTTTCCTATAACCATTTCTCTGTTACTAATGAAACCTTGTTCCATACAATTATATCTATATCTGAAGACTTATAACTGAACCCATTATTTCAGGAGACAAAAAACATCCTATCATGCTTGTAAACATCAAAACTAATATTTTTAACAGGACATATACTCCTGACATCAGCAGGATACCACTTTTCCTTTACTAGAAGGATGGACAATGAGATTTTTATGCACTGGGAAAAAGACATAGATACAATAGACAGACGAACATACATATAAACAAAATGGGTGGCCAGCCCAACGAACAAACATATAAACAAGAAAGACAAAGACCAGAAGCAGCAGTGCATTTCCAACCCCTTGGCATTCTTAAAATAGAGAAAAAGCAAAAAAAAAATTTGTAGGGAGTATTTCCTCTCTCACATTCTTCCCCACCCAAAACCAAACCTACAGATTTGGGTTTAGAAGAAGAAATAACCTAACCAATGTTCTTATCATCAGATCTCTCATACCGAGAGATGGAGCCATAGCCCACTCTCAACTAGGGCTCCACCTCGGGGTCCCTAAAGAAATACATTTTAGAGAAATAATTAGGAAAGGAATTTCCTTCAAATTATCATACAACATTACCCCGATGTCTGATGATAAGTACTCTCATCCTCCATACCATATTGAGACAAAAAATCAGCATTTCCATGGGCTGTTCCTTTTCTATGTTTAATAGTGAAACGATATGGTTGTAGGGCAAGGTACCATCTTATGATACGTGTATTGTTGTCCTTCATTACTTGTAGCCAACATAAGGGATTATGGTTAGTCCATAATTAAAACTCTACACCCCACAGATAGAAGCGAAGGGCCTTTGTGACCCACTTGATCGCTAGACATTCTTTTTCTATGACAGAGTAGTGCGTTTCTCTTTCATGGAGTTTTCTACTTAAGTATATTACAGGGTGCTCCTCCCCCTCTACAATTTAGGTTAACACCACCCCAATTCCATATTTAGATGCATCTGTCTGCAAAATGAATGTCTGAGAGAAATTGGGAGTTCGTAGTACCGGAGAGGAACACAGTCTGGCCTTAATGGGCTGAAAAGCGTCTTCACATTCTTCAGTCCATTTAACCTTCTCAGGGTTCTTTTTTTTTGTTAAATCTGTCAGGAGACCTGCTATTGTAGAAAAACTAGGGATGAATCTGCGGTAGTAACCAGCAAGGCCCAAGAAAGAGCGTACATCTTTCTTTGTAAGAGGGGTAGGACTGTGTGCCACTGCTGCAACCTTACTTATTTCGGATTTGATGTACCCTTTGCCAGTCTGAAACCCCAAATATCGAGTTTCCTGCATTGCTAGCGCACACTTTTGTGGATTTATAGTGAGGCCTGCTTCTGATATTGTGGTTAACACTGCAGAAAGATGTTTTATATGTTCTTCCCAGGAGGGACTAAATATAATGACATCATCTAGGTAGGCCGCACTGTAAGTTGTGTGGGGAGTTAACAGGGTGTCCATTACTCTCTGGAAGGTGGCAGGGGCACCATGTAGTTCAAATGGCATTACTGTAAAGTGAAAGAGGCCGATAGGTGTACTAAAGGCAGTCTTGTCCTTATCTGCAGGGTCTAATGGGATCTGCCAGTACCCTTTGGTCAAATCCAGGGTGCTAAAGTATTTTGCACTACCTAAGTGATCCAGAATGTCATCTATCCGTGGCATTGGATAACTATCAAACTTTGATACTGCATTTAGTTTTCAGAAATCTAAGCAAATACGTATGCCCCCTTCCTTCTTTCCAACAACCACCATAGGAAAACACCATTCGCTGTGAGATGGTTCGATGATTCCCATCTGATGCATTCGTTTCACCTCCTGTATCACATCTTGTCTAACCCTCTCAGGTAGTCTATAGGGTTTTTGTCTAATAGGCTGAGTTTCTGTAACCCTGATATGATGATTAACATTTGCTATTCTCCCAGGAGTGCTTGTTAAAGTGTTGTTAAATTTATGCAACTCCTGTTCTAAATCGTTTTTTTGGGCCACAGTCAACTCAGGGTTGATTATAACATCTGTCACTTTCCCTATACTTTCCAAACATTGGTATGCAACATCTAGTTCAGTATTTGATTCGGGGAAGACATAACTAGACAAGGAGGTTGGCCGTTCTACCCATGCCTTCAACAAGTTGGCATGATATATGTGTTTGGTTTTACCTCTTTTGTCTGGTATTGCAATCTCATACATGACGGGGCCAGTTCTTTGGGTAATGACATAAGGACCTTGCCACTTCATCAATAATTTACGTTCTGAGGATGGCAACAATTGCAACACCTTATCTCCCTCATTAAATTCTTTGTGGCCTGTACCTTTATCATAATATACCTTTTGTTTCATTTGTTGCTGTAAGTTACTATTATGAGCCTTCTAAATATATGACATCAGACATTGTCGTAACGTCTGCCAAATGTCTAGGGGACATGTCTCTTTTGTATTTTTAGAATCCTCCCACTCTTCTTTAATGACGTCTAAAGGCCCTCTTGGGTTATGTCCAAATAAAAGTTCAAAGGGAGAGAAGCCAGTAGACACCTGAGGAACCTCCCTATAAGCAAACATCGGATAGGGGAGGTAGGTGTCCCATTTTCTGCCTTCATCTATCACAAATTTTTTTAACATTTGTTTGAGGGTCTGATTAAAATGTTCTACCAATCCATCTGTTTGTGGATGGTAGGGTGTTGTAAATAGAGCCTCCATTCCTAAGGCTTGATACAATCGCTTAAGTAAAGCTGAGCGAAAATTGGTACCCCGATCTGTTAGGATTTCCCTGAGTATGCCCACCCGGCTAAAAATCTTTACCAACTCATCAGCTATCCTTTGGGCTGTGACCGTTCGTAAAGGTATGGCCTCAGAGTATTTGGTAGCATAATCCACAACTACTAGTATAAACCTATTGCCTTTTGAACTTTTGGGCAAGGGGCCTACTATGTCCATCGCTATCCTTTCGAATGGTGTTTTTACCAATTGCAAGGGTTGTAAAGGGACCTTATCTTGATGTCCCAGTTTAGTTACTTTTTGGCAGGCTTCACAGCTTTTTACAGTATTCATTCACCTGCTCATGTATACCTGGCCAGTAGAATCTATACAGAAGTCAACTTAATGTTCGGTCCCGTCCCAAATGTCCAGCCATGGGTATATCATGGGCAATACCTTGTAGTTGGGTTCTAAACAGTTTGGGCATCAGTAACTGTTCTACCACTTCCCCAGTTTGTGTATTAGTACAAACATGGTATAACAACCCATTCATGATTTTAAAAAACAGGCCCTTTTGATTTATCATTTTGTTCTACCTGTGGAAAAAAAGGTTTTAGTGACTCATCTGTATTTTGTGCTTCTTTAAACTCTGCACTGTACATCTTAACAGGTATATCTAGATTAGCCTTAGAGTCCTGCTCATCAGTAATTTTATTATTATTAGTCGAAAGTTGTTTTTATTTTCGTTTCTGACTCTTTGGTTTCCTGTCTTTTCCAGCGACATCAAACAGATCTTCCTCAAAAGGATAAGTGTGTCCCAATGTTCCTTCACTCTTGGCCTGTGCTCTAGTTGTCATAGCAGAAATATTAGCTGTTAACAGAGTTTCAAAGTTCACAAAATCGTGGCCAATAGTAACTGGGACAGAGAGAGATGGGGAACCACCCTGACTTTCATCTTCTGACTATATCCATCCACCTGTACAATTGTCTCTTTTAAGGGATAATGATGCACATCTCCATGGATGCATATAACACCAGTCGTAGACTCCTTAATTTTTAGGTTAGTATCTAGGACTGAAGTGTGTACCAGTGTTTGCTTACTGCCAGAGTCTATAAGTTCTGTTACCACTTTCTCACCAATTCTCACTGGTCTTATATAATGACCCCAATTAGCTAAGGCCAGATGGACATCCTCTAATGTCTTTTTAGGGCAAAATCTTGCTATGTGTCCTTTGACATTACATTTATGGCATACAATCTCTGGCTTATATCCTTTCACAGGTCTAATAACTGTTTTGTCCCCTGTGGTATTACTGTCTGTGGTACTGGGTATAGACATATGTGAAAGTGGCCTTACCATGGATTGAGGTGTCCAAACACTTCAGATAGGTCGTGGTCCATGGGGTCTAGCAGTTACATAGTCTTCTTCCAGTCTTATAGCTACTTCTGCTGTTTCTAGACGGTGCTCCTTCACCCACAGCTGCACGTCTTGGGGAAGTATATTTATAAATTGTTCTAATACAAAGACTTCCAGTATTTGAGTTACTGTCTGAGTATTTGGCTGCAACCATTTCATGCACAGGTCTTTTAATTGTGTGTGTACATCTTGAGGATTATCCGCAGCATGAAATTTAAAGGCTCTAAATCGCTGTCTATAGGTCTCGGTACTAACATCATACCTCTTCAGGATGGCCTGTTTTACCTGGTCATAGTCATTGATATGTGCTGTTTCAACATGGCTATATGCCAGCTGTGCCTTTTTGGTTAAATAAGGGGCCAACCTTATGACCCATTGGTCCCTGGGCCAAGCACAAGCGGTTGCTACCCTCTCAAAAGTCATTAAAAATGCCTCAATATCATCTGTACTAGTGAGTTTAACCAATTTAATGTCCTTCTGTACGGTCCCTGGTGTAGCAGTGGGCCTGGTAGTACCTAAGGTTTGAATCACTCTCAGGGTATCTGCCCACCTTGCTTGGTTCTCTCTCTCCATCTCCATTTGACGAACACAAAGCCAGCATAATAACTCTCTCATATCTTCGGGGGGTTTCTCCACCTCAGGATCAGCTATTTGGGCCCCCTCCACAGGCTTCTTGTCTTCCATTTCTACTCCTCTTCTTGTTGTCTTCTGTAGCACTATAGGTTCTATTCCAGTTAATAAAGGTAATTGTAACCTCAGAACCCGGGACCGTGTGGCTGTACCACTCCAGACCGCCTCCTTCTCTTGCATTCAGGTCCTGGAATCAGTGCTCAAATTCCACCACAGCATCCCACATCTGACACCATCTGTCGCAGGCTGTGGGTAATGAAGGACCATGGAGGCATCTTTGCAGTAGGAAAAACTCAGGATATTTATTCAGGAACATCAAACATAAACATAACAGCGAACTGGATTTGTCAAAATTAGTAAAAGTAAAACAAAACAAATAAATGTCCATAGGCTAGAAGGCACTAGCTCTCTAGGATGCTTACAGCAGCATGTCCAGGTCAGCTCTCTGGAACCAACTAATCTACCTCAAGCTTAAAACATCAACTTTTTATAGTGATCGGGGTCATGTGATCATTCAGCTCCTCCCCTGAACTTTTTTTAGAATATTATTCCTTTATTTACAATATATTTATCCATCTTTCAGCATTATAATGCTCTTACATTGCTATGACATTATTTTGTAAAATAGCAAAATGAAATATAGCCCTTTTAAGAGAAGTTTGAGAAGATGAGCTAATTGAAGGAGGAACTGCCCCTTTAAGGCAGTATAAAGCTACCTGACTCAGGGCCGGCCAGCTCCTAAGGGAGTTACTGCAGAGGGGAAGAGACCTACAGAGCTGCTAGGATTACCAGCAGTAGCACAGCGTCCTCGATCCTCAGAACATCAAGAAAACGTATCCAACAGTTGTTTTTATCTCTCCTGGGTATGTATATGCAGAAATGACTAGAAATATAGCAAAACGACACAGAAGGGGTTTGTTTGAAGGCAAAATGCCTTCACGAACGTGCACACGATCGCGCAGTACTTTTACCAGCGATCGCAATGCCGAGAGGGAGTGCAGCAATAACCGGGAGGCTAAACAGCCGCATTTGTAAGCGCTCTACCGGAAAAGGGGTTTGGGATTGATTTAACACCACAGGGCTGCATTTTTACTTCAAAACCAGCACATTTATAAAACGGCTTACAAATTACATACAGGGGTCTTCTTAAAGAGACAGTGACCTGCCATAATACACAACAGGTCTTTTCTATATTTAAGATACTTTCTTTTCTTATAACCATTTCTCTGTTACTAATGAAACCTTGTTCCATACAATTATATCTATATCTGAAGACTTATAACCGAACCCATTATTTCAGGAGACAAAAAACATCCTATCATGCTTATAAACATCAAAACTAATATTTTTAACAGGACATATACTCCTGACGTCAGCAGGATACCACTTTTCCTTTACTAGAAGGGTGAACAATGGGATTTTTATGCACTGGGAAAAAGACATAGATACAATAGACAGATGACCATACATATAAACAAAATGGGTGGCCAGACCAACGAACAAACATATAAACAAGAAAGACAAAGACCAGAAGCAGCAGTGCATTTCTAACCCCTTGGCATTCTTAAAATAGAGGAAAAGCAAAAAAAAAATTTGTAGGGAGTATTTCCTCTCTCACATGAGCCAACGATGAAGAACACTTGAGAGGTGAGCCGGGAGGAAGCAGGTACAAGTCAATGATTTGATAAGCACTGTTTCGCCCTGCATATGGATTTTACGAGTGTGAAGTTTTGAAATTTATTTTTCTTATTGTTGCTCCAGTGTTTGTCACTTTATTACGAATTAAGCAAGGCAGTTTTCTTCACTTAATTTTCGGTGGTCAGATTAAAGAAAGCAGAGAGTAGTTTTGAGGTGGGAAGGGTCGGAGTGATGCTCAGTGGGCAGTAGATGAGGCTGACTGGCACCATTTCCCATTGGGTGATGCTAGGTTTACAATGGGCAAAAGGTGCCAGTTAGCCAGTCAGATTGCTGCATTTTTGTAGCCATTGTATAATTGGTAGTGACTGTTCCCCTTTAACTTACTGTTCAACAGTTTGCAGAGTTTGAGCTGTAGTTCATGCTTTTAGTATTTAGGAGTTTTCAAAATGTGTAATTTTGCTGTTAGAGGTCTATACTGATCATGCAGGTACACTTCTGGCATAAGATGTAGGCAGGCCTTTAGAGATAATATACCACACCTGCAGAATGACTTTGACCATTGAACTGGGTTAGTAGTTACCGATTCTGTATATCTAATTTGGTCAGTAACAACTGAATTGCAGATCAGGAACTCTTAGTATTTAATGTTTATTGATAAGCTGTTCTCATCAATTATTGACATCAGTGGTGATTACACTGTGTATAAGCCATTTGGGCTGTTCCTGGGACTTTGGCCAGGACTTCTGTGAACTTTTACCAGGGGCTGCAGCATCAACATTTCTTCAGTGCTTCCTTGCTGTGTTGCTACCTGGTTGCCTCTCCTTAAATTGGGAGACTTGATCAGAGAGTGCATAATTTGTAACTAACTGAGAGGAAGCAGCTTTAAAACACTGTTCTTGCAGCTTGCAGAATCAGCTGAGGTGAATCTAGTTTTACTGTTTTTATTGGCATTTTAATTGACTGTAACCTTTAACGTGTTTTAACTCTTTAAACGTCTGTGTCCACAAGAAAGGGAAAGAGGGTGTCTGTGGGAGAGGCAGGGTTTCTTTTTATGGAGAGTAGACCTATAGTGTTCTTGCAGTCTGTTATATATGATAGAATAAACCACTCTCATCTATCATCCTCCTGGACCGATGGGGGGGTTCCTGCAGGAATTCGCCGAGTTTGTTGCCGGTGAAACATTGAATTCCCCAAGATGCGTGTTTCTTGGGGACTTCAATGTTTGGGCCGAGGATAGAGGTCAAAGGTGTGCCGACGAGTTACTGCAGAGTATGTCCCTTCTGGGGCTGGTGCAGTCTGTCGGTGTGCCTACTCACCAGGATGGCCACACATTGGACCTGGTGTTCTCACTGGGACTTGAGATCGCTAATCTCGACGTTGGTCGGTGGCTTGGTCCGATCATTGCACGGTGGGGTTCATGTTTAGTGCTCCCGTTGTGAATTCTTCCCCTCCTGAGATATTTCGCTGCCGCCCGTTAAAAGATCTTACCCCTGAGGGTTATTTGGCGGCAGTTGATCTATCAAGGGTGTGTGATGCATGCGTTGGAGCAGTTGACGCAGGGGTGGATGCCTATAATGAGATACTATCTGGCGCCATTGACTCCCTCGCACCTGTCCGTGTACGACCCAGGACTTCTTACCTGAGGTCGTCTTGGTATGATAGTGATCTTAGGGAAATGAAGAGGCTGGGTCGGAGATTAGAGCATCGCTGGAGGAAATCCCATCTGGGGGCTGACAAACTGGTCCTGTGCGCGCATTATTGCGCATATCAGGAGGCAATCAACCAAAAGAAGACAATATTTTTGTCTCGGGAGATTGCTGCTGGGAGAAGCCAACCAGCCTCACTCTTCTGGACTGTTGATAGACTTCTCCATCCACTCTGTCTTCAGCCCGGAAGAGTTTCCTCGAATGAGGATTGTGAGGAGTTTGCTCGGTTTTTCTCGGACAGGGTGTCTGCGATCCGGCGGGAGGTCTCCTCAGCCAGTAATATCATTGCTGTCAGTGGTCACCAGTCGTGTTCTAAGAGCACTCTCTCTGGGTGGAGGGAGTTTAGGCCAGTGGAGGTTCGTGAGGTCACTGAGATGGTGGCCAACTTGAGGTATACCTTTTGTGAACTGGATCCCGTGCCAACGCGCTTCCTGATGAGGTGCATTGACACTGTTGGCCTGGTGTTTGCCCTGATTGTCCAGTGCTCCCTGAGTCAGGGTGTCTTTCCGGATGCCTTGAAGGAGGCTCTGGTGAGACCCCTTTTAAAGAAAGCTTCTCTGGACCCGGAGATTAGGGCAAATTACCGTCCTATCTCCAATCTTCCATTTCTGGGAAAGATTGTTGAGAAGGTGGTATCACTTCAGTTGGGGGAATATCTCAGGACCCACGAGTTGTACGATCCCTTCCAGTCAGCTTATCGGGCCAGACATAGCACTGAAACTGCATTAGTTCAGGTGCAAAATGACCTCCTCAGGGCTAGAGATCGGGGGGACAAGACAATTCTTGTTCTCCTCGATCTCTCTTCAGCATTTGATACTGTGGACCATAGTGTATTGCTTTTCCGCCTGAGGGAGTTATGCAGACTCACGGTGTTGTCATCAAATGGTTTGAGTCATTTCTTACTAACAGGAAGCAGCGGATTGTGATGGGTAATTTCTCATCTGCACCCTACCTCCTTTCGTGTGGAGTCCCTCAGGGTTGTATTGGCTCCTATGTTGTTCGGTAGTGTACATGCTGCCCTGGGGAGATCATTAGGAGGTATGGTTTGAGTTTTCATTGCTATGCTGATGATACTCAACTATACCTTTCCTTTGCCCCAGGAACATCAAATGCAGTGGATGTGTTAAATATCTGTCTGGCTGAGATAAATGACTGGATGTCTTCCAGCTGGCTGCGACTGAACCCTAACAAGACTGAGGTATTAGTAATGGAGTCGAACAGAGTTCGTGATGGGATGACCTCTGACTCTGTGACTGGCATTGTGCTAGGAGCTGTGTCATTGATGGCCTCCCCATGGGTGCGTAATCTTGGTGTGATCTTTGACAGGAATTTGTCCATGGAGGCTCAAATATCCTCTGTGGTTCATTCCTGTTTTTTTCATCTGAGAAATATTGCCAGGATTAAGCCCCTTGTTCCGGCACTGGACCTCCCTACTTTGGTACATGCCTTAGTCACTTCTAGGCTTGACTACTGTAATGCCCTCTATCTCGGGGTCTCTGGAACTTCTCTTGCTAAGACTGCAGCTAGTGCAAAATGCTGCTGCCGGTTTTGACTGGACAAAGTAAGTTCAGTCATATTACTCCGTATTGCCAAATTGCATTGGCTGCGGTCAGGTGGAGAGTATTGTTCAAGGTGGGTTTTCTCACCTATAAGACCCTACATGGACAGGGCCCTGGTTACCTTTCTGATCTCCTGGTACCGTCCACCTCTGTCCGTGATCTCCGCTCCTCTAATAGTGGCCTCCTCAAAGTCCCGAGAGCAAGATTGAAATCAGCTGGGGACCGATCGTTTGGAGTTGCTGCTCCAGTCCTCTGGAACTCGCTGCCGTTGGAAGTGAGAGAGGCCCCTACTATTGAGGCTTTTAAGAGCCATCTGAAGACCTTTTTATTTATGCAGGCATTTGGAAATTGAATTTTATGTATGTTATTTTAAGGAATGTATACGGTATGACACACTGTATAGTTTTTGTGCTGCGCCTAGAGCCTTTGGGATTGGGCGTCTTTTTAAATAAAATTGACATTGACATTGACATTGACTCTGAGGTGTCCGGTCATGCTCTGATATACGCACACCTTGGGAGGTTGACACACACCAAGGCGTGCGTATATCAGAGTGCTACCACACTCCTCAAAGTGGTTTATCTATTACATATCCATAGATCTTATTAGAATCAGTCTTCACCATTGATTCCCACTTGTGGGTCTGTGCCAGAGGTGCCAGGACTCTGCTGTAGCCAGAACTTTTCTGGGGGCTGGTGACGCAGTAGGCACCATGCATGTATGATATTGCATGTCAATGCATTCGCCTGCTCAAATACAGTAGCACTAGCCCCCAACCACCTCAGTTCCTTTTTTCCCTGCTGTCAAGTGCACATCAGTACCATTGTAACTGTCCTCTTCGGGGGTCACAACTTCAGTGTCTAGGGGACTTCTGGAGACATCATTAGCACTATGGACACCTAAACTCTGAGCTCTGAGACCTCTACTCTACCATGATTGAGGTAGTTGCTCGAGCGGATGAAACCAAGCAACTTTTGCTTCGCCTAACCAAAATAGTCATGTGACTCAAGGACAAGATAGAAGATCTTGAGGGCAATTGTCACTGACAAAATCTAAGGATCCACAGAATACCAGAAGACATATAAGGTCCCCAGCTCATACTTTAGAAAAAGTACTAATATCTCCCACAAGACTTCATTTTTAAAATCGACAGTGCCCATCTTGCTCTAGGCCCGAAACTGCAAGATCCAAAAGCTGGATGACGCTCAGTAGTAGCACGCTTCCTCTCATACCAAGCAAAAGAAAAGCACCTTACAATGGCCTGGAGAAAAGGGACACTAGGAAATGAATCCATCCGCATATTTATCAACTATATACTATCCCCCAGCACTACTAGCCAGATGGGAAGAATATCATAAATTCTTCGAAGCACTAAGAGATAGGGGACCCAAATTGCAAACCTCCTTTCTCTCTGAAGTGAAAGTACTATTTCCAGAGGGAACCAAGCTGTACCGTACCATAGAAGAAACACTTGCAGTGCTGGCCACCAGAGACATACACCCTGTGCAACTGCAGCTCCAGATTCCACAATGCACCCTAAGGAGAGACTGCAAAACTGACCCTCACAAGTCAGAAGAACAAAAGATATTTGGTAATCCCACACCCTCTCCACACTGCAGGAGATCAAGGGCATCCTCTGGACACTCAGCTCCTGAGAAACCACCTGAACAATGGGCGCACTGATGACACTGAGTCACAGTAATTAGGGATCCTAACAGGGATGGTTAACCTGGGGAGTCTGTTAAGAACTCTAACAATATTTAATGTTGCAGGGGCTAACCATATTCTTTCTTTTTAACTGCTATTTCTGAAAATTGCTTTTTATCCCTTTTCTCGACTAATTACCTAGTTTACTATTGTAATTTCTGTACTAGGGAGCCATATCTTCTCAACAGCCGCATCCTGGGGGTGATAAAATGTTACCAATGACAAACTGTGCCTTTCTCTAGCAGGTGCAAATCCCTTTTCCTGTTCTGCTCTGATTCAGGTTAAAAATAAAAATTCTTACACAATCACTCTTTGGTGCATGCACCTGTAGGGGGAAGCTTGCATGTCGCAGTGACTCCTCCCCTGTGACTGAACACACAGCTGTGCAACCAGATCACACACATAGACTTCCATCAGACTGGCATAGATTGAGTGTTAACACTCTGATACTGCTACTGAAGTAGATTTATGCTCACCGGCCCTAGCAATTCCAAAAAAAGGTCAGAGTACAGAGATACCATTCAGCATAACTACATAAAATGGTGAATCCCAGCACTAATCCTTCCCTGTGCTGTGCAGCACAGCAGCTACATTGGAATGGCAGAGACTGACAGCCTTTAGATTTAATGCTTGCTCTCAGATACACAAGTATACCGACATGAGCATGTGTCAGTAATGCCTCAAAGCTACACCTATTGCTGACAAACTGGAGGTATGTACTTAGAAATGCCCTTACCTTCAGAACCACTAGAAGTGTGCCAATATAGATACAGGTATATAGCCATTTCTGAGATGGCAATAAATGAATACAAATCATTAACAAGCCTAACTTCAACACAACACAATTCCAACCTCTAGCCTGTATCAGACTGTCCTCTACTTCTCAGCCTCGGCTCACCCCCTTACTAACAAAAGCTACAACTCTCCTGAAGCAAAGCTACGTGAATGATGGAGGCTAGGTATATGCTTTTTCTCCTGCCTTCCATCTGCTCACCATTCCTATCTCTCACTTCTGCATCATTGATGACCCTCCTGCTGTATGTGCTTCATGAATCGCAACCTACTTGCTAATCACTCCCCAATAACCCCCCCACACACAACTGGCTGCAATTCTCAAAGTGAACTGACCAGCACTGAGAAAATATCCTTTACAATACAGAAACCGGATAGGCCATGCTAACCCATTCCTCTTAGAGGAACCAGTGAGACACGCACTGATCAATCAGAAGGATATGAACATTTCCCCCCTACATTGTGACGTTCACCATCAAGGGTAGACACCACAACGTACCTAAACTGGTATTATTCAGTGTCAGTGGCTCAGTCAGTGTCAGTGGCTCAGTAGGTAGCACACTCAGTGTCAGTGGCTCAGTAGGTAGCACACTTGCCTCTGAGGCCAGGAGATCAGACTGCTGTGGGTTCAGTTCCCACATCTGGCACTTGGGTTAATATCCCAGTACTGACACTGTAGTGCAGCATGAGAGGGGTGCTGCACTTCTGAGGTGCCGTCTTTCGGATGAGACGTTAAACCGAGGTCCCATCTGCCTGGATTGGTGGTAGTTCAGGTGGATGTTAAAGATCATGGCACTGCTCGAGAAAAGAGTAGGGGAATTTCCCCGGTGTCCTGGCCAAATTACCTTCATTCACTAAAAATACCACCAACAGCTTAATGTGGTTCAAGGTCAGTTGGCATTCATCTGTATCCCCCTCCCCCGGGTCGTGCCTGAAAATAGGCAGGATTTGTCTAGTGCACTTACCCGGTCAACAAAAGCTAAATAAATAAAATAAAATAAAAAATAAACTCCATTGTCATCAGTTTTAGTTTTAGAAAGTATACTTTATTGATTTTCACTTCACAGAACATTACCAATGACATTCCATTGCCATCAGTAACAATGGAGAGGGGAATGGGCAGTTCTCCCCTTCCCCTTTACATTTCTAAATGAGACAGGCAGGGTTCCTTTACCACGCAATTATGTACTATATAGCCAGCAAATACAGACCCTGAACACACTGTCATCAGTGTCTAAAACATTTTAAAAATTATTTTATTTTCAGTGCTTGAGCACGGTTGTCAGAGCGTCTGCATTGCGCTCTGATACCATGCTTGCCTGCTGAGGTCCCCAGGCATGATTGCAGCAGGACTACAAAACATTGCAGGTGTGACAGTACATGCCAGGATACTCAAGTTCGGGCATGATAACTGATTCAGGAGAAAAATGGAGCATTTTATTTCTGAGCTCATTGAGAGCTCAACAATGTAAGTAGATGTTCCTTCGTGTTAGTGTCAGGCTGAAAACAGCGATAGAAGTGTGGCAGAAGTTGCCTTAAACCATGTTACAGCACAGTTTGCATCCACATTGCTGTTAACATGGTTTAAGTCAACCGTATTGGTCAAAAACTGTGCTAAAGCGTTGCTCTGAGCAGGGTTTTAATATGGTTCTTAAACATGGATTGTAGCACATTTTTACCATGCTACAGTTTGAACGCAAGTCTTTTAAACCAGTTTAACAGAGTTAAACTGGTTTAAAACATGGCAAAATGTGTCAGTGTGTACACAACCACAGTGTACTAGCTATAGTTCTTCATTGCTCTTCTGTCCAAGGGGACCTGCCACTCTGCTGGAGACATCATCCCCACCCCTGATGCTCCCTCTAACCTACCCAGTCATGGACCAAACATGATGGAGGCACCTGTTTCCCAAACAGCTCCATCATCCAGCTAATGATGAGTAGTTTACTGCTTCTCACTTAGCACTCAGATGCTAGTCTTACAACGTCCTCTACCTAGGAAGCCCGACAACCTTATCAGGTGGGCTTGCTGTCCCCTCAGTTTTACTTTCAAATATATCTCTCTAAATTGTTATATTTGTACTGCTTGCAATCTGTGTTCTACCCCCACCAATTACATTAAGCAAGGGCAAGAAAGTATATCCAAACCTACTGTGAGTTAACAAGGTGGACTTGTGACTCTGATGTAAGAGCATCGGAGGAGAACCTCATTGTATATATAGAATGAACAGACCCAATCCGCGGTATCAAATATACTTCACACTGCAGATATGACCTCCAAGCAAGTTTCTGTTCATATCTATCCCATACTGTGAATGGTCTTAATAACCCGATGAAGTACAAAAAAAAAAAAACTTTTCTCTCATCAAAAAAATCACACCCTGACATTGTTTTTCTTCAGGGAACACATCTCAATGCTACAGGTCTCCAGCTCCTTAAAAAATATTGATACTCCCAGATATAGACCTTCTGCTATAGTGTTGGCAAATGCCAGGAGGATGGCCATTCTCATCCCTAAAAAAATGTTTCCTTCTACTCCCTTAGTCAGATCATAGACAAGCAAGGCAGATTTGCATTAGTTACAGGTACTCTATATAACACACTTATTACACTTGTTGATATATACCTTTTCCCAAGATCAGACGCCTCAGATGTGCACATAATCAGTGAAATAATCATCTCTTACACCAAGGGGATCCTCATCATGGCAGGAGACCTAAACATCATCCTAGACCAGACCTGGACACCACTAATCCTATGCCCACAAGGCAACCTTTTATCATTGAATGCTGGAAGCAACACATAAAACAAATTGGATGGGCAGAAATTTGGTGAAGTCATTACCCCACACAGAAAGACCACTCACACTACTCCCTACCACATGGTACATACACCCCAGTATACTACTGCTATTCACAACAAGAACACGTGGATAAGATAACCACCTGTCATGTAGGGCAAATTTGTCCATCAGACCATTCCCCTCTACACCTAGAACTACAAATAAGAGAGAAAAAAACACATATTGACACACTATATGGGGAACATCAGTGATTCCAGCCCCCTCACCATGTGACATCACCTTCCGGGATTTTTTTCACACTTGATCAAGCAAGCTTTCTACATGATATCTCTTCTGTAAATTGGATCCCCATTATCCAGTCCCAAAACATTGAATCTGCTCTCAATCTCTTTCTTTCTATATTCTTATCCCTCCAGGACATACTTACACCTAAACGGAATCGATGCGTTTAGGGCCAAACATACTAGGTGGCTGCACAAGGAACTTCTTGCCTCCCTCCGGGCAAGTGACAAATGTTGGAACCGCTACAAAACATTGGATTAGCAAAGTGAATATGACACTTACACAAAGCAGTGCAATATGTGCAAAAAACAAATCAGGCTTTCCATAAGCTCATACTGTAAAGGTCTATTGCTGGAAGCTGCTGGGGACCCGAAGAAAGTCTGAACACATGTAAAATCCTTCCTGGGGTCACACCAGTCTCAACACATGAATGACATGGTCCTCAGTGGTATGCACTGTAATGACCCCACCACCATTGCAAATTCTTTCAATAAATACTTTGCTGATCTCACCAAATACACTGCCTTTTTCACGGCAAATCACATCCTGACGCTCTTTACTTACACAAATGTGCCCATACATCCGCCTTTCTATTTTAAGGCTATTCCAAATGCTGATGTTCTAAAACTACTAAATTCAATCTCTGATAGTACTAGTGTGTGCTCTAAATACCTAGAGCCTAAACTCCTGAAGCTGGCTGCTCCTTTTATTGCTGCCCCATTGGCTAAAATCTTTACACTGTCTCTCTGCCATGGTCATGTTCCGGACATATGGAAATTGGCAAAAGTCACCCCAGTCTTTAAGAAAGGTGACAAGAAGGACATAGCCAATTATAGGCCCATAGCCATTCTGTCAGTACTAAACAAAATACTCGAGAAATTAGTGGCTATACAGGTCACCGAGTTCCTCTCTATATATACCCTCCTATCACCTGCTCAACATGGTTTCCGCAAGGGGCATAGCACCTCTACTGCTCTGATACAATTTACAAATGATGCCCTTGCTGCTATGGATCATGGAGTCATGACTGGTGCAGTGTTCATTGACCTCTCAAAGGTGTTTGATCTTGTAGATCACCCTCTTCTGCTTGATTTCCTTAGCTTCACTGGTTTCTCAGAGCAAGTCACAAACTGGTTCAAGAGCTACAGTGGTGTGAAAAAGTATTTGCCCCCTTCCTGATTTTCTCTATTATTGCATATTTGTCACACTGGATGTTTTCAGGTCTTTAGACAAAATGTAATATTAGATAAAGGGAACCTGAGTGAACAAATAACACTTGTTTTTTTTTTACTTATTTCATTTATTTAATGAAAAAAGTTAACCAACACCAACTGGCACTGTGTGAAAAAGTAATTGCCCCCTAGTTAAATCAACCCAATTAAAGGGATAATTAGAGTCAGTTGATTGAACACAGCCAGACTTGATTACAGCCAGCCCTGCTCAATATAAACCTCACTTATTTTGATCCTTACCATCAGTCACTTTGCCAGCACAAAGATTCAACAAGCACATTATGCCACGATCAAAGGAAGTTCCTGAAAAGATCAGAAAAAAAGTTGTTGCTATCTATCAGTCTGGAAAGGGTTACAAAGCTATTTCTAAGGCTCTGGGACTCCATCAAACCACAGTGAGAGCCATAATTTCCAAATGGAGAACACTTGGAACAGTAGTGAATCTTCCCAGGAAGTGGACGGCCTGCCAAAATTACTCCAAGGGTGCAGCGTAAAATCATCCAGGAAGTCTCAAAGGATCCTAAAACAACATCCAAAGAACTGCAGGCTTCTCTTGCCTCGGCTAAGGTCAGTGTTCATGACTCCACAATCAGAAAGAGACTGGGCAAAAATGGGCTTCATGGGAGAGTAGCAAGGCGGAAACCACTGCTAACCAAGAAGAACATAAATGCTCGTCTCTCATTTGCCAAGAAGCACCTGGATGATCCACAAGCCTTTTGGGAAAATGTTCTATGGACAGATGAGTCCAAAGTGGAACTTTTTGGACGACATGGATCCCATAATGTCTGGCATAAAGCAAACACAGCATTCCACAGTAAGAACATCATACCAACAGTCAAACATGGTGGTGGTAGTGTGATGGTGTGGGGATGCTTTGCTGCCTCAGGACCTGGACGACTTGCCATAATTGAAGGAACCATGAATTCTGCTCTGTACCAGAAAATTCTTAAGGAGAATGTCGGTCATCCGTCCATCAGCTGAAGCTGAAGCGTGGTTAGGTCATGCAGCAAGATAATGATCCAAAACACAAAAGCAAGTCCACATCAGAATGGCTGAAAAGAAGTAAAATTAAAGTTTTGGAGTGGCCTAGTCAAAGTCTAGACCTAAACCCAATAGAGATGCTGTGGCAGGACCCAAACGAGGCAGTTCATGCTCGAAAACCTACCAATGTTACTGAATTAAAGCAGTTCTGCGAGGAAGAGTGGGCTAAAATTCCTCCACAGCGATGTGAAAGACTGATATTGAATTATAGGAAGCGTTTGGTTGCAGTCATTGCAGCTAAAGGTGGTAACCAGTTATTAAGTGTAAGGGGCAATTACTTTTTCACACAGTGCCAGTTGGTGTTGGTTAACTTTTTTCATTAAATAAATGAAATAAGTGAAAAAAAAACAAGTGTTATTTGTTCACTCATGTTCCCTTTATCTAATATTACATTTTGTCTAAAGACCTGAAAACATCCAGTGTGACAAATATGCAATAATAGAGAAAATCAGGAAGGGGGCAAATACTTTTTCACACCACTGTACTTAAGCAGTAGGAGACAACAAGTAAAATTTAACTCTGCAGTGTCAGACTCTGTGCTTATCAATGTTGGTGTTCCTCAAGGCTCCATCTTGGGGCCTCTTCTCTTCCCCAATTTTATAAATGACATATATTTTAACACCCCTTGGTGCTCAACAATCTTGTATGCAGATGATCTGGTGCTCTACACCTCCTCTGCAAACATAGCAGAAATAAATAGTCGACTAACATCTGCATTTCTCATAATGCAAGAATAGATCCACAACAAAAGGCTCATCCTAAACATAAATAAAACTCAGGGCATACTCTTCAGATCTGCAAGCAAACTTAGAACAAACCGCAACCTTTTCAATGTCTCCTGTGCAAATGGCTCACCCCTTATGAAAGTAACCTCATTCAAGCATTTAGGTGTCCTGCTTGATGAAACTCTCAGCTTTGAGCAACACATCAACACCTGCAAGTCAGTAAACTTTAAAACTTGGAATAGCTTACAGGACTAGTTGGATGCCTACCCGCTCAGCTAGACTGGCTATTTCTAGGGGTATCCTACTTTCATCCCTTGCGTATGGTACTGTCACCTATGTAAATGCTTTGAAAACCACCCTAAGTAAGTGGAATACAATGTACAATAGTATTTGTCGTTATGCCTTGGCTTCCCCACATTTGAAACACCATTGCTTGCTATATGCACACCTTAGATGGCCTTCTCCATCTGCCAATTGACTCCTTGCCCTTGGTACTCTGCTGGACAACATCATTAGAACTAATCTATCTACCTCTCTTGCAGGCATGCTGGTGCATCTGTATCCCACCTATGGCCTCCGCTCTACTGGCTTCTCTCTACTATACACCCCTAGGTGCAGAACCCTAAAAGGAACCTCAGCTTTCTCCTGGCTGGCCCCAAAATATTGGAACTCCCTACCTCTTGATGTTCACTCTGCACCTAGTCATATTGCTTTTAAAAAGATTCATCACACTCTCCTCATCAAACATGCCCTATGTTCCTGTTTTAAACCCCCATAGAGTGCTTGACATCCCCTTCCTCAGCTCTCAAAATGTTTCAGTTTTGCTCTGAACCCTTCTTACTGTTATATGTAGCACTTACCATATATTATGTGTTAAAACTCTACTGCACTATGATTGTATGCGTATTATGTTTTGTACTATTGTGCATTTTTCTGCCATTGTCTCTGTCATATTAGCAATACTGTTTACGTCACAAAACATCGTGCAGATTTTTCCTTGTATGGTTGATTACCTCTGAACTATACCTGTTATTTGTTGTGTCTGCCAAATTTGTATTGTAACCTCCTGGGTCATGTCTGAAAACCTTACCCGGTAAACATAAACTAAATAAATAAATAAAATATCCACCTTAGGGACTCCCAGTTTCAACAGTTAATAAAAGATTGAATTCCACAAATCTTGCAAGACAGCACAGGCCCAAAAACTTCCTCACACTCCTCTGGGATACCATGAAAACAATTATTAGAGGAGACATCATTCCTCTCACAGCCAGAAAAAAAAAAGATTTGAGAAGAAAATATTCCTGACTCACACAAAAACTGAGCCTACTGCAAACAGAACAGAAAGCAGGATGTAGAGTTGTCTTTTGCACCCAGCACTGGATACAAAAAGAGCTAGAAACCCTGCCAAAGTAAAAGATAGAACTGGCCCAAACCTACTTGAAACAAAAATATTATGAAGGAGGTCCTAGAGCCACCAGGGGTCTAGCCCACAGACTTGGAAACAGCAGACACAGGCACTCATAGTAAAAGTATGACACCCAAAAACAACAACCAGTTCACAAGTCCAGTGAAATCCTTGACGTACTTAAACAGTACTGTGAACAGCTATAGTATATTACAATGCAGATCAAAACACAGACCCAAGCCTTATCCCCAACCTCTTTCAATCTCTAGACGTACCCAAAGTAATAGAAACAGGTTCTCAATGCTTAATAGTCCCCATTACAGTCAGGGACATTGAGATAGCCCTATCCAAGTGTGAAATGAATGAAATGAAGAAGAGCCTAGGTCCAAGAGTCTGTATAACAAAACTCTACAAAAAAAGAAAATTAGAGGGGAGATACTTCTACAGCTACGCTGTACATTTTGCCATGCCCAGGAAATGGGTACATTCCTAGACTCCTGGAGACATGCATCTGATCCATGTCAGTAATATTAAAACTTAACAAAGATCCCACCCACCCAGACTTATAGAGACCAATATCTGTACTAAATACAGACTATGAACTTTTCACATCCATACTAGCCCAGAGACTAGATGCAATAATTTCCAAACTAATCAACAAAAACATGACAGGGTTTTTCTGATCCAGATAACCACAGGATAACAGTCAAAAAAAAAACAACCTACAAATAATGACACACAGTACTTAGCCTCCTAAGAGGTAATAAGAATGAATATGCTTCCAAAATTATTCTGTATCTTTTAAATCCTCCCCATCCTGATACCTCTAAAAGACTTTACAACTTAGGACAAAGTACTATCCTGATTTGTCTGGCAAGGTAAAACACCTAGAGTAAAATATAAAATCCTACAACTTCCCCAGAAAATGGGTGGACTAGCCTTACCCAACTTTCAACTATATTACCAAACTACTCAAATACACACACCTATCTATTGGCTTGCCCCAAGATATAAGAGCCACTGGAAACAACATTTTCACAGTACCATCTGCAGTCCCTAAACCAGAAACTTTCTGCACACCCCAAAGCACTTCTACCTTCATAGCAGAAACACCTGTACACTGACTCAACTGTAGGCAACTGGGCAGAAGTGCTACACCCACATATGAATCACCCAGTTTTTACTTATGTACAGCCATTGCACAAAACACTGAATTCTTAGCAACAAGAATATATCTGGGGTATCATACGTGGGAACAAGTAGGAGTGGTACACTTTTACCAATTTATGGAAGGCGCACAACTACTACCATTTGACATTCTTGAACAAAATATGACCTTCGACCCATTAACCTCTACAGATATCTGCAGGTCAAACACTATGTAAAAACATTAGCTACCAAAACTCAATATTCTGACACTCCCCCAACCAGCTCCTACAAATTATTCAACACGCACAGGCAGGAGAACCACCTCTCACTGTATATTGGTCCTGTTTGAAACCTTATTAGGGCAACAAGGCACACTTACTGCTGACTTACAAGCAAAATGGTCCCAGGAATTTAACACCCAACTCTTTAGACACACATTCAACCAAGGCAGCAGAGGAGCTGCGAAAGTAGTCAAGCCAAGCTACATCCTCCCCAGCACTGAGAGAATTTTCATGGAAACTCCTAGTAAGATACTTTAAAGTGCTAGTCATGCAGGCAGATTTCCAGACACAAATCACAGCCTCATGCTGGAGAGAATGTACACAAACATTGCATCATGTACAGGTATTATGGTCCTGCCCAATACTCCAGCCCTTTTGGACTGAAGTACAAAAAGCCATCACTGAAATACTTCCCATTGCCCTCCCATATAAGGATCAGGCATTCATCCTATTGTTATTCCCCCAACACTTAAAATCTCTAACTTAAAATACTCTGGCTCCTGATCACCATTGCATGTAAAGTCAGTATGTAAAGACCTCATGAAAGCCTGGCTTCAAACCCTCCCTTCACAATGCACAACTGGCACACACTAGTAAATCCGATATATCAGATGGAAAGAAATAGACCTATGGTCTCAATGATTAAAAAAAAAAAATTATTGATGTCAAAGTGGACCCCATGGATCCATTACATTATGAAAGTAGGCAATACATATATACCATAAATATCTGTGGCAAACACTCAGGCCTCTCCTCCTCTTCTTACTTCCTAAAAAAAGGCAGAGTAACAGTAAATATTAAATACTGCTGGTATAGTCAGCCTAATGATGGAAACTTTGCTAGATAGTTCCCCTCTGTAACTTACCTAAAATCCCAGTCCAAGTTTCCCATTCCTGTCCTACACTGCCCTAGTTATCCCCTGATGGATGGTAAGATTGTTAATATATCAAGGAATACCTGGCATAACAAAAAAAAAATGAATGAAAAATGAAGACACTACTCCAGTCCCTAGCCAAAAGTTAACACCTATAGCATTTAGAAATGTTGATGTTATTTTACATAAAGTGAGTATACCTTTTCAAGGCATGGGGTGATAATGTCAAAAGACATAACCGCACAGCAATGTACCACACTGTAAATTCAGTAGATACATTGCTGCTGCACAGACACAGTGCCAACATGCATTTCAGTGAAAGGAACAAGTGTTTTTTTTCCTGTTCTGAGGGGGCACCTTCCCCAAACCACCATTAAAATAATCAATTCCGGGGGGGGCATCAGTATGGGGATTGGGAGAAACACCATGGGAGAGACAAAAAAAGAAACCATACAATGGGGTTTCCAAAAAGTCTGGGACTGGGATTCAGTCCCCTGTCCACAGATGCACAGCAACCTCCTGTACTGCCACGGCTCATTCTACTGAGCCATGGCGGCAGCTCGGCAGACCACCTCCCAAATGGAGCTCTTCACCTTCACATAACTCCTCCTTGCCACCCGTGTGCAGTAGGGTACAAAACTGTGCATGCAACATATCTGTCTTGGGGAGTTCTGTACGCTAGTGCACTGCGCTGTGTATTCTGCGCGGTATTCCATACACGGTAGTATGTGCAATACATTAGGCCTTTTCAGCAATTAAATTGAAATGGATTTCTGTTTATTACTAAGTAAATAAGAAAAAGTGTTGTAATTGCAAGGAGTGGAATTCTGTTCTGGCCAAGATTAACCTCTTTTAACATTTGAAAATACTGAAAACTCAATAAGACCATATATTTAACAAAAAATAACTTCACCATCCATACAATGACAGTGTTCAGTTCTTCAGTTTTCAATGTTTAAAATAGAGTGTTTTATTTTTGTGTCAGTTTAGTCTTATGTAACACAACATTTTACAGTTTCTCTCAGCCCTTCCTTGTGCTAATGGTTGACCACGGAAGAAGGTGGGAAGCATGAAAAGGCAGGTTGCTCATGCACCAGTGCTGTGTCCGGTCAGCACCTCTCTCGGTGGATGCTGTAACAATGTGAAGTCCAGCCTCCAAGGGGAGTCAATGTCTTTATACCATTTGACTTTGGCATCTTCCTCTTTTTGCAAGAAGGCGATGAAATGGTACTGGTCTAGGTTGTTCTCTGACCATTCTGCTGCAAGATGCCCATCTTCCATGAGCCTTGGTTCCCAACCATCACTGCCAATGATAGTGGTGTCATCTGGGCCTGTGAGGTCAGTGTCTCCATCCCAGAACCTCTCTCCAACTTCTTGGGAGGATCCCAGTGAGCAATACAGTCGTATCTATTCTTTCCAGAGACAGGGCAGTCATGGTGTCACTGCCAGTCACTTGCACCAGGGTCGGGTCCTTGGGGCTTACACTGGTGCCACTTACAGCAGATTGTGAGATGTCACATCACCATGCAGTGATGGTAGCACTCCTGGCATCACCCACTGCGTCCATGGCACTGCTGGCAGCTTGGTTTCTCAGGTACCTGGGGTCAGAGCCAGCATCACCACAGCCATGCCCTATGCTGTCAACTCTTCAACCCCCTTATCTCTACCACTCTCCAAGTGAAGTGAGTGTAGTGGGATATGAGTCAGACCCTAAACTTATAATTTCTGATGGTAAGGACAGTGACTCATATTATGGTCCAGAGATCTCAGACACAGTTTCTGTGCCTCAGAAAGATCTTGCCTAGGCTTTGTTTAGAAATATGCATTCCACATTGAATTTTGAACCAGCAGCCAAAGACCAGGCCAAAAACCTCCAACTAGACTTTCTAAATTTGCCCAACATCCTAATTTACTTAATTCTTGACATTCTGCCAGCCCTAGAGAAACTCTCAGAGCTGTACTGTTCATGAGGTGGTGTGAAAAAAATGGCTACGTTGAAAATTTGGAGTCAAAATATGGAAAATTACCAACGTTATGCACATGTATAGAAACATTTCACCTACTGTCATTTTGAAGAATTGTTTTCACCAGATTTTCAACATGGGCTTTTTGGGACCCTGTCTCATGAACACTGGTACTGTTGTTTCTTTACTCAGTCCTGAAAGGTAATTTGGCGCAGCGGGTGCAAAATCAACTTCAGGGCTCGATTAACGAAACAACAGTCACAGTGTTCAATAGGTGGGGTCCCAAAAAAGCCAGGTTGAAATTTGGTGAAAAAATATGTAAAAACAGCAAAGATATCAACGTACGCTAAAAACACAATTAAAAGCCATTATACCGCACATAACTTACTTACTCAGTTTGCGGTTCGGCTTTGAAGAGTGCAGACATGTCCCGGTCCACAGAAGATGACAGCAGATGACCTTCAGTGGTAAGTATAGGGCAAGGGGATGTATGGGATGGAGAGTGCACAGTGGGAGGGTTGGGTTGGGGGAGGGGGGACATCATGGGTGATGAGGGACCAATTTCTTTTTTTTTTCTGGTTTAACAATAAAGATGTTGGAGGACTGTTTACTTAGTGGTTTGAGAAGAAAGATATTTCAGGACACTGGGAGTGGGCTACGCAGTGTCCCACATTACTGGGGAGGCATATACCTACTGGGACACTGGGAGTGTTCTCCCCAGTGTCCCACACTGCTGGTGGGGAAGACATGATTAGGGACACTGGGAGTGGGCTGCCCAGTGTCCCACACTGGTGGAGGATGTGTGAAGGGGTGAAGCATTTTTGGGACATGAGGAATGGGCTCCCCAGTGTCTCACACTGCTGGGGTGGACACAGGACATGGGACACTGGGAGTAGGCCCCCCAGTGTCCAGCACTGCTTGGGGCAGATACATTTCTAGGAACACTGGGAGTGGGCTCCCCAGTGTCCCACACAACTGAAGAAGGGTGGGGTGATCTTGCATCTCAGCTGTCAGTCGTATGCATGTATAGCTGCAAGTGCATAGGTAATGTCTGAAAGTATGATATGTGTGAAAATAAACTTTTCTAAGGACGTGGATATGATGTTCTATCCACACTTCTTGAGAAGTGTCCTTTTCCTTTAAGATGTGCCAGAAAGTCCTCAAACTGGCTCCTCCCGCCCACTCGGATGGTAATTCCCTCAGCTCCACCCCATGACACCAGATTTTCCTTTCTGCTGGAAAAAGCAGGTTCCCTCCTTACCACTCTGCATAGAGCAGGCCTTAATACTCAAATTCTTTGGAATTACTTCCAAACCAACTCTCACAAGTTTCATCTTCTCGATCTTCGATCATGACTGTGAATGATGATAAGTCCACTTCTGGGTTCACCGATGCCCTAGTGGGCAGAAGATGTTGAGGACCGACCCGCATGCCATGTGTGTCTACTGCCTGTGGCACGATCACAATCACCAGGCTTGAGACTTTTGCCACTTGTTTCACCCTGCCATCCTGGAGACCATCTCACCCACTTGAAACTGGACTGCCCCACACAGTAGAAACTGCCGGTCAAATCCAAGGATGCCCATTGAGTGGTCTCTATGGCTGTGTGGTCTGTTAGGCAGTTAGCAGCCTTCAAAGCAGAGGCGGCCCAGGTCATGGCCCATTCCTCCTTAGATCTTGCCGCTTCAGCTGGGCTCAACTTTAACGGGTTCCTTCAAGGAATTATGCCATTCCCTGCTGACCTTTAGTCAGGGACCCACTAGTAATCTAAATCTAAAAAAGAGTCTAAGAAAGAAAAGACTCATCATTGATCGTGGGATCAAAAGTGCTCTCAGTCAAGGGACTCCGATTCCTGCGCTTCTCCAGATTTGACTTCAGTTGAATCCTTGGCCTTGGCTGCTGGCACCACGGTAACCCCGTTGGGCCTGTTGGCTGAGACGCTGGTCGATGTGAGATTTTTCTCAAAGCAGTTGACCAGTTGTCAATCAAAGAAGCTGATACTTCCTTGTCTAGGACCTGGTCTTGATGCAGACCATTAGAGGGATGGATCAGTCTGCTGACCCACCATCTCTGGTCCCTGTCCCTGACCAGGAGGAGCCTCAGCAGTCACTGACTCCATCTGAGCCCTGCCATCAGTCCCCCCGGTGGTTGAGGTCTTTTTCCCGTGGGTCAAGCCATTCACGCCATCACTGGTGCTCCTGCTCTCTGCACCGTGGGAAGCATTGCGGTCGCTATTTTTCATCCTTATCCTCCTCAGGTGAGGGGAGGCTTTGGCACAAGTTGTGCCGACATTACAAGGACTTGATATGGCAACAGCTGGTGTTTACTGGTGTCAAACCAACCCTAGTTTCTTTGCCAGCCATCACTTCACTGTCACCCAAAAGGCTGATGCCGACTCCACCGATGGAACCAAATAAAATGGTCCTGACTTAGCTGACTCTGGCTTCTCCTCTGATTGTGGGGGAACTGCTGCCCAAACAGCCAATGGTTAGCACTCCAGCTAAGGAGTCTTGGCAAAACCAAGGAGCATCCCCATCAGCTGTCGGTCACCATCACCTCAACCATCTGTGAAGGGTCAGTGGGTATTCCAGCGGTCGACCACTCTTTGACAACTCTTAGGAGTCCAAGGGTTCCTCCCTGCACTCCCATCTGGTCAACGTGGAGTCTGTAGGGAATCTCTCGATGGACAAAGGTCCGTCCTTTTTCCATGGGCCTCCTCCATTTGATCTCTGAGTAGATGGGTATGAAGATGGAACCCATCCAGAAATGGACTTGTTACCTGTTGACCAAGATCCTCAACTGGGGAGACTCTCTGACAGAGGATTTCCCGGTGGTGGAAGCCATTCTTGGCCTTGCCCTGGAGCTCTGGCATCACCACACTTCCTGCCCCACACTGCCTGGATGGCCTGCAAGTATGTGGTGCCTACCGGATCACATTTGGATTCATAAAGCACCCCTCAGCCAAGGGCTTGGTGGAAGACTCTGTGCTCCGGTATTCTGGCAGCACCGGGGATGTTGACAAGCCACCTGATAAGAGTCCAAGAAGTTGGACCACGTGTCTAAAAAGGACTATGCTGCCTCCTTGCCTGGCCTCCTCATGGCCCACTTCTCCCATGCCCTGCTGGGCATCTTAGATGGGATGCCTCCTTATCTTCCTGCGGACCTACAGGCCACAGTCAAACAGGTCCAAGACTAGGGCCGTGCTGTGGCCAAACAACAGTTCCAGACTGCCATGGACATTGGGGACTCCTGTACCTGCTCTGTGGCAGCTTCAGTGGCCATGCATCACAGGGCTTGGCTGAGGATCTTGACCTTCATGGCAGACACTCAGCCCAAGATGGCAGATGTCCAATTCCTGAGCACTGACTTGTTCGGGCCTGGGGTTGAGGGTCACGTCACACGCATTGAAAAGTCTGCCACCTTGGACTCAATGGCATCTGCCCAGAAGGACCCCAAGGGCTCCACACATCATCAGAAATGGAAGCCCTTTCTGTCTTCCTCCATTCCTGTAGCCAAGCCAGCCCACCAACAGGCTGGTCAGCAGAGTCAGGCTTGGTGACCTCGGCCCAAGTTAGTGGCCTCAGCTGTTCATAGCCAGGAGGGAGAGGCTCGGGTGGCCCCTTAACTGGCCTCTCATCCTCCAAGCCTGCCCATTGACAGGATGAGGGGTTCGTCCCTCATTCCTGCCACACCTTCCCTGGGTCCTCCCATGGGGGGCCAGCTCCACCACTTTCTTTCTTTCTTTCTGCCTCATCCACTGTCACCATGGGCAGGTGGGTTTTAGAAGTGGTGGGTCAGGGTCTGCCTAATGAGTTTGAGCTGTACCCTCCTTGCCGAGCCCATTCCCCATGGATGGACTTGGCTTCCTCAGACATGCTTTCAGCTCCCAGAGATAGAAACATAGAAACATAGAAACATAGAATTTGACGGCAGATAAGGACCGCTTGGCCCACCCAGTCTGCCCATTTCCCTACCTACTGGATAAGCTGCAGATCCTAGTTAACCAGCAGCCTACTTCTTTCTACCCCCACCCCCCCAGAATTGCCTTATGACTATCCCATGCATGCTTGAATTCCACCACTGATTTTGACTCCACAACAGATGACATACTGTAGCCCAGCTCCTCCACAAGGAGGTTGTGGTTCCTGTCACATATCCTCAGAACACCCAGGGTTTGTCTCCAGGTACTTCTGGTGCCAAAGTGGATGGGGGGGCTGGTGCCCCATTCTAGATCTGCATGACCTGAACAAGTTCCTCAGGACACACACCTTCATGATGGTAACTCTCTCAGATCATACCATGTCTGGAGCAAAACATGGTTTTGTTCCCTGGATCTTCGGGACGCGTTCTTTCATGTCCCGATCCGTCCATCTCACCGAAGGTTCCTCCACTGCCGAGCTGAGGGAACCCTCTATGAGTTCCTGGCCATGTTCTTAGGCTTCTCCAAGTGCATAGCAGTGGTGGCAGCTTACCTGATGCACCAAAGGGTGCAGATTTATCTCTCTCTGGACAACTGGTTGATAGCAGGTCCCTACAAGCAGCTGGTGGAACCATCTAGGGACCTGGCCCTCCAGACCTGCATCAAGTTTGGCCTCCTGGTCAATGAGGCCAAGTCAGAACTCGTGCCCTTTCAACTCCTGCAACTCCTGCAGAGCCAGAACCCAGCTCTCGGCAGACAGGGCAGAGGCTCTCTCCTCCTTTACCCGATCATTTGAGGTTGGGCAATTGTGCCCGGCCCAGGACTTCCTGTGTCTTCTGGGCTACATGGCGGCCTGTACCAGCATGGTCTATGTGCCCACTGAAGAATGCACTCACTGCAGCCAGTTGGTTCAGTGCAGTGAGCACTTCAACCAACCGCTCATGGTGACCCAGGTGATGTGGGAAGCGATCTAGTGGTGGCTGGTCCAAGCACATCTGTAGGAAGGGATCCCATTTGTCCTCACAGAGCCAATAGTCATCCTGATGACCGATGCCTCTCTCACGGGCTGGGGTGTCCACATGGGGGAATACAGAGTCCATCAGCTGATGACTTCCAAGGAGTCCTGATGGCACATCAACCTGCTGGAGCTCCGAGCAGTTCAGCTGGTGCTGACTGCATTCACTCTACACATTCGGGGTCAAGTGGTCCAAGTCCAGACAGATAATGCCATATCCATGTACTACCTCAACAAACAGGGTGGGGTACCCTCCCTGCTTTTGTGCAAGGAAGCTGTTTGTGTCTGGACCCTCATGAACAGCCAGGAGGCAGATCTCCTGGCCATCCATGTGGCAGGAGCCTCCAGTCAAGTGGCGGACTCCCTCAGCCAGGTGGCAAGGCATCTCAAGAGTGGTCTCTCCATCCGGTCATAGTTCACAGTCTGTTCTCCCAGTGGGGCAGCCCTCAGGTGGACCTGTTCATCTCCAGGGAGAACACAAAGCTATGGCTCTTTTGTGCCCACCTCCCCCAGCAGGGAACACTGCAGGGAGATGCCTTCTTGAGGCTCTGGATCCTTGGCCTCTTTTATGCCTTCCCTCCACTTCCCTTGATTGACAAGGTGCTTCTCTAGGCCAGGAGGGATAAGGCACAGGTGATCCTGGTGTCTCCAGACTGGCCACACCAGTTCTAGTACCCTGATCTCAGTGTCAGCAGTAGGCTCCTGAGGCATCTTACCCTACACCTGGACCTGCTTTCCATCAATCAGGGGAATGTATTCCACCCCAACCTTCAATCCCTGCACCTGATGGCCTGGTTCCTGAGTGACTAGAGTTCCAGGCCTTGTGTCTCTCTGAAGATGTCTTTACTGTTGTGCAGGCATCACGGAAGGAGTTGACCAGTAAGTGCTATGCCTTCAAAAGAAAGAGATTCTATATTTGGTGTCAGGGCAAGGGGTTGATCTCTTTGTCCTGTCCAGTGGTTAGTATCCATGATTACCTTTGTCCCTCTCTTAGCCAGGCCTTCGGTCGATGACCCTTAAGGTGCACCTGGCAGCCATCTCTGCTTACCAGGCACAGGCTGGTCAGCAGTTGGTGGAACAGGAGAAGGTGGTCAGGTGCATTTTCAAAGGCTTTTACCACATTTCCCCTCCAGTGTGTGAACTACCACCACCACCACCATGGGACTTGCTGCTGGTTTTGGCAAAGTTCATGGGCAAGACATTCAAACTGATGCACAGGTGCGATCTCTCTCACCTGTCATGGAAGACTGCATTCTTGGTGGCTATCACATCCGTCAGAAGGATCAGTGAGCTCCAGGTGCTTTTGGTGGAGTCTCCTTAGCTGGTCTTCCACAGAGACAAGGT
Source organism: Neoceratodus forsteri (assembly GCA_016271365.2). Taxonomy (NCBI): domain Eukaryota; kingdom Metazoa; phylum Chordata; order Ceratodontiformes; family Ceratodontidae; genus Neoceratodus; species Neoceratodus forsteri. Next base: position 997,372,305 of record CM057458.1, on the reverse strand, counting down.
TGTCTTGTGCCCCAACCCCAAGTTGCTCCCGAAGTTTTTGTCAGAGTTTCACCTTAACCAGGTGATTAGTCTCCTGGTGTACTTTACCAGTCACACCTTGGAGGCAGAGCACAGGCTCCGTACTCTGGACCTGAGGTGAGCACTCACTTATTATAAAGAGCACATGGCTGGAGTTCATGGAGACGTTCACCAGATGTTAGTCCAGGGATGTCCCTGTTCAGTAAATCTGCAGGGCTACAACCTGAAGGTCAGCACACACCTTCATTTCCCATTATCACATTGACCTAGAGTCATGCTGGGAGGCTGGTTTTAGGGCCTCAGTTCTCCAATCCTTATTTCCTAAGTAGGGGGTATGCACCATGCCTCCCTCCTCCCTGAGAACTGCTAGGAGTCTTCCAAGAAGTGTGGATAAAACATATCCACATCCCTAGAAAAACAGGTTACTCACCTGTAACAGTTGTTCTAGGAGTGGTATATGATGTTCATCCACTCACACCCACCCGACCTCCCCAACTTTGGAGCACACACTCTGCTTCCAGTAGGCAAGATCTGGCATCATGGGGCAGAGCTGAGGAAGTTACCACACCAGTGAGTGGGTGGGTGGGAGGAGCCTGCTTCAAGACTTTCTGGCACATCTTAGAGGGAAAGGACACTGCCCAAGAAGTGTGGATGAACATCATATGCCACTCCTAGAACTACTGTTACAGGTGAGTAACCTGTTTTTTTCACACATACTACATTTTTGGTCATTAACCATGCACCTGCAGTCAAACATTCATTCCACTGACACGTTTCATAAATGCAGAGAAACAACCATAACAGCTGACAGAACATTCAAGGGTCCTAGGTTTGAGTCTAGTCTCCCCATCGTTTTACTACCTTCATTGTAGGTGGAAAAAAAATATAGGGAGGCTGACTTTGAATTCGGGAGCCTGGAATGTCCATCCCTATGCCTTGTCCTCTGCACAACTGGGGAACCACAACTGTTCAAGTGGTTTTTCTTTATGAAATATGTCAATCAAGTGGAAATTTCACATTCAGAAGTACAGTATGTGTGAAAATTCACACATATCAGATTTTCCAGTGTGAACTATCCAGTTGACTGAACATACCATCCAGTCCCAGTCCACAGAAGATGACACTGCATGTCCTCCAAAGTAAGTGTAGGGCAATTGTCGGGGTGGCAGGTGCTCAGTGGGAGGGGTGGGGGGTGAGGGGGACAGCGGGATGATGAGGGACTGTTTTCTTTATTTCTGGGCAACATAAAAGACATTGGGGATAGTTTTCTTCTTTACAGAGAACATGAAATAAATATTTGGGACACTGCTGAGTGGGGGCTTCTATTGCTGATATGGGTATTGGGCACCCTGAAGTTGGGCAAAAAGAAGGAAACTGATGGGAGGGAGGGGGGCATCTGACACTGGGAGTTGGCATCCTGGTGTCAGATAATATTAAATACATGATGACAGTTGGAGGGTGGTGGGGTGCCACTAGACAGCAGGGATAGAGGTCAGTGATCAGTGTGTGGGGGTGCCACTAGACAGCAGGGAAAAGGGTGGGCTACAGACAAACCTGCAACCAGCAGCATGAGTTCCAGCTGTGGCTGCAGGAGTCAAGAAAATCCCACTATTCTCATACAGAGAATAGGGAGAAGCAGTAATCTCGCTAAGTTTGGCACCCAAAATTTCAGGTGCCCAAGAAAGGTTTTTCTGGCCCAAGTCAAAAAAAAAAAATCAGACTGTAGCTAAATGGGTCCTGTTTAGCTAACTTCTGAGGTTTTTGTTTTGTGTTAAATTCGTTTTCACTTATTTCCTTAAATTTTTAATATCTCACTGACTGCAAAAGAAAATGGTGGACACAACAGAGCTCTATGAAAGTACAGCAGGCTCTGTGTGACCCTATATGCAAAATTGTCAGTAAGTTTTGCTAAACAGATGGCTGTATGTGACCCTCCATGCAAAAAAGTTTGCAAAAAAAACCCACTTTATTTGCGCAAATAATAGCACTTGCAGAAAAAAAAAAGTGTGCCTGACACATAAATTTTCCCATAGGAAATCATGGGAAATGTAAAATTTTAATAACATTTGAACCGATTCATGTTTTTTCACCAAACGTTCAAAAGGCATATCTGTGAGCCAAAGGCTTTCTACCCTGACAATTTCAAACCACAGCCTGAAGCCGTTTCTGAGATACTGGTGGACAAAAAAATGTAAAAAAGCAGTAAATTTAGGATTATTTGATACTCTATCTCAAAAACCACAAAAAGGATTTGCAAGATATTTGGCACATCTAGTGACCTAGCACTAGAAATTATGTATGCTAAATTTTATGCAAATTGTTGAATGGTTTCAAAGTTATTAGTATTCAAAAAGGCAGGTTTAATATACAGGTTTGCCCTCAACCCTAACTATACTGGCACTATTGCACCAGCATTATATGTACGTATGTATATGTATACAATGTATGTGTATATATGTGTGTGTGTGTATATATGTATATATATATATATCAAAAAAAGTCATTAATGTATCAGTTAGGGTTGTTACTAAAGCTACAAAAACAGGGCATTGTCGTGTTAGGGTTATCAACCCTAACACCCCACCTCCACCCTGCAAAACTTTAGAATCCATGCCAAAACATAATTCTGTGCAACTGCAATGTCATTCCATGCCATGCCACAACTGTGAAAACACATTTTGGGCAGGATTTGAAGAATGACAACTGTGATATACATTAAGGTGGGTAATAAAGCTATGTTGAAAATCTGAGGTTAAAACATTACGTAACAGAAGTTACAAGCAGGCATACTGAAACTGCAATGAATGATCATAACTTTGTTATTTTTTCATATGTTACCTAAATTTTTCAACATAGTCTTCTTATGACCACACCTCATAAACCCCATAGGTGAAACATTTCAAGTCCATGCCAAAATGCCATTCTGTGCCACAGGTGTAAAGACACATTTTGGGCAGGATGTGAAAAATGACAGTTGTACTGTTCATGAGGTGTTGTGAAAAACTGTCTATGTTGAAAATTTGGACTCAGAATATTTAGAATTACCAAAGTTATGCATGTGCGTAGACAAATTTCAATGAACATTCATAACTCAGCCATTTTTATTAACTTTTCCTCCACATTTTCAACATGGCCTTTTTTGACACCCTGGCAGAAGCAGTACTGTTACTAACCTCAGCACCCAGGATTTTGGGTGCCCAAAAAGGTGTTTCTGGCATAATAATAATAAAAAAAAATCAGAATGTAGCTAAACAGGTCCATTTAGCTACGTTCTGATGCTTTTTTGTGTATTACATTCATTTTTACATGTATTCTTTAATTTCTGTCTCTCCCTAATGGGAAAACAAGATGGCAAACACAACAGAGCTCTGTGAAAATACACAGTGCTTCCAGCGACATTATGTGACCCTATCTGCAAAAAATACAACAGCTGCTGCGAAAACAAACCACTATGTGACCCTCCATGCAAAAATACAACAGCTCCTGCAATAGCAAAAGCATTTTCGTGTGGTGCATCCCTGTTCATGTGGTGGTGTGAACAAATGACTATTATATAATACTATACTGTCTCAAAAAGAAGGGAAATAAATTGCAAAAAGCTGCATTAGTGCTCTAGTTAGGGTAAAAGCCAAAAAGTAGGGAAATGTGTCATTAGGGTTTCCAACCCTAACACCCTACCACCCTACACACACAACAACAGGTGTCGGGGTGCCTTGAGGTCATCAGCTCTAATACTCATCCCCATTCTCCTACTGTACCCATCTCAGCTTATATTCTTATGGAATGGGGTGAGTGTTAGGGTTGATGACTCCAGGGCACACCCCGATGCCTGTTGGGTGTGCAGGAGGTGAGTGTTAGGTTGGAAACCCAATGCCACATTTCCTTCTTTTGGCTTGATCCTAACTAGAGCATTAATGCAGTTGTCTGCAATATACTGTATGTATGTATATGTATGTATCTATATATATATATTAGAGGCAAAGACTGTATAATGTTAAGTTGGTTTACGTTTGTTAAAAGTGAGGAATTCAGTGGGTTGAAAAACCCCCTGACCCCCCCCAGCCCACCCCGCCAACCGGCATTGGGGTCATCAGCCCCAACTTCACCCCATCACATGTGTAAAGCAGCAGAGGTATAGGAGAATGGGGTGAGAGTTAGGACCGAACACCCCAATGCACACCTCAATGCCAGTTGGGGGTGGCTGGGAGTTCAAGGGGTTTTCAACCCTAACACCAAATTTCTCACTTTTGTCACTGTGGAACAACCCTAACTGATGCATTAAATGGATTTTTTTTGCCTCTAATTTCCCTTCTTTTTTGAGAATGATAATGAGAAATACTGAATGTAATGCAGCGGCAGGAGCGCGGGGTTGGGTCTTGTGCTCCTGCCACATCATGTCTTGTGACATAGTAACAGGAACAGCAACACAAACAGAAGCACCAACAGTGGTGCACATGGTAACGCAAGTGCGAATGAGAACTGAAAGGGTAAAGCACACGGTGGCGTAGACGGGAACGGTCCGCCAGGTGATGTCTTGTCACATAGTAACATGCTGCCCACAAACAGAAATGGCAATGGGCATGGTGACACAAAGCGAAACAGAAAGCGAAACAGTACTGTAGACACAAATGGCAAAAAATAACGGAAACGCTAGCGCAAATGAAAACGTAAAGGATAACGCACATGGTGGTGTAGACGTCAACGGTAAGTGAAACAGGTATGGAACCCAAGCGGAAACGGCAACGGTAACAGTAATGTAAGCGCACAGGCTGGTTTTCCCCAAAAGCTGCATAGAGAAAGACAGTGAGTACAAAGAATGTATGCATAATAATGGGTCTCGGAGCAGAAAATGAGGAGTTGGAATACTAAATTGCTTATATCTCAGGAACTGTATGACATAGAAAAAAAATTTTAAAGTCATATGATGTATGACTTTCCTGTCTAGTTTTGTACTTAGCCCCCATTAGGGCGCTAAGCAATTTTTTGACGAAAAGTCCGTATCTTGCACCGTTTCCGAGATACGTGCCCTGAAAGACGCAATGAACGCTGTAATGCTATCCTATGGGAAAAAAAAGAGAAGTTCAGGGTGCCATAACTTTGGCTTCCTGTAATATTTTTTCACCAATCCACTACAAGGCACATCTAAGGGATGTTGGCTGCCTTTCCTCCAAATTGCAGCCCAGAAGACCAAACCGTTATTTTGCAGCAGGGCGCCAAAGAATTGCTGCAATGCGTCGGATGTCATAATGTTATCCTATGGGAAAAAGCGTCAACTTTGGAGTGCCGTAACTTTGCAGCAGGGTGCCGGAGGGCCTGTTCTTCCACAGACTTGTATCATTATGCACAACTGGGTAGCTTGGGCCTCACTATCCCACCAACACATCCCATGTACTCCTTACATTACACTTTTAAAAAAGAAAGGACATTCTTTGCAAAAACTTCATCAGTGCATCAGCTAGGGTTGTTTCCCCACTGACAAAAGTGTGGAAATTTTACATTAGGGTTACCACCCTACCCCACACCCCTCCTCAAAACCCTAACTCCGCATTCATTCCAAACCCCCCCTCCACACACACACACACAGCATTGTAAAACACTGCACCATTTTGGCACATCTGTAAGAACAATTATCACAACACTGTACTACTTTCACACAATACTATGTAATGAAAAAACAATAAGTATAAGCGACTCTATACTGCCAGCACAGTGTGGTGACACATTACTGCTGGCATATCTTTCTAATACAATGGCACTTAGTCTGTACACATTTTCAAAATATTGATTTGTAGGTGTCATAATCCAACAACTGGGCCACTGCAAGTGTCGCCGCTACCACATAGATATGTGGTAGCAGGACAGATACACCTGACACATACACAGTAATTTGAAGACACTGTTCCAGTGGCAAACTACCACCAACACATGCTGTTATGCTGCTGCATTACCTGAAAATACTCATTAATAGTATGTTATGGTTACCTTTGCATGTTACAACTGTTGCTTTTACATGTTACTTGTAAATTATGCTACAAAAATTGACTTTTATTACTACTGCTGTTTGTTATTAGGACTGACTCACTGTATCACAAAACACAATGCAAACATCAGCACAGCAGCATTGAATATCGCACCCTGGCCACCCGCAGTGCACATGGCACAGTGGCACAAGGGGCCAGAATGGAGCAGTGGGATGCGCTAGTGCAAGTTCTGTTGCGCTAGGCACAACAACCGCGATATTCAAAAGTGCACATGCAGATGGGGCCATAATGCATGCAAGGTGCAAATGGGGCCATTTGCATGTCATAATGGCCCCATTTGCATGTAGGTGCGCCAATCCCCGGCGACTTGCCCCTGGCACGCTGCCAGGCTGCAGCCATCAGGGACCGACACCTCCTGCACAGAGCGGCAATGTGCCCACTGCCCGATTGCGGGCATATGCTAAATATAACATTCGTCCTACTTCCCTGGTGGTCCAGTGGACCGCTTGCAGCCCGATCACGGGCATAAGTAAAATAAAAGTATTCCTATATCCCTTGTGGTCCAGTGGACTGCTTGCAGCCTGATCGCGGGCATGAGTAAAAATAAAAGTATTCCTATATCCCTGGTGGTCCAGTCATGGGCATATGCCATAAAAATACTAGTCCCATATCCTTGGTGGTCCAGCGGTACCCCCTCCCCACCAGCCCACTGTGCTCCACCACCCCGGTCCCCCCAGTCAGCAGCGGGTGGCAATTCCCCACCCGTTTGCCACCCCACCACCCTCTGACTGACACTGTATGGTAGGGCTGTATGCCCATTGGTCCACAGCATGAGTCAATGTGCATGCAGCCCGTACCGTACTACACAGTCCAGATATGTGAATGGATCCATTCAGTGGCACAAGTGGTTGCTCTCTGCAACTTATTTGTGCTAAAGCTTTGAGGTGGACAGCCAGTTCTGAGTGCGGTATCATTTTTTTAAATATAAAATGTATTACTGACTGTCTCTGCTGAAAATCTGATGCTCTAGGAGTGACCTCGCTTCCCCCAGTTTCAGCGGAAAGATGGAAGCCATGAGAAAATGCTGACACAGCATGTGAGATCACACACACACACACACACACACACACCAGTTTTAGAGATAATGCGTTACATGGAGGGCCTTAATCAAGGATCTCCTGTTTTTCTGAGTTAATTATAGCTGTAGTTGCTAAGATGGAAGATCATATCCATTTTTATGACATTGGAGGGAAAACCCAGGTTATTACACAGGAGTGTGAAATCAATAAAGATGCTTTCATGTCCTGAAAGGGGGAAGCTTATCATGAGATCAAAGAGATGTCATTTGAGGGACATGAGTCATGCTGAGGGTTGCAAAATGTAATTCTTTGGAAAGACATCCTGTTTTTGTACAAGATATATATATATATATATATATTTTATATATATTCTGACAGAGGAGGAGCTAGGTGACGTCACACAAAAGGGGTTGGCAAATACAGGTTTGCTTAAGGAATATTCTGTTTTACTTAGACACACTTTTTATCTAGACTCTGACAAGGATACATCTGTAAGCACTTTTAAGCAGGTATTTAGAGAGAGAGACCAATCTAAATATTCTAGTAGGAATTGCACTGTTTAAACCTGTTTTGTTTAAGTGATTTGTATGTCTTGGGATATAAAAGTTCTGTATTGTATGTTTTACATATTTTTATCTATTGTAGTAAAATTCTTGTTAGAGCAAACTTGGTCTGTCTTTAAATTTCTTTTAGTTGTAAGAAAAGTATATATGGTTATAGCAGACAATAGACATAAGCTTGAATGGTGATACCAAACTGGAAAGAGAAGCGTTTTAAATCTGAGGTCTTTATTAAAGTTTTTAAGGGTTCATCTCTGTATACCTGGTTAGGTGCCCATAGGCAAAGATATCTGCCCCCCCCCCGGAGACAGAAATATCTGAGCCTGTGCATTAGGTACGCTAGCAAGAGGTGCACAGTTTGAATCCCTCCAAGACTTGAGACCAAAGGTTGATCCAAACTCACAAAACAGACAATAGGGTTACCTTGTTCTGTTAAACTATTCACAAGACAGTGCTCGTAGGTTGGCACTTTGGGAGTAGAGGGCCTGACCTGCTGAGTGGGTTTGTGACAAAAGCAACAAAGGGATATATTCAAAAGAGATGTGCCATGGCGCATTTCATCTGAATATATATCAGAAAATGCCTGCGGTGCAAATGCAATGCATCGGCACATCCCCAGACATGTCTGAATACCAGGAATGGGAAATGCACTAGCACATCAGAGATACGCAGGGTGCAAATTCCTGATATTCAGACCTAAATATACAAATGTGGCCATAATGAATGCAAGGTGCAAATGGGACTATTTGCATGTCATTATGGCCCCATTTGCATGAGTTGTGCAGGGCTGACCAGCAAAATGCACCAGGTACCTGCACAGCATGCGGTGCTGTCAGTAGAAATACAGTGGTTTCCCCCTCCACACTCCATACACCAATCCTCATACTGAATGCATTTGTATTTTCCTGGTAGTCCAGTGGTAACCCCTCCCCATCCCGTTCCTTGATCCCTATGCTGAACACATTTTTATTCTCCTGGTAGTCCAGTGGTACCTCCCTCCCCATCCTGGACTTGGCCCAAGCATCTCCAGAATGTGCCAGCAGATGTGCTGCACATCTTGGCTGAATATCAAGATGTGCCATATATGCATGGGCACAACCCCTGGAGATGTGCTGCAAACATTATCTTTGCACCGTGACACATCAGGAATTGCGCAGCACATTTCTCCCTTTTGAACATAGTCCCGGGGTGCATTTCTGGAGTTGTGCCAGGTGCAACTCCTCTGAATATCTAGCCCATACTGTGTGTGTGTATATATATATTATGGTAGCACGGTAGTGCTACCATAGTTAGGGTTGAGGAGTCATTTCTATGTTAAACCCAAAATTTTGCACCTTAATAACTTTGCAACCATCTTGACGGATTTGCCTGAAATTTGGAATACATGATCAAGACCCATACACCTTGGGATCTGCCAAGTTTCGTAGCGGTCAGATACACAGCTGCGGAGTTATTAAGCGTGATCTGTGCGTGCGTTTATGCTTTTTCTGGAATTCTACGGTCGCGCCTACAGGTCGCACGGTTTGCGCGACCGGCCCCAAATCTTCAGGGAACGTGCGGCCAGGGTCCCGATGTGCCTTTCAAAGATTTCATGAAAAATTAAATGGTTCAAAAGTTATTCAAAAACAATTTCCATTATAAGTCGATGGAAAAGTTAACAAAATGTTCGACAGTGTCGCAATGCATTTTACTTTCGCAAATGGCCCTGTTACTTTCGCAAATCCACCATCTTGTTTTCAGTTAGTGATCAGAAAAATGCTTGGCATTTAAATGTGGGACCTCTAGCAACCTAATTCTTTTGTATTCACCTAGTCGGAGCCTGAGGATGCTAGCCATGTCTTTATTTTGAGATAAACGCCCCAGAAATATGTTTTCAAATTTTTGGAAAAAGTACTTTCGCAAAGTACTTTTGTGCTCAAAAAGTGTTGCAAATTTTTGCAAAAGCTTTCGTAAATTGCAACAGTACTTTTCTAGTCTGTGGGAAAATGACAGCAATTCTTTGGCACTCCGCTGCAAAAGAACGGTTTGGAGTTTTGGGCTGAAATTTGGAGGGAACATAGCAGACATCTCACAGATGTGCCTTTCAGTGCTTTGTTGAAAATATATTGCATGGCGGCAAAGTTATGGTACTCCAAAGTTGACGCTTTTTCCCATAGGATAACATTACGGTGCCCGACGCATTACGGGAATCCTTTGCCACCCTGCGGCAAAATAACGGTTTGGTCTTTTTTCCTGAAATCTGGAGGGAACACAGCCAACAGCCCACAGATGTGCCTTTCAGTGGTTTGGTGAAAAAATATTACCGGGAGGCAAAGTTATGGCACTCTGAACTTCTCTTTTTTTCCCATAGGATAACATTATGGCATTTGCCGCGCCTTTCACAGCCCGTATCTCGGAAACGGTGCGAGATACGGACTTTTCGTCAGAAAAGTGCTTAGCCCCCTGGTGGGGGCTAAGTACAAAATAGCTAGGACAGTCGTAAATCATATGACTTTCAATTTTTTTTTCCACGTCCCACAGTTCCTGAGATATTATCTATTTAGTATTCCAAGTCCTCATTTTCTGCTCTGATACCCATTATTATGCATACATTCTTTGTACTCACTGTCTTTCTCTATGCAGCTTTTGGGGAAAACCAGCCTGTGCGCTTACATTACTGTTACCGTTGCCCTATCTGCTTGCGGTTCTGTACCCGTTTCACTTACCGTTGACGTCTATGCCACCATGTGCATTATCCTTTGCGTTTTCCTTTGCGCTTGCATTTCTGTTATTTTTTGCCATTTGTGTCTACAGTACTGTTTCTCTTTCTGTTTCACTTTGCGTCACCATGCCCATTGACATTTCCGTTTGCAGGCACAATGTTATTATGTGACAACACATCACGTGGCAGACCGTTCCCGTCTATGCCACCGTGTGTGTTACCCTTTCTGTTCTCATTCGCGCTTGCGTTACCATGTGCACCACTGTTAGTGCTTCTGTTTGTGTTGCTGATCTTCCTGGACTAAGTCTCCATCACTCATTCACGCTAGTGGGATAGCGCCGGAGGCGCTAGGATCAAGCGGGAGCCAAAAATTTTCTGAAGGGTCGGTGCCGAGATAGGACCGCACATGCGTGGCACCGCAAGACTGACTCACGCCTGTGTAGGCTATCTTGGCGTTGACCCTCCAATTGCCTCAATTCCTTTTCTCCCGCCGTCGAGTGCACTTGGATGTCGACGTCGCACATCTGCCAGAGTCAAAGTTTTCGTCTGTACAACAGCAGCTTTTAGTGTTTAATTTAACTATTTAGTAGTAATTTTTTATTTTACGAACAAGAAGATTATGAAGAAAAAGAAATTCTTTCCTGCCATCAATGGAGTCATCCTTAGATGGTAGCGGTGACGGTAGGAAGACTTTGTTTGAAAGTTGTTATGGCAGAGGGGCTGTGCCCGGTCCGCCACCCTTAAGTAACGGGGGTGGGTCTGACTACGGACAGTCCTGTGCTTGGGGGGGAAGGACAGTCCACTGAAGCACAAATCTGGCGGTGCCAGGGATCCGGCTCTGCTTAGCCTCGAGCTCTTCTTCGTTTGGGGAAGAAGAATCGGTGCCGCTCGAGGTTGCCCATTGGTATGTCTGCACAAGGATTGTTCGTTGGTAGGGGCGATAGGCCTGAACCGACTTTCGTGAGTTCCCCTTGGCCCCGCTCCTACCGACCACATACTCAACTCCGGACTCCATCTCTGTCCTCGTTGGAGTTCCGGTGAGCAGTTTCACCTCTGGGCCGCTCCTGTGGAGCAGGGGATTTGACTTTCCTTTTTTCCTGGTTGTGTTCCTGTTTTCGAGGCCTCCGGGCCTCAGAGCCATTGGACCGGAGCCAGGTCAATTGGATCAGAATGAGCACGGTGCCCTCTTGGTGCCTTCGTCATCGTGTCAGCCCCTTGTGCCTATCCCCCCTCTTCCTTTTCCATGCTGGGGACAGCATGGGCACCACCCTTCTCCTTCTCCCCATCTTTTCCATTGGCTTTTCCACGGTGTTTTTCCTGGCGCTGTGCCCAACACCTTGGTGGCACCGCAGGTCCGGCACTGTGCCACTGGTTTGGCATTGGTGCCATAGGCAGTGCCGCTGGTGTTTGGGTCGGCGCCGGGACTCGGCGCCGTGGATCGGCAGCTTGGCACCACACTCGGCACTGTGCTCAGTGCCGCGCTCAGCACAGTGGGCCTTCACTGCCGGCACTGCTAGTGGTGCTGTGGGTGTCTCACGGTGCCACAGATGCCCGCGGGTGCTCGTAGGTGCCACAGGTGGTGCCGGGCACCTGTGGGTGCTGTGAGTGGTGCTGCGGATGGCTCTGGGCACCCGTGGGTATCGCCGGGCACCCACGGGTGGTGCCAGGTGCCCACTGGTGGCATGGGTGCCATGAGTGCCATGGGTGTCATGAGTGCCCATGGGTGCCATGGGTTTCTTGGCGCCATGATACTATGAGTGCCATGGGTTTCTTGGATGCCATGGTACCATGGGTGCCTTGGGCATCGGGGGTGCCCTTGCATGCCATTGCTGCCATTGGTGCCAAGGATACCTGTGGGTTCCATTGTGGGTGCCCTCGGGTGTCTCCCAGGTTGGCATAGGTACTGCTTGGCACCCTCCTGTGCCACGAGTGACACTGGTGCTGCAGGGGTGCCAGTTGGTGCTGTCTGACAGAACTAGGGGAAAGATCTCCGTTTGCAGACCTCTCTTCCGCAGGACTTGTGGTGGGATGTTTCTGTGGAATGAAGTCCTATTCTGCGGATTATTTTTCCACACATCTTAGTGGGTGGCAGTCTGCATCAGGTCTCATCATCCAGCGGTTTTCTGCTGATGGGATTCTTCTGTTCTGTTCTGTCAGCGGAATCTCTCATTCCACTCAGCACTTTCTCAGCTCCCTACGTGGTGCCAAGCTCCTCGACACCATTCCTGGTGGCAGAGTCTCTAGTGACTCTAACCTAGACCTCTTTTTGGGGTCCATCTGCAGTAGAAGGGCATCTAGATGAGTCTCTCTCTCTCCCTGTCCTTCTGGTCAGTGATACAGCGGATGACTCATTTTATATACTGAAAGACACGCTCTATCATCAGAGTCTGTGATGGAAGCTCTTTTCAGTAGTTCCTCATTTATGGGGTCCACCATAGTGTTCAGACTGGATCTGTGGACCATATACCTCTGCATCTAGACTCTTTCAGTCGTCAAGACAATTACACTCTGAGACTGTTCTGCTCCTTTGATAGGGGTATACAGCCCTCTTTTGATGCTGCCCCTCTGGTGGCTGCTTCGGCACAGGTGGTTAACATCTGTCTAGCTATTATTAGTCCAGTCAAGAGTTCAGTTATGGATCCTCAGGCTCCTCCTGCTCCTCACAGGGATGACATCCTTGTTATTTCTGCATCAGGCAATCCTTGCCAAATAGCAGCCAGCAACCTTGTCAGGCTTGGACTAATGATAATTAATACAAAAAAAAAAAAGGGGTCAGAATTATCACAGCACAGGGCCTAGTTGGAATTTCCCGATACCACACTTTGGATCTGGTCAGGTTCCGCCTCAACCCTGAGGCGGTCATCTCTAAACTTCAGTAAAGAGTACCTGATTTCTTCTACCCCTAGGGGCAGTCCGATCCAGCGGTGGTATAGCTTACCTCTTTTCTCTAGCGAATTTTCTCTTATTCCGAGATATTTCCAAAACCTAGGTATCTAACCAGTCTGTTAGTCCCTTTTTGTTTTTTAATCAGGTTTTCTTCTCTTGATCAGAGCCTAGCAGCAACAGAAGTGACTCTTCAGTGAGTCGGAACTTAGATTCCTACTTCCATGCTTGCTTCAACTTAACAGACGACATGCTCTTTTCTTGATCATAGGTCAAGTAGGTCTTTTTCTGAGGTAGCTTCTCAAATATTCACACCTTCGGTCCTGTGCACTGGTTCCGTGCCAGTAGCACTCAAAGCTATCCTCTCCGACTGCGTGACCGAGTGGTGATGTTTGTTTTTTTTCAACAAAGCAAACTAGAGTCCTTCCTACTCCCTTCAGAGAGGCCGGAGTAAGTAGTGTCTCACCGCATTGAGCTACTTCTGCCGCTTTCAGTCACTTCAACGAATGGGTTAGCCCTAACTTGATCCTGCTGTGTCCCTCCTCAATGCACATCTACCTCTATTTGCCTTACAAATCCAGCCCCTGTTTTTTTTCTGTCGAAATGTTGTTTTTTTTTTTCCACAGTGGACATGTCCTCCTGTACACTGTTCCTTTCTTCCCTGAGTTCAGAGACTGCTGCTACTGTTATACACACAGGGGCAGGATGATTCCCTTTTTTGGAATATGCAGTGACTAGGATTTGATTCTACTAGACCACCACAAGAGGCTTCTAAGTTGTGCTTCGCCTTCCATCAGAAGTTTTCAGTGACTTAGTGAAAACCTTTTTCCTTGATGAGCTAACTCCACCTGGACCTTCTTTTGCTCACCAAGTAAGGGGTTCAAGTGTAGCAGTGTCACCCTATCACATGTGGAAAGAAGCTGAGGAATAGGAGACTGGGGTGACAGTTAGGACCGATGACCCCAATGCACACCCCGATTCCATTTGGGGGGGGTGGACTGGAGGGGTGCAAAGGGGGTTTCAACCCTAACATCGAATTTCCTCGCTTTTGTCGCTGTGGAACAACCATAACTGATGCATTAAACTGAGTTTTTTGCCTCTAATTTCCCTTCTTTTTGAGAATGATAATGAGAAATAGTGAATGTAATGCGGCGGCGGGATGGGCCCCATGCTCCCGCCACGTGATGTCTTGTCACATGGTAACATTGTGCCCACAAATGCAAATCGTAATCTGCATGATGACACAAAGCAAAACAGAAAGAGAAACAGTACTGTAGACAGAAATGTTAAAAATAACGTAAACGCAACCGCAAATGAAAACGCAAAGGGTAACGCACATGGTGGCGTAAACGTGAACGGTAAGTGAAACGGGTACGGAACCGCATGCAGAAATGGTAATAGTAACAGTAATGTAAGTGCACAGGTTGGTTATACCCAAAAGCTGTATAGAGAAAGACAGTGAGTACAACGAATGTATGCAAAATAATGACTCTTGGAACACAAAAATGAGGACTTGGAATAGTAAATTGCTTATATCTCAGTAACCGTATGACACAGAAAAAAAATGTAAAAGCCATATGAATTATCACTTTCCTGGCTAGTTTTTCGACAAAAAGTCCGTATCTACGCGTTTTCGAGAATACAGGCCCTGAAAGACACGGCGAACGCCGTAATGTTATCCAATGGGAAAAAAACAGAAGTTCGGACTGCCATAACGTTGCCTCCCTGTAATATTTTTTCACCAAACCACTGAAAGGCACATCTATGGGATGCTGACTGTCTTCTCTGCAAATTTCAGCCCAAAAGACCAAACCGTTATGTTGCAGCAGTGCGCCAAACGATTGCTGCAATGTGTTGTATGCCGTAATGTTATCCTATGGGAAAAAGTGTCAAATTTGGAGTACCATAACTTTGCTGCCATGTAATATTTTTTCAACAAAACACTGAAAGGCACATCTGTGAGATGTCGGCTGCATACCCTCCAAATTGCAGCCTGAAACTCCAAACCGTTCTTTTGCAGCAGAGTGCCAAAGAATTACTGTTATTTTGGGCATAGTGCCGCAAAGTAGTGTCGCAATTTGTGAAAGCTTTTGCAAAAATTTGCGACTCTTTCATGAATGCAACACTACTTTGCGAAAGTACTTTTTCCAGAAATCTGAAAAACATATTTCTGGGGTGTTTTACCCCAAAATAAAGACATGGCTAGCATCTTTAGGGCCCGACTAGGTGAATACAAAAAGAATTAGGTAGCTAGAGGGTCTCAATTTTAAATGCCAAGTATTTTTCTGATCACTAACTGAAAACAAAATGGCGGATTTGTGACAGTAACAGGGCCATTTGAGACAGTAAAAAGTGCATTTGCTACACTGTCGAACTTTTTGTTAACTTTTCCCATTGACTTATAATGTGAAATTGTTTTTTGAATAACTTTTGAACCGTTTAATATTTTTTCACAAAATCTTCAAAAGGCACATTGGGGACCCTGGCCACATGTTTCCTGAAGATTTTGGGCCGGTCGCGCAAACCGTGTGACCTGTAGGTGCAACAGTAGAATTCCAGAAAAAGCGTAAATGCACGCTCAGATCATGCTTTACTCTGCAGCCGTATATCCAACCGGTACAAAACTTGGCAGATCCCAAGGCCTATGGTTCTTGATTGTGTATTCCAAATTTCAGGTAAATCCAGCAAACGGTTGCAAAGTTATTAAGGTGCAAAATTTTGGGTTTAACATGTAAATGGCTCCTCAACCCTAACTATGGTAGCACTACCGTGCTACCATAATATATATATATATATATATATATATATCAAAAACAACATTAATACAGACATTACGGTTCAAGAACGCAAAGCGCACAAAGAAGAGAAATGAAAAAACATTAAGGATTTGGGTCTAAGGAGTACTGTCAAGGCAGTGGTACGTTCTTCATTGGGGTTGTCAACCCTAATGCCCACCTCCTCCCCTCAGCCCTAGCCTCCTTTCCAAAGCACAAGGTACAGTTCCAAGCTAATGCTTCATAGTGATACAGTATGGCCAACATAATCTGCCATAGTTTTCTTCACATAGGGTCCTGCATGCCCTGTGTGAAGACATCATATCTGAGCTCATTTGTTCAGGGGAGAGGGTGGGCATTAAGGTTGAGAACCCCAAGGAAGCCCCACCACTGATTCGCCAATACTCCAGAGACCCATATTAGTAACGTATTTTTTCATTTCCTTTCTCTGTGCGCTTTACATTCTTGAACCCTAATGTCTGCATTAACAGTTTTTTTGCAATGAATTGCCCTTCTTTTTCTGAGAGTGGATTTGTTTCCTTATTTCTGCAGATCCCTTTTTGACCTGTGCAAAATGAGATAAATACATTACTGCAAACAGTCCTCACCCAGTGCAGTACCTTGTGGGGAACGCTCCCTGACTCGACACAGGGTGTCCTGTTTGCACCAAAATACTGCTCCCTCCCTACCCAGGCCAGGGCTGCTGCTGCTGCATGCTACAGAACTTTCCTTATCAGCCTTGTGTCCTTAAACCATTTTGCTGAGTTCACACCTGAACTCAGACCTCTGGCACAGTAAGGCAGTGTGGTCACCAAGTGGTGCAATGGACATCCCTGCAAACAGCGTTACTTAATAAATTGTTTTTGTAATATTGTTACCCTAAACTTTCAACATAGTTTTCTTACAGCCCCACCTAATGAACCCGGTAGGTGAAAATGTTCAAATCCTCTCCGAAACACCATTCCGCACCACAGGTGCGAAAATACGCTTTGATCAGGATGTGGAAAATGAGAGCTGTAATGTTCATGAGGTGGTGTGAAGAAATGGGTATGTTGAAAATTTGGAGACAAATTATTGAAAAGTACCAAAGTTATAAGTGTGCATAGAAAAATTTCAACAAACCGCTTGTAATTTGCCCATTTTTAGGATTTGTTCACCAAATTTTCAACAGGGCTTATTTGGGACTGGTGGTGACATTTCGTTATTCAGTCCTGAAAGGTGATTTCAGGGCAGTGACTGTGAAATCACCTTTCTGGCCGATTTATAAAATTTCACCAACAGTGTTCAGAAAGTGGGGTCCCAATGTCCAAAATATGGTGAACATTTTTCAAAATAGTACCAAGTTATTAACATAAGTTCAAAATGCCTTTGAAATGCATTACATGGCACTTACCTGTCTTCCTCAGTTCACGGGTTGGCATTGAATAATGTAGACAAGCCTCAGTCCACAGAGGATGACAGCATTCAATCTCTGCTGGTAAGTATAGAGTATGGGGGTGGGTGGGGTGGTGGGTGCTCAGTAGGAGGCTCAGGATGGGGGAAGGGGGGTAGCAGCAATGATGAGGGACAGTATTCTTTCTTTCAGGCAAAAAATACATCATGGGACAGTTTAGTTTTACATACAGTCATCAGAGGGTGGAGTGCAACTAGACTACAGGGAAATGAGGAAACAAAGGGACAGCTAATTGGAGGAAAACAAGGAAACAACATGGACAGCAATCAGAGGGTGGGGAGTGCCACTAGACACTAGGGAAATTGAAAATAAAACTGGTGACGGCAATCGGGGGTGCCATTAGGCACCAGTGAAAACATGTATTAGATATGGGGCTTACATTTTGGTTATGTGTGTCACAACATTTACTGTGGTGTTCTGCTGTAAGAAACACCACAGTATATGATATGACACACTTAGCCGAAATACAAGAACTGGACATAACTGGAGGGTTATTGGATGGGGGCAAGGACTGCTAGCCACCAGAGAAAACTGTATTGCATATTGGAAAGGTGATGGGGTGGGGGAAGGGGACCAATGCACACTTGGGAAAGCATTAATCTATATATATAGAGAGAGAGTGTGATTGGGTGTGGGGAGGGTCCACTAGCCAAAAGGGAAAAGATTCTTACTTATCAGGGTTGCTTTTTCTGGTATATGTGTCATATCATATACTGTAGTAATCTGCTATATGACACACCACAGTATATGATACAACACACATAACAAAATATAGTCTCTAGGGACATGGATATGTTGTTCATCCACACTGTCTGGCAGGTTCCTTGCCGCTTTAAATCTTGCCGGAAGGTCTTCAATCTGGCTCCTCCCACCCACCCGGGTGGTAAAACTCTCGGCTCTGCCACATGACGCCAGATCTTCCTTACTGCTTGGAAGCTCAGGTTCCCTCCTTAACGCTCTACGTGATAGACTGGATCTTAACTCTTCGGTTCATCCGAAACTCGTTTTAAAATTCTCAAGACTTCGGTCTTCCCTTTCCCTCGCGGCTGCAACGGACAAATAGACTCCCGGTTTTTGGCGGTGCCCTTGTGGGCAGAAGATGTCCAGGACAGATCCGCACTCCACGTGCATCTACTGCCTCGGCCTAGAACATGACCCGCAGGCTTGCGAGTCATGCTGTTCGTTCTTGGCCAACGTCTTGGAGAACCGCGCTGCCCGGTTGAAGCTTGGGCACCCCGAGAAGTGCTATCCGCCGGTAAAGTCAAAAGAGGCCCATTGGGCGGTTACCACGGCGGCTGGCTCGGCTGAGCAGCTCGAGCAGATGATCGCCCTCGAGGAAGAGGCGGCCCAGGCTGCATCATCCTCCTCCTCGGTCACGGCATTTATCCCACTCTCTTTGGGTACCTTGTTTTCTGCTTCATTCAAGGAGCTTTGCCAATCCCTTTCCATGAAGAGAGAGGGACCATTGGGACATTCTTCTTGGTCCAAAAAGAAGAATTCCAAGGGTAAGTCCCATCATTGGCGTTCGTGGGAGCAGGAGAGGTCCCCTTCCCCGAACAGCCGACCGTCGACTTTGGTCGAGGTTGCGGCTAAGGCTGCTGGCTTCACGGCGTCCCCATCAGGTCAGCCGGCCAAGACACCCATTGACGCAGTCGAGATTTTTCTCGACCCGTCAGACGGATTGTCGACTGGTGAAGCCAACAATCCTTCTTCGCCAGTTACCCCAGTGGAAACCCGGGTTTGCCTGCGCCCTCTGTGCAGCTGTCCCCAGTTAAGGTGTCCGAGCCGAGGGAAGAGCGGTTGTCCCCCGCTCCCTCCCAGGCCCATCCTTGGACACACCGAGGATCTCGGTCTCGGTCTTGGACCTCTTCTCTGTCCAGCCGATCCCACCGACATTGGCGGTCTTGGTCTCGGCACTAAGGTAAGCGGCGACGCCGCTCGTCCTCATCTTCCTCCTCGATGAGGAGAGGCTTCAGCGTAAATTGCGTCGACACTATGAGAAACTGATGTGACAGGAGTTACTTTTGTCTGGGAGCAAGTCGACACTGACGCCTTCCCCGGCCATCAAGTGGCTGTCACCCAAACAGCCGAAACAGCCTCTTGCTGCAGTCAAGATGCCCAAGCCTGGGCTGGCTGTTTGGCTGAAACCTGCTGCCCCACCGATTGTGGTGGAACCCCGCCTCCACAACCGAAATCGGGGGCACCGACCAAGGACTCTCGGTTGGGTCAAGACCTACCCCACAGGTTGTCGGTCACCCTCACTCCCAACCATCCTCCGCAGGTGGAGGGTGGCTCAGGCCCTGGGCAGCTCTTTGCGGACTCCTCGGAGTCCGATGATGACTCCTCCCTGTTCTCCAGGCCGGTTGACCTGGAGTCCTCCGGGGGCCAGTCACTGGATGAAAGCCCATCGTCCTTCATGGGTCTGCTTCGGCTCATTTCAGAGTCCACCGGGATGCAGCTCAAGCCCGTATCCAAACGGCCAAGTATCCCCTGACGGAGATACTGGACCGAGTTGATTCACCCACGGAGGCCTTTCCGGTAGCTGAGGCCATTGTCGGCCTAGCCTTGGAGCTTTGGCAACGGTCTGCTTCCTGTCCTGCACCCTCAGCCAGGATGGCCAGGAAGTATGCGGTCCCTACCGGCTCTTTGCCCGGGTTTTTGGAGCACCCCTCTGCCGAGGGGTTGGTCACCGACATCGTTTTCCGGCGTTCCGGAAACGCTAGGGATGTGGGCAAGCCTCCTGACAAGGAGTCCAAAAAGCTGGACTACGCCGGGCACAAGGTGTACGCTGCATCCTCCCTTGGCCTCCACCAGGTCAGCTGGGCCGTGCTGATGGCACAATTCTCCCACGCCTTCATGGGCTCCCTGGATGAGGTGATCCCTCATCTCCCGGACGACCTGCAGACCACGGTCTGGCAGGTTTGGGACCAGGGTAGGGTGGTGGCAAAGCAGCAGCTCCAAACAGCTCTGGACATAGGGGACTCCTGTGCCAGATTGGTTGCAGCCACGGTGGTCATGCACCGCAGAGTATGGCTGAGGATATCCACCTTCACGGCGGATACCCAGCACAAGTTGGCGGACGTCCCCTTCTTGGGGACCGACCTCTTTGGCCCTGGAGTGGAAGGCCACCTCCAGTGGATCAAAAAGTCCAATGCCACTCTGGACTTGGTCACCTCCACCCAAAAGGACAAAGGCCACCGACAGCAGCAGCACAAGCCCTTTCATCCTTCTGCGCCTGCGGCACGTCTGGCCCCAACAGCACCAGCACCAGGGCCAGCAGGCTCGAGCTTGGCATCCCAAACCCAAGGCCGTGGCTTCCTCCAAGGAAGCAGGGAGGTAAAAGCCCAGGAGGTCCCTCGGGCGGTCCCTCCTCCAAGCCTGCCCAGTGACGGGTTGAAGGGTATCACCCCCAGCATCATGACTCCCTCCTGGGTTCCCCCCTTGGGGGGACGGCTCCGCCACTTCCATTCCACCTGGTCCGCTATCACCATGGACCGCTGGGTGTTGGAGGTGGTAGGAAAGAGCCTGCCTCTGGAGTTCGAGCAGATCCCAACCTTTTGAGCCGTCGCCCCTTGGGGGGTCCACGGGGTCCACAGCCTTCCTGTCAGCCTGCCGAGCCGATATTGCCCTGCTCCTCGAAAAAGAGGTGATCAGGAAGGTGGCGGATCCTCCTCCAGACCCGGGGTTTGTGTCCAGGTATTTCCTGGTCCCAAAACGGACGGGGGGCTGGCGCCCCATTCTCGACCTGCACGACCTGAACAGGTTCCTAAGGTCTCGGACCTTCAGGATGGTCACTCTGACTCAGATAATCCCATCCTTGGAATGAGGAATGTGGTTCTGTTCCCTGGACCTCCAGGATGCGTTCTTTCACATCCCAGTCCATCCATCTCATCAGATTCCTTCACTTCAGAGTGGAGGGATCCCTTTATGAGTTCTGGGCCATGCTCTTCGGCTTCTCCCTAGCTCCCAGGGTCTTCCCCAAATGCATTCATGTGGTGACAGCATTCCTGTGGTGCCGAAGGGTCCGGGTGTATCCCTTCCTGGTTGACTGGCTGATTGCAGCCCCCTCTAGAGCAGAGATGGAGTGGTCCAGAGATCTGGCCCTCCAGGTTTGCTGTCAGATTGGCCTCCTCATCAATGAGGCCAAGTCGGAACTGGTGCCAAAGCAGGTGATACATTTCATCAGGGCAGAGCTCGACTCTCTTCGAGCCAGATCACGGCTCCCGGTGGAAAGAGCCGAGCTTCTTTCCTCCTTTGCTCAATCATTTCAGGTTGGGCAATCGCGCCCTGCCCGGGACTTCCTGCACCTCCTGGGCCTCATGGCGGCCTGCACCAGTGTGGTCCATTGGGCCCGCTGGTACATGCATCCTCTTCAATGGGGACTGGCGAGCCAGTGGTCACAGCACTTCAATCCGTTGGATCAGCTAGTGACAGTGACCCAGGGGATGTGGAACACTCTCCAGTGGTGGACCATTCCGGCACATCTGCAGGAGGGCATCCCATTTGTCCGCCCCGAGCCGACGGTCTCTCTATCAACCAATGCCTCTCTGATGGGTTGGGGTGCCCATCTGGGGGAGCACAGAGTGCATGGCCTCTGGTCCCCAACCTGCTGGAGCTTGAGTGGTTCATCTAGCCTCACCGCCTTCGCCTCCGTTTCACGGGGTCAAGTGGTTCAGGTCCAGACGGACAATACACGACCATGTACTACCTAAACTGCCAGGGTGGGACACGCCCATGCCTCTGTGCAGGAAGCTCTCTGCATTTGGTCTCTCGTATGCAGTCTGGAGGCGGATCTCCTCGCCATTCACGTTGCAGGAGCCTCCAACACTCTGGCCGATGCCCTAAGCTGGATAGGGGCTGCATCTCACGAGTGGTCTCTCCTGCCGGAGGTAGTACAAGATCTCTTCTCCCACTGGGGCATGCCTCAGGTGGACCTGTTTGCCTCCAGGGAGAATGCGAAGCTGAGACTGTTTCATGCCCGGCCCCCTCAGCAGGGCTCGCTGCAGGGGGATGCCTTCTCGAGACTCTGGACCCCGGGCCTTTTCTACGCCTTTCCCCCATTTCTCTTGATCCACAAGGTGCTTCTCAAGGTGAGGAGGGACAAGGCACAGGTGATTCTGGTAGCCCCAGACTGGCCCCGTCAGTTCTGGTATCCAGATCTCCTCAGTCTCAGCTCCAGGCTCCCAAGGCGGCTTCCAGCCCGCCCAGACCTGATCTCAGTCAATCAGAGGAAGGTATTCCATCCGGACCTTCAATCCCTGTACCTGACAGCCTGTTTTCTGAGCGGCTAGATTTCCAGGCCTTGGGTCTTTCCGACGAGGTCCTCAATGTCGTTGAGGTGTCCCATAAGGAGTCGACCAGGAAATGCTGCACCTTCAAATGGAAGAGATTCTCCATTTGGTGTCAGGGCAAGGGCCTGGACCCTTCCTCCTGTTCCTTGGCAAGCATTCTGGACTACCTGTGGTCCCTTTCTCAGCTAGGGCTTTGGTCGACGACCCTTATGGTGCACCTGGCAGCCATCTCTGCTTACCGAGCGTGGGCCGGAAAGCAGTCGGTGACACAGGAGAAGGTGGTCGGGTGCTTTTTCAAAGGCCTTGATCACATATCCCCTCCAATGCAAGAACCACCACCTCCGTGGGATCTACTGCTGGCATTGGCTAAGCTGATGGGCAAGCCATTCAAACCGATGCACAGATGTGACATCTCTCACCTGTCGTGGAAGACCGCCTTCTTGGTGCCTATCACGTCAGCCAGAAGATTGGGAGAGTTCCAGGTGCTTTCCATCGAGTCTTCTTATCTGGTCTTCCACAGGGACAAGGTTGTCCTGTGCCCCCACCTGAAATTCCTTCCGAAGGTGGTGTCAGAGTTTCACCTTAACCAGGTGTTGACTCTGCCGGTGTTCTACCCCAATCACACCTCGGAGGCCGAATATAGGCTCCATACTTTGGACCATAGAAGAGCACTCGCTTATTATATGGAGCGGATGGCTGAAGTTCGGGGAGAGGTTCACCAGCTGTTTGTCACCTACACTGAAGCCGCACCTGGCAGACCTGCAGACAAGCGGACGATAGACAGGTGGGTCACTTCCTGCATAGATCTCTCTATAGGTTGGTGGGTATGGAGCCTCCCAGAGGGATAAGAGCTCATTCTACCCGCCATACCACTGCATCGGTAGCTGCTTCCAGGGACGTCCCTATCCTGGAAATCTGCAGGGCTTCTACCTGGAATAATCAACAATTCAGAATCTGCAAAAAATTTCCAGACCCAAATTTCTGATCTAGAGGACTGGGCCAAACAACACAAATTATAATTAAATTAATCTAAGTGTACAATTATGCACCTAGGTCATGATAAACTTAATGCCAGTTACAAAATTAATAATAAAATTATTGCCACAACTGAAAAATGAAAGGGACTTGGGTGTCATAATTATTAGTTCACTGAAATTTTAAAACCAAGCCAGGGAGGCAGTGAAAAGAGCAAACAGGATACTGTTACACAAACTGGGGAATATGGGTGTAAGAGAGGACAGTAGTGTGGTGGGTAGGTAACTGGCTGGGTGGCAGGACACAGAGGGTGGTGGTAAATGGCTGTCACTCCACAGAGGAAAGAGTGACCAGTGGGGTACCACAGGGATCAGTGCTGGGACCGGTCCTATTCAACATCTTCATCAATGACATTGTGCAGGACCTAGAAGGCAGAATTTCACTGTTCGCTGATGACACAAAGCTCTGTAACAGAGTAGACACACCAGAGGGTGTAGACAGAATGAGAAGGGACCTGCAGAAACTTGAAGATTGGTCAGGGGTTTGGCAGTTGAAATTCAATGCAAGGAAGTGCAAGATAATGCATATGGGGCACGAAAACCCTGGCACAATATATCAGTTGGGGGGTGAGGATATAGCATGCACCAAGCAGGAAAGGGATCTTGGGGTTATCATCTCTGATGACCTCAAGGTAGGGAAACAGTGTGACAAGGCAGCAGGTAAAGCAAATAGGATGCTGGGATGTATGGGCAGGGGCATCACCAGCAGGAAAAGGGAGGTCATAATTCCGCTATACAAGACACTAGTGAGGCCCCACCTTGAGTACAGTGTACAGTTCTGGAGACCATACCTATGTAAGGACATAGACAGGGTAGAGAAGGTTCAGAGGAGGGCAACAAAGATGGTGCATGGATTGCATCACAAGTCCTATGAAGACAGGTTGAAGGAACTGAACATGTACTCCCTGGAGGAGAGGAGGGAGAGAGGGGGGATATGATAGAGACATACAAGTATCTTACAGGAAGGAACAGGGTGCAGGAATACACTATTTTTAATGAAAAGATGTTCCAGGACTAGAGGGGCATGGGATGAAGTTGAGGAGGACGATTCAGAGGAAACATGAGGAAGAATTTCTTCACAGAACGGGTGGTGGACAAGTGGAACACCCTGCCAGAGGAAGTGGTGGGGGCTGAAACAATCATCGGATTTAAGAATGCATGGGATAGACATAAAGGAATTCTGGAGGTCAGGGGTAAGGGGCAACAGACTTCTAGGAAAACATAAACTGAACTTACGAGCTCAAATGGGCAGACTGGGTGGGCCATAGGCCCTTATCTGCTGACACTGTCTATGTATCTATGTATCTATGATAGTGGGAAATATTCTCAAAAATTCTAAAAAATATAGAAAGTTGAAAACATGAAGTACGTATTCCCCTTTATCTGACACTAGTAGAACCAGTCCTGGAATATGGAGCTCCATCTTGTTTGTTAGAAAACATTAGCATTAAACTTATAGAAAGGGCCCAAAGAAAGGTAACTAAAAGGGTATGTATGCTAAAGGATGTAACCTACAAGGATAGGCTAAGGGATCTGGGCTTAGAGGTGCTCTCTGATACATATATAAAGCCTTTCATAACGATATCATATGGGCATCATCAGGTTTGGAAAAAGAAAGACGGTAAAACCTCAAGATTCAATAATTTTCAGTTAAAGGGGGAATTCTATAAAACATCCAGAAGAGGACTTTGGTACATGGAATATCCTACCTGACTGGCTAGTCAACAATCCAAGCATGGGATTGTTCAAAAAGGCAGTTGATAGACATATGTAGGGCAGGATAAAACGGTTAGTTTCCAGTGAAGTGGTGAGTCATAATAATAGCCAAAAGCTACATGAATCATACCCATTCCTGTGAACCTATGAACAGGACATCATGCTTTCACAAAAATTCAGCTATCTATAGATTTTTTTTTAAACTGCACATGCTCACAAATGGACATGTTTTCTTAAATAATTTAAAAACTACTAAAACCCAAAACATAAAAACTACAAAAGCATGTGCCTTGGACAAAGCTCTATCGAACCTGAAAGTTTCAGCTTTCAAATCCTCATATTTTCTCAGTTATAGGGGGACACAAAAGTCTAAAAATATTTTAAATATGGTGGTGTTTATGTTTTTTGCACCTCTGTAACTTTACCCCCACTGAAACGATATACATGCAGTTTTCAGAATCAAGGGATCCTTGCACAAAGATTATGCTTTCTAAATTGCATATACATTGGTTAAGGGGGAAGGGGTAAAGTTATTAAGGTGCAAAAATTGGGGTTTAACATTAAAGTGCTTCTTCAACCCTAATATACAGGTACTACCGTGCCAGTATTATAGGGGCACAGTCATGCCTCTATAGTTAGGGTTGAGTAGTCTGTTTAATATTAAACCTCAAATTTTGCACTTTAATAACTTTGCAACTGTTTAATGGATTTGCACATAATTTGAAATGTGCTGTCTTGTGGGGGTAGATCTCTTGATGTGGCATGTTTTGTTCTGGTTGGATGTGCAGATTCTGTGATCCAGAAACATTCAAATTCTCAACTTTTTGCAGTTTTTGCCTCATCACCTTGCACCCAGATGGAGTGGAATTTTGGTACGAGTTTTTTGTGGTAGAAACAGCTTGGGTCACAGAACTATTTTGCATTTGCTTGGTGAAAAATATTAATCTATTGCAAAGTTATTCCATTCTTAAGATCACATTATCTTAATGGGAATTTCACATTCCAGGATAGAGAAATGGAACAAAAAATTATTTTGGTCTCATAATAAAGGATTCTTTTTCATCAGGGGCCAATCCTTTTTCACCAGAAAAAAAATCATTTTTCATGTGCCATCATATTTTCTTTTTTTCACACAACAAACTGTCATAAAACTGTTCAATGATGTATTTTGCCCCATTCCATTTTTTTCTATCCTACTTTCCTCCCTCTTTCTCCTTCTCTTGCCCTTCCTACCTCTATTCCCACCCCTCCTTTAAACCTGTCTTCCTACTAATATACTCCGTTGTTGTCATACCTGCATAAGTTGTAAATACTGTATATCCTGTGAATGTACTAAAAATTCTGCTTCCACAGTATATTATATTTTATATACTGTGTTATCCTGTATCTATCTTCCTTGTCCCATCCCCCAGATTGCATCTGGAAATGAGCTATTATGGGCTTAGTATGTCTTTCCTGGTGAAACACTTTAATAAAAAAAAAATAATACAGACATCCAAACATGTATCTTGCTCATTGGGAACTGATGAGCTTCACTAAGTATTATTTTTATAGCTCCCATGGCCTCTAAACATTTTTGTGTTAACTATTTAAATCTTTTTTCATCACTTGGTAAGATCCTTTTTTGGGAATCCTTTTTCATTCAAATGAAAAAGGATCATAAGTCATGAAAAATTATTTGGGACACAGAAAAAAAGCCTATTCTCAGCCTTTCCCCATAATTTTCTATTTCAGTAGTATAGTGGTCCCATCCCCCCTTCCCCATCACTGATCCTATAAAAAATATAAGTTTTCCATAGTGTAATGATCTCTTCCCCTCTGAGTCACTGATACCATGTGAATATTAGTTTTGCATAGTGTAGTGGTCCCTTCCGTCTCCCTAGTCACTGATCCCATATGAAACAGTGTTCCGTAGTGTAGTGGTCCCTTCCTCCACCTGCCAATCACTGTTCCCCATTTCCCTGGTGTCTATTAGCACCTCCCACCAGCTGGTCACCATTGCCCATCTCCTTGGTGTCTAGTGACCCACTGCTCACAATCCCCATTATGCCGTGCTGTATTTCCTGGTGTCTAGTGGCACTGTCCACCCTCCCATTAAAGAAAAAAACTGAAATTAAAAAAGGTCCATTGATGTTTTTGTTTTAAACCTATAAAAAAATGTTCCCTTGCCAGTCAGCCCCCCCCCACCTCCCACTCAGCACCCACCACCCCACACCTGTCAGTACACCCCCACACACCCTTGCTCACCTAGACAGGTCCCAGGTTCAAGACCCACTCTCCAATTGAAGACATGTCTTTCTGTTGGAACCGGTGACTGCAACATGAGAAACTAAAGTAAATGCGGTTCAGCGTATTTCAATAAGGGTGTAAATGTTTATACATAACTTAGCCATTGTTTGAGATTTTGACCCCAGATTTTCAACATGGCCTTTTGGGGACCCCAACTCATGAACAATACAACTGTCCTGTGCAATTCCTGCCCAAAAGGTGATTTTTCTGTCGTTTGGCAAAATCACCTTTCAGGTGGGATTTGACAATTTTTCTGACCTTGTTCATGGGGTGGGAGGGAGTCATATGAAGGCTGTGTTGAAAATTTGGGGTCAAAAGGTTTGTTAAAATGGCAACATTATGACCATTTGTTGCAATTTCACTATATACGCTCATAAGTTTGGAAATTTGAAATATTTTGACCCCAAATTTTCAACATAGCCTTGTTATTACCCGACCTTTTGTATGTCATGGCTGTCATTTTTCGAATCCTGGACAAAATGTGTTTCCCCATCTGTGGTGCAGAATGACACTGCAGTTGTGCTGAATTACATTTTGGCAAAGATTCAAAAGTTTTCCGTACCTGGTACATGAGGTGGGGTAATAAGATGACTATGCTGACAATTTGGCCACTGTTGTCCTATAAATGGAAGTTCAGAGCCGGAGGGAGATGCATTCCCACAGTCAAATAAGGATAAAATTATAAAGTAAGCAAATAAATACAAAAAAAATCATTAATGCTCTAGTAAGGGTTAAAGCCATAAAAGTAGGGTAATGTGGCATTAGAGTTTCCAACCCTAACACCCCAGCCCCACCTTGCGTGCACCAGCAGGCTTCGGCGGGAGTCTTGGAGTCATCAGCACTAATGCTCACCTCATTCTCCTAAGCTGTACCCATCTCAGCTTATTTACTTATGGAATGGGGTGAGGGTTAGGATTAATGACCCCAAGGCACACTCCTGATGCCTACTGGTGTGTGCAAGGTGGGGGTGGGGTGTTAAGATTGGAAACCCTAATGCCACATTTCCCTACTTTTGTGGTTTTAACCCTAACTGAAGCAATAATGAAGTGTTTTGCAATTTATAAAAACTGGCTTCCCTTTTTTCCTGTAGGGAAACCGTGACATAATTTGCATTAATAAAGGAGTGTTTATTATCGCAAACATGCGCACTGTTTCCTTCACTCTGTACATGTGCCCACCCAAGTTCCTTGTTTCCTGACTACTCTCCCCATAGAAGGCTCTCTACTTTGCTTCTTGCTGAACTGGGAATGGAGACAAAACTGCCACTGAGCCTTAGTGGTAAGTAATTTAAAACAAAACCTAGTACAAGGACTGAACTCTCTTACACACACACAATTTAAAAAACAACAACTTTTAAATACTGAAAGGCGACCACAGGCTGCACGCTATGACCTATCAGGACTGCAGCCACACAGCAACTTTTTTTATTTTATATAATTGCTGAGGTGAGAAAGGGAAAATCAGCAATTATGTAAAATAAAATATGATGTGGTGTTTAAACTCGTAAGTTTACACACACTCTTAGAGTTAGATGCTTTAATAAATCCCTTGAGCTTCACTCTTGGAGTTTATGTAGCATCTAACCACTCGTGTGTATAAACTTCTTATTACACATACCACCCCATTCTTTATCATATATATATATATATATATATATATAAATATATAATATATATATATATATATATATATATATACACATACATATATGACAAAGAACCCCAGCGTGCAAGCACAGAGGCACTGTTTACCCCAAAGGACATTGGCCGGGAAGCCAAGTTTCGAAGAAATACAAAATCACACATGCCCCCATAATGCACAGCATCATGGGCTGCATATGCAAATCACTACAGAATATTATGCTGGTTCAACTTTAAGCAGAAATGCATGGTGCCGAAAGGCCTCTCACACAGTTTGCAAAGGATGCCAACAGAAGACACAGACGTGTTTTGTCCTACCAGGACTCATCAGTGTGCCTGGTCTGTTTGGCACCCAAGTGGAATGAACCAGCTACCCTAAGATGGTCTATCTGGGTTATGTTGTGGTGAACCCAATAAAAACAAAAACCTTTTAACTTGTTTTTTGTTTTAATTGGGTTCACCTAACTAATCTGACTTAGATAACACCGCCCCAAGCTGTGCCCTCAGATCATGGCTGCACCTTTCGGCTGTTTACCTGGCCACTGCCACTACCGGCCAAACTAATGATTCTGCCACCATCCTGGTCGTGCTCTGACCCTGACCCAAGTTCGGCACTGCGCCCTGAACGGTGCCCTCGGATATGGTGGTACTCAGCCATTTACCTGGCTACCACACATCACGAAACTATGATTCCTGGTCACCATCCTGGTCCTGCTCTCTGGAACCTGACCCAAGTTCGCACCGTGCCCCTAGCAGCACCCTCGGATACGTCAGCACCTTTTGGCCATTTACCTGGCCGATGCCACTACCGCCAAAACCAAGGACTCCTGCCCGCCCTCCTGGTCCTGCTCTCTGGACCCTGACTCAAGATGCACCATGCCCTGAGAGGTACCCTCAGATACGGGGGTGCCTTTCAGCCATTTACCTGGCTGCCGCCACTACCGCTGAAACCATGGACTCCTGGCCACCCTCCTGGTCCTGCTGTCTGGACCCTGACCCAAGATCGCACCATGCCCTGAGCAGCACTCTTGGATATGGTGGCGCCTTTCAGCTGTTTACCTGGCCGCTGCCACTACCATTGAAGCCAAGGACTCCTGGCCACCCTCCTGGTCCTGCTGTCTGGACCCTGACCCAAGATCGCACCACGTCCCAAGTGGCGCCCTCGGATATGGTGGCACCTTTTGGCCATTTACCTGGCTGACGCCACTACTGCCAAAACCAAGGACTCCTGGCCACCCTCCTGGTCCTGCTCTCTGGATCCTGACCCAAGATGCACCGTGCCCCGGGCGGTGCCCTCGGATATGGTGGCACCTTTTGGCCGTTTTCCTGGCTGGCATCACTACCGCTGAAACCAAGGACTCCTGGCCACCCTCCTGGTCCTGCTGTCTGGATCCTGACCCAAGATCACACTGTGCCCTAAGCAGCACCCTCGGATATGGTGGTGCCTTTCGGACTTTTACCTGGCTGCTGCCACTACTGCCGAAACTAAGGACTCCTGGCCACCCTCCTGGTCCTACTGTCTGGACCCTGACCCAAGATCGCACTGCACCCCGAGTGGTGCCCTCGGATACGGTGGCACCTTTCAGCGGTTGCTTAGCGCCACCACCACCACCAAATCAGGACTCTGGCGCTCTCCTGGTCCCTGCTCTCTGGACCCTGACCCAAGATCCCATCATACCCCAAGCAGTGCCATTGGATACGGTGGTGCCTGTCGGCCAGTTACTTGGCCGCTGCCACTACTGCTGAAAGCAAGGACTCCTGACCGCTCTTCTGGTCCTGCTGTCTAGGCCCTGACCCAAGATCGCACTGCATCCCGAGCGGCGCCCTCAGATACGGTGGCACCTTTCGGCCATTTGCCTGGCCGTCGCCACTACCACTGAAACCAAGGACTCCTGGCCACCCTCCTGGTCCTGCTTTCTGGACCCTGACCCAAGATCGCACCATGCCCCGAGCGGCGCCTTGGATATGGCGGCGCCTTTCAGCCGTTTACCTGCCCGCCGCCACTACCGCCGAAACCAAGGACTCCTGGCTGCCCTCCTAGTCCTGCTCTCTAGACCCTGACCCAAGGTACTACCGCTAAAATTTCTTTCTCCAGAGCTGAACAGCAGCGTCATTCTGATTGGTGCGCCTTTTTCTGGTGACTGCTGATTGGCCTAGAAGTCAGCGCAAGGCTTTCCGATTGGTGCGCCTCTCTGGACTGCTTTTCCCTGACTCCTGGACTCATTTCAGTTTCTGTGTAACCTGTAATTTGTACTAAATTATTTGTTTTCACCGTGATTGCTAGCTCCTTTAGTGTAGCTTTATAAAGTGAGTCTCAATATTGTATTTATTTTTACTGCACTTGTACTGTGATAATGGCCAATACCTCACATAGAGCCTTGTTTTTTCTTTAAACTGCTGACTGTGCTTTACCTACTACCCTTTCTACCTGCCTTGCTCTTGCTCATACTGTTTCACCACTCTGCTCTGACCTCAGCCCCCCTCCTGCACTGTAAATTTTCTTGTTTTTCTTTTCCTCGAACCTGTTCTTAACTCTAACCCATCCCCCCCTGCATTTAGTCTGAAACTTAACTGTTTCACTGATGCTCCTACCCCTTTGTCCCTCTGAAACCCCACCCTACCTTACTCCGAATTGCTAATATTCTATCTTATTTTCTACCTAAGCACCTCCACCCCCCGCTGATGGTCTGCCACCAGTCTCCCGCCCTTGCAGTTTTCTTTTGTTTATCCCCCCTTTGTCTTTCACTGGTCATCCCTTTTCTCCCTCACAGATCGCACAGCATCCCAAGTGGCACCCTCAGATATGGCAGCGCCTTTCGGCCGTTTACCTGGCCGCTGCCACTACAGCCAAAACCAAGGACTCCTGGCCGCACTCCTGGTCCTGTTCTGTGGACCCTGACCCAACGTACTACCACTAAAACTTCTTTCTCCAGAGCCGAACAGCAGCGTCATTCTGATTGGTGAGCCTTTTCTGGTGACTGACAATTGGTGAGAGTGCAGCAAGGCTTTCCAATTGTTGCACCTCTCTGACTGCTTTTCCTGACTCCTGGACTCATTTCAATTTTCTTGCCTCCCCCATCCCTGCCCAGGCCTCCTATTAAATAGTCTACTTGTCTCCCCACCTTTGCTCTCTCCACCACACTTGCCCTCTCACTCCTCTCTCCCCTGCACGTCTCCTTGTGGCATACTCTGAGCAATATTATACCTACACTACTCTCCTTTCTGTTAACCCAGGAACTTCCAGTACTGTCTCTTCCTATTTTTTTTCTTATACTGTACTAGCCCACCTACTGCTATAACGAAGCATTAAAAATTAACTATTTTAACGAAGTCTCTAAAATTTTTCTTTGTCCTTTGCCACTGGTGGTGCCTCACTGCTACCAATCTCAACCACAGATTGGTATTATCCAGGCCACCACTTGTTGTAAAAGGTACCCTTTTTTCTCTTCATCTGCAGTCCTCCCACAGCCCCTATTCAGACTTCCAACTCCTTTGCGAAGATGATCTAAACTCTACTATTCCTTTTCTAACTGCCTACAGTTTTATTTTTCCCTCTTTTGGCTTGTATTTCTCCCTCCTCAGCCCTTTGCTGACACCCTCACCCCAATCCTCTCTACCAAACCCTGATAATAGTGACCACTCCCTGCTACATCTCTACCCCCTCTTTCTGCCTTAAATCTTCTTTATTCCTCCACTCTACCTGGACTTCTAGCTTTGGGGCCTGAAAAATGAATAATCTGTGGCTGCTATTTTTCCTCATTGGCACCCTGCCTCTGATACACCTATCGATCATTAAGGTGCCTCTTGCAGAATCTGTTCTCCCTCACTATCAACAAAATGACTTTGTATTTTCAAATCTTCTTGTGCGACCTGCTTTCCGTTGTGATCCCACTCCGTTACTTCCAAAAAAGGCATGGGTCCACCTGAGTGCCTATGCACACAATTTTAGCTTCCTACGAGCTCGTGCCTTATCACCTTTCCTGCACCGTAAACTCTGATACCTCCTCTTACTAGCCACTCTGCTATCTGGGGATATACAACCAAGCCCTGGGCCTATAACTCCTGCAGTTGCCACTATGCCAAATGCCAAAGGTCTACTTATTACACACCATAATATTAGGAGCCTCGAGCGGAATTTTGCTGAACTTGAATCATGGACTGCACTCCATAAGCCAGACATAATATGCCTCACTGGAACTTGGCTGAAGCCATCCACCCCTGACTCTCTATGCTCACTTCCATCTTATAATCTCCTGAGAAATGACAGGCCTACTCTTAAATGGGGCGGTGGTACAGCATTTTATTTCAAGTCTCACCTCCAGCTCTCTATTATTAGCTCCTCTCCCTTACACCACTGTGAGGCCCTTCATGTCCTCCTCACCCTAGACACAAAGAAGCTGCACATTGTCTGTGCTTACAATCCCCCTACACAGGGCCTAAAAGAGCTGGATGAGCTACTTGACCAAACTGCTTCTCTCTCAGGTAATAGTGAAGTTCTTTTAGTAAGTGACATTAACGTAAACTGGCTGGGAGACTCACAAGTGACGGCCCTGACTAAACTTCAGAGTTACAACCTCCATCAGCTTATCTCCTCACCTGCAAGAACCGCTCCTCAATCAAATACCAGCACCTTGCTGGACTGGATTATGACAAACCACCCTGAGAACATCATGGATGTAGGCGTCCTTCCTGATGCCATCACTGACCACTCCCCCACTTTCTGCATCTGGGGTAAAGGTAGGCCTGAACCTATGGAGCCCTGTTTCATTACCTTCCGTAATTATGCAAATTTTGACCCTCAGGCCTTCTTGCTTGATATCACATGCACTGACTGGTCCTCTCTCTATTGCTCTTCAGATGCGCAGTCTGCCCTAGATATCTTTCTGACCACA
Source organism: Neoceratodus forsteri (assembly GCA_016271365.2). Classification (NCBI taxonomy): domain Eukaryota; kingdom Metazoa; phylum Chordata; order Ceratodontiformes; family Ceratodontidae; genus Neoceratodus; species Neoceratodus forsteri. The sequence continues at coordinate 997,337,994 of CM057458.1, read as the reverse complement.
TTCTTGGCACTATAAGAAAACCACAGTCATCTCGTGACCAGACGTGTAAGAAATAGGCAGACCCGTTGGCTGAAAGCTGACCTTCTCTCTAAATTACATTTGAGGGACAAATGCTGGTTTCGGTATAAGAAATATGGTCTACTAGAAGATTTTCATACCTACAGAGAACTTAGAAATGCATGTAAGAAAGAAATCAAGCAAGCAAAAAGCTCCTACTGTAAGGATCTACTAACTGACTCCCAGGGGGACCCAAAAAAGTTTTGGTCCCATATTAAACACTTCCTTGGCTCAAATCAGTCCGCCACGCCTAATAACATGACTCTAAATGGCATCCACTGTAACCATCCCCTTACTATTGCAAACTTCTTTAACATGCAGTTTGCTGACCTCACTCAATATACCTCCACTTTCAAACAACATGAAGTCTTGCTATATTATGGCAACTGCAGTATGACCACAGGTTAGAACTGCTCCGGAGGTGAAATAGTTAACTTTCCATGCAGGCATGGAACTTAGAGCGCAAGGTCGGTTGAAAACTCTGTCTGTTGTACTTCAAACACAAACTGTCAGATTCTTTACTCCGCCTCACTGAACAGTCGCTCCGGAGAGTTCTCCTTCTGCTCGGTTCGTTTTGTCGGTTTAAAAGTATTATTTTTCGGTTTTTAGCCGAAATTAAACCGCAACCGGTCGGTTCAAGCTCTGTCTGTGGTAATTTATTTTTTCTGTGTGGAACTTGTAATTCTTTATCGGTTTGGTTTGAACCGATCAGGTTGTAGTTAAAATCTACTAGTCCTTTTTTAGAGTGCGGTTCCCGGTTCTTATCGGTTCTAAAAAAAAACGGATTTCATTACGGTGTTTTCTACGACCCGTGACACGGTTGGGAACCGATAAGGGTGTCTTGCTTGGTGGATTGCCATAAACGGGCAAGTTGGTTAGGCTGGCATTATGTCTGAGAAACCCAAAAGAAAAACCGGACCCACTGGGTTTCAACACTGTAGTGTTTGTGGGGAAGCTTTTGCTAAGGCTGACCCACATACCACATGTGTCTATTGTCTGGGGTTTGACCACCTCAATTCAGACTGTCAGATTTGTCACAATTTCCCTGCTGCCAGCATAGATAAGAGAGTTGGTAGGCTCAGGGAAAGGGAGGCCAAAAAGTCCACTGACCCAGATAGCCAGCCCGGTTTGGTGCCAACCGAACCGGAGGGAGTGCCCTCTGACCAGGGCGATACTTCCTCGGGCAAACGAAGAGCCGGTTCTGAGGAGCCGGTTCCAGCAAAAAGGACTAGAAAAGTGTAGAGCCAAAAGTTCTTTCCCCAACTGCTGAGGAAATAGCTAAAGCAATTCAAATTGTCCAGTCTCTCTCTCTCCGGTTCCGACCGAACCGACACCTTCAGGTAAGCATTCGGTTCGGCCGGTTCCACCGGTTCAAGATTATGATTTTGAGGATTTTTATGAACCGGGGGAGGGGGAAGAGGAATATGAGGAGAGTGAATATGGTTTTGAAGATCTGGATGTGCCCATTGATCCGGACATCTCTCCAGATAGACCCCTAGGGGTTTCTCCTCCAAGGCTTTCTGAGTCCCCTTCTCATTTCATGTTTTATAAAAAAGTTGCTGAAACTCTCCAGCTCCCTGTTGAGGAAGCTGTTGATGACCAAGAGGAGCCAGACTATGTAGAAATGATGGATATTCCAGAGTCTAGGAGACTGTCTATTCCTTTGCATAAATCTTTTCGGAGACAGACAGTAAAAGTTTTAAAAACTCCTCACACTATACCTCCTGTGGATAAAAGGATGGACAAGAGGTATACCTTATCAGGCTCCGACACTGATTTCCTCACTCAACAATGCAGCCATGTGGGGTAGTGCAGGCTGCAGCCTGTGACAAGACTAATATTCCCTAGCTCACACCCCTGAGAAGGACTCAGGAAAATTGATGCTATGGCAAAGAAACAGTACATGGCAGCATCTTTGGGACTCAGACAAGTAAATTATATGGCTTATGCTGCTAGGTACCAGAAATCCAGATGGGATACTGTGCTGGCCCTAGCGAAACAAGTCCCTGATCAGCTTGCCAGGGAGCTGGAACAGGTGGCTATGGATGGTATTGAGGCATCCAAGGTGCAATTTCATGCTGCAGTGGACTCTAATGATGTTTCATCAAGAGTCATGGCTACATCTGTGGCACTTCGCAGGATGGCTTGGCTCAGATGTACTACCCTGTCTCAGGATACCCAGTCTAAGGCCATGGATTTCTCTGTTGTGGGAAATTCTCTATTTGGGGAGCAAACAGAGAATTACATGAAGAAAATGGATGAATATAGGACCACCTATAGGAGTGCACAGGCCAGGAAAGGCAGGCCACTCCTCAAAAGCAGCTTCCTAGAGGCAGGCAGGCCTTTTCATGGGCCTTTTTGCAAGCAAGCTTCCTCCTCCGCCTATGCTCAGAGGGGTTCTTTAGAGGGGAGGCAGGACAGGGTACAAGCAGGTCTGCTTCCACCCCTCAGCCCAAAGCCCCTGCCAAGCAGGCACCCTGATGGGATTGCCAGGGCGAGTTCTCCTCTACCTGTAGGGGGCAGGCTGGCTTACTTTGTCCAGGACTGGAAGTCTTTAACATCAGACAAGTGGGTCCTGGAAGTAGTAAGCCAGGGACTGGTTCTCAGCTTCAAAAAATTTCCAAAGCTGAGAACCAGATCTTTTCCACCTGCAACTCCATCAGAGGCACTCGCCCTAGAGGCAGAGGTCTCTACCCTCCTGGCTTTCAGAGCTGTGGAAAGGGTTCCTCCCCTACACCAGGGCAAAGGTTTGTACTCCAGGTACTTCCTTACCCCAAAAAAGACAGGAGAATGGCGGCCATCCTGGATCTCAGATATTTAAACAAGCACCTTTTAAGCCAAAGTTCAAAATGGTGACTCTGGGAATTATCCTACCATCTCTAAGGCCAGGGACTGGCTAGCTTCCTGGACCTCAAGGATCCTACTTCCATATTCCCATCAGAAGCTCCCATCAAAAGTACCTCAGGTTCGAGCTGCCCTCAGGCCACTACCAGTTCAGAGCAATGCCCTTGACCTCACTTCTGCCCCAAGGGTATTCACCAAATGCCTGGCTGTAGCAGTTGCCTACCTAAGAAGGCAAAGATTGCCATCTTTCCTTACCTGGACGATTGGCTCTTAGTAGGCCAGTCCCCAGACCAGGTCAATTTACACCTTCAGATAACGCAGCAACTGCTTACCTCTCTAGGTTTCCTTCTGAATCTCTCAAAGTCAGTTCTAGAGCCGGTTCAGCTTCTTACCTTCATAGGCACAGAACTGAACACACAGGAAGCCAGGGCCTTCTTCCCCTGGACAGGGCAAAGACCCTAGTCTCCCTGGCCTCCTCATTTACCCTGCAGGTCTCCCGGCCAGCAAGGCATTTTCTGCTGCTCCTAGGACACATGGCTGCTTCCACAGCAGTTGTGCAAGGAGCAAGATTTCAGATGAGGGACATCCAGTTCCATTTGAGAGCTTTTTGGTCTCAAAGAAAGGATCCTCTTACCAAGCTGATCCCAGTAACTCGAACCCTGATCCAAGTCCTACAGTGGTAGCAGGATCAGAGCAACCTGAGACAAGGGGTTCCTTTTGTCACTCAGTCTCATTCTCTAATCCTTACTACAGATGCATCCCTCTTGGGCTGGGGAGCTCACATGGGCGACCTCACCACTTAGGATCTGTGGTCTCCCCAGGAATCTCGGCTCCACATCATCCTGTTGGACCTCAGAGCAGTTTTTCTAGCACTTCAAGTTTTTTCCAGATCTGTTCAGAACAAGAGTATTCAGGTCAGAACAGACAACACCACTACAATGTGGTACATCAACAAGCAAGGGGGCACTCGGTCTATGGCCTTGCGCACCAAAGTGATGAAGTTGTGGTCTCTGGCTTACTCCCTGAACACCTACCTTACAGCAGTTCACCTCCCAGGCAAGGACAATGTCCTGGCAGATGCTCTCAGCAGGATTTTCCAGGGCCACCACGAATGGTCACTGGATCCCCTGGTCTTGGGAGTAGTATTTGCCAGATGGGGCACCCCGCAGATAGATCTTTTTGCAGCCCCAGACAATCACCAACTTCCTCTTTTTTGCTGCAGGCCCCCAGTGTTGGGCTCACTCCCACTGGATGCCTTAGCCCTCAGTTGGGAAGGGAAGTTTCTCTATGCCTTCCCTCCCTTTCCTCTCCTGTTCAAAGTGCTAGTCAAAATCAGATCCCAATCATGCAAAGTCATTCTGATAGCTCCGGATTGGGCCAGACAGCCCTGGTATCTACTCCTGCTGTCCTTAGCAGTCCATCCTCCCCTGTCCCTTCCCAGGAATCACAATCTGTTAACCTGTGCCCAGGGAAGGGTCTGGTACCCGAATCTCAAATCTCTCAATCTCAAGGCTTGGTTCTTGAAGAGTTAGAGTTTGCTGATTTACACCTTTCCCAAGGCATAATGGATATATTGAAGGCCGCAAGGAAGCCTTCCACCAGGGCTACTTACAGTTCCAGATGGAAAAGGTTTTCCATATGGTGCCCAGAAAAGCATATTTCCCCAGTCTCTGCTGATCTACCCACAGTCCTGGATTATATGGTCCACCTGAATTCTTTGGGGCTGAGACCAGCTACCCTGAAGGTGCACTTGGCAGCTGTGTTTGCTTTTATTTCAGCAGGTAAATCCTCTTCCCTTTCAGCTCATCCTGTATTTTCCAAGTTTTTTAAGGGATTGTTTCACACCAACCCTCCATTCAGGGATCCTGCCCCTGCCTGGGATCTTAATGTTTGCATTGCTCAGCTTATGCAACCCCCCTTTGAGCCTTTGTCTTCAGCTGAGCTCAAGTACTTGACTTGGAAAACTGTGTTTTGGTAGCCATCACCTCTGCCAGGCGCATAAGTGAATTACAAGCGTTGTCAGTGGAGCAGGAGTTTATCTCTTTCACAGAGATAAGGTGGTCCTTCGGACTAACAGAAGTTCCTGCCTAAGGTGGTTTCAGATTTCCACCTTAATCAATCTATTTCACTTCCAGTGTACTTCACTGACCACTCCTCCTCTGGGGGGGAGGATGCTGCACAGCCTAGATGTGAAGAGAGCCCTTAGTTACTACATAGAGTGTACCAAGGGTCATAGGTTTGACTCCCTTCAACTGTTCCTCACTTATGGCGAAGTTGGTAAAGGGAAGCCAGCCACTAAAAGATCCATTGCCAGGTGGATTGTCTCTTGTATCCAATTCTGCTATGAGAAGTTGGGTAAAGTTCCCCCCTCAGGCCTAAGGGCTCACTCTACCAGAGGTACAGCTGCTTCTCTGACTGCTGCCAGAGACATTCCTATTCTAGAAATATGTCAAGCAGCTACCTGGAAAACAGTTCACACTTTTACCAAGCATTACTCCCTGGACATCCAGGCTAGGAGGGATGCTCGGTTTGGCACAGACGTGCTTCAGAGCCTATTTCCTAGGTAGGTTCTGTCCCTCCTCCATGGGGGTACTGCTGTTAGTCTGCAATTGTCATAATATAGCAAGACTTCATGTTGTTTGAAGAAAAATTACTCACCTTAGTAATGTTGTTTCTTCTAATGGAGTCTTGCTATATTATATCTCCTCTCTTGCCTGCCCTCTCAGAACCTTTGTTTTGGGGATGTGGGTGGGCAGTACAGGTTGGCACTTTTTGATGCCCACCTTGTTGTTTTTCACCTACCTTTGGGTGAATTGGTGTTGTGTTTTGCATTTTTGGGTCTCCAACTTGAGTCTTTGTTTTAGGCCAAACATGAGTGTTTATGTTAGTAGCCAGTTGGCTAGTGTAGGTTTACAGCTTCCACACAGAACCTTAGTGAGTTTTAGCTCGTAAAGATCTGACAGTTTGCGTTTGAAGCACAACAGACAGAGTTTTCAACTGAGCTCGCGCTCTAAGTTCCATGCCTGCATGGAAAGTTAACTATTTCACCTCCGGAGCAGTTCTAACCTGCGGTCATACTGCAATTGTCATAATATAGCAAGACTCCATTAGAAGAAACAACATTACTAAGGTGAGTAATTTTTTCTTCCCTCCCCATCAAATCCTGACATACAAGTAAACCCCACCAGGCCCACCTTCTACTTCATATCCGTGCATAGAGATGAGGTTCTCAGACTTCCATGAAACATCTCAGAGTATGCAGCCATGGGGTCTGATAACTTGGAACCAAAGCTCCTAAAATTAGCTGCCCCACACATAGCAGCCCCTCCCCAGCAAAGATTTTCACTCTCTCTCTCTGTGTCAAGGCTCTGTCCTGGACATCTAGAAAATAGCCAGAGTTACCCCTGTAGTCAAAAAGGGTGACCCACTTGACCCAACAAACTACATACCTATTGCCATCCTGTCTGCACTCAGCAAAATTCTTGAGAAACTGGTTGCCCTCTAAACTACTGACTTTCTTCTGAAAAATGACCTCCTAACTGATGCTCAACAGGGTTTCCACAAGGGACACAGTACTACCACTGCCATGCTCAAACTCATGTCTGACACCCTAGTGGCCAAGGACTCTGGCTGGCTCATGGGGGCCATTTTCATAGATATGACCAAGGCATTTGATCTTGTAGACCATTCCATCCTCATTGCCACTCTTGGCTCCCTAGGTTTCTCATCAAATGTTATAAACTGGTTTAACAGCTATCTGGCTGATAGGTCTCAATACGTGAAATTCAACTCCACCTTCTCTGACAAGGTTACCATCAATAATGGTGTACCTCAGGGGTCTATCTTAGGTCCTCTGCTTTTCTCAATTTTTATAAACAGCATCACCTCCAATCTCCTTAAAACTTCCTCTCTATTATATGCAGATGACATTGTATTGTATACCAGTTCCAGTAGTATAGACAACATAAACTCTCAACTTTCTAGTGACTTTCAGCCTATCCCAATAGTGGCTTGCAAATCACAAACTTATTCTAAATAACACTAAGACCCAAGCTATGCTATTTGGCTCTAAGCTCAAACTCAGACACTCCCAGTCACACTTTAATGTCTCCTCCCTGAATGGCTCATCAGTTGGGGTGGTAAACTCCTTCAAATATCTAGGGGTCACTCTTGACCCATCACTGAGTTGCAACCTCCATATTCAATCTACCTGTAAGCATGTAAACTCTAAACTTGGTATTGCCTACTGTACAAGCTATGCACTCACCCCCTCAGCCAGGCTTGCTATTGCCCGTGGGATATTACTCCCCTCTGTCACCTATGGGGTTGCCACTTACGTCTCTGCCAGCAACTCAAGTCTACGAAAGTGGGATGTTACCTAAAATAATATCTGCCACTTTGCATCCTTCTCCCCCCGGCTGAAACATCATTGTCTTCTCTTCTCAGATTTGGGATGGCTGCCTCCCCAAGAGCTTAGGTATTATGCTCTCGGATCCATTACTGATAATATCATCAGATCCCGTTCACCTAAACCCCTTGTCAGTCTCTTTCTCTACCAGAAACCAACTATGCCTTGTGCTCTGCAGACCATGTCCCTGTTCTTACTTCAAGACATCGCACTTCCAAAGGTGGTCATGCTTTTGCCTGTCATGCACTTCTTTTCTGGAACAAACTCCCGCTAACCTTACATCAAACCACATCCCACATCTCCTTCAAAAGAGAATTGTGCCACTATCTCTTCTCTTCCTATGTCTGTTCCTGTTTCACACCGCCCTAACCTTCATTCCCTAATCCAACCCCCCGCTCTCTATTTGTCCACTGGGGTCCACTCCAACAGGGAGCACTTTTCCTTCCAATTCTCACTGCCTAACTTTCTCTTACTTTATTACTACTTGCTCTCTCAGAGCTCTATTGCTCTATTGGCAGTGTCAGTGGCTCAGTAGATAGCACACTCGCCTCTGAGGCCGGGAGATCAGAGGGCTGTGGGTTCAGTTCCCACATCTGGCACTTGGGTTAATATCCCAGTACTGACACTGTAATGCAGCATGAGAGGGGTGCTGCACTTCTGAGGTGCCGTCTTTCGGATGAGACGTTAAACCGAGGTCCCATCTGCCTGGATTGGTGGTAGCTCAGGTGGATGTTAAAGATCCCATGGCACTTATCGAAAAGAGTAGGGGAATTTCCCCGGTGTCCTGGCCAAATTTCCCTCATTCACTATAAATACCACCAACAGCTTAATCTGGTTCAAAGTCAGTTGGCATTCATCTGTATCCCCCTCCCCCGGGTCGTGCCTGAAAATAGGCAGGATTTGTCTAGTGCCCTTACCCGGTCAACAAAAGCTAAATAAAATAAATAAATAAAAATAAATAAAAATTGTTTGTATACTGCTCAGTTCACGCTAAAAAATGATCAGATTTTATTTGTTACATGTAAACCTAAATGATGTATTGTTTTGTCATTTTTACCACTGTTAATTACTCAGACACTTACATGTCACCTGTATTATGTACAAAAATGTTTCCCCTGAAGTTTGTCTCTGTACCCTCCCGGGTCATGCCTGAAAATAGTCTTGTTGGCTACTGCACCTACCTGGTAAACAAAAACTAAATAAATATCGAGTATTTCTGTTATACAAGAAATTAGATTTTCAAAGAAACTGACTTGCTGTTATATGTAGATCCTCTCTTATAGTAGTTTTATTCTTTGCAAACCAGAAGTATAGATACTTATATGATAGTGATGTGAAAAACAATGCTTTAATGATATGGTGCACATTGTGGGGTGGTTTTATGGTGTGAATATGGAACACATTTGAATTGCATAGATATGTTTTTTTTTCACATTGTGGCCCACACTGTACATAATTGCTGAATACCACAGTATATGGTGTACTGAAAAACTGAACCTTTAAATGAGCACTGGTGAAGGGTGCCACCTGAATTTTACTAGGTAATATCTCATAGGCTAAAATAATGATGTGCAGCTGTTAAAATAGCTGCTTGCATGATAGTGTGCTTAAATATAACTTTTCTTTTTTTTTTTATTTGCCTGGCTCCTTTGGCTTTCAGAAGAGGCCTTGTACCCCCTCCTGCTACATCCACCAGGCCCATTCATGGATGCCGCATGGTTTCATATTGCTTAATGGGGTGTATGCATTTTCCCCATTTTCCCCATCCCAGAGGGCACCAGCGTGAAGACTGACATCCAGACAGGCGACAGTTGACGATGCCCTCTTACAGTCCACAGTGCCCTCCCAACCCCTGGCTCCCATATAGAGATCCATTTTATGTCCTGCCACCTGCACTTTCCACCAGCGGTAATGATTGTGTGGGCATCATTGCCCTAGAACTCGCCCCCGGAAGAGAGCATCTGTGGGGATGCTCAACCCTGCCCCCCCAATGGATCCCCAGTGGCCTGGAGTCCATTCCCAAACCCTGGTTGCCAGCGTAGCGCGAGGTGTGGCATCCAGTGGCTCAACCCTCAGTGCCACCAGGCCAGCTTAAATATGATAAATTTTTTTAAGGCATAATTAAAAGCCCGAGTTATGCAGTATATGTTTTTTGTTTACTGCAGAACAATTTAATACGGTTAGAAATACACGCTGAGGGTTTTGATCCATGATTGTATTGAATAAAGTAAGTTTGGAGTCTTATTAACTTACTAACTGTTGGCCGAAATGAAACTGAAATGAGTTTAATTCATTAATGTGTTATACACTGTAGCATACTGTAGTTCTCCACACTGGTAGTACTGAATGTTGTACTAAACATGTATGTGTATATTTATATGTAGAACACCATTTTCCCCTGATAAAGCTCAATATAATAGGTGAAATGGGTTGCCCGAAGATGGTTCCTGTGGCATTGTTTTCTTGAATAACATACCAAAGCTTGTGCATGAGATTGACTTTCTTGCATGGGTTTTCCATTATTACTTATGTAATGAGGAGAAGAAGGGCTCAAGCATCTTGAAGTGATGTATTCTGTAAATATTATTTAAGATATACAGTAATCAGAGATCACTCAACAGAAACACTAATAAAGATGAGCTATTAATTTAGGTGAACTTCCGCTAGGTTTGGAAAATTCAAGATTACGAAAGCAAAGAGGGTCTGGTATCGCTAATGGAGGGAGATGATGATGCTACTTATCACCCTGGGTAGAGGGCACAAGACTCCAGAAACACTGGGGTTGGGAGGGAGACCACTAGACACCAGTGATATTTGTTTTGTATAAGGGGAATGGGTGACAGGGGGCTTCCGCCACACAACCAGTGATGTATTATACATGGGTTCAAACTCCATCTACTGTGTAACATTGAAAATGCCCCTTTACCACTCCATACTCCATCCCAGCCAGCTGTTGAACTGGTTGAAAGCAGGACACCCCTGGAATCAATGTGCTACATCACAACCAAGCTGTCTTGGGTAAATATGTTGTACACTTAGCAGGGCTGTCTTGGGTAAATACATCGTAAACTGCCCTAAAGCAGCCAAACAACTGAACTGGGCATATGTGTGGCTGTATCACAACAAAATACACAGCTGCCACACAACCCAAAGAGCAGGTGATTGTTCCTCAGAAGTAAATAAACCCATAATGAGATGCTTATTACTTGTTAGAACCTTTCATCAGGACTGATGTCATTTGCATGCAGACATTTGAAAATGCAACTTAGTGCAGCAGTTAAAACATTTTTCGTTTGCCGTACCTGCTACTCTGCTTCTTGGAAGCTTTTTGGTTTTACTGAACATGACACTAGTATGTTAACAGCAAGAGGTCATTCTTAGTGCCTGAGCACCGATTACTGTCATTCCTTGTGTTGCTCTTTAGGGGGCGTTTTAAAACATGCTTTGAGTACTCAGAATTTGCTCTAAGCTTGTTTGAAAATACAAAAGTTTGTGCTGTCCCAAATTAGTTGGTGGAGTGCAAACCTCAACTTTTAAAAATGTGGCCCACTGCGTATTGGCCCCTTGAACTGTTCCCTGCAAAAATGTATTTGTGCAACAATGGAGACTATATGTTAAGATCTTATAGTGGGATTAACATTAAATTGTATTAGGAAAATGAGTCATCTTTACACTTTGAATTCTCAGGTTTACAACATCAGCTCACCACCATATGGCTTTTTAGTTGATAAGAAAACAGAAAAATACTCTTTCCAAGTAAGGGCGAAGAAGTCAGAAATGTGCCGTGAAAACCTATTCTGGAGTGAATGGAGCACTGTTGTTACTTTTGGGGATGGTAAGATACCAGTATGTTATTTTTAGATGATAGAAATACCTACTGTGTAGTATTTGTAATACGGTATATGTTGCTTACTGCATGTTGGATATTTAATGGACTGTCTTGACTGGAATTCAGTATCCCTGTAGCACTTCTAATTCACTTAAGGCATCTTTTTTTTTAACAAATTAGCAACATATCCATGAAATTCATAGTTTGCAGTTGAATCGCTCATACTACTCAGTCGGTTAGTTCAATTCAGCTTTACTTGCTCAACCGATATGCATTTACAGAAATACATATAATCTGTACAAAGACAATACATGCATACAATCGGGGACTTCCGGTTCCGATATGAACGGGTAAACATGCGTTTGTTCGAGCTCCCAAGCCAGAAAAATAACCGATCAGTCTCCAAACATGTAAACAGACAGTAAATCTAAGTAAAATTGGCAGACAAACCTACCGGGAGACCCCAACAACCTGCGATCCAACCCCGGATGGAAAAGCAGCTTCGCAATAGATTTCAGCCTTTGTCGGACCTTGAGGTCAAGGCAGATCAAGACTCACAAGAACTGGAGCAGGGTGGCAATCTGCCACACGACCCTCGACAATACCACAGAGCCGTCTCGGGGAAAACACCAGAAAAGAGCACTAAAAGCTATAAAAATAAGGGCTCTGACTCTCAACTGGAGGAAAATATCCTCCGAGCAATTGCAGATTTTTGCGACGAAATGAGGGACTCCATTAAAGAGCTTCAGTCAGATTTGAGTTCCTTGCAGCACCGCATGGATGAGGCCAACACCCAAATCTCATCTAATACAGCCAAATTAGACACTTTAGAGGCGGCAGCTTCCACTTTGGCCTGTGCACAGCTACATATCTCCTTCAGGCAGGAGGATACAGAGAACCGAAGTCGAAGAAAAAACATTAGAATCTTCTACCACCTGGAGGGAGAGGAAGGAAATGATCCACTGGCCTATGCAGATCACTTATTTTGAACCACCCTGGACCTGGGACCTGAGAATTAGCTGGATTTTGAGAGGGCCCATCATGCATTAGGACCACAACTAACAGCTAAGGGTGCCAGACCGCTCTCCTTTGTCGTTCAATTCTTAAGTTACCAAGTTAAAGAGCTTATGTTGAAAAAAGCCTGGCAACTGGGAAAAATAATGCTGGGTCCTCAACACCTTATTATGGACAATGATTACACTCCTTATACCCAGGGAATGTGGAAGGAGTATGCACCCTTGTTTCCACTTCTTTGAGCGCAACACATACAATTTCGGACCCTGTATCCATCCTAGCTCACAGTCCTGCTCCAAAATGGCCCAATCACTTATAATACAGTGCAGAAAGCAAAGGAGGACCTCTTTAAAAAAGGCATTATTAAAGAGCGACTGTCTAACCCAAACATAGCAAAGCCTCAGCTGCCAAGATGTGGAGAAGGTCTGAAAAGCCAAATCGCAGCCTGGAAGAAATGCTAGCTCAAATACACCAGCTGTGGAACCCCCTTTACCTGCCTTATTAGCATAAGCTCCTGGATGCCACCGTTATGTATGTCTCCCTTTATTTTGGTTGTGACTACTTTAGGGGTGGGGGTTGATGGGGTGTGTGATGGGGGGCTTCCAGGCTGGGGCAGGGTTCAGCATAGGGCCCTAAACAGCAGCTATAGAAAAAAAAAAAATATATATATATATATATATCCATCTAACATGTATAGATTTTGGCTGTTATCTTGGGTTCCGTGGGCTCTTCAATAGCAGATATTTTGTCAGGCCAGAGGGCCTTTGTGACACTGCTTCCTTTGCGCCTGGCCTGGGCATGTCCTCCCCCTGTTCCGTCCTGTTGCAGAGGCCCTCCCTGTTCCCTCCTCCTCAGGGACCACTTGGAGTGGGGGGGATAATGACTGGGGGAAAGGCAATGGTGGTTTAGAGGGGAAGATGGTACAGCTGGAATGTTTGGAACCCTGCAAGTCAACACAGCCGCAACATAGCAATGCTCAAAAGCTTTAGCCAAGAGAATCTTGGAGTAGGTGATGCTCTCTGAAGATGCAGGAGTATGAAAGAGGCAGAGGAAGACTCATTAAGTGAACAATAATTAAAAGTACTTAAGACCCAATATACAGACTAATTCTATAACCTGTGCTGGAATAATGAGAAGCAATAACCCCCGCCCTTTTTTTCATCTCCCCTTCTCTTTTTCCCTCCCTCCTTTCCCCTCCTTTTTCTTTCCTTCTTTCAACTGTGGTACCTTAGGTTCCCCCTTCTCCTTCCCCCCTTTTTTATGTCCTTTTCTCTCTTTGAGGGTCCATTAGGATCATTGAAGGGGCAGTCTTTTAGGAATGGGAATATAGGAAGAGTGGCGGTAGGCACGGGCTGGGTAATCAGATGGAGGCCAAACTGTATTAGAGCCTTTATAATTACTCCAAACAAATCTGAGACATTAAACCTGGAATCTGCAGTGGCACAGGCTGCACTGGCACACTGACAGGGTCTGGCAGTAAGCTCTTGTGGGGTACATTTAGTCATGACCCCTTAACTCCTATTAGATCTCAATACTTGGAATTGGGGGGGGAGGGGTTGGTGGGGGTGGAAGTCTGGGTTCTCATTTGTGGTTCTGTTTAGAGGATGTTTAGTAGGGGATAGGACCCAAGTAGATGGGCGTCCTGAGATTCCCTTTCCCTGCAGGCCTCTGGACAGGGCCCAAGGGGACGCAGACGGTCCAGACTTCCTCCTATTACTCGAGAAAACTGGAAATTTCTAGACTTGGAGATTGTACCTGGGGGTCTTCACGTTGCCCCTCAGATGGGTAGTACTAAGGTTAGAACAAGAAGGCAATAAAAGGGCTTATTCCCCTCTGACCACTCCGGGGCTGGGGAATGATACCTTTAAACATTTCAGGGGGGATGCTTGGAGGGCACAATGAATCCTGCCATCCAGACCATCTAAGAGGGATTTCCGTATTTGGGACATCAACCCCTCGGGGAAAGCACTACATAAGGGTTGGGAATCACACCCAACCCCGAAGTATGGAGCTCCCCGATCACATCTCATCCCCCTCGGAGGACTCGATTGAGACAGAGCAGAGGTGGATAGGTTATGCCACCTCTAAAGTGGAAGAAGTTTTATATATAGTTTCAGTACACATCTTGTTAGTTATTATTGTTGGTTTTGTTATTAATCTGTGTTATTTTAAGTGGGGCAGAAATGAGACACAGGAGAATATCAGTTATGCAACTATTCAACACTTTATTGTACAAACTTCAGGAATCACAAAGAAAGAAAGCAGAGGGTAGAAACAATCAATTTTGCTACTGGTATGGCCTGGTGATAAAGGGAATGGTCCGGGTAGAAACACTCCTATGACCTGAAAAATAAACAGAAAATAAAAGGGAAATTAAAGTTATATGATTTAAAAGTAAAACCTCTATGAAAAATAATATAGTATGACAACACAACCTGTAAATATATATTCCCTAAACGTCAGTGGGCTACATAATCCCATTAAACACTCTAGGATGATGCAGCACCTTAACAAACAGAGGGCTGATGTCATTTTTATACAGGAAACTCACCTCTACAGTGCTGAATACCAGAAATTGTGGTGGGGGGGTAGATATGCAGTCCACTCCTCCTCACATCCCGGAGGGCAGAAGAGGGGGGTGGCCATCTTGATATTAGTCACTACCCAACTTAAGATAAATAAAATCCGTGCAGATGGACAAGGCAGATATGTCATAGTTCAAAGTCAGCTATATAGCCAAGAAGTTACCCTGGTGAACCTGTATCTGCCTCCACAGACAAAGACACCAGTAATTCAATATTTTCCTGCTAAGGTTTTGGATATCTTACAAGGACAGTTAATAATGGGGGGGGGATTTAAACATAGCCATGCAATCTAAGTTACAGTATATTCATCCAGCCTGAAAATGTATCATTTATCCAATGCAGTCCGATTTTTTTAAAGCTCAAATGGAACATTTAGGCCTAGTAGATACATGGTGGAAACTCTTTACTACATCTCCGGGATACACATATTATTCTGGCAGATTCCACATACACTCACGGCTAGATTATTTTCTGACCACATGTGAGCATCTAACCATGGTATTAGACATCTCTGTTGAGCCAAGGGTGATGTCTGATCACCACCTCCATCTACTAAAATTAGGTCTGGGTAAAAAAATACTTTATGGAGACTCAATCTATATCTTTTGAAAGATTCAGAGTTTACAAAACAGATTAAAAAATGCATCCCACAATTTATTAATGAAAATTGTCCCCCATAATTTCAGAGGCTACCTTATGGGATGCAATGAAGGCAACCATATGAGGTGAAGTGATCGCTTATGCCTCCAGGAAATAGAAAGAGAGAGAAGCCAAATATAATGAACTTATGAATAACCTTCACAACTATCAATTGCTTTATAAGGACAGGGATACGGAAATCCAACAGAAAATTAGAGAAACAAAAGCAGCTCTACTAAAAATTATAGATATTAAGATCCAGCTATCTTTAATGTAGATAAAACAGGCGAGCTATGAAGGGGAGGCCAGAGGAGCATGTAGGTCGGCCCACAAGCTAAGAACATGCAAAAAGACTGTAACAATCCTAAACATTAGAACCCCCTAACAGGTAGAATAACCGACAGAGAAGAGGAAATTAGACAATCATTTGCGAAATACTCCCAGCATTTGTATGCATCACACAACAGTTCCACCCCTGAACAAAGACAGGACTTCTTGAACCGGTTAAACCTCCCAAAATTATCAGACTCACAAATTTGACTACTTGAAGCACAAATCAGACCAGAAGAGATACAAACAGCTATCAAAAACTTATCAAAGATACATAGATACATAGACAGTGTTGGCAGATAAGAGCCTATGGCCCACCCAGTCTGCCCATTTGAGCTTGTAAGTTCAGTTTATGTTTTCCTAGAAGTCTGCTTCCCCTTACCCCTGACCTCCAGAATTCCTTTATGTATATCCCATGCATTCTTAAATCCTGTGTTTGTTTCAGCCCCCACCACTTCCTCTGGCAGGGTGTTCCACTTGTCTACCACCCATTGCGTGAAGAAATGCTTCCTCATGTTTCCTCTGAATCATCCTCCCTCCAACTTCATCCCATGCCCTCTAGTCATGGAACATCTTTCTCGCTTAAAAATAGTGTATTCCTGCACCTTGTTCCTCCCTGTAAGATACTTGTATGTCTCTATCATATCCTCTCTCTCCCTCCTCTCCTCCAGGGAGTACATGTTCAGTTCCTTCAACCTGTCTTTATAGGACTTGTGATGCAATCCATGTACCATCTTTGTTGCCCTTCTCTGAACCTTCTCTACCCTGTCTATGTCCTTATGTAGGTATGGTCTCCAGAACTGTACACTGTACTCCAGGTGGGGCCTCACTAGTGTCTTGTATGGCGGAATTATGACCTCCCTCCCGTTGTCCAGGCCCGGACGGATTTCTGGGAGAATGGTTTAAAACATTTCAGAAGGAACTGTCCCCAAGTCTTCTCCAGCTTTATAGAGCTACAGCCAAGGGACAAACCCCACCTCTATCTTGGGAATATGCCATGACAGCAGCACTTCCAAAACCTAATGGCAATATAATAGAATTGTCAGCATATAGACCCATATCTATATTAAACACTGACAATAAAACATATATGGCCATCTGGTCTACAAGACTGGAAGGATTTTTAACCTCCAAAATACACACGGATCAAGACGGCTTTATCAGACATAGAAAAACTACTGATAACATTAGGAAAACTTTCAATCTAATAGAATACATTCAAACCCACAAAATACCAGCTGCCTTATTGAGCCTTGATGCAGAAAATGAATTTGACCGAGTGCACTGGCCCTTTTTGTGGGACGCACTTCATGCATTTTGATTCCTAGAGGCTTTCCTGGCCTGGCATCAACAAATCTATACCACCCCGAAAGCATATGTTTGGATCAATGGTGGCCTGTCCTCACCATTCCCCTTGCACCAGGGCACTCTCCAGGGATGCCCATTATCCCCCTGCTCTTTATTTTATGTATCAAACCTTTAGCAGAGGCAATAAGAACATCTAATAAAATAGAAGGAATCCCCCTGAATCAAACAGAATATGAAATAAGCCTATTTGCTGGTGATATCTTGATAACTCTTTTTTCTCCTTCGGAGTCAATTCCAGAAGTGCCGGAAATATTAAAAAGCTTTGAAATAATAGCAGGCTTTAAACTGAATACAACAAAAACTCTCCTATTTAAGTATACCCTCCCAAAAAGTTTAAAACAAAGCTTATCTTTAAAATGGCTCTCTGCAAAAATGAAATATTTAGGAATATACATACCCTACAACTTAAGGGTTACAGAACTCATTAACTACGAACCTCTGACAATTACAATTCAAAAGGACTTAGACAAATGGCAAAAACTCCCCTTAACCTTTTTCCAAAGAATAGAAACTGTTCGAATGAATGTTTTGCCAAGATTACTATATTTATTTCAGAACATCTTCTATTTCCCGACTCCATATTATTTTTCATTATGGGATAATATGTTGTCTGCCTTCATATGGGATGAAAAAATGCCCAAGAATACGGTTGTTACTTTTAAAGCTATCATTATCCCTGGGAGGAACCAACCTTCCGGACCTTAGTCGCTATGCAGAGGTGGCCTTTGTATGTATTCTTCTGCTCTGGCTTTCTGAAAATACAATGCACCTTGGAAGCAATTGGAATTTAATTTGAATGACCTTTATGACATAAAGAAAATCCTTTTTTGCTTCACAAGGATATTCACCTCCCTTAGAAGATTTTACGGAAGTGACTTTACAGATCTTGAAAATGTGGTATAAGCTACGTAAAAGAGATCTGTTGCGAACAATATATGAATACTGTAAGGTTATATCATAAGACAAACTTTTTATCCCCTCACACATAGAATTGTTTTTTTCCAGGTGGAGAAGACTGGGACTGGAACAGGTTCTTCAGTTTTTAGGAACACAAGGTGTCTTAACATTTGATGAATTAATACAGAAATGTAATCTATCAAAAACAGACCAATATCGTTACTTCCAAATAGGGAACTACATTTTGAGAAATCGTATAATATAACCTTGGCTGGCTCCCCCCATATCCTCTCTTTTGAAATTATTTATGGACCACTCCCAGGGAAGCCATTGGAGTCACCTAGTAGGAAACCTATATAACATATTAAGGGACCTCACTACGGAATCAACCAAGACAATACTAACAAGTTGGAATAAGGATTTGAATCTAGAAATACCTAGGGAGCAATGGGAGGGTACAGCCTTGAGGGCGATAAAAATTACCAAATCAAATATTTGGAGAGAAGACTCCTGGAAATGTAGATACAGATATTTTAGATCCCCAGCTAGGCTGGTTAAGTATTTGCCTACTGAAAACGGACATTGTTGGTGACAATGCGGATATAAAATAGCTGATTTAGCCCACATAATGTGGCAGTGCCCACACTTAATGCCATTTTGGATCAATTTTCAAACTGAAATTACAAGATATTTAGGGAAACCATAGAACTGACAGTAGAAATTGTATTGCTGGCTATATACCTGGACCATTCCCCGTCATGGGCAAAATCTTTGCTTCCAATCTATCTACTAGCTGCCAAAATATCTCTTACTAAAAAATGGATGTCGATGGACATACCTACTATTCATGAATGAAGATGGATTATGATTTCTATTTACCACATGGAAATTCTTACTGCAAAAATGAATAATCAGTTACCATCATTTATACGGATATGGCAGTGGCGGATAATGTTCCAGATTGAAACGGATCCAGAGTTCTGCCCTTAAGAAGACAGGGAACCAGTAATAGATGGAAATGGGAAGTGGGATGAAGGCAAGAAAGTATATCTGGGTAACTCAACATACGTGATAAGATTGCCATAACAAAGTGAAAAGCTTTAGCAACTATAAGATTGTAATAATATCTGTGGATGCTGTAATTTAATTTATCCTGAAGTACACAACAGAATGTACATGTCTCCCTCTGTGTCTCGTCACAAAAAGTATAACATTCTTCAATAAAAAGATATTTAAAAAAAAATGTGCATACAATCAATAACTTAAGAAAAAATATAATTATTCAATAATTTTAAAAAGAAAGTGAAGTCCATTTCTATATATTTTTTTAATTATTCTTTTTCTGTACACACACCCATTCCAGTGTGGTGGATATACTGCCTTCCAGCCAAGTATACTGACATTCAAGAAGATATAGGTGGAGGGGGGGGATTTACCCTTATTTAGTTTCCTCTTTCTTCTGCTCTTCATCTGGCCCTTTCAGCACTCTTGCAATATGCAGCATCATGTCTCAGGTGCTCTACCACCACTAGATGTACAGGTTTCAGTAGTGCTGTGGGATGTAGCCGCCTCCCCCTCCCCTCCCCTCCATCCCCCCAGAAAAACAGAGCATTCACAAAGATGTTCAGTCTTCCATCCCCCCCCCCACTGGCACTCTGTGACCTGGACTCATTCCCAGACCTGGGTCACCAACATCATGAACACTAGACTTATTGCTGAGCTGATGGGCCAGCAATTACAATAATTTCTTATAGACCTGGGACATCATTTGGATGAATGGTTGCAAATGAATGCCATGAAAATGATAATATACTATTCTTGTACTTTATTAAATATAAGGAGAATTGGTTTGCAAAAAATAGCTAATACCACATAAGGCATGATGCAAGCCTGTTTTAATAAAAATGTTTGGATATGTAAGTAAGTAAGTAAAAGTTTATTTATAAGCGCTTTTCAAAAGCCAAAGCGGCTGTACACTAATAGCATTAAATATAGACAAATTATAAATAATAAAATCAATCTTTAAATGCTTTTAAAAACAAAAAGGTTTTCAGCTCAGATTTAAAACTCTCGACAGTCAGGCAACCTTGTATCAGGCGAGGTAGAGAATTCCACAGGGTGGGGGCAGCGTAAGAAAATGCACGTGCCCCAGGTGTCTTTAAACGAACCCCCAGAATCTCTAGCAATCCTTCGTCAGCAGATCAGAGTGAGCGAGAGGGACAGTAGGGAGTAAGGAGATCTTGCAGATACCATGGTCCCTGTTCGTGTAGGGCCATATGGTTACCTCCATTCCGATATTTAAGATACTGTAAGTAATGTCCAATCAAAAAATGAAAAAGGCACATACTATAAGTGCTTACAATATCTTTCAGCCAAATGCACTGTATAAAAAATAATTTAATTTTGATTACAAGCCTATGAATAATAAAATGTATTTTAATACTGTAGGTGCAGAGTAAAATAGCTATGAGCATTAACAATATATGCCAAGAAAGCATCAAGTGGTAAACAGATGGAGACTGGATGGAGGGATGTGAGGAAGTACTTCTTCACTGAAGGGGTGATAGATGCTTAGAACAGTCTTTCAGTGGAGGTTGTGGGGGTGAAAACAGAGGTGGGCTCCCAGCATGCACTAGACAGGCAGAAAAGAATCTTGGTAATCTGACTTAAACTAGGGCCCAACCATTTTTCCCAAGCTGCTCCAAAAAGTGGACAAAAAAATAGAACATGATTCAGGTATGCGGTTAATCAGAGACTTCAGTCCGAGGCCCTGACTTAAATATACCACAGCCATCTGCTTCCAAACCTGTGGCACACACCGATGATACTGTGTTATACACCTTCGGCAAATCCCCAGCTGATGTTGAAACCACTCTACTGCATGATTTCCACCAGGTTCAGCTCTGGTTTGCCTCGCATCAGCTCTTCCTTAACACCAAAAAGACAGTCCATGATCTTTGGCACCAGGAAGAGACTCTCATGGCTCCCATCCTGCCCTCCTTCCACACCCTGGTCAGGACAATTATAGAGGACACCTCCTCCTTCAGATACCTTGAGGTCTGGCTGGACCAACACCACAACTTCTCAGGACATGTTAATGCCATCCTGAAAAAACTACACCCCAAACTCGGTGCATTATACAGGAACTGTAGTAGCATCCCTCCTGCGGGCAGGCGTGAATTTGTCCAGAAGAATATACCCCCCAATTTTGACTACTGCAGCGTAGTTTATGGTGCTGCTCCGAAGTCCTCCCTGGCCAGATTGGACATCATCTTTAATGCCTTCTGTCACTTTGCTCTTGATTCCCTCCTCCTGGACCCATCATTGTGAGCTCTGTCATGCCCTGTCCTTTCCCCCGCTTAATAACTGGCACCTTTCCCATTGTGCCAAACTCTCCTCCAAATTCTGGTTGGGGGAACTCCCCCCCTCATCTCACCTCTTCTCTCTCAACCCAACCCTTACCTCCCTCAAAACCTCAGATCTTCTGATACTCATACTTTGGCGGTCCTGCCTTGCTCCACATGTATTGGCCAGTCTGCCTTTTCCTATAGCTTCCCTAAAGCCTGGAACACCCTCCCCTCCAAAAAAATATGCCACTCCTCTTCCCCCTCCTCCCTCAGATCTGCCCTACACAACTACCTCTCTTCTAGCTGCTCCTGTTATAATCCACCTTAACCTTCCCCCTATAATTCTGCTCCAGTTTTATTCACCCTCTCCTCTCCTGATACGTCAATCCTGTCACCATCACTTCTTTTGCATTACTCCCTACCATCCATTTCTTTCTTCCTCTCCACTATCCTCGTTTCCTTATTTCCCTACATTCCCTCCTGTACTTTTGCATTGGTCCACCCCCTGGCAGGGTTCTCAGCATCCTGGATAGGCCAGATCCCTGTCACGCCTCTCTCCTCCTCCTTCTGTCTTCCCTCCCATACCTCTATCTCTGCCTGCCTGGACCTCACTCAGGGTTCTCAGCCTCCCTGTTGGGATCAGTCTCTTGCACTGCCCTCTCCTCCCTTCCCTCCCCATCTTCTACCTTTTCTACCTCCCTCCCCTTCCTCCTCTACTCTACCTGTACAAAAACTCCCCATTATCCGTTCCACCCCTAGCAGGGTTCTCAGCATCCTGTGGGGGATTGAATCTTGGTTCTTCCTTCTCTGAACTCAGCCCCACCTATCCTTTCCTTGCCCAAGTCCCTGGCAGGGTTCTCAGCATCCTGAAGAGGTTAGCTCTTGGCATGGCTCTCACTTACTTACTTATTTACTTACTTACCTACTCCCCACCCTCCTCCTCCTCCTCCTCTCTACTACCCCTCATTAATCAGTGATAGCCCCAAACTCTCTATAGCACTTGTAGTTGAATTGCACTTTTGTTGTGTCGTAACACGCTGTACTGACTGCACTCTGCTTACTAGCTTGTCTTAGCTCAATTGTTTGTCTCCAGTCAGTCATTGTTTACCTTTGCAGGCTGCAAGCTTCCTAGCTGCTTGCATTCAACTGCTGAGTTTTGTGTTCTGTAACTATCTGAGTAGTCAAGCCCCATGTTTCTTAGTTCAAAACTGTTAACTTTCCATTCAGTCATTGTTTACTTTATAGTGCACATGCATCATTGGTATATTTGGTGTCATTGTACCAATTCTCTGTACTCAGTCCCCATGTTCCCTTACCCCCCCCCCGCCCCAGTCACATCAGGAGATGAGCAACTTGTTGCTCAGTATGCCTTCCTGGTAAAACATTTCAATAAATAAATAAACCTTCCTGTAACACAAAGATAAATGATATAGAATTCTAACCAGGATAACCAATTTCTGAAGTGTAAGATGAAACAAAAACATGTTGGTATGATCCAATCCAAAGAAGAAGGCACCGTCATAGATTTCAAATATTTCAAAGTCTCCTGATGAGAACAACTTTTCAAATAGAAAGCCGGATTTGTGGTAGAACTAGAATCCAAATTGAATTTAAATTCATCGGTTACATTTGATGTTCCATGAGATTAATAGCTAATGCAGAGCTCTCAAAATTACCCAAATCATTACATTTGACTGAAGTATCAAAAGGACAAACAAACTGCCCTTCAGGAGTATCAATCAATCTGGCAGATATCCAGGATTGTTTTTAACATGAACCCAATACATTTCTTTGACCGCCGTTGGTTGGAGAAAGAGTCAGTATGTTTTCCAGGGTAAGAATCAGTTTTGTTCTTCCTTACCAAATGCTTACAAAAATTATGTAATTATTTGTAAATTATCAAAAACCTAGAATCATTATTGACTTTATATTATTTCCAGGATTTATCTCTTGAGGCCTTTAGCAAATATAATTTAGTGGTAAGCCAATTTTGATTAGTATCTTTAACTCACATCTTTCAAATATGGGCATGGAAATTACATAGTTAGGCAAATTGTGAAGGCTAAGAAGTGTGAGCACTCCAAAAGCAATAGGCTATGGACTGGTCAATCAAACTGTCTGGCAAAGCCAGCCCAGTGATATAGAGGGCTGAGGTGTTGCAGAGCACCTAATCTCTCCCACGAGTTCAGGAACATTCTTGGATCACTGGGGAGGTTGGCCGGGTGGAGGGATGAGAGAAGAATGAGCGTCTGTGTGGCAGCTCTTCTCTCCTGGATCGGGGAGGCAAGCCGTCCTGGATCTTGGCTGCCACTGGGTGGAGATCTGGTGGTAGCACTGATGCCTGGGAGACTGGCATGACACCAGGTGGATGGACCAAGTTTGGTGGTTCCACTGCACACATGTGCCTCCCCTGTGCATGTGCAACCATATTTGCCATAGCCTTTGGGGGGAGGGGGTTGAAAACCCAGATGGAAAATGGAAGTTAGGACTGGGCTTTAATGAGGTTCTGCCCATGATGCTGAGACCTGCCCCACCAGAATACCAGCAGGAGGAAGGAGGAGGGAGGCAGGTGACTTGTCAACGGCTCATGGGGACAAGGCTAATATAGCCCACCTGGTCCCAGCCAAGGAGGATAAGAGTCTTTAAAAAAAACTGAAAATCCAAAGTAGCGAACTGCAATTGGCCAGGCTGAGGGGGTGCAGGTAAAGGCTGCCAGCCCTTCATATGCACAAAATCCAGAAAACACCTGCACACCAATGCAAGCTTCTAAACAGAAAGGCAAAACACTTGATTTGCTTGAAAATTGAGTGTTTTTAATAGCAAACAAGTCAAGTTTGCGCAGAGACCATAGCACTGCCACAAAGCCCCGGCACTTTTGGTCAAGAAACCCTTTGCCAGAGGTTGTGATGAAGGGTTTCTTGACTTGAAGCACTGTGGCTTTTTGGCAGTGATATGGTATCTGTGCAAACTCGAATTATTTGCTATTAAAAGCACATTTTCACTGCAAATCGAGTGTTTTGCCTTTCTGTTTAGAAGTTTGCGTTGATGTGCAGGTGTTCTCTGGATTTCAAAGTGTCAGGCGGTACAATTTCCAGAATACAATATAAGGAAGATGCCCCATGCCAGCTGTAAATACTGTATGCCTGATCTTATTAAGAGAATGTGTGGAAAGGAAAACCTTCACCACTATATTTAACATGCTCTTCGATATAAACCAGTATGGTTCAAAAAAGGGCCACACTGTGTCCATTGGTGCTGACAGCAGAATCAATAAGAAAAATCTGGGCACATCGACTCACCCAACTATGAAAAGAGTCACATGGTAGCTTGCATTGAACAATACAAGCTTTAATTGTGCAAATACAACAGCATATTACATAGGCGGTTAATGAGTACCTGTGATGGTCAATGCAAGTCAGCACGAGACTCTTTTTTTAAAGTTGGATGAGTAGAGTTGCCCAAATTTTTGTTCTTCATTCATCGATAAAAACTCTGAGATATCTACATTCAGGAAGTTTAAATAATTCTAAAAGAAAAATCCCAGTTCTTTCCTGAGCTAAAATAACCTAGTTCAGATCTAATAATAGATGCAGTCATGTATTGTGGGATTTTAAGCATATTTCTAAATGCTGTATTAATATTTTTTTTAAAACAAGACACATCCTGAAAACCCTAGACTTCTACACTATACAGCGAAGCAGATTTAGTGTCAGCACTGAGGTCCATTAAGGCACCATTAACAGATTCCCCATCAAATTTATAATTAAATCTTCCAAAAATGTGCTAGTCAAAATCTACCACAATGTTTCACATGTTTCTGACTTTTATGGCCCGCATGTAAAATATCTTAACAAGTGGACAACTTTGATAAATGTGCTAGATTCACACCTACCAGTAGGAAAGTGCAACAACTGTGTTTAAAAATTGTCACACTTGGGAAAGTTTCATACAACATTTTTTAAAATCACAAGCTAAAACTTATGGAGGTTTGCAGCCCTATGGGAACTTAGATGTATTTGAAAAGCGCTAAAGAAAATTAGTGCAAACAATAACAGCGTAGGTAAAACAGCACATATAAAAATAGCATATCAGAAAAACAGCTAAGACATGGAACAGCAAATAACTACTATAATCGGATTACCATGCGGGGGGCTTTGCCCACCCTGTACCCGCATAACTTACGTATTCCAACTCTGAGTCACACTTAACACAGAAGAGGTGCACTATTCCAAACTGGCGCTCTGTTGTGCGTCGCACTGTTAATGCTCCCACTGTTTTTGCCAGGTGGTTATTGATGCGTGTTCTTGACCTTCTACCTGGGAACTCTGCTCCATGGAAACTTTATAAATTTATTATTTTAGAGTTTGAAGACTGATGAAAGTTCTTAATGAAGAACTATGTTAAACCTGTAGGTCATTTTTTTCTGCATAGAAGCTCTATTTAATTATTGACCCATTTTTATTATTGTTCAGTCTTTAGTGGCCTTTTAGTGGAACCAAGTAGTGTTCCTGATTCACACAGTGATGGTACATTTGTGCCCAGAATCAGATTGTGTCATGTCTCTCAGTATCTTGAGTGAATAACAGTCAAAAATAGTCAATGACATCAATTTGCACTTCACTGTCTTCTTGCTATTTGTTAGCTGACTACTTGAGCCCACAGGCTAAAGGGCTTGTGGTGATAAATACATATCATAGCACTGTTTCTGAACAATACCACCTGCTGACTTTTTAACAATCCTATGAACTACTATGTGTATTTTTTATGTAACCCCTCCTACAAATGGGGGTTCCTAAAATGTCTTCCTAGGCTTGCCTAAATGCTCACTGCCAGGCTGGTGTTCCGTGTTCTAACAACTTTAAAAGTGCTTGCATGTGAGTGCCCTGTTAGCCTCCATGCCTGTCTCTTTAAGAGGCAACATTTTTGTATCTGTATAGTTAATCTGAGTGGGGGCCGAGTGTTTCTAGGCTTGAGTCCCACCTGGGCTGCAGTACAATTACTCCATTCTGCCATTGCTAATTGCACAGAGGAAGCTCTGTTAAGAACTGTGACTGTTTGCTGATTATTTGCTTTACAATAATAGTAAGGATATTGTAGTTTGTCTAACCTGCCTTCCTTTGCAGCATGGACTTTCTGTATTGCACCACCATCTTGTTTCTGGACTGCCAGTTTGGACCAGTCAGTACCTTTGATACCCTAAAATAGAGACTGTCCCCAGGAGTCTTGTGGAAGTGAATTTCTGTAGGAATTGTAGTTTTCACCCTTTGGCACCTAAATGAACCTGGAGAGGGAGCCCTAGCTATGACAGACAGATGGATCAGCTTTTGGATCACTGGGAAAATCCCAAGCTGCCTGCAGCAGTGAGTCAGTGTGAGACTGGAGATGAGAGAGTGAACAGCTCGAGTAATTCGAGCCACTGCTCCTGTTTGTGCGCAGGGGAAATTGGCGGGAAGGCTGTGTCTGGCCTGCCTGCTACCATCTTCCCAAGTGGAGAGACTGAAATCAGACTTTATCCGAAATTGCAACTTTTGCAATTGGAACCTGAATTTTGACAAAGTGAAATTCACCTGAAGTGGACCGAAGATTTGCCTCGGTGCGATCAGTCTGTCAGGACTTGAAACCCACCGCCGAACATATGGTTCACGCAGAGACACTGTGAATAGCAACCGAACTGTCATCTGAACTGTGGTATATACCTACTTTTACTATAAGTGTGCTGAATGTGGAGCGTGGGTCATGATTTGGTTCCTCACATCGCTGATTGTGTCATGCTAGCTAGAGGCTGCATCCAGCAACTTTGCCGGAATCTATACAATTCATTCACCTGTTCTGGGCTTCCCCATCTCGGTCTAGACTGCCACTCACACCGCAGAGTTACACCCAACGAGAGACCTGCCTGGGGATTCGGTGCCCTGCTCAACACCAATGAACAGGAATGACACGACAGTACATCATGTGGGCCCTGCTTCTCCTGTCAAACCAGCACTTCATCCCGAGATCTCCATTTCATCCATCCTGCATCCTGAACTGGGTAGCATGTGTGTAAACACCAGGGTAGCTCCCTGCAACAAAGCTCAAATCAAAATGTGTCAACTGATTTAATTGGTGTTGCTAATCATTTCAGACTGAGCCATCCAGTTCTGGAATACAAATCAACTGTTAAAGTGCATGATGTGGTTTCTTTCTTCCAAAGAGCCCCAACAACAGCTGCAACACCGGCCTACCCCAGGCAGCGCATTAGGCTGCCTACAACTGGGTACCCAGAGTGTGTGCGACTGTGTTATAGGGACCTTTGAGTGCATGCCTTATAACCTAAACCATTCAGATCTAAAATCAGTCACTAGATTGCTGTCCTCTCCCTTGTTCACATCCCCCTAATAAATTCGATCTAAATCTTTTCGCATCTAAACTGGTTGTAGTATATCTCTGTGTGGGGGAATACTGTGTTGGTGCCTTTATCTGTTACAGGCCTTATTTTACAGGTCCAGCCCTGGTGGTAAGTGTGTTTAGTGTGGGGTTGACATTGACATTGCATTTCTGCAGTAATTACCATTGTCTTATTGCTGACCAGTACAGGTCACTAGAGTGGTTACAGGGGGGTATCAGTGTCTCAGAGGGCTGTACCCAGAGCAGCTACACTACCCTTAAACCTACCCTCCAGTTGGAGGCACCCATTCACAGAACTCAGGCCCCCTCAACCTGCACTTAGTCACGCAGGCAGGGGTAGTATTCCTTAGGATAGCGCCACCTACGGATTACATTTATATTTGAAAGAATTATACCAAGTGACACCATGCATTTCACTAGTTTATAATGAAGACATTGAGACAGTGATATCAGGATAGTTTTAGTAAGTTGGAACCTGATGCTGAGAGACATTGTGCAGTAAGTGCCACTTTAGAATGTAAATGTAGTGTGTGTGTGCATCTCAACCACAGAGGTTTGTTGTAGAACACAAGTGCATTATGGTAATAATGGCAGATCTGAGCAAGGACATATTCTGCATCATACAGTTCAAAAGTGATCCTTGCCACCAGTGTATGAATCAAAAGTACCCAGTGAATTTACTAAAAGGTCAGCAAAGATGGAACAAGAATGAAATGTGAATCAGTATTTGAAAAACAACTTATACCGAAATAGTATGCTTGCTGATTAAAACTAGTTCTTTTCTAAAGGGGTGCAATATTTTTTTTTTGTTCTATTATGTTTTCCTGGCATTTTTTCCAGGACTCGTCCCCCTGTTGTAGCTATCCAGCTGGACCATTTTTTTCATCTCTTTTTTGAAATTTTTACAATCACACAAGTTACATGCTATCATCACATTTTTTATACTTTATGTTTATTAGTTGTACATACATGTTGTTCTGATCCACAGTGGCAGACACAGATCAAAATAAACAATATTCTGTCCACGCAGAATTACAGTAGGATAATGTACACTGCTACCCAGGGCAGTACAGCATGAGGGCAGAAAACAATATTGTCCCTAACCAATAAATTACAGAATGAGAATAAGCCTATAATAACTATAGGCTGAGGACCATTGCCATTAATTTAAACTCCTTCGAATAAAACAAGCCTTCTAGGCTTCTAAGGTCCTAATCCTATTATTAATCAAATATTTTCCAGTGTTTGGAAACACAGTTCCCCCACAGAACACACTATTCAAACAAAAAAGATATATTATTATCATGCAGACAACCAACACAGCAACCCTGATAAAAACAGATAAATTATACAGGCAACCTAAAAATGATCTAACGTTTCAATATGTAAGAGTTAAAGGAGATAGGAAGTGATTTCTACATATTTAACTGCCCTTCCATCTTGCTTTCCATGCCAGTTATGTATTCTGATATGCTTTAATGATTTTTTGATAAATAAATAATCTAGTTGTGGGGTGCCCTCAGATCTACACTGAGTTCCACTCTCTTCGCCAGCTACTGCTCTTGATTTCATATCTCTAAGGCCCTGTCTACACTGCCCTTGAAAAATCTGTAATGTTTGGAAAACCTTACAGACTGAAAATGTTATAGTGCATTATTTATATGTCAAAGAGTGCAACCGGGGCATTTGTACTACTGGTGTTGCCAGAGTAGGAAAACCGTGAACTGTTTCAGTTGGGTATCCACAATTTTAGTAGGTGGGCAGCATCATTTGCACAAGACTTCTGATCACAGTCACTCCCCCAATGCGAATGATGCACCGATAGTGGCAGCATTTGCTTCCTTGAAGTGCTCAGCTCTTGCTACAAATGACCTGCTAGCACAGCTCATTCAAACACAAGTACTGCTGATTTGCCAAAATAACGATTCTGCACAGTTCATTTTAGTTCTGAACTCTTCGCAGTTTGTTGTTCAGCTGCTTTTGCAAATGTCGGGATTTCAATTATCGAGCATTGCTGTGTCGGTCAATCAAATGTTGGGCAAGTACTTGTGTCAGGTTTCTGGAGTCGGGAATTTGTTTGTCAGGCAATTGTATGTCGGGAATTAGTATGGATCTCCACAATAGAGGGTTTAAAATGGTGTTGTTTTCAAAACCAATATGCTCTGTTTGCCTGCTTTATCAATACAATGCCCACTGCTTATAGCAGGCACATTTGTGCTTAAACATTTTGCCCGATATAGGAGATGGACGTTATAACAGAAAGAGATTATTCATTGCACTGTACCTCGGTATTTACCCTCCTGCCTGCAACCATACTTGCACCCCAGCCACAAATTAAATTCAGATAGCTGAGATATTGTTAATATCTAATTTATTGAACATTAAAAGATCACACTTTATTGTTTTAAATTAAAAAATCTGAACTTTATCATAGAGAAGTGAAACACAATAAAAAAACAATGATTTAAGCACTGTAGCACAACAGTGTGCCCCGCTGTGCTACTCCTACTTGTGTCCACCGTGAGCCCATGAGCCCTTTGGAACCCAATGTTATTGCGGGTTTTCCATTTCTGGAGCCACCCCTTGGAGGGTTTGAAATCCTTACATCCCAGGGTGGTGGCTAGCTGTTGAGCCTTTTGGGCAAGTAAGGGGCCGCTTATCAGTGCCTTTCTACTGTGTGCATTTGAAAACCACCTAAGAAGAGTGGCTTCTACCTCTCCGTCTTTCCTTTCCTGTTTCTTCTTATGGTCAGGGTTGTGGTTTTCCTGCCACTGAGTGTACAGCTGCTCTCGCTGTTTCAACAAATCGGCCCCTGTCGATTTTGGCAGGCTGAGCTGCATAGCCAGGTCACGCTGGCTCATTTTTGGAAGTTTGTCTATTTTTTTAAGAACATCAACTTTCTGGCTCAATGACATAGCATTTCGCTTTCCAGCCATCATGGCAGACTAGCTAGAATAGCAAGACAAGCAAGCTGAGCTAGGTGGCAGTGTACTTTTTTATCATGTAGACCCATTTGCCTTAATTGGTTGTTACTGTAACTGCTTCGTTACGTGGGTGATAGCATTAAGCGCAGCTTGAAGACTGTTTGAGACTCGATTATCTGCCCTGCTGTAGCTGGAGGGTCAAGATCATTATAAGCACACAATTTAAAGAGGCAGTACATGGACAATGGCAGATGGTTCCATCATTTTGCCTGCTAAAAGCGATTGCACGGATTAACCATAGACAGTATAAGTGAAGTGGACTGTGTTATAAAGTTATGCAGTAGAATGCCAGGCAGAGAAGATGGAGGAGGGCTGCCCTACATAATGCTTCTTGCAGGCTTGCTATAATATCCCAAGGTGTGCTTGATACAGTGGCTGTACTGCATAATATTATTGTCTGTGTACAGGAAACTTACAGTATTCCAAGATGTATGTGGGCATACTGGACAAGCAGTGTTTGGTGGGATGACATTGTCCAGCATTCCTGGTCAGATGACCAATGGCTGGCAAACTATCAAATGTCCAGGCAGATGTTCAACTATCTGTGTGGTGAGTTTCCCCATACATCTCCTGTCAGGACACCCAGCTTCGTCCAGCAATTCCAGTGAATAAAAGAGTAGGAGTAGCAGTAGCACTGTGGTGACTTGCAATCAATGTGGAATACAGGATGCTGGGATGTTTGTTTGGGGTTGGTAATTTGACAGTTTGGGCCATATCAATTGATGTCTGCCATACCAATGCGCATGCACTGGTTGCAAAGGTATTAAAGGTACAGAATGTGCAGGGTGTCATCCAGGGCTTTGAGAATGAGTGGGGAGTTCCTTGCTGTGGTGATGCTGTGGATGGTACCCATTTCCTAGTTATATGCCCTCCAGGAAATGCCACCGAGTACTTCAATCAGAAGTTGTACTATTCCATAATTATGCAGGCACTTATGGACCATAGGTACCGCTTCATGGATATTAACATCAGTTGGCCGGGAAAAGTCCACGATGCAGGGGTCTTCAGAAACAGCAGACTGTTCACCCTTGGCCAGAGTAGAACATGGTTCAATGCATCACCCTGGGAGATTAGTGGAATTAATGTCCCTGTGGTTGTGTTGGGGGACCCTGTGTATCCCCTGCTGCCCTGGCTCATGAAGCCATACAATGACTATGGAGATGGAGGAAATGTAACTTTAATTATAGACTGAGTTGTGCCCGCTTGGTGGTGGGATGCGCCTTTGGGTGTCTGAAGGGCAGGCGGTGTTGCTTATTGAAGTGCAGTAATTTCAGCATCAACAATGTGCTCTGTGTCATCAGAGCATGCTGCACACTGCATAATCTCTGCGAAACAAAGGCTGAGTTATTTATGGACAGTTGGGCAATTGACAGTGGAACAGATATATTCCCACAACAGAGTGCGATGGAAAGTGCTCCAGCTGAGACGGACAGTGCTCTTGCTGAGATGGACAGTGCTTCAGCTGAGGAACTCACAGTGGCTACCCACAGCGAAATGCAGCAGCAATTAGGGATGCCCTAGCTGACTACCTCATGGAGTAGTAATGGATTATCAGGTAAGTTGTGTCTATCCGGTTGAATTGCACTGCATCTAACCAGACATGACCAATATTACAAAAAGTGTCTCACAAGTGTAGCAGTGTGATTGCATGTTCACAGTCTTTCAGCCCTACATCAATCCCTGTACACTGTCATGTATAACATTTTAACCATGAAATATTAATTTTGCCTGACAGCATTCCCTTTTCCTAGCTGTTTGGAATTACTTGAATACAAATATTCATACATCTCCCTTTTCACTGAGAAAAACATTGCAGAAATACACCTTTCAACATTTGTATTTCTCTTTTGTGAACTGTGTTTGGAACTACAGCAATGAAGTCAAAGAATGTGGGTATCATTCCCCTTCCCCATATCGCCACCCCCCGCGCAACCTTGAACTTTTTACACTGCATGCATACTACAGAACTCCACAACAGGAAAAAGGGAAGTCAGCATCAGGGTAAATTAACATTGCTTTTATTCACTTTCTTCCACAGTCATGGAAGTGTTTCAAAAACAAACACATAACAAAAACAATCCTGCATCTTTTGGCACTCAAGTTTGAGCTTCTATATAGCTGTACAAAACAATTACTGAAATCCCTCCGTGCCTGATGAGGGCACAACACATTTCAAATTGTGGTAAGTTATGTATATGTAGCTCTATCAAACTTTAACACAGTTATAGCAAACTATGCCCCTCAATGAACACCTGTAAACAATTTCACCATTCTACATGGCAGCAGTATTCATAAATTATTTGCATGCACCACTGTGGTTCTCCACCATACTTAAAACAGCACACACCTAAAGACTAGTTGACGTCACTGCACTTTAAGTTCTTAATAGGTCAATAAACAGTTATGGTCACTATTCATAAAGATTTGTCCACTGTGTGGCACATGGTAACATGCTTTGTTGACCTGAGGTGTTACCATCTTTCCCCTCTGTGTTCCCCTTACACAGATTGGCTGCAGTGGCATTATCATGGCAGTGGCGACCAGGTTCGTAATGGCTGGGTGGGCACAGAAAGATGCAAACAGGCAGCATCACCAGCAGGTCAAGAGGATCTAAAGTAACCATCAAGCGTCCACAGAAGCACAGATCTATACTTCCTGAGACTTAGTGCTAATAATTACAGTTTGACCTGCTGCAAAATGTTCTTTTTTTAAAACATTTTTTATTTTAATAACATCACATTGTGATGCAAATATTTATGAGCTAAAGCTTATCAGTAAACAACATGTTGATTTAACAGTTCAGACTAGTTTCCCTGTGTCACATGTATGGGGGGGGGTGGAAACATTGCAGGACAGAATGTCTAGTGTACTGTGCGAATAAACAATGTCACCGGATGTTATAAAACAGTGTCACCCTAACATGAGTGGCTTAACTATGCAAAGACAAATGCCACATATATAAAAATTCTGTGGCAGCAAAGTGTGGTGGTGATAAACTACACAAGGGATAGTCATATGTTTATTAATATTGCATCACAATGGAATTGTCTTTCCCTCTGTTGTATGTATGGGTGGGTGGATATGGTGGTGAGGGCCAGATAGAAACACAAAAGAACATATCCAAAGGAAAACATACCGTGTCCCAAATAACACTGCAACCAACAAAACAAATTGTGTCACAGAATAATGCCATGACAACTGCTACATGTATAGACCTAATGTGGCTTTCCACTGTTGGCCATGTGAACATAACTATTAACTTTTAACGTATGTTTCTTGAACTGTTGGTTCATTAAGACCATGAGTACTTCACATGCTTACAGTGTGGTCCAAGTAAAGTCCTTACTGTACAGATCGTATGTGAAGCTTGGAAGGGAGGATGATGGGGTGCCAAACTGTGCAGCTTTATCAGCAGCACCATACGTCTGACTATTGGATGTGGATTGCATGCTTGAAGAGGCAGTTGGGGGTACACTACCCTGTTGAGGGGTTGCATTGCTGGCAGGTTGAACCATGTTTGGAGATGCAGTGCTTGTTGTGTCTTGTACTGCCATGGCACCCTGCTGTAAGCTATCTTGATGGTGAGGGTGAAACTTCCTAATGGAGGACCAGCTAGGGGCAGTGCCCACACCCATACTGGAAATGGCAATGGAGAATATGTTAGGGGCTGTTCCAGTGGACATACTAGGCATGCCAGTTGAGGACAGGCTCTGGCAGGGCCCTGTTGGCATACTGGGAATGCCAGAGGAAGACACAGTAGTGGTGGACCCTGTGGCCATAGTGGACATGACACTGCTGTAATGCCGGACATCAAAGTGCCTGAACCACCAGCAGCACTACTTGCCTGTGAGGAATTGCCCTGTGCTGGGGCCATGATAGAGGGAGCAGTGTGAGCAGAGTGTTGCAAAAGCATGGATAATAATTGGAACTTATTATTAAAGAACTGGGCATTTTGCTCAGACTCTTGCTTACGCAGGCACGCATCCATCTCTCTCTCTCTCCTCCCTGGCAGATTCTCATTCTAAGTCCAGGAGCTCCCTGTACTGCTGCAGCATCTGGTGTGTTGGCTTCAGCAGTGCACCAAGTAATTCTGCCACTTTGGTAGACTTAATTTTTTTCCACAGATTTACAAGATGCTCCTGGTCACTTGTACGTTTGGCAGCTCTACCTCTTCCGCTACTGGATGTGGCGCTCAAGGACCTGGGGTCTCTTCAGGAAGTGCTGAGGAAGCAGATGAGGCCTCTGACATGTTATCCCTCCATTCTCATTCTCTGTAAGAGGAGAGCATATCAGTGAAGTCCCGCAGTGCAGGGCTACATGATAGGGCCTCCCCCTTCCCCAAATCAGGGCCAGTAACAGCATAAAAAAAAAAACAATTTTACCAGCTGGTGCCATAACTGTTAGCACAGGCTTTCAAAAGGAATACAACACCCTTCCCCACAAGCAGCACTCTGTCACAAGTGACTACCACCAAACCCGTTCAGCCATCCAGCACTGACAATGCATAGTATGCATACCTGAGTCAGCATCAGTGTCTGTGTCACAGTTTGTACCACCAGACTGACACAAGCCCACAGTCACATCACCATCATTGCCTACTTCCTCCGATTCCACCAGAGAACTCTCCAGAATGTTATGAGGATCTGTGGTTGGCCTTGTGCCAAGGATTTTGTATAGCTCATCATAAAAAGGGCAGACCATTCATCCACCGCTTGAATGCCTGTTGCAGTCTCTCAAGTTTTATGATACCGAACCTTTATTTGTTTTATCTTGTCACACCACTGCTTAGCACTCCTTTTTATACCATATTCAAAGAGATGTTCAGAAACCTTCTGGTATACTTTAGTGTTCCTCCTTGCACCTGGGAGCTCTTCTTGAACCCACTCCTGTGACCAGATATCCAGCAGAAGTTTGGTTGCCCCATCTGACCAGGTGACATGATTTAGATTTTTTGAGTATTGTCCAAGTTATGTCTGTGATGCTTGGCCAGCTGGTTATAATTGTTCTATGATATTTGTAATGTAAAAAGATAGTGTGTGATTGTCTCACATAAGACAGCCTGTGGTCCTGGGTGACACCCCCCCCACCAGATTTCAGTGAAATGACAGGATATATATTAAACCAGGAGATCTCTGTAATGTAATTAACTTCCTTGAGACATTGCATTTTATGGCCTTTTTATGACCTGTTGCTTCTTTGAAGTGGAAACAAAATGGGACTTTATCAGTCTGCCTGAGGATGAAAATCATAAACTTTTATGACGTCTTAAGAGGAAGAACATTTAATATCAAGTGGTGTTAAAAGCTATAAAACCCTTTGAAATGCCTTGGGAGAAGGAACTGGGAAATGAAAGACATAATTTGGGAAATTCGTTTTTGCTGTTGTCACCTTGTTTAAAATACTTCCTGATAGGACATCATGTTTGTATTTTTTCATATTCTAAAAGGAGGAGCTAGATGACTCATAGAAGGGGTGTGGAGAGACACAGTTTAAACTAATACTGGTGTCTGATCTTGTTGACATACCATCTTGGGACTCTAGACAGACACAGCTGTCTGATATAACTATAAGCATTATAGCGGTAATACATTAGATAGAAAAAAATCTAAATGTATTGTGGTAGGAGTTTTTGTTTTGTACTTTTCCTTGTTTTCTTTTCAGTGATTGTATGCTCTTTGATATATTGTTCTGTGTTTACATTTTTCATATTTTTATCATCTTTAGCAAAATCTTTATTTTGAAAGACTGCCTGGGTCTGCCAGTTCTTTTTTTGCATGTGACATATAGAGAATTAAGACTGACAAAAACTGTTCAAAAGCTTGATGGTGTTACTAAACTGGGAAAAGGTAAGAATATATCTAAGATCTTTTATAGAGTTTTAAAGGGTTCATTTTGGATACCTGGTTAGGTGCCTTTAGGCAAAAGATATATTGCATCCCCCCAAAGAGAATATTATCTGAGCCTAAACATTTGGGTATACTAGCATAAGATTCACAGTTTGAATCCCCCCAGAACATGAGATCAAAGGTGATTCAGACCCACAAGCAGACAGGAGGGTTACCCTGTCTGTTACGTGTTCACATTACTGCGCTTAGAGGTTGGCACTGTGGGAGCAGAGAGCCTGACCTGCAGAGTGCATTTGTGACAGATTTGGTTGGCAGCGGTGCGGATAAATGTGGTAACACAAGCTTTAACTGTTCAGTGTGTCAGCTTAATACTGAACAGCTCACTTGCAAAATAAGGCAGTGATTTATTTATTTTTTTAAATGAAACAGAACTATATAATTTTGCTTACAGTCAAGTTCCTACCTGTTTTATTTTTTTTCTAAAGTGCAAGTTAGAGTAGCCTTAGTTAGGGTAGAAGATGGCTTCAAACTACAGCGGGTACACTGCAGGCTACTGGAGGCAGTTGTGCCAGGACAGAGGAGTCCTGCATGAGGCGAGAGCCACCAAGCAGACCCTCATGGATGCCCTGATGGCAGCAGATGACCAGAGTGTTGAGTCACAGACTGTGACTGTAAAGGACCAAACCTTGGCATGGAGGGGCTAGCAGCCAGTGCAGTGTCTACATCCGGTCAGGATGACAGCAGGGCCAGTGCCAGCAAAGGGCAACAGCATCAGGGGAAGGTCACCAGAATTCTGGAGCCAGAAGCAATCAAGCTGCAGATTGAGTTGTGCAGAATGGAGCTGGAGTTCCAGAGAGAAGAGAAGAAAAGTGAGAACAGTGAGAAGCTGAATGTGAACAGCGAGAATTGGATAGTGAAGAGCATGAGTGCCAGAGGTGACATGAGCTGGAGAAGTTACGACTCCAACCACCAGCACCAGAGCAGGTAAGTGGTTTGGGTTTAACTGGAACTACAGGACTGGGTTATAAATTGAATTCCAAATTGATAGCTGAATTTAAAGAGGGGGTGGATATGGATGCCTTTTTAAATTCCTTTGAAACAATTTGTATTCAGGCAAAAATTCCTAGAGAGTCCTGGAGCTTCCAGCTATCCCCGCTACTTACTGGGAAAGCTCAGGATGCATTGGGTCAAATGGACAATGAGAACAGAATGATTACAGCAAACTTAAAGCTGCACTTTTAAAAAAAGTTTTGATTTACCTGCAGAATACAGAGCTAAATTCCGTAAGCTCAGGAGAAGCCCTGATGTGAGCTACAAGGAGCTAGCCATGAAACAGCATCAGTTTTTAAAATGTTGGTGGGAAGGAACTGAAGCAAACCCTGTAGATAACATTGAAAATGCTATTTTGTTAGAACAGGTTTTTAGGGGTATACCCAGCAGAGCTGAAGACCTGGCTGCAGGACCGAGATCCCAAAACAGTGCAAGAGGCTGCTGAACTCTCGGACTGCTATGCCAAGAGCAGACCTGCTCTGAGAGTGAATGGGGCGGGTGTGGCAGCACACAAAGGGAAAAGTGCATCTTCAGGGCAGCTAAAACCCTCACTGCCTCCACCGAAACCAGTTAGCCCCAGGTTTAAAAAAAAGAGTTCTCTGAGAAAAGAAACACATGTTGGGTTTGTAAAGAAACTGGGCATATTGCCAGGCAGTGTCCCAAAAGGATGAGCAATATGCAACATGGGGCTAGGAAAGAAGTGGATTGTTTATGTGTCCCTGGAAGCATGCCTGTGAACATGAGGGAACACATGCACCCAGTCACGGTGAGTGGTGTACAGACACAAGGGTTAAGGGACACAGGGGTATCCCTGACATTGGTAAAAGGGGATCTGATAGAGCCTGGTCAGCTCATACCTAATATATTTGTAATGGTACAAGACTTCACTGGTGAGGAGAAAACATTGCCACTCGCTAGTGTTCTCCTAGACTGAGATGAAAATGGGGAACTGTACAACAGGTGGCCATAGCCAAAACTTTAGCAATTGACGTCATCCTTGGCAACAGTCTCAAACAGGGGATGGTGTGTGCAGTTACCCATAGCCAAGCGGCAAGGGAAAATTTTAGTTCCCTGGACCCCACAGCAGCCATTGCAGAAACCACTGGAAATCTGGTTCCCCAGCCTGTGTCTTCTGATATGGAGACTAACGGAAAGGGGGTAGAAATGTCCCCAGTAGCAGTTAATCATACAGCTATGGAAGGTTACTCCAAAGAAGGAGGGGTGACCCATTGTCAGAGGATTATGGATGAGCATGATCCTGACTGCCCTGACGCTACAGCTAGGGATCCTAGTTTAGATACTGTAGGGGACCTGTCCCATGCCTTAGGAATGTGTAAGGAGTTTGCAGCTACTTAGAAAAGTGACCCTAGTCTAGAGAAGCTGAGGG
This sequence comes from Neoceratodus forsteri, assembly GCA_016271365.2. Taxonomy (NCBI): domain Eukaryota; kingdom Metazoa; phylum Chordata; order Ceratodontiformes; family Ceratodontidae; genus Neoceratodus; species Neoceratodus forsteri. The sequence continues at coordinate 997,299,022 of CM057458.1, read as the reverse complement.
CTTGGACAGACTGTGACAGAGCTCAGGGAGGTGATGGTAAACATAAAGTTTATTGGGAAAATGGACTGATGTATTCTCAGGCTGTGATGACAGAAGGAGGGGTGATAGGCAGGCAGCTTGTCATTCCCTAGGGGTATCGTGAGCAGTTGCTCAAGACTGCATATGATATTCTCTTGTCTGGTCATCTAGGAATCATGTGCACTACACAGCGGCTGGCAAAGAATTTGTATTGGCCGAACTTCACCCAACAGGTGAAGGAGTATTGCAGGTCTTGTCACCGGTGCCAAGAAATAGGGAAGGCGGGTAATAAAACCCAAGCTGCCCTAATTCCATTGCCCATACTGGAGGAGCCATTCCAGAGGGAGGGAATGGATATTGTGGGGCCTTTAAATACCTACAGCTCCTCCAGGAAGAAGGTCATCCTGACTGTGGTGGATTATGCCACTCGGTACCCAGAGGCAGTCGCCCTGTCCTCCCTGAGGACAAAGTTGCAGATGCCTTACTTGGAATTTTCTCCCATGTTGGGTTTCCACAGGAGGTTATCACTGATCGAGGGGGTTCCTTCGTGTCGGACCTGATGAAATGTTTGTGGGAGAAGTGTGGGGTGGTGTAGAGGCATATGACACCATATCACCTGCAAGCCAGTGGGCTTGTGGAAAGATTTATGGTACTCTGAAGTCAATGCTCCAAGTGTTTGCTGAACAGCATGGAAGGGATTGGGAGAAATACCTTCCCCACCTGTTGTTTACATACAGTGAGGTGCCCCAAGAGGTGGCAGGATTTTTCCCCTTTGAGCTCATAAATGGACGCTAGGTATGTGGGCCCCTAGACTTGATCTGGGAGGACTGGGAAGGCAAGCACACCACCCAGGGCACTCCCATAGTGGATTACATCCTTAGGTTTAGGGAAAGGCTAAAGAAGCTTATGGGGACAGCCCAGAGCAACCTGGCAGCTGCCCAACAGAAACAAAAAGTGTGGTATGACCATAGAGCCAGAGTTAGCTCATACACGGTGGGTCTGGAAGCCATGGTCCTTATTCCGGTCCGGAAAGACAAGCTGCAGGCTGAGGTAAATGACATGAATTATATTATAGAGTTGCCTGATAGAAGACATACAGAAAGAATGTACCATGTCAACATGATGAAGTCATATGCTAATAGGGCTAACATGGTGTCTGCAGTATGTAGTCCTGGGGAGGGGACGGATGAAGGAGACCCCCTTCAGGACTTGCTGGAAGAAAGCAAGTGGGAGTCCTCTGTGGAGGCAGTTAAATTGTCTCCTCAGCTGGCCCTGGACAGGATCCAGGAAGTAAGGGAGGTTTTAGCATACTTTGATCTACTGTTTAGCACCAAGCCTGGGCTAACCCCCTTAGCAACGCACGATGTGGAGACAGGGACACAGATGCCCATATGGCAGACAGCATATCGGGTGTCAGAAGCTGTCCAAAAGGACATTAGGAGGGAGGTGGATGAAATGCTAGATTTAGGGGAAATCCAGAGATCTCACAGCCCCTGGGCCTCACCCGTAGTCCTTGTGCCCAAGCCAGATGGCTCTATTCATTTCTTTGTGGACTGTCATGGACTGAATACAATCACAAAGTCAGGCGCCCACCCATTGCCCCAGATGGACAAATTCCTGGACAAGTTGGGATGGGCATCATACCTTACGACTATTGACCTGACAAAGGAGTATTGGCAGGTAGAGTTAACTGACAGAGCTAGGGAGAGGTTGGCCTTCATCACACCGATAGGCTTGTTTGAATTTAAAGTAATGCCTTTTGGAATGAAGAATGCCCCGGCCACTTTCCAGAGGTTGGTGAACCAGGTGTTAAATGGTGCTGAGCAGTACACCATGGCGTACCTGGATCACATTGCCATCTTTAGTGCCAGCTGGGAGGAATACCTGTAACACCTTAGGGAAGTGCTGGGCAGGATACAGTGGTCCGGGCTCACTGTCAAAGCTGAGAAGTGCCAGGTGGCGATGGCTGAAGTGGCATACCTCTGGCATGATGTAGGCCGGGGACAGCTCCATCCTAACCAAGTAAACATAGAGGTGATCAAGGCATGGCCCAGTCAACCTGGTGGTGCTGAGGGTTGAGGCACTGGACACCACACCTCGCGCCACACCAGCGACCTGGGTTTGGGAATGAGCCTGGCAGCTGGGGGTAGGCAAGGGAAGGAGGTGAATCAAGCATCCGGAGGACAGCTCTCCACTCCCTGGGGAGGGATCTAGGGTTTTCCCAGTGCAGTAGAGACCCCCGGTAGTGACTGGAGATAATGCTCATGCACAGGAACAGTAATTGGGGATGAGCACGGTGGACATTTATGGGGAAGCTGCATGCAGACGTCATTGGATGACTGTGCTCAGGGGCAAGCAACACAAAAAGTGAAAAAACACCTCTGGCCACCCGGTGAGATGATGGAGGCCCCGGTGGAGCACCCACATCCCTATGCCAGCCCAGCACACCCAGGTCTCTCCAAGGGCAACCAGCGATGGAAGTAAGTCCCTCATACATAGGTACAAAGAGCTGCCAAGGGAGGGTGGACCCAGTCCCAGAGGTGATCCGGGGGTCAGACTTGCCAAGGTCATCCAGTGGAGAGCCAGGGGAAGTGGAGGTTCAGCCCGGGAGTAGAAGCACATCCGAGTGGGCACTCCCGAAGGATGCCTGGGTGGTTCAGAAGGAATAAAGTTAAAAAAAAAAAAAAAAAGGTGTGGCCCTGACCAGAAATGCAGAAGCAGGTCAGGAGTTTTCTAGGGACAGCAGGGTACTATAGGAAATGTGTACCCAATCACAGTGCCCTGGCTACTCCCCTATCTGACCTGGTAAAGAAAAAGATGCCTAAGAAAATTACCTGGAACTAGCCTGTGAAAAAGCCTTTACCAGACTGAAGGAGGCACTGTGCAGTGCTGCTGTTTTGACAAGTCCTGACTATAGCAGACCCTTTATAGGCCAGCCTCAGATGTGGGTATTGGGGCAGTACGTAATCAAACATCCAACCAAGGGAAAGATCACCCTTTAGTGTACCTGAGTAAAAAGTTACTTCCCAGGGAGCAGGCTTACTCTGCTGTGGAAACAGAGCGTCTTGCCATGGTGTGGGCCCTAAAGAAGTTAGAGCCACACTTATATGGGCAGCATTTTGAGGTACACACTGACCTCAACCCCCTGGTTTGGCTGACACAACTCAGAAAAAGCTAATGATAGACTATTAAGATGGAGTCTTGCCTTACAAGGGTATGACATGATGATCTTGCATAGGGCTGGAGTGACCAATCAAAACACAGATGGCTTGTCACATCTGTATGAGAAGTGAACTGACTTGGGAAGCTCATCCCATGCAGGGAATAGAACCCCCAAATTCAGTCTAGGTGGTGAGGACTGTGACGCTTGGCCAGCTGGTTATGATTGTTCTATGATATTTGTAATGTAAAAAGATAGTGTGTGATTGTCTCGCATAAGACAGCCTGTGCTCCTGGGTGACCCCAACCAGGTTTCAATGAAATGACAGGATATATATTAAACCAGGAAATCTCTGTAATATAATTAACTTCCTTGAGACATTGCATTTTATGGCCTTTTTATGACCTGTTGCTTCTTTGAAGTGGAAACGAAATGGGATTTTATCAGTCTGCTAGAGGATGAAAATCATAAACTTTTGTGACGTCTTAAGAGGAAGAACATTTAATATCAAGTGGTGTTAAAAAGCTGTAAAACCCTTTGAAATGCCTTGGGAGAAGGAACTGGGAGATCAAAGACAAAATTTAGGAAATTAGTTTTTGCTGATGTCACCTTTTTTAAAATACCTCCTGATAGGACATCATGTTTGTATTTTTTTTATATTCTAAAAGGAGGAACTAGATGACTCATATAAGGGGTGTGGAGAGACACAGTTTAAACTAATACTGGTGTCTGATCTTGTTGACATACCATCTTGGGACTCTAGACAGACACAGCTGTCTGATATAACTTTAAGCACTATAGAGGTAATACATTAGATAGAAAAAGTCTAAATGTATTTTGGTAGGAGTTTTTGTTTTGTACTTTTCTTTGTTTTCTTTTACGTGATTGTATGCTCTTTGACATATTGTTCTGTGTTTACATTTTTCATATTTTTATCATCTTTAGTAAAATCTTTATTTTGAAAGACTGCCTGGGTCTGCCAGTTCTTTTTTTGGCATGTGACATATAGAGGGTTAAGACTGACAAAAAATGTTCAGAAGCTTTACAGTGTTACTAAGCTGGGAAAAGGTAAGAATATACCTAAGGTCTTTTATAGAGTTTTAAGGGTTCATTTTGGATACCTGGTTAGGTGCCCTTAGGCGAAAGATGTATTGCATCCCCCCAAAGAGAATAATATCTGAGCCTATACATTTCGGTATGCAAGCATAAGATTCACAGTTTGAAACCCCCCAGAACTTGACACCAAAGGTGATTCAGACCCACAAGCAGACAGGAGGGTTACCCTGTCTGTTATCTGTTCACATTACTGCGCTCAGAGGTTGGCACTGTGGGAGCAGAGGGCCTGACCTGCTAAGTGCGTTTGTGACAATGTGCACAGCAAAAAAGCTGAGCAGTGGTGGGCAGTCAGCACAGCACAGCACACAAGGTGTTTGTGCCACAGAAACAACAACTACTGACTGTGCAGCTGCTGCTGCATATACAGTACTAGAGGAGTTTTTGGTTGCTGCCGTAGTGCACTGCTGACAGTAAGCATCACTTAAATGCTCAATGGGCTTGTAGCACTGTATAGTTATCTCCACAGTTCTGTTAAGTAATGGGCTTCTCACTTCAGTGCTCACAACTGCTCTTGACAAGCCCAATAAAAAAAACTACAGGTCTCACTATTGTATATTCCTACAGGTTATCTTTGCAGCAAATGTTAAGCCAGTTTGGCTGGATGTTACATTAAGCACTTGCTCCTTCCAGAATATGCTGTTTTGCCACCAGCTTCAAAACGCTAACTAGTGACCACAATGCTTTCTATTTCCTGGTTTTGGCTGTGCTTACTTTCCAAATACTGCCACTGGTAACGTTACAGAAGTGAAAGCGTTGCCAAAACCGTTGCTGAAACCACATCACTGCAGGTTTCTATAACAGTTTTGAAAATGCCTTCTGTAATGTTACCAGTGTAAATGCAAACTGTTACAGTAACAGTTTGGACCCTCTAATGTTACAGAGGGGATTTTCAAGGGCAGTGCAGACAGGGCCTAAGATATTCTATGACATCAGAAACTCCCATTCCGTGCTATTCATCTGAATGGTCTGGAAAGGTGTTTGTGGTTTCATAGAATGTTCAGGCAGTGTGAAAAGAGAGAGAAGCAACTGCTGAGTAAAGAGGGATTCAGGGTAGTTACAAAAGCAACAAAATTAGATTACTAATTTAATTAAGAAAAGTCAAAAGCATGTCAGAATATTGGGTAGCCAATAAAAGATTAATTAGATGCCATCTAGAGGTGTAAAAACTGTTTCCCATCACCTTTATACATATTACAATATATGCTACCTGGTGATTTGGAGAACTGAACCTCAGTACAGGCAAACCACCACATCTGCAGTTCCAAGCAGCCATAGTCCATAATCCATAAAAAAATGTAGACTTGAAATACCTAAAGATCTGAGACTATTTCCCTGTTGCAGCTACCCAGTTAGGCCATTTTTTTTAAATCTTTTTATTAAAATTTTTATGGCATAAAAGTCATACAGGTTTCATGCCAGCATCACGTTTTTGATATTTTATTCATCATACAAGCAAACATATTTATTTGAATTGTATTAACCAGGTAGCTCTCACTGAGACAATGGAGTCCCTTTTTTCAGGTGACCCAGATTAGTTACATTCAGTGTCAGCATACATTGCCAATACATTGCACAGGCATGTTGGTACATAAAATTACACAATTTGGACAAGAACAGGAACCGACATTACGTAATAGGAAGGACAGAGGACAGTCAGGACCAGTTAAAATAACAGCCAGTATAAAAATTAGTTACAGACAATTTAAGGACTACAACTATGGAGCTACAAGAGTGTCTTCATTATAGGTGAGCTTTCCCAATTGGAATAGGGAGATCTTACTCTGAGAGGGTTCCTACAGTAGGTCAAAACATATACAACTGCACCCACTGGCATCAGGACCATACAGCAAACTTTTGCTAGCAATGTCTGGTGGGGGACCACCCACCTGGCGTCACGTGATGGATGTCAGCGTGCCCTTATATAGGTTGGTTCCTGCGCCCACCTTCCAGTTATTTCCCACTGTCAACCTGCACAAGGACTTTGCGGTAAACGTTGCTCCAGTCAGTCGCCATTTTGTAGGATTTTGTTTTGGTTACTACCTTCATTTTAGTCCTTTTTTCATTTATTTTATGTCTTCTCCACCTCCGACTTCCAAGACCAAGAAGAAGTGTGAGAAGTGCAGCACACAGATCCCTCGCAAGATGGCCACTGGCACTGCATCTTTTGCCTAGGCCCAAACCACAACATCGCAACCTGCCCTGATTGCACACTCTTCAATCAGGCCACTCACAAATGCAGACAGCAAGCCTTGGAGGCCCATCTTCTCAAGTCCACAATGGCTACCCTGTAAAAAGAGATGCAGAAATTGAGGGATTCCGCTTCTTCCCCTTCATCGGAGTCAAAAAAATAATAAGAAGAAGGACAAAGAGAAGCACAGGGAATGTGAGTATCTAGAGGAATAGGACTGGATCCGCTCCAGCAAGTTTTATTTCAACAAGGCCATTTCCCCACTGCCTGCCTTTGTGGTAGTCCAGGCCACGCCCAGGAATTCTCCAAGTACCTCTGCTTCTTTTCATCCTATCTCTGCCGGTAAGCCATCCACTGGCTCCTCCAGCAAGTGCCCGGTATCTACTGGTATGTCGGACCCCGGCTCCTCCAGGGCCTACCCGGTTGTCGGTAAGACAGACTCCCACCAGGTGGGAATGCGCATGACGTCAGTCGATAAGTTGGTTGAGGGTTCCCCATCTTCTGCCTGTCCCCTTCTTCGTCCAATAAGCTGGCTGCCAGAGTCTCTGATGACTGCCCAGACATAGCTCACCCATCGTGGGCTAACGCCATCTCACCTGATGTCCGGTCAAGCTCACTGACCTCTTTGGGCTAGCCCTCCTCCCAGGTCCTCCCTGAGCAGGAGCCTTCCTCTCCATCTCCCTGGGCTGAACTTCCTACCCCAGATGTCACTACTGGGGCAGAAGAGGAAGAGGGTTCCCTGGATGTGGTCAATTCCTCTCCCACTCCAGTTGTGGTACCCCCGGTCACTCCCTTGGATACCCTCCCTGGGATACCGACCTGGTCCTAATGCCAGCTCCTAGCCACCTTTCACTTTCCTTGGGCCTGCCCATGGCTCTGTCATCAGGGTCTCTTCTGCTGGATGCCCCCAATCTAATGCCCAGGGCACCACTGGACACCTTACACAACCCATCTCCATCAGGGCCCCTTCATTTGCCCCTAACGCAGGTTAACATTACACCAGGCCTGATGCTAGATCCCCTGACATCAGCTGTCCTGATGCCAGGCCCTCTGATGGTGACTATTCCGTCATCAGACTCTCTGACATCGACTGTTCCAATGCCAGATACCTTCTCCGGTCCTTTGGGACTCCTGGTGGGCCAGGGTTATCTGCTAGCATATCTTCCTTATCCGGGGTTCCAGATGCTGTTTTTTCAACCATTCAGCCCAACAACAGGTCCCTTCTCCCAGGCTTATTTCCTTGGGTATTAGACTCCTAACTATCCCTATCATCAGGGGTACTCTCCTCCTCAATACTCGGGGTTGAGCACCCCTCTCTACCAGCTCCGCCTACACGGACTCCTCCACCTTCTCCTCCACCTCAACAGGACTTTCAATCCCTGATTCAGTTCTGGTGGCAGGATGCTAAATTGCAGCCAGTTTCTGACCTAGAGAAATGTCTGCCGGGCCCGGTGGCCTCCCCCACCCCCGTTCTATATCACCGGCCAGTTCTCTTCAGTCTGCCACAGTGCACTTTACTGGCGCTGTCCCTCAGGAGGTCACTTTGCTGAGGATCAGATCCCCAGGAGGAGAGGTGTCTTCAGACTCAGACGAGGATTCTGCTGATTCTTTGTCCAGAGAACAGTCTATCGCGGCTAAAGGCAAGGAGTCCCCCAATTTTCCATGGAGGATCCTTCCTTTACTGAATTACTGTGCATTATCCAACAGATTAACAGTTGGGATGTAAAAGAGCAGGACCAAAAAGGAAACATCTAGCTGAACATCTAGACTTGGAAGAGGTTTGCCCTATCCCTTTTCCTCCTTGGACAGCCCCCCATGAGGGCCTCACTACTTCCATTTGGCTATTCAGGCCATCCCTAAGAAGGAAGACAGGGTCTACCATTCACCGGAGGGCATTTCCTTTTTGGACTCTCATCCTAAGGTGGACTCAATTGCCATAGCTGCGGCTCGTGACCATTTGGCTAAACCAAAGCACATGAGTACCTCCCCTCCAGACAAGGAATCCTGGCAGCTTGACCAATTTGGAAGGAAATTTTATTCCTCCTCTACTTGTGCACTCCATTCTATCAACTACATTGCACACATGGTCTCTTTTCAGAGGGCCACTTTTCCAAAACATGAGGCCCATTTTCAGTCCATGGAGAATTCAGATCTCAAGGAGGAGTTGACTATGGATCTGTGCATGTCCAAAATTTCTTGTAGACACGTGTTTAGAGCCACCTATGATTCGGTGGATGCTGTGGCTCACTCCTCCACCATGGCTGTGTTCCTCAGATGGCACACTTGGCTCTGCATCTCTGGACTTTTCTCAGCCATCCAGCCAGTCATCCAGGACACTCTCTTCTGAGGATCAGTTCTCTTCGGGGGAGACACCAAGGACATTATCACGGGCCTTCAGGACAGTGGTCAGGCCCTGAGATCCATTAAGTCTATGTACTGAATGGGCTTTCAGAAAAAGCTGCCCTTTTGGCACCAACAGAAGAGGCAGGATAAACAACCCCTCTCCAGTCATCAGCATAAAAGAGGAGCTTCAGGTTCTAATCTCCCCCCCACCTCAAAAACTCAAGAGAGTGGCCAAGGTCTCTCTTCCCTCCCACCCTCCATTTCCTGACTCATACTGCCCTCCCCTTCCTCCACCCTCAAACATGGAGACAGTGGGAGGACGGTTTGCCCTTCACATGCAGGAGTGGAAGGCCAACACCTCAGATGCATGGGTAATTCAACTCTTTTCAAGAGGCACACCATAGAGTTTTTGGAGTTCCCTCCAGACTCCCCTCCAGGTCATTCCCGGTATTCTCCAAGCCAGACAGCTCTGGTCAAAGAGGAAATCCTGGCCCTGATTCAGAAATCTACCATAGAGCCAGTTCCTCAATCCCAGAGAGGAAAAGGGTTTTACTCCCATTTCTTCCTGGTCCCGAAAAAGATGGGCAACTTCAGACCCATCCTAGACCTCAGCCAGATGAACCTTTTTGTGGAATACAAAAGGTTCCACATGCTGACTGTACAGGGTCTTCTGCCATTATTGCAGAAAGACGACTGGTTTTGCACACTGGGCATGCAGGACGCCTACCTTCACATCCCAGTGTCCCCCAGCCACCGCCATTTCCTGCATTTTCTTTTCCAGGGAGAGCATTTCCAATTTACAGCCCTCCACTTTGGTCTTTCCTCAGCATCCTGGGTCTTCCTCAAGTGCCTGGTGGTGGTGGAAGCAGCTTTGCACCAACGGGGATTTTCAGTATTCCTGTACCTGGATGACTGGCTCTTAGTAGCCCCATCCAGGGTCAGGTTAGAGGAGTCTCTGGCCTTTACAATCGACCTTTTCTCCTGACTGGGGATTATGGTCGACTACCCCAAGTCGTCCCTGGCCCCCCTCCCAAAGACTTCAGTTCATTGGGGTGGTCAAGGACACGGTCCAGTACTGGGCCTTCCTGCCCCTGGACAGAGCGGATATTCTACGGGAACAGATCTGTCTGGTTTGCTCCTCTGGGAACATTCCTGCCAAGGCATTTTTTTATGTCTTCTTGGTCTTATGGCAGCTTCCATCTCCATGGTTTCCTTAACCAGATTGTACATGAGGGTCATTCAATGGATGTTACATGTCCAATGAGACCAACGCTCGGACAATCTGGACCATCTTCTCCTGGTGTCCAGCACTCTCCAGAAAGACCTTTATGGTGGCTGGATCCTCAAACTCTGTCTTGGGAGTTTACCTTTCAGGACACCCCCTCCTTCCTTGACACTTACCACAGACACATCCGGTCTGGGTTGGGGTGCTCATCTTGGAAATCACCAAACACAGGACTTTTGGTCCCCTTTGGAGATGCCTCTCTACATTAATATCCTGGAGGTGAGAGCTGTTCTGTATGCCCTTCAGGTGTTCCAGTCCACCCTGTTGGTGGGAACACTGCTGATCCAGACAGACAACATGTCAGTGGTCTGGTACACCACCAAACAGGGAGGAACTCAATTGTACCCCTTGTGCAGGAAGGCAATGCGAGCGTGGTACTGGACGGTCCAACACAACCTGTTTCTCATGGCCGTGCATGTCCCAGGTGTCCAAAACATCCTGGCGGACAGCCTCAGCTGGACTTCATCTCAAGCTAATGAATGGGAACTGAATCAGGCAGTAGCTGAATTTATATTCCTCTAGGGATGGCCATAACTAGATCTCTTTGCCTCCCCATTCAGTGCTAAACTATCCAGTTTTTGTTCACTTGTTCCAGGGCCTGGAGCTTTCTGGCATGACACGTTGTCTCTCTGCTGGACAGGGAAAATTCCCATATGCCTTCCCTCCCTTTCCCATTTTACAATGTGTCCTTCTGAAACTTCAGACAGAGAGGGCTCGGAGGCTCCTGGTAGCCTCCTTCTGGTCAAGGCAGATCTGGTTTCCACTCTTGTAGCAGCCGGCTATGGAACCCCCCCGTCTCACTCCCTCTTAAATACGATTTGTTGACTCAGTATCAGGGTAGACTAGTGCATCCGGGGCTCAGAACCCTGCATCTTCATGCGTGGCTCCTTCAGACATAATTGTGTCATGCTTCAGAGTTTCCCAGAGAGTCACTCCAGTCCTGGTAGAGGCCCAAAAGCCCTCCACCAGGTTCACCTATGCAAAGTAATGGAAGCAATTTTCCATCTGGGTGGTATCTAAGGGCTGGGACCCCTTCACTTGCTTGACTCCACAGATCATGGAATACCTGCTGCACCTTTCTGACTCCAGCTTAAGCTATTCCTCCCTTAAGGTCTACCTTTCAGCAATTTCAGCCTATCATTCTTTGGTGGACATGAAAACTGTATCTCAATTGGAGATCTCCAAAACATTTTCGAAGGGGATCCTCCATTTGAAACCTCCCATCCGCAGTTCACCCCAATTTGGGATTCAAATTTTCTTTTTAGAAAAGTTTACATTTCCCCCTCTTTGAACCAGTGGTAAGCTGTGACATGCGATACCTATACTGGAAAGCGATTTTTTTTTTGGTGGCTATTACTTCTGCTTGAAGAATTTCCAAGCTTCAGGCCCAGATACATAAGCAGCTTTACTTGTTTTTTACAAGGACCAGTCTTGTTTCTTCCCAAGGTGGCTTCCGAGTTCACCTTGAACCATTCAGTAGAACTCCCAGTCTACTTCCCTGTTCATAAGAACAGGGGTGAGGCTCTCCTTCACTTTTTAGATGTCCATAGGATTTTGCGGTACTCCATCCACAGGACCAGAGAGACCCACAAATTGGATCAGCTTTTTGTCTCCCTTGCCCCCAAATTCTTGGGATCGGCAGTTTCTAAGCAGTGTCTATCCAAGTGGCTGGCTAACTGCATCAGCTTCTCTTGTCAGAAGTACAACAAACCTCTTCCGGGAGAGGCCAGAGGTCACTCTATGGGGTATTGCTGCATCCTCAGCTTTCCTCAGGAATGTTTCTGCAGCAGAGATTTGTGCAGCAGCAACCTGGAGTCCTGTCCATACATTCACGAGACATTATAGTCTGGACATTGCCTCTAGGCGTAGGGCCGGTTTTGGATTTGCCATTTTGCAGAGCCTTCTGTCATAGACCTGGCCTGGTCTTTATCAGATTCCTCTTCCCTGTTTCTGTTAGTCTCTCTGATAGTGACTCCTTGGGACTCAGTTCTATATGTTATGACCTACTGCAGGAACCCTCTTGAAGTAAGATAGTACAGTTACGTAAGAACTTACCGTAACAGTAGATTTTCGAGAGAGGTTCCTGCAGTAGGTCACACTTTCCCTCCCTCCTTTCCCCACTTTCTGCATTTCTTTCAGAGCAGCCTGAATTGGGTTCCAGGATATTCATGCTTTCTTCTGTCTTAGCTTCCTAGGATCTCTGGCAGGAGAACTGGAAGGCAGGCATGGGGACTTGCCCTATATAGGGGCATGCTGACATCCATCATGTGATGCCGGGTGGGCGGTACCCCACCAGACATTGCTAGCAAAAGTTTGCCTTATGGTCCTGATGCCAGAAGGTGCGGTCCTATATGTCATGACCTACTGCAGGAACCTCTCTCGAATATCTACTATTATGGTAACTTCTTACTTAACTACTGTGCACAGCCAGATCAAACCAGCTAAGTGCATGGGAGCTTTAGGGTTGGAGTTAGCATTGACAAAGTGCCAGGGCCCAGAGGAATGTTTTGAGCCTTCTTTTGGATTGCATGTTGGCTGAGCTTTTACAGACTTCCAGAGGTATAGAATTCCAAAGTGGAAGAACAGCTGCAAAGAAGGATCAACTGCCAGCAGTAGACTGGACCCTGGGGGTATCAAGCAGCAGGTTTGTAAGTGATCGCAGTGACTTGGAAGGCCGTTTATATTGAAGTAGGGTGGAGAGGCTAGGAGGAACAGTAGGTTGTAATAGTTTATAGGTCAGGCAGTACAGAGGGAATCATAGCCTTATCTCCCATGAGGAACACATCCTAGTGAGGTAAGGACATTGCAGTGGTGGTGTTCTCTTGGATGGGCACCAGTGGCAAAACATGCTGTTCTGTAGTAGAGTGTCCTTACTTTAGCTGGGCCAGATCAGACTGCATGATAGGCAATGCATAAAAAGAGAGTAGGTAGCAATGTACTGTTAGTTATAGCAAACCGCACAGGGGCTAAGCGGCATGGAGAGAGTCTGTACAGTAGGCCAAGCTTTTAGTTTAGAGTTTTGGAGAGGGTGTCAACAAGGGGGTTCAAAGAACATTTCTTGGTCTAGTACTAAACCAAGATATTTAAATCACTGCACTACTTCCAAATGGGTGCCTGAGTCAGTGGGAAGTTTAAGGAGGTGGTCCCCACAAAGTCCTAGTTTTTTACTTCAATAAGGCATGATCTTGTTTATTTTTTTTGTATTGAGTACTACTTTATTACATATAATTCTGATCACAGTGGTGACATATATCAAGATAAACAATATTCAGTCTTCTCAAAATTACAGAAGGATAATATTTGCTACCACCCAGGTCAGTACAGTATGAGGGCAGAATACTATCTTGCACCAAATCAATAAACTACAGAATGAGGGTAAGCATATAATAAACAAAGGCTGAGGGCCACTATCATTAATTTAAATCCCTTCAAATAAAATGAGTCTTCTGTGCTTCCAAGCTCCTTATCCTGTTATTAATCAAATATTTTTCAGTGTTCTGAAACATAGCGCCCCTGCCACAGAACGCACTAATTTCAAATAACAAAATGCAAACTATTATGATGCAGACTGCTGACAGAGAAACTGGAATAAAGAAAAAGATGAAATAGACCAGCAAGCTAAAAATCATCTGACTTTTCAGTATGTAATAGCTAAACATATTACATTATGTGCTGTCTGGTGATTTGGAGAACTCAACCTTGAAACAGACAAAACCTGACCTTTCCAGTTCCAAGCAGCCACAGTCCATAGTCCATTAAACAATTGCAGAATTGAAACACCTAAAGTTCTTAGACTCCTTCCCTGTTGTAGCTACCCAGCTGGGCCATTTTAAAATAAATTCTTTGTTGAAATGTTTATAGTCACCAAAGTCATATGGGTTACATGCCAGTATCACATTTCTGATACTTTATTTATCATACAAGCAAACATACTTATTTAGATTTTGGTAACCGGGTAAGCCCACTGAGACAAGCGGTCCCTTTTTCAGGGGCAATTTGGGATTAGTTACAGCAGAAGTTACATACGTTGGAGGTTAATACAGTAGTGACAGTAGATACATACAATAGAATGGGCATTGAGCGTTTTCAGAGAGTAACAGCAGGCACACAAAATGTTAGACAGGTGCAAAGTACATTAGGTGATATTAACCCAAAGTTTGTGGGAGAATAGTAATGACAGTTAAGTTGAATGGCACAGTAATCACAACACAGGGTACAGATGGGGGCTAGCGATTGCAGCCACAGAGACTAAGTTCCAGCAGGTACACTTTGAAGCCTGACTTGAATCTATGGAGAGTGGGCCTGTCAACCAGACTTGCTGGGAGAGTGTTCCATAAATGCAGAGCAACGTATTGGAAGGATCACTTGTCTGGGTTGGTGTGTACCCGTGGGATGTCGAGGGGATGGCCTGCAGCAGATCTCATGTCACGGCACTGTATTCTGGGATTTAGCAGACCACACAGATGGGAAGGTGGGCTGGTAGTGGTGAATTTGAAGGTCAGACAAATAGAGGAGTAAGCCAACTTGTGCAGTATAGTGGGCCAGTGGAGTTCCACTAGGACCTCACAGTGGTGCCTCTTGGAGGGGGAGTTAGTAGCGAAGCATGCTACTCTATGGTAAACCACAGTACATTTTCTTAGGGCCCCATAGAGGAGTGTGGGGAGTAGGGTGCAGTTGGCTATGGCTCACCAAGCCTCATCAGAAAGAGAGTTACCCAGTCAGTAGAGGAGTCCAATCTTCTGGTAGATGGCCTTTGTTAAGGAGTTGATGTGGGGTTTGTGGACAGCTCCTAGTCAAGGAGGATACCAAGGTACTTAATACTATCAATGACCTCAACTCTCTTCCCTTGGGCTGTGTGGAGCTGGAGCAAGTCACACCTGTCAGCACCAAGGCATCAGATCCCAAGCAGGACAGCCTTCACCTTCTCTTCTTTCAACATAAGTGAGTTGAAGGAGAACCATGCTTCAAGTGCCGAGAGACTGGCTTGCAGTTTAGCAGCGGTAACGCTAGTTAGCGGGTCACTGTAGTAGACGATGGTTTTGTCCTCGTAAAGGATGAGGTTGCTCAACCCAGAAACCCCCTCTATGTCATTGACAAAGAGAGTGAATAGAAGGGGGCCCAGAATCAAGCCCTGAGGTACCCCAGATATAATTCCAATTACAGTGGCAGACATATATGAAGATAAACAATTTTTTATCCACACAAAATTTCAGTAGAATAACGTATGCTGCCACCCAGGTCAGTGCAGCATGAGGGCAGAAAATGATCTTGTACTTAATAAAGTACAGAATGAGAATAAACCTATATTATACAATGGCAAGAACATTTCCCGGACTCTCATTGGTCAATGTGTCCCTGGCACAGTGAGGTTATCCCAGCACAACCTCACAGTACTGATTTGCTGGATTTGTATTTGATTTGTTGCATCTTTTCTTAAGAAACAAAGATATATTACCACATTAAAAATGTACGAAAAACATTTTAAAATGTTTGTATTTTATTTTGTATAACAGCAAGCCATTGTATAATAGCAATAATGCACTCTAGGGTGTGCGTTGTACTGGGGTAACCTCACTTCTGGGATATTGGATGCACTCAGCCTGCAGTCTCGTGCCCAACCACCCAGGTGAGAGGTTATCCCAGCACAACCCATACCCTGTCATGCATTGTCGCTTAAATACCCCGCAGGCTGAGGACAACTATCATTAATTTAAACTCCTTGAAATAAAATAAGCCTTCTAGGCTTCTAAGGTCCTAATCCTATTATTAATCAAATATTTTTCAGTGTTCAGAAACACTGAAACACAGAACACAGTATTCAAATAAAAAAAATTTAAACTATTAGGTGTCCAGTGAGGATGGTGACTGAATATGAGGGACTGTCAAAATGGCAACTCATATTCAACACTTTCCTCCTGGGCTACCCTGGAAGGAGAGCGATACTACATGACCGCAATTGTACGGCAGGGTGATAGGAAGGGGGGATAGAGATGGGAGGGGGAGGGGCAGGGAAGGGGTTTTGGGGGACTGCTATACCTGCCGCCACTGAGATAGCTATGTGATGTGGTGGTGTGGGTGGCTAGCTCAGGTGCAACAGGTACAGGATTCGGGGCCGGGTGAGGAAAACGTTTGCTGCTACCTGCGGCACTTAATTTTATCCCATTGCAGGGATATTGCCCCCTGCCTGACATGCAGCCCCCTGGAGTTGAGAATTTTTTCAGCGGGGTGCGGCACAGTGGGTGCAGCCCCGTAAAAACTCTTGTTTCCTTTTCCGGCTGTTGGGTCGTCCTGGAGTGTATATCGCTGATTTGCTTTTCGGTGATGCACACTGCAATACTAGCGATCACTATTTTGCGATCGCTATTATGACATGGAAGCAAACTATTATGATGCAGACTACCAATAGAGCAACCTGAACAAAGAAAAAGATAAACTATACCAACAACCTAAACATTATCTAATATTTCAATATTCAGTAGTTATATACATTACAGTATGTGCTGCCTGGTGATTTGGAGAACTGAACCTTAGTGTAGACAAAACCCACCTCTCCAGTTCCAAGCAACCATGGTCCACAGTCCATTAAAATAATTTGATAATTGAAATATCTATAGACGATAACTTGTCAGAACAATGTTAGCACAAGGGAAACAGAGAGGAAGTGGGTAAAATGTATCCCAGCCATGCAATCTCTACCATATTAAAATGCTTGAAGAATACTAAGTCCTGTATGAGTCCAAATTAGTCTAGTTTTACACAAATGTGTGTGCATATATATATATATATATATATATATATATATATACACTATATATATATATATATATATATATGATACATAATGGGCAGGAGTGAGATATGGAAAATATTCTCACTCCTGCAGAGTGAGAATGCTCAGCTCACTCTGCAGGAGTGATAATATTTCCCATAGCACATGATCTGCACATCATGTGTGCTATTTATACAATGGGGTAGGAGTGTCAGAAGTGTTGTTATGTTTTGTTGTGTCTTTTTCCTGTGTGAATTTTTTATTTTTTTTTTATTTTAGTCTTTGTTAACTAGGTGAGTTTTTAGGAGTGACCTGGGAGCATTGGGCAGTTAAGTGACTTGTTCAGAATTGCACAGTATGCAAGTGGAGGTTGTGAGAATCAAACCCAGATATGGTCTCCTGAATATACCAAGCTTATTCAGAGCTCATTACTCTAACCTCTAAGCTATA
This sequence comes from Neoceratodus forsteri, assembly GCA_016271365.2. Taxonomy (NCBI): domain Eukaryota; kingdom Metazoa; phylum Chordata; order Ceratodontiformes; family Ceratodontidae; genus Neoceratodus; species Neoceratodus forsteri. The sequence continues at coordinate 997,281,693 of CM057458.1, read as the reverse complement.
CTGACAGCACTGTTTGTGGGTTGTCTGAGGGTGTGGGAGTGTTTCTGAATGGGCTGGGATTGTTAGAAACACTATGGGAAACAGGTAATTGTGTTTTGAAATTCTAATTGAGTTAGTTGCAGCTAGCACTGAAAAAAGAGAAACTGCTTTGTAAAGGGATTTCATTTAGAGTTCAGGTTGTTTTGAAGCTGAGATTGGCACAGTTATGGGCTAGGAGTATTAGAAACTCTATGGGACACAGGTAAGTATGTTTTGCAATGCTGATTGAGTAAATTGCAGGTGCCAGTGAGAAACAGAAACTGATTTCTGAAGCACTTTTACTTAGAATGCGAGCTTGAGTGAGTGAGTGAGTGAGTGCTTTTATTTAGAATGCTAGCTTTAGTGAGTGAGTGAGTGGTGACATCAGCAGAGTATGGATAAATGGAATATATCTCACTCCACTGAAGTCATCAGCATTTATCTCACTGCAGTGAAAATATCTTCATTTATTCCACTGGAATATCTCTCACCCCATTGTATAAATATGTAAGCAATAATACCCGACAGGGTGGGCATTATTGGGAAATACTGGACCACCCAGGGGTGTAAAGAGGCCCGAAGCCACAGGCTGAGGCCCTTATAGCCTCTGGAAGGTCTGGTATTTCCCAATAATGCCCACCCTGGAGGGTATTATTGTGCTTAAAAAATGGCCCGTCGGAGAATGTTACTCTGTGGAGAGGCACTTGGACTGGCACTTATTTTTAGCTGGGCATCTATTGAAAAATAAATGCCCAGCTTGGAGCCTGTATCAGCCAATCAGGTTTAAGAACTGATTGTTGCCGTTTTCTAAATATTTATATTTATTAGAGAAAGGCCACCAATCTGAGCTCTACCCAGTCTGTATGAACTGCATAATTACCTGTACATATAGAAAAATCTCTTTCTCTCAGTGCTTTTCTTACACAGGCACATCCTGTCTAGCACCACAATTCTTTTTAACTTTCAGAACTAAGCTGCTAGCATCACTTGGATGCCAGAACTGATAAGCCTTCCCCATGTACACAGTGTTCAGTAGGGTTGAGAATTTTAAACTATGGGTAACCGAATTATTTTAGCAATCTTCTCACTACTTTGAAAGCCATATGCTGAGTTCTGCCTCAAATTTGGGAATATTAATCCCCAATCCCAATGACTTTAATATCCCTTGATGCCGAAAAGGCTGTCGATAGGGTGGATCGGACAATTCTCTTAGCCACCCTACAAAAATTTGGTTTCCCTCAACCCTTTTTATGCTGGATATGGGTTATTTATTCTTCCCCTTCTGCCAAAATTTACTGCAATAGAGTATTTTCCACCCATTTTTTTGAACCCGACATGGCTGCCCCTTATCCCCCTGCTTTTTAATCATTACTTCATTAGACAACTCAAATCCTCTCCTCATATCCTGGGTATCCCAGCTGGGGATACGGTTCAAATGCTTTTAGTCTACACAGATCACATTTTGTTACATCTCTCTCACCCTGTAGACTCCTTGGCTGAAGTTTTGCACATTATTAACAAGTTTGGTTCTTTTCCCAACTGTAAGCTTAACCTGGATAAGACAGAGATTTCCCCCCTTAATCATCACACCCATAGATCTGATTTTAACCACTTTGGTATGAGATGGGTCCTGCTTAACATTAAATACCTTGGCACTTTTCTCTTCCGGGATCAATCTCTCATGAAAAAGCTTAATCTCAAGGATTTGACTAGTGTCTTACAACAGGATCTAGCTGGATGGCAAGCCTTTCCTTTCTCTCACTGGGGCAGGAGTAACATAATTAAGATGACCGTTTTGCCTGGGCTTTTCTGTCCCCTTAATATGTTAAGTCTTTGGCTTCCCATTTCCTTTTTCAAATGTATTCATGCTTTAGTTACTAAGTTCATCTGGTTAGACAAAACTCCCAGGTCATATGCTAAATTGGCCTTACTCAGAGATCATGGTGGTCTTCGGCTTCCTAATTTTTTATTCTATTACTGGGCAAGCCACCTCTGTAAATGTTTCAAATGGGCTTCTTTGTACTATTCTCAATCAGACCCCACTTATGTCCCTATCTGGCTTCAGATAAAATTTGCTTTAATCAAGGAGTCTGGTTTATCAGGCCTCTCCCTTTTTTTCTCTCCATGGAAATCCCTCCCTAAATATCTGCAGGAAATGCCAATTGTGGGCTCTCTTAAATTTTTTTCTCAACTGTGTGCATACCTTAAATATCAGCCTTCTAAAGATGTTTCTCGGCCCCTTTTATTCAATAATAGTATTAAAACAGGTGGGCAACCACTCTCTCCTTCTTGGTTACCATGATTAACAGATGCTACACTGGCAGACTTCCTTAGGGCACACTTCTTTCTTCACTTGAGATCTTACAGAAACTCCAACTGGGACCAGAACATATTTTCAAGATTTTCCAGCTGAGGCATCTCCTTATCCAGGTTTTGGGGCCCTCCTCTATTTTTACTGATCAATCTATTTTCCTTAATTCCTTGAAGGACTTGGCCCTAAAACTCCATGGCATTGCTATAATATATTCTCTCATTCTTGATAAAATCTCCCCATCCCCTCTAAGTTGCCCCAGAGAGTGAACTATGCTCCTTCCTTCTTCTAATTTCAACTGGGGAAATATCTGGAGAGATCTTTATCGGTGTGTCACCCAGGACAGACTTCAGCTCACCCAGTTTCACATCCTGAATAACTTATACTACACCCCTAGTAAACTGGCCAGGGTGGTACGCCTAGTCTCTCCTACCTGTACCAGATGTGGTCAGGAAGATGGTAATCTCTTGCACATTTTCTGGTCTTGCAGCAAGATAGCTCCTCTCTGGAAACATGCTGAAGCCAGTGATGATCCTTTATTGGGCCTTGCAGGACTTTTCACACCAGAAATCTTCATTATTGGGGACTATAGCTCAATCTCTGTTAAAGACAGAAGATACCATTTGGCTTTAATCTGTCTTGCCATTAAAAAGATTGTTCTTAGACACTGGCTGGACAGGTTTCCCTTCCTTACTAGGAATGGCTGCAAGAGTTGTCCTTTTGTTTACGGACCGAATGTATGATTGCCAGCATCCATCATAAACTTGCTCTCATTGATAACAGGTGGGGGAAACTGTATGCCCTTTATCTGAAAGGAACCACTCTACTTAGCTTTCTCCTGCTCCTCTGCTAATTCATAGCTCTCTTTTAGGTTATCATTTTTTATTGGGCCTAGAGCACACTCTGTGGATGGATGGGTGGGGGGTGTTGGTAGGGAGGATTATGTGGAGGTCATTGTCTCACTTATAGTTCTGGCGTTTTCTTGTTGTTTTTTCATAAAACTTAATAAGGTTGATTCAATTTCAAAAACATCTGGGAATATTCAAACCCTACCTTCATTCTCCAAGATTACTGTGCCATACCTTCTAGCAACATGCCTTCTAGCCACAATCTATCATGCAGTCCCTCTTTTGTGCTCAAGCAGACACTGCAACAAGTGCCCATGGGAATATAAGATGAGTCGGCTTAATGGGGTGTTAGTCTGTATGTCTAACCTGACCAAATACCATTAGATACTATTCCTCAAGACCCTTGGGTAAGCCAGCCAGACACCAGTTGGAAGACCGGACTCAGTTTTCGAAGTTTTCAATTCAAAATCATAGAAGATTGTTTTATTTTGTAACGCCAGTTATTACCTCAAGGGTTTCCCCCAGCAGTGTAGAGGCCTTCTTCACCTTAGCCACTACTGAGGATGTCTGAGACTTCCTGACCAGCATATATGTAGAAATGTTAACCACCTTTTGGTGTAAATCCATCAGCTGATGATCCATTGCCTTAACAGCCTGAAGTACATCTTGTAGAGTCAGCTCAGGAGGCAAAGGATCCACTGATGCTGAGGTCTTAACGGCAGCAACAGCCACTGCCTGTTGACCTTTCTGACCTCTAGACTGAGATTTGCTCTTTAAGATTTCCCATAATGTCTGTAGTCCAAACACTTCAGAATCGCAGCAAATATGGCATTCAAGTATCAGTATCCAATTTTAAATTGTAACTTTGTTATTTAAGTCTGTTTTCTAAGTATAGGTAGTAAGATCCAGAGGAGCTACAGGAAAATACAACCTACCATAATGGTGTCAGGCTCTGTTCCCTGTCACTGTCACTTTTCGATAAACATTTGAAATACAGATATCTCAAGTAATGTAACATTTTCCATATACACACTCTTTTTGGATCCCAGGGATAACACTATATTTGGGCTTATACAACAAATGAAGTACCAATCATTCTCCAGTGGCTCTCAGGATAAGACAAAGGAGTAGTTCAATCATGCCCACCTCCAGTTATTAAGGACAAGTGGGGTGAAATTTCCTCACACTGGAAAGATGCCATTCTGAATGACTTATTCCAGCAGGTGCCGCATGTCACAAAATAGATTTAACTTGTTCTGCCATCTGGACTACATACTGCATGTGCTGTAGTCTCATACAGTTAGTGAGGTTGGAAGCCCATGGGGCAATAGTAGGGGAACCAGATCTGAATCAGTTTTGAGCCTTCAGTTTTATGGCAGCTGCTGGAGTGAGGTTGCACAGCCTTGAATACTCTATTGCCTCCTTGAAATGAGGGTCCGATAACCAGTAGTATCTGAGTTGGAGCCACACTCACCCTACCACTCTGTTCATTATTCATGATTTCTCCTATCCCATGCCAGAAGTGGCTACAGTACCTGGGGCATAGTAACACCATATAAATAAAGGCTTCATCATCCGCTTTACATTCTGGGAAATTAGGGGAGATGGAGGGATCAAATTAATGTGCCTTCACTGAGGTGTAATCGGTGTTGTAAAGGATGATAAACTGAATTTCTTGCAGACAGTTGCTTTTAGAACTATGGGACACAAATTGAATAGCCTCTTGACACATACTGTCTTTAATGCCGTCTCCCATAACTTAAGGTAAACGTCCTCTTATACTACTTGAGTCATCATTTCTGGAGGTGGCTAATGTATTATAGGGAAGAGATAAGGGTTTACTTCTGAGGGGAGAGCATAGAAATGCCTCCTCTGGAGGAGAATTTTGAGGGCCACTGAGTGCAAACTGACAAGCTCAACCCCCTGAATTGTAAATAAATAACATATCACTTGGTGGGGATTATAGCTACATTTATTGGTCACTTATTCTTACTAGACATTTTTACTCCCATGATTTTAACTTCAACCCTGTTGTTAGTGGAGGTGGGACATTCCAGGAAGGATTGCAGATGTGAGGGAAGAAGCTGCCTTGTGTTGTTTATGGCCCTTGAGTCATGCCAGTGAGGTCACTTTGGTGAAGGGGTTTGATGGCTTTTTCCACACAGCTGACTGATGGCCAAAGCTGATGGGTCATCAGCGATCTACCTAAGCTGTCCCCTTCCTTTCTGCTTTGAACTGGGTATAAAATCTGTCCTGCTGGGTTCTCATATAGAAATACAAGTTGACCTGCCAGATAATATAGCTCAAAATTTGGTTACCTCAACCCTGCTTTCTTTATCTTGAAATGCAATATGGCTTGTTTGACTCCAACTGTATTGCACTACCACAAAAATATTTTTGTTGTGTTTCTCAGTTTCTTGAAATAGGTGTCAGGAACTGTTTCTGGCATGAACTGAAGTAATGTAGTTTTGGGAGTGTGCTCATATTTGCAGAAGCTGCTCCACCAATCATCGTGTGGGGCAATGATTTCAAGTGGTCACACTCTTGTTTTATTTTGTTTGCAAGTAATCTAAAATAACATTTTAAAAAGTTTTTGAAGACAAAAACATGTTCCAAAAAATGACAATATTAAAACTAGTTATGCTGTCAATGTGGATGCTTACTAAAATGGTATTCATATCAGAATTCTAGGCATTGAGCTCATGTTCCTTACTCATGCAGCTTCCCAAGTGAGTGAGTTACTGAACACTCCCAAGGCCGGCTGTTAAATACGGAATACCCCTTGCATCATTTGCACTTGGTAAAGCATGTCCTGATTGACTGACTTGACAACGTGTATTAGATTTATGCAAAATTTGAAAAGAGCCTTTAATGTACAAATAATATATCTATAATGTTACTTCAGATATATAAAATGATAAATATAAGTTCAGAAAAGAAGCACAGAGGGGGTGCTGTGGAGCCCAAGCAAGATGGATGTCTGAAGACAGAGCTCCATTATATACTCAAAAAAAATCATTAAAACTAAGGCAAAGCATAAAATAACATGACTTTTAATACTGACTTGGGCACTAGACAGATTGCTGTTGAAAATGGACAATCCTTGAAAGCATACGAGTGTGGGGATGCTGCTAAATCAAAGAACTCTCATAGTGCACTGACCATGAGGTCCACTCAGGCCATGACCTACAGCCTACCAAGGATAGCACAGAAGAAACACTACAGACTCCCAGCTCAAAGCTAAACAGATTAATAAAATTTGTGGTGGATCTATTGGACACGTTCAATAGTATGACAAATACTGTGGCCTCAATAGAAACAGCAATGGAATCAGTTACAGTGATGGCAGCTGATGGAGCAAAATGGGCAGATGCAGCTATGGGAGCCGTAACCACAGTGATTAAGGAGAACTCCAATCTGAAATCCAGATTAGAAACACTGGAGGACCAGGCCAGGGTGCAAAACTTGAGAGTGCTTGGACTAGCGGTGGGCTCCAAGGGAGACCACCTGCTCTTGTATTTACAAGAATGGCTGCTACAACAACTAGTAGCTGAAACAGAATCCACAATCCAGAAATTTCATAAAGCATATCGGGTCACATCCAGAGGTAGGCTAGATAACCAGGAGGTATCAGGCACTGTTGTAATCGTTACTGATGGGGTCAGCAACCGAGATTACCTGCTGCCCTTGCACGGTGAAAGAAAAAGCTTCTGCAGGACAGCCAAGAGATCAGGATATTTCCAGGCATAGGGTATGCAACCAGACAAAAGAGAAAAAAAAATGAAGAATCAAGAGAAGTCCTGAGGGAAGCTGATATCCCCCATTGGATGATTTTCCCAGCCTGACTGCAGATGGTGTCTATGGGGAAGATTTTCCTTTTTTCAGATCCTGGTGAGGCATTGAAGTAGTGCCAAAAGAATGCAGCGATTCGTATTCGGGAAATGATCAGAGAAGAATCATCGTCTGATGAAGAGGACACATGAACATTTAGATAAGTGGGACCAGCACTAAATGTTGACCTTTTAGTTGGGTTGGGGGTTATATAATACCCAGGTAAGATTTAATTAACACATTTGTGTATGGTTATGAGTTAAAAGCATCCCTCCACCCCCAAGTTTCAGAAAATTAATGGCAGGGAGATACCCTGTATGAGTGAAGAACCTTGCATAAATGCTAAAAAGATGTGTTTTTCATCATCTAGTTTTCAGTTTAAATAACAAATAAGAAATGCCAAAGCTGCCTACTATAGAGCTGAATTGGATGCATCCTATACTAACCCATCCAGATTATGGGGTACTATAAAGGGAATTCTAGGCCAAAATTCTACCCCTGCCTTACCCTCCAAACTGCTACTAAGTGACATAGAAATCACTGACAAGCAAGAAATCTTAAATACCTTCAATGACCATTTCACCACAGCTGGCCTAGCATTTGACTCTTCACCTGCAAATCTCTTGAGATCATCATTAAACCTTCAATCCACTGTGGGACAAAAGGCTGCTTCAACATTCTCCTTCGAACCAATATCCTTAAAAGAAGTAGAAGACCTCCTATCCAATTTAGATACTTCTAAGAGTGCAGGTGCAGACCCTGGACCCCTACTTCTTAAAGTAGCATTACACGCCTTATCTGCCCCCCTCACTCACCTCTTCAATCTTTCCCTAGCTACTGGTTCCATCCCTCCATATGGAAAACAGCTCAAGTAGTTCCACTACTTAAATCAGGTGATCCCATGGACCTGAACAATTACAGGCCCATTTCCATCCTACCGGTACTATCCAAGATGCTTGAAAAATTAGTAAATTCACAGTTAAGGGCCTATCTGGACACCAACAACCTCCTAAATCCAGCACAATCTGGATTTAGATCAATGCATAGCACCATCTCTGCCCTTGCCAAAGTCACTAACGATTGGCAGACTGCCTTGATAAAAAGAATAGTACCTGTGCTGTGTTCCTGGATTTGAGTAAAGTATTTGATACAGTGGATCATGAATCATTAATCTCCTCTCTTAGCTCTGTAGGCCTTGATTCACTCTCACCAATTGGTTTAGGTGCTATCTCTCTGGAAGGTTACAATTGGTAAAAATGAAAATTACCTATCTACCTCTAAACCACTGCTAAGAGGTACCGAAGGCTCTTTCCTAGGCCCCATCCTCTTTGCCATTTATATTAATAACATTGATGCCAACCTCTCTCAATCTAACATTCATCTGTTTGCTGATGATACTATATTATATGTCAGCAATCCCTCACCATCAAAGGCCTGTGAACTGTTACAGTCAGAATTCTCCATCCTACAACACAACCTATTGGAAAAAAAATTACTTCTAAATGCCAAAAAAACAAAAGCTATGTTCTTTGCAACAAAGAATTGCTCTGCCACTAACCCATCATTCATCACCCCACAATTATCCACCTTATTTGGAGATAAGCTGGAATTTGTGGATAAATTCAAATATCTTGGAGTCTGGATTGACAATAAGCTTGACTACTCTGTCCACATTGAAGAGCTATTAAAAAAGTTGAGACAAAGGCTTGGCCTATTTTACAGAATAAAACGCTACCTTACCAGAGACTCCAAACAAAGATTAATCCAGGCATCATTCCTATCCCTTATTGACTATGCTGACTTTCTCTCTGCCATTGCTCACTCTCCCTCTTAAATAAGCTGGACACCCTGTATCATAGAGCCATCAGATTTATTACAGACCTTCCTCCAGCACCCATCATTGCTCTCTTTACATGGCAGTCAATTGGACATTCTACAGCACAGAAGAAAAGGAATGCTGCAGTCTGGATCTTTAAAGCTTTATCAGGCAAACTCCCTCCTATATCTCAGACTGTTTCACCGAATCACATCTAGGCCATACACCTTAAGGATCAATAAGCTCATTATGCTAAAGATTCCCAATACCTGCACCGGTTTGGGAGGGCTGCTATCAGCTATTCCTAGCATTTGTCTGGAACTCACTCCAAAAATCTATGAATCTGAATACCCTCTTACCCTTATCTTCCTTCAAAGATTATACACGCCCTATTTCCAGAGTTGTGCAACTGCTTCCATAAGGCCTAGTCTCCCATCCAACCTACACCCCTCCTTCTGTAATCCACTATGTTTAGTTTCCTTCTTCTACCCAGTCAGTTATCACATTTCATATAAAAGCCTACAAAAGCCCTATTATTTGATTATTATCCCTGCTACATCTATTATCCTCTTCATTTTTACAGGTTAGTTATTTTACTGTGCCTTGTATATCTGTAAATTTTGTATATATCTCTTATTTATTTGATTGTACTAATGTTATGCTATTCTCATGTCTTTGTAAAAAAAACTTGTACCCTTATTTGTATGACCACTCAGGTCCATCTTGTAAATGAGCTACGCTCAATGATGTTCGCCTGAATAAATAAAGATTTTGATTGATTGATTGATTGATTGAGTTTGCAGATTGTGTTAAATGCAGTTAAATTACAGTTTTAGTCTAAGTTAGACGGAATATGTCCAAACTGTTTAAGATAGGAAAAAGAAACAGGTTTCTAACTTCTAATAGAGTTTCTGGGGTACAGGATGCTCAGTTTAATGTTGAATTGCACAAGTTGTGCATTACTTAAGATACAGTATGGTGGATTTTCTCCTCGTTTTGAAGCAAGGAACTGTGGGCTTTTGAACTATTGACATATTTTGCCAAAACCATGCAGCTCATGGGCTCCTTTTCACAGCCTATTGGAATAAATAATAGTAAGTCTAATTACTTTGGGTACCCCCATAGCTGTATCTCTTAGCATTGATGGATAATTGGAATGTAATAAGAGGAGTGGCGCCCTCATTGTTTCATTTGTAACTGGATGTAATATCAGCTGATAGTATTTGTAACTGAATGTTTGATGAATAATCAATAAACATAAAGTTAAAAAAAGCACCGATAGCCTGTACACAATTTATTGTTAAGCACTTCACTGACCACTAAACTTAAGAGGAACACTCAAAGTCACAGGAATAGCCAATCTACAAGAACTAAATGAGATTGCTTAGAATGGACACAAAAAATTAGTAGTTGGAAAGCGAAAAATGTCTTTATAGACACAATTCAACAATCCCCACACTCATGCGATATACTGGTTCCAGTCCAGCTCGAAATCACTTCTCCTCAGGTGTTCCTGTAGTTCACACAGGTAAACCAAACCACATTGTTCCCGCTTGCTCTGGGCTACTCTTGGAGACTCCTCCTCAGTCTCTCCTCACTCACCATTCTTGCAGCAAGGCTGTGCAGGGTAATCCAATCCGGTCTTCAGCTTTGCCTCTCACTTGTCCAGCATGACTCTCATGGTTCTCCAGTATTCACCACACTTTTTTGCTAAACAAAATTGAAAAGACAAGAGAATATGCTATATATAGTGGATGGCTCACATCATGCCCATCTACAAAGACAGGCTACGGGAAGAGCCAGGCATTCACAAGCCTGTCAGCTTGGTGTCCGTGGTGGGAAAAATGTTGGAAGACATATTGAAGGAGAAGCTGGATGAGTTCCTGGGGGTAGGGAGCCATTTGGATGATCACCAGCATGGCTTTGTGCATGGCAGATTGTGTCAGACTAACCTTGTGGAGTTCTATGATTGAGTGACTAGGGCACTGGACCAGGGTAGGCCAGTGGATGTCCTCTTTCTAAACTTCAGCAAGGTATTTGACTCGGTGCCACATCCCAGGCTGAGGGATAAGTTGGAGGGAATGGGGATAGGGAAGAAAATGAGTAGGCGGATAGGAAACTGGCTAACTGGGGAATGGCAGAGAGTGATGGTTGGGGGGGTGGTCTCTCCTGGGAGGGTCATCAGTGGGGCTTCATAAAGGTCATGCTGGGCACACTCCTGTTTAATGCTTTCACCTCTGACATCAGAAGAAGTATCAGGAGTGAGATGAGCCTCTTTGCCAATGACTCCAAGCTGGGGGTGGTGGTGTATGGGGTGGAGGGCAGAAGGGCCCTTCAAGAGGACCTGGAGACCCTTGAGGGGTGGTCTCACAACTGGGGACTGAAGTTTAATGCTGAGAATTGTAGGGTTCTCTACTTGGGGCTTAGAAACTCATCTCAAGAATACTTTCTGGGAGGGGAGAAACTGAAGGTTACAGATGGGGAGAAGGACCTGGGGGTGGTGGTGGATGTCAAAATGAATAACTCTGAACAGTGCCAGAGGGTGGCAGCTAAAGCAAATAAAATGCTGGGGTGCATTGCAAAAGGGATAACTTCCAGGAAGCGGGAGGTGATTCTCCCTCTGTATAACTGCCTGGTTAGACCATACCTTAAGTACTGTGTGCTGTTTTCGTGACCGGACTTAGTCAAGGACTTTGCACTCCTTGAAAGGTCCAGAGGAGGGTGACCAGGATGATAGAGGGGCTGGAGAAAAAGAACTATGAGGAGAGACTCAGGGAGCTTAACTTGTACTCCCTGGAGGAGAGGAAGGACAGAGGGGATGTGACTGAGGTCTTTAAATACCTTAAGAGGGTAAATAGGGCATGCCCTGATAGGATTTTCCAGCTGCAGGAGGCATGAGCCACCAGGAGGCATCACCTGAGGCAGGTAGAAGGGAGGCTTAGGGCTGAGACTAGGAGACGTTACTTCACAGAGAGGGTAGTGGAGCCATGGAATGCATTGCCAGGGGAATTGATGGAACTGAAAATGGTGATGGGCTTCAAAAGGGGCTGGGACAGGTATAGGGGAAGATTAAACTGAGTAATACCAGACCTGGAGATACACACCTGATGGGGGAGAAGGTGAGGGAGGGGAGGACATTGAAGGATGCATCTACCAGGTGCTGATCTTCGAGCAGACTAGATAGACCTTTGGGCCTATTCTGCTAGCATCTTAGTATGTTAGTATGTAAGTGCAATAAATGATGGGTTAAGTGGACTACATCAGCTTCAAACAACCCCCCTCCACTTAGACAATCGTGTCATACCTGTACCAAAATGCAATCTATCACAACAGTATTTGTTGCGGAGCTTTTCCTCAACATACAGCATGCTTATAGGTCCACCATCTTTGGATAGAAGTCTGAATTATAACATATACTGCAATGGAATGGCCTAAACTACACAGCAATCCCATATGCTTTAGCTGTAACACATGAAGTCACCAACATGCCCCCAATGAGGAATTGAGTTTAACCACTTCACCCTGCACCACTTGTATTTCCTAAAGTAAAAGAACATAAATATGCTTTTTAACCTGGGACAACACCCTTTTCCTACTGACAACATTCCTGAGCCCATTGACATTCCACATGCATACATAAATTATCCTCTATTATTTACATATCATAGAAGATATGCATATCTGTATCCAAGCATTTTCTCAGTCTTGCCTCAGTGACTAGTGACACCGTAAGAGAAAAACAGTTGATACTATATGATACAAGCACTGATCAGAGCCCAAATATGCTTGCAATGTTTACTGTAAGCTGTTATTCACAATGCACGTTGCGAATGACAGCTTATAGTACACACTACAAGCCCATTGGGTGACAGTGTCAACCAATGGGATTGCAGTGTATACTGTACACTGTCATTGACAGTTCAGTCAGTGAGCAGCCATGGAGGTGCACGGAGGGCTGTGCTGCTCTCTGACCAGTGGGAGGTGCTGTGGGAGGGGGGAGTGGGATGGGATGTGATACCAGAGTGGGTGGGAGGTTGTGGGGACCACTACAGTATGGAACAGGGATACTGCTTTCTTATAATGGGACTGGGGTGGGGGAAGCATGGGGAGGGACCAATAACACTATGGACCGGTGATTTGTTTTCTTTTACTTACACAGGATCGGGGACCAGGTGAGGGGGTGGGACCAGTAGCACTATGGACTGGGAATTCTTTATTTTAATGGGATCAGGGACTGGGGTGTAGGGAGGGTCCACTGTACTAAAGAAAAGGGGATGTTTTTTGTTATTACAGGAACGGGGTCCTTTTTTTTTTTAATCGAACGGGGATCGGGCACAGGAGAGTGGGGAAGGACACTACACAATGGAAATAGGCATGTCATTTTTATTCTAACAGGATCAGTGGAGGGGGAAGAACCACTGCACTATGGGGAACTCCCTCGTGTGTACTGTCGCATCTGCAATCGCGATGGGGTGGACACCACTATATTCTGGGAGACTGTGGCTACATGGGGCTTTGGCTGGTGGGGGGGCACCTCAATAGCTGCATGCAAATGAGCCGACAATAGGCATACTAATGACCTCTAGTGCCTTGCATGCCCAATGGACTCATTTGCATGCCTCCCTTCATGAATTGCACTGTAGTGCCTGGGTACTATGGCTGCGGAATCATTGTCCTGGTTGGCTGTGAGGGCAGCGCTAACTTGTATTGTACTGCTGTTTTCTGGGTTAGCGCTGCCCCCCACCAACCCCCTATACACAGTTGAATAGCCCACCAGGCTATCCAGCTGTAAATAGTTATGTTGCCCACCAGCACAAACTTTTGTGCTCACTTTGCACTATCTTTGTGAATCCTACCCCTAGAGTACAATTGTGGGTTGTAGTGTAATTTATTGAGTATAATATTGCTATTTAAATATTCTGGATTTACATCACAATAATGGAACGAAAAGGACAATTTTGAAGTTCTAGATAATACAGAAGTAGCTTTTGTTGCCTTTGGACATCCAGTACACATATAAACACACACACACACACACACACACGTACAGTATGCATGCACACATGTACAGCAGCAGCCGTTACAACAGTTGTGCACATGTGAAAGACATGAACTTCATTAGACTTATAGAAAGTACTGTATCATTTTAGTTGCTTAAATAGTGATACAGGACTTCCACATGGCACATAGTACCAGGCTTTGGAGGCCTGTAGATCAGTAGGGTGTATGAGCCGCTGCCCTTTTGAAACTGGGGTGGAGGTTTGGGTTGGAATAGACATTGGGGGTACCAGCAGATACAAGGGATCTTGGCAGTGGGACAGAGAATGGGTGGGGTGCCAGTAGGCAACACGGATAGCAATAACAGAGGATCAGGGAGAGAAGGGGTAGTACTAGAGGCAGAGAAATCCCCAGACAATTTACCAGGTTAGAATAGCTGATTTTCCCAGGAATAGTTTAGCTGAGATGCAATATATGATTTTCAGTGGAGTCTTGCTCATTTACCAATTTGTACAACATATTTAGTCACAATATTGCAGCTCAGATGCAATCCCTCATTGTCTGTGGGAGTCCTGCTTTTACCCATCTTTTCAATGTATTTACCCAGAATAGGCCAAATGAGATATAATATAAGGCAAGGCAGGAAAGATCTGTGCAGACTGGGTGGGTCAAGCAGTCCTTTTCGTTTTTTCATAAAAAACATTTTGTTAAGCTTTATTTTCTTTTCCAGGCATACATTACAGAGAATTAATACAGAAATATCGGAGGGATACTTTGCAGTCAATGTAACAAAATGATGTATTAGTCTTTGTCTTTTCTTTAAAATACATACAAGGAGGTTCTGGTTTATCTAGAGGCAATGAAGATGTATGCTCAAGTGGGAGATGTGCTTTCGAACAGTCTGCTTACATTACATCTGCTCAGACTAAATAAGACAGATAAAATAAAAGCAACCAATTGTTCTTTTTTTTATTCTCTCAGCTTCTCAAACAAGAACACAGGCCTGCAATTATTTCAACTGGAATTGTACAAAGTTACCGTAAACAAAACTGTACAAGTTTATCTGCCATGTGAGCTGAGGAACAAGAAGGGAAAGATTGTTCACAGCACCCCAGGACAGGGTTTTCATTTCAATTCAGTTTATTAAATGGGTTAGACCATTGAGTAAAACTCATTTAAAATGGTGACCCATGGCATTTACAACAGAAATATAAAACAGTTACAACATATATAAACATATAATAATCACATAACATGTTACAAGTACATACTGCAATCACATACAGCAGTACATTGTATCAACCACAGCAGGCCTTAGTATAAGACAACATGGTCTCTAAAAACCAATACCTAACAGCATATTAAGAATAAGTTCTTGTATTAAACAAGCGACATTTTGGGGGAAGTTTGTTCCAGTACTTTGGGATTAACCGACTGAAGAAATATTCAGAACGTTTGATTTCTATCTTTGGGACTAATAACTCATGATATGCTTCATTCCTAAAGGAAGCACTTACATCCCTGAATTCAAGTTTTTCAGTCAAATAATCAGGAATTATTCATGTAACACTTTTGTAAAGCAGAATAAATTTATGAAATTGTCTTCTTTTAGATAAGGAGAGCCAGCCAAGATTATGATACATAAGCTAATGATGAGTGTCCCTGGGACATTGCAGTATTAATCAGGCTAGCCGGTTGTACAGTATGTCCAGTTTATGTAATTTACCTTGGTTTGAATAATCATACAATATGTCACCATAATCAAATGGTGGGAAAATGTGTGATTCTTAATCATACACCCACTCAGGCAGTATTTGTTCTGATATAATAAACCCACCCTTTTACCACTCAGTAGCCCAGATATTTATAGGTCGTTAGTTGATCTAACTTTGTCCCATCAATGTCAAGTATTGATAAACCAGGACAATCCTTACATTTCTTGGCAAAATCGGAAACCATGCATTTCATCTTGCCAATATTCATTTTGAGTTTTAACATAGTAAAATAATCAGATAGCCTGTTAAAACTTATCTGTAGTTTTACTTAGATCTCTTCTAGAGTTGGAGCAGAAGTATAAACTATGCTGTCATCGGCATACAGATGGTAAGCCACATTGTTCACATAATGTGTCCATGATCTCAGTCGATTGGGGTCTTGGGAGGAGCATTATCAGATTCCCAGCAGTTGTGTAGAGGGAGGGTCAGCCCCTATTAACACTGTTGCACAAGGAACATGCATATGGAAACACTGTTTCCCCTGTAACTGTCTACAAGATCTCTCTGAATGGGGCTGGCCTGCTCTTCCACATTTGTCACACATGAAATACTTCACCACACATCTGTCATGAAAGGAAAAATTATGCCCACACAGAGGTGATATTAATCCAGATAATAAGATGTGTGTGAAAAGTAGTTTTTTTCCACCTTAGTGGAACTTCTGCAAAATTTTGCAACCTCCATGGAAGTATTCAAACGTCCATCTGTGGAGGATTGGAAAACTTCTGAAGGCTTGGCTTTGGGCAATGTATTACTCTGTTCTGCTCACCTATAGGTGGAAGAAAAAATAGTTACCTGGTGTCCAGTGCCACCCCCCCCAAAGACCTGCCCAAAATAAAAAATAACAAATCTCTGGTGGCTAGTGGTCCCTCCCCCAACCCAGTTACCCGCCCCATATTTAAAAAAAATCCCAGAATCCCTGGTGGCTAGCAGTCCCTTTCCCCACCTGATCACCCACCCAACCAGTCCAGAACATCATTCCCTGGTGTCAAGTATAACCCTCCCCATCCTGACCCCCGCCATTTAGTTAAAAAATTCTCGCTGGTGATAATGATCCCCATCCCCATTCTATTGTCAATGAATAAAAATTAGCATTCCTTGGTGGTCTAGTGCACCCCGCCCCCTGCCCTTTCGTAATGGCCCACCACCTGCTCCCATCCCAAACCCGACCGTTACTGGCATAGTTCTCTCTCTCTCCATGGTTGATAAGCACACTGAGCTGTCAGTGAATGATTGTGCTTGTACAAGCATGCGCTTATTCATTGACAGCTCAGTGGGCCATCGACCGGGAGAAGAGAGGAAGGTTATGCTGGTTGCCTGCTTGGGTTTAGGATGGGGAAGAGCAGAGTGGTGGGACACTGCCTGTAGGTGGTGGGGGAGGGGCAGGGTGCACTAGACCACCAGGGAATAATATTTTAATTCACAGACTGGGGATTGGGGATGGGGGGGGGATTTTCTTTCTTTCTTTTTTTTTTTTTGACTATGCCAGGGGATTGGTATGGGAGGTTACACTGGACACCAGGGCTTGATGTCCTGGACTGCTAAGGAGGTAGTATAGCACAGTGGTTTAAGGCTCTGAGCTGCAAACCTGGAGACCTGGGTTTGAACCCCTCAGCCCCCACTTGCATACTGTGTGACCCTGAGCAAGTCACTGAACTTCCTTGTGCGCCCAGGTATCACCTGTAAACAAGCTTTGAGCTTAGTGTGTTTCTTCTGGTAAAAAAAAGGCAAAAAATTGTGGGTGATCAAGAGGTGGAGGGACTGCTAGCCATCAGGGAATTAATTTGTAATACATCAGCGGCGATCAACAACCAGCGGATGGCACTAGACACCTTAGCGCAGCTGGTGATTGGGTGGGGGGAGGGACCACTAGCCACCGGGGAATTCACTTGTAAATGTTGCATTATACAGCCAACATTGGGCAGCAGTGCAGGGTAAGTGGAATTTCCACTAAAGTTCGGAAATGGATTTCTGAACTTTCAAGGAATCGAAACTCTAACTTTCACTTCAATTCCTCCAATGAAAGTTTTTTTTTTTTTTTTTGCACACCTCTACAGACAGTAAGGCCAACACTCATAGTACATATGCTGCTGGATTAAAAAAAAAAAAATGCTTTGCAAACATATAGACACTAGTGTCCAGTGTCCTGTGCTTGAATGTTTTTTTTTTTGAAGATGTGTCCCACATTTCTGGGACAAAACATCAAGTCATATGCTGGGGGGAGGGTCCCTGCCTCTGTCTCCATGTTTTTGAAAATGGAAGCAAGCTGTAGGCAAGCTGAATCCCCTTCATTAAACAGCAACAAACATGAATTTCTCACGCCAATGCTAACCGATAAAAAAAGAAGACACGCACACATACACACCTCAGGAGGAGAGAATGGGTCAGGAAAGCCAGCAGCTCCTGCTCAGACATCCAAGGTGGCAAACCAGCCCCCTCAGAATAAGTCCTTTAATTCAGCATTTAAAAAATATTTGTATAACACACAAGTGTGTCAGGAATTCTCTGTCTCCACAGGGGAGGACTTACATTTGCAAAACCTTCATAACAACATTTGGCCACAGCAGCTTGAGGTTTACCTTGCAAAAGCACTGCCCGAATACCTGCTGGACATTTTTTAAAGAAACGGCAGATGTTTGCTTTTGTTTAACAAATTTATTGAGGTTCCCAATTGCTCTCTGGAGTTTCCAATGCTCACCAGGTTGTCAGTACACTGTTTTTTTTTTTCACCACCTCTCTTCAGGTGGCCCCCTTTTGCTCAACACCCCAACAGCAAAACTTGGAAAAAGACCACTACAGTGACAGTCACTGTAATGGTCCATTTCTGTGTCTTGCTTTCCCCCAGTGTTCTGCCCCCTCCCCAGACCAACTTCGACCTAGAGTTGAGAATCCTAAAGTCCGGAGACGTGCAGGGACAGAGCCCCCTGCATGGGGTGGGGGGCACAGCCCCCCACAGAAAACACTGGAGGATTGGGTGGCACAACCCCTGTGTCGGTATTGTGCCGTCGCTGTGTGGGAGGTTGGCATTTTTACTGTTGACCTCCTTTGGTGCTTCCCCTCTCTTCCACCAGTACTACTGATGTATTGAGAGGAACCAACACATCTGTATAAATATGTTTCCCTTTGAATGGGCGGGGGCAGCATGCTCTTCCAGATCTGTCACACATGAAATGCTGTGCCGCACACCTGTCACACAAAGGAAAAAAATGCTGCCCACACTGAGGTGCTGTAAATTCATAATACTTATGCTGCTGGTTTAAAAAAAAAAGAAAAATTCTTTGCAAACAATAAGCACTAGATTCCAGTGTTTTGTGCTTGAATCTTTATTTTAGATGATGTGTCCCACTCCCACATTTCAGTGACAAAATATTGAGTGGTATGCTGTGGGAAGGGTCCCTGCTTCTGTCTCTATATTTTTCCACATGGAAGTGAGCTGTAAGCAAGCTGAAGGCAAGGAGAACCCCCCCCTTCCCTAAACAGCAACAGACACAAATTTGTCAAGTCGATGCTGAGTGAAAAAAAAAAAGACACACACATTTCAGGAGAGAATGGGCCAAGAAGGACACACACACTTCAGGAGAGGATGGGCCAAGAAAGCCAGCATCCCCTGCTCTAAGGACACCCAGGACAGCAAGCCCAGCCCCCCTCCCAAATGAGTTCTGCTTTAATTCAGCATTTAAAAAAATACTTACATAAAACACAAGTGTGTCAGGAATTCTCTGCTTCGCCATCTTTATTTGCAAAACATCAGTAACAACATTTGGCCACAGCAGCTTGAGGAGTTTACCTTGCGAAAGGGTTGCCTGACCACCTCCGGGACATTTTTTTAAAGAAACAACAGATCTTTGCTTTTGTTTATTTAATTTATTGAGGTTCCCAGTTGTTCTCCGGAGTCTCCACTGCTCACCAGCTTGTCAGTCTGCAGTTTTTTTTCAACTCCCCTTTGCCACCAGTACTATTCAAGAATCAAGAGGACCCGACAGGACTATATTATATTTCCCTCTGAATGGGGTGGGGGGGGGGTGGCGTGCTCTCCCACATTTGTCACACATGAAGTGCTCTGTCCTACACCTGTCTTGTAGGGAAAAAAGTGCTTCCCACACAGAGGTGCTGTAAACACAGAGAATAAAGTCGACATTCATTATATATATGCTGCTGGATTGGAAAAAACAACTTTGAAACATAGGCACTAGTTTCCAGTGTCCTCTGTTTAAATGTCTATTTTTGATGATGTGTCCTACATTTCAGTGACAAAACGTTGAGTGGTATGCTGGGGGGAGGGTCCCTGGCTCCGTCTCCATGTTTTTCTACATGGAAGCAAGCTGAATGCCCCTTTCCTAAACAGCAGGAAACAAGAATTTCTCAAGTCAGTCCTCAAAAAATTAAAAAGACATAGACACACACACACACACACACACACACTTCAGGAGAGAACGGGCCAGGAAAGCCATCAGCCACTGCTCTAAGGACATCCAGGGTGGCAAGCCAAGCTGCCCGAAATGATTCCTGCTTTCATTCAGTATTTAAAAAAAATTACTTATATAAAACACATGTGTGCCAGGAATTCTCTCAATCTGCATAGGGGAGGACTTTTATTTACAAAACATTCATAACCACTTTTGACCACAGCAGCTTGGGTAGTTTACCTTGCAAAAGCATTGCCAAATGGGTCTAGTACGTTTTCCCGACATGTACCTTCCTGAAGCATATTTTCCCAATGCTGAATTCCCATCTTTCATCTTTCCATCATGTATTTTTTTACTGACAACCAAAATGCCAGCAGTAGTTAGCACTTAGCGAACTGAAAAGCCGAAATGAAAAACAGAAATCTCTCTCGCTCTGTCCTGAATTTAAAAAACTTATGCCAGGAGAAACCTGAAACCTGATGTCATGCTGTGCACAGTAAAATTGATTTTTATGGCTGCAGTAGGTGGAGTCTGCAAACAGTTTGCATGTACAAAAGGAGTGATGTCATGTTTTCTGTCCGTGGAACTGACTGAAGGTGTAAATAGTCTCCTCCACCTTATCCTCCTCCAAGAAGTGTTTTCCACCCTCAAATAAATACGCTTTCATGTTAGTCAACGGTTGCAGGGTACTATTTTCTTTCTTAAATGGGCAGTACAAGAACTGGAACCTGAATAGTGGGAGGAAGCATTAGTTTTTTGGGGAGTAAGATCCATCCCACCTCCACCTGAGAAACTCCTAAAGATCCACCCCTACCTTTTTTTTTATTTATGTGGGGGGGGGGCATGAGGTGAAACTGCATCTAGTTGGAAATGCAGTGTGTACTGAGCCTGTGTGGTTACTGAGTTTTACTTCTCTGTTTTTAGAGTAAGTTGAAGAGTGTCTTTTTACTTGATAAATGTTTGTAAAAGTGTAAATCATATTTGCTAGTGCAACTGTGAGTTATATAACTGTTTTTTGTAGATTTGACTCCTGGCTTCTTTTCATGACAGGCAGTATTCCTGGAACACACTTTGCTTTTGAAACTCCTATAAAGTGCTATTTTTATGTCACTGTGTAGTTCCTCACTTTATAGGCGCGCTTCAGTGGTAAAGCCTTTTCATGCAGGAACATTTACTGCCTGTCATAAACAGAAATCAAGAGTAAAATCTACCAAACACAGTTTAGCAAGTTAGCTTCAAAAGCAAAGCCTGTTTGTGCATGGAAAGATGTTACAGAAAGGAAGACATGCAATTATTTCAAGCCTGCAAGTTAAGCAACTATTTTTTTTAACCAGCTTTGTCTCAGCTTACATTCCTATCCTCAACAGTCATTTTCACAAATAAATTCTGAGAGAAGTAAAGTCCTCCTGTTGGGTATATGGTGTTATTCACACCCATCCTCCTGCCTCGCCCTCCCCCACCACCACCTTGCTTTGTATTTTGCATCAGCTGTAGCATTTCAGTACAGCAAGAGGTGACAATGCATATTTCTTTCTGGACTTGCAGTGTTAATTGAGCCATCCCCAATCTGTATCCTTTCAAGAACTACGTTATGTGGTGTGCATACCAGCATGGTTGTTTCACTCTTATTTACAGCTTTACACCTTTATCAGTTTTTAATTGTAATTTTTTTGCCCTTTGAATAACAAGGTTCAATACCTATAACTTCCCAGTTTCTTTATTATGTTCACATTGATTTCTGAAGACCCCCTTGTAAACGAGGTGCAAACACAACTTGGTTTTCTTTGTCTTTCTTTTTGTGTGTGTAGTTTTATTAAGCTTGTAACCATAGAAACGGGTGCAAAGCACATATCTTACAAGTAATGCCATATAAAATACGCATCATATACACAGTAAAACTAATGAAAATATATACTGATTCCTCCCAGTTCCTGGAAAATGATTTTTTTTTCACTAAACAAGTTACAACAACTGAAAAATACAAAAACTATAAATAACTGTGCAGTTTGACATATTCATTTAAACCTCTTGGCTGTAAACTGTGACATTCACAAATCCAGTAAGGTTCTCACTGAAGCTATTTCCTTCACATGCCTCCTCTCAAACTGTCAAAATCATTTCTTCAATGTGGACTGTCAGGCATTCAAGTTGTTCTCAGATTAAATGTTACTTTTATAAACATAGATTTAACAAGGGTATCTTGTAAAGTACTGATTTGTTTAAATGTTAGTTGTGGTCATGCTGATATCACATTATTCAGACTTGGTTCAGTATCTAGGAATTCCCATTTTTTTGGTTTTTATGATCCAAGTTATTTTATTATGCATGTATTTTATGAAACTCCTAGGGCCTGTCTTACTGTTGTGAACAGCTACTAAGCGCTCCAACTATGATTAGAACATGACAAGTGTAAAAATAAATAAATTAAAATAAAAATGTATGTAGTCTACTAAGTACAGTAGACTGGTACAGGACCCGTAAAACAACTATTCAGCCATATAATGGTATGAGAGAAACACAAAGAAGTGAAACCCTGGAATCCCTCCATTTGAATCAATAGGCAATGCACATTTCTTGAAGCGTAGTGAAAAAAGATGAAACACAAAAATCATAGAAACATAGACTTTGACACAGATAAGGACTGCTTGTCCCACCTAGTCTGCCCATATCCATACCTACTGGATAAGCTGCAGATCCTAGTTAACCAACAGCCTATTTCTTCCTACCCCATCAACAAGAATTACCTTATGACTGTCCCATGCATTCTTGAATTCCCCCACTATTTTTGACCCCACAGCCTCTTCACGAAGGCTGTTCCATGCGTCCACCACCCTTTCTGTGAAAAAATACTTCCTCACATTACCCCTGAGCCAACCCCTCTCTATTTTCAAATTGTGCCCCCTTGTTCTTGCACATCTCTTTTTCTGAAAGATGCTACCCTCTTGGACTTTGTTGATTCCCTTGAGGTACTTAAAATTTTCTATAATGTCTCCCCTCTTCCTCCTTTCTTCAAGGGTATATACATTAAGCTCCTTTAGTCTCTCCTCCTGTGGCTTCTGTTGCAGACTCTGCACCATTTTAGTTGCCTTCTTGGACTGTCTCCATCCTGTCTATGTCCTTGCAGAGATGGGGTCTCCAGAACTGGATGCAGTACTCCAGATGGGGTCTCACAAACTATCTGTACAGAGGGATAACAACTTCTTGTTTTCTACCGGTGATGCCTCTCACTATACATCCCAGTATCCCCTAGCCATCCCTACTGCCTTCTCACATTGCTTGCTAACCTTAAGGTCATCTGATATGATTACCCCCAGGTCCCTTTCTATTTTTGTTGTTGTTACTACTCCCCCACCCCATTGTGTAATCTTCCCCTGGGTTTTTGTTTCCCAGGTGCATTACTTTGCACTTCTTTGGACTGAATGCAAGCTGCCATACTTCTGACCATTCCTCCAACCTTGCCAAGTCCCTTCTCATCCTTTCCACCTTCCCCTGTATATCAACCCTGTTGCAGATCTTTGTGTCTGTAAAGAGGCATACTTTTCCTTCCAGTCCCTTGGCAACCATCATGACGACGAGTTGAGGTATGTTTGCATGGTATGGTCAACCTCCACTTCATAGATGCAGTCCCTATTTTCTACAGTAAGATGGAATATCTTGGTGTAATGAGTATGGAATACTAATTTTGTGATCGATATCATGAGTGTCACTGTTTATTCTATGCAAAATCTGCCCCCCCCAAAAAAAAATGATAACATAGAAATATTCCCAAGGTGACATATTCATTGTCATATATTAAATAGCAGTAGCCTAGTATCTGAAATTGGACTAATCCAGACTCTATAATTCCTAGGTACATGTCTGTGCATAACAGAAACTGGAATAAGTGTTGCTATGTAAAATAGGAGCACCCATGTATTATCTGTGAACACTGTTATGTATTATCCTAAATATTTTTTTTTGTTCCAATTACATAACAGAAAGTGGAATAAGTGTTGCTATGTAAAATAGGAGCACCCATGTGTTATCTGTGAAAAATGTATGTATTATCCTAAATATTTTTTTGTCCCAATTGTGCATAGCGGAAAGTGTCATAGTCCTGATGTCAGTCACAAAAGTAACAATCAGTAGTCCATAGATAAAATGTTGCATCTTAATATAGAGAACAGGGACTGCATCTGCAGAACAGGGGTTAGCTCTGCCATGCAAATATAGGCCGACTGAGTCATGATATTTGGTTTGATTGACCTCAATGTGAATAATGAAATGTGCATTCCCAATTGATTCTGATGATGGCGTTCCAGAGTTCTGAATCAGTCTGTTTCTATCACTATGAGTATCTGATCGTTATACAAAACCTTTATTGCCTACCATTCCTTCCATTAAAATCAACACCTCCATATTTTTTCCTAATAATGTGTCTGCCTTCCTTAGAATAGAAAATAAAACAAATCTTACTGGTTAAAAAGCATTGTGTTGTTTCTCATGTATCCTTCACAGTTCAACACAATCTCATTAACTTCATAATGCAGCCACGGTGGATCTGACTAGATTTTGTTAAAGCAGAAAAGTCTGTCTCTCTCTCTCTCTCTGTCCCTAACATGAACTAGTCCCATACTCCCGCTCTTGCCCTGCTATAGACTTATGCAAAGCTTTAAATGACCTGCTGCTACAAGAACATATATCTAAAATATCTAAAATAAAATATGTATGTAGTCAACTTAGCCAATGTACCTGAATGGAGACCTGTTCTCCTGCAGATAGGTTGAAATGGTATAGCATAACAGCATAGCAACATGACATCAGGTCTTAAAGTGCAAGCTCCTCTCAGCCGAAAAGAGTTTCTCTTGTCTTTCCCTCTGTCTGTCTCTCTCTCTCTCTCTCTCACTACTCTCTCTCTCTCCCTATGTGTAATCACATATTAATTTCTTACTGGTTTACTTGGATCTGGATTTGGATTTTTTAAAGTGAGAATGAGCATGAAAAATACACAGGCATGTTATAATATGATAGTAGCAGTTTAGACAAGCTCACACATATGCCGCATCAATTGTTGCTTACGCGATGGCTTGTTCTGTTTTAAAGTATGCATCATGAACTATATACAGAATAAAGAGGTGGGTGCAGATGGAAAGGGGTCAAGCTCAACACAAATGGAACAGTGATGTATGTGGTATGAGGCAAACATTTACAGTCAAGAAATATACAAAGTCTGAATAATTATTATCAGACTTATTAATCTCTGGCTCATTTCCCTGATGGGGCAACAGAGTCGGGCAAAATATTGTTGGGCAAGTAAGTGTCGGGAAAACATGCAGATCCCCCCTGAGGATCATGAAAGACAAGGAGAGGAAGCATCTTTTGGAGGGCCCACATCAGAACTGAACACTGGTCTGACTGTCCTCTGAAAGATCCCAGGTTAGTTCCTCTGGAGCAACAGGTGATGCGGGAGAGATGCTGGAATCCTTCATGCCGATAGCTGAGGAAGAGACTGGTCAGGGGGAAATGTGATGATGAGGAGTCTGCCTCTAAGCAACAGGTGGTCAGTGGTCATGGAGTTCAGGAGACCCCCCCAGGAGGTCAAGAAGGACAATACGACCTATTCTTAAGTTAACTTATAATGCCCCTGGGGTCCCTACAGATTTACCCTTATTTGTAGTACACAAGGCAGTATATATTACTTTTAGGTCCCTACAGAAAGTAGTTATGTGTCCTGCTGATGCTAAACCCTCTAGATCTGAGGGAAAGGTGTTCAGGGGAAGGAGAGAGAGGTGAAAAGGGTAATGTGTACCATGCGGGATTTCAATATTCCATGGCTGAGAGACTAAACCTATTGGTACCACTTTCATGTGGTTAGGGGCTCATAATGAGAACTGTGTTTACTGAAGTGTACATAATGTTTTGTTTGACTGTTTCACCATTTTAAAAAAAAAACATGGTTACGATGTGTATAATTAGAAATGCTGTTGTGTGTTGATGTTGAATGATTAAAGTACATTATCCTTAGGCTTGGTGTGGAAGCTAAGCATTCAAAGGGGGGGAGTGTAACCCCCCCTTTTGGGGCTTACCTGTATTGCCCTGATTTCTCTTGTCCTTGAGTGGTCTTCTGGTTCCCTCCATTATTGCCACCACCACCGCACAGTCCTTCCTGGTGCCCTTGGTCCTCCCTGAGTTCCCCCGAGCAGCCTGTATGTTATTTCAGCCCATTTGGGCTTGAAACTTTCATCACAAGTTGCTGGTGTTTTTTTGAGTTAACTGGCAACCACACCTGCACATCATTGCGCATTGATGTACCAACTGTCAATATTGCGGTTGGTTGGGGAGTGATCAGGGGACCCGGTGCACCTGCTGGGGTAAATAGGCACTGGAGACCTGTAAAAGGTGAGAGAGAAACCTCTGCACTGTTTCAAAATAGAGATTGACTGGGGGCATATAGTGAGGGCTCATGAATAGTTCATAAGCCCTCATGCATATTAATGAGCTAGTCAGTGCTACAGGGGGACTGTGAAGAACAGAGCTAGCTGACTTGAACATAGGAGGGCTCTTGAACCTGATAGTGTGGTCGCTTTACAGGGGCAGGAATCCACACTACATATGGAGAAACTGTGCAGTAAATGTGAACACATTGGCTGCAGGGATACATTAAAGTTGGGACTGCATAGGACTGTTTGGGGACTGAATGAGGCCACCATGTTGTTATTGCTTGGACCCCATTGCAGCAGCCAAACAGCTTCTTAGGCAGCTAAAGCTGGACCTGAGGGATTCTGGGAGAGGGAGTTTTCACTAATTCAGGTGCCTAGGTTATGCTCCAATGAACAGTTGGGGAATATTGATCATCATGGATATTGATGAATGATTGATTGGCTTGAATAGCCAGTTAGGAGGATTCCCAAGAAAAAAAAATGAGGACTTTTGGATTCGAGTCAGTCTGTTCCCGGGTTCTTCTCAAGCTAAGAGTCTTCTGTGTGAGAAGATTTGGACTGTCAGAGGCCTTGTTCAGGGCTGAGCTGTGGATTGCGCTGCAGAAAGTGAGTTAAAGAGGAGAGCGAGTGAGAAGCTGGACTGAATGTGGAAACTCTCCAGGTACTGTGAATAGTGCTGCTTTACATGGAAAAGTATTTGCTGCAGAGACCCTGCACTGGTAAGCTGTGTTGCTGGATCTGAGTTGTCCTGTTAGGAGGTTAATCAATTACTGCAAAGGACCTTACTTGCAAATTGGGAGTTTCAAAGTATATCTGAAGAGGCAGATTGTCTCCAGTTAGGGTGCTAGCCAGACTTTGTGACTTTGTTGTGCTTGCTGTGCAGACTGAACTGAATGGTTGAGAGCTGTGTCCCAGCTGAAGTTGAAAAGAACTTTTAGTGGACAATCAGAGCCACAAATGCTGAAGTGAACAGGGGGTTGACTAGTCTTGGACCTCCCCTGCAGAGATCTATAGTCTGAGTGGAAATTGAAAGGCTAGCATCCATTTGGCACACCGGTACTGCTATTTTGCTTGGAAGCACTGCCTGATTACCACCTCAGTGCAGGGACTGTTGGAGGGCTCCTACTGCTAGGGAGTCTTCACCCAGAGCCAGGGAAGGAATTAATTAACCCCTTCTAAGTGGGACCCACTGTGTCAGGAAGTCACTGGTGCTTGCTGGGGTGCTAGGGCACCTGTGGTCCTAGTGGGGAGTTGGGCTGTGGACTTACTGCCGGGTCTGGGCCTTTTGGGCTGGTGTGATCCTGCCACGGAGCTCTGCAATGAGCCAGAAGCAGTAGATGGTGATAAGCGGCCAGACCTCCAATCAAGGGGACTACCTGCAAGATCCTTGAGCAAGTTTCCATCTGCCCATTGCTGCACAGAGTTCTGTGATTTAGAACTTCTGGAAGCAATTATCTTCATCCTGGTTGAGTCTTGCAAAACTATGAATACCCAGGGCCTGGCTCCTGGAAATCAAGCAAGAGAGTGTAAAAAGGATTTAATTATCACCTCAAATAATTTTTCTCCTTTATCAGGGCCTCAACAGCCAGCCAACCCGCAGCAGCGATCAGGTCTGCACCTTGTCATTACCACTAAGGACTATCAGGGTAAACACTAATAGCAGTGGGGGTGGGCCTTCGGGGGTGACCTTGGCCTGTGGGCCTAGGTGGTTATTGTTTCTCATCCTCACTAACCATATTTTTCTTCACAGTATCCCTTCCCTAGCCCTTACCCCCAATAAATCTGTTATTTGCGGTTTGAAATTGTGTGTGCTGGGATTCTTTGAATCTGCCAGATCATTGTTGTTTATGGTTTATGGTGTTAGTGAACTGTTGGGCATCCAGTGTGTGGGGTGGTTGGTTGGTGAGGTGGATAGGTGTAGCATCTCAGGGGCCTGTGCAAGCCAGTCATTTCACCCACTTCTAATTTTCTCTGGGTATAGGCACCATGCTATTTTCATTAATTTGGAATAGAACCCCTGATCACCACCATAACAGGACCCAGTCCCCTTAACCTGTTGGAGGACCAAAAGGCAGAGGTAGTAGCCCACTGGCACATGATGCCTGGGCTACACCATATTGCCACCACTTTTCCCTTTTTGGATGCCATTCTGATCATGATAATCAGCTCCCCATTCTTATCCTTGTCCTGGTAAGGTGGCCTATATGCTTCACACAGCCTCACCTTTCTTCCTGCTGTTATTTAGATCTGTACCCAAAGTGCTTCTCCCTCCCCTGTCCTAATTCTTCCCTAGTGGCAGTAATGCCCTTTCTGATGCATAGTGCCACCCCTATCCCCCTTCTCCCTATTCTGTCTATAGGAGTTATACTCTGGAATGGAGAGGTCCCAGTCATGGAGCAGGATTACCTCTTGTCTTGGTGAGTGCTGCCAAATCCACCTTTCCATCTGCCGTCATGGCCTGCAGGTCATTCATTTTATTCCCAAGACTTTTAGCATTGTGGGACACTACCTTCCACCTCTCCTGATTCCCTTCCCTCCTTTACGACTAAGTTCCTCCTTCCTCCCCAGTTTTGCTGCCTGGCCTATCCCTCTTTTTCCTTGATCCTCCTCTTTGCTTTTGCTCTCCCCTATCTCCATCGTGTTTCTTACACTCCCCACCTATACTGACCCCCATGCTTCTTACCTGATGGGGTAGTCAATTGCCCCTTCCTTCAGAAAGCTTCAAGCCTACTTTATTTCAACCTATTTGCTCATCTTTCTGACCTTTCAGTGTTTTTTACCTGGGGAGGCCTGGCCACCTCCCCGAACCCCTGGGTGCTCTGATCCTTGCTTGACTGCCCCCCCCCATTCAGTTTACATTTATGCTGTTGTTGATATATTCCCCACTCCTTTCCCCAAGCAGCCTTTTCCTGCTTACTTGCAGCCTATCAGGTGCATAGATGTGTTTAACATACCAG
This sequence comes from Neoceratodus forsteri, assembly GCA_016271365.2. Taxonomy (NCBI): domain Eukaryota; kingdom Metazoa; phylum Chordata; order Ceratodontiformes; family Ceratodontidae; genus Neoceratodus; species Neoceratodus forsteri. Next base: position 997,252,314 of record CM057458.1, on the reverse strand, counting down.
TGCTCACCCCAGTTCCTATGTATCCAAATCCCTCCTCCCAGCACCAGTCCCTCAGCCAGTTATTAAACTCTTATTTTCTACAGTGCATTTCCTAGCTGTGCCTGTTCTAGGCACAAGCAACACTTCTAAGAAGGCCACTGATCTAGCCTTCCCCTTACCTTTGCTACCACTTTGAACCTCTCCTGCACTGATGCTACCTCTCAACCAGCTAGGTCATTTGTACCTAGGTGAATTAACACATGTGGCATCCCTCCTTTCCTGCTTGCGAGTGGACTTACCTTTTGGCCTATGCATCCTCCTGTCATTCTGGAAGGCACAGTACTCTCCTGCCTTGTGGTTCTCTCCCTCCTAGTCCACCTAATTCCCTTCACTATGTAATCCTCTAATACTATGATTCTGCTGCTACACTTCTCCTCCCCATGCTGGATCTACCCCTTCCTGCTGAACATATCCAACTGCCCCCTTTTACTGCTACCCTCCAACTGGCTCTCTGCCCTCAACCGCTGTCTGCCTAATGTGTTCTCTCTCCCCCTCAACTACCCCCCACCGCCTCCTCTGCTCCAGTGGATCCCTGTCTTCCGTGACCACCATCTCTATCTCTTCTTTAGTCCCCCAAGGGTTCCCCTTTCTCCCCCTATGGTTCTGACCTCACCCCTTCACTCCCCTGTCTCATTGTAGCTTCTCTTGTCCCCTTTTGCTAATCAGCTGCCTCTCTGTCACTTGTGTCCTACCTAGGACCATCCATACAGTACTAATGGTTGGATGTGATTCCTCACTGTACCTCCATTGGTGCACTTGCACTTCCCATCCTCCGCTGACCCCCTCTATTCCTCCTCATGGTCCTCCATCCTGTCTTCCTAGACTTCCTCTCCCTCTGTGGCAGGTGGTCCCAGTGCATCTGGAACCCTCAACCCACCTAACTATCCCCTACACCCTGCTCCTTCCCTTGGCCCAACCCAGATCTCTTATTTTCTTGTTGGTAATCCCATTTCCTTTCTTACAGCATACACCTCAGCCATCAGTAAACAGCCTCCTGCATACTGGTCAATATCCTGCCTCCCACATTGCTCCGAGGAACACTGCAGCCCCACATCCACTACAGCACACCACCCTTACCTTTCCTGCCTCTTGCTTCAGCATTCTTTTCCAACCACTAACCCATCTGCCATCACAAGCCTATCCCAGATAGGGAGTAATTACGACAGGATATCTACCTGCCTTCACAGGCCTAATACCATGACTAGTTATTTATGACTGTTCTGTGATAGCCCTGAAATGGATACCTCTATACAGTACAACTGCCTGCCTTTGCTGGCCTACCATAGACAGGGAGCAGTTACAACAGGTCACTGACCTGCCTTCTACACAGTACAACCACCTGCTTTTGCAGGCCTACCACAGATAGGGAATACTTACAACAAGACACCTAGCTGCCTTTATCAGCCAATGTAAGATAGGGAGTAGTTCTACACAGTTTAACTACACACCTTTACAGACCTACCCCTGACAGGGAGTAGTGATCTCACAACAGGAAAAGAATTTACTGAACAGAGGCAGTATCCAAGAGAAAATTGACAGAGCTGTGAAACATAACATGCAAATGTCAAAGGAACAGCTACTACAATATAAGAAAATAATACCTCCAACCAGACACCCTTAGTTATTAACTTACATGACTTGTATAGGCAAGGCAATTTTATGTATATGGCACCCTATCCAAAGTCTGAGAGCCCATCACAACAATAAAACTGCATGAAAAAGTACAACAAATATATGTAGTATAAATAAACAGTAACAATATTAATAAATTATACAGGGAAAGCTTGTGCAAATAAATAAGTCTTCAGCTGGTGTTTAAAGGACACCACCATAAGGGGCAGATCTAACTGCCTGTGGCAAGATGTTCCAACCAATGAGGCAGCACCCCCAAAGGCCCTGTCCCACAGTTGCTTCAAGTGGGAAGAGGGAACATAGCATAAGCCTATATCGGTGGATCAGAGACTGTGGGAGGGTGTGTAGAACAGCAAGAGGTCGTTCAGGTAGCTTAAGCCCAGACTGCATATGTCCTAGAATGTTAACAAGCCTATATTGAAGGTGATGCGCCACCACACAGGCAGCCAATGCAGGTCACGCAGCACTGGCACGATGTGGTCCCTTCTAGAAGTTCCCATCACCAGTCAGGCTGCAGCATTCTGGGCCAACTGCAGGCATTGCATCAAACCTCCAAACAACCCTAAATAAAGAATGTTGCAATAATGCTTTCTGGAGGTGACTAAGGTGTGGACTATCATGTTCAGATTGTCTGGTGCAAGACGTGGTTTGATCAAGGCATTATTACAAAGATGGTAAAAACTGTTCCTGAATACCACTGGCACCTGTTGTTCTAATGTATGCTTGCAGTCCAGAATGATTCCCAGATTCTTCATCACTTGCACAGCTCAGAGTGGCTGACTTTTTACAAATGTGAAAGATATGCCCCCACTCGTCATAGTCAACCCATGCCGATTTGGATGGACAATCACAAAATAGATTCCTTATGAAAATATTATTTAAGACCTACAACCAGAATTCAGCGAAGGTGGCACCCTAGAATTCATATTGCAGGAAGCACCTTTACTCATTTTCAGTCAACCACTTAATTATCTAACCAGATTGCCAGAAGCAAACTTGCACCTAACAGCAGAGCACCTGGAAGCACTAAACCCAGCAATAGTCCTAAATGTAAAGCACAATGTGTGTATACTGTATTTCCACTGTAAATGTCATCAGCATCCACCAAAAACAAGATGCTCAGCGTACAGGTTGTATGCATATGCAGCATACATCTATATAGCATATACTTTTTAGACAATAGGAGTGAAGATAAGAAAATATAGTAGCTGATGTTCTTGCTATCAAATGCTCTTATATTGGGATATAAAAATAGCCTCAGGTTAGATGCATGATAACTGATACCTTGGTGTTGAGGAACCTTAAGGAAGGTTGTTGGGGTGACTGAGGCCCTGTACACATCAGGCTAGTTAAAACATTTTAAGGTGTTTAAAACACTTTAACTAGTGCAAACATGGCTCCCGTTTGCAGTAAAACACGGTTTGAAACCGTGTTAGCATACCATGCTAAAACCCTGAAGGAAGCTAGGCTTAAATCCATTTTTAAAAACAGTTTTCAATCTGAGATCGTGTTACCTGTTAATGAGGATGGGTGTCTGCATCTTGCTCCATTAGGACTCATGCTACAGCAGTGGGGGACCAGTTTTAAAAACATTACTGAATGGGAAGCACCAAGGGAGGCCGACAGTGAAAATGCTGACCTCCCCATAGCGATGGCACAATACTGACTCAGGTATTGTGCCGCCAATTCCAACAGTGTTTTTTGTGGGGGGCTGTGCCCTCCACACCCCCAATATGGGGAGCTCTGCCTCCGCACCCCCCAGACTTTAGGATTCCAACTCCAGATCGGAGTTGGTCTGGGGAAGGGACAGAACACTGGGGGAAGGCGAAACATTGAAAAAGGACCATTACTGTGACTGTCGCCATAATGGTCTTTTTTCCTGCTTTGCCGTCAGGGTGTCAATCATAAGGGGTGCACCGACTGAATGCAGATGCAGATGGGAGTCGGCTGTGTGATAACCAAGTTAAAACTCGGTTTTTGACTGATGTGGACAGGCTGCTGTGATGAGTTCAAAAACGTTTTTAAAAATGGACCACATCTCACTTGTTAATGTGTATAGGGCCTGAATGTCCACATCTAGTGCAGCTAGAATGTGGGCATGCAGTCTCTGTTCAAACCGGAAACCACTAATCTTGTAGTGTTCAAGCTGCCCATTCATTGTCAGACATCATTCTCTTAAAACATGTAACCTTTGAAAATAATAAAATGGATCACAGGTTTGATAATGAGCTGCAAGACTTAATGTCCACCTATAAAAATAAATCAGACTATGTGGATGCCCCTGACACAACTGCCGAACTCATTGAACTTGACAGTGAAACTCACAAGAATACACAGCTTGAAAGTAATATAGTATGATCACCAGCCTGCAAAGTGTAATTTACTGCTTCTTTCTCATAGAAACATACTGTAGGAACATAACATTCGGCAGCAGAAAAGGGGCCCTTGGCCCACCTAGTCTGCCCAGATGGTCCCTGCCAAATCTTTCTCTGCAAACCCTAACTGGTTTCTGGTGACCCTCCCTCCTCTCTGCTTATTTACTAATATTCCCGCTATGTTTATCTTATGCATGCTTGAATCTCCTTAATGATTTTGCTTCTACCCCTTTCCACTGGCAGTCTGTTCCAGGCATCTACCACCTTGTCAGTGAAGTAGTACTTCCTCACAACCTCCCCAGCTTCATTGCATGCCTTTAGGTGGTGGTGCTCTTTTTCATTTGAAAGAAATGCCCCTTCTGCACCCTCTTGACACCTTTGAGCTACTTGTAGGTCTCTATCATCCCCTTTCACTGTCCTTTCATGTCCTTTCACCAAGGGTGTACATGTTGATATCCCTCAGTCTCTCCTCAGAAGGGTTTTGATGCAACCACTGCACTGTTTTAGTTGACCTTCTCTGGACTGCCTCCACCTAGTCTGTCATTTCTGAGGTGTGGCCTTCAGAACTTGACACAGTACTCCAGGTGGTGAAGTGGGGCATCACAAATGAGTGGTACAGTGGCAACACCACTTCCCTCCTCTTGCTGGAGATACCTTGCCTTATGCATCCAAGCATCTCACCGACCCTACACACTGCTTTGTCATACTATGCCACCATTTTGAGGTCATGAGATATAACCCCGAGTTCCCTTTCTTGCTTAGTGACTGTCTGTACCACCCCCAATCCTTTACTCAGCTCCTGGTTTCCTGTGCCCTAGGTGCATGGTTTTGCTCTTTTTGGCACTGAACACCAATTACCTAGCTTTGACCACTCCTCAGTTTTTTGAAAGTCCCTATTCACCATTTTCAACATTAACACAGACAGAAAAAAATAAATATGACATTGAAGTGATGAGTACTTTTACTAAAAATAAATTCAGTGACTCGTGCAAATTGTTTAAAATATCTGTCAGCCAGAAGGTCAGTACAGTGGCTGGGCTACCACAGAATGATAATGGAATGAGAGTCAGACATTGGGGCCAGTGGGGGGGAGCAGGATAGAGTACCCAAGAAGATGCTGTCTACCGCTAGGGAGGGAATGAAGGAAGCAGGCTTGGGCGCAGTACTGCCACCTGCATGACCACAGGTTTCAGTGTATTTGGAGCTGCTTATCTGGGAGGACCCCAGCTGGTGTGCATAGCCATGTAGCTGAGTGCACATGTACACTTAGTGTCCTTGTTGCCAGCATTCCAAGTGTGGGGAGAAACCAAAAGAAACTGCCCATAGAGTGAAGCAGGATGATGCCTAGTGCTCCTGAGCCCTGCCCACTTTACTGGACTATCCATCCACTTCCTGCACTAGATGGTGCAAACCCTTGAAGAAACCATTAAGTTATGCTTTGGCATTGAAGGTCTACAGGTAAGTGCCACAGAAGGGTTGAGATGGGGTGGGGCCTGCCAGAGCTGAATGGAGCAGTTTTGGTGACAAGGGTGGATGAAGAGTGTAATAAAAAAAATCTGTAACAGACTTAAATAAGTACATCTGTATTTATTCTTTTGAAGCATGAAAAAACAGTGACAGGTGAGAGACAGTATCCCTTTGTTGTGTGTACTAGCAGCTAGAACAGTATTTTAAAGTTAACCATTATGAGACCTCACTCTTAAACAACTCCAGTCTGGAGAGGCCATAGAAGTTGATGGTAAATAAGGACCGCTTAGCTCATCCAGTCTGCCCATTTCTCCCTACCTACACTATTACCGCAGACCTTGCCCAATCTACAGCTCTTTCTCCCGCTCACCTTCCTCTCCACTGTGATTGCCTTGTACTTATCCCATGCATTCCTGAACACCACCATGGTTTTTGGCCCCACCACCTCTGCTGGAAAGCTGCTCCAGAAATCCACCACTCTTTCTGTGGAGAAGTGCTTCCTCACTTCTATCCTGAAATCTAGCCCCTCCAGCTTCATAGCATGTCCCCTTGTTCTTGAGCACCTTTTCTTATAAAAACACTTCCTTCCTGTACCTTATTTACCCCATGAGGTATTTAATGGTCTCTATCATAGCCCTCTTCCCCATCTCTGTTCCAGGGTGTACATATTTAGGCCCTTTAGTCTCTCCTTGCAGGGCTTTTGATGCAGCCCATACACCATTTTAATTTCCCTTCTCTGGACCATCTCCACTCTATGTCCTTCCGCAGATGTGGTCTCCAGAACTGGACATAGTACTCTGGGTGGGGTCATAAAAATGTAGAAACATAATACTTTGATGGCAGAAAAAGACCTCTTGGCCCTCCCAGTCTGTCCATTTCCCTACCCATTAGATAAGCTGCAAATCCTAGTTAACCAACAGCCTACCTCCTCCTACCCCCAACTAGAAGTGCCTTATGTCTGTCCCATGCATTCTTGAATTCCCCTATTGTTTTTGACCCCACAACCTCCTCAGAAAGGCTGTTCCTTGCATCCACCACCCTCTCCTTGAAAAAATACTTCCTCACATTGCCCCTGAGCCATCCACCCTCTATCTTCAAATTCTGCCCCCTTGTTCTTGCACATCTCTTTTTCTGAAAGATTCTACCCTCTTGGACTTATGTCCTGTTGTATTCGGGGTGGGGAGGTGCTACATGTTTCTGTCCTCTTGAACTTTGTTGATTTCCTTCAGGTAGTTGAAAGTTTCTATCATGTCCCTCTCACCCTCCTTTCCTCAAGGGTATACCTATTAAGCTCCTTTTGTCTCCATTCATGTAGCTTCTGGTGCAGACCCTGCACCATTTTAGTTGCCCTCTTCTGGACTGTCTCCATCCTGTCTATGTCCTTGCGGAGATGGGGTCTCACCAACTGTCTGTACAGAGGGATAACAACTTCCTGTTTTTCTACTGGTGATCCCTCTCCCTACGCATCCCAGTATCCCTCCAGCCCTCTTTATTGCCTTCTCACATTGTTTGCCTACCTTTAGGTCATCTGATATGACTACCCCCAGGTCTCTCCATTTTTGTTGTTCTTAGTGCCTCCCCCCTCCATTGTGTGTCTTTCCCCTGGGTTTTTGTTTCCCAGCTGAATTGCTCTTACCAGCAGTCTATACAGAGGCAACACCACCTCCCTCTTTCTGGTGGTGATATCCATCCCTATGCACCTCAGAATACCCCGCATCCTCCCTACTGCCTTGTCGCACTTCCTGGCCATGTTTAGATCATCCAATATGATTACTCCCAGGTCTCTTTCCTGATTGGTGGTTGTCAGTAATGCTGCACTGATTTTGTACTCTGCCCCTAGGATTCTGTGCCTCATGTTTGTTTATTGTTGTTTGTTTATTTCTCATATTTTATCAGGATGGGGTACTAGGTAAGCCTAAACCCAGCTGCCATACCCTTGACCACTTCTCTAGTTTTGTCAGGTCTCTGCTTATCTTTACACACACACACACACACACACACACACACACACACACACACACACACACAGTGTCTACACTATTGCAGATTTTGGTGTCATTTGCAAAGAGGAAGACCATCCCATCCAGCCCCTCTGTAATATCACTTATAAAGGCATTAAAAAGGGTTGGCAGGGGTCGCTGCTGAGCAGTCACGTGGGAGGATGCACATTTCAGAAGCTCTGACTATTATTTTATATTAATTATATTACTGAGTGCCATTTTTTGTGTTTGCCCGACTCTTCCACTTCTGGTATGCTCCTGAGCCCTATCTGCAAGCAAAATAGGGAAAAATAAAGGATCAGCATCTGCCTCTACAGACATTTTACAACCATGAGGCAGACGGGATGGTGGATCTCCTTGAGATGGAGTGACAGGGACCTCCGGTGGTGTGGAATCTGCAGAGGTATCCCTGGCTACGGTCAATTCCACTCTGCAGCAATTAGTGCGAACAGTTCAGGAACTGGACCATAAATTTGATCTCCTAATGCCAAGGGTAGCAGATTTTGAGACAAAAATGGACCTAAATAACTAGTCGATGACCAAGTTGGAACAGAATATAACTAAAACTATGGATGTTACCACAAAATTAATCAGGAATAACACCTGGCTGCATCAGCACATGGAGGTCATAAAAAACTGGTTCCGTGAACAGAATATCAGAATTCAGGGTCTGCCAGAATCAGCCAAAGAGGATGACCCTCTGGGCTTTGCCCACTCTCTCCTACCTAGCATAATTGGTTTTACAGAGGAGGAACTGCCGTTATCCCTGGAAAAGGCTTATAGGCTCCAGCTTTGAAGGGCACAGAAGGGATCCACTGGCTCCTGCATGTTTGTGGTGGTCTGTTCTGGTATATGAAAAAGGGATCATTTTCTGGCTGCTACAAGAAGATGAAGGAAGTTCAGGTATAGTGATTTCAAATTGCAGATTTTCCCTGATTTATCCTTCGGAACCAGGCAGCGCCGCAAAGAGTTTGATGCGATTCGAGCTCGCCTGCGGCAACTTAAAATCCACCATCAACTTCTGTACCCTGCCAAACTTTGCATAACATGGAAGGAGAAAACCTTCCTATTTAATGATCTGAAGGATGTTGAAAAGATTATGGACATCATCGAGCAGGAGGGGTCTACTGAGAATGAAGACGCTGATTCAGAAGGAGAGTGGCTTTTTTTATTTTTTGGGTCAAATGAAAAGCAGTAAAGTATAACCACCCTTTCTTGCTTCATTTCAAGGGTCACTGGTTAATGCACCAGTTAATTATGGGTGGTCTTAAATGCTGGGTTTGTTGCTCTTATGTACAGGGGAGATATCTTACTGAACATTCAGGATCTTGCAATCTTTGTTTCATACACAAACTCAGGACTTGTTTTGGACTGATATGCATGAATACATGCTGTTTCTAATAGAAGCAGGGAATACTGTTTATTTACCATAACAATTCAGGTTGCTGTTGTCTCTTTTCTGTATTTGGACCCTGGGACCCAAATGAATGTGTACTATGTTCTCTGTCTGCTCTCAAAATTAGAAAGGTGGTCCAGGGGCATTGTTTTGGATTAAAATAATCATGTTTTGTATTAAAATATGGGCATTTTTTGCTGTAAAGTGGAACTTATGTGAAATGGAACTTAAACTCAGTGTCTATCTTTGAAATCCTGCAGAGGGAGATGTGGGCCTGAGGGCTCTCACCCTGGCTGGTTCTTAATGGGACTGGCCAGGGGTGCATTTATTTTCCCTCTGGGGCCCTCCCTGTACTGTAGGTTTCTGGAATATGAGATTTTTGGTAAGTCGTTAATTCCCCCCATGGGTTTACAAGAGGGGTGATTCCATTGTAAGGTGTCATTGTATAGTTAATCCTTACTATTGTACCTTGTGCTCAGGATTCACCTGTAAACATGTGCTTTCTGTAAAGCTTGTCTATTTACTTGAAAAGCTCAATAAAAATATAATGTAAAAAAAAATGAGGTTTGGTCCCAGCATTGATCCCTGTGGTATCCTGTTGGTTACTCTCCTCCCAGTGGTCACCCTCCCTTCCTTGACGTGAGTTCCAATTACTGCCACCTTTGTTGTCTATACCCTGACCAGTTTCTTATCCAGTGTACCACCTTTGGACCCACTGCTATGCTACCTAGCTTAATTACTAGTCTCCTTTGTGGAGCGGTGTCAATACCCTCAGATGCACCCCATCTGGCCCCTTTGCTTTGTCCACCTTCGAATTAGCAAGTTCCTGCAGGACTCTTACCTCCAAATAAGGATCAGTGTCCACCTCCATCCCTCCCTCCCAAGCTTCTGTTACTTTTCTGTGGCCCTTCCCCTCCTCCTTCCTCTGTGAACACTGAACAAAAGTATTTGTTCAGGATGTTTGCCTTTTTCTGCTCCCCCTCTGCACAGCCCCCTTTCCCTCTTTTACCTAACAGTTCCACTCCTGGTGTTCCTCTTTTCACTTACTTACCTAAACAATTTCTTGTCTCCTTTCATTACCTCCTGGGCTATTCTTTCTTCAGTTTGCAACTTTATATGCCCTGCTTCCCTCTTTTTCCCCCGATAAACCTCCTTAGAGAGGTACAGTAACATTCAGAATGTATTCAAGTTCTGACTACTAAGAAACATACCGAATAAATGCCTAAAAATTATGTAGAGGAAAAAGGCCCCTGAAATCGCAAAATGATCAAGGTCCTTTCTACCTGGCCATCAGTTCCCCAAGCCTAATGCATGCAAATATTCAGAACAGGTACAAAGCCAACCCATTAGTAAAATATATCATCCACCGTAGTCAAAAAATACAGTGTGATTCAAAACAGTTAATTTCAGTATATCAGTGCAGAGGTCACAGCTATTAAAATCGTCATGATAGTGATCAATACATCATTGTTACTCTCTAGTTTGACATTCATACTTTTGTACAGCAATGTATTTTGCAGATCTTTAGATAACTAAGTTTATGCATTTACAGAAGTTATTTGTCTTCAGATGTCTGACATATCATACTATCCACCCCGAAGGGTCTTCTATTAAACATATTTAAAATCCCCAGCAGCATGTATTCTGATGCAAAAAAAAAAAATACTGAAACAATGTTCACAAGTTAACTGTTATATGTGTTTACTTTTAGGAGAGCAGAAAATGGATAGTATCCCTACCATTGGATATATTATCCTGGCAGTTACAGTTCTTATAGCAATGTGTACAACGGCTGTCTGTATATGGTAAGGATTTAAATTATTTTGTAAACCAACTACCTAACTAATCACATTTGCTGTAAATGGCTCTTTGAAAACAAATTTCTGTTTATGAGGTTAATCTCAGATATGTTTGTGAGTTTTTCAGCTGTAAATGATTTACATAAGCTTCTGTTAAAGAAGATAAGAAACCTCAGGATATGGGCTACATTTTCAAATGAGTTGCTGTCCCACGAACTCTGTATGTTACTTTATATTGCAGTTGGTGCCTGCTGCCATTTTGTAAGGTTGTATTCAAGCTACAGACTTATTTCTAGGTATTCTGTCAATAAAATAACCAACTGCATTTGTAGTTTTAAATGGTAGATGTGCTTTAGTTCACATCTTCTATATCTTTTATGATACTTAAATTAATACATTTTACATTCATTCAAAAAACCTGATGACCTGTACTGTACATCTTCACAGATCAAGCTAGTTCCTGCACCTGTCCTCATTACTGTTTTCTGTTCCGTAGGATATTAATCCTCTAATGTCATCAGCATAAACAGAAACAAAATGTCAACAAATATTAAATACTGTGTGGTGATGCATAACATTGCTGCTCCTAAAGTAATGTTCTAGAATCTAACCTAATGTCATAAGGTATTGGGATTCATAGCCCAATACCTTATAACAGCATTAGCTGATTGCAGCTGAAAGTAAAATTTTCCACTGTGTTTATTTAATTTGGGATGGGATCATACCTGCCTCACAAGCTATGGCCAGCTTATCCCTTCCAACTTCATGGTTTGCCTCCTGCACCCCAGTGCTTAGAGGTTTTGTGGCATTTCAGCAGGGAGAACACGGGGGAGTTTTTCAATGCTGTTTTTTGTAACTTTCGGCAATATTAGAAGGAAATAAAAGCCACCGCTCAGCTTTTAGGGCCCCTATAGGTTGAACGGACACTTTCATTTCCCTCTAATATTGCATAAAGTTACAAAAAATAGCACTGCAAATGGCCCCCATAGACTTGTACGGGACAAACTGAGAAGTTGGAAGGGATCAGCTGGCCAAGACTTTGGAGGCAGGTTCAATCCCTTGCCAAGCTAAACAGACACAGTGAAAAATTTTACTTTTAGCTGCAATCAGCTAATGCTGTCATAAGGTATTGGGCTATGAAGCCCAACACTGTAAACTGGAAAAAAATATTGTCTAATTTTTGAAAGTTGTGTGAAAAGCAAATTTGTAAAGGAGAAGGGGTGCAAAGTTTGGAAGTGGTATGGGCATACATTTTGTGTGAGGTGTAAGACAATATTTCTTAAAGGGACAGTGTTCCACTTATAGTGGTAATTGCACAAACGTTGCCTGGTAATGCGGTATACCGAACGGCACTCAAGCGCGGTACCCATTGAATAACATGTATACTGCTATTGTGCAATGACGTGCAACTTTACTGTGACTACCACTGTAGGTCTTAAGTGTCTCTAGTTAAAAAAATTAATGCCATGACTGTTCACATTCTGTAGAGACTGCTTATATAGCTGGTAGTTTGATTCTGATTCCTTTCTTTTATGAAAAACAGACTGCTCACCAAACTGGTATTATCACAAACACATGTGTATGCAGTCATTGATCAACTCCCACTGCAGGTTTCCTTTACTTGAGAATACCCCCAACACAGTCTAGCCACTCATGATGCAGTGGGAGGAGAGGAGAGTGTTGCATCATAAGTGGCTGTACTGTTTGGGGATGGCCCTAATGTTCAGTAAGTGTGCAATAAGAGAAGATTAAGGATTTCAAACAAAACAAGGATTTGTATAATTACACCATTAGCATGCATTTCTGTTCTAAGAATGAAAGTAGATAAAACAACCAGCAGCATCAATAAATTTTAAACATGGTAAGCAATCATAAAATGTGAGGTTTCAGCTAGAAATAATGTGCTGCAAAGAGGGTTCACAGTGTCCTTTTAAAGGTGCTTACACAATTATTAAGAGGGATTAGAACACAAATTTCAAGGGAGATGGGGTAAAAACTATGTGAGGGTTGTTTCCGAAAAATTTGGAACAGGTATTGATGTAAATTTCACAAGAGCCATGGGGTACACATTTCAGGAGGCATGTGGGGTGCTATTTTTAGGAGGGGTGAGGGACTAGACTTCAGGAGAAGTGGTAATACTGATTTTTGGAAGGGCTGTAGGTTAGGACTATTCACAATTATAAATTTTGCTAGCAACATTCCCATAGAATTTCAGTTCTGCTTCCAAATGTTTTCATTGGAATTTTTGAAATGATTCCACAAAATTCCAACAAGAAGTAAACTGTAGGATTTTTTATTCAAGTTTATTTAGCAACTTGGGTACAGGAAACCTCTCATGCAATCATAATGTAATCAAGCAGTCATGTGTATCATGTTACCATACGCATCACAGTAGTTATTTACAAACTGCAGCAGTTATTTAGGAATTGTACGAGGTCTACACGTACAACTCAGGGCAAGACAGACATTAGAAGCAGTATAATAGACAACTCCCTTCTCTGGGAGACCTAATTATTAGTTTTTCTGGTAAATCAAATCAAGATGGATCCCAGGATCAAATCTGGGAGTACATGCTAGGGCATTCCATTGAGATCCATCTGTCCAAGTATAAGATATAGTGTGTCCATCTATTTGTGAAGCGGGGCATCCATTGGTTTACTTGGTAGTTGAGTTCTTCCATATGATATATCTCCACCAGAATATTTAGCCAGTGCTGATGTGTGGGAGGCTGTGCTTGTAGCCACTGCCTGGTTAAGGTCTTATATGTGGATACCAGCAGCCCGTGCAAAATGTGGAATTTTCAGTGTAAACTGCATAATGTTTACTAAAGTATGTGTAACCTGCATAATTTTTATTGCATTTTTTTTAATTGCATATTTAATTGCAGCTCTTCTGTAGACAAAGTTATGGGAGGGATTGAAGTAAAATTTCTGAAAGTATGGTCCACAAATTATAGATGCATTAAACTGTAACAATTTGGGATGGACACTAATTTCAGGAGAAGTGCTGGTAGTGTTGGACCAAACTTGGCAAGAGGAGAGAGTGCAAATTGTGTAAAATGCTTTCATCACATGTTTTGTGAGGTGTGAAGGATATAAGTTTCAGAAGGGACATAAAACAGAAATTTCAAGAGTAGAGTAACTTCAAATTATGATAATGGTGCAAAGCACACATTTAATCAGGAGTGAAACATCCAGGTTTTAGTAGGGCTATGGGCCAAAATGTTGTACAGGTATGGGGTGTGTCTTTTTGAAAGTGAGCCGTGTCCCCATTTTGAAAGGCATGTTGGCACATATTCTGGGATGGGAGTGGTGTGATCAAAAATTTAGGAAGGGATGCAGGACCTACATTTTGACAGGGGTACTTGAATTAATGTTTGAAAATGTATGAGGCACAAATTTTAGGAGATGTGCAGGTGCAAATTCTGGAAGGAGTTTTTGATCCAATTATATGGAGTTGAAGGCTCAAACTCTTTGAAGGATGCAGTGCACAAATGTGAGTGACATAGGGTCCATTTATCTAATGGGCAGTTTGTCACAAACTTTGAGAGATTATGGGTCAGTGTATAGGAAGGAATGTAGAACACTAATTTCGGAAGGGGCAGGCAAACATTTTGGAAGTGTTACAGGTCACACTATTTTTAAATGGCTAGTTAGCAAAAGGCCTCATGATTTGCTAACTCAGAAGCTGTGTGAGCCACTGCTGAACTGTCCTAGTGGCAGATGAGGAGCTGTTTGCTTGTGAGTGGAAGTTGTCTAGGGGGCTGTCAGTTGTTTCTAGCAGTGTAGGTTACCAGGGAGGATGGATGTGCAGTAAGAGCACTGCCACGGGTATATTATGTATGTCTACCTGTGTGCACAAGGCAGGGAGATATATCTGCAGACATTTGCAAGCTGATCACTGCTGTAGAGAAACATGTTGCCAGTCTGGAATGGAAACTGGCAGCAACATGTCGATCAACAAAGGAAGGCTGGCAGTTGGCAGGACTCTGAGGGAGGAAGGATAGGGAAGATAATTTCTTGGACATCAGCAGGGAAGCACATCTTGTACACCAGTAGGACTATGTGAAAGATTTATTGCACATTTACTCTGTATTGCATATTTGTTTACATCTCCATGCTCCCCTTGAAAATAGAAACATAGAAACATAGACTTTGATGGCAGAGAAGGACCACTTGGCCCACCTAGTCTGCCCATTTCCCTACACAGTATAAGCTGCAGATCCTAGTCAACCAACAGCCTATTTCTTCCTACCCCCCGCAAAAATTGCCTTATGTCTGTCCCATGCATTCTTGAATTGTCTCACAGTTTTAGACCCCACAACCTCCTCAGGAAGCCTGTTCCATATGTCAGCCACCCTCTCTGTGAAAAAATACTTCCTCATATTGCCCCTAAACCACCCCCATATTCAAATTGTGTCCCCTTGTTCTTGCACATGGGCATCTAATCCTCATGTGTCCTACCCAGTTAAAAAATACAAATAAAAATATGTTCCATCCTGCATATGGAGGGGAAGTAAGGATACATCTACAACCACTGTGGAGTGATCAATGCTCTCAAGTGGTACTTTGTCAGACTTGGTTGACATCTGGGAGTGCTATAGATGTGAAGGGAGGTGAGCAGGAAGCTAAAAAGGATGGAGCAGATGAAGCTAAGATTATGGCACTATGCCTGGTTGGGGTAGTTCGTAGGGGCAGGAAGGTGTAGGACAGCAGGAACTGTGATGTCAGTGGTCAAGAATGATAGATGGATCCAGTTGGAGAAGGGGGGGAGCAGGCATGGTAATAGGGGAGAGCAGCATTGCCAGCGGATCTGACTGGCCAAGTTCAGAGGAATTAAAAAGTTGACTGGGTCCGAAGGATAAGCCAATGGTGAGTGTGCTGAAATCCAGCATTTTGGACATGGATAAAGCAGATCAGAAGGATCTTGTTTTCTCTTTATCACCTGAGAACTTAAACATCATACACAACACATTTTATAGGCAGCACAGACACTGAACATGTCCAGATTGTTGGTAACCATATCACATACAACAGCCAATCAGCAACAGTGGAGTTTGAGGACCCCTCATGCTGCACACATCCGAGTGCCATTTCCATCTCTGTCTCACAGGGAAAGGGCCTGGCTACTGAAAAGACTGCTCAGATATGAAAAAGAGAAACTTTTGATCAGAAGACTTTAGAAGTCATTAGTGAATCAGGTACTATCATCTCACTTAGTTAATTCTCACTATATATAACTGAAGTGTCAGACAGGCAAGCCAGTAAAATCATGTTGCAGAGAAGGGAGTGCACAGTGTAGCACACACTAGTAGCTGCTGGCCCAGCAATAGGAGTAGGCAGAGTGGATTTGGCAGTCTGGTACAGGTGCAAGGGGATATCTAGCTGATTGTTTTAACAAATATCAGTTTTTACTGAGTGCTGGTGGTGTAGAGGCACCAGAAATCCATTTTTTGCCCCATACAGTAGGATCAGGAAAGAGTAGATTTAGGAGACTAGAAGAGGTGCAAGAAGAGGGGAATTTGAAGACTTTGACTTTTTTTTTGCTCACTGCTCATGGTGTTGCAGGTCATAGAAATCACTATTTTAGTGTGTGTGTATTAGGATTTTCAAAAGGGTCAGATGTGGACACAAAAGCATGCTGTACATATAACATTTTCCTGGTTACTTCCAGTATGTCCTTCTGCAATTTCAGAGGCAGCATCCATTTCTGACAAAAAGTCATGACTTGCAGTAAAAAATGTATGCAGTTGATATCTGCTTCTAGCTGTGATGCACTTGTATATTTTTAGGGATAGTACTTTGGCCATTTTTAAGCCAGCTACATGTTGGACATATTTCCATTTTGAAAATTGTGGCGGACACATCTTGAATGGGTCCTTTGACATTCTGCCCCAGTCTGTCGATGGGGTACTGCATGGTCTGTCATTGGAGGGTGGGGGAGTTGACCTGGAAGTATCACTCATCCATTCCTGTCACCTCACGAGTCATATGCTACATGTGCATGCATTGGGAGTTCATGTCACATGGACATCTAAGAATCACTGATGAGTATTGTGAGTCATCATTGCTAGCATCCAGCTGCATCATGCCATCTGTCATACATGTGTTATCAAAGCAGGTAGAAAACATGAAGAAAAGAATGGGAGCATAAAAGGAATGCAGGAAGGAGGAAAAGAGCAGATAACAGTTCCACCATGCCAGTTCTGTCAATTATATGTTCTGCAAGTGGTGGTGATAGAGAAGGAACTGGTAATGATATGATAGGGACTGGTACGGAAGTTGTGGTCATAGGGCTGTGCAGAAAAGGTTTGGTAGCATGCTAGTACAGCCAGAGAAACTATGCTACATTAGTTCCCAGAAATCCAGTAATTCTACTCCCACTGCAGTTCAAGCAGCCTTCCCTGCTGGTTATCTAGTTTGTCTGGTGTTGAACCCATCCTGAGAAATCCAGAAGCACACCACTTTCCCCTTGTCTGGCTTGAAGTTTGACATAGATGATCAAACACAAAACAAAATTTGAAAATATCCTGGACCTAGCTAATACAAATAACAAATAGAATAAAGTATGGAGTGGTGTGTGTAATGAGAATTTTACACACACCTGAGGTGTTGGATGCCACATAAACCCCAAGAGCAAAGCTCGAGGCGTTCATCTCGGCATCCAACACTGAGGGTATGTGTAAAATTTGAGTTTACGCACACCACCTCATATTTTATTTTATATACAGTAATTGCTGGGTTTTGTTATTTTGCTACAGCAATTATATCAAATAAAGGTAAGACATCTCAGTGCAGCCATGGTCCAGCCAGGTTTCATCAGGGTCAGCGGTCGGACGCTGCCACTGAAATAAAGAGTTTTTTTTTTTTGGTTGACAGGAAGTAATTTCAGAATAGATTTTGTGCAGCTGTTTGTTTCTTTTTTTTTTAACTTATACTTACCGCTGAGTCAGAGTGGTGGTCTGGTCTCTGCACATTAGGTTGGTGGTGTGGAAGAGGGGCCGCTGGTGCATGCACCCCTTTATTATTGCAAATTGTGCTACATGTTTTCTAAGGGAAAAAAATGAAAACCATTAATTATATTGATAATATTTCTTACAAAATAATTAATCCCTTTGAGTTTAAAGATCCATCTGTAATTATGCATAAAATCAACAGAGGCATACAGCATAGTAAAGAGAAGTCAATTTTCTATAACTACAAGAAAGCTAACTTTGGAGGGATGAGGGAAAAAACATGTAAGTGGCATTGGAAGCAAAGATTTGGTGGTGGGGTGTGAACAGTTGTTGGGAAATATTTTAAAAAAAAAGTTATGCGACTTACAGAAGAATGTTGTCCCTCATAAGTCAAGTTACAGCAAGAAGGGAGGACATTCTGTTATGGTACAGAAAACGACTGAGTCGAATGTCAAGCCTCAAAAGGAAAGCTTACATGACGATGACACTTTACCTATGCAAAAGTAAGATGCTTAAAGACAAAATGTTAGGATGCTCAAAAAAGAAACCAGGGAAGGCAAACTGAATTATGAGACTAAGTTGGCTACAGACAAATATAATGACAAGGATATCCGTGGAAACCAAAATTGTCAACTGAAAATAAATTACAGTTGGGTGCAGTAGAAGTAAATAATATTCTGATTACAATGGAGGAGGAAATGGCAAAACCTGTAGACAAATATTTTTGCTGTTTTCCAGGAAAAGTTAAAATAGGAAATAATAAGTCTTTATGAGGGAATATGTTTTGTATAAGGGATACTAATATTTGCATGGCACTGAACAAGCTGTTAGGCACCAACACTGCTGGGCCAGATGGTACAGTATCTCGCCCCATACATTAAAAGAACGTCCATTACTTGTAACTGCACCCCTAACACATAACTTCAACCTGTCACTCAATACAGGAGAAGTACCCTTGGATTGGAGAAGGGCTGAAGTGGATCCTATATTCAAAGAATGGCAATGTGGACAACCTACAGAACCACAGATCCACTAGTATTACCTCTGTGGTCTTGTTTTTCGTCAATCGGGGCAACTTTAAGAACTTTTTTATATATCACAGTGATCATTTGGTGATTAATCAAGGGTACTGGGTGACTAACAAGGGCCTTGTTAGTCATTTGGTGCCCTTGATTAATCACTACATGATCACTGTGATATATAAGAAAGTTCATAAAGTTGCCTCCATAGACGATAATGGAGTGTGTCCCCATGCTCTCCCTGGGTTCACGTCATAACGTGACTGGGAGCAGGGGTGGATCTACAGACTAGGAAGTAACAGTGACCTGGTAGGGGAAATTTTATGAGCAATTTCACTTCTAAATTATTGAAAATGTTTATGGCAAATATACATAAGCAGCGTTTCACAAAGTTAAGGCACCAAAAACATGTGGTGCAAATCTCCAGTCATTTAACTTAGAGAGTCTCTTTAAAAGATTATTTTTTCTAATTATGAGATGGTCAAATATAGATGTATTCATCTTCTACTATCTCTAAATTTGAAGTATGACTCCAAGTAAGTGCTTCAATTTACCCTATTTGGAATACATGTGATCCATCTGAAAATATGGCAAGGCAGTATGACAGGGTAGGGGATAGGAACAGTGGAATGCTGGGGTGGATAGGGAGAGGTATCTCCAGCAGAAAGAAAGAAGGTGGTGTTGCCATTATATTGCTCGGTGGTGCAACCTCACCTGGAGTACTGTTTTCCATTTTGGAGGTCACACCTCAGAAAGGACATTGACAGGGTGGAGGCAGTCCAGAGGAAGACAACTCAAATGGTGCAGGGGTTACACAAGAAGCCCTATGAGGAGAGACTGAGGGATCTAAAATGTACAGCCTGGAAGAGAGGAAAAGTGATAGAGACCTCAAAGTACCCCACAGGGGTGAGCCGTTTGCAGGAGGGGAGTGTCTTTCAGATGAGAAAGAGCACCAGGAATAGGGGGCATTAGATTAAGTCAGACAGGGTTTGTTTAAGATGGATGTGAGAACGTATGATTTCATTGAAAGAGAGGTACACCCTTGGAACAGACTGCCAGCAGAAATTGTGGAGGTCAAAACAGTAAGAGGCTTCAAGCATGCATGAGATAAACATAGGGAAAACTTGGCAAATAAGCAGGGAAACAAGTGGGTCACCGAAGATCAGTTAGACTCTGCAGAAACAGATTGGGCTGTGAACATCTGGGCAGACTGGGTGGGCCAAGCGATCTTTTTCTACTGACACATTCTGTTTCTAAACATAAAGATTAGTTCTCAAAGCAAAATCATCTTGAATTCACTGCCCAATTCCACAAAGTTCAAACCAGTCACAAATAGCTTCTGAAAACAGCACAAGGGAAGTGAGTCAAGTGATGGCAAGCCTAACTCATTAGTTCTGTTTCATGATTCATGTTTTCTTGACACATAAGGAAAAATAATAAATACAAATTAATAAGAATATATATATATATATATATATATATATATATATTAAATTACATTATATCATTCTATGTCATATTATATCAGATTTTATTATCCATCTTATATATCATATTTTCTGCCCTGACCAATGTCATCCAAAGAGACATCATTCCCCGGTAGCTGAAAAAATGAAATCATTATTTAGTCACTTCCCAGCCCCCAACTCCACCACCAGTCCACGGTACCTAAAGAAAAACAAATGAATACTCTACAGTGCTGAAGTATTTTTCAGAGGATACCAAGTCCACTGAATGCATGGTGTAATCAGTGTTAGAAAGTCAGTGAAGTGTAAAAAAACTTTGAAAACCATCGTTCCTGCCAGTAATAGAAAATGCAAGCATGGTATCCATCTAACAGCCACATCCACACCCAGTCCACACTTACGTCAGATGGACCAAAAATAGCAGCAGGGACACTCAGGCCATTTTAGGTATAGAGAGAGATGGAATAAGAAGACTCATTCAAGGCATCCAACCACTATGGGTGGCAGCAGCCAGAGCAACTGATGCTTTCCTTGGTACCAGACTGGAGCTGTCTTACAAAGTGTCCTGCAACCAACAGCCAGAGCAGGGTGCAATGTATGCATCCCAGTCTGTGCAGATTAATTTGTAAAAATGAGTACGCTGAAGGAGTCATCATTTCATTCCTACACTAAACTGCCAAGCTTTCCTTCTGCTTCTTCAATGGCTGTCAATTACACTCTTTCTTCCAAAAACAACACATCTTTCTCATCCTCCTTCCATCACAAATCATGTTTTTTTTGCATATTAATAAAGTTACAATTATGAATAATATTAATTCGTAGTCTAATTAAAATAATAAAGTCAACTGACTCTGAAAACAACACATCTTATCATCCTCCTGCTTCCATCATCAGTAATGTTTTCTCATCATATACAGTGGTGCCAGTCAAAAAGCAATAAAGTATCTGGAGTTACTGAATGACAACTGAAAAAAATTGTTGTAGGTGCTGTATTGGTCCTTTTAAGAACAGATCCAGAAACAAATGATTTGATACCTTTTATTGGACCAACAGGGATGTTACAGAAAAGAACAAAGGGCTATAGCTTTTGATCCTACATGGTCCTTCTTCAGAAGCTTCTTTAGAAGCTTCAGAAGCTTCTGAAGAAGGACTGGGTAGGACCAAAAGCTAGAGCACTTTGTTCTTTTCTGTAACATCCATGTTGGTCCAATAAAAGGCATCAAATCATTTGTTTCTGGATCTTGTTTACTGCAGTAAGTCTACTGCAGTATGTTGCAGTTTTGCATTGTATCCTGCCTGGCAGAACTGTAAATAAATTTAGAATGATATTAACTAATAATATTAACTACATTAAAATAAAAAACATGGAAGTTGACTGATTCTAAAATCAATACAGTCATAATCATCATAATCATCCTTCTTCATGAAATATGTGTTCCTCATTAAGCATTACTGTGGCACATGGATGACACCACATTCTTCCCTACACAATGCATAGCAGATGGCACAGTATGGCTGTTATTCATCCATACCATAAAGGAGATGTTGACACCACTAGTTTATCTGTGTCATCACAGCAGCAGGATGCAATGTCTGTTAAAGGAGCGGCAGAGATGTTTCTGACAGACAGATTTAACTATATTAGATTGGACATGTGTTTTAGCATGGCAGTAGTAATGGATATAAATATAAAATATATTAATTACCAATGAAGGCATAGATTGTGTCAAACAGAAACTGTGCACGGTTATGGTGGAAAAGCAAATACACCTTGAATAAACCAGAAAGGATGTCTGTACATAACCTCCTGGTCATACTCCTCATCCTTCTCCTCCTCTGCTTCCTTCATGTCAAGACTAGAACCTGAGAATTTTGAATTCTTGGCCTGTCTCAAACTCAACTTACCCAGGTTCAAACAACTATTGATTTGATTAATCATATGTTCAAAAGTGATACCCAATGCTATTCCCACTGCTACTCCTTTTGGTGGTAAGTTTCCCTGGACTCCTCCCACTAGCACTGGAAACACAGCCTGACTCATCATTCCCAGCAGTAGCAGCACAACTCCGTCTCTCCATAACATCATTTACATTGTCATCTCTGCTCTGAGGGCAGCAGAAATGAAATTGACCCCTATTAGTCTATATGGGGCAGAAACTTGGGGATCAGACACAATTGAAAGACCATATAAAATACCTTTTAAATCTCTGTTAGAAATTCCAAGAGCCAGCCCCAATGTGCAATGACAGCAGAGCTTGGAAGGATTTCAATGAAAACATTGATGACTCTAAAATTAATTCTATATCGGCTTAGAGTAATTAATGCAAAAGCAACCCCTCCATCCTTACGGTCCCTAAAAGAGAAAATACAGTAAATGGAATGGGATTACCTGTCCCCCTTGCTCAGCTTTTTAATAACCTCACTGTCCACAATTTACCTTAAATTGTTGTGGTTCCTGTTCCTTAAGGGATTGACAGTCTCTCTCAGTTATAGGAACAGGATCAAAATCAGACATTTTAATAAAGCTGCCTGAGAAGGTTTGGAAGCAGTAGGTAGACTTAAGGTGGCCCAGTGGCTTTCTTTAAGCAAAAAGGTACATGGTATGGAAACATATTTGAAGATCTCTATTTAACCAGAGTAAAAAAAAAACTAATAACAAGGACCAGATTTGAATTACTTTATAGTTTCAGGATAAATTATAGGTATGAGAGGACAGAAAAAATAATCTTTATTTATGCCCTTGGAATAGAGGACACACAGAGACTTTATTGTATATGATATTACTCTGTCCATGCTATAATAAAATGGAGTAAAACTTATTTAGAGAATTTCTTGAGACCCTATGCAAACAATTTGGAAGATGATCTTTAGTTGGAAAGTGTATTGCAGTTACAAGTGATTGATAATGATACATTTAAGTTTCTGGCTATTCAGCATCCTATACACCTCTCGATTTACCTTCTCCCAAAAGTTCAGAAAAGTCCCATTAATCCTCCCAGCAGACCAGTAGTCACCAGAATTGGTTCAATTACAGAACCACTCAGTCAGTTTGTGGATTTCTTTGTGCCTTTATTGAGCTCTCTTGTAAAAGATACCAAAAATGCTTTGGAGATTCTTGGCAACCTCCACATCGAGGAATCTGACCTTCTTGTTACACTCAATGTGGAGTCACTTTATACAACTATATTACATGAGGGAGGTTTGTGAGCTTTGGCATACTATTTGGATAAATGCAGTAGCGACTTTCCACCTAAGGAGTTTATTATGAAGCTATCACAATTTGTGTTAGCATGTAACTCTTTCATGTTTCAAGGTAGACATTACCTACAAACAAGTGGTACTGCTATGGGTGCATACTTCACTCCCAGTTATGCAAATTTATATATGGAAATGTGGGAAGAGATGTTCATTTACGACTATGCTGTAAATCCATTTTATCACATTTCCATATACAAAAGGTACATTGATGATTGTTTTCTGTTATGGAATGGTTCTGAAAGTGACTTAAAGGACTTTATACAATATTTAGAGTCCACTAACCTACATTTGTGGTTCACTATGAAGATGAGTAAAAATTAAATACCCTTTTGGATCTCTTAATAAGTAAAGACAATTAGGAAGGGCTCAGCACTTTGTTATACAGGAAACCCACAGATAAAAATACAGTCCTACAAGCTAGTTCCTGTCATCCAAGACTCACAATAAAGGCGATACCTAAAAGCAGATTCATAAGCACATGCAGAAATTCCTCTGCAGATGCTAGTTCTGAGTATTGGGCTGATGATTTAGAGAGTTGCTTCATAAAAAGAGTGTATAGTCATACTGATGTTAGTACAGTGAGGCACATTGCAACAAACATGAATGGGAAGTTACTGCTATCAGAAATATATATTGTGCAGCAGAATAGGGACAGGCTGAATTTTGTTACCATGTTTAGCATAGATGCTAGCAAAATTGAGAAGGATACTGGTTCATACTTCAAACAGAACCAACGCTGGAAAAATATGTGTTACTAACACCGAGAATGGTGTATAAAAGGTCTACAAATCTAGGGGATAGACTAACATAGTTACCAGCCATTGGCTTCAGTGACACAGAGACAACTTGCTTCTAAGCAAGTCATTTCTGAGCCTTCCACTCCCTCCTTCCCAAATAATTTTGATCTGCATGCAGTGTCTCTTGATGATCAGTCTGCAGGAAGAAACCGTGCTAGCTGGCTGCCGCCCTTACTTAAGGGATGTCATAATTGTCATAGATGCAAATGTTGTTTGACTATAAATGCATCAGACATTTTTGAACCCCTCAGATGGAAAACATTTTTTATTAATGACTTCATCAACTGTGACAGTTGTAACATTGTTTATCTTGCATCCTGCAAATGTAGGGCATATTACATAGGACACACTAAGCGGAAATTTAAGGAACAGGTGGGCGAACACATACGTGCAGTGGCTAATAAAAATCTGGATTATGCCACAGCACAACATACCCATGCCAAGTGAAACATAATGGAATATACATGGCTGTTCATGGGAATTGAGAAGGTTAAACTTGGCCCTAGGGGAGATGACCTAAATGGCCTTCTATCCAGCAGGGAAAACATTTGGATTTTTAAAATGCAGGCAGTGAGCTTCCTAGGCCTTAATGACAAAATTGAGTAACAGCCCTATGTATGGTGTATTTTTATACACAGTATTGGTAAATGTATAAAATACTCTGGTCGCTCAATTTAATTCACTAAGCAATGTGCTTCAAAAGCATAGGTCTCAGCACAGTTAGAATAAATGATTGTATTAGCTAAATAGCTTTTTATTGAAATTGTGTGATTGTTTATTTAATTATGCACTACACCTTTAAATGATTTTGATCACTATTTAAGTGGAATGGTTTGCATGTTTTTTCATTCTCTTGACAAAGCACAGTGTGCCTGTGTGAAACGTTGAAGTTTGCCTGTTCATGTCTCTGATGGAGGAGAGGCTGACTAAAAAAAAAAGAATTTAAGCACTGTTATTTCTGTGAGTGGTGTCCGGTTCCTGGTATGAATGTATGCTTAGCTTCATGCTCTTTGATCTGTGTTACTTCTGAGGTGAGCACCGTGGACCGTAGAGCGGCTCTTTTTGCTGCATAAGCAACTACTAGAAGTGAGCTTCCGTAATGAATATTTGTTGCTGACTGTAACACTTTCTACCTCCTATTTGTAGTCTGATTTACCCCATGCCTTATACTGAACTGGGAGCCAAAGTGCTTCTGACCGCTTAAGAAGGCTGAAGTGATTTATGGGCCTCAACTTAATATCAAACTGAAGTTGCAAATGGCCAACCTTTCACCCCTACTGGGGTCAATAGGGGCAGTCCAGACACCACGGTACTTGATCCTCCATTGTGAATGCAGTAAAAGTCTTAACCCATTAGGTCCCATAGCCACCATATGGCATCAGAATCATCCATTGCTGAACCCAACCCAAAATGGCCATGGGGAGAGAATGAGTTAAGGGATAGGCAGGAAGGTATAACTCATTGCATTCCTTGGTTAGAGCAGTGAAGGATGTGGAGGGGGCATTGTCAATGAGACTGGTAATTGAGGTGAGGTGGTTTTCCTGCCTGGAATGCAAATAAAAAAGGGACTATCAAGGGCTAAGCATCACAGCCTGGTGATTAGAAGTCCATCATTATCCATGTTGATGTTAATTACAAACCTGTAGGAAACACAAGTCCTGAGTATATGAGGTGACCATTCACAGAAATATGGATGTTTCTGAAGAAAAAATTACAAACAGTTATCTTTTCCAAGGTCCATCTAGCCCAAAGGACTAATGAAATGCTGTAATGGACCATTTGGCAGACTGATGCTTGGCTATTGGTCTGGTGCAATAGGTAGATTTTTGTTTTTCTGTTCCTGTTACCAAGAGAGATACCAGTATGCCGTGGATTGACTTCACTTGCACCAGAAGGGAGATGGGGTACTCAGCATGAGAAGTGGCAGAGCAGTCAGGGGATTTATAATAGAGGATAAGTTGGATGGGGCAGTGCAGGTGATCACCAAGGGCTGAAAGCAGATGCAGGTGATCACTGAGCTAAGAAAGGCAGAACAGGACAGTGCCAGGACAGGAAAGCACAGAGGATGGGTAGAGAAGCATCTGTGGTCAACCACCATTACTAGCATGTAGGGAAATATGAGAAATACACCCTGCAAAATGATCAGGCCTGTGGTCCTGATACACTCTAAGAAAGGTTATAGGAATACATACTATTCCAAAGGCATACAAGTAAAATGAGAGTGTGTTGGGACATTCTTCATATGGGAGGGAATAACTGCAAAGGAAAAAAGGACAACAGGAGACCAAGGTTCACAGAGTCTACCTGGGTTGAACTAAGAGAACTGGGGGGCGCACAGTAGGTATGTTGAAGGACCCCAAATCACTCAGCAGAGTACAGTGTTCATTTGGTAATGGGAGTTTTGAGATCAGTCAAATCATATGCAGTGGTGATCCTGAGGACTTTCAATTTATAAAGGATAAACTGTCTTCTCCAGAGGACTAACAGCAGGGATAAATGTTTTTGTCTGTCTTCAAGGATCCCTTCCTACAGCAGCATGTCCAACAGGAGACTAGGTTTGAGATCACCATTGAAGTTGTTCTCAAGAATGAGGACGGAGTAATTTCTAGTGTGAATGTGAAGGATTTGGTGGGAGGTAAAGACCACAACTGAGTAATGCAGCTGGATCTACAATTATGAAATGTTTATTCACAGTTGCCTCACAGGCAGAATAACACATATGAAAAGTGCACTGTTAAAATCGTGAATCAGGTCTCAGAATCCTGGGCAGCACACCCCGACATCTCATGCTGTGATGCACTTCTGCTGCTCCCTTGAAACAAAGGAGACCGACTGAACTTCAGTCACTGGGACATGGAACTCCAAAGTGTGAACTTTGCCAAGATTAAGGTTCTGGAGTCCATTAGTCAGGAGCAGCTACATGACAAGTGGCTAATTGAGTGTTGCTACAGGAGGGTGTCATAATTTATTCATTCCTCCTGGATGAAACAAGAGCACAGGCTGCTCTGACATGGGACTGTGATCTGAGTTTCTCGACTCAGATAAATAGCATCAAAATATGTGGGTGCTGTGGGGGAGAAAGGAAGTGGTGGGATAGTGGGTGTGTTGAGTGGGGGGGGGTCTTTATTGAACTGGGGCTGTTGTGGCTTGTGCCAGGATGGAAGGAGGTAGAGAAGTTCCTGATTTTGTGCAGGTAGGGGGACAATTTTTTTTATTATAAGAGTAAATAATAGTTAATTATTATTACTGCGTGGGTGGAGTCATGCTGACATATTGCTGTGGCACAGGAGAGAGAAGGGACTATGGAGGCATGTGACCAGATACCCGGAGTCTGTCCTTCCACAGGAGAATTGAACCACAGCCCCATGCAGTCTTCTGCATTCACTACAGTGCTGTTCATTTGTGTTTCCCCCTTCCCTCCACTGTACAAATCTTTTGTTGCCATGCTCACCTCCAGCTCACTTCCAGTCAGCCTGCTTGTTCCCTGAAAGAGTCAATTTTGATAGTCCCAGAAAAAGTAAAACACAGAAGGGAATATAATTATTGATAATAACCTTTCTGGCTCACTGTCTGGTCCACAAATACAAATGCCATCACAAAGTTCTCCTTCTTGGGTTCTGCACAAAACGAAGGTTGCTAGGCAACCAGCTCCTTTACCAAATGACCTGAATACACTGCCTGCCTCAGGGAAAGTGTTTCCCGATATTAGAAACTCACAAAATAGTATCTGTTTCTCTGGTATCTAGTTGCACCCCCACCCTCCAACCCCCATTCCCATACATGTTTCTCCTGGTGTCTAGTGGCACCCCCCAACCTCCGCTCCTCATTCCCATTGATGTTTCTCTGGTGTCTAGTGACACCCACACCCTCAGATCCCCATTCCCATTAATGTTTCCCTGGTATCTAGTGGCACCCCCACCCTCCAATTCTTGTTCCCATTAATGTTTCCCCTGGTGTGTGTTGGCAACCCCCACCCTCTGATCCCTGTCCCCGTTTTGGACCTGTAATAAAGAAAACCATCCATTGATGTTTTTTTAACCTGTAAAAAAGAAAATGGTCCCTCATTGATCTGACCCCCCACCCGACCTCCCACTGAGCAGTCACCACCCACACCCTCAATACACCCCACACACACCATCACTCACTTGAACAAGTCACACAACGAAGATCTATTCTGCAACCGAAGACATGTCTTGGTCCTTGAACCAGGAACTGTGATCTGAAAACTAAGGTAAGTGCTGTTTCATGTATTTCAGTGGGGTTTTAAACTTTGATGCATAAGTTTGGCAGTTTGGCATATTTTCACCCCAGATTTTCAACATGGCTTTTGTGCGATTCCACCTCTTGACTAATGCCAGTGGAATTATTCAAGTCAGGCCCGAAAGTTGTTTTTGCAGTCCCATGGCAAAATTAACTTTCGGGCATAATTTTAAAATATTCACTGACCTTGTTCATCAGGTTTGGTTATAAAATGACTATGTTGATAATTTCAGATGAAAATATTTAAAAATTACTACAATTTTGACTCTATAATAGCCCACCTCAAGGTAGACCTTTATTGTTGGTCCCTTCTACCACTTTCCATGTGGGGGAGAGTGCATATTATAAAAATGAATGTCCTCCCTCAGTTGCTGTGTCCCCAACAAATGTAAAATGGCTCACTTTCTCAGTCATGGTTTACGCAAGTTCATAGGATGCTTGCCTCCTTCCTTTGGCAGGGGAAGCAGGCCAGGTGGGCCTGGTCCAAACTGATGCATTGGAAATTTGATGGGGGGATTGCAAGCACCCAATTCCTTTTATACTATCTGGCATCACACTGAATTAGGCTCTCTCACTGGCTGAAATCCCCAGAAGTGCACTCATCTCGTGGCTACCTTTCCCTGTGGCTGGAGACTGAATGCTCCTTATGCAGGGTTAGAGGACTGGATATGCATTCCCTTCCCTTCCTCACTAGAAACAAATTGCCGAAACAACTGCAAAGCATGCCCTTGGGAGCTTCTCTCCAGACTCAGGCCCAACTCAACTCTTATCTGAAGAACAACCCCAGTCTAAATATTTCCTAACCACTCTTCTAGAGTCTGATCTTCCTGATCTCTGGGAAGATGCTTTCCAAGAACAGGTTTTGGCCTGATATTAACATAGACTTAGTCAGTGATTTGGTTATCGACCATAAATGAATGCCATTTCAGGAGGCGCGTTTACACTTTGGTTGGTCTGTTAAGTTGGTTTCTCGTTACCTCCAAATTTCTCATTTATTATTGAACCACTTTGGTAGTGGCCTTTGGTATAGTCCATTTAATGCCGGTCTCATTTCCCTAATTAACTCAGCACCAAAGTCTCATTTGATCTCATATTACTACCACTCATTACAATTATTAGCAGAGGGCCCATGGTACTATGGGTGGGACCAGGTTCTGCGATCCTCTCTTCTGAATAGGAATTGGTCACTCATCTGGAAGCATCTCTATGCTTACATCAAATGGGATCAATACCACTTTATGCAATTCTGGATCATTCATGACCTGTTTTATACCCCGGTTAAATGGCACAAGATGGGCTGGCTCCACTCATATGTATGCTCCAGATGTACCGAAGAACCCGGGACCCTCCTGCATAGTCTTTGGTCCTGTGAAAAAGTTGCCCTCTTCTAGACAGCCCTCCAAAACCTACTGGGGTCATCAGATAAGTTTTCCCCAGATGATTGTGTAACTGGGGACTACTGTACAGGGAATCAGAGACCACATATGGCTCTCATCACTGCCTGTGCTAAAAAAATATTCTTAGGCATTGGTTAGATTGTAATATCCCCACGTACCTTGAATGGTACAAAGAAGTAATGTTTGCACTATAAGCAGAGTGCCTCATAGCAAGTTCGTCTAACAATATGAGCAGGTTCAGTACCCTGTGGGAACCCCTTTATACACTGCTGACTGTCTCAGTGACACCCAATGTCCCTTAACATCCATGCACTCGACCAGTCACCTACTGTCAATAGCTCTTTCTCTTACTATCTTTTATCCTCCTATGGCAGGGAGGGTGGGGGATTGCTGGGGGGAGGGAGGGAGGGGGTGTTGTAGGGAGGGATGGTGTTATATTGTCATTCTGTTTTATACTTAAATATTTAGGGTTCCATAATACTAAGATGAACATGAGGGACAGTACATCATTTTCTTTACTTACTGCATTTCTGAAGCTTGCAATATTCTTCTATTTCTGTTTCTGGTTTATGTCACTTGTATATGCTGGAACTCAATAAAGTATATTCAATTAAAAAAAATATTTAAAAATGGCAAAGTTATTAGCATATGTTAAAATGTTGCAACTTATGTTTATAACTTTGGTAATTTTCAC
This sequence comes from Neoceratodus forsteri, assembly GCA_016271365.2. Taxonomy (NCBI): domain Eukaryota; kingdom Metazoa; phylum Chordata; order Ceratodontiformes; family Ceratodontidae; genus Neoceratodus; species Neoceratodus forsteri. The sequence continues at coordinate 997,221,760 of CM057458.1, read as the reverse complement.
TAGTTTGAGCCCACAGTTTCAACATAGCCATTTTTTCTCATCACCTCATGAACATGAAAACTGTCATTTTTCACATCCTGAGCAAAATGTGTTTTTGCACTTGTGGCAAGAAATGATGCCATGAAATCACCTTACAGGCATGTTTTGACATTTGTCTCCACTCTTGTTCACCAGGTTGGGTCATGAGAAGGCTATATTGAAAATTTGGGGTAAAAATATTATAAAACAACAAAGTTATGAATGCAAAATTACAATTTGCAATTCACAGCCATAATTTTGATCATTTTAAGTGGACAATGTACCTTTAAAGCAGCATGGCAGCAGTGTTGGCTCTAACCAGAATTTGCTGTAATAAGTATATGCTCTCATGGGTTCAGGGAGGAGGGGATTGGAGGTTTGAATGTGATGGGGGTACTTAAAAACATCAAGTTTAGGGGGCTTGCACAGGGTGGATGAGGTTTTTGGTTTTTTTTCACAGTAAACTGCTACGGATTCCAAATCAGATCAGACTTCTGTATCCAAATCTGATTTGGAATTCTAATATTTAGGATTTGGAATTTTTGATAACTTTATCCAAAAATCCTTAATCCTAGATTTTGGGCAGAAATGATTAGAGATGCAGCAAATTTAAATTTCGCTGGTGAAGTGGACGCAAAGTGGGCACTTCATGTTGCTACTCCGCTATGCGGAGTGGGCAATGCACAGTACTCACTTTGCCTTGTCATTACTACTTCGCATTAAGGTGGAATGGCAATGTGAAGTAAGGTGAAGTCATTGTTTTTAATGGACTTGGCGTTCCTCATTATGATTCTAAGTGATCCACTTAGTGTTTCAGATTTGGCAGCCCCCCCACACATCACATGGCTTACAGTATTGTAAGCCACATGCTCTTTGGCTAGGCAGGAAAAAAGTGAGTCATACAAGCAGACACTTTTACTTTCTCCTGTGCAGATGGAGAGAGACTAGTGTGTTTTGTGACTGCTGATACTTTTAGATCAGAGCGAGGAGGAGATTTAAACATTGATTTAGACCCAACAGCTTTTTTAAAAGCTACATTTTTTTGTCTTTTCTGTACTCTTTTTTCACTTAATTTGTTCTTTTTGTACATTTTATTTTTCTTACCTTTATAAGTAGTTAGTTGTTTGCCTGTGTCTGTGTTACTGTGTGTGTGTTGTGTGGCAGTGTGAGTAGTGATTGCTCGGACTGAGGGAGCTCAGTAGGAGAGATGGACCAGGGTGAGGGAATGTCTAGGATAGGGCAGCCTTGAGAGAGTGTGGTAGTAGTAAGCATCGTACTGTGTGCCTGTGTGGAGGGCATGGGCACCCATTCCTGTTGGACCACTCAGAACTTGTGAGTGCCACCGAAGCAGGACCAGCACTCCGTGAATTTGCCTTCACTCTGCAGATCACTTTGTGGAGCAAATTGGAGCCACTTCGCCCACCACTAGAAATAATAGATATGCATGTAGCAAAACAGGTATCTGAGCAACCCAAATGAATAATAAAATTATTGGTGCTATGCAAGATGACTTATGTTTATGTCTTTATGTCTTATGTTTATATGTAGAGCTCTTGGCACCTTATGGTTGTAAGAGTGCACTCTTGAATTCTGTGGGTTAGAAAATGGAAGGTGAAGCAGAACTGTTCTGGCACACAAATAATCCAAGAAGAAACTCTTGTAACCACAAGAGACTCAGGAACTGTACAAAGAAACATATTTACATAGCATCCCGCCTCTGAGGCTCGGGGCACTGTACATAAAAATCATAAAACAGAACTTTGATTAAATATATAAAAGCATAAATCACATTAAGAGGGACAGAACTTGTAACCAAATTCATAAAAGGCAAGTTAAATCAAGTATGTTTTAAAGCCTTTTTAAAGGCCTCCTGAGGAGCTCTACCAAAGGTTGAAAAGCAGTGAGTTTCACAGCTAGTGAACTGACACTACTAATGCTATATCCTATGACAATTGTAAGCATACCCATGGAATCACCAGAGGAGGTGATCTGAAGTATAGGGATGCAAAAGGTCTTTAATATAGATCAGGCTAAAATTATGGTGGGCTTTGAAAGATATGTGCAGTATGCTTCTGCCACCAAAAAGGGAGTGTTCTGTGGCACCATTGTCAGTCTACTTTTACCAGTTAGCAAGAGTTGTGCTTTAGTTACATGAAATTTATAAATGAAGAATTGTGCAAACTTCTTAACCATTGGTATTATTATAGGGATGGCAGTCGCTGGGTCAGAAAATATAAAGTGAAGGATTGTCAGCACACAGCATGACCTTTCGCTGTGTCCTGAAGCTTTATGTTACCCCCAGTATCTCTTCAGCCTCATGGATCCTGCTAGCCAGAGTTTCTGCTGCTAGAGTGAAATGAGTGAAATGCAGTCTGGAGATGCGGCACCCCTGCCTCATCCTTCTTTGGTGCAGGAATTCATCCCACAGCCATGCATCAACAGCGTCTTTGACCTTAGGCACTGCATAATCTCACTAAGTCAACATACTGCCAGCCCAATCCTAACTTTTGCAATACCTCAAAATGTAATTCTTCCTCAGTGCAATCAAATGTTTTTTTGGCATCCGTGGACAGCATGAATGCTGACTCTGCATGTCAAGACCCTACCTGTACCACACTGAACTTCCTTCGCATATTGTTATACTGTACTAAAGGTACCCCTGACAAACCCAGTCTGATTTGGGTGCATCACATCAAGCAAGAACTGTTCCAACTTTCACACTAATACTTTTTCCAAAATTTTACGATCGCAGCTAAGCAATGATATGGTATGACATGATGAGTACTTTGTGGGTTCTTTCCCCAGATTTGGGATAACACAAACTGCCACCTTTAAATGTTTGGATGACCTCCTGTATCTCTAGGATAGTTACAAGGGCTGTCAGGCAGACTGCCTGCTCCCCTTGGAGCTGGAGTATGTTAATCCTGTATAAGAATTCACTTGTCTTCTGAAGTTTCCTTTGGCGCTCAGATGTATGTAATTGTTCGTACAATGATGCAAAGATCTGTCTCTTTTGCTTAGCCTTATTTAGCATGTTTCATGAGGGGTCCTGCATTGTGGAAACCAAATTTAAGGTTTGTCTTCCCCATGTCAACTGAGCCAACAGAGACCCTGGCTTAATACCCCATTTTAACAACATTTGAGAGTTGATGCTCAGGGTACGGTGGAAAGGATAAGAAGGGACATGGCAAGGTTAGAAGAATGATCAAGTGTATGGCAGCTTAGATTCAGTGCTAAGAAGTGCAAGGTAATGCACCTGGGAAACAAAAACCCAGGGGAAGAGTACACAATGGAGGGGGGAGATACTAACAACAACAAAAATGGAAAGAGACCTGGGAGTAGTCTTATCAGATGACTTAAAGGTGGGCAAGCAATGCGAGAGGGCAGTAAGGAGGGCTGGGGGGGGAAACAGGGATGCATAGGGAGAGGCATCACCAGTAGAAAACAGGAAGTTGTTATCACTCTGTACAGACAGCTGGTGAGACCCCATCTAGAGTACTGTGTGCAGTTCTGGAGACACAATCTCCGCAAGGACATAGACAAGATGGAAGCTGTCCAGAGGAGGGCAACTGAAATGGTGCAGGGTCTGCACCAGAAGACATATGAGGAGAGACTAAAGGAGCTTAATTTGTATAGCCTCGAGGAAAGGAGGGGGGGGACATGATAGAAATGTTCAAGTACCTCAAGGGAATCAACAAAGTTCAAGAGGGCAGCATCTTTCAAAAAAAGAGGTGCACAAGAACAAGGGGGCACAATTTGAAGATAGAGGGGGGGTGGCTCTGGGGTAATGTAAGGAAGTATTTTTTCACAGAGAGGGTTGTGGATGCATGGAACAACCTTCTGGAGGAGGTTGTGGAGTCAAAAACAGTGGTTGAATTCAAGCATTCATGGGACAGTCATAAGGCAATTCTAGGGGGTGGGGGTAGAAAGAAGTATGCTGCTGGTTAACTAGGATCTGCAGCTTATCAATTAGGTAAGGAAATGGGCAGACTGGGTGGGCCAAGCGGTCCTTATCTGCCGTCAGATTCTGTGTTTCTATGTTTGATGGGCGAGGAAGATAGAGAATTGAGCGTTAGCAGTCAGTAAAAGACTGAAGGCTTCTCTGACAGCTGTGAGTTGCCTTTGGGCACTCCACCAATTTTTCAATAATTTATTTCTTCTCAAGATCCCTGAGTCTACCCTCCTGTTCTGTGTCTCTTTCTCTCTCTCTCTCTCTCCCCCTCTCCCTCTTTCTGTATAGGCATTACTCATGCCCCTCAATGTATGCCTCTCTGGCCTCCAAAAAATCAAGCATAAGGAGTCGGGGGTTGTTTTTCTCTGTATAAAGTTCCAACTAGTGCTGCATATAGGAAAAAAACACCTAGACTGGCAGGGAGCATGCTACAAAATATCATGAGAGATCACTCCTTTTACCACAGTTTAAAAAAAGTGCGATACTCCAGATAAACCTGCCATCACAGTTGAATGTCCACTGTGCTGCATCCACTTAGCTGTTAAATTCTTTTCTAGTCCTCTTCTCCCATCTTGCAACTTATTAGTCCCAGCTGTTAGTTTAGGGCAGTCTTGATCTCCACTAATTCCCTTCCCTTCTGTGTTCTGTATGTCAGTGTACCTGTAGCTGCAGACTATAGTTCAATTATTTTCCATACCATCATCGTGAGGAAGGATGAGGGCTGAAGGAGCATGGTACCGGTACAGTAAGCATGGCTATGTGCTGTATTACACGAATAACAATTACAAAGGCTCACCAGCACATACATATCCTCTGCAGCTTAGCCCAGCACTCACATCGTCGGAGTGCTGGCTGGGGATATTGAGAACAATAGTTTGTGGTTATAGTAAGCAGGGGGAAGGGGTTGCAGGATAAGATCAGCCCTATAAAAATGTAAAATACTGTAAAGTAAGTGACTATAAAAATGATTTCTGCTTGTATTTTGTGTAATGGGGGATTTCTTGGTCCCAGAGCATTTCTACGAATGAGCTGAAAGTTCCCCTTTAATACATGATATATTGAGAAGATAAAATAATCTAATTTAACAAGATGTGATAGTCTATATAATTTCATATTTATGGTTTTTTTTTGTATAATTATTAATTATTTTTATTTAAATGCAAATGAGACATGATTCATGAACTTGAAACATGACTTGGGCTAGTTCCAAATCATAATGATCACAAAACAGAGATCGCTATTAAGGCGAGTGTATATCGCCAAAAAGAAAATTGGAAATATACACTTTAAGGCAACCCGACATCCGGATACAAAAAAGTGTCCCCCTGTGCCCCCCCTTGTGAGAGGCTTTTCCCCCTGCAACCCCCTAAATTAGGATTCTCAACCCCAGGGGGGTGAATGTCAGGGAGGGGGCTAAATCTGACTGTCAGGCAAAAATTAAGTGCTGCAGCTCGCACCTATGGCAAAATGTAACCCAGCTCTGAACCCAGTACCTGCTCTGCCAGAGCTAGCCCCCTACACCACCATGCCACATGGCTAGCTCGGCAAGAGCAGGTACTCCAATCCCTGAAAACCCCTTTCCTGTCCCTCCCCTCTTCCCCTCACTATTCTCCTCCTTCTGTTTGCCCTTCTCTATAATTGCTGTCCCACACCCTCGCTATTTTACAGGGTAGCCCACAATAATAGCACCTAAAATGAGTTGCTATATTTCTAGTTGCTCATTTTGGGTCACTATTATTATGTTATACCCTTGAGCTTTCCACTTGTCTCCTTTCTTTTATGCTGTTTTCAGTGGCCACAGATTGGGCAGTGAAAGCAAGACGATTTGTTCAGGAACCAGTCTTTAAGTTTCTGGATGGATCACTTCTATCCTCAGTAGGGGAACTGGAAGCACTCAAAGAAGGTATAGAAGGAACCTTGAATGTTTTTGGATTGCCCAGATTGGTTTCATTACCAGATGTGCTGGATGACAGGCATAGAAAGCTGCTTGTACTGTAGTGATAATGGAACCAGTGGATTTCTAGAGACTGATGAACCATGGTTTCTTTGGTTGTACTACCACCCAGTCCCTGTTAGACCATGACCAGCTCCTTCTCCACCACCACCACTTGTAGTACTTGTACTTTGTAGAATTGGAATGGTGGAACATTTATCTGCTCCTTTCCTCTCCTTCTCTTCTCTTCATGTTTTGAACACTCACTGACAACACACACATGACAGATGATGATACGAGTCCCATGATGCAACCACTGCTAGACACCAAGAATGATGAGTCACAGTAGTTGCCTCAATGATGCTATATATGCCAACATGACATGCATGAAGTAGCTACATTGCTGGACATCACAGCAGAATGCTGCACCAGGCAGGGGGTGCTCAGGCAAAAGAACAAAATATTTTCAGAAAAGACCAGCACTCACCACCACAATGAAAACACTGCTTGCTGATTCCAGGTGCAAAATGTATTTAAAGAGCCAATAAAAAGCATGTCTTAGCTAGTTTCAGACTAACCGTTCTTTATCAAAAGACATGTCTTTTGATAAAGGACGGTTAGTCCAAAACTAGTCAAGATGTGCTTTTCATTGGCACTTCAAATACATTTTGCACCTGGAATCAGTGAGCAGCATTTTCATTGTGGTGGTGAGTGCTGGACTTTTCTGAAAATATATAGCTACATTGCTGTATGACTCATGAGATGACAGGGAAGAGTTGTACCATTTGGCCAGCAGTCCTCCTTCCCCAATTAACAGACCGCACACACAACCTCACTGAGAAAACATGGACCAGATATTGAAAGCAGGTGCAATGCTTGCATCAATCCTTGTGGCCGTGCTGTGTGGCATCACAGTTTTGCAATAGCCAAATGATGCAACTGCACCCAGTGTTTTTAATATCTGATGCAGTAATGATCCTTGGACCTGCTGTGTGGCAACACACAGTTAAGACTGGCTGTAAGCTGCTTCTAGAGGCATGCAGCAGACGTGAGCATTGTCCCATGCTAGACCACAGAAATATGGTCTAGAGGTTGTATAAATGATGCAAGTGATAGAAAATCCCTTTTGATTCCCCGTATTTGGTGCAGCATATCTCTGATGCAACCTGGGACTTACAGAAAAAAACGAGCTTTGAAAATCCACCCACTTGTGTCTCATACAGCAGCCTACTTTACTTTTTTATCAATTAACTGTCTGATTGGCTGACATGGACAGGCATAAAATAAAAACATGGATGCTGTGCCCTGTACCAAAACGAGTCAGTAGAGCAGAAAACAGTGGGGCAGTGGAGAGTAAGTGCAGAAGGGGCTGGGAATGGGGGCTACATTGTAGCCCAATGGAAGAGGTAACACTGGTGACACAGTAAAGAAATCTGTATATTAAAAAATAATAGCTAACATGAATGAAGTTTAATAAACACCCAGATATAGATGCATATTGTTGCGCTACAACCCCGTCTTTTCCAAGGTTCAGTGTGATTGTCTAGTTTTATTGTAAGATCACTGTACAAATAAATAACCTGCTTTCCACGTGTATTCATTTCAGGTTAGAAGTGCCTCACGAACTGTGCAGTGTACTGTTTCCACCCATCCCAAGCCCTTCAAACAAAGTTAAAAACTTACTGGTATCAGAAGAGTTGGTCATTCAGGTGAGATAAAATCTCTAAAAATAAATAAATGTTACCTTTCTCTGAGGGCAAATTCTAAATGTGTTGTTGTTTCCATTCAAGCTGTTTATCTTAGACACGTAGATATCATTGCCTAATGTTAACAGGCATTTCACTTTGACAAAAGAATCCTGCCATGGCCACTGAGCTACAGCAGCACTGGAATGTCTGCTTTGGTACAAGAAGTGGAATATGAATTGTCATATGTTTTATTGGTATTTTTAAATGTTTAGATAGATTTTTCCCAGTTTATTGCCAAACGTAAGAAGGAAAGATATTTAAAGCAAATAATACATGGTAAATGGTGAGGGTACAGCTCTGAGCATTAAAATAATGCAGTGCCTCTAATCCAAGCTGTGGTTAATTCATGATAAACTTGATTACTTGATAATCTTGATTCTGTCTTACATAGGTGTAATATCATAAATTCTGAAAACATACTAAGTAGAGTAAATTGTCTGTGTATCAAGATGGCAACTATTTTCATCTGCAAACAGAAATACAGAATATCCTTGGCAATCATCAGTAGTAAAAGGATTAGTCAGCCCACCTCCTGATGTGGAGTACTCCAGGGCCCTCTGTCATGGGAGATGGCTGACGGTGTTCTTTTTAAATTGTCTTTAAGGGACCCTGGGACTTCATTATTCCTTTTTATCCAGCGGTATCACTTTACACTTCACTAAATTCATCAACATTTCCCGCTTTTGTGTTCAGTCAGGCATCCTGTCTAAAACTTAATGTAGTTCTAAAACTTGATTTTTAGTTTCCACAACCCCTTCTTATTTCATATCATTGGCAGACATTTGGACTAAATGTGCTATTTTGCTATTCATGTATGGAATGTAAACTTTAAAACAGACTGGCCCCAATATCAGTCCTTGTGACACTTCAGTCAGTACCTCACCTTTTCACCAATATATGCCATTTAGTCTTACTCCTCATGTCCTTTGAGGTAAACAATTTTCAATCCACTTATTTACTATATGTCTCTACTTTGGCTTTTTATATTGTTCCCTCCATTTCCACATCTTCCTCTGAAAGATTCATCATGCACATGGAAGTTCATCCTCATAGCTTTGGAATGTTTAAAAGGTGGTCTTTCAGTTTAGTCAGTATAACTGTTCAGGATCCATTCAGACTTCCTCTGAAACATGATCTGCTTAAACTAGGACAAAGTGTTTCACCAAAATCCAGCTCAGCCCCAGCTGGCAGCTTGGCTTCCGAGTGGCAGAGGTTTATGAAGTTAGGATATTCAGAGAAGGTAGTGGACACTCTCCTGCATTCACAGAAACTGTCAACATTCACTACATTCAATACAGTCCGGCCAACCTTTGCAGATTGGGCCAAATAGTCAGGTATCTAACCAAGAAACATCTCCTTGGCTCAAAGCTTAGATGTTTTTACAGATCTGTGTGGACAAGGGCCTTTCCCTCAGTGCCGTCAGAGATCAGCATTTGGAGCAGTTCTTGGACCATATGAAGGTTCTTCCATGGGGACTCCTGTGGATATGGCGTGGTCTTAAAAGCAATTAGCAGAACCAGGCTGCTGTATAGATTGACTGTCTTAATATGGGATCTCAATAACATTCTTAATCCACTGAGTGTGTTATCTTTAAAACCTCTGCAACAGGTTCCAACAGACATTCTTTCAATCAAGGTCTGTTTTCTAGTTGTAATTTTCTCAGCAAGATGAATCAGAGAGTTGTACACTCTGTCGCACAAAGAACATTACCTGGGGTTCCATCAGGATAAGGCAGAGTTGCATATAGACATGGTGATTTCTTTTTCTTTTCATGTTAACCAAGAGGTTTAACTTCCTTCCTTCTGTCTGAAGTCAATAATTGACATGGAAAAGCAGTTGCACAAGTTTGACATACACACAGCAGTCAAAAATAGCTCATATTAATGCAATCATTTTAGAGATCAAATATTCTTTTGGTGCTGTTTAGCAGTGTTAAGAGAAGCCAACAAGCTTCAAGGCCATGTTGGCTAAATGGGTCACACCATGTATAGCAACTGTTCATGTGGCTGTGAAGTTGCAGCAGCCAGCATTAACTAAAACATATTTGACCAGGCCTGGCAGACTCCTGGACAGAATGAACAGAAACTTCTGTAGCTAACTGTGCAAGGCAAGTGCCTGGTCTTCCTTGCACACAGCCTGCATTTTCTAACAACTACCTGTACTGCCTGCAAACTTATCTGGGAGACTGCTACTGAATCATCAAGTCACCAGCATCTGCAGGTATTCTCCTGCTTTTGGACACATTTTATTACCTGAACTGTGTTCTCTTTGGCAGGCAGGGGACTCAGGGACAAGCTGGTGGCCAAGAGCATATTACGTGCTGGGGCACAGCACAATAAAAGCCCATGCCACCCATGCAGCACACATGCGAGCACCACTTAGTCACAGAATTGTACTTGCTGGTGGGATGGAACAATAGAAGAGGGTGCTATATTGTGTCTAAATTGGTAAATATACTTGAATTTAGAGTGCCTGATAAAGATTTGATCATTGTAAAGTGTAAGATTGGTTGGGAAAAGGGAGGGTGAGCAATGTATGCTCTGGTGGGACTGTTAGTATTGGGTACTATTGGGAGTTGTGTAGTTATAACTGGGTTGGACTGATTGCTGTTGCTTGATGTTGTTTGGATGCCAGTGGCTTATAATTGGAATGGGATGTTTGCTAGTGCCTGAGGTTATTTAGACATGAGCAATTTGTAACTGTAACCTCAGAAAGTTACTTGTACTAGTGATATTGGCCGGTGATATTGGCAATCATAGTAAATTAGACCGCTGGAGGGGGTTAATTTCACCTAGGCCTCAGACAACGTCAGCACTAGTATTTACTCACATTACTACCATTACTTGGATAACTGATTTTAAATTGTGGTTAAAAACATATAAGCTACATTTGTACTTAAATTAAAAATTATTGAATAACTCAGAATTTTATTCATTTTATTTTGGTCCCAATTTCAGTTGCACAGTTCGACTTTGTACCACATTTGTTACTGAAAGTTAATCATGAATTGTAAGGGCCTGATAAGGGTGTGCATCTCCCTCATCTGATGGGAACTAGGGAAATCTACTTTGTCTGACTAACGTAATACTGAAACCGTGGATTGAACCAGGGCTGGACACTCCACTGCTCTTATAATAACAAAAGAGATTGGATGGGGGGAAAATGCTTTCATCTGGACTTCTGGGCCACAGATTTGAAAATGACCTACAGAAGATGTTTACATTGACAACTGGTAAGGCCCAGATAACCCAAATTACTCAATTTATAAGACTGCTATTCTAAATATAAGGGTAGTGAAAATAAAAGTGTTCAATAAGATCTTTAAGGGTAATCAAAATTACATTTTTAATTTTTCTGACTGTATTTGGGGATGTACACCCAAATCGGGGCCCACCTCTGTATGGGCTTTGAGTAAATGTTGCACATGAGGTTCATTTAGAACCCTTTTACATCAGGGTTTTAGTATTCTTCATTTTAACACGTGAAGTATTCAAAACAAGACAAACATAATTAAAACATGGATTTACAGTTGTAGTCCAGACTTAGTAATAATCCCAGAGACATGGTTAAATACCAAAACTGATGACACACAAGTCAACATTTCAGGTTACCAACTATGGCGGAGAGATAAAAATAAAAGAGGGGGATGCATTTTTACTTATAGAAAGGAAGAATTAGTGTTAACAGACAAAAGTCCAAACTCAAATATTGGAAGGATACAGGTTCTAATGTTAGAGTTAAAGGTACCACACACAAAGCAGATGGTAATAGTTAATATCTATTGTCCCCCAAATGTTAATCCTGGGATATTTAATTTTCTACAAGATTATCTGCAATAATTTAAGGACACCCATGAAAGTATAGCAGTAGTTGTTTTCAATACAAATTAGCGGACCGTAAAAGAGGGACACCCACTTGTTAACTTTCAGGTTACTATGGGTTTTAGTCAGATGATCAGGGAGTCAACTATAATTAATATGAAATATCCTAATTCTTCATCAACAGTAGATCTGATATTTATTCATTTTCCATCATATTATGATAGATGTGGTATCCTTCCAGAGTCTTTTTTGGATCACCGAGTGATTTATTGCATTAGGAATAAGACACAAAGTTTGGGGTGGGAATAGACTGATTAGATGGAGATGCTATACATATTTTGATTATGTGAATTTTATGCTAGACTTGGAAAAGGTTTCTTGGGACAGAATATACCTGACACTGTTTGTAAATGATGCCTGGTCTTTTTTTATGTAATTGAATTTTTAAAAGTTCATTATAAACATGTCTCAATGAAAACAAATTAAAAAAAAATGAGCCTCGGTACACCCCAGAATTAATGAAACTTTGGAAGGAAAGGAATGCAAGTTGGTCTAAAGCTAAAAAGAAAGATACTGTGCGGATTGCAATGAATATAAATAATTACGCAATAAATATGTAAAAGAAATCAAAATGGTAAAATGAAAACAGTACTTAAAAAATTAGATGACTGCTCTCATAAACCCAGAGAATTTTGGAAACTAATGACAGGTTTATTAAATGGCAATAGCCAAATAACTACTAGCAGTTTTCAGATAGATGGTAAAACAATTCCATTATCACAAGAAGTAGTGGACTGATTTAATAAATTTTTTTGTTAATATGGGCAGTGATGATGGAGCTAGAGATAACACCCCAGTTGTACAACAAAATCAATCATTTTCACTATCTCAGTTTTCTTTTGCTGAAACTACAGTTGAAAAAGTAATGATAGAACTCCTAAAATTAGATATAACAAAAGCAATAGGATTAGACAATATCCCATCAAAATTACCAAAATATGCATTGCCAGTAATAGCCCCTCCTTTAGCACAAATCTTTAACCAGTAATTGGGTTTGGCAGAATTCCTGAATGTATGGAAGAACTCAAAAGTAGTTTTAATTTTTAAATCATGGTTGAAAACAGAATTGGGAAACTATCATCCGATTTCTCTTCTTTCACAGGTATCAAAGATTTTTGAATAACTGGTATCAGACCAACTAAAAGACTATTTAGAATCACATAACAGGATAAATAGTTTTCAGTCAGGATTTAGATAGAAACATGGAACTGTCTCAGCCCAGGTGAAGGTTGTGAGTGATGTGCAGTTTGCCCTTGACAGGAGGACACCGGTGGGTGCCATTTTTGTGGACTTGTCCAAGGCTTTTGATACCTTGGACCATGGCATCCTCCTGTCCAGGCTAAACCTAATGGACATAACAAGAAACAGTAATAAATGGCTTCAATCATAGCTTAGTGGAAGGCAACAGATGGTAACAATAGGGAATTTTTCATCTACACTTTTGCTAGTAAAAACTAGAGTCCCTCAAGGCTCAATTTTGGGCCCGTTATTATTTAACTTGTATGTGAATGGTTTAAGTTTTTTAGATCCTCTAATATCATTTCACTTGTATGCAGATGACACTATAATTTATACATCAGATACATCAACAGAACAAATTCAACATAGATTGCAGTTTGCGTTTAATGAATTACAAACATTTTAGAGACCACAAACTGGTTCTAAATTCTATTAAAACTCAACTTGTCTTATTTAATTGGAATATCAAAAATGAAGCAGGGAAAATGAACATCAAAACATTTGAGGAAGTGGGATTAAAGCAGGCATAGTCATATCATTATTTGGGAATGTGGCTGGATGATAAACTGAACTGGGATTTTCATATAGAACAATCACTCATAAACTTTGGTAAGTGACTGGGAGCCCTTTATAGCACTAGGTGGTGCATGACTAAAGAAATTAGGGAAAGGGTGGGTAATGCTATGATTACACCAATACTTGATTATGGGACTATCTTGTTTGCAGCTGCAAATAAGGAACTATCGAGACTGGATTCCTGCTACAATAGACTTGCTCGATACATAACTGAAGCACCTAGGTTAATGCATAATTGTCACATGTATGCTTCATTGGGGTGGCAAGGATTGACAGAAAGGTGACATAGCCATATCTTAGCATTTATGAATAAGGCCATTAGAGGACAACTGCCAAGTTACATATTGGATAATATTGTTATTAGACAAAAGCAATGTTCCTTAAGATCTGCATTGGGGCAGACATGGTGGTACCGAAATGTAACCTGGAGACAGGGAGAGCTTTTTTTTATAATGGAACAATGGCATGGAACAGTTTACATCCAAATCTAAGAACTATAGAGGAGAAGAATGGATGGAAAGAGATAAAAGGATGGTGGGACAAAAAGGGTAAACAATTATGTGTATGCTGCTAAATTAACTACTGTTATATTGTCTATGAATAAGGTAGTTTTATGTCTATGTAAAGATAGTTCAATTTCTTATTGTAATCTGTAATGTTTTATTACTGAAAATGTTATTTATTGTAACCTGTAATGTTTTGTTACTGACGATTGTGCAATGGGACCTCGTTGTCAATGAGCCTTGGCTCAATCGAGCCTATTCCTGTTCATGAACTCATGAATAAAATATTTTACTACTTACTACTACTTCTTTAGGAAATATTACAAATTAGGCAGATTCCTGCTGATGCAACCTTTGGCCAAAATGTACTACAGGCATCTGTGAAAAGCTAAATATTGCAGATAAGAATTAGAAGAATATTCTGGCCCTGTAACAGTAATGTCTATTAAAACATTTGTGCAAGCAGATCCCTGTAATTCAGAAGATTAAGATGGTGCTACCATGAATAGTGCCACACTAACTGGACATACAGTAGCATGTCTGAACAGGGCAGGGTTCATATTCAAAGGGCCCTGTAGTGCAGTGCACACTGGATAGCATTATCACACTAAATAAGCCAGTAAATGAGGGACCCAGCTAGCATACAGGGTGCAGTGGTGTATTTAGAAGATTTTGGAAGTGCTAAGAGGCTGCTGAGGCATCGCCATTTATTGCTTCCAAAGCCATGCTCTTATTATCATACACAATAGCGCATATCGCCTGGCAGCCCATTACAATGGTGAGAATCTTCCTGGTAGTCTAGTGGCACCCTCCTCCCACTCTGATTATTGTTATAATAATTTATAATTCCTCAGTAGTTTAATGATACCCCCCAACCTCTATATCACCATTCTAATAATGAGAAATTCCTTAGTAGTTCAGTGGAACCCCCTCATGCCCCAATCACTGTTATAATAGTGAGAAATTCACTGGTAGTCTAGTGGTACCCTCCTCCCACCCCAGTTCCTGTTAGAAAATGTTGTACACTCCCACCCTGTTCCCCAACCCACACACACTCAGCACCCTGACTCACTCAGAGAAGCCCTTCAGGACAGCAGGCAGAGTGCTGGATAGCGACTTATATAGACCCTCCTCCTGTTACCATCTCAATGACAGGGACCGAGTCTACACATACTGTTGAAATAACTGTTTCTACAGTACATGGTCCCAGTCATTTAGACTGAAACAGACTGAGGTGGTGAGGGGAAGGTCTGTGCTGGTCGGCTTCCAATGCTCTGACTACAGTCCTGGACAGGCTTTTTCTTGGTGAGAGTCAGCGCTGGCTGGAGGTGGTTGGGTGCTGAGTGGGTGGGCCACGGATGGGGTTGTCATGTACAACATTGTATATTGGGGATGAAGGGGGAAGAGGGTAAAACTAAACTTCCATGGAATTTCTCACTATTATTCTGGGGATTGGAGTGGGAAGGGGTAGCTCTAGACTACTAGTGAGTATCTCACTAGTATAACAAGGATCGGTATGGGGGGGTACCACTAGACTACCAGGGAATTTCTCACTAAGGGGATTGTGATGGGCTTGTGAGTACCTCTAGTCTATCAGTGAATCTCTCACTGTTATAACAGGGATTGTTGCAAGAAAGGGATACCACTTGACTAACAGGGAATGTCTTACTATTATGATGTGGATGAGGGCAGGAGTGGGTATCACTAGACTACCAGAGAATTTTTCACTGTTATAATGGGGATTGGGGCAGGAGGTTTCTTTTTCTATTTTCTCCCCTTCCTATAGGAGCACCAGAAGAGAGTTGGCATGTGCATGTAGTGCATGAAGCCCCTTCCAGCCAATCAACACTCCCTCAGCCCTGTAAAGCACGCACATCTGCACCACCACATGTGGTCACCCAAGTGGTAGTTGTGCAGCAGCCATGGTCATCCACCCTCTCCAGAGGAAAAGAGTGCACTCTGGGATGCTCAGTCCTCCTCCCCTTGACCGGTCCCTAACAACTCAGGCTCATTACCAAACCTGTGTCACCGGCATCACTAATGGTAGTGCTACAGCTGTGCTAATGGGTATTACCATGTTGAATACTGTATATACTGTACATGCAATCGTTTTATTCAAAACACTTTAAAAAAGTGCATACTACTCCCTCCAGATAAGCAGCAATTTAAACACAGACCTTGAGATTCTTTGCCACCCTGGTGGTATGAATCGCACAAACCTGGAGCATTATACCCACTGAGAGTTAAAGACCAGATTATATCAGACAGGAAATATTGAGATCATCTCAGTCAGTTTATTTTATCCTACAATACTTAATATGCACCTCCTGATGATGGAAGAAAATGTGTTTATGAGCTGCTGTTTGAGACATTACTATACCTGAAAGCATCACCCATGTACTGGTCCAATGTCACCTCATTTGGCTTGTAAGACTTCACTGTTGTTACATATCTTGCTGCCATGGGTTGTACTTTCTGTCAGGCATGGCTGTCATCAGTCAGTCTCTACTGCACCTTCATTTCAAGAAATAGAGAAACAGTAAAGTTCTTTATTTGTTCAGATTAACTCTCCAGTGTCCTTAATATAAGAGGGTAAAGTAATCACGCATTTCTGCAGGACAAAATCTACAAAGTGGCCATGATTTCCACTCACTGACCCATTGCCAGAGACGATAGGCCTATCAAAAGGTTTGGTAACATTGTTATATATTTTTGGCAGATTATAAAAAACAGGTATTACAGGATGTTCATTCCAAATATATTGGTACTCATTCTCTGTGATACTGCCATTGGCTGATGCATTAGTGAGTATTTTAAGGAGTTCTTTATTGAACCCTGGTATAGGATTGGTGGATAATTAAGCAATAAGGCATGACCAGGGCTTATGTTAATGGTCTGTTAACCACCCTCTAGGGGTGTAATGTGGCACGAGGCATAGCCGAGTGCTACATGCCCCTAGAGGGTGATTAACTGACCATTAACATAACCCCTGAGAGTGCCTTATTGCTATTATAATAAAAATGTTTTTTAAATAGTGTTAAACCCTGTTCAGCATTTGATTAGTCTGTACATATATGTTAATCAAAGATTAACATAGGGCTGATAGAATGTTTACAACCAGAAAACACTATTTCTCAGACCCTTTTTATAATTTCTTATAATTATTTCTGTCACTATGCAGTGACATAACAATCTCAACATAATACATCCTGTCCATGATGACCACACTTCCTCCTTTATCTGCTGGTTTTATAACTAACTCTTTGTTACTTGTAAGTTCTTCAGTGCAGTGGATTCTTGTTCAGACAAAATGAAGTGCTGTGGTGAAGTGGCCTGTTCCAAAAGTTCCTGTACTTGTTTAATGACAGTTTTTCCAAAGAGTTGATGAAAATGTTTGTAGTAACAGGACAAAAGGAGGACTTGCCTTTTAAAAAAAAAATTCTCCCTTGATTCTATATATATATCCAGAAGCCTGGCATATTCTTGTTGTATCTATAGCCAACTCATTGCTTAGTGTGATATTCGTGTCCATATTCTCCTGAAGTAATGGTGCCTGAGTATGCAGGTTAAAGGCATCGAGTTTGTCACTGTTGTTTCAAAGTTCATAGGTGTCAATGCAGCATCCCTGTAGCTATCTTCGGTGATAGCTGCCAATAAAAAGTTACTGTCCTGTATAGGAGTGGGTAACGTCTCTCCTATAACACCCATTTTAGATAAGTTAAAGGAGATTTCAGATTATTTTATTGAATAGAAGAATTTAAGGTGGAGCTTTCTGAAAATCTTTTCCAAGTCCACACAAATTTGGAATTTATTTATTTTGAGTGTCGGAATGAAAGTAATTCCTTTTCTGAGAACTGAGATGTGGGGTTCTGCAAGGGTTTGGTTGGAAATATTTATGAATTGTAATTAGTTGTTTTCTTTGTTGCCCTCTGTGGTCTTTCTTGATTTTTTTGTACCTCCCCCTTCCCCCTTTTTCTTTTTGTTTTTCTTTTTCTCTTAAAGATTTCTTTATTTTCTAAAAAAAAAGAAAAACAGCAAAAAATAATTTATATGCATCTGATGAGTCAGATGCACTTAATTCTTCTATTTTACTTTCATGTGAAGCCTCCTTTGAGCTGTCTCTTTGTCTCTGGGACTTATTTTTGGTGAAACATACCCTAAATCTGCCCCTTCTTTTAGACCTGGTGTTTTTGGTCCCCAACTTACAATGTCTTTCTTCTCGTGATCTTCTGTGTCTCTATTTACTTTGCATTGTTTCTGTGCTACAATTTCTTTCTCATACTTGGAGAGTTTCCTTTGTAATGCTGCATCCAAATCAATATGCTCATCTTTGCCCTTGCCTCCTTGAGTGCTTCAGTGTCTTTGTATGTTGGCTTACGCGCATGCGCAAGCAAAACATCTTGCGACAGTGTGGATCTTGCTGGCGCGGCTGCTCTTGGGCGAGTGCAGGGCACACATCAGTAGGTGCGTCCCTCATTCCCTAATCAGCCTGCATGCTACCGGCACACCATGCATTCATAATGGGGCGAGCACATCAAAGCAAAGGTCCACTGCAATCCGAGCAAAGCTCATCATACGCAGCGGTCCTTTGCTTGCCGTGCTTCGCCCGCCATTATCATGGTCGGCGAGTGGGCGCCTCCCACATTTTCTGACATCGGGGTGCCCAATCCCGGGTGCCCAATCCCCTCGGCTCACGCCCCCACTTCTTTTGCCTGCCGACGGGGAGCCCACCCCGCGGCATCACCCCCAACTGTTGAATGCCGAGGAGGTGCCCATTTCCCCTCAGCTTGCGCTCCCCTTTCTTTGTTTGCTGGCGGGGTGCCCAATCCCCCACTGGCATTACCCCCCATTGTGTGCCGACGTAGGTGCCCAATCCCCATCGGGCTACTGATACCCTCCCACACAAAACCCATTTAGGTGGCATGCTGGGAGCCCACCCCAGCATGCCAAATGCCCTGTAATGCAAAAACTGTTCGCATGGTTTTCCTTTTTTTTTTTTGCCACCTGCAAACGAGAACCGCCCTCGTGGTCTAGATGCCCCCCTCCCCACCCGCACCCACCCACTGCACCTGCCTCCCCTCACCCCATGCACCTCCGGACTCCGGTATGACGATCTTCAGTGGACCGGGAACACGTCTGCACTCTTCAAAGCCGACCCGCAACTGAGGAAATGTCGGTAAGCTGTATCATGCAATGAATAGGGTTTTTTCAACTTTGTTGCATATCTCAGGCATTTCTTGAAATTTTGGCACCAAATTTTCAACATGGGGTTTTTGGGGCCCTTCCTCATGAACATGAATTCTGTCACTGTCATGGCGTTAATCGGCCTCAGAGGGTGATTTCACAGTCACTGCGCGAAATCACCTTTCAGGACCCATTAATGAAATGACAGTGCCAGTGTTCATGAGGTGCCCTCTCAAAAAGCCTATGTTCCAAATTTGGTGGAAAAAATCCAACAAATGCCTGTTTTATGAGCGTGCATTGTGCAGTTGCTACGCAGGCTCGTAACTTAACCCGCATTGCAATATTTTAATGCCGTATTTTCAGCATTGGCATTTTGTGCACCTCCTTGTGAACAGTACAGCTGTCATTTTCCACATCCTGCTCGAAATGTGTTTCCGTATGACTCTGGCGCACAATTGCGCAATCGCTGTGGAAATCAGTGTTTGGGCCAGATTATGAAAATGACAGTGACACAGTTCATGAGCAGAGCTCCTAGAATGCCTATGTTGAAAATTTGGCGCTGATACTCCATAAAATGACTGTGTTACGAGCGTGCATTGGCAGATTAAACGCATGCTCGTACTGTCATGCATTTGTGATATTTTCACTCTGGATTTTCACCATTGCCATTTTTACATACCTCTTGATGAACAGTACAGCTGTCACTTCACATGTCCTGCCCAAAATGTGTTTCCGCACTTCCGGCAGAATAGCGTGGTCTCTGTGCGAAATCATTTCTTGGGACACTTTGAGGAAATGACAGTGACACTGTACATGAGCAGAGGTGCTAAAATGCCTATGTTGAAAATTGGTGCCGAACGCCCACAAACTGGCAGTGCTGCAAGCATGCCTTGCATATTTCCCACGCACCCTTGCAACGCTGCAAATTTCGTATATTTGTATGCCACATTTTCAGCACTGGCATTTAATTACACCTTCTTATGAACTGTGCAGCTGTCATTTTTCACATCCTGCCCAGCATGTTTTCCCGCACTGCACTAACAAACACCCACAGGGACACCCTAATACCTCTCACTCTCTGTAGGGTGGGGGTGGGTTGGCATCAGTTCAATACTTGACTGCCACTCCTATGCTGTATCTCTCTAACTCCTGCCCTGCCAATGGCAGCAAGACAACATTCGGCATTGACAAATGCTTGTTTTACACCTGACTTGATAATTAGTGTCACAAATTGTTTGGAACAGCTATTTGCCATCTCAGTCCATTCCTCACTGAATTCAAATGCATCCAAACTGCAAGACGGGGTCACCATAACTCTGAGCCCTCTGGTCACTTAATCTTTTTTAAGGTATTGCTCCAGAGTTATAATGTCATAAGTTAAATCCATTTATTTTAATAAAGGTTTTTCAAGTTTCAAAAAACAAGATTTTATATCATGTGCATAGGATTACTGCCCTGTCAGTAACTCCTTTGCCTTTAGCTTCTTTAAATTCAGGATTTCGGCTTTCTCCAAGCTGAAACTGACTGCATTCCCCAATGTAGTAACTGTTGCCAAATCTTGGATTCCTCTAGTAAATGAGGAACTTTCCTTTTGCACAGGATGAGAAAGAAAGGATAAGACAGGAATTCAGCAGTCGCAGCAAAATTCAGAAATTAGCTCATAGTTGACTCCAAGCCCACAATGGAAAAGTGCCTGTGTTTCTGTGATCAGAATAGCAACTGAACAAAAGTCTCCACAAGTAGACTATGACCTCAAAATGCAGGGCCAGTGCAGAGAAACAGGTGGCCAGCCCAGCTGGTAAAGTCATAAGTTACAGACAAGCCCTGCAGTTGAAGGAGTAGTGAAGCAACACTCTGACATAAATAGTGAATTAATGTTGCTTTATTTTGATTAAACAAAGAGTGTAGGCAGGCTAACTGCATAAGCATGCAATTGTTCAACCTCTCCATTAGCTCGGGTACTGTGCTCCCCTCCTGGAAAAATGCCAGTGTTTTCCCAGTCTTCAAAAAGGGTGATCCAAAAAACCTAACAAACTACCGTCCTATTGCACTCCTGCTGACCCTCAGTAAACTCCTGGAGAAGCTTCTCAATTGTCGGGTATCTAACTTCATTGCCAACATTAACCTACAATCTCCTGCTCAGCATGGCTTTAGGCCAAACCACAGCACCATGGCAGCCCTAGTGCAATTCACCAGTGACATCAAATCTGCTATGGATCAAGGTCAGCTTACTGGGGCTGTTTTTATTGGCATGTCAAAGGTGTTTGACTTGGTTAACCTCAGCCTGCTCCTGCATCAACTAGGCTCTGTTGGTGCCTCCCAATCCACACTTGCCTGGTTCTCCAGCTATCTGTGGAGCTGCTCCCAGTCTGTCTCCTGTCATAAAGTTCTCTCTGCCCCTGCCTTGCTTCGTTCTGGTGTCTCACAAGGTTCCATACTTGGGCCCCTGCTCTTTTCTTTGTTCATCAATAACCTACCTTCTGTGCCCTCCCACAGTCTCTCCTTACTCTATGCTGATGACTTGGTTCTCTATGTCTCCTCCAACTCTATTTATGAAATTAACTTACACCTCTCCTCTGATCTTCATCGTATCCAAACTTGGCTTACGTCCCACCACCTGGTGCTAAATGCTACCAAGACCAAACTATGCTCTTTGGATCACAAAGGAAATCTGTCACTTCAATTCTGTCTTTCTAGGTTTCTTGTCTTGATGGCTCCCTTGTAGAAGTAACTGAGTCCTTTAAATACATAGGGGTCATGCTGGATCCATCTCTTAACTTCTCTCTGCATGTCAAAGCTATCTGCAAATCAGTCAATGCTAAAACTGGACTGGCTTACCGAGTCCATCAGGTTCTGACTCCTGCCGCCATGATCTCTGTCATCCAAGGCCTTCTCCTCCCTTGACTCTGCTGTGCTCTGTCTGTCTTTGCTATGGCACAGGCAAACATCCTGTAAATGTGGGATGTTGCCTACAATATCTGTATAGTTGTGCTATCTGCTCCTCATCTTAAGCACCACTGTATCTATGCTGACTTCCACTTGTTGTCTCTTTCCTCACATCAGGCTTATTCATTAGGTTGTCAGACTGACAACATTATTTGTTCTTCTATCCCCTCCACACTCGCTGCTATGCTCACCCCCCATTGACTGACCTTGTCACCTTCATTCCATGTCTTTAGCTCTGCTATCTGTCCCAAAATGCTCTACCAGGATGGTTGAACTTGCCTTCTCCTTCTATGCCACCAAATTTTGGAATTCTCTTCCACTTGATCTTAGGCACTCCAAATCCCACCCAACTTTCAAGAAAGGCCTCTCCAATTACCTCACCTCCCTTGACATTTGCAAATGTCCCTAGTTTCACGAGTCATGCAAATCTACCATTGTCCTGCCCTTAAATTTCCCTGTGGCCTCTTGATTCCTCCCATCCCCACACT
The DNA here is from genome assembly GCA_016271365.2 of Neoceratodus forsteri. Classification (NCBI taxonomy): domain Eukaryota; kingdom Metazoa; phylum Chordata; order Ceratodontiformes; family Ceratodontidae; genus Neoceratodus; species Neoceratodus forsteri. The sequence continues at coordinate 997,199,292 of CM057458.1, read as the reverse complement.
TCCTCAGCTGCAGCTATGCACTTTGTTCCCTGTCTCTGCCTGGGAATTGTCTCCTTGCTGACTTACCAACAGTACTGTCATGTTTTGTACATTATTAACCGTAAATTGTGCCTTTTGCCTGTTTTGTTCCTTTTGTAATGTGTGATATGTACCTCCTCTATGTACCATGTAACTTGCACCTCTTTATAACTGTTCTAAATCTTCTATTGTACAACACTGTATATGTATTTGTTTTTACCTGTTCCTTGATTTGTATTCTCTCGGGTCGTGCATGAAAATCGGCAGTTTTGTCTAGTGCACGTACCCGATTACTAAAAGCAAATAAATAAATACTACTACTAGCCCCAGTGCTTTGAGATTAACTCTCTTTATCAGGGAGTGTGGTAGTCAGCAGTCTTATACCTGAATATAAATACATTAAATCCAGTTAGTGAACAATGAAACAATAAATTGTGATTACAATGAAACAAAGTGGTCTAACCATAATGAAACTTAAACAGTAACTTAGTCAATTTCAGGGAGCTACAAATGATTGCGTGTTACCCATTCAAGTTTAAAGAGGCTGAGTTTAACTTAACACTCAGTGCTGAGAGCCTAAACAGAGACAAAAGGAGGATGGTTACTGTGATTATGAAATTGGTAAAATAATTCTCTTAATTTGATTGGCTGAAAGGACCTTCGAGCCGTGTCCTTATCAGCATGTATCTATGCCAACCGGCACTTTTTCTCACCTAAGCAACCTCACAACAAACTGCAGTCATTAACCCACCCAAGCTACAAATTCATCCAAGAACCCACTAGGCACACAATGAGCTGCATCAACCCGAAACGCTGCAGACGTGAAACAGGCATCAAGCAACACATATCCTGTCTGTGCCTCTCTAAGCAAAAACATAATTAAATTCATCCATGGTTCCCCCATGTTAGAAAAAATGTAAATACCTCACTAACACCGCTAAAATGGGAACTGCTCACTGCACGTTCTTACTGCCAGAATATGTTGTCTCCACGCTCATTACCCCATCTCCTTCAGACACTGCTTGCTAGGATCAACATATCTTCCAGGAAAAACATTTCTGTTAAGCCAGCTCCTTCAATTTCTATACTTTACAAGTACACCACACTGAAAAGAAATGGAAAAATAAAACGCTAACCCGGAAATGAATCTTTACAGCAGCCACTACGAGACATGCTTGGTCCATAACAACCAAGCCACTGGCATCCCAATATCCCAAACCAAACAGTAAATTAAAATAAATAAAAAATAACAAACTGTTTCTGCCTTGAAGGACAGATACACTTGCCAGGAGACCCACATAAAAATGAAAGCCCCAGACGAAATCCCCCAACTCGGTCTCAAAGGAGCTGCTTGCTGCGACAGTGCCATATTAACACTACATGGAATGGGGAAAAATTAACACTATCTACAGAATGGTACACAAAGGACAATTAAAAATCTGTACAGAAGCCCCAACCTGGCTGCTATCTCTGTGTGTCCATGTGATGGCGCGGGAGGGTGGGGTGGGAGGAGCATACACTACACATCACATTACAGAAAACAGTTAAATAAAGGGACTATTTTACTACTTCACATTTTAAAACCTCAAATTTTTAAAATACTTTCCATCTTTTTAATTTTATTCCATAAATATTTAGTTAAGAAACCCATTTTATAAGCACAATAACACACTCCGAAGTGTGGGGTATGTGCTGATAAGAGAACACCCAGGGGCATAAGGCACTCAGCGCAAGTGCCTCATGCCTTAGTACACTCCTTGGTGTGCTCTTATCAGCACGTAACCCACACCTCATTGTGCGTTATTGCTTACTCAACAAACACTCCAAACATTCACACATACATTGTGCCAATAAATATGGAGCTAACAGAAAGAATCTGGGTAAATAGAGTGCTGAGTGGGGGAGACAGAAGAAATTGCTTGTTCAAGATGTGCAGTTAACCAGGCTCTTCCTTGAAGAGAGACAGCGCAGCCTGAAAAGAAAAAAGTAAAACGCGCACATTGATAACATTAAATATGCATGCATGATTATAAACAATAAGCAAATGTGCAAGAATAGAAACCACTGAGAGTTGTAGATGTGGTGAAGAATCTTGGTGTACTAGGCTGCAAGCTGACACTCAGTCAGCAGGTGAGGATGGTGGTTCAGGCTGGCTTTTTCCATTTCCAGAACATTGCCAGGATTAAACTGTATCTAACTCTTACTGACCTAACAATGATAGTTCATGCCTTTGTCATCTCTAGGCTCGACTCTTGCAGCACTTTATACCTAGAGTTGTCTGGAGGTTTGTTGTAATGGCTGAAGCTAATCCAGAACGTTGCTGCCCTGATGATTGTGGGCTTCTCTCATAGGCATTACATCATGCCAGTTTTGTGTGCATTGCAGTGGTTGTTTATGTGGTGGAGCATAACCTTCAAGATATGCTTGAAAACATTCAAGGCCATACACAGTTTGGGACCAGACTTACTTAAAAGACCTCCTAATTCCTTGTCACCCAACTCGGTCTGTCAGATTTTATGATGTGGGCTTACTGTACTTCCCTGTATTCAGGCTATGACAGTCTGGGGACAGAGCATTTTGTGTTGCAGCTCGTATATTGTGTAATGCTTTACCACAACATATATGATCTGCTCACATAGTAGGGGGCTTTAAGACCTCTCTAAAACCTTATCTCTTCTGTGAAGCATTTCCCTATTGTAATTATTGTTTGTTTTGTTTGCTGTTCTAATTAATTACTGAAGTTTTTACTACAGTACTTATTGTAAAGTATTGTGAGCCCTTGGAAAAGAATGCTCTATAAATAAAATTGCTTTGCCTTGCCATTCCTACTCTAGAGACAGAGGAGGACAAAGAGAATGCTGATTTTATGGACATCTTGGGAGTAGCTCCACCAAGAAGAATGCTGTTTCCCATACATAAACCACTGAAGAAGGTCATATCAAAAATTACATCTTCACCTACCTCATCTGCAGCCATGACTAAGAAAATTGTAAAAAAAAAAATATCAAGTGGACAAGCAAGGAATGGCATACCTGTATGCCCATCCTGATCATCATGGAGTAGTCCAGTCTGCTGCTTGTGAGCAGGCAAACATCACTCTATCTGTGCAGTCCCCTGAAAAGGACTCTAAAAAATTATCTACTGTGGCCAAAAAGGTTTATTCTACAGCTTTCCTGCTTATCAGGCAGGCAACTTACTCAGTACATATAGCACAGTACCAGAAATTACTTTAGAACACAATTCTGGCACTGGGAGAAAGAGTGGATGGTGAATTGGCATAGGACCCAATTTGCCACAGCAAGCTCAGGCCTGAATACCATAAAATATAATTTCCCCACCGAGTTGGACACTAATGACACTGCTACTAGAGTTTTGGCTCATGCAGTATCCCTTAGAAGGGTTTCATGGTTGAGGGCAACTGTCCTTTCCCAGGATACTCAAAATAAGGCCATGGATTTCTCCTTTGAGGGAAATTATTTGGTGACAAAACAGAGGCCTACATGAAAAAGTGGATGAATGCAAAACCACTTTCAAAAGTAACAATGAGAAGGGAAAATTCTCTACCTCTTACAGGTCCTACAAAAGGGGAGGCAGAGGCAGCGGATATGTCTGAAGGGCCATTGTCTTTTATGCCCCATTTGAGCACCAGTCTCAAAGAGGTTACTATAGCGGAAGAGGAAAAAGGACTTTCAGGCATAATGCTGCAGCTGCAGTGCCTATGCTCCAGCTAAAACAAAACCCCTTACAGTTTTACCCAGATTGCCCAACCATTGTCATTGGGAGGAAGACTGGCACACTTCTTCCAGGAATGGGTAAACATCACCACAGCCAAGTGGGTACTGAAAGTGGGCTGGGGGTTGTGTTTGCAGAAACATTTTCCAGACCTGCAGAAACACTAGTTTCTAGTTCATTCTTGCACAGAAAAAAGTCTACTGGAACTGAAAAAAAACAGTTGCTACCAAAAGCCCCTGCTTCCCAGTGGGGCAGGGGTCTATTCTCAAGATACTACCTGGCCCACAAGAAAAATGGGGAGTGCTAAGCCATTTTAGATCTCAGGTTTCTGAGCAAATATTTGAAAAAATAGAAATTCAAGATGGTCACACTAAGGATAGTGATACAGCACCATCTTTGCAAGCAGTCCATTAGCTGGGATTCCTGGATCTGAAAGTTGCCTGTTTTCATATTCCAGTCAGGCTGTCCAACAGGAAATATCTCAGCTTCATGCTGAGGAACTGCCAGTAACATTTCACAGCTCTTCCATTTGGTCTTAGCTCCAAGGGGTTTTCACAAAGTGTTTGGCCATGGAGGCAGCACACTTCTGAAAACAAGGCATGGTGGTTTCCCCCTACTTGGACAACTAGCTAGTCTCAGGAGAAACAAAACAAGAGGTAAGGTGCTCAGTTCATTTGGTAAAAAGCACCTTGGAAAAACTGGGATTTTTGATAAACCTGCAGGAGTCCTAGCTAGAGCCAGTTTGAATACTGGAGGTTAATAGGAGCAGAGCTAAACACCCTGCAGATAAAAGCTTTCCTCCTGTAGTCCAGAGTTGCAGATTTGATAGCAGCTGTGTCTTTTACAGCAGGTCAGTCAAGACCTACCAAAGACTTCCTGCAGTTACTAGGGCATATGGGTGCATCAACAGCTGTGGCTCCATGGGCCAGGTTCCAAATGAGACATATCCAGTACCACATAGGAGACAACTGGCCTCAAAGATAGGATCCACTTTCAAAGCTGGTGCCAGTGACAAAAGCACTAGTGGAATCATTAGAGTAGTGGAAGGAAGGAAGAAAGCAACCTCAGAGACGGCATTACCTTCCTTCAGCAATCACCAACAAGTATTCATACTACTATAGATGCCTCACTCCTGGGATGGGGCACCCATCTGCAGGACCTCACAGTGAGTGGCACATGGAGGACACAGTTGTCACTAAAACACATCAGCCTTCTCAAGCTCAGAGCAGTACTGCTAACAATGCATTACTGATCCTCCCAGCTACAGGGTCAGTCTGTCCAAATCAAGACATACAACATCAAAACAATGTACTACATAAACAAGGAGGGCAGAACAAGATCCTTAAAACTGTACAGAGGCAGTTAGGATCTGGAATCTGGCATATTCCTTAGAAGCAATCATATCTGCAGTGCACGTGCCTAGCAAAGACAATGTCCTGGCAGATTCCATAAGCAGAATTAGCCAGGGAAATCACAAATAGGTCTTAAACCAACAGGGTCCTGGCCACAGTGTTCAGAGGGTGGGGCACATCCAATACAGACCTGTTCGCTTCTTGAGAGAATAATTCCTGCAACTTTGTTGCACACCAACAGGCAGAGGTAAAGTCCCAGAGGGCCCCTGGTACTGGACTGGACAAGGTGGTTTCTGTATGCCTTCCCACCACTTTCATTCATTCAGAATGTACTCCTGAAACTCAGATGGTAACCTGCAACAATTATCCTGATAGCGCCATATTGGGCCAGACAAGCCTGGTACTCAATGCTTTTGGCCCTGTCCAACAAGAATCCAACCAGCCTGCCACTCAGTCACAACCTCTTCACTTTGTCTCAGGGCAGAATAACATTCCTGAACCTCAGGACCATATGCACGAGAGCACGATTCTTGAAGAGTTCGAATTTTCTGAACCGGATCTCTTGGAGAAAGTTCTGAAGGTGCTTAGGGTTTCAAAGAAACCAGCTACCAGGCAACCATATTCCATTAAGTGGAAAAGTTTTTTTTCTGATGTACCCCTAGAAAAATAAACCCAAATAGAGGCAGGGTTACCTATAATCTTAGAGTACCTAGTACACCTACAGTCGTTAGTCCTATAGCCTTCAACTTTAAAGATGCACTTAGCAGCAGTATCAGCATATATATCAGCTGGCAAGGAAAAGTCTTTGGCCTCACAACCCATTTTCAAAAGTTTTTTTAAAGGCCTCAGCCATTTGTATCCACCCATGTGGGACCCTGTCCCACCATGAGACCTCAGAATATGCTTTGACCAGCCTATGGAGGCTAACTTTATGCCTACGGAAACTGCTGACCTGAAGCATGTCATGTGGAAAACCATATTCCTGGTTACAATGACCTCTGCTAGGAAGGTAAGCAAATTAACGTCCCTCTGCACAGATCCAAATAACAGTCTCCCACAGGGATAAAGCAGTTCTTAGAACCAAAAGAAAATTCCTACCTAAGGAGGTATCTGAATTCCACCTAAATCAGTCTATGATCCTCCCTGTACTCTTTCCAGTGCATTCCAGCTAGGTGAGATAAGTTGCATAGCTTGGACCTAAAGCGAGTCCTGACCATCTACTGTACATGGACCAGACAAAAGGTCTCAGGTCCCACAGCACACAGTTTTTCATTACATACAATTGTACAAAATTGTCTGCAGAAAAAGACCAACAGGTTTATCAAGTGTACCCGATTGTGCAGCTCTTAGTTTCATATCACTACAGCTGCCCCACCCCACACAAATACCTCCCTTTCTTCTCTTTTCTGGCCCTGCCCTCCTTTGTGTTTTTGCTGTACTAACCCTGCCCTTGACTCAATCCCAACCTCGTTTAAAGCTCTCCACTGTCATTACCTCTAGTAATGTTGGAAAAGGCAAACCAGCTACAAAGAGATCTGTCTCTCGCTGGATAGTCTCTTGCATTAAGTTCTGCTATAAAAAAGCTTGCAAAATGTCACCAAGAGGCTTAAAGACACACTACACATTGGGTACCTTTGCTTTTGTGGCATCCTCAAGGGGCATCACATTGCTATACATTTACAATGCAGCTACCTGGAAAACTGTACTCACCTTCACAAAGCCCTACTGTTTGCACACACAGTCCAGAAGGGATACCAGCTTTAGAACTGCTGTCTTGCAAAACCTTTTACATAACTGGGCTCTGGACCAAGCCTCCCAAGGTACTGCTACTGAGTCTGCATACATTGTAAACATTAAATTGAGGGACTCCTGGGCTTAGAAGAAACAACTACTTACCTAGTAATATTGATTCTTCATAAGGGACCCTTACTAAGTTTGTACTCCCTAGCCCAGCTGCTCTTTCCAGAACCTGAGATAGATTTACGCAAGAATCAGTTCCTTTTTTTCAATGAGGTTGCTTGAGCATTACTATTACAGTTCCTACAACTGTAAGTTTGTTGCTATGGTTCATATGACAACTTTTTCTCAAGTCTGCTTTCAGTTTGTTTATAAAATTCTATGAAATAAAAAAAAAAAATGTTGGTAGCCCTTTTAGCTAGTTTCACCAGCTGCTGCTCAACTCTGGCTTGGAAACAGATCTGAGCAATGTTTAGGGTTGAGCCCAGTTCTGAGTTTGATTGTTCGAACCAGCATTCCAAATTCAAAAATTTGCATAGGTTCTAATCTCCAGGGAATCATTCTCAGTGGTGATATCTGAACAAAGTGTAAACATAATGAGGGGATACCATAAGAAGAAACATTACTATTGTGAGTAATTTTCTTTCTTCCTGTTCTGACACTACTGGTGGAGTCCCTATGGTATACTTTAGCTGCCACTGTCCTCAATGCTTTGTCCCTACAGCCAGCCAGCCTCTGCAGGATCCAATGTGGGAACCAGAAGTTCCGAAGGTTGTTGGCAAGACATGGATATGTGAGAAAGAGATCATCATCCTGCTGCTGTCTTACCAGTTCTCCCTTAGTTTTGAGTCTCACCCAATTCCCATGTATAGTTGCTTTCCATACTATCCAGGGCCTTCAGGTGGGAGGGCTGATGTCACTTGATGATTTATGAGCCATGATATGAAGGTTGCTCATCTCTTCTGTTACAGTTAAGTATCTGACAAGTTCACATGGAGTCTGAGGACACTTCCTCCACAGCATGCCCAAAACTCTTCCTTTCAATTGACAAGGAATTTTACGTGGGACATGAGCCTAGATTTCCTGCAGTGTGCAGGTGCAGATGTCATTGAGTTTCATGGGCCACTGTCATTTTACTGTTCTGGCACAAATCATGAAAACTGTATTTTTTTCTTGTGGCTGTTAAGATTCGAATAAAACCATAAATAAGTAAGGCAGTATTTTCAGAGAAATATTGTTTTTGCACAACTTCTACCTCTGGTTTCTTGTAGCCTTTAAGGTTTAAATAAAATCATGAATAAGTAATTTAAGTAATTAAACAATAGTGGCACTTACATAAAACGTTGTGCATGTAGTCATAAAAGAAATTGTCACAAAAGCAGAAGCACCTTTGAAAATAGGGCACTTGAGTTTTTGTGCAAATTGGATGATGCTGACAAGGCAAAAAATTGTCCCATGTGTCATCATCATACCCATAGAAAATCTTGCCCTGAATTTTAATTAACAGTGATTTGGAGCACCATGTTGTGGTTTGTGGAAGCTAGTTAATCATAATGTGTTTCCCACTGTCTTTAACTGAAATAACTGCACAATACTTTGAGAAACTTTTAAGTGTGCTCATACTTCCCCATTGAATGTGAATTAAATATAGGATAAAGTATGTGGTGCAGTGTGTTATGAGAATTTAACACACACCCGAGTTGTTGGATGGCAGCCATCCAACAATGAGGGTGTGTGTTAAAATCGAGTTAAACACATTGCACCCAATATACTGTTTAATGTAATTACTACGTTGTGTTTTTTCCACAGAGGAAGTGCAATCGCTTATGTATGGAGCCTAGAGTAGTCTGGATTGCCAGATATAGCATTTCAGAGGATCTATTTTATGTGATCAATGCTGTAATACCTACTCAGGTATTATGGTATTTAATACATGGCTTTTTCAATGAAAAAAACACAACCCAATAATTATAATGAGATTATGTTCACTTTTTTCACAATTGTTGCAACCTATAGATTAACATAGAGTATACTGCTGAACTTGTATTTATCAGGGCCCATGAGAAGTTCATAAAATAGTTTCTGATATTATAAATTGTAACTGAAAACATTTTTGCTGAATTAGTTCAATAATCAAATATTAATTTTGATCAGCAGAGATGGATCCATATTCCTGTGGTAAAAACAGAAGACATCATAGCTGTTACAGAAGAAATCAAAGAAGAAAACAAGTGACTGAGGCAATTACCTGATTCCAGTGGATCTTGAGCCAAGATTATCTAGTGCCATTCTGTAGTTTATATAAGGAACCAGTAATTAGGAGGGCTCATTAGTACACCAAATGAATAACATGAACACATATTGCCAAAAACTACATTCATGTATCTGTTAGTGTTGAAACATAAAACACAAAACATAAAAATAGGGAAATACAATGTTAGGGGAAGCAGTCCTAGAAAACGTTACAAATCTGTGGTGTGCTGTTCCTTGGAGTTAAAGTAGAATGATCCTGTGATGCATTGTTGGCATTACACAAACTTTGACATCTTCTGCTGTAGCCATGTATTACTGTGTCAGTATTTTATGTTGTATGACAAGGCAGTACGAAAGTTAGGATGTCAGTCTCGAGGAAGTTTTTCCTCTAACTTTGTATTTTCCTACTTTTTATATTTTGCATTTCAACCTTAAAAGATACATAGAGTTTTGCAACTGATTGCCTTACTTTTTTGAGAAAGATATATAACAACTAACACCTTAAGCATTCTTAGCACAGAGACCAGCAGCAGACCCACTGGACATGGCGTCAGACCTGTAGCTTGCTTTACATGGAGCCCAAAACTATATATTACTCTATGTTTTTTTTTAACTCTCATAAATGGAATCACAAAGTTTGTTTTCAAGAATTATAGCTGTCCCAGTGTGAACAAATCTGGTGCACTTTATGCTTCTTTTCTGTAGTATCACATGAATACCAAATAAATCCCTGGGTGTCATTTTGTGTCCATTCCTTAGTCTGACTGGCACAAAAACTGTGTTAAATTAGCCTCAAATGTCTTAATACCTCAGTAAATTGTCCAGTGTCTTAAAGTGAAGTTTTTCCTTAGCATTTGAAGCTGCCTTGCCTTATAAGAGGGACAACATCCCTATTATTATAACCTGTCAGTTAGTATCACTCAGAGTCAGGGAAGTTTTGATGTAGTCCAACAGTCTCCCTGGGTCAGTGGGAACCCTAGGAGTCCCTCTGATAAGGCAAGGTTGATTCAGGTACTAAGGGAAAATGTTAAAACAGAGGCTAATTTAAACTTTAAAAGAGAGGCTAATTTAACATTTTGTTTGGGACAGAGGAACTGGAGGATGGCCATGAAATCTTATCCAGGGATTTGTAATTATTCAAGTTTTAGAACTTTAAAATGTAGTTTGTGTATAACTTTAAGTTGATAATAAATCAGCATGTTGTTTTATTTTTCCTTATATGCTCAGCGCTTTTTAGTACTTGAGAAATAATTTGCATGGTTAAAAAAACTTACATGTTGTATTTCAAGCTGTGTACTTGCAATTTTTATAACTCAGGAAGGACTTCATCATGGTATAAAAAATCAATGCATTGTTTTATTTTTTCACTGTGCGCTTGGTAGTTTTTAGTATTTCCAATATAATTCACAGATTTTGTTTTTTAATAATTCAAATATTAACATTACATATTTTGTTAAACATGTCAGCGATCTTATTGGACCCTTTTGTGTCATAGCTATATATGTTAACTAATTTTAGTTGTACTGTTTTTCATTTTTTCTATATGAAGTTAAGAGAAAAATCAGTTCCTTGTTTTGTTTCATCTTGTGTTCAAAAAACCATGTACTCTATAACACATACACATTTTTAATATATATATTTTTTGTGTTATTCTTTGCAGAGTTTGCACATGCATGCTTAACAGTGTTTGAAACAATGTAGAACTTCACAGTTTGTAATCCTTATGAAGGAATTTATACTTTTTTAACAATTAAAATATTAATAATGAAACATTTTAAAAAGTGTCAGAGATGTTGTTAGACACTATTATCACAACTACCTAAGTGTTAATTACATAGAAACATAGAAGTTGATGGCAGATAAGGACCGCAAGGCCCATCCAGTCTGCCCATTTCTTTTTCTACCTTATGAATGTGCCATTGGCTGTTGCTCTGTCAATGGCCTATCTATTCGTACTCATCTGTATTGCTCCCTTATGCCTATCCCATGCCTGTTTGAAGCCTTGCACTGTATTCATATCCACCATTTCCTGATGTAGGCTGTTCCATGCATCCACCACCCTTTCTGTGAAAAATAACTTCCTCACAATACCCTTTAATTGGCCTCCCTCTAATCTCATGCTGTGTCCTCTTGTCCTGCTATTTTTCTAGTATTGAAACATGTTAGACTCTTTCACTTGTTAATGCCCCTAAGGTGTTTGAATGTTTCAATCATATCACCTCTCTCCCTCCTTTTCTCTAGGGTATACATATTGAGCTCCGTTAATCTGCCATCATATGTTTTCTGATGTAGTCCCTGCACCATTTTGGTTGCTCTTCTCTGGACTGCCTCAATTTGGTTAATGTCCTTGTGAAGGTGTGGCCTCCAGTACTGCATGCAGTACTCCAGATGGGGCCTAACCAGTCTCTTGTAAAGAGGGATTATTACCTCTCTCTTCCGACTTGTGATACCCCTACTAATACACCCCAACATCCCCCTAGCCTTACCTACTGTTTTAGTGGTCTGCTTGGATGATTTCAGGTCATCGGTGATGATGATGCCCAAGTCTCTTTCTTCCCTTGTGACTGCCAGCAACTCCCCTCCCAGCCTATAGGTGGCTCAGGGTTTCTCTTCCCTATGTGAATGATCTTGCACTTCTTTGCATTAAACCCCAGTTGCCACTCTTCTGACCATTTTGGTAGTTTATCCAGATCTCTTCTCATTCTGCCCACCCAATCTGGATCATCTACTCTGTTGCAGATCTTCATGTCATCTGCAAACAGAAAATCCTTGCCCTCCAGTCCATCTGGAATGTCACTGATAAAGAGGACTGGCCCCAGGACTGATCCCTGAGGTACCCAACTTGTGACTTGCATCTCTTTTGACTGTATACCGTTTACCACCACTCTCTGTTTTCTGCCCATCAACCAGTTTGCCACCCAGTTGACCAACTTCTGACCCACACTGAGCCTACCCAGCTTATTAATCAATCTTCTATGTGGAACAGTATTGAAAGCTTTGCTGAAGTCAAGGTAGGTGACATCAACTGCTCCCCCTTGGTCCACCACTCTGGTTACCCAGTCTAAGAAATCTATGAGATTAGTTTGACAGGACCTTCCTTTGTAAACCTTTTGTCTTGGATCCTGTGCTCCTATGGATTCCAGGTGTTGCATTACCCTTTCCTTAAGGAGTGCCTCCATAATCTTGCCCACTACTGATTTAAGACTGACTGGTCTGTAGTTCCCTGTCTTCTCCCTGCTACCACTCTTGCAGAGCAGGATCACATGAGCCCTTCTCTAGTCTTCTGGGACCTCTCCTGTACTCAGAGACTCACTAAACAGCTCTGATAATGGCTCTTCTAGCTCCACCCTTAGCTTTGTTAGTACCCTGGGATGTATGCCATCAGGTCCCATTGCCTTGTCCACCCGGAGCTTATCGAGCTCTCATAGGACCCTTTCTTTTGTGAAGGGACTAGTGCACATCTCCCTCCTCCTTGTGTCCATGATGTTGAGCTGTGGGCCCTGCCCTACCTTCTCTTCAGTAAATACTGAGCAGAAGTATCTATTTAGGATAGATGCTTTTAAATGGTTCTCCTCCTCACATGCCCTCTTATCCCCTTTGATCTTAGCAATACCCCTTGACTTTCTCCTTTGACTAATGTATCTATAGAAGTTAGTGTTTCCTTGGTTTGGGCCTTTGCATGCCTTACTGCCTTCCCTGCTTCCCTTAGGGAAGTTTTGTATGCCTCCCTATCTTCGTCTTGTTACATTCCCTTATATTTCCTGAAGGCCAGCCTTTTGGCTCTGACCTTTTCTGTTACAGTTTTTTTAGAACCAAAGTGGTTTCTTTCTTCTTTTGCACTTCCTTGACTCAAATGATTATTGCGCTTTGTTAGTTTAACATTTTTGTTCATGTCTGACTTTAACGTGATGAAAAATACTTGCATTTTTTTCATATTTTTTCCAGATAGACTATTTTGTTACAGACATGCACACACTTTTAAGATCTGACCCTTGCTAGCTTCACAATAGAAAAAGACTTCATTCTGTAACCACTGACATGTAGAAAAATAAAAGGAGAGCTGCTCCTAGATTGTAGCAGAGTGTAAAACCTGAAATCTGTATGAATGTATAGCAAAAAAGGTTCACTCAAAATGCTCTAAAAGGAACAGCTGCCAAACATAGTTTGTTGCAAGTTTTAAAAATCCTTTAATCCATAGATATTTAAAATACAGGCACACCACCTCCAAGGCAACAACAAGAACACCTGATGATAATTTCGCTCCTTTCCAGAAGCTTTTTCAAGAGATCCCTTGAAAAGCTTTGGTAAAGCAGCAAAATGATCATCAGGTGTTCTTGTTGACATGGGGGTGGTGTGCCTGTATTTAAAATATATATATGTTTTTTTTTTAAACTTGCAACAAACTATGCTTGGCAGCGTCTCCTTTCAGAGCATTTTGAGCGAACCACTGACATGCCCTATTCAATGAGAAGGTTTAATGAACCTGTATGTTTCAAAATATAACTGTTTCTATTTTTGTTTCATTATGTGTACAAAAAAGCATATTACAATTAGATTATTTATGTAATGTATACAGTCAAATCTTTTGTTAATTTGGTTGGAAGTTATCCCCTAGGACTAAGATGGTGCATGCCAATTTTCACAGTTCAAGGTGCTAAGATGCCTGTCACAAATAGAGGTTTTGACACAAATGCTAACACAACCCTGAAACAGTCATGCTATGGTGCCACTGTAATAAGTATGTAATATCCTGACTCAAAATATGTGTTTTATCATCAGAGATTAGGGAACAGACCATAACACAGAAGTGCCAGAGCTATGTAAGTCCTGCTCTCTCACAAGTGATGATTAATTGTGAATTTTGAGACATACCATTGTGTATTTGATTTTTACATTGTCAGTTTACCAGTTATACAGTACCTTTTAAACTTGCTGTTTGAAAAGCAACATATTTTCATTTGATGTCATCTGGCTTCAGCGATGCACCAGGCAACTCTGATGCCTTCAAAAATGTGAAAGCTGCTTTCTGATTTCTTCAGTACCACATTGTGATGAAACTAACCTTCATGATTTGAATTATGACAAAACTAAGAACCTAATATCATGACATTGTGAGGTCAACAACAAAGATATCACTTGTGATTTTGCCATTGTTTTTTATCCAGTGGTGTGTGTGTGTGTGTGTGTGTGTGTGTGTGTGTGTAGCATTTCTTGAAAGTTGCAGGCACACAGTAGCATGGTCAGTACTCTGTTACAGTTACTGCATGTTAAGTATACCCACTCTGAGTGTATTAGAAGGAACCAAAGATTGTCAGGGGCTTGCCTCCAAATGACAGTGTATAACATAAGGAACTCATGGTCATTTCTGTAATTTGATGGGCTTAGCCAGTTTAGTTGGACATACTGTATAGGTTACAGTGGAGTTGCAAACTGTGTGGTATGCCAATGTGTCCAGTTTCTTTAAATTCATACAGAACACTGTGCCAAGTACATTTCCAGTGCTCACTACAGTACAGTTCCCTGTACTAGAGATATTGAGTAACACATGAGGGTTAGCACTGTGTTTGGAAGACAAAAAGTGGAGTCTGAACTGACATCCAGTGGACATAGCCAAGTTTACCCTTTTAGTCTTGTTCATATGCATCTTAAATATTACAATATAGAATATAAATAGCGTCCATCAACTGCTGTCCATACAAATTATATGCAGTAGCTTTCCAAGCACCATTACTGTGTAGGATGGCATCTTCCAACTGCACAACATATAGAGCAAAATCCTCTGTGCTGACAACAGTTTTATTTTCCTTACATGTGCTCAAATGAGTTTTCTGATATTTCCATGTGCTGTATTGATGCTAGGCAGCAAGTAGACGTAGCTATTTTATTTCTTGACAAAATGTTTATGATCCCCTATGCATCTACTGATATTGTGCATTTAATATTTTGAGCAACTGCTTCAGTTTGTACTATTGTAGAAACCAAACCATGTTAATGGTCTGCTAACTGTTATTCAAAATCTCATTTAAAATCATTTGTTGAATGCTGTGTTCATACGTACTGATTCTGCAGTATTGTATGTAGATTGTTATTACTTTCTACTGTATGTAAAGTGCTTGGAGTGGGCTCACCCCAGAGGGCACCAAATAAAATTGTTTTTTTAGTTCATACGCAGTTGTAGACAAACATTATTATAAAGCTAGGCTGACTTTGCTATGTGTTTTTCCACAGAGCTTTTTATTTCTTGTGCATGCTCATCCCTCAGGGTCAGGATATACCCTTTTCCAGGGGTACACCCTGATGAGGCCTGGAGTCCTTGCCATCACTTTGTCTTGACCTCCAGGGTCAGATGTCTCCACAGCTTTCTCTCCATGGCAGGAGCTCCAAGGGGAGGGCTGTTCTCCATCGGACACAGTCCATATGCAAACTAAGATTCAGTTGTTGGACCCTTGGTGTCAGAGACCCACAGGCTTCCCAGGACCTTAAGCCATCTGTAGATACTGTGTTCTTTTTATTCTTCTTCCCGAAGAAGTTGGTGGACAAATGGAACAGCCTCCCTGCAGAGGTAGTGGAGGTGAAGATGGTAGGGGAAGTCAAGAGGGCATGGGACAAACACAAAATAATACTACCAGCAAAGAAGTAGGGTGAAGTTGCAGACCAAATGAGGTCTGAGAGATTATCAATAAGTAGAAGAAAAATGGATGGACCTGTTGGGCCAGGTGGTCCTTATCTGCTATCAGGCTCTATGTTTCCCCTCTTGATCTTTCCCTCCTTCTCTGACATAGGTAGAGCTTTCTTGGTGGCCTAGAAGGGGATGCAGTCTTTCTTGGCCCTCTGCAAGGGCTGCATTGCACCAGTGTCCCATGCCAACTCTCCCCAACTGTAGTATACTATCAAGTGTCAGCTGCTATGATCTGACCTGCCTCCTGATGCAACATTCTAAACTAATTTCTGTACTTGTGTCACATGCATGACAGCATATCATCCTGCCTCTGGTCCATTTATGATAGCCCCATCTGATTTTGCTATGTGGCTGATATATAGTTTATGAACTATAAATGTATTTTTAACACAGGCTTTGATGTCCTTTTCTGAAATTAAAATATTACAGTGCTGTAAGATACGTGTCATAATGATCTGGGAATTACATGGGGAGAGAACTGAACTAGGAATATAGTTGATTTTCTGCCTAGTTACAGCACTTATGGTAATAATATATACACTGCGCCAGACATCAGCCTATCACTAGACAGCTCAAAAGATGGTAGGTAGGATCAGGAAAAGAAAATAAATGCTATAAAGCACAAATCAAAAACAAAGATAAAAGACAAAAATGACTGATGAAACATCATTCAAGAGAAATTCAATAATATGAGAGGTAGATATCAACACTGAACCACTGAAAAGCTAGCCCTGATGAAGTGACGTGGTTGTTCATGAAACTGGCACAAGAGGAGGAACTCTAGTGTCAATCATGCAATTATTTCATTCAGTACTGGCAATAATATATACACCCCTGGATGTTCCACAGACAGACTTTTTCCAAGTCATTGTATACTTTATGGAACATTATTGCACTAAGTGTCCAGCTGTCATAATATCAACATGCTTTTGAGAGTTGAATATACATTATGTGCGGTAGGCATTCTTAACAACTTTAGTCAGACCCCCCTAACCTCTTCAGGGATACTGGAAATGTGTACTTCAGTCTCAATGGGGTTGCAAATGTATGCCCACTCTTAGGGAATACAAACACATTGTCCCTGCTCTGAGGTGCTTAGGAAAAAAAATCAGTCCATACCCTTTGGCATTATTTTTCTTCAAAGAACAATTTCTCCTTAAAATGCAAAATGTTGAAAATGGCCATTCAGGTCACATGGAAGTGACCTCATAGTAACACTCCATTTGCCAGCCAGATGTTAATAACTCATACAGTTGTGGCTGGCCTGGTGGTGTAGAGGGCTGAGACACTGGTGTCTTACCTCTAGCCATGCCGATGACCCAGGGTCAGGAATGGTGTTGGAGGGTTGGCCGGGAGGAGGAGGATTGAGGGCCCTGTGGTCTAATGTCCTCCTCCAGGGAGGGTGAGTGGGGATGACTGCTGAGGCACTGACTCCTGGTAGTGGCCGGGGGATGGTGCATGCTCATGGCCAAAAGAGTGGGGCAGTGCAGGCGACATCAGACGTGCAGCATGCAGTAGCATGTGCTGCAGTATCCCTGACACTGTTGCACACTCGCTCTGAGAGGGGGGATTCATGACTGTACAATCCTCCAGTGCACATGAAGGGCAGCCCCGATGACACTGCCACAGACGCACCCAGGACAGTCCCCCCAAAGCCCGGCCTCCAGGTTTCTGCAGTGGTGGAGTAAGTACCTGCTGTGAAGTGGCCTGAGAGGGCTAAAGGTGAAGGGGTTTGAGCTCTGGCTGCGGCCAGGGCAGAGGACCGTGAGGGCTGACTGGAAGGGGGAAATCATAGGTACAAACCCCCCAGCCAAGGAGGTAATATACCTTACAATGTGAAAAGAAAATAACACAGTTACCTTCTGCTGTACAGTTTCACTCCTCTGTGCATAACACAGCCTATGAAGCAGATTTTGGTTTCTTCTGTCAGTGAAATGTTCATTTATTAACACCACCTGTCACTATCTGTGTCTCTGGATGTGGGTAGCATGTCATTCATGCCAAAGAACTCTACTCTGCAGGATATTTTCTTCGGGGCTACAGTCACTTTGGCCTTCAGCCAGCAGTGTTCTTTGAGAGGCAGTATGGTCTGATGATTAGAAAACTATCTAGGGAACCAGGAGGTCACAGATTCAAACCCCTTTGGAACAAAATAACCATTGGGTGTCCTTCAGAAAGTTGCTTAACTGCACAGTACTCCAGTCTTCTCTGCTGTAGAAGTTGGGAGCTGGAAGATACTACTGGAAATGAGATGCTACATTACAGTTGTACTATCCTCAATAAATAAAATGTAACAGAAAAATCTATTGTTCAAGGATGTACACTTTCCTTAAGGGCTCAATTAATCCATGTAGGGTCAGTGGAACATATTCTATACACAGTACTATATGCTCAATTAGGGAAAAGCAGAAGGTTTCACTCCTAAGTAATCTATGTGGTTATGTTTCATTGTTACTAAACCACTAGCTGCTGCTAGTTTCTGGCAGATGGAATCTTGCCTTCAGAGCAAGCAGTTGACTAAAAAAGCTACAGAATTTCTTACTGATAAATCACTTCTATCTCAGCAGGAGTCAGTGTTTGTTGGGATTAAGCAAACAGATACTTTATTAGAAGCAGGGGTCTCATTTAAGTAAAAAAAGAAGGAAGTCACTGTGTGTTTCTCTGTTTGGGGAAGGGGACTGTATCAACTTAGTTTGCTAAATCAGGAGCAGAGCAGATAAGTTAATTGGGGGTGTGGCTTGAGCAGTGGAAAAGCAGCTGTCTCCAATTACAGCTTTCTGCTGCTAGTTTCTGGCAGAGGGAATCTTGCTTTCAGAGCAAGCAGCTGACTGGAAAAGCTACAGAATTTCTTACTGATAAATCACTTCTGTCTCAGCAGGAGTTAATGTCTGTTGGGATAAGCAAACAGATACTTTATTAGAAGCAGGGGGGTCTCATTTAAGTAAAAAAAAAAGAAAGTCACTGTGTGTTTCTCTGTTTGGTGAAGGGGCTGTATCAACTTAGTTTGCTAAATCAGGAGCAGAGCAGAGAAGAGAAGTTAATTGGGAGTGTGGTTTGAGCAGTAGAAAAGCAGCTGTCTCCAATTACAGCTTCCTGCTGCTAGTTTCTGGCAGAGGGACTCTTGCTTTCAGAGCAAGCAGCTGACAAAAAAAGCTACAGAAAATCTTACTAATTGCCCTCCTTCCCACCCCTCCACCCTCCCACCCTAAGTCAGTTCCTCTTTTATAGCCACTGGATTTGACTGACAACAGGAACTTCCTGTTTGGCAGTAGGAAGGGAAGGATCACTGAGACACATTAGTTTCATCAACCTTGAAGGGAAAAAAATAGCTCTTTCTCCCTCCCAGCTGCTGGAGGTATGAGTCCGAGCAAGGAGGTAGGACATTACTGAAGACTATAGGAAGTTCCTGTCCCAGAACAGGAAGGGCGAGAGTTGTAAGGGTACATAGGCAGTAGGAAAGTAGGTGGAAAAATAAGTAGAGGGAGGAGAGAGTAAGCATAAAAAGAAACAGGAGAGGGGACACAAAATAAGTCATGATGGGAATGGTGCAGTGCAATGGCTATGGAGTGGCAGTGTTCCGGGAGACATTCTGCAGGCTGTGATGCTTCCCTATTTGCAGGCATCTCTCTAGTCTGAGGGAGGAGGTTGCCCATCTCCAGGCTGACCTGGCTAGGATTTGTGAAACCTCTTCTCCCACCCAGAGACCACCAGGGCCACCATCGCTACCTCAGAGGTTTCCAAAAAAGTCGAGTGGTTGGACCAAGGTGAGCTCGGGGAAGGAGAGGGTGGTGGAACAGAGGTGCATCCCTCCAGCTGTACCTCTCCACAATTCATATGCTGTTCTGGTGAAGAGTGGTTCTTCTATGGAGGCACCTGCAGTGGAGACCAAGGAGGATGCTGGGAACCTCCTCAAAAGAGACCCACATGAGGGTGGCATGAGACCCCACAGGGAAAAGACACAACTCCTAGTGAGGGACTCAATCATTAGGATGTAGAAGTGGGGGAGGAAGAGGAGAGGAAGGTAAGGTGCCTGCCTGTCAACACGGCTCAGAGGGACAGGAAGTGAATCCTCAGGAACGCGGGAGCAGCTGCACGAGGGAGGGAGCTGGATGTCATTGTCCACCTAGGGACAAATTACCTGGCTGGGAATGGGATCAGAGCAGTGCAAGAGGAGTTTGTAGAGTTGGGGAGGGTCCTTAGACAAGTAGCACATACGGTAACCTTCTCGGAGGTGCTGCCTGTCTATGGCAAGAATGATGATAGGGTACTCCACACCATGGGATTCAATGAATGGTTGAAAAACTGGTGTGGAGCTCAGGGTTTTGGCTTCATTGGGGACTGGGGAGTCACATGGAGAGATGCAGGCCTCTACTGGCATGATGGTCTGCATTTGTCCGAGGGGGGGACCAGGATCCTAGGTGATAGATTTAAATGTTTAATTGGCAAGCATTTAAACTAGCCGGGGGGGGGGGAGGCACTGAAAAGGAGTAGGGAAATCCCAGCCTCCCCTCACAAAACACAGTAGTTAGCAAGGTATACACCTAGGTAGAGAAGTCATTTGGGAGCAGGACAGGGGCAAATGCAAAAAAAAGGCAAAGGCAGTAAGGACAGGGATGGGGCTAAAAAGGGTAAGGCCATCAAAAAATGGAGGGTGATGAGTACCATTGCCCATAGTCTGTGTAACAAGCTCCCTGAATTAATGGCCTTGATGGAAGAGGGATGCCTGGATATTGTGGCAGTCACTGAAACATGGTATACAGAGAACCATGACTGGGATGTCAACATACCAGATACACAATCTACAGGAGGGACAGGGAGGGTAAAAGAGGAGGAGGAGGAGTAGCTCTCTATTTAAGGGAAGGGATTAAAGCAACAGAACTAAAGAGTAAACATGAAGTAGATGAGTCACTATGGGTCACCCTGGAGACAAGAAATGGCACCACAATCCACATGGGAGTTGTGTACAGACCCCATCTCAGGGGGAAGGAGTGGACAATGAAATGATAGAAGGCATCTTTAAAATGGCAGGAAAAAGGGGAGATATTGTTAATGGAGGACCTGAATATGTCAGATCTTAACTGAAGCACCTTTACTGCAGGAACATCCAGGAGCAAGGTCATTCTTGATGCCCTACATGGGGCATGCCTCAGACAGTTAGTGTTGGAACCCACTCAGGAGGGAGCAATCTTAGACCAGGTACTCTCAAATGGGGATGGAGAAAGGATCTCGGATTTAGAAGTGGGAAGCCATCTGGGAACAAGCGACCACCAAACAGTGTGGTTCACAATAAACATAGCCATAGAATCAAGCCATACCAAAGCAAGAGTATTGGACTTTAGGAGGGCTGACTTTGGGAAAATGAGAGTGCCTCAGAAAAGCACAAGCAAACGGGCAAGAAGGAGGGGTGGAGCAACAATGGGGAATAATCAAAACAGCCATCACAGAGGCAACAAGTCTTTGTATGAAACAAATCAATAAAACAAAATGAAGGAAAAAAAAACACTACGGCTATCAAAAGAGGTGGCAGGGAAGGTTAAGCAGAAAAGGATAGCATTCAGGAAATATAAGGAAACACAGAAGGAGCAGGACAGACAACTTTATCAGTTAACATAGAAGGAGGCAGGGAAGGCAGTCAGTATCACAAAGGCCCAAACCAAGGAAAAGATAGCCAATTATGTTATGAAGGGGATAAAACCTTTTATAGGTACACTAGGGAGTGAAGAAAGACCAAGAGGGAGAGATATGGAGACTTAATAAAGGGGAGGGAATATGGACTGAGGGTGATGGTGAAAAAGCAGGGATACCGAACAAATATTTCTGTTCAGTATTCACAACAGAAGAGGAGGGGGAGGTACCTAAACCAAACAAGAGAAACACTCTGGATAGGGGGGGTCGATACCAGTCCATTCACAGAAGAAAGGATTTTGAAAGAACTCTTGAAACTGAGGGTGGACAAAGCAATGGGGCCTGATGGTATTCACCCCAGAATTCTAAAAGAACTAAGGGTAGAACTAGTGACACCACTGACTACTCTCTTTAACAAATCATGGGAGGATGGAGTGGTAACTGAGGACTGGAGGAGGGTGGATGTGATTCCACTTCACAAAAGTGTGAGCAGGGCAGAGGCAGGAAACTACAGACCAGTTAGTTTGACCTCAGTAGTAGGGAAAATGATGGAATCACTTCTGAAGGAAAGAATTGTTGAGTACCTAGGGGCCAGTGGGGCACAGGACCCAAGGCAACATGGATTCACAGTAGGAAGGTCATGTCAGATGAATCTAATAGATTTCTTTGACTGGGTGACCATAGTAGTAGACCAGGGAGGGTCTGTGGATATGGTCTACCTAGATATTAGCAAGGCATTTGACACAGTCCCACACAAAAGATTAATGTACAAGTTAGCCAGCCTTGGAGTGGGTCCCAAGGTGGTAGTTTGGATAAAAAATTGGCTGGACAACAGGACGCAAAGGGTAATAGTAAATGGAGTTCATAATGAAGAAAGGAGGGTAACTAGCTGGGTGCCGAAGGATTCAGTACTGGGCCCTGTCCTCTTTAATGTCTTTATAAGTGACATTGGACAGCACCTGGAAGGAAAAGTATGTCTCTTTGCAGACAACACAAAGATCTGAAACAGGGTTGATACACAAGGTGGGATGGAAAGGATGAAAAGGGACTTGGCAAGGTTGGAGGAATGGTCAAATGTATGGCAGCTCAGATTCAGTGCAAAAAAGTACAAGGTAATGCACCTGAGAAACAAAAACCCTGGGGAAGAGTATACAATGGGGGGGGTGAGATACTAACAACAAAAATTGAAAGGAATGTGGGAGTAATTATATCAGATGACCTTAAGGTGGTCAAGCAATGTGAGAAAGCAGTAAGGAGGGCTGGGGGATACTGGGATGCATAGAGAGAGGCATCAACAGTAGAAAACAGAAAGTTGTTATCCCTCTGTACAGATAGTTGGTGAGACCCCTTCTGGAGTACTGCGTGCAGTTCTGGAGACCCCATCTCTGCAAGGACATAGAGTGGAAGCTATTCAGAGGAGGACAACCAAAATGGTGCAGGGTCTGCACCAGAAGACATATGAAGATAGACTAAAGCAGCTTAAAATGTATACCCTTGAGGAAAGGAGGGAGAGGGGGGACATGATAGAAACTTTCAAGTACCTCAAGGGAATTAACAAAGTCCAAGAGGGTAGCATCTTTCAGAAAAAGAGATGCGCAAGAACAAAGAGGCACAATTTGAAGATAGAGGGGGAATGGCTCAGAGGTAATGTTAAAAATTATTTTTTCATGGTGAGGGTTGTGGATGCATGGAACAGCCTTCCTGAGGAGGTTGTGGAGTCAAGAACAGTGGGAGAATTCAAGAATGCATGAGACAGACATAAAGCAATTCTAGTGGTGGGTAGGAGGAAGTATGCTGTTGGTTAACTAGAATCTGCAGCTTATCCATCAGGTAGGGAAATGGGCAGACTAGGTGGGCCAAGCGGTCCTTATCTGCCATCAAATTCTATGTTTCTATGTTTCTACAGTAAAAATGCAAGACTGCAAAGGTTTGTGGATGTAGCTACTTTGTCAGGGAAAGCCAGTAGTAACTCACTCAATTTTTCTCACAGCAACAGCAGAGACAGCTGCTCCCTTAGTGTATGACATCCTTTAAAAACAGCAAAGCATACTATATCTGGCAGCTGTAATAACTTAGAGGCAGATGATTAACAAAGGGTCAGGTGCAACTGAATGTAACACTAGCACCTGTCCACAAACTTTGATACAGTTGGAGTGTATAAAAATATGAAAATTTGTATGTTACCACAGTTGTTCCCTGGCGAAGTGGCATATAGCTACAAAATGTTGGATGTGTGGATTTGTACTGTGGTAGATTAATAAGGAGAAGCAATGTATGAATTATGTAGAAGTGGAACATTCTTGTTTTTCCTCATTAATTGAATAGTAAACAAAAACTCACCCAGTTGTATGAAAATTTGAAAGTAGTAGTTGAGCTGGCTACTGACTGTGAGGAGCACATTTCAAAGATGGAAGATGAATGTAACATTCAGAGTTAGTGGAAGACTCAATTGAAGCACAAAAAGATCTGGGAGTCTATAGAGTATCTGAAGAACAAATCCCACAGAACAGCCTGACAGTACCAGGAGTCCTGTAGGGGTTGGAAAGTTCCTTATCTCAGTTGGTTAAGGAGTAGAGCTGTTGCGAAAATAATTTTGCAGGTGACATCATCAAGAAATGGTTGTGCCACTCCTCCCAAATTCTTCAAAATATTGTTTGATTTTCACAAAGTGTATTTTACATGAAATACCAGCATATTTTTTTCAAGATGTTGATGGTAAGCGTAATGCCATGGTGACTTGTGCAGGGCTGAAGCCACTGCCCCACCCTGTCTTGAATTCTTATAGGTTCATAGGTAATATACACGATCGAGGGACGAGCCCATAATGATCATGCCACTTATGCTAAGTGGGTAACATACTTGAAGTCCTTCATGTATATATCAAGTTGAGCTTTAAATTGGGTCAAATTTATACTATTCACTACATCATAAG
Source organism: Neoceratodus forsteri (assembly GCA_016271365.2). Taxonomy (NCBI): domain Eukaryota; kingdom Metazoa; phylum Chordata; order Ceratodontiformes; family Ceratodontidae; genus Neoceratodus; species Neoceratodus forsteri. Next base: position 997,174,964 of record CM057458.1, on the reverse strand, counting down.
ACAAGGAGTTCCAAATTGGAACTATACGTTGAGTAAAGAAATTAGTTCTTTTCATAGCTTGATTAATGGATAGAAATAATTTTAAGTTATGCGAAGCGAGTTTGGACTGTAGTAATGTTCCATTTTAAATGTAATGTTTCAAACAAATATTCATCTCTGGTTGCTTTGTAAAGTAAACAAAGATCTCCACGTATAGATCTATATTCCATACTGAACAAATTGAGCCGTTTGAGTCTTTCTCCATAAGATAAATCGCTCATGCCCTTTATTTTCTTAACAAACTTCTTTTGGACCTTCTCCCTGGATATTTTATCTCCTATCTGTGTTGGGCACAAAATGAGGAACAATACTCAAAATTAGCTCTTATAATGCTAGAGTATAATGGAATCATTATTGATGGTTCTCTGCTTTTAATATTTCTAAATATGCAGTTACTCAAACTAGAACTCTTTTTAATGGTTAGATTTAAATGTTCAGTAAACTTTAACTTATTATTAACAAGAACACCCAGGTCTCTCTCATTTGTAATATGTTTCAGGGTATGGTTCTCAATATAATAATTAGCACATATATTGTTGCTACCAAAATGCATAACCTTGCATTTACTGATATTAAAATTCAATTTGTGAAGGTTAACCCAACCTGATATATGATTTAGATTATCTTGTAGAATAGATATAGACTCGGAGTTGTTAACAACTCCTCCCAATTTGGCATCATCGGCATATTTAACAATCCAGTTACCACATTTAGTATCCATACTGGCAATGAGGATGTTAAATAGCACAGGCCCCAAAACAGATCCCTGCGGGACTCCACTAGTAACAATGGTCCATGGGGACAAAAAACCCCTTAGAGTGACACGCTGTCGTCTATTGGATAACCATTTTATTATCCATTGAATTAAGTATTTATTAAGGTCTAAATCTACTAGACAGTTGAAAAGTATGTCATAAGAAACAGAATCAAAGACCTTTTCAAAATCCAGATAGATGACATCCACTGGTAGGCCATAATCCAGAGCTTCACTCACAGGTTCAAAAAAATCAATCAAATTGGTCTGACACGATCTACCAGGTTGAAAACCATGTTGGGTTGTATCAGTCAAACCTTTATCCAAAATATGGGTACTAATTTTAACTAAAATTAACCTTTTCATGATTTTACATATGGTGGAGGTAAGGCTAATAGGTCTATAGTTATTCAATTCCTTTTTGGATCCAGATTTATGTATAGGAATGGCCATGGCATCACACCAATCTTTAATCACATTCCCCTTATGCAATGATTCATTAAACAAATAGGTTAATACACCAGCTAGTTCACATGAAAGATTTTTTATAAAGATGGCTGGAATTCCATCAGGCCCAACCGATGTAGAAGATTTTAAAGACTCTATTATGTAAAAGGTTTCTGCCACAGTAAATTGAATTACAGGGTCGGACTTAGATGGTTTAAGACAAGAAAATTGCCCCTTTTTTTTAAATATACTAGTAAAATAACTATTAAACTCATTTGCCATAATTTGTTCATCACTAATGTCAACATTACCGACTCTTAATGGTCCAACTAAAGTAGAAGAGTTTTTAAAGGAACCAATATAATTGAAAAACCTTTTTCTGTTATCATGAGGTAGATTAATTAGACTACTTTCTACTTCCTGCTTAGCCCTTCTAATAGAGTTTTTTACTTTTTTTGATGTGTTCATAAATTTAGACCAATTCAGTTCTGTAGTATGTTTCTTGTATTTATTGTATGCTTTTTTTTTGCTAAAACTAACCTTCTAATTTCACTAGTGAACCAAGGCGGGGATCTCTTCTGACCAGTATACTTAATTCTAATTGGTATCCATTCAGTGATACAAAATATAATTTCCTCTTTAATTCTTTCCCATATATTCTCAACTGGTAGACCATTCAGTTCTTGTTGCCAATTCCACTTCAATAGGTATTCCTTAATTGCCTTATAATCCGCTTTATAAAAATGTTTAAATTCTGTTTTCCCACAAGACTTTTTGACAAAAAGATTAAATGACCATTTAATAATTAGATGATCACTATTACCTAAAGGGGCCATAGTGCTAGCTATCTCATTGATATTTTTAATATTTGAGAATATTAAGTCCAAAATATGGTTATTCCTTGTAGGTGATCTGACATACTGGTCAAGTCCTAAATGTGACATGGTACTAATAAATCTTTTTTCCTGTTTACCAAGACCAGTACCATTAGACCAATTTATATCAGGAAAATTAAAGTCCCCCATAAGAATAATATCAGTCTTAAAGTTAATGTTCTCAAGATAGTCACACATCTTATCATTATTGGCAGTATCCATAGATGGTGGCCTATAACATAAATCTAACGTTAGCGGGAGTTGTTTAGTATTTATTTTAATCCAAATAATATCCAAACTAGTAGGAGGTTCTAAATCAAGATCAACTTCTGAGCAAGTAATATTATTTCTAACATAAATTGCAACTCCTCCACTCTTGGAATATAATCGATTCTTGTTAAATAAGGAGTATCCATTTATGTTATGACCCCAGTGGCCCTCACTAAACCAGATTTCTATTACACCACATATATCTATGTCCTCACTATCTAATATTACTTGAAGTTCACTAATTTTATTATTCAAACTCCTAGCATTCAATAAAAGTAATTTAACTTTTTGTTCCTTACTTTTTAAGGATATGACAGATTCTAGAACTGTAGGTTCACTAACTGGCAATAGCCTAACAGTTCCTACACCAAGACGTTGCCTAAAAAAACATCAATATATGTGTTAATTTTGAAACCCAAAGTCTCTTTACCTAGCCTATTTAGATGTAGGCCATCCCTAGCATAGTAAGCTTTATTATCAGCAAACTGTTCCCAGTGAGTGAGGCATTTGATGTTTTGTTTAAGACACCAAGCTCTGAGCCAAGAATTAATATGTTTAATTTTATTAGTCAGAGTAATATTAGCCATAGGAACTGAAAAAAATATCCAGACTCTAGGAGCCCAGTGCTTCCCCTTCCACTATTTAATATCTCTGGAGAGGAGAAGTGCAGTATATGATACTATTCTTGAAGTGTGGATATGATTCACTTATCCACACTCTGGCAGTTCCACTGGAACATTACTGGATGGACATCTCAAAGATAAACCCCTTCCACCACCTGGGCAGTATATCCCTAGACTCTGCCCCATGACATCAGATATTTATTTGCAGTGGAAGAACAGGTCACCTCCTTTGCACACAGGTAGTCTGCATCATATATGAACTAATATTCATCAAAGTTTTTGAACTTTTCAATTTTAATTCTCCAATTTCTTTGACTCCATGTAATGACGGACAATGGAGCAATGGGAACCAGGTTTCAAATTTTGTGTGCAGTGCTGGCAGAAGATATCAGCCACCAGTTCACATGACACACTGTCTGGGCAGGCAACATGACACAGATGGTTGCATTCTTTGTAAAAGCATGCTTCCTGAGTCCCTTGAGGACAGGAAGCTCCAGTTCTTGCTGGGTCAGACTTCAGAGAGGCATCTGAAGGCCACTGTAAAGGCCACAAGAAGGCCTTGGCTATGGTCAGGGTGGCTGAATAGTTTGCAGTCCTTTAGGAAGAAAAGGTGGTGACCACAGAGGGGATGTCCTTAGTCTCAGAACTGTTCCCTGGGGCCAGCTATGGGGGAGTCTTTCACATGAGAATTCTGTGAAACACTTTTGGCCCATCAGACCTTGGAGGAGACCTCTTCCCACTGTGGTGCTCAAATCCAGTGCCATCAACACCAGTCATAGGACCAGGAGAGATTGAGGTCCTCCTGGTCCCTCGACTTTCATGATTCCTCAACAGCTATCCTCATTGAGCCAGTATTCTTCAACTCTGTTCAAGCAGGCTGCCAAGATTTTTCTCGAATCTGTTAACCAGCTGTCAGATGAGGTTGAGGAGTTGATCTCACAGAACCCAGTGCTCCAGGTCCTCACGCAAGAGGACATGGTCCAGTCCATGTCCCCATCCAGTCTTTGATGTGAACAGCCTCCACCGGGATAGGGTCTCCTTCACCTGTGTTCCTGAGTGTGGGCAGGCATGTGCCTATAGCAACCTGCTAGAAGACTCTTCTCAATGCTGATTGGCCAATCGAAGGTCGCAGTCATAGTTGAGATTTTTCTTATGATTCTACTTAATGGGGAGACATTGCCACCAATGCTTATTGGCTTCTTCATCCTCAGGTGAGGAGAAGGAGTGCCACAAGATGTGCCTATGCTACAAGGAGCTCCTCTGGTAACAGTGGTCCATTGCAGGGCAGAGTAGGGCTCTACCCACTGAACCTTTTGTTTGCTGGCCACTGTCATTGGCACCCCCACTAGTCCACTACATGCAACTGCAACCCACAGCTGTTTCTCCACCTCTTTGGGTGGAGCAGCCACAACTGCAGCTGAAGGTGGGTCCCCCACCAAGGAGGCTGGCCACTCAGTCATCCACCTTCCAGACTGGTTATCAGTATGGATCATTCCAGGAGAGGATTTCCAAAAGGTCTGTGCCAAGTGTCATCTGGCAGCTTGGATCATGAGTCCATGGTCTCCTCAGAGACTCCACTCTTTGACAACAGCTCAGTTGAGGAGCTTTCACTGAGAATGGTCTGGTATCTTTTGGGGCACTTCTCTGAATACAGTAGTTTGGAATCAACATCAGTCTCACTTGAGCCAGTCAGCAAGAGGGATAAGTACTTTCTTATGTACATTTTTGACCAGGGCAAATTTCTAGGGTTGCCTACCCCGTGGCTGAGGCCATTTTGGGACTGGCCCAGGAGATTTGGCAACATCCAGCATCATCTGCCCATATGGTTCACAAGTATTCTGTCCACAGGGACTTTGTTTCAGAGTTTTCAAACCACCCCTCCATGGAGGAACTGGTCACAGATTTGGTGTTCTGTAAATATGGACATCAGGCAGATATGGAAAGGCCTCTGGACAAGAAGTCTCGTAACACTAACCATGCTGTTAAAAAGGTATACACTGCAGTGTCTCTGGGTCTCCTGCAGGCTAGCTATGCCATGATGATGGTTAACTTTGATCACTCCTTGATCAGAGTTTTTGATGTCATCCTCCCTCACCTCCCAGTTGAGCAACAGCTGATGGTGAAGCTCATCTGAAACCAGGTCAATCCCTGGCTAAATGTCAGCTCCAGACAGCCTTGGACATAGGTGATTCCTGCATCCATTTCATGGCAGTGGCTGTCTCTATGCATCCCAGGGCCTGACTGCATCTTCTCACCTTCATGGCAGACACTCACCATAAGCTTGCTGATGTCCTTTTCTTGGGCACTAACTTCTTCATCCCTGGGGTAGAAGGACATCTCACCTACATTGAGAAGTTCAGTGCTACCCTAGATTCTGTGACTTAATTGCAGAAGGACCAGAAAAAAGCCTTAGTAACAGGCTTTCCAATACTGGCCCTTTTGGTAAGAACTGCCATGGCCACAGCCTCAGCAGGAGCAGGAGCAGTAGCAGGCCTGCTGCCCAAAGAAGTCTGGGGGCCAGGATCTGAAATCTGCCAGTAGCCATTGGTTCCCACACAAAAGTTGTCCAGTAAAAGGTAGGGGGATGTTATCTCTCCACCTGTCCTGTCTCTGACTGCTCTCCCTGTTGCAGGCCAGCTACATCACCTCTTACCACATTGGTCCACTATCATAACAGACAAGTGCATGTTGGAAATAGTGGGCAGAGGATTGTCTGTGGACTTCAGGGCTCTCCCACCTTATCACCTCCATGCTGCACAACAGTCCAGGATGTCTCAAGACATGCTGTCTGCCCTAAGAGTGGCCAGTGATTTGCTTCTTGCAAAAGGGGCAATATCCCATGTCCTGCATAGCCTGACTTCTCAGGGTAATGTATTTCTGGGTCCTGAAACAGATTGGGACTAGTGCCCCATATTGGATTTGCACAGTCTCAACAAGTTCATGTGGAAACACAACTTCTAGATGATCACTCTGAACTAGACTGTACTATCCTTGGAGCAGAACATGTGGTTCTGCTCCCTGGACATCCAAAATGTGTTCTTCTATATTCTTCTCCATCTATCTTAGCACATGTACCTCTGGTTCCATGTTGAAAGGGGTCCTGTGCCAGTTCTTGGTCATGCCTTTGTCCTCTCCTCAGTGCCTATTTGTCTTCATCAAATGCATGGCTTAAGTGATGGCCTACTTGTGGTGCCTCAGGGTCAGAGTGTTACCCCTACCTGGATGACTGACTGTTGGCCAGTCCATCCTAAGATGCCATGGAGAGATCCATAGATCTGGCTCTTCAGACTTGTTGAGACTTGGTCATACTGGTCAACCTGGACAAGTCCTAACTGGTACCAAAGCAGATGAACAAGTTCATTGGGACAGAACTAGACTCCCTGTGGGCCAAGGCCTACCTTCCTATGTACTGGGCAATGGATTTTACCTACTTTGTTCAATCATTTTAGGTTGGGTTCAAGTGCCCTGCCTAGGATTCCTGAGGCTGTTGGAGTACATTGCATCCTGCACCAGCATGGTCCAATGGAGCTAGTGGTTGATGCGCAACCTTCAGTGGGAGTTGGGCCATCAGTGGTCCCAGCACCTAGGCCACTTGGAAGAGTCGGTTGTAGTGATACAGCCGATGTGGGATGCCATCCACTGGTGGCTAGTCCCAGAACACCTGGAGGAAAGAATCCCATTTGTCCACCCAGAACCAACTGTCACACTCATGATGGATACATCTCTGGTGGGATGGGGAGTGTACCTGGAAATTGCAAAACAAAGAATCCATCACCATGGGAAAACAGTGCTGCTGAAAAAGAACTTATGTATCCAGCAAATATTTGGAGTATCCATAATTGGAGATAACAGCAGGTCCATTTTCCCATGGTGCATGATTCTTTGTTGTGCAATTTACTGCTACTTTAATCCCTCACAATGTTGCCTTGGGGCGTAACAAATACAGAAGTCTACTGAAATAAACAGGCTTTTTCTGCCAGGTACAGTAAGAGACTGACATAGTATGGTTCTAGAAACTACACCTGATTTAAATGGTTTTGCAAAACCTTCAGTGGCTTCACTTGATTATGTGAATTCATTGCTCACAGTTAGCAATGCAGCAAACCTGTTGTTACAGGACATTGTTAATTTACAAACTGATAATGTTGACTCACCCAATTCACTGGCACAAGTGGCACAAGCTTTCAAGGAACTAAAGGAAATCGCCCTGAAAGCCACAAAGCTGTATTGGAGTTTGATTAGTTTAGAACCCTACATCCAAACCTTATGAGTACCCAGAGGGTTAAGATTTCTTGAAGAGCCAGTGCAGTTTGAGAAAAGAGAGAACATCCTGCATAAATGGAGAACTATTTTGCATGAGGCATCCATGAAACTGATTAATTTAATTTTAGCTAAGAGTAAAAAAATAGCATAAGAATTTAGGAAAGAAATTAATCCAAAGAAACCAATTTGTTGCAATTTACCCAGGACCCTGATTTTGACTTGTATAATCAAAAGCTCAAAGATAACATTGCAAAACTAGATCCAGAATTAAAGGCTCTGAAACAGGAAAAAAAATTATTGAGAGCTAAAACTGATTGTGAGACAGGTAGATTTGTTTAATTGGGAACCAATAAGATATTTATTTATTGTTGACTGGCAAAGGGGCGCTAGACAATTCTGCCTATTTTCAGAGTCTTCCCAGGGGAGGAAGAGATACAGATGGTAACCAATTGAAATTGAACCAGATTAAGCCATGTGTGGCATTTTTAGTGGATCCAGCAGTACCACTGACCAACCTTGCAGTATCTTAAAGAACTTACCCTGAGTTACTTTTGGCTTTGGGACTAACATGAGCGACACCAAACCTGAAAGCTGTGATAACTCAGAGTCTTTTTTAAATAAAGTGAATTGGAAAGGAGACCCACCATCCCCACCCCCAACCCCGCAGAGAAAAAGATAAACCCGCTATCAGGTTCAGCAGATGCCAGAACCCAGGAGGTGGACATGAAGGGATGGCAAGAGCCAGAAGAGGAAGAACTAAGGGCAGACAATCAGGACAGCAGACATAGCAGCCCCAACAGTACCAACAGAGGAGACAAAAATAATAAATCTTTCTAGTCACATCTTGACAGATTCAGAAATAAAACAAAATCTGGGTTTTGGTGGGAAATGGAGTTGTAGTTCTTCTATAGAACTTCCTCAGCCCCCCAAGGCTCTTCAACAATCTGTATGCAAAACGGGGTTGGGGGCCCTTTAAATGATGTCACAAGACTCTGAAATAGGTTCCAATTATATTTCTTTTTATTTTAATTCCCCTACATTTTGCTCCCCAAACGGAGCTTGTTCACGGGGTATTTTCTCTTTCTTTTTCTTTTCTTTTCTGTTATCTCAGTATCTCTTTGTATTCAGTTCATGCTTATTAACATTTTACAACAGTCTAATATACTGTGCTAGACAGCAGTTGCAGAAAATTGGTTAAATAGGAAGAAAGAATATAGAGCACTGTCTGGTATGATATGCAGTATATTAGTATGTTGTCAAATGTTAGTAAGAATGAATTGAATACAAAGAGATACTGTATTCTATATATTAATGTTAACAGATTGCTGCAACAGAAAAGAAAAGAAAAGAAAAGAAAAGAAAAGAAAAAGAAAGAGAAAATACTCCATGAACCATCTCCGTTTGGGGAGCGAAACGTATGGGAGTTAAAATAAAAATAAATATAATTGGAACCTATTTGAGAGTCTTGTGACATCATTTAAAGGGCCCCCAATCCCATTTTGCATACAGATTCAGAAATAAGCTTGTTGAATAAAGGGCTTCCTTTTTCATCTACTTGCCCCATCAACAAATTTGAGATCATTATTGATCTTTATAAACTGTGTAGAAACGTATCGTTGAAGTCACTCTTTAATAAACAAAATATGGGGTTTCTAAATCTATCTGTAAAATTATCTGACACCTCACAGGTGCATCAAAACATCAGTACACACGCACTTTGTAAGGGGTTCACCTTTCAACCAGCTCCAAGTGCAGCTATAACAACCTTTTGAAATTTACTGTACGTGAAAAAGATCTGCAAGTTATTTGAATCATCATCAAATGTGAAGTGCAACAACTTGAGTTCCACTGACAGAAGAGCACAAGAAGATCTACTGTACAAAGGAACAGAACAATTACCATTAAACCAGCAGAAAAAGGTGCAGGCCTGGGGCTGGATTCACAAAGGAAGTCAGAATTCCTGCAGCCGAGGTAAAAATGCCTGCAGCACTGTGGAAATGCAGTTGTACAGCATGCACAAAGAAAACCAGGGCAGCTGTGGATTTCCGCAAAAAGTGCCACAGGTGCAGTAATTTAGCAGCTGCAGAAAGTGCACAAGTGCTACACAGCTGTGGGAATGGCTGAGGAGCAACAACAACAGTGACCCCAAATAGCTGGAGCAGCAGTCTAACACAGTATGCCATAGCATGTACTGTACCTGTAAGCACACACACACAAACCAGCAACCAGTTCCCCAACTGGGACCACTGCAGCATCACAGGTACAAACACTACCGTGGCACCACAGTGGCTGACTGTCACTGCTGGTCGTCCCTCCCTAGGGTGCTCCTATTGCCTGCAGGGGTAGCACTCACTGCAGACTAGTCAGGCTCTACTGCCTGGGGGCTCCATCATGGGCTGCACTGAGTCTGGTGGTTGTTTTTTGTTGCCATTCCATGGCAATGTGTGCTATTGTTGCTGTAACATCAGCCACTGCTATACCCACTGGGATGCTATTGCCTGTGCCTCACCGCCACCATGATTTATTTTAATGGTTGGGGCACTACTGCAGTTTGCTGAGGGAGAGTTACACCTTACTCCAATGTGTGTAACATTTTTTCTGCAACTGCGGAAAATACTGGCTGAGAATAGCCTTTGAGGGGCTGTGCCTTACTTATCTATCACCTATTTTTCCTCAGCGACTTCCGCGGCTGCACTTTTTTCCACAGTCCGTAGTGTTTTTTTCAGCAGCTGCAGAGTTTTTTGTGAATAGCACTTAGAGCAATCTCCCCTTTTTTTCCATAGCTGCGGCAGTTTTGGGGACTTAGGGAAGATTTTGCACCTTCAGAATGCTTTGTGAATCCAGCCCCTGGTGTTTATGGACAGTGCTGACGACAATAAGGAAGTACTAAGGCAACTGTCAGATCTTTTTATATAAAACTGGACAGCGCTTCAACAAGGGACTTTAAATGTCATTAATATGACACACCATAAAGGTTTCATAGGCATACAAACTCACGTTCCACCCTATGAATCCGACAATATATGATTTACCTAAAATACATAAATCGCTTGATAACCCCCCCGGCAGACCCATAATAAGCATGACTGGGTCTCTTACAGAACCCCTCTCACAAGTGGTGGATTATTATATCTGACCATATGTCTCTACACTAAGATCCCATGTCAATGATACAACATCCCTACCACAAATTCTAAATGAGGTGTAACTCAAGGAAGATACCCTTCTGGTGACTCTAGATATAGAGTCTTTGTATGCCAGTATCCCCGAGAAGGGGGCGTTGGATGTCATTGCCCATTTTTTTAAACCAGAGGGAGGATCCCCTTGAGTATCCACCAACAGAATTGTTATTACAATTGTCAGAATTTGTTTTGAAGTTTAATGTGTTTCCTTTCTGGACACAAATTATGGTTAAGGGAACAGACATGGGGGCAACATTTGCACTCAGTTTGGCTAACCTTTACGTGGGAACCTGAGTATATCTATGATACAAACAGGAACCCCTACTATGACAAGCTGTTCCTGTGAAAATGATATATAAATGATTTGGTGGCCGTGTGGCTTGGTACGGCAACAGAACTTGATGAGTTCATTGCATTTGTGAACTCTACCAATCCCCATTTGAAATTCATATGCAATAGTGATCCCATAAGGTCAAGTTTTTTGATCTGGAGATTTCAAAGGGTGAAAATGAACAAATACATACAAGCATATATCAGAAACCTATGGACAGGAATACTCTACACCCATCCTGTAGTTGCCATCTATGCCACACAGTCTCCAGTATCCCCAAGGACCAATTTCTCCATATTAGGAGTAAAGTAAAAAACCTAACTGTTGTGAGCCCTTTTGCTGTTTGCTGCGAGTGTACATTGCCAAAATTTATTTTCAGCGATGTACACTCGCCTAAATGGCGATCGCTATTCTGTGGTCGTTGTTATGACATGGAACCCTGGTTACTCATTAGCAGTAATTAGAGATATCTATATTAGGGGCCCTAGTGAGAATGAGCACAGCTAAAGAATAATGGCGCTTGTAACAACACAATTTAATTACAGGAATACTGGTGCTCCACTCATTCAGGCTGTCATGCAAGCCTCACTCACTGCCCTGCTGCCAGACAGATGCTACCACCACATATTGCCCATCAGGGCTCTTTTGAGTTGCATGACCCATCAGGCATGACCTGATCTGGCAAACCTCTTCCAAGTAGGGGGGAGTAACCTGGGAAATCCTCCAGGAGGGCAGTAACAATGTGCTTTGTGTTAGGCGGTGAATGGAAGCCTAATTGACACTGTCATTCAGCGCTACCGGTAGCCGTTTTCTGATTTTCTGGGGCCCACCCAACTCCCTTGATCAGTGCGAATGCAATGGCATCCTGGGGGGCAGGGCATTCAGCAGCATGTGGTCACCCACACTGCCAAGAATGCCTCCACTATGCCACCACCAAGAGTCACTGTGTAAATGGCACATAGTAACCCACCCCCTGGAGGGAGGCATCCATAGGACACTCCTAGTTCCCTCCCTGCTGGCCTCCATTCCTGACATCCTGGGCTAGGGGCATGAACCCAGGTTGCCAGTGTGCTAGACTGATGCTCCATTGCTTGGTACCGGCTTTTTAAGTTTTAATGGTAGTATATCTTTAAGGGAGCTGTATTTATCAATATAATTTTATGTGTGCCCTTCCATTGAAAAAGCACTGGGCTGCCTTCCTCCTTGCCTGGGGGGTGGGGGTCTGGATGTCTGCCTCAGGGCTGACACATCTCAGGAACAACTCCAAAAAGAGAGGGTTGTACTTGCTGCCATAATTGGAGAGTGGTGGAGTCGGGCTGTAAAATAGTCTGAGAAATATTTGTCTTATGTCTCATGCTAGTGGTCACTGCTATATTCTGTTCAGCTCAGAGGGACTGATATCCTAATCTGAGAGTGATGGTGTGTGGGGGGGGGGTGTTCAACAGTATACAAAAAACAACTTACTTGTTTGTCATTTCTGAGTTGCCCTGCATGCATTGTACCTCTCTGTGGGGTGCATTTGGGTGTTCATTTGACTGAGGAGGATCTGCTGGGTAGTGCCACTGGGGAGGACAATGGGGAATGTGGAGCAAGTATCAATTTTTATATTCTTGTTGTGGTTTCTGTGTTTGATGTTGTTTACTTTAGTGTTACAAATACTATTATCTGTTATGCTTAAAGTGATGTGAAATGCTTCTAGCAGGACCACTAAACTGTTTGTATGAGCTGTGCAGAATGGGTGGGGGAGAAAAACTGGGAACAGTGGTGCAGGATCTGTGCACGGCAGAGCGTGGACATCCTCCTCCTGACCCCCCAGAGAGTGCATATATGGGAGACATAAATCACATGGTTTGCTCCTGGAATCCTCTCCAGTAAAGCATAAAAAGATCCTCACCATTCTCAAAAAAAAGCAGGGTTCAAGTTGCTATGCTGCAGGAGATACACCTAACAACAGTGGAACATGAAAAACTGGTTAGGGACTGAGTTAATCATTGCTACTCTGCAGCCTTCAGTGGTTATAGAAAAAGAGTAGCTGTGCTCCTTCATAAAAATCTTGCATTTGTTGAGGAAAGGGGGATATGGGACCTAGTGGGGTACGGCATGTATTTGTGGTGGGCATGATGTGTGGGGAGAGGGTGATGTTGAAAAATGTCCATGCCCTAGCTATGCATGATCCTGTTTTTTATGATCAGATGCTAGCTGTGTTGCAAGCAGAGCAGTTCCCTAATAATCTTTGCTGGGGACTTTAACTGCATGCTGGACTCTCACTTAGATTCTCCCGGAAGGGATAGGAGACAAGATCCAGCAGTAGTAAGATGGGGGTGTGGGGCTGAGTTAGCTGGAGGTTCTTGAGGTATGGTGGGAGGCCAGTCCTGGAGCCACATAACACACCTTTTCCAATCCCCACAGATTGTGTTGCTGGATCGACTATGTGATGATCCTTAGGGCCTGGTATGCTAAGATGGTCAACATATAGATCAGACTGATCCTGATGTCTGACAATGCGATGGTTATGGTCACGCTGCAATTGGCACAGCCCCAGAGGCACATAGCTGGAGATTTCTCATCTACATGCTTCAAAATGAGACGTTCAAGGAATACCTGGGGGAACAATGGATCATGTATATGGATACACACTTGGGTACTGCCCCCATACATGCCTGCTTTTGGGAGGCAGGGAAGCGTTTATGAGAGAGGCAGTAGTGGCCTATTTAGTAGCTAAGTACAAGGAGAAGAAAGAGCAATTCAGGCAGATGGAGCATAAAATTAAAGAACTGGATATTAAAGTTTATCAGCAGCCCTCAGAAGAGGCACACAAGCTCCCAAAAGGGGTGCAGGAAGCAGTTAATAGTGAAGTTATAAGGGAGGGAAGTGTAGCCCTTTTGTACTCTAATCAGAAGTTCTATGAATGGGGCAATATGCCCAGCCCCCTATTGGCATGACGGGCAAGAAGGAGGAAAGGGTCTAATGCAGTGACTACCATTAAGACAGAGGAGGGAGGACTTACTACAAGAGGAAAGGGGATCAGGGCAGCTTTTTTCAGTTCTATAGCAAATCATATCAGAGTGAATCTCAGAATAAAGATGAGGAGGTAGCCTCCTTTCTGAGTGAGCTGGCTTTCCTTAACCCCTCTGAAGAACAAGAGGCCCTTTTGAACCAACCCTTTCATTAGGAGAGATTAGAGGGGCTGCAGCGGGGCAAGTGAAACGTAAGGTGGCAGGACTATATTGTCTACTTGTGGAATATTATAGGGTGGTGAGAGAACCAATCTGGCAATCTATGTTAGCCATTTTTCATGAAGCACAGGAGGAGTAAAGACTGTTGGAGTCACGAGGGCTGACAACAATCACACTTATTCCAAAGGAGGGGAAAGATCCCCCAACTGCACCCACGCCTGTCTGCTCTACACCTCCGCCAACTTGCTCAGTTTCGAGGAGTGACTGTAGTACCAGACCTGCTTACTCGCTAAGAAATCCCTGCTTGGACTCTCCCCCCCCAGTGTCTCTGCCTCCCTACGGTGTACGTCCCCGTCTGTCGCCACATGTAACTCTGTTAAAGTCACATTCCTGGTACCCAGAACCAAGACCTCCCTTGCCTAGAGGTCCTTCCACTACCGAGCCCCCACCTGATTCAACTCCCTCTCAATCTGCATCACCAGCACCGCCAATATTGGTCCCTTCAAAACCACCCTTAGGAACCATCTCCTTAGTGTCCGCTGCTGTAGATGTAACTAACCCTCCCCCTTTTTTTCCCCTGCGGGACCTTCCTGCATGGCCCCACCTAACTTGACAATGTCCCCTGGACAGCCTATCCATCCCCCCCATACCCCCCCCAGGTTCATGGAAGGATGTACCCCTCTGCATCTCCTATGGATTTAGTACATCATTGACTGTAACCTGTAATATATGATGATATGTAACTAAGTGTTTTATATGTTCAATGTTTATTCTGCACCTGTAATGTTGCCCTTGCTGTATCCTGCACAGTGTACTACTGTCTGCCCTCCCTGCGACAAGGTGCCTTTGTAAATGAGTCTCTGACTCAAAGGTTATAAATCCGAGCTTGTTAAATAAATAAATAGATAAAGTATGCACTATATACTGTAGGCCAATCACGCTCCTCAATTGTGATAGCCAAATTTTGATGATTGCTCTCACCTATTGATTGGAGCAGGTTTGCCAGATCTGATCTGCAGGGATCCGATTTGCTTTGTGAAGTGGTGCCATTCATATCATAATGTTTGGAGCTCCAAGGGGTTCTTCAGATTGTGGCTTGGCATCCGGGGGGGGCATGAGTGCTCTCCCTGGACACTGAGAAAAACTTTGACAGGGTAGGATAGGGCTATATGTTTAAGGTCCTGGAGGTTCCAGATTGGTGGAGCAGTTCATTGACATGGTTCACCTTTTATACAGGGTCCCCAGAGCAAATATCTTGGCTAGCGGGGGTATCATGGGAGATTGAGCTGAGGAGGGGGACCCAGCAGGGCTGCACCTTTTCTCCACTACTGTTTGTCCTGGCAATAGAGCTTTTAATGGAGGCAGTTCACACTAGTGAGGCAGTGAGGGGACATGAGGGAACATGGGGCACCCAGCACAAGACCTCACTATATGCTGACAATGTGTCTCTCTTTATCACCACCCCTGAGAGTACTGTCAAGGAAGCCACTATGCTCATACAGCATTTTGCCTCTTTTTCAGGGTATAAAGTGAACTTCAAGAACTTCAAGAAATCAGAGTTAATGGGAGTGGGGATTGTGAATTACAATGCACAAGTATAAGATGGTCTCCGTGCACCCCAAGTATTCAGGCATGAAGTTTGGTCCAACATTGCACTCTCTGTATTAGCTCAGTTTTATACCACTCTAGGTGGCCATCAAGAATGACTTATGCAGATTGCAAGGCCTCCCTATATCATAGATGGGTTGCATTAACCTTACTAAGATTAACATCCTATCCGGGGTGTTACACCTTCTACAGTGGGGCTTAGCTGTAGATATCTGTGGAGCCTGGATAGGTGGTTTTCAGAGTTTATATGGGCAGGGAAGAGGCAGAGGGCCAGTCTGGGGCACTTGAGAAGCATAACAAGTATGGGAGAGCTCAATTTCCTGGATTTTGGACTTTATCGTTTGGTGGACCAGATGAGACTTCTGTTGGATTGGGTGAAGGGGCCTCACGGAACATCTTGGGTGGCACTGGAAAGAAATGAAATGCAGTTGCCTATGACTATCTTCTTGAATATTGGGGGCCACAGGGTCCTAAGGAATGTGAAACCCAGCTTACTTCTGGTGGAAAACCTGATTTGTGCATGGGAAAGGATCTAAAAACACAGTGTGATGAGGAAGGTGAATACCATACTTGCCCCGATCGCAGGAGACCCAGAATTTTTGCCCACATTTTGAGGACCCTGGCTTTAGACGTTGGGAAGAGGAAGGAGTAACAAACACCTTTGTTACACTAAGACAGCAATTGGGTTTACCCGAAAACCGTACGTTCAGGTATCTGCAGGTGAAAGACTGACCATCTAGGCTAGGGAGGCTGAGCAAGCATGGACAACTCTCTGTGGGACTTCTTGTGTAGTTAATAGTTAGTTAAAACTTTATTTTTATACAGGATAACACGTCATTTAAACTTTTCAGTCCAGTTTACAAGACAATCCTGTGTTAATGGGAGTGGGGATGGCGGATGTATGTAATAAGTTTAAAGAGGGAGGGGGCGTGGCCAAGCACCCAGTAATGGCAGTCACAATTTAGACAGGCTCTGACTGGCACTGAAAGTAACAACAGCATCATATTACAGTATATATAATATTGAAAAATACTACCAAAATATATAGTTTGTTAAAAGAATTCCATGGCTACAAATAGAGGTGAAAAGCGTCAATCTGAATATCAAATAACTCATTAAATATATATATGGGTGGAAAACTGGCTGAAGGACAGAACCAAGAGGGTGGTTGTGGGGGGAGAGTTATCTGGCACAAGACAGGTAACCAGTGGGGTCCCGCAGGGCTCGGTGCTGGGGCCAGTGTTGTTCAATGTCTTCATCAATGGCATTGGAGATGGCATTAAGGGCATTAAGGGCAAAATGTGGCTATTCGTAGATGACACCAAGCTCTGTGGGACAGGGGACACAGCTGAAGGGATACAGGAAGATTTGGAAAAGCTAGGGAGGTGGTCCAGGATCTGGCAGCTTGGCTTCAATGCCAAGAAATACAAAGTTATACAAACTGGAGCCAAGAATCCTAGGACAGAGTACGACCTGGGTGGAGTCTGTGTATCTGCATCAGTGGAGGAGAAGGACCTGGGAGTGATGATCACTAGTGACCTGGAGTACTTCACGCAGTGCAAGAAAGCTGCAGCAAAGGCAAAGAAGATACTGGGATATATATGTAGGGGGATAAGTAGCAGGAGAGAGGAGGTTATATTGCCCTTGTACAGGTCACTGGTAAGGCCGCATCTAGAGGATGGAGTTCAGTACTGGTGCCCACACCTCAAAAAGGTTGCTAACCTGCTGGTGAAGGTCCAGAGGAAGGCTACAAAGATGATAACTGGTCAGGAGGGTAAGGCATACGAGGAGAGGTTGAGGGCACTGATCATGTACTCCATGGAAGACAGGAGAGAGAGGGCACATAATTGGGACCTTCAAGTACAGTACTTGAAAGGGATAAAAAAGGTTGATAGAGTCTCTTTAAGTTGAGTGGCAACCATAACACGAGGGGGCACGGTCTTAAGTTGGAGGGTGGGGGGCTTTAGGCGAGAGGTCAGGAAGCACTTCTTCATAGAGAGGGTGGTGAACACTTGGAATGTGCTGCCAGAAGAAGTAATCTCATTGAAGACGGTGGGCAGCTTTAAGAGAGGCTGGGACAGGTATAGGGGAAGGGGAAGGGTCACGGGTAGGGAGGATAGGAGGAGTGAGGAGAGGGGGCAGGGACAATAGCTCAAACTGTGAACCCTGCAACACGAGCAGACTTGATAGACCAAATGGCCTTCTTCTGCAGGCTTCTTCGTATGTTTGTATGTAAACATAAATTACTACAAGACAACTACTACAAACTTCTGGGCACTATCTGGCAGGACTGTGAACTTTGGGCAGGTCTACCCATTCGTATTATTGGGAAGATGAACACTATTAAAATGAATGTATTGCCTAAGTGCCATACTTGTTTCAGAACTTGTCTATTACAGTTCCAGAAAAAAAATTAACTCCCTGAACAGTATAATGCACAAAGTCCTCTGGGGCGGTAAAACTGCATGTATTTCTAGAGCAATTCTTCAACTACCTCTGAAGAAGGGTGGCCTGGCTCTTCCTAACATGAAATATTATTAATGGGTCTCACAGATAACAATGGTAGTCCAGGGTGCAAATGCCGCTCCACCTGACTGAATGATTATGGAGGGCGAGATGTTTGAAGGTGACATACAGTAGTCTTAGCCTGTTTATTACCTTCATTGTTAGGATCAACCCTTACAGTGAGAGATACCCCATATTCAAAACAGCTTCTCAGTATCTGGGTGAGAATTCACAAACTGATTGACCAGGATAAAGGAATTTCACCTCAAGCTAATCTGATTTCAGTGATAAAAAACATGAAAGGCTATAATGTGCAGCTCCACCAAGCTCTCTTCAAATGGTGTAAAAAAGGGTTAACCAGGGTAGGACAATTTTATTTTGGTGGTGTACTAAAAACCTTAAATAATATAAGAGAAGAATCTTCTTTGCAAATGGGAGACTTCTTCACTTAACTAAGGGTAAGGCAACACTTGTCACAGACCATTCAGACTTCCTCTCCCATCGAAAACATTTTCTTAGACCACAACCTAGCTCACAGCATTATATAAACTTCTTCTCGGAGCTGCACCGACCCCAAAAGATCAAGGTTAGGGAACACTGGGAGTCAGATCTGGAATTTCAAATTACAAAAGATAATCAAGCATGTGCATTCATGCTCCAGCTCCAATAAGCTTAGAAGAATTTATTTTATTTAGTTATTTTGAAAGTCGGATTTACAACCTTTGAGTCAGGGACTCATTTACAAAGGCACCTCATCGCAGGGAGGCTAGACATGGTTACAGTGTGAGAAATAACAGTGGTAACATACAGGTGCAATACAGATAACAAAAAGAACACAATATAACAGTGGTTTATGGGATAAAGTTACACACGGTAAATAGCAATCGTATTAAAAAAGGGGGGGGGGAGAAGCAGTCCAATGGACATTGTCAAGGCTATGGGCAAGAAACGAGGAAGGACCCCAACATTAGGTTGATTAAGGGCAACTACAGCTTCGGCTGCCAAAGAGGTGGTTACGGAGAGCGACTTTAAAGGGACCAGTTTTGTTAGACTTAGTGACAGAGAGCGGGAGGGAGTTGAACCATGTGGGGGCGTGGTAGTGGAAGGACCTTTGGGCTAGGGAGGTCTTGGTCTGGGGCACCAGAAAGGTGGCCTTAACTGAGCTACGAGTGGCAATGGATGGGGATGCAAGCCGCAAGGACACGGTGAACCCTGGGGGGTAGAAAGTCCTAGCAGGGATTTTTTGGCAAGTAAGCAGGTTTGGTAGTGCAGGCACTCCTCCAAGGTGAGCAGATTGGTGGTGGAATAGGGCAGGCAAGTATGGGTGCGGAGGGATGCACCAGTTAGGAGCCTGCAGGCCTTGTTTATCGAGGTCTGGATTCTGGTGAGGGTGGTATTGTCAGCCGCAGCATAGATGGGTAGGACGTAGTCCACTAGGGACAGGACAGAGGAGTTGATGGCCAGTCAGAGAGCGGTTTGGGGGAGGCAATCTCTGCGGCGATAGAGAAGGCCAATCTGAGAGTTTATGGCTGAAGACAGGGTATTAATGTGGGTGTGAAATGTAAGAGCCGAGTCAAAGGTGATGCCCAAGTACTTGTAGGATGACACTTGCTCGAGAGGGTGAGCATTACTGGGGAGAATGCAGAAAGGGGCATTTTTGGCCTTGTTCTGGTGATGCGAAAGAAGCATAGATTTGTTTTTTTTGAGGTTAATGACCAGTCGGTGGTCAAGGAACCACTTTTTGGTTTGGTTGAATGTGTGCTGCAGGGATTCCTGTGGAGATGCGGGGTCAGGGTGGGAGGCAAGGAGAACCGCATCATTGGCATAGAGTACCATATTGCCTGAGCAGGAGCTGGGGAGGGCATTGAGAAATAGACTGAATAGAATGGGGCCCAGGATGGAACCCTGGGGGACACCCGAGTGAACGGGCAGGGTATTGGGCAGGATGCCATTTACCTTCACGTGCAGTGATCTGGCAGAGAGGTAACTGGTGAACCAAGCCAGTGGACCAGGGGAGAAGCCAAGTTGGTGGAGGGAGTCAAGTAGGAGGGGGTGACAGGCAGTGTCAAAGGCCTTGGAGAGGTCAATGGACACTGCACCCACAACATGACCAGAGTCGAGAGCAGAGTGGAGGTGCTGGGAGAACTCCAGGAGGGCTGTAGTGGTACTGTGTCCAGGGCGGAATTGATGTTGTTCAATAAGTTATTTTTATTGGACATATTTAACCCCGGTTAAATTACACCAAGGCAACACATCCAAGGATCTCCACTGCCCAAATGCCAGGTAGAAGAAGGTGATTTTACCCATATGGCATTAACATGCCATAAAGTGGCCCTTTTCTGGACTCAGGTTCACTAGATAATGGAAAATGTATTAAAATTCAAGTTGCCAGCAACAGCTGCTGCATATTGTATATGCTGGGTTTAGAGTATAAGCCAGTTCTAGGAAGGGTTTTGGACAATTCTCAAAGTCTCTGGAATATAGTACTGGTTAATACCAGAAAAACAGTAGCACAAAACTGGCTCAGTGCCTCCCCTCTGACAGTGGCCCAATGGCTAAATAACTTATTTCTGTGTATGAAACTGGAAAAGCATCCTTTTAATGCCAGTGGACAGGGTCATACATTTTAAAACACCTGGCAACCCTTGCTAATGGCTATAGAGAACAATCGAATTCCAGTATAATATGGAGATGTGTTGTATACTAGAAATGTTCTTTCTCATTCTGAGATGACATACTTGTCTGTTTGATTTGATACAGTATTCTGTGAAGGGGTATATAGCATGCAGGTGCACTGATGGAGTTGTTTTCCTTTTCTTCTTCTTCTACTTAACCTAAAGCAAATCTGAGCAAATGTCAGCTCCTGTACCTTTGAAAATACTTGGCTTTAATTGTACCAGTGGAAATGTTATGAACTGTTGTAATTCTGCATGTCATATGTACCTTAATAAAATGTGTTTACAAAAAAATATGTTTAAACAGGCCCAATATAAATTCTTGCAGTGTTTATACATGCCACTCAAGTAGCAAGCACATTTAATGCTGAGATCTCCCTGATGTGTGGGAGGTATGCTGGAGCTATAGGCACATACTGTATATACATTATTTCTGGAGCTGTCCCCAGCTGAGGAGCTGCTGGACTGACATGGCGAGAGAAATCACAGCCATCCGAGGGATTCGTATCATGGACGAGGTGAGATCATTATTACTGGGGGTGGAGGGGTCATGAGAATAATGTTATTAATGGTGAAGAAATGCATTCAGAACACATGAGTTTTGCATGCCGTTCCACTAAAAGCCTGTGGAGAAAGCAAATGCTGAGCATACTCATCCTAGAATGCTTAACGTATGAGTTAATGGGACAGGGGACCAGTCTGAGTCACAATGGGGTCCATACTTTTTTATTGTTTATTTTAGTTTTTGGTAACCGGGTAAGGCCCACTAGGCACAAGTGCCTGTTTTCAGTGGTGACCTGGGAGCACTGGGCAGTTAAGTGACTTACTCAAGAGTCACACAGTATGCAAGTGGAGGTTGTGAGAATCAAACCCAGGTCTGGTCTGCCAGATGTACCAAGCTCATTCACAGCTCATTACTCTAACCTGTAGGCTATACTGCCAGCCCATACTAAGCTACACTATCTCCTATGGAAGCCATTATGATCCAAATAATGGGGTAGAAACATGTGTCCAGCAGTATTGAGAGATGAAGGAAACAGAAGGGTCTTAAAAAAATTATTGAGGGGCAGTAACAGTCCAACCTATGCAATGCTGAAAATGTGTTGTTATATAGAAGAGTAGAAGATGTATTCTATAGCAACATGGTGCTATGAATTGTAATTAATGGAAGGGAGTTTCTATGTGTGTCGAGTTTGTATCTTAAAGGCTTAAACAAAGTGCAGGTATTGCCATTATCCAGTACAAGAGCTGTACTAGGACAAAGGGGCAGAATATGAGAATGGAGGGGGCAGGATAAGGGGAAATGGAAGTTCTTCCTCACGGAAAGGGTGGTAGATGATTAGAATAGCCTACCCCAGGAAGTGGTGGGTGCTAACACAGTGGGGAGATTCAAACATGCATGGGATAGACATAAGGGAACCCTTTATGAGGGGAAGAGAGGCAAAACCAATGACCAAGTAGGGTCAATGGCCACTGATGCAGACAGGGAATACGGGCAGACTGGATGGGCCTAGCAGTCCTTATCTGCTATTAACTACTATGTTACCATGTTATGTTAGTATGTATTGTTTGTGTGAGGTCACAGTTATTTGTTCTTTGTCTTTAAATAGTCAGTAGTCTTAAAGAATCAAGGACATCACAGGTGTAGTACTCTTATAGTGGGTTTCCTTTGATACGTACTTAGTGAACCTGGCTAAAGAAGAATATTGATGCTGCAAAGTGTTGTCTCTGCAATAAGATATTGTAATGTCTTTATATAGAACTTGACAAATCTTCAATAAAAAAGAAATAAAAGAAAAAGCACTAATAGTAGTGTGAAATACATTAGACAAATCATGCCCTGTGGAGCCTGCTCTTTGTGTTTGTATCTGAGACACTGAAGAATAAAGGATTTTGCACTAGCCAGTGCACCTGTAAGACCACAGAGTCCACAGGTTCTGGTCACTCTGGGAGTTCGGTCACCACATAAACCTGCTGGAGCACAATGCAGTGCATTTGGTTCTGACAGAATTCACTCCACCAGTTAAGGGTCAGGTCATGCAGGTCCAGAAGGACAACACCTGACCATGTTCTACCTGAACAGGCAGGACAGAAATCACTCCCTTCCTCTGTGTCGTGAGGCCTTCCACACCTGGACCCTAGTGCGCAGCTTGGGTACAGATATCATGACAATCCATGGGTAACAGTTTAGGTGTCACTTAACTACAGTGTAGTTGCAGTGTGACAGCACTGTAACTGCATTGCATTTGCAATGTAGTTGCATGCAACAAACATGTAACTATGGTGTAATTATTCTGTTGCATGTAATTAATTATTAGTTACACTGAAACAGACACAAAGTGCATCCAATCCATGTTGCAGGAGAAAACAATCAGCTGGCAGATGCTCTCAGCCAGGTAGAAGAGATGTTGCACAAGTGGTTACTGCATCAGGAGGTGATGAACCACCTGTTCTCCCTGTGGGGCATACCCTTGGTGGACCAGTTTGCCTTCTGCGAGAATGCCAAACTGAGGCTGTTTTGTGCCTGCCCCCACCCCATGATCTGGAACACTGTTAGGGGATACCTGCATGAGGCCCTGGACCTCAAGCCTCATGTATTCCTTTCTCCCCTTTTCCCTGAAGGTGACCACAAGGTGGTGGTCAAGTCCCAGAAGGACATGGTGTGGGTGATCCAGATAGTTCCAGACTGGCCACGGCAGTTCTGGTATCTCAATGTTCTCAGCTTCAGCAGTAGTTCTCCTCAGCGACTGCCTTTCCACCCAGACCTGCTAACCACACTGCAGGGGAAAGATCTGTGCCCAGACCTTCTGTGCCACTTCTCAGCTTGTACCTGAATGGCTAGAGTTCCTGGCCTTGTGTCTCCTGGAGGATGTACTCCAGATTGTGGAGGCCTCCAGGAAAGAGTCAACTCACCAATGCTATGCCTTCAAATAGATGAGATTTTCCACTTTGTGTCAGGACAAAATGCTAGCTCCCCTTGCTTGCCCTGTGGCTGGCATCCTAGACTACCTCTGGTCCCTTTCTCAGGTAGTACTGTGGGCAATGACACTTAAGAAACACCTGGCAGCCATCTCTGCTTACCGGGCATGGGCTTGCAAATCAACAGTGTCCCAGGAGAAGGTGGTCAGGTGCTTTTTCAAAAGCCTGGACCTCCCGTCCCCTCCAGTGCATTCATCAGCTCTACAATGTGACTAGGGTGCTAATGGCAATGCTCATGGGCAAGCCCTTCAAGCCAGTGCACAGGTATGTCTGAGATGTCACAAATGTCATGGAAGACAGCCTTCCGGGTGACCATTATGTCAGCCAGAAGGATTGGGGAGCTTCAGGCACGCTCTGTGGAGTCTCCCTACTTTGTCTTCCACAGGGACAAATTCATCCTTCACCCCAACCCGAAGTTCCTCCTGAAGGGGGTATCAGAGTTTCATCCTAATCGGATGAGTAACTTACTGGTTTATTTTCATCAGCCCATCTTTGAAGGTTGACCACAGGTTCCATATCCTAGACCTGTGGAGGGCACTCTCCTACTATCTGGAGCGCACGGCTGGAGTTTGGGGACAGACTCACCAGCTCTTTGTCATGTATGCTGAAGCCACATATGGCAGACCAGCAGCAAATCAAATGATTGCTAGGTGAATTACATTCTGCATCAATCTCTGCTATAGGTTAACTGGTAAGGAACCTCCCATAGAGCTTGAGGCTTATTCCACCAGACATACCACTGCCTCGGTGGCTGCTTCCAGGGAAATCCCTATCCAGAAGCCAGTGCATACCTTTATGTCCCACTATTGCCTCAACCTAGAACTATGCCAGGATGCAGATTTTGGGACCTTGGTTCTCTAATCTTTGTTCACCAAGTAGTGATGCACACCTTGCCCCCTCTTCCCAGAGAACTGCTAGGAATCTGCCAGAGTGTGGATAAGTGAACCATATCCACACCACTAGAAGAATAGGTTACTCACCTGTAACCATAATTCTAAGAGTGGTATATTGTTCACATCCATACAACCTACCTGAACTCCCCTGGTGAGTGGTACACAGATTCTGCTTCCAATGTGCAATATCTGACATCATGGGGTGGATTTGGGGGATATACTGCTCGGGTGGTGGGAGTACTTTAGCTTTGAGATGTCCAACTAATAACATTGTTCCAGTGTAACTGCCAGAGTGAGGATGTAAGCCATATACCACTCCCAGAACTACAGTTACAGGTGAGTAACGTATTCTTTTGTTGTTAGCTTGACAGCCAATAAAAATTAAACCATCTGCCCCTCCCAACCCACTACACTCATTTCTCTACCTCACTCTTTTTATCATTATATCTGCTTCTGTCTTCCATGTTGCCCTTTCTAGGCCATCAGTGGCAGTATTCCTCTGGTCATTCTAAAGATCTGACTGACTCCTACTCCTGTCGTTTTCTGACCTCTCCTGGTGTCACCTGCTGCAATGAGATGCTGCTCCCAATCTGGCTTCCTAGACTGTATCCAGCACTGCAGCAATTCCCATTCATCTTCACTGTCTTATTCCATTCTTTCCACTTCTGCCCCAAGGACTCACCTCACCCTACTCTCAGCTAACTATGCTACACATTACCAAGGAACTACATGGTACTTTCCTAGTACACAGTAGCAGGTAATATATTGTTATGTGTTAGCTAGGTAACCAGAACTAAAACTAGAACCAAATAATATTATATATAGTAAAAATAAAATTGTCAGGTTAATAGAAAAAAAAAAAACATTAGAATAATGTTACACAGCAGGTCTGAGTCTCCTGCACTGAAAAGGCTAGCGTCAATCAGTGGTTTCATTTTCTATTCCATCTGTTCCATTCCACTTCCACTGTTCTGTTGGTACATTCTCATAGGGGGAATTGTTGGCCTGTTCAGTCCAAGAGACTGAATTTTTATAAAGGAAGAATGGAAGACTTGCATAGAGCAGGCACAAGCAGTGTGTTTTTCTCTCAGCTAACTAAACGGCAGCTCCTGCTCCTGATTATTATCTAACTAGTACAGTATGTGGTCTGTCTTTTAGTAACAGTGACAAGAAGATTGACCATGGTGCTGACACTGCAATGGCACCCACAGGTAGAGGAATAAGAAGAGAATGAGTTGCATAAGGAAGAAGTACCCATGTAAAATCCACACACTACAAAACTGATTAAAAGGGGAACTTGTTTTATCATGTAATAAAGCAGCAGTGCAATGAAAAATGTTCAAAAAATCTAGTTTCGGCTATGATTAAGTAAAGGATCAGCATACCCATCAAGTGTACTTGTCTTGGTGCTTTCTGTGCTGCACAGCATCAGTTTTTTTTGTTTTTTTTTTTCAAAGCTACTCCTTTCCAGGTCTACAATGCTATTTCTATAGAAAATGTGGTAGCCATCTTTTTTTCTTGAGAAAAAATTTAATTAAAACATTTGTAAAATACTTACCTTTTGATCAAATTATAAAATTGTACAATCAAATAAAACTGTAAGATGCCTGGCATCTTTTATAGTGCAAAAAGGTAGGGTCAAACTTTTTGCCCAACTTCGTTACATTGCTGCTTTAGTAATAATTTTTATTTCAGTGTGCTTACGCAACTTGGTATGACGTATGCTTGTGTGAGTTAGATACATTGTGGCTGTTCACCTCTCTAACCATGGGATATACCACCCTATGGGGGGGTATGATGGTGAGGAACCCTAGAGGAATGTTCGACTCCTATAGGTGCCGTGGGAATGATTCCCTTGGCTAAAGGTAGCTTAGGAAGAAGCCCACGGGAAAGAGACACATGTCACTGGAAGAGGAGGGAAGGATGGTGGGGCAACAAAGAAATGAATCCTGGAACAGTCCAGATGGAGTGGCCTTTTAATCCTGATGGAGGAGTGATGTTGTTGCTCGGCCCATTGAACCACAGGCATAGCCTTTACAATTCATTGTGTTTAAGCAACTTGGTATGATGTATGCTTGTGACTTAGATAGATTGTGGTTGTTCCCCTCTCTATCCATGGGATATACCACACTATAGGAGTACAATGGCAAGGAACCCTGAATGATTCCCATGGCTAAAGGTAGCTTAGGAAGAATTCCAAATAGAATACATAAAATGGTGTTGAGCAGCGAAGAGGCGAGAAAGCAGAATATATCAAGACTGGAAATGAATGTGATCGACATAGATCGGAAAGACAGGAGAAGAATGAGATTTTATGAGGATGATGAACGAAAGGAAATCTGACAAGATGCAGAAGGTCGGACTTCCTAAGGAGAGAGGGAACAGCTGGGGCCACCATCCGACTCCGTCCAACAGTGGAACCTAACTATGGAACCTGTAAAAGCACTAATCTTGACTAATATGATCATCAGCATGGAGGAGAGGAAAAACACCCTTTCAGGAGGAAATTCTGGGGATCCAAGGCCTAGGTCGCCTTTCCTCCAGGCTGAAGAATGTTTTGGTTAGTGACAGTGCAGCTATTGCAATTTAGAGTTGATATTGAGGGAAGAGGAACAGATTCTAATTTAGATGAAGCTCTCACTCTGTCCTTCTAACAGGAATGTTGTTGAGGATTGGGAGCGATGTCTCTGCAACTAGATGCCCAAAAGCAGAGGAGGAGAGAAACGACCACTGAGGCAATCAGCCAGCTTACACGAGTCTACAAAACAGACCAGGTGAACCAGAGGCGGTCTTGATGGAGAATAGCATAGATGGTGCCTCTGAACCTGCTTGGGCAGCCAAAGGGGCCCTAATGATGAGATCCCCAACCCTCGCAGCTTGAAGTCATAAATTCTACAGCCAGAGATGTCGCCGAAATGAGGGACGACTGAAAGTCCACCCAGAGCAAAGACATTCTCACTATGGGCCAGGGAGAAGGACCCCACTCTGAGCTTTGCATGCTCTAGATTCGGACTTCATAGGTGCAGAGCGAGACTGTTGGCTACAGGCTAGCCCTGAGCCATGGAGCAATGACACGGAAGGCATGTCTTCGAGTGGAGAGCAGGTCGAGTCGAGGTAGTATAAGACCCATATGAAGGGTATGCTCGATTAGGCGATGTGAATGAGTAGACTTATTGAGAGGTCAGATTGAGTTAAGAAAACCCCAACAAGGGTCTGGAGGAGGCAGGTAACAGTACAGCCATTGCAGTGCATGCCAACCGGGTCCATTGATAAGCCAAATTAGGAGTGGATTGATCGCGCGAGAGAGAAAGAGATGAGAATGGCTGAGCACAGCCTGCAGCCAATGGTGAAGGTATAAAGTACCAGGAGTAATCACTAGGTATGACGGCAGGTAGAGTATAGAAGGGATGAGGTACGAGAATGAATGGAGGTTGACATGGAGTAGAAGGAGATATGAGTTGAGTGGTCCAAAATGTAGGACTAGGGTAAGAGAAAGAGACAAATAAGTATGATGGTGGCAGGATAAGAAAACACCCCCAAAAGAAAGCACGTCTCGAGGAAGGAGAAGAGGCAAATATTGAGGTAATGGTGGAAGTGCAATAGTCAGAAAGGCTGGAATGGCATAGTGTACAGAAAGCACTGCAGCCAGCAGTGAATGGAACGAGAAGGGAGAGACGAAGATGGCCAGGCAAAGCCCACAGCCTACCATGAGTTGAGAAGTCAATGTGGGAGGAAGGATGGTCGAGAACGAATGAGAGGTAAATGGTGGTGGATTGAAAGCCTTGAAGGCCGGAACGATTAAGGCGAGGTATGAAATGGACAATATATGATAATGGATGATAATGGATGAAAGCCTTAATGGCTGGAACAGTTAAGGTGCGGTATGAAATGGACGATGTATGATGATAGAGTGAAGCCTGGGAGGCCAGTATGGTGAAGGTGAGATATGAAATGGATGACGTACAATGAAAGAGTGTAGTCTGGTGTGGGGAAGGTGAGAAAATTAAATGGACGATGTATGAGAATGGAGGGAAAGCCCAGAAGGCCAGTACTGGTAAGGTGAGGTATGAAAAGGATGATGCAGAAAAATGGCAAGAAAGCCTTGAAGGCTGGTATGATTAAGGGTAGAGAAGTTGGCAAGTAGGAAGGATGAGATTCGGAAATGATGGAGGTTTGATAAGAATGGAGGCTGACAGGGATAGATAAGTTGAGTGATTGAGAATGCAGGGCCAGGAAAACAGGAAAGAGAACATAGATTGGTGGAAATACGAGCAGACAAGACTGGCAGGTGGGATAAGGATAGCAGAAATGTGGGAGTAGAGAGGGTCAGAAGGAAAGCAGAGAAATGGTAAGCAAGCATGAAGGACTGCTGCATAACAGTATCAGAAGAGTAAGTCACTTCACAACCAGTCCAGTACCGCATGAAAAGCATTGTGTAACACGGTGCATGAAAAGCACTATAAATGCTGAGACTATAATCGTTGCATACCAGTCCATGGAATCCAAAACGTCTATCCACACCAGGGAAAAGACAAAAGATGATGCAAGTGGTATAGCCAGAATAGAGAGTACAGTAATTGAGGGAAGAATCCAGGAATGAGGAAGTCAACAAATAAAACAAAAGTAGGCTAGGGCATGAGATAATACTGTAGGAGGGCTGAGAAGTGCCCACCGGTAACCACTGACAGGAGCGGCTAAGGGCATGCTGTTAATGAGTACCAGAACATGGCTGAGATAAAGATAGGCAACAGGATGCGAAGTGCTCACAGCTGGCACATCAAGTAGTGGAGCTGTGGACAGCAGAAGTGCAGCCTGCGAGATACAGAGGAAGGGCCGGATAGCTAACAGACGTTTCATGGAGCACTAAGGAGCAGCACTACTGTGAGTCGGGGAGTCACAAATAGTGGGAGGGCAGAGCTGAGCCGCAGCCCAAGGCAGCTATCAGAGAGGCCCAAAGGGGCTACGGGAGCGATGTGCTGCTGAGGGGACCATTCCAAAGCAACAGCGGCAGCGAAAGGAAGGCAGCAACACTGGTGGTGGCAGGGCCAAGCTGAGCCTTTGGTCAGTGAAATCAGGGAGCAGACTGGCATGGGGAAAAACATGCAGAAGAAGTAGAAGGGGATGAGCGGCAAAAAATTCAACAAAATGAGCAAGGGACTGAGGAATTCAGTGGCCGGAGCTGACACAGGAACACAGGGACACTTGACGAGGAAGAGTGGCGCATCTAGCTGCAATGAAGAAATGAATTCAGGAACAGTCCAGGAAGAGTGGCCTTTTAAGGCCTGATGGGAGAGTGACGCTGTTGCTCTGCCCATTGAACCACAGGCATAGCCTTTGTAATTAGAATGTTCCATTCCAGGATATCCACGTGGAAACATAGAACGCTATTCATTCAGTATACTTGCTTTCACCACATCAACCCCTGTACTCACCCCATTCTTTGTTATGGTTACTATATTATCCCTTGCCTTTTTCCTTTCACTTAGTAGTAGTAGTAGTAGAAGTTTAATGTTCAGCAAAATTATTACAGTATTACAAAAAGAGGAGAAATAAATGAGAGTTTTATAAATACAATTTTAAAAAACATATTGTATATGTATATACCTACACATTTGAAGGAGGAGTTGGGTGTCTTTCATTTTCTAACATTTCATACAAGTTTTATCCTGAGAAATATTGGTAGAGGCCTTAGAAAAGTTTACCACTGAATGTTAATAGTCAGACATAAATGGATCTACGACTGTATGGTGACAAAAGATTTGTCGAAACAGCGGTACAGTTAAACCTTTATGTCGAACCGCATTCTGGGTCAGCATACCCCCAAGTGGGGCTATACCCCACCACCCCCAATTAATATAATCACTGTGAGTTGGAACTGATTGGGGATGGGGTGTAAGACCCCTCAGAAAACAGTGCCAGAGTCCAGCGCCGACACTACAGCGGCCTGGCGTTGTTGTCGCTGTGGTGTCGGTCGCTGTCGACATGTCACTGTCAGGGCGTATATGGACATAAATACCCATAATCTCAGTTAAAGTATTTCCAATAGACCACTCATTGTTTAGTCCATTAAAAACCTGTTTTTGGTCTATCAAACCCAATATTATAATTGGACTTGAGAGAAAAAGAGTTGATTTAAATGACTGAAAACACATTTCAGTTCAATAATCAGTGTGCACATATAGTATCCAAAGCTAATAAATTACTCTTGTCCATCAAAAACATATTAAAAGCAGGGAACCTGCCGGCCTGTTGGTGCAGTGGTAGCACTACCACTCATGATGCCGGTGACCCAAGTTCGGGAAACTAGCTTGGATGGGGACCTGGCAGGGGGGAGGAGGATTGAGCATCCCAGGGGACTGTCTCCTCCTCTGGTGGGGTGGGTGAGATACTATCCTTGCTGCAGTACTGCCACCTCAGTGACCACAGGTGGCAGTGCGGTCAAGGACGCTATGGGAGAGTGAGACACAGGCCAAGGTCTGGAGCAGCAGCAGGCACTAGTATGCATGTACTCCTTGGACCTTTCACATGTTTCTGCATCTCAGGGGAGAGGGAGAAAAATGGAAAAACCCTGCTGCAGAGAATCTGAAATCTTTCACGTTACTAGTCTTACTTTTGTCTCCACCTGGACTATGCCAGTCAGGTATGGAACACCTACACTAAAAAATATAGCAAAAAAACTAGAAAGTATTCAGCAGAGGGCAACCACATCTAACAATGGACTAAAAAATATCTTATATGAGAGGATATTAAGCTACATTAAAGAGCACCTTTCCCAGTGCTTTTGACTCATGTATAAATTACCCCTTCTTGCATTGATTCTGTAACTGTATTTCATTACTGTCCTCTGCAGACAGTTTTTGCATTCTGAGCTGCTAAAGACTACAGGGTGCACTAGAGCTTCTACAGTAAGCCTGATGTCACTGTGGACCCATGCTGACATCACTATATGGCAGAGGTGGGACTCACGCTGCAGCACAGTGAAGTTGAAGCAGTTTTGCCAGAGAAAACTATTGTATATTACTAGGTGTACATACTGTGGTCCCTCTTCACCAAGACACTCTATTAGCAATGCATTAGGCCAAAATTAAAATACATATTGTCAGTATGTGTTTTTTGTAGAACTGACTTACTTCTGCATCTGTAACAAAGCATAGGGAATGAGAGAAGATCGAGTTGCTGTCAGCACCTTTCCCACTCCTTTTGACTTTCAGGCATAAATTACTCCTTCTTGAATTGATTCTGGAATTGTATTTCATTACTGTTCTCTGCAATTAGTTTTTGCATTCTGAGCTGCTAAGAACTGCAGGGTGTACCAGAGCTTCTATAGCAGGCCTGGTGTTGCTGTGCACCCAGGGCTGTACTGCTGATATCACTAATCACTATATGACAGATGAGTGACTCGCTGCAGTACAATGAAGTTGCAGCAGTTTTGCAAGGGAAAACTACATTACTAGGTGTACATACTGTGGTCCCTCTTCAGCAAGACACCCAGTTAGCAATGCATTATGCCAAAATCCAAATGCCTTGCTAGTATTTGTTTTGACTTCTGCCTCTGTAACAAAGCATGGGGAGTGAGAGAAGATTGAGTTGCTGTCAGCCGAGACAGCTGTCAGTTTATGCATCGGTGTGATTAGTGTCTATACCTTGATCATTTGAAAACAGTAATCCCTCCTTACCCAATAAAAAACTAACTGCAGAAGACAGTAATGATACACAATTCCAGAATCAATGAAAGAAAGGGTAATTTATGCATGAAAGTCTGAAGGGCTGGGAAGGGTGCTGACAGCAACCCGATCTCTCAATCACCATGCTTTGTTTTTGTTTTTTTTATTTAAAGTTTATTGATCATTTTTCCAATAACACAAATCAGGCGGATATACATACATACATATCATTTCTATACAACACTACTAAAACATGAATCTGCCACCCCCCTACACTTAATCCCAAGCCCCCCATCCCTCTTACCCTTAGCCCTTATCTACTAGGTTCAAAATTTAAGACCTTATACCCTGCTAAGATTCGTCCTGTCGGAATTAGTAGCCTAATCCTATATCACACATATCACTTTTAATTTACCTTATAATGAGTAAAGAGCATAGAGGGGGTCCCATATCTTTTTAAACATACTCATTGTATTATTTACATTAGCTATAGTTTTCTCGGTACGCAAATTTGCTAAGATTTCCGTTAACCACTCATCATAAGAGATTTCTTGCTGGTCAAGCCAATGCCTTAAAACCAACTTCTTGACGGACACAGCAATAAGAGTTATATGATATTTCCAGTTACGAACTCTGATAGCAGAAAGGTCCCCTTAAAGACAAATTTCAGGAGTAAATAATTCCTTGACACCCAACAGAGGGTCTGAAGATTGCATAATCTTGTGCCATAATGGGGCTACCTTCTGGCACTCCCAGAAGATATGAAATAAATTCCCCTCCTGCTGTTGACATCTTACACATATATTGGAAACCCTTAGTCCCCATTTCACCAATTTACAAGGTGTATAATAAGCACTGTGTAATATAAAGAGTTGCGTTAATCTTCACCTATCCTGTTTAATAAATTTATGAGAGGTATACCAGATGGTTGTCCAATTAATATCCTGGCTGGGAAAAAGAGATTCCCACAAACCCATTGGACCACAATTATCTGGCATCTTCCAGCCAATCAATATATTATAAATCTTAGAAACTGCCCTGGGGCCACCATTTATCGGGCTTAATTCCTTACGGAAGGCTATAGGATGGTCTGTCCAAGGTGTGCAGCTGAAGGCACATGTTAAAGCCTGCCGGAGTTGAATAATCTGGAAAGTATGTCTATTGGAGATGTTAAGCTTGCCCATAATTTCCTGGTTAGACATCCACATACGGTTATCATCCATAAGGCTAGAGACTTCCAGGTCCGGGGGTATTGGAAGCCATGATGGGGGAATTGGTTTACCCGCAATTTTAAGGCTGAGATTGCCTATAATAGGTTGAGTAAGGTCCTTAAAATGGTTATATTTAAGGAACTTGCAGACCTGTGCATGAATTTTTAGGGTTATGTAAATTATTGAATTTTTGAGTTTTACGGGAAGGAGGCTTTCCTTAACGTGCAGCAATCCCGTGGGATTTAGGCCTAGTGAATGTATAAGCTCTAATTCAATTTTGAGCCATGTCGGGGCCTTGCATAAATCTTCCTGAGATGTCCATCTCATGTATTTATTAATATGTGATGCCCAAAAATACACAAGTACGGTAGGCAATCTCAAACCTCCTTTATTCTTGGGAGCCACCAAAGTATGATAAGCTATTCGGGAAGATTTGTTTGACCAGAGAAATTTGGTAAACAGAAATCGTAATTTCTTAAACCAGGATAGAGGGAGCCATATATTAAGCATGGAAAGGGGGTATAATAAGCATGGAAATATGTTCATTTTAATAAGGTTTATTTTCCCCCACAGTGAAATAGGAAGGGAAGCCCACCTGTTTAAATCCTGAACCACTGTATTAACCAAGATATCTAAATTCAACCTAATAACGTGGTTACGGCTACGGGCTAATTCTATTCCCAAATATCGAAGAGAATCTTGCTGCCATTTAAGTCCATAAGCCTCTATCTCCGACCTGAAGAGTCCATGATTTAACGGGAATACCGTTGTCTTGCCAATATTTAACTTATAGTTGGATATACTACCAAAAGAGGTTATGATATCCAGGATATGGGGAATTGACCTACCCGGGTTGGCAAGCTGCAGGAGAAGATCGTCCGCATGAGCGGACACCTTTACTTCACAGGGAAAAATAGGGATCCCCTGGATATTCGGACAATTTTGTAGCCTTCTAATTAATGGTTCGAGATATAAATTAAATAATAATGGGGAAAGGGGGCAACCCTGCCTGGTACCTGTGTGGAGAGCGAAGCTATGCGAGATAACTCCATTCCCGGAGACCCGGACAGAGGGGGACTTACATAGTGCTCATATCCAATTTATAAAATCTGATGGGAAACCAAAATTCTCTAACACCTGAAAGAGGTATTCCCAGTGTACCCTGTCAAAGACTTTCTCGGCATCCAGGCAGATCAAAGCTGCAGAGTAGGGAGCATTCCTGGACACAGAGAAGACATGCAAAAGGGTTCTTAAGTGATCTGTGGAGGATCTACCCTTCAAAAACCCCATTTGTTCCAGACCTATCAAGGTGTCCATTACCTTTTCCAAACAATTCGTCAATAGTTTGGTCAGGATCTTGATATCCTGATTTATTAAAGAAATCGGGCGGTAGTTAGTTATGCAGTCCGGAGATTTACCCGGCTTGGGGATCAAAACAATCAATGCCTCGAATAGCGAAGGGTCTGTATCCGCCCCAATAGGATATGTTGATAGAAAGAAAGGAGCATTGGCATTAGTTGGGTTTGGAATTTTTTATAAAATAAGGCAGAATATCCATCGAAACCTGGGGTTTTGTTAATGGACAGGGTATTGATTACCACAGAAATTTCTCCTGCAGTTATTGGAGCCAACAGACTATTCTGTTGATCCAGAGAAAGACGAGGTAAATGTGAACCGTGTAGAAAGCCCTGCATTTGTTGGGCCGCCGGTGGGGTGGACATAGGGCCGTACAGTTCTTTGTAGTAATTGGTAAATTCTTTTACAATTTCCATTGGGTGTGTTTTAAGGGAGATATCATGTAAAGACCGTATAGAAGTAATATAATGAGCGGTTTCCATTTGTTTAACCCTAAGTGCGAAAAGCCGGCCTGCCTTTTCCCCCTGGTCGGTATATGAGGCCTGAGTTTTTAATATGGAATAATCTGCCTTTTCCCAAAGGAGTTCCACATATGCAACTCTCAATTTGATTAACTCTTGCTGAGTATTTTCCGTTCAGGTGGGAGAAAGACCCTCTTCTAAAGTCTTAATTTGGCAAACAGCTGGGACAATCTAGCGTTGGAAGTCTTTTTCCTGTATGTGGCCATGCTAATTAGAATTCTTCTAATATACGCCTTGAAGGCTCCCCATAGCAAATCAGGTCTGCTCTAAGTATCCTTATTGGAATGATAACAAATGTCTATCTGATCTTGTATCTGCTTCATTAAAGAAGCATCTTTAAGCAATAGATCATTTAGTTTCCATCTGGGGGTCCTGTTCAGAAGAGATACCACAGATATCAAACAGGAGACTATGGCGTGATCTGAGGGAGTTCCGGGCAGAATGGAGGAGTCTAGTGTACCGGGAAGCAAGGAATGAGACAGGAATATGTAGTCTATCCTCGTTGAAGAGGAAAGGACCGGGGAAACGAAGGTTTATTTCCTGTCCTGTGGGTGCAATACCCGCCAGATGTCACACATACCAAGTTGATCAAAAAATTCCCGGAGTGCCCTTTGGGCTGGAGAAAGACTAGTTTTCTGAGGACTGGACCTGTCCATAACCTGATCGTATACTAAGTTGAAGTCTCCCCCTATAATCATGGGGATGGAAATATGTGCCTGTAAAGCTAGTATTAATTGAGTGAAAAATTCAGGATTGTCCCGGTTAGGGCCATAAATACTGCCTAAAATTACTTCCTTATTGTAAAGTAAACCATGCACCAAAATATACCTACCCTCCAGGTCTTTAACCACTTTAATTGTTTTAAATGGGATTGTCCTATGAATAAGGATCATTACCCCACAACTATTGGAGGTGCCCTCGGCACAAAGGAATTGGCCTAATTGGAATTTCCGAAGCTGGGATGCCTCGGTATCCAACAGATGTGTTTCCTGAACACAAGCGATGTCTGTGTTTATTAATTTTAAATGGTGTAAAACTTGATATTGCTTCTTTTTATTCCTACCCCCTCTAATATTCCATGTCGCATTACCTACACAGTTAGCTATTGTAGCTAGTTAAGGAAACAGCGAAACTCTGTATTCTGCAACGAAAGTGATACACGTTCCAACCAAATAAAAAAAAAAAAAGAACATCTTAGCATTGGTAATGTAGCCCTAGTAGATAAAATCCCTCCCTCCACCTCCCCAATGAGTGTACCTTGAAAAAAGAAGTAAACATCCTGTACCGAAATTCTCTAATTTCTCTCCCTCCTGTCTTTGTTACGCGGTACAGCTAGTCCTGCTACAGTTCCCGATATTTCCCCTCCCACCACCCCAAAGCTTAATGAGGCAGCTCTACCCTAATGAAATGCGAAATTAGAACCACAAGAACATTCGTGTCCCTTTAGATAAACCGAACCGAATCCTCTATCCTCTACAACAACCAAGCAACACTTCTCCCAATAATTTTTTGGTATCACCATGCTTTGTTACAAAGGCAGTAGTAAGTCAGTTTAAAAAAAAAAAAAACATACAGACAAAGCATTTGGATTTTGGCATAATGCATTGCTAACAGGGTGTGTTGGAGAAGGAGGAACACAATGGACCAGATATTCAGAAATGCACCAAAGGCCAGTGCAAGTCTGGCACAGCACAAATCTGATGCTCCATGGTGAAACAGGAGCCATATTCAGAGGTTGCGCTGGCCACACTGCACCAGCGTAACACAGCTGAATACAGCACAGGTGCGGCATGGTGCAACCGTGGATGTGCCATGGTGCAACCACAGGTGCGTCATGGGCAGACACAGAAGCCCCAGGGCAACTGTGAGAGCAGAGCATCAGAGCAACGGGGGGGGCATGGAACAGAGAGGAGACCCAGAGCCAGAGCCAGGGAAGCAGAGTGACAGGCCACAGGAGGCCACCACCAGCTGGGCACAGCAGGGTGCACAGAGGCACCCAGACCCCCACCCCAGAACACAACAGTGGCACAGACAGTAGTCAACGGGGGTGCCAATGAGGGATGGAGGGCCACCAAGGGGGGCCCCCCGCTGGCAGCTGGCCATGCCCCCCGCACATCCAGACCAGGCCAGGCCACACCCAGGACCATGCAGCCAAGCAGACATATCCGCCACACAACCCTGGCAGCCACCCCAAGGGCACACCAAAGCACAGCCACCAACTGAGGGGAGGGACACCACCACCATGGGACACACAGTAGCACACAGCAGTGATCCACAGAAGCTCAACACATGTCCCAACACATGCACACCACACAGACAGGCACTGGGCCACTGCAGCATCGCTCCTCACACCACCGGCAAAGCAGACACAGACACAGGCAGGTAAGTCAGAAAAATATATTAACACAGAAATATGTACAAAAACCAGGGGCTGGGAAAGGGTAGGTATAGTGAGGGAAGGGGACAGGGAACAGGAACTGTACAGTGGGATGAGGGACTGGAGGCGGAGGTATGGCTGGGGAAAGAGGAGAACACAAAGCTGGCCTAGCGGCAGTCACGTCGTGCCACCCCCTGTTGCCGT
Organism: Neoceratodus forsteri; assembly: GCA_016271365.2. Taxonomy (NCBI): domain Eukaryota; kingdom Metazoa; phylum Chordata; order Ceratodontiformes; family Ceratodontidae; genus Neoceratodus; species Neoceratodus forsteri. Next base: position 997,137,011 of record CM057458.1, on the reverse strand, counting down.
TGGTGCCTCCTGACCACCAGGAGTAGTCTTCGGACCTGAAACACTGCCTCCATTGTCATCTAGGTTATTAAGATGAGCTGCCTCAGGAGCCAGCAGTACAGGGGCCTCCTAGGCTGTCGGTGGACACCTAGGACAAGGGACAGGACAGGTGATTAGTGCAATGTCCCAAGGAACACGGCCCAACCACAGCATGTAGAAGGCAGGGGGACCACACACCCGCAAAGGCCCCATACAGGCCACCCACAGGGGTGAGGACCAATGCCTGCCTGCAAGGTGGCACACCACATCAGCACACAGCGGTGGTCCCCGCCACACAGTGGCCATCCAATGCACCATGGTAATCACATGGCACAGTGCCCCGGCAGCACCACAGCAACATCAGTGTTGGCCGTGCACACACCCACCCCAACAGCAGCTGGCACGCATGACCAATGGATGCACCACAGTGGCGGGCACCATGCACAGTGTGACACAGACAGCTGCCACGGCACACGGCATGGGCGGCCATGCCCGCACCCATGACCCTGCCACCCCCCAGTGACGGTGTGCAGAACAATGTCAGTGCCTATCTGCCCTCTGTGGCCCCACTGGCGCTGGAGCTGCTCCTCCTTCTTGGGCTGCTGCAGCCTGGCATCCTGCCAGCGCTGCCTGACGTCTGTTCTCAGGTAATGAGAATGGAACAGAAACAGGTACACATCAGTAACCAACCTCATCAGCTGCCCACCACTCCCACCTCTGTGCACAGGTTGAGCCCCTGCCCGACACATCCCACAGAGTGGCAGTGCAATGCAAGTGGCAGAGGGTGATGCCACCCCACAATTCATACGATGGTAGTACTCCACCCTGCAGGACACACCAGGCAACCTTGCCAACACCACAGTACAGCACCAGGGCACACATGCATGATGGGCCTTCTCAACTGGCTGTGGCACAGCCCCACACTCGATGCATGCCCCCATCCTCCTGAGGAGATCTGGGTCCCTCCACACCAGGTCCCCGTATCGGTCACAACACTGCTCACTGGTTATGGCCACCCCGTGCACTGGGTGAGTGAGACAGCAATTGCCTGCCACACAGCCACCCGGGGCTGCTGCAGTGGCACCTGCCCAAACAGCTGGAGTGCATGTGGCTGGATGCAGGCCACGAGATTGGCCAGTCAACCTGTGTTCAGTTGGCCGCCCATCCACGTTGCTGCTGCGCCATCACTGTGGTGTGAGCTACAGAGCAAAATGGAGGCAGGAGGCATACGTGGCCAATGCATGTGCCAGATGCATGGGCCGAGGGGACATGCACTGTGTCTGCCCATCATGCAGTCAAGAAGATGTGTGGCATGGGCGTGGCTAGGTTGAGTCATGGGTACGGGGGTCACCCAGGGGCAGAGGTCACACCAGGGGTTAGGGGTCAGCCATTGCACAGTGCACACGTGCGCAATAGCAGGCATGGCACACCGTGCACCATGGTCCCTATTCTGCAGTGGGCACACAGTGCACAATAGGTGGCAGCACACCGACTCGTGCATGTGCACTGCAGTCCTGCACAGTGTGCTGCGACTTGCTCTGAAGCAATCTCACTGCACATGGAGCAAATTTGTGATATTCAACTGCCACATGCAAATCAGCACATCAGCCAATGCGTGGCACACTGGGGGAATTAGCATGTCATTACCATTGCGCCAATGCTCATTTGCATGCGTTGCGCCATAAAAGCGCCACGGACCGGTACAGGCCATGGACCCGGATTGCAACCATTTGAGGTAAGTTGCACATGCCGCTGGAGCACACTGAGCCCAGCTAGCACAGCGGGGGGGGATAGAATAGGGTGCTGCTGACACTGACACACTGTGCTGTCCTTGTCCACAGGTAGCAACATGTTGGAACGTGAGGAGGGTGAGAAGCGTGGGCCTGCTCGCAAGCGCAGGCCCAATTTCACAAAGGCAGAGGGCCCTGTTTGAGGCCTACTTTGACAGGGAGCCGCTGTTGAGTTGTGCCACGGGCACACCACAGGCCAGGGCTGGGTCTTGGAGGAGGTGGTGGCATGTGTGAACCAGCAGGGCAGCCACCAGCGGTCAGTGCAGGAGTGCCGTAAGAAGGTGGGTACAGATAAGTGGTGCATTAAATAGAAGGTGGCAGCAATCCGTTCAGCCTGGAAAGCCACCAGAGGGGGGGCCTGCTGATGGGCCACAGATCATGGCACAGGAGAAGTTGGTGGCAGCCACCATGCGCCGCAGCACCATGGAGGGTATGCCAGGTGGAGTATTCCAGGTGGATGGCTGCCCATCACTGCATGGTATGTATTTCGGGCACTCAGAGCATGCAGTGACTATGTTGGGGGGGTGGCGGGCACTTGTGGGCCTTGCATCACTGACACACCGATTTTCTCTTTCAGCACCAGCACACCGGCATGCAGAGGATGGGGCACCAGCAGCAGCCGTGGAAGCAGGACCAGCCCCAGAGGACTAGCCATCTACCTCCATGGGCATCCGGTGACCTGATAGACTGCAACACATCACCCCTATCCAGCCGGATGTCCTGGGCATGGGGTCGGATAAGGCCCTGGATGTGTTTCTACAGGATGCCAGCCTCGGCGTCCTCTGTGTGGAGACACAGATCGGGGCGGGGTCTGACACCGATGATGACCTAACCATAATCCTGGACAGCATGGGTGGTGTTGTGGGGGAGATGCCCACACCAGACACCAACACAGGCAGCACGCCCAGTGGCCTAACAGTGGTGGAACAGCTGCCTGCCACCACTGCGAGTGCTGCTCTGTGTACACAGCTGTGCCATGTGGTGGTGGTGGTGTGGTCATGCAGGCGCTGGGCAGCATTCAGTGGCCAGATGGGCAATGGCAGCAGGCTGCAGGAGCCACAGGGCAGCTGGACACATGGTCTGCTGCCGGGGTGCCTGAAAGGGACAAACCCCATGAGGACCCCACTGTGCAGCATCCACCTGAGTGGGGGGCTGTGCAGCGTGGTCGGTCACCACAGGAGAGTTGGCAGCCTGCCCAGGTTCCCCAGGGTGCTGACCTATTGGCAGAGCAGACCTGTTTGCTGCGGGCCTCCATGGGGCAACAGGTGCTGCTTGCCACTGGGTTGCATGCACTGCATGTGGAGGTGTGCCAGTTGGCCCAGCAGCATGAGAGGGGCACTGCGCAGCTCCTGGCAGCTATACAGCACTTGCAGTAGGTCACGATTGCATCCCAGGATCACTTTGCCAATGCAATCACGGATGGTCTTGCACTGCTGGCTGCCACAGGGCAAGGCCAGCCATCATGGTCCTCACGCAGTGCACTGTCCACCCCATGATTCCGGCATTGGACAACACCTTCACTGTCGATGCCAGGCTCTGCTGTAGGCATTCCAGGCATGCCTGGGATGGGCCTGTTTGGGTGCGTACACACACCCCTGTGCGGACCCAGTTGAGGTCCCACAGTTAAACCCCTTGGGGGCTGTTGCAAACACCCCCTATGGCTGATGAGCAGCCTGTGGCTGCCAATCAGCCCCGGCATGGCTACCCCCTTGGCTGCGGTGGCCATGGTTCCATGTGACAGCCCAGATGTGCATGCCGCCCTGACTGCAGTCTGCAGCCACTGCCTTGTGCGTCATGGGCGACGTGTGTGGTGCATACCACTGGTGTGGCGCCTGTGTGTCACACTGCATGCTGCCTGTGTGTGCCTGCCCGGCCACTGGCCCATGTGGCATGGGTATGATGAGGGCAGTTCTGCACCGGTTGCGTCTGTGCACCGGTGCAATGCATCTGATCCCCACCACTTGCCAGCACCTGGGCGCGTGGGTGCATGTGTGTGTTGCTGTGTGACGCTGTGTGCAGTTGTGTGTGGATGTGTGCCACTGACTTCCCTACCCCTGCATCATGCCTCTGTGTGTGCATGCCCATTGCCATGCATGCCCCTGCCTGTGTGCTGTACCTGTGTGTGTGGCCTTTGCATGGATTTGGTGCCACCTACCTGCATGCACCATACTGCTCCTGTGCGATGGTGTCCTGATGCTGCCGCACCATCCTTTGCAGCCAGGGATCTCTCCACCCGGGGGGGGTGCTTTCCACCACCCTCCAGCCCATTGCCTCCATCATCCCCACTACTGTCACCCTCATAAGCCTCGACAGCTATCCCATGGTTGATGGCCATGTTGGTCAGTATGCAGCAGGCCAGGAATAGGTCACGTGCTTTTGAGGGGCTGTACTGTAGGGCACCACCAGACCTGTCTAGGCAATGGAATCGTGCCTTCAGCATGCCAAATACATGCTCAATGATGTTTCACATGCTGGCGTGTGCCTCATTGTAGCATTCCTCTGCTGGGGACGATGGGCACTGATAGAGGGTGAGCAGCCAGGGCCTCAGTGGATAGGCACTGTCTCCTGTGTGGATAATGACATGGTTAGCCCTCTGACATCCTTTTTCTGAGCCCTTGCCTGTCCCTGGCACCCTCACCAGTACACCCACCCTGCCCTCCCCATCCCTTGACCTGCTCTGCCAGGTCCCCCTGCCCATCTCATACTCACCCACTAGGTGGCCTGTGGAGATGTCCCCACGCTCAAACCTGTGGCACAGCACAGAGCTGTGCGAGTTGAATGCATCATGTGCACTCCCAGGGTGTGTGGCACAGACATTGGTGATGCACCCCTTGGCATCACACACCACCTGGCAGTTCACGCTCGGAAACCCCTTCCTACTGGTATAGGCCACACCCTCAGGGCCAGGTCATGTGCGGATGCCCACATGGGTGCAGTCAATGGCCCCAAGCATGCCAGGCATATGTGCTACCCTGTGGAAGTCCTGCATGGATGCTGTATGCTCCACCTGTGTGCTGGGAAAATGGATGTATTCTGAAGCACCTGGCAGCAGAGCGTTGAGGAACTGTGTGAGGAGGCATGATGTGGTTGACTAGGTCATGTCTGTGGTGTCCCCTGTTGGTCTCTGGAAGGTGTCCGTGGTGAGCAGACACATGACAGCTGCCACTTTTGTCTCCACAGACATTGCATAGCTCTGTCTTGTGGGTGCCTGCATCTCCTCACTGCACAGCTTGCAGAGCTGCCTCAGAATGGCCCTGTTCAGGCAGTACCATCCCACAATCTCTGTGTCAGTGTAGTTCTCCAAGGTGGAGCGGGCATGGTACCACCTGTTCTGGGCATACTGCCGACGGGGCCTTCCTTGTCCATGTTGCTGTTCCTCCTGCCCCCTCACACCCCTCATTATGGCCTTCATCAAGAAAGGTGCACTATCCATGGCCCCTGATATCCTGTCTCTCCCTGGGTGGTCGACTGCTGTGGGCTGTGTGCCACCCTGGTGCACTGTCTGGCACTGTGCATGCCTGTCCCGCTCGCTCTGTCTGCCCCTGGCTCCCTCTCCTCTGCCACCTCTGTCCCTCTCCCTCCATGGCTGCCTGTAACAGCCTTTCTGTCTCTCATTCGCTCTGTCTCCCTTGGTCTGTCTTTCAGTCTGTCTGTCCTTCCTTCTTGCTGTGTTTTGCCACTCTCTCTCTCTCTCTCTCTCTTGCCTGGCGCAAGTGCTGTCTGTGTGCTTGCGCCCTGTATTTATAGGCTCAAGTCTGCTCGGCGCAACCAGGTTTTGCTCTGCACTTGTGCCATGGTTGAATATTGCACTGCACCGGATATTCATGAGCACGCCCCCTGCTCTTGTGCCTGCATTCATTATAGTTGTGCATTGGCACAATGGGATTTGTGTTGCGCAATGGCTCCCACTGAATATCGCCTCCTCTGGCATCCGCACTTGTAATTGCAGGTGCAACTCAGTTGTGCTAAGCAATCTGCTTTGGAATATCCTGACCAATATGTACACCTAGTATTGGTAGTTTTCCCTTGCAGAATTGCTGCATCTACACTGTACTGCACAGTGTGAGTCATTCCTCTGCCATATAGTAATGTCAGCAGGAACCAGCAGCTCAGCAGCTGAACAGGAAAGGCAAGTGCAGCAGATCTAAATCAGGCTCAAAAACAAATGCAAAATATGGAATGCAGAGTAAACCCTGGCCAAAAATAGCAAATGCACACAACCTTTCAGGTCTAGAACTGCATATAATGAATATTAGCTCTAACTTTCTGGACCATCATGAAAGATGTTTCTTTAAATTAATTCTGCTACATATCAGATGCTTAAGGGGAGGTCTTTTACAGCTTTAGGAAATATTACAAGACCCCCTGTCTATTGACTGAAATGAACTTCTAATTTCAGCAAAATTACATTAATACTAGAGGTCATTCCTTGCAACTGCAGTATTTACCATTGAAAACTGCTGCTAGAAAATCATTCTTCACTCAGAGAGTGGAGGAGTTTGGAATTGTTTTCCAGAATATGTTATTATCAGTAAAAGTAAGCGTGAACCTAAGAAAAGGCTAGCTGATTACCTTATGAATATTACCCAAAATTCTACCTAAAACAAATCAAGAAGCTTAATAATAAAATTAATGGAGAGTATACTAAAGGAACGATTAGGGGTGTACTTGGAGGAGATGGGAGGTCTGGATAGTCGGCAACATGGGTTTGTGCCAGGTAGATCATGTCAAACCAATCTTGTGGAGTTCTACGAATGGGTAACATCTGAACTGGACAGGGGAAAGCCTGTGGATGTATTATTCTTGGACTTCAGCAAGGTGCTTGACTCTGTCCCCACAATGGTCTGGTGGAGAAACTGATGGGGTTAGGAGAGGCCTTTGATGGTCAGATGGATTGAAAACTGGCTAGCTGGATGCACCCAGAGAGGTAGTGGTCTGTGGGGAGCTCTCGAAGACCCTAGAGAGGTTGGTAGTGGGGTACTACAGGGCTCGGTCCTGGGTCCGATCCTGTTTAATGCGTACATATCAGACATCAGGGAGGGTATAGGGTGTGAAATGAGTCTCTTCGCAGATGACTCCAAGATGGAAGCAGTAGTTGAGGGTGAAGAGGGAGGTTGGCCCTACAAGGGGACCTGGACACCCTGGAAAGCTGGGCTCACACACAGAAATTAATTTCAATATCACCAAGTGCAAGGTGTTGCATCTTGGTGGAAGCTCTAAACACAGGTACACCCAGGAGGGGCGCTGGAGGCCTCAATAGGGAAAAAGACCTAGGGGTCATGGTGGATGCATGTATGAATAACTCTGAGCAGTGCAGGAGAGGGCTAGCAAGGCAAACAGGATGTTGGGATGCATCGTGAGGATCACCTCTAGGAGCAAAGCGATTCTGCCGCTGTACAATGGACTGGTTAGACCACACCTTGAGTACTGTGTACAGTACTGGAGACCACACTTGAGGACATACAGCTCCTGGAGAGAGTACAGAGGAGGGCAACTAAGATGATACGAGGGCTAGAGGATTTGACGTATGAGGACAGACTTGAGGAGCTCTGCCTGTTTTCATTGGAGGAGAGGAGAGACAGGGGGACATGATTGAGGTCTTCAAGTACCTCAAGGGAATAAATAGGTTAAACATGGAGGGGATCTTTAGACTAAAGCAGGGAGGTATCACCAGAGGGCATGGTTTGAAGTTGGAAGGTGGAAGGGTGAGGGGAAAGAGGAGGAGGTTTTTCACTGAGAGGGTGGTGGACCCTTGGAATGCACTGCCTGGCGAGCTGGTTCAGAGATCCACAGTGGAGGGCTTCAAGAGAGGGTGGGACAGACACAGAAAGTGGATGTATCAGATGATGGCCTGTCCCAGGGGGATGGGGATGGATGATAGGGGTTTCTGGAGCACAAGGGATGGGAGGGCCTCGGCACCCAATTAAGGATCTAAGGTTCGAGCAGACTTGATAGACCATAAGGCCTAATCTGCTGGCAAATAGTATGCTAGTATGCTAAGCTAATAATGGGCTCACCTTTCTCAGCTGCTGATCTCCTAGTATGAATCCTAATATAAATAAAAAACTGTAAACAGCTGTGCGCCAATTTAACTGGAAGGGGGCCTGTTTCTCTTTTGTCTTAGTGAAATTGGGAGCTTGATTGCTAGAATCATATTAAGCTATATGTTTAGGCAATAATAGCCTAAAAAATAAAATGGTGCCAAAAAAAGCCTGTATCTGTGTCATACAAGATAAAGGAGTACTTTATGACAATATCACAGAACAAGGCAACATTTTTATTTACTGCTCTTAAGAAACATATATTATAAATCATAACATGATCAAATGCCTGAATTTGTTTTATGGCTGGCTGTTCAGTGATAACCACAGAGCTCGATATTCAAAGTCCCAAAAATGCTGCAAGCCCCTACCGCACCCATCGTTAGGTGTTCGGTTGCTTGCAGCATTCTCTTGGCAGGCACTTGGGATTTTTAATCCTGAGCACTAAATGCTACAGTTTTGATCAGCTTTTCCTGGGTCTAACTTGAGCAATTTGGGGAACCCTTTTTACTGGGCTTGTGCCAAATGTTTGTTGAACACTTCCGTAAACTGAGGAAACTGTCACAACTGCGCCTGATGTACTAAAATCAGGTGCAGTTTTGTCAAAGGACTGAGCTGACTGTGAAAATCATGCCCCAGGTCTTTTGACAATAGATGAGCAAGATAAGCATCTATATCTCTTCTAAATTGTGAGCAGATGGGCCAGCCCAGTGGCACTGAGGGTTGAGGCACCAGACTCTACACCTCGTACCACGCTGATGAGCCAGGTTCGAGAGCGAGCCCTTGCCATCAGGGGTTGGCAGGGGGGACCGGAAGATGGATTGAGCAGCCATAAGGCAGCTCTCCCCTCCCAGGTGGGGACTCGGCTGCTCCCGCTGAGAAGCAGCCCCAGGCACAGGCCCGGTGGTAGTGCAGTCGGAAGCAAACTGAGTCAGGACGGTGCCATGGGTTCCTGTGTACACGTGCCTCCAAACGCTTGCAAACAACTGCAGCAAGGGGCAGGGAGAAAATAAGGAAAAATGGAGCTGGATGGCGCCAGGATGGCCCTGCAGTACTCGTCCCGGCCCCCTGGAGTCTGGATGTGGGTTTCTTGGGGGGAGGGAAAGTCGACGCCCTTCACCTTGGCCCTGCGGGGGGTAACTCTAGAGGGATCACTGGGAGGGTCAAGTGTGGGGGAAAAGCAGAGGACCAGAGACTGAGCCCCTCCGGGGGGAGACACAGCTGCATGTCAGCTCTACCCCTGTATCCCTATAACCAAGTAGGCAGGAGGTGGTGACAGGGATCAAACAGCTAAATTAATAAATTGTGAGCAGACAAAAAGGAGATGTGATGAAGTTTCAAGTAAACCATACTCACAGTTACAGGTTGGAATATCAATTTTTAGTACATCTTATCCTTTATCCTTTATAATACTTTGATAAATCTCCATTGTAAAGAAAGTGAATAGTTTTCTGCCTAAAGGTGTTGTTAAGACTGAGAGATGTGGTTCCATCTGTATGGTTCTTTTATTTTTGGAAAATCATTTACAGACTTGTAATGTAATTTCAACAAGTTTGTTGGATTTCCTGATCTTCTTCCGGGGTATCTCAGTCATCAGGTCACACCGCAGGAGCTTTACCATCGGTGAAGCAGGATCCACACAGAAGACCTTTCCAGCAGTACAACTGGGGCTGCCCATGCTGACATTGCCTGATGATGTCATCAACCATATAAAGGCATGAGTGGCCCTGCTCCTTTCTCAGTTCTTTCCCACCACTGACTCCACTAGCAAGGTTCTCCATGAAAGCTCCATCGCAGTTCGCACCTTTTTTGCCTTTGATTTTTCTTTACCCTTTTCTTTGGAAATCTCTTTTAAATAAAGAGGTTCTTTTACCTTGTTTATGTCGAGAGTTACTACTTCAACAGCCCTCTTCCATCGTTGCCACTGCAGAAAGTAGATTGCTGCTTCGGATGACCACAACCTCTGTGACTGCTATCTTGGGCCTAATCACAATGTTCCTGCCTGTGAACTCTGCCAGAAATTTAATCCTTCAACCCAAAGGCCTCAAAAGAAGACTCTAAAAAATTCCTTATGGAACAGTAGGTAGCCAGTTCTGGGCAGGGGTCCTCTGCGTCCTTCCTTCCCAATTGCAGGTGGGATTATCAAGTTTCCAGGCCTTGAAGGCCCGAGACAAGTCCTCAGGGAAAGGTCACAGAAAGGACCAGGACCATTCCAGCCAGTGGTACTACTATTCCCTGGTGGCTTCTGCCTTATCTTCTGGGGATACTTCGTCAGCTACTGCCACATTGATGACCTCAGCTCTCAAGGCCTCTGCCTTTACCAGGCCCGTACTGACAGCCCTTCCTCCCTTGTTGCAGGGAGACCGGCCTTTGACAGTTGGCTTGTCGGCTGCCTGGTCATTGACCCTCAGGTCATCAACCTCTGCTCTTCTGTCAAGGCCTGCTGTATCTCCAGGCCCTCAGACACTGAAACTGTCAGGCTGTCTGGACCCAATGGATGGTTCAGTGCACTCTGAGTTGACGCTTCCTCACCCTTTGCCGCAGCCTGTGCCTGTCATCAACCTCAATTCTATTCTGACTCAGTTATTGACAGCATTGGTTTGCCAGCTTGATATTCCTAGACTGGCATTTCTGGCACTGTTGTGTGCCCCATTAATGTCAATGCCTGTTCGACCTCTCAGTGGTGTACCCTCCAGGGGACCATCGGCCCCTTGTTAATCAGACTCTGAACTGGAATGGGTGGATGACAAGAAGGAATACCATCCAGACCTTATCCTTGTTGAGGAAGAAGAGGAAGAGGTAGTCTTTTCCTCAGACAAGTCTACAGCCTCTTCAGTGAACAAGGATTCTGTAACGCACACCCCTAGGTCCCCTCCTAAGCACCTCACCTTCTTCAGTAAGTAGTAGTAAGTAGTAAAAGATTTTATTTATACAGGAATAAGTGAAACTTTTTTTTTTTACATTTTTCACAAAACACCATTAGGACCCATAAGGCCCTCTTTTCAAGACGCTCCTGTTCGATGACATAATACAACAATGTTTCATAAAAAAAAAAAAATACAATACAATACAAAAACCAAAAACAAATATAACATATACAGTTAGACACTATAAAATAATCCAAAGATTACCATATTTCATTGGTTACAGTTACAATGAAAAATGTGTTCCTGTTTCATCACTGTTTTAAACTCCCCCACTGTCACATTTTGGGTTTTAATGGTTATTGGAAAATTGTTCCATGTTTCATAGTTTATTATGAATTCTTTGGACAGTTTGTCCTTTGTGAACCCGCCACCTGTTAGTCTTATAGGTGGAACATGTATCTTTTTTCCCCCATATAATGATCCCTTCTTGGTTTAAATGTATTGATGTTGCTACTCTCAACAATATATGATGGGGGGTAGGGTGTGGCCAACAAGTGGACAAGATGGCACTTAATTTCTCACTGCCACATACTCAGAGCCGAGAACCCATAAAAACCCTGCCATTAGTCGATCCCCTTCTAAGTATTTCTGAGATATACTGAACTGGAATACTAGAGCATGCACCAGAACAACTCTGAGGTGATTTTGACACAGGATTCTCCTAATATTGCCCTTTTTCCACTGGGCAACTCCTACAGAAGGCCGCATGGCGCACTCCAAGAAGGAGAGTGAGGAGCCCTCAATCAGAGAAATGTTCACCTCCGTTATAACTAGCACTGATGTCCTAACACTGGCCTCCAATACCACCACAGTCTCTATACAGCAGCTCTATGCCAGGATAGACCAGGTGGAACAAACAGCCACAGCTCAAGATGACATTGTGCAGGGTCATTGTGCCACATTATGAAGCCAAGTGGCACAAATTATTGCACTACAAGACAAGCTGGATGACCTTGAAAATAGGGGCCACCGCAATAACTTGTGGTTCCTAGGTTTCCCGGAGGGTTGTGAAGAAGGCAAAACAATCCATTTCTTACAATTAGCCCTGTCTGAAATACTTAATCTTCTTCCTGCTACCAAAACAATAAAAGAAAGGGGGCATCGTTCTCTCCAGCCTAAACCTCCACAGGGGCACAAACCGAGGCCTATCATTGCCAGGCTCTTAAATTTTGCCAAAAAGGAAGCAATCCAGGGACGAGCAAGGGAGCTTGGTCCTCTTCAGTGGAGAGTTCATAGAATTATGATCTTTCAAGATTACTCAAAGGATCTTGCAAATAAAAGGAGAGTTTATACAGAGGTACATCACAAGCTACACAAACTGCAGATACCTTTTGCTCTCCGATATCCTGCTATATTAAAAATATTTGTGAGTGGCACCTCACACCAGTTTGCTACCCCTGAAGCAGCACTTACCTATATTTCGGCGACGTGGCCTACATCTACTGACCCTCTAAAACTATGGGATGCTGCCTCAGCCAATCCCAGCTATCAGTCCCCGAAGAGTTCACCACACAAATCTGACTCCCAGGTTGTCACAGGGCCTAGGAAGCATCAGGCATCAAAAATTGAGCTAGGGCCCAGGAACCACAAAGTATTGAAGAGACCCCCACAATCACTGCACTCCAAGCGGGACCACCCACAGGATCGCAGACGAGGGCAAGATCGTGAAGATCAGAACTCCAACCCATCTGAGTGACAGGAGACAGTCTACACTAGCCCGTATTTTTCCCCAAAAAGATTTGCTGTGATCAGCCCTCATCAGGAGGATGATTCCTGGGACAATATGGATCTCTCAGCTACCAACCATCCCCTGTCGGACTCGGGAACCTCATGGGCCATGGGCATAGATATAGTTATACTCCTACAGGACTCCGATCTGCAAACAGTGGCCTCCTCCATCCCGCCAGGCCCCAGCTCGGTGACCCAGGCACCAGCAGATTGAATCTCTCCCTGAGATTTGCCAATCAACTATCTATGTGGCTCAGATAAGTACCTAAGGTTGGGTGTCTGGGGAAGTAAAAGGAGGGTTATAAGATGTCCACAGGGGAAAAGCTGATTGGGGCGTCTATCAATCTGTGGGTAGGCCCTGACAGGGCTCTTGCCCCTCTCTTGTGCTTAGCCATACCAGATAAGATGGGAGATCCCTCACGGCACCCCCTCCCCCCGACAGACAGTCCACCTCGGAGGTACACTACTTCTGTATGTAACTGCCACTTGGCATTGTGTTAATGTTACTTAGACTACTGTAAGTATGTTATGAACTGGTGACTCCCTCGTCACATTTTCTTGGTTTGTTTAGCTCTCTCTATGGCCTGTATGGGACCCTCACTTTGTGCCTGTTACTCAAGGGGCGGGCATTGACGAACCCAACGAGTACAGAGAGCTGAGGTTGAACCCCTGATTAACTCTTCACTTTTATGCCCCCCTTTCCCAGTTACCGATAGTTCCCCTTCCCCTTCTTTGAATTTCACATACTTATACATTTGTTTTCATTCTATTTCTTAGGGGCAATTACCTATCCCAGTTTTGAGACCCCAGGAGGGCAGAGGCTCTTGGGGTAACTTATGTTAGGCTCTGGGCTATGGCTGTCAGCTTTTGTAATTTTAGTCTCTGTGAAACCCTGAGTAGGATTTACTGCTAGCTAAGCTATTGCTTTCTGGCAGCTTATAGTTTGTTTTCTCTACTCTGACCCACTTCAGTCCACCCCACAGACATGAGAGAGCATCCCATTGGCTGTTTCAGCCGGTTAAGACTCTCACCATTCTATTTAGTGTTTGGTTTGTGATTCTATGTATATATTGTTGATCTCACATGGGACAAAGTGAATAGTGATTTAAACAGTTGTATCTGTGGCAAACAATGTGGTACAGAATTCTATAACCTCAGGTGTATGGAGATTTTTTTTCCTGCAATATTTCCTGAGTTCCTCATTTCCCTTTCCCCTTCCCCAAAAGGTAATTGCTCCATACTAGAGGTCTCACCTTTTAAAGCCTCCTCATTTGAGGCAAAGCCCTCACCCTACGTTACTTCTGTACCTCATTAGTGAGTTCCGACCTCTCTTCTACACACCCCCATAGGATTAGTATGTCGGACCTAATATTTCACACTTGGAATGTTCAGGGCCTAAACTCCCCAGTGAAATGAAAAAAAAGTCATAACCCACATGAAATGCCTCCATTCCAAGGTGGCATTTCTTCAAGAAGCTAAACTCACAGGGGAGGACCATACCCATATGACTAAAGACTGGGTGGGACAACAAGTCCATTCCAATGTTCCTACCTGGAAACGTGGAGTTCTCATTTTACTTCATAAGTCTCTTTCCTGGACCCTTACTAAGACTCTGTCTAGCTCAGAGGGTAGATGGGTCTTAGTTACATATGACACTCCCTCAGGTTCACTCACCCTCTGTAACCTCTATGCCCCCAATGAGGATACCTAACAGTTCTTTCATAGTGTAGCACAGGCTATTCTGGATTTCACCCCTCCTGACTGTCCTCTCCTTATTGGGGATGACTTTATTCTCACCCTTATTCCATCAATAGATAGGAACGATGGAGGTACAGAAATGCATACCAGAAGTACTAATGCATTGCAACAACTGCTCTTAGACCAAGGTCTATCAGATATTTGGAGACTTTTACACCCCCGAACTAGGGACTATACCTACCATTCAGAGCCTAATGCCTCTCATAGCAGATGGGATTTTTGGTTGGGATCCTCCGCCATCACTGCAAAATCTGTAGATGCCACTATCCTCCCTTTGGTCATTTCAGATCATGCCCCAGGCCAGCTCCGTATCCAATGGGACCCTATACCCCCCAACCCGCAACTGGAGGTTAGACCCTCTTTTAATGAGAGATCCCGATTTAATCCCTTGGGCCCAAACTGAAGCTGCTTTTTTCTTATCCCACAATCCCATAAAAGACATCTCTGCAGGTAATACTTGGGAGGGTCTTTAAAGCCACCATGCGGGGCAGCATAATGGGATTTGCTGCAGCCAAAAGACGAGAAAGAGAACAACACATAGTGACACTAGAACAGAAGCAAAGAGAGGCTGAAACCCTTTTAAAGTCCCTACCCTTCCCCTCTCCTCACTCCCCACTAGGTAAATCCATTTTAAGTTTGCGCTTTGAAATCAACCAGCTCCTAGACAGAAAAGCAGAAGTGGCTATACTGCACCTGAAGCACTCCTTTTGGGAAGGTGGCGACAAAGTCGGTAAGATACTTGCATATCAGCTTTGCAAGCAACAAGCTAGCAGGTTTATTGCCGCACTTAAAGATAAACAAGGGATTTTGACCACTGCCCCTAAGGCAATAAATGACATCATGGTCCCCTTCTATAGGACTTTATATTCCTCCACACACACTCACCTGAACAGTGAGATACAGCCCTTTCTTCAATCTTGTCAGCTCCCCAAACTTACTATCCAGCAAGCACAACTCCTTGAGCTCCCTATCTCCTCAGAGGAGGTGAGTTCGGCTGTTAACCATCTCAAGCTGGGGAAATCTCCTGGGAACGATGGATACATGGCTGATTTTTACCTGGCAATTGCCCCTACTATCACCCCTCTCCTAACAGAAGCATTTCAAGATGTCGAGTTACAAGGTGCTCATCCCCCCTCCCTAAGAGAGGCCAACTTTGTAATTATTCCTTAAAAAGGCAAGGATCCCACAAATCCAGGTAACGACCGTCCAATATCCCAGATTAACATCGACAGTAAGCTTTACGCTAAAATTCTGGCAACCAGATTAAGCCCACTTCTGGAAGGCCTCATACATTCCTTGACGGCATAGCTCTGATCATTTACAGACCCTAATGAACCTCATGTACATAGCAAGATCTCTCCCCACCCCGGCTGCAGCAGTTGCAGTGGATTTTGAAAAAGCTTTCGACTCCATCGAGTGGGATTATTTATACCTGACTCTCATGGAATTTGGCCTAGGTACAAAATTTCTTTCCTGAATCCAAGCCATTTACTCGTCTTCCTCGGCTAGAGTTAATACGAATGCTATATTCTCCGCCCCATTCCTACTACAACGAGGGACAAGACAAGGCCGTCCCCTCTCCCTACTACTTTTTGTCCTAGCAGTGGAACCATTGGCCAATGCCATCCGAAGTCACCCAGACATCAATGGCATTAAGGTGGGGAATATAGAATATACATCTCTTATGTATGCTGACGACTTGCTTCTCCCCCTGACAGACATGCAGAGATCTGCTCCCCCCCCCCCCACACACACTTTTGAAGCTCTTGGACTTATTTTACAACTATTCAGGGCTGAAATTGAACTAAACCAAGATGGAGCTACTTCCCCTAAACGGGACATGTTCCCAAAAGATGGCATAGTCCGCAGGCTTACTATGGGGTCTCCTACCTGGGTATTATCATTACACACTCACTAGATACTTTCTGGCAGACTAATGTTCAACCCCTTCTTCTGTCTCTAAGAATGAAGTTTGATAGGTGGAAGCTTCTCAAACTAACTCTTGCAGGCAAAATTGCAACAATTAAAATGGTCTCTGTGCCCAAAATCTTCTATTTGTTAATGCAAAACACTGGTATTTGGCTCTGGATAGACTCATTGGAGACTTCCTGTGGGAAGGCACTAAACCAAGACTCAGCTGCACCCAACTTAGAGCACATTGGAATCATGGGGGCTGGAACCTCCAATGGACAGAGGGCTACCATCAGGCATTCCTTACATTTCAGTCTCTTCAATGCATCTGGAATCTTCCCCAGTCAGAATTCTGGAAATACCTTCAACTTAGGTCTGTACTCGGACACGTTCTGCAGTCTCCAGTTCCCATAGTATGTACTTCAGAGCTGCATAGTTGGAAACAACTTCCAGCAGGTCTAGCAGGGCATATCTGTGCTAAATTGAGAGATACTCTTCCTCAGTACTCCAAGAGGGCAAAACATAAATGGGAAAAGATGCTTCAGACCCCTATTTCCTCTATGGCTTGGGAACAAGCTTGGAAAGACTCCCACAGCTGGCTGACGGATGCCAGATCAATAGCTCACTCCTGGTATAAAACTACAACTGTTCTTTTTACAGCTAAACTTCTGGATTCCGATTCCTGTTGGAGATGTCAGGGACCCAGGGCAGATATCCTACATATACTCTGGTCCTGTCCAGAAATATAACCCCTTTGGCAAGGTATCCAGGACATTGCATGCAAGGTGATAGGAAAGCAGATCCTTTTCAGTCCTCTTTTTTATATTCTGGGTATTTGGGCTATACTCCCAAAAATTACCCCCTCTGAGATCAGATGGCTGGCACGGCTGTTTCTCCAAACTAAGAGAGCCGTGCTTTGTAAGTGGAGGTCTCCTCTGACTCCTACCCTGACAGAAGTGCTGGCATCTCTCTCCTCCCTGGCCAAATTGGACAGGATCTCACACCTGCAGAAATATCAAATGACCAAATTCAAACTCTGCTGGACTCCCTATCTCAAATTCCTGAACTTACAGAACCTAAACAACCCTCAGATAGGCATTGACTGAACTCTCCTGTACCCGGTTGTTAAAACTCTTGCCTCTCCTCAGTCGCTCTAAATGGTAGGTGTGACCTCCCCTCAGGAAGGGTCTGACAGTTCACATAGCTTCTGTATAATCCAGGTCAGTCAATAGTGTTACATTTTTGCCTCTGGTCTCTAGCACTTGACCCAACATTCAACGCCCCTCTTTTGAGCTTATGTTACCATTCTGGGAAGTGTACCCATATCTACCCTCTTCAGGTCACTGGTATAGGGCCAGATGCTGAAGACTGGGCCATAACTTGTGCTAGATTCTTTGGGGTATTTCTGCTTTGGTTGTAGGTGGGTCAATGACTGTGCCAAGACTGTGTTTAAATTAACTCAGCTATCTCCCTGAGGCCTTGAAGAGAGATCTGGCTGGTTAGCCTACTCTGGTAAGCTGTTCGTCCCCTTACAGTTATACTCTAATATGTAAACCCTCTGGGTGAGTACGATATCTGTTGTGTATATAGTTATTAAACAATGTGTATGCTTAAACTTGACAGACTGAATGTAACCCCATCTGGACTGATGTGAGCTATGTAATAACTGTGCTTATGCGAATGTAGCATCCTTTTTCAGTTACTGGTTTTTGTAGGCCTTACTGTTACTTTCTTCTCCCCTTCCCTCCCCTCCACTCTTCTACACCCGTACTTCCTTTCTCTCGTCCCTTTCCCTTTCCTTTCTCCGTAAGGTTAACTATCTGTACAAATGCTGTTTGCCACAGGGCTTCGGCCCTGCTGTGTTCTGTATTCCTGTAGTTTCATGTGGAAAAATAAAAAATGTTACAACAAAAAAACAATATATGATGGGATGATGGGAGTGTGTTCCAACTTTGAATTATTCTGTATGTGAAAAAATCACATTGTTTCTTTGTTGTGTTATTTTCACCCTTAAGTCTAAGTCCATGGGACCTTGTTCTTTTATTTGGTTCTTGGCTTCTACTAACACTAGTACTTTCCATCAACACTCATCATGTATTGCCCTGAATATTAGGCACAAGTCACCTCTGAGTTGTCTGTACTCTACGTAGTGCAGGCCTAGTTTTTTCAGTCTGTCATTGTATGAGAGTTGTTGTAGTCCCCTTAATTTTTTGTTAATTTCCTTTGAACTCCCTCTTTTAGTTTCCTACCTTTGACGGTGTTTGCCGCCATAAACTGGTAACAGTATTCCATATGTGGTCTGACTAAGCTTGTGTATAAAGGTATCATGATTTTTGATTCTCTACTCTTAATGTTGGATAATATGCAACCCAATAGTTTGTGACATTTTTTAACAATTATTCTAGTGTGGACTTCTGTTGTTAGTTTATTTGTCATCACTATTCCCAGATCTCTTTCTTCGATAGTGGTTTCTAATACCTGTTTATCTATGTTACATCTGAAGTTAGGATTACTAGCACTGAAATGCATCACTTTGCACTTAGAGATGTTAAACTGCATTTTATTTTCCTTGGTTCAAGATGTTAATTTGTCTAGATTATCCTGAAGTTTTTGTCCATCAGATGGAGATTGTGCTAAGGCTCCTAGTTTACAGTCATCGGCATATTTGGTTAACCATGGATTGTCTGATGTCTGTAATGTACTAACCAAGATGCTGAATAATGTGGGCCCTAAGACTGAGCCCTGAGGCACCCCGCTCATCACTTCTCCCCATTCTGAGTGACGACCCTTGACTACAACTCTCTGTCGCCTATTCTCCAGCCAGGATGTTATCCAGCTTACAATGCTATTATCCAACTTGATCTTATATAGATATTCAATTAATGTTTTGTGGGATACTTTATTGAAGCCCTTGGCAAAGTCCAGGTATATGACATCCACCGGTGCCCCCTTTTCCATAGCTGCACTAACTGGTTCAAAAAAAGATATCAGGTTAGTAAGGCACAATCTCCCCTTAGTGAACCCCTGTTGGGAACTGTCTATTATTCCTTCTTTTGCCAAATGAACCAGTATTCTGTGTTGTATACCTCATTCTAATATTTTGCCTAAAACTGACGTTATGCTTATGGGGCTATCATTTTTTGCTTCTGATCTACTTCCCGACTTATGTATTGGAGTTATTAATGCTTGTCTCCATTCCAGAAGTGCTTTTCCACTTAGCAGTGATAAATTATAAAGGTATGTAAGTGGTCACTTTACTTCTGTTGATAGCTCCTGTAAAAACCTAGGCGTTATTCCATCTGGGACTGCTGAACCATTAGGTTTAAGCCCCTTGATAATTGTGTGAATTCTGTAATGGACATACAATTATCCATTGAAGTATTTGTTGGTTTCTGTATTTCCTCTTTGGTTTCTTGTACAGTTAGAAAATAAGTATTACGTTCAGTTGCTATATCTATCTCGTCGGTTAATGTACCGTTGTTAGTAATTATAGGCCCTATCCCTTTTTGATTTCCACGTAACAAGCCAATATAATTATAAAACTGTTTTTTGTTGTCCTTAACCTTGTCTAAGAGGTTTAGTTCCATATTTCTTTTTGATTTTCTTTTTAGTTGTCTGTTACAGTGTTTTAATTTTAAATTTAGACAGCTAGTTTGATTTTTCCTGAATTTTTTAAATAACCTTTTTTTCCTTTTGATTAGTTTCTTGATGTCTCTGTTCCACCAGGGGGGTTGTCTTTTATTGTTATTATATTTATTAATGTTTGGGACCCATGTTTCTGTCTATACAGTAGTCTAGTTTTTGTTTTATTTTATTCCATATATTGTTCAAATCTGTGATCTGGAGATCCTTATGCCAGTCCCAATTTGTTAGAAATTCATTTATCTTCTTGTAATTGGCTTTCCTGTAGTTTTTAAAAACTGATTTCCCTCTAGTTACTATATGACTTGAACAGTAATTAAATCCTATGATTAGGTGATCACTGTTCCTTAGAGGGGGCATTAGATTTATTCCATAGGTGTTTTTAGTTCTATTTGTTAGTACCAACTTGAGTATGTTGGTACCCCTCATTGGTTGGTTTACTAATTGATCTAGGTTATTGTATATGATGAAATCTATAAATCTATTCTCTAGGTCATTACTACTCTCCAGAGTATCCCATTTTATGTTTGGAAAGTTGAAGTCCCCCATTATTATTGCATCTTGTGTTGTTATTTGTTTTTCCAGGTAATTTATGAGTTGTTCACTTTCTTCTTTATCCTAACATGGGGGATGTATCCTAAACCTAATGTTAAGTTTTGGTTTGTTAATGTTATTTGAACCCAGATAAATTCATAATTATCACTAAAATTAGACAGCTCACATGGTTTTAGTTTCTCTTTTATATATAATATATCTATACCACTCCCTCATCTCATCTGTCACTCCAGTTTTTCTGTATTTTGGTGTACCCCATGTATGTTCGTATTCCAGTCTGTATCATTGTACCAGGATTCTGTAACCCCTGCTATATCAATGTTATTTGTGTTCATTATATAAGTGAGTTCCTCTATCTTGTTTCTTAAACTTCTTGCATTTAATAATATTATCTTTAGGTCTGAGATTTCATTATTCTTCTCTTGACCTATTAGGTGTCAGTGTGGCTCAGTTGGTAACTCATTCACCTCTGGACCAGAAGGCTGTGGGAACTCGTCCCACACCGGGTTTGGACTGGCACCTAAAAATCACTGGTATCTGAGGGCAGTATTGGGGGGTGCTGTACTGCTGGGGTGTGCCATCCTTTGGATGAGACATTAAACCGAGGTCCCTTCTGCCCATCCTGGTGGGTGTCCAGGTGGAAGTAAAAGAACCCAGGGCACTCTCTGCAAAGAGTAGGGAACATTCCCGGTGTCCTGGCCAACATTCCTCTTCCCATAAAAACCGGTTCATGCAATTATCCAGGCTGTGTGTAGGTGATGATATGGCCGCCACCACACATTCAGTCACTTCACTACCAGTCTAGCATTGCTTGTAAAGCATTTTGGATTTATGAAAAGCGTTATATAAAGCTGATTCTTCTTCTTCTTCTAAATAAACTGCTTTCCTTGTGCCTGGGTTAACTTTTTGTTTTTGCAATTCTACAGAGTAACTTGAGAAGTTTCTCTCTCCCTTGTTAACTAGTTTAAAGAGTGAGTAATGTAATCCACTATATGGTTCCCCAGTAGTCTACTCCCCCTTCTTCTTAGGTGCAGGCCATCCCAGCAATATAATTTGTGTCTCTCATAAAATGTTTCCCAGTGTGTAATGCATTTTAAATTCTGTTGGAGACACCATTTTCTTAACCAATTATTAATGTAGCTTATTTTGTTATTTTGAGTGCTATTTGCTTTTGGTATTGGGAGTATTTCTGACAGTGCTATTTCACAGCCCAGGTCTATGCACTTGTTTGTTAAGGCAATGTAGTCTTCCTGAATTTGTCTAATGGGTTCATTCAAGACATTGTTGGCCCCAGCATGTACAATAACCAAATGGTTTACTCCTGCATTTTTTATTATGCTCTGTACCATATTTGTCATAGCAGTTATTCTGGCTCCCCTGATGCTTGATAGTGTCCTGTTATATTTGTCTTGGTTACATATGTCTCTGTCCATATGGTTTACCATTGATTCTCCTAAAACCAGAATTTCTCTAGGAACTAAGATGTTTGTACCCATTTCTATGATTCCTTCTGTTGTAGTGTGCTCTGAAAAGGATATTAGATTGTTTATTGGTGCTGTTTCATTTATTTTAGTGATGGGTGACAAGTGAGGCATGTCTTCCGTATTTATTGACCCTTCTCCAGTATCTGTTACACCAGAGTAAACTTGCTTTGGTTCAGCCATTCCTGTATCTGAAACTGGCACTGAGTTCTCCCTTTCTACATTACCTTCAAGGTTCCTCTCACAATTGCTTAGAGGATCAAAGAGATTCATGAGAGGTATTTCAAATTTACTAGCCTTTCTTCCTTTTTGGCCACCTTATTTGCCTGTACCTGAAACCAATCATTTTCACTACTGCCATAAGCCTCTTCCTATCTAGTACGCATTTTACTTGCTCTCAGTCCAGTGCCACGGTTCACTTCTGGGTGGATTATCTTTTCCTTAGGCCCTTCTAATATTTTTCTATTGGTTTTAATCCTATTGTGTGTCCCCATTACCCTTGTGAGTAGTGTGGCAGTCGTTGGACTGGTTGTGTCCCTTTCTAGAAACCTGCTACTCATTTACTCTGTAATTTATGTGCACTGTACATCCTCTCTGTGATGAGGTACCTTTGTAAATGAGCCTCTAGCTCAAAAGTTGTAAATCCAAAAATTTAAATAAATAAATAACTATGTTTGCAGTTGACTCTCTTCTAGAGCTTGGAGTCTGACATTAAATAGCTTTATTTCATTAGCCATTAGTTTGTTGTCCTCACATTTGTTGCAAATAAATGCACGGAGAATATCTTTGTTGCTATTTATTTGGTACATGTTACAGGATTCACAAGCTATACATACAGCCCCATCAGCTAGTAACTGTGTCTGCACCATGATTTGTTAGATGTTAGGTCTGTCTCCAATAGTATGGCTAAACTGGGGTGTATAATGATTTGTGGAAAGTTAAGTACACTAACACCCAGGAACCTAGGACTTAATGGCTAAAGTTTTATTTTGACTATTTTTTGTTTTATAAATATCCCAAACTAAGCCAAAGCAAGTGAAAGCAGTATACTTATATTTTGGTGCTCAGAGCCTTATTTTACTACAAACTTCACCTTTTTTATCTATGTATGGTTCTGTTTTAGAGTTTAACACCCGATTCTAAAGGTGGTTCAGCTGTTACCATTTACTCATACAATGAATTACTGTTCTGATACGCCTTACTCACACCAGATAAAGAAACTGAAAGCCTACTGTTTAAGGCTTTAACTAGCTTTAGCCTTGCTACCTTACCTTGCCATCAAAAAAACTTTCTCTGTGGTATCCTGTTTTCACTCCTTCCACTCTAACACGCCATGTCCAAAGCGTGCGTGTCTCTGTGCGTGTCTCCGGCGCGGGCCCGTGCATGCTCACTCCATTCGCTAATGCATTCTATTTGAAGTGGCTGGACTGGGTAGACTGTTTGTCTACTTCCGGTTACAATGAGTGGAAATCACAGAAATTAAAAGTTTAAAAGGTGCTTCTGAGGTCAGAAACACATACAGTACTCAGAGTCCTGCTAATCAGTGCTCCAAATAAATGTTTTATCCTGCATCAACATTAGACCTTTAGCTCAAAAAACAGTTTTAGTGCATCAATAGTTCATTGAGATTGTAAGTCACAGGTTCGGGACTGTCTCTCTCCAGAGGCATGCATACTCCAGCTCAGATGAGCTCAATAGGCTGCTCACTCGCTAATGCATTCTATTTGAAGTGGCTGGACCAGGTAGACTGTGTGTCTACTTCCAGTTACAGTGAGTGGAAATCACAGAAATTAAAAGTTTAAAAGGTGCTTTGTACATAAATGACATCGTCCCAAATTTATTTTTCACTTTTGGAACTTCAAATTCTCTGGCCCTTTGCTTTCATTAATTTAAATTGATGCAAGGGTTGGGTTAACTTTCCGACTGATGAAATCAGAAGACTAGATCTACAGATTTTAAAGAAAGAGTTTACCCAACTTTCTTGTGTGTGTAAATCCAAAGATGGCCATGTTAATGCTTTGTACATCAAATGGTGATGAGTGTCATATTTGCATCATAAAACTAATCTAGCCAGCCTGTTGTAGCAGATATTGTATCCAATTTATTAAGTGAATTTTGGTTTGCATAAAATTATACATGACTTCCATAATCAATCAACAGATGAATCAGTTGACTGGCTATGGTTAGTTGGTCTCCTTTACGAATACAATTTGCAACTCTCCTTAAAGGGGCACTGTCAGCTTTGCCCCTTCGCTTTTTGCCTGATCCGAAAAATGTACCTCTTGGCACACAGCTATTAAACGTTCACTGCAGAACCCCCCCCCATATGTATGAAATAAAAGTATATTTACAATTTTATTCACTTTCAGCAGCAATTTCTATCCATTCATCCCAACCAAAAGTGCCCTGCGTCCTGGAAGCACATCCAAGTTGGGAACGTGGGTCTGGCAGGAGCACGTTCATGAAGTGCAAGTTTTTCACATTCTGTCAATAAAATAATGGTAATCCGGCACCTTATGTTATAAAAAAATGCTGCTGCCATCTCCCACGACAAATCGAACACTGCGAGTAGTAAAAGTTACCATTTTAAATCCATGCTGAAATCCCGAGCATGCGCACCAACGGCACACTCTTGTGCATATGCGGGATCTTCATGCATGACTCTCGAGAGCATCCCAGGATTTCAGCTCGGATTTAGAATAGTAACTTTTATTACTCACAGTGCTCCGTTTGTCATGGGAGGTGGCAGCAGCATTTTAATGTAACATATGTTGCGGATTATTCTTACTGACAGAATGTGAAAATCTACTTCATGAACTCTCTCTCCTGCCAGACACGTGTTACTGACTTGGATGTGCTTCCAGTACGTGTTGCACTTTTGGTTGGGATGAATGTTAGGTGTCTCAGCCATCATTTCACTATCTCTGTGTTATGTGTCTGGGAACCCAGCAAGTAAGAAATTAGAAAATTAGGAATTAGTACAGTAGAGGTACTGACTGAGTCGAATAGAGTTTAGAAAAGAGAGAGCTAGAGAAAGTAATAGGATTCTTACTTCAGGTTTCCTTCTATATAATACACATAGGACAGGGCCTAATATGAGCCCTTTCACATATACCTCCCCCCCTAGAGGGAACCTGTTTCTTTTTTCTCTTTAAAACAGGTTTCCTAAACCTTCCCTCGTTCTCATCACTTACATTTTCACTATGTTCTTCTTTCCCTAACTTTTCTCTTTTCTAAATTCCTGTACCGTACCATGACAAAAATCTGCAGTGATCCTGGGTACTTACCTGTGGTAGGTCATTTACTGACTCTATTATATATACCATCCCCCTCCCCTGCTTAAGAGGAAAACCATGTAGTAAATGTTGGTTTTCCCTTCTCCAACTAACTCCTAACACCTTAACCGTCTAAAGAAACATTTGATATATACATAGGGTCTTGCCCCTAGCAATCTATATGTACCTGCAGCAAGTAGCCCCTTTAACAGGGGTGGCTAATTGCTCTACCCATCCCCACCAGACATTTGGTACTAAGTATGGGCCCTTTCCTTAGGTTCCACCCACTACTTAAACCCACAATATCTTTTATCTCCTTTATAGTTTCAGACACCTGAGGGTAAACAGTTGCGTTACCCCAATGCAGGGTCCATTAACTTTCCCTACCTACTTATTCCTATGTAGGTTTTCCCTTATAATTATGAATAAACAATGTATTTTACCTCGGAGTCTTTGCCATTAACTACTATAAACCAGTTTCATAAACCGTTGCCATTCCATTTTCATTTCAGCCTTTCAACCTTAGTTTAGAAGTGGTTTTACTTTTATCCACCACTCAGTCTGGGAGGAAGGTTACTCTTCATTTTCCAGGGCCTCCATTCTTTTCTCCAGTTGGCTTTATCCCTTGGGTATACCTCCTCCACCCTCCTAGTGAATGTACAAGCACATTTTCTACCCTAGGGCACTTTTTTCTGGGCCAACCTGGCAGTCACCAACGCAGACTGGCAGAGAGAACAGGCCTTGCAGTAGGCTGCAACTTGTCTGTACATGCCTGGTCGTAAAAGTGCAGCAACAAATTAGCCAGTGTCCCTTGTCTTCCTAAGTTCCTTCCACAGGTGCTGGAGTGTGCATCATCCATCACCTGCTGCCAGTAGGTCTGTGGCACCACTACCTGGGCATCTACTTTCTGGGTATGGGGATTGGGCCTCATATGGTAAAGAACACCCCTTTGCGCTTCATACCATGAGAACTGTCTCATGCCCATCCCACCATTAACAGATATACCTTCTTTAACTTTTACATATTGCATTATTTTCCCAGTAGCAGCATCCCCAGCTTGAAGCCTACCCCAGTCAATACTATCTTGAATAACATTAGTGTGACTAGATGCAGATGGCATACAACAAGCAAAAGTCCCTTCGGCCTTTATATATGCCTCTTCTTTCTTGATTGGAGTCATTACCCCAAATAAACTATCCTTAGTCACAGTCTCATCTGGGGTGTTGCTCATAGCTATGCTGGCATCTCCATCCTCTAGCAAATAACAACCTGAGAACTCAGGCAATAGTGGAAGGTCCTGCTCCACCTTAGACTCCTTCTCCAGCTGTGTCTGGGAATTGTCATCCTCTGATTCTTCCTCCGAGCCTTCTGACTGGGACCTCTCCATCAACTCCTGGCACCAGATTTCTGCCTCTCGACGGCATTGCTTTGCCTCAAGCAATTGACCACTCCACCACTGGACCAGTTTTACAAGGATCGCCACCATCTGGGTGTCATCTTGCACCTTTGGTCTACCTTGACCACTCTTTAGTGGCATGTCTTCTTTTCTTTCTTTCTCTCTTTGCTCTGCCTCTACTCTTCTCTGAGCCTGTAATAATTGGTGGCCTTTTTCTCTCTGCTTTTCTGTATCTATTTGTTGTATTGTTCACCATTTGAACAACTCAGAATTCCTGGTTCTGGCGCTGATTTAGTGCATAACTCTCAACCTCCTGCCTCATAAATCAGGGACAAGACCTAAAAAAAAAACAGGGACAAAGGACCAAAATCAAGAACACATCTTAAAAACTGGTGATATCCACTCAGGAAGGTGGTAGAATAATGGGCTTAGTGTAAAATGTATTTTCTAAGGAACAACAAGTCTGTAGCTTTAATGTTTGACATTATTTTGTGCTTACAGCCCCCACTGTTTGGTCACAGAAACACAATTTTTAGGAGGGACAGAGTAAAATTTTGAGGCAAAATCAGGGACATCTCTGAAAATCAGGGACAGTTGAGAGATATGCTTTAGTGTCTTCTCCCAACTCTGGCAGCTTCGCAGTCATACTCCTAGTGGTCATTCCAAAACTTTCTTTTACAGGATCCATGCTGTTCTGCTATGCTTCTCTGGTTCCAGGTCTGGAACCCACAAACAAACTCTTGGAGTTAAGAGTATGCATGGCTTAAATTCAATAACTTCTGACACCATATGTAGTGACCTACACTTCTGACACCATATGTGTACACTAAACAAAAACAAATACACTCATTGGAAAACATCCACATCTCTCATCTAGTATCTCCAAATCAACCTTTCCAGCAGGAAATAAAGCAGCCTGTCCTCTACTGAAAATCTCTCTCCTTCTCCTCACTGGCTGCAGGTGAGTCTCCACCCAGACACACACACACACACACACATACACACACACATACTGAGACAGACTGACTAATTCAGTTCAGGGCATCAGATTATACAGACAGCATGATGTCACAATTAGTATGACATCACAACCAGCATTACTACAGACACAGCTGCTGGTTGCCAGGTGTTTGACCCATCTTGTTGCTAGGCCTAACACTGTGATACAGCTCATAGGTGGCTAGACCACAGTGATCGATTACATCAGTCTGACGTCACACTCTGTCATAGCTGACTGTCTCAGCCATCATTTCACTATCTCTATGTTATGTAACACGGAACCCAGCAAGTAAGAAATTAGAAAATTAGGAATTAGTACAGTAGAGATACTGACTGCAGCATAATAGAGAGTTTAGAAAAGATAGAGATAGAGATAGTAATAGGATCCTTGCTTCTGGTTTCCTCCTATATAACACACATGGGACAGGGCCTAATATGAGCCCTGTCACACTCCCCAGCCTACTGCTTTCCTTATTTCCCTCTTCACTACTTTATCTATCTAAACTTTTTAATCTGATGACATGTACACTACACCTGCCATGCACTTTTTCCATACCTTCCATCACCTGTATCCACAGTGATTCTACCCTACTGTTGGCAAAATAAATCAGTTATGTGCACTTTTCCTGAAATTGCATAATTTTTGTGAAACTTCACAAGTTTCACAAATAAGGTTCACTATATGGTACCATATGACATTTTGTGCAAAATGAATGAGATTTGGCAATTTTACAAATGGGGCCTATGCACTATCAGGTGGGAAGTACAGTATGTGCCAAAGACACATATCCCACCTGTGCAGCGCCACAGCTGCAGATAGATGTACACCGCTGGTATTCACCAATATCCACCAACTGTCTGTGGGCCTGCCCCTCCTACCCAGTGTGCAGAACTCCACAGGGCAGCCACGGGAGGAGTCGAGGATCTAGCGAATGCCTGTCCTGGGTCCAGAGTGGATCTCTTGTGCTGCAGGGCATGGGTACGGGTGCGTAAATAGCACCAGCAAACACCCAGAGCCATATGCCAGTGCCCTGTCTGGTAGTGAACCACATAGCTAAGCCCCACACCAGTCACACTGCCACATCTCCCCACCAACACATGGCAGGGAACCCTGGCCCCCATGCAGCAAGCGTCCCCCCTCCCATGACATGTCTCAGACTCACACACTCAGGCATGACTCAGACCCCCTTATCCACATTGGTAGTCTGTGGCACCCCCCCACTCCTATGGGCACTGACAACCCCACCTGTATTTGCAGGTATGTGCCATAGGATGGAACTGCCAGCGGCACTGTCTTCTGCACACCTCCTCAGCTGCCAGCCATCCAAGTGATTCTGGGAATGCACCCCTATAAATAGATGGTGCAGTCCCAGCAGTACTTGGATAGCCAGTGGCTGAGGTGTATGGAGGGGAGTGCCGCTGGTCATTCCATCCTGCGGCACTAACCTGCAGGTATGGATGGGCTTGTCAGTGCTAATGGGGGGTGCCACTGACTACCAATGTGGGTCAGGGGGCTGAACTGGTGGTTGGGTGTATGGGTCACGGTGACAATATCCAAGAAATAAATTAATACATAGACGGGGGGGATGGTCACCACTGTGGGTGCTGGTGTCCCAGGTGAGTTGGGAAGCCTGTAGGGGCTAGTACTGGGTGGTTGGGGGGAATGTTTGGCACAACCATGTTGGTCTGCCATGATCTTGGGGGGGATGCCAGTGCCAGCAGTGACAATCATGGCAGCACAAGGGTGTAAGGGCACTCCCCCATTCAGCTGCTGCAGCCTTTGCCATCATCATCCTAGTGGCCTGGGGCAGCACAGTGGATGTTTTCTGGGTCTGCCGTGACTGGCTGGGCATGTATCAGGGGATGTGTAGTGAGTTTTGGCAGGGTCTCCCTGCCACAAGCTGCACCCTCCTCTGCACCCCCGCGGCCTGCACTGCATGCCTTAGTGCATGGCGGGTAGTGCTGGCATGCCCCCAGCCTGCCTCCATTGCATTTCAGTCTACGGGGCTGGGGATCAGGTGTGCGGAAGCTGTGTGCCCCCCTTTAGTGCATCCTGTGTGGGGGGTGCAATGGGTACAGAGTGTCTCCGTGATGCACCATTGTGCATAGGCCCCTTCGTTTTTAAAAAATGCACACTTTAAAAAGTGTGCAATATTCCCATAAAAAGACGAGTGCAGTGTTACCAGATTGTGCTTTTTTTAAAGGGGAAGTGTTTTGCCTATGATTCTGGTTTGTCT
This sequence comes from Neoceratodus forsteri, assembly GCA_016271365.2. NCBI lineage: Eukaryota > Metazoa > Chordata > Ceratodontiformes > Ceratodontidae > Neoceratodus > Neoceratodus forsteri. Next base: position 997,107,253 of record CM057458.1, on the reverse strand, counting down.
TACATCAAACTCCAGTGTTGGTCAGCTATTTCTATAAAATGGATTGCAGTGTCAGTGGCTCAGTAGGTAGCACACTTACCTCTGAGTCTGGGAGATCAGAGGGCTGTGGGTTCAGTTCCCACATCTGGCACTTGGGTTAATATCCCAGTATTAACACTGTAGTGCAGCATGAGAGGGGTGCTGCATATCTGAGGTGCCATCTTTCGGATGAGACATTAAAGCCAAGGTCCCATCTGCCTGGATTGATGGTAGTTCAGGTGGATGTTAAAGATCCCTTGTCACTTATTGAAATGAGTAGGGGAATTTTTTATTAGAATAACAAAACCAAAACAATAGCAAACAGTGTTACCTCACACAAAAGAAAAGTATACATCATAACAAAAGCAAACAAGTATTACAGTCATACACATCCAAACAAGCTGTCTAATACAGAAGTAGAACTCAAAATTAATCTCAAGAAAGAAAGCCCCCCCCCCCCACTAAACAATAGGGGAACTTTTATTAGAGAAACAAAAACATTGTAAAAACAGTGTTAACATCACACAATAGAAAAGCAGAAAAAAAATAAAGAAGTATTACAGGCATACAAACCAAAACAGGCTATCTAATACAAAAAAAGAAAACCAAAAGCAAAGCATAACACAGAAATGCCCCCCTCCCCCCAAAAAAAGAACAGAAGAAATACAGTACTGCCAAGGCCAACTATATCAACCTCATGTAGAAAACCAAAGAAAATGTTTTCATAAAGTCTGGGCCAGGAGAGGATTCTTCTGAAACTCGGAAGCCAGATATACCCCTTAAATTTTGAACAACTTGAAGCATAACCTGGTGAGTACTATATTCCTTCTGCTGGAGTACTAAAGCACATCTTGCTTGCCAAAGATAAAATCTGCAAAAGGAAAAAAATAATCGTAATGTACTGGAGTGATATTTGCCTGTACAAGTGGGAAATAAACCCAAGACCACCACCTCATAGGATACTGCAGAGATATTACTATCACCCCAAGCAGCCAAAACGGAGGACCAAAAATTTGGGGCATATGGACAAAAGAAAAAAAAATGTTCTTGTGTCTCCAGTATGTCAGGATAAGTAGATCTAGGGCACAGGCGGTCCTCCAACTGCTTATGCTTACGAGAATTCCCAACACCCAATTTACCATGACAAGAAAGCCATGTGACATCCCACACCTTGAGAGGAAGACGTTTATCAGTCAACCATGTAAAAATAGTAGAAAGTTGATTTTCATAATGTGCCAAAATCAATGGGGTAGTAAAGAAATACTCTGGCAACAAGAAAGAATAAAATACTTTCCTAGAAGACACCAGGACCCGAGAGGTGGAGACGTTCCAAGTCTTAATCTTAATACAGATGTGGACAACATAATGGGGAATATGTAAAGTCTTCAAGGACTGGGGAAAGCCCGAGGGGGCACACCAACAAGCCAAAAAGTCTTGTAAGACCTCTTTTAAGAGAAATAGCCAAGTGGGACAGGAGGCAGCCAACAAAGGCACTATATTCTGGTGCATAAAGATAGAGAAAAAAAAACAAAACTGGATGAATCATCCTAACCCTAAGATCGAAACCAAACCAAAACCAATCCAAACCAAAATCGTGGTAAGTGTGGGAACGTTTAATGGAGTTCAACCTACTTCCCCAAAAAACACAAAAAAAATGTTTATCAGTCATACCTCCAATTGTGCAGGTAAAGGAAAAACATGCACAACATGCAAAAAAATAGGTACCATAAGAGTGTACAACAAAAAAACCCGTTTACGTTTGGAAATCACCTTGTTCATCCAGGATGCCATAGTGGAGTCCACCTTTTGCAAGGCACATGTCAAATTCAAAGTGGCATCATCAGGACTACTAAACTGCAAGCCCAATCTCCTTACTGGATCCAAGAAAATAGGAATACCAGTGCAAGTAGTATGAGTAGCAGGAGATAGAGCACCAGAGGTGGAAACAAGCAAGGCCTGACTCTAAGCAAAGTTCAATTTGGAACCAGAGATAACCCCAAAGGTAGAAAAAAGGCTAAACAAGGCACCATCACCAACCTCAGGAGTAGCACAAATACACAAATCATCTGCATAAGCACAGATGTTTGAGCAAAGCTACCATCAGAAAATCTCAATTTGGGGATACCCACATACAGCAGAATATTCCGTAGAAGAGGATCTATCTGGAAAACATATAAGAGAGGGCTAAGGGGACAACCCTGACATACTGCTTTCAGCCCAAGAAAGGTAGTTCCAAATATATTATTAATAAAAGGGGTGATACAGTAGGAAGCATAAAGCAAGGCAATCCAGTCAATAAACACAGCAGGTATACACCATAGAGCCATAGAAACTGAAGCAAGTAAAAATGATCCACCCTATTGAATGCCTTTTCCTGATCCAAGGCAAGAAGAAGGCAGGGAGAACCCTCAAACTCAGAGGCCAGGAGATCCCTAAAATTGGCAAATTATGAAAAATTGACCGGTTACATATAGCACAAGTCTGAACTGGACTAATAACTATCTCCACCACCAAGGACAATCGACGCAAAAGTATGGTTGCCAAAATCTTGTAGTCAACGTTTAACAAACTACTAGGTCTCCAGTTTTTGAGATCACGTTTATTCCCCTTTTTGTAAAGCAATATGACCAGGGCATTAGCAAGTTCTTTAGGAATGGAATGAGAAGACAAAATATCAGAAAAAACATTGGTCAGAATGGGGGCTAAATATTTTTTATTTATTTATTTCAATCTAGGATTACAATACCTTTGAGCCGAGGCTCTTTTATAAAGGTTCCACGTCTGCGTGTGCAACAGTCATCATTTTTAGTTACAAACATATAGTCATTGACTTACAGACATGTAATAACCAGTACAAAGACTTGCGCTATGAGCAAGACAAGGGAAGGGGGGGTGCGTGGTGTGGGAAGTGAGGGTCGGAGATCGAGGGGGGGAAGGAGGTGCAGGGGGTAAGGGGGAGTACGGGAGGTGGTTGGGGTGGGGGCAGGAGTGGAGATATGGGGGAGGTGGGTGAGGGTGGGAGACAATGCAGCTTGCAAAGACTGATTGTAAGTGCTGGGGCATTTGCAGCTGGAATGGTGGAAATGTTAAGATGGGCAATCGCAGGATACAAGCAGTGACAGGTGCAGCTTGGACTTGAAGAGGCCAAGTGTTGGAGCCATCGGTATGTCGCTGCCAAGAGAGTTGAGCCAGTTGTATGCCCGAAAGGTGAATGATCTTTGTCCTTGGGTCATGCGACATCATGGGATATGTAGTAGGTGGGAATAGGATCTCACTGTCATGATGTTCCTATGTCGAGGCTTAAGGAGGGCACATACACCAGGTGGGGCAAGCCCCATTATAATTCTCTTGGCCGTGATGCAGGTTTGGTATTTTATGCATTTGTCCAGTTGAAGCCGTCCAGATTGGGAATAAAAGTCACATGTGTGGGTATGGAAATGTGAGCCAGTGATGAGATGACAGGCCTTATTCAGGGAGGTCGCGATACGTTTGAGAGCAGTGGTAGTTGCAGACCCATATATGATAAGACCATAGTCTATGATGCTGACGATGGAGCTTTGGACGGCCACTGACAGTGCTTCTGGGGTTAGGTGTTTACTGTGCTGGAATAATATGCCTAACCTCACATTGGCATACCTTGCAACATTGCTGATATGGACAGTGTATGAGAGGTGGGGATCAAGGGTGATGCCGAGGTACTTGAACGATTGTGTTTGCTCTAGGATGGCTCCTTATTCGGTTGCAATGGAGAGGTGGAGTTATTTGTTTTTGTTGTGGGGGCTGCAGAAGACCATAGACTTTTTTTTTCTGATTGAGAAGCAGTTTATGATTTAGGAACCAGGATTCAATGGAGGAGAAGGCCTGCTGAAGTTTATTTTGTAGTTGGATTGGATCAGGTTCCGAGGTGAGGATCACAGCATCGTAGGTGTAGAGAATTATTTGTTCTGGGCAGCTGTCCGGTAGTGAGTTTAAGAATAGGCTGAAGAGGAGGGGTCCCAGAATGGAGCACTGGGGGACTCCCAAGTGGACCAGTCTAGGGTCCGAGAGTGTATCAGCGATTCTTACTGCTTGGGACCGTTCTTCAAGGTAGCTCTTAAACCAGCCAATGGAGTCAGTTGACAGCCCAGTGTTCTGAAGCTGGATAAGCAGGAGACAGTGATTGACGGTGTTGAAGGCTTTAGTTAAGTCAATGTAGATTGAGCCTAGTAGTTCACCGGAGTCAAGTGTGTTGTGGATTGTGCCAGTGAATTCAAGTAGGGCTGTGGAGGTGCTGTGACCTTTGCAGAACCCGTGTTGTTGCTTGCACAGGATATTGTATGTATCCAGGTATTCTGTGAGCTGGTCCGAGACTATGTGTTCTAGTGCCTTGGAGAGTAGGGGTAGTAGGGAGATAGGTCTGTAGTTATCGTGGGCAGGTTTGTCACCACTTTTATGGATTGAGGTGACAGTGGCAGATTTCCATCTGCCCAGGAACTGGCTAAGGCTGAGGGAGAGGTTAAAAATTCTGGTCAGAGGACTAAGCACTTCATCAAGTGTGAGAGACAGGATTTTGAGATCGAGGAAGTCATTACTGAATCTTGATTTACCAAGAGCTTTGGTAACATATTTGTGTACTTGGTGAGTCTTGACTGCTTTGAAGTAGAAGCAGAGGGAGTTGATGTGAGTAGTGTTCATTGCGGACAGAAGGGCTTCACCATCTTTGAAGTAGTCCTGGGGTAGGACAGCGCTGAGGTCGGTAAAGGCTTTGTTAAAGGTATCCGCAATGGTTTTTGGGTTGAGGGTTGTGGTTCCATTGATATTGAGTATTGATGGGGGGGGAGTTTGGGTGGATTCCCGGTGAGTTCCTTTATGTTCTTCCAGAATTCCCAACCATTGCCCCAGGAGTTTGTGAGGACATGCTTATAGTAGGCGGACTTCATTTGCTGGATGGTTTTGGTGCAGTCATTGCGGGCACGTTTGTAGTTTTGGATGTCGTTTTGCCTTCCAGAGTTTCTGTCCAGCTCCCATAGGTGGTCTCTAGTTTTTAGTATCCTGAGGAGGTCACCTGTGAGCCAAGGGTTGCTGAGTGATTTGACTTTGCGTTTCTTAATAGGAGCATACGTGACACAGGCCACAGTGAAGATGTTTATGAAGTGGTCAAGGGCAGTGTTTACGTTGGTTGCACTGAAGATAGGGGACCAGTCTTAATGGAAGAGGTGGGATTTGAGTCGAGGAAGGTGACCACTGGGTAGAACCCTGCTGGTGATAGTTTTTGGTGGTTGTTCGGTGAATTTATTTGACCAGGTGCAGCTAACAGGGGAGTGGTCGCTGAGAGAGTCAGGGAGGACATTAGTGTTAGATATCCGCGATGGGTGACTGGTAAGGATACAGTCCAAGACTGTGCTGGTGCCGGTCCTGTAATTTTTCCTGGTTGGTGAGTCAACCATTTGTGTGAGGTTCGCTGCAGCAATGATATCCCTGTGTGCACCAGCATCGGCCGCAGGCCAGTTGATGTTGAAGTCGCCTAGGAGGATGGATTCGGTGTCAGGTGGGAGTGACTTTACAAAGTCAAGAACAGCTGTTAGACCAGTTCCCTGTTCCTTGGGAGGGATGTAGATGGTGGCAACAGTGAGGGTTTTGTTTTGGGCTCTGAGGAGGATTCTCACTGGCAGTATCTGAGCAGTTGTGGGTTGGAGTGAGGTAATGATGTGGTGCCCCTGTATGGAGTCTTTTAGGTAGAGAGCGCAGCCCCCACCTCTTTTGGAGAGGCGATCCAGCCTAAAGACACTATAGCCAGGAAGGCTGATTGCATGGTCCAGTACTGATGGTGTGAGCCAGGTTTCAACAACTGCCAGGATGTCAGGGCAGTGCTGGCTGGTGAAGGCCTGTAGGGCATCCATTTTAGGAAGGAGGCTACAGATGTTGATTGATATAAATGAGAGGGCACCCAAAGGCTTGCTCAGATTAATGGCTTTAGAACAGAATGGGCCAGGGTTTGGGTGCACATTGCCTGACTGCATTAGGAGGAGGAGGACTAGCCTCAAGGAGCTGCGGCGTATTTCTTTAAGGGAATGCTTTCGCCTGCTAGCATCTCAGGAAATTTATTTATTTATTTATTTAGCTTTTGTTGACCGGGTAAGTGCACTAGACAAATCCTGCCTATTTTCAGGCACGACCCAGGGGAGGGGGATTCAGATGAATGCCAACTGACCTTGAACCAGACTAAGCTGTTGGTGGTATTTTTAGTGAATGAGGGAAATTTGGCCAGGACACCGGGGAAATTCCCCTACGCTTTTCGATAAGTGCCATGGGATCTTTAACATTCACCTGAACTACCATCAATCCAGGCAGATGGGACCTCGGTTTAACTTCTCATCCGGAAGACGGCACCTCAGAAGTGCAGCACCCCTCTCATGCTGCATTACAGTGTCAGTACTGGGATATTAACCCAAGTGCCAGATGTGGGAACTGAACCCACAGCCCTCTGACCTCCCGGCCTCAGAGGCGAGTGTGCTACCTATTGAGCCACTGACACTGCAAAGTGTCGAGCCTGCAAAGTGTCGAGTAAATTGCTGAGCATCGACATGAGGGTAAGCGTAGATGGGGGGGGGGACTAGAGTGGAGGGCTAGGACCAGTGTGGGTGTAGGACAGTTTCATGGTGGTAGGATGGACCCTGGGCAAGGGGCAATGACCAGTGTGCAGCATGCCTAAGTAGGGGAAGAATGTAGGAATGTGGAAGCTGTGGGGGAGAGAGGGAAAGCAGGCTTTTGGGGTGTGCAGTAGGGGAGAAAGACAGACAAGAAGAAATAGAATAGGGGTAGAGAATGGTGGAGGTGCATGATTAAGGTAGGATTCGGGGTAGGCAGAGGGAGGAGATTCAGACAGATTGGCAGGGCTAGGAGAAGGGGACAGAAGAACAGTAGCCAGATCAGTGGGAAGTGAGGATACAGCCAGGAAAGCCAGGCAGCCAGGGAGTATGCCTTTCAGAGGGTAGACTTTTTTTTTTAAATAAAAGAACAAGAACAAGAACAAGAACAAGAATCCCTCTAGTGGCAGGTCTGTATAACCTGCTGATGAAAAACTAGCCACTAAAAAAAGAACTTCTATTAGACACTTGAAATGTGCTTAGTTCTATCTAAAATCTATTTGTAAAAAGTGCCAGGTGCAAAAGCAGGGGAAAAGTCCTGGCCAATCAGAGTGGGTTTGCTGGAAGTGCTTGTGTTCCGATTGGCTGAGCTGTCGCCATACCTTTCAAGGAGCATCAGGCAGGCTTCCTGGTCTCAGTCAGTGGCTGGCTGCCTGCTGACCGTGGGGGAGCTGAAGCAGCCCCGTTCAAGGGCAGGCAGCTGGAAAGAAAAAAAATTGCAGGGTTTAAATAGCATAGAGGTAGGATAGGTTTAGATTGAGCAGTTTAGCAAGACAAAGGAGAGTTAGACTTTTTGGCACCAAGGCAGAGTGCTTTGATGGGGGGCTGCAGGAAGAGCAAGGAAATAGAAGAGCTGTAAGCACTTTAAAACATTAGTAGAAATTACAAACCAGCTAATACAGTTGAAAAACGTCTATTAGACATTTGAAATATGCTTAGTTCTATTTAAAATCTATTTGTAAAAAGTGCCTGTTGGCAAAAGCAGGGGAAAAGTTCTGGCCAATCAGAGCTGGTTTGCTGGAAACGTCCGTGTTCTGATTGGCTGTGCTGTCGCCGTACCTTCCAAGGAACTGCAGGCGGGCATCCTGGTCTCGGTCGGTGGCTGGCTGGGTGCCTGCCGAACGTGGGGGAGCTGAAGCAGCACCTTCAAGGACAGGCAGCTTCCAAGGAGCTGTAGGTGGGCATCCCGGTCTCAGTCGTTGGCTGGCTGGGTTCCTGCCGACCGTGGGGGAACTGAAGCAGCCCTGTTCAAGGGAAGGCAGCTTCCAAGGAGCTGCAGGCAGGCATCCTGGTCTCAGTCGGTGGCTGGCTGGGTGCCTGCCAACCTTGGAGGAGCTGAAGCTGCCCTGTTCAAGGGCAGGCAGCTTCCAAGGAGCTGCAGGCGGGCATCCTGGTCTTGGTTGGTGGCTGGCTTGGTGCCTGCCGACCGTGGGGGAGCTGAAGCTGCCCCGTTCAAGAGCAGGCAGCTTCCACGGAACAGCAGGTGGGCGTCCTGGTCTCGGTCGGTGGTTGGCTGGGTGCCTGCCAACCATGGGAAGAAAAAGTAAGATAAATGTCCACCGTCAGACCATTAGGACCGGGGCAGAATTTTTCTTCAACCCAGACAATGCCTGAAGAGTCTCCTCAGGAGTAATAGGAGCAGAGAGTGTAGCAACTAAAGGCGGATCCAAAACCAGAACATCGAAAGCACGAAAAAAGTCACCATTCCAAAGTGCCGATGAAGGAGTCCCAAACATATCAAAAAGAAACTTTTGTGCCAAGTCATGAATACGGGCAGGAACCGAGGAAGACAAATGAGAATCAAGATGCAGAACACAATCCAGCTTGGTTCTGTGCACCCTGCCTGACAACTCTTGAAAATATCCAGAGACAGTTTAGAGCCCTTCTACCAAACTGGGCTTCTTTTCTTAAGGATTCTGCCCTATTATATTGTATTTGGGCCATTTCAGCTTTAACATTCTGAATGTCAGAGGACAGATCCAGACCCAGTTCATTAGAGCAGGAAATCAAACCACACAACTGCCCACGTAGAACTAAATAATGCAAATACTTAAGAGTTTGAGGATTGTGCAGCAATGCACAGGAAAAAAGAACAACATTCCTGTTTCATTTCCACCCACCAATCTCGAACAGAATCAAATGCATCCAAAACAGAGTACCAAGCAGATAATAAAGAAAAAAATTATGGGCAATGTTCGAGATAGATAAAAGTCGACTGTTAAGCATCCACCTAGGAAACCGGGACTCAGAAAAAGGAGCACAAAGTACAGAAACAAGCAAGTGATCAGAGCTTTCAGAGGGAATAGTATGAGCCTGAACAGGAGTGATGTTATGAGAGAGAAAGATGTAATCAATCCTCGTTGACAGAGTACCTTTAGTGAATGTTCTAGTATCAGTGGAGTGCAATGGCATAAAGCTATCCGAGAAATTAGCAGTTTTTAAGATATAATTTAAACAATTAGTGTCCCCCAAAAATTTAGTAGTGAGACCACCTTTATCCACCAAGGACAAAGGGCAATTAACGTCACCACCCAAAATCACACGTCTATTGGTATGTAAATTCGGTTGGAAAAGCTTCAAAAGCTCAGAATGGGAGGCAATACTTTGAGGTGCATAAACATTGATAAGACAGAGAGATACAGAACCCATGCACCCATCTAATAACAAAACCCTGCCTGGGCAAATATCTAACACCCTCTGAACAGTGAAACCATAACCCCTTAAAAGAATCCCCACACCACCACAAGAATCCGGACCTTGTGACCAAAAAGAAGGACCCTGTCGCCAGGAACGCTTCACCTGGCTTACATCCAGCAGAATTTTTAATCTAGTTTCCTGCAAAAAAATAATGTTGTTTGGCAGATCTCCAAGAATCTGAAGGGTAGTCATCCATTTCTTATAGCTCTTAATACTACAAACATTCAAAATTAAGATAGAAAGCTGTTGATTACCCTTCATGGAAAATTATCAAAAAAAAAAGGAAACCCCCCAAAAAACAAAAGGGAAACTTCCATTGCTTCAACACAGTTTGGGGAGCAGAGCAAGAGTCCTGTAAATCAGGGCAGGATTCGGCTCTAGAAGAAGAAGAAGAGGAGTCAGAGTCCCCCCTTCCTCCATCATATCTCCTTACTGCCGCCTTTTGGCCAAGGCCTGAAACTTATTCCGAGTCATCACAGGAGAAGGCACAGTGGGGTATATTCAGCTTTCCTTTTACTCATTTTCTTCCTAGAAGTGACCTGGGTAATCTGGGAAGACTCGGGGGATAACATTGAACTAGAACTAGTGACAGGAGGATCTCGGCTCAGAGAACTGGACTCCAACACCTAAGAAGGAACAGCCTCTGAGCCAGAAGGGGACTCCATAGAAATCACACTAGCAGAAGGGTCAAGAATAGGGGGTGGAGGGGCAATAATGATGGGCACAGGGGAAGCAGAGTCTTTTTTCTGGGCTTCCTGAGCCTGACACTTTTCTAGGAAATGCACAGGGTCCTGTCATGCCCTATCCAACCTATTCCTTTCCGCCCAAGGACAACCCTGATAGGAGTGACCCTCCTCCTCACAGAGATTACACTTGAGGGGGTTAGGACACCCCAAACTAACATGACCAAAGTCCAGGCACAAATTGCACTGGGGTTTGTCACATACGGAGCTAAGATGGGTACGAGACCCACATTTATGGCAAGTTCAGGGCTTACCCTGATAAAAACATAAACCCCTGTCCCTTCCTATAAAAAAAACTACCAGGAAGATGGACAATACCATTCTCAGTGTGCTGCAATTGAACCCTAACTTTCCAGTTACCCGTCCAGACCAAATCATCAACCAAGATAGGAATGGGGGTGTCCAGAATAGTACAGTGCTGCCGTAACCAGTACTGCACATCTGAGATGTTTACACCCTCATTCCTGAATAACAAAGTAATTGTTTTAATCATGGGTTTGGTCAAAGGAATGGGGAAAAAGGGCAGCCAAGAAGTGGAAGAGGAAACCTGTGGACACATAACCCAAAACATTTCTAAAGAAAGACTAGTCTTAAAGCTAACATCATGAATAGGCTTCCCCTTCACATGAATAACAGCAAATAGTTCATAGGGAAGAATTCCCATGCCATCCTTTAACACAGAGTGCAACACATTCTTCCTATCAGGTGCCAAATCAAGGTTGTCAGTATACTGAAGCCGCACGGCATTATGCCCTTGTGCCAGTTCACCCATAGTCTTAAACAAGTCAGACATATGTAATTGTTTAGGTGCAGTCTCACAGTTTTGTGGAGCAGGCTCCTCTTTGTGTCCCGGGATAGGGTCGCAGTGTGGAGAAGCAGAAGAAGCAGTACCCAGACACACAGTCGAGTCACCAGGATCATCAATGAGGAAAGCCAAAGCCGTGGCCTAAGGTACAGAAGATGGGGGAAAAGAAACCTCAGCAACACCAGAAGGTGGGCCACAAGTGCGTTTAATATTGTCAACCAAAACCGGGTGAGGTGAAATCCATCCAGCCTGTGCAGCGGGATGAGTCCAGCCAACCACACGCAGAGTGGCTTCAGGTGTCCAAGGAATGGAAAGCAAAGGAGAATCATCTGAGCAGCCCGGTCGTACGACACCCGGGGACGGGGCAGAGGGTTCCAGATAAGGAACCGACTCAACAACTGGAAGATGGTTCTCCGCTACTGCTGGAGAAAATTGTGATGGAAGAGAAAAATCCTGCAAGCAGGACTCGCAGTGAGAAGAAGCCAGAGCCAAACGCTGTGCAGACTTATCCTCCTCGTCAAGCAAATTCAACAGGTAAGCATGATTCATGTGAAGTGCTGTTTTCAAAAGCCATTTCTGGGCTAACACAGTCACAGCACTGTCCATTCCAACAGCCTCCTGGGGCAAAACAATGGCAGGACCTCCAACAGTAGAAAAGGAGATAGAGTCCAATACCAGATGGGAGGGAGAGCACGGTATACTAGTGCCAGAAGAGGTGGAAGCAATCATGTCCATGTCTGTCTGTCTGCTAGGTGAACTTCCATCAAGAGTAGACATCTCAGCCCTACTTCCTGCAGCTCCTTCTTCTCCAGAGTGAGTGTCCACCATGTTGGACAGGCGGACAAGAGTTCCCCCTACTGCAGAGTGGTGGAATTTCCCCAGTGTCCTGGCCAAATTTCCCTCATTCACTGAAAAAAATAATACCACCAACAGCTTAATCTGATTCAAGGTCAGTTGGCATTCATCCGCATCCCCCTACCCCGGGTCATGCCTGAAAATAGGCAGGATTTGTCAAGTGCACTTACCCGGTCAACAAAAACTAAAATAAAAAAAATAAATAAAAGGAAAGAGAAATTTCAGAAGACTTAGACCTACAGAGCTGCAATCTAGAGCAATCACTGATAAAATAAACTTTAACATCTATTTTTGTTTTGCAGTTTGTCAGAAAATACTTGGCAATCTAGTTTTGTTGTTTTTTTTGTAGGGCCTTCAGTTTATGTAGTGTATTTAGGCAGTTTAAATTTTGTTATAGAAAAGTAGCCAAGAAAGGAAGGAAGGAACAACTTTTTAGGAGTTTTAACATTTAGAGTTGATCCATAAGGAGACATTGTGTCATGGGTCTCAAAAAAGTAAATATGCAGTTATGTAATTCCCACACATCACATAGGATCTGCAGCTTATCCATTAGGTAGGGAAATGGGCAGACTAGGTGGGCCAAGAAGTCCTTATCTGCCATCAAATTCTGTGTTTCTATGTTTCTATGTATCAGCACTCAAATGTGCTAAATAGTTGAAATACCAGCAAACATTGTGCAGGAAATTGTGCTAGCAGCTTGATGTTAAACGGAAAACTGTTATTTTTTTTGTGATCTCCCAGTAGCAGTACAATCCCCCTACTTACAAAGAGGTTCTGTATCACGTGTTGCAACATGGTATACATGCAGTGCTGTCATTCCCAGATTTCAGCACAGAAACGAGTCATAAAGCACTAACCCTGGCATACATTGTACAGAAACAAAATCATACAATCAGCTGTATGTTAAAAGGAAAGCAGTTTTTTTGTGTTCACCCAGTGACATTATTTACTGAAACTGCACATAAGAATTTTTATTTTAAAAAATGACCAGTTTTGGAAAAAAAAAATTACTATATGCTGAAATTACAGATTTTTAAGAACTCAAATTTTAAAAAATGCTCTTTTTGGGAAAAAAATGCAATTATGGAAAAAAATGAAAGCAAAATGTAATTTTTTTTATATAATTTTGCAAAACTTGCATGAATGCAAAATCAATAATTTCTATCAATTTAATAAGATTACCAGAATTTTTACCCAGAACTTCTATACTTTTTCACCTCACCCTCCACGACTGCTGTATTTTCAGACATCCTAATGTCTTCCCTCACGTACACTGCCACCTTTCCATATCCTTCCCAAAGAACCTGTACCCTTTCAAGCTAGCCTAAGTTTCATGAATGGCCACATTCTTCTGCATTCATCATCACCTGCACTTCCTCCATCTAGTTGAATAGACTTGCTGTTATTTTTTTTTTTATTTATTTGTGTCTAGGATTACAAAGTACCTTTGAGCCAAGGCTCTTTTACAAAGGTTCCACTTCATGCTGGTTACAGAAACAATAGGAGGAAGAGGGCAAGAAGGGGAGAGGAATGAGGGTAGGGGAAGGCATAGGTGTAGAGGGTCAGGGTGAGGCAGCCGAGGGGCCTTGTCAGGACAGACACAGGGCAAGTGCATTAGAAGTTGCATTGGGCAGGTAAGTGCAAGAAGAGAGGGCAGAAACTGACACCTATAAGGTCAGAAGCAGCATAGGGAATGAAGATGTTATGGGGTGCAAGCACAGGTGGAACTGCCAGTTATGGAGTGGCAGAGTTTTTTTGAATGCCCCAAGCATTGCTGTGGATGAGGTGTCACTAGAGAGCTCATTCAGCTAACTTGGAGTCCTGTATGCAAATTATCTTTGGCCTTGGGAAGTGTGGCAGAGGGGGATTTGAAGGATTTGGGGCTTAGAGATCCTGGTGTTGCGGTTGGTGATTTTGGGTTTGAGGAGGGTGCTGACTCCTGGTGGTGCCTTTTCCATCATGATTTTCTTAGCAGTGATGCAGGTTTGGTATTTGATTCAGTTGCTCAGTTGCAGCCAGCCTGTTTTAGAGCAAAGGTCGCAGGTGTGGGTGAGACGGTGGGAACCAGTAACGAGTCGACAGGCTTGATTGAGGGGAGTTGAAACACGCCTGAGAGATGAGGTTGTGGCAGATCCATAGACAGGGCCCCGATTTTTCTGCGGCACATCGGAGCAAAGTTCTGCGGCAGGGTTCTCATTTGCCACAGAACTTCTGCGGCACTCAACACCAATTTCTGCGCCAATTCTGCGGCACATTTTTACCCTTAATTTTTTTCCTTTTTTTGTTTTTTTTTGCCATATCTGACACAATGCACGCTCGTAACACAGTCATTTTATGGGTGTTTGTCACCAAATTTTCAACATAGCCAGTTTAAGACCTCTGCTCATGAACAGTATCACTGTGATTTTATTAATCTGTCCCGAACATTGATTTCGCACACCGACTGAGCCATTCTGCGCTACAAGGGTGGAAACACATTTTGGGTGAGATGTGAAAAATGACAGCTGTACTACTCATAAGACAGTGTGGTGAAATGGCAATGTTGAAACTCTGGAGTGAAAATATTGAAATTTCGTAAACTTACGAGCCTGCGTGGGAACTGCATAGCATGCGCTTCGTTAAACAGTGATTTTTGGAATTTTGGCACAAATTTTCAACATGGGGTTTGGCCCCCTTCTCATGAATGATGTCACTGTCATGGCGGTATTCGGGTCCCGAAGGGTGATTTCGCAGTCACTGCACGGTCACTGGCGAAATCACCCGCCGAGCCTGAATAACGCCATGACAATGTGACATCATTCATGAGAAGGTCCCAAAACCCATGTTGAAATTAGTAAAAAATCCAAAAATGCCTGAGATATGCAATAAAGTTGAACCCCTCCTATCTAGCCCATTATACAGCTTACTGGCATTTCCTCAGTTAGCGATGCTTGAAGGTGCAGACATGTTCCGGTCCACGAAGATCGTCGCGCCAGAGTCTGGAGTAAGTATGGGTGGGGGGTGTGGGGAGGCTGGAGTGCGCAGTGGGTGGAGTGCGGGATGTGGGAGGGGCTGGGAGGCAGCGCGTGGGACAGTTTTGTTTTACAGGGGAAAAAAAAAGGCGTGCGGGACCACTTGCCGCTGGGGTGGGCTCCCAGCATGGCACAATGACATTAGGCGTTCAGCCCGGCGGAGATTGGGCACCCCGTCGGCAAAAAAAAAGCAATTGGCACGTTTGCCACGCTGAGTGGAGCTCCCAGTGTGGCACATGACTTGGAGGGGCGTTCAGCCGGCGGGATTGGCACCCGTTGGCAAAAACTATTGGCATGTTTGCCACGCTGGGGTGGGCTCCCAGCGTGGCATGCTGTTGGAGGGACAGTGAAGCCGGCGGAGTTGGGCACCGTCGGCAAATGAAGCGGACGTTTGTTCCGTGGGCGGCTGAATTCCGCGGGTGATGGCAAATTCCGTGGATATTTCCGTGGTTTGCCGCATCCACGGAATCGTGGAAAACTCGGGGCCCTGTCCATAGATAATGAGACCGTAGTCAATGATGCTGATGATGGAGCTCTGGATAGCTGTTTGTGTGCAACCTCTTCCATTTGCTGTCCCTCCCCTTTTAGGATTTCATTCTTTTGCTCTGTCTGCTTTATTCCTTGCCTTCCTCCATTTTCCCTACTCTCCTAGTAGTCCCTACCATCCTGTTTGTATGGGTGGTCAACCAGACTCCTGCTGGGATCCTGTTCTGATCCCTGTGCCCTACTTCAGCTACCCTTCATCTAGTGTAAACTCCTAATAAGACATCTGAATTCTACCTGAGGACACAGGTACCCTGTCCACTTAAATGCAGATGGTCCCTTCCAAACAGTCAGAAGTGATCATAGAGGGTACCCTAGTTCTACATAGGCCTGAAACCCTCCTCTCAACTCTAACCTTGTAGCCACGCATTAATCTACAGAATCCTGGCCTTTCTAGTCCTAGTCTTTTCTGCCTGGCAAAACCTCTAAGAAGGCTGCCATATATGCAACTGATTTCAGCCTTCTTCCTTGTTCTCTAAATCTTTCCTTAACCTGACCTACACTACAGTGGCCAGATTATTGGTTCCTTGATGCATCACAACATCTGGCTCTCCTCCTTTACCCTGGTCAGACTCTCCAGTGGTGGGAATATCTTTATGGATGCCTCCAAAGGGAGGCATGTGACAATTATTTCTCCCACTGTTGAGCTATCAACCAGTCACCCCATCTCTTTGACTAGGCTTTTAGGTTAATGCCTA
Organism: Neoceratodus forsteri; assembly: GCA_016271365.2. Taxonomy (NCBI): domain Eukaryota; kingdom Metazoa; phylum Chordata; order Ceratodontiformes; family Ceratodontidae; genus Neoceratodus; species Neoceratodus forsteri. The sequence goes on along the minus strand of CM057458.1, from coordinate 997,091,257 downwards.
GTTTTCAAGTGGATCCTGTGGGTAGATAAGAGTAAGAAAAGTGGTCCATTTGCAATTTCTGTTGGCTTTGAGCTGGAGCCCATAAATTGGGTTGGGCTTTGAGAGTGTGGCCAAACCACTTTGGCCCCAGTACAGTAACTGGCATGGGGTGAAGCAAGCTACAAATAGGGGTTAAAAATGCATTGCAGTTAGCAATGAATATTAATTACTGTCGCTTACCTGTGTCAGGTGCTGTTGATGAGACTGCTGTGGATTATTATTGATGGTATAGTAGCACAGTCTGCAAAATCCACTAAACGACTAAGACTGCTAAAGCCCAGAGTGAGCTTCAGTATTAGTTGCTATTTATCGCTCACCTCATAGTGTACACCCCTTGTAGTCTCTGAATCACCTCCATGCCAGTTACTATAGCTTTCCTGGCTCCATTAGTTTTCACATCACTGAATACTATCGCCCCCCAAAGAAAATCAATTTATGCTTGAAGTAATGAAATTATATTTAAGGTAGGGCTTTAAATTGCCCTTCACAATATTTTTCATCAATGGGTGGATATTTCTTTTTTCTACATTCATTAAACTTACTGTAGTGTAAACACAGACATTGCCTGCTGACAGCAAAAGCTGTAGAAGTAGTTAAGTACCTTTTAGAAGTCAGACTGAAGTACTTTCCCATGCATTGCTAGTCAAGTTGCTCATTCCATCTCTGTAACATTCATGGAAGGGTATACCATTAAGGGTGACTGAGATTGAGCGACTCAGATTTGAGCAACTCAATCTCAGCACCTGTTAGGTCAGCAACCCTGAAAAGGTAGGAACTGGGAAAGGCAGGGTAGAGGGAAGAGTGACAGGGTACCAGAAGAGGATGGAAGGTATCCGGAAGGTATGTGATTGGTGGCGAGGTGGGAAGCTGAGGAGCTGGCTGTGTGGACGGTGATTAGTGTGGCTGACTCTGGTGGGGAGGGTTCAGGGCTGGGGAGGAGCATAATGTTTTGTGCTTTACTGTGCTGGTGTTTGTTTGTTTTTTGTCCTGGCTCTCCCCCTTCCCAACATGCACCCCCCTGGAATTTATTTTTGGTAAGTGGGGGTGCGGGGGATGAAGCCCCCCTTATAAATAGTAGAGTGGAGTTTCCTCACTTGGAATGTACATCTCTGTTTTTATTTTCAGCGATGTACATTCACCCTAACAGTGATCGCCCTTTGGCAATCACCATTATCACATAGAACCTCATGGAAGGTGGGGTCAGGTGATGGATCTTATTTAATTCCAACTCTGTGTGCTTAGCAGTACACCTGATCATATTGAGTTTGTTGGTGATGATGATGACAATAAGTAATTTATTTTAGTGTCATCAGGAGGAAGAGTTGTGCAAGACTGTGGTGCTACTGCCAATGGGAGGAGTTCAGGGAGATTTGCCAGTGCCTCCAGGAGGTGTAGGGGTAGAAGTGGGAATAGTAGTAGATGTCTCTTATTGGAAATATTAATAAGCAAATGGCTGGTTAAAGCTTATCATTGTTTAGCTGATTTTGAAAATGGCTTAGAATCCAAGATTCTCAGGATCTAGCCTTGAGCAATGTGTGAGGTAGTATCCCCAGTTGCACTGCAACATTTTTCCAAAGCAACCTATTTTGGAGGTTATCAAAGAAAATACAAAGCCACTTTACCAAAGCAGGACAAATAGCATGCCTATCTAGCTAGAATATCATTAGATCACTATTTCTGTTAGTCGTTCTGCTAGATAAATCTATTTATTTATTTAGTTTTTGTTGACTGGGAAGGAGAACTAGACAATTTTTATTCTATTTTCAGCTTTGTCCCAGGGGAATGGGGATACAGAAGGATGCCAATTGAAATTGAACCAGATTTTGAAGCTGTTGGTGGTATTTTTAGTGAATGGGGGACCAGGACACCAGGGAAATTCCCCTACTCGTCAGTAGGTGGACCCTTTGGCTGTTTGATTCAGAGGGCCAGTGCGATGGAGAGTTTAGAGGAGTAGGATGCTGTGAGTGCAGGGTAGCAGGCCTCCTTCCCTGACATGGAGATGCAACAGGCCATCGATGCAGTGTTAGTGGCTGCTGATTGTTTTGTGAGTTCTTCGGAAGACGACATGGTTTTGGAAATGCCACATAATGAGATGCTTCATGAGCGGCTGATAGTTGCAGCAGGACAACCTGATCTTGTAAACACGGGACTGCGAATAGGACAACAATTGCCTCATTCACAACATCAGTCTGTGGTACCACCAGAATTTACTGTTCCTTGTGTATCTATTGCTGTTGGGAGCAGTGACTGACTAGAGCTGCATGCTGTGAGTCAGAAGCATGAGGATGTGGCACCTGCCACTCTCCCCTGCGGTGTCATGACTTGGATCGTGGTGCTCTACTAACAGAGGCTGACAGTTTTGTCATCAGTACTGATCTGTGCCCAAAGCCTGCACTGCGTAAGACATTGATTTTGTCTCAGTCAAAAGGCAAGCATTTAGGTCCCGGTCTACAACCTAATCCTGCTATGAATCCTGCAGTGCCTATAGAGCACATTGTGGGGCCTGACACAGTGTGTTCCTTTCTGAAAGACCGTTCACAACTGGGCTGGAGCAAAGCTGGAGCTGTGGGCCTTGCTAAAACAGGGTCTGTGTCTGAGGAAGTTGGAGGCCCTAATTGGTCTACTGCCTGAGCTTTGGAGAACACGGGTAGTCAACAAACTGACTCAAGGCAATGGATTCTGGACAAAGGCGATCCTGTGTATCAGGGGACTATAATTTCTTCAGCTGCAACAGTGGCCACCACTGCAGACAATGGATCAAGCTCCACCTTACCCTGGGGTAATGTTCTGACTTCCATTCTACCCAGTACTGTAATGCCTGTTGTTGATCTGCAGCAGGGTGCTCAAGATATTATTGAAGGCCCTCTTAATGTAGGCACACAGGATGATGTGTTGAGAACAGGGGGGGATGGAGGCTGGTTTTAAACTGTCTGACCTGTTTCAAAAATAGGGGAGAGCCTGCTCCACACAGGAATGCAATCCATTTATTATATAAAGGTGGTTTGTTGGATCCCCCTGATCGACGTTTCATAGCCAAATCTTTACAAGGGTCTTTGAAGTTTTTCTCCTCAGAGATTTTTGTGTTAATTAGTCTGGGGAAATGCTAACTTTGATGTTAGCTTTAAAAATGTTTCTGTCCTCGACCAGTTTTGGGCTCAATATTTAAAGCTTAAAAGTACCCCACTATGGTACCCTTTTCATGCCATAACTTTGACAAAACCCGCTGTGAAGACTATTACTGTCATGTTTAAAAATGAGGGTGTTATTGTTGAGGATATTTTATTTTGGCTTCGTCAGAGGTGTGAGGTACTTAACAAACCTGAGCCCACTTTAGACACTTAAAAATTTGGGATTGCGGTTGCAGGGTAAGGGTCAAATTATTGACAAATAATTCTGGGCCTGTACACTTGCCCAGTACATTTTAGTTGGGCAAAGATAGAGGCTCCATTTTTTATGCCGGCTAGCCATGGTCTTATTTTAAATGTGGGGCCAGGACACACCTCAGCTCGGCCTGTGATTCAGTAAAGAGCAGCCATTGTTTAGAGTTTGGGCATCTGGCCAGTAAATGCCTTAATATTTTTAAATGTAATTTATGTGAAAGGACAGGGCTTGCTTATGGCCGATGTCCCTAGGCTTCACAAAATTGTGAGGACTGCCCATCCCATGAGGGGTTGAGAAATCTGGCCCAGCAACAACAGGCAAAATGAACGGTGGACCAGGCTGCAACTGCTGAGCCTGAGACACCAAGGCAGATATCCATTCCTGATGCTCAGTCAGAGAATGGAGGATTTTGAGTGGCTCCTCTTTTGATTGGTGTTGAGCATCCGGACTCCAGAACACCTCTAGAACAGTCTTTTACTGTTTCTGCAGGGGGGAAACTGTCAGTGATATGTCCCCACCCCCACCTCCTCCACCTATGGTAGAACCAACCTTTTTGATAGTTAATCAGAAAAGAATTAGGCTGGGGAAAGTTGTGTCCAAGAAAGTGGGAGGGAAGGAACTGCCACTTGCTGCAGACTCCTGGAAGGCAGGTAATAAGTATGCCGCTTTACACACAGAAGACAGGGAGGGGAATTCAGAGGGTGAAGATACTGCTACCTCTTCCCTTATTTCAAATCCTGATACTGATGAGAGGGGAGGGGATTGGACTTAATTGCTAAACACACCAGGCAAAGACAGAAAATGAAAACTGCCTAACATGTAATCTACCATGCAGCAACCTTCTATTGACCATCTCACTATCTCTACAGTTAATGTGAATAGCATTAAGTGGGATAAAAAAGTTAGCTGGTACATTGTTGACTTTGCAAGTCAATGCTAGTGACATTGTCTGTATAGTAGATACTAGGCTTAAAATGCACAGGGAACTTCAACAGGCTTCGTGTTCCTGGCAGTTGGGTCCCTCCTCTTGGTCCCTTGGTGTGGATACCTGTGATGGGGTGAGGGTTTTATTCTCGAATGCTGAAATACAGGTTTCTAGAATGGTTGAGATACATCCAGGAAGAGCATTATTACTTGATGTTTCCTATTGTCTGGAGAGGTTTCAGATCATTGTGACTTATACCCCTCAGACGAAAGCCCTTACATCTGACTTATTCATAGATATCCAACCCTATCTCCATATTTCCCAGTTAGTTTTTTAGATAGGAGAGTTCAGTTGTGGATTACAGCAGTTGGACAGGGGTTTGAAAACCTCAAAAATGTTTTGTGACTCCAATACACTTACTTAGATATTGCAGACTGCGTCTTTAATGGGTGCTTATAGGAGTCTTCATCCTACAGGTGGCTTCACATATTTTCGAGGAACATTGAAAACCTGTATTGACTTTCTTTTTCTTTCTAAGACATTACATGTTCAGAGAATTCATACGAAAGCTTTGGAATTTACTGACCATGTATCCATAACAGCACAGATTTTCTGGAGGGATGTTCCTAGATGTCGGAAAAATAAGTGGAGGTTGAATGAATTTATTCTAATCAATCCTAAAGTGCAGAAACTATGGCAGCAGAACTGGACTGCCAGATTGTCTGTAGTGGATTGTTATCAGGATGTGGTAAGATGGTGGGAGGACACTAAATTGTCGTGGAGGAATTTCTTTCAACAACAATGTCGGTACATTAGTAATAAATCATATTTGGATTATTTAAGACAGCACTTACAGCACCTGATTTCTTTATTGGCGACTACAACTAAGGACTTTGGCCCCCAAATTCAAGTTATATGACAAAAAATGCAAGCCTTACAATATAATAGAGTTTGGTCACTGGGTAGGAAAGCAAGATCTGGGACCCAGAATAGTAAGGGGAGCATTGACCCCTTTAAGGAATGCAAATCAAGGGTGGAGTGCAGAATTATTACTGAACTTTTGACATCTGTAGGAGAAACCGTATCATCTTCACAAAATATTTTTAAAGAAGTGGAGCAGCACTTTAGAACTATTTTTGGTGTGTCTCCACATTGTGATTCAGCTGCTGAGGCTTTCGACAGTTGGAGTTACCTCAAGTCCTGAATTCTGACTTTACATTTCTTACTCAACCCATATCTGAATCTGAGGTCAGTTTTATGATAGGGTTGTTGAAATCTGATTCTGCACCAGGGTTGGATGGTCTTAGTGCATGATTCTATAAACATTTTAAATCTGAACTGGTCCTGGTGCTGGCATTTTTGTTCAATTATATGTTGACAGAAGCACTCTTTGCCCCATCTATGAAGGAAGCTATTTTCGTTCTCATTCATAAAAAATGTCCTACTACTGATATTCAGAATTGGAGACCACTGAGTCTTCTGAATACTGATTTTAAAATTCTTGCTAAAATTCTGTTAGCATGACTAACGAAGGTTTCTTCTTATCTAATTAGTCCAGCTCAGACGTGTGCAGTACCTGGCAGGCAGCAATGTGACAATCTAATTCTGCTGAGAGTGAGAGAATTATTTTACCAGGGTAGTCTAGGACAGGTTAATGGGTGGATGGTTAGTATTGATTTGGAAAAATCTTTTGATAAATTATCTCATGATTTTTTATTTTGTACACTACAAGCTTTTGGGGTTCCTGACACATTTATAACTTGGGTGAAGATTTTGTGCACTAATGCTTCAATTGTCCCGAATATCAATGGTTGGTATAGATTTAAAATACTAGTTTGTAGGGGTGTTCGGCAGGGTTGTCCCTTAAGCCATTTGATATTTACCTTTGGAATTGATATTTTTATTAGACTGCTTGTGCAGAGTCAGAATATTGTAGGACTCAGTATTGATTCTGCTAGTCCAGCGACAAAAGTGCTTGCATATGCAGATGACTTAGTAGTTACTGTCAGTCATAACACTAGTGGCCTGGCCTTATCTTCTGTTTTTTTCCCTCTATTCACATATTTTGGGATCTCAGATAAACTTACATAAAAGTTAAGGAATTTCATTGGGTCATTCTTCAGTTCCTAGTTTAGGTGGTATTAGGATTTCTACGGTACCTATTAAAATTCTAGGGATCACCTTTAAGGAACAGAACAATGACATCTCAAAGTGGGAAAGGTGTCTCTGTAGAGCTGAACGGATTGTTAATGGGTGAAAGGATAAATTATTGGGTAAGATAAAATGGTCTGGTTAATTAAAACCTTAGTACTGCCAATTTTCCTGTATATTTGTTAAGTCTATCCTCCCCCACCAGTTTTGCTAACTTGAATACATAGTATATTCTTTCAGGCATTTTGGGGGTCCAGACTTAACCCTATTAAAAGGGTTTTTACATATAAACCAATTTGTGAGGGTGTGGTTGGTATGATTAATCCTATTGCCTTCTTTTTTAGTATTTTTTTCAGTTACAGTTTTGGCTTTGCTTTAAAGCCAGGAGACAAGGCCTGGAAACTTTGGGTAAACGGTTGGTAGCGAATATATCAGCTCGGAGTGAGAAACGCCCAAGAATATTAGGGAACCAGAGAGTCTTATCACATTATGGTGTCCATAGTATTAAATCTGCTATTAAATGGAATATCAGTCCACAAGAGACACAATGCTGTACTCGGAAAAGTTTGCACAAAACTATTCTGCTCTCTGAAGGTCATGATCCAGTCATGTTTCCTCACTGTTCAGTTGCCCAGAGGCAGTTTGTGCTCAAACAGTTGTCCAACGCAAGACTTCCGGACTATGTTTGGGATGTCGTATGGTTAGGAAATTGTGGTAGACTTAGTGTGAAAGGGAATAATAAACATAAAAAAGTGGAAGAAAGATTTTGTCCAAGAGACACTTGTCGTGGTATCATTGAAACACAAGAACATGTATTTAAGGAATGTGCTTATGTATGGAAGTTTTGGGATTTGTTGGCAGTTGACTGGAAAGAACCTATATTTGCCAGTTTGAGCTATCCGCAGATAGTATATGGCCTGTGACCGAGATTATTGGATAAATATCACACTGATACCATTTTTGTTGTCCTGACATTAATTCGTTATTTCATCTGGCAAGCCAGGTGTCTTTTAGTACTGCAACAAAAATAGATAGTCCAGATGAAGATTCTTGTTAATATTAAAAATGCAATTAGGAAACTAATGCAAGATGATATGCTTAGGTATGATCAAGCAAAAGTAGCACATTAATGGATTACATGTGCACATTGGGGCTAGATGACTTTGGGGTACTAGAGACATGTTTAACTTGTCTTCCATTATTACATTGATTTGTTGGTCATTTGTTTTCAGTAATATTGACCTGTTTCTGATTTTTCTTTTTTCTGTACATTTGATTATTTTGTATGTTGTTGTAATGCAGTCCATTTCTCTTAATAAAAATTCCCCTACTCTTTTCGGTAGGGGGTGTTGGTGTGCTAATGGAAGCGGACGAGTCTCTCAGTTGGTCTGAGTGGATAGCAGGAGCAGGATGCTCTGATGTGCAGGATCTATCTCAACAAGCTGAGGAAATGTCTTCAAAAACAAAATCGAGGAGGTAAGCGGCAGCCCATGTAATGACAGTCGAACGGAATTGATTGCAGCTGGGTTTCAGCACAAAGTAAAATTTGTGCAGGCCCTCAGTGTGGAACAACAGGTACACCTATTAAAGGTGCTGTCCACCCCTGAGAAGAGAGCGAGTGACCGCAATAATGTGATACTTGATGTAAATATTGAAACTGAAGAAATGATTGTAGAAAGTTCTCCGATATATGTTGTGACAGAGAGCCGGTGTTCCGGTGGAGACAGGCCAAAGCCTTCTTCAGAGTTTAACGATGTGATCAAAGATGTGGGTGATCCTGTGGAAGATCGGGCTACAAAGCTTCCTCCAATATAAGTATGCCTTGATCCTGTGAGTATTGTCACGTCAACTCCTACAGGGGTTCAAACCCCTGATGTGATGGGGATCCCTGCTCCTTTGGTTAGAACTGAGTCAAAGTCTGGGAATCAAGTTGAGCATGTAGAGGGTGTAGTTGATTCTTCTGTATCTCCCTCTACATTAGAATTCAAAAATCCCATTTCTTCTGTACACAACCTTGTAACTCATCTAGGCTCTGATCTAAGAGGGAAAATGTCTAATAAGGAGGTCCCAGATCAATGTAGAGATAGTGTGGTTCCCCAGGATACTGAAAATGCAGAAAACATGCTTCCTATGGACCCCTCTACTTTGTGGAAACATTTCTGTAGAAATGAAGGAACTTTTTCGGGTGTCAGTCTTGCCCAATGAAAAAATGCAGTTCGCCTACAATATCAGGGAGGTCTGGACCACCCCCGATAGAATATACATGGGAAAAGCCTTACTAAAAGACTTGTTGAGATTTTTCTCAAACGAGATCTATGCATTAATACATGCATCTGGAGACTCAAATTTCAGCATATGTTTTAAATCTCTTGTAGGGCTGGACTATTTCTTTACAGCCTATGGAAAAAAAACATCATTCAGCTTTGTGGATCCCTTTTCAGGTCTTCGCTATTACAAAGCCTCAGATAAAGCAAATCACTATACTATTTCGCAATGAAAGTGTTGCAATGTCTGACATTAAATATTGATTACAAAATAAGTGTGTTATTTTAGGTGATCCTTCCCCTATTCTGGATGAGGAGTATCTTTGCACTGGAGGTTGGAAGTTTAAAGTACGCCTCCATGTGGGGGCTCATGGTACTCAACATCTACCAAAGGTTTTTTTTTAGGGGCTGAAAGGGGTCATTGTTTTTATCAAGGACAACCAAAAACTTGTATTCAATGTTGATCTCAGTTACATTTGAATAATGCATGTGATAGAGTAAAATGCTGTTGGTGTTGTGAATTGGGCCACACTGCCATAGACTGTGCAAATGATCCCCTCTGTAATTTATGTGGTAAGCAAGGACATGTATACCGAATGTGTGAATGGGTGGCTCATAACAGGACAGACAGCCCAAATCAAGAAATGATGATTGAAAAAGCTCAGAAAGTAAGTATCGAGACTCAACAACAAATCAGAGCAAAAAATGTGACAGGCACAATATTGGGCCCTAGTGTTGCCCAAGATCCAGTACTCCCGGAAGTACTTGAAACAGACATACAGGAGAAAATACCCCCCAACCCCCACACTTGTGATAGTGACAGCCTTAAATACAGAGGAACTGGATGAGGATTTAAACCCACATATGCCGACACAGGAAATGGATACCCAGATTGAGGTGAACTTTCCATCAGATACTGGGGGTGATAAAGAGGAACCCCTAGTTCATACTATGCTCCTGCCTGAATCCACTGTTTTTATATCAAAAAAAGGCCAATGAAATCTGATAACCCCAAAGCAAAACTTCCAAAATGGGGGAAGGATGTGATCACAGTCCTGTATCAAATGCATTTGATGTTTTGCAAGAATTCAGAATCCTCTTCAACCATGTCCTCTTTAAGGGGGAGATCCTCAGATTCAGATGACGAACATACAACGGCTGTAGTGATGGCTGTGAGACCAAAAAAAAAAAAAAAGGCTCAACGTTCTGAAGCTATGCCAAGATGAAGTGCACATATCAGTAAACATTCTGACATCTGACAAAAAAAGTGTTATTTTGTGTACTACCTTAACTCCTTGAAATGACAGCACAACAACAGTTTGTGATCGCTACCTTAAATGTGACTAGCATCAGAAATGGGAAGCGCCGACTTCTCACGTTTACTGGTTTAAGAGACAATAAGATTGACATTCTTGTTTGCAAGATGTGAGGTTCTGTACAATGAATGATATGGAGCAGGCCCGAAAGTTATGGTGTTGGGGCCCTGCTTATATTTCTTTGTTTATTGTTTATTTAGATCTAGGATTACAATTACATTTGAGCCAAGGCTCTTTTACAAAGGTTCCATGTCAGGAGAGTACATATGTGTTGAACATGTTAAACAAGGGCATACAACATTAAAGAGAGCATACAACCATGTTCATCAGTTCAGGTATGGCATAATCATTTCAGAAACCTAGAAGAAATTAGGGAAGAAGAGTGAGAGGATGGGGGGGTGGCAGCCGAAAAAGAGACTAGAGCAGCTCATGGCATTGTCAAAGAACATCAGAGGAGGGTGGTTGATCTCAGTGGGGAAGGGGGAAGTTAGGGGTGGCAGTCACATGAGCTGAAGGCTGTGAGATGATGATGGAGGCTTGATTTGAATATGCCCAGTGAGGAGGTGGAGGTGATGTGAGTGCTGAGGGTATTCATCCAGCTGGGTGCACAGTGTATAAAGGATCTTTGGCCCAGAGTGGTGTGGCATCGGGGGACCTGTAGAAGCTGATGTTCATACCCTCTGGTGTTATGAGGATTAGCGTTTGGGTGCAGGAGGGCTTGGACGCTAGGTGGAGTAAGGCCCAAAGTAGTTTTTTTCACCATCAAGCAGGTAAGGTACTTTATGCGGTTAGCGAGTTGAAGCCATCCCATTTGAGCATAAAGCTCACATGTATGTGTGAGTCAGTGGGATCCAGTAAGCAGTCGACAGGCCTTTTTTAGGGAGGTTGTTATGCACCTGAGGGTGGTAGTAGAGGCAGAGCCATAGATTATGAGGCCGTAGTCTATGATGGAGACCACAGAGCTCTGGATAGCAATCTTCAGTGCTGCCTGGGTAAGATGCTGTCTATTTCGGTAGAGAATTCCAATGTGTGAGTTTACCACTCTGGCAACACTATCAATGTGAGTTCCATAAGATAGGCAAGGGTCAAGTGAGATTCCAAGGTATTTAAAAGATGACACTTGTGCGAGGGTGTTACCAGTGCTTGTATTGATATCAAGGGGTTATCACCTGTGTTTGTTTTGCGAGCTGCAGAAAAGCATAGATTTAGTCTTTTTGTGGTTTAGAACCAGTTATGTTTTGTGAACCAGTTTTCAACAGCGGAGAAAGCAAGCTGAAGGTTGTGAAGAAATGGCTGTGGGTTATTATGGGGGTGAGAAGCACAGTGTCATCGGCATAGAGGATAATTTGTTCTGGGCAAGATAGTGGAAGGGAGTTCAGGAAAAGGCTGAAAAGTAGTGGGCCCAGTATGGATACCTGAGGGACGCTTGAGTGAACAGGTTTGGAGTCAGAGAGTACTCCTGAGATTTTTACTCTTTGTGAGCACTGGTCCAGGTAGCTGTTAAACCATGCAGTGGAGTCCTGGGAGAGCCGGGCATTCATCAGCTGTTTGGTAAGTGGGCCATGGTGAACAGTGTCAAATGCCTTAGTCAAATTGATGAATACAGCTCCAGTGAGATGTCCTTTGTTCAACGAGTTGTGAAGAACTCCAGTGAATTACAGGAGGGCTATTGATGTGATGTGCCCTTGCCTGAACCTGTGTTGCTGTGCACATAGGATGTCATATTTGTCTAGGTAGTCTGTAAGCTGGTCAGAAACAATGCGCTCAAGGGCCTTGGAGAGGGGGGGTAATATAGAGATCGGCCATTAATTCCCCTGTATGGACTTGTTGCTGCTTTTAAAGACTGGAATGACAATAGCAGATTTCCATTTGCTTGGGAACTGGCTGGGGCTGAGGGAGAGGTTAAAGATTCTGGTAAGTGGGTGCAATACCTCTTCAGGGTGAGGGATAGCAGTTTAAGGTTCAGTGAATCATCACTAGAGCTGGACTTGGAGATAGCCTTTGTTATGTATTTATGGACATCATTTGCCTTGACTTTTTTGAAGTGGAACGGTGGATGATTTGAGGTGGTAGGTAGGAAATTTGGAGCAGGGGAGTCAGTTTCGGAGAAAAAGTCTGGGGGGAGAATAGCAGTAAGGTCGGAGAAGGCTGCATTGAAAGTATTGGCAATGACCTTCTGGTCAAGGGTGGTGGCTCCATCAACCATCAGTAGGGTTGGGGAGGATTTGGACTGCTTCCCTGTGACTTCCCTAATATTGTCCCAAAAAGCTCTCCCATCTCCCCAGGTGTTGGTGTTGTTGTAGGTACTCTTCATCTGTCGTATTTGTTTTGTGCAGTTGTTGCGAGTTTGTTTGTAGTTTTGAATGTCCAGTTGAGCACCTTTGGCCCTAGCTATTGCCCAGAGGTGGTCCCTTGATTTTAACTGAGCCAGTAGCTCAGCCGTGAGCCAGAGATTGGAGAGTGCCTTGACTTTGCGCTTTTTTACTGGGGCGTAGGATTCGCAGGCAGTGTTGAATGTGGTGATGAAATAATCAAGGGCTGAGTCAACATCCAGTTTGACTTAAGAAAGATGTGGTGGGGTGGGCATCTTATTTTCAGGTTGGGATTATTGTATAACAAAAGTTTTAGATATCTGTCCTGGACGGGTTATGTTGATTGATTTTCACCAACATGGTTAACAGTGGCGTTTAATTAATTTATATGCCCCACAAACCAAGAAAGAAAGAGTAGACATGATCAACACCATAAAACCTTTTTTATTTACTTCATGATCATTGGTTTGGGCAGGTGATTTTAACTGTGTATTGGCAGCACAGGATAGGACTGAATGGTCCTCTAAAACTTATTGAGATCCAGGGGCCTTGGAGACAGTGATAAACCAATTAGGTCTAGTGGATGCCTATAGACATGAGCATGCAATGGGGGTTATACTTATTATAGTGCTAAATTAACTTCCCGAATATATTATGTTTTTGTTTCATCTACTCTTAAAGTTCAACAAGCCTTTACTGTCCCAATGGAAACTTCAGCTCATTTAATGATAAAAATTAGTGTCCATGGACCATGGTATAAGCCAAGGAAAGGGATTATAGAAATTGAATAATATCATGCTCCTTGATTAGCAGTGTGTAGATAAAGTGGTGGATTTCTTGAAAGCTCAAAAATCTGTTTTCTGTATAGCAGATAATGTCAGTAGATGGTGGATCCAATCCAAAGTGGATCTCAAGGTGGTGCTCCAGTCTTTATCATTTAAAGAACAAACGGATAAATACTTGGAATATTTGGATCTTAAACATCAATATATGACAGTTGTTTCATGTTTAAATGAGGGACTTAGTGACTATGCTGAACAGATAAAGTGTCTAAAACAACAAAAAATGACTTTACAGTATAATAGGGTGTCATCTTTATTGTATGAACATAGAATCAGTACCCCAAGAAAAGGAATGACTGGCGACATTTTTGCCAGTTGTCGTGAAAGAACACAACATAGATCAATGGATTCTTTGAGTAAAGATCAGGGCCTAACCGATTCTTCAGTAACAGATATCTTGGAAGACGTAGCAGATTATATGAACAAGATGTATTCTGCTTCCCTTGTTACAAATGATATGGTTTCGGAATTAATAAATCCCTGCTACATTCCTTGGATACCTCAAGAGAATCTGGATCAAATGATTGAACCGATCTCTGCATGAGAAACTGTACAGGTAGTTCATTTTCCAAATTCCAACACGACCCCAGGTCCTGATGGACTGACTTCAGAATTTTATAAAACTTTTGGGGATACACTGGTGGATATGTTGCAGTTAATGTTTAACCACATATTGACTGATCAGGATATAGACCCACAGTTTGGTTTAGCAATTCAATTGTTTATTTATAAAAAGGGTAATAGGAAAAAGACTTTAAAATTGGAGATTGTTGAGCCTGATGAACACTGATGCTAAAATATTGATGAAAATCCTGGCAAAACGATTAGGCACAATTGCCCCTCTAGTTATTGATACTAGTCAGGTATGTACCATAAAAGGGTGGAATATAATTGATAATTTACTTTTGCTTCATGAGGTGGTGGCCCTTGGGCATCAGGATAAGGTACATGGTTTCCTGGTCAGTTTGGACCAAGAAAAAGCATATGACAAAATTTTTCATTTGTATTTATGACGTGTGTTGGATGCATATGGTATCCCTCACTTGTTTATTGGGTGGATCCAGAAATTATAAGGAATTGCTTCTACCTTTCCTATCATTAATGGACATAGTGGATGGATGATTAAAGTCTTACATGGAGTTAGACAGGAATGCCCAATGAGTCCCTTACTATATGTGTTTTGTCTAGACCCATTATTAAAGCATATTCGACAGAATGCGGTAATGTCTGGTATAGACATCTGGGGTCTGCCTGACTTAACTAAAACTCTGGCATATGCGGATGATGTGTGCCTCCTGTTGGGTAACTTTGGTTCAGTGGAAAAGGCCTTAGGCACAGTACAGCATTATTCAAAATTGACTGGTTCCTCATTAAATATGAATAAATGTGGGGGATACAAGTTAAGTATATCAACAGACTATTGTGATGAAATATGGGGGATTTCTATGACTAATAAGATGATAAATATCTTGGGAATATAATTTGGGGATCTGGATATGGTACAGGCAAATTGGATCTCTAGACTGGAGCAGTGTGACCAGAAGGTACAACTTTGGAAAAAATAGCAACAAAGTAAGAAAACGAAGGTATCACAAGTGCACACTTATTTTTTACCACAATTGTCCTATCTGAGTGCTGTTTTTTCTCCCCTAGTTCCTGTGATGTCTCACTGTTAAGTATGACGTTTCAGCTGCTTTAGGGCAGTAAGTTAAATCCAATAAAAAGAGACGTATTATACAGAGATATAAATTTGGCAGCTTAAAATTGATAAATCCCATTAGTAACTGTCATAGTATTTTTCTTTTTAATACATTTTCTGCGTTTATGAAGCCTGGACAGGCGGATTGGAAGAGAGTGGCAGGGTTATGGAATATCCCTTTATTGGAGAAATGGGGACAGGGACCCTTCATAGGTAAATAAAGAATGGTAGGCCTAATTTCCTGATGTCATCTTTAGAAAAAATAAGAAAATGGGCATTAACTATAACACAGGTTTCAGTTGTGGATAGGAAAAGTTTTGTATAGAACCATACAAATGACAAGTTTTCCGATTCCTTTAGTGTATAAGGATATTAGCCCAGTCTCTTATGTAGATGTAGAGGCCTGTTTAGTGGATATTAGAACCCCTCCCAGGATGTGGGACATGTTATGGTTATGCACTCATGGCAGGTTGGGGGTGAAGGGTAATTCAAGGCACAAAAGAATTAAAGAGAAAATGTGTCCCAGTGAAACATGTCAGTTGCAAGTAGAGACACAGGAGCATTTTTGATTCATTGTGCTTATGCGTAGAACGTATGGACACTCATTGCAGCCAGGTGGCAAGACTCAAGCTGGCAGACAGTAACTTATGAAAATGTGATTGTTGGGAAACTGAGTCTATCCAATAATATGGAGCCAGGTACATTACATCTTATTTACATGTATAAAGTTTTTTATGTGGCAGGTACAATGCAAGTTTGTCCTGCAACAGAAGAGAATTTCCTTATATGCACAGGTTGAACTCATTGAAACTGAGATTAAATCACAGGCTAATTTTGACAAAGGCTGAATGGTTTGAGAACAATAGAAGAAGAGATGGAAGAACAGTATATTACCATTTTTAGGCCAAGTTTCAAGAAAATACAAAATCACACATGCCCACACAATGCAAAGCATCATGGGCTGCATATTCAAATCACCACAGAATGTTATGCTGTTTCAACTTTAAGCAGAATTGCATGGTGCTGAAAGGCCTCTCACACAGTTTGCAAAGGGTGCTAACAGACGACATAGACACGTGTTTCATCCTACCAGGACTCATCAGTATGCCTCGTCTGTTTGACACTCCAGTGGAATGAACCAGCTACCCTAAGATGGTCTGTCTGGGTTATGTTGTGGTGAACCCATTAAAATAAAAAAACTATTTAAAAGACAAAGAACCTCTGTGCGCAAACACTGAGGCAAGGGTTACCAAACCAGGGCATTTGGCTGGGAAGCCAAGTTTCAAGAAAATACAATATCACACATGCCCACACAATGCAAAACATCCTGGGCTGCACAACATAACCCAGACAGACCGTCTTAGGGTAACTGGTTCATTCCACTGGGGTGTCAAACAGACAAGGCATACTGATGAGTTCTGGTAGGATGAAACACGTGTCTATGTCATCTGTTAGCACCCTTTGCAAACTGTGTGAGAGGCTTTTCCGCACCATGCAATTCCGCTTAAAGTGTGAACCAGCATAACATTCTGTGGTGATTTACATATGCAGCCCATGATGCTTTCCGTTGTGTGGGCATGTGTGATTTTGTATTTTCTTGAAACTTGGCTTCCCAGCCAAATGCCCTTTGGGGTAACCCTTGCCTCAGTGTTTGTGCACAAAGGTTAATATATATCGGGGGAGTCAAACTTTGACATTAGTTTTAAAACTACCCGAAGTCTATAATGTTTTTGGTCTAAATATCATGCAGTGAAAAAAACTGCATTGTGGAGTCCATTTCTAGCAATACCCCTGACGAAACCAGCCTACAAGAAAAATTTCTATCTAATTCAGAAATAAGGGTGTTGATCTATCAGACATTATGTACTGGTGCACAGTTGTTGGAGATGCTGAGGCTATTCTGGACTCTGAGACTATCTGGACTGGGGGGTTGAAAATGAAAGTTTTGTTAAAATCTGATGAGTCTTGTCTACTGTATTTGCCTAATTATTTTTTCTTGGGACGAGACAGGGGGTGTTGTTCTATCCAGGCCAGCAAAAGGCCTGCTATAGGTGTGGTGACCCTATGCACCTGAGCAGTGTATGTGACAAAGTAAAGTGTAATTTATGTAGAAAGTTGGGCCATGTCACCTCAGCCTGCCTGAACAAAACAAAATGTAACCTTTGTGATGAGCCGGGCCATACATTCCAGAACTGCTCTTGGGCAGCTCATAATCAAGAGTACCATGATGGCAGAGCAGATCAAAGCTTCATTATTTCACAAGCCTAAAAAGCTAGATTTAGAGATTGCACCCATCCACCACAGTCTGAGTCTACTAGACCAGAGATACCAGGGCCCGCTTCAGCTGGAAGGCATGACAGTATCTCAGAGAAGCATGTTACTGGGCATCCCCTCCCCCCCAGGCCCATGAGGTGGTAATGGTTGACTTGGGACAATCAGGCCTGGGGAATTCTGAAATGCCCCCAACCCCAAAGCCCATTAGGACTGGTTGTAGGAGGTCAGCAAGGTTAAAACTAAAAGCAGTCCCCCCCCAAAGGCTGTTAAAACCTCTCCTATATCAACCTCCAATCCTTATGAAATCTTGCAAGAGTCCACTTATGAGTATGGAGAAGAATTGGAAACATCCTCTATCACCTCCTCTCACCCTGAGGGAACAATGGACACAGAAAGTTGTTCTAAGGGCAGAGGATCCCAGAAATGGAAGGCTAAAATGAAATTAAAAGGGACTTCAGTCTCAGGGAGGAAAAAATAGGAATAGATCCGAGTTAGGAGTTCTCAAACCTTCCTAAAAATATTCATATGGCTAGCCCTCCCCTTGACTGTCATACTGTGAATGTAAACAGTATTAAGAGGGTTGGAAAAAGGAACATGTTTTTTGTATTTCTTACTTCCTTAGCACCAGGCCTCATATTCTTACAAGATGTATGGTTCCACTCTGGCTCAGAAATTAAACAAGCGCAGAGACATTGGTTCAGTGGTCCTTCATTTTGGTCCATCGGCCAGGAGGCATGTTCTGGGGTGGGTATATTGATACATGGCGTAGATGTTAAACTACTAAAACTTTTTGATTTAGTTCCAGGCAGGGTCCTGATATTAGATGCGGTAATCCATAATAAACTATACCGAATGATTAACATATGCGCCCCACAAACAAAAGTAGGCAGATCTGAAATATTGGCCCAGATACAACCCTATCTGCACACATTTAAGTGTATAATATTTGAGGGAGATTTTAATTGTGGGCTTAGCCAACAGGGCAAGAGCTCACATGCTATAACAAAGAAAATATATTGTGACTCTCGCTTCTTGAATAAAGTTATAACTAGAGCACGTTTATAGGATGCCTATCTAGAATTCACGAAAACTCATTCCCCCACCTTTCAAAAAGGCTCCTTAGCAACCCACATAGACTACATTTTTGTATCTGGAAATATTCAAATCATAAATGCTAAGATGCTCCCTTTGGAATTTTCAGATCACAAAATGGTAACTATCTCTATAGGAGATAATCCAGAGAATTTGAGAGGCCCGGGTGTATGGAGGTTTAATACCTCTTTGCTTTCAGACCAAGAACTTCTAAACTCATTAAATCGGCTGCTAATAGCTAGGAAATCAGTTTATATTTGTTATGAATATAGTATTGGTTGGTGGGAGGATACAAAAAATGATATTACTCAGCTATTAAAACATTATAGTAAGGGAAAACGTAACAAAGCATACTACTTGCAACAACGATGTCATTTAGAAAACCTATTTTCCATTATGTACACTATGGGTCAAAATCTGACTGAACAAATATGTTCCCATTTATATAATCAGCAGAAATTTGGAACCCAAGGGGAAAGTCAGTACGTTTGCCCCTTTGCTTCTAATACACATCAGGTGGAAAAAAAAACTATGTCCAAATTAAAAAAACAAGGAAGGAGATATTCATTCCACTGCAGCACAAATTACACAAATAGTTACAGAACATGCTATGAATTTATCTTCAGAAAAGCCATCAAATGAAGTAGATATTAGGAATTATTTAAGAAATAAAATGGTACCGGAGCCCCCCCCTCCAGGTACTGACAAATATTAGCCAGCCACTATCCTCAAAGGAAGTACTAGAGTGGATAAAACAATTAAATAACAACATATCTCCTGGCCCTGATGGACTACCTAATGAATTGTATAAGGTTATTGGTGACTATTTATGCGAGGAGTTAACAGATGTTTTTAATAATATTTTACAGTCTGGTAATGTCCCTCTAAACTTTAATAAAGGAACCTTGATCTATATACATAAAAAAGAAGATAGGGAAGATCTTGAGAACTGGAGACCTATATGTATGCTAAATGCAGATTGCAAATTGCTGACAAAAATGTTAACAAATAGGCTGGCACAAGTTGCTGAAATTGTGATTTCTGCAAACCAAGCATGCTCTATACCTAGTCGCTCTATAAGAGATCATTTAATTCTAATAAGGGAAATCTTTTCCTATGGGGCCTCAAATAACTGTTCTGGCTATACTGTGTCCCTTGATCAAAGGAAGGCATTTGATTCAGTATGTCATAAATTTCTGTGGGAAGTGTTGCATCACTATAAGGTACCTCCTATGATAGTGGAGTGGATAAAGGCCTTATATAGGACTGCCATGGTAAGACCCATAATAAATGGGAAAATGGGCCCAATGGTACCAATAAAAAGGGGGGGTCTGCCAAGGCTGTCCCATGAGTCCTTTATTATATGTGTTTTTTATTGATCCATTACTACAGAAAATAAACTCATCGCAGGCCATAAAGCCTATTGCAGGGCCCAATACTCATTTCTCCCCCAAAGCATTAGCTTATGCTGACAATTTGTGCCTGTTGGCCGGGGATAGGCAATCAGTTCTCACTGGTATTTTGGAATGTGGGTGTTTTGGTAAGGTTTTGGGTGCCTCCTTGATCTTAGAGAAATGTTGTGGGAAAATAGTAGGAACCCAGGATAGGCCAGGGGAAACCATAGGCTCGCTGAAACTATCCCTAGTAAAATTTAGATTCTGGGGGTAACATTTGGTGCCCCAGACAGTGATATAATCAATTGGGAAGACAAGTTAGAATTAGGGAGGAAAAAAGTGGAACTATGGAATAAATACAAAATGGGGAAAAAGAAAAGGATTTACTTGATAAAAAAATATTTAATTCCTGTCTTCTTGTACCTGTGCTATGTGTTTCCCCCTCCGAAAAAAAATGGAAACCCCCTTGTTGAGCATTTTCTTTCAGGCTGTATGAGGGAGCCGTCTGAACCCAATTAAAAGAAATATTTAGTACTTGCCAATATGCAAGGGAGGTTTAGCAATGGACAATCCCATCCTACTTTTTAATAGTGTATTTTTAATGAGTAATGTAAAAGCTATTCTCATCAATATAGGGAAGGAGTGGGGAGGTTGGTTATATGAGAATCGCAAGCAGTGGTTTCAGGGTTGGGAGGCGAACTCACCAAAAATTCATAAGGGTCCACAACAGTTGCAATATCTAAGGAAGACCTTTTTATGTCTTAAACAGTAGAAGGTAATTCCCAGACAGGTAATTTTAGCACCCACACACAAAACTTTGTATAAAGACCTGTTAACTACTCTGTGAGGTTCCAGTGGTTTTTGAGAAATGTCCTATACGACATAGTCCTTAGAAAAACTCTTAATTTGCCCAAGGATTCCAGCCCATATATGGGATTTTCATTGGTTATCCTGCCACAGAAAAACAAATAAAAAAAAAAAAAAGTATAAACAGGTGCAGAAACGTATCTATAGTCAAATACAATGTATACATACGGCAGAGACTATACAACACCTTTATTTTGAGTGTTCCTTAATTAAGGGGTTCTGGGAATACATAGCAAAGCAGTGGAAGGAGCCATTGCTAAAAACTGTAACGTATGAGAACATTGTTTATGGCTATACCTCCATAAAGTGGAATAGATGGCACCAAAGCACAATTTTTTTTTTGTTTAGTATCATCAAATGGAACATTTGGATGGCATGGTGTCTGTTTACTTTACAGCAAAAGGACTCTTCTCACATTGATTTGAGCTATAAAATTCTAAAAGATCTAAGGACTATATATGCAATAGAATGTGAACAACTTCCACAGAATGTTGTAGCTGAATTATGGGGGAACATGCCATGGGGTACAGACTTGAATGAATAGACTTCCTTTTTTGATTTAGTAATTTTTTTTTTTGTTTCAGGTTTTCCTTTTTTTTGGTCCATATTGATTGTGACATAGAATATCTTTGTATTTTGAAGACATCATGAATAAAAGTCTATTCTGTATGTCTCTGTTTTATGGATTGTAGAACATTGTCATGGTTGTATGATTCACGATTTTGTAATCAATAAAGTTTTCCCCTTAACCTTTTCAAGAAGTGCAATGGGATCTTTAACATCCACCTGAACTACCACCAGAACAGCCAGATGGGACCTCGGTTTAATGTCTCATCTGAAAGACGGCACCTAGACTGAACCTCATGGTGCTAACTGTAGGTCCTACATGGTCCTTTGAATGTGTGGTAGTGCAGGGAGTTGTGGATGTGAGCTTCAGGATCCTCCTGCTCTATCGTCCCCCGAGAATAGATAGGGACTTTTTGAGCGAGATCAAGGAGCTCGTCACCGGCCTGGTGTTGGAGTCACCCTGGTGGTTGTATTCTGGGGGACTTCATTGCTTGGGTTGATGGCAGGCTTTTGAAATTTGGAAGCAATCTTCTTATGAGCACGGAGGCTCTGGGCCTGACACAAAATGTAACATTGGCAATGCACTTGGGTGGCCATACATTAGACTTAGTTTTTTCAGTACGTTTGAATATTATTGACCTCAGTGTTGATCCAGTGGTTTGGTCAGATCACAGCATCACAGGGTTCATGTTTAAGGGCTCCCCCCCAAATGGTCCTGCCCTTGTGAAGATGGTTCAGTACCGCCAGTTAAGAGGAGTTTCCTTTATGGGACTGTTGATGGTGCTGGACCTATCCAGTGTTGGGGCAGCTTGTGCAACTGGGCCAGAGGAAGCAGTGGCAGCCTGTCACCCAAGCCCACCATAGCATTCCAAATTATTTGCTCAGTTAATCTCTTTTGCAGTGTGGGCCATGAAAAAACCACCTTACTCTAACTCGCATCTCTCTGACTCTTTTACTTTTCCCACTACTCTAAATATGGTATTTATAGTTTGTACTAGCTGATTACTTCATGGTACCCTTAACTATGTAAATGTATTGTTATGCACTGGCTTATCCACTGCACCCTTAACTCTGTATATGTTTTGTAATATACCAGCAGATTCATTGCCCCCTTAACTCTGTAAATGTAGTGTAGCTAATGTCTGTGACTGTTTTAAGTATGCAAATTGTGACTGTAACTGACTTTTGATGTCTCAAAACACTGGATGTCTGTGAACACAGGCATTTTTGCTCACATACTTTCCAGTATACAAATAAAATTAAAATTGAAATAATGGTGCTATGATTATGGCTTTTGACTCAATCGCACCCATTCATGTTCACCCCTTGTCTACTCGCCGGAGACCTCCTTAGTATAATGAGGGTCTCTGGAGTGTAAAGACAAAGGGGAAGAGTTTAAAGAGGTGCTGGAGGAGATCTTGCCTGATGGAGGACAAATTGTCCCTGAGGTCATATTATGCTGACTATCAGGGGGCAATCTCCCTAAGGAAGGCAGAGTTTCTGTCTAGGGTGATTGCTGCGGTGAGGAGCAGACCTACTCAGCTCTTCCATATGGTAGACAGACTTTTACATCCTGTCTGTCTCCATGCTGGAGGAGCAGGTTCTAGCACTAGGTGTGAGGAGTTGGTGCTGCTCTTCACTGACAAGGTGTCCTCTATCAGGGCTGAAATCTTCTCGAGTATCTCTTGAAAAGGATGTAGTGTCCAGCCTGAGTTGTGAAAAAACACTCCTTTTGTCTGGGATGAGTTTAAGCTGGTTGGGGTGGAGAAGGTGATGAGGATAATCTCAAAGCTGCAGCCTACACACTGTGATCTGGACCCCGGTCCAACCCACCTTTTGGCTGGATGTTAGGACCTGATAGGAACTGTGGTTGCTGAAGTTGCCTGGAGTTCATTGAGGATTGGGGTCTTCCTGTTGTCCTTGAAAGAGGCTCTGGTTAGACTCATTTTAAAGAAGCCCTCTTTGGACCTGGACTGCCTCAGCAACTACAGGCCGGTCTCAAACCTCCCATTTGTAGGAAAGGTTATAGAGAAAGTGGTGGCCATTCAGCTTGAGAGACATCTTGCATCTTCTTCTACCTATGAGCCTTTCCAGTCTGGGTTCTGGGCAGAGCATAGTACAGAGACTGCCCTGGTGAGAGTGCTTAATGATCTCCTGATGGGACAGGAGAGCTCATACCATTTTAGTTCCTCTGGAACTCTCTGCGGCATTTGATACCGTGGACCATGAGGTGCTGCTTGACTGCCTATGGTTCTGGTGCGGCCTGTCCAGTAATGTCATCAACTGGTTCAAGTCATACCTGACAGAGTGCAGAAGGTAAAAATGGGACTTGCCTTATCTAGCCTGATGCCTCTGAGCTGTGGGGTTCCACTGGGGTTGGTCTTGTCACCCTTATTGTTCACGGTGTACATGTAACCATTAGGGGACATTATCTGGCAGCATGGGTTGGGTCTTCTCTGCTATGCAGAGAATACCCAACTGTACCTGCCCTGTGCACCCGATGTCCAGGTGTCAGACTATGTATTTAACAGCTCCCTTGACGAAATCCAGTCATGGATGACTCACAACTGGCTGAGGCTCAACCCAGACAAGACTGAGGTACTGGTGGGGGAGCTGGGTCATCGTGGAGGAGGTGGTAATGAGGGTTGTCAACACTTAAAGTATGGTGGGAAATGGAGCAATGTTCTTCATAGAATGTCTTCAGCCCCCTGAGGCTCTATCAACATGTACACAAAATGGGGGTGGGGGGCCCTTTTGAAATAACACCAAAAAGACTTCTAGTTAGTTCCAATATCTTATTTATTCCTTTCCCCTGTTTCACACCTATCAGGGTCTTGTTCATGGGGTATGTATTCTTAATTCTCTTCAATATTCTTGTTTATATCTGTTAATATACAATATAAATTTTAGTTGTCATTTTATTGCTTTAAAAGCTAAACATACAAAACGTTTTTTGGTAGTTAGTTGTCCTACCTCACCAGGCTGAACAATATCTATAATGGCTCATAAGAGTTCTTTCAACTATTGTGCCAGCATTTGTAATATAAATTTCATTCTCTGAGATACACGTGCAATAACATGAAGATACGCACCATATGAACAAGCACTGCTATAATCCATCATTTTCCACAGTATGTAATACTTGTGCCACTGTTTAACTGAAGCAATGTCCTATCTGGTATGTCTCACAAACTGTCTCACAGATCTTAGATTCTGTTAATATATAACAACGGGGTTATGTTCTAGGGTTGGTTTTCAAAATTCCATGCACTGTTTCAAATAGGTTTCAAATTTCTATATAAAGAAGTACTTACAAGGTCCAAATTCATTGAAAGCCTGAAAGGAGATCAGTACAAATGCCACACAAAATGGCTGAATGGTTCTGTTGCCAGGTATGAGGTGCTTCCACAACCTCTTGTGCCTGTCTTGCTGATTCTCATGATAGGGCATCGAGGATTGATGATATCACAGTCACTCTACTGAGCATGTGCGGGCAGACTGCCAGAGGCAGAGAACTAGGTTTGCAAGACAGGCAGATATTGTATTAGAGCAGTTTGTTCCTAGCATTCTAACTATTCCAAATTCTCTGTTTACAATGGCTGATAATGCTAGTAATACGCTATATACACATAAGGAGAAAACTATGTTTACAACAAAGAAAACTAATCACCACTCAAAACTAAATCTATAATGGGAAAAAGAAGAAACAAAGTGGTGGTGCTTGAATAAACCATTAACATGTCACAGACCATCAAAAAGAAGCTATAGACTACATATGGAATACAAGACCATGACAATTTACTAATCTATCTTAAATAAAGACAAAAAATAAAAGTTTAAATATATCCCAACGTTGACAGCTAATGCTATTTCTATTTTATATGGTGGGAGGTCAGGAGGTCAAAGTGTGGACACAAAAGAAGACCAATATATCTTATTTACTACTCTTCAAAATATAATAGTTCTTATCTTACTAAAAGGAGAGCTAAGTGTCCGAAGGTTCAAGAACTTTTTAAAAACCAATGTAACTAAATGTTTAATGATGCTGATAATTGTGTTGATGGTCCCTCAAAGGGAGGTCATAAGGTCACTAAAGATGATAAGTGTTTACCATTTCTAATAGATGGTAACTAGTTTTTGACATGTTTAAACATTATATTTATACAGGAGGCAGTACATATGAACTACTCCCCATACATTTAGTAGTGTGCATGAATATATTTTCGATTGATAAAAGGGGAGGTCAAAAGGTCACCCATAACAAAATTTGTGCTGGATTATAATTTTCTTACATCTTCTAAAAAGCACATTTCTGTGATGTGATGTAGCAAAATATATAAACTTATTATCCTTCTTGTCCCTCATTGGGAGGTCAAAAGGTCACACGAAGTGACCGTATGTTTTTTCATAGTTATTAGCTTGTTTTTTTTAGAAAGAACCAAGTAATTCCTAATACTCATGTATATATTCCTACCGAAAGATCTATTTAGCACTGCCTCATATTCTCTAATTACAGTGGGAGGTCAAAAGGTCACATACAAGGTGACCGAGTGTGCTTATTGGAAATTGCCTCTTCTCACTAAGAACTAAGCAATTCTTGATATTTGTGTACATGTTAACACCACTGAGTTTGTTAGGGATGCCTCAATGGCAGGTCACAAGGTCACAAAAAGTGACCAAAAGAAATATATGTATCGATATAGTCATACATGAAAGGTCAAACAGATCTATATCTATAAATGATATGATAAGGTCTCCTTTGGTGCCACTCCATCCCACCAGATTCTGCCACCTGAAGTTCTGAACTGTTGGGAATAGTTTTTAGAATGATAACTGAAAAGTGTAGTACAGAAAAAGTGACATTGTATCCTCAATGTGTACTTTAACTTATAAATATCATGAAAACATAATCAATTTTTTATCTATGGTTAATCTTAAACATAAAAGACAATACAGAAGACCAATACAATAATTGTTTCCAAATCTCATAAGCATGTTTTAGATCAACTCTGTCATAATGGAGTACATCATACTGACACGGACACTTCCTAAGGGATGCAAAATAAAGTGCTATGAAAACTGTTAAACAATGTCATTTCAGCATAAAAGAACAAGACTAAGAAAGTCTTCATGTGTACTACTGACTTCATATGGAAAATAAGTAATCTAAAATGTCCATATGTTCATTGAGTAATTTTAACTGCATATATGCCAATTGTTTTCAATGTTCATACCAATATTGCTATCTAGTGTGTGCATATGAAAAATCCATCTCATCTCAGCAGCTAACAATGCATCTCTCACACCCGCCTCTGGGTGAAACTGTAATTTTTTTCCGATCCCCAAACTCTAAGTGAGGAGCCATTGTGGGACACGTCATGAAAGTGTTTAGCTACTGGACAGTTTTCGTCATGATTCTTAATATGTCCCTTGCGTTCTTGAATCATGCAGTGTAATTCTCTACTGGTTTAGCCCATATACTGTATAACATGTCACAAGGACACTGAATAAGATAAACCACCGCCTCAGTATTGCATGAGATATGCTGTTTTATGTCAAATTTCTATTGTGCATGTTGGTGAAGATATGTTTGCTTTTTAGAAGTATGATTACATACACTGCTTTTCCCACATGGAACCATGCCTGGAGCTAGGGGACCCAATAGTAACTGAGCTCCTGCCATTTCTGGTTGCTTAAACTGCGAGTGCACTAATGTGTCTTGTAAGTTCTTGACCTTTCTGACCACAATTATTGGCCTGTTCTGGAGTGACTCTGTGTTGGTTATCTGTTTGGACCGGATACCAGAGTTTATCGACAATCCTCCTGACGTCTGACATTTTGTGATTAAACTTAGTTGAAAATACAATATACTGTGCCTCTGTTTTATTAGTTTTTGGTGCTATTAATTCTTCCCTACTTTTGGTACTAATTCTGGTTTCAGCTTGATGCAAAACATGCTGTTTATAACCCCTATCTTTAAATTTCTGCAGCATGTTCTGTGTCTCTTGTTTCATGCTTTCCTCCTGGCTATAGTTTCTTTTTGTTCATGTTAACTGTGCATATGGGATACTGCCCTCAAGTTTTTGTTCGTGAAAGCTTTTGCTATGTAATAAAGTGTTACGATCAGCAAGTTTCTTGAATAATGTCATCTCGATTGTATTATTGCGATGCATAATCAGTAAATCCAAATATGCTGCCTGGTTTTCATGATAATTTATTACAAATTTCAAGTTTCTATCTTTTAGATTCAATTCTTCATGGAATTCTAGTAGTCCCGTGGTTGTTCCTGATCATATCATAAAAACGACATCAATAAAGCTGACCCAAGGAACTATTTTATTCAAATACTGATTATTTTGTGCATCGTAAATATATTTCTGTTCAAATAGGCTTATATAAGCATTAGGGATAGCGAAGAAAACAGCTTCTCTGTTTGTACAGGTGCTTGAGTAACAAAACGTAAATCCAAAAGGCAAAACTCAGCACTCTGTGGTAGGCATAAAAAAAGCATACGTTTAATGGTAAATGCAAACGCTAAACATGAAGCCTACATATAACAGGAAGCACAACGAAATACCTGACCGGTTTCGTGCACTCAGCACATCATCAGGGGAATATAAAAGCATTAGCATAGGCTGGGGCCATAGTACACACCATTGCAGTGCCTTTGTTTTGTTGATAAAAGTGACCATCAAACTTGAAATAGTTTTTCCTTAGAATAATGTCTGCCATTTCTTGTAAAATAACTGTTTAAGGTTTGCTATTGTTTTCTCTGTTGTCAAGAATAGTCCCCATGCATTCAACACCTTCTTGATGGGGAATGGAAGTGTATAGGTCTGCCATATCAAATGTTGCTAGAATGCTGTTCTCTGGCATTCCCTGGGCTGAAATACACTGTAGAAGTTTGATGACATCAGAAGTGTCCTTAATGAAAGATCTGGTTTGCTGTATAAGTGGCTGCAAATGAAACTTTACATATTTAAAGAGTGGTTCAAATATAGAGCCAATCCCAGACACTATCGGTCTCCCCAGAGGGTTTGTAAAGTTTTTGTGGATTTTTGGGATGCAGTAAAATGTGGGAATTCTAGGATATTCACTATAGAGCAATTCTGCCTCCCACAGCTGTATCCATCACACAGTGGTATACTTCTCTATTAGACAGTTAATTTCTGTCTTGATTTTGTTAGTAGGGTCTTCTGTCAAGAGTTCATAATTCTCTTGATTTTCTAACATATCTTTATTCTGTACTGTTGTCAGTCCTGTATAACTTTGCCCCCACCTTTATCATTACTCTTAATGACTATTGTCTTGTCCTTTTTAATGGCCTTATTGTGTCTGAGATTGTCTCTATATTTGAACCACTCACTAAATATGTAAATCTTCATTTGCAGCCACTTATAGAGCAAATCAGATCATTCATTAAGGACACTTCTGATGTCTTCAAACTTCTACAGTGTATTTCAGCCCAGGGAATACCAGAGAACAGTATTCTAACAACATTTGATGTGGCAGACCTATACACTTCCATTCCCCATTAAGAAGGTGTTGAATGCATTGGGACTATTCTTGATAACAGAGAAAACAGTAGCAAACTTTAAACAGTCATTTTGCAAGAAATGGCAGACATTATTCTAAGGAAAAAACTGTTTCAAGTTTGATGGTCACTTTTATTGACAAAACAAAGGCACTGCAATGGGGTCTACTATGGCCCCAGCCTATGCTAATGCTTATATGAGCATATTTGAAGAGAAATTTATTTATGATGCACAAAATAATCAGCATCTAGATAAAATAGTTACTTAGGTCAGATTTATTGATGACGTTTTTATGATATGGTCAGGAACAACCATGGAACTACTAGTATTCCATGAAGAATTGAATCTAAAAGATAGAAACTTGAAATTTGTAATGAATTATCATAAAGACCAGGTAGCATATTTGGATTTACTGATTATGCATTGCAATAATACAATCGAGATGTCATTATTCAAGAAACCTACTGATCGTAACACTTTATTACATAACAAAAGCTTTCATGAACAAAAACTTAAGGACAGTATCCCATATGCACAGAAAACATGAGTAAAAAGAAATTGTAGCCAGGAGGAAAGCATGAAACAAGAGACACAGAACATGCTGCAGAAATTTAAAGATAGGGGTTATAAACAACATGTTTTGCATCAAGCTGAAACCAGAATTAGTACCAAAAGTAAGGAAGAATTAATAGCACCAAAAACTAATAAAACAGAGGCACAGCATATTGTATTTTCAACTAAGTTTAATCACAAAATGTTAGACATCAGGAGGATTGTCAATAAACACTGGTATCTGGTCCAAACAGATAAACAGCACATAGAGTCACTCCAGAACAGGCCAATAATTGTGGTCAAAAAGGTCAAGAACTTACAAGACACATTAGTGCACTCGCAGTTTAAGCAACCGGAAATAGCAGGAGCTCAATTACAATTGGCTTCCCTAGCTCCAGGCATGGTTCCATGTGGGAAATGCAGTGTATGTAACCACACTTCTAAAAAGCAAATGTATGTTCACCCACACACACAACAGAAATTTAATATAAGACAGCATGTCTCATGCAATACTGAGGTGGTGGTTTATCTTATTCAGTGTCCTTGTGACATGTTATATATAGGCCAAACCAGTAGAGAATTATGCCACAGGATTCAAGAACACAAGAGAGACATTAGGAATCATGACGAAAACTTTCCAGTAGCCAAACACTTTAATGACATGTCCCACAATGGTGCCTCACTTAGATTTTGGGGATTGGAAAAAATTACAGTTTCACCCAGAGGTGGGTGTCTGAGAGATGCATTGTTAGCTGCTGAGATAAGATGGATTTTTCATATGCACACACTAGATAGCAATATTGGTATGAACACTGAAACCAATTGGCATATATGCAGTTAAAATTACTCAGTGAACATAAGGACATTTTAGGTTACTTGTTTTCCATATGAAGTAAGAAGTACACATGAAGACTTTTTTAGTCTTGTTTTTTCATGTTGAAATGACATTGTTTAACAGTTTTCATTGCACTTTATTTTGCATCCCTTCGGGAGTGTCCTTGTCTGTATGATGTACTCCGTTAAGACAGAGTTGATCTAAAACATGCTTACAAGATTTGGAAACTTTTATTGTATTGGTCTTCTGTATTGTCTTTTATGTTTAAGATTAAGCATAGATAAAAAATGAATTATTATATTTTCATGATATTTATAAGTTAAAGTATGCACTGAGGATACCATGTCAGTTTTTCTGTACTACACTTTTCAGTTATCGTTCTAAAAACTATTCCCAACAGTTCAGAAGTTCAGGTGGCAGAATCTGGTGGGACGGAGTGGCACCAAAGGAGACCTCATCATATCATTTATAGATATAGATCTTTTTGACCTTTCATGTATGAATATATCTATACATATATTTCTTTTCTTCGCTTTCTGTGACCTTGTGACCTGCCATTGAGGCATCCCTAACAAAATCAGTGGTGTTAACATGTACACAAATATCAAGAATTGCTTAGTTCTTAGTGAAAAGTGGCCATTTTTAATAAGCACACTCGGTCACCTTGTATGTGACCTTTTGACCTCCCACTGTAATTAGAGAATATGAGGCAGTGCTAAATAGACCTTTCAGTAGGAATATATACATGAGTATTAGGAATTACTTGGTTCTTTCTAAAAAAACAAGCTAATAACTATAAAAAATCATATGGTCACTTCATGTGACCTTTTGACCTCCCAATGAGGAACAAGGAGGATAATAAGTTTTTATATTTTCATACATCACATCACAGAAATGTGCTTTTTAGAAGATGTAAGCAAATTATAATCCAGCACATATTTTGTTATGGGTGACCTTTTGACCTCCCCTTTTATCAATTGAAAATATATTCATGCACACTATTAAATGTATGGGGAGTAGCTCATATGTACTGCCTCCTGTATGAATATAATGTTTAAACATGTCAAAAACTAGTTACCATCTATTAGAAATGGTAAACACTTATCATCTTTAGTGACCTTATGGCCTCCCTTTGAGGGACCATCAACACAATTATCAGCATCATTAAACATTTAGTTACATCGGTTTTTAAAAAGTTCTTGAACCTTTGGACACCTAGCTCTCCTTTTAGTAAGATAAGAACTATTATATTTTGAAGAGTAGTAAATAAGATATATTGGTTTTCTTTTGTGTCCACACTTTGACCTTCTGACCTCCCACCTTATAAAATAGAAATAGCACTAGCTGTCAACATTGGGATATATTTAAACTTTTATTTTTTTGTCTTTCTTTAAGATAAATTAATAAATTGTTGTGGTCTTGTATTCCATATGTAGTCTATAGCTTCTTTTTGGTGGTCTGTGACATGTTAATGGCTTATTCAAGCACCACCACTTTGTTTCTTCTTTTTCCCATTATAGATTTAGTTTTGAGTGGTTATTAGTTTTCTTTGTTGTAGACATAGTTTTCTCCTTATGTGTATATAGCGTATTACTAGCATTATCAGTCATTGTAAACAGAGAATTTGGAATAGTTAGAATGCTAGGAACAAACTGCTCTAATCCAATATGTACCTGTCTTGCAAACCTGGTTCCCTGCATCTGGCAGTCTGCCCGCACATGCTCAGTAGAGTGACTGTGATGTCATCAATCCTCGATGCCCTATCGTGAGAATCAGCAAGACAGGCACAAGAGGTTGTGGAAGCACCTCATACCTGGTGACAGAACCATTCAGACATTTTGTGTGGCATTTGTACTGATCTCCTTTCAGGATTTCAATGAATTTGGACCTTGTAAGTACTTCTTTATATAGAAATTTGAAACCTATTTGAAACAGTGCATGGAGTTTTGGAAACCAACCCTAAAACATAACCCCATTGTTATATATTTACAGAATCTAAGTTCTGTGAGACAGTTTGTGAGATATACCAGGTAGGACATTGCTTCAGTTAAACAGTGGCACAAGTATTATATACTGTGGAAAATGATGGATTATAGCAGTGCTTGTTCCTATGGTGCATATCTTCATGTTGTTGCACGTGTATCTCAGAGAATGAAATTTATATTACAAATGCTGGCACAATAGTTAAAAGAATTCTTATGAGCCATTATGGATATTGTACAGCCTGGTGAGGTAGGACAACTAACTACCAAAAAACGTTTTGTATGTTTAGCTTTTAAAGCAATAAAATGACAACTAAAATTTATGTTGTATATTAACAGATAAACAAGAATATTGAAGAGAATTAAGAATATATACGCCATGAACAAGACCCTGATAATGGTGAAACAAGCAAAGAATAAATAAGATATTGGAACTAACTAGAAGTCTTTTTGGTGTTATTTCAAAAGGGTCCCCCACCCCCATTTCATTACATGATGGGGGTTGTCCCCTAATCTAATGTTGGAGGGTGTTCCCCTTGTCTATTCTAGACAGGTGAAGGATTTGGGTATGATTCATGATGATGGCCTGACACTTGATGTTCACATGTCAGCCATGGTCAAAAGTGGTTTATATCATCTTAGGAACATCGCCTGAATCTAAGCCCTGGTCTCTCCTGAGGACCTGCCCACACTGGTGCATGCTTTCATAACTTCCAGGCTGGATTACTGTAATACCATGTAGCTTGGGTTATATGGAGGCAACCTCCACAGGCTGCAGGTGGTTCAGAACCTGGCAGCAAGACTTTTGACTGGGGCAAGGAGATATGAGCATATTACCCAAGTTCTCCACAGACTGCACTGGCTGCCAGTCAGTTGGAGGAGTGTCTTCAAAATAGGGCTCCTTACCTATAAAGCCCTGCATGAGGGGATCCTGCCTATCTGCAAGATCTCCTTGTCCCGTACCGTCTGGCCTGGATGCTCCATTCTGCCGAGGGAGGCCTCCTTGTTGTTCCCAGGGTTAGGCTGCAGCTTTCAGGAGACAGCATTTGCGGTGGCAGCGCCAACCCTGTGGATCTCCTTACCTGAATGTTTGAGGGGGGCTTCTTCAGTGGAAGCCTTTAAAAGGGGACTAAAAACATACTTGTTCCAACTAGATTTTATTGATTGATGCTGCTTTGAATAGATAGATGGGAGTCTGTATTTATATTGATTTTATTATATGTGTGTTTTTTGTTGTTTTTAAGAAGTTGTGTTTGATATTATGGTTTTTATTGTACAGTGCCCAGAGTCCCAGGAATTCAGCGCTTTATAAATAAAATGTCTATCTATCTATCTATCTATCTATCTATCTATCTATCTATCTATCTATCTATCTATGGAGTGCAGCACCCCCCTCATGCTGCACTACAGTGTCAGTATTGAGATTTAACCCATGTGCCTGGTGTGGGGATAGAACCCGCAGCCTTCTGATCTTCTAGCCTCAGAGGCAAGTGTGCAACCTGCTGAGTCACTGACACTGACATAGTTAAGACATAAAGCCTGCATCATGTACAGTATTCTGGGAATAGGTCCAAGCCTTGCTCCAAAATGTCTGAACGATACCAGCATTCAGTATTAAAAAGCTTTCAAATGCCTTTGGTTGTCTCAGGGCCATCATTATACAGGTCTTCTTCTTTTATACCATATTGACACCTGGCACCCAGTGAAATCAGCAGAAGAGGGGAAGCAATATCACCTGAAGGTTGTGTAAGCACATTTTTTCAAGTTTTTTTTCAAGCTGTCTTTGCTGCTGTTCCATCATAAGTGTCTGCAACGCTTTCTTTTTGACACTCTGTATATCCAGAGAAATGAACACATCTTTATTATCTGGGATCCAGGAGTGTTGCCATGCCACAAAATATGTGCCAGCTAACACCTTCAAACCTGTCTGCATGTTGTGTCAGAAACTTCTCTGTCACTTCATTAATAAATATTGCATCCTGTTTTTGCAGTGCCTTCAGTATACTAATAATGTCATCACTCACTTCTCCACCTCTTTCATTGATGTCATTCTTGCTACCACCACCACCAGCCTTGCTTTGCTGGGTTGCTGTAGAAGATAATAAATAACAGCATGTGTGGCATTCAGGTATACTGACCATGGGAATGACCATGTTCATGGTCACTTATTATGCAGTAAAATCTTTAGTGACCCATTTATAAGGTTTCAGAAGGGGAACTAGCTTCTGCAGAAAACAGCACTGCACCCATGACAGATATCCCCCACAGTCAACATCATTGAATTTCATGACCTAGAACACAGGTTTCTGTTTCGTGAGTCCATGAGTCTCTCTGCCATGTAATATACAACATTCCACCTTGTGAAAATATATTTAATTAAGCAATCCTGAGGAACATTGTGCTTCAGCTAGTAATGGTGATAGAGCTCAGTGTTTCCAGGGGAATGATGTCAATCTCTAGTGTTGTCCCATATAGTGTCAAGTGTTTCTTTTAACTGTGTATATTATTCAAGCAGATGACTCACCACCAGATTTAGTGCTTGTGTAAAACAAGTTACATAGGGGAAATCCCCATCACTCAGTGCCTTCAGCTAGATACTGCCACTGTACATCACAAAGATTACCACCCTCAGATCATGAGGGTTCGGTGGTGCTCAGTGTTATGTTCCTTCTTGTCTAGTCATGTCATGCAGGCCCTTCAAACTTGAACTGGCAAAAATGGCCAGAGCTATCAATGATAATTACTGAATTGCCATGTGTTTCCAATCATTATGTCTAGTCATCACTCAGGGCATTGTGACTATAGTGTTACAACATGACTAGACAATAAGGAACATGATATGGATTACCACTTTAAGTCTTGAAGTATAGCAGTGATTGGATGAACTGCAGAAGGCTTTCCCCACTGTACCGGCCTTCCATGACAAACACATTATATGAGGTACTTCCTCTATTGGTGTACCTCTATGAGGCTGTCTGCTTTAATGTAAATCCTGAAGGGGCTGGTGATGGTGGAGGAGGAACAGGAATGTAGGTGGAGGTTGAGTTGAACGCAGTCCAATGCACAGTGAGACTTAGTAAACTTTAATTTGCGCTACTGCTCCAGATATCACTAGTAAAATACACATAACCTACCTCTGCCTCCTTCAGAAGTGTCACCACATACAATATGTAAATACTGTCTCATACATACAGGGGAGAACATGTCTAGAAAATGTGAAACATAGTAGAATTGTGTATTTGGGATTAGCTTCATGCAATAGTCTTCTAAAGCCAGTGTCTTATATGATAGGGAATGACTGAAATTCAAGAGCCAGCATCTTAACATTAAGTTATGTCATTTGGACAAAACTAGGGTAGTAGGTGACAGTTTAGTGAGGGCATGTAGTTTGCTTTGTTTGTGGTGGTGGAGTGCTGCTTTTAAAGCAGTGCCAGTACCAAGGGATGCATCAGTTGGCTGCTGTGGCTGTCATGGTTGTTGCATTACTTAAACAAACTAGCTATGCTGCTGGCCTGTCTGAGTAGAGTGGTAATTGGGAATGGGTGTGGTTGTTAGCAAGATGCAATGTTCACATTTTCAGTGATAAGACAGAACATTGGTTTCCAATATTGGTGTAGACTGACCCGAACTTGATATTTGTGCCACTCATACGGCAACATGCTTTCAGTGGCTTTCTGATGCCATATGCAAAATTTTACTGCACTGCAGAAGATGTCTTGTTTCATTCATTACATGAGTAGATTGCTTGGGGAGGGGGCTTCAAGGGCAATTGCTGATGACTACAAGATGATTTTTTTTGCCAGTATGTCGTATGGTGTTGCTGGGGATGACCAAGCAAGGCAGCATTAGGTGGTACAGTACTATGGGACTGATTAAGCTGGGGAGCTGGTGGTGAGGCTGGTCTTTAGATTTTCTCTTTTTTTATGCCATCTTCTCCCATAATGGCCTGCACTCCTGTGTCACACTCATCATCATTATCACTAGTCAGAGAGGTAGGCAACATCAGACTTTCAAGTTTATCTTTTTCGTTATCCTTTTCTCTTGCATCTGCTTCCTCATGCACTTCCTCCTCTCCTGAATCATCCCTGCCCCTCCTCTCATACTTCTTCTGCCTCCTGCCTCTTCTTCTTACAAGAATAGTGTGCATTTACATGTCGTTTTCCTCCTCCTCATACGCTTCCAACTCCCCTACATCCTTGCTGTCATGCCCCTGCTCTGACAACTCTACTTCCATATCCTCACTGGCAGTCTCCCATAAGCAGCTTTGTAGGAGGTGCTACTGGCTTGCTTTTGTAGAACTTTGGAATTCATATATCTTTCCCTGCCCAAGCCCATGTCATATTCCCATGAACAGTTGTAGGTTTTTCCTCTGGTGACAAAGTAACCATAGTGTTGGTGTCAGACCCAGGCTCACTGTCACCTTCTCCACAAGATGACTAAGCAACAGCACCGGACTGGATGGTACTGCTGTTGATATGTGATTTGGTGGCAGGGAGCATCATGTAGTGATTCAAGGCAGACTGATAGTTGTACACACACACACACACACGCACACATGCACACACGCACAGCTGCAATGGCAGCTGTTGTCATGTTATTTGTACAAGACAGGAGATGGGCTTGCTTTTACAAATCTGGATGTCTCTCTCCTATTCCACATAAGTGAACTGGAAGCACTGGAATGATGAAGAGGTGGAGAGGGGGCAGACTGCTGTACTTCTAGATTATTCAGTGTGGTTTCATGACCAGATGCATTGGATGACCACCTGGGAAGGATTATTGCAGTGGGAGTGAATCTAGTCAGCTTCTGGGGTCTAATGAAAGAACAGTTATGTAAGGATGTACCATACCAGTTGATCTTTAAAAGACTCACCTCTATTAGGCCACATCTTTGGAACTGTAAGCAATCAGTTTCAGGACCACTTGGAAACATTTTTCTTGCTGGGGGCCACCCGCAGTGATGTGCAGCATTGATACATATGTAACACGGGCTGCCCCAACACTCCTCAGTTCCCTGCTGGAGATTGGCCTCAGAGGGCCTCTCACCACGAAGAATCAGGAGATTAAACCAGTACCAGTAAATGAGGATAAGCATGGGACTAGAAACAGGATGCATGGAACAAGGTATTAGGCAGAATAGCTAATGTAACTCTCAAAGACAAAAAGGAGTACAGTAGGGCCTAATGGAGGAGATTCTCTCCAAGATCTTCTGCTATGGTACGTTCTTATGTAACTGTTCTGTCTTCATTAAGGATATTTCCTCCATTAGGTCACACCTTTGGAATGAGTCCTAAGCAGTACAAAGTAACTCAGGAGGATTGCACAGTCTGATAAGTGATCAAGACAGTAGGCCTTGTAGTACAGCAAGCCCAAAGCCAGCATGTCTATGACAGTCAAAGCGCTACAAGTGGAACTCGCAACAGCATAGCCGCATTCCGGTTCCATCTCATCAGCGGCTTCTGCTGCAGCAGTTGCCTGGGCACTCCAGTGTTTGAGAAGGGTGGGTATTGTCCTGCAGCCAGTGGATCAGTCCCCTCTCCCTCACAGCAGCAGGGAACCAGGATGCATGGACCACAGGCAGGGTTTTTTACTGCAAGCAGCAGGGACTCCACAGAGCTGTTCTGAGCCAAAGGGCAGAACAACTGAGGTAGTAACCAGATTTCTTCTTACCATGCAGGAGTACAAGCTAGACCTTGTCTCTTCAACAGCTATCTGATTTTTTTAATTTTGCAGCATGCAGGGATCAGTCAGTGGCCATTTATTTACTGCAAGCTCAAGCTGGGAAGCTAAAAGAAACATTACAGTGTGACATAGCCTGTACCTCAGTGGCCTAGAGAATCAAGTGCTAAAGGACAAAAGAGTGCGAACCCCAACAATAGCAAGGGGGCTTAAAAGGATCCCCCGGACCCACAAAGTGGCAGACTCCACCCAAGGGAAGTGCAAGTAGGAGATTTAAATTCTCCCACACTCTTGACGGCAAGTCTGCTGACTGAACTGCTACAAGCTGAACTTGCAGCAGCATAGCCGCATCCAGGTTCCAGCTCATCGGCACCTTCTACTCTCATTGGCAGCTTCTGCTGCAGCAGTTCCCTGGGCACTCCAGCATTTGAGAAGGGTGGGTATTGTCCTGCAGCCAGTGGATCAGTCCCCACTCCCTCACAGCAGCAGGGATGCACAGACCACAGGCAGGGGTTATTACTGCAAGCAGCGTTGACTCCACGGAGCTGTTCTGAGCCAAAGGGCAGAACAACTGAGCTATTAACCAGATTTCTTCTTACTTTGCAGGAGTACAAGCTAGACCTCGTTTGTTCAATGGCTACCTGATTGTTTTCTACAGCATACAGGGAACAGTTGGATATGCCCACCCACCCTCCTCCAATCCCACCCTCTCGTGAGTGCTCTTGCTTTATAGGCAAGTAGCGCTGCCCACAACACCTAATAGGAGGTAGTAAAGTACAAAAAAAATTCACTGTTCTGTGTTCTTTTTCATCCACACTTCCTGCCAAGAAACAGGAATCAGTACTACCTCTCAACTAAAACAAAACAAAAAAAATGGACCTTGTCAGTTGTGAAAACTGCAGTGCACTGTACAATAGGATCTACAAACAGCAACCAGGACCCTGCTGTGTGTGCTACACCATAGAAGATCTTGCACCCCAACTACAGGATGCTTGGGCTATAATATACAACCTCCAATACAGGGAACTCTATAGCCCACCTCCTCAAACCTCTACCACCACCAGTACCAGCATGTCAGCCAGGGGCAAGGACTCAAGGCAGGGCCCAGAGACTGGCAGGTGGTAAGGAAAAAGAGGCATCAAAGGAGGCCCAGAAAGGATGCCAAAAACCAGGAGTATTTCCTGGCCATCCAAACCAAAAACAGATTCGCTCCACTGCTACCAACCACAGACCCACAGACAAAGTAATACAAGGTAAAGAAATCAAACCACTAAAAAGGCTAACACGCTAATTAAAACCATTAAGAACTATGATAAAAACAAAAATACTAAGACTCAAACTATAACCAGCAACA
The DNA here is from genome assembly GCA_016271365.2 of Neoceratodus forsteri. Taxonomy (NCBI): domain Eukaryota; kingdom Metazoa; phylum Chordata; order Ceratodontiformes; family Ceratodontidae; genus Neoceratodus; species Neoceratodus forsteri. The sequence goes on along the minus strand of CM057458.1, from coordinate 997,052,197 downwards.
ACACCAACACCAAATGCAATAAAAAAAATATTAAAACTCAAAATAAAATGACACAGATATAAACAAAAGCAAAATTCTCATAATCAGAGATTCCATGATCTGAGGAATGGAACACCACCTAACACAAAATGTTAAAAGCAGCATCATGGTAAAGTGTCTAGCAGGAGCCTCTGCAAGTAGGGACACTAACTGCATAAAGACAATTGTGCAGGAATCAGAAGATGTTACACATATAACAATACACCTTGGCACCAATGACTTGGCAAATCACACAGATCAGGAGGCTAAGAAACACTTCGAGGACCTAGACAACAAACTTTCTTCCCTTCCATCCAAATTAGCCTTCTCAGAAGTGCTGCCAGTGTGGGAAAAAGGAAAAAGCACCAGGCAAGTCAGAGAGAGACTGAAGTAGGTGAATTCAACTCGTGGCTGCATGATTGGTGCCAAGACAAGGGATACCACTACCTAGGGAACTGGCACAACTTTTGAGAAAGAGCTTTTTTTAAATAAGATAGATTGCACCTAAACAGAGAAGGTGTGCGAGCACTCAGACAAAATTTTGTGTCTAGACAGTTAGTTTAAACTAAATAAAGGGGAGTATGATGCAGCTCACACCTCTACTGTCAGTGGGCTGGTAATCACTCCCCAAAATGCAAAATGTGCACATACATCCTCAGAAAACAAATCAGAGCCAACATCCACCCGAACCAGCAACCTCCATAATCTCTTGGCTGGAAAGAGCAAACTGGAACAGTCCAGGAAGAGGGTACAACTTTGCAACAAAGATGATGTACATTCCTGGAAGGCAGTGGCTGCAAATTCTATGAGCCCAACCAACAAACTTCCGAAACTTACTGCCATCTTGGAAACAGAAAGGTTGGACTGGGTGGCTGTAACAGAAACGTGGTTCATGGAAAACCACAGATGGTATATGGCCATCCCTAGTTATAGTCTGCTTAGGAAAGATAGGCAGGCCAAAATAGAGGGGGGACATAGACATTTACATTCTGGAGAAAAGAAAAGCCACAGAAGTAAAAGGGCAACCTGGGGACTTCGAGTCACTGTGGCTAACAGTAGACACGGGCAAGGGAAACCCCTTCCCCAAGTCAAGGAGATAAAGGAGACAAAGACCTAATAGAAGAAATCCACAAAATGTCCAATAAAGGTGAAGTAATACTGGTGGGGGACTTCTACCTACCAGATATTAACTAGAGCACACTAACAGCAGAAACAAGAAGAAGTAGGGACTTCTTATTGTCACTACATGGCGCAGGGCTATGACAACTTGTTAAAACCCAAACAAGGGGAGATGCCATTCTTGATCTTGTCCTCACAAACTCAGAAAGGATCAAGGACATTGAAGTGGGATGCCATATCAGCAATGGTGACCATCGCTTGGTAAGCTTTACGGTAAACATAACACAGGACACCAGCCACTCAAAGATAAAGGTGATCATTTTCAGAAAGGCTGATTCCAAAAAATGAGGAACAACATAAGTAGCCAGATAATGGAAACAGAGGTTGAGGAGGTGAAGGTCATGTGGGGGAGACTCAAAAGAGCAATAAAGACTGCCACAGATCAATGTGCCAGGTAGGTAAGCAAAGCAAAAAGAAAAAGAAATACTTTATGTTTTTCCAAGGAAGTGGCTACCACAGTCAAAGGAAAAAAGAAGGCGTACAGCATCTATCAGGAAACCAAAACTGAGAAAGATTGGGAGTTGTACAGGGAAAACATGAGAGTCTAACAAACAAATTAGAAAGGCAAAAGCCCAGACAGAGGAAAGGATAGCAGAAGGGGCAAAGAGAGGAGACAAATCATTTTTTAGATACATTAGTGAACGTAGGAAGTCAAAAGGGGGGATAGTAAAGATTGCTATTGAAGAAGGGAAATGCACCAAACATAACCCAGAGAAAGCCAAAATCCTCAGCAAATACTTCTGCTCAGTGTTTACCAAAGAGGACCCAGGAGATGGCCCAGCCCTGAAAAAACACAACACCCCAAGTCGAGGGGTAGACACAAATCTTTTTACAGAAGCTGAAGTATGAGAGGTGCTAAATAAACTGAAAGCAGACAAAGCCATGGGACCAGATGAGATGCACCACAGAATCCTTAAGGAGCTAGGGCAAAATTAGCAGCCCTTCTGGCACTTCTATTCATGAAATCCTTGAAGAGCGGTGTGGTATATGAAGACTGGAAAAAGGCAATAGTGGATCCACTTCACAAATCAGGCAGTTGCGAAGAGGCTAGTAATTACAGACTGGTGATCCTCATGACTATAGCAAGGAAACTAATGGAGACACTACTCAAATGGAGGATCATAACATTCCTCAAAACTAGCGCAACAAGACCCTAAACAACACAGTTTCACAGCAGGTAGGTCATGCCAGATGAATCTGCTTGAGTTTTTTGACTATGCTACAAAAATAGTGGATGATGGTGGGCAGTAAATGTGGTCTACCTAGACTTAAGTAAGACCTTCAACTCAATTCCACATAGAAGGCTGGTAAAGAAGCTTGACCACACAGGGGTTGGTCCAGAAGTAGTCAGATGGGTACAAAACTGGTTACAAGGTAGAATCCAGAGGGAACAGGTTAATGGAACACAAACGACGGAAGACAATGTGACCAGCGGGGTGCCCCAGGGCTCATTGCTGGGGCCTCTGCTCTTTAATGTTTTTATAGCAGGTATGTCTGTTTGCAGACAACACCAGTATATGTAACCGGGTGGACACTTCAGAAGGAGTGAACAAGATGGAAGCTGACCTCAAGAAACTAGAAGAATGGTCTGGATTGTGGCAACTGAGATTTAATGCCAAAAAGTGCAAGGTCATTCACATAGGAAAGAAAATTCCAAGAAAGGAATATTACCTAGGAGGCAAAAGATTAGCGGCCTCAAACTAGGAACGAAATCTGGGAATCATAATCTCAGACGACTTGAAGGTTAGTAAGCAATGTGAGAAGACAACTTTGAAGGCCAACAGAATGCTGGGCTGTATTGGGAGGGGAATCACGAGCAGGAGGAGAGAGGTGGTTACCACTGAATAGATCGCTGGTCAGGCATTATCTGGAATAAGAAGTCTAATTCTAGAGGCCTCACCTCAGGAAGGACATTGACCAGGTGGAAACAGTACAGAGAAAGGTGGCAAAAATGATTCAGGGTCTGCAGTACATGTCCTATGAGAAAAGACTTAGGGAACTGAATATGTACTCCCTGGAGCAGAGAAGAGAAAGAGGGGACATGATTGAAACATTCAAGTACATAAAAGGCATTAACAAGGTACAGGCACAGGAACTTTTTCACTTCAAGAAGGGCTCCAGGACCAGGGGACATGACCTCAGGATGCGAGGAGGGAGGTTTTCTACCAACACCAGGAAGTTTTCCTTCACAGAAAGAGTGGTGGATGCCTGGGACAGCCCACCCCAAGAGGTTGTGAGGGTCAACACTGTGGGGGGATTCAAGAATGCATGGGATAGACACAAGGGAGCCCTGACTACAAAGGGCAATTAGAGTGTCAAATAGGACTAAAACAAATGGGCAGACTAGATGGACCTAGCGGTCTCCTTCTGCCATAACTTCTGTGTTTCTTTGTAATGTCCAGATTGTAGTGCTTAGTGAAAGTGCGTACAGTGCTCCATGTGGCAGCAGCACATATGCCAGTAGCAGAAACACTTCTGAAACAAGCAACACCGCAAGTGGACATACCCCATGTGGAGTGACCACAAAGAGTACCAGGAAGTTCCTTACCATATGCTCTATAACAGAACAAAATACAATTAGCCAGTCATTTGGATAGGCATTGTTTATACACGGGGCACCCTCTTTCCCAGGGGCAAACAGAACAAAAAGTTGGTAAGTTTACCTGCTGTTCTTAGAGCAAATAACAGTATCTATGTGATCTTCATCTGGGGTATCTCAGTCATCAGGTCACACATATGGAACTTCACCACCAGGGAAGTGGGAACCACATGGAAGATTTTCAGCAGTATCACTGGGGCTGCCCATGCCAACATCACTCATTGACGTCACCAACCCTATAAAGGTGTGAGCAGCCCAACTCCCTCCTCAGTTCTTTCCTGCCATCGACTCTGTTCACATGGGTCTCTGCAGAAGCTTCGACACAATTTCGCACTTTTTTCTGCCAGACCTCAAAGCAGCTTGGAAGCCTTCCACTAGACATATGACATATACCATGACGTGAAAGAGATTTGCCATACGGGCTGCCAAACATCATCAGGACCCTTTAACTTGTCCAATGGGTCAGATTTGGGTCTACCTGATATTTCTGTCAGACTCAGGTCTCCAATACTCCTCCATCAATGTTCACCTTTTGGCTGTCCCAGCCTTTCATGAGCCTGTGGGTGATTGCACCAAGGCTCAGTGGGAGGTATCCTGTATCTTCCTGTGGGGTATCCTGCTGCTACAACCACCAATCTATTCCCCTGTCTCGGATTGGAATTTGAGTTTTGTTTTGGTGATCTTGACCCTGTCTCCATTTGAGCCAGCCGAGACTTGAGCACTAAGCTTTCTTTCTTGGCAAGTGTTCTTTTTAGTAGCTATTACTCCAGCTTAAAGCATTTTAAGCTTTAGGTCCTCTGGTGCGAGGGGCCTTATTTGATTTTTCAGTAAGGCTGTGTGTCTTTGCACACACACCCTAAGCTTCTTCCTAGGGTGGTGTCTTAGTTTACCTTGAAACAATCTATCCACCTATATGTTAATTTTCCTGAGTGTGCCAATCCAGAGGAAGCACTGCTCCATATGTTACAAGTACACAGAATTTTAAAGTATTACTTGCTCTGAAGTAAGGAATGCAAACAGTCAAAGCAACTTTTGTCTCTTCACCCCAGGTAGAGAGGGCATTCATGTTTCTAGACCATGTTTGTTTAAATGGTTAGCACATTGTATTGGATTCTCCTACAAAAAGTATGGCAAAAAGATGCCAGGGATGGTGAAAGCCCATTTTACAAGGGGCATGGCTACTTCTGCGGCCTGTTTTAAAGGGGCCTCAGCTGCTGACATTTGCGCTGATGCCACCTGGAGTACCGTCCACACCTTCACCAAGCACTACAGTCTGGACATTGCCTCCAGAGCCCATGCAGGTTTTGGCAGAGCTGTGCTGCGGGCCTCCTGTCTTAAGTTTAGGGATGGCCTTCCTCCCAGACTATTTATGTGCATCTGTAACTGCTTGGGACTCATTCCATATGTGTGACTGAGATACCCCCAGTGAAGATAAAACAGTAATGTAAGAACTTTCTGTAACAGTAGATCTTCGAGGGGATCACAGTCATCAGGTCTGCCTTCCCTCCCACCATCTTTTAGGGCATTTTCTCAGATCTGGCTATTTGGTGTATCCAGCCTTTTATTTTGGCCTGGGAACCTCTTTCTGTCCTCAGTCCCCTATAGCATGGGTTTGCTCCCTTAGTCTCTGGAGGGGTAGGATTGAGGAGGGACTGGGGCCATTGACACCTTTATTGGGCTGGTGATGTCAATGAGTGAGGTTGGTGTGAGCGGCCCCAGTGGTACTGCTGAAAATATTCCATGTGGATCCTACTTCCCAACAGTAAAGTTCCATATGTGTGACCCGATGACTGAGATCCTCTCGAAGATCTACTGTTACGATAAGTTCTTATGTACATGTTCTTTCTATGTACAGTAAGAGTATGGAGTAATGCCTCACCCTCACTAGTATGCTCAAGGTAATAAACAGGGAGGTATATCATTTGGTTCAGTGTAAATTCTGAAGTTCAGACATTCTATGTGCAGAAGTCATGGCAACTAAAAATAATATTTTTCGTGCCAAGAAACTTAAGCCACAAGTTGCAGCATGCTCAGAAGGAGCCAATGTAAATTTCTGAAGAATAAAATTCAAGTCACATAGCAGGACATGATTATGTATAGAAAGTTTAGTATGCAGGGTGCCTCACAGAAAAGAATGGGACACTTCTAGTTGGGCAACCATATGACCACCAATAGGGGTATGGAATGCTGGTATAGCTTTCAAATGCACCTTCATAGGAGAATAGTGTAACACTGAATCAGATAAGGAGAGCAAGTATTCCAGAACAGAATTCACAGGACATATAAAAAGGTCCAGATTCCTGGAAGAAGACCACAAAGTGAACCACATTCATTTCAAGGAGTAAGAATGCCTGTCAGGCAGACATCAGCAACCTTTACAGAACACCCAAAATAATGCAGTGGCTAGGGTTTTTAGGAGCCATGCATGTATGTGCAGAGACTTAGGTCCAGATGGACCACATAGCCCCTCTGTCCTGTGAAAACAAACCCCAACTCAGAGTTGGGTGGACAGGATGCTCCACTGCTAGATGTTGTAGAAGTAGAAACCATGTCTGGCGAGGCCATGGAGAAGCTATGAGGATGAGAGTGGAACTCTCCACTCTTAGCTTAAACAGGACTCTGAATTAGAGGAATGGGAGAAATGCATACAGGAATTTCTCTTTCCAAGATAAGGACCTCACATCTCACCAAAAAACTAGAAGCCCTAGAGCAAGTGAGCAGAAACGTGGCAGTTTTGCATGGTGTGGGGATGCAAAAATGTCCAGCTCTGGATGACTCCATCTTGCGAAGAGGTCGTTTACTATGGAGGTCAACAGTTCCCATTCATGTGTCAGGAACAGAGACTTGCTTTGCCTGTCTACCAAGATGTTTTTAAGACCTGGGGGAAATGCCTACAGCTAAAGTTTGTGACACATTTTCCAGTGTAACACCCTCATTGCTTCCCTGCGTATTTCCTCCTTTAGAAGGGACAGGTAGCCTGAAGGATAAGAGGAAGGAGGCAGAAGATGATCTGGAGGAGGTTTTATGAATTCCAGAACATGCCACTTCTCAATTATCTCCAGAACCCACTCATCTACAGTGATCTCCCACCATTGGTTTAAAGGCAGGAAGATGATGGCCCCCCAACCACACTCAGTCATGGAAGCAGTAGCTGAGGGGAGGGGAGAGATGGAAGAGAATCAGGTGGAACCAGGGGTGGTAAGGCCACCAGAACCAATTCCTTTGGGTGCTGTGGCATTGGCACCAGGGGGAAGAGGACCCATGAGGGGACCACCACCTCTGCCATGGCCCTGATGATAGGATATACATTTATCTGTGCAACAGGATGACACAAATAGCTCATATGATGCCATCTAGTAGGTGTGGGGTAAAGAGACTTTACAGACCTTAAAGTTCTTTTAGAAGCCTGAAGGCCATGAAGGGCTTCTTAAACATCATATCTAAACAGTTTTGGAACCTTTGAAAGAGGCATGGAAAATAGCCAGCTGCACATCAGTAGCAAAACCTGCTTCTCTGAACCAGGGATAACATCTAATACAAATACCAGAGGCCACAGCACTGGAAGATGTACCAGACACATCATAAGCTGAAGGTAGCAGAGGTGTGCCTACTTCGGCACTAGCTGACAGGACTTTGAGCAAGCCCATCTTGGAAGGGCCATCAGGTAAAGCCTAGGCTGCAACATGTGCAGCCTTCCAGAAGTTATGATGATATTTTATCATTATGGACCTGGTAAGTTGCAATGCGTAGATCCAAGGATTCAGAGGCATACATACACTTGCTTGTAACATCCAGCCTCCTAGTTTCTTTATCTGGATTTAAACCATTCATGTGCCTAGGTGCCTTAGAGTAGTCATGAGCAGTCATAATGATTACAAAGTCAGTTTCAGGCTGAGTAGCATAGTGAGGCTTACCAGACAGAAAAAAGTACTGCTTATCAGCCTTCCTGGAACTGCAGAAAGGGTATTAGGCCTATGACATGCAGCAAATGTAGCATTCTGTAATGCAGGATACAAAGAAATGACTATAATGGAAGCTGTGCAAGTAACCTCCAAAAGTTCCATAAGATTCTGTTTAGTGGAATCTTTCTCCTCAACAGCAAAGCTCATGGCAGACTGCATCTGCTGCTGCATAGTCTGGAAAGAGGGATCTTCAGGGGGAGATCTGGGTGTGTAAACCACAGAGTCCTCACTGCAGGATGAGAGGGTGCAGTGGTTTAAGGCTCTGAGCTGCAAACCTGGAGACATGGGGTTGAATCCCACAGCCCCCACCTGCTTACTGTGTGACCCTGAGCAAGTCACTTAACTTCCTTGTGCTCCCAGGTTGCACCTGCAAACAAGCTTCATCTTAGTGAGTGCCTCTTCTGGTTAAAAAAAAAACCAAATAAACTGATCCTCATCATCATATTTCTCCTCAAAATCCCCTTCAATATGCATGATGTCAGGATTATACTGAGCCTTATAAATATCTTGAACAAGGACAGGAGCCACAGAAGAAGTGGTGACACAGGCAGTGGCTGAGAAGGAGGAATCTGCAGCATGCTAGAAGAAGCCATCGGAATCTGTGGCATGCTAGAAGAAGCCATCAACAAAGGCCCTTGAACAGGTGGCCCTGCCAACAGTACAGCTATCATCTGTGGCATCAACAGTATACGGCATTGTGGCATGTCAGAAAACAATTCCAGCACAACCTGGGAGTCAATGGCACCCTGAGGTAGGGTCACAAAAAAACCATGTTGAAAATTTGGAGTGAAAATACCAACGAATGACTGAGGTATTTGGGTTTCCAACCATAACGCCCAACCCTGTAGAGAATGACAGGCATTAGGGGTGTGACTTGGGATTCTTGCCTGTAATGCTCATACCATTCTGCACCCTGCAGCCAGTGAGAGGCATCGAGGTATGCCTTGGACTCTTGACCCCAAAAGTTCATCCCATTCTCCCTATATTGCACCCATCTCACGTGTTCTAACAGAATGGGGTGCGCATAAGGAGCCAAAGACCCCAAGGAACACCGTGACACTTGTCAGTATCTGCAGGGTGGGGTGTGGTGAAATGGCGTGGCTGTTATGCCTGACGACCCAAAGGCACACCCCAATGCCTGTCACTCTCTGCAGGGTGGTGGTGGTGTTGGCTTCAGTTCAATACTTCACTGCCATTCCTATTACGCAGCTCTGTAACTTCTACACTACCACTGCCAATGCCAGCAAGCAAACATTCGGCATTGACAAATGCTTGTATTACTTGGTTTGATGTGGGTGTCTTTAGTTTTATAACTTTTGGGTAACTGGAGAATGCATCAAGCACAGCAATGTATTCTCTGCCTTCTAGCATAAACAAATCTACCCTGACTTTTCCCCACACGGAGGCATTTTCTGAGTCTGAAATGAAAGGTTCTTTATGTAGTGTAGGCCTGTATTTCTGACATACACGGCAGGTCAACACTGAATTTTCCACATCCTACATTATTCCTGCCCAGTAAACTACTCGCCTTGCTCTTCTTTTACATTCTTCACTGCCCATATGGCCTTCATGAATTTTATGCAGCATCTTCTTTCTGAGAGTGCTGGGAACTACAATTCAGTCACCTTTAAGTAAGATGCCATCTACCATGGATAATTCAGCCTGAAATGGCACATAACCTGTGTGGTTGTATTGTCCATTCCAGCTATTTTGCATTGCTTAAATCACCACTTGTAATGTTGAATCTTCTGCTCTTTCCATTTTTTTATTTGTTCCACATCTGTTCTGAGACAGCTCCCAAGGTTTTAATTCTGTTTATGTGACTATCCACCTCTGTGTCCCTGCATTGATTTGTGGTCAGGTGTGTTTCACCACATATTCTGGACAATGCATCAGCCACAATCAACTGGTTTTCTGGTGCATGCTATATCTTGTAGTCATATTTCTGCAGTTTCATTAAAAGTCTTTGAATCCGTGGAGGCACCTGTCATAGGTTTCTTTTTGAAATAGTAATCAGTGGTTTGTGATCTGTTTCTATGACAAAGGGGTTTCCGTAAATGTAATTATGAAAGGCATTATATCCAAATGCTATGGCTAACATTTCTTTTTCTATTTGCACATACTTGTATTCAGTCTTTGTAAAAACTCGGAATGCATAAGCAACAGATCTCCAGCTGCCATTTCTGAGTTGTAGCAGTACTGCTCTGACAGTCTTTTGAAGCATCCATGTAAACTTTGGTCTGGCAAGTAATATCAAAATATTGTAACTTAGGGACTGTGACCAATAGTCTTTTTATTTCTGTGAATTCTCGCTCATGAGCAGGTGTCCATGTCCATGTGGCTGATTTGGTAAGTGATTTTCTTAAATGGCAAGCTTTATTGGACAGATTATTAATGAACTTCCCCAATAATTCACCAGCCCCAGAAATTGCTGCAAGTCTTTTTTATTGCTGGGCTGTGGGATCCTGCTTACAGCTTGTATTTTGGCAGGATCAGGTTTCACTCCATCCTGTGACAGGATTTCCCCCAGATAAAGAATTATAGTTTTCCTTATCTGACTCTTAGCTTGGTTGAACTTGAGTCCTGTCTCCCTGGCAACTTTTAAAACTTGTCTCTGTCTGATGTCGTGCTGCTCCAGTGATGAACCCAATATAAGAATGTCTTCTATATAAACTTTCACCTCTTCCAAGCCTTCTAGCAGATGTTGCATTGTTCTATGGAAATGTTAGGTGCTGAGCAGACTCCAAATGGTAGCCTTTTAAAATAGTGCCTCCCACAAGGGGTGTTAAAAGTACATAAGCGTGCACTTTCTAGTGTCAAGGGTATTTGCCAGAATCCTGAGGAGGCATTCAATATTGAAAAGTACTTGGCCCTGGCCATTTCATCTAGAATTTCATGTCTGGGGGAATGCTGAAGTGCTCTCTATTAATGCATGCATTCATCTCTGTTAGGTCCAAGCACAGATGTAGTGAACCATTTGTTTTCTTAGTAATTGCCAAAGAGTGGCTCAACGGTGTTGGCTCCTCTACTTTCTCTGACATCCATGTCTATTAAGCATTGCAATTCATGTTTTAGTCTGTCTCTCAGGGTCACAGGAACTTTCCGTGCAGCGTGGACTACAGGAACTGCATCCTCATTCACAGTGATGTGATGCTTAACTGGCAGCTTGCCCAGTCCCTTAAAAGCGTCAATGTATTGAGATGTGATATTATCATTGCGGGGCTTGTCATTTTGTATTGCAAGTAATTTCTGTATCAAACCCAGCTTTTGACTAGTGTCTAGCCACATAATCTGCTGCTTGTCCTCTGGTACAATTACAAAGTTATGTTTACTAATCTTGGCTTTCTGCTGGAGCTGTAGTGTGCAGTACCCTATTTAGGTATAGTGAGTCCATTACATACCTTTAATACCATAGTATTTTTCTTTATCTGTGGTTTCTTTGGTACCTTATGCCAAAGTCAAGCTGGAAGTTCATTTATTTCAGCTCCTGTGTCAGTCATGTAATGTGCCTTTAAGCTGTTGGTGTCTAGTTGAGTAGTCCATTCCTTTTTCCCTGGGACCCCCTGCTTATCTAATGCCCCTATGAAGAGTTCATTTTCATTGCTTGAGTTGTCCATTTCAGTGACCACCTGCACTGCATTTCTCTGTCTGCTGCATCTTGCAAAGTGATTATGTGTTCACATGATCAACGCTGTTCACCATAGGTGGGACAATTTCTATAGGCATGCTGTGTACCACAGTTGCAGCAGGATTTCTTTGCACCACATCTTTGTGTGTTTGCAGCTCTTCACATCTCTTTTTGTCATCCCTGCTGCTTTGTATAGCTGGTTGGGGACCTGTGGGCTTGACTTTTTGTGGTTTGCATAGCAGCAACCGCAGGGCTGTCCTTTGTCTACTGTGTTCAGGCGAGTACTTTCATTTGTATTCGTGTTTGCTCTGCAGCCTGACAAATCTGGACTTTTTTTTTCCAGCTTTAGCTGGTGGTCTCTAAGTAGTCATTCTTTGAGTTTTTGATCTGAACAGCCAATCACTATTTGGTCTCTGATCATTGAAGGACCAAGGGTGCCAAAATTACAGGATTGTGCTTTCAGTCTCAAGTCAGTAACAAATTATTCTACTGTTTATTCTGATTTTTGCATTCATGATCTGAAAACATAGCTTTCAACAATCTCATTTTTCCTGGACAGACAGTACACTTCAAACTGTTGCATGACTGCACCACCATAGTCCTTCCTGGCTTCTTCAGACAATGGAAAAGTACTGCTTATGTCTAAGGCTTCTGAGCCTGCTTCAGTCAGGAATAACGCTACTTTGTGTGGGTCTTCTTTGTCATCTGCACCAGTTGCTTGTAAATTTCCATGTTTCTTCTAAATTGCCCACAAACCTGATCTCTGGTAATGGTCGTATTTGCTACATTCCCAGCTGACTCTAGTATCAATCTGAGCAGCTTGCCAAAATCTGCATACACTTGAACCCATATCACTGTGTGGTCTGTCTGTTTCTTTCCACACAAATTCTATCTTAGTAGCTTCTCTTTTCTGTGTTTTTCAGAAAGATCCCAAAACCATTTCTGGTACCATGTCTTGTTTTGTAGTAATCAAAACAAAGTGTTCATTAGGATCTCAAGCAACCTTTATTTTTGTCTGGTACAACTGTGTCCAACACAAGACTAACAGTTCAAGAAAGATAACATTTAAGCAGTCCATATCAGGAACATGATCTCAACCCCTTATCTCCTAGCTCTGCCTGGAGTTAACCCTCAGTTGTCTGGAGTACTACCCTACAAACCCACGTAAGTTGCTGAAAACAGGAAAAATGTATTGTTAACTTGTGGGACATAAAGTAGTATCTTCTTTAATAATACATTTCTGCAATACCTAGAAATTAATACATTTATAGTAAATAAATGATAATGTGTTAATACATGTTTTTCTTTTTTTTTTTGCTTTTAAAGCATTTTTTTTACTTTTTAATGTTATTAAATTGAGTCAACTACAGGTAACAATCAGAAAGTCTGGCTGAGTTCAAAGAGTTAATTGAAGTTAAATTCTACATTGCCAGTAATAGTGCAGTTCTGTAGCAAAGTGCTGTTTTTCATATTTCATGGTTCTTTTTTTGTTTTCAGGATCAACTGTTCTGTTATTTCTGCCTAGCAGGTCTCCGGTGTTTGTATCATTGCCGAGTTGCACTATGGGCTGGTGTTGCTGTCTCCTGCCTCCTGGTCGGGTCTTTTCATATGGAGGCTGGAAATGTGAAATGCTGGGTTGGTCTCCATTGCTAAGTAGTTGTAAGATTCATCCTGCTGAGGTGCTGGGTCACTGTTCAGCAGATCATTCCATCTACATCTGTCTGCCACAGTAGTTCTGAAGGCTTGTCTCACTTTTGTGGCCAGTTACCAACATGATCTAATTGGCCTCCAGGCCCATGTCAGAAGTACATACATGCATGGCAGTGCTGTGGAGGGAATGACTGGTAGAGTGGCAACTGAGGTTAGTTTCAGAAGAAAGTCTGGGCAGCATTGTTGTTTGAGTATCTCCAGTGGTTTATAGCTGTGTCAGGTTTCCTGGGATTCTAATTTGATTACTCCACTCTCTTTGGGTAAAAAAGAAACACTTTTTTGCATCTTTGTGGCATTTGTCCATCTATTTTATGGCAGAGAAGATTGTGTGAGCATTCTAAAATGAAGCCTCATAGTTTTTCTTTATTGGAGTTGTGTAGTTGTTTGAGATTTGTGCTCTGTTTGTTGAATGAGAGTGTGATGTAGCACGTTCCTTTGTCATTGGTTTGGAGTTTAAAGCTGTTTGTGGTTATCTGTCTCTGGCCTTCTCATCTGCAGAAGGTGAGATGTAATTGTATATTAAACCGGACAGTGACAGAGCTAGAGGGGGGGCTGGGGGAGTGGTCGCGACTCCTGGCTGCCCCAGTGTGAGTAGTGGTGCCCCACCACCATCTTTATTCAATGCTTAATGCCCATTGTGGAGCCTGTGATTGACTGAATGGTCCCCCCTGGCTCCCAAATGCTCCCAAATCTAGCTCCGCCACTGAAACCAGACCATCCTGACAAGGCTTGGGGCAATGTTGGGAGACATAACTTCTCTGGGTTAAATTCTGAGTTTGTCAATCTTGTTGTTGGAGACGCGGAGGTAATATTCACTGTTGTAATCCCCTCTTTTCTGTAGTAATTTACAACTGCCACAAACACTGTTTACATACTGAACACTGAGTTTGTTGGGATATTTATGTTTCAATTGATCTTCAGTGAGTTTGAAAAAGTGCTCTGAGATAACTGTAGCTGGATAGGATGTCCTGCTCACTATAGCAATTTTGAATGGTGCATACAACTTGTGAAGTTTATTTAAATCACCAAATGGGATTGTTTTAAGTCTGTGACTTTTGATTTCTCTGAAATCCAGCTTCTGAAACCTAATACTGCACAGCATGTTTATTTAAGTGGTAGGGTACTTTTTTGCTGTCTAAGACACCTAGCTCTTCTTTATGTTAGAATGCCTCTTGATGATTTCATTTTGTGCTGGGGCAGGGTCATTTTCTGAGGTGCAGGCACCTGTTTCAGCAAGGTTTTCATCTAGACCAGGACCTGTTAGGTTTCAGTCTAGCCATTTTACAGGGGGAAACTCATAGAAAAATATTTCTGAGATGTAGGTAGGCCATCCCTATCACCCATGTTCTTTCAGTGCAGTGACTTGCAGTAATAGACATGTACGGATCTACTAACCTGTGTTTGTAGTGAGGTTCTCATGGCTGAAAAGTAGATCAGGTGGGTTAATAGTTACGTAAGCCTGAGCTGCTTTCAGCCAATAGAACAACAGAATTGTTCTATACATGTCACAACTCAATGCAACAGCTTGTTTTGAGACCTGAAGCACAGAAAGCCTTTTGTAGATGGGTCACATGGTGTAGTAAATGACATTAGTAGGGTTATGTCACTGATGAAATCTCCCCTTTCACCATAATGCATGCCCCTCCTGGAAAGGGACTATTCATTTCAGGTTTTGGAACAATTTTTGTTATGGATACATTTCAGATTCATGAAGTTCCCTGAGGAAACAAAGTAGGGATTCTTGGCATTAGAGTTACAGATTAGGATTCCTTAGATTCTGAGTGTATGAGGAATTAGAATTTTCAGAATTGAAGGCCTAATTCCTATAAAGGTATCAGATTCTGAATCAGATTCTGATCCCAATTTTGCATCTGGCGACTTCATTGCAAATACCCCCCCCCCCAACACTCACATTAGTAACAGGTTCTGAGACCACAGTAAATCATTGAAAAAAGACCACACCCTGGAGTACCCATTTTCCACTCCTTCTATATCAAGGTGGTGTTGGTGGGAGGGTTATCAGAAGGTTAATCAGCTGTCCACAGGTGAAGGCATCAGCACGTTGGTGGTGCTGGATGGATTTATTTGATAAGGGAGAGTCTCTTATTGCACCTCTCATAAAGAGCAACACAAAATTGCCCGCACCAAAAGGGCGACTTGGATTTAGAGAGACTACCGCAAACAGTGATGGTCCTCTGAAATTAAATGCTTGTTTTGTTTTTTGTGGGGGGCTTATGCCCCCCTCACACCCCTTTGTGTTGGGAAAGCCCACCACAAATCCACCAAAATAATGATTCTCAACTCCAGGGGGAGCAGACTTGGACAAAAATAGAAACTCCCCCTGGAAGCAAAACATTTACCTGCACCGGGATCTGAACCTGGCACCACAGGCTCCAGGGGCTCAACCCACTACACCATATGGTCAGCTCAGTAGGGCTTGGCCAAAAAATTCTTTTTATCTCCTTTCTCACGAGCATAGTGCGTATCCCTCAGCGCTACACTCGCTATACCTATTCAGTGCTCTTTTTCCCTACTCGCTTTACATGGGAGCGTATTATTGAGTCTCTCATATTGAGCCACTCAACAATACTCACCCATATAATAATAATAATAATATTTTTATTTATATTGCGCCTTTCAAGTGTCAAGGCGCATTCCAATAAAATGAGATAAAATACAGAATACCAAAACAGAGATACAAAAGAAATATTATAAAACACACACAACAATTAATAAGCAGTCAAACCATATGCCCTTTAACAGAAAAAGGATTTAAGATCCTGTTTAAATCTCCCCACTGTCGTACACTCCCTTGTCCGATGGGGGAGAGAATTCCAAAGGGATGGGGCCGCAAACATGAAAGCCCCGCCCCAGCAGATTTTAATATTACCCTTGGAATATCTAGCAACCCCTTGTCGGCTGAGTGGAGTGATCTCACAGGACGGTAAGGGATCAGAAGTTCTTTCAGGTAATCAGGGCCCAGATCATGCTGGGTTTTAAAAGTCAGTAATCCAACTCTTAAGGTGATCCGCCACTGGACTGGCAGCCAGTGCAGTTTCCGCATCACCGGAGTAATATGGGAAGATCTAGGGGTACCCATCAATACTCGGGCTGCGGAATTCTGCACTAGCTGCAAGTGGCAGATATCAACCCCCAGAAGCCCAAGGTAAAGTGACTTGCAGTATATAGGGTATTACCGTGCTGGACTGGGAAAAGTAGATGCTGCTGCAAAATGCAGATCCATGAAGATGACATGTATCTCTATCCTGATCAGGCACACAGTCAGCCTGCTGCTAAATACCACCATTAATGCTGTCATGCCCAAGTGCCCAACAGTACACTGGTGCCCAACCCTTCCCTGGCCCCGACCACCACCATCCTAGTAGCCCACTGAGCCCTGCCAGAGATGAGTGGTCTACTGTGTGCCAACTCTGATCCCCACTTCACAATATTTACAAGTTAGCTTTGTTTAAATTTCTCCTTTCCATTTCTTCCATCTGATCTGAAGCTTGACTTATCATTCAAGTAGTCTACAAGCCATTCAAGCTGCTCCCCTCACCCATGATCGTCCTCCTTTTCTCTTTATGTGAGGAAGTTGAGAGGGGGGCTGAACAGCACAAACCCTGAGCCATCATCATAGCTAGACATGGTAATTAAGCATCCCATTTGACAAAGGCCCAAGATTTGTGCTGGCCAGCCACCTCTTATCTCTCACATATTGGGAAAAATGAAGGATCATGGGTGATGAGCCAAAATAGCTGGTGGGCTTTCCGATGATTAGTTTGGCTCTGGATAAGATGGAAGGAAAGTAGGAAGTTGGATCAAAGTTAATATAAAAGGATTGGCTACCTCTAAGGTGTCCGTTGCATACAGTAGGCTAAATGCCTAGCAGTAATGAAGGGAATGGATCATTTGGATATTGAATTTTATGTTACAAGGAATATGGGCTGCCTACAGTATCCAGTGTCAGTAGTAAGAACACCTGTTACCTTTAGATGAGCCTGCAAGGAGCACCTACTGGCCACAGTCACATGTAACTGTTAAAGTCTGTTTCTCGGAACAGGCCCCTTGGCTGCTGACCCACTGTACAACACCTCTTGTGCCAGGCTGTACATTACTATGAACCCGATGTGAATGTAATCATGATGTATTAAATTGCACTAATTGCATTTGCATAAATTGTCCTTGTACTTCACTCTAAAGAGTTCATGTCTAGTATGTAACTACCAGTATAACTAAATCTTTGTACAATGTGTTTCCATCTGAATGATCCACCAAATGTTTGAACATTGTTTTTCAATGTTGTCAGTCTGAATCAGTGACAAGAAAAATTAATTAAAGCAATACAAAATATTTTTTTGAATGGAGTGGACCCTTGAATCTCATATTGATTTAGCTCTAACATCTGAAAGAAATTACAGACTACTTTTAGCTAACTTGCATTTAGCTTGTATGGATAGAGTTAGCTATAACTTTTAACTAATTTTTCCAGTAAACTAAGCATTTGATTTGCAGGCTACAGGCACTACAGAAATGCACTTTCAATTAAATGTAACATACTAAGAAGCCAGTTTGAAATATATTATCTCTCTGAATTCTGCTTAAAACCTAGCAAATCATAGTAATAGTAGTAGAAGAGCTATTTGTTATGGCATCCTTCCCTGGAGGCTTGGGGCACTGCATGATCCATAAATAAAACAACAGATTAAATAAACAAATACAATAAAATGTATAAGAACATAGCAACATAAATACAGAGTTGATAAGCAGAAGGCAAAGCAGCAAAATCATGCAAAAGAAAGTAACTTAGGATCAGTTTTGGGTAATAACAAACATATTCTCAAAAAGAAGGCATTTAAGGCTCCTCCTAAAGGCCTTCACCCATGGGACATCTGTTGTAAGGTATACATGCATACGAGCTTGATTGCCTGGCAGTCCCTGTCAGGTTTTGGACTGTAATCCAACTGTATTTACATGCACCACATAACTCAATTACTGAGAGATCACATACTCAATAATCTAGTAACCTGGTACATGTAAACAGGGCAGAATGTGCAAAATAAAGTGTGCAAACTGAAATTCTGCAATTCTGCATGATTGAAAGATCTGCACAATGCACTGATCCCATTTACAAGTTATCAGCTACCAAAAACTAAGGGATCAGTGGAGTTGTATTGCTGCACTTCAACTAGATTACAATTTGGTTCCTGGAGCACAAAAACCAGTGTTTACATGCACTGAACACTTGATTACTGAGTAACTGATTACTCAGAAATTGAGCTAAACAAAGCATGTAAATGTAAATAGGCTATCTGAGTGCTCTGGGGAGTGTATTGCCAATAGCTGGAGTTACAAAAGCAAATGTCTGGCCCTCCTAATTTCAAATGAGCCCTTCGTATCTCCACAAGACCCATGGCAATGGAGGGAGATGGCAGCAGGGCACATACGTATCCTGATGTCTGAGTAGTGTCTTAGATTTCCCTCACCCTCCCACAAACAGGGTATAGTTCTTTCTGTTCTTCTTCAGTACATGGAGACTAAACAAATAAAGAATTATGCCCCACACCAGTCCACCAGGTGCGTTTGTTTTCAGCAGTTCTAGTTTAAACTTACATCTTGTCAAGAAGAATAGGCCATCAGTTAGACATTTCTTCATAATCCATCAATACAAAACTGCAGAATGCATATTAATTTCCACAGATTTATGTGGGTACAGCAAATTTTAAAAACAGTCTGGACCAGCTTAAAACATACATCATCTATGAACATGTTTGCATGTTTTTATTTATTTTTTAATAACTCTTTTTACCCCAGCTACAGTTGGTACCCCTTTCTGTCTGAGTCCCAAGCCTCATCACACCCATGTATTTACTGGCTTCTTTCCCTCATGGCATACTTTCCATGATGAGGCCACTGGGATAGAACCATGTCCCAGGTGTGACTGAATCCACATGTAGCTGCACCTGGTGGATTGGTGTGGGGCATGCAGGATTTGATTGGTGTGGGGCTTGCAGGATTCCAGCTTCATCCTGCTGCCTGACTGGGATTTACCACTGTTCCTGTCCCTTCGCCTGGAGTTGTTGGTGGTGAGAATCTGTGCATTCAAGCATACAGCAGGTGCGTGCATGCATGAGCCTGCTGACTCCCCTACCCTCCTGCCAGCCATGAAAAACTATGTCATGAGTGGCAGCCCCACTGCTGTGCTGATGGCTGCCATTTGCAAATGTTTATTATGGCTGCAGTGGGTGTAGCCCTGCAGATGTCTTGGTATGACAGCAGAGAAAGGGAGCTCTCCAGATACTCAGCAGACTAGATAAAATTATAGATTTTGTAGAATCATTGAAGCAAGCAGTCTGTTGTGTTCATTTGAGCTGAGCAGTCTTGAAAGCACTATTTTGTTCAGTGTGGTTAGAAATTTCTTTCAAGAAAAATTCATAGTTCATAAACATGTCATCTTAATCAGGCTTTCAGCTGTAATTGAGACTGATATCTCCCTCTCTTTCTGACATTTTCCTCTTGCATGTGTTGCATTGAGATGCAAAAAATAGGTGACTTCAAAGCAGCCCTTCTCAAAAAAAGATAAATAAAAAAAAACAGTTTCATTCTATACATGAATGCCACAGTTTTAGAGAAATAATTAGCTAATACAGATATGATGTAGCAGTGTTAAGGTCAAAAGCCACAAAAGGAATGCTATGCAGATATACAAGGTCATAAAACAACCAGTGTTGAAGTCTTACTTTAAAGACAGAGAAACTGAAAGACACGCTGCAATTGCATTTTCAATGCTGGCACTATGTAAACATGTTTCTGTCTGTAAGTATGTGTTCATTTGTCAATATCACTTGTGAATGTTCAAACTTGCACTATTTAAACATTTTCTACCTATAACTTTGTATTGCACTGAAAACTTAATATCTGATCTATATGGTTTTCCCTCTCCCATTAATACCATCTAACTGCAACTCTGCTGTGTTTTACTGTACTTTCATATTACCATCAAGACACAATCTATACAAAACGTATTTTATTATCACATCTGCACTGATCCAGCACTTCTTTGCATTGAATCCCTGCTGCCATTCTTCAGACCATTGCTCCAGTTTAAGATCTTCCCTCATTCTTTCAACCCCACTGGCATGTCCACCGTTTTGCAGACCAATGTATTGTCTGCAAAGAGGCATACCCTCCCCTTCAGTCCCTCTGCAATGTCCCCAGTTAAGTCCAGATAGGCCACATCCACTGCACCTCCCTAGTCTTCTACCTTATTTATCCAGTCATGCTGTAGATTGGGCCGAGTTGCTGAGCAAGGGATTTTCTGTGCTCTGGGAAGGATTTGTCTCTGCTTGCAGTATAGAGAGGGTGGGCCAGGCTGGCTTGCCTCGAGGTGGGTGCTTGGCCTGTGTTGTTGCCCCTGGGGGGATTGGGTGGTGCCATCCAGAGGGTGGGTGCTTTTCCTGGTTTTTCTCATGGTCGCCGTGGGGCATTTGGTGGAGGTCAAGTGCTCACAGGTGGCTTCAATTTGGGGGATGCTTGGGCTGGGTGTCTACTTTGGGGTTGGGCAGGCTTTGGCCAACTGAATTTTGAAATCACTACTGGACCCTATTTTCTTGGAGTTACTGCTCTTTGTGGCTGAATGTCTTGCCAGGATCTCCTTCCCTGAATGTGGCTGAGGTCTGCTACTTTGCAGTGGATTGGGACTTGAGCTGAAAACTCGAGTTATATCGGTCAAACTTTTTCTTCCCCATTGGATATACTATACAGATCTTATAATCTGGGGCTGTTACTGTCTCGTGGATAGATATATGTTGACTTTGGGAGGCTGTGAGAGGGCCTCATTCTGTTTTACTCTAACACTTAAAAAAACAGTAAAGCTGTGACAGGAGAGTGCTGCAGTGAGTGGATATTCCTTCGAGGTGAAGGAGGTGGTGAGAGTCCTATCTTCATCGTTTGTAATACACTGGTCATTGTGCCTATATTTTACCAGTGTACTGTGGACTGACAGTGATTTATTTTAGTTAGTTTATTTAGTTTAGTGATATTTGTAGTTTTGAACAATTTTGTTTTATAGGGGGATTATGGGGAATTTGTTTAGTTTGAGTGCTATTTATCAGGGTTTGAGCTATCAGTGGGTCTATTATTCATTTATTTGTTTTCTTTTATTTCATTTTAGTTTTATTCTGTTGTGTTTGGAATGTGTTGTCAGGTGGGTCTCCTGGTCAGGCGCTACTCTACCTCTGAGCTCCGGGGTCTCCGTCCCTTTAATTGTCCCCCACTTCCCGGTGAGGTCTATGGATGCTGCCAGGCATTGGGGATTGTGAGTAGGAGGTGTGGGAGGGGAGGCCCTGGACCCGGGGGGTGGGGGGAGTGGAGTGGCTGGATTGAGGTAGTGGGGTCCAGGAGATGCCCTGGGGTGAATTTGGTCTCAGAATGCAGTCTGCCGTGTCTCATACCCATACCCAAGGGCTCCACATTTAGTGGGCTGGTGGCTCCACCGGCTTTAGTGTCTCATCCAACTCGAGTGGTGTTATGCAATGTCAGGTCCATTAAAAACAAGACAGCTATTAGTGCTGATCTTGCTGGGTCAGCGGACCTGGCTTGCATCACCGAGACCTGGCTGGATGGAAATTCTGGCCCCATTTTGGAGTCAGCTATTCCCGGCGGATTCTTGGTAATACACTGCCCAAGGTTGGATTGCAGGGGAGGGGGTGTAGCAGTCAGTTTTAGAATGGAATTGGGTTTTGTAGCTGTACCAGCTGGGGAAAACCAATCCTTTGAATATACTGTTGTCGCAGGTGTGGGGTGCAAGATTCTTCTCATCTACCGTCCACCCGGGGGTGATACGCAGTTTCTACAGGAAGTCGCAGGCTTCATTGTCGCCATGGTATTGGAGTCCCCCCAGATTGATGGTTCTGGGTAATTTCAATGCCTGGGTTGACAAAGAACTCTCGCAATTTGGTCAAGACATCCTCCGACTTATGAATTCATTGGGCCTCATACAGGTGGTTGCCTCTGCGACACATAATTGTGGTCACTCATTGGACCTGGTCTTTCTACTGGGTATGGAGATCTCTGACATGGTGGTGGAGCCAGTCAGGTGGTCTGACCATCACTCTATAAGATTACATTTCTAAGCTCCCATCAATAGACCTGCCCCTGTGGAGATGGTCTGGTACTGTCCTTTGAGTGGTTTAAACCCTGATGGTCTGATGATGGTGCTTGATCTATCGGGATTACCGAATGCAAGCATGGGTCCAGATAATCTCCTGCTAGCCTATACTATGGCTGTGATGGAGGCTCTGGATTCCATTGCTTCTGTCCACATTCATCCTCTCACCCTTCAACCTCAATCCCCTTGGTTTGATAGGATGCTGAGGGAGTTGTGGTGAGTGGGATGAAGGTTGGAGCATCGCTGGTGAAAATCAGGTCTTGATGCCAACAAACTTAGATTGATGGACCATTATGGGGAATATCAATCAGCTATCACTCATAAGAAGGCAGAGTTCCTGTCCAGGGAGATAGCCGCAGCACAGAATCAACCAGCTCAGCTCTTCCAAACTGTGAACAGATTGTGCAATCCAGTCTGTCTGCAGAGCTGGAGAATGTTTTCGCAGGAAAAGTGTGAGGAGTTTGCTCAATTCTTTGCTGATAAGGTGGCCAACATCAGGTCCAAGATTCAGCTGGTTAACTCCAGTGGAGGTGGCAGTGGTCGGTGGGAGGTTACAGTTCCTTAGTTTGAATGGTCTGACTTTGACCAGTTGGAGATTGTAGATGTCAAGCAGATTGTCCAGAGTATGCAGCCAGCCTGCTGTGGTTTGGATCTGGGCCCAACCTGCCTCCTTGTGGGGTGTATTGAAGTCATCAGCCTAGTCCTAGCAGAGATTATCTGGTGTTCATTTGAGACAGGTGAGTTTCCAGACTCCCTGAATGAGGTGGTGGTGATTCCCCTCCTTAAGAAACCTTCTCTTGACCTGGATTTTCCTGCTAACTACAGGCCAGTCTCTAACCTTCCCTTTGTGGGGAAGGTTATCGAAAAGGCAGTGGTGCTGCAGCTGGAGAATCACCTTACCATCCATGATATCTGTGATACTCTCCAGTCAGGATTTTGGAAGAGGCATAGCATGGAGACTCCCTTGTTCAGGTGCTCAATAATCTCCTGATAGTGAGGGATCAGAAGAGCCATTCTATCTTGGTTCTTCTTGATCTCTCTGCAGCATTTGACACAGTGGACCATGTGGTGCTGCTGGAGCACCTGCATATGATCTGTGGCCTGTTGGGTACAGTCCTCAGCTGGTTCCATTCTTTTCTCACCGGCAGATCTCAGAGGGTGGTGTCTGGGATTTATTCCTCTGACTCATTGTCTCTGCCATGTGGGGTTCTGCAAGGCAATGTGCTGTCACCCATGTTATTTGTGGTGTACATGCTGCCATTGGGAGACATTGTAAGACGGTATGGGTTGGGTTTTCACTGCTATGCAGATGATACCCAACTCTTCCTGTCCTTTGTTCCTGAGCAGGATAGTGCAGTCTTGGTGTTTAACAGCTGCCTTGCCAAGATCCAGGACTGGATGAATGACAACTGGTTGAGGTTGAATCTGGACAAGACTAGTGGTGGATCCGGGTCATCGGGTAGAGGGGCTGGTGGCTGGCTCTGCCTCTGGGCTTTGGCTTGGTGGTAGCCAGCTGTTGACCTCTGAACAGGTGCAGAATCTGGTCGTTTTTCTTGATGATGGGCTGATGCTTCATTCTCAGGTGTCGGCCATTGTCAAGTCCTCTTTTTACCATCTGAGGATTATCGCCCAGATTAAGCACCTTGTTCCTCCTGGTGACCTTCCTACTCTAGTCCACACCTTTGTGACCTCCCGCCTTGACTACTGTAACTCACTGTACCTAGGGTTACCTGGGATTGATAGCCACCGCTTGCAGCAGGTGCAGAACATGGCAGCCAGGCTGTTGATGGGGCTACCTCGATCAGGTCATGTCACCCCTGTGCTCCGTGGTCTGCATTGGCTGCCAGTTCAGTGGCAGATCACCTTTATGGTCAGCATGCTGACCTTCAAGGCCCTACACAGACAAGGGCTGAGTTACCTGCAAAAGCTCTTGTGTCCCTACTGTCCCCGCTGACCACTCCGCTCCACTGACAAGGGATTGCTAGTGGTTCCCAGGGTTCAGTTGAAGACATCTGGGCCCAGGCTTTTGCACTTGTGGACCCTACCCTGTGGAACTCTCTACCTCATTGGATATGTGATTGCCTGACTGTGGAGAGCTTTAAAACTGCTCTAAACATGCACCTGTTTGACCTTGCATTTCCAGACTACTGATTCTTGCTGCAGGATTGCTGGATTAACTGTATGTTTTTAGGATGATATTTATTCTGTTTTTACTGTTTAAGTGCTGTGATCAGTGTGAATAGCGCTCTATAAATAAAGCTGAATTGAAATTGAACTGAATAGATTAGTACAATGAGTTAGTGCAAAACACAGTGCTTATCATAAATACAGTAAAAGTTAGGGTTAGATGTATAAGAAAATAAATGCCATATAAGGCAGTGCATGTATGTTAGCGTGTGTGTGACATTGCTCTGTGTGTGTAGACAGTGCACTGCTATGCAGGAATATACTATATATGCATGTATGTGTATATTTATTAGTCAGTGTGTGTGTGTATTTCACAACAATTACAAACTGCAGTTAGGTGGCTCAATGGTTAGTACAAAAATTGTTAGTCTACATTCCTTGCTATCTAGATCAGTTTCAGCATTATGCATGTCATTGCTGATTTAAATAAGGTGTCTAGCAGCAACCCCCCATTGTTCAATATCCATCGGAGCCTGAAAAGGAGAAAATGGTCCTTCGATGTCTTTTTTTTTATCTGTAAAAATGCGTGTAGACAGTGCACTGCTATGTTGAACTGGAATATATATATGTATATGTATTAGTCAGTGTGTGTGTATCACAGCAATTAGAAAGTGCAGTTAGGTGGCTCAGTGGTTAGTGCAAAAATTCATAGTTTACACATTTCTCACTCCAACAATACCATTATTTTGCAACCGTATTGGTTCTTGTTAGAATTTGTTAATATTCCTACACATTTTGAAAATACATGTTTTTGAAATGATATATACAGTATCAAGAGTAGCAAGAGAAAACACAGACATCAATAAAGCATTATAAAAATATTTATTGCATTTACCAAGTATCATATACAGATTAAAAGAGTATATTAATGCAGGGACTTATTTTTCAGCTAAGCTGTCCTGTTGTTTATAATTGGGAGGTACTTGTTTGTCCCAGGAACTTGCCCAATCTTTGCCTTAATCTATCTCTGTTTCTCCGCCTGAAAGACACAGCAATAAGTCTTGCATTGACATGCATTAACATTCTTGTTTTGACACAGCATGGTAAATTAGTTCTCCCACCCCACATTCATTTTCAAACAGAGCATGGAGGTCTACAGTAGCTTTCAAAAATAGTTATTCAAATAAAAACAAGCAATTAATTCATGTTTTCATAGCTAAAAACATATGTTGAAGAAAAAGCTTACTAGAAAACATGACCAGATCAGTAAAGAGAAGTCAAATGGTTCTTCAAACCGTATGCTTGCTGAAAAAGACCCTTTTCTACAGAAAATATATATTTTTAAAGTGCCAGAAACATTCTTCAGCACATTAAGAAAAGGAACATGAGCAACTGTAAACTAAAAACAGTATTTTGAAGTAAAGAAGGGACTTTCCAGATGTTGGAGGAACACAAACCCGACCACAGGAATATAGAATTTCACTGTAAATTTGTGTCTGCTTGCATGGGGGTGGATATGATGGACCTCAAGATTCCCTTCCAGCCTTAAAATGACTATGTTACTATGTTACAGCTGACTACAATCATGTTGCTGAAGCTAGGTTGAGTTAATAAGGGTGTAGCACTCTTTTCCTCACAGTCCCATGATCCGGATAACAGTAATAGGATCTGATGCAAACACTTCACAGTGAAATACAGTACAGTTGCCACTAATTAATTGATACCAATAAACTAAAAATGAAACTTAGAAATATTAAATCCTGTACTGCTGGAAATGGTTTTAAAATCTATAATAAAAGCAAAAATAAAGCATTTTTGAAGATCCAAATGTACTAGATAAAACAAATGTACAGTAGGACATGCGTTGTACACTCACAAAATAATTCCATCTCAGGCTAAATGGATGCCCTCCCCCCATAGAATTATTTTCTGACATACTACAAATTTCATAGTTCCATAGGGCACCCATGAATAAGTTTTCTATTCAGTCTGAATTGTTACCAACAATGCTGCCTAGCAATGAATGGTGGAGTGAAGGAAGCCATCAAAAGTGAAAACAAAATTGCGCTCCCCAAGCCACTCTTTGGCTCAGGGACAGAAAATGAAATAGCACCCCCCCTCCACACACACACACACACACATGCACACTGACCCCATACTGGGTACAGGTACAGAAGCTGCATCATTCCCCCATAATGAGCCCATCCCAAGTATAACAAATATAACCCCCCCCAAAAAAAAAATCACCCAACCCTAACTGAGCTTATCCCTTGTACAAGAGCGTCAGAATACAAAAGAAGCCTCCTTAATCCCATTGCAAATAGGTCCACTGGGTATCTCAAAAGCCATGTTATCAAAAATAAGGCATTAGTGTGCAAACATTCACAGTCACATATAAATGCTGGGCACAGGTACATATCAGCAGAGTTCATCAGTGCTGTCTATCTCCCTCATTCATTTATGATGGAGCCAAAATGTTGGTGTATACTTGCTGCTCCTGTGATTGTGTAGAACTTGTGGATAGGCCATACTGGTGCTGGAGGGCATTGACTCGTCCAACAAGGTGTGGATGGCCATGGCATAGCGTAAGATTACAAGCATCACTGACAACATGCAACCAGATCTGCTCCTTCTCCACTGTTGCTGTCCATCACCTGCCAAAGAGAGTATCCCAATCACTTTGAATGTCAAA
Organism: Neoceratodus forsteri; assembly: GCA_016271365.2. Lineage (NCBI taxonomy): Eukaryota > Metazoa > Chordata > Ceratodontiformes > Ceratodontidae > Neoceratodus > Neoceratodus forsteri. The sequence continues at coordinate 997,025,113 of CM057458.1, read as the reverse complement.
CAAAACATACAATGGACATGTGTGTACAATACTGACATGATAGTGGAAGTAAACTGTGTACAAATCAAACCATGTGCTTCCCACAGCACATGGCCCATGGCCACCATCACCATGTGTCATGTGCACACATGTGCACACCACACACTGTACATGTGTGTCATACTGGTCAAGGTGTAGGAATACATCTGGCCTGCGAACTACCCCATTTTCTCTTGCGTCATGGACAAAATCCATGTGTATAGAGAGGTACTACTGGTGGACACATGGTACAGGTGACACATGCAGTAGTTACTTAATATGGAAGTGACATGTATTATGACATAAAATGGGTGAAATAAATGAAGTCACTTGACTGGCTAACAGGCTATCCAAGGTGTGCAATGATGTTACCATAATTGTACACCTTTGAACTGGAACTTGTTGGTAGCCACATCACACATTTAGAAAATCAGTCACACTGCATCCAGAAGTGACCTGCATCACAAACATGGTTGCCACATTTACTCACAAAAGCCCCCAAAACAAAACACCTCTGAGCCTATTTTCAAAATATTTTTTCCAAAACACAGAGTGCAAGAAAGCCTTTTGAGAGTGTCACCACTCGTGCCTAACCTGACAACACAGCTGAGGTGTGTGATTGTATCACCTCATAAAATGGGTCTAAAAACCAAATAAACTTAACTGAGTAAAACCAGTGAGGTGGTTGTGCATTAATACAGCTTATAAAAAGGGAAGAAAAAATCTAGTACTTTCATTGGTCGAGAGACATCAGCTGACCGTACATTAACTCTCGATAAGTGCAGTCAGCTGCCAAATCTCATTTTCCTCCCCCCAAGAACACCTGCTTACTGAACAATATCACTAAATCTCCAAACAGAAAAAATATTGAGTGGCTGTCATATTGAAAATCCTAGCCTTTACTACTGTATTTTTTCAACCTATATGCTTGCAAACCAAACCCCACCTTTTCACAAAAAAAATACACTGCCTGCATTGTAGCACCTTACAAAATATTGTCCTACTGTTTTAAAAAAAAAAGTGTTTCCACTATCCAGACTTAAATGAACCTCTGCGGCCTCTGTCTAAACATAGTGTTTACACTGAATCACCCACTAATGCCCTCTAACACTTGGCTCTGACACTGATTGCAAGGAATTTCTTTCAGACCTTTCCACTTTAATTAACTTTAAATAACCCTTCCATTCATTTATTTCAGTGATTCACTCACTGAGCAGGCAGCATGCTAACTCGTTTTGTTTTGTTTTTTAGCTTACTCAGCTGACAGCACGGAGAGGGCTGGAAACTGCAGCAAAACTCATTCTGCTACAGAGTGGCCATGTGAGCCATAAATGGGTGGAATGGCACTGCACTGAGCGGGAAAGGATGGGAGGGTTCACCAATGACCATTGTGTCCAATTGAAGCTGCATAGGACAGATCAAGGGTGGCAGAAGAGCTGAGACAGTGAGCCAACATCTAACAGTTTGGGCAGAATGGCACCACTCTGATATGTAATGCATGGTAGACTGAGGGTGGTGGGTAGGCTGCAATACTAAACCACCATCCCACAATACAGGTGGAGTGGCGTTGCCCTGATGTGCAGCCATAACAAAACACACATAAGGCTACATCACATATGAGGGGACACCATGTTCTACAGCTCACAAGGGGGAGTGAGACAAAGAAGGAGTAGGGATTTGGAATCTGAGCAGACCACAACAAGCTCTTGCACTCAGGACAAAGAAAACAAGAGTAACAGAGTTCACACTGTTACACCTGCCACAACAAAAAAAAGTCATATTCACTGTGCCACCTTCTGGCTTTAGCATTGGCTTACTACAATACTCAGTCTGAAACTATAGTACAAAACAGGGACTTTTTAAATTGCAAAATGAAATGTTTTTCCAGTTTATATTAATTGAAATAATTTTATTTAGTTAGAAATACATTTTGCCATTTTTCCATTACTCAGATTACCAACCAGCAATTTTATAAGTATGATAAGCCACTCCAGGGTGTGCATTAAAGGATTTGAATGCACTTTCCAGGGAGCGTAAGGACACTTGAATGTGGCCTTGTGCCTTACTGCACCCCTAGGATGTGCATTAAAATCCTTTAATGTACACTTTGTCATGGCTTATTACTTACATATAAAATGATGTCTGGTCAATTCTGACTCCTCATTGGGAGGATCTTGTCACATGACACTGCATTAACCTAGCATATGACCCTACTTAGAAGACATGATGGGGGTGCACTAACAGAGAGCACAACATGTCGGGGTCAAAAAGGTTAGTATTCTAATTATAATATCTTCAGGGTCAAAAAGGTCACAATACAAATCAAAGAACACAGCCACATCAAAAACAAGAACCCCCCACCACCACCACACCCACACAGCAACATTGCTAAAGAATCACAAACTGAAAAGGAAATCCATTCAACAACTTTGAAAAAACAAATTCAGTTCTTCCTTCCCACAAATCCAAACCCAGAAAGTCTCAGTGCTGCTCACACAAGGAAAAACATTTTCAACACCTAATAATCACACAAAAATATATTTCAACTCTCTGATTCTACACAACAACAGAAACATGCATACAGGTACAATACATCACTAAAGTATCAGAAAAACTTCTGCAAACATTGCTTTAAAAGCTAATAATACTACATACCTAGAAACAAATGACAGGCCAAACTCTTTGCCTACTTGAACCTTGACTGTCCAACAGTGCACCTGAATGAGGTCATATAACAGCAACCATTTAAAGATACAGCACCAAATTACAGCACAACTACACGGGGGACATGGATGGAAACTGAGGGGTGGGAGTTTCAGGAGGAATCTTAGGAAGCACTTTTTCTCAGAAAGGATTGTGGAGCCATGGAACAAACTACCTGTGGGGATGGTAGGAGCTAGGACTGTATCAGCATTCAAAAGGGGTTGGGATAAGGAGTCTGTTAGAATCAGATCTGCAAGGGTATTTCCCAGCTAGGACCCAGGATCACCTAGGATCTCGGGATATCAAGGGCATACTTGATGGACCTTTGGTCTCCTTCTGTCATCACCTTTCTATGTTTCTGTGTTTTTACACTACTATAAAACTAGCATTATTAACATTGTATAAGTAGAATAAGGTAATTTACCGGGGGGGGGGAGGGACTTATTGTATCCTGGGTGGCCATTTTGTATCAGGTTGAGTGATGGATGGTTCGGAACTCATACAGAGCTGTTGCATGTTGGTACGTTAATATAGCATAATCCTCCCTCTGTTATGCCTTATTCCTTGCATAATGCATGGTCATGCTGGACCTAAACCTGACCAGATTTGTTAGTAGTCACATCACACAATCAGCCGCTCGATCTCTCTACATCTATAACTGACCTTCCATGGCAAACATGACTGCCACCTTTACTCTCACTAAAACATTCACCTAGGCTCTAAAAATAAAGTTGCCTTTAAAACAAAGCTAATTAAACATTTCCCTAATCATTAAACTCTCATTACATATATTAACAAATGAGAAAAATTAAATACTGTTCATAGTTTTAATTACTAGGGTTTCTTTGATCATCGTGAAACGTCCTCATTCTATCTTTACCTGATTATCAGGGAAATGTCTGTTGTTTATCCTACTACAGAAAAAATTGAAGTGCTGGTTCCACATGGGGCCATTGCTGGGTGTATGTTGGGACAGGAACGCTCTATAAGTGGACATTGTGCAAAATTTTGAATCACTGTATTCCATCGTAAACATTCAATGCAATGAATGTGATGAAATACTGAGAAAAAAAGAAACAGGGTAAGGAAGGGAGGCAACAATATACACAAAGAGTGGAACACTGGGTGGGAAAACACAGTTACATGAGCAGAGGCCAATCCAAGCTACTTAAGAAATTTCCCAAAGTTCATAACACCACCTGTATTTGAATCAGTAATGGGTGTTTTCAGGAAAAATCTACTCCCCTCCCAACAACCTGGCAAGTTTAACAGTTTTGAATGCATTTCCAACAAAAATACCTTCATTGGTTTGAAATGCAGATTTCAAACTTAATGTTTTTTCATAAAAATGTTTGCCACACATAGTTTTCATTATCTTTTATCATTTTTAGCTACACTCCCCAAGTTAACCTGAATAAGAAAAATGTTATTGTCTTCAAAGTTAAAATGAAGTATATTTCAGTTAAAGGTCATAATTTTTATCTTTTTAAAATCATTTATTTTTATTTCATTCATTTTAAATCAGACATTTGAAAAGCATTTTATAAGTGCAATAAGAGACTGCAGAGTGTGCCACTATGGTGACATAATATACAGTATGGGTGTAATTTTTTTCCCATAGGGAATCAGTGACACCAAAAACTCATAATACCACTGCTCTGACATGAGAAAGTCACAATGCTATCATTCTGGCATTAGGTCAATGGTATTAGGAGAGGGAATGTTTAGAGTGTTCCATATATTACAAAAAATCACAGATAGGAAACCAGCAGTAACAAGGCTTGTCATTCCATCTTGGGATTCTGGTGACATCATAAACCACTGGTGCGTGCCAGCCCATCAGCACAGCAGTAGCACTGCTGCTTGTGATGTCAGTGACCTGGAAGTGGGAGCAATCTCAGGTTGCTGGAGGTTGGCCTGAGGAGGAGGAGAATTGAACATCCTGGAGGACGTTCTCCTCATCCAAGGAGAGAGGGACGTCTGTTCCTCTCTGCTATCATCACATGGGTGGCCACAGGTAGCAGTACGAGTAAAGCCCCAAAGAGAGGGAGGGTGCTTACTGACTGCAACACAAGCACGCATGCATACTCTTGTCACTGCAGTCCATGCCCATGGAGCAGCCAGGGGAAGGGAACAAGAACATAGGAAAGACTGCCAGCTGACACAGAATTATGCGGCATCCTCCTGCAGGCCCTGCATCACCTACTAGGCTTCCCTGCCTATTGTATCTGGGCTAAACTCTCCCTGATGTTTGGAGAACCTCAGGGAGCTCTGCCACATGGGAAAAAAAGTGGGGCACTGTACCAGGTGGGGGAGTAAGTCCCAGAGATGGTGGATGGCAGTACTATAGAGGATGCTTCGGATGGAGGTCAGTCAAACAGAGAAAGAGCAAAACAAAAATACTCAAGCATTGCTCTCATGATTTATGGCAAAAGAATCCCTCAATGGAATTACACCTTGCTAATGATGATTTCCTATTAATCTCTTTATAGTTGCACTTCTCATGTGTACTTACTGGCCATTGGCTGCTCCTTGTACCTAGTGATGCACCTGTGGCATGCAATTATATCACCATAATGCACACCCCGTCATATCTTATTGCTTACATAATGCACAACCTGCCATGTTTTATTACTTAATGCACTACCTGTCATGCCTTATTGCTTACATAAATCACAACCTGTCTTGTCTTATTATTTACATAGCAAACACATGTGCAATTACAGTACCAACACTGTAGGTGCTGTATGCAGTGTGTGTTGCATCAGTGCTAGTCAAAATTTAAGCAAGGAGAAGCAACATGCCCTATACAAACTCAGCATACTGTAGTCATGCAGTGCTGCCAATATTAAAAATGTCAGTCTGCCCTTGTCACACTGTTAGTGTACACTCACTGCTTACTGTACTGGATATTCCTGGACCTCTGTCCAATCCTGGTGCTGTCCACATCTCACATCTGTAGTCTTTCTGAGTGTTGTCAGTTCCTGCAGAATATAATAATACAGCACAGAATAAGTTTGTGGACTTGAAACATGGTCACCCCCATGGAGTTACTTATCCAAACATGGTATTTACAGGGCATATGCATCTTGGCAGTAGATACCATGAGGTGACATCCTTTCTTTTTTACTTTTTGAAGATTTTACCAGGATGGGCCTACTGATCTCAGAACTGTTAATTTCCAGAGGAATCCTGGAGGAAGGGTATAAGGAGTAGTAAATACATAGCAGTACACAGCAGTACTTTATACATCGAACACTACAAAAAATGACACACAAAGAATAGGTATAGTTCTGACAAGTGATTTAAATCACTCAATGCAGTGATTAACTGGTTCACAGTGAGGCAACTGGGATTCTGGCTTGCATGAAAAGCATCTCCCATAGCCACAGTAAGTTGTTCTTCAGATCACTGTACAGATGCTACTGAATGTCATGCCTCATTTGGAATTTTGCACTTAGGTCTGAGCCCCTAACCTGAGAAGGAATGAGTAAAATACAATTTAAAAAAATATCTAGACATCTACACACAATATATTGCAGGGTAACATGAGATATTATCAAAGAGAAGTGTGGTGGTGGGGGTGGATGGGCAGTGGTAGTGGGCCATACTGACTGCTTCTGCCCACTTAGACCTCAGTATAAATGAACCTTAGTATGAACTTTATTATACAGTATGTTTTGCCAAAAGCACATTGAAGGAGTATGTACAATGTTATTGTGGACCCTGAATGCCCCATATAACCTTCAACAACACATATGCAAGACGTAGATCCCCTCCCATCTGTAGTGTCCAAAATTCACTGTTTATAGCACACATGTGATATCATACTCTGCCATGATAGTATGACTGAGACTGTGTCACCTATTCCAATACCCACACTGGTAAACTTACAGGGAAGTAAAGGCCAAAAGATAACTTTTGTAGGGGGTGAGGGGGGTGTCACACAGCTACATATGCATGACTGATCACTTGCTGACATTTATACAGTCGTTCTGCAGGGCAAACACGGATGGATGTGATTTGGAGTGTGAACATGCCTGATGATCCTGGACAGTATACGAAGCACCCCACCCACACCACTACACCAGTTACTACAGTAAATTGTCATTACATGAGCCCCGAATACTCCACTGTTACAGAAGTCAATAGCTTTAGATAAACAGAACCGGACACATCCTCAGTAACTGCACTTACCTGCCGACAACCCTCCATTAACTGGCACCCTTGAACTGGTAGGCAAGGTAAGGCAATTTTATTTGTTTAGTGCCCTATCCTAAAGGCTTGGAGTACCTTACAGCATTAAAGTGACATAAAACAGTTCCACTAAACATATTGGCACTGGTAGTGCTAACTACATCTTCTGTATGACACAATTAACCCCATTGGTCCTGTACTGTACTGTTCTTTCGCGCATGCAAAATTAGTTACCTCCTGCAACCATCAAACAATTCCCCCCTCCTCTCAGCCAGTTGATCAAGCCTTGGGAGCAGTTCAGCTGTGGTGCCAAAGAGGCATCCCTTCCCACAGGTGATATATTCTACCATGAGGGTGTGTTCCTCCTCAGTGTAGGCCTCTTGCACTGCTTACAGTACCATGCACTTTGCTAGCATTCTATGCCATGCTGTCACAGTGCTCTTTTGGCACTTGTGCACAGACAGACACTGCCTGTACAAGATGTCATGTTCATATTTACATACACAAAACTGTGATTGCAGTCAGATGACTTGGTATTTAACTGCAGCAGATGCATGTGTTGTGGAGTGCACCTAACTGATCATGTGCCTAGCATGTATGACTATATGCACAGTACTGTCACATACAAGACACACTGGCACTCACACTGCATCGACCAGCAATTGCTGACATGCATAGTTATGTGCAAGCTAACACTGTGTGACACTGTAGTGTACACATCATTACGCAACATCACATGATCATAATGACTGTACTAAGCAGCAGTTAGCTTTTTGATTGCATGGTTCAAGTGCAGAGTAAAACGATTTATTTTCTTGGAACTGCAATAGTGCCTTGAGGCCAAAAATGCATATTGGAAAGTAGTGTGCAAATAAAAGAACCAGAGAGTCAACTCACAAAACCACTATTTTCTATATACATCATTAAAACTATTATCGTGTCATTGCCATATAATTCTAAACAGATCCAGAGACAATAGGTTTGACACTTTTTGTTGGACCAACATAGGTTTAACAAAATAAAACAGTCCTTAAGCTTCTGGACCAACCAAGTCCTTCCTCGGAAGCTTATGACAGTTGTTTGGAAAATCTCATTCTATTAACGCCCAGATCATACATAACAAAAAAAACCCAGAAATAATTCTCATCGGTTTAACATTTCTTTTTTAAAAAAAAATAAATGAGGTTTAAATGCAAGGAACCACATTAAGTCAACTGGCATCTGTGAAGCACTCCAAGGTCAAATGTCAACAGACGCAGATCAGAGGAATCCTTCTTCGAGAGGCCAGACAGTTTCACTTACAAATGAATGAGTGGTTATATAATGAGAATACACTACTGATTAAACACAAGATCTTTAAATTTAATACTGGGCATATGCAGTATGAACCCTAGGGCATCACATGGTATACCATCATACCTGACAGTTACTACTACACTGGTGGAGAAGGTATCATATAGTATTTATAACCGGCATCTGTAGAAACTGTATATCTATTATCAAGCATATTTACAGCCACTTCGCTACAATTATGGCTGATCCAGTAAATAGGGACAGTGATGACACTACTGAAGACGGTAAAGAAGAGCAGATAATGGGCACCAGTGTCCAAGACATGTCTGATTTTGGAGGATCAGTGATGCCCCCGTAGCAGACCATACTGTTATTCTCAGACGCCGAAGAGCATGAGGAGGTAGTTGTTGGCATGTAGAGGACTCAGATGAGATCTTCATTGATTAGGTCATTTTCATAATTGCACCTGATGCCTCTGAGGATGGCAGGTTGGGTGAAGCCAACATACCCATAGTTCACTGTGATGCACACCACTGGGACCTACAGTATATGAACTTAACAGCAGGATCTGTAATACCATAGAGACCACTAAGTGTTGAGGTCACTTTTGGGACCACATCTTGCTCAGCAGTTGCCCTTGTCCCCAGAGCATGACATGTCACTACAGGTATGTCTCCCACAGGTACAGGCTGGTAAACAGGAACCCACGCTGTTTTTCCACATCACCTTATAAACATGACAGGTATCATTTTTAAAAATCCTGGATGAGATGTGCTTCCGCACTTCTGCTGTGAAATTACATTTTGGCCAGTATACTATAAATGCTACATGTAGCGTTTATAAGGGAAGTCATGAAATGACTATCTTGAAAATTTGGGGGCAAAATTTATCATAGATCTCTGGATCTGTAAATTTTTGTTGTGGTCAAATTTTTGGTTGCGGAGTTGTAGAGCATTGAAAAGTGTGAACAATCCTCAACTTTTTTGAATTCTTTGCTCACCTCTGCAGCCCGAATGGTTTATCCAACTGGTCTGAAATTTTCAGCGTATATCGGGACTGGGTCAAGGAAGTGCCTTTTGAAGATTTGGTGAAAAGATATTAATCCGTTCAAAGGTTATGACAGTTCAAAGTTTCCCATTATAGCCCATGGGAAAAAAATATATGTTCAGCTTGAAAGTTTCTTAAAGCTTTCACAAAAATGTCCGAAATGTAATAATTACTGCCCCTAGGTAAACACTGTCAGTTGTGTTTACCTAATTGGGGGCTGAGGAACACACTGAGGGCATCAGATTTTCAGTCTCACCCTCAGAAATGCCATTTCCATGATCGGTACCCTGTAGTGTTGGAAATTGCCAAAGAAACAGATGTGGCACTTTCGTGAATGTGTCACACTTTTGTGAAAGTGTGACACCCGCTTCTTGCCCAATTTCAGACACTATACCTGTGAAAATAGCATTACTGGGGGGCAGATTGAAAATCTGATGCCCCCAGTGTGTTCCTCAGCCCCCGATTAGGTAAACACAACTGACAGTGTTTACTTAGGGACAGTAAATAAAGAAAATCATCCCCCAACATCTTTTAGCTTTGATGCAGAATCCTTCATCGAAATTGGTGATGCAGAATCCTGCATGGAACTTCTGTGCCACTTTGTTTGCCCATGGAGGTGCCCAATCCCCCTGTCAGCAGCATGTATCCACCCAAAAAAACTCATGTATCACACTGGGAGCCCACCCCAGTGTGCCAATTTAATATCAAATTTTTCTGACACCAGGATGCCCCCGGTGTGGATGCCCCCCAAAGCCCCTTCTTTTTTTCCCAACATGGGGAGCCCAATTCCCAAGTTGAGTAGAGATCCCCCCTACTAGTGTGGCACACTGGGAGCCCAACCAGTGTGCCAAATGTTTTTTTTTTAAATATACAATTTGTACATAAAGAAAACTGTCCCAGGACATCTTTTAGCTTTGATGCAGACTCCTGCATCGAAATTTGCGATACAGGCTCCTGCATCGAACTTCTGTGCCCACTTTCTTTGCTGATGGGGGTGCATAATCCCCCTGTTGGCAGCAAGTATCCCCCCCCCAAAAAAAATCATGTGGCACACTGGGAGCCCACCCCAGTGTTCCAATGTATTATTATATGTTTCCAACACCAGAATACCCCCGTTGCGGATGCCTTCCCCAAAGCCCCTTCTTTTTTCCCCCGACATCAGGGTGCCCAATCCCGAGTTGAGCAGTGTTCTCCCCACTAGCGTGGCACACTGGAGCCTACTCAGTGTGCCAAATGTTTAAAAAAATAAACTTAATCTGTAAATAAAAAAACTATCCCACAATGTCTTTTCTTTACCCTGCAAAAAGAAAATGGTCTCTTGTCATCTCCCAAGTCCCCTCCCCATCCCCACCCTCCCTCTGTTGCATCCACCTCTCCCCCCACACTTACCCTCTGGAGGTCAGGATCAGTGATCTTCTCTGGACTGGGGACAAGTCTGAACTCTTCAAAGCTGAACTGTGATCTGAGGAATCAAGATAAGCCGTATAATGGGAGTCTATGGGTGTGGGGGGGTTCAACTTATGTTGTTATCTTGGCCAATTTTAGGAATTTTGGCTCCAAATTTTCAGCATGGGGTTTTTGGGACCCCACCTCATGGACACCATCACTATCATTTCATTACTCAGTCCTTAAAGGTGATTTCGTGGTCAGTGCACAGAATCATCTTTTGGGACTGATTAATGAAATGACAGTGCCTGTGTTCATGAGAAGGGGTCCCAAAAGGCCCATGTTAAAAATCTGGTGCAAAAAATCCCAAAAATGAATGCGTTACAAGTGTACATTGCTCAGTTTGTATGCATGCTCGTAACTTCACCAATTTTTAATATTTTCACTCCAGATTTTCAGCACTGCCATTTTTTAACATGTCCTTATGAAAAGTACAGATGTCATTTTTCATACCCTCCCAAAATGTGTTTTCACACCTGTGGTGCATAATGGCACAGTCGCTGTGCGAAAGCAACTTTTGGGATGGAAACAAAATCACAGTGCCACTGTTCATGAGGGGAGGTTTCAAAAAGCCCATGATGAAAAATTTGTAAAAAAGTCCCAAAAATTGACCGTGTTATGAGCATGCGTTATGCTGTTCCTACGTACGCTTGTAACTTCCCCAATTTTTAATATTTTCACTACAGATTTTCAACATTGCCATTTTTTTCCCACCTCCTTATGAACAGTACAGCTGTCATTTTTTACGTCCTTCCCAAAACATGTTTTCTCACCTGTGCCACAGAATGGCTCGGTCACTGCATGAAATCAACTTTTGGGATGGATTAACAAAATCGCAGTGCCAGTGTTCATGAGAGGAGGTTCCAAAACACCCATGTTGAAAATTTTGTTAAAAAATTCAAAAAATTCACTGCGTTATGAGTGTCTGTTGCACGATTTTCTTGCAAAATTCCCCATAGGATAACATTGTGACACCAATGGCACCTTTCGATGCCCATATCTCGAAAACAGTTAAATATATGGATTTCTCGCTATTCGCATCTTAGTCCACCTTTAGGTGAACTAAGCATGGATGGAGGTTTCAAAGTCATGAAAACCACCAAAGTGGATTTTTTTTTCATAGCTGCTCTGGTTACTAAGATATTGACAAATCAGTGTTACATGGCTTCATTTTCTTGTCTGTAGGGCTGCGTTAGGTCACCATACATATGTGCAAGTCAAAGCACAGGACCCAGAGGGCTTGCTCTCTCACATTTGCATACCATTACACAAAACATTTCATTGTTAGGTGAGCTCAGGTCTCGGGAGCTCAGGGCTCCCACAACCACATACCAGTTACATTACACTACCTTTACAATGGAACTGGTGTAAATTTTTCCAGTAAACTGGCAAAAGGCATCTATGGAAAGCATTACTGAGATAGCTGCTTCCACGCCACCTTTCAGTGCTCGCATCTCAAAAGTGGGTGAGGAAAACACCAGTAGTGTTGCAACACTACCTTTAGTTTTGCAAAAGTACCAGTACTGTTGCAACACCACCATTAGTTTTGTGAAAGTGTCAGTAGTGTTGTGACACTACCTTTTGTATCACAAAAGTACCAGAAGTGTTGCAACACTACCTTTTGTTTTGAGAAAGTACCAGTAGTGTTGCAACACTATCTTTAATTTTGAGAAAGTACCAGTAGTGTTGAGACACTACCTTTGGTTTTTGTGAAAGTACCAGTAGTGTTGCGACACTACTTTTTAGTTTCATGAAAGTACCCTATGTTGACATATGGGACTTTTGTGAAAGTTGCAGAATTTAGCAGAATAAGAGCCCCAAATGAGCCAGTTTCTTTGCCATTTCATAGCAAAAAAATGGTTAGGGCTTTTTTTTTGACTGAAATTTGCAGTGTAGCAAGACCTGGCCACACAGATGTGCCTTTTGGAGGTTTGGTCACAAAACTGATGATGGTTCAATATTTACAGTCCTCTGAAGTTGCCAAATTTTCTATAGGATAACACTGCACTGCCCGCTGTACCTTTTAGCACCCGTATCTCGAAAATAGTTCAAAATATGGATCTTTCGCTGTGCTGACCTTAGTACACTTTAGGAGGACCAAGTCCCTGTGGAGGTTTTGAAGTCATGATTACAACTGCAGTGGGATTTTTTCCTTGGTTTCTACGGTTACTGAGATATTGTCACATTAGTGTTGCAAGGGTTCCTTTTCATAACTATTAGGGTGTGGTATGTCTTCGTACTTATGTGTAAGTGGGAGCACAGGGCTCAGAGGGCCCACGCTCCCACATATTCTAATCATGGATATCAGTATGCAAAAATGGGCAGTGTGAGGGGAGTGCAGGGCCCAAAGGGCCCGAGCTCCCACAACTGCATACCAGTTACATTGCACTTTCTCAAAAAGAAGGGAAATTAATTGCAAAAAACATTGTTAATGCAGAAGTTAAGGTTAATAGTACACTGATAAAAGTTTGGAAAATTGCTGTTAGGGTTACCAAGCCCTTTGGTTCCATGCGATAATGGAGATCATGGAAAGGCGAGTACATTGTTGAAAATCAATTTTGGCAATGTACACTCCCGGCACACAAAAAGGGAGTCGGGGACTTGTTTTTTTTTTGTTTATGCCGGGCACTGTGCCCCCACACCCCCTACTAAAGAAATCTCAACTCCAGAGGGGTGCATGTTGGGGGGGAAGATGCAAAAGCAGAAAAAAAATCACAGCGAGGAGCAACAAAGCGAACGTGCGCCCAGAACCAAACCCAGCACCCTCACAACCCTAGCCTGCAACCAACCCACCATGCCACAGGGCCAGCTCGGCAGCCCACCACAGCAGTACACCTCACAAACTCTCCCTCCCCTTCCACCCATGCCATGGCGTGCTCGCTCCCCCCCGTGCGCATGTACATATAGCAACATCCTCTCGCTATATTCGCGTCCTCCCCCATCTGGTTGCCCTCCCTGCTGGTAACCCTGTGCACAGGCACTGCAACTGAGTCACCCTTTTTTAAAGTGCTCAATCACTGTCACCATAATCACAGGCTACCAGCCCTACCACCCCTTCCCCACTCCCCCACTGTCCTCACATCAATAGGCATCGGGGTGTGTTTTGGGGTCATCGGGCCTAAATCTCACCCCATTCTCCTATATTGCACCACCTCAGCTTGTTTGCACATGGAATGGGGTGAAAGTTAGGCCAATGACCCCAATGCACACCCGATACATATTGGTGTGAGGAGGGTGGGGGGGGTTGGAGATGGGGTGGTAGGGCTTGGTAACCCTAACACTGAATTTCCAAACTTTTGCCAGTGTACTATCAACCTAATTGATGCATTAATGATGTTTTTGCAATGAATATATATATATATATATATATATATATATATATATATATATACATAGTTAAGAAACTTTGTGTGTAGTGCCACTCTTCACACAGTGTGTATGCTTTATAATCCCATGCTGGTGAACTGAGTTTGGGGGCAAGTTCAGTGGCTCAGCTGAATGAGGTGATGGTGGGGGGATGGCACTGTTATGTGACACCTCCCTCCAACCAGGGAATGAAAGGCGCAGGGTTATCTGCACAGGCCCAGGTATCACATAGTGATGATAACTGTCCTCTTGGCATAGGGCCCTGCACATCTGCACCCATGGGCTGCAGAGGGCCCAGTGCATTGGCTAACAGATGGACTCTTTGCCATTTGAATCTGCATCTGTGACCGTATGGAAACACAGTGACCAGAAAGCCATGTGCTTCCACAGTCCATCAGACAGATCCCTGAATTTTTGACATCAGCCTCTTAATTTCTGTAGGTGGATGGAGGCTTCCCTTGGTGCAGGACCCAAAGGACTATGAGCATCTGCATCTGTTCACACAGGTCCTCATGGGACCTGTGTGAATGAGGATATGATTCCACTGTCTCAACAAGAAAGGAAATTCTTTGTAAAAATGTCATTAATCCACCAGTTAGGGTTCAACTTAATGCCACAAAAGTAGGAAAATGTGACACTAAGGTTTCCAGCCCTAACTCCTCACCCTAACCCCATAAGCAGCAAAAGGCAAAAACATTAGGGTTTTGGGTCTCTGGAGTCTTGGTGACTCAATTGTGGAGTCTTCTTTGAGGTTGTCAACCCCCTAATGCCCACTCCATTCCCTGAGCAAACAACATCAGATCTGATCTCCTTTCTTCATGCAGGGCTCTGCATGCAGAAAGCTACAGCAGATTGTGTTGGCAACATATGGGGAGACATAGTTATCTACCTTTGAAGAGTGTATCACTATGAAGCACTGGCTTGGAGTGCTACCTTGTGCTTCAGATAGAAGGCTATAGGCTGGGAGAGGGTAGGGATAAGCAATATGGTTGACATCCCCAAAAAAGACCCCACCACTTATTCGCCAAGACTCCACAGACCAAAAACCATAATGTTTTTTTCCTTTTGCTGCTTGGTGGGTAGAGGCTGGGAGTTAGAGTTGCAAACCGTTACACCACATTTCCTTACTTTTGTGGCATTAAGTTGAACCCTAACTGGTACATAAATGAAGTGTTTTGTAAAGAATTGTGTTATGTCTTCTCCAAGCAGATTTTGTTATAATGTTTTAGTTTTATGTACATATAACATTGCCTTACTCATTGTAATAAACACATTTAGAACATGCTTGTTGTGTGTCATTACTTCTCTCCATGATGTGCTCTGCTATCAATCTGTAGTGTAGTGCCCCAGTGTGGCATGCCATGTGCTTATCCCTGGATTCATTCAATGTATGGTATGCAATGCCCTCTGGTTCATCAATGTCAACCATGGGCTCCTGTGGTGATAAACCATGGTGCACTACAATGCTGTGTAGGATACAGCATGCAAGGAATATCTTGCAGCTTTTACTGGGGCTTTACTATAGGGATCCACTGGACCAGACAAAACACTGTACTTACATTTTCAGCATGCTAAAGGAATACTCACTGAAAAAGGAAAAAGAAATCCAAAAAAGAAGTATTACCTAGGAGTCAAAAGACTGGCTGCCTCAAACCAGGAGCATGATCTGGGATCATAATCTCAGACGACATGAAAGTAGGAAAACAGTGTGATAAGGCAACATTAAAAGCCAAGAGAATGCTGGGTTACATTGGGAGGGGAATCATGAGCAGGAGGAGAGGGGTGGTTCTACTACTGTACAGATCACTGGTCAAGCCTTACCTGGAGTACGGAGTCCAGTTCTGGAGGCCTCACCTCAGAAAAGACATAGACTGGGTGGAAACAGTGCAGAGAAAGCTGACAAAAATGATTCAGGGGCTGCAGGACAAGTCCTACAAGGAAAGACTAAGGGAACTCAATATGTACTCCCTTGAGCAGAGAAGCGAGAGAGGGGACATGATCAAAACATTCAAATACATAAAAGGCATAAACAAGGTACAGGCACAGGAACTTTTTCACTTCAAGATGGGCAGCAGAACCAGGGTACATGATTTCAGGCTGCAAGGACAGAGATTCACTACCAACTCCAGGAAGTTTTTCTTCACAAAAAGAGTGGTGGATGCCTGGAACTGCCTGCCCGTAGAAATTGTAGGGGCTAACACTGTAGTGGGATTCAAGAATGTGTGGGATAGACACAAGGGAGCCCTTACTCTAAAGGATAACTAGAGTGTCAAAACAGATCTAAAAAAAGGGCAGACTAGATGGACCTAACTGTATCCTTCTGCCGTCAACTTCTATGTTTCTATGACTAGGTTTCTGAAACTCCAAGTGCCCTAGTTGGTCACATTGTATCAGTCCTCACTCCTGGATGCTGGTCACAAAAATGGGGTCATTAGTCCTGGCAGTAGGATTACCCACTCTCTTCTGTGCTAAAAATACATTAGATACCTGGTGGGGCCATATATATGTACATGTGTTTACTTATCAATCAAATGTCTATATTGTAGTTGTCCAGCCTCAGACACCTGGAAAATGGAGGAATTTATTCAGATGAAGGAATCATGTACTCCAACTGGGTATCATACCACCATGCTGTGGATGCACAAGTGGCATTAAAGACCACCAGGGCATTGTGTGAGTGGAAACCCTTGCGGTTCACTAACAAGTCAGATGGTGGTCCATGTGATGCTTTGATGGCCATATGTGTACAATCTGTTGTCACAAGGATGAGTGATAGTTGGGCACACTGGTAAAAACCTTGCATAGCTACTCACATGTGCTTCTGGATCATATGGAAGCTGATATATTTCTTAGCCATCCTGGTATATGAATTGAGGAACTGATAGAGTTGGCATAATATGGCTTTCTGGGTAATCTCTGTAGTGTTCCCCGATAGAGATTGAAATGTGCCAGTGAAAAGAAAGCACATTTGACCTTCAGCTCCATTCACAGGGCTTTGTTCAGGTGTGTGGTGTTCTGTGGGGTTCTCACAAAACACAACACACAGTCCCATGAGTGTATTTCTGTCCAGCTGGTAATGATCAACTATATGGTTGCCATAGAACTTCAGAAAGGTGTGGCTGGCACACAGTGCACAGTTGGGACCAAATTGACATAGTACAATGCTGCCCACCAGGATCAAGCACTCTTTATGAGATGTTGCAGTTTACTATGTGACAAACTGGAGTAACTGCTGTTGGATTACATTGGTTCTTGCAGTATCCTGCACAATCAAATGTATTGTCCCCAAAAGTGCAAGGTAATGCACATGAGGAAAAGTCAACTGAAAACACGGTATTGGATGGGGGGTTAGACCAGACCTTGGAGAGAGGGGAACTGAGAGTTACCATATGTGACAGCCTCAAGAACACTGCACAATGCAGAAAGGGATATGAAAAAGTGAGCACGATGCTATTCTTCATAGGTGGGGATTTTTCTAGCAGATGGAAAGAAGGATATGATCTTCCCTCTTTATAGGTCTGTGGTAAGGCTGCATCTTAAGGACTATGCACATTTCTGATACCATCACCTTAAAGAGGACAAGGATAACTTAGAATTGGTTCTGAAGAAGGTAACCAAAAAGGATATGTAGACAGCAGGGGAAGACCCAGAAGAAAAGATTGGATTACCTGAATTTTCACTCCCTGGAGATCTGAAGGGAATGGGGATTTTATTCAAATTTTTGAAATCTAAAGAGAAGAAACTGAATGAATTCCCAGCAAATATTCTGTCAATATGAGGGGTCTGCAGCAAGAGAACATAATTATGCTGGTTGGGGGGATTCAGGATGGATGTGAGAAAATAGTTCTTCATGGAGAGGGTGGTAGACAGATAGAACCATCTCCCCTAGGGGTTGGTCAATGTCAAGATGACTGCAGGTTTCAAGACAGCTGTATGGGTATGGTGAAAATAATGGGGGGGGTGGAGGATTGTATGGGGTCCCTCTTGACTAAAAAAGTGGGACTACAGGTTGGGAGCACAGTGCAGGCCCTACCAGTGCTAGACTACTGGAGACTACAGAAGGGGACCAGGCAGACTGAATGCATCAAGGGTCTTTTTCTGCCTAATAAAACTCTATGCTTCTATATTACTTAAGATATCACAGCAGAAACTGTGAAAAGAGCACTTGACCCCGAAGAGTGCTATTGTACATGTCACTATTCATGTTGCAGCTCATCTTCCATAACCTCATCATCCTCATCCATGAGGTCTAGCAGTGTCTAGTATTAGGCTATGGCATGTGTGCTTATGTGTAGCTCTCTCCTTTTATGTGGCTAACTGCAAGCACTAGGGATCTCAGATACTTTTTCCAACTTCTTTTCTCACTGGGCCCTAACAGCTCATTATTTTTTGCACATCTGTTTCAGATATGTGATTGTCCTTTTAATTCATTGCCCCTCCTATTTGCATGTACTGTGTGCCTCCATTTTCTCATATGAGCTACCCAATTGTTCCTTGCAATACATTTCTTTATATACCACACTACTCACTCTCTCGCTTTTCAACACTCTCAAGCACAGTCTGTGCAGCTCAAGCACACTTTGTACCTTGCAAACCATTAAAATATGCTGCCCTCTGCTTTTAATCCCTGATTTGCCTTTGTGCCTTACATGTTCTGTGGATAATTTTGGGTGTGGGACTACTTCTGCCTCTTTTTGTCTTGGATTGGAATTTTACTTTAGTATACTTTCAGGTGCATTTGCTATTATGGAAAAGAGAGAGAAATCCAGGAAAATGAAGAGTCTAGGGAGACAAGGAAAGTAGATTTTGACTTGGTGGAACAAACGGAAATTGGGGACAAGATTTTTGGAAAACAGAGTGATACAGGTTACAAGGTTAGTGAGGAGGGGATGGGTGGAGATAATCTAGTTCAGGAAACCTTGGTGAATAATATACATAAATCAAAAACAAAAATGTTAAAATAAATAGAACAAGCATTTGTCAATGCTGATTGTTGTCTCGCTGGCATTGGCATTGGCTTTGGTAGTGCCGGAGCTAGAGAAGCATAATAGGAATGGCAGTGAAGTACTGAAGAGACGCCAACCCCACTCCCACCTAGCAGAGAGTGACAGGCATTGGGGTGTGAGTTTGGGTCATCATCTATAACGCTCATGCCATTGTACCTCACCCTACCCTGTAGACACTGACAAGTGTCGTGGTGTGCTTTGGGGTCTTTGGGCATTATACCTATCCCATTCCATAAGGAAATACCTTGAGGTGGGTGCAGTATAGGAGAATGGGGTGAACTTTGCGGCCGAACAGTGTGAGGCACACCACAATGCCTGTCACTGGCTGCAGGGTGGGGTGGGGGTGGAATGGCATAAGCATTACAGCCGATGATCCCAAGTCACACCCCTCATGCCTGTCAGTCTGTACAGAGTGGGGTGCTACAGTTGGAAACCCTAACACCATAGGCGTGTGTTGGTATTTTCACTCCAAATTTTCAACATGGGCTGTTTGTGAGGCTACCTCATGAAAAGCGGCACAATCAGTTTGTTAGCTCTAAGGTGTTTTTTCACAGCAGCTATGCCATTTGGTGACACAGGGACGAAAACACATTTTGGGCAGGATGTGGAAAATGACAACTGTATTGTTCATGAGGAGACATAAAAAAATGGCAACATTGAAAATCTGGAGTGAAAATATGAAAAATTGGTGAAGTCATGAGCATGCATAGAAACTGCGCAACACACATCCGTAACCCAATTATTTTTGGGAGTTTATTAGCCACTTTTTCAACATAGGCAGTTTGGGACCTCCCCTCATGAACAGTGGCACTGTGATTTTTGTTAATCTGTCCCAAAAGTTGATTTCCCACAGTGACCATGCCATTGTGCGCCACGTGTGCGGAAACACATTTTGGGCAGGAAGTGAAAAATGACAGCTGTACTGTTCATAAGGATGTGTGAAAAAATGCCAGTATTGAAAATCTGGCATGAAAATATTGCAAATTTGCGAAGTTACAAGGATGCATGGAAACTGCGCAACACATGCTTGTAACACAGTCATTTATGGACGTTCGGCACAAATTTTCAACATAGGCATTTAGGACCTCTGCTCATGAACAGTGTCACCGACATTTCGAACACTGTCGAAGCTGATTTTGCACAGCAACGCGCTATTCTCGCGGATGTGCAAAACACATTCGATCAGGATATGTAAAATGTCAGCTGTACTGTTCATAAGGGGTGTGGAAAAATGCCAGTTTTGAAAATCTGGAGTGAAAATATTACAAATTCCTGATTCGCGTGCATGGAAACTGTGCAATGCTGCGGCTAAATAAAACAGCCATTTTTTATTTTCCCACCAAATTTGCAACATAGGCTTTTTGAGAGCCCCACTCATGAACAGTGGCACTGTCATTTCATTAGTCAGTCCCGAAAGGTGATTCCATACAGTGACAACAAAATCAACTTTTGGGACCGAATAACACCATAACAGTGCCTGAATTCATGAGGAGGGGCCCCAATAACCCCATGTTGAAAATTTGGTGCCAAAATTCTCAAAAATGGCTGAGATATGCAACAAAGTTGAAAAAACCCTATTTATTCCATTATACAGCTTACTGGCATTTCTTCAGTTCTTGGTAGGCTTTGAAGAGTGCAGACGTGTTCCGGTCCACCAAAGATCATCACACAGACTCAAAGGTAAGTATGGGGTGGGGGGGTGGGGAGGCAGGGTGCACAGAGGGTGGGCGTGGGTTGTGGGAGGGGCAGGAGACCGTGAGGGGCCGTTTTCTTTTTACAGGTTTAAAAACAAAAAAAACCATTGCGGGACTTTTTTTTTTGGGGATTTGTACGCTGGGGTGGGCTCCAGCGTGCCACCTAAATGTTTTGAGAGTTCTGTGGCCAGCAGAGTTGGGTACCCCGTCAGCACATACTGAGGGAGACACGAGCCGAGGGGTGGGCACCTCAGCCTAACAAAGCGAGGGGAGACATTATGCTGAAGGAGTGGGCTCCCCTTCAGTAAAATCAATGGGGACGGGGATAAATGCCGATGGGGACTCCCATCGGCAAAAGCTATTGGGGCTGCATGATGCCAAGGGGATTGTGCACCCCCTTGGCACTCCCATTTTAAATGGAGGGTTCAGTATGCCGATGGGAGTGGGCTCCCCATCAGTATTGTGATAGGCAGTGGTGACAGTCACTGCCGCCATGTTGCTGCGTCGGGAGGCATGTTGTGGTCATGCTGCATGAGAGCTTTGCTCTCATTGCAGCGGACCTCTTCTTTGTTCTGGTGGCCACATTAGGGATGCGTGAGGTCAGCGCCTGCTGCTGGCTGATTGGAGAATGAGGGACACACCTTCTGATGCATGCCCTGCATTCCCCCAACAGTGACCACGCCTCCAAATCTGCTACTACCACAAGATGTTGGCTGCGAAAGCGCGAGCCAACATAAAAAGGGAATTCAGTGTAGGACTGAAAGGAGTAAACAGGTTAAAAGTAAAGTGAATAAGAATAAGCAGGAGAAATGGAAATTAGTACCTCAATTAGTAGGTAAAGGACTAGAAGTAATAGAACAAAAACAAGTAATTAAAACATAAGAAAGTCCACAGAAGGTAAATTACCTGGAAGGAAATGGAAAAATGTTTTAAAATACATCAAGAGGTGACAAACTCGGACGGTTTTGAGAAGTTCCTGAAAATGACTTTTGGCTCTGATTTTGTGTTACCTACAGTATGTGAAAAATGCCAAATCTCACCAAAGAGTCAGAATAGAAATTGATTTCAACTGTTAAAAACCCACTGACTACCTATTAGATGTAATAAGTATTTTATGCAAAATGTAAGTATACTAAGACCTATCCCTAATTCAGAGTTTGTCTTGCTGGTAACAGATCAATTCTACACCTTGAATGCAACAAAAGCAAGAAAAAGGAGCTAAAACAAGTGGGACTGGAAATAGATAAAAAAAACATCCTTTGGCTGCTCTGTTCCCAGAAATTTATAAAGGAGTGCAAAAAAATGTTAATGGGGAAAGTAATATTAGAACAATATTTATTTTACACATATTGTTCTGTCCTTAAAGGGACACAGTCATGTACAGTGGCAAACATAGTTTGAAAGCCCTTGAAAAGTTCTTTTGATTGAGGTATTGGGCATACCTGTAGCTGGAAGCAGTCCAGAGATATAGATGACTGAGTCTGTGCAATATAAATACTACATTAGAGCCATTCTTATAACCTTGTGATGCCAGTGACAATCAAGCAGTGCATAACTGGTCTTAACCCTGGGCAAACAGCTTTGCATGACATTGGTGCTTTGTGTGGTGTTTGCAAGGGATTTGCACAGTTTGCGTGACCCTAACATATGAGTATGACACTTCGAAAATGCCAGACATGGAGGACACATGCTGCTCACTGATGGCACCACCATGATGCCAACAGCTACCAACAGCTGCCGCCAGTCCCAGCCATGCGAGGCAGTAAGTGGTGATCTAACCCACAGGGGACATCATGGTAGTATGGCCATACAGCACACACCTGCAGACCATACATCTGTGGTGACCAACAGATGCCAGCACACACATGCAGCACTGTGGGCATGGTGGCCATTGAGGGGAATGGTGTATGGGTGGCCAGACCTCACCACAGCCCAGGTGTGGCCACAAGGCTGGGACACATCATGCAGTGCACATTGGGCAATAGTGGGAATACCCCACCACCTGTGTGCCTGTCGGATCTTACGTGCCCCTCAGCCACATACCACACAACTGTACAGATGCCACAGCACACACAGCCAGCCATGTATATGTCACTGTGAGCATCCCATGCCACAGGTGCAGCATCTGCGGATCACACAACAGTGTAACAGTACTGTCCATTGTCAGTAATCACCTGCAGGCTGGGACTGTCACTGTGTACAGTGCAGTGGTCATCACTGCCCTACATACCATAGGCATTGCTGTGTCCCTCACACTACCGGCCCCCTTGCTGCAGTAGTGTCTGCTGTGCATTGTAGCATGACCTACAGTGTGACGATTGCATGCAGCACCACCACCACCTGTGCCTATGCTGTGTTGTCCCCTTGGGTACGATATGCTATGCTATGCTGTACTGTTTACATGTAGCTTGCAGCTATCATCATGCACTGCCTGACTGACCTACAGGTGAAGCTGCGGTCGGACCTGGCCAGCCTCTGTACTTCCAGACTGACCTACAGGTGGAGCTGTGGGACCCTGCAGTAACGCTGGGAAAACTGCATGCAAATCAGGGCATGATGAGATGCTAATGTGGCTGTTTGCCCAGAGATTACCTAAGGAGGCTCATTTGCATGTCACTTTTGAATATGGCAAAGCTTAGCACCGGGCAAACAGCTTAGCTCCGTGCTAATCCCGCGTAAACACATTAGCTCCATGCAAACGATTCAGGGAATATTATACTGTTTTGCACACTGTACTGTCCCATAGGCTGCTCCCTGCAGCTGTACTGGGTCCATGCATTTGCTGGAACACACATTGGCCACATAGGTCGCCTCTACCTACCTTCACATCACTGTGCACTGTGTTGCTGTTGTGTTCTGCACTTCCTGGTTGCTATATTCAGAGCTGTCATATTACAGGGCTACGTTTGCCCTGCACTCCCAGCCCAGTTTGCCCGGCCTCATTCCCATGCTATATTCAGGGCCTGTTTGCCCTGGACTATTCCTTTTGAATATAGCTTGCTTTGTGCTCCGGGCTAACTTTGCCCGCCAGGCAGTGCTAATTTAGCCCTGGAGCAAAGTTTTGAATATCTGGCCCTCTGTGTTTAACTTCAATGACTTTATAAATAGAGGGAACACAGGCAATACCTGCATTATATCTTATCAATCTCATATATTATATGAGTTATGCATAACTAAGATGTCATTTGATTTATTTGTGATACTTGCTGTGAAATAAAACCAGCCCCTCTGTATACTGTATGTTGGATTTTACATCATTCCTGTGAATTTAGTTCACTTTTACTTATTTGTTTTATTATAATATGTACTGTACACTCAAAATAAAAGATGTTATATTTAAAATTTTTAAAAAAGTATTCCCAAAATGCTGTTAGTCAACTGCATACTTGGAAAGGAGATGCATCACTTATATTTGGAAACATGTTAGAGTCAAGTGCTGCTCATTCCAACCATGTATCTAAAATGTACTTCTTAAATTACCCTCATAGACTCTAAGCAGGTTAGATCAATTCAGAGCAAGAGTACTGTATCTTTAGAATATGGCTCAAGCTTTTTTTAAAATTATCCAAGATTTTAAATAAATACATACATACATGCATGCATAAATAAATAAATAGAAATGTGAAGGCATGAATTTGACCTCATAATGAGGGACACACCATCAATGCGAAATAGGGGCAATGTGACAAACACGACACATTCATCAATTTGTAACCACCTTTTCTTCTTTCTTGGGGATAATCTTACAGAGTGCTAGAATGGTTTTGTACTGTTGCTTTAAAAAATCCATTTCACATTTTGCCTTCAAACAATACAGTGGGTAAACAAATAATAAATTAAATCCCCCCATGTCTCTATCCCCGACTGTAAAACTGTTCCAGCACTAGGGTTTTCTAGGGCATGTTATGAACTCTGTGTAAATGAAGGAACATTGCTCAAGAAACATATATGTAAATTTAATATGGATTCTTGAGTAACTTTTTATTTAATAAAAGCAGTCTCCATACATTTTCTTAAGGTATTTACAAACAGGTAACATGGCTGACAAAACGGCAGTGCTGGAATAGTTTTACAGTGTTGGATAGTATAGGAGGGAATTTCATTTATCATTATTGTTTGTTTGTTTTTTACCCACTGTATTGTTTGAAGTCAAAGTGTGAGATGGACTGAGTTGTTGGATGATAAAACATTATGGGCCAGATATTCAAAGCTTTGCGCTGGGCAAAAAACATTTGCGCAGGTTTAGTGCGGGATTAGCGTGGGTCTGCTATATTCAAAAGACCAAATAGTGCAGGCAAACTACATTAGCGCTGGGCAAAATCATAATATATTCAAGGGGCAAACTGACATGAATACAGGTGCAATGCTATATTCAGCAATTAGCGCTGTGCAAAGTGGTTTTGCGTGACTTAGCATGACACTTAGCGCGGTGCACATTACTGCCCAGGAAAAGCTTGTCTTAACCCTGGGCAATCAGCTTTGCACAACACTATGGCTTTGGGCGGTGTTTGCACAGGTTTTGCGTGACCCTAACAAATAAATATGACACATAGACAAAGCCAAACATAGAGGAAGCGTGCTGCTAAAAGATGGCATCACAATGATGCCATCATCTGCCACCAGTCCCAGCCATGCCAGGCAGTAAGTGGTGACCCTGCCACCAGTGGACAGCATGGCAGTGTGGCCATACAGCACACACCTGCGGACCACACTTATGTGGACACCAACAGATGCCAGCACACACATGCAGCACTGTGGGCATGGAGAATGTTGAGGGGAGAGTGTATGGGTGGCCAGGCTGTGCCACAGACCAGGTGTGGCCACAAGGCTGGGACACATCATGCAGTGCACATGGACCAGTATTGGGCATACCCCAACCCCAGTGTGCCTTTCTGATAATATATGCCCCCCCCCCGGCCTCATACCGCACAGCTGTACAACTGCCACAGCACACAAAGCCGGACATGTATATGTCACTGTGAGCATCCCATGCTGGAGGTGCAGCATCTGTGGGACACACAACAGTGTAACAGTAATGTCCACTGTCAGTAAACACCTGCAGGTTGGGCCTCTCACTGTGTATAGTGCAGTCATCATCACTGCCCTACACACCATAGGCATTGCTGTGTCCACACACTACTGGCCCCCTTGCTACTGTAGTGTCTGCTGTGCATTGTAGCATGACCTACAGTGTGACAGTTGCATGCAGCACCACCACCATCTGTGCCTATGCTGTGTTGTCCCAGTACAGCTGCAGGCAGTAGCACATGTGGAAGTAGTGTTCAAAACTGTATAATATTCCCCAAGCTGTTTGCGCAATGCTAGCACGTTTGCGCGGGTTTAGCGCAGGGCTAAACCGTTAGCCCGGCGCAAACAGCATGCAAGTCAGGGCATAATGAGATGCTAATCTGGATGTTTGCCCAGAGACTACGTAAAGTAGGCTCATTTTGCATATCACTTTTTAATATGGCAAGCGTGTTTGCACTGGGCTAACGGTTTAGCCCTGCGCTAAACCCGCGCAAACATGTTAGCGCTGCGCAAACAGTTCGGGGAATATTTTACAGTTTTGAACACTGTACTTTCATATACGCTGCTTCCTGCAGCTGTACTGGGTCCACGCATTTGCTGGCACACACATTGGCCACATAGTTCACCTCTACTTACCTTCACATCGCTGTGCACTGTTTTGCTGTTGTGGTTTGCACTTCCTGGTTGCCGTATTCAGAGCTGTCTTATTCCAGGGCTAAGTCTGCCCTGCAATTCCAGCCCAGTTTGCCCGGCCTCATTCCCATGCTATATTCAGAAGCTGTTTGCCCTGGGTTATTCCTTTTGAATATGGCTTGCTTTGTGCTCCGGGCTAAGTTTGCCTTCTGGGCAGTGCTAATTTAGCCCCGGGGCAAAGTTTTGAATATCTGGCCCTCTATCTATCTATCTGTGTGTATATATATATATATATATATATATATATATATATATATATATATATATATATATTATAGTGCGCGACCAAGGTTCAGCGGTCAGTTACATACTAAAGTCAAAAGTTTGGGCATTAATAACTTTGGACCCATTCAACAGATTTGCCTGATATTTGGTACATGTGATAGGGCATGGTAGATCTTTTGATCTGCCAAATTGCGTTTTGGTCGGACATACGGTGTTTGCATACGAAACGCGAAGAAAAATGCAAAATTATCCATTTTTGGAGGCAGCTTTCGGGATTTTGGATGTGGCTCTGCACAGCCGTTGTGTGGCATGCTGCTCTGCAAGATGACTCATTTGAAAGAGCTTTAATGGCCAAACATGCTGCTTTTCATTTGGTGAAAAAATATTAAGGCATTCAAAAGTTATGCAACTTTTAATTTCCCATTATAAGTCAATGGGAAAATTTATATGTATGTTTTGCGAACAAAGAATGGGGTTCTGGCCATCTGATCTCACCTGGCGGTCAAAGAATTTGCAGTCTCGTGGTTCAAGAATCTTTGTCCCCGAAGATTTTACAAATTCTTTGATCGCGAGGTCTGCCATCTTGTTTTCCTTTTTACGACTGGAAAAACACAAATATCTCGGCTCAGGGGTCACTTCTGAAGTAAAACTTGGATGGGTTTTACTCAGGGGACCACGATCTATCGAGCCATGGCTTTGTTTTTTTCCAAATTGGTCCAAAAATAGAGTTTTGAGCTTTTGTATTCTTCATTTGCGGCTCGTTAATGATCTTTGATCGCGAGCCTGCAAAATCTTTGATCGCGAGATTCTTTGATCGCGATCGAGCATCGAGAACGAGGGATGAGATGGCCAGATTTTTAATTTGTTTTCTGTAGCCCAGGGGTGCCCTACACAGGTATATGAAGGTGGGTTTTGGTCAGGGGGCTTTGTTGTGCCCCATGTCAATAAAAACACGTAACTTTTCATTATCCCTGGTAGTCTAGTGGCCCCCTCCCCCCGATCATGATAATATACATTACGATCTCTGTTACCCTGGTAGTCTAGTGGCCCCCCATGTATATTTGATTAATATGTCATTATTTTATCCCTGGTAGTCTAGTGGCTCCCCACCATGTTTATTTATTCATATTTGTTGTTTATATTCCTGGTAGTCTAGTGGCCCCCTCATCTGTATTTTATCATTATTAATATCCCTGGTAGTCTAGTGACCTTCCCCCATCGTTTAAAAAAAAAAATAAGCATTTGCTACTTCCTGGTAGTCTGGTATTTACCCCCTCCCATCCTGCCATGCCAGCCCACCCAGCACCTCCCCACTGTTCCACACCCGGACTGGCACAGCCCACCTCTCACCTCCGGCGGCACTTGACTGTGTATATTATGGCGCTAATTCAAACAGGCACTCCAAATAATTTCAGAGTGTTTGAGTAATCTTTCATAATACTCACAGTTGACCAACCCGTGGAAGGAAACAGTGTTCTCCAATCTCTGTAAGGAAAAGGTAAGAGGAGTGCGAAATGGTAGCAGAAATGCGAAGTGAGGGCCACTGATAATAATCTTATTTTAAATGATGGTAGGGGGCATGTAGACTATCAGGGATATTAATAATAATAAAATACAGAGCGAGGGGCTACTAGACTACCAAGGATATAAAGAACAAATGTAAATAAATAGACATGTGGGGCACTTAGACTACCAAGGATAAAATAATGACATATTAATCAAATACACATGGGAGGCCACTAGACTACCAAGGAAACACAGATCTTTATGTATGTGATCATGATCGGGAGGGGCTGCTAGACTACCAGGTATGATGAAAATTATGTTTTTTATTCAAATGGGCTGTGAAGCCCCATTAAAACCCACCCTAATATAACAATTTAGAGCACCCTGGGCTGACAAATGTATTTCAAAATCTGGCCATCTTGTCCCTTGCTCTTTATTTGCGAGCGAGCAATTCCTTTGATCGCGAGCCTGCAAATTCTTTGATCGCGAGCAAAGGACGAGATGGTCAGATGAAATCAATTTACTCAATCTAGGGGTGTGCTAGGAAGACAAATGAGGGTGGGTTTTACTCAGGGTGGCTTCATTTTGATGAACCATGGTGGTGGTTGCCACAAATCTGTTAATTTTTTAAATTTGAAGACTTTTTATTCTTTGATCATGACCCTGCAAATTCTTTGATCACGAGCCTGAAAATTCTTTGATCGCGAGATTCTTTGATCACGATCATGCATCACGAGCGAGGGACAAGATGGCCAGATTAAAAAATAAATTTTCTCAGCCCTGGGGTGTCCCAGGAAGACAAATGAGGGTGGGTTTTACTTAGGGGGGCTTCGTTTTGTCAAACCATGGCGGTGTTATACCGCAATTCTATCAATTTCTGGATTTATAACATTTTTAATTCTTTGTTCATGAGCCTGCAAATTCTTTGATCGTGAGATTCTCTGATCGCCATCTTTGATCGCGAGATAGGGACAAGATGGCCAGATTTTTTTATAATGGAATAGATAGGGAATTTTTACCAATCTCTAACATTGAAAATCTTGGAAATGGTTTGATCTTTTTACTTGAAATTTGAAGGGTGTTTACGGCATGTCCTGTAGATGTGCATTATGGTGTTTATATGCCAGAGAAAATGTTTTTTTTTGGAGATATTGTGTGACGCACTTTACGTGTTGCGGACAGTGTTCTGCTTGTGGTGGTGTCTTGAAATTGATAGGATACGTAGCCTCACTGTCATGGATGTACTTTTCAGTCATTGTGTCTGTTAAATGTCAACAGGTGCGGAACTATGCCAGTGTGACGAATGAAAATCTCATACGTTAAAATGCGATATCTCGGGCATGGTTTGGTCTTGTTACCTGAAATTTGGAGGGTGTTGACGGTATGTCCTGTGGATGTAAATTACAGTGTTTCCATGTTGGAAAATATTTTTTGGCAGACATATGGCGTGGTGCAGTTTATGTTCTGTGGACAGTGTTTTGCTTGTGGCGGTGGCTTGAAATTCATAGGATACCTAGTCTTAGTCTCATGGATGTAGTTTTCAGTCGTTGTGTGTGTTAAATATCAACAAGTGTGGAACTGTGGCACTCTTACGAATGAAAATGTCAAATTTTTACATTTCATATCTTGGACACGGTTTGGTCTTTTTATTTCAAATTTGGAGTGTGTTGATGGCATGTCCTGTAAATTTTAATAGAGGCATTTACGTGTTGGACAATATATCTTTTGCGGACATATTGTGTGGCACAGTTTACGTTTTGTGGATAGCGTTTTCTATTGTTCTACTACATTAACATTTGTTTAGTGGCTGGTTGTGCTGTTGTCAATGTACTTTTTAGTCATTAGCTCTATAATGTGGCCCAACACTTACAAGTTGGTGGGAGCTCCCACCAACTTGGGCAACTTTCTACTTTTCTATTCTTTCTTAAAAAGTAAGGAAATTAAATGCAAAAACTTTGTTAATGCATCAGTTAGGGTTATTCTACAGTGACAAAAGTGAGGAAATTCAACATTAGGGTTCCCACCCCCACCATGCCCTCACCATCAGGCGTCGGGGTGTGCGTTGGGGTCATCGGCCCTGACTCTCACCCCATTCTCCTGCACTGCACCACCTCAGCTTGTTTGCACATGGGATGGGGTGAGAGTTAGGACCGACAACCATAACGCACACCCCAATGCCTCTTGATGGGGGCACAGTGGGGGTGGGATGCAAGGGATGGGAACCCTAATGTCGAATTTCCTCGCTTTTGTCACTGTAGAATAACCCTAACTGATGCATTAATGAAGTTTTTTGCATTTAATATATATATGTATTATATATATATATAATACAATATAATATATATATTACTTATGCTTGCTAATGTATGCCTATTTTGTTAGAATCTGCTTGCAAACTGCCTAAAAAAAGCTGCAATACTTGCAAACTGCTCTTGCTAGGTTGATTAAGTGAAACAACCCTTTCCTTTGCCTCTGTAACTGCCACCCAGACTTCAGGGCGCCAACGGAATCGACCCCTTTCATTTGTAAATTAGTTTTATCACTGGGTAGCTTGACCATTGTTTGGGACCAGTACTAATTGGCTTTGCTTTCTCTTCCCCTTCAGCCGAGAACCCTCCAGGGCTCCCAGCTCATCCGCCACAAGAACTGCGGCCACCGGGAGGTCGGCGCTTCCGAAGCCACTGCCCGAGACCACTTGCTCAGACTCCAGACCCAGAGGCATGAGCCACAAATTTACGACTACCCACCCATCCCCTCCCGACCATTATTATATAGACCTCCTTGCCCCGCCCTCCCCTGCCATTGGCTTTCCTACAAATCTATCCTCCCCGCCTCCCTAGGACGCCCACAGACATATAAATTTTGGGCTGCTGCTTCAGGTTCAAGTGTCACATCCTAACTAACCCACTGCAGTCTCCCCTACCACTCGTCTCAGATCAGATTTGTGACTTCTTATTACTGTCCCTAGTCACTGTGTCATAGTAAATTCTCCTTGCTCCCTACAAGTGGTTTCAGCGCCTACATAAAAACATAGAATTTGATGGCAGATAAGGACCGCTTGGCCCACCTAGTCTGCCCATTTTCCTACCTAACAGATAAGCTGCAGATCCTAGTTAACCAACAGCTTACTTCCTCCTACCCCCCACTAGGACTGCCTTATGTCTGTCCCATGCATTCTTGAATTCGCCCACTGTTCTTGACTCCACGACCTCCTCATGGAGGCTGTTCCATGCATCCATAACCCTCTCTATGAAAAAAATACTTCCTCACATTACCTCTGAGCCATCCCCTCTATCTTCAAATTGTGCCCCTGTTTCTTGCATCTCTTTTTCTGAAAGATGATACCCTCTTGGACTTTGTTGATTCCCTTGAGATACTTGAAAGTTTCTGTCATGTCCCTCTCTCCCTCCTTTCCTCGAGGGTATACATATTAAGCTCCTTTAGTCTTTCTTCGTATGTCTTCTGGTGCAGACCCTGCACCATTTTGGTTGCCCTCCTCTGGACAGCCTCCACTCTGTCTATGTCTTTGCGGAGATGGGGTCTCCAGAACTGCACACAGTACTCCAGATGGGGTCTCACCAACTGTCTGTACAGAGGGATAACAACTTCCTGTTTTCTACTATTGATGCCTCCCCTATGCATCCCAGTATCCCCCAGCCTTCCTTACTGCCTTCTCACATTGCTTGCCCACCTTTAGGTCATCTGATATAATTACCCCCAGGCCCTTTCTATTTTTACTGTTGTCAGTATCTCACCCCCCATTGTGTACTCTTCCCCTGGGTTTTTGTTTCCCAGGTGCATTACCTTGCACTTCTTTGCATTGAATCTGAGCTGCCATACATTTGACCATTCCTCCAACCTTGCCAAGTCCCTTCTCATCCTTTCCACTCCATCAGGTGTATCAACCCTGTTGCAGATCTTTGTGTCATCTGCAAAGAGACATACTTTTCCTTCCAGTTCCTCTGCAATGTCACTTATAAAGACATTAAAAAGGACCGGTCCCAGTACTGAACCCTGCGGTACCCCACTAGTAACCCTCCTTTCTTCACTGTGGACTCCATTTACTATTATCCTTTGCATCCTGTTGTCTAGCCAATTTTCTATCCAGGCTACCACCTTGGGACCCACTCCAAGGTTGGCTAACTTGTGTATTAATCTTT
Organism: Neoceratodus forsteri; assembly: GCA_016271365.2. Lineage (NCBI taxonomy): Eukaryota > Metazoa > Chordata > Ceratodontiformes > Ceratodontidae > Neoceratodus > Neoceratodus forsteri. The sequence continues at coordinate 996,992,731 of CM057458.1, read as the reverse complement.
TGTGTGGGACTGTATCAAGTGCTTTGCTAAAATCTAGGTAAGCCATGTCCACAGCCCCTCCCTGGTCTACTACTTTGGTCATCCAGTCAAAGAAATCTATTAGATTCGTCTGACATGACCTTCCCATCGTGAATCCATGCTGCCTTGGGTGTTGTGCCCCACTGGCCTCTAGGTATTCAACAATTCTTTCCTTCAGAAGTGATTCCATCATTTTCCCTACCATTGAGGTGAAACTAACCGGTCTGTAGTTTCCTGCCTCTGTCCTGTTCCCACTTTTGTGAAGAGGAATCACATCCACCCTCCTACAGTCCTCAGGTACCACCCCATCCTCCCATGATTTGTTAAAGAGAGTAGTCAGCGGTGTCATTAGTTCTACCCTTAGTTCTTTCAGAATTCTTGGGTGAATCCCATCAGGCCCCATTGCTTTGTCCACCTTCAATTTTATTAGTTCTTTCAGAACCCTTTCTTCTGTAAATGGACTGGTATCGACCCCTGTCTTCAGAGTGTTTCTCTTGTTTGGTTTAGGTACCTCCCCCTCCTCTTCCTTTGTGAATACTGAGCAGAAATATTCGTTCAGTATCCCTGCTTTTTCACTGTCACCCTCTACCCACATTCCCTCCCCTTTATTAAGCCTCAGTATCCCTCCTTTGGTCTTTCTTCGCTCCCTAATGTACCTATAAAAGGTCTTATCCCCCTTCTTAACAGAGTTGGCTATCCTTTCCTCGGTTTGGGCCTTTGCTATTCTGACTGCCTTCCCAGACTCTTTCTGCTTTAACTGATAAAGTTCTCTGTCCTGCTCCTTCTGTGTTTCCTTATATTTCCTGAATGCTATCCTTTTCTCCTTAACCTTCCCTGCCACCTCTTTTGAGAACCATAGTGATTTTTTCCTTCATTTTGTTTTGTTGATTTGCTTTACACAAAGGCTTGTTGCCTCTGTGATGGCTGTTTTGAATACTCCCCATTGTTCCTCCACCCCTCCTTCTTGCCTGTTTGCTAGTGCTTTTCTGAGGCACTCTCTCATTTTCCCAAAGTCAGCCCTCCTAAAGCCCAATACTCTTGCTTTTGTATTGGCTTGATTGTATGGCTGTGTATATCGTGAACCACACTGTTTGGTGGTCGCTTGTTCCCAGATTCTAAATCTGAGATTCTTTCTCCGACCCCATTTGAGAGTACCAGGTCTAAGATTGCTCCCTCCCGAGTGGGTTCCAATACTAGCTGCCTGAGGCATGCCCCCTGTAGGGCATCAAGAATGACCCTGCTCTTCGATGTGTCTGCAGCAAAGGTGCTCCAGTTAACATCTGGCATATTCAGGTCCCCCATTAACAATATCTCACCTTTTTCTGCCATTCTGAGAAAGCCTTCTACCATTTCCTTGTCCATTCCCTCCCCCTGAGATGGGGGTCTGTATACAACCCCCATGCAGATTGTGATGCCATTTGTAGGGATGCCTACATCCCTTTGCTGACCCTGTGGTGTGTAGCCTTAGCTGGTGATACTTCTTAGATCAGGTTTACGACTTCTTGTAACTATCTCTAGTCGCTGTGCCATAGAAACATCTCCTTGCTCCCTTCAAGTGGTATTGGCGCCTATATCCCTTTTCAGACCCCGTGGCGCATAGCCTTACCTGGCGATACGTTGCCCAGATTAAGCCCTTACAACTGTTTCTCTTTCTGAACCCCAGACTTTAACCATGGAACTTGCAATCTGGCTCTACCTATTTACTACCTTATGCACCCTACCCTTATCAGGGTACACGCCAGATGGAATTTACCCCAAAGAGGACTCATATCCCCTACCACAAGAATGTCCACTCATGGAGTCCCTATACAACTCATGCTATGCCCCCAAGTTGTCGTACCCACTTTCAGCTGAGTCTCCCTATCGGACAGCCACCGGTATCTTGTTACCTACCCAAGGAATGTTACCTACCGCCCAGTACCTGCATCTACTGGTGTCATACGGCTAGGGTCTTAGCATGTGTATCACTAGGACTGAACAGTACAAAGAATAGGTCCTTGCATTCCTACGCCAATATTCCACTAGCCAAAGAAGGTTTAGTTCTTCCAAATTACCACTTGTTGCCCTGAGGTAAGTTGTACTCCTCCTCTTGCTATGATCAGGTAATGTTAAACTTAACCCTGGTCCTATACAAGCAATTCTTTCACTGTCTGAAGTCACGAAGTATAAAGGTATCAGCTTTATGCATGTTAATGTGTATAGCCTCTTAAAGAAACTCACCTCAATACAGGCTTGGGCTATCCACAAGGAGCCGGATGTACTTGTCATATCTGAATCCTGGCTTCGTCCATCCATGCCAGACAAAGAGGTCAATATCCCCAACTATCTGTTATTCAGAGCCGATAGACTAACCAGAGGTGGTGGTATAGTCATCTATGTTAAGGACAAGTTTACTGTTGCTCCCCTCAACACTACATCAATTGCCAATGCCTTTGAATGCCTGTCCTTAAAAATTGAAATATCTACATCAATGGCCCTCCATGTCATAGAATGTTATAGACCCCCATCCTCGGGGTCACAGCTCCTGTCCCACCTATCATCTACTATGAGTACCGACACAATGGAAACAATTATACTAGGGGACCTTAACTACGACTGGCTGTCAAGCGCATCTCTTCCACTTAAATCCTGCTGTGACTCTCATGGGCTCACTCTACTTATTAATGAACCTACTCATGTCAATAAGAAAAACCCTACAAAAAGTACACTATTAGATGTACTTCTAGTAAGCAAACCCCATTTCTTCTCTCATGCTGGGATCTTTTCTGCTGATGTTAGTGACCATTTCTTTATTGCTGGCATAAGAGCAGTCCCTAAACCAACAGCCTCAGCAAAGTTCTCTACCAAAAGATCAAAACAGAATTTTGACCCACTTGCATATATCAATAACCTGAAAGCCTCACTGCTTTGGCAGACCTTTTATTTGGCCAAATCAGTAGAAACAGCATATGCCATTTTCCACAAAATTGTATGCAGCGCTCTTAACACCCACGCACCCTTAGTCAAAACCCGCATAAAGGCTAGAAAGTGCCGTTGGTTTACAGCAGACATCAAGGCAGCACTATTAAAAAGAGACAAGCTCTGGAAGCTAGCACGCAAATCCCACAAAGCCGAAGACTGGCATCTTTTCAGAACAGCCAGAAACCACTGTACAAAGCTAATTCGGGAAACCAAGTCCAACTTCTATCGCTCTGAACTCGACACTGCCTCCAACTGCCCTACCAAGTTCTGGTCCACAATAAAAGAACTTTCTGGTAATACCACAGGAAACACTCTCCCCTCAAAAATTATTTCTGACAATGTAACTATCAACAACAATAAAGAGATACTACAAGCCTTCAACAATCACTTTGCTACTGCAGGGCTAGCTTTTGATAACTCACCTGCATGCAACCTACACTCCCAGCTTACCATGCAACCTTCAGAATCTAGTCCCTCAGATGCAGTCTTTTCATTCTCTCCTGCCTCACTAAAAGAGGTTGAAGATCTCCTCCTCCTGTTGGACACCAGAAAAAGTGCTGGAGCTGACACCTTCGATCCATACTACCTTAAGATTACCTATCATGTTTTGGCCGTACCTATTACGCATCTATTTAACTTGTCCCTTTCTCAAGGAACCCTCCCCAAACTGTGGAAGACCGCACATGTTATTTCATTTTTTTTTAAATCCGGAGACCCCTGTGATCTAAACAACTACAAGCCCATCTTCCTTCTCCCGGTACTATCAAAACTTCTGGAAAAAATTGTGAATGCCCAGCTGAAATCTTTCATAGATGATACTAACCTGCTAAACCCAATGCAATCTGGTTTCAGAACTGAACATAGCACAATCACGGCCCTTGCCAAGGTGACAAATGACCGGCAGTGTGAGCCAGAGAACAAAAAATTTGTCTGCGCCGATTTTCTAGACCTAAGTAAGGCCTTCGACACTGTCGACCACAGCCTCCTTCTTTCTTCATTAAAAGCTATTGGTCTAGATTCTACCTCCTTGCGTTGGTTCCACAACTACCTTTCTGATAGGCACCAACAGGTCAAGGCTGAAGGTGAACTCTCCCCCTCAAATCTGTTAAAAAGAGGCGTCCCTCAGGGATCCATCTAGGGGCCATTCCTATTTGCCATCTACATCAACAATATAGACTCAGGCATCAATGAGGTGAAAATTCATCTGTTCGCAGATGATACAGTGATCTACCTAAGCCATACAACTCCTGAAACTGCCTGTAGCGACCTGCAAGCTGACTTCAACATACTTCAATACCAGCTCCTTAGTAAAAAATTGCTACTTAATGCCAAAAAGACAAAGGCGATGCTATTTTCACCTATTAACCATGCAGCCTACCCTGCTCTACCCCACATCACCACCCTCCTAGGAGAAACCCTGGAATTTGTGCCGAAATTCAAATACCTGGGGGTCTGGCTAGACTTCAAACTCTCCTTTGCAGACCACCTAGAGGATGTTAAAAAAACTGAGACAGAGACTAGGTCTCTTCTTCAGATTAAACCACCTACTAACTACAGAGGCCAAGAGACAGCTAGTTCAGTCTACGTTCCTTTCCCTAATTGATTACGCTGACTTTATATACAGCCAATGTGCTACTTCACACCTTGGTAAATTGGACATACTTTACCACAGAGCCCTGCGCTTCATCACTGGTCTCCCCTTCTCCACCCATCACTGCTCTTTATATGCGGCTGTAGGATGGACCTCCCTACACTACAGATAAAATAAAAATGCAGCTCTTTAGACATACAGAGCTATCACTGGCAAACTTCCACAGTACATTGTTGATTGCCTGACTCTCAATATGCCTGGAACCTATGCCCTAAGAAGCTGTTCACTGATTTCTCTGAAAGTGCCCAAAGCCCTAATGCATTTTGGGAGAGCTGCCATAGGATTCGTTCTACCGTCACTCTGAAATGTGCTACAGAAATCACTGAAACTGAGGACTCCTGTTAGTATTACTGTGTTTAAGTTCTTATACTCAAAATACATTACAGAAGCCTGCAACTGCTTCCACTGATCCTAGCTCTGGAATGTGCTACAGAAATCACCGAAACTGAGGACTCCTGTTAGTCTCACTGTGTTTAAGACCTTATACTCAAAATACATTACAGAAGCCTGCAACTGCTTCCAATGATCCTAGCTTAGTTACACCCCCTTCCACATCCTCCCTGCTTTTCCCATCCTCCTTCCTTCTTGTATCAGTGCATAACTTGTCCCTGAGCCACCTACTTATCTACCACCCTAAATCTCACCCTCCCTCACCCACCTATTCCGTGTATACCCACAGTATCTCATTCCTTCGCTCCTAGTATTATCCCAGTTCCAGACCCCCCTTCCACTGGCTGCCCACTTCTCCCGACACATGTCTCCCCCTTGAAACGCCTGGGTCTTTTTAAACTGACTATGTATGTCTCTTTGCTTGTAGCATCCACTTCAACTAATCTCTTCGCTGGACTATAATGCCTTTACCTTACAGGAATACTAAACCATGTATGTTGTTGTATCTGGTATAAATTTTTACTGACTTGCAACCCTATTGTTATGTATACCCTTACCGACTGTCTTTTACCTGAACCCAAATGTATTTTTACTTATCCTGTCTATTGCAGGCCTACCTGTACTGTTGTACTCTTGCATCTACTCTCTATTTGTCTGTATGTAACTGCATTGTTACTTGACTTGTGTAATGCAGGTCCACCTTGTAAATGAGCTTGCTCAATGGTGTTCGCCTGGAAAAATAAAGAATTTGATTGATTAATTGATTGATATGTATATATGTGTGTGTGTAGTTTACATTCAGTGCAGTGGTTGTGGTGGGACTTGAAATTACAAAGAAAGAAAGTGTTCTGATGTTCCAGCTCAGTTTCTGTTAGCTAGTCACAAGCTTTTCCTGTGCGGTAATTTGTACCACGCTAAGGGTCGTGCTAAGTCATGCTAAACACCTTAGCGCAGCGCTAGCCACTGAATATCCCATAGCACCGGCATTCATGTTCAGTGTGCCCCTTGCATATAATTATGGTTTGCCCAGTGCTAATGCGATTTGCTTGTGCTATTTGGCCTTTTGAATGTAGCAGACCTGTGCTAATCCCACGCTAAACCCACGCAAACGGTTTGCGCACCATGCAAAGCTTTGAATATCTGGGCCAGAGATTTTAACTCTCGAGACTGAGAACTGTAACTATTATGAGGTTATCAGATAATTGTTTAAAGTGGAGGTTCCTGATTGTGACAGTGGACTTGTAAATCACTTAGATTCTTGTCCCGTCTGAAGTGGATCCATGGCATTTGCCTGAAGGTATAACCCAGGGAAGGATATATGGCAATCTAGGGATCAAAGTAGTCTCTTTTGGAATATCTTTTGCATTTTAATATTAATTACTGAGGATTCATGCAGAATACCTCTGATCCTGAAATATAGTTTTTGGCTCTTGCAATTGATGGCTGTCTGTACATTTTTTGCAGTTTGCATTTTTTCACACAAATGAATGCATTTTTGGTATCAACCATGTGTGCCTAGTGTGTGTCTGTTCTTTCAGCCTAGTCTGTCATATTTTCAATAGATACAGTATATAATGAAAAAATGTTTGTCAGTAAATGGATTTGCTTGCAAAATTAATAAATATTATTTTACAGTATATACAGTAATTTACATAAAAATGCACTTCAGTAAGCAGATTTGCTTGCAGATTTAATAAAATATTATACAATGGCAAGAACATTTCCTGGACTCTGATTGGTCAGTGTGTCGCTGGCACAGTGAGGTTATCCCAACACAACCTCACTGTATGGATGACCTCCACCTCTATTTCCTCTTCTCTTCAGAAACAAGATATAATGCCACACTAAAAATGTACTAAAAACATTTTTTAATTGTTTTTGTATTTTGTATAAAAACGAGCCATTGTATAATAGCAATAATGTACTCCAGGGTGTGGGTTGTGCTGGGATAACCTCACTTCAGGGACGTTGGACACACTCGGCCTCTGTCCTCGTGCCCAACCACCCAGTTGTGAGGTTATCCCAGCACAACCCACACTCTCTCATGCATTATTGCTTAATTTAATCTATATACAGCAATTTACATAAAAGTGTACTTCACACCCAAAGAGGTTGAATTATAGTGATCTGAAAAAACATTTCAGAAGTAGATGCTACTTTCTCTGTTTTACCCTTGTAACCAAGTCATACTTTTAATTACACTCATGGGCCTAATGAAAATATATTTATATGCATAACCATGTTCCTTTGTCTTGGAAACTTCTTTGATTTTTAAACAACAATCACTCAGCAAGTATAAAATGTTCTGTATTGAAAGACAGCCAGGCATAAAAAGCAACTCATGCAAACTAACACTGGTAGGGGATATGTTTGACAATAGTTTTCTCTAGGGAAAAAAAACAACATTTAGGTCTATGTCTTAAATAACACATTATTGCTAATTTATGTTATATTCCTTATGCCACTCCACTCCATGTACTTAAAGATCGAGAGAGGCTTTTTTCTGCAATCTTGCAAGATAAATAAAAGTACTAAACTCTTGCGAGCAGCATGCTATTTATAGATACTGTAACTAAACTAAACTAAACATTTTGCTCTTCAATAATGCTCACAAGAGCAATATATCCTGAAGCAGGCCTATTATGTCATTAATCCATAGAAATGTTTATATTGTGCTGTTCACTGTTACTCTTCACAATGAAGCATAGCACTTAAAAATAAATGTTTAGCAAACTTCTTTTTTTGTAGATGTCAGTTTGAAAAGGGCATGACCTGATATTGTTGTCACCATGCACCCCATGCAAACATTGAATAGTGACAAGTATGCTGGACTTCTTGAGCAATCACCCTGTCATCCAATTGTTTGCCCTATTTTAATATGGTATTTGTCTGAGGTGCAAAGGAATGTGCACATTGATCATTTTTGCAAATGAGTTTCAAGAAGCCAAGAGTGGTGCATAAGAAATATGGAGAGAGAACCCGTTTGCATTACCTTGAACTGTAAGCCTGATGTTATATTCTTCAGAATTGTAGGATGCTGCTTTCTCAGCTTTAGCAGGCTGATATGTTTTTGCCACCATACCATGTCCTAATACCAGGGTTGCTGACAGGGTCTTTTTTTATTTTGCATCTATCCAGGTCCTATTCAAGAGTTTTTGCTGCAATCAGTTTATATGAGTTTGTGATGCCAGGTCATGCCCGAGTTCCAAATGACCAGGACAGGCATAACATAATTAAAACTGTGAGACAGAAAATTAAAGTTCCAAATAGAAGTCCAGCCACAAACAATAGATTAGCCAAAGAAAAAACTTTAAAACTTATTCCATGATTGGTTCAGCAACAACAAAACATTCAACCAATACAGCATGAGCACAATTCTAGATTTTCCATTACGGACTGCAAGAGGCTGAAAACGATAAATAACTTGCCAAGGTAACGAACAGACACACATAATGAAAACAAAGCACATCTGACAGGATTGGGGTGTAGTTGTAAGAGGGGAAAGATATGAATAAAGTGCAATTATTCCATGATGGAAAGTCAATTGTCTGTCACTGGGCCACCAGCATCTAATTTTTAAATTCAGTCAAATGCCATCACTGACTAGAACAAAGCTATCCATGTAAACACCAATACGTCTACATGTCCTGTAATTCAACACCATTTTCAAACTGACATTTACAAAAAATAAAAAAAAAGAAGCTGGCTAAACATTTATTTTTAAGTGCTATGCCCACAATGAAGAGTGACAATGAATAGCGCCATGGAGCACTCACGCTTGATGGCTGATTGAATCAGTCAGCATGGAGGCTGTGACATCATGCTTTCTTACAGCTAGAAGATCAAGCTAATAGCCACAGACAGAACAAACCACTGATAGGCAAGGGGTGTGATTGCTCTTTTTGTAAAGAGGAGTCACTTTGGAGCACTATGAAAGAACCAACAGAACAAACAGTGTCTGAGAGTCGATCTGGGTCAAGCTAGGGGAAGGGAAGTAAAAGAGTTACCCTGGGGGTGTGCTACAGGGCCACAAACAGCTCAGTGTAGCATAATGCACAGCTGGTGGGGAAATTAAGAGAGCAGCAAAGACACTGTGGTGCTCTTGAGGAAATTCCAGCTCCCAGACATAGACTATCATACTGAATGGCTAATATCAGGGCTTAGACAGAGTTCCTACTGTCCTTCATGGTGGTTTGAGGTAAGCCTTGACATGTTCTCAACAGTGGGGATGGGGTCATCACCAATTTGAACAGGAAGGAACCAATGGGAGGCAGTGGCCATAACCATGTAACTTTCTCTCTGGTGACAGTGAGGACAGTCCAGAGCTTGTCCCACCAGGACCTGAAACATCAGAATGGTGAATGTTGCCAATATGAAGGACATGGTGTAAAAGGTTCTGGATCAGCTGCATGATGGTACTGTAGAGTACATCCATTACAGAAATGTAAGTGTGCTGCATACATACAGAGTGCATGCCACATGCTTAAGTGTGCAATGTTTACATGCAGTTTGCATACACAAAGTGAACCTATGAGAACCAGATCTAAGAAGTACATCAGGTTCAGATGCTGCTAGTTTGACATGTTTGCAGAAGGTAAACTGGTGCGAACATCTTCTAAAAATCACATCAGGTTCGTATGTTGCGTGCTTGACGTGAGTGCAGCAGTTAAGCTGGTGTGGACATCATTTAAAAATCAAATCAGGTTCACATGTTGCATGCTTGCCATGTGTGCAGCAACTAAGCTGGTGCAAATTTCATCTAAAAAACACATCAGTTTCTATTTCTTATACTACTGCTTGCAATTAGAGTTATTAAAATACTTTTTTCATTGGCTTCCCATTAAAATTAGGCAAACTCATTAATTCTGATCCTTTTGCAAGTTATTTAATGGCTTTTGATTTTTGTTATTAAATTGTCATTAATTTTTTAAGTATTGTTTGCTTACTGCATTAAATGCCTGGGATATACTCAGCCAACATTTCATTTCATTTTATTGAAGGGTTAGACCATTGATAATAAACTCATTTAAAATAGTGACCCAAGGCATAACATATAACATTTTACAAAATTACAAAACATGCAAAAGACCATAAATACAGAAGAAATACATGGAATAAATAAATACATTACACATCATAAGGTAGCAGCATTTCTGATGAGACATTATATATACCATGCATATATAATCAAACTAGACACAGTAGGGTTTGATTTGCATAGTAATAGTGTCAACAAATCATTGTTTGAACATTTTCAATGATGGAGGTTTTATATTTACTGATTGAAACCTTGAGGGAAGATTATTCCACAGCTGAGGGATCATGTAGCTGAAAAAAATGCTTAGATCTTTGCGTTGTAGATTTTTTTTTGTGTGTGTGTAATCTTTTTTCCCCCTCCATCGCACACTGGGACCTGCTCCTCCTTCAAGCCACCTAGTACTACCAGTGACCCCTTCCTGCAATTCCCCCAGAGCTGCTTACCTCATATTTGCAGCCTTCTTTCGGGTTAGCCTGGCATATCCCTTTGCCGGGAGGGTCTCCCTCCTTCAAGAGGGAAGGCACCAGCCAGGGGACTCCAGCACGCTATTTCTTTCTTGCCAGGGTGCTGCTGAGGTGGAGGTTACTCTGCCGGGATTGCTCGAGGGCATCGTCGGGGATGGCTGCCGTCATCCTGCCGATCCCAGTGCAGTTTCTGCTTTTCTGTGGTGTTCCCCTTAGTGCTATCCCTCTGCTGTGCTCCCAGTCTCCACTGGGGGCCACTACAGAGCGATCATGCATCCCTAACCCACCCCAGGGGAGGAGAGCAGTCCCACGGATGCTCAATCCTACCCCTTGCCCTGCCAACCCCTGAGTCCATTCCTGAACCCGGATCACTGGTGTGGTTCGAGGTGTGGTGTCCAGCACCTCAGCCCTCTGTGCCTCTGGGCTGGTGAGTTGTAGATTTTGTGACAGCTAGTTCCCTATATACTGCTTTCCTAAGGATTGGATTCAACTCCCTAAATTTTAATTTTTCTTGAAGGTAGTCAGGTATACAACCCAGAACACTCATAGGTGAAAACCACCTTGTGTAGTTGCCTCCTATTGGCTAAGGAAAGCCAACCCAATTTAGCATACATCCAACAATGGTGGGTATCTCTTGGGCATTGAAGAATTAGCCTTGCACATCTATTATACAAAATCTCCAGCTTCTGCAATTTGACCTGACTTGCATAATCATAAAGAATATCACTAAAATCAAACAGTGGAAGAACCTGTGTCTCAACTATTTTCTTTATCACATTACTCCCTAAACAAGTTTTGTAGCGATATAATACCCCCACTCTTTTACCCATGGACCCTATAAGTTTATATGCATGGGTATTGCCTGATGCAGATGTTTCTACCCAGTAGCTTAAATATTTATAGTGAGAAACCTGCTCAAGCCTGACCCCCTCTAAATCCATTATATTCAGTTCTGAATATTTTTTTTTAATTTTGAACCAGACCCTAGAAATGTACATTTTGTTTTACTAATATTCATTTTTAACTTTGATTTAACAAAAAAGTTCTGAATGTCATCAAAACTAGATTGCAGATTTCTCTCTATCACATGCAGGGTACATGCCGAAGTATAAATAACTGTATCATCGGAATACAACTGGTATGTCAATCTATTAACTACAGTATGTCTCCAAATTTACCTAAATACAACAAATATAGCAGGGGACCAAACACAGATCACTGGGGGACCCCACAAACAACCAGTAAAGGATCTAAGGTCACATGATTAACCGTTGTAACCTGAGCTCTCCCTCCCAGGTAGGATGCAAACCATTTCAGGGCAGATAAAGATAGTCCTATATCCCTCAAGTCTCGATAGCAAAATGTGATGGTCTGCCATGTTGAAAGCCTTGGAGAAGTCAACAAAGATGGCACCAGATGTGCGAAGAGGGACCTCTGTGTTGTGTAGCCTGAACTTTTTGTTTTGGGCCATGCAAATCCCCTTATGCATATTTAGTGCTACAAATGTGTTTCTCAATTACTGTTATGGCTCACTTACTTTTCCTTTGTCATTCTGTGTGGAGCACATACACTATGGCCATGTTCAGCATTCTTTTGTGCCGAGTAAGGTCTTGGAGGCATGCACCATACCTCACATTTTATCATTAAAATGAGGGACACAGGCCCTCAAAATGAGGGACACTAACCCTCATAATGATCAAGATACATCCAGAAACATGGAGATACAGTACCTCAGAACACACTGGAAACCATTGTATTTACTTGTACTGATGTTAGCCCCAGAGAATTAAATTCTACCATAAACCAGAGGTGACATTTAGGGAGGTCGGAGGGGGCAATTGCCCCCCTCCCGCATTTGGCCTAGATTGTTCTTATGGTGTGGCAATGATGGCATTAAATTTGGCTTTAATCTTTTGCACAATAAGTGCCCCCCTAACCTGTGTTACATGCATGCTGCAGGTGCACTCCTGACTCAACTGTGTCTGTATTGTGTTGTCCACACTCTCCACCTATTAGCAGTGGCGACATCACACATGACATGGAGGAGCTCCAGCCAAGCAAGAGCACATGAGTCACACAAGTGGGACACTGTCTTGCCCACCACAGAGCAGACAGGCTACACACTACAGCTTGGAGGAGTCAGTGAGCACTGAACTCTCAATAGCATGGTTGTGGCGACATATTTTGTTGGTTTACTCTTAGTGAGTATCCATATCCCTTGGTTGCTGAAGGGGCTGGGGGTGTGAGCTAGAAGCTAACTCAAGACTAGGCTATCTACTTAAACTACTAGGCTCACCTCACAAAACAAAAACCATCATGGACCTAGGCCTTGCAGCAGCAGTGACAGTGGTGTTGGTGGTCTTCATAGGCCTTGATCAATGCAGTGCAGCAGCAGCCACAGCAGCAGTGAAGCAAAAAGCAAGCAATGCAGGTTGACTGGGTTCAGTTGGTGAGGTGATTTGGTGACAGACCATGTTGGGGACCTGGGATGATCTGTTCTAGCATTCAGCTTCAGGCAGAAGGACAGAGGAGGAGTGGACTGGAAACTGAGCTGGTGGCACAATGGGCTATGCTGCAGGTTCTGGCCAGATGGCCGGGTAAGTAAAAGTAAACAATCTTTTTACAGGGGGATTGGGGAAGGAGAAAGGACCAAAATATTGATGTGTTTTTCACATTTCTGCATCTTTAGGTGGTATTACTCCCCATATGGGATGGGTATTGAATGGAGTGTAGTTAGAGAGAGAACTTGAGACAACATTTTGTTTTAGGGGGAGGGGTCAGAACTTCAACCAGGGAAAAAATGGTTAGTAACTGGGTGGGTTTAGGCCCAACTTTGGCACAGTGCTCTGGGACATAGACAGATGAATTTTATACATTAGAATTTTTTCTGATTTGCATATTACTTTTCAGTTATGACAAATAAGTTTTACCTTTTAGAGATGTTCCAGACATTGAAGAGTTTGCCGCCTATGGGCTAACTAGCACCTGGCCTCCACTGATTGTTGGCTGCCCCTGCTGAAATCTGAAATGGCTTCCCTGTCATAAAGTCAAAATTTACAGGACATCCTCTGTGTGAGAAGCATGTTTTCCATGAGGGATAGATGAGGGGCAGAGCAGTTTTCAGGGGTAAAATGAGGGCTGTCCCTTGCATTAAGGGGCAGCTTAACAGTATGATATGCATGGACTATTGGGGCCCCACTATAGTCAGGCTTATGCCTCCCCCAGTGAAACTATCCTCCACATCCCCTCACTCAGGCACATCATGAAATAGGGAAAGGGAGAGTGCAGGGGTGTGCCCCATTGAAATGAATGAAGGTATTCTTTTATTACTATTTTATACATTATTGATGGAGAGTTAAAGACTAATGAAGGCCACTTCTCAACTAACCAGGTCCTTCTTTGTAGAACAGTAGCCTTCATTATTTTCCAACTAGACATCATAATGTATAAAATAGTAATAAAAAACATAGTTCCATTCAATTCAAGGGGCTTCACCCCTACACTCTGACCCATGGACATAATCTCTTAAAGACTCCCACCTCTGGCATCCTAGTACCCAGGTAAGAGACTCTTGACATTGTCTGCAACAGTGTGGCTGCACCCACTATAGCGTGTGTGCATGGGGGGACTGGCCTTGTGGGTGACTGTTGAGTTATTGCTACTTTTATATTTGCCCCTTAAAGTCTGTTTGCATGGAAGCATTCAAAACTATGGAGAGAAAATAGTAGGAGTACAGGCCAGACAGAAGTAATTAAGTAGTCCTGTGGTAAGTGTGTGTATTGGGGTGGGAAGAACCGCATGTTTTTCCATTGGTATGTGTGCTACAATTCATCTGTGCAGCTGAGATGAGGGAGAACAAGGAAACTAAAAATTATATCAGTGGCAATAAGCATGCCACATGCATGCAGATGTATGTAGATTTGTATTGAAGTACAAGCAAGCCATGCATATGCAGGCAGTATAGCTTAGTGGTTAAAGGCACTGAACTGCAAACCAGAAGACCTGGGTTTGAATCACATCAACCCCCACTTATATGCTGTGTCATCCTGAGCAAGTCACTTAACTTTTATGTCTGCAGTCATCAGTGACCACTTGTTTTTGCATGGATGCCACATGCATACAGTCTGTTCCAATTTAACAGAAAAAGCATGATTTCCACACTTGCTTGCTGCATGCATGCCACATGCATGCAGTTGGTTCCAATTTAACATTTAAATCATACTTGCAGCACGCATATCACATGGGTAGTTTTATGTGCACAGCATGAAAACATTTTATATAATAATTTCTGCAAGGGATGTGTGATTTGTTGTAGAGAGTGCTTAGATCAGTCACAGAGGCTTACAGACCTCTAAGCAATAAGGGAAAATGGGTAACAAGTGCCCCTGGCTCAAACAGGACCTAAGGCAATTGATCCTAGAAATGTAAAAATACAGAATTTGTTGGCAGAAAAGAACTGCCTGGTCTCTGACAACCCTCCCTCCTCTCTGCCCTTTTCCTAATATTTTCTTATGTATATCCCATGCATGCTTGAAGCCCCCTACTGTTTTTCACCTCCACCACTTCTGCTGGCAGTTTATTCCAGATGTCCACCACTCTTTCAGTGAAATTGTACTTCCTCACATTCCTTCTATACTCCCCCCACTTCACTACATGCTGTCTGGTTCAGGTTCTCATGTACAGTTGACAGAGCACCCTCTTCCCCCTGTACAGCATGTTTAAGCCTCTCTCTTGTCCCCTCTTGCTATCCTGTCTTCCAGAGTGTACCTGTTGAGATCCCTCAGCTTCTCCTCATAGGGTTTTTCTTGCAACCCTGTACCACTTTAGTTGCATTTCTCTGGACTGCCTCTGCCCTGTCTATGTCCTTGCTGAGGTGTGGCCTCCTGAAAATACCACAGGTGGAGTCTCACCTACGAGAAATATAGTGGCAACACTACCCCCCCATCCTCCTGGAGATACCTCACCCTATGCATCCCAGCATCCCAGTAGCCATACCTACTTGTTTGTCATATTGCCATGCCACTTCAAGGCTATCAGATATGATAACCCAAAGGTCCCTTTCTTGCTTAGTCTGACAATATCCCCCCATCCTATACTCTGTTATTGAGTTCCTATGCCCTAGGTGCATGATTTTGCACATTTGGCATTGAATCCCAACTGTCATGCTCTTGATCACTGTTTGAGTTTCCCAAGACTACAATGCATTCTTTCCACCCCTTCCTTATAAATAGGGATGCAGTGAATTCCAATGGCGGAGCAATTCGTGAAATTTTTCTGCATAAGGTGGAATTTTGCCTATGCGAAATTTCTCCTTCCGTGGGTGAAATTTTTCCTTCTGAGGTGAAATTCTGCCTTCCACTGGCAAAAGTTCACCTTCTGTGGAAGGTGAAATTTCACGGCAGAAGGCAAAATTTCGCCATTCCACCAGGTGAAATTTCGCCACTCCGCCAGGCAAAATTTTGCATTTCACTCAGTGAAATGGGCAGAATTTCACAGATTACTCTGAGAAGAGAATTTCACTCACTTCGACCACCACTACTTATAATCCACCCTATTACAGATTTTGGTATCATCTGCAAAAAGGCTTGCTTTCTCTTCCAGTTCATCTGCAATGCCACTTATGAAGACCTTAAATAGGATTGGTCCCAGTTCTGAGTCCTGTGGCACTCCTTTGGTCACTCTCCCATCATTAGAGTGAGTGCTGATAACCACCACCTTCTGTTGCCTATCCTTTAACCATTTTCTAATCCAATCCACATCTTTGGATCCCACCTGCAGGTTGTTCAATTTCTTACTCAGTCTCCTGTGTTGCACAGTGTCAAATGTCTTGCTAAAGTATAGATAGTCCAAGTCCACTGCCTCTGCTAATCTATGTCCCTGGTCACCCAGTCAAAGAACTCAATCAGATTTGTCTGGCATGACCTCACCCCCCCATCATGAATCCATGCTACCTTTGATCTTGGAGCACTCTCAATTCAAGATACTCTACAAGCCTTTCCTTTAACAGTTTTTTCATTATTTTTCACACCACTAAGGTGAGGTTCACTTGCCAATAGTTACTAGCCTCTTCCTTGCTGCCATCCTTATGTAGAGGGACCACATCTGCTCTCATCCAGTTCTCTGAAGCCGTGTATGATACCAGTGAGCTGTTGAATAACATCATCAGTGAGGCGGCAATCCCCTCCCTGAGTTTTTTCAGTATCCTTGGATTTATTCAGTGCAGTCACATAACTTTGTCCACTTTCAGAGCTCCAGGTCCTTTCAGGATTCTTTCCTCTGAAAATGAGCTTAAATCTGCCTCCCCTTCCCTTTGTTTCTGCTGATTTTTGGTGATTTGTCCCCCCTCCCTCAACCTTGAAGACTGAGCAGGATGTCAACTTTTCTTGTTTTTTTTCCTGTGCAATCTCCCTCTGCCATTCTTTTTATCCTTACCATTCCTCCCTTTGCTTTCCTGTTCTCACTTATGTACGTGCACAAAGTCTTGTCCCCATTTGCTACCACTTTGGCTATCCTTTCCTTTGTCTGCACCTTTGCTCCCCTCACTTCCTTACCTGCCTCCCTCTGCTTTTCCTGGTACATCTCCCTGTCTTCCTCCCTCTGCATTTCTTTATACCTCCTGAATGCCAACCTATTTTCCTTCTGCATTGTGACCACCTTCCTGGAGTATCATACGGGTATTTTTTCCTTTTGCTTTTACTCACTTCTTCATGCAGTGGTTGGTTGCCAAAATGACACCCTCTCTTATTTTCTCCACTCTTTTTCTACCCCTCCCTGGCACCCCCCCATACTAGACAGTTTCGGAGGCAAACTCCCATTACCTTAAAAACTGCCCTCCTAAGGTTCAGGACCCTTGTGCTCATGTGGTTGGCCTCCTCTCACATCTTAATGTTAAACCATACTGTGTGGTGGTCACTGGCACATAGGGGGCTGTCCACTGTGGTTTTTGCAGCGCTGTCTCTGTAAGCACCAAGTACAGCACTGACCTGGTCTAAACAAAAAGTCATATCATTAGAAACAAATGGGTTGCCTCCAGGCCAGGCAGGAGTACAGAATAGCACTGATGAACTGCAAGACTAGCATTAAGAAAATCTAGGAGGAGTGCTGAAAACAAGCACAGCAGTAGATGCTGTGGACAACACCAAACAGTTCTTCCACCACCTAACCAAAGTGGGAGGTAAAGGAGGAGATTGGGCCCCAGGAAGTGAGATGAGGAATAATCTGTGAGAATGACATGGTGTTGGATGAGATTCTGAATTAATATTTTGTTTTGGTGTACAGCAAAGAGGCCCTGGGCAAGGCAAAACACAGCAAATTTATTTGATAGGTGCCCATCCAGAGCTCTGACCGTCATACAAGCAACACTTTAAAATTGTATACATGTAATCTAAAACAGGTCAAGATACATGTGGCAGCCCTAAAGAACAAATCCTTGCCAGAGCCGATAGAGCTGCATGGGAGGAATTTGGGGTGAAAATATTGAAAACTACCCAAGTTACAAGCCTGCATTAGCAAAATGTAATGTATGCTCATACATTTGTTGTTTTGAAATATTTGTACACAAAATTTTCAACATAGTCTTGTTGTGACCCTGCCTCATGAAGAAGGACAGAGGAAATGTTGAACTCCTGCCTGAATGGTGATTTCACACAGGGACCGCAAAACCAACTTTCGGGATTCAAAAACACATTTTGGGCCAGAGATGAAAAATGACAGCTGTCACATTCATAGGGTGCTGTAACCATATGGCTATGTTGCAAACTTGGGATAAAAATATTGAAAATTACCAAAGTTATGAGCCTGAATTTGCAAAATTCAATGTAGGCTCATAACTTTATTGTTTTTTAATATTTTTACACCAAACTTTCAATGTAGCCTTCTTATGCCCCCACCTTATGAACACGGGCAGAGAAAATGTTCAACACCCAAAAGGTGATTTTGTGCAGGGACCACAAAATCACCTTTCAGGATGTAAAAAAAAAACAAACATTTTGGCCAAGATTTAAACAATGACACCTGTCACATTCATGAGGTGCTGTAAAGCTAAGGCTATGTTGTAAATTTGGGGTGAAAATACTGAAATATACCAAAGATACAAGCCTGCAATCACAAAATTAAGTGTAGGCTCACAACTTGGTTGTTTTGTAATATTTTTACACCAAATTTTCAACATAGCCTTCTTAGGCCCCACCTCATGAACAAGGGCAGAGAAAGTTTTTAAATCATGCCCAAAAGGTGATTTTGTGCAGGGACTGGAAAATCATCTTTCGGAACAGATATGCCTAATAATAGTGCAATTGTTCATGAGGTTGCATCCCAAAGAAGGCATTTTGAAATTCTGGGCCAAAAATATGCAGAAATTCCCAAGTTATGCCACTAAGTTCAAAACCTGATTAAAATACATTGAACTGCATACCTGTTTCTTCAGTTCTCCAGCTTTGAAGAGTGAAGATGTGTCTGTGGTCCAGAGAAGATTATGATGCTGGACCCCAGATGGGTAAATAAGGGCTTGGGGGTGCAGTGTGATGGGTGCTGAGTGGAAGGATCAAGTGGGGGGATAAGGAATGGCTGCAGAAGACATCACTGGATGGTTTTCTTTTTACAGTTGAAACAAAAAATATTCAGGACTGAGGATCCCTGATTATGACCCTGGGGGATTGAGCACCCCCAGTGTCACTGCTAGGTTTCTGGAGGTGGGTAGTGGGTGCTTAGAAGGAGGGTCAGGTTGGGGGGAGAAAAAATATATTAAAAAAAAGGTCATGGGGAACACGATTGGGACACTCTGGGATTGGGCACCCCAGTGTCATAAAAAAAGTCATGGGGAACGCAGTTGCAACACTGTGGGATTGGGCACCCCCAGTGTCACTGTTGTGTTTTTGGGGAGTGGGTGGTAGGTGCTGAGAGGGAGGGTTGGGTGGATGGAAGGAAAAACAAATATGAAAACAGTAGGTCACCAAGAACATGATCATGACACTGGGAGAGTGGGCACCCTCAGTGTTACTGTTATGTTTCTGGGGGGGTTGTGGGGTAGTAGGTACTGAGAGGGAGGGCTGGGTGGCAAGCATATGTATAATTTAAAAAAAGGTAATCGGCGGTTATGGCAGAACATGGCACACTCCATCATAACCAATATGCTCACCGCACCGTACTGTGCATGCCCTAGCAGTTATGCATGTGCAATACTGTTTGTCAGCCATCTTGGACATGGCAGAGTGTGCTGTGTTCTGCTGAGACTGCCAACAGACTAAAAATAGTGCAGTGTAGCTGCCTATAGAGACAGCGAGTGGAGAACTTCACAGATGCGGAGGCGACTGTGTTTCAACTCCAACATGTTCGGTTAAAAGGAATGCGGGAGTCCTTTTCTTATAACAAGAGGTCAGCAGGGTTATGCCTACTGCAGCCCTAAAAACATACAAACCAAAACCAGTTCTAAGGAGTCCCAAATGCCAAGTTACAGAAGTGAGTTTTTAACAAATCCTTAAAATGTTCCAATGATGGGGCCCCTCTAGTAACAGCAGGAAGTGAGATCCACAAAATTGATCTAGCAACACAAAAGGACCTATCAAACAATGATGGAGAAGGTGAATGCTTGCTCTTTACAACGGTCAATGAAAACAGGGTTAGCCATAATGCAGCCTGTAGTCATAACTACCATCCTAGCAGCTGACTATGTGACAATGATCCAATCAGGTAAGTCCCAAGGGGTAGGCAGGATACATTTAAGGAGAATAGAGGAGCTAAGGGAACAACAGGTGAAGCAACTTGCAGTTATCTTTGAGTCTCTTCAGACAAGTATGGTGCCAGAGGACTAGAAAGTGGCCGATGTGGTCCCTATCTTCAAAAATGGGTCCAAGGCAACTTAAGGCCCATCTACCCAACATCAGTGCTGGGCAAGGTCAAGAACAGAATTCTGGAGCACCTAATCTTGGTCAATATACTTCCCCTCTCAATATAGCTTTATGAAAGGCAGATTGTACTAAAAGAAACTTGATCACTTTCTTAGAGTGGATGACCATAAGTAGAAGTGCAAACATAGTCTATCTGGACTTCAGCAAGGCCTATGAGACTGTGCCAGGCAATGTGCTACTGGCCAGAGTACACCTGTGTGATTTACATGTGGTTAGCATACACTAACTAAACAAATAAATACACAAGGTGGACTGTTACCTGGCATTGGAACAGGAAGCAGAGGTTGTGGTGCATGAGCACTGCTTCAAGTGAAGAGTGGCACTAAGCAGCATCCCACATGAATCAGGGCCTGCACTGGTGCTGTACACATTGTCATAAATACTCTGGAAGCTTGGGGTTTCTGCTGGCTACTTATGTTTAAAATACTACGCTGTCCAGGGTGATGGACTCCCTTGAAGATGGGGACAAGGTTCAAGATGGCCTAAACAAACTAGGTTATTGGTTGGGCACCTATTGTCTCACATTTAAAGGACAACTAAACTGGCTAATTAAATTAAATGAAGAGAGCAAATTCTGACAACATAGGGCTGTAGACTAAGCCCTTACTGTACCTGTGATACAGATATACTGTCCTTCATTTTATCCATTAACTCATTTTAGCAGCATTTCGTCAAGTTTGAAAAATGCAAACAAAGCCCCAACTTTTTCAAAGTGCCTGCTTCCAGTAGCAGCCCAAGATGGCCATGATGTACTTATGTTATGATGTCATTGGAGCCACAGTGCTCCTGAGCAATCATAGGGTCTCTATAGGGTCCTATTAAATATATTACTTTTAACTCCCTCGGACTGTATATATATGGGTACAATTCTTTTACTGTGCATGTGTGATATTGTCTTCACACATGCACAGTAAAGGATTTTACCCATGTATGCAGTCCAAGGGAGCTAAAAGTAATGTATTTAATAAGTCCCTATAGAGATCCTTTGATCACCCTGGAGAACTGTGGCTCCAATAACATCATAATGTAAACACATCACGGCCATCTTAGGCTGCTACCAGAAGTGGGAACTTTGAAAAAGTTGGGGCTTTGTTTACATTTTTTAAACTTGATGAAATGCTGCTGAATAGTTTATGGATAAATGATGACAGTATCACAGTGAAAGGGCTTAGCTCCAGCCTCCATTGTCGGATTTCATTTCTTCATTTCATTTAATTAACCAGTTTAGTAGTCCTTAATACAAGCAATGTAAGATGCTACACTTGTTGGAGGAAAAACCTTCGCAGAACCTTTACAGTGCGTGGGGCTCCTCTTGCCACAGCGAAGGAGGAAAAGTCCCTGGGTGTTAGAACAGACAATGAACGAAAGCATGTCAAGAAGTGTAAGGCCACTGTGAAGAGTGCTGGCAGAATGCTGGGGTGCATAAGAAAAGAGGTATACATAGAAACCCTGGTGATTCAGGGTATGCTACCACTTCCTCAAGCATTGAAAACAAAGCCATAGGGGATGGCTGGTTACACTTAGCATGTTCATGTTGGAGAGGGGGGAGGTTAAGATGGAAGTTGATCTCAGGCTTCTGAATAGTCAAGTGGGACACAGGGACATGCCCTGAAGCTTACAGGTGATAAATTCAGGGGTAACATTAGCAAGCAATTCTTCTCTAAAAGGGTGGTGAATCTATAGAATAGCTACCGATTAAAACAGTCAACATTTTTTACAGCTTATTTACCCAGGATAGCCTAGCTGAGGTGAAACAGCTCGTTTCCAGAGGAGTCTTGCTTCTACACATTTCCACAGCTGTGTGGACTGGAACACTAGGAGATTACATGAATTGCCCAAGGTCGCATCATGATTTGAAGAAGAGTGTGTTGATATGAAACATCATCACACACTTCTGGCACATTTGCCCACAGGCTTTAGCTGCCTATTAAATGATGCTGTAAAAGCTGGTCTTTCTTCAGTGTCCAGTGTTGTAGTTCTCCTGCCTCTTAACAAGTGAAGCATTATGTTTATGTATGAGCTGCTGTAACCCTGCTTGGATTTAATATTATCTCCAGCGATCAAGACTTTGTTTGGGCTGGCTGTGCTGATTGCTTTGTAATTTTGGAAAAGGAATGGCAGAATATCGACATTCCTGGATTATCAACTTTTAGCTAGAGAAGCCAGTTGCTGTTGATGAAGATAAAATAAGTTAAATCCATCATTCTACTAAACTGTAAAATTTTGGAAACTAAGTCATGAGATAGTTGGATGTGGTGCTGTTATACTGTATAGATGTTAGAAATTTCTTGGAACTACTTGACAAAGACTTATAGTCGAAATACATTTTGGCACTTACCATCTGACAAGTATCCCCTGATTAGGAGTGATAATAAAACAGGAGTTTGATATGCAACAGATAGAAACATAGACTGGCAGCAGATATGGACTGCTTATCCACCCAGTCTGTCCATTTTCTTCTTGCCTATGATGTTACCACAGACCCTACCTGATCTCCAGCTACTTCCCCCCGTACTTCAGGTGGGGTCTCGCCGATGATTGTAAAAAAGGTCTTAGAAATGCTGCATTCTGATTGACTGTCAGCATTCTGAAGCCTTGCATTAATTTCTGTTATACTGTCATGTACAGAAGAACACAAACCCATGGGCTGCTTGGTAAAAGTGAAGTGCTGCTGTGCTAATAACAAGTATACAGTTGCTTACCAACACAAAAATCACTGTGCACATTCCAAATGCAAAAATGTGTTGTTTATTGAATCCACATACAGGAGAAAGTTACTCCAGTGCTTTGAGGGCTCACTGCCTCTTCAACTGGGGGTCACTACCATGTACACGCTGATCACCATGGCGCATGAATTTTTCCTGTCAGCATTCCATCCTCTAGCACTGCTAATTGTCTGGAATGATACATTCTGATTCTAACCCAGCATTCTTAAACAGTTAGTGGATGAATTATTTTGTAATATATGGATTTTAAAAATAATACCCCCAAAAAGCATACAAAAAAAATCATATAATACCTTAGTCAGTGCCGTAATACTATACTTCCGGTCCCCGTAATACTATACTTCCGGTCCAATAATACTATACTTCCGGTCCTCGTAATACTATTGTTGCGATCACCAACTTTTCTAGTGTCGAAAGCATAGTTTTTTTTCTTTTCTTTTTATTCTTGAGAGAGAGAAGCAGGACTCCATGTGAGAAGGGTGGGATGTGAGTGAGGAGCGAGAACAAGCAGCACAGAACCGTCCCACAAGGAATCCAGAGGTAAGACCTCGTCAGCATCTCGCATCCATATATTACAAAAAATAACAGTTAGCTTCTAGTGAATCACTCGGCTGTAATTCCATCTCGGGGTTCTGGGGACATAGGAACCTCTCAGGCTTCACGGCTCCCGAGGTTACCTATGTCCCCAGAACTCTCATGGAATTACAGCCTGTAATTCACTGGAACCTATCTATTATTCTATTTATTAAACATCTCCCCCTCAACAAAAGCAAATTACTAACACTTCTTTGGAATAAGTTTTTATAATAGCAATAGGACACTCTCAGGAGTTAAACAGTTAAACAGGGGCACTATGAAACTCTTCTGTGTCTTTTGCCACATTATGCCCATACAGGGTGATCAACATGCTGTCATTCTAATCCATGGGAGTGTCATATTGCTTAATTGATAGAGTGATAACACCACCTGTCTCCTTCTGCTGGTGATTCCTCTCCCTATTCGCCCCACATGCTGCTGGTCCCACCCACTGCCTTGCCACACAGCCCTGCCATCTTGAGGTCACCAGATAAGAAAATTCCAAAGTCTCTTTCCTGTTTAGTGACTGTCAGTACTTCTCTCCCAATTTTATACACTGCCCCTAGGTTTTTGTGCCCTACAGTAGGTGTATTATTTTGCACTTGTTCACATTAAAACCCAGCAGCCATACCATTGATCACTCCCTGAGTTTCTTCAGGTCTCTGTTCATTCTCTCCTCCCTCTATCTACAGTATTGCAGATATTAGTGTCATCTGCTAAGAGGCATATAGTACCTTCCCTTCCAGCTCTTCTGCAATATCTTTTATCAAGTCATTGAAGAGGACTGGCCCCAGTACTGAGCCTGTGTTACCCCACTGGTCAATTTCCCCTCATTAGAGTGAATGCCATTTACCAGTATCCTCTGTCATCTATCCATGAACCAGTTCCATACCCGGTTTACCTTCATGGGTCCCACCCACAAACTGCCCAGTTTTTTTATTAGCCTCCTATGACATGTGGTGTTGAAGGCCTTGCTGAAGTCTAAGTAGTCTATGTCCACTACCCACCCTGATCTATTTCTCTGGTCTCCCACTCCAAGAAATTGATCAGGTTCATCTGACATGACTGCCCCGTATGAATCTTGTAACCTGCTGGATTCAAGATACTCCACTGGCCTTTTTTTTTTTAAAGAGTCTTCATTAACTTCCCCACTGTTGACATTAGATGGACAGGTCTTGAGTTGCCAGCCTCCACCCTGCTTCCTCTTTCATGAAGAGGGACTACATCTGCCTCCTCAAGTCCTCTGGAACCACTCCTGTTTCCAGTGAGTGGTTGAACAGGACTGAACGAGGTGCAGCCAGTACCTCCTTGAGCTCACTCAGCACCCTTGGGTGTAACGCATCCAGACCCCTAGACTTATCCACTTTCAGATTCGCTAGTCCTCTCAGGAATCTTCCCTCTGTGAATAGACTTGTATCTACATCTTTCCTCTATTGTTCCTGCTGCTTCTAAGTGGTCCTCCCCCCCCCCATCCTCCTCTGTGAAGACTGAGAAGAAGTGTCTGTTCAGGATATCTGCTTTTTCCTGATCATCCTCTGCATAATCTCCTTTTGTCCTTAACCAAACAATCCCTCACCTTGTTTTTCTCTTTTCACTTATGTATCTAAAAAAGGTCTTGATCCCTTTAGTTACCCCCTGACTATATTTTCCTTTGTTCTTTGCTACCCTAACCATGTTTCCTGTTTCCCTTTATTTTTCCTGGTGCAACTCCCTATCCTCTTCCTTTTGTATTTCTTGTACCTCCTGAACTCTACCCTTTCAGCCTTTTTCTTCTCAGCCACTTCCCTCAAAAATCATACTGGTCTCTTTTTCTCCTGTTTTTGCTCATTTCTTTCATATAAAGTTTGTTGCCTTCACTATACCATACCTTAATTTGGCCCACTGTTCCTCCATCCCACCCAGGCAATCCCTTCACTTGGTCACCTCTGAGGCATTAACCCATTTTTTAAAAATCTGAGCGCCTGAAATCCAGGACCCTCATCCTTGTGTGAATTGTCTCTGCCACTGTTCTTATGTTAAACTGCACTGTACGGTGATCACTGGTCCCCAGATGGCATCCCACCTTGACATCTGTAATACTGTCCCTGTTTGTGAGAACTGGGTCCAGTATTACCCAATCTTGAATGGGCTGTCTGATTTGTTGCCTGAAAAAAACTGCATGCAGGGAGTCCAGTATTGTTCTGCTTGTACAGGAGGCTTCAGCTGGGAGGACCCAGCCTACATCTTGCAGATTGAAATCTCCCACCAAGAGCACATCCCTCTTTTCTGCCATCATGTTGATGGCTTCCTTCAGTGACTCATCCAGTTTTTCACTCTGTGTTGGAGGTCTTTATATCACTCCACTGAGGACAGTGGCTCTGGCCCCTGTCTCCAGGGTGACCCACAGCACCTCCAACCCCTCATTTCCCCCCTGTTCCTTTGCACCTCAGTCGCATTGATACCCTACCTCTCATACACCACAACCTTTCCATCCTTCTTCCCCTCCTATCCTTCCTGAAATGAGAGTAGCCTTATATGGCCATGGCCCAGTCATAGTTCACTGTGCATCACAGCTCAGTAATGGCCACAAGATCCAGGTCTGACTTTGCCGTGATCGCCCCCACATCTGTTATTTTATTTTCAAGGCTCCTTGCATTTGCACACATGGCATTCACACCTTCCTCCCACTCTGTCTGCAACTCCCTTCACCCATCATGCCTGCATCATTTTCCTCTCTCTTCTTACAACTTCTGTTCCTATCTCCCTTGTCCCCTACTACTCTGTTGCTTCCCTCTTTTTTTATTCTTCTCCACTCTGGATGGCACTCCTTACCCTGATCCTGCCAGCCGTATCACCATAGCTTCTCCCAAGGCTTACATCATGGCTTGCCCTCTATGGCAGAGTGGCAGGGAATTCCCTCAACTTGCCAGAACATGATCCAGATTTTCAGGAGGTGCATGAGTCACTGAGTGCTGGGTCAGTGGAGGCCAGCAGTCATGCTGCTCGACCAGGAGTTTTTCCTGTTCTCTCCCCATGGGAGATGTGGCATGTGCTGACATCAAGGCATGCACATCAATGTCTGTCACATCTCCCCTGCCTCTTTCAGCTTGAGCTGCCTGTACCCTGGCTTCTACCAGGAGCCAGTTGAGCAGCGAGCTCTTCCCCACCTTCCTCCCCTGGAGGAGGAGAGTGATCCTGTGGACACTCGATCCTCCTTCCCCCCAGCCGGTCCTCTGACACCTTAGGCTCACTTTCAAACTCAGGTTGTCAGTGCTGCAAATGGTAGCACTACCACTGTGCTTGTGGGTTGGCTACTCTTCCACTTCCTTTATCCTGCTCCATGGGGGAGATTCCTCCCCTTTGGTCCTCCCTTCCTGCTGCTTCTCTCTGTGGGGGAGAAGTTTATGCCTCCCTTGTGGGGGGGAAGGTTATGCCTTTCTTTGACGTATGATTTGAAATATTTTGTGAATATACTATACAGCATCTATGACCAGCTGTGCAGTACCACACTATTTTGTGTGGTAATTACTTATCAGTATATGTATAATAACAAGCATTTTTCAATGCTGAAAGTTCGCTGTTGGTATTGTTGTTGTACATACCTCCTATATGTTTCTGTGTATACTCCATCTAAAAAAAGTTTAGATGTTAAAATAGATTTTTTCAATACTTAGCATCTGAATCATGCTGAATTTAAATATTAGGTCTGATCACATTAGCAATATATAAACTAAATTATTTGAATTGCATGATTCCATCATGGAGTATGATTCTAAGTACAGCACCTTGTTTTGGCACAGCGTATGCAAATGCAGGTTAACCCTGCACATCTATTTTTATATTATTGTTTTTTCACATTTAGAGAATTCAAGATGTGCTAAGAATGGGCGTTATTCTGCATTGTGCTCACTCTGGTGCAAATTCCAAGTGTTTTAAACTTTTTCATGCTTTTTATGTATGTTTATACATCATTCTCATGTACATATGGTGGATGACACATTTAAGGTGTAAGGATCTGGTGTAAAATGATGCATTCTATGTTGTGATACTGCAGTGCACTAGGAATTTGCCTTATATGGTATGCTTCCCTATGATTGGTTATACATGTCTACTGATCACATGATTGATGTATATTTAAAAGCCATTACTTCATTGTCTCACTATATCACTCTGATAATGCGTGGCAGTGTCCATGCAAAATGTTAGTGTGTTTTACTGGCATAGCCACTCAGTCGGGAGCTCTGGACATTTCATTGCAGCAGCTTTTTGCACATATTTTTTTTAATAAAGGACTATATACTTTTGATACTACTTTTAGCAGTCCTGCTGCCTCTGTTTGCTAAGGGTGCTTTTTACCCTTGCATGCATCAGTAATTTTTTTTCAAAGCTCAAAGCTTTTCCTGGTGCTCTTAGTCATCTATCTTTTAGCACTCCCCCGCCTTGCATTTTAAAGCATCACTCTCAACATAAATTTCTTATGTTCTTCCAGCACTGACTCACTTCATTAGAAAAACAAGCATTCATCAATGCTGAATGTTTGCTTGCTGGTATTGGCATTGGTAGTGCAGGAGTTAGAGTGATAAATAAAAGAATGGCAGTGAAGTACTGAAGTAGCGCCACCCCCCACCCCCACCCTGCAGAGACTACAGGCATTGGGGGTGTGCCTTTGGGTCATCGGCCATAACACTCATGCCATTCCACCTCACCCTACCCTGCAGACACCAACCAGTAACGCAGTGTGCCTTTAGATCTTCGGCCCTTACACTCACCCCATTCCATAAGGAAATAAGCTGAGATGGGTGCAGTATAGGAGAATGGGGTGATAGTTAGTGACAAAGACCCCATGACACACCTTGATCCCTGTCAGTTGCTGCATGTTGGGGATGGAATGAGGTGAACATTATGGCTGATGACCCCAAGTCACACCCCCAATGTCTGTCAGTCTGTACAGGGTGGGTGTTACAGTTGGAAACCCTAACACCCCGGGCGTTTGTTTGTAGTTTTGCTCCAAATTTTCAACATGAGCTTTTTGGGACCCCACCTCATGAACAGTGGCATTATCATTTCATTACTCAATCCCAAAAGGTAATTTTTCACAGTGAGTGTGCCATTCGACACCACAGGTGTGAAAACACATTTCAGGCAGGATGTGAAAAATGACAGCTGTACAGTTCATGAAGAGGCATGAAGAAATTGCAAAGCTGAAAATCTGGAGTGAAAATATGAAAAAGTGGCGAAGTTACGAGTGTGTGTAGAAACTGCAAGGCACGCTTGTAATGCAGTCATTTTTGGGAATGCTTTCACCAAATGTTCAACATGGCCTTTCTGGGACCTCCTCTTATGAACAGTGGCATTAAGATTTCATTAATCTGTCCTGATATTTGGTTTCACACAGCGACCATGCCATTCTGTGCCACAGGTGCAAAAACACATTTCAGGAAGGATGCAAAAATGACAGCTGTACTGTTCATGGGGGGTGAAAAAAGGCAATGTTGGAAATTTGGAGTGAAAATATTTAAAATTGATGATGTTACGGCGTGCATAAAAACTAAGCAGCAGATGCTCATAATGCAGTCATTTTTGGGAGTTTTTTCACCAAATTTGCAACAAGGGCTTTTTAGGACCCCACCTCATGAACAGTGGCACTGTCATTTTGTTAATTGGTCCCAAAAGGTGATTCCATGCAGTGACAGTGAAATTACCCTTCAGGACTGAGAAACAAAATGATAGTAACAGTGTTTATGAGGTGGGGTCCTAAGAATGCCATGTTGAAAATTTGGGAACAAAACTCCAAAAAGTGACTGAGATATAAACCTAAGCTGAAACCCCCCACTGATTGCCATTATAGAGCTTACTGTGATTTTCTTCAGTTTGCATTTGGTTTTTGAAGAGTGCAAATGTGTTCCCGGTCAGGGGCATAGCCAGGAATTTGTTTTGGGGGTGTTTAGATATGGCATTTTCAAAATTATATAAATAAAAGCCGGTGGTCTGTGGGCCGAAAGGCCCCCAGAAGTTCTTGAGAGTGTGCATGCTCCGTGCTGAGTTTTGGGGCTTTTCCTGAAGAAAAAACACACTTTTGTTACATGTTCCCCACCCCTAATTTCATGGGATTTTTTTTCACATGGAATCAGGGGTGTGGGAGACTCTGGCTGACAGCACAGTCTACAGAACCTCCAATGGTTGTGAACAACTGGCTATCCAGCAGTGCCATCAACCACCCACCCATATGCTGTTTTTGTAATATACTGTGATCTTTGTAAGTTTTCTACATAAAAGCTGTGGCCTGGGATCTAGGGGTCACAAGGCCCCCAGAAGCTTGGAGGGGAGTTACATGCTTTGTGGTGAGTTTTGGGGCTTTTCTTGAAGAAAAAAAACACATTTTTGTTACTTGTTCCCCACCCCTAATTTCATGGGAATTTTTTTTCACATGGAATCAGGGTTGTGGAACAGTACAGACTCTGGCTGGCATTACAGTCTGCAGAACCTCCAATGGTTGTGGACAACGGACTGTGCAAAGCCATCACACATGTGTGCCTACCATTGTTTTGTACCATCCATGGCCTTCTCACTTCCTCTTTCTGTGCCCCCCCCCCCCACCAAAGTAGAGGATGCACAACTGCAAATTTTCAGTCAAGCAGTCCTAGCTCTGGACATACAATAGCGGACATCATTATGCACCTCACCACACTGTTATCACCATGCACCACCCACGTGGCAATGAACAGAGTCAGGCAGAGAAAGACACACTGAGCCTCCACCATATAATCAATTGGAAACCTGCACTTCTGGAAATTTTCATACAGTGTCAAGTGAGCCAGGAACACATCTAGGAATTCCTTCAGGAGGGAGGGCTACATATCCCAAGGGGCTTGGAAAACAGAAAACTTCATGACATTTTCATTTGTAAAAGTATTGATTGAAACATGTTCTGCCCCAACAATAACACTATTTTTAAAACATTGTCCCTTCATCTTCACAAGGGAAACAGTACACAGGCATGATGCTGTACAACCTCTTTTCTATATAGAATGAATGATGCACACCAGGAAAGGCAGGGATGCCTATTTTAACCCTTCAGATTACATATGGATGATGTTGGCTGGCATGGTCCATTTAGAAGAGCTGGGGACCCATACACTTGCCAGTAATGGCAACTATGAATCTTTGGATGGCCATTTCAGAGTTTGGTCTGCAGTGGTGCCCAGGGACAGTACAAAGGCAAACTGAGAGATCTGCAGGGGAGAGGGAGAAGTTATTGTGATGCTGGGATAAAACCCACCACCTGCACGTCAGCTCTGTATACCTCTTAGCATTTTGTCACTGAAATGTTAGATACAAGCACTCAAAATGTAGGAAAATATTGTCAGACAAAGACACTTGCAGAAAACTGGGAGCTGGTGTCTTAATAGCACTCTACCCTTCTACCCTTTGATCAGACCCTGGATGCTAGTTGAATGTCCTAACAGTGGAGCGATAATGTTTTTTCTGCAAAGCTCCTCTTCAACTGCCAGATAACTGCTGCTCTCGATGAGCTGTTAATCACACCAGGCCATCTGGAACATGGATTAGCATGAGGGGTACAGCCTGCTAAAGTAGGGTTATCTTCATTAACAGCAATGGAAAATCTGCACTAGTCAAGACAGCCAAGTAATTAGTTTGCCATTTTGAAATGAGAGAAGTAGGAATGGGGTCCCCACTCCTACCTCTCATTTCAAAGCATCAAAGTAGATAAGGGCATGGGGTTATGTGTGGAGCCAAGAGTAAAGGGTTTGGGACACAGCCTGTGACCCAACCTGTTTCACTGAGTATGAGGAAATTAGCTAACTAGTGGGACGGAACTACCAGCTCAGTGCTGGACAGCCCATTGCTCAAACAACCAGGAGTATGTCACATTGTTTGTGAAGACAGTGACAGAACCCATTCTCTCGAACAGAGGGCAAGTAGTGAGCACTGGCCAACCTGAATGGGCAGAGGCTCTACCCAGTCAGGCTGGCCAGTACACACCACTTGCCGTCTGTTCAAGAGAATGGATTCTGTCACTGTCTTCCTAACTAATATGTTTCATAATGATTATCTTGTCAAAACAGAAGTACATTTCCCTGACTATCCTGGGGAAGAAGCCAGGCCTTTTTAGTTTCCCCAAATTCCCACCCAAGTTTGTATTTATAATGTCTGATTTAAATTACATGACTAGTGTAGTGGTCTGTTCGGGGCACACGTTTGCCTACCTCAGTGGTTTCCCTTTCCTCCAGAATAACTGTTCTCAAGTCCCAAATATATCTGGTTGGTACAAATTGTTCTGCTACTGTTGGTCCTGCTTGGTGCTTGCTTACCTGAGAGTCCTCCGAGTGATTGGCTGGGGCTCCTTCCTCTATTGCAGTCTGCAGAACTTTGCTGGCTCAGGTCTGGGCCTGGCTGAATCACCGAACCACTAAAGCAAAACTCCTGTCCTGGACCCTGCCTGGAGTGCCTAACAACTCGGGGGGGGGGGGAGTAATTGATGAGTGATGAAGGGAAAGGAATGGTAGGCTAGCCTGGCAGCCCCATGGGTTAAAAAAAAAGTCTGTCTCTTCTTTTCATCGATGAATACTCTATTGATCTGAGTCTTCTTCTCAAGTCTCAACTTCTCCAGAGAGAGTGAGACAATGTCACTTCTGACCTGAATGCGACCTGGACCCTCAGAGTCTGCCACACCCTGACCGACGACTCGCTCTTTCTCTTCTCCTCCGTAGCTGCCCCACAAGGCAGAGGACGGGGACAAAAACTAACTTTATTTAAATTTAATTCCTTTTCCTCCAAACTCTCCATGTCTCCAGCCCAACCGACAGAAATCATCCTGACCTATTCACTCCTCTCTCTCTGAGTGGCAGTGGATGCGGCTGTGCACCGTGCTGCCAATTCTACATAGCCTCCATTGACTGGCTGCTGTTGAGAGAGAGGAGGAGGAGCTGAAGCAGATACACACAATTCTTTGGGTTCTCGCATGGCGCCGTGCACTGCTTGAGCTTCCCTGTGGCCATCCCCACGGTAGTAACAGCTGACTGAGCCAAAACACAAGTAGACAGGCAGCCTAGACAGCATTTCATGCTGACATGTGCATTTAAAGGGCTGGCACCCCACTCTCTGACTGTGTCTGACTGGAATAGAGATAAATAAAACATTTTGGAGGTCATTTTGGGGGGTGTTTGAATACCCTAAACACTCCCCCTACCTACTCCCCTGTTCCCAGTCCACAGAAGATCACTGCTCCTGACCTCCAGAGGTAAGTATGGGTGAGGGGGTGCAGGGAGGTGGGGTGCACAAAGGGAGGGTGTGGGTAGGGGGTAGGGGGCTGGCAGGAATGACGAGGGACCATTTTCTTTTTTTTCAGGTTTTAAAAAAAGACCTCCTAGGACTGTTTCTTATTTACAGGTAAAATAATAACACTGATTACAGCTACACTGGGATGGGCTCCCAGTGTGCCCGAGGAAGACTACTGGGGGATCAATGCCGACCCAGGGATTGGGCACCCTAGACCGGCTGAGCATATAGGGGGCATGGGGGTGGCACATCAGACACCTGGAGTGGGCATCCTGGTGTTGGAAACATCAGAGGTAGTTTTTGGCACACTGGGGTGGGCTTCTAGTGTGCCACATTAAAGGGGAGGGGGGATACATGCTGACATGGGATTGAGCACCCAGTGTCAGCAGGCAGTGGTGGGGGATCCGCTAGTGTGATTGCGCTTAAAGTGAAAGTGCCTTCGGACACTGTATATTCCCAGCTTGTACGGAGCTTAGGCTGTGGCCTACTCTGCAGGGCTGGGAGAAAACGAGCAAAAGGAGTCAGTGGGAAGTGGAGGAGGCAGGGGAGGAAAGCGCCTCCTCCCACCTTCTAGGAAGAGACTGGTGGGGTGGCGAGAGGGGTTGGAAATATCAGCCAGGCTGATCAGGATTCAAACAGCTGTTTGCTGTATGGTGACCTGCAGAAGAAAGGAAAAAGACACCACATGATTGGTACAGCTTTTTCTTTTCAAGTGCAGACCACTTCAGGCAAAACAGCATTACAATCAGCCTGGCTGATGATTGGTGTGATACTGTCAAGCCACTTGCGGAGCACTCTGCATTGGACAGACAGTGTCACACCCCTGAAGAATCACTCATCCTAAGAACTTCAACATGCATTTGCAAACTTAAAAATTGATGGATTTAAGATTTTGTTTTTAGTGCTTATCCTACCTTATGACTTGGCCTAGGAGTTGTGTCACACAGTGATTATTTAAGCAATAAGGCACGACAGGGTGTGTGTTATCATGTAATAACGTCACTCCTGGGGTGGGTTGAAGCACGAGGCAAAGCCGAGTGCTTCCACCACCGGAGTGACATTAATACGATAACTTACCATCCCTGGAGATGCTATTATATCAATGGCTAATTTTATGATAGAAGAAAAAAAGAAAATATATTTTGGGGCTTTTTGATCATTTTCATGTGTGGAAGTACATGTTTTAAAAAAAATCCACAGTTTCTGTTTTGCCCACTAGATGGTGCTGTGAGCATATGCTGCCTTCGGTTTGCCTGTCTACAGGTTTCTTTCTGTTATCACACACACCCTTGTGTTGTCACAGTGGCAAATCGTGGCTCTAGCTTGTCACCTTGCCGCTTTTAATATTTTTAAAATCTGTTGAAAATAAAGCATTTTACAGTGGGGGCATTTATTTTGTTGAGTAGAAAGTGTGGACACTGAGCGATCGGCCAATGCAGCGGGCCTCCGTTAATATTCGGGAATGCAGCTCGTTGTAGAAAAAGCCGATTGCAGGTACGGCTTTGTATTTGTTTTATTTTCATTTTTTTTTTTTTTTAATTTGTAATGCTGTGGAAAACACAGATGTGCACCGTCACAGTAAAGGAAAGAGCATCAGCTGTAGTGTGCACGCGGTAAAAGCGGCCCAATTATGAGTGTGTGAAAAATGACTGCAGGTGCTGACTTTGTATTTGCTTTATTTTCGTTTTTTAAAATTTGTAATGCCTGTGTAAAACACAGATGTCGCGCCGTCACAGTCAAAGGAGCGAGCATAGGCTGTAGTGTAGCCCAGCGGTAAAAGCGGCCCAATTGCGGTAGGCTGTAGGCGCCAAGGTACTGTCACTTTCCGGTGGCTTATGGGAGGAGGGGATTTCTGTCACTGTTGTATTTGCCACTTGAATGCCTGACTATACAGTGATGTTATTGTTCAATAACATCACTGTCCAAGGCACGCACTGACCAATCAGGGAACAAGAAATTTTATTGCCATTGTATAATTAGCATTATACCATGGACCTTAGACAACAACCAATCAGAACGGCTGACTGGCACCTTACCACCATTGTAAATCCTACGATATACCCACGGCAAAGGTGCCAGTCACCCGTATTACCAACAAAATCGATCCGACCCCCAAATTTAAAAACCTACAGTCGCCATGTTGAATTCCTCGGTAAACGGCGCCCTCCCAGCCGTCTCCCACAGGTCACGGAACATTTTAAAAAACTGCCTCGCAGACATTAAATACAAATTCCACACTCCTGGCATTTCTCAAAAAGTAACTGCAGCCTAAAAAACATTATGCCAAATTTTCTCACAATCTTTACTGTAACTACTGTAATGCTTGCTCCCTTCGAATTCCATCGAACTGGCTGCAGCACAAGCACGCTTCCTATCTTCCGGCTCCTTGTTCACACCTCCTAAATAACAGAAGCACACTACTACCCATTCCTTCTGCGCACAACAAAATAATGATGATGACAAGCAAAATAACAGAAAAAAATATATTCCTCGACACACTACTACTTCCTATAGACTGTAAATTCAAACTGGAAGCATACACTCATTCACAGATGACAGCCCCGTACCGCTCACAGCAAACCAGGATTATTTTCTATTGCGCACCAAGAATCTAAACAAAAAACAGTTAAAAATGGAGAGAGAGAGAAAAAAAAAGTTGTTTTTATTATTTATATATATTTTTTAACAAACTCAAGGTATAATCGCAATAAGCCACTCAGTGGATGTGGGTTATCGGGGGATTTACCACGGCTGGGGCTGATTTACCCACTCGGCTGCACCTTGTGGGTAAACCACTCCAGCTGTGGTAAATCCCCCGATAACCCACACCCCCTCGTGGCTTATTGCTTAAGTAATAGAGTGTGAATCTGTGATTTTCTGATTCCAAAGCCAGTGCTCTAACCACTAGACTGCATTCCCCCATCTCATATAGACATGAAGACAGTGCAGGACGTCAAGGTAATCCATGACAATGTTGTGCTTATCAAGGAAATAACTGGATATTCTTGGTAGTAGAGTGGGTAGGGAACCCCTTTAAATTAGTAGGTGTTTGCACAGCATACTTATTCACTGCTGCTTATGAAGTGTGGAGGGGAAGGGACATATGCTGTATCTAGAGTTGTTCAGACCATTAATTACAGTGTTACTATGTCCACTATTACCCTCAGGTGGATATCATCCAGGCCCTATCATTTTCCGAGATTTACAGTTTGTAGATACTTACATAGAAACTGTCTGAAGATAAGGGCCTTTGTCCCACCTAGTCTACCCTATTACCACTAACAATTGCGCTCTATCATGCACTGCTGGCACTAGGTTGTACCACCCCATCTACCAGCAATCCTCTAAGTCTATCCCAAGCATGTTTAAAAACTGTAATCACTTCTTCCCCCACCACCTCCACTGGCAGGCTGTTCCACTTGTCAACCACTTTCTCTGTGAAGGAGTACTTCCTCACCTTCCTGCTGAACCTCCCTCCCTGCAGTTTCATCTTGTGCCCCTTCAGCTTTGAGAATCTCTTTCTTTAGAATATAGTATTCTCCTGTACTTTATTCTTCCCTGTGAGGTACTTAAATGTCTCAATCATATCCCTCCTCTCCTTTCTCTCCTCCAGGAGTACATATTTAATTCCCTCAGCCTATCCTCATTGGGCTTGTGATGTAGTCCCTGAACCATTTTGGTTGTCCTCCTCTGAACCGTCTCCATCCTATCTATGTCCTTACATAAATGAGGCCTTCAGAACTGGACACAGTATTCAAGGTGCGGCCTCTCTAATGTCCTGTATAGTGGAATAATTATCTCCCTTTTTCTGCTGGTGATTCCCCTGTCTTTGCATCTCAGCATCCTGTTTGCCTTTCCTGCGATCTTGTCATACTGCCTACCTATCTTGCGGTCATCAGAGATGATCACCTTCAGGTCTCTTTCTTGCTTGGAGCATGCTATTCCTTCACCCCTCCCGGTTGATACGTAGCTCTTGGGTTTTTGTGCCCTATGTGCATTATCTTGCACTTTTTTGCATTGAAACCTAGCTGCCAATCCCTTGACCAATCATCCAGCTTCCTTAGATCTTCCCTCATTCTATCCACTCCCTGTGGTGTATCCACCATATTGCAGAGCTTAGTGTCATCAGCGAACAGGCAAAGTTTCACTTCCAGACCCTCTGCAATATCACTGATAAAGACATTGAAGAGGACTGGATTCAACACTGATCCCTGTGGTACCCCACTGGTCACTTTACCATCTGCAGAGTGATTGCCATTTACCACCACCCTCTGGGTCCTATTATCCAGCCAATTCTCCACCCACTTCACTACCTTCTTTCCCACACCCATGCTCCCCAGCTTGTTAAATAGCCTTCTATGCGGCTTGTTGTCAGAGGCTTTGCTGAAATCTAAGTAGGCCACATCCACAGACCCTCCCCGATCCACATCCCTGGTTACCCAGTTGAAGAACTAAATGAGGTTTGTCTGGTATGACCTCCCTCCTGTAAAGTCATACTTCCATGGGTTCTGTAGACTGCTGACAACCAGATGTTCCACTATTCTTTCTTTTAGTAGTATTTGCATGACTTTTTCCACTACTGAGGTCAGGCTGTAGTTTCCTGCTCCCTCCCTGTTTCCACTTTTGTATGGAGGGACCACATCATCTCTCCTCCAGTCCTTGGGTACCGCCCCTATTTCCAATGACAGGTTAAACAGGGTAGTAAGAGGTTCTACCAACTCTTCTTTTAGCTCTTTTAGTATCCTGGGGTGCACCCATCTGGTCTCATAGCTTTATCAACTCTTATTGCCTCCAGTTCCCTGAGGACCCTTTCCTTTGGAAAGGTACCTGTGTCCATTTCCGTGCCCTTCCTGCCCTTATCACTTATTGCCGGCCCATTTCCTGCCCCCTCCTTTGTAAAAACTGAGCAGAAGTATTTGTTCAGTATATCCAATTTCTGGTGGTCATCCTCTACATTACCCCAATCTGCCACATTCAGTCTCACAATCCCTCCACTTGCCTTCCTTTTTTTCACTGATGTACCAGTAAAAGGTTTTGTCCCCACTTACCACTGAGTTTGTTAGGCATCCTTCTGTTTGTGCCTTGGCTTCCCTACCTGCCTTCCCCACCTCCCTTTGTTTTTCCTGGTACCTCACCCTATCCCTCTCCTCCTGTGCCTGATGGTATTGCTTAAATGCTATTTTGTGCTTTAACCTTTCCTGCTACCTCCTTAGAAAACCATAGTGGCCTATTCTTTCTCTTCCCCTTGCTGACGTGTTTGTCACAGAGTTGTATTGCCAATGCAATCCCGGTTTTGATCGTTACCAACTGTTCCTCTACCCCCATCTGATCCCCCACTCTGACCAGTGCTTCTTTTAGGCATTTTCCCATCTTTCCAAAATTTGCTTACATACTATTTATGGCATCAGCAGTACTTCTTCCTGGGATCTTCTTGGATTCATATCCTGTAGGTACTTACCTGGAACTGTACTTCTAGCATGATGCACTGATTCCAGTTTGCCCTTCCATTCACCCATGAATCCCTCCCCAGCTGACCATACTTCCTGACATCTTGGCAGAGTAATGACACACAGTAGTTAGTCAGGGGCTATACCATTCCCTCTGCTTCAGATATTGATGGTGCTGCCTTTCTGCTATGACCATGGACCCACCTTATTGTCTTTTCTCTGTTTTTGTATGCAGTGATCAATAGTTTATTATTCCACTTGCTCCCCTTTGCAATCCTATCCCCAAGACTGTAACTCATAGTCTTTTTTTAGAGGATTTTGCCTTTGAAGAATGTTGTATATATTATAACCCAATTGCTGGGTTGCCAGATTTGCTGATGACTACACAATGGGAAGGGTAGTTGCATCTCAGAAGTCATTTAATGAACAGTTAAGGGATCTCAGCATGTTTGGGAGATGGGTGGAAAAATTGCAGTTGAATTTCACTAATGAAAAATGCAGTGATGCACCGAGGTAAAATGAATACAAAGGCAAAATTCTACCTAAACGTACTGAATCTCAGCAGTAAAATTATCTGGGCAATGCTTAGCAGCAACTTAATGTGGAGATAATAGTGTGATGCAGCAGCACATAAAGGAAATAAAATCATGGTGAGTGTCATGAGAAACTTAACAAGCAGAACAAGAGATATTGCAATTCCCCTGTACTGATCACTAGTCAGATCCCATTTTGAGTATAGCGTACAGTTCTGGTCCCCATACTTGAGGAAAAATTCAGATGGTATGGGCAAGCAATAATACATGGCATGGTGTGTGGTAATGCTTAATTACTGCATGCCCCAGGTGGGTTGTGAGGCATGAGGTGTAGTCAAGTGCCCCCAACCACCAGTGAAGTGAGGTAATTTATGGCATTTAGGCATGCCCTGGAGTGTGTTATTTTCATTATAAAATGGTTTTAAGAGTTAAAAAAGTAAGAAAAAAGAAAGTAAAATTTGAGTTGTGCAGTAATTGAAATTACTGCACAGTCATGCGACCAGTTTTGACCAATCATATTGTTTGTTTGATTCAAGCCATTTCATAAAAGATATTAACCAAAGCGTTGAACCTTGAAAAACATGGTCAATGAGAACCATTTGGCAGGCTAGCACAACTCTCCAAGGAAAAGAAAAGACTATGAAAACACATGATTACAGTTGCAGCCCCTTAGCCTGTGAGATACTAGGTTTTGAGTTAAATTGTATTAGCATTAGAAGTTTACTAAAGTGACCTAGTTGGTAACTACAGGGTTAGAGAATTTCCAAGGAGTTGAGATGACAGCATATGGACCTCAAGAGTGATGCTCAAGATATCCATGCTGTCATCTAAACCCTGAGATGGAAACGTGTGCCCAGTAGTGTGTGGTTGCCCATATTTTTTTGTGTGACATCAGCGAGGGCATAAATGGCAACATCGCCCTATTTGCGGATGACACAAAACTCAGTGGAAGAGTGGAGGGAATAGTACGGAGGGAGTCAGACAACTGCAGGAGGACCTTAATAAGTTGGAATGGTGGTCACAAATATGGCAAATAAACTTCAGTGCTAAGAAGTGTAAAGTGATGTACCCGGGTAGCGCCAACCTCAAGGAAGAATACTGACTAAACGGAGTCCAGCTGAGATCCTCTGCTGAGGAACATGATCTGGAAGTCATTATTATATATGACTGCAGCAAAGTTAGTGGACTATGGCTTACAGCAGGGCTAGCAGGGTTTCAGGATGCACTGACAGGGTGATAGACAGCAGGGACAAGGAGGTAATACTACCACTTTACTGGTCATTAGTGAGTCCTCATCTGGAATACCTCACCTAAGAAAGGACATTGATAGATTGGAAGTGGTCCAGAGAAGGGCAACAAACATGATACATGGCCTTCAGGAAATCACCTGTGAAAAGAGGCTTGGGATCTGAAATTGTACTTGTGAGAGACTAGGTGGGGGGGGGGGTACATGCTTGAGACCTTCAAGCTCCTTAAAGGCATCAGCAAGGTGCCAGAAGCACAGATTTTTTCCAGGAACATCAGTTCTACTACAAAGAGGGCATGAGTGGAAATTGAAGGGTGGAGTATTCAAGAGGGGCATCAGAAAGTATTACTTCTCAGAAAGGGTGGTTGAACCTTGGAATAGATTACCTCCTGAGGTGGTGGCTGCAAAGTCAGTATCAAGCTTTAAGCATGGGTGGGACAAGGTTTGGGAACAAACGCATGGCACTGGCAAGGGCTAAGCTGAGTGTCTAGGAGAACAGAACACTGGTGCACAATAGGTCCCGGGATACCTCGCTTGGTCAGACTTGATGGACCACAGGTCCCCTTCTGCCATCATCTTCTATGTTTCTACATGTGTAGAATATGCTGTTTTACACAGGAGTCACAGAGGCATCCACTCCCCAAAGTAAAAACAAAAGAAAATAAAAAAAAAACTGCAAATTCTTTGTTCTGTTCTATGATCAGAACAGATCAGGAAATCACCTGTGAAAAGAGGCTTGGGATCTGAAATTGTACTTGTGAGAGACTAGGTGGGGGGGGGGTACATGATTGAGACCTTAAAGCTCCTTCCTGTTCTCAGCCAAGGCCCCACTACTGGGTATATAGAGCCCCACTAAGCCTAGTTGTCAAACTGCTAATTGGTATCCTGACACACTACCTTAAATCCACAGGGAGCACCCAAAACAAAGAGTGGCAATGGAATAAAAAAAGGAGGACCAAAGACAGCCCCCTCTCCCTATCACTGGCAGCCCTTATGAAATTACTGATCTTCTTATTGCTCTGTATTGGTAATGTAGAAATCAACCCTGGACCTCTTGAAAGCATCACCTCTCCATCAGACCTATCCTCAATTAAAGGCCTCAGTTTCCTGCATATTAATGTATGCAGTCTGTTCAAAAAATTTACGTTGCTACAATCCTGGGTTGCCCATACCTTGCCAGACTTTCTTGTGATAACTGAGACATGGCTGAAGACCACCACAATGGACAGGGAAGTTAACCTACCTAACTATCAGCTATTCAGAGCTGATTGCCAAACAAGGGGAGGCGGAGTAGCCATATATGTAAAAGCTGGTTTAGTTGTATCCTGTACTGCTGCAACATCTATGCCCAAGGAATTTGAGTGTCTATCTCTAAAAGTCTCTCTCCCCAATACAGCAGCTTTCCGTTTATTTGGATGCTACAGACCCCCCTCTGCTGAACGCAAGCTCTTATCCCACCTGGGAAACCTGGTCAAGTTCTGTACTGAAGAAGTCATTATCATAGGGGACCTGAATTTCAACTGGCTCACCCAGGCAGCTACACCTCTGGTATCATTCTGTGACACCTATGGGATCACACAGTTAATTAATGAACCAACAAGACTAAATGCAAGGAATAGTAGTAACAGCACTCTACTTGACATCATGCTAGTGAGTAAACCACATCTATTCACACATGCTGGAGTGCTCCTATGCGACATAAGTGACCACTGCCCCATCGCAGGGGTAAGATCCAAAAGCATTAAAACAGATCCTGCAAAATTCCTCATGAGGAAATACAAGAAAAACATCAATATTGAAGGATATCTGCATGATCTAGCCTACTCTCCACACTGGCAAGAGTTTTATCTTGCACATTCTGCAGAAAAAGCTCAGCAGGTGCTAAATAACATTATAATAAATGCCCTTAACACCCATGCCCCAATCTCTAGTATCCGAATAAAAAACAAGTCCTGTCGTTGGTTTTCAGCTGACCTCAAAGCTGCACTGCTGGAGAGAGATAAACTTTGGAAAGTAGAAAGAAACTAAGAATATCATGGACTGGATGATCTTTAGGAAAGCCAGGAATAAATGCACTAGGAAAGTTAGGGATGCAAGGCTGCCTACTACCTGGCCCAGCTCGACTCCTCCTACCATAATACTGCTAGATTTTGGGGCACCATCAAGGTATGATGGCCAGGATGTTAACAACCCCTTCAACCCATTTACACAGTAACTATGCGTTACTGGCACATTGGAAATCTGGATGCATTCAACAACCACTTCACAACAGCTGGCCTTGCCTTTGCTCCTCCCCAGCTAACCTATTAAGGGATCATTTAAGCTCCCACTATACTGGTGAACAAAGAGTTGACTCCTCCTTTAGCTTCAAACCTATACTGTTGAAACAAGTTGAGGATCTATTATGGCATCTAGATACCAAAAAAAGTGCAGGAGTAGATCTTCTGGATCCATTCTTTCTAAAGATTGCGTGTCATGTGCTTGCAGTCCCCCTAACTCACCTCTTTAACCTTTCCCTAAACTCTGGCTCTGTTCCCATGCTGTGGAAGACAGCCCAAGTGGTCCCCCTTCTAAAATCAGGGGACCCTATGGATCTTAATAACTACAGGCCCATTTCCATCCTACCTGTGTTATCAAAGATGCTGGAGAAATTAATGAGTATTCAGTTAAGGGAATATCTGGACAATGCTAATCTATTAAATCCAGCTCAATCTAGATTCAGGGCCAAACATAGCACTGTCACTGCATTAGCCAAGGTCACCAATGATTGGCAAACCGAACTGGATAAAAAGAACAATGTCTGTGCAGTATTCCTGGACCTGAGCAAAGCATTCAACACTGTGGACCATGAACTCTACTCATCCCTACACTCCATTGGCCTAGATCCATCCTCCCTTAGTGGTTCAGATGCTACCTCCCGTAGATCACAGCAGGTAAAAGCTGAAGGTGACCTCTCCTCATTAAGACCACTGTCAAGAAGAGTCCCCCAAGGCTCTATTCTGGGTCCTATCCTTTTTGCCATTTATATAAATAAAGTGATTCAACCCTTACCAAGTCCTCAGTACATCTCTTTGCTGATGACACTGTACTGTATGTCAGCAACTCTTCACCTAAAGTTGCTCATGAAATCCTACAAGCAGAATTCTCCCTGTTAAAACATCAGCTTCTCGAGAAAAAGCTTCTGCTAAATGCAAAGAAAACCAAAGCAATGATGTTCACAACCCAAAACTCCACCAACACATCCTCTTCAATCAGTCTCCCCCAGATATGCACTATACTTGGAGAAAATCTGGAGTATGTTGAAAATTTCAAATACCTAGGTGTGTGGATTGACAACAGACTTGACTTTACTGAGCATCTAGAACAACTGCTGAAAAAGCTTCGCCTAAGGCTTGGCCTCCTCTACAGATTAAAACCCTTCCTTAATAGAGATTCAAAGATGAGATTAGTCCAGGCCATCTTTCTGTCAGTCATTGACTACGCAGACTTCCTCTATAGTCACTGCCCCACTCCCTACCTTCAAAAGTTGGATACCTTATACCATAGAGCAATAAGGTTCAGTACAGACCTGCCACATAATACTCACCATTGTTCTCTCTATGATGCAGTTGGATGGGTTTCCCTTCATGTCAGGAGGAGCAGAAATGCAGCTCTATGGATCTACAGAGCTTTATCAAAAAAACTCCCAAGATATATCCTGGACTGCTTCAATCTGACCACTCCCAGCTCCTATGCCCTAAGAAGCAACAATATCATCCTGCTCAAA
This sequence comes from Neoceratodus forsteri, assembly GCA_016271365.2. NCBI lineage: Eukaryota > Metazoa > Chordata > Ceratodontiformes > Ceratodontidae > Neoceratodus > Neoceratodus forsteri. The sequence continues at coordinate 996,948,731 of CM057458.1, read as the reverse complement.
TTGCCCAAAGTCAACACCAAAATAGGGAGGGCAGCAATCAGCTATTCTCTAGCCATAGCATGGAACACCCTACAAAAATCCCTAAAACTGTCCATTATCATTCCATTTACATCCTTCAAGCAGCACTGTACAGCCTTCTTCACAGAGAAATGCAGTTGCTACCGCTAGAGATAGAATAGTCATCCCACAAACCATATTCCAATCACATATGGCATATTCCTTCCAGCCAGACACACAGCCAGTATATGGCACCAATATTCCCTTCACCATCCTTGTACTCATTATGTGATTGACTGTCATGGCCCTCACTGTGATATATATGTACTGTACATATTGTAGATGTTAGTTTAACTTTCTCTTGCCAAGCTTTAACATGGGAATTCTCTGTATATTATTGTGTTATAAATAACAATTTCTTTTTTCTGTATGTATAACTGTCTCATAAGTATTTGTGTTATGTAATGTAATTGTGATGTAATTGCTGTGCACCTACTCGAACCTTGACCTTATCAGGTCCATCTTGTAAATGAGCCTAGCTCAATGATGATCGCCTGAATAAATAAAGATTTGATTGATTGATTGATCACAATTAAATTTACAGACTTTTACAAGTTAAAAATTACAACTTTTGGCATTGGGTGGTTAGTAGTCATCTAGGTGTGGGGGCGAATGAGGCATTTAAAATGCTATGACTTTTAAACAGTGCTGAACAACTGTTTGTAATGCACACAGCACCACATTGGAATGTGCACAATAGTTTACAGTGTGCACAAGGATTTTGAACAGGCAGATTTTTATACAAAATAAAGGCTGACCACATACTACAGAGGAGTTGCTCATGGCTGAAGCAGAAACATTCTTAAAGGGAGGAAATTAAATACCTGCTGGTTAAGTGGCAAAGGCTTTTAATTTGGAAAAAAACTGGTGTGGTATGGAAAGTGAATGATGAAGAGAGAAATGAGTTGAAGAAGGAAATTAAGGGGAATCATAGACATGTAAGGTACAAATTCAGTTGGAGGCGAATCCCTGAAAAGGTTGTGTCAGCTCATACTATTTTTGTAGTCAAGATAAAGCTAAATGGACCTTCAAGAAAAGGGAGAAGGATTAGAGTAGTCCCACTGAGTTTGTAAAGGAAAGAACTCAATGGGTCAGTGGTTTTGTGTCTTTCCTAAATTCATATGTTCTGAAGCCATGGTTTATATTTCAAGTTAATTACTGTATATTGTGTCAATAGTGGAGACAGAATGGCACTATAACACTCTTTTTCTCTTTTGGAAAATAACATTACATGCACGGTGTATATTTTTGTTGTCATTTTTTCATTTATTCATAATAAAATTTAAGTATGAAAACATCTTCTCTACTGCTAGTTAATATGATAAGATTTCCATAATAATTGATTTATTTGGAATTTTTGACCAGGAAAAGCACACTAAGCTACTATAGCTTGTTGCCGGGTGTGTTGGGGGGGTTCGTGGTCCTGTTTTATTGACAGGGGGAATGTTGACCATGACACCAAGGAAACTCCCTTCCTCTTCATCTTGAGTGGGGAAATTCCCTTAATCTCGGTAGGGGGAGCTGTTGCTTGTTTTTCTGGTAGTCAGCAAAGATGGCTGATGTGGAGAAGGAGGAGAACAACTTAGGAGGACTCTCTTTTTCACCAATTGAAGGTACAGGTCAGGAACGAATTCTAGCACTGTACTGCACAGAAAAGAAGTGGGAATAAAACAAGAACTGGATGTTTTTACTACACCGGCTAAGGAGATTGAACCTGATATAGACACAGTACACCTGGAAGAACAGAATGCTACGAAAGTAACCCCACTACATGGCATTACCACTCAGGCACCTGGCTCTGCAACTAACTTGAACAGGAAGCAATTGGCAGAAATAATTTTGAAGATAGTGCTCAAAGAGAAAAAAAGACAGTCATGACAGCAAATAGCAGATGAGGAGAGAAAACTTCAGAATTGCCACATCTAAATTAAAAGCACCTGCACAGCAAGGCACTGTGATGGGTGAGATGGCTAAACAAGACGCAGCTGTGGCTGCATAGAGCACAGCTGCATGTAATTCAGCAGCTTCACTTCACCGACTTGCACTTGTGACAAACAGATTGCCTCAGAGAAAGACTCTCAGATCACAATATAGGAAAAGTATGGAACATGGAAATAAAATTCGGAGGGAAAACTCCTCCTTGGACTGTGCCTTCTGCTTTAAAAGAAGCAGGATGGGTTAAAAATGTGGAATGAACTTGGATACTGGACCCAACAGATCCCAACATTGCACAGTATAAAGATAAAGAAGTCACTTCAATGGGGAACATAATTGATTCCCCTATTGAAAAGAACACTGCTTTATTTGAAGAAACTCTAGGAATTGCCATGGAAATCCCAGTCAATGGCACTGAAAGCTCAGAAAAAGATCATGAGAACCACAAAAATGTGAGTAAAACAGAAATGATTGCAACATCTATTGGAAAGAGCTCAAATTTGTTAAAATTGAAGGCAAAAAAATGATGAAACAAGTAAAAATAACAGTGAAAAGACAGGGGCCCCTGACACACCACTAATGGGAACTTCAACTATGCAAAGACAAATGCCACCAGCTATAAAGCAAACTACTGATAATACTTGTTTATCTGTGGGGACTGGAGTACAAACATTACAAGACCTGACTAAAAAGCCTTCTTAAAACCACTGTTGAGAATGTCTGACTTGTTTAAGAACAAAGGAGAGCTAGCACCCTGAAAAAATGCTATTCAATTAATGTATAAAGGTGACCTGGACAACCTTCCTGATAGGGTGTACATAGGAAGAACACTACTAAAACATTCATTGAAATTCTATGTGTTGGAAGTATTTGCTTTAATACATACTGATGAACATAATTATGATGTCAGCTTTAAAACTGTGAAAGGATTGGACAGGTTTTGGACCAAGTACAACACATTGAGAGATACCCCGCTGTAGAAACCATTTGTAGCAATCCCCATTACAAAGCCAGCAAATTTGGACATTGACTATATTATTTAAGAACCAAGGTGGAAATGTATTTGATATTCTTTTCTGGGTAAAGAAAAGATGTGAAGTACTAGTACATCCAACCCCAGTAATCGATTCTGAAAAAATATGGACCGGGGGGTGGAGAGTGAAAGTAAAATTAATCATGTCTAATAATGGGATTATACACCTGCCAAGCTGTTTCTATTTAGGAGAACACAGAGGTTCCATTTTCTATCCAGGACAACCAAAATACTGCCACAAATGTGGCTCACAGCTTCATTTCAGTAATGCTTGTGACACCCCTAGGTGTTCCCATTGCCTTGATCTTAACCATTTGGCAGGGACATGTGTGAATTTGTTCAGGTGCAATTTATGTAAAGAGAAAGGTCACTCTTATGTAAGGTGCCCCTGGGCTTCCCACAACAGCGAAGAAGGTGTGTCACATGAATCTCATGCAGGCTCAAAAAAAGGATGTGCACCAGTCTCAGGACATAGATCAAAAAATCTGCAAAAAAAACAGGAATTGACCTCACAGGCTAGTACAGACCCCACACCTACAGAGTCAGATCACACAATACCAGATACTAACTCTATACCCCTAGAGACAGACTCTACCTCTCTTCCAACAGTCCCAATGACTAAGGACTTTATTACTGACCAGACGGTTGTACCTACAGGGTCCCATGAGAAGGCCCTAACACCAGTAATTGATCAGCAGGAACAGGACAGTGTGCCTTCCACCCCTCTTATATATAACCCCTCAGATGAGACCACCTTTAGACCAGTAGAATACAAAAAGAGACCCAGAGACATGGCAGGGAAAAACAAGGAACCTAAAGGTAAAGAAAGGAAAGCACTCAAAGGTAAACAGAGGTTTACAACAAAAAATATGTATGAAGCTTTGCCCATCGAGAAAATCTGGGGAGATACAGAAGAGGAGGAGGATTCCTACTTCTCCTCAATTGCTTCTTCCACAAAGGACCAATCGTCAGGTTTTGAGGATGTAGGAGGTAGAGACAGAGTTAAAATAAATGGAACACTAGACCTAAAATATCTTGAACCAGGTCTTTTCTTTACCACCTTATGAATGACAGCACTATGCATACTAACTTTAAAATCAAATAGCATTAAGCATAGTAAGAGAAGATTAACAATACTGACTGAATCGCCCAAAATTAAGGTTGATATTTGTCTCCAGGACACAAGGCTAAAATCTTTACATGAAATATTTCATTCATTGCAATTATGGGATAATGGTGCCACCTTCTGGTCACTAGGAGATAGAACCTGTGATGGGTTGGGGATTTTATTTTGAAATAGTAACCTGAAAGTCACTAGATCACTAGATCTTGGAAGAGCATTGATTTTGGACATTCAATATGGAACAACAAGACTCTGTCTAGTTAATTGCTATGCTCCACAGATTAAAACACAGTGCATCAATCTTTTTAAGAAAATTCAACCCTACTTAGATACATCCAGGCTAGTCATATAGAAACATAGAAACAAAGACTTTGATGGCAAATAAAGACTGCTTGACCCACCCAGTCTGCTCATTTCCCTACCTATTGGACAAGTTGCAGATCCTAGTTAACCAACAGCCTACTTCCTCCTACCCCCCACTAGAATTGCCGTGTGTCTGTCCCATACATTCTTGAATTCCCCCACTGTTTTTGACCCCACAATCTCCTCAGGAAGGCTGTTCCATGCATCCACCACCCTTTCCATGAAAAAATACTTCCTCACAGTGCCCCTAGGCCATCCCCCATCTTCAAATTGTGCCCCCTTGTTCTTGCACATCTCTTTTTCTGAAAGATGATACCCTCTTGGACTTTGTTGATTCTTTTGAGGTACTTGAAAGTTTCTATCATGTCCCCATCTCCCTCCTTTCCATGAGGGTATACATATTAAGCTCTTTTAGTCTCTCTTTGTATGGCTTCTGGTGCAGACCCACACCATTTTAGTTGCCTTCCTCTGGACTGCCTCGATCCTGTCTATGACCTTGTGGAGATGGGGTTTCCAGAACTGCATGCAGTACTCCAGATGGGGTCTCATCAACTGTCTGTACAGAGGGATAACAACTTCCTGTTTTCTACTGGTGATGCCTCTCCATATGCATCCCAGTATCCCCCCAGTCCTGCTTATTGCCTTCTCACATTGCTTTCCTACCTTTAGGTCGTCTGATATGACTACCCCAAGGTCTCTTCCAATTTTTGTTGTTGTTAGTACCCCCCAACCCCATTGTGTACTCTTCCCCTGGTATTTGTTTCCCAGGTGCATTACTTTGCACTGAATCTAAGCTGCCATACATTAGACCATTCCTCCAACCTTGGCAAGTCTCTTCTTATCCTTCCCATCCCCCCTTGTGTATCATCCCTGTTGCAGATCTTTGTGTCATCTGCAAAGAAGCATACTTTTCCTTCCAGTCCTTCTGCAATGTCACCTATAAAGACATTAAAGAGGACTGGTCCCATATGGGGAGGAGACTTTAATTGTGGGGTGCACCAGTCAGATAGGGGTAAAAAAAATAAACTATTTTGTGATTCCAATGCCTTGAATTATATCATAACCACAACAAAGTTACAGGATGCCTGTAGGACAGTTTATCCCACTGGAGGAAACATTTATGTTAGAGGGATCTATTCTACTAGGATTATTTTTTTTCATATCCCAAACATTAAAAGTTAGTAAAGCAATTACACAAGATATAGCTTTTTCTGACCATATAGAGGATAATGGATGGGCAACAATGAACAACAACACTGTTGTTCACTTCAAGAGGTTGTCATGACAACCATGTAAACCTCGAGAGCGAAGCTTGAGAGGTTTTTGGTTGTCATACAACCTCGAGAAGTGGACTGCAGTGTTGTTGTTTACTGTTGCCCATCCATTATCTTGTATAGTGTATGGGCAAAAGTGAAAAATTAGAACGGCTTGTAACTTCTTCCATGGTTGCGCCGTGGCGTCAGGGACCCCACCGCCCTGCTTGAGTCCATGACAACACTTCACTTCTTCCAGGTCCACAAAGATACTGTTTATTTTTACATTTAAAAATAAATATTGCTGTCCTGCCGTGTGCCAGCTAAGATTTAAAAAATCGGCACTTACTGACAGATTTGAACTTCCTCCTGTGCCTTCGATGAACTGCCATGGCCATTTTATGAATGCCTACTAACTGCAACTTGCGCATGTGCAAATGCAGTCGGAGCTCTTGTACCATCATTGTGATGTACTCACGATGGTACAGCAACATCATGATGTCACAACGATGGTACGACAAAACAAGTGAAAAATAGATTTTAAGGGAATACAATGTTCCGCCATACACTATAGCACTGTACAAATAGAAATATCAAGGGGTGAAGTACCCACATGTGGAAAAGGACCTAAATGCAGAACTACTAGAAGCAAACACATTGTCACTGAATGGCAGAAGTTATGGGTAGCCTGAGTCTCAGTACTCTGCATGTATGATTCCATTACAGAATTGTGGGAAGACTCAGAAAGAACTTAGATCTTTATTTCAGAAACCAGCAGGAAAACAAGCCCTACATAAATATATGGATTATCTGAATTTGAGAAAGCAATTTCATTTACTTATTTCTAAAATGGAAACATTAAAAGTTGATTATAGCCAACAGATCATTGACATTAAGAAAGAAATGTATAAAGAGCAGTATAATAGGGCTAAAACACTTCACTAAGAAATGAGATTTGGAACCTGGAGTAAAAGACAGACCTTCGACCAATACAAAGATTTTAAGCAAAGAACAGAAAACACATTAATACTAAATCTGGAGGATGAGATGGTAAATAAATGTGCTAGTAGGCAAGAGATTCTGACAGTCACTAACACCTTTGCTAGAAATACGTTTGGAACACCACCATTAGTTAATTTGAAAATACAATATTTAGAGGACTTAAAAAAACAGAATTGAGGGAACAACAAAATAAAGATTTAATTAAACCTATAAAAGAAGATGAAATTAAAACAACAATTAGCACTATGCGTAAGAACACTGCACCAGGTAATGATGGTATTACCACTGAATTTTATAAACAATTCTCAGTAGAATTAGTTACAGTATTGATGCAACTATACAATGAAATACTCAGCACTAATTCACTACCCAAAATCATGACAGCTGCTGATCTCATTTTTTTTGTTTAAAGAGGGGAACAGCAGCAGTTTGATCCATTGGAGACTGATCAGTCTGTTAAACACAGAGTACAAAATATTAGGGAAAATTCATTCCAAAAGACTGGCAAAAGTATCTCAAGTCTTAATATGTGAAGCACAAACTTTCTCTGTACCAAATAGGGGCATTCAAGATAATTTAACCATACTAAGGGAGTTTTTAAAAGACGTCAACAAGGCACTAAGGAAGGCTTTCTAATAAGTTTAGACCAGGAGAAAGTGTTTGATTCTGTTTCACATGACTACTTATTTTTAACATTGAAGCAGTTTGGACTACCAGTAAGACTTATACAGTGGATTCAGTGCATGTATGCCATGACTACAATAACACCGAAAATACATGGATAGAAAGGAGATACGATAAGGCTACATAGAGGAGTAAGGTTAGGATGACCCTTCAGCCCACTACTATATGTATACTGCATTGACCCCTTCTTACAAAATATTCAGAATAACAACTGCATAGAGGGGATTAGATTCACCCAGGCATGACCACCACTAAAAACACTTGCAGATGCAGACAACGTGGTAGTTATAGTAAACATAGGCATGGTAGAAGATACAGTAAAAGAACAGTTTACAACATTTTCTTCTATTTCTGGTTCCAAAATACATTTTGGGAAAAGCATTGGGGTTTCTGTAGGAGAAGGTTCCTCATCTACTAAAGATCAATACGCTACTATAAAACTTACTACAGACCCAATTTCTCTTTTAGGAATACCGTTTGGAAATGGGGACTTAGCCCACATGAACTGGGAACAACGGATAAGAAAAGCTGAACTTCTATCAGCCCAGTGGAGACATAAACAGATTTCTAAATGGAAGAGTCCTTTTGATTAAAACATTGCTATTACCAGTGTTTCTTTGTGTGAGCTACTTGTTTCCATCTCCGTTACAGCTAGAGACGAAACTTTACCGCATATTTTTTCAGGCCTTATGGGGGAGCCATTTAAACCCCATAAAGAGAGAGACAATGTATAGATCTATCCAGGAAGGAGGTTTAGGAATGCTAAACTGTACAGCATTTTATTATAGCATCTTTCTGTACTATAATATGATGGCACTTAGTACCCAAGTGCACAAACCATGGACAGCAGTAGTATCAGAATGTGCACAAGCCTGCAAACAAGCATGGTCCCAATAAAAGAGTAAAATATTATCCAGAACCCAGGTTATACCTGAGTATGTGAGACCAATGTTCCAAAAAATAATATGATGGAAAGTACCATGCCAATCTACCTTGGCAAGTTTTAGACATGGGATATGTAATACCCTAATCATAGGTGAGACATTCAACAGGGCCTTCGCTGATCTCACTGCAGTACTACCACCAGCCTACTTCCACCCAGTGCAGAGTCAGACCAACATCAGACTCTCAGAACACCCTCACCCACCCTTCTACCTTAAAAGGGTGACTGTGAAGGAGACCCTAGCTAAGGTCAGCAAAGTACTGGGCAAGACAAGACAGGGTAGTGATGGGATCGACATGAAACTGTTATCCCTTTCCCTGGATGTCCTCATAGTGCCCATCATCTGGCTGTTCAACAAATCACTTACTCTTGCTCAATTCCTGGGGCATGGAAGCAGGCCCTAGTAACACCTGTTCATAAGGGTGGCAACAAATCCCTGGTAGCCAATTATAGGCCAATCTCAATACTCTCTCCACTGTCCAAAGCCCTGGAAAAGATTGTGGCTGGCCAGCTCATGGACTGCCTCAGCAAGTATAACTTACCCTGCCCTAACCGGCATGGTTTCAGACAAAACCACAGCACAACCACTGCTCTGTTGGACTTTATAAACTATGTATGCAAGGCCTTGGATGAAGGCAAACTGATGGGGTCTATCTTCATAGACCTCACCAAAGCCTTTGACACAGTCAACCACCCCCTGTTACTGACCAAATTGTCAAACGTGGGAGTGGCACCTAGTGCACTATGTTGGTTCCAAGACTACCTTACAGGCAGAACTCAATGTGTCAAAATTGGACTGACAGTATCCGGTGCAAGAGAGATATCTCTGGGAGTACCCCAGGGGTCAATTCTTGGGCCCGTTCTCTTCAGTATCTTTCTCAACAACCTCCCCACTGAATGCGACACCAAACTGATACTCTACGCCGATGATGCTGTGCTCATGGGAAGCAACACGTCCCTCATTAATCTGCAACATGAGCTTCGGTCATCCTTCTCCACATCAGAGAAATGGTTCTGCAGACATAAGCTACTTCTGAATTATAAAAAGATCAAGGCCATGCTCTTTTCCAGTACATGCAAAAAAGTCAATCAAAACCCCCTCATCATTACAAACTCCTGCGGGGAGCCACTGGAGCAGGTCTGCACGTTCAAGTATCTGGGGATAACTCTAGATGAAACCCTCACATTTGCCCAACATATCGACTCCCTGGTCTAGACAGTTAACACCAAGACTGGTGTCCTTTATAGGCATAAAAAACACCTATCCCCTGAGTCCCTCCGCCTTGCAGTACACAGCTCCATATTGACTATGGATTAGTGATATATGGGGCGGCAACGGAAACCGCATTGAAACAGGTCCAGGTGGCCCTAAACAAGGCCTGCAGACTAGCCCTAGGGTTACAGCACGATACACACACATGTGTACTATATGACCTCACAAACTGGCTATCCCTAAAAAACAGGGTTATACAGCAGACATGCACCCTAGGGAAGAAAGCGCTGTTGAGGAAAACACCACCTTGTGTTGGCAATCTGCTAGTAGCTGTAAATACACAACAGGCCACTAGGGGGAGGTCAAGAGGTGCCCTGACCATTCCCTTCCATCGTACCTCGCTCGGGCAATGGGCATTTGACTACCATGCCCCTATGTGGCTTAATGAATTACCCGATCACCTCCTTGCCACCGATAGTCTAGCCAATTTCAAAACTAACCTCAAACAACATCTTATCACAACCTCTAAACGCTCCTGCAACTAATCCCCGGCCTCACAATCCACTGTCAAATTATGATTGCCACAGCGTGTGCTCCTCCTTGCACCACACCCTCTTGGCTGCTCTCTACCAAGGCAAGGCCACCCACGGCCCACGCTAAACTCCATTACTTTACAACTTCCCCTGACCCCTAAGGACATCCTCACCCCCCCACTCCCCAAATGACAAGGCTCCTTGGGGCTGCACTAGTCTCTAGCTCATAACTGTGCTATTGTATCCTATCATTCTAACCTGTAATCCACAATGTCTTTTGCTCTTGTGTTAAATCATTGTATTGTCTTACCTTGTGTTTTCTTTCTTACAATAATTACTTTGTACCTTGTCTTGTCACTGACGTGGAACCTTTGTAAATGAGCTTGGGCTCAAAGGTACTTTCCAAATCAATAAATCTAAATGTTATAGGAATTATAAGTCAAGCAGTTATGTTAAAACATTCTGGGCATTGGTAGCCCAGAAATGGAAACCTGCTTTGTTTTCCAATCTCTCATATGAGATATTACATTTTATTTGCAGCAATGGAAACATTTTAATAGTGAAACCTTCCAAGTTATTTTTGCTGTATTAAAACACTATATTTGGGAAGCCCATTGTAAATGGGTTTTGCAGCAACAATGTCTCACTCCAGAGGTCATTTTGCGTAATGTTACTATATATTTACAGCATGTTTATGAATTAGATGAGAAGAAACCTTCTCAGCTACAACTTAAACAGTTGTGGAAATCTTGCAATACACTTATGATGATCTAAACTGTGTATCCCGTATGTAATATTTAAGGGTTCCCACACAGAAATTTGGGAGAATGTAATTAGAAGGGATTAGGTATAAAACAAATGCTGGTCCTTTGTTAAAGGCGACCTGCAAAATAAATGCCATAGCCTGCTCTCATCTCACATACCTTTCTATAGTGCTGCAGGAGTCCGTGGCTGCTATGATCATTATTATCCGAATAAAATGTACATTTAAAAACACTGCCGAAACTTTTGGGTGAACACAGAAGTGCCTGGAGGCTTTTTTGGCGAATGCTGAGGTGCAACACCTGGACAGGTCCTTGCTGTATGTATGATTTCAGGCATCAAGACCCCCATAAAAGCAATAAAATAAAAAATATTAAGCTGCAGCCACTACTGTCCATTTATAGTAGTGGTGTTTGCTATGTCAATAACTGGGTGGAATACCCATAAAAACTTACACCCACTCGATTGGGACCCACAGGGCTCTTCCGCATTGGCTGAAAAGTTGTTGGCAGTGTTTTTAAATGTACATTTTATTCAGATAATAATGATCATAGCAGCCACGGACTCCCACAGCACTATAGGAAGGTATGTGGGACAGGAGCAGGATATGGCATTTATTTTACAGGTCACCTTTAAATATTTATGTTTTTGATTGTATATATCTGTAAATAGTTATGTTTTGTAATTTACTTCCCTTTTTCTTCAATAAAATTCCCTTTCTCTTCTTCAGTAAGTACCATGGGATCTTTCAGTTCCACTAGGACAGTGACCAGAGATGGGCAGAAGGGACCTTGGTTTAATGTCTCATCCAAAGGATGGCACCTCACCAGTGCAGCACCCCCTTTGTACTACACTACCCTGTCAGTAATAGGTATTACCCACAAGTACTTGGTATGGGGCCATGACCCACAACCATCTGATCTTTTGACTCCAGAGGTGAGCGTGCTATCTACTGAGTCACTGACACTTACTGACTAAACCACTAATGTTAAGAATATACTGTACCTGGACATCTTCTTTGCAGAAGTCCAAGATTACCTTGACCTTGTTGCTAGGATCAGGAATGGGAGGAAACAGTTTTGTCAAGAGTTTCTTTCTGCAACATCATAATAAAGTTGTTAGGTGCCTTCAATTAGTTGACAAGAAACATAATTAACAGTCCCTTAGTGTATCAGCCATTGGGCAACTTCAGTCTAGCATGCTACTGTACATATGCACAGCTATCCTGCACAAATCATGACATCATTTTCAAAATGACCTTAGTTGCAGGTCAATTGAGACTAAAGCAGGAAATGCACCATGTGAAAGAAGTAAAATTGAATTTCCTGGGTCAAAAAGAGTTTTTCTGCTGGACATAAAAAGCAATATTGTCAGCTCACACTGTTCTTGGTCCTCCTACACCTCAAAATACATGTGAGGGCAAATGGGCAAGTGACCAGTAGACAAAATAACAATATTACTTTGTCCAGCAGATGAAACAGCTCTTTGACTAAGAAAACAAATTATTGCCTTATACTGTGTGGTGGAAAGTTGTTCCAACCCAATTTTCCTCTCAGTTGAAATGCTGTTGTACCACAGTTCAAAGGTTATGACATGCGATTCGACCCTTCTGTGGTAGAACAACATTCCAGCCGATTTGAACACTGCAAAAGCCAGCTAAGGAAAAAGAAACTGAAAGGATCAAATCAGATAACACCACGTGGTGACAGCACAATCACATAGACTCAAAAATCCTGCAGATGCAGGATCAACCAGATACAAGAAAAAAATGCAGGCTCAACCAGATTTGCGTATTTATTTAAAGAATGTAATGTAGGATCAACCAGATATTTTAAATTACTTATTAAATGAAGCTTGATCCCTCAAACTACATTCTCTCCTTAAGAGACAACTGCGGCCACCATTTAAAAAAAATCCCTCCCACACCTAACTGCAAATCAATTGAAGGCTGAGCTAGAAATGTAGGGATCTCTGGTCCCTAGCAACCACACATCTCACCTTAGTAACCAGCCTTAACTCCAGGAGTAAGAAGTAAGTACCACAATACATTTTCTGTATTTAAAAGATAAAGTACTCCAACTGTATTACAAAGATCTGAAGTGGGGGTGGAGGGGGCACCATACACTATAAAAAATACTGGATGGGCAGAACTATGCCCAACTAGTGTGTTCTGCCACCCCAGGATTTTGATTCCCTGTGACATTAAGAGCAAATTCTGTGGCAGAACACACTGCTTGTGCATGGTTCCCCATCCAGTATTCTCTCTATCTCACACAATGTGTTTTCTGCTTCAGTAGTTTGATGTAAAACAGTTCTTCTCCTGTCTTCACATTGCTGTAGCTTCTTGTAAAGAGTTTAAGCTTTGCAGTGCCTAGCACTCTGTGACGTGACCTTATTTTTATAGAGCATGGAGTGTAGTTCTGTGACTTAACAACTGACTCATGAAAACCATTATCAAACATCAGCTCTGTAAACACCCTGTTTTAATCATGTACAATTATTGCTCTAACTGAAATAATTTAAATTGCTATTTGTGATCTGCAAATAATGAGACAACAGCAGATCCTCTGAGTCACTCCGAAGAACTGTGGATTACATAGGGTATTTAATCCATGGCCACGCAGACCGAATAGACCGATAAAGTTGCACGTTTCTGTCAACCCATGTTGTAAATTTTTTTATTTATCAAACTGACAATGAATTTAGTTCTACTGATCAAGTTCTCTTGATTGTGTGTTTTATAGGCATTTGTGCATGTTAGGCACCCATGAACAATCTTATCCATGAAGCATGGATGAACCATGGGTGGTGTTATTATGGACAAAGATCAGGAACAGCCCAGGGATGACCAGGGATGTCCATGGAAAACCTTGTTTGTCCATGAAAATATGTACAATCCAAGAGAGGGGCTAGGCTACCTGAAAGGTGGTCTATCAGCATCCAATATAGTCTAGCTAGAGATGTACAAAATTGGTAACTTTGCTTGGCGAAATAATTTGCAAAGTTTGCCAAATCCACAAAGTGCAAAGTGCTAACTTTGTGAAGTTTTTGGCACGTGAAGATGCCTTTATTCAAGAGAAGTTGCAAGTTGGCAAAATTGCAACTTTTCTTGACTTCATCTGAAAAAGTGAAATTTCTTTCGGAAAACTCAATGCAAAGTGATAAAGTAGTAAAGAGAACAGTTTTCAAAGTGGCTCACAAAAGTGAATTTTGCAACTTTGCCATAACTTTGCAGGCAAAGTACAACTTTGCAACGTCTGTAAATCTAGCAGAGTCCAAATTTCATGTGCAAATGCATGTGATTTTGGCACACATAGTGGTACTTGTGCCAAGAAAATAACTCATGTGTCATATTTTTATGAAAGTCGCCAGGATTTGTGAAGCTGTTGCAGAATCCTGAGCACTTTAAACAATAGGGCACTTGAGTTTGGGCACAAATAGATCGATGTCAATGGATATGAAATTCACATCAGTGCCAGCATCTGACCTATTTGAAAATCATGCTCCTGGTGTTTTGCCAGTCCCTCAACTGACACCATTCTTTGCTACAATCAACCATCCCTAACCTGGATCCAAGCTGTATTTTGCATGGGTCAAAGGAAGTGCTGGATCAAATTAGAAAGATCTGTTTTTTTTCACAGTTTGTGTTTTTTTGTTTGTTTGTTTGTTTTGTTTATTCTTTTGGTAACTGGGTAAGGCCCACTAGGCACAATGACTGTTTTCATTTGTAACCTGGGAGCACTAGGGAGGTTAAGTGACATGCTCAAGGTCATACAGTATGTATGTGGAGGCTGTGGGAATCAAACCCAGGTCTACTGGATGTACCAAACCCAATCAGAGCTCATTACGCTAACCTCTTGACAATATAGTCAACACCCACGTTATGTGAAATTAAATATTGTATGATTTATAATTTGCTTCCATACCTGTTGTTCACCCCATTTTGATGACCCCAGCATTCTGTTGATCCAGCTGCATATTGCTTGTCATAGCACAGGTCTTTGCCTTTTATCAACTGCAGCTCATTTCCTTCTCCATTGTGGCAGGAGAAGCCTCACACAGTGTTTAGGTCCTACCTCAGTTTTCCCTCTTCAAGTGTAGCATTTCTACACATGGCAATGGTACATTTGTGACTACAGGAATCCAAACAATCACCCAGCTTTTTCAAGTCCTCCTGGAGTTTGTCCCCAGCTTCAAGGGATGCTATTTCCCAGGCCAGCTCAGTGCCATCAGTGAAGCTAAACAGTCTGTTGTAGACCCTTGCTTTCAGATGACTGTGATTATAATGAACAGCATTAGCCCCAGCACTGAACCTTGAGAGACACCACTGAGCACCCATCACCACACAAAGTAGTGACTGTCCACCAAAATGCTTTGCCTTCTGCCCCAATCCATTTAACTGTCTAACTTGTGTATGTCTTATGTACAGTATCTCACACTGGTGAGTAAAGCAACATAGGCAACAAACTAGGCAGACTCAATGGACTCATAGTCTTTTTCTATCCTAATCATCCTTGTATCCCATCTATGTATCCAGGGAGTACCTTGCTCAGAATCTTGCATGTTCCACAGTGCCAAGGGCCTTGCTGGATGGAGATAGACTGCATCTATGCCCCTTCCCTCTTCAACCTGCCTATCCAGCCCGTCACAGAAGGTGATCATGTTAGTTTGATATGATCTGTACTTCATTAACCCATGCTGAGATGCATCAAGAACCTTGACATCAACTAGGTGTTCCATTACTCTGTCCTTGATAGGGGTTTCTAGGACTTGTTGAGCACTAATATCAGGTTGACTGGCCTATTGTTGCTGGGATCTAGCAATGCCCCTTGTTGAAGATACAGACCAAACTGGCCACTTTACAGTTCCCTAACACTGCACCCATCTGGACAGACACATGAATGAGATTACCTGCAAGCCACCATACAAATCTTTCATTAGCACTACCATGGTCCATGGATGTATCCTGTATGCCAACTGGAACTTACCTGGATCAATATTCACCATGTAAGATTCTGGGATGACATCAAAACCATCCTTGGAAAGGAAGACAAGAACCACCCTCAGCTGCTCAGTGTCAGTAACACCCCTGCTACAGACCCTTTAGCTATTGCAGAAGCCTTCAATAAGGTCTTCACTAATTACTAGGAGTACTAGGATATATAGGACAAAAGGAAGCAGTCAATGCCTATAAGTATTGTCCCCCACACCATGCAGGCATTTTAAACCATAATACCATCTTTATAATATAATCTATCTAAAGTGGACTCGAATTGACCAAAATCTTCAAATTCAACAACTGTTCATATAAGTCTATTCCAGGTCCTAGTACTCCTAACTGTGTAAAATTTATCTCTTACCCCAGTGCTACCACCTGCCTATTTTCAACCTGGTTTGAACCATTCTAACAACATATCTACCGAGTGTTCTTACCCAACCTTCTACCTTAAAAGGGTGACAGTGAAGGAGGCCGTAACTATGGTCAAGAAAGTACTAGGTAAGACCAGACTGGACAGTGATGGGATAGACATGAAACTTCTATACCTCACCCTGGACATTCTTATAGTGCCCATTACCACTCTGTACAATAAGTCCCTGGCCCTTGCCCAATTCCCAGCAGTTTGGAAGCAGACCCTAGTTACACCAGTGCATAAAGGTTGCGACAAGTCTCTGGTAGCCAACTACAGACCCATCTCGATCCTCTCCCCCCTGTCCAAGGCACTGGAAAAGATCGTGGTGGGTCAACTCATCCACTACCTCAATAAGTATAATCTACTATGCCCCAACCAGCATGGCTAAAGACAAAATCACAGTACCACCACTGCCCTGCTGGACTACATGGACTATGCACATAAGGTCCTGGATGAAGGCAAACCAGCGGGGTCTGTTTTTATTGACCTCACCAAAGCCTTAGATACAGTCAACCACCCCATGTTACTGACCCAACTTCAAAACATGGGTGTGGTGCCCAATGCTTTTTGCTGGTTCCTAGACTACCTAATACGAAGAAATCAGTGTGTCAAAATTGAGCAAACAGTATCCAGCACAAGCGAGGTATCAGTAGGGGTACCCCAGGGATCAATACTGGGGTCCCTACTCTTCAGCCTCTTCTTAAATGACCTTCCCACAGCCTGCGATACCAAATGCATACTATATACAGATGATGCTGTGCTCCTGAGCTGCAGCACATCTCAGGCTGCCCTACAATCTGAGTTGCAGAACACCTTCTCCAACCTTGAGGACTGATTCTGTAGTCATAAGTTGCTACTAAACTACAAGAAGACCAAGGCCATGCTTATACCCAGCCCCCACAACAAAAATAAGCACCACCACTTCATCATCTCCAACTCATGCAGTGAGTTGCTGGAACAAGTCCACTTGTTCAAGTATCTGGGGGTCATAATAGATGATACCCTCAAGTTTGCGCACCATATAGACTCTCTGGTCAAGACAGTCAATACCAAGATTGGTGTCCTGTACAGGCACAGGCAATACCTCTCTCCAGGGGCCCTCTGTCTCTCAGTCTGAAGCTCCATCATATCTACTATTAACTACAGACTAGTGGTCTACGGGGCAGCAATGGATACAGCACTCAAGGGGGTTCAGACTGCGCTCAACAAAAGCCTGTAGACTCACCCTGAATGCTGAACATGGCATGCACACCTGTACTCTGTATGAACACACAAATTGGCTGTCATTAAGAAACAGGGTCAAATTCCAGACTTGCATCCTAGAGAAGAAGGCTTTATTGGGTAAAACATCATCTTGTGTAGGCAATTTGATCAAAGCAGCCAACTCATTACAGGTCACCAGGAGGAGGACTAGAGGGGCCTTGACTATCCCCTTCCATCGCAGCTTACTTGGGCTATGTGCATTTGCCTACTGGCCCCCCCTGTGGATGAATGAAATCCCCGGGCACCTCTTGGCCACTAATTGTCTGGCCCAATTTAAAACTGACCTCAAACAGTATCTAATAACACTCTCTAAGAGCACCTGCCCCTAAGTCCAGCCACACCCACTCTCTCTGGCCCCAGCAAGCACTAGGCAGACCTCAGGTTTCCCCTCCCTCTGTTCCTTCTCATGACTTGCCTCAGCAATCAGTTTGCATCATGCTTCTTTGGCATCCGCCATCCCACCTTCCCCCCCAACTCCCAGTCTTGTGAGTTTCCTTAACAGTCACTACTAATGCAAGCTGCCTGACCATGCCCCCTCACACCCCACCATTTACTCTCTCATGTCTTCTCCACTTAGCCTCCCCTCACCCACCCATTTCTCCCTATACCTTATCGCCCTTCTTCCCCCATCCTTCACTTCCACTGCAGTACCTACCTCTCTCTCTCGTACCTCCTTTCTTCACCCCACTGCCAGCTATCCCTGTCCCTCTGAACTACTGACAAGGCACTTTGTGGCTGCTTATCCCCTCCACCCTCATAAAGTGTTTTTCTTGTTATTTTAACTTGTACCTATGTTTTGAGTTATTCTGTAAGTTCTGAATCCAAGCTGTATTGTTCATTGTGATGTACCTTTGCTTTCTCCTATTGTACTTTGTTTTGCAATCTATGGCATGGAACCTTTGTAAAAGAGCTTGCACTCAAAGGTCTTTTAAGAATCACTAAATAAAATAAATGTGATAAGCTACCACAGCAGTTGAGATATCTACGGGTTGCTTCATCAGTACTGCTAATGCCATGGCTCTCTCAATGAGCACACTGAGCAATTGTGTTTATCAGCCCACTCCAAGTGAAAGGTAACTCTGATTAAAGGGATTTTCTGCATCCCACAAAAAAAAAAATCAGAGCTGGCATCAGCAGAACACAGTTGCACAAAACTCACCCAAAATTTGAAATTTTGAATATTTCAGCTGTTATTGTGGAAGACATCTGCATGAAAACAGGATCTTTGATGATCAGACTTTATTTGTTCTGTCTGCTTTTCCCTTCTTGAAGTCATGTTCCTCTGGTTGTGACATCAGAATAATTTCCATGGAACAGCCTGTGCTACCACAACAGGTGATTATGACTTCACAGCAAGAAAATCAGCAGAAACAAATGAATTCTAACAGTCAAGGAGCCAGATTTATTGCAAATGTATTTAGTAGTAAAGAATGGAATGTCCTGAAATTAAAATGTGTTTTTCAGTGTTGAGATTGGAGTCCTGATTAAGGCAATAGCATACAAACTAAAGTTGGACAGCAACTCCCCCCCAGCCTAAAAAATCTGTTGCAACCTAAACAATGTAATAGAACATTAAGATCATCGGAATTCCAATTGCTCCAGGTGCCTAGGTTCAGAACCACTATTGGAGCTAGATCATTCTCTTCCTTCACCCCTGCCCTTTGAAATGGACTTCCAAGCTGCATCCAGACATCTGCCTCCCTTAGGGTTTTCAAGAATGAGCTCAAATCCTACCTACTGAAATCAAACCAATGTTCCTGTTACAAGTGGAACTGATTAAAACTAGCATACTAGGCCTCAGCCTGTGAGACTTATGCATTATATAAATTATAGCTTTATTATAGCCCTGTAATTTGTTGTCTCCTATTTCTGTTTTTGTTAAGTTTTATGTCGACTAATATGCTGTATTCCATTGTATTTTGTGGATATTGCTTCTCTCTAATTGTATATGTGATATGTCACTGCTGTATGTCTCTCTGTAATTAATCCTGGGTCACCACTGAAAAAGGGACCTTCTGGTCTCAGTGGGCCTACCCATTTACCAAAATTAATTAAATAAATAAATAAACTGTCAGTATCTTGTAGACAATCACTTTAAAGAGAACAGGAAGTTATCTCTAATTGGAAGCTGATTATAATGTTCCTCCTTTCAGAAATAATATTTATATCAATAAATGATCCATATACAACTATAGCAGAATTAAAAGTAATGCAAAAGATTGTATTTTACATTGCTTTTTTGGTAGAAGTTCTGTTCCAGTTCTCTTCATGGAACCAGTGATCTAGAATTTTTACTGTCATGGTTTGTGTACAAAACTCTAAACATGATTCTGTACACAAACCTTGATGATATAAAACTCCAGATTACTGGTTCCTTGTAGAGAACTGTGTCCAGTGTTGTCTTAATAAGAAAACAATTCAAAATGTAGTCTTCACATTAGTGTTAAGTTGGATATAGTTACACATGGCTTATTTGGGTGAATGAATTTCATTTTTGTCAGTAGGAGTATTACTAACTGCTTACAATTAGCATAAGTCTCCTGCCCCTTTTAAGGAGCGATTGGTACAAAACAGAAATGTAAAAATACTAGAAATCTTAACAAAAAAGACACATTTTTTTTAAATTGCATGTACTGTCTTCCTTCAGAGTCAGCAAGGTATGAGCTTGGAGAAGATGTATATTTTATTTATTTATCTGAAATTTGGTGGACAGAAATGTATACAAAGCCAGAGATGTTTTCTAGGTGAGTTCTAGGGGGAGAGGGAGCAGGGAGGTTACTAAGCAGTCATAATCATCAATAAAATAAGAAACTTAATGCAAAGTGCACTTGTGTATACCAAAATAAATACTAACATCTTAAACAGGTACTGTACAGTACTTAAGGCACAGAGATAAAGACAACAATATTATTAGCTATGAATCACGTGGTGTAATGTTCATAGTGGCAGACTGAAATTGTTCAACATACTGGAAGGTTCATGAGGCTAGTGTGAACTCTGCAACACATCAACTAGACCCCTAGGGGATCATAGTTCTTTAAGCTGTATGTTTGAATTTGATGGTAAAAGATATAACTTAACATGAAACTGTTCCTTAAAAAACCAAGTGTAGAAATGTTAAAAATTATAATAAAGAAGTATTTGCTGCTAGACTAATTTCAGTCAGGTGGGATAGATTATTCCTAATACCATCTGTGGATTTAGCAGTTCAGGAATTCATTAAATGGTTTATGGACATATGTAATGAACTAGCTCCCTACAGAACAAGTATGCAAAGAAAGTCTCATGTCCCCTGGATAACAGAAAAATTGAAGAAATTAATATGCATGAAAGACAGGTTATGGAAAATTGCCAATAAGACATTAAAAATAGAGGATTGGGATAAGTATAAAAAAGCTAGGAATAATTCAAAATTTTAAATAAAAAAGCAAAAACATAGAAACATAGATTTTGACGGCAGATAAGGACCGCTTGGCCCAACCAGTCTGCTCATTTCCCTACCTAATGGATAAGCTGCAGATCCTAGTTAACCAGCAGCCTACTTCTTCCTACCCCCACCCCCTAGAATTGCCTTATGATTGTCCCATGCATGCTTGAATTCCACCACTGTTTTTGACTCCACAACTTCCTCCGGAAGGCTGTTCCATGCATCCACAACCCTCTCTGTGAAAAAGAATTCCTTTAATTACCTCTGAGCCACACCCCCTTCTATCTTCAAATTGTGCCCCCTTGTTCTTGCACACCTCTTTTTTTGAAAGATGCTACCCTCTTGGACTTTGTTGATTCCCTTGAGATACTTGAATGTTTCTATCATGTCCTTTCCTCGAGGCTATACATATTCAGCTCCTTAAGTCTCTCTTTATATGTCTTCCAGTGCAGACCCTGCACCATTTCAGTTGCCCTCCTCTGGACAGCCTCCATCCTGTCTATGTCTTTGCGGAGATTGGGTCTCCAGAACTGCATGCAGTACTCCAGATGGGGTCTCACCAACTGTCTGTACAGAGGGATAATAACTTCCTGTTTTCTACTGGTGATGCCTCTCCCTCTGCATCCAGTATCCCCAGCCCTCCTTCCTGCCCTCTCACATTGCTTGCCCACCTTTAGGTCATCTGATATGACTACCCCCAGGTCCCTTTCCATTTTTGTTGTTGTTAGTATCTCACCCCCCATTGTGTACTTTTCCTCTGGGTTTTTTTTTCTCAGGTGCATTACCTTGCACTTCTTAGCATTGAATCTAAGCTGCCGTACATTTGACCACTCCTCTAACCTTGCCAAGTCCCTTCTCATCCTTTCCACCCCACCTTGTGCATCAACTCTGTTGCAGATCTTTGTGTCATCTGCAAAGAGACAAAAATATTATGAAGAGAAATCAAAACAAACTACAGATAGTAAAACATTTTGGTCCCTGATGAAGTCCTTTGAATCACCACAAATTCAAGGTCCCCCATCCAAATGATAAATAAGGGTATTCTCCAGTCTACTAAGCAGTCAGCTAATATCTTGAATGATTATTTTGTAAATTTGCCTGATTTAGAGTTTTCAAATTTGACCATTATAGATCCTGGTAAAGGGATGGTTAATATGGACACACCAAAATTTAGATTCAAATGTATCACTTGTAGATAGGTAAAAGATGAGATCAGAAAACTAAAATCAAAAAAAGCATTTGGGTTGGATCTAATAGAAAACCATTTTCTCAAGGATGCTGTACAGGTAATTGCCCTGGTTCTAACAAAAATATTCAATTGGAGTTTAGCTGAAGGAATTTTTCTAGAAAATTGGAAGAATGCAAAGATTGTCCCTATATATAAAGGTACAGGGGATATATTTTAGCCTACTAACTATAGACCTATAGCCCTATTGTCAGGGATATCGATAATTTTAGAGACACTAGTACAGACACAGTTAACTGACTTTTTGGAAAAACATTCCTTGTTAACAAAGTATCAATCTGGCTTCCACAAAGGCTTTTCCACGGGCACCACGCTCACCGACATGATTGACAATATAGCTTCAAAGATGGAAAGCGACTTGTCGGTGGGCACGGTGTTCATGGATTTATCAAAGGCCTTTGATACAGTGTCACACAGGCTTTTGGGGGAATGACTTGCAGAGATTCTTTTGATTTAAAACCTATTTGGTGGGATTTGCTGGGGCCTGGTTCTTTGGCTGCTGGGCTTGGAGGGGAGACACACGGCTGATACACTCTCTCTCGGTCGGTGTCTGACCAAGACCCACCTCCCCCACCCCTCCCTCCCCAGAGTTCTGCTAATTTATGGGGAACACCTGTCCTGCAATTGGAAGAAAAGGCTACAGGTGCAGCTCATGTAGTTCTAGCCACTAAGTGTTGGATTTAAAGGCTGGGAGAGAGCAGCTTAGGGAGTTGTTCATTTCCCTTTTAAGTTTACTGTGCTGTACTATACCTAGTAACAGGCTTACCAGTGTACTGTGGGACTGTATCCAAGATTAGTGGGTGACCTGATTAGGCAGTAGGGGTGTATCTTGGACTGGGGGGGACCTGGTGGCTCACCCAAGAAAACCTACTTGAAAGGGGATGGAACCACACATCATTAGGGCTGGCATCTTTGGGAGGGTGGTGGGGTGCACAGGGTGTGGAGCAGCCATGATACTGGACTGGGCTTAGAAGTTCGGTGGTTTCCCAGTGTGCTACCAGCTGGCACAGCTTAGGGAGGAGGTTGTGGGGATTAGGAGACAGCTGGGGGAAGGGGGGAGGTATGGTTGGGGAAGGGGCAGGGGATCTCCAGGGGTTGCACCAAGCACTGGGGTGGGGCATAGGGAAAGGAGTGCAGGAGAATACTCAGGGGTCACATAGAGACCCTGGCAGAGGGAGTCCAAAAGGACACTACCAAGGAAGCAGGCAGGTAACTGGGGACCCTCACAAAGGAGGGACAGAGGGACAACATTCTCAGGGAAGTAGGCAGATGGCCGGGGCTGGACAGAAGGAAGCAAGGCAGGGAGGTGGATCAGACCTTACACTCAATTACCGCTTCAATTCTCTTCTTCTGCTTGAGGATGAGGGGGGTGATGTAGCCACGACAGGGGTGGTTAGAGATGGAAAGGGAGTGGGGGGCAGGAGGCAGGGGCCAGATAGCAGGAAGAACAGGGGGGAGCCTGGAATGCAGGAAAATGGAGAGAGCAGTGAATCAGAGCAGGAGGGGCAGGGGGAAGAGGGAGGAAAGCGCAAGGAGAAGAACCAGTTGGGAAGAAAGGTAAAGGAGAAGGACCAGAAGTACAAGAAGGATTCAGTAAAGGGAGCTGAGGGTTTAGGCCAGGGGAGCACAACAAGCAAGGAGGGACTAAATGGAAACAGGAAGGAAGGGAGGATGAGCCAGGCTAGTTTAGCAGATGGGGGAGAAGGACCAGTCATGAGCAGTGAGGGGGAAGTTAGGAAGGTATAGAAGGATACTCAGGAGGAGGAGAGGCATAGGATTGGAGGGGAGGGGGTGGCCAGGGTAAATAAGGAGGGGGTGACATGTGGCACCCAGATAGGGGGAGGAAGAAAGAGCCAGCTGGGTGGAGGGGCCAGTAGAAAGGATGAGGGGCATAGAAGGGCGGAAATGGAGGAAAAGGAATGGTCAGAGTGCTCCTGTTGGGGGATTCTATGATCAGGGGTATCAAATGGGATAGGGAGGGAGAAGCCTGGCCAGTTAGAACAAAATGCTTCCCTGAACTAACGGTGCACAGGATTAAGCATGAGGTATATCAGCTGGCAAAGGACTGTGGGGGTTCCCCGGACATACTGGTCCACTTGGGTACAAATGACATTGAGGGAAATAGTGATCTAGAGATACAGGCAAGATTAAGGGAGCTTGCCAGGGTCTGTCATGACATAGGATGCACAGTTTCCTTCTCAGAAATCCTGCCAGTGCCAAGGGCTAGTGAGGAAAACAAAAGGAAGATTAGGGAGATAAACCAGTGGCTCAGGGAGTGGTGTGAGGCCAGAGGGTATGGGTTGATGGGGGTTGGGGGGAGACCTGGGAGGATAAGGAGCTGCATGCTAGAGATAGACTCCATCTCAATTTGGAGGAGGAATCTTTAAGTTGAAAATAGAGGGTTCATTGGTGAAAGGTGGGGTTTAAACTTGTGAAGGGGAGGATGGGAGAAAAGGCTGTCAAGGGGTGCCGATAAAGGAGGGACTCTGTCTCTACCCCCTGGGGAGCTGGAGGATTGCAGGAAAGGCCGACTGGTAAGTGCAGACCAGGAAAACAGAATCCCCATGGGAACACGAGCAGGGAAATGGAAGTATAGGAAAGGTGGAAGGTAGTCCTGCTAAATGCCAGGAGCTTGGACAATAAAATGCCTGAGCTCCAGGCGATGCTAACTGAGGAGCAGTGGACATGGCAGCGTTCACTGAGACCTGGGCCACTGCAGGACACGACTGGGACCTGAACCTGGAGGGTTACACTATGTTCAGGAAGGACAGGGGGGAGGGAAGGGGAGGAGGGGTAGCAATGATAGTCAAAAACTGCATTGGCATAGGGGGAGTAGAGGAGGCGGAGGGAACCGTGGAGGCGATTTGGGTCACCTTGATAACAAGGGGGGGCAAGAGAGTAAAAATAGGAGTGGTGCATAGACCCCCTGCCCTGGTGGAGGAGCTGAAGGAGAGTTTGGTGGCAGATGTTGGGAGACACTGCAGACTGGGCAGAGGAACGGTGATGGTGTTGGGGGACTTCAACATGCCAGGAACAGACTGGGAGACTATGACATCCTCTGTGACAAGGGAACAGAGGCTGTTGGATGTCTTTCAGTAATGCGTTCGTAACTCAGCAGGTGGGGGAACCAACCAGGGAGGCATGGGTACTGGATGTGGTCCTGGCAGACAGTGACCAGATTGGGAGCCTGGAGGTAAGGGACCCGTTGGCGGGGAGTGACCATGCCACAGTCTGGTTCTGCCTGGACCTAGGAGGGCTAGAAGGCTGCACAAAGATGGAGGTAACTGACTTCAGGGGGACAGATTTTAAGGAAATGGGAAGGATCCTTAAGGAGCATTTGGATGTGATTGGGTCAGACATGGACGCTGATAGTAGGTGGGAAATCATCAGGAGAGGGGTACAGGATGCTACCAGCACCTGTGCAAGAGTAAGACGAAAATGCGGTAGGGCCTGAAAACCCTGCTGGTGGACCAGGGAGGTCCAGGAGGTGGTGCGGGGAAAGAAGGCAGCCTATAGGCAATTCAAGTGCTCAAGGAGTGAAAGGGATCGAGGGGAGTATGAGCTGATGGCTAGAAGGGCCACTAGGGTGTTGAGGGCAGCTAAGGCAAGGAAGGAGCAGAACCTGGCCAGGGAAATTAGGAGAGGAAACAAGGGGTTTTTTAGATACATTGGGGAAAAACGAAGGGTGAAGGGGCAGATTAGCAGGATTAAATCAGGGGAGAGATGGGCACAAGACCGGGGAGCAGGCTGAGTACTAAATGAGTACTTCACCTCAGTTTTCACCAAGGAAAATGGGGTGCTGCATCATACATGGGAGGAGACAGAGATACTGAGGAGGGGGACCCTTACCGATCGGCGGGTCTGGGGAGAGGGGGAGGCATCACTGGCAGGAGGGGAGAGAGCTAAGCAGGGAGAAGAGGTACTGGAAGTGGAAATCACAGCAGAGATAGTGAGGGAAGCCCTCAGCTGCCTTAAGACAGAGAAAGCACCGGGGCCGGATAAATTACATCCCAGAGTGCTGAAGGAACTTGCGGATGTCCTGGCGAAATCCCTGGCAGAGCTTTTCACCATCTCTTTGAGGACAGGATGGGTGCCCCAGGACTGGAAGGTGACAAATATAGTGCCTATCCACAAGGGGGGATCAAGGGAGGTGGCAGGGAACTACAGGCCTGTCAGCCTTACATCGGTGGTGGGCAAGGTGATGGAAGGCATTGTCAAGGAGAGGCTAGGGGAGGACCTGGAAAAGTCAGGGTGCCTGGATGATAGACAGCATGGATTCATCCCAGGGAAATCGTGTCAGACAAACCTTGTGGAGTTCTATGGCTGGGTGACGAGTACCTTGGACCTGAATAGACCAGTGGACGTCATCTTTCTAGACTTCAGCAAGGCATTTGGCTCTGTTCCTCACGTTGGCCTGTTGGATAAGCTGGGAGAAATGGGGGTGGGGAACCAGATGATCAGATGGATAGGCAATTGGCTCCAGGACCAGACCCAGAGGGTCGTAGTTGGTGGGATAGTCTCATCCCCAAGGAGGGTCATTAGTGGGGTCCCACAGGGATCAGTCCTTGGGCCCCTCCTCCTCAACGCCTACGTCTCTGACATAAGGACAGGAATCAGGAGTGAGATGAGTCTCTTTGCGGAAGACTCAAAACTGGGGGCGGTGGTGGATGGGGAGGAGGGGAGGGTGGCCCTACAGGGAGACCTGGAGGCTCTGGAAAGATGGTCTAGAAAGTGGAAGCTGAGGTTCAATGCAGGGAAATGCAAGGTACTCCACCTGGGGGCCAGAAACCCAGACCAAGTGTACACCCTGGGGAATGCTACAAGTCTCGATGGCTGAGAGGGACCTGGGGGTGGTGGTGGATGTCAAGATGAACAACTCGGAGACTTGTAGGAGGGAAGCAGCCAAGGCCAACAGGATGCTGGGATGCAACGCTAGGGGCATCACCTCCAGAAGGAGGGAAGTGATACTCCCTCTGTATAACTGCTTGGTGAGGCCGCACCTTGAGTACTGCATGCAGTTTTGGAGGCCACACTTAAAGAGGGACATTACTCTCCTGGAGAGGGTCCAGAGGAGGGCAACCAAACTGATTTGGGGCTTGGGGGACATGACCTATGAGGAGAGGCTCGAAAAGCTAAATATGTACACATTGGAAGAGAGAAGGGACCGGGGGGACATGATAGAGGTCTTCAGGTACATGAAGAGGGTAAATAGGGGAGGAACAGTTGGGGTGCTTTGAAGGAAGGAGGAGGGGGTCACTAAAGGGCATGGGTGGAAGCTGGAGGAGGTAAGATTCGGGGAGAAAGGAGGAGGTGCTACTTCACTGAGAGGGTGGTGGAGCCATAGAATGCGCTGCCTAGGGGGCTGGTGGAGGCAGAGACAGTGGAGGGGTTCAAGAGGGGGTGGGACAGGTACAGGGGAAGGGTTCTGGAAGCAAAATCTAATGCAGCAAGAATATCTGGAACTGGGAAGGGAGAAGCCAGAGAAGGCGAGGGGGGCAGCAAGGTCAGCACCCAGGGTGGAGGCTGACCAAACGAGCAGACACGAAAGACCATTAGGCCTATTCTGCTGGCATTTTAGTATGTTAGTATGTTAGATTGGTTTAATTAAGGAATCATATAATTGGTTTACATCTTACTTAAAAAACAGAACACAGCAAGTAAGCATAAATTGGGTGCTACCTGGTAAACTATCCTTACAGAGAGGAGTCCCACAAAGCTCATTTTAGGGCCAACATTGTTCCTGATTTATATAAACAAATTAGTAGACATAATAAAATGTTCAAATATCAGTCTTTATGTAGATGACACTCTCCTGATTGCAAGTGGAAATACACCTGGAGAATTGGAGATCAAATTACAGGCAGATTTTACCAGACTATGTACATGGTTGTCTGAATCTGAATTAATAGTTAACAGCAAAAAAACAAAACTTATGGTTTTTCATAAAAATTATCGAATGTTAAACAAAAGTAAAGAAATAGTAACTATAAAAACACTACTAAATGAAGTATTAGAACGGGTATCAGAATACAGATACTTGGGTGTATAAATTGATGAAGTCTTAAAATTTGACAAACATATAATAGATACAATATCTAAGGTAAACAAAAGGTTGGGAGTGTTCAGATGGACTAGTTTTTGTATGAATAAAACAATAAGAGGAAACTGTAATAAATCAACTTCTTTTACCAGTACTAGATTATGGCAACCATGTATATGGTCTGGCATCAAAAGGCCTTCTACAAAAAATTGATATAGTGTATAATAGAATGGCTAGATTTATAATGAGAAAAGATTACAAAATCCACCATTATGATCTACTACAGGAACTAGGTTGACTCCCGCAGGAAACCAAAAGGCGGATTGCATGGGCAATGCAGATTTATAAAGTGGTAAATCAGAAACTGCCAGAGTATCCAAGTGAGAAATTGGAAATAAAAATGCATGTTCATTATTTGAGAAATATAAATCTAAGAAATTTTGTTTTTCTCAAACTCAAAAATACATATAGTAATTTGTGTTTCCCAGTAATTGTAGATAAAATTTGGAACATGTTAAAACCAATAATAAATAAACAATACGAAAATGTGAAATCATTCTCAGCAAGCTTAAAGTTACAACTAAGAGCTAGGTGTGAAAGCTATGGTTAGAAACTGGAAACTTAAAATATATTTAGAATAGTGTTGTGCAATATATGTATTTGTTAATAGTTAATGTGTATTGTGTTGACTTATTTGTATTGGTAAATGAACGGTCTGTCTGGTCTAGCTTGTTGTTTCATGTTGTAACTATATTAGCATTAAATTACTTAATTTTATATAACAGGAGCATCTTGCAAATAGGACTATGTCCTAATGATGTAAAAATTGTCAACAACTTTCCTATATAAAAATAAAGGCTTTTTCTACTACTACTACTACTACTACTACTACTAGACAGCACTGACCTTAGGTCAGAGGCAAGGGGAGAGGCTGAGAGCAGGAACAGGAATGGGCTTTATGGGCTCAGAGTAGGGAATTTAGTGAGAACAGACAGGAGACTGAGTGAAGTGCATTGGGAAGTTGCTCCAGAGAGTGAAAGTCTGAAAGAGAAGGAGAACTGCCTAGCAGAAGTATTAAACATTGGGAGAAGGAAGGAGTGAGAGTCAGAGTTCCTGATGGAATGAGTTTAAGGAGGAGTGGGGCAGCATGGAGGAGAGGTATCACTGGAGCGAGGGGAATCAGAACTTGCCCATAAGGGCAGCAGATCTGTAGAGACACCTGTCGACAAGGGAGGGGACTACTGTACATGCAGTACATTAGAACAGAGTGAACTGTGGTGAGTAGGGGACAGCTGAAGGCAAACCAGCAGAAAGAGCATGAAAGGGGATCTGCTGGGCCATGGTGTTTTGGGGGGAAGGGGCTGCACCATAAATTACATCCTTATAATCAAATGGCAGACAGATTATTTTACGAATAATCTTATGGTGGGACAGTAGGGGATACAAAATGTATTCCTGTATAGAGCACCAAGTCTGGTTGGAGTATGGAGTGGCTACCATAAATATGTCTGCTGTAGTAGAATTCAGTATATAACCAAACTCCCAGGTTCTTGAAAGTGGGGAATGCTTCCTGTGGTAAGCCATGTAATGTTTGGAAACCTGGGGCGGTTGAGATCATACAAACCTTCAAGTGTCATTAAGAATACTTTTTTTTTTTGCATTCAGGGAGTTGTTTGGATTGGGAACAATACTGGGCCTTATCAAAGTTGTTCAAGAGACTGACTTGTACAATAGCTCTGAGGAAGAGGGACCACTGGGAACAATGACTGTGTCATCTGCATACATTTATATATGCAAAACTGAGCATGCTTGTTGGAGAATGACAGGGAATCTAGGAGAGAGCCCTGTAGGACTCTAGAAGCAATTGGAAGAGGTAGGGAGAGGGTGCTACCTATATTAACTGACAG
Source organism: Neoceratodus forsteri (assembly GCA_016271365.2). Taxonomy (NCBI): domain Eukaryota; kingdom Metazoa; phylum Chordata; order Ceratodontiformes; family Ceratodontidae; genus Neoceratodus; species Neoceratodus forsteri. The sequence continues at coordinate 996,918,536 of CM057458.1, read as the reverse complement.
ATTTATCAGGTTGGAGCCAAACCATCTGGCAGTCCGTTAGAGAGGCTGCACCAACTAACTTGACCAGGAGCAAGTGGGGGGCCACAGTGTTACAGGCTCAAAGACGTGAAAGATAGCAAAGAGTTCAAAAATGCTCAGAAACATCCCCTTGAGGTTATGAAAGGTAAGCCTAAGGAGGGAAAAGACTACTAAGTCAGTTTCTTTGTTGAGTGGGTCGGCCTGTGAGATCTTTTGACCTCTTGTTTAGACTGGAAGAATTTCTTGATTTATAGTACAAATTGAAACTTTCAGTAAACTATAGTGCACAGTGCAAACCAGCTCATATATTAATATGAAAGTATGACAATTACATTAAATGTGCACTTACTTAAAAGGAATGATACTATATTCAATAGGGCAGAAGTCACTATTAAGCAGTAACGGATACACAGTTATAAAATTTGGTTTCGATACCAGTGGGTGACTGATAGAGGATAATGTATAGTCTTTGGTTAATAACCACACTGTAAACATTTTGGGAGGTTGCTATGACATCATTGTAAACCTCAAGAACACAGCTCAAGAGGTTTTTAGATGTCATGGCAACCTCAAGAAATGTTTTCAGTGTGGTTGTTAACCAAAGACCATACATTATATTTTATAGTGTATGGGCCACCAAGATTGTGTAATTGCATATTGAATTACTTTACTATAATAACTGGTGAGCACTTTTTTCTTAGTGCTCAGCCAGTTGATATTTTCCATAATAACCTGCTGGTTGTTACGGCATGCACATGCTACATCTATCAAGCATAGTGCTCCCTCATTGGCTCTCCTTCATTCTGTGGGTGGAATAAACCATTCTGCAGACATGGTGGCTCTGATTGAGGCTAACTGAAAGGAACAGCCAGAACATTTAACTTGCACTATCATCTTTTTTTTTTTTTTATAATCTAACTGATTCCTCTTAGTTTAAAATTAAAAAAAAGGTCTGTCTGGTTGATCCTTCTGTTCAACGAGTTCAGGTTATAGTGTGAGGAGAAACGGGCCACGGCTATGAATGGGGTCACAGCTGACTTCCTACAGCGCTAGGTAAGCACGATTGTAACTCCAGAGTCCAAACTGTAAATAATAAAAATAAATAAAATACAAATTATGGATAAGGGGAGACAAGAAAAGAGAGACTGTGTGTCTCTCTCCAGTTATGTGTGTGTGTGTGTGTGTGTGTGTGCGCGTGCGAGAGACAGTAACATTGAGAATCACAGGACCCAGGATGGAAAAATGTGATTCCCAGATACTATATAAAATAAAAGATGGGGAAGTGTTGGAAACTTGAATTTAGTGCACACCCTCAGTATGGGATGCTTTAATAAATCCCTCGGGCTTCTCCCTCAGGGTTTATGTAGCATCCCACACCTCAGGTGTACATTAAATTCTTGTATCACACACTTCCCCCATCCATTATTCTCTATTTACTGAATTACTTTATAGAACATTGATTGTTGTGAGCATTCTGTTTTGTTATACCATTTACATGAAATACTCAAGAAGGGTTAACAACAGAGTGATGGCATAACGATGGCATAACAAGGTTGTAATCTGCTTGATTTCAGTTAATAATAAGTGCTCCCCATATATTATATAGATGATAATGGCTGGGGATCGGGTGATAACCATGCTGTGATCACCTCGAGTGGTTGCAAGGTCAACATGGTAAACCTCGAGAGTGCAGCTTGAGAGGTTTACTGTAGCCCTAGCAACCATGAGAGTGGATTTCAGCGTGGTTGTCACTTGATCCCCAGCCATTATATTTTATAGTGTATGGTCAAAAAAACACTGTTTGCATTCTATGTGTGAGAATTATGGAACTCTGGTGCATTCTTTTTTGTTATGCCACTGTTTGGAAGTTCTGAAGTGTGGTTAACAAAACTTTTAAAATTCTAAACAGTGCATAACAAAGCTGTGTGACTGCTGATTATGGTGGTTAACAGGCACTTACCATACATTATAACAATATTAGTGATGAAGTCTGAAACAGTATGCATTGTATAGTGTCCTTACACATTTAAGCTACAGGAACATTTCTTCTTTTTAAAAGCAATATATCACATCAAAAGGTGCGCAAGGGTGCAGTTAATCAAACCACTGCAGAACTACCAAACAATAAAATCAGGCAAGAAATTAACTGGAAAATTAACTAAATCACAAACATCTCTTTCGGTTTCAAACTATTCCTCAATGTGATGCCAATTTTCTTATTTATAAAAACATTAGCATTTGAAGTGTGCAAAGCAAACAACAGTTCCTAGAAATTAATGTACAGTACCTTCTGCTTATAAGCCATCCTAGAAATAGCATAGGAACTAACAACACTATCAGGAGAAACAACAGAACCTTTCCAGAGAGAATGTTTTCTTCTTCTTCTTCTTCTTGTCCTACAAATTACAAGAATAGATACATATTAAATATCAATATTTATTGTGTTATTGGTTATCATCAACCACTGTATTGCTATAGCTAGCAGAAATGTAAATATTTTAATGAAGACTTGTGAACAGATGCATAACTGATGCATTTTACAGTATATTATAGTTTCAAGTAAAATTTATGACTGTTAAAATATTGCTAAATATATTAAAAAATAAACATATGTAATTAGGTTACTCTACATGGATTCTTAATTAAAAAAATGTTAAGAAGTTTGTACACTGTAGTTAACACTTTTGTAAATATTACTATTTTTATCAAAAAAAAGTTACTGTATTTGCTATAGTCCTTATTGTTATTAGGGCATACCTAAATGTATTGCTTCTGTCCAGTCACTCCAGTATTTGGAATCCGTACATAGTGGGCTTATCTTTGCCCTTATTTCTATCGATAATCTCTGGGGTCGTTCAAAAGGATATTTAGCATATGTTACCTTACTGAGATTTATAACCTGGAAAAAATAAACCTAGTATGAGTTAGAAGTTTACAACTTTTAAAATATCATAAGGTAACTTGTGTGGGATTGGTCAAGCTGCCTTACTAATATTACAAGCTAGATAACATTGTATTTATTTTCTTCATAAATATGACAGGATTCACATGCATGTGTATCAGATTTCCACCCTTTTAAGTAAGGAATTACACACTCAGAGGTGTGTGGTTATGCTGAAATGCACAGTCCAGGTAGGTTTTGATGTATGAGGTGCAGCTGAGTGCCTTTAGTCACCTCAGAGGTGGGGTATTTTATAACATTGTCACAAGCGGTCTTGGAAATTAATGCTGCTCTCAGCTTAAAGTACTCTTCTTTGTTTTTTTCTTTTTATATTGTTGCTATTTTTTTATATTATTTCAATAAAGATGCTATTATAAAGTACTCTTCTTTGTTTTTCCCTTTAGACCACAAAGTAGTTAACATTCAAAACCTGCCCTTCTCTCTCCGATACCCTGCCACTATGCGGGTGATCTACAATGGTGCTCCATTAATGTTTACCCAACCTGAGCACATGATGGATTTTCTTCAGAGGACTTACCCGAGTGAGTTTCGGGACCCGGGAGCCCTCACTGTGCTGGCAGCCTCTCTCCGAGGGAAAAGATTGAGGTCCCACAACATGCGTATTCTGTGCACAGCCTTTCCACTTTGAGGGCCAAGCTGCTAATGGATCACTTCCTCCCAGCACCAGAACACAACAGACCTCCTGCAGGCATGCACGACAGGATCATCCCACCAAGAGAACCAGGCCAGACAGCCCCGGCAGTGGTAATACCTCCCACCATGGAAGAGACCTCCGGTTTGCAGGCTTTCTACTCCCCAAACTGTTTTGTGGCCTTGCTCCAGGTGCCTCCTGATCACCCTGTTTCTGTGCCTGACAATGCGATTGGACTGGAGCCTACTCACAGCATAGCCACCCTAGACACCAGCAACTTGTGGACAGAGATGTGGTGATGGGCCTCCTGATGTCCTCAGAGGCTGCTGGGGGAACAGCTTCACCTTCCGCAGCCCGAGACTGAATCCATCTGTGATCTCCCACAGTCTGACAATCTCCCTCCTGCATCCATAAATCCAGGCTGAAAATAATCTCAGATAAGTGCTTTCATTTACTTCTTGAGTGGTATTTGGTTGATCGGGTGATGGGGTGGGGGGGTTGAAAGCTAGGTGTGAATACCATGATGCCATGGCTCGATATTATTGGAGCCATACCTTCCTCAGGGTCCCCCCACCAAACCATGTCATGTTTGCTCAGGCCTTCGGAATAGCCAGCCTATTGGCACATGCTTGTCTCCTACCATCTTGAGCAACTACCCTCAGTGGAGATGGCCTGGACTATTGCATTGTCTGTTGTAACTTTGTCCCATACTGTTTGACTTGTGTTCTTTTGCAAACATCAGACTCTCTCCATTATGTTTTACTGCGCAGCAAGTAGTTTCAGCTGAAGATGTTAGGGGTTTGGGAAATCCTGTACCAAGCTGAGGGATACGATGTCTGCATACTTAGAATGAAAACTTTTACAGGGCTGCATAAGCTATAGCAACTGTGTAGTACAGATGACTAGCCACATAGTAATGAAAGGGATACTGCATCAAGTCACTAGAGGATAGGTATCTTAGGTGCCATGGCTGTGCATGGCTGCGCAGGGAATGCTCCCTGCCCCTTCCCCATATACAGTTTTGGCTATATCTCCATTCATAGCCTCAGCGATGTTTTAGGTTAGAGGGGGTGTTGATGTTAAAGGCACATGTGGTATGTTACAGCTGGAGCATGCAAGCTGATTTGCTGCAGACCACCTCCCCATAGAAAAGCCTGAACATGTGCAGGCAGACAGGGCCATGTCCAGGTCTATGAAGCCACAGTATTTTATACATGTTGATAGCAGATGATACCCCTTCTTCTGCCTGGTGCTAGATGGAGCCAACTGACACGACAGGCAGCATCTATTTGGCTCTGATGTTTGCAGATGCTGCCTTACTCCCACAAGTGATTTGAGAGATCTTGGTGACTAGCTTACTGGCCATTTACCCACTTAATTTTAAAAAGAATCAGCACCCAGTCCAGGCCAAATATATTAATAAAGTATTTATTTAACAAAGTGCATCAGTGCAAACATACCGGTTCTTAGACCATAATGCTAACAGACACAAAAAACTTCTTACGTTTCACAAGGCTAAATGCCAAGCTTCATCAGAGATAAGTAACATTCATATTAAGTGACTTATATAGTTCTAAAACCACGTGCAACCTTAACCACATCAATAAAAGCATTCTGCATTCCTGCATTTCATTTCAGGTTTAGCAATTAAAAAATAAAGAAAAAGAAGCACATCCATCAATTAATTAGAACCATCATCTACTGTATATTTAATTTATAATTGACTTCTATTGTCAGAATGCAAAAGGTATCTAATCAATGATTAACTTCAAAATTAACTAAATGTAGCAAAGCATTGGGACATTATTAAACATTATGGTAGTATCTTATAATTACTGGCGACCCCCTTTAACAACCGGTTTAGCTAGATCAATAAAATGCCGTAATAACCCGAAATCGAGTTATTATGGCATTTGACCAAACTTTCTCGCGGTAGCAGTGTGCTCGAGAGTCACTGTTTTGAAGCGTGCCGCCTTATTGGCCGTTACTCGGGCTGAACTCATAAATAAACATGGCTCCTGTTTCTAGCACCTGACGATTTACAGTGATCCATCGCTTGTCAGGTACATATTTGTTTTACTACTTTACATTCTTTATCTGGTTGATCCCACCATCAGAAATAAAATCTGGTTAACCCTGCCGTTCGTATCTGATGAGCAAGGCAAGAGAGTGGTTCCGTCGGGAATCAACTGTGTGTTACTCCGGGCATGTAATTCGGAAAAATTAAAAAAAAAAAAAGCAGCCTTACTGAGACAGTGTGTGTGTGTGTGTGTGTGTGTGTGTGTGTCTGACAGGAGAACTGCTTTTGTGTATGAGACAGAGTCTCTGTCTCTGGCAGTATGACAGAACTGCCTTAACATATGCTGCTATTCACTGCCTGCACCAGTGATTATAAAAAATAAAAGTATAGGTAAGTGTGTGTTTTATGGATTTTTTTTAGACCCTCTTGGTGTGTGATGAACACATAAACCTCTCGGGCTTTGCTCTCGAGGTTTATGGGTCATCACACACCTCAAGAGTGTAAAAAAAATCCATAACACACACTTACCTAACCATTATTCTCTATATTACAGTCACAACTTTATTGGAGGGATCCCACTTTAACACAACAACATTTGAAATCTAATTGCATTAGATCAAAAGGCAAACTAGCTATTTATTTCAAAATGCTTTACATTGTTTATTTTGGAGACTCCTACCCACGATGTCAACAATATATCACACATGGACCTTTAAACAAATACAAAGCTCATTTCTAGAGCTGTGTATAATACCATAAACATACTACTGAGAAACCTGAATCAGGACAACCCACTACTTTTATAAAAAGGCTGCTAAATCTACATTTTCATTAAGTCCAAAGCCTTCTCTAGATTTTAACATAAATATCCAATAACTCTCTTGTTGCTCTATTTTTCTTTTCAAATCATCTCTCCTCGGTCCTACTCTAACTTTCTTCAATCCTATGAATTTAATATCATATTTTACTCTCACATCCCTGCATTTGGCTATATGTTGAACAATGGCATACGACATATCATGCTTACCTATAGCCTGAAGTTGTTCACTAATTCTGATTTTAAATTCGAGTATAGTTTGGCCAACATAATAATACCCACAGGAGCATTGCAATAAATAAGCCACTCACTAGCTCAGCAGGCTGCAGCCTTTGTAAATAGACTTTCTAGTGACTAGGCAACTCTGTTTATGTTACTTGTCTATGCACTTGACCAGAAAATGTAAAGATAAGATATTGGTATGGCTACCTGCATGGTGTATTGGACTGGACAGTAGCTTCGTACTTATATATACTGCTGCCCCCTTGTTTGATCTTATGCCCCATATAGATAATGGGTAAACTAAACAGTTAGACCTAGAACCTGTGGGGGCCCAACACCCCGGTAAAATGTAAACAGGTGCTTTTGCATCTAAAGAAGCTGCAGTCTAGTCTGGTATTCCTGCAGGAGACTAAATTAAAAAAGAAGTTCATCTGTACTATGTATTTTGCACCCAGAAAGTTTCTGTGATTTTTGCACAAAGTAAAATTGATTTATGAACAGCCTTCTTGAGACTGTGATCCTTATTTCTCTGAGGAGAGATGTGTGGTAAGTGTGGTGACTGTATCTTATAGACTAAATTAAATAAGTTGAATTATGTTAAGCTGGCTAAGGACTGGGTGGGGCATGTTTCTTCTTCCTCAGCTCCCACTAAGAAAAGGGGTTTGGCTATTCTCCTCCATAAACATAGAAACAAAGAATTTGATGGCAGATAAGGACTGCTTGGCCCACCCAGTCTGCCCATTTCCCTACCCAATGGATAAGCTGCTGATCCTAGTTAACCAGCAGCCTACTTCTTTCTTCCCCTGCCCCCTAGAACTGCCTTATGGCAGTCCCATGCATGCTTGAATTCAACCACTATTTTTGACTCCACAACCTCCTCCGGAAGGCTGTTCCATGCATCCACAACCCTCTCTGTGAAAAAATACTTCCTTACATTACCTCTGAGCCACACCCCCTCTATCTTCAAATTGTGCCCCCTTGTTCTTGCACACCTCTTTTTTTGAAAGATGCTACCCTCTTGGACTTTGTTGATTCCCTTGAGGTACTTGAACGTTTCTATCATGTCCCCCCTCTCCTCCTTTCCTCGAGGCTATACATATTAAGCTCCTTTAGTCTCTCTTCATATGTCTTCCGGTGCAGTCCCTGCACCATTTTAGTTGCCCTCCTCTGGACAGCTTCCATCTTGTCTATGTCCTTGAAGAGATTGGGTCTCCAGAACTGCACACAGTACTCCAGATGGGGTCTCACCAGCTGTCTGTACAGAGGGATAACAACTTCCTGTTTTCTACTGGTGATGCCTCTCCCTATACATCCCAGTATCCTCCCAGCCCTCCTTACTGCCCTCTCATGTTGCTTGTCCACCTTTAAGTCATCTGATATGACTACCCCCAGGTCCCTTTCCATTTTTGTTGTTGTTAGTATCTCACCCCCCCATTGTGTACTCTTCCCCTGGGTTTTTGTTTCCCAGGTGCATTACCTGCACTCTTAGCATTAAATCTAAGCTGCCATACATTTGACCATTCCTCTAACCTTGCCAAGTCCCTTCTTATCCTTTCCACCCCACCTTGTGCATCAACTCTGTTGCAGATCTTTGTGTCATCTGCAAGAGACATACTTTCCTTCCAGTCCCTCTGCAAAGTTGCTTACAAAGAGAGACAAAGAGGACCGGTCCTAATACTGAACCTCTGCTGCACCCCATAGTAACCCCCTTTCTTCAGAGTGGACTCCATTTACTATTACCCTCTGTGTCCTGTTCTCCAGCCAATTCTTTACCTAGGCTATCATCTTGAGACCCACTCCCAGGCTGGCTCACTTGTATATTAATCTTTTGTGTGGGACTGTGTCAAATGCCTTGCAAAAGTCTAGGTAGGCCATGTCCACAGCCCCTCCCTGATCTACTACTTTGGTCACCCAGTCAAAGAAATCTATTAAATTCGTCTGGCATGACCTTCCTGCTGTGAATCTATGCTGCCTTGGGTCCTGTGCCCCTCTGGCCTCTAGGTACTTGACAGTTCTTTCCTTCAGAAGTGATTCCATCATTTTCCCTATCATTGAGGTTAAACTAACTGATCTGTAGTTTCCCGCTTCTGCCCTGTTCCCACTTTTGTGAAGGGAAATCACATCTGTCCTCCTCCAGTCCTCAGGTACCACCCCATCCTCCCATGATTTGTTAAAGAGGGTAGTCAGTGATGTCACTAGTTCTACCCTTAGTTCTAAAAGCCCTGAAATGAACCCCAATGCAAATGAAACATGATACCCAAGGTAGATGTGTTTTTGTTCGTATGGGCATGCCAAAAGGTCAAATTATTCTAGGAAACATATATAGTCCTAATGAGGACTCCCTGGATTTTTATCATGAGGTCGCCCAAGCGCTGGACTTTATCTCTGGCGAGTCCATCCCAACTCTCATTGGGGGTGATTTTAATCTCTCTCTGATTCCCCAAATAGACCACAGCTCAGGTAGTCAGGAGCACTACCCCAAAGCCCGCCTCTCCCTGCAGCAGTCATGACAGATGCTGGGCTGTCACACATTTGGCGTGTCTTTCATCCTTGCAATAGGAACTATATTTTTCATTCCCCCATGCATGGAACATTCAGTCAGATTGACTACTGGATAGTCTCCACCAGCATTTCACAGATAGCCCTCAGTTCTAAGATACTGCCCATGGTCATATCAGACCATGCAATGGTATATCTCCATATTCTATGGGGACCCACTACGCCCTCTCACTCAGCTTGGAGATTGGAACCTTTGCTGCTGTGGGATCCAGAATTCAAACCATGGCTTATGACTGAGGTTGCTCATTTCCTGGCTGAAAACCCACCCTCCAATACCACATGTGGTGATATGTGGAAGGCACAGCGCCACCCTTCTGAGGGCTATTATGGGTTTTGCTTCTAAAAGGTGAAAAAAAGGGAGCAGTTACTTCACTCACTGGAAAGTCAATTGACAAAACTAGAGCTGGAAGCTAAACTCACCCCACATTTCGACTCCCACTCCCCCTTAGGCCGCAGTATTATCAGGATCCACATGAAAATTAATGATCTTCTGTCTCATCAGGCAGAAGTGGCCATTCTTCACCCGAGACACAAATTTTGGGAGGGTGGTGAGAAAGGGAGGAAACTTTATGCCTACAGGTTGAGAAAACAACAGGCTGAGCAGCATATCTTTGGGCTAAGGGATCTTAATGGGCAGACACATACTAAGCCGCAGGATGCTAACAACCTAATGAAGCAGTTTTATGCCCAGCTGTATGTGTCATCTAGAAATATGGACATTCCTAGAGTATGGAGCTTCCTGTCTTCCATTAACCTCCCCTCACTCACCACTCAGCAAGCTCAACTACTAGAGGCCGCCATAACAGCTATGGAGGTGGAGCACGCCATGTGAGGCATGAAATCTGGGAAAGCACCAGGGGGTGATGGATTCCCTCTAGAACTCTGGCAGGTAGTCTCCTCCATGATCTCCCCCTTGCTAAGCTCCCTTCATAATGAAGCCTTAACCACCGGTTTCTTCCTGCCTTCCCTTCGAGAAGCAGTCATAACAGTATTCCCTAAAAAGGGGAAAGATCCCATGCTCTCCTCTAGCTCTTGCCCAGTTTTCCTTATTAATGCTGACAGCAAGCTATTTGCTAAAATTCTGTCCACGATATTAAACCCAATCTTACCCTCTCTTGTACATCCCTTCCAATTGGGTTTTGTCCCTGGGCAGTACAGCACAGATCACATTCGTTCCCTGATCAACCTGATACATAAAGCCAAACTCTTACCAACTCCAGCGGCAGCGGTGGCCATAGATTTTGAGAAGGTCTTTGACTCCCTGGAGTGGAACTACCATTTACTGGTTCTTCAACATCTAGGGTTTGGGGAACATTTTGTAGGCTGGATCAGGGCCCTTTACAACCACCCAGTAGTGAAAATCCTGACCAACACAGTTTTATCAGACCCTTTTCCTTTGTGCAGAGGCACCAGACAGAGTTGTCCTCATTCCCCTCTTTTGCTTGTTCTTGTAGTAGAACCTCTGGCGGCAGCCATAAGGCTACACCCCGGTATAAAGGGCATTCCAGTGGGCGAGAGATGGTTCGCAACACTTATGTATGTGGATGACCTCCAGGTTCCACTGGAAAGAATTGCTGCCTCACTCCCCACCTTACTTACCCTCCTGGCTGAGTTCAAAGAATATTCTGGACTGAAGATGAATCACTCCAAAACTGAAGTGCTCCCCCTTGACGCCTTTTACTCCCTTGCCCTAGTCTCCTCCTCTTGACTACACTGATCTCCGGAAGAGTTAATATATTTGGGGATCCACATAACTCATGATATTACAAAAATGTGGGACTTAAATATGAGATCTCTGATAGTGAAACTTAAGACAGAGCTGGAGAGGTGGAGAGCCCTACATCTTACTCTTGCTGTGAAAATTTTGGATCTTAAGATGATTTCAGCACCTAAGCTGCTGTATGTTATTTCTCACATAGCTTTTGATCTCTCCACTAAATGGTATAAGATTATTGATGCTTTATTTGGGAAATTTCATTGGGATCAAAAGAAGGCTTGGTAGGAACAAATTGTGAGTTCATTGGAAGGAAGGTGGCTGGTGCCTTCCCTGGCTGAAGGGGTAGAAATGGGCCAATCTCACAGCACAAATCCTGAAATGTTCTCCCCTATATCTCAGGACTCCCCTCAGTGTCTGTACATGGAGAAGCAATCTGTCTGCATGCGCAGTCTACCCTTCTTGCTCTATAATTATCTCCCTCAGGCCTTAGCTTCTCATCCTACCATAGCTCCCTCAGTTAAAATCTGGCTTAGGGTCCACAAAAAACTAGAAACTGACCCGCACCCCCTTGGTATGACCCCATGTGGGAAAATATAGATCTTCAAATAGATTATAAACCCTTTCTTTGGCCCCAATGGGAGGTCAAGGGCATTACCACTCTGGGGGACCTAATGTCCTCTGAGGGTGGAACCCTTATGTCCTTTCAAGAAGTAGCCCTAGAGAAAGGGATCCCTAGGTCTGACTTCTGGTAGTATTTGCAACTGTGAAGCTCCATAATGGCTTATCTGAAAAAGGTCACCCCATCCCCTGATAGATACACTCACCCAGTGGCTAGCCCTCTTCAAGGGATAAACCAGCAAGATATACATGGGGCTGAGGGATGCTATTCCCTCACCATCCTCAGATTCCAAAGCCAAATGGGAAAAAGCTTTACATGTCCCCATATTCGACCAGCAATGGAGATCATGCTGGAAACAGGCCCACTCAGACTATCTGGACACAATAAGTAAGCTTATCCAATATAAAATTCTTCACCATTGGTACAGGACCCCTGACTTCCTATACAAGATCAAACTTTGGATAATAACCTGTGCTGGAGGTGCTCTACTTCAATGGGAGACCTAATTCATATTCTTTGGGACTGCCCAAAAATAGCCTTGTTCTGGACCGTAGTGTGTGATTTGGCATCCAACATTACAGGCTTCAAGACTGCTTGTGACACACTATTTTTGATTCTGGGTATTACCTCCAGACCTCCTGGATCAGCCCCCATCAGAAAAGATGGCTCTCCCTTCGCAGCATCCAGGCAAAAAGGCTCATACTTTGTCACTGGAGAACAACAGACATTCCTTCCATGTCAGATCTTCTGAGCACTCTCTCCAAAATAGCCTCCTTAGACCACTTGTCCCATGTTATTTTAAATTCTCTTATGGCATGTTACTTCTGCTGGCAACCTTTTCTCACATACCTGAAGCCTAGAACTGGAATTGCGTGAATCTCCTTAGCTATGCTACTTGGCACTCTATTAGTGCCCCTCCCTGGTTTGGAATTGGTTCTGTTTCAGAAGCCAGACTCACCTCATTGTTTCTGTAATATACCTGATGTGTATGCAGCCTTGCTGTACTTCTCATTTTGTTGCCTGGTCCTTTGTGGTTTATTAATTATTTCTGTTACACAGGCATAGAGAGTGTGTCCTAGATTGTCAGCGTAGCTAAGCTCTGCACACTGTTCCTCTTACAGGTGGCATGATTCTTCTTCCTGGTAGATGCCTTTTATAGTTACTTTTAATATTGCTCTGAAATGAATGCTGCTACATTACAGTCACTTTATAGATTGTCTGTTTGATGGATCTGTATAAAACTTTAATAAAAATTAACCAAAAAAACCCCCATATCATAGTTTCCATAGTGTGTAACCAATAAACAGTCTAAATTAAAAGTGTGTGTGTGTGTGTGTGTGTGTGAGTATGTATGTATTATAGGAGCACGGTTGTTCCCCTATAGTTAGGGTTAAGTAGCCTGTTTAATGTTAAGCCTCAAATTTTGCACTTTAATAACTTTTTAACCATTTAATGGACTTGCACAAAATTTGGTATGCCCTATTCTGTGGGGTATATCTCTTGACATGGCAAGTTACATTCTGGTTGGATGTGAGGATTCCAAGATCTGGATAGTGTCCAAAAGTTAAAAGTCAACACTTTTTGCAGTTTTTACCTTATCGCCTTGCGCCCAGATGGTGTGGAATTTTGGTGTGATGTTTTTATGGTGGAAACAACTTGGGTAACCAAACTGCCAGTGCTTGGAGCAAAAATATTAACCTGTTGCAAAGTTATTCAGTTTTTAAGTTGCCAGTATTTCCTGTGGGAAGTTCATTTTTCAAGAGAGAGATAAAAAGTTTGACAAAGGAATTGATCTTGCAAAAAAGGATTCAATCTCACAAGATCATTTTCTTTTTTTGTGAGGACAAAAGGAATTCCTTTTTCGCAAACTGCCATCTTGTTTTTTTCTCCCACAAATTAAAAAAACATGGGAATACTTAAAAATGTTGTCATTTTACTGAACAAACACCAGAACCTAGCTAAACAAACCCTGTTTAGCTACATTCTGGTGTTTGTTTTTCACACCTAGCCCCATAAATACTTTTACTGGGCACCAGAAATTCTGGGTGCCCAGCTTAGCTAGTGGAGCCTTCCACCACATTCTCTGCATGAGAACAGCAGATTTTATTTACTTCTGTAGCCACTGCTGAACTCCTGCTGCCGGCTGCAGTGTAAGTTGTGAGCCACCATTTTCCCTGGTGTCTAGTGGCAATCCCCACGCTCTGATTGCTGTCCCCCTAGTCCCTTCTTTATTTTCGTTATATATTCCGATACCGGGATGCCCATTCCCAGTGTCGGATGACTCCTCCCCACAGAGCCCTTTGTTTTATTAATGAATTGACATTGGGGGCCCAATCCCCATGTCAGCATTTAAACCCCTCCCCAGCAGTGTGGGACACTGGGAGCCCACCCACAGTGTCCCAAAATATAAATTTCATTTAAGCCTGTAAATAAAACAGTCCCATGATGTCTGTTTTCTTTTTTTGTAAAAACCTGAAAAAAGAACACATTCCTTGTTGTCCCAGCCATACACCTCCCCCACCCCGACCCTCCCACTGAGCACCCACAACCCAACACCCCCCCTTACCCTATGCTTACCACCAGAGGTTGTCTGCTGTCATCTTCTCTGGACCAAGACACATCTGCACTCTTCAAAGCTGAACCATGAATTGAAGAATCCAAGTAAGTGCCGTATAATGTATTTCAATGATGTTTTGAACTTATTTTCATAAATTTGCCATTTTTTTTTACTTTTTTCACCAAATTTTCAACATAGTCTTTCTGTGACCCCACCTCATGAATACTGGCACTGCCATTTTTGCAGTTACTGTGAGAAATCACCTTTTGGGACCAAATGGTTGCCTTTTTCTGAGCTTCTGTTAGAACTAGCTACAAAGTTGGAATTTTGCAGTTTGAAGTGGAGCAATTTGATTTTAAAAACTGACGGGCGAAGGTTCAATACTAGAATGACTCAGATATGAGTCCAAAGAAGGACAAGCAAGCAGTGCACTGCCTTGACGCATATATTTCTGCGGCGACAGGCTCAGGAAATGCAGGTTCCGGCCTACCCACTCCTCCCAATCATAGAACTCAGGATATCCCAAATCCACAGATCACGGCAGTACTTGAGAAGGTCCAAGCAACAGGGGAGGGTCCAAACCGTCGGCTTACAGTGATGGAGGCTAAATTTATTCAGCTAGACTCCAAAGTTCAGAGTAATACCACACAAATATCGGAGCTTACCTCGGAGGTTGAATGGCAGCGGGAGAAGAATGCAGCATCCATGCAGGACTTTCATTTTCTCCTCACTAAAGTTGAGGCTCTGGAAAATGGACACCAACAGCTGAATGTCCGTATAGTCGGCTTTCCTCCAAGGCTGGCCAGGAAATTGGTAATTGTTGCTGCAGTAACTTGATTAATTTTCTTGGACTTGAACTTGCTACTCGAGAGTTCTGGTATCTTGGTGGTAAAGGCCTTTGCCATTCCTATGAGAGCTCAACCAAGGAGTGCCGCTGGTGAGTGGCCCCTCACTGCAATAGTCCTGTCCTGGAATGACACCTTCTAGCCTGGAGGCTCAGATTCCATTATTACAAGCAGCTTGACAGAGGGGAGAGCTGATCTG
Source organism: Neoceratodus forsteri (assembly GCA_016271365.2). Lineage (NCBI taxonomy): Eukaryota > Metazoa > Chordata > Ceratodontiformes > Ceratodontidae > Neoceratodus > Neoceratodus forsteri. The sequence continues at coordinate 996,903,370 of CM057458.1, read as the reverse complement.
GGAAGGTAACAAAATTGCTCTATTTACAGATATCTCTTCCCAAACCCAGACCAGGAAAAAAGCTCAGCAAGAGACTAAGAAGTCTCTCCTTGAGAATAGTATTTCTGCACAAGTCCTGTTTCCAGCTCATTTACAAGTGCAGTATGGGGCAAGACCCACATCTTTACAGATCCTGAAGCTGCAGCACTGTTTGTGGCTAAATTGCTCGAGACAAAACAGGTTTCTACAGAGATGGAAGAGGAAGCTGAGTTGGAACTCGACCCTAATGACTGAATATTGAAAAAGGGGAATCTGTTGCTCTATCCGTTTGCCCTACCTTTCTAGGGTACTAATTGACAAATAAGCCCCTCTGGAAGCTGCTTTTACTTTAGCACTGTTTAAGCTCATAGCTTGTTCTTATGTTAAATAAGCTCTAATAATATCTTGTTTACTGTTGTACCCAGTTCTTACCCATTTTTGAGAACATTTCATTTATGGAGCGGGTAGCTCCACTCAGTTTGTGAACTATTCAAATATTTTTTATAATGGCCTGTTTCCCTACCAGCCATCTGGTATGGGCTTTAGGGAGTAGGGGTGAAATGTTAACTTAATTGAGCTCAGACTATCTATTTAGTTTTATGTATTGGCTTCAATTTGGGGATATCAGCCTCCCACTACTTCTTGTTTTACTTCTGTCCTACAGGGGACAAGACATTTTGGCACATATCCTTCATGCAGTAGAATAGGTGAGAGTGGACCTTTCTACACTATTATCTTGTTGGACTTTTACTCCTGGAATTTATCTGGCAGCTCAGCTTGAAGAATGGACAATTTATTTTTGTAGTAATTGGACTGCGATGTTTAACCTGTACATTATCTATCTGAGCTGTTTTTTCTCATATGCCTGTGTGTATTCAATGAATATAGTACCGTAATTGCTATGTTTAATGAAACATTATAAATAAAAAGATAAAAAAAAAATTCAACACCAGTGTTTATGAGATGGGGGTCCTAAAAAGGCCATGTTAAAGATTTGGTGAAAAAAATTCCTAAAAATGGCAGAGTCATAAGTGTTCATTGAAAGTGTTCTATGCATATGCATAACGTTGGTAATTTTCAATATTTTGAGTCAAAATTTTCAACATAGCCATTTTTTCACACCACCTCATGAATAGTGCAGCTGTCATTTTTCATATCTTGTCCAAAATGTGTTTTTGCACCTCTGGCGCAGAATGACATTTTGGCATGGATTTTAACATTTTCACCTATGGGGTTTATGAAGTAGAGTCCTTAAAAGACTATGATGGAAATCTGGGGTCAAAATATGAAAAAATGCCAAAGTTATGATCATTCATTGCAATTTCGGTACACCCACTCATAACTTTTGAAATTTTAACTCCTTTGTTCCCGTAGACGGCATATGGCATCTGAACCATCCATTGCTGGATCTGACCCAAAATAGTCACCTGGAGCAAATGAGTTAAATACTTTGACCACAGATTTTCAACATAGCCTCCTTATTACTCCACCTGATGTATGTCATAGCTGTATGTAACCCCTAGGTGGCACTGTCCCAAGGGCTACTACCCCTGCCTGCTTGGCTAGTAGCAGGTTAAGGGGCCTAAGTTCTGAAATGGGTGCCTCCACCCGGAGGTCAGAGTTGGTAGTGGTCAAGCTAGCCTGGGCACAGCCCTCCAGGACACCGTAACCCCCCTCTTTCCCTGCTAGTAGCCTGAACACTGAACAATAATCACTTTCCCCATACCCCTGGTACTCCATACAAGTACCCACACTGTTTGCACTTACCACCAGGGCTAGTTCCTCTGGCTCGACCCTGGGGACCCCCTTTAAAACAAGGTTAAGAACATCAAGTAACAACAGCACAATACTCTTGGCACAAACTGGAACCACAGTCAGGTTAAATGCAAACAAAGTTAAATCTGATTTATTCAGGGGACTTGAACAGAGGAGGGGTGTAATCAGGTTGATTTGCTTAAAAGCTATATTAGTCAGACAGTTATGCATGCAGTTCAGAGTCCCTACACAGTCACACACTCTGGGAACCCAAGTAGGAAAACGGTGGGCTAGCCAGGAACACTGCAGCTGGTTGGGGCCCTGTGATGGAAGAAAGCAACATGCACAACACACACACTATTTGTAATCTGGAGCCAGAGTGCTCAGTTCATGAAAGAAAAGGCAACAAAACAATCAGATGACAAATACTTTTAGATTTAGCTGTTGTTGCAAGGAGCTACCCTGATGTTTACTCATGATGCCCAATACTGGACATAGGCAGGATGAAATCGAGACTACAGGCTGTTGAGCTGGACTGCCCGGAGAAGCAGGGCCCACACGAATCACCAAGGCGTCATTCCTGTTCAAGGCGTTGAGCAGGGGGCTGATCCCCAGGCCCGTCTCTCATCAATGACTTTCTCTGCGTAGCAGATATTCTGGATGGGCCAGTGTAGCAGGGCTCAGGCAAATGGAAATGCATATGGATTCAGTCTGTGGAGCTGGATACAGCCTCCAGCAAGCAAAACACTGTTTAGACACACAGTGGGGAACCAAATCACGACCTACTATAAGCACACAGCACATTCACATGTAAGGAAATTCCACTGTACCAGGCAAATGGCTTTCTGGTCACAATTACAGAGTCTGTACAATCCAGGAGTTCAGAGGTAGCTGAAAGTCCTGACAGGCCGATCGCATTCAGCAAATCTTCGATCTTCTTCAGGTTAATGCCTGTTCACAATTCAGTGGCTTAATTCGCTCTCCAAGTTCAGATTCAGTGCAGAAAAAAAAAGCACAAGTTTCCTCTCAGGAACAACAGGCAGGCATGCAGGCCAAACTCAGGTCTTTCCACAGTTCTCCCGCATGAATTCACTATGGATTGCTGCTTGAACTATCTTGAGCTGTTACTTCTTCACTTCCCAACTCAGATATAACAAACTGCAAGTAGTGTGGGATTTTCCACAATATCCAAAAGGTTCAGTTGGCTGATCTGTCTGTCAGTCACAACAAGGGCTCCCCCTTCAGGTTATTTTAGGTGCCAAAAGCCCAAAACTACAATTCCTACAAGTTTTGCCCCCACCAAGCCCCTGTAGACAGGCTCCATTTTGGAGCTCCAAATATACTGATTGGTTTCTAACAGTCCAGAACCAAGATGATGGAAACAAACAGAACTGTCCGTGCTGCAAAGAAGGCAGGTTAGAGCAAACTGCAATATTATTACTACTCTAACAAATGATCATCAAACAAGTACATCTTCTAACAGAGCTCCCTTTCAGATTAATTATGACTGCAATCCAGGCAGCTCCTAAAGAGACAGTACACAGAGGCTATACAGGCATTCCCTGGCAATACATTTAAACTGCTAAAACGCAGGACACCAGCCTGGCAGTGAGCATTTAGGCAAGCTCAAGGAAGACTTTTCAGGAACCCCCATTTGTGGGGTGGGGTGGGGGGGTTACATGTCATTTTTCAAATACTGCCCAAATGTGTTTTCGTACCTGTGGTGTGGAATGGCATTGCAGTTGAGCAGAATTATGTTTTGGCAGGGATTTGTACATTTTTTGCAATTGGTGCATGAGGTGCGGTAGTAAGAAGTCTTTGCAAGCAATTTGGTCACTGTTGTACTATAAATGAATGTGCAGTGCCCAGAGGGTCCTGTGCTTCCACAGCTAGATACTGTAGATAGATAGATAGATAGATAGATAGATAGATAGATAGATAGATAGATAGATAGATATAGATAGCTAGATAGATAGATAGATACAGTAGATAGATAGATAGATAGATAGATAGATAGATAGATAGATAGATATATGCTAGCATAGTGACACAAATATGGAAATGTGATGATAGGGTTACACCCCTACCACTCCACCCCAACCTCCCACCCTCCACTCACCAACAGACGTCCAGGTGTGCCATGGGGTCATCAGGCCCAACTATCACCCCATTCCATGTGTAAGCAAACTGACAAACTACAGCATAGGAGAATGGGGTGAAAGTTAGGAATCATGACCCCATGGCACAACAACGTCTGTTGGTGAGTGGAGGTGAGGTTGGGGTGAGGAGGTATAACCTAACATCACATTTCCATACTTTTTTTACTGTGCTATTAGCCCTAACTGATGCATTAGCAAAGTTTTTTGCAATTAATGTCCCTTCTTTTTGAGAAAGTGTATTGTAACTGGTAACTGGTATGTGTTAGTGGGAGCGCGAGCCTTCTGGGCCCTGTGCTGCCTTCACATTGCCCAGTTTTTGCATAATGGTATGCATATGTGGGAGCATGGACCCTCCGTGCCCTACGCTCCCACTTACACATAAGTACGGAGCCATACAGCAGTGCCATAGTACTCCAAAGGAACCTTTGTAACACATTTTTGGCAATATCTCCATAACTGTAGCAAGTAGGAAACAAACTCCACTGCAGTGGTATTAATGACTTCAAAACCTCCATGCATGCTTAGTTCTTAGCTGTGAAGAATGAAAAATCCATATCTCACACCATTTCTGAGATATGGGTGCCAAAATTCACAGCAGGCACTGCAATGTTAGCCTATGGGAAATGTTTCAACTTCAGAGTGTTGTAACTATGGGCCCATTTAATATTTTGGGACCAAATCACTAAAAGGCACATCTGTGTGATCAGGGTTTGCCATCCTGCAAATTTCAGGCCAAAAGCCTCAACCGTTGTGCTGCAGTGGGATGGCAAAGCTTTGCTTTTTCAGGGCAAAGTTCTATCGTAAATTACGACAGTTTTGCTTCAATAGACATGACACTTTCGTGATTTGCGAAAGTGTTGCGGCCACTTCTGTCACAATTTGTGACACTGTAGTGGGTCCAATCTTTAAAAAGGCATTCTGTCTTTTCTTCCTCACAAAAAAGATAGTGCTGTCATCCTCAGGACCTGACTAGGTAAACACAACAGTCAGTGTTTACCTCAGGGGTCCCAAATTTAAACACCAGGCATTTTTCTCTCTCGCTAACTGAAAACAAGATGGCCACCACATGACAGTAAAAGGGCCATTTGCAACAGTAACATGCAGTGGCAGCAGCCTTGGAAAGACACATACTGTATATTTTTTTCACACTGGCTATAATGGGAAACTTGTTTTTTTCAATAACTTTTGAACGGTTTAATATTTTTTTACCAAATCTTAGAAAGGCACATCAGTGACCCAGCCTGCATCTTCCTCAAGATTTCAGATGGACAAATCATGCGGGCCATAGCCAAGAGCAAAGAAGCACGCAACCCTCCCCCAATTTTTACATTTTTGGGTGCTCTGCAGTTCCACAACTGCTTATCTGTCTGTCATGCAACTTGCCAGATCCAGAGATCTGTGGTACCAAACCACACATGCAAAATTTCAGTCAAATCTATCATACAGTGGCAAAGTTATTAAAGTGCAAAATTTGGGGGTTAACATAGAAGTGGTCGTGCAACCCTAACTATACTGGCACTACCGTGCCAGTATAATATATATATATATATATGTATAGATTCATTGCAAAAAACTATGTTAGTGCATCAGTTAGGGTTTTTATTAAACCATAAAAAACCTGGGAAATTCAATGTTAGGGTTACCAACCCTACCGCCCCATCCCCACTCCCCACCCTCCACACACCAACAGGTGTTGGGGTGTGCCTTGGGGTTGTTGGCCCTAACTCTCACCTCATTCCATGTGTAAACAAGATGAGATGGTACAGAATAGGAGAATGGGGTGAGAGTTAGGCTAAATGACTCCAAGGCACACGCCAATGCGTGTTGGTGTGTGGAGGGTAACAGGTGAGGTAGGACTGAGTAACCTAACATTGAATTTCTAACTTTTAGTTTAATAAAACCCAACGATGCATTAACATAGTTTTTTGTAAGGAATTCCTTCTTTGAGACAGTGTAATATAACTTGTATGTGGTCATTTTCGAGATACATGCACCAAAAGGTGCCGTGAGTGACACAATTCAACGACACATGTAACTGGGGTATTTTCAGGATTTTTGTCACCCAGTTTTCAACATGGCATTTTGGGGAACCCCACCCCATGAACAATGTCACTCTCATTTTGTTAATCTGTCCCAAAAGTTAACTTCGCACAGCAAATGCACCATTCTGCGCCACAGGTGCAAAATTATGTTTTGGGCAGGATGTGAAAAATGACAGCTGTATACTGTTTATGAGGAGGTGTAAAAAAGGGTAATGTTGAAAATCAGGAGTGAAAATATGAAAAACTGGTGAAGTTACGAGTGTGCATAGAAACTGCATAATGCACATTCGTAACGTGGTCATTTATGGGACTTTTTTAATCAAATTTTCAACATTGGCTTTTTGGGAAATCTACTCATGAACATCGGCACTGTGATTTTGTTAATCCACCCTAAAAGTTGCTTTCACATAGTGATCATGCCATTCTGTGCCCAAGGGTACAAAAACACATTTCAGGCATGATGTGAGAAATGACAGCTATACTGTTTATGAGGAGCTGTGACAAAATGGCAATGTTAAAAATCTAGAGTGCAAATATCAAAAATTGGTGAAGTTACAAGCATGCATAGAAACTGCGCAATGCATGCTAGTAACACAGCTGTTTTTTTGATTTTTTGCACCAGATTTTCAACATGGGCTTTTTGGGACCTCCCCTCATGAACGCTGGTACTGTAATTTCATTAATTGGTCCAGAATGGCGATTCCATGCAGTGACCGCAAAATCACCTTTCAGGACCGAGTAATGAGATGACAGTGACGTTGTTCATGAGGTGAGGTCCCAAAAACCCCACGTTGAAAATGTGGTGCAAAAATTTCAAAAAATGGCTGCGATATGAACATAAGTCGAAATGGCTTACCTTTGATTCTTCAGTTTGCATTTTGGCTTTGAAGAGTGCAGATGTGTCCCGGTCCTGAGAAGATCGCTGCTCCTGACCTCTGGAGGTAAGTATGGGTAAGGGGGGGGGTGTGCAGAGGTGGGTGCTCAGTGGGAGGGGAAGATGGGGGAGGGGGACTCATGAGATGATGAGTGACCATTTTATTTTTTTCACGTTTAAAAAAAAAATAAAGACAGACATCGGGGGATGTTTTTCTGTATTTACTGGTATCTTTAACTATCATATGTATTTGGGCACACCGTGGTGGGATCCCAGTATGCCATATTAGTGTGTGGGGTGGGTGCATACATACTGACATGGGGATTGGGCACCCTGTGTCGGCAATTATAAAGGACGACTTTAGCATGGGAGAGAGAGGCATCATCTGACACTGGGAGTGGGCATCTCGGTGTCGAAGCAGTACTCCTCATACTGGGGAGGTGCCTGTAGTGCTGGCATGGGGATTGGGCATCCCATGACTGCAACAAAGTGTTTTTTATTATCATTAATCCTGTTTTTGGCTCACAACCTAGGATCCTAGGTCTTGTCTCATGCATATGAACTAGCATCCTAGGTCATATTACGTAAATACAAAGTAGGATTTAAATGATTAAGTAAACACATTTTAGGGGCACAGTTCATTGGGTAAAGTGCAGAATGCACCAAAGGGAGTCCCAATAAGCAAGCTATATGTGTTGATTCCTCCCAATAATATCATTTTGGGAGGTTTCAAAAACAATTGTTTCGGCAAAACTGAAAACAAGATGGCAGCCATAAGAAAGAGGAATTTTCTCATACAATGCAGGATTCCTCTTTCGTATCAACCAGCTATCTTGAAGTATCTACTGAGCATGCTCAGAAATTATTTTTCCAAATTTTTAAATTGCAATAACTTAAAAACTACTTATTTTTTTTTTTTACACCAGACTAGCAAAATGCACGTCTGTGGATTAGTCCCTTTCTACCCTGCAAATTTCATGACAAACAACCAAACACTCTGGGCTGTAGGCAAGTTCAAAGAAAAATCCCATCAAAGTCAATGCATAAAAACATGATTTTTCACCTCTACGTAACTCAGAGATTGCACATCCGACTGAAATGAAACTTCCATGATCCAGAGATCTGCCCCACAGGAAGGAACATAACAAATTTCGTGTGACTCCATCCAATGGTTCCAGAGTTATTAAAGTGTGAAATTTTGAGTTTAACATTGGAGTGCCTACTCGACCCTAACTATAGGGGTGTGACTGCACCCATATAATATATATATATATATATATATATATATATATATATACACACACACACACACACACACACACATATATATATATATTTACAGAAGGATTCTGCACTCCCACAGTTAAATAAGGATACTATTATACTATCTCAAAAAGTAAGGAAATCATTTCTCATAAAGTCTAGACATCCGACCATATTTACAAGTGGAATGGGGTGAGCATTAGACTTGAAAAGCCCAATGCACACCCCACACCTGCTCCCCTGCCTGGTTTGGCAGGGTGGGGGTGTTAGGGAAACCCTAACGTATCATTTCCCAACTTTTGTTGCTTTGACCCTAACTGGAGCATTAACACTTTTTTGCAACTTATATATAGTAAAATCCACTTAAACAGGATACTCTCATGGGAGGCTTTTTGTCTTGTTTAAGCAACCATCCCAATTAACAGAATATGTACTTTCAGCAACAAATATACATTACCACGTACTTAACTGTGTTAAAGCATTACTTAACCACGGCAACCAGAAACAGCATACTGAAAGGGAAACATTTGTTAGTGTGTGTACTGTTACCAGTACAATAGTAATTTCAGTGATTTCAGCTCTTTTACAAGTTTGTTTGTTGTTGAAGGCTGCATTAAAATGTACTTTATTTGGCTCTATGAATGTTATATCATTTGCAAAAACTTTTACTACACCAGTTATGGTATAATGCAACAAAAGTGGGGAAATGTTTCCAGCCCTAACTCCACCCCCCCCCCCGGGAGCAGCAAAAGTACAGGACCACATAAACAAGCACAGACACCATCATACGGGAAGACAAACAACATGCAACTGTTTCCAGCTGACAGAAATGCAACAACACTGATATGCTATCCTTGTGGATTTGTATCTAAGGTACACAGACTACAAGGCATACACACTCTTCTTTCTACAGATAGAAATCTACAATACTCAAATCACAAAATGACTTCTGTGTGCAGTAGCACAAGCTCCTGCAGCCTGAGATACAAACCCATGATACCCAGATTACAAGAGGGTTTTTTTTCTGCAGAAACGCAGGTTCCTATGGGTCCAGAACTGCTGTAGCCAAAGGTACTGATCCACATTGTAAGACATGCACACAATTCTGTCTGAGGGGCCTACGCTTCTGTAGCCATAGGTGTAAAAAATATCACTGACATCTGGCTATAGAAGCATAGATGCCACAAAATGCATGATAACAAAATTGCAACAGTGCTTCTGTCCGCAGAAACATAGCCCCCTGAGGGGCCTGCCTTTCTTCAGCCACATGTGTAAAACATGCACACCAACTTCTGGCTGCAGAAGCATATGCCCCTGTGGCACTTGCATTGATACAGTTACATACAGAAAAAAACATGCAGTAGCAGATCCAGCTATGTGTTGCAGTATCACCTGCTACCCCTAGGTCAGCAAAAAGTAGCTGTTTTAGCCTAGTAACCATATAGCCAGCAATGTAAACAAGGCTAACTCATTGCTGGGAGTTTTCACAAAAAAGTCATGGTTCTACCAAGAGAATCAAGAAACAGAATAGTGCAACAGCTTTTGTTTCCTGTTTTGGAATATGGTAATACAATTTATCAACATGCCACTCTGACTCAATTAGATAAATCAGATAAGACTTACGAACATATGAAATTTGCCAGCAGATAAAGGCTCAGTGGTCTGTCAAGTCTGCTTGAATGTGCAGCTAGCACCCTTATTCTGCAGCTGCCCTCCTCCCACCCTTCCGCTGCTTTGACCCTCCCCTACCCTGTCCCAGCTCCTTTTGAAGCAGTCCACTGTTTTACTGGAAACCACTACTGCCAGTAATACATTCCACCCAGCTATCAACCTCTCTGTAAAAAAGTGTCACCTTATCTCCTTCCTGAACCTTTCTCTCTCCAGTCTCATATCATGGCCCCGGGTGTCCCTCCCCTCCCTTACTTTTAACAGCCCTTCCATACCTGTCTTGTTTATTCCTTTCATGTACTTGAGGGTTTCAATCATATCCCCCCTGTCCTTCCTCTCCTCTAGTGAGTACATGTTCCACTCCCTTACCCTCCTCTCATATGGTAAGTCTTCCAGCCCCTTGATCATCTTTGTCACCCTGCACTGTACCCCCTTCAGTAACTTAATATCCCTCTTCAGATACAGGTGCCAGTACTGCACGCAGTACTCCAAGTGCGGTCTAACTAATAATCTATACACTTATTATAGGATGGCTTGATTTGTATTAAAGTGCATTACGGTACTCACCACTGCAGTATGCTAAAACAGTTTGGGTGGGAACCCTTGGATATTTGAAAAAAAAAAAAAAAAATTGGGTAAAGGCTTTTATAGAATTTGGTGGAGAAAATGAGTCCCTGTCTAAATTTGCCTAGATAAAACATCATTGAAATAATTTGAGAGAACTAAAAACCATGTTTCATAATCCCTTTTGTGCATAACTCCTATAGTAAAATGTGAAGATGATATTATTTGTCAAAAATATGGAACAAACTTGAACCAGAGGTCAGGAATTTTAAAAGCATAGGGATTTTTAAAACTAGTATTGACACTGTATGGAAGGAAAGATGTTTCTGTTTTGTCTAGATCACAGGTTCTCCAGGGGGGCATGTTCCTATGCTTTCCCCAAGGATTTAAACAGTTAACATTATTCATTCACATTTGTAAGACTGTAATATGTTTAGATACAGTACAACCTTGATTATCTGAAAGTCTTGGGAGATACCAAATTATTTTGGATAATCGGGTGTTCAAATAAACGAGAGAACACTAACCTCACATTACAGCATGAGTGCAGTGGTGTGCCTACAGAAACAATCATAAGGGGCAGTGTTCAGAAACAGTGAATAAGTTTATTCTAGTTGCAAAAGGGAGTTGATGCTCATTTTAAAGTCTATTTAAAACATCATTAGCTAGCAAAGTGTATTTTATAGTTAGGCAGTGCAGTACCATAATCAGAAGCTGCATAGCACATGATGAGCATTGGAGCAACAATTATCTGTGAAATTCATGCTTCAAATGCATTTTAAGACATGAAGTGTACATTGTACAGTGTACAGAACAGCAACAGCTCATGTTACTCTAAGTAGCATTCCTCAGCAGTAAGCACATTTTAAAAGCAGAATGAATCATGCAACAGTTTAAACACTGACATGCCGCAACAAAAAGCACAACTGTAAATTCATTGACTGCTTAGTTTACAAAACTTTAAAAAAACTCAGTTGTGGCATCTTGCTTTTTAGATTTGTTAAGTTTTTCTACTGCCTGAATTCTAAGTTTTGCTAGTAGTAGCATGTGTGGGTAGTCTGTGGTCTCCTGACTTTCAAACCACAGGATAAACTCAGTAAACACCACTAAAGCTTCTGATTCTGTTGAGGCACTGCAGAACACACAGCTTCTGCTCAATGTGGAGCACATCCCATTTACATTTGGCAGCCATTAACAAATTGAACTAGCTCCCTGCCAGCCCTCAGGTGAAAGCAAATCATTGATGTGACTGCATTTATGCTGTAGCAGTCAGCCGCTAATGAGATGATTGGAGCTGTTAAATAATTAAGCAATAAGGCATGACAGTGTGTGGTATATCATGGGATATCATCATGCCTTGGGTGGTTGGGCATGAGGCCGCAGGCCAAGTGTGCCCAACCACCTGAGAAGTGATGATATCCCATGATATACCACACCCTGGAGTGACTTCTTGCTATTATGAACTGGATTTAAATTTGTAAAAATAAGAAAACACTTTTGTAATATGTGAAAAATTATTTAGAAGGGGTAGTGCAGTAATACAGTTTCCAAAAATAGTTCTGTATCTGTTGCCATCAATAGGTGGCACTGTTACACTGTACATGCCATCCATAAGTCTGTAACCTCTCTCTGTTTTTATTTCTCTAACTGCCACATGTTCACCTGCCTTGCTGTCGTATGCTCTCTGACCTGAGCATGTGTGTGTAAGCTGCGATTCAGAGGAGCATGTGCACTGATTTATCTGTTTTCGGTACGGCTGTGAGCCAGCAGTGGAAGGCAGCTTTGGTAAGGGAAGTGCAGTGCACGCACTTAATTTGCAAGAATGAAGTGGGATTGGGAGTCAGGGTCAAGCAGATGAGACCGGGATGGTGATCGCATTATGTGCTGGCTAGTCAATTTACTGGGGTGGCAGTGCGAAGGTTTAATGGAAGGTTTAAAAAATGTTTCAAATGAAACGTGCTCTGCAGTTTAACAGCACAACATGAGCTTAATATGTAACAGTCGTTGGTGCTGAAGTGGTGTTTGCCGCTGATGTGTAGGTAGTCAGATGATTTTGTGGTCAGTGAGGAGGCTGGTGACCAGAGGTTTTCTGAAGCCATGATGATGTAGCTCGATATCATCACGGCTTCAAGAACATTTCGGCCAATCAGTGACTTCCATTTATGATCCCCAGTTCATAATTAACAACAGCACGGGCTTCTGGATTGTGAATACAGTATTACCCTAATAATTACCTTTTAAGTTGGGGACATGGAACACTTTTGGATAATCCAGAGTTTCAGTTAATCGGTTTCAGATAATTGGGGTTATACTGTATATGTTTGCTAGATGATCCATGTTATGTAAATACTACTTTAAATATTTGTAATGTTTTCTATTTACTGTATGTGTGCACAGTATTATCTGTTACAAACTGTATGTGTGTGTAATACGTCTGCTTGTAATTACATGTTAAATCACAATAACTTTGTAAAACAGGGCTATCCAGTCCTAAAAATTACATCCTGTCAAAAAATAAAGGTTTTTATCTATCTATCTATCTATCTATCTGTCTGTCTGTCTGTCTGTCTGTCTGTCTGTCTGTCTGTCTAATGTAGGAGTTAAAAGGTAATGTTACTTTTCAGGGAAAGTGCCACCTCCTAGATAAAACAGCTACTCCTTGAACATTTCTAGAACCTCTGCTAAAAAACGTAATACCCACACTACTACAGTATTTCTGTCTGCAGAAAAGCAGCCTCCCATGGGGCTTGCCCTTCTGTAGCCAGAGGTACTCATGGACACTGTATGAAACACACACACACACACACACACAGAGCTGTGGCTGCAGATACAAATCCACAAAGGTAGCACAGAAGAGCTACTCCATTTATGTCATCTGGAAACAGTTGCATGTTGTTGTATATATATCAGGGCAAACACCACATTAATGCAATGGTTAGGGTTCAACTTAATGCCAATCAAGACTGACTCACACGTGTGATCTGTACTATGAATCAGGCTGGTTGAACCTATCAAATCGTCTTATTTATCTCACCTGCACAATGGCAAAAAAATCTATCTTGGGACTGACTCCATTATGTATTCAAAACCCACTCCGACTGAATCCTGGCTCACGACCCTCCACCAGATCTGAACTCCAACCTTTCCTGGTTCCGAGATGCCGGACTGCACAGGGACAAAGATCTTTCGCATACAGGGCCCGACATGGTTCAATGCGCTTAGTCCACCTACTCTATCCTCAACCTCGCTTGAGCTTTCAAATCCATGCTCTATGCCCACCTCACCACCACTAGCAATTGTGGATTGCGCTAGATAAAGACTACTACTCCTCATGTCCATCCTCACATCTGAGGCCTCTTCCTCCCTGACTAATGAACCCTCTGGTACCTCTACTACTTCCTGTCTCCCACCCAAACTCACTCCCCCTTTTTCCTGTCCTCTCACTTACTCTCCCGCTCACCACCTTCCTCCTCTCTAGCCTCCTTTGGCACCTAATGATCACCCTCTCCTGGAAGTTTCCTTAACCTCGAAATTGTCTACTCGCTTGAACCTGTTATAGCTTGTTTTTCTATGAAACTTAAAAACGTTACTGCCTTAAACTGTTAATAGCAAATTTATGATGTAACTTTCCTGTCTGGTTTTACCTGTAATGTGTATCGTGCTTTGTTAAATGTTCTTTGTGATGTGGAACCTTTGTAAAAGAGCCCTGGCTCAAAGCTATTAATTCCTAGACTAATAAACTAAACTAAAAAAAACAACAAGTAAGGAAATGTGGCAGTAGGGTTTCTAACACTAACTCCCCACTACCTCAAATGGCAAAAGGACATGACCATGCAGGCAACCACAGACAGCCATTATCAGGTACGACAAACAACATACAAATGTTTTCAGATGACACAATGCAGTAGCACTGATGTGTATCCTTCGTGAATTTGTTTCTGTGGTAGCAAAAGTGCATGCCCCATAGGAGCACATGCTTCTGTAACCAGAAGGGTGTCTGTATGTCTTAAAGTATGCATGTGTGCCTGTGGCTGCTGAAGTGCAGTACCTACTGGAGCATGCACTTCTGCAGACAGAAGTAATGTTGCTATTTGGGTACCATGGATTTATGTATGTAGCAGCAGAGGTGCAGGCCCCACAGGAGCCTGCTGTTCTATAAACAAAAAGACAGTGGGCCCAGTTTTCTAAAGCTCTGCAAATGCTACAAGACCCTGAAGTGCCAATCATATGGCAAGGGTGCTTGTGGCATTCTCTCAGCACTGATCAGATTTTCATCCCTGTGCACCAAATGCCACAAATTAGACCAGCTCCCCCTGGTCTAATATATGCCATTTGGGGGACCATTTTTACGGGGCTCGTGACAAATCTTTGGTGCAAGCTGATGCAAATTGAGGAAACTGTTGCAACTGCACCCAATGTACTAAAATTGGGTGCAGTTGTGACAAAGGAGTTTGACATAGCTGCATCAAACAATCGGGTTGATGCAGGGTTTGATGCAATCTCTGCATCAAAATTTGAAAATTGAGCCAAGTGTCTGTGTCTAACACCTGCAGCTGCAGATGCACTGGCCCCACGGGGGCCTGTATGTCTGCAGACAAAAGTCGTGTTGTAATTTGGGTATCATTGATTTTTATATGTATTATCACAGGGCCTACACTTTCACACACAAAAGATGATAATGTATTTCTTACATCTTCAGATGCAGAACTGCAGTCTCTTGTGGGTGTCTGCACTTCTGTAGACAAAAGTAGTATTGTTATTTGTGTATCATGGATTTCAGGAGGAATACATTTCTGCAGCCTGAGCTTACTGTTTATGCAGACAGAAGTAGTGTTTTGATTTGAGCATTGTGGATTTCTATCTACAGCCAGCAGTCAGTGCTTAAGACTTGTAGTCTGCATGCCCCAGATTTTAATCCACATATCCTCATTCAATCAGGTCCCTATAGGACATGTGTGAACTGATGCAGATGCACAGGGCCTATGCCTGCACCAAAGTCCACATTTAAATGCAACCCAATAATTCCATTTTTAGTACACACAGAACATTTTAATGTTGCAAATCTTAGTGCTGCACTTTAGTGTTGCACTTAAATGTGTGACACAAAAATTATTGTTACCCTTCTTCGTGGACATGGTCACTAGAATGTCTTAAATCCTGCCAAAAAAGTAGTTCTGCAGAGTAACTGTGAAATCACATATTGATCTGTACTTGAAAATTCCCACTATTCTTGTTCATAAGGTAGGGTGATGTAAACAGTATATTCAAAATTTAGAAGTAAAATATTGTGAAACAGCCAAGTTATGAGTAAAAATATGTGAGACACAAAAATGGAAGTTTAGTGTTGCACATTTTAGTGTTGCAGCTTAGTGTCACATTTAAATGCAATAAAAAATTCCCACCATCCTCGTTCCTGAGGTAGGATCATGTAGACAGTATATTCAACATTTGGGAGTAAAACATTGTAAAACAGCCAAGTTATAAGTAAAAGAATGTGAGGCACAAAAATGCAGTTTTAGTGTTGCACATTTAAAGGAAAACGATACCCTTATGTTGTGTAAATTGTATTGCTTCCACGTCAACTATTTTTCTGTAGCTTTTAGGGATATATGTGATTGCTTTAATTTATTTTTGCTGTTCATACTAGTCTCTGTAACTATGCTGAGGGTCTCCATTTTCTGGTTGTTGGAATCTTATCATCCCTGAGAACTGCATTATCATATGAGAGCATGACGTGCCAGCACCCTTTAGACTCCGCAGTACACCTGTCTGCTTAGAGTTCTACAAATTAACCTGCAGCAAGGTGTGAAATACCACATTACCTTAAGTAAGCTTTACAAAGTGTCTTGAGTTGTAGTGCATGGATATTCCCTTTAAACTGCATTCAACTGGTGAGTTTGCAGAGAGTTTTTTTTTCCAGGACATTTGTACTTTCACGGAACCTGATCGTGACACGGGGGATTGGGCACCCCAGTGTCACTGTTATGTTCTGGGGGCACTGAGAGGGAGGGTTGGGTGGGGATTCTATAATTTAAAAGACAAAGATCGGCGGTCATAGCACACTGTGCCATGACCATGATGGCTGCTGCAATCCAATACGCATGTGCTAGTGGTCGTGCACGTGCAGTAGACTGTGATGGCGATCTTGGAGATGGTGGAGTGTGCTGTGACCACCGATTTTTTTTTTGTCTTTTAAATTATCAATACCCCTTCCCACCTGATCCTCCCTCCCTCTCTGCACCGCCATCCTTCCCACACACAAACGTAAGAGTGACACTGAGGGTCCCCAATCCCCAAGTGTCATGATAAGGATGCCCCTGATGGCTTTTTCAGTAAAAATAGTGCTGTGTGAGCAGAGTGCTCCAGAGATGCAGAGGTGACTGTGGTGCAACTCCAATATGTTGTTCAGTTGCAAATATGAGTGACATCTTTTTTTTTTTTTTTTTTTGGGTTAACTAAAAACATAGAAAACACCTAAAAGTGATGTACTGTACTTAAACAAATACCCTAACCTAGCTAAATGGACATGTTTAGCTTTATTATGGTGGCTTTTTTATAATTAGGCCTAGAAATATGTTTTCTGGATATCTCAAAATGCTAAGTGCCCATCTTAGTGAAGTAAAGTCAGGGATGCTCCCCTCCAGATACTCTCCAGCTAGCTTCAACCACTTGAGCAATTCCTCTCATATAAATATCTGGGCATCACATTTGACCCTGCACTCTCTTGTCACACACTCATCAGCACACTCACGTCAGCCACCAATGTTTGTATTGGCCTCCTATATAGACATAAAAGACTGTCTGCCCCAGAAGCCCTCCGCCTGGCTGACACCTCCTCTGTCCTGTCCCTAGTTGACTGCAGACTCACTGTCTATGCAGCAGCTGACACCGCTGCTATTAACAGAATCCAAATGTCCATGAACAAGGCCTGCTGGCTACTTTCCATTACTGGCAAGCGGACACACACATGCACCCTATACTTCTTAGCCAACGTGCTCAGTCTTGAGGAGAGACTGCAATACCAGTCCTGCCTACTGGCAAAAATAAAAATACAGCTTGGTCTCTCCCCTCCTGGAGTAGCCACATCTCTAATCCCAGCTACCCCTCTGTTTCCACCCACAGTTCTTTCAAAATTACATTTCTAGCACCAAGGGTTGGGACATCACTTGCTCAAAGGTCCTTCTGTTACAGGGACACTCACTGATTCAATGCCCTCCCCTCCTCTGTTTCCACCCTCCCCAAAATAGGCCCCTTTAAAGTCACACTTAGGAATCACATCCTCTCCACCCGTAAATGTGCCTGTACATGGTAGGTGTGGACCTAGACTCTGGGTGCCCATGCCCCAGACAGTGCAATCATTACTGCCACATTGATAATGTCTCCTAAGGGACTGCACCCTAAACACCTCCTGAGACAAGGTATCAACCCTATGTTAGCTGCCTAGCCTCTGTCTGTATAGGACTATAGCTGTACACGCTAAGTTTTCTACAAATGTACTCACTCTAATACTCTGTTGTAACCAAGACTGTAACACTGCTTGCTAGTTTTAACTATGCCTTGCTATGTTACTGTACATATGTATATATGATCTACAAATGTACTCACTCTAATACACTGTTGTAACCAAGACTGTAACACTGCTTGCTAGCTTTAACTATGCCTTGCTATGTCACTGTATATATGTATATATGATCTACAAATGTACTCACTCTAATACTCTGCTGTAACCAAGACAATAATACTGCTGATTAGCGTTAACTATGCCTTGCTATGTCACTGTGTGTGTGTGTGTATATATATATATATATATATAATATATATATATATATATATATATATATATATATATATATGTATATATGATCCGCAAGTACTATTCTGTTATAATTAATGTCATGTTATGTTGTTGTATCACTGTAAACTGACAAGGAGCCTTTGGAAATGAGTCGCAGACTCAAAGGGTTGTAATTCTGATGTGAATATAAATAAATAGCCTTTTTGGGATGTCACCTAATGAACACCATGGTGAAATTTTTCAAATCTGGGCCAGAAGTTGACTTTGCAATCACTCCACAAACTCACATTTTGGGCAGGATTTGAACATTTTCCGCCTACTGGATTCATGATGTCAGATCATCAGAAGACTATTGTATGTTCAAAATTTGAGGTCCTGAAGGGACCTACGTGAATGAGGATACAATTCCACTATCTTAAACAGAAAGGAAATCCATTCCAAAAAACTGTGTTAAACCTGCAGTTAGAGTTCAGCTTAAAGGAAATGTGGTGTTATGGTTTCCAAGCCTTCCTCCACAACACCCTTCCCAAAGCAGCAAAAGCACAAGATCACACAATCAAGCACAGACAGCCATCATTAGGTAAGAGAAACAACATGCAACTGTTTCCAGATTACAGAAATGTATTAGCACAAATGTGTTACCTTCATGGATTTGTATCTGTGGCTTCAGAAACACAGGCTCCTCAGCAATCACAACTGTGTGTGTATGTCTTAGAGCATCCATAAGTACCTCTGGTTGCATAAGCGCTGGCCCCAGAGGTCATGTGCTTCTGCAGACAGAAGTGCTGTTACAATTTGGGTATCATGGATTTCTACATGCAGATGCAGAAGTGCAGGCTGCACAGGGAGCATTTCTGTAGTCCAACGTTGGTGTGTATTTCTTACACCTGTGGCTGTAGAGGCACTTGTCCCTTGGGGGCCTGTGCTTCTGCAGTCTGAAGTACTGATGCAATTTGGATGTCATGGATTTCATAAGTACTTGTGACTATAGAAGCACTGGCTCATTAGAGGCCTACACTTCTGTAGACAAAAGAACTCTGTAATTTGGGCATTGTGAATGCCCATCTGTTGCAGCAGGAGCATGTGCTTTTGCACACAAAAGTACCATTGTAATTTAATAATCATGGATTTCTATCTGCAGACAGAAGTGAGTATGCTTGCCTTGCAGAATGTGTGTACCATAAATACAAATTCATGAAGGCACAGATGTGATCTCTAGGATGAAACCCACTTTTACAGCATTCTGCAGTATGCTGCAGCAGAGTTAGTGGAATAAACAATGTGATTTCAATGGAAATTAATCTTTTGTCATACAGGAGACTGTGACACTGCCAGGATGAAGTGAATGCCACAGTTTCCTGCATGACAAAAGGGGAATAATTGACATTGAAATTACATTGTTTGCCACAGTAACTCTGCACAGCATGCTGCAGAATGCTGCAAAATGCTGCAGAATTGGGTCTCATCCTGGAGAGCACATCTGTAGCATATCATATCGTAGCATTTGAAAACAATTGCGTGTTGTTTATCTCACCTGATGATAGTTGTCTGCGTTTGCTTGTGTGGTCTTGTACTTTTGCTGCTTGTGGGGGGTTAGGGTTGGAAACCCTAATGCCACATTTCCCTACTTTGTGGCATTAAGTTGAACTCTAACTGGTGAATCAACATAGTTTTTTTGCAACGACACTATCTATCTATCTATCTATCTATCTATCTATCTATCTAATATGACATGGATGAAAGTGAGATATCATACATATCTTCATGAGCTATATTTGTCTTTGTGACCTCATAAGTGGAGAAGTCACTTGTGAGATCAGAAGAGGTCAAGTATAGCAAGTGAAGAAATTTCTATTTTCTCACTGTCACCCATGTCATATTTGATTTGTACAGCTGGGGGGGATATTCAGACTGTGCCAGGCTGTGGTGTAAGCCTGGGCACAACGCAACTGGTATGTGTCAGGGCACTGACAGGGTGATTTTCAATGGTGCTGCACCCTGGCTTAGCACCATTGAACATCGCTCCATGGCCACCCGCAGAGCGCATGGCGCAGTGGCATTGCACCAGTGCAAGTGGCCAGAGAGGAACAGCGGGATGCACTAGCACAAGTGCTGTTACGCTAGGCACATGAACTGCAATATTCAGCAGTGGACATGCAAATGGAGACATAATGCATACAAGGTGCAAATGGGGCCATTTGCATGTCATTATGGCCCCATTTGCATGCAGGTGTGCTGATCCCTGGCAACTTGTGCCTGGCACCCTGTGGACCAATGGGCATATAGTCATACTGTACTCTGTCAGTCAACAGGTGGCCGGGTGGCTTGCGGGTGGGGTGCTACTGCCCGCCACTGACTGGGGGGGCGGGGTGGTGGGAATGAGTGGGCGAGTTGGGAGGGGGGTACGGGTACCACTGAACCACCAGGGATAATTGAAGATACACATGCCTGTGATCGAGCAGGGAGATAGGTCCACTGTACCACCAGGGAGTTTATTTAGTATTACAGCCCATGATCGGGCAAGGTGATAGGTCCACTGGACCACCAGGGAGTTTATCTAGTATTACAACCTGCAATCAGGCAAGGTGATAGGTCCACTGGACCACCAGGGAATCTATTCTTTAAAACAGCCTGCGACTGGGCATGGGGGGGTGCTAAGCCACTGGATGGTGCTGCCAGAGCTCGGGTGGCCACCCACAGCTGGGAGCTGCCGTGTTGCACCCTGCATTATGGCAGCTCACCTGTAGGTGGCCAGCTGTTGCGCCATCATTTTCTGGCATAACTGTGTGTGGCGCATGTAGGGGTTGCACCTGCACATTCTCAGCACATCCTGGGCTCAATTTCAGGATGTGCAGAATATGCATGGGCACGCCCCCTTACCTGCGCTGCATATATTACCGATGCACCCTGGCGCATTGGGAATTGTGCTGCGCATATTCCCCCCATTGAATATCGTGCCAGGGTGCATCAGTGAGTTCCGCATGGCGCAACTCTGTTGCACCATGCACAATCCATTTGAATATCCTGCCCCTGGTGTTTAGTTTTTTTTTCATAGAACTGATAAAAAGTTACAAAAGGAAAAAAGTAAACTGTGCCCATCTGATCAAAGGTTCGCAATAAAAGAAGAAAATCAATGCAGTTCAGCAGAAATCAAAACAATCAGCACAGTACACATAAATACAATCATGTATATAATAGTAAACAAATATGTAACCCCACTATGGGCGGGCTTGCCTGCTTTGCTTCCCAGCAATCTGGTTCCACCAGTCATGGTCCTTGGTGGCCCCTTTATTGCTCCTGCCAGCCCCTGGGTACCTGTATTGCTGTGGGGGACCGGAGGAGCCTGGTATCAAAGATAACGTTTCCAGATTAGTGTTGTAGCACAACTAGTGCTGTGCAGTTCATTGAAGCACCATGCAGCTCTCTGCAGCACACATTCGAGCTGACTTCTGCTCAAATGTGTGAATTGCCACGGTCTGCTCATGTAGATCCTAATAGTGCTACGGTGCTTAACGTTAAAGCTGCCCTAGTTTTTCAGCAAAACTGTCCTTTGTGTGTTATGACCTATGGGACCCCAAAAGACTTAAGTCAGGTTCAGAGATACACTGGGGGAGAAAAGAAAGTGAACATTAAAAAGGTGCTTAAGGACTCTGTATCTTTAAGAGCAGTCGAGGCTGCACTGTGTAAACAAAGCCTGCCTGTTGCCCAAGGGGACAGTGCTATGGCACTAGCGACGGGCAGGGGGAGACTTTGATATGCCCCACTTTGCCACTGGAGAATAGGGCAGAGGGATAGCTGTTGGACTATGTGAGCATTTGTTGCTGATCTTTTACAGTTTGTCTGCAAAATGCAGTTACGGTTTGGAACTGCTGATTTAATTGGACTGCCAGATTGTTTAGAAGCCATCTTTGTTGCTTTTGACATGCTCTACAGCCAGTGAGAAAGCCAGTAACCCAAAAGACTGCAAAAAAGAGATTTCTGGGAAGAGGGGAGGACTATGCATTGGTACCTTTTCCTAAACTAATCTGGTATCAAATGGACATTCTGCATGTTGATTAAGAGGATTAATATCCTGATTGACAAACTGGGATACTGTATTGATCCCTAGAGTCCTAGGGGATGCTCCAACTGAGTGGAGTTGTCTGGGAACTTCCAGAGAGTGAAGATGTTCTGCTGTAATCTCTGATAAAAGTGGAGAGGCCTACCTGGGGCTTTCACAGTCAGCAGCCCAGGGATAGCATATACCTTTCCAATATCTGGAAAGCCAGCGAGAAAGTAAAAACTGTTTTTGGTTTCTAGGCCTGAGCAATAAGAGTCTGAAGCTAAGAGACTGATTATTCCTACTGCAGTCTGGTAGGATATCCAGAGACTGTGTTTCTGCTGAACTTTGTGGCACAGCAGCCAGCCTGCAGGGTGGCTGAAGCCATTTACTGCATGATTCCTGAGCTCCAGAAAAGAGCTACAGCCAGCAGAAGGTGGTCTAGGCCGGCTAGTGTCTCAGCCAGGCATTACCCATATTTTTTTTTGAATACCCTGTTTATTAAGCAAGATTTCTCTTCAACACAAGACATACACATACAAGGTAAACTTCAACAAGCACGAGAAAAAAAAGAAAGGCTTACAGAAAGACAATATTCCCCCTCTGCTTAACAAACACACAGTACCCCAAACAAAACAAAAAAAAAAGGATTTTATTTCCTTATCATATACCCTCCTTTATCTCATCCAAATTAAATCATTCAAATTAACTCATTTAGTTAGTACAGCTCATTTCATTTGGATGCAATCGAGTGTGCACCATCTTCCATATTACAATGTGTATTCAGGCATCAGGCCCCATCATAAGGTGCAATTCCTTATTATTTACTCTACAGGTTACATCCATATCCTTATCTTAGGATGTATCACTTCGGATATCAGGTCCTCATCCCGGCGAGAGAGAAGAATTGTTTCAATATCTAAATGTTAAGTCCTGTACGAAGCATCAAATTTTCAGACACACTCAGGGACACCAGAAAGGGAGCCCACTCCCTCAGGAACCACTCCTCTTTATCCCTTACAGCCCAAGTAAGCCTTTCTAGGGCAAGCAAACGAATGACCATTTTCCACCATTCCACCACTGTGGGCCCATTTCCAGCGACCCAGGTGTTTTGTATACAGTGCCTCACTATTACTAATATTACTTTAGCCCATCTCAGTAGCGGCAGCCACTTCTCCTCTCTTTCCACTACTTCTACTCCAAATAGGCAAGTAAGTGGGTCCCGTCTTATTCGTCCCCCCCACTTTGTTCACCTCCTGCACAACCTCTCCCCAGAACTTCTCCAGTACCAGACACATCCAGAAACAATGGTAGAAGGTGCCTAAGCCCTTATTGCACCTCCGACACATAGGCGACACTGCAGGGTGAACTCTATGCACTGCCACTGGAGGCCAATATATCCTGTGCAGGAATTTGTAAAATGCCTCCTTAAACTTATTACATACCATAATCTCTTCTGGAATTCTCAGCACTGTTCTCCAATTCTGCTCCGAAATTTGTAGCCCTAAGTCCTTCCCCCATAGCGTCCTCGTGGTCTCCGTTAAGTCTGGTAAATGTTGTTTAGCCTGCTTAGCTACTTTTCCAATGAATCCTTTAGGATCTCTCTTGGCCTGACATACCATCTGCTCTATCCTATTTAGATGTAGATCTCTATCATTTCCCAACCCCAACTTTCCAACAAAAGCTTTCACCTGTAAGTACCAGAACAAGTGAGACGCCCCCAACCCCATTTCCTTCTTTATCCTAACAAATTCACATAATTCCCCTTTCTCCACCAGAGTCCCTATATGCGTGACCCCTCTTCTCTCCCATTCTACAAACCCCCTGTCTTCTATCCCATGCAGAAAAAAAGGGTTTCGTGCTATTGGAAGTAACACAGTCTCCCTCCAAGTCAATCCTTCCCCCTTCCACACGTGATTCCAGGCCTCTAATGTTTCCCTAACCATTGGGTTCCTACATCCTAACACCCTATATGCTCGCAGACCCCTGGTATGCAGATAGGCTGTGAGCCTTCCCGGAATCCCCTCCTGCTCCAGTCCTACCCAGCTAGCCACGTCTGGTCTATGTACCCAGTCTGCTATGCCTCTGAGCTGCACCGCCCTATAGTAGGTGCCTAGGTCCGGAAAGTTTAAACCCCACTTAGTCCTGTCCGCCTTGAGTCTTTTCAGACTGATTCTGGGTTTCTTACCTTGCCAGATGAATGCCGAAAACCCTTTCTCTAGTCGTTTCACATCCCTAACCGTCAACCTTATCTGAAGCATTTGCATAGGGACCCATAATTTTAACATAGAAAACATAAAATCTGTTGACAGATAAGGACCATATGACCCACCTACTCTGCCCAATTTCCTACCCACTGCTTCAGCCCGATATCCTATTTGATCTGCAGATCTCCTGCTCTGCACCTCTCCAGGGCAATCTTATGTCTATTCCATGCACTCCTGAACCCCTGTATTGTTTTTGCACCCACCACTTCTGCTGGAAGGCTGTTCCATGGCTCCACCACCCTTTCAGTGAAAAAGTGCTTCATAACATTACCCCTGAGCCTTCCACACTTCAGCCTCATATCATGCCTCCTTGTTCTTGGGCAGAGTTTTCTCTGCAATATGTTTTCTACCTGTACCCTGTTTATTCCCCTAAGGTACTTGAAAGTCTCTATCATATCTCCCCTCTCCCTTCTTTCCTCCAGTGTATAGATATTAAGGTCCTTAAGTCTTTCCTCGTAGGGCTTCTGGAGCAGCCCTTTTACCATCTTCATTGCCCTTCTCTGGACTGCCTCTATTTTGTCAATACCCTTCAGGTGATGTGGTCTGCAGAACTGGACACAGTACTCCAGCTGAGGCCTCACCAGTGATCTATACAGCAGCATAACGACCTCTTTCCTCCTGCTTGTTATGCTCCTCCCTATGCAACCAAACATTCTGTTTGTTCTCACCACTGCCTTTTCACACTGTTTGGTCACCTTCAGGTCGTCAGATATGGTAATTCCCAGGTCTGTCTCCTGACTTGTGGAGGCCAGAATTTCCCCAACCATCCTCTACTCTTCCCTTGGATTCCTGTGACCCAGGTGCATGATCTTTCACTTTTTAGCATTGAAACTCAACTGTTAGATGCTCGAACACTCCTCTAATAGGCTTAGGTCCTTTCTCATTTTTTTCCACCCCCTCCGGTGTGTCCACTCTGTTGCAGATCTTGGTGTCATCTGCGAAAAGGCACACCTTTCCCTCCAGATGCTCTGCAGTGTTGCTAATGAAGACACTGAATAGGACCTTTTATAGGTACATTAGGGAGCATATAAAGGTTAAGGGAGGGATAGTGAAGATTAATAAAGGAGAGGGGAGATGGGCAGAGGGAGACAGTGATAAGGCAGAGATACTGAATGAATACTTTTGCTCAGTATTCACAAAAGAAGAAGAGGAGGAGTTACCTAAACCAAACAGTAGAAGCACTCTGCATAGTGGGGTTGACACCAGTCCATTTACAGAAGAAAGAGTACTGAAAGAACTCCTAAAACAAGGTGGACAAAGCAATGGGGCCTGGCTGGATTCACCCTAGAATCCTAAAAGAGCTAAGGAGGACCTAGTGACACCACTAACCACACTTTTAACAAATCATGGGAAGATGGGGTGGTACCTGAGGACTGGAGGGAGGGCAGATGTGATTCCCTTCACAAAAGTGGGAGCAAGGCAGAAGCAGGAAACTACAGACCTGTTAGTTTCACCTCAGTGGTGGGGAAAATGATGGAATCACTTCTGAAAGAAAGAATTGTTGAGTACCTAGAGGTCAGTGGGGCACAGGACCCAAAGCAGCATGGATTCACAGCAGGAAGGTCATGTCAGATGAATCTAATCGATTTCTTTGACTGGGTGACCAAAGTAATAGACCAGGGAGGGGCTGTGGAAATGGCCTACCTAGACTTTAGCAAGGCATTTGATACAGTCCCGAACAAAAGATTAATAATCAAGTTAGCCAGCCTGAGAGTGGGTCCCAGGGTGGTAGCCTGGGTAGCAAACTGGCTGCATGACAGGACACAGAAGGTAATAGTGAATGGAACACATTCTGAAGAAAGGGGTTACCAGTGGGTCCCTCAGGGCTCAGTTCTGGGTCCAGTCCTCTTTAACGTCTTTATAGGTGACATTGCAGAGGGTCTGGAAGGAAAGGTATGCCTCTTTGCGGATGACACAAAGATCTGTAACAGAGTTGATACACAGGGGGGTAGAAAGAATGAGAAGGGATTTGGCAAGGTTGGAGGAATGGTCAGACATATGGCAACTTAGATTCAATGCAAAGAAGTGCAGAATAATGCACCTGGGAAATAAAAATCCAGGAGAAGAGTACACAATAGCAGGGGAGGTACTAACGACAACAATTATGGAAAGGGATCTGGGTGTAGCCATATCAGATGACCTAAAGGTGGGTAAGCAATGTGAGAAGTCAGTAAGGAGAGCCAGGGGGATACTGGGATGCATAGGGAGGGGCATCACAAGTAGAAAAAGGGAAGTGGTTATCCCTCTGTACAGACAGTTGATGAGACCCCATCTGGAGTACTGCGTGCAGTTTTGGAGACCTCATCTACGCAAGGACATAGACAGGATGGAAGCAGTCCAGAGGAGGGCAACTAAAATGGAGCAGGGTCTACATCAGAAACCATATGAAGAGAGACTGAGAGAGCTTAATATGTATACCCATGATGAAAGGAGGGACAGGGGGACATGATAGAAACTTTTAAGTTCCTCAAGGGAATCAACAAAGTCCAGTAGGGTAGCATCTTTCAGAAAAAGAGATGTGTAAGAACAAGGGGGCACAATTTAAAGTTAGAGGGGCGGCTCAGGGTAATGTGAGGAAATTCTTTTTCGGAGAGAGTGGTGGATGCATGGAACCGCCTTCCTGGAGAGGTTGTGGGGTCTAAAACAGTGGGGGAATTCAAACATGCATGGCACAGACATAAGGAAATTATAGTGGGGGGTTGCAGGAAGGAGGCTGTTGGTTAACTAGAATCTGCAGCTTATCCAATAGGAAGGGAAATTGGCAGACTGGGTGGGCCAAGTGGTCCTTATCTGCCGTCAAAGTCTATGTTTCTATGTTTCTATGGACTGGCCCCAATGCTGACCCCTGTGGCACCCCGCTGGTCACTTTCCTCTCCTCAGATTTCATGTCATTTACCACCACCCTCTGAGTCCTGTCACTTAGCCAGGTCCCAACCCACTTTACTACCATAAGACCCACTCCCAGGCTTCCCAATTTATTTAGCAATCTCCTGTGCTGGACGATGTTGAAGGCCTTGCTGAAATCCAGGTAGGCTACATCCACCACCCCTCCCTGATCTACCACCCTGGTTACCCAGTCATAAAAATCTTTAAGATTCATCTGACAGGACATTCCAGCTGAGAATCCATGCTGCCTTGGATCCTGTGCCCCGCTATCCTCCAGAAACTTCACAATCCTCTCCTTAAGTAAGGACTCCATTAGTTTCCCCATTACTGAGATCAGGGGTATTTGTGCACATAACTTTCCAGCTTGTGTGCCCACCCTCCCTTTCCATTTTTTCGTCCCTGTGATATTTTTGGGCTCCATCTTCTGTCCTCCCCACAATTGTATCTAACTTATTTATCGGGTTTGATAGTGCCCTTGTACTAACTGGATTCTCCCTTATTTTAGATATAAAGGCTGGATGCCTGGATGGGTAGGGTGAATCATGCGGCCCTGGTCCCCAGTACTGGTCAATCCAGCCCACTGATGACACAGAAAACAAGGTGACAAGCTCTGAGACATTCTGAAAGCTGCAGAGAGAAATGCAGACCCAGCTGCATCCCCCCTGCAAGCTGCCAGAGTTCCTAGAGTTACAGGTTAGAGCGAGGTTCTTTTTCCATCCTGAAGCTATCTTGTCTGTTATTTCCAGGACCGTGAATAACTGTGGGGTTTTGCTCTCACCTGGGGCTTTTCCAGATAGTGTGCCAACAAGCTACCATTTTATTTAAAGTGCACCAACACCAGCCACCCACCTGCACTGTTTCAGGCCTGCACCTACTTTACCATCTGGGTACCCAGACTGACACTGGGTCACACTGCTACGAGTGGGAAGGTGGGTTGTATTGTTTGTGTGTGTTGTTGGGGTGGTCCCGGGTTAATGTTATTGATACTGGTTATGTTTTTACAAGTCAAATCAAATGTTTGAAACCATTATTTATCCTGCATCCCATTCCCCTCACCCTATTAATAAAATTGTTGTTCTTGCTTAAGATTGACTCGTGAGCATATTGGGGTCTATTTGCAAATGGGTGTGATAGCCTCTGCACCACATATCTGAGTCGCATAAGCAATCCCACACCTGAAAGCCACACAGCGGGGTCCAGCGGACCCACAGCAGCATTCACAACACTCACGCTAATGC
The DNA here is from genome assembly GCA_016271365.2 of Neoceratodus forsteri. NCBI lineage: Eukaryota > Metazoa > Chordata > Ceratodontiformes > Ceratodontidae > Neoceratodus > Neoceratodus forsteri. The sequence goes on along the minus strand of CM057458.1, from coordinate 996,874,802 downwards.
CATGCACACCGGTTCCCCAGGCTGGCCACCCAGCACCACACCAGGGGTGGTCTGGGGGCATGCAAGGGGGCATGCATTTACAACAGCACTATTGCCACACCGGTGTGGGAAATTATGTGTGAGGGGAGACTATGCCATAAATATTTATGCAACCCTCCAAAGTTTAATGGTGGTGTGCGGTGGTAACGGGATCCCCCAGCACACAGCTGCACTAGCCCACTGTGTTGCCTGGGAGGGCAGGGGGTGTCTGTTTGGGCAAACACCCATTGTTTAAACCCTGTCGGGCTATGTGCTGTACCAGGCTCCCCTGCATGAGCACAGCAGGGGATCCACTCCGGGAACTGGGATGGGCATCCGATTGGATGCCCACCCTTGTGGCCATGCTCCTCTCCTGTGCTGCTGTGCACTGGGAGGGACTGCAAACAGACAGCCAGCAGTGGTGAATACTGGCTGGTGCAGACCTATGAGGAAGGCGTGGGTTGGGTATGCTTCTTTCGCACATACCTATGTACCCTTGCCCAGGTCATGTATAGGCCCATTATTAGCAACAGCTTTTAATTGCATGTATCATAAAGTATTGAATCTGCTATTGGTATTTCATGTATGGGAGGACTGCAAGGGAAGGTATAGCATCCCTGGGGATTGTACTAGGTAGATAGCTGACCCACTGTTTTTTCACTCTGGTTGGAGGCACTGTGCTATCTAACTTTATTTGGAAAAGAACACCCCCCCCCTTCCATCAGAAACAGAGCCCAGGCCCCTCAACCTTGTTGAATATACAAGGCAGGGTAGTGACTGAAAGTTTCATGGCAATCCAGTCACAAATACAGATGCGAACTAGGAAGCAACTAAGTCTATAAAGCATCTCACATCTGCTGGCTTCAGTGCTGCACATGGCTATTGTGATGTCATCAGCATTGTTAAAGCTGCACTTTGGTTGGTTTAGTATTCCACTGTGACATAGCCAGCTTTGAAAGATAGTACTATCCTTGAACATGTGAGATAGTATTACTGTTTTGCAAGTCGGTCATAAGATAGTAGTTTGTTCTTGGCTAACTCAGACCCACATCTATTTTATAAATATAGTTATGAAAGGGGTAGGGAAAATCAGTGAAAATCAGGTTCCCTGACTATATAAAACATACCATATGACCATGCATTATCCCACAATGACCGCATGCCTCCCACAATGACTGCATGCCTGTTTTTCTTTCCATCAAAAATTGTGAAATGTCATGCAAAAATTTCAAAATTTCAAATTTTACACCGTTATTGGGTGAAATTTCAAAATTGTCAGAGTGAAATTTCTAATTTCACACCAGCAAAATATTTTGTGAAATGCGCATATTTCACCAAATATTTTGTGTAACAAGATTACTGTTTCACACAACACTAGTCAGCAACTTCAGAAGTGTAGATGCAAGTGTGAGCAACCCTTGCTCATCCTTGCCTCTACACTTACAAAGCAGCCAACTAGTTTGCTCTCCTCACCATGCAGTTGGTGTTTTTCTTTTTTTGGAGAAAACAGACTAAACTGACTTTGAAACTACACAGATTACATTTTTTCATGCAAAAAGCTTGCTTATAAAAAACTTATACCAGTACTTTTTTTTACTGCAAGGAAAGCCTCTTGGTCAGGCTACACCGTGTCTCAGAAGTGACAGTGATAACATGGCAATATCAACCAAATAACTCTTTTTGTATTACTTTTAAGCGTGTTTTTATTACCTTTAACCTATAAAAATCATGGCAGGTCAACCAGCTCACCTAAATGAAATTCTAACTTGTGCCCCGCCAAAAACATTTCTGGACATTTTATAAGGGATAATCCACTACAGGGTGTGTGGTCATGCTGTGATATATACACACACCTTGGGTGGTTGAATGCACTCAGCCTGTGGTCTTGTGATTCTCACTGCACACCAAGGCATGTGTATATCAGAGCATGACTACACACCCTGTAGTGGATTATCTGTAACATATATTATACAGGCATGGTGCTGCCTGTATAGTTAGGGTTTAGCAGAGTGTTTAATATTTAACCTTGATTTTTGCATCTTAATAGCTCTGGCATTGTTCAACAAAATTGCATGAAAGTTTTCATATGAGGTCTGGCTGCCAAATTCTGATCTGGCAAGTTTTTAAATAACTGCATGTCTAGATCATGAGATCCAGGGAGTTAAAAAATATTACAAAACACATTTTTTGCTGTTTTTTTGTTCATGTCTACAGTGAAAATGATTTAGAATTTTGTTCGAAATACTACTTGCTTCTATAGGCTATAGGTATACTGAAAGTACACATTTGTCTCTAATGATACCATTATTTACACACATGTAACTTCAGATGGCATGGTTCTTTGAAAGAACACAGATAAAGTGTTTTATACTCCTTATATGTTATAACATTATAGGTAACACCATTCAGTGCCTTAGTGGCTGAGTCACTCTATTATGTTTCTAAACATCACTGATGGAGTTTGATTTTTTTTAAAAGGCTGTGTGCTGTAGGCACCTTTTTGAAGGTACTACATCAGTGTTACTGCATTTGTGTCATCTGGAAACAGTTGTTTGTTGCTTGCCTTCCCTGATTATGACAGTCTGTGGTTAGTTGTTTACTTTGTATTTGTATTTATTTATTTCACCAGGAAAAAGCTCTATTATATGAGCTCAATTACAAAGAGGTCCTGGGTAGGACAGCAGACAAAGTCAAAAGGCAATGATTTAAAAGATGCTGAAAAAGATATAATGGCACTTGTGTACAGAGATACACTCATAGAATAATCACAGTTTTTATAGAATAAATAGTTTTCTCTGACAGGGTGTCATCCATCATTTTAGATCTGACCTAAACTTCTTCATGCACCCAGTAGGTTCTACTTTGTTGTTTGAATGTGTGGCCTGTGCCAGTGTCCAGGTGCAGGCTGCAGAATCCTTCTTGCATACCGGCCTCCGGGGTGTGACTGGGAATGTCTGCAGGAAGTTGCAGGCTTTGTCGCCGATAAGGTGTTGGAGTCACACAGATGGTTGGCTCTGGGTGATTTTAATGCCTGGATCGATGGCAGACTCTCACATTTTGGTCATGACTTCCTCCAGTTGATGACTTCACTGGGCCTTGCACAAGCTGTTGCTTCTGTGATTCACAGCCATGGTCATGCCTTGAACTTAATGTTCTTACTGGGGCTTGAGGTGACAGACCTCAGAACTGATATGGTCATTTGGTCAGATCACTGCATGGTAGAGTTCTCATTTGGGGCCCCTCCATTAGTCCCTCCCCTGTAGAGATGGTCTGCTACCACCATTTGAAGAGGTTGTCCCCAGAGGGGCTGATGGTGAAAATGGACCTATCTGATGCGAGTGCTGCTAGTCGACAGGTATGGGTGAGGCAGTGGCAGCATAATAATAGTGCTGTCTCCAAGGCACTTGATTCCATTGCACTGGTCCATATATGACCTATATCTTCTCCTTAAGACCCCCGTGGTTTGATGAGGCCCTTAAGGAGATGAAGACCAGAGGTGGGAGGTTGGAGTGCTGTTGGTGGAAGTCCCGGCCTGAGGGAGCAGACTGGCTTTGAGAATTCACTATGGTGAATACCAAAGGACAATCAACCATAAGAAGGCAGTGTTCCTGTCTAGGGAGATTGCAGCAGGGAGGAACAGACAGGTTCTGTTCTTTCAGACTGTAGACAGTCTACTCCATCCTGCAGATCCAGTCACTCAGTGCGAGGAGTTCACTCTGTTCTTCTCTGACAAGGTGTCCTCCATTAGGGCTGCAATTTCTCCAGTGAGGCAGAAGCTGCCCTACAGTGGTGAGTTGCACATTTTCAGAAGCACTTCTATTGTCTGGAGTGAGTTAAGGCCTGGGGTGATAGAGATAAGCGAGGTGATTTTGAAGCTTTGGCCTACATACTGTGAACTGGACCAGGGCCCAACCCATCTCTTGTTGGGATGTAATGAATCCATTGATCCAGTGTTCGCTGAGATTGTCCAGTGTTCACTTCTGGAGGGACTTTTTCCCTGCATCCTGAAAGAGGTACTGGTGCAGCCCCTTCTAAAGAAAGCACCTCTCTACCTTGACATCATAGTGAATTACAGATCAATCTATAACCTCCCATTCTTGAGTAAGGTTATTGAGAAAGTAATGGTTCTGCAGCTCAAGGCACACCATGTAACATATATGAGGCCTTCCATTCTGAGTTTGGGTTCCAAGCACAGCACTAAAACAGCATTAGTCAGGGTGCAGAATGATCTATTCAGGACAAGGGATAGAGGAGAATGGTCAATACTCATTCTCCTCACTCTCTCTCCCCTCAGCCTTTAACACTGTGGACCATGTAGTGCTGTTGGATCAGCTAATGGAGTACTGTGGACTCACTGCTGTCATCAACTGGTTCTAGTCCTTTCTCACAGGCAGGACACAGAAAGTAGTGATGGGGAATTCCTCCTCCTGCCTGAATCCCCTGCCTTGTGGAGTTCCCCAGGGTTTGATCCTGTAGCCTATGTTGTTCACAGTGTACATGCTTTCCCTGGGTGAGATCATTAGACAGTACAGCTTGGGCTTTCACTGTTATGCAGATGACACCCAGCTCTATGTGTAATTTTCACCCAGGATGAACAACGCTGTGGAGGTGCATAATAAGTGTCTGACCAAGATCCAGGACTGGATGTCCTCTAGCTGGCTGAGACTCAATCCTGACAGGATGGAGGTACTAGTGATTGAGCCTGGTCACCATCGAGATATGGGAGCTGCTGGGATATGAACAGGGTTATTCCTTGGGCTTGTCGCCTTGGCTGCATCTAGTAAGGTGAAAAATATGGGTGTTATACTTGATTATGGATTGACACTTGAGGCTCAAATATCATCTGCTGTCCAGAGTGGTTTTCACCAGTTTAGGAATATCATCTGGATTAAAGCCTTTATTCCACTTGATGACCTGCCCTTACTGGTACATGTCTTTGTAATGTCTAGACTGGACTACTGCAATGCTCTTTACCTCGGGGTCAGTAGAGGGATTCTCCATCATTTGCAGCTGGTGCAGAACCCAGTGGCCAGGTTGTTGACAGGCATCCCAAGGTCGTGTCATGTGATGGTTCTGCATGATCTACACTGGCTGCTGGTGCGAATGAGAATCATCTTTAAGGTGGTCTTGCTCACATATAAGGCTCTATGCGAACTGGGCCCTGACTACCTGAGTGACCTTCTGACCCCTCTCCACCCTGTGCACTTGCTCCACTCCTCCATCGAGGGCATCCTAGTGGTTCCCAGGGCATAGCTAAAGACCTGAGGAGTTCGGTCATTAGAGGTGGCTGGCTCAGCCCTGTGGAACTCACTTCTAAGATCATTCAGGGAGGCCCCATCAGTGAAAATGTTTAAGTGGGGTCTGAAGGCATATCCTTTTAGAGAGGTATTTGGGAATTGTCTTTGTATTCCCGAAGGAGTAGACTGCTGAACTGTTAATGGTTACAGTTAATTATATTTTATCCACCAGTAATTGTCTGTTTTATTGTTGATATATGGTTTTAAAATTGTATTTTATGTAATTTGAAGTACTGCCTGCATGTACAGTTCCCAGAGCCTCTGAGATGGGGTGCTAGATAAATCATTTATTATTATTATTATTATTATTATTATAAAACATACACACAGTTGCTTATTTTTTTTTAATTTTTATAATTACTGGTGCAGAGTTTGCTCTGTGTCTCAGTAAATCTGCTATTTACAAATACACACACTGTCTCAAAGACACTGTCACACACACACACACACACACACACACACACACACACACACACACACATGCACACACTCTTTCCCTTTCTCCCGCTCTGCTTTGACTTACTTTATTTTTTTCTTTTAGGTGTCAGCCATGGCTTGTCCTATGTAGGGTCTGTCATGGATTTCAGTAGGAGTCAGCGTGTCTACTGATTCGGGGGTACGGCAGGATCAATCAGATATTTATTTTGTGTCTGAAAGGCAGGATCAATCAGATAAAGATAAACAAATTAATAGGGAATTAAACAAAAGCGGCTCCTTGGTAAATGGAAAACTGAGCCGCCATTTTTGAAATACTGCTCAGCCCACCCACAAGCAGAGTGTGAGCCAATGAAGTGGCTCAATATGCTAGAGTTACAGACAATGCATGCTAACAGTGAAAAAAAATTTAGTGAACACCGTAAGAACTCGATTTCGCGTTGATACAGCATTTTTACTGTGCCTGAATTCCGGTTATTAAAGGGAGTCACCAGTATTTATAAAGCATTAAAGAAGTGAAAATGTACAAGAGAATAGGGCTGGGAAAAATTCATGGATTCCGCTTCTGTGAAATTTTCATGAAATTCTGCAAATTTCATGGAATTCCGCCATATATTCACCATAATCTAATTTCACACTTTTCACAAAATTCTTATCTGAACTGTGGAATAAGTTGGTATACCGTGGTACATATGGTCTAAATTGTGGAATCTAATTGTTACCGAAGGGATCTGCTGTTCATAGCCTTGATTCATGGATATATATTCCACGAGCTGTTTAGTCATGTGATTCCATTAATTTAGGTATGAAATTAATTACTAAAGTATGCTTTTCTATAGTCCCTCTCTGTCACATAAATGATATCATTTATCTTGATTCAGATTAAAGTTTCTAATGAATACTACTCTAAGTTCAAAATATCATTTAAAAATTTTTTTCTAAAATATTCCGTAATTCATTCAAATATTTCACCGTTTGTAGCTTTTTTCCACAGAACGACCCTGAAAACATTCCATGAGCAATGATGTCACCTGATGTTGGTTCCATTAGGTGGGACTGTAGATGTCAAACGTTAGTTGTTATAGCAACCCCCACCCACTCTATCAGTCAAGTGACTACTCCTCCTCATTTTCTGTGCAGTACTTGAGAGTTTGGTGAAGTGATAAGTTCTGCTACTCTATCTGTCTGCATGTATTGTTTTCTATGCAGAGCGAAAAAAAACAAACAGTGGGTTTTATTCTAAGATAGAAATACTTGGAACGTGCTTTTTGTTGTAGAATCCTTCTACAGCAAGCTAGGAATATAATTTAGACATCTAAATTAACTGTAATAGTTAAAAATAATACAGGACAGCATTTCTGAATTCTGAATTATAGACTAGCGTCTGCAGTGTGTGTTTAAAATACCAGTTTAGTTATTTTTTGATTGGAAATACTGTTAAAGTGCTGTGTTTTTGTTATATATTAATCCATAACAGGATTTGAATCGAGTTTGATATAGTGCAATTTTTTGACAGTTATTTGTTTTTTTGCTGTACTTTAAATCCGTACTTAAAAAAAGATGGTAGGTAAGAAGGCAGTTAGCGCACATGGTGGACGTGGTGGTAAAGTTGGAATTTTGACTTCTAGCACTCCTCCTGATATGCTTGGTGGTAGGGATTCTGGTGTAGGTTGTTCCAGCAGTAACGCTGTAGGTCCTGTGGGCAGCAGTATAGTGTGTTCAAGTCGTAGCACTTTAGGTGCAAGTGAAAAATTGTCTATGCAGTGTGAGAGTTCTTCTGGTGGTGTATGTAAAGGTGGCATTAGCATACATTCATTTTTTGGAAGTGCAGGTAATATTATCAGTAGGGGGGAAAACACAAAGTGTAATGTTAATGACGATGCAGCAGCACAGTTAAGTGTAAGGGGGGAGACTTAAATCTGCTCTTGATGTTGCAGCATTAATGATAGATTCTTAGGATGAGCCACAGACTCAGAGCAAGGGTTTGATTAGATTTGGCACTGGTTCCCAGTGTTTCAGTTATACTAGCACTTCTTGTGATATTCATTATAATGCTTCAACAGCCAAGGTGGTTTGTACAGATAATGCGTACCATAGTAAATCTGTTGGTGAATCTGTTTCTACTAGTAATGACGGTGTAGGGTTGATGGTTTGTGAGGAAAGGTATGATATAAGACATTACACGGAGCAAAGGTGGCAGTGTTGAGGATCTTGGTGGCATGGATGATGACCCTGTTGTAGACCCTAACTACCAACCCCCCCGTGTCCCTGTTAAGGATTTTCTTACCAGTCCCCTGAATATAAAAATGTTACAAGCGCCGATTGCAAAACCAGTGACTGATGACACACAAGCAGTACATAATGTTGATGTCACTATACAGCGGAAGTGGCCACAGCAGCAGGTGCAACATCAGGCACAGCAGCAGCACCTAGCCCACCCTAATCCAGTGTGTGCACCACCTTCTAAAAAACAATGTAGAATGGGCAAATTTATCGTTTGGGGCTATTTTTCCTTACAAGAGAATGATGAAAGTACTGTGATTTGCCAAATGTGCAAGTGTTAGGTTAGTAGGGGCAAAGCAGGGTCACATTTAGGGACAACAGGTTTACACTCGCATTTGCAAACAAAGCATACCATTCACTAGCAGCAGCCTAAACATTAGGCCTTACATGTAGAAATCCACTATGTTCCCCTAGACAAGTATTCGGAAGAAGATGACAATGTTCCTCCCCCACAAATTACCTCCACTCCCAAGCGATCTTCAGTTTTGAGTCAGTCATCATCCTCTGCCTCATCTTCCTCTGCTTTTTCAGAATGCAGTTGACACACTAATTTGTCCACAACTCCTTTCAGTTTCATTAACCATACAAAAGTTACTTTTTCCAAGGCGGTGGTCACTGTGATGCAACCCAATATCAAAGAGGCACTGTCCAAGCATTCCAAGTACCACTGCATTCATCCTGTTACAAGACACTTAAACACAGCAGTGGCACAAATGCTTGCAACTGATCTCCTACCATATTCATTTGTAGAGAAATAAGGGTTTTTGCAGTTAATGAACAAGGCTGTACCGAAATATCAAGTTCATAGCAGAACTTATTTTTCTGTGAAAGGTGTGCCTGAGCTGTACAACACTCTTTGCTGTGCTGTTTCACATGCCTTGTCCCACTCTGCTGTCAGCACTGTGCACCTAACCATGGATATGTGGACTAGTGGTCCTGGATTCACAGTGAGCTTCATGTGTGTTACAACACATTGAGCACATATTCCCAGTGTGTATGCAACCTCGCCTTGTCCTACAAATGACTGCCATTAAAACAACATATGGCGGTAGTGGTGGTGTGTATCAGCATGCAACATCAAGCATGCAGAGTTTGCACTGTTCACACACAGCAGCAAAAATATTGGACTAAAACCGCATGATTTGTCAGCATGTTTCATTTCCAGTGACAGTGGTGCCAATGTTGTTAAAGCCATCAATGACTATGGTTTTAACCACATACCGTGCTTCGCACATGCTTTGAATTTGATAGTACATGAGTTCCTGAAACAAGATGCAGTGGAGAGGATGGTGACCATTAGTCATTGTATTTATGGGCACTTCAGCAGATCATCAAAGGCAAGATCTGACCTTAATGTTCTACAGTGCTCATATGGTGTTCCACAGCATCATTTGAAACAGGATGTTCCCACCAGGTGGAGCTCCACACTTTATACTCTCAAGTGCCTGTTTAATCAATGTAAGCCCATAAATGATTACGTGATGCAGCTCCGTGATCCCCTGACTCAAGTGGCCATGTCACTTGCTCCATCTCAGTGGAGGGTAATGGACAGCATTATTCAAGTGCTGCAGCCTTTTGAACATGCCACTAATGCAGTTAGTGCAAACAATTCATGCGTACATCAAGTAATTCTCCTGCTGCATGTACTAAAACAGGCTTTGGTCAATGTGTATGATCAGTTTGATGGTGCTGCAGATGAGGTTGGTGTTGACCTTGTGAACTTTATGATGGGCATTTTAGATGGTGATGATCATGTGTCATACATGTGCCACAGTGAGTCCTACATGATGGCCACTTTACTGGATCTGTGCTATAAACATGGCATTGCAGCACTTCTAATGGTGGAAGTGCTGAGGTTGATTGTTGTGCGCTTGATCTGCATGAAAAAGTGCACAACAAGATGCTTAAGTCAGAAGTGACAAAGAAGAATGATAAAAGTACTCAGTCTCAAGTGTGTGCAAGTTCAACACCATTTGTGTCCTCAAAGACCTCCTCTTCATTTCCCCAAACCACCAATCCATTGTAGTCAATACTACAGCAGGTGGGTGTTTCTCCCAGGCAGCAGCAAGAATATGACAGCCAACTGCAGATGTCAGCTACTAATATGGTGGCGGCATACCTGGATGATCCTGAGCAGGTGTCTGTAGAAGATGACCCATTGCTGACATACTGGCAACACAAGGTGGCAGTGTGGCCTGCACAGGCTTCTGTCACACTGGAATCTTTAACATGCCCTTGTTCCGGTGTAACATCTGAAAGCGTATTTAGTGCAGCTGGTGCAATTGTGTCAGACCATCGCACATGCCTGTCTGAAGTAAATGTTGAGAGACTGACATACATAAAAATGAATGAACACTGTATTCCACTTCGGTGGTCTGTGTGTGCCACTGGTATACTGAGTGACAATGAGGAAGGCACTGATGAAGAAGGGGATGTGAGTCAGGGTCAGGGTATGTGTTCTTACGGTGACGATACATCAGAGGGGCACATGTTTACTTGATGTGTTGTGCTTTGGACTGCAGTACTGCTGATTCCACTTATCTGTATTTTTTGGTGCTTTATCATTTTTTTAATACTATGACTAAGTAGAAGTGTCTATTATTTTAGTTGTAATCTGTCTTACCTTATTTAGACATTACCCAGACAACTTCCAGGCCACTTTTGCAAGTCATGTAACAATGTTACCTGAAGCTAGATGTATCGATGACCAATACATAATTGTAAATATAATAACTGGGGAGTGTCTTCTTCCATAGGGAAACTGGGTTGTAATTCCATCATTATAGCAAGCTGGTTATAAAGATGAACACTCACCCAGTTTCCCTACTTCAGCACATGGTCCAACTGTGATCTTCCCATTCCCAGTGCCATATCCATATCATCCCTTTTCCTCAGCACTGAAAAGTTACCAGAGTTAGCCGAAAGTTATTTTTTTTAATGAAAATATCAATGGACACAAACCTGGGGCACAAACATTTGCAGTTGGAAATAAATAGAAAAAACAAAACTAAACACTGCTTCTATTTAGGTCAGAGCCACTACAGACTGAGCTGAAACTCCAGTGGTCCATGGCTCCATTCAGTAAACAGATACATGTACAGTATTTTGTATAGTTGCTGTGGTGAAAAAATGATCCCCAGCAATTACACAAAATAAAGGATGGGTAGGTGTGTAAAACTCAGATTTTACACACCCCCTTGTGGTGGGATGACATAATAAACCCCTTGAGCTTTGCTCTTGGGGATTATGTGGCATCCCACTCCTCGGGGGAAGGGTAAAATCCTTGTTATAACCACATACCCAGCCATTATTCTCTATATGTTTGCACAGTGATGCAATACCATTCTTATTATTTACAAAATGTGCCATGTCAGCTGCACATGTTAATGCACCTGGATTGCATGAGGCATATTGTAAATTCTCACTACTTGAATTATTGTCCCCTAAGCACCATGCCATCATTAGATGTGGATGCACGCAACCAACAGTTGCAATGTTGTCTATGCAAATTTAATTAATTATTATATTATAACTGTAAACCATTCAGTAACCTGCTTGGCTGCAGAGCTCAGAATCCATTCCCACTGTTGTCCTACCAAAACAGCCCTGGAAGAAGTAGTATCACGTTCACACATGACATTAATTGTAAGACACTTATAATTGACTCACATTACAGTTGTTGATGTCTTCTTTACTTTACTCACTAAAAACCTTCAACTAGGGTGTCAAAATAAAGTCATCTTAAACTAGGCAGCATATTGCTTAACCACCTTCTGGTATTCTTTGCACTTAAATATATACGTGACTGTTTAATGGATTTGCATGAAATTTTGTATGAACATCTTAAAGGGTTAGATCTCATCACATGACAATTGCCGGTATAGTTTGGTGTGTGTATTTGTTTAGCTTGATATATAAAAACATAAAATAACTATTTCACCTTTTTTTGGTTGACATTATGTAGCACACATACTGTTTTTTTATTTTTTGTCTGCCATTGTCAGCGCTGAAAAGGGCTTGACACACAGATGTGCATTTGCCTTTTATGTTGGACAAAATATTAATCTGTTACAACTGAAAACAGACTGTAAACCTGCATAACCTGCATGTGTCCAGGAGATTTTTGTTATTTTCCTTATATCCATGATCAGTTTATGTGTGCATGTATGTATGTACTATAAAGTAAATAAAAGCTTATGTGTTGAACATAATGGTAAAATGTAAGAAATGAACAAATTATCCAGGGTCACTCTGCTTTGCAGTACAGTAAGTGTTGTTAAATGTGTGTTTTACATTTTGTTACCATGCAATTAGACATTCATGTTGTTTGCCTCTTTTTAGTGATTTTACAATGCACAAAAAAAGAGCCCAAAACAAGAAATTGGAATATATTAACTGTATATGTTATTGCTAAATCTAATTGCAATACAGTAGTGCTCCACGGATTTTTCAAAATTCCACTGAAATTCCTACAAATTTTGCCAGAAACTGAATAGTGGAATTTCATTGCAGAACATAGTTACAGAATGATTTTCCATGGAAAAATACTGTTCCTTGGAATATTATTCCATGGATCTAAATATTTTCAGTGGAAATTGTTGCAGAATAGTATTCCATGGAAAAATGTTGTTCTTCTGTGGATCACAGTAGGTGGAATTCTGCAGATGAACCAACAAAATTCTTTCAGAAATTCCACCAGTGGAATGCTCATTTTGTGCTAATTTCACCAGCAGAATTCCACATTCCACACAGCACTACAATACAGTTAAGCATTCAAATTAGTTTTTCCTTCTGTTACATCTTTTTTTTTACTACCAAAAAAAGGTAAAGCAAACAATGTGAGAAGATGCAGACATTTCTACAAGTGTGTACTTTCTCTTAGTCATGAACACATCTAATTACAATAAAGTAAAACCAACCAATTTTTTTGCATTTGGTTATTGATTAATTAATATTATACAATGGCAAAGAAAAATCTTGTTCTCTGATTGGTCAAGGTGGCACTGGAGCCGTGATGTTATCCTGGCATAACATCACAGCTCTAGTGCCAGCACACTTACGACCACACTGAAAAGAAAAAAAATCATTCCGCTGTCTATTACCAGCTTCAGCGCTACTCGCTTTCCAGCTCAGCCGACTACTGTTATGTACGTTCACCACCCACCACCAACACACTCGCAGTGCCTCTCACAAAGCACACTCCCACCCTCACAGTCCTTTACTAGTTCTCTCCCAGTACAAAACAACTGTACCGGAAGAACTAAAACAGCAGTGCAGCTCGAAATAACTGAGCGAGATGATGCAGGCTGCTGACCGCGTGACATTCAAAGTGGAAAAAAAAATAACCTTACACTTAAAACCATGATGAAGACCTGACAACTTCAGTGTATGAATAAACGTACAAAAGTAACACTTACTGCTACACATTTCCAAATTATGGCCAGTGTTTCTTCCTTTTTAAGCTCAATAAAATACCGAGAGACCAGACGACTGTCCGAGAAACTGGAAGCATATTGCCACCCCATCCCCACTCCGTATAAAAATTCATTGTACCCATCAAGGTGAAACAACTGAAGCCAGTCACACTACCAACAACCTACAAACATCATAAAAATGTTAATTTAATATTTTCTTCTAACTAGAGAGTAAAAAATAAAAACAGAGGTAGGGGCAGAAAAAGCAATAAATAAAAACAACAGCTCCACCTATTGGACAATACAAGTAATTGCACTATTTTTTCTTTAAGTGTACCTACCCTTTCAAAAAATAACAGAAAAATACAGCCTAAATAAAAGTGGTAATAATTGTTCTCACTTTTTTTAAAACAAGCAATTGTATAATAGGAATAATGCACTCCAGGGTGTGTGTCGTGCTGGGATAACGTCACTTCTGGGGTGATTAGTCCAGGGAACACTGATGCCCATCCATGAACCATTTAGCCCTGTCTGAGACTCCAGATAGCATTCCTTCAACCCTTTAACACAAAACAGTTTCTGCCATTCCTTCAGGGTTACACTAAAGGGTCTTCAATCCCCACTGAATTGCTAAAAACTCCCAACTTCAACTTTAAATTAGCACATTTGTGGTGAAAGGGGTCTTGACCAATGTGATCTAGCCTTATCTATGGCACACACCTCGGCCAACTCCCTAAGAGAACAGTCATAAAGTCTGTACTCACAGATTAGTTGCTCTTTCTTCCCAGTCAGGGAAAGAACAAAAGAAAAGCACCTTTTCCTCCCTGGTAACTTGTTAGATTCTACTCATTGTCCTTCTTTAAGGCAGCTGTAAACTTCAGGACCTTCAAAGGATTGCCCCTTAGATCCACAAGACATTGCAGTCCCTCTCACCACCCACCCCGGTGTGAAACCAAGAGTCCTGCAGGCAAATGGTCTCCACCACATCAAAGGCAAACCGAGGATTTTACCAAACTAGGGTGAGAAATGACCAGGACTCCCTTTTTAGATCCCCACTGGCAGACCTCCTGTCACTCTGGCTGTCACACACAGGCTAAGTCCTGAACATTCTAAGTTCCCCCTGAGCAGCTGACTCAAAAATGATTATGCTGCTGTGAGAGTTCTAAATGACATAATTATTCCTGTCACAGGCTAGCTGAGTAAACAATAATGTCATTATGTAGGAAGCCCCTCATAAGCTCCCCACCAGCTGCCTTTTCCTGCCTGCCTAATACTAGTACTAATGGGATTCTAGTAACCCAGTGGACTGGGTGGTTACATATAATATGGTTATATGGTTATACAAAATTAAACGTTAGTGTTTTGATTTATTAAGCAATAAATAGATGCAAAAAATTGGAAGATTTAATTATATTTCAATTCAATATGTCCATGACTTCAAGAGAAAGTAAGCCCTTGATGAAATATTCTGCATTACTTCACATTATTTGCATTTCCTTTGGTCATTGAAATAAAAAAAAAAAGTAAGTAATGGAGAAATTCCTGAATTCCCAACATTAGTAAAATTAAAATTAGCCACAAGAAATACAGATATGTAGTTTGGTTTCATGCCTTCTGCCTTGGACTTACTTATTTTATCATTTCTTCTGACGTTTTAAAGATGCAAACAACAGGAATGTCTAACTTCATGGTAACAAAATCTAACCATAGTTAACCACACTTACTGTACAGCCTTGCAGAGTGAACTTGCATCATATGTTTATTTAATACAAATGTCAGTTATGTGTAACAAATATGATTTTACAGGTTTTACAGTACTTATTAAGCTGTTGGTGTACTTCAGTAAAATGACACAAAACTACTGGACACAAGAAGGCTGTCTGTCTGTTTCCTGCTGGAGCAGATTAACATAACTCCAACTAACAAGCTAGAGGCACATGTGTGAGCCACGCCTTTTAGAGCATGATGAATTGCTGATCCAAAATTAAATCTCATTTGTTTGCTACATGAAAAAAAAATTCCTATATAAGTTTGTCCTCTAATGAAATATCTGAATCAGAACATCCAACCATGCCATAACTGGCTCTGTAAATAGATATACTATACCATGTGTGAGCGTAACTTAATGTAACTCCATTAAACAGTTGTGAAGATATTACAGTGCAATGTGTACCAGGTATCAATAAATGGTTATGATTTGTAATATAACTTAGTTTAAGTTAAACACCCTAATTTAAAGTTTTAATTGAGTAAAGTAAAGATGACAGCAACACTATTGCTGTCATTAGTTCAGGCAGTCACTTGTGTGTTTTGTAAATTTCATATGTGATGATGATACTGGTACTTCTTCCAGTGTGGTTTTAGTGGTACAACAGTACAGTACTGTGTTCCGAGCTATGCAGCCAATCAGAAGACATTTTTTTGTTATTGCTTTTATATAATTATTACTGAAGTATGAATAGTCAAGCATTGTTGTTTAAAAATATTGGCTTGGTACATAGAGTTTACATCAGTAAACATTTGTTCAGATAGCTGTTGTGTTACTTTACATTTTTATACAAATTGTTCAAATTCCCTGTAGAATATGGATATTATGCTTACTCTGTAAAACACCCTGCAGATATGCTGTGCACATTGTACTACTACTTCAGACACCCTGTAGAATATGGAACTATGTCAACCAGCAACTGTGATAACTTCTGCAGTCCAACTCCCACAAATGCAACCTAAGCAAACAGAAAGTAGCCGTACATAGCCTGTCAAAATGGTAGGTTTATTGAGACCATAATCATGCACAGTGAGCATTATCCAAATATTGCAAACACCCTGCAGAAGACGAAGTGTTAACAGCAACCCTTCATAATTTCTGCATGGCAACTTTCATAGATGCAATGCAATTAAAGAAAGATACTGTTGGTGCATGGACTGTGACAACATGGTGAAATGTCAGTGGTCCATATGCTGTTGGCATTGTCCAAATACCCTAAACACCCTGTAGAAGAAACATCTTTAGTAATAACAAACTATTTGCTGATGTCAGCATTGACATTGAATTAAAGTGAAACACACACAGACTGAGAAATGACTAGCACAAATTAGGTTATCAGTTATTTAATGTGCAACATGGTGCACCAACAAAATCCATCACTGGAAGTTATTCTTTATATCTCATGGCGATGACCTGTAGTACTATTACTGATGAAGATGATGAGGATGATTCTGAAATTGATGGCCGTAGCCTTTATGGCCTCATTCATTACATATCCATCTGTCAAGTTCAGATAAGTAAAAATATAATTTATTTTTCTTTAAATGTATCATTTTTTGTTTGTTTCCGGTCTAGTAGATGATAAAAATAGTTTTAGATAGCTATTACTTACATTATTTTATTTATTAAATTAGCTTTAGATACGGTACTTTATATATTACTGTTACTGCTTTTTGAATTTTAAGATGTTTGATTTAATTGTCAGATAAAATGTTACTTAGGCATTTACTGTCAATGTTGACTGTGAATGTAATATCAAATCAAAAATAAAATAAAATTTGTGACATTTCTAAATAATTATATTTTTCTCTTCCATCTCCATCTTTGCAGCTATAGCACAATGTAACGGGTCCTGCTGATGTGGCAAAGACAATATAATGGGACCTTCTAAGAAGATGCCAGAAGGGAAGGAAACATATTCAATTCAGTGCTTTACAGTAACTGGTAATTGTTATTTTTCTTTTAAACTTAGATTGTGGGCTTTTAGTGACACTGTACTTTGTTGTCTTTACTTAGAATTGTTTTTGGGCTGTTGAAAATTTAAAATGCAGTGATAGTGTATTTCTTTACTGTCTTTAATTGCTGCAAATGTTCACCTCCCCCTTCCCCCAAGTCTTAATTATATGCCCTGTTAAATCTGATTGACAGGAGCGAAACACAGGGTATAGTAAGGGGTGTGGAGCAGGAGAGGCATAAGGTGGAAGAAGCCCACCCTCAGCACGACGAGTGTTTTGACTCATTTATTTATTTATTGGTTTATTTTCTTTTTTTTTAAAGAAAAGTTTCTGAGGAACAGTGGCAGGATTTTTAGGACAGTAAATTAATAAAAAGGGAACTAGGAGAGCTTCAGTAGCAGATGCAGTATAATTGCAGTATAATGTGGGGAGTGGTGCAATGCAGTGGCTGTGAGGCAGCCATATTCAGGCAGACCTTCTGGACACTGAGGTGCCACCCTATCTGCATGCATCTCTCTAGACTGTGGGATGAGGTAGCCAGACTCAGAGCAGAAGTAAACTGGGTCAGGAGTACCATCACTCCTATCCAGAGACCACCCAGTCCAATGCAACTTTCTCAAAGGATGCCGAGAACGAGGAGCACTTGGATGACAGTGGGCTCAGGGAGGGTTAGAGAGGTCAGGCAGAGGCACATCCCAGATCCTATTCCACTCAAGAACTCATATGCCACACTGGCAAATGGGGACAACCAAATAGAGGTACCCAGAGAAGTGGAAGGAAAGGATGTGGAGGTTAGCCAAGGAGGTGACCTCAGCGGGGAAAGCAGTGGACCCCAGAGGAGGAGGAAACAAATCCTGGTGGGGGACTCCATCATAAAAGGGATCCAGCTAGGAACACAGGAGGGGGATGACAGGGAGGTGAGGTACCTACCAGATGCCATGGCATGGAGGGATGGAAGGAAGATCCTGGGGATCACTGGGAAGGCAAGACAGGAGGGTGAACTGGATGTCATTATCCATCTAGGTGCTAATGACCTGGCAAATGGGGAGCCAAAGGAAGTTCAGGAAGAGTTTAGGAAATTGGGGGGGGGGTCTCAAGCAAGTAGCTACTTCTGTCACTTTCTCAGAAGTACTACCTGCGAGAGGCAAGGGAGAGCACAGGGGTGCATGCACCAGGAACTTTAACTCATGGTTGAAGAACTGGTGCTGTGAGGAAGGGTTTGGATTCATTGGTGACTGGGGACCTACCTGGAGGGATGGAGGTTTGTTCAAGCCTGACGGCCTGCATCCATCCTGGAGGGGAATCCAAGCACTCAATGATAAGTTTAAATGCTACATTGATAAGCATTTAAACTAGCAAAGGGGGGGTGGCAGGCCAGCAAGGAGGGTACCTACTTGTTCACCCCCAACAGCTAACAGTGGAACCAGTGAACCAGAGGAGTGGCTATCTCTACAAAGCAGTCTGCAAAAGATGGAGATTAGCACCCAAGAGGTGGATAGGCAGAAAAGGGGCAAAATTCAGCAGAAGGGCAGACAGCAAGGAGAACCAGGGATAAAAGACAACCAAGGAAGGGGCTGGAGTAGAACAGCAAAACATTCTAGGGAGGTCAAATCATGGAAAGTCATTTGTGCAAATGCCAGGAGCCTTAGCAACAAGATGGAAGATCTGGAGGCTGTCATGGTGCAGTCAGACCTGGACATTGTGGCCATCATTGAAACCTGGTGTAATGATAACCAAGACTGGGAGATGGCCATACCTGGCTACAACATATTTAGAAGAGACAGGGCAGGCAGGAAGGGAGGAGGAGTGGCACTGTATGTGAAAAATGACATAAGGGCCACAAAGATCCGGGAGGAACAAAATAGGGGAGAGATACTGTGGGTTAAGCTGGAAAGGAAAATGGGGCCAGCCATCCGCACAGGTGTTGTCTATAGACCAGCAGCCCAGGAGGAAGAAACAGATAGTGAGCTGATGCTAGCCATCCAAAGGATGGCAGACAAGGGTGAGGTAGCATTGGTTGGAGACTTCAATATTCCAGATGTGGACTGGAGCATCCCAGCAGCAGCATCAACTAGGAGCAGATTTATCCTGGACTCCCTTCAGGGTGCCTTCCTCAAGCAACTGGTCATGGAACTAACTCGGCAGAAGGCAATACTGGACCTTGTGCTCACAAACAGGGACAGTGTGATGGGGGTAACAGTGGGGGAGCACCTGGGGAACAGTGACCACCAGTCATTGTGGTTTGAAAACACAGAAACAGCAGAACCAAACCACACAAAAACACGTATCCTGGATTTTAGGGGGGCAGACTTTGGGAAAATGAGGAGATACTTAAAAGAGGCATTAAGGGGAATGGGGCAGGAATCAAGGGTTGAGGAACAGTGGGCAGTATTTAAAATGGGGATTAAAAGAGCAACAGAATTATGCATTAAGCAGGTTAGCAGGAGGAAAAGGAAGAGGAGACCATTATGGTTTTCCAAAGAGGTAGCAAAGAAAGTGAAAGCCAAAAAGATTGTATTCAGGCAATACAAAAAGACACAGGCAGAAAGGGATAGGGAGATGTACCAGGAGAAGCAAAGGGAGGCAGGGAGGTCAGCAAGGAAGCCAAAGCTCAGACAGAAGAACATATTGCAAAATCAGTGGGTAGAGGGACAAAACCTTTACAGGTACATAAGTGAAAAAGAAAGGCAAAGGAGGTATAGTGAGACTGAAGGGTGAGGATGGGGGCGTGGAGGATGACAACAGTAAAACTGACATATTGAACTGGTTCTGCTCGGGTCTTACTGAGGAAGAGGAGGGTAATGGGTCTGAAGGGAGTACAAGGGGTGAGAATGGTGCAGAAATGGACACAAGTCCCTTTACACGAGAAAGGGTCCTTAAGGGAGTGGAAGTAATAAGAGTTGACAAAGCAATGGGGCCAAATGGGGTGAACCCCAGGGTCCTTAAAGAACTAAGAGAGGTGGTGGCTGAACCTCTGGCTATCCTGTTTAGCCAATCACTGGAAACAGGGGAGGTACCCAAAGACTGGAGGACAGCAGATGTAGTCCCCTTATACAAAAGTGGGAACAAAGAGGAAGTGGGGAACTACAGACCAGTCAGCCTCACCTCGGTAGTGGGGAAGATCATGGAAGCACTACTGAAAGAGAGATTTGTGGAACATCTGGTTGTCAATGGACTACAGGACCCAAGGCAGCATGGTTTCACCAAGGGGAGGTCATGTCAGACCAACCTCATTGAATTTTTTGACTGGGTGACTAGGGAGGTGGATCGGGGAGGGCAGTGGACATGGCCTATCTGGACTTCAGCAAGGTCTTTGACACGGTGCCACATAGAAGACTATTACACAAACTGGGGAATATGGGTGTGAACAGGACAGTAGTGTGGTGGGTAGGTAATTGGCTGGTCAGCAGGACACTGAGGGTGGTGGTAAATGGCTGTCACTCCACAGAGGGAAGAGTGACAAGTGGGGTACCACAGGGATCAGTGCTGGGACCGGTCCCATTCAACATATTCATCAGTGACATTGTGCAGGACCTAGAAGGTAGAATTTCACTGTTCACTGATGACACAAAGCTCTGTAACAGAGTAGACACACCAGAGGGTGTAGACCGAATGAGAAGGGATGTGCAGAAACTTGAAGAATGGTCAGGGATTTGGCAGTTGAAATTCAATGCAAAGAAGTGCAAGATAATGCATATGGGGCACAAAAACCCTGGCACAATGTATCAGTTGGGGGGTGAGGATATAGCATGCACCAAGCAGGAAAGGGGTCTTGAGATTATCATCTCTGATGACCTCAAGGTAGGGAAACAGTGTGACAAGGCAGCAGGTAAAGCAAATAAGATGCTGGGATGCATAGACAGGGGCATCACCAGCAGGAAAAGGGAGGTCATAATTCCACTACACATGACACTAGTGAGGCCACACCTGTAGTACAGTGTACAGTTCAGAGACCTTACCTACGTAGGGACATAGACAGGGTAGAGAAGGTTCAGAGGAGGGCAACAAAGATGGTGCATGGATTGCATCACAAGTCCTATGAGTACAGGTTGAAGGAACTGAATATGTACTCCCTGGAGGAGAGGAGGGAGAGAGGGGATATGATAGAGACATACAAGTATCTTACAGGGAGGAACAGGGTGCAGGAATACACTATTTTTAAGTGAAAAAGATGTTCCAGGACTAGCGAGCATGGGATGAAGTTGGAGGGAGGACGATTCAGAGGAAACGTGAGGAAGAATTTCTTCACAGAATGGGTGGTGGACAAGTGGAACACCCTGCCAGAGGAAGTGGTGGGGGCTGAAACAATCACAGGATTTAAGAATGCATGGGATAGACATAAAGGAATTCTGGAGGTCAGGGGCAACAGACTTCTAGGAAAACATAAACTGAACTTACAAGCTCAAATGGGCAGACTGGGTGGGCCATAGGCCCTTATCTGCTGACACTGTCTATGTATCTATGTATGTCCTTATGAAGCAATGAGAATAGTATTGGGCATATAGTTAAATAATTGCTTTACAACATCCAGTATTTTGATTAGTGCTTAGTTCCTGGGGCATCAATTGTTCAATAAAGCATGACACTGTACATAGAGTGTACTACTGCTAGCTTATTTACTAACTTTTTTTCAATTATTTGTAATTTGATTTTTAACGCATTTGTAAAACAGCAGTGTATAAATGTGGTTAAAATTTTGCCCTATGCTTTATTGCTCCATTTAATATTTCCCCTTATTTACTGACTCGTCTGATACCCTTCTTTCCACAGTATGACTCTGCTTTATTATTTCTTTTCACATCTGAAATAATAAAAGGAGAGCTCCTTTGATATGACTCAGACCAGGCATTCCTCAGTATTTGCAGCTGTTTTTGAACTCCTATAGTACCATAAGGTCAGGGGGCACTGCCTGATACATAATTGCTCATGGTAGTCACAAAAAAATTATTTTAAACAACTGTTGTGAAAAAGCAGCTAAAAATACTGGTGAAAAATGTGTCCAAGCCATATTAACTGGAGCACTACTTTAATTATTTCAGATGTAAAAAATAATACTAACGAAGGGCCACACTCTGGAAAGAAGTGTATCATACAGGTTAGTAAATAATGGACAATCTAAAATATACTAAATAATAAAGTATGGGTCAAAATTTTCAACACATCGATCCACTGCTGCTTTAAGTGAAATATATATTAATAAACTCTACAGCATGGTTACTGATCGATTCAGAATAAAAATGTGTATAATTAAGTTAGTGCATTACCCTGGTGGTTATCAGTTAATTCTTTTTTTACATTGAATTTCGTTTATTACTGCTGTAGGTACAAGAAACCAGTCTCAGCCAATTAGGACAAAGGGATTTTATAGCCTGTATAATTTATTTTTCTATAAAATGTAATAAAGGTAATTTCGCCATTGTACTATTAACATTTCAATGTAGCTTATTCATATTGAATTAGATTAACATTCTAGAAACATAGAAATATAGACTTTGACGGCAGATAAGGACCACTTGGCCCACCCAGTCTGTCCATTTCCCTACCTATTGGATAAGCGGCAGATTCTAGTTAACTAATAGCCTACTTCCTGCAACCCGGCACTATATGAACCATTCTAGAATGGTTCATAATGTGGTCATGGCAGGTGTTGATGTACATATTTTTTTTTTACTTTTGTTTTTGTGTTTTCTCTCTATTAACAGTCATATGAAAATCTGGCATGATTTTATGCTGTCATGTGAATATAATGGCAGTATAGTATAGGTCATCAGAGGTTCTGAGGTAATTATCGAGTTTTTAAAGTTACTATGAATGTGCCAGTTTTCTATATAGCTCTGCATCTGTGATTTTATTGTATTATAATCAAGATGATGGGTGTGGCCCTGAGTGTGTGTGTGACTGCAAATGCTGTGGTTTACTTTTCTGAAATGCATTGTTTTTTGCTGTGCTTTCTCTTCTCAGTCTCTATGTGAACCACAAACACTGCTCTTGCCACACCCATGAACAACAGAAGGAGAGCATAGTAGGAAACACTAATGCTGCTGCTGTGCTTTCAGTCACTAAACCCGCCACTACTGCCGAAAGTGCTGCACTACAGAACACCAGAAAGAGGAACCACTGGGCCCTGTAACGCTGCTGCTATACTGTCTATTCCTGCAATCACCACCACTGCTGAAAGTGCTGCACTACAGAACACCAGAAAGAGGAACCACTGGGCCCTGTAACGCTGCTGCTGTGCTGTCCATCCCTGCATTCACCACCACTGCCAAAAGTTGCTGAAAATGCTGCACTACAGAACACCAGAAAGAGAAACTACTAGACCCCATAAAGCTGCTGCTGCTGTGCTGTCCATCCCTGCATTCACCACCACTGCTGAAAGCTGCTGAAAGTGCCACACTAAAAAACACCAGAAAGAGAAACAACTGGGCCGTAATGCTACTGCTGCTGCTGTGCTGTCCATCCCTACTTCCACTGCTACTGCTGAAAGTGCCTCACTAAAGGACACCAAAGAGAGAAACTACTAGGCCCCGTAATACTGCTGATTTGCTGTCCATCCCTGCGTTCACCACCACTGCCGAAAGTGCTACACTAAAGAACACCAGAAAGAGGAAGTAATAAGCTCTGTAATACTGCTGATGCTGCTGCATTGCTCTCCATCCCTGCATCCACCACCACTGCTGAAAGTGCCCCACTAAAGGACACCAAAGAGAGGAACTACTCGGCCCTGTAATACTGCTGCTTTGCTGTCCATCCCTGCATTCACCACCATTGCTGAAAGTGCTACACTAAAGAACACCAGAAAGAGGAAGTAATAGGCTCTGTAATACTGCTGATGCTGCTGCGTTAGTCTCCATCCCTGCATCCACCACCACTGCTGAAAGTGCCACGCTAAAGAACACCAGAAAGAGGAACTACTCGACCCTGGACTGCTGCTACTGTTCTGCCAATCCCTGCATCCACCTAAACTACTTTATACAGTGGTATATAAAATAGCAACTGTAATCCCTGTGTCCAGAGTAGACTCCAGATTGGCTGTGATTTGATTATTGCCATTGCCTTAAAGGGAAAAGTCCATCTAGGATTACATTAATCAATATTGTTACCAATGAAAATCTGCTTTACATAAGCTATCGACTGAACCTGTAACACTTTTAGGACCAGAATTATACCCATTCAGTTTCCCCTTCCTTTACAGCTGCAGGCATCCATTTACTAAGTCACAGGCACAGGAAATGACATCACATCTGGAGATTCAAACTCAGGTCTCCAGGCTTGCAGCTCAGAGCCTTAAACCACTATGCTATACTGCCTCCATGAAAGGCAGAGCAAATGAAACAAAAAATGCTTTTACCCGGTCCATGGGGATGTGAACTTGTCTCTAATATTGAAGGGGTTGCTATAAACAGAAGTTGTGTATTGCCAGTGCCAGCAGTTCCTGAGCTCCTTTGGGGTTTATAGTGCTTTGTACAATGTTTTGTGACATTTCAGTTTAGTAAAATATTTAGTGCCAGTGTGATTTGCAGAATATTCTTCTGCTGCGGTGACACTGCAAATCATTTTTATTCCTGTACCTATTTAGTTCCAGTATTTGTTAGGACTGAAGTAGTTGTGTTAATTTTTTTTTTTTTGTCATCGTATTCTGTCATTTGTAAGAGTGTGATCTAGTGGCTAGAGCACAAGCTTGGGGCCCAGGAGATGAGAGTTTCAAACCTCAGTAAAGTCAAAAACTAACTGTGTAACCTTGAGTAAGTCACATAACCCCCCAGTGCTCCTGTCCACCTACCAGCAGAAATGAATAGCAGCAGAACCCCACTGGAAATGAGGTGACATGTCTCAACTGAACTATCCTTGGTAAATTATTTGTAACAAAATAATTGCTCTGTGTTGGTGTGTGATAGGATAGATGGCTGTCAATGCAGAACCCTTCTGAACACAGGTGCCAGAACCTACAGGTGCTCGGTGGGGGTGAACACCCTCCACTTTTGCCCATGAGCATTCAAAGTACCCCTTAATGCATGCAGTGTCAGAAGGGTAGCTATCATGGTCTCTTATTACTACAGTGCTCCCCCCCAAAACACACACACACACATACACACTCACTTTTCCCCATGTTCCAGCACTATTCCTTCTGAAGGTTGCAACATAAAAAAAAATCTTTATTTGAACACCATCCAGAAATAGGTTTCTTTTTACCAAAGTAAAAGAAAAAAACACAGCAGATTTGTTTTTTTCATTTCATGATTCCAACTGTTTCACTCTGTCTTTCCAGTAGGAAATCTCCAGTAGCCCCTTCTTTTTGAGATAAAACCTTTTCACTTCCCTGATGCTCCCAGGTGCAATCATTAAATTATTAAGTGACTGGTTGTGATGGCTCATCAAAAGGCCTAACTCTTCTTTTCCTCTTACCTTGAAAGAAGCAGTACAGTGCAGTGGTTTAAGGCTCTGAGCTGCAGACCTGGGTTTGAATCCACAGTCCTCACTTGCATTAATGTATGATCCTGAGCAAGTCACTTAACTTTCTTGTGCTTTCAGGTCATACCTGGACTCAAGCTTCAGCTTAGTGTGCCTCTCCTAGTTAAAATATTTATTGACTATGTGTGTTTCCCCAGATGTGATGTAATTTCCTGTGCGTGAGATCTAGTAAATGGATGCCTGCAGCTATAAAGGGAAGGGAAGCTGAATGGGTATAAGTCTGGCCCTAAAAGTGTTACAGGTTCAGTCAATAGCTTATGTAAAGCAGCTTTCCATTGGTAACAATATTGATTAATTTAATCCTAGATGGACATTTCCCTTTAAGAGAGCACTAACAATAGTTAAAAACAAGTACCTGCCAACTGTGATAACTCACAGAATTAATAAGCACTTTGCTTTCTAACCTCTTCCACAAAAATGTCCACAACAATTAGTCATATAAGCAATCAACAAAACCCTAATAAAGGAAGTTCATTAATGTAAGTAAAGTTGGTAAATATTTTTTTTTTTCATCAAGAACACCACCTTACACACTTGCACACATTTAGAAAAACAAGTATGTACTCATTTTTCATTGATGGTGTTTCTTTGAAGACCATGAAATAGCCCACTCCAGTCTGGTCCACAACATTTTGCTAGAGAACTTGCTGTGCCTTACATGGAAAAAGAGAAAATTGAGGTTCTGTCACCACTTGATGCATGCATGTGTGTTAGACTCTGTGTGTGTGTATGCCATTGCCAGTGGAGTTATGCAGAATTTAAAATACATGTATTCCATGTTACCATTCCATCTTTGTTCTGGGAGGGCATTCTACTACTGGAATTATGCAGAGCTTTGAATTCTTATATTCCACATTAAAGCACCAGTGGATGAATGTAGTTAAAAATGTGTCCTATATTATTTTACTTGATTTTAGATTGGCCCTTATCAATTGTCTTGTATGATGCTTTCCTTTCCACAATTTGAGTCTGCTATAGTTGTTTTTTTTTACATATAAAACAATAATAATAAACTCCTTTTAATATGGCTCGGTCCAGGTTTTGCTCATTATTCTCAGCTGTTTCTGTACAGCAATTGTCTAAACACCACTTTTGTTGGGACTAACTACTGTAGTACAAGAATGCAGCAGGCAGTGCTCCACTGCTCCCTAACATTATGGAACAGTAGGTGCTGTTAAACAGATGGGAATAGTAATGAAAACCTGGTATGAGCAATATTTAAAGGAGCACTCCTTTTATTATTACAAATCTGAAAAGAAAAAAATTATGAATTTAAAAAGATGAAGTACTATAGAGCCTACAATTTTAATTTATGGTTATTCTTTGATGATCATGAAAACTCCCCCTCCTATCCTCGCCTACTTATAGCAGAAATCTGTGCTGTATATTTAACCTGATACAGAGAAAACAACAGCCCTGGTTTCATCTGAGGCCTTCTGTTGTATGATAGTGATAGTAAATAACTCACCATAGATTGTCAATCTTTTTTTTCTTTTTTTAGGAAAAATATTTATCTGGCTACAGTAAAAAATGTGAAAGGTAACAAGAACAACATCCGGAAAACAACAAACAAGTAATCTTTTAAGTTACTAACTATGGACATACACCAAAAAAATTATAAAAACATTTATCATTAGAAAACAATAAAGAACAAATAAAAGACATGGGGCCAGATAGTCAAAACTTTGCCCCAGGGTAAATTAGCACTACCAGATGGGCAAACTTAGCCCAGAGCTAAAAAGCAAGCTATATTCAAAAGGAATAGCCGGGAGAAAACATCTTCTGAATATAGCATGGGAATGAGGTTGTGCAAACTGGGCTAGGAGTGCAGGGTAAACTTAACCCTGGAATAAGACAATTCTGAATTCAACAACCAGGTAGTGCAAACCACAACAGCAATGCAGTGCATAGCGACGTGAAGGTAGGTGGATGTGAACTATGTGGCCAATGTGTGTGCCAGCAAACGCGTGGACCCAGTACAGCTGCAGGCAGCAGTGCATGTGAAAGTACAGTGTGCAAAACTGTATAATATTCCACAAACCGTTTGCACAGTGCTAACATGTTTGCATGGGTTTAGCACAGAGCTAAGCCATTTGCCCAGTGCAAACACATTTGTCCGGTGCTAAAATCTGCCATATTCAAAAGTGGCATGCAAATGAGCCTACTTAGGTAATCTCTGGGCAAACATCCAGATCAGCATCTCATTATGCCCCAATTTGCAAGCAGTATGCCCAGCTTTATTGTAAGGTCCCACAGCTCCACCTGTAGGTCAGTCTGTAAGTACAGGGGCTGGCCAGGTCTGCCCGCAGCTCCACCTGTAGGTCAGTCTGGCAGTGCATGATGATAGCTGCAGGCTACATGTATACAGTACAGCACAGCATATTGTGTCCCGGGGACAACACAGCATAGGCACAAGTGGTGGTGGTGGTGCTGCAAGCAACTTGACACACTGTAGGTCATGCTACAGTGCACAGCAGACACTACAGTAGTAAGGGAGCCAGTATCATGAGGGACACAGAAATGCCTATGGTGTGTAGGGCAGTGATGACCACTGCACTGTACACAGTGACAGGCCCAACATGCAGGTGTTTACTGACAGTGGACATTACTGTTATGCTGGTGTGTAACCCACAGATGCTGCACCTCTGGCATAGGATGCTCACAGTGACATATACATGGCTGGCTGTGTGTGCTGTGGTGTTTGTACAGCTATGCGGTATGTGGCTGGGGGGGCACATATGATCAGACAGGCACACTGGTGTTGGAGTATTCCCAACACTGGTCCATGTGCACTGCATGATGTGTCCCAGCATTGTGGCCGCACCTGGTCTGTGGCACAGCCTAGCCACCTGTACAGCCTCCCCTCAACATCCTCCATGCCCAAAGTGCTGCATGTGTGTGCTGGCATCTGTTGGTGTCCACAGAATAGTGGTCTGCAGGTGTGTGCTGTATAGCCGCACTGCCATGGTGTCCACTGGCAGCAGGGTCACCACTTACTGCTTGGCATGGCTGGGACTGGTGGCAGATGATGGTGTCATTGTGATGCCATCAGTGAACAGCATGTTTCCTCTATGTCTGGCTTTGTCTATGTATCATATTTATTTCTTATGGTCACGCAAAGCCATGCAAAAGCCACGCAAATGCCACACAAAGCAAAATGTCAAGCAAAGCTGATTGCCGAGGGTTAAGACTACCTTTTCCTGGGCGGTAACTTGTACTGTGCTAAGTGTTGTGCTAAGTCATGTAAAACCACTTTGCGCATAGCTAGTCACTGAATAGAGCATTGCACCTGTATTCATGTACACACACCCTCAGTTTGCCCCTTGCATACATTATGATTTTGCCCAGTGCTAATGCAGTTTGCGCACACTATTTTACCTTTTGAATATAGCAAACCTACGCTAATCCCATGCTAAACCTGCGCAAACGGTTTGCACCCAGGGCAAAGTTCTGAATATCTGGCCCAAAGAGGACAAAGCTGTGAAAAATCTTAACACAGCATGCCTGTCAGTCACTTTTGTGTGGCTGCGGGTGGCTCTTGCTTCTGGATGGCCCTCTTTCCACTACTTGTAGCACTCTGTTGCAGTTTCTTCCTCTTCTGCAAATGTTTTTTACTAGTGTGGTCAGGGTCAGTACCGAGTTATTAAGTTTATGAATTTCAAGTTCCATGAGGGCTTGTCCTTCCTTCAGGGAGTTAATTTCTTTCATTAGTTCCCTGAAGTCCTTCCTGGTCATACTGCCTTTCTGACCTGTGGGTGCTACGGGCTTTGCAATTGGTTTTACAGGCCTTGCTGGTTGTCCTTGTGCCACAGCTGCTGTCACTCTGCTGTCCCTCCTGGGTCTGGTCTGGCTCTTTCTGGTCAAGTTGCAGCATTGCCTTTTAGAGATGTGCAGTTCTGTTCTACGCTCACTTAGTCTTAAACTGTTCAGCTGCTGTGACCATTGATTGAGTTTGACTAGTCTCTGTACAGAAACAAAATATGTTTTCTTATCATTTCATATCCACAGTTCAAAATCTGTATTAATATGTCCCCCAGGGCCAATTGTTGCTGAATGAGAATGATTGCAGGAGGGTTCTGTTCGAGAACAGATAGCACACAAGTTAAACCACTATTATACCTCAAAGAATGGCAACGGGGGATGTGTCAATCAATAAGCAAGGCAATACCACGTGTTAAATTAACAGTCTGTTAATCACCCCATTGGAGTGTACTATCTCATGAGACACACAGCACAGAGGGTGATTAACTCACTGATAATCTGACTCCTGGGAGTGCATTCTTGTTATTATAAAAAAAAAATTATTTCAAACCAGAAGTGTTACAAGTGTGCATTTTGAATGTTTTCCTTGCTTTGAAGCAGTGCTAGAGAATGTAATACTCGCAGGAATAATTCATGTGCAATGGTGATCAGGCTGTGCATGATAGTGTAACAGTGATTAATAAGAAGATGTCAGAAATGCTGCATTCGGATAGGCTGTGAGCATTCTTTCTGACAGGCTTACAGTAATCTCTGCCACACTGTCACGTGCACAGACTTATCACCATGATGCCTGAAGTCTTCCTGTTGGCATTAGACTCTCTAGCACTGCTGATGAATAACTGGAATGATGCATTCTGGTTCTGAACAAGCATTCTCAGTTGGCAGATGGACTATTTAAAAAATCTCCCTCTCAATAATGAAAACATTCAAATGATACACTTCTAATATTTTTTTTAATCGCATTGTTAGGTAACCAATAACACATGGCAGGGTTTTTAAGAATGAAATTACAGTTTTTGCTGTGTGTTAATTGAAATACTGCATGGCCACGTGAAAAAAATTGACAAATGGGATTGCTTGTTTGAAGAAAATCATTTTATAAGACCAGATAATATGGCTGCTCCATAATCAATTGTTTAGATTGTAAAATTATGCATAGAAAGGCTAGTAATGGAATACACATGGAGCATGTTTGGTGCACATTCACAGACATGGACTTAAAAACATGACTGATGTGACAAGAATTCACACTCTCTCCCAAAGTTCTATAGTCCACCAGCATCAACAGTTGCTGTTCCACTAAGGCTGTCCAGTTCTCTTCAGCATGTTCATTAGTAACATTGGTGAGGGATCCCAGGGCAGACTGTGTCTCTTAGCAGATGACACAATACTCTGTGGGAGTGGGAGGGTGGACAAAAGTGATGAGCGAACAAAGGATATGCAGCGGCACCATAACAAAAACACAATGGGTGGTCCATGGTCTGGCAGTTAACATTCAATGACACAAAGTGAAAGCTCATAGGAACAAACAACCTAGCTAGTAGGTTGGTGGACGAAACAAAGCAAAACCTAATCAAATTTGGCAACAAACTGGCTTCCCTTTCATCCAGTGTATCTTTCTCAGAGATTCTGCCTTTATGGGAGAAAGGGGACAGCAGGCAAAAGAACAAAGAGAAAGACATAACTGAGCTTAACAACTGGTAAAGGTCTGGTGCAAGGAAAATGGACACCACTATATAGGAGACTGGCACACCTTCTGGGAGAGGGAGTTTTTTTGCCTTCAACGGCCTACGCCTCACAAGGTAGGGGACTCGAGAGCTCAAGCAAAAGTTTGATGTACATATCTCTCCGATAAACTAGTGGAGGGGGAGGAAACTATGGTGAGCATCACATCAAAGAAGGTGCCATATACCTCTCCCCCATCCTCAGCTAAAACGGCATCTCAGCACCATAAGGAAAGCAAAACCTTTAATCAGAATGAAACAAAAAAGTGTAATCCACCAAGGAGAAGCCATAGGGTTATGAAACACAAATAGTGTAAACCAAAACTTCATATCCAGACCCAACAAAGGCAATTCCAGGGATGGCAGGCAATGTGCATTAACACTCGTTGCCTACCAAGCAAACTTCTGGAGCTCACAGCCATGTTGGTAGAGACACAGCTAGACTGGGTTGCAGTCACGGAAACATGGTTCACCATGAATCACACCTGGGATGTGGCCATACCAGGTTACATGCTCTTCATAGCAGACCATGTGAGAAAAGGGGGGGGTAGCTCTATATGTAAGGGAGGGGATCAGTGCAATGGAGATCCAGGGAAAAAACAGAAACACAGAGGCCCTATGGATCACCCTAGAAGCTTGGGGCAAGGACCCCATCAGACTGGAGGTTATATACAGACCCAGATCCCAGGAAGCAGACACTGACAAATGACTTCTAGAAGCCATCTCAATGATGGCTGACAACAGTGAGCTACTACTAGTCGGAGACTTGAATCTGCCCAATGTAGATTGGACCTCGTACACGACATCCACTGAAAGGAGTAGGGAGTTCCTGATCACACTGAAAGGTGCAGGGCTCAACCAACTAGTGAACTAACCCACTAGAGACAACGCAACCCTAGACTTAGTGATCACAAATGGCTCAAGGGTTTCAAATGTACAGGTGGGTATCAACCTAGGAACCTGTGACCACGGGTCAGTTTAGTTAACAATCAACAAAGCAGAGGGACTATGTCACACAAAAATCAAGATCCTTGATTTCCGTAAAGCCAACTTTCCAGACATGAGATCAAGAATCAAATCAATACTATCCAAGGGTAGCTCAGGGAATGTGGAAGAAGACTGGCAACATTTTAAGGAGGCCATAACTACAGCTACTAAACAATGTTCATGACGAGTCAGTAAATCCAAAAGAAGGAAGAATCCTCTCTTGTTCACCAGGGACATAGCAGTAAAAATAAGGGAAAAGAAGAGGGCCTTTAAGCAATACAAAAAGTCACAGAAGGAAGCTGACATTAACATTAACAATTACAGGAACAAACTTAGGGAGGCAGGAAGGGCAATTCGAAGGGCAATGCACAAACAGAGGAAAGGATAGCATAGTGAGTCAAGAAGGGAGATAAAACCTTCTATAGGTACATGAGGTTAAAGAGAAAGAGTAAGGGAGTAATAGTCAGATTAGCAGCACAAGATGGCCAGATGGTAGAAGAAGACAAACTCATAGCAGAGGTGCTGAACAAATTCTTCTGCTCTGTATTCACAATAGAAAATAGTGGTAAAGGACCTCCACTAAAGCAGATGGAGCACAATAACAAGGAGGCCAGCACTAGCCCCTTCACAAGGGAAAGGGTCCTAGAAAAACTAAACAAACTTAGGGTTGCTAAGGCAATGGGATCAGACGGTATTCACTCAAGGGTGTTGAAGGAGCTACAGCATGACATTGCAGCACCACTAGCAGAACTATTCAGTAAATTACTGGAGAGTGGCACAGTACCTCAGCACTGGAGAACAACAACAGTAGGGCACTTATACAAGGGAGGAAGCAGAGAGGATACCGGACACAAGCACCCAGTGAGCCTAACCTCTATCATGGGAAAAATTATGGAAGCACTACTAAAACAGAATAGTGGAATACCTGAGGGAAAATGGCAAACTAGACCCCAAGCAACATGGCTTCATGGCAGGTCGAGCATGTCAATCAAACTTGACTCATTTCTTTGACTGGGTTACCAAAACAACATACCAGGATGGTGTGGTGGACAGACAGTGGTGTACCTAGACTTCAGCAAAGCCTTTGACACTGTCCCCCACAGGAGAATGGGAAAAAAACTAAAGCTTTCAGGGTTAGGGCATAAGATAGTTAAATGGGTTAGGAATTGGCTATAGAATAGGAAGCAGAGTCTTGGTCTATGGAGCTTTGTCAGAAGAGGAGGAAGTGACCAGTGGTCTACCACAGAGGTCAGCTCTGGGTCCAGTCCTCTTCAACATCTTCATCAGTGACATCACAGAAGTATTGGAAGGGAGGTGTGCCGGTTCACAGATGATACAAAGCTCTGCAACAGGGTGGATACACAGAAGGGGGCCTCAGGCATGGTAGCTGACTTCAGGAAACACTGGCAGTTAAAATTTAACACCAAGAAATGTAAGATCATGCACCAGGGAAAGCAAAACCCAGGGGTAAAGTACACTCTGGATGGGTACTAATTAGAAGTAACAAAGATGGAAAAGGACCTGGGTGTACTCATCACCAGTGACTTCAAAGTCACAAAACAGTGTGAAAAAGCTGCGCAGAGAGCAAGTGTCATCCTCAGATGTATAGATAGGGGCATTACAAGCAGAAAGCAAGAGGTAATCATGCCACTGTACAGATCCTTGGTAAGGCCACACCTGGAGTACTGTGTCCAGTTCTGGAGGCCACTCCTGAAAAAGGACATAGACATATTAGAGACAGTGCAGAGAAGGGCTACTAAAATGGTGCAGGGGCTGCACCATGAGACATATGAAACTAGGCTCAAGGTACTAAAATTGTTTTCTCTAGAACAGAGAAGAAATAGAGGAGACAAGATAGAAATGTTCAAATACATCAAGGGAATAAACAAGATGGAGAATCTCTTCCAAGTAAACAAAGGAACTTGAACACGGGGGCACAGCACACATCTGGTGGGAGGCAAATTCAGGAACAACTATAGAAAGTACTTCTTCATGGAGATGGTGCTAGAACCATGGAACAGCCTGCCAGGACAGGAGGTGGCAGCTAAGACAGTAAGAGAATTTAAAGTAACATGGGACAGATAGTGTGGACAGCTTGGCTTGAACAATTAAGGGGGGGGGTAGCCACCTTGGGCAGACTAGATGGCTCAAATGGTCCCCATTTGCCGACACCATTCTTATGTTCTTACGCATTTAGGACAAAGGAACACCAACATGAAATACTAGATGGGTGTGTTGGGAGAGTTAGCACTACAGAGAGGAACATGACCTTGCAGTTATCTTCTGTAAGTCAGTTAAACAAATGAGCAAGTGCAACAAGAAGCATACTAGCTGACAAGATGTTGGAATGTATCAGGAGAGGTACTGATAGCAAAGATACAGACTTGGTAATAATTCCCCTATATGTATCTCTGGTGAGGCCTCACCTGGATTACTGTGTCCTGTTCAGGAGACCTTGCCTAAGAAAAGACCAGGATAAGTTGGAAACAGTATAGTGCATATTAAGAAAAATTATTCAGGGCAAGAAGAACAGTTTCTATAAGGAGCAACTCAAGGCAATAGAAATGTATTCACTGGAAACCAGAAGGGAGAGGGGAAATGTGATAGACACCTTCAAGTTCCCTCAAGGAATTAACAATGTAAACTATGTTGAAATATTTGCCCTGAAAACCAACTGGAGCTAAAGTGCTCTTGAGTGAATATTATCAGGAGGGAGTTTCAGGAGGGATGTGAGAAGATACTGCTTTATGAAAATGGTGGCGGAAAACTGTAGCACTCTGCTGTCACACATGGTTGGATAAAACACAATCAGGGGATTAAAACTGGTATGGTGATGTACTGAACACAGTACTGGTCACCTGGTGGGACAAGACCAAGAAGGAGAACTGGTGATAGAATGGGGATGGTTACTTAGTACCATGAAGTAACAATAGTTTCAACATATTATAGTGCATGGCCAGACTGGATGGACCTCTGATATTTTACTGCAGGCATGGTCTATGTTTATATATTTCTGTGATTGCTTATAACGATGTACTTACTAGACACAGTCACCACGCTGCCCTCTGCAGTTGTGGTGCTGCTAAACCCAGATTGTACATCCTCACTCAAGGCAGAATCCACTTGTGTTCTTTCCACACACATTGATCATTAATAACATTAAGAGTTTAAAAACACCCAAAACAATCCAGATTAAGCATCATGTCAACTAAGGTCATACTCCAATGCAGGACAAGGTCACATGTGAAAAACATCTGAGGATCCGCACATACATAAGTAATCTCATCAAGAGAGGTTAGGCACTTTTTTGGAGACATATGGGAGGGGACAACAAGGACATTTACACACAGTAGTCGATTAAGCTGCAGTGGAGGGAGGTTTATAAGGGAGGTAAGGAAGCACTTCTTGTCACAGAGGTTGTCCTCACCTATTGCCTGACTACACTCATGACAGTGTGGTAACATAAAGATGCAGTGTTGAGGTGTCAGAACAATTATTATAAAATGACTTCCATCAAACAAGCAATCTGATTGGTCCAAACTGATAACATTACTGTATGTTCATTTTAAGTACTGGCCAGGCTGACAACTCTAATTGCTCCTTCCTGTTTTGGTTTTTAAGCACAATGACACATAAAAGGGTGTATAGTAATGACTTTTAAATTATTATTGCACGTCACAGGTGCTTGCTGGCACTTGGCAGTGGATCATGCATCAAAGCACACCGGAGTAGTGCAATAATAAAGCAGTACTACTCACCAACTTGTATGCTAATTTTATCTAGTTAGTCGAACATATTTATTGTTAACATTATATCACAGATGAAGGCATTACATGTACAGTTTAAGACAATATTTGGTATACAGTGTATTAAGTGGGAATGGAGGAGAAGAGAAATTATTCTCAAGAAGGAAAGAAAGACACAAAAGGCAAATCCTATTTACAGGTGTGTTCTGGAAGCACTAGACAGTTAAGTGACTTGCTAAGGGCCACACAGAAGTATGCAAGTGAGTGCAGTGGGATTCAAATCCAGGTCACCAGATTTGATGTAAACTGCCTTGGGTCTAAGCCTCAACACTATATTGCCTCCTATGTAGAGATGTATCTAGAGATTACATTACAGTAATTAAATTTATTTTTTGTGAAAGATTATTATGACACAATTGAAAGACAAACAATGTAATTCTCAAAATTGGTTAATAAATAACACTGTTTATTTTTCAATTGCTAATATAAAAAATTAAAATCAACAAGATTAAGACAGCCCATTCAGACTATCTTACAATGAATATGTGCACACTTGTTCCACAAAACACAGTCAAGTCCACCATATACAAAAAACATACAATGGCCTGTGATCAAGTATGGCATTAGTTAAGCAATAACACATGACCCAGGGTTAGATTAACTGACTGTTAATGTAATTTCTGGGAGTGCATTATTGCTATTATACAAACAGTCCAAAATAAAAGCATTGAAAATATAATAATGTTTACATCATTTACTGGAAGATTTTTAACAAATGATTATTCTACCAACAGTTTAAGAATGTTGGTTCAAAATTAGAATGAATCATTCCAGTCATTGAGCAGTGCTATGCTACAGCATGAAATGCTGACAGAAAGATTCCATGTGCCATGGTGATCGAGCTGCAGATGGCAATGTAACAGGGATTAATGTATGTCGGCTGAATCCTAACAGCCAATCAGATTGAAGCATTTCTGAGAACATTTTTATAATTCCCGTTCATGAGGTGGTAAGATTTTTATAAGTCACTCATGAGTATCTCCCACTCACTCATGAGAATAAATGTCATGTTTGAATAAATGTCATTGTATATCCTCTATTTATAACATATGATTCAGTAACTAATTATTATGATTCAGAATTACTGAAATTTGAATACTCACTGGTGCTGTGACCCTCCTCTCTCTTTTTCTTCTTAGGTTCTCCCTCATGCATGGTTTATGCACCACCAGGTATCTTCGCCACTTCCAGCTCCTGGCGCTGGAGGTCATCCCATTTGTGTTTCAATTGTTTAATAGTCCGTGGGACATTTTTGGATGCCTCCTTAACTAGGAGGGTGACATCCTTGCTGTGGAAGGGAGGGGGTGGGTCAGCTTGACATGGGAGCTGCTGGCATGCTGCTCCTCCATCTCCGCAGCCTTTACTTGCTGATCTGCAGCCTGCTGCTGCTCCTCCTGCTGCTGGCTCTCAGCTTGCTGCTGAACTTGCTGCAGCTGATCCTTCTGTGGCTGCCGAATCTGAGCAGCACGCTCACCCTCACCCTGTTCCTCTGACAGCCCTTTTACTGCGGATGATGACATTCTTCCACCAACCAAAACAAGCACAACAGTTTGCAAAAAAGGTAACAGTCCGCACCACACTGACACTACCACTAACTCACTGTCGCTGACTGGCCTCTTGAAAACTGTGATTTCTTAATGGTGAGTTGCACGTGTTTTGAATGGTGAATTTTCTAATTCGCCATTCACAGAAAATCCACTGTTTGTAATGCAGGCATTGTTTGCAAACGGTGGAATTTTTAACATGCAACATGACAAACAAGGGTGACTCAGTAAGACGTTAGAGTCAGACAAGAAAGTGGAAAATGAAACCACGGAATGTTATTCAATACTAATACACATTGAACTGCGGAATGTTGCTACTGCAAGTGCAAAACCATTTGCGGAAACTACATATAATACAATTCTGCAGCTTGGATTGGTTCAGCAGAAATATAGTCTGCATTTTCAATACACCATACAAAAACAATATGCAGTTCAACAGTGAAATTTCATGAACATAGCAAAAATTATTTGAGGAATTTCATGGAAGCAAAATTTCCACGTTCATCTAAATTCCGCTGGCGAAATAAAAATTTTGCACAAACCTATAAGAGAATAAAATAACCATATGGTGTACTCAGTGTGAGCAACATGGTGTGTACAAAGTCATAGAAGGCAACTGAAACAAAATAAGCATAACCTAACCACTTGAGTGAACATCAGTATATAGATATTTGATGCAGGCTTTAAAAACACTACAACTGACTAAGGACATTAGTTTTAGTGAGGTTTTCAGTTTGTTCATCCTCTGGGAATTATATTGCTGATCACAGTTTCTCCAAGTTATTTAGTATGTCTTGGCATATGCAGGAGGATGAGGTTATTTTTCCTTAGGATGTAGCTGCTATATGACCTGCAAAAGAGGTCAGTGATGTAGTTTGGCAGCTTATTTAGCAGCAGTTTTGTAAGCCAACATATAAAGATTTTTAACATCCTAGTAGTGAGAGAGTTCCAACCAACAGAAGCCTATAGTACACAATGATGGATCCTAGCAGCTAAACTGGTTATGAACCTGAGTGCCCTGTGACAGAGTAGTGGAGCAACGACTGTATACTAGGTCTGTGTAGTTCATGATCGGCAGAAAAGGTACCTGGACTAGGTACTGCCTGGCATCCACTGGAAAAGAATGCTTGTTTCTGTAATGGAAAACTAGTCTGGCATGCAATTCTTAATACAATGTCTTAAAGAGCAGCTGACGCCTTCAGGTGAACTTTAACAAAACATAATATTTAAACACAATTCAGCTAATATTTCACTAGTTCTGTATTCCTCCTCCCCATTATTTATTACTGATGTAATTTGCATAAAAACAGGACCTTTGCTCCTGAAGAATTCACCTATTCCTGTTGCTTTCTCCCTACCTGAAGTCATAATGTGCTGCTTGTGACATCACAGTTACTCCCATGGCAACAGATTGTGATGTCACAACAGAGGATTATGACTTGAAGTAGGGAGTAAGCTACGGAGGAAGATGAACTCTGAGGTATAAAGATCACGGTTTCATGCAAATTTCCTTAGTAATAAATAATGTCTAGAGAAATCTATGGAATATATATGGAATACAAGCTCAATTGTACCTAAATATTGTGTTTCTCAAAGTTTTCTTTGAGGCATCAGCAGATCTTTAATGTGAGCATAAAAAGACAATCTATTATCAAACCATAACCTAAGATAATTATAGCTATCTGCCACCTCGAGAGTATCTGCCAGTTGTGTAGCAATAGTGTGTTATCAGGGCAAAGGTCAGGAAGCATAGGAAAACCAGGAGCAGTTATGAAATTCACAAGCACCATTTTATTATATTTAATAAAAATAAAATATACAAAACAGAAAGTAACCTGCACTTGTGATCTCAAAAGCAGACACATTTCACTTTACTACAAATTTATTTAAGAATTCTTCATTGGGGTGTCTGATATACAATCTTTTATACAAGCAGTTCACAAAACAAATTTCTTCCTCTGAAGGTACTGTATCTCTAACTTTAAATTTCAATATCTCTCTTTCTCTTTCTCTCTAACAAACATTGCTGCTCTTTTTATAAGAGGTATTTGCCTAGCAATTAATTTCTTTTGTATTTTCATTTTCTCCCCTCTCTCAGCCTCAGCACTGTCACCCTACCTAACCCACCAAGCCCCATGGTCCTGTAGGATCCCCCAGCATAGACCCCCTCCACAGCCATACCTCTTGTCCTTGTCGGGGTCCATACTTCAGGCCACTGGGCTGGTGGGTGAAGGGCAATATTCCAACCTTCTTGTCAGTGTCACATGAGGCTGGATGTTTTCTTTGTATGCCCTCCCCCAGAGACGCGATGTGTGCTGATGCCAAGGCCAAAGCCGGCGGCTGTCGCACTCCACCCCTTACATGCGGTATGGGCATGCCGATCCTCCAGCCACCAATAGAGTCTGGTCATGCACCAAGTCATGAATTCCCTCACCCTCTGGAGGAGATGAGCAGTCCTGGGACACTCAATCCTCTTTCCCCAGGCCAGCTCTCTAACAACCTAAGCCCCTTCCTGAACTCGGGTCACTGGCATTGTGAGCAGTAGTGCTACCACTATGCTGGTGGGCAAGCTGCCTGGCAATTAATTTCTGCATCCTGAGCTTGTTAAGAGACTTCCTGTTTCTCACAAAATGCATCTAAACTTTATTAGTTTCTTTCCTTGCAGGTGCAACAAAATACAACATGGTGTTCCAGAACAAATCTCTTGGTATCTTGGTACATACTAACATACTATTTGCCAGCAGATTAGGCCTTACGGTCTATAGAGTCTGCTCGAACCTTAGATCCTTAGTTGGGTGCCGAGGCCCTCCCATCCCTTGTGCTCCAGAAACCCCTATCATCCATCCCCACCCCCCGGGACAGGCCATCATCTGATATATCCACTTTCTGTGTCTGTCCCACCCTCTCTTAAAGCCCTCCACTGTGGATCTCTGAACCAACTCGCCAGGCAGAGCATTCCAAGGGTCCACCACCCTCTCAGTGAAAAACCTCCTCCTCTTTTCCCCCCTCACCCTTCCACCTTTCAACTTTAAATCATGCCCTCTGGTGATACCTCCCTGCTTTAGTCTAAAGATCCCCTCCATGTTTACCTTATTTATTCCCTTGAGGTACTTGAAGACCTCAATCATGTCTCCCCTGTCTCTCCTCATACGTCAAATCCCCTAGCCCTCGTATCATCTTAGTTGCCCTCCTCTGTACCCTCTCCAGGAGCTGTATGTCCCTCTTCAAGTGTGGTCTCCAGTACTGTACACAGTACTCAAGGTGTGGTCTAACCAGTCCATTGTACAGCAGCAGAATCACTTCCTTTCTCCCAGAGGTGATCCCCCTTCGATGCATCCCAACATCCTGTTTGCCTTGCTAGCCGCTCTCCTGCACTGCTCAGAGTTATTCATACATGCATCCACCCATTACCCTAGGTCTTTTCCCCTATTGGGGCCTCCAGCGCCTCCCTCCCAAGGTGTACCTGTGTTTAGGGTTTCCCTGACCAAGATGCAATACCTTGCACTTGGTGATATTGAAATTTAATTTTCATGCGTGAGCCCAGCTTTCCAGGGTGTCCAGGTCTCTTGCAGGGCCAACCTCCCCTCTTCTCCCTCAACTACTGCTCCTATCTTGGAGTCATCTGCGAAGAGACTCATTTCACACCCTATACCCTCCCTGATGTCCGATATGTATGCATTAAACAGGATCGGACCCAGGACCGAGCCCTGTGGTAGCCCACTACCAACCTCTCTAGGGTTCGAGAGCTCCCCACAGACCACTGCTCTCTGGGTGCATCCAGCTAGCCAGTTTTCAATCCATCTGACCATCAAAGGGCCTACTCCTAACCCCATCAGTTTCTCCACCAGACCATTGTGGGGGACAGAGTCAAACGCCTTGCTGAAGTCCAAGAATAATACATCCACAGGCTTTCCCCTGTCCAGTTCTGATGTTACCCATTTGTAGAACTCCACAAGGTTGGTTTGACATGATCTACTTGGCACAAACCCATGTTGCCGACTATCCAGACCTCCCACCTCCTCCAAGTACACCCCCAATTATTCCTTTAGTATACGCTCCATTAATTTTCCCACCACCGAGGTCAAACTGATGGGTCTATAGTTACCTGGTACTTCCCTCGATCCCCTTTATGGATTGGCACCACATGTGCCTCTCACCAATCCCTAGGTACCCTCCCTGTCTCAAGTGACCTGTTGAAGAGCTCCGCCAAGGGTGCAGCCAGTATGTCCGCCAATTCCCATAGTACTCTAGGATGAATGCCATCCGGCCCAGGAGATTTGTCTTTCTTTACGGCCTTGAGGGCTAACCACACCATTTTGGCGGAGATAGCATCATCCGTCCCCTCCACCTTACTGGCCTTTTTATCCTTATCCAGATGTGACACCCCTGGGGTACCTCTCCCTCCCTCTTGCTCCATTTCGGTTGCTCTCCTGATCCCACTTACTGCCGCTTCTATCCCCTTCATGCCTTGCTTTGTAGATATCCCATCCCCCTCCCTAGTGAACACAGAGGCAAAGTACTCGTTAAATACCTCTGCCAGGTCCCTCGCCTCTTCCACCCACCCTCCTTCTGATCTCAATCTGCTGAGATGGCCCTTAGTTTTTCTCCACTCCCCAATGTACCAGAAGAACCCCTTTTCCCCTCCATGTATCCCCTGTGCTAGCCGCTGCTCTTTACTGGACTTTGCTCCCCTCACCATACGGGTGACTTTTCTAGATGCAAAATGGTGCATTTCCTTATCCCTATCCCCTCTTGTTGTTTTATATTTTTTGTAGGCCGCCTTCTTTTCTCTGACTGCTACCTGTACCTCACTGGACCACCAGCATGGTTTATGTGACCTTGCTTCCTTATGTTTCAACTTAGCGCAGATCCTGACTGCCTCATGAAGTCCCCATTTTATGACCTCCCATCTCCTTTCCACACTTGTCATTGATGTAATCCCCTTTAAGTGATCCTTGAGAATATTTCCCATGCCCACAAATTCTGCCCCGCTGAAGTCCACTGCCAGTGTCCTAGATCTCACCCCCTCCCCATGCTTATTTGAAACCAGACAGTATTGTGGTCGCTCCCAGTCAGAGGTCCTGTTCGACCATGTCCCTTACCAGATCCCCATCTGCCAGAACCACGTCCAGGACATGCCCCTTCCTTGTGGGTTCCATCAAATGCTGTGTTAAGAACACATCCTGGAAGCCGTCCAGCAGCCTCTGCTCCTTGGCCACCTTAGAGGACATGGTTCCCCAGTTTGTACCTGGCATATTAAAGTCCCCCATCAACACCACTCCTTCCCCTTTTGGTCCACACTGGGCAATGATGTTGTCCAGCAAACCATCCTCTAGAACATCACTCATCCCGGGGGGCCTATATACTACACCCAGCTTGACCTTATCTCCTGCTGGGGATCGTAAGGTGACCCATAAGGCCTCCACGTTTCCCTCTACCTCTTCTACCCTAGCAATTTCTATGTCATCTCTAATGAACATAGCCACTCCACCCCCTCTGCCCTCCTTTCTATCCTTCCTAAGCATAGTGTACCCCCGTACGTTTAGGTCCCAGTCATGGTTTTTGTTGGCCCACGTCTCTGTGACCGCCGCCACATCCACCCCGAACAGCATGGCCTGGAACTCTGGCAACTTGTTTCCCAAGCTCCTGGCATTTACTAAAACCAACCCCCACTCATTATCCCTGATCCTCTTGTCGAACCCCACCCAGATTCCTTATACTTCCATCCTCTCTTTGCTCCTCCTGAAACCTCCACCCCGGTCTGTTTTCCCCTCCCCTTGGACTTGAGGCTACTCCCTCATCTGGAGGAGAGGGCTTCTGGTCAGCCCCTCCCTTATCCCTTCCCCCCCTCACAAGTTTAAACCCCACCTTTCTTGAATGTAGTCAGCCATCCCCTGTTTAAGGACTTCCTTCCATAATGGGGCAAGATGAAGCCTGTCCTTGGCATATAGTCCCTTATCCTCCCAAACTCCTTTCCAGTTCCCTAACACCCCCTACCCACTCTCTTCACCCCACTTCCTGAGCCAGTCATTAACTTCTGTGAGCTTCATTATTTTCTCCACTGAGGCCTTTGGTACTGGCAATATCTCCAAAAAGGAAATGTTGCATCCATTATCCCGACAGACTCTGGCAAGTTCTTGGAACTTTGCTTGGATTTCCAAAACGCTATTTCCCTCTAGATCGTTAGTTCCCAAATGCTCGGAATCCGGTTTCCCTCCACAATCCCTAACCATTTCATACACCATGAACTTTGCTCTGTGCACTGACAGCCCAGAGATACTCACTACCTTCACCTGGCTATGGCATCCACACTGTCCCTCCCACTGGATACCCCTAATCATCGAGTCTCCCAATAACAGAACCTTAACACCGCCATCATCCTTATGATTACCTCCACTATGCCGTCTCAGCCCCCTTCCCCCCCTTTATTCATGATCTCAATTCCATGGGAGTCTTCCTGCCTCATTAGAGACCCCTTGTAACCCTCCTTTCTGCCTCCTCGTTATTTTGCCCATAACTCAAACCCCTCTGAATAGGTGTCCCTTTAACCCTCTCTTATCCGAACCATTTATCCTGGCCTGATGGTTTCCCTTCCCTTCCCCCACACCGCCATCCTCCCCTTGCAATAGTACCCTGCCTCAGAGGCTCTCTGTAGGTCCCCTTTAGCTAGGGCCCCATCCTTGGTACTGACCCCCTG
The DNA here is from genome assembly GCA_016271365.2 of Neoceratodus forsteri. NCBI lineage: Eukaryota > Metazoa > Chordata > Ceratodontiformes > Ceratodontidae > Neoceratodus > Neoceratodus forsteri. The sequence continues at coordinate 996,830,640 of CM057458.1, read as the reverse complement.
CTGAAGGGGCTCCTCTCCACCTCCTTGTCTCCCAGTTTCTCCAATCATGCTCTCCTCCCTCATGTCTGCAATATGTTGCATCTCCCCCATTGCTTAACATTTATGTTTCCCTTCTCCTCTGGGACTATTTCTATCCTTTCCATTGCCAGTCTGTGATGCCCTGGGTATCGACTCCCTCCCCGCCTCTGTATAAGTTTCCTCATTTCACCAACCCTTCCTCCCCTCTAGGGTTGCTTAGTAGCTCAAATTTATTGATACCTCTATGTCAGCCTCCATCAAGTAACCTGCGTTCCCCTGACTGCACCTCTAAACTGCCCCTCTTCTTCCCTCTTGCTCTGTTCACCTTAGGAGCTCCTTCCACAGTCTGCTGTTTTAGGCTTCTGCACAACAGCCCTTCTGACTCTTCCCTTCCACTCTCTTTTGTATTCAGAATGTTCCTCGTATGCTTTCCCTTAGCGTCAACATCCCTATCTAAGGGTCCTCTATCCCTAATATCCCTCCTCGCTTGCTGTAACATAACATCCTGTAATTTCAGAGTGCTGCCAGCCTCCCTCAGCCCCACCCTTCTGCTGCCCATATCCACACCCCTATCCTTGGACACCCCCCAGCTCTCGCTGCTTCTTAACCAATATACCTCACTCCTGATACAAGATAGCTGTCTACAGAGTGGGCAGCCTCCTCTCTCCAGGCCCAATTGAGAATTATTGCCATCCCACAGCCTGTGCAGCCTACAACCCTTCTGAAGATGCCTGCCATGGTGGAATATGGCCACCCTGTTTATCCCCTCTGTTTATAATGGCACACCCCTTTTCTCAGTCCCTTTCCCTGGAATACAGTTTTCTCTATACTGACTGCAGTTATTTACAAACCCAATTTCAACCCCACAATAAAGTTCCCAAGTCTCACAAACACATACAGTCCAGTGTGTGTTCAGTCCCACTAACAGTGTGTGTATGCAGACATCAGGTACCGTATAACGTCACAGGCCCACCAGCTCCTGTTGCTTCGAATTTCAGTCCCAAACAGAAATACTCATCCCTTCAATCCCAATCCCCAGTGGCTTTTCAGTATTTAAGAAAGCCTACAAAGCATGGTGGGTGGGAGGGCTCTTACAAAACACCAGGCAAACAATGCATTTAAATTTCACTCTAATTATCACTGCCAAACAACTGTTCCCAAGCCTCCAAAGTTACAATATCACAGCCCAAGTAACAGTTCTAACTCAAGGTAATAATTTTTAACATCATTGAACTAATTTCACTTACAAAACTATTCAAATATTTCATTTAAAACAGAATATAATCCCAGACCTCTGTCCTTACCAGCCTGCTGCTTATGTTCGCAAGTGAACCAGATTGTGATGTCACAACAGAGGATTATGACTTGAAGTAGGGAGTAAGCTACAGAGGAAGATGAACTCTGAGGTATAAAGATCACGTTTTCATGCAAATTTCCTTAGTAATAAATAATGTCTAGAGAAATCTATGGAATATATATGGAATTCAAGCTCAATTGTACCTAAATATTGTGTTTCTCAAAGTTTTCTTTGAGGCATCAGCAGCCCTTTAATGTGAGCATAAAAAGACAATTTATTATCAAACCATAACCCAAGATAATTATAGCTATCTGTCACCTCAAGAGTATCTGCCAGTAGTGTAGCAATAGTGTGTTATCAGGGCAAAGGTCAGGAAGCATAGGAAAACCAGGAGCAGTTATGAAATTCACAAGCACCATTTTATTATTTTTAATAAAAATAAAATATACAAAACAGAAAGTAACCTGCACTTGTGATCTCAAAAGCAGACACATTTCACTTTACTACAAATTTATTTAAGAATTCTTTATTGGGGTGTCTGATATACAATCTTTTATACAAGCAGTTCACAAAACAAATTTCTTCCTCTGAAGGTACTGTATCTCTAACTTTAAATTTCAATATCTCTCTTTCTCTCTCTAACAAACATTGCTGCTCTTTTTATAAGAGGTATTTGCCTAGTAATTAATTTCTTTTGTATTTTCATTTTCTCCCCTCTCTCAGCCTCAGCACTGTCACCCTACCTAACCCACCAAGCCCCATGGTCCCGTAGGAGGAGCCCCCTTCATGGAGCCTTGGTTTACCCCCCAGGTGGGGATGGAGTGGGAGGGGTCCCCCAGCCTAGACCTCCTCCACAGCCATACCTCTTGTCCTTGTCGGGGTCCGTACTTCAGGCCACTGGGCTGGTGGGTGAAGGGCAATATTCCAACCTTCTTGTCAGTGTGACATGAGGCTGGATGTTTTCTTTGTATGCCCTTCCCCAGAGATGTGATGTGTGCTGATGCCAAGGCCGAAGCCGGCGACTGTCGCACTCCACACCTTACATGCGGCATGGGCATGCTGATCCTCTAGCCACCAATAGAGTCTGGTCATGCACCAAGTCATGAATTCACTCACCCTCTGGAGGAGATGAGCGATCCTGGGACATTTAATCCTCTTTCCCCTGGCCAGCTCTCTAACAACCTAAGCCCCTTCCTGAACTCAGGTCACTGGCATCATGAGCAGTAGTGCTACCACTATGCTAGTGGGCAAGCTGCCTTGCAATTAATTTCTGCATCCTGAGCTTGTTAAGAGACTTCCTGTTTCTCACAAAATGCATCTAAACTTAATCAGTTTCTTTCCTTGCAGGTGCAACAAAATAGAACATGGTGTTCCAGAACAAATCTCTTGGTATCTTGGTACAATGAGACAAAAGAAGGCCAAGGTCCATCAAGATTGTCTCCCACCATTAGATGGATTATTGTCTGAACCTAGAATGGATAATAAATTTATGTAGTTCCTGCTTGAAGCTATGTATTGACTGTAAATTAACTAAGGATCTGGATAACAAATTCCAAAAATGGGCTGTTTGTATGGTGAAAAAATAAAACCTTTTATTTGTTTTTTCCCTTTGAACCTGAAGTTACTTATTATGGGACCTTATTTGGGTGTTTCTATAATTTATTATGATACCTAGTTCTTTCATTAGGTTCTCATTTTTATGTTTGCTTGCACGCATGTGCAAGAAACATAGTGCCATCATCCGAGTTTTCGGAGGTGTGTCACCCCCTCTTACAATTCAGTCAGTGTGTTGGCAGGCATGGCCCCAGTCCACCAATGCATGCTTGAGCTGTCTATGATAAGCTCCAAAATGCAGTGGCATACAGTTGAAAGGGGGAGCTACGCTTCGGTGAGCAGCGATAAGATATCACCTGCTCATGCGCAGCTCCCCCTACACATACACACACACACACACGTACACACACACACACACACAGAAATGCACATGCGCCTGCGTGCCTGCCCCCCACACTGCGTATAGCCGACGGGGTGCCCAATCCCCTGTCAGCTTGTGCTGCGCTCCCCCCAAAGCCTTCCACATGCCATGCTGGGTGCCCACCCCAGCATGACAAGTCATGGTATAGCCGACGAGGGGTGCCCAATCCCCCATCAGCTCCACTGCCCCCCCAGAGTACAGGGTGCCACGCTGGGAGCCCACCCCAGTGTGGCAACTGATCATATGGCCAACGGGGGTGCCCAATCCCCTGTTGGCTCCATGACCCCCCAGCCATCCTTGTGCCACGCTGGGAGCCCCCCAGTGTGGCAAACATTCCACATCGTCACTGAAAAAAACCCTGAAAATTAAAACTGTCCTCAGCGCTTCTCCCTGCCCCCTCCCACAACCCGCACCCACCACTGCGTACCCCACCTCCCCACACCCCCTTCACCCCATACTTACCTCCGAGCTTGGCGCGACGATCTCGTGGACCGGGAACATGTCTGCACTCTTCAAAGCTGACCGCAAACTGAGGAAATGCCGGTAAGCTGTATAATGGGAAAGATAGTGGTTTTTCAACTTTGTTGCATATCTCAGGCATTTTGTGGAATTTTTGCACCAAATTTTCAACATGGGGTTTTTGGGACCCCTCCTCATGAATTCTTGCACTGTCATGGTGTTACTCGGGCCCGAAGGGTGATTTCGCAGCCACTGTGTGAAATCACCTTTCCGGAAAGATTAACAAAACAACACTGGCAGTGTTCATAAGGTGGGCTCTCAAGAAGCCTATTTTGAAAATTTGGTCGAAAAATTCCCAGATTTTCAACATTGCCATTTTACAACACCTTCTTATGAGTAGTACAGCTGTCATTTTTCACATCTCACCCAAAACGTGTTTCGGCCCATATGGCGCACAATGGGCAGTCGGTGTGCGAAATCAATCTTGCGGGACAAATTAAAGAAAATCACAGTGACACTGTTCATGAGCAGAGGTCTTAAAATGGCTATAGTAAAAATTAGAAAATTCCAAAAATGACTGTTCTGACGTGCAGTTGCGCAGTTCCCGCATGCGCTCTAAGTTTGCAAATTTAATAGTTTCACTCCAGATTTTCAACATTGCCATTTTATTACACTTCCTTATGAACAGTACAGCTGCCATTTTTCACATGTCACCAAAATGTGTTTTCAGCACATGAAGCGACAATGGTGCTGTTGTGTGCGAAAGCAATGTTTGGGACAGATTACTAAAATCATAGTTACACTGTTCATGAGCAGAGGTCTTAAAATGGCTATGTTGAAAATTTGGTGACAAAGTCCATAAAATGACTGTGTTGTGGAGTGAGCATTCGCAGTTTCCACGCACCCTCATAAGTTCATGACTTTGTAATATTTTCAGTCCAGATTTTCACCAGTGGCATTTTCCACACTTCCTTATGAACAGTACAGCTGTCATTTTTCACAACATGGCGAAGTGTTTTCACACTTTCAGTGCAGAGATGCGTGGTCGCTGTGGGAAATCATTGTTGGGACAGATAAAGAAATTACAGTGACACTGTTCATGATCGAGGCACCAAAATGCCTGAGTTGACAATCTGCTGTAAAAAATTCCCAACCTAATTATATTATGGGTGTGCATTGCACAGTTTCTATGTATGCTTGTGACTTCACCATTTTTTTTTTATTTTTACTGCAGATTTGCAACATTGCCATTTTTTACACCTCCCCATGAACAGTACAGCTGTCATTTTTTACATCTTGTTCAGAATGTTTTTGCACCTGCTAAATGCCGTAGTCGCTGTGCATAAGCAGCTTTCAGCTAACAAACTGATATTGCCACTGTTCATGAAGTGGGGTCACAATAAAGCCATGTTGAAAATTTGGAGTGAAAATACGAGTGAATGCCTGAGGTATTTGGGTTTCCAACCATAACGCCCAACCCTGTAGAGAATGACAGGCATCAGGGGTGTGACTTGGGATTCTTGCCTGTAATGCTCATACCATTCCGCACCCTGCAGCCAGTGAGAGGCATCGAGGTATGCCTTGGACTCTTCAGCCCCAAAGTTCACCCCATTCTCCTATATCACACCCATCTCACCGTATTTAACGGAATGGGGTGTGCATAAGGGCCAAAGACCCCAAGAAACACCGTGACACTTGTCAGTGTCTGCAGGGTGGGGTGTGGTGAAATGGCGTGGCCCGTTATGCCTGACAACCCAAAGGCACACCCCAATGCCTGTCACTCTCTGCAGGGTGGTGGTGGGGTTGGCTTCAGTTCAATACTTCACTGCCATTCCTATTACGCAGATCTGTAACTTCTACACTACCACTGCTAATGCCAGCAAGCAAACATTCAGCATTGACAAATGCTTGTTTAAGTATATTATAAAGGGACAGGAGGTCACCTCTGTCTCCTCTCTTGCAAGCTAAATAGACCCAGTTTGACTAGTCTATTTTCATACTCCATGTTACCATAACTCTGAAGCATTTTTGTCAATCTTCTCTGGGGTCTTTCGAGTAGTTAAACATCTTTTTTTAGGTGAGTTGACCAAAAAGGGGGTACCATAGTTGATGTGTGGAATTACAAATGTTTTTATATCTGAATTATGCAATGGGGCTGTCTTGTCACACAAGCGAAAGCTTGATTGCTTGGATTAGGTAGTTAGTTTTTCTTGCTACTAAGGCACAATGGTCAGAATGGGAAAGGATATTATTGATAGTAATCCCTAGATCTTTTTCCTTATAAACCAGTTTAAGAAGGATCCCATTCATGAAATATGAGTATTTCGGATTGTTCCTTCTAAAGTGTAGCACTGTGCACTTTTCAAAGCTAAAGTACATTTTGCTATTGTTTGCCCACGTTTTTGACATGGTTAGAGCACTATACAGTGGTATATGTTCCTCAAGACTATCCACCTCACTCCCGATTTTGGTGTCATCAGCAAACTTTGTCAAGTGACTGACTACTTCAAAGCCCATGTCGGCAATAAATAGGCCAGATAGAACTGTCCCCAACACAGAACCCTGCAGCACTCCACTACATATGTGCCCATCACTAGAAAGGACACCATTTAATCTGACTCTTTGGGTTCTATTTTTTTTATTTTGTATTTATTTATTTATTATACATATTGGAGTTACAACCCTTTGAGACAAGAACTCATTTCCAAAGGCTCCATGTCAGTTCCAGTGGATTCAACTCATAGACCGCAACACAAATGCAATATGATAGACAGGAGGTTACAGAAGTTTTTTGTTACATACCAAACAGCGAATAGCAAACAGTATTCATATATTTGCAGGTGTCAGAACAAACAACATAGAATCCTGAGCCATCCAGTGCCCAGATAAGAGTTACAGTTTACAATAGCAGTACAGAGGTCTATACAGTGCAAACGCTAGGCTCCAAGGAAAAATACAGTGAATTCAGAATTGCAGCCTGAGATAAGGCGATTGTCATCAAGAGTCTAGAAAAGGGGCCAGGGAGGGAGCGGGGCACCTATGGGCTAGGATCTCGCTTGTGGAGCACATTCGCAGCTGTGGGGTGGAGAGCTGCCTTAAAAGGACTTATTTTAGTGAGTGAGGAGATCGAGGAGGGGAAGGCGTTGAACCAGTGTGGTGCCCTGTAACAAAAGGATCTCTGGGTGGGTGATGCCCACACCCTTGGGACTCTGAGAGTGGCCTTAGTGGAGCCATGGGCAGAGGCAGAGGAGGAAGCAGGGTGGAGGGAGGTGGACACCCCTGGGTGGGAGAGACCTAGAAGTATTTTTTTAACTAGGAGGCAGGTCTGATATTGTAACTGCTCTTCTAGATTGAGCATGTTGGCCAGTGAGTATAGAGTGCATACATGAGTCCATTTGTCTGCACCAGTGAGGACTCTACAGGCCTTATTTAGGGATAGTTGGATTCTCCTGAGGGCAGTAGCATCAGCAGCAGCATAGATAGGGAGGCTGTAGTCTACAAGAGACAGGACATAGGAGGAGACAGCCAATCTGATGGCATTCAGTATTTGAGAGCCAGTTCCTCATCCATCTGATGATATAAGTGTTAATACCCATGTCGGAAAATATTTTCAAAAGAAGGTCATGGGGGACCATGTTGAAGGCCTTTCCTATGTCTAACATAATTACATCATATGGTGTACCTTCATCAAGACTTTTGCTGATCTGCTTATAGAAGGTTATCAGATTCATATTACATGAAAGGCCTTTTGTAAATCCATGCTGGGAAATGTCTTGCAAATTTGATGTTGTTATTTTGACGTCAATTAAAAGTTTCAGTAGCCCTGCCATGGTTTTGCAACATATGGGTGTTAAGCTAATTGGTCTGTAATTCTCTACTTGACGTTGATTTCCTTTTTTATGGATAGGGATCACAACTGCCTGGAGCCAGATCTCCTGTTGACAACTCTGCAAATGAGGATGTGAAGGTCAAACTGCATATCAAGGTTAACCCCCTGAGTTCTGCAATCATTTCAACAATATAACTACATACATTTTTGAACCACAGAACCCAGTTTCACATAATGATCCACATCTATTTTTATAAGCACTGATAACAAGGGGGAAGAAAAGACAGAAACAACAAGTAACAGCAAATGATGGCTTGGAGACAGTGGAAAGGGGGAGAATCATGAGACTGTCAGAGTGATCAGTTCCTCAGTCTCACAAGAAAATCTGATTGTACAATCAGACAGACAAGAGGCAGATAAGGACAGGATAGAACAGATCCTTTCTCGAAACTCTTTCTGCATAACAAATGAGATACGGTCTTATTCAACCCTGTAACATACCCCCCCTCTTTAAGAGGGAACCTGTATAAAAAATAAAAAAAACAGATTTCCAAAACTGTCTTTTAATACTCTTCTAACATTACCTTATAACCTTTAAAAGTTCTGCATATATGCAACATCTCATTTTCACTAACAACCAGTACAGTAAACAGTTTTGTTAAACCTACACTATTTTTAACCTTTAGGATTCTAAATTCCTGATCCATACATTGAGAGAAAATCGGAACTGACATTCTCTTCTCCAGATTTGTGCATAACTTTGAATTTCAATGACTATAGTGTCAGATACCAACTTGTGATTCTGGATTTTTTTTCCTTTATATGGTTAAGCCAACAAAGAGGTGACATGATAGAGATTTTTAAGTATATGAAGGGAATAAATAAAGTGGATGTAGGTAGATTATTCAAAAGGAAAGTAGGCATTAAAACAAGGAGTCATAATTTAAGATTGGAAGGGGGAAGATTTAAGAGCAATGTAAGGAGATGTTATTTTACTGAGAGGATGGTGGAACCCTGGAACAGATTACCTAATGAGGTGGTGTGTGCAGAAACAGTGGAGGAATTCAAAAGGGTGCAGGACAAACACAAGGGGTTGGCTGATGGGCAGAGGAAAATGCCCCTGGGAAGTGCAGAGAAATAGGAGTGGGTGGGTAATGGGCAGACTAGATGGACCAGGATGGTCCTTTTTTCTGCTGACACATTACGATGATACCATGATAAGTACAAAGTCATCTCCTAGCAAATATAACTTAAGGGATTCCATGGCCCACTTTGCTGCAAGACATTCCTTTTCAATGATGGAGTACTTTTCCTCTCTGTCATGCAATTTCCTATGGATGTATAGAATGAAATGTTCCTTCCCATCTAAAATCTAACTCAAGACTTCACCTAGGCCAACCTCTGATGCATCTGTAACAAAAATTGTTTCTCAAAGTCTGGGCTTCTTAAAACAGAGGTTGAACATATTGCAGCCTTAATGGCCCAAGAAGCTTATCACACTCTGGGGATCATTTCACATGTTCAGCACTGTTACTTTGTGAGTTCAGTGAGGGGGTAGCTAACTGGACAAAGTTGGGAACAAATCTTTGATAGTAACCAGCCAGCACTAAGAATGACCTGACATGTTTCTTTGGTTTAGGGACAGGACTGTTAGCTACAGCTTCTGTCTTAAAAATCTCTGGATTTACTTTTCCATGGTCAGATCTGACTCTCTGATAGACTGGATAACCACTTGTAAGTATTCCAAGTGGCTTTTCCAGTCTGGACTGTACACCACAACATCATCCAGGTAAGCAGCACATTAACCAGTGAGTAGTTAAAATTATATCCATGTACCACTGGAATGTAGCAGGTACATCATGTAAACCAAATGGCATGGTAGTATGCTAATAGCATTCAATAGGAGTGGCAAATGCAGTTTTGCCTCTGGATTCTTCAGCTAGGGAATTTGTCAGTAGCCCTTAGTGAGTCCGAGGGTGCTGATGTATTTGACTTCCTATTCTGTTCACCAAATTATCTATTTTGGGTATAGGATAACTGTCAAATCAGAACACTTGATTAAGTTTCATATAATCAAAGCAGATTTTTACATAGCCTTCTTTTTTATTTATAATCACTATTGCTGATGACCAAGCGCTTCTCAACTCTTCTATGATACTCAACTGTTTCATTTTTTTAATTTCCTTAACCACATCCGCCCTTAACCGCTCTGGTAATCTGTAGATCTTTTGTCTATTATGACAAGCAGTCTGAGTCACTATTACATACGCGACCCCTTTTGCTCGGCCTGGCACTGTGGTAAAAGTATTGTTAAATGTCTTTACCAAGTTATGAATTTCTGTAATTTGTTCGCAGGTTAAGGAAACATTCACCTTTATAGCATCAGCAGTTACAGTTTGTTCTAGTCTGTCATAAACTATATCAATATCTTCTTTAAAAGTTTCTGGTACTACTAACAAAGTGGCCTTTGTTTTGTTTTTCAACCCATTTCTTCAGGAGGTTAGCATGGTATATCTTGATAGGATTTTTCCTATCATGGTTCTTAATCTCATAGTTAACTGTGCCAATGTGTCTAAGCACTTTACACGGCCCTTGCCACTTCATTAATTTATTTTCTGCAGTGGGTAACAGTAACAAGACCTTTTCACCTGGTGCAAAAATGTTTTCTTTTATCTCATGGTCATAATAAGCCTTCTGCTGATTTGGGGTCTCTTCCTGATTATTATGGGCAATTTTAGCATATTTTACAATTTCTTTCTCAGAGCACACACACACATTTAAGATGTAATAGATTTATTTTTTTCTTTTTTGAGTAGGGTGATCTTCCCATATTTCTTTCATTACATCTAGTGGTCCTCTAGGTTATCTACCATACAGCATTGATGGTTGTGGTACTTCTCTGAAAGCAAAAAGCAGGTAAGGTAAGTATTGGTCCTAGTCTTTCCCTTCCTCTTTTAAAAAACTTTTTAACATGCATTTTAGGGTTTGATTAAAATGCTTAACAAGGCCATCTGTCTGAGGGTGAGAAGAAGAGGTTCTTATGGCAGTGATACCTAGTAATCAGTACAGTTCCTTCAGCAATGCAGCACCAGAATTAACTTTGGGGTTGTGACAGCATGTATTGGAATTGCTTCTGGGTATCAAGCAGCACAGTCACGTACTACCAAAATTAATTGATTACCTTTTTTATTTTTGTCTAAAGAGTCAACCACATCCATTGCAATTCTGTCAAAAGGCACAGCTATCAAGGACAGGACATAAGGAAAGGGGACATTGTTTAACCATGAAAAGCACACTAAGCTGAAGCTTGTTCCAGGTGTGACCTGGGAGCACAAGGAAGTTAAATGACTTGCTTAGGGTCATACAGTATGCAAGTGGGGGCTATGGGATTCAAACCCAGGTCTCCAGGTTTACAGCTCAGAGCCCTAAACCTCCAACATCCAAGGATAAGGGCACCAGGGACACCTTATCTATTTTAGTAACTGGGGCTACTTTCTGACATTCAGTACAAGAACTGTAATAGGTAGCAACCACTTCATGAATTCCAGGCCAGTAAAATCTGTACAGCAGTCTGGCAAAGGTACGATCCCTTCCCAATTGACTACCTATAGGACTATCATGTGCCATCTGTAGCATACAAACATATAAAACATATGAAGAAGTCAGCAGAAGAAGGCCATTTGGTCTATCTGGTCTGCATGTATTGCAGGGTCCACAGCTTGAGCTACTGTCCCTGCCCTCCCACTCCTTCAATCCTCCTTACCCATGATCCTTACCTTCCCCTATATCTATCTCCACCTCTGTTGAAGCTGACAACTGTCTTCAATGAGACCCCCTCTTCAAGCAGTGCATTCCAAGTGTCCACCACCCTCTCTGTGAAGAAGTGTTTCCTGACCACCCTCCTAAACCTTCCCCCCTCCAGCTTAAGACAGTTTCCCCTCATGTTATGGTTACCACTAAGCTTAAAGAGACCCTCCTTATCCACCTTATTTATCCCTTTCAAGTACTTGGATGTTCCAATCATGTTCCATCTCTCTCTCTCCTGTCCTCCAGGGTGTACATGTTCAGTACTCTTAACTTCTCCTGGTATGCCTTAACCTGCTGACCCGCTATCATCTTTGTCACCCTCTTCTGGATCTTCTCCAGCAGGTTAATGTCCTTTTTGAGATGTGAGCACCTGTACTGAACTCCATACTCTAGATGTGGCCTCACCAGTGACCTGCACAAAGGCAGTTTAGTCTCTTCCCTCCTACTACCGATCCCCCTAGCTATGCATCCCAGCATCTTGTTTGCCCTTGCTGCTGCTTTCTTGCACTGCGTGGAGTGCTTCTGGTCACTAGTAATCATCACTCCCAGGTCCTTCCTGGGATTTTTGGCTCCAATGGGCCCTATTCACAAAGGATATGTGGCACTATGCATGGCGTGTACGTCCCGTGCGGAGGCACAAACATGCTGATGCGGCGTAAGCAGCTACAATGCAGGATGCATGAACAATGCATGGGGATGTGCATAGCTGTGCCAAGTGCAGCAGTACACTGTGGAGGATACACGTCCATGGAGAGGCATTCCCATGTATGCCATATGCGCAGCATGCAGTACGTGCATACACGACATACATTAGGTCGGAAGGTTGTGTCGCGGCCCCACATAGACAATATGCATGTGCAAAGCAGCAGGATTGTCCAGCCAAGTATTCTGGCATGGAGGCGACCATGCACACCATGGCAAACACCGCTGGACAGGCACGCAATGATTCAGGGCATGGTGTGGATGGTCATGCATGTGCCCAGAATGTGCTACATGTACAACACATAGGTGCAACAACAGCAACAGCCAGACTGCAGGCCCAAGCATGGCATGCATGCCAACCACCAAGCACCGCTGATGCTGCATGGCCAGCATGGTGACCTGCGGCACACAGACCACACCCACAGCACAGGCAAAACAGGTATCATTCATAGAAGCATGATAAGCCCAATGCGCGCACACACACACACACACACACACAGACATGCACACCATGCCTGAGAGAAGGATGAGGCACACAGAGGGCTATACAGTCATACACCTTTAATGGTATACAAAAGCATAATGCACACACACAGGCAACACAAAAGCAGGGTTGGAGAATGGAAACAGATCAGGAGTACATGGTGTCCCCCAGCTCATTTGGACAAATCCTCCTTTATGGCCACCTGTGGGCTGGTCAACGTGGTCACCTCCTGGGGGGGGTCGAATCCGTGAATGCACATTCCTCCAGCACCAGGCGCCTGATGGGCCCATGGTAGCACTGCAATGACAAGAGCAGACTCAGGGGACGTACTGTAGGGCATTATCTGCAGAAATGGCAAGCCCAAGAATGCAATGTTGCAACACACACACACACACACACACACACAGGCACACACATAGGTAACGGAGATCCACCTGTCTGTGAGGGGGAGTGAATGGCCCACAGCTCCCCCTCATCATCCCTGTAGACCATGTCTGACATGCTCTGCCACAGGTCTATCTGCAGCGATAAGTCATGGGGCAGCATGTGGCCTGGGGTCACCACCACTGCTGGGCCCAGCCCACCCACCTCTCACAGCTCCAACACCAACATGGCCTTATACTGCTATGTCCCCTGTAAAAATGCACAGGTAGTAACTGTGAGATGCACGCTCAGATCAATACGCCCCTCCAACAGGCACAGGGCTGAAACAGGCATTGAACAGGCTGTGACACCCACCTGTCTCCATTCCGTGACCTCCCAAATGGCCCCCACTGGTACTCCATCCTGGTACACCTCCCTAGTGACACAATACAGGAGCCATGGCAGGGCAAGCCTGCCACACACCTCACCCTGTGGCATTGGTGGAGCCACTGCTGCCATAACTGTCTGTGCAGTTATGGCATCCCTGTGGCTGGCCTGCCCACAGCATGTGACCATGCCCCACCTTATAGGACATATGTGCCATGCCACACAGTATGCACAGGACACACTTGTGTGCCTGCAATGCTACTGTGTGCACGCAGACAGTGGAATGGGCCATGGCAGTATGATGTGCCTAGGGGCACTGCTACACATTGTCCTAATAAAGGATGTCTTGGGGGAGTGCCATGGCTGGTCAAGGTGCTGTCCACAGGTATTCAGGCCATGGCTCATGGCATGGTGCCTCCACACCACGGGCACCCTGCAGCAGTACAGGATCGACCATGACACACTACAGTTTGTCTGGGCACTTATGGAGAATGCCATCTGTGTCAGCACAAGGCACTCCATTGCCATGTCTGTGGAGACAAAGGTGCTGTACGAACTGCAGTACTATGCTACAGGCATCTTCCAGAGAGTGACAGGGGATGTGACAGGTGTGAGCCAGTCCTCCATGTCCAGGGCTCTGCACCAGGTAATTGATGCCCTTGTATACCACAGGCAATGTCACATCATATTCCCTGATACTGTGGCAGAGCTCAGGGCCATGAAGTGTGTGTTCCTGGACAGGTATGGCATGCCCAACACTGTAGGTGCGATAGACTGCACACATGTACCCATACTCACACCAACCATGAACAAGGAGGCCTATTGAAACCGTAAGGGGTACCACAGCATTCACTGCCAGGTGGTATGCAATGCAACGGGCATCATCATGAACATCCTGGCATGATACCTGGGGTTGTGCCATGATTCCTACATGTATGGCAAAAGCATGCTGTGATGCCATCTAGACCAGCAGGAGGAGGGAAACAGTTGGCTGTTGGGTGAGCATCAATCATTGCCTGCAGTACCAGTTGCAGAATGTGTGTTACTGTGTGCCTAATGTCTGTGTACCTTGCCATTCCACAGGTGACAGTGGATATCCACTGTGGACAACCCTCCTGACACCATATCTTGTGCCACAGCACCCTGCAGGGGAGACTTTCAATGCTGCACATATGTGGGCACATGGCATTGTGGAACACACCATTGGGCTTATGAAGATGCATTTCCGCTGCCTGGACCACACAAGTGGCACAGTGATGCTTGCACCAGGGATGGCATGCAGAGTGTTCACTTCCTGTGCCATGCTGCACAACATATGCATCCAATGCAATGTGCCACAGCTCCCGGATGCACATCCTGAGGAGCTTGGTGAGGAATCATCACAGCCACACCATGGACCAGCACCACCAAGTGATGATGGCAGGGTGCCACCCAGGGGACAGCACTCCATGGGATGCATGACAGCATGGGTTGTGCAGCTTCATGTGGCACATGGCACATTCAGCAGGTGAGTGGTTGCACATGCTGGCAATGATGACACCACATGTCTGAGCCATCCTGTGCAATGCATGGCCATGCCACCAATTGAGTGCCATGAGCATAGGTCAGTTGCACAGTCAGCTGATGTGGACTCATGCTATGACCCATTTTGTGGCCAGGCAAGTGCAAACCATGCATGTCACAGTGTGTGGGATGCCTGTGTGGGATGGGGGTGCCCATTGTAGTGTGCCTGTGTCCCATATGTGTGCTCACTGTCACACTGCCTAGGCAGTGCTGGTCCATGTGGTGTCATGGTGCACCGGTGTATGGTGTTCTTGGTGGTAGTTGTGGGTGTGTCAGTGTGGGGCATGTGTGGGATGTGTGTGGGCTGTGTATTCATGCTGGACATGGTCATTGCTGTGGGATCCACCTCATCACTGTGTGGCTGGTGTCTGTGGCTGTCCACCACGTCCACACCCTCGACCTGTTGCTCCATTGCATGGGCATTGTCTGTGTAGCAAGCTGTGCCACCTGTACACAGAGTGACCATAGGGTCATGACACCTGCACCTGTTTGCAGCAGGTGGGGCTGCCAGGGCTGCCTCGCACACTGTGGGGCATTGTCATGCAGTGCTGCCTGTGCAGAGGTTGACAGTTGTGCAACATCAGACAGTGTCAGTGGCATGGCCGTGGCTGGAGGCTGGGCCTGCTGTGCAGCCAGGTGTGCGGCTATGGCAAAGAGTTCCTCTACTGTCTGTCTGTTCCTATGAGCAGGCTACCCACTGTCACCTCCTCTGTGAGTCTGTCCTGGGTCTGGGCACTTGTGGCACTGGCCTCAGTTATGCGTTCCTGTGCCCTCACACCAGCAGCAACACTCTCAGCCAGCCTTTCCTGTGCACACATGGATGCTGCCATGACCTCAATCATGAGGTGCACAGCCTCCGTGCAGTCTTGGGTAGCCTGCAGTCAGTCACGCCCCAGCCATCAGAGGTCAGGGTAATAGCTCAACAGTGCTGAGCCACTGCCGCCCTGCCTGCAATGCCTTGCGGGAGGTGGGCCCTGTGAGGCACACATGCCCCACTCCTGGGTGTCCAGTGGTATGGCGGGTGCTGATGTCCCCACAGTCACCATGCAGCTGTTCTCCAGTCACAGGGTATCTTCCTCTGTGCTCCTGTCCATTCCAGGTGCCATGTGGTCACCCTCATCGGGTCCGTCAGTGCCCCAGCATCCTCTCCAGCCTTTATTTCCACAGCCGTGGCTTGGCTTCTGCTCTCTTCCTGCTGCTGTTCCAGTATCCTGCCATCGTCATGCCTCTGCTGGTCCTCTGATGGTACAGTCAGCTGTGTGTCCCCTCCTGTGTGCCGTCAGGGCATTGCAGTGTACCTGTGTGGGGGGGCATTGTTTAGTGCCCATGCATGTCTGTCCTGTGCTGTGCACCACCCTGCATCCATGCCACTACATATCTGCATTGTCTGACTGCTGCAGCACTCCACTGCTGATCCCAGAAGGTCCCTCACCAGCACTGTTGTCTTCATGTCCTGTGGGTAGGAAGGGTGACTGGTGGTTAGGACCCATGTCAGTGGTACTGTGTGGTGTGGCCGTCCCATGCACATGCTCAATACTCTCACCTGGCATGCTGTCAAGGCCATTGGGATCCCTGTCCATAGCGACATCACTTATCATATTTGACACTATCTGTTCTATGGGCGTGAGGGAGGTCTGGAAGTGGTGGGCCTCCCCCACTGGTTCCCTGTGACTGGCATGCCCAGCTCAACTTCTTCTTGACCTGGGACAAGAGATCACACCACTTGTGCTTTATGATGGCCAATGTGTGAGCCTCCGGTCCAGTGGCAATTATGGCCACCTGTATGTCCAGCCATATTCCAGACTTTGTCTTGGGTGGGGTGCTGAGTGCCCAGCGGCCGAACAGCACATAATAGTGCTGATGGTCCTTCATCACCAGGATGGCAACCAGTGCCTCTGTATAGTTGGGGGACAGCAGCCTCTTGCCACTTCTATCACCAGTGCCATATCCCCTAGCCCAGCTTGCCTGTGCCATGGTCTCCGCCGGTCCGCGGTCCTCATTCCTGACATCCACTCTCACATCCTCTGCCAACATGTTTCCATGTCTGTTCATGTAGCAGTGTAGCGTAACACTTCCACATCCTCATATATGGCAGGGTCAAGGGGCATTACAGGCATCTAGTGCTGTCCCAGTCCTGCCCTTGCTCAGTGCTGTGTGTCTCAGCATACCCCGCCCCATCCTCCTGAGGGTGGTCCAGGCTTGTTCATGCATGCTGCGTATTTCATGTGTGTTTCACGGCGTGCAGCTGTGTGCCTGCCTTTACACTACTTTTGTGCACAGCGGTGGCCCTTTTGTGAATAGCACCCAATGTGCATAACATTGCATTTCTTGGCATTGAAGCCAAGCTTCAAGATCCCAGACCACCTCTCCAGCTTTTCCAGATCATCCTGTAGATCCTGCATCCCTTCAGCTGGGCTTTGTATCATCCATGAATAAGCATATTTTGACTTTATGCCATCCCCAGTGTTATTGACGAAGACATTGAACAACACCAACTCAACTCAATGACAAGTCAGATCTATACGTTAGTGGGATAACCAATTGTTCCATCTGTTCCTGTGTCTGAGGTTTAACCCAAAATCTGTACAGTAGCTCATAACTTTTTTAAACATTGGTTCACTTTGTTTTTGTTTCAATCAATCAATCAATCAATCAATCAAAATCTTTATTTTGCCAGGCAGGACATCATTGAGACATGCTCGTTTACAAGATGGACCTGGGGCAAAACAATTTCCAATAGGGTTAAGACATAACAGGTTGAGTGAACGTACATAACAATTACATAGTAATAATAACAACATAACATAAAACTATCACATGTAACAAGATACTTCCACCAGAACATAGCAATAGGTTCAACAGGAGGTAGTGTCATTTAAATATAATTGCATAGATACAGATATATGGACCTAAGGTAATGAGCTAAAGTTTATACAGTAAACATCATTGGAGGATTCATAGTGAGCAAGAGTGGCAGTTCCTCTAGTATCAAAGTGCAAAGAAGACTGAGATGTAAGAGTCCTTTGATAAATACTGTAGGCAAGGCCTGCAAGTGGGGTTGGAAGGGAGGAGGGGTATAGGGAGAGGGAGGAGGGAGGGAAGGAAGGTCAGATGAGATAGGAGAGGGTTTGACATGATGGCCTAGGGAGGAAGGACTGTTCTAAGAGAGAAACATGGCAGATGCCAAAGGCAATAGTTGGGGTTTAAGTCCAATATCTGAAACAAAGACTAATTGTGATGTTGGGACCTTGATTTGGACAATGACAGAAGGAAGGACTCAAATGACGCCTCAGGCAATGGTTGAGGTTTAAGTCTAGAATTTAAAGCAGTAACAAATAGTGATGTTAAGACCTTGACTTGAAGCAATGACAGACCTCGGAGAAGGTCCTCAGGAACAAGGATTGGAAGAGGGAGAACGTGACAGGTGAAGTGAACCTTAAGGTTTTCTGGATGTTATTCCAGAGCATAGGAAGAGTGAAGCTTACTGAGGCTCTACCAAAGCGTGTTTTAACTTTAGGGATAGCCAGAGATAAGATAGTAAGACTTCTGAGACAATAAGCACTAGGAATGCAGACAGTTAGGCAACTTGTCAGGTACTTAAAATAATCTTGGTGGAAAACACTGTTAGTTTGCTCTCAAACAAAATTACAATCAGTTATCTGTTTAGTGTCTGAATTTTCATGTAACAACACCTTATGTCCATCAGTCTTTTATTGCCACTATTTTTTTCAGGCATCTTCTTTCTTTCCTGGATTTCCAGATTTTGGAGCTGGTCCCAAACAAGTCCACATCTAAGTGACCAAAAGGAAAAGTATATCCACCATCTAAGATTTTCATTGCCTGTGCTCTTGTCATCACAGCTGCTGACACTACAGGTTTTGTTCCCACTGTGATTAATTCAGTAAATCCTGTAAAGTCATTTACAATAATCACAGGTACACATAACTTAGTTATTACTGCCACTTTCATTTGATAAGACACCGCATTAATGCTTAGAATCACTTGGGTGGTAGGATAATATCAAGTGTCCCCGTGGATGCAGATTACACCAGTACCTGGTCCTTTTGCAGTGTTTTCTTAGCACTTCAGCACACACTAAGGTCTGTCTAGTACCTGAATCAATGCCCTTCACCATCTTATCTCCCACCTTGACATCTTTTAAAAACTTGCTCCAATTTGCTAAGGCCAGATCTGCTCCAGTGTTACCCTCCTTATTTTTATGATAGCTTCTTGCAATGCGGCCTGGCTTGTTACAGTTATAGAAAATAAATTGTTTGGGTGCAGATTTGTTACCCCCACTAGAGTTGTTATCTGATCTGGAATTAAGTCACGAAAAAGAGGGTCTTAGCAGTCTTTGGCTGTTACGCCACTGCTGCTTGGTGTATCTGGCCATCTGATAGTCTTCGGCCAAAGAAATGTCCTTTTCCCATTTTCTGGTCGGTGTTCCTTGACTCAAAGCTGCATGTCTATAGGCAAGATGTTGATGAATTGCTCCATTTCAAATATGTTGTTGATCTGTGGGACTGTTTTGCACTCTGATTGGAGCCATTTAATCAGGAGATATCTGAGTCAGGTGCAGGCTTTTTGAGGATTGTTGAATGAGAGGTACTTCAGGGACGGGAATCTTTACCTGTAGGCCTCTCCTGAGACATCATATCTTTTCAGGATTTCTGTTTTCACAAGGTCATAGTTTTCTGACTATGCAGTGTCAATATTGCTGTAGGAAAGTTGGGCTTTACCTGTCAGGTAAGGTACCAGCCTGACTGCCATTGCTGCTTTGGCCACTGGCAGGCTCTGGCAACTCTTTCAAAAGATGTGAGGTATGCTTTGATATCATCTGAGGGAGATAAGTTTGTAAGTTTAATGTCTTTTAAGTTGTTTGTATTTTGTTGCTCTTCTGGACCTGTGCCAGATCCTCCAGCTTAGGTAGCTTGTAAGGCATCCAGATAGCACTGCATCTGTAACAGCATATCTTCTCTTCCCTGCTGCTCCTGTTGATGCATCTCTTCTTTTATCTCCTTCTCTGTCTCTCTTTGTTGTATAGCCCACCATTTGAAGAAGGAAGACAGGCTTTCAGGTTCTTTCTCTGCCCGTTCTTCTTCTTCCATCACTGGTTCTGGTTGTACAGTTTTAGTTTGGACTTTTGTTTCTGCTTCTTGTTTGGCTGCTTTTCTTCTGGTAATCATTCCTGGGATTGCTGCTGAAGGATCTATACCTTTCTTCTTTGCTCTCCTGGTTTTAGGTCTAGAACCCACGCACAAAACCCTTGGCTTAGTATTTGCATGGTGTAAATCACACATAGTCAGATACCATCTATCATTGAGGCACAGGCCAGGAAACATAGGAAAACCAAAAGCAGTTTTAAAATTTGTAAGTAGCATTTTACTATTTTCCAAAACAATAAAATAAAAACAAATGTGCAGGATAGCTTTTATACAGGCAGTTCAAACAAACAAAGTCCTTCCTCTGAGGTTCTCTCTTATTCTAAATGTCAGTCTTTCTCCCGCTTTCTCTCTAACAAACATTGTTGCTCTTTTTATAAGAAGTCTTTGCCTGGCAATTAATTTCTGCATCCTGAATTCATTAACAGACAACCTGTTTCTAACAAAATGTATCGGAACTTAGTCAAGTTCTTTCCTTGCAGGTGCAACAAACTAGAACATGGTGTCCCAGAACTAATCTCCTGCTGACAACTCTGCAATTGAGGTTGTGGAGTTCAAACTGCATATCAGTGTTAACCTCTGAGTTCTGCAATCATTTCAACAATATAACTATGTACATTTTCAAACCAGAGAACCCAGTTTCACATAATGATCCACATATATTTTCATAACCACAGATGAGCAAGGGTGAAGAAAAGATAGAAACAGCAAGAAACAGTAAATGAAGGCATGGAGACGGGGGGGGTGATCGTGAGACTGCTAAAATAGAACCTTTATTTTAACTCTTCCTGCATAACAATTGGGACAGGGTCATATTCAATCCTGTCATATAGTGAAGGGCTAAAGATATGAGTGATGGTGTATTATTTGAAGAGAAGATCATTTGAAGTCAACATCACTTTAGTTTTACTAGCATTGAGAGGCAACTTGGAGTAGGAAAGATTAATCTGTAGCAGACTGGAAGCAGATAGGAGATCAGAACTTGCAATGTCAACATTAAGCTTCAAGATACACTAGGCAGTATCATCTGCATAAAATTAAAAATTGGCACCACTAATGTTCACAACCAAGTCACTGATATACAACATATATAGCAGGGGTACCCAGCACTGAATCTTGTGGTACACTTTTAAGAAGAAAAGTACAGGCAGAGAAGAGACCTTTTTCTTTAACCTGCCAGTGTCGCATGTTTAAATAGTTGGAGAACCATCTAAGGGATGTTGTATTAATCTCTATACTATAAAGCTTTTGTAGTAGGATGTGATGATCAGCATTGTCGAAGGCCTTGCTTAGGTCAAGGAATATAGCCCATGTAACAAGTTTGTGGTCCATAGCACCTGACCAGTCATTTTTAATCTTAGCCAGGGCAGACATAGTACTGTGTTTAGCTATAAAACCAGATTACAGAGGCATTATAATATTTGATTGCTCCAGAAATTCCAACAATTGGGTGTTGATGAGCTTTTGTAGTAGTTCAACCAGTATAGAGATGATACATGTGGATGTTTAAAATGCAAGCATCACCAGATTTGAAAAAGGATATAATATCTGCAGTTTACCAAAGTAAGGAAAGGTCACTGCAGGAAAGCATTAACTACCTATGCCAGCACTTTTCTTGGTGTCTGAACTTAGTAGGAGTTGTTCCACCTGCTTAAAGTTAACTGGTTGAAACTCATGAATCAGCCATGTGGTTATGAGATTTTATGGTAGCCAGAGAAGTGAGGGGAAAGAATGCCACTGCAGACGTGTCAAAGGCTAGCCCAGTTGACACAAAATGGGCATTTATTTCCTCTAATATGACTTGCATCTCCAAACCAATTTACCACCAACAACAATTTGCAGGGGTAGGGAAGAAGCAGTTGTGGTACCCTCGGTTTTACAATTTTCCAGAATTTGTCTCCATCATTTTTTGGCATTTTCCAAAGACTTTAGATAGAAATTTGTCTTAGTAGCCCTAATTAGTTTGGTACATGAATTTCTCTTTTGACTAAATTTAGCCCACTCCATGTCAGCTTTTGTGTGCCTGGCAGTTTCCCAGAGTGTATCTCTTTCTCTTAGGGCCTCTTTTAAGTCCTTGTTTAACCACAGGCAGGATGCCTTTCTGACCCTGAATTTGACCAAAAGTTCATGCTTATTTATAACCCCAATCATTAAATTATTGAAGATCCTTGCCACCTCTTGAACTGTGATGGATTTGTGATAGTTAATAGAGGCCAAGTCATTTAGAAAATTAAAAGTACAAAACTTGTCAATATGTGGTGAAACACAGTTTCATATGTACTGTATATACAGTACAGTTGGCTGATTGGATTGAAGCATATATAAATATAGATACTCCCCTATATATACTCCAATCTAGGGCCTCTGGGCCCTGTGCCAAAGGAAGAAACCATAGGGTTACTGGAGCACAGGGCCCTCTGGATCATGTGTTTCTATACATGGAGTGACTCAGACAACAAGTGAAGTGTCCATGGGGTACAGAAGCATAGGTCCCTTTGGGCCCAGGTCTTGTATGAGGTTAGGGACACAGAAATACAGAGCCTTGTGGGCCCCTTGTCATAAGAAGACTTCATGATGTTGAGAAGTGCAAGACCCTCTGGGCCCTGTGCTTCTGCAGGGTTAGAGGGGGAAGGAGCAAAGGGTGTAGAAGCAGAGATTTAGATAGGTAGTGCCCTATGGGCCCTACATGAGGAGAAGAATCCATGGAGCTAGGGATGTAGATGGAGCTGGGCCTTGTGCTTCCATGGGGATGACACATAGAGCCCTATGGGCCCTTCACCATGAGAAGTGTCTGTGGGGCTTGAGACACAGACACATAGGGCTCTATGGGCCTTTCACTAAGAGAAGAGTCCATAGGATGTGGAAGCACAGAGTCATGGGGCTAGTGATGTGGGAATGAAGGGTGAGGGCCCTGCACCTCTGTGAGGATAGGGACTCAGATGATTAATGTTCTGTGGGCCTTTTGTCAAGACACGAGTCTATGAGGCTAGGGACAGAGATGCACAGGACCACACAAGTAGTTCATCAAGAGAGAGTTTGTGGTCCCTCATTTATATGACAACCCACCCCCCAACCACACCACCTTGAATTTCACACTCAGGACCCACCCCACATAACACTGTCACTCACCTCCAGTTAGTCCCTCAGTGTAGATCTACTTTCAGTGAAAAAGACATCCTCTTCCTTGAAGTGTAAATGTAAACTGAGGAAGCAAGTGCCATCAATATCTTTTCACTGCATTTTGAACATTTACACATAACTATCATGTTTAAATATTTTTGTATCATATTTTCAACAGGGCCTTTTTAGACCCCATTTCATGAACAAGGTAGTTGAAATCTTTCAAAAATGGCCCAAGGAGTGATTTGTCAGTCACTCTGCAAAATCACCTTTTGAGTGGGATTTGAAAAATTTCAACTACTAGGTTCATGAGATGGGATCATGAAAATCTGGTGAAACAGTATATTAAAATGACCAAGTTATAAGTGAATATGATTTTTTTAATGTTATTTCATAACTTTGGTAATTTTCAGTATTTTTCACCATATGTTCAACACAGCCATTTTTTTACACCACCTCATGAATGTAACAGGTGTCATTTTTCAAATCCTTCCCAAAGTGTGTTTTCACACTTACAACATGAAATGATGTTTTGACCAGTATTTTATAAATTACATCTGTCATGTTCAGATGGGAGGTGGTGTCATAAAAACACTATGTCGAAAATTTGGGGTCAAAATGTTAAAAAAAAAACAATAATGAAGAAACACTGTGCGAGGCCAACTGTTTACAAAGTGGGTAGTGTGTTGTGATCCCATGCTGATAAGCTGAGTTAGGGGGTGATGTCAGTGAACCAGCTGGATAAGCCAAGGCTCAGATGACAATGTTGCCATGTAGCACCACTCCCAGCTGGTGGAGAGATGGTGCTGTGTTGGTTGCACAGGCAACAAGTAACCATATAGTTAACAGAGAACTCTTCTTCTGGCATACTGCCCAGAGGGCCCTATGCCTCTGCATCTGTAGCTACATTGAAGCACCAGACACACATCCACAGACAGATGGACTGTTGGCCCTGGGCATGTGCATCTGTAGCCATATGGAAGCACAATGCCCAGAGGACCCTGTGTTTCTGCATCCACCAGACTGCCTTGTAGATTCTTGACATTCATAGCCACATGGAAGTGCAGGGCCCTGTACTTCCACTTGCAGACAGTCTCTTCCTTTGGCATAGGGCCCAGATGACCCTGCATATCTGGATCATTTTATGCAGGTCTCAGAGAGACCTACATGAATGAGGATATTCCACTATTACAAAAAGGAACAAGTTGTAAAAACGATGTCAATGCACACATTAGGGTTGAAAATATAAGTGAACAAAGTAAGGAAATTAAAAACATTAGGGTTTGGAGACTCAGGGTTCTTGGCAAATTGCTGGCATAGTATTCCTTCAGATTGTCATTCCTAATGCCCCCCTTCCGAGCAAACAAACATAATCTCTTGCTTGAAGAAAGGTACAACTGATTCTGTTGTCCACATGTGGTGAGACATAATTGTTCTACTTCCAAAGAGTATAAACTAGTGAGGCACTGTCATGGAGCTGTACCTAGTGCTTTGGATGGGAGGCTATGGGCTGAAGGGAGGGGGTGGGCATTAGGATTGATAACCTCATGGAACACTACATCACCGATTCACCAAGACTCCCGAGATTCCAAACCCTAATGTTTTTCATTGCATTACTTTGTCTGCTTTGCATTCTTCTACCCTAATATATGAATTAACATAGTTTTTTTGCAATGAATAAATATAGATATAGATGTAAATATATACACACATGCTTACAGTGACTGTATGATAGGCCTAAAGTGGAAATAAATCATTAATTTCAAGGTTAAGTGGGTCATCACCATTATTTCCACTTTAGGGTGGTCACAAAGGAGCTCTTACCCAATGGAAGAACAACCTGATCAATGCCTGATGACAACTCAATTGCTTAATGTAGAAACATAGAAATTGACGGCAGATAAGGACTTCTAGGCCCATCCAGTCTGCTAGTATTCCCTACCTGCATCAGTGGCCATGGACCCTACTTGGTCATCAGCTTTAGCCTCTCCTTCCCAACTCTTGGGTCACTTATGCCTATCCCATGCATGTTTTAATGCCACCACTTTGCTAGCTCCCACCACCTCCTGGGGTAGGCTATTCCATGCATCCACCACCCCTTCCATGAAGAAAAACATCATCACATTCCCCTTTATCCTGCCCTCTCCAATCTCATATCATGCCACCTCATTCTTGTACATCTATACTGTAAGATGTCACCCACTTGCACTTTGTTTATGCCCTTCAGATACTTGAAGGTTTCTATCATATCTCCTAGTTCCTTCCTCTCTTCCAGTGTATACACATTGAAGTCTTTTAATCTCTCCTCATACGTCTTCTTGTGAAAGCCCTGAACCATCTTTGTCACCCTTGTCTGAACCGCCACCACCCTGTCTATGTCCTTATGAAGATGTGGCCTCCAGAGCTGTACCCCATACTCCAGATGAGGTCTCACCAGTGTTTTGTACAGTTGTACCACCACCTCCCTTCTTCTGCTGGTGATTCCCCTTCCTGTGCACCCCAGCATCCTATTGGCCCACTCACAGCCTTTGTAGACTGTGTGGCCACCTTTAGGTCATCTGAGATGATTATCCCTAAATCCCTTTATTCCCAAGTGACCATCAGCAACTCCTCCCCATCCTGTAACTCTCTGCAGGGTTTCTGCACTCCATGTGCATGATTTTGCACTTCTTTGCAGTAAATTTTACTTGCCACACTTTGGATAATTTTACAGCTTTCCTAGGTCCCGGCTCATTTTCTTGACCCCATCTGGAGTGTCTACCCTGTTGCAGATCTTGGTGTCATCTGCAAATAGTCAAACCTTCCCTTTCAGCCTTTTAGCAATGTCACTAATGAAGACTTTAAAAAGGACTAGCCCTAGGACTGATCCTTGAGGCACCCCACTGGTCATTCCCCTTTCTTAGGATTGGATCACATTTACCACAACCCTCTGCTTTCTATTCCTCAACCAGTTTCTGACCCAGTTCCCAGTCTTGTGGCCCATGACCAGGCTACTCAACTTGTTAACCAGTCTTTTATGTGAAATGATGTCAAAGGCCATGCTGAAATCATGGTTGGTGACATCCACTGCTATCCCCTGATCCATCTCCTTCATCACGCAGTCAAAAAAATCTATCAGATTTGTCTGACATCACCTTCCTGCTGTGAATACATGCTGCCTCAGATCCTGTGCTCTGTTGGATTCCAAGTGCTCCTTAATCCTTTCCTTAAGCAACGTATTCAACATTTTTCCCACTACTGAGGTGAGACTGACCAGCCTATAGTTTCCTGCTTCCTCCCTATTTCCACTCTTGTGAAAAGGGACTACATGTGCCCTCCTCCAGTCCTCTGGAACTACTCCTGTATTGAGCAAATCACTAAACAGAGCTGCCAGTGGTGCTGCTAGCACCTTCCATAGTTCCTTTAATATCCTAGGGTGTATACCATCTGGTCCCATTGCTTTGTCCACCCTCAGTTTTGTGAGTTCCTTTAGGACTCTGTCTTCTGTAAATGAACTGGTGTTCACCTCCCTTCCACCTTTGTTTCTGATGCCTAGTTGTATTCCCTGTCCATCCCCCTCTTCAGTGAATATGGAACAGAAGTATGCATTCAGTATGCATGCTTTTTCTAGGTCTCCCTCTGCACACTCCCCTTTATCCCTTCCAAGCCTTACAGTCCCTCTTCTGGCCTTCCTTCTTTCACTAATGCACCTGTAAAATGTCTTGTCCCCTTTCTTTACCGTTTGTGCTAAACTTTCCTCTGCCTGCACCGTGGTGCTCCTAACTGCTTTCCCTGCTTCTCTCTATTTAGGTACACCACCCTATCCTTGTCCTTCTGTGTCTCCTTGTATTTTCTGAAAGCTACCTTTTGGCCCTTACTTTCTCTGCCATCTCCTTTGAGAGCCATATGGGTTTATTTCTTCTCTTGCCCTTGTTCAGCCTAATGCACTGATTCGTTACCTCCACTGTGGCTCTTTTTAGGTGTGCCCACTGCTCCTCAACCCTCCGCTCCATCCTGCATCCTTCCTCACCAGGGTTCTTTGATACATATCCACATCCTAGCAAAAGTTCACCCTCCTGAAATCTAAGACCCTAGCCTTTGTGTGGCTTGACTGTGACACTGTACCTGTATTAAACCACACTGTGTGGTGGTTGCTGCACCTTAGGCAACCATCCACCCAGAATTATGTGATTCTGTCTCCACTGGTCAGTACTAGGTGCAGAAATGCCTTGCCCCTGGTGGGCTTTAACACTAACTGCCTGAGCCTGCCCTTTGCAAGGATTCCATGATGTCTTGACTCCTGGCTGAGTCACCCACCAGGATGGTCTAATCCATGTCTAGCATACTAAAATCACCTAGCAGCAATACATTCCCTTTTGTTGCCATCCTGTGTATTTCTTCCACTAGGGCCCAATCCACCTCCTCCCCCTCTGCTGGTGGTCTGTAGATCACTCCTGTGTGAACTGTTGTGCCATTGCCTGACACAAGGGTGACCCACAGTGCCTCAGCCTCCCCCGCCTATCCTGTACTGCCATTGCTTTATTACTTTCCCTGACACAAAGCCCCCCCCAATTTTACCCTCACTATCTCTACTGAATAGAGCATAACCTGGTACACTTACCTCCCAGTTGTGGTTTCCAAAGTATCATGTCTTGGTAATTGTCACTATGTCTGGGATAGCCTCTGCTATCATGGACACCAGGCCTGGAATTTTATTTCCCAGACTGCGGGCATTTGTAGACATGTCTTTTCATGTTTCACTGCCTGTCCACCTTTTATTCCCAATTTTGCCTTCATGTCTCTTCTTTTCAACTCCATTTTATTTGTTTGATGCCTCCATTCCTCTGCCATACCCCTAATACCAAATTCAGGTACATTTGTCAACAACCTAACATCCTGATCTTCCCTGCTGGCTTCTCTAATCTTTGGGTGTGGACTGTATAAGTCTCCCTTCTCCCATATGCCCCCCTTGGCTAGTTAACATGCTTGCCAAGGAAGCATTTAAACTGTTCATAAAGGGCCACCTTACCTTACCTGGATGGATGAAGGCTGTCACCCTTGTGCATGCCCACATCACTCCAGGTGGGTCTCCAGTTCCCAATGAAGCTAAAATATTTTTCTCTGCACCAGTCCTCCAAACAAGTGTTAAACATTCCAATGTGAGTTTCCTAGCCTCCCCCTGACATGGAACGGCAGCACCTCTGAGAATGTCACAGAGTCTGTTACCTCCCCAAGGCACCTTCCTAACTCCCTGAAGTCCTTCTGCACCTGCTGTATGCTTGACTCTTCCCTGGCTAGGTCATTTGTCCCCAGATGGATAATGACCTCCAGCCCCCCCTCCTTGCTACCACTGTTGCAATCCTCTGGATCCACCCCTCCTTTCCTCTGAGCTGTGATTCCTGGAAGGCACTTGACATTCCTCTCCACCTCACTACCTATGCCCAGATCCATTCCCTGGACTATTGAGTCCCCCACCAGGAATAGCTTCCTCTTCCTCTGGGGTCCTCTACCTCCTACCCCAGTCTACATCCTGGAGGACTCATCCTCCCTGGTTACAACATCAGGTTCCCTAGTCAGACTGTTCCACCCCTCCAGAACAGCATAGGAGTTTCTAAGTTGGACCCAATGGGGGTGTGCCTCTGACCCCATCCATCAACATCCCTGAGCCCACCATAGTCCAGCAAGCCATCTGTCAGGACAACTGTTGTGGTAGTGGCTGCAGACATGGTGATATCTAGTTGGGGGCCAAGATTGCCAGGACTCCAGCCAGTTCAGCCCAGAGACTGGCAACCTCCGCCCTCAGTTGAGAGATGTGCCTGCATATGGGGCAGTACTGCAGAATCCAGAACATCCTCTTGAAGACTGCTGCCCCACACCCACTGCACTGTACCACTCCCTGCATCTCTTCTGTTCTGTTAATGTCCCCTCCTTTAATCCTATTTAAATCCTTCTGCTGCTATAGTTAGATTCCTGTTTTTTTCTCCTTATTCTCTCTCTACTCTTCTCTTCTTCTTCCTCTACTTTCTTTCTCTTTCCTTCTCTCTTACTGTCTTCTGTGTTAGTACTATACTATTAAAAGAGATTCCATCCTGAATTTCTCTGTTAGTACAGTATGTCAGAAAGGCTGCCTTATCTAATTGTGCTTAGCCCATTTCCACTTTGCCCACAGGAAGTTGTAACCTATTGGATGCCTATAAAGGCAGATGAACCTGGGGTGTGTAGGATGGTGGAGGGTGGGTGGGACTTAGCCTCCAGGTTCCTGAAACAATTGTCTAGCTCTGGCTACAGTAATTTACAGTTGCCACCTGAAATCTGAGGCCAGCTCTTACTGCTGCTGAAGGTACAGACACACCCAGTGAGAAACTGCCAGAAAGTTCCAGAAATGTATTGCAAACAGAAGCCCCTACATATGCCCAAAAGCAAAATTGCTGAGGCAACTAAATTCATGTTAAGAAAACACACAGCAATTTAAAGGCAATCACCTAAACTCTGATGCCTACTATTGCTGCTGCTGAAGGTACAGACACATCCAGTTAGAAACTGCCAGACAGTTCCAGAAATTTATCAGCAAACAGAAGCACCCACATATGCCTACACAAAATGGCTGTGGCTTCTGCTGCAATTAAAATCAGAGCAGTGAAATCAAACAGAAACAGATAACACTTTATTAAAAAGAACCAATCTTGCCAGAGAGACACTGTCATTGTATAAATTACATATGCCATGGGCTGACTAAAAATATCACATTTATTTTGATCTACAGAATTTTACCCAGGTCCACCTTGAAAATGAGCTTGCTCAACGGTGATCGCCTGGTTAAATAAAGACTTTGATTGATTGGTTGACCTCCACGGACCTCACTCATGGCTCTGCAACTAGTGTGTTTATAGAGGACAAAACCTGCAAATAAAGATGGATGCCAAATTTTTAGCCAGATGATGATGGCCTGCACAGACATTGTAGTGGTGCAGTAGCACCCTTATCATTAGGGTTGAGTAGGCTATTTAATGGTAAAACTCAATTTTTGCATCTTAATAACTTTGGTGTCATTGATGAGAAAGCCCAAAATTTGGCATGCACAATCAGGTTGCCAGAATATCAAGATGTGAAAAGCTTTGTGATGGCATGTTGTTCAGTTTTTGAGATGTGAAGCACAAAAAAAAAAAAAAAAACTGAGAAAAAACACATTTGGATTCCCTATATTTAACATTAGGTATTTTTTTGCTCTCCCCTACAGCCTAGATGATGTGAAATTTTTCATGATTTTTTCAGGGCTGAAGGGGGCCATGTCAATGGTGTGCCTTTGGAAGGTTTAATGAAAAAAATATTATATTGCTCCAACGTTATAATGATTTTAGAGTTAGTGTCACAATGCAAATGGTAAAAAAATAAAAAAATTGTGAATGCTTATTTTCATCATTTACCTTGTGAATAGTAAAGGAAAACATATATGACTGCTTATTTTGAGAATTTACCTCTCTTGCTGACAGAAATACTGATCAAGTTGGCCACCATTCTTTTCCTCTTTTTAAAGTCACAATCGTTAAAATGCATACAAATAATCTCTTTAAAAAAACATCTGAACCTAGCTTAAAGGGACCCACTTCACTAGATTCTGCTGTTTGTGTTTTTAAAAAAGTACTCAGAAATACTTTTTCAGGGCATCCAAAATCCAGTGAGCCCAGGTTAGTGAGAGGGGTCATTCATTCACATTATCTGCATGAGAATAGCAGGACCTACTTGATTTCTGTAGCCACAGCTGGAACTCATGCTGCAGGTTGCTCTGACAGCAGTGAGCTGCCATTTCCCTGATATCTAGTGGCACTTGAACACCCCATTGCTGCTCCCTTATGTATTAGTTTCCCTGGTGTCTAATGGCACCCCCACCTTCTGATCACTGGTCTGTACTTATATAAAGTTTCCCATATATCTAGTGGCACTCCCCACCCTGTGATTGCCACCCCATTATTTATATAATGCTTCCTTGGTATCTACTGGTGACCCCCACACTTCGATCATCATACCCTTATGTATCCCTGGTATCAAGCAGTACCCCTAACACTCCCATTGCCATTCCCTTATGAATAACAATGTTTCCCTGCTGTCTAGTGGTGCTCCCAACTCACCAATTGCTGTCCCCTTATGTATGACTTTTCTCTGGTATCTAGTGGCACCTCCCACCCTCCGATCACTTTCCCCACAGTAATATTCTCTGTAATAAAGAAAAATGACTACAGTTTTGTTTCTTTATACCTATAAAAAAATGCTTCCTCACTAATCTGATCCCCCCACCATGACCTCCCACTCAGCACCCACCACTCCACACCCCCTCACACACCTTCACTCACCTGAACAGGTCCCAGGGTAAAGATCCACCCTGCAATCCATGACGTGTCTTCCTGCTGGAAGCCGACTGTAATGTGAGAAACTAAGGTACGTGTGGTTCAATGTACTTCCATGGGGTTTTGAACATTAATGCACAACTTTGTAATTTGTACATATTTTTAGGCATGGGCTACCTGACAGGTAGCTGAGTCAGGCAGTTTGGGTATTAGTGATTTTTGGCTGGGTATGGTAGTTCAGGTAATGTAATATCCTACTTGACATACTGTAACAGTTTACTTCTCAGCTCAGGTAGTTTTAACATGAGTAACAGATAACAGGTAATTGGAAATAGGCATTACAGGGCAGCCAAGTGCAGCCTGCAGGGTCATGAGACTCCTATCAGGTCTTTCAGGTTGGAAACAGGCATTAAAGGGCAGCCTGTGGGGTCCCTCATGAGCTTACAGCAAGAATAGGAGCACATGACACTGGGCTAACAGCCTGATTGGTCAGTGGTGTCTGTGCTCCATCTGCTGTGAGCCCATGTTGCACAGATAGCCACTGGAAACAGTCTGGAGTGGAAGCAGATCTGTGTCTGTGGTTGGGTACTTGCTCTGCAGTCTGCAGCTAAATTGCAGTGATAATTTAACTAAAAGTTGAATAAAAAATCATAAAATAAAAATTAAACCTCTATGAAGGAGCAAAGGAAGTGAGGGGAAGAGCAAAATTCAATACCTCAAAAATAGCGGATATTCTTACGACCAACTTTAATCCAGACTTGATCTCTGAAATCAGTGATCCCCACAAAATAGAGCACTCAATTACAAATATTTATCATGAAATTAAAAACAAAATTTATGTTAATAACACTCAGGGAGAAGGTAAATCATGGTTTGATGTGGAATGTAAAAAGGCAAAAAAAAAAAAAATTAAATAGACTGATAAGATGGATAAAATAAATCCATCCTAAAATAATTTTGCACATCTAAACAGAACTAGAAAACAATATCTACAGTTTCTTGAAATTAAGAAATTGGAGGCCAAAAATAAACACTGGCAAGAAATGCATAGAATAATTCAGTCTAATGATAACAATGCCTTTTGGAAGCTTGTGGCTTAAGGGGTAAATTGTTATTCTTCACTGTCCTCATACATCCCAAAAGAACCATGGGTTACTTATTTCAAAACTATTTTTTCATCTAATATAATGATACATACAAACCATAATCTGAATTTAAATATTCTACAAGAAGACTACTCTCCTCTAATTCTTGATGAAATAGACACTAAAAACACTATCAAAAAAATTAAAAATAAAAGGGCTGTGTGACCTGATCTGATTCCCCTCTGTGAAATTTATAAACAATATTCTCAAGTTTGGACTCCTTTGCTAACATGTTTCTTTAATCTTTGTTTGAAATATACATACCTCAGGCTTGGATGAAGAATATTATCGTACCCATTCACAAAAATGGTTCAGTTTATGATCAAGCCAATTTTAGGGCAATTGGCCTTTTGGATATATCATCTAAAATGTTCAGTAGAATCATTCTTAATAAACTAACAGAATAGATTGATACAAATGAAATAATTTCACAATTTCAGGCTTGATTTAGGGAGGCTCATTCGACAATAGATAATGTTTTTGTATTTGCTCATCTTATTGAGAAATACATTCACATTAGGAAGATGAAATTGCTTGTTCTTTTCATGGATTTCATTTCTGCATTTGATTTAATAAATAAGTTGAAATTATGGGATATCTTATTATAGAAAAAAAATGCCATACTTCTTGTCAGACCCTATATATTTACTATATAATAACACGTCAACTGCAGTGAGATATAGCAATAATGATATAACTGATTATTTTTGCTCAAACCGTGGAGTTAAGCAGGGATACCTATTAGCCCCTGCCTTAGTCAATATTTATAAAAACTCATTACTTGAATATAATGATTCTGTTCAACTGGATTCCCCCTTAATTAATAAAATTAAATTATTTTCACTGGCATACGCTGACGACATTGTATTATTCTCGTTATCTCTAATTGGTCTTCAAAGAAAGATTGATATCTAAATGGAGAGATGTAAAAATTTAGAGCTTAAAATAAATTTAAAGAAAACCAAAGGTATGGTAATATGGTCTTCTACAAATTAGAAAAATATCTAATCATAATAGAGTCCAATAGAATTGAAATGGTAAAAGAATATATTTATCTTGGAATTCAAATGTTGGCTAATGCCAAGTGGAATCAACATCTTAAAGAACAACATTTCAAGGCAAAATTAATAACAAAAGCATTACTAAAGTTCAGCTTTACATATGGGGGGAATGCAGTTCTTCCAGCCATTTTAGCTGGAGAAGCTAAAATTAACCCTGTAATTACATATGGGACAGAAGTTCGGGGAAAAGAAACTTAAAAATATATGGAAACCCCATTGAATTACTACTATGAATCACTCCTTAAAGTCCCAGAATCAGTGCTAAATGCCAGGGTTAGGGCAGAATTGGGTAGAGCTGAAATTAATTGTATAAAAGAGATCCTATTAATAAATCACTGGATTAAAATTATAAACAACTCATTAAATAAACTTCCTAAGATCTGCCTAAATGAAAAAACTGAATGGGATAAAACAAATCATAAGATCTAAATGCCTGAACTCCCTTAAAAATATAATGTCCAGAATAAAAGTCCTCTGTTTATGGATGGACCATGGCAGGGGAATTAATATTGCACCACAATATAAAGATGTCATTAAATCAAAACTCCTTGCAAATTCAAAATGTAAGAATATGGAAAGAATATAAAATTTAAAGTGTGTTGACTGGTTTAAAAAAATGGGACACCACTTAGGAGAATATTTAATGATTCCTATAAACCCAGAACAGAGGAGAAATATAACATGGGCAAGATTTGAGTTAATCTGTTCTAAATATATCTATTTTAATAAGTTTAGATGCCTAATAAAAGAAACAAAGAAAGTATGATCTGTGTTTGTAATAAGGGACATGCTGACTCAACAACTCACATTATTATGAGCTGTCCATTATACTCAACAGCACAGAATGAGCATATATTAAATATACTTACTTTGCATGCAATAGCTTTGTATGATCCCATTTTTATTCTTCTTCATCCAAGAACACTTGATGAAGCCGCAAAAATTGTAAATTTTGTGGCCTCAGTTATTAAAATAAAAAAAAGAATTTCGCAATCGCATAGAGCAATAAATGGAACAGATTAACTTGAATGTCCTTCTGATTTATAATAAATTAGCATACTTGAAGACAAAAGATTTTATTTTGATATTCGGGCCATAGAATATGTAAGTAATACAATGTGGAAATTTTAATGAAACGTCTTATGCTGTCTGGAATAATTCCTGTTTCTTTCTATTCCTTTTTTACTGTTGTAAAAATGTATTGATATGTATTTTTATATATGTTGTAATGTTCATGATGTTTGCCCAGTATGATAGAACAATAAAAGTTTTGATGATGAGGAGTTAGGGGTGGGGTTGGGGACTGAAACAATTTCAGGGAATCAGGGGATCAGCCTCAGTCGAGGAGGTAGATGGTGTGGTGCTGGGGAGAGAACAGAGAAGGAGTGGGGAGCAACAAAACATAGAAGGCAAGGCACTCAGCTGGTTTCAAAAAGTATTACTGTTTGCTGTGTGCCCCTGAGCCCTGTCATTAAATTAATTATTACAGTATTAATAAGCTACACTGTGTGTCTCTACAGCATAGGGAAAGCCTTGTGCAGCTATGTATTACATTGTTTGTTAGGTGCCCCTGGCTGAGCCCTGTTGTTTATTACTCTGACAGTTAGCTACACTGTGTGTCTCTTCAACACAGTGAAAGCCATTTAGGCTGTATTACACTATTTATTAGGTACCACAAGCTCTGTCCTTTATTACTGTGACATAGCTACAGTACACTGTGTGTCTCTTTGTAGCACAGTGAAAGCCCTTTAGGCTGTGTCACACTATTTGTTGGGTGCCCTGGGCCCTGTCATTCATTTCTGTGACATAGCTACTGAGTGTCTCTGCAGCATAATGAAAGCCATTTAGGCTGTATTACATTGTTTATTAGGTGCCCTGAGCCCTGTCATTTATTAATGTGACATAGCTACACTGTGTGTCTCTCTGAAACATAGTGAAAGACATTTAGACTATATTATACTGTTTGTTAAGCACCTCATGCCCTTAATTTTTTACTGTGACATAGCTACACTGTGTGTTTTTGCAACAGTTAGTGAAATAATATCCATTCATTTCCCAGCTGTGTCTACTATGTCTCATATTTCCCAGTCTGAATCTACTAAAAGGAAACACAGTGCTGCTGCATGTGCAACTGTTATATGAATCTTACTACTAATGAAGAACAATAATAATAACATCACCAGGACTGGCACTAATTGTCCTCTTGAATCAAAAAAGCATGTTACAGTAGTAACAAAATGATAGTAGAATTTCAGAAAGAACAGACTGGAGTTACTCATAGAGGTACTGAACATTGTGTCACATTTACCAGGATAACTTCCAGCCACTGAAGCAGCATGCAAGGAGGCATCTCCCTCAAATATAAGCTCAGATGCTCAGGCAGTGATATGGACATATCATTGCCATCATGAATGTAG
Organism: Neoceratodus forsteri; assembly: GCA_016271365.2. Classification (NCBI taxonomy): domain Eukaryota; kingdom Metazoa; phylum Chordata; order Ceratodontiformes; family Ceratodontidae; genus Neoceratodus; species Neoceratodus forsteri. Next base: position 996,794,530 of record CM057458.1, on the reverse strand, counting down.
CAGCTATATTGCTGTAGTCAAAATGTAGTTCAGTAAAATAATGGCTAGGCAAATTGGTGCCGATGAAATGCCACAACTGCGACTTCAACCTGACTCACTGAAAGCTGCAATTATGGCAGTGATAAACCCTTTGGGAAAAAAAAATAATGTGCTGTGCAAGTTGTCCCCAGCCTACATTTTGACCACAGCAATATAGCAGGATTATTTCTATCCAGTTCATAATGTCTTATCAAATAAGCATTAGAATGTGGCTGGCAGTGGAGCACGCACATTTGTTATGGCTCCCAACCCGCATTCTAAAAAAATAATTTTTTTTAAAGTCTGAAGAGACGCTAGCTGCCCTAGCCAGGGTTATGTCAGAATGAGTGCTGGAAGGGCTGGCACCTACATTAGAATATATTGTGGCTAAACTGGATAGAACAGCAGAGAATTATGAGCAACAACAACGGTGCCTAGGGGAACTTGAGCAGTGAATCTCGTAGTTGGAGGACAATACCAACTCCTTGGCAGGCGAGGTCATGCAGCTGAAGTACCAACTGGCAGAATTGCAGAAACTCCTGGACACACAGGAGAACTATCAGATTCACCTCCTCAGCACATTATCTTTTGCCTACACAACTGCCAGGACAAGCAGCGCATACTCGCTACATGCAGGACAAGAGGTGGAGTGAAATTTGGAGACTGTCCAGTGTACGTATTTATACAACTCATAAATTACAGTATCTAAGGAAGGGTAAAGCAGACTTTCACTTCTACCACCCAGTGGTGCTAAAATTGCAGCATGAAGGACAAACATTTACACTTTGGAAACTAGATAAGGGTAGGCAAAAATGTGTGGAACTTGGACTGGTGGATAAGTAAATTGACGCCGCGGACACAGCTGTCAGTCAGAGTGTGCTGCATGTGCTGTGCATTGTTAGTTGATTCCACTCTAATCTTGTGCTGTTGCAAGCTGTGGTCAGGAGTTGGGACAGTCAATTCTAGAAAGTTGGTAATAGCTTACAGTGAAGGGCAGACAGGCAGAGGCATTTTTGTGCCTTAATTTCACTACATGAAACCTGTAACCTGTAACACCAATTTGTTCAGCAATTATTATGTACGTCTACTATTTGGCTGCTACATTTTGATTTCCTCAACATTTTGTCATGCTTTATTTTGTACCGGCGGCATTCTGTCTGCATCATTGTGTCTGTGACTTTCTGTCTGGGGACGTAACATCTATACATGGAGGCAGGAAATGCTGATGGTTTTATGTGATAAGGGCAATGTTTAAAAGTCACTGACCAAACACAGTGAGTACATTAGTGCCTGAAATCAAAAGGGTGAGCAAAACTACATTGACCACTGCAAACAGTGGTGGGCACTAAATCGTCCATGTAAACAAGATAAGTAATAATTTTATGTGGGCGCGTGCTCCTGTGCCCCAAACTTATATATCAGCTGGGGAGAACATGTAGACAGGGAAAGGCAACATAAAAACAATATATTCTTGCAGCATCCCTAAACCTAAACTAGGGTCCACCAGCTCTAGCTGCAGGGGCTCTAGCCACTACACCAAACGGCCAGCTTGGCAGGGCTTGGCCAACCATATCCTTATATGCTGCTCAAGCCAGTGTGGCTCACTGCTACACTCACTATGTAGTGTTCATCAGCATTTTGCAACACTTACTATTCCTAGCAGTGGTCAAATTGAGTTGCTCAAATTGAAAGGCTTAATTATGCTGCACTCATATAACTGTACACCATGCTGACAGAGATACTGGTGATAGTGGGGACTGGGAATGGGTAGCCTAGGCTTTGTCCCACATGATGATTATGGCATTTCTAGTTCTTCTAAATTGTGTGATGATGAGACCTATTTTTGATGAGAAGGTAAGAGAGGATGCTACCGTAAGGCATGAGAGGCAAGTACAGAAAAAAATCATATACTAAATGTAAGAATAAGAAGATGAGCATGAATGGGAACAACTCATCTCAATAAGGAAATGGCAGTGCAGGTTTTCCTTCATGTCCCTTGACTGTACAAGAAATAGTGCAAGGCACCATGGTACAAAGCAAAAAATGTCAGTCTTTAGTGTGGAATTTATTTTATATTGACCTTGCAGACACCTATCAAACTATATGCAGTCTGTACAAAAAGAACAGCAGCTGTGATGGCAAACAGGCACATTTTTGAACATCCGTCATGATATGAATTGCAAAGGCAAAACACTTAATTGAGAGGGGCAAGGCAAGGGGCAGTGTGGTTGGTGTGGGTGGTAGTGGAGGTGGTGGTGATGGTGACAATAGTGACATTGAACTGGAAGCAGGAACTGACACTGAATCACTTGATGTTCCTTTGTAGTCTTCCCAGATAAACACAGATTGCTTTCTTCTGACACCAAGTACTGCAAAATTCCAAAGTAGTACTTTATGTGAAAAAGGTGTGCAAAATCCATTTATCAAAAAAATAAAAAATATCTTGTGATTCTCATCAACTAACATTAAAATAAAGTGTTGTGAGGTCATCACATTTTCCTGTAAGCATCCAACATGCCAGCTGTTAAAATAGAGCCATTGCAGAGATGTTGGCCGATTGTCAACTCCCTTTTGCTTTTGTTGCCCAAAAGGGTTTCCTCATGTTCATGAACCAGACTGAACCATGGTTCACCATTCCCTGTAGAACATATTTCTCAAAAAATGCTGTTCCACAGTTATATGACTTGGTGTGTACTGCAGTCATCAAGCAGTTGAAACTCTCTGAGGTGAAGCTGATTCACATAAACTCAGGTATATGGACCAGCAACAAAACGATTGACTACATGACTGTAGCAGCTCATTGAGCAAGTTTTTAGTCAGAAAGTAATAATTCCCTGTCTACTGTAAGCAATAGGAAGCAGGCTGTATTATTTGTCACTGCTTTTGAGGAAACCAAACTACTGTGAATATTTTGCAGAAGCCAGAACAACAATTCCAGAAATGGCATACTCCATATTCCTTATCTACAGGGTTCATAGTGTCAGGTAATGGTGCCAACATAGTCAAAGCTGTTAGCGATGGCAACTACCAGCACATACCTTGTTTTGTACATTATTTAAATCTTCTCAGCCATAGTTCCTTAAATGGAAACAGAAATGCTGAAAACCTGTTAGGTCTTGCTAGGATAATATGTGGACAGTTCTGGCACTCTGTGAAAGCACATTAAATCCTGAATGGGCTACAGAGGTCATACAACTTACCACTGCATACATTAAACCAGAAAGTTTCAACCCACTGGAATTCAACATTTTACATGTTGGCAAGGCTTCTTGAACAGAAAAAAAGCTGTACATGACTGCACCATGCAAAATCAAATATGTAAAATAGACTTAATGCTCAGTTCCAGCAGCTGGACTCTACTTGAATCTTTACATTATTAGAGCCATTTGAGCTTGCCACACATGGTATCAGTGTGGACAGTGCAACTCTGACTCAAATTCTTTTTCAAATAAGATTTCTTAATATTTTTCTTGATGACATAAAGAAAGACTTTCAGCCAAAAGAAGACACCACCACTGTTATGCTGGCAGATAAATTGAATCTCAGACTGTCTACTGATCAGAGAATAAATGCCATGCTTAAGAATGACACCTATGCATTGGCTACATCCCCACTTTAAGAGGAACATTGAAGCCATCCTTCCTGCAGGGGAAGACAATGAGTATTGGAGAGATCTTCTGCTAACCAAATGTGACATTGACTCACCAACAGCATTACCTGATGTACAGCTGTCAAACCCTGCCAAACCATCAAAGTGCACATCTGGCACACACAATAGCACATCTATAAATTATTCACAATCACCAGTGTCATCAGTGAGGGAAAGGACATCTACAGTTACTTTTCAGGCATCCTAGGTTTAGGGTCAGAAAGGCAAATCACTTCTGAGCTGCCTGCAACAACATGGACTAGTATTCTATAAAGAAAGTGGTAAGATAATGTAAGGTTAGGTAAGGCAAGGATATAATTTATTTATATGGCATCCAATTGTAGAGGATCTGTGAACCTTACACAATCAAAAACAGGTGGGGTAAGTGATTACAATAGAATAAAAGGTCTGAAGGGTTATAGAAAATTGAAAATTCAGACATAAATAAGCTAATTAAAAATGATTAATAAATAGTAGAAACAGGATTAAAAACACTATGAGTAGTCCGGAAAGGCCTGTTTGAAGAGATAAGTCTTTATGCCCCTCTTGATAACCTCCACAGATGGGGTCTTCCTTACAGAACTGGGAAACGTGGTCCAGAGGGCTGAGCCATCCACCTCGAAAGCTCAATCACTAGAGGTTTTCAGCCTGGCCTTTGGAACCACAAGGAGGCCCCTGGTGGAGGAGCAGAGGGAGTTGACTGGAGTGGCGGGGTAAAGAGATCCATCAGGTAGCCAGGGCCGATCCATACAGGACCTTGTAGGTGAGCAAGCCAACCTTGAAGATGATCCTCCACCTGACAAGCAGCCAGTGCAGATCTTGCAGGACTGGAGTCACATGACATGACCTAGACAGGCCTGTCAGTAACCTGAACTCTGCATTCTGCACCAGCAGCAGCCGGTGAAGTGTCCATCCACAGACCCTGAAGTATACAGCATTTCAGTAGTCAAACTTGGAAGTGACAATGACTTGTACTAGTGATGACAGGTTCTCAGGCAGAACTAGTGGTTTAATCCAAATGACGTTCCTTAAGTGGTAGAAATCACTTTGGACAACGGATGTCAACTGAGCATCAAGTATTGATCTGTCATCTAGGAAGACACCCAGACTTCTCATCCTAGAAGAAAAAGCCATCAATGGAGTGGTTCCCAAGTTCAATTCTGTTGTCACTCTGGAAGCACTCCCATCATGCCTGTAACCAAGCTCAATCACCAGGACCTCCATCTTGTTGGGATTTAGCCTTAGCCAGTAGGAGGCCATCCAGTCCTGGATTTTAGTCAGGCAGTTGTTGAACACTTCCACGGCATCATTTGTTCCAGGGTCAAAAGACATGTACAGCTAGGTAGCATCTGAACAGCAGTGAAAACCCAGACTGTACCATCTAATGAGCTCTCCCATGGGTTGCATGTACACCATGAACAGCATAAGTGACAGGATCAACCCTTGAAGAACTCCACATGTCAGGAGCTTTGAGGAGGAGGAGAAATTCTCCATCACCACCCGTTGCTTCCTTCCCAAGAGATAGGACTTAAACCAGTTGATGACAGTATTGGTGAATCTGTAATATTCTCTAAGGTGATCCAAAATCACAATGTGGTCCACAATGTCAAATGCTAAGGGGAGATCAAGGAGAATGAGAACTCACTGGTCTCTTCTATCTCAAACCCTGTAGAGGTCATTTTGCACCCTGACCAATGCCGTTCCAGTGCTATGTCTAGCCCTGAAACTGGACTGGAATGGCTCATAGATGTCATAGAAACATAGAAACATAGAATTTGATGGCAGATAAGGACTGCTTGGCCCACCCAGTCTGCCCATTTCCCTACCTACTGGATAAGCTGCAGATCCTAGTTAACCAGCAGCCTACTTCTTCCTACCCCCAACCCCCAGAATTTCCTTATGACTATCCCATGCATGCTTGAATTCCACCACTGATTTTGACTCCACAACCTCCTCCGGAAGGCCGTTCCATGCATCCATAATCCTCTCTGTGAAAAAATAATTCCTTAAATTACCTCTGAGCCACCCCCCATCTTCAAATTGTGCCCTCTTGTTCTTGCACACCTCTTTTTTTGAAAGATGCTACCCTCTTGGACTTTGTTGATTCCCTTGAGGTACTTGAAAGTTTCTATCATGTCCTCCCCTCCCTCCTTTCCTTGAGGCTATACATATTAAGCTCCTTAAGTCTCTCTTCATATGTCTTCCGGTGCAGACCCTGCACCATTTTAGTTGCCCTCCTCTGGACAGCTTCCATCCTGTATATATCTTTGCGGAGATTGGGTCTCCAGAACTGCGCACAGTACTCCAGATGGGGTCACCAGCTGTCTGTACGGAGGATAATAACTCCTGTTTTCTACTGGTGATGCCTCTCCCTATGCATCCCAGTATCCCCCCAACCCTCCTTGCTGCCCTCTCACATTGCTTGCCCACCTTTAGGTCATCTGATATGACTACCCCAGGTCCCTTTCCATTTTTGTTGTTGTTAGTATCTCACCCCCCATTGTGTACTCTTCCCCTGGGTTTTTGTTTCCCAGGTGCATTACCTTGCACTTCTTAGCACTGAATCTAAGCTGCCATACATTTGACCATTCCTCTAACCTTGCCAAGTCCTTCTCATCCTTTCCACCCCACCCTGTGCATCAACTCTGTTGCAGATCTTAGTGTCATCTGCAAAGAGACATACTTTCCTTCCAGTCCCTCTGCAATGTCACTTATAAGGACATTGAAGAGGACCAGTCTAATACTGAACCCTGTGGTGCCCACTAGTAACCCTCCTTTCTTCTGAGTGGACTCCATTTTCTTCTCTCTGTGTCCTATTCTCCAGCCAATTCTTTACCCAGGCTGTCATCTTGGGACCCACTCAGGCTCAGGCTAACTTATGTATTAATCTTTTGTGTGGGACTGTGTCAAATGCCTTGCTAAAGTCTAGGTAGGCCATGTCCACAGCCCCTCCCTGATCTACTACTTTGGTCACCCAGTCAAAGAAATCTATCAGATTCATCTGGCATGACCTTCCACTGTGAATCCATGCTGTCTAGGGTCTGTGCCCCTCTGGTCTCCTAGATACTCGACAATTCTTTCCTTCAAGTGATTCCATCATTTTCCCTACCACTGAGGTTAAACTAACAGGTCTGTAGTTTCCTGCTTCTGCCTTGCTCCCACTTTTGTGAGAGAATCACATCTGCCCTCCTCCAGTCCTTGGTACCACCCATCCACCATGATTTGTTAAAAGGGTAGTCAGTGGTGTCACTAGTTCTACCCTTAGCTCTTTTAGAATTCTGGGATGAATCTCATCAGGCTCCATTGCTTTGTCCACCTTCAGTTTTAAGAGTTCTTTCAGAACCCTTTCTTCTGTAAATGGGCTGGTATCAACTTCTGTATCAGAGTGTTACTACTGTTTGTTTTATGTACCTCCCTCTTCATTTGTAAATGCTGAGCAAAAATATTTGTTTAGTATCTCTGCCTTTTCACAGTCTCCCTCTGCCCACCCTCCCTCCCTTTATTAAGCCTCACTATCCCTCCCTTGGTCTTCCTTTGCCCCCTGATGTAGCTATAAAAGGTTTTATCCCCCTTCTTAACTGAGTTGGCTATCTTTTCCTCGGTTTGGGCCTTTGCTGTTTTGACTGCCTTCCCAGCCTCCTTTTGCTTGAACTGATACAGTTCTCTATCCTGCTCCTTCTGCAATTCCTTGTACTTCCTGAATACTTTCTTTTTCTCTTGAACCTTCACTGCCACTTCCTTTGAGAACCATAGTGGTTTCTTACATCGTCTTGTTTTGTTTATTTGCTTCACACAAAGGCTCGTTACCTCTGTGATGGCAGTTTTCATTATTCTCCATTGTTCTTCCACCCCTCCTTCCTGCCCATTTGCTAGTGCATTCCTTAGGCTCTCACCCATTTTGGCAAAGTCAGCCCTCCTAAAGTCCAGTACTTTTGTCTTTGTATGGACAGCTCTATTGCTGTGTTTATTGTGAACCATACTGTTCGATGGTCACTAGTTCCCAGATGGCTACCCACTTCTACATCTGTGATCCTCTCTCCATCTCCATTTGAGAGAATCAAGTCTAATATTGCTCCCTCACGAGTGGGCTCCAGTACTAGTTGTCTAAGGCATGCCCCCTGTAGGGCATCTAGAATAACTGCACTCTTCGAAGTGGCAGCTGCAACTGTGCTCCAGTTAACATCTGGCATATTCAGATCACCCATCAGCAATATCTCCCATTTTTCTGCCATTCTAACTATACTTTCTATCATTTCCTTGTCCATTTCCTCCCCCTGAGAAGGGGGTCTGTATACAACCCCTGTGCGGATTGTGGTGCCATTGTCTGTCTCAAATTTACCCACAGTGCTTCTTCCCTCCCTGTTTACCCTTTTGTTCTGTTGCTTTTTATTCCTTCCCTTATGTAAAGAACTACTCCTCCTCCTCTTTTACCCTCCCTGTCCCTCCTGTAGATAGTGTATCCTGGTATGTTTATGTCCCAGTCATGGTTTTTGTATACCGTGTTTCTGTGACTGCCACGATATCAGATGTTCCTCCTCCATCAAGACCACTCAGGAAGCTTGTTACCCAGACTACGGGCATTGGTACTCATTGCTCTCCATTTTTGATGGCTTTACCTTCTGTTGCAGCATCCCCCACTGACCGTTCTACCTCGGTCTTTTTCTCATTTAGTACCCTGTTTTGTAGGGAGAGGCTGGGATTTTCCTGCTGCTTGTCAGTGCCTCCCCCTTTGACTAGTTTAAAAGCTTGCCAATGAAGCATTTAAACCGATTGCTCAAAAGACTTGTTCCCTTCCTGGACAGATGCAGACCATCCTGCCAGTATAGGCTGGTGTCCCTTCAGGTGGAACTTCAGGACCCAATGAAGCCGAACCCTTGTGCTCCCCACCATTTTTTCAACCATTCATTAAACTGCATGGTGCCAATTACCCTCGCCTCCCCCATGCCTTTGACAGGCAGCACCTCTGAGAAGGATACTGTGTATGCTTTCGTGTCTGAGCCCTCCCAGCTCTGCAATGTCCTCCTGCACTGCTCTAATCTCATGATGAGCCAAGTAATTTGTCCCTAGGTGGACAATTATGTCCAGCTCAGAATCCCTTGCAGCTGTTCTTGTGATCCTGAGGATGCGCTTCCTGTCCCTTCAAGCCATGTCACCAGGCAGGCACCTTACTTCAGTTTTCCCAGCTCCCCGCAGTTCTATACCCCTAATAATTGAGTCCCCCACCATGAGCTGCTTCCTTTCCCTATGGTGTCCTCTGCCTCCTTCCTGTGGGCCTCTCTTGTGACAGTTGTCATCAGTCTTCTCTGTGGGTGCATCCATGGGGAGCTATGCTCCCCCAGAATATGTATATGGATTGTGGGTGGAACAATTGACTGGGTGTGCCTCTGTTCACCATCCTCCACCCTCCCTGGGCCCTGTGGTCCAACTGCTGTGCTTTCTTCACAACCTCTGAGGTAGTGGTGGTGGCGCTAGTGCTCCCTGGATGGGAGGTTTCTCCTACTGTCCAGTGTGGCCTGGGGGAAGGTTTCCTTACTACTGTCCAGTGCAGCCTGAAGACGGGCAACTTTCTCCCTCAGGGCAGATAGTTGTCTGCAAATAGGGCAGCATCTCAGCCTCCAGAAAGACTCCTGGAAGACTGCTGCCCCACAGCCATTACATTGCACTACTCCCCACATGTTTATCTACCTTTTTGTTTGTTTGTTTGTATTTGTGTGTGTGTGCATGTGCATGTGTGATTTGTTATATAGAAATATATATTACACAATGTGTATGCTTATATTGTCAGTGCAGTATGCTAGAGAGGATATGACAGTGAAATGCACCTTGAACTCAAGGAAATGATGTCAAAACCTCAGGTATAAACGAACTATTTCCAGGGGTGGGTGGGGTGAGGGGTGGGAAGGGGTTGGGCCTAAACTGTGCCCTCACAAAACAATCAGCTAAAAGCTCTCACCCACCGCTGCGATGAGTGCCTTCCTGTCAGCAAGATACCCTACACAACAATTTGACAGAGAAACTACCCTGCTAATCAAACAGAGAAAAACCCAGACATCCAAGTCAGACACAGGTAAACCTCTCCAGCCCCAAAACAGCCTGGTGGTTTGTTAGCCACAAAGGAAAATCAAATATGCAGTTATTTCAGCCCTTCTGAGGATGCTGACAAGATAAGCAGTTTTAAAAAAAACCTTCCTGAATTAAAAACTAAAATAAACACAAAGCAATATCACTTTAAAAGTGAGGAAAACTTCTCTCAGATGTAAGCAAGAGAGAGAGATTAGTTACAGATATTTAGTCCAAAATAGTATATCCCACGCAGCTTCTCAGTTGTTTCAAAAGCACACCCTGTACACAACTTGGAAGAAGATGGACTTCTGTCTCAAACAGGACCACACCACTAGTTTATAGTAATTGAACAATGCTGAAATGGTCTAGCTAGACAATTGCCTGTGATGCAGACCTCTGACTTGTGAAGACAATTTCCACTCAGGCTATGTCTGGCATCCAATTACAAACTGCAGCTTTTGCTATTTTAAAATCACACAACCCCACCAAAAGTTGCAAAATATATTGATGCAGATTCTCACAGAATTCTAGTAATCAGTCCAGTTAGCCACAAAGGAAAATCAAATATGCAGTTATTTCAGCCCTTCTGAGGATGCTGACAAGATAAGCAGTTTTAAAAAAACCCTTCCTGAATTAAAAACTAAAATAAACACAAAGCAATACCACTTTAAAAGTGAGGAAAACTTCTCTCAGATGTAAGCAAGAGAGAGAGATTAGTTACAGATATTTAGTCCAAAATAGTATATCCCACGTAGCTTCTCAGTTGTTTCAAATGCACACCCTGTACACAACTTGGAAGAAGATGGACTTCTTTAGGTTGTGAGGTGCACCTCGAGCTACAGTGCCACTATTTTCTCAATAACCTTCTCTAAAAATGGGAAGTTGGAGACAGGTTGATAATTCACCAGGACTTCAGGGTCAAGTAATGGTTTCTTTAGGAGGGGCCTCACCAATGCCTTCTTCAAGGCATCAGGGAACACCCCTCCAAAAGGGAACACCAGATTATCCTAGCAATCACTGGACCAATGGTCCCAGTGTATCCCACTAGGAGATGGGTTGGGCCGGGTCCACTCAACAACCTTAGCCACCTCCACTTGCCTAAGCCCCTTCCAGACAATAGGAGTGCCCATGCTTCCATAAGGCAGACCACTGAGGGGCAAACCTTGCACAACTGGGGAGATCCCGGACTGGATAGCAGACACCCTGTCAGAGAAAAACTGAGCAAACTCATTGCACATTGTAATTGAAAATGTTGTTTTCGGCTGCAACAGACAGACTGGATGGAGAAGTCTGTCCACAGTCTGAAAAAGCTGAGCTGGTCAGTTGCTCCCTGCAGCAATCTCCCTGGACAGGAACTCTGCCTTCTTATGATTAATTGCCCCTTGGTACTCTTGTAGTGAGCTTGTAAGGCCAGTTTGTCCTCCTCAGAATGGGTCCTCCACTGGTAACACTCCAACTTCTGACCCTTGATCTTCATCTCCTTGAGACCCTCATCAAACCATGGGGGTCTCAAGCGAGGAGATCTGGGTCACATAAGTATCGGTGCAATGGCTTTAAGTGCTTTGGAGATGGCCTTATTATAGGCATTCACCACCTCACCCATGCCAATTGCACAAGCAGTACTCATACCAGATAGATCTACTACCACCAAAAGTCCTTCTGAGGATAATCCCCTCAAAGGGCAACAGCTGACCATCTCAACACGGGAGGGACTATCAGGGCATCCCCAAATAGGAACTCTACTGTGCAGTGATTGGACCAAATGACCTGATCAGTCTTGAGGTTCATGACCTCAAGCCCCAGTAAGAATAGCAAGTCCAAGGTGTGGCCATGGTGATGGGTCACAGAAGCAACTGCTTTTATCAGGTCCAGTGATGTTATCAACTGGAGGAGGTCACATAGAAACATAGAATTTGATGGCAGATAAGGACCGCTTTGCCCACCCAGTCTGCCCATTTCCCCACCTAATGGATAAGCTGCAGATCCTAGTTAACCAGCAGCCTACTTGTGATGTGAGGCTTTGTTCTCAACCCAGGTGTTGAAGTCCCCCAAAATTAACCATCTGGGAGCCAGCCCAGTAGTGCTGAGAGTTGAGGCACCGAATGCCTTACCTAGTGCTATGCCGGTGACCTAGGTTTGGGAACAACCTTGGGCTATCAAGGTGCCGGTGTGGGGGGAGCAGGATCAAGCATAGCTGGCAGTCTGCTCTCCTCTCCTGGGGGAAGTGGGTTGGGTTGTCATCCTCCCATAGTTGCTTTCCCACTGGGTGGAGGTCTGGTGGGATAGTGTACAGTAGGTGGAGAAGGAGGCAAGGTTGGGAGGGTGAAAGGGGCTGAGCTGGTGCCACAGTGTGCATGGGTGCCTCCATATGCATGTATGACTGTGTGCCAGGGCCTCAGGTAGGGAAGTGGGACACTACTGCCTTCAAAAGAAAAAAAAAAATATATATATATATATATATATATATATATATATAATAATTAACCATCTGGGGGACTCCAACACCCTGTTGATGACAAACTCCATGACCTCCTGCAGGAAATCTCCCCCTCCTCCTGCCCCAGAGGGCAGTAAACAAGGAGAATCCTGCATCCCACACCCCATGCACCACTACACATTAAAAGGATGACTTAGAACCCACTGGCTGCATGGCAAAGTTCAGGCTGGATCTAAAGCAGATGGCCACCCCCAGATTCCTGCATTCCTTCCTCAGGCAGTGCACCACACAGTATCTGATGTGGATGGCCACCTCCAAACTGGTCTGGCATCATTTCCTAGCTAGGTCTCCATAATGCAAGCCAGATCAACAGATGAAATCATGTCCACCATAATTGTGGTGACCAAAGGGGACTGGTGGAGACTCATGCCTGCCAGTTACCTGCCCACTTGGTCTGGTGAGAACCTTGGGAATGGGCACCAAATAAGTCAGGCTTCTCTCCTGGCTCCATTTAGCCCCAGGGCATCTCCTGCTCCTTACCACCCTGATCCTGCTCACCTCCACTGTGCTCACAGCACCCCACCACCATCCTCCATGCTCCCTGGTTATACTGACCTCCTGACAATGACATACCTCTGTTGCTGGAATAGAGAAATCAGTAAAGGGGTAGAAGTCATGCAGCAGGGGCAATACAGATGGGCCTATAGCTCTGGCATATCTTCCTGTGCTAAACCAGTAATCAAAACCCTATTTAGAGCTAAAATGTATAGCAATATAGACTAAAACCTTATGGCAGCCTAAAAGATAACATAAAACACAACCAAAGCAAATGCCAGAAATCTATCTCTACACATGCATCCCTACACACTCGTACCTTACAGTACAAAATTTCCTATTCACATTCAAACCACTCTCAAACACTAACCCACACCTACCCCAACCAATCCAAAATGCAAATAAATTTAGAACATCCCAAACCCACTAGCATACAGTACTAACAACAGTAGACTAAACTTAACATTTACAAGAGACTCAAATGCAAAAGTGCTGTAAGAGTAAATTGAAAGAGAGAGAACCAGCTCCTTTAAGGAGCCATGTCCAAAGTTAACTGCAAGAAATGTCACTAAAAAATCACCAGAGGCAACAACCTCGGCAGTCTAAGCAGACGTGCAATAGTCAACAAGTTCCCCAGTGCAGCTCTCACCTACAGTGTACTGAAGTAAGATGACTCCAAAGAATGGTGCCCTCACCATCACTGTCTTAGGATATACAGTACAGTGCAATTATCAGCCTACTGAAGCTTGGTGATTCATAAATGCAGTGAGGATTTCAGGAGCCAGATATCAGTTTCCCTAGTGCTGCTCTCATTAGAACTAGGGTAGACAGATAATTTCAGCGAAAAGTTCGAATACTCAAGAAGCTCTTATCCTCAGGTCTTCAAGGTAGTGTCCCTGAAACATTAACACCTCTCTCACTGATGTTGCATGATAATTCAGACAGATGGCAAAGTCATGCTCAGTTCAAATAAACACTCCTTATGTCATTCTGGAGGAGTATATCTGAAGCTCAGAAAACCAAACAGTTGGAGTAGCCACTTCAGCTGCAGATTTCAAACACTCATATTGTGCACTCCAGCTGCAGTTCACAGTCCTAGCCTGCGTGGTGACAGCAGATTCCCCACCATTCAGGGAACTCTTACCTTGATGACCACTGCTTCGCAATTCCAATCAGCTCCCCTCCTCATCTCTGACGACAAACTCCAGCGTATGAAAGACAGTGCAAATAACAATGATGACACTATTGCTGAAATTGGGTCCTCCAATGTCCACTCCTCACAATCTCTTCACAGCACTTCAGCAGGGGTCCTTAGTAAAAAAAAAAAAAACACTAATTCCTAAACACTAAATCAACTGCCCAATGCTACCTGCAGCTAATGCTCTACTCCTTACTTCTATCTAAAATAAATATTAAAACTTATGATAAAAACACTCTGGACAACAGCAGTCACAGAGTTAAAGATTCTCCTAAACAGATAAATTAGATAAGAGTTGAGCAGAAAACCGGGAAATTAGGATCCCCTCAGAGCCCTTGCAGAGGGCAACCCAGCCTGTCCACCATCTTGCTCCCTCTCATCAAGTGCAGCTTGTTCATCTGCCAGACTGGTAACCATCTCACACAGCACAATGATCCTGGAGTATTTTGCAGACCATACTGTGATTGGTCTCAAGGAAGATATCCATTACTCTGTAAGAAACAAAAGAGAACAATATGGCCAGATCTAGCAAATTGTGCAATAATCTACCTCAGTTGACAACATTTAAGTGTATAATCAGAACACATATTAAGTGCAGTTCTAGGAATAGTCACTGACCAAAGAACACTGCTAAGTCCTGTAAATGTGGAATGGCATACATTTCTCAAAATGAATGCTGACAATTTCCCACTTGTCCCGAACACAGAAGCCTGCAACATACCAGTGTGTAATTGATGTAATACTGCTTATCTTATTTGTTGAACGTCTTTGCTTTTTAATTCTGGAGCCCTAGCCAACTCTGGTTAGGAGGAGGAGTTGTAGTTTCACCAGGTTACTTCCTGGACTACACCTCAGTGATTTATTTGATTTATTTTATTTTATTTTAAAACTGGGGGTTACTGAGCCAATTAACATCACAAGAAGGCACAGTACTGGGATATTTTAATCATTCACAAAGCTTTTTCATAAAAAATTATCGGAGGTGTAGCGCGACCCGAAATTATACTTCTGGGTCTCTTGGGGCTATTTTAAGCTGCCCTGCAGCGTGCGCTTTTTCCCTGCTCAATTTGTATGAAACATTCAGTGTATCTGTAATATACCAGTGTGTAATTAATGTAATACTGCTTGCCTTATTTGTTGAACATCTTTGCATTTTAATTCTGGAGCCCTAGCCAACTCTAGTTAGGAGGAGGAGCTGTAGTTTCACCAGGTTTCTTCCTGGACTACACCTCAGCGATTTATTTGATTTATTTTATTTTATTTTAAAACTGGGGATTACTGAGCTGATTAACATCACTAGAAGGCACAGTAGTGGGATATTTTAATCATTCACAAAGCTTTTTCATAAAAAATTATCGGAAGTGTAGAGCGACCCGAGATTATACTTCCAGGTCTCTTGGGGCTATTTTAAGCTGCCCTGCAGTGAGTGCTTTTTCCCTGCTCAATTTGTATGAAACATTCAGTGTATCTGCAATATACCAATGTGTAATTGATGTAATACTGCTTGTCTTATTTGTTGAACGTCTTTGCGTTTTAATTCTGGAGCCCTAGCCAACTCTAGTTAGGAGGAGGAGCTGTAGTTTCACCAGGTTACTTCATGGACTACACCTCAGTGATTTATTTGATTTATTTTATTTTATTTTAAAACTGGGGGTTACTGAGCCAATTAACATCACTAGAAGGCACAGTAGTGGGATATTTTAATCATTCACAAAGCTTTTTCATAAAAAATTATCGGAGGTGTAGCGCGACTCAAGATTATACTTCCGGGTCTCTTGGGGCTATTTTAAGCTGCCCTGCAGTGAGTGAGGTGAGCTTGAGCGGGGCGAGTGCACAGCGTCGTGCGTAAAGACGTGCACAAAGACACGTGCGTCAGCACGTGTTATGCATGTTGTGCATTTGGAGTAAAATATCATAAAGACATATTTATTTAAAGATCAAGGTTACATCAACTTAAATTTGGTAAGCAACAAGTTGATAAAGTTGTGATACACAGATAAAGAAATGGCCAGTGTTATATTAATTACTGAAGGGAGAATAGGTACTAGATGCTTATTATGCAATATGTTTGACTTTGAGTTAGAGAAACAAAACATTGAATCCTTTATTTGTAGTAAATGTATAAAGATTCAAGAACTTGAGGACAAAATTAAACTGTCTGATGATAGATTAAGAATACTTGAATGTAGTCAAATGGAAACAGCTAAAAGGCTACAAATAACGGAAAATCAAAAGCCAATGGTAATATCCAGTGGTTGCTCAAAACACACAATTATCCAATCTGATATGGTGACTAGAAAGAGACCAAGACAGGAAGGAAATGGATCTGATTCTGAAGATTATTAGTTCACTGTTCAATATAAAAAAAACATCTAAAAGAGGGAGAAAAGCTAACAATTTTCATTTACCTTTACAGAATAAATTTGATCCATTATTAATAAATACGGACATAGAAGAGGCTGGGGATGTGGAAACTGTAGTATCATTGTCAATAAATGATTTAGAAAATTCTGCAATACCTGTAAATGGCAACAATAGTCATACACAAGTTAATCTTATTAATTTTACAGAGAATAACTCTAGAGATGTGGAAAATACAGATATAGGGCCTCTGAGTCCGGGTAACACTGTACAGACCCAGATTTTTGTATTAGGGAACTCCTTGTTATCTAATGTAGATAGAATAATACGTAACCCCAACAAAGCTACTCGCGCATTATCTTGTTTTCGAGATGCCCAGATTAATGACATAGGTAGAATGAGTAGATGGATTTTACGAGGCTGTAGCAAAAAGGGTCTTGTAATAATACATGCTGGGGTCAATAATATATGACATCAGAGCATACAACAGATTAAGGAAGCTTATGTTGGTATGTCAAATATTTTGGCCGAAATAGGAATCCATACAGTGTTTTCTGAGATTCTTCCGGTACCTAGAGCTGACCATTTTTTAATGAATAAAATCAAGCATATAAATTGTTGGCTCCGGGAGTGGTGTCTTAAACAAAATATAAAGTGCTTAACTCATTGGTAGCAGTTCCAGTTAAATGGTACTTATTGTGCAAAGGATGGATTACATTTAAGTAGAATGGGCAAGGAAGTTTTGGGACATGAGATTAATTCAGCAATTGATATTTTTTATGCAATGTTCCAGGGTGGGAATAGATATTGATATAATTACGAATGAGCACAACTTAGCACAGAATTTTGTTAAATCTACATCTTGCATTTGTGAAAACTATCAAACATCTAAATTAAATCTACTTCTTCTAAATGCTAGGAGTTTGTGTAATAAAATGAATGAACTCCAAATTGTCTTACTTAATGAAAATATTGATATTTGTGGTGTCACCGAAACCTGGTTTAATGAAGATCAATGGGGACAAAATATCTGTGGATACACCCTTTTTAAGAATAATTGTGTATACTCAAGGGGAGGAGGTGTTGCCTTTTATGTCAGGGAAGATATCAAATGTACAGAAGTCACTATGAATAGTAATTCTTCTCTAGGCTTTGAAATGTTATGGATTAAAATTCATAATAAACAATGTCCAGTTATATTAGGGGATATGTTATAGGCCACCATCTATGGATCCTGTGAATAATGAAAACTTTTGTAATTATTTGGAAAATGTAAATATAAATGCTGACACTATTCTGATGGGCGATTTCAACTATCCTGGAATAAATTGGTCAAATGGAATAGGTTCAAATAAACAGGAAAATAGATTTATTGGTGCATTTTCCCATTTAGGATTAGACCAAATTGTTAACATCCCAACAAGAAATAATAATATTCTGGACTTAATATTTACTAATGTTAAAGAAGGCATTGATTCCCTAGGTTCTATGGCTCCAATAGGTAATAGTGACCATTTAATGGTTAAATGGTCAATTGATTTTTATATTAATAAGTCTAATGGTATAACCCAATTTAGAAATGTCAATAAGGCAAATTATATAGCAATTAAAGAATACCTATTGAGGTGGAATTGGAAAAATGAATTATATGGATTACCAGTGGAAGAAATATGGCAAAGAATTAAAGATAACATTGATTTTTGTATTTCAGAGTGGGTACCAATTAGAGTTAAATATATTAGAAACAAAAGGTTTCCACCTTGGTTTACTAATAAAATAAAAAGGTTAGTGTTAGCTAAGAAAAAGGCTTTTAATAAATACAAGAAAAATAAATCCGAATCTAATTGGTCTAAGTTTGTTCTTAAAGCCAACAAATCAAAATATGCAATTGAAAAAGATAAAAAAGATTTAGAACTAAATTTAGTTAGTAATCAAGGTGATAATAGGGAAAAAAATTCAATTATATTGGTTCCTTAAAATCTTCTCCTAATTTAGTCGGACCTATAAAAATCAATGATGAGATTATAAATAATGAACAAATTATGGCAAATAAATTTAATCAATATTTTACTAGTATATTTAAAAAAATGACATTTTATTGGATGTGAATCCTTCTGATTTTGATCCTATAATTGAATTTACTGTGGCTGAAACGTATAGCATTATGAATTCAGTTAAGTCTTCCACATCTGTTAGACCTGATAATATTCCCTCTATATTTTTAAAAAAATGTTTCTTATGAGCTAGCAGGTGTGTTAACTTTTCTATTTAATGAATCGTTGGAAAAGGGAATTGTTGTTAAAGAATGAAGAGATGCTTTAGTCATCCCTATTCATAAGAACGGTTCAAGGCAGGAGTTAAAAAATTATAGACCTATAAGCTTAACGTCTTCTGTATGTAAAATTATGGAAAAACTTATATTAAATAAAATTAATAAACATACAGGGCCAGATATTCAAAAGGATTGCACCATGCGCAATAGGGTTGCGCCTGCGCAAGTCCAAACTTGCTCCATTCTGCGATATTCAGCAGGAGGCAGTTGCGCCACAGAAAACATGCTGAGCAACAGCGCAATGCAAATGAATGCATGCTGAACTGAAGGGGGAGGAACGATGCATAAACTGCACAGCCCGATATTCAGCCGGGCTGTGCAGAGTTGTGCAGGCACAACCCCCAAACTTCGCCTGCAGGACTTTGAGCCAAAAAAAAAGGCTTAAGTCGAGGGCCACCCACAGGTGAGCTGCTGTAGTGCAGGCGAAACACAGCAGCTGCCACCTATAGCTGGCCCCCAACCCAGTCCCCTGTGCCCCCGCTAAAACCCTCCTTTCATCTCCTCCCCAACCCTCTCTCCTCTTCTCTAAGAACCCTGCATTACAACACAACAAATACAAAATTTCCTGAGGAGAAACTCCCTGCTGATTCAGCTCGTGTCAGCCCCATCTATAACCGTGCCCCTAAGTCCCCTACTCCCACCCTCAAGAGTTAGTGTGTTCAAAAACAGGGTTTTGCAAGGAATATCCACATGACCAAACAACTAGTGGGAACTGAGAGGTATTTCCCAAGCCAAACAGAACTTGAGCACGTGCAAGAATCTTCAGCCTGAGGCCAAAAGTCTTTAATCCATCAGGCTTTGCCAAATAATTCTGGCAACAGGTTTTGAGCTCTGCTGTGGCTTGCTCCACTGATTCAAAGGAATGCCAAGAGTCCCTGCATAGAATCTGCAAGTTAGCCGGGTATAGCATTTTAAACTTAATGGTGGCTGCCAAAAGCTTGACAATCACAGGATGGAATGCAACTCTTTTCTGCCTTGTTGCTACTGGTAGATCTTGTGATACTCGGAGGCACTGTACCTCCTAGAAGATTTCTGTAAGGCCCCTGCACTTCTTTAAAATATACTGTTTATCCAGGCAGTTCAGGAGTTTCAGAATAAATGGTCAAGGCGGTGCCCCTGGTGGTGGCTTAGGGCGTAGAGAGCGGTGAGCCCTTTCAACAATATAACAGGTATGGTTAGGGGAAGGTCCAGCTTTACCAATGTCCTCTGTGCAAATAAATGGAGATGTAGTTTCTGCCTCCTCAGGTAAGCAAAATAACCAAATAGTTTCTCTTGCTCCTTCCCTCAAGATCCTTTAGTTTGTTCTCCATTTTACTGTCCTTTGTCTCAGGCGCACAACTTCAGGGTCTGTTTCACGCCATGTCCCTGAGAGGTAACTCATGTTTCCACATCGCCACCCTCCTCACAGTGTTGTTTAGATCCTCTCTCAGTGTTTTAAGCTCTTCTGAAAAGATTTCATAAATTCTTTGAGAGAAATCATCTCCACTAGAAACATTTCCTTGGGGAGGGGCCGCACTGTAGTAGTAGAAGTGTTCCCCAAAGGGAGCTCTATGTGCCTTGGCCTTTTGGCAGTTTCTCTGGTGTTGCAAGTGGTGTGAGGTCACAATTGCTGCATCTTCACTTCCATTCGATTATACAGCGTGGCTCAAAATGTGAAAACCTACAACCAAAATGCTGCAGGAATGTAGTAAAGATAATGACAACTGTTAAGGGTTGCCAAATGTACTTTAAAACCAAAGGAATCAATAAGGCAGGAGCGAGGTAAAGGTTTACCACTAGCTACGAGGCATCACGTGACTTCTGTCTGGTCTTTAGCTTTCCCAGCTTCTGACTCTACCTACTTTCCTCTTTTGCATTATTTTTAATTGTCCATCTCCCATGATGGCTCTCTCCTCTGTATCACAGTCATCATCATAACTTGGTGTAACTGTCTGCACATTTTCAACCTTCTTTGCTGTCTCCTCTTCCTATTGCCTGTGCTTCCTTTTCTCCTACTTCTTCCCGCTTCTCCTCCACTTCAATATCTTCTTCCCCTTCCCCATTCCATCTGTCTTTTTCTCATGTGAGTCTTCAGGTTTTTTGGGGGGGTCATTTTCATCCTCCTCTGCAACATCACTCTCATATCGCCCTTGCTCAGACAGCTCCACATGTATATCCTCCTCACTGGCATACTTCTCCACTATAAGCTGCTTCGGTGATGGTACTGCTGGCTTGCCTGTATATAATTGTAGGTTGTTATATCTCACCTTGCCACTATTGCCCTCTGGTCCATCCAGCCTGCCCAGCCCTACCTATTACTCTTGCAATAGTCCTAATGACCATTTTCTTTTCTTGGGTGACAAAGTAACAGTAGTATCAGTACCAGACCCAGACCCAGACTCACTGTCACCTTCAACACACAATTATTAAGCATCAGCAGTTGGGCTTGGTGTTGCTACTATTGTTGCTGCTGCCTGATTTGGGAGTTGGAGTGGACAAGGGCACAATATAGTAGATCAGGGTGGAAAGGTAGTTGTCCACACCCACAACAGAGGTGGCTGTAGTGGCCGTGCCACTGGCACTGGCATCTGATGTTGTTTCTTGTTAACCCAAGATAAAAGAGAGGAGGGGAGGCTTGCCTTACAGCTTGAGATGGATGGCTTGTATCCCCACGGGTAGAGGGCATCAAAATACTTAAAGGAGTAACACTGAAAGACCTGTGTACTTCAGGTTTGCTATGGGGCTTTTATCATCACTGGATGTCTGGGACTATTTAGGAAAGTTGCTGTTTGCTGTGGATGTTGAACGAGTTGACACCTGGGGACAAATGAACCATGATTTCTGTGGCTGGACTATCACATGCCCAGCCCTAATCTTTCTGTCAGGTATAGTCCCTGTCCAACCACTATGACTACCTCTCCCTGTCTAGACTCCTTCTCCACCACCACTGCTACAGAACTGGTACTTTCTGGAAATGATATGGTGAAACCTTTCATTGTTCCTTTCTTCCCTTGCAGCCCTTTGTCATCTAGTTCTTTCCTCATAGTTTTGTACCGCATGACAGCAAATATATCCTCTCCACACACACAATAGAACATGTGCATCTGCCCATTGTGTTGCCCACTGACAACCTCCTCCTCATTCTTACTGAGAGACCTGAAGAATCCTGCTTCATATGGTTTTCACAGACAGGTAAAAAATAAAGATGTATTTCTGTGCCCCACACCACCAGCAATCAACTGTCTTGACATTGTGGATGCCAAGACAGTTAAGGAGTTCAAAATATCTTGGGACTGACATAGTGGAATATTGATTCGGGGGGAGGTATTTTATGTTTTTTTGTTTTTTTTTGGCAGTGTACATGGATAGTACTGCATTCAATCCTTCAATGTTGTTGCACTGCGATATGCTTAATAAAATATGTTGAATTTAAAAAAAAATAGTGGAATATTGAAACAAGAGAATATACTTGTGGGGGGTAGGTCAAATAACAGGCAGACTAGATGAATCACATGGTCCCCATCTGCTCTCATGTTCTTATGTAAATTATTTGTCAAAAAAATCCTTCAAACTCCTCACAGCATTTTTTTCCAGTCTGATAAATGGGTGTTTACTCACCTGGTAAAGGTGATTGTGTTGGTTGGCATCCATGGCACTCCAGTCATTACCTCATGGGTTATAGCCCACCTGATAGGCTAGTGATGCACATGACCCAGATCAAATTTCTAGCATATCCAGGTCCCAGGAACCCCTGCTCTCCAGTTCGAATCTTCCATAGCTGAAATCAAGGTTAGTTAGTGTAAAGAAGAACATATCGCAGGCACAATCATCTGAAAAATTAAAGAGAGAGGATCAAAGAGCCAAGTAGAATGCGATCTATGGAGGGGTACCGACGGGCCGGCTGAAATCTTATTCCTCTAGTCTGTATATGGATTAGTCTCAGCTCAAGGTCCGACTGGTAATAGTTCTAGAGCAAGACAACTTGCTTAGTCCCTGTTGGGTCTACCATGGGGGTCCCCTTGATCATTCCCGGTCACTCTGAGCACTTGGATGGGAGGGCCTTGGAGTGCCATGAATGCCAACCAACACAATCACCTTTACCAGGTGAGTAAACACCCATTGTGATTGGTTAGCATCCATGACACTCCAGTCATTACCTCATGGGAGATAAGAAGCAGTAAGAACCCAAGGGTGGGAACCGAGTGGTCTAAGAGTGAAGGGCTGAGGGTGTCACCGTGGGGGGTCTGGGCAGCAAGTGGGCCCTCTGGCCCGTGACTGGGCCAGCAATAGACAAATAGGTGTCTGGCGGAGTGGAGGAAGGACTCCGTGTAGCTGCCCTACCTAGGTCCCCCGAGGCTGCAATAGCTCGTTGCCACCAAGCGTGGCGATCGCTCTGGAGGGGTGAGCCTGAACCCCTGTGGGAGTTGGAGTCAATCGGCTAGCAGGCGCCTCATTCTGGGCGACTATCCTTAGCCAGGTGATTCTCCTTAGTCATCCCCCAATGGGACTTGGAGGCTGTTCTGCTCTGCCACCCGACCTGCGAGATGGCAGCAGACTCTCTGTCTTGTGGAAGGCTCGGGTTCGGTCAGAGTCCAGAGAGGTGAGACCCGCTACAGGTAATGTGGAGTCACAGTGGGGCCCCTGTTGGGCCCTTCCTCAAAACGGTTAGTTTGATTGGTTGCCCTCTGTGACAACCAGGGAATTCCCTGGCTGGTAGGCTAGAACCGATGTCCGGCGGATCCCTGATGGGATGAGCACCGACCAGGTTCTGCGCCGGGTAGGGCCCCAAGCCCCCCAGCACTCCTAGCTGAGCCGATTGTCCCCAGATCCAGTCTTGAGGAAGACCCCGACCGAATCCGTTCCACGTGGGGTTCCAATTGGTTACACTGGGGGCCTGAACCCAGGCCTTCACGTGTGAGGTAAGCGTGATGACCACTACACTAGAGAACTTTCTAGCGATGAGCCCAGTCAAGGGACACGTCCCCGATCGGAGGGTCTCTACGATGAGGTGTAGTCTCCCCTACAACTGGTGGCTGCACCCTGAGGACGGAGGGTGTTAGTCTCTCGTCTACTCCCAGTTGGTGGAGCAGAAGGGTGTTAGCCCTGTCGGCCTGCTCGAGGACTATGCCCTGCTCCGGTTACCACTGCTGGAACCGGGCCAAGACTCCCCTAGGTGGGGTGGGCGAGACCGTCTGACTGGGGTGGGTGTTGATGGTGTCATCATAAACCTGCTGCCCCCCGGACCCCTCCTCCCTGGAGCCGGTCCGTGAGCTTCAGGGTCCATGGCGTTGGTGAAGCCCTGACCCCTGAGAGGTATGTCTGTTCGGGAGGGATCCTGAAGCTGACAGTGACCTTCTGCCTGGCTGCTGTGAGTCATGGCCTGCGTGACCGGTATGGTGCCACTATTGGCTGGGTGCCATGACTCCCGTGCCTGGTTGGGGCGGAGGAGTCAGTGGGGGCATAGGGATAGTGACCACTGACCTGATCCCCCTTGCCAGGTGAGCCGTTCCTAGGCAGCTGGAGTCGTGCCCCCTAGTTGTTGAGTGGCCATAGCTCGATTGTCGACCGGGCTAGGATGGGTCGAGCGTGGGCCTGGAGCCGACACGACCACCTAACCAGGTGAATACAACTTTTGTAGGTGTTATGGCGAGCGATACGGTTCTCGCCTCCAGTTGGGTAGAGAGTCCGACTCTAATGGTAGTCGCCGGCCCTGTGGTGTTGCGTCTTCCGGCAAGCTCTCCCGCCGCGGAGTGTCACATCCGCTGCAATGGCGGTTGGAGCGGTGACTCCTGAGGGAGTCCCCATATCAAGTTGGTCTTCACCGTCCATTTGCCCCGGACAAACCTCACTGTGAGGGCGCAGTGCCCTGGCCTGTTGTGAATTTTGCTTGTGTGCCTTGATTTGGAGGAGGGCGTATGGGCCGCCTGGCTCAGGGTGGAGCGCCGTTCCATAGGCCATGACAGGTCCCTGCATGATTGGTCGCGACCCTGGCGACCAGATCAGTGCTCTAACCCCTGAGGCATGGAGCCCTACCGGAATCCTGCTGTTGGCTCTCGGGTTTTAGTTCTTGTGTCCCCTCCTGGGTAGAATTGTGGGTGTTCGCCTTGCTTGTCCTGTGAGCGAGGGGGGGAGCTTTCTTCTCTATTTTCCATCCAGCCGTGGACTACGAGGCTCGTGAGTGTAAGGCCATTGAAGTCATAGGAGTTGTCAGAGTAACCGTAGATGATAGAAAGCTAAGTAATTTGCTCGGGGACCCACAGTACACACATGGAGGCTGTGGGAATCAAACCCAGGACACCACGCTTGCAGGTCAGAGCTTTTGACCACTGTACTATACTGCCTCCCGATATGGGGGAGAGCGGCCATGTGGTCTATCGGTGGTGGAAGGCCTACCGAATGCCTCGTGTGATGTGCCCGGTGGTCAGTCATTGACAGGATGCGATGCCACGTGGTGGGTAGGGTAGGTAGCTATGGGCCTGCGATAGGTCAGGGGCCTCCCTCCGACTTCTTGGTAACAGGGCGTGGGTAGAGAGCGCCCCAAGAGTCTGTTCCATAATAAGAACGGTGCGGAGGGGTCCTCCTCCTAGTTCAGGGGAGGTAACCCTCGGAAAAGAGACTAGGTGCTGAACGGTTTATGGGGTATCCCTTGGTACCGTGACTTGAACCCCCTTATCCGAGCCGAGGGGAGGGGGCGGGGTTCGCACCCCCGCGGCACTACCTCCCCTTGACATCAAGTCATATGCCTGAACTGCGCGGCATTTGGATTGACCTGAGATGTTGCGAGGGAGTAGCCACTGCTACCCCCTGTAGTTCTACCTCGTCCTCGGGATTGGAAACCCCCCGGACTCCGGGGAAGGGAGCTGAGGGCCCTGAGGGAACGGTACGTGAGATCGGATCCTCTGCCTCGGGAGCATTGTCTGCTGACGAGAGGCGCATCCCTGGTTTGGCCGTTCTTGCTTAAGAGTACCAGAGTGCAAGGATTTCCCCATTTTGTGATATGTCTTTAAGTCAGTCACCAGAATCTCCTTTAGAGTGAACTAATGAAAAGGCCCTGCTGAGATCTGAACTCAGGATCTCCTGTTTACTCGGCAGGCGCTTTAACCAACTAAGCCACGGCACCATCATGGTGCTAAGAACCGCATGTAGCCGTCCTTTCTAAGGGCTGCTTGCCTGGCTGGGGCCAACCGGGGAGTGCCCTGCGCCGGGTTCTCCCCGGGCAGGCGACCTGTCTGATTTTTTTTTGGTACAGTGCCGTAGAGGCCTAACCTCTTCGCGGGCCCTGGGTGGAGTGGCAGACTACTTCTCCATGTCCTCGTCGTGCGACGTAAGAGACATGTAGGACAGAGTCCTCAGGGTGGGGACTCTTCTGGCTGCCCCGACCTGTCTGCAGGGGACGGACCCGAGCAGTAGGCCAGGCAATACCTTGTCCCCAAATTTTCTCCCTTTTTTTTTTAATACTAAAAAGACTGAATACAGGTTGTGGAGGAGCTAAGCGGGAGCCCGAACCAGGACAAAGGGAGAGGAAGGTTATGGTTCCACAGGTTCGACACCAGGGCTCGCTATGGGAGGGCACGTGGGGCGACCGGAGAGAGACTACCTTCTCGGTCGCTGTGGGAGGGACCCGGAGAGGTAGGGGACAAGAAGAAAGAAGAAAGAAGAAGAATCGATAGATCTGTTGTGTGGGAGAGGGACTGACTGCGGGTTGTGGGGGAGCTATGAGAGGGCCTCCATAATCCGGGCCAAGGGAGAGAAAGGTTTTGGTCCACGGTTGAAACCAGGGCTCGCTATGGGAGGGAGCCGTGGGACGACCCGGAGAGATAGTACCTTCTTGGGTCGCTGTGGGAGGGACCGGGTGGTAGGGACAAGAGAGAAGAAGAAGGAGGAGGCTCCCAAAAACATTGATAGATCTGTTGTGTGGAGAAAGCTGAATGCAGGTTGTGGGGAGCTACGAGAGGGCCCATAAACCGAGCCAAGGTGAAGATGGTTTTGGTTCACGGTTGAAACCAGGGCTCGCTATGGGAGGAGCCGTGGGGCGACCGGGAGAGAAGTACCTTCTTGAGTCGCTGTGGGAGGGACCGGAGAGGTAGAAGGCAAGAGAGAGAACAGGGGGCGGTGTTATAACCAGGAGAGTGCACTAAGCTGAAGCTTGTTTCCAGATACGACCTGGGAGCACAAGGGCGTTAACCGACTTGCTCAGAGTCACACAGTATGCAAGTGGGTTCTGTGGGATTCAAACCCAGATCTCAGGTTTGCAGCTCAGAGCCTTAAACCACTCGCTATACCCTCCCGGTAGACCTGTTCGGGGAATCCCACGGAAGGCGCTGTGGGGGACCCTACGGCAGAGGAACCCCAAGTATCCGCTGATGGCCCAGGTAACCACCGTCGCCAGCGTAAGCAGGTTAAGAGACTTGCTCAGAAGCACCTGATGTGATGAGCTCGATCGCACCCTGATCCCAGGGTCACACAGTATGCAGAGAGAGCAGTGGGGTTCAGGATCAGGTCTGGGCTGCTGGAAGTCACCAGCTAGGCCCTATACCACTGCGCCATACTGCCTCCTTGCCGGGAGGGGTGGCGAGCCTCGAGGTCGGGGCTGGAGCCTGAAGAAAGGGTTCGAAGCACCCTGATCCTCTAACCTGCAGGCTCCACTTTTTTTTTTTTTTTGAGGGTCTGCAGGAGGCGAGGACTCCCCTGAAGAAAACAGGTCCCTAGCGACACTGGTGCCCCCTTGCCATTGGTGATTCTGCCGAGGCGCGAGGGAACACAGGCTGGATTGGGCCTATACAAAGGGATTCTTTCTCTGCGACGTGGGAACCCCCCCCCGCTGTAGCCAGGTCGCGTGGAGAGGAAACACCCTGGCGTTGCTCTCCCCGCTCAGAGTGGCGGCCTAGCCGGTGGGAGACGCCAGCTGCCAGAGCAGTTTGGTAGAGGGGGAAGCCTGGGGGTGAGGGCCCGGCCGGTGACCTACTAGAAGGCTGGCGAGAGCGAGGAGGCATCGCAACAGAGAGAATGGGGCCGGGATCCTCTGAGGCCCCCTCTGAGGAGGGGTCGAACCAGTACACTAGGATCTGGTTCGGAGCTCAAACCACTGAGCTGTGCCGCCTCTGCACGGCGAAACAACGTGAGCGGCGACTGGACGGCCCGGCGCTCCTCCTAACCTGCCTAGGAGGGATCGAATGGGTGGGAAGAAGACTGCTTCCGGTTGCATGAGGCGTGAAGGACAGATGAGCCGCCGTGAGCTGGCGGTACATGGGCGCTCGAAGCCGACGGCCCGACTCTCCCCCTGCTCCCTTCAGGGATCCTGGTGCAGTGGACCATCGGTCGATCGCGTGGTCGGGTAGGCCGCCGACCAGCCGGCGGTCTGGGAGGCTGAAGGGGGCCCAGCGAGAGAGGGAGAGGCGGCCGCAGGCGAGAGGAGCTACAATGACTGTGTTGAAACAAGGAGGGAAGGGGGGAAGAAGCCGGAATAGTGAGCGCCAGCGGTACTAAAGTGGAGCCAGCACAGCGGGCCCCCCTCCCCCAAGCTAAGGAGCCCATCCTGCGGCGTTACATGAGGGCAGATACCCAAAACTCGTTGCCCCCTTAGCGCAATAAATAAACGGTACCATTTGTATCTTCTGCTGGTAAGGGATAAAATTTTTAACTTTGTATGACTGTAAAGACAGGCATTTTACTTATGGACTACTTGAGCTCAGTACCCTAGCCAGGAAGCAGAGCCTGCTAGGGTACTGATTAATAGCATTCGTGGTGCAAACAAGGCTAGCTAACACTGGGGCTGAGCTAGCCCATATATTTCTCCCAGTTAATTCCCAGGAGAGTTTTTTTTTTTTTTTTTACTGAAACTGCATACATGCCTGCGAGGTTGAATATTGGTTTATATAAATATATCCCATACAGGATCTTACCTGGTAGGAGTAGACAGGGATCCCTGGTGTGCTTCCTGCCTGATCAGATGCACGATTCGAAACTGGAGAGCAGGGGTTCCTGGGACCTGGATATGCTAGAAATTTGATCTGGGTCATGTGCATCACTAGCCTATCAGGTGGGCTATAACCCATGAGGTAATAACTGGAGTGCCATGGATGCCAACCAATCACAATTCACTCTACATCCTCCTGCTGTAGGGGCCAAAAACATAAAATAAAATAAATACAAATAGATTTCTGTGCCCTCTGCACCAACAACAGTCAGTAAATAAAAAGTCAAATAAATCTCTCTTGAATACCCCAGTTTGCTAAATTCACTCTGTCTGCTTCTGCTGCAGTGCCTACAGCTGACTGTACAAGCTCACACTCTGCACTCTCTCATTTCCTCTGCAGTATGAGTTCCTACTTGCCAGCCCGAAACTACACTCTAATGTAGTGAATTAGCTGACTGGAATGATAAGATTCAAGATGCCAGATTAAAAAAGAAACAAAACAGAAAAGATGTTGAAAACCAATTGAGATTTTGCTCCTTTGCAGTGGCTTCCTGATAAGGGTTGAGTCAAAATTTGATTGTTTCTAGTACAGAATCATACAAAACATATAGACCCAGATATTTAAAAGGGTTGCACATGACGCAACAGTGTTGCGCCATGAGCAACCCACTGATGCCTGGCGCTTGATATTCAAAAGGAAAAGTATGGCACAAATCCTGGATCGCCTGAGCATATCAGTAATGTATGCAGGCACAGGTGGGGGGTGTTCCCATGCATAACCTGCACAGCCCGATATTCAGCCCGGGATGTGCAGAGCCATGCATGAGCAACCCCTACTTGCGCCAGCACAAAGTTAAGCCAAAAACAAGGAACAACTGATGGCCACCCATAGGTGAGCTGCCACATTGCAGGGTTCAACACGGCAGCTGCCACCTGTGGGTGGCCACCCGAGTTCCTGCTGCACCTGGCAGCGCCCTACCATGCCCGATCACGGGCATCTGTAAAACCGAAAGACTTCCAATATCCCTGGTGGTCCAGTGGGCCTCTATCTGCCTGATCGCGTGCATTTGTATAAAATAGAATAAGTCATCCTATATCCCTGGTGGTCCGGTGGACCACTCTTTGCCCGATCATGGGCATCTGTGAAACAAAGTCCTATATCCCTGGTGGTCCAGTGGACTGCTCTCTGCCTGATCACAGGCGTCTGTAAAAAAAAGTCCTATATTCCTGGTGGTCCAGTGGACGCCTTCCTGCCCACGGCATCTATTAAAAAAAGTCCTATATTCCTTGTGGTCTAGGGTACTCCTCCCCACCTGCCCAATGAGCCCCACCGCCCGCTCCCCCGTCCAGCTGGCAGCGGCAGCACCCTGCCGCCCACCGACTGACATTTCGGTAGGGTTGCATGCCCATTGCCTGCCAGCGACAATGGGTGTGCAGCCCCCACTGTGCTCATACATTCCAGATATGTGAATGAATCATTCAGTAATATGCAATAATTTGTACTACAATCATATACAGTAATTTCTATAAAGAAGATTCACAGCATACTAGATGATTCTCACTAAACCAATTCTTTTATACTTTGTAAAGGTAGTAGTGGCTTATCGGTTGGACGAAGGACACAGAAAGAGTTCCAGTACTCTGAACCCTTATAAGTAACAGTCTGATTCTCTATAAGAGTGTTTAGCAACTGAATAACAAATTCAACACCTGATGTTGACCTAAGGCTATTTCTAATCAAATGAATTGTAAACAAGTCCTGTAGATAAAGAGGAGTTTTCTGTTCAGCACACTCCATTTTGAGATGAAGGTATGCAAAATGCACTTCTGATCCAGACTGTGCACCCAATGGGATTACAAGTCACAGTGGTAGGTACACTTGGAAGTTGGAGAATACATCTTGCAAGTTTGTAGGACACATATAGTTTAGGAAGATAAGTTACATGCCCTGAAATTATTTCAGATCCATAATCTATTAAAGGAAGAATCATAGACTGAACAAAAGTCAGTCTAATATCGTAATGGTAGTAACTTTCATGTTGGTAAAAAACTCTATTCGAACATTTACCTTTTAACGGTATTTGTTATATGATGGTCCCCTGAAACACTCATCAAGCCACAAGCCTAGATATTTATAGTAGGAAGCACTCTGAAGGATAGAATCATTATGGTAGCAATGATCAAATTAGGACAGGATTTAAAATGACTAAGAGTACCAAACTACATGATCCGAGTTTTGTGTTCATTCAGCATAAGTAAATTATGACAAAAGTTTGAACTTCATTTAATGCCAATTGAAGAGTAGATTACGAGTCTAAAATAGTTGAAATTAATTTGTAAATTATAGTGTCAGTGTAAAAATGATGGGCTGCAATTTTCTGCTTTAGGTTTAAATCATTAACAAATAAATTGAAGAGCAATGCTAGGACAGAGCCCTAAAGATCACCATTGCTCACAGAGCTATCAGAGTGTGTACCATTGAATGAGACCATTTGACGACTGTTGAATAAACAGCTGTCCAACCAGCTATCAAAATTTGAATTTTGACCTAAAATCACCTCTTACAGTGCTCACTCAATTTTTGTAACAAACGTTTATGATTTATTGTGTCAAAGGCCTTGGAGAAACATAGAAATATAGGATCTGTTAGCAGATAAGCACCCAATGGCTCACCTAATCAGCCCTATTTTCCTTATCTGTAGTGTTGCAGACCCTACTCGGTCTCCAGTCTCTACCTCCCTCTGCTAAGATCCCTCTATGTCTATCTCACATGTTCTTGAATCCTGTCACCATTTCTACCTCCACCACCTCCACTGGTAAGCTGTCTCATGCCTTCACCACTCTCTCCATAAAGAAGTACTTCTTCACATTTCCTTAGAGCCTCCCCCTTTTAACTTCATAGCATGACCCCTTGTCCTTGAGCATCTTTTCTGTGAAAATGCTTCCCTCATGTATCTTGTTTTACCTGTGGGCCCAGATATTCAAAGGGTTGCACATGGCGCAACAGTGTTGCACCATCACGGAAGCGACTGATGCACCCTGCGCGATATCAAAAGGAGAAAGTGCACTGCACAAATCCCAATGCGCCGGAGTGCATCAGTAATGTATGCATGTGCAGGTGGGGGGGCCATGGCATACCTGCACAGCCCGATATTCAGCCCGGGATGTGCGGAGCCATGCATGTGCAACCCCTACCTGCGCCAGCACAAAGTTACGCAAAAAAAAAGGAGCAGGTGGCAACCCACAGGTGAGCTGCCATATTGCAGGGGAGCAACACAGCAGCTGCCACTGTGGGTGGCCAGCCAAGCTCTGGCTGCACCTCCGTGGTGGTGCCCACCCCCATGCCCGATCACAGGCTTAAGTTAATGGTGACCATTCACATATCTGAAAATGTGTAATGGGTATGGGCCACGCCCATTGGCTCACGCTGTGGATCAATGGGCGTACAGCCTACCGACGGTGTCGGGTCAGCGGGCGGAGGGGCGGAAGATGGTGGGTGCTGCCCGCTGCTGACCGTGGAGCGGGCGGGGATCATGTGTGGTGGGGAGGGGTCCACTGGACCACCAGGGATAGAGGTTAGATTTATATTTATTTACTTAGCCCACGATCGGGTGGGCTGACAGGTCCACTGGACCACCTGGGATAGAGGTTAGATTTATATTTATTTACTTAGCCCACGATTGGGCAGGCTGACAGGTCCACTGGACCACCAGGGATAGAGACTGGTTATATGTATTTGCCAACCCGTGATCGGGCGGGCAGCGATCACTGGACCACCAGGGATTTATGATTTTCTTTTTTACTGCAGCCCAGATTGAGCTGTGGGCACATTGCCGCACTGCCGGGGTGTCGATCCCAATGGCTGCTGCCTGGCAGGAGTGCCAGGCGCGAAAATCGAGGGATCAGCGCACCTGCATGCAATGGTTACAAAGACATGCAATGGCCCTATGTGCGCATGTACATTATGGCCCCATTTGCATGTCTACTTTTGAATATTGCGGTTGCTGCACCTTGCTCAATGGAACTTGTGCTAGTGCATCCCCATGATCCACTCTGGCCACTGGCGCTGGTGCAGAGCCACTGCGCCATGGGCACTGCGGGTGGCCAGGGTGTGGTATTCAACGATGCTGAGCCATGGCACAGCTCCATTGAATATCACCCAGTCCACGCCCCTGTGCAGCCAAGTTGCGCTGCACTCAGGCTTGCATCATAGCCTGGCGCAGTTTGAATATCTGGGCCGTGAGGTATTTGAATGTCTATCATATCCCCCCTTCCCCTCCTTTTCTCTGGGAAGTACTGTTAAGTTCCTTGAGCCTTAACTCATAGGGCTTTTGATACAGGCTATGCACCATTTTGGCTGCCCTCCTTTGTACTGCCTCCACCTTCTCTATGTCTTTATGGAGTTGGGGTCTCAAGAACTGTACACAGTACTCAAGGTGCAGCCTAACTAGTGATCTGTATAGGGTTATTATTACCTCCCTCCTTCTGCTGGTGATTCCACTTCCTATTCAACCTAGCATCCTTCCAGAGTTTCCCACTGCTTTGTCACATGGCTTCGCTACCTTCAGGTTATCAGAAATGATCACCCCCAGGTCGCTTTTCTACTTGGTAACTGTTAATACCTCTCCTCCCAGTTGGTATGTTGCCCCTGGGTTCTTAAGCCCCAAGTGCATTATTTTGCACTTCTTTGCATTAAAACCCAGTTGCCAAGCCCTTGACCATTCTGCCAACTTTTCTAGATCACTTCTCAATTCTTCAACTCCTACTGATGTGTCTACTCTGCTGCAGAGTTTTGTGTCATCTGCGAACAGGCACACATTTCCTTCAAGCCCTTCTGCAATGTCACTGATGAATACATTGAAGATGACCGACTCTAGTACTGATCCCTGTGATACTCCACTGGTCACTTTGTCTACTCCAGAATGACTGCCATTTACTACCACCATCTGACTCCTATTGCCCAGCCAATTTTCCACCCATTTTACTACCTTAGGATCTACCCCTAGGCTTTTCAGCTTGTTTAACAGCCTTCTTTGTGGAAGAGTGTTGAAGGTCTTGCTGAAATCCAGGTAGGCCACATCCACTGCTCCTCCTTCATCCACTTCCCTGGTCACCCAATCAAAAAACTTGATCAGGTTTGTCTGGCAGGTCCTCCCCTGTAAACCCATGCTGCCTCTGATCCTGCAGGTTACTGGTAACTAGGTATTCCCAATTCTTTCCTTTAATAGTATTTCTATTACCTTGCTTACCACCAATGTCAGACTGACTGGCTATATTTTCCTGCCTCCTCTTTTCCACATTTATGGAGTGGGACTACATCTGCCCTCCTCCAGTCTCATGGTACATCCCCTCTTTTAATGACATGTTGAAAAAGGCTGTCAGAGGTGCAGCTAGCTCCTCTTTCAGTTCCTCAGTATCCGGGGTACACCTGTCTGCCCCTTTGCTTTGTCTACTTTTATCTGTAAATAGCTCCCTAAGCACTCTCTTTTCTGTAGATTTTTTTTTTACCAAGAAATGGTCCCTTGATACCCCTGCCCTTTACCATTGGCCTGTTTCTTTCCCCATCCTCCATAAATGCTGAACAGAAATTGTTTAATAAATCTGCTTTTTGGTGGTCCTCTTCCACATTGCATCCTCCTTCCCCATTCAGTCTTACTATTGTCCCCGTCATCCTTTTTTCATTTATGTATCTAAAAAATGTTTTATCTCCCTTTGTCACTGACTTAGCAATCCTTTCCTCTGTCTGTCATTCACGCATTTAACTGCCTTCCTTTTGTTTCTCTTGGTTAGCCTCCTATCCTCCTCCTTCTGTGTTTTTTGTACATTCTAAATGCCTATTTTGCTCTTACCTTCTCTGCTTGCCTTTGAGAACCATAGTGGTCTCCTTTTTTCTTGCCCTTGCACACCTACCTTATACAGAGGTTTGTAACTTGCCTAATTTCCTCTTTTATTTTGCCCAACTTTCTTCAACTCCCCCAGTTTTCTTATCCCCCAGGACTTCCTCAGGCATTCTCCCATTTTCTTAAAATCTGCTCCTGAAGTCCAGGACCCTTACCTTGTGTGATCCAATTCTGACCGGTCTTTATCTCAAATCACACAGTATGGTGGTCACTGTTTTCCAGGTGGTCCCCACTCTGATGTCAGTAACACTGTCCCCATTTAACAGTACTAAGTCCAGAAATGCCCCTCTTGAGTCAGTTCCAACACTAATTGCCTGAGGAACTCCCCTTGCATGGAGTCTAGGATGTACCTACTAGAAACATAGAATATGATGGCAGATGAGGACCAATAGGCCCATTTAGTCTGCCTTTTTTCTATCTACTAAACAAAGCCACTGATCCTTTTATTGTCTCTGGCCTTATCTCCTCTTTTGTACTGCTAGGG
Organism: Neoceratodus forsteri; assembly: GCA_016271365.2. NCBI lineage: Eukaryota > Metazoa > Chordata > Ceratodontiformes > Ceratodontidae > Neoceratodus > Neoceratodus forsteri. The sequence goes on along the minus strand of CM057458.1, from coordinate 996,759,638 downwards.
CTCCCCATGAGTATCTCACGCAGTTTTGAACTCCCCCACTGACTTTTCTCCCACCACCTCTGCTGGGAGGCTGTTCCATGCCTCCAACACCCTTTCTGTGAAGAAGTACTTTCCTATATTGCCCCTTAGTCTACCCCCTACCAATCTCGTCATGCCCTCTTGTTCTGGGGTAACTCCTTTTTTGAAAGATGCTACCCTCCGGAACCTTGTTTATTCCCTTTAGGAACTTGAAGGTCTCTATCATGTCTCCCCTGTCCTTCTGCTCCTCCAGGGTATACATATTGAGAGCCTCCAGCCTCTCTTCATAAGACCTTTGGTGCAGGCCCTGCACCATCTTTATTAACCTTCTTTGAACTGCCTCTACTCTATGTCCTTACGAAGATGTGGTATCCAGAGCTGGACACAGTACTCTAAATGTGGTCTTACCAAAGACTTGTATAGTGGCATCACTGGTTCTGTCATAATAGCACCAAAATAATAGCACTGACAATAGAACAGTGAGTACATATGTCAAAAAAACTCAGTGATGTGCACTAGCAGACTACCACAAACATCTACCATTACTGGCAATCACCAAAATATACATACCAAAACTGGGGTGTGCAGGGCCTTGCCCCACTTGCCCACAGGTGGCTTCACCCACACCTCCCAAACTTATTATAATCAACTCCAGGGAGCATGACACTGGAGGAGGGAGAAAACTCGGGCAGGGGGCTACATCAGGGACAGCAGTCAGAAGGGTGAGAACATTGTGGGAACAACCTACAGGTGAGGGAACAAGCTCAGGATGATGATGAAATGAGAGGTCAAATTGGGGATAATACACAAGTAGTAAAACAAATTAGGACAAAATTGTATCCCCACAGCCAGCACTGAACCTGGGTCGCCTGACCTTAGGGCAGTGGCCCATTTATCACACCAGATGGCCAGCTTGAAATCATCCCGCCAACAAATCCTTACATACTCACTAACAGATGTCCATACAATCAGTGTTGAGGTTACATGTGCTATTAATAGCACATAGGTATTAACCACACATTGCCCATTTAACAGTTGCTGTTTTAATGTTGACAATATTTCCTTGCTCAAAATAAGTCACTATACTAATAGGCAACTGGCATCACCACCTCCTCTCTTCTGCTGGTGATACTCTCATATGCACCCAGCATCCCACTGGCTTATCCCACTGCCTTGGCATATTGTTTGGCCACCTAAAGGGACCATAAACATTGCAGGGTCACTCAAATTGTGAAAGCCCATGAAAAGATCTTTCAAATGAGGTATTGGGTTTACCTGTAGAGGGTTTTTGAGATATAGAATAGCTAGGTAATGTGTAAATCAAATCATAGCAACAGCCATATCATGTAGTCTTACAAACAGGAAGTGATGTCACTGAGGGCAAGCTGTGTAATTAATTATGGCTTGCCCTCAGTGACATCACTTTCTGTTTTAAGATTGCATGAAATGGCTGCTGCCTTGCTTTGATGTACGGATGATTTACATATTCATATTTCGGACTCTTTGACACCTACATGGACGCCAACTACCTTGTCAAAATAACTTTTCATGGCTTTCCCAGTTTAAAAAATCCTACAATGTTTACTGCCCTTAAAGGTCATCGAGATATGATAACCCCAGGTCTCTTTTCTGTTTGGTGGCAGATAGCAATTCCCTCCCATCATGCACTCCTTCCCTGATTCCTGTGTCCCAAGCGCATGATTATGCACTTCTTTGCACTGAATCTTAGCTGCCACTCTCTGGACCATTTGTTCTAGTTTATCCAGGTCTTTATATTTTTTCCACCCTTCTGGTGTAGTTACCTTTTGCAGAGCTTTGTGTCATCTGCAAAGAGGCATACCTTCCTCCAGTCCCTCTGCAATGTCACTGATGAAGACTTCAAACAGGTCTGGCCCTAGAACTGATCCCTGTTGCACCCTGCTGGTCACCCTCCCTCCCTGGGTCTATCTCCATTTCTACAACTCTATGCTTTCAATGCCTCAACCAGCTTGCAACAGTTCACTACTTTGTGTCCCAATCCTTGGCTGCACAGCTTGTTTGTCAGCCTCCTATGTGGAATGGTGTCGAACACCTTGCTGAAGTCCATATAGGCTACATCCACTACTACTATTGGGTTCACCACAACAAAACCCAGATAGACCATCTTAGGGTAGCTGGTTCATTGTACTGGGATGTCAAACAGATAAGGCATACTGATGAGTCCTAGTGGGACGAAACACGTGTCTATGTCTTCTGTTGGCACCCTTTGCAAACTGTGTGAGAGGCCTTTCAGCACCTTGCATTTCTGCTTAAAGTTGAACCAGCATAATATTCTGTGGTGATTTACATATGCAGCCCAGATGTTTTGCATTGTGGGGCATGTGTGATTTTGTACATCCACCACTCCCACTGAGCCACTCTTGGTCACCCAGTCAAAGAAATCTATCAGATTCATCTAACATGACCTTCTGATGTGAATCCATGCTGCCTTGGATCCTGTGCCTGCTAGATTCAAGGTACTCCACTATCCTTTCTTTTAGTAGCATTTCCATAACTTTCCCTCCACCGAGGTCAGGCTGATAAGTCTATAGTTTCCAGATTTCTCCTTACTTCCACTCTTGCAGAGGAAATACATCTGCCTTCCTTCAGTCCTCTGGAACCACTCCTGTATCCAGAGACTCATTGAACAGTGATGCCAGTGGTGCTACCAGTACCCCCCTAAACTCCTTCAATACTGTAGAGTGTACCCCATTCGGTCCCATTGCTTTGTCCACCTTTAGTTTTGTGAGTTCCTTTAGGACACTCTCCTTTGTGAACAGTTCTGTGTTCATTTCTCTTCCAATTCTCTTATCTAGCTGTGGTCCCTCCCACACAAATATCTGTTCAAGATTGATGCTTTTTCCTGGTCTCCTTCCATGCAGACTCCCTCCTCCCCTTTTAGCCTTACTATCCCCCCAGTCTTTTTTCTTTTGCTAATGTACCTATAGAAGGTCTTGTCCCCCTTTGTCACTTCCTTTGCTATCTTTTCTTCTGTCTGTGTCTTTGCACTCCTGACCACTCTTCCTGCCTCCCTTTGTTTCTCTAGATACACTGCTCAGTCCTCCTCCTTCTGTGTTTCCTTATTTCCTGAAAGCCACCCTTTTTCCCTTACGTTCCCAACCACCTCCCTTGAGTATCACAGTGTGTTTCTTTTTCTCCTGCATTTGTGTATTTGCCAAATGCAAAGGTTTGTTACTTCCACTATGGCTCCCTTTAGGTAGATCCATTGGTCCACAACTCCCCAGTATTTCTTTCTCCCACCAGGGTTTCCCAGAGACATATTCCCTCCTGACAAAGTCTGCCGTTCTGAAGTCCAAGGCCCTCACTTTTGTGTGACTTGACTCCATCTCTGTACTTAACTCGAACCACACTGTGTGATGGTCACTGGTCCCCAGGTACACGCTGTATATAGACAAATGTTGGCCAAACCTTTGGCTATATCAGCTGCTATGCAGTTTCAAGAAAAAGTAATAAGTAAAAGTCATCATTGAGTCAGCTTGGTCCTGCGGTATGAATATCCTAGTTTGATGAAGGGTGTATAAAAAATGTTGGTTTACTTTTTCAGCCTTATAAACTGCACAACAACCATATTTGTGTTCGACCATGCATGTTGCTTCAAAATGTCCATAGTGGAGGAATTAGTACACAAAGCAGTGCTTTTAAAGACCTTTATTTTGGGGTTGGCAAACACCCACAATTTCATGGCATAATTTTTTAAGCTGTGGTGGAAAGCAACAATACAGAGCTTTTAGAACACAAGCCTCATTAGAAGGCTTTCATTTGCAAGGCAATACTTTCCGTGACTAAATTTCAATGAAATAACTTTGACATTTTCTTTAAAGTTAGTAACATTATTTTTCATTCACCTGCAGTCTTTTGTAATCCAAGTGACTGTTCTCATCAAGGATTTCATCTTGTAGCACTCATGTACTTTGCTGCCTCCCAGCATGCTCTGTGAAATATAATCCTGTAGATAGAGTAAAGGTATTTTATAAGAGTTTAGGGGACTGAATATAAATACCATGAAATTATTGCTTTGGTTGTAACATCAGAGTGCTTTGAGCTACATACTAAATTACAAACAGATGATACTCTTATGCACTTGCCCTACAAAACCACCACATAATGTCTTCACCTAGAGTATTTGGCTGTCAGTCACACCAGAATACGAGACACATGTATAATGCATCATACAGTGTATGTACTGTATATTAGTAATTACCCACCACAATCCTTTAATCATTTAAAATGATTTCTTACAGGAAAATAAAACAGAGTGTACATGTTGAAGCAGTTTTTGTAACTGACATGGAAAATCACAAAAGTGGCACTCTGTGGTATTATTTTCTGCCCAGTTTCTATTAAGAATGTCTGGTTGCATATCATGGCCATTTACTTATTAAAGTATTTAGGACTATAATCCTGATAGCTTAGTTTCTGTTTCCTGGTAGTTTGGCAATTTTCACACTGCCGTAAAGAAATTGTCATAACACAGGCTAAGTGAATTCAAAAGAAAATACAACTGGCTTGCTTAGTTGTAATGTATTGTGAATGTATGTATTTGTTTATTTTGACCAGGTAAGCTATCTGGGACAGAATCACCTTTACAATAGCAACCTGGGAGTTGAACATGACAACATAACAGCATATGAAGAGCATTTGAAAGGTTTAAAGGCTAGTAAGGTATAGAGACAGTTAGGTAAGGCATACAGTATATTAGGAACAGTTACAAGTGGAGTTTATAAAGATGTTCTTAAGCCTTGCTTTGAAGGTGACATGGGATTTAACAGTCCTAATGTGAGTTGGCAGAGAATTCCAAATTTTGGGGGTCCTGATTTTTTGGGAAATCTGGAAATGTGAATAGTATATTTAATATCTACACTGCATTATTGCTTTTGTTTTGAAATAATCTTGCTCTTTTTGCATTTTTAGGGTCCCATGTTAATGTTGCATTTTTTCTGCCCGATATAAATTTTTAATATACCAGTTAATTCTGGAACCTATAGTGAAATTAGTGGAGCTAAAGGCAGGAGGAACATATCACCATTGACCTCCACTCAACTATCACTGAGTTTTGCAAGCAATCAATAAAAAAACACATATTAAGCTATAAAAGGGCATAATCATTGTCATGGAGGGACCTGACATGGTAATAGTGTAATTATAATGCTGTTGAAGCCTCAGGAAAAGCTTTATGATATTTAAACATAGCTGTAACATACTGTGTGTCATATAGTATATCTTCTGTTGACCCCCCCACCATTACTTATCACTGAGAAAATCCACACAAAACACTATCTTTGCCCATTAGAGTTCATATGTCTCAACAGCAGATTGTCTACTTCAGTTCACAATCCTCTGTTGTCTTTGGAATGACTCTAATGGCACAAGCAGACTCTTTAAAGTGATTGTAAACCCATGAGTTGTTATAAAGGGTCAAAATCTATGAGATACCTTAGTACTACATAATGATACTTTCCCAGACAGAGAAAGACAGGATACATTTGCAATGGTCATTAGAGAGTGCTACAAGTGTGGACATTGCACATACAGTATTGTGAGAAGATACAGGTATGCAGGTAGTTTTAATATCAATGTGTAAGTAAATCATTTCAAATTAGATAGTTTATTAACTGTAGCACCACATATGTTATGTATGCCCTTACATGCTTGTGTAGTAAAATATGTACTGGAAAAGCAAGAGAACACTTGAGTAAATTGCTTAACACCAAACAGCAATTAAGACACACAATATGGACTATGCTATGGCTAGACACTTTCTTGGACAGATACATGGTATAGATTGTTCTGTGATATCAGGAATAGACAATGTTACTGTTAGTGGGGGGTCAACCTTGCCAAAAAGAAGTGTCACAAAGAGGGAGTTTTGGATTACTACATTGGAAACAATTAAATCAAAAGTTTCAAAAGTGATGTGAATCTGAATGTTTTCATAGAAACAGAAAGTTATAGCAGTTAAAGGCTCAGCATCCCATCCTGCATGCCCAAGCCTCTCTGATTTAGTGACCGTGATCTTGTGAGTAGTCCCTTCCTCTCTCCTTCCCTTCCAGTCTGCTCCCCTTATACACTAATCCCAAGTGCCTGTCCCATCCACTTTTGAACTGTCCCACTGTTTCAGCCATTTGACCTTCTCCAGAAGCTTGTTTCAGTCTATCACCTCACTTTCTGTAAAAAAATACTTCTTTTACTCCTTCTTGAACCCCCCCCCAGTTTCAGAGAGTTACCCCTGGTACCTGTGTTGTCACTCATTGTGAACAGCTCACTTCTGTCCACCTTGTTCATTCTGCAGAAGCCACCCATCTTTGTCCTGTCCTTCAGTGCTTACATGTGTATATCATCCAAATGTTTCCTATAGGACCTACCCTGTTGCCCCTGTATCATGTTGGTGGTGCATCACTATATGCTTCTAACAACCCCTGTCCTTCCTCAATTGTTGTCTCCAAAACTGCACACAATACTTCAAGTGAAGGTGAGCCACAGATCTATACAGAGGTTATATTAACTCTTTTCTGCTAGTTAGCCATCTTTCTATACATCCCATCATCTGAGTGCTTTGCCCACAACCCTATTACATTGTGCCGGTGCCTTCATGTTCTACACTTAACAACCCTAGGTTTCTTTCCCCTTATATTTTCTCCACTACCATCTCATTCATCCTATACTCTCATCATGGGTTCTTGGACCCCTGTTTGTGAATTATCTTGCACTTTTTTTGTATTAAATGTCTGCTGACACACTTTTGTAACTAAGATTTTTGGCCCTTTGAGCCATCACCTCTGCCTGCTCCAGACCACTTTAACTCCCCCCAGCCGCATCAAATGCTGCCAGCACCCTCAACCTGGTGGGGATCTACACAGAGTGAAACTCAAAGAGCCGACAGATGTCAGGTAGACAGCTTGAGGCACATATATATTTGTGTTTCTTTCCTTATCCCCAGTCCCTCCCACCTCCCTGATGTTGAGCAGAGTCTCTGACAGCCTCAGTTACAATAGTATGCAAAGGTCTGTGCCACCCCTCAAGTGGGACCAGGCTACCCAGCTTGCCACAAGAGGCTGCTGCTGTGCTGGAGCATGGAATTCTCCCTCTCCAGACCAGCTTATGCTGCAGGCAGCAGCAGCACTCTCAAGCTATGCTCAGGTGCCCTACTTTTCTGCGGCACAGAGGGATCAAGTTCTTCGGCAAGACTACTATTTGCCACAGAACTTCTGCGGTGATGGTTTGTAATTTCTGTGGAAGTTCTGTGGCATTAACAAACTACCACATCACAGTGACAGTTTGTCACCCTGACTTCACTTTCATGGCAGTGGTTATTGCAATCAGAATGGTGGAAAGCACAGTAACACTAGTTCAGAAAATAACAGAATTATAAAAATAATGTTATGCCTAAAAAGGCAAACCAAATATCTCTCCCTTAAGGTCCTAGCCTGTTAAATAAATTGCATATGCAGAGGAGATCTTATGTGATAAATAATGTATTTCTATATGCATGCTATCTATCCCACTAATGAGGTTTCCACTGTCTATCACTTATATATTTGTATGTGCTTTCTACAGCACTCATGAGGTTCCCTGTGTATCACTTATATATTTATATGCAATCTGCAACATACATACAAATGTATGTTTGCGAGTGTGGTGAGAGAGACAGTGATACTGTATGTGTGTGTGTGTGTGTGTGTGTGTGTGTGTGTGTGTGTGTGTGTATATATTTTATTTCCATGAACTTGCATCCTCATTCATACAGGTCCCATTAGAAGTGGAATAGGGGAGTTATTGCAAAACTCATTTTTGATGTCAACCTGCTTTTCCTGACACACTGTGTAACACCATCAGGCCATGACATGCATGTGAACCAATTATGAGATAGAGCTCTCCAGACCAGCACAATGTGTCCACCATAAGACAGAACACTGCACCATACCTTCCCAGGCTCCGAGCAATGACGTGTTCCACCAATCCTTATGCTGCCCAGCCAGCTCCCAGAGCTAATCTCTGAACCTGAGTTGCCGGCATGGAAACACAGCATTCTACCCTCTGGCCCAACAGCTGTCCCTGCACACAACATTTCTCCATAACCTTTAGGTGATTCTATCAACCAGTGACAATATGTAATCAATAACCCTGGCAAAAATGCGTACAGTGCAATTATTTATTTAATAGTCTATTCTTTTAACAGGTCTACACATTATTATATTCCACTTTTCTGGGCATGATTACTTTATTTTTCTTAAAATTGACAGTTAAATTCATTTTGCCAGTTATTCATTTCAGATGGCATCTCTATACCTTAAAAGGACAAATAAGTTTGTACAAAGTGAGGTATGGACTTAAAAGGTCTGTGCTATTGACAAGGTTTTGTTTAAGTTGGCTCTAGTGCAATAATGTAAGACTGAAAATTGTATTAGGCTGTAGAGCAGGTTGAGCAAATATCACCATGCCTGATGTGCTGTGCCACCGTCTCTGGCAGTGGGAGCTGTGGTAGATAAGTGACTGTTCATTTCTGTTGCAGATTGCAGCCATTTCATTAGCTAATGTATGATGTTATAGCAATGATAACATCACATTCTGAGCATATAGGGGTTTAGGATATAAAAAGAGGGGATGGGAACCAGATTCTATGGAAAAACAAAAATATTAATTGAAATCAACAAGAAGAGTGAATTCTGCGGCACTGCAGAAGTTCTGCGGTAGATTGCAAGTTCTGTGCAAAATTCTGTAGCCGCAGAATTCTAGGGGCCTTGGCTATGCTTGCACTGATCCTGGGTCTCTGGGCTCATTTCTGAACCCACTTTCCAACACACAATCATGATGTGTTTCCATTGAGCCAGCAAATGTCCCTGCTGCTAACCTTGACCACCTCTCAGGATTTTCCAGATTTTCCTTTATGGCCTTTATCTCCTCCTTGGTGTCCACTGTTCCAGAGACATTGTTGTTGTCTGTGAAGAGGTGCATCTTTCCATTAACCCTACCCTATATCACAAATAAAATGATAAAGAGAACAAGTCCTGCAACCAATCGTTTAGGCACCCTGCTCATAACATCCATTTCCCTTAAGGGTTCTCCATTTAGAACCTGCCACTGGGTCCTCTCACTCAGCCAGCATTTAACCCACCCATAATCTGTCCTCTACACCAAGGTCATCCAACTATTGTACTATTGCATCAGTCTCCCATGTTGGACTGAATTGAAAGTTTTGCTGAAGTCCAGGTACAGGGCATCTACTAAATGACCCCCATCCATGGCCTTTGACATCAAATCAAAGTAGTAAATAAGGTTTTTTTGGCACAGCTTCCAACTGGTAAATCCATGCTGTTCAGATGCAGGCCATTGGCCTCCAGAAACTCCACTATTCATTTCTTAATTATAGGCTAAAGTAGTTTCCTCACTATAGCCATTAGACTAGCTGACTTATAGTTGTCTTGCTCCTCCTGACTCCTACTTTTATAAAGGGGGACCAAATTCACTCTCCTGTAATCCTATGGCACTTCATCTGTGTCCAAAGAGCAGCTAAAGATATCCATTAGCAGACCTGCTAGGACCTGCTCATTTTCCTTAGAGCAACGCATCTGGATCCATTGATATAATTTACATTCAGTGCTTGAAGTTCCTTCAGCACACTCTCTTCTGTTATGGGCTCCTCATTGACACCTGCAAGCAATCCCTGCTGGCTGCCATGCTGCAATCTGGCAGAGGGCCCCTGTCCTCCACCATGAATACTAAACAGAAACAGTTATTCAGTAAATGTACCTACCCGCTCATCCTATACTCTTTCCTTCCTTTTTTTGCTGATCATGCCTCTTAGTATTAAATTGCTCTTATACATAGAAAAAAATACCTTTCCTTCCCAAACCCATTTTGCTAGCCTTGGTTCCACCTCTGCCTTTGCTTGTTTCACTGCCATGTTTGCTGATCTCATTTTTTCATGGTATGCACCCCCATCCTCCACTGTTTGGCCCTTTAACATAGAAACATAGAATTTGACGGCAGATAAGGACCGTTTGGCCCACCCAGTCTGCCCATTTCCCTACCTAATGGATAAGCTGCAGATCCTAGCTAACCAGCAGCCTACTTCTTCCTACCCCCACCCCCTAGAATTGCCTTATAATGCCTCCCCTTTTTAAGGTTGCTTTGGGCGTGACCCTGCAGTCATTTTGCTATTTCAGTAAAAAAAGAAAGCCCTCCAGTTTCTTAATGGACTAGATAATATTGAAGATTTTGTATTATCAATATCTTAATTAATTGTAGTAGTCTGCTAATGAGAGTTTTAAAGCACTACTTTTTGTGCTAAGCTTCAATCTGGCTAGAATTATTTTTGAGGGAAATTTATAGTCTCATAGTCATGTCAAGTCACTCAGATTTTCCTAGGCATAAAGGCTAATTTGGAGTGAGGAAGGAGGTTTCAGATTTCAATGCTATGTTAAAAGGCCTGGGGCAGGCTAGACAAAAACTTAAGCATAACTGAGAAATCAGACTAGAGACCTGCTTTCACATGAAGTGTATAATTTATTTTCATCAACCAATATTATTTATTCCAAACCAGGCAACATTTTCATATCATAAAGATGTCTTCATAAGGGAATTAACTGCCATTCACATAAAAATCATAACATTAATATGCAATGTTTCACTGCTAACATACCTCACAAAATAATTCATATACTCATTTTTTTTATTCTTTTGGTAACTGGGTAAGGCCCACTAGGCACATGTGCCTGTTTTCAAGGTCAACCTGGGAGAACTGGAGTGGTTAAGTGACTTGTTGATAGTCACAAAGTATGCAAGTGGAGGTTGTGAGAATCAAACCAGGTCTGCTGGATGTACCAAGCTTATTCACAGCTCATTAACCTCTAGGCTATACTGCCAGCCTCAATTGTAATATGGAGTGGAATAGTCTCCACATTAACTTAATAGTTCCACAATGTATGCACCTCCTTATGTGCTTTCTTTAAACATTTGTTTCAAAAAATCTGTGTGTATAAACATACTGTATATTGAATGATGCTCCTAAATATAAATATGGACACTGCAAAATCACTAAAACATGTTATTAAAACTTGTTAATGGCCACACAATTGTCTGCAAAATGAGTTCATCTTTAAATGCTACTGTATATCAAAACCTTCACCAGACACAACTACAAATAATTACCGGACCCAAGTTTGCTAGGAAGTCACTATGTTACTATGTTATATGTTATCACAAAAGAAAAACATGTAGTTCATCATACAACTCTTTAAACCTGGAAAAACATTTTTTCAATACAGATAGTTAACCTAATTCACTTTACACCTTCTTAAATTATGTGGCCATTTTAGCCCCTACCACCCCTCTGGTAGGCTACTCTAGGTGTCCACCACCCTCTCTGTGAAAAATTATATTTTCTCACATTGAGCCTTTCCCACTCTAACTTCATTTTGGGCCCCCTTGACTTGGAGTATCTCTTACTTTGGAAGACACTTCCTTCCTGTACTGTTTGTACTGGTGATGTATTTTGTATGTCTCAGTCTTACCCCGCCTCCCCATTCTCCTGCAGAGAATACATATTTTACTCCTTTAATTTTTCCTCATAGGTCTTATCCTGCAGGACCTGCACCATTTTAGTTGCCCTCCACTGCATCGCCTTCACCCTGTCTATATTTTTTCTCAGGTGGGGCCTCCAGAACTGGATGCAGTATTCCAGGTATGGTCTCTCATGAGTGTCTTATACAGGGCCAAAATGACCTCCCTCTTTATATTCATGAGACCCCTCCCTATGATACAGTTGTATATTTTGCTGATTCATCAGTGAGAACTATTCAAATAGTATTACAACAGGCTTTTGATCAGTTACAGGAATTTTTGCTTAGATCTAAATTGGTTTTGAATGAAAATAAATCTCAGGTAATGGTGTTTCATAGGGGTTACGGGTCTAAAACTGAATATGAGGGGTTACAAATTAAAACATTTTCAGGAAGAATCTTGCAACAAGTTGTTAGTTATAAATATCTGGGGTGTATTTAGATACAAAATTTAAATGGGACAGTCATATAGATAGTACCTTGACTAAAGTTGGTAAGTGCTTGGGGTCATTATATAGAGTAAGAAATAGTATGTCTTTGGAAATTAGAAAATTAGTTGTAACTGTTGTTGTACTACCATATTGGAGTATGGTAATTTGATATATATGGGTGCGTCTAAAGACAACTATATAAGCTTGATGTTATGTATAATAAATTAATTAGATTTCTACTAGGAGCTGCAAAGAGGGCACATAGAGTAGATATGTATAAAGAATTAGACTGGCATACTTTGTCTCAAAGGCGGGCTCTTAGTACAATTATGTTAATGTTAAAATGTATCTCAGGAAAAGTCCCTAAATATATGGCTGAGTCCATTAAAATAAAAAGACCTATTGAGGGTCTGCGCTCTGCTAATTACTTGGACTGTGCAGTCCCAAGTCGTAGAACGGCTTAGGGGGATAAGCATTTTTTTAATATCGGACCTTCTATATGGAATAAATTGCTTGGGAAACTTAGACCTCTTAGGAAATTTCCAGTTGCATCAAATTAAACAATGGCTTATCAAAATATTAGTTATGATGGGAAATAGTTTGAATCTTAGGATGGTAGATTGTAACTTGTATTAAATGTATACTGTGAATGAATCATTGTTTTTGTATGTTCTTCTTGTCCTAGTTTGTTTTATGATTTGGAATTGTGTTATATTTATTGATGTATAATTATAGTGTATATGTGTTTTCCTTCGTTATATATTGTTAACTTATAAAAGTAACTGGAAATGACACCTGGATCTCACTGTAAAGGAGCTTCAGCTCAGTGGAGATATCCTTATTCATTTTTGTATGAATAACAATTTTTACTACTACTACTACTACTTACTATGCAGCCATGCATCTGACTAGCCTTCTCAGTCACTGTATCATACTGCCTAGTTTCACTTAGGTCCTCTGAGATGACAACTCCCAGGTCCCTTTCCTGCTTTTGACTGTCTGTACCTCCCATCAAGTTTGTACTTTTACCCCTGGGTTCTTGTGCACTATGTACATGATCCTGCACTTCTTTGCACTGAATCCCAGCTGCCATTCTTCAGACCATTTCTTCAGTTTTTAAGGTCTTCCTCATTTGTTCAACACTCTCTGGCATGCCTACCTTTGCATATCTTTTATTGTTTGCAAAGAGGCACACCTTCCTGTCTAGTCCTCTGCACTGTCCAAATAAAGACACTGAAGAGAGGACCAGCCCCATCACCAACACCTGCAGCACCCTGCTCATCACCTCTCACTCTCCAGAGTACTCTCTGCTATCACAACTCTCTGTCTCCTGCCATTCAGCCACTTCTCCACCCACATAACTATTTTGGACCCACCCTAGGCTGTGCAGTTTATCAGCCTTCTATTGCTGATAGTGTTGAAGGCCTTTATGAAGTCCAGATCGGCCGCATCCACTGCACCTCCTGGTCCACTACCTTAATTACCCAGTCATGCTGTAGCTTAGCACAATGAGTTAATGCAAAACACAGTGCTTATCCTAAATACAGTAAAAGTTAGGGTTAGATGTATAAGTAATAAATTCCATATAAAGTAGTGTATGTGTGTTAGTGTGTATGTGGCAATGCTCTGTGTGTGCAGACAGTACTGCTATGCTATACTGAATATACTGTATATATATATATATATATATATATATATATATATATATAACACACACACACACACACACACACACATGTGTGTATGTATTAAGTCAGTGTGTGCATGTACATGTGTGTATCACAACAATTAGAAAGTGCAGTTTGATGGGTCAGATGTTAGTGCAAAAATTGCTAGTCTATATTCCTGCTACCTAGATCAGTTTCAGCCTTATGCATATCATTGATGATTTACATGAAATATCTAGTTGCAACCACCCACCCTCCAATGTCCCTTGGAGCCTGAAAAGAAGAAATGTGTGTAATACTGTTATACTGGAACATATTTGCATATATGTGTATATGTATTAGTCTGTGTGTGTGTGTATCACAACAGTTACAAAGTGCGGTTAGGCAACTCAGTGATTAGTGCAAAAAAATTGCTAGTTTATACATTTCTCACTGCACACAATACCATTATTTTGCAGCCATATTGGTCCTTGCTAGAACTGGTTTCTGTTACTGCCTTTGCAGCACTCATGAAAGTAAAGTGGATTATTTCCCCTCCCACCCTTCCCCACAATTTTTACACAGAAATCTGTCACCTCCACTATTCCTCATTTAATCAGACACTGTTTTCTGACCAAAGATGTTGCAAAATAAAATTTTACAAGTGAAATTGTCATGAAATCAGCAATTTCACTGTGCAAAATATTTCATGAAAGTTGCAAAATGTCTTGCAGATGTGAAATGAGAAATTTTGCCTGAACATTTCTAAATTTTGCCTCAAATTTTGAAACTCTGCTCTGAATATTTGTGAAATTTCACACTTCATGACAAAATTTCTCAGTTTTCTGGGGAAGTTGCACACTTTTTGGGCAAAATTTAGAAATTTTCAGGCAAAATTGTTTCACATTTCGCACCCAAAAATATTTTGCGAAATGTGCGAATTTCCCAAAATACTGTGCGTAACAAAATTTCTCAATTTCGCACAGCACTATTTATGATTGTTCTAACTGTCTCCTTCACTATCCATACTTTATCCTCCAATTCTATCTCAGCCCACACAGTCCCTTGATCACTTTCATTTACAGTAACTTATAGTATTGTTATGCTGTACTGTGCCTTATTTTATGAACTAGCACTGTGTATTTATTCTGTGTGTTGCTGGAGTTTTCTATATATTGGTAAGGCTGAATATTCACTGTGAAGCTGTGTGAAAGCTGTGTGAAATCTGAATCCCTTCCCCTTCTTTGGTGATTGAAAAAGTTGGCACATTTTTGTGTCTAGGGATTAAGAGTTGTGTTAAAATAAGACGTGTAGCTTTTTACTGTACTGATGCACTTTAGTAAATAGAATTCTGTTCATATTAGTTAGTCCAGGTGTAAGAAGATTCATTATATGTACCAAGTTTTAATACATATTTTTATCAGAAAACAACATGCATAAAACAACACATTTTGCAGTAGAGGTAATAATAATCAAATCATATTTTATTTGTAAAAGCACCTTTCTAAAAACCAGGGTGCTTGTACATGAACTAAACAGACATAACAATAAATAAAACAATCATAATAAATCAATATATTTAAAATCCATTAAACTGTAGCACAATAAATGTCACATCGACTAATCTACAAGAAATCTGGATATGCCATGCTGAATAAGTATGTCTTCAGTGCTGTTTTAAAGCTCTGGTCAGTCAGGTACTCTTGTGCCAAAGAGGTAGAGAATTCACAGGGTGGGTGCCACAAAGCAACATACCAAGCCCAGATGTCTTTAAGTGAACCCTGGGAATCTCTAGCAATCGCTTGTCGGTAGATTGGATAGGGTGGAGTAGGCAGCACGGTGAAGGAGATCTTGCAAGTAACTGGGTCCCTGGTCAAGTAGGGCTTTATAGGTCAGTAACACAACCTTGAAGGTGATCTGCCACTGGATTGGCAGCCAGTGTAGTCCATGGAGCACAAGCATAATATGACTGGTCCTGAGGTGCCAGTTAATAGCTTAACACTCACATTCTGCATCAGCTGCAGGTGGTGGATATTAACCCTCAGTAGTCCTAGGTAGAGGGCATTGCAGTAGTCAAGGTGGGAGGTTATGAAGGTGTGGACCAGCATTGAAAGCTCATCAGGAGGTACCAGGTGCTTCACCCTGGTGATATTTCTCAGATGGTAAAAAGAGGTCTTTACAACAGCTGACACCTGAGATTTAAGTGTCAGGCCATCAAAAATATTGGCCAGGTTCTGTACCCAGTCTGAGGTAGTCAGCTGAACACCACTGAACGAAAGCCCAGAGGGCTGTCCTGCTGACAAACCTGCCTCCTGATGATCTGGGTCCACAACCAGCACCTCAGTTTTGGTTGGGTCCAACCGCAGCCAGCTGGCACTCATCCAGTCCTGGATGTCAGATAGGCAGCTGTTAAAGACTGACAGAACCTTATCCTGTCTGGGCACAAAGGACATGTACAGCTGAGTATCATCTGCATAGCAATGAAAACTCAAATTGTACTGCCTAATGATCTCTCCTAACAGCAACACATACACAGCAAACAACATGGGTGACAAAATGGAGCCCTGTGGCACTCCACAGGATGGGGGAGGGACTGAGGAATAAATCCCAAAACCACTCTCTAGTCCTACCTCCAGGAATGGTCAAAATCATCTGAGGACCATGCCAGACAGTCCACAGAAGAACTGCAGGCACTCCAGCAACACACAATGGTCCACAGTGTCAAACACAAGAGATCAAGGAGGAACAAGACAGAACAAGACCTCTTATCTGTTGCTCTTAGGAGGTCATTTAGCACCCAAACAAGGGCCGCTCTCTACTATGTCTCTTCCTAAATCCTTACGAGAGAATCATAGACACTCGATAATACAATACAAATACAATATAGCAAGTTTGGGACCAATGTAGCAAAGTCCTTGCACTGACTGTTTTACTAGAATGATGTTTGCTATGATTAAAACTAAATGTCTTCTGTGGCACAGAAGAGCAGTTCATGGTGCTCCAGAGTCTTAGATGTAGAGGGTTGAATCTGACTGCACCAACAAAATGACTAATTACTGAAGGAAGTGTTTTTGTATTTAATCAGTCATTTGTTTGAAAAGTGGATCGTTAAATGCTGTTGATAGAATATGTGTAAACAATATCCTCATTACTGAAGAAGCTTTATGAATACTCCAAAAACATTTTAGAATTTTGTTGGAAAATGACACGATAAATCAACAAACATTGAGCACCACTGTACAAGTAATAATGAAGAAACTATAAAATAGTAAGTTTGGGCTCAATGCAGAAACTGATTTCAAAGCTCAACTGCTGCAGTGGCACAGTGAATTAATGGAGGATTCTTGATTGTTTTGGATGTAGGGTTTTGAATCTGATAGCATCAATATAAATTAATGATTATCAGTAAAAACAATTTTGCATTTAATCAGTAAGTTTCAATAATTGATTAATGCTGTTGAGTTTAGTAATTTTGCTATTGTTATGTTTTGCAGAAATTACAGTCAATTCACAATTTATTATGTGATTATGAGTGATTTGAAGGACAAAAAAAGTAGTAGTAGTAGTAGATTTTATTAATATAAGGGCCCTTCCTTGAGGCTCAGGGCACCTTCCAGTACGGTACAGCATTCAGTAAGGCAGTCAATTAAAAATGATTTGTAGCTGCAACAGATAAATAGAGAAAGAGGTATATAGGTAGATAATGAACTAGAGAGCTAGGGAGGTAGGTAGGTAGATAGATAGATACCAGTAAAATGCAACTGTAATAGTAAAGAGATCTCTGAAATAAAATTTCACAGGTGAAATTGCTGTGAAATTGATAATTACACCGTACAAAATTTTCATGAAATTGTGGCAAAATGGTGACATTTAGCCTGCAATTTGCACCCAGCGCCCAGATAGTCAAACTGCACCAGGCTGTGGCGCAAGCCTGCGCTGCTCAAATTGTGTGCAGGGGTGTGGCCAGGTGATATTAAACGGAGTTGCGCTATGGCACAACTGCTTTGAATATCGCACCCTGGCCACCCCCACTGTGCATGGCGCAGTGGAACTGCGCCAGCGTAAGTGGTCAGAGTGGAGCATTGAGATGCGGTGGCGCAAGTGCCATTGCACCATGCACAGTACCTGCAATATTCAAAGGGTGACATGCAAATGGGCCATAATTTATGCAAGGTGCACTGGGGCCATTTGCATCTGATTATGGCCCCATTTGCATGCCATTAGCATGCAGGTGCCTAATCTCCACGACTTGCACCTGGCTCTGCCAGGCAGCAGCTGTCGGGGACCCTGCAGCCCCATGCAGCCCGATCGTGGGCCTTCCCGTAAGGGACAAAGAACATCTCCTATCCCTGGTGGTCTAGTGGACTGCGATTAGCCTGATCGTGGGCATCACTGTATCCCCCCCAATGTCCAATATCCCTGGTGGTCCAGTGGACTGCATGGAGCCCATTCTGGGTGGCATTCCTCACCCCCAAGTCGAAATCCCTGGTGATCTAGTGGACCCCCTACCCGCCCACTGAGCCCCACTGCCCCTCCCCATCAGCCAGCGGGTGGCAGCCCCCACCCACCTGCCGCCCCACCTCCCACAACTGACAGCTTGGTAGGGCTGCATGCCCATTGGTTCAGAGCATGAGCCAATGGGCATGCAGCTCCATACCATACTAGTCAGTCCAGATATGTGAGCTGTCAGTCAGCAGGCGGCAGGGCAGCAGGCGGGTGGGTGCTGCTGCCTGCCAGCTGGCGGGGTGGGAGAGTGGGATGTGAGGCTCAGTGGGGGTGGGGTGGGGATCCACTAGATCACCAAGGATTTTGACTTGGGGGGTGAGGAATGCTGCCCGAGATTGGGTCTAGTGCGTCCACTGGACCACCAGGATATTGGACATTGGGGGAAGTACAGGATGCCTGTGATTGGCTAATCGTGGTCCACTGGACCACCAGGATAATGGACTTTGGGGATGACTGATGCCCATGATCGGGCATGGGGGGTGCCGCCAGGTACGGCGGGAACAGGTGATGGCCACCCACAGGTGGCAGCTGCTGTGTTGCGCCCTGCAATTGGCAGCTCACCTGTGGGTGGCCCTCAACTTGTTCCTTTTTTTTTTGGCTTAACTCTGTGCAGGTAGGGGTTGCACCTGCATAACTCTGCATGGCCCGGGCTGAGTATCGGGCTGTGCAGTATATGCATGGGCATGCCTCTACCTGTGCTCAGAGCATTACTGATGCACCCCGTGCATCAGGATTTGTGCGTGCACTTTTCCTTTAAATATCGCACCTGGGTGCATCAGTGGTTGTGAATGGTGCAACATCGCTGCACCATGCGGAACCTTTTGAATACCTGGGCCAGCAAATCCCATTCCCATTATTTTAAAAAATCTCCTTTATGTGTAGTGGTCCCCCACCCCCCAGCTGCTCACCAGCCCAAATTATTCCCCTGGTGTCTAGTGGTCCCTGTTGACTGATCAACAGCCATAATTGAATAAAGCCTCCCACCGAGTTGCCCTGACCCCCTCATGTCCTCTAAACAAAAATGAAACCCACAGTCCCTGGTGACTAGTGGTCCCCCCCCAAGGCTGCTCATCAACCCAAATTATTCTCCCTGGTGACTAGTGGTCCCCCCCGGCTGATCAGTGGCCATAATTGAACAAAGCTGCCCCAGTTAGCCTTGCTCGCTCATGTCCTTTTATTAAAAACAAATAAATCAAACCCACATTCCCTGATGTCTAGTGGACCCCCCACCCTCTCATCAATGAGACAACGCCCACCCAGTTCCCACTAGTACCCCGACTGGGCCACCGTCTAGAGGTGGGCGAAGTGGCTAAAATTCACCATGTGTAGTATTTCGCATAGGACATGAGTATCATGTAATTTTCCGTATAGCAAAGTGAAAACTTTGCATCCCAAAGTAACATGAAATTTCTATTATTCTCTATGGACTTTGCCTTATTTCGCCTTGCTTTTTCACTCTTAAAGGCAAATTTTGCAGTGATTCATGGGATTTAAGGTCACCTAAGCTCTATATTGTTTTGCACAGCCTCAGTTTAGCGTAGTGTGTGTAGTAGAAAGCTGGAGAGAGTTTGATCTCAGAGTTCTGAGATTCAGACCATCAAAAAACCTATAAAAATGCATTTTTGCCACAACATTTTGTGTTAAATGTTAGTACATCGATTGTAGGAAACCCTTATGTGTTTATATCATTGAGCATTTATTGATTGTGTGAATATTTAATGTTAATTTAGTACATTCAGCCTCAGTAGTGACAGACACTGTAGAAGTGTGCTTTGGGGAGGGACGGATCTGTCATATAGAAGGGACATTAGTGAGAAAGGCAGTTTTTGCAACTTTTGTTGGCTAATTTTTTATCATTTGTGTGTTCAGGTACACAGTACAATTTTAATTTTTTTTTTTTAAAGATTTTTTCTGTTTGCTAGGCATTTTTTGAGTTGTTTTAAAAGACTATTGTAGTTCACTGAGCAGTTGAAGTTTCTGTGGCTGACCTATAATTTGTGTGCGTTGTGTAACTTGATACACATTTTATTGTGGCACCACAATAGCAGTACTCTGAATTTCTCAGCCTGTCTGGCATTGTTTTCCCTGCTTCTGTCTGTGTAGCTAAAGCTGTACCCCCCCCCCCCCCCAAAAAAACAAGGTATTGTTTTGTGACTTTTGGATTTTTGAAGACTGGTTCAGGTCTTGTGCTACTTGTGCCTATGCAGCTGCATCTCTTGTGTGTTTTGCTGCCCAACCCCCCAAAACAACCAAAATAATAAGTTGCTGTTAATTGTCTGTATAATCTTAAAAAACGCCTGCAAAGAGACATTCGTGCAAAGTTGTTTCTGGCTGTGGTGCTGCTACCAATAAGACTATTAGCAGTGGAAGTTGTTGTGATGATGATGCAGCAGGTTCATCAGGGGCTAGTAGCAAGTCTAGCAGTGTTAACAATAGCGGTCATGGCCGTGGTAGTACACAACAGAAGGAAAAGTAGCAGTTGCTGTAAGTAAAGGGACTTCTCTGACTCTTGTTTTCACAGTGAAATCAGTCACTTCAATGCTGGTTGAGATGCTGTTGCCCATGCTGGTAGTAGTTAGTAATGGCATGGCTGATAACAGCATGAGTATTGCTACAGTTCAACCCAGGCAAACTTATCTGGTGGGAAAAATGTTGAATCTGCAGACTTGAGTGTAGTTGATGTCCCTCCCCACAGTAGTTGAACATGATTCTGATCATGCTAATTACTCACAGTCTCATGTTTTCACTGATCTTGAGGTTAGGCCATCCAAACATTCAGATGTTGATGAAAGAAGTGCGGATGATTGTACTGAGGCTGTGGTTGGAATATCTCCACAGGAGGACAGCATCCAAAGTGAATTTGTGGATTATCATTATGATGATGATGCTAGCGACCCTGTTTGGGAACTGGACAAAAAGAAAGTGAAGGTGGCTGTTTGTAAACAGCCTGTTCCTCAATCCCCAACCCCACTCAAAGTTCTGTTGTAGCTGTGTTTGTTGCTGACCCTGAAGTAATAGTCATTGATTGTGATGTTCCGTCAAAGTCCAAGTATGCACAACACCTGAATTCATGCAGTGCACCCACCATTTCATTGCCACTAAAACTGTAATTCCATATGCAACCCCAGAGGTGACACATGAAGAGTAGGTCATCAAAATCCCTAGTTTGGGATTTTTTCATACAAGATGGTAGTGAATGCGATGAAACAGTGGAAATCTGTCAGCTTTGCCAAGTGCGTGTGAAACTTGATTAAAAAGGGTAGCATCTGGGCACTGGGGACCAGCATATTCATCTCAAGAGCAGGCACATGGCACTGTGGACTTAGCACCAGAGAGGAGCTAATGCCGTAGTGGGGTGTTCACCTCAGCCACCTTAGTGAGCATGGTATCCCTTCCTTTAGTGTGAGTAACTATGTCGGTAAAAGTGGTGAAATAACACTGAAGGATTATTACAAGCATGAGGAGGAGGAGGATTTTGAATGTTCAAGTAGTGATGAGAGTAGCAGTGGTCCACGTTGGGAGGCAATATAGTACAGTGGATTAGGGCTCTGAGCTGCAAATCTGAAGACCTGGGTTTGAATCCCACAGCCCCTCACTTGCATACTGTGTGACCATAAGCAAGTCACTTAACTTCCCTGTGCTCCCAGGTGCACCTGCAAACAAGCTTTCAGCTTGATGTGCCACTCCTGTTTAAACAATTGAAAACAAAATGTAGTAACTCTAGTACATCAACTCCTGTGCTTAATACAGGTAAAATAACTGCATTTATTGGCTTATCACCTGTGCACCCACCATGTCAAAGGTAATCCATCCATGTCATTTCACGGAGAAGAGCCATTTGGTATGCCATGTGCAAAACATCGAACAATGCAGCCCATGTTGCACAGCCTTTTTGCCTGGAACAATAAATACCCACCAAATCTTGCAGTTGCTCGTGAACTCAATGCTGCAGTAGTGGAAATGCTGGCAATTGACGTTTTGCCATTCTCCTTTGTGGAGAATGCAGGATTCTAGTGCTTTGCTGCACATGCCTGTTCTAAATGGAAGATCCCATCCAGGACCTACTTTTTCACCTGTGCTGTCCCTGAGTTATACTGGATGGTGACAGAGTCTGTAAGACATGCCCTTCAATGTTCCACATCACCTTACATTCACTTAAGTATGGATATGTGGACAAGTTGCAAAATGGCGGGTAGTTCCTATCTGTGTATTACTGCACACTGGGTGCAGCTACCTGGGGGTTGTCTGTGATGGTGGGATGGGAAAGCAGTGTAATAAGTCAGACTGTGGTGGTAGCAACCTTTATGGCATTAGACAGCATGCCACGCTTGCAATGCGTAGTGTAGCAGGGTTGCATACAGGTGAAAACATGCTAGACTTGCTACTGATAGAAACTGATGAGTGGCTGCACCCTGTCCCTAAAGCTGGCTTCACAGCTAGTGATAATGGATCAAATGTTGTTATATTTATCAACAATACATGCAGGGAGCCCTCAGCTTTGTGAGAGTTCCCTGCATGGCCCATTGTTTAAATCTTGTGGTACAGGAGTTTCTGCAGCACCTTGAAATAAAGCAAATGTTGACTGTTGCACCTCATCTGTGCCCACTTTCACATGCTCTGGAAGGCCAGTGACCAATTTAGGCAGCCGCAGATGTAAAACAGCCTCCCTCAGCACCACCTCAAGCTTGAAGTTGTCATGAGATGGAACTCAACCCTTTACATGGTAGTGCGGTTGTATGAGCAGTACAAAGCCATCTCTGAGGCGAGTACCTAGTTATGCAAACTAGCCGTGACAGTTCAGGGGCCTCAGTGTCTGACAACTGAACAATGAAGACTCATGGACTAGGTAATATTAATTTTGAAGCCACTTGAACATGCTTAACAGGCAGTGAGTGGTGGGACTGCATCCGTTAGTCAAGCCATTCCACTGCTGTGGGTGCTGAGGCAGACTTTGTTGAAAGTAAAACACTGACTTCCTGCCTATTTAACTGCCTTCCTGAATCATGTGACTTGCAGACCTGCAGAGACAGCCAGGCATGTGATCACTGGCCTGTTTCTTACCAACTTCACCTTATCAAACTGGAACTCGAAGTGGACAACACGAAATAAGGTGAATTTCAAATTTTATGGAAATTTTGTAGTGATATACCAATTCAAGTGGACCACTTCGCATTCCTTACCAGCAGATGAAAACGTTGTTGTATCTCTACCACCAGCACAGCCCTCCATTTACCTCTACTGCCAGCAGACCAGCTAGTGCTTCAATGAATGAGCACATGCTTACAAGCATGTGCTCATTCATTTAAGTGCTCAGTAGGGCTGCCAGCCACTGGAGGTGAGTGGAGGGCTGTGCTGGTAGGCCCAATCGGGGTACTGGGAGTGGAAGCAGGGTGGACCCTGTCTCATTAATGAGAGGGTGGGGGCAGATCCACTAGACACCAGGGAGTGTGGGTTTGATTTAGTTTTTAATAAAAGGAAATGAGCAGGCCAGAGTAACGGGCGGGGGGTTATTCCAATTGTGGATGGTGATTGGCCAGGGGGAGGGGGATCACTAGACACCAGGGAGAATAATTTGGGCTGGTGAGCAGCCAGGGAGGGGAACCACTAGACACCAGGGAGTGTGGGTTTCATTTTTATTTTTTAAAAGGACAAGAGGAGGGCCAGGGCAACTCAAGGGGGGGAGCTTTATTAAATTATGGCCGGTGATCGCCTGAGAGGGACCACTAGACACCAGGGAAAATAATTTGGGCTGATAAGCAGCCTGGAGGGTGGGGAAGACCACTAGACACCAGGGAGAACTTTGGCAAGTGAACATTTCACCCGCTGGATGGGAAATATCACTCATGTAGCAGCAGATTTCACCTGTACACAGGTGAAATTTCACTCACTCTGGGTGTGAAATTTTGCCCCTCAAAATGCATGAATTTCACAAAATATTTCATGTGGCAAAATATTTCAGTTTTGCACAACACTAAGTAACAAACTGTGTACAGTGTTCATCAAATACCTGTTTAAACAAATGCATCTCCAGATCCCTCTTAAAGGTCTCCACTGAGGGAGAGTACCTAAGAACCCTTGGGACTGAATTCCAGCAAACTGAGCCTTCCACCTTGAAGACCCAGTCCTTGAATGTTTCAACCTAGCCCTTGGTACAGACAAGATGCCCACCTCAGTAGAATGGAGAGGTGAGATGAACAGTGAGGTGCAAGAGCTCCAACAGGTAACCAGGTCCCAAACCATTTGGGCCTAGTAATGAGCAAACAGACTTTGAAGAGATCTGCCACTTAACTAGCAGCCAGTGCAGATTTTGCAGCATATGAGACATGACAACCTCAGGAGGACAGTCAGCATCCTGGCCCTTACATTCTGCACTGCCTCTAGGTGCCATGTCATAGCTCCACTGACCCCAGAGTATAGAGCATTACAGTAGTTCAGCCTGAAGTCTCAAACGAATGCACCAGAGCCTGCCAAATTCTCAGGGTTGGATAAGGATCTAATCAGCTGATGTTCTGAAGATGATAAAAGCACTCCAGACTACTACTGCCGACACCTGAGCCTTAAGTATCAGCTCCTCATGAAGAATGGCACCTAGATTTTTCACTGAAGGCAAAAAATTCAAACAGCTATGTCTTCTCACGGAGACAAGTAATCAAACAACTGCGTCCATAGAAACATAGACTTTGACAGCAGATAAGGACTGCTTGGCCCACCCAGTCTGCCCATTTCCCTACCTATTGGATAAGCTGCAGATCCCAGTTAACCAACAGCCTACTTCTCCTACCCACTATAATTGCCTTATGTCTGTCCCATGCATTTTGAATTCCTCCACTGTTTTTGACCCACAAACTCCTCAGGAAGTATGTTCCATGCATCCACCACCCTCTCTGTGAAAAATACTTCCTCATGTTGCACCTGAGCTGCCCCCTCTCTTCAAATTGTGACCCTTGTTCTGCACGTCTTTTTCCCAAATATCTACCCTCTCGGACTTTGTTGATTCCCTTGAGGAACTTGAAAGTTTCCATCATGTCCCCCCCCCCTTCCTCAAGGGTATACATATTAAGTTTCTTTAGTCTATCTTCATATGGTTTCTGATGCAGACCCTGCACCATTTTAGATGCCCTCCTCTGGACTGCCTCCATCCTGTCAATGTGCTTATGGAGATGGGGTCTCCAGAACTGTACGAAGTACTCCAGATGGGGTCTCACCAACTGTCTGTACAGAAGGATGACAACTTCTTGTTTTCTACTGGTGATGCCTCTCCTATGCATCCCAGTATCCCCCAGCCTTCCTTACTGCCTTCTTGCCTTCTCGCATTGCCTGCATACCTTTAGGTCATCTAATATGACTACTCCAGGCCCCTTTCCATTTTTGTTGTTGTTAGTACCTCTTCCCCCCCCATTGTGTACTCTTCCCCTGGGTTTTTGTTTCTCATGTGCATTGCTTTGCACTTTTTTGCATTGAATCTAAGCTGTCATACTTTTGACCATTCCTCCAACCTTGCCAAGTCCCTTTTCATCCTTTCCACCCCTCCTTGTGTATCAACCCTGTTGCAGATCTTTGTGTCATCTGCAAAGAGGCATACTTTTCCTTCCAGTCCCTCTGCAGTGTTACTTATAAAGACATTAAAGACGACTGGCCCCATAACTGAACCCTTTGGTACCCCACTAGTAATCCCCCTTTCTTCGGAGTGGACTCTGTTTACTATTACCCTCTGTGTCCTGTTGTCCAGCCATTTTTTACCTAAGCTACTACCCTGAGACCCACTCCCAGGCTGGCTAACTTGTTTAATAATCTTTTGTGGGACTGTGTCAAATGCCTTGCTAAAGTCTAGGTAGGTCTTGTCCGCAGCCCCTCCATGGTCTACTACTTTGGTCACCCAGTCAGCAAAATCTGTTAGATTCATCTGACATGATCTTCCTGCTGTGAATCCATGCTGCCTTGGGTCTTGTGCCCTGCTGGCCTCTAGGCACTCAACTGTTGATTATTTCAGAGTGATTCCATCATTTTCCCGTACCACTGAGGTCAAACTAACAGGTCTGTAGTTTCCTGCCTCTGCCTTGCTCCCACTTATGTGAAGGGGAATCATATCCACCTTTCTCCAGTCCTCAGGTACCACACTATCTTCTCATGATTTGCTAAAACGGGAAGTCAGTGGTGTCACTAGTTCTCTCCTTAGTTCTTTTAGAATTCTGGGGTGAATCCCATCAAGCCCCATTGCTTTGTCCACCTTGTGTTTTAGAAGTTCTTTCAGGATCCTTTCTTCTAAGAATGGAGTGGTATCTATCACCTATTCAGAGTACTTCTATTGTTTGGTTTAGGTACATCCCCTCCTGTTCTTTTGTGAATAATGAACAAAAGTCTTCATTCAGTATCTCTGCCTTTTCACTATCACTCTCTGCCCCACCCACCACCTCCCTTTATTAAATCTCACTATCACTCCTTGGTCTTTTTCGCTCACTAATGTACCTATAAAAGGTTTTATCCCCTTCTTAACTGAGTTGGCTATCTTTTCCTCAGATTGGGCCTTTGCAATTCTGACTGCCTTCCTCACTTCCTTCTGCTTTAACTGGTACAGTTCTCTGTCCTGCTCCTTCTGTGCTTCCTCATACTTTATGGATGCTGTCTTTTTCTCTCTATCCTTCCCTGCCACCTCTTTTGGGAACCATAGTGTTTTTTTCCTTCATTTTGTTTTATTTGCTTCACACAAATGCTTGTTGCATCTGTGATGGCAGTTTAAATTTTTCCCCATTGTTCCTCCACCCCTCCTTCCTGCCCTTTTGCTAGTGCATTCCTTAGGCACTCTTCCATTCTGCCAAAGTCAGCCCTTCGAAAGTCCAGTACCCTTGCTTTTGTATGGCTTGACTCTATGGCTGTGGTTATTGTGAACCACACTGTCTTGTGGTGCGCTTGTTCCCGATGGCTACCACCTCTAAATCTGGGATCTCTCACCATCCCCATTTGAGAGTACCAGATCTAAGACTACTCCCTCCCAAGTGGGTTCCAACACTAGCTGCCTGAGGCATGCCCTCAGTAAGGCATCGAGAATGACTGTGCTCCTGGATGAGGTTGCAGCAAATGTGCTCTAGTTAACATCTGGCATATTCAGATCCCGGTTCCTTGTGATAAATGGCGACTGCGGAACAGCGATTGCTGTTTGGGTGAGTGTACATTGCGAAATTAATTTCAGCGATGTACACTTGCAGCAAACAGCAAAAGAGCACCTAAGACTTAGGTTTTTATATTTTATGGGGGGCTGTGCCCCTACAGCACCCCTACTAAAGGATTCTCAACTCCAGGGGTGCATGTTGGGGTGGTGCAAAACAAACAAAAAAATCCCTTGACCCGCGCAAAAAATACTTAGAGTGCCAAGAACACAATCTGGCATCCTCCCAGCCCCAGCATGCCACCACTGACCACGCCAAGACAGCCAGTTCGACAGCTCACCACTGCACTATACCCCACAAATACCCTCCTTTCTGCCTGTCGGCGGATTGGTCCCTCTCCACTCCCCATGCGCATGTATACATCGCGACATCCCATCACTATATTCTCCTACCCCCATCCGTCACCCCACTGCTTGGTAGCCTTGTGCATAGGCGCTTGTGATTGAGTCACCCTTTCGAAAGTGCTCAGTCATGGTCACCATTATCACAGGCTACCCAGGTCCCCATCAACAATATCTCCCTTTTTCTGCCATTCTAAGGATGCCTCTTATCATTTCCATGTCCATTTTTCCCCTTAGGTGTGAATACAGCCCTGTGTTGTGCCATTTCCTTTCTTTGAGGGTGACCCACAGTGCCTCCTCTCCTCCATGTTTAACCTTTAGTTCCATTGCTTTGATCCCTTCCCTTATGTAGAGAGCTACCCTCCTCCTCCTCCTCTTTTACCATCCTGTCCCTGGCCTCCTGTAGACTGTATATCCCGGAATCTTGACATCCCAGTCATCCATGAGAAACATAGAATTTGATGGCAGATAAGGACTGCTTGGCCCACCCTAGTCTGCCCAGTTTCTCTACCTGTTTCATATACAGTGGCTTTGCTACTAAATGATCAGTGGCTTACCCTCTCGTTCCATTGCTAGAGGTCCTTTATGTCTATCCCATACATTTTTAATCCCCCTACCATTTTTGCACCATAAACCTCTGTCAGGAGGCTGTTCCATGAATCCACCACCCTTTCCATGAAAAAATACTTTCTCACATTACCCCTAATTCTACCCTCTTCTTCATATCATGGCTCTTTGTTTTTGAACATCTTTTTTTTTAAAGATGCTACCATCTTGTACTTTATTTACTGTACACCCTTGAGATATTTGAAAGTCTCTTTCATATCCATCTATCTCCTATCCTCCAGGGAATACATATTGAGATCCTTCAGTCTCCCTCATGACTTTTGGTTGCAGCCCCTGCACCATTTTTGTCACCCTTCTCTGAACTGCTTTACTCTGTCTATGTTCTTCTGGAGATGCAGCCTCCAGAACTGGACATAGTACTCTAGATAAGGTCTCACCAATGTTGTATACAATGGCATCAACACTGCCTTCCTTTTGCTGGAGATATCTCTCCCTCTACACTCCAGCATTCCACTGGTTCTCCTCACAGCCTTCTCAAATTGTTTGGTAACCTTCAGATAATTAGATATGATTACTCCTAGGTACCTTTCCTGTTTGGTGGCCGTCAGTACCTTCCACCCCCTTCATGTACTCCTCCCCTGCATTCTTGTGCCCCAAGTGCATGATTTTGCACTTATTTGCACTGGAAACTCTTAAATAAATAAATAAATCTTAGATTGCACACCCTTGACCACTGCTTAAGCTTGCTTAGGTCCCTTCTGATTTTCTCTACCCCTCCTGGAGTGTCAACCCTGTTGCAGATCTTTGTGTCATCTGCAAAGAGACACCTTTCCTTCCAGCCCCTCTGTGATGTCACTTCATAGATTCATAGAAGTCTATAGAGAGAAAAGGACACCATTGCCCGTCAAGTCTGCCCCGATACTCTTATGAAGACATTAAAGAGGACTGGTCCAAGCACTGATCCCTGTGGGACCCTGCAGGTCACCCACCTCTCTTTGGATTTAGCTCCATTCACCACCACCCCTCTGTGTCCTATCACTCAGCCAATTTTTGACCCAGTTTACCACCCTGAGATCTACTCCCAGGCTGCCCAGCTTGTTTACTAGCCTCCTGTGTAGAAATAGTAGTAAAAATCTTTATTTTTTTATAGGAAAGTTGTCATGAAAACATCTTTAGGACCCAAAGATCCTGTTTGAGATCGTCCTGTGCAAGCATCAATATAGTTTCAAAACATAGTAAAATAAGATATAGTTGTACAATACAACACAGTTGCTAGTAGAGGAAAGTTTTGGGTGACAAAAACAATATACAACCTTTAAGAGGACCACATACTTTAGTGCAGGTTTTTGTATAACACATATGATAAACATAGAACAGAAGTTTTGTAATCAAAGTTTTAGTGACTAATCAGGGTCAACAGAGTGTTATTGACCAATCAATACAATCAGCTTGAAATTAATCATAGTTGACAGTTTAAGCATGTCACCATTATATTACTTTTATTTTTGGCTTGAATAAATTTTGGGTGTAACTTAATTTCATCTTCTTGATTTTTTATATTTTCCGTTCCTTGACACTATACCGGAAAGGTCATATTTCCATATCTGACTATTTTAGGAGTGTGAATTTTATATAAGCTATTGTTTCTTAAACTGTATGTGTTCTCTCTTTATTTGGTTTATCTATAAGACAAAAGGTTTTGCTGCTTTTAAAAGTTTATGGCTCAGACTTGTCCATTTCATTTTCATTTTATTTTCTAAGTCTAACCAATTTAATTGTACATGAAACAGTGATGCATGGGATAATCACATTTTAAAACAAACCGGCTAGTCTGTTGTATAGTTTCTCTACTTTTCCCAAAGCCGCCTTTGTTTGTTAGACTGTATACAGTATATGGTCTCCATAGTCTATTAAGGGTAGTAATAATTGATTTACTACCATTTCTCTCATCCTATAATTTAAACAATATTGAGATTTCCTAAATGCCCCAACCTAGTGTCCACCTTTTAACTGTCAAGTTTACATGGTGTCGCAGTTTAGGTTTAAATCAACCCAAACACCTAGGTATTAATACACATTAACCTGGGATAAAACATCACTATTTATTGTATGAATTCAGATTTATTTTCTTTTTGTTTCATTGCTATTGAATTAAAGACCATGATCTGTTTGTTTTTTTTGCCTTTAAATACTAGTTTGGAATCCGAAACCAGGAGCTCAAGGCATTAAAATCAGTTTAGAGAATTTTTCCATTTCATTTAAGTTGTTTCCAGTTGCTATAAGGGCTGTATCATTTGCATACAGATGCAGACTGGTATTCCTTATATGCCCAGCTACCTGGTTTACGTAGACCAAGAACAAGGTGGGGCCAATATGGACCCCTGGGGACCCCTCCTAATTTGTCTTGTTTATGATGAGACATTTCCATTTGTGCTCGCTTGTGTCGATTGTTTAAGTAGGAGCCTAACTATTGGATAGTATCATTTTCTATACCAATATCTAGCAGTCTATCTTTCAAAATATCATGGTCTACTATAGCAAAGGCTTTAGACAAATCCATGAACACTGCACCCATCTCCCAGCCATTGTTTAAAAAAGTAGAGACCAAGTCAACCAGGTCAGTGAGTGCGGTGTCCATGGAGTGCCCCCGCCTAAACCCAGATTGTTATTTAGATATCAGTGAGTACTTTACTACGTATTCTCTTAGCTGTTCCTGTAGTAGGCCCTCTAATATTTTTGAGATAGTGGACCATAGGGCTATGGACCTATAATTTGCAGCTTCAGTTTTTGCCACCTTTAAATATAGGGACTATACTAACTATTTTCCAGGGCTTGGGAATTTTCTTTCTATTAGCTCCAGTTTAATAACTAATTATTGTAGGTGCTATTATCTCTTTTGGGTCTTTCAGGAATCGATTCTCGATTCTGTCCGGACCATGTGCTTTTTTGACTTGTAGTTTTCCTGTATGTGGGATGGTGTCGAAGACCTTGCTGAAATCCAGGTAGGCCACATCAACCATCCCTCCCTGATCCACCTCCCTAGTTACCCAGTCAAAAAAATCTATCAGATTTGTTTGACAAGATCTTCCCGCTGTGAATCCATACTGCCTTAGATCCTGTGCTTGACTGGATTCAAGATATATCACAAACCTTTCTTTCAGTAGTGATTCCATTAGTTTCTCCACCACTGAGGTCAGGCTGACTGGCCTGTAATTGCCATCCTCCTTCCTGGTCCCACTTTTGTGGAGAGGGACTACATTCGCTCTCCTCCAGTCCTTAGGTACCACACCTGTTTCCAGTGAACTGTTGAGCAGGGCTGTCAGTAGTGCTGCCAGTATCTTTTGGAGTTCTCTTATTACTCTGGGATGTATCCCGTCCGTCTCTATTGCCTTGTTCAATTTCAGATTAGTGAGTCCCTTTAAGACTCTCTCCTCCTTAAATTGACTGGTGTCCACTCATCCCAGTCATGTTCCCATGCCTAACTTTGGTCCTTCCCTTTCCCTTCTCTGAATACTAGACAAAATACTTGTCCAGGATTTCTGCTTTTCTTGGTCCCCTCTAGCACTTCTCTCCTTCCCTTTTAGTCTCACAATCCCACTCTTAGTCTTTTTCTTTCACTAACATATTTAAACATGTTCTTCATAGAACCACAGAATCATAGAACGATTGGTAGAAAAGGACCCTAGGCCCATCCAGTCTGCCCGTAACCCTCTCCAGGAAGATTCCTTCTGTCCCTTTGCAGCCTGCACTCTGCACACCAGTCCCATGTGCGTGTCTCAGGCCCTTTAAAACTCTCCACTGTATCCACCCCACCACCGACTCCAGCAACCTGTTCCATGGCTGTACCACCTCTTGGTGAAGAACCTCCCCGATGTCCACTCTGGACTTTCCCACCTTCAGTTTGAGGGTATATCCCTAGTGGAATTGTTCTTAAGTCAATTTGAATATCCTGTCGACTGTCACCCTGTTTATGCCCTTCATGTATTTGAATGTCTCCATCATATCCCCCTCTCCTCTTCTCCTCCGGCAAAGTACAGGCCCAGTTCCCCAGCCTCTCCTCATACAGTATGTCCCCCCCTGCATCCCCCCACACCATTTTGGTCACTCTTCTTGGACCCTTTCCAGCTGGTCATTGTCCCTTGGCAGTATGGCTCTCCAGAACTGGACCCATATTCCATGTGTGGTCTGACCGTGAGTTTTGTGCAGCGGCAGGAACACCTCCCTCCTTCTGCTTGTGAACCTCTTCCGTATGTATGCCAGCATATTTAGTGCCTTTCCTGCTGCTCTGTTTCACTGACTCCAGACTTTCAGATTGTCTGAGATGTCTATCCCCAGGTCTCTTTCCTGCTCTGTCTCCTCAAGCTCCTTCCCCGTCAGTATTTCACCTTCTGGTTGTTATGCCCTATGTGCATAATCCTGCACTTTTTTGTGTTGAACCATAATTGCCACCTTTCTGATCTCTCCTCCAACCTGGCCAAATCCTCCCTCATATCCTCCACCCCACTTCCATTCTATCCATCCTGCTAATACAGATTTTCAAGTTGTCTGCAAACAGACACATCTTCCAGTGCAGACCCTCTGTGATGTCCCCTATGAATGTTAAAAAGCATGGGTCCCAACACAGACCTCTCTGGAAGCCCACTTGTCACTCTTTCCTCCTTTGAGTGCACCCCAATAACTATGACCCTCTGAGTCCTCCCTTCCAACCAATGTTCCACCCATCTAGTGAGCTTGTTTTCCCTCCCCAATCTTTCCACCTTACCTACTAGTCTCCCATGGGGGACGATGTTGAATGCCTTCCTGAAGTGCAGGTAGGCCATGTCCACCACCCCTCCCTGGTTCCATATCTTCATCACCCTATCGAAGAATTCAGTCAGGTTGGTCTGACAAGACTGCCACCCATTAATCAATACTGATTGTCATTCAGTAGGGCCTCCCCCTCTAGGTGCTTAACCAGTCTTTCCTTAATCAGTGCCTCCATCAACTTGCTGACACAGAGGTCAGGCTTATCGGTGATGGTTCCTGATTTTCCTCTGACTCCCCATTGTAGTGGTACTACCAAACTTTTCCAGTCCTCAGAAACCTTACCTTGTGCAGTGACAAGTTGAATAGCCCTGTGGTGGTGTCGCCAATACTGCTTCAGTTCTTTAAGCACCCCTTGGTGAATCCCGCCTGGCCTCATCGCCTTATCAGTCCGAGACCTTGCCCACTACTCCTGTACCCTCACTACTGTGAAGGGACTGGAGTCCATCTCTCACCTGTCCCCCCTATTTTCCAGTTTTGGCCCCTCCCTCTCCACTGTAAACATAGAACATAGAAACATAAAACATAGAAATTGCGACAGGTGAGGACCAAAGATCCATCTAGTCTGCCCTGGGCCCTACCGAATGCAAAGACTGATGCAAGTATCTGTTTAAGACACCAGCTTTTTCTGTCTTCCTCCACCAGTTGCCCCAGAGCCTCACTATCTCTCTTCCCTTTCTCCTGTTGCTTATATAACTAAAAAACTCTTGTCCCCTTTTTACCCCTTGCTATATGTTTCATCTATTTCAGCCTTGTCCCTCTTCATCACCTTCCCTGCTTCCCTCAGCTTATCCCTATACACTCCCATATGTACCTCCTTTGTGTCACTTTATAAACCCTTATTGCCCTCCTCTTCTCCTGACTGCTTTCCTCACTTCAGTAGTGAACCAAAGTGGTTTCTTACCCTCTTTTTCTTGCTCACCATCCTAATGCAGAGTTTCATCACCTTCAGTAGTCCTCTTTAATTTCCTTAATATTTCCTCCATGTTTTCCAGGTGTTCTGTCCCGACAGCTCCTCCTGTACCATTACTCTATCCTCCCAAAGTCAAGCACCCTAGTGCTCGAGTTGTCTTTGACCTGACTCCTGTTGATCTTAATTTCACCGGCCCTATGGTCCCTGTCACCCAAATTTTCCCTCTAACCCCACCCCTCAGCACTGTCCCCATTCTTCAAAACCAGGTCAAGTGTGACCTCCTCTAGTAGGGTCCATCACAAGTTGGCTGATGAATACTTCCTGTTAGGGCTTCCAGCACCTCCCTACTGCTAACTGTGACTGCTGCTGGAATGACCCAGTCTATGTCAGGTAGATTTAGGTCTCAGTACCATGATTTCCTGCTGGCCATGTTCTGTATCTCTTTAACCATCTGTTTATCATGATTTGGTGGCCTGTAGACCACTGCTACCTTCACTGTCTTCTCCCCTGCTCTGCTTGCACATCCATAGGGTCTCCACAAGTCCATCCCCACCCACACAACAACACTCTTATACCCTCCTTTACATAAAGGCTGCCCCCTTTTCCTATCCTGTCTTTTCTATACAGTATGTACCCAGGTATTTCCAGTTCCCAGCTGTGGTTCTCAGTCTACCAGGTCTCCGTGACTGCCACCAGGTCCAGGTCACACTCCACCACTATCGCCTGTAGTTCTCCCAATTTTTATACTGACTCCTGGCATTGGTTGGCAACCCCTCCACCAGCCCTCCCTTTCCACTTCCACCCCTGTCAGTTTCTCTTGCCCCCATCTGTGAGGGAGAGCTAGTTAGGCCTGATCATCTCCTTCCTCCTAATGTGCTACATCTAGCTTTGCTCCCTCTGCTCCTAGTTTAAAGCCCTCCTAGTATTTTATCTATATAACCCTGTAGCTTCCCTCAAAATCCTGGCCCCTCATCATTTATATGCAACCTGTCTCTCACATACAGATGTTGGTCTATCCATGTGTCTCCCCAATCCCCTATACATTTGTAGCCTCCCTCCTGCACCACTGCCTCAGCCAGTGATTAAAATCTTTGATTCTCAATTGTCTCACTGTACTGGCATAGTGAACTGGCAGGACTTGTGAGAAGGCTATGGTGTCTACTATCCCCTTGCACCCCCTGTCTAGTTCCATAACTCTCCTCTGTACCTCTTGGACCTCTTCTCTGGCCAGATCATTTGTGCCAAGGTGCATAGCCAGGTCAGATTCCCCCCAATCAGCCTAATGCATTCCTTAATTTTTGGGAGTGCCAAGAATTAAGGAATGCATTAGGCTGGTTGGGGGGAACCTAACCTGATTGTACACCTTTGTACAAATGATCTGGCCAGAGAAGATGTCAGGCCTCTTTTGTCCCCTTTTGTTATTGCCTGGGCTATTTTTTCTTCTGTTTGCACCTTGCAGTGCTAATTGCTTTCCTGCCTCCCTCCGCTTTTTCAGATACAGTTCCTGTCTTCTTCCCTCTGTGTTTCCTTGTACCTCCTGAATGCTACCCTTTTCACCCTTACGTTCTTGGCCACTTCCTTTGAAAACCATAATGTTTTTCTTTCCCTTTGTTTTGTTTACTTGCCTAATGCAATGGCTTGGGCATCCACTATGGATCCCTTAAGATTCTACCATTGTTTCTCCTCCCTCTTTTCTCATTCTCTGCCAGTGATTTCCTAAGACATTCTCCCATCTTTGCAAAGTCAGCCTACTTGTTATCCAGGACCCTTGCTTTCATGTGGTTTAATGCTTCTACTGTTCTCACATTGAACCACACTATACAGTGATCACTTGATCCCAGATGGATCCTCACTTTTATGTCTGTAATTCTGTCCCACTGGTGAGTACCAGGTCCAAAGTCACTCCCTCTTGGGTGGGATGCATCACTAGCTGTCTTAGGCACACCCCCTGTAGGGCTTTTAGGATGTCTGTTCCTGGCTGAAGCTGCAGCCTGGTTACTCCAACCCACATCCAGCAGATTGAAGTCTCCTACCTGCAGCACCTCCCTTTTAGCTATCATTCTGTGGATGGCTTCTACAAGTACTCTGTCCAGCTCTTTCTCTTGTGCAGTAGGTCTGTAGATCACACCAGTGTGAATGGCAGTGCCATTTCCCATCTCCAGGGTGATCCACAGTGCTTCTACCTCACCCTGCATTCCCTGCACCTCAGTTGCCTTAACTCCTTCCTGACATACAGTAGATAGACACTCCCCCACCCCTTTTACCCACCCTGTTCATCCTGAATAAAGTGTAACCTGGTATTGTCACTTCTCAGTCATGCTTCTTGTGAACCATGTCTCAGTAACAGTGACAATGTCCAGCTCCGCCTCAACCGTCAGGGTCACTGGGTCTGAGCTTTTGTTTCCCAGACTGTGGGCATTTGTGCACATGGCCTTCCAATTTTTACTGTCTCTTCTCCTAATAACTTCCTTCATATCCCCATGTCTTTCCTCCATACCCCTCTTGTTCTTATTCCCATTCTGCCATTTCTCTGCATTTTTACCTATTTTGGTTTTAGTTATCTTTGGTGATTTCTGAACCTTAGGGTCCTCTCTGCTGTCTGCATCATTTTGTGGGTGTGGCACTGTTTATTTCATTCAGCTTATTTCCACCACCCCCCTTGACTAGTTTAAATGCATACTGATGAAACATTTAAACCTCTCACCAAAGATCCTGGTCCCCCAGATAGATGCAGGCCGTCACCATTGTACAGGCCTGCATCCCTCCAAGTGGAAACCCAGTCACCAATTAAGTCAAATCCATCCACTCTGCACCAGTCCTTCAGCGATGTATTGAATCTCTTGGTGCAGAGTACCTTGTTTTCCCCCTTGCCCTTAATGGGTAACACCTTTGAAAAGGTTACAGAGCGTGCCACCTAAGATCCCTCCCCAACTCCCTGAATTTGTCCTGCACTAGCCTAGCCTCACCACTTGCCAGGTCATTCATCCCCATGTAGAGAATGACATCTAGCATACCCTCCCACCCTACTGCCCCAGCGAACCTTAGGATTTACTGTCCATCCATCCAAACTGTGGTGCAGGGTAGGCACTTCACCTCCCTCACTCCTTCACCTCATGGCCCCAAGTCTACCCCCCTGATGATAAAGTCCCCCACCAGCAGCTGCTTCCTCCTCCTCTGGGGTCCTCTGCCTCCCCTTGTTCTCCACTGTGAAGGACCCCACATCATCCTTGGTTACCACTGCAGGTGCCTCTCGGGACAGTCCTGCCCTGCAAGAGCAGCATAGGAGTTAGAGGTGTCTAAGAGAAATATTCCTTACCATTGTCACAGTATATATGATTCACATTTCATTGTAAAAGTAATTTGAATTTGTACCAAGTTAATGGGATCCATGCGCAGGTCGACAGCCCGACTCTGACATCTGCTACATCACTGGGAACCCACTGACATCCCCAACCATGATGCAACTCAAATCAGCCAGCAACACTGTGATGCATAATACAGGGGCTGCAGGGGGCTCATGCCCCACACCCTCTACTATTTATATATCACTCCACGTCACACAGACAGTGGAGTTAGATATTACTACCCTCCATTGCCCAAAAGTGTCTTGAAGCAAGCCCCCATTACTGCCGATTTAGGCAAGATGGAGGTTTTGCTGTGGGGGTTCACTGTGGGTGTCACTGTAGTGGCAGCATACCTAAGTGGTGTGGTGTAACAGTAAATATTTTAAAGGTATGTGGTGTAACCAATTATATTTGTTAACATTCTCAATTGTTCCTTGTTGGAATTTAATTTGAATTAAAATGCAAATGTATTGATTGATATATTTATTTAAGCCACTGTTTTAAAATTTGGCAACATTCCCTGAAGCAGGCCATCTAGTGGTTGAAACTGCTTGGCAATGAGTGGTAAACCTGGCTGTTCCCTTTTCTGTGTCCCTATTATAAGAGCTATACACTTTGGACTGTGAGTCTTTTTCTTTAAGTCATTCAATATTTAAGTGAAGGTGGTAGTAGTATATGTATCGGTGTGTGGCTTTATGATCCAATATGTATCTTTTGTTGTTGGTCACAATCAGAGTTTACTGACCTCAGCTCAGTAATAAGCAATTTGAACAGATTAATTCTGAAGAAACAAAGAAATCCTGTTTTCATGCAAATAACTTCAGTGATAACTAGTGGGTATAGGGAAATGCATAGCTAATGTGAAATACTTGTGTGTATGAAACAGTATAGTCATTACATTTTTCCTGGAGGTGTTTTCTGATCTCCAAGGTTAACAGGCATTCTAATCCCATCCTGTCCACCCCCACATATGCAGGAATTAATAATTATGATAATTAGTATTATAAAATGATAACAATAAGTATGCTTATTCACCCTTACCCGACCAGCAGGGAACTCTCATGGACCCTCAGGGCTTCCTCGGTCCCTCCACTGATCTTCCTTGTGTCTCCACCAATATGGGTAGCAAAACTTCTACTTCTCCACACCTCCTTATGGAACAGACTTCTACCATCCACTCGCCCACTTCCCACTTGTCTTTCAAACAGCAACTAAAGTGCTGGTTGCTGAAGGAATCCACCTGCCAAAGTTAGGATCTGAATTGTACTGTGGCTTCTGTTGTGTGCTGCTGTAAATACTTCTCCCATTAATCATGTTCTCCTGCTGTAAATACTTTCTGTGATTATGACTACCACTGCTAAGGTGTGTATCCTCATACTGTAAATAATGTTGTACTTATATAAACTTCAGCTGCTCCTTTGTAACAAGTTCATGACTGTGGGCCATAAACCCTATGTGCTCTGTACTGTCCATTGTTATTATGTATCACGCCTTCTCTACTGTATCCTCGTACTGTAAATAATGTACTTATGTAAACTTCAGCTACTTCTTTGTAACAAGTTTCATGACTGTGGGCCATAAGCCCTATGTGCTCTATTCTGTCCATTGTTATTATGTATCAAGTCTTCTCTACTGCTATGCCATGTGTGTGGCCCGAGTCATTACTGAAAATGGTCCTCTGGATCAGTGCACTTACCTCGGTATCAAGGACATAATTAAATAAATAAATAAATAAAATGCTGTGCAAACAGGTACTAATTTATTGGGGCACACACAGACATATATGCAGACAGACAGACAGACACACACACACACACATTCTCACTGTACTACCCAGAGTATCCATTAATTCCCTTTCTAATCAGTAGTTCATCCAACATACAGTACCTTGAAGGGCTGTACTGTCTTCGTATCTACTGTCTCCACTAATAGGCTGTGACATTGGTTCGCTTAACTTTAGGAGAAATGCCTCCCATCTGTATTTCTATATTTACCATGTCTGATCTTCAGGGCAAATCCACAACAACATCTCCATCTATTCAATCTTGTTGATACCAACTATATTTCAGTATGACAGGGGAGAGCACAAAACAAGCATTAGGGCAAGAAAAATGTAATATAAAAGTACTGACAGCATAGTAACATGCACAATACAGTACACAATTTACATGAAACTGTCAAATCAATAAGGTGCAGTAGCATTTCTCAATGAGTTGCACACATGTTGCTATACTCAGCTCAAAGCCTTGAAAAAACTGCTCACTAAGAATTTTAACTCAGTTTTTCTTTGATTTGTGACAGAACTAGTTCTGTGTGAAATAAAAAATTCTGCTGGCAAAATTACTAAGAAGGTTGGAATTTCACTTCTACAAAATCTCAGAATGCACTTTGACAACTGTGGCAAGATTCCAACTTAGGTGTATGAGTGTATGAGTTTTAGATGAATATATTAAACTGCAGAAAGGAGTTCTGTAGAACTGATCACTGAACTGGGCCAGCTGCATGGCGTCAGGCAATGGGGCATCACCTGGCATGCTGGTTACCCAGGTTCATGTCCAAGCCCAGAATAACAGGAGTGGAGGCCAGCAGAGAGGGCTCAGAGCATCTGACAGGTTCTCTCCTCCTGGGGGGAGGGTGCAGGTTCGCACCACCCTTGGGTGTCTCCTGGCAGCCCTTCAGGGCAATGCACTATGTGGTGTTGGTTACCATGTGCCACTTGTGTGTGTAGCCAAGGATGCCACAGTGGGCATTCACACTGTGGAAGGCAGGTGGATGGGTAGAGTCAAAAACAGGAATATGGGCTGGATGATAGCTGCCGGTCACCCATCTGCCACACAACCCAGAGGTGTCCGTACTGTGCCCTCTCTGAGTCCCAGCATAGAATGGAAGTGCCTCAATGGCCAGTCTCCTCTTTCAGTGATGCCATGGAAGGGGCCCAATGAAGGGATACATCAGGTCAACCGGGCTTGGCATGACAAGGGGTGGTGGATGGTGATGGGGGAACTGGTGGTGGGGGCCCTTGGAAAGTCCAAAGAGGGCTGGCTGGGAGGGCAGGGTAAAAAAATAAATAAAAGAAATGATTACTGAACTGTGGAATGATTGCATGTATCACAGATAGATGCATTAAATTGCAGAATGGAATTTTGCAGAACTGTTAGTCTACAGTTCATGAGTATTTTCACAATTCAGCCAGAAGATTTTGTAGAACTGGATGAAAATTTACTAAAGTCATTCAGATGATTCTGATTTTGCCAAAGCTGGAATTTTGGAAAACTTTGTGAAATTGTGAAATATCACAAAATCTCTGCATTCAGAATTTGCAGTTTCTGCTCAGCACTAGTCAGAACTGCAGAAGCATTCCAGTTTTGTTACAAAAACATTTTATAAAAGTTTCTCTTGAGCAGGTCCTTGGTTGCCAAAGTACTGAAAAAGCATCCCAATATTAGTCGCCAATGTAATACCAACTTTTAAAACAATTCAAAGCTACACACATTGGTTGGACAGTTTAATGCAAATTGTACTGGATATTTCAGACAATGAGCAACAATAACATCTAACAGATTGAGAAATAAATACAACAAAAATATTGCTAGAAGAACATAGCAAAACAGTACAGTGGAGCCCTATTAAGTGCACACTGTTAGGATAAATATTTTTGTGCACTTAAGTGGGCTGTGCATTTAACCAGAAAATCACTTCCAGGCACATTTCACCGTTTCTGTAATGTGCTTTATTAAATATCAGGTGCTCAAGTTAAAATGACATTACTGCACTGTCCTACAACACAGTACTACTTAAAAATCAGTAATCATCTTTTGCTTTGTGTGTTTCAGTGTAGGATTCAAAATTAAACAGATGATTAAAGTCACTCTTTTCTTTTGACAAAATTAATTTTCTTACTGTTGCCATGCTAGAACAGCACCACAGCTGCAGTTAAGATGTTCGATGAACTATTTAAGGTGATACTGTACAAAATGTGCACTTAAAAGCTGGGTTGGACTGAAAATCAATAGGAAAATAAAAAGTGCATATAACTGAAATGTGCACTTAGATGTAATGCACGTAAGAGGTACATTTAACATTGGATGAACAGGAAAAAATTAGAAAATGAAAAATCGCATTAAGCAGAATGTGCACTTATCCAATGTGCACTTAAGTAGGCCCCACTGTATAATATAACAACAGTTTCTACATAGCAAGGTACTGTAGCAGCAAGAATACTAGGGAGAAACAAGAAGTCAAAGTATAGTGATTCAAAGGATATAGATTACCAATTGACATAAGTTTAAGGTACAGGTACAGCCATACATGGACAGCAGATGATCCCTGAAATAAAATCTAAATAGTTTGTGAGTGGACATGGTTCACAGCACCAAGGAAATATTCAGAAATGAGGGCTGAGGAAGAAGACTTGCTGTTCATTGGGCCCTATGCAGCAAGGGGTGAAGTGGCTATGCACAGCATATCTTGAGTGTGTAGCCACTCCACACCCATTACACCCCCACATGGGATGCGCAAATGGGGGGCACACAGACTCAGTGTACCCAATTCCCCATGTCTGCGGACTGCACCGCATGGGGGTGGGCTTGGGGCATGCCAGCACGATGCGCCATGCACAACCATGCACAGTGCTGGCCACAGAGGTGCATATGAGGGTGCAGTGTATGCCGGGGAGAACTCTGCCATAAGCCCCCTAAACACTCTGTGCACACAACCTGCTGCTGCCCAGACCAGATGGATAGCCCACTCCACACCACAAGACGACTGTGACCATCCCTGATGGCCACCCTGTGCCACCCTCCCTGCAAACAGCAGTGCCCTGGCCCTGGTAGATGCCCCCAGACACATGCCTGGAATGAGGCAACAGCCCCTTTGCAGATCCCCTGCCCATGTCCTGTACAGGACCATCAGATCATCAGGCATCCCCCGTGGTACCAGCCCTGCCCCCCTACCTGCATAGCCAGTGGTTGGCTAGGTACGGCCAGTGGCATAGCCCTCCACACACCTCCTCAGCTGCTGGGTGTCCAAATGATGCTTGGTGCACTGCCTGTATATAGGTAGCATGCTCGTAGCATCACTTGGATGGCCAGTGACAAGGAGGTGTGTGGGGAGCTATGCCGCTGGCTGTACTGGTACCTGGCTGGCCACTGACTATGCTGGTAGGGGCCATTACTGGTATGGGCTGGGGGTTTGCAGGGTGGCTGCTATATGCCTTGGGCACTACGGGTGTTCCGCAATGGATGGGGCATAGCAATGCAGGTCCTGGTGTCTGCTGGTGCCATTCATGCACCTGGACTCATGCCCATCTGTGTAAGGGATCCACTGTGGAACCCATGCAGGGCATCCCATTGGATGCCTGACTTTCAATTCAATTCAGTTTTTATTTTACCCCAAAAGGACCATTGAGACAACTCATTTGCAAGGCAGTCCTGGAGAGACAACAGTTACAGTTCCAAACACAAGTGAGTTTACAATAGAACAAAAGTAGAATACATTCCAAGCAGAAAATAAACAATAATATAGATAATACAAAAATACCAGTTTAACCTAGCATAACACACTCTACAGAACTGATAGTAGGAACACCCTTATACCTATAGAAGTGCATTTGAAGGGAGAAAGGAGAGCACCACAGGCAGTAATATAAAAGAGGGACAATGTAGGAGTCTAGATCAAGTACAGGTTGGGAAGAAGGGGAGAGGC
Source organism: Neoceratodus forsteri (assembly GCA_016271365.2). Classification (NCBI taxonomy): domain Eukaryota; kingdom Metazoa; phylum Chordata; order Ceratodontiformes; family Ceratodontidae; genus Neoceratodus; species Neoceratodus forsteri. Next base: position 996,716,605 of record CM057458.1, on the reverse strand, counting down.
AAGAGGGAGGAGAAAGGGAGTGAGAGGAGAGCAGCATGGAGGGTTGGGGGAGAGAGCTGGGTGCAAGTGCTAAGGTAATGACCAAGTGTTAGAGTTCAAATTGCAGCAAGGTGGATTATTCATAACAGTTTGGGACTGAAGACACAGCAGGGGAGGTTATGCATAACAATTACGTTCCTCCTTTAGAGTAGAAAGTAGCAAGGACTTAAAAGTAACTATCTCAACTAGGTGTTTGAGTTTGAGTGTATGTTGGCCTGAGTGGGTCTGCAACTTCACCTCTGGCTGCCCCATGGAGGCTGTGCACTGGAGGGCATGCCTGCAGTTAGGTCACAGCCAGAGGTGAACACCGGCAATGTGGACCTGTTTGCCAATGTGGAGCTACGGTGGGATATGCATCTCTAGCACATAATTCCCACCCGATTGTGCATAGTCCAGTAAGTTTGTATACTGGGAACACAAAGTAAAGACATTCAATTACTTGAGGGGGTAAGTGCTAGAATGTCAGTGGTATGGGCCTCCAGCCTCTTTCTTTATAGTTTTTTGTCTCCATACTCTGATCATATTGATGCTTCTGCAATGAACCTTCTTGATTGTCTCAATGTCATTTTCATGTTGAAGAATTCCAATTGCTGTACATTATTCTAAGTGGAGTCAGACTATGGCACTGTAAAGAGGCAGGATGACTTCCCCTGCTCTGCTGGTCATCTCTCTTTTGAAGCACCCAGTATTCTTCTGGCCCTCTTGACAGTGGTTGTACACTAAGAAGGGGACTGAGTTTCCTTGGGGGAAGGTGGAGCTTGAGGGGTAGCAACCAGCTCTTTTCTGCTGGCAGTCCAAAAACTCATTTACAGTTAGGGTTGAGTAGACACTTCTTGTAAGTTATGTCACCATTTTTGCCTCATTCAGTCTCACCTTCTTTTAAGCTAGTGACCTGGAAATTAGAATATTCTCCTTCCTTTGTTAGTAAATCATGGTAAGTGTGTAATTTTACCCAACCCTGTTTTGTTTCCAATCCTTGGTCTACTCTTGTTGCTCATTCCTGAACACTAGGAACACCCCCAAAGAGTGCAGGCACTTATGATACAGTAGTCTCCTCTGCTCCACTGCATCTTTAGTGGCTAGACAGAGTTGGGGGTGGTGTTCCTAAGTCCAGGAAAGATGCACTGGGAGTTAATCATAGAATGTAAATAAACATATTGTAGTGATAACACTGGTATGGCAGGCAGTCTGTTTTTGCTTTTAAAAGAAAAAAGAATCAAACTATATGACACATCAGCACAATCTATAGAATGCAAGCAGTCATAAAATATGTTGTTTAAACTAGGAACAGTTAGCAGCCTAAAGGGTTGGCAGTGTCCCTATTAATGGACAGCAGTTAATATAGTTCCCAGAGTACAATCATTGGACACTTGTCACGGTAGATTTCTGGCAGATGAAGTTGAGAATTTCTCCTTTTCTGCACATACAGTAAATATTCTGTGATTGATTATTGTTTAGCTCTGATTAAGCAGCTGTTTTGTTTGTGGATTTTGTAATTTCCTCAACCTGAAAGTGACCACTTTCTGCTAAAAATTATAAAAAGTTGGAGAAATAATATAAATACAAATAATCAGGCACTTTATGATTGCTTAGTAGTAAACAAATTATTAAAATGGAATTGGGAAATAAAAGAATTTACAGAAAGCATCCCAGAATGTATGTGTGGCTAGCTTTCCATATGAGCTATATTTAGATGTTTCACCCTTCAAAATATAATGAGAGGATATAAGATATTTTCAGAAATGGACCCATTATTATATTAAATAGAAAGGAATACCAGGTCAAAGACTTGATGCAACTACTGCAGACAAGGAAAAGAAGGTGACTAATGAAATTCAGAAATTCAGGAAACAACCCTCAAAGGAAATCAGACAGCCTTGCATAATGCTAGGAAGTAATATAAATACATTTAGAAGAACAAAAGGAACTGTTTCAAAAAAAGATTTCAGCAGAAGATGATGGATGAAATCATTTATAAAGATACCGTTACATTTTGGAATTATGTTGCTAAACAAACAACATCTTTTTCCAAATCCCCTGTGGCATGTATTAGAGTTGTATAGCTCTCTTATATTAAGGGAGCATTTTATGATACTGAAGAGTGTTATTACTCATTATGGTTAGGACACCAGTTAAAGTAGAAGAAATATTGATAGAGGAAACCATTTCTGTTATTGAAGCATTGAAAATGTGAATAGCACCAGGGACTGATAAAATACCACAGAAGTATGTCATTATAACATTGAATGGTAAGCTCTCTCTTGTGAATATCTTTCAGTTTGTGCATAAAGTATGACTATTTCCTGGACTCTTGTAAGGAAATATTATTGTACCAATTTATAAGAAAGGAGAGAAATGAAATTCAAAATCTTATAGACCAATCAGATTGATAGATGTGCTGGCAAAGATTTTCATGACAATTATACTACGGGTGACTGCAGAAGTGGGAAGGGGCAGTGTTGTATTGTCCTTATTACAATCAGGTTTTAGCACAGGTTATGCTGTTATAGGCAATCATTTTGTCCTACTTCACTTGTTTCAGAAGTATGTATCCATATGAAAAATGAGGCTTCATGCAGTCTGTGGATTTATCTCTGGATTTTCACACACTTTCATGACAAATATTATAGGAAAAATTGAAAATTTAAATGTTAATGGTGGCCTTCTCAATATTATTAAGTCACTTCTTCTTATGGATACCTGTGCTTGGACAACAATCAGATACATTAATTGACTTATAATGGACTCCTTCTCAAACAGAGGGCTAAGGCAAGGAGGTCTTGTCGCCCCTCTTCTTTTTAACCACTACCTGAATGACTTTCTTTCTTAAATAGATTTATTTGATATAAATTTTCCAAAATAGTTAAACCAACCTCTGCACTTGCCTATGCAGACAATACTGTTTTGTTGCCGCTTACTATGTCAGGTCTGTAGACATCTAAAATTATTTTTCCTCTTTTTGCAAAGAATCACATTAACCGGTCAGTTTATAAAATAAAATTGCACAGTTTGATTGGAGATTGAATTTTGTGCTTACAGGAATTCAGAGGAAATTGAAGTTGTTAAAGATTATATATATATATATATATATATATATATATATATATATATATTTATTTAGTTTTGTTGACTGGGTAAGTGCACTAGACAAATCCTGCCTATTTTTCATGCATGACACGGGGAGGGGTGGATACAGATGAATGCCAACTGACCTTGAACCAGATTAAGCTGTTGGTGGTATTTTTAGTGAATGACGGAAATTTGGCCAGGACACCAGGAAATTCCCCTACTCTTTCAGCAGGGGCTTGACTTCTTGAGAACAGAGGGAGGAGCACAGTTTGAAGTCGGACAGCAGAAAAGGAGGAAGTGCTGATGAGGGAGAGAGGGCCTCCTCCCTGTCTTGTATACCACCAGAGGTGTGAAAATGAGTTCAGACACTTTTATGGATCAAGAAGATCAAAGTGAGGAGCTGGAAAGGAAAAGAAAGAATTAAGAGAGAAAACTTCTTCCGTGGAGATGGAGGAGGAGATGTTGCAAGCGTGAGTAAAAAATGTTTTGGAAAACAATCAGCAAAAGAGTAAAGAAACAGGAGGTCTTATAGAGCCATATATTTCTGTTGTGGAAAGCAAAGAAAATAGGTCGGACTCCTATCAGGCTAAATTGAGAAGCAAGCAGTATCAAAGCAAGCTGCACCTGCTGAGATGGGGAAAAACAACTGAAAGTGTTAGCACAGAAAGGAAAGGCGAAAGTAAGTAAGAAACGTCTTGGCCTGAAAATGATTGCAGAAAGCAAGACAGAAAGTAAAGAAAGAGCTAAAACAAATAAAGAAAACACAGATTTTGAAGATATTGAGGAAGTCACAGAAAAAAGGGCCCATTAGGAAACAGTAAAGGAGAAAAAAAGGAGGTTTCAGATTCAGAAGAGAGAACCTTTAGAGACTTTGTAGATACACATGAATGGGTAAGAGAAGCTTTATTACAAGCAGGTTGGAAAAGAAAGGGTGATGGGTCTGAGTGAGATCCAAACAGGTCTAGTACGTCAGGAATTAGTAAAAAACAAAAAGAAGACACAATGGATGTAGAAAATAAATTTGGGAAAAAAGTGGATGAAGCCGAAAAACAGAAAGATGTAACATCAGAGGCAGATAAAAAAAACAGATCATTTTGATGGACTTGATAGCAATAATGAAGAGTCATCTATGGCGCTTGAGCAGAAAATGATATTAACAGATAAAGAAATGCAGGAGGAAGGGAAGGCCAGAAGGAGAAATCCTGGAGTGGAATACTAAAGAAAGATCATTCCCTAAAGATCTAAAACCACAGCAAGCTAAAAGAAGAAAAGCTAGCATCTAGATTTAGAGGGTCCTCTATGGATGTGCCCAACAGAATTTTTATTGGGAAAGAACTCTAATGAACAAAATAAAGTTTTATCCATATGAAATATATGCCCTTATTCATGTACCAGGAAGTACAGAATTTCACATAAGTTTTTAAACATGGAGGAGGGTTGGACCGCCTTTGGAAATTATATCAGCAAATGAAATATACAGACTTTGGAAGGATTTCTCAGTTATTCCCTTATCAAAACCTGATTTTAAGATAGTGACTGTGTTATTTTGAAATGAAGGCATCAATGTGGTCACATTCATTTCTGGATCAAGCAGAGGAGCGTAATGCATCAGCCGTCGGAACCGATATTGGATGAAAATGGTCTGTGGACAAGTGGATGGAAATATAAACTAACACTTAAACAAGTAGATGGGGAAATTCAACATTTTCTGAACTGTTTCTTTCTAGGCCAAAATAGAGGCATTGTTTTTTATGCAGGTCAAGTGCGGGCCTGCTACAAATGTGGAGAGTGTGGTCACTTAAATAATGTCTGTGGTAAAGTCAAGTGTGACCTATGTAGGGTTGTTGGGCATTTTAGGGCAGAATGCACAAACCAAGTTAAATGTAGTTTGTGTGAAGAGGAAGGGCATACCATTGCAAAATGTCCCTGGGCTTCCCATAATGGCCCAGAAACTGGAGAAAGAGCAGAGCAAGATGTCTACCTGGCTGTGGCACAGAAAGAGAAAGAGAAGCAAGATAAGGTAATAAGGAAGCCATTATCATAGATGACATGGAAAAGGAATAAAGGTATAACCTGGACTAAGGGTTGGTAATACTAGACCAAAAGAATCAAAAGAAAACAAGGACTTTTAAAATGGAAGGAATACAGAAAAGAGACTGGATTCACTATGGTTATAAGATCTAAAAACAAAAAGAAGAGTACAGTGAAACAGATAATTTCATTGGAAAAAGATTGTGAAGGCATAGAGTTAACAAATAAATATACCTTATTACAAGACAAGAAATGGTCTACTGTGGAGGAGGGCTCTGATCGGTCCAACACAGATCTTTCTGAAGGTGCAGGAGAGGAAGATGGAGACACAACAGACATGCAGGTGTCAAAGAAAAGGAAAAAATCTAAAGAGGTAGGGTAAAAGTGAGGGGAAAACAAAATGGGAAGTTTAAAATGCCTCACTCATAATACAAATAGTATTAAAAATAGAAGGAAGAGGCTGGTAACTTTTAAAATACTGTATGACTTGAAAAGTGATTTATATGTATTCCAAGACACCAGGTTACACACTATAGATGAAATTCAACAAACTCAGAAAGACTGAACATGGGGAGCATCCGTATGGTCCTTTGGGATAGATAGGTGTACAGGGGTGGGGGTAGCTTTCTCTTTTCATGATGTTCAAATTTTAAAAGTAATAGATTTGGTACCTGGAAGAGTTATGATTATTGATGTTATCTTAAAAAAAGAATTCTGTGAGAATTATTGTAATTTATAGTCCACAAAGGAAAAAAGAAAGGAATATGCTAATAGATCAAATAGAGGCTTATTTGCATACTTCAAAACTTATGGTGTTGGGGGAGGCTTTAACTGTGGGTTATCTAGAGCAGATTGGGGAGGGCAAAATCAAATTTTTTTTGTGATATGACTCACTTGAAAAGAATGTTAGATAAAGCTGGGATGGAGGATGGATACAAGTTAAAAGGGAAAAAAGGATAACACACGTATTTCAAGGGTTCACGTTCTACTCATATAGATTTCTGGATGGTACAAAAAAAGTGGAGGTAGTTGATATTAGGAGTATACCAATTGAGACATCAGATCATATGGCAGTAGAAGTTGAAATTAACTTGGGGAATAGGATGAGAATAGGAAAAGGCTATTGGAGGATGAATACAGCTAAGCTACAAGAAGATACTTGTATAGAAAAGATTAAAATAATACTGGAAGATAAGTTAACAGTTATGGAATTATATGATAGTGGAACAGAATGGTGGGAAGATACTAAAAATGAAATCAAACAATATATGATCGAAGAAGGACAGAAAGTAGAGGCAACAAATTATGGGAAGTATTTAAAATTAAGGGCTAGATTATATAAATTTATGACAAGGCAGGTTAAAGATAAGGTGGATGAATCTAAACAAATTGAAGAAATTAAGGATAAAATGAAAGAATACCAATATAATAGGGTCACGTCTTTAATTATGGAACAAAAAGTGGTACCCAGGGAACAAAATATCATACAAACCTTATGACAGTAGTAAAGAAAGAATAGAAAATCGAGTTATGTACAAATTACAGGATGAAAAGGAGGATACATACAGATATAGAAAATATTAAATGTACAGTACAAGAGTTTTTGAGGAAAATACCAGCAACAAAGAAGTAGGAAAAGGAGGATTTTTTTCTGACTATTGAGATGCCAGAGTTGGAGGAAGATGAGGCAGAGGCGATCAAGGGGAAATTAAAGAAGAAGAAGTGAAAGAGGCAATAAAATCTTGTCAGATAACACAGCACCTGGGTGGATGGGATTCGAATATGTTCTATAAAATTTTGAAAACAAATAGCCCCATTTTAGCAAGAGTAAACAATGGTATAATGAATGGAGACAATTTGGCAGAAAGCATGAAAAAGGAATAACAATTTTTTGCATAAAAAGGAGAAAACACAACTTAAAAAATGGAGGCCCATTAGTTTATTGACTTCAGATTACAAACCTTTAGGCAAGGTAATAAATAATAGGTTAAGGACTTTTTCAGAGAAATTGATAATGCAGTCTCAAAAGTGTGCTATTCCTGGACGGAGCATAAAACAAAATTTAATTTATATTACAGAAGTCATAAATAAAGGACAAGAGGATTCTTTGCAAGGGTATTTGTATGCCTTGGATTAAGAAATGGCATTTGATGTTGTAAAGCATCAGTATGTATGGGATACCTTAGAAAAGTTTAAAATTCCAACAGAATTAATTAGTTTAATAAAAGCAATATATAAGGACGCACACATTTGTCCTATGGTTAACAGGCATCAAGGGACTTCAATTTATAAAAGGAATGGGGTTCGGCAAGGGTGCCGATTAAGTACCCTACTATATGTATTTTGTCTAGACCCACTTCTGAGGAGAATAGAGGTGGAGAAAGAAATTAAAAGTATTGTATGGCAAAATAGGGAGCTGAATAAAACAAGTGCTTATGCAGATGATTGCTTAGTTTTAGTAAAAGATCATAGTTTGGGGATAAGTTAAAAGAGTCAGTAGAAGTATAATCAATATACAGGGATTAAGATAAATAAAGGAAAAGTAGCATTTATCCATTGGGGCAGTGGAGAAAAAAAAAAAAAGAGATTTGAGATAGCAGAAGGAAGCATTAATGTGCTGGGAATAAGATTTGGAGGGATGATGCAATACAACAAAACTGGGAAGAAAATGATCAAACAGCCCAAATAAAAGTACATAAATGGAAACAATGGAGGATGACACGAGAGAAATAATTTACTTATTAAAACGTTTATTGTACCAATATTTTTATTTTTAGCATACATTTTCCAGTACCATTTCAAATGCAATCCAAATTCAAAGTCTTTTTTCAGTTATTGAGGGGTAGTAGTTAAACCTATTAAAATGGGGATAATGTATAGAACCATAAAATATAAGGGTTTAAACATGATAAATCCAATTGTTTTTAGTTTGTTTTCAAATATTGTACCATTAGTAAAAGGTGAGAACAAAGCTTGGTCTTGGTTAATACAGCAATGAAATGTACATTTCAGTAAACAGATTGGAAAGAAAGAGATATAGTAGGAGATAAAGTATGGCAATATATATAGCAATTGGAAGGAAGTATTTAACCCAGTGGGGGGTAACAGTGGATGCTCTAATTGGGGTAACAGAAAACAGATGTATAAAGAAATCATGGAGAGGAATTTCTAGGAAAAACAAGTTTTTAAGGTAGAAAAAGGAATAAAAGAGCAGGAAATTTTAGCTGTTACATTAGAAAAAAGAATTCTGTGAAAAATAAAAGATGTAGTATGGATGTGTATTCATGGGAAGTTAAACATCAGAGGTAACCACAAACAAAAAAGAATGGAGGAAAGAATATATGGAGAAAGATTGTGGGACAAAAGAGGAAAGCATGCAGCATTTATTTTTTATTGTGATTTTATTAAACTTTTGGGGTATGGTAGCCAGTTATTAAGGGATGCAAGCTTTTAAAATATGACATATGAGAATTTGATCTATGGTCAGTTAACAAAAGAATGGGAAAAAAGTTAATAAAAATATAGTCTGTTATTTTGGCAGTTTTGAAATGGTCTACATGGCAAAACAGATGCTCAAGATTTTTGCAGAATAAGGGTTTGACTGTGCAGGATTTTTTTTAAGTTTCAAGATGAAGCAGATAAAATTTTTCAAGATGAATGTAAATTATGGGGAGAAGAGAAAGCAAGAGAGCTGTGGAAAAATGTTACTGGAATTGGGTAGATAATTTGGATATCATAATGACTGTGTGATTTGTTTTTGTCTTGGAAAAAAGTGTGTTTTTGTTTTAATAAAAACTTCCCCTACTATCCTGTAGGGGAACCTTTGGCCATTGAAATGCCACTTGAACAAATCACTGGACTGAATGGGTACTCGTGGAGGTAGGAGAGCAAGCCTCCTCTCCTATTCTTGTCATGCAAGGGGATGAAGATTTTTTGCAAAACGTCACTGATTTGGAAGGTGAAATGAGCAATGTCTTTATTTCAAAAGAGGATTTAACCTTTATTGACAAAGATGTGGAATTGAATGAAGGAAAAACAAATCATTTCTGCTTGGCAAATAGAGAAATAAATAAAAAGTCATACTCAGCGAAACCTGATGCACTCCTGGAGTGATGAGAGAATACTGCAAAAGCAGGATTGAACACTCAGGGAGCAGAATTGCATGTCAAACTTCCTGCGAGAACTGTCACTGATGTAAGCCGACCGGAGCTGGGTGAGTCAGTTACTAAACTTATCTCTACTAAAAATCTTAATTCAGGGGCTGGCATAATTGACAGAATGGTGTGTGCTGACAGCCTCTGTTAAATCTAACAACCGCTGATTTGTGTACAGAATCGAGGGCTGGCAATCTAAACACCGAGGCAGGTGTATGTGCGAGACCCGTTGTGAAGGACTCACTTCCCCATACTGACAAAATCCAAACTGAGTGTGATAGCCATGCAGCTGGATTTGGCCACTCGCAGGTTACGGGTGACTAGCAGTCAAATACTGCAATTCAAGACTCCTCACGTCTAATGAGTGATTTCGGATTTGATTTCCGCTTCCCCGCTAAGCTATCTTCCATTGACTGTCCTAATCCTAAGGGTGATAAAATGGTATACCAGACTAGCCTAACTGGGGCTACTACATTTTCTTTTTCATCCAAAGTGGGTACAGAGCCTCCTTTAAAGGGAACTAGTAATAATGCTTCTGAACATTTTAAAGCTCGTTCTGTAAAACACCAGACAGCTAAATTAAAAGAAACACCTTTACAGCCTATGGCCAAGATGTTCTTGCCACTTCCTTCAGATAATATTTGGACCCCCAGAAGGCCCTACAAAATACAGGGTGGCTTAAAACTTCCAAAGGGAATTGGCTTCCTGACCCTGACTGGGATCCTGCATTGAATTTTTCTCAGGCATCCCCTGAGTGGAAACCAAATGATGCTAAAATACTTGACATAGGTTTGCAACCACAAGCAATGGATATAAAAGAAAAAAACACAGATAGGAGTAATTCTGATACTTCCAATCTCCTGATAGGCCCTGACTTGTCGACCTCATCAAATATTGAAGCACCTATAGAGGTAGAAACCTCTAGTATGGGAAAAAAGAGACACATGATAATTCATCTGCCCAGAACCTTTATTATCTGAACTTTTACTAAGATAAAAAGAAGCTGCACCCTGACGGAATGCTGAGCGATTCGCTATAAGAGAGGCCTGGAAGAAAGGCCTGGTAGGTCCTATGTTGGACGAACATTATTGAAGGATTCCTTGCATTTCTCCCCCAGAGAAGTATTTGCTTTGATTAATATCTCTGGGGAGGACAATTATGATATTAGCTTTAGGACTGTATGTGCCTTGGAACTGTTTTGGGAACGCTATGCACAAGTTAAATATTCACCCACATGGACCCCCTTCTTGGTAATACCTTTGAATAAACCATTAGTAAAATTTGTGACTATAATGTTCCAGAATGAGGGTATCCATGTGGATGACATTATTTTGTTGTCCCAGAAATGTGAAATTTTGAGTAACCCTGAAGCACTATAGGATTCTGAGTCTTTTGGATGGGAGGTGGAAATATAAGGTTAAGCTTAGGCTACTGACACAGGATGGAACACATCCCAAATTCATTCATGTTAGGAAGAGATAGAGGGGTCTGTTTCTATGCAGAGGCAACCCAGAGCATGCTATAAGTGTGGATCTAAAACTCATTTATCCAGCACTTGTGATCAGTGCACGTGATAATTGTGGAGAAGTGAAGCACAAAGCAATGCAATGCACGAATCATACTAGGTGTGATTTGTGCATGGATTATGGCCATGTTTTTAGTTAGTGCCCTTGAGCCGCTAGAAACAAAGCCTCATGTGCTAGCCCAGAGCTACTAATACAGCAAGCACAAGACTCTGCTTCTGCTTTATCTAAAGTTGAACTACCCCACCCTTCCAACCCCTCTAGTTCCCCCTCCTCTCTCTGTTTCCTCACAGAAGGAGGAGCATGAATTTAAAATACAGACTGCCCCCATCTTTAGTTCTTCCTGATCCTGAACCTCAACAACAAAAGTGGAAACTGCTATTAGTGAAAACAATCAGGTGATCCATTTCTAACTCCTGTATGCTATGAAGAACTAAACACCCCAGGGTACGGTTTAGCCAATAGCAATGACCTGCAGCCTCTGTCTTGGTGGCGATCTTCCAGAACTAACAAACAAAAAGCCTCAGTAATGGTTAAATGTCCTGCTCTAGTTGAAACGATAATATCTATGCAGCATTGTTTTATCAGATGGTGATTCTGACATGGAGCAGGGGAATTCAATTCCCAATCAGTGGGAAGTAGCCAGCTTTCTACATGAATAGACCAGGAGATTATAAGAATAAAAAAGAAGAAAAGTGGAAAAATTGATACAATGTCATTCTCTTGCTAGATCATGGATTTTCTTTCTATAGGTTCATTAAACATCCATAGTATTTTGAATAATATTAAATGGCAGGCTTTTTGTTTTTATTTGTTCATGATAGCCACTATGATATTTTTTTCTACAGGAAACATGGATGTGTCCAGAGAACAGTTAGTATTTTAAAGAGAATGGATTGAGGGCCTCCTATTGGTCCTTGGCCAGAATTGTGCAGATGGGGTGGGCATTCTTTTGTATCTTATAATTTTTCTTTGATACAATTAGTAGATTTAATTCTAGGTCAATTATTTCTGTTAGATGGCAAATGGAAATCAATGGCTTACTGTTTTATCAATGTATATGGACCTCAGACTAAAGCAGACAGGGTATCCTCTTAAGAGCAGTTCAACCATACCTGGTAACCTCTTACATGATTTTTATGGGAGGGGACTTTAATTGTTACATAGCTAGGGAACAAATTAGTGAAAAAAGGAAAACAAATTATTGTGATTCTAATATGTTAACTACGGTAATTAAAACAGCAGATCTTATAGACTGTAGTGCTTACAACACAGGTTCTCACTTTACATATACTAAGGGTATTTATAAAACTACTATTAATCATTTATTCCTTTCTCAGAACCTGCTGAAGGGTAATTTTCACATTATTCCTATTGAATTTTCAGACCACCTATTATTAAAATTCTGTATACCAGTTGTAGCTTTTAAGAACAAAGTTACAAATAGATGGAAATTGAATGTTTCCTTGCTTACACATCCTGAAGTTAAAAAGGGGAGCACAACTTTATTATCTGCCAGATTGTCAGTTGTATGTCTATATGATGACCCTGGTGAATGGTGGGCCGATACTAAATTGGATTTAAAAACATGGTTTAGCAATCACAGTAAACAACTACGGAATAATAGAGTTTTAAAATATCTCTCACTCCGGAAACAACTTCAACATCTTTACACTATTTCATACCTTACTAAATATAACTACTCATCAAAAAGGACATGTTAGCCTATCAGTATGATAGAGCCTCCACAATTCATGCAATGCTTTCTGGTGGTACACAGAAATCACACGTAGAAGAACCATATGAGGCTTGTAAAAAAATTCATGATGATATGATGATTGAGTATTTACAGAATTCAGATGGAAATAGAATAGAAGGAATTTCAGATATAGAAGACTTAATTAAAAATCACTACTCTCACTGTTACCCACTGGTGATCCTTCTGAGCAAAGGATTGCAGATTATTTGCATAATATTGAAGTTCCAACATATGCTGGTGAAGCTCTTTACTGCTTAAAAACATAACTTTAGACAAAATTGTAGAAGCAATTAAAGCTCTTAAATCTAATACTTTACCAGGTTTAGATGGTCTGTCAAACCAATTTCTTAAAGTTTTCATCACAGAAATATCTGACTGTTTGCAGACCATTTGTCTGTTATTTTTTGAAAATAATAAATTCCTAATTTTTTTCTGAAGGTTTATTAGTTTGTGTAAAGCTGGGGATAGAACTGATATTAAAAATTGGAGGCTGATTGTATTGCTAAACTCAGATTATAAATTCTTATTCATATTCTTAATTCTAGACTCAAAAATGATGCTTCATTTGTGCTCTCTGCACAACAATTTTATGGTATCCCTAATAAAAGAATACAAGATGCCCTTATTATTATTAGAGATTTAGTTGAGACTCTTCTTATGCAAGACTCTAAAGGGTGCATACTTTCAGTAGCCAGAAAGCATTCGATCGTGTTGATAGGCTTCTTCTATTTTCTGTACTGGCTAAATATGAGTACCTGTATCAGTAATCAGGGCATATACAGCTACTTTAGTCCCATGTTTTTGTAAAAGTTTTAATAAGAGGTCAAATAACAAAGGTTTTATCATCTCTACAGGTGTTAGGCAGGGTTGTCCTTTAAGCCCTTTGTTATATATTTTTTCTATTGACCCCTTACTTGAGGCCTGGCTGATAAGACTAGATGGAATGGATTGACGGAGTCATATGAATTGGCTAATTTTTCTGTACAGGCCTATGCAGAATGATATTTGTGGGTTTTTTTTTCACATTATAACCAAATTCCCATTTTTGGATGAACTGCTGAGATATGCTACAGTATCTAATTCAAAACTTAATATTGCTAAATGCAAAGGGTTGTTGATAGGCCCTTGGGATAATTCCTCATGTCACATATCTGGAATTGCTCTTACAAAAGAACTAATAGTAATTTTAGGCATTACATATGGGGCAAGTAATTTGCTCTCAATAATTGGGAATTGGCTTTGTCTAAAGTTCATAATAAGGTTAGAAGATGGCAATTTTGGAAATTGTCAAAATGAAAGAGAATCCAGATATTGAAACGTTTTATTATTCCCCAATGGCAATATGTGGCTTATATCTTTCCATTCCCTACGACTTTAGAAAACAACAGCTTATGGAATCTTTTTCTAATGCTCTGGGAAATAAACTAAATCCAGTTAAGCGTTGTTATACTTATTTAGGTAAAGAAAAGGTGGATTAAGTATGGTTGAACCAATGCTTTTTTTCATTCTCTGTTTATTTACCATACAGTTTGGTATAGTATCTCCAGTATAACAACTGGTGTTGTGTGTTTAGTGAAGCATGCACTAAAACATTATTTAGCTGTGTGGCATGAGGTAGCACCGAAGCTACATTCCACTACAGTTACCTGAATATTTTCGATCAGCTGCCAGAAACTGTTGAAATGGAAATTTTCACGATCATGTATTTTACAAAATAATAGGAAACATTTCTATAATATACTATTATCTCAGTTATATCCTACTGAGCTTAGTTTTAAAGATTGCCCTCCTGCTTTTAATGCACAAATTATAAAGCAATTAACTAACAAACAGAGTACCTGCTACGATGTGGGGAAATGTTATATAGCTTACTGTATATGTAAGGAATAAGACATGATGAGGTGTGGTTTATGGCTTGATAAGAGCACTTCCAGGAGCGTAATGAGGCATAGAGGCGCTTTGCGCGAGTGACTTTAGCACCTGGAAGTGTTTTATCAAACCATAAACCACACCTCGAGAGTCTTATTCCACTTATAAAATGGGCCCTGAAGTAATTATTTATTAGAAAACAAAAATTATACAAAATTACAAAATATAAAAAACATGGTTTAATAACTCAAGTAGTAAAAAGTAGTCCCCCATGAAGTGACAGTTAAGTTGGCAGTACAGTGTTGTTACTGTGTTTACTGATTTAGATTGATTTAAATCCTCCTGTGACATTTTTGTAATGTTTTTTCCTGTTAAATGGTGAGAGTACTGGGTTTTAAGACTGAGCTTGCAGTCACACTGACAGCTGCCCCATCTGCGATCTTGTCTGATGAGGTTGCTCTATCCGCGTCGCTACTCCGTCTCCCTCCCCAATACATGGCAGTGGCACAAACACAGAATAATTATTTTCTTTAGTTTTTTTAAAAAGGTCAGTCAGAGCATGAAGCAACAGGAATATGGGGAACAAGTGTGTGTTGCTTGTAAGATCGATCGAGGTGGATTGGGAGCGAGCGTGCCCTCAGAGCCACCAAAACAGCGCTCTCGTTGTTCGGTTTCAGAAAGTAAAACATTCAGGTTTTGCAGATTACGCCTCCCTGTTTGTACCTCATCATTGCAGGTTTTTTTTTTTTTTACTATCACAGTGGCATTGTGTGGACAAAATGGAGTCTTTTCTTTGGGAGTGACTTTTATAATTAGTATTTGTTTGAAAGTCGTTGTGTCAGCACTGTAAAGGAATACTTCGTGATAGTTTTGTGAAGGAGAGGTGAGACTTTAATAGGAAATGTGGAAAGCTTTTTGACATGTTTTGTTGTTTTTATTTACAGCTTGTGTTGCGTGGTATCAAAGAGGTGGGGGTGGGAAGACTGGTGCTCGGTCTCAGGGATGTCACGCTGTGAGCTATGTCAGTCTGTGTTTGTCTTCGGCTGGCACAGCTCACTGATTCTGTGGTGTTGTGGGGCACAGGAGTGGAGGGTAGTGCCGGTTGGCTACTAGATCATCTGATAAGGACACGGCTCAGATGATGTAGTAGCCAATCAGAATGGTGGATTTCTTTAGCCCATTTTATAAGGTAGGTTAAATATTAGAGGAAATGCAAAACATAAAAATTCAGCAGATAGGAATTGCCCATATACAGCATGTATCAATTTAGAAGAGACTATGAGTAATTTTTTTTGATTGCTCTTTTTCTAAACCTCTTTGGTTGTTTTTAAGTACTAAATGGCATATGGATTGGTTATTGTTATTAAATTATGAGACTTTGGTATTTGGAGTCCTTCCTAAAGAGAAGATTTACCTGAACCTTGAAACTTATATAGTTTTTCTATGTTGTTTATTTATGTTATTTATGGCAAGCTCGATGTCAGTGGGTGTTTTCCCAGAGAACTATGTCTTATCCAGTGTATAGTTTTCTGGTAGCAGGCAATGAATCCTGTGTATCAATCTGATTTATTACATTATCCAGGTGATAAAGTTTACCGATGGTGGAAAGGTTTTCAAATATTTATAAAATATAAATAAAATAAATCTTATGTACTATGTTTACACAAAAGATTGGAAAAAGAAAGAAAAGGAGGATAAGCTTTGTTTGCTTAAGTAAATTGTTATGATTGTACCTTTGTATGCAATATGAATTTTAATTAAAAAAACACTCTTTTCAATAAGTGCCATGGGATCTTTAACATCCACCTGAACTACAACCAATCCAGGCAGATGGAACATCGGTTTAACATATCATCCAAAAGACGGCACCTCAGAAGTGCAGCACCCCTGTGAGCTGCGCCTTATTCCAAGACAAAAGCCAGTTACAATGTAGAACAGCTGA
The DNA here is from genome assembly GCA_016271365.2 of Neoceratodus forsteri. NCBI lineage: Eukaryota > Metazoa > Chordata > Ceratodontiformes > Ceratodontidae > Neoceratodus > Neoceratodus forsteri. Next base: position 996,700,219 of record CM057458.1, on the reverse strand, counting down.
ATTATGCATGTCACAATATACCCACAATGCAAGACGGAACCCATAATAGCGGGCATAGTGGTGATGCATGTCACAACCTAATGACCATATAAAAGTGCACAAGTCACAGACGTGGCGTAGCTAGGTACACATGTGATCATAACAATGGCTGGTAGTAATGCAGAAGTGGCAAGTGTGGCAAAATGGCAGAAGAGAAATTTCACAAATGAGGAGACAGACATCCTTCTTCAGGAACTAGAGACAGAGGCAGCCCTACTAATGGACAAGGGTGCGGAGTGTGATCTGAGCAGGAAGCATAAGGAGGCATGGGAGGATGTGGTCAAAAAGGTCAACATGGTGTCCAATGCCAGGTAGACCATGCATGGTCTACAGAAGTGGGTGAATGACCTGAATCACCATGCAAAGGCAAAGGAAGCCTTTAATAGGTGGCTGGCATCAGCCACAGGTGGTGGGTCATGGGAGGAGAGACCCCTCAGTGCCCATGAGGAGAGGATACTGGTGTTCCTGATTCAGCACAGCATCCATGGGGAAATGGACCTGGACACAACATGGATGGCCACAGGGACAGGTAAATGGATGACCAGCTGTGCCCCATGTCGGTAGGACAGCAATGCAGGGGTGGGAATGCAGACATGTGTGGAGGGCATGACATAGCGGGGTAGCACTGATGCACTGTTGTCCCCCCCACAGGCATAGCAGCAGTGGACACAGGGGCAGAGGACAGTGGTGGCAGTGAGCCAGTGCAGGACAGCATGCAGCTGACCACCCAACAGGCCACCGTGACAGACCCCCCCGGCAGCATGGATGGCACAGCGACACACAGTGCCAACACTGGTGGTGGGAGAGCAGCAGGCAGTGGCAGGTCTGCAGGGAGGATGAGGGACTTGACCTGTGTGACATATTCAAGTTACCGCAGCATAGCAGACAACATAGGCCAGGACTTCAGCCCAGCATCATACGACTGAATGCTGGTGACCCTGGATGAGGCCTCCCACTCACTGCAAGAGAGCCAGAAGGGGAGCCACACAGACACACCCACTGAAGGATCCTCGTGACCACTCGAGAGGAGCAGTAAGAGATGCTCGGCTGTATCTGCCTAAGTATGGATGCCCACCACACAGCGATGGAGGAGCACATGGGTACCCACATTGGTGCAATCGACACAGGGACATGCACCACAGAGGCAGCCATGGGGAGGCTGGCGGATGCCATGGTTCCCTCACAAGCCTGTGTCAGGGCACAGATGCAGGTGCTCACCCAACTGGCCATGGCCATGGAGGGGTCTGTGGCACAGCAAACCAGGCAAACTGACATACTGGCCTCAGCACTACAAAGCTCACTCACTGCCCAGCCTGTGAGACCCACAGAGTGAAGGGACGCTGCCACACGGGCGACACATGTGCATGTGGTGCACCAGCCGCAAACACTGCCACCACAACCCCCACCAGCAGTGGCAACACCACCACCACCATCACCACAGCCCCCACCACTACCACCGCCAACACCACCAACAGCACCATCAGCACCACAGCTCCCAACACCACCACCACCACTAACAGCACCACCAGCACCACAGCTCCCACCACCACCACCAGCAGCACCACCAGCAGCACAGCCCCCACCACCAACACCAACAACACCACCAGCAGCACTACAAGCACCATAGTTCTCACCACCACCAACACCACCAGTGGCACCACTGGCAGCGACACCACCTCTGCCAACAATAACACCACCTGCCATCATGGCTGTAGGGTGTGCTGCAGTGGCTACCAGTTGTAAGAAGAGTGCAAGATGGGGTGTGGTGGCACCTGCTGACTCAGCAGGCCAGGCACAGCACAGGTGGCAATGCAGGTGCAGGCTGCAAAGGAACGCTTACCACCAGCACAGGGACAGGGCACTGTTCCAAGCCCAGCACCTGCCACCACAGGAAGTCATGGAAGGTGGCGGAAGAGAGCAGTGCCTCAGGAACAAATGGACAGTGGTAGACTTGCAGCCATGCACCAGGGCAAGGTGGGCCTAGTGGTGCTGCAGGGGCGGCTGAGCCGGTGACACAGGGGGCTGCACAAGGTGGTACAGCCATGAAGCACAAGAGGACATAGCTGCTGCAGCAGCTAGATGTGATCAGGCACAATGGTGCCCCACCCCAAGGGGTGGTGATATAATGCAGAGTGGCACCAGGGGGCCACTGTGCCAGCGGGTGGTGTGTTTGTTTGCATATGCACGCTGCATGCAGGGTGTGTGAAATATTGTACAGCATGAACTGGGTGTGCCTACTATGATCAGTCACTGGGTGTGGGTATGTGTATGTGTGTTTGGGTTTTTCACTATTGTACTGTAGCACTGCACCATACCACAACATTCATAAGTAAACACTGAGCACTATTCATCTGTATTGCCTCAGTCATTCCCACTGATTTGATAGGACATGATACATGTAGCATAGAACTGGTGCTGGGTAGGGTGCATGGCCCATGTTGCACATGCGCATCCAAAACATATGTTGCCATAGTGATGCCCCCTAGAGACACAACTGCCACGGATGCAGGTGCATGCGTACAGGCTGCAACTGCAGCCGGCATTGCCATAGAGTGCACATTCAGTTTGTGGATATGTGTAGTGCATCTGCACGGTGCCACAGTAGTCCACACATGTGGTCTGTCCAGCCTGCCATGTGAGAGGCATGCCCATGAAAGGTGATACACATAGGCATCACCATGCACATGCTGTAGAAGACAGGTGAGTACCTAGTAGCGTGATAGGGAGCCCAGGGCAGGATTGTGCAGGAAGGCCACAGTGGGACACCAACAACTGAATATTGGTAAGTACTAGGACAGTGCAATACCTCACAAATGCAACAGTCAATGTGATTGCAGTGCAGTGTCCTTGTGGTCAGAGTACACCACTGTAAACATATATAGGCCCCGCATAAAGCACATTGCAGAGTGTACTCATAAGAGAGCATGCTGATGCACTAACTAGTCGCTCAGATATGACAGTATTGGGACGAGATTGTGCTATGGTTAACGGTGAAGCAGAGTGTGGTAACATAGCCAGGTATGATAGATCAGCTGCATCAATGTAGTACCAGTTGGACTTATAATGTTTATGGTGTACAGTCAGGACATGTATTATTGTTCATGTTTGTTTGCAGGACACAGCTGCCCAGTTCAGGACATGCCATTGCAGTTCAGAACAGGTCAGGTGCTGAACATAGCCCAGGACACGTCACACAGGAGCCTAGCAAGACTGAGTGGTCATGCACCAAACTTTAAGCATGCTGAAACTGCACTACTAGTGAACCTGATGCAACAGTGGTGCACCACACTGCTGCCACCAGACTGCAGAAACCACTTCCCAGCACAGGGAGAGGGCATGGCAGGCTACAGAGGCATGCCTCAGTGGGATCAGTGGTGTGCCTGCATCCGCACAGAAAATGCAGCACAGGTGGCAGGACCTGGCCAGAAGGGACCCACATATCCTGGAGGCATGCTGGATGTGGCTAAGTGGCATGAGCTGGAGATGAAGAACAGCACTAGCGGTGGAGCAGGTGGTTATGATATCATATAGCATGACACCTCCACATATAAGAAACACGTGCCATGGCTAGCAGTGGTGTATAGGTGTAACAGTGCATTGTCCCTCACAGATGCAGGATCCAGCCACACCGGACAGCAGGTGCAGGTGGCAGAGAAGCCAGGACATAGCCAAAGACATCAGGGATGCAGGGCCACCGGATGACAGGTGAATGCTTGCTCTGTCCACCACATGTACCGGCCACTATGTGGCGGCAGTATTGGGGGGGGCATGTGTCACCTGGACATGGACTTGTGTGCAGCAGCAGACACTGTGCTCAGCCATGTGGCCAGAGTGTAACCACGTGCACCTGCAGTGCCTGTGGTCATAGTGCAATGCCGGTGGTGTGTCTGCCACTGTGCATCATGTGCTTAGGTGTCATGTGTGTGAATGGCACCGCTTGTGTAGTATAATGTGGCACACATGCATGTGTGCCTGTGCATACAGGGAGTCCCAGCCCTGAAGTGACCTCTGCCCTTCTTACTTGTAGGTGGGAGAAGCAGCCTAGCCCCTAGGCAATGGGCACTGATCAGGGCAATGATAGACCTGAAGGGAAGGGATGCTGCAGAATACCAGTGATGTACCCGGTGTCGGCGAAACAGGGTTCAACTCATCCCACCATCTCTGGAGGAGGAGCTGGAGCCTGGCAAGGACACTGATGACAGTGGGCCACAGGGTTCAGTGGCATGGCATGTGGAGGTGATGGTGGTGGCCGACAGGCCAACAGAGCTGTCTAGTGTGGACTGATAGCCTGGCGAGGTCCCGGCGGATGGGGACCAGCCAACAGTGGAGCTGACAGCAGCCAGGCAAGCAGCAGAGGAACAGGTGGCAGATGAGCTGCCTGCAGTGGAGCTGGAGGTGGGGGAGCAGCCAGTGGAGAAGCAGGAGGAGGAGGACGAGCATCCTGTGAGGGAGCAGGAGGAGGAAGAGGAGCATCCTGTGGGGGAACCGGAAGCAGATGGCATGCTGCCAGAAGACAGTGCTGACCGCTGGTCTGGACTGATGGACATGGTCCCACAGCAGCCGGGTGGACATGGTGCTGGAGCCGGTCACCTGGGGGACAGTGTGGCCCAGAGGTTTGATGTACCAGGGCAGCAGGTGGTGGGCAACCAGCAGCTGATAATGCTGGTGAGCGCAATATGGAGGACATTGCATACCTGAATGGCTCCCTTGGGGCTGTCCTCACAGCACTGCAGAGGAACTAGCACAACAGGTGCATGGACAGGGCTATGGATTCTGGAACTGTGATGTGCCTTGGGGCATGGGCCATTCAGGTGTACATCAGGGTGGCAGGCATCCTGATGTGTGTATGTGGGGCAGGGGTCCTGGTGGGCAGTAGGTACTGTTCAGGCGGGGGTTGCATATCATGTTTGTGGGGGGCAGTGGTTGGATCGTGCCTGGGTGGGGGTCCATACATGCTGAGGTGGCTGTCTGCTGTGTGGTTCTGTGGGGGTTGTACTATGGGCTGGGTCGGGGGTTGTGTACATAGCAGGGTTCTGGTTTTGGGTACTGGGGGTGTACTATTTGCCATTGTTGTTGTTGTTACTTGTTTGTTCCCTTAATTCTGTTGTGTTTTATACTGTTGCATTAAATGTTATTTTGGACACCTGGCTCTGCGACTCTGTCTCTGGCTTGCATGGGCGCGTGTGCCTGTGTGCGTAGTGTGTGTCACTGTGCATGTGCGGGCATGCATGTGGCAGAGCTGTGCCATCTGATGTGTCCCCAACATACACATGGTATCAGTGTGCCAGCTGTCCTCTCACACCATTGGGCACACTGGATGTGCATGGTCGCATGGTGCCTGTGTGTGCAGCAGTGCACCGTGTCCAGTTCATGTGCCCACTATACGATGCAGCCATGGCTGTGTTGCAGCCAGGGCCAGTACACCCCTTCCACCCAGGGTCACGCAGGGCCTGTGGGTGGCACTAGTGGCACAATGTAATGGTGGGTCCTACCACCATATGACTGCAGGTCTGTGCCACCAGGTGCTGTGTCCCTGTTGTGGTTGCACTGTTTACATGCATCAGTGGCCATGGCAGGTGCATTGTGCCTGGTGGCCCCATCATCACAACATTGTTCCTCTGCTCCTGTGTGTGTCCATCACCCACCTGTGTCTGCATGTCTGTAGTCCATGTGCTGTGGTCCTCTGTGTGTTGCCTGAGTACCTTCACTCATTCACAGCCAAGCCTACCAGATGCTGTATGACATGCCTTGGCACTGTTACAGCTCTGGTGCTGCCACGGTGCCACATGGCACCTGGCAGACAGTATCCCATTCCCTGTTGCTCTCGGTGAGGGTGGCACGAGAGCCTTGCCATTGTTGAGGATGTGTTGGTACCACACTGTGCCCCCTGTACCTTGCTGCAGGTGCCACCATGGTGGTGGTGGTGTGGGGTGTGGTGGTGGTGGTGGTGTGGTTGGTCGCGAGTGGCCATGTGCCACATCAGAAGACCTGCTGGATTAGCTCTGTCTTGCCCAGTGTCCCGCTGTTGCACCACCATGCACCATGTATCCCACCATTCCGTCCGGCTCTCCATCACTTTCCTGCAATGCTCCATCCTTCTGGTCACTGTTGGGCATTGGTACACGGTGTGCAAGGGTGATGTTGTGGAGGATGCAGCAGGTGAGCACTATCCTGCAGCCATCACAGGGCTGTACTGGAGTGCACCCCTCAAGGTGTCAAGGCATTGGAAACGGGACTTCAGTAAGCCGAAGTTGCGTTTGATGACCCCTCTCGTGGTGGTGTGGGTCTTGTTGTAACACACCCCGGCTGCTGTCTAGGGCATCCTCACAGGGGTCATCAGCCATGTTATCTGGGGATATCCACTGTCATTTGTTGGGGGGAGAGGTTAGATGCATGTTGCTGTATGCAGACCTCTCATCAGCTTCTCATTATCCTCTGCATGGCAACACTGCTGCATGCACATGCACACACATGCAGGCACGCACTCTCAGTCACACTCATAGCCTTGGTTGTGTCCATGCACTGCATGGGCTTCCCTTGGCATTGTGTAGTCATCCCAGGCCCCTGTGTGTTGCACAGTGTGTGGGTCTTTGCACTGCCTGCATCACGTGTGTGGCATGCCATGTGTCTATGTGGCTGTCACATCTGACCGCTGCAGTGCCTGTCTACCCTGTGTCCGACTGTACCACTGTATCCACTAACAACTGCATGCACCCTCTGCCATTCACACACACACACACACACAGACACAGCCACTTGCACACATTTGCAGTGTCATTCCCCTGGTACATACCTCAAGCCGTCCTCCAGTGATGTCCCTCTCAAAGGCCTCCTGTTGCCCACAGTTCCTGAATATGTGGGAGTCATGGCAGGATCAGGGTATAGCCACCACATCTAGGATACGACATCCACTGTCACAGACCACCTGGATATTCATTGGGTGGTACCCTTCCCTACTTATGTATGTGTCCCCATCCTCGTTTGGGGCCCTGATGGCCACGTGTGTGCAGTCAATGAAACCTAGCATGTGGGGAACTGTGCCACATTATAGAACACCTGCTTCACCTGGCCGCTGCTGTTGAACATCCTACGGAAGTTGTTGTGTTGCGTGGTGCACCGTATAGGGCCACAAGGAACATCCTCAGGTGTTTGGACACCGCCAGCTGGAAATGCCCACTGTCCCCTGTGCATTTGAAATGTGCTGGTGACAAGGAAGCACAGCGCTGCACTCTTGTGCATCTCCAGTGATAGTGGGTGGCCCCTGTTGCTGGTGCTGTGTAGGTCCCACTCAGGTCCTGGCATAGCTCCTGATGCAGCCCTTGCTGAACCTATAGCATGCTAGGCACTGCTGCTCAGTCGGTCCTCAAAAGGTTTTGCAAGGGAGTCTCACTCTCTCTGCACCAGTGTATGGTACCATCATTGGATGCTGTAGCTCAGTCCCCTGGGTCCTGCCTCTGCGTCTGGCATACCTGCACTCCCGGTGCTCCACTGTCATAATGCCCAGTAGGGCTCCTATTGCTGACATTGCTGTGTGTCTCCTACACACTGCTGTCTGCTGTCTGACTATGTGGGTGGGGGTTATATAGCCTGTGTTCTGGTTAGACCAGCTATTCCTTGGTCTAATTTATCTCCGCCTCTTCGGCATATTTACTTATGCCTCCTGTTCTGGAATAGCATTTAATTCATACTGGTGCATTATGTATGTTGCAAGCTGCATTATGAGTGGCTCAAGCTTTCTTATGTGTAACTTTCGTAACTTGTGTTTGGCACAGCAGTTGCAGGCTGCAGCATAAGTGTTCTTTTGGGATCGCTCATGTCGCAATTCACAGGCGTAACTTGCGATTTGTGCCTCTCGGGACTTGCGTATATTGGTGGGTGAAGTGGGCAAAATTCACTCTGTGAAGTGATTTGTGGAGTAACGTGGAATCCTCGAAGTAACTGGCAACATGAAGCAGAGTACTTTGTGTCATAATGAGGTACGTGAAGTCCATTGAAACCAATGACTTTGCATTATTCCACCTTCCCAAACCACTTCTCCACCGATTTTAAGGTGGAAGTACATTGAAATCAATGAACTTCACATCATTTTTCTTGTAATTGAGCTCCAAGGTGAATTCTGCATTGATTCATGGGATTGCAGGTCACATGGGCTCCTAGATTGTTCTGCACAGCCTCAGTTCTGTGTAGTGTGTGTGTAGTGGTAGCTGGAGACAGTTTGCTCTCAGAGCTCTGCTTCTAGTAATTTGGTGATGCAGAGAGCAGGTCTGGCACACAGAACAGGCTGAATTAGCCTGTTAATTGGCGTAACTTCGTCATTGCCAGATTCAGGAGGGCTATTGCTATAAAACTAGCCTGAAAGCCCCTGCGCTCTCATTCCCACCTAGGATCTGTAAGAGGCACTTATGTAAATACTGAATCCTATCTGTTCAAGTAAAGAAAGATTGTGAAATAAAGTTAGAGCCTGTCCTCTGTTTGTACAGGTAAAGAAATAAAGATAGAAAAGACCACACCGACAAGTGCTGCTTCTTTGGAGAAAAGTAAATGGCATTTACAGGTTAGATTTTCATTTAAATAATGAATGTTACTGAACAAGGAGTGAAGCTAATCTCTTTTACTTTGTTTAAATAAGGATAGTATGAACATTTGGAGAGACAGCACTATGAGTAGTAAATTTAAAAGCGTAATGACTTAAGTTAGACTGAAATTTAACTGAAGAGTTAACTAAGTTGATAAATTTGGGTAATTTAAGTTAGAATGTGGAAGTTTATCTGTCGATTAGCTTAAGATGTATATGGAAATAATTGGGATCCTAATTAGTATGTATTTGAATTAGCTACAGGCAGCATGTTGAGTGAAGCATCAATGTAAAACATTGTAAATTAAGACAGTATTTGAGAAGTAGTGTGGAAAAGGTCAGCATTATTATTTCCTTGAGTTAACTTGATATTTGGAACACATAGAAATGAAGTCATATATTATGTTTTTGGTTTTATGATTAATTTTCAGCTGAGTAGTGGTGGAGTTGAATCTGACAACTTATTTAAAATTACAAGAACGATCCTTATAATAAGGTGATAATCTATTTTACATATGGAATAATAATATAATAGCTCTTCTGCAATATAAATGTTGTTTAACAAATATTTAAGGAATATTTTTTTGTAGAGTGAAATATGAAAATTATTGTAATTATATATTTTTTACTTTAGAAACCAATTCCTGATGAAGGGTATTTTACCTGAAATGTAGAAAGCTGAAAGCTGATTTGGATGTAACATTATTAAACAATTAACTGAAAAGTCTGACTACGTAGTTTGTTGATTTACTTCAGGGCGAGTGGGGTGAAGCTCCGGTATACTTTTGTATAGAATTATGAACATTGTAAGAAACTGAAATGACATAAATTGTCTATCAATAAATGATTAACTGAACTGACTGAAGTACCCCAGAGGCATATAATAGGAGGGAGCAGGTGGTGCTAGATGCCTTCTAGGACAACTTCCTGGTGCAAATGGTCAGTGAACCAACCAGGTTGGGGAACATCCTTAACCTGGTGCTGGCAAATGGGGAGTTTGTGAGGGAACCGAGGGTGGAAGAGCCACTGGTAGGGAATGACCACCACTCAGTATGGGTCACATTGGACATGGGTAAGGATGAGTAGTGTTTGATACAGGTGTGCTGGACTTCAGGGTGGCCGACTTTTGGAGAATGGGGGAAATAGTTAAGGAGCATGTGGCCAAAATTAACCTTAATATGGACACTTACCAGAGGTGGGAGCTCATTAAGAGGGGGGCAGTGGAGGCAACGAAAACCTGTGTCAAGAATAGGAGTAAAAAGGTGAGGGCTAAGAAACCTAGCTGGGTGACCAATGGAATCATATAAAGGTTAAGGAGGAAAAGAGCCACCTTCAGAAGAAACAAGAAGATGGGGGGGACAGGGCGGAGTACCTGAAGGAAGTTAAGGAGGTGACAAGGGCTGTAAGGGAAGCAAAGGCATCAAAGAAGGTAGGCTGGCACAGAGCATTAAGGAGGAGAGAAGGAATTCTACAGGTACATCAGGGAGAAAAGGGCTGCAAGGACAATATAATAAGGATCAGGAGGAAGGGGATAGGTGGAGGTGAGGGAAAAAGTGGCAGAAATGCTGAATGACTATTTCTGCTTGGAATTTACTAAGGAAAGGGGAGGAGATGCCCAGTGGGGATTACAGACAGGTAGAGAGGAGAGTGTGACATACAGCGGGATCACAGTGGGCAAGGTACTGGAGGGACTGAGGGTGCTGAGGGTAGACAAGGCACCAGGACTGGATGCATTCATCCCAGGGTGCGAAGAAACTGGAGGAGATTCTAGCAAAGCCTTTGGCAGACCTATTCAGCACCTCACTAGATTCAGGGTATGTACCCTCAGGATTGGAGGATGGCTCACATGGTACCTCTGCATAAGAGTGGCTAGGGAGACTATCCAGGGAACTATAGACTGGTGAGCCTCACATCCATTGTAAGAAAGCTAATGGAGACAATCCTGGAGGAGGGCTGGTATCCCTTCTGGAGGCAGAATGGGCTACAGGACGATGCAGCATGGCTTTTTGTTGCTGGCAGATGATGCCAGACAAACCTGGTAGAGTACTATGATTAGGTAACTAGGCAATTGGACGGGGCCAAGCAGTGGACATCCCGTATCTAGACTTCAGTAAGGCATTTGACCCAGTGCAGCATGGGAGACTAGGAAGTAAGCTACAAGGTACAGGGGTGGAGCAAAGTTGGTGGGCTTGGTGGGGAACTGGCTACAGGGGAGACAGCAAAAAGTGTTGGTGGGGGGAGCTATCACAAGACTCCACCATCCTGAAAGCACTGTGGCAGTGCTCACCCCAGTGCCTCACTCCCACTTGTTGAGATCATCAATCTCCACCCTGCTCTCTGTCCCACACTGCTCTACAAAAATGGGTGAGCATGCCTTCACCTACTTCGCCCCTAAACTCTGGAACTCTCTCCCTTCCTGTCTGAAGGGGCCCCAGTCTCACTCCTCCTTCAAAACTGCACTTGTTTCCCACCTAAAAGCACTTGATTCTTGTGAATGTAACTAACCTTCTTGCCTCCTCTCTTTATATCTAGTTTCATTGATTCTCTGAAATGTTGAATGTTTGTATCCTAATGTCATCACCTGCTCTTGTTATGGCCTGCAAGGATTGGTAATACTATATATAAGTTCTATTGTTTTTTCCCCCCGGACCATCCCTGCGTGGATACCAATTGTCTGTACCATATACTGTATTGTACTGCATTATTTGTACTTTATAACTGTACCTAAATGTCAACTGTGTATTGTACCCTCTTGGGTCATGCTTGAAAATAGGCAGGGTTTTTGCCTAATGCACCTACCCAATCAACAAAAGCTAAATAAATAAATCATCCACAAGGGCGATGATGAATGGAGTTCTTCAGGGCTCAGTGTTGGAACCAGTGCTTTTTGAGATATTCATTGCAAACATTTGGTAGGCATCAAAAGCAAAATCAGTTTGTTTGCTAGTGACACAAGATGGGGTGGTAGGCAGTGACCTAGGGGGTTAACAAGGACTTCGGAGGATCTGGCTAGCAGGAGTCCTGGTCAGATACTTGCAGCTAGGGTTCAACACCAGAAAATGCAAGGTGCTGCACTTTGGTGCTAAGAACCCTGGGAGCAGCTACCATCTGGGAGGTGAGCAGGTGGCAGTGACAGAGGAGGAGAGGATCTGGGGGTGCTCATTACAGGAGCAATGAACAACTCAGCACAATGTAGAAAGGCAGCTGCAAAGGCCAACAGGATGCTGGGTTATATTGCTAGGGGAATATCCTCAAGGAAGCTGGAGGTGATTTTGCCCTTGTATGGATCACTGGTTAGGCCACACCTGGAGTACTGCATGCAGTTCTGGCACCCATACCTGAACAGGGATGTTAAGCTACTGAAGGGTGCACAGTGCATGGTGACAATGATGATCAAAGGGCTGGGGAACTTACTTATACGAGAGTAGGCTAAAGAAATTGAACATGTGCTCACTAGAGGAGAGGAGGGAGAGAGGAGATATGATTGAAACCTTCAAGTACATGATGGGTATAAACAAGACTTGTATGGAGGGGCTTTTCAAACTGAGGGAGGGGAGGGACACCCAAGGACATGATAAGAAGCTTGAGGGGGGAAGGTTCAGGAGGGAGCTGAGAAGACACTTTTTTACAGAGAGGGTGATGGCCGGGTGGAACGTGCTGCCAGCAGTGGTGGTATCTAGCAGAACAGTGGGGGGGCTTCAAGAGGGAATAGGACAGAGTAAGAGGGAGGGTCAAGGGGGGCAGAGGAAGGAGGGGCAACTGCAAAATAAGGGTTGCTAGCTGCACAACCGAGCAGCCATGGTAGACCGTAAGCCTTTTTCTGCTGGCGAATTTCGTATGTATGCATAGTTCTGTGTACTGTTGTTTCTGTAAGTTTTGTGCCATTTTATCCAGTGGCATCTTAGCATCAATATGAGTGCACTGCAAGTGTGTGTTGTAGTATAAGCACCCAAAACTGTTCCAAGCCATACATAAAAGGTCTGCAGAGTTATACACTGCTGTTGGCCCTGTCATGTATATACATGGTGTGCGCCATGTTAAACACACACATACCATATACTGCAGACCGTAAGACATGACTCTGCTTACTGAAATGCCCAGCAATGTGCAACTGTAGTACAAACAATGGCCTGCACTCCTGCCATCACCATTGTTCCCCCCTTTATTGCAGCTGTGACAGCCACCTCTGTTCTGATGCAGAAGTTGGCCTACTGGTGGTGACATACACTACCTCACCAGTCTGGCGCAATCCCCGCAATGCGGTAGCTCAGTTTCTTGCTCACTGTCTTCCACACCTCGTTCTACTGGGTCTGGGAGCTGGATCACCCTGGTTAGTGGGACCAAACATCTGGCCCTCCCTTGATGTGACCAGCTCCACCAGGGTTACCAGGTCATCCTGTATGAACCTTCATTCACACGGTCTGCCCTGCCTGACTGCTCTGCCTCAGATATTGTGGAGTTGTCTTACAGTATACTGCACTAGAATGCTGTGAGATGTTTATAGTCCCTTAGCAATAACAGGCCTTGGACAGTGTGTATGTGCAGCATTACTGTGACTTCAATTAGATTTGCACAGAACAAACACTTTTTTGTGCCATGAAGTACAGGTTTCACCATTGGGGTGTGGCATTACATGACTGCCACATGTGAGTCATTTGGGGCCCTTTGCTGTGTAGTAGCTGTACATGCATAGTATGGAGTACAATGCATTCGTACTGCACTGGACCTGTGTCATCGCACTGCACATGCTGCCTGTTACTGACATCATATATTGCACAGTGGTTTGTTCATTGACTACATAATCCCTCACACCAGAGAACATCCACAGGGCCATTGAGGGTGCACCTGGTGGAATGGACAAAGTGACTGGCACAGAGCGACCATGTGAGTGTACACACTCCCTGTCCTATCTGGGGGTTTGCAGTAAGTGACACTGTAGTATGTCCAGCATAGCGGTGTGAGGTTGTGTGTATCTGTCTGTCACAGGTGTCTGTCATTGGTGTGGGATGCTATGCTGAATGCTGCATGCAAAACAGTTCTGTTTGTCAGCATTCTGCACATTGGTGCTACACTGGCCACATATTGTTTTGGCAACTCACTACTGTGTAGTACTTCACATGCCTACAGTATGTATCCATTCCTTTGCAGGTGCTGACACCTCAATTAATAAGAACATGTCTAGACCATTAGGAGCCAGGCATAGGACAGTGTCCAGTGTGCTGCCTGCAGAAGGATCAGAAGCAGAGTCATACCCTGAGATCCTGCTGCTCCTTCCAGACACAGGGGATGACATCATCCTCTCCTGCCACAGTCCCATTCCTGTGGCTGCAGAAGTACAGGCTCGTGACCTTGACTGGCATCAGCAGCTCTCTGCCCCCTTAAACCAACATGCAGCCCATGCTGCACATCAGGCTACTGTGGCAGAAATGCTCCACTGGCCACACTAATCTCCAGCTGTGCCAGTGGTTGGCCAAATGGTAGAGGACACACACCTACTATAGTCTGTAATGGCAGCACAGGAGGCTGTGCTGCCTCCAGAGGCTAATGCTGTACCATGAAGAGAGTGCTGCTCAATGGCATGAAGCAATCACCCCTGCCATCAGGGATGACTGAGCTGAGATCACCAAGTTCATGCAGGAGCAGACTGTGGTCTTCAGGGAGGTGCCACAAACAGGCTTGTCAATGGGCCAGTCTGTGCAATAGCAGCAGGGTGCAGGTGTTTCAACACCCTTGCAGGTGTTTTTACGGCATTGTGGCTGCACATTGGTAGCATACATTGAGGTCTACAGACTCCAGGATCCTGAGCACACCCAGAACACCAGGCCATGGTCTGCTGCCCATGTCCCCTACAGTGTTGGGTAAGTTACTTTTCTATTACTTTATTACTTTTGAAAACTCTGCTCCAGAAAGCTCTGTGCAGTCATAGCAAGGATGGAGAAGTACTGGAAGATGTACTACACCTTACAGTTACTGTTAAGTCTTTATACAAAAAAAAATGCATAACTGTAACTAATTACATTTGTTTGAAAGTAACTAGCAACTAACCTATTACTTTCAAAAATTTTTATTTGTTACAGTTATTTATTTGTTGTTTTTGTATAAAAAGAATAAGTAACTATAATTGTAAGACATATTACTTTTTCTAGTACTTATCCATCCTTGCTAGTGACTGCACAGAGCTTCCTGGAACAAGTTTCCAAATGTAATAGAAAGTAATAGAAAAAGTAACATACCCAAAACTGGTCCCCTACCACTACACCATCCAGCCAGGGTAAGTGTTGGCCACCACAGGCATGGACACCTTGTGGACAGGCAGACAATGGGGCTGTCTACACTACATATGTGCATGTGGATAACCACTCCCAGGCCCCTCTTCCAGTGCTGTATCCTCCCAATATTCCCATGCCAGGATCTGGGACGTTGGGGAGCAAATGCCTGCCTCCAGTGCTCCACTCCATGGTGGCTACTCTCCACAGAGCATGAGAAAACTACCTATCACAAATATTTACCCAGTTGGGCTGTCTGTGTGACAGCTATATGTGCTTCAGAGTGTGATAGTCCCCCTCATATGGGGTGTCCATGGTAGTTATCCTGTATTTTGAGTTCTTTTCTACCATGTTGCTAAATTTACATTCTTGTTCTCTGTTATGCATTGGTCATTAAATTGTTCTGCCTTCATTTAAAGGCATTTGTTACATTGGTAATTACTGTACCTTTGGGGTCCGATATTCTTATTGATCAGCTGGTCCTGGATTCCCCAGGAGCATGTGGCCAATCAATTGCCCCACCTGTATAGCTCATCATTTACTCCTTGGTCAGATAGCTCTGCATCTGCCACACTGCACCCATCTGACAATGCTATTCCAAAGGTCACTTCAATATTGTGCAGCAGGCATAGCACACAATGAATGTCTTGTGTGCCTTACTGAGATGCTATTGTAGGGCACCGCTAGTCTTGTCCAGGCATCTGAACCACATTTTCAGCATGACAAACACACACTCAATTATACTGATGGTCGCTCTGTTTGCCTCATTGTAGCACTACACTAAGTCAGATACAGGCCACAGGACAGGTGTCATGAGCCATAGATGCAGGGGTAGGTGCTGTCTCATGTGGATATCAAACAGTTTTCAAATTAGTTACAATATGGCATACATTGTTAGTAGTGCAATACAGCATTCTGTGTGTACTTAGCAAGGAGGACCCCACTGAGAATCAAATCAACCTTGAACATCTTCCACAGGATTGAATTATGCTAGATGTAGGCATCTTGCAATAGACCTGGATTCCATGCTGGAAGATTGATTATGAACACAGTGGCATTGCACCACCTGCATATTCAGAGAATAGAAACCCTTCCTACTGATGAAGTTTTGATTCCCAGCAATGTAGGTAGTGCATGAATGGTCACGTGGGTACAATGAATTGTTGGCAATACAGGATCATATATTTTCAGATCAGGTTTGAATGTGAATTATGGGCCTGGTTCACGATTTCTGCTAAAAGCCAGACTGTCATTGCTGTAAACTGAAATGGCTGCATTATTTTTTCCATGAATAGTGTAAGACTAAATGCCACCTAGAAGCTTGTTTAGGAACAGATCAGGTAAGTGGCACTGAATAGGTTCTATGCACTAAGGTGCAGCCAGGCATGCCCAATTCACCTGTACCTGGTCTGCATAGCTAAACATCTGGAGACAAGCACAGGGTGTGTGGTATGCACAACTACACACACTGACATGGCACCAGTCCATGGCCAGCACCTGGTACACAGATGCAAGAGGTGTGGTTCGAGGGACACAGGTGGGCATCCAATCGGTTGCCCATCCTGGATCACCAAGAGGATGCCTTACTCCACATGGGCAGGCAATTCTGGCATAGCATGGGACCAGCTGTTCTTTTAAATATGGACAAATGCCGAATGGCTCCCAGCCCTCCCTGTCAGCTCAGTGGGCATGAGCAGCAGGGTGGAAGGATGTCCTATCCTGCTGCAGCCAGCAGGTGTCATGGGTGTGTGTGTAGGGATACAGCGGGTCCCCACTGTATTCTGTGCTTGCCTTGGCCTCTGCCCTTTGTGAATGGTGGGTGGAACACCCCAAGACATGCCCCAGATGGGCTGCGCGTATCGAAGCTGCATGAATGGCCTGGGGATCAGGTGCAGAAGGGATGTGCTCACATCTCATGCATGCATGAAGGGTTTGCAGGATCCTCGGTGTGTGGCATTGCCACTAGGGTTATCTATGTGCCACAGATTCACAACACGTAGGCAACCTGCACCATCGTGCACAGGCTCCAACATCTGTAAACAAGTATGTCAGTTACTGTCAATTTTGCTCAGCGGAGGTTTTGAGACAAGTACCCTCTACTGTTTATTATGAAACCAACATGAGTTAAAACGTTTTAAGATACTACTTTTACATAATCTGCATTCTCACACTGTTAAGTACCTAAGTTGTTTTGTCACCACTGTGTGACTTGTTCGAGGCTTCTGTCCAACTGTATTAGTCTGAATCTTATGTTGTTTGTATATCATTACTTGCCTATTTGGAAGTATGGGTTCAACTGAACTAGGGCAGGGCTTGAACCACATTTTGTTGACTTAGGCGAAAACATGTTTATCAAATTTTTCTAGCAGAAATGTAAGCAAAATTCAGCTTAGCCATCTTAATGTTTGATGATGGTGAGATGAAAACTATTTGCTCTGTAAACTGTACTGTATAAAACTATGACAATTTCTTGAGAGAGTTATGGTATTGAATTCTGAACATCTCATGCTATCAAGAGATGTGGTATGTCTGAACAGCAAAACTATCAAGATGGTATTTCAATGTCTAATGCCTCAAGAACTATGGTAGTTCTTATCATCGAATGCCATCAGCTATGGTATTCTGAACATCCAACACCATCATCGCATCAAGTGCAGCAACATGTCTATCTGCAGCAATTCAAAGTTACATGACCTCAGGAGAAAGACAACAACATGCAGAATCCTTTGCCAGCTACCATGCCTTAAAACTGCAATGCAGCAAGTCGTTCAGGAACAATACTTCCACCAGCTCCAAACATTTGACCAGGATCAGACCATCCAGGGGAGAAAACACCAGCAAGCATCACCCCCCCCCGACAAACCAGGTAAATACAAGTGTTTGTCAATGATTGGAAGCCTTTGCCAGATTCAGTTTCTAGCTAACATCTCATCTTTGACAAGAGGTTAAAATGGCTGGGAGTGAGATTCTACCTGGGGGATGTGGGTTTATCAAATGGCTACTGTGTCTGCATGTTTTGCTAAGCACTGTATAAACTGTCATCATCTGGACTGGTTATATGCCAAGCTGAAACTGGGATTGCTGAACACAGAGTACCAGCTAAAAAAGAACATGCCTTTCCAGCAACCCCTCCCCCTTTTACAGAGGACGAAGAAGACTCTTAGCAAGATTATATTCTTCTAATAAGTGCAACACTGGTACAAATGTATTTGAAAAAGACTGTTGCTTTATTACTTACTAATTGCTTATATGTCACTATTTTCTTTTCAAGTCTGTTGTTTAAAATAAAACCTATTTAATGGTATAGTACGTTTTTTTTATCTGCTTGACCTGTGAAACTCATGACATTGTGGGATGTTTGTGAGGTACACACAACACTGGGATTAAGATTTAGTCTTCAGTTAGTATTAAATAAATCAGGTTGCCTCTCACACATTTGACTACCAAGTTTCGGTTGAGGTTACTAAAGTTGGATTATAACACTCATATAATTAGCACCCAATGTGGGGCATGGGACCTTTCACATAAATGACGTCATACAGTGTGCGAAGTTAGATACAAAGTCTGATCTTAAGATATTATCTGAACCGTGCTATATAGCAGAATGTTGGGTGCTCCTAACATTGACAGCATGGGCCCTACCCTATAGAAGCCCTGCATGATTGCTTTTCTCTCAGATGAGGTGCTGAGGAAGGTGATGAGTTCCCAGTATACTGCAACAGATCAACCAGAAACTGCCCCAGTGGGCACAACATTGATGACTGGATTTTCCTCATGGTGTCACCAGTGGGAAGCAGGAATGTGCCTGTTGCCAGCAGGCACATGCCCACAGTGATCTTGAGCTAGACACTCAGTTGTGGCTCCTCCATATGGATGTCTCAATGCCACCATGCAGCAGCTCACAGAGGTACTGCAACATAGTCCTACTGACCTGGTACTGTGCCAGGATCTGGTCATCACTTATTTCCATGAATGTGTTGTGGCCTTGTACTCATCTGGTAGCATATGCCTTCCAACAGTGCAGCCAACATGTATTGACATTACACTCTGCCTCTTTCTCTGCCTGATGCACCCTCTACATCATTAGCATGATGTGTGCAATGCTGCTTGCTGAATCCTTGCTCTCAAAGCTGCTGCTGTGTGTGCCTTGCTGTCTGTCATGTTGTACCTGTTTAAAGCTTACATTTTATAGATTTCTTTTTTGTATGGCACTATTTGGTTGCTTGTGCATTGCCAGGTGTTTAAATATTACGTTTTGCATTTCATTCAGGTGTCTCTTCTTGTACTGCACACTGAATAAATTATATTTGGGCTACAGTGCAATATGATAAGCACAGCACTGTCTGTGGCTTTTACTATACTACACCCTGTTCTCACCCACTCTTTTATGTTTAGTAACATGCTACTCAGGTCAGTGCCTTCTGGATATGGGAGCCTCAGTCAGCTTCCCAAATTGTACCCTGTGATATTTGCTGCTGAGAAATCCAATCCAAACCTGGTTACTGGCTCTACACTTTCTAATCGTCCTCTATCACTTGGTCCCTTATTTTGGCTATACAGTACTGAGAGCCTCTGATCCATACTGAATATTGCACCTTTAAATGTGCCTCACCGCATTGCTTACTTAGTACAGCTGAGCAAAGCAGAAACACCTCTTCTTCAATTCCCCTTTCATTCACTCCAGCTTTATGAGAACGTTGTTGATCCCTCAGCACTCCATCCTTATTGATCAATCACGCTTCTCCTACCGCTTCCACAAAAGTTGGAATTCCTTCCCTACCCAAGTTCATTATTCCTCCTCTATCCACTCCATCAGCTCAGCCCTTCACAACTACCTTTCATCCAGCTACTCTAGCCATGACCCACTCTAAACCAGGATCTCGCATATTTCTAGCTGCACCCTTAACCTTATCTACTCTCACCTATCTTCCTCTCCTACAACTTTTGTAACCTCCCATGCCCCTTGCAAGTTTCCCAGCATCCTGAAGAAGCCCTCCTGGGCTCAGCCTCCTCTCCCTCCTTCATTCTTTCTCACTCTTCTTCACCCTTTCTTCACATAAGTAACCAGTAACCCTTATGCAAATATGCATATTTCCTCCACCCTCCTTGGCTCTCCTCTAAAATCCTCCCTCACCCTCCAGCCATCCCTACCCTATCGCAGTGATTCTGAGCATCCCTGAAGAACCCCTCGCAGGGTTAACATCCTGGTGGGCCCCCTTTGTTTTTCCCTTCCCCCTTTCCAACTAGGTCTTTCTCCTCATAAATATTTTATATGCCCTATGAACCTGGCTCTCCTGTTTACATCATGTGCCATTCCTCCCTTCCCCCACCCATTTTCTTTTCTTCCCCCTCTTGCATTTAGTTACCTACTCCTCCCAAAACTCCAGTTCCCTTTGGGAATTCCCACCTCCACTAGCACTCCTTGACCCCTTGCAGGGTTCTCAGCATCCTGGAGGGGCCCGCAGGTTCAGAGTTCCCCCTCCCCTCCCCCCAAGTCCTCCCACTCCTGTCCCTGTCCCCCCTTTCCCTCTGGCTCTTTATGAATTCACCTAAAGCGAATGCACTTACCTTTCCCTAATCGTCTTTACTCTGTTTATATCCAATTGGTTCCTTACTACTAGTTGTTATCATCTGTTTAGATTCACACCTGTGCTACTCCTCATTTTTCCCACTCACTTACTCTATATTGCTACCCGTTAATTTGCCTGCTGTTTTATTCTCAGTATGTACAGTAACTGATGTCTCTTATACAGTACCTAGAATGTATATTTAATTGCCTCAGTTTCATTCACTGTATGTAATCTGTTGTCTCGTGTACCTGGAATGTATAATTATTTATCCACTCTGTACCCCATCCCCAAGATCACACGAGGGCGTGCAATTTGTTGTTCAGTGTGCTTTTCTGGTGAAACATTTCAATAAATAAATACAACCATTTGTCAATGCCGAACGTTCGCTTGCAGGTATTTGCAGTGGTGTTTGGCACGTATGGTGTTTTACCCTAATGCCCTGTGCGATTGCTGGTATTTGCACAATAAATTTTCAGTATGACCTTTTTGTTACCCCTATTGTGCGCTACATAGGCGGAAACATGTTTTGGGCAGGATGTGAAAAATGACAGCTGTACTGCTCATAAGGAAGTGTGGTAAAATGGCAATGTTGAAAATCTGCAGTGGAAATATTGAAAATTCGCAAACCTACGAGCGTGCGTGGGAACTGTGCAACACACGCTCATAAAACAGTCATTGTTAGGAATTTTTTCAGCAAATTTTCAACACTGTCATTTAAGATCTCTGCTCATGAACAGTGACACTGTGATTTCTTACTATGTCCTATACACAGATTCGCTGGCGACTATTGCCTGTTAATAATGCTACATGGGCGGGCAAACGTTTGAGCAAGATGTGAAAATGACAGCTGCACTGCTCATAAGGAGGTGTGGTAAATGGCAATGTTGAAAATCTGGAGTGAAAATATTGAAATTTGGCAAACTTACGAGCGTGCATAGGAACTGCGCAATGAACACTCGTAAAACAGTCATTTTTAGGAATTTTGTCACCAAATTTTCAACACAGCCATTTTAAGACCTCTGCTCATGAACAGTGTCACTGTGATTTTCTTAATGTGTCCCATACATTGAGTTCACACACCGACTGTGCCATTGTGTGCTACACGGGCGGAAACACGTTTTGGGCAGGATGTGAAAAATGACAGCTGTACTGCTCATGAGGAGGTATGGTAAAATGCCAAAGTTGAAAATCTGGAGTGGAAATATTGAAAATTCGCAAACCTACAAGCGTGCATGGGAACTGTGCAATGCACGCTCGTAAAACAGTCATTTTTAGGATTTTTCACAAATTTTCCAACATTGCCATTTAAAACTTCTGCTAATGAACAGTATCACTGTGATTTTCTTACTGTGTCCCATACATTGATTTCCTTTTGACTGTGGCCACTGTGCACTACATGGTAGGAAACACATTTTGGGCAGGATGTGAAAATGACAGCTATACTGCACATAAGGAGGTGTGGTAAAATGGCAATGTTGAAAATCTGGAGTGAAAATATTGAAAATTCACAAACTTACGAGCGTGCGTAGGAACTGCACAACGCACATTCGTAAAACAGTTATTTGTAGGAATTTTGTCACCAAATTTTCAACATAGCCATTTTAAGACCTCTGCTAATGAACAGTGATACTGTGATTTTCTTAATGCATCCCATATATTGATTTCGCACACCGACTGCGCCATTGTGTGCTACATGGGCGGAAACACATTTTGGGCAGGATGTGAAAAATGACAGCTGTACTGCTCATGAGGAGGTGTGGTAAAATGGCAATGTTGAAAATCTGGAGTGAAAATATTGAAAATTCATAAACTTATGAGCGTGAGTAGGAACTGCGCAACGCCCGCTCATAAAACAGTCATTTTTAGGAATTTTGTCACCAAATTTTCAACATTGCCATTCTAAAACCTCTGCTAATGAACAGTGTCACTGTGATTTTCTTACTATGTCCCATACATTGATTTCACACACCGGCTACGCCATTGTGCACTACATGGGCGGAAACACGTTTTGGGCAGGATGTGAAAAATGACAGCTGTACTGCTCATAAGGAGGTGTGGTAAAATGGCAATGTTGAAAATCTGGAGTGAAAATATTGAAAATTCACAAACTTACGAGCGTGCGTAGGAACTGCACAATGCACGCTCGTAAAACAGTTATTTGTAGGAATTTTTTCACCAAATTTTCAACATAGCCATTTTAAGACCTCTGCTAATGAACAGTGACACTGTGATTTTCTTAATGTGTCCCATACATTGATTTCGCACACCGACTGCACCATTGTGCGCTACATGGGCGGAAACACATTTTGGGCAGGATGTGAAAAATGACAGCTGTACTGCTCATATGGAGGTGTGGTAAAATGGCAATGTTGAAAATCTGGAGTGAAAATATTGAAAATTCGCGAACTTATGAGCCTGCGTAGGAACTGCGCAATGCACGCTCGTAAAACAGTCATTTTTTGGAATTTTGCACCAAATTTTCAACATGGGGTTTTTGGGACCCCTTCTCATGAATGATTCACTGTCATGGCATTATTTAGGCCCAAAGGGTGATTTTGCGCAGTGACTGCACAGTGACTGGAAATCACCGCAGACTAATATGCCATGACGTGACATCATCATGAGAAAAGTCTCAACCCATATTAATGGTGCAAAATATAAAAATGCTGAGATATCATAAAGTTGAAACCCCTATCTAGCCCATTATACAGCTCACGGCATTTTCCTCAGTTCGCAGTTGGCTTTGAAGAGTGGAGACGTGTTCCCGGTCCACCGAAGATCATCGCGCCGAGCTCCGGAGGTAAGTATGGGGTGCGGGGGGTGTGGGGAGGCTGGGTGCGCAGTGGGTGGGTGTGGGTTGTGGGAGGGAGGACTGGGAGAAGCGCCGTGGGACCGTTTTGGTTTTACAGGTGAAAAAAAAAAAAAGACTACATGGGACGTTTGCCACACTTGGGTGGGCTCCCAGCATGGCAGAAGGATGGCTGGGGGGCCGAGGAGCCGACGGGGGATTGAGCACACCTGTCAGCAAACGAGGGGGCGTTTGCCACGCTGGGGTGGGCTCCCAGCGTGGCACCAAAGATTAGAAGCGGCGTGGCGGTGCTCTGTATGACAGCGGTGGTTTTCTTTGGGCGAGACCACGCTGTCATCACAACTCCCGCACCCATTGGTGCAGGACTGCCACGCCTGCTCAGCAGACAGTGGATTGAGAGGAGGCCACCTCCAAAGTGTGCTACTCTCCCAAAACATTCCCTTAGCTCTTGGCATAGCGTAACGTAAAATGAGAAACCAATGGTCAGTATTAAATAAATACTGAAGCTTCTGTTTCACAAAAGTCTCAAAGCAAAATTAAAAGCAAACGTTTGTTTTTGTATTCCCTAGACACAAGCTTGGTCTCAAATACCTTTCAGTCTGCCTTCACACTGGGCACAACATATCATTATAAAAAGAACTTCCACCACCTAGCACTCAGGTGGGCAATTTTTATAAGGTTCTTCTGGCCATCACTTCATTCTGCACATTACAGTTGCCCACCGGGTGTTACAATTATTGTATGCTCTGCTGGCAGTCCCAACAGACTGTACTGCAGATCCAGATGTGAGGAAGGGGGTGCATTTCAGGGAAATGTTGAAACTGAGGAGCCAGTGAGAAAAAGAGACAATAACAGAGAACAAATCTGCAGTACAAAAACAATTTTTTTAATTTACAATATGTCAGGATTATGGGTTTCCCTGCAATACATACATAAAATCCAAATAACTCAGCCTCTGATTACTTTGCTACACTTCATGACTCAACCAGATATTTACATTGCACTCTACTGTAAAGACATTTGGCATGTAATGCACTATTTTTCTCTCTCTCCCTGCCTCTCTGGTAGTTCTCAGTCCCAAACCCTCCTGCCCAACCAACCCAATATTACAACTCTCCAGAAAAGAAGCCTGCAAATTATGTTCACAAATGTAGGGACAGGCCCAATGCCTCCTGTTCCATCCTCTTATTCCCTGTCTACAGACATGTGGCCTGTAAATATATTAATGAATATTACTGCGGCCCCATCTCTTCTTGTCCAGACCACACTGCTCTCCTTTGTAGCAGACATAAAGCCATTAAATATGTTAATAAATATATTGCTAGAGGCAATAACTTCTGCTCCAGCCTTCACCTTATTCCCTCTTTGCAGACAAGCAGAATTAAAATTATATTAATTAATTAGTTACCAGATGAGATACTGGTGGCTGGACATAACTTTGAGGAGAGAGGTCCTTGGACAGAAGTGTGCCATTGGTGAGGGGATCCTGGTGGCTGCATTTTTCAGGGTGAGTTGGAACCACTTGCGGGTCACATGGGATGGACTCCAGGGGCCATAGTTAATATCAGGCGGTGGGGTCGCTAGAGATATTATAACAGTGCTTATCGAAACTGGTTCTATGTAGTGAGGCTATGTGAAAAGCTTATGAAAAAGCATATGGCATAATGTGAAAATGGCATAAAGTTGGGGTGGATGGCAGCCCCAATATTTGATGAAAATGAATTAACTTTACTTTTGCTGGCTCCCAAAGCCACTAACGGCTTTCCTTTGTGACATGATTTAAGAAGCCCAAAAATTGCAGGTTAATTTTTTTTTTATTTTAGCATTGTTCTGTTTCTTACTAGCAAAAAAATTATAGTGATAATATAATTATTGATCAGCATTTTGTCATCACAAATTTGTGTACATTACCACATTCATAAAATCTTCTTAATCATAGTTACAGCATGTAAAAATGTAGATGTTCTCAGCATTAATTCACAATCAGAACCAAATAGCAGTGTTTCCAATTGTTTATTTGGTGGTTCAAGGACTTGCTCAAATAGTTCCCTATTTCTTCCCTTTGTTTTTGGTATCTTGTACAAAGAAAATAACACAAATTGTGTCCTCTAGGACTCCCAGTCTACTACCACAAATAGTTTTCTGGTAATTTTAAGCTACCCCAAATTTAGCAATTAATGTGTTGGAGTCAAAGGTTTGATAGCAACATTTTGTGTAACCTGATCTCAATTTTGGGTCTACTAAAAATCTCTAAATATTCTCCAACTTTATGTGATTTTTTATATTTAATAAACCACTTACTGCATTTTAATATTGGCTAACTTCCTAGATCGCACCTTTCTTTGCACCACAATTTGTTTTTGAATTGCCTCTGTGCATGAATGACTGACACATTTTCACTTTCTGCCCATTTCAGCAAAACATTCATATTACAGTAATCGAGCACGTATTATGTCTGTTAGCCATTCTGTTCATATGCCATTCTTTTAAGTTCTAACATTTCATTATATGCTAATCTAGGAAGTCTGGAATTATACATTTACAGAAGATTTGTGTATAAAACCATTCCAGTTATTGATTCTGATTCTAATGGCATTTGACCTAACTCGGCTCTATCTGCAAAAGCTGGGATTGATTGCAGAAGACCCAGGGCCTGATTTTAAGACAGCTCCCAGGCGGAAATGCAGTAAGCCAGTAGAGATGCAGCAAATATAAAATGTGCTGCTGATACGCATGAAGTGGGCACTTCTAGTTGTCACTCTGCTTCATGGAGTGGCTACGAAAGGCTCACTACTTTGTAATTATTACTATGCTGTCTTCTGACTTAATGTGAAGTAAGGTGAAGTGACAACAATATTGGCAGCCCTCACACACACACAGTCACCAGAATTAATGTGCATCCCCAAAATGCTACTATCTTGTGTCCAGAAAAATCCCCAGTGCTGTCGAAGTGAAATGAGAGTGTAACAAGAAATGCAAAATCTCCCAGAATCAATGGTGCACTACAAATGCACAGACAGATTAAGATTGAGTTGCACACTCAAGAGATGCAGACGCAAAGGCACAACAACACCTAACCAGTGTTCACAAGTCACTAATCCAAATCTGGAAAATAATACCATTTTCCGGTTGGGGGGGGGGGTAGTGCATGGCAGTAACAGTCCACTACCAGTAAAGATACCATAAAGCAATACAAAAAATTCATGCAGTTGTGGTGGATAGCAGGTTAACACTGCTGCAATTACTCTGTAGCACAATAAAAGGTGTCTGATTTGATGGCACACATCGCACACACACACAACCCAAGTAATGCAAAGTAAATTGAAAACCTTTAGTAATATAACCAAATGTTGAAATTATACACTGCTGCACCACAACAATCAGCAAAAAAATTTCAAGAATTACTAAAAATATTACTGTGTGTATATTAACAGTTATACAAGAAAAATATAACCAAAACAGAAAGACTGCCTTTTTCTCCCAGTTAATCTACCTACACAACAGATACGCCCCTCCCCCAAAGCGCACTTCAAGTGTCTGTCAGTACACAGGCTGAATGTTCTAAATTAACATTCAAAATCCACAAACAATAAACACCCAATGATATGAGAACAGGAGGGTTTCCTACAATTGATGTACAAAATTTTGAGCAAAAAAATGACTCAAAAAAGGTTTTTTAACAGCTTTTAGAGGTTTTAAATCGCAGAGCTCTGAGAGCAAACTGTCTCCAGCTACCACTACACACACACTACACAGAACTGAGGCTGTGCAGAACAATCTAGAGCCCATGTGACCTGCAATCCCATGAATCAATGCAGAATTCACCTTGGAGGCTCAATTACAAGACAAAATGATGTGAAGTTCATTGATTTCAATGTACTTCACCTTAAAATCGGTGGAGAAGTGGTTTGGGAAGGTGGAATAATGCAAAGTCATTGGTTTAATGGACTTCACGTACCTCATTATGACACAAAGTACTCTGCTTCATGTTGCCAGTTACTCTAGGATTCCCGTTACTCACAAATCACTTCACAGGTGAATTTTGCCCACTTCACCCACCAATATCGCTAAGTCCCGAGGCACAACCGCAAGTTACCACCAGGAATTGCGACATGAGCGATCCCAAAAGAACACTTATGCTGCAGCTTGCAACTGCTGTGCCAAACACAAGTTACATAGTTACATATAAGAAAGCTTGCGCCACTGCATAATGCAGCTTGCAACATACATAATGCACCAGTATGAATTAAATGCTATTCCAGAACAGGAGGCATAAGTAAATATGCCAGAAGAGGCGGAGATAAATTAGACCAAGGAATAGCTGGTCTAACCAGAACACAGGCTATATAACCCCCCCACCCACATAGTCAGACAGCAGACAGCAGTGTAGTGAGACACACAGCAATGTCAGCAATAGGAGCCCTACTGGGCATTATGACAGTGGAGCACCGGGAGTGCAGGTATGCCAGAACGCAGAGGCAGGACCCAGGGGACTGAGCTACAGCATCCAATGATGGTACCAAGGCCACTGGTGCAGAGAGTGAGACTCCCTTGCAAAACCTTTGAGGACCAGACTGAGCAGCAGTGCCTAGCATGCTATAGGTTCAGCAAGGGCTGCATCAGGGAGCTATGCCAGGACCTAAGTGGGGACCTACACAGCACCAGCAACAGGGGCCACCACCCACTATCACTGGAGATGCACAAGAGTGCAGCGCTGTGCTTCCTTGTCACCAGCACATTTCAAATGCCCACAGGGGACACAGTGGGCATTTCCCAGCTGGCGGTGTCCAAACACCTGAGGATGTTCCTTGTGGCCCTCATACGGTGCACCACGCAACACAACAACTTCCTGTAGGATGTTCAACAGCAGCGCCAGGTGAAGCAGGTGTTCTATAATGTGGCACAGTTCCCCCACATGCTAGGTTTCATTGACTGCACACACGTGGCCATCAGGGCCCCAAACGAGGATGGGGACACATACATAAGTAGGAAGGGGTACCACCCAATGAATATCCAGGTGGTCTGTGACAGTGGATGTCGCATCCTAGATGTGGTGGCCAAGTACCCTGGATCCTGCCATGACTCCCACATATTCAGGAACTGTGGGCAACAGGAGGCCTTTGAGAGAGGGGACATCACTGGAGGACGGCTTGTAGGTATGTACCAGGGGGAATGACAACTGCAAATGTGTGCAAGTGGCTGTGTCTGTGTGTGTGTGTGTGTGTGAATGGCAGAGAGTGCATGCAGTTGTTAGTGGATACAGTGGTACAGTCGGACACAGGGTAGACAGGCACTGCAGCGGTCAGATGTGACAGCCACATAGACACATGGCATGCCACACACGTGATGCAGGCAGTGCAAAGACCCACACACTGTGCAACACACAGGGGCCTGGGATGACTACACAATGCCAAGGGAAGCCCATGCAGTGCATGGACACAACCAAGGCTATGAGTGTGACTGAGAGTGCGTGCCTGCATGTGTGTGCATGTGCATGCAGCAGTGTTGCCATGCAGAGGATAATGAGAAGCTGATGAGAGGTCTGCATACAGCAACATGCATCTAACCTCTCCCCCCAACAAATGACAGTGGATATCCCCAGATAACATGGCTGATGACCCCTGTGAGGATGCCTAGACAGCAGCGGGTGTGTTACAACAAGACCCACACACCACGAGAGGGTCATCAAACGCAACTTCCGGCTTACTGAAGTCCCGTTTCCAATGCCTTGACACCTTGGGGTGCACTCCAGTACAGCCCTGTGATGGCTGCAGGATAGTGCTCACCTGCTGCATCCTCCACAACATCACCCTTGCACACCGTGTACCAATGCCCAACAGTGACCAGAAGGATGGAGCATTGCAGGAAAGTGATGGAGAGCCGGACGGAATGGTGGGATACATGGTGCATGGTGGTGCAACAGCGGGACACTGGGCAAGACAGAGCTAATCCAGCAGGTCTTCTGATGTGGCACATGGCCACTGCGACCAACCACACCACCACCACCACCACGCCCAACACCCCCACACCACCACCATGGTGGCACCTGCAGCAGTACAGGGGGCACAGTGTGGTACAACACATCCTCAACAATGGCAAGGCTCTCGTGCCACCATCACCGAGCAACAGGGGAATGGGATACTGTCTGCCAGGTGCCATGTGGCACACGTGGCAGCACCAGAGCTGTAACAGTGCCAAGGCATGTCATACAGCATCTGGTAGGCTTGGTTGTGAATGAGTGAAGGTACTCCAGGCAACACACAGAGGACCACAGCACACATGGACTACAGACATGCAGACACAGGTGGGTGATGGACACACACAGGGCAGAGGAACAATGTTGTGATGATGGGGCCACCAGGCACAATGCACCTGCCATGGCCACTGATGCATGTAAACAGTGCAACCACAACAGGGACACAGCACCTGGTGGCACAGACCTGCAGTCATATGGTGGTGGACCACCATTGCATTGTGCCACTGGTGCCACCCACAAGGCCCACCGATGACCCTGGGTGGAAGGGAGTTGTACTGGCCCATGGCTGCAACACAGCCATGACATGCATGGTATAGTGGCACATGAACTGGACACGTGTGCACTGCTGCACACACAGAGCACCATGCGACCATGCACACCAGTGTGCACCCAATGGTGTGAGGAGGACAGCTGGCACACTGATACCATGTGTATGTTGGGGACACATCAGATGGCACAGCTCTGCCACATGCATGCCCGCACATGCACAGTGACACACACACGCACACAGGCACACGCCCATGCAAGCCAGAGACAGACGTGCAGAGCCAGGTGTCCAAAAATAACATTTAATGCAACAGTATAAAAACACAACAGAATTAAGGGAACAAACAAGTAACAACAACAACAATGGCAAATAGTACACCCCAGTACCCAAAACCAGAACCCTGCTATGTACACAACCCCCGACCCAGCCCATAGTACAACCCCCACAGAACCACACAGCAGACAGCCACCTCAGCATGTATGGACCCCCACCCAGGCACGATCCAACCACTGCCCCCCACAAACATGATATGCAACCCCCGCCTGAACAGTACCTACTGCCCACCAGGACCCCTGCCCCACATACACACATCAGGATGCCTGCCACCCTGATGTACACCTGGAATGGCCCATGCCCCGAAGGCACATCACAGTTCCAGAATCCATAGCCCCTGTCCATGCACCTGTTGTGCTAGTTCCTCTGCAGTGCTGTGAGGACAGCCCCAAGGGAGCCATTCAGGTATGCAATGTCCTCCATTATTGCGCTCACCAGCATTATCAGCTGCTGGTTGCCCACCACCTGCTGCCCTTGGTACATCAACACCTCTGGGCCACACTGTCCCCCAGGTGACTCGGCTCCAGCACCATGTCCACCCGGCTGCTGTGGGACCATGTCCATCAGTCCAGACCAGCGGTCAGCACTGTCTTCTGGCAGCATGCCATCTGCTTCCGGTTCCCCCACAGGATGCTCCTCTTCCTCCTCCTGCTCCCTCACAGGATGCTCGTCCTCCTCCTCCTGCTTCTCCACTGGCTGCTCCCCAACCTCCAGCTCCACTGCAGGCAGCTCATCTGCCACCTGTTCCTCTGCTGCTTGCCTGGCTGCTGTCAGCTCCACTGTTGGCTGGTCCCCATCCGCCGGGACCTCGCCAGGCTATCAGTCCACACTAGACAGCTCTGTTGGCCTGTCGGCCACCACCATCACCTCCACATGCCATGCCACTGAACCCTGTGGCCCACTGTCATCAGTGTCCTGCCAGGCTCAGCTCCTCCTCCAGATGGTGGGATGAGTTGAACCCTGTTGCTTGGGCACGGGTACATCACTGGTATTCTGCAGCATCCCTTCCCTTCAGGTCTCATCACACCTGATCAGTGCCCATTGCCTGGGGCTGAGCTGCTTCTCCCACCTACAAGTAGAAGGGCAGAGGTCACTTCAGGGCTGGGACTCCCTGTATGCACAGGCACACATGCATGTGTGTGCCACATTTACCACAAGCGGTGCCATTCACACACATGACACCTAGCACATGATGCACAGTGGCAGACACACCACCGGCATTGCACTATGACCACAGGCACTGCAGGTGCACGTGGTTACACTCTGGCCACATGGCCGAGCACAGTGTGATGCTGCTGCACACAAGTCCATGTCCAGGTGACACATGCCCCCCAATACTGCCGCCACATAGTGGCGGTACATGTAGTGGACAGAGCAAGCACTACCTGTCATCCGGTGGCCCTGCATCCCCTGATGTCTTTGGCTATGTCCTGGCTTCTCTGCCACCTGCACCTGCTGTCCGGTGTGGCTGGATCCTGCATCTGTGAGGGAGACGACACTGTTACACCTATACACCACTGCTAGCCATGGCACGTGTTTCTTATATGTGGAGTGTCATGCTATATGATATCATAACCACCTGCTCCACCGCTAGTGCTGTCCTCATCTCCAGCTCATGCCACTTAGCCACATCCAGCATGCCTCCAGGATATGTGGGTCCCTTCTGGCCAGGTCCTGCCACCTGTGCTGCATTTTCTGTGCAGTACGGGCACACCACTGATCCCACTGAGGCATGCCTCTATGGCCTGCCATGCCCTCTCCCTGTCTGCAGGGAAGTGGTTTCTGCAGTCTGGTGGCAGCAGTGTGGTGCACCACTGTTGCATCAGGTTCACTAGTAGTGCAGTTTCAGCATGCATAAAGTTTGGTGCATGACCACTCAGTCTTGCTAGGCTCCTGTGTGACGTGTCCCTGGGCTATGTTCAGCACCTGACCTGTTCTGAACTGCAATGGCATGTCCTGAACTGGGCAGCTGTGTCCTGCAAACAAACATGAACAATAATACATGTCCTGACTGTACACCATAAACATTATAGTCCAACTGTGCACTACATTGATGCAGCTGACTATCATACCTTAGCTATGTTACCATACACTGCTCTGTATGTATAGCTTCACCTATGTAACTGCAACACATAGCACAATCTCTGCTGACCTGGGCTATACATAGCTGTAATACCATATCTGGGAGCTGACTTTTCAGTTAGTGCATCAGCATGCTTCTCTTATGAGTACACTCTGCAATGTGCTTTGTATGGGCCTATATCATGTTTACAGTGGTGTACTCTGACCACAAGGACACTGCACTGCAATCACATTGACTGTTGCATTTGTGGAGGTATTGCACTGTCCTAGTACTTACCAATATTCAGTTGTTGGTGTCCCACTGTGGCCTTCCTGCACAATCCCTGCCCTGGGCTCCCTATCATTGCTGCTAGGTACTCACCTGTCTCTACAGCATGTGCATGGTGATGCCTATGTATCACCTTCATGGGCATGCCTCCACATGGCACACATGTACAGACCACATGTGTGGACTACTGTGGCACCGTGCAGATGCATCATACATATCCACAAACTGAATGTGCACTCTATGGCAATGCCGGCTGCAGTTGCAGCCTGTACGCATGCACCTGCATCCGTGGCAGTTGTGTCTCTAGGGGGCATCACTATGGCAACATATGTTTTGGATGCGCATGTGCAACATGGGCCATGCACCCTACCCAGCACCAGTTCTATGCTACATGTATCATGTCCTATCAAATCAGTGGGAATGACTGAGGCAATACAGATGAATAGTGCTCAGTGTTTACTTATGAATGTTGTGGTATGGTGCAGTGCTACAGTACAATAGTGAAAAACCCAAACACACATACACATACCCACACCCAGTGACTGATCAGCAGACACACCCAATTCATGCTGTACAACATTCCCACACACCTGCATGCAGTACACACATACACAACACACGCACACACCACCACATAGCACAGTGCCCTCCCTAGTGCCACTCTGCATTATGCCCACCACCCCTTGGAGTGGGGCACCATTGTGCCACAGTCACATGTCTGGCTGCTGCAGCAGCTATGTCCTCTTGTGCTTCATGGCTGTACCACCTTGTGCAGCCCCCCTGTGTCACCGGCTCAGCCGCCCCTGCAGCACCACTAGGCCCACCTTGCCCTGGTGCATGGCTGCAAGTCTACCACTGTCCATTTGTTCCTGAGGCACTGCTCTCTTCCGCCACCTTCACTGACTTCCTGTGGTGGCAGGTGCTGGGCTGGAACAGTGCCCTGTCCCTGTGCTGGTGGTAGCGTTCCTTTGCAGCCTGCCTGCATTGCCACCTGTGCTGTGCCTGGCCTGCTGAGTCAGCGGGTGCCACCACCCCCATCTTGCACTCTTCTTACAACTGGTAGCCACTGCAGCACACCCTACAGCCATGATGGCAGGTGGTGTTATTGTTGCGAGAGGTGGGTGTGCTGCCAGTGGTGCCACTGGTGGTGTTGGTGGTGGTGAGAACTATGGTGCTTGTAGTGCTGCGGTGGTGTTGTTGGTGTTGGTGGTGGGGGCTGTACTGCTTGGTGGTGCTGCTGGTGGTGGTGGTGGGAGCTGTGGTGCTGGTGGTGCTGTTAG
Source organism: Neoceratodus forsteri (assembly GCA_016271365.2). Lineage (NCBI taxonomy): Eukaryota > Metazoa > Chordata > Ceratodontiformes > Ceratodontidae > Neoceratodus > Neoceratodus forsteri. Next base: position 996,666,473 of record CM057458.1, on the reverse strand, counting down.
TGGTGGTGGTGGTGTTGGAGCTGTGGTGCTGATGGTGCTGTTGGTGGTGTTGGCGGTGGTAGTGGTGGGGCTGTGGTGATGGTGGTGGTGGTGTGCCACTGCTGGTGAGGGGTTGTGGTGGCAGTGTTTGCGGCTGGTGCACCACATGCACATGTATGCCCATGTGTGGCGTCCCTTCACTCTGTGGGTCTCACAGGCTGGGCAGTGAGTGAGCTTTGTAGTGCTGAGGCCAGTGTGTCAGTTTGCCTGGTTTGCTGTGCCACAGACCCCTCCTGGCCATGCCAGTTGGGTGAGACCTGCATCTGTGCTGACACAGGCTTGTGGGGAACCATGGCATCCGCCAGCCTCCCCATGGCTGCCTCTGTGGTGCATGTCCCTGTGTCGATTGCACCAATGTGGGTACCCTATGTCCCTCCATCGCTGTGTGGTGGGCATCCATACTGAGGCAGATACAGCCGAGCATCTCCTACTGCTCCTCTGAGTGGTCACATCGCAGAATCCATTATCAGTGGGTGTGTCTGTGTGGCTCCCCTTCTGGCTCTCTTGCAGTGGAGTGGGAGGCCTCATCCAGGGTCACCAGCATTCAGTCGTATGATGCTGGGCTGAAGTCCTGGCCTATGTTGTCTGCTATGCTGCTGCAACTTGAATATGTCACACAGGTCAAGTCCCTCATCCTCCTGCTGCAGACCTGCCACTGCCTGCTGCTCTCCCACCACCAGTGTTGGCACTGTGTGTCGCTGTGCCATCCATGCTGCCGGGGGGGTCTGTCACGGTGGCCTGTTGGGTGGTCAGCTGCATGCTGTCCTGCACTGGCTCACTGCCACCACTGTCCCCTCCCCTGTGTCCACTGCTGCTATGCCTGTGGGGACAACAGTGCATCAGTGCTACCCCGCTATGTCATGCCCTCCACACATGTCTGCATTCCCACCCCTGCATTGCTGTCCCACCGACATGGGGCACAGCTGGTCATCCATTTACCTGTCCCTGTGGCCATCCATGTTGTGTCCAGGTCCATTTCCCCATGGATGCTGTGCTGAATCAGGAACACCAGTATCCTCTCCTCATGGGCACTGAGGGGTCTCTCCTCCCATGACCCACCACCTGTGGCTGATGCCAGCCACCTATTAAAAGCTTCCTTTGCCTTTGCATGGTGATTCAGGTCATTCACCCACTTCTGTAGACCATGCATGGTCTACCTGGCATTGGACACCATGTTGACCTTTTTGACCACATCTCCCATGCCTCCTTATGCTTCCTGCTCAGATCACACTCCACCCCTTGTCCATTAGTAGGGCTGCCTCTGTCTCTAGTTCCTGAAGAAGGATGTCTGTCTCCTCATTTGTGAAATTCTCTTCTGCCATTTTGCCACACTTGCCACTTCTGCATTACTACCAGCCATTATTGCTGTAATCCCATGTAGCCTAGCTCACATACGTCTGTAACTTGTGCACTTTATATGGTCATTAGGTTGTGACATGCATCACCACTATGCCCGCTATTATGGGTTCCGTCTTGCATTGTGGGTATATTGTGACATGCATAATTCAGCTGTTCTACATTGTAACTGGCTTTTGTCTTGGAATAAGGCGCAGCTCACAGGGGTGCTGCACTTCTGAGGTGCCGTCTTTTGGATGATATGTTAAACCGATGTTCCATCTGCCTGGATTGGTTGTAGTTCAGGTGGATGTTAAAGATCCCATGGCACTTATTGAAAAGAGTGTTTTTTTTAATTAAAATTCACATATTGCATACAAAGGTACAATCATAACAATTTACTTAAGCAAACAAAGCTTATCCTCCTTTTCTTTCTTTTTTCCAATCTTTTGTGTAAACATAGTACATAAGATTTATTTTATTTATATTTTATAAATATTTGAAAACCTTTCCACCATCGGTAAACTTTATCACCTGGATAATGTAATAAATCAGATTGATACACAGGATTCATTGCCTGCGCTACCAGAAAACTATACACTGGATAAGACATAGTTCTCTGGGAAAACACCCACTGACATCGAGCTTGCCATAAATAACATACATAAACAACATAGAAAAACTATATAAGTTTCAAGGTTCAGGTAAATCTTCTCTTTAGGAAGGACTCCAAATACAAAGTCTCATAATTTAATAACAATAACCAATCCATATGCCATTTAGTACTTAAAACAACCAAAGAGGTTTAGAAAAGAGCAATCAAAAAATTACTCATAGTCTCTTCTAAATTGATACATGCTGTATATAGGCAATTCCTATCTGCTGAATTTTATGTTTTGCATTTCCTCTAATATTTAACCTACCTTATAAAATGGGCTAAAAATCCACCATTCTGATTGGCTACTACATCATCTGAGCCGTGTCCTTATCAGATGATCTAGTAGCCAACCGCACTACCCTCCACTCCTGTGCCCCACAACACACAGAATCAGTGAGCTGCTGCCATAAGACAAACACAGACTGAACATAGCTCACAGCGTGACATCCCTGAGACCGAGCACCAGTCTTCCCACCCCCACCTCTTTGATACCACGCAACACAAGCTGTAAATAAAAACAACAAAACATGTCAAAAAACTTTCCAATTTCTATTAAAGTCTCACCTCTCCTTCACAAAACTATCACGATAATATTCAGCAGGCGTACTGACCAACACTTTCAAACAAATACTAATATAAAAGTCACTCCCAAAGAAAAGACTCCATTTTGTCCACACAATGCCACTGTGATAGTAAAAAAAAAAAAACCTGCAATTCGAGGTACAAACAGGAGGCGTAATCTGCAAAACCTGAATGTTTACTTTCTGAAACCGAACAACGAGGACGCTGTTTATGGTGGCTCTGAGGACACGCTCGCTCCCAATCCACCTCGATCGATCTTACAAGCAACACACTTGCTCCCCATATTCCTGTTGCTTCATCTCTGACTGACCTTTTAAAAACTAAAGAAAATAATTATTCTGTGTTTGTGCCACTGCCATGTATTGGGGAGGGAGGCGAGATGGCAGCCGGATAGAGCAACCTCATCAGACAAGATCGCAGATGGGGCAGCTGTCAGTGTGACTGCAAGCTCAGTCTTAAAACCCAGTACTCTCACCATTTAACAGGAAAAAACATTACAAAAATGTCACAGGAGGATTTAAATCAATCTAAATCAGTAAACACAGTAACAACACTGTACTGCCAACTTAACTGTCACTTCATGGAGGACTACTTTTTGCTACTTGAGTTATTAAACCATGTTTTTTTATATTTTGTAATTTTTGTATAATTTTTGTTTTTTCCTAATAAATAATTACTTCAGGGCCCATTTTATAAGTGGAATAAGACACTCCGAGGTGTGGTTTATGGTTTGATAAGAGCACTTCCCAGGTGCTAAAGTCACTCGGCGCAAGCGCCTCATGCCTCATTACGCTCCTGGGGCGTGCTCTTATCAAGCCATAAACCACACCTCATCATGTCTTATTCCTTACATATACAGTAAGCCATAACATTTCCCACATCGTAGCAGGTACTCGTTTGTTAGTTAATTGCTTTATAATTTGTGCATTAAAAGCAGGAGGGCAATCTTTAAAACTAAGCTCAGTAGGATATAACTGAGATAATAGTATATTATAGAAATGTTTCCTATTATTTTGTAAAATACATGATCGTGAAAATTTCCATTTCAACAGTTTCTGGGCAGCTGATCGAAAATATTCAGGTAACTGTAGTGGTATGTAGCTTCGGTGCTACCTCATGCCACACAGCTAAATAATGTTTTAGTGCATGCTTCACTAAACACACAACACCAGTTGTTATACTGAGATACTATACCAAACTGTATGGTAAATAAACAGAGAATGAAAAAAAGCATTGGTTCAACCATACTTAATCCACCTTTTCTTTACCTAAATAAGTATAACAACGCTTAACTGGATTTAGTTTATTTCCCAGAGCATTAGAAAAGATTCCATAAGCTGTTGTTTCTAAAGTCGTAGGGAATGGAAAGATATAAGCCACATATTGCCATTGGGAATAATAAAAGCGTTTCAATATCTGGATTCTCTTTCATTTTGACAATTTCCAAAATTGCCATCTTCTAACCTTATTATGAACTTTAGACAAAGCCAATTCCCAATTATTGAGAGGCAAATTACTTGCCCCATATAGTAATGCCTAAAATTACTATTAGTTCTTTTGTAAGAGCAATTCCAGATATGTGACATGAGGAATTATCCCAAGGGCCTATCAACAACCCTTTGCATTTAGCAATATTAAGTTTTGAATTAGATACTGTAGCATATCTCAGCAGTTCATCCAAAAAAGGGAATTTGGTTATAATGTGAAAAAAAAACCCACAAATATCATTCTGCATAGGCCTGTACAGAAAAATTAGCCAATTCATATGACTCCGTCAATCCATTCCATCTAGTCTTATCAGCCAGGCCTCGAAGTAAGGGGTCAATAGAAAAAAATATATAACAAAGGGCTTAAAGGACAACCCTGCCTAACACCTGTAGAGATGATAAAACCTTTTGTTATTTGACCTCTTATTAAAACTTTTACAAAAACATGGGACTAAAGTAGCTGTATATGCCTGATTACTGATACAGGTACTCATATTTAGCCAGTACAGAAAATAGAAGAAGCCTATCAACACGATCGAATGCTTTCTCTTGGGCTACTGAAAGTATGCACCCTTTAGAGTCTTGCATAAGAAGAGTCTCAACTAAATCTCTAATAATAATAAGGGCATCTTGTATTCTTTTATTAGGGGATACCATAAAATTGTTGTGCAGAGAGCACAAATGAAGCATCATTTTTGAGTCTAGAATTAAGAATATGAATAAGAATTTATAATCTGAGTTTAGCAATACAATCAGCCTCCAATTTTTAATATCAGTTCTATCCCCAGCTTTACACAAACTAATAAACCTTCAGAAAAAAATTAGGAATTTATTATTTTCAAAAAAATAACAGACAAATGGTCTGCAAACAGTCAGATATTTCTGTGATGAAAACTTTAAGAAATTGGTTTGACAGACCATCTAAACCTGGTAAAGTATTAGATTTAAGAGCTTTAATTGCTTCTACAATTTTGTCTAAAGTTATGTTTTTAAGCAGTAAAAGAGCTTCACCAGCATATGTTGGAACTTCAATATTATGCAAATAATCTGCAATCCTTTGCTCAGAAGGATCACCAGTGGGTAACAGTGAGGAGTAGTGATTTTTAATTAAGTCTTCTATATCTGAAATTCCTTCTATTCTATTTCCATCTGAATTCTGTAAATACTCAATCATCATATCATCATGAATTTTTTTACAAGCCTCATATGGTTCTTCTACGTGTGATTTCTGTGTACCACCAGAAAGCATTGCATGAATTGTGGAGGCTCTATCATACTGATAGGCTAACATGTCCTTTTTGATGAGTAGTTATATTTAGTAAGGTATGAAATAGTGTAAAGATGTTGAAGTTGTTTCCGGAGTGAGAGATATTTTAAAACTCTATTATTCCGTAGTTGTTTACTGTGATTGCTAAACCATGTTTTTAAATCCAATTTAGTATCGGCCCACCATTCACCAGGGTCATCATATAGACATACAACTGACAATCTGGCAGATAATAAAGTTGTGCTCCCCTTTTAACTTCAGGATGTGTAAGCAAGGAAACATTCAATTTCCATCTATTTGTAACTTTGTTCTTAAAGCTACAACTGGTATACAGAATTTTAATAATAGGTGGTCTGAAAATTCAATAGGAATAATGTGAAAATTACCTTCAGCAGGTTCTGAGAAGGAATAAATGATTAATATAGTAGTTTTATAAATACCCTTAGTATATGTAAAGTGAGAACCTGTGTTGTAAGCACTACAGTCTATAAGATCTGCTGTTTTAATTACCGTAGTTAACATATTAGAATCACAATAATTTGTTTTCCTTTTTTCACTAATTTGTTCCTAGCTATGTAACAATTAAAGTCCCTCCCATAAAAATCATGTAAGAGGTTACCAGGTATGGTTGAACTGCTCTTAAGAGGGATACCCTGTCTGCTTTAGTCTGAGGTCCATATACATTGATAAAACAGTAAGCCATTGATTTCCATTTGCCATCTAACAGAAATAATTGACCTAGAATTAAATCTACTAATTGTATCAAAGAAAAATTATAAGATACAAAAGAATGCCCACCCCATCTGCACAATTCTGGCCAAGAGGACCAATAGGAGGCCCTCAATCCATTCTCTTTTAAAATACTAACTGTTCTCTGAACACATCCATGTTTCCTGTGAAAAAAATATCATAGTGGCTATCATGAACAAATAAAAACAAAAGCCTGCCATTTAATATTATTCAAAATACTATGGATGTTTAATGAACCTATAGAAAGAAAATCCATGATCTAGCAAGAGAATGACATTGTATCAATTTTTTCCACTTTTTCTTCTTTTTATTCTTATAATCTCCCTGGTCTATTCATGTAGAAAGCTGGCTACTTCCCACTGATTGGGAATTGAATTCCCCTTGCTCCATGTCAGAATCACCATCTGATAAAAACAATGCTGCATAGATATTATCGTTTCAACTAGAGCAGGACATTTAACCATTACTGAGGCTTTTTTTGTTAGTTCTGGAAGATCGCCACCAAGACAGAGGCTGCAGGTCATTACTATTGGCTAAACCGTACCCTGGGGTGTTTAGTTCTTCATAGCATACAGGAGTTAGAAATGGATCACCTGATTGTTTTCACTAATAGCAGTTTCCACTTTTGTTGTTGAGGTTCAGGATCAGGAAGAACTAAAGATGGGGCAGTCTATATTTAAATTCATGCTCTCCTTCTGTGGGAAACAGAGAGAGGGGAACTAGAGGGGTTGGAAGGGTGGGTAGTTCAACTTTAGATAAAGCAGAAGCAGAGTCTTGTGCTTGCTGTGTTAGTAGCTCTAGGCTAGCACACATGAGGCTTTGTTTCTAGCGGCTCAAGGCACTAACTAAAAACATGGCCATAATCCATGCACAAATCACACCTAGTATGATTCGTGCATTGCATTGCTTTGTGCTTCACTTCTCACAATTATCACGTGCTCCTGATCACAAGTGCTGGATAAATGAGTTTTAGATCCACACTTATAGCATGCTCTGGGTTGCCCTGCATAGAAACAGACCCCTCTATCTCTTCCTAACATGAATGAATTTGGGATGTGTTCCATCCTGTGTCAGTAAGCCTAAGCTTAACCTTATATTTCCACCCTCCCATCCAAAAAGACTCAGAATCCTATAGTGCTTCAGGGTTACTCAAAATTTCACATTTCTGGGACAACCAAAATGTAATGTCATCCACATGGATACCCTCATTCTGGAACATTATAGTCACAAATTTTACTAATGGTTTATTCAAAGGTATTACCAAGAAGGGGGTCCATGTGGGTGAATATTTAACTTGTGCATAGCGTTCCCAAAACAGTTCCAAGGCACATACAGTCCTAAAGCTAATATCATAATTGTCCTCCCCAGAGATATTAATCAAAGCAAATACTTCTCTGGGGGAGAAATACAAGGAATCCTTCAATAATGTTAGGTCAACATAGGACCTACCAGGCCTTTCTTCAGAGCCTCTCTTATAGCGAATCGCACAGCATTCCGTCAGGGTGCAGCTTCTTTTTATCTTAGTAAAGTTCAGATAATAAAGGCTTCTGGGCAGATGAATTATCATGTGTCTCTTTTTTCCCATACTAGAGGTTTCTACCTCTATAGGTGCTTCAATATTTGATGAGGTCGACAAGTCAGGGCCTATCAGGAGATTGGAAGTATCAGAATTACTCTATCTGTGTTTTTTCTTTTATATCCATTGCTTGTGGTTGCAAACCTATGTCAAGTATTTTAGCATCATTTGGTTTCCACTCAGGGGATGCCTGAGAAAAATTCAATGCAGGATCCCAGTCAGGGTCAGGAAGCCAATTCCCTTTGGAAGTTTTAAGCCACCTGTATTTTGTAGGGCCTTCTGGGGTCCAAATATTATCTGAAGGAAGTGGCAAGAACATCTTGGCCATAGGCTGTAAAGGTGTTTCTTTTAATTTAGCTGTCTGGTGTTTTACAGAACGAGCTTTAAAATGTTCAGAAGCATTATTACTAGTTCCCTTTAAAGGAGGCTCTGTACCCACTTTGGATGAAAAAGAAAATGTAGTAGCCCAGTTAAGGCTAGTCTGGTATACCATTTATCACCCTTAGGATTAGGACAGTCAATGGAAGATAGCTTAGCGGGGAAGCGGAAATCAAATCCAAATCACTCATTAGGCGTGAGGTCTTGAATTGCAGTATTTGACTGCTAGTCACCCGTAACCTGCAGTGGCCAAATCCAGCTGCATGGCTATCACACTCAGTTTGGATTTTGTCAGTATGGGGAAGTGAGTCCTTCACAACGGGCTCTCGGCACATACACCTGCCTCGGTGTTTAGATTGCCAGCCCTCGATTCTGTACACAAATCAGCAGTTGTTAGATTTAACAGAGGCTGTCAGCACACACCATTCGTGTCAATTATGCCAGCCCCTGAATTAAGATTTTTAGTAGAGATAAGTTTAGTAACTGACTCACCCAGCTCCGGTCGGCTTACATCAGTGACAGTTCTCGCAGGAAGTTTGACATGCAATTCTGCTCCCTGAGTGTTCAATCCTGCTTTGCAGTATTCTCTCATCACTCCAGGAGTGCATCAGGTTTCGCTGAGTATGACTTTTATTTATTCTCTATTTGCCAAGCAGAAATGATTTGTTTTCCTTCATTCAATTCCACATCTTTGTCAATAAAGGTTAAATCCTCTTTTGAAATAAAGACATTGCTCATTTCACCTTCCAAATCAGTGACGTTTTGCAAAAAATCTTCATCCCCTTGCATGACAAGAATAGGAGAGGAGGCTTGCTCTCCTACCTCCACGGTACCCATTCAGTCCAGTGATTTGCTCCAAGTGGCCATTTCAATGGCCAAAAGGTTCCCCTACAGGATAGTAGGGGAAGTTTTTATTAAAACAAAAACACACTTTTTTCCAAGACAAAAACAAATCACACAGTCATTATGATATCCAAATTATCTACCCAATTCCAGTAACATTTTTCCACAGCTCTCTTGCTTTCTCTTCTCCCCATAATTTACATTCATCTTGAAAAATTTTATCTGCTTCATCTTGAAACTTAAAAAATCCTGCACAGTCAAACCCTTATTCTGCAAAATCTTGAGCATCTGTTTTGCCATATGAGACCATTTCAAAACTGCCAAAATAACAGACTATATTTTTATTAACTTTTTTCCCATTCTTTTGTTAACTGACCATAGATCAAATTCTCATATGTCATATTTTTAAAAGCTTGCATCCCTTAATAACTGGCTACCATACCCCAAAAAGGTTTAATAAAATCACAATAAAAAATAAATGCTGCATGCTTTCCTCTTTTGTCCCACAATCTTTCTCCATATATTCTTTCCTCCATTCTTTTTTGTTTGTGGTTACCTCTGATGTTTAACTTCCCATGAATACACATCCATACTACATCTTTTATTTTTCACAGAATTCTTTTTTCTAATGTAACAGCTAAAATTTCCTGCTCTTTTATTCCTTTTTCTACCTTAAAAACTTGTTTTTCCCAGAAATTCCTCTCCATGATTTCTTTATACATCTGTTTTCTGTTACCCCAATTAGAGCATCCACTGTTACCCCCCACTGGGTTAAATACTTCCTTCCAATTGCTATATATATTGGCCATACTTTATCTCCTACTATATTCTCTTTCTTTCCAATCTGTTTACTGAAATGTACATTTCATTGCTGTGTTAACCAAGACCAAGCTTTGTTCTCACCTTTTACTAATGGTACAATATTTGAAAACACAAAAATATTAATATAAAAAACAATTGGATTTATCATGTTTAAACCCTTATATTTTATGGTTCTATACATTATCCCCCTTTTAATAGGATTTAACTTACTACCCCACAATAACTGAAAAAAAGACTTTGAATTTGGATTGCATTTGAAATGGTACTGGAAAAATGTATGCTAAAAATAAAAATATTGGTACAATAAACGTTTTTAATAAGTAAATTATTTTCTCTCGTGTCATACTCCATTGTTTCCATTTATGTACTTTTATTTGGGCTGTTTGATCATTTTCTTCCCAGTTTTGTTGTATTGCATCATCCCTTCCAAATCTTATTCCCAGCACATTAATGCTTCCTTCTGCTATCTCCAAATCTCTTTTTTTTTTCTTTTTCTCCACTGCCCCAATGGATAAATGCTACTTTTCCCTTTATTTATCTTAATCCCTGTATATTGATTATACTTCTCTACTGACTCTTTTAACTTATCCCCCAAACTATGATCTTTTACTAAAACTAAGCAATCATCTGCATAAGCACTTGTTTTATTCAGCTCCCTATTTTGCCATACAATACTTTTAATTTCTTTCTCCACCTCTATTCTCCTCAGAAGTGGGTCTAGACAAAATACATATAGTAGGGTACTTAATCGGCACCTTGCGAGAACCCATTCCTTTATATAAATTGAAGTCCCTTGATGCCTGTTAACCATAGGACAAATGTGCGTCCTTATATATTGCTTTTATTAAACTAATTAATTCTGTTGGAATTTTAAACTTTTCTAAGGTATCCCATACATACTGATTTGCTACAACATCAAATGCCATTTCTTAATCCAAGGCATACAAATACCCTTGCAAAGAATCCTCTTGTCCTTTATTTATGACTTCTGTAATATAAATTAAATTTTTGTTTTATGCTCCGTCCAGGAATAGCACACTTTTGAGACTGCATTATCAATTTCTCTGAAAAAGTCCTTAACCTATTATTTATTACCTTGCCTAAAGGTTTGTAATCTGAAGTCAATAAACTAATGGGCCTCCAATTTTTAAGTTGTGTTTTTTTCTCCTTTTTTATGCAAAAAAATTGTTATTCCTTTTTTCATGCTTTCTGCCAAATTGTCTCCATTCATTATACCATTGTTTACTCTTGCTAAAATGGGAGCTATTTGTTTTCCAAAATTTTATAGAACATATTCGGAATCCCATCCACCCCAGGTGCTGTGTTATCTGACAAAGATTTTATTGCCTCTTTCACTTCTTCTTCTTTAATTTCCCCCTTGATCGCCTCTGCCTCATCTTCCTCCAACTCTGGCATCTCAATAGTCAGAAAAAAATCCTCACTTTTCCTACTTCTTTGTTGCTGGTATTTTTCCTTCAAAAACTCTTGTACTGTACATTTAATATTTTCTATATCTGTATGTATCCTCCCTTTTCCATCCTGTAATTTGTACATAACTCGATTTTCTATTCTTTCTTTACTACTGTCATAAGGATTTGTATGATATTTTGTTCCTGGGTGACCACTTTTTGTTCCATAATTAAAGACGTGACCCTATTATATTGGTATTCTTTCATTTTATCCTTAATTTCTTCAATTTGTTTAGATTCATCCACTTATCTTTAACCTGCCTTGTCATAAATTTATATAATCTAGCCCTTAATTTTAAATACTTCCCATAATTTGTTGCCTCTACTTTCTGTCCTTCTTCGATCATATATTGTTTGATTTCATTTTTAGTATCTTCCCACCATTCTGTTCCACTATCATATAATTCCATAACTGTTAACTTATCTTCCAGTATTATTTTAATCTTTTCTATACAAGTATCTTCTTGTAGCTTAGCTGTATTCATCCTCCAATAGCCTTTTCCTATTCTCATCCTATTCCCCAAGTTAATTTCAACTTCTATTGCCATATGATCTGATGTCTCAATTGGTATACTCCTAATATCAACTACCCCACTTTTTTTGTACCATCCAGAAATCTATATGAGTAGAACGTGAACCCTTGAAATACGTGTGTTATCCTTTTTCCCTTTTAACTTGTATCCATCCTCCATCCCAGCTTTATCTAACATTCTTTTCAAGTGAGTCATATCACAAAAAAAATTTGATTTTGCCCTCCCAATCTGCTCTAGATAACCCACAGTTAAAGCCTCCCCAACACCATAAGTTTTGAAGTATGCAAATAAGCCTCTATTTGATCTATTAGCATATTCCTTTCTTTCCTTCTTCTGTGACTATAAATTACAATAATTCTCACAGAATTCTTTTTTAAGATAACATCAATAATCATAACTCTTCCAGGTACCAAATCTATTACTTTTAAAATTTGAACATCATGAAAAAAAGCTACCCCACCCTGTACACCTATCTATCCCAAAGGACCATACGGATGCTCCCCATGTTCAGTCTTTCTGAGTTTGTTGAATTTCATCTATAGTGTGTAACCTGGTGTCTTGGAATACATATAAATCACTTTTCAAGTCATACAGTATTTTAAAAGTTACCAGCCTCTTCCTTCTATTTTTAATACTATTTGTATTATGAGTGAGGCATTTAAACTTCCATTTGTTTTTCCCTCACTTTTACCCTACTCTTTAGATTTTTTCCTTTTCTTTGACACCTGCATGTCTGTTGTGTCTCCATCTTCCTCTCCTGCACCTTCAGAAAGATCTGTGTTGGACCGATCAGAGCCCTCCTCCACAGTAGACCATTTCTTGTCTTGTAATAAGGTATATTTATTTGTTAACTCTATGCCTTCACAATCTTTTTCCAATGAAATTATCTGTTTCACTGTACTCTTCTTTTTGTTTTTAGATCTTATAACCATAGTGAATCCAGTCTCTTTTTCTGTATTCCCTTCCATTTTAAAAGTCCTTGTTTTTTCTTTTGATTCTTTTTGGTCTAGTATTACCAACCCTTTAGTCCAAGGTTATACCTTTATTCCTTTTTCCATGTCATCTATGATAATGGCTTCCCTTATTACCTTATCTTGCTTCTCTTTCTCTTTCTGTGCCACAGCCAGGTAGACATCTTGCTCTGCTCTTTCTCCAGTTTCTGGGCCATTATGGGAAGCCCAGGGACATTTTGCAATGGTATGCCCTTCCTCTTCACACAAACTACATTTAACTTGGTTTGTGCATTCTGCCTAAAATGCCCAACAACCTACATAGGTCACACTTGACTTTACCACAGACATTATTTAAGTGACCACACTCTCCACATTTGTAGCAGGCCCGCACTTGACCTGCATAAAAAACAATGCCTCTATTTTGGCCTAGAAAGAAACAGTTCAGAAAATGTTGAATTTCCCCATCTACTTGTTTAAGTGTTAGTTTATATTTCCATCCACTTGTCCACAGACCATTTTCATCCAATATCGGTTCCGGCAGCTGATGCATTACGCTCCTCTGCTTGATCCAGAAATGAATGTCGACCACATTGATGCCTTCATTTCAAAATAACACAGTCACTATCTTAAAATCAGGTTTTGATAAGGGAATAACTGAGAAATCCTTCCAAAGTCTGTATATTTCATTTGCTGATATAATTTCCAAAAGCGGTCCAACCCTCCTCCATGTTTAAAACTTATGTGAAATTCTGTACTTCCTGGTACATGAATAAGGCATATATTTCATATGGATAAAACTTTATTTTGTTCATTAAGAGTTCTTTCCCAATAAAAATTCTGTTGGGCACATCCATAGAGGACCCTCTAAATCTCAGGCGTATCGCTTTTCTTCTTTTAGCTTGCTGTGGTTTTAGATCTTTAGGGAATGATCTTTCTTTAGTATTCCCACTCCAGGATTTCTCCTTCTGGCCTTCCCCTTCCTCCTGCATTTCTTTATCTGTTAATATCATTTTCTGCTCAAGCGCCATAGATGACTCTTCATTATTGCTATCAAGTCCATCAAAAATGATCTGTTTTGTTTTATCTGCCTCTGATGTTACATCTTTCTGTTTTTCGGCTTCATCCACTTTTTTCCCAAATTTATTTTCTACATCCATTGTGTCTTCTTTTGGTTTTTTACTAATTCCTGACGTACTAGACCTGTTTGGATCTCACTCAGACCCATCACCCTTTCTTTTCCAACCTGCTTGTAATAAAAGCTTCTCTTACCCATTCATGTGTATCTACAAAGTCTCTAAAGGTTCTCTCTTCTGAATCTGAAACCTCCTTTTTCTCCTTTACTGTTTCCTAATGGGCCCTTTTTCTGTGACTTCCTCAATATCTTCAAAATCTGTGTTTTCTTTATTTGTTTTAGCTCTTTCTTTACTTTCTGTCTTGCTTTCTGCAATCATTTCAAGCCAAGAGCGTTTCTTACTTCTCCTTTCCTTTCTGTGCTAACACTTTCAGTTGTTTTCCCCATCTCAGCAGGTGCAGCTTGCTTTGATACTGCTTGCTTCTCAATTTAGCCTGATAGGAGTCCGACCTATTTTCTTTGCTTTCCACAACAGAAATATATGGCTCTATAAGACCTCCTGTTTCTTTACTCTTTTGCTGATTGTTTTCCAAAACATTTTTTTACTCACGCTTGCAACATCTCCTCCCTCCATCTCCACGGAAGAAGTTTTCTCTCTTAATTCTTTCTTTTTCCTTTCCAGCTCCTCACTTCGATCTTCTTGATCCATAAAAGTGTCTGAACTCATTTTCACACCTCTAGTGGTATACAAGACAGGGGAGGAGGCCCTCTCCCCTGCCACATCAGCACTTCCTCCTTTTCTGCTGTCCGGCTTCAAACTGTGCTCCTCCACTCTGTTCTCAAGAAGTCAAGCCCCCTGCTGAAAGAGTAGGGGAATTTCCCTGGTGTCCTGGCCAAATTTCCGTCATTCACTAAAAATACCACCAACAGCTTAATCTGGTTCAAGGTCAGTTGGCATTCATCTGTATCCACCCCTCCCCTGTCATGCATGAAAATAGGCAGGATTTGTCTTAACTTCAGCAACAAAAACTAAATAAATAAATATATATATATATATATATATATATATATATATATATATATATAAAATCTTTAACAACTTCAATTTCCCTCTGAATTCCTGTAAGCACAAAATTCAATCTCCAATCAAACTGTGCAATTTTATTTTATAAACTGACGTTAATGTGATTCTTTGCAAAAGGGAAAATAATTTTAGATGTCTACAGACCTGACATAGTAGCGGCAACAAAACAGTATTGTCTGCATAGGCAAGTGCAGAGGTTGGTTTAACTATTTTGGAAAATTTATATCAAATAAATCTATTTAAGAAAGAAAGTCATTCAGGTAGTGGTTAAAAGAAGAGGGCGACAAGACCTCCTTGCTTAGCCCTCTGTTTGAGAAGGAGTCCATTATAAGTCAATTAATGTATCTGATTGTTGTCCAAGCACAGGTATCCATAAGTGACTTAATAATATTGAAGGCCACCATTAACATTTAAATTTTCAATTTTCCTATAATATTTGTCATGAAAGTGTGTGAAAATCCAGAGATAAATCCACAGACTGCATGAAGCCTCATTTTCATATGGATACATACTTCTGGAAACAAGTGAAGTAGGACAAAATGATTGCCTATAACAGCATAACCTGTGCTAAAACCTGATTGTAATAAGGACAATACAACACTGCCCTTCCACTTCTGCAGTCACCGTAGTATAATTGTCATGAAAATCTTTGCCAGCACATCTATCAATCTGATTGGTCTATAAGATTTTGAATTTCATTTCTCTCCTTTCTTATAAATTGGTACAATAATATTTCCTTTAAAGAGTCCAGGAAATAGTCATACTTTATGCACAAACTGAAAGATATTCACAAGAGAGCTTACCATTCAATGTTATAATGACATACTTCTGTGGTATTTTATCAGTCCCTGGTGCTATTCACATTTTCAATGCTTCAATAACAGAAATGGTTTCCTCTATCAATATTTCTTCTACTTTAACTGGTGTCCTAACCATAATGAGTAATAACACTCTTCAGTATCATAAAATGCTCCTTAATATAAGAGAGCTATACAACTCTAATACATGCCACAGGGATTTGGAAAAGATGTTGTTTGTTTAGCAACATAATTCCAACAATGGTATCTTTATAAATGATTTCATCCATCATCTTCTGCTGAAATCTTTTTTTGAAACAGTTCCTTTTGTTCTTCTAAATGTATTTATATTACTTCCTAGCATTATGCAAGGCTGTCTGATTTCCCCTTGAGGGTTGTTTCCTGAATTTCTGAATTTCATTAGTCACCTTCTTTTCCCTTGTCTGCAGTAGTTGCATCAAGTCTTTGACCTGGTATTCCTTTCTATTTAATATAATAATGGGTCCATTTCTGAAAATATCTTATATCCTCTCATTATATTTTGAAGGGTGAAACATCTAAATATAGCTCATATGGAAAGCTAGCCACACATACATTCTGGGATGCTTTCTGTAAATTCTTTGCTATTTCCCAATTCCATTTTAATAATTTGTTTACTACTAAGCAATCATAAAGTGCCTGATTATTTGTATTTATATTATTTCTCCAACTTTTATAATTTTTAGCAGAAAGTGGTCACTTTCAGGTTGAGGAAATTACAAAATCCACCAAACAAAACAGCTGCTTAATCAGAGCTAAACAATAATCAATCACAGAATATTTACTGTATGTGCAGAAAAGGAGAAATTCTCAACTTCATCTGCCAGAAATCTACCGGTGACAAGTGTCCAATGATTGTACTCTGGGAACTATATTAACTGCTGTCCATTAATAGGGACACTGCCAACCCTTTTAGGCTGCTAACTGTTCCTAGTTTAAACAACATATTTTATGACTGCTTGCATTCTATAGATTGTGCTGATGTGTCATATAGTTTGATTCTTTTTTCCTTTTTAAAAGCAAAAAACAGACTGCCTGCCATACCAGTGTTATCACTCAATATGTTTATTTACATTCTATGATTAACTCCCAGTGCATCTTTCCTGGACTTGGGAACACCCACCCCCAACTCTGTCTAGCCACTAAAGATGCAGTGGGAGCAGAGGAGACTACTGTATCATAAGTGCCTGCACTGCTTGGGGGTGTTCCTAGTGTTCAGGAAGTGAGCAACAAGAGTAGACCAAGGATTGGAAACAAAACAGGGTTGGGTAAAATTACACACTTACCATGATTTACTAACAAAGGAAGGAGAATATTCTAATTTCCAGGTCACTAGCTTAAAAGAAGGTGAGACTGAATGAGGCAAAAATGGTGACATAACTTACAAGAAGTGTCTACTCAACCCTAACTGTAAATGAGTTTTTGGACTGCCAGCAGAAAAGAGCTGGATGCTACCCCTCAAGCTCCACCTTCCCCCAAGGAAACTCAGTCCCCTTCTTAGTGTACAACCACTGTCAAGAGGGCCAGAAGAATACTGGGTGCTTCAAAAGAGATGACCAGCAGGCAGGGAAGTCATCCTGCCTCTTTACAGTGCCATAGTCTGACTCACTTAGAATAATGTACAGCAATTGGAATTCTTCAACATGAAAATGACATTGAGACAATCAAGAAGGTTCATTGCAGAAGCATCAATATGATCAGAGTATGGAGACAAAAAACTATAAAGAAAGAGGCTGGAGGCCCATACCACTGACATTCTAGCACTTACCCCCTCAAGTAATTGAATGTCTTTACTTTGTGTTCCCAGTATACAAACTTACGGGACTATGCACAATCGGGTGGGAATTATGTGCCAGAGATGCATATCCCACCCGTGTAGCTCCACATTGGCAAACAGGTCCACACTGCCGGTGTTCACCTCTGGCTGTGACCTAACTGCAGGCATGCCCTCCAGTGCACAGCCTCCATGGGGCAGCCAGAGGTGAAGTTGCAGACCCACTCAGGCCAACATACACTCAAACTCAAACACCTAGTTGAGATAGTTACTTTTAAGTCCTTGCTACTTTCTACTCTAAAGGAGGAGACGTAATTGTTATCATAACCTCCCTGCTGTGTCTTCAGTCCCAAACTGTTATGAATAATCCACCTTGCTGCAATTTGAACTCTAACACTTGGTCATTACCTTAGCACTTGCACCCAGCTCTCTCCCCAACCCTCCATGCTGCTCTCCTCACCCCTTTCTCCTCCCTCTTGCCTCTCCCCTTCTTCCCCAACCTGTACTTGATCTAGACTCCTACATTGTCCCTCTTTTATATTACTGCCTGTGGTGCTCTCCTTTCTCCCTTCAAATGCACTTCTATAGGTATAAGGGTGTTCCTACTATCAGTTCTGTAGAGTGTGTTATGCTAGGTTAAACTGGTATTTTTTTGTATTATCTATATTATTGTTTATTTTCTGCTTGAATGTATTCTACTTTTGTTCTATTGTAAATCCTCACTTGTGTTTGGAACTGTAACTGTTGTCTCTCCAGGACTGCCTTGCAAATGAGTTGTCTCAATGGTCCTTTTGGGGTAAAATAAAAACTGAATTGAATTGAAAGTCAGGCATCCAATGGGATGCCCTGCATGGGTTCCACAGTGGATCCCTTACACAGATGGGCATGAGTCCAGGTCATGAATGGCACCAGCAGACACCAGGACCTGCATTGCTATGCCCATCCATTCTTGGAACCACGTGAGTGCCCAAGGCATATAGCAGCCACCCTGCAAACCCCAGCCCATACCAGTAATGGCCCCTACCAGCATAGTCAGTGGCCAGCCAGGTACCAGTACAGCCACGCAGAGAAGCCCCCACACACCTCCTTGTCACTGGCCATCCAAGTGATGCTACGAGCATGCTACCTATATACAGGCAGTGCACCAAGCATCATTTGGACACCCAGCAGCTGAGGAGGTGTGTGGAGGGCTATGCCACTGGCCATCTAGCCAACCACTGGCTATGCAGGTGAGGGGCAGAGGCTGGTACCACGGGGGATGCCTGATGATCTGATGGTCCTGTACAGGACATGGGCAGGGGATCTGCAAAGGGGGCTGTTGCCTCATTCCAGGCATGTGTCTGGGGGCATCTACCAGGGCCAGGGCACTGCTGTTTGCAGGGAGGGTGGCACAGGTGGCCATCAGGGATGGTCAGCAGTCGTCTTGTGGTGTGGGAGTGGGCTATCCATCTGGTCTGGGCAGCAGCAGGTTGTGTGCACAGAGTGTTTAGGGGCTTATGGCAGAGTTCTCCGGCATACACTGCACCCTCATATGCACCTCTGTGGCCAGCACTGTGCATGGTTGTGCATGGCGCATCGTGCTGGCATGCCCTAAGCCCACCCCATGCGGTGCAGTCCGCAGACATGGGGAATTGGGTACACTGAGTCTGTGTGCCCCATTTGCATCCATGTGGGGTGTAATGGGTGTGGGTATTCTACACTCAAGATATCGCAGTGCATAGCCACTTCACTTATGGTGCATAGGGCCCAATGAACAGCAAGTCTTCTTCCTCAGCCCTCATTTCTGGAATATTTCCCCTTGGTGCTGTGAACCATGTCCACTCACAAACTATTTAGATTTTATTTCAGGGATCATCTGCTGTCCATGTATGGCTGTACCTGTACCTTAAACTTATGTCAATTGGTAATCTATATCCTTTGAATCACTATACTTTGACTTCTTGTTTCTCCCTAGTATTCTTGCTGCTACAGTACCTTGCTATGTAGAAACTGTTGTTATATTATACAGTGGAGCCTACTTAAGTGCACATTGGATAAGTGCACATTCTGCTTAAATGCGATTTTTTTCATTTTCTAATTTTTTCCTGTTCATCCAATGTTAAATGTACCTCTTACGTGCATTACATCTAAGTGCACATTTCAGTTATATGCACTTTTTTTATTTTTCCTATTGATTTTCAGTCCAACCCAGCTTTTAAGTGCACATTTTGTACAGTATCACCTTAAATAGTTCATCGTAACATCTTAACTGCAGCTGTGGTGCTGTCTAGCATGGCAACAGTAAGAAAATTAATTTTGTCAAAAGAAAAGAGTGACTTTAATCATCTGTTTAATTTTGAATCCTACACTGAAACACACAAAGCAAAAGATGATTACTGATTTTTTAAGTAGTACTGTGTTGTAGGACAGTGCAGTAATGTAATTTTAACTTGAGCACCTGATATTTAATAAAGCACATTACAGAAACGGTGAAATGTGCCTGGAAGTGATTTTCTGGTTAAATGCACAGCCCACTTAAGTGCACAAAAATATTTATCCTAACAGTGTGCACTTAATAGGGCTCCACTGTACTGTTTTGCTATGTTCTTCTAGCAATATTTTTTGTTGTATTTATTTCTCAATCTGTTAGATGTTATTGTTGCTCATTGTCTGAAATATCCAGTACAATTTGCATTAAACTGTCCAACCAATGTGTTAGCTTTGAATTGTTTTTAAAAGTTGGTATTACATTGGCGACTAATATTGGGATGCTTTTCAGTACTTTGGCAACCAAGGACCTGCTCAAGAGAAACTTTTATAAAATGTTTTTGTAACAAAACTGGAATGCTTCTGCAGTTCTGACTAGTGCTGAGCAGAAACTGCAAATTCTGAATGCAGAGATTTTGTGATATTTCACAATTTCACAAAGTTTTCCAAAATTCCAGCTTTGGCAAAATCAGAATCATCTGAATGACTTTAGTAAATTTTCATCCAGTTCTACAAAATCTTCTGGCTGAATTGTGAAAAATACTCATGAACTGTAGACTAACAGTTCTGCAAAATTCCATTCTGCAATTTAATGCATCTATCTGTGATACATGCAATCATTCCACAAGTTCAGTAATCATTTCTTTTTATTTATTTTTTACCCTGCCCTCCCAGCCAGCCCCTCTTTGGACTTTCCAAGGGCCCCCACCACCAGTTCCCCATCACCATCCACCACCCCTTGTCATGCCAAGCCCGGTTGACCTGATGTATCCCTTCATTGGGCCCTTCCATGGCATCACTGAAAGAGGAGACTGGCCATTGAGGCACTTCCATTCTATGCTGGGACTCAGAGAGGGCACAGCACGGACACCTCTGGGTTGTGTGGCAGATGGGTGACCGGCAGCTATCATCCAGCCCATATTCCTGTTTTTGACTCTACCCATCCACCTGCCTTCCACAGTGTGAATGCCCACTGTGGCATCCTTGGCTACACACACAAGTGGCACATGGTAACCAACACCACATAGTGCATTGCCCTGAAGGGCTGCCAGGAGACACCCAAGGGTGGTGCGAACCTGCACCTTCCCCCCAGGAGGAGAGAACCTGTCAGATGCTCTGAGCCCTCTCTGCTGGCCTCCACTCCTGTTATTCTGGGCTTGGACATGAACCTGGGTAACCAGCATGCCAGGTGATGCCCCATTGCCTGACGCCATGCAGCTGGCCCAGTTCAGTGATCAGTTCTACAGAACTCCTTTCTGCAGTTTAATATATTCATCTAAAACTCATACACTCATACACCTAAGTTGGAATCTTGCCACAGTTGTCAAAGTGCATTCTGAGATTTTGTAGAAGTGAAATTCCAACCTTCTTAGTAATTTTGCCAGCAGAATTTTTTATTTCACACAGAACTAGTTCTGTCACAAATCAAAGAAAAACTGAGTTAAAATTCTTAGTGAGCAGTTTTTCAAGGCTTTGAGCTGAGATAGCAACATGTGTGCAACTCATTGAGAATGCTTCTGCACCTTATTGATTTGACAGTTTCATGTAAATTGTGTACTGTATTGTGCATGTTACTATGCTGTCAGTACTTTTATATTACATTTTCTTGCCCTAATGCTTGTTTTGTGCTCTCCCCTGTCATACTGAAATATAGTTGGTATCAACAAGATTGAATAGATGGAGATGTTGTTGTGGATTTGCCCTGAAGATCAGACATGGTAAATATAGAAATACAGATGGGAGGCATTTCTCCTAAAGTTAAGCGAACCAATGTCACAGCCTATTAGTGGAGACAGTAGATACGAAGACAGTACAGCCCTTCAAGGTACTGTATGTTGGATGAACTACTGATTAGAAAGGGAATTAATGGATACTCTGGGTAGTACAGTGAGAATGTGTGTGTGTGTGTCTGTCTGTCTGTCTGCATATATGTCTGTGTGTGCCCCAATAAATTAGTACCTGTTTGCACAGCATTTTATTTATTTATTTATTTAATTATGTCCTTGATACCGAGGTAAGTGCACTGATCCAGAGGACCATTTTCAGTAATGACTCGGGCCACACACATGGCATAGCAGTAGAGAAGACTTGATACATAATAACAATGGACAGAACAGAGCACATAGGGCTTATGGCCCACAGTCATGAAACTTGTTACAAAGAAGTAGCTGAAGTTTACATAAGTACATTATTTACAGTACGAGGATACAGTAGAGAAGGCGTGATACATAATAACAATGGACAGTACAGAGCACATAGGGTTTATGGCCCACAGTCATGAACTTGTTACAAAGGAGCAGCTGAAGTTTATATAAGTACAACATTATTTACAGTATGAGGATACACACACCTTAGCAGTGGTAGTCATAATCACAGAAAAGTATTTACAGCAGGAGAACATGATTAATGGGAGAAGTATTTACAGCAGCATACACAACAGAAGCCACAGTACAATTCAGATCCTAACTTTGGCAGGTGGATTCCTTCAGCAACCAGCACTTTAGTTGCTGTTTGAAAGACAAGTGGGAAGTGGGCGAGTGGATGGTAAGAAGTCTGTTCCATAAGGAGGGTGTGGAGAAGTAGAAGTTTTGCTACCCATATTGGTGGAGACACAAGGGAAGATCAGTGGAGGGACCGAGGAAGCCCTGAGGGTCCATGAGAGTTCCCTGCTGGTCGGTAAGGTGAATAAGCATACTTATTGTTATCATTTTATAATACTAATTATCATAATTATTAATTCCTGCATATGTGGGGGTGGACAGGATGGGATTAGAATGCCTGTTAACCTTGGAGATCAGAAAACACCTCCAGGAAAAATGTAATGACTATACTGTTTCATACACACAAGTATTTCACATTAGCTATGCATTCCCTATACCCACTAGTTATCACTGAAGTTATTTGCATGAAAACAGGATTTCTTTGTTTCTTCAGAATTAATCTGTTCAAATTGCTTATACTACTGAGCTGAGGTCAGTAAACTCTGATTGTGACCAACAACAAAAGATACATATTGGATCATAAAGCCACACACCGATACATATACTACTACCACCTTCACTTAAATATTGAATGACTTAAAGAAAAAGACTCACAGTCCAAAGTGTATAGCTCTTATAATAGGGACACAGAAAAGGCGAACAGCCAGGTTTACCACTCTATTGCCAAGCAGTTTCAACCACGAGATGGCCTGCTTCAGGGAATGTTGCCAAATTTAAAACAGTGGCTTAAATAAATATATCAATCAATACATTTGCATTTTAATTCAAAATTAAATTCCAACAAGGAACAATTGAGAATGTTAACAAATATAATTGGTTACACCACACTACCTTTAAAATATTTACTGTTACACCACACCACTTAGGTATGCTGCCACTACAGTGACACCCGCACAGGGAACCCCCACAGCAAAACCTCCATCTTGCCTAAATCGGCAGTAATGGGGGGCTTGCTTCAAGACACTTTTGGGCAATGGGGAGGTTAAATATCTAACTCCACTGTCTGTGTGACGTGGAGTTAGATATAAATAGTAGAGAGGGTGTGGGGGCACAGCCCCCTGCAGCCCCCTGTATTATGCATCACAGTGTTGCTGGCTGATTTGAGTTGCATCATGGTTGGGGATGTCAGTGGGTTCCCAGTGATGTAGCAGATGTCGCAGTCGGGGTTGTCGCACCTGCGTCATGGATCCCACAACTTGCAGTACAAATTCAAATTACTTTTTACAATGAAATGTGAATCATATATACTGTGACAATGGTAAGGAATATTTCTCTTAGACACTCTCTAACTCCTATGCTGCTCTTGCAGGGCAGGACTGTCCCAGAGAGGCACCTGCAGTGGTAACCAAGGATGATGTGGGGGTCCTTCACAGTGGAGAACCCAAGGGGGAGGCAGAGGACCCCAGAGGAGGAGGAAGCAGCTGCTGGTGGGGGACTTTATCATCAGGGGGGTAGACTTGGGGCCATGAGGTGAAGGAGTGAGGGAGGTGAAGTGCCTACCCTCCACCACAGTTTGGATGGATGGACAGTAAATCCTAAGGTTAGCTGGGGCAGTAGGGTGGGAGGAGGGTATGCTAGATGTCATTCTCATGGGGATGAATGACCTGGCAAGTGGTGAGGCTAGGCTAGTGCAGGACAAATTCAGGGAGTTGGGGAGGGATCTTGGGTGGCACGCTCTGTAACCTTTTCAAAGGTGTTACCCATTAAGGGCAAGGGGGAAAACAAGGTACTCTGCACCAAGAGATTCAATACATCGCTGAAGGACTGGTGCAGAGTGGATGGATTTGACTTAATTGGTGACTGGGTTTCCACTTGGAGGGATGCAGGCCTGTACAATGGTGACGGCCTGCATCTATCTGGGGGGACCAGGATCTTTGGTGAGAGGTTTAAATGTTTCATCAGTATGCATTTAAACTAGTCAAGGGGGGTGGTGGAAATAAGCTGAATGAAATAAACAGTGCCACACCCACAAAATGATGCAGACAGCAGAGAGGACCCTAAGGTTCAGAAATCACCAAAGATAACTAAAACCAAAATAGGTAAAAATGCAGAGAAATGGCAGAATGGGAATAAGAACAAGAGGGGTATGGAGGAAAGACATGGGGATATGAAGGAAGTTATTAGGAGAAGAGACAGTAAAAATTGGAAGGCCATGTGCACAAATGCCCACAGTCTGGGAAACAAAAGCTCAGACCCAGTGACCCTGACGGCTGAGGCGGAGCTGGACATTGTCACTGTTACTGAGACATGGTTCACAAGGAAGCATGACTGAGAAGTGACAATACCAGGTTACACTTTATTCAGGATGAACCGGGTGGGTAAAAAGGGGTGGGGGGGAGTGTCTATCTACTGTATGTCAGGGAAGGAGTTAAGGCAACTGAGGTGCAGGGAATGCAGGGTGAGGTAGAAGCACTGTGGATCACCCTGGAGATGGGAAATGGCACTGCCATTCACACTGGTGTGATCTACAGACCTACTGCACAAGAGAAAGAGCTGGACAGAGTACTTGTAGAAGCCATCCACAGAATGATAGCTAAAAGGGAGGTGCTGCAGGTAGGAGACTTCAATCTGCTGGATGTGGGTTGGAGTAACCAGGCTGCAGCTTCAGCCAGGAACAGACATCCTAAAAAGCCCTACAGGGGTGTGTGCCTAAGACAGCTAGTGATGCATCCCACCCAAGAGGGAGTGACTTTGGACCTGGTACTCACCAGTGGGACAGAATTACAGACATAAAGTGAGGATCCATCTGGGATCAAGTGATCACTGTATAGTGTGGTTCAATGTGAGAACAGTAGAAGCATTAAACCACATGAAAGCAAGGGTCCTGGATAACAAGTAGGCTGACTTTGCAAAGATGGGAGAATGTCTTAGGAAATCACTGGCAGAGAATGAGAAAAGAGGAGTGGAGAAACAATGGTAGAATCTTAAGGGATCCATAGTGGATGCCAAGCCATTGCATTAGGCAAGTAAACAAAACAAGGGAAAGAAAAACATTATGGTTTTCAAAGGAAGTGGCCAAGAACGTAAGGTGAAAAGGGTAGCATTCAGGAGGTACAAGGAAACACAGAGGGAAGAAGACGGGAACTGTATCTGAAAAAGCGGAGGGAGGCAGGAAAGCAATTAGCACTGCAAGGTGCAAACAGAAGAAAAAAATAGCCCAGGCAATAACAAAAGGGACAAAAGAGGCCTGACATCTTCTCTGGCCAGATCATTTGTACAAAAGGTGTACAATCAGGTTAGGTTCCCCAATAGCCTAATGCATTCCTTAATTCTTGGCACTCCCAAAGATTAAGGAATGCATTAAACTATTGAGAATCTGTTTCTTCTTCCTGGAACAAATGATCTGGAAAAGAAGAGGTCCAAGAGGTACAGAGGAGTTATGGAACCAGACAGGGGTGCAAGGGATAGTAGACACCATAGCCTTCTCCAGAGTCCTGCCAGTTCACTATGCCAGTACAGTGAGAC
Organism: Neoceratodus forsteri; assembly: GCA_016271365.2. Classification (NCBI taxonomy): domain Eukaryota; kingdom Metazoa; phylum Chordata; order Ceratodontiformes; family Ceratodontidae; genus Neoceratodus; species Neoceratodus forsteri. The sequence goes on along the minus strand of CM057458.1, from coordinate 996,640,583 downwards.
AATTGAGAATCAAAGATTTTAATCACTGGCTGAGGCAGTGGTGCAGGAGGAGGGCTACAAATGTATAGGGGATTGGGGAGACACATGGATAGACCAACATCTGTATGTGAGAGACAGGTTGCATATAAATGATGAGGGGCCAGGATTTTGAGGGAAGCTACAGGGTTATATAGATAAAATACTAGGAGGGCTTTAAACTAGGAGCAGAGGAGGCAAAGCTAGATGTAGCACATTAGGAGGAAGGAGATGATCAGGCCTAACTAGCTCTCCCTCACAGATGGGGGCAAGAGAAACTGACAGGGGTGGAAGTGGAAAGGGAGGGGCTGGTGGAGGGGGTTGCCAACCAATGCCAGGAGTCAGTATAATAAATTGGGAGAACTACAGGCGATAGTGGTGGAGTGTGACCTGGACCTGGTGGCAGTCACGGAGACCTGGTAGACTGAGAACCACAGCTGGGAACTGGAAATACCTGGGTACATACTGTATAGAAAAGACAGGATAGGAAAAAGGGGGGGCAGCCCTTTATGTAAAGGAGGGTATAAGGGCGTTGTTGTGTGGGTGGGGGGATGGACTTGTGGAGATCCTATGGATGTGCTTAAGCAGAGCAGGGGAGAAGACAGTGAAGGTAGCAGTGGTCTACAGGCCACCAAATCATGATAAACAGATGGTTAAAGAGATACAGAACATGGCCAGCAGGAGGGAAATCATGGTACTGAGACCTAATCAGCCAACTTGTGATGGACCCTACTAGAGGGAGGGTCACACTTGACCTGGTTTTGAAGAATGGGGACAGTGCTGAGGGGTTGGGGGTTGGGGAAAATTTGGGTGACAGGGACCATAGGACGGTGAAATTAAGATCAACAGGAGTCAGGTCAAAGACAACTCGAGCACTAGGGTGCTTGACTTTGGGAGGATGAGAGTAATGGTACAGGAGGAGCTGTCGGGGACAGAACACCTGGAAAACATGGAGGAAATATTGGGCGAAATTAAAAGAGGACTACTGAAGGTGATGAAACTCTGCATTAGGATGGTGAGCAAGAAAAAGAGGGTAAGAAACCACTTTGGTTCACTACTGAAGTGAGGGAAAGCAGTCAGGAGAGAGGAGGGCAATAAGGGTTTATAAAGTGACACAAGGGAGGTACATAAGGGTGTATAGGGATAAGCTGAGGGAAGCAGGAAGGTGATGAAGAGGGACAAGGCTGAAATAGATGAACATATAGCAAGGGGTGAAAAGGGGGACAAGAGTTTTTTAGTTATATAAGCAACAGGAGAAAGGGAGAGAGAGAGATAGTGAGGCTCGGGGGCAACTGGTGGAGGAAGACAGAAAAAGCTGGTGTCTTAAACAGATACTGCATCAGTCTTTTGCATTCGGTAGGGCTCAGGGCAGACTAGATGGATCTTTGGTCCTCACCTGTCCAATTTCTATGTTTTATGTTTCTATGTTCTATGTTTACAGTGGAGAGGGAGGGGCAAAACTGGAAAATAGGGGGGACAGGTGGAGATGGACTCCAGTCCCTTCACAGTAGTGAGGGTACAGGAGTAGTGAGCAAGGTGCGGACTGATAAGGCGATGAGGCCAGGCAGGGATTCACCAAAGGGTGCTTAAAGAACTGAAGCAGTAATGGCGACACCACTCCACAGGGCTATTCAACTTGTCACTGCACAAGGTAAGGTTTCTGAGGACTGGAAAAAGTTTGTAGTACCACTACACATGGGGAGTCAGAGGAAAATCAGAAACATCACCGATAAGCCTGACCTCTGTGGTCAGCAAGTTGATGGAGGCACTGATTAAGGAAAGACTGGTTAAGCACCTGAGGGGAGGCCCTACTGAATGACAATCAGTATTGATTAATGGGTGGCAGTCTTGTCAGACCAACCTGACTGAATTCTTCGATAGGGTGATGAAGATATGGAACCAGGGAGGGTGGTGGACATGGCCTACCTGCACTTCAGGAAGGCATGTCAACATCGCCCCATGGGAGACTAGTAGGTAAGGTGGAAAGATTGGGGAGGAAAACAAGCTCACTAGATGGGTGGAACATTGGTTGGAGGGAGGACTCAGAGGGTCATAGTTATTGGGGTGCACTCAAGGAGGAAGAGTGACAAGTGGGCTTCAGAGAGGTCTGTGTTGGGACCCATGCTTTTAACATTCATAGGGGACATCACAGAGGGTCTGCACTGGAAGATGTGTCTGTTTGCAGACAACTTGAAAATCTGTATTAGCAGGATGGATAGAATGGAAGTGGGATGGAGGATATGAGGAGGATTTGGCCAGGTTGGAGGAGAGATCAGAAAGGTGGCAATTATGGTTCAACACAAAAAAGTGCAGGATTATGCACATAGGGCATAACAACCAGAAGGTGAAATACTGACGGGGGAAGGAGCTTGAGGAGACAGAGCAGGAAAGAGACCTGGGGATAGACATCTCAGACAATCTGAAAGTCTGGAGTCAGTGAAACAGAGCAGCAGGAAAGGCACTAAATATGCTGGCATACATACGGAAGAGGTTCACAAGCAGAAGGAGGGAGGTGTTCCTGCCGCTGCACAAAACCACGGTCAGACCACACATGGAATATGGGGTCCAGTTCTGGAGAGCCATACTGCCAAGGGGACAATGACCAGCTGGAAGGGTCCAGAGAAGAGTGACCAAAATGGTGTGGGGGGATGCAGGGGGGGACATACTGTATGAGGAGAGGCTGGGGAACTGGGCCTGTACTTGCCGGAGGAGAAGAGGAGAGGGGATATGATGGAGACATTCAAATACATGAAGGGCATAAACAGGGTGACAGTCGACAGGATATTCAAATTGACTTAAGAACAATTCCACTAGGGATATACCCTCAAACTGAAGGTGGGAAAGTCCAGAGTGGACATCGGGGAGGTTCTTCACCAAGAGGTGGTACAGCCATGGAACAGGTTGCTGGAGTCGGTGGTGGGGTGGATACAGTGGAGAGTTTTAAAAGGGCCTGAGACACGCACATGGGACTGGTGTGCAGAGTGCAGGCTGCAAAGGGACAGAAGGAATCTTCCTGGAGAGGGTTACGGGCAGACTGGATGGGCCTAGGGGTCCTTTTCTGCCAATTACGTTCTATGATTCTGTGGTTCTATGAAGAACATGTTTAAATATGTTAGTGAAAGAAAAAAGACTAAGAGTGGGATTGTGAGACTAAAAAGGGAAGGAGAGAAGTGCGCAGAGGGGGACCAAGAAAAAGCAGAAATCCTGGACAAGTATTTTGTTCAGTATTCAGAGAAGGGAAAGGGGAAGGACCAAAGTTAGGCATGGGAAACATGACTGGGATGGAGGTGGACACCAGTCAATTTAAGGAGGAGAGAGTCTTAAAGGGACTCACTAATCTGAAATTGAACAAGGCAATAGAGACGGACGGGATACATCCCAGAGTAATAAGAGAACTCCAAAAGATACTGGCAGCACTACTGACAGCCCTGCTCAACAGTTCACTGGAAACAGGTGTGGTACCTAAGGACTGGAGGAGGCGAATGTAGTCCCTCTCACAAAAGTGGGACCAGGAAGGAGGATGGCAATTACAGGCCAGTCAGCCTGACCTCAGTGGTGGAGAAACTAATGGAATCACTACTGAAAGAAAGGTTTGTGATATATCTTGAATCCAGTCAAGCACAGGATCTAAGGCAGTATGGATTCACAGCGGGAAGATCTTTTAAACAAATCTGATAGATTTTTTGACTGGGTAACTAGGGAGGTGGATCAGGGAGGGATGGTTGATGTGGCCTACCTGGATTTCAGCAAGGCCTTGACACCATCCCACATACAGGAAAACTACAAGTCAAAAAGCACATGGTCCGGACAGAATAGGAATCGATTCTGAAAGACCCAAAAGAGATAATAGCACCTACAATAATAAGTTATTAAACTGGAGCTTAATAGAAAGAAAATTCCCAAGCCCTGGAAAATAGTTAGTATAGTCCTATATTTAAAGGTGGCCAAAAACTGAAGCTGCAAATTATAGGTCCATAGCCCTATGGTCCACTATCTCAAAAATATTAGAGGCCTACTACAGGAACAGCTAAGAGAATACGTAGTAAAGTACTCACTGATATCTAAATAACAATCTGGGTTTAGGGGGGCACTCCATGGACACCGCACTCACTGACCTGGTTGACTTGGTCTCTACTTTTTTAAACAATGGCTGGGAGATGGGTGCAGTGTTCATGGATTTGTCTAAAGCCTTTGCTATAGTAGACCATGATATTTTGAAAGATAGACTGCTAGATATTGGTATAGAAAATGATACTATCCAATAGTTCGACTCCTACTTAAACAATCAGACACAGCGAGCACAAATAGGAAATGTCTCATCATAAACAAGACAAATTAGGAGAGGGGTCCCCCAGGGGTCCATATTGGGCCCCACCTTGTTCTTGGTCTACGTAAACCAGGTAGCTGGGCATATAAGGAATACCAGTCTGCATCTGTATGCAAATGATACAGCCCTTATAGCAACTGGAAACAACTTAAATGAAATGGAAAAATTCTCTAAACTGATTTTAATGCCTTGAGCTCCTGGTTTCGGATTCCAAACTAGTATTTAAAGGCAAAAAAAAACAAACAGATCATGGTCTTTAATTCAATAGCAATGAAACAAAAAGAAAAATAAATCTGAATTCATACAATAAATAGTGATGTTTTATCCCAGGTTAATGTGTATTAATACCTAGGTGTTTGGGTTGATTTAAACCTAAACTGCGACACCATGTAAACTTGACAGTTAAAAGGTGGACACTAGGTTGAGGGCATTTAGGAAATCTCAATATTGTTTAAATTATAGGATGAGAGAAATGGTAGTAAATCAATTATTACTACCCTTAATAGACTATGGAGACCATATACTGTATACAGTCTAACAAACAAAGGCGGCTTTGGGAAAAGTAGAGAAACTATACAACAGACTAGCGGTTTGTTTTAAAATGTGATTATCCCATGCATCACTGTTTCATGTACAATTAAATTGGTTAGACTTAGAAAATAAAATGAAAATGAAATGGACAAGTCTGAGCCATAAACTTTTAAAAGCAGCAAAACCTTTTGTCTTATAGATAAACCAAATAAAGAGAGAACACATACAGTTTAAGAAACAATAGCTTATATAAATTCACACTCCTAAAATAGTCAGATATGGAAATATGACCTTTTCCGGTATAGTGTCAAGGAACGGGAAAATATAAAAAAATCAAGAAGATGAAATTAAGTTACACCCAAAATTTATTCAAGCCAAAAATAAAAGTAATATAATGGTGACATGCTTAAACTGTCAACTATGATTAATTTCAAGTCTGATTGTATTGATTGGTCAATAACACTCTGTTGACCCTGATTAGTCACTAAAACTTTGATTACAAAACTTCTGTTCTATGTTTATCATATGTATTATACAAAAACCTGCACTAAAGTATGTGGTCCTCTTAAAGGTTGTATATTGTTTTTGTCACCCAAAACTTTCCTCTACTAGCAACTGTGTTGTATTGTACAACTATATCTTATTTTACTATGTTTTGAAACTATATTGATGCTTGCACAGGACGATCTCAAACAGGATCTTTGGGTCCTAAAGATGTTTTCATGACAACTTTCCTATAAAAAAATAAAGATTTTTACTACTATTTCTACACAGGAGGCTAGTAAACAAGCTGGGCAGCCTGGGAGTAGATCTCAGGGTGGTAAACTGGGTCAAAAATTGGCTGGTGATGGGACACAGAGGTGGTGGTGAATGGAGCTAAATCAAGAGGTGGGTGACCTGCAGGGTCCCACAGGGATCAGTCTTGGACCAGTCCTCTTTAATGTCTTCATAAAATGTATCGGGGCAGACTTGACGGGCAATGGTGTCCTTTTCTCTCATAGACTTCTATGAATCTATGAAGTGACATCACAGAGGGCTGGAAGGAAAGGTGTCTCTTGCAGATGACACAAAGATCTGCAACAGGGTTGACACTCCAGGAGGGTAGAGAAAATCAGAAGGGACCTAAGCAAGCTTAAGCAGTGGTCAAGGGTGTGCAATCTAAGATTTATTTATTTATTTAAGAGTTTCCAGTGCAAATAAGTGCAAAATCATGCACTTGGGGCACAGAATGCAGGGAGGAGTACATGAAGGGTGGAAGGTACTGGCGGCCACCAAACAGGAAAGGTACCTAGGAGTAATCATATCTAATTATCTGAAGGTTACCAAACAATTTGAGAAGGCTGTGAGGAGAACCAGTGGAATGCTGGAGTGTAGAGGAGAGATATCTCCAGCAAAAGGAAGGCAGTGTTGATGCCATTGTATACAACATTGGTGAGACCTTATCAGAGTACTATGTCCAGTTCTGGAGGCTGCATCTCCAGAAGAACATAGACAGAGTAGAAAGCAGTTCAGAGAAGGGTGACAAAATGGTGCAGGGGCTACAAAAAAGTCATGAGGAGACTGAAGGATCTCAATATGTATTCCCTGGAGGATAGGAGATAGATGGATATGAAAGAGACTTTCAAATATCTCAAGGGTGTACAGTAAATAAAGTACAAGATGGTAGCATCTTTAAAAAAAGATGTTCAAAACAAAGAGCCATGATATGAAGAAGAGGGTAGAATTAGGGGTAATGTGAAAGTATTTTTCATGGAAAGGGTGGTGGATTCATGGAACAGCCTCCTGACAGAGGTTTATGGTGCAAAATGGTAGAGTTAAAAATGTATGGGATAGACATAAAGGACCTCTAGCAAAGGAACGAGAGGGTAAGCCACTGATCATTTAGTAGCAAAGCCACTGTATATGAAACAGGTAGAGAAACTGGGCAGACTAGGGTGGGCCAAGCAGTCCTTATCTGCCATCAAATTCTATGTTTCTCATGGATGACTGGGATGTCAAGATTCCGGATATACAGTCTACAGGAGGCCAGGGACAGGGATGGTAAAAGAGGAGGAGGAGGAGGTAGCTCTCTACATAAGGGAAGGGATCAAAGCAATGGAACTAAAGGTTAAAACATGGAGGAGAGAGGCACTGTGGGTCACCCTCAAAGAAAGGAAATGGCACAACACAGGGGCTGTATTCACACCCCCAAGGGGGAAAAAATGGACATGGAAATGATAAGAGGCATCCTTAGAATGGCAGAAAAAGGGGAGATATTGTTGATGGGGGACCTGGGTAGCCTGTGATAATGGTGACCATGACTGAGCACTTTCGAAAAGGGTGACTCAATCACAGCGCCTATGCACAAGGCTACCAAGCAGTGGGGTGACCGGATGGGGGGGTAGGAGAATATAGTGATGGGATGTCGCGATGTATACATGCGCATGGGGAGTGGAGAGGGACCAATCCGCCGACAGGCAGAAAGGAGGGTATTTGTGGGGTATAGTGCAGTGGTGAGCTGTCGAACTGGCTGTCTTGGCGTGGTCAGTGGTGGCATGCTGGGGCTGGGAGGATGCCAGATTGTGTTCTTGGCACTCTAAGTATTTTTTGCGCGGGTCAGGGATTTTTTTGTTTGTTTTGCACCACCCCAACATGCACCCCTGGAGTTGAGAATCCTTTAGTAGGGGTGCTGTAGGGGCACAGCCCCCCATAAAATATAAAAACCTAAGTCTTAGGTGCTCTTTTGCTGTTTGCTGCAAGTGTACATCGCTGAAATTAATTTCGCAATGTACACTCACCCAAACAGCAATCGCTGTTCCGCAGTCGCCATTTATCACAAGGAACCGGGATCTGAATATGCCAGATGTTAACTAGAGCACATTTGCTGCAACCTCATCCAGGAGCACAGTCATTCTCGATGCCTTACTGAGGGCATGCCTCAGGCAGCTAGTGTTGGAACCCACTTGGGAGGGAGCAGTCTTAGATCTGGTACTCTCAAATGGGGATGGTGAGAGGATCCCAGATTTAGAGGTGGGTAGCCATCGGGGAACAAGCGACCACAAGACAGTGTGGTTCACAATAACCACAGCCATAGAGTCAAGCCATACAAAAGCAAGGGTACTGGACTTTCGAAGGGCTGACTTTGGCAGAATGGAAGAGTGCCTAAGGAATGCACTAGCAAAAGGGCAGGAAGGAGGGGTGGAGGAACAATGGGGAAAAATTTAAACTGCCATCACAGATGCAACAAGCATTTGTGTGAAGCAAATAAAACAAAATGAAGGAAAAAAACACTATGGTTCCCAAAAGGGTGGCAGGGAAGGATAGAGAGAAAAAGACAGCATCCATAAAGTATGAGGAAGCACAGAAGGAGCAGGACAGAGAACTGTACCAGTTAAAGCAGAAGGAAGTGAGGAAGGCAGTCAGAATTGCAAAGGCCCAATCTGAGGAAAAGATAGCCAACTCAGTTAAGAAGGGGGATAAAACCTTTTATAGGTACATTAGTGAGCGAAAAAAGACCAAGGGAGTGATAGTGAGATTTAATAAAGGGGAGGGTGGTGGTGGGCAGAGAGTGATAGTGAAAAGGCAGAGATACTGAATGAAGACTTTTGTTCATTATTCACAAAAGAACAGGAGGGGGATGTACCTAAACCAAACAATAGAAGTACTCTGAATAGGTGATAGATACCACTCCATTCTTAGAAGAAAGGATCCTGAAAGAACTTCTAAAACACAAGGTGGACAAAGCAATGGGGCTTGATGGGATTCACCCCAGAATTCTAAAAGAACTAAGGAGAGAACTAGTGACACCACTGACTTCCCGTTTTAGCAAATCATGAGAAGATAGTGTGGTACCTGAGGACTGGAGAAAGGTGGATATGATTCCCCTTCACATAAGTGGGAGCAAGGCAGAGGCAGGAAACTACAGACCTGTTAGTTTGACCTCAGTGGTACGGAAAATGATGGAATCACTTCTGAAATAATCAACAGTTGAGTGCCTAGAGGCCAGCAGGGCACAAGACCCAAGGCAGCATGGATTCACAGCAGGAAGATCATGTCAGATGAATCTAACAGATTTTGCTGACTGGGTGACCAAAGTAGTAGACCATGGAGGGCTGCGGACAAGACCTACCTAGACTTTAGCAAGGCATTTGACACAGTCCCACAAAGATTATTAAACAAGTTAGCCAGCCTGGGAGTGGGTCTCAGGGTAGTAGCTTAGGTAAAATGGCTGGACAACAGGACACAGAGGGTAATAGTAAACAGAGTCCACTCCGAAGAAAGGGGATTACTAGTGGGGTACCAAAGGGTTCAGTTATGGGGCCAGTCGTCTTTAATGTCTTTATAAGTAACACTGCAGAGGGACTGGAAGAAAAGTATGCCTCTTTGCAGATGACACAAAGATCTGCAACAGGGTTGATACACAAGGAGGGGTGGAAAGGATGAAAAGGACTTGCAAGGTTGGAGGAATGGTCAAAAGTATGACAGCTTAGATTCAATGCAAAAAGTGCAAAGCAATGCACATGAGAAACAAAAACCAGGGAAGAGTACACAATGGGGGAAGAGGTACTAACAACAACAAAATGGAAAGGGCCTGGAGTAGTCATATTAGATGACCTAAAGGTATGCAGGCAATGCGAGAAGGCAAGAAGGCAGTAAGGAAGGCTGGGGGATACTGGGATGCATAGGGAGAGGCATCACCAGTAGAAAACAAGAAGTTGTCATCCTTCTGTACAGACAGTTGGTGAGACCCCATCTGGAGTACTTCGTACAGTTCTGGAGACCCCATCTCCATAAGCACATTGACAGGATGGAGGCAGTCCAGAGGAGGGCATCTAAAATGGTGCAGGGTCTGCATCAGAAACCATATGAAGATAGACTAAAGAAACTTAATATGTATACCCTTGAGGAAGGGGGGGGGGACATGATGGAAACTTTCAAGTTCCTCAAGGGAATCAACAAAGTCCGAGAGGGTAGCATATTTGGGAAAAAGACGTGCAAGAACAAGGGTCACAATTTGAAGAGAGAGGGGGGCAGCTCAGGTGCAACATGAGGAAGTATTTTTTTCACAGAGAGGGTGGTGGATGCATGGAACATACTTCCTGAGGAGTTTGTGGGGTCAAAAAACAGTGGAGGAATTCAAAAATGCATGGGACAGACATAAGGCAATTATAGTGGGTGTAGGAGGAAGTAGGCTGTTGGTTAACTAGGATCTGCAGCTTATCCAATAGGTAGGGAAATGGGCAGACTGGGTGGGCCAAGCAGTCCTTATCTGCTGTCAAAGTCTATGTTTCTATGACGCAGTTGTTTGGATTACTTGTCTCCAGTGAGAAGACATAGCTGTTTGAATTTTTTGCCTTCAGTGAAAAATCTAGGTGCCATTCTTCATGAGGAGCTGATACTTAAGGCTCAGGTGTCGGCAGTAGTAGTCTGGAGTGGCTTTTATCATCTTCAGAACATCAGCTGATTAGATCCCTTATCCAACCCTGAGAATTTGGCAGGCTCTGGTGCATTCGTTTGAGACTTCCAGGCTGAACTACTGTAATGCTCTATACTCTGGGGTCAGTGGAGCTATGACATGGCACCTAGAGGCAGTGCAGAATGTAAGGGCCAGGATGCTGACTGTCCTCCTGAGGTTGTCATGTCTCATATGCTGCAAAATCTGCACTGGCTGCTAGTTAAGTGGCAGATCTCCTTCAAAGTCTGTTTGCTCATTACTAGGCCCTAAATGGTTTGGGACCTGGTTACCTGTTGGAGCTCTTGCACCTCACTGTTCATCTCACCTCTCCATTCTACTGAGGTGGGCATCTTGTCTGTACCAAGGGCTAGGTTGAAACATTCAAGGACTGGGTCTTCAAGGTGGAAGGCTCAGTTTGCTGGAATTCAGTCCCAAGGGTTCTTAGGTACTCTCCTCAGTGGAGACCTTTAAGAGGGATCTGGAGATGCATTTGTTTAAACAGGTATTTGATGAACACTGTACACAGTTTGTTACTTAGTGTTGTGCAAAACTGAAATATTTTGCCACATGAAATATTTTGTGAAATTCATGCATTTTGAGGGGCAAAATTTCACACCCAGAGTGAGTGAAATTTCACCTGTGTACAGGTGAAATCTGCTGCTCGCAGGTGATATTTCGCCATCCGCGGGTGAAATGTTCACTTGCCAAAGTTCTCCCTGGTGTCTAGTGGTCTTCCCCACCCTCCAGGCTGCTTATCAGCCCAAATTATTTTCCCTGGTGTCTAGTGGTCCTCTCAGGCGATCACCGGCCATAATTAATAAAGCTCCCCTTGAGTTGCCCTGGCCTCCTCTTGTCCTTTTAAAAATAAAATGAAACCCACACTCCCTGGTGTCTAGTGGTTCCCCTCCCTGGCTGCTCACCAGCCCAAATTATTCTCCCTGGTGTCTAGTGATCCCCCTCCCTGGCCAATCACCATCCACAATTGAATAACCCCCCGCCCGTTACTCTGGCCTGCTCATTTCCTTTTATTAAAAACTAAATCAAACCCACACTCCCTGGTGTCTAGTGGATCTGCCCCCACCCTCTCATTAATGAGACAGAGTCCACCCTGCTTCCACTCCCAGTACCCGATTGGGCCACCAGCACAGCCTCCACTCACCTCCGTGGCTGGCAGCCCTACTGAGCACTTAAATGAATGAGCACATGCTTGTAAGCATGTGCTCATTCATTGAAGCACTCAGCTGGTCTGCTGGCAGTAGAGGTAAATGGAGGGCTGTGCTGGTGGTAGAGATACAACAACGTTTTCATCTGCTGGTAAAGTGAATGCGAAGTGGTCCACTTCGAATTGGTATATCACTAAGCAAAATTTCCATAAAAAATTTGAAATTCACCTTATTTCGTGTTGTCCACTTCGAGTTCCAGTTTGATAAGGTGAAGTTGGTAAGAAACAGGCCAGTGATCACATGCCTGGCTGTCTCTGCAGGTCTGCAAGTCACATGATTCAGGAAGGCAGTTAAATAGGCAGGAAGTCAGTGTTTTACTTTCAACAAAGTCTGCCTCAGCACCCACAGCAGTGGAATGGCTTGACTAACGGATGCAGTCCCACCACCACCGCCTGTTAAGCATGTTCAAGTGGCCTCAAAATTAATATTACCTAGTCCATGAGTCTTCATTGTTCAGTTGTCAGACACTGAGGCCCCTGAACTGTCACGGCTAGTTGCATAACTAGGTACTCGCCTCAGAGATGGCTTTGTACTGCTCATACAACCGCACTACCATGTAAAGGGTTGAGTTCCATCTCATGACAACTTCAAGCTTGAGGTGGTGCTGAGGGAGGCTGTTTTACATCTGCGGCTGCCTAAATTGGTCACGGGCCTTTCCAGAGCATGTAAAGTGGGCACAGATGAGGTGTGCAACAGTCAACATTTGCTTTATTTCAAGGTGCTGCAGAAACTCCTGTACCACAAGATTTAAACAATGGGCCATGCAGGGAACTCTCACAAAGCTGAGGGCTCCCTGCATGTATTGCTGATAAATATAACAACATTTGATCCATTATCACTAGCTGTGAAGCCAGCTTTTAGGGACAGGGGTGCAGCCACTCATCAGTTTCTATCAGTAGCAAGTCTAGCATGTTTTCACCTGTAGCAACCCTGCTACACTCGCATTACAAGCGTGGCATGCTGTCTAATGCCATAAAGGTTGCTACCACCACAGTCTGACTTATTACACTGCTTTCCCATCCCACCATCACAGACAACCCCAGGTAGCTGCACCAGTGTGCAGTAATACACAGATAGGAACTACCGCCATTTGCAACTTGTCCACATATCCATACTTAAGTGAATGTAAGGTGATGTGGAACATTGAAGGCATGTCTTACAGACTCTGTCACCATCAGTATAACTCAGGGACAGCACAGGTGAAAAAGTAGGTCCTGGATGGGATCTTCCATTTAGAACAGGCATGTGCAGCAAAGCACTAGAATCTGCATTCTCCACAAAGGAGAATGGCAAAGCGTCAATTGCCAGCATTTCCACTACTGCAGCATTGAGTTCACGAGCAACTGCAAGATTTGGTGGGTATTTATTGTTCCAGGCAAAAGGCTGTGCAACATGGGCTGCATTGTTCGATGTTTTGCACATGGCATACCAAATGGCTCTTCTCCGTGAAATGACATGGATGGATTACCTTTGACATGGTGGGTGCACAGGTGATAAGCCAATAAATGCAGTTATTTTACCTGTATTAAGCACAGGAGTTGATGTACTAGAGTTACTACATTTTGTTTTCAATTGTTTAAACAGGAGTGGCACATCAAGCTGAAAGCTTGTTTGCAGGTGCGACCTGGGAGCACAGGGAAGTTAAGTGACTTGCTTATGGTCACACAGTATGCAAGTGAGGGCTGTGGGATTCAAACCCAGGTCTTCAGATTTGCAGCTCAGAGCCCTAATCCACTGTACTATATTGCCTCCCAACGTGGACCACTGCTACTCTCATCACTACTTGAACATTCAAAATCCTCCTCCTCCTCATGCTTGTAATAATCCTTCAGTGTTATTTCACCACTTTTACCGACATAGTTACTCACACTAAAGGAAGGGGATACCATGCTCACTAAGGTGGCTGAGGGTGAACACCCCACTACGGCATTAGCTCCTCTCTGGTGCTAAGTCCACAGTGCCATGTGCCTGCTCTTGAGATGAATATGCTGGTCCCCAGTGCCCAGATGCTACCCTTTTTAATCAAGTTTCACACGCACTTGGCAAAGCTGACAGATTTCCACTGTTTCATCGCATTCACTACCATCTTGTATGAAAAATCCCAAACTAGGGATTTGATGACCTACTCTTCATGTGTCACCTCTGGGGTTGCATATGGAATTACAGTTTTAGTGGCAATGAAATGGTGGGTGCACTGCATGAATTCAGGTGTTGTGCATACTTGGACTTTGACGGAACATCACAATCAATGACTATTACTTCAGGGTCAGCAACAAACACAGCTACAACAGAACTTTGAGTGGGGTGGGGGATTGAGGAACAGGCTGTTTACAAACAGCCACCTTCACTTTCTTTTTGTCCAGTTCCCAAACAGGGTCGCTAGCATCATCATCATAATGATAATCCACAAATTCACTTTGGATGCTGTCCTCCTGTGGAGATATTCCAACCACAGCCTCAGTACAATCATCCGCACTTCTTTCATCAACATCTGAATGTTTGGATGGCCTAACCTCAAGATCAGTGAAAACATGAGACTGTGAGTAATTAGCATGATCAGAATCATGTTCAACTACTGTGGGGAGTGGGACATCAACTACACTCAAGTCTGCAGATTCAACATTTTTCCCACCAGATAAGTTTGCCTGGGTTGAACTTGTAGCAATACTCATGCTGTTATCAGCCATGCCATTACTAACTTTACTACCAGCATGGGCAACAGCATCTCCAACCAGCATTGAAGTGACTGATTTCACTGTGAAAAACAAGAGTCAGAGAAGTCCCTTTACTTACAGCAACTGCTACTTTTCCCTTCTGTTGTGTACTACCACGGCCATGACCGCTATTGTTAACACTGCTAGACTTGCTACTAGCCCTTGATGAACCTGCGCATCATCATCACAACAACTTCCACTGCTAATAGTCTTATTGGTAGCAGCACCACAGCCAGAAACAACTTTGCACGAATGTCTCTTTGCAGGCGTTTTTAAGATTATACAGACAATTAACAGCAACTTATTATTTTGGTTGTTTTGGGGGTTGGGCAGCAAACACACAAGAGATGCAGCTGCATAGGCACAAGTAGCACAAGACCTGAACCAGTCTTCAAAATCCAAAAGTCACAAAACAATACCTTGTTTTTGGAGGCGGGGTACAGCTTTAGCTACACAGACAGAAGCAGGAGAAACAATGCCAGACAGGCTGAGAAATTCAGAGTACTGCTATTGTGAGCACAATAAAATGTGTATCAAGTTACACAACGACACAAATTATAGGTCAGCCACAGAAACTTCAACTGCTCAGTGAACTACAATAGTCTTTTAAAACAACTCAAAAATGCTAGCAAACAGAAAAATCTTTAAAAAAAAAATTAAAATTGTACTGTGTACCTGAACACACAAATGATAAAAATTAGCCAACAAAAGTTGCAAAAACTGCCTTTCTCACTAATGTCCCTTCTATATGACAGATCCGTCCCTCCCCAAAGCACACTTCTACAGTGTCTGTCACTACTGAGGCTGAATGTACTAAATTAACATTAAATATTCACACAATCAATAAATGCTCAATGATATAAACACATAAGGGTTTCCTACAATCGATGTACTAACATTTAACACAAAATGTTGTGGCAAAAATGCATTTTTATAGGTTTTTGATGGTCTGAATCTCAGAACTCTGAGATCAAACTCTCCAGCTTTCTACTACACACTCGCTAAACTGAGGCTGTGCAAAACAATATAGAGCTTAGGTGACCTTAAATCCCATGAATCACTGCAAAATTTGCCTTTAAGAGTGAAAAAGCAAGGCGAAATAAGGCAAAGTCCATAGAGAATAATAGAAATTTCATGTTACTTTGGGATGCAAAGTTTTTCACTTTGCTATACGGAAAATTACATGATACTCATGTCCTATGCGAAATACTACACATGGTGAATTTTAGCCACTTCGCCCACCTCTAGACGGTGGCCCAGTCGGGGTACTAGTGGGAACTGGGTGGGCGCTGTCTCATTGATGAGAGGGTGGGGGGTCCACTAGACATCAGGGAATGTGGGTTTGATTTATTGGTTTTTAATAAAAGGACATGAGCGAGCAAGGCTAACTGGGGCAGCTTTGTTCAATTATGGCCACTGATCAGCGGGGGACCACTAGTCACCAGGGAGAATAATTTGGGTTGATGAGCAGCCTTGAGGGGGACCACTAGTCACCAGGGACTGTGGGTTTCATTTTTGTTTAGAGGACATGAGGGGGTCAGGGCAACTCGGTGGGAGGCTTTATTCAATTATGGCTGTTGATCAGTCAACAGGGACCACTAGACACCAGGGGAATAATTTGGGCTGGTGAGCAGCTGGGGGGTGGGGGACCACTACACATAAAGGAGATTTTTAAAAATAATGGGAATGGGATTTGCTGGCCCAGGTATTCAAAAGGTTCCGCATGGTGCAGCGATGTTGCACCATTCACAACCACTGATGCACCCAGGTGCGATATTTAAAGGAAAAGTGCGCACAAATCCTGATGCACGGGGTGCATCAGTAATGCTCTGAGCACAGGTAGAGGGCATGCCCATGCATATACTGCACAGCCCGATACTCAGCCCGGGCCATGCAGAGTTATGCAGGTGCAACCCTACCTGCACAGAGTTAAGCCAAAAAAAAGGAACAAGTTGAGGGCCACCCACAGGTGAGCTGCCAATTGCAGGGCGCAACACAGCAGCTGCCACCTGTGGGTGGCCATCACCTGTTCCCGCCGTACCTGGCGGCACCCCCCATGCCCCGATCATGGGCATCAGTCATCCCCCCAAAGTCCAATATCCCTGGTGGTCCAGTGGACCACGATTAGTCCAATCACAGGCATCACTGTACTTCCCCCCAATGTCCAATATCCCTGGTGGTCCAGTGGACAGCACTGAGCCCAATCTCGGGCAGCATTCCTCACCCCCCAAGTCCGAAATCCCTGGTGATCTAGTGGATCCCACCCACCCGCCACTGAGCCTCACATCCCACTCTCCCACCCCGTCAGCTGGCAGGCAGCAGCACCCACCCGCCTGCTGCCCTGCGCCTGCTGACTGACAGCTCACATATCTGGACTGACTAGTATGGTATGGGCTGCATGCCCATTGGCTCATGCTCTGAACCAATGGGCATGCAGCCCTACCAAGCTGTCAGTTGGTGGGAGGTGGGCGGCAGGTGGGTGGGGGGCTGCCACCCGCTGGCTGATGGGGGGAGTGGGGCAGTGGGGCTCAGTGGGCGGGTAGGGGGTCCACTAGATCACCAGGGATTTCGGACTTGGGGGGGTGAGGAATGCCACCCCAGAATGGGCTCCATGCAGTCCACTGGACCACCAGGGATATTGGACATTGGGGGGGATACAGTGATGCCCACGATCAGGCTAATCGCAGTCCACTAGACCACCAGGGATAGGAGATGTTCTTTGTCCCTTGCGGGAAGGCCACGATCGGGCTGCATGGGGCTGCAGGGTCCCCGACAGCTGCTGCCTGGCAGGGCGCCAGGTGCAAGTCGTCGGGGATTGGCGCACCTGCATGCTAATGGCATGCAAATGGGGCCATAATCAGATGCAAATGGCCCCCAGTGCACCTTGCATAAATTATGGCCCATTTGCATGTCACCCTTTGAATATTGCAGGTACTGTGCATGGTGCAATGGCACTTGCGCCACCGCATCTCAATGCTCCACTCTGACCACTTACGCTGGCGCAGTTCCACTGCGCCATGCACAGTGGGGGTGGCCAGGTGCGATATTCAAAGCAGTTGTGCCATAGCGCAACTCGTTATATCACCTGGCCACACCCCTGCACAACAAATTTGAGCACGCGCAGGCTTGCGCCACAGCCTGGTGCAGTTTGACTATCTGGGCGCTGGGTGCAAATTGCAGGCTAATGTCACCATTTTGCCAATTTCATGAAAAATTTTGCGGTGTAATTATCAATTTCACAGCAATTTCACCTGTGAAATTTTATTTTGCGAGATCTCTTTACTATTACAGTTGCATTTTTACTGGTATCTATCTATCTACCTACCTACCTCCCTAGCTCTCTAGTTCATTATCTACCTATATACCTCTTTCTCTATTTATCTGTTGCAGCTACAAATCATTTTTTAATTGACTGCCTTACTGAATGCTGTACCGTACTGGAAGGTGCCCTGAGCCTCAAGGGAAGGGCCCTTATATTAATAAAATCTACTACTACTACTACTTTTTTTGTCCTTCAAATCACTCATAATCACATAATAAATTGTGAATTGACTGTAATTTCTGCAAAACATAACAATAGCAAAATTACTAAACTCAACAGCATTAATCAATTATTGAAACTTACTGATTAAATGCAAAATTGTTTTTACTGATAATCATTAATTTATATTGATGCTATCAGATTCAAAACCCTACATCCAAAACAATCAAGAATCCTCCATTAATTCACTGTGCCACTGCAGCAGTTGAGCTTTGAAATCAGTTTCTGCATTGAGCCCAAACTTACTATTTTATAGTTTCTTCATTATTACTTGTACAGTGGTGCTCAATGTTTGTTGATTTATCGTGTCATTTTCCAACAAAATTCTAAAATGTTTTTGGAGTATTCATAAAAGCTTCTTCAGTAATGAGGATATTGTTTAACATATTCTATCAACAGCATTTAACGATCCACTTTTCAAACAAATGACTGATTAAATACAAAAAACACTTCCTTCAGTAATTAGTCATTTTGTTGGTGCAGTCAGATTCAACCCTCTACATCTAAGACTCTGGAGCACCATGAACTGCTCTTCTGTGCCACAGAAGACATTTAGTTTTAATCATAGCAAACATCATTCTAGTAAAACAGTCAGTGCAAGGACTTTGCTACATTGGTCCCAAACTTGCTATATTGTATTTGTATTGTATTATCGATGTCTATGATTCTCTCGAGTAAGGATTTAGGAAGAGACATAGTAGAGAGACGGCCCTTGTTTGGGTGCTAAATGACCTCCTAAGAGCAACAGATAAGAGGTCTTGTTCTGTCTTGTTCCTCCTTGATCTCTCTGCAGTGTTTGACACTGTGGACCATTGTGTGTTGCTGGAGTGCCTGCAGTTCTTCTGTGGACTGTCTGGCATGGTCCTCAGATGATTTTGACCATTCCTGGAGGGTAGGACTAGAGAGTGGTTTCTGGGATTTATTCCTCAGTCCCTCCCCATCCTGTGGAGTGCCACAGGGCTCCATTTGTCACCCATGTTGTTTGCTGTGTATGTGTTGCTGTTGGAGAGATCATTAGGCAGTACAATTTGAGTTTTCATTGCTATGCAGATGATACTCAGCTGTACATGTCCTTTGTGCCCAGACAGGATAAGGTTCTGTCAGTCTTTAACAGCTGCCTATCTGACATCAGGACTGGATGAGTGCCAGCTGGCTGCGGTTGGACCCAACCAAAACTGAGGTGCTGGTTGTGGACCCAGATCATCAGGAGGCAGGTTTGTCAGCAGGACAGCCCTCTGGGCTTTCGTTCAGTGGTGTTCAGCTGACTACCTCAGACTGGGTACAGAACCTGGCCAATATTTTGATGGCCTGACACTTAAATCTCAGGTGTCAGCTGTTGTAAAGACCTCTTTTACCATCTGAGAAATATCACCAGGGTGAAGCACCTGGTACCTCCTGATGAGCTTTCAATGCTGGTCCACCTTCATAACCTCCCACCTTGACTACTGCAATGCCCTCTACCTGGGACTACTGAGGGTTAATATCCACCACCTGCAGCTGATGCAGAATGTGGCAGCCAAGCTAACTGGCACCTCAGGACCAGTCATATATGCTTGTGCTCCATGGACTACACTGGCTGCCAATCCAGTGGCAGATCACCTTCAAGGTTGTGTTACTGACCTATAAAGCCCTACTTGACCAGGGACCCAGTTACTTGCAAGATCTCCTTCACCGTGCTGCCTACTCCACCCTATCCAATCTACCGACAAGCGATTGCTAGAGATTCCCAGGGTTCACTTAAAGACATCTGGGGCTTGGTATGTTGCTTTGTGGCACCCACCCTGTGGAATTCTCTACCTCTTTGGTACAAGAGTACCTGACTGACCAGAGCTTTAAAACAGCACTGAAGACATACTTATTCAGCATGGCATATCCAGATTTCTTGTAGATTAGTCGATGTGACATTTATTGTGCTACAGTTTAATGGATTTTAAATATATTGATTTATTATGATTGTTTTTATTTATTGTTATGTCTGTTTAGTTCATGTACAAGCACCCTGGTTTTTAGAAAGGTGCTTTTTACAAATAAAATATGATTTGATTATTATTACCTCTACTGCAAAATGTGTTGTTTTATGCATGTTGTTTTCTGATAAAAAATATGTATTAAAACTTGGTACATATAATGAATCTTCTTACACCCTGGACTAACTAATATGAACAGAATTCTATTTACTAAAGTGCATCAGTACAGTAAAAAGCTACACGTCTTATTTTAACACAACTCTTAATCCCTAGACACAAAAATGTGCCAACTTTTTCAATCACCAAAGAAGGGAAGGGGATTCAGATTTCACACAGCTTTCACACAGCTTCACAGTGAATATTCAGCCTTACCAATATATAGAAAACTCCAGCAACACACAGAATAAATACACAGTGCTAGTTCATAAAATAAGGCACAGTACAGCATAACAATACTATAAGTTACTGTAAATGAAAGTGATCAAGGGACTGTGTGGGCTGAGATAGAATTGGAGGATAAAGTATGGATAGTGAAGAGACAGTTAGAACAATCATAAATAGTGCTGTCTTGAAATTGAGAAATTTTATTACGCACAGTATTTTGGGAAATTCGCACATTTGCAAAAATATTTTAAGTCTTGAAATGTAAAACAATTTTGCCTGAAAATTTCTAAATTTTGCCCAAAAATAGTGCAACTTCCCCAGAAAACTGAGAAATTTTGTCATGAAGTGTGAAATTTCACAAATATTCAGGCAGAGTTTCAAAATTTGGGGCAAAATTTAGAAATGTTCAAGGCAAAATTTCTCATTTCACATCTGCAAGACATTTTGCAACTTTCATGAAATATTTTGCACAGTGAAATTGCTGATTTCATGACAATTTCACTTGTAAAATTTTATTTTGCAACATCTTTGGTCAGAAAACAGTGTCTGATTAAATGAGGAATAGTGGAGGTGACAGATTTCTGTGTAAAATTGTGGGGAAGGGTGGGAGGGAAATAATCCACTTTACTTTCATGAGTGCTGCAAAGGCAGTAACAGAAACCAGTTCTAGCAAGGACCAATATGGCTGCAAAATAATGGTATTGTGTGCAGTGAGAAATGTATAAACTAGCAATTTTTTGCACTAATCACTGAGTTGCCTAACCGCACTTTGTAACTGTTGTGATACACACACACAGACTAATACATATACACATATATGCAAATATGTTCCAGTATAACAGTATTACACATTTCTTCTTTTCAGGCTCCAAGGGACATTGGAGGGTGGGTGGTTGCAACTAGATATTTCATGTAAATCATCAATGATATGCATAAGGCTGAAACTGATCTAGGTAGCAGGGAATATAGACTAGCAATTTTTGCACTAACATCTGACCCATCAAACTGCACTTTCTAATTGTTGTGATACACACACATGTACATGCACACACTGACTAATAATACACACACACATATGTGTGTGTGTGTGTGTGTGTGTGTGTATATATATATATATATATATATATATATATATATATATACAGTATATTCAGTATAGCATAGCAGTGCACTGTCTGCACACACAGAGCATTGCCACATACACTAACACACATACACTACTTTATATGGAATTTATTACTTATACATCTAACCCTAACTTTTACTGTATTTAGGATAAGCACTGTGTTTTGCATTAACTCATTGTGCTAAGCTACAGCATGACTGGGTAATTAAGGTAGTGGACCAGGGAGGTGCAGTGGATGCGGCCGATCTGGACTTCATAAAGGCCTTCAACACTATCAGCAATAGAAGGCTGATAAACTGCACAGCCTAGGGGTGGGTCCTAAAATAGTTATGTGGGTGGAGAAGTGGCTGAATGGCAGGAGACAGAGAGTTGTGATAAGCAGAGAGTACTCTGGAGAGTGAGAGGTGATGAGCAGGGTGCTGCAGGTGTTGGTGATGGGGCTGGTCCTCTTCAGTGTCTTTATTGTGGACAGTGCAGAGGGACTAGACAGGAAGGTGTGCCTCTTTGCAAACAATAAAAAGATATGCAAAGGGTAGGCATGCCAGAGAGTGTTGAACAAATGAGGGAAGACCTTAAAAAACTGAAGAAATGGTCTGAAGAATGGCAGCTGGGATTCAGTGCAAAGAAGTGCAGGATCATGTACATAGTGCACAAGAACCCAGGGGTAAAGTACAAACTTGATGGGGAGGTACAGACAGTCACAAAGCAGGAAAGGGACCTGGGAGTTGTCATCTCAGAGGACCTAAGTGAAACTAGGCAGTATGATACAGTGACTGAGAAGGCTAGTCAGATGCATGGCTGCATAGTAAGTAGTAGTAGTAGTAGTAAAAAAATTGTTATTCATACAAAAAATGAATAAGGATATCTCCACTGAGCTGAAGCTCCTTTACAGTGAGATCCAGGTGTCATTTCCAGTTACTTTTATAAGTTAACAATATATAACGAAGGAAAACACATATACACTATAATTATACATCAATAAATATAACACAATTCCAAATCATAAAACAAACTAGGACAAGAAGAACATACAAAAAACAATGATTCATTCACAGTATACATTTAATACAAGTTACAATCTACCATCCTAAGATTCAAACTATTTCCCATCATAACTAATATTTTCGATAAGCCATTGTTTAATTTGATGCAACTGGAAATTTCCCTCAAGGGTCTAAGTTTCCCAAGCAATTTATTCCATATAGAAGGTCCGATATTAAAAAAATGCTTATCCCTTGGCGTTCTCGACTTGGGACTGCACAGTCAAGTAATTAGCAGGCGCAGACCCTCAATAGGTCTTTTTATTTTAATGGACTCAGCCATATATTTAGGGACTTTTCCTGAGGATACATTTTAACATTAACATAATTGTACTAAGAGCCCGCCTTTGAGACAAAAGTATGCCAGTCTAATTCTTTATACATATCTACTCTATGTGCCCTCTTTGCAGCTCCTAGTAGAAATCTAATTAATTTATTATACATAACATCAAGCTTATATAGTTGCTCTTTAGAGCGCACCATATATATCAAATTACCATACTCCAATATGGGTAGTACAACAACAGTTACAACTAATTTTCTAATTTCCAAAGACATACTATTTTTTACTCTATATAATGACCCCAAGCACTTACCAACTTTAGTCAAGGTACTATCTATATGACTGTCCCATTTAAATTTTGTATCTAAATACACCCCCAGATATTTATAACTAACAACTTGTTGCAAGATTCTTCCTGAAAATGTTTTAATTTGTAACCCCTCATATTCAGTTTTAGACCCGTAACCCCTATGAAACACCATTACCTGAGATTTATTTTCATTCAAAACCAATTTAGATCTAAGCAAAAATTCCTGTAACTGATCAAAAGCCTGTT
This sequence comes from Neoceratodus forsteri, assembly GCA_016271365.2. Lineage (NCBI taxonomy): Eukaryota > Metazoa > Chordata > Ceratodontiformes > Ceratodontidae > Neoceratodus > Neoceratodus forsteri. The sequence continues at coordinate 996,617,442 of CM057458.1, read as the reverse complement.
GTAATACTATTTGAATAGTTCTCACTGATGAATCAGCAAAATATACAACTGTATCATAGGGAGGGTCTCATGAATATAAAGAGGAGGTCATTTGCCCTGTATAAGACACTCATGAGAGACCATACCTGGAATACTGCATCCAGTTCTGAGCCCCACCTAGAAAAAAATATAGACAGGGTGAAGGCGATGCAGTGGAGGGCAACTAAAATGGTGCAGGTCCTGCAGGATAAGACCTATGAGGAAAAATTAAAGGAGTAAAATATGTATTCTCTGCAGGAGAATGGGAGGCGAGGTAAGACTGAGACATACAAAATACATCACCAGTACAAACAGTACAGGAAGGAAGTGTCTTCAAAGTAAGAGATACTCCAAGTCAAGGGGCCCAAAATGAAGTTAGAGTGGGAAAGGCTCAATGTGAGAAAATATAATTTTTCACAGAGAGGGTGGTGGACACCTAGAGTAGCCTACCAGAGAGGTGGTAGGGCTAAAATGGCCACATAATTTAAGAAGGTGTAAAGTGAATTAGGTTAACTATCTGTATTGAAAAATGTTTTCCAGGTTTAAAGAGTTGTATGATGAACTACATGTTTTCTTTTGTGATAACATATAACATAGTAACATAGTGACTTCCTAGCAAACTTGGGTCCAGTAATTATTTGTAGTTGTGTCTGGTGAAGGTTTTGATATACAGTAGCATTTAAAGATGAACTCATTTGCAGACAATTGTGTGGCCATTAACAAGTTTTAATAACATGTTTTAGTGATTTTGCAGTGTCCATATTTATATTTAGGAGCATCATTCAATATACAGTATGTTTATACACAGATTTTTTGAAACAAATGTTTAAAGAAAGCACATAAGGAGGTGCATACATTGTGGAACTATTAAGTTAATGTGGAGAACTATTCCTCCATATTACAATTGAGGCTGGCAGTATAGCCTAGAGGTTAATGAGCTGTGAATAAGCTTGGTACATCCAGCAGACCTGGTTTGATTCTCACAACCTCACTTGCATACTTTGTGACTATCAACAAGTCCTTAACCACTCCAGTTCTCCCAGGTTGACCTTGAAAACAGGCACATGTGCCTAGTGGGCCTTACCCAGTTACCAAAAGAATAAAAAAAATGAGTATATGAATTATTTTGTGAGGTATGTTAGCAGTGAAACATTGCATATTAATGTTATGATTTTTATGTGAATGGCAGTTAATTCCCTTATGAAGACATCTTTATGATATGAAAATGTTGCCTGGTTTGGAATAAATAATATTGGTTGATGAAAAATAAAATTATACACTTCATGTGAAAGCAGGTCTCTAGTCTGATTTCTCAGTTATGCTTAAGTTTTTGTCTAGCCTGCCCCAGGCCTTTTAACATAACATTGAAATCTGAAACCTCCTTCCTCCTCCAAATTAGCCTTTATGCCTAGGAAAATCTGGTGACTTGACATGACTATGAGACTATAAATTTCCCTCAAAAATAATTCTAGCCAGATTGAAGCTTAGCACAAAAGTAGTGCTTAAAACTCTCATTACAGACTACTACAATTAATTAAGATATTGATAATACAAAATCTTCAATATTATCTAGTCCATTAAGAAACTGGAGGCTTTCTTTTTTACTGAAATAGCAAAATGACTGCAGGTCAGCCCAAAGCAACCTTAAAAGGGAGGCATTATAAGGCAATTCTAGGGGTGGGGGTAGGAAGAAGTAGGCTGCTGGTTAGCTAGGATCTGCAGCTTATCCATTAGGTAGAAATGGGCAGACTGGGTGAGGCCAAGCGGTCCTTATCTGCCGTCAAATTCTATGTTTCTATGTTAAAGGGCCAAACAGTGGAGGATGGGGTGCATACCATGAAAAAATGAGATCAGCAAACATGGCAGTGAAACAAGCAAAGGCAGAGGTGGAACCAAGGCTAGCAAAATGGGTTTGGGAAGGAAAGGTATTTTTCTCTATGTATAAGAGCAATTTAATACTAAGAGGCATGATCAAGCAAAAAAAGGGGAAGGAAAGAGTATAGGATGGCGGTAGGTACATTTACTGAATAACTGTTTCTGTTTAGTATTCATGGTGGAGGACAGGGGCCCTCTGCCAGATTGCAGCATGGCAGCCAGCAAGGGATTGCTTGCAGGTGTCAATGAGGAGCCCATAACAGAAGAGAGTGTGCTGAAGGAACTTCAAGCACTGAATGTAAATTATATCAATGGATCCAGATGCGTTGCTCCTAAGGAAAATGAGCAGGTCCTAGCAGGTCTGCTAATGGATATCTTTAGCTGCTCTTTGGACACAGATGAAGTGCCATAGGATTACAGGAGAGTGAATTTGGTCCCCCTTTATAAAAGTAGGAGTCAGGAGGAGCAAGACAACTATAAGTCAGCTAGTCTAATGGCTATAGTGAGAAACTACTTTAGCCTATAATTAAGAAATGAATAGTGGAGTTTCTGAGGCCAATGGCCTGCATCTGAACAACATGGATTTACCAGTTGGAAGCTGTGCCAAAAACCTTATTTACTACTTTGATTTGATGTCAAAGGCCATGGATGGGGTCATTTAGTAGATGCCCTGTACCTGGACTTCAGCAAAACTTTCAATTCAGTCCAACATGGAGACTGATGCAATAGTACAATAGTTGGATGACCTGGTGTAGAGGACAAGATTATGGGTGGGTTAAATGCTGGCTGAGTGAGAGGACCCAGTGGCAGGTTCTAAATGGAGAACCCTTAAGGGAAATGGATGTTATGAGCAGGGTGCCTAAACGATTGGTTGCAGGACTTGTTCTCTTTATCATTTTATTTGTGATATAGGGTAGGGGTTAATGGAAAGATGCACCTCTTCACAGACAACAACAATGTCTCTGGAACAGTGGACACCAAGGAGGAGATAAAGGCCATAAAGGAAAATCTGGAAAATCCTGAGAGGTGGTCAAGGGTGTAGCAGCAGGGACATTTGCTGGCTCAATGGAAACACATCATGATTGTGTGTTGGCAAAGTGGGTTCAGAAATGAGCCCAGAGACCCAGGATCAGTGCAAGCATAGCCAAAGCCCCTAGAGATTCTGCGGCTACAGAATTTTGCACAGAACTTGCAATCTACATAGAACTTCTGCAGTGCCATGAAATTCACTCTTCTTGTTGATTCTAATTAATATTTTGTTTTCCATAGAATCTGGTTCCCATCCCTCTTTTTATATCCTAAACCCTATATGCTCAGAATGTGATGTTATCATTGCTATAACATCATACATTAGCTAATGAAATGGCTGCAATCTGCAACAGAAATGAACAGTCACTTATCTACCACAGCTCCCTGCCAGAGAGCAGGTGGCACAGCACATCAGGCATGGTGATATTTGCTCAACCTGCTCTACAGCCTAATACAATTTTCAGTCTTACATTATTGCACTAGAGCCAACTTAAACAAAACCTTGTCAATAGCACAGACCTTTAAGTCCATACCTCACTTTGTACAAACTATTTGTCCTTTTAAGGTATAGAGATGCCATCTGAAATGAATAACTGGCAAAATGAATTTAACTGTCAATTTTAAGAAAATAAAGTAATCATGCCCAGAAAAGTGGAATATAATAATGTGTAGACCTGTTAAAAGAATAGACTATTAAATAAATAATTGCACTGTCGCATTTTTGCCAGGGTTATTGATTACATATTGTCACTGGTTGATAGAATCACCTAAGGTTATGGAGAAATGTTGTGTGCAGGGACAGCTGTTGGGCCAGAGGGTAGAATGCTGTGTTTCCATGCCGGCAACTCAGGTTCAGAGATTAGCTCTGGGAGCTGGCTGGGCAGCATAAGGATTGGTGGAACACGTCATTGCTCGGAGCCTGGGAAGGTATGGTGCAGTGTTCTGTCTTATGGTGGACACATTGTGCTGGTCTGGAGAGCTCTATCTCATAATTGGTTCACATGCATGTCATGGCCTGATGGTGTTACACAGTGTGTCAGGAAAAGCAGGTTGACATCAAAAATGAGTTTGCAATAACTCCCTATTCCACTTCTAATGGGACCTGTATGAATGAGGATGCAAGTTCATGGAAATAAAATATATACACACACACACACACACACACACACACACACACACACACACACTACAGTATCACTGTCTCTCTCACCACACTCGCAAACATACATTTGTATGTATGTTGCAGATTGCATATAAATATATAAGTGATACACAGTGGGAACCTCATGAGTGCTGTAGAAAGCACATACAAATATATAAGTGATAGACAGTGGAAACCTCATTAGTGGGATAGATAGCATGCATATAGAAATACATTATTTATCACATAAGATCTCCTCTGCATATGCAATTTATTTAACAGGCTAGGACCTTAAGGGAGAGATATTTGGTTTGCCTTTTTAGGCATAACATTATTTTTATAATTCTGTTATTTTCTGAACTAGTGTTACTGTGCTTTCCACCATTCTGATTGCAATAACCACTGCCATGAAAGTGAAGTCAGGGTGACAAACTGTCACTGTGATGTAGTAGTTTGTTAATGCTACAGAACTTCACAGAAATTACAAACCATCACCACAGAAGTTCTGTGGCAAATAGTAGTCTTGCGAAGAACTTGATCCCTCTGTGCCTTGAAAAGTGGGCACCTGAGCATAGCTTGAGTGCTGCTGCTGCCTGCAGCATAAGCTGGTCTGGAGAGGGAGAATTCCATGCTCCAACACAGCAGCAGCCTCTTGTGGCAAGCTGGGCTAGCCTGGTCCCACTTGAGGGTGGCACAGACCTTTGCATACTATTGTAACTGAGGCTGTCAGAGACTCTGCTCAACATCAGGGAGGTGGGAGGGACTGGGGATAAGGAAAGAAACACAAATATATATGTGCCTCAAGCTGTCTACCTGACATCTGTCGGCTCTTTGAGTTTCACTCTGTTAGATCCCCACCAGGTTGAGGTGCTGGCAGCATTTGATGCGGCTGGGGAGTTAAAGTGGTCTGGAGCAGGCAGAGGTGATGGCTCAAAGGGCCAAAATCTAGTTACAAAAGTGTGTCAGCAGACATTTAATACAAAAAAGTGCAAGATAATTCACAAACAGGGGTCCAAGAACCCATGATGAGGTATAGGATGAATGAGATGGTAGTGGAGAAAATATAAGGAAAGAAACCTAGGGTTGTGAAGTGTAGAACATAGAAGCACCGGCACAATGTATGGGGTTGTGGGCAAAGCACTCAGATGATGGGATGTATAGAAAGATGGCTAACTAGCAGAAAAGAGTTAATATAACCTCTGTATAGATCTGTGGCTCACCTTCACTTGAAGTATTGTGTGCAGTTTTGGAGACAACAATTGAGGAAGGACAGGGGTTGTTAGAATATAGTGATGCACCACCAACATGATACAGGGCAACAGGGTGGGTCCTATAGAAACATTTGGATGATATACACATGTAAGCACTGAAGGACAGGACAAAGATGGGTGGCTTCTGCAGAATGAACAAGGTGGACAGAAGTGAGCTGTTCACAATGAGTGACAACACAGGTACCAGGGGTAACTCTCTGAAACTGGCGGGGGTTCAAGAAGGAGTAAAAAAGTATTTTTACAGAAAGTGAGTGATAGACTGAAACAAGCTTCTGGAGAAGGTCAAATGGCTGAAACAGTGGGACAGTTCAAAAGTGGATGGGACAGGCACTTGGGATTAGTGTATAAGGGGAGCAGACTGGAAGGGAAGGAGAGAGGAAGGGACTACTCACAAGATCACGGTCACTAAATCAGAGAGGCTTGGGCATGCAGGATGGGATGCTGAGCCTTTAACTGCTATAACTTTCTGTTTCTATGAAAACATTCAGATTCACATCACTTTTTGAAACTTTTGATTTAATTGTTTCCAATGTAGTAATCCAAAACTCCTCTCTTTGTGACACTTCTTTTTGGCAAGGTTGACCCCCCACTAACAGTAACATTGTCTATTCCCTGATATCACAGAACAATCTATACCATGTATCTGTCCAAGAAAGTGTCTAGCCATAGCATAGTCCATATTGTGTGTCTTAATTGCTGTTTGGTGTTAAGCAATTTACTCAAGTGTTCTCTTGCTTTTCCAGTACATATTTTACTACACAAGCATGTAAGGGCATACATAACATATGTGGTGCTACAGTTAATAAACTATCTAATTTGAAATGATTTACTTACACATTGATATTAAAACTACCTGCATACCTGTATCTTCTCACAATACTGTATGTGCAATGTCCACACTTGTAGCACTCTCTAATGACCATTGCAAATGTATCCTGTCTTTCTCTGTCTGGGAAAGTATCATTATGTAGTACTAAGGTATCTCATAGATTTTGACCCCTTTTATAACAACTCATGGGTTTACAATCACTTTAAAGAGTCTGCTTGTGCCATTAGAGTCATTCCAAAGACAACAGAGGATTGTGAACTGAAGTAGACAATCTGCTGTTGAGACATATGAACTCTAATGGGCAAAGATAGTGTTTTGTGTGGATTTTCTCAGTGATAAGTAATGGTGGGGGGGTCAACAGAAGATATACTATATGACACACAGTATGTTACAGCTATGTTTAAATATCATAAAGCTTTTCCTGAGGCTTCAACAGCATTATAATTACACTATTACCATGTCAGGTCCCTCCATGACAATGATTATGCCCTTTTATAGCTTAATATGTGTTTTTTTATTGATTGCTTGCAAAACTCAGTGATAGTTGAGTGGAGGTCAATGGTGATATGTTCTCTCCTGCCTTTAGCTCCACTAATTTCACTATAGGTTCCAGAATTAACTGGTATATTAAAAAATTTATATCGGGCAGAAAAAAATGCAACATTAACATGGGACCCTAAAATGCAAAAAAGCAAGATTATTTCAAAACAAAAGCAATAATGCAGTGTAGATATTAAATATACTATTCACATTTCCAGATTTCCCAAAAATCAGGACCCCCAAAATTTGGAATTCTCTGCAACTCACATTAGGACTGTTAAATCCCATGTCACCTTCAAAGCAAGGCTTAAGAACATCTTTATAAACTCCACTTGTAACTGTTCCTAATATACTGTATACCTTACCTAACTGTCTCTATACCTTACTAGCCTTTAAACCTTTCAAATGCTCTTCATATGCTGTTATGTTGTCATGTTCAACTCCCAGGTTGCTATTGTAAAGGTGATTCTGTCCCAGATAGCTTACCTGGTCAAAATAAACAAATACATACATTCACAATACATTACAACTAAGCAAGCCAGTTGTATTTTCTTTTGAATTCACTTAGCCTGTGTTATGACAATTTCTTTACGGCAGTGTGAAAATTGCCAAACTACCAGGAAACAGAAACTAGCTATCAGGATTATAGTCCTAAATACTTTAATAAGTAAATGGCCATGATATGCAACCAGACATTCTTAATAGAAACTGGGCAGAAAATAATACCACAAGTGCCACTTTTGTGATTTTCCATGTCAGTTACAAAAACTGCTTCAACATGTACACTCTGTTTATTTTCCTGTAAGAAATCATTTAAATGATTAAAGGATTGTGGTGGGTAATTACTAATATACAGTATATACACTGTATGATGCATTATACATGTGTCTCGTATTCTGGTGTGACTGACAGCCAAATACTCTAGGTGAAGACATTATGTGGTGGTTTTGTAGGGCAAGTGCATAAGAGTATCATCTGTTTGTAATTTAGTATGTAGCTCAAAGCACTCTGATGTTACAACCAAAGCAATAATTTCATGGTATTTATATTCAGTCCCTAAACTCTTATAAAATACCTTTACTCTATCTACAGGATTATATTTCACAGAGCATGCTGGGAGGCAACAAAGTACATGAGTGCTACAAGATGAAACCTTTGATGAGAACAGTCACTTGGATTACAAAAGACTGCAGGTGAATGAAAAATAATGTTACTAACTTTAAAGAAAATGTCAAAGTTATTTCATTGAAATTTAGTCACGGAAAGTATTGCCTTGCAAATGAAAGCCTTCTAATGAGGCTTGTGTTCTAAAAACTCTGTATTGTTGCTTTCCACCACAGCTTAAAAAATTATGCCATGAAATTGTGGGTGTTTGCCAACCCCAAAATAAAGGTCTTTAAAAGCACTGCTTTGTGTACTAATTCCTCCACTATGGACATTTGAAGCAACATGCGTAATTAGAACACAAATATGGTTGTTGTGCAGTTTATAAGGCTGAAAAAGTAAACCAACATTTTTATACACCCTTCATCAAACTAGGATATTCATACCGCAGGACCAAGCTGACTCAATGATGACTTTTACTTATTACTTTTTCTTGAAACTGCATAGCAGCTGATATAGCCAAAGGTTTGGCCAACATTTGTCTATATACAGCGTGTACCTGGGGACCAGTGACCATCACACAGTGTGGTTCGAGTTAAGTACAGAGATGGAGTCAAGTCACACAAAAGTGAGGGCCTTGGACTTCAGAACGGCAGACTTTGTCAGGAGGGAATATGTCTCTGGGAAACCCTGGTGGGAGAAAGAAATACTGGGGAGTTGTGGACCAATGGATCTACCTAAAGGGAGCCATAGTGGAAGTAACAAACCTTGCATTTGGCAAATACACAAATGCAGGAGAAAAGAAACACACTGTGATACTCAAGGAGGTGGTTGGGAACGTAAGGGAAAAGGGTGGCTTTCAGAAATAAAGGAAACACAGAAGGAGGAGGACTGAGCAGTGTATCTAGAAACAAAGGAGGCAGGAAGAGTGGTCAGAGTGCAAAGACACAGACAGAAGAAAGATAGCAAAGGAAGTGACAAGGGGACAAGACCTTCTATAGGTACATTAGCAAAAGAAAAAAGACTGGGGGGATAGTAAGGCTAAAAGGGGAGGAGGGAGTCTGCATGGAAGGAGACCAGGAAAAAGCATCAATCTTGAACAGATATTTGTGTGGGAGGGACCACAGCTAGATAAGAGAATTGGAAGAGAAATGAACACAGAACTGTTCACAAAGGAGAGTGTCCTAAAGGAACTCACAAAACTAAAGGTGGACAAAGCAATGGGACCGAATGGGGTACACTCTACAGTATTGAAGGAGTTTAGGGGTACTGGTAGCACCACTGGCATCACTGTTCAATGAGTCTCTGGATACAGGAGTGGTTCCAGAGGACTGAAGGAAGGCAGATGTATTCCTCTCTGCAAGAGTGGAAGTAAGGAGAAATCTGGAAACTATAGACTTATCAGCCTGACCTCGGTGGAGGGAAAGTTATGGAAATGCTACTAAAGAAAAGGATAGTGGAGTACCTTGAATCTAGCAGAGCACAGGATCCAAGGCAGCATGGATTCACATCAGAAGGTCATGTTAGATGAATCTGATAGATTTCTTTGACTGGGTGACCAAGGAGTGGCTCAGTGGGAGTGGTGGATGTACAAAATCACACATGCCCCACAATGCAAAACATCATGGGCTGCATATGTAAATCACCACAGAATATTATGCTGGTTCAACTTTAAGCAGAAATGCAAGGTGCTGAAAGGCCTCTCACACAGTTTGCAAAGGGTGCCAACAGAAGACATAGACACGTGTTTCGTCTCCACTAGGACTCATCAGTATGCCTTATCTGTTTGACATCCCAGTACAATGAACCAGCTACCCTAAGATGGTCTATCTGGGTTTTGTTGTGGTGAACCCAATAGTAGTAGTGGATGTAGCCTATATGGACTTCAGCAAGGTGTTCGACACCATTCCACATAGGAGGCTGACAAACAAGCTGTGCAGCCAAGGATTGGGACACAAAGTAGTGAACTGGGTTGCAAGCTGGTTGAGGCATTGAAAGCATAGAGTTGTAGTAAATGGAGATAGACCCAGGGAGGGGAGGGTGACCAGCAGGGTGCAACAGGGATCAGTTCTAGGGCCAGACCTGTTTGAAGTCTTCATCAGTGACATTGCAGAGGGACTGGAGGGGAAGGTATGCCTCTTTGCAGATGACACAAAGCTCTGCAAAAGGGTAACTACACCAGAAGGGGTGGAAAAAAATATAAAAGACCTGGATAAACTAGAACAAATGGTCCAGAGAGTGGCAGCTAAGATTCAGTGCAAAGAAGTGCATAATCATGCGCTTGGGACACAGGAATCCAGGGAAGGAGTGCATGATGGGAGGGGAATTGCTATCTGCCACCAAACAGAAAAGAGACCTGGGGGTTATCATATCTGATGACCTTTAAGGGGCAGTAAACATTGTAGGAATTTTTTTAAACTGGGAAAGCCCATGAAAAGTTATTTTGACAAGGTAGTTGGCGTCCATGTAGGTGTCAAAAGTCCCGAAATATGAATATGTAAATCATCCGTACATCAAAGCAAGGCAGCAGCCATTTCATGCAATCTTAAAACAGAAAGTGATGTCACTGAGGGGCAAGCCATAATTAACTACATACAGCTTGCCCCTCAGTGACATCACTTCCTGTTTGTAAGACTACATGACATGGCTGTTGCTATGATTTGATTTACACATTACCTAGCTATTCATATCTCAAAAATCCTGTCTCCTACAGGTAAACCCAATACCTCATTTGAAAGATCTTTTCATGGGCTTTCACAATTTGAGTGACCCTGCAATGTTTATGGTCCCTTTAAGGTGGCCAAACAATATGCCAAGGCAGTGGGATAAGCCAGTGGGATGCTGGGGTGCATATGGAGAGGTATCACCAGCAGAAGAGAGGAGGTGGTGATGCCAGTTGCCTATTAGTATAGTGACTTATTTTGAGCAAGGAAATATTGTCAACATTAAAACAGCAACTGTTAAATGGGCAATGTGTGGTTAATACCTATGTGCTATTAATAGCACATGTAACCTCAGCACTGATTGTATGGACATCTGTTAGTGAGTATGTAAGATTTGTTGGCGGGATGATTTCAAGCTGGCCATCTGGTGTGATAAATAGGGCCACTGCCCTAAGGTCAGGCGACCCAGGTTCAGTGCTGGCTGTGGGGATACAATTTTGTCCTAATTTGTTTTACTACTTGTGTATTATCCCCAATTTGACCTCTCATTTCCTCATCATCCTGAGCTTGTTCCCTCACCTGTAGGTTGTTCCCACAATGTTCTCACCCTTCTGACTGCTGTCCCTGATGTAGCCCCCCTGCCCGAGTTTTCTCCTCTCCTCCAGTGTCATGCTCCCTGGGTTGATTATAATAAGTTTGGGAGGTGTGGGGGTGAAGCCACCTGTAAAGGGGGGGTGCAAGGGCAAGCCCCTTACATAAAATAGTTTTGGTATGTATATTTTGGTGATTGCCAGTAATGGTAGATGTTTGTGGTAGTCTGCTAGTGCACATCACTGAGTTTTTGACATATGTACTCACTGTTCTATTGTCAGTGCTATTATCTATTATGACAGAACCAGTGATGCCACTATACAAGTCTTTGGTAAGACCACATTTAGAGTACTGTGTCCAGCTCTGGATACCACATCTTCGTAAGGACATAGAGTAGAGGCAGTTCAAAGAAGGTTAATAAAGATGGTGCAGGGCCTGCACCAAAGGTCTTATGAAGAGAGGCTGGAGGCTCTCAATATGTATACCCTGGAGGAGCAGAAGGACAGGGGAGACATGATAGAGACCTTCAAGTTCCTAAAGGGAATAAACAAGGTTCCGGAGGGTAGCATCTTTCAAAAAAGGAGTTACCCCAGAACAAGAGGGCATGACGAGATTGGTAGGGGTAGACTAAGGGCAATATAGGAAAGTACTTCTTCACAGAAAGGGTGTTGGAGGCATGGAACAGCCTCCCAGCAGAGGTGGTGGGAGAAAAGTCAGTGGGGGAGTTCAAAACTGCGTGAGATACTCATGGGGAGCCCTAGCAGTACAAAAGAGGAGATAAGGCCAGAGACAATAAAAGGATCAGTGGCTTTGTTTAGTAGATAGAGAAAAAAGGGCAGACTAAATGGGCCTATTGGTCCTCATCTGCCATCATATTCTATGTTTCTATGAGTAGGTACATCCTAGACTCCATGCAAGGGGAGTTCCTCAGGCAATTAGTGTTGGAACTGACTCAAGAGGGGCATTTCTGGACTTAGTACTGTTAAATGGGGACAGTGTTACTGACATCAGAGTGGGGGACCACCTGGAAAACAGTGACCACCATACTGTGTGATTTGAGATAAAGACCGGGTCAGAATTGGATCACACAAGGGTAAGGGTCCTGGACTTCAGGAGAGCAGATTTTAAGAAAATGGGAGAATGCCTGAGGGAAGTCCTGGCGGGGATAAGAAAACTGGGGGGGAGTTGAAGAAAGTTGGGCAAAAATAAAAGAGGAAATTAGGCAAGTTACAAACCTCTGTATAAGGTAGGTGTGCAAGGGCAAGAAAAAAAGGAGACCACTATGGTTCTCAAAGGAAGCAGCAGAGAAGGTAAGAGCAAAAATAGGCATTTAGAATGTACAAAAAACACAGAAGAGGAGGAGGATAGGAGGCTAACCAAGAGAAACAAAGGAAGGCAGTTAAATGCATAGCAGTACAGACAGAGGAAAGGATTGCTAAGTCAGTGACAAAGGGAGATAAAACATTTTTAGATACATAAATGAAAAAGGATGACGGGACAATAGTAAGACTGAATGGGGAAGGAGGATGCAATGTGGAAGAGGACCACCAAAAGCAGATTTATTAAACAATTTCTGTTCAGCATTTATGGAGGATGGGGAAAGAAACAGGCCAATGGTAAAGGGCAGGGGTATCAAGGGACCATTTCTTGGTAAAAAAAATCTACAGAAAAGAGAGTGCTTAGGGAGCTATTTACAGATAAAAGTAGACAAAGCAAAGGGGCCAGACAGGTGTACCCCTGGATACTGAGGAACTGAAGAGGAGCTAGCTGCACCTCTGACAGCCTTTTCAACATGTCATTAAAAGAGGGGATGTACCATGAGACTGGAGGAGGGCAGATGTAGTCCCACTCCATAAATGTGGAAAAGAGGAGGCAGGAAAATATAAGCCAGTCAGCCTGACATTGGTGGTAAGCAAGGTAATAGAAATACTATTAAAGGAAAGAATTGGGGAATACCTAGTTACCAGTAACCTGCAGGATCAGAGGCAGCATGGGTTTACAGGGGGGAGGACCTGCCAGACAAACCTGATCAAGTTTTTTGATTGGGTGACCAGGGAAGTGGATGAAGGAGGAGCAGTGGATGTGGCCTACCTGGATTTCAGCAAGACCTTCAACACTCTTCCACAAAGAAGGCTGTTAAACAAGCTGAAAAGCCTAGGGTAGATCCTAAGGTAGTAAAATGGGTGGAAAATTGGCTGGGCAATAGGAGTCAGATGGTGGTAGTAAATGGCAGTCATTCTGGAGTAGACAAAGTGACCAGTGGAGTATCACAGGATCAGTACTAGAGTCGGTCATCTTCAATGTATTCATCAGTGACATTGCAGAAGGGCTTGAAGGAAATGTGTGCCTGTTCGCAGATGACACAAAAACTGCAGCAGAGTAGACACATCAGTAGGAGTTGAAGAATTGAGAAGTGATCTAGAAAAGTTGGCAGAATGGTCAAGGGCTTGGCAACTGGGTTTTAATGCAAAGAAGTGCAAAATAATGCACTTGGGGCTTAAGAACCCAGGGGCAACATACCAACTGGGAGGAGAGGTATTAACAGTTACCAAGTAGAAAAGCGACCTGGGGGTGATCATTTCTGATAACCTGAAGGTAGCGAAGCCATGTGACAAAGCAGTGGGAAACTCTGGAAGGATGCTAGGTTGAATAGGAAGTGGAATCACCAGCAGAAGGAGGGAGGTAATAATAACCCTATGCAGATCACTAGTTAGGCTGCACCTTGAGTACTGTGTACAGTTCTTGAGACCCCAACTCCATAAAGACATAGAAGGTGGAGGCAGTACAAAGGAGGGCAGCCAAAATGGTGCATAGCCTGTATCAAAAGCCCTATGAGTTAAGGCTCAAGGAACTTAACAGTACTTCCCAGAGAAAGGAGGAAGGGGGATATGATAGACATTCAAATACTCTCACGGCCCAGATATTCAAACTTCTCCAGGCTATGATGCAAGCCTGAGTGCAGCGCAACTTGGCTGCACAGGGGCGTGGACTGGGTGATATTCAATGGAGCTGTGCCATGGCTCAGCATCGTTGAATACCACACCCTGGCCACCCGCAGTGCCCATGGCGCAGTGGCTCTGCACCAGCGCCAGTGGCCAGAGTGGATCATGGGGATGCACTAGCACAAGTTCCATTACGCAAGGTGCAGCAACCGCAATATTCAAAAGTAGACATGCAAATGGGGCCATAATGTATGCATGGCGCACATAGGGCCATTTGCATGTCTTTATGGCCACATTTGCATGCAGGTGCGCAGTCTGGCGACTCGCGCCTGGCACCCTGCCAGGCAGCAGCCATTGGGGATCGACACCCCGCAGTCGCGGGCAATGTGCCCTACAGCTCAATCTGGGCTGCAGTAAAAAAGAAAAATCATAAATCCCTGGTGGTCCAGTGGATCGCTGCCCGCCCGATCACGGGCTAGCTAAATACATATAAATCCAGTCTCTATCCCTGGTGGTCCAGTGGACCTGTCAGCCTGCCAATCGTGGGCTAAGTAAATAAATATAAATCTAACCTCTATCCCAGGTGGTCCAGTGGACCTGTCAGCCCACCGATCGTGGGCTAAGTAAATAAATATAAATCTAACCTCTATCCCTGGTGGTCCAGTGGACCCCTCCCACCCACACTGATCCCCAGCCCCGCTCCACCCGGTCCAGCGGCGGGGACCACCACCATCTGCCGCCCCTCCGCCCCTGACCGACACCGTGTGAGGCTGTCGCCCATTGATCCACAGCGTGAGCCAATGGGCGTGCAGCCCATACCTTACTACACATTTCAGATATGTGAATGGTTCATTCATTAACTTAAGCCTGTGATCGGGCATGGGGGGTGGGCACCACCACGGAGGTGCAGCCAGAGCTTGGCTGGCCACCCACAGGTGGCAGCTGCTGTGTTGCTCCCTGCAATATGGCAGCTCACCTGTGGGTTGCCACCCCTTGCTCCTTTTTTTTGGCGTAACTTTGTGCTGGCGCAGGTAGGGGTTGCACATGCATGGCTCCGCACATCCCGGGCTGAATATCGGGCTGTGCAGGTATGCCATGCCCCCCCCTGCACATGCATGCATTACTGATGCACTCGGCGCATTGGGGATTTGTGCAGTGCACTTTCTCCTTTGAATATCGGCATGAGGGTGCATCAGTCGCTTCCGTGATGGTGCAACACTGTTGTTTCATGTGCAACCCTTTGAATATCTGGGCCCACAGGTAAAACAAGATACATGAGGGAAGCATTTTCACAGAAAAGATGCTCAAGGACAAGGGGTCATGCTATGAAGTTAAAGGGGGAGGCTCAAGAAATGTGAAGAAGTACTTCTTTATGGAGAGAGTGGTAAGGCATGAGACAGCTTACCAGTGGAGGTGGTGGAGGTAGAAATGGTGACAGGATTCAAGAACATGGAGATAGACATAGAGGGATCTTAGCAGAGGGAGTGTAGAGACTGGAGACCAAGTAGGGTCTGCAACACTACAGATAAGGAAAATAGGGCTGATTAGGTGAGCCATTGGGTGCTTATCTGCTAACAGATCCTATATTTCTATGTTTCTCCAAGGCCTTGACACAATAAATCATAAACGTTTGTTACAAAAATTGAGTGAGCACTGTAAGAGGTGATTTTAGGTCAAAATTCAAATTTTGATAGCTGGTTGGACAGCTGTTTATTCAACAGTCGTCAAATGGTCTCATTCAATGGTACACACTCTGATAGCTCTGTGAGCAATGGTGATCTTTAGGGCTCTGTCCTAGCATTGCTCTTCAATTTATTTGTTAATGATTTAAACCTAAAGCAGAAAATTGCAGCCCATCATTTTTACACTGACACTATAATTTACAAATTAATTTCAACTATTTTAGACTCGTAATCTACTCTTCAATTGGCATTAAATGAAGTTCAAACTTTTGTCATAATTTACTTATGCTGAATGAACACAAAACTCGGATCATGTAGTTTGGTACTCTTAGTCATTTTAAATCCTGTCCTAATTTGATCATTGCTACTCATAATGATTCTATCCTTCAGAGTGCTTCCTACTATAAATATCTAGGCTTGTGGCTTGATGAGTGTTTCAAGTGGGACCATCATATAACAAATACCGTTAAAAAGGTAAATGTTCGAATAGAGTTTTTTTACCAACATGAAAGTTACTACCATTACGATATTAGACTGACTTTTGTTCAGTCTATGATTCTTCCTTTAATAGATTATGGATCTGAAATAATTTCAGGGCATGTAACTTATCTTCCTAAACTATATGTGTCCTACAAACTTGCAAGATGTATTCTCCAACTTCCAAGTGTACCCACCACTGTGACTTGCTTAATCCCATTGGGTGGCACAGTCTGGATCAGAAGTGCATTTTGCATACCTTCATCTCAAAATGGAAGTGTGCTGAACAGAAAACTCCTCTTTATCTACAGGACTTGTTTACAATTCATTTGATTAGAAATAGCCTTAGGTCAACATCAGGTGTTGAATTTGTTATTCCAGTTGCTAAACACTCTTATAGAGAATCAGACTGTTACTTATAAGGGTTCAGAGTACTGGAACTCTTTCTGTGTCCTTACGTCCAACCGATAAGCCACTACTACCTTTACAAAGTATAAAAGAATTGGTTTAGTGAGAATCATCTAGTATGCTGTGAATCTTCTTTATAGAAATTACTGTATATGATTGTAGTACAAATTATTGCATATTACTGAATGATTCATTCACATATCTGGAATGTGTAGTACGGTAGGGGCTGCACACCCATTGTCGCTGGCAACCAATGGGCATGCAACCCTACCGAAATGTCAGTCGGTGGGCGGCAGGGTGCTGCCGCTGCCAGCTGACCGGGGGGGAGCGGGGCGGTGGGGCTCATTGGGCAGGTGGGAAGGGGAGTACCCTAGACCACAAGGAATATAGGACTTTTTTTTTAATAGATGCCCGTGATCGGGCAGAGAGCGGTCCACTGGACCACCAGGAATATAGGACTTTTTTTTACAGACGCCTGTGATCAGGCAGAGAGCAGTCCACTGGACCACCAGGGATATAGGACTTTGTTTCACAGATGCCCATGATCGGGACAAGAGTGGTCCACGGACCACCAGGGATATAGGATGACTTATTCTATTTATACAAATACATGCGATCAGGCAGATAGAGGCCCACTGGACCACCAGGGATATTGGAAGTCTTCGGTTTACAGATGCCCGTGATCGGGCATGGTAGGCGCTGCCAGGTGCAGCAGGAACTGCGGTGGCCACCCACAGGTGGCAGCTGCCGTGTTGAACCCTGCAATGTGGCAGCTCACCTATGGGTGGCCATCAGTTGTTCCTTTTTTTTTGGCTTAACTTTGTGCTGGCGCAAGTAGGGGTTGCGCATGCATGGCTCTGCACATCCCGGGCTGAATATCGGGCTGTGCAGGTTATGCATGGGAACACCCCCCCCACCTGTGCCTGCATACATTACTGATATGCTCTGGCATCCCAGGTTGTACCGCACTTTTCCTTTTGAATATCATGCGCAGGCATATCAGTGGGTTGCTCAGGCGCAACACTGTCAAGGCCATGTGCAACCCTTTAAATATCTGGCCCATATGTTTTGTATGATTCTGTACTAGAAACAATCAAATTTTGACTCAACCCTTATCAGGAAGCCACTGCAAAGGAGCAAAATCTCAATTGGTTTTCAACATCTTTTCTGTTTTGTTTCTTTTTTAATCTGGCATCTTGAATCTTATCATTCCAGTCAGCTAATTCACTACATTAGAGTGTAGTTTGGACTGTAAGTAGGAACTCATACTGCAGAGGAAATGAGAGAGTGCAGAGTGTGAGCTTGTACAGTCAGCTGTAGGCACCGCAGCAGAAGCAGACAGAGTGAATTTAGCAAACTGGGGTATTCAGAGAGATTTATTTGACTTTATTTACTGACTGTTGTTGGTGCAGAGGGCACAGAAATCTATTTGTATTTATTTTATTTTATGTTTTGCCCCTACAGCAGGAGGATGTAGAGGAATTGTGATTGGTTGGCATCCATGGCACTCCAGTCATTACCTCATGGGTTATAGCCCACCTGATAGGCTAGTGATGCACATGACCCAGATCAAATTTCTAGCATATCCAGGTCCCAGGAACCCTGCTCTCCAGTTTGAATCGTGCATCTGATCAGGCAGGAAGCACACCAGGGATCCCTGTCTACTCCTACCAGGTAAGATCCTGTATGGGATATATTTATATAAACCAATATTCAACCTACATGAGCATGTATGCAGTTTCAGTAAAAAAAAAAAAAAACTCTCCTGGGAATTAACTGGGAGAAATATATGCTAACTAGCCCCAGTGTTAGCTAGCCTTGTTTGCACCACGATGCTATTAATCAGTACCCTAGCAGGCTCTGCTTCCTGGCTAGGGTACTGAGCTCAAAGTAGTCCATAAGTAAAATGCCTGTCTTTACAGTCATACAAAGTTAAAAATTTTATCCCTTACCAGCAGAAGATACAAATGGTACCGTTTATTTATTGCGCTAAGGGGCAGCAGTTTTGGTATCTGCCCTCATGTAGCATCGCAGGATGGGCTCCTTAGCTTGGGGAGGGGCCGCTGTGCTGGCTCCACTTTAGTACGCTGGCGCTCACTATTCCGGCTTCTCCCCCCTTTTCCCTCCTTGTTTCAACACAGTCATTGTAGCTCCTCTCGCCTCGGCCGCCTCTCCTCTCTCGCTGGGCCCCTTCAGCCTCCCAGACCGCCGGCTGGTCGGCGGCCTACCCGACCACGCGTCGACCGCGTGGTCCACTGCACCAGGATCCCTGAAGGGAGCAGGGGGGAGAGTCGGGCCGTTCGGCTTCGGAGCGCTCCGTGTACCGCCAGCTCACGGCGGCCTATCTGTCCTTCACGCCTCGCGCGGCAACCGGGAAGCAGTCTTCTTCCCCACCCATTCGATCCCTCCTAGGCAGGTTAGGGAGGAGTGCCGGGCCGTCCAGTCGCCGCTCACGTTGTTTCGCCGCGCAGAGGCGGCACAGCTCAGTGGTTTGAGCTCCGAACCGGATCCTAGTGTACTGGTTCGACTCCTCCTCAGAGGGGGCCTCAGAGGATCCCGGCCCCATCCTCTCTGTTGCGATGCCTCCTCGCTCTCGCCGGCCTTCTAGTAGGTCACCGGCCGGGCCCTCACCCCCAGGCTTCCCCCTCTACCAAACTGCTCTGGCGGCTGGCGTCTCCCACCGGCTAGGCCGCCACTCTGAGCGGGGGAGCAACGCCAGGGTGTTTCCTCTCCACGCGACCTGGCTACAGCGGGGGTTCCACGTCGCAGAGAAAGAATCCCTCTGTATAGGCCCAATCCAGCCTGTGTTCCCTCGCGCCTCGGCAGAATCACCAATGGCAAGGGGGGGGCACCAGTGTCGTCAGGGACTCGTTTTCTTCAGGGGAGTCCTCGGCCTCCTGCAGACCCTCAAAAAAAAAAAAAAAAAAAGGAGCCTGCAGGTTAGAGGATCAGGGTGTCTCAACCCTTTTCTTCAGCGGCTCCAGCCCTGACCTCGAGGCTCGCCACCCCTCCCGGCAAGGAGGCAGTATGGTGCAGTGGTATAGGCTCAGCTGGTGACTTCCAGCAGCCCAGACCTGATCCTGACCCACTGCTCCCTCTTGCATACTGTGTGACCCTGGGATCAGGGTGCGATCGAGCTCATCACATCAGGTGCTTCTGAGCAAGTCTCTTAACCTGCTTCACGCTGGCGACGGTGGTTACCTGGGCCATCAGCGGATACTTGGGGTTCCTCTGCCGTGGTCCCCCACAGCGTCCTTCGTGAGATTCCCCGTAACAGGTCTACGGGGAGGGGTATAGTGCAGTGGTTTAAGGCTCTGAGCTGCAAACCTGGAGATCTGGGTTTGAATCCCACAGAACCCACTTGCATACTGTGTGACTCTGAGCAAGTCGGTTAACGCCCTTGTGCTCCCAGGTCGTATCTGGAAACAAGCTTCAGCTTAGTGCATCTCTCCTGGTTATAACACTCCGCTCCCCCTTGTTCTCTCTCTCTTGCCTTCTACCTCTCCGGTCCCTCCCACAGCGACCCGAGAAGGTACTCTCTCTCCCGGTCGTCCCACGGCTCCCTCCCATAGCGAGCCCTGGTTTCGAATCATGAACCAAAAACCATCTCTCACCCTTGGCCCGGTTTGGGGGCCCTCTGTAGCTCCCCACAACCTGCATTCAGTTTCTCTCCCACACAACAGATCTATCAATGTTTTTGGGAGCCTCCCTTCTTCTTCTTCTTCTCTTTTGTCCCCTACCACTCGGTCCTCTCCAGTGACCGAGAAGGTACTATCTCTCCCGGTGGTCCGGCTCCTCCCCCATGAGCCCTGGTTTGAACCGTGGACCAAAACCTTTTCTCCCTTGGCCCGGATTGCGAGCCTCTCATAGCTCCCCACAACCCGCAGTCAGTCCCTCTCCACACAACAGATCTAGATTCTTCTTCTTCTTCTTCTTTCTCTTGTCCCCTACCTCTCCGGTCCCTCCCACAGCGACCGAAAGGTAGTCTCTCTCCCAGTCGTCCCGGCTCCCTCCCATAGCGAGCCCTGGTGTCGGACCTGTGGAACCATAACCTTCCCTCTCCCTTTTTGTCCTGGTTGCGGGGCTCCCCGCTTAGCTCCTCCACAACCTGTATTCAGTCTTTTTAGTATTAAAAAAAAAAGGAGAAAAATTCTGGGGGACAAGGTATTGCCTGGGCTCTTACTCGTTCGGTCCGTCCCCCTGCAGACAGGTCGGGGGGGCAGCCAGAAGAGTCCCCACCCTGAGGACTCTGTCCTACATGTCTCTTACGTCGCACGTACGAGGACATGGAGAAGTAGTCTGCCACTTCGCTCACCCAGGGCCCGCAAGAGGTTAGGCCTCTACGGCACTCTACCGCAAAAAAAAAATCAGACAGGTCGCCTGCCCGGGGAGAACCCGGCGCAGGGCACTCCCCGGTTGGCCCCAGCCAGGCAAGCAGCCCTTAGAAAGGACGGCTACCATGCGGTTCTTAGCACCATGATGGTGCCGTGGCTTAGTTGGTTAAAGCGCCTGCCGAGTAAACAGGAGATCCTGAGTTCAGATCTCAGCAGGGCCTTTTCATTAGTTCACTCTAAAGTAGATTCTGGTGACTGACTTAAAGACATATCACAAAATGGGAAATCCTTGCACTCTGGTACTCTTAAGCAAAGCGGCCAAACCAGGGATGCGCCTCTCGTCAGCAGACAATGCTCCGAGGCAGAGATCGAACTCACGTACCGTTCCCTCAGGGCCCTCAGCTCCCTTCCCAGAGTCCGGGGTTTCCAATCCGAGGGCAGTGAGAACTACAGGGGTAGCAGTGGCTACTCCTCTAACATCTCAGGTCAATCCAAATGCCGCGCAGTTCAGGCATAGACTTGATGTCAAGGGAGGTAGTGCCGCGGGGTGCGAACCCGCCCCCTCCCTCGGCTCGGATAAGGGGTTCAAGTCACGGTACCAAGGATACCCATAAACCGTTCAGCACCTAGTCTCTTTTCCGAGGTTACCTCCCCTGAACTAGGAGGACCCCTCCGCACCGTTCTTATTATGGAACAGACTCTTGGGGCACTCTCTACCCACGCCCTGTTACCAAGAAGTCGGAGGAGGCCCTGACCTATCGCAGGCCCATAGCTACCTACCCCACCGTGGCATCGCACCCTGTCAATGACGACCACCGGGCACATCACACAGGCATTCGGTGGCCTTCCTACCACCGATAGACCACATGGCGCTCTCCCCATATCGGAGGCAGTATAGTACAGTGGTCAAAGCTCTGACCTGGCGTGGTGTCCTGGGTTTGATTCCCACAGCCTCCATGTGTGTACTGTGGGTCCCCGAGCAAATTACTAGCTTTCTATCATCTACGGTTACTCTGACAACTCCTATGACTTCAATGGCCTTACACTCACGAGCCTCGTAGTCCACGGCTGGATGGAGAAGAAAGCTCCCCGCTCACAGGACAAGCAAGGCGAACACCCAAAATTCTACCCAGGAGGGGACACAAGAACTAAAACCCGAGAGCCAACAGCAGGATTCCGGTAGGGCTCCATGCCTCAGGGGTTAGAGCACTGATCTGGTCGACCAGGGGTCGCGAATTCAATCATGCAGGGACCTGTCATGGCCCATGGAACGAAGGCCCACCCTGAGCCAGGCGGCCCATACGCCCTCTCCAAATCAAGGGGCACACAAGCAAAATTCACAACAGGCCAGGGCACTGCGCCCCTCACAGTGAGGTTTGTCCGGGGCAAAATGGACGGTGAAGACCAACTTGATATGGGGACTCCCTCAGGAGTCACCGCTCCAACCGCCATTGCAGCGGATGTGACACTCCGCGGCGGGAGAGCTTGCCGGAAGACGCAACACCACAGGGCCGGCGACTACCATTAGAGTCGGACTCTCTACCCAACTGGAGGCGAGAACCGTATTGCTCGCCATAACACCTACAAAAGTTGTATTCACCTGGTTAGGTGGTCGTGTCAGCTCCAGGCCCACGCTCGACCCATCCTAGCCCAGTCGACAATCGAGCTATGGCCACTCAACAACTAGGGGGGGCACGACTCCAGCTGCCTAGGAACGGCTCACCTGGCAAGGAGGATCAGGTCAGTGGTCACTATCCCTATGCCCCCACTGACTCCTCCGCCCCAACCAGGCACGGGAGTCATGGCACCCAGCCAATAGTGGCACCATACCGGTCACGCAGGCCATGACTCACAGCAGCCAGGCAGAAGGTCACTGTCAGCTTCAGGATCCCTCCCGAACAGACATACCTCTCAGGGTCAGGGCTTCACCAACGCCACGGACCACAAATGCTCAGCCCGGCTCCAGGGAGGAGGGGTCCGGGGGCAGCAGGTTTATGATGACACCATCACACCACCCCAGTCAGACGGTCTCGCCCACCCACCTAGGGAGTCTTGGCCCGGTTCCAGCAGTGGTAACGGAGCAGGGCGAAGTCCTCGAGCAGGCCGACAGGGCTAACACCCTTCTGCTCCACCAACTGGGAGTAGGCGAGAGACTAACACCCTCCGTCCTCAGGGTGCAGCCACCAGTTGTAGGGGAGACTACACCTCATCGTAGAGACCCTCCGATCGGGGCGTGTCCCTTGACTGGGCTCATCGCTAGAAAGTTCTCTAGTGTAGTGGTCATCACGCTTACCCCTCTGCACGTGAAGGCCTGGGTTCAGGCCCCAGTGTAACCAATTGGAACCCACGTGGAGCAGATTCGGTCGGGGTCTTCCTCAAGACTGGATCTGGGGACAATCGGCTCAGCTAGGAGTGCTGGGGGCTTGGGGCCCTACCGGCGCAGAACCTGGTCAGTGCTCATCCCATCAGGGATCCGCGGACATCGGTTCTAGCCTACCAGCCAGGGAATTCCCTGGTTGTCACAGAGGGCAACCAATCAACCAACTGCTTTATGAAGTAGTCCCAATAGGGTTCTACTGTGGCTCCCACATTACCTGTACGGGTTCACCTCTCTGGACTCTGACCGAACCCGAGCCTTCCACAAGACAGAGAGTCTGCTGCCATCTCGCAGGTCGGTGGCAGAGCAGAACAGCCTCCAAGTCCCATTGGGGATGACTAAGGAATCACCTGGCTAAGGATAGTCGCCCAGAATGAGGCGCCTGCTAGCCGATTGACTCCAACTCCCACAGGGTTCAGGCTCACCCCTCCAGAGCGATCGCCACGCTTGGTGGCACGAGCTATGCAGCCTCGGGGGACCTAGGTAGGGCAGCTACCACGGAGTCCTTCTCCACCCGCCAGACACCTATTTGTCTATTGCTGGCCCAGTCACAGGCCAGAGGGCCCACTTGCTGCCCAGACCCCACGGTGACACCCTCAGCCCTTCACTCTTAGACCACTCGGTTCCCACCCTTGGGTTCTTACTGCTTCTTATCTCCATGAGGTAATGACTGGAGTGTCATGGATGCTAACCAATCACAATGGGTGTTTACTCACCTGGTAAAGGTGATTGTGTTGGTTGGCATTCATGACACTCAAACCCTCCATCCAAGTGCTCAGAGTGACGGGAATGATCAGGGGACCCCCATGGTAGACCCAACAGGGACTAAGCGCAAGTTGTCTTGCTCTAGAACTAATTACCAGTCGGGCCTTCGGACCGAGACTAATCAGTACAGACTAGAGGAATAAGATTTCAGCCCGGCCCGTCGGTGCCCCTCCATCAGATCGCATTCTACTTGGCTCTTTGATCCTCTCTCTCTTTAATTTTTCAGATGATTGTGCCTACGATATGTTCTTCTTTACACTAACTAACCTTGATTTCAGCTATGGAAGATTCGAACTGGAGAGCAGGGTTCCTGGGACCTGGATATGCTAGAAATTTGATCTGGGTCATGTGCATCACTAGCCTATCAGGTGGGCTATAACCCATGAGGTAATGACTGGAGTGCCATGGATGCCAACCAACACAATCACCTTTACCAGGTGAGTAAACACCCATTTATCAGACTGGAAAAAAATGCTGTGAGGAGTTTGAAGGATTTTTTTGACAAATAATTTACATAAGAACATGAGAGCAGATGGGGACCATGTGATTCATCTAGTCTGCCTGTTATTTGACCTACCCCACAAGTATATTCTCTTGTTTCAATATTCCACTATTTTTTTAAATTCAACATATTTTATTAAGCATATCGCAGTGCAACAACATTGAAGGATTGAATGCAGTACTATCCATGTACACTGCCAAAAAAAAACAAAAACATAAAATACCTCCCCGAATCAATATTCCACTATGTCAGTCCCAAGATATTTTGAACTCCTTAACTGTCTTGGCATCCACAATGTCAAGACAGTTGATTGCTAGTTGGTGGGGCACAGAAATACATCTTTATTTTTACCTGTCTGTGAAACCATATGAAGCAGGATTCTTCAGGTCTCTCAGTAAGAATGAGGAGGAGGAGGTTGTCAGTGGGCAACACAATGGGCAGATGCACATGTTCGATTGTGTGTGTGGAGAGGATATATTTGCTGTCATGCGGTACAAAAACTATGAGGAAAGAACTAGATGACAAAGGGCTGCAAGGGAAGAAAGGAACAATGAAAGGTTTCACCATATCATTTCCAGAAAGTACCAGTTCTGTAAGCAGTGGTGGTGGAGAAGGAGTCTAGACAGGAGAGGTAGTCATAGTGGTTGGACAGGGACTATACCTGACAGAAAGATTAGGGCTGGGCATGTGATAGTCCAGCCACAGAAATCATGGTTCATTTGTCCCCAGGTGTCAACTCGTTCAACATCCACAGCAAACAGCAACTTTCCTAAATAGTCCCAGACATCCAGTGATGATAAAAACCCCATAGCAAACCTGAAGTACACAGGTCTTTCAGTGTTACTCCTTTAAGTATTTTGATGCCCTCTACCCGTGGGGATACAAGCCATCCATCTCAAGCTGTAAAGGCAAGCCCTCCCCCCTCCCCTCTTTTATCTTGGGTTAACAAAACAACATCAGATGCCAGTGCCAGTGGCACCGAGCACTACTACAGCCACCTCTGTTGTGGGTGTGGACCTTCTCTTCCACCCTGATCTACTATATTGTGCCCTTGTCACTCCAACTCCCAAATCAGGCAGCAGCAACAATAGTAGCAACACCAAGCCC
The DNA here is from genome assembly GCA_016271365.2 of Neoceratodus forsteri. NCBI lineage: Eukaryota > Metazoa > Chordata > Ceratodontiformes > Ceratodontidae > Neoceratodus > Neoceratodus forsteri. Next base: position 996,591,787 of record CM057458.1, on the reverse strand, counting down.
AACTGCTGATGCTTAATAATTGTGTGTTGAAGGTGACAGTGAGTCTGGGTCTGGGTCTGGTACTGATACTACTGTTACTTTGTCACCCAAGAAAAGAAAATGGTCATTAGGACTATTGCAAGAGTAATAGGTAGGGCTGGGCAGGCTGGATGGACCAGAGGGCAATAGTGGCAAGGTGAGATATAACAACCTACAATTATATACAGGCAAGCCAGCAGTACCATCACGAAGCAGCTTATAGTGAAGTATGCCAGTGAGGAGGATATACATGTGGAGCTGTCTGAGCAAGGGCGATATGAGAGTGATGTTGCAGAGGAGGATGAAAATGACCCCCCCAAAAAACCTGAAGACTCACATGAGAAAAAGACAGATGGAATGGGGAAGGGGAAGAAGATATTGAAGTGGAGGAGAAGCGGGGGAAGAAGTAGGAGAAAAGGAAGCACAGGCAATAGGAAGAGGAGACAGCAAAGAAGGTTGAAAATGTGCAGACAGTTACACCAAGTTATGATGATGACTGTGATACAGAGGAGAGAAGGCCATCATGGGAGATGGACAATTAAAAATAATGCAAAAGAGGAAAGTAGGTAGGTCAAGCTGGGAAAGCTAAAGACCAGGACAGAAGTCACGTGATGCCTCGTAGCTAGTGGCTAAACCTTTACCTCGCTCCTGCCTTATTGATTCCTTTTCGGTTTTTAAAGTACATTTGGCAACCCATAACAGTTGTCATTATCTTTACTACATTCCTGCAGCATTTTGGTTGTAGGTTTTCACATTTTGAGCCACGCTGTATAATCGGAATGGAAGTGAAGATGCAGCAGGCCCAGCTGACCTACACACCACTTGCAACACCAGAGAAAACTGCCAAAAAGGCCAAGGCACATAGAGCTCCCTTGGGAACACTTACTACTACAGTGGGCCCCTCCCCAAGGAAATGTTTCTAGTGGAGATGATTTCTCTCAAAGAATTTATGAAATCTTTTCAGAAGAGCTTAAAACACTGAGAGGATCTAAACAACACTGTGAGGAGGGTGGGCGATGTGGAAACATGAGTTACCTCTCAGGGAACATGGCAAGTGAAAACAGACCCTGAAGTTGTGCGCCTGAGACAAAAGGACAGTAAAATGGAGAACAAACTAAAGGATCTTGAGGGAAGGAGCAAGAGAAACTATTTGGTTATTTTGGCTTACCTGAGGAGGCAGAAACTACATCTCCCATTTTATTTGCACAGAGGACATTGGAGCGCAAAGCTGGACCTTCCCCTAACCATACCTGTTATATTGTTGAAAGGGCTCACCGCTCTCTACGCCCTAAGCCACCACCAGGGGCACCGCCTTGACCATTTATTCTGAAACTCCTGAACTGCCTGGATAAACAGTATATTTTAAAGAAGTGCAGGGCTCACAGAAATCTTCTAGGAGGTACAGTTGCCCAGTATCACAAGATCTACCAGTAGCAACAAGGCAGAAAAGAGTTGCATTCCATCCTGTGATTGTCAAGCTTTTGGCAGCCACCATTAAGTTTAAAATGCTATACCCGGCTAACATGCAGATTCTATGCAGGGACTCTTGGCATTCCTTTGAATCAGTGGAGCAAGCCACAGCAGAGCTCAAAAACCTGTTGCCAGAATTATTTGGCAAAGCCTGATGGATTAAAGACTCCCTTTTGGCCTCAGGCTGAAGATTCTTGCACGGTGCTCAAGTTCTGTTTGGCTTGGGAAATACCTCTCTCAGTTCCCACTAGTTGTTTGGTCATGTGGATATTCCTTGCAAAACCCTGTTTTTGAACACACTAACTCTTGAGGGTGGGAGTAGGGGGACTTAGGGGGCACGGTTATAGATGGGGCTGACACGAGCTGAATCAGCAGGGAGTTTCTCTCCTCAGGAAATTTTGTATTTGTTGTGTTGTAATGCAGGGTTCTTAGAGAAGAGGAGAGAGGGTTGGGGAGGAGATGAAAGGAGGGTTTTAGATAGTGAGGTAACAACTATTCAGGAAGTTTTGGGGATATAAAGGAGGGCAGGGACCATGGGAGATACAGGGATGGAGCTCACTCGCTTTTTCTTTTGGAATGTATTCTTCCCATAGACACCAAACTTCTACTAATTCTATTAACAAACGGATAGTTCTCTTAAATTTGTATCCTGGAATGTGAAAGGGCCAGATCTAATACCAAGAGATACCAAATTATTAAGCACCTGCCATTTCAGCAATGCTAAATTATTTTTCTCCAAATAAAACCATTAATTGTCTCTGGAGGGTAACCTATTCTGCAGACAATCATTTGGTTAAGTTTATGCAGCAGGCTATGCCACAGCTAGTAAAGGGGTAGCTATCCTGATCTTGAAATCTGTTTTTTTTTTTCAAAGCCAACACTTCATTGCAGACCCCCGTGGTAAATATGTATTTGTGAAGGGGATTATAGACAGTACTGAAATCATGTTGGGAACTGTATACAGGCCTAATGTGGCAGATTCTGCCTTTTTTATGAATGTGATAAATATTTTATCTGTATTTTCTCCTCTCCCAAGTGTTATGGGGGGTGAATGGAATGTTGCTGCTACACCAGATTTAGTGAGGAGGGGACTCCTTGGCGAGGCTGTCTCCTTACAACGCTCCTTAGGAGACATGATCCATTCCCTGGGCCTCTGTGACCTGTGATGGATCCTGCATCCACACAGCATAAAGTTCACATTCTACTCTTCCGCCCATGGGACATACTCCAAGCTGGATTATATATTTATAAGTCGGTCCCTCTTTGCAGGAATGCTGGAAGGAGACATAACCCCCAGGGTCCTCTCTGACCATTCCCTAGTCTGGATCAAGCTTACATTGAATCCCAACTTGCAGAAGGATACATTATGGAAGCTTAATAACCAACTTCTTAAAGACAAATACATAGTAGACTGAATCTGAGATCAGATTGAGCTATATGTCCAACATAACATGGGATCTATAGGTCACTCTGATCTAGAGTGGGCTGCATGTAAATGTTTCCTTACAGGAGAATTTATTAGACTTGCCTCTCGACAGAAACACATTTGAATGCAGACTATCTCAGATATTGTCAAGCTAGTATCTAGTATCTAATATCTAGTATCAAACAAACACTTTCCCCATCAACTTCAGAGAGCTCCCTACAAAAACTCTCGATTTTAAGGGATAAATACGCAGATCTCATGAGGGAAATGGTAGAATATTCCATATTTAAGACAAAAGTAAAATACACAGATCAGGGAGACAAAGCAAGTCAGATGTTAGCACTCTGCCTTCAACAGCTAGAGCTAGTATTAGAACAGAGGATGATTCCCTCTGGACACAACCAAGACATATAGCAAGAGAATTCGCCTCTTTTTATACTGACTTATATGGTCCTAGATGATCCCCTCCATCTCCTTCAGATACCATAGCTTATATTAAAAAGAGTTTACTACCACAACAGTCATGTCCCCAACAAGGTCTTTTGTCTCAGCCCATTTCAGAAAGTGAAATCCAGAGGGCAATTATGAGTATGGATTCTGACAAAGCGCCTGGTCCCGATGGGTTTACTGCAAATTTTATAATCTTTTATAGATCAACTGGTTCCTTCTTCATTGCCTTTTATGGCTATATTCTATGAGTCTGGTATCTCCTGATCCAGTACTATTAGAGGCGTTAATTATCCTTTTGCCCAAACCTGGCAAATCTTTGTAATTAAAGTTTTATTGTTTTCTCAACAACCAGAATTACCAACACTTAGTTATATTGGCATTACAGAAAAGCATTGAAATCTTGCTGCTATCTTAAAAAGAGTTGGAATCACACACTTTCCCGGGAGAAACAGCAGTCTACCATAAATGGCCTAAGAACTATAGCCCTCCCACCCCCACCCACCCTCTACAATGACATGTAGAGGTCAGATATAAAAGATTAATAGTTGAAAGGTACTAGCATAACAAACCAAAACTTCTTAGTTTAACGGACTCCAGGTGAAGAGAAAATGCTCCCACGAACCCCATAACGTTACAAAAGACTCTCTTTTACCCCTTATGCCTGCAATGTGTTTTTCAAGTTGTATAGCTAAAGCACATTCTCTGTGCCACTCCACCAATGTTGGAACCTTGTCTGACGCCCAATATCTGAGGATTAGCAACTTCTTTACCGCAGAGGCCAAAGTGATACGTGCTCTCCAGGCTTTGGGAGCGGTCGCAGGGAAAGCACCCAATAAACAAATCTCGGGGGTGTCCATTCTGTGAAAGCCAAGGATAGGGCCGAGTAAGGTACCCACGGATTTCCAAAAGCTTTGACTCTGAGGGCACAACCATAATAGGTGGTATAGGGTTCCATCTTCCTTTTTACATTTTCCACAGAGAAGTGAACTAAGTACACCCCTTCTGAAAAGATGGGTAGGAGTCAGATACAAATGATGCATTATTTTAAACTGTATCAATCTTAGCCTGTCTTGCTTAATGAATCTATACACTGTATTCCAAAGTGTAGCCCAGGCTTTCGGGGAGGCACTTATATCCAATGCCTCGACCCAATAATAGCAGATTCCAGAAGGGAGTCTGTGATCCCATTCTTGGAGAAGACTACGAACCTTGGCCACTGCGTGTGGCTGCTGTGCAGTCCTTAAAAGAGTGTGTACATCTTTACCTCCCTTGTCAGCTTTATAATTCAGAGAGAAGACCTGAGTCAGGGCTTTACTAAGCTGCAGCCATTTGTAAAAATCTAGGTCCGTGAGGCTCAAATTTTTCTTCAGGACCTCAAATGCATACGGCCTGTCCTGATCCCAAAAATCAGCGACCGTTAATTTACTTACCTGAGGCCAAAAGGCAACCGGAATGGAGGAGCCATCAATTTTAATTTGAGGATTGTCAACAATGGGTTGAGAACCAGATAACCACCAGTGAACCCCTAAATAACTTTGTAGCTGATGAAATGCCCTGATAGACCATCCCATAGGGTTATTTTTGAGCGACTTGGGAAGACTGCCCTGGGGGATATAAAGGAGAGCATATAAAGAGCATTTAGCCCTCTTCACAAAATCCTGTTCAATGTCCAACCAGAGAGTGTGTAAGTAACTCTAGTCTGATCCCAATCCCAGAAAGCCAATTTCCCTACATGCTGGGCCAAATAATAGATAAAGAGGAGGGCTGCTAAACCACCTTTAAGTTTGGGAGCCGAGAGTTTAAAATAAGATCGACGGGTTGTTTTGTTTTGCCATAAAAAGGAATTGAATAACTTCTCCAGTTAAATAAACCAACTCTTTGGCAGAAATGCTCCTAGCATATCAAGCAGGTAAAGAACCCTAGGAAGAGCCATCATCTTTATAAGGTTCAACCTGCCCCATAGGGATAAGAAGACTGTGCCCCATCTCTTAAAATCTTCCGAAATCTCTTGCACTATAGAGCCCAAGTTATCCCTGATCATCTGGACGAAACTCGCATTAATGTTTATACCTAAGAATGTGATGAATTTGGTTTCCCATGCAACACCTAAACCCTGCATCTGCTTTTCTAAGTAAAAGTGGTTTAAAGGGAAAACTTTAGTTTTAGCACAGTTTAATTTGTATGAAATACTGCAGAGAAGCTATTAATCTCCTTAAGTATAGGTGGAATCCGAAGTCTCTGGGTTTTCTCGTAATAGCCGCGTCATCTGCATATGCAGAACAGACATACCTAGAATCCCTATTTGTATACCTTTGATGGCGAATTCTTTATAATCCTCACAGCAGTGGCTCTAAATATAGGTTAAATAATAAAGGGACAAGGGCAGCCCTGCCTAGTACCACACTCCAACTTGAAGACCGGTGACAGGAATCCATTGCATTTCACCCTGGCTGATGGGCATGAGTATAATATTCTGATCCAACTTAAAAAGTTGTGGGGTATGCCGAAGGCCGAGAGAGTAGCAAATAAATAGGGCCATGAGACCCGATCAAAGGCCTTTTCAGCATCGAGTGATAGGAGTGCCGCTGGGATTTTAGAATCTTTAGCTACTGCAATAAGGTGCATAAGTTTCCTCATATGATCGTGGGATAATCTCCCTTTCATGAAGCCCACTTGTTCCCTGCATACTAGCCGATCCATGACTTTGGCTAGTCTATTAGCTAAAATTTTTGCGAGTATCTTAATATCGGTATTAAGCAGAGATATTGGCTGGTAACTATCCAAACTAGCGGGGTCTTTACCCGGTTTTAAAATTAGGGAAATTGTGGCCTCCGGGAAAATCGGATCAGAAATAACAGAATTGTACCAGTACCTAAAAGTGTCTAGTAGAACTGGTGAGATCTCTGGGAGAAAAGCCTTATAAAAATTACTCGGGAAACCGTTGGGGCCTGGAGATTTGTCTAGAGGCAACTGCTGGATAACTGGTGTATCTCAGAAATTGTGATTGAAGCTTCTAAAATTTGGACTAGGCTTCTGATAATTTTGGCAAGTTCGCTTCATTTAAGTATTCCGTAATTTCAGGACGGAAGATCTCAAATCAGGTTCTTGTGCATATAATTTCTGGAACTACTCCCAAATAATTTTGAGATTTCTCTCGGGTCAGTATAAATCCGATCCCTTGACCTACACGAACACCCACTATATATTGAGCTGAGTCCATTTGTTTTACTCGCCAAGCAAGGAGTTTGCTCGCTTTTTCCCCTATATCTAAATACTGCATCTTGGTTCGAGTGAGGGCAAGTTCTGCTTGTTGGAAAATTATTTCCGAGAACTGGGCCTGTAATTGATGCAACTTGACCCACTCTGACTCAGGCGAGGTACAGGATAGAGTATTTTCCATTGATTGGATAGCCGATAACACAGTTCTCAGCCTGTCTCCCTGCTCCCGTTTCTTCCTAGACGCCATCTTAATCAACTCCCCTCTTAGGAAGCATTTTAAGGCAGCCCATATTAGGTCTTTTTGAGTTATAGAATCAATATTGTCTATCATAAAATGTACAATAAGATCCCATTCTTCTTTTATAATTTGGGTATTTAACCTCCATTGTGTAGATCTACGCATCTCCGGAAAAGGCGTGTATCTTACACAAACCGGACCATGGTCTGAGATCACTCTTGTCGAAATCTCTGCATGGGACATGTTGGGAACCATAGATGAGCTAATTAGGATATAATCTATTCTCGAATAAGTATGATGAACTGGGGAGAAAAATGAGTACTGTCTCCTTTCTGGGAAGAATAGACACCATATGTCAACTAAGGCTGATTTGTTGATAAAATCTTTCAAGGCCCTTTGGGATGGGGAAAGGCCTCTGTGCCTGTTGTGAGATCTATCTAAATAATTTTGGAAGTACCAAGTTCCAGTCTCCTCCAAGAATGGTGATATTATGTGCCTCTAGGCCCATTTTGAGGGAAAGGTCCCTGAAGAATGAAGGAGATTCATAATTGGGACCATAAATCAAGCCTAAGACCACAGATTGAGATGCTAATATGGCTTTCACAAATACAAAATTCCCTTCCGGGTCCCAACATTCCTGTACCAATTTGAATGGCACCCCTCTTGCAATTAGGATGGCCACCCCAGCTCTCTTAGATGACGCCCCGCGCCAAAGACTTGCGCTACCCCACAATCTTCTAAAATAATGAATGTCAGCTCTCTTTAAATGGGTTTCCTGAAGGAAGGCAATTTGTGTCCCTAAGTGTAAAAGGTGTTTTAGGACCACCTGCCTCTTGAACCTATCCTTGGCTCCTTTTATGTTCCAACTGACAATTTTATGTGGTAGTGCCATATACCTGGTAAATAGTATAAAATGGAAATCTCTGAAAGATCGTATGGGTATTACACTATCAGCCCCAAGCAGAATAATGCAAGCACCCAAACAGACAAACAACCTCCTATTTATATACTCTAGACCTGAGTTTTCCCCACCTCCCACCCTCCCTCTAGCTTGCCCGCCCCAGCCTCCCTCTCCCACCCCTTATAATAAAATGTCCTAATATCCTCCGCCCTTTATAGTACATAACCCCCAGTTTCCAAAAACTGCACTCCTAGAACTAAACTGCCATATGATATACATCCAGAAACAGCCTAGAGCTAATTATCACCCAGTTCCCCACCCGGAGCCCACTTACCCCGCCTACTGAGATACTATCCCACAATAGACCAATAAAAACCATATATGTGCCCCATAGTCATCAAAAAAAAAAAAAAAAAGGGAGGGGGGTGCAGACCCCCCTAGGTCTTCTTTCCTTTTTAGTATCCATCGTTATTCTTCTCACTCCTTGTTCTTCTTCCCAATTCTTTTATGATGTTTCTTCAACTGCATGGGGTGAGAATCCAGCAAGATGACATTACCGCAGATCATCACGAATCATGCTAATTATGAGCTCGGGAGATCAACCATGTCCCAATAAGAACAAACTAGTCTGAAAAAGTTATTCCAGAGAGAGAGAGAAAAAAAACAAAAACATTTTTTCCTTTTCTTTTAAATGTCCAGTATTTCTCACGTCATGTGTCCTTCATAAATAGGTAGATGAGGGTCCCAGTCGAACAGATGAATAAGTGAAGGTTCACTTGAACAGGTCTGGTAGGATCCGCTGCAGCTCTTGTTGGGCCTGCTGCTGTGACCAGAAGGACAGCCATTTCCTTCATGAGAAACCATTAAAATGGCAGGGTATTTCACCTTAAAAGGCTTTAGCGCAGCAATAAGTTTGGAGACTAATGGATGTAGCTCTTGTCTTCTGATCCTTACAGAATGAGGCAAATCCTGGACAATTTGGATTCTCTTGCCCTCCATAGAAGCTCCTTCATCCCTCTAACTTTATCCAGGACGTGTTGTTTATCCAGATAATTGAGAAAGCGGAGAATCAGAGGTTTGGGAGGTTGACCCTGTACAGGAGGAGGGCATAAAGCTCGATGTGCCCTTTCTACTACATAATCTCCCCTCCAGGAGGAGGAGACCTGCAATTTTAAGGCATAATTTTTGCATGAATGTAATTGGAGCCTACCTTCCTCTCTTTCTGGTATGCCAATAACCACCAAATTGTTCCTTCTGCTGCCCCTCAAATCTTCTAATTTGTCTTCTAATTTTTAATTCTTCTTTTGCCAAGACAATCTCTGTATCTGCTCCATTTGTCTGCTTTCAATAGGAAATGTTGCTCTCTGCATCCCAATCCTCCTAGATACACGAGTCCACAGCTTGTTTGATTTCCTGAATATCCCCAGCTAAAATAGAAATGGAGCTTGGAGGTTTCATCGTTTCAGGAACTTAGCTTCCGTGGCGGAAGATCGACTATGGGGAGCTGAGACAGGCTAGGCCTGCTCCTTAACCCTCTTCTGCTGATTTCTCTGGCGTCTGTGGGCGATATTTTGGGCCGTTTTTAATATCGTCTCCATCGCGAATTCCATGGAGAAACAGTCACGTTGTAGGGTTTCGATTGATTGAATGCAGCTTTATTTATTTCGTAAAAGCGCGAAAAAGACACAAATTCAGCGGCGTTGGGGGAGCTCCGGGCCAAGTGTGACTATCATCAGGCTGCCATCACGTGACCCCCAAACCTGGCAATCTGTGGACTCTGTTGCAATTACAGGCCATCTCATTAATAAATTGTGATATTAAAATTCTGGCCAAAATTCTGACCAATAGAGTTAGAAGTGTTTGGGAATGCTTACTCAGTAGAGAACAGGTAGGATTTGTCCTCAGTCATTCATCTAATGACCACCTTCAGAAATTAGCTCATATTTTCTCCATCAAGGACTCTCACCTCCCAGTAGCCCTGGTTTCTCTGGACACAGAGAAAGCATTTGGCTGGGTGGACTGGGATTTTTTGTTTCTCATGCTGGATGCATTTGGCTTCTCGTAAACTTTCACTCGATGGATTTGGGCTTTATACTCTTCCCCTTTGGCAAGGATATTCTGCAATGGGGTGCTATCATCCTCATTCCAGTTAGCCTCTGGTACTAGACAGGGTTGTCCCCTTTCCCCTCTTCTTTTTAACTTGTATCTGGAACCTTTGATTCGGAGAATGAAGGTGTGTCCAAACATATCCGGTATCCCAATAGGACCAGATGCATATTGCTATCCATCTATGACGATGACATTCTAATGCATGTGGTTCATCCTGAAACTTCTACCCTGACAACATTTAATATTATTGGGAAATTTGTTTTTCTGTAAGTTACAAGCTTAATCTCAATAAAACAGGGTGCTAGCTCTTACACCATCGGTTAACAAACAAACTATAGTGTCTCTTGGGTGATCCGGTCTCCTCGTACTATTAAATATTTGGGCTTGTACTTAGCTAAGGATACTTCACTTGTTCATAAGCTCAATTTAGAAGATTTGGTAATGTGTATACAGCAAGATCTGCAGAGATGGCAAGCCCTCCCTTTGTGCCTTTGTGGACGTATATCCATATTTAAGATGAACATATTACCTCATATTTTTTATCCGATTCACATGCTCAACCTCTGGCTCCCACTAGCATGGTTTAGACATCTTCACACTATAATTACCGAATGCATTTGACAGAAAAAGTCCCAAGATATATAGATTTGTATCCAATGTAATGTACTTACATGTCTTCTTTTTTATCTCCTGTATTATGTACTGCACTGAGGCTGATTGTCAATATTAAATAATAAATAAAGTATATTTAATTTAAAAAAAAAGCCCCAAGGCGTGCTTACAAAAAATTAGCTGCCCTGAAAAATATAGGAGGCCTGAAGCTCCCCCATTTCCTCATCTACTACTTGGTGAGACACCTAAGTAAACTGTTTCAATGGTTTTATCTCCTCCAGCAGACCGCCTTGGGATATAGGTCAATCTAGCTAGATGTGGAACTTTGGTTATTGCAGAAAGCTGGCCTGTCCATCTCTGCCTTGTTGTATACACCTGGAAATCATTGCCTCAGGGGTTAAAAGCTCAGTTCTGGGACTTCTCTTCAGCTTTGCTTCCAATTTGGACTTTAAATAAGATCCCTATCTCTAAAGATTTCACACAAACCTATACTCAACAATTTGAACTTCAGATAGGGGCCATCCCATCAGACCAAACTGGTTACTTCAACTGGAGGAAGTGAAAGTCGTGATCTCTTGGAGGAAGGGTGTTATTACCATCCACTGAGATACTAAAATGTTTGCAGCTAATCAACAAAGCTGTTTTTAAGATCTACCAGCTGAGACATGTCTTAAGCCACTGGTTTGGGTCTGTCTCATGGACAGTTGATTTTTCAGGACTGGTCTCTTCCATTGCTGTTCTAGTCTCTATTAAAAACATACAGTGTCCAAACTATACTCTCTTCTGCTCTTTTCAGTTTTCCCAGAATTAGATGGGTCTTCCCTGTAGTGGGATCAGTTAGTCCCTAGATCCCATCTACAATGGTAGGCTATCTGGAATAATTTATACTGATATATTACTCAAGATCGGTTGAGAATGACGACTCAATTTAATATTAACAGCCTTTACTATACTCCACAGAAACTGGCGCGTATAGGGAGGTGACCCTCTCCCGAATGCACTAGGTGTGGTCGGGGAGAGGGATCATTATTTCATATATTCTGGGAATGTCATAATCTAGCACCCCTCTGGCCCACTACTGAAGCGAGAACAGACCCTTTACTAGGATTACAGGAGCTTTTACTCTGAAATATGTATTTTTGAAGTCTATAACACAATTTCAGTGAGGGAGCATAAATACTATCTGTTCTTGATTTCTTTATCCCTGAAGAGAGTGGTTCTGAAGCACTGGTTTGATCACTGTACAGTTTCATATCAAGAATAGCTAAATGAGTTACTGTATAATCTCAGAATGGAATGTATGATTGTGAGTCTCTGGAATAGGCTCCCCAATTTCAATAAATGGCGAAACTGCATACTTTATTTACTAAGTAATTTGTATTGTTTATTAATTAGGGGTTGACTTTGCTTAGTTTGTCACCAGCATGTGAATAAGCCAAAAGGATCTGAAGATGTTTTTGTTTGGATGTAATTTTGCAGTTCCTTTTCTTTCCTTTGGTTATGGGGAACTCCATTGAGGAGGCTTTATGGGGATTGGGGTGCATCATGACTGTACTTGTTCTTGTATATTCTCGAACTGAATATAATCAATAAAGTTTATCTAATTGAAAAAAAGCTAAAGACCGACCACCTACAGTCCCTAGATAATCAGCCTCATTTTAACCATAGTGTTGCTGTAGCCAGTGCTACCTGTCATGAAATCAGTCCAGCCATATCATTCCACCACGGTAAAAAAAATCATCTCATGATCAATCATATTGCTCCCCAAAAACCCCAGTAGTCCAGCCAAGCAGCTAAAAAACTAATAGATTATCTGCAGAGCAGCATTATTTTATCAATGACCCACAAAATCCACTGAGGCCATGGTGCAATCAGTGTGACAAAAGGATCAGCTGAGGACAGTCAACTCAGACACTGGGAACCAGTGTTCTGGCTGATCATCTGAAGCACAAACATTGCATCTTTTTCTACTTATTTGGCACCTCAACCCTACACAGGATGTGCTCTTCTTGATGCCCAGATCTTGCATTGCAGCATCCCCCATACTGCCTGACTGAAGAGGTCCACAGCTTTCCTCCCTGTGACAGGGATACCCTAGAGGAGAGACTGAAGTCTACTGGAGGTCCCAGATGAGGCCACGCCTGGGACGTCATTCGATTAGAGTCCTGGGGCTTCATGGTGCAGTCAGCCCAGGGGTTTTTCCTTTGGTAAGTTTTCACCGGGGACGTGGACGTACAATAATGTCAGAGCAGGTTGGGTGCACTTCCACATCTGACCTACTGTACAGATGTCTGCCGTCACCTCTCCCTTGATAGTTGCCCCAGTAGTTGCACATGCAGCCTCCACTGGGTGTTATTGATATGCCAGGAACCACAACCCTACCCCCTGGAGGACAGCTGTCCATGGGATTCTCATCCTACCTCCCCCAGCCAATACTCTGATGCACCGCACTCGTTTCTGAATGTGGATTGTCAGTGCCACTGGAGGTAACTCTACCACTGTGCTGGTGGGCCGGCAACGTGGCATCTTCCTAACAGTCATATCAATTCCCAGTTCCCACTAGGTCACATAGTACAGCAGCAGCAGCAGAGCCAGTTTGGCATGGGAGGTGAGATAAATGTTTCGTTCAGCTCATACAACTATCATGGCAGCAGCAGCCACAGTCATCAACTAAAGCAGGTACTAGTGCACCACTCTAAGCATCAACAATCAGGCCCAGTAGTGTATGCAAAACCAGTGGCAGTTCAGAATTTGTGGCACCAAAACAAAACTACACTACACTACACTACCTGATTCATTACATGCCTGCATGAAACTGACACTCATCACTCGTTCACTCACTCACTCATGCACTCACTTACTCACTCACTCAAGCTCTGTCCAAGTCACACAACTGTTTGAGGAGGTGAAGGCTGTTGATCACCAGCCATTCTCCATTGTGGACAACACAAGATTGTGAAGACAATTGTATTAATTGAAACCCAAATACAGCATTACATCATGCTTTATGTTTTCCAGGCATGTTCTTCCTAATATGTATGAGTCAGTATGCATTCAGATGGTGGCACATTTGGAGACAGAGGGCTTATGTTCATTTCTAGTGATACCAAGCACTGTAGTGAAACTAGAAGTTCCCTAAGTCTCATAGTCCACTGAGTTGTATACATAGTAAGCAATATCACCTCCATTCCTATCCACCTCCATCACCACCAGCCCTAGCAGGAATTACTCTGAAGCAGACAGCCTCACAGAGGCACACCAATACAGTAAGTACCTTACTTAATGTGTCAGGTCATGGAGGAAAGCACAATGAGGAAAACATTTTGCAATTCATATAATCACTGTTTGACATCTGGCTATACCCTCATGACCTGAAGGTGGGAATGTTCATAATGGACAATGGGAATAACATGCTGAATACCATGAATTATGGGTATTCCTGCCATGCACATTGTTTTACATATACACTATAATCTGGTGGTGAGTCATGTGCTTTACAAACATACACAGCTAAAAGAGATACTTGACACTGAATTGAACATCAGTAGGTATTTCCTCATTCCCCCAAATGCACTGAGCTCTTTCACCAGTAGAAGCAGAAGCATAATATTACACAGCATTCCCTAATGAAAGATAGAGCGATAAGGTGGAACTTGATCTTTTATATGGTGAAGAGACTGGTAGAACAGAAAGTTGTGTTCTGGGGGTTAGGTACTGAATGATGACATGTTAAATCTCAATAATTTAAATCCTGTCAACGACTGCCCGACTTTTCCAGTTGCCAACAGTTACTATGCCCAACTGCCGAAATCCTGATTTGATTCGTTTTGTGAATCACATAAAATATGCAGTACTCCTGACTGTGATTCTGGGAAAAGACGTGCTTCACATTAGTGAAAAAAGTTCAAGAACTCCTTACTGTGCTCCTAAATTGCAGAAAATATAAGTTCATCACCGGGTATTGAGGAGAAGAAAGACATGCTTCACATTAATGAAAATATTTCAAGTACTACTTACTGTGCTCTAAATTACAGAAAATATAAGTTCATCACTGAGCAGTGCAGGAGAGTGGCTAGCAAGGCAAACAGGATGTTGGAATGCATCGTAAGGGGGATCACCTCTAGGAGCAAGGAAGTGATTCTGCCGTTGTACAATGGCCTGGTTAGACCACACCTTGAGTACTGTGTACAGCACTGGAGACCACACTTGAAGAGGGACATACAGCTCCTGGAGAGGGTACAGAGGAGGGCAACTAAGATGATACAAGGACTAGGGTATTTGACGTATGAGGACAGACTTGAGGAGCTCTGCCTGTTTTCATTGGAGGAGAGGAGAGACAGGGGGGACATGATTGAGGTCTTCAAGTACCTCAAGGGAATAAATAGGGTAAACATGGAGGGGATCTTTAGACTAAAGCAGGGAGGTATCACCAGAGGGCATGGTTAGAAGTTGGAAGGTGAAAGGGTGAGGGGGGAAAAGAGGAGGAGGTTTTTCACTGAGAGGGTGGTGGACCCTTGGAATGCACTACCTGGCGAGCTGGTTCAGAGATCCACAGTGGAGGACTTCAAGATAGGATGGGACAGACACAGAAAGTGGATGTATCAGATGATGGCCTGTCCCAGGGGGGTGGGGATGGATGATAGGGGGTTCTGGAACACAAGGGGGGGGAGGGCCTTGGTACCCAACTAGGGATCTGAGGTTCGAGCAGACTCGATAGACCATATGGCCTAATCTGCTGGCAAATAGTATGTTAGTATAATGGAGAAGCAGCAGTGAGCTGTGCTAAGAAAATTAATGAAATAAAACTTTGCTGTAATTGCCAAAAATATAAATTCATTATCATGCCAATCTCCACTAATCTAACTGCAGTTCACCATAGTGAAACTGACTGCAATTGTTAGATGTTGTCGAATGCACTCAGCAGTGCACCAGCGTAAGCAATACTGTTTCACTTCTTTGTTCAAGTAATGGTCAGTAAAGTTCTGTTTCCCATAAGGTGCAGTAAAATACTGTTAAAATGTTTTTTTCATTGATTTGCTCAAGTACAACAGTTTGAATGCAGTCTGGCATAGCCCTATATTTTCAACAACTTCATCTGCTTCAGACTTAGTATATTTGCTAATGTGCATAAAATACTGTTAAAATGTTTTGGGTTTTTTCATTAATTTGCTCAGGATTCGTGCCTTCGTTTTCTCTCAATACATAAAGCTAGGCTGGGTGGAGCATAGCCTTATATTTCGGCAATTTCATCTGCTTCAGACTTACAGCGCAGTTCACAAATATGCATAAAATACTGTTAAAATGTTTTTTTCTTTAGTTTGCTAAGGGGATTAGTGCTTTCTTTTTTCTCTCAATACAGAGCAAAAGTAATCAGTACAACTAATCAGTTAGTTCTGTTGGGATTTCAGTAGTCAGGCAAAGAAACAGTCAGGCAAAAGCTTAGTTGGGATTCCGGTGATGGGATATAACTTGTCAGAATTTTGAATGTCGGGATTTAGTACAGATCTCGTGTTCTGGATTACGGAACTGAATGATGTGGTTTGTTGGGGATATCTATTCTGGGTGAAGTGGAGTGTGCTGCAAAAACTTGTTACACTTCTAAGACCTTATCCACCAATGATGTCAGTGCTAAATAAGCAATGCTTAGCATAAACCTTACCTTGTTGGGCTACTTAACAGCAGCAGCAGTCTGGGGAGGGGAGGATGTAGAACAGATGGGAGTCAGACTTGGAACAGGGGCATATAAAAGATCAAAAAAGGAGGACAATAGTTCTCAAAAGAAACAAGAGGCCCCATAAAGGCAAGGGGAAAAACTGGCATCTGAAAAAACAGCAGAGAAAACATGGAAAAGACACAGGACCAGATTCTCAAAGCCCTTAGATTGGCGCAAGGTGCCTGCATCAAACATAAATGACGCAAGTGGCACCATGCATCAAAAAATGCACCATGAGCTATTCTCAAAAGCAGCCAGCATCAAATGCAGGCTGCATGTGCCAAAGGAGGCTTGCTCCAGCCTTGTGCCATAAAATGGGCTACAGCATGGCGCTATGGGGCTTGTGGCTAGGGGCAGGCTGCCATAATCCCTCATTTAGTATTCTCAAAACCATCCCAGAGGGCAACAGTCTAAGTACTATTACACCAGCCAAGGGCTGGTCTAAAGTATTCAGAAATCCTCTGGGAGGGCGCATCAATGTGCTGACCCCCAATCCCCAAACCCCCCTTTATACTATTTAAAATATCCCTGGTATTCTAGTGCCCCCTCTTGAGCTCTGATACACCGTTGTAATTTATAAATTATCCCTGGTAGTCTAGTGGCCCCCAAGCCCGGTCCCCATTATAATTTATAAATATATCCACTGATAGTCTAGCGCCCCAGCCCTGATCTCCCATAATAATAAGTAAAATAACCCTGGTGGTCTAGTGGACCACCTGAGCCCCAATCCCCATTATATAAATATTTCACAACTCTGGTGGTCTGGTGGATGAACCGACCCCAATCCCCCATTATATCAATATTTCATATACCTGGTGGTCTTGTGGACCCCCACCCTACTCCAACCATAACTGAGCCAGCGACTGGCACGGCCACTGCTCACCACCATGGCCAGCTGCCAACTGAGCTCTGAGCACGAGCATGTACTGTATGCAGTGCGCACTCATTCAGAGCTCAGTCAGTGCCTGGCCATGGTGGTGAGTGGTAGGCTGTGCCAGTCACCAGCTCAGTTATGAATTTGGGTGGAGCAGGGTGGCAGGGCACTGCAGTGTGGTGGGTCCACTTCACCAGGTACATTAAATATTGATATAATGGGGATAGGGAATCAGG
The DNA here is from genome assembly GCA_016271365.2 of Neoceratodus forsteri. Lineage (NCBI taxonomy): Eukaryota > Metazoa > Chordata > Ceratodontiformes > Ceratodontidae > Neoceratodus > Neoceratodus forsteri. Next base: position 996,574,521 of record CM057458.1, on the reverse strand, counting down.
TGGTCCACTAGACCACCAGGGTTATGAAATATTGATATAACAGGGGATCAGGGCTTGGGTGGTCCAAAAGACCACCAGGGTTAGATATTTTACTTATTGTTATGGGAGATCAGGGCATGGGGGGGTGCTAGACTACCAAGGATAATTGATGAATTATAAAGGGAGATCGGGGCTGGGGGGCCACTAAGTTGCTTATGCACACTGCCACAGGCTTGTGGCTACTTGTCCAGGTCGCCCTCTGTTTGGTGCACTGCTAGGGTTGCCACAAGCCTTGGGACTTTGCTACTGGGTACCTACCCAAGAGATAAATGTGCAGAGTTTGTGCACATGGGCAATTGGCACAAGCTGTCTTTGAGGCGGCTTGCCCAATTTTGAGAAATTTGGCCCATATAGTACACCAGGACCAGTGGGACACATTGTTGAGGCAAAGAAGAACCATTCCCAGAATCTCATGAATTGGTGGTTGGGGAGATACAGTAAATTTGAAAGAGGAAGGCTACAGTAGCCAATCCCATAGCTAACAGTAGAGAGTGCCACAGAAAAAGACCAAACTGGTGACATCAGTGGTATGGGATTTCTTTGGAGTGGACAATAAATCATGGACACATTAAGTATGCCTTATATGTACAGTAAGGACATGATAAGCTGGGGGTAAGGAGGGAACAAGGCTGGAAACATCTACCATGAAAAGGTATTTTCTGAAGTCTCACAGATTTCAGTATGAGAAGGAGTGCCAATGCATGACATCTTCAAAAGCAGCACTATTAGGCAGCAAAGTATATGAAGATAATGATTATGATGATGGGCAGGGGGAGAAGATTACATATAATCAGCTGGTTTTACTATTACAGAGAGCAAAACAGGATGGGTTGTACTGGTCACTTTCTGAGGTAAGAATTGGGTGCTGGAGAGGAGGGTGGGATCAGTGTGCAGCCAGGATGTGGAAACAGGGGAGACATTCTGGTGTACTTTGTTTACCACAACAAGTATGTTTATTTCATATTTAGCTCCTTTAGCCTTTCCTCATAGGGCTTTGTTGCAGACACTCCACCATTTTGGTAGTCTTCATCTGGACCGCCTCCACTCTATGTCCTTACTGAGATGTGGTTTCATGACCTGCACACAGTACTCAAGGTGGGGTCTTACCATCAATTGATATAGGGCACAACCACTTCCCTCTTCCTTGAGGTGATACCCACTCCTATGCACCCCAGCATCCCACTAGCCTTTCTGAACGTCTTGTCATACTGCCTGGCAACCTTAAAATCATCTGGTATGATTACTTCTGGGTCTATTTCCTGTTTGGTCTTTGTCAGTATCACTCCACCCATTTTGTACTCTGCTCTTGGTTCCTTAGGTGTTTAGCACAGCCTGTTCTGGCAAACCTCAATATACGTATTGGAGGCTGTCTGATTCCGGTTTCATTTTGCACCTTCCTGAGCACTGTGTCTATGGCCTCTCTCATTGAATAGAACAAATTCTTATCTCATGGCCAGTTAAAAGACCATTTTTCTATACTTTTAAATATTTACTACTGACCAATACCCTGGTATCATTAAAGGGACCCGATATAGATGGACACAATTCTGGGTGCTGCATGACATGCATTATACTCCACCTAAACTGTATAAGATGGGGAGATCTGATTCCCGACTTGCTCCTGTTGTGAACTTGCTACTGGACATCTTATGCACATGATGTGGGAGTGCCCCAAGGTGGTTCCCTTTTGGCTTACTATTAAGTCCTCACCGGACCCGCTTTTGGGCTTAGAAGAGGCCTTTAATCCCGAAATTTATCTGGTGGGGGACTATCCACCTACTCTGATTGAAGATCATAAAGCCCATATAGCTATGATTTCAGCCTTTGCTAAGGTTATCATCCTTTGACACTGGATGGAGAATTCTACCCCACCCTACAAAGAGTGGAATAATGAGCTTATACAGGCTCTTATGGTTGAAAAACAGGTCACCAGGCTTCATCACAGAGGTGATCTTTTCAACAGAGATGGGAAATTCTGTCGCTTCTGTCCCTACAGAGAGATCCAGAGCAGCAGTAAGCTGGTGCTGGGATGCCCTCTCATACTTTCTTAATTGCCTTCTTGAAGCAGCAGTTTCTTATTTGGTGCTCTGGGATGGGGGATGGGGGAGCGGGATTGAGAAGATGGAGGGGGGTTGGTCTATAATCAATTCCCTGTTCCTTTTTCTTGTTTCAGTGTTAGGCTTTTTCAGGCGGGGAAGGGGACTGGGTGGTCATGGGGGAGCAGAGGTTGTTATAGTTCTTTTTTTAAACTGGTTCTGTTCTTGTTTATATGTAAATGTATAGCTGTTTGATTGAAAATTCAATAAAACTTTAAGTATAAAAAAAAACTCTGCTCTGGGTTCCTATGGTCTAGGTGCATTATTTTACCTATTTTTGCATTAAAACCCAGCTGTCATACCCTTGACTTTTCTTCCAGTCTTTTCAGGTCCCTGCTCATTTCCATACACACCCCTGGAATATTCACTCTGTTACAGATTTTGCTGTCATTCGCAAAGAGGCAGACCTTCCCTTCCAGCTCTTCCACTATGTGGCTTATAAAGACATTGAAGAGGACCAGTCCCAACACTGATTCCTGAGGTACCCCCTTGGTCACCCTCCCCAACTTGGAGTGCACTCCATTTACCACTACCCTCTGTGTCCAATCTGTTAACCAGTTTCTTATCCAGGCTGCCACCTTATTATCCACCCCAAAATTACCCAACTCGCTTACCAGTCTCCTACATGGAATGGTATCAAAAGCCATGCTGAAATCCAGATAAGCCATATCCATTTCTCCTCCTGATCTAGCTCCTTGGTCGCAAGTCAAAGAAATCTATCAAATTTGTTTGGCATGACCTTCTCTCTGTGAAACCATGCTGCCTTGGGTCCTGTAATCTACTTTATGCAATATATTCCACAATCCTTTCCTTTAATAGTGTTTCCATTAACACCCACCACCCATGTCAGGCTAATAGGCCTATAATTGCTCACGTCTTCCTTGCTACCACTTTTATGAAGTGGGACTACATCTGCCTTTCTCCAGTCCTTTGGAACAACTCAGGTCTACAGTGATCTGTTAAAAATGTCTGTCAATGGTACAGCTAGTACCTCCCTGAGTTCCCTCAACACTCTTGGATGTACCCCATCTGGCCCCATAGTTTTGCCTACGTTCAGGTTAGCAAGTGCTTTCCAGACTCTCCCCACCGAAAATGGACCAATGTCCATTTCCTCTCCTCAAAGCTTCTGGTGCATTTTTGTGGCCCTTCCCTTCCCCTTCTGCTGTGAACACTGAACAGAAGTATTTGTTCAAGATGTTTGCCTTTTCTTGATCCTCCTCTGTACTGTCACCCCCTCCCCCTTTAACCGTACAATCCTCCCTTTGTCTTACTTTTTCACTAACATCCCTTGAAATGTTTTGTCCCTTTTGATACTCCCTGAGCTATTCTTTCCTCAGTTTGCAGTTCTGCTGTACTTACTACTTTGCTTGCCCCTCTCTGTTTTCTGATACACTTCCTAGCCTCTCTTTCTCTGGGTCTCCTCATACCTTCTGAATGCTACCTTTACCTTTTCTGCTACCTCTTTTGAGAACAATAGCAGTCTCCTCTTTCTTTTACTTTTGCTTACTTGCTTATCACAAAGGTTTGTTGCATTCACTATCCCCTCGTTTACTTTGGCCCACTTTTCTTCCACCCCCCCCAGATCATCTCCCTCATCAGATCATTCATGAGGCACAGAATCTCTATACACTCCATCTGAGCCTGGTTGGGTGGGCAGTTTCTGCTTCCCTTTTTTCCTTCCACCTTCCCCTGGCTAGTTTAAACATAGAAAGAGCATGCAGTGGTCACTTGTAGTGTTGTGTGGAGCACAATGTCTATTCATTGTTGGCCTTTTTGGACAATGTGACGATCCATGGCTGTGGTGGAGATCATGGATCAAGAGCTGTCTGCTATATTGGTAGATCCAATAGTACGTATGTATCAGCACAACCTTGACATCTCAGTATGCATCCTAGTGACATCACAAAGAGGGCACTGATATAACCACTTCCTCCTGAAACGTTCTTGTTTACATTGAATTATAGCAATCAACAACACAATCAGCATCAAATAGTGTCCCATGAAATTGGTGTCTCCAATGCTGGTGCCACTATGACTTCACATGGTGGGTAACTGGAGAGTACCTGATGACAGATGTTAGGGGACTCCCATCAGGAACCAGAGCCGCGCCACATGCACAAGTACAGGTGCTGTCACCACTACCGGCCTGCTGGCCCTCCTGGAGTGCAACCTCTGCTGGGCCACATGCCTGCCACACATCCTGCAGTTCTCTCCAACATCGCTGATACTCCCCCAGGCTCGGAGCTGCCATCCAAGGACCATGGCTCTTACCTGCACCTGATAACAAAGGCTCCTTCCAGAACCACACTACCACAGTAGCCTTCACTAACCACTGACCAAAGCATGGATACCCATCAGGGGCTCACACTTTGCATAGCACACCAGAGCTGGGATTCTGCTGAATGATACCTTTCCAGTCTATCTGCCCATCCAGAAGCTTGGGACAGTGGTGCTCACAGGGCCATTAGACCACTTCTGGCTGGTCTAGTCACAAGCGAGACTTGCAGCCAGTGTGGGCCTTTGAAAATCCACAGTCAGGATGGTGCAGCTGCCTGTAGCACATGCCCCATAGCACCTTGCTGTATCCTGCAGGTCTCCTCAAGCCTGGATCAGGGCTGTCTGGCACAGGGAGTCCCACTGGTGCTGCAAGCATCATTTGAAAATCAGGAATGACAAGGTGCAGTGCAGTGAGCCTGTTGTGTCACGTCTGTTTGACCCAGTTACCTTGTGTCATGCCCAGACCTTTGAAAATTGAGCCCCAGGTATATAGACAAAAATATGTATATATGGACTTTTGGACTTTGCTGATAACCATTCTTACTCTGGATTGCCGGGGATGTCAATCTGTCCGCAAGGGAAGAATTTAACCATCCCCAAAGGTGGGGCATACATGTCGAGACCCTGATTTCTTGGGGTGGGTCCATCTGTGTCACATGCATCCTCTGGCTGGAACTGGTGCTGAGGCCAGGGTAGAAGTTGTTGTTGGCCCTTTGTTCTGTCTTTGTGCACTGATGACGAAAAGGGTGCCCCTACACCTGAAGACGAACTGGGAGGACCTACAATGTCCCCAGGGAAAAATCTGGATTATAATTCCAGTTGGACTGACTGTTTTGTGAGGTTGAAGAATGCAGCTAACAGGAAACTGATTTGGGTGAAACAGCAGTCAGGCTTTGAACTGCAAGTAAATTGAAAACTAATTACTTATTTTTACAGTATTGCAGATGGATAAGGGGCTGCTGTGGTGGTATTTGCAAATATATTCTTCTTTTTTGTCAATTTAGCATGCTTTCTTGTAACAAAAAATGTAATATAATGCCATGTATTTGTACAATATTTGTTAAGAAGTTTTGGGCATGGCTATGTTTTTTAAACCACATAGTTTTTCTGATTTTATAGTTTTAATTATGTATGGCTCATTGTAGCAAACTATTTAATATGTTGGTATATTGCATGTTTGTATCCAGAATGTAGTCAATACGATTGTATGAGTGCTGATGTATTTATGTTCTCTAATTTTTTGTTTACTAGGTGATACCGAATTTAATCATATAGAAGCTGTATTTCAAAAGTCTGCAAGAGGCATCAGGCATATTCAAAGCTATCCAGACAGAAAATACACTATTAACAAGGCTGGACCATCCCCACACACAGTGCCTGCAACCACGGCAGCAAGCCAAAAGAATAATGACATTTTGAAACTTTCTTCAGGCCCCTCTTGCTTGTCTTTAAGAGCTGACCATACACCTTCTACCAACAAAGTGCAAAACATGAGACACCATTGTAGTGCAGGGGACTGGGGGTAAGAGGTGCTGGAAACATAATAATATTTGTACACAAACACTTGTTACATTAGACTGTGCCACTGATAGGTATAACTGCAGAGCAACATGCATTAAATCATAAGCTGTGTGTGTGAGTAAGGCTGACCCTATAAGTACACCTGGAACACTGATACCTGAAAAGTGTCACCACATGTAAAAGGCCCAACTAGTGGTACCTTGTGTATACATATAGTTACAAATTTAGAACCTTTTGGTATACCTGTGACAGACTCTTCCACATGTACAGATACCTGCTGGTTTGCAATCTAATATTTGGAATTTCTAATAACACAATTAAGATTGGTTAGCCTTGCAGAATCATAGTCATAAAGTCAATTTTAAATAATTCTGTTAGCTGTGACTGGTATACCAAAATGGTGGGTACTAGAAACTAATTCAAAAATTAGCTGTAGGAGGTGTAAAAATGTATATTATTCAAAATGAGGTGTAATAAAATTATTAATAGAATTATTCAACAAAAGAGAGGGTCATCAGAAACACTAGGCATAATATAGTAATCCAAGTATATTAGTAGTAGAATTTGAAGGGCTAAAAAATATTGGTTGACTACTGGCAGAATGAAAAAAACAGCAGAGTCCTTAGCACAGACACAAACCACAGCAACATAATCATAGGAACCTGGGTCTTACACATCATGTTGTGTTTGTGCTTGTTTGAATGATTGTCTTGTGTGTTTATCAAGCCAGCAGTCTCCTGAGTGCAAAGAAAATAGTGACTATGGACAGAGCAATTGTTATGAGTGAAAACTGTGAATGTGCACAGAGTGATAATTCTGATATTTGTAGGGGCTGACAGACAGCGAGGTATGTATGGCGCCTTTTCAAAACAACACAATTGATAATTCTGACAGTTGTGTTTGTGATTGTGTGCTTGCTGTGTGTGTTTATCAAGCCAGCAGTCTCCTGAGGGCCAAGAAAACAGTGGTTGTGAAACAGCGTGTTGTATGGCTGAAAACTGTGAATGTGTGCAGAGTAATAATTCTGATATTTGTATGGAACTGTCCGGTTGTGAGGAATGTATGGGGCCTTCTCAAAACAGCACACCTGAACACATGCAGATAGAGGGGCAGTGGTACCACAGACCATGAAGAAGATGAAAGACATTTGTAGTCAGAGGTCCCACAGGAGAGGGAAGATGATGTACCAGAACCTGTGTTTAGAATTAATAAATGAAGTACCCAGAAATAATTTTAATGGTACTGAGTATAGCCAACAGTTTCACTTAGCTAACCTAGATCAAATAACGTCCATAGACCAATACTATTCAGCAATCCACAGCTGTACAGCAGTTGTTGGACAGAATAAAACCCACTTTGGGTAATAATGATTTTGTACAGCTACACCTGAGTTGTGATAGCTTAAATGACCTGTGTACTCATTACGTCGGAACCCCATGAATTAAATGCAGATGAATTTTTAGAACATATTGCAATTTATTAAACAGCAAGATGGAGGTGTGTGCTAATGAGACATTAATGCTGGTTGTGACAATTGTACTGAAAAGCGTAGAGGCGTTTCCAGAGATGTCAGAAGCATCTTATCTAGCCACATTGTAAAGCAAAAGCAAGACACCTAGTTAATATTGTCAAATCAAGTAACACACCATGCCTTGCTGCTAGTTTAATTGCTTTACTACAAGCAAATAGTTGATGTGCAGATATTAGCAAAAGCTAAAGATTTACACAACAGGTGTAGGCTTCAGAACACACACTTGTAGATTTGAGCCACATACACCTATTTGAGACAGGCTAAATGTGACCATGTTTGTTTACTTTATAAACAAAGCTGGTGCATAGCAGAAGTTTCTGAGTTCTCTAATAAATGGGCTAATACTGTTTTTATGCTTTTACGAAAACCATAATTATGGTATTAAAAATCTCACAGGCTTTTTGGTGCCAGAGTATTAGTGAGCATTGTCATACCTTTTTTGCACACAAAGGTTCACACACATGCCCTAACATGTGCCATGCATGCAGATCCTTTGGCTGCAGTGAAGTGCAAAGCAAGGTGGTACAGTGCCCTGATTGCAATAAACACTGTAACTCCACAGACTGTTACAGGCAGCATAAATTGACATTCCCTGATTGTCATTTAACTAAAGTATGCAATCCATGTGGAAAACCTAAGGAGGGTACATATTGGTTTTCAGCCAAAGTGTCATAACTGTCTTACAGATGTACACCCTTTTAAAACCCCACTTATTTATATTCAGCCATTAAAAGACACCACCATGTTCAAGCAGCTATATATTTTATGATTTTGAATGCATGCAAGATGTCAGTGCTGGTGACTCTAGACATATTCCTAATTATATCTAGCCATTGAAAGAGGTCACAGGTGGGAATTTGAAGGCACTGACTGTGTTGCACAGTTTGTAAAAACTTTATTCAAAAGGGTATAAGAGTACACTTTTATAGCTCATAATGCAAAGGGGTGTGACAGTCACTTCATCTTAAACCAGCTTGTAAAAGAGAAAATGGAGGTGGAGTTACTGACTCAGGGAAGTAAACTGATGTCTGTAACTGTAACACAGCTAAAATCTGTTTTATTGACAGTTTAAATTTCCTACCTATGAGACTAGCTGCTATGCCACATGCGATGGGCTTTGAAGGAGTAAAGGGGTTCTTTCTGCACTTTTTTAACAAACCAGAAAATCAAAATTATGTAGGGTCTATGCCTGACCCCAAAGATTATAGTATAGATTACATGATGGCAGATGAAAAAAAACAGTTTTTGGAGTTGCATGAATTGCATAAAAAAGATATATTTCATTTTAAAAAGGAATTACACTGCTACTGCAAGTCAGATGTAGAGATTCTAAAACAGGCATGTGAAATATTTCAAGATGGTGTAGAAATGTTTCAAGACATTGCAGAGGAGAGGGGCAAATTGACCCTTCAGTACATCACTATAGCATCAGTATGCATGGCCATGTATCGATTTAAATTTTAGAGCCAGACACCATAGGAATTATACCGCTGACAACTATCACCGAGTGCAAGGGTTACTCACACCTGCCATACAGTGGCTTATGTACATAAATAAACAAGAAAATATTTCCATACAGCATGCTTTGAATGGCGGTGAAGTGCAGGTGGGTAATTACTTTCTTGATGGTTATGTTGTAATAGATGGTGTCCCTATAGCATTTGGAGTTTTAGGTTGCTTTTATCATGGCTGCAGTGATTGTTTCTTTGAAGATTTGTTTAACCCAATGCTTGGCACAACCTACAAACACCTATATTACATGACTATCAAAAATTAAACTTTCTCAGGCATGAAAGGGTATGAACGTAAGGGTTATGTGGAGCATGAATGGAAACAGCTGGTGTGTGAGAATCCTCAGTTGCAGGCCTTTTTGAAGTAGCTGATTTTCCTGAGCCCATAGATCCCCGTGAATCACTTTATGGAGGGTGCACAAATGCTCTATGTTTCATATTACAGTGCACAGCCTGGTGAGAAAATCCATTATTATGACTTTACCAGTTTGTATCCCTATGTGAACAAGACCAAGACATACCCATTGGGCACCCAGTGGGTTATATATGACAATTTCAAGGATTTCAGACAATATTTTGGGATTATAAAAGCTAAAGGGTATCCACCTCATGGTCTCTTTTTGCCTGTTCTGACCAGCAGGATAGGTGGAAAGTTAGTGTTCACACTGTGTCGCACATGTGCTGAGACAGTTCAGCAGTCACAACTATGTATCCATTCAGATGAACAACGATCTCTGGAGGGCACATGGTGTACTGAAGAGTTAAAGCTGGCTTTAGAGAAAGGTTATAAGGTGGTCAAGGTGTATGAAGTCTGGCACTACCAAGACAGGTCAGACAATCTTTTTACAGACTATATTAAATTACACCTAAAGGGAAACAGAGGCTTCAGGGTATCCAAACTGGTGCACATCTGATGTAGAACATAAAGCATACATCAGGCAGTACTATGCTAAGGAAGGTGTTGTTTTAGAAGAAGAAAATATAGCAAATAACCCGGCACAAAGACAGATTTCAAAGCTGTTTTGAATTCGTTTATTAGGGAGAAAAATTTATTGTGACCTAACAAACACAGCTCTTGTCAAGGATGCTGAAGAACTCTTTCAGTACCTTTTCATGGATCGCTACCATGTATCTAGTCTGTATGTCATCAATGATGATACAGCCTCAGTACAATGGAAATACACTGAAAACCACTATGCAAATGCTACCAACAGTAATGTGTTATTGCTGCCTTTCACACAGCTTATGCTCGACTTAAATTGTACAGTTTACTTTAATCATAATATGAAATTACTGTCTGCAGCCTTAAAGAAAAGGGCTTCAGCCTTCTAACAATTCTACATTGCTTGACAAATTTATAAACTTTCTGATCATTCATTATTAAATTATTAGAATACAGACTAATCACATCATTAAAGGATACACCTTTGCATCTATGATGTAAGAAAAATATACAATGGTGTCCACAGGTCATAGATGTTACATCTTGATCCTGTTTAGAGTTAAACAGTGTTTCTCTCACATTTTCCTGAAAAAGCAACAACTGATGGTGGAAAAAATGTAAAGTCTGGAGGAAATCCATAAGAGTTAAAAAATTCCCCAGTGGTATGGTCAGGTAAATAAATAGCTAACCAATGTTCACCAAGCATAGACCGGGGCTGTGTATTCACAACTAAAGAGGCTGGCATGCATGTAAGTCTCTCTGAAGGTAGTTGATTACTTGCAAAGACCCCCAAAAAGCTATTTCTGGTAGAAGAGTTGTTGTGGAGAAATGTGTCCAGTTGTTGAGTATTCACGTTTAATTAAAGTCAAACACAACATTTCGTCTTTGATTAATCTCCACAACATTATCAAAAACAGCATACACCATCATATTCACTGTAGCTGGTAGTGGGTCAGCAAACCATATTTCAGCTCTCAGGTTGCCTGAGTGGATTAGCGAATAATGGTCACTACAGTCTTGGTCAGGGCTTAGATCAAAAGCAAAAAGTGTGTACCCCTGACAAAAACCTACATGGTCTATCAGCAGAGGGCTGTCTTTCATATGTTTTCCACTTGCGTGGGATCAGACTGATATATTCTCTGAACAGCATTACCACTTGTAAAGTTAGGCTGCAGTGGTTTAGCAGGGACTTGTTCACCATCCACAAGAGGACTATAAAGTTAATGTTAAAATGCTTAACATTGAATGGGTTTTATTATACACACCACTGAAAGCATCATTATCTACAAGCCCATCACCAATAATTTAGGTATGTGACCCAAAACAGATTATCTTGGTTACATACACAGCTCCACCTGCTATACTGAACACTCTATGCTAACACCATCAATAGGGTACTTTGCATTAGCAGACTGTAAAGCCCGAGCTTGGCCAATAATGCACAGCTGGTGAAATTTTACCCTTTTTACATATATAGATACCACCTTTATTTGTAATTTATATTCTTCATTTGCATCACCACTTATTAAACAAAATTCATTCTTTTTATGAACAAGTTTAATTTTAACATCCACTCCATTCAAGAGCAATTTTCCTGGAAAAAGGTCTGGGTGAATCAGTCCAGCCAGTTCTACCATGTGACTGCCTGCTGTAAAAGCTGCTCACTTTTAAAACCCTCATTGGGCCCATTAAGAGCTATATTTCATGCTGCCCTGGTGTATCTTTATAAAATAATCCAGATGAAAATTGTGTAGACAGAGTGTCTAGCTGTAATTGAGCAGTGATTCAATAACTGCTCTGTAGGGGTAACTGTTATTACTTTGGCTAATTAGATGATCACCCACCACTATATCCACCTGGCTAAAACTGTTGCTAAAGGGTAGTATTAAGCTCCCTCTAGCCTGATCATCAATGTCACTACCATCAGCCTTAGTGATCTTACACAAAAGGTTATAACAAGGTGTTGTTTAGGTCAACATGATCTTCACCATTACCCGCCACATAAAACTCCAGAGGGGCACTATCACTTAAGGCTGACAAGGGTGGGATTTCGACATAAAGGTTTTTCTCTATACTGGTTTGGGTCGGTGGTAACATGAAGAGGTCTAGTTCTGATTTTCTACATTCTTGAGACATGCAGTGTACCAGAGACATGATTTAAAATAAGTCCCTTTGTCTGTTGCTTTTACGCTATTTTCCCTCCTTGCGCTTATGTTTCACAACTGTTCTTTTCTTTTGAACAAGCAGCCTTTTAATAGTGCTTTCATGGATCTCTGGGAGGGCTATTCTCCTTTTCTTATTGGTTCTCTTGTAAGCAACCATTCCTGCCCCATCTTGTGGCTTCTCTGGATCATGTGTTGTAAAGGAACTCACAACATTCCCCACTACATCTTTTACAATATTTTTTAGCTGCTGATTTAAGGTGGGGTTTCACTATCTGGAAACCTTTTTATAATAGTGGAACAGCTTTTCTAAATAAGCCTCTAAATATACCGCCTATGCCCGCACCATACATAACAGGGGCTCCATGAAAACCAGAGAAGCTATGATGACCAGCCTGTGTAATAGGCCACATAAAGCTAGGAGTCGCTGTACAACCTCTGTGACATTGTAGGCATTCAGAAGCTCCTTTAACAGGCAAATGAAGGCTTCACGATCACTTTGCCAAACAAAATAACACATTTTTGTCTTGATCATTCTTTATTACAGTAGTTATAGTGTCAAACTGATGTTTGCTGATTGGTAAATAATCTAGCTTATCATAGCAGATGGTTATGATGTCTTATTCTTAGCAGATATTTCCACACAACGAGTAGGGGACATGGCTGTCTCCAACTCTTTGGTGCTCAGCAATATCTGAATATACAAACAGTGTATAAAAGCCACCATTGATGTCTGCATAATATGGTACAATGCTTGACTGCACTTGTGGGATGTCAGGTGGTACCCCAAAATACTGAGCAAGATTATTGCAAGTTATGAAAAACTACCACAATATTTGTGGAATTTTATTTTCTGGTCCTGACTGTCATATTCTAGCCACAATTCTAGCTTTGCACTTTCCAGTGTCTCATTGATGGCTGCTGTGACATCTTCAACATTTTGATAATAACCTCTGGGGATCGATAATGTTAATATAGGCCTAGAAGTTTCACCAGCATAAAATTTCCCATCGTGTGATGTAATATTGTCCCATGTCCTTGGGTACTGTATTTCCGACAGACCAACTTCCCATAAACCCACTAAATTGATAGGTTTTGCTAGTTTCACAGTATAATCCGATATTGTGTTGTTGGGAAACATTTCAAAAGAGGTATTGCTAGGCAATGTAACATAAAAACCATTCTCAGACATTGTTTTACCACTAACGTCTTCACACAACTGCCATCATGTAAAACATGAATGCATCTTTATAATTTAAATCTCTCAGCTGTTTGGATTCTATCCAACTGTTAAATTTTGATGGCCAGCCAAGCCATTTCACTAAAAGAAATTGTTTCTTCCCTTGTGTTTTGTGTGAGACTATTTTCTCCACCCTGTATACACGGTTTGTTGTGTCTGTGACTTTCACCAATTCTTGATCATAAAATGTACCTCTTATTTCATCACCATCATAATCTTTTAATTTGTACACTGGTATAGGCTTAGGTATACATTCAGAAATCATGAATAACTCACTGGTAAAGTTTTGTTGATAACCTTTTTCAAATGTTTTCTTAACTCTATAAACACGCACATGATCACCCACGTGAAATTTGAAAGGTCTTTTCACTTTTGGTGCAAGATTTTTCCAGGTAATTAAAGAATTGTCATTTGTTACATTGACAGGCCTCATTTTGATGGACCGGTGATAACTACAATTGTAGGACCTTGTTAAAGATTGTAGGACATCTATGTACCTATACATATTAAATGCTGTAAAATATCTCCACATTTTTGTTTTCAATGTGCGGTTAACTCTTTCTACAATACATGCCTTAACATCATTTGATGTTGTAAAATGGTGTATGCTTTGTGATTTAAAAAATAATTGAAATTTAGCATTAAGAAATTCAGTCCCTTCATCTGTTTGTAATTTTTCAGGCTTGCAGCCCTCTCGTAGTATCATTTTGAAAGCCTCTGTCACCTCTGTTCCCGATTTATTTTTTAACATTTTAGTCCATGCATATTTTGACAGAACATCAATATCTGTCAGAATCAACTGGAATCCATCATTTTCTTTGGAAAGGCTACTCTTCTCCACCAAATCGACTTGCCATTGTGCATCAATGTTGTTAACAACTACCCTGTTTCTAAGAAATTGTTTCCTTGCAGGCTTGTGCATAGTGTAGGTATCTTGTAATGACAACCATTATGTTAATTGTGTGTGGGTAAGCCTTTTCTCTTGTTTTGCAGCGTCATGTAGTCTTTGAACGGCTCCTAAGCTACCAGGCAAAATAGGATCATAGTAAATTTTTTTTCAAGGATTTCTTAGCCATGATTTTTCTTAAACAGCACAAATAAGACACAGGCATTTTTTCCAGTCTTAATATTTTTATTATGAAAGCACACACATTGTACACATACATTATATAACAACACAAAACACGTGATAGCAGCTGTGCTAAAATTACACTATATGATAGTATAAAAACCACAACAGGAAAAGGCAGGCCTTGTTTTGCTGTGTTACAAGAAAATCTGATGTAAATTCAATCACATCTCTAACATCTTGCTGTCTTTGACATTTTAAAATAGAACAGCAGATCTCAATGCTGTAGGCCATAGCTACCAATACATGACCCTGAGAAACAAACTCCTGTTTTTCAAATATTAGTGGTAGCACATTTTGAACAGTTTCTAACACATTATTGTTTATACACACAGTCATTTTCATTATTTCACACCAAAGTGAGTCTTTTGTAATGTCATTCATCAAAATCTGGATAAACCGAAGTTTATCACCATTTATGGGACTGCATTGGTGGTGAGTAGCATAGTCTGAATTTGTATGGTTATCAATGTCTGTAAAATATTTTTCATTTTCTGCTTTTCAAAGTTTGTTTGGTGGTTTCCCATAGGTTACCCATCTTAATGGCTCTCACCACGTAGCCATGTGTTCCTCATCAGAACTTCCAATATCATACAAGTACATGTAATAGGGCACAGGGCTTCCTTTTTGCAGAGGGATTTTAAAATATTTTTTATGACTTCCTGAAGAAACAGCTTCTTCAACAGCTTTCTGTAGTGTTATACTCAACTGGTCATATAGTTCGTCAAGGCCTTTAGCAATACTAGGCAATGCTTCAAATTCTGTCAACCCATCATTAAGAGCTTGTATTGTATCAAAATAGGATGCTGTGCACCCAACCTTCCATGCTGTAGATTCCACTAGTAGCTTGATCCGTTGAGGGGAAATCTCTCACAGAGTTCAGGAAAAACAAGCTCCCAGTACCCCTCCTCAGGTCCTTATATACAGCTATGTCTTAGCTGTGATGGGTGGTCAATTGCACAGCCCTCACACTTTATCTTCAAGTCCTGTGCCATCAAATCTTGCAGTAGTTGTATTAAAATGCCCTTAACCAGGCCCAACATGATAGACTTTTCAGGTGATGCATAACTCGCAGCCCCAGTCACAGCAGACTTTTCGTCAGAGCATTTCTCAGTGTCCAGCACATCTGGCTCTCCCCGCTGTTCATCTGTATTAACAAGCTAATGAGTATCTTGCAAATGGAGGTTCATGAATTGTTCTATCAAATTGGGCATACCAGGGTCCACCATATTGAGCTCCTCTGGTGTGACACTAGCAGAAGTTGTAGGATAACATCAGCTAGGTTCATCCATCATAGCACATCCAGTGGCTGAATCATTGTTATCCTCATTGCTGCTCTCCTCAGGAACTCTACACATACATGAGCAAAACATGGCACCGGCAGGCTATGAATACTCAATGGTGTGTGGCTTTACCAACATCAAGTCTGGCTTGGACCCTCTGACAAGCCCTGACAAGCCTGAACAAGCCCAAATTTCCCCAACCCATAAGTGCGTCATAGCCCTGTGCCAAAAAAAGGGGTGCATTATATCTGGGGTGGGAACACTACGTAACATCTGGCGCAGTCAGAGCTGTGTCATTGGCACACGGGGTGGCACTACGTCATTTCCTGTGCTGTTGGAAGTGGATGTGGTGTAAGGGGTGGGGCTACGTCATATCCTGGGGGGGTCATTAAAAGCCCATCAATCATTTTGTCACTTAGTATGCACCAATACTACTTCCATGCACCGATTGACACAAATTAGACTGGCCTTTTCTAGTCTAGCTTTCAGAAATCTGGGGTGCCCATTTTAAGGGACTTACACCAAATATTTGGCACAAGCTGCCATAAAGTGGGATAAGTGTCAAAAATGCACCCACTCTTCTTAAATCAGGTTCAGGTGGTGGCAAACAGTTCAGCACAGCTGTGCCAGTGATCGGATTGACGTAGGGCTTGCACAAGCCCTGCATCTCCTTCCTGAATTGGGCCTATTGTGTTAACTAGTTTTAAAGCTAAAGGGTTTAAATTCCCGCTGTTTATGTGTTTGCAAAATCTTGAATATTGGTCTGCTTATAATTCATCTCTTTTTAAAGCTAGAGATCTGAAAGTTGGCACACATACAGATGTGCTATTGGACTTCAAATGCTCCAACATCTGAATGTTTGGATGAGTGATTCTAAAATTAGATGAAAAAACAGAAAATTAAATAGTGAGAGAAGATATTTTCCCATTTTTCATGGAGTGATGGATTTTGTGAGTTAATTGCCTTGCACACTGTCTTAATTTATTGGTGGTTTAAGCTCCTATTCACATTGACCATCCTCACTTAAAGCTCCACTAAATTCTTCTCCCACCTTGCTGCCTATTTAGTAAAAATTGGATTTTAGCAAATTATTCCAGTCATGATAAACAATAACAATCTAATTTCCATGTTGCTAGGCCTGTACCTCTTTCATTTCTATTATAGCAGCTGTCAGCCTCCCGGCTGCCTGTTTAGTAACAAATTAGGTTTTGCAGTAGTAGTACAGTAGTTTTATTTTTTATCGAAGCAAATCTAAAATGCTCAGAATGCTTGCACAATAAAAACATTCAAGACCACACACACACACATCTGTATAACCAACAGTAAATAGTAAACATAGCAATGACATACAAAACAAAAATATGTGCAATACATATTTACAACATTCTCAATAAAATAATACAAAATCTACCCATATGCCAACATCAAATAAATGTTTCTTCAGTATATGTCTGAAGGAGAGGAAGGGAATCAGTGGCATGGACCTTCTCAAGGAGCACATTTTAAAGGTTGGAGCAGACACCACAAAAGCCTGATCACTTACAGACTTTTATTTGCTCATTATTCATGTCATGGCAATGATGAGCTGACTTCTGTGTTTCCTGTCCCTGTACGTCTTCAAACTTCATCACTCTGTAGCATTCTTTAGCCACATGGCTTCCTGTTTAATAACTCTGCATGTCATTCATGACCACTAGCTGTCTTCTTGTGTTGTCTTGGCCTGTACCTTCAACTCTCTCATAGCATTCTTCAGCCATCTGTTTGCCTATTTATTAAATCAGCAGTGCCTCTAGATTTTTTTTCTAAAAAAGCTATTGTCAGCTACAGTTAATAAAATTGTTAGCATACCTGTTAAATATACTTTCTAGGTACCTCCTGTGCTGCACACCACAAGTTGTGTTTATTTTTATGATCCTAACCCTAACCAGGTTTACAGGGGCATTTTTAAGCCAAATGTGTCAACCATCTTTTTTTCTTGAGAAAAAAAAACTAAATTAAAACATTTATAAAATAGTTACATTTTGGTGGGACTAAAAATGTAACCACCAAATAAAACTAGAAGATGCCTGTAATATTTGACAGTGACAAAAGGTAGGGTAAAATGTTTTGCCAAGTTTCATTGCACTGCTGCTTTAAAAGTGGATTTGTGCATCATTTATTTCATGACAAAGATGAGCTGACTTTCATGTTGACTTGGGCCTGCACCTTTAACTTCATCATAGCATTCTTTAGTTACCTAGCTGCCAGCATGATGATTTTGTATTTCATTCATGACCATGAGCTGATTTCATGACTTTGTACCCAGCTCACTGAGGTGGCGGCTTGGCACTGTAAGGCAGGTAATATCAAATTCCAAACAACACCTTCATGGTGGCAATATATAGTTCAACCGTGGCATGCTAGTATCAACCAACAGCTTGGGTCTGTCAGATTGATGAGACTACCACCAGTTATATGCAGGGTATTCAGCTGCCATATTGTTTCGATCTGGCAGGGCTGTGTGCAATAAAAGCTGATCAACAACATAGGGTAAGAACCGTTATTATTTATTATAGGGGCACAGTAGTGCCACTATAGTTAGGGTTACAAGTGCATTTCTATGTTAAACTCTGATTTTTTCCACCTTTATACCATGGCCATCCCCAGATAGAATCACTCAAAATCTGGCATGCAATAGTTGGTGCCCTGGACTCTGGATCCTGTCAATTTGAAACTGCCTGTTGGGCACCTTCAAAGTTCTAGGTATACATCCCCAACATTGACATGCTGATAGCGAGTCCCTACAGAGACAACAGTGCCACATCACTGTAGGAAACACATTGGAACCCAGCACTGTCTGTCTGTTGTCCTGCACACTCCCGACTCAGCTCCAACTCGGAGTTGAGAATCCTAAGTGGGGGGGTGTGAGGGGCACAGCCCCCATGTGGGGGGTTTGGGGGTGAAGCTCCCTGAAGAAAACATTTTTGGCTTTTGCAAACCAGCAGCCTACTGCAAAATGCAGTCAACCTGTCGGTTTCGCTGTGGGGTCGTTCAACAAATATTTTGTTGATGACCAGTCGTGGATCCAAAGTTCAAGAAGATTGAATATGCATACAACTATGCATTTTAATACCCTTGTTTGCTCTCCAGTATCACAACATGGCTATGAGCTGAAACATGAAACTTTCAGATGTGTTAGAGTTTGGCCTAAGGATAATTCTTTGATAGACTGAGAAGTAGGCAATTCTTTCCAGCTTGTATGTTTGGTCTGGGATTTCTCAGAGAACTGTTTTGTCAGTGTAAGTCATGCCACGTGTAAGCTTTCCCTAAAGCTGGGGCTTACCTTGTGAGTCACAGGAGGAGCGAGGTGGGTATACCTGTGATAGCTACATCCTCTGACTGGAACTGGTGCTGGAAGTAATAACCTGAAACTCATCAGATGCATAGTTGTTTCAGAATTAGCAGTGAGGAAAGTGTAAAAATTATGCACTTCACATAGTGCATAGTGTATTATGAATTTGCACAGTGAAATTTGTGCAATTCTGAGAAATTTACTATGTGTATTGCCATACTATGAATGTACAATGCACATTGCAGTGAATTGTACTATGCATATTCCAACACTTTATGTCAAACATTCCCCGTAAAGTGTGAATTGTGGAGATTTTCATAGTAAAATTACCTACAAGTGTGACAAGTTGCATTGTAGAAGGTTGGAAATAAATAAAAATATAGTTTTTAAAAACTTTTTTTTCCCTCACCAATAGTACAAAAATAGTTGTGAACTGAAACATGTAACTTTTAGGTTCATTGTAGTTTGGCCCAAGAATGATTCTGTAATAGCTGGCTTCACAGAGAAATTGTAGGTCTTAAATTATTAAAAGACTAAAATAACAATTTTCGCACATGTGCAGTTCTTTGGTTCACACATTTCTCTTAACTGGATTTTTACAAAACTGATGCATGTCATTTTTCTGACACAGACACCACTATTGTGAGATGAGACACATGGTTTTGTGAGCATTAGTGGTCATGAAAGTGGGAAAACCAAGTGCAGAGCAGTGCTCATAATAGAATGTAACTGTATTCCTTGCACTGTGTTATTTATTTTTGTTGTTAAATCATATGTTTGAAACCTAAATTGTGCTTTGGTATTCATGACAGTGGAGTTAATGGAGGTGGTTGATGGGATAGGTGGAGTTAGGGTTCAAAAACCCTGACATGGCATTTTCTCATTTTTATCACTTTAATAATGAACACTAAATTTTGCATTAACTTATTTTTTTGTGTGCAATTTAATATTTGTATGTGTGCCACTGATAAATTATTGGTGCTGTGCACTTGTCTGATTTCACATGTTGCCTGTGACTTTGCCTTCAACTTCATCATATCATTCTTTTGCCACCTGGCTGCTTGTTTTACTTTCACATCATGACCAAGCACTCACTTACTGTGTATGTCCTGTCCTATATTTTGTGTATATGCTCCCAGTCTGCCTACTTGTTTTCAATTTAATACATGAAGAATTCTCATGTGGCTTGTGTACTGTATCCAAAATGGCTGCATACATTAAATACTGAATTTGGGATAGTTTAAGTAGATACACAGTGAGGGCAATGTATCATCAACTTATTATCTAAGGGTGGTATAGTGTAATCATCATAAATTAAGCAGATGTCTCTGACATTTGACTTAATGAAGTTCCTGAAGTACCTACCAACTGTTCTCCTGTAAATCAACATTTGTATGTGACACAATATGTACTATGTGACTACAACTATCATAGTCGGTACCAGTATCATGGAAAGGTACCAAAGCATGGTACATGTATTTCATCAATTATAGTTTGTGGCACTAGTATTCAAATGACAGCTGGCCATTGTTATGACTAGAGGGATGTGTTAGCTGCTGTCCCAAGGAGCAATGGGTTCTGGGGGGGTCAAGGCAGGGTGAGGGAGGGGGTGCAATGGGACAGGATAATGGTGAGGGTGCCTTGGGGCAGGATGGATGTATCACTGGCTGCTAGAGACTACTTTTCTAGGTTCAGGAAGAGTGAGCAGGGTATCAGTAGAAGCCAGGGACTGCACAGCAGTGATAGTGTGGGAGAGGTACAACTGGATACCAGGGAGGGTTTCAGTTTGGACAGGATGAGGTGATGCCATCAATGCAGGGGACTGCTTTACTGAGGCATGAGGGAAAATGGGACACTGGACACTAGGAACTGCTTGGCTTGGGAGGGGTGAGGGAGAAGAGCATCACTGAATGCAGGGGACTGCTTGTATTTGGGAGGAGGTGAATGAATACCACTAGATGCCATAGACAGGTGGGCTTGGGTCAGTGTTAGGGGAGGGGTGTCACTGGACAACACAGACTGTTTGATTTGTTGCATAGTGAGGGAGGAGGTGCCACTGGATCCTAGGGGCTAATTTACTCAGTGTAGGTGAAGGAAGTGGTGCACCTGGATACCAAAAAATGCTTGGTATGGAAACATGGCTAAGGAAACGGTGCCACTGAGTGTCAGGGAGGTGTCAGGGACTGCTGGGCAAGGAGATGCTATGTGGTAGGAGTACTATTGAATACCAGGAATGGCTTGGCACAAAAAGAGTCAACAATGCTGACTGAAGGTCAGCATTGTCAATACAAATCACTGCACACTTTTTATTATATATCTTTTTGGAATGAAAACTAATAGCAAAATACAAAGTTTATACATCAGATAGCTTTGAAGCACAAAGCAACAAAAGTAGCTAAATGCAATGTCAGGGTATAAAGTACTCTTGATCTTCCTAATTGTGTGGTGTGGTATTCCTTAAGGTTTGTATGATTGCTCAAAGTAACATTTATGCTATTCTAACTTCAGCACCATCTCATAAAGCATTGGTTTATGAGTAAATCTCCATGTTTTGAAAGACAGTGTTGGGGTAATGCCAGTGCTGCTTTGAGAGATTATTCAAACCTATTTGGATCACCACTTACCACACAATTACAAAGCTTCAGAACATTTTTGACCCTGACATCAAATTTTATCACATGACTTTGTGCTGCAAAATATTAGTAAATACATAAACCATGAGATCATGGGCAAGAGACATAAGTTCTGCAAGTAATTTTAAGATAATCTTGGTCCTACTGAAAGACGGAAAGAGGGAGAGAGAGAGAGAGGGGGAAGGATTTATATGGAAGTTGCATCAACCTTCCCTCACCTCCTCATATTCATATACCACCTTCAACCTAAAATACAATGCCTAGGGAACTCACAGACCAGCTCAGTCTAGCCTCCTGTCTCATGAATTCTATTTACTTTTATAAACCATATCCTTCCATTCCCAATCGCATGGCTAAGAATGTGGTGTGGACTCATTCAGGTTCCTACAGTATGTTCTGCCATGGTTCAGTGGAAGTGTGTCATGATACTATGCTTGTGACTCATGTTTGGAAGCAAACCTGTATGCCCACGAATGCATGAAGCCAAGTCAAGAAGTGATGCAAATGGCAGTGCTTCTCTAGCCAGGGAGGGTTGCTGCTGCATCTGCAGAACCAGCAACCCTGGTGAACCTCCTTTCAAAGGGGATGCTGTATATGAGTGTAGCCACAGTCAGTTGTTGATCATCACTATGAGAAGGGAGGTAAGGAGAAAGTGGGGTAAAGTCATTGTAGCTGCTGAATGGAAGGTACATCTCTGGCTCTCCCTCTTACCATATACAATCAGTCAGTAATGGGTCTGAGAGTTCATCTCATAGTGGGGGGGTACCCAACCCACCTCTAAGTACAGTGTAGTCCATACAGTTCCACAGAGGGTTAAAGAATAAATCTTGAAGCAAAAAACGTAGTGTTCTAAGCCAGTGGTGGGCCCAGTGGAACAGAAGGAACCTACATAAAAGTAGTAGACTCCATGTAAACAAAACTGGAGAGTAGGATAAATGGAGCAGTGGTTAACTAGTTAAATTTGGTATGGTTTGGAACAACTGGCAAAACCCTTAGACCCTGCTGTAGAACCCTTGATTAGGTGACCCTTACTGACCTACCATGGTGGGGTGCCCTTGCATTCATAGTTCATCCCAATGCAGGTCCTGTAACACATGGGATGTGTGGTTGCATGCACACCCTTGACAGATGGCAGGTAGTTGAGATGTGCAACACATATGGCACAGTACTAATTCTGGTTCAGCTGAATACCACACAACATTTGACATGCTCTTCCTTAGCAGTTAAGCCATTAACCTTAGCAGGGTTATATGCATTAGTGTAAGAAAAAAACAGGGGCAGCAGCACATAAGAACCCGACAATAGTCTATGTATTTAAATCAATTTATTGCAAAGAGCCTAGAAAATGTGCATACATCACAAGATACAACTGCATATATTAAAGAGCTACTGACGCCTCAAACAAAACTTTAAAAAACATAATAATTAGGTACAATTCTGCTTCATTTCCATTTATATTTTATATATTTCTCCTCATCATAATTTTTTACTAAGGAAATATGTATGAATATATGATCTTTATCCTTTAGAGTTCATTTGAGTTCATCTGCCTCTATAGCTTACTCCCTACTTCAAGTCATAATCCTCTGTTGTGATATCACAGTCTGTTGCCATGGGAGTAACTGTGAGGTTACAAGCTATGCCCTATGACTGCAGGTAGGGAGAAAGCAGCAGGAATAGATTAACTCTTCAGGAGCAAGATCCTATTTTCATATAAATGATGCCAGTAATAAATAATGAAGGGAGAAATACAGAATTAATGGGAAATACGAGCTTGACTGTGACTATATATTATGTTTTATTAAAGTTCACCTGAATGTGCCACCAGTTCTTTAAATAAATAAGATGTAAAACTTCATAAAGTAAAAGACTGCATATATAGCAGCACCAGCCAGGATGGAAAATAAAGATACATGAGAACAATCTTCATTCCTTGTGCATTCATTGTTTAGGACTAGCACACTATGTTAAAGCAGCAGTATTTGTTGTCAAAAAAAATCATCTTATCATTTTTTTAGCAAAAAATCTATTTCGGACATCCTTAGATTCATGTAGTAGTAAGTAAAGAAGTAATATGTTTTATTTCCAATTGGCATATGAATACAGACTATCCAATGGAACACAGCTCATTTTCATTGGGGTCCTTAGAACAAAATGTTACATTATATACAACCATCATGCAGTATACAAAATGTTTATCAATCATTGCAAAATGCTGATGTGTCACAGTTATAAAAAAAATACAAAAAACAGGTATGTATTAGTGGAACATGGCCACACTAAAATAATTAGGAATAGATCTTAGAAGTTCTATTGCCTTCTTATATCAAGACATTTTTGCCCCATTAATGCACATAATGGCAGCAGATATTAGAAGGTGGTCTCTCTTACCTTTCCCCATGTATTCTATAATACAAGTCGTAAATATGAATCTCCTACTGAGATATCTTTACTCATTCAAGCGACCACCAGTGCAGCTATCTTAGGCATGGTTTGCAGCAGCACAAAAACAAATTCTGAAATTTGTCTGGGATTCTGCAAAACCCAGAGTCCATAGTAGGGTACTATGAGCCAGAAAGAATTTGGGGGGAGTTAGCTTTACTCACATTAGAAAAATATTGGTTGGTGGCACAAGTCAAACTAGAGATACTATGGAGAAAATTCATATATATATATATATATATATATATCTATAGATATATAGATATATATACATATGGAAACATGTGGACACGGGAACAGACAACACCATCTCACTTCTGGCCTTTCTGTTCAATAGACAAGTTAGACAGGGTAGTCTCCTCAAAATGTTTGATGTGATGCAGGTCACCTTGGTGGCCTGGGATAAATATACAAAATTATAAAGTATAGCTAAATACTATATATCTGGAGGGTACTGTAACAAAGGTTAGGCTGGGATAAACAGTATTCCCCAGGCACCTTAGATAGATGGTTTAGGAGACAAGTTGATATGGCCTGCAATGCCTTGCCCAGTTATTAACAGGTGACATAATTAAAACTTTCAAAGAATGTAAAATTGAATTTTACTGAATCACATGGGACCACTTCAGATATTTTCAGCTCAAGGTCTATGTTTCTAAATCATTAAAACAGGAACTGGGGGGGGACATCACCTGAAACCCTCACCTTACTTTTTATGTTTGCTTGCATGCATGTGCAAGAAACATAGTGCGATGATCCAAAATGCAGTGCCGTACAGCTGAAAGAGAGAGCACCGCTTGAGTGAGCAGCACTCCCCCTCCCCACACGGATGTGCGCGCACATGCACACCATATACGTGCTCATGTGCTCCCTCCCCACGCACACACTGTATAGCCGACAGGGGTGCCCAATCCCTTGTCGGCTTCATGCCCCCACCAAAAAGTTGTGTAGGTGCCACACTGGGACCCCACCCCAGCATGACAAAAACTGTTATAGTCAACAGGCTGCCCAATCCCCCATCGGCCCACAGCTCCACCCCCAGATGTTAAGGTGCCACGCTGGGAGCCCACCCCAGCGCAGCAAGCTTGTTGTGGCCGTGGGGGTGTCCAATCCTCCATCAGCTCCAGCCCCCAAACAGCTTTTTCCAGCTGCCAGGCTGGGAGCCCACCCCAGCGTGGCAAACGTCCAGCTTCATATTAATAATAAAAAACCTGTAAACAAAAAAATGGTCCTCATAGTCTCCCTGCCCCACCCACCCACCCACTGTGCACCCTGCCTCCCCACACCCTCACCCCATACTTCTACTCAGAGTCTGGCGCTGATGATCTTGGGGACCGAACACCTCGCACTCTTCAAAGCCAACCGCGAACTGAGTAAATGTCGGTAAGCTGTATAATGTAATAAATAGGTTTTTTTTCAACTTTGCTGCATATCTCAGGCATTTTTTGGGATTTTGGCACCAAATTTTCAACATGGGGTTTTTGGGACCCCTCCTCATGAATTCTGTCACCGTCATGGCATTAATCGGGCCTGAAGGGTGATTTCACGGTCACTGCGCAAAATCATGTTTCAGGACCGATTAATGAAACGACAGTGCCAGTGTTCATAAGGTGGGCTCCCAAAAAGCCTATGTTGCAAATTTGGTGAACAAATTCCTAAAAATGACTGTTTTACGAGCGTGCGTTGTGCAGTTCCTATGCACACTCATAAGTTCGCAAATTTTTAATATTTGCTCTCCGGATTTTCAACATTACCATTTTACCACACTTCCTTATGAGCAGTACAACTGTCATTTTCACATCTCGATGAAAATGTGGTTCTCAGCAGATGTAGCACAATGCACAGTCGGTGTGTGGAAATCAATGTATGGGACACATTAAGAAAATCACAGTGACACTGTTCATGAGCAGAGGTTTTAAACTGGCTATGTTGAAAATTTGGTGACAAAAGTCCATAAAATGACTGTGTTACGAGTGAGCATTGCTCAGCTTCCATGCACCCTCGTAAGTTCATGAATTTGTAATATTTTCAGTCCAGATTTTCACCAGTGGCATTTTTCCACGCTT
This sequence comes from Neoceratodus forsteri, assembly GCA_016271365.2. Taxonomy (NCBI): domain Eukaryota; kingdom Metazoa; phylum Chordata; order Ceratodontiformes; family Ceratodontidae; genus Neoceratodus; species Neoceratodus forsteri. The sequence goes on along the minus strand of CM057458.1, from coordinate 996,548,317 downwards.
CCTTATGAACAGTACAGCTGTTATTTTTCACAACATGGCCGAAATGTGTTTTCACACTTTCAGCACAGAAATGCGTGGTTGCTGTAGGAAATCATTGTTCGGGACAGATAAAGAAAATCACAGTGACACTGTTCATGATCGGAGGTTCCAAAATGCCTGTGTTCACAATCTGCTGTAAAAAATCCACAACTAATTACATTACAGGTGTGCGTTGCACAGTTTCTACGCATGCTCGTGACTTCACCAGTTTTTTTGAATATATTCACTGCAGATTTTCAACTTTGCCATTTTTTACACCTCCCCATGAACAGTACAGCTGTCATTTTTTAAATCCTGTTCGGAATGTGGTTTTGCACCTGTGGTGACAAGTGCCGTAGTCGCTGTGCAAAAGCAGCTTTCGGCTAACAAACTGATATTGCCACTGTTCATGAGGTGGGGGTCACAAAAAAACCATGTTGAAAATTTGGAGTGAAAATACCAACGAATGCCTGAGGTGTTAGGGTTTCCGACCATAACGCCCCACCCTGTAGAGAATGACAGGCATCAGGGCTGTGGCTTGGGACTGTCGCTGCAATGCTTATACCATTCCGCTTCCCACGCACACACCCTGCAGTCACTGAGAGAGATTGAGGTGTGCCTTGGACTCTTTGGCCCCAAAGTTCACCCCATTCTCCTATACTGCACCCATCTCACCATATTTCCTGATGGAATGGGGTGCATATAAGGGCCAAAGACCCTAAGGCACACCGTGATACTTGTTGGTGTCTGCAGGGTAGGGTGGTGGAAATGGCATGGCTGTTATGCCTGACGCACCGAAAGGCACACCTCAATGCATGTCAGTCTCCGCGGTAGTGCTGGGTGGGGTTGGCTTCAGTTCAATACTTCACTGCCCATCCTATTATGCAGCTCTGTAAATCCTACACTACCAATGCCAATGCCAGCAAGCAAATATTCGGCATTGACAAATGCTTGTTTTATTGGCCACAATACAACAGAAGTGGATGATCACGTCACTCTATCAATTCTTAACACAGGCCATAGAAACACGTAGGAGAAATGGCAAGCTGAGACTCACTTTCAGGTAACCCACAAATATTAGGGAAGGATTTGACAAGCCACCCTTAAGATGGCCTCCTCAGCCATATGGCACAAGTTTGTATATAAAGTGCATGCTCGTATTTTTTTACCCTAGTTATAAAGGCCAGGTCGGACACAAGGGCCTCCACAGCATGCTGGGGGTGGCTAGGGAATTGAGTGCGACTCACAGTCATATGTTTAGGTTCCGTCAAGCAATTGGGGAAAAGTGAGGGATGCCTTAAATAAAATATTCACAATAAAGGACACCCCCATGTTCTAGCACATGATTTTGAGACTTAACCCAAAAGATGTGAGGGAGCAGAAACCTGTTACCTGTGGAATCTATGTATATCAGTGGCTGCAAAAGTTGAAACTAGAAATGGCTACAGAAGATCCCCCACCCCATGATGGGTGACTGGGAGGAGGTGGTTTCCCAAACCTCAGAAATGGAATGCTTCCTTTGTAGTCAGGACAGAACACATGCTTACTTAACCAGATGGAGAAGGAGGAGTTAGCCATAGATAAAGAGAATCTAACAGAACAATATGAGACAGAATGAAGCTACTAACTAGGTTCCCATTTTTCCTACCTGATTGTGGGTAGAATATAAAATGGAGGGCACATTTTACTGTATAAGTAACCCTTCCTCTCAAGTGCAGACCAGTTTATGAAAGCTTTTGTACTAACTCTTTTAGCTATTTGTCCTCAGATAAACTGGACTTCAAGTCTTTATTATCGGGGCCAACCCAGTGGTGCTGAGGGTTGAGGCGCTGGACACCACGCCTCACACCACACCGGTGACCCAGGTTCGGGGAACAAGCCCAGACCATAGGGGTCAGGAGGGAGAGTGAAGATTGAGCATCTGGAGAACTGCTCTCCTCTCTCAGGGAGAGATCCTGGGGTAACCCGGTGCAGCAGCTGCCCCCAGTAGAGACCAGTGGCACTGCTACACACTCGGGCTCGTAGAAGAAAGGGAAGATGTCAGGCAGCTGCCTTCCGGACATGAGTGGGAGCACTCATATTACGGGCTGGGCAGCATTGCGCATCCCATGTTGGGGTTGGTGTAACAGGGCCTGAAAATGGAAAAACCCGGATCAGAGGGATAGGTGATGGCACCTATCCTCCACGCCCAGCGCCAGATCTCACTCGGCTGGCCCCTGGCTAGCCTCCACCTGGGCCTTGCCTGCTTGCCAGAGTCTGCCTTCCTAAGGAGCCCAAGAAGAAGTCGAACTACCTCCTCAGTGGGTTAAACCGGGGATGCTGGCAGCAGGGGAGGGAGAGAAAGAGAGCAACAGACCGTACAGGATCTGAGACGGCAGGAACAGGGATGGGATGCCTGAGAGAGTTCCCCTGAATCTGTTATTATTCAACTGCCCAATGATTGAACTACAGAGTGGTTTCTTACTAGGTCCCTGTTGATCATGGCCTGTCACTCCACAGGATTTGTTAGATAGATAGGTTAGGTTATTTTATCATAAAAAGTAAAAGATTATTTTATGGGAATGCACAAGGTTTATATAACATGATGTAATATACAGTATGTTTCTTGTAAAAGTGATCATATTTGCTCCTGTTCTTCTAATGAGAAATTGTATAAAAAAAACACACTTTCTGGTCCTTGTGCTACCTCCTGAAATGAAATTTGCCTCTGTCCTGTTGCACTAGTGTCTTGTTCTACTCCAGTACTCATGCTCACTACTATGGATTGTAAGGATGGTGAGTACTATGGAAGAGCAAGGAGGGAGGTTGTTTTGATGAAATATATTGACTAACTGATGTGAAGGTCAAACAACAAATGTTTTCTTTTTTTATGCAGAGAAATTAATGGAATGTGTCATATAACTGTTAAGTAGTAAGAGGAACCAACTCTGTTAGCAAGCGCAGTCCACATCTGAACTTTAACAAGTCAGTATAGTGGTGCTTGGAATCACTACAGGTATGGTTAAAACATCACAATTGTGGAGGGTACAGGAGTTGTACTATTGCAACTGGTCTTATATAGAAATGAAATTCAAGTTACTAAAACAACGTAAAAAATGTTTTAACAGATTTATCACTGAGGGCCTCAGGAAGTGGCATGGCCACAAAGCCATTGCCCACTTAAGTGAGAAGTCAATAAAAGGAAACACATTAAGAACTGTTTTTGTTTGGAGGTCATCTTTACTGATTCACTGGATTCATAATGTTTTTGGATGACCTAAGACTTTACAATTGCTCCTGAACAAGGAAAGGGCAACCTGAACCCACAACTAGTGCATACTAGCAATTGTCATAAATGTTGAACCCAATTTCTGTGATGCATATTACGTACTGCTATTGAAGCATTTCAATGAAGTATAGAAAGCAGCTATACATCATATACAAATAAAGATGCAACTGAGTAAAATATACTTTATATAAGAACATCTAAAAAAGTCCCAAATAGATTCTGTTTTTAAATATGGGACTTATTAAAGTTAATATCATTCCCCTCACCTCGAAGGAGAAATAATAAAACAGGCTACTACACAATTGACAAACATCCATTATTCACAATTAGACTATTTTAATGGGAAAGGATTCTTTAAAATGCAGCCAGCCTACATCTTTCCAGGATAGCATGGCAAATACTTCTTTACAGATTCCATGAGCCATTTTTGCATCTTCTTTAACATTACTGGCCCTTTCATAGGTTTCAAATTACAGGAGATAAAATGCTATGCTTTTGTGCCTTGCTAATAAAATGCAGATCTCCCAGTGTTAGTCTTCTAGGGAGAAACATATTTTACTCCTCCTGCCAATCTTAACCATGCTTTAACTTGCTTCTGTTCTAAACTAACCTTTATATAACTAGGAACCCAGTCTTTATAACATGAAAACATAACATGTATAAGATGCATGTCTTCTTTCATCTATCCTTAGCCATCCCAACTCCAACGGCATCTGATGGTGGTGAGTCTCATGGGGGTGAGGGGGTTGAGGATAAAGCTGTCATTTCTGTTGTACATCACATTCAGCTTTGACAGCTCCCTCTCCAACTCCTCCAGGATCAGCAAATCTCCATAATCAGATGCAGGAACAATCACTGAACTGACATGTGCTTTTGTGACTCCATTGGTAGACATTTTTTAATTCCATATAGCATTCCCCATCTTCATTCTAGGTTTGAGATATTTTCATCTACATGAATGCCACCCTTACATTCATTAACCAGCCATATTCCTAAATATTTATAAGACTGGACCTGTTGCAATATCCCCTTTTTTCTTGTTGTACAGTAATTGTCAATGATTCTTCAACCAAATTAATGCTAGTTGTACCTCTGAATAATAAAGTTAGGATTTTTTTTGCATTTAAAACAAGTTTATTCCTACAAAAGAAAGACTGTATGTGCTCTGGTACAATTTGTCAAGCCATCTCTATCCTTTTCCCAGCATCACAAGTTGTACATGGAATAGTGTCATCAGTATAATGATTAGAACTTAATGTTTGGGTTGAAAAAACTGAGGACATTCACAAGAGCATTAAATAACAAGGGTCCAATATTGATCCATGAAGATAATCTGCGCTACTTGAGACAAGAACTCCAAATTAACCAAATGCTGACTTCTTGATATATCCTGCAAAACATTTTATTGAACTGAATGACAAACCCAGTGCTTAAAGCCTAGACAGGAGAGTGTTATGGTATAGAGTGTCAAAAGCTTTGGAAAGATCAGTAAAATGACTTGATAGACATTCTCATGTTCAGGGCTTCCTGGATGTTACCCATAGCCTTGATCACAGCTGCAGTAGTACTGTGTTTTGAATGGTACTCAGATTGGTAATAACTTGAAACATTATTATGCAAAAATAATTTCACCTGAACATTAACAATTCTTTCTAGAATTGTGGCTACTATTGAAAGCAAGGAAACTGGCCAGAAAGTCTCTATATCTGATCTATCTCCTTCTTTATAAATTGGTATCAACCATCTTCCAAGCCACTGGGAATTCACCAGTGGTCAGAGACATCTTAAAAACATAGGTTAATAGCAATGAAGTTGCAGAGGCAGCATCTTTTGATAGCAAAGATGGTACAGTATGGTATCTTGTCCCCCAGCTTTGGATGCATATATCCTGTCTAGTTGTTTCAACACTTCTACTTTAATTTTATTGAATATAAAGATATTCTGAGATGCCTCTGAAAAAGAATGGTAAGTAAAAGACTTACCAAGGGAGCCATACTTGGTTTTGGTTCCATAATCTTTTTAATGCATTTGTGCCCATTTTAACAAAACAGTTGTTAAATTCAACTGCTGTTCTTGGTCCCAACAAAATATGCTGTCTCCCTACCTTGAACTGTTTAGGACTCCATTTTTTTCTATTTTACAGTCTCTTTTGCAGTTGGAGAGGTAGACAATCTCAAAGTTGTCAGTTTTATAAAATTACACTCTGCAGTTTCTGATAGTAAATGATATTTTATCATCAGTCATCGTAATTCCACTAAGGCTCAGTTTCAATACAAATTAGCACCTGAATTGGGAAAAGACCAGGCCCATGTGTTTAGACCTGTGAAACATTTTACATTTGTTATGTATACCAAAGTAACCATTCCACAAAATAGGAACAATATATCCACCCCCCCACCACCAAAACACATCCAGTTTTCAACATAATAAAACTAGCAAGGAAGTTAAATAGAAACATTTCAAAGCAATAATAACCATGAAAGATTCATCCACAGTGTATTTTTAGATTTCTCAGATATTCTTAAAACACCTTTTATGGCTAATTTTGTAATTAATGACTCATGTCATTAAAATGGCCATTACTCGCAATTGTTAAAAAATCTCTTCCATTGAGGTTACCTGTTGAATATACATGCTAGATTCATACTGTTGCTGTATTAGGATGGTGTTACCACATGTTTCTGATTTTAAACAGCACAGCAATGTAGCAATTTAATTTCTTCTTGGTTGCTCTACCTGTTATGCCCCCTGTTCTCTCTCTCTGTTTTAACAGCTCGTTAATTCTTTAAGGTACCACTTTTTCTTTCCTGGTACACTTGTTGTTGCCTAGACAAACCATCTGCATTGCCATGCTGTATCCCACTGTGGTGCATGATGTCCATGTTTTAGAACTGCAGCACCAGGCTCCATTATCACAGTTTGGAGTTTTGCCTGCTGGTCCTGTGGAGCCATACAAGGGGGTTGTGGTCGGTGACCAATGTGGATGCACTCCCATATAAACATGATTTGCAGCTTCTGCAGAGACCAAATGATATGCAAACACTGTTTCTCAACTGTGTCACAAGCCTCCTCTCTTGACAGCAGCATCTTGCTCAGGTAAACAACTGGGTGTTTCTCTTCCATGTGCATAACATAACTCAGAACAGCCCCAACCCATTATCAGATACAACCATGTGTGCAATGAACATCAGAGAATAATCAGGGTCATGACCACAGGTGGCCTACAGGTGGCTGACACAATGCTTCCTTCAGTTGGAGAAATGCTATTTCACAGTGATCTGCCCACTGAATGTTTTCTGGCATCTTCTTCCTTGATGTATCAGAGAAGGGGGTTGGCCATTCTACTGAAGTTGGGCGTTAAACATTCAGTAGTACCCTACCATCCCTAGGAAGGACCATACTTTTCTCTTTGTTGTGGATGTGGCCCATCCCTGCATGGCCTCAGTTTTACTGGCTTAGGCCAAATATACCCACTGCCCACTCTGTGCCCAAGGTGTGATACCTCTTCCATCCCTATTTGGCACTTCTCCACCTTGATTGTCAGCCCTGCAGCCTTCAGTCAGTGGAGCATCTCAGTCAGGTGCCTGATGGAATCCTCCCATGTCTGGTTGTAGATGGAAATGTCATCTACATATGCCAAAGAAAACTCTCCTGCTCTAGACAGAATGTGGTCCATGAACTATTGAAAGGTTACCTGTGTGTTGAAAGGTTGCTGGCACATACTTCATCCCAAATGGCATTACTTGAAACTCAAATAGCCAAACAAAGTAATGAAGGCAAACTCTCTCTAGCTTCAGGGTTAGGGGTACCCACTGTCTCATCTGTGGTGGTCAGGTACATGACTCCTCCTAACCTCTCTAGTGCCTTATCTGTCCTGGGCATTGGGTATGCATCCAACTTCATAGAAATGTTGAGCGTGCAGTAGCTCATGCAGAACCTTGTAGTCCCAACATTCATTGCAATCAGTATCACTAGGGAGGTACAGGGACTACTGGACTCCTGGATTACTTGAAGAACCAGCATTTCCTTGTTCTTCCCCTCATGGCATGTTTCACTCCCTCTGGGACTCTGTAGGTTGGCTGCCTCTATGGGGTCTGGGACCATGTATTCACATGATACACCACCAGTGTATTATATCCCAGTTCCCCGTGAATGTTTCCCAAAATGTATACAGCACCACACAAATTTCAGCAGATTGGGCCAGTGTCAGCAACCAAAGAGAGTGACAGTGTCCACTGAGGATTCTCCTTTAACCATTCCCAAGAGATCCACCAGAAGGTCTGCTTCTGCCTCCTCCTGCTCTGCATAGCAGTGCACAGCCAGGACCATCTCATCCCAGTCATGGTGGGGCTTCATAATGTTTATGTGGTGATTTTCTGCTTGTGCCTACTGTTAGATAGCTCCTCCACATAATTAACATCATTTACCCTCCTGATCATCAAGTAAGAACACTCCCAGGCCACCTGTAATTTATTCTGTCAGACAAGGATGTGTACCATCACCCACTGCACCACTTTGAACTCCTGGACTCTGGCAGCATGGTCATAGCACATCTTCTGTCTCTGTTGTGCAGTGCCTTGGTGCTCCCGGGCAAACCCCATGAACTCCTTCAGCCATGACCTGAAATTCAGGATGTACACCACAACAAATTTCCCTTGGAGAGCAAGCTCCGACTTCCATTCGTCCTTTACCAAATCAAGTGGACCACTTACCCTATGGCCAAACAAGAATTTAAAGGGTGAGAACCCCGTGGACTCCAAGGGGACTTCCCTATAAGTGAATAGGAGGTAGGGTAAGTACTTGTCCCACTCTCTTGTATGCTGGTTGATGAATGTCCTTAACATAAATTTATGGGATGCATTAAATTGCTTGACCAGACCAATAGTATGGGATGGTATGGAAGGGTCCTGATCTGCCTCACCCCACACATCTCCCAAAGACTAGCCATTCAGGCAGATATGAAATTGGTGCAATGATGTGACAGAATCTCCTGGGGAAAACCCACTTGGCTGAATAGCTACAGTAGTTTGTTAATCACTTTTCCCCCCTCAATGGAGTACAAGGGCACAGCCTCTGAGTACCTCATGGTGTAATCCATGTCCACCAAAATATGCCTCTTGCCTGTGAGACTTGGGGTACTAAGGAGCCCCAGAATGTTGACAGCAACTCCCTGAAATAGCTTTTCAATTACAGGCAGGAGAACCTAAAGTTTCTTGTCTTGTCCCCAACCATTCTGACCCCTGGTTTCATGGACAAGACTGGCAATAATTTGCCATGTCTTTAAATATACTGGGCAAGTAAAATTGCTAGTCAGATGCCTTTTATGCAGCTGACTCCTACATGTCTGGAAAACGGTATATGGTGGGCTTAGGACAGAAGCTGCTTCCTATAATCCTTAGGAACTACTATCTGCTAGAGTTCTCCTGCCTCCTGTCCTCCTTTTGTAACCCACTCATGATATAGAGTCCATTCTCCCACTATGCCTCCCTTTTCTGTGAACTGTGAGAGTCACCTTCCACACTGGTGGCTAACTCCTTTAATTTCTGTAAAAATGGTTCCACTTACTGAGCTCTACACATCTCTTCACACCTGACCTTCCATAAAATGCAGTCTCTTCTGGCAGAGCCGCCCATGGCTGGGCTATCCCCACTCTGTAGCTGTGGCTCAGAACTGCTGCTTCCAGCTTATTCTTCAGCTACAGCTTCTATCTCTGAAGCCAGTATCAGAGCCATCAAAGTCACTTGTTGTTCAGGGGAAAGACAGGGTAAGGCAACAAAGAAAGGAAGGTGTCCAAATGAACAAAGAACACTTTGTACAAGGAGGTGAACTGGACCTCCTTGGCAACTAAGAGACCTACTCACATGTACATCTGGATATGCAAAACAATTCTCAATAAACTACCCCATTATATCACTGTTGGCCTCCATTGTTTATATATAGTGCTTATGCGCTAAGGAAATGTATTTATATCACTTTCACGGTTCCAAACTTCCACACATGTTACGGTAGGGCAGCACTGAGCTATGTCCTCCCCATGGTATGGAATAATCTCCAATCCACACTAAAACTCAGACTCTAATCCCATTAAACACCTTCAAAAGGATCATTCACAGATTTACTCCTGAATCCTGCCAGTGTACCTAAATCCTCTCCTAGCCCATCGTACTTCTCTCTTCCTCTACCCTCTGTTTTCATCCTCACCTGTTTTTGGTCCTTGGGATGCTGCACTTATTCTCTGTTGCTTGTTCCTGCTTCATCATTTTTGTTTTCCTTTTCCTTTCCTTGTGACTTGCAAGCTCCTTTTTCTTTATTGTATCTACCATGCCTCTTTGGAACTATTTTTACAGAATCTGTTTCATTGTTATTATGTATCCCAAGTGTTACTGTCTCATTAACTGGAAGATGTATTTAGTTCTACTAGCTCCTATTAACTGAGGTTGTTGTTTTACTCCTTGCCTTTGATGTATTTTATGTATCCCAAGTATAACTGTCTCCTTAACTGGAAGATGTATTTACTCCTACTGTCTCCTATTAACTGATGTTGTTGCATTACTCCTTGCCTATTTTGTATATTGTTTTATATTACTGAGTATGTTTTATAAGGGACCTCCTTGCAATGAGCTTGCTGAATGGATTTCATCCCTTCACAATAAACTGAACTGAACTGATATGGGTAGATGATGACTGCTCTTGATAGGAATAAAAGTTAAATACAATTATTTCATAACAGCATTGAGGCCATCAGGGAGCAGCTGGTCCTGGCCAGCCTTGTTCCTAAAAGTGGTGATGTGCCACTCTACCAGTTGTTTATGTAATTGGTAGGAGAGAAACTTCCCAGACTTCTACCCTCCAAATATATATGGTTTGTCCTCAGGAAGGCCAGTTCAGCTTGCAGAAAGAAGAGAAGAGAGAGTCAAGTTGAAACTGTAGCCCAGCTATGTCAGTAAAGAGGGTCATTGTTTTTGGGTGAAAAGAGTACTGACTGAATTTTCTTCTGCTTTTAGTTGTAACCCCAATGTTGCTAGCTCAGCTTCTGGTGACCTGATTCATAGGAAATAATACCCCCAAGACTGTAGCCTTAAATGCCTTCCACAGCATGTCTGCAGTGATGTCATCCCCATCCTTGACCCGGAAAAAGGCTGTGGCTTCATCCTTGACCCAATCCCCCCCCCCCACAAAAACCTGTCCCTGAGCAGGAGAGGGTCCAAACACCAATAAGAGAACTTCAGTAGCTCAGGGCTCCACTGAAAGAAAGTCACACAGGGGTGTGGTCTGATATCACAATTGGGTATATAGCCAAATGAAGTGTAGCCTGAGTCACCATGGAGGAGGTGAGCCAAAAATCCAAGCAGCTTCATTAACCATGTGTTGCAGAAAAAAGAGGAATGATCCAACCCAGTGGGATGACAGGTGCACCAAGTATTGGTTAGAGACAGTTCCAACATTAGGGTTTGCATCACCCTGGCCCTTGAAAATGAGGATTTTAAACACTCCCAGTCTGTCAACACTGGAATCTATGATGAGATTGAAATTGCCTCTGAGGATGATCGATGTCCCCATGTGAAAGTTCCCCAAGGTCTGGCATATCTCATGGAAAAGTCAGGAAAGTCAAGGTTGGGTCCATACAAGTACCCGGAACCAAGGAGCCCACTGGGTTGGCTAGTTGGGAAAAGCCATCTGCCCCTCCAGGTCCATTTGTTCACCATCCAGGGATCAGCAATAGGACTTGTGTATGAGGATGGAGACTTTGCATCACAGTGGTTCAAGTTCAAGTTTGTTATTAAAACTGTATGTACTAAACAAAAGTTAATGCATACAATGCAAATTAACAATAAATACTCACATACACAATGTCAAGACTGTTATACTTCAGAAATTAAAAAACTCCCTTTAAATGCAAAAACATAAAATTAATTTCTCACCCCATATATACATCATGAAAGTTTCATAAATGCATAATACGTAAACTTTCCAACTGACTAAATAGTTGATTTCTGATGAAAAAATCATGAATGTTCAATTAATTTGCTACAATCTTGATATGTACTGTACATCTATTTATATCTAATGGATTTAGCCAGGTTTTTCTTTCCTTCAACAGAGGGAACTACAACAGAACATGTTGTATTTTAATTCCAATTTCTATATAGCATTTACAAAGAGTATCAAGTCTAGTTCACAGAATATTATACAAAAATCAGGATGCCTCATATATTACAAAAATTTGAAGCAGGGGGATACTCCGAAACATGTCAGGCTGATAGTTGACTGTTGTTATAAATAAAAAATATTTTAATATATGAGGCGTCCTGATTTTTGGCTTGTGTGAGCTAGGAACTTGACTTGGAGTCTGACTAGTTGGTTCCTGTAGCACTGCAGTTCAGAGTGCACACTCTTTCTATGCATTTACAAGTTATATTGCCATTATTGATTTTACCATAGCTATATCAAGTACAAGCAGTTTTAAATTAATATACACAGTCTCATGCTACATATAGCAGCTCTATGTTTATCCTTCAAACAAAAGAGAGGAAAGTTCTTTTTTCCCCTTAAAACTCTTGTATTCTTTGTACTGAGTCAGATCTGCTATATAAATTAGTTTGTCATACATTCTTTGATAGAATTTGTCAGTAATCTTCTGTTCTTCCTGTTTTATGTATTGCTCACTATTTAAATGCTAAAAGGCTTCCAAATGTTTGGTAATCCAATCTAGTTAACTTACAGATCAGTTTATAAAACCAGCTGTTTTTATTTTGTGTACTGCAATTTTCTTCCCAAATAGCTTTTAGAATGCTACACGTGCCAGGGACAATCAAGTTTCCTCACCATCTGACTGCTCCAGTGTAGATTCCACATTCTAAAGAAATTACTTTACCTTCTATGACTAACAGTGCTGTGGTTGTATCAAATGGTATAGATAAAATATTTCTATAGATGTTATTTTTTATGATTTCTAGACTCTTGATTTCTTTATATTTACTTTACAGTGCCCAACTTTTACCACCATATAAATTTGGATATTCACCTTTGCTTCATATGTGTTTGTTTTCATTGCTAAGAAGGAATTCCTTGCACATTTTCTGCCAAATCTAGATTGGTAGCCTGTGAGGCCTCTTTCTCTACTTCCTCTGTATGTGGGCTCCAAGTAACTGGACTATTCATTAAGAGTCCAAAATATCTACAGAATGTAACAAATTCAAAAAGCACATTCTTAACTGTTAAACCCCTATTATTTGTATTATGTTTACTTAGTATCATCAATTTGAATTTATTGGATTAATAGTGAAATCTAATGTTTGTAGATGCTGCATTGTAAGCTTCAGGACCCTTTCTAATCCATTTTCAGTTGAGAAATCACAACAATATCATCCTCATAGCAGAATATAGAAATGCTCGTGCTTCCAATTTTCAGAGCATACAGTATGTTTCTATCTTCTCTCTCTTATTAATGAATCCATATAAATATTTAGAAATAACCCCACATTCTGTGTGGTGGGCAGTGTTTTTCCACTTTACTTTTGTGAGTTTTTTCCAGTAATTTTGTGTGAGTGCATTAAATTTTATTTTAATGAAAAATGCACTAGTGATATTCCACTCTTCATTGCCTACACTGTGGAGTCCTGTTTAAAGTGTATGGAACTTTGGTTTTATCAGTCATTAATTAATCCTGTCACTGAGCCTCACCCACTGTATCACTGTGGACTCTGGGGATGGAAAACTGGATTGTGCTTCAGAGGGGGAGGATGGCCTTCCCTCCTGGCCCCACCATGGGATGGGGGGAATCCATGGGGATTCTCCACCTCTCAGGTAAGTCCCTGGGGAGATGCAGCATGGTGGGATCACCAGGACAGAAATGAAATGGAGCCCAGCCTATCCTGGCCCCAAGTAGGGAAAAACTGAACATGGGGAAAACAATTTCACAATGGGATAGTGTATGTACCATCCAGATGTCAATGATTCTCATATAGTTCCTGATTACTTCCAACCTTGGCATTAAACTCTTTGGCTAGCAGTATCATTCATCCTTGGTAGGAGCTCACAATAACTTGTATTATGTTATTAAGTAGTTGAAGTGGGGTCATACCTAAATGGCAATATGCAGAAGGGGGTACATAGGAATTAGTTAAGATAAAATCAAAATCATCTTGATCTACCACATGTACATACAAATGAAAAGGGGCCCCAACATCAATAATTGTTGAATTTTTAAAAATGGTTGTTGATACCAGGGAAATATGCTCAACTTTTGCCCTACCCATCCTATTGTTTTTATTTATTTATTAGCTTTTGTTTACCTGGTAAGCACAGCTAGACAAGGAATCCCTATTTTCAGGTATGACCCAGGAGATTACAGAACAAGGTTTACAATCAGTGCAAGAGTATTACAACAAGGTGAAATACAGGCAATGAACAGGATGAAAATAAGTAAAACATTTACAGGATGAACAGGTAAGCACAGGCAACAGTGGTGAGGATAGGTAAACAATAATGACATTTCATGGTAAGAGAGAGCATATTAAAGATTTTAATTGCTGATCTTTCATGAAAGTATAGCCCTGCATCATAACATTTTTCTTATTTAGCCAGGATTCTTGATGCAAGATTATGCCATTTTAAGTGATTTCAGAGAGCCACATCTTATCATTGTATTTGTCTCCTAGCCTTGCGATATTCCAGCTGATCAGTTTAATATCCTTAATGTCCTGCACCCACTGTCAGTCTAAGTGTATCTGGAGTACTGCGTGCAGTTCTGGAGATGCCTCTCTGCAAAGACATAGACATAGTGGAGGCTGTTGAGAGGAGGGCAACCAAAATGGTGCAGCATCTGCACCAGAAGTCATATGAAGAGAGACTAAAGGAGCTTAATATGTATACCTTTGAGGAAAGGAGGGATAAGAGGGGCATGATAGAAACTTTCAAGTACCTCAAGGGAATTAACAAAGTCCAAGAGGATAGCATCTTTCAGAAAAAGAGATGTGCAAGAACAAGGGGGCATAATTTGAAGACAGAGGGGTGATAGCTGCGAGGTAATGTTAGAAAAGTATTTTTTCATGGAGAGGGTTGTGGATGCATGGAACAGCCTTCCTGAGGAGGTTGTGGAGTCAAGAACAGTGGGAGAATTCAAGAATGCATGGGACAGACATAAAGCAATTCTAGTGGGGGATAGGAGGAAATAAGCTGTTGGTTAACTAGAATCTGCAGCTTATCCATCAGGTAGGGAAATGGGCAGACTAGGTCGGCCAAGTGTCCTTATCTGCAATCAGATTCTATGTTTTGTGTTTCATTGGACTCCATACTCTGTTATGGATGAATCCTCTTGAATTGAACTTTCAGCTTCACTTGTTGATTCTGAAACTTATAGAATTATATTATTAATTTTTGGGCCCTTTTGTTTTCTACCTCAGTCTTGCTACATTGTTTCCATAATGCAAATTCTTCCAATTCCATTAACATATGGACTGTTTTCACCAGTTTCATATATTCAGAAACTCTTGTTTGATTTTTGTGCATAGCTTTTTGTACAGTGGCTAACTTTTTCACTGATTGCTGGAATTCCAGGGTGTTTTTTTGTTTGTTTTGTTTGTTTGTTTTGTTTATGTGTTTCTTATCTGCATCTTTTTCATGGTTTGTTTTCTTAGCTGATGTTTGTCTTGGTAGCAAGGATTGTACTATACTATTCAATTTTATCCCAACTGGTTTAGTCTTGTTTTACCTTTAAGAGCTCTGTCCTCATCCTAGTATCCTGTGAGGTTACACAAATAATCCTCAGCAAGTCTTTGGTTTTATATCTACAGACAGACCTTATGTTCTGCCAACTTATTTTGCTAAGGTGCTTTTATAAAGACTGTAAATCATTATTTTTAGTGTTTCTGCAGTTTACTTTTTGCCTGTTTTGCAGTCCACTGTAATACAGAGTTGCCAGTCGGTGTCCTTTTTAATTTTGCTCTTTCTGTCACTTATCTAGAATTGATGTTTCTCCTAAGTGTAATATTTTGCTATCCCTATCTTTTATGTATCTTGTTTTAATCTCTTTAGCACAATTTTTTGTTTTCTGTTATAATCTTTCTGTCCTCCTGACCTTTGTCCATTTATTGGACTATCCTGCTTTGTTACTTGCAAAGCCTTTTCTAAGACTATTATTTTTAGTCGAGTCTTACTTTAATATTCTTATTTACACCTCTGTTTATTCAGCTGGTTCGCTAGTTCTGCAGCTTAACCTTCTCCCTATTTGCAACTTCTCTGCTATGTCATGTATATTACTTCTATTGTTGTTACTTGCTGCTGTTATTTGTACTTGTTCTGTTCCAGCATTCAAATTATCAGAATCTTGCTTTTCCAGCTGTCTTTGATTTGCTTCTACCAATAGGATTAGTAGCAATACCATTTGAGTCAGGTAGTTAGCATTTTGTCTCAATTCTAACTTGACCTCATGCATTGCTGCTAAAATAAGTTCTGTCTCAATATCCCAAAAGATGTGCTTAATATCATTTCTATTACTGGGGCTGATCTGAGACTCTACTGTTTCTTTACTACCATGCCAATAATGTGGTAACTCAGGTGGTGACTTTGACGGAGATTATAGACTTAATCTAGCAACATAAGAGGAGATAAAGTGGTCAAAGATTTGAAGAAATCAAAACTTTCTCTCCTCTATAATTTTATCAGGGCTTATCTTTTCCTGCAGGATATCTATAATTTTTTTATTTACATTTTCATGCATCTCCCTGCTTTTATTGTTCTGTGGATGTTGCCTTCCCTCTTCTGTGTTATGCCACCTACTGCTTCCCTTTGTTTCTGTATTAGCCCTTCTTGTTCTAAAATTCCTTCTTTTATAAACTAATTCTTTCACTCTCAAGCTCTCTTATTTCCACAAGAAGGGGGTGATTAAAATTTGTTTGGAGGGATCTACCTGCTCTAATTGTTGATGATTAGCTATATGGTAATAAAGCACCCTTAATTAAAAACACTTCAGCTTGCTTCCCCAGTGTCACCGTCCTTCTTCAAAAACTTGTTTTTGCAGTAGTTTAAAGAGACATGCAACTGCTTCTGCCAATGATCCCCTAATTTTCTGGCCTTGTTTATCCCTGCCATCCCCTCATTCACAACTATATGTCCCTGGTCCCGTCCCTAATTTTTGCCTCAAGACTCTCATCTGTCTGTCTTGTGTTAACTTACTGCCCCAATAAGTGATGTTATTCCCCTTCCCCTGACCTTCTTTCCTTCTTACCTCTTCTATATTACTTTCTACACACAGTGTAGATCCTGCATATATACGGTGTACACTCTGTGTATTTTCTTAAATATTTCACCTGACTATTTTGTAATTTTTACCTGTCTGTATAGTGTACAAACTTGTATGCTGATGTGGATACCTTCCATGCCCTGTACTCATTGTATATATCTGTATGCTGTTTGCCAATGAAGCTCTGTGAATGTATCATGTTGCCTTTTGTGAACCTCTTCCAGGTCCACCTTGAAAATTAGTTTATCTCAATTGTGTCCCACCTGTTAAAATAAAGATTTGATTGATTGATTGATAATTCTGATGCATTTTTCTCCATCTACAAGCTCAATTTGATTTCATGGGATCACCATGTAATTAACGATTTTCCTTTGGGTGTTACTAGTATTAACTAGTACCTCTTTTTCAGACTGACCTTGTGTTTTAGGCCTGTTGTTTTTCTCTGGGGTAGGGACTTTCTTTTTGGAAAGCATTATAAATTAATCAAGTACCAGAAGTCGAAATAGTATTAAAAATAATAGTTAAGATAACACAATCTAAAAACACAAACTAAAGTGTATTCTTCCTAAGAAAGTTCATGACTTCTAGTTCTTCTTCAAAAGTGAATTCTTAATATTTCCCCAGCCATAAATCTGCTAAAACAATCTTTCAGTCTTTTATACTTCTGAGCCATCAAGAAATACAAAAGTTACCTCACCCATGCACAGGATGAAAGACCAATGGAAAAAGTCATTCTTATAGTTTCAAAAAACTGCTTGGCACTGCCAAATATTCTATTCTCCCCAAGGAGCTATGACTCCCATAGCAAGATCTTTTCACTTAGTTCTTGATAGTCTGACACCAAAATCCATGTGTATCTTGTTTCACAATACATGTGTGGCTTGTTTCACAATCCACTGTGAAAATAAATTGTTCAACAACAGAGTTAAGTATGTGTAGCTATAATTTTTAGAGCTTTTTAATTTTGAGACTATCCTAATTTATGAAAGGATATTAAATAGTAATTTGAATATCTGTAGTCACCCACAACAAATTATTAAAACCTAAAATAAGTGACTCTACCTAATTAAATCTGAAGATCTGTGCAAACTCTAATATAATAATAAAAACTCATTGTGACTCTCAATATTTAAACACTAAGGGCCAGATATACAAAGGGGTTGCACCTGGTGCAAACAAGTTGCACTGGTGCAACCCCACAATGTGCCCTGGCACAATATTCAAAAGAGTGACTTGCACAGTACAAGTCTCAATGCGCTGGGGTGCATTGTTAATGTATGCAGTGCATCTGAAAGGGGCATGCCCATGCATATGTAGCTCATCCCGATATTCAGCCCGGGATGTGCGGCACATCTGCTGGCACAGCTCCCAGATGCGCCACATACTGGGGCACAAAGTTGAGCCACAAAAACTTGGCTCAAATGCTGGCCACCCACTGGTGGGCTGCTGTATTGCAGGGTGCAACACAGTGGCCGAAAGCCGTGGGTGACCACCCACCAAGCAGGGACACCATCCACAAGCACCCATCCTGTCCCTGGTAGTCCAGTGGAACCCCCCACCCACCCATAGCTGTGATCATGGGTACAGTGTAGCAGTTAGACCCCATGGCATCAGTGGTCTCCCAACTTTTCCTGTAGCACCGATTCGAACAAGAACGCAACAGCTGCCTCACAGTGGTATTCTCCAATCTCAACCTTTCGATCGTTATAATTTTATCTGAAATATTCTGGTGGACCAGTGAACTCTTCTCACCCAAAACACCGAACGCTGGTGAGTCACTGCCCCAACCTTCCATGGTGGTCCAGTTTTACCTCACTCATTAGAGGCTGAGCCCACCCAGCTACCCCACATCAACAGCAGGTGGTACCACCACACATACCACTCCACCAACGATAGTTACAGTATGTATTGTGCCTATTGGTCCATTAATGTAACATCGTGGCTTGGAAGTCATATTGTATAGATAGTCATAATATGTGAATGGGTTATTTCATATTTGTGATTGAACTTGTACTAGTATGACTTGTAAGCCCATTGGTTAACACTGTGGACCAATAGGGTTTGCAGCGCATACTGTAAGCTATCATTCAGTGGGAGGCTGGGCAATATGCGGGTGGGTGGCAGCCACTGATGGTGGGGGAGCTGGTGGCCTGGTCCGTGGGTGGGGTTGGGGTACCACTGACCACCTTGAAGTTTAGGGTACCGCCACTGACATTCAGTGTTTTGGGTGGGGAGGGGTCTCCAGTGGTCCACCAGGGATATTTCAGATGCAAGGAAGACAGCAATCGGAGAGTAGGGATAGGGAGGGGGCCACTAGCCTGCAAGTGCAGCTGTTGCATTGGCATTTTGGGATCAGTGCTATGGGAGGGGTAGGGGACCTTAAACTGCCAGGGGTCTATTTGCTCCACTGTACTCTCAAGATAGTGGCTACAGGCAGGTGGGGAGGTCCACTGGCTTACGAGGACATATGTACATCTTGCTGCCTGCAACTGGACTAATGGGAGGGTGGGGGTACTACTGGATCAACAAGGCATGTTTCCCCTTACGTCTACCGCGATCACAGTTATGGGGCGGAAGATGCCCCAGAACCCCCTTGGTCCACACGTCATTCTGTGCAGGGCGCCAGTTGTATTTCACCAGGCTGCCCTGTGCAACCCACGCAAATGGAGCCATAATGACATGCAAATGGACCCATCTGCACCATGTATACATTATGGCCCCATTTCCAAGCCCATGTTTGAAAATTGCAGGTGATGCGTCCAGCGCAACTACAGTTGCGCTGGAGCATCCCAGTCCTCCCTGTCCGGGGAATGTGCTGGTGCATTGTTGATGCACTATCTGCATTCTGTGCCATATTCAAAGGATATGTACCATGGCACATCACCTTTGAATATCTCCCTGTCTTGGCCCCAGTGCATCTCAGATGTGCCGCTCCCCATTTTGCGCCTTTGCCTGTGCAGTCTGAATATCCCCCCTTAGTTGTATACTCAATTACTTTCATATGAAAAATATATATTAGTGAACGTACTGTTAAATTGCCTTTTGCCTTAATAAAGCCACATTAAGATGAGTCAAATAGCATGGCTTATATTCTTTTAAACCTTTAACTAAATCCAGTTACTTAAGCACTTCCTCAAGTTAAAGACGTTGTATTTCTAGATGCCTAAGTCTGCCTGTTTGCTATGGCAGTTGCAGCTACCTTATTTTACTTTATAAAGCTGGTCCCATTCAAAGCTGTTCTCGCTCATAGAAATATAACCAAGATTGCTGTTGCATGCTTCCTTTACAGTCGTTTGTGCTAACCAATTTCTGTGCCACCACTAACTTCTCTGGTTCCTGTAGTTATAGGTCTAAATGATCACATGACTTTACCTTGTAAACAACATGTCTTCTCAGTGGTGAGAGCAAATTTTAAATCACTAAATTGTGACCATATTAGTGAAACGAAACCTTTAATAAAAACTATTTCCAATTGTCTCCAAATATTCCTATCACCGCAAATATGATCACTAGCATTATCTCGGTGTGGCTACAGAAGAAAACACAAAATATATAGATAAAATAGGTGCCACTGCTAACTCTTTGTAACACTTTCTTAGTATACTGTGTACAGTGTTAACTGAAAAAAATGCAGATACTGGTTAAAGTTCTCTTTCACTGTCCCTATCACAGTTTGTCTTTTTATTTCAGTTTTAACGATCTTTCAAATGTCATTTTCTTCCATTCTCATACTAATCCTATCTTTCTAATTTCAGTATCCTGTTATGAGGGTGATGGAGCTCTTAACTTCAACACTTTTTCTTCTTCTTCTCGCTTTCTCCAGATCCACCAGTCCAGTTCCCTGGTTTTATAATCCTCAGTTTCTGGTAAGCTTTTGTTCTGATGCTCTATGTCATCATAACAGTCTTATGCTGATTTCACTTTCTGTCTCACTCTCTTTTCAGACCTTAGTAGGCATTCTATTCTAGGGACAAAACAACAAGAGACAAATACATGGAGGGCAGAAAAAACCTTCTAGTAAAATCCTATAAAATCTAATATGTTATAAGGTAATGTGGACATACTGTTTTTAGATTAAAATAGCACATATTCATGTATTAGTCTGTTTCTCCTTAGCATCCAGTGTTCAGCGCTCAGCCAGCCAAACCTCCATCTCTGTACCTAGGTCACTGAGCAGCACCAATACAGAGGGTGTTCTGGGCTTAGAAATCTTCCAGTGGAGAAACTGAAGGAAGCACTGTGGTGCTGCTGTGGGCCTTGAAGCCAACCTATTTCCTGTGGAACTTTTGGGCCTCTGCAACAAGGAGTTTGGTCTCCGCAGAAAGGTCACTTGGGCCTTAAGCCTCCAGAAATGCAAAAGCACCTTCTTCCACTTGATAAGAGAGTTGCACCACTCACATTCCTTTGTTATACAGGTGGTGTCACAGGAAGCAGGTAGAAATCATTAAATCATCAGTAACCTATGAACAGTCTAGGATAACCAGGAAGGGGTGACCACAAGTTACTAACCAATGTCAGATGACAAGGCACAATCAGACAGTATAATGTATCAAAAACAAAGTGCTGTACAGGACAACCCAGATCCAGAAACAGTAATGACACCATAAACCAACAGCAATAGTGAAATACAACAGACAAGGACCACGCTAAAACCCAGAACTTGGTCCTTCTTCCTTCTATAACAAGTAGACACAAAAACACCCTAGGGAGCTTGGCTAGATTGCCTGGGGTGCCAGCATAGTCAAAAACATAGATTTCATTCACATAAACAGCCCAACAGTGACACCCACCAAGGGCACTGATAATCCCAATGGGGGCAGGCTGGGGTCAGGGACTGGAACTGAACCTGGAAGGCATAACCCAATATTTTTGTCAAACTCACACTGAGAGAGACATACTGTAATAACAACATTGGGCATAGCAATCAGAAAAAAAAAACACACATACCATTTCTCAGTGCCACCTCCTCAGTAATGAGAGGAGAGAAGCAGGGGGGGACAACACATTTTCTTGGTGCTAGAAAATAAGGGAATCAAAGTGAAGGTAAGAAGGATGAGTTCCTGGATTATAAAAGTAAATGGAAGGTCATTATAAATGGGGGGGGTGGCAGATAGGCACCCCAGAGGCACCCAAATAGAGGAAGATGGGAATGGCAATTCCCAGAGTACCAGAAGGAAGGAAGGGAATGATTATGTGCATTGATGCCAGGGAGAGCAGGTGCAAACAATCCTGCCCCATTCCCAAACTCCCATCTCACAGTAGGTCAAAAGGGGCTGCAGGCATTAGGTCACACAAGTCAAAGGGAGGATATACCCTGCACCACCAGAGAAGCCAGAGACAGACACTCAACAGAAAATAGATGTAGTCAAAAAAAAAAGAAGAGGAATGGCGTCACTTGGGAAGCCCTGAGAGCAGGGCTCCAGTGGCAAGGGCCATCCTCTGCTGTAGAGTCAAGACATTATAGCAAACAGGTCAGAAGTGATGAGAAATCCTGGTGGATCAGCAACAGTGCTGTAGTATGTCTTAGATACCTGCTGACAGAGGTTGGAGAAGGTCAACTCAGAGAGGGCTATAAACCTAGGCATGCCTCTACAACCCATACAGTTTAAGGAGCTAGAAGCCCCAGAGGCCTCACATGTGAAGGCCATCTGACAGCAGTAGGCTACTGCTGCCCCAAATGGTAACAGATAGAAATCAGTGGTAATGGGAGGGCGGGGGGCAAAGGACCCCAGGCACAACTACCCATGAGAGAAATCCCCCAGACTAACCCCAGAGCCCACCAGACTATCAACCAGTAAAACATCAGTGAATAAAAGAGGAAAACTGTGATCTAATAAGAGACAGGTAAACATCACATTCCTTAGAATAAACACATGTGGCGGGGCCGAGGGGAGCAGTTAAAGAAAAACAACTACCAACAGTGACAGCAGCATGTGGGTGGGATTGCAGGCAGGAACAAGAACCTGGCAATGGGATCAACATGCCAAAACCTCATTGAACGACTGGCTGCTCCATGCTGATCAGGAACTTGGGGGGTTACCAGGAGGCCCAGAAAAGAAAAATATGGGGCAGAATTACTCTTTAATACATTGCTAGCATGAAAACAAGAAAAAGGCTGCAAACAGCAATTGAAACAGCTGTAAGGCAAGACAGCTGGGAGCTGCAACCCACAGCAACAGACAGTAAGCAATAAGTTACAGAGGCAACATGAGTGAGCAGTAAATATCACAGCAGGAGATGAAGTCCCAAATAACAGATGTGCAAACCACAGAGGGGTAGGATTTTTCAGTCAGAGCAACCTTTTTCACAAGCCTACAAGACTTAGAGAGAAAGCAGCACAAAAGAATTAGATGCATTAACAAATAGCCGGTGCTCTGAGACTTGAGAAATATCCAGTACTGGAAAGCACAATTGTTCCCGGCACTCACGATGACCACAAAGAGGTCACTGACAAGTAATCATGCAATGCAAAGACAGTTATACCTTGTAATCATCTTGAGTGGAACAAGTGTGCTATACAGTACTTACAAACTAGAGCAAGAGGTGGTTAGCCTAGGCTCTGGTGCTGATGGTGAGACTTGTTCAGTGAGTTGCTAAAGTCCTCAGAGCCGTGGGAAACACTGGGTGGAAGGGACATTGAAGATGATATGGAAACTCAGGATTTCAGCTTCACTGGTGTCTCGAGGGTGGGCAAGGACGGTGATTGATGGTGCTTTTGTATCCTGAATTAAAAAGAAAAAACAGTGGTGAAAATAAACGTTATCAATGTGTAATAATACTGTATTGGCAATGTGATCAGTCTGAACAATATGTTACTGTGACGATAATCCCTGTGGCTATATAAATATTGCTGGCATGTAATTCTGAGAATATCAAGTACAATTTTTGTGTTTGTTTGTTCACTTTTAAGCTTGGTTTGTTTTTTAACTGTCAGATTGCTTTGTTTTCTTTTAATCCATGCAAATAAAATCAAAGTAAACTGAACTGTAGGCTAACCCACCATCGCGGTGGTATTATTACCACTTGCGACACTGACAACCAAGGTACAAAAGTGAACTTGAGGTGTCAGAGGGCTGACTGGGGGAAGGAGGATTGGGTGTTCTAGGATGTCTCTCCTCTTCTGGGGTGGGTGGGCAGAGCCTGGCACTTGCCTGGTCCTGGGGTAAAAAGCAACTTGGACCAGCCACCTGCCAGCGCTGTGGCAAGGCGTCGGCTCGTGACGTCATTGACCCGGGTTCGGGAATGGATCTGGGAGTCAGAGGTCCAGGTGGGGCAGAGAATGATTGAGTGCCTTCTGGTGACTCTCCTTCTCTGGGGGGAGGGGGCAAGCTCTCGGTAGGTTAGCGGCCCCTGGCAGAGGCTGGGGCTACCACAGGTACCGAAGCCACACATCATGGGAGGCTGGGACAGACACCGGGCGCATGCCCGTTGATGTCATTGTACGTCCCGCCTCCGGGGTCAGTATCCACAAAAATCTGGCCCCATGAATGAAGCTCCCACCTTCACCACCACCCCTTAGAGATGGTAGTCCAATGGGGGAATCCCTCTCCCGTGGCCCCATCCTGGGGGATAAGCCAGGGCTTGTGACTATTTGTCCTGGCAAAGGGGTGCCCAACCAGTGGCCTGCCAGGGGTAAGCCCAGGCTTGGGAGTGTCATGTGGGCAACAGGGGCTGAAGTGGCTCTGCCCATGGGCGGTTGGTGCCAGGGTGTCCAGGCCAAAAAAAAAAAAGGCAACTTGGACCAGCATGATAAGAGGATGTGACAGACATTGACGCATATGGCATGGGAGCTCATGGCGTGTGTCATGATGTAATGATATGCCACACCTCCTAGGGGTCCAGAAAGGAAGAAAACTTAGGCAGCAGGATGCCACAAGCCACTGCAGGTTTCAGACCAACCAGCTGGACATGCCAGCTGGAAAATTAATCTGGACCATGGTAAGGGTTGGGAAACCCGCCAACCACATCGGGGGGGGCTAGCCCTGGGAAAATGACTGGGAGTAAGCCCCAGTGGATGTTGGGATGGCAGAGCTGGAGTGCTTGGCAGATGGGGGCTGAGTGGAAGAGAAGAAACAGAAACTGGCCAAAAAAAAATGCACTGAACTGATGTGATCCATGATATCAGGTCATGTTCTGCCTCTGGATACACTCATACCCTCCCCCCCCAGGTGAAAGCTCTGTTTCCAGAGGTGACACTTTTAAGCACTCTTTCACCTCCAAGATGCAGACTACAGGTTATGCAGCCTTCAGCAAAGCATACACTTGGTGACATTTCACTGCTTAGCCAGTACGAAATAAGTTATACACATGTATGCCAGTATTCTCTACACCAACCAATTATCAAAGCTGCATTTTCTTTTGTTCTTTCATTCTTGTTTAGTTTAACTGTTACAGTCAATTCATATAATTTAGTAACTGGATATATTATCTATTTTTTCCAGTCTTGAAGGTGGTATTAGACTGCTGTTGAGGAAGGGCATCCTGTGAAGGTGGGACACAGGTTGGAGAGGTGATCCAGGGTAACAGCTGGGGAGTGCAGGATTGAGAATGTTTTACTGAACAGGTGCCCTGAGTTTCGGAAGGTCATAGATCTGGGTCTCCTGCCATGTCCCTATCCCCAAGGAGACCTCTAGAAATGGGAGGCAGATTCTGGAAGGGCTGACTGCTCAGAATCCTCCTTTCATGGTATGTTGTGCAACACAAGGTCCCTGAGAAATTTAACAGCCATGGTGTCGGACTTCATAACAGATTCCTCTGGGCACCTGCTTTGTTTTCCTGAGACCTGGTTTGGCGATGACTCTGGGCCAGTCCTAAAGATAGCAATCCCTGCTGGGTTCTTGGTGGTACACCGCCTGAGGCATGAGCACTGAGGTAGTGGGCTGGTCATCTGTTTTAGATCCTGCTTGAAGTTAACATAGTACCCACTAAAGGAGGTGGAGTCATTTGAATACATGTCAGTGAAGGATTATGTGGGTGTGAGGTGTAGGATTTTCCTGGTGCATTGTCATTTGGGTTGGGAACAGAAGTTCTTATGGGAATTTGTGGATTTTAATGTTGACTTATCAGTGAACTCCTCCAACCCAAATATGTTGGCGGATTTAGTCGGTGATGAATCCTCGCAATTTGCTCAGCAGTTCATCCAGTTGATGGCATCACTGGGCTTCTCACAGGTTATTTTCACCATTACTCAACAACATGGCCACACCTTGGGCCTCATCTTCTCCTGGGGCTGAACATCTCTGATGTCAGGGTGGATCCAGTAGGGTGGCTGGATCACCATGCAGTTAGCTTTCATGCAGGGCCCCAGAATCCCTCCTGTGGAGATGATCCAATATTGTGCTTAGACATGCTTTGGTACTAGTAAAGCTCCTGGTGGTTTTGAACATCTCGGCTATGGAGGCAGCATGTGATGGAGATGTGGAGGCAGCCATTGATGGTTGTAATTCGGCCATTACAGCAGCACTCAGCTCATCACACTGATCTGTGTTCACCTACTGACATCCTGCCACTGCTAATCATGGTATAACAATGAGTTGAGGTGACTAAAGGCAACCATGTGGCAGTTGAAGCATTCCTAGAAGAGACTGGACTTGATGGACAACAAGATTGCTCTGAGGCCACTTTATAAGGACTATCAGAGGGCAATAAATCTGAAAAAGGCAGAGTTCCAGTCATGAGTTATTACATCAGGAGGAAATAGGCCTGCTCAACTCATCCGTACTGTGGGCAGGTTATTCCATCCTTACTGTCCACGGTCCAGAGGAGTTTTGTCTCAAAAAAGGAGTGAGTAGTTTGAGTCTTTCTTCCTGCACAGATTCACCTCCATACAAGCTGGAATCTTAACAGGTGGCCTGTCAGGGGGCAGCAGTGATCAAGGAGAGAGGTGCAAAACGTACTCAAGGGGTCTGGAATGAGTTTCAGCCAGTTCTTATGGAAGAGGTGCTTGAGGTGATTGAGGCACTGCCGCCCACCTACTATATGTTGGATCCAGTGCCTACTCAGCTATTGGTGGACTTTTGGGCAACCCTGTATCCACCGTTTGCTAGCATTGTCCAGGGTTCCTTAATGAAGTATTGTTTTTTGTCAACTCTTAAAAAAGACATGGTGAGATCACACCTAATGAAACATCTTTAGACCCAGAGATGCCGGCAAACTACAGGCCTGTCTCAAGCTTTCCTTTCCTAGGGAAAATTATCGAGAGGGTAGTGGTGGTGGCGGCACAACTGGAGGCTCACCTAGAGAATTTCAACATCTATGAAGCTCTCCAATTGGGTTTCAGGCCTCACTACAGTACAGACCATGCTCATCAAGGTGTTTGATGATCTGCTGTTAGCGAGAGATAGGGAAAGTGCTCTATTGCTATTCTCCTAGATCTCTCATAGCATTTGACATTGTGGACCATGGAATTTTAATAGAGCATTTTGGGGAATATGAAGGATTTGCTAGGACAGTTTTAAAGTGCTGGCCCATCGGCACAGTGGTTGGATTTCCGCCAGACACCAGCAACCCGGTTTGGGAACAGACCCGGGATGTCAGAAGGTCGGCCAGGGAGAAGGATTGAGCATCCCAAGGACTGCTCTCCTTCACCGGGGGAGGAGGGGAGGTGACCGGTGCTTGATAGACCCCAGGTGGAGGCCGAGGCACCACAGCAGACAGCACCAGAATGTAGTTTGAGAGGCGGGTAGATGCTGGCCATCATTGTACATCCCCACCCCTTGCATACAGGGAGAACATTCAGCTGCCTGCTACCTGGATAAAGCCTTCCCTCTGCTCGATGAGCTCCCAGGCTGACTCCTGACTTATTCTGACTTTGTGGCACTTGAGCTGGTGCTGCAATCCCACCCTGGGGGGCAAGCCTGGGGGTATCAGGGAGTCACGGCTAATGTGGGAGTGGGAGCGGAGGGGGACATGACTGAGGCTGAGGAATGGCAGCAGGTGGCATGAAAAAGAATAATAAATAAGGACAACCTTCAAGTGGTTTGAGTCCTTCCTGCCAAGCAGATCACATTGGGTTGTGGTGGGAATTAGCTGTGGAGTTCTCCAGGGTTCTATTCTGTCCCTCATGCTGCTCACAGTGTATATGTTGCCAGTGGGGCATATCATCAGGTGGTATGATATGAGTTTTCACTACTATTCAGAGGATACTCAATTCAGCATGTCCTTTACATCAGATGGGTGGGAGGCGGTCTCTGTGCTGGAGCATTGCATTTAAGTAATTGCCAATTTGATGACCTTTAATCAATCAATCAATCAATCAATCAAATCTTTATTTATTCAGGCGATCATCATTGAGCAAGGCTCATTTACAAGATGGACCTGATAAGGTCAAGGTTCGAGTTGATACACAGCAATTGCATCACATACTTATAAGACAGTTATACATACAGAAAACAAATGATGTTTATAACACAATAATATACAGTGAATTCACATGTTGAAACTCGGTTAAGAGAAGGTTAAACTAATATCTACAATATGTACAGTACATATATATCCCAATGAGGGTCATGACAGTCACACACATAATGAGTACAAGGATGGTGAATGGAATATTGGGTGCCATATACTGGGGGGATGTCTGACTGGAAGGAGTATGCCGTATGTGATTGGAATATAGTTTTGTGGGATGACTATTCTATTTCTAGTGGTAGCAACTGCATTTCTCTGTGAAGAAGGCTGTACAGAGCTGCTTAAAGGATGTGAATGGAATGATAATGGACAGTTTAAGGGATTTTGTAGGGTGTTCCATGCTATAGCTAGAGAATAGCTGATTGCTGCCCTTCCTATTTTGGTGTTGACTTTGGGCAATTTGAGCAGGATGATATTGTTGCTTCTTAGGGCATAGGAGCTAGGAGTGTTCTGGTTGAAGCAGTCCAGGATATAGCTTGGGAGTTTTTTTGATAAAGCTCTGTAAGTCCATAGAGCTGCATTTCTGCTCCTTCTGACATGAAGGGAAACCCATCCAATTGCATCATAGAGAGAACAATGGTGGGTATTATATGGCAGGTCTGTAATGAACCTTATTGCTTATGATATAAGGTATCCAACTTTTGAAGGTAGGAAATGGGGCAGTGACTATAGAGGAAGTCTGCATAAGCTTTAGCTGGCTAAGTTTCAACCTAACCAAGCTGGAGCTACTGCTGGTGGAATCAGGTCCTCATGGGTCAACTGGTTGATATGATGAAGTTAGAATACCATCTCTAAACTGCACATTTCTGACAGCTGTTAATAAGATTAAAAATCTGAGAGTCATTATTGACTCATGTCTAACACTAGAATATAAAGTGTCAGCTGTTATCCACAATGGAGTTTTCCAACTAAGAAATATCTGCCAGATTAGAGCCTATCTAATGCAAGAGGATCCGGCAACCATAGTACACACCTCAATGACTTCAAGACTTGATTACTGCAATGCTCTGTACCTAGGGCTGTCTGGATGATTGGTGCACCACCTGCAGCTGATAATAAATGCTGAAGCCAGACTGGTGGCAGGTGTGCCTTACACAGATAATATTTCACTTGGGCTGTGGCAGCAACACTGCCTTCTGATTAGGTGGTGCATCACCTTCATGATAGCTTTGTTAGTACAGCAGTATTTGTTAGTCACTGTATAGTTTTTGTGAAGGTTGAGAGGTATGGCCTGGGCTGCTCTGGTTTTGCTGTATGCTGCACTGTGTACTGCTGGGGGCATACTGAGTTATAGCCTGGGCTGCATTGGGTTGCTGTGTCCTGCACTGTGTACTGTTGTGGGGGCATGTTGAGGTATGGCCTGGGCTGTAATGGGTGTCACTGTGTCCTGCACTGTGTACTGTTAGGGGGCATGATGAGGTGTGGCCTGGGCTGTAATGGGGTTACTGTGTCCTGCACTTTTTACTGTTGGTGGGGCATGCTGCAGTAAGGCTGGGCTGCACTGGGAAGCTTTGTCTGCACTGTGTACTGTTGGGGGCCTGCTGAGGCATGGACTGGGCTGCACTAGGTGTCACTGTGTCCTGCACTGTGTACTTTTGGGGGGCATGTTGAGGAATGGGCAGGGCTACACTGGGTGTTGCTGTGTCCTGTACTTTTATTGTTGGTGGGGATATGCTGCAGTAAGGGCTGGGCTGCAATGGGGAAGCTGTGTCTTGCACTGTGTACTGTTGGGAGGCATGTTGAGGTATGGGCTGGGCTGCACTGGGTGTCACTGTGTCCGGCACTGTGTATTCTGGGGGGTGGGGGCATGCTGAGGTATGGCATAGGCTGCACTGGGTGTTGCTGTGTCCTGCACTGAGTATTGTTGGTTGGGGCATGCTGTGGTAAGGGCTGGGCTGCACTGGTGGAAGCTGTGTCCTCCGCGCTGTATTGTTGGGAGGAGCATGCTGAGGTATGGCCTGGACTGCACTGGCTGTTGCTGTGTCCTGCACTGTGTGTGTTAGGGGAGGGCATGCTGAGGTATGGCCTGGGCTGCACTGGGTGTTGCTGTTTCCTGCTCTGTGTTCAGTTGGGGTGGCATGCTACGGTAAAGTCTTGGCTACACTGCTGGGCGCTGTGTCCTGCACTGGTACTGTTGGGTGGGATGCAGTGATGTATGGCCTGGTCTGCACTGGGTGTCGCTGTGTCCTGCACTGTGTACTGTTGGAGCGAGGGCATGCTGAGTTATCACCTGGGCTGCACTGGGTGTTGCAGTGTCCTGCACTGTGTACTGTTGGGTAGGACATGCTGAGGTATGGCCTGGGCTGCTCTGGGGAAGCTGTGTCCTGCACTGTGTACTTTGGGGGATGCTGAATTATGGCCTGGGCTGCACTGGATGTTGCTGTGTCCTGCACTGTGTGCTTGAGGGAAATGCTGAATTATGGCCTGGGCTGCACTGGGGAAAGCTGTGTCCTGCACTGAGTACTGTTGGAGGTGGCATGCTGAGGTATGGCTTGGGCTGCAGTGGGTGTCGCTGTGTCATGCACTGTGTAGTATGGGGTGGGGCATGTTGAGGTATCACCTGTGATGTACTGGGTGTTGCTGTGTCCTGTACTTTTTATTTTTGTGGGGGGCATGCTGCAGTAAGGGCTGTGCTGCAATGGGGAAGCAGTGTCTTGCACTGTGTACTGTAGTGGGGGTATGTTGAGGTATGGCCTGGGCTGTACTGGGTTTCACTGTCTCCGGCAGTGTGTGTACTGTTGGGGGCATGCTGAGGTATGGCCTGGGCTGCACTGGGTGTTGCTATTTCCTGCTCTGAATACTGTTTGGTGGGAGCATGCTACAGTAAGTCTAGGCTACACTGGGGAAGCTGTGTCCTGCACTGTGTATTGTTGGGTGGGGCATGGTATTGTATGACCTGGGCTTCACTGGGTGTTGCTGCATCCTGCACTCTGTACTGTTGGGTGGGACATGCTGAGGTATGGCCTGGGCTGCACTATGTGTTGCTGTGTCCTGCACTGTGTACTGTTGAGGTGGATCCTGAGGTATGGCCTGGGCTGTTCAGGGATAGCTGTGTCCTGTACTGTGTACTGTTGGGGGATATGCTGAGTTATGGCCTGGGCTGCACTGGGTGTTGCTATGTCCACACTGTGTACTGTTGGGGGCATGCTGAGTAACATCTGGCGTGCCCTGGGGAAGCTGTGTCCTGCACTGTGTACTGCTGGGAGTGGCATGCTGAGGTATGGCCTGTGCTGCTCTTGGTGTCGTTGTGTCCTGCACTGTGAACTGTTGGATGGGGTGGCAAGTTGAGGTATGGCCTTGCTGCACTGGGTGTTGCTGTGTCCTGCACTGTGTACTGTTGTGGGGCATGCTGAAGTATGGTCTGGGCTGCACTGGGTGTTGCTGTGTCCTGTACTTTTTTATTGTTAGTGGCGGGCTTGCTGTGGTAAGGGCTGGGCAGCACTGTGGGAGGCTGTGTCTTGCACTGTGTGCTGTTGTGGGGCATGTTGAGGTATTTCCTTGGCTGCACTGGGTGCAACTGTGTCCTGCACTGTGTACTGTTGGGGAGGGGGGTATTCTGAGGTATTGCCTGGGCTGCACTGGGTGTTGCTGTTTCCTGCACTGTGTACTGTTGGGGGGTGCATGCTGCGGTAAGGGCTGGGCTACACTGGATGTTGCTGTGTACTGCTCTGTGTTCTGTTCGAGGGGACAAGCTGAATTATAGCTTAAGCTGTACTGGGTGTTGCTGTGTCCTGTACTTTTTACTGTTGGTGGGGACATGCTGCAGTAAGGGCTGGGCTGCACTGGGGGAAGCTGTGTCTTGCACTGTGTTCTGTTGGGGTGGGGCATGCTGAGGCATGGCCTGAGCTACACTAGTGTTGATGTTTCCTGCACTGTGTACCGTTGGGGGTGCATGCTGCGTAAGGTCTAGGCTGCATTGGATGTTGCTGTGTCCTGCTCCTGTGTTCTGTTCCGGGGGCAAGCTGAATTATGACCTGGGCTGCACTGGATGTTGCTGTGTCCTGCACTATGTTCTGTTGGTGGGTGGGGCAAGCTGCGGTAAGGTCTTAGCTGCACTGGGGAAGCTGTGTCTTACACTGTGTACTGTTGGGGGCATGTTGGCGTGATCGCCTGTGCTACAGCGAGTGTTGCTGTGTCCTGTACTTTTATTGTTGGTGGGCGTGCTGCAGTGAGGGCTGTGCTGCAATGGGGAAGCTGTGTCTTGCACTGTGTACTGTAGTGGGGGCATGTTGAGGTATGGCCTGGGCTATACTGGGTTTCACTGAGTCTGACAGTGTGTAGTGTTGGGCGGCATGCCAATGTATAGCCTGGGCTGCACTGGGTGTTGAGGTTTCCTGCTCTGTGTACTGTTTGGGGGCATGCTACGGTAAGATCTGGGCTACACTGGGGAAGCTGTGTCCTGCACTGTGTACT
Source organism: Neoceratodus forsteri (assembly GCA_016271365.2). Taxonomy (NCBI): domain Eukaryota; kingdom Metazoa; phylum Chordata; order Ceratodontiformes; family Ceratodontidae; genus Neoceratodus; species Neoceratodus forsteri. The sequence continues at coordinate 996,515,966 of CM057458.1, read as the reverse complement.
GTTGGGTGGGACATGCTGAAGTATGGCCTGAGCTGCACTTTGTGTTGCTGTGTCCTTCACTGTGTACTGTTGGGGTTGGATCCTGAGGTATGGCCTGGGCTGCTCAGGGGGAATCTGTGTCCTGCACTCTGTACTGTTGGAGGGGATATGCTGAGTTAAGGCCTGGGCTGCTCTGGGTGTTGCTGTGTCCTGCACTGTGTACTGTTGTGGGTGGATCCTGAGGTATGGCCTGGGCTGCTCAGGGGGAAGCTGTGTCCTGCACAGAGTACTGTTGGGAGGGGCATGCTGAATTATGGCCTGGGCTTCACTGGATGTTGCTGTGTCCTGCACTTCGTACTGTTGGTGGTGGGGCATGCTGAGGTAAGGTCTGGTGTGCACTGGGTGTCGCTTTGTCCTGCACTGTGTACTGTTGGAGGGTCGGCAAGCTGAGGTATGGCCTGGGCTGCACTGGGTGCTGCTGTGTCCTGCGCTGTGTACTGTTGGGGGGGTATTCTGAGGTATTGCCTGAGCTGCACTGGGTGCTGCTGTGTCCTCTTCTGTTTACTGTTGGTGGGGGCATGCTGCAGTTAGGGCTGGGCTGCACTGGGGGAAGCTGTGTCTTGCACTGTGTACTGTTAGGGTGGCATGCTGAGGCTTGGCCTGGGCTCCACTGGGTGTTGCTGTGTCCTGCACTCTGTACTGCGGGAGGATCATGCTGCAGTAAGTTCTGGGCTGCAGTGGGGGAAGCTGTGTCCTACACACTGTGTATTGTTGGGGGGAGGCGGCATGCTGAGGTTTGGCCTGGCTGCACTGGTTGTTACTGTTTCCTGCTCTGTGTTCTGTTTGGGGGGACATGTGTCCTGCACTGTGTACTGTTGGGTGGGGCATGGTGATGTACGGCCTGGGCTGCACTGGGTGTCGCTGTGTACTGCACTGTGTACTGTTGGGGGGCATGCTACAGCAAGGTCTGGGCTACATTGGGGGAAGCTGTGTTCTGCACTGTGTACTGGTGGGTTGGGCATGGTGATATATGGCCTGTGCTGCACTGGGTGTCGCTGTGTCCTGCACTGTGTACACTTGGGTGGGACATGCTGAGGTGTGGCCTGGGCTGCACTTTGTGTTGCTGTGTCCTGCACTGTGTACTGTTGGGGGTGGATGCTGCGGTATGGTCTGGGCTGCATTGGGTGTCGCTGTGTCCTGCACTGTGTACTGTTGGGGAGGGGCATGCTGAATTATGGGCTGGGTTGCAGTGGATGTTGCTGTGTCCTGCTCTATGTACTATTGGGAGATTGGGCATGCTGCGGTAAGGTCTGGGCTGCACTGGGGGAAGTTGTGTCCTGCATTGTGTACTGTTGGGGATGGCATGCTGAGTTATGGCCTGGGCTGCACTGGGTGTCGCTGTGTCCTGCACTGTGTACTGTTGGAGGTGGTGGGCATGCTGAGGTATGGTCTTGGCTGCACTATGTGTTGCTGTGTCCTGCACTGTGTACTGTTGGTGGTGGCATGTGAGGTATGGCCTGGGCTGCACTGGGTGTTGCTGTGTCCTGCACTGTGTACTGTTGGTGGTGGCATGTGATGTATGGCCTGGGCTGCACTGAGTATCACTGTGTATGGCACTGTGTACTGTTGGGTGGGGCACGCTGAGGTATGGTCGGGGCTGCACTGGGTGTTGCTGTTCCTGCACTACTGTACTGTTGGGTGGTGCATGCTGTGGTAAGGGCTGGGCTGCACTGGATGTTGCTGTGTCCTGCACTGTGTACTGTTCAGTGGGGCATGCTGAATTATGGCCTGGGCTGCACTGGATGTAGCTGTGTCCTGCACTATGTACTGTTGGGGGTGGGGCATGCTGCAGTAGCTCTGGGCTGCACTGCTGGAAGCTGTGTCCTGCACTGTGTACTGTTGGGGTTGGGCATGCTGAGGTATGGCCTGGGCTGCTCTGTTTTTTTCTGTATTCTGCACTGTGTACTGCTGGGGGGGCATGCTGAGATATGGCCTGGGCTGCACTGGGTGTTGCTGTTTCCTGCTCTGAGTTCTGTTTTTTGGGGGGCATGCTGCGATGAGGTCTGGGCTACACTGGGGGAAGCTGTGTCCTGCACTGTGTACTGTTGGGTGGGGCATGCTGAGGCATGGCCTGCGCTGTACTGTGTGTTGCTGTGTCCTCTACTTTTTGCTGTCGGTGGGGGGCATGCTGCGATAAGGGCTGGGCTGCACTGGAGGAAGCTGTGTCTTCCACTGTGTACTTTTGGGGGAAGCATGCTGAGGCATGGCCCGGGCTGCACTGGGTGTTGCAGTTTCCGGCACTGTGTACTGTTTGGGGGGGCATGCTGTGGGAGGCCTGGGCTGCACTCGGGGAAGCTGTGTCCTGAACTGTGCACTGTTGTGGAGGGCTTGCTGAGGTATTTCCTGGGCTGCACTGGGTGTTGCTATGTTCTGCACTGTGTACGGTTGGGGGGCAAGCTGAATTATGGCTTGGGCTGCACTGGGTGTTGCTGTGTCCAGCACTGTGTACTGTTGGTGGTAGGTGGAGCATTCTGCAGTAAGGTCACGGCTACATTGGGGAAGATGTGTCCTACACTGTGTACTGTTGGTGGTGGCATGTGAGGTATGGCCTGGGCTGCACTGGGTATCACTGTGTCACCACTGTGTACTGTTGGGTGGGACTTGCTAAGGTATGGTCTGGGCTGCACTGGGTGTTGCTCTTTCCTGCACTGTTTACTGTTGGGTGGTGCATGCTGTGGTAAGGGCTGGACTGCACTGGATGTTGCTGTCTCCTGCACTGTGTACTGTTCGTTGGGGCATGCTGAATTATGGCCTGGGCTGCACTGGATGTAGCTGTGTCCTGCACTATGTACTGTTGGGGGTAGGGCATGCTGCAGTGAGTCTAGGCTGCACTGCTGGAAGCTGTGTCCTGAACTGTGTACTGTTGGGGTTGGGCATGCTGAGGTATGGCCTGGGCCATACCTCTCAACTGTCCCTGATTTTGCCTCAAAATTGTCTCTGTCCCTCCTAAATATTGTGTTTCCATGACCAAACAGTGAGGTTGTAAGCACAAAATAATGTCAGACATTAAAGCAACACCTTGTTCTTCCTTAGGAAATGTATTTTATACTAAGCCCCTTAATTCTGGCAGCTTTCTGAGAGGATATCACCAATTTTAAAGATGTGTCCCTGATTTTGGTCCTTTGTCCCTGATTTTTAAGCCTTGTCCCTGATTTATGAGGCAGAAGGTTGAGAAGGTATAGCCTGGGCTGCTCTGGTTTTGCTGTATGCTGCACTGTGTACTGCTGGGGGCATACTGAGTTATAGCCTGGGCTGCATTGGGTGTTGCTGTGTCCTGCACTGTGTACTGTTGTGGGGGCATGTTGAGGTATGGCCTGGGCTGTAATGGGTGTCACTGTGTCCTGCACTGTGTACTGTTAGGGGGCATGATGAGGTGTGGCCTGGGCTGTAATGGGGTTACTGTGTCCTGCACTTTTTACTGTTGGTGGGGGGCATGCTGCAGTAAGGGCTGGGCTGCACTGGGGGAAGCTTTGTCTTGCACTGTGTACTGTTGGGGGCCTGCTGAGGCATGGACTGGGCTGCACTAGGTGTCACTGTGTCCTGCACTGTGTACTTTGGGGGGCATGTTGAGGAATGGGCAGGGCTACACTGGGTGTTGCTGTGTCCTGTACTTTATTGTTGGTGGGGATATGCTGCAGTAAGGGCTGGGCTGCAATGGGGAAGCTGTGTCTTGCACTGTGTACTGTTGTGGAGGCATGTTGAGGTATGGGCTGGGCTGCACTGGGTGTCACTGTGTCCGGCACTGTGTATTCTGGGGGTGGGGGCATGCTGAGGTATGGCATAGGCTGCACTAGGTGTTGCTGTGTCCTGCACTGAGTATTGTTGGTTGGGGCATGCTGTGGTAGGGGCTGGGCTGCACTGGTGGAAGCTGTGTCCTCGCTGTATGTGTTGGGAGGAGCATGCTGAGGTATGGCCTGGACTGCACTGGCTGTTGCTGTGTCCTGCACTGTGTGCTGTTAGGGGAGGGCATGCTGAGGGTATGGCCTGGGCTGCACTGGGTGTTGCTGTTTCCTGCTCTGTGTTCAGTTGGGGTGGCATGCTACGGTAAAGTCTTGGCTACACTGCTGGAGCGCTGTGTCCTGCACTGGTACTGTTGGGTGGGGTGCGGTGATGTATGGCCTGGTCTGCACTGGGTGTCGCTGTGTCCTGCACTGTGTACTGTTGGAGCGAGGGCATGCTGAGTTATCACCTGGGCTGCACTGGGTGTTGCAGTGTCCTGCACTGTGTACTGTTAGGTAGGACATGCTGAGGTATGGCCTGGGCTGCTCTGGAAGCTGTGTCCTGCACTTGTACTTTGGGGGATGCTGAATTATGGCCTGGGCTGCACTGGATGTTGCTGTGTCCTGCACTGTGTACTTTTGAGGGGGGAAATGCTGAATTATGGCCTGGGCTGCACTGGGGAAAGCTGTGTCCTGCACTGAGTACTGTTGGAGGTGGCATGCTGAGGTATGGCTTGGGCTGCAGTGGGTGTCGCTGTGTCATGCACTGTGTAGTATTGGGGTGGGGCATGTTGAGGTATCACCTGTGATGTACTGGGTGTTGCTGTGTCCTGTACTTTTTATTTTTTTGGGGGGGGCATGCTGCAGTAAGGGCTGTGCTGCAATGGGGGAAGCAGTGTCTTGCACTGTGTACTGTAGTGGGGGTATGTTGAGGTATGGCCTGGGCTGTACTGGGTTTCACTGTCTCCGGCAGTGTGTACTGTTGGGGGCATGCTGAGGTATGGCCTGGGCTGCACTGGGTGTTGCTATTTCCTGCTCTGAATACTGTTTGGTGGGAGCATGCTACAGTAAGGTCTGGGCTACACTGGGGGAAGCTGTGTCCTGCACTGTGTATTGTTGGGTGGGGCATGGTATTGTATGACCTGGGCTTCACTGGGTGTTGCTGCATCCTGCACTCTGTACTGTTGGGTGGGACATGCTGAGGTATGGCCTGGGCTGCACTATGTGTTGCTGTGTCCTGCACTGTGTACTGTTGAGGGTGGATCCTGAGGTATGGCCTGGGCTGTTCAGGGGATAGCTGTGTCCTGTACTGTGTACTGTTGGGGGGGATATGCTGAGTTATGGCCTGGGCTGCACTGGGTGTTGCTATGTCCTGCACTGTGTACTGTTGGGGGGGGGCATGCTGAGGTAACATCTGGCGTGCCCTGGGGGAAGCTGTGTCCTGCACTGTGTACTGCTGGGAGTGGCATGCTGAGGTATGGCCTGTGCTGCTCTTGGTGTCGTTGTGTCCTGCACTGTGAACTGTTGGATGGGGTGGCAAGTTGAGGTATGGCCTGTGCTGCACTGGGTGTTGCTGTGTCCTGCACTGTGTACTGTTGTGGGGGCATGCTGAAGTATGGTCTGGGCTGCACTGGGTGTTGCTGTGTCCTGTACTTTTTTATTGTTAGTGGCGGGCTTGCTGTGGTAAGGGCTGGGCAGCACTGTGGGAGGCTGTGTCTTGCACTGTGTGCTGTTGTGGGGCATGTTGAGGTATTTCCTTGGCTGCACTGGGTGCAACTGTGTCCTGCACTGTGTACTGTTGGGGAGGGGGGTATTCTGAGGTATTGCCTGGGCTGCACTGGGTGTTGCTGTTTCCTGCACTGTGTACTGTTGGGGTGCATGCTGCAGTGAAGGGCTGGGCTACACTGGATGTTGCTGTGTACTGCTCTGTGTTCTGTTCGAGGGGACAAGCTGAATTAAGCTAAGCTGTACTGGGTGTTGCTGTGTCCTGTACTTTTTACTGTTGGTGGGGACATGCTGCAGTGGAGGCTGGGCTGCACTGGGGAAGCTGTGTCTTGCACTGTGTTCTGTTGGGGTGGGGCATGCTGAGGCATGGCCTGAGCTACACTGAGTGTTGATGTTTCCTGCACTGTGTACCGTTGGGGGTGCATGCTGCAGTGTAAGGTCTGGGCTGCATTGGATGTTGCTGTGTCCTGCTCTGTGTTCTGTTCGGGGCAAGCTGAATTATGACCTGGGCTGCACTGGATGTTGCTGTGTCCTGCACTATGTTCTGTTGGTGGGTGGGGCAAGCTGCGGTAAGGTCTTGGCTGCACTGGGGAAGCTGTGTCTTACACTGTGTACTGTTGGGGGCATGTTGGCGTGATCGCCTGTGCTACAGAGTGTTGCTGTGTCCTGTACTTTTTATTGTTGGGGGGGGGCGTGCTGCAGTGAGGGCTGTGCTGCAATGGGGAAGCTGTGTCTTGCACTGTGTACTGTAGTGGGGCATGTTGAGGTATGGCCTGGGCTATACTGGGTTTCACTGAGTCTGACAGTGTGTAGTGTTGAGCGGCATGCCAATGTTGGCCTGGGCTGCACTGGGTGTTGAGGTTTCCTGCTCTGTGTACTGTTTGGGGGCATGCTCGGTAAGATCTGGGCTACACTGGGGAAGCTGTGTCCTGCACTGTGTACTGTTGGGTGGGACATGCTGAAGTATAGCCTGAGCTGCACTTTGTGTTGCTGTGTCCTTCACTGTGTACTGTTGGGGTTGGATCCTGAGGTATGGCCTGGGCTGCTCAGGGGAATCTGTGTCCTGCACTCTGTACTGTTGGAGGGATATGCTGAGTTAAGGCCTGGGCTGCTCTGGGTGTTGCTGTGTCCTGCACTGTGTACTGTTGTGGGTGGATCTGAGGTATGGCCTGGGCTGCTCAGGGGCTGTGTCCTGCACAGAGTACTGTTGGGAGGGGCATGCTGAATTATGGCCTGGGCTTCACTGGATGTTGCTGTGTCCTGCACTTCGTACTGTTGGGTGGTGGGGCATGCTGAGGTAAGGTCTGGTGTGCACTGGGTGTCGCTTTGTCCTGCACTGTGTACTGTTGGAGGGTCGGGCAAGCTGAGGTATGGCCTGGGCTGCACTGGGTGCTGCTGTGTCCTGCGCTGTGTACTGTTGGGGGGGGGGTATTCTGAGGTATTGCCTGAGCTGCACTGGGTGCTGCTGTGTCCTCTTCTGTTTACTGTTGGTGGGGGCATGCTGCAGTTAGGGCTGGGCTGCACTGGGGGAAGCTGTGTCTTGCACTGTGTACTGTTAGGGTGGCATGCTGAGGCTTGGCCTGGGCTCCACTGGGTGTTGCTGTGTCCTGCACTCTGTACTGGGGAGGATCATGCTGCAGTAAGTTCTGGGCTGCAGTGGGGAAGCTGTGTCCTACACACTGTGTATTGTTGGGGAGGCGGCATGCTGAGGTTTGGCCTGGGCTGCACTGGTTGTTACTGTTTCCTGCTCTGTGTTCTGTTTGGGGGGACATGTGTCCTGCACTGTGTACTATTGGGTGGGGCATGGTGATGTCGGCCTGGGCTGCACTGGGTGTCGCTGTGTACTGCACTGTGTACTGTTGGGGGGGCATGCTACAGCAAGGTCTGAGGCTACATTAGGGAAGCTGTGTTCTGCACTGTGTACTAGTGGGTTAGGCATGGTGATATATGGCCTGTGCTGCACTGGGTGTCGCTGTGTCCTGCACTGTGTACACTTGGGTGGGACATGCTGAGGTGTGGCCTGGGCTGCACTTTGTGCTGCTGTGTCCTGCACTGTGTACTGTTGGGGTGGATGCTGCGGTATGGTCTGGGCTGCATTGGGTGTCGCTGTGTCCTGCACTGTGTACTGTTGGGGAGGGCATGCTGAATTATGGGCTGGGTTGCAGTGGATGTTGCTGTGTCCTGCTCTATGTACTATTGGAGATTGGGCATGCTGCGGTAAGGTCTAGGCTGCACTGGGGAAGTTGTGTCCTGCATTGTGTACTGTTGGGGATGGCATGCTGAGTTATGGCCTGGGCTGCACTGGGTGTCGCTGTGTCCTGCACTGTGTACTGTTGGAGGGGTGGGCATGCTGGGGTATGGTCTTGGCTGCACTATGTGTTGCTGTGTCCTGCACTGTGTACTGTTGGTGGTGGCATGTGAGGTATGGCCTGGGCTGCACTGGGTGTTGCTGTGTCCTGCACTGTGTACTGTTGGTGGTGGCATGTGATGTATGGCCTGGGCTGCACTGAGTATCACTGTGTATGGCACTGTGTACTGTTGGGTGGGGCACGCTGAGGTATGGTCGGGGCTGCACTGGGTGTTGCTGTTCCTGCACTACTGTACTGTTGGGTGGTGCATGCTGTGGTAAGGGCTGGGCTGCACTGGATGTCTGTGTCCTGCACTGTGTACTGTTCAGTGGGGCATGCTGAATTATAGCCTGGGCTGCACTGGATGTAGCTGTGTCCTGCACTATGTACTGTTGGGGGTGGGGCATGCTGCAGTAAGCTCTGGGCTGCACTGCTGGAAGCTGTGTCCTGCACTGTGTACTGTTGGGGTTGGGCATGCTGAGGTATGGCCTGGGCTGCTCTGTTTTTTCTGTATTCTGCACTGTGTACTGCTGGGGGGGCATGCTGAGATATGGCCTGGGCTGCACTGGGTGTTGCTGTTTCCTGCTCTGAGTTCTGTTTTTTGGGGGGCATGCTGCGATGAGGTCTGGGCTACACTGGGGGAAGCTGTGTCCTGCACTGTGTACTGTTGGGTGGGGCATGCTGAGGCATGGCCTGCGCTGTACTGTGTGTTGCTGTGTCCTCTACTTTTTGCTGTCGGTGGGGGGCATGCTGCGATAAGGGCTGGGCTGCACTGGAGGAAGCTGTGTCTTCCACTGTGTACTTTTGGGGGAAGCATGCTGAGGCATGGCCCGGGCTGCACTGGGTGTTGCAGTTTCCGGCACTGTGTACTGTTTGGGGGGGCATGCTGTGGGAGGCCTGGGCTGCACTCGGGGAAGCTGTGTCCTGAACTGTGCACTGTTGTGGAGGGCTTGCTGAGGTATTTCCTGGGCTGCACTGGGTGTTGCTATGTTCTGCACTGTGTACGGTTGGGGGGCAAGCTGAATTATGGCTTGGGCTGCACTGGGTGTTGCTGTGTCCAGCACTGTGTACTGTTGGTGGGTAGGTGGAGCATTCTGCAGTAAGGTCACGGCTACATTGGGGAAGATGTGTCCTACACTGTGTACTGTTGGTGGTGGCATGTGAGGTATGGCCTGGGCTGCACTGGGTATCACTGTGTACACCACTGTGTACTGTTGGGTGGGACTTGCTAAGGTATGGTCTGGGCTGCACTGGGTGTTGCTCTTTCCTGCACTGTGTACTGTTGGGTGGTGCATGCTGTGGTAAGGGCTGGACTGCACTGGATGTTGCTGTCTCCTGCACTGTGTACTGTTCGTTGGGGCATGCTGAATTATGGCCTGGGCTGCACTGGATGTAGCTGTGTCCTGCACTATGTACTGTTGGGGGGTAGGGCATGCTGCGGTAAGGTCTAGGCTGCACTGCTGGAAGCTGTGTCCTGAACTGTGTACTGTTGGGGTTGGGCATGCTGAGGTATGGCCTGACCTCTCTCAACTGTCCCTGATTTTGCCTCAAAATTGTACTCTGTCCTCCTAAATATTGTGTTTCCATGACCAAACAGTGAGGGTTGTAAGCACAAAATAATGTCAGACATTAAAGCAACACACTTGTTCTTCCTTAGGAAATGTATTTTATACTAAGCCCCTTAATTCTGGCAGCTTTCTGAGAGGATATCACCAATTTTAAAGATGTGTCCCTGATTTTGGTCCTTTGTCCCTGATTTTTTTAAGCCTTGTCCCTGATTTATGAGGCAGAAGGTTGAGAGGTATGGCCTGGGCTGCTCTGGTTTTGCTGTATGCTGCACTGTGTACTGCTGGGGGCATACTGAGTTATAGCCTGGGCTGCATTGGGTGTTGCTGTGTCCTGCACTGTGTACTGTTGTGGGGGCATGTTGAGGTATGGCCTGGGCTGTAATGGGTGTCACTGTGTCCTGCACTGTGTACTGTTAGGGGGCATGATGAGGTGTGGCCTGGGCTGTAATGGGGTTACTGTGTCCTGCACTTTTTACTGTTGGTGGGGCATGCTGCAGTAAGGGCTGGGCTGCACTGGGAAGCTTTGTCTTGCACTGTGTACTGTTGGGGCCTGCTGAGGCATGGACTGGGCTGCACTAGGTGTCACTGTGTCCTGCACTGTGTACTTTTGGGGGGCATGTTGAGGAATGGGCAGGGCTACACTGGGTGTTGCTGTGTCCTGTACTTTTATTGTTGGTGGGATATGCTGCAGTAAGGGCTGGGCTGCAATGGGGAAGCTGTGTCTTGCACTGTGTACTGTTGTGGAGGCATGTTGAGGTATGGGCTGGGCTGCACTGGGTGTCACTGTGTCCGGCACTGTGTATTCTTGGTGGTGGCATGTGACGTATGGCCTGGGCTGCACTGAGTATCACTGTGTATGGCACTGTGTACTGTGGGTGGGGGCACGCTGAGGTATGGTCGGGCTGCACTGGGTGTTGCTGTTCCTGCACTACTGTACTGTTGGGTGGTGCATGCTGTGGTAAGGGCTGGGCTGCACTGGATGTTGCTGTGTCCTGCACTGTGTGCTGTTAGGGGAGGCATGCTGAGGTATGGCCTGGGCTGCACTGGGTGTTGCTGTTTCCTGCTCTGTGTTCAGTTGGGGTGGCATGCTACGGTAAAGTCTTGGCTACACTGCTGGACGCTGTGTCCTGCACTGGTACTGTTGGGTGGGGTACGGTGATGTATGGCCTGGTCTGCACTGGGTGTCGCTGTGTCCTGCACTGTGTACTGTTGGAGCGAGGGCATGCTGAGTTATCACCTGGGCTGCACTGGGTGTTGCAGTGTCCTGCACTGTGTACTGTTGGGTAGGACATGCTGAGGTATGGCCTGGGCTGCTCTGGGGAAGCTGTGTCCTGCACTGTGTACTTTTTGGGGGATGCTGAATTATGGCCTGGGCTGCACTGGATGTTGCTGTGTCCTGCACTGTGTACTTTGAGGGAAATGCTGAATTATGGCCTGGGCTGCACTGGAAAGCTGTGTCCTGCACTGAGTACTGTTGGAGGTGGCATGCTGAGGTATGGCTTGGGCTGCAGTGGGTGTCGCTGTGTCATGCACTGTGTAGTATTGGGGTGGGGCATGTTGAGGTATCACCTGTGATGTACTGGGTGTTGCTGTGTCCTGTACTTTTTATTTTTTGTGGGGGGCATGCTGCAGTAAGGGCTGTGCTGCAATGGGGGAAGCAGTGTCTTGCACTGTGTACTGTAGTGGGGGTATGTTGAGGTATGGCCTGGGCTGTACTGGGTTTCACTGTCTCCGGCAGTGTGTGACTGTAGGGGGCATGCTGAGGTATGGCCTGGGCTGCACTGGGTGTTGCTATTTCTGCTCTGAATACTGTTTGGTGGGAGCATGCTACAGTAAGTCTGGCCACACTGGGGAAGCTGTGTCCTGCACTGTGTATTGTTGGGTGGGGCATGGTATTGTATGACCTGGGCTTCACTGGGTGTTGCTGCATCCTGCACTCTGTACTGTTGGGTGGGACATGCTGAGGTATGGCCTGGGCTGCACTATGTGTTGCTGTGTCCTGCACTGTGTACTGTTGAGGGTGGATCCTGAGGTATGGCCTGGGCTGTTCAGGGGATAGCTGTGTCCTGTACTGTGTACTGTTGGGGGGGATATGCTGAGTTATGGCCTGGGCTGCACTGGGTGTTGCTATGTCCTGCACTGTGTACTGTTGGGGGGGGGCATGCTGAGGTAACATCTGGCGTGCCCTGGGAAGCTGTGTCCTGCACTGTGTACTGCTGGGAGTGGCATGCTGAGGTATGGCCTGTGCTGCTCTTGGTGTCGTTGTGTCCTGCACTGTGAACTGTTGGATGGGGTGGCAAGTTGAGGTATGGCCTGTGCTGCACTGGGTGTTGCTGTGTCCTGCACTGTGTACTGTTGTGGGGCATGCTGAAGTATGGTCTGGGCTGCACTGGGTGTTGCTGTGTCCTGTACTTTTTATTGTTAGTGGCGGGCTTGCTGTGGTAAGGGCTGGGCAGCACTGTGGGAGGCTGTGTCTTGCACTGTGTGCTGTTGTGGGCATGTTGAGGTATTTCCTTGGCTGCACTGGGTGCAACTGTGTCCTGCACTGTGTACTGTTGGGAGGGTATTCTGGTGTGCCTGGGCTGCACTGGGTGTTGCTGTTTCCTGCACTGTGTACTGTTGGGGTGCATGCTGCAGTAAGGGCTGGGCTACACTGGATGTTGCTGTGTACTGCTCTGTGTTCTGTTCCGGGGGACAAGCTGAATTATGGCTTAAGCTGTACTGGGTGTTGCTGTGTCCTGTACTTTTTACTGTTGGTGGGGACATGCTGCAGTAAGGGCTGGGCTGCACTGGGGAAGCTGTGTCTTGCACTGTGTTCTGTTGGGGTGGGGCATGCTGAGGCATGGCCTGAGCTACACTAGTGTTGATGTTTCCTGCACTGTGTACCGTTGGGGGTGCATGCTGCAGTGAGTCTGGGCTGCATTGGATGTTGCTGTGTCCTGCTCTGTGTTCTGTTCCGGGGGGCAAGCTGAATTATGACCTGGGCTGCACTGGATGTTGCTGTGTCCTGCACTATGTTCTGTTGGTGGGTGGGCAAGCTGCAGTGAGGTCTTGGCTGCACTGGGGAAGCTGTGTCTTACACTGTGTACTGTTGGGGGGGCATGTTGACGTATCGCCTGTGCTACAGCGAGTGTTGCTGTGTCCTGTACTTTTTATTGTTGGTGGGGGGCGTGCTGCGGTAAGGGCTGTGCTGCAATGGGGGAAGCTGTGTCTTGCACTGTGTACTGTAGTGGGGGCATGTTGAGGTATGGCCTGGGCTATACTGGGTTTCACTGAGTCTGACAGTGTGTAGTGTTGAGGCGCATGCCAATGTGTAGCCTGGGCTGCACTGGGTGTTGAGGTTTCCTGCTCTGTGTACTGTTTGGGGGCATGCTACGGTAAGATCTGGGCTACACTGGGAAGCTGTGTCCTGCACTGTGTACTGTTGGGTGGGACATGCTGAAGTATGGCCTGAGCTGCACTTTGTGTTGCTGTGTCCTTCACTGTGTACTGTTGGGGTTGGATCCTGAGGTATGGCCTGGGCTGCTCAGGGGAATCTGTGTCCTGCACTCTGTACTGTTGGAGGGATATGCTGAGTTAAGGCCTGGGCTGCTCTGGGTGTTGCTGTGTCCTGCACTGTGTACTGTTGTGGGTGGATCCTGAGGTATGGCCTGGGCTGCTCAGGAAGCTGTGTCCTGCACAGAGTACTGTTGGGAGGGCATGCTGAATTATGCCTGGGCTTCACTGGATGTTGCTGTGTCCTGCACTTCGTACTGTTGGGTGGTGGGGCATGCTGAGGTAAGGTCTGGTGTGCACTGGGTGTCGCTTTGTCCTGCACTGTGTACTGTTGGAGGGGGGTCGGGCAAGCTGAGGTATGGCCTGGGCTGCACTGGGTGCTGCTGTGTCCTGCGCTGTGTACTGTTGGGGGGGGGGGTATTCTGAGGTATTGCCTGAGCTGCACTGGGTGCTGCTGTGTCCTCTTCTGTTTACTGTTGGTGGGGGCATGCTGCAGTTAGGGCTGGGCTGCACTGGGGGAAGCTGTGTCTTGCACTGTGTACTGTTAGGGTGGCATGCTGAGGCTTGGCCTGGGCTCCACTGGGTGTTGCTGTGTCCTGCACTCTGTACTGCGGGAGGATCATGCTGCAGTAAGTTCTGGGCTGCAGTGGGGGAAGCTGTGTCCTACACACTGTGTATTGTTGGGGGGAGGCGGCATGCTGAGGTTTGGCCTGGGCTGCACTGGTTGTTACTGTTTCCTGCTCTGTGTTCTGTTTGGGGGGGGACATGTGTCCTGCACTGTGTACTGTTGGGTGGGGCATGGTGATGTACGGCCTGGGCTGCACTGGGTGTCGCTGTGTACTGCACTGTGTACTGTTGTGGGGGGGCATGCTACAGCAAGGTCTAGGCTACATTAGGGAAGCTGTGTTCTGCACTGTGTACTAGTGGGTTAGGCATGGTGATATATGGCCTGTGCTGCACTGGGTGTCGCTGTGTCCTGCACTGTGTACACTTGGGTGGGACATGCTGAGGTGTGGCCTGGGCTGCACTTTGTGTTGCTGTGTCCTGCACTGTGTACTGTTGGGGTGGATGCTGCGGTATGGTCTGGGCTGCATTGGGTGTCGCTGTGTCCTGCACTGTGTACTGTTGGGGAGGGCATGCTGAATTATGGGCTGGGTTGCAGTGGATGTTGCTGTGTCCTGCTCTATGTACTATTGGGGGATTGGGCATGCTGCGGTAAGGTCTGGGCTGCACTGGGGGAAGTTGTGTCCTGCATTGTGTACTGTTGGGGATGGCATGCTGAGTTATGGCCTGGGCTGCACTGGGTGTCGCTGTGTCCTGCACTGTGTACTGTTGGAGGGGGGTGGGCATGCTGAGGTATGGTCTTGGCTGCACTATGTGTTGCTGTGTCCTGCACTGTGTACTGTTGGTGGTGGCATGTGAGGTATGGCCTGGGCTGCACTGGGTGTTGCTGTGTCCTGCACTGTGTACTGTTGGTGGTGGCATGTGATGTAGCCTGGGCTGCACTGAGTATCACTGTGTATGGCACTGTGTACTGTTGGGTGGGGCACGCTGAGGTATGGTCGGGGCTGCACTGGGTGTTGCTGTTCCTGCACTACTGTACTGTTGGGTGGTGCATGCTGTGGTAAGGGCTGGGCTGCACTGGATGTTGCTGTGTCCTGCACTGTGTACTGTTCAGTGGGGCATGCTGAATTATGGCCTGGGCTGCACTGGATGTAGCTGTGTCCTGCACTATGTACTGTTGGGGGGTGGGGCATGCTGCGGTAAGCTCTGGGCTGCACTGCTGGAAGCTGTGTCCTGCACTGTGTACTGTTGGGGTTGGGCATGCTGAGGTATGGCCTGGGCTGCTCTGTTTTTTTCTGTATTCTGCACTGTGTACTGCTGGGGGGGCATGCTGAGATATGGCCTGGGCTGCACTGGGTGTTGCTGTTTCCTGCTCTGAGTTCTGTTTTTGGGGGCATGCTGCGATGAGGTCTGGGCTACACTGGGGAAGCTGTGTCCTGCACTGTGTACTGTTGGGTGGGGCATGCTGAGGCATGCGCCTGCGCTGTACTGTGTGTTGCTGTGTCCTCTACTTTTTGCTGTCGGTGGGGCATGCTGCGATAAGGGCTGGGCTGCACTGGAGGAAGCTGTGTCTTCCACTGTGTACTTTGGGGAAGCATGCTGAGGCATGGCCAGGGCTGCACTGGGTGTTGCAGTTTCCGGCACTGTGTACTGTTTGGGGGCATGCTGTGGGAGGCCTGGGCTGCACTCGGGAAGCTGTGTCCTGAACTGTGCACTGTTGTGGAGGGCTTGCTGAGTATTTCCTGGGCTGCACTGGGTGTTGCTATGTTCTGCACTGTGTACGGTTGGGGGCAAGCTGAATTATGGCTGGGCTGCACTGGGTGTTGCTGTGTCCAGCACTGTGTACTGTTGGTGGGTAGGTGGAGCATTCTGCAGTAAGGTCACGGCTACATTGGGGAAGATATGTCCTACACTGTGTACTGTTGGTGGTGGCATGTGAGGGTATGGCTGGGCTGCACTGGGTATCACTGTGTACACCACTGTGTACTGTTGGGTGGGACTTGCTAAGGTATGGTCTGGTGCACTGGGTGTTGCTCTTTCCTGCACTGTGTACTGTTGGGTGGTGCATGCTGTGGTAAGGGCTGGACTGCACTGGATGTTGCTGTCTCCTGCACTGTGTACTGTTCGTTGGGGCATGCTGAATTATGGCCTGGGCTGCACTGGATGTAGCTGTGTCCTGCACTATGTACTGTTGGGGGGTAGGGCATGCTGCGGTAAGGTCTAGGCTGCACTGCTGGAAGCTGTGTCCTGAACTGTGTACTGTTGGGGTTGGGCATGCTGAGGTATGGCCTGGGCCATACCTCTCAACTGTCCCTGATTTTTGCCTCAAAATTGTACTCTGTCCCTCCTAAATATTGTGTTTCCATGACCAAACAGTGAGGGTTGTAAGCACAAAATAATGTCAGACATTAAAGCAACACACTTGTTCTTCCTTAGGAAATGTATTTTATACTAAGCCCCTTAATTCTGGCAGCTTTCTGAGAGGATATCACCAATTTTAAAGATGTGTCCCTGATTTTGGTCCTTTGTCCCTGATTTTTTTAAGCCTTGTCCCTGATTTATGAGGCAGAAGGTTGAGAGGTATGGCCTGGGCTGCTCTGGTTTTTGCTGTATGCTGCACTGTGTACTGCTGGGGGGCATACTGAGTTATGGCCTGGGCTGCATTGGGTGTTGCTGTGTCCTGCACTGTGTACTGTTGTGGGGGCATGTTGAGGTATGGCCTGGGCTGTAATGGGTGTCACTGTGTCCTGCACTGTGTACTGTTGGGGGGGCATGATGAGGTGTGGCCTGGGCTGCAATGGGGTTACTGTGTCCTGCACTTTACTGTTGGTGGGGGCATGCTGCAGTAAGGGCTGGGCTGCACTGGGAAGCTTTGTCTTGCACTGTGTACTGTTGGGGGCCTGCTGAGGCATGGACTGGGCTGCACTAGGTGTCACTGTGTCCTGCACTGTGTACTTTTGGGGGGCATGTTGAGGAATGGGCAGGGCTACACTGGGTGTTGCTGTGTCCTGTACTTTATTGTTGGTGGGGATATGCTGCAGTAAGGGCTGGGCTGCAATGGGAAGCTGTGTCTTGCACTGTGTACTGTTGTGGAGGCATGTTGAGGTATGGGCTGGGCTGCACTGGGTGTCACTGTGTCGGCACTGTGTATTCTGGGGGTGGGGGCATGCTGAGGTATGGCATAGGCTGCACTGGGTGTTGCTGTGTCCTGCACTGAGTATTGTTGGTTGGGGCATGCTGTGGTAAGGGCTGGGCTGCACTGGTGGAAGCTGTGTCCTGCGCTGTGTATTGTTGGGAGGCATGCTGAGGTATGGCCTGGACTGCACTGGCTGTTGCTGTGTCCTGCACTGTGTGCTGTTAGGGAGGGCATGCTGAGGTATGGCCTGGGCTGCACTGGGTGTTGCTGTTTCCTGCTCTGTGTTCAGTTGGGGTGGCATGCTACGGTGAAGTCTTGGCTACACTGCTGGGCGCTGTGTCCTGCACTGGTACTGTTGGGTGGAATGCAGTGATGTATGGCCTGGTCTGCACTGGGTGTCGCTGTGTCCTGCACTGTGTACTGTTGGGCGAGGCATGCTGAGTTATCACCTGGGCTGCACTGGGTGTTGCAGTGTCCTGCACTGTGTACTGTTGGGTAGGACATGCTGAGGTATGGCCTGGGCTGCTCTGGGGAAGCTGTGTCCTGCACTGTGTACTTTTGGGGGGGGGGGATGCTGAATTATGGCCTGGGCTGCACTGGATGTTGCTGTGTCCTGCACTGTGTACTTTTGAGGGGGGAAATGCTGAATTATGGCCTGGGCTGCACTGGGGAAAGCTGTGTCCTGCACTGAGTACTGTTGGAGGTGGCATGCTGAGGTATGGTTTGGGCTGCAATGGGTGTCGCTGTGTCATGCACTGTGTAGTATTGGGGTGGGGCATGTTGAGGTATCGCCTGTGATGTACTGGGTGTTGCTGTGTCCTGTACTTTTTATTTTTTGTGGGGGGCATGCTGCAGTAAGGGCTGTGCTGCAATGGGAAGCAGTGTCTTGCACTGTGTACTGTAGTGGGGTATGTTGAGGTATGGCCTGGGCTGTACTGGGTTTCACTGTCTCCGGCAGTGTGTACTGTTGGGAGGCATGCTGAGGTATGGCCTGGGCTGCACTGGGTGTTGCTATTTCCTGCTCTGAATACTGTTTGGTGGGAGCATGCTACAGTAAGGTCTGGGCTACACTGGGGGAAGCTGTGTCCTGCACTGTGTATTGTTGGGTGGGGCATGGTATTGTATGACCTGGGCTTCACTGGGTGTTGCTGCATCCTGCACTCTGTACTGTTGGGTGGGACATGCTGAGGTATGGCCTGGGCTGCACTATGTGTTGCTGTGTCCTGCACTGTGTACTGTTGAGGGTGGATCCTGAGGTATGGCCTGGGCTGTTCAGGGGATAGCTGTGTCCTGTACTGTGTACTGTTGGGGGGGATATGCTGAGTTATGGCCTGGGCTGCACTGGGTGTTGCTATGTCCTGCACTGTGTACTGTTGGGGGCATGCTGAGTAACATCTGGCGTGCCCTGGGGAAGCTGTGTCCTGCACTGTGTACTGCTGGGAGTGGCATGCTAAGGTATGGCCTGTGCTGCTCTTGGTGTCGTTGTGTCCTGCTCTGTGAACTGTTGGATGGGGGTGGCAAGCTGAGGTATGGCCTGTGCTGCACTGGGTGTTGCTGTGTCCTGCACTGTGTACTGTTGTGGGGGCATGCTGAAGTATGGTCTGGGCTGCACTGGGTGTTGCTGTGTCCTGTACTTTTTATTGTTAGTGGCGGGCTTGCTGTGGTAAGGGCTGGGCAGCACTGTGGGAGGCTGTGTCTTGCTCTGTGTGCTGATGTGGGGCATGTTGAGGTATTTCCTTGGCTGCACTGGGTGCAACTGTGTCCTGCACTGTGTACTGTTGGGGGGGGGGAGGTATTCTGAGGTATTGCCTGGGCTGCACTGGGTGTTGCTGTTTCCTGCACTGTGTACTGTTGGGGGGTGCATGCTGCGGTAAGGGCTGAGCTACACTGGATGTTGCTGTGTACTGCTCTGTGTTCTGTTCCGGGGGGGACAAGCTGAATATGGCTAGCTGCACTGGGTGTTGCTGTGTCCTGTACTTTTACTGTTGGTGGGGGCATGCTGCAGTAAGGGCTGGGCTGCACTGGGGAAGCTTTGTCTTGCACTGTGTACTGTTGGGGGGCTTGCTGAGGCATGGACTGGGCTGCACTGTGTCCTGCACTGTGTACTTTTGGGGGCATGTTGAGGAATGGGCAGGGCTCGCTGGGTGTTGCTGTGTCCTGTACTTTTATTGTTAGTGGGGGCATGTTGCGGTAAGGGCTGGGCTGCACTGGGGAAGCTGTGTCTTGCACTGTGTACTGTTAGGGGATGCTGAGGCATGGCCAGGATTCCTCTGGGTGTCGCTGTGTCCTGCAATGTGTACTCTTGGTGGAGGCATGCTGAGATATGGCCTGGGCTTCACTGGGTGTTGCTGTTTCCTGCTCTGAGGTCTGTTTTGGGGGCATGCTACGATGAGGTCTGGGCTACACTGGGGAAGCTGTGTCCTGCACTGTGTACTGTTGGGGGGGCATGATGAGGTGTGGCCTGGGCTGCACTGGGGTTACTGTGTCCTGCACTTTTTACTACTGGTGGGGGCATGCTGCAGTAAGGGCTGGGCTGCACTGGAAGCTTTGTCTTGCACTGTGTACTCTTGGGGGCTTGCTGAGGCATGGACTGGGCTGCACTAGGTGTCACTGTGTCCTGCACTGTGTACTTTTGGGGGGGCATGTTGAGGAATGGGCAGGGCTACACTGGGTGTTGCTGTGTCCTGTACTTTTATTGTTGGTGTGGGATATGCTGCAGTAAGGGCTGGGCTGCAATGGGGGAAGCTGTGTCTTGCACCGTGTACTGTTGTGGAGGCATGTTGAGGTATGGGCTGGGCTGCACTGGGTGTCACTGTGTCCGGCACTGTGTATTCTGGGGGGGTGGGGGCATGCTGAGGTATGGCATAGGCTGCACTGGGTGTTGCTGTGTCCTGCACTGAGTATTGTTGGTTGGGGCATGCTGTGGTAAGGGCTGGGCTGCACTGGTGGAAGCTGTGTCCTGAGCAGTGTATTGTTGGGAGGGGTGTTGAGGTATGGCCTGGACTGCACTGGTTGTTGCTGTGTCCTGCACTGTGTGCTGTTAGGGGGAGGGCATGCTGAGGTATGGCCTGGGCTGCACTGGGTGTTGCTGTTTCCTGCTCTGTGTTCAGTTGGGGGTGGCATGCTCTGAGTAAAGTCTTGGCTACACTGTTGGAAGCTGTGTCCTGCACTGGTACTGTTGGGTGGGAAGGGTGATGTATGGCCTGGTCTGCACTGGGTGTCGCTGTGTCCTGCACTGTGTACTGTTGGTGCGAGGCATGCTGAGTTATCACCTGGGCTGCACTGGGAGTTGCAGTGTCCTGCACTGTGTGACTGTTGGGTGGGACATGCTGAGGTATGGCCTGGGCTGCTCTGGGGAAGCTGTGTCCTGCTCTGTGTACTTTTGGGGGGATGCTGAATTATGGCCTGGGCTGCACTGGATGTTGCTGTGTCCTGCACTGTGTACTTTTGAGGGGCGGAATGCTGAATTATGGCCTGGGCTGCACTGGGGAAAGCTGTGTCCTGCAGTGAGTACTGTTGGAGGTGGCATGCTGAGGTATGGCTTGGGCTGCAATGGGTGTCGCTGTGTCATGCACTGTGTAGTATTGGGGTGAGGCATGTTGAGGTATCGCCTGTGATGTACTGGGTGTTGTTGTGTCCTGTACTTTTTATTTTTAGTGGGGGGGGGCATGCTGCAGTAAGGGCTGTGCTGCAATGGGGGAAGCAGTGTCTTGCACTGTGTACTGTAGTGGGGGAATGTTGAGGTATGGCCTGGGCTGTACTGGGTTTCACTGTGTCCAGCAGTGTGTACTGTTGAGGGGGCATGCTGAGGTATGGCCTGGGCTGCACTGGGTGTTGCTATTTCCTGCTCTGAGTACTGTTTGGTGGGAGCATGCTATGGTAGGTCTGGGCTACACTGGGGGAAGCTGTGTCCTGCACTGTGTATTGTTGGGTGAGGCATGGTATTGTATGACCTGGGCTGCACTGGGTGTTGCTGCGTCCTGCACTCTGTACTGTTGGGTGGGACATGCTGAGGTATAGCCTGGGCTGCACTATGTGTTGCTGTGTCCTGCACTGTGTACTGTTGAGGGTGGATCCTGAGGTATGGCCTGGGCTGTTCAGGGGATAGCTGTGTCCTGTACTGTGTACTGTTGGGGGGATATGCTGAATTATGGCCTGGGCTGCACTGGGTGTTGCTATGTCCTGCATTTGTGTACTGTTGGGGGGCTATGAATTATGGCCTGGGCTGCACTGGATGTTGCTGTGTTCTGCACTATGTACTGTTGTGGGGTGGGGCATGCTGAGTAACGTCTGGCGTGCCCTGGGGAAGCTGTGTCCTGCATTGTGTACTGCTGGGAGTGGCATTCTGAGGGTATGGCCTGGGCTGCTCTAGGTGCCGCTGTGTCCTGCACTGTGTACTGTTGGATGGGGGTGGCAAGCTGAGGTATGGCCTGTGCTGCACTGGGTGTTGCTGTGTCCTGCACTGTGTGTGCTGTTGTGGGGGCATGCTGAAGTATGGTCTGGGCTGCACTGGGTGTTGCTGTGTCCTGTACTTTTATTGTTAGTGGCGGGCTTGCTGTGGTAAGGGCTGGGCAGCACTGTGGGAAGCTGTGTCTTGCACTGTGTGCTGTTGTGGGGCATGTTGAGGTATTTCCTTGGCTGCACTGGGTGCCACTGTGTCCTGCACTGTGTACTGTTGGGGGGGGGGTGTATTCTGAGGTATTGCCTGGGCTGCACTGGGTGTTGCTGTTTCCTGCACTGTGTACTGTTGGAGGGTGCATGCTGCGGTAAGGGCTGGGCTACACTGGATGTTGCTGTGTACTGCTCTGTGTTCTGTTCCGGGGACAAACTGAATTATGGCCTAAGCTGCACTGGGTGTTGCTGTGTCCTGTACTTTTTACTGTTGGTGGGGACATGCTGTGGTAAGGGCTGGGCTGCACTGGGGAAGCTGTGTCTTGCACTGTACTGTTAGAGTGGGGCATGCTGAGGCATGGCCTGAGCTGCACTGGGTTTTGATGTTTCCTGCACTGTGTACCATTGGGGGTGCATGCTGCGTAAGGTCTGTGCTGCACTGGATGTTGCTGTATCCTGCTCTGTGTTCTGTTCCAGGGGCAAGCTGAATTATGACCTGGGCTGCACTGGATGTTGCTGTGTCCTGCACTATGTTCTGTTAGTGGGTGGGGCAAGTTTGGTAAGGTCTTGGCTCACTAGGAAGCTGTGTCTTACACTGTGTACTGTTGGAGGGGCATGTTGAGGTATATCCTGTGCTGCACTGGGTGTTGCAGTGTCCTGCACTGTGAACTGTTGGGGGGGCATGTTGAGGTATCGCCTGTGCTGCAGTGAGTGTTGCTGCGTCCTGTAATTTTTATTGTTGGTGTGGGGGGGCGTGCTGCGGTAAGGGCTGTGCTGCAATGGTGGAAGCTGTGTCTGGCACTGTGTACTGTAGTGGGGGCATGTTGAGGTATGGCCTGGGCTGTCCTGGGTTTCACTGTGTCCGACAGTGTGTAGTTTGGGGGCGGCATGCTGATGTATGGCCTGGGCTGCACTGGGTGTTGCAGTTTCCTGCTCTGTGTACTGTTTGAGGGGGCATGCTACGGTAAGGTCTGGGCTACACTGGGGGAAGCTGTGTCCTGCACTGTGTACTGTTGGGTGGGACATGCTGAAGTATGGCCTGAGCTGCACTTTGTGTTGCTGTGTCCTGCACTGTGTACTGTTGGGGGTGGATCCTGAGGTATGGCCTGGGCTGCTCAGGGGGAAGCTGTGTCCTGCACTCTGTACTGTTAGGGGGATATGCTGAGTTAAGGCCTGGGCTGCTCTGGATGTTGCTGTGTCCTGCATTGTGTACTGTTGGGGGGGGGCATGCTGAATTATGGCCTGGGCTGCACTGGATGTTGCTGTGTCCTGCACTGTGTACTGTTGGGGGTGGATCCTGAGGTATGGCCTGGGCTGCTCAAGGGGAAGCTGTGTCCTGCACAGAGTACTGTTGGGAGGGGCATGCTGAATTATGGCCTGGGCTGCACTGGATGTTGCTGTGTCCTGCACTTATTTTGTTAGGTGGTGGGGCATGCTGAGGTAAGGTCTAGTGTGCACTGGGTGTCACTGTGTCCTGCACTGTGTACTGTTGGGGTTGATCCTGAGGTATGGCCTGGGCTGCTCAGGGGAAGCTGTGTCCTGCACTCTGTACTGTTGGGGGATATGCTGAGTTAAGGCCTGGGCTGCTCTGGGTGTTGCTGTGTCCTGCATTGTGTACTGTTTTGGGGGGCATGCTGAATTATGGCCTGTTCTGCACTGGATTTTGCTGTGTCCTGCACTGTGTACTATTGAGAGGCGGATCTTGAGGGTATGGCCTGGGCTGCTCAAGGGAAGCTGTGTCCTGCACAGAGTACTGTTGGGAGGGGCATGCTGAATTATGGCCTGGGCTGCACTGGATGTTGCTGTGTCCTGCACCTTGTACTGTTGGGTGGTGGGGCATGCTGAGGTAAGGTCTGTGTGCACTGGGTGTCGCTTTGTCCTGCACTGTATACTGTTGGAGGGGGGGTGGGCAAGCTGAGGGTATGGCCTGGGCTGCACTGGGTGCTGCTGTGTCCTCTTCTGTTTACTGTTGGTGGGGGGCATGCTGCAGTTAGGGCTGGGCTGCACTGGGGAAGCTGTGTCTTGCACTGTGTACTGTTGGGGGCATGCTGAGGCTTGGCCTGGGCTCCACTGGGTGTGCTGTGTCCTGCACTGTGTACTGCTGGAGGATCATGCTGCAGTAAGTTCTGGGCTGCAGTGGGGGAAGCTGTGTCCTACACACTGTGTATTGTTGGGGGGGCGGCATGCTGAGGTATGGCCTGGGCTGCACTGGGTATCACTGTGTACAGCACTGTGTACTGTTTTGTGGGGCATGCTGAGGTATGGTCGGGGCTGCACTGGGTGTTGCTGTTTCCTGCAGTACTGTACTGTTGGGTGGTGCATGCTGTTGTAAGGGCTGGGCTGCACTGGATGTTGCTGTGTCCTGCACTGTGTACTGTTCGGTGGGGCATGCTGAATTATGGCTGGGCTGCACTGGATGTAGCTGTGTCCTGCACTATGTACTGTTGGGGGGTGGGGCATGCTGCGGTAGGGTCTGGGCTGCACTGCTGGAAGCTGTGTCCTGCACTGTGTGCTGTTGGGGTTGGGCATGCTGAGGTATGGCCTGGGCTGCTCTGGTTTTTGCTGTGTCCTGCACTGTGTACTGTTTGGGGCATGCTGAGTTATGGCCTGGGCTGCATTGGGTGTTGCTGTGTCCTGCACTATGTACTGTTGGGGGGTGGCATGATGAGGTGTGGCCTAGGCTGCACTGGGGGTACTGTGTCCTTCACTTTTTACTGTTGGTGGTGGGCATGCTGCAGTAAGGGTTGGGCTGCACGGGGGAATCTTTGTCTTGCACCGTGTACTGTTGTAGAGGCATGTTGAGGTATGGGCTGGGCTGCACTGGGTGTCACTGTGTCCAGCACTGTGTATTCTTGGGGGTGGGATGCTGAGGTATGGCCTAGGCTGCACTGGGTGTTGCTGTGTCTTGCACTGAGAACTGTTGGTTGGGGCATGCTGTGGTAAGGGCTGGGCTGCACTGGTGGAAGTTGTGTCCTGCACTGTGTACTGTTGGACGGGGGTGGGCAAGCTGAGGTATGGCCTGTGCTGCACTGGGTGTTGCTGTGTCCTGCACTGTGTACTGTTTTGGGGGCATGCTGAAGTATGGTCTGGGCTGCACTGGGTGTTGCTGTGTCCTGTACTTTTTATTGTTGGTGGTGGGCTTGCTGTGGTAAGGGCTGGGCAGCACTGAGGGAAGCTGTGTCTTGCACTGTGTGCTGTTGTGGGGCATGTTGAGGTATTTCCTTGGCTGCACTGGGTGCCACTGTGTCCTGCACTGTGTACTGCTTGGGGGGGGCATTCTGAGGTATTGCCTGGGCTGCACTGGGTGTTGCTGTTTCCTGCACTGTGTACTGTTGGGGGTGCATGCTGCGTAAGGGCTGGGCTGCACTGGATGTTGCTGTGTACTTCTCTGTGTTCTGTTCCGGGGGCAAGCTGAATTATGGCCTGAGCTGCACTGGGTGTTGCTGTGTCCTGTACTTTTACTGTTGGTGGGGGACACGCTGCGGTAAGAGCTGGGCTGCACTGGGGAAAGCTGTGTCTTGCACTGTGTTCTGTTGGGGGGGCATGCTGAGGCATGGCCAGGGTTCCACTGGGTGTCGCTGTGTCCTCCACTGTGTTCTGTTGGGGGGATCATGCTGAGGTATGGTCTGGGCTGCACTGGGTGTTGCTGTTTGCTGCACTCTGTCCTGTTGGGGGGTGCATGCTGAGGTAAGGTCTGGGCTGCACTGGATGTTGCTGTGTCCTGCTCTGTGTTCTGTTCGGGGGCAAGCTGAATTATGGCCTTGGCTGCACTGGATGTTGCTGTGTCCTGCACTATGTTCTGTTGGTTGGTGGGGCAAGCTGCAGTAAGAGTCTTATCTGCACTAGGGAAGCTGTGTCTGCACTGTGTACTGTTGGGGGCATGTTGAGGTATGGCCTGTGCTGCACCGGGTGTTGCTGTGTCCTGTACTTTTATTGTTGGTGAGGGGGCATGCTGTGGTAAGGGCTGTACTGCAATGGGGAAGCTGTGTCTTGTACTGTGTACTGTAGTGGGGGCATGTTGAGGTATGGCCTGGGCTGTACTGGGTTTCACTGTGTCCGCAGTGTGTGGTGGGGCGGCATGCTGAGGTATGGCCTTGGCTGCACTGGGTGCTGCGGTTTCCTGGTCTGTGTACTGTTTGGGGGGGCATGCTACAGTAAGGTCTGGGCTACACTGGGGGAAGCTGTGTCTTGCACTGTGTACTGTTGGGTGGGACATGCTGAAGTATGGCCTGAGCTACACTTTGTGTTGCTGTGTCCTGCACTGTGTACTGTTGGGGGTGGATCCTGAGGTATAGCCTGGGCTTTTCAGGGGGAAGCTGTGTCCTGCACTCTGTACTGTTGGGGGTGGATGCTGTGGTATGGCATGGGCTGCTCAGGGGGAAGCTGTGTCCTGCACAGAGTACTGTTGGGAGGGGCATGCTGAATTATGGCCTGGGCTTCACTGGATGTTGCTGTGTCCTGCACTTCGTACTGTTGGGTGGTGGGGCATGCTGAGGTAAGGTCTGGCGTGCACTGGGTGTCGCTTTGTCCTGCACTGTGTACTGTTGGAGGGGGGTGGGCAAGCTGAGGTATGGCCTGGGCTGCACTAGGTGCTGCTGTGTCCTGCGCTAGTACTGTTGGGGGTATTCTGAGGTATTGCCTGGGCTGCACTTGGTGTTGCTGTGTCCTCTTTCTTTTTACTGTTGGTGGGGGCTTGCTGCGGTTAGGGCGGGCTGCAAGGGGGGAAGCTGTGTCTTGCACTGTGTACTGTTGAGGGGACATGCTGAGGCTTGGCCTGGGCTCCACTGGGTGTTGCTCTGTCCTGCACTGTGTACTGCTGGAGGGGCATGCTGTGGTAAGTTCTGGGCTGCAGTGGGGAAGCTGTGTCCTGCATTGTGTATTTTTTGGGGGCAGCATGCTGAGGTTTGGCCTGGGCTGCACTGGTTGTTACTGTTTCCTGCTCTGTGTTCTGTTTGGGGGCATGCTATGGTAAGGTGTGGGCTACACTGGTGGAAGCTGTGTCCTGCACTGTGTACTGTTGGGTGGGGCATGGTGATGTATGGCCTGGGCTGCACTGGGTGTCGCTGTGTTCTGCACTGTGTACTGTTGGCGGGCGGCATGCTACAGCAAGGTCTGGCTACATTGAGGGAAGCTGTATTCTGCACTGTGTACTGTTGGGTTGGGCATGGTGATGTATGGCCTGTGCTGCACTGGTTGTCACTGTGTCCTGCACTGTGTACTTTGGGTGGGACATGCTGAGGTATGGCCTGGGCTGCACTTTGTTTTGCTGTGTCCTGCACTGTGTACTGTTGGGGTGGATGCTGAGGTACGGTCTGGGCAGCACTGGGTGTTGCTGTGTCCTGCACTGTGTACTGTTGGGAGGGACATGCTGAATTATGGGCTGGGCTGCACTGGATGTTGCTGTGTCCTGCTCTCTATGTACTATTGGGGGGTTGGGCATGCTGCGGTAAGGTCTGGGCTGCACTGGGGGAAGCTGTGTCCTGCATTGTGTACTGTTGGGGGTGGCATGCTGAGGTATGGCCTGGGCTGCACTGGGTGTCGCTGTGTCCTGCACTGTGTACTGTTGGAGGGGGGTGGGCATGCTGAGGTATGGTCTTGGCTGCACTGGGTGTTGCTGTGTCCTGCACTGTGTACTGTTTTGGGGGCATGCTGATGTATGGTCTGGGCTGCACTGTTTGTTGCCGTGTCCTGCAAGGTGTACTGTTGGAGGGAGGGCATGCTGAGGTATCGCCTGGGATGCACTTGGTGTTGCTGTGTCCTGCACTGTGTACTTTTGTGTTGGCATGTTGAGGTATGGCCTGGGCTGTACTGGGTGTCACTGTGTCCTGCACTGCGTACTTTTGGGGGTGGGCATGCTGAAGTATGGTCTGGGCTGCACTGGGTGTTGCAGTGTCCTGTACTTTTTATTGTTGGTGGGGTGCATGCTGTGGTAAGGGCTGGGCTGCACTGGGGAAAGCTGTGTCTTGCGCTGTGTACTGTTGTGGGGCATTTTGAGGTACATCCTTGACTGCACTGGGTGTCACTGTGTCCTGCTCTGTGTACTGTTGGGATTTGCATGCTGAGGTATGGCCTGGGCTGCACTGGGTGTTGCTGTGTCCTCTACTTTTTACTGTTGGTTGGGGGCATGCTGCGGATAGGCCTGGGCTGCACTGGGGGAAGCTGTGTCTTGCACTGTGTACTGTTGAGGGGGCATGCTGAGGGTATGGCCTGGGCTGCACTGGGTGTCGCTGTGTCCTGCACTGTGTACTGTTGGGGGGGGGACATGCTGAGGTTTGGCCTGGCTGCTCTGGGTATTGATGTGTCCTGCACTGTGTACTGTTGGGGGGTGGTCATGGTGAGGTATGACCTGGGCTGCACTGGGTGTTGCTGTGTCCTGCACTGTGTACTGTTGGAGGGGCATGCTACTGTAATTTCTGGGCTGCAGTGGGGGAAGCTGTGTCCTGTGTACCTGTGTCCTGCACTGTGTACTGCTGGGGGGGGGGGCATGCTGAGGTGTGGCTGGACTGTGCTGGTTCTTGCTGTGTTCTGCACTGTGTACTGTTGGGGGCTATGCTGAGATATTGCCTGTGCTGCACTGGAGGATGCTGTGTCCTACACTGTGTGCGGGAGGGCTGTGCACAGGCTTGGGCTAGGCAGTAGTTTGGGGGCATGGGTCACTGTCCCATTGCCTGCAGAGTGAAGGGCGAGGGCCGCAGGGTTCGTGCATGGCTGGCTTGGACAATGTAGCCACCCATGGGTGCAGGCCTCTGACGCATAGTGTTGCCCTATGGGCGTGGCCGTGCATGGTGCCACTGTGCAGTGGGGAGACGTACGTGGTGGTCGTGTGACAGCTGGTGTTTCCGTAACAGGATGGACGGCACTGCAAAGGCAGCAATGGTAGGATCCACTCTATCAGTGCAGGACACATGTATGGTGGTGGCATACACTAGGTGGGACAACAGAGAAGTGTGATGAGTGCAATGCTAGAGCGCAATGCTGAAGCAAACCATTGAGGGCAACACTGATCAGGCAGGTGAGGGCACACTGTGATGGTGGGGACACACTAACATGTTTCCCATCCAACAGGTGCAGTGGCAGCTGGTGCAGGTGGCCCCAGTGGAGCCAGAAGGCAGGAGCAGCAGCAGGGCAAGGACTGTGCCCGCATGGCCAAGGCCACCAGCATGGTGTCAGACAATGGTGGCAGCCCAATGGATGCTGGAGGCAGGCCTGCTGCCAGTACACCTGTGGCAGGAACACCGGGCCTGAAGCAATACGTAATAACTCCTCAGCATGCCCACCCCTCCAACAGTACACAGTGCAGGACACAGCGACACCCAGTGCAGCCCAGGCCATAACTCAGCATGCCATCCCCAACAGTACACAATGCAGGGACACAACTTCCCCAGTGCAGCCCAGACCTTACCGCAGCATGCCCAATCTCCCAATAGTACATAGAGCAGGACACAGCAACATCCACTGCAACCCAGCCCATAATTCAGCATGCCCTCCCCAACAGTACACAGTGCAGGACACAGAGACACCCAATGCAGCCCAGACCATACCGCAGCATCCACCCCAACAGTACACAGTGCAGGACACAGCAACACAAAGTGCAGCCCAGGCCACACCTCAGCATGTCCCACCCAAGTGTACACAGTGCAGGACAGCAGCGACACCAGTGCAGCACAGGCCATATATCACCATGCCCAACCCACCAGTACACAGTGCAGAACACAGCTTCCCCAATGTAGCCCAGACCTTGCGTAGCATGCCCCCAACAGTACACAGTGCAGTACAGCGACACCCAGTGCAGCCCAGGCCGTACATCACCATGCCCCACCCAACAGTACACAGTGCAGGACACATGTCCCCCCAAACAGAACACAGAGCAGGAAACAGTAACAACCAGTGCAGCCCAGGCCAAACCTCAGCATGCCGCCTCCCCCAACAATACACAGTGTGTAGGACACAGCTTCCCCACTGCAGCCCAGAACTTACTGCAGCATGATCCTCCGCGTACAGAGTGCAGGACACAGCAACACCCAGTGGAGCCCAGGCCAAGCCTCAGCATGCCACCCTAACAGTACACAGTGCAAGACACAGCTTCCCCAGTGCAGCCCAGCCCTAACTGCAGCATGCCCCACCAACAGTAAACAGAAGAGGACACAGCAGCACCCAGTGCAGCTCAGGCAATACCTCAGAATACCCCCCAACAGTACACAGCGCAGGACACAGCAGCACCCAGTGCAGCCCAGGCCATACCTCAGCTTGCCCGACCCCTCCAACAGTACACAGTGCAGGACAAAGCGACACCCAGTGCACACAGACCTTACCTCAGCATGCCCCACCACCCAACAGTACGAAGTGCAGGACACAGCAACATCCAGTGAAGCCCAGGCCATAATTCAGCATGCCTCCCAACAGTACTCTGTGCAGGACACAGCTTCCCCCTGAGCAGCCCAGGCCATACCTCAGGATCCACCCACAACAGTACACAGTGCAGGACACAGCAACACCCAGAGCAGCCCAGGCCTTAACTCAGCATATCCCCTCCAACAGTACAGAGTGCAGGACACAGATTCCCCCTGAGCAGCCCAGGCCATACCTCAGGATCCAACCCCAACAGTACACAGTGAAGGACACAGCAACACAAAGTGCAGCTCAGGCCATACTTCAGCATGTCCCACCCAACAGTACACAGTGCAGGACACAGCTTCCCCCAGTGTAGCCCAGATCTTACCGTAGCATGCCCCCCCAAACAGTACACAGAGCAGGAAACCTCAACACCCAGTGCAGCCCAGGCCATACATTGGCATGCCGCCCCAACACTACACACTGTCAGACTCAGTGAAACCCAGTACAGCCCAGGCCATACCTCAACATGCCCCCACTACAGTACACAGTGCAAGACACAGCTTCCCCCATTGCAGCACAGCCCTTACCGCAGCACGCCCCTGCCCCCCACCAACAATAAAAAGTACAGGACACAGCAACACTCGCTGTAGCACAGGCGATCGTCAACATGCCCCCCAACAGTACACAGTGTAAGACACAGCTTCCCCAGTGCAGCCAAGACCTTACGCAGCTTGCCCACCACCAACAGAACATAGTGCAGGACACAGCAACATCCAGTGCAGCCCAGGTCATAATTCAGCTTGCCCCGGAACAGAACACAGAGCAGGACACAGCAACATCCAATGCAGCCCAGACCTTACTGCAGCATGCACCCCCAACGGTACACAGTGTGGGAAACATCAACACTCAGTGCAGCTCAGGCCATGCCTCAGCATGCCCCACCCCAACAGAACACAGTGCAAGACACAGCTTCCCCCAGTGCAGCCCAGCCCTTACCGCAGCATGTCCCCACCAACAGTAAAAAGTACAGGACACAGCAACACCCAGTACAGCTTAAGCCATAATTCAGCTTGTCCCCCCCCGGAACAGAACACAGAGCAGTACACAGCAACATCCAGTGTAGCCCAGCCCTTACCGCAGCATGCACCCCCCAACAGTACACAGTGCAGGAAACAGCAACACCCAGTGCAGCCCAGGCAATACCTCAGAATACCCCCTCCCCAACAGTACACAGTGCAGGACACAGTTGCACCCAGTGCAGCCAAGAAATACCTCAACATGCCCCAACAGCACACAGTGCAAGACACAGCCTCCACAGTGCTGCCCAGCCCTTACCACAGCAAGCCCGCCACTAACAATAAAAGTACAGGACACAGCAACACCCAGTGCAGCCCAGACCATACTTCAGCATGCCCCACAACAGTACACAGTGCAGGACACAGCAACACCCAGTGCAGCACAGGCCATACCTCAACTTGCCACCCCATCCAACAGTTCACAGTGCAGGACACAACGACACCAAGAGCAGCACAGGCCATACCTCAGCATGCCACTCCCAGCAGTACACAGTGCAGGACACAGCTTCCCCAGGGCACGCCAGATGTTACCTCAGCATGCCCCCAACAGTACACAGTGCAGGACATAGCAACACCCAGTGCAGCCCAGGCCATAACTCAGCATATCCCCCAACAGTACACAGTACAGGACACAGCTATCCCTGAACAGCCCAGGCCATACCTCAGGATCCACCCTCAACAGTACACAGTGCAGGACACAGCAACACATAGTGCAGCCCAGGCCATACCTCAGCATGTCCCCCAACAGTACAGGTGCAGGATGCAGCAACACCCAGTGAAGCCCAGGTCATACAATACCATGCCCCACCCAACAATACACAGTGCAGGACACAGCTTCCCCAGTGTAGCCCAGACTTACTGTAGCATGCTCCCACCAAACAGTATTCAGAGCAGGAAATAGCAACACCCAGTGCAGCCCAGGCCATACCTCAGCATGCCCCCAACAGTACACACTGCGGAGACAGTGAAACCCAGTACAGCCCAGGCCATACCTCAACATACCCCCACTACAGTACACAGTGCAAGACACTGCTTCCCCATTGCAGCACAGCCCTTACTGCAGCATGCCCCCCACAAAAATAAAAAGTACAGGACACAGCAACACCCAGTACATCACAGGTGATACCTCAACATGCCCCACCCCAATACTACACAGTGCATGACACAGCGACACCCACTGCAGCCCAAGCCATACCTCAGCATGCCACCTCCAACAGTACTCAGTGCACAGCTTTCCCCAGTGCAGCCCAGGCCATAATTCAGCATTTCCCCCTCAAAAGTACACAGTGCAGGACACAGCAACATCCAGTGCAGCCCAGGCCATAATTCAGCATCCCCAAAAGTACACAGTGCAGGACACAGCTTCCCCCAGAGCAGCCCAGGCCATACCTCAGCATGTCCTACCCAACAGTACACAGTGCAGGACACTGCAACACCCAGTGCAGCCCAGGTGATAACTCAGCATGCCCTCGCTCCAACAGTACACAGTGCAGGACACAGCGACACCCAGTGCAGACCAGGCCATACATCACCGTACCCCACCCAACAGTACCAGTGCAGGACACAGCGTCCAGCAGTGTAGCCAAGACTTTACCGTAGCATGCCACCCCAACTGAACACAGAGCAGGAAACAGCAACACCCAGTGCAGCCCAGGCCATACCTCAGCATGCCCTCCCCCTAACAGCACACAGTGCAGGACACAGCAACAGCCAGTGCAGTCCAGGCCATACCTCAGCATGCTCCTCCCAACAATACAGCGCGGGACACAGCTTCCACCAGTGCAGCCCAGCCCTTACCACAGCATGCCCCAACCAACAATACTCAGTGCAGGACACAGCAACACCAGTGCAGCCTATGCCATACCTCAGCATGCCCCACCCCCAGAATACACAGTGCCGGACACAGTGACACCCAGTGCAGCCCAGCCCATACCTCAACATGCCTCCACAACAGTACACAGTGCAAGACACAGCTTCCCCCATTGCAGCCCAGCCCTTACTGCAGCATATCCCCCACCAACAATAAAAGTACAGGACACAGCAACACCCAGTGTAGCCCTGCCCATTCCTCAACATGCCCCCCCCAAAAGTACACAGTGCAGGACACAGTGACACCTAGTGCAGCCCAGTCCATGCCTCAGCAGGCCCCCAACAGTACACAGTGCAAGACAAAGCTTCCCCCAGTGCAGCCCAGCCCTTACTGCAGCATGCCCCCCACCAACAGTAAAAAGTGCAGGACACAGTAACCCCCATTACAGCCCAGGCCACACCTCATCATGCCCCCCCTAACAGTACACAGTGCAGGACACAGTGACACCCATTACAGCCCAGGCCATACCTCAACATGCCCCCACAACAGTACACAGTGCAGGACACAGCAACACCCAATGCAGCCCAGGCCATAACTCAGTATGCCCCCCAGCAGTACACAGTGCAGCATACAGCAAAAACCAGAGCAGCCCAGGCCATACCTCTCAACCTTCTGCCTCATAAATCAGGGACAAGGCTTAAAAAAATCAGGGACAAAGGACCAAAATCAGGGACACATCTTTAAAATTGGTGATATCCTCTCAGAAAGCTGCCAGAATTAAGGGGCTTAGTATAAAATACATTTCCTAAGGAAGAACAAGTGTGTTGCTTTAATGTCTGACATTATTTTGTGCTTACAACCCTCACTGTTTGGTCATGGAAACACAATATTTAGGAGGGACAGAGTACAATTTTGAGGCAAAATCAGGGACAGTTGAGAGGTATGGCCCAGGCCATACCTCAGCATGCCCAACCCCAACAGTACACAGTTCAGGACACAGCTTCCAGCAGTGCAGCCTAGACCTCACTGCAGCATGCCCTACCCCCAACAGTACATAGTGCAGGACACAGCTACATCCAGTGCAGCCCAGGCCATAATTCAGCATGCCCCAACAGACAGTACACAGTGCAGGAGACAGCAACATCCAGTGCAGTCCAGCCCTTACCACAGCATGCACCACAACAGTACACAGTGCAGGAAAGAGCAACACCCAGTGCAGCCCAGACCATACCTTAGCAAGTCCCACCCAACAGTACACAGTGGTGTACACAGTGATACCCAGTGCAGCCCAGGCCATACCTCACATGCCACCACCAACAGTACACAGTGTAGGACACATCTTCCCCCAATGTAGCCGTGACCTTACTGCAGAATGCTCCACCTACCCACCAACAGTACACAGTGCTGGACACAGCAACACCCAGTGCAGCCCAAGCCATAATTCAGCTTGCCCCCCAACCGTACACAGTGCAGAACATAGCAACACCCAGTGCAGCCCAGGAAATACCTCAGCAAGCCCTCCACAACAGTGCACAGTTCAGGACACAGCTTCCCCGAGTGCAGCCCAGGCCTCCCACAGCATGCCCCCCCAAACAGTACACAGTGCGAGGCTGCAACACCCAGTGCAGCCGGGCCATGCCTCAACATGCTTCCCCAAAAGTACACAGTGGAAGACACAGCTTCCTCCAGTGCAGCCCAGCCCTTATCGCAGCATGCCCCCACCGACAGCAAAAGTAGAGGACACAGCAACACACAGTACAGCGCAGGCGCATGCCTCAGCATGCCCCACCCAACAGTACACAGTGCAGGACACAGCTTCCCCAGTGTAGCCCAGACCTCATCAGCATGCCCCCAAAAACAGAACTCAGAGCAGGAAACAGCAACACCCAGTGCAGC
Organism: Neoceratodus forsteri; assembly: GCA_016271365.2. Lineage (NCBI taxonomy): Eukaryota > Metazoa > Chordata > Ceratodontiformes > Ceratodontidae > Neoceratodus > Neoceratodus forsteri. The sequence goes on along the minus strand of CM057458.1, from coordinate 996,481,645 downwards.
CCAGGCCATATCTCAGCATGCCCCCCAGCGGTACACAGTGCAGAATACAGAAAAAACAGAGCAGCCCAGGCCATACCTCAGCATGCCCAACCCCAACAGTACACAGTGCAGGACACAGCTTCCAGCAGTGCAGCCCAGAGCTTACGCAGCATGCCCCACCCCAACAGTACATAGTGCAGGACACAGCTACATCCAGTGCAGCCCAGGCCATAATTCAGCATGCCCCACTGAACAGTACACAGTGCAGGACACAGCAACATCCAGTGCAGCCCAGCCCTTACCACAGCATGCACCCAACAGTACAGTAGTGCAGGAACAGCAACACCCAGTGCAGCCCGACCATACCTCAGCGTGCCCCACCCAACAGTACACAGTGCCATACACAGTGATACTCAGTGCAGCCCAGGCCATACATCACATGCCACCACCAACGAGTACACAGTGCAGGACACAGCAGCACCCAGTGCAGCCCAGGCCATACCTCACATGCCACCACCAACAGTACACAGTGCAGGACACAGCAACACATGTGCAGCCAAGACCATACCTCAGCATGCCCACCTCCAACAGTACACAGTGCAGGACACAGCGACACCCAGTGCAGCCCAGGCCATAACTCAGCATGCCATCCCCAACAGTACACAATGCAGGACACAACTTCCCCAGTGCAGCCTAGACCTTACCGCAGCATGCCCAATCCCCAATAGTACATAGAGCAGGACACAGCAACATCCACTGCAACCCAGCCCATAATTCAGCATGCCCTCCCCAACAGTACACAGTGCAGGACACTGCGACACAATGCAGCCCAGACCATACCGCAGCATCCACCCCCAACAGTACACAGTGCAGGACACAGCAACACAAAGTGCAGCCCAGGCCACACCTCAGCATGTCCCACCCAAGTGTACACAGTGCAGGACACAGCGACACCCAGTGCAGCACAGGCCATATATCACCATGCCCAACCCACCAGTACACAGTGCAGAACACAGCTTCCCCCAATGTAGCCCAGACCTTGCTGTAGCATGCCCCCCCCCCAACAGTACACAGTGCAGTACACAGCGACACCCAGTGCAGCCCAGGCCGTACATCACCATGCCCCACCCAACAGTACACAGTGCAGGACACATGTCCCCCAAACAGAACACAGAGCAGGAAACAGTAACAACCAGTGCAGCCCAGGCCAAACCTCAGCATGCCGCCTCCCCAACAATACACAGTGTAGGACACAGCTTCCACTGCAGCCCAGAACTTACTGCAGCATGATCCTCCCGCAGTACAGAGTGCAGGACACAGCAACACCCAGTGGAGCCCAGGCCAAGCCTCAGCATGCCACCCTAACAGTACACAGTGCAAGACACAGCTTCCCCAGTGCAGCCCAGCCCTAACTGCAGCATGCCCCACCAACAGTAAACAGAAGAGGACACAGCAGCACCCAGTGCAGCTCAGGCAATACCTCAGAATACCCCCAACAGTACACAGCGCGGGACACAGCAGCACCCAGTGCAGCCCAGGCCATACCTCAGCTTGCCCGACCCCTCCAACAGTACACAGTGCAGGACAAAGCGACACCCAGTGCACACCAGACCTTACCTCAGCATGCCCCACCACCCAACAGTACGAAGTGCAGGACACAGCAACATCCAGTGAAGCCCAGGCCATAATTCAGCATGCCCCTCCCAACAGTACTCTGTGCAGGACACAGCTTCCCCCTGAGCAGCCCAGGCCATACCTCAGGATCCACCCACAACAGTACACAGTGCAGGACACAGCAACACCCAGAGCAGCCCAGGCCTTAACTCAGCATATCCCCTCCAACAGTACAGAGTGCAGGACACAGATTCCCCCTGAGCAGCCCAGGCCATACCTCAGGATCCAACCCCAACAGTACACAGTGAAGGACACAGCAACACAAAGTGCAGCTCAGGCCATACTTCAGCATGTCCCACCCAACAGTACACAGTGCAGGACACAGCTTCCCCCAGTGTAGCCCAGATCTTACCGTAGCATGCCCCCCAAACAGTACACAGAGCAGAAACCTCAACACCCAGTGCAGCCCAGGCCATACATTGGCATGCCGCCAACACTACACACTGTCAGACTCAGTGAAACCCAGTATAGCCCAGGCCATACCTCAACATGCCCCACTACAGTACACAGTGCAAGACACAGCTTCCCCATTGCAGCACAGCCCTTACTGCGCCCCCCCACCAACAATAAAAAGTACAGGACACAGCAACACTCGCTGTAGCACAGGCGATCGTCAACATGCCCCCAACAGTACACTGTAAGACACAGCTTCCCCAGTGCAGCCAAGACCTTACCGCAGCTTGCCCCACCCACCAACAGTACACAGTGCAGGACACAGCAACATCCAGTGCAGCCCAGGTCATAATTCAGCTTGCCCCGGAACAGAACACAGAGCAGGACACAGCAACATCCAATGCAGCCCAGACCTTACGCAGCATGCACCCCCAGCGGTACACAGTGCGGAAACATCAACACTCAGTGCAGCTCAGGCCATGCCTCAGCATGCCCACCCCAACAGAACACAGTGCAAGACACAGCTTCCCCAGTGCAGCCCAGCCCTTACCGCAGCATGTCCCCACCAACAGTAAAAAGTACAGGACACAGCAACACCCAGTACAGCTTAAGCCATAATTCAGCTTGTCCCCGGAACAGAACACAGAGCAGTACACAGCAACATCCAGTGTAGCCCAGCCCTTACCGCAGCATGCACCCCAACAGTACACAGTGCGGAAACAGCAACACCCAGTGCAGCCCAGGCAATACCTCAGAATACCCCTCCCAACAGTACACAGTGCAGGACACAGTTGCACCCAGTGCAGCCAAAATACCTCAACATGCCCCACAACAGCACACAGTGCAAGACACAGCCTCCACAGTGCTGCCCAGCCCTTACCACAGCAAGCCCGCCACTAACAATAAAAAGTACAGGACACAGCAACACCCAGTGCAGCCCAGACCATACTTCAGCATGCCCCACAACAGTACACAGTGCAGGACACAGCAACACCCAGTGCAGCACAGGCCATACCTCAACTCACCCCCATCCAACAGTTCACAGTGCAGGACACCACGACACCAAGAGCAGCACAGGCCATACCTCAGCATGCCACTCCCAGCAGTACACAGTGCAGGACACAGCTTCCCCAGGGCCGCCAGATGTTACCTCAGCATGCCCCCAACAGTACACAGTGCAGGACATAGCAACACCCAGTGCAGCCCAGGCCATAACTCAGCATATCCCCCAACAGTACACAGTACAGGACACAGCTATCCCTGAACAGCCCAGGCCATACCTCAGGATCCACCTCAACAGTACACAGTGCAGGACACAGCAACACATAGTGCAGCCCAGGCCATACCTCAGCATGTCCCACCCAACAGTACAGAGTGCAGGATGCAGCAACACCCAGTGAAGCCCAGGTCATACAATACCATGCCCCACCCAACAATACACAGTGCAGGACACAGCTTCCCCCAGTGTAGCCCAGACCTTACTGTAGCATGCTCCCACCAAACAGTATTCAGAGCAGGAAATAGCAACACCCAGTGCAGCCCAGGCCATACCTCAGCATGCCCCCCCAACAGTACACACTGCCGGAGACAGTGAAACCCAGTACAGCCCAGGCCATACCTCAACATACCCCCACTACAGTACACAGTGCAAGACACTGCTTCCCCCATTGCAGCACAGCCCTTACTGCAGCATGCCCCCCCCCCACAAAAAATAAAAAGTACAGGACACAGCAACACCCAGTACATCACAGGTGATACCTCAACATGCCCCACCCCAATACTACACAGTGCATGACACAGCGACACCACTGCAGCCCAAGCCATACCTCAGCATGCCACCTCCAACAGTACTCAGTGCAGGACACAGCTTTCCCCAGTGCAGCCCAGGCCATAATTCAGCATTTCCCCTCAAAAGTACACAGTGCAGGACACAGCAACATCCAGTGCAGCCCAGGCCATAATTCAGCATCCCCAAAAAGTACACAGTGCAGGACACAGCTTCCCCAGACCAAGGCCATACCTCAGCATGTCTACCCAACAGTACACAGTGCAGGACACTGCAACACCCAGTGCAGCCCAGGTGATAACTCAGCATGCCCTCGCTCCAACAGTACACAGTGCAGGACACAGCGACACCCAGTGCAGACCAGGCCATACATCACCGTACCCCACCCAACAGTACCAGTGCAGGACACAGCGTCCAGCAGTGTAGCCAAGACTTTACCGTAGCATGCCACCCCAACTGAACACAGAGCAGGAAACAGCAACACCCAGTGCAGCCCAGGCCATACCTCAGCATGCCCTCCCCCTAACAGCACACAGTGCAGGACACAGCAACAGCCAGTGCAGTCCAGGCCATACCTCAGCATGCTCCTCCCAACAATACACAGCGCAGGACACAGCTTCCACCAGTGCAGCCCAGCCCTTACCACAGCATGCCCCAACCAACAATACTCAGTGCAGGACACAGCAACACCCAGTGCAGCCTATGCCATACCTCAGCATGCCCCCACCCCCCCAGAATACACAGTGCCGGACACAGTGACACCCAGTGCAGCCCAGCCCATACCTCAACATGCCTCCACAACAGTACACAGTGCAAGACACAGCTTCCCCCATTGCAGCCCAGCCCTTACTGCAGCATATCCCCCACCAACAATAAAGTACAGGACACAGCAACACCCAGTGTAGCCCTGCCCATTCCTCAACATGCCCCCCCCAAAAGTACACAGTGCAGGACACAGTGACACCTAGTGCAGCCCAGTCCATGCCTCAGCAGGCCCCCAACAGTACACAGTGCAAGACAAAGCTTCCCCCAGTGCAGCCCAGCCCTTACTGCAGCATGCCCCCACCAACAGTAAAAGTGCAGGACACAGTAACCCCATTACAGCCCAGGCCACACCTCATCATGCCCCTAACAGTACACAGTGCAGGACACAGTGACACCATTACAGCCCAGGCCGTCCTCAACATGCCCCCACAACAGTACACAGTGCAGGACACAGCAACACCCAATGCAGCCCAGGCCATAACTCAGTATGCCCCCAGCAGTACACAGTGCAGCATACAGCAAAAACCAGAGCAGCCCAGGCCATACCTCTCAACCTTCTGCCTCGCCAATCAGGGACAAGGCTTAAAAAATCAGGGACAAAGGACCAAAATCAGGGACACATCTTTAAAATTGGTGATATCCTCTCAAAAGCTGCCAGAATTAAGGGCTTAGTATAAAATACATTTCCTAAGGAAGAACAAGTGTGTTGCTTTAATGTCTGACATTATTTTGTGCTAACCCTCACTGTTTGGTCATGGAAACACAATATTTAGGAGGGACAGAGTACAATTTTGAGGCAAAATCAGGGACAGTTGAGAGGTATGGCCCAGGCCATCTCAGCATGCCCAACCCCAACAGTACACAGTTCAGGACACAGCTTCCAGCAGTGCAGCCTAGACCTCACTGCAGCATGCCCTACCCCCAACAGTACATAGTGCAGGACACAGCTACATCCAGTGCAGCCCAGGCCATAATTCAGCATGCCCCAACAGAACAGTACACAGTGCAGGAGACAGCAACATCCAGTGCAGTCCAGCCCTTACCACAGCATGCACCACCCAACAGTACACAGTGCAGGAAGAGCAACACCCAGTGCAGCCCAGACCATACCTTAGCAAGTCCCACCCAACAGTACACAGTGGTGTACAGTGATACCAGTGCAGCCCAGGCCATACCTCACATGCCACCACCAACAGTACACAGTGTAGGACACATCTTCCCCAATGTAGCCGTGACCTTACTGCAGAATGCTCCACCACCAACAGTACACAGTGCTGGACACAGCAACACCCAGTGCAGCCCAAGCCATAATTCAGCTTGCCCCCAACCGTACACAGTGCAGAACATAGCAACACCCAGTGCAGCCAGGAAATACCTCAGCAAGCCCTCCACAACAGTGCACAGTTCAGGACACAGCTTCCCCGAGTGCAGCCCAGGCCTCCCACAGCATGCCCCCCCAAACAGTACACAGTGCCGGAAACTGCAACACCCAGTGCAGCCCGGGCCATGCCTCAGCATGCTTCCCCCAAAAGTACACAGTGGAAGACACAGCTTCCTCCAGTGCAGCCCAGCCCTTATCGCAGCATGCCCCCCACCGACAGCAAAAAGTAGAGGACACAGCAACACACAGTACAGCGCAGGCCAAGCCTCAGCATGCCCCACCCAACAGTACACAGTGCAGGACACAGCTTCCCCCAGTGTAGCCCAGACCTCATCGCAGCATGCCCCAAAAACAGAACTCAGAGCAGGAAACAGCAACACCCAGTGCAGCAGGCCATATCTCAGCATGCCCCCAGCAGTACACAGTGCAGAATACAGAAAAAACAGAGCAGCCCAGGCCATACCTCAGCATGCCCAACCCCAACAGTACACAGTGCAGGACACAGCTTCCAGCAGTGCAGCCCAGAGCTTACCGCAGCATGCCCACCCCCAACAGTACATAGTGCGGGACACAGCTACATCCAGTGCAGCCCAGGCCATAATTCAGCATGCCCCACTGAACAGTACACAGTGCAGGACACAGCAACATCCAGTGCAGCCCAGCCCTTACCACAGCATGCACCGCCAACAGTACAGTAGTGCAGGAACAGCAACACCCAGTGCAGCCCTGACCATACCTCAGCGTGCCCCACCCAACAGTACACAGTGCCATACACAGTGATACTCAGTGCAGCCCAGGCCATACATCACATGCCACCAACGGTACACAGTGCAGGACACAGCAACACCCAGTGCAGCCCAGGCCATACCTCACATGCCACCACCAACAGTACACAGTGCAGGACACAGCAACACATGGTGCAGCCAAGACCATACCTCAGCATGCCCACCCCCCTCCAACAGTACACAGTGCAGGACACAGCGACACCCAGTGCAGCCCAGGCCATAACTCAGCATGCCATCCCCAACAGTACACAATGCAGGACACAACTTCCCCCAGTGCAGCCCAGACCTTACCGCAGCATGCCCAATCCCCAATAGTACATAGAGCAGGACACAGCAACATCCACTGCAACCCAGCCCATAATTCAGCATGCCCCTCCCCAACAGTACACAGTGCAGGACACAGCGACACCAATGCAGCCCAGACCATACCGCAGCATCCACCCCAACAGTACACAGTGCAGGACACAGCAACACAAAGTGCAGCCCAGGCCACACCTCAGCATGTCCCACCAAGTGTACACAGTGCAGGACACAGCGACACCCAGTGCAGCACAGGCCATATATCACCATGCCCAACCCACCAGTACACAGTGCAGAACACAGCTTCCCCAATGTAGCCCAGACCTTGCTGTAGCATGCCCCCAACAGTACACAGTGCAGTACACAGCGACACCCAGTGCAGCCCAGGCCGTACATCACCATGCCCACCCAACAGTACACAGTGCAGGACACATGTCCCCCAAACAGAACACAGAGCAGGAAACAGTAACAACCAGTGCAGCCCAGGCCAAACCTCAGCATGCCGCCTCCCCAACAATACAGTGTGTAGGACACAGCTTCCCACTGCAGCCCAGAACTTACTGCAGCATGATCCTCCCGCGGTACAGAGTGCAGGACACAGCAACACCCAGTGGAGCCCAGGCCAAGCCTCAGCATGCCACCCTAACAGTACACAGTGCAAGACACAGCTTCCCCCAGTGCAGCCCAGCCCTAACTGCAGCATGCCCCCACCAACAGTAAACAGAAGAGGACACAGCAGCACCCAGTGCAGCTCAGGCAATACCTCAGAATACCCCCCAACAGTACACAGCGCAGGACACAGCAGCACCCAGTGCAGCCCAGGCCATACCTCAGCTTGCCCGACCCCCTCCAACAGTACACAGTGCGGGACAAAGCGACACCCAGTGCACACAGACCTTACCTCAGCATGCCCCACCACCCAACAGTACGAAGTGCAGGACACAGCAACATCCAGTGAAGCCCAGGCCATAATTCAGCATGCCCTCCCAACAGTACTCTGTGCAGGACACAGCTTCCCCTGCAGCCCAGGCCATACCTCAGGATCCACCCACAACAGTACACAGTGCAGGACACAGCAACACCCAGAGCAGCCCAGGCCTTAACTCAGCATATCCCTCCAACAGTACAGGTGCAGGACACAGATTCCCCTGAGCAGCCCAGGCCATACCTCAGGATCCAACCCCAACAGTACACAGTGAAGGACACAGCAACACAAAGTGCAGCTCAGGCCATACTTCAGCATGTCCCACCCAACAGTACACAGTGCAGGACACAGCTTCCCCAGTGTAGCCCAGATCTTACCGTAGCATGCCCCCAAACAGTACACAGAGCGAAACCTCAACACCCAGTGCAGCCCAGGCCATACATTGGCATGCCTCAACACTACACACTGTCAGACTCAGTGAAACCCAGTATAGCCCAGGCCATACCTCAACATGCCCCCACTACAGTACACAGTGCAAGACACAGCTTCCCCATTGCAGCACAGCCCTTACCAGCGCCCCCCACCAACAATAAAAAGTACAGGACACAGCAACACTCGCTGTAGCACAGGCGATACGTCAACATGCCCCCAACAGTACACAGTGTAAGACACAGCTTCCCCAGTGCAGCCAAGACCTTACAGCAGCTTGCCCCACCACCAACAGAACATAGTGCAGGACACAGCAACATCCAGTGCAGCCCAGGTCATAATTCAGCTTGCCCCGGAACAGAACACAGAGCAGGACACAGCAACATCCAATGCAGCCCAGACCTTACCGCAGCATGCACCCCCCAACGGTACACAGTGCAGGAAACATCAACACTCAGTGCAGCTCAGGCCATGCCTCAGCATGCCCCACCCCAACAGAACACAGTGCAAGACACAGCTTCCCCCAGTGCAGCCCAGCCCTTACCGCAGCATGTCCCCACCAACAGTAAAAAGTACAGGACACAGCAACACCCAGTACAGCTTAAGCCATAATTCAGCTTGTCCCCCCCCGGAACAGAACACAGAGCAGTACACAGCAACATCCAGTGTAGCCCAGCCCTTACCGCAGCATGCACCCCCAACAGTACACAGTGCAGGAAACAGCAACACCCAGTGCAGCCCAGGCAATACCTCAGAATACCCCCCTCCCCAACAGTACACAGTGCAGGACACAGTTGCACCCAGTGCAGCCAAGGAAATACCTCAACATGCCCCACAACAGCACACAGTGCAAGACACAGCCTCCCACAGTGCTGCCCAGCCCTTACCACAGCAAGCCCGCACTAACAATAAAAAGTACAGGACACAGCAACACCCAGTGCAGCCAGACCATACTTCAGCATGCCCCCACAACAGTACACAGTGCAGGACACAGCAACACCCAGTGCAGCACAGGCCATACCTCAACACCACACCCCATCCAACAGTTCACAGTGCAGGACACACGACACCAAGAGCAGCACAGGCCATACCTCAGCATGCCACTCCCAGCAGTACACAGTGCAGGACACAGCTTCCCCAGGGCCGCCAGATGTTACCTCAGATGCCCCCAACAGTACACAGTGCAGGACATAGCAACACCCAGTGCAGCCCAGGCCATAACTCAGCATATCCCCCAACAGTACACAGTACAGGACACAGCTATCCCTGAACAGCCCAGGCCATACCTCAGGATCCACCCTCAACAGTACACAGTGCAGGACACAGCAACACATAGTGCAGCCCAGGCCATACCTCAGCATGTCCCACCCAACAGTACAGGTGCAGGATGCAGCAACACCCAGTGAAGCCCAGGTCACCAATACCATGCCCCACCCAACAATACACAGTGCAGGACACAGCTTCCCCAGTGTAGCCCAGACCTTACTGTAGCATGCTCCCACCAAACAGTATTCAGAGCAGAAATAGCAACACCCAGTGCAGCCCAGGCCATACCTCAGCATGCCCCCAACAGTACACACTGCCGGAGACAGTGAAACCCAGTACAGCCAGGCCATACCTCAACATACCCCACTACAGTACACAGTGCAAGACACTGCTTCCCCATTGCAGCACAGCCCTTACTGCAGCATGCTCCCCCCCCACAAAAAATAAAAAGTACAGGACACAGCAACACCCAGTACATCACAGGCGATACCTCAACATGCCCCACCCCAATACTACACAGTGCATGACACAGCGACACCCACTGCAGCCCAAGCCATACCTCAGCATGCCACCTCCAACAGTACTCAGTGCAGGACACAGCTTTCCCCAGTGCAGCCCAGGCCATAATTCAGCATTTCCCCCCTCAAAAGTACACAGTGCAGGACACAGCAACATCCAGTGCAGCCCAGGCCATAATTCAGCATCCCCCCCCAAAAAGTACACAGTGCAGGACACAGCTTCCCCCAGAGCAGCCCAGGCCATACCTCAGCATGTCCTACCAACAGTACAGTGCAGGACACTGCAACACCCAGTGCAGCCCAGGTGATAACTCAGCATGCCCTCGCTCCAACAGTACACAGTGCAGGGACACAGCGACACCCAGTGCAGACCAGGCCTACATCACCGTACCCCACCCAACAGTACCAGTGCAGGACACAGCGTCCAGCAGTGTAGCCAAGACTTTACCGTAGCATGCCACCCCAACTGAACACAGAGCAGGAAACAGCAACGCAGTGCAGCCCAGGCCATACCTCAGCATGCCTCCCCTAACAGCACACAGTGCAGGACACAGCAACAGCCAGTGCGGTCCAGGCCATACCTCAGCATGCTCCTCCCAACAATACACAGCGCAGGACACAGCTTCCACCAGTGCAGCCCAGCCCTTACCACAGCATGCCCCAACCAACAATACTCAGTGCAGGACACAGCAACACCCAGTGCAGCCTATGCCATACCTCAGCATGCCCCACCCCCAGAATACACAGTGCGGACACAGTGACACCCAGTGCAGCCCAGCCCATACCTCAACATGCCTCCACAACAGTACACAGTGCAAGACACAGCTTCCCCATTGCAGCCCAGCCCTACTGCAGCATATCCCCACCAACAATAAAAGTACAGGACACAGCAACACCCAGTGTAGCCCTGCCCATTCCTCAACATGCCCCCCAAAAGTACACAGTGCAGGACACAGTGACACCTAGTGCAGCCCAGTCCATGCCTCAGCAGGCCCCAACAGTACACAGTGCAAGACAAAGCTTCCCCAGTGCAGCCCAGCCCTTACTGCAGCATGCCCCCACCAACAGTAAAAGTGCAGGACACAGTAACCCCCATAGCCCAGGCCACACCTCATCATGCCCCCCTAACAGTACACAGTGCAGGACACAGTGACACCGTACAGCCCAGGCCATGCCTCAACATGCCCCCACAACAGTACAGTGCAGGACACAGCAACACCCAATGCAGCCCAGGCCATAACTCAGTATGCCCCCAGCAGTACACAGTGCAGCATACAGCAAAACCAGAGCAGCCCAGGCCATACCTCTCAACCTTCTGCCTCATAAATCAGGGACAAGGCTTAAAAATCAGGGACAAAGGACCAAAATCAGGACACATCTTTAAAATTGGTGATATCCTCTCAGAAAGCTGCCAGAATTAGGGGCTTAGTATAAAATACATTTCCTAAGGAAGAACAAGTGTGTTGCTTTAATGTCTGACATTATTTTGTGCTTACAACCCTCACTGTTTGGTCATGGAAACACAATATTTAGGAGGGACAGAGTACAATTTTGAGGCAAAATCAGGGACAGTTGAGAGGTATGGCCCAGGCCATACCTCAGCATGCCAACCCCAACAGTACACAGTTCAGGACACAGCTTCCAGCAGTGCAGCCTAGACCTTACCGCAGCATGCCCTACCCCCAACAGTACATAGTGCAGGACACAGCTACATCCAGTGCAGCCCAGGCCATAATTCAGCATGCCCCAACAGAACAGTACACAGTGCAGGAGACAGCAACATCCAGTGCAGTCCAGCCCTTACCACAGCATGCACCACCCAACAGTACACAGTGCAGGAAAGAGCAACACCCAGTGCAGCCCAGACCATACCTTAGCAAGTCCCACCCAACAGTACAAGTGGTGTACACAGTGATACCAGTGCAGCCCAGGCCATACCTCACATGCCACCACCAACAGTACACAGTGTAGGACACATCTTCCCCAATGTAGCCGTGACCTTACTGCAGAATGCTCACCTACCCACCAACAGTACACAGTGCTGGACACAGCAACACCCAGTGCAGCCCAAGCCATAATTCAGCTTGCCCCCCAACCGTACACAGTGCAGAACATAGCAACACCCAGTGCAGCCCAGGAAATACCTCAGCAAGCCCTCCACAACAGTGCACAGTTCAGGACACAGCTTCCCCGAGTGCAGCCCAGGCCTCCCACAGCATGCCCCCCCAAACAGTACACAGTGCCGGAAACTGCAACACCCAGTGCAGCCCGGGCCATGCCTCAGCATGCTTCCCCCAAAAGTACACAGTGGAAGACACAGCTTCCTCCAGTGCAGCCCAGCCCTTATCGCAGCATGCCCCCCACCGACAGCAAAAAGTAGAGGACACAGCAACACACAGTACAGCGCAGGCCATGCCTCAGCATGCCCCACCCAACAGTACACAGTGCAGGACACAGCTTCCCCCAGTGTAGCCCAGACCTCATCGCAGCATGCCCCCCAAAAAACAGAACTCAGAGCAGGAAACAGCAACACCCAGTGCAGCCCAGGCCATATCTCAGCATGCCCCCCCAGCAGTACACAGTGCAGAATACAGAAAAAAACAGAGCAGCCCAGGCCATACCTCAGCATGCCCAACCCCAACAGTACACAGTGCAGGACACAGCTTCCAGCAGTGCAGCCCAGAGCTTACCGCAGCATGCCCCACCCCCCAACAGTACATAGTGCAGGACACAGCTACATCCAGTGCAGCCCAGGCCATAATTCAGCATGCCCCACTGAACAGTACACAGTGCAGGACACAGCAACATCCAGTGCAGCCCAGCCCTTACCACAGCATGCACCAGCCAACAGTACAGTAGTGCAGGAACAGCAACACCCAGTGCAGCCCCGACCATACCTCAGCGTGCCCCACCCAACAGTACACAGTGCCATACACAGTGATACTCAGTGCAGCCCAGGCCATACATCACATGCCACCACCAACAGTACACAGTGCAGGACACAGCAAACCCAGTGCAGCCCAGGCCATACCTCACATGCCACCACCAACAGTACACAGTGCAGGACACAGCAACACATAGTGCAGCCAAGACCATACCTCAGCATGCCCACCCCTCCAACAGTACACAGTGCAGGACACAGCGACACCCAGTGCAGCCCAGGCCATAACTCAGCATGCCATCCCCAACAGTACACAATGCAGGACAACTTCCCCAGTGCAGCCCAGACCTTACGCGGCATGCCCAATCCCCAATAGTACATAGAGCAGGACACAGCAACATCCACTGCAACCCAGCCCATAATTCAGCATGCCCTCCCCAACAGTACACAGTGCAGGACACAGCGACACCCAATGCAGCCCAGACCATACCGCAGCATCCACCCCAACAGTACACAGTGCAGGACACAGCAACACAAAGTGCAGCCCAGGCCACACCTCAGCATGTCCCACCAAGTGTACACAGTGCAGGACTGGCGACACCCAGTGCAGCACAGGCCATATATCACCATGCCCAACCCACCAGTACACAGTGCAGAACACAGCTTCCCCAATGTAGCCCAGACCTTGCTGTGCATGCCCCCAACAGTACACAGTGCAGTACACAGCGACACCAGTGCAGCCCAGGCCGTACATCACCATGCCCCCCAACAGTACACAGTGCAGGACACATGTCCCCCAAACAGAACACAGAGCAGGAAACAGTAACAACCAGTGCAGCCCAGGCCAAACCTCAGCATGCCGCCTCCCCAACAATACACAGTGTGTAGGGACACAGCTTCCCCACTGCAGCCCAGAACTTACTGCAGCATGATCCTCCCGCGGTACAGAGTGCAGGACACAGCAACACCCAGTGGAGCCCAGGCCAAGCCTCAGCATGCCACCCTAACAGTACACAGTGCAAGACACAGCTTCCCCAGTGCAGCCCAGCCCTAACTGCAGCATGCCCCACCAACAGTAAACAGAAGAGGACACAGCAGCACCCAGTGCAGCTCAGGCAATACCTCAGAATACCCCCAACAGTACACAGCGCAGGACACAGCAGCACCCAGTGCAGCCCAGGCCATACCTCAGCTTGCCCGACCCCTCCAACAGTACACAGTGCAGGACAAAGCGACACCCAGTGCACACCAGACCTTACCTCAGCATGCCCCACCACCCAACAGTACGAAGTGCAGGACACAGCAACATCCAGTGAAGCCCAGGCCATAATTCAGCATGCCCCTCCCAACAGTACTCTGTGCAGGACACAGCTTCCCCCTGAGCAGCCCAGGCCATACCTCAGGATCCACCCACAACAGTACACAGTGCAGGACACAGCAACACCCAGAGCAGCCCAGGCCTTAACTCAGCATATCCCCTCCAACAGTACAGAGTGCAGGACACAGATTCCCCCTGAGCAGCCCAGGCCATACCTCAGGATCCAACCCCAACAGTACACAGTGAAGGACACAGCAACACAAAGTGCAGCTCAGGCCATACTTCAGCATGTCCCACCCAACAGTACACAGTGCAGGACACAGCTTCCCCCAGTGTAGCCCAGATCTTACCGTAGCATGCCCCAAACAGTACACAGAGCAGGAAACCTCAACACCCAGTGCAGCCCAGGCCATACATTGGCATGCGCCCAACACTACACATGTCAGACTCAGTGAAACCCAGTATAGCCCAGGCCATACCTCAACATGCCCCCACTACAGTACACAGTGCAAGACACAGCTTCCCCATTGCAGCACAGCCCTTACATGCCCCCCCACCAACAATAAAAAGTACAGGACACAGCAACACTCGCTGTAGCACAGGCGATACGTCAACATGCCCCCAACAGTACACAGTGTAACACAGCTTCCCCAGTGCAGCCAAGACCTTACCGCAGCTTGCCCCACCACCAACAGAACATAGTGCAGGACACAGCAACATCCAGTGCAGCCCAGGTCATAATTCAGCTTGCCCCGGAACAGAACACAGAGCAGGACACAGCAACATCCAATGCAGCCCAGACCTTACCGCAGCATCCCCAGCGGTACACAGTGCAGGAAACATCAACACTCAGTGCAGCTCAGGCCATGCCTCAGCATGCCCCACCCCAACAGAACACAGTGCAAGACACAGCTTCCCCCAGTGCAGCCCAGCCCTTACCGCAGCATGTCCCCACCAACAGTAAAAAGTACAGGACACAGCAACACCCAGTACAGCTTAAGCCATAATTCAGCTTGTCCCCCCCCGGAACAGAACACAGAGCAGTACACAGCAACATCCAGTGTAGCCCAGCCCTTACCGCAGCATGCACCCCAACAGTACACAGTGCAGGAAACAGCAACACCCAGTGCAGCCCAGGCAATACCTCAGAATACCCCCCAACAGTACACAGTGCAGGACACAGTTGCACCCAGTGCAGCCAAGGAAATACCTCAACATGCCCCACAACAGCACACAGTGCAAGACACAGCCTCCACAGTGCTGCCCAGCCCTTACCACAGCAAGCCCGCCACTAACAATAAAAAGTACAGGACACAGCACACCAGTGCAGCCCAGACCATACTTCAGCATGCCCCCACAACAGTACACAGTGCAGGACACAGCAACACCCAGTGCAGCACAGGCCATACCTCAACTTGCCACCCCATCCAACAGTTCACAGTGCAGGACACCAGCGACACCAAAAGCAGCACAGGCCATACCTCAGCATGCCACTCCCAGCAGTACACAGTGCAGGACACAGCTTCCCCAGGGCACGCCAGATGTTACCTCAGCATGCCCCCAACAGTACACAGTGCAGGACATAGCAACACCCAGTGCAGCCCAGGCCATAACTCAGCATATCCCCCAACAGTACACAGTACAGGACACAGCTATCCCTGAACAGCCCAGGCCATACCTCAGGATCCACCTCAACAGTACACAGTGCAGGACACAGCAACACATAGTGCAGCCCAGGCCATACCTCAGCATGTCCCACCCAACAGTACAGAGTGCAGGATGCAGCAACACCAGTGAAGCCCAGGTCATACAATACCATGCCCCACCCAACAATACACAGTGCAGGACACAGCTTCCCCAGTGTAGCCCAGACCTTACTGTAGCATGCTCCACCAAACAGTATTCAGAGCGGAAATAGCAACACCCAGTGCAGCCCAGGCCATACCTCAGCATGCCCCCAACAGTACACACTGCGGAGACAGTGAGAACCCAGTACAGCCCAGGCCATGCCTCAACATACCCCCACTACAGTACACAGTGCAAGACACTGCTTCCCCATTGCAGCACAGCCCTTACTGCAGCATGCCCCCACAAAAATAAAAAGTACAGGACACAGCAACACCCAGTACATCACAGGCGATACCTCAACATGCCCCACCAATACTACACAGTGCATGACACAGCGACACCCACTGCAGCCCAAGCCATACCTCAGCATGCCACCTCCAACAGTACTCAGTGCAGGACACAGCTTTCCCCAGTGCAGCCCAGGCCATAATTCAGCATTTCCCCCTCAAAGTACACAGTGCAGGACACAGCAACATCCAGTGCAGCCCAGGCCATAATTCAGCATCCCCAAAAAGTACACAGTGCAGGACACAGCTTCCCCAGAGCGCCCAGGCCATACCTCAGCATGTCCTACCCAACAGTACACAGTGCAGGACACTGCAACACCCAGTGCAGCCCAGGTGATAACTCAGCATGCCCTCGCTCCAACAGTACACAGTGCAGGACACAGCGACACCCAGTGCAGACCAGGCCATACATCACCGTGCCCCACCCAACAGTACCAGTGCAGGACTGGCGTCCAGCAGTGTAGCCAAGACTTTACCGTAGCATGCCACCCCAACTGAACACAGAGCAGGAAACAGCAACACCAGTGCAGCCCAGGCCATACCTCAGCATGCCCTCCCTAACAGCACACAGTGCAGGACACAGCAACAGCCAGTGCAGTCCAGGCCATACCTCAGCATGCCCCTCCCAACAATACACAGCGCAGGACACAGCTTCCACCAGTGCAGCCCAGCCCTTACCACAGCATGCCCCAACCAACAATACTCAGTGCAGGACACAGCAACACCCAGTGCAGCCTATGCCATACCTCAGCATGCCCCCACCCCCCCAGAATACACAGTGCCGGACACAGTGACACCCAGTGCAGCCCAGCCCATACCTCAACATGCCTCCACAACAGTACACAGTGCAAGACACAGCTTCCCCCATTGCAGCCCAGCCCTTACTGCAGCATATCCCCCACCAACAATAAAAGTACAGGACACAGCAACACCCAGTGTAGCCCTGCCCATTCCTCAACATGCCCCCCCCAAAAGTACACAGTGCAGGACACAGTGACACCTAGTGCAGCCCAGTCCATGCCTCAGCAGGCCCCAACAGTACACAGTGCAAGACAAAGCTTCCCCAGTGCAGCCCAGCCCTTACTGCAGCATGCCCCCACCAACAGTAAAAGTGCAGGACACAGTAACCCCATTACAGCCCAGGCCACACCTCATCATGCCCCCTAACAGTACAAGTGCAGGACACAGTGACACCATTACAGCCCAGGCCATACCTCAACATGCCCCCACAACAGTACACAGTGCAGGACACAGCAACACCCAATGCAGCCCAGGCCATAACTCAGTATGCCCCCAGCAGTACACAGTGCAGCATACAGCAAAACCAGAGCAGCCCAGGCCATACCTCTCAACCTTCTGCCTCCAAATCAGGGACAAGGCTTAAAAATCAGGGACAAAGGACCAAAATCAGGGACACATCTTTAAAATTGGTGATATCCTCTCAGAAAGCTGCCAGAATTAAGGGGCTTAGTATAAAATACATTTCCTAAGGAAGAACAAGTGTGTTGCTTTAATGTCTGACATTATTTTGTGCTTACAACCCTCACTGTTTGGTCATGGAAACACAATATTTAGGAGGGACAGAGTACAATTTTGAGGCAAAATCAGGGACGTCCCTGAAAATCAGGGACAGTTGAGAGGTATGGCCCAGGCCATACCTCAGCATGCCCAACCCCAACAGTACACAGTTCAGGACACAGCTTCCAGCAGTGCAGCCTAGACCTTACCGCAGCATGCCCTACCCCCCAACAGTACATAGTGCAGGACACAGCTACATCCAGTGCAGCCCAGGCCATAATTCAGCATGCCCCAACGAACAGTACACAGTGCAGGAGACAGCAACATCCAGTGCAGTCCAGCCCTTACCACAGCATGCACCACCCAACAGTACACAGTGCAGGAAAGAGCAACACCCAGTGCAGCCCAGACCATACCTTAGCAAGTCCCACCCAACAGTACACAGTGGTGTACACAGTGATACCCAGTGCAGCCCAGGCCATACCTCACATGCCACCACCAACAGTACACAGTGTAGGACACATCTTCCCCCAATGTAGCCGTGACCTTACTGCAGAATGCTCCACCTACCCACCAACAGTACACAGTGCTGGACACAGCAACACCCAGTGCAGCCCAAGCCATAATTCAGCTTGCCCCCAACCGTACACAGTGCAGAACATAGCAACACCCAGTGCAGCACAGGAAATACCTCAGCAAGCCCTCCACAACAGTACACAGTTCAGGACACAGCTTCCCCGAGTGCAGCCCAGGCCTCCCACAGCATGCCACCCCCAAACAGTACACAGTGCAGGAAACTGCAACACCCAGTGCAGCCCAGGCCATGCCTCAGCATGCTTCCCCCAAAAGTACACAGTGGAAGACACAGCTTCCTCCAGTGCAGCCCAGCCCTTACCGCAGCATGCCCCCCACCGACAGCAAAAAGTAGATGACACAGCAACACACAGTACAGCGCAGGCCATGCCTCATCATGCTCCACCCAACAGTACACAGTGCAGGACACAGCTTCCCCCAGTGTAGCCCAGACCTCATCGTAGCATGCCCCCCCAAACAGAGCACAGAGCAGGAAACAGCAACACCCAGTGCAGCCCAGGCCATATCTCAGCATGCCCCCCAGCAGTACACAGTGCAGAATACAGAAAAAACAGAGCAGCCCAGGCCATACCTCAGCATGCCCAACCCCAACAGTACACAGTGCAGGACACAGCTTCCAGCAGTGCAGCCCAGAGCTTACTGCAGCATGCCCCACCCCCAACAGTACATAGTGCAGGACACAGCTACATCCAGTGCAGCCCAGGCCATAATTCAGCATGCCCCACTGAACAGTACACAGTGCAGGACACAGCAACATCCACTGCAGCCCAGCCATGCCTCAGCATGCCCCCCAACAGTACAGCAGTGCAAGAAAAGCTTCCCCAGTGCAGCCCAGCCATACCTGCAGCATGCCCCCACCAACAGTAAAAAGTACAGGACACAGTAACCCCAGTGCAGCCCAGGTCACAGCTCATCATGCCCCCCCAACAGTACACAGTGCAGGACACAGTGACACCCATTGCAGCCCAGGCCATACCTCAACATGCCCCCACAACAGTACACAGTGCAGGACACAGCTTCAAGCAGTGCAGCCCAGACCTTAGCGCAGCATGCCCCAACCCCCAACAGTACATAGTGCAGGACACAGCTACATCCAGTGCAGCCCAGGACATAATTCAGCATGCCCCCACCAACAGTAAAAGTACAGGACACAGTAACCCCCAGTGCAGCCCAGGCCATACCTCAGCATGCCCCCCCAGCAGTACATAGTGCAGAATACAGCAAAAACCAGAGCAGCCCAGGCCATACCTCAGCATGCCCAACCCCAACAGTACACAGTGCAGGACACAGATTCCAGCAGTGCAGCCCAGAGCTTAACGCAGCATGCCCCACCCCCCAACAGTACATAGTGCAGGACACAGCTACATCAGTGCAGCCCAGGCCATAATTCAGCATGCCCCACTGAACAGTACACAGTGCAGGACACAGCAACATCAAGTGCAGCCCAGCCCTTACCACAGCATGCACCACCCAACAGTACAGTAGTGCAGGAAACAGCAACACCCAGTGCAGCCCCGACCATACCTCAGCATGCCCCACCCAACAGTACACACTGCCATACACAGTGATATCCAGTGCAGCCCAGGCCATACGTCACATGCCACCACCAACAGTACACAGTGCAGGACACAGCAACACCCAGTGCAGCCCAGACCCATACCTCCCATGCCCACCAACGGTACCCCAGTGCAGGACACAGCAACACATAAGTGCAGCCCAGGCCATACCTCAGCATGTCCCACCCAACAGTACAGAGTGCAGGGCACAGCGACACCCAGTGCAGTCCGGGCCATATAATACCATGCCCCACCCAACAATACACAGTGCAGGACACAGCTTCCTAAAGTGTAGCCCAGACCTTACCGTAGCATGCCCCCACCAAACATTACACAGAGCAGGAAATAGGAACACCCAGTGCAGCCCAGGCCATACCTCAGCATGCCCCCCCAACAGTACACACTGCCGAAGACAGTAAAACCCAGTACAGCCCAGGCCATACCTCAACATGCCCCCACTACAGTACACAGTGCAAGACACAACTTCCCCCATTGCAGCACAGCCCTTACCGCAGCATGCCCCCCCACACCAACAATAAAAAGTACAGGACGCAGCAACACCCAGTACAGCACAGGCGATACCTCAACATGCCGCCCCTCAGTACTACACAGTGCATGAGACAGCAACACCCATTGCAGCCCAAGCCATACCTCAGCATGCCACCTCCAACAGTACACAGTGCAGGACACAGCTTTCCCCAGTGCAGCCCAGGCCATAATTCAGCATCCCCCCACAAAAAGTACATAGCAACATCCGGTGCAGCCCAGGCCATAATTCAGCATCCCCCACAAAAGTACACAGTGCAGGACACAGCAACATCCAGTGCAGCCGGGGCCACACCTCAGCATATCCCCCCAGTGGTACACAGTGCAGGACACAGCTTCCCCCAGAGCAGCCCAGGGCACACCTCAGCATGCCCCCCTTCCCCAACAGTACACAGTACAGGACACAGCAACAGAAAGTGCAGCCCAGGCCATACCTCAGCATGTCCCACCCAAAAGTACAGAATGCAGGACACTGCAACACCCTGTGCAGCCCTGGTGATAACTCAGCATGCCCTCCCTCCAACAGTACACAGTGCAGGACACAGCTACATCCAGTGCAGCCCAGGCAATACCTCAGCATATCCCCCCAATGGTACACAGTGAAGGACACAGCTTCCACCAGACCAGCCCAGGGCACTCCTCAGCATGCCACCCCCAACAGAACACAGAGCAGGAAACGGTAACACCCAGTGCAGTCCAGGCCATACCACAGCATGCCCCTCCCAACAATACACAGTGCAGGACACAGCTTCCACCAGTGCAGCCCAGCCCTTACCACAGCATGCCCCAACCAGCAGTACTCAGTGCAGGACACAGCAACACCCAGTGCAGCCCAGGCTATACCTCAGCATGCCACTCCCAACACTACACAATGCAGAACACAGCTTCCTCTGCTTGCACGCCAGACCATACCTCAGCATGCCCTAATCGCACAACAGTACATAGGTAGGGAAACAGCAACATCCAGTGCAGCCCAGGCCATAATTCAGCATGCACCCCCCAACAGTACACAGTGCAGGACACAGCAACACCCAGTGCAGCCCAGGCAATACTTCAGCATGCCCCTCACAACAATACACACTGCAGGACACAGCTTCCACAGGTGCCAGACCTTACCATGGCATGCCCCAAACGGTACATAGAGCAGAAAACAGCAACACCCAGTGCAGCCCAGGCCATACCTCAGCATGCCCCCCCAACAGTGCACACTGCCGGACACAGTGAAACCCAGTACAGCCCAGGCCATACATCACCGTACCCCACCCAACAGCACAGTGCAGGACACAGCTTCCAGCAGTGTAGCCTACACCTTACCGTGGGGCAGCCCAGGCCATAATTCAGCATCCCCCCAAACAGTACACAGTGCAGGACACAGCCACATACAGAGCATCCCAGCCCTTACCACAGCATGCCCCCCCCCCGAACAGTATACAGTGCAGGAAACAGCAACACCCAGTGCAGCCAGGCCATACCTCAACATGCCCCCCCTAACACTACACAGCGCAGGACACAGCTTCCCCCACTGCTGCCCAGCCCTTACCGCAGCATCCCCAACCAGAAGTAAAAAGTAGAGGACACAGCAACATCCAGTACAGCCCAGGCCATACCTCAGCATACCCCCCCCAACAGTACACAGTGCAGGACACAGTGACACCCAGTGCAGCCAAGCAAATACCTTAGCATGCCCCACAACAGTACACATTGCAAGACACAGCTTCCCACAGTTTAGCCCAGCCCTTACAACAGCATGCCCCCCACAAACAAAAAAAAGTACAGGACACAGCAACACCCAGTGCAGCCCAGACCATACTTTAGCATGCCCCCCTTAAAGTACACAGTGCAGGACACAGTGACACCAAGTGCAGCCCAGGCCATACCTCAACATGCCCCCACAAAAGTACACAGTGCAGGACACAGTGACACCCAGTGCAGCCCAGGCCATACCTCAGCATGCCCCCCCCCAACAGAACACAGTGCAGGACACAGTGACACACAGTGCAGCCCAGGCCATACCTCAGCATGCCCTCCCTCCAACAGTACACAGTGCCGGATACAGCATCCTCCAGTGCAGCCCAGACCTTTATGTAGCCTGCCCAACCCCGCAACAGTACATAGTGCAGGACACAGCAACATCCAGTGCAGCCCAGTATATAATTCAGCATGCCCCGCCCAATAGTTCACAGTGCAGGGCACAGCAACACCCGGTGCAGCCCACGCCATTCCTCACAATGCCACCACAACAGTACACAGTGCACGACACAGCAACACCCAGTGCAGCCCAAGCCATACCTCAGCGTGCCCCCCTCAACAGTACACACTGCCAGACACAATGACACCAGTACAGCCCAGGCCAATACTCAAGATGCCCCCAGAACAGTACACATTGCAAGACATAGCTTCCCCCTTTGCAGCCCTGCCCTTACCGCAGCATGCCCCTACCAACAATAAAAAGTACAGGACACTGCAACACCCAGTGAAGCCCAGGCCATACCTAAGCATGCCCCACCCAACAGTACACAGTGCAGGACACAGTGACACCCAGTGCAGCCCAGGTGATAACTCAGCATGCCCTCCCTCCAACAGTACACAGTGCAGGACACAGCAACACACAGCGCAGCCCAGGCCATACCTCACCATGCCGACCCCAACAGTACATAGTGCAGGACACAGCAACACCCAGTGCAGCCCAGACCAGACTTCAACATGCCCCCACAGAAGTACACAGTGCAGGACACAGTGACACCCAGTGCAGCCCAAGCCATACCTCAGCATGCCCTCCACCCAACAGAACACAGTGCAAGACACAGCGACACACAGTGCAGCCCAGGCCATACCTCAGCATGCCGACCCCAACAGTACACAGTGCCAGACACAGCATCCTCCAGTGCAGCCCAGACCTTTATGTAGCCTGCCCCACCCCCCAACAGTACATAGTGCAGGACACAGCAACATCCAGTACAGCCCAGTATATAATTCAGCATGCCCCGCCCAACAGTTCACAGTGCAGGGCACAGCAACACCCGGTGCAGCCCAGGCCATTCCTCACAATGCCCCCACAACAGTACACAGTGCACGACCCAGCAACACCCAGTGCAGCCCAAGCCATACCTCAGCATTCCCCCCCCCAACAGTACACACTGCCGGACACAATGACACCCAGTGCAGCCCAGGCCATACCTCAACATGCCCCCAGAACAGTACACATTGCAAGACACAGCTTAACCCTTTGCAGCCCTGCCCTTACCGCAGCATGCCCCCACCAAGAATAAAAAGTACAGGACACTGCAACACCCAGTGAAGCCCAGGCCATACCTAAGCATGCCCCACCCAAGAGTACACAGTGCAGGACACAATGGCACCCAGTGCAGCCCAGGCCATGCCTCAGTATGCCCCCCCAACAGTATACAGTGTAAGACAAAGCTTCCCCCAGTGCAGCCCAGCCCTTACCGCAGCAGGCCCCCCGCCAACAGTAAAAAGTACAGGACACAGCAACCCCAATGCAGCCCAGGATATACCTCATCATGCCCCCCATCCCAGTACACAGTGCAGGAGACAGTGACACCCATTGCAGCCCAGGGCATACCTCAACATGCCCCCACAACAGTAGACAGTGCAAGACACAGCTTGCCCCAGTGCAGCCCAGACCTCACTGCAGCATGCCCCTCCCCAACAATAAAACTACAGGACACAGTAAACCCAATGTAGCCCAGGCCACACATCAGCATGCCCCCCCCCCAACAGTAGACAGTGCAGGACACAGAGACATCAAGTGCAGCCTAGGCCATACCTCAGCACTGCCCCCAACAGTACACAGTGCAGGACAAAACTTCCCCAGTGCAGCACAGACTTTACGTAGCATGCCCCCCCAACAGTACATAGTGCAGGACACAGCAACACCCAGTGCAGCCCAGGCCTACCTCAGCATGCCCTCCCTCCAACAGAACACAGTGCAGGACACAGTGACACACAGTGCAGCCCAGGCCATACCTCAGCATACCGCCCCCAACAGTACACAGTGCAGGACAAAGCTTCCCCCAGTGCAGCACAGACTTTACCGTAGCATGCCCCACCCCCCAACAGTACATAGTGCAGGACACAGCAACACCCAGTGCAGCCCAGGCCATACCTCAGCATGCCCTCCCTCCAACAGAACACAGTGCAGGACACAGTGACACACAGTGCAGCCCAGGCCATACCTCAGCATACCGCCCCCAACAGTACACAGTGCAGGACAAAGCTTCCCCCAGTGCAGCACAGACTTTACCGTAGCATGCCCCAACCCCCAACAGTACATAGTGCAGGACACAGCAACACCCAGTGCAGCCCAGGTGACAACTCAGCATGCTCTCCCTCCAACAGTACACAGTGCAGGACACAGCAACAGACAGCACAGACCAGGCCATACCTCAGCATGCCGATCCCAACAGTACATAGTGCAGGACACAGCAACACCCAGTGCAGCACAGGCCATACTTCAGCATGCCTCCCTCCAACAGCACACAGTGCAGGACACAGTGACATGTGGTGCAGCCCAGGTCATACCGCAACATGCCCCCACAACAGTACACAGCACAAGACACAGCAACAACCAGAGCAGCCCAGGCAATAACTCAGCATGCCCTCCCTCCAACAGCACACAGTGCAGGACACAACGACACACAGTGCAGCCAAGGCCATACCTCAGCATGCCGACCCCAACAGTACACAGCTTCCCCCAGTGCATCTCAGACCTTACCGTAGCATGCCCCACCCCCAACAGTACATAGTGCAGGACACAGCAACATCCAGGGCAGCCCAGGATATAATTCAGCATGCCCCAGCAGTACACAGTCCTCGACACAGCAACACCCAGTGCAGCCCAAGCCAAACCTCAGCATGCCCCCCTCAAAAGTACACACTGCCGGACACAGTGACACCCAGTGCAGCCCAGACGATACTTCAGCATGACCCCCCCAAAAGTATGCAGTGCAGGACACAGAGACCCCAGGTGCAGCCCAGGCCATACCTCAACATGCCAACACAACAGTACACAGTGCAGGACACAGCAACACCCAGTGCAGCCCAGGCGATACCTCAGCATGCCCTCCCTGCAACAGTACACCTTGCAGGACACAGCGACACCCAGTGCAGTCCTGACCATACCTCAGCATGCCACCCCCAACAGTACACAGTACAGGACACAGCTTCCCCCAGTGCAGCCCAGACCTTACCGTATCATGCCCCACCCCCGAACAGTACATAGTGCAGGACACAGCAACACCCAGTGCAGCCAGACCATACTTCAGCATGCCCCAAGAGTACACAGTGCAGGAAACAGCAACGCCCAGTGCAGCCCAGGTGATAACTCAGCATGCCCTCCCTCCAACAGTACAGAGTGCAGGACACAGCAACACCCAGTGCAGCCCAGGCCATTCCTCAACATTCCCCCACAACAGTACACAGTGAACGACACAGCAACACCCAGTGCAGCCCAGGCCATACCACAGCATGCCCCCCCAACAGTTCTCACTGCCGGACACAGTGACACCCAGTGCAGCCCAGGCCATACCTCAACATGCCCCCCGAACAGAACACAGTGCAAGACACAGCTTCCCCAGTGCAGCCCAGACCTTACCACAGCATGCCCCCACCAACAATAAAAAGTACTGGACACTGCAACACCCAGTGAAGCCCAGGCCATACCTAAGCATGCCCCACCCAACAGTGCACAGTGCAGGACACAGAGACACCCAGTGCAGCCCAGGTCATGCCTCAATATGCCCCCCTCCAACAGTATACAGTGTAAGACAAAGCTTCCCCCAGTGCAGCCCAGCCCTTACCGCAGCATGCCCCCCGCCAACAGTAAAAAGTACAGGACAGCAACCCCAGTGCAGCCCTGGCATACCTCATCATACCCCCAACGGTACACAGTGCAGGGAGACAGTGGCACCATTTGCAGCCCAGGGCATACCTCAACATACCCTCACAACAGTACACAGTGCAAGACACAGCTTCCCCAGTACAGCCCAGACCTTACCGCAGCATGCCCCTCACCAACAATAAAAAGTACAAGACACAGCAAAACCCATTGTAACCAGGCCACAAATCAGCATGCCCCCCCCCCCAACAGTAGACAGTGCAGGACACAGTGACAGCTAATGCAGCCAAGGCCATACCTCAACATGCCCCCACAAAAGTACACGGTGCAGGACTAAGCAACACCCAATGCAGCCCAGGCAATATCTCAGCATGCCCCCGAACAGTACACAGTGCAGGACTCAGCAACAAGCAGGGCAGCCTAGACCATACTTCAGCATGCCACAATCCCAACAGTACACTGTACAGGACACAGCTTCCCCAGGTGCAGCCCAGATCTTACCGCAGCATGCCCCACCCCCCAACAGTACATAGTGCAGGACACAGGTACGTCCAGTGCAGCCCATGCCATAATTCAGCTTGCCCCCCCGAACAGTACACAGTGCAGGACACAGTGACACCCATTGCAGCCCAGGCCATACCTCAACATGCCCCCACAACAGTACACAGTGCAGGACACAGCTTCCAGCAGTGCAGCCCAGACCTTACTGCAGCATGCCCCACCCCCCAACAGTACACAGTGCAGGACACAGCTACATCCAGTGCAGCCCAGGACATAATTCAGCATGCCCCCCACCAACAGTAAAAAGTACAGGACACAGTAACCCCCAGTGCAGCCCAGGCCATACCTCAGCATGCCCCCCCAGCAGTACACAGTGCAGAATACAGCAAAAACCAGAGCAGCCCAGGCCATACCTCAGCATGCCCAGCCCCAACAGTACACAGTGCAGGACACAGATTCCAGCAGTGCAGCCCAGAGCTTACCGCAGCATGCCCCACCCCCCAACAGTACATAGTGCAGGACACAGCTACATCCAGTGCAGCCCAGGCCATAATTCAGCATGCCCCACTGAACAGTACACAGTGCAGGACACAGCAACATCAAGTGCAGCCCAGCCCTTACCACAGCATGCACCACCCAACAGTACAGTAGTGCAGGAAACAGCAACACCCAGTGCAGCCCCAACCATACCTCAGCATGCCCTACCCAACAGTACACACTGCCATACACAGTGATACCCAGTGCAGCCCAGGCCATACGTCACATGCCACCACCAACAGTACACAGTGCAGGACACAGCAACACCCACTGCAGCCCAGGCCATACCTCACATGCCCCACCAACAGTACACAGTGCAGGACACAGCAACACATAGTGCAGCCCAGGCCATACCTCAGCATGTCCCACCCAACAGTACAGAGTGCAGGGCACAGCAACACCCAGTGCAGTCCAGGCCATATAATACCATGCCCCACCCAACAATACACAGTGCAGGACACAGCTTCCCAAAGTGTAGCCCAGACCTTACCGTAGCATGCCCCCACCAAACAGTACACAGAGCAGGAAATAGGAACACCCAGTGCAGCCCAGGCCATACCTCAGCATGCCCCCCCAACAGTACACACTGCCGAAGACAGTAAAACCCAGTACAGCCCAGGCCATACCTCAACATGCCCCCACTACAGTACACAGTGCAAGACACAACTTCCCCCATTGCAGCACAGCCCTTACGCATGCGCCCCCACACCAACAATAAAAAGTACAGGACGCAGCAACACCCAGTACAGCACAGGCGATACCTCAACATGCCGCCCCTCAGTACTACACAGTGCATGAGACAGCAACACCCATTGCAGCCCAAGCCATACCTCAGCATTCCACCTCCAACAGTACACAGTGCAGGACACAGCTTTCCCCAGTGCAGCCCAGGCCATAATTCAGCATCCCCCCTCCCCCCCACAAAAGTACATAGCAACATCCGGTGCAGCCCAGGCCATAATTCAGCATCCCCACAAAAAGTACACAGTGCAGGACACAGCAACATCCAGTGCAGCCGGGGCCACACCTCAGCATATCCCCCCAATGGTACACAGTGCAGGACACAGCTTCCCCCAGAGCAGCCCAGGGCACACCTCAGCATGCCCCCTCCCCCAACAGTACACAGTACAGGACACAGCAACAGAAAGTGCAGCCCAGGCCATACCTCAGCATGTCCCACCCAAAAGTACAGAGTGCAGGACACTGCAACACCCTGTGCAGCCCTGGTGATAACTCAGCATGCCCTCCCTCCAACAGTACACAGTGCAGGACACAGCTACATCCAGTGCAGCCCAGGCAATACCTCAGCATATCCCCCCAATGGTACACAGTGCAGGACACAGCTTCCACCAGACCAGCCCAGGGCACTCCTCAGCATGCCACCCCCAAAAGAACACAGAGCAGGAAACGGCAACACCCAGTGCAGTCCAGGCCATACCACAGCATGTCCCTCCCAACAATACACAGTGCAGGACACAGCTTCCACCAGTGCAGCCCAGCCCTTACCACAGCATGCCCCAACCAGCAGTACTCAGTGCAGGACACAGCAACACCCAGTGCAGCCCAGGCTATACCTCAGCATGCCACTCCCAACACTACACAATGCAGAACACAGCTTCCCCCGCTGCACGCCAGACCATACCTCAGCATGCCCCACCGCACAACAGTACATAGTGTAGGAAACAGCAACATCCAGTGCAGCCCAGGCCATAATTCAGCATGCACCCCCCCCCAACAGTACACAGTGCAGGACACAGCAACACCCAGTGCAGCCCAGGCAATACTTCAGCATGCCCCTCACAACAATACACACTGCAGGACACAGCTTCCCCCAGAGTAGCCCAGACCTTAACCGCATGCCCCAAACGGTACATAGAGCAGAAACAGCAACACCCAGTGCAGCCCAGGCCATACCTCAGCATGCCCCCCCAACAGTACACACTGCCGGACACAGTGAAACCCAGTACAGCCCAGGCCATACATCACCGTACCCCACCCAACAGCACAGTGCAGGACACAGCTTCCAGCAGTGTAGCCTAGACCTTACCGTGGCTTGCCACCCCCAATAGTACACAGTGCAGGACACAGCAACACCCAGTGCAGCACAGGCCATACCTCAACATGCCCCCAGAACAGTACACATTGCCAGACACAGCTTCCCCCTTTGCAGCCCTGCCCTTACCGCAGCATGCCCCCACCAAGAATAAAAAGTACAGGACACTGCAACACCCAGTGAAGCCCAGGCCATACCTAAGCATGCCCCACCCAAGAGTACACAGTGCAGGACACAAATGACACCCAGTGCAGCCCAGGCCATGCCTCAGTATGCACCCCCAACAGTATACAGTGTAAGACACAGCTTCCCCCAGTGCAGCCCAGACCTCACTGCAGCATGCACCTCCCCAACAATAAAAACTGCAGGACACAGCAAAACCCAATGTAGCCCAGGCCACACATCAGCATGCCCCCCCCAACAGTAGACAGTGCAGGACACAGAGACATCTAGTGCAGCCTAGGCCATACTTCAACATGCCCCCTCAACAGTACACAGTGCAGGACACAGCAACACAGAATGCAGCCCTGGCAATACCTCAGCATGCCCCTCCCAACAGTACACAGAGCAGGACACAGCAACAACCAGTGCAGCCCAGACCTTCCCGCAGCATGCCCCACCACCCAACAGTACATAGTGCAGGACACAGCTACATCCAGGGTAGCCCAGACCATAATTCAGCATCCCCCCGAACAGTACACAGTGCAGGACACAGCCACATACAGAGCAGCCCAGCCCTTACCACAGCATGCCCCCCCTCCAACAGTATACAGTGCAGGAAACAGCAACACCCAGTGCAGCCCAGGCCATACCTCAGCATGCCCCAAACAATTCACAGTGCAGGACACAGCACACACAGTGCAGCCCAGCCCTTACCACAACATGCCCCCAACAGTATACAGTTCAGAAACAGCAACAACCAGTGCAACCCAGGCCATACCTCAGAATGCCCCCCAAACAATACACAGTGCAGGACACAGGCGACACCAAGAGCAGCCAGGCCATACCTCAACATGCCCTCAACACTACACAGCGCAGGATACAGCTTCCCCACTGCTGCCCAGCCCTTATCGCAGCATGCCCCAACCAAAACTAAAAAGTAGAGGACACAGCAAAACCCAGTACAGCCCAGGCCATACCTCAGCATACCCCCAACAGTACACAGTGCAGGACACAGTGACACCCAGAGCAGCCAAGCACATACCTTAGCATGCCACACAACAGTACACATTGCAAGACACAGCTTCCCACAGTGCAGCCCAGCCCTTACCACAGCATGCGCCCCACTAACAAAAAAAAGTACAGGACACAGCAACCCCCAGTGCAGCCCAGACCATACTTCAGCATGCCCCCCCAAAAAGTACACAGTGCAGGACACAGTGACACCCAGTGCAGCCCAGGCCATACCTCAGCATACCGCCCCCAACAGTAGACAGTGAAGGACAAAGCTTCGCCCAGTGAAGCACAGACTTTACCGTAGCATGCCCCACCCCCCAACAGTACATAGTGCAGGACACAGCAACACCCAGTGCAGCACAGACCACACTTCAGCATTCCCCCCCAACAGTACACAGTGCAGGACACAGCAACACCCAGTGCAGCCCAGGTGATAACTCAGCATGCCCTCCCTCCAACAGTACACAGTGCAGGACACAGCGACACACAGCGCAGCCCGGGCCATACCTCAGCATGCTGACCCCAACAGTACATAGTGCAGGACACAGCAACACCCAGTGCAGCCCAGACCTTACCGTAGCATGCCCCACCCCAACAGTACATAGTGCAGTACACAGCAACATCCAGTGCAGCCCAGGATATAATTCAGTATGCCCCCCCCCAACAGTACACAGTGCAGGACACAGCAACACCTGGTGCAGCCCAAGCCATACCTCAGCATGCCCCCCTCAAAAGTACACACTGCCAGACACAGCAACACCCAGTGCAGCCCAGGCAATACTTCAGCATGCCACAACCCCAGCAGTACATAATGCAGGACACAGCTTCCCCCAGTGCACGCCAGACGTTACCTCAGCATGCCCCACCCCACAACAGTACATAGTGCAGGACACAGCAACATCCAGTGCAGCCCAGGCCATAATTCAGCATGCCCCCCCCCCCCACAACAGTACACAGTGCAGGACATAGCTACACCCAGTGCATCCCAGGCCATAACTCAGCATATCCCCCCAACAGTACACAGTGTAGGACACAGCTTCCCCCTGAACAGCCCAAGCCATACCTCAGGATCCACCCTCAACAGTATACAGTGCAGGACACAGCAACACATAGTGCAGTCCAGGCCATACCTCAGCATGTCCCACCCAACAGTACAGAGTGCAGGACGCAGCGACACCCAGTGCAGCCCAGGACATACAATGCCATGCCCCACCCAACAATACACAGTGCAGGACAGCTTCCCTAGCTGTGAGCTCAGACCCCACCGAGAGCATGCCCCCACCAACATGTCACTCAGAGCAGGAAATAGCAACACCCAGTGCAGCCCAGGCCATACCTCAGCGTGCCCCCCCAAACAGTACACACTGCTGGACACAGTGAAACCCAGTACAGCCCAGATCATACCTCAACATGCACCCACTACAGTACACAGTGCAAGACACAGCTTCCCCCATTGCAGCACAGCCCTTACCGCAGCATGCCCCCCCCACAAAAAATAAAAAGTACAGGACACAGCAACACCCAGGACAGCACAGGCGATACCTCAACATGCCCCAACCCACTACTACACAGTGCATGACACAGCGACACCCATTGCAGTCCAAGCCATACCTCAGCATGCCACCTCCAACAGTACACAGAGCAGGACACAGCTTTCCCCATTGCAGCCCAGGCCATAATTCAGCATTCCCACCCCCACAAAAGTACACAGTGCAGGACACAGCAACATCCAGTGCAGCCCAGGCCATAATTCAGCATCCTCCCCCACAAAAGTACACAGTGCAGGACACAGCTTCCCCCAGAGCAGCCCAGGCCATACCTCAGCATGTCCCACCCAACAGTACGCAGTGCAGGACACAGCAACACCCAGTGCAGCCCAGGTGATAACTAAGCATGCCCTCCCTCCAAAAGTACACAGTGCAGGACACAGTGACACCCAGTGCACACCAGGCCGTACATCACCGTACCCCACCCAACAGTACCAGTGCAGGACACAGCTTCCAGCAGTGTAGGCGAGACTTTACCATAGCATGCCACCCCCAACTGAACATAGAGCAGGAAACAGCAACACTCAGTGCAGCCCAGGCCATTCCTCACAATGCCCCCACAACAGTACACAGTGCAAGACACAGCAACACCCAGTGCAGCCCAAGCCATTCCTCAGCGTGCCCCCCTCAACAGTACACACTGCCGGACACAATGACACCCAGTGCAGCCCAGGCCATACCTCAAGATGCCCCCCAACAGTAGACAGTGTAAGACAAAGCTTCCCCAAGTGCAGCCCAGCCCTTAAAGCAGCAGGCCCCAACAGTAAAAGTACAGGACACAGCAACCCCAAATGCAGCCCAGGATATACCTCATCATGCCCCCAACAGTACACAGTGCAGGAGACAGTGACACCCATTGCAGCCCAGGGCATACCTCAACATGCCCCACAACAGTAGACAGTGCAAGACACAGCTTGCCCCAGTGCAGCCAGACCTCACTGCAGCATGCCCCTCCCCAACAATAAAAACTACAGGA
Organism: Neoceratodus forsteri; assembly: GCA_016271365.2. NCBI lineage: Eukaryota > Metazoa > Chordata > Ceratodontiformes > Ceratodontidae > Neoceratodus > Neoceratodus forsteri. The sequence goes on along the minus strand of CM057458.1, from coordinate 996,448,249 downwards.
CACAGCAAAACCCAATGTAGCCCAGGCCACACATCAGCATGCCCCCAACAGCAGACAGTGCAGGACACAGAGACATCTAGTGCAGCCTAGGCCATACCTCAAGCATACCGCCCCCAACAGTACACAGTGGTGCAGGACACAACAGCACCCAATGCAGACCTGGCAATACCACAGCATGCCCCCAACAGTACACAGGGCAGGACAGCAACAACCAGTGCAGCCCAGACCTTCCGCAGCATGCCCCACCACCCAACAGTACATAGTGCAGGACACAGCTACATCCAGGGCAGCCCAGGCCATAATTCAGCATCCCCCAACAGTACACAGTGCAGGACACAGCCACATACAGAGCAGCCCAGCCCTTACCACAGCATGCCCCAACAGTATACAGTGCAGGAAACAGCAACACCCAGTGCAGCCAGGCCATACCTCAACATGCCCCCAACACTACACAGCCGCAGGACACAGCTTCCCCACTGCTGCCCAGCCCTTATCAGCAGCATGCCCCCAACCAGAAGTAAAAAGTAGAGGACACAGCAACATCCAGTACAGCCCAGGCCATACCTCAGCACATACCCCCCCAACAGTACGCGGTGCAGGACACAGCAACACCCAGTGCAGCCCAGGCAATGCTTCAGCATGCCCCTCCACAACAATACACACACTGCAGAACACAGTCTCCGCTGCACGCCAGATTACACCTCAGCATGCCCCACCGCACAACAGTACATAGTGTAGGACACAGCAACATCCAGTGCAGCCCAGGCCATAATTCAGCATGCACCCCCCCAACAGTACACAGTGCAGGACACAGCAACACCCAGTGCAGCCCAGGCAATACTTCAGCATGCCCCTCACAACAATACACACTGCAGGACACAGCTTCCCCCAGAGTAGCCCAGACCTTACCATAGCATGCCCCCCCCCAAACAGTACATAGAGCAGAAAACAGCAACACCCAGTGCAGCCCAGGCCATACCTCAGCATGCCCCCCCAACAGTACACACTGCCGGACACAGTGAAACCCAGTACAGCCCAGGCCATACATCACCGTACCCCACCCAACAGCACAGTGCAGGACACAGCTTCCAGCAGTGTAGCCTACACCTTACCGTGGGGCAGCCCAGGCCATAATTCAGCATCCCCCCAAACAGTACACAGTGCAGGACACAGCTTCCCCCAGAGTAGCCCAGACCTTACCATAGCATGCCCCCCCAAACAGTACATGGAGCAGAAAACAGCAACACCCAGTGCAGCCCAGGCCATACCTCAGCATGCCCCCAACAGTACACACTGCCGGACACAGTGGAAACCCAGTACAGCCAGGCCATACATCACCGTACCCCACCCAACAGCACAGTGCAGGACACAGCTTCCAGCAGTGTAGCCTAGACTTTACCGTGGGGCAGCCCAGGCCATAATTCAGCATCCCCCCAAACAGTACACAGTGCAGGACACAGCCAAATACAGAGCAGACCAGCCATTACCACAGCATGCCCCCCAACGGTATACAGTGAGGAAACAGCAACACCCAGTGCAGCCAGGCCATACCTCAACATGCCCCCCAACACTACACAGCGCAGGACACAGCTTCCCACTGCTGCCCAGCCTCTTACGCAGCATCCCCAACCAGAAGTAAAAAGTAGAGGACACAGCAACATCCAGTACAGCCCAGGCCATACCTCAGCATACCCCCCCCAACAGTACACAGTGCAGGACACAGTGACACCCAGTGCAGCCAAGCAAATACCTTAGCATGCCCCACAACAGTACACATTGCAAGACACAGCTTCCCACAGTTTAGCCCAGCCCTTACAACAGCATGCCCCCCACAAACAAAAAAAAGTACAGGACACAGCAACACCCAGTGCAGCCCAGACCATACTTTAGCATGCCCCCCTCTTAAAGTACACAGTGCAGGACACAGTGACACCAAGTGCAGCCCAGGCCATACCTCAACATGCCCCCACAAAAGTACACAGTGCAGGACACAGCAACACCCGGTGCAGCCCAGGTCATTCCTCACAATGCCCCCACAACAGTACACAGTGCACGACACAGCAACACCCAGTGCAGCCCAAGCCATACCTCAGCGTGCCCCCCTCAACAGTACACACTGCCGGACACAATGACACCCAGTGCAGCCCAGGCAATACCTCAAGATGCCCCCAGAACAGTACACATTGCAAGACACAGCTTCCCCCTTTGCAGCCCTGCCCTTACCGCAGCATGCCCCTACCAACAATAAAAAGTACAGGACACTGCAACACCCAGTGAAGCCCAGGCCATACCTAAGCATGCCCCACCCAACAGTACACAGTGCAGGACACAGTGACACCCAGTGCAGCCCAGGATATAATTCAGCATGCGCCCCCCCAACAGTTCACAGTGCAGGACACAGCAACACCCATTGCAGCCAAGGCCAAACCTCAGCATGCCTCCCCAGCAGTACACAATGCAGGACACAGCAACACCCAGTGCAGCCCAGACCAAACCTCAGCATGCCCCCCCCCCCCCAACAGTGCACAGTGCAGGACACAGCAACACCCAGTGCAGCTCGGGCCATACCTCAGCATCCCCCACCCAAAAGTTCACAATGCAGGACACAGCAACACCCAATGCAGCCCAGGCCATACCTCAGATTCCCTCCCTCCACAGTACACAGTGCAATACACAGCTTCCCCAAGGGCATCACAGGCAATACCTCAGCATGTCCCACCCAACAGTACACAGTGCAGGACTCAGTGACACCCAGTGCAACCCAAGCCATACCTCAGCATGCCCCTCCGCAACAGTACACAGCGTAGGACACAGCGACACCCAGTGTAGCCCAGGCCATACATCAGCATTCCCCACCCAACAGTACACAGTGCAGGACACAGGATCCCCCAGTGCAGCCCAGACATTACCGTAGCATGCCCCCTCCAACAGTACACAGTGCAGGACACAGCAACACCCAGTGCAGCCCAGGCCATGCCTCAGCACCCTCCCCCCCAAAAGTTCACAGTGCATGACACAGCGACACCCAGTGCAGCCTAGGCCATGCCTCAGCATGGTCCCTGCCAACAGTACACAGTGCAGGACACAGCTTCCCTCAGTGCAGCAAAGACCTTACCTCAGCATGCTCCCCCCCCAACAGTACATAGTGCAGGACAGAGCTAACCCCAGTGCAGCCTAGACAATACCACAGCATGCCCCCATACAACAGTACACAGTGTAGGACACAGCAATACCCAGTGCAGCCCAGGCCATATCTCAGCATGGCCACCCCCCCAACAGTACACAGTGCAGGACACAGCAACACCCAGTGCAGCCCAGGCCATACCTCAGCATGCCCCCCCCCAAGCTGTACACAGTACTGGACACTGCTTCCCCCAGTGCAGCCCAGACCTTACCACAGCATGCCCCACCCCTCCACAGTACATAGTGCAGGAAACAGCTACATCCAGTGCAGCCCAAGCCTCCCACAGCATGCACCCCCAGGACAGTACTTAGTGCAGGACACAGCAACATCCAGTGCAGCCCAGCCTTTACCACAGCATGCACCCCCCAACAGTACACAGTGCAGGAAAAAGCAGCACCCAGTGCAGCCCTGGTCATACCTCAGCATGCACCCCCCCCAACAGTACACAGTGCCGGACACAGTGACACACAGTGACACCCAGTGCAGCCCAGGCCATACCTCACATGCCACCAAAAACAGTGCACAGTGTAGGACACAGCTTCCCCCAGTGCAGCCCAGACCTTACCGCAGCACGCCCCACCCTCCAGCAGTACATAGTGCCAGACACAGCAACACCCAGTGCAGCACAAGCCATACCTCTGCATGCCCTCCACAACAGTTCACAGTGCAGGACACAGCGACACCCAGTACAGCCCAGGCCATACCTAAGCAGGCCCCGCCCAACAGTACGCAGTGCAGGACACAGCTTCCCCTTGCACAGCCCAGCCCTCCCACAGCATGCCCCCCCAACAGTACACAGTGCAGGAAACAGCATCACCCAGTGCAGCCCAAGCCATACCTCAGCATGCCACCCACAACAGTACAAAGTGCCGGACACAGTGACACCCAGTGCAGCCCAGGCCATACCCCAGTATGCCACCACCAACAATACACAGTGCAGGATACAGGAACACCCTGCGTAGCCCAGGCCATACCTCAGCATGTCCCATAACAGTACACAGTGTAGGACACAGCAACACCCAGTGCAGCCCATGCCATACCTCAGCATGCCCCCTCCCGAAAGTACACAGTGCAGGACAGACCTTCCCGCCAGTGCAACCCAGACCTTAGCACAGCTTGCCCCCCCCAACAGTACACAGTGCAGGACACAGCGACACCCAGTGCAGCCCAGGCCATGCCTCAGTATGCAACCCCTAACAGTACACAGTGCAAGACACAGCTTCCCCAGTGCAGCCCAGACTGTGCTGCAGCACACCTCCTCCCCAACAGTACACAGTGCAGGACACAGCGACACCCAGTGCAGCCCTGGCTATGCCTCAGAATGTCCCCCCTAACAGTACACAGTGCAGGACACAGCTTCCCTCAGTGCAGCCCAGACCTTACTCCATGCCCCCCCAACAGAACACAGTGCGGGACACAGCTTCCCTAGTTCAGCACAGACCAGCCCAGACCTGAGTGTAGCATTCCCCCCAACAAGGTACACAGTGCAGGACACAGCGACACCCAGTGCAGCCCAGCCACACCTCAGCGTGCCCCCCCCTAACAGTACACAGTGCAGGACACAGCTTCCCCCACTGCAACCCAGAACTTATTGTAGCTTGCCTCCCCCAACAGTACACAGTGCAGGACTCAGCAACACCCAGTGCAGCCAGGCTAAACCTCAGCATGCCGCCCCCAACTGTACACAGTGCAGGACACAGGGACACCCAGTGCAGCCCAGACAATACCTCTGCATGCCCCTCTGTCCAACAGTACACAGTGCAAGACACAGCTTCCCCCAGAGCATCCCAGACCTTACCGCAGTATGCCCCACCCCCAACAGTAAGTAGTGCAGGACTCAGCAACACCCAGTGCAGCCCAGGCCATACTTCAGTATGCCCCTCCACCCAACAGTACACAGTGCAGGACACAGCAACACCCAATGCAGCCCAGGCCATACCTCAGCTTACACCCGCTCCACAGTACAGTACAACACACAGCTTCCCCCAGGGCATCCCAGGCAATACCTCAGCATGTCCCACAACAGTACACAGTGCAGGACTCAATGACACCCAGTGCAGCCCAAGCTATACCTCAGCATGCCCTCCACAACAGTACACAGCGTAGGACACAGCGACACCCAGTGTAGCCCGTCATTCATCAGCATTCCCCACCCAACAGTACACAGTGCAGGACACAGGATCCCCCAGTGCAGACCAGACATTACCGTAGCATGCCCCCTCCAACAGTACACAGTGTGCAGGACACAGCAACACCCAGTGCAGCCCAGGCCACACCTCAGCATCCCCCCAAAAAAGTTCACAGTGCATGACACAGCGACACCCAGTGCAGCCTAGGTCATGCCTCAGCAAGGCCCCTGCCAACAGTACACAGTGCAGGACACAGCTTCCCCCAGTGCAGCCCAGACCTTACCTCAGCATGCCCTCCCCCAACAGTACATGGTGCAGGACACAGCTTACCCCAGTACATCCTAGACGATACCACAGAATGCCCCCCCACAACAGTACACAGTGCAGGACACAGCAACATCCAGTGCAGCCCAGGCCATACTTCAGTATGCCCCTCCACCCAACAGTACACAGTGCAAGACACAGCAACACCCAATGCAGCCCAGGCCATACCTCAGCTTACCCCCGCTGCACAGTACACAGTACAACACACAGCTTCCCCCAGGGCATCCCAGGCAATACCTCAGCATGTCCCACCCAACAGTACACAGTGCAGGACTCAATGACACCCAGTGCAGCCCAAGCTATACCTCAGCATGCCCCTCCACAACAGTACACAGCGTAGGACACAGCGACACCCAGTGTAGCCCACGTCATTCATCAGCATTCCCCACCCAACAGTACACAGTGCAGGACACAGGATCCCCCAGTGCAGATCAGACATTACCGTAGCATGCCCCCTCCAACAGTACACAGTGTGCAGGACACAGCAACACCCAGTGCAGCCCAGGCCACACCTCAGCATCCCCCCAAAAAAAGTTCACAGTGCATGACACAGCGACACCCAGTGCAGCCTAGGTCATGCCTCAGCATGGCCCCTGCCAACAGTACACAGTGCAGGACACAGCTTCCCCCAGTGCAGCCCAGACCTTACCTCAGCATGCCCTCCCCCAACAGTACATAGTGCAGGACAGAGCTTACCCCAGTACAGCCTGGCGATACCACAGAATGCCCCCCACACAACAGTACACAGTGCAGGACACAGCAACACCAAGTGCAGCCCAGGCCATATCTCGCATGCCCCCCAACAGTACACAGTGCAGGACACAGCGACACCCAGTGCAGCCCAGCCATACCTCAGCGTGCCCCCTCTAACAGTACACAGTGCAGGACACAGCTTCCCCCACTGCAACCCAGAACTTATCGTAGCTTGCCCCCCCCAAGAGTACACAGTGCAGGACTCAGCAACACCCAGTGCAGCCAGGCTAAACCTCAGCATGTCACCCCCAGCTGTACACAGTGCAGGACACAGTGACACCCAGTGCAGCCCAGACCATACCTCTGCATGCCCCTCCGTCCAACAGTATACAGTGAAAGACACAGCTTCCCCCAGAGCATCCCAGACCTTACTGCAGTATGCCCCACCCCCAACAGTACGTAGTGCAGGACACAGCAACATCCAGTGCAGACCAGGCCATACTCAAGTATGCCCCTCCCCCCAACAGTATACAGTACTGGACACAGCAACACCCAGCGCAGCCCAGCCCATACCTCAGTATGCCACCACCAGCAGTACACAGTGCAGGACACAGCTTCCCCCAGTGCAGCCGTGACCTTACCGCAGAATGCCCCACCCCCCAACAGTACACAGTGCAGGACGCAGCAATACCCAGTGCAGCCCAGGGTATAATTCAGCATGCCCCCCACCAACAGTTCACAGTGCAGGACACAGCAACACCTATTGCAGCCAAGACCAAACCTCAGCATGCCTCCCCAACAGTACATAGTGCAGGACACAGCAACACCAAGTGCAGCCCAGGGCAAACCTCAGCATGCCCCCCACCAACAGTGCACAGTGCAGGACACAGCAACACCCAGTGCAGCTCGGGCCATACCTCAGCATCCCCCCCCAAAAGTTCACAATGCAGGACACAGCAACACCCAATGCAGCCCAGGCCATACCTCAGCTTCCCCCCCTCCACAGTACACAGTGCAATACACAGCTTCCCCCAGGGCATCCCAGGCAATACCTCAGCATGTCCCACCCAACAGTACACAGTGCAGGACTCAGTGACACCCAGTGCAGCCCAAGCCATACCTCAGCATGCCCCTCCCCAACAGTACACAGCGCAGGACACAGCGACACCCAGTGTAGCCCAGGCCATACATCAGCATTCCCCACCCAACAGTACACAGTGCAGGGCACAGGATCCCCCAGTGCAGCCCAGACATTACCGTAGCATGCCCCCTCCAACAGTACACAGTGCAGGGCACAGCAACACCCAGTGCATCCCAGGCCATACCTCAGCATCCCCCCCCCAAAAGTTCACAGTGCATGACACAGCGACACCCAGTGCAGCCTAGGCCGTACCTCAGAATGGTCCCTGCCAACAGTACACAGTGCAGGACACAGCTTCCCTCAGCGCAGCCCAGACCTTACCTCAGCATGCCCCCCCCCAACAGTAAATAGTGCAGGACAGAGCTTACCCCAGTGCAGCCTAGACGATACCACAGCATGCCTCCCCCACAACAGTACACAGTGCAGGACACAGCAATACCCAGTGCAGCCCAGGCCATATCTCAGCATGGCCACCCCCCCAACAGTACACAGTGCAGGACACAGCAACACCCAGTGCAGCCCAGGCCATACCTCAGCATGCCCCCCCCCAAGCTGTACACAGTACTGGACACTGCTTCCCCCAGTGCAGCCTAGACCTACCACAGCATGCCCCACCCTCCACAGTACATAGTGCAGGAAACAGCTACATCCAGTGCAGCCCAAGCCTCCCACAACATGCCCCCCCAGGACAGTACACAGTGCAGGACACAGCAACATCCAGTGCAGCCCAGCCCTTACAACAGCATGCACCCCCCAACAGTACACAGTGCAGGAAAAAGCAGCACCCAGTGCAGCCCAGGTCATACCTCAGCATGCACCCCCCCCCCAACAGTACACAGTGCCGGACACAGTGACACACAGTGACACCCAGTGCAGCCCAGGCCATACCTCACATGCCACCAACAACAGTGCACAGTGTAGGACACAGCTTCCTCCAGTGCAGCCCAGACCTTACCGCAGCACGCCCCACCCTCCAGCAGTACATAATGCCAGACACAGCAACACCCAGTGCAGCACAGGCCATACCTAAGCAGGCCCCGCCCAACAGTACACAGTGCAGGACACAGCTTCCCCCTGCACAGCACAGCCCTCCCACAGCATGCCCCCCCTAACAGTACACAGTGCAGGAAACAGCATCACCCAGTGCAGCCCAAGCCATACCTCAGCATGCCGCCCACAACAGTACAAAGTGCCGGACACAGTGACACCCAGTGCAGCCCAGGCCATACCCCAGTATGCCACCACCAACAGTACACAGTGCAGGATACAGGAACACCCTGTGTAGCCCAGGCCATACCTCAGCATGCCCCATAACAGTACACAGTGTAGGACACAGCAACACCCAGTGCAGCCCATGCCATACCTCAGCATGCCCCCCCCCAAAAGTACACAGTGCAGGACAGACCTTACCACAGCTTGCCCCCAACAGTTCAAAGTGCAGGACACAGCAACACCCAGTGCAGCCCAGGCCATGCCTCAGCATGCAACCCCCAACAGTACACATTGCAAGACACAGCTTCCCCAGTGCAGCCCAGACTGTGCTGCAGCACACCTCCTCCCCAACAGTACACAGTGCAGGACACAGCAACACTCAATGCGGCCCAGGCCATTCCTCAGCTTCCCCCCCGCTCCACAGTCCACAGAGCAATACACAGCTTCCCCCAGGGCATCCCAGGCAATACCTCAGCATGTCCCACCCAACAGTACACAGTGCAGGACTCAGTGACACCCAGTGCAGCCAAAGCCATACCTCAGCATGCCCCTCCCCAACAGTACACAGCGTAGGACACAGCGACACCCAGTGTAGCCCAGGCCATACATCAGCATTCCCCACCCGACAGTACACAGTGCAGGACACAGGATCCCCCAGTGCAGCCCAGACATTACCGTAGCATGCCCCCTCCAACAGTACACAGTGCAGGACACAGCATCACCCAGTGCAGACCATGCCACACCTCAGCATCCCCCCCCAAAAAAGTTCACAGTGCATGACACAGCGACACCCAGTGCAGCCTAGGTCATGCCTCAGCATGGCCCCTGCCAACAGTACATAGTGCAGGACACAGCTTCCCCCAGTGCAGCCCAAACCTTACCTCAGCATGCCCCCAACAGTACATAGTGCAGGACAGAGCTTACCCCAGTGCAGCCTAGGCGATACGACAGAATGCCCCCTCCCCAAAACAGTACACAGTGCAGGACACAGCAACACCCAGTGCAGCCCAGGCCATATCTCGGCATGCCCCTGCCAACAGTACACAGTGCAGGACACAGCAACACCCAGTGCAGCCCAGCCATACCTCAGCATGCCCCCCCTAACAGTACACAGTGCAGGACACAGCATCACCCAGTGCAGCCCATGCCACACCTCAGCATCCCCCCCCAAAAAAGTTCACAGTGCATGACACAGCGACACCCAGTGCAGCCTAGGCCATACCTCAGCATGGCACCTGCCAACAGTACACAGTGCAGGACACAGCTTCCCCCAGTGCAGCCCAGACCTTACCTCAGCATGCCTCCCCCAACAGTACATAGTGCAGGACAGAGCTTACCCCAGTGCAGCCTAGACGATACCACAGAATGCCCCCCCCCACAACAGTACACAGTGCAGGACACAGCAACACCCAGTGCAGCCCAGGCCATATCTCGGCATGCCCCCCTCAACAGTACACAGTGCAGGACTCAGCGACACCCAGTGCAGCCCAGCCATACCTCAGCATGCCCCCCTAACAGTACACAGTGCAGGACACAGCTTCCCCCACTGCAACCCAGAACTTATCTTAGCTTGCCCCCCTCCCAACAGTACGCAGTGCAGGACTCAGCAACACCCAGTGCAGCCAGGCTAAACCTCAGCATCCCGCCCCCAACTGTACACAGTGCAGGACACAGTGACACCCAGTGCAGCCCAGACCATACCTCTGCATGCCCCTCCGTCCAACAGTACACAGTGCAAGACACAGCTTCCCCCAGAGCACCCCAGACCTTACCGCAGTATGCCCCACCCCCAACAGTACGTAGTGCAGGACACAGCAACATCCAGTGCTGCCCAGGCCATACTTCAGTATGCCCCTCCCCCCAACAGTACACAGTGCAGGACACAGCAACACCCAATGCAGCCCAGGCCATACCTCAGCATTCCCCCCCCCAAAAAGTTCACAGTGCATGACACAGCGACACCAGTGCAGCCTATGCCATGCCTTAGCATGGCCCTGCCAGCAGTACACAGTGCAGGACACAGCTTCCCCAGTGCAGCCCAGACCTCACCTCAGCATGCCCCCAACAGTACATAGTGCAGGACAGAGCTTACCCCATGCAGCCTAGACGATACCACAGCATGCCCCCACAACAGTACACAGTGCAGGACACAGCAACACCCAGTGTAGCCCAGGCCATACCTCAGCATGCCACCCCCCCAAGCTGTACACAGTACTGGACACAGCAACACCCAGTGCAGCCCAGCCCATACCTCAGTATGCCACCACCAGCAGTACACAGTGCAGGACACAGCTTCCCCCAGTGCAGCCGTGACCTTACCGCAGAATGCCCCACCCCCCAACAGTACACAGTGCAGGACACAGCAACACCCAGTGCAGCCCAGGATATAATTCAGCATGCCACCCCCCCAACAGTGCACAGTGCAGGACACAGCAACACCCAATGCAGCCCAGGCCATACCTCAGCTTCCCCCCCTCCACAGTACACAGCGCAATACACAGCTTCCCCCAGGGCATCCCAGGCAATACCTCAGCATGTCCCACCCAACAGTACACAGTGCAGGACTCATTGACACCCAGTGCAGCCCAAGCCATACCTCAGCATGCCCCTCCCCAACAGTACACAGCGTAGGACACAGCGACACCCAGTGTAGCCCAGGCCATACATCAGCATTCCCCACCCAACAGTACACAGTGCAGGACACAGGATCCCCCAGTGCAGCCCAGACATTACTGTAGCATCCCCCCCCAAAAGTTCACAGTGCATAACACAGTGACACCCAGTGCAGCCTAGGCCATGCCTCAGCATGGTCCCTGCCAACAGTACACAGTGCAGGACACAGCTTCCCCCAGTGCAGCCCAGACCTTACCTCAGCATGCCCCCCTCAACAGTACATAGTGCAGGACAGAGCTTACCCCAGTGCAGCCTAGACGATACCACAGCATGCCCCCCACAACAGTACATAGTGCAGGACACAGCAACACCCAGTGCAGCCCAGGATATAATTCAGCATGCCACCCCCCAACAGTGCACAGTGCAGGACACAGCAACACCCAATGCAGCCAGGCCATACCTCAACTTCCCCCTCCACAGTACACAGCGCCAATACACAGCTTCCCCAGGGCATCCCAGGCAATACCTCAGCATGTCCCACCCAACAGTACACAGTGCAGGACTCATTGACACCCAGTGCAGCCTAAGCCATACCTCAGCATGCCCCTCCCCAACAGTACACAGCGTGGGAACAGCGACACCCAGTGTAGCCCAGGCCATACATCAGCATTCCCCACCCAACAGTGCACACAGTGCAGGACACAGGATCCCCAGTGCAGCCAGACATTACTGTAGCATCCCCCCAAAAGTTCACAGTGCATAACACAGTGACACCCAGTGCAGCCTAGGCCATGCCTCAGCATGGTCCCTGCCAACAGTACACAGTGCAGGACACAGCTTCCCCAGTGCAGCCCAGACCTTACCTCAGCATGCCCCCTCAACAGTACATAGTGCCAGGGACAGAGCTTACCCCAATGCAGCCTGGACGATGCCACAGCATGCCCCCACAACAGTACATAGTGCAGGACACAGCAACACCCAGTGCAGCCCAGGCCATACCTCAGCATGCCCCCAAGCTGTACACAGTACTGGACACAGCAACATCCAGTGCAGCCCAGCCCATACCTCAGTATGCCACCACCAGCAGTACACAGTGCAGGACACAGCTTCCCCCAGTGCAGCCGTGACCTTACTGCAGAATGCCCCACCCCCCAACAGTACACAGTGCAGGACACAGCAACACCCAGTGCAGCCCAGGATATAATTCAGCATGCCCCCCAACAGTTCACAGTGCAGGACACAGCAACACCCATTGCAGCCCAGGCCAAACCTCAGCATGCCTCCCCAACAGTACACAGTGCAGGACACAGCAACACCCAGTGCAGCCCACAATATAATTCAACATGCCCCCCAACAGTTCACAGTGCAGGACACAGAAACACCCATTGCAGTCCAGGCCAAACCTCAGCATGCCTCCCCAACAGTACACAGTGCAGGACACAGCAACACCCAGTGCAGCCCAGGCCAAACCTCAGCATGCCCCCCCCAACAGTGCATAGTGCAGGACACAGCAACACCCAGTGCAGCTCGGGGCATACCTCAGCATCCCCCCCCCCCAAAAGTTCACAATGCAGAACACAGCAGCACCTATTGTAACCCAGGCCATACCACAGCATGCCTCCCCGCAGCTGTACACAGTGCAGGACACAGCTTCCCCAGTGCAGCCCAGGCTATACCTCAGCATGCCCCCAACAGTACATAGTGCAGGACACAGCAACACCCAGTGCAGTTAGGCCATACCTCAGCATGCCCCAAAAGTACTCAGTGCAGGACACTGTGATGGATAAAACACTTGCACAATACCCAATTGTAATCCGGAGCTGGATAGCTCGGTTCATGAAGAAAGGAAGGGAAAGAAGTCAGATGAAACTCTTGCAATTTTGATAAACAGATGACAGGAAGCTACCCTGTTTGGTACTCACAGATTCAATGCTGAAATCTGGATGGGATGCAAATTGTCCTGGATTGCCAGGAGAAACAGAATAGCTGGTCCAGCCCTTGTGGCAGGGCTCACCTGCACTCAGTGCAGGCAGATGCAGTCCAAGTGATGCTGGCTATGACTTCCAGCTCACTGCACATTTATATGTATTCAGAACACTACCAGCCAAGCAGCTGGTTACTTCCGGAGATTGAGCCTGGCTACCGAGGCATTCTTCTCTGACTCTAACTCGGATTCAGTTCAAACCCTGCTAGGGAATCACACTCCCAGCACAGCACACAGTTCACAACATGGGGAATTACTCAGAGCTCAATCCCCACAAGCACTACACACATTTATATGTAAAGGCCTTTCGGCACCATGCAATTCTGCTTAAAGTTCAACCAGCATAACATTCTGTGGTGATTTGCATATGCAGCCCATGATGCTTTGCATTGTGTGGGCATGTGTGATTTTGTATTTTTATGTAAAGGTCACTTACTGTACCAGACCACAGAGTCCTGACAGGCCAATCGCAATTCTGCACACTTTCAGTCTTCTTCAGATTAAGTCTGGTCCCAAAATGACTTCTGCTTCTTCTATCATTCTGAAAGGTTGGAGTCAGTCCGAATTACGCTTATTAATGGCTGCAGGCTGACTTTGGGGCCTCACATGGGCTTCCCGCCCGAATCACTGTGCAACAATGGCTACACAAACACACAGGATGGTTTCCCCCTCAGCTTTCAACTTCAAAGCAGTTCTCTTCTGCCCCAAACCTCAGGGCACTATAGCATTTCCTTCCTCTTCGCTGTCCGAAAATTAAGGTTCCTCTGCTTTACTTCTTATCCACAAATGTTGGCCCATGATCTAGGCCACAACAGTGGCTTTCCCTTTTCTCAAAAAATTTGGATACTTGATCCAAGAAAACACAGTCCATTTCTCTCCCTCCAGGAGATCTGACGACAGACAGGCCCTTTTCAGGCCTCCCTTGCGGTACCCGCGCTGCCCCGTGGGCGGCAGCCCCACGAGTTGCTCACTCTTCTAGCTCCATGTTCAGACTGACTCTCTCAGCAGGCAGTCCGGGCATTTCCCCCAAATCCAAAAGGTTTCAATTGGTTGAGTCTCCTTGTCAGTCACAACAGGGTCACTCTATTGGTGAAAAAAGGCGCCAAGGTCTAAAACTACATTTCCCAGAGTCTCTCTTCATACAAGCCCCTTGTGGCTGGCTCCACTTGAGAGTCCAAGTTCTGATTTGCCAGCAGGCTCCATTTTATGGAACCTCTCCCCATTGTTTGGACCCCGTTAGCAGTTCAGATCCGAAATGGAGGTGCAAAACACACAGAGTCCCAGCTGCAAGAAAGGCAGGTTAGACAAACTGTGCTGTCATTATCACTCTAACAAATTACCAGCAGATAGTTACATCTTTTGAAAGGGCTCCCCCTGCGCATATAGCAACTGCAGAAATGGAGCAATCTGCTCAGTGGCCCAGGTGGGACTCGAGCAGGGAAACACACAGTCCCCCCAGTTCAAATTAATTATACTGCAGTTTAGCAGCTCTTAAAGTGACAGTACACAGAGGCATTAGGGACTCTCACTCAATTATTTTTTAATTCGGCTGAAATACAGGACACCAGTCGGGCGGAGAGCATTTAGGCTCACCCAAGGAAGGCTTTTTAGTGTCCCCCATTTGTAGGGGGGTTAAACATACACAAATAATTACAAGCTAAAAAGTGCCATTTAATTATATTGCATAGTGTGCAAATACATGGGAGGACAGACTGACTTTCTTAACCCACACAGTATGTGCACTTTCTCAAGGATGCCGTCATGCATTGCACTCAACCCTTTGATAGCCATAGTAAAATGAAAGTGCAAATAAATAAACTGTGCAAATACAGACATCCTTGAGACTTTATTTATATACAGCAAATAAGTGCTTAAAGTGCATTTTAGAGATGCAAGGCATTTACAAGAAAATATCAAAGAAAAACAGAAGGAGAAAGAGATATGAATAGGGAGAAGGGGGAACGGAACCACACCTAGCAATCTTGTTTTTTAATACCATAACATGCAGCAGATCAACAACATTTCAGCGCATTCTGATAATTTGAATGTCTTCTTCTTCATATCATAGGCCAGGTAAATACCACATGTTGTAAACCGAATCTGTCATTGGAAATCCACATCAGCTAGGTTTTATCTCATTCATAGGCCCATGTAGGGCTGGGGATCAGAGGGAATGAAGTAACTTGTGGTGGCTGAATGGTGCTCTTCTCTAGGAATATGGTCTGGAGAAGGCACTGCCCTTTCTGCAGGACCATGGCAGAGCTCCAGGCTCAGCTGGTGGCAGCAAGGATACAAATATCTTAGCTGCATCACCAGCTAAACTGGAGCCCACACCCTACATCCCCACTCCCCCAGAGATTCACTGCTTCAAGGGTTGGAGACTGGTGGGGAGGGGGAGTGGGCAGGGGTAGCCATAAGAAGGTTGTCCAATCCAATACCATCTAGGTGGTGAACCATTTCACATACCTAGAGGAGGCTCAGGCACCAGGCTCCACTAGGGGAGGGGATTCTGAGTCAGTCAGTGGGAAAGGGTAGGCTAGTTTTAGTGTTCGGGGACTTGATTATGGGAGTAAAGAGGGGTTGGATAGGAGGGGGGATGGTCAGGTGCCTTCCTTGTGCATCGGTCATCCAGGATTTGGACAGGATAGGAAGGATGGTGGAGAGAGAACAGGGGGACTGGGGGTGCTAGTACACCTGGGTACCAATGATCTGATTAACCAGTTGGTGGAGATGGTGAAACCTAACTTCTGTAGATTGGGGGACAGACTGACAGCACGCTCAGCCTCCCTGGCCTTTTCTGATGTCCTCATGTGGTGCAAGGAGGGGAAGTAGGATAGGATAAGGAGTGATGTAACAGAGGAGTTTAATGGGTGGCTTAAGAGGTGGTGTCATGAGAAAGAGTACCACTCTCTGGTGGATTAGTGGGGCTTCTGGGACAGGAAACTCTTCAAGGGTGTTGGACTTCACCTAGAAACATAGAATCATAGAAACTGATGGCAGAAAGGACTGCTTGGCCCATCTAGTCTGCCCATTTTCCCCACCTACTGCTGAACCACAGATCCTACTTGATCTCTGGCTTTACTCTCTCTTTCCCATCACTAGAGCTCCACTATGCCTATCGTCTGACAAGTGAGGGGGTCTGTGCAATGGTGAAGAAGTTTGACATTTACAACAGACATTTAAACTGACTGCAGGGGAGACTGGGACTAGGAGAACCACCATGGTAGGTGAGAGGAAGGGGACCCTAGCTAGTGCTTCACCACATCTGGGGGGCTTGTAGCAGCAGAGCAGGTGCAAAGAGAGCTGTGGCCCTAACTGGACAAGGTATAAGGGCATTAGAAAGGGGGAATGCAAAGTGTGCAAACACCAAGAAAAAAAAGAAGTAAAGTAGGACTGGGGTCAGATTGAAGGGGGTATGCCTTAATACCAGGAGCCTGGGTAACAAAATCAGTGGCCTCTAGGCACTGATGGTGGACACTAAGGTGCACCTTGTGACCATCACAGACAAGTGGGCTTCAGAAAATAATGACTGGAACCTGATAGTCCCTCAGTACTCAATGTTCAGGAAGGACAGAAGAAATGGTATAGACGGAGAAGTAACTCTTTTTGTCAAGGATGGTATTGAGGTGGTAGAAGATGGGGGCATCAGGGGTAGTAATGGGGAAACAGAGTCACTGTGGGTGTAACTCAGGGCAGCCTCAGGCAAGATTCTGCACTTGGGGATGATCTATAGACCTCCAGAGCAAGGGGAAGAGAGGGACTGGGAGCTGAGGGAAAAACTTGAAAGAGGTGTGGCAAAGGGGGTAGTACTGGTGGTGGGTGATCTGAATCTGCCAGACATTGATTGGGATGTTCTAGAGGCCAGGAGTGCTAGACGCAAGCCTTGCTGGATGCCATCAAGGACTGTCTACTGGTACAGCTTGTTTAAGGAACCCACCAGGCAAACTGCAATTCTTGATGTGGTGCTCACCAACTCAGAAGTGGTTGGAGATGAGAGAATAGGGAGCCACTTGGGAACAAAGACAATAGCTCCATTTGGTTCAAACTGGCCAAGGGATGGAGAAAACCCCAATCAACAACTAAAGTCCTTGAATTTAGAAGGACTGACTTCAACAGGCTACGGGAGCTGGTCAGGGAAAAGTTAGTCAGGGTGGACAACATGGGGAAGAGAGAGAGAAGGGGGCAAGAAAGGGAGCCATTCTTGAGGCATTTAAATTACACATGAGAATGGTTACCAAAAAGAACAGAGTCAAGATACCATTATGGTTATTGACAAGAGTCAGGGAAGCAGTGAGGGCTAAGAAAAAGGCCCTCTACAAGTGTAAATAAAAGCAGGAGGAGGAAGAATGGAGATAATACTTACTAAAAAATAGGGAGGCGAAGAGGGTGGTTAGAGAGGCAAAAGCAGACACAGAACTGCATGTTGTGGAGGGGGTCAAAAGTGGAGAAAAACAGTTTTCCAGATATATTAGTGAAAAAAAGAAGAAAGGAGGGAGAATTGTAACTGTGGGGGATAGGGTGATAGAGGAGGATAGGCAAAAGGCCTCCACCCATAATGATGACTTTTGCTCAGTTTTCTGTAGGGAGGACAGTGAGCCCTTGCCAGAGAGTGGCGCCAAAGCAGCCACTAAGGGCATCCCAGACATGAGGCAGCCAATATTTACAAGTGCAAGGTCCAAAAAGGGCAGGCAAGCCTGAAGATAGATAGGGCCCAGGAACCAGATGGGTTGCATCTGAGGTTACTCAGTGAGGTGGCAGCAATACTGGCTGAATCCTTGGTAGGTTTATTCAACACCTCACTAAGGATGGGGGTAGTTCAGAAAGACTGAAGGATGGTGGACATAGTTCTGCTCTGTAAGAGAATGGAAAAGGAACAAGCAGGGAACTACAGACCTTCTCAGTCTTGCATCTATTGTAGGGAAGCTGATAGTCACTGGTCAAAGAGGACCTTGTGGAAGACTTGGAAAGCAATGGTCTCCAGGATAGTAAATGGCACAGCTTTGTGGCTGGGGGCTGTTGTCAGACTAATCTGATAGTTTTCTTTGACAGGGTTACGAGGTAACTGGATAAGGGCCACAATGTGGATTTGCACTACTTCAGTTTCAGCAATGATTTCGACTCAGTGCCTCACAGATGCTTGCTTAAGAAGATGGAGTCTCTGGGTGCAGCTAAGGTCATAGTAAACTGGGTAGGTAACTGATTAAAAGGAATAAAGCAGAGGGTTGTGGACAATGGTGTCAAATGAGACGAGAGGGAGGTTAGGAGTGGTATACCACAGGAATCTGTCCTGGTTGGATCCTCTTCAGTATGTTCATCAGCGACATTGGTGAGGGAATCCGGGACAGATTGTGTCTCTTTGCAGATGACACTAAGCTCTGTGGGAGGGTGGATAAAAGTGATGAGGGAATCAGGGAAATGCATAGGGACTTACAAAAGCTAGAAGGGTGGTCTAAGGTGTGGCAGGTGAAATTCAAATGCATCTAGGGGACAAGAACCCCAGGACAGAGTACTAGATAGATGGGGTGAGACTTAGCACTGTGACTTAGGAATGGGACCTTGGAGTTATAATCAGTGACTTCATCAATCGAGTCAGTGCAACAAGGCATGTAATGAAGTGATGGAATCTAGCACCTGGATGTGTAACCTTTATATATAATTTGAACTGACTATATGCCAGACCTACAAAAGCAGCATATGGAAAAAAGTCACCATAGAAAATGTTTTTATTAAAATAAAATAGCATATACTGCAGATTTCAAAAATTCAAAAAGATTTTTTGCAACAAAATCCATTTTGTTCATTCAAGAATGTAAAGCCACAGATTGTTTCAAGCACATTTCAGACTTAATTCATAATTTATTTGTGTTATTTATTTATGTTTTTGCTAACCAGGTAGGTGCACTGATCCAGCTGACCATTTTCAGTCATGACCCGGGCCACAGTGTGGCGACATGATACATAGTAGTATACACAATATACACATTTGATTAACCTGTACTGAACAATATATATATATTTTGATTAACCTGTACTGAACAATATATATATATATATATATATATATATATATTTCTTTGATTACACTGTACAAACACCAATGGATGCTGAGACATCCATTGTTTACAATGGTATACACGCATGGCAAAAATAAGGTAACATGAGAAATACAGGCAGTAGTGCAAAAGGAAAGGTAGTTTGCATTATACAATTTGACAAGGAGCAGCTTAAGCCTAACTGACAGAGTAACATCTAGTCTAAGTGCCACGCCAGTTGACCTGAGAGAGTTGGTGGCAAGCAGGGCATGACACCCAGACAGTGTACCTGGCTCAGAACAGAGGGGTATCAACCGGCTGAGTAAGTGTAGGTGAGGAAAAGATGCACTGAGCCCAGCCGGTCAGTAGCTAGAGATTTATTGAGGGTGCAGTGCAATGTATTATGGGAGGTCACCGTGTGGGATTTGGCTCTAGGGAGGAAAGGGGCAGGGGTGGGGATAGAGTGGAGGGTGGACATGCTGTCCTAGTCAATGGCAGAAAAATTAAGATGGCTTTTGAGTTACTGCACTGCCCAGTAAACATTTATAGGAGGATGCTTCCAGTAGCCAGGCCTTCAGGTTTGATTTGAAAGACTCATGGGATGGTGATGTACGGACGAGTTCCAGAAAACTGTTCCAGAGAGGGGGAGAAGAGACAGAGAAAGCTTTACTGCTCATGACTGTGGAGACACAGGGAACCTCAAGGGCTTGAAAGGAGTATGCCCTAGTAGGTCTGGTGTCCATTTTGCATATGAGAAGGGGAGCATAGGGGGAGAGTTTGTAATTTCTGAGAGCACTGTCCATCAGACAGAAGAAGAAGAAGAAAAATCAGCATTTATATAGCGCTTTTCATACATCCAAAGCACTTTACAAGCAATGCTAGACTGGTAGTGAAGTGACTGAATGTGTGGTGGCGGCCATATCGCACATCATCACCCACACACAGCCTGGATAATTGCATGAACCGGTTTTATGGGAAGGGGAATGTTGGCCAGGACACCGGGAATGTTCCCTACTCTTTGCGAAGAGTGCCCTGGGTTCTTTTACTTCCACCTGGACACCCACCAAGACAACACCAGGATGGGCAGAAGGGACCTCGATTTAACATCTCATCTGAAGGATGGCACACCCCAGCAGTACAGCACCCCCAATACTGCACTCAGATGCCAGCGATTTTTAGGTGCAAGTCCAATCCCGGTGTGGGACGAGAACCCACGACCTTCTGGTCTAGAGGCAGATATGCTACCAACTGAACCACGCTGACACCCTGTGGCATAGTCAAAGTGTGCCTGGAGAGGGAGCCATCCAAGGGGCTGGTAGAGTGAGCAGTGATGAGTTAATGAGTGTGTTTTGTGAACAAAGCGAGAGATGGCATTATAAGTCATGGTGAGATGGGAAAGTTGCCTTCAGGACAGTTGGGAGTAGATGGGGGAGCAGTAATCTAGGAGAGGGAGAAGGTTGCCTTGCACAAAGACAAGGTGAGCTTCAGGGGATAGCAATAATAAACGGCTATAAATTGAACTTCACTTTTCAAATAATCTTTCAAAAGAACAACTTGAAATATGCAGGGGACATTTAAAGTGCCTTCGTGCAAATTGTGCTCAAATTAGCTCAAATGAAAATGTAGAGGCAAAGATTGTTTCATGCACAGTTCAGACTTAATTTATAATAATTGGTCAGCAATTTTTTACATTGCTTGACCAAATTATAATTTCCCATTATAATTCGTGAGTTATAATGGGAACAAGCGCTGAGTCAGTCACGAAAACCCGCTCCCTGATTGGCTCTGCGTGTGGTCTATGGTGGGCTTTCAGTTCCAAAAACATGGCGGCTCCTCACTCACTTAGCGAGGAGTTGCCAGTGCAAGCGTTCTCGTCACTTCTCCTTTTTTTAAAAACAAACGCATTTATCTTCTTGATCCTACCATTTAAAAATGGCAGCATTTCTGTCTCTCACTCACTATCTGGCTGATCCTGCCATTCGGCGGCCATACAGAACAAGAAGTGGCAGCGGGAAGCGCTCTCACCAAAAGACAAGTGCGGTGAGATTGCAACCGCAAAATAAATGTAAAATAAAAAACTGCTGAGCAGCAATTATATATAATAAGGGATGGGAAAGTGTGTTAAATTCAAAATTAATGGTTGCCCTTGGTGTGGGATGCCTCAATAAACCCCTCGGGTTTATGTAGCAACCCACACCTCGGGCAACCATTAATTTCTCATTAAGCACACTTCCCCATCCATTATTGTATATATAATAAACTGGTATTAATTGAACGTGACTTCTCAAAGAATCTTTCAGCAAAACAACCTGAAATATGCAGTAGAAGTTTAAAGTGCTGTTGTGCAAATTGTGTTCAAATGAGTAAAATGATATACTGTAGTATCATGTGCTGAATAGAATATGATCCTCCCCAAAAAAAAACAGATGGTGTACCGAGACTGCGCTGGTTTGGGTACTCAAGTGATCTCCTGATGGTGAGAGATCGAAGGAACCGATCCATCTTGGTGCTTCTGGATCTATCTTCAGCTTTTAACACTGTGGATCATGGGGTACTGCTTGAGCGCCTGAGGTTCATCTGTGGACTAACAGGTCCAGTCCTCAGATGGTTTATGTCCTTCCTCACTGGCAGAACTCAGAGGGTGGTGTCGGGGATTTATTCCTCTGACCCTCTCTCTCTCAGTCATGTGGGGTTCCTCATGGCCCTGTGCTGTCCCCCATGTTATTCACGGTGTATATGCTGCCCCTCAGAGACATTGTAAGATGTTATGGGCTGAGGTTTCATTGCTATGCAGATGATACCCAGCTCTACCTGTCTTTTGCACCTGACCAGGATGGAGTTCTCTCAGTTTTTAATGACTGCCTCGCTGAAATCCTGGACTGGATGAATTCCAGCTGGTTGAGGTTGAACCCAGGAAAGACTGAGGTTACCTCTTGGGGCTTTTCCTTGGGGACTCCCAGCTCCTGACCTCTGAATGGGTGCAGGACCTAGGAGTGATACTTGACAATGGGCTGACACTACGATCTCAGGTGTCGGCCGTCATTAAGTCATCCTTTTACTATCTAAGGAACATTGCTAGGATCAAGCACCTTGTTCCATCTGGTGATCTACCTACATTAATCCACACCTTTGTGACCTCGTGCCTTGATTATTGCAACTCCCTTTACTTTGGGCTTCCAAGGGTTGATATCCACCACCTGCAGCTGGTGTAGAAAGCTTCCGCCCAGTTGTTGACAGGGACTCCTCAGACTTCCCATAAAACGCTGGTGCTGCGCAAACTGCACTGGCTGCCAGTTCGGTGGCAGTTCACCTTCAAAGTCGGATTACTGATTTACAAAGCCCTACATGGACTCGGCCCTGACTACCTGAAAGAGCTACTGTTTCCTTGCTGCCCCGAGCGATTGTTCCACTCAACAGATGTGGGGTTGCTAGAGATTCCAAGGATAGTCCTGAAATCTTCAGGGTCCCGTGTATTTGCACATGTGGCCCCTACCCTTTGGAATTCTCTGCCCTGTCTGATTTGGGAGTGCATGACCCTGGAGGGTTTAAGCAGGCGTTGAAGTCGCATTAATGGAGTAAGGCCTACAGTGATTAACTGTGTAACTTTATGGTTTTTAAATATTTATTACTGTTGTTTTATGAGGTTTTATATTTTATAATGCACCTTGACATTTGAAAGGCACAAATTAAATAAAGATTATTATTATTATTATCCAGCATATATAATGAATTGTAGATATCCCTCCAACTGCGGAATTATCACAAGAAATTTAATGCAACTGTATTTCAATGTCTTTCAATAGGAGATGTGGCGGGGGGGGAACTCTGTGAATGACTGGGCACAAATAACAGCAGACAGAATGCTTAACAAGGGGAATGCCTTCTCAAATTACCAAGTCTGCATCCTCTGAACTGAGAGCCAACCTACTCCACAGATCATCTTCAAATGCAGAGGTTGTATAATGACCCTTTAAACAAATTTTTAAATCAAGGATGGAAATGAGAAAGGAAAAGTGTGGCCTACTGGGATTCGAACCTCAGATCTCTGGTATGCCGTTCCAGCGCTCTAACCATTAAGCTACAGGCTCACTGATCAAAGCGTCTGAGGAATTTCCTTACAGCCACACACACATTCCTTTCTCTAGTGTTGCGCAATTATGCAACTAGGAACCAATGTTAGAAATATCACTTTCTCTCAGTGCAGTTTAACCCCTGCAAGGTATACATATTTTTAAATCAAGGATGGAAATGAGAAAGGAAAAGTGTGGCCTACTGGGATTCGAACCTCAGATCTCTGGTATGCCGTTCCAGCGCTCTAATCATTAAGCTACAGGCTCACTGATCAAAGCGTCTGAGGAATTTCCTTACAGCCACACACACATTCCTTTCTCTAGTGGTGATGTCCCGCTAAGTTTACCAATAAAACTACAGCCGAAAGCTACGGCTACAGCTAAGTGTTTGTTCTCTTTCTCTTTACGTTTGTTCATGGCTTCAGTTATACTATGTACTGACTTTTAAAGGTATGGAGGTGGGATCATGGGGCCATTTATGAGCAAATTAGAATATACTATGAATGCAGTCAGTAATTCAGCCTGAGTTACCCTTTTACAAGGATAGTTTTTATGATCAGAGCATTAAATGGCAGTTTGTAGGGCTGACTTATGGATAGGAGTTGAACTGTTGGGCATAATTCAGCTGCAGTGAGCTACGTAGCCCAAATTACATTTGTTTAAAGGATCATTATACAACCTCAGCAGCTGAAGATGATCTGTGGATAGAGATGGGCGAAGTGGCCCTAATTCACTTCGTGAAGTGAATCACGGAGTGAAAGAGGATTCACGGAGTGCTCCACAACGTGAAGTGGAGTACTTCGTGTTGTGACGAGTAACGCGAAGTCCATTGAGAACAATGACTTTGCGTTATTCCGCCTTCCCAAATCACTACTCCACCAAATCTTAAGGTGAAGTACATTGAAAGCAATGTACTTTACCTTACTTTGTCTTTTTTGTAAGCTCCGAAGGTGAATTTTGAAGTGATTCATGGGATTTCAGGTCACATGGGCTCTATATTATTCTGCACAACCTCAGTTCAGGGTAGAGTTAGTGTGTAGGAAGCTGTAGGAGACAGTGTGCTGAGAGATCTCTGTGATTCAAACCTTCTAAAAGCTGTTCAAAAAGCCTTTTTGAGTAATTTTTTTTTTTTGCTCAAACTTAGTTCATCGGTTGTAGAAAACCCTCCTGTACTCATATCATCGAGCGTTTATTGTTTGTGTGTGGATTTTGAATGTTAATGTACATCATTGGGTCTGTGTAGTGTAGGAGACAGTGAAAGTGTGCTTTGGGGGAAGGGTGTATCTGACTGTGGTGTAAGTAGATTAACTTGGAAAAAAGACAGTTCTTTCTGTTTTGGTGATATTTTTCTTTTATAATAACTGTTAATGTACACTAAGTAATATTTTCATCAATTCTTGCCATTTTGTTGCTGATTGTTGTGGAGCAGCAGTGCATAATTTTAGTTTGTTAAAAATACGTGGTTATATTACTGAAGTTTTAAATTTGCTATGCATTACTTACTGTGTTTGTAAGTATGAGTGTGACATGTGTCATCAAATCAGACTCCTTTTATTGTGCCATATACTGTAGTAATTTCAGCAATGTGAACCTGCTACCCATTGCAGCTGTATGATTTTTGTACTTCTTTGTGGTATCTTTACTGGTACTGGTACTAGTACTAGTGACTGTTACTGCAGCAGTGCAGTGCAGTACACTGCCCCCCCTCCCCCCCGGGGCTGTGGCTCGCCCAACTGGCAAATGTATTCTTTTCCAGATTTGAATTTCCGATGGTGAGCACTGGTTAGGTGTTGTGCCTTTCCATCCGAATCTCTTCAGTGCACAGCACAATCTTAATCTGTCTGTGCATTTGCATCTCTTTAGGACCCAATCTCCATCTGTAACTTAAATCAAAGTTGTTTATTTGGCTTCCCTTCAGAGTGCTGGACTGGTGTGGTGCATAATTCTGCATAAACATTGCACTCATTAATATCCATTTTTAAGTCAGGACCATCATCACGTTCACGAGTCACTCGTGAATGATACAAATCACGTTCTTCATCATCATGGTCACAAATGCAGTCACAAATCATGATTTACGATCGCGTCACAAATCACAACATAATTTTTTTTACTGGTTACTTGAATGTATTGTAACTTTTGTAAGCCTGTTTTGTAGTATCTCTCCAGGATTCACCACCCCACCATTGTACTCATTAATGGGTGTTTTCAAGTCAGGGAGTTTGTGCCACACCTAATCGGGGCCCAGGGAAGTACAGCTGTAGGCATTTGAGTTTCTTCATCATCACGGTTACAAATGCAGCAGTCACAAATCACGATTTACGATCACGTCACAAATCAAAACATTATTTTTTTTTACTGGTTACTTGGATGTATTGTAACTTTTGTAAGCCTGTTTTGTAGTATCTCTCCAGGCTTCACCATCCCACCATTGTACTCATCAATACGTGTTTATAAGTCAGGGAGTAGTACAGTGTCTGCAGTACATACACAGACTGGAAAGAAGACTGCCTGCACACATGCAGTTTAGCACACAGTATACTTGCACTGCTCAGAATATAAAGTGTCACACATATGAAAGACAACAAACAAAAAAAGGGCATTATTACATACAAAGGTTGTGTATGGTGGAGGAATACATTTTATAACACAACAAGGAAGGTGTGGGGGGGCACATCATGCTGTGAGGAAAATAAAACTAATGTGGGATCCCATGGTGATCCAGCAGCAGTTCCAGCATGGACAACAGCACTCCAGAGAACTGCCAAGTCAGCCTGCATTACACACAGGTCTCTGGGGTCCACATGTTCTACAGGCTGACCTGCTGGTGGTGGTGGTGTTGGTGGTTTGGGTGCTGGTGGATCAGCAGGTGCTGACCTTGCCCTCCTCTTCTTAGGGCTACCGCCATGCACAGCTGCACCCTCTGCCACAGATGGGCCAGCAGGTGCAAGCATGGCTCATTCTGTGGCAGCCCGCCACTCCAATGGGTGGTGACTGAGCATATGGGTCAGGGTGCACTGGCCCCCAGTCCCCAGGTGAGTCCCCCGTGGGCCACAGTGTACCTCCACCTCACAAAGATGGCACCTGACCACACTGTTGTCCTCCCCGACACAGTCAAAAAACTGCCAAACAATGGAGGTGCGGGGAGGACCAGGCACAGGCAGGGGAGGGCCAGATGAACTGGCAGCTGGCTGATCATGGTGCTCAGCAGTGTTGGGATCCATACCTGGGCCCTGGGGCACATACACATCTGGCTCCAGAGGACCTGGTGCTGGAGCTGGTACTGGACGTGGTGGTGGTGGTTCAACTGCCTCAGAGTCAGGCGGTGGTGCTGGTCCTGCTTCCGGGGGGGGCACTCAGAATTTTCGATCAGTCCAACAGGAACCGGTGGCTATGCTCACCACGCATCCGCATGGTATGACTCCTACCAGTACCATGCTCTCCCAAAGCTGCCCCCACCCCAGAAATTCCCTCAGACCCTCACCCTGGTCCATCTCTCCTACTGTGCTCCCTAAGTCTGAGCAATGACTACTCACACTGTCACACAACACATACACAGTCACACAGACACAGGCAAACAACTAACTACTTATAAAGGTAAGAAAAAAAAATTTACAGAAAGAACACATTAAGTAAAAAAGAGTACAGAAAAGACAAAAAAATGTAGCTTAGTTATAAAAAAGGTGTTGGGTCTATAAATCAAAGTTTAAATCTCCTCCTCACTCTGATCTCCAAGTCTCCTCAGCAGTGACAAAGCAACACACTCCCCTCTCTGTCTCTGTTTTCACAGGAGAAAGTGAAAATGTCTGCTTGTGTGACTCACTTCCTTCCTTTTCTGCCTGGCTATGGCTAAAAAGCAGGGTGAAGTCTATTGAAAACAACAACTTCACCTCACTTCACGTTGTCATTCTGCCATAACATTACACGAAGTGGTAATGACAAGGCGGAGTGAGCACTTTGCATTGGAGTGGAAAAGCGAAGTGCCCACTTCGAGGACACTTCGCCGGTGGAATTTAAATTTTTTGCATCTCTACTCCTGTGAACCAGCTATCCATTGCACCTGCATGAATTTTTTATACTGCTTTGCAGTATCTTTACTGGTAGTGAATTGTTACTGCCATGCACTAATCCTACAACTGACAAAATGTATTCCTTTCCAGATTTGGATTTGTGACTTGTGAGCACTGGTTAGGTGTTGTTGTGCCTTTTCGTATGCATCCCTTGAGTGTGTAGCACAATCTTGATCTGTCTATGTGTTTGCATGGCACCATTAATTCTGGGAGACTGCATTTCTTGTTACTCTCTCATTTCACTTCATCATCACTGGGGAATTTTCTGGACACAAGACAGTAGCATTTTGGGGATGCATATAAATTCTGGTGACTCTGTGTGTGAGTGTGACCTGACCATTGTGCGCATGACTGAGTGCGCCATTAATTCTGGGAGACTTTGCATTTCTTTTTACACTCTCATTTCACTTCGTCAGCACTGGGGAATTTTCTGGACACAAGACAGTAGCACTTTGGGGATGCACATTCATTCTGGTGATGGTGTGGGTGGTATGCTGCCAATATTGTTGTCACTCCACCTTACTTCGCATGTAAGGCAAAATGACAAAGCAAAGTGATAAGGACAAGGTGAAGTGAGCCTTTCATATGGGACACTCCGTGTAGCGAAGTGCCAACACAAAGTGGCCACTTTGCATTCACTTCGCCGGTGGAATTTAAATTCGCTGCATCTCTATCTGTGGAGCAGGTTGGCTCTCAGTTCAGAGGAAGCATTCTTTGTAATTTGCGAGGCATTCCCCTTGTTACACATTCTGTCTACTGTTATCGGTGCCTGGCCATCCAAAGTTTTTTTCACTTCTCCCTCCCTACCTCCTATTGAAAAACATTGAAATACAGTTGCTGTACATTTTTTGTGACAATTCCGCAGTTGGAGAGATGTCTACAATTCATTATGTATGCTGAATACACCTGTGTTCCTTTGTGTTGGGATCATGTTCTATTCAGCAAATGATACTACTTTGTTACTCTTTTGAACACAATTTGCATGAAAGCACTTTAAACTTTCACTGCATATTTCAGGTTGCTCTGCTGAAAGATTCTTTGAAAAGACACGTTCAGTTAATGGCTGTTTATTAGGAATTAAGTCTGAACTAACATAGAAACATAGAATTTGACGGCAGATAAGGACCGCTTGGCCCACCTAGTCTGCCCATTTTCCTACCTAACAGATAAGCTGCAGATCCTAATTAACCAACAGCTTACTTCCTCTTACCCCCCACTAGGACTGCCTTATGTCTGTCCCATGCATTCTTGAATTCCCCCACTGTTCTTGACTCCACGACATCCTCAGGGAGGCTGTTCCATGCATCCACAACCCTCTCTGTGAAAAAATATTTCTCACATTACCTCTGAGCCGTCCTCCTCTATCTTCAAATTGTGCCCCCTTGTTCTTGCACATCTCTTTTTCTGAAAGATGCCACCCTCTTGGACTTTGCTGATTCCCTTGAGGTACTTGAAAGTTTCTATCATGTCCCCTCTCTCCCTCCTTTCCTCAAGGATATACATACTAAGCTCCTTTAGTCTTTTCTTCATATGTCTTCTGGTGCAGACCCTGCACCATTTTGGTTGCCCTCCTCTGGACAGCCTCCACTCTGTCTATGTCTTTGCGGAGATGAGGTCTCCAGAACTGCACACAGTACTCCAGATGGGGTCTCACCAACTGTCTGTACAGAGGGATAACAACTTCCTGTTTTCTACTATTGATGCCTCTCCCTATGCATCCCAGTATCCCCCCAGCCTTCCTTACTGCCTTCTCACATTGCTTGCCCACCTTTAGGTCATCTGATATAATTACCCCCGGTCCCTTTCCATTTTTACTGTTGTCAGTATCTCACCCCCATTGTGTAATCTTGCCCTGGGTTTTGTTTCCCAGGCGCATTACTTGCACTTCTTTGCATTGAATCTGAGCTGCCATACATTTGACCATTCCTCCAACCTTCAAGTCCTTCTCATCCTTTCCACTCCATCTGGTGTATCAACCCTGTTGCAGATCTTTGTGTCATCTGCAAAGAGACATACTTTTCCTTCCAGTTCCTCTGCAATGTCACTTATAAAGACATTAAAAGGACTGGTCCCAGTACTGAACCTCCGGTACCCCACTAGTAACCCTCCTTTCTTCACTGTGGACTCCATTTACTACTACCCTTTGCATCCTGTTGTCTAGCCAATTTTTTATCCAGGCTACCACCTTGGGACCCACTCCAAGGCTGGCTAACTTGTGTATTAATTTTTTGTGTGGGAGTGTATCAAAAGCCTTGCTAAAATCTAGGTAAGCCATGTCCACAGCCCCTCCCTGGTCTACTACTTTGGTCACCCAGTCAAAGAAATCTATTAGATTCGTCTGACATGACCGTCCCATCATGAATCCATGCTGCCTTAGGTCCTGTGCACCACTGGCCTCTAGGTACTCAACAATTCTTTCCTTCAGAAGTGATTCCATCATTTTACCTACCACTGAAGTCAAACTAACAGGTCTGTAGTTTCCTGCCTCTGTCTTGCTCCCACTTTTGTGAACAGGAATCACATCCGCCCTCCTTCAGTCCTCAGGTACGACCCCATCCTCCCATGATTTGTTAAAGAGAGTAGTCAGCGGTGTTATTAGTTCTACCATTAGTTCTTTTAGAATTCTTGGGTGAATCCCATCAGGCCCCATTGCTTTGTCCACCTTCAATTTTATTAGTTCTGTCAGAACCCTTTCTTCTGTAAATGGACTGGTATTAACCCCGTCTTCAGAGTGTTTCTCTTGTTTGGTTTAGGTACTTCCCCCTCCTCTTCCTTTGTGAATACTGAGCAGAAATATTCGTTCAGTATCCCTGCTTTTTCATTGTCACCCTCTACCCACATTCCCTCCCCTTTATTAAGCCTCAGTATCCCTCTTTTGGTCTTTCTTCGCTCCCTAATGTACCTATAAAAGGTCTTATCCCCCTTCTTAACAGAGTTGGCTATCCTTTCCTCGGTTTGGACCTTTGCTATTCTGACTGCCTTCCCAGCCTCTTTCTGCTTTAACTGATAAAGTTCTCTGTCCTTCTCCTTCTGTGTTTCCTTATATTTCCTGAATGCTATCCTTTTCTCTTTAACCTTCCCTGCTACCTCTTTTGAGAACCATAGCGTTTTTTTCCTTCATTGTGTTTTGTTGATTTGCTTTACACAAAGGCTTGTTGCCTCTGTGATGGCTGTTTTGATTACTCCCCATTGTTCCTCCACCCCTCCTTCTTGCCTGTTTGCTAGTGCTTTTCTGAGGCACTCTCTCATTTTCCCAAAGTCAGCCCTCCTAAAGTCCAATACTCTTGCTTTTGTATGGCTTGATTGTATGGCTGTGTTTATCGTGAACCACACTGTTTGGTGGTCGCTTGTTCCCAGATGGCTACCCACTTCTAAATCTGATATTCTCTCTCCATCCCCATTTGAGAGTACCAGGTCTAAGATTGCTCCCTCCCGAGGGGGTTCCAGTACTAGCTGTCTGAGGCATGCCCCCTGTAGGGCATCAAGAATGACCCTGCTCTTGGATGTGCCTGCAGCAAAGGTGCTCCAGTTAACATCTGGCATATTCAGGTCCCCCATCAACAATATCTCTCCTTTTTCTGCCATTCTAAGGAAGCCTTCTATCATTTCCTTGTCCATTCCCTTCCCCTGAGATGGGGGTCTATATACAACCCCCATGCGGATTGTGGTGCCATTTCCTGTCTCCAGGGTGACCCAGAGAGTCTCATCTGCTCCCTGTTTACTCTTTAGTTCTGTTGCTTTAATCCTTTCCTTTGCATAAAGAGCTACTCCTTCTCCTCTTTTACCCTCCCTGTCCCTCCTGTAGATTGTGTATCCTGGTATGTTGACATCCCAGTCATGGCTCTCTGTGTACCATGTTTCTGTGACTGCCACAATATCCAGGCAACCCTCTTCCATCAAGGCCACTAGTTCAGGGAGTTTGTTACACAGACTATGGGCATTGGTACTCATCACCCTCCACTTTTTGATGGCCTTACCCCTTTTAGCCCCATTCCTGTCCTTACTGCCTTTGCCTTTTTTTACATTTACTTCTGTCCTGCTCCCTAATGACTTATCTACCTTGGTGTTTACCTCACTAATTACTGTTGTTTGTGGGGGGAGGCTGGGATTTCCCTGCTCCTTTTCAGTGCCTCCCCCTTGGCTAGTTTAAATGCTTGCCAATGAAGCATTTAAACCTCTCACCTAGGATCCTGGTTCCCCCCAGACAGATGTAGACCATCGCACCAGTATAGGTCTGCATCCCTCCAGGTGGCTCCCCAGTCCCCAATGAAGCCAAAACCCTGAGCTCCACACCAGTTTTTTCAACCATTCATTGAATTCCCTGGTGAGGAGTACCCTAGCATCACCCTTGCCATAGACAGGCAGCACCTCAGAGAAGGTTACTGTATGCGCCACTTGTATAAGGCCCCTCCCCAACTCTACAAAGTCCTCTTGCACTGCTCTGATCCCATTCCTAGCCAGGTCATTTGTCCCTAGGTGGACAATGACATCCAGCTCCCTCTCTCGTGCAGCTGCTCCCATGATCCTGAGGATTCGCTTCCTGTCCCTCCAAGCCATGGCACCAAGCAGGCACCTTACCTCCCTCTCCCCTTCCTCCCCCCTTTCTAGCCCCCTAATGATTGAGTCCCCCACCAGGAGTTGTTTCCTTCCCCTGTGGGGTCTCATGCCACCCTCCTGTGGGTCTCCTTTGTGAAGGTTCCCAGCATCCTCCTTGGTCTCCACTGCAGGTGCCTCTGTAGAGGAACCACTATCCACCAGAAGAGCGAATGAATTGTGGAGGGGTACATCTGGAGGGATGCAACTCTGTTCCACCACCCTCTCTCTCCCTGAGACCACCCACCCTGGTCCAGCCTCTCCTCTTTCTTGGCAACCTCTGAGGTAGAGGCATTGGCCTGGTGGTCCCTGGGTGGGGGAGGAGGTTTCACAAATCCTAGCTAGGTCAGCCTAGAGATGGGCAGCCTCCTCCCTCAGACCAGAGAGGTGCCTGCAAAAAGGGCAGCATCGCAGCCTCCAGAATGTCTCCCGGAACACTGCCGCCCCACATCCATTGCACTGCACCACTCCTGTCATGTCTTATTTTGTGTCCCCTCTCCTGTTTCTCTGTATGCTTACTCTCTCCTCTCCTTACAACTCTCACCCTTCCTGTTCTGGGACAGTAACTTCCTATATTCTTCAGTAGTCTCCTTCTTCCTTGCTCAGTGTCAGACCACCAGCAGCTGGGGGGCAGAGTGAGCTACTTTTTTCCTTTAGAGTTGACAAAACCAATGTTTCTCTATGATCCTTCCCTTCCTACTGCCAAACTGTGCTTGAAACAATCTGTGGCTCTACATTTTAGAATGAACAAAGTGCATTTTATTGCAAAAAAATATTTTTGAATTTTTTTGAAGCTTATAGGCTATTTTATTGAATAAAAACATTTTCTATGGTGACTTTTTTCCATAAGCTGCTTTTGTAAGTCTGGCATATAGTCAATTCAATTTATATATAAAGGCATACATCCAGGTGCAAGATTCTACCAGTTGTGGAGGAGTGGAAATCTGTGACTGTTTGAATTCTGAAATCCCATATGGGATCTGTGCACTGGCTCTGTGTCTCTGGTAGCTAATGTTCTTTGGTTTGCTGATCTAATATAGCAAAGTGAGTAGGATGCTGTGATGTACTGGGAGGAGTGCTGATAGCAGAAGGGAAGAAGTAATGCTTCCCATATATAAATCATTAATGAGGCAATGCCTGGAGTACTGTGTTTTGTTCTGGAGTCCTCACCTCAGGAAGAATAGGGATAGACTTTGATGGTACAGGGCAATGTAACAAAACTGATTCAGGGCCAGCAAGGTGGGTTCTATAAGGAGCACCTCAAGGCACTGAACATGGTCTCACAAGAGACCGGAATGGAGAGGGGAGATATGATAAAGTCCTTCAAATTCTTAAAAGGATTAACGAGCTGAATTGTGGGGAACTATTTTGCCTGAATACTAATTCATGGTCACGTAAACATGAGAGGAAACTGACAGGAGGCAGGTTCAGGAGGGACATGAGAAACTATTATTTTACAAAAAGGATGAGTGGGTGGTGGAACAGTCTACCAACTGAAGTGGTGGGCGCTAAAGCTGTTGATGGTTTCAAACATGGTTGGAACAGAATGAAGGGTATAGTGGTTGTTCAGTGTGGCAGAAACTAGAAGGTGAATGGGGGGGAGGACGAGGAGGGCTAGGACTCTGGAGGGACTGTAGGTCCCAGGGCTAAATAGGGAACTCAAGCAGACTGAATGGGCCATTGGTCATTTTTCTGCTGTCAGTGTCTATGTTTCTATGATGTTAACTAAAGACAGGACAAGGGGGAGAGGGGAGAAGGAAAACATACAGTAGGTGGGGCCAGAGGAAAAAAGGAACAAGCATTTGTCAATGCCAAATGTTTGCTTGCTGGTATTGGCATTGGTAGTGCAGGAGTTAGAGAGATGCTTAATAGGACTGGCAGTGAAGCATTGAACCAATGCCAACCCCTACCCCCACCCTGCTGAGACTGACAGGCATTGGGGGGATGCCTTTGGGTCAGTGGGCATAACATTCATGCCATTCCACCTCACCCCACCCTGCAGACACTGATAGGTGTCATAGTGTGTCTTGGGGTCTTCAGCCCTTACGCTCATCCCATTCCATAAGGAAATAAGCTGAGATGGGTGCAGTATAGGAGAATGGGCTGAACGTTAGGGCCTAAGACCCAAGGCACACCTCAATACCTGTCTCTGGCTGTAGGATGAGTGTGGGGTGGAATGGCATGAACATTATGGTCGTCAACACCAAGTCACACTCCGACATTTGTCAGTCTCTACAGGGTGGGGCATTACAGTTGAAAACCCTAATGCCCAGGGCATTTGTTGGTATTTTTGCTCCAAATTTTCCATATGGGCTTTTTGGAACCCCACCTCATGAACAGAGGCACTATCATTTCGTTATTCATTCCCGGAAGATGATTTTGCACAGTGACTGTGCCATTTGGTGCCACAGGTGTGAAAATACATCTCAGGCTGGATGTGAAAAATGACAGCTGTACTGTTCACGAGGAGGTGTGAAAAAATGGTAATGTTGAAAATCTGGAGTGAAAATATGAAAAATTGACGAAGTTACAAGCATGCGTAGACACTCTGCAACGCATGCCCGTAACGCAATCATTTCGTGGAATTTTTTCACCAAGTTTGCAACATGGGCTTTTCAGGAGCCCACCTCATGAACAGTGATGCTATCATTTCAGTACTTCATCCCAAATGTTGATTTCACACAGTGACTGTGCCATTCTGTGTCACAGGTGTGAGAACATATTTTGGGCAGGATATGAAAAATGACAGATATACTGTTCATAAGGAGGTTTGAAAAAATGACAATGTTGAAAATCTGGAATGAAAATATTAAAAATTGGTGAAGTTACCAGCGTGCGTAGAAACTGTGCAATGCACGCTTGTAACACAGTCATTTTTTGGAATTTTTTCACCAAACTTGCAACATCAGCTTTTTGGAACACCACCTCATGAACAGTGGCACTATCATTTCATTAATAGGTCCCAAAATGTGATTATTTATTTATTTATTACATGGTTTGGAAATAACCTTTGAGCAAGGTGCTCATTTCCAAAGATTCCTCATCAGTATTAAACAATACAATACATACATACATTTATCATTACATACATACAATATAAGAACTTCAGTTTACCAAAAAATAGAAGAGAGTACATTTTACAATGGTAAGGAAATAATTCAGGCAACACCGTGAACAGTCACTAATAACTTGACACATAGCAAGTAAGGGATAATTCAACCATGGCAATGTTCAGGTAATGAATTAGTTGACTTATAGCAGATGCCCAAGTTCAGAGTACCCCTGACACAAATGAGTAAAGTTAACAGATGTTCACTTTATTGTTCAACTGGTATAGTAAAACACATCATTCAGTTTCAAAAAACAAGTGCAAGGCAGTCTAGTGGGTAGGCTCCATCAAAGGGGTGGCAGCCTAGAAGGTAGGCTCAGTACAGAAGTTGGAGGGCTTAGATGAGGAGGAGGAGGAGGTGGACACTAGAGAGAGACTAGTGGGAGAGATCACATTTAGGCAAGAGGGAGTGGGGGATAGGGGGTGAATGATTTAACAGTAATGTAAGTAGGGGGGCTTTGTGTTAAAAGGGAGGAAAGGTAGAATGGGAAGGAGGAAAGGCAGATGTGAAAAGGGTAAGGGTGGGAAGACTGGTAGTAGTAAGAGCTCAGGGCGTAGGAGGAGAGGAGAAATTTATTAAGTGCATCAAGACACTGAGAAGGGCTAGGCACCAGGTCAGTGGAGTCAGCTCATACTGGCCATATGATTCAGGCTAGGGGAAGGAGGGGGTACGTCGAGGCCTAGAATGGCCAGAATTGACAAGCAAAATCCTACACTCACAAGATCCAGTTTCATTGAGGAAGTGTTTGAGGTCAGTTTTGAAAAAGCGAAGACTATCTATGTTTAGTAAAGATATGGGGACTTCATTTAACCAAAGCGGGACCCTATACACAAAGGACCATTGTCCCAACAAGGTTTTCATGAAGGGAACAGTGAGAGGACTGCGGGCCATGCCCCAGGTCTGATAACTAGAGAGATTAACCTGCAGTAAGTCCCCGATGCATGGGGAGCTTTGCCAAACAAAGCATTCTTACCAAGGAGACACGTCAGATAGTTTATCCTATTCCTGAGGTTCAGCCAATTAGTTTGCTCATACAGTGAGCAGGTGTGTGCTAGGTTATCCACACCTAGGGTGAGTGCACGCTTTGTTGAGGGTAGTTTCTACACTTTTAAGAGCAGTGTCAGCAGCTGCACCGTAAACAACCAAGTCATAATCTATGCATGTCAGAATAGAGCTAGATATTGCCAGGTGGAGGGCAGATGGTGTAAGGAATTGTTTGAGTCTATGAAGGATTCCCAGCTTAATGTTGACAGCTTTTACAACCTGGTTTATATGTTGAGTGAAGCAGAGGGTGTCATCAACAGTTACCCCTAGGTATTTGAAAGAGTGTACCTGTTCAAGAGGGTCAGCCTTGTTACTGAGGATGATCAGAGCAGAGTGCTTTTTCCTGAGCTGGTGACTGGAGATCAGCATAGTTTTAGTCTTATAATTAAGGAGCAGTTTCTGAGCTCTGAACCACTCCTCTAGATGGCAGAAGGTAGACTGTAGTTCCGTGAAATCACCTTTCAGGAACAAGCAATAAAATGACAATGTCAGTGTTCATGAGGTGGAGTCCCAAGAACCCCATGTTGAAATTTGGGACCAAAACTCCAAAAATTAGCTGAGATTATCAACCTAAATTGACCCCCCACACACACACATTCACTGCCATTATAGGGTTTACCGTCATTTCTTCAGTTCCCAGTTCATCTTTGAAGAGTGCAGACATGTTCCTGGTCCACAGGAGATCACTGCTCCTGACCTCTGGAGGTAGTATGGGTGAGGGGGGATGTGGGGATGTGGGGTACGCAGAGGGAGGGTGCGGGTTGGAAGAGGGGGGCCAGCGGGAATGATGAGGGACAATTTTCTTTTTTTTCAGGTTTAAAAAAAATACTTTGTGGGACTGTTTTCTTCTTTACAGGAGAAATATTACAAAACTGATTTTGGCACACTGGGGTAGGCTCCCAGTGTTCCGGACTAGTGGAGGGGGGATCAACGCCGACCTGAGGATTGGGCACCTCAAGGTCAGCTGAAAAAAATGTGGCATGGGGGGGTGCATCCAACACCTGGAGTGGGCATCCCAGTGTCAGAAAAGAAATAAAGAACTATTTTGGCACACTGGGGTGGGCTCCCAGTGTGCAACAATAGTGGGGGTGGGGGGCATGCTGACACAGGGATTGGGCACCCTGTTGTTGGCAAAATCTATGTTTGGGCTTGGACGGGAGCCATCCAATACTGGGAGTGGGCATCCCAGTGTCAGAAAGTAAAACATAAATATTTATATGGGCACACTGGGGTGGGCAATCAGGGATGATGAAACTGTCCCTGATTGGAGTGGCAGATTTTTTTCAAGTCCAGCACTCGCTCTGAAACTGCCATCATCGGCAGCTTCCTTGTTGATTGGTGGCTGAGGGATACACCCCTGAAAACATTCACTGGATTGGCCAAACACTGCCAGACCTCTGCAATGCTCTACTATCCTCAATATGTTTCTTGTGTGATGTGCACACAAGCAAACATAAAAAGATAATTTCATGTTCATCTAAACAGCTGCTTATTGAACTTTTAGAAACATTTGTTGATTTTTTTCACATTGTTCAATACTCTTTAAATACCATATTCTGGTCCTCTTCCAACCCTCTGGTCAGGAGCACAGTCATGGAAAATACAGATATCAGAATCCTTACTATTATTACAGGTACCACATTAACTTTTAAGCAAGAATGGAATTAACAGAAATGCATCATTCAAACCTGTCCACAAATTTGATTTTAATTTTTACTGCCACTTAGTTTCACATTGGAGAAGCCTGTTATCCAGGAATCCACCTCATATTCCAAGGGTCACCTTTTCTATACCACTGTATCTGAAAGTTTGTTCCTCCCACATTGTGTTACATGCTTGGCTGGGGCCTTTTCTGTGTCACTTCTCATAACTGCCTTTTGGTGCTCCTGTGTCCTGATTTTGAATGCCCTTTTCATTTTTGCTATATAAAAGGCAAGACAGATTGTGCAGTTCACCAGGTAAACCAGTGATGAAACAATACTGTATGAGTAAAGTGCAATGTGAATGTTTTAATTTATAATGTACATTGTTTTTGTGATGTATCGATGATTTGTAATGTAGTCTAGCCAGAGCCGTTGCCCGGGGGTGGCCGGCATTGAAGATGATGTTGGGGCCCTTGATAGAAAGAAAGGCAGTTAGCATGCAAAACAACAAGCTGGCTATTTTAATCCGAGCCGGTTGGCTCAGTTGCTTGAAAATCCAGAAAGTAAATGAAATTAGATGGTAACACAGATGATTTAAACACTCATTGCAGGGAGCTATCCTGATTATACTCATGCTACCAGGTTTCTGTTGAAAGGCAGGTGATACAAAGACCTCATGGTGTTCACTGATGGGCATGGGGAAGCAAGACCAACATGATGCACTTCCTCTTCACAGCATTTCCTCCAGGTGGCCTCAAACTGCGAGTTGTTGCCCAGGGGCAGGATCCCCATAACCAGTCTCTCGCCAACACAGTCTTTGGTGCAGGGTAATCAATCTGGGCCAGACTGACAAAGGCCCAGGCAGGATGAGCAAAGTGGCAAAGTTTGTTTGTCTCCGGGCTGGTGAAGCCTCCAGCTGGCATAACAGACTGGGCCACAGGCAAACAGGACTCGACCCACGAAACACATTCAGCACATTCAAAATAAGCAGTATTAACTTTGTACAGTTTGGATTCAGTCTGGTTACTAATTCAGTAGCTGCACTGAGCAAACCTCTCCATCCTAAATTAGTCTCGCACATAAACTCGGCCGATCACTTGACAGGAGGAAATCTTCGGTCCAAACTGCAAGTGTTACTGGTAAACTTCTTCTTCGTTCTGCTGCAGTTCCAAACTTAAGTCAGAGCACATCCGAGTTCAGCAATGGGTAGTTCCAGGCAGGAGAAAGGTGGCAGGCAGGCAAGGTAGGCCTCTTCCCGATGATTCCCCTTCACTCCCTTCAAGGAGCAGCTGCTTGAAAGCTCGAGCTGTTCACACCTCAACCTCCAACTCTAACTGATCCACTGTCTCATGTAGTACTGGGGATTTCCCTTGTAATCCAGGATTCGGGTTGGCTGAGAAAGCTGTCAGTCACAGTTAGGGCCCCCCCTCCAGGTTAGTTTTGGCTCCAACCTAAAAATTACAAAAACTACAGTTTTCCTTCCCATGAGACCTTGGGCCAGGATCCATTTTAGGCCCCCAAAGTCTGAGTGGTCCAATTACTGGAAGTCCCGGGCATAACACGGTGTCTTCCATCCCAAAGGCATAAGCTGCTAGGAAAGTAGGTTAAACAAACTCCTCTATGTCAAATATAACAGCATATAAACAGTAAATAAGCTCAGTTCCCATACAGGCTCCCTCTGTACAAGTATCGACTGCAGAGTGGATCAAATTATAGTAGTGGCTGGCCGGTCGTAAGCATTACATCACTGGGACCCAGCTCAGACCATTCACTACACACATATCAGCTAGTCTCTTAAAGGAACAGGCATAGAGGCTCAAGAGCGCACTCTTACATAAATAAGCAGGATCACACCAAGACAGGACACCAGCCTGGCAGTGGGCATTGAAGGATCCCTGGAAGACATTAAAATAACCCAAAATTGGTGGTGGGGATTACACTCTTCCCTGCCTGGAAAAACGTGGCATCCATGTCGAGTCTACACATAATACACACTTCTATATAGGAAAACACTATATGTAAATACATGCATGTAGATAGATACAGGTTACAACCATAAACTGTTCCATTTGTATACCACAAAATAAATTCTGATGCATCAGAGAGAAAAGTAAGCTAACTATAACAACATGATACATTTTTGATAGAAGGGAGACGCAATTCTCTTTAAAAAGAACCACGCTTCTTAAATTCAGTTCAAAATTCACTTTATTGTATTCCCCTATGTTTCGCTCCTTCTGAGCTTGCTCATGGGTATATTTCATCTGTTTTTTTAAAAAAAAAACATATGTACAGCTTTAGTGTATGTCCTTCAATGGACTCTCATGAAACCATATAACTTAATGACACATTTGAAAATGAACACTTATGTGTATATTTACCACTGAACTGAAAAACTTAATCCCATTCCTTTAGGGCTCACTGGCCTTCAAATAAGCTACCTGTAGGACATTAAAAAAACAAACAAGCTTCCTTAGTTGTCCTGTAGCTATAGCTATTACAAGAAATCTTTGGTGCAGATCCTGGGCCGGAGAGAGGCAGTGTTCTTGTGTTTATGTGTTGTGTGTCTTTTTGTGGGGCTCCTTCTGGTGACCAGTGGATTGTGTCATCATTCGTGTTTGGATTAATCTGCACTACAGGAACAAATTGTATTGTATTAAGGAGCCAAGCCGGGAATGTGAGGACTTAGAGTCGTCATCGCTGGACTTTCCTGTTCTGAGTGAGTGCTGTGAATATTTGCTCCCCGAAAAGTACTGGTGAGAGTGGAACTTTTCTGTTTTAAGACACTGATGGTCCTATAATAATAGTCTGTAGGAAAAGACTGCTACCAGTTTTTCTGCCAGGATTGGATTGACTGTTTGCTGCAGAAACTATATGAGTGCTCAAACTGAAATTGGGCTAAAATCCCTTGGTGGATTGGATTAATTTGGATAGCACTTTGTACTTTATTAGTTTTCCCATTGTTAGTTGTTTTAAATTTTGTGAATTGGGGTAGGGGGTGATAAAACTTGCTTTTATGATCAGTGTGGGGGGGTATTTTTTGTTTAGGACTGATAAGTATGTGTCGGGGGTGTCTGGCAATTTAAGGCAGGCTAGGATTGTGTACGGGATGTCCCAGCTTTATGACCTGTGGCCCTTCACTGCCTTCCTGGTAAAATAGTACTACAGCTCGTCGCTGCTGGGAGGTCAGAATTGGAAGAAGATGCTTGGGCACAAGCTGGAAGGACACCTTGTGTACAGTCGAGGAGAGCAGGATAGAGGTGGTTGGGTGCAGAAGGTGCCCTGGGATGCTACGGGGCTTGGAGAGATGCCAGATGTGTTTAGTACCTGTCCTCAGGGTTCCCATGAGACCAAGTGGGCAGGTAGCTAAAAGGGCTGCACTGTCCACCAATCCCCTGAGTGTGGTGCTATGCAATGCCAGGTCAATAAATAATAAGACTGCAATTATTGAGGATCTGATTTTGTTGGTCGACCTGGCTTGCATTACGGAAACCTGGTTGAGGGATGATGCTGGGCCAGTGTTACAGGCCGCTGTCCCCCCTGGGTATTTAGTTGTGCACTGCCTCAGAGCGGAACACAGGGGCGGAGGAGTGGCTATTTGTTTTAGAACTGAGCTAGGCTTCACCGTGCACCCAGTGAGAATATCAGGTTCTTTTGAATGTGTGTCCATTCATGGGGGTCCGGGTGCAGGTTGCAGGATTCTCCTGATGTACCATCCTCCTGGGATGGCTGGAGAGTTTCTGCAGGAGGTGGGTGACTTTGTGGCTGGTGAAACATTGGAGTCCTCCAGATGTCTGGTCCTGGGTGACTTCAATGTTTGGGCCAATAACGAGTCATCTAGGTTGGGTTATCACTTCCTACAGATGATGACATCTCTGAGCCTGTCACAAGCAGTTACTACCAAAACCCACCAGGGTGACCACATGCTGGACCTGGTCTTCTTGCTGGGACTTGAGATTGAGAATCTCAGGACTGATTGGGTTGTTTGGTCTGATCACTGCACGGTAGAGTTCTTGCTCAGGGCCCCCTCTGAGATCCCTCCCCCTGCAGAGATGGTGAGCTTCCGCCCGTTGAGGGGTTTGACCCTGGAGGGTTTTTTGGCAGAGGTAAATCTAGCTAGTGTGGACAGTGAGTGCAGGGGAGGTGTGGGTGAGGCAGTTGCTGCCTATAATAGGTCAGTGACTGAGGCACTCGACTCCCTTGCACCAGTCCATTTATGACCCAGATCTTCTCACTTGAGGTCCCCATGGTTTGATGGGGAGCTCAAGGTATTGAAGATCAAGGGTTGGAGGTTGGAGTGCTGCTGGCAGAGGACCAGGTTGGAGGTGGACAAACTGGCCCTGCATACACACTATAGTGTGTACCAGGGGGCAAGCAACCGTAAGAAGGCAGTGTTCCTGTCCAGGGAGATTGTTGCTGGGAGAAACTGACTAGCTATGCATTTTCAGACTGTGGACAGGCTACTACATCCAGCCTGTCTACAGATGAAAAAAGAAGTTTCTGAGGCCTTGTGCAATGAGTTTGCTAGGTTTTTCTCAGACAGAGTGTCCGCCATCAGGCAGGGAATTCCGCCAGTGAGCCATGTTATGGCCAACAGTGGTCACCCAGATTGTCGACAAAGCACTCCGCCTGGTTGGGGGGAGTTTAAACCAGTGGAGGTGGCTGATGTCATTGAAGTGGCCTCAAAACTGAAGCACACATATTGTGAGCTGGACATGGTGCAGACACATTTCTTAATAGGTTGTGTCGACACTGTTGGCCCGGTGTTCGCCTTGATTGTCTGATGTTCCTTGTCGGAGGGAGTCTTCCCAGATGCCTTGAAGGAGGCGCAAGTGAGGCCCCTTCTGAAGAAGTCATCATTGGACCCTGACATCAAGGTGAATTATCAACTGGTCATCAACCTTCCATTTTTGGGAAAAGTTGTGGAGAAGATTGTGGCACAACAGTTGGGAGAACACCTTGTGGCATTTGATATCTATGAGCCACTCCAGTCAGGTTTTTGTGCAGGACATTCAATAGAAACCGCATTAGTTCAGGTGCATAATGATCTCCTCAGCATGAAGGATAGAGGTGAGGGGACAATTCTCATTCTACTCAATCTCTCCTCAGTTTTTGACACAGTGGACCATCGTGTGTTACTCGACCACCTGAGGGACTTCTGTGGACTCACTGGCACTGTCATCTACTGGTTTGAGTCCTTTTTGACAAACAGAAGACAGGGTGGTGATGGGGAATTTTTCCTCATCCTCGAGCCTTCTGTCTTGTGGGGTACCTCAGGGTTCGGTCTTGTCACTGATGTTGTTTGCCATGTCTATGCTGCCCCTGGGTGAGATTATTAGGAAGTACAGCTTGGGGTTTCATTGTTATGCTGATGAT
Organism: Neoceratodus forsteri; assembly: GCA_016271365.2. NCBI lineage: Eukaryota > Metazoa > Chordata > Ceratodontiformes > Ceratodontidae > Neoceratodus > Neoceratodus forsteri. The sequence continues at coordinate 996,405,031 of CM057458.1, read as the reverse complement.
ACTCAGCTGTACTTATCCTTTGCCCCTGGGACATCCAATGCGGTGGAAGTATTAAACAACTGTCTGGCAGAGATCGATGACTGAATGGCCTCTACCTGGTTGCGACTGAACCCCAATAAGACGGAGGTGCTGGTGGTGGAGTTGAACAAGAGGCGTGAGAGATTGGCCTGTGGGGCAGATGCTGGACTAGTTCTAGAGTCTGTTCCATTGATGGCCTCCTTTAAGGTGCACAATCTTGGCGTGGTGTTAGACAGTGGTTGGATGATGGAACATCAAGTGTCATCTGTTGTCAGGGTTAGTTTTTTCCATCTGAGAAACATTGCCAGGATTAAGCACCTGATTCTGCCCTTGGACCTCCCCACCTTGGTGCATGCATTTGTAACATCTAGGCTTGACTACTGTAATGTGCTCTACCTCGGGGTCTCTGGAGGCACCCTCCATCGACTGCAGCTGGTGCAGAATGCAGCTGCCAGGTTGTTGACTGGAAAGTCGAAATACTGTCACATCACCTCGGTGCTGCGGGAATTGCACTGGCTGCCAGTTTGATGGAGGGTGCTTTTTAAGGTGGGCTTGCTCATCTATAAGGCCCTAATGGACTGGGCCCTTGCTACCTGGTGGACCTTCTTACACCCGCTGCCTCGGTCCGCCCACTGCGATCGTCCTCAAGGGGCCTCCTGGCGATTTCCCAGAATGAGCATGAGAATGACCGGTGACAGAGCTTTTAGTATTGCCGGCCCCGTCCTGTGGAATTTGCTTCCGCTATTGTTGAGGGAGGCCCCGTCAGTGGAGGTAGTCAAAGCCCACCTTAAGTGTTACCTGTTTAGCCAGGCTTTCTCAGGCACTGTATGAGAACATAGGTTATCAGTCCCTTTTAAAATAAAGAGGGTGATTATTTATATGCAGGGTACTGCTTTTTTTGATATGTGATTATTTATTGTATGGTGAGTTACACACACACACACACATATATATATATATATATATATATATATATGTATTTTTAAATTTCAATTTTTGTGTGTTTGTACGGCACCCAGAGCCTCAGGGATTGGACACCAGAAAAATAAAATTTGCCTTGCCTTGCCTATAGAAAACATAAAACAACATTTTCTGCCACCAGGCACTACGTGAGAACTCACACCGAATTGAAAGTGTCTGCTGTTTTAAAACCTGCACCACTGTTTCACCACACAACATACCTAAATTGCCAGCACTATCTTATAACTTAACCTGCTGCTCTTAAACTGGTTTGGAGAGTTTGTTGCCAAAAATGGCTAAAGCCTGTATTTAAAATAACACATAATCAATCCATCATGCACTGATATAAATTCTGTGTCTCTATTAGTTTACACTCATTTCCAGATACGATATTACAAGTCCTGGTTTTCGTACCTTATTGTCGTTTTGTTGCCAGTTTGTAATAAAATTCTATGCCACTTGTAATGGCACCTGAATGCTAAACACTGTTACTGCTGAGCTCAGGCTGGTGTGTTAGTTTCCTCTTGGGCTCTCCTGTGTGTGGCCTAGTGCTGATGTCAGGGTTCGGCACTGGGGCTAGTCCTCTTTAATGTCTTTGTAGGGTACCACAGGGTTCGGTACTGGGACCGGTCCTCTTTAATGTCTTTATAAGTGACATTGGACAGCACCTGGAAGGAAAGGTATGTCTCTTTGCAGATGACACAAAGATCTGTAACAGGGTTGATACACAAGGTGGGGTGGAAAGGATGAAAAGGGACTTGGCAAGGTTGGAGGAATGGTCAAATATGTGGCAGCTCAGATTCAGTGTAAAGAAGTGCAAGGTAATGCATCTGGGAAGCAAAAACCCAGGGGAAGAGTACACAGTCGGAGATGAGTTAATAACAACAACAAAAATCAAAAGAGACCTAGGAGTAATTATATCAGATGACCTAAAGGTGGGCACGCAATGTGAGAAGGCAGTAAGGAGGGCTGGAGGGATACTGGGCTGCACAGGGAGAGGCATCAACAGTAGAAAACAGGAAGTTGTTATCCCTCTGTACAGACAGTTAGTGAGACCCCATCTGGAGTACTGCGTGCAATTCTGGAGACCCCATCTCCGCAAAGACATAGAGTGGAGGCTGTTCAGAGGAGGGCAACCGAAATGGTGCAGGGTCTGCACCAGAAGACATATGAGGAGAGACTAAAACAGCTTAATATGTATACCCTCAAGGAAAGGAGGGAGCGGGGGGACATGATAGAAACTTTCAAGTATCTCAAGAGAATGAACAAAGTACAAGAGGGTAGCATCTTTCAGAAGAAGATATATGCAAGAACAAGGGGGCACAATTTGAAGATAGAGGGGGTACTGCTCAGAGGTAATGTTAGAAAGTATTTTTTCACAGAGAAGGTTGTGGATGTATGGAATAGCCTTCCTGAGGAGGTTGTGGAGTCAGGAACAGTGGGAGAATTCAAGAATGCATGGGACAGGCATAAGGCAATTCTAGTGGGGGGTAGGAGGAAGTAAGCTGTTGATTAACTAGAATCTGCAGCTTATCCATCAGGTAGGGGAAATGGGCAGACTAGGTGGGCCAAGCGGTACTTATCTGCCATCAAATTCTATGTTTCTATATCACTGCATGAACCCTCGCAAGAATCCCGAGGTGGACATAACCATGGCATAGAAACCTTTTGCTTTATAGTTGAGAAAGAAATAATGTCATTGTATCAAACTCCAAAACAAGTTTGGCTAAGTTTCTCTTGGCTGCCATAGTGTGTGCTAACTGATAGGCATGGTTGAGCTGAGCTTTGAGTTTTTGAACATACTGGAGGTAGTTTTCTGCCTTGACTCCATCAGGGAATACTCCAAAACAGATATCTGCTGGTAACCTTGCTTCTCAACTGAACATCAAGTGATAGGGAGAAAACCCAGTTGCATTGTTTCAAGTACAATTATGGGCGTGAACTAACATCCTTATTTGCTGACTCCATCTCGCCTTGTCTCTGGGATGAAGTGTGCCCAGAATGTCTAGTAATGTTCGATTAAATCTTTCAAGCTATGGATCACCCTGAGGGTTATAAGGGGTAGTTCTGAATTTCTGCACCCCCCAGAGTGAGAGCATTTCTTTAATCACATGGCTTTCAAAGTCTCTCCCCTGATCAGAATGAATTCTCTTGGGGGGGGAGCACCATAATGGACCATAATGGACAAAGATTTTTTCTATCAGTACTTTGGCTACAGTGGATGTCTTTTAGTCCTTGGTCAGATAGGCCTGAGCATAGCGAGTAAAATGATCAGCCACTACCAGCACATTACCAGTGTTCTATTTTTCCGGCTCTAAACACAAAAAGTCAATGCACACAAGTTCCATGGGTGCACTGGTGGATATATTAACCAGGGGTGCAGCCCTCTGAGGCTGGGCTTTTCTCTGCAGGCAATGGCTACAAGTTTTGATGTGAGTTTCAATGTCAGCACCCATTTTAGGCCAGTAGGAATGGGCATGAGCTAAGTCTGAAGTTCTGTCATAACCCAGACGTCCCATTTGGTCATGAGAGCACTTAAAACCACACATTTGAAGGCAGTAGGTAATGCTAGCTGTTATTTGGCAACTTGACCTTGTCTATTTGAAGTCTCTCTGTACAACAGTTGGTTTGCAACTTTAACCTGGGCCCCTCTCTAAACAGCAAAGCAGTTTCTGGATCTTGGGAGCAAAGTTTGGACATGTTTTTTCCAGCAATTATGGCGTCCAACATAGGCTTAATCTTAGGATCTTGGGATTGTGCCCACTGAATATTAGTGGGAGTACGTTGAGGCAGAGTACTGATATCCAATGTTGTGAAGTTGCAATAGGCTACAGTAACACAGGTGTCAGGAGGTCCAAGCAATCAACCAGGCAATCAACAGTTTCAGAGGATGGGTGGTCATCTTTATCAAACTTTTGGCAAAGAGCTTTAACAGATTGTTCGGACATCCTCACCCACTTAGAGTTGGATTCAAGCCTTTTAGAGAGGGCATCAGCATCCATGTGACTCAGGCCTGGACAGTACTCTGTTAAATAGTCTTAAGTTGAAAGTGCTGATAACCAATGGTGCCCAGTGGCATCTAACTTTGCCGAAGTTTGAACATATGTGAGGTGGTGGTTGTCAGTTTTCACCAGAATCTTGGCACCATAAAAGTATTCATGAAATCGATCCACTATGGCCCATTTCGCACAAGAAATTCAAGTATGTGTATGTTTTCAGAGGGGGTCAGGCTTCTGCTGGCAAACACCACTGGGCATAATCCTTCCTCATACTCCTGGTAAAATACAGCTCCAAGTCCCTTTAAGTTGGCATCAGTGTGTAACACATAAGGCTTAGTTGGATCTGCGAAGGCAAGTACAGGGGATGGGTGAGCTGGTGAATGATATTGTAAAAAGCCGCATCACACTCTTTAGTCCACCTTGTCCCAAAAGGTCCATTTGCTCTGAAATAGACCTTTGCCTTCTCTCTTACAGCACTCTTTTTGTATTTTTGGTTTGTCAGCAGGTACCCTTGAGTCAGACTGAGCAAAGGGTGGATGACTTTGGTGTAATCATTCACAAATTGGCGATAGTAGCCGCAGGATCACAAGAATCTTTGCAGTTCCTTAAGATTGTTAGGCTATGGCCAGGTGGTCAAAGCTTCCACTTTGCTTGGATCTGTTTGAATTCCCTCAGAGGACACAATGTGGCCTACATATTTCACAATAGACAGTTTTAATCCAAAGTCTTCCAACCGGTCCAAAACCTTAAGCAAGCGGGTCTCATGTTCTTCGAGGGTCTTGCCAAACACAATGACATCATCCAGGTAAACAAGGCATTCTAGTAAATTCATGTCTCCCACAGATTGCTCCATCAACCTCTGAAAAATGGCAGGTGCTCCCGAAATGCCTTGTGGCATGTGTAAGAATTTGTAAACACCCAAAGGACAAATGAATGCAGTTTTTTCTCTATCCACAGATGCCATCAGGATCTGGTAATACCCGGTCCTGAGGTCTAACACAGAAAACCACTGGCTTTCATTAAGGCAATCAAGGGCATCCTGAATGCGGGGCTTGGTATATTAGTCTGGTATGGTTCTTTGATTCAGTGTCTGGCAATCGACACACATTCTCACCGAGCCATTCTTCTTTCATACCACCACAATGGGAGAGGCATACGGGCTACAAGATTCTTGTATAATTCCTTCTGCTAGCATCTCCAGGCGGAGGCATCACACATCGCCAGTGTCTGCTGGTGCCAGTCATTTAGATCTTCCATGAAATGGCCTCTCATCGTGAAGTCGGATGTAATGTTCTGCACCAGTGACGCATCTGACATTCCATTCTCTCAAGAAAAACACCTTGCTCTGCTGGGCCAGTTTTCTGCTAACCTTCACTTTTCACTCCTCAGCAATGGTGGATTCCCCAAAGTCAAGCAAATCATGAGTTACTTCATCATTCTCTTCAGTGCATCACTTGCTAGGCAGCAAAGCAGTATCTGCACAGTATACAGTAGCCAGGGCAGAGCATTGGTTGACTCTAATATCCCGGTCAGACATGTTTTTGATTTGCACCACCACGCGCCGAACAAAGGCATGAGCTCGGGCAGCCAGGATGTTAGGCTTAACTAATAGTCCCTCAGGCAGTTTCCCCTCCCCGGGGCATCCAACATGAGAATCTTGTTCTTAACATCTTTCTTGATCTGTACCTCACCACTAAGAGTGTATTGAGCATTGGGTGGCAATACAAGTGGGGCTAAATCTTTTTTCCACACAATGTCTACTGCTTCATCCTTATCCATCTCCTTGTCTTGCATCTGTAAGTCATATGCTCTGTTCACCATGGTAGGGATATATAAAGCCCATCCAGTTTTCCTCGCTTGCTTCTCCTGGCAAAGTTGAGCTAACCGGCTGAACATGTAAGTATTAGTGCTGATTAACAGCAGGATACCATCATACATTCCAGTCGGTGGGCCAGGGTCTCTACTGGTTAATCCATGCCAGCAACAGCACTTGGAAAAGATACCACAGTCTTATATAACCCAGGTATGGGTAGGATTTGTCACTCAACCTCCATACATGAAGCCCTTCAAGGGGTACTAGCGGGAGATCAGACAAGTGACAGTCATACCAATCTTTGAACATGATAGTGACCTGTGAGCCACTGTCCAGCACAGCTTGGGTTGTAATGCCATTAACAGTTATGGTGGTCTCCATGTAGGGACTCACCATCTTGGACTAATCAAGAGGTGCAGGCTTGGTGGGTTAGTCCACAGCAGTTTTGGAAGAAAAGGATTTTCATGATGGGCCTTGTTGTGGCTTTATATTGCTTTGCTGGACCAGATTGAGTAGCTTGGTAGTGAGCTGCCGTAGATCTTTAGGAGCAGTGCAAGCTCATCTGGTGTGCCCATCTTCTCGGCATCGGTAGTAAAACATTTCAGCTCTGGGGTCTGCAGGACGAGCCATGCCTTCATGAGGTTTGTAGTGGTCGGGGGTAGAGCCCTACCCTCTTCCTTCAGCTTAGGTTCAGGCTCAGCTCTCCCGTAGCCCCTCCAAGGGGCAGAAGGTCGAGTGGCAAAAATGAGATCCCTCACCATAGCTCGCAATTCCCTCATTTCTTCCACCATGGTGGGGTCAGCTCAAGACTCAGCAGCAAGGGCATTGGCCCCAGTACAGACGGGTGAGGCCTCACAAACAGGCTCAGTCTTGGTGGGGCAAAGGCTATGGGCTTTAGCGGGTTCAGCAGCAGCTAGCCGGCTGGCTTTCAGTTCTTTCAATTATTTCAATAATTCATTGACTTCTTGTGATTCAGAGTTGTTCTCTTTCTCAGTGGGTCTATCTGGAGTCGGGACAGTTTGTGCAACCCCAGCACAGGGGTCCCAGCCATCATCTTCATTCTCCACCTCCCGGATTTCTTTCATTAACCAACAGTATTCAGGAGGGTTGGCTCTACGGTCTTGAAATTTTAACTTCAGCATTAGCACACTCGAATAGTGGGCAGACTTAAGGATGCGCTCCAACCTTACTAGCTGAGATGCCCCCCTTTCAGTGCGCCCCTTGCAAGGCCCGCTCTACGCAGGTCACAAAACCAGTCAGTAGCTCATTTTTCCACTGTTTGATAGACTTAAATTTCCACATCAAGTCTTTTACTGACTCAGTACTATCAAATACCCCTTCTAAAGCAGATAAGTACTCGCCAGCAGAGTCCTCTGGATTGGTGGACTGGAGGAACCGGATAGCTTCCAGTGCAGGGCCCCTTAATCTCTCCATAAGTCTTTTGCATGTCTCCCCATCAGAACATTGCCACTCTTGAACAAGGGGGGGTGGCATAGTCCATTTAGGTTTCTAAGTCATCGTCTCCCATAGGAACAAGGACGGCACCAGAAAACAGCCTGAGCCTGCGATAAGAGTCCAGGTGCACAGAGGGTATCACAGTGGGAGACGCTGCAATGGGTGATGCCCTGTGCAAAGACGGGGAGGCTGGAAGAGAATGTATGGGACTGACTTCCTCAGAGTCCTCCAAGGCCTTCCACAAGTCCTTAACAGTCTGCCCTTCTGCAGCTAAAAGCCTCGATAACTTCTCTCTAAATCCTTCTACCTTTGGGAACCCCTCCAGAGGAAGATGGGCCACTGTGTATGTGAATGACCCTCCACCCCATCTAGGATCCCTCAGGCATAATAACAGGGGGTACTATTGCAGGGTCTATTGGGAGGCTACATGAAATGAGGACCATTAGAGTGTTCAAGCAGGTCTGAGTCCCACCCTCGCACTGACACCATCCCCAGACACTTAACCTTTCCCACGGTTTCCTCTATAGTAGCATTAGTAGTCCCCATGGGAATGTCCAGTAATAATAAAGCATGTTGAGGGTCAACTCCATTGGCTTCACTCCACCCCATCATGTGGTGTACAACCAGCTTATGAGGAGAAATCTTCCACTTTGGAGTAATGAGCCCCTCCATCTCAAATTTTCCTCCAAATTCACAACTAATTGAAGTTCTATCTTTTAGCCACTAGTAGGCACTAATCCCAGTGGTGCCGCCAAGATGTAACCCCTAGGAGGTGCTATCCCTAAGCTTACTACCCCTGCCTGTAAGTCTGGGCAGAGGTTGAGGGACCCGGATTCAGTAATAAAGTGCCTTCAACCAGAGTAATGGAATTGGGGGTATCTACCTATCCTGCTATAGCCCTCTAGGAAGCTATAACCACCCACCAACCCTCCTGGTTGCCCACTACCTGGTACAACAGTGAATTTACAGTCAGTATAACACAGTAATAATATGCACACACCCTTTACACTTATCATCAGGGTTGGACTCACAGCAATTTCCCTGGAGAACCCCTGTAAATTAAGGTTAGCAATACAGATGCACACTGTCAACACTGTAGCCCCACTAATAATATGCACACTAGCCAAACAGAAAATCAGGTTTATTTAGGGGTTGTGAACAAGGAAGGGGGAGTGAATCTAGGTAAATGATTGGAAATCTGATTTGATTCAGGTTTGGCATGCACTTTTTTGGTCCCAAATAAACAGTCATATAACACTGGGTACCCAGGATGGAGTATCTGGCTAGCCAGATGCATTGCCTAGGGGTGGCCGGTGTTGCAGCTGATGCTGGGACCCTTCATGGAAAGAAAGGCAGTTAGCATGCAAAACAACAAGCTGGCTATTTGTAATCCGAGCCGGTTGGCTCAGTCTCTTGAAAACCCAGAATGTAAATGAAATCAGATGGTACCAAAGACGATTTAAATACTCATTGCAGGGAGCTACCCTGATTGTACTCATGCTACCAGGTTTGTACTGAAAGGCAGGCGATAAGAACACCTCATGGTGTTCACTGTTGGGCATGAGGAAGCAGGGCTGACACGGCACACCTCCTCTTCACAGCCTTTCCTCCAGGTGGCTGCAACCTGCAAGTTGTTGTTGCACAGGAGCTGGATCCCTGAAACCAGTCTCTCTACTAAACAGTCTCTGGTGCAGGGTAATCAGTCTGGTCCAGATTAACAAAAGCCCAGGCAGGATGAGCAAAGTGGCAAAGTTCATTTGTCTTCGGGCTGGTGAAACCTTCAGCTGGCATAACAGACTGAGCCATAGGCAAACAGGACTCGACTCATGAAACACATTCAGCACATTCAAAATAAGCAGCATTAACTTTGTACAGTTCAGATTCAGTCCGGTTACTAATTCAGTAGCTGCACTAAGCAAACCTCTCGATTCTAAATTCGTCTTGCACATAAGCTGAGCCGATCGCTTCACAGGAGGACATCTTCAGTCCAAACTGCAAGTGTTACTGGTAAACTTCTTCTTCATTCTGCTGCAGTTCCAAATTTAAGTCAGAGCTCATCCGATTTCTGCAATAGGCAGTCCCAGGCAGGAGAAAGGAGGCAGGGAGGCAAGGTAGGCCTCTTCCCGTTAATTCCCCTACACTCCATTCGGGGAGTAGCTGCTCTAAAGCTCGAGCTGTTCACACTTCAACCTCCAACTCTAACTGATCCACTGTCTCATGTAGCACTGGGGATTTCCCTTGTAATCCAAGATTTGGGTTGACTAGGGAAGCTGCCAGTCACAGCTAGTGCTCCACCTCCAGGTTAGTTTTGGTGCCAACCTTAAAACTACAGTTTTCCTTCCCACAAGACCCTTCGGACAGGATCCATTTTAGGCCCCCAGAGTCTGATTGGTCAAATTACTGGAAGTCCCAGACCTAACATGGTGGCTTCCATCCCAAAGACATAAGCTGCAAGGAAAGCAAGTTAAACAAACTCCTCTATGTCAATTATAACAGCATATAAACAGTAAATAAGTTCAGCTCCCATACAGGCTCCCTCTGCACAAGTATCGACTGCAGAGTGAAGCAAATCAGAGCACTAGCTGGCCGGTCACAAGCATTAAATCACTCAGACCCAGCTCAGACCATTCACTACACACGTATCAGCTTGTCTCTTAAAGGGACAGGTGAGGAGGCTCAACAGGGCGCTCTCATGTAAATAAGCTGGATCCCATCAAGACAGGACACCGGTCTGGCAGTGGACATTGAAGGAGCCCAGGAAGACATTAAAGTAACCAAATTGTTGTTGGTGGGGGGGGGGGGGTTATACCATACAGGGCTTTTTTTTCCTTTTTTGGCAAGCACAATCTTTTAATCTCTCATCAAGTTTAAGCAAATTCCAACGTTTATAGGTAATTTCCTTGACCTTGTGTGTTTGTGGCCCAAATGTGGTTACAGAATGGAAAGTCTCCCCATCTGTATTAAGCCTCCTGCCTCGTCTGCCTGTTCTAGTTAAAAAAGCAATGTGAAACACATCCCTCACACCAACTTCCACAGCAGCCCTAGGTACAGAGCATTATAGCAATAGAATCTCAAAGTAACAAATTAGGAATATGGTAAAACCAAACAGTGTATGAATTCAAGATTTAGGCCCAATTGATAGTGATGAAAAACAGTAATATGAGCAAGTATCCCCAAACTGAAATGATGCATGGCTTCACAATTGCTACTAACAGTTGTTTTTATTTTCAGAAAAACCTAATCCTCCCCAAATAATCAACATTTCCATGCAACCTGACTATTTAAGGATTGATTGGACAGAACCTCTAACACATTCTAACTTCAACAGTCACTGCTTTGTTTATCAAGTGAAAATCATTGCTATAAGAGATAATTCATGCTTGGTAAGTTATTATACTGTTTTCAGCATATAAAACATAAAGTCTTTCTCCATAATGATTTTAAAGCCAAATAATCACCACCACATTTTAACCCATTCAGCTGTAGGTGTCTCTAAATAATACTACAGTGATAGGTAATGAAAACCACAGCAAGACTGTAACATGATCACACCCTGCTTTACCAATACTTTTAGGTAGGCAGCCAACATCATGCTGATCAGGGGCGTAGTTTTTTTTTTTTTTATAGGGTGGCAAAGGAACAAAAAAGTCCTGATTTTCGTGTATCATGACTGGGGGGGGAACACAGAAAACATAGGGTATAACATCTGTTCTGGTTTATTCTAGTTCTAATTTTATACATCACAAGTATTACATGTTGACATACATTTGCCAACGTTTCAAACAGAAACACAGATAAGAATGTCGATAAGTTTTAATAATCTAATTTTGTTGCTTTTGGAACTAACCTGACTCCCTCTCAGCTCAGCAGTTGCAGCTCTCTTTTCATACTGCCTGAACATTATATGACATCATAAACTCATTTCCAGGCCATTCAGATGAATAACATGGAATGGGAGTCTGTGATGTCACAGAATGTCTTAGATATATGAAAATCAAGAGCAGTAACTGGTGAGGAGAGTGAAATTCAATGTAGATCTGAGGGCAGTAGGGCACCCCAAAGCCACATTATTTATGAAAAAACCATCAAAGCATATCAGAATACATAACTGGCATGGAAAGGAAGATAGAAGAGCAGTTAAATATGAAAAAATCATTTCTGTCTCCTTTAGATAGGAAATTATTTTTGCATATTTAACTGTCCTTCCATCTTCCTTTCCATGGCAGCTATGTATTCTGAGGTGCTTCGATAACTTTTTGATCAATAATGTAGCTTTGGGGTGCCCTCAGATCTACACTGAGTTCCAATCTCCTCACCATCCACTGCTCTTGATTTTCATACCTCTAAGACATTCTGTGACATCACAGACTCCCATTCCATGCCATTAATCTGAATGCTCTGGCAGTATGAAAAGGGAGAGCTGTTAATGCTGAAAAGAGAGGGAGTCAGGCTAGTTACAAAAGCAACAAAATTGGATTATTAATGTAACAGGTCCAGGCAGTACAACACAGTAAATGAAATAATTCATTTTACAATTATAACCACTAAACAACGGACCTTCCCCCTGCCCTTGGGGGGACTGGCTGGGTGATAGGCTAGGGTGCTAAATGAGGAGGAGAGACCACAGAACATCTTGTTGAACCACAAAATAAGATGAAACTACATAAACATATACAGTTTTTATACTGTAGGATTTCATACCTCCCAACAGTCCCTAATTTTGACACAAACTTATCTTCAGTGCTCAGAAGCCCCTTGTACAAGGAGGTAATCATGGCATGGACCCAGCAGACTGGCATACATGTTGAAAAAAATGTTTCTGTGCCAGTATGCCCATCCACCCCTTCCTTCTTTATCACCAGTGGCCATAACCATTTTTTCCAAGCACACGTGCAAGCTGGCTAAACCCATCCCTCCACCGACCATCAACGACAAGCCATAGAACATGGCACAGACCCAGCAGACTGGTATACATGAAGGAAAAATGGTTCTGTGCCACTCTGCCCATCCACCCCTCCCTTCTCCATCACCAACAGCCAGAACCATATTTTTCAGCATGTGTACCAGTCCACCCTGGTCAGCACAGCAGCACAAACCTGACAGGGCTTCAGAAGGCACAGCAAGCAACAGTGAATTTAAATGTCCATGCAAAAAGCTACAGCCCACTCTCCCCACCCCAAACCTGTATGGCTACTATCTCCACCCAGATTGGCCAGCTTGGCTACTCTCTACACCCTGATGGACTTACAAAAATAAATAAAGCCACATTTTATACTGCATTTTGTTTATGTCTCTTTCTTGGTCTGGAAAAAGAGATGTTAAACTACTGGTCAGAAGCTCAGTCTGCCTGGTATGCAAATACAACCCACCCCACCGACACAAAGCCAGTGCCCCCACCCTACCAACACAATGCCAGTGCCTGCCATCCCACCAAAACAATGCCAGTGCCTCCACCTCACCAACACAATGCCAGTGCCCACCATCCCACCAACACAATGCCAGTGCCCCCACCCCACCAACACAATGCCAGTGCCCCCACCCCACCAAAACAATGCCAGTGCCCCCACCTGGCCAACACAGTGCCAATGCCCACCATCCTACCAACACAATACCAGTGCCCCCACCCTACCAACACAATGCCAGTGCCCGCCATCTCACCAACACAATGCCAGTGCCCCCACCCCACCAACACAATGCTTTTATCCCTAACCACCCCACACACACACACAACCGAACAGTGTCCCCAACCCCCAACCACACACACACACACACAAAACCAGTGTTCCCAACCCCCCATACACACACCACATGACCAGTGTCCCCAACCCCCCCAAAAAAAATCATTGTCAGTCAGTAGTCACTATAGCAATAGCCAGATAGTAGTATCATCATTTCTTTAGGGTACATGTTTCACTGCAAGATGTTTTGCTAGTCTTGTAACACTACATGGGGGATAACACAAAAAACAACCCCTTTGGTTGTGTTTGCCAGGCAATGGAGACAGGGACAGCAAGGCCAAGAAAGTGGTCTGTTTCACTCCTCCACAGTGGAGGATCAGAGAAATTGAAAAAGTGAAAGATTACTTTTACAGCCAGGTAAAGGATGAGGGGGAAATAACGTTTTAACATTTACTAATGTCCGTATGCTAGCTGCGGGTACAGGTTAGTGAGTTACATCCCTTGGCAGGTACAGGATGAGGTGGAAATAACGTTTTAACATTTATTTCTGTTTGTATGCTAACACCTGGCCAGCAAGCATGGAATGTACTCCCTCCTAACCAACACAGACAGTTCCACCAGAAACCCAGCCAGCAAACATGGACAGTTCCCCCCCACCCCACCAACATAAATAGTCCCCCTAGACACCCATCCATCAAACATGGACAGTTCTTCCACCCACCAGACACCTGGCCTGAGAACACAGAATGTCCCCCTCCCAACAAACATGGACAGCCACTCCCCACCAGCACAGACATTCCCACCAGACACCCAGGCAGCCAGCAAACATGGATGCCCCCCATGCCTCACCAAGGACAGTCCCCCCTCCCCGACACCCAGCAAGCAAACATGGAATGTCTCCCCACCCCACCAACATGAACAATCACACCCAGCTAGCAAACACATGGGAGTTCCTCCCACCAACATTGATAGTCCGTCCTAGACTCCTGATCAGCAATTGCAGATATCCCCCCACTGATAAGCCAACAAGGACAGTTCCCCAGACACCCACTTAGACCATCTTCTGGCTAGTCTAATTGATGCCCCTTGCTACACCTACAGTGGGGCTTGCAAAATACCAAAAAAAGGGGATGTTGCAGCTCTGCTGTGGTGAAAGCCCCCTTTTGACCTTGTCCCCCAAAAGGCAGCATTAGTCAGCAGTGTGGAAACTATGTTATCCATATGAAAACTGTGGTATTTTCCTCTCTACAGCAGCAACAGAGGGTGGCATGCTGACAACTTGAGTGCCAGCAGTGAGACAGCAGTCTGAGGGCTGCATGCTCAAACAGTAATCTTTGCCAGTCATTGCTCCCATTTTATTTTTACACATTTATTTTTAATGTTGGTAATTTTAAGTAGAAATATTTTCAATGATCATGAGAAATATCCTCATGTGGTTTTCTTATGATTAATAAATGGTTCTGAAATCATTGAGCTTTTCATAATACAATAGGTCTGTAAGAGGTTTCACCATCTCAGAATGAAGTAAATATTTTTCCTTTGTCAGCAAATCTTTTGTTTGTGAAAAACAAATTTAAACTACAGCCACTACTGAGGATACCATGGCTCCCAGCTGTCAGCACCACACTGGATGGGTGGCGGTGACAGGAGACTGCAGAGATCTGTTGTTCACCAGTGAGCAAACTGATCAAAGGTCTTCATCCTTCCTGACTACCAGAGAAGGGGGCAAGGGAAATGAGTAATTAATCTGAACTGGAGGTAGAGGATTTGGGTTCAGTGCTATCACGGTAATTTTTACTAACTTATGGTATTCTGAGCCACAGGTCCTTCCCATTGCTTGTCTAAAATAGAGTAGGACATAGAGTGAAAGTGACAGCAGCAGTGCGCAGAAAAGACTTTAAGCCCCAAGTTAGATATTGTATGCTGGTCACTCACCATCAAAGCAGAATCTAAAAGAAAGAGAAAAGTGATAATTTTTCCCAGTCTGGAGGAGTCAGGTACAGTGCTGTGCAGTGCAGACTCCCCTACAATCTGACGAACTGACTGCTGCTGAAAGCTGAGGAGCTGACAGCACTGGAGGGATACTGAAGTCCCGCTGATTAGCCATGGATCCTGTGCAGTGTAAATGTTCCCACCCGACTTCAGTGTTTCTCATGAGAACAAATGTCTTTTGCTAGCTTTACAACTGGTGCGACAAAACTGGACCAATTCAATGTATGGCTACATATACAAGCAGCACTGACTTGGGGAGAGATGATTGGGCAGCACAGGGAAGCTACCACTGCCAGTGCTACACCAGATGGGAAGTGGGGACAGGAGACTGCAGAGTCATGTTGGTAACCAGGGAGCAAGCTGGTCAAGGTGCCCTTCCTCCCTGGCTACCAGAAAGGAAGACAGGGGAAATAAACAATTAATCGGACTTGGAGGTCAAGGATTTGGGTTCAGTGCTGCCATTAATTCCTATTAACTTTTGGTATTCCATGCTACTGTTTCCTATCCAGACTGAAGCCTTTGGCGTAGCACAACACTTGGGCTTCCCAAAGCTGTCTCTCCTCAGTTCCCTAAAGTCCCCCACAAGGGGAATGTTCCTCCCCACTCCTCTGTTTCTTTTTTAAATATTTAATACCCCCGCTATGTTTTTTTTAATAAATAGTCTTCATTGTTTAAACGCCCCAAAAAAATGAGACCAGAAGGTTGAGTATGGCTGCTCAAAAACTGAGAGTGGTGGGGAGGTTAGGGGGACTAAACAGTTGATAGGAGTTCATGAACAAGATTAATTGCTACTGTTTTCAAAAAAAAAAAAATATTGAGTAATAGCATACTCAATGAAGTGCATGAAGCCCAAGTTTCAACCAGCATCATTTGCAGCAGCTAGTTGGAAGAATGATGATATGGTCTTTTTGTATTAAAAAAGTAAAATTAAAAAGATTAAAAAAGATCATTTGGTCTGGAGAGTGAACAAATCGGTATTTTTGTCTATGAAAGCCTAATCTTGGGCCAACTAATTTGTCATTTGTTAATACACACAGATCATGTTTTTATCTGAAAAAGACTGCATTTACTACAGGCACTGACATATCCATTCCCCTAGTGTAATGAACAACTTTCATGTACCTGTTTATGTGTTCATTTATCATCATCTATTCTAAGTAATAACTCTTATGCATTGTGCAAGATATGAACTTTTCTGATGTGGTCTACTAGTCTGGTGTCTCCTTCCATCTGTTATTTGATGGTAAAAGCAAACATTGTATGTGATCATCCCTCCCCAACACAAAAATGTGGTTCTATAATTATTGTCTACTCAGTAATCCTTGCATTGCCCATTTTCTGTTTGCAGACTGTAGAATGTGAGAATAACATTTTTATTCACAGTTGAAATGCTCATTTCCTTCAGCACTTTCTTCAACTATTGGACCACCGGCAGCATATTTTCAAACTGTCACCCCTCTGACTCCTGTAAGCTTTAAATGTATTTATTGTGTATATGAGCCAATCAGAAAGCAAATTATGAAGAAGGAGCTCGGAGCTGTTTCTTGTATAATTGTAATCAAGAAATCTACAGCCCAAAAGAGGAGCTTAAAGAAAAACAATACAATATGCAAAAAACGTATTTTTTGTTGGTGTTGTTGTTCAGATTTCCATTTTACCCTGGAGAGTATAGAAGCAGTAAGATGACTCGGTGTATAAGCCTTACTATGAAAGCAGGCACACCATGTAAATCAAAATCATTTGACAGCCTAGTTAAAAGTTTAGCCAACAACATAGTTCTGTCAGCTTCTTAATAGTCCTTATCAGACTGAAGCATCAGTAATCATAGCAACCACTTTTTACAGCTGCATAGCACAGCTCTAAGAAGTATTGCTATTGTGTAGTAGAGAGAGGGGACTCTGGAAGCATGTAATGGGATTCCTGCACTGTGTCCCTCTACAGTGGAGGTGAAGCCTATGTGGCCCTCTCAACCGAGTACAGTGCTGTTCCTCCCCCTCTTGCTGGGCCCACTATTTTCCTGCTCCATGCTCACTTCTGATTCACTAGGTTCTGAGATAGGCTGCACCACCACCCTGTAACACTTCACTGGTGTCTAGTGACACCCTCCGGCCCTCTGATCACTGGCCCATATTTATATAATATTTCTGTGGTGTCTAGTGGCACCCCAGCCTTCCAGTCACCATCCTTGTTTTTCCCTATTGTTTTCCTGGTGTCTAGTGGCAGCCCTGACCCTCCAATCACCATGCCCATGTCTCCTTAATGTTTACCTGGTGTCTAGCAGCAGCCTCACCCTGCCCATGTTTTCCTAACATTTCTCTTGTGTCTTCTGGCACCCCCCTACTTCGGATCGCTGTTCCTGTGTCTCCCTAATGTTTCTCTGGTGTCTAGTGGCACCCCCACCCTGCAATCACCTTACTTGTGTTTTTCTAATGTTTCCTTGGTGTCTAGTGGCACCCTCTGCCCTCCAATTGCTGGTCCCATAGTAAGTTCTTAAATGTGGCCTGTAATAAAGAAAACCATCCCTAAATGTTTTTTTCTTTAAATCTGTAAAAAAGAAAATGGTCCCTCGCTGATCTCACCCCTGCAATCCTGACCTCCCACTCAGCAGTCACCACCTGACACCCCCTACACACCCTCACTCTCCTGAACATGTACCATAGTGAAGATCCACTGTCTGATCGAAGACATGTCTTGCTGCTGGAACCGGCAACTGCAGTATGCAAAACTAAAATAAGTATGTTTCAGTATATTTAAATTGGAATTACAACTTTGAGGCATAACTTTGTAATTTTTGCATATCTACACCCCACATTTTCAACATGACCTTTTTGGGACTCCGCCTCATGAACAATGGCAGTGGAATTACACGAATCAGGCCCAAAAAGTGATTTCGAGGTCACTTGGTGAAATCAACTTTTGGGCAGGATTTGAACATTTTCACCATCATTGCTCATGAGGTGGGGTCATTAGAAGGCTATGTTGAAAATTTGGGGTCGAAATATGAAAAAGGACAAAGTTACACTAGTATGTTGAAAATTTTCTGTGCTCGTTTATGAGTTTGTTAATTTTAAATATTTTAACCCAAACTTTCAACATAGGCATTTTTCATACCACCTCATGAATGTGTCATTTGTCATTTTTCAAATCCTTGCCAAAATGTGTTTTCGCACATGTGGTATGAAATGACATTTCTGTGGCACATAATCACATTTTGGTGTGGATTTGAACACTTTCTTCTACGTGGTTCATGAGGTGGGGTAATAAGAAGGCTATGCTGCAAATTCATCATTTTGTACCCATATTGGGTCTTACCAGAGTTTATTTATAACTGAAGTAGCGTTTTAACTGTTACTGTGTGTGGAATCAGGACTTTAATGGTCTAACATTGTAAAGTTCCTAAAGGCAAAATAATGTGTGACCCCATCTCCGCAAGGACATAGACTGAATGGAGGCTGTCCAAAGGAGGGCAACTAAAATAGTGCAGGGTCTGCACTAGAAGACATACAAAGAGAGAGATTAAAGGAGCTTAATATGTATACCCTCAAGGAAAGGGGGGGGGGCATAATAGAGACTTTCAAGTACCTTGAGAGACTCAACAAAGTCCAAGAGGGTAGCATCTTTCAGAAAAAGAGATGTACAAGAACAAGGGGGCACAATTTGAAGATAGAGGGTAGACTGCTCAGAGGTAATGTGAGGAGGTATTTTTTCATGCAGAGGGTTGTGGATACATGGAATGGCCTTCCTGAGGAGGTAGTGCAGTTAAAAACAGTGGGGAATTCAAGAATGCATGGGTCAGACATCAGACAATTCTAGTGGGAGGTAGGAGGAAGTAAGCTGTTGGTTAGCTAGGATCTGCAGCTTATCCATTAGGTAGGGAAATGGGCAGACTTGGCAAGCCAATCAGTCCTTATCTGCCGTCAAATTCTATATTTCTATGTTAAGAATAAATGGAAACATGGCATTCACCTTGGTTAGAGAAGCTGTCAAGAAATAATGAGCATCCTTGGAATTTCTGACAGATTTTAATGGAAAAACAGACACAACTATTAAATGCTGTAACCCTTTTTAAGGCTGCCTAATGTATACCCATGGGGCAAGGCCATTAACAGGGTTCAAGAATTACAATGACATTTCATCTAACAGACAGTACCTCAACGGTCCAGCACTCCCTAGAGCTATAGTACAGAGTTTGTATTGTATAACAGCCCTCACGCCCTTGAGGCGAAGGACTACTACTACCATCTGAGCCACTACAAATTATCCCTTTGGAAGTACAGGACAGCCTCAGTAAATACAGATGCAGGGTGGGGCTGCTAAGTAGGTTAAAATGATTTTGTGCAAGCCCAAGGATGGTACATTGGAGAAAATCTTAAAAAGTAGCAAGAGCAAAAGGAAAATTAATTTTAAAAATGTATTTATTGCCTAGACTGGTGCAACATCTAGAACTGTGCTATGTTACCATGTAGGTGATCCAGACCATCAGAGCCATGTCAGAGGAGTCACATATACTCTTGTGGCATGTTGCAGAGAAAGAATAGGTGGAATTGGAGACCACTGATGTCACTGTCACTACCACCCACACCACCATTCAGCCATCAGGTCATAGTGTAGTGATAATGTTGATTGCGATGGTCTTTATAGGCAGAAGAGCAAATTTGGCATGGCAGCAGTCACCAGCATCCTTACACATCAAGGTTATTCACAGGACATTATCATTGACTCTAGCAAGTCTAGTTTTCTATTGCTGCAATTGGAAAGCAGAGATATAAAACACATAAAGTTGTTGCTTTGAGTTTTGTAGTTCTGTTTACCTGCCAGCTTTAGCATGCCAATAATAAAATGCTGACTAATGTGATTTTGAAGTATATGGAACCATTCAAATGAATGAATGATTAAACAGGTGAAGAGGGTATTTGTTGTATTGGTGATTTGTCTCTGAAGCGAGCTGATTTTCCTGTATTCTGCAAGAAAGAAAAAGAAAGAAAACTTTTTTTTAAATGTATACTCTTAGCGTATGTTTCCATTAAGGCTTAGTACATGTTTCCATTTTTTATGGAATTAATCAGTAGCTCCTTGTACAGTTAAGTGGAAACAAACTAACAAATGTGTCAAGTCAATAATGCCTTCTATGCTCTATTTCCCAGAAATTCAACAGATAATTTTTCACTGAAGACAGACCAGAAGACTGTATGAATTACTAGATGACATAAGAAATATAGTTATATTCACCTGTTTAAATATAAATTCATATGTAAAGGGACACTGTCAACCCCCTTAGGCCTCAGTGTCCCTCATTTGAAAAACTCATATAAAGAATGTTCACACTCTGTAGAGACTGCTGATGTACTGTAGCTTATTGTTTGGTCTTGACTATTTTTTTTCTTTTTAAAAAGCTTAAAACAGATAACCCACCATACTGGTGTTAACACACAAAAACATGTTTGTTTACATTCCTTGATCAGCTCCCATTGCATCTTTTCTAGACTTAGTAACAACCCCAAAAGAGGTTAGCCATTCATAATTCAATGAGAGTAGAGGAGACTATTGTATCATGAGTAGTTGCACTGTTTGGGGGTGTTTCTAATGATCAGAATGCACATGTATACAGTAAGAACAGATCCAGGATTTGAAACAAAATCAGGTTTGGTATAACTATACATTAGCTTGAATTTCAGTTCAACTAAGCAGTGAGGCAGATAAAACAACATGCAACATTAATGAATTTTTGAGAAGGTAAGCAATATTAAAATGTGGGTTTGTAACTAGAAATAATATGATTAAAAAAAGGTTGACAGTGTCCCTTTAAGAATCAATACATTTCAGAAAATTAAGACAGCAGATTCAAAGAACTGTGAAAATCAAAGCAATGGCTGCTCTTTGCCTGTTTTACATCAGTGCAATCTGACAGCAAAAACAGAACCATATAGCAGAAGAGAAAGGAGAACAAGCATTTGTCAACGTCTAGTGTTTGTTTGCTTGCATTGGCATTGGTAGTGCAGGAGTTAGAGAGATGCATAATAGGAATGGCAGTGACATACTGAACTAACGCCAATCCCCACCCCACCCTGCAGAGACTGACAGGCATTGGCGGTGAGCCTTTGTGTCATCGACCATAACGCTCATGCCATTCCACCTCACTACACCCTGCAGACACCGACAGGTGTAGTGGTGTGCCTTGGGGTCTTCATCCCTTATTCTCACCCTATTCCATAAGGAAATAAGCTGAGATGGGTGCAGTGTAGAAGAATGGGGTGAACGTTAGGGCCAAAGACCCCATAGCACACCTTGATGCCTGTCACTGGCTGTGGGGTTGGGATGGGGGTTGGGTGGAACAGTGTGATCATTACGACCGATGACCCCAAGTCACACCCCTGACACCCGTCAGTTTCTGCAAGGTGGGGCATTATGGTTGTAAACCCTAATGCCCTAGACATTTGTTGGTATTTTCATTCCAGATTTCAATATGGGCTTTTTGGGACCCCACCTCATGAACAGAGTCACTATCATTTCATTACTCAATCACGAAAGGTGATTTCACAAAGTGACAATGCCATTCTGTGCCTCAGGTTGGAAAACACATTTCAGGCTGGATGTGAAAAATAACACCTGCACTATTCATGAGGAGGTGTGAAAAAATGGCAATGTTGAAAATCTGGAGTGAAAATACAGTATGTAAAATTGGTGAAGTTACGAGCATGCCTAGAAACTGTGCAATTCACTCCCATAACGCAATCACTGTTTGGAATTTTTTCACCAGATTTTTAACATGGGCATTTTGGGACCTCCCCTCATGAACAGTGGTACTGTGATATTGTTACTCTGTCCCAAAAGTCGATTACCCACAGTGACCATGCCATTCTGCACCACTGGTGCAACAACATGTTTTGGGCAGGATGTAAAAAATTACAGCTATACTGTTCATAAGGAGGTGTGGAAAAATGGCAATGTTGAAAATCTGGAGTGAAAATATTAAAAACTGGCGAAATTACGAGCGTACATAGAAACTGCACAACACACACACTTGTACTGCTGTCATTTCTTGGAATTTTTTCACCAAATTTGCAACATGGGTTTTTTGGGACCCCTACTCATGGACAGAGAGCACTGTTGTATCATTAATCAGTCCCAAAAGGTGATTCCATGCAGTGACCGTGAAATCACCTTTCAGGATCCGAGTAAAGAAATGACAGTGACACATTCATGAGGAGGGGTCCCAAGAACCCATATTGAACATTTGGGGCTATAATTCCTAAAAATGGCTGTGATATCAACTTAAGTTGAACCCCCCATTGACTCCCATTATACAGCGCTTACCTGATTCTTTAGTTCACAGTTCAGCTTTTAAGAGTGCAGATGTGTCCCAGTCCTGTGAAGATCACTGTTCCCGACCTCCGGAGGGAAAGTATGGGTGAAGGGAATTCAGGGAGGTGGGTGCTCAATGGGAGGGGGACTGGGGAGACCACGGTGGACCGTTTTTTTTTTTACAGGTAAAAAAAAAAAAGATGCCAGGGGCGCTGTTTTCTTTCTTTTAGATGTGTAGAAAAAAAAAAAACATTTTGGCACACTGGGGTGGGCTCCCATTGTGCCACAATAGTGGTGGTGGGAGGGTCATGCTGACTCAGGGACTAGTCACCCCAATGTTGGCAGATTACAGATGGGTTTTGGGGAGGTGCATTCAACACTGGGAGTGGGCATCCTGGTGTCAGAAACATTCTGGCACACTGGGGTGGGCTCTCAGTGTGCCACATTGATGGAGGGAGGGAGGGAGGATACATGCCAACACAGAGACTGGGCTCCCTGATGTTGGCTTTCCTTGGAGTGTGTGGCAGGCAGCAGGAGCCATGGCTCATTACTTTTTTTACCCAGAAAGGCACACAGAACAAACAAGTTGTTGGCAGAGCAAGGGCCAGGGACAGAGTGCAGGATGGCAGGAGCCAACAAGATTGCATGGGAGGTGTCGCAGCAGTGACAAAACTGTTTGTAATTGCAGCAGCAGATTCGTTTCAACTCCTTGTCTCTCTTTGAAGCTGCTGTCATCGGCAGCTTCTCCCTTAATTGTTGGCCGAGGGACATGCCCAGCAAAGCATCTGCTGCATTGGCCACAACACTGACACACCTCTGAAATGTGGTACTGTCGCAAGATGTTTCTTGCACATGCAATGTGCGCATGCACGCAAGCAAACATAAAAAGGACCAGAAGCATAAAACACGCATGGTATATATTTTATTACAGCAAAACTTACACATTTCATTCATACATCAATTGTACCAAAAACAAGCAAACAAAAACAACGATAGACAACACAGGGAATTATGTTTCACAAATTTCCATGTTTTCATTTTTGTCTTTCATCTGAGGTATGTTGCTAATTGTTTCTGTGATTTTGAGTGGGGGAAGGGTTGTTCTCAATGACTGTGTTCCGTGTGTGTGCCTCCTGTTTTCCAAATGATTCTTAAAAAGAGGATGGCACAGGCAGTTGGCATGCAGTTTCATTCTGCAGTTTTCATACTAATGGTTTTGTGTCTTTCAGTGGCTTTGCTATCTCAGTGAGCTTTATCATGCCTCTGCTGCAAATAACTGTGGTGAAAGCCTTTCAAATGTTTGCTAGTAGATGCTGCCATTAGACTGTCTCCTGGCCCTGATGGATTTAAGATGGGATTGGGAAGGAGCCAAGCCTTTTAGGCTTCTGAAACACCCATAGTTTAAAAATGACTGCTAGTCCGAAGACTAATGTGTGGTCAGTATTACATTCAGTATGCCGACAGGGATCTAAATCATTGTGTGAGATAAAATCTTTCATTGTTATATAGACAGAGGATGGAGTTTTACTCAGGAATTACAGAAAATTGAGGCAGATGATTTAGAAGGGGCTAGCCAAAAGTGGCTGTTTATTTTATGCACTATGACTGTCTATCTCTGGCTGCAGAAGCACTCACCTTCACCCAGAAGTACTATCATAATTTTAGTTTGCTGACTTTCTCAAAAAGTAAGAAAGTCCAATGCAAAAAAAAACTGCACTGATGCACCAGTTAGTATTCTGCTTAATACCACAATAGTAGGGAAATGTGGCATTAGGGTAACTCCCCACCCCAAAAAAAGGACAAGACCACAGAAGCAACCACAGACAGCCATCATCAGGTAAGACAAACAGCATACCACTGTTTCCAAATAACACAAATGCAGTAGCACTGATGTGCTACCTTCATAGACTTGTATCTGTAGTGTGCACACTGCAACACATGCACACTCCCTTCTGGCTGCAGATCGAAATCTACAATTCTGAAATCACAACACTACTTCTATGTGCAGAAGCACAGGCACCTGCAGCAACAGACACAAATCCATAATACCCAAATTACACAACTTCTTTTGTCTGCAGAAGCACAGGATCCCATAGAACCTGCACTTTTGTACCCACAGGTATTGATACATGCTATATGACATGCACATAATTCTGCCTGCAGCCGCAAATGTAAACCAAACACATTGATCTCTGGCTGCCGAAGCAAAGGTGCTAAAAATCTATGATAAAATTGCAACAGTACATCTGCCTGAAGAAGCACAGGCCCCTCAGGAGCCTGTGTCTCTTTAGCTGAAGGTGTAAGACACAATGATTTCTGGCTGCAGAAGCACAGGCTCCTATGGGGACTACACTTACACAGCTGTATATAGGGAGCCATGTGCTAGTGGATCCAACTATATAGCAAAGTACTCCCTGCTATCCTTAGACCAGCAAAAATCAGCTGTTTTAGTCTAATCTGACCTTTAAAAGTTAATATTTACTTTTGGGGGGGGTGGCACCCCTAGACAAAACACCACTCCTTAAAACATTTCTAGATCCACATCTGGAACCATGATATCCACATTACAACAGTACTTCCATCTGCAAAAACACAGGCCCCCATGAGAATGTCACACCTATGTTGTGGTGCCCAAAAGTGGACATATAATTTTTCAGTGGTGTCTTACCAAAGCTGTATACATAGGAACAATTACCGCCCTATCCTTGCTGGTGATATTTCTTCTAATGCAGGATACGATTTTACTGCATTTGAAGGCAGCCTCATCACACTGTCCTGAGTGTTTAAGGTTATTAGTAACCCTCACTGTGAGGTCTCTCTCACTACCAGATTCCCTCAGATTGACTCTGCCCATAATGTACTTAAGTTCTCTATTATTTTTACCAAAATGCATGGCCATGCATTTTTCACCCTGTTCCTTTGTATAAACCATCAAGCCCTCAAGTTCTTTATGAAGTTTAGCCACCCCCCTCTCTGTTGTCCACTGTATAACAAAATTTTGTGTCATCCATGAACTTTGATATCCAGCCACACTTTTTCACCTGTAGTTTAAATGCAAAAATATTAAAGAGTGCTGGACCCAGTACACTTTTAACTCCTCAAGACTCAAAACCTCTAATTCTGTTTATAGCCAATCACTTAGTCATGATTTAATCCATTTTACTATTTGGATATTCATTTTGAATTTTATCAATAGTTCCACCAGTTCTGCATGAGGGACAGTATCAAACATCTTATTGAAATCAAGACAAATTTTCCACTGAGCTCCCCACAACCAAGGCAGGGCTCACCTTCTCAAAAAAGTCTATTAAGTTAGTAAGGCAGGACCTACCACTTGTGAACCCATGTTGTGATTTATCTTTCATATTATTTTGGTTTACTGCTGTATGAAACATATCCCTGATACATATTTCTAGGACCTTACCCAATACTGATGTTAAACTGACTGGTCATTAATCCTTTGGATCATTGTATCACTGACTAGTTGAAAGCACAAATGGTAGTGAGGAGGGTACCAGTCTTCGACTCCCTCCTCCCCACAAGTGATCACCAAAGAAAATGTCTCACAGGGACCCTTCTAACAAAGCCTGCACAGAGACCAGCAAGCCCCCAGCCAATTAGTAAGAGATGTGGATGGGGCAACAAAGAGTACCAAATTGTAAATTTGTCCAAAAGATGAACTAGTGTCTTTGGATCGCTGGGACCCTGTGCAGCTCACAACACAGTCATGATCATGAGGTGTGTTCCAGTCTTCAGCTCCCTCCTTCCCCATGATCACTGCAGAAAACAACTCACAGGGACCTTCCTAACCAAGTCTGCATAGATGTTAATGATCCCCCAACCAATCAGAAAGGGCTGTGGGCAGGGCAACAAGGAGTGTCAAATTTTAAATCTGCACAAAAGATGAACCAGCACCTTAGGATCACTGGGACAAAAACCAGCTGATAGCATGAAGGGTTGCAAGGTTGGTTCTAGTCTTCTGCTCCCTACCTCAACTGATTGCCACTGAAAACAACTCACAGGAACCCTCCTAAGCTTACACAGACATGCACTAGCGATTCCCGAACCAATCAGCAAGGGCTGTGGGTGGGGCAACACTCCTCTTTTAGCTGAGACTGCCAAGTCAAGCAGATCTCCACACAGCAGGCCAGAGTGCTAAGGATCGAGAACTAAGGGTGTCTACTGTGGCACTCATCCATGGTGATGGCTGTCGGCCAGACATGCTGCCTGTCTTCAGGCATAGGGCCTTCCCTTTAACATTGACTTCTGCATAGTTAGCCACGTGTTCTATGCTATGCATTTACTTGTTGTAAACTTCATTATACAGCCATTTGTTTTTCTTAACTTGCTGCTCACCCACTGCACATTCCTAACCAAGGTGACCTTATGTTTATTGTCAAAACTGTGCTACAGAACAGTGTTTACTATCTTGTTTGCTTACTCCCTATCTGGGTGCCCAACCAAATGTGTGTGTATAGCCTATATCGCTAATTCCATTATCACTGACTCTGTTGTTAGTACTTATCTATCAGTATTGCCTACCTTTATTACTGTAAATGCTGTATACTCTCTATATGGGTGCCCTCAATGTTTGTAATTTAGTATACATACTGTATATTCACAGCTATTGCACTGACTGTACACCCCACCTGCATGACGACCATTATCTGTATCTACTGACTGCACTGCTTATCCTCAGTTGCTACTCTAGATCCACTCTCCCTGTCTGTGTGCCTTTTTTGCCCTGTAAAGCTCACTTAGTTGTTACAAGTACTGCATAATTTGTACCTACTGCCTGGACTGCTTATTCATTACTGCTGCTCTACCAGCATACTCCCTATCTGGTGCCTTAATCTGACTTGCATTAAGGGACTATATTGCTTATCTGCAACAAGTATACTTTTGTATGTATTGTCTGCACTGCTTATCTACTGCTGCTACACTGGTTGCATACTCTCTACCTATGTGCGCAATCATCCTGTAAATTCTGTATACAATGAGAACCTACTAGTACTGCATTGGCTGGCTCCTCACTATTTAGTTGCCCTCCAGGTTAGTTACTTGCACATCTGTACTGCCAGATTTAACCTCAACTGCAGCCAATGCAGCTACAGAGATGCTACCTGTTTGGGTCACTCTCATCTCTCTCTTGGAACCCACCTTATACACATCCTTTGTCCTGCCTCATTCATTAAGGGACCACTGGGAAGCCAAGTTTCAAAGAAATACAATATCACACATGCCCCCACAATACAAAGCATAATGGGCTGCATATGCAAATCACCACAGAATATTATGCTGGTTCAACTTTAAGCAGAAATGTATGGTGCCAAAAGGCCTCTCACACATTAATTAATTAATTAATTACTAAATCAGGGTTACTTAAATCACATGTGTAGCTGGTGCTGCTTCTTGCTGTAATTAACACCTTTGAATCATGGCTGAGGGTGAGGCTGAGGCTGTAGTATGTGAGACTGTTTTGTCTCAGAAAGGCAAAGATAAAATATGCATAGCTGGCTACCTGTATGTGAAGGAAAGATATTGTGGCGACCTCTATTATTGGTGCTGCCAATGTAGAAAAAGTAAAAATTGTCTGGGGAGAGCATCCATCATCTTGGCGGGTGGCCAGCATTATCTTCAGAAACATTCTGACCACAATCATTCCACAGATGCCACTGACCTACCCATTGCTGCATCAGTGACATCCTTGAAATCTCGAGCTATGGAGACAGTTAATTGAAGCAGAGATGTCACAGGTCTCCCAGGTGGTGTTGTATAACATGCCACTGAGACAGGCTTTGCAGCAAATAGTAAAACAAGCAAGAAGACAAAATGCCCCCCCTCCCCCGAGCCATAATCTTTGGATGCCTAACGTCTGCAAAATGTCAGTGGCCAAAGATTCCTTGCCAGGGAGTCATCTCTTGTTGAGGACAAAATAATAATTTTTACAACAAAAATCAATATGGAGAAACTAGCATCAGCTGATTACTGGTTTATGGATGGCACTTTTAAAACAGTGCCAACCTTATTCCATCAGCTATATTCAATACATGCTGTGGTTGGGACCCCAGAAACAGCCTGTATAGTCCCTCTTGTTTATGCACTAATGTCCTCCAAGTCTCAGGAGTGCTACATTAGGCTGTTCTGGGATTTGCAGGACATAGCTGATGAGTATGGCCTCACTCTTTCCCCGAAAATTCTAATTACAGATTTTGAACAGGCAGCAGTCAATGCTTGTAAGGTTGAATTTACAAACTGCCAGAACAAGAGGGGCCTGTTCCACTTTGGAAAAATTGATGATGTAAGATCCAAAGCTTGGGGTTAGCAACAGTGTATGGCACTGATGCTGATTTCAGCTTGAAAATGAGACACCTAGTCACATTGGCTGCATTACCAGAAGATGAAATAGAAGCAGTATTTCTGGAAATAAAACCTGAAATGCCATCTGCCAGTGCAACACTGCTGGAATGGTTTGAGGTTAACTATGTATTGGGACGAATAAGGCGCTGGATGCACAACACCACTGTGCATAGCCCACCTCTGTTTCTACCTTTATTCTGGTCAGTGCATGACTAAATGGCCAGTGGGTACCTTCGGACACAAAATAATGTTGAGGCATGGCACCAGAGGTTGGGCTCATTAACTGGAAGCACCCATGTTAGGGAGAAGAGATTTTTGCCAAACTTCATAAAGGGCAGCAGGTCACGCACAGCACCGCAGAAAAAATAAACAGGGGTTTACCCAAATCGCTAATGAAAAAGAGGTATGCTGACCAAGAAACAAAAATCGGCAATATTGTAAAGGAAAGGAGCACATGATCCAATATTTAATATATCCGAGGCACTGCGTACAACCTAAGCCTCTGAAACAACCCACAATTACCCCAAGTCGAAGGCGCTACTCAAAAACTATTAAAAAACATCTTTTAAACTTATCCAAATAAAGTATTGCCTGTTAATGGTTGTGGAATTTTTCTTAATCAATGCGTGGGATGTGCAAGACACACAAGAGGGAACAATAAATGCACTTAGGAAAAGGTAAGCTTCTTTCACCTGTTTTGTAGACATATGAGATGTTTCTGCTTTAAGATACAACACACAGTGTGCTAAAAGGGTAAAGGATAAAGATGAAGGTTACGCTTCTTGAACATAATGTCAGGAACAGTGCTGTTCTACCTTGTGAATCTAGCATTTCTCAAGATGTTTGCAGGATGCTTGCAGGTACTGTGCTTCTTTCCCCAGTCAGACAGAGGCAGGTACCATGCTGTTCTAATTTGCGAATGCGGCATTTAGTATTTTTCAGGATGTGTGCATGATGCTTGCAGGTACTGTGCTCACACACACAAGATAGCCATACTCCAGGAGGTTAAATCAGTCAGGAGCTAACAAATCCCCCAAAATGTATGTCATTACTGCAACCAAAAGCTCTCAGACTTACCTCGGCGGTGTCAGTAATGGAATGCGGCTATCCTGTGCTTGTGACTTCTGGATTGTGATGAAGGTGCAATAAAAAGTTGTTTTATACTTCGAGCAACATGAAGCTACACGATGTCTGACAAAGCCCAACACATCCTGACACAGCTAATGTTGGGCTTATGAAATTCGGTATTTTGAGTTTGTCGGCATTTTGTGTGTTGAGATGAAAAAGTCGGGCAAATGTTTGTAGGGATTGTGTCAGTTGGGCAATCGTACCTAACCCACCATAAAACTAGTGTCAATAAACATTTGGGCCCGGATATTTTATTTATTTTTTATTTTATTTATTTGTATTTTGGACGACACCTTTGAGCTGAGGGCTCTTTTACAAAGGTTCCACGTCTAGGCAATAAGGACAATAAGGTACAAAACATAACATGATCATTACAATGGAACTTACAAAAAAAAGACAAATAAGGTTACAATAATAGCAGCCAGAGGCATTGTCAAGGAATTGTGTTGCAAGTTAATTATACAGTACAAGTCATACAGTAGGTGGCTCAGTGAAGCTTTGTTAGGAGAGGTTTAGTGGGAAAAGAGAAAGAAGAGTGGTGGTGAGGGGGTGGTATGAGAGACAGAGAGAGGGAGAAGGGGAGAAATGGGGAGGGCATTGCGTTGGGTATGTGGTAGATGGGAAGCAGAAAGGGAGGAGGAAAGGGGGGGGATGAAAAAGAAAAGGAGACAGATTCATCTGATACCCAGTAATGGAGGGTAGGAGAGGAGGAGGAGCTAAGGCAGTGAGGAGTGATGCTTGAGGGTAGTCTGCTTGGAGCATCCTCGGATATTCAAAGCAGTTGCACATGGCGCAACTGAGTTGTGCCGGCACAAGTGCAGACTTGTGCCAAGGAACCATATTCAGCAGGAGCCAGCGTGCAGGGCAAATTTCATTGCACCAATGTGCAACTATAATGAATGCAGGCACGAGTGCAGGGGGGCGTTTCAATGAATATCCAGCACAGTGGGATATTCAACTGTCAAACCATGGCACAAGTGCAGAGCAAATCAAAGATGCTCCAAGCAGACTTGTTCCTATAAATACAGGGCACATGCACACAGACAGCACATGCACCAGGCGAGAGGAGAGAGAGAGAGAGAGAGAGAGAAAGAAAGAAAGAAAGAAAGAGAGAGATGGCATTGAAGAAGGAGAGAGGGGCAGAGAGAGTGAGAGAGACAGACACACTGCCAGGCAGTGCACCAGGGTGGCACACAGCCAGCAGCAGCCAACTGCCCAGGGAGATATTAGACAGCAAGGGCAATGGACAGTGCACCCTTCATGATGGAGGCTGTAATGAGAGGTGTGAGAGGGCAGGAGGAACAGAGACGTTGCCATGGAAGGGCCCGTTGGTGGTATGCCCAACACAGGTGGTACCACACCCGCATCACCTTTGAGCAGTACAGTGACATGGAGATTGTGGGCCAGTACCACCTGAACAGGGCCATTCTGAGGCAGCTCTGCAAGCTGTACAGTGAGGAGATGCAGGCATCCACCAGACGGAGCCATGCCATGTCCTTGGAGACAAAGGTGACAGCTGTCATGTGCCTGCTCACCATGGGCACCTTCCAGAGACCAACAGGGGACACCACAGGCATAACCCAGTTGGCCACATCCCGCCTCCTCACACAGTTCTTCAGCACTCTGCTGCCACGTGCATCAGAATTCATCCATTTCCCCAGCACACAGGTGGAGCATACAGCAACCATGCAGGACTTCCACAGGATAACACGTATGCGTGGTGTAATTGGGGTCATTGACTGCACCCATGCGGGCATTCACATGCCACCTGGCCCCAAGGGTGTGGCGTACATCAACAGGAAGAGGAGCCTGAGTGTCAACTGCCACGTGGTGTGCAATGCCACGGGGCACATTGCCAGTGTCTGCACCACGCACCCTGGGAGTGCACATGATGCATTCATCTGGCACAGCTCTGTGCTGTGCCACAGGTTTGAATGTGGCGACATCCCCACGGGCCACCTAGTGGGTGAGTATGGCATGGTCAAGGGGCAGAGCAGACCGTGAGATGGAGGAGGGCAGGGTGGTGTGCATGGTGGCATGGATGCCAGGGACAGACAAATGGCACAGCATAGAACAGCAGAGGGCTAACCATGTTATTATCCACACAGTGGACAGTGCCTATCCACTGTGGCCCTGGCTGCTCACCCCCTACCGGCGCTCATCGTCCCCAGCAGAGTAACGCTACAATGAGGCACACAGCAGCATGCGCAATATCGTCAAGCGTGTCTTTGGCATGTTGAAAGCACATTTCTGTTGTCTAGACAGGTCAGGTGGTGCCCTACAGTACAGCCCCTTGAAAGCCTATGGCCTATTCCTGGCCTGCTGCATACTGCACAACATGGCCATTGACCATAGGATAGCTGTCGACGCTGATGAGGGTGACAGTAGTGGGGTCAATGGAGGCAATGGGCTGGAGGGAGGTGGACAGCCACCCCTTGGGCAGAGGGTTTCCCAGCTGCAGCAGCAGGTGAGACAACACAAGGACACCATTGCACAGGAGCACTATAATGCACACAGGTGGTGTGATACACAGGCATAGGCCACACAAACAGGTAAAGCATGCAAGCAGGGGCATGCATGGCAAGGGGCATGCACACACTGAGGCGTGAGGCAGGGGTAGGGGAGACAGGGGCACACAACCACACACAACTGCACACAGCACCTCTCACAGCCCCATCCCCCCCACACACACACGTAGGTCTGTGGCATGGATCAGATGCATCACACCGGTGCACAGGCACAACTACTGCCATCATCACGCCCATACCACACAGCCCAGTGGCTGGGCAAGCACGCACACAGGCAGCATGTGGCATGACACACAGGCGCCACACCAGTGGTAGGCAGACACACACACCACCCATGTGTGCACTGGCCAACAGCTGAAGACCGCAGGTGGGGTGGCCCGCACATCAGGTCCACTGCACAGAACCATGGCCACCATGGACATGGCAGTGGCTGTGCCTGGGCCGATTGGCAGCCACAGGCTGGGCATCAACCATGTGGGGGGGTGCAACAGCCCCTCAGGGGTCGAACCGCTGGAACGCGACTGTGTCGCATGGTGGTGTCAAGGTGCCCAAACAGGCCAGCCCCGGGCATGCCTGGGATGCCAACATCAGAGCCCAGCGTCGACTGCTCTGGGGTCACCCGACGCCGGGTCCGTGGTGTGGACAGCACACTACGGGGGTCATTTGTGACTGGCCATGCCCTGTGGCAGCCAGCAGCACAAAGCCATCCAAGACTGCAGTGGCGATGCAATTCAGGGATGCAGTCATAGCCTCCTGCATGCACTGCATCCCTGCCAGGATCTGCACAGTACCCCTCTTCTGCTGCTTGGCTAAGTGGCGCACCTCCACACGCAGTGCACACAACCAAGTGGCAAGCAGCACCTGTTGCTGAATGGACGCCTGCAGCAAATGGGTGTGCTCAGCCAGTGGGTCGGCGTCCTGGGGCTCCCAGGCCGGATGGCAATCCCCATGTGGTTACTGGCCATGCTGCACAGTCCCCCTCTCTGATGGACTCTGCACAGTGGGGTCTGCAAGGGGATTGGGCATGGCAGGCACATGAGCGGCTTACACTGTGTCTGGCTGCCCGGTGGTACCCGCAATCTGCTGCTGTCGCCAGTCTGGCTGCTACACGCCACCCAGCACCTGTGCTGCCACACCACCTCCATTGCAGGGCACAGCCAGGGCAGCGCACACCACTGCACCTGCAGTGGTGATGGGCAGCTGTTCCACCACTGGCAAAGTGCTGGGTGTGCTGCCTGTGTCAGTGGCCAGCAGGGGTGTCTCACCCACAATGGTGGCCATGCTGTCCAGGATGAGCGTGACATCATCATCGGTGTCGAACCCACCCCAATCTGTGTCTCTGCGCAGAGGACACCAAGGCTGGCATCCTGCAAGAACACATCCAGGGCCTTATCTGACCCCAAGTCCAGGACATCCACCTGTACAGTGGTGGTGAGCTGCAGCATGTTGGGCCCCTGGATGCCAGTGGAGGTAGATGGCTAGTCCTCCAGGGCCGTTCCAGCATCCACGGCCACTGCTGCTGCTGGCTCCCATTCATCTGCATGGAGGTATGCTGGTGCTGCAAAAGAAAGAGAGGCATGTTAGTGACACATTGCTCACATGTGCCCCCCCACACTTCCACTGCATGTGTCCTGCAGCATGGCATGCATGTGGGTGCGCACACATGCCCATGACATGCATGCCGGCTGCATGCATGCCAGCATGCTCATGTCCACACTCTCTGTGCCACCAGCTGTACATGACTGACACACTTACCATGCAGTGATGGGCTGCCACCTTTCTGAAACCCACTGCCAACACACCCTCCACCGTGCTGTGGCACATGGTGGCTGCCAACAACTCCTTCTACGCCGTGAGCAGTGGTGCATCTGCAAGCCCCCCTCCAGTGGCATTCTAGGATGCATGGATGGCTACCACCTTCTCTTTGATGAGCCTCTTGTCCATGCCCACCTTCTTCCAGCACTTCTGTGCCGACCGTTGGTGGCTGCTATGCTGGTTGACGTATGCCGCCACCTCCTCCCAGGCCTCAGTCCTGGCCTGTGGTGTGCCTGTGGCACCACTCAACAGGGGCTCCCTGTTGAGGTATGCATTGAACAGGGCCTCTGCCTCTGCTTTGTGAAATTGGGCCTGTGCTTACAAGCTGGCCCATGCTCCTCACCCTCCTCATGTTCTGATATTTCACTACCTGTGGATATGGACAGCACAGTGTGTCAGTGGCAGCATCACCCAGTTCCATCCCACTGTGCTGTGCTGTCTGCTCCCAGTGAGCTGCAGCGGCATGTGCAACTTACTTCAATAGGATACAATACCTGTCCATGGCCTGTTCTGTTCCGTGGCGCATATATGACACAACGCATGAAAATGAGGTTTAGCGCAATGGTAATGGCATGCTAATGCACCCAGTGAACTACGCATTGGCTGATGAGCTAATTTGCACATGGTGTCTGACTATCACAGTTTTGCTCCGTGAGCAATGAGATTGCTCTGGAGCAAGTTGCGGTTTAATGCGCATGCGTGCAAGGTGTGCAGGCCCACAGTGCGCATGCACCAAACAGTATCATGGTGTCAGTTGCACACTGTACACTGACAGTGTGATGCAGAGGCATAGCGCATGATGCACCAGGCCTGCTATCACGCACATGTGCAGTGCGCAGAAGCAGGTGACCCCTGACCCCTGATGTGACCCCTGACCCCTGGGTCACTCCCCATACCCGGTGACCCCACCTAGCCACAAACTGGACACAGGTCGAGCTAGTCAACCTGGTGGCCTGTGTCCAGCCCCATGCCCCCAACTATTTGGCCAGGTGCCCCTGCAGCAGCCAAGGGTCGCGGTGTGGCAGGGGATTGCTGCCGCACTGCAGCAAAGGACTGGGGTGGCCAGGACGGGGGACCAATGCTGCCACCGGTATGGTGACCTAGTTAGGAGGGACCCAGAGTGCCTGAGGAGGCTTGAGGCATGCATCAGGCATGGGGCTGTGCCACAGCCAGGTAAGTCAGCCCATATTGCATGTGTGCCCTGGTGCTGTATTGTGGTGTTGGCTAGGCTGCCTGGCATGCCCTGCAGAGTGATGCACTGTCATCATGCGCATCACAGAGTGGCATTGCCAGCTGCCGCTTGCACTGTGATGCAGCCTTGCAGGACATGTCGGGCAGGGGCTCACCCTGTGCACTGGGGTGGGGGTGGTGGGCAGCAGCTGTGGCTGGTTTCTGATGTGTACCTGTCTATGTTCCATTGCCAGGGCCTGAGAACTGCTGGTGTGTGCAGGTGACAGCAGCAGCAGCAGCAGCAGTGGCAGGACAGCAGGCCGCAGCAGGCCATGGAGGCAGAGCAGGAGCAGCACCAGCACCAGCAGGGCCGTGGAGGGCAGGTAGGCACTGTCATGGTCCTTCACAAGTTACATGGGGGTGGTGGAGGCATGGGTGTGGCATGGCCTCCTGTACCATGTGCTGTGGCAGCTGTGTGTGTCACACTGTGCGTGGTGCTTGCCACTGTGGTGCAACCATTGGACATGTGTGCCACCAGCTGTTGGTGGAGTGGGTGTATGCCCAGCTGACACTGATGTTTCTGTGGTGCTGCCAGAGTACTGTGCCATGTGACTGCCATTGCGCAGTCGGGTGGCCATTGTGCGGTGGGGACCGCCTCTGTGCACTGTCGTGGTGTGCCACCTTGCTGGCTGGTGTTGGTCCATCCCCTGTGGGTGGCCAGTACAGGTCCTCTGGGGGTGTGTGTTCCCACTGCCCATTGCACGCTGTGGGTGGGCATGGTTCCTTGGGACATTGCATTGATCACCTGTCCTTTCCCTTGTCATAGGTGTCCAGCGAAGGCGTCGGAGGCCTATTTACTGCAGACTGCTCCAGTAGCTAATCCTTATAACATCCACCATGATGGAGACTGTCCTGCAGGTTTGCTGCCTGCTGCTGGAGGAAAGGAGTCGGTGAGGACACCAAGGGGAGGCAGGCCATGCCTGCCGGTAGTTTGGCCCCAGCATTCCCCTGTTTCCCCTGCTGTATCTCCCCCTATAGTCCCCCATCCCACTGTACAGTCCCTGTTCCCTGTCCCCTTCCCTCACTTTCCTACCCTTTCCCTTCCCCTTGTTGCTGTAAATAGTGTTGTTTGGAATAATATATTTTTTAACTTACCTGTCTGTGTCAGTGTCTGCTTTGCAAGTGGTGTGAGGAGCCATGCTGCAGTGGCCCAGTGTCCATCCATGTGGTGTGCATGTGTCGGGGAGTGTGTTGTGCTTCTGTGGTTCACTGCCGTGTGTTGTAGTGTGTCCCACTGCGGTGGTATCCCTCCCCTCAGTCGGTGGCTGTGCCTTGGGGTGCCCATGGGGTGGCTGTCAGGGGTGTGTGGTGGTGTGTGCGTGGTGGTGGAACATGGGTACTGGCTGCATGCTGTGTTGTGGCCCCTGCTTGGCATTGTGCTGCGTGTCCCATGTGGTCTGCCATGCTACATGCCTCCCGTCGCATTCCATGCATAATGTGTGGGCCACCTGTGTGGCATGTGTGTGTGTGTGTGTGTGCTTGGCTGCGTGGTCCTGGGTGTGGCCTGCTCG
The DNA here is from genome assembly GCA_016271365.2 of Neoceratodus forsteri. Taxonomy (NCBI): domain Eukaryota; kingdom Metazoa; phylum Chordata; order Ceratodontiformes; family Ceratodontidae; genus Neoceratodus; species Neoceratodus forsteri. Next base: position 996,368,242 of record CM057458.1, on the reverse strand, counting down.
GGTCTGGGTGGGTGGATGGGACATGGCCTGTAGCCTGCAGGGGGGGCTCCCTTGGTGACCCTCCCTAGGCCATTGCCACCTCCTGTTGCTTACTATCTGTGCCACTGTTGTGTCCTGAAGGGGTGTCTGGGTGCCTGTGTGCACCCTGCTGTGCCCTGCTGGTGGTGGCCTCCTATGGCCTGTCACTGTGCTTTCCTAGCTCTGTCCCTGAGCCTCTTCTCTGTGCCATGCCTCCCCTCTGTTGCTCTACTGCTCTGCTCCCACAGTTACACTGGAGAATCTCTTTCTGCACCATGGCGCAACTGTGTTTGCACCATGGCGCAACTCTGGTTGCACCATGGTGCAAGCCTGGTTACTCCATGGTACAACTTTTCCATATTCATCCAGGTTGCGGTGGCGCAGTGCGTCCAGTGCAACCTCTGAATATGGCTCCTGTTGCACCACAGCACATTGGATTTGCACTGTGCCAGACGTGCGCCGGTCTTTGACACATTTCTGAATATCTGGGCCTCAAAGTCTACTTCAAAAAATGTATCTCCTTCAGGTTTGGGTGACCCAGCACAGACCTGATGTGCTGCCTGTGGTTGAAACCTGGCTGTCCCACTAGATGCCTGACAATGCCATCTCTCTAGATGGCGACACATTATTTAGAGATGAGAGAAATGGGAAAAGGGGTGGGGGAAGTACAATATACATAAAAGCCTCCCTCCAAGGACACGTCCTTCCTAAAATAGCCACTGGTAGCAGCATCCAAGCCCTTGCAATTAAGTTGCTCCTTGGGCAGCATGGAAAAACCCTCACAATTCTTGCAATCTACATCCCCCCACGTGACGATACCAATGGGTTCACATCAATCCTCGATTACCTCTCCACCCTACCCCTCTACTCTGAGGAAGTACTTCTCAGGGACTTTAATATTAATTAGCTTGCCCCCAAAGCCGATGCATACAAAGATGATACTGCACCCATTGATCTTGCTCAAGTAGTGACCTCGCCAACCAGAATCAACCACAGGACTGGTAATAGTACCATGCTTGACCTCATTTTTACCAACTGACTAGAAAGGATCACTGGCACTGAGGTTTTCCAGGACTCCCTTAGTAACCACTCTCCCATCACCTGTCATTGGTCCAACAAGACCCCCAAACTGCCAAACAAAACAAACTGCCAGCATGTCCTCAAGAAAGGGCAGCTTAATCAATTTCAAGCCCATCTCCATAACCTAGATTGGTCATTGCTGGGCTTTGCAACTAGTGTTGATAATGCTGTGGAATACTTTACAACCTGTTTCAATGCAGCCTGTGACATCATTGACACCTTCAGAAGTGGAATGTAAAAGCTGCTAACAACTCTTGGATCTTTTCCTCCCTTCTAACCTTATGGCAAATAGAGACCACCTTTGGTACAAAGCTCAGGCCACAGGCAACCGATCAGACTGGCAACAGTACCAAGCAGCCAGAAACTCTTGCACATGAGTCATCAGACAAGCCAAATCGGCCCACTACAAGGATGTACTCTTAAATTCCTGAGGAGACAACAAGAAGTTTTGGGACAGCCTTAAAGAACTGACTGGAAAGACCAGCAAATCCCTTCCCACCATGCTCAGCTTTGATGGGACAGTCATCCAGGACCTGCTGTGAATAGCTGACACTTTCAACTCATCATTCACAAACCTTAGTGAAGTACTCCCCCCCGCTGACTAATTTGACACACTAAACTCCCCAATTGACCCCGAGGGCTTGGGACCATCTTTGAACAACCCACCCTTCTACTTTAAGATAGTCTCCATTAGTGAAGCAAACAAATACTGCTTAAAGGTGCTTGGCAAATCCCACTTCAGCAGTGACACCCTTGATCTGAAGCTATTACACCTGTCACTGGATGCTGTTCTGGTGCCTTTCACAAAAATCCTGAACATGTCACTCTGTCTGCAGTGGTAACCCTAATCCATAAGAGTGGAGACAGCGCCCTTCACTCCCACTACCATCCAATTTTTATCCTCCCACCCCTCTCCAAAGCCCTTGAACGTATAATTGCGGACCAGCTCTCGCAGTACCTGGCCAAATACAACATCTTATGCCCAGAGCAGCATGGCTTCAGGAAAGAGCACAGCACCATCTTTTTTTTTTGCAGTTTACTAAAGTTTATTGATTTTCAACAGTAAACAACAAAATACACAAACCCAGAAAAACAGCAGTAGATAGAGTGAGTAAAAGAAAAACAAGAATAGTCCAACCCCCCCAGAGTGCACCTGATATATTACACCAAAACAATGGCCTATTAAGATACAGAACCATTATCTGTTTACAGGGTACCCAGATGGGAATGAGCGGGCAGAACCTTAAGAGCATACTGCAAGTTGGGGATTCTGTGGACCACCCGAGATGGATACCAGGGCATAAAGCGGATCCCAACGAGCGTAGAAAGAGAAAGGCCAACCATGCCTACATGATTTCTGTTTTTCCATCTCGAGGGCCAACATGATCTCCTGGTGCCATTTCTTAAAGGACAGGATGGTATCATCCAACCAGTGCTCACAGATGAATAACTTTGCTGTTATGGCAATTGGTGACATATACTGTAGGCTCGGTGGGGTTCAAAAAGCTCCTCTGGGAAAAGGCCTATGAGACAAACCTCTGGGATCAAAAAAGATTCCAACCCCAGAAGTGAGTTTAGGGAAAGCCAGATAGAATTCCAAAAGAGGCACAATCTCAGGCAGTCCTACAGAACATGCATCAAGTGACCCTCTGCTACACCATAACAGGAGCAAGTTGGAAAGGCACACTTACCCATCCTATAGAGCTTAGCAGGGGTGAAATAGAGATTATGCAGGATATGAAACTGCAACAAGTGGTATCGGTCCTGCTTAACAAATTTGTATAGAACTTGCAAAACACCCTGCCAGACCTTAACTTCCACCAGGGGTTGTAGTACTTGCTTCCAGGAGTAGCAAATACCATCCAGGCTGGCTGGGTCCTTCAGTTTAAAAAATTGATAAAAACTCTCGACAGTGTGGGGTTGAACCTCCAAGTGAAGCAGTTCAGTTAAAACCTCCACAGGTGCAGAGAGCCAAGGATGAGGGCTGAAAAATGAAGTGAAACCACTAGAAAGTTGCAGATATTTGAAAGGATGAAACACCGGGAGGGCAAATCTATATTGGACAACAGGGAGTGGGATCATCACACCTCCATCAATTAAAGACGAGAGAGGAGCAGGCCTGAGTTGAGAGCAAAACTGAATAGGAATGGGCCGGTGTGCAATCTGAATGTTGGGATTTCCCAAAATTGGCTGAGACAGATCCTTTCCCCAATCCCAATCCATATATCCACAAAGTTGCCTCACTGCTCTAAGACACCATCCCAGGGGTGTACCACAAAGCTTGAGCAGCAACTGGGAAGGTTGGACATATAGGAGGCTGGGAAGCTAGAGACCTGCTTGTGTACAGAGGCATTGTTCCAGAGACAACCACAGCAGCCAGTAATCCACAGCATCGGGAGGGTGGGGGGAAGAGGCCAAAGGAAACATTTAGAACTGTGCAGGGTGCAAAAATATAAAAAAAAGTTAGGAACTCAGAGCCCACCCCTCTCTCTAGACAAGATAAGTTTGTGATAGGATCTTCAGGAGGCCCCCTGTTTCCAAAGAAGAGCAGCAATGGACAAGTAAAGCTTAGCAAACCAGGTCTTAGGGAGGAAAAGCACCAACATTCCCAAGGGGTATTAGATATGGGGTAAAATATTCATTTTAATAACATTCACCCTACCCCATAAGGAAAGGGTGAGATGCATCCATCTTTGGAGGTCAGCAGAAACCTCCTTCAAAAGGGGGGTAAGATTCTCTTTTTCCAAAGCAGCCAGGTCCCGAGTAACCCTGATACCTAAGTAGGTAAGAGCATGAGGTTCCCAGAGCAGGCCTGAATCCAGAATTTCCTGACGAAGGATGTATGCACTGAGCAGCATGACCTTAGCTTTTATCAAGGTTAAGTCTGTAACTAGCCACCTCAAAAAACCTGCAGATTTCACCAAGCGCAGCAGGAAAAGAAGAATGGAGATTTACTAAATGAAGGAGTAAATCATTGGCATAAGCAGAGTGTTTACAACTTATGCCACCAACCTGAATACCTTCAACTACAGGGGTTGCTCTGCAGATTGTGTAGCAAGGTTCAAGGTAAAGATTAAACAAAATGGGATGGAGACATCCCTGCAGCATTCCCTGCTGCAAGATAAGTGGAGCGGACAAGATCCCATTGCAGTGGATCCTAGCAGTAGGGTTGGAGTATAAAGCATGCAGCCAGTCACAGAAGCCATCAGGGAAGACACATTTTTGGAGTGTAGCAAACAGAAAGGGCCAAGAGACATGGTCAAAAGCCTTCTCCGCATCGCGTGAGACTAAGACTGAAGGAACCTTGCTCTCGCCTGATGCGTAGATCAGATACCAGAGCTTCCAGAGATGGTCAGATGAGGATCAGCCAGCCATGAATCCAACCTGCGTTGGACTGATAAGACCAAACCATACCTGAAGCAGGCAAGAAGCCAAGACCTTTGCCATGATTTTCAAATCCAAATTAAGGAGGGAGATGGGCCTGTAGCTACTGGGAAGCAAAGGGTTCCTACTCGACTTAGGAATCAGTGAGATCCAATCCTGGGAGAATGATAAATCAGACAAACCTGAGGATCGCAAATAATTAAACATGAGTAAGAATGGGGGTCACCAGCTCGCTATACTCTACATAGAAATTATTAAGAAAACCACAGGGGCCCGAGGCTTTGTTTTTAGGGAGAGACTCAATAGCTGCCCTGACTTCCTCCTCTGTTTTGGGGGAGTTCAGAAATTCCTGATGAAGAGGGGAAAGCTATGGGAGGTGCAGTGCCTCCAGATATTCAGCAGTTCAGATGGGAAAGTCAGATGAGGAGGAATCAGCAGCATATAAGGACTGATAGTACTGGCAGAAAGCATCAGCAATCTCCTGGGGCCTGGTAAGGATCAGACCCCATGGATCTGGCTGGAGAGAGTGTATGGCCATCTTTGCCTCAGACCGATGGCGACACAAGGCCAGAAGCCTCCTGGCTCTTTCCCCAGGCTCCAGATAGTGCAGTCTCATGTGTTGAAGAACGAGATCGACCTGTTCTACCTGAAGACCATAATATTGGGCCCTCGGGGTACTAAACTAGCACCATTTATCAGAGTCCATGGTGGCAGAAAAGGAACCCTCAAGGACTCTAATCTGCTGGAGCAGGCTATCCATCTTACCCACCCTCTCTTTTTTCCGGATTGTAGTGAGTGTGATAAATTCCCCCTGCACTGCACATTTCACAGCACCCCACAGCATATGCATAGCGGAAATAGAACCCTTGGTCAGAAGAAAATTCCGAAGGAAGGTTTTGACTGCTGCCAAGATATCCGGATCCCTAAGCAAGGTGGAGATAAGCTGCCACATGGAATGCCGCTCTTCCAGCCCATACAGGGTATGATCTAATGACACTGCAGTGTGGTCAGAGACCACCATGGGCTGTATATCACAGGCCTGCGGACCAGCCACAATAGATGTACTAATAAGAAAGTAATCGATTCTGGACTGCAAGGCATGTGGTATGGAGTAAAAGGTGTATTGTCGCACAGAGTGGTGTAAAAGGTGCCAAGGCTCGACCAGACTGGCAACATCAAGCAGGCCACGCAAACCCTGCTGCCCTGAGGAAAGCCCCTTCCTGGAGGCCCCAGACCTATTAAGGTCCGAGTCACAAACCAAGTTTCAATCACCCACCAGAACCAGTGGTAGATGCATGAATGGAGCAAGCTGGGACAGGAGGCTGGCAAAAAACTGAGGTGAGTCAGCATTAGGACCATACACCGAACCCAATACCAGCGCCAACAGTTCCAACCTACAGTGCAAAAAAGCAAAGCGGCCCTCTGGATCCCAAATCTCCTACAGCAGGTCAAAAGAAACCCTCCTATCTATTAAAATAATCACATACCCTCTTTTATTACTGACACATTCTCAAAACACATGCCCCATCCATTCTCTTCAAAAAAATAGAGAGTGTCATCCCTGCGTAAATGAGTTTCTTGTAACAAGGCAACACTAGGTTGCAGCTTCTTAAGATTCCTTAGGATCATATAATATTTCCTCTTTTCTTGGGCACCCTTGACATTCCAAGAAACAAATCTATAATTATGTATCATGAATACAATACAAATGGGCCATATAAGCCAAGTAACATATAAGCTGCAAAAACACAGTAGAAGCAAAACCTCATGGTGCGCTCTAGGCCCCCTACCACCACCACCCACTAACTCAGCCCCAATACAGATATCCACCAGCCCATTACAACTATATACAGACCCACCCCCCCAACACAAAACCTTAAACACCCCACACAAGAAAAAAAAACTCCCAAAAGAGAACCACAGTTTCAAAATACAGAGCTTAAGAAACAATCCCGGAAACCAAAATCAGACCCCTGGTCCCAAGGACCGACCTCTCGCAGTATTCCCACCCATGATGTGTGCACTGATTCTTCACAGAACCCCCAACCCCCTCCCTTCTGCCTACCTGCATAAAGAACATGACTATTATGAAAACCAAACCATCCCCAAAGACCTACAACAAATACATTTTACATCCCTCAATAATAGCAAAAAGTTAACAATAAGCTAGCAATATGAAAACATGCAATCCCCAATCAAACAGTCCTAGGAGGAGGTCAACAGAGTGAATTAAAGTCCATGCTGCAAATATGGAAAGGACCCAAAAAAAAGAAGGAAGAGACAAAGTCGACATTCTGAGATAAACTCTCAGAGAACAAAAAGTTTGAAACTTTAGTCCTTCTGGATAGTATGTATAAAAGGACTGGAGGTGGCCAGGGAAAGTCAAATCATCCCAGTGAGAGTTGTTTTTTCTTCAAGCCACCAGAATACAGAAGCTTGGGGGAGGAGATGTGACCACAGAAAAGTTCACTTAATAGATATGAACACCCCAAAATTCCTTCACTTTCAGCCGCAGTAAACATGAACAATGCAAAGGCACAAGGTGACAACTCCAGCACGCTGATTAAAAACACCTCCTTCTTCGCTCTGACAGATCAGATAGCAAGCAGAGATGACACAAAGTGCAGACATAAGACTTCTCACTGGTTGCAATGAAAATCAAAAGCAGACGTCAAGAGTCCCAAAAGTCCCAAGCTGGCGTGTCAATGGATATGGTGCAGCTCTCATGAGGGGCAGGTACAGCTGAACATAGAATGCTCCAGCCACAGCTCAGAGGAGGAAGATGGCCACCCGAGTAAGCAGCAGGGCTCCCCTAAGCCATCAATTGCCCCATTACAGAAGATAGTCAGCAAACAAATAAAACCATAGCACGAGGCCCCTCAGACCCCCAAACACCCCCCCCCAGCCATAGTCAGTCCTCACAGAAAAACTCCCAAAACATGAAAAAAATCACTCAGTCCCCTGGGAATGAATCCTTCTAAGTCGTGATAACCTCGCTTGAACAAATCGAGGGAATAGGTGCTTAAGGTCCACTGCTGCTTGCTGTGCAGTATCCAGGGAGTGCCACTGACCATCATGTTGAATGTGAAGAACAGCAGGATAGCGAACCCTAAAGGGTCCACCTGCAGCAATCAGCTTGGTCACAAAGGGATGGTAGGCTGCCCACTTCAAACACACAGACTGGGGCAAATCCTGACCAACATGAACCTTATGCTCTTCCCACAAAATGTCTTTAATATCCCGCAGCTTTTAGAGGATAGGTGTTTTGTGCAAATAGTTCAGCAACTTGAAGATCAGAGGTCTAGGATGAGCATCCGGGGGGGGGGGGCACAGGGCAAAGTGAGCAATGCCCCCTCTCCACCACAGAATTGTTGTAAGAATTTTATGGCCTCAGTACCTGCTTCCTTCTCAGGCAGGCTGAAAATCATTAAGTTATTGCACTGGTTGCGCACTTCTAAGTCTTCCAGCCGGTCTTCAGCTTTGCAGAGCCTTTGTCGGAGTGAGACAACCTCTGGTTCCAGTTTGGTATGCAAGTCATCCAAGGATGAAATTTGGGCCTCTGAATCTGAGACTCAGGTAGTTAGGGAGTCCATGGAATTTCATAGGTGCTGGAGCACGCCAGTGAGTGTGAGTAGCGTGTCCTTAATAGGACCCATTTTCTTGAGAAATTTCTCTTCAGTAAGCATGGAGCCCAGCTGTGGGCCTTTTCATGCTGATGCGGCCTGCGGCTTAGACTGCTTTGAGGACCTCTCCATCTCTGGCGTCGGTGGTGGGTGTGCCACAGCATAGGATTCTTCATTTCTGACTAGGCGTGCATTTTTAAGAATTCCATGGAGCTGACAATGAAGGCCTTCCCTGATGGTAAGAACTCTTTGAGGACAGAATAAAAAAAGAAAAAGTGGCTAAAAAATAAGTAAATAGGCTATAGCTGGAAAGAGGGAGCACACGGGAGTTGTTGCTCTTTAGGTAGCCATCACGTGACCCATGGACACAGCACCATCTTTGCTCTTCTAGAGTTTACCAGCTAAATCCAAAAAGCTTTTGACCATGGTCACTTAGTGGGGTCAATTTACAGTGACCTCACTAAGGCATTCAACTTGGTCAATCACACTCTCTTTCTTGAGTCTCTTCATGCCGTTATTATCGATGGTAGTACAGTGGTCTGGTTTAAAGACTACCTAGAGGATAGATCCCAACAAGTAAAAATCTGTGGTGCTCTATCTTCCAGCCAACATGTCCACTCAGGAGTTCCACAAGGCTCCATCTTGGGCCCCCTACTATTCAGCCTTTTTCTTAACTCCCTCCCTCAAGTTTGCTCTGGTAATCTTCTCCTATATGCAGATAATGCAGTGTTATTCTTCAGCTATTCAGAACCACTATCGCTAGATAGAAGCTTACAAGATAACTTTGAAACAGTAGAAACCTGGTTCGCACAGCATAAACTGAATATGCATTATAAAGAAACAAAGTCCATGCTCTTCACTAGCTTCTATATAATAAACTAAAATCAGCCCCACTATTTATCTTCAACAAGATCAACATCCCTATCAAGCAGGTTCACGCCTTTAAATATCTTGGTGCAACTCTCAACAGTACCCTGTCTTTCAAAGAACATGTCAGCATAGTTTCCAAGGTGGTTAACTCCAGATTAGAGATCTTCTACAGACACAGGCGCAGTATAATCCAAGAAGCACTCCAAAACAGCTGTCACCAGCTCAGTGCTCTCAATAGTTGACTATGGCTTAGTCATTTATGGCTCTGCCTCTGTCACAGCACTTAAAAGGGTACGTACCGCACTCAATAAATTTTGTTGCCTGGTCTCAGGTGTCCATAAACACACCCATATGTGAGACTTATATATCATGACCAAATGGTTGCAATTCAAAGGCAGGATCACATATCATACCTGCTTGTATGTGAAAAAAATAAGCTTGGGCCTTACTCCCTCCATCCAACTCCCAGCACTTCCCCACACACACACCCTACTTGCATAGCACTAGGTGTGCAACAAGACATGCATTCCAGCTCCCCTTTTGCCAAACCTAGCAAGCCCAATGATCATTTAGTTTCCAGCACCTAGTTGGCTAAATGGTCTCCCCCTGGATATACTAGAAGTGCCCAGGCTTGGTTCATTCAAGCATCTACTAAAACAATATCTGACTGTGCTCAGCAACTGCGATTGTCCTGCATAACCATCCTACCAATATGGCCCTTCACCTCTCTGGCACTAGCACTATTGTGCCCTCTTAACTGTCTGTCCCACCCACTTTCCTTTCCCTTCTCTAGCCCATCCCACACCCCTCCTGCCACTGTCTACCCCTTATCTCCGCCTCCACCACCACATTTTTCATTCCCTGTCTCTCCTCCTATTATTACCTCTCCGTGTCACCTTACTATACCTGCACACGTCTTCCTCCTTCATTGCCTAGCTGGTGCCATACAATTGTCCCTCTGTGGACAGCTGTACCCCCATGCACCTTCCACTTACTGCCCCATCAGTTTAATGTCTCATGGATGACACTGTTGTCACTTCTACCTTGCCCCATTTCACTTATTTTGTGGCATTAGTGACTGTTTCAGTTTACTCTGCTCTGACAAGGGCATCTGATTGTTAGCACTCTCTGGTCCTTGGTCCACTAGGTGCCCGCTGACTGAAGCAGTTGCAATAATGTCATTGCCTAGAATGTTCATTTTATATTGCTTGCTATTTGATACTTGTGACTGCTTCCAATCTCCTTTGCTTGACAAGGTCATCCTATTGGCTGCTCCTTCTAGCCCTTTAGCCAGTTGAATCGCACAAATGGGTATGTCTGTAGCACCTGTGGGTCATGTCTTCACTAAAATATCTCTTACATTATTAACCTTTGTAATTGTAACATGTAAGCATAGTAGATATGTTAATTAGTTCACTGTTCATATTGTACTGTTCAGTCTGACGTGGAACCTCTGTAAAAGAGTCTTTGACTCATAGGTATTGTATTCCGAGAATTTAATAAAATAAAATAAATATAAAATTAAAATAAATAAAACAAAATTTTTGTAGTAGGATTGCAGAGGTTATAGTGCCGCTGTATAGTTCATATGTTAGACCATTACTGAACTATGGAAGCCTTGTGTGGGGTCCACATCACGAGGGCGGTATCAATAAAATTGAAAAAATTCAGAATCATACTACTAAATTGATATAGAATCTAAACACTATACCGTACAATGATCGCCTCCAGAAATTAAACCTAATGGCTCTTGTAACTAGAAGAATATGGGAAGACCTACTTCTATGCTATGATATAACGGAAGACAACTACTTGCTAAATGAATTAAACCTGGATTTCAAAAGTGACAGAATGAGCACTAGGGGGCACCCTCTACAACTAAGACCTAAAAATTATTTTTTGTTTTTGTAGCCTCCCATTTCTCTGAGTCGGCCTTTCCTTCAGGCCACCTATGGTCTCTCCCCACTGCTTACTTGTGCCCCCGCCCATTGCCACTGTCCATCACCCAAAATGGCAGCCACCATCAGGGTAACCCGGTAAAACTCTTCACTAGACGAGTTCTCTGCCTCTGCAGAAGAAGGCGTCGGTTGGAGCAATCCAGCGCAACTAACTACTTGGCCCCTTGGGTGCTGCAGAGGTGGTCTCTGGGGCCCAACCAGGGCATTTGTGGTGGCAGATGGACCAGATGGCATCATCCAGTTGAGCTGAGGAGAGTTTTCCCTCTTTTCTCCCTGGGGGCGTAGTGCGCCATAATGCTTAGGCATGCGCCGACATCTGCCACCCCCCTTGTCAGTCAATCAGCATGCTGCTATACCTCCGGTCTCCACCAGAAGTCAGCAGGCACCAGACCACATCCCCCCCCGGAGAAGGTGAGCGGTCATTGTATGGTCAAGCCTTCTCCCCCGGCGGTCCCTCCAGTGACCCAGGTTCATTCCTGAATCCGGGTCGCTAGTGTCACAGGCAGAAATCCAACCGCTGCACCAACAGGCTGGCAGACCTAAAAAAATTTAATGCAAATAAAAGGAAGGCATTCTACACACAGAGGGTAGTGAATCCTTGGAATCAGTGCCATTAGAGGTTATAACAAGCAGAAATAAGAATTAATTCAAGAGAAAACTAGATTCATATATCTTGGAGGGTAACAGTATGACATATGTGTAAAATGACAGGAGCTAACATGGGCTCACTGCCTCCTCAGCTCCATACACCTTAATATGAACCTTAGTATGTGGTGAAACAACTTCTGGCCTGCAGCCTCTTTCTACCAGTGTCTCTCAAGGATCTATTCTTTGACCCCTACTTTTTAGTATTTTTGTCAACAAGGTACCTGAGGTCTGTGCCCACTCCAAAGTACTGCTGTACACCAACAACAAAGTTATCTTCACCCCCATCATGATCCAAAGTCCCTGAATGGCAACCTGCAATCGGAGTTCATCAGGGTCTATAGATGGTTCTACACAAATAGGCTGGTCATCAGTGCCAAGAAAACCAAATCCCTCCTGTTTGGCAGCACTCATGCCCTTAAGTGTTGCCCCAAGCTGCACATCACAACTCCATCAGGGGTCCTCATTGAACAAGTTCAGGTCTTCAAATATTTGGGCATGCACATTAATGAGTCTTTGTCCTCTGTGTCAACCTCAATAAAGCCCTATTCTGCTGGAGAACCTTTCATGTTCAGCTGTTCCCAGGTATTAGTAACCTCTTTTCTGTCATCAGAAACAACTACAGAATTCAATCCATGGTGAACCACAAACTGCTCCTGCCTTTCAGAAAAACTGCACTTGTTCAGCACTGTTTTGTGGCTAGAGCAGCTGGAATCCTGAACTCCCTGCCCTGAGCTATTACCACTCTTCTCAACCTCTCACCCTTCAAGTCCAAGTAACCATTTACCTTTTCCAGAAACTCCATTGCTTGTAAGCCTAGACCTTATCCTGCCATTGTCTTGTCTCAGTTGCCTGAAACTCTCTCTCTTCTTGTCCTATCCATGTTGTTGTTGCAGTTGCTTGATGTTTTACCCCACTTACAGAACAGCTGCAATTATGTGGTTGCCTATCATATACTGTATCAATGTGTTGTCTGTTACAGTGACCTGTTGCTATATGTAATCTTTTCTGACTTGGACACCTTTGAAAAAGGGCTTAGGATCAGTGGTCATCTAAACACAATAAATCAATCAATAAATAAATCATTGGATACCCCAGTCCTACAATCCTTTTTGTGAATCACATTAATGCAGTGGAAGAAGATAACTGGTTTCACATACACTAATAGGCTACCACCATGTATGAAGAAATATATGATGAATATTTCTATGTGGACAGGAGCCCAACCATTTACATAGTTAGGGTTCAACTTAAAGCAACAAAAGAGGGGAAATGTGGCATTAGGTTTTCTAACACTAACTCCCCTCTCAAATCATAGTTCAAATCATAGTTTATTTCTAGTGCGCTTTTCAGATATCAAAGTGCAGCACATAAAAACATCCAAGCAGTAAAAGGACAAACCCACACAAGCAACCACAGATAGCCAGCATTAGGTAAGACAAACAACATACAACTATTTCCAGATGACACAAATGCAGTAGCACTGATTCACTACCTTCGTGGATTTGTGGCATGCAGACTACAAGACATATATATTTACTCGACACTGCAGATCGAAATTCAGGATACTCAGATTACAGAGAAGGATCTTGGATTTAGAAGTGAGTAGCCATCTGGGAACAAGCAGCCACCAGACAGTGTGGTTCACAATAAACACAATTATGGAGTCAAGCCATACAAAAGCAAGATACTAGACTTTCGGGTGGCTGACCTTGCCAGAATGGGAGAGTGCCTAAGGAATGCACTAGCAAAATGGCAGGAAAGGGGGGTGGAGGAACAATGGGGCAAAATATAACCTGCCATCACAGAGGCAAAAAGCCTTTGTGTGAAGCAAATAAACAAAACAAAACAAAGGACAAAACCACAATGGTTCTCAAAAGAGGTGTCCAGGAAGGTTTGTGAGAAAAAGATAGCATTCAGAAAGCATAAGGAATCACATAAGGAGCAGGAAAGAGAACTCTGTCAGATAAAGTAGAAGGAAATGGGTAAGGCAGTTAGAAGAGCAAAGGCCCAAACCAAGGAAAAGATAGCCAACTCAGTTAAAAAGGGGGATAAAACCTTTATAGGTACATTAGTGAGCAAATAAAGACCAAGGGAGGGATAGTGAGGCTTAATAAAGGGGATGGGGTGGGCAGAGGGTGACAGTGAAAAGGCAGAGATACTGAACAAATACTTTTGTTTAGTATTCACAAAAGAAGAGGAGGGGGACATACCTAAACCAGACAAGAGAAACACTCTGGATGGAGGAGTTGATACCAGTCCATTCACAGAAGAAAGGGTCCTGAAAGAACTCTTAAAACTCAAGGTGAACAAGGCAATGGGGCCTGATGGGATTCACCTCAGAATTCTGAATGAACTGAGGGGAGAACTAGTGACACCACTGACTACCCTTTTTAACAAATCATGGGAGGATGGTGTGGTACCTGAGGCCCGAAGGAAGGTGGATATGATTCCCCTTCACAAAACTGGGAGCAAGGCAGAGGCAGGAAACTACAAACTGGTTAGTTTGACCTCAGTGCTAGGGAAAATGATGGAATCACTTCTGAAAGAAAGAATTGTTGAGTACCTAGAAGCTCGCAGGGCACAGGACCCAAGGCAGCATGGATTTACAGCAGGAAGATTATGTCAGATTAATCTAATAGACTTCTTTGACTGGGTGATTAAAGTAGTAGATCAGGGAGGGTCTGTGGACATGGCCTTTATAGACTTTAGCAAGGCATTTGACACAGTCCCACACAAAAGATTAATAAACAAGTTAGCCACCCTGGGAGTGGGTCTCAAGGTGGTAGCTTCGGAAAAGAACTTGCTGGACAACTGGATGCAGAGGGTAATAGTAAACGGAGTCCACTCCAAAGAAAGAGGGCTTACTAGCAGGGTACAACAGGGTTAAGTATTAGGGGTGGTCCTCTTTAATGTCTTTATAAGTGACATTACAAAGGGACTGGAAGGAAAAGTATGCCTCTTTGCAGATTACAGAAAGATCTGCAACAGGGTTGATACACAAGGGGGTGGAAAGGATGAGCAGGGACTTGGCAAGGTTGGAGGAATGGTTAAAAGTATAGCAGCTTAGGTTCAATGCAAAGAAGTGCAAAGTAATGCACATGGAAAACACAAACCCAGTGGAAGAGTACACAGTGGGGGGGCACTAACAGCAACAACAACAAAAATGGAAAAGGACCTGAGTGTAGTCATATCAGATGACCTAAAGGTAGGCAGGCAATGTGAGAAGGCAGTAAGGAGGGCTGGGGGATATTGGGATGCATAGGGAGAGGCATCACCAGTAGAAAACAGGAAGTTATCATCCCTCTGTACAGAGAGTTGGTGAAACCCAATCTGGAGTACTGCCCCATCTCCGCAAGGACATAGAAAGGATGGAGGCAGTCCAGAGGAGGGTAACTAAAATGGTGCAGGATCTACACCAGAAACCATATGAAGAGAGACTAAAGAAGATTAATATGTATACCCTTGAGGAAAGGAGGGAGAGGGGACATAATAGAAACTTTTAAGTACCTTAAGGGAATCAACAAAGTCCAAGAGGGTTGCATCTTTCAGAAAAAGAGATGTGCATGCACAAGGAGGCATATTGTGAAGATGGGGGGGGGACAGCTCACGGACAATGTGAAGAAGTATTTTTCACAAAGAGGGTGGTGGACGCATGGAACAGCCTTTCTGAGGAGGTAATGGGATCAAAAACTGTGGGGGAATTCAAGAATGCATGGGACAGATCATATAAGGCAATTCTAGTGGGGGATAGGAGGAAGTAGACTGTTGGTTAACTAGGATCTGCAGCTTATCCAATAGGTAGGAAAATGGGCAGACTGGGTGGGACACATGATCCTTATCTGCCATTGAAGTCTATATTTCCATGTAACTCAGCTTCAGTGTGCCAAAGCACAGGCTCCTGCAGTTACAGATATAAATCCACAATACCCACATTACAAGATTTTTTTTTCTTTGGTCTGCAGAAGTGCAGGCCCATAAGGGGCCAGTGCTTCTGTAGCCTTAGGTACTCATGCACACTGTAAGATATATACGCACTTGATGAGCCTGTGTTTCTGCAGCCACAGACATTAGACTGTGCACACACTTACCTCTTGACTGTTTTAGCACATAAGCCGCAAAATCCATGATACCAAAACTGCAAAAGTGGTTCTGTATGCAGAAGTGCAGGCCCATGTAGGGTCTGCACCTCTTCAGCCACAGGTGTATGATATACACACCAACGTCTGACTCCAGAAAGACAGGCCCTGTGGGGACTGACATTGTGCAGATGGAAATACTGTTGCAATGTTGGTACAGTATCATTGTTTCAGCATGGGATCTTCATGGGGGTAACAGGTTTCAGGGACTAAAACTGCAACAGTATTTCTGTCTGCAGAAGCACAGGCCCCTGTGGGGACATGTTCCTCTTCAGCCACAGCTGTAAAACATACAGATTGACTACTGGCTCCAGAAGGGCAGATCTCTGTGGGGTATGCCACTATATAGAGGGTTGCAATGTGGGTATCATGGTTTCAGCAGCAGATCTATAAATTGTTCAAGGAAGCAGCAGGTTTTCAGATATGCAGCTGAATGTAGAAAACCATGCAGTAGCATATCATGCTATCTAGTGAGGTACCTTGTACAGTGTACAGTGTACATAGGTACCTCTGTCTGCAGAGGTACTGGCCCCATAAGGCCTTCTGTCTGCAGAACACACTGTACAACATACACATACAGGTATGACTGGATAAGCACATTTCTCCTGTGTGGGTTCTGTGCTCATGTAGCCACAGATACAAATCCACAAAGGTTACACGTCAGTGCTATTGCATTTGTGTCATCCAGAAGCAGTTGTATGTTGATTGTCTTACTTGATGATGGCTGTCTGTGGTTGCTTGTGTGGGCTTGTCCTTATACTGCTTGGGGGCATGGGGAGTTAGTGTTGGAAACTCTAATGCCACAGTTCCCTATTTTTGTTGCTTTAAGTTGAACTCTAACTAGTACATTAACACAGTTTTTGCAATTAATTATATTTCTTCTTGAAATAGTGGAACTGTGTCATCGTTCATGGAGGTCCCTTTGGAACATAAATGAACAAATCTGTCTGACTGCAGCTGTAGATGCACAGAACCCAAAGCACCAAATGTGGAGTCCATCAAGGAATAGGTCCTGTGCCCAGTAAGGAGTCCTCCTGGGAGTGGAAGTGCATTGCCCTGTGGGCCCTGCACTTCTGCTCCTAGTGAGGTGTCAATCTAGCTACATAAGCACAGGGCCCCCTGGGTTTGTGCTTCTGTGTGACTACAGATGAAGACATGCAGGGCCCTCTGGACCCTGCACCAAGTTAGGAGTCCGTCTGGATGCAGAAGCACAGTACTCTTCAGGCTCTGAGCTTCTATATGGCTACAGATGCAGATGTGCAAGTGTGCCAAATGTTGAGTGATGAAAAACTACTGATCACATAGGGTCAGTGGCCACATACAATGTATAGGGCCTACAGGCAGACTGGATGGGCCCAGCAGTCCTTATCTGCTTTCAATTTCTTTGTTTCTATGTTTCCATCAGGCTATAGAAGCACAAAAACATTTCAACATTCACTCAAAGAGTGTTCATTTTTCCATATTTGTACACCAAATATTTAACATAACATTTTTATGACCTCATATCATGAACCTGATAAATGAAACTGTTCAAATTCCAACCAAAACATCATTTTGAGCCAGAAGTGTAAAAACACATTTTGGCTGGGATTTGAAAAATGGCATTTGTCACGTTCATGAGGTGGTGTGAAAATGGTTATGTTGAAAATTTAGGTCAAAATATTAAACATTACCAAACTTAAGAGAGAGGGCAGAAACATTTCAATGAATGCTCATAACATTGATTTTAAATATTTTGACCGCAAATTTTAAACATTGCCTTCTTATCCCCCACCTCATGAACCCACTGGGTGAAAATTCTCAAATCCCAGATGAGATATCATTTTGCATCACCAGTGCAAAAATAGGTGTCAACCAGGATTTGAGAAATGACAGCTGTCATGTTCTTGAGGTGGTGTGAATAAATGGCTATGTTGAAAATTTGAGGTCAAAATATTGAAAATTAGCAAAAGGTGTGCATTGAAAAATGTCAGTGTATGCTCATAATGTTGTTCCTTTTTTTAATTTTACCCCAAATTTTGAACATATACTTCTTATCACCCCAGCTCATGAACAAATGCAAAGAAAAGTTCAAATCCCTCCTGAAATGTGATTTTGCACAGTGATAAGAAATCACCTTTCAGGATGGATTTTAATAATTTCACAGCCTTTTTTCATGAGGCAGTGTCCCAAAAAGGCCATATTAAAAACTGGAGTAAAAATATTAACAGCTATTAGCCAGTGTGGTACTTGTGAAAATAAAAGAAAGCTGAGGAGGAATCTGTTCCAACAGTGTGATGAATGCGATGGCTAAACGTTGAAATGATAGCTCATGCACCACTACTTTTTCTTGCAATATATTTTTTATTTTTAATTGTCAGCTAATACTGTTATCAATGTGTCATGGAGAAAACTCCACTTCTTCAGGCTAAGCTTTACTCCCAAAAATCATTTCTTTAGTGTACAGTCAAGAAAACAGTTTCATAGTCTGTCAATATTGCATAGGTTGTGGTACTGGAACTAAATTTATAAAATTACAACTGGTAATATCTTTAAATAATTATTCAATATATAACTCTATAAATCCATGTAAGTCTATGGACCCAATTCATGAAGAGTTGCATCTGCTGCAAGTACCAGCCATTCCTGAATCGGGCTGCATGGTGCCAAACAGCTTTGGCACAGCTGCACTAAATGAAAGCATTAAAGAAGCATTGAAAACCTACCTTTTTAACAAAGCTTTTAATGATTGTTAATTATTTTAATCTTGTTTTAAATATTTATTGTTTTATGTAGTTTATAAAGGTGCCTTGGTTTAAGAAAGGTGCCTTAAATAAATAAAGAATGTTTGATGATGATTATTTGATTGATTGTGGATAATGCAGGGCTTGGTGCCAGCCCTACATCATCCTTCATGAATTGAAACCTATGAGTCAATGTAAAGCCTCTGTCACAAAAGTTTTAGAAGGTTGAAGTTGTTCATAATGATCCACATTTTTCCAATATAATTCAATAGAAAAAATACTTTAATATATTTCTAAGAAGTGTTATATCATTCATTTGGGATCCACAATGCCACATTGACAATTTCTTGTTGACGCAACATTTCCCCGACACCACTACATCGACCACAATTGTGATCAGGATGATGCCGGCAAGATAAATCTTGTTTTGCAAGGGGCTGCATCCCCCTGCACCCCCTATGGTCATGGAGGGGGCTGTGCCCTCAGCAACCCCTACTAAGGATTCTCAACTCTGAGATGGAGCTGTGTCAGGGATGGGGTGAAGGACCTGGGGGAAGGGTGCCAGGGTCCCAGGCAGACTTTACTGTGATGTGGTGATGTTGTCAGTATCGACCATGGCACTGTAAAGTTGTCACTGTAGCGATGGTATACCATTCATTTGCACCATGGCCACATTGATGCTGTACACCTGTTAGGAACATAGAAGCCTAAACCATAATGACTCCATCAGAACAGCAATATTTAATTTGTTACTTAATTTTTTGATATTTGTAATTCCATCTCTGCTCACCTATTGTTCATTATACTTAGGGTAATAAAGCTGCTATATTGAAACTGTTAGAGATTTCCCTTAAAACAACAAGATTATAAAAGATTTTAGATTGCAGAAGTAGATTCTGGATTGTATAGATAGTAAACAATAAAATGGGACACAAAAGATCTGAAAACTCTACACCCAAGCTACCTGTTCATCTAGGGCAATCTTTTGGCAGCAAATACAGTCCCACCCCATTTATCTGAACCTGCTGGGGACATCCAATTCATTCAGATATGCAGGAGGTTGGATAAACAAGTGCGATTATAAAATAAGTCAAACGGTAGTGCCCATAACAAATGGCTATGCTGTCAGTACTGTACAGTACAGTATAGTAATTGCAAGCAGAAACAAGTGCTTTAGTTGCAAGTTACAGATGTAACATGTTTATTAACAACATGATTTTAAAATAACATCTTTATTAAATGCAGAAGTAAAAATATTTAACTATAACCAAGAACAAGCACTAAGTGCCATGTGTTAAGCACAAAAATGCACTGAAGGTTTACTTAGAAACAAATCTTTTACAGACGTTTGTTTAAAGGAGTCATACTTTTTCTTAACAGCACGCTGCCTAAGTTGACGCAGCAGCATTACCTGTACTGGGTCGAAGTCCACCTGGCTTTCGGCACACAGAACGCATTTTTCGAAGCATTCAACTCCTCTGCATGTGTTGGCATAGTGGGAGGTTGCTCTTTCAGTTCTGCATCATTTTCTGCCTCTGACTTAGAATTCAATGGTCTTGTAATGAGCTCTAAGATCCCCTCATCTGAGAACTCCTCATGGTCCTGCTCGTCTTTGTCTGAGACTAGCCACAGCAGAATGTCATGTTCAGAGGGAGGGTCAGAGAGTGTGGCTGCCAGCTTTGCGATCTCAGCTGTTGACAAGCTGTCAGGCTCATCTGTGGTGCCTGGGGGGTTATGGGGGTCAGTTTCAGCATTCTCTGACCGAGGGGTTTTGATTCCAGATTTGAGCCAGGATTTCTGAATTGATTCCAGTCGCAATGCATCCCATGCCTCGGCCGACATGTAGACAACGTCTTTTAGGTTAATCCCCCTCATGATATCAACCAGTGATGACTGGGCATTGTCTTCAGCCAAAACGGTCTGCAGCAATTTATTGCGGTAAGCCCGCTTTAAGTTCTCAAGAACACCCTGGTCACAGGACTGCAGATTGGAGGTGATACTCACTGGCAAGAAGGCACACTTAATGAAACCATTCCATGTTCTTACATCAGGAATCTCTGGGTGTGCAGGGGAATTGTCAATGAGAAGCAGGGCTTTTAGATGCAGCCCCTTAGACCACAGTTAAACTTTGACTTGTGGAACGAAGCTGTCTGTGAACCAGCACTGGAAAATGTT
The DNA here is from genome assembly GCA_016271365.2 of Neoceratodus forsteri. Classification (NCBI taxonomy): domain Eukaryota; kingdom Metazoa; phylum Chordata; order Ceratodontiformes; family Ceratodontidae; genus Neoceratodus; species Neoceratodus forsteri. The sequence goes on along the minus strand of CM057458.1, from coordinate 996,347,627 downwards.
GTCCATCATCCAGGTACTGTGTTGTGCCTCATACAGCACTGGCAAAGTCTGCATTTTCATGTGCTTAAAACAACTCGGTACTTGCGATTTGCCAACAATAACCAGTCTCAATTTGTGCCCAGCTGTATTCACAAACCCCAACACTGTGACCTGGTCTTTATGTTTTTTATAGCCGGGTGCATCTATTTCAAGCCCTTGAGCAAGTGTTCTTTCAGGTTGTCCACACCAGTACAGACTGGTCTCATCTACATTGAATAGTTGCTCTGGCACCAATCCTTCAGTTTCAATTGTCTCGAGCAGCTGCTGGATGAAGGGCTCTATAGACTCATCAGGCGCACTGAGTCTTCTGCCTTATTCCATGTCAGCGTTTAAAGCGAGTAAGCCAACCCTCACTGGCACAAAACTAATCACTGCTGCCAAGGTGCTGATGATATTGGAGCACCTTCTCATTTAAAATCTGGCCAGAAATCGCCATACGTTTTTCTCTCTCTCCTGTCTGAACCAAAGGGACACAGCAGCATCTAGCTGCTCATCGCTGCAAGACTGCATGTTTTTTCCTTTTTCTGAGCCCACAGCCAAGTCCATGCTGCCAGCAAAATCATGCAGCTTGCCTTTGGCATATTTTATATCACTTATCATGGACTTCCCCACTCCATACTCCTCTGCTAAGACAAATGCCCACTCACAATGCTCCAGGTGCTCCACAATGCAGATTTTCTATGTGACTGTTAACAGAACCCACTTTCATTTACCAGAAGGGGACTCCATTGTAGCAAGTGATTTGAACACCAGACAGCAGTCTTTTGAAGCCCAGCACCTGTATCTAATTAACAGCTGTAAGTGCTCCAATTAGCAATCTAGATACATTGGGTATAAACCATGTATAAACCTCGATTTCATTAATGAGCTGTTAACAGCTTGACACTTGTGAATGTGGGGGACATGATTATGGTTCATTAGACAGGGAAGGTCAGATTAAGGGGAGGGGTCAGATAATCGAGAGGGGACCGTACCAGTGTTTATCTCTGCATCAAGGTGGACAAATTGAGCCATCCCCTTGGGGGTCTGACAGGTATCCTTTAGGGATCTGTAATCCCCCCTTGGCCCCAAACCCACCTCCAAAGGAAACTTTTCCTCCTTGCCTTCCATCCACCCACCATGTTCTCCAAACTTCCAGGAGAAGCAGCACTCAGTGCTCGGCAGAACCAACACAGAGACTCTAATCCATGCTGGCTATGTTCCTCCAGCTCTCCCTCCAAAACTGCATCTTGAGACTATTAGAAGCATTATATTGTGACCCCACACCTGCTCCAAAAGGACACTTAGCTAGGTGTAGACTCAGGTACTGGCAGGTACCACTTGTGATATTTGAAATACTTCATTTGGCTTGGGGGTGCGAGGCCTGATCACATCAAGATCTCAAAGACTTTCAAAGTACATGGCTATACTGTCTCAGGCCTTTCTCATTACTCAGCTGGACCATGGGTAGAATTTTCTCCAGGGCTCCAGCAGAAACATACAGGCACCAAAGTGCCATGCCTAAGGCTAACTGGCAAGGCAGGAGCCATCCGAAGTATCATACTGCATACATTGGGGGGGGGTGCAGGGGAAGAACTGCTTATGCACTTTATTGCTAGCTCACCAGCAATGAGTGCTACCCAGACTTTAATGTAAATTATGACACTTTCAAAGAGTACAATGGTCACAGAACACACGGAACCCCAAGGGCAAGGGCATGACACCAGATAGGTAGCAGAACCGCATACAGACTTATAGTACCTGAGTCTACAGTGTGGCTTAAAAACAATATTATCCAGCTATGAAGTTCTATTTAGTCCACAGATCTATTAGTTAAGGGATCTGACTTCTTAGCAGAGTGTTTCAGATGCTTAAATACAGATGTGTCAGCCATGATGAAGTGCAGTAATTTGCAGTAATGACATGTCACAAAAGTCCTGAATGACAAAAAGGCTTAATTGCCATTGGCTCACAATGGCCCCTGCAGTAAGTATGTATGTCTTGTATAGCCTCCACAGCTTGTCCATATCCTTGGGCTTTAGGGGAACCTTTGCTGGATTTTGACCAAGTTTTTTGAGACAACATGGAGGACTGTGTCTCTACAGGGGCATGAGGTGCTAGCTTGCTCACTTTGATTCTTTCTTTCTCCAAAGCAGCCAAATCAGCTTCTGCCAAGTCAAAAGCAAGGGGATCACCTTTGAGGTACACAGTCATCTGGGCAGGATAGGGATTTCTGAAATGAATGTTATGCTGCTTCGGAGCCTTCGTGATAGGTATATAACATTTCCTCCGAGGTAGTACTGGAGTTGAAGAATCATTGTCACTATAGATAGGGGAGCCCTGATACTGACTTGATTTCTGCTGCCACACTGTATGTGGAACTGTTTCCTTCTCTGAAAAGTGAAGAAATCAGACCACTATTGAATAGGGCCTGGCATCTGGTCTGGGCTTTGGTCCCAGTGCATGGTGCACTTGTTAAGTTTCCCACATAAGAGTAGAGGGCAACTGAAGGATAGATTTAAAGAACTCTAGTATAAATGCTAACATGCTAGTTGCTTCAGAACCCTCAGGGATGTTGTATAGCCAAAGGTTATTCTGACGGACCCAGCACTCTGCTTCAGTGGCTCTTTGTAGGGCTTGCACAGATTCATGGGGCAGGAGAAGGGCATGCTTGGTAGTGTCAAAGTGGGTGTACTGAGTGGTGAGCTGGTCATCAATCTATTTAGGTCTTTTCTGTATTTTCCTGATATCAGTCCTCAATGCCTGTGTTGTTAATTTCATTTCTTGTCAAAAGCTTCAGATTTCTGAGAGCATATGTGTAACCCCTCAGGGGGCACTACCCTTAGGGTTACTACCCCTGCCTGTCTCCACTGAGACAGGGTGAGGGGCCCAGATCCATTGACGGGTGCCTCCACCCAGAGGTCAGGGTTAATACTGTTGAGATTGCCTCGGTCACAGCCCTCTGGGTTACTGTAACCCCCCTTTTGTCCCACCAGTGGCCCACACGGTGCACCAACAATACTTTTCCCCAGTACACTTACCCCCTGTCTAGTATCTCTCAATTCACTCCGGGGACCCCCTGTAAAGCAAGGTACAGTTATATCACAGTCCCTATGCAGCAGTTCACCAGTAATGCACACAGTAGCCAGGGTGTAGTTGCAGAAAGAACAATCTGATTTATTCAAGGGAGACAAATAACAGGGGCAGGGGGGAATCAAGATGATTGGCTTATCACTATATCTATCTACCTAGGGCTTTGTGCACAGGCCTAAACCTAAGATTTGCTGTCCCTGGGTACTCAAGCCCTAACGGCTAGTCCATCATGGCAGCTGGTTGGGGCCCTGACACAGATAACCCTTACAATCCTGAGCAGGTCAGAATGGGAAGAAAGTTCAGTTAGGCAGTCAGCAGTATAACGAAACAACTTGAGACCACTGTTTGCAAACTTGGCAGGGAGCTACCCTGATTCAGTACTCACGGCTCCATCAAATTCCATTTCTGTCACCACCAGCAGGGCTGAGCATGAATTTCACCAGCCTCCTCACACATTTATATGGCAAACAACAGAGGGGTACCATATCAGGCAGCTGCTTTCAGGCCCCACACGAACTTGCAGCAGACTCGGGCAGTAAACGGCAGCTTCAACATCACAGGTGGACCGAGCGTGATTCAGCAGATTCTCCAGTCCTCACAGGTTGAGCCTGGTAGGTTGCTGGGCTGACACCAGCCTCCTCCAACCGCACACTGGCAGATTTAGTCCGAATACTCGAAAGGGCAGAAATGACCGCCTGAGGCCTTCACGCGCTTCACACGTGAACACTCACGCAGTGCAGGAGCCTCGAGCTCCCTTCTCCTTCCTAGCAACAACGCATCTGACCCCTTGTAGCCTGGGGCACTCCTTTCAGTTCGGGCATACCCGATCCCATTGGCTAGCGGTACCTGTCAATCAGTGGCTTCTGCTCTCAGTGGTGCGGAAAAAGCGCCATAGCCCATAATTCCTTTCCCAAATTACAAGCAGTTTCTCCATTGGTCAGCCGACTTTGTAAAGTCCTTAGGTACTGATTGATTCAGTTCAGCAGTTCTCGACCAAAATGGAAGAGATAAGCAGAACAGTCGTTTACTGCAAAGAAAGCAGGTTAGAACACCACACTTTATCATTAGTACCCTACTTTATTATCGATAACCAGTTACATCCCTTTAGAGGGCTCCCTCTGCACAACTAGCGATAGCAGAATGGAGCACTTACTCAGCAGCCCGGGTGGGACTCGAGCATTGCAACACTCAACCCCCTCTCAGTTCAGCTGGACAGGGCTGTAAATAGGCATCCCTTAAAAAGACAGTACACGGAGGCTTCAAAAGCTCTCACTGGCAACAGCATTTAATCGCCCAGCCAGGCATGGAGCATTTAGGTAAGCTCCGGGGAAGCTTTAGGAACCCCCATTCACAGGGGGGTTACATATGGTCCAATTGACACTGAACTGAATGCGAGTTTGCAGTTATGGTCTCCTTTCCTGCACCTAGCTTGGAGTGTGGTGGCTGCTAGCTTTCACTATCTGAACTGTCATGGCTGAATCGATCTTCATCCACAATTTCTACAGGCGAGGGAGACCTATTGGACTGAGGCATTATCTTAAATAACCTCACTGCAATGTTTAAAGCTGTTAGTGTTCAAATTTATATTAATTTGTGAGTTTTTTGTTATGGATTCATTTGAAGTATTTCTGTAGAGCTGTTTACAGGACCATGATGTCACTGGATATCCAACGTATGTATGTCTTGGCCACCTGACAGGTGGCCTTTACTCAGGCATCTCTTTCCAGTCATTTTATATATTTAGAACAAGCAATAATACCTAATAGGGTGGGTGGTATTGAGCTAAACCACCCTGTCCAGGGGTGTAAGGAGGTCTGATGCCGCAGGCAGAAGGCCATATAGCCCCTAGAAGGGCAGATAAAGCCCAATGCCACCCACCCTGGAGAGCAATATTGTGCTTAGAAAATGGATTTCAGGTGGAAAAGTGACAGAGACACAGGATTTAACTTTAGAAAACTTGAATAATGAAGTTTATTAAAATTTCTAAACAGCGGGACAAAAATAGTCCCTAAAAGAAAGAAAATAATAAATAGCTTTAGCATATTGTGTCAATGAAAAGGCTTAAAAAAAAACAAAAAAAACAAAACTGAGCCCACTATTCTGTGCAGGTGATTAAATGAATTGGAGTGAAAAAAGTGCAGTTGCTTGGACTAAAGTGATTCTTGGGGTTGGAGGTGCATGGAGGTAGCAGGGTATAGCTGGCTTGAGGCTAGAGTAGTGTTTCTTCTTTCTTTGACTGACTTTCACTCTTCTTTTCTGTGTGCTGGCCATATTGGTCCAGTGTTTCCTGTCTTATAGGCTGGCAGCCCAATAGTTAGCTGGGCTACTTTTAGCTTTGGACCCAGTTACGCTTGTTATTTCTCTGCTGCTTAGGCCAACATTGGAAAGCAGCTGTGCCACAGTGTCCCTGATACCATGATTGATGTAACATTTGGTAAGTTGTGCCACTTCACTCAGTCTTGCCATCACTGTTCCCAAATAATTGTTCTGCATAGGTTATTTTGAGTACCAGCATAGCAGGGAATCCAGGATGGATTGTGGCTGTCTGAGGGGATGGCAGTTGAACACTGGAGCATCTCTTGGCAGCTTGGAGAGGTATTAAGAGAATGATTTTACGGGGCATAGTGGATTGGAGGGATATTCATACATAAATCCACAATTCTTGTCCCTATTTGGTTGTGTGAGATTTTCGTGTTTTTTTAGTTGGTTCATTTTAGATCAAAGAAATGTAACAGAGGCCATACTTCTTGTGTGCACACTGAATGATGCCAGCATCTGTTCACTTAAATACTTGATTCCACGCCTGGTCATATGAATTGCACATCAAACCAAACTTTTCTTATTTGGCCAGTCATGGTATTGGGACTTGCAACTGGTGAGTGTCTCATTTTTGCAAATCCCTGTCTGTTAGAGGAGGGTGGTGGGCAGCAGAATCCTTTTGTTCTTTCCTCGTTGTTTTAGGATAGAGGTAAGAACATTGACGAGCAGAAGCTGGGGTCGCTAATGAGACTAATGTTGCATCCCACAGATGGGTTGATGATGTGTCTGTTAAGGCTGATGTGGAGAGAGCAGTAGCTGGAGACAGAGTACTGCTCTTCCACGGCTGTGCACACCTCAGTGTAGAATTGGTGAAGAGAGTTGTTCAGCTGCTACAGGGACTCAGTTTGTCAGTTGATGGTGATGTTTTTTGAGGCAGCCCAGTTGGAAAACACTTTAAGTGTCCAACTTGTGTTTTTTCTAGTGTTTACCTCTAGGAGGTCCCCTTCAATAGCATTGAGCTCCTTGGACATTACATTGCCGAAACATGAGTTTTCTTTCTGTTGTCTTTACTTTTTTTAGACTGTCGGTTGTGAAACAGCTGCTTTATTTTCTCTGAACATTATGTTGAAGTCCTGCTCTGTGAGAAGTTCAGAATGAACTTGTCTGACACTTTTTTGTTTTGGTCACTTACTGCTGCTCATTTCATGGGCATCAAAAATGGTTGGCACATTTTAATTTGTCAGCTGGCTGAGGGATACCACTAGATGAAGTGGCACCTGGCACAGTGACTTGTTTTTGGTGGGCATTGTTGTCTCATAAATGCTCACCTAAACAAGTATTTCAGCCAATCAGAATTCTGAGTCTGTTTTACTCATTTTCTAATGTTAGTATTGCAGGGCACAAAAAAAAACACTGCAGTAAAACTAAATATCAGCACAGGAGACAACACCTCACCAGAGGGATTGGCAGTGTAATCTGAATCTGAACAAAAGAATTTACTAAGCTAACAGTAGGAACAGTGAAACCACCCAAAGAAGTTTTTTTTTGGTATTTTTTTTATACATGATGGGGTTTAACAAGACACACATAACATGACTAATTCAAAACAAGTTACTATAAGTAATACTGTCTCATCAAGAACTAAACAAAATAACCAAAGTCAATATAACATGCATTTGTCAATGACGAATGTTCGTCACTGGTATTGCTGTTGTACTGGGTCTTGCTTGTATACATGTTTGCTATATATTTACCCAGGACAGAGCAGAAGAGATGCAATATCTCATTTTCAGTGGTGTCCTGCTTTGACACATTGTTAGATTATAATTACATAGGATAGGACAGCTGAGAGGCAATATCTTCTTTTACGTGGGCTCCCACATTTTGGCCCCAAATGTCCAACAGTTTTTTTATGACCTGACATTATGATCAAGACAGGTGGAATTTTTAAAATCCCATTTGAAATGTGATTTTGCTGTATGACCGTGGAAATGTGTTTTCTAGGGAGTTTTAAAAATGTTACTTGCCATGTTTAGGAGGTGGGGTAACACAAGGGATATGCTGAACATTAGGCATTAAAATCTGCAAAAAATAAAGTTATGAATAAATGTTGGAACAATTCGTTTCCCCATAATTTAGTTGTTTTTTTCAAATTTTACCCCAAATGTTCAACATAATCATTTTATGACCACTTCTTCTGAGCATGACAGGTGTCATTTATAAAACAATGGCTGAAATGTCATTTTGTGCCAAACACACTTTGGGTAGGATTTGAGAAATGACAGCTGTCACATTCATGAGGTGGTCAAATAACAGCTGTCACATTCATGAGGTGGTGTGAAAAAATGGCTATGTTGATCTCAGTCCAGAGTTTCTATTCTTCTGTGTAACAGTAGCTTTATTCACTTAGGAGATAGTCTCCCTATAGATAGCTTGTGCCAAACTGCATCCCTTAATCTCCAATGAAGGGTATTATTCCCCTGTCCCCTGGACAAGCATCTAGCCAGATCTGCCACCTTGCCCATCTCTGGGTGTATACATGTATTTTCTGGTTCACCTTATATGTTAACTCTTCCATGCCTGAAATTTCCTTGGCTATTTTTATCCAGAGCTGGAGGGTTGGAGGATCTATCTGAAGCCAACAGCGGGTGATGGCTTTGTGTGCCACTGTTATTACTAGGCCTCATAGGTATGCTGAATCAGGGCCACAGACTTCCAGAGGGGGCAACCCCAGGACTCCACTGGCCAGACTCAATGGGGTATCCAGTGTAAACAGGTCCTTTAGAGCAGTCCCCACTTCATACCAATAAGGTTGTAATTTCAGGCAGCTCCAGAATATATGTGTGTGGTGAGACTCTCTTTCACCACAAGCCCTCCAGCAAGATCCTCCCCTCAGGTCGGTCCCTTTTATTTTATATAGCTGGGGTATAAAAGAAGCATACCCTGACCTTCCAGGCAAACTCCCACCAAAGGGGTAATGAGGTGGCTTTAGTTGCTGTGAGGAAAATCTTGCCTCAGTCCTCTTCTGTCAAATCTAGGCTTCCTTCTTGGTTCCATTTCATTTTAAGTTGTGATAGACTGTTACTATTAAAATCTCTTAGGACACCATATAGTAGTGAGATTAGACTTTTTGGGATTTGGCCATTTAAAATTATTTTGAACACTTCCTCTTTGTGGGCTTTGTCCTTACTTAGGCACTGATTGATGTGTGCTCAGAACTGGAGGAAAGGAAAGTGATCTGAGTTACGGAGTGAGAAGGTCTCTCACAATGCTTTGAAGTCTAGTACTGTGCCCTCTGAAATTAACTGGTCCCGTCTGACCCTGCTGCAGAAAGTGTAGTCTAACTTTGATGGGGGGGAAGGTGTCATCCCATGCAAAGCATTGTAGGGGCCACAGGAAGGTTTTTAGTTTGTATTTGTTAGAGGCCCTATAAATTGCTCGTAGGGTATCTCAGGTAGTTAACAATTTTAGGTTAGCTGTGCTTTCTTTAGTTAATGGTTTCATCATTCGGGCACCCAGTGGTGGACCCTCATTCTCCATCTCCTGCTCCATTATCTCCCAGTTAGCTTGGAAGGATGGTACTGACCATAGAAGCACTGTCTTCATGTGTGTGGCCAAATAATGATCTTCTACAGTAGGTTAGGGAGTGATCTACCTCCATCTAGTCTATGTGTTTGTAGAATCTGGTATCTAGTTTCAGGTTTCTTATTGTCCCGAATGTATTTGGATATAATTCTTTGCCAGGTCTGGAACTGGGTTTTTGATATGTAAATTTGTAGGCATTGAAAGAGGCATAAAAACCTCGGTAAGATATTCACAGTGGCTGACTGTATTCAAGAATACATGGGGAGATTTAGTTGGGACCACTTTTCAGTATCTTTTTGTATTCATAAGGTTACTGGGGTGAAGTTAGCTTTAAATAGTTGGGTCAGGTTCTTTGTAATATGAGTGCCTAGGTTTTTAAGTTTGGGGGTGTTCCAATTAAGGGGGACCAGCTGGGTGATGGTCTGTGAGGGATTATAACAGAAGCACAGGGCATCAGTTTTAGTTTTGTTTAGGGTGTAGCCAGCATGTCTACCGAATTCTTCTAGTAATGTCCAGACTGAGGGGATTGATTTCTCCAGTTTAGTCAGATATAGAAGGACATTGTCTGCATACAGTGAGATTTTGTGGACATCTCCACCCATCTCTATTCCCTCCACTCACTGTGCCTTCCTGATAGCCTGCGCTAATGGTTCAATATACAGGGTGAAGAGTAGGGGTGACAGTGGGGCAACCCAGACAGGTACCCCTGCCCAAACTGAATCTATTAGAAATGCCTCCATTTACCCTGACATAGGCTTGAGGTGCTGTGTAAATCGTTTTAATGCTATCCAAGAATTGGTGTGGAAATCTTAAATGTTCTAAAACTGTGAAGAGAAAGCTCCAGGAGACTTTATCGAATGAATTATCTGTGTCCTGTGCCATACAGCAGGCTGGTGTGTGAGCTCCTTGTATGGAATTAATTATATTGATTGTATGATGTACATTATCCAGGGCCCATCTATTTGTTATGAAGCCAATTTGGTCCAATTTTATGAGTAGTGGTAGAAGAGTATTGAGTCTAGAGGCTATGACTGAGGTGAAGATTTTATAGTCTGAATTAAGGAGTGCGATGGGGCAATATGAGCCACATTCCTCTTGGGGTTTACCTGGCTTATGAATGACTGAGATTGTGACATATTGCCATGATGGAGATACTGGGTTCCCCTCCTCCCATATCTCCACAAAGATTTCTTGCAGGAGAGGTATTGCCTCCTTTGAGAACGTTTTGTAGAATTCTCCTCCAAACCCATCTGGCCTGGGGCATTTCCCTGTTTTTAGGTTTTTGATGACTGCCCGAATTTCCATTTGTGTTATAGGGGCCAGCAAGGCCTGTCCCTGTTCTTGTGTTATGGTAGGGAGGTCCAAAGATCATAAATAGGTCAGTTTCTCTTCCCAGGGTGATTCTGGGGGTGGACAGTAGAGTTTGGTATAGTATACCATGAAAGCTTCTGCAATTTTTTCACTTTTGAAAGTTCCCTTTCCCGTCAGTGGGTTTTTAATTTTCATAATCGTTGCCCTGGCTGCTTGTTGTGTAAGGCAGAAGGCTAAGAATTTGGTAGCTTTGGGTCCCCCTTCATAATACTTTTATTTCAAGTACCAGAGAGCTTTTTCTATTTCTGCCTTTTGTATTTCTTGTAACCTGTTTCTTAGTGTTTAACCTCTTTGTCTCTGTCCCTTGTCCAATTTACCTCTTGTGCTGTCTCCACTGTTTTTAATTGATTAAGTAGTTCTAATTGTTTTTGTTGTGTGAGTCTTTTCCCATGGGTCGCTATTGAGATTAATCTTCCTCTTACTGTCATCTTAACTGTATCCCATCAGATCTGGGGTGTAACTCCTGGCCGAGCAGTCTCTTCAACTGTTTTTTTAATTACCTTCTTAATCTCTGTGGCTACTGTTTTATACTGCAGCAGAGAGGCATTTATCCTCCAGTGTGTGTTTTTCCTGGGTAACTTCAGCTGTACTTTAAGAAAAATTGGCTGATGGTCAGAGAGGGCAGAGGTTCTCACCCACGTATTTGGGAGGAAGGATAAGTCTTTAGTGTAAGTAATAATATTGTCCAGTCTTGAGAACATTTTAAACCTAGGGGAAAAGTAAGTATAATCTCTAGCTGTGGGGTATTTATTCCTTCAAACGTCAGTTAGTCCTAATTCTAATAGAATATCCTTAAATGAGTGGGCTTTCCGGACTTTTGGGTTAGGTATCTGGGATGTTGTGTCTAGTTTCCTGTCAGACTAAGTTCCAGTCACCCCCCATAAACAGCAGGCCCTTTGCTTTTTCCTCTACCAGTTGGACCAAAGAAATATAAAATGTTGGGGGGGGGGGGACCCGGCAGGGCATAGATATTCACCAGTGTGATCCCGGTGTCTTGAAATTTCCCCACAGCTACAATGTATCTTGCCCCAGGGTCTTCAATCACTTTTTCCTCCTTGAAAGGGAGGGTAGCGGACATTAGTATTGCTACACCCCATTTTCTTCCTCTATCCAAGGAGACATAATATACATGTGGAAAGTTCTTTGATTTTAATTTTACTATTTCAGTGGGGGAGAGGTGGGTCTCTTGCAAGAAATTAACCTCACATTTCTGTGCTGTTAAAACCGTAATAATTGCTTTCTTTTTATAGGATTTGTGATACCACTGACATTAAGCAAGAGAATTTTACTCTTTTAGATTGCCATTAAGTCAGATACATTGCTTCAGCCTCTGAATTAATCACTTGTTCCATGTTTGAGTACACTGGGATATTATCAATATCCAAAATTCTATATGCACACCCTCTTACAACAGGAACTTGTAACAGCAAAAATGTTAAACCAGTTAAAAATAACATTATTATACAAACTGTGGGTAACTGGCAGACAGAACTTCTCTGCAAAACGTTTACAAACTTAGTAAGCAGCACCGCATTAACATTTGTGACTCTGCTGGGCTGAAGTTTTGCTGGGGGGTCCTGTCCTCAAGAAGAACTCTGAGAGGAGAAAATGTACATCTGATATCTGTTTCCTTGCTGTGAATGACTATCCACAATTTTGCAAGTAACAGCATCATATGGATGTTAAAACAGAACTTGACATCTAGTGATTTGGCTGAGGGGCGAGTTGGCAGAATGCCAATTGCTGATCAGAAGGGGTGGGGTTTCATACTTTAAAAGCCCGAGCTGGCCCTCGGGCATGAGCCTGAGTGGCTGTGTCACTCCGAAGAGAAATCAACTCAGAAGGGGGTGTTAATCTGCAAATCTTGACCCGAGTACTGCGGCATCCTGAAAGGTTTGCAAGTGTATCTGTTGTTAACATCTGACTTGGCTTTGTTGCTTGCACTTTGCATGCTGCATACTCTGGCCATTTGTAGTGTTAAGGAACAGGAAATTAATTGGTGTTGTCTTGCAAAATGGTCATTGTTCTTATTTTAATGTTTTTGTTTATATTTAATATTTTTAGCACATTTCACTTTGCACATAGTTTTATAGGGTCATTAATTGATCTAAAGCACCATCCTCTCACTGAGTTGAGACCATTAGACCCCATTCAGACTGTCATTATCTCATCTGAAATTTTATCTAAAGAATGCTCTAATGCTTTGGTTAAAGTGTACCCTATTAAAATTGTACCTCAGATTTTCTCTATATTGAGAATTAAGTTTTGCAAAAGTTTCATTCACCAAAGACCATGAAAACTGAATTTGAGGGGTATTGTTATTAAGTTTCTTGTGTAGCGTTTGTTGGCATGTGGAGATGTACATCCAAATCCAGGCCCTTTTAACATGTTAAATGATGTAGAAGGTTCACACTGGAAACAAGGCTCTATGATCATTACTCACTTTAATGTCAGAAGTTTGAGGAATAAAATTGATGAAGTTAGGGACTGGATAAAAGAGGTTAATCCTGGGGTTTTAGTTTTAACTGAAACCTGGCTGGATGGTAAGGTTCAGAACATTTCTATAGATCTGGATCATTTTCAGTTATTTACGATGGACAGGACATAAAAGGAGGGGGAATTGTTATCATTGCTGAGTGCAATTTAACCACTCATGAAGTAGTATGCTCATTTCCTAGTAGCGGTCTGGAAACGTTGGCTATAGAGATGGAGGTACCTTTTCGAAAACCTATATTGTTATTAGGATTATATAACCCCCTAAGGTTGATATAAAGGTTTTTCAAGATTTGTAGGAATTTTTGTTTGGCTTTAGAGATTCTCATGAACTATTTGTAACTGAAGACTTTAATGTTGACTGGTTAACTGCTGATGTGAATCATGAACTGGTTGATTTCCAGACTGGACTCAGCTTGACTCAGTTAATTTTGAAACTAACCAGAATCAATCATAGAGATCATAAGAGAGCTACAATATTGGATATGATGTTCGTAAATTCCCCCCAGTTCCATCTACGAGCAGGAATTCTCCCAGAGTCCTTCTCAGATCATCAGGTCACTTATTCAGTTAGAAATAGCATAGTAAAGTCTGCCCCAAATCAAGAATTCTTTGGAGATGCTTTAAACAGTTTGATTACATTGAATTTATGGTTGATGATGAAAATATTAATTGATATAGATTGGATTTGATTCCCATACCATCGTCTGCCTGGGAATTCTTTTTAAATGAATTTTTGCAAACCTGTAGCAAACATGCACCCTTGAAATCTAAGCTATCTAAACATAAAGGGAATGTATGGTTTCCTCCAGAGTTATATACAGCCAGGAAAGATAGGAATAAAAAATGGGTAAAAGCCCAAAAAACTATGTTAGACTGAGATTGGGGTTCCTATAGGCAGGCCGGTAATTTGTATACCAATAAGGTTAGAGCTGCCAAACAACAATTTGTTTGATCTAAACTTAATGATAACCATAAAAAGAATTCAAGAAGGTTTTGGGGGATTATTTCTGACTTATTGGGAAAAAATAGACTCATGTAAACAAGATTGAAGTTGATGGTATTACAATGCCCCTAGGGGAGAGAATGATCAACGCTTTTAATGATTATTTCTCTAAGGTGGGCTCTTTAGGCCCCATGGATAAGGTTTGCCCAGACTATGATAGTGTTCTGGAGTACAGCTTGAAGGGAAATAGCACAGCTGCTAGAGGAATGGGTGGGTTTGATTTTGATTATATCACTCCGGGGGAGGTACACAAACAGGGTTTTAAATAATTGATTAGCAGTTTTTTTCTTGATACTATACTAACTGTACAGAAAGTATTCATATAGATTTTCTAGAAGTGCTGCATTTGTTAAACACAGTGAGGCAAGAGCTATGCATTTTCACAAAGATTTAGCGCTTTTATGAGCAAAACGCTAATCAATTTTTAGAGTTAAATAAATCCCTGACATAGAACTTTTGAAGTTAAATATTTTTGAAGCTAAAGGATCTGATGAGATCCCATTTAGACTGCTGAAATATGTGGCTCCCTGCATAGCATACCCTCTGGCCTACATCTTCAATCTGCCTATTATTAGTGGGGAATTCCCAGATGGATGGAAGGTTGCTAAAGTGAGACCTATATTTAAGTCTGGGAACAAGAACTAGCTGGGCAATTACCACCCCATCTCGCTGCTGTCTCAGATTTAAAAAATAATTGAAAGGATTTCTCATAGAACATAATAAATTGTCACCATTTCAATCAGGTTTCTGGGTGCTTCACAGTACCCAAACAGCTTTGACCGGGGTGGTAAGCGATCTTCAGCTGAGTCTGGACAGGAAGTTAATGACAGGAGACTTGTTTATTGATCTTTCAAAGGCCTTTGACACCCTTAACCATTAGGTGCTCCTGTCCAGACTCAGTGAGATCGGCTTGACCTCCCAGTTGGTTAAATGGTTTTCTTCCTATCTGACAGATCGCAGCCAATTTGTGGAAGTGAGTCCCTATAAATCTGGTGTACTGGAAATGAAAAATGGAGTTCCTCAAGGTTCTGTATTAGGGCCCCTGTTATTTAACATCTATATAAATGAACTTAAGATTGCATCTGCATACAGATGACACCATATTGTATGTAGAAGGGGCTACATTAGACTCAATTAATACAAGGTTGCTATTAGCCTTTGATGAAGTACAGGATTTCTTTAAGATGTACCATCTCACCTTAAATACTAATAAAACACAGTCACTTCTATTTAAACCTAAAAATAATAAAAAATAGGATCTCCATTTGGAAATTAATACTTTTGATGGCATTGTTATTAAGCAGGTTGATTCAGATAAATATCTTGGAATCTGGTTAGACTCTTGTCTGAGTTGGGATTCCCATATAGATTCCCTTGTAAGATGTATGAATAGAAAGTTAGTGCTTTGTATAGTTATAAAATATATATGACCAGAGAGGTGCTGTTAAGTGTGGTTAACTCTCTTTTATTTCCAGCCACTGATTATGGAGACCTGTTTTATGGAGGGGCCATTGTATTGCACATAGATAAAGCAGATTTAGTGTTTTGTAGAATGGCCCATTCCATGTTGGATGCACCCTAAAGAACTCATAGGTGTACGTTATTTAGGGAGTTGAATTGGCTTATACCTTCAGTAAGAAGAAACTTACATCCATTACAGTTCATGATTAAAGTATGTAATAAAGAGGTCCCTGACTTTATTATTGATCTTTTTAAAGTTAGAAAAGTAAAGGAAGGTCTGAGAACTTCTGTTGGAACCAATTTGTCTGATTAATTGTAATTTGAATATAGGAAGAACATCTATTCTCTTCAGGGGAATCAATATATGGAATAAATCTCCTTCAGAATTGAGAGGCCATAGATCTAAAAGTAACAATGCAGAATTAATGAAATGGTGCACATCTGGACTAAACAATATTACAACTTGTAACAATTGTTAGCACTTTAATTATTGATTTTTTGTTCCTGATTTGTTTTATCATTTTTATAATGTATTGTGTCAATGAATGTTTATGTACTGTATTAATGTATTAATGTGTATCTCTGTCCTTGTATTTTGATATGGAACTTCATTGGAAATGAGCTCTGCTCAATTGAATGTATTCTTTATTCTTATGAATAAAAAATGATTTACATTACATTAACATAGGAAACTTGTTTTGACTCATATAGTCAAAAAAACACCTTTGCATTGAAATGTATAGGTTGCCTTGTTGACTTCCAAGGGTGAGCTGTCATGACTCATGCAGCTCACAGGACATCGTCTAAGCGATGTGAATTATCATGCCTATATAAGGCACTAGGCAGTATATTGCAGCATGGGCTAATTTCTTCACTGTAACTGGAGTGCCCAACATTAGCAGCCTTGAACCAGTGCTGTCTGTGATTTAAGGTCCCCCCCAACCCATCTACTGTCAAATGAGCTGTTAACTGCCAGGCTTTACAGCGAGGGGGTAATTTAACCCTTTTATATTGTTAATGCTCTTTTAAAGCCTAGAGCTGAGTAGTTTGTTATGTATGGGGGGGGAAGAATATATATCTTGAAAAGCATCAAATGGGCAGTTTCCCAGGGAACATAAGGCTCCATGTATGTTTTCCACTCTTTATATACAGGAGGAAGAGAGCCCAGGTTTCCCTGGTAGTCTCCACTCCCCCTGCAGCCCTTCCCTTGTAGTTCATTAGATTATTGGAGTCATTTCCCCCTCCACCTTACAACCTTTGTCAGGTTTGGCTCAATCTGTTCATTTAATCAATGTTAGAACAAAGACTTTTCAACAAAATAGCTGTGTATTAACTTCATGGGAGAAACTGATTCCGTGTGAACCATTTAAAGAATAAATCTAATTTGTAGTTTCAGGTACTTTAGTGTCAAACAGAGTTCCAATCCAGCATGTTTCAGGCCAGCAGTTGACGTTTTGCAGTCCGGAGCAATGTGGGGAGAGAGCTGCCTGTCGCGAGGTTCTAGGAGGGTGCGTACAGGCTGCTTACATATCTCTTTCTGCCTCAGTACTTCCCCTTTGTGCATTTCCCTTCATTTAACATGGAAGGCATGTCTTAACTCTGTGCTCTTGTTTTATGAAAGCCCCAGATCATTTCGGGAAAGTTATTGGTGATCAGCAAGTTAGTACTAAGCTGTATGTTCCCTGTGTTTATTATGGGAGGTTTCTACTTACTTATTCTGTGAGGTCTCCGACCTACAGGGATGTAGATCTGGGGGGAAGTTTGTTCTGTTTGTCATGTTCTTGTGTTGAGGGACGTGAAAGAAGCTCTATTGTTGGATTTGTACTTTCGAATGTATCAGTGCATCAGGTGGTGGGAGGAGGCAGCTTAAACAGTTCAGGATTCTGGCTATGCACTGTCTTTCAGGGCACCCTTCTTGATTGCCTGCTGGTTCATGGGGTAGTGGATTCTTCCTCGGTCTCTTTTAAATAGGCCACTTTTCTGTTTACCATCACTGGGTTGCCATAGTTTTGGAGCACGGAGGCAAGGTCGGAGCAGAGGTTAGTGTGGGGAGCTTTCTGCATGGTTCCTCTTTGAGATATACTCTTCAGAGCCATGGACCAAGCCAAAGCCAACAGGTCCTTCTCCATGCGCTCTTTTGTCAGTGAAGGAGTCAGGATGCCTAAATCTTTCAAAAACTGAACCACATCAAGTAAGTCTAGAAAACTTTTGTTCCTTTTTCAGTTTCAACTTGTAGGCGGGCTAGGAAGGGAATCTGGACCCGGATGTTTTTTGCCCTGAGTTGTTTAAGTATGGGCAAAATGTTTTATGGCTTTTTCTTGCACTGAGTTGATGTAGTCATTATCTAGATTAATTTTGTTGTTTTGGAAGTGCAAGTTGCCATGCTCAGCAGAGTAGCTCTTCTTAGGCTTTATAGGAAGTGTTTTTAGTAATTATAGAGTGTGGTCTGGCCCTGTCTCCCAGGGTTTCAGTCCTAGGGAACAATGTGCCCACTCCATGGAGAGGTCCAGATCTTCTGGTAAGTTGATTGTTTGTCTTAGCATGGTCTGCAGGAAGGATGCCACATCCATGGCATTGTCTTCGTCAACCACCAGTACTCCATAAATTCTTATGTTTTGTCTTCGTCTACAACCTTCCAAGTCCTCAAGGTGTGGGTCATCTCTCTGTCTCTGGCAAGAAGATAGAGGAGCAGTCAATCCTGTCTGTCTGTCTGTTTGCTCAGAGACTTGGGTTAAACACACCACTATTTGTTCAGTTCTATATTCAGTTTTATTTATATCAGATCGGAGCTCCACTAAGGATTGGTCTATTTTGTTGACAGTCTTAGCTATTTGTAATATTAATGATGCCAAATCCATTAGATTTTCATCTCCGTCTTGGTCATCTACCATGCGGCCTTTTACATCTCCCAGCTCCATCTGTGTTTGAGTTTTTTCCTGTCTCAGGAGATCTCTGAGTTTTTGTGCTGGCGTATTTGAGTTCCTTGCTGACAGAGCCTTTGATCTGATGGTCTTAGCCTGGGAATTCATGTCCTAGTAGTGGATGTTGCTTGATTTTAGATTGGGGGTTGATGGAGCCCCAGAGCTAGGCAGCCATTAGGTCACTGACGTCACAGAATGTCCAGACATACTCTGGTTTAAGTACAACCCTTCCCAGCACATCACAGAACTGCTGCCCATGAACTGGCAGGCAACACTAATAGCTTGGAGTTCATGTCTTGAGAAACCTCTCCAAATTCTTTGATGTCAATTTCATCCCCCTCACTCGAAAAGTACCAGAAAACTTGACTAGGTAAACCCTAATTAATTTCCAACTGTATTCCAGAATTGACTCATTTAAGCACTAAGGCATGACTAGGGGTTATATTAATAGTCTGTTAATCACCCCCTAGGGATGTAATGTAGCACCAGGCATAGCCGAGTGTCATATTGCCCCTAGGAGTGATTCACTGACTGCTAATCTAACTCCTGAGAGTGCCTTATTGCTGTTATAAAAAAATATTCCAAAAGAAAACTGGTAAAGATATCATTTTCTTGAATGTTTTCCTCATTTAGAGGGAGATTTTTAATAAAATAGTTCTTCCACCAGCAGTTTAAGAATGTTGGTTCAAAATCAGAATGCATCATTCCAGTCATTCAGCAGTGCTAGAGGATGGGATGCTGACAGGAAGAATCCATGTGCGTTGGTGATCAAGCTGTACATGACAGTGTAACAGGGTTTAATGTAAGGCTGTTGGAATCCTAACAGCCAACCAGATTGCAGCACTTCTAGACCCTTTTTATAACAACAATGAATGTGCTTCCCCGCTACCAATACCGATTTCAATGTATCCCCATCCCCATTCCAAAAAAACACAATTCCTTCAACAACAACAAATGTTCTTGAAATATTTATGGACAGGCAGATGGCCCTGGACAAAATACAAACTGTTACAGTCAGGTAAGACTGTGTGTGTGTGTGTGTGTGTGTGTGTGGGCATCCCTGATCTAGAAACATACTACCTTGCAGTACATGTGCGGTTGTTGCTTCTGTGGATGGTCCAGGGGACATTGCAACATGGAACCTGATGAACAGAGATGTGAGATGGGGAAATAGACATTACTTTAGATGATAAAACTTGGAAATCACACTTCTGGCAGTCCTGTCTACCCTAGTGATGGGCTACAGGACATGGGATATGTTCAATCTAAATCCTCTTTTGTGGCTGTTCAGGTGGCTTGCATGGGATATATCATTTCAGCCAGCCTCAATTAACCTGACTTTTAGAAGAAGGGACCATCTGAGACTATGCACAGCTGTGCAGCTGTGTAAAGGGGGGGGATCAAACAGACCTTCAACTTAAACAACTCAAACAACTTTAGATACCTCCTTATAAGTGCACACGTACTAGCCCAGAGTAGGACTGCACAGGAATCACCCTCAGTTAAACATTTTCTGAAAACCTTGGAAGCCGTACATGGCAGAGGAGTTCCCACTGGACAGGTATCAGCCCTCTATAAGACATTATGGAGCCTGTAAGCAAACAATGCAGGCAACATCAAACAATAATGGGAGGGGGATGCAGGATTGTACTCACAGATAATGTACCATCCATAGCCTTTCAATCTGCTTGTGCAACAACAAATTCACCTCTATTTATAACATCCAGAGGTTCATTTAGCCCCATAAACAGATGTTCACAGAACACTTTGAACTAGTTGACTTTTTTCTTCCTCATCTAGCAAGCTAGACATTGTTTCATAGGTGACCCCCCCCCCAAAAAAAAAGAGAAATAAATATGTTATTTCTTTGGAATTGCCTTTACAATTTAGCACATTTAAAATATTACATACCTCAGATGGACAAAGAAAAATAAATGTCAATACATGCAGTACATATTGAGAGGGAGAAAATAAAATGGTGTAATACAGTCCAACAATGCATTTTACAACACCATCAGTTATGCCAGATAAAGATTCATGCAATGACTCACTAGCAGAATAAACGTGAATTGCTTGAAAACAGACTGCAAAAGAAATGATCATTCCATGTAACACAGTCTACTGAAAAATTTACTATGGTAGCATCAGTGAGCCGCAGCTCCATTTCAACCTTGGTGCAATGTGTGATAACTATGACTGCACACTATACTTTTGGTGAACTTTATTATTGTTGCTTTATAAAAACACGAGTCACATGATAATGACAGTGCTGTCAGTGCAACTCTGTAAATTTCTCTCTCCAGCACCCTCTCCCTCCATCTGTCTGTCTCTGTTTTTCTACACCTCTCACTGAAAACAACATGAATGTCAGGAGCTTAAAAAATAGTAGATTTAATTCATGTATATATTTCAATGTGACAGTATAGCTGTTTGTGAATTTCTGCATGGAAATCAATTGTGAAAATACATAAATCTCTGCAAGATATGTACAGATGACAGATATGCAACTATGCCTTTCAATCTGATGATCAATGCATTTGGAGTGGCACAATTCTGCACTATCAAGACTATTTTTATTTCTACTCCTGACATTCTTGGTGAATATTGTGAAACACGTGGGGGTGGATGTATAGAGAAATGTACACAGATGTGCTGTCTGTGCTGTCATTATCATGTGGCTTGTTTTTTTTAAAGAACTATAATAAAGTTACCTAAAACTCTAGTGTGCAGTTAGAGATGTCATACCTTGCACGGAGGTCCTGAGTGGAGCTGTGATTCTGTGTGTACAGATATGGAATACTTGTTTCTTTGTCAGACAGTCTGCAAGCAATTCAGTGTCAGTGGCTCAGTAGGTAGCACACTTGCCTCTGAGGCTGGGAGATCAGAAGGCTGTGGGTTCTAGTCCCACACCAGGCACTTGGGTTAATATCCCAATACTGACACTGCTGTGCAGCATGGGGAGGGGGTGTTGCACTCCTGAGGTGCCATCTTTCGGATGAGACGTTAAACCGAGGTCCCATCTGCCTGTTCTGGTGGTAGTTCAGGTGGGTGTTAAAGATACCATGGCACTTCTTGATAAGAGTAAGGGAATTTTTTATTTAAAAATAATATAACAAAGCAAAAAAACTATAACAACACAATAACAGACAGTCAATCAAGGCAATAACATATCGAAAAGAATACACATTCTATAAATTATCATACAAAAAGCAAATACAAAAAATCACCAAACTAACACACTCCCACCTTTTTCTTTTTTTAAACTTTAAGTAACCCCTTCAAACAGTAAAGGCAAAGGCAAATTTATTTAAAAACGCCCAATCCCGGAGGCTCAGGGCACCGTACAAATTTGTATAACATTTACACACAAAGCGTAAAACATTCAAAAAAATTAAATAATACAATAATAAATCACAACCTATAAATAACCTACTCTAAGCACCAAATACTTGCAAAAATAGGAGTGTCTTCAGGCGGACTTTAAAAATGGCTACAGTGGGGGCCTCCCTGCCCAATGTTGGCAAAGAGTTCCATAGAACGGGAGCCGCAACACTAAAGGCTCTGTCACCCGCTGATTTTAACCTCGCTCTAGGAACGGTCAGAAAGCCACCACTAGAAGATTGAAGAGGCCTGGTAGAGGGAGTAGGTACCAGGAGGACTGACAGGTAACCAGGGCCCTGCCTGTGTAGGGCCTTAAAGGTGAGAAGATCCACCGTAAAGAGGATTCTTCACCTGACTGGCAGCCAGTGTAATTCGCGCAATACCGGTGTAATATGACAGAATTTTTTCTGCCCAGTCAGTAGCTGGGCAGCAGCCTTTTGCACCAGCTGCAGTCTGTGGAGAGATTCCCCCAGAGACCCCTGGATAGAGTGCATTACAGTAGTCCAGCCTAGATGTGGCTAAGGCATGTATCAAGGTAGGGAGGTCCAGAGGCGGAACAAGGGGCTTAATCCTGGCAATGTTTCTGAGATGGAAAAAACAGGTACGGACCACAGAGGATATCTGAGCCTCCATGGTCAAGTTCCTGTCCAGAATCACTCCAAGATTTCACACCCAAGAGGAGGCCTTCAATGACACAGCTCCAAGAACAAGTCCAGTTGCTGAGTCAGAGGCCATCCTATCACAAACTCTGTTTGACTCCACTACCAATACCTCTGTCTTGTCAGGGTTCAGTCGCAACCAGCTGGAGGCCATCCAGTCGTTAATCTTGGCCAGACAGATATTTAACACATCCACTGTGTTGGATGTTCCTGGGGCAAAGGACAGATATAGCTGAGTATCATCAGCGTAACAATGAAAACTCAGACTATACTTCCTAATGATCCCCCCAAGGGCAGCATGTACACAGCAAACAACATTGGGGCCAGTACCGAAACCTGAGGGACTCCGCAAAAAAGGAGACAGGGTGAAGATGAGAAATTTCCCATCACAACCCATTGCCTCCTGTTGGTAAGAAAGGACTCAAACCAGTTGATGATGGTACCAGTAAGTCCACACAGCTCTCTAAGGTGGACAAGCAACACACAATGGTCCACAGTGTCAAATGCTGAGGAGAGATCAAGGAGAATAAGAATTGTCCTGTCCCCCAGATCTCTAGCCCTGAGGAGATCATTCTGCACCCGAACAAGTGCAGTTTCCATGCTATGTCTAGCCCGGAAGGCAGACTGGAAGGGATCGTACAACTCATGAGTCATGAGGTGCTCTTCCAATTGAAGTGATACCACCTTCTCAACAATCTTCCCCAAAAATGGGAGGTTGGAGATAGGATGGTAATTTGCCTTGATCTCCGGGTCCAAAGATGGTTTCTTTAAAAGAGTCTCACCAGAGCCTCCTTCAAGGCATCTGGAAAGACTCCCTGAAGCAAGGAACAACGTACAATCGAGGCAAACACCGGGCCAACAGAGTCAACACATCTCATTAAGAAACGCGTTGGCACTGGGTCCAGCTCACAAAAGGCATGCTTCAAATTGACTGCCACCTCGATAACCTCACAAACCTCCACTGGTCTAAACTACCCCCAACTCGGCAGAGTGCACTCAGAAATCGTTTGGCAACCACTGTCAGCTATAGTATTGCTGGCTGAAGAAGCCTCCCACCAGATCAAGGACACCCTGTCTGAGAAAAACCGAGCAAACTCCTCACAATCTTTATTAGAAGAAACCCTCCCAGGCTGAAAACAAACAGGATGGAGAAGTCTATCTACAGTCTGGAAGAGTGAAGCTGGTCGGTTTCTCCCGGCAGCAATCTCCCTAGACAGGAACACTGCCTTCTTATGGTTGATTGCCTCCTGATAAGCACGATAGTGCGCACGCAGGACCAGTTTGTCCACCTCCAGGCGGGACCTCCTCCAGCAACGCTCTAATCTCCGACCCATCTTCTTCATCTCCCTGAGGTCTCCATCAAACCATGCAGACCTCAGGTACGAAGTTCTGGGTCATACACGGACAGGTGCGAGGGAGTTGATGGTGTCAGATAACACCCTATTATAGGTGTCAACCCCAGCATCAACACCTCCGATGCATGCAGCACCCACACTAGACTATTCAGCAGCCGCCAAAAAACCCTCAGGGGTAAGATCCCATAAAGGGTGGCAGCGAATCATCTCTGCAGGGGAAGGGCTTATGGCGGGAGCCCCAAGCCAGTATTAATGGCAGTGCCCTCCACCAGAATGCAACTAAAGCTGCTGGTAATGATTTCTTCTCAGATTCATAAACATGAGCAGTTTCTTTCCTAATATGGTATTTCAACCCATATAATGTAGTTTGTTTTTGCAGAAGGACAAACAGACATCTATTATGCCATATACACCATTTAAAAACAGCAAATAGGACTGTAAGAGTACCAGGATAAAAGATTTTCCAAGTAGGCCCCAAATTCCCATAAACCAGGTCTGAATACATTATATCAGCAAGCACTGGTAAAGACCACTCGTGTGTGAGCTGAGCCCACTATTGTGTTATAAAAGGACAATCAAAAAAAAGATGCGGCATAGTTTCTACTTTGCAAACACAAGTCTCCCCAACACAATACCGCTCTTCCAGTTGTTTATGGGCTTGATTCCCTTTAACATTTAATTTATTGTGACAACACAGCCATAAAGTATCCCACATTTTTACTGGGATCCTACTATCCAATAATTGTTTAAGTAAACATTGACTGTCAGAAGGTAAGTCAAAACAGGGTGATAACAAAAGAATCCTGTTCAAAATAGAGGAGTATGAGAGCTTTCTATTTTGTAAATCTGGCACCTGACAGGATACCTGCCATTGTTTCATTTTTTTAAAAAGCTCAACAAGATACCCCGAGGTCCCTGGTGGAATCTCAGTAAAAGGTTTCCATGTCGGCACTTGCCACTTATCTATAAAGTATTGAGATCTGGGTGTGAAACTCTGTACCCAAAAGTCCGAATGACCAGCTATGCAAGGGTAAACATTGGGATGAACAAAAATAGTAAAGAAAAACATTACCGGATTCATCATACTGAGACCCCCTTGTTTTATAGGCTAATAAGTAATTATTCATTTGACAGAGTTCAACCTGCTGCCCCATAAAAGTTGAAAAATTGAATTATAGAGACAGGCTTCTAGATGCAGTGGAAGAGGAAAAATATAACTAACTAATAAAAAAAAATGGGAAGAATAAAAGTTTTCAACATATAAATACGCTTTTTGCAAGACATAGGAAAATATTTCCATTTCAAAATTTTATCTTCTGCAACAGAAATAGAGGAAAGCCAATTACTTTCTGCTGCTGAAAGTATTCCAAAAGGCAGGCCCAAAATTTGCATCTTCTTAGAGTGGATAGCTATCCCCCCAATATCAGTAGAAACATCCTGTAAGGGAATCTGTACAGTAATGCCAAAACTTTTTTGTGTATTCAAGGTAGATCCAGAGATTAATGAAAAAGACTGCACAATTTCAATAGTTCTCACACCTGAGACCTGATCTGCTATTAAAACACAAATGTCATCCGCATAAGCCAGAACACTAGGAAAAAAACAGGTCCGCTTTGTCAGAAATATGTCTAATGAAAGCGTCAGTATTCAGTTTCCTGAGAAGAGGGTCTATAGAGAAAACGTACAAAAGGGGACTTAATGGACAACCCTGACGCACCCCTCTTTTTGTCCGAATATGAGATCCCTTTAACCCATTCACTACCGGAGTCATGGAGGCATACCTGTACATGTTTCTAATCCAGGAGACAAAATTCTTCAGCACCCCATATCCAGGGACCTTGGTTTTCCATTTTTACCAGTAACACTGGTAACAATCACGGAATCCTGCTTGGTTTGCGGATTTTGAATTCTTGTACCGGTGCCGCACGGAAATTGCATGTCACTGCACAGAATCTCTAAGATTTCATTATCTTTTTAAATTTTTTTTATTTTCTCTTTCTATGTCCCCTTATCACAGCATCGGTATCCCCTAGCTTCACCCCCAGGTAATGCTCAGGAGCTCCTGTGGGCCTGCCCCTATCCTACCTGGGTTGTACCCCCCCAGGTGGGAAGGGAAGGGACCCTAGGTCACCCCTCCACAGTCCCTTAGTGTGTGTCAGGCAGCCCAGTGAGTCCCTCATGGAGCCTGGTTATGAAGTCTGAGGCACCTGGGTCCCTTCTGCCAGTGGCTTATGTGGGGTGATTGTTCCTGGTTTTCTGGTCTCTGTCCCTGAGGATACCAGCACTAGAGATCCAAGGAGGTAGGTCACATAGAGACATGCCACTGCTCCAGAGCCTGGCTAACGTCATCCCCTCCTGATCACTCTGCAGCACCATTGCACCACCACCCGTGGTCACACTGGTAGTGGTAGAGAAGCAGGACCTGCAGCCCACCCTCCCCGGAGGAGGAGAGCAGTCCCCCAGGTGCTCGATCCTACTCCCCTGGCCAGACCTCCAGCAACCTGAATTTACTTCTGACCCTGGGTCACTGGCATTGCAAGCAATAGTGCTACTGCAGTGCCAGCGGGCCTACCCAGATTTCAGCATCTTAAAATGAATGCTGCTGTGCTTTGCATTCTTTCTGCTTTGTGGTGTATAAAAACAGTAAGGAAATCACCCGCACTGCTTTGTTGTAATCAGCCATTCAGTTTAACCACCTATGCCTAGTGGTTAGAGTAACAAACGGTGATTGAACTGGGTACATCCAGCAGACTTGGGTTTGAGTCCCACAACCTCCACTTGCATCCAAGCAAGTCACTTAACCTCCCAAGTGCTTCTAGGTCACTCCTTAAAACAGTTCTGCCTAGTGGGCCTTACCTGCTTTACAAAGAATATAAAAAAAATATCAATATATGTTTACTGCATCATAGAATAGTGGTCAGGGTACCATGTAATTTACTTGAGTTTTACTTGGGCTGCAATGATTTTGTATAGGTAAAGATAAATATTCAGATACGTTTTATAAGCTTGTTTTTAGATTTTAGTCAGATTTTTATTGTATTCTTTGCATATAAGCACCTAGGTTGTAGATTGCTAAATGCAGGATCACTGTTACCAACTAACTTATTCAAGTTTATAATCAATAGGGCCATCCAAAATCCTCAGTTGTTTGAATGAAAACTAGTCTGAATAAAAGTATGTTCACAAAGAAGAAACTTCCTTACTACTTATGAAAAGACTTCACAGTTAGCACCCCATTTAGGTGAATTGGATCATTTGCACCTTTTCTCCCACCTGCTGGTTCTGTCTCTGTGACAACAAAATGTTTTCTGATAGACTGCTTCAACAAAAAGCAAATGTTAAGTATTTAAAAGTACTTAACAAGATAAGACCCCAGGGGCTGTATGATGCTGGTGGGCACAGTAGTGTTCAATTCACATCTGAACAAAGACATGAAAACTGGGAGACACCCTTTTCATGGACACCAAGTAGGGAAAAAAAAAGCATCCACATGTCTGGGAGATGCATGAATCCATTTGAAGGTCCTCCACTAATCACTTGTGGATTTTTTAGGTGAAAACACTTTATTTCAAAGAAGCAAATTCAAGCAGTTTTTTTTTTGCTCTTCCTACCCCCTGGCCATCCACTCCTTCAGGCCTGCCAAGGCCCCCTACCACTGCTGCTGGGTCCCGACCACTATCCACTGATCCTTACTGCTGTGCTACCAGGTAATCCAAAGTAACACTTCATTGAGTGGGCTCCTACCCCTGTGGGAGGCTACCAGGGGAGGAGAATTGCCCCAAAGAGCTTCCTGTGTATCCTGGGCATGTCGGGGGTCAGAACGGACACATGTCTGGGGCTTCTGGTGTATGGCGGGACCAGCAGCCATCCTTCAGTTGGCCAGCGGGTGTTTTCCCATTTTCTTGGTAGCGTGACAGGCTACATGATGTCAAGGCACAAGTTGACATCAGTCACACTCCTCCAGCAGTGAGGACTGACCTGTTGTCATGCCTCTGGCCTCCACCATGGGCCAGCAAATGCTGAGCCATGAACCCACCCTCCCTCTCAGGAGAAGAGGAGTGGTCATTGGATACTCAAGCCTTCACCCACCAGCTGGCCCTCCAACACCCAAGTCTGTTCCCTAACCCTGGTCAGCGGTGTCACAGGCAGATATCCAATTCAGGCAGTTAAATTATAGATAGGAAAAAACAAAGGTAGTCCACCTTAGCAGTGATGGTTCAGATTAATTCACATCTGAGTTCTATCAAGCAAAGAGACCAAGTCATTTGTAACTTGTGCATGTGGGGTGTGAATGTTGAAAGGGGATCATAGTGCTGTCACTACTGCCATCACCCCAGAGGGATGTGTACTGCATTGTTGCTACTGCCATCACACCGAAGAGGTGGGGGCTGTAGTGCTTCTGCCATCACCACTGGTGGATGGGGAATGTAGGCCTGCTGCCGTTCCACCTAAGGGATGGGGGCCATAGGGCTGATACTGCCATCACACACGAGGAATGATGACCGTAGTGCTGCTGCCATCACACCTAAGGGATGGGGGCCATAGTGCTGCTGCTTCTGTCACACCAGAGGGATGGAGACCGTAGTGCTGCTTCCATCACACCTTAGGGACGGGGGGCTGTATTGTTGCTGCTGCCATCACATCTTGTACCTAAAATAACTTTAAATTGGTACAATGATGGAAGCATGTGTAATAGTGAAGGTCAAAATTGCTAAAATGCATGTTAGCAGAGTTAAAAATTGTTAAATAAAGTACACAAAACCAAACACCAGTAAAACCGGATTTTGGCTTAGCAGACACCAGTGACAATACCGTTTTTTACAATGTGCAAAATGGAATATGCCCTTTCTCGATCCCGGTAAACCAGTGTCCCTGCCCATATCTCTCCAGAACTGCAAATAAATAGCTGTGTGGCACTTGGTCAAAGGCTTTTGATTGGTCTAAACTAAGTACATACCTCAGTGTACCAAACCCATCAAAAACCTCCCTTAATATTTTCAAATTAGTAATCATAGAACGGTCTGGAATGGCACATGTTTGAGTCTGAAAAATTACTTTCTGGGCAATATTGGAAAGTCTAACCGAAATAAGTTTACATAGAATTTTCCAGTCAGAATTCAAAAGACTACTGTACTAGGACGCCAATTGTCTAAATATTCTTTATTATTTTTATGTTTAAATAAAAAAAAAATTACTATCTGCTAATGCAGCAGGTATTGGCAATATTCCTTGTACAATTACTTTAAAGACAGCTGTTAGGTAAGGTAACAGTACAGATTTTGCTTTTTTTATAGAACTCATTTGGAATTCCGTCAGGACCAGGTGTCACAGTACTTTTCAAATAACTAATTACTGAATCAACCTCAGCACTGGTGAGAGGCCAACTTCAATCACAAACACTTTCAGGGGATAATAAAGGAATATTTAAGGAATCAAAAAGAATATTCCAGTCTTGTGTCTCATATTCCTGTTCATACAAAATCTGGGTAGGGTCGGACACTTCTTTTACAATCTGTTGATTGTCGGAAATCCAGGAGCCAGTATGAGAAATTAATGAGGGCATATATTTGGACTAAACCTGCTGGTTACTACTGTCAAAAGGGTTAACCACTTTGGCCGCCCCTTTCCTCCCATATTTTTGTTCCAGAAAAAGAGAAGTGGATCTGTCATACTGATAAGTATACATTTCTGCTTTCAATTGCCAAATCTGAGCAGAATAATCTAATTGAAATTCAGTTTGCCAGGATAGTCATTTCTGCAACTGACGATGGCAATTTAGATATTTAAGATATCTACTAGAAGAATAAGCTTTGAAAAACATTTGGCAGAATTTTCTGATTTCCAATTTAGTATCCTGCCACCAAAAGGCCGGATTATCAAATAATTCAAAAACAGAAATTTTATCCTGAAGAACTATGCACAAGTCCTGCCAACCATGTTCCTCCTCTAAAACAGAGATATTCATTTTCCAAAAATTATGTGATACTGGTTTATTAACAGGACGACCTAAAGATAAAACTAACAAACAATAGTCAGAGTACTTACAAGGGAGAACTGAATACTGTGCACTTGGCAACCAGTTAGAAATAAAAAAAATAGTCTATCCTCATGGTGAATCTACCACGATGAAATGTGTGTGCAGGAGGTTGTGGACCAAAAGAAGCTCCATCATGAAGATTAGCTGTAATATATAGTGAGTTAAGAAAATTTGAATCAGAATACAATTTTTGTGTTACCCCAGTTTTATCTGAAAGAGATAAAATACAATTAATGTATGTCCCCCCCAAAAAATTATTGATTTTGATGAATGGAGAAAAGGTTGAATAGTTTTAAAAGTAGTATTTTCTGTGATTTAAGTTGGAGGCTATAAATATTGATCAGTCTCCACTCCTATTGTCAAATAATTACATCCAAAATAAGAACCTGACCCTGAATCAGGTTAAGAAGTCTAATGACCTGTACTTCCAAGTTCTTAATAAGAATCCCTACTCCGGCACACACTTCTGCTGACAAAGACCAGAAAGATAATCCGCACCTCCAGTCATGAGATGCCTGACTAATCTCCTGAAGAGAGTGAAGCCTGGTATCTTGTACAAAAATAATGTGGAGTGATATAGAGGCAAGGAAAGAAAAAATAGCCTGTCTCCTTTTAGGATTTTTAAGGCTGTTGGCATTTAAACTGCCAAATGACAAAATATTCCCCATTTAAGCCAACAAAAACCTCAGGACTTCTTTTCACCTCTCCCTTTTCCCAGAGATTTCATTTTACACCTCTTTTTCCTAATGGTCTTAGTATCCCCAGAAAGCTGATCAGTGTCCGTCAACATATCTACCTGGAAAGAGGCCACAGAGGAAACATCAGAATCCTCCTCAGTCTCAGTAGCCTGTTTACGTTTATGTAACACAGAAAAAATATTTTTTGAGTACTGAGAATCAGAGGAAGGAGGAACCCCTTTAATACTGGAGCTTCTTGTCTGTCTCCAAGTACTCACTGGCACCCAGTCAGAATCCTCAGGAGGGGGCATAACCTCTTTTGGATCACAAATTTGGGAAGAAGTACTGGGTATACTAGACATTTCAGACTGTAACACAGTGTCAACAGAAGTCATGGGATCAGATAGGTTTATCATACTCTCCTCAGCCGGTGCAGCATCAGAAAAAGATGGAACCTCACCTGAGGTCTCCTGAGACAGAGAAGGGGTTATGTGCATCAAAGGAGAATGTAAGGGGGGGAGGGGAATGGTAAGGAGCAAAAGGCCGAAATTGAGGCCTAGCCTGAGCAGTCCATTGGGCCTTAGAGACAGTCTCATCCTGACTTTCTTTCGCCATTTCAGGGTTATTATGAGAGGTCCAAGGACACTCTCTATAAGAATGGGAGGCTTCTTCACAAAGGTTACAATAAGTCGGGTGAGGACAATTAATACTAACATGTCCTGAACCCAGGCAAGAGGAGCATTTGAGCCTATCACAAGCATTACTTAGATGTGTGTGGGCCCCACACCTAAAACAAGATTTAGGCTGTCCCGGATAAAAAACAAAACCCCTATCCCTACCCAAATAAAAACAACTGGGTAAATGCTGGATCAAACCATTCACTACTGGTAATTTCACCTGTAATTTCCATCCTCCTGTCCAAAAGAGCTTGGAGTCAATAATAGGATCAGGCAAGCCCAACACAGTGCATTTAGAAGACAACCATCTCACAATATCATTAATTGCCACTCCTTCATTTTTAAATAAAACTGTAATGGTTTTTATAGTGGGTTTTGTAAGGGGAACAGCAAAAAAGGGAGACCATAAAGGAGTCTTCCTGACTGCCTGATACCTATACCAGAACGTGTCTAAACCCACTGATGTTTTAAAACTGATATCAAAATAGTTATCCCCAGAGGTATGAATAAGGGCATAAATTTCAGAGGGTGCAAACTGTAAACTGGCTTTGATTAAGGTTTTCCCAACATATAGGCGACCAGGAAATACTTACAGCCCACCCCTATATCGAAGCCGTACAGCATTTCGCTGTTTGGCTTGTTCAGGAGGAGTGTGAAAAAGGCCAGCAAATGTTTTATTTTTCTGTTGACTATTAGGTTGTTCAGGTGCTCTAATAACTTGAGCCTGAAGAACCACAGAGGAAGCCACATTAGTCCAAGGAAAAAAAACACCAGAGGAAGTTTTAGGGGCTTCACTTTCCACAGAGTCAAGTAAGTTACCATCTCCTGCCCTAGCTTGAGAATTAGGGAGATCTTCAAACTGCAACAAATCTGGTGAATCTGTCTGAAGAGAAGAATTCAAAGGCCCTTCTTCCAAAGTAACCCCACAGTAGCAG
Source organism: Neoceratodus forsteri (assembly GCA_016271365.2). NCBI lineage: Eukaryota > Metazoa > Chordata > Ceratodontiformes > Ceratodontidae > Neoceratodus > Neoceratodus forsteri. The sequence goes on along the minus strand of CM057458.1, from coordinate 996,315,699 downwards.
GAGTCTTTTCAGTAGTAAGTAACCCCTCCAGTTCCTGTGTTCGAATCCCACCAACACGCCAGTCAGGGTTCTGTGTGAGATGCAAACCCGAGGGCAACTCAAGAGGGTCTGAAATGTCTAGTAGGTCTCCCTGAGGTGCAGGGCTAGGCCCCATAGGAGAGGCCCAAGAATCATCAAGAGGAGACTTTTCCCACTCCGCTCCTCACAACGCTTCTGCAATAATTAGCCCCATAGTAGATACATTTTTATCGAAAGTAACCCCAGGTTGAAGAACAGCAGAAGTCAGTTTAGGTCGTTGACCCTTAAAATCCTGCTGTCGAGAATCAGTTTGTGGAAACTCAGATGTCCCAAATACCGGGTTAGGTAAAGAAAAAACAGTAGCTGAAGTGGAAGCAGATGAGCGAGTTGACGAGGAGCTCGCAAACAGCTGAGCCAGGAGACGTGGACACTGAACTCTGTAAGTCCACTACTGCAGCCATCTGATTCCCAGACAAAACCTCCATACTCAGACCAGAGGGACACTCACGAGACTCTAGGTACTCGTCCATTGGCGAAACCCAACTGCCAGTCTCTGAATTTCCATGAAACCCCACCACAGCAAGAACTTGGGAGCCACCAACAGCAGACTCTACAGTCTGACTCTTCACTCGCAGATGAGACCTGTCAGACAACACCACTCCCCTAATGACAGGTCTTCTAGATGCCAGAGCCAGTGATGTATCTAATGATTCTCCAGGAGCCATTGCAGGTAAATCGATCGGAACGTCAGGTACAGCACAAGAGTTACTCTCTGTACATCCAGAAACGTTTTGAACTTCCAAAGCTTTCGTAGCTGAACTAGGAACAGACTCAGGACCCGAAACCAGGTTTTCACTTTCCAAGTTGGTCTCTAGCTGAGGGGAGATAGGGAAGGAGACCGACTCTCCTACCTCCAGCTCATCCGCACCATCCAGCACCAGACTCCGACTGGCCATTGCAGAGAAACGGCCAAGCCCCCTACCGACAGAGTAGGGGAATTTCCCCGGTGCACTGGCCAAATTTCCCCCCATTCACTGAAATACCACCAACAGCTTAATCTGGTTCAAAAGTCAGTTGGCATTCATCTGTATTCCCTTCCCCTGGGTCATGCCTGAAAATAGGCAGAATTTGTCTAGTGCACTTACCCGGTCAACAAAAACTAAGTAAATAAAATTCACATTTTTTCAGCTAGTGAGTAGTTGTGTGACAGTACTTAGTGTAAGTCCTATACCTTTATAAGGGTATATACTGTGGTACTTTTCTTAACAATTTTGTAAGAAGATATAGTATTAATATGCCCCTTTTATGGTGAACTGTGTTCTGTTGTTAAAGTAACAACATAGCTGGTGCAGTTTAAGTTACGTAGTGTTGACCATTGTAAGCATAATAATGAGACAATGTTGTAAGGGGTTATCTGAAATGAGAAGTGTAGGAACTTGAAACCAGGTGCAAACTAGTGACAGTGACAGTAATACCTGTACTGGTGTTTTTCCAGGAAAAAAATAATAACATTTTCATTAAGAGGATGCAGGTTCCCCTTGACCTTATTGACCTCCCATTGACTGGAGCAACAGAATTAGGTTGCTGATCTGTAAGAAATATTTTGTTACCTTAGGTGTAAGGAATTACATCTCTTTTTGAGTACACAGCAGATTCATGTGGCTGATGCATGAAAGGGAGCATGGTTCTGTCTCTGTCATCCACCTGGCACTGCAGCCTGAGAGTCTGTGTGAGGAATAAGTTTGCTTGTTTTTATAATGATAGTATGCATTGATGTTTGGTGCTATATTATAATAACTGGTGGGCGCTTTTTCCCTAAGAAAACCAAGACTGATATTTGCCGTAATAACCAGCTGGTTATTATGGCAAACATGCGCCGGGTTTCCCTGACTGCATGCATGCACCAGCTTCTCTCTGCCTTTACTCAAGCTGGACACCTGCCATAACCACCGCTCTGTGGTAAGTGAGACCAAAATCTCTTTTTTTTTATATAACTGCTGTGTTGAAAAAGCGCCTGCCAGCAATTATGTAAAATAAAAGATGGGGCAGTGTGTAAAACTCCTCAGTGTGGGATGTTTCTTATAAACCCCTCGGGCTTCACCCTTGGGGTTTAAATAGCATCCCTCTCCTTGGGTGTATGTAAATCTCATAACACACACCACCCCATCCTTTATTCTCTATATAGCAAGTAATAAAATAAAAAAAACAGGCAATGGAAAAACCACAACCTAATTTGATAAAACAATAATCTGATAAGAGTATATTAGCTCCAATTGACCCATGTGACTTCCCATTTATATCATTGATGAATATACACTAAGATTTAATAGACAGATATGGTTTAAAAGTATGACCAGCAAAATGAAGTACTTAGTGTTATTAAACAGTTGTTTTGTTAGTCTGAGGTGCTGCAGTGGTGATGAGCACCAAGGTTTGAATGAGTAAGGGTGGATGGAATTTATTAAACAAGGAGAGGCAGGAGTCATTCAATGACTTTGATGCACACTGGGCTTTATTCAACAAGAGGGGTAGGATGACATGGTCATAGAAGGGGATAATATAGAACTACTGAAGTAAAGAAACAACTTTTCGCAAAACACTACTTGGCATCTACTGCATTGTTATGAAATTATGGTATAAAACCAGGTAACTAAATCAGATTCCCAAAGGATTGATGAGGTGCACCTTAGCCTTGTGCCACTGTACTCTACATTGACCCTTAGTAGGGTCTATGGTACCATGGTATGATAACTACCCTTTAAAAAATGGGTTGGGAAAATCCCAGAAGCTGATTGGCATCAGTCACCACCCAGCCGGTCCAGTATCAGGCAACAGAGACCAGGAAATAATGAGTCCCAGCCTCTGCTGCCTGATTTCATTCCAAATCCTTGTGACAACAGAATGGTCATGTTTAAATTGCCACCATGTTGTTCTCTCAAGTCTGCGAGATAATGCCCTCCCCCCATGGTCTGGGCATTTGGCAATGATTCCTTCAGTTATTGCTTTTTTTTTTAACTGAAGCTTGTCTGTACAGCTTGCTCAAAAGGGGACAAAATTAAACATTAGCACCACCATGCTCTAACATGATCGCTGAGCCTTCTGGTCTGCTGCTACTCTGTCATGATCCCAATCCCTGTTGCTACCAGGCCTGCCAAGCAAAAAGTAAAGTCATACCAGGCTTACATTCAAAACATACCATCTAAAAAGAAGCTGTACAAGTTAAATGAAAAGCAGAGTTGATGCGCTACCGCCGCTCACTATTTTGTGATGCCCTGTGTTTACATCTGGGGTTTTGTTGCCTTGCCGACCATGCAACATGTCTGATGGCAGTTTAGAATACATGACAAGTGTAAACAAGATTAAAAAAAAATGTTTTTGTCTTCTTATTCTGTTTATTAAAATTAAATCCTGTGTCCCGACTGCACACCACCAATCGCGCTCATACTCTTCTGTCCCGACTTCCAACCCTCACACTGCTCTGCAGCTGTGCTAATTCCTCTTGAAGACCTGTCAGTGCTGGCCACGATGTAACCCTTGGTAAGGCTCTTGATTTATGGGCTGCTGCTGGAGGGAAAATCTGCACTGTTGTGGGGGGGTGGCAAAACAGCAAGCAACAGATACTGTATACATACCTCTCAACTGTCCCTGATTTTCAGGGACTTGATTTGTCTAAAAATTTTACTCTGCCCTCCTAAAATTGTGTTTCTGTGACTAAACAGTGGGGTTATAAGTACAAAAATAATATCAAACATAAAAGTTACAGACTTGTTCTTTCTTAGTTGATTTTTTTAAGCCTTGTCCCTGATTTATGAGGGGAGGTTGAGAGGTATGAGTCTGTATAAGTGGGCGGGCAACTTAAAAAGTTGGAAAGTCTATGAAACACTGAGACCCTCTACTGGCAAGTATACCAGTAGAGGGACTACTTTATGAGAAAATGGACTTTGTATTAATTTTTGTTTATTTGCAAGGTTTTTTTTTTAAACATTTTATTAATAGGTTACCAGAAACCCATTTTCTAAGCGCATTAATACCCTCCAGAGTGGGAAGTTTTGGGGAATACCGGACCTTCCAGGGGCTATAAGGCCCTCCACCTGTAGCATTGGGCCTTGTTATGCCCCTGGGCGGTCCCGGTATACCTCAATACCTCCCACCCTGTTGGGTTTTATTGCTTACTTAGGAGAATCTACCATCATTAGCTTAGGTCAATTACATCCATATACATTCAAAGACATGCCAGAGTCCAATCGCAGCTGAAGTCTTTGTGCACACCATTGAGTAGAGTTGGTAGCTACAGAAAGATGAAGATAAAGGAATTTCCTGTGACACTAAGATTATGTTCCCAGTACAGATCTAGCTAAGGCCACTGGGGTGATGAGAGTTTTTTTAGACAGACTGTGTGTTTCTCGGCATAAAATCCACTTTCTCAGAGGCTGCCAGCATAAAAGAACAAGTGGAATAAGTTCCGTGAATGAGCCCCACTGGAGGGTGTTCAGAATCAAACTAGCTGAAGAAAACTCCCAGGCCAAAACCCACTTTGGGGCCACCAAGGATGTGAAGGAACAATGACGATTCTTGGTGATGCGCTCACTAGAGGCTTACCAAGGACTGAACAATGCTGTGGAAATTCAGATGCAACCAGAAACCAGAAGAATTCAAGGTGAAGATGGACGATCCTGAAGTGTCAACACAGGAAACTGGAACAAAACAATAAAACAGTGGATACAACATGCACTGGGCTTTGACGAACTTGACTTGTAGCGAACGACCAGGGGATGCAGACAAGGTCTTCCCAGGATGAACACAATCCTTGGAGGGTAGCCAACTTCAGGACATCTGGATCAGGAACCACAAGACGAAAATGGAACAGCGGAAGCAACGCACCTGGGCTTCGGCATACTCGACTTCAAACTGAGGAAAACAAGAAATGGCGGGTGCGACTTGCGTGGACTTCAACATAGTCGACTTCGGTAGATGATAGAAATGTTGTCGAAATTCTTCTGGACAGACACCTTCTGGGGAAGAAAGATGTTGAAAGACGTCTTTCTCTGGATAGAGATTGATTCCATAGAAGTAGGATGGTAGGCAACACCATAGAGTGATAGTGTGGCAGAAGATTAAGTCAAAACATATATGTTGGCAACAATAAAGCTGGCAGATACACTTCTACACTGCACCAAGGGAACTGTCAGTTGCTGGGGCAATTTGCCAGGAACAGGGGCAAATTACAAGGATCCAGGGTAATTGTTCATTGCAGGGGTAATTTGTCAGAAACAGGGGAAAATTCCCAGAATCTAGGGCAATTGTTTGTTACAGGGACAATTTGCCAGGAACAGGGGCAAATTACCAGGGTCTGGGAAAATTCTTTGTTGCAGGGGCAAATAACCAGAGTTCCAGGGCAATTATTTGTTGCAGGGGCAAATAACCAGAGTTCTGGGGCAACTGTTTGTTTCAGGGGCAAATAACCAGAATTCCATGGCAATTGTTCATTGCAGGGACAAATAACCCGAATTCCAGGGCAATTGTTTGTTGCAGTAGCAAATAACCAGATTTTTCAGGGCAATTGTTTGTTGCAGTGGCAAATAGCCAGATTTCCAGGGCAATTGTTTGTTGCAGGGACAAATAACCAGAATCCCAGTAACAATACTGTGTTGGTACTTTACAATAACACAACAGTTCAGAAATCAACAAACAATACATATTTTCATCAAATGACAGTCACTAGATGGTAGTTGTGTGCTAAGCACTTCTTTTCCTTACTTGCCCTTTAACAGGACAGTACTTATGGGGCCCTTCCTGTATCAGGACCTGGCTATCCCCGAAAACCCTGGGATTAATGCCTTTCTTTCCACTGGGCCTTCCTTGCCCTCTTTACTGCTGGGCCCCTCTGTGGATACTGGGCTTACTGCTGGCCTACAGTGTTGTCCCCTTTTCATATACTTGGGCCTTTTGCGGCTGGGCCCCTTTTAAACACTCCAGGCCTTGCTGCCCCTTATAATTAATTACTTGGGGCCTTTGCTGCCCCATTTAAACCTTTGCACCTATGTTGCTCTTTTAAATTATCTGGGGTCTTTGCTGCCCTTTTCAATTACTCGGGCCTGACTTTGCCCCTTTAATTCGATAGGCCTGCCCAAGGCCTTGCTGCCAGTACTCAAAACCACCCCACCTCTGCTCTGCTCCCCTTATGAATATGTATAAACCCCTATGGGCCTTCCTGAACTGGCCCCTCCCCGTGGGTGTCGCCGCACCCTCAATATTTAATTTTTATAGTTGGCCCTCCCTACCCGGTCCTCCAATGTCGCTTTGAGTGCCCAGCAACAAAAACTTTTATTTTAAATACTTCTGGCAGTCAGCACTCTTCACTGTGCTGCAGCCTGACTCACCACCCTGGCCCGGGCTGAAGAAGTAGTTTCAAGGAGGCAGGAGGTGCTCTGGCAGTGGGAGATACTGTCGTGAGGCAGCAGGCTGAGCGGCGGAGGGCTGGGGGCCTCTGGAAGGTCGATGACTTCACTGTCATGATGTGGCTCTTCAGATGCCACCGACATGACACCGGAACACATGTGACGCAATAAAAATAATAAATGGGGCTGAACAGAGTCCACAACGAAGTGCAAGGGACAGGAATCTTCTTTCTTCTTTGACAGGACCACCAAACTCAACCGTAGGAGGGATGAGGGAGCACAGCAAAAGGCATCTTCACCTGCTGGAGGAGGGCACTGTTCAAGAGTGGCTGGACTGGTTTCAACTCTTCCCAGTAAGCCCAGTGATCCCCAACATACTCTGGTGGTCAGATCTACTCTATAGCAAGGCAGAAACTCTCCTAAAAACTGTTGAGGCTTCCAAATAAAAGCGCTGCACTCGGGGTTCTGATTCTGGATCCCCAAGCTCACGCTGAACGGCAGGCCATCCTCTTGTTTATTTTAAATTACCGTCAGCCCCAACCTGAAGTGCCACACACAGGACAATGCTGACACAGTCCCACACATGGGCACAGATTCCACAGCTTGCTGCCTGCTCGGGGAGGGAGGGGAGGGTTGGAATATAGCAGAGTAGGCAGTAGCAGAGCATAAAAAACTTTTCTTTATATCTTTTTTTTTTTTTTAATTGCTGCCCACCTGGCTTTCCCCTAGGGAGAAACACACTGAGAGGGCCCCTTTACACTACCCCCTTACTGCCCACAATACCCACAACACAACGGGGATCCACAGCATTTTATTTACTTAATTAGCCCCCCATTTCTGTGATGCCCCCAGACTTTACCACCTTACTTTGGGGCACTACAGATTTGGACCCACCTAAAAATACATGTCCCCATGTATTCCCTCTTAACATTCTATATAAACTATTACTTCTATAGGTGTTTATAACATTTTGTAACACTTTAACATGTATGTTGATATTTTCATATGTACTTAAATCTCAGTGTAATCTTAATTTAGTTAAAATACTCTTAAAACATCTATAACACTCTTACTTGATACTATAACTTTCAGTAGAAACCTTACTTACTAAACTAAGTGGCTGTGTCTTTTTAATTACTCTTAATGGAACTATCTATGAAAGGATGTTACAACTTGAGAGGCCTCCATAATGTATCTCCTAGGAGGGATGCCAGCATTAGACCTTTGGGATCTACAGGGTCAGAAACCTACAGGTTCTGGGGAAATGCATTCTGGTTCTAGGAACTCTGGAGGTTCAGGATTCACTTGAGATATAATGACTGGACGGTGAAAGGAGTTTACATTTGAAGTGCGAATCCAAGGCTCTATATACCAACTGATTGGAGATTCCAGTTCCAACAGTCTATCCTTTTGACACTCCTGCCGTTCCTTGGGCATAGAGTTTTTCTTGTCTTCGACTGAATCAGTGTCTCTAAAAGTGCAGGCTTTCAGAAGATTACGGTGTATGATTTTGGTAGCATTCTCTGTTTCTTTCTGAATTTTGTACACTGGTAACTCTGAGTAAGGGATTTTGATAATGCAGTAAGGTTCAGGTTCCCATTTTGTAGCCAACTTGCTGCATTTTTGAGCCCTCTTTAACATTACTCTCTCTCCTATTTGTAGGGGTGTAGCATTAGCCTTAGCAACAACATTTGCCTTCTGTTTTTGTCGCACCTGTTCCATATGCTTGCCTACAAATTGTCCAGCCTCTTGTAATCGTTGGTTATGCTCTTGCACACAGTCCATGATTGCCTCTTTGGCTACTGCTTATTCAGGCTGTACCTCTAAGATGAAATCCATAGGGAGTCTACCATGGCATTTGAACATTAACTAGTGAGAAGTATACCCAGAAGAGCAGTGAATGGTATTATTGTACAAAGAAGTACCCTCAGGGAGGATAGTTGGCCAATAGGGGCATTTGTACTTGGATAAGGCTCATAACATTTCAAGCAGAGTCTAGTTGGTTCTCCTGCAAAGTCCATTACTTTGAGGGTAGTAGGCTGTGGTTTTCAGTTTGTGACTTCCACAGAAACATAGAAACATAGACTTTGATGGCAGATAAGGACCACTTGGCCCACCCAGTTTGCCCATTTCCCTAACTACTGGATAAGCTGCAGATTCTAGGTAACCAACAGCCTACTTCCTGCAACCCCCCACTATAATTGCCTTGTGTCTGTCCCATGCATGTTTGAATTCCCCCACTGTTTTAGACCCAACGACCTCCTCAGGAAGGCTGTTCCATGTATCCACCAATCTCTCCGTGAAAAAAAAAACTTTCTCACATTACGCCTGAGCCGTCCTCCCTCTATCTTTAAATTGTGCCCTCTTGTTCTTACATATCTCTTTTTCTGAAAGATGCTACCCTCCTGGACTTTGTTGATTCCCTTGAGGTACTTGAACGTTTCTGTCATGTCCCCCCGTCCCTCCTTTCATCAAGAGTATACATATTAAGCTCTTTCAGTCTCTCTTCATATGGTTTCTGCTGCAGGCTGTGCACCATTTTAGTTGCCCTCCTCTGGAATGCTTCCATCCTGTCTATGTCCTTGCGTAGATGAGGTCTCCAAAACTGCACACAGTACTCCAGATGGGGTCTCACCAATTGTCTGTATAGAGGGATAACCACTTCCCTTTTTCTACTTGTGATGCCCCTTCCTATGCATTCCAGGATCCCCCTGGCTCTCCTTACTGACTTTTCACATTGCTTACCCACCTTTAGGTCATCTGATATGACTACCCCCAGGTCCCTTTCCATTTTGTTGTTGTTAGTACCTCCCCTGCTATTGTGTACTCTTCTCCGGGGTTCTTGTTTCCCAGGTGCATTACTTTGCACTTCTTTGCATCGAATCTAAGTTGCCATATGTCTGACCATTCCTCCAACCTTGCCAAGTCCCTTCTCATCTTTTCTACCCCCTCTTGTGTATCAACTCTGTTACAGATCTTTGTGTCATCTGTAAAGAGGCATACCTTTCCCTCCAGACCCTCTGCAATTTCACCTATAAAGATGTTAAAGAGGACTGGACCCAGTACTGAGCCCAAGGTACTCTACTAGTAATCCCCCTTTCTTCGGAATGTGTTCCATTCACTATTACCTTCTGTGTCCTGTTGTGCAGCTAGTTTGCTACCCAGGCTAGCACCCTGGGACCCACTCCCAGGCTGGCTAACTTGATTATTAATCTTTTGTGCGGGACTGTGTCAAATGCCTTGCTAAAGTCTAGGTAGGCCATATTCACAGCCCCTCCCTGGTCTATTACTTTGGTCTCCCAGTCAAAGAAATCAATTAGATTCATCTGACATGACCTTCCTGCTGTAAATCCATGCTGCTTTGGGTCCTCTGCCCCACTGGCCTCTAGGCACTCAACAATTCTTTCTTTCAGAAGTGATTCCATCATTTTCCCTTCCACTGAGGTCAAACTTACAGGTCTGTAGTTTCCTGCTTCTGCTTTGCTCCCACTTTTGTGAAGGGGAATCACATCTGCCCTCCTCCAGTCCTCAGGTACCACCTCATCCTCCCATGATTTGTTAAAAAGCGTGGTCAGTGGTGTCACTAGGTCCTCCCTTAGTTCTTTTAGGATTCTGGGGTGAATCCCATCAGGCCCCATTGCTTTGTCCACCTTGAGATTTAGGAGTTCTTTCAGGACTCTTTCTTCTGTGAATGGACTGGTGTCAACCCCCCTACCCAGAGTGCTTCTATTGTCTGGTTTAGGTAACTCCTCCTCATCTTCTTTTGTGAATACTGAGCAAAAGCATTCATTCAGTATCTCTGCTTTTTCACTGTCTCCCTCTGCCCACCTCCCCTTTCCTTTATTAATCTTCACTATCCCCCTTAACCTTTCTATGCTCCCTAGTGTACCTATAAAAGGTTTTATCCCCCTTCCTAACTGAGTTGGCTATTTTTTCCTCAGTTTGGGCCTTTGCTAGTCTGACTGCCTTCCCCACTTCTTTCTGCTATAATTGATACAGTTCCCTGTCATGCTCCTTCTGTGATTCCTTATACTTTTTGAATGCAGCCTTTTTCTCCTTAACCTTCCCTGCCACCTTTTTTGAGAACCATAATGATTTTTTACTCCACTTTGTTTTCTTTATTTGTTTCACACAAAGGCTTGTTGCATCTATGATGGCAGTTTTGATTTTTCTTCATTGTTCTTCCACCCCTCTTTTTTGGTCATTTGCTAGTGCATTTTTCAGGTATTCACCCATTTTGCCAAAGTCAGCCCTTCTAAAATCCAGTATCCTTGTTTTTGTATGGCTTATCTCCATAGTTGTGCTCATTGTGAAGCACACTGTGCAGTGGTCGCTTGTTCCCAGATATCTACTGACTTCTAAATTAGTGATCCTCTCTCCATTTGAGAGTACCAGGTCTAGTATTGCTCCCTCCCGAGTGGGTTCCAACACTAGCTGTCTAAGGTCTGCCCCCTGCAGGGCATTGAGAATGACCCTGCTCTTGGATGTGGCTGCAGTACATGTTATCCAGTTAACATCTGGCATATTCAGGACCCCATCAACAGTATCTCCCCTTTTTCAGCCATTTTGAGAATGTCCTCTATCATTTTCTTGTCCATTTCTTCCCCTTGAGACAGGGGTCTGTATACAACACCTTGCGGATTGTGATGCCATTCTCTGTCTTCAAGGTGACTCAGAGTGCCTCTTGTCCTCCCCTTTACTTTTTAGTTCTTTAGCTTTGATCCCTTCCCTTATGAATAGAGGTACTCCACCTCCTCTTTTACCTTCCCTGTCCCTTCTGTAGATTGTGTACCCTGGTATGTTGACATCCCAGTCATGGTTCTCGGTGTACCATGTTTCTGTGACTGCCACAGTATCCAATTGTTCATCTTCCATCAGAGCTACTAGCTCAGGAAGCTTGTTTCCCAGACTACAGGCATTGGTACTCATTGCCCTCCATTTAATGTTGGCTTTATCCTTTTTTCCCCCATCCCTGCCCTTATTGTCCTTGTCTATTTTTCAATTTACCCCTGTCCTGCCCTGTGTTGAGCTCTGTACCTCAGTGTTTACCTTACTACCTGCCACGTTTTGTGGGGGGAGGCTTGAAATTTCCTGCCTTTTATCAGAGCATCCCCCCTTGGCTAGTTTAAAAACTTGCCAAGGAAGCATTTAAACCTATCACCTAGGAGCTTGGTTCTCTTCATGGACAGATGCAGACCATCATGCCAGTATAGACCTTTATCTCTCCAGGTGGCCCCTCAGTCCCCAATGAAGCCAAAGCCCTGTGCTCTGCACCAGTTTTGCAGCCATTCATTAAACTGCATGGTGTGCAGTACCCAAGCCTCACTCCTGCCATGGCCTGGTAGCACCTCTGAGAAGGTTACTGTGCTTGCTACCCATCTGAAGCCCCTCCCCAACTCCACAAATTCATTCTGCAGTACACTGATCCCATGCCTAGCTAGGTCATTTGTCCCAAGGTGGACTATGATATCTAGTTCCCTCTTCTGTGATGCTGCTTCTGCAATCCTGAGGATTTGCTTCCTGTCCTTCCAAGCCATGGCACCAGGCAGGCACCTTGCTTCCTTCTCCTCTCCCTTTCCCAGTTTTACCCCCCTAACAATAGAGTCCCCTATCAGAAACTGTTTCCTTCCCCTGTGGTGTCCCTTGCCACCCTTTTTTGGGTCTCCCTTGTTGATGTCCTCAGCATTCTGCTTAATCAGCTTAATCTGGTTCAAGGTCAGTTGGCATTCATCTGTATCCCCCTCCCCCGGGTCGTGCCTGAAAATAGGCAGGATTTGTCTAGTGCACTTACCTGGTCAACAAAAGCTAAATAAAATAAATAAATTCTTCTGGGTCTCCACTGAGGGTGCCATCATAGAGGAACCTTGCTCTGACAGAATGGCATATGATTTGTGTAGAGGTACAACTAGAGGGCTTCACCTCTGGTCCACCACCCGCAGCCTCCCAGAACCCACTGTGGTCCAACTGTTCTTCATACTTGGCAACCTCTGAGGCAGTGGTTGTGGCAGTGGTGCTTTTTGGAAAGGGGAGGCCTCCTTAGTCCTTGCTAGTTCAGCCTCGAGGTGGGCAACCTCCTCCCTCAGAGCTGACAGTTGCCTGCAAATAGGACAGCACAAAGTTTGTGGAAGAGCTGGGACTCATAAGAGGTTCCTTGATCTATAAGGATTTTGGTTGGGTTGCCATATGGTTGCACAAAACATTTCAGGAAAGTTTCTGTTGTAGTCCAAGTGGAGAGATTCTTGACTGCACTCATGACCACAAATTTGGAAAAGTGGTCAGCCATTATGAGGACATACACATATCCACTTGTGCTTGGTTCTAACTTCAAGTGATGCAAGGCAACTAGCTCCAGTGGTGTGCTACTAATGATGAGGTGAAGAGGAACTCTCTGGTCACTTTTTTCTTTATGTTTAAGGCTACAGGCTGGGCAGTCCTCGCACCATTTTGTAATATCATTTCTCATCCTGATCCAATAGAACCTTCTCCTAATGACAGCCTCTGTTTTTTTATGCCCAAAATGTCCAGAATGGTCATGGTAAGTCTCGAGTACCACCAGCACACTAGCTTTGGAAACAATTATTTGAGTCAATTTGCAGTGGGTAATGGGGCCTCAGCTATGTTTAACAAGGTGAGAGTCTGCTATAGTCAGGTGGGCTCTATGCATCCACAATTTTATTACTTCAGGGTCAAGTTTTCTTTGTTCTTGTGAGGCAAGACTCTGTTGTTTTAAAATGAGGCTTTTGACTTGTTTGACAATGGGATTTTGATCCTGTAGCTGAACCCACAAGCATTTCTAATCTATGAATGTGTCAGTTGGTTCAGATTTGCTCTCAATGCTCATTTCTGGAGAGATTTGGCAGCAGGCTTGCATGATTTCTACTGGTACTTGGAGGAAAGGTGGCATCTCTACATTTTCTAACGAAGTATCATCTTTTTCTGTTTTGACCTGTTCAGGTACTTAGTATAATTCATCAGCATTAGCAATTGCTTTGCCGGAGTGATAAGTGAGGGAGAACTGATACTTTTCTAACCTGGAGGCCCACCTCTGTATAAGCATTTCTAGTCTTGCTGTATTCAAGTGAGTTAAAGGATTGTTGCCAGTGAAAACTGTAAAAGCAGTGGCAGCCAGGTAGTGACAGAACTTTTCAGTGATGGCCTATATCAATGCCAAGAATTCAAGTTTAAAAGAGCTGTAGCGAGCATCATTCTGCTTTGAGCATCTCAGTCTGTGGCTTGCCTAGGCAATGACCCATTCAACACTATCTTACTCTTGCTCCAGTACTGCACCCAATCCCCTATTGCTGGCATCTGTATAGAGAAAGAAGGGTTTTGTGTAGTCAGGATAGGCCAGGATGGGAGCTTCAGTCAGTATCTTTCTTAGTTTGTCAAAGACCTCTTGTTCCTCAGTTACCCACTTAACAGGATGGTTTTTAAGGATCCGACCTTCCGTCGATCCTCTCAACAGTTCATGCAAAAGCAAAGCGATTTTAGAAAAGTCCTTTATGAATTGCCTGTAGTACCCCACAAAGCCCAGGAATTTTCTAACGTCTCTGACAGTGATGGGAACAGGCCTGTCTTGTATGACTTTTATATTTTCCAGATCCGGTGACACTCCTTTTGAGGAAACTATATGCCCCAAGTAGTTTACTTCTGACTCTAATAGATGACATTTAGACAGCTTTATTTTAAGGTCATATTGGATCAGTCATGTGAATACTTCACCCAAATGCAGCAAATGTTCCTTGTGGGTTTTAGAGTATATGATGGTATCATCCAGGTATAGCAAGAGGATATCAAAATTTCAGCTCTCCAGGCAATGCTCAACCACTTTGAATGGTTCAGGGAGCCTTACAGAGTCCAAAATAATTCTAATAAATTCAAAAAGACCCATGGGGGTAATGAAAGCTATCTTCTCCTGATCCTTGGGCACCATAGGGACTTGCCTATACCCACTGGTTAGGTCTAAGGTGAAAAACACAGTGGTAGATTGGAGAGCTGTGAGTGAATCCTTAATTCTGAGCAAGGGATAAGCATCTTTGTGGTTGACGGTATTTAGTTTTCTATAATCAACACAAAATGGAATTTTGTCGTCTTTCTATTTTACCAGCACAATAGGAGCTGCCCAAGGACTGTGACTCTCTTTAATTACTTCAGCCTCCTTCATCTCCTTGATTATCTTTTTAGCTGGCTGATAGATTGCTGGCAGGATTGGCCTGAAGTGTTCTCTGATTGGAGGATATTGATTAGTGCAAATGTGATGTTGCACATTGCGAGCCAGTCTGAAGTCCAGCGGATGTTTGCCGAATGCTTCTTCATGCTCCATGACTACTTGGAGTACATCTACCTTTTGCTCTTCAGTGGTTTCAGGGTTACACAGGTTAATTTCTTTGACCCAATCTGGCATAGCAGGGCTACCAGAATTTCTCACGTCATTTCCCTGTATGGCCTGTGGTTTTTCAGACATTTCAGTCTCTTCTTCTGCCTTGACAATATCCTGGAGGCATACTGTATGCAGCTGGGCAACCAGCTGATTGTGGTAGAGTTGCACCTCGTGGTTTCTGTAATTCAACACTCTGATAGAAATTCACCCTTTTGTCATGGTAGCCAAACTCCGAGCCACTATTATGGATAACATCCTATCTCCCATCTGTATTTTTTGAGCAAGGTTGTTAAGTAGTTAGTGGCACAACAGCTCAAGTACCGCCTGGTGTCCTCGGACATTTTTGAGCCATTTCAGTCGAGTTCTGGGGATAGACACAGCATGGAAACAGCTCTAGTGAGTGTGCATAATGATCTGCTCTGGGCTAGAGATAGAGGAGACAGGTCAGTCTGTGTACTCCTCGATCTCTCATCAGCCTTTGACACTGTGGATCACGTTGTGATTCTGGATTGACTCTGTGAGTTTTGTGGACTTGCTGGTACCGTCATCAGGTAGTTTGAGTCCTATCTTTCAGACAGGGTACAGCGGGTGGTGATGGGGAATTTCTCCTTCTCCCCAATGCCTCTGTCTTGTGGAGTACCACAGGGCTCGATCCTGTCACCAATGTTATTCACAGTGTATTTACTGCCCCTGGGCAAGATCATTCTACAACAGTGTGGAGTTTCACTGCTATCCAGATAACACCCAACTGCATTTGTCATTTGCTCTTGAAACATCCAGAGCTGTTGATGTGCTTCACAACTGTCTGGCTAAAATCAATGACTAGATGGCTTCCAGCTGGCTGAGACTCAACACGGCCAAGATGGAGGTGCTGGTGACTAAGCCTGGTCGTGGGCATGATGAGCTGCCTCCCTGGACTGACTCTGGTCTTGTACTGGGTTTGACCCCATTGTTAGCTTCCCTGAGGGTGTGAAATCTGGGTATGATCTTTGGCAGCAGACTGACCTTTGAAGATCAGGTGTCATCTGTAGTCAGCAGTGTTTTTTACCATTTGCGGAACATTGTCTGGATTAAGCCTCTAGTTCCTCTCGAGGACCTACTGACGCCAGTACATGTCTTTGTTTCCTCCAGGCTCAACTACTGTAATGCTCTGTACTTCAGGGTCACAGGAGGGACCCTCTGCTGACTGCAGCTGGTGCAGAACTCAGCAGCCCAGTTGTTGATGGGTCTTTCTAGATCCAGTCATGTTACCCCAGCTCTGTATGCTTTGCACTGGCTGCCAGTCAGATGGAGGGTCCTTTTCAAGGTGGATCTTCTCACCTTTAAGGCCTATATGGAATGGGCCCTGGCTATCTGTCAGAGCTCCTGACACCAGCAAGCTCTGCTCACTCCCTCCACTCCTCTTCGAGGGGCCTCCTGGGCATTTCCAGGGTTCAGCTTAAGGCTTCTGGAGATCTTACTTTTAGCATATTTGGGTGGACCTTGTTGAACTCACTACCATCTGCAGTCTGGGAGGTTCCCTTGGCAGAGGTGTTTAAGCAGAGGTTGAAGGCCACCTCTTTAGCTTGGCTTTTAATTATTACTGAATTCCATCATGATTTTGTTTAGTCCCCAGTCATGGTAATTTGAAAGTTTCCCTTTTAACCTGATTTATATTTTATTTATTTAAAACTAGTGTATTGATCTAATTTTATTCTAATTGTGTTATTGCCTGTTCTATTGTGATAATCTGTAAGGCGCCCAGAGCCTCCGGGATTGGGTGCCACATATATGAAATTTGTCTTGCCTTGCCTCTTTCCAACTAGGATACGGCTCAACCAAGGCTTCATAATCTTGATCTCTCAGGCCCACCTTTGCCTTGCACCACATGGTGGTCTCCTTTCCTGGCTTTAAAGTCACTGACTTGGCATCTGCCACACAGACTTTACCGATCTCACCATCAGGATTGGCAAACCGTTGATGACATTGTAGGAGGTTAATGGTCTGTTGCAGGGCATGCTTGTCAACCAGAGGTGATTGCTTGGCCTTTTGTTGGAGAATCTGGACCAGGTCTTCAAAACAATTCTGCAGGAAATTCATGCTCAGAATCAGTGGTGGCAGATTATCGCTTCCCATATTGCTGATAATAATACCCTGCCAGTGTTGGGTATTCTTTCCCAACTGGTTATTTGCTTTAAGGTAGCCCATATAAGGTACTTTAGCTACATTTCTAGCTATCAGTTTGATCCATGACTTCGGAGGTGATTTGAGATCTTTGGGTGTCCAGAATCTTCAGAAATACCACCCCTGTGTTGTGGTGACTTGCGACCCTGTATCTAGTAACATCATCAGTTCCACTCTGTCAACCTTTATGGGCACCGTCGGGCTGTTGCTTATGAAGCAAGACTGGTCTATTGAGGCAGTTGGACTTGGTCATTGGTCCTTTAGGAATCAGCCCTCATCCCCGAAGAATTCCTCTTTAACGTCATAGTAGTGTCAGAAGGCTGATTGCATCGTCCCTCTACATGACCACTGGCATCTTTGACCACTGGCATCTTACAGATCAGTCTCCCTTGGCTATTAAAATGATCCATTGGGCATCTTCCTTCGCCTCTCCTAGGGATGGGATGGGTAGTCGTCAGCTCTCCTCTCTCTCTCAGTCTGGTTGTTGAGCACCTCTCTCCACCAACCTTTCTTCAGGCCCTGTATGTCCTGACAGACCTCCATCATTTACAAGTCTGGGTGGCAATTTGTTCTGCCAGCTCAGAGTTTGGATAAGAGTTGGACTTAGCAGAATGGGTTGGCGCCTGTGCCATTGGACTGTAGGTTTGATCGTGGTCTGGACAATACAAAATCACACATGCCCACAAAATGCAAAGCATCATGGGCTGCATATGCAAATCACCACAGAATGTTATGCTGGTCCAACTTTAAGTGGAATTGCATGGTGCCGAAAGGCCTCTCACACAGTTTGCAAAGGGTGCTAACAGATGGTCTGGACAATATCTCAGGTAACCCATTGGTTCTCTATCATATTCTGACCTCTCCAGGGCAGTCCCTCATGCCGAGGTCCTCTTCTCCACGAGTCCTCCCTAGTCCATCCTTCCATCAGGTATCCTGGCCATGTAGCTCCAAGTGGCATCACCATCTGAGGATAAGTCGTGACCTCTGAGCCTAAGATCTTAATTGTCTTCTCCTTAAAGTCCAGGAAATCTGCCTCGGGGGTCTTGTAAGTGCAACATCCTTATCGCTTTCCTCAAAGCTTCACTGTGCACCCCTGCTACACATTTTTCAATCAGCATGCAGTCTGCATCTCGGACTTGCTCAGCATCTGCTCTCTTAGTTGCCCTCAACAATTCTTGCAGACTTAGGGCATATTCCAGAAGGGTCTCCTGGGGCCTCTGAGCACAGGAGAAGAACTTCATTTTGAGGTCTGACACTGAACAGGTAACAAAAATCTGCTGCAGCCTCTGCAGAATCTTTTCAGCAGTAGACTTCCCTGCACCTGGCCAGGATTGTACCTCTTGATGGGCTGCCCCTTTCAGCTGCCCAATCAGGATTTCAACTTTTTGCCATTCTGTGATCTGGTATAGTCTAACTATCATCTGCATCTTTGAACAAAACTCCCCTAAATTGCTGGTTCCAACTCCATCTCTTTCTCCTAAAAATTGAGGAAGCCATAGTGCCCCAAAGTAATAAGGCATAGTTAATGGTGATGCAGGCATACTCCGTTGGTGCGTGTCTCTTTCTCTTCCCATCTCCTCACTGACTCCTCTCGACAACCCACTGCTACAACCCAGCTCCATTGGTATCTTCCTCTAAGAAACTCTGGCTTTGGACTCCTTAGACAAATAATTATCTGATCCTGCCAACAACACCAAACATTTTGTGTAAGGTGCTGCTACTCCGGTGTTGATGAACATCAAGGTTGGAATGAGTAAGGGTGGATGGAATTTACTCAACAAGGAGAGGCAGGAGTTGTCCAATGCATTTGATGGCCACTGGGCTTCATTCAACAACAGGGGTAGGATGACATGGTCACAGGAGGGGATAATATAGAACTACTGTAGTAAACTAACAACTTTTCACAAAACACAACTTTGCATCTACTGCATTGTTATGAAATGATGGTATAAAACCAGGTAACTAAATCAGATTCCCAAAGGATTGATGAGGTGCACCTCAGCCTTGTACCACTATACTCTACTTTAACCCTTAGTGGGGTCTATGGTACCATGGTATGAAAACTATCCTTTAAGAGACTCTACCATTACTAGCTTAGGTCAGTTATATCCAGATACATTCAAAGACACACCAGAGTCCAATCACAGCAGAAGTCTTTGTGCACACAGTTGAGTAGAGTTGGTAGCTACAGAAAGGAGAAGATAAAGGAGTTTCCTGTGACACTAGGATTATGGTCCCAATACAGACCTAGCTAATTGTACTGGGGAGGTGAGAGTTTTTTTTCAAACAGACCATGTGTTTCTCAGCATAAAACCCACTCTCTCTCTGAGGCTGCCGGCATACAAGAACAAGTGGAACAAGTTCCTGGAATGAGCCCGCTGGAGGGTGATCCGAATTAAACTAACTGAAGAAAGGTCCCAGACCAAAACCCACTTTGAAGCCACCAATGAATTGAAGGAACAATGAAGACACTTGGTGATGAACCCACTGGAGGATTACCAAGGACTGAATGATGCTGCAGAAATTCCAATGCAAACAGGAACCAGAAGACTTCAAGGTGAAGATAGACGATCCTGAAGTGCCAACACAGGAAACTGGAAAAAAACAATAAAATGGTGGAGATGACTCACACAGGGCTTCAACAGACTCGACTTGTAGCAAACGACCAGGGGATGCAGACAAAGTTCTTACAGGATGAATACATTCCTTGGAGGGCAGCCAACTTCAGGACATCTGGCTCAGAACCATAAGACAATAATAGAACAGTGGAAGCAATGCACCTGGGCTTCAGCATACTCAACTTCGAACTGAGGAAAACAAGTAACAGCAGGTGTGACTTGCACGGACTTCAACATATTAGACTTCGGCGGACAACTGAAATGTTGTCAAGTTCTTCTGGATGGACACTTTCTGGGGAAGAAAGATGTTGAAGGGCGTCTTCCTCTGGATAGAGATTGATTCCATAGAAGTAGGATAGTAGGCAACACCATGGAGTGGTATTGTGTCAGAAGGCTGAGTCCAGACATATATGTTGGCAACAATAAAGCTGGCAAATGCACTTCCACACTGCACCAAGGGAACTGTTCATTGCAGGAGTAATTTCCCAGGAACAGGGGAAAATTAC
This sequence comes from Neoceratodus forsteri, assembly GCA_016271365.2. Classification (NCBI taxonomy): domain Eukaryota; kingdom Metazoa; phylum Chordata; order Ceratodontiformes; family Ceratodontidae; genus Neoceratodus; species Neoceratodus forsteri. The sequence continues at coordinate 996,295,616 of CM057458.1, read as the reverse complement.
CAGGATCTGGGGCAATTGTTTGTTGCAGGGGCAATTTGACAGGAACGGGGCAAATTACCTAGATCCAATGCAGTTGTTCATTGCAAGTGCAAATAACCAGAGTTCCAGGACAGTTGTTCATTGCAGGGGCAAATAACCAGAGTTCCTGGCAATTGTTCATTGCAGGGGAAAATAACCAGAGCTCCAGGGCAATTGTTTGTTGCAGGGCAAATAAGCAGAGTTCTGGTGCAATTGTTCATTGTGGGGCAAATAACTAGAGTTCCAGGGCAATTGTTCATTACAGGGGCAAATAACCAGATTTCTGGGGCAATTGTTTATTTCAGGGGCAATTAACCAGATTTCCAGGACAATTGCTCATTGCAGGGACACTTAACCAGAGTTTTGGGACAGTTGATCATTGCAAGGGAAAATAACCAGAGACCCTGGGCAATTGTTCATTGCATGGGCAAATAACTAGAATTCTAGTATCAATACAGTCTTGGTACTTTGCAATAACACAACAGTTCAGAAATCAGCAAACATTGTGCATTTTAATCAAATGATAGTCACTAGATGGCAGTTGTGTAATAAGCACTTCTTTTTCTTACTGGTCCTTTAACAGTACCGTACTTGTGGGGCCCTTCCTATACCAGGACCTAGCTACCCCTGAAAACCCTGGGATTAATGCCCTCCTTTCCACTGGGTCTTCCTTGCCCTCTTTACTGCTGATCCCCGCTGTGGATACTGGGCTTTCTGCCTGCCTAAAGTGTTGCCCCCTTTCATATACTTGGGACTTTTGTGCCTAGTCCCCTTTTAAACACTCCAGGCCTTGCTGCCCCTTATAATTACTTGGGGCCTTTGCTGCTCCATTTAAACCTTTGGGCTTACGTTGCCCTCTTAAATTACCTGGGGCCGTTGCTCCCTCTTTTAATTGCTCCGGCCAGACATTGCCCCTTTAATTCGATAGGCCTGCCCAAGGCCTTGCTGTCAGTACTCCACCCCCCTTTTAAATATTTATAAACCCCTATCGGTCTTCCTGAACTGGCCCCTTCCCATGGTCATCACCACACCCTGAATATGTCATTTTTATAGCTGGCCCTCCCTGCCCAGTCCTTCAATGGTGTTCAGTGCACCCAACAGCAAAAACTTTTATTTTAAATATTTCTGGCAGTCAGCACTCTTCACTGTGCTGCTATCTGACTCACCACCCTGGCTCAGGGAGAAGGAGTTGCCTGAGGGAGGTGGGAGGTGCTCTGGCCATGGGAGGTACTGTTGGGAGGCAACAGGCAGAGCAGCAGATGACTGGGGGCCTCTGGAAGGATGCTGACTTCACTGTCATGGTGCGGCTCTTCAGATGCTGCTGACATGGGACCAGAACACAAAGGACACAAGAAAAATAACAAATTCTGGTCAGATCCACCACAGCTGCATAATAAAGTTGATGAAGTTATGCGGAATTGTTAAGGAGGTATGGAGAAACAACACAATAATTTGTAAGTAGTAAGATTTGTTTTAGTTCCTGTTGTAAGGAAGGCATACACATCATTAGAAAAATATATGGAGGTGTGCATTTTAATGGAAGGAATAAGAAGCAATATAGGCTTACAAAAAGAATCCCAGAGCAAATGCTACTGAGGTATGTGTTATCCCGGGTGATATTGGTCGGACTGCCACATTTTAAAGAAAACACAATTGCACATACCCCAATAATTCAAAGCATCATGGGAAACATATGCAAATCCCCATGATGGTACAGAAGGTGGCAGTACATGAAAAAGTAATGGCTGGCATATGTTCAACCTTGGGCGTAGTTACGCAGTTTTTTTCTTTCTTTTTTTTTAAGAGAAACAGGGTTTTCGTCCATGAGGTGGTGCAAGTTATATTTAAGCAATGTGTTGATGTCAGGAATTCAGGTGTAATGATGGACTGTTAGCAGAGGAAATGTGATAGTAACTGTCAAAGGGGAGGTCGCTTTTGATAAGGGTTAGGTAATTATGCTTGTGATAATGGGAATATTAGGAAAGTATGAGGTCTATGCAGAAGTGGAGTACAACTATGCACAGTTTCTTAAGTATGTGCTCAGAGTGCAGGCACATGTGATATGCAGGTTTGTTTTAGAAACAGGTAAAATAGCGATACATACAATTGATAGAAAGATAGATAATTACATAGATATACAGATAGAGAGAGAGAGAGAGAGAGAAAGAGAGATAGACAGACAGACAGACAGGCAGATTAGGAATGGCAGTGAAGTATTGAAGTGATGCCAACCCTACCCCCACCATTCAGAGATGGACAGGCATTGGGGTGTGCCTTTGGGTCGACAAGTGTCGAAGTGTGCCTTGAGGTGTTCAAACTTTACACTCACCCCATTCCATAAGGAAATACACTGAAATGGGTACAGTACTGTATAAGAAAATGGAGTGAACTTTGGGGCTGAAGAGTCAAAGGCACACCTTGATACCTGTCACTAGCTGCAGGGTGGGGATGGGGGTGGAATGGCATGAGCATTACTGTTGACAATCCCAAGTCACACCCCTGATGCCTGTCATTCCCTACAGGGAAGGGTGTTATGGTCAGAAACCCTAATGCCCTAAGCATTGTTATGTGACTTCTTAACCTAGCAACAGCATTTAATGTATTACATTATAAGGATAAGTAAATGTTTTTAGTACATTTACAGACAGTTACATAAGCTTAATTTTCTTCACAGAATAATTTAAATTTAGTAACAATGGTAGTACAAACCAATTGCCAGACAACTTGAAAACTATAACTACTTTATATTGTACATTGACACCCCATAAGGACATCCTTGAAATTGAGATGCCAAAATCACACATTTATCAGTGTTCTAACAGGAATATTTTACTATCCTAAATACAGTCCTTGCTTTAGTAACTGCTCAGCACATCTATTGCATGACCTGCTTATTGACATTTTACACCTGCTATGTAATGTACTGCTGCATACTACATCAACATCATGAACCATAAAACAGATGACTGCCATAACTAGGGAGGCAGTATTACACAGTGGTTTAAGGCTCTGAGCTGCAAATCTGGAGATCTGGGTTTGAATCCCATAGCCCTCACTTGCATACTGGGTGACCTTGAGCAAGCCACTTAACTTCCATGTGCTCCCAGGTTGCCTCTGTAAACAAGCTTTCAGCTTAGTTTGCCACTCCTGGTTAAACAACTGAAAGAAAAAAAAATGTATTATTTTTCTTGCTTTATGTTGCTTCTACAAGCTTTGGCTAATACATCCATCCTTAAATAAACTTTTTATAGCTTATGTGTCTGTGGCCTAGGCAGAACTACACTTAAAATCTTACACGGAAATAAATAAATTATCAGAAAAACATTAATTTCAGTAGTATTGCCATCCTTTTCAGGTGTCCATGACACTATCTATATATATATATTTATAGATGTTAGCTTCAAAGCACTAAACCTATTCAAATGCACAAAAAACAAGACTTTATTCTCTTCACACATTACTGTTAAACTTCAGGTCCCAGAGTGATAAAAATGTAGAGCTTACCCAAGCTATTTGGGTGGGTGCTTCAGCTGTGTGTGTGTGGGGGGGGGAGTATAAAAAGCTTTTAAGAAACAGACACTCTAGTATCCAATATGGGATAGTCTTCTTTGGGTGACATATTTTACTCCTTTGTGGGCTTATACCATAATTGTTATTCTTGTGTTGCAAGTGCTTGCTTTCCTCAAGTGCTGAATTTCAGGATGCAGTTTCACAAGTGCGGTATAAAGATGCAGTTTCAGGCACTCCTTAATTACTTGTTCTTTCCTTCTGAACCTTAAGCTCTGATGCCCCAGGCAGCTCTGATAGTCAGTTGTTCCAACATGATAGATATACCTCATGCCCCTCCCACATGAACCAAAAAAAAGGGTGGAGTGGATCTTTTGGAGCTTATCAGATGGAGGTGGGGGTGGATCTTAACCCAAAAAAAATCTAATGCTGCCTCCCACTACTCAGGTTCCAGTTCTTGTACCTCCTATTTAAGAAAGAAAATAGTGCCCTGCAACCATTGACTAACATGAAAACATATTTATTTGAGGGCGGAAAGCATTTCTTGGAGGAGGGTAAGGCAGAGGATACTATTTACACCTTCAGCCAGTTCCACAGATAGAAAACATGACATCAGCTCTTTTGTACATGCAAAATGTCTGTAGGCTCCACCCACTGCAGCCATAATAAATGGGGCTGAACAGAGCCCACACCAGAGCACAAGGGACAGGAATCTTCCTTCTTCTTTGACTAGACTGCCAAAATCAACTGCAGGAGGGATGAGGGCACACAGCAAAAGATGTCTTCACCTACTGGAGGAGGGCACCACTCAAGAGTCGATGGGACTGGCTTCAACTCTTCCAGGTAAGCACAGTGGTCCCCATCATACTCTGGTGGTCAGTTCTACTCCACAGCTAGACAGGAACTCTCCTAAGAAATGTTGGGGCTCATAATTAAAAGTGCAGCTCTCAGGGTTCTGATTCTGGAACCCTGAGCTCACGCTGAATGGCAGGTCATCCTCTTGTTTATTTTTAAATTACCTGCAGCCCAGCCTGAAGTGCAATGCTCAGGACAAAGCTGGCATAGTCTCACTGTGTGGGCACAGATTCCACAGCTTGTTGCCTGCTCGGGGATGTAGCAGAGCAGGAAGCAGCAAAGCACAAAAAAAAGTTTCTTTATTTCTTTTTTTTTTTGAAATTGCTGCCCTGCCTGGTGATTCCTAAAAGGGAGGGGACACACTGCAAAGGGCCCCTTTGCACTACCCCCTTACTGCCCACAATACCCACAACACAATGGGGACCCTTGGCATTTTATTTACTTAATTAGCCCCCCATTTCTTTGGTGCCCCCATACTTTACCCTCTTACTTTGGGGCACTACATTAGGATTGTGTGTAAAGTTCCCATACTTTATTACTTTTTTTGTATACCAAACAACTGGCAGTCAGTTGACATTGTAACAGAAGGGAACTGCTACAAACTGTAGTAAGAAATCAACAGTTACACATTAGGTCACTGTGACTCCCATGACCTCTCAGCTCTATTTCTATATGTAAGTAACAAGCCACGACAGGGTGTGCATTTCAGAGATTTTAATGCATGCCCCAGGGGTGTGCTAAGGCATGAGGCTGAAGGCAAAGTGTCCTTATGCCTCTGAGAAGTGCACTAAAATAATTGAAATGCACACCGTGGAGTGGCTTATCACACTTATAAAATGTGCCACCATCATAAAAGAATTAGTTTGAGTCACTCTGATAGGGATTAAAACTTTTTTACTATTTTCAAACAAGCGTACAATACATTAACTCTAAAACTGTTAAAAAATTGAAAATGTAGTCCCTATTAATGCGTAAATAGCATTTTTCAGCAATAGATTAGTACTTTGCAGTTAAAGTATTTATTAATAGTGTTAGTTGAAAATATATATTTTCTCTGTAATGTAAATTCTCATATGAATGCACTGCAATATCTGTACATTTGTAAAATTAAGCAGTGTTTAAAACTATTTTCATTACACTGTTGTAATATAGTTTCTTTGAAGACAACATTCTCTTATTTATAGGACTGAGGTGAAATGTTGGTAATAAAAACATGTTACCTTGCATTTCAAATCAGTACAAGTCCTGTCTCTTAATGGAAATGTGTTCAAAACTTTAAACCTGCCATTTTGCCTTTTTTTGGTGGTGGTGGAGGTGGGGGGTGATAGATTTCACCTGAAAATACCCATATATAATTCAAATGCACATGCTTTTATAAACTTCAGGAATGTATTTGAGTAGTTTGGATCTGCCTCTGCCTATATAACTGTGTGTTGCCATCATTTAACTTCGATAATAAAGTATTATTGCCTACTTTCTTCTTCCTGTTTTTTTTTTCTGTTTTTCCCCACAGTCAAGATATGGTATTTTATTATGGAATGTTTACCATGGAACACAGGGATTCAAAATGCTCTGTTCCACTGGTGGAATTTTCCTCTCCTAACATACTGTACACACACAGCCACATAATATAGAGGATAATGTATGGTCATCGATCATTAACCAGTTTGTTAACCATCGAGAGGTTGCCAGGGCAACCGTGTAAACCTTGAGAGTGAAGCTTGAAAGGTTTACATCGCCATGGCAACCTTGAGATGGTTTAAAAAAGACGGTTGACAATCGATGTACTATACATTATATTTTATAGTGTATGGTACCATTACTGTTTAAAAAACAAGAAAACAGGTCATTACCACAGTTGTTTTATGTCACCACCACTCTGCTCTGGGTCATGCTCTCACCGCCGTGGCGGTTTCAAGGCCACCCGATCAAGTTGCACCCATGTGCAGACTGTTCCAGGTTGTTAACCCATCAATGAGACATACCATCGATGGGCTAAAAACACTGTGACATTACACTGATGGTAAAACATTGTTATAGAAAGGTGGATTTCTACCTATAACAATGTTCTACCATACATTATAAAGGCTTCTTCAACAGCCACAGACTCAATTATCTCACTGTCAGTGCAAGCAGAAGAGCTTTCCCTGGTGAGCATGGTAAATACAGAAGGGAGATTTTTCACTGTTAACAAAGAAACAGTTGTAATGAAAACTATTAATTCTTGATGTTTCTAATGTGTTTATGTGTGTAAGGAGAGTGTGATGATCAAGAAAACAACATTTAACTGATTTGTTTTATTTTTTATTTAAGGTAGTTTTATTTTTAGGGCCCAGTTAAAGGTTTTTACAGTGTAAAGGAAGCAGCCAAGTTTGTGATGGAAGATCAGCTCTGGTTGTAGGGGTACTGATAGGAGATAGTTCTGGTTGTTGAAGGACTGATTTGATCACTGTGTGATGTGGTTTAGAACCAGGATGACTGATCATTTATAGAGATTTAATGTATGATCTGCTGACATATCTTGGCTAGTGAGATTTCTAGATTTTTTTTCTTACCATTTAATAAGTAAGGAATAAGACATAATGAAACATGGTTTATGGCCTGATAAGAGCATGCCCCTGGTGTGCAATGAGGCATGAGGTGCTTGCACTGAGTGCCTTTAGCACCTGGGAAGTGCTCCTATCAGGCAATAAACCATGTTTCATCATGTCTTATTCCTTACTTATTAAATGGTAAGAAAAAAAATCTAGAAATCTCACTGGCCAGGAGATGTCAGCAGATCGTCGGAGTGTCTTATTCGGCTTACAAAATGGGTCCCATAAGCAATAAAAAAAAAGGAACAAAACAGATTTACATAAATGTTAAAAAAATTAGGTTTCATTTGCTTTTCTTACTAAAATTGTTTGCCTATTAATGTACTGTGTTGTACTGTAGTATTTTGTTCAGTTTCCATTAGATGGCGCCTGCATGCAGATTCCTTAGCTGAGTCCCCCATCACTGTAAACATTAGCCCAGATTCCTTAGCTGACTCCCCCATCACTGTAAAGTGTACTCCAGATTCTTTAGCTGACTCCCCCATCACTGTAAACTGTAACCCCCCCATACACACTCAAGGTATGCTGAAGCCTCCTTTATTCACACAGTATGTCTCTCTCTGGTAGTCTTGCCATTTTTGCCTGGCCGTTTTTATGCAGGAGAAGAAGTTTTTGAATGGTGCACTAGGGAGGTCGCAGCACTTGGGCATTTCAGCGGTTGTTGTAGCCACTTCCGGGTTCTCCAATAGTAGCATTGCTTTAGATTGAGGGTGGTAGCACTATTAAGTTACTAACAGTGGAGTTTAAATGGGCTGATGGAAGGAGCAAGGACTCATCTGCAGTTTATAGCAAGTGTCAGCTGTCATATCAAAGGTGCCTGAGCTGATGGAGGAGTGAGTTTCACACCCAGTTTCATAACTTATTTTAAAGCTGTGTTTTGGTGATGCACGTAGCGTTGACTGGATCGTGGGCAGCTTGTGGTGTTGACTTGATCTTGGGCAGCTTTGTTCATCAATGGTACTGAGAGGTCTTTTATTTTTAAATGTTTTTAGCAGCAGTATGCAAGAAGTGTGTGTGTGTGTGTGTGTGTGTGTGTGTGTGTGTGTGTGTGGATAGTTTACCAGAAGTGCACCTGAAAAAAAACCTGTTGTCAGATCCTCATTTGAATAATGCAGCGCTTGGCTCAGTGATTTGTGTTGTTCTCCATTCTGGCTGGCTGAAGAGGTGCCAGTTGGCACAATATGCCCTGATAAGGTCACGGCCAGAGGTACCTCTCAGCTAATCAGGATGCAGAAAATTCTCTACCCATTTTATAATAGTATCCAATACTGATACAGATGCAGTCTTACTGCTTTTCTTTTTTTGCAGCTCAAGTGTTAATTCCAATTAGAATTTTTTGCTACTAGCTGTGACTTAATTTTCCATTCCTGTTTCATGTGGTATTATGTTGGAAAGTGCTACTCTCTGTAAGGCAGGACACTTGGTCACTTAACTTGTTTTGGCTCATATATGACCAAATTTATTCTGCAGTGAGCAGTATTTTATTTATTTTTCTTTATTATTGCATATGTTATGTTAGTTTTGCCTATGCACTCTCTAGAGATGCAGAGTAGTATTTGCCCCCTTTCATTTTATAGCTACTTCTTCTCTTCCATTCCCCTTTCTGTTTTATTTTTATTAACTTCATTCCTCTTGCTTAAAGCTGAGTATCTCTTTACCCTATTTCACTCCATTTATTAATCTGTTTCTAACAAAAAATATGTGCTGATACAGTTTAGTATCAGCTTAATTTCGACTCCTTTTTCTTTTCCAAACTTTTATTTTCTTGTTACCCTTCAACTCACACTACTTTTCAAGTTTCTTTTTATTTTGATGTAATCTGTTTAATAAATCAAATGTTTTCTATCCACTCCTCCCAAGCTTTTCAAATGGCACAGTTACTTTATTGTTTTCCTTTACATTTCTGTGCACCCACGTCATATCCAGTTGTTGGGATGGCTGCTTGATAATCTTCCTACAAGCAAAACTTAGCATCGCTCCCCTGTACAGGCAGTCCCTCACCTTTTATCCCAAAACTACATTCTACATATACCCTGATGCAGGATCATTGGAATGGCTTGCTTACATATACGGGGCTTAGTGCAATGCATGCAAGTCACTTGCCTGATGTTTTTGTGTCATAGATGGTTCATGGTAGGGTCAGAGCAGAAGATTACATCTCTGTTGGAGCACAGGTTCTTATGAGGAGTGATTTTCCTTCTAAACATTTGTTTTTTGCCAGGAAAGCCATTCTGAGCTGTTAATTGCTCATTTCCGGAAGCTTCATGGGCAGGGGAGTGGGGAACAGTACAAAACAGTAAATATCATAAAGTTCATACAAAAATGAAATAAGGAACAGTAACACCTCTCTAGTTGCTCTGTGTACAGTATATATCTGACCTATTAATTAACAGTTGGTTCTGATGTGTATTTTCCCTGGATGTACGGTGTACTGTGGTACTTCTGATTTATACATCTATCTTCTAGTGAAGACATCAGAGTTGCCTGCTTTTTCACAGGATTCCAGTTCATTTATTAAAAAAACTATTTTGTCTGTTTTCTTTTTTTTGTATCAGGCACTTCACATACACACAGCATTATATAGTTACAGCATTTCCAGCTGAGTGGTATGTTTTGTTATAATTTCTTAAGGTTCCATGTTTTGCTTGTGCCATTTACATCCCTGATCCTTTATTTGTTTTCTTTTTGTAGCTTCTATCACAGTCATATTTTCCTTTCACAGTCTATGTCTTAATTAGCCCCAATGCATTGCGTCATTTTGCTATACACTTGCATCTCCCCCTTTCTCATTTTTATGTTGGTGCACTTGCGCAGCCAACATCTTGCAGTAGTGCAGCTTTGGAGATGTGGTCACTGTTGGGTGAACACAGGGCATGCACCAGTAGGTGCGTCCCTTGTTCCCCAATCAGCCTGCATGCCTGCGCCACACCATGCATACATAATGTGGTGAGCACATGTAAGAAAAGGTCTGCTTCAATCGGAGCAAAGCTTATCAGATGCAGTAGATCTTCCCTGGTCATGCTCAACAATGTTATGAGCATGGCTGCACAGTAGCCACCAAACTGCTGACTTCGGGGGTGTCCAATCCACCTGTCAGTTAACCCTGTCCCTCTGTACTGCCGACTGGGAAGCCCACTCCCTGTCAGCATAAATCACCTCCCTCCCCATTTGTTATATGCCGAGGGGGTAGCCAATCCCCCTTGGCTCTAACCCCCCCTTTACTTTTGTGTAATGGGGAGCCCACTCCCCATTGGCATAAAGAACCTCCTCATTGTTAAATGCCAAGGGTGTGTCCAATCCCCCTCAGCTTGGCACCCCACACTTTCTTTCTGTGCCGACGGGGGTGCCCAATCCCTGTTGGCATAAATTCCTCACCCCGTTGTGTGCCGACAAGGGTGCCCAATCCCTCATCAGCTACAGACCCCCCAAAACAGTTAGGTGGCATGCTGGAAGCCCACCCCAGTGTGCCAAATCCTCTAAAACAAAAAAACTGTCCCGCAATGTTTTTTGTTTTGTTTTTCACCTGTAAAATGAAAACGGTACCTCATAGTTTCCCTGCCCCCCACCTGCACATACCCTCTGTGCACGCTGCCTCCCCACACCCCCCTCACCCCACATGAACCTCCCGAGTCCAGCGCAGTGATCTTCAGTGGACCGGGAACACATCTACACTCCTCAAAGCTGACCGTGAACTGAGGAAATGCTGGTAAGCTGTATAATGGAATAAATAGGGTTTTTTCAACTTTGATGCATATCTCAGGCATTTTTTTGGAATTTAGGCCCCAAATTTTCAACATGGGGTTTTTGGGACCCCTCCTCATGAATTATTGCACTGTCACAGCATTATTCAGTCCCAAAAGGTGATTTCACAGTCACTGCACAGAATCACCTTTTGGGACTGAGCAATGAAATGACAGTGCCACTGTTCATGAGGGGGGCTCTCAAAAAGCCTATGTTGCAAATTTGGTGGGAAAAATCCAAAAGATGGTTGTTTTACAAGCATGCATTGCGCAATTGCTACGCACGCTCGTAAGTTAGCGAATTTGCAGTATTTCCATGCCAGATTCTCAACATTGCCTTTTTACCACACCTTCTTGTGAACTGTGCAGCTGTCATTTTTCACATCCTGGCCAAAATGTGTTTTCGCACTTCTGGCACAGAATAGCGTGGTTGCTGTGAGAAATCAGTGTTCTGGACACATTATAAAAATGACAGTGACAGTGTTCATGAGCAGAGGTCCTAAAATACTTGTGTTGAAAATTTGGTGACAATACTCCATAAAATGACTGTGTTACGAGTGTATGTTGCGCAGTTTGCACCCACGCTTGTAAGTTCTCAAACTTATAATATTTTCACTCCAGATTTTCAACAGTGCCATTGTTCTGCAGCTCCTAATGAACAGTACAGCTGTCATTTTTCACATCCTGACCAAAATCTGTTTTTGCAGTTCCGGCACAGAATAGCGCGGTCGCTGTGGAAAGTCCGTGTTCGAGACACATTATGAAAATGACAGTGAACTGTTCATTAGCAGATGTCCTAAAATGCCTATGTTGAAAATTTTGGGACAAAATTCAATAAAATGAGTGTTTTACAAGCGTGCGTTGCGCAGTTTGCACGCACGCTCATGACTTTGTGAATCTGTAATACTTTCACTCCAGCTGTTCATCTTTGGTATTTTTCCATACCTCCTTATGAACAGTGCAGCTGGGTGAAATGTGTTTTTATACATCTGACACAGAATTGCATGGTTGCTGTGTGAAATCAGTTTTCAGGACAGTTTGAGGAAATGATGGTGACACTGTTTATGAGTAGAGATCCTAAAATGCCTATGTTGAAAATTTGGTGCCGGAAGTCCCTAAAATGATTGTGTTGCAAGCGTGCATTGCACAGTTTCCACGCACCCTTGTAACTTCTTCAATCTGCAATACTTTCATGCCACATTTTCACCACTGGCATTTGTGCACACCTCCTTATCAACAGTCTAGATGCCATTTTTCACAGCCTGCCCAAAATGCGTTTCTGCAACTGTGACGCACAATGGCTTGTTCGCTGTGTAAAATCACCTTTTGGGACACATTAACGAAATCACAGTGCTATGTATCTCTAGCTCCGCCACTGCCACTGTCAATGCCAGCGCGACAACATTCGGCATTAACAAACGCGTGTTCTATATTGGTATCTAATACTGTTACTGATGTTGTCTTACTGTTTTTTCCTTTTCTGCAGCTCAAGTATTAACTCCAACTGGAATTTGTTGCCACTAGCTGCAACTTAATTTTACATTCCTGTTTTATATAGTATTATGTTGGAAAGTGCTGGAAAGTGCTACTCACTGTAAGGCAGGGCACTTGATTAATTAACTTATTTTGGCTCATATATGACTGCAAATCTGCTCTGCAGTGAGCTGTATTTTATTTATTTTTCTTTATTACCATATATGTTATATTTTGTTTTGCCTCTGCAGAGCAATTGAACACATCACCTACTGTGGCTGGAGTAGCTCTGTATTTGTCTCCCCCCCTTCATTTTATGGCTACTTCTCTTTCATTCCACTGTTTTATTTTTACTAATTTAATTCCTCTCACTTATAGTATGTGTTATGTGGAATAGCTCCCATTGTTATTATTTTTTTTTTATAAAAATTGTCAAATCTGCAGACGCATTTGTAAAAAATGAATTATAAAAGTGAGACTTTTTGAAATTTTGTCTTACCATACTCATGTTTGTCTACCCACTTACTCAGTCTCCTACTTGTTTCTCTCCTTGTACTAACTAATTTCTGTTGCTTCATATCAACGGGTTATTGATTTTCATATTGTGTATGCCTGGGATAGAGGGGCAATAAATTATAACCTGTGCAATGCCCACAATAACAAACCTACCCCAGTTTACTTTTACCTAACACCCATTTCTTGGGCCTTGTACAGTAAGATCTTCCTTCAGTAGAACAACTTGTAATGAAATGTGTAAGATTTACATGGACATTTGGTTATATGCACTTTTATAAAATACTAATTATATATATGTGTTTGTGTGTGTGTGTGTGTGTGTGTGTATGTGTGTGAACTGTATAACAATCTCTAAAAAATCAATTTAACACATCAAATGTCTTTGTAAACATGTCTCAACATTGTGTTTATCTTCCACCTTGTTACAACATATAGTTATCTCAGCAGTGTTTGCAGTTAAGGTACAGTACCTTCATGTATATGATGGCCAGGTTCTGTTGAGTTGATTGCTATAACAGTGCATAGAATAAAATGTGAAACATATAGGTAACTGTAATAAAGACAGTGCCATTATTTTTTTATCTGTCCTTTCTCAATGTACCATACTTTGGTTCAGTTAGTGTATGCAACAGCATTTCATGTACATGTTTAAGTCCATGAAACACTGTTATCTAGTTAATATACTTGCAGCCAAAGTGACTCTGCCAGTCTTTGTTTAAATTAGACCTGGAAAGACCTTTCCTGGGCACAGAAAAATCCTGGGTGCCAAGCTAAGTAACAGTTGTTTTTCATGTTGTGAGCCAAGAGTTCCATGGTCACAGACAAAGTGTTGCAACAGGGACATTTTTTGGCTCGCACTCAAAAATAAGTAATTTACTGTACATATTCCCTCCTCCTTTCAGCTCAACCAGCTTTCCTTCATAATTCCTGATTCATCAGTTTGTATAAAGCTATACTTCATCTCCCTCCCATCTTAGCCATCCCTTCCTTATCATTATTGGTTTTTACCCATTTAATTTCTTGTATTATAATCCCTCTTCCTCCCAGTTTAGCCAGCCCTCCCTTGTCTTTTACCAAATTTATTTATTTATTTATTTTTATTTAGTTTTTGTTTACTGGGTAGGGTGCACTAGCAAACATTTGCCTATTTTCAGGCACAACCTGGGAAAATACAAAACTAGTAGAACATTACAGTGCAGACAATGATAACATATAGCAACAACTAGGAACTAAAGGGGTACATTTCTATGCACAATACAAGAGTTAGAGGAGGAATCTATTAAAATACAAATTCTATACAGTTCTATACAATGACAATAAATATGATAGCTGAAAGGTAGGCACTGTCCTATCACCCTGCCTCCCAATCTGATCCAGTGTTCCACAGGGCTCCATACTTGGCCCCCTACTTTTCAGCCTATACCTTAACTCCCTCCCATCCTCTTGCTCCGGAAAGCTACTTCTTTGTGCAGATGATGCGGTCTTATTCACCTCCGACCCGGCTCCCCTCAAACTCCACCAAACCCTCCAGCTTTCTTTCCATGAAATTAAAGATTGTCTCACCTCCCGCTATCTTGTTATCAACTATAATAAGACCAAAGTCATGATATTCGCCCATCCTCAAAACCCACTCAAATCCCTGTGCCCAATGTTCCTCATTGCAAATCAGACGCCCCTTGAACAAGTATACAAATTTAAATACTTAGGGATCACTCTAGACCCCGCCCTCAACTTTAATCAACATATCCTACACTTAACAACCGCGCTTAGCTCCAGGCTAGGCATACTCTACTGTTACAAGCACTGCCTCACCCCTGAGGCACTACAACTTACTGTAAACTCCTCGATCCTCTCCCTGTTAGACTACAGCATCCTAATTTACAGTGCTGCGCCCTCCACAGCCCTGAGCAGACTCCGGCTAGTGCTCAACAGAGCCTGCCACCTAGTCTTAGGATGTGATCGCCTCACTCACTCCTGCTCCCTATATAGCAGCACAAATTGGCTAAACCTGGAAAACAGAATCAGGTACCACACTTGCCTTATGACCAAAAAGATACTACTAGGCCTCACCCCACCCTCCCTACTCCAAATTTTACTCCCTGCACCTCTAAGCAAAACAACGCGAAGCTCTAGCAAGCAGCTACTATGGGTACCCCATGGCCGAACCTCCCAATACCAACGCACTTTCAATTACAGGGCCCCCTCCTGGACAAACTCCCTCCCAATCCATATTACTAAGGAAAGAAGGCTGGACCCTTTTAAATCAATGCTAAAGGAACACCTGCAGGTCTCAAATAGATGTGACTGTCCTTGACACTGGATCTGCTTCACCTCCTTACATTCAAGCTACTAGCAGCAAATGTACCACAAATACATTTTTTTATGAAGCAAGACAAGCAGCCTTTGTCTGAACCTCTCTGACACCTGTCCTCCTCACTCCTGGCTGTGCTAAATTACTGAAATTTCTCTCTGTTAGCCTACTAAGAAACAACTTTGAACCTGTTTATGTTATGCTTACCTTGTGTATTTTTATTTTCCTTGATTACTATGTAATGTAATGTGTTGTTCTCTGTCTGTATACTAATGTCCTGTCCCTTGTGGATTTGCTTTGTATGACATGGAAACTTTGTAAACGAGTCTCTGACTCAAAGGTCTTTCTGATTATTTCTAATAAATAATAAAAAAGAACAGAGCATGATGAGAAGAAAATGCCATGGTATGGCACACGACTGAAAGGAGGGTGAACATAAGAGGGTAGGGAAGTTAATAGTTAAAAGTTTTTTTGAGACAAACAACAACACATCTTACAACATTTTGCATACACTATGCATGGGTACAACAAGAAACATTGGGGGGGACCACCCCCTTACAGTTATGACATAAATAATACAGGAAATACATGTAGACTACCCATCTTCTCTGCAGGTGTATTGTGCTTATTGTAGGCCTGGATACCTCGGAGGGGGCAGGAGTTCTGTCCCCCCCTAAATCTGGGAGTTCATTCCTATGCACCAGGCCTTGGCCAGTGGTGCCTTATTTGGGTGGTATGCCAGGATAGCTGGTACCTTCCTACCCATGCGTAGCAGCTGTCAGAAGTCTCTTTACCTACTAACACAACTATGTACATATAGCAATCATGGTGACTGCAGTGATATTTGTCCTGAGCGATATTACAGAAGGGGGTGGTAGCTTCTAGACTTCTGAGGTGGATACCTATGGGACACTAGATGCAAGAGAGTCCCTTACAGTGTCCTGGCAAAACCTAGACTCCAAGAAGGGCTTCCAACAGAGGTCAAACCTGATCATCATGCCTGCAGCGAAGTTGGACATCTTTTCCTATGTGGCCAAGTTGTGCCATTACCTGTAGCAGTTCGGTAAGGGAGGAACAGCTGGTGGATTTCCATCACATCAAGAGCAAGTGTTTAGCTGCCGCCCCCACTACAGTGACCCACTGAGCCAGAGGGCCATGTTTAGAGAGAGACTCTGAGGTACACCCCAGCAGTAGCAAAAGGGTATCCACTGGTAACTGTGGGGCTACAGCCCAGCACATGTACCACACCATCCCAAAAGGGCTGTATTTGAGTGCATGACCATAAGACATGATTTAGGTGGGCACCCGTCTGGTTGCAGCACCAGCATGTGTCATCTTAGAGTATGTCCAGACTCTTAAGTTTAGCTGAGGTGTAGTACTACCGTAGTAGAGTTTTGTTCATGATCAGATGAGATCTTCCATCCCTACAGGCATAATGAGTTCTGTGCCAGCAATGGGCCCATTGTCTATCAGAAATCTTTGACCCCAGCTCCAGCTCCCAGGGGGCCTTAGCTAGGGGTTAAGGGTCTGTCACAGCCTCTCTAAGGTCTGAATAGATCAGGCTTGCCCTGCCTTTCTCCAGTTTCATACACCTGTTACAGTAAGTGCCAGGGTTGTCAAGGATGCCTGTGATTGGACAGGCCTCTTAATAACGTTCCTTAGGTACCTCGTAAAATGAGAAGATGGGAGATGGTACCTCCCCCTTAGTGAGTCTAGAACATTGGTGCCTGGGACCAGCATGGGAGGGGAGGAAAGTTGCTAGAAATATTTAATAGCAGTCAATTTAAAACAGATACCAAAATAGGCAAGTGCATAGAGTGAGTGAGTGTTGGTGGCTTGAGAAGTACTGCAGACGGTGGTTAGAAACAGAAGCAGACCACTTGTTGAATCAAGCGCAAATGGTATGGATGCTGCAAGGTGCAGATATCTGAGCAGTGTCTTATTTGTGCTGGTATACTTTCTGTAGTTTCAGGGCTGCAACAGTGAAGGCCATTTCTCCATGTTTGGTCCTTGCCTTGGGGATGAAGAGAAGGTCTAGTTCAGAGGATCTGAAGGAGTAGGAATTTTTATAAGGCACCGGGAGAGAGGTTTAGAACTGGTGTGCTTGATTCAGTCATACACTATAGATTATGCTGCCTAATGAGAGATCCCAAAGTGCAACCTAAATTAGCAGGCAGCATACAGTGATGAGCAAGTCAATTGCAGGCAAGAGGAAAGTGACAAATATTATTATATGCCACATTCCACTGTGCAGGATAGAACTACAGGCATTAGTAAACATGGACATTGCATAAGATAGTTTGGGGAGTAGTAGAGCACATGTTATTCTCAGCAGATGGAGAAAGATTTGGGCTGGGTTGGTATGCCAGCCCAAGACTGATGTTAACAGTCTTACAAATGGTGGAATGGTGGTTATGTGAAATGAGAAGTCAAGGGAGGGATCAAGAGTTATGCCCAGGTATTTGAAGGAGTTTGAAGGAGTTTACAGAATCCGGGAGGTGGAGGGAGGGGGGCGTTGTCACAGACCACTGTGAACTGAGTACCGAGAATTTGTTAGATGATGTGTAGTTCCAAATACGCATCCAAATAAGCTGCCTGTTCTCCCTGAACCAGGTTTGAATGGCCTTCAAGTCAACTGTGAAAGTACTATTAATATCAACTAGATTTTGTGCACTCGTAAAGAAGACCACGTCATTGGCATAGCAGAGAGAGGTACTGTTTGAAAAGGAGTGGTGTACTGAGTTGATGTGTAGGGAGAAAAGGAGAGGCCCAAGTATTGAACCCTAAGGGACACATATGGTTGAGGGTAGATTGTCGCATAGGGTGGAGCCTATTATGACATGTTGCAGTCTGTTGTAGAGATAGCTTCTGAACCAAGGTAGAGTGTGCTCAGATACTCCCAGGGGACTTTGCTTACTGTAAAGGAGAAAGTGATTTACCATATCAAAGGCCTTTGTTAGGTCTATGAAAACAGTTCCAGTGAGCTGACCTTTGTCAAGGGAGGTGGAGATACTTTTTGTCAGAGTGAGCAGAGTCGTAGTGGTGCTGTGATTCTGGTGAAAGCCATGCTAAGCGGGGAAAGGAGACTGTGGTGAAGTAGGAGTTAAGTTGGGTTGAGACAATTTTCTCGAGTACCTTACTCAGTGTGGGTAGGATAGCAATAGGTATGTAGTTACTGATAATTTTACTGTTCCCTGTTTTGAACACCAGGACAATGTTGGCCATTTTCCAAACCATCAGTACAACAATAGTGGTGAGGGAAAGTCTGAAAGTTCTGCCTAGCAGTTGTACTAGTTCATATGAAGCAAGTTAGAGGTGTTTGGGCTCTATGCCATCCAAGCCAGCAGATTTGGATTTGGGTATTAGCCTCAGTAGCTTATACATCTCAGAAATACTATCTTGTCTAAAGTGGAAGGGGGATGTTGCCCTGCTGGAGTGAATATGGGGAGAGGACTGGCAATTTGAGGGAGAAGAGAAAGCTGCTTGAGGTTGCACACCTCAGGACTGATGGAATTGCTTGATCTGATCATTGTATGGTAGAGTTCTCATTTGGGGCCCCCCTGATAGTCCTTCCTCTGTTGAGATGGTCAGCTACTGCTCTTTAAGGGGATTGTTCCCAGAGGGACTTTTGGTGATGGTTGATTTGTCCGGTGTGAGTGCTAAATCAGCAGTTGGCATGGGCAGGGCAGTGGCTGCTTATAATACAGCTGTCTCTGAAGCACTCAATGCCATCGCACCAGTCTGTATACAACCCAGATCTTCTCGGTTGAGACCCCCATGGTTTGATGAGGCTCTCAAGGAGATGAAGATCAAGGGTTGGAAGCTGGAGCATTGCTGGTAGAGGACCTGGTCTTAGGAGGATAAACTGGCCTTGAGAACTCACTATCGTGAGTATCAAGGGGCAGTCGACTATAAGAAGGCAAAGTTCCGGTTCAGAGAGATTGCTGCATAGAAGAACAAATCAGCTCAGCTTTTTAGGACTGTAGACAGACTACTTCATCCTGTCTGTCTGTAGCCAAAAAGGGTACTTTCAGTCATGCTGTGCAGAGTTTGCTCAGTTCTTCTCTGACAGGGTGTCCTCTGTCTGGTCCAGGACCTCAACAGTTGGGCAAGATCAGCCCTGCAGTAGGGTGCCTAGTAGGAACATGGGCCCTCCTGTTGTATGCGAGGAGTTTTGGGCATTGGAGGTGGATGAGATTGTGGAGGTGACCTCAAAGCTTTGGCCTTCTTTTGTAAACTGGTCCTGGCCCCAACATGTCTCTTTGTGGGATGTGCCGAGATTGTTAGCCCAGTGCTCACCAGGATAACCTGATGCTCACTCTCAGAGGGCAGTTTCCTTGAAGCCTTGAAAGAGGCACTGGTAAGGACTCTTCTGAAGAAACCATCTCTTGACCCTGATGTCCTGGTGAATTATTGTCCTATCTCCAACCTCCCATTCTTAGGGAAGGTTGTCATGAAAGTGGTGGCTATGCAACTCAAGTCACATCTTGCAGCCTTTTACATCTGTGAGTCATTCCAGTCTGGATTTAGGTCAAGGCATAGAACCAAGATGGCATTGGTTAGGGTGCAAAATTACCTCCTTAGGGCAATGGATAAAGGAGACCATTCTATTCTTGTTTTCCTTGATCTCTCTTTAGCATTTGACACGGTGGATCACATTGTGCTTTTGGATCACTTTAGAGAGTATTGTGGACTCACAGATATGGTCATCAACTGGTTTGAAGTCCTATATCTCGAATAGGAAGCAATGGGTAGTGATGGGGAATTTCTCCTCCACTCCAAAGCTCCTACCATGTGGAGTTCCTCAAGGTTCGATCCTATCACTGATGTTGTTTGTGGTGTACATTCTGCCCCTGGGAGAGCTCATCAGATGTTACAGTCTGGATTTTCATTGCTATGCAGATGATACCCAGTTGTATATGTCTTTTGTCCCTGGAACAAATGACACCATTGAAGTGCTAAATAATTGTCTTGCAGAGATCCAGGACTGGATGTCCTCTAACTGGCTGAGGCTAAACCCAGGCAAGGCAGAGGTGCTGGTGATTGAGCCTGGTTGTGGGCATTATGGGAATGCCCCTAGGGTAGCAACAGGACTTGTCCTAGGATTTACCCCATTGATGGCATCCTCTAGGGTGATAAATCTGGGCATCATCCTTGATGACAGGTTGACACTTGATGCTCTGGTGTCATCTGTCATCCAAAGTGATTTCTACCACTTAAGGAATGTCACCCAGATTTAATCTCTAGTTATGTCTAAGGACCTGCCCTCACTGGTACACATCTTTTTTCATCCAGGTTTGACTACTGTAATGCTCTTTACTTTGAGGTCAGTGGAGGGAACCTCTGCCAACTGCAGCTAGTGCAAAACACAGTGGTCAGGTTACTAACTGGTCTACCAAGGTCTTGTCACATGACCCCAGTCCTGCAAGGTCTGCATTGGCTGCCTGTCAAGTGGAGGATCATCTTCAAGGTGGGCTCGCTCACCTATAAGGTCCTATATGGCTTGAGCACTAGCTGCCTGACTGACCTCCTTACACCTACCACCCCTATGTGCACTTCTGTTCTCCACCAGGGGTTTCCTAGCAGTCCCAAGGGCCAGGCTGAAAACCTCAGGTGGTCGTTCATTCCAGGTGGCCAGCCCGGTCCTCTGGAACTTGCTTCCCAATATCTGAGGGATGCCCAATTGGTGGAGACATTTAAGAAGGGTCTAAAAACATATTTTTTTACAAAAGCATTCCCAGTCTAATTGCAGTTAATTTTAATGATGTATTTATAATTATTATTTATTAATGCTTATTTATTGTGTCATTTTAGACTTTGTTTTACATATCCTTTGTGCAACTTTAAATTGTCTTTGATATGTCTACCCTGTCTGCTTTTCCCTTGTAAGGCACCCAGAGCCTATGGAATTGGGCACCATACAAATAAAGTTTACCTTAACTTGCCTTACCTTAATAACAGCGTAATACACAGAATCATAAAAACTTGGCAGCAGAAAAGGATTGCATTGGCCCATATAGTCTGCCCCTTACCTCCCCCTTTACTCATCATCCTTCCCCTGGCCCTCCCTCCCCCACTTCTCAGCCCCATATCTCTGTCCCAGGCCTTTTGAATCCCTCTGCTTTTTTAGCCCCCACCACCTCCTCTGGCAGTTTGTTCCAGGCCTCCACCATGTTCTCTGTGAAGACTCTCCCCCTCACATTGCCCATGTATCTTCCTCCCTGCAGTCTCAGGCTATGCCCTCTAGTTCTCACCCCTCCTTCCTTTGAAGTAAACACCCCTCCTTAACTTTTTTGATCTCCTTCACATACTTGAAAGTTTCAATCATGTCCTCACTCTCTCTTCTAGTCTCCAAAGTGTACAGATCCAATTCTGTATACCTCTGCTTGTATATCTTCCCTTGCACAACTTGCACCATCCTGGTTGCCCTTCTCTGAACCCTCTCCATCCCGTCTAAGTCCTTTCATAGGTGCAGTCTTCAGAACTGAACTCTGTACTCCATGTGTGGCCTCACCATGGCTTTGTACAGAGGCATCAGTACCTCCCTCCTTCTGATAGTAATGCCCTGTCATCCTGCAAGCCACAATCCTCCAGGTAGTCCATCACCCTCTTCTTGATCAGTGCCTCCATTACCTTCCCTACCACTGAGGTGAGGCTAATCGGATGATAGTTCTCTGTCACCTCCTTACTGCCCCTCTTGTGCAGTGGCACCACATCCACCCTCCTCCAGTCTCCCGGCACCATCCTTGAATCCAGAGATAAGTTGAATAGCCTTGTCAGTGGGATAGACAACTCCTCCCTCAGTTCCAGTAGTACCCTTGGGTGCAATCCATCTGGCACCATTGCCTTGTCCACCTTCAACCTGCCTAGTTCTACCCTAACTCTTTCAACAGTGAATAGGCTCAGATCCACCCTTTTATCCTCCTCCCTCCCTCCCTCTGCCCCTAAGCTTGGGTCCCTTGCCCTCTTCCTTGTCTGTAAATACTGAGCAAAAGTACTTGTTCAGCACCTCTGCTTTTTCAGCACCTCTGCTTTTTCAATGTCCCCTTCCAGATGTATCCCTCCTTCCCCCTTCAGCCATGCAATCCTCTGCCATGCCTTCTTTCTTTCCCCTACATATCTAAAAAGAGTGTTATGAGCATCATATGCAAATCACCACAGAATGTTATGCTTAAAGTTGAACCAGCATAACATTCTGTGGTGATTTGCATATGCAGCCCATGATGCTTTGCATTGTGTGATTCTGTATTTTCTTAAAAAAAGTGTTGTCCCCTCTTTTGGTCTACTTTGCTATTCTCTCCTCAGTATCCACTTTTGCCCTTCTAATCTTCTGCCTTGATAGTCTCCTCTTCTCCCTATAAGTATCCCTGTCCTCCTCCCTTTGTGTCCTCTTATATTTCCTGAAAGCCCTCCTCCTGTTCCTAACTGCTCCCACCACCTCCCTTGTAAACCAAAGTGATCTCCTCCTTTTCCTGTTCTTTCTTACCTTCTTTATGCACATTCTGTGGCTTTCAGTACCCCTCCTTTAATAGTTTCCCATAACTATTCCACTTTCTCTATAATTTTCATTCCTGCCATTGCTTCCCTCATTATCCTTCTCATCCTGTTGAAGTCCATGCTCCCAAAGTCCATAACTGTTTTGCCAGACCGGGTTGACTCCCTCCTTGACTTACACTTATCCTTATAGTCCTGTGATCACTGGTGCCCAGCCCATCTCCCACCTCCACCTCCTCCACACTCTCCCCATTTGTCAGGACCACATCCAGCAGGTTGTTTCCACTTGTTGGCTCCCTAACCAGCTGCTGTAAGAATGCACCTTGTAGCACCTCTATTATCTCCCTGCTCCTAGCTGATACTGCATTCAGGATGCCTCAGTTCACATCTAGGAGGTTTAGGTCCCCCACCAGGAGAAGTTCCCCTTTGTGGGTCATCCTCGTGAATGGTTGCATCAGATGTCTATCCTCTTCCTCCCCCTGCATAGGAGGTCTGTATACCAGCCCCATCCTCTAGGATTCTCAAATCCTTTTGTCCAGTGTTACCCATAGGAGCTCTGTCTTTCCATCTTCCTCCTGCCTTTCAGTTACTCTCATGTCGTCCTTGATGTATAAAGTGACTCTCCCCACCTTCCTACCCAGTCCCTTCTAAACAGTCTGTAGCCCAGGATAACTGTTTCCCAGGTATGATGCTCTGTCCACCAAGTCTCACTTATTGCTGCTTTGTTCAGTCCTTCATCCCCATGATGGCCTCCAAGTCCACCATTTTGTTCTCCAAGCTCCTGGCATTAGCTACTAACCCCTTCCACCAAATTCCAGCCCCTTCCCCTTTCCCTCATCCTGTTTTTGTCTAATATTCTATCACTATCCTGGGAGGGAGACTGGTAGCTCCCTGTCTCTCCTATCCTTTGATGTGAATTGTTTCCTAACTCCCCCCCCATTTTGTTTAAATTATAGGTTTTCTCAATGAATTCTCCCAGTTTACTTTTTAGTACTGTTGATCCCTCCCTGTTCAGGTGCAGTCTGTGCAGGGCAAATAAGTTCTTGTCCTCCCACGTTATTCCCCAGTCCCCCGCTAAACCATACCCCATCCGTCTGCACCATCCAACTAGCCATTGATTAAATTCCTTAATCCTCTGCTTCCTTGTTGTACTTGCTTTTGGCATTGGAAACACCTCTTAAAAACCTATTGATTTGAACCCTAGACTGCTACAAAACCTAGCAAGCTCCCTGAATCTTGCCTATACCTTCATCTAGCTATTCCCTTCCAGATCATTGGTGCCCATGTGGAACACAAAGTGTGTTTTCCCATCCTCTGTTTGCCCCATGAGGGTATATTGTGCCTTACCTCTAGTGCCATCATACCTGGCAGGCACGCAACCCAAACTGCACTGCT
The DNA here is from genome assembly GCA_016271365.2 of Neoceratodus forsteri. Taxonomy (NCBI): domain Eukaryota; kingdom Metazoa; phylum Chordata; order Ceratodontiformes; family Ceratodontidae; genus Neoceratodus; species Neoceratodus forsteri. Next base: position 996,271,713 of record CM057458.1, on the reverse strand, counting down.
CCTGACTTCCCTGCCCCCATCTGATTCCTTTTATTATTCAGTCCCCAGTGAGTAGAACTCTGTCCCCCTTTTCCTTCAGTGTTTTCATTTGTTCTCCTATCCTACTCTTGGTTCCTGGCATCCTTTTTACTTCCCTTTCCTCATCCCCCTCCTTGCTGATCTCATCTCCCAGAGTCCTGTCCCCCCCCCCCGGGGAGAGCTGACAATCAATCAGAAGTAGAGCAAGATGAAAATTATGACAGTATTAGACAGTAAACATCAGAGTCAGAGGTCTTTGTAATACTAAGTGATGAAAATAAGATTTACTGTGTTAGGCTAACAGAAGGATGACTTACTGGATGGCGGTAAGTCTTTCTGATCTCAAAAAGCTGAAAGTCAAAAAAATAAATTTAGATGTTCTTATATGGAATGTGGCTGGCCTTGAGGGAAAGTAAACAGATGTCAAATGCTTGCAATTAATAGAGAGAAGTAGCATTGTAATGCTGCAAGAAGCATGTCTGCAAAATGAAAACCAGGAGGCTTTAGAGGGATATCAAAAAGAATGGAAATTCTTTGCAAAAAACTTTGTTAATGCAACAGTTAGGTTAACTCAACACCACAAAAGTAGGGAAATGTGGCACTAGGGTCTCTAACCCTACCCCCCCAGCAGCAAAATGAAAAAAAAAACAGGGTCTGAGGTATCTGGAGTCTTGGCAAATCAGAGGTAGGGTCTTTCTTGTGGTTCTCAACCCTAATGCCCACCCCATTCCCTCAGCAAAGAATGTCACACATGATCTCTTTTCTTCAAGCAGGTCCCTCAGGACTCTGCATAAAAAAAGCTACAACAAACTGTGTTGGCAACATGTGACAACAGATACAGTACTTCTCGACCTTTGAAGAGTGTATCACTATGAGGCATTGACTTGGACTTGTACCTTATGCTTTGGACTGGGGGCTGTGGAAGAAAGGGTGAGCATTACAGTTGACAACTCCAAGATAGACCCCACCACTGATTTGTTAAGACTCTAGAGACCCAAAATTCAAATATTGTTTCCTTTTGCTGCTTGGGTGTGGGGATTGGGAGTTAGGGTTGGAAACCCTACCACCACATTTCCCTACTTTTGTGGCATTAAGTTACCCTAACTCATGCATTAACAAAGTTTTTTTGCAAATAATTTTCTTTCTCTTTGAGATAATGGAATTGTATCCTCATTCAAGCAGGTCACTTCGGGACCTGCATGAACAAGTGTTGATGTGCAGGGCCCTTTGGGCCTTACACTATTGGAAGACTCTGTCCACCTACAGAAGTGCAGGACATGGCACATTTACTCTTTACACATTCATTCTCTCTTTTTTTCAATTTTAACACCAAATTTTAAAGATAGTCATTTTACGGCTGTCCTTTTAAACATGGCATGTATCATTTATAGAAGATTGGCTGAAATGTCATTTCACACCACAAGTGTGAAAACATGTTTAACTCAGGATTTAAGAAATATCACTTCTTGCATTTTTGAGATGGTGTGGAAAAATTGGTATGTTGAAAGTTTGGAGTCAAAATATTGAAAATTAGTGAACCTATGAGTGAACACTGAAATATTAACATACATATGGACATACAAAGAACCCAGCAGAAGACGACCACTTGGTCTATCTAGTCTGCTCATATTGGAAGGTCTACAGCTTGAGCTACTGTCCCTGCCCCCCACCCCACTCCTTCCATCCTCTCTACCCATGATCCTTTCCTTCCCAATGCCTATCCCATCCTCTTTTGAAGCTGCCCGCTGGCTGAAATGAGACCACCTCTTCCAGCAACACATTCCAAGTGTCCACCATGCTCTCTTTGAAGAAGTGCTTTCTGATCTCCCTTCTAAACCTCCCCTATCCAGTTTTAGACTGCAACCCCTCATGTTATGATTGCCACTCAGCTTACAGAGATCCTCATTATCCACTTTATGTATCCCTTTCAAGTACTTGAAGGTCCCAATCATGCCCCTCTCTCTCTCTCTTTGGTCCACCAGGGAGTACATGTTCAGTGCCCTTGCCCTCTTCTCATATGCCTTACCCTGTTAACCCACTGTCATCTTTGTAGCCCTCCTTTGGATGTTCTCCAGCAGGTTAATGTCCTTTTTGAGGTGTAGGCACCAGAACTGAACTCCATACTCTAGATGTGGCCTCACCAGTGACATGTACAAGGGCAGTATAATCTCCTCTCTCCTACTACTTTTCCCCCTAGCTATGCATACCAGAATCCTGTTTTCCCTTGCTGCTGCTTTCGTGCATGTGTAGAATGCTTCAGATCACTAGTGATCAGCATTTCCAGGTCCTTCTCTTCTTGTGATACAGATACCTGGACTCCACCCAGGTACAGGTAGTACTATGTGCTGGGATTCTTGGCTTCAATGTGCATAACTTTGCATTTATTGGCATTGAAGCCAAGCTGCCAGATCCCAGACCACCTCATGAACTTTTTCAGATCATCCTGTAGGTCCTGTATCTCATTAGCTGTGTACACTCTCCACCCACAACCACCCTCTTGGTTCTGTCGATCAGTCAATTTCCACCTATCTGGCCATCCTATCCCCAACCCTGAGATCCACCAAGTTCCTGATCAACCTTTTGTAGGGCACACAGTCAAGGGCCTTGCTGAAATCTAGATAGAGGATGTCTACTGCTTGGCCTCTGTCTACATTCTTAGTGACCCAGTCAAAGAATTCAGTCAGATTCACTTGACACAATCTCCCACCCCATGAACCCTTGCTACCTCACATCCTGGAGACCATGCATCTCTAGATATTCTACCAGCTTTTCCTTAAGTATGGCCTCCAAGAGCTTGCACACAATTGAGGTCAGACTGACTGGTCTGTAATTCCCTGGGTCATCCTTGGGACTGCTTTTGTGGAAGGGAGTCACATGTGCTGTTCTCTAGTCCTGCAGTACCATGCCTGATTCCAGTGAACTATTAAATAGGACTGCCAGTGACTCTGCCAGCTCCTCAGCCACTGCCCTTAGTACCCTTGGATGTACTGCAACGTTCAGTCATAACCTGTGAATTTTGTCATATTTGTACACCAAACATCCACCATAGCCTTCTTATTAGCCCTCATCATGAACCCAGTATGTGAAAATTTTCCAGTCCTTGCCAAAACTTTATTACACACCACCAAAACATCATTCCACACCACAGGTGCAAAAACCTATTTTGGCCAGAATTTGAAAAATGACAGCTGTCATTTTCATGAGGTGATGTTAAAAAATAGTTATGTTGAAAGTCTAAGGTCAAAATATTTAAACTAGCAAAGTTATGAGCAAGCATAGAAAATTTTTAACGTATGCGCATAACTTTGCTATTTCTACATATTTTTACTCTTGGTTTCAACATAGCCTTCTTATGACCCCACCTCATGAGAAAGGACAGTAAAAATGTTCAAATCCTGCCTGAAAGATGATTTTGCCAAGCAACCATAAAACACCTTTCGGAACTGATTTACATAATTCCACTGCCATTGATCATGATGTTGGATCCCAAAAAAAGCATCTTGAAAATCTGGGATCAAAAGGTGTAGGCACTGACAGGTACTAAAATACTTGACCCTGAAGACTATCCATGATCACCTGTAAATTACCTGAAATTACCCTAAAAATACCTGGATGAAAAATTAGTAGTTGGTTCAGGTCGGGTAGTTACTACCTGATTCATTCTTCTACCCTATTATCCATTCCTGACCATAACAAAAATCATGTGAAAGATTGTTTTTGACTATTACACTGTTTGTTAGGTGTCCAAGCCATTGGTGAACATTGCAGAGGCAGGTAGAAGAGGTGCAGCTGCTCTTAAAGAGCCTGCTGTTTTCAAAAATTATACATGGCAGGCATTGCTGAGGCAGGTATGAGAGGTGCTGCTGCTCTTAGTGAGCCTGCTGCTATTTCCAAAAATTATACCCATGACAGGCATTGCTCAGGCAGGTACAAGAAATGTAGGTGACGTGAGTGAGTCTGCTGTTGTTTCCAAAAATTACACCCATGGCTGGCATTGCTTACATAGGTACAAGAGGTGCAGCTGCTCTGATTGAGTCTGCTGCTGTTTCCAAAATTATACCCATGATGGGAATTGCTGAGGCAGGTACAGAAGGGGCAGGGGGTAGCTGCTGTGAGTAAACCTGCTGCTGTTTCCAAAAATTATATCCATGGTGGGAATCAAAGTTACATAATAATAAAACTGATGATTGACAAAAGAAAACTAAGAGTAGTGTGGCACATGTGGCTGGTGTGGTGGTAGTGGTGATGGCTCGATTCATTTTGTACACAACCTAGTCATCATATTCAGTAACACTGTTCATAGGTTCATAGATTCATAGGTGACATACATGATCAAAGGACAAGTCCATTAAGATCACGCCACCTAAGCCAGATGGGTTACGTATTTTAGACCATTCATATAAGAATCAAATTTTAATTTAAATTGAGCCAAATTATCACAATGTACTACCTCATGTGGAAGTGAGTTCCATAACGGAACTATTCTTTGAGTATAAAAATGATTTCTCTTTGTAGTTTTATTAGTAGATGCAATTAATTTCAAATTGTGTGATCGAGTATGCTCAGATGTTGGATTCCAAGTCAAATATAATGTATTGAACAAATATTCATCCTTAGTTGCCTTATAGAGCAAGCAAAGGTCCCCTCACAATGATCTATATTCCATACTATACAGTTGTAATTTTTCAAATTTTTCCTCATACGTCAAAGGACCCATGCCAGTAATATTTTTTTATAAATCTTCTTTGGATTTTCTCTCTGGATAATCTATCTCCTATCTGTGTTGGAGCACAGAATGATGAGCAATAATCAAAATTAGATCTTATAATACTGGTAAATAATGGGATTAATATGGCTGGTTCTCTGCTTTTTATATTTCTGAATATACAATTGGATAATCTAGTACATTTTTTAACGGTAAAATTCAAATGTTCTGTGAATTTAAAGTTATTAGCAATAATAAAACCCAAATCCTTTTTAGAAGTAATAACACTTAACATATGGTTGTTAATATAATAATCAACACATATTTTATTCAGGCCAAGATGCATAAACTTTACATTTATTTATATTAAAGTTTAATTTATGATTGGTAACCCAATCTGAAATGAAATTCAAGTTATTCTGTAAATTAGATATGGATTTTAGATTGTTAACAATCCCACCTAACTTAGCATCATCAGCATATTTTGTCAACCAAATACCGTTATTAGTATTCATACTGGCTATAAGAATATTAAATAATATAGGGCCCAAAACAGAGCCCTGAGGCACTCCATTAGTAACCTCAGTCCATATAGAAGTATAACCTCTTAGTGATACCCATTGTCTTCTATTGGTTAACCATCGTATAATCCAAGTAGTTAAAAACGTATTAAGCTCTAATTCTAATAAACAGTCATATAATATACTATATGAGACAGAGTCAAAGGCCTTTTCAAAATCTAAGTAAATAACATCCACCGGAAGACCGAAGTCCAATGCATTACTCACAGGCTCAAAAAAATTAATTAGGTTAGTATGACATGATCTACCAGGTTGAAAACCATGTTGGAATATATCAGTTTGACCTTTATCTATTCTGGGCTGGATATTCAAACTGCGCCATTCATAGGCGCAAGCCCTTGAGCTGCGCAAAATAGTTGCGCAGGGGTGTGTCCTGGGTGATATTCAAAGGAGTAGCGCTATTGAGCATCTCCTTTGAATATCACCCCCCAGCCACAGTCACTGTGCATGGTGCAGTGGAACTTGCGCCACCGCAAGTTGACAGAGTGGAGCATTCAACTTGCGGTGGCGCAAGTACCATTGCGCCATGTGCAAAATCCTGATATTCAAGGTGACATGCAAATGGGGCTATAATTCATGCAAGGTGCAGGGGCCATTTGCATGTGATTATCTCCATTTGCATGCAATTAGCATGGAGATGCGTAATCCCGGACTTAGCCTGGTGCCCTGCGGCAGCAGCCGTGGGGACCAATGCCCTGCAGCCGATCGCGGGCATGATGTACTCCCCACCAGCCCCAGTCCTAGGGCATCAATGTGGCTCCCTACCCTCCTCCCATACATATCCCTGGTGGTCCAGTGGACCGAAATGCCCGATCGCGGGCAGTATGTGTGATAAAAACCACCCCCGAACATAGCCCTGGTGGCTGGTGTCCCCACCCTACCCACCCACGGCCCCACCCACTCCCCGGCGGCCAGCGGGCAGCAGCATCCCATCCGCCTGCCGCCCGCCACCCACTGACTGGCTGCCCAGTAGGGCTGCCGCCCGGTGGTGCAGAGCAAGAGCCAATGGGCGTGCAGCCCGACACCATACATGACAGTCAGATTTGTGAATGACGTTTCACAAATCTGGGTGATATATGGCCTGTGCTGCACTGGGTGTCGCTGTGTCCTGCACTGTGTACACTTAGGTGGGACATGCTGAGGTGTGGCCTGGGCTGCACTTTGTGTTGCTGTGTCCTGCACTGTGTACTGTTGGGGGTGGATGCTCGGTATGGTCTGGGCTGCATTGGGTGTCGCTGTGTCCTGCACTGTGTACTGTTGGGGAGGGCATGCTGAATTATGGGCTGGGTTGCAGTGGATGTTGCTGTGTCCTGCTCTATGTACTATTGGGGGATTGGACATGCTGCGGTAAGGTCTGGGCTGCACTGGGGGAAGTTGTGTCCTGCATTGTGTACTGTTGGGGTTGGCATGCTGAGTTATGGCCTGGGCTGCACTGGGTGTCGCTGTGTCCTGCACTGTGTACTGTTGGAGGGTGGTGGGCATGCTGAGGTATGGTCTTGGCTGCACTATGTGTTGCTGTGTCCTGCACTGTGTACTGTTGGTGGTGGCATGTGAGGTATGGCCTGGGCTACACTGGGTGTTGCTGTGTCCCGCACTGTGTACTGTTGGTGGTGGCATGTGCGTATGGCCTGGGCTGCACTGAGTATCACTGTGTATGGCACTGTGTACTGTGGAGTGGGAGCACAGCTGAGGTATGGTCGGGGCTGCACTGGGTGTTGCTGTTCCTGCACTACTGTACTGTTGGGTGGTGCATGCTGTGGTATGGCCTGGACTGCACTGGCTGTTGCTGTGTCCTGCACTGTGTGCTGTTAGGGAGGGCATGCTGAGGTATGGCCTGGGCTGCACTGGTGTTGCTGTTCCTGCTCTGTGTTCAGTTGGGGTGGCATGCTACGGTAAAGTCTTGGCTACACTGCTGGACGCTGTGTCCTGCACTGGTACTGTTGGGTGGGGTACGGTGATGTATGGCCTGGTCTGCACTGGGTGTCGCTGTGTCCTGCACTGTGTACTGTTGGAGCGAGGGCATGCTGAGTTATCACCTGGGCTGCACTGGGTGTTGCAGTGTCCTGCACTGTGTACTGTTGGGTAGGACATGCTGAGGTATGGCCTGGGCTGCTCTGGGGGAAGCTGTGTCCTGCACTGTGTACTTTTTGGGGGGGGATGCTGAATTATGGCCTGGGCTGCACTGGATGTTGCTGTGTCCTGCACTGTGTACTTTTGAGGGGGGAAATGCTGAATTATGGCCTGGGCTGCACTGGGGAAAGCTGTGTCCTGCACTGAGTACTGTTGGAGGTGGCATGCTGAGGTATGGCTTGGGCTGCAGTGGGTGTCGCTGTGTCATGCACTGTGTAGTATTGGGTGGGGCATGTTGAGGTATCACCTGTGATGTACTAGGTGTTGCTGTGTCCTGTACTTTTATTTTTTTTTGTGGGGGGCATGCTGCAGTAAGGGCTGTGCTGCAATGGGGAAGCAGTGTCTTGCACTGTGTACTGTAGTGGGGGCATGTTGAGGTATGGCCTGGGCTGTACTGGGTTTCACTGTCTCCGGCAGTGTGTGTACTGTGAGGGGGCATGCTGAGGTATGGCCTGGGCTGCACTGGGTGTTGCTATTTCCTGCTCTGAATACTGTTTGGTGGGAGCATGCTACAGTAAGGTCTAGGCCACACTGGGGAAGCTGTGTCCTGCACTGTGTATTGTTGGGTGGGGCATGGTATTGTATGACCTGGGCTTCACTGGGTGTTGCTGCGTCCTGCACTCTGTACTGTTGGGTGGGACATGCTGAGGTATGGCCTGGGCTGCACTATGTGTTGCTGTGTCCTGCACTGTGTACTGTTGAGGGTGGATCCTGAGGTATGGCCTGGGCTGTTCAGGGGATAGCTGTGTCCTGTACTGTGTACTGTTGGGGGGGATATGCTGAGTTATGGCCTGGGCTGCACTGGGTGTTGCTATGTCCTGCACTGTGTACTGTTGGGGGGGGGCATGCTGAGGTAACATCTGGCGTGCCCTGGGGGAAGCTGTGTCCTGCACTGTGTACTGCTGGGAGTGGCATGCTGAGGTATGGCCTGTGCTGCTCTTGGTGTCGTTGTGTCCTGCACTGTGAACTGTTGGATGGGGGTGGCAAGTTGAGGTATGGCCTGTGCTGCACTGGGTGTTGCTGTGTCCTGCACTGTGTACTGTTGTGGGGGCATGCTGAAGTATGGTCTGGGCTGCACTGGGTGTTGCTGTGTCCTGTACTTTTTTATTGTTAGTGGCGGGCTTGCTGTGGTAAGGGCTGGGCAGCACTGTGGGAGGCTGTGTCTTGCACTGTGTGCTGTTGTGGGGCATGTTGAGGTATTTCCTTGGCTGCACTGGGTGCAACTGTGTCCCTGCACTGTGTACTGTTGGGGAGGGGTATTCTGAGGTGTTGCCTGGGCTGCACTGGGTGTTGCTGTTTCCTGCACTGTGTACTGTTGGGGTGCATGCTGCGTGAGAGGGCTGGGCTACACTGGATGTTGCTGTGTACTGCTCTGTGTTCTGTTCAGGGGGACAAGCTGAATTATGAGCTTAAGCTGTACTGGGTGTTGCTGTGTCCTGTACTTTTTACTGTTGGTGGGGACATGCTGCAGTAGGGGCTGGGCTGCACTGGGGGAAGCTGTGTCTTGCACTGTGTTCTGTTGGGGTGGGGCATGCTGAGGCATGGCCTGAGCTACACTAGTGTTGATGTTTCCTGCACTGTGTACCGTTGGGGGTGCATGCTGCAGTAAGGTCTGGGCTGCATTGGATGTTGCTGTGTCCTGCTCTGTGTTCTGTTCCGGGGGGCAAGCTGAATTATGACCTGGGCTGCACTGGATGTTGCTGTGTCCTGCACTATGTTCTGTTGGTGGGTGGGGCAAGCTGCGGTAAGGTCTTGGCTGCACTGGGGGAAGCTGTGTCTTACACTGTGTACTGTTGGGGGGGCATGTTGACGTATCGCCTGTGCTACAGCGAGTGTTGCTGTGTCCTGTACTTTTTATTGTTGGTGGGGGGGGGGCGTGCTGCGGTAAGGGCTGTGCTGCAATGGGGGAAGCTGTGTCTTGCACTGTGTACTGTAGTGGGGGCATGTTGAGGTATGGCCTGGGCTATACTGGGTTTCACTGAGTCTGACAGTGTGTAGTGTTGGGGCGGCATGCCAATGTATGGCCTGGGCTGCACTGGGTGTTGAGGTTTCCTGCTCTGTGTACTGTTTGGGGGGGCATGCTACGGTAAGATCTGGGCTACACTGGGGGAAGCTGTGTCCTGCACTGTGTACTGTTGGGTGGGACATGCTGAAGTATGGCCTGAGCTGCACTTTGTGTTGCTGTGTCCTTCACTGTGTACTGTTGGGGTTGGATCCTGAGGTATGGCCTGGGCTGCTCAGGGAATCTGTGTCCTGCCTCTGTACTGTTGGAGGGGATATGCTGAGTTAAGGCCTGGGCTGCTCTGGGTGTTGCTGTGTCCTGCACTGTGTACTGTTGTGGGTGGATCCTGAGGTATGGCCTGGGCTGCTCAGGGGGAAGCTGTGTCCTGCACAGAGTACTGTTGGGAGGGGCATGCTGAATTATGGCCTGGGCTTCACTGGATGTTGCTGTGTCCTGCACTTCGTACTGTTGGGTGGTGGGGCATGCTGAGGTAAGGTCTGGTGTGCACTGGGTGTCGCTTTGTCCTGCACTGTGTACTGTTGGAGGGGGGTCGGGCAAGCTGAGGTATGGCCTGGGCTGCACTGGGTGCTGCTGTGTCCTGCGCTGTGTACTGTTGGGGGTATTCTGAGGTATTGCCTGAGCTGCACTGGGTGCTGCTGTGTCCTCTTCTGTTTACTGTTGGTGGGGGGCATGCTGCAGTTAGGGCTGGGCTGCACTGGGGGAAGCTGTGTCTTGCACTGTGTACTGTTAGGGGGGCATGCTGAGGCTTGGCCTGAGCTCCACTGGGTGTTGCTGTGTCCTGCACTCTGTACTGCGGGGGGATCATGCTGCAGTAAGTTCTGGGCTGCAGTGGGGGAAGCTGTGTCCTACACACTGTGTATTGTTGGGGAGGCGGCATGCTGAGGTTTGGCCTGGGCTGCACTGGTTGTTACTGTTTCCTGCTCTGTGTTCTGTTTGGGGGGACATGTGTCCTGCACTGTGTACTGTTGGGTGGGGCATGGTGATGTACGGCCTGGGCTGCACTGGGTGTCGCTGTGTACTGCACTGTGTACTGTTGGGGGCATGCAAGCAGGGCCACATTGGGGAAGCTGTGTTCTGCACTGTGTACTGGTGGGTTGGGCATGGTGATATATGGCCTGTGCTGCACTGGGTGTCGCCAGTCCTGCACTGTGTACACTTGGGTGGGACATGCTGAGGTGTGGCCTGGGCTGCACTTTGTGTTGCTGTGTCCTGCACTGTGTACTGTTGGGGTGGATGCTGCGGTATGGTCTGGGCTGCATTGGGTGTCCTGTGTCCTGCACTGTGTACTGTTGGGGAGGGGCATGCTGAATTATGGGCTGGGTTGCAGTGGATGTTGCTGTGTCCTGCTCTATGTACTATTGGGGATTGGGCATGCTGCGGTAAGGTCTGGCTGCACTGGGGAAGTTGTGTCCTGCATTGTGTACTGTTGGGGATGGCATGCTGAGTTATGGCCTGGGCTGCACTGGGTGTCGCTGTGTCCTGCACTGTGTACTGTTGGAGGGGTGGGCATGCTGAGGTATGGTCTTGGCTGCACTATGTGTTGCTGTGTCCTGCACTGTGTACTGTTGGTGGTGGCATGTGAGGTATGGCCTGGGCTGCACTGGGTGTTGCTGTGTCCTGCACTGTGTACTGTTGGTGGTGGCATGTGACGTATGGCCTGGGCTGCACTGAGTATCACTGTGTATGGCACTGTGTACTGTTGGGTGGGGCACGCTGAGGTATGGTCGGGGCTGCACTGGGTGTTGCTGTTCCTGCACTACTGTACTGTTGGGTGGTGCATGCTGTGGTAAGGGCTGGGCTGCACTGGATGTTGCTGTGTCCTGCACTGTGTACTGTTCAGTGGGGCATGCTGAATTATGGCCTGGGCTGCACTGGATGTAGCTGTGTCCTGCACTATGTACTGTTGGGGGGTGGGGCATGCTGCGGTAAGCTCTGGGCTGCACTGCTGGAAGCTGTGTCCTGCACTGTGTACTGTTGGGGTTGGGCATGCTGAGGTATGGCCTGGGCTGCTCTGTTTTTTTCTGTATTCTGCACTGTGTACTGCTGGGGGGGCATGCTGAGATATGGCCTGGGCTGCACTGGGTGTTGCTGTTTCCTGCTCTGAGTTCTGTTTTTGGGGCATGCTGCGATGAGGTCTGGGCTACACTGGGGAAGCTGTGTCCTGCACTGTGTACTGTTGGTGGGGCATGCTGAGGCATGGCCTGCGCTGTACTGTGTGTTGCTGTGTCCTCTACTTTTGCTGTCGGTGGGGGCATGCTGCGATAAGGGCTGGCTGCACTGGAGGAAGCTGTGTCTTCCACTGTGTACTTTTGGGGAAGCATGTTGAGGCATGGCCCGGCTGCACTGGGTGTTGCAGTTTCCGCACTGTGTACTGTTTGGGGCATGCTGTGGGAGGCCTGGGCTGCACTCGGGAAGCTGTGTCCTGAACTGTGCACTGTTGTGGAGGGCTTGCTGAGGTATTTCCTGGCTGCACTGGGTGTTGCTATGTTCTGCACTGTGTACGGTTGGGGGCAAGCTGAATTATGGCTTGGGCTGCACTGGGTGTTGCTGTGTCCAGCACTGTGTACCGTTGGTGGGTAGGTGAGCATTCTGCAGTAAGGTCACGGCCACATTGGGGAAGATTGTCCCACACTGTGTACCGTTGGTGGTGGCATGTGAGGTATGGCCTGGCTGCACTGGTATCACTGTGTACACCACTGTGTACCGTTGGGTGGGACTTGCTAAGGTATGGTCTGGGCTGCACTGGTGTTGCTCTTCCTGCACTGTGTACTGTTGGGTGGTGCATGCTGTGGTAAGGGCTGGACTGCACTGGATGTTGCTGTCTCCTGCACTGTGTACTGTTCGTTGGGGCATGCTGAATTATGGCCTGGGCTGCACTGGATGTAGCTGTGTCCTGCACTATGTACTGTTGGGGGGTAGGGCATGCTGCGGTAAGGTCTAGGCTGCACTGCTGGAAGCTGTGTCCTGAACTGTGTACTGTTGGGGTTGGGCATGCTGAGGTATGGCCTGGGCCATACCTCTCAACTGTCCCTGATTTTGCCTCAAAATTGTACTCTGTCCCTCCTAAATATTGTGTTTCCATGACCAAACAGTGAGGGTTGTAAGCACAAAATAATGTCAGACATTAAAGCAACACACTTGTTCTTCCTTAGGAAATGTATTTTATACTAAGCCCCTTAATTCTGGCAGCTTTCTGAGAGGATATCACCAATTTTAAAGATGTGTCCCTGATTTTGGTCCTTTGTCCCTGATTTTTTTAAGCCTTGTCCCTGATTTATGAGGCAGAAGGTTGAGAGGTATGGCCTGGGCTGCTCTGGTTTTTGCTGTATGCTGCACTGTGTACTGCTGGGGGGCATACTGAGTTATGGCCTGGGCTGCATTGGGTGTTGCTGTGTCCTGCACTGTGTACTGTTGTGGGGGCATGTTGAGGTATGGCCTGGGCTGTAATGGGTGTCACTGTGTCCTGCACTGTGTACTGTTAGGGGGGGCATGATGAGGTGTGGCCTGGGCTGTAATGGGGGTTACTGTGTCCTGCACTTTTTACTGTTGGTGGGGGGCATGCTGCAGTAAGGGCTGGGCTGCACTGGGGGAAGCTTTGTCTGCACTGTGTACTGTTGGGGCCTGCTGAGGCATGGACTGGGCTGCACTAGGTGTCACTGTGTCCTGCACTGTGTACTTTTGGGGGGCATGTTGAGGAATGGGCAGGGCTACACTGGGTGTTGCTGTGTCCTGTACTTTATTGTTGGTGGGGATATGCTGCAGTAAGGGCTGGGCTGCAATGGGGAAGCTGTGTCTTGCACTGTGTACTGTTGTGGAGGCATGTTGAGGTATGGGCTGGCTGCACTGGGTGTCACTGTGTCCTGCACTGTGTACTGGGGGTGGGGGCATGCTGAGGTATGGCATAGGCTGCACTGGGTGTTGCTGTGTCCTGCACTGAGTATTGTTGGTTGGGGCATGCTGTGGTAAGGGCTGGGCTGCACTGGTGGAAGCTGTGTCCTGCGCTGTGTATTGTTGGGAGGGGCATGCTGAGGTATGGCCTGGACTGCACTGGCTGTTGCTGTGTCCTGCACTGTGTGCTGTTAGGGGGAGGGCATGCTGAGGTATGGCCTGGGCTGCACTGGGTGTTGCTGTTTCCTGCTCTGTGTTCAGTTGGGGTGGCATGCTACGGTAAAGTCTTGGCTACACTGCTGGACGCTGTGTCCTGCACTGGTACTGTTGGGTGGGGTACGGTGATGTATGGCCTGGTCTGCACTGGGTGTCGCTGTGTCCTGCACTGTGTACTGTTGGAGCGAGGGCATGCTGAGTTATCACCTGGGCTGCACTGGGTGTTGCAGTGTCCTGCACTGTGTACTGTTGGGTAGGACATGCTGAGGTATGGCCTGGGCTGCTCTGGGGGAAGCTGTGTCCTGCACTGTGTACTTTTTGGGGGGGGATGCTGAATTATGGCCTGGGCTGCACTGGATGTTGCTGTGTCCTGCACTGTGTACTTTTGAGGGGGGAAATGCTGAATTATGGCCTGGGCTGCACTGGGGAAAGCTGTGTCCTGCACTGAGTACTGTTGGAGGTGGCATGCTGAGGTATGGCTTGGGCTGCAATGGGTGTCGCTGTGTCATGCACTGTGTAGTATTGGGGTGGGGCATGTTGAGGTATCGCCTGTGATGTACTGGGTGTTGCTGTGTCCTGTACTTTTTATTTTTGTGGGGGGCATGCTGCAGTAAGGGCTGTGCTGCAATGGGGGAAGCAGTGTCTTGCACTGTGTACTGTAGTGGGGGTATGTTGAGGCATGGCCTGGGCTGTACTGGGTTTCACTGTGTCCGCAGTGTGTACTGTTGGGGCATGCTGAGGTATGGCCTGGGCTGCACTGGGTGTTGCTATTTCCTGCTCTGAATACTGTTTGGTGGGAGCATGCTACAGTAAGGTCTGGGCTACACTGGGGAAGCTGTGTCCTGCACTGTGTATTGTTGGGTGGGGCATGGTATTGTATGACCTGGGCTTCACTGGTGTTGCTGCATCCTGCACCTGTACTGTTGGGTGGGACATGCTGAGGTATGGCCTGGGCTGCACTATGTGTTGCTGTGTCCTGCACTGTGTACTGTTGAGGGTGGATCCTGAGGTATGGCCTGGGCTGTTCAGGGATAGCTGTGTCCGTACTGTGTACTGTTGGGGGATATGCTGAGTTATGGCCTGGGCTGCACTGGGTGTTGCTATGTCCTGCACTGTGTACTGTTGGGGGCATGCTGAGGTAACATCTGGCGTGCCCTGGGGAAGCTGTGTCCTGCACTGTGTACTGCTGGGAGTGGCATGCTGAGGTATGGCCTGTGCTGCTCTTGGTGTCATGGTGTCCTGCTCTGTGAACTGTTGGATGGGGTGGCAAGTTGAGGTATGGCCTGTGCTGCACTGGGTGTTGCTGTGTCCTGCACTGTGTACTGTTGTGGGGCATGCTGAAGTATGGTCTGGGGCTGCACTGGTGTTGCTGTGTCCTGTACTTTTTATTGTTAGTGGCGGGCTTGCTGTGGTAAGGGCTGGGCAGCACTGTGGAGGCTGTGTCTTGCACTGTGTGCTGTTGGCATGTTGAGGTATTTCCTTGGCTGCACTGGGTGCAACTGTGTCCTGCACTGTGTACTGTTGGGGAGGGGGGTATTCTGAGGTATTGCCTGGGCTGCACTGGGTGTTGCTGTTTCCTGCACTGTGTACTGTTGGGGGGTGCATGCTGCGGTAAGGGCTGGGCTACACTGGATGTTGCTGTGTACTGCTCTGTGTTCTGTTCCGGGGGGGACAAGCTGAATTATGGCTTAAGCTGCACTGGGTGTTGCTGTGTCCTGTACTTTTTACTGTTGGTGGGGGGCATGCTGCAGTAAGGGCTGGGCTGCACTGGGGGAAGCTTTGTCTTGCACTGTGTACTGTTGGGGGGCTTGCTGAGGCATGGACTGGGCTGCACTGTGTCCTGCACTGTGTACTTTTGGGGGGGGCATGTTGAGGAATGGGCAGGGCTACGCTGGGTGTTGCTGTGTCCTGTACTTTTTATTGTTGGTGGGGGGCATGTTGCGGTAAGGGCTGGGCTGCACTGGGGGAAGCTGTGTCTTGCACTGTGTACTGTTAGGGGGGATGCTGAGGCATGGCCAGGATTCCTCTGGGTGTCGCTGTGTCCTGCAATGTGTACTCTTGGTGGAGGCATGCTGAGATATGGCCTGGGCTTCACTGGGTGTTGCTGTTTCCTGCTCTGAGGTCTGTTTTGGGGGGGCATGCTACGATGAGGTCTGGGCTACACTGGGGAAGCTGTGTCCTGCACTGTGTACTGTGGGGGCATGATGAGGTGTGGCCTGGGCTGCACTGGGGTTACTGTGTCCTGCACTTTTACTACTGGTGGGGGCATGCTGCAGTAAGGGCTGGGCTGCACTGGGGAAGCTTTGTCTTGCACTGTGTACTCTTGGGGGGCTTGCTGAGGCATGGACTGGGCTGCACTAGGTGTCACTGTGTCCTGCACTGTGTACTTTTGGGGGGGGGGCATGTTGAGGAATGGGCAGGGCTACACTGGGTGTTGCTGTGTCCTGTACTTTTATTGTTGGTGTGGGATATGCTGCAGTAAGGGCTGGGCTGCAATGGGGGAAGCTGTGTCTTGCACCGTGTACTGTTGTGGAGGCATGTTGAGGTATGGGCTGGGCTGCACTGGGTGTCACTGTGTCCGCACTGTGTATTCTGGGGGTGGGGCATGCTGAGGTATGGCATAGGCTGCACTGGTGTTGCTGTGTCCTGCACTGAGTATTGTTGGTTGGGGCATGCTGTGGTAAGGGCTGGGCTGCACTGGTGGAAGCTGTGTCCTGAGCAGTGTATTGTTGGGAGGGGTGTTGAGGTATGGCCTGGACTGCACTGGTTGTTGCTGTGTCCTGCACTGTGTGCTGTTAGGGGGAGGGCATGCTGAGGTATGGCCTGGGCTGCACTGGGTGTTGCTGTTTCCTGCTCTGTGTTCAGTTGGGGGTGGCATGCTACGGTAAAGTCTTGGCTACACTGTTGGAAGCTGTGTCCTGCACTGGTACTGTTGGGTGGGGTACGGTGATGTATGGCCTGGTCTGCACTGGGTGTCGCTGTGTCCTGCACTGTGTACTGTTGGTGCGAGGGCATGCTGAGTTATCACCTGGGCTGCACTGGGAGTTGCAGTGTCCTGCACTGTGTACTGTTGGGTAGGACATGCTGAGGTATGGCCTGGGCTGCTCTGGGGGAAGCTGTGTCCTGCTCTGTGTACTTTTGGGGGGGGGATGCTGAATTATGGCCTGGGCTGCACTGGATGTTGCTGTGTCCTGCACTGTGTACTTTTGAGGGGCGGAATGCTGAATTATGGCCTGGGCTGCACTGGGGAAAGCTGTGTCCTGCAGTGAGTACTGTTGGAGGTGGCATGCTGAGGTATGGCTTGGGCTGCAATGGGTGTCGCTGTGTCATGCACTGTGTAGTATTGGGGTGAGGCATGTTGAGGTATCGCCTGTGATGTACTGGGTGTTGTTGTGTCCTGTACTTTTTATTTTTAGTGGGGGGGGGGCATGCTGCAGTAAGGGCTGTGCTGCAATGGGGGAAGCAGTGTCTTGCACTGTGTACTGTAGTGGGGGAATGTTGAGGTATGGCCTGGGCTGTACTGGGTTTCACTGTGTCCAGCAGTGTGTACTGTTGAGGGGGCATGCTGAGGTATGGCCTGGGCTGCACTGGGTGTTGCTATTTCCTGCTCTGAGTACTGTTTGGTGGGAGCATGCTATGGTAGGTCTGGGCTACACTGGGGGAAGCTGTGTCCTGCACTGTGTATTGTTGGGTGAGGGCATGGTATTGTTGACCTGGGCTGCACTGGTGTTGCTGCGTCCTGCACTCTGTACTGTTGGGTGGGACATGCTGAGGTATAGCCTGGGCTGCACTATGTGTTGCTGTGTCCTGCACTGTGTACTGTTGAGGGTGGATCCTGAGGTATGGCCTGGGCTGTTCAGGGGATAGCTGTGTCCTGTACTGTGTACTGTTGGGGGGATATGCTGAGTTATGGCCTGGGCTGCACTGGGTGTTGCTATGTCCTGCATTGTGTACTGTTGGGGGGGGGCATGCTGAATTATGGCCTGGGCTGCACTGGATGTTGCTGTGTCCTGCACTATGTACTGTTGTGGGGTGGGGCATGCTGAGGTAACGTCTGGCGTGCCCTGGGGGAAGCTGTGTCCTGCATTGTGTACTGCTGGGAGTGGCATTCTGAGGTATGGCCTGGGCTGCTCTAGGTGCCGCTGTGTCCTGCACTGTGTACTGTTGGATGGGGGTGGGCAAGCTGAGGTATGGCCTGTGCTGCACTGGGTGTTGCTGTGTCCTGCACTGTGTACTGTTGTGGGGGCATGCTGAAGTATGGTCTGGGCTGCACTGGGTGTTGCTGTGTCCTGTACTTTTTATTGTTAGTGGCGGGCTTGCTGTGGTAAGGGCTGGGCAGCACTGTGGGAAGCTGTGTCTTGCACTGTGTGCTGTTGTGGGGCATGTTGAGGTATTTCCTGGCTGCACTGGGTGCCACTGTGTCCCTGCACTGTGTACTGTTGGGGGTATTCTGAGGTATTGCCTGGGCTGCACTGTGTTGCTGTTTCCTGCACTGTGTACTGTTGGAGGGTGCATGCTGCGGTAAGGGCTGGGCTACACTGGATGTTGCTGTGTACTGCTCTGTGTTCTGTTCCAGGGGGGACAAACTGAATTATGGCCTAAGCTGCACTGGGTGTTGCTGTGTCCTGTACTTTTTACTGTTGGTGGGGGACATGCTGTGGTAAGGGCTGGGCTGCACTGGGGGAAGCTGTGTCTTGCACTGTGTACTGTTGGGGTGGGGCATGCTGAGGCATGGCCTGAGCTGCACTGGGTTTTGATGTTTCCTGCACTGTGTACCATTGGGGGGGTGCATGCTGCGGTAAGGTCTGTGCTGCACTGGATGTTGCTGTATCCTGCTCTGTGTTCTGTTCCAGGGGGCAAGCTGAATTATGACCTGGGCTGCACTGGATGTTGCTGTGTCCTGCACTATGTTCTGTTAGTGGAGTGGGGCAAGTTTCGGTAAGGTCTTGGCTGCACTAGGGGAAGCTGTGTCTTACACTGTGTACTGTTGGGGAGGGGCATGTTGAGGTATATCCTGTGCTGCACTGGGTGCTGCAGTGTCCTGCACTGTGAACTGTTGGGGGGGCATGTTGAGGTATCGCCTGTGCTGCAGTGAGTGTTGCTGCGTCCTGTACATTTTATTGTTGGTGTGGGGGGGCGTGCTGCGGTAAGGGCTGTGCTGCAATGGGGAAGCTGTGTCTGGCACTGTGTACCGTAGTGGGGGCATGTTGAGGTACGGCCTGGGTTGTCCTGGGTTTCACTGTGTCCGAGCAGTGTGTAGTTTGGGGCGGCATGCTGATGTATGGCCTGGGCTGCACTGGGTGTTGCAGTTTCCTGCTCTGTGTACTGTTTGAGGGGCATGCTACGGTAAGGTCTGGGCTACACTGGGGGAAGCTGTGTCCTGCACTGTGTACTGTTGGGTGGGACATGCTGAAGTATGGCCTGAGCTGCACTTTGTGTTGCTGTGTCCTGCACTGTGTACTGTTGGGGTGGATCCTGAGGTATGGCCTGGGCTGCTCAGGGGAAGCTGTGTCCTGCACTCTGTACTGTTAGGGGATATGCTGAGTTAGGCCTGGCTGCTGGATGTTGCTGTGTCCTGCATTGTGTACTGTTGGGGGGCATGCTGAATTATGGCCTGGGCTGCACTGGATGTTGCTGTGTCCTGCACTGTGTACTGTTGGGGTGGATCCTGAGGGTATGGCCTGGGCTGCTCAAGGGGAAGCTGTGTCCTGCACAGAGTACTGTTGGGAGGGGCATGCTGAATTATGGCCTGGGCTGCACTGGATGTTGCTGTGTCCTGCACTTCATACTGTTGGGTGGTGGGGCATGCTGAGGTAAGGTCTGGTGTGCACTGGGTGTCACTGTGTCCTGCACTGTGTACTGTTGGGGGTTGATCCTGAGGTATGGCCTGGGCTGCTCAGGGGGAAGCTGTGTCCTGCACTCTGTACTGTTGGGGGGATATGCTGAGTTAAGGCCTGGGCTGCTCTGGGTGTTGCTGTGTCCTGCATTGTGTACTGTTTGGGGGGCATGCTGAATTATGGCCTGTTCTGCACTGGATTTTGCTGTGTCCTGCACTGTGTACTGTTGGGGGCGGATCTTGAGGTATGGCCTGGGCTGCTCAAGGGGAAGCTGTGTCCTGCACAGAGTACTGTTGGGAGGGGCATGCTGAATTATGGCCTGGGCTGCACTGGATGTTGCTGTGTCCTGCACTTCGTACTGTTGGGTGGTGGGGCATGCTGAGGTAAGGTCTGGTGTGCACTGGGTGTCGCTTTGTCCTGCACTGTATACTGTTGGAGGGGGGTGGGCAAGCTGAGGTATGGCCTGGGCTGCACTGGGTGCTGCTGTGTCCTCTTCTGTTTACTGTTGGTGGGGGGCATGCTGCGGTTAGGGCTGGGCTGCACTGGGGGAAGCTGTGTCTTGCACTGTGTACTGTTGGGGGGGCATGCTGAGGCTTGGCCTGGGCTCCACTGGGTGTTGCTGTGTCCTGCACTGTGTACTGCTGGAGGATCATGCTGCAGTAAGTTCTGGGCTGCAGTGGGGGAAGCTGTGTCCTACACACTGTGTATTGTTGGGGGGGCGGCATGCTGAGGTATGGCCTGGGCTGCACTGGGTATCACTGTGTACAGCACTGTGTACTGTTTTGTGGGGCATGCTGAGGTATGGTCGGGGCTGCACTGGGTGTTGCTGTTTCCTGCAGTGCACTGTACTGTTGGGTGGTGCATGCTGTTGTAAGGGCTGGGATGCACTGGATGTTGCTGTGTCCTGCACTGTGTACTGTTCGGTGGGGCATGCTGAATTATGGCTGGGCTGCACTGGATGTAGCTGTGTCCTGCACTATGTACTGTTGGGGGTGGGGCATGCTGCGGTAGGGTCTGGGCTGCACTGCTGGAAGCTGTGTCCTGCACTGTGTGCTGTTGGGGTTGGGCATGCTGGAGGTATGGCCTGGGCTGCTCTGGTTTTGCTGTGTCCTGCACTGTGTACTGTTTGGGGCATGCTGAGTTATGGCCTGGGCTGCATTGGGTGTTGCTGTGTCCTGCACTATGTACTGTTGGGGGGTGGCATGATGAGGTGTGGCCTAGGCTGCACTGGGGGTACTGTGTCCTTCACTTTTTACTGTTGGTGGTGGGCATGCTGCAGTAAGGGTTGGGCTGCACGGGGGAATCTTTGTCTTGCACCGTGTACTGTTGTAGAGGCATGTTGAGGTATGGGCTGGGCTGCACTGGGTGTCACTGTGTCCAGCACTGTGTATTCTTGGGGGTGGGATGCTGAGGTATGGCCTAGGCTGCACTGGGTGTTGCTGTGTCTTGCACTGAGAACTGTTGGTTGGGGCATGCTGTGGTAAGGGCTGGGCTGCACTGGTGGAAGTTGTGTCCTGCACTGTGTACTGTTGGACGGGTGGGCAAGCTGAGGTATGGCCTGTGCTGCACTGGGTGTTGCTGTGTCCTGCACTGTGTACTGTTTTGGGGGCATGCTGAAGTATGGTCTGGGCTGCACTGGGTGTTGCTGTGTCCTGTACTTTTTATTGTTGGTGGTGGGCTTGCTGTGGTAAGGGCTGGGCAGCACTGAGGGAAGCTGTGTCTTGCACTGTGTGCTGTTGTGGGGCATGTTGAGGTATTTCCTTGGCTGCACTGGGTGCCACTGTGTCCTGCACTGTGTACTGCTTGGGGGGGGCATTCTGAGGTATTGCCTGGGCTGCACTGGGTGTTGCTGTTTCCTGCACTGTGTGTACTGTTGGGGGTGCATGCTCGTAAGGGCTGGGCTGCACTGGATGTTGCTGTGTACTTCTCTGTGTTCTGTTCCGGGGGCAAGCTGAATTATGGCCTGAGCTGCACTGGGTGTTGCTGTGTCCTGTACTTTTTACTGTTGGTGGGGGACACGCTGCGGTAAGAGCTGGGCTGCACTGGGGAAAGCTGTGTCTTGCACTGTGTTCTGTTGGGGGGGCATGCTGAGGCATGGCCAGGGTTCCACTGGGTGTCGCTGTGTCCTCCACTGTGTTCTGTTGGGGGACTGCTGAGGTATGGTCTGGGCTGCACTGGGTGTTGCTGTTTGCTGCACTCTGTCCTGTTGGGGGTGCATGCTGAGGTAAGGTCCGGCTGCACTGGATGTTGCTGTGTCCTGCTCTGTGTTCTGTTCTGGGGGCAAGCTGAATTATGGCCTTGGCTGCACTGGATGTTGCTGTGTCCTGCACTATGTTCTGTTGGTTGGTGGGGCAAGCTGTCAGCTAGGTCTTATCTGCACTAGGGGAAGCTGTGTCTTGCACTGTGTACTGTTGGGGGGGGGGCATGTTGAGGTATGGCCTGTGCTGCACTGGGTGTTGCTGTGTCCTGTACTTTTTATTGTTGGTGAGGGGGCATGCTGTGGTAAGGGCTGTACTGCAATGGGGGAAGCTGTGTCTTGTACTGTGTACTGTAGTGGGGGCATGTTGAGGTATGGCCTGGGCTGTACTGGGTTTCACTGTGTCCGGCAGTGTGTAGTGTTGGGGCGGCATGCTGAGGTATGGCCTTGGCTGCACTGGGTGTTGCGGTTTCCTGGTCTGTGTACTGTTTGGGGGGGCATGCTACAGTAAGGTCTGGGCTACACTGGGGGAAGCTGTGTCTTGCACTGTGTACTGTTGGGTGGGACATGCTGAAGTATGGCCTGAGCTACACTTTGTGTTGCTGTGTCCTGCACTGTGTACTGTTGGGGGTGGATCCTGAGGTATAGCCTGGGCTTTTCAGGGGGAAGCTGTGTCCTGCACTCTGTACTGTTGGGGGTGGATGCTGTGGTATGGCATGGGCTGCTCAGGGGGAAGCTGTGTCCTGTACAGAGTACTGTTGGGAGGGGCATGCTGAATTATGGCCTGGGCTTCACTGGATGTTGCTGTGTCCTGCACTTCGCACTGTTGGGTGGTGGGCATGCTGAGGTAAGGTCTGGCGTGCACTGGGTGTCGCTTTGTCCTGCACTGTGTACTGTTGGAGGGGTGGGCAAGCTGAGGTATGGCCTGGGCTGCACTAGGGTGCTGCTGTGTCCCGCGCTATGTACTGTTGGGGGTATTCTGAGGTATTGCCTGGGCTGCACTTGGTGTTGCTGTGTCCTCTTTCTTTTTACTGTTGGTGGGGGCTTGCTGCGGTTAGGGGCGGGCTGCAAGGGGGAAGCTGTGTCTTGCACTGTGTACTGTTGAGGGACATGCTGAGGCTTGGCCTGGCTCCACTGGGTGTTGCTCTGTCCTGCACTGTGTACTGCTGAGGGGCATGCTGTGGTAAGTTCTGGGCTGCAGTGGGAAGCTGTGTCCTGCATTGTGTATTTTTTTGGGGGGCAGCATGCTGAGGTTTGGCCTGGGCTGCACTGGTTGTTACTGTTTCCTGCTCTGTGTTCTGTTTGGGGGGCATGCTATGGTAAGGTGTGGGCTACACTGGTGGAAGCTGTGTCCTGCACTGTGTACTGTTGGGTGGGGCATGGTGATGTATGGCCTGGGCTGCACTGGGTGTCGCTGTGTTCTGCACTGTGTACTGTTGGCGGGGCGGCATGCTACAGCAAGGTCTGGGCTACATTGAGGGAAGCTGTATTCTGCACTGTGTACTGTTGGGTTGGGCATGGTGATGTATGGCCTGTGCTGCACTGGTTGTCACTGTGTCCTGCACTGTGTACTTTTGGGTGGGACATGCTGAGGTATGGCCTGGGCTGCACTTTGTTTTGCTGTGTCCTGCACTGTGTACTGTTGGGGGTGGATGCTGAGGTACGGTCTGGGCAGCACTGGGTGTTGCTGTGTCCTGCACTGTGTACTGTTCGGGAGGGACATGCTGAATTATGGGCTGGGCTGCACTGGATGTTGCTGTGTCCTGCTCTATGTACTATTGGGGGGTTGGGCATGCTGCGGTAAGGTCTGGGCTGCACTGGGGGAAGCTGTGTCCTGCATTGTGTACTGTTGGGGGTGGCATGCTGAGGTATGGCCTGGGCTGCACTGGGTGTCGCTGTGTCCTGCACTGTGTGTACTGTTGGAGGGGTGGGCATGCTGAGGTATGGTCTTGGCTGCACTGGTGTTGCTGTGTCCTGCACTGTGTACTGTTTTGGGGGCATGCTGATGTATGGTCTGGGCTGCACTGTTTGTTGCCGTGTCCTGCAAGGTGTACTGTTGGAGGAGGGCATGCTGAGGTATCGCCTGGGATGCACTTGGTGTTGCTGTGTCCTGCACTGTGTACTTTTGTGTTGGCATGTTGAGGTATGGCCTGGGCTGTACTGGGTGTCACTGTGTCCTGCACTGCGTACTTTGGGGTGGGCATGCTGAAGTATGGTCTGGGCTGCACTGGGTGTTGCAGTGTCCTGTACTTTTATTGTTGGTGGGTGCATGCTGTGGTAAGGGCTGGGCTGCACTGGGGAAAGCTGTGTCTTGCGCTGTGTACTGTTGTGGGCATTTTGAGGTACATCCTTGACTGCACTGGGTGTCACTGTGTCCTGCTCTGTGTACTGTTGGGATTTGCATGCTGAGGTATGGCCTGGGCTGCACTGGGTGTTGCTGTGTCCTCTACTTTTACTGTTGGTTGGGGGCATGCCGGATAGGCCTGGGCTGCACTGGGGGAAGCTGTGTCTTGCACTGTGTACTGTTGAGGGGCATGCTGAGGGTATGGCCTGGGCTGCACTGGGTGTCGCTTGTCCTGCACTGTGTACTGTTGGGGGGACATGCTGAGGTTTGGCCTGGCTGCTCTGGGTATTGATGTGTCCTGCACTGTGTACTGTTGGGGTGGTCATGGTGAGGTATGACCTGGGCTGCACTGGGTGTTGCTGTGTCCTGCACTGTGTACTGTTGGAGGGGCATGCTACTGTAATTTCTGGGCTGCAGTGGGGAAGCTGTGTCCTGTGTACCTGTGTCCTGCACTGTGTACTGCTGGGGGGGCATGCTGAGGTGTGGCTGGACTGTGCTGGTTCTTGCTGTGTTCTGCACTGTGTACTGTTGGGGCTATGCTGAGATATTGCCTGTGCTGCACTGGAGGATGCTGTGTCCTACACTGTGTGCGGGAGGGCTGTGCACAGGCTTGGGCTAGGCAGTAGTTTGGGGGCATGGGTCACTGTCCCATTGCCTGCAGAGTGAGGGCGAGGGCCGCAGGGTTCGTGCATGGCTGGCTTGGACAATGTAGCCACCCATGGGTGCAGGCCTCTGACGCATAGTGTTGCCCTATGGGCGTGGCCGTGCATGGTGCCACTGTGCAGTGGGGAGACGTACGTGGTGGTCGTGGTGACAGCTGGTGTTTCCGTAACAGGATGGACGGCACTGCAAAGGCAGCAATGGTAGGATCCACTCTATCAGTGCAGGACACATGTATGGTGGTGGCATACACTAGGTGGACAACAGAGAAGTGTGATGAGTGCAATGCTAGAGCGCAATGCTGAAGCAAACCATTGAGGGCAACACTGATCAGGGGAGGTGAGGGCACACTGTGATGGTGGGGACACACTAACATGTTTCCCATCCAACAGGTGCAGTGGCAGCTGGTGCAGGTGGCCCCAGTGGAGCCAGAAGGCAGGAGCAGCAGCAGGGCAAGGACTGTGCCCGCATGGCCAAGGCCACCAGCATGGTGTCAGACAATGGTGGCAGCCCAATGGATGCTGGAGGCAGGCCTGCTGCCAGTACACCTGTGGCAGGAACACCGGAGCTGATGTCGAGTCTGAGGGGAGTGGCGATGGTGACAGCCCCATGGTAGAGGAGGTGGTGGACAGCAGTGAGGAGGACGCAGCTGGACTGCCACAGGAGCAGCAGAGGACCACCGAGGACACCACCAGCAGTGCCGCCACATCTGTGGAGGTGGTGCGGATGCTCGTGGTTGAGCAGGAGGTGTCGTACCGAGACCAGCTGGTGGCTGAGGACACTGCCGTAGGGTTGCTCAGCCCACTGAGCACCCGTGGACTGTAGAACCAGTTTGATGAGGCCGTCTGGATGCTGCAGGACCAGCTGTCTCCACCGGCTTACACTGGGGACTACTGCCAGTCGGCATTAGCTGGCCAGGGATTGCAGGCAGGAGCTGGAGAACATATGACAGATCATGCAGGAGCACCACACTTGCATGGGGCTGCGGCTATCCAGCATTGCTGACAGTCTGCAGGCATTCACTAGGGACACAGCGGTATACATGGCTGGCCTGTGGGATGCCACAAGACGATCATTATGGACTGCCTCAGCACAGGCCTAGAGAACATGCTGGCACACCAGCAGTGCCAGGATACAGCCATGGCCACGGCCATCCAGGCCATAGTGCGTGCACTGCAGCCGCTGCACCACCTGGAAGGCCTGGCCCAGTGGATGGCATCCCCGGCCACCACTCATTCCAGCACCCAGACACAGCCACTGGAGCCAGTGGAACCCCCTCCCCTACCCCTGGCCCAGGCGACAGTATCTACCCACCTGCCAGTCAAGCTGCTGGAGTTGCACGCCCCTAGTCGGGCACCGCCCACACTGACCCGGGCACAGGACAGTGCCAAAATGCAACCACGGTGGCGCACACAGGCATGCCGGCAACACAGACACAGGCCAGGCCGAGCCCCTCACACAGTCCCACAGGAACAGGGTCAAGCACAGGGCACACACAGGGGGGACAGGAACATGAGGAGGGTGCTCCGCAGGCTGCATAGGGTCCAAGGCACTTAGCACGTGATGGGGGAACACATCTTGCAGCCCCAGCACAGCCGCTTCCACACGTGGCACAGAGGCAAGTAAGCTTGCATGGGCGGAGGCATAGCAGCCCACTTGCGGGGGCACACACAGGCCAACAGGGTGCAATGCCAGTGGTGGTCCACCAGGGCACAGCACAGACTGCCAGATCAGCAGGATCCCCCACAGACCAGCACCCGGCACCGGATGGGTCAGTGTGAGGATGGCGTGCGTGTGGCAGATGGCTGTGAGATGCCCAGGCAACCTGTGCAGTAGGGGAAATGTTGGGTGGTGCTGCAAAGGGGGGTGGGGTCATATGCATGGCAGGGTGCACATGTCTATGGGGGGGCACCATGCATTCACAGGGTATGTGTGTGTGTGTGTGTGTGTGTGTGTGTGTGTGTGTGTACACAAGACTGCGTGCATGGGTGAGTGTGGGGTCATGCGTGATGGGTGGAACCAGGGAACACTGCATTGGGCACATGTGTGTATACAGCATTATGTAAATAAACTTGTTTGCACCTCATCCTTACAGTGTGTTGTCCTTTTGTCATCATTGCATTGGTAGGGCCTTACTGGGAACATGTTGGGTAGGGCGTATCCCCCAGTCACAACAATGCCCTGCATGGGCCATTGCCGGTGGGCATCTGCCTGCCACTGACCTCCCCAGGGTGCACACATGCACACACATGCACACACACCCACACAGAGCCCTGCAGGCACAGGTGCTACACATGCAGGGGCACCCACACCCATTCCACATCTGCATTGCGTCCGCAGGGAGCACACGCAAACGCATGAAAACAGTCAGGCCGCATCCCCACATCATAGATGCCATGCCGCATATCGCTATCGCAAATCGCAATTGCTGCCACGCATGCCACATATGCGTATATGTGATGTGCGACATGCGATGTACATGCGAAATGCACGTGCGGCACGTGTGATTGTGAGTCAATAAGCCCAGGCACCGTGTAGTGGTACTGGGGCTGCAGATCTGGGTGTTGGAGACAGCTGGACCAGAACAGTGCCACCCAGACCAGGACAGGGACAGACAATCAGCAGACTGGTGAGTACTGGGCCACAGCAGCCCCCCCCTTACATACCCCTACTCCATGTGTTTCTGCCCTGAGGGACAGGGACAGGCATGCATACCTCTCAACCTTTTGTCCCCCATTTGTGCTACAGTGCCTGTCACAATGTGGGATTTATGGGCAGCATGTGGGAACACTGCAACAAACAATACCTAGAAGCTCAGAACACTGTTGAGCTGTTGCATTAATTATGTTCAGAATGTCTGTCACAAGTGAATGATGTTGTGACATGCATCATGTACAATGGAGTGTTGCTCACTATGAATGTGGAACAGGTCCTCACAATGTGGCACAGGGAGCCTCTGTGAGGTACAATGGGGAACATTCCTTGTACTGTGGTATGGGTGAGAGGTGTGCAGGCATGACCCTCCCAAAGGTGGACAGTCAGGGGATCTGCTACGATATGTGCAATGGCTATGGTCAGTAACAGGGGCTGTGCTGTGGAAGGGTGCCCAGGGATATGGGGGGCATGGTACGGCCACACACCACTGTGTGGCAGGTGGTGTACTGGACATGCCAGATGTGTGTGGTAACATGTTGTCTGTGTGGTCCATCACTCACCCATGCGGTTAGGCCAGGCAAGAATGCCCCCATGCCTGCGGTGGGGGCAGACATCCTATGGATGTGTCCTCATCCGGATGGCACCAACTGCCCCACTCTTACTTGTGGGGACTATGTGGGACAGTGACCCTCAGGTTGGGGGTCGCTGCCTCACACAGTGGGGCACATGGTCAGACCACTGTGGCCCCCATGGTGGTGAGACATATGCCATGTACTGCAGTGTTGGATGTGTTGTGTATATGGCATCTGGCCAGTGACCTGCAGGCACTGCACAGTGACTGTGTGAGCGACACCCTGCCCAAGTGGGGTGGCTGTGGATCAGGGCTCTGGGGTGGGACATGAGGTGGGAAGGCCCCCATGCTGAAGGGCACCTGAGGGGTACACCCCCATTCCTCAGAGCCTCTCAGCAGTACTGCCCATGGTACAGGCCAGTATGCCTGCATGGCACAGGCCCAGGCCATGCCCCTCAATGGTCCCTGCAGTACAGGGCTGTGCCTGCTGTGGTTGCAGCCACCCAGGCGGCCCACATGTGGTACTCACAGCTGCCACGGCAGGGTGGGGTTGGGACCCACACCACCATGCAAGCATTGGGTGTGGCCGTGTAGGCCAAAATGGGATTCTGCAGTGCACACCCAGTGGCATGGTGTATGCAGGCCCTCGCACGGTTGACACCAGTCTGGCAGCTGGGACCACGGTGTTGGCTGCCCTGGACCTGGGATGTGCCGTGGGAGGGTGAGGGGTTTGGGCCTGTCTGTGTGACATGACCCCACTGTGCATGGTACATGGTTCACCATGGGTGTGCCCCTCACTGTGGGCACCCAGAGAGGGTTGTACCTGCACAGGTTGGTATTGTGTTAGCGGTGGGCACTATTGACTGCCATGGTGGGTTGTGTGCAGGTGTACTGTCATGCCTCTGGTGTGTGGGCATGGGATGCTGGCAGGGTGTAATATCCACCAGAGGTGTAGCAGTGCCCAGCACCACATACGCCCTGGTGGTCATTGCTGCCACACCACAGTGGCATGCTGTACTACAGGGTCACATAGGTGTGTCACGGACTGTACAGTATGTGTGGTACAGTAGTCCTGTGTTGTAGGCGTAGAGGTATGGACAGTGTGCCAGCAGACACACCATGGGTGCACAGTGTGGCTGGGACTGGTCATGGGTTGCTATGCTGGGTTGCCAACATGGCGCCCGTACCAGACCGCACGGGCGGTGCCATGGCCCTGTCACAGTGTCACCGTGCTGCTGCAACAGGGATGCATATCTGTTTGGTGGGGGTGTGTCACTGCAGTGGTGAGCTGGCCCACATTCCGACCTGTGTGCCATATCCAGTCATACTGCTATGTCCAACTTTGCAGTGCCATCCATGCCTGTGTGCAGCATGTGGCGGACCATGTCCCGGCTGTCCTGTGTGGAATGGGTTGGGTGCCACCAGACATCTCCTCAGACTGTGCGAGGGGGACCTACACAGGTCATTGCCTGTGCTGAACACACAAGTGCACAGGCGCCTGACCAGCTGGCTGTGTAACACTGTCCCTGTACCAAGCTTTACATGTTATGCCCGTTGGGTAGGTACCTGACCACATCCACCCTGTGTAGGGTCAGTCACAGCAGGGTGACCTGGGGGCTATCCTGGGCCATGTGTGGGTACATGCCTGTGGGATGGTGCCAGTGGTGGGGGTTGCAGCACCCACAGGCAGCTGGCCATGGGGGCACTTACGGCTGTGTACTAACCCATGTCCATTCCCTTCCTAGCTCCACGGCAGACACATATGAGTTTTCGGTGAGTATATGACATTGCTCAACATGCACATTCCTAATGCCTGTACAGCACAGTGTACCTGACATTGTTGCTCTCTGTCCCCTGTGTAGGAATCTGCACCACCGCACAGGTCCAGGTAGGTACACACTGCCACACTGCAGCTGCTCTGGGGGTCCCCGACTGTGCCAAAGGCTTATGTTGCCCTGCTCTTTCTCCATCCAGGTATGCTTCAGAACCATCAGAGCCACCCAATCCGGACACCACGGTGCACAATACAAGTAAGGAACTGTCAGGCCCCATGCTGGTGTCCATGGTTCGTATTGTGTCTGCCCCTTGGGCACCTGGTGGTTGTGGCTGCATGCAGCTCCACATGGGGGTGGGGGTTCAGATGCCCACACTGTGCAGGGTTGGCCCATGACATGCCTTCACAGGGGATGGGTGCCTTGTTGGTGCACTGTGGTCACTGTGTGCAGCATTGTGTGCCTGGCCCCTGCATGGCACAGCTCGGCCTTTACACACCTCATGCTGTGCATGGCATTGGCACAGGGGAACCACCTGGGGTACTGGGCCACAGCTGCAGACCTGTGGCCTGGCACTGACCCATGTCCCATGGCTGGTGTCCAGTGTTGTGCATGGTGGGTGGGGGTGGTCTGCACAGCCACAGTGACATTCTGTAGTGATGCATGTGCCATTCCTTCCCCTGTTACAGGTGCCTCACAGATGACCAGCTATTATATTTTCTGGGTCATCCCTGAGCCTAAGCAGGTGTGCCCCGAACTTTACACCACATGAGACTGCACTGCTGGTGAACTATGTTCAGCAGTGGGGTAGGACGCTACTGCCATCTGGGAGCCGGAGGAGCAGTACTGCAGAGCGGGAGTGGGCATGGACAGCCATCTGCACCTGCATGGCGGAGACAACGGGGACACGCCAGACCATCCGCCAGCTAACCCACCACTGGCAAGACCAGTCACAGAGGGAGGCTGAGATCCTACAGCAGATGCTCAGCATGCCCACTGCAGGGATGCAGACATGCAGTATGGGCAGGCCCCCAGTGTTGGTATGTATACCTACAGCTGTTCATCTGTTGCAGCAGTGCTGGTGTGGTGGCCATGGCACATGGTGCCTCCAACACACTCACCTGTCCCTTCACCCCACAGGTTCCACTGGCATGACCCATGGCATGCAGCAGAGCTGCCTCACCAGCCTCAGGCAGAAGGCGCTTCACTGGAGGTCAGGTAAGTACATACCTTGGTCCCCTTGTGCCGTGGCCATGGCTGGCAGACACAATGTGGCTCATGCTGCACCCTCACATTGCTTGCCTATGTGTGTGCCCCCCTGTCTGGGCCCAGCACTGACTGCATCCTTTACATCCCTATAGATGTCCATAGCAGGCTGCCACAGCAGCAAAGGACCCTGCTACGGGCTATGGCAGACATCAAGGCCCACAATGTGGAGGAGTACCAGATGCACACCCAGTGGAGGCAGCAGAGGGCCAGGGTGCTGCCACCAACCTCCTCCCCCTCCTCCGCAGTGGTGGCATCTGAAGGGGACCCAGCCACATTGAACACACAGCCAGAACAGGGGGACCCTACTGATGGTGGGCAACAGGGGCTGGAACCACCACAGCCACACAGCCTGGACATGGAGTGCTCAGTCTCAGCTGATGGGGATGGGGCTGTGGCTGCACCACCTACCAGACCCACTGTTGTGGATGTCACAGCAGGGGCAGTCGAGGATGCCCTACCACCAGACACTGTGCAAGGGACACTGGACTGGCAGGAGGCGGCCATGCTGGTGTTGCAGCAGGAGGAGGCATTGCCTGTTGCAGCTGAGAGACCCGCCGCTGAACCTGTGCAGGGTGGGGGCCCGGACCAGGAGCACCTTGTGGTACTGATGATGACCATCCTGCAGGACATTGGGTGCCTCCATGGGTCGGTAGCTGCCCTCCTCAGTGAACTCCAGTGGACCTAGGTCCCATGTGTCCATTACTGCTGGACGTGGGTGGGGCTTTCTGAGTGGGTTGGCTTGTATATAGAGGTGGTTGGTATTGTTGGGTCTGTACATATGGGTGTTGTGGGTGGTCATTGGGTGGGCGGGTCTGAATTCTGCTGTTTGTTTTGTGGGTGGGATTGTGGTTTGGTTGTTGGGCCTGTGTTGGGTTGTACGTGGGTGCGGGTTGGTGTTCACGGTTGTTGTGGGTGGCTGTTTGGGTTTGGGTTTACTGTTATGTTACTCTTTGTTGCTGTTGCCTGTTTTTCATCCCCATCCCCCTTCCATTGTTATCCTGTATCCATGTCCCGTATTGTACATTAAACCTTTTGCCATACACATTGTCTCTGTGTCTGTTCCTGGTATGCTTGGCTGTGTGTGTGTGTGTGTGTGTGTGTGTGTGTGTGTGTGTGTCTCTGTCTGTCTGTCGCTATGCGCAGGGGTGCACACTGCTGTTGGTGCCTGCTGTCCCCAGTGTTACCTCCCTGTGCATCAGGTTGGTGTGGCATTTGTCCTGCTCACAGCACAGACCACTGTCCCCAGGCCATGTCTGCGTGGAGTCCTGTGTGCTGCAGGTCACCATGCATGCTATGGTGTCCATGCCACCTTACAATATACCTCCCAGCTGTGTGGTGGCACAGTGCCTGTGCTGCACCTTTCTGCCTCGGGGTGCCATTGTTCCCTGCAGGTGGCACCACTGGCACTGTCGTTGGTGTGTTTTGCCACCATCTGTCCACTGGTCTGTGCCACCCGGTGCTGTGCCCCTGTTGTGGTTACACTGTTTACATGTATCAGTGACCATGGCAGGGGCACTGTGCCTGGTGGTGCCATCATACCTGCATTGTGCCTGTGGCCTCTGTGCACCCTTTGTACCCTGTGCCACACTGCCCCAGTATGTCTGCCTTCCTCAGACCCTCTCTGTCTTATCTCACATGGTGTGTTGCTGTGTGTCCAGCATGTCTGTCCCAGCTCCTTTCTATGCTGTGCATGTTACACCTGCTCCCACCTGGTTTATGTTGCGCCGGCTGTTCTTGGTGTAAGTTGTGACACTGCTGCTTCTAGAATCCCACCCTGGTGTTTCTCTTCCTTTTTTTTTGGCATATGTTCAGTTGCACATTTGCATACCTGCGGGTTTGTTGCAACTGTGGTGTAAGTTACCATTGGTGTACTGCATTGCGTCAATGCACATCTCGTAATGTAGAATTGTGTTTGGCATATTTGCTGGATGTATTTGTGACTTGCGCCATTGCTGTTGGTGCATCTGCATTGCGCATTGGCGTATGCTTTCTAGACTTGGGCCCTAAATGATCTGTAAATTTACTCTCACATTTTATCCCTTTTGGATCCCACATCCTGCTTTTTTTCCAATCTGTCTCTCTGGTATGTGATACCTAGTAATGTTATTCTCCATGGGAGCTGATCCAACATACCGTAAACTAAAAAGATTTAACACCCCCCACTTGCACTGTTTGTTTTTGGACCGTGTCCCATAGGTTTACCACTCTCAAGGAAAATGCTTCCTCACATTCCCCTGTGACTCTGCCTACTCTTAAGTGAAGAGTATGCCATGCCCTTTTGTTTTACTGCTCCAGACTATCTGAAACAATTTCCCCTGATAACCTGATCTAATCCCTTTAACATTTTAAAAAACAAACTCATATATCCTTTTACCCATCTTTTGTTTTAGGGAACACATATCTAGCCATTCTATACATGCTCCATAGGAGGAGAATAAATCAATTGGAGAGGAGAGAGGTTGATGCATGCTTGTGAAATGAGAGGAGTTTGCTCACCAGAAGGAGTCTAGGAAGGCAAAGCTCAAGACTAACAAATGGTATGCCACCTTTGCCATTGTCTTGAAGTCCAGGACTCTTTCCAGTAGTTCTTGTGCAGCTAGTTATTTAAGTATCTTTGGCCCCCTGTTCTGTTTGTTTCCATACAGGCTTGGAATCCCAAGGTGGAGGAGCCGCCCTGAATGGGAGTGACCAGAGAGGTCCCACGGGGGACTGTGCAGGTGAAGTCAGAGGTGCTAGCAACGAGGGACAGCACTGAATAAGCGAGGGCAAGCTCAAGAGTACAGGCGGAAGGCAGAAAAAATAAGTGGAGTGGAGATGGAGTAACTGAAGCTAGAAAACAGAATACAGAAATAGAAAAAGAAATTGGATAAAGTGTGGCAGTTAAAATAGTAAAAGCACAGTGTAACTGGGTAACGTTAAGCAATAGTGAGAAAAACTCAAGAGAACATCAGAATGTGATAAGATCTAAGACCTACACAACGTTATTTTATTTAACTGCAAATAGAAATTTTGCTCAGTAATATTTATGTAGGTAACAACTGCTTAAGCTGCTTTGAGTAAAAACATCCTGCAGAGGCATTGAAACCTGTAGCAGAGGAAATTCAGATTATTATTTTTCTCTTCTCTTTTCTCTCTGTCAGAAATGGTTCTTTTTTTTAATTGTGCTGTTACAGTTCAATAAATACAGACGGAGACATGGATTTATTTATTTAATATAATTTAATCTCTTTTAGTAAACAAAAGTTTTTAAAATTTTCATGCTGGAAAACCACGTGATTGTTTATTGTATTTAGTGCGCATGTGCTGGCATCTTGCCGAGCTGCCATTGGAATTGGACTGTGTTGGAGCTGGTGTTTGGTTGGGGCATCTAGCTGTAGATATTCAAGAAGCAAGAAGCAGAGAAATTTTCTGCTGTCTGGGCCTTCCTTTAGTTTTTTAAACAAAAAAGAGCTGGTACAGGCATTAAGTTTTCAATTAACGTGGAGTAAAACAAAGTGTATGCACTTGCCCAGAGTTTGGCAGACAGTACTGGGAAGGCCTGAGGGCTTCTTGAGGGAAACATAACATCCAGTTTACCTGTAAGTGTGAAAGCTTTTTTTTTTATTTCTTTCTCTAGCTTGAATTTTGGCTCGGTCAAGTTATCTATATACATGTTATATTGAAAGCTATTTTCTCTTTTTTTTTATTATTTCTTACCCGTGAATCTAGCAGTTGCTAGCAAAGAGTAAGTGGGAGTGAGGAGGCTAGTCTAGCCCATGGGACAGTGGAAAGACACTCAGAAGCTGATCTGGTGTAAATGCTGTGCAGGCTGCAAACTGAAACAGCTCTGAGCGGCTGAGAGCTGTGGTCCAAGTTGTGTCTTGAAACGGACACAAGTAAGCAATAAGGAGTATAATTAATAATTGTTTTTAGAGGTTGCAGAAATGATAGAAGTCACAGAAATGTTAAAAACTGTAGCGCAACTTCTAGAGATGATAGAGCTGGTATAAACAACTGAGGTAATACAGCAATATAGAGTAAGGGGCACTAACAGTTGTCCTGAACTCTTTTATTTAAAAACACTTCTTCTTTTGTAGTGTACAGAAGAACTTGCATGTGTTTGAAGAGCACTGGTCTCCCTTCAGAGAAGAGTTTGGGGACAAAAGGTCAGAAGCTAGAAGGATTAAACTGGAGAATTAATCAAACAAGAAGGGAGAAAGTATACTTGATATCGTTGATATTACAGTGTTAAATGAACATACACCAGCTTGGGCATTAGTATTGATATTAGCAGAACACTGACTTATGTAATTTTTTAATAATTCTTTAATTGTTAGAGGAGGGAACTTATACTGTGTATGTAACAGACAATATATAAATGTGCCTAATAGTGTATAATTGCTCTTAATACAACTTGTTGATTTAATAATTGATCATTTGATAGATTGTACTGACTAATTGATTGCTTTGAGGGCACATTTCCATTTAGGAGACAATGGAAGTACTGTATTATTGAATTTTAGAATTGAATTGTGTAGGCTGTTTAATTCTGCGGATCATTTTATTCAGTGGTAATTCAGTTAATTATATTAATTAGAAGCTGAATATTATTTTGGGAAATATTTTCCTTTGTTAGTAATCAAAAGAAATAGTTATGCCAGTAGCCACAAGAAGTGGAAGAATAAAGGTTAAAAATATGATGAAAATAGAGGAAGGAAAGGAGGGAAAAGTGTACAAATCAATGGGTCCATTAGTAAAGAAAAAAATATTAAAATCAATGAAGCAAGCTAAAATAAGATGGGAAAATCCATCAGAAAATAAGATTTTTTTTTTATTTATTTAGTTGTTTAACCAGGTATAGCACACTAAGCTGAAAGCTTTTTTACAGGAGCGACCTAGGAGTACAAGGAGGTTAAGTGACTTGCTCAGGGTCACACAATATGCAGGTGGAAGCTGTGGGATTCAAACCCAGGTCTGGTCTGCTGGATGTCACCAGATTTGCAGCTCAGAGCTTTAGACCACTGCGCTATACTGCCTCCTACAAATTACAGATTACAGACTACAGATTATAGATCTGACTGGAAGTAATGAGGTACTACATACATAAACACTGAATGGAGATATCTCAAGATTTCTAATAAACACAAAAATGGAGCTCTCTGTACAAAAAAAAAGGCTTGCAACTACAAAAGGAATCTCAGATAAAGTTCACTTTCCCTCCTTTCCCTGCATTTGGTGAGAGTGATGGAAATGGTTTGATAAGGATGGAATCCAACACTGCAACTCAAAGGTGCAGTCAAGATCAATACCCAACTATAGAAAGTTTAGAAGAGGAAGATAAGGGGGCTAGAGGAAGTAAGTAATGTGAATATGCTAAAAGCAATTAGCAATTTACAATCACTGAACAAAATGGTTAGAAGTATGAGAGAATCAATAAGGGAGGACTTTAATTATTTGAATGATAGAAAAAATATTATACATACTACAGAAATGAATACGAACAACCAGAAAGAAATGGAAGAAGAATATTCAGGTTCTTGTGCAGAGGATAATTGTTCGTGGACAATGAGCCCAAAATGTACAGTTAGTCTGGTCATAGAAAGTCTAACTAAAGAAGTAATAAGAAGTTTGAGAGACCCTTTGAATGCAAATATATTACTATATCAGCAATAGATGGAAATTAAAAAAGATTTAACATTTCTGAAAGGTTTAAGTACAGAATGCAAAATGAGAATGGATAAATTTGTGAATAGAGAAATGGGGGCGATAGAATGGATATAGTCAAGAATAATAATAGAAGATCAGGATAATTTAGACAGAAAGAATCTAATGACTGAAATGACTGAGTTGTCTCAGAACTTGGAACTAGCAGACGAGAATAAAAAGAGGGAGGTAGAATTAGGTGTACGTTTGACTAATTATGCCAGTGAAATTATTATGGAATGTGTAATGTTGCCAGTTGAATCATTAAGAAATGAGAGCATTTGTTTAAAATTGAAGAAAAAGTTCCCTAAACCTTGGGCAAAGGGAGTACAGCATGAACAGAAAGATGGAAAAAGTCAAAGAGAGAGAAGAAGGAAGAAGCAAACAGATGCATCTATAATAAGTGGTAAAGAGGGTGGACAGAGAAGTTTAATTGAATATAGACAGTCAACAGAAAGTTTTAAGGATGGGGAAACTATAATTAAGAAGGGAAAAATGGTGATACTAAAGAAGAAAGAGAACCGCAAGTAGAAAAAGGTAAAAAACTAATTGAAGGGAGTAAGGGATGTAAGCATGAAGCTGATAAGAAAAAGGTACAGAGGTCAGGAGTCATCAAAGGATCTAAAAGCAATGGAAATAGAGGGGCCAAAAAGACAGGTAAAAGAAGGAAGAAGAAAGGGAAAGATACTATGGAAACCAAATTAGGAAAGATAAAGAAAAGGATAAAAGTAAAGGATTGACACAAAGGATAAAAGAAAAAGTATTAGAAATGCAAGAACAGGGTATAGACAAAGAAGCAGAAGGAAGTGAGGAAAAAGAAAACAGGGGTAGGAAGAAATCTGATATAGAAAGTAATGATCTTAAGGGGCAGGAAGAATTCAAAAACTTTTTGATTAAAACACTACCTACAGATTTTGTTTTACCATTATATGGTATTGTAGGAATCCCAGAAGAGAATGAACTTAAACTTTTGCAAATGATTAAGCATCTAATAAATATGACCCTGGGTAGTTGCAGAAATCTGACTGAATGTATAAGTGTAATTAGGCCAGTTAAGGAGTTGGAATTGCTACTAATGGTAACAAATCAGTGCTATATACTTAAAGCCATTAGCAATGCACAAAAAGAATTGGAGAAATTTGGAGTACAATTGGGGAAAATAGTGTTGCTAAGAGATCTTTTCCCCAAATGTTTTGCATTTTATGATGTTAAAGGACCTGTAAACAGCATGCTCCCCAACGCACTCCAAAACCCATCTCCTCACGTCAGGGGCTTACCTACAAAGTATTGTATTTAATTTTGCTCCATGTAGTGGTAATCCAGAGTCGCTAGATGTTAAACATATAGGGGACATGTAAACAAACCGTCAGCTGCTGTTTAAACCCCCACCTCAGTAGTACCCTAAGATGGCGTCAATGTCATAACACAATGACATCATCTGAGCGATTGAGCTTGGATGCGATCATGCTGGCTGAATAGGGGTTTAAGATTAAGGTATGATAGTACCTTAACAGAACACTTCCCATCAGAATCATTTACCTTTTCAGGTGTGGAATTGTTGGTCACACCTGCACAGGTAAATGATTCTAAGGGGAAGCGCTCTGTTAAGGTAATATCATACCTTAATCTTAAACCCCTATTCAGCCTGCATGATCGCACCCAAGCTCAGTCACTCAGATGATGTCATTGCATTATGACGCTGCCACCATCTTAGGATGCTACTGAAGTGAGGGGTTTAAACAGCAGCCAGTGGTTTGTTTACATGCTGCGCATACGTTTAACATCTAGCAACTCTGGATTACCACTGCATGGAGCAAAATTAAATAAAATACTTTGTAGATAAGCCCCTGACATGTGAGGCGATGGGTTTGGAGTGCTTTGGGAGCATGCTGTTTACGGGTCCTTTAAGGAAGGAATTAATTTGTCAATATTTGGGTTAGCCCAATTAGATAGATAGAATAAAAGGAACATCAAAGAAAAGCTGGCCATCATTTTAATGGCATTATTGAACAGTTATATCTGTAGTACAGATATAATACAGGCCAAACGGTATGATCTAGATGGCCAAATTAAGTTGAAGGTAAAAAAAGGAAAACTGTTAGATCTCTTTTACCAAAAGCAATCGGCCTTAGATGGGCTGGGAATTTACATGTATATGGAAGATCAAATTTATGAAAAGATGGGAAAACAAATGGGACAACAGAGTAAGGAATGGAAAATAATGATTGATACAGCAACTAGATTTGAGGTTTTGGGTGAATCCAATTTGTGATAGTGGGATCTAACGTTTGGAGCGGAGAAGACCCAGGAAAAAGTAAAGGAAATAAAAGGTCTTAAAGAAGACCAGATTAGTCAGGGACACATTACTATAGATATACTTTCATGGACTATATCAGGCTGTAATGATAGGTTGGGAGATCCAGAAATAGAAAGATATGTACAGTAAATAAATATGACTATATATGCGTGCAAGAAACATGGAAAATAGGGACAATTTATTTGGATGGATACACATCTTATGTGAAACAAGCAGAAAAGCAAAAAAAGTATGGCAGGAATATAGGGGGAATAGTTATATTTTGCAAAATAAAAAATAATGTGAAGACAACAGAGATTCAGACCCAATGTAAAAGTTTTTTAATAGTACATATTAAGGAAGAAAATACTGAGGATATTGTACTGATTAACATCTGTGCACCCCCGGAAAATAGTAAATATACAGAGGTAAAGTGGCTACAGATGCTTAAATATGAAATAGAGAAAGTACAGATGGAAATGGCGAATGGAAATATAATCTTAGTGGGAGATCTAAATGCAAGAATAGGACATTTATAGGGTATCACTGAAGATCATATAGAAATTAGTGGTCAACTAAATACAGGTTATTTAAGG
This sequence comes from Neoceratodus forsteri, assembly GCA_016271365.2. Lineage (NCBI taxonomy): Eukaryota > Metazoa > Chordata > Ceratodontiformes > Ceratodontidae > Neoceratodus > Neoceratodus forsteri. Next base: position 996,232,273 of record CM057458.1, on the reverse strand, counting down.
GATGTAAAGCAATCAAGGGACTCAGCACTAAATAATAGAGGGATGCAATTACATAAAATGCTAAAGATACAAATCTTCTGGTGTTAAATGGGTGAGTAGAGAGAGATAGACCAAGAAAGTATACATATGAAGGAGGGAGAGGATCCTCCTTGATTGACTATATATGTGTCAGTCCTATTGCATTAAAAAATTGCAAAAGATTGAAGTAAGGTCATCTAAAAAAGTCAACATGCAAAGCCAGCCCAGTGGCGCAGAGGGCTGAGGTGCTGGATGCCTTACCTTGCACCATGCTGGCAACCTGGGTTCGGGAATGAGCCCGGACCACCGGAGGCTGGCGGCCGGGAGGGTACAGAGCTGGTTAGACTGGCCGAAAGGCAGTTCTCCTCTCCGGGGAGGATCTGGTGCATCCCTTGGTGCAGGTCTGCCTCCTGGTGGAGGCTGGGGTGCTGAACAGCTGAAAGGAGCACAGGCATTAGGCCGTGGGGTGGGTGGATGGGGCTGTCACTGGAGCTGTAGTATGCATGTGCACCTCCACGCACATGCGTCTCTGCTCCTGAGGCCCCAGTTTAAAGGGGAGAAAATGGAGGAGAAAAAAGATTCCCTGGCAGCTGGATGAAGCCTGACCCCCTGCAAGCACCACTGTCGGGGGCCGGGCATAAGGTAAACCCCAGTAATTCTGTGAGTCAGAACCAGGGGGGCTGGTTGGGCTGATGGGGGTTCCAAGGAAGGCGCATAAATCAATAACAAAAAAAAAGGTAAAGTCAACATGCAATAATCGAATTCCATATGAGTATGGAGAGAAGAGATTTAGTGACACAGGCTAAAGAAAATAGATTGAAGGTAATGCATAAGAACCGAATAGGTTGGAAATTAATAGATAATGGAAATTTGGAAAAAAATAAAGAATGATAGGGGTATACTGGAGAATTTAAATGACATCACTGAAGATATGGATGTAAATTTATTGTTGACAAAATTTAACATGATACTGGCTAATATACAACATATTATAACTAAGGAATACAAGATAAAAAAGAAGGTAAGGCATGGTTTAACAATGAATGCAGGAGTGCTAAGAAGGAGTTGAGTAAACAGTTCAGACAAGTAAAGAGATATACATCTGCAATTTGTAAACTCAGACCAGCAAGGCCAAGAGGACTAGATGCCCTACAACAAAATTAGTCTGCAAAATGATTAAAGCATACCTTCTTAGGATACTACTTATGCTACTTCTGATATCTGGAAATGTTCATCCTAACCCGGGGCCTAACCGCCTAGCACCCCATGCCACAAAAATGCGGGAGGGGTCCCTCACATTAACCTCAATCAATGTTTGCAGCCTCCTTAACAAACTTGACATCTTGCAAACCTGGGTCCAGCAACATAGCCCTGATGTACTCTCTGTTGTTGAAACATGGCTTAACCCCAAGATACCAGATGCTGTAGTCACCATCCCTGGATACTCTATATTCAGGCAGGACAGGGTTTCCAAATGAGGTGGGGGCTGTGCCATCTACCTGAGGAATTCCTGTTTGGGTCAAGTCTTCCCGTTCTCAAACCCTTAACCACCCTCGCAGGTTCTCGCTATTAAAGTTCTGCTCGGGGTGCACAGCAAGGAGCTCACCATTGCCTCTGTGTATCTACCCCCTAAAGATCAGCCCAATGGATTTATGAGCATATTGGAAAGCCTACAGGGATTACACCATAACTCTGAACTCATAGTACTAGACGACGTCAACATAAATTGGCTATTGCTGGAGGCCAGAAACTACAAGGATGCTGTCATGTCACAGAACCTTACCCAGCTTGTTACCACCCCCACCAGATGCAACTATAGGACAGGGTCACACACACTTCTAGACTGGATCCTTACTAATCACCCTGAATAAATCTCAAAAGTCTCAGTGCTCCCTGATGGGATCAGTGACCACTCACCGATCACATGTACCTGGACAAACAAATTCATTAAACCCCCTCCTAAAATAATCCACACCAGAGTGTTAAAGCAGGGGTATCTTGAGCTGCTAAAGACACACCTAAGCCACCTGGACTGGACACCAATCGACTCTGCCATTGATGCAACCCTAGCCTTAGACCTTTCTATCAGGCACTTCACTGTGGCCTGCAATATCTTTGCACCTCTGAAAAAGCTGAAGGTCAGGGGCAGAGCTAATCCTTGGATAACCCCTGATTTAATCACTTTACTCAAACATAGGGATCATCTTTGGCACTGTGCCTGTGCAACATCCAAACCTGGGGATATTCATAAATATAAAGCTGTCAGAAATGAGTGCACGTGGGCATTTAGGATTGCCAAAAGCAAATACTTCAAGGAAGCTCTCTCCAACTCCTGGGGTGATAGAAAAACATTTTGGAGTAACTTGAGAGACCTTACAGGCAAGGACCCTAAGTCACCACCCACCATGCTCAACATAAATGGAACACCAACATCTGACCTGTACACAATTACCAACACCTTTAACAATGCATTCTCCAACTTGGGTAGTGTCTTCCCTTCAAATTTCTTTGATGCCCCCTCTGGTAGTAACCCTTCTGCAACTACTCCTCTCCTACACCCTGTCCCACAATTATACTTCAAGAAGATCCCAGTGCATGAAGCCAGAACCTATATTCGGAAGGCCATTCACAACGCAGGCTACAGCGGTGACTCCCTTGACCTGAAGTTGTTAGCACTTGTCCTTGAAGAAGTCCTTGAACCCCTGACAAAGGTCCTCAACCTATCACTAAGGATGTCCCAGTTCCCATCTCGCTGGAAACAGGTGACCATCACACCGGTACACAAAAGTGGAGACAAATCACTGCACTCCAACTAAAGACTTATCTCCATCCTCCCTCCATTGTCTAAGGCCCTGGAGCACATCACCTCAGACCAACTAGTCAAGTACCTGGAAAAATACAACACCCAGTGTCCTGAGCAACATGGTTTCCGAAAAGGGCACAGTACCACCACTGCACTATTAGAATTCATGGGCTTCATCCATACCACGCTTGATCAAGGAAACTGAGTAGGGGCAGTATTCATCAACCTTACAAAAGCCTTTGATACTGTGACCCACCCACTCCTACTCAAGCAATTATCAAACATTGGGTTCTCCAATGAAGTGCTGCTCTGGTTTTCAAGCTACCTTGGGGAGAGGATCTAGCAGGTTAGGATTGTCGGTGTCACCTTGGAAGAAAAGCCAGTCCTTTCAGGGGTTCCACAGGGGTCCATCCTGGGGCCACTACTCTTCAGCCTCTTCCTCAGTGACCTTCCCAGTGTCTGCCACCAGAAATTACTGCTCTACACCAATGATGCAGTCATGTTCACCAATCACCAAAACACAGAGCTCCTTGAGAAACAATTACAGTGTGAATTCATGAGCATTGAAGAATGGTTCAAGTCACACAAACTGGTCATGAACTACAGCAAAACAAAGGTTATGACCTTCTACAATGCCAGAAGCAAGTACAAATCCTGTGACCTCACCATCCTAAACCAAACAGGGACCTTACTTGAACACGTTCCTGATTTTAAATACTTAGGTGTCACATTGGACAACTCACTCTCCTACCATCGGCACAAAGATTCTGTCTCCAATGCCACCAACATCCGTATAGGCCTGCTGTACAGGCACAAACCCTGCATGACTCCTGACACTCTCTGGCTGGCTGCAACAGCTCTGTCACCTCCATCATCGATTATGGGCTAGCAATTTATGGCTCTGCCTCCACCTCTGCCCTCCACAGAATTACAGTTGCACTCAACAAAGCATGCAGGCTGCTAACTGGGGCTGACCAAATTACACACATTTGTGACCTGTACACTTGGGCAGGATGGCTTCCTCTCATCAGCCGGATACAGTATCAAACCTGCCTCTTAGCCAGAAAAATCCTCCTTGGAGTCATGCCCCCCGGGCATTGTAAAGCTCCTCATTGACCACCACAGCACCCAGTGAACTAGAAGTTCACAACAACTAACCTTTCTTGTCCCCAGATGCCGGATTAACATGGGCCAGAGGGCCTTTGCCCACAGATCACCACAGTGGTACAACACTCTCAACAAAGAAACTCTTACTGCTGCTGCTGCTCTTGGCCCTTTTAAGAGACAACTCCGACTTCATCTCATTTCAACTAGTCATTGTGACTACTTCACCTAATCAGGGTCCCACCACTCACTGCGCTCCACTTCAGTCTTGACAGCTACCTCCCACCTTGCCCCTTCTTCCTGCCTACCCCTGCCCCCTCTCCTTCTCCCTGGGCATTTCTGACTTTGTCCCTCCCTCCCTCCCTCCCTTCCTTTAGAGCTCTTATCCTCACCTCTACCTCCGACAATGGCCTTCCTACCTGCATACCCCCTTCTCTCTCACCTGCAGTGCTTATTTGTAAGATTGCCTTTGGCTGGTATGTCATGCTACCTAACATTTGGCACATTTTGAATTACTGGAATTTCCTATGCCTCAGTCTCGTACTTCTTTTTATTATGTAACTATGTATTATTATGTTGTCCTTTGTATGTATGCATAACCCCCATTCCTTCGACGTGGAACCTTTGTAAATGAGCAGTTCCTGCTCAAAGGTATTTGTAATCCTAGATTTCAATAAAATAAAAAAAATAAAAAAAAATGAATAAAGAAATAAACATAGTAAGGAAACAATATAATAAGGTATTAAAAGTGAATAATAAAAAACACCGAACAAAGTTATGGATGGAACTTGCAGATGTAGAAAAGTAAAATGAAATGAAAACATTCTGGAATTTGGTGAACAAAGGCATGAAAAATTATAGAGGAGATTTAGGAGTTTATGTTGACCCAGAGGATTGGGTGAGTTACTATAGAAATTTATTTTATTTAGACAATCAGGGATATATAAGGGCATTGAATATAAAGAATACTGAAAAGGAGGAAGACTTTAGATTCAGCCATATTACACACTCAGAAATAGAAAAAGCAGTAAGAGCAACAAAAAGACATAAAGTCCTAGGACCTGATGAGATTCCAACTAATGTAATAAGTTTGATGCTGATCAAATGGATCCCTTTATTGGAAATTATATTTAAGATCATAAGGAAACATTTATTTATTTAGTTTTTGTTGACCGGGTAAGTGCACTAGACAAATCATGCCTATTTTCAGGCACGACCCGGGGGGGGGGGATACAGAAGAATGCCAACTGACCTTGAACCAGATGAAACTGTTGGTGGTATTTTTAGCGAATGAGGAAAATTAGCCCAGGACACCAGGGAAATTCCCCTACTGATTGTCAGTAGGGGTCCGACTGGCTGATGGCAAGATGACCACTTCGTTCAGAAGCCGTTTGGAGGAGGTTGTGGAGGAGACGCTAGCGAGAATGGATCATCAGTTTCCTGAGCAGATACAAGATAAAATGCCTGTCGATACCTTAGATGATGAAATCTTTCATGAAGCACGTTCGGTGCTTGATATCTTGGATGAAGTAAAATCTGACGAGGCTATTCCTGATTTGGAGAAAGCTTTTGTGGATGGAAGGGCTGAAGTTGTTCTGGTACCGCTGATAGCGGATGCAGTTGGAAGTCTTTCCAGAGAGGTGGCCAGTGCATCATGAGACACCCTATCATCACTAGAGAACACGGAAGTGTTTCGAGCCAAGGAAGTGGAGGATTCGGGTTTGTTTCAGTTGCCCAACAAGACCGGTTTAGATTCAGTCTTAGTTCCTGACTCTGTCATGAACAGTGGTGACCAAAGGGGGTTACCTGAGCAAAAATTCATGGCTGTTGTGTCTCCAGAGTCCGGACAAGGAGAGGAACTGGGGGTGAGTAGTGCTGCTGGCTTTATTGTGGATTTGAAGGTTTCCTTGTGCAGGGACACTGGGTTTGTGTTTCAACCCCTGACTACCGAATCAAATCACACCCCAATACAAGGCACTGTCCTTTTTCAAACTGACCCTGGAGAGCAGGAAGGGGTTATTGACTTTTGCTTCAAGGATGGAAAGGGCCAGAAATCGGATTTGCAGTTTGATCAATGCCCGAAACTGCAGAGTGCTGCCAGAGAGACTATTAATGCTCCTTTCCCAAGGATTAGTATACAACGTCCTGATGTTCCTTTGGCCCATGATAATTCTTGGTCTCCCCCAACGGGCATTAAGAGCTGCAGGATGGGGGCAGTCGGGGACCGGAGTTTGGACTCCTTCACAGGATTGGGACCCTGTTTTTGACTTTCAAAAAAATTCTCTGGTTTGGAACCCTCAGGAGGGGAAGGGGGGAGTTAAAACAAATGGTGGGGTGACTCTGGTTCCTGAAACTTCTGTTTATGAAGAAGAGGGGGCACAGTTCAAGTTTCCAACTCAGAAGTGGATAAATCTAGTATTATAGATACTAATATGCTCCCTCCTGCGGAAAAACCATTGATGTCAGCTCTTTTTGCTAATGCTAAAAGGGAAGCGGCACCTCGGCGCAATGCAGTTAGATTTCGATATAAAGGTGGTTTACCAGATAGACCAAATAGGCATCATGTGGGGAAACTGCTGATTAAAGAGTCATTGGAGTTTTCAGCACGGGATGTTTTTGCTTTCATTAATATAGCGGGGGAAGACACTTTTGATATAAGTTTTCGTTCGACGTACTTATTGGAGTTATTCTGGGAAAGATATGCCCAGGTGAAATTTTCCCCGTTGTGGACTCCTTTTTTAGTTATTCCCCTTTCTATCCCTTTGATTAAACACGTGACGATCATGTTTCAGAACGAAGGTGTACATGTTGAAGATATTACCCATTGGTTGTCCCTCAAGTGCGAATTGCAGGGTGACCCAGAGCCTATATTGGATGCGGAGCAATTCTGGATAGGGGGTTGGAAATTTAAAGTCAAGTTGAGACAGACAGAGAAGGGTATTGAACATATCCCAAACTCCTTTTTGTTGGGAAGGGATAGGGGTGTTTGTTTTTATAGTGGCCAACCCCAGGCGTGCTATAAATGTGGCTCAAAAACTCATTTATCTAGTACCTGCTAACGTCCCCGATGTGACAATTGTGGAGATTTAGGACACGGTATACAGCAGTGTGCTAACCCCACCAGATGTGATCTTTGTGAGACCTATGGACATGCTTTTAAAGATTGTGCATGGGCGGCTAAGAATAAGGCCTCCAGTGGAAGTGTTGATTTGCTAGTTCAACACACCCAGGAGGTAGTTTTTAAAGCTGAAGCTGTGGTTCAGGATGCTACCCCCACCCTGGCTATCTCTAAAGAGGCAAAAAGAAGCATCTTGCCTCCAACTTTGGTTCCGTTTGAGGCGGTGCCCCCCCCATTCCTGTGGAATGAAGCCCGGAGTTGTAGATCAAATCCAGGAACAGGATTTGTTACAACTGGTGTGTTATAAAGATCCGGAGGGAAAAAGAGATGAAGTATTGGTGGCTCCCATTGCTATGCCTCCCAGACGGTCTAGTAGGACCTTTAAGGCTGTAGCTGCACCAGCAAAGTTGAAATTGGAAACCCATAATACTTATGCAGCTCTTTTTCCTGCCTGGTGTGATTCGGAGATGGACCTAGGGGACTCTGATTCACAAAAGTCTGTACCAGGAGATCCTTTAAATGAGTATAAGGAAAAAAAAAAAGAAATGTAGGAAAAAATGAGGAGTGTGCTTGACTTTAGCTGTTTTCTTAATGGGGTTTATTTGGGCTTCCTTGAACACTCATAGTTTATTGAATCCGATGAAATGGAAAGCACTCTTTCACTTGCTTTATGACAGGAATATTTCCTTATGCTTTGTTCAGGAAACTTGGATGTTTTCTAAGGATCAGTTACTTTCTTTTCAAAATGACTGGCCATGGGGGCCGTCATTTTGGTCCTTTGGTAGAGAAATGGCAGATGGTATAGGGGTTCTGTTTTGCTGGTCTACCTTTTCTCTATATAAATTGATTGATTTAATCCTTGGGAGGGTCTTAATTTTGGATGGTGCATGGCAGGGCCTTCAGTTTTGCTAAAATAAACTGTTTTAAAGAAATTCAGCCCTATTTAGTTACAACCTTACCTATCTTGTGGGGCCGTGACTTCAACTGTACCCTGTTCCACACAGGGATGACATCTAAAAAAATCTATTGTGATTCTAATTTTTTGGTATCAATGATATCCATGGTGGATTTGTGTAATTGCAACCAAGTTTCCACAGTTAAGTGTGGTTATACTTTTTATAAGGGGTCCAAAGGCTCCACTATTGATTACTTGCTCTGCTCCAGTTTTCTATCAGTGCATAATTTTTGTATATTGCCCATTGAATTTTCCGATCATCAGCTAGTGCAGGTAGAAGTGGGTGATTTACCCTCGTAGGGCCCCTAGGTCCGATAGATAGAAATTGAATTCCTCCTGCCTGCAGGGGCCAAGAGTTAGGAACTCCATTAAATTAATTTTGGAAGCCAGATTATCGGTGAGGTTCTTGTATTCTGATTTAGGCCTCTGGTGGGCAGAAACTAAAGCTGATTGTGTGCAGTGGCTTAAATCCTATGGAATTTACTGAAGGAAATCACAGTTCAGCGCTTACTTAAAATTGCGATCCATTCTGCAAACGTTATAGTCGATTGTGAACACTACGAATCAGGATTTATCCACTCAGATTGACGTGGTTAAAATGGACATGAGACGGTTACAATATGATAGGGCCAAATCACTACAAGCTCTTATCAACAATCATGTAGGTAAATCGGTTATAGGTGACCCTTATGTCTTGTGTAAAACTCTTAAAGACTCTACTGCTCTGGACTTTCTGGATTCCCCTGAAGGAAAGGTGTCAGATGTGCTAGGTATTAGTTCTATCATTGGTCACTATTTCCAATCCTTGGCACCCATGACATCGCTGTCAGACCAGGATATAAGGGACTATTTGCAGTTTGCCCCTCCCCCCGAGTTAGATCACAATTTATTGGCAGATATGGTACTATCCTTTTCGGTTCAAGAAATCGAGTCAGTTATCAGCCATTTGAAAGATTCCACTTCACCGGGTCTTGATGGATTATCAAATCCTTTTTAGAAAGTTTTTCAGTCTGATTTAAGTGCTGGTTTATGTGCTCTTTTTAATTTTTTTCTTGTAAATCAATTGATCCCGAGCTCTTTTACCCAAGGCTTACAAGTTTATTTGTTTAAATCCGGGGATAAGGGGAAGTTGGAAAATTGGAGGCCTATTACCTTGTTGAACTCCGATTATAAAATCTTTGAAACCTTATTAAATAATAGATTAAAGCGACTAGCGTCTATAGTTATCTCACCAATGCAGCACTATGGACTTCCAAATCGGAGAATTCAGTCAATTTTGACTGTAATTAGGGATGTGATTGAATACTTATCAGAATTGGGTATGGGAGGCAGTTTATTTTCATGAGACTTTGAAAAGGCATTCGATAGGGTAAATCATAGGTTTCTCTTTCTAACTTTAAGTTATTTTGGGATTCCATCACAAATGGTGAAGGTAATTGAAAGTTTATATAAATCCACAACGGTATTCCTGGTTATTAAAGGGAGGTTGGGGAGCCCTTTAGAAATCCCCACAGGTGTACGACAGGGCTGTCCTCTAAGTCCGTTGTTATATATTTTTTCCTTGGAACCTCTACTTAGAGCAGTTAGTTTTAAAGATTTATGGGAAGGTATTCAGAATCCAGGTGTAAGAGCTAGACTACGGATACAGGCATTTGCTGATGACGTGTGTTCATTCTTTCAGAATGAGGATCACATTGATTCCTTTCTCCACGAATTTGAAACATATGCCAAATTGGCTAATGCTAAACTAAATTATAAGAAACCAAAAGGTTTACTGATGGGGTCCGGTCCCATGGGGTCGGTACCTCGTACACCTATTCCATTGTTGCTGGAGCCGGTCATGATTTGGGGAGTTTTGTTTGGTCCTCAAAACCTCCCGGTGGAAAATTGGTTACCGGTTTTGGGCAAAGTTGAACGAAAAGTTAATAACTGGAAATGCTTTAGGTTTAGTAAACTTAAAAGTTTGCATCTCCTGAAACAGTTTATTCTACCTTGTCTCCAGTATATTGCTGTCATTTTTCCATTACCTTTACAATTCGAGACTAAGATTTACTCTTTGTTTTCAATTCTTGTGGGGTAATAGGCTTAACTCAATTAAAAGGGTTTATACTTATTTGGAGAAAAACAAAGGGGGGGTGGGAATGATAGACCCAGTGGTTTTCTGTTTTCGCTTTATTGTACAAACTTCTTGAAATTATCTTTAATTACCTCAACAAAACATGAAGAGCGGATAGGCCGTTATTCGAAATCTTGGACGCACTTTGCTCCTAAAATAAATTACCACTTCCCTCTGCCAGTTTATTTTATTCCAATAGCCAAGAAATTGTACAAATGGAAATTGACAAAATCTCAGATTTGTGACAGCTGGGTCAAGTCTTTATATAAGTTAATAATGGAATTGCAATGTCCCACGAGTCCAGCTTTTAGGAATTGCCCCTCTTCTTTGACTCAAGTAGCTTTGGATCAATTGAATAATCCAAGATTGCCACCTTACATGTGGGAAATACAATGGTTAATTATGTACAGGAGATTGAATATTAGAGGGACTGCTAAATATAAAGCGAAGGAAGAAAGGGTTTGCCCATATGAAAAATGTATCAACATGGAAGAGACCATGGAACATTTTTTCTTTGAATGTCCTAATACAGTTCCGTTATGGACCTATTTGGCTAACAATTGGTCATTACCTTGGTTATTAAACCCTTCTTACCAATTTTTCATTATTGGTGTTCTCCCTCCCACCTTGGGTCCCTATGAGAAGCAGACTGTATGGCTACTCTTGGCTGTAGTGTGATTTTGTTTATGGCAAATTAGGTGCCAATGAGTATTGTTCCAAAAATGGACTTCAGGAAAAGCTTTTTTTATTTATGTAACAAATGAATTACAAAAAGTATATTCTAAAGAATTACAACTCTTTTTAGCACATTTGGTCAGAAGGTGGTGGAGGGGTCTCTCACATATGATTAAATATAAATAGTTCTTCTTGGGGTCTTTGGTATCTTAGATAATACAGTGGTTTTTCTATGGTATGTATGACTGTTGTAATAAGTTTCTCTTTGATTTTTGTTTAGTTTTTTTGTTAGCCTTTTCCACCTGTCGGATGTATATACCATATTGATATCTTTTTTTTTTCTCTCTTGTTTATGATTGCTGTTTTGTTTTGTTTCTTATTATAATAAAAACACCCCTACTCTTTTCGTTAAGTGCCATGGGATCTTTAACGTCTACATGAACTGCCACCAATCCAGGCAGATGGGACCTTGGTTTAACGTCTCATCTGAAAGACGGCACCTCAGAAGTGCAGCACCCCTCAAATGCTGCACTACAGTGTCAGTACTGGGATATTAACCCAAGTGCCAGATGTGGGAACTGAACTCGCAGCCCTCTGATCTCAGTGCCTCAGAGGCGAGTGTGCTACCTACTGAGCCACTGACACATAATACAGCGCCACTTAGTTGGAAGCTAAATATAATAGTCCTACTATTTAAGAGAGGAGAAAAGGCAAAACCTGAGTGTTACAGACCCATCAGTCTGATAGATAGTACAGAAAATCTGTTTACTAAAATAATTAATAACGGATTAGGATAGTGGGTAGAAGATAGAGGGATAATCAATGCAGCTCAGGCTGGATTCCGGATGGGAAGGTCAACAATAGACCAATGTTTTATAATGGCGCGCTTGATAAATAAGTATAAACATGTCATAGGACAAAAGCTATACTGTTTATTTGTTGACCTGAAAACAGTTAATATAGTTAAATTATGGGCTAATTTGGAAGAATTGGGTATTGATCAAGCTCTTTTGGGCATTATAAAAACTTTGTACTGTAATAACTATAAAAGTGTTAGATTGTCAAATGATGTGTCACTTACTGGATGGTTTGCATCAAATATTGGTGTGAAACAAGGATGCACATTATCTCCATTATTGTTTAATCTTTACTTTCAAATGGTATTGAACAGCTTATATAATTCTGATTATCATATGCCAAGGATTGGTACTATATCTTGTCCGTACTTGGCATATGCAGGTGATGCAGTATCAATTTCCACAAGTTACATTGGGTTAAAAAGAATGATGAATAAGTTCTCAGAGGAATGTAAAAAGTCAGATTTGGTGATAAATTATGAGAAAACCAAGGTATTAGTGTTTGGGGATAATAAAAAGGAGTACAATTACTATTTGGACAGTAACAAATTAGAAGTGGTCAGGGAATTTTGTTTCATTTAGGATTGATTTTGTCTCAAAATGGAACATGGAATAAACATATCAATGAAATGGAAACTAAAGCAAGAAGATTCCTTCTGACCCTAAATCTCTTTGCCTATAAGTACGGAGGCAATTCAGTAAAAGGAATCTTGAGAGTTCTTAATGTAAAGCTTAACAGTTTTTTATTATATGGAGCAGAAATCTGGAGGCAAGGTAACAGTAAGAAATTAGCTTCAATATTAAATACATTCTATAAAAGGATAACGGGTCTCCCAAAGGGTGCATCTTTCACTCTGGTAAGGGCAGAATTGGAGCAATTGGCAATAGAGTGTCAAATCAGACAGCGGGAAGTAGATTATTAATTGAAAGCATATAAAATGAATATTGCTTTTTACCTAGATTATGTCTTGAGGAAGCTTTGTAATATAAGTCCCATAATATAATGTTTGCAAGTATGGTAATATTGGAAAAAGTTATTAAACCTTTAGGACTTTTAAATAACTTAGCAGAAAGCCTCTGATTACCATTCTCTTAGGTAAAGATAATAAATAAGAAAACAATAGAAGACAATTGCAGGCAAAGTGATTTGGGATTAGGAAAGTAAAGTAAGATCTGTAAATGGTTATCAGAAAATAAAAAAAAATCACAAATTAGAATCGTATCTGGTTAAAATGATTAACTCAGATCTTAGGAAAATAATTACCAGGCTTAAGTTTCAACTGTTCACAAGTAATTGGCAACTAAATTTGTATAGTAGTAATAAAAATAAGGAGAGGACATTTTGTAATTGTAAAAATGTGGATGATCTAAAACATCTGATGATTTTGTGAGCTCTCTATAATGAAGTAAGAAAGAAATTGTTGGGAACTTATTTAAGTTCATTGGAGTATGAGCCTCCAACTCTGGTGACATATTTTTTGAAATCAAATAATGTGCAGACATTGAATGTGGTGGTCTTCTTTTTTAAATTTGTAGAAATTAAGGGATTACACTTGGAAAAAATAGAAAACAAATGAGGGCCTGTTTTATGGCACCCACCTCCAATTTTATGTGTACAGTATTGTGTAACATAGTAAATTGTATAGATTTTGCTGATTATTGTGGAAGTATAGGAGAATGCACATATAAATTGCGATGATTATTTTAAGTTGTGCTTTGATGATTTATTAATGTTATATTTATATTGTAATGATTTTTTAACCAAAAAAGCAGAACAATAAAGAAACTTAAACTTGAACTTGAACATTCTCCATAGCACAGACTCTACTTTCTCTTAAACATTTTAGTCACTCTGTGCTGCACTCTCGGAGTGGCTGCAATATCTATACTCACAAGCACTAAGTTCTTTGTTCAGACGTTAAAGAACCAAAAGTAACGTTTTAAGAGGTAAAACACATTATCCATTATATCTGCCAGATCCACACAATAAAAAACTTTATCAGCTTTCAAAGGAAGCATTTCTGTAATGCACATATAAAATACAATTTCTTAAACCCTTCACCAGCTTTCACGAGGAGTATTATTATAAAGAAGCACGTAAAATGCAATTTCTTACCAATAGTAGTTGGTCTGAATGATGTATAATATGGCAAAATTGCTGTATGTTTGCTAGATCCATTGACACATATAAGAATCTTTCTTTGAAAGTCAATTGAAGTTTTCCTCATATGACATCCTACATTTCTTGCCTTATGTTTGATGTATGAGTAGCATTCTTCTATATGCTTTTTCTGTCTGAAAAAAAGTAATGCATCTTAAGTATACAGTATATTTTTCTTTACCTCTCTCCTTTTAGCTGCTTTCTAGTATGGTTGCTCAATTGCATCTCAAGATACTATACTGTAGCAGTAAGAGGTTGCAACATTATCCCAGCAAGCTTCCTCAATGCATAATTATGTCAATACCAGCTCAGCACTATAAACTGTTTATCTTTCTCTGGCTACTAGAGGAACATTATCCAAATGTGAACATAAGATTAATACAGCTGTAATCTGTTCTCATATTAGTTGCAACAGTGCTGTTTTAGAATTCAACTGTTAATTTAAAGTATTCCCTTGATTGATATATAGATCATTGTGAGACTTCGCCTGTCCAGTTCTGGAGACCACATCACAGGAAGGACATTGACAGTGTAGAGGCTGTTCAGAGGAGGGCAACAAAAATGGTCAAGGGCTGCATCAAAGCTCTATGAGGAGAGACTGAGGGATCTTAATATGTACTCCCTGGAAGAGGGCATGATAGAGAGCTATAAATACTTCAAGAGGTTGAATAAGATATTGGGAGTATTTTTCAAAGGAGAAGGTGCATAAGAACAAGGAGACATGCAATGAAACTAGAAGGGGGCATTTAGAAGGGATGTGAGGAAGTACTCTTTCACTGAAAGAATGTTGGATGCGTGGAACAGTTATCCAGCGGAGGTGATGGGGGTAAAAACAGTGGTGGGCTTCAAGCATGCATGAGAAAAGCACAAAGGAATCTTGGTTGGAAAGTTGTGGGGGTGGAGGTAGCAGAAGATCAGTTGGGGTCTGTGCTGACAGTATACGCAGGGAAAACATGGGCAGACTGGGTGAGCCAACTGGTCCTTATCTGCTGATAAATTCTGTTTCTATGTTCAAATCTGTTATCTACTCATACTATGTTCTAATAGAATTTTATCTAGACAAATTTGGTAATTATCCTTATACTGAGTCCCAGTTCAGCAGCTGCCTCTGGTTTCCCAGTCCATAGACTCACCACATTATGAGTAAAAATGTCTCCTGATGTTTGCTCTTATCTTATCTTCATAACCTTAGCTTGTGCCTTTTTGTTCTTTTAGTTGAAAAAGATTCTCCTGATCCACTTTTCAATCCCATTCAAAATTTTAATTTTGGCTAAAATGCCTGTTGTTATCATATTCTTCTCTTGTACGAACATGCCTTATCTTGTACAAAGATGCCTATGCACTTTAATCTTTCCTAATACAGTACTGTAGTTCTGTTCCTATTACCCTTTAGTGATATTTGTATCTTGTGCCATACCCTCTTTATCTCTGTAATACTTTTTAATGCTGCAGTGGGTGGAGCCCTGCAGCCGGTTTGTGATCAGTGAGAAAAGGAAGCTCACTGGATATCAACTGCCCATTTTTAAGTGTTTCTGGCAGTAGAAGTGGATGTGAATCCTTTGGCATCCATCATGCTACTTTCTTTGGTGGCCTGAGCACGGCACTATCTGCCATGTCCAATATGGCTTACAGAGTGTGGTGCACATGCGTGATAAGTCACGCATGCGCACTTAACTCTAGAATGCCATCAGCACAATCTGATGTGTCCCAGATGGTCGTTGGAGCTTAATGCTCATGCACAAGTTACTACACATGCATAGATAACTCCAGCAGCCATCTTGGACACATTGGACTGTACTGCTGGTGTTTCAGAGTTAAGTGCACATGAGCGAGTCATTGTGCATATGCACTGCCCTCCCGTGGCCATATTGGACATGGAAGACAGTTCTATGTTCTATCCACCTCCACAGCTGCAGCCATAATGGCTCTGGCCAGAGTTTTTTTGTACTGTGGTGACCAAGACTGCATGCAGTGTTCCAAATGCATCTTTTAAATGCCATGTAAATAGAGAATAATACATAGGTGACTCTGTGTTATGAAGTTTTTTTACACACCTGAGGTGTGTGATGTTCCATACACTCGGAGAGTGAAGCTCAAGAGGTTTATGTGGGTTTCACACACTGAGGGTGGTGAAAAAAAACTTAATTAGCATACAGTCACCTGTTTTATTTTTTTATAATGACTGGTGCTTTGTGTTAACCTAGACATAAAAACACAGAAAAAGATGACTTTGCCTCCCCAAACCCACAATCTCCCTGATCGTGGGGAAGTCGTATAATTGAGAAATAAGCTCAACAGGGCTTTAGAGCTACTGTAGTTCTGTACATGCATGGAACAAACCAGAGCTTTGGACTCCTTTCTAAGAGCAGAAAAAAATGCAGACAGACATGGCGCTAGACTCCAATGCTGCTCACTAAGGACCCCTATCTTTTGGCTGTTTTTGCTTACAGAAATTGGGGGGTCAATGCTGGTGCTCCTTTTTTTCTTTTCTTGTAAGCCCTGAGGATAATGAGAGGGACTGATGAATTTCCTGAATGCTGAATGAGCCATTTATGTGAGTACTTTTGTGCTAAAACCACGCTCAAGAGGAGTCTTCTCCTGCTTCTGATTAGTGAGGCAGTAGAGTGCAAGCTTTCAAAAGCCATAATAACCAGTTATTACAGGGTTTCCTGGTTATTACGACTTTTGAAAAGTAGACCAAAAGCATATATTAAAGGGGTCACCAGTTATTATATAGTTATAATAACTAGTTATCCCCAAAATGACTGGATATCCAGTCTTGATAAAATGCCATAATAACCTATAGAATTCCATAATAGCTTGATAACAGGCTATTATGACATTTTCTTTCTCACATTCTCACTTCATTGAAGTGCAAAACAGGGCACCCTGTATTTGTGTGAGTACCATGGCTGCTCAAGGAAATGCTCGCACAAATACAGTTTTCTCTCTGAATCCTTGCACCAGTTATAAAAAATAATGTCTGTGAAAAGTTTGTTTTATGAGGACTTTTCACACACCCATGGTGTGTGATAAACTCATAAACCCCTCGAGCTTCTCTTTCGGCATTTATGGATTTTCACACACCTTAGGTGTGTAAAAAAATCTCATATCACACATCTGTACAGGCATTATTCTCTACATTTCACTTCCCTCGACAAACTTGGAACTCACAGAAATGTGAAAACTTAAAAAAGTGATAGAAAAAGATCTGAACAGTCCTTCTTATCTATCCCAAGCTTCCTTACTTGGAGACACACTAGTTTCCATCCTCCTTCCTAGTCAAGCCCTTCTCTTTCCTCATCTTTCCATCTGATAATACCTTTATATGCATCCCACTTCGTTTTAAACTCTGCTATCGTCTTTGCAGCTGCAAGCTTGTCAGGACGTTTGTACCACCCGTTCACCACACTTTCCATGAAGTAGTACTTCTGAATGTCCTTTTTGACACTCGTATTCCCCCCAGCTTGAGCTCATGGTCCATGGTAGACACTGTTTTTTAGTTTGCACAAACATCCTGTGCCCACTCTGTTGAACCCCTTTCATGAATCTGAAAGTCTGCATCATGTCCCCCTCTCCATTCTGACTTCCAGAGAACAAATGTTAAGAAATTGCAGTCTCTCATAGTGCACCTTGCCTAGCTCAAAATTGATCACCTTTGTGACCCTTCCTTGCCCTACCTCTAATCTATGTCTGTCTTTCTTAGGTGTGGCACCCAGAACTGGGTACAATCGCAGAACCTGCAGGGGCTCTGTGATAGATTGGATAATCTGATCGAATGGATACTTACCAACTGCCCCTCTAGGGTAAAAAATGTCTCTGTGCTACCTGATTGCCTCAACGATCACTCACCTGTCACCTGCACTTAAGTTAATAAGGAAATAAAAGATCCCCCCATCTCCATACTTAGTCAGGTCCTCAAATGAGGTGCCACATGAGCCTTTAAAACTGCCTTGGTCAGTGCTGACTGGTCCCCCCTTGATAGCTTGCTTAACGTTGATCAAGCATGCAATTTTTCTCAAATATATTTAATGATATTTATGATATCTTTGCCCCTCTGAGGAAAAGAAAGATCAGGGCTGTCAAAAATGGTTGGATCACCCGTGAACTTCTGAACCAGATAAGGGAGCAAGACAATCTATGGAGTTTGGCCAGAAACTCTGGTAACCCTGCAGACCATCAAAAGTTCTGGGCTGCTAGGAACACATGCATCAAACTCACAAGGTTAGCCAAAGCAAAATTTTATAAAGAGCAACTTGAGAACAGCTGGAGCAATGGAAAATGATTCTGGGATAATGTTAAGGGCCTGCATGGCAAGGAGGACTGAATGTACCCAACTATGCTTAGCATCAATGGCTCCCCTTGTCTTGATCCTCTCTCAGTTGCTGAATCCTTTAACCTGGCATTTTCTAACCTCAGCTCCGTACTCCCTCCTGACTATCTTAACTCTTCAGGACCTCCCCAGCCAAGACCTTGTGTCAACCACTCCCACCCAAACTTCTGTTTTAAACTTGTCATGACCAAGGACGCCAGAACCTATGTAAATAAGGTGCTCTGAAAAACTAGGCTTGTTAGTGACACCATTGATATAAAGCTGGTGGCAGTTGCACTGGATGAGCTCATGGTTCCTATCACTAAACTCTTTAATAAATCATTCACTCTTGCAAAGTTCCCAGCTGTTTAGAAGCTGGCATTTGTCACTCCTGTAATAAAAAGCGGGAACCGATCCATCACATCCAACTACAAGCCGATCTCAATCATCTCCCCACTCTCTAAGGCACTTGAGAAGACTGTGGCTGACCAGCTAGCTGAGTACTCATTGAAGTATGGTCTCCAGTGCCCATAGCAGCATGGTTTCCATAAGTGCCACAGCACTGCAACAGCCCTATTCGAATTCATGGACTTCATCCACAAGGCCTTGGATGATGTTAATTCAGTGGGATCTATTTTCTTAGATCTCAGTAAACCTTTGACACTGTCAACCACCCCATCTTTCTGGATCAGCTTCTTGATATGGGTCTTGCCCCTGAAGCTGTTCTCTGGTTTAAAGACTATCTACTCGGCAGAGTCCAGAGCGTAAAAATAGGGACAGCAATTTCTTCCTCTAGGGAAATTAAGTTTGGGGTCCCACAAGGGTGCATATTGGGCCCTCTCCTTTTCAGTCTGTTTATTAACCATCGCCCTGGAGTTGGCAATAGCAAAGTCATCCTTTATGCTGATGATTCAGTCATCCTTAGTAGTAGCACCTGGTTGCATCTTCTGCAGGATGAGCTACAGTGCTCCTTCCATTGCCTGGAGGATTGGTTCAATTCTCAGAAATTGTTACTTAATTACAAAAAGACAAAGACATTGCTGTTATCCTGTCATCAGCTAATGAAATCCATCCCAGCCTTGACTATCACCAATAAAATGGGTGACACACTAGAGCAAGTTCAATCATTGAAGTACCTTGGGGTCATCATTGATGACACCCTCTTCTTTGTGCAGCATATTGACCTGGTCATAAATGTGGTTCATACTAAGCTGGGAGTCCTCTACAGGCATAGGCATTTTCTCACACCTGCTGCCCTACAACTCTCTGTTTCCTCCTCCATTCATCAGTTATAGACTATGGCTTTGTAGTGTATGGAGTGGCCTCAGACACAGTGCTCAAACGTGTAATCACAACCCTCAATAAGGCCTGTAGGCTGACTCTTGGATCTGACTGACTCACCCACTCCTGCTCCCTTTACGAGCAGACCAACTGGCTCATGCGTGCCAATAGGATTAAATTCCAGACATGCTTGTTAGGCAAGAAATCATTAATTGGCAAAACTCCTCCATGTCTCAGCAAATTGCTCCAAACCTGTTCTTCAGGATACCACAGCAGGGTCCATACTCAGGGCTCGTTGGCTGTCCCATTTAGGAAAACATCTCTTGGACAGCGGTCCTTTGCCTACAGGGCTCTTTTGTGGCTAAATGAGATCCCTGCTCATCTATTATTTACTGACAGCCTCCCCACATTTAAGTTGGAGTTGAAACAGCACCTTAATGCATCCAGGACCTGTTGGTGCAGATAGATGGTGTATTACCAGTCCCACTCTACCCATCTCCTAATATGTGTGAGTGTTGATACCCCGTCCCCCTCTCTCACCTGCCCCACATCGTAACTGTCATAGCTGGCCTTAGCAGTGGGCAGAGTTTCTTCACCTGCCCTTCACACTAACTGCCCCTGCAATTAGGTGGGCCTGGCTTGGATCTCTCCTCTAGAGGCTTGCACTCTGCTCTGTTATAACACTTACTTTCCTGCTGGAGGACACGCCTGGTACTAGCTGATTCTCCACCACTCCTTATAGCCACTCCCCTTCCTCCAAGTTGACTATTTTCAGTCTCCATTCCTGTTATCAGGACAAAGCCTGTACTATGGGCTGCTGAGGTCCTTGTCTCTGTGTTCCCCCATAAGCTCATAGTTGTACTCTGTCATACTCTGTTTAAGGTTTTTGACAGTAGCTTCAGTAGCTGGTTACTTGTTATCCTGTACTTATATTCTGCATTATGTCTCTCTGTTTGCATTGCCATTGCACTGTTTGTTTAAATGTTCCCTGAGTTGTTCTTGTTGTGTACACTCCTTCCCATGAAGTGTGAGCCGCAGAGGGGGCATTTCCCCTTCTGTTGTACTGCATATGCCATGTACTTGACATGGAACCCTTGCAAAAGAGCTTTTACTCAAAGTTTTTTCCAAACAATGAAATAAATAAATAAATAAAACAATATTCCAGATGTGGTCTCACAAGTGATCTTTACAGAGGTAATTTCACCTCCCACCTTCTACAGTATGAGTAATACCTGTATGTCTCTCTACCAATCCCAGAATTCTGTTAGCTCTTTTCTATACTCTGTTACACTGGGCAGCTGGCTGCAGGTTATCACTGATCACCACCACCTGATCTTCATCGAGGATATCTCCTCTATTAGGCCACACCTTTGGAACTGTAAGTAGAGCTGGGTGAAAGTTTCAAACTCTACTTTAGTGGAACTTTCTCAAAAATGTGCCAACTTTCTCAGAATTTTCCAAATGTCCACCTTTGGCAAAATCAGAAGTCTTCTGAATATGTTTGGAACATTTTCACCTGTTCCACAAAATGTTCTCACTGAACTGTGGAATAATACACATGAACTGCAGAACTAGTACTTTTATTCACAATTCATGTAGTTATTCCACAGTTCAGTTACTTCTACACTGTCCTGTAACAGAAAAAAAAAACTTTCCCTGGTGTCCAGTGGCACCCCCCCACCCTCAGATTGCAAGCCCCATACCATTAATGATTCCCTGGTGTCTAGTGGCACCCCACCCTCCAGTCACTGACCACACCATGCAGTTAATGTTTCCCTGATGTCTAGTGGCATCCCCCACCCTCCGATCACCAGCCCCATACCATTAATGTTTCCCTGGTATCTAGTGGCAACGTCCACCCACTGGTTGCTGGCTACCCCAAACATTTAATGTTTCCCTGCTGTCCAGTGGCACCCTCCACTATCCGATCGCTGGCCCCATACATTTAACGTTTCCCTGGTATTTAGTGGCTCCCCAACTCTTGGATCACTGGCACCATGCCATTAATGATTTCCTGGTGTCCAGTTGCATCCCCTCCCTTTGATTGCTGACCACCTCTTACATTTAATGTTTTACTGGTGTTTAGTGGTACCCCTATCCTCTGATCACTGGCCACCCCATACATTTAATGTTTCCCAGAATCCCTGTTGTCCAGTGGCATCCCCCACTCTCTTATCACCAGCCACCCTACACATTTAATGTTTCCCTGGTATCTAGTGGCACCCCCACCCTCTGATTACCAGCCCCATATCTCCTGCTGTATAGCCAAAATCTGAATCTCAAGCAAAAGTGACTGACAACCCCGCACTTGCACCCATCCCATTTCTTACTCTTTACATTGCATGGTAGTCATGGAGACAGTCCCATTTCTTACTCTTTACATTGCATGGTAGTCATGGAGATAGTCTTCATGACCACCACACAATGTAAACAGTGAGAAATAGTGTGGGAGCAAGCATGGAGTTGTCAGTCAATTTTGCTGAGATTCAGATGAGGGTCGCACAGCAGGAAATATGGGGACAACAATCAGAGGGTGGGGGAAGGGGGTCACTAGAGACCAGGGAAACATTAAATGCATGGGGTAGCCAGTGATCTTATGGTGGGGGTGCCACTAGACACCAAGGAAATATTAATGGTATGGGGCTGGTGAGTAGAGGGTGGGGGTGCCACTAGACACCAGGGATTGGAAATCATTATTTAATCATTGTAAATATGGGTCTGACAATACACACTGACATTTCATACATTCATTCTTCTTTTCAGTGACTCACTGAACTGCTGAATGAATGTATGAATTGTGAATTAACTTATTAAACTGCCTAAAGAAATCCATGTTTCTATGTTTCTATATAGCGCTTTTCATACACATTGTATCCCAAAGGGCTTTACAAGCAATACTAGTCTGGTAGTGAAGTGACTGAATGTGTAGTGGAAGCCATATTGCACATGAACACACACACACAGCCTGATCATGGACCTAGAGGCAGATTTAAAGGAGAAATATGAGGGTCAGGAGCAGGTTCTAGAGAGAAACCTGCCCTCTAGTTGTACCTTCTAGCTGTACCTTCTTGTCCTGCATTGAAGACTCAGTAGTACATACCATGAGGTCTCTTCTTGAAGACCTCTCTTCAGGCCATGATGCAGCAAATGTAGTCTGTTGTGGGTTTTGCTACAGATATCTTATGGAGTTTTTGGAGGTGCCTTGCTCTCCCTCCATTATTATTCCACCTGTGTATTTTGCTTTAGAGGATGCTACTTTTGCTGCATGGTACAGGCCTAATTCACTGCATGCAGCCCCTAGGAAGGCTGATTAGCACTATCCTGCCCCATCTGCTAAGCCTTAATATGCTAACCAGCCTGAAACTAACACTGTGGTCATCATTGCTGCTCATGATAGGTCTTGAGATCCTAGACACATGAGATGACTGCAGAGTGGGGGCAGTAGTAAACAGCCCTGATGATGATGCATCCCTGCAGAGGACAATTGATACAATTCAAGCATGAACAGAAGCAAACAAACTGGTCTTGAATACCACAAAGTGCAAGGTTATGCACTTGGGCAAACAAAATGTTCTTGCCTCTTGTACATTAGGGAAAAATGCACTAAGTGTTATGAATGAAGAAAAAGACTTAGGAGTTAAGATAAGTTCTGACCTAAGATTTGGTCCCCATTGCAGAGAGCAGGTGAAAAAAGCCAACCAGAATCTAAAGCATATATCAAGCAGGGACAAAAAGGTTCTGATGCCATTGTATGGAGCACTGGTTAGGCCCAACCTGAAGCACTTTGCCCAGGTTTGGTCTCCCTATATAAGAGAAGACATTATAAGAATAGAGGGAGTTCAGAGAAGCTTCACTAGATCCATTAATGGACTAAACTCCAAACCTTATGCAGACAGGTTAACAACGCTTAACTTATATTCCCTTAACTATAGGAGATTTAGAGGAGATTTGTGTTCAGTATATAGGGCAGTAGCTGATGTAAAACTACAAGCAGATTTGGGAATACAGCCTAGGACTGTTGGTGTAGTGGTAGAAGACACAATAAACAACTCTTCCAGCCAAAATGGAACCACCGAACAAGAAAGAGCTGGTTTAGCCAACATTTAGTGAGTACATGGAATGAACTTCCAAACTCTGTGGTAGAAAGTCACAGTATGAATAGTTTTAAATCTAATTTAGAAAACCACTACAGGGATAGAACTACTATGTTCTAATTATGTGAAATGGCAAGCTCCACAGACGTAAATCTAATAAGCTTGGGACTACCTATGAAACCTGTAAGTTCTTTGCCTACTGATGAAGGAATCTAGGAGACTGGGCAAATGTACTTATGCCTCTGCATCCCTGGGCCTGCAAACTACCAGGCCCATATGATCAGATACCAGAAGAGATTGTGGACAGCTGCTTGTACTGATGCCTACGCTTTACCTGATGGCTGTGCCAGGAATAATTTGCTTAAAACATTATCTGCTGTAACAGAAGTTGGCAAACATTTACTCTTCTCATCTTACAATATTTCTGATGCTTCTGCTTGAACTGCTGCCTCATGCATTTGCATTAGACATTATTCCTGGCTCAGAGTGACTGGCTTTGTCAATGATGTGTAACAGGCAGTTTTGTATGCTCATTTTTAAGGCTCCAAACTGTTTGGTTATGATGATGAAGATGCCCTCCGTGGCCTTCAGACTTCTAAGATGACTCTAAGATCTGTTAATTCCCTCTATCTCACTTCTTCTAGGGAATATGGTAGGGGCTCTTTTCATAGGCCTGTTTCCAGAGGTAATTGTGCCTACCATCACCAAGACCATGGCAGAGAGTGTGGTCCTCTGCTAGGTCCCCTCCCCTTGATGCCCATATTAAAGTACCACAAGGAATCTGTTACAGTGGCCCCGGGTTCTGCCTGACTCTTTTTTGCCTCTCCCCTCCTCAGCTTTTCCCTCCGGGGTGAATGTAGGGGGCAGGATCTTCCTGCATTTAAAACAATGGCAGGAGATCACCACAGATGAGTGGGTTCTATTTTTCCACAAACGTTTTTTGTTTTATTTCGTTGTAACACAAATGTACAGAGTACATAATGAAGTACAGAAATAGATTCATTTCAAATACATGAATTCAATCAATCAACAACAAGGTTGTAGGTTAGCATTTGATACCCTTATTGGGTATTATACAATGGCAAGAAAAATTCCTATTCTGTGATTGGTCAATCTGACACTATCCCCGTGGCAATATCCTGGCATATCACCACAGGCATAGTGCCAGCAAGTCTGTTACCTTACCACAGCCCAAACAAACGTCATATCACGGCGCTACAGCTGACTCGCTGACAACTCATCTGACAGGATTTACCCGCTGACAGCTCATCTGACACAAATGTCAAACCTGCCACCCACAGATTTTATCTTCTTCACTATGGACTACGTTGACAACTTCACCTCAAAACAAAAAGAAATGCGGCGCCGAAACAGCAAGTGAAAAAAGCTGAAAAAAGGCGACATGTCATCCTCGAAAACAACAGCTGAACAGCCTGGAATGCGACCGCAAACAGCCGTCTGTAGCTTGACAGACTGTGGGCCTAGCGTCCTTGAGACTGGCTGACAGAAACATCCACACAAATAAACCTATACACAGTAACTGTCTCAGAACTGAACACCTTACTTCGAAAGTTTTACGCCTCAGTCCGCACCTCAGCTGGAGAGTTATACGGCATCAGTAGTTTTGTGGGTTTACGTGCAGGAACAACCATTACCTCAATGAACCCCTCTTAAGCCGTAACATCAATCTACTCAATAGTGCCGACTTCCACAGTGCCAACAACGTCTTCAGTGCCCAAATAAAAAATCTCAGACGACAAGGATGAGACAAAGCAAAGCATCACCCACCTCTCGCCGATGCTGATCTAGCCCATCTAAGACAATCACCGGCTCTCACTCCAGACACACCTCAGGGGCTGTTATACCGCGTCTGGCTGGAACTTCAAATACATTTTGCTAGGCGCGGCAGTGAGGGACAGCGCCAATTAAAACAATCATCTTTCGAGTTCAATAAAAGTGAAACTGGTCTGTAAATCGTCTCCATTAGTTTCAACAAGAAACTAAAATCACAACAACCCACTGGAAAAGGATAGAGACAGATACAGAGGAGCAATGTTTGAACTGCCAGACCACCCACACTGCCCCGTAGCTGCCTCAGAAAATATATGCAAAGCTACCTGCAAATGCACTGTCCTTACATGCACCCTTAAAACAGCAAGTAAACCCTGGGAAGCAGAAACCACATGGTACACTATGGAGCCAGTTGGTGTTAATTACCTGGGCAGCAGCCTCAAAAAATCTGTCGGGCAGCAGGGTTGGAGCGAGCGTACACTAATCACTCCCGAGAGCCACAGCCATACAAATCCTCTCTAATGCAGGATTAGAGAGCCGCCAAATTATTGCAGTCACTGGCCATAAACAAGAATCCTCTCTGAAAAGTTACTGGGGTCCAACACTGCACGAAAGAAACAAATGGAGTGCCATTCTATCCGGGTCAGAAACTGAAGTCAGAGGTCAGACTCGAACCAACGCACCGCCTCTTAAAGACGTAATGACCTCGCAGCTGCCAACAACATCTACAAACCTCAGAATTGCAGAACAGCCACCTATTGAAACAGAACCTCAAAACACCACATTTCAACAGCACAATATCACTCCACCCAAAAACCAAGACACATGCAATACACAGTTCATCATCCAAGAAAACAGCATGTGTGTCTTCAACATTCATAAACCATAGACACAAAATGTGACTCCCACAACCTTCAAGTGGACATTTTAACAGTTAAAGTGTTTTTATCCATTAAAGTGTTAACTAATTCCTTAATTTACTGTTGAAAACATATTTTCAATACTGTACTATTGTTCAAAATATTAAAAACAGTTTAGTTAAAATAATTTCATTTAAAAATACTTTACATGTTAAACAGCTATTTAAAACCATTTTTAAAAGTATTATAACAACCTCATAAATTATTACAAAGCATTACAATTGCAACAATTACTTAAAACTATTAACTTTTAAGGAACTACTTTTTCTTGTGGATGAATATTTCTTATTTATTGTTCATTAAAAGCATTTAAAAGCATAAAAAATGTCCTGATTCTTATTTTACACTAAAGTCCCATTGTATAATAGGAATAATGCACTCCAGGGTGTGTGTCGTGCTGGGATAACGCCACGCCTGGGACATTGGACGCACTC
The DNA here is from genome assembly GCA_016271365.2 of Neoceratodus forsteri. Taxonomy (NCBI): domain Eukaryota; kingdom Metazoa; phylum Chordata; order Ceratodontiformes; family Ceratodontidae; genus Neoceratodus; species Neoceratodus forsteri. Next base: position 996,205,634 of record CM057458.1, on the reverse strand, counting down.
GGCCTTCGGCCTCGTGCCCAACCACCCCAGGCGTGGCGTTATCCCAGGACGACACACACCCTGTTGTGCATTATTCCTTTATTATATACCAGTCTTCAACATTCCTACATTTAACATTAAACACACCTTTTGGTCTATATTTTTTTAACCACATTAGACATCATTCTTGTAGGCCTGTTCCTAGGAACCTTATCTGGATATCCTTGGGAGATTACCAGTTATTGGTAGGGATTCTCTTCATATTCCCCATGGTCAGCCATATTGAGTCCCTGCATTATTCGCCCCTCTTGGGGTTGTTCTAATGTACTGGCTCATCCCCGGGGTAGGGTTATTTCAGATATGCATTCCTTGTCATCCTGATATGTTCCTTGTTGTGGGGGTTCTTATTTAAGTACAGTGGTCAGTGTGTGTGGGTTTACCTGTGTGAAGGGGGGTTGTCTTGTGGGTAAACCATCTGTCTTAGTTCTACAGGTGATTCTCTGTTATCATAGGTCCTTTCTGAGGGAAAGGTCTCCACCGATGGCTATGGATTCTCCACAGCTCTATGTCGCTTTTCTATGTTATTCAACTCCAGTTGAGGCTCACCTATGTAGTAAGAGGAGTGGAGATCCCATGTTTTGGGAGGCTAGATAAGGCCCCAGGTGTTCCAGTATTGTCCCATTTTGCCTGCCTCTGCGTATGCAGTTTTTTCATATCTGGATGTCTGCATCAGAGTTGTTTGCCACTCCTGTACCATCGGTGTGGCAGATTCTCTTCCATGCCTTAGGATAACCCTTTTGGCTGCTGCTAGTGCCCCATTTGTCCACTGTTTTTGAGGGGGTAGTGAGGAGATGAATCTCTGGTGTTAGGCCCAAGATGCCTAACTTAAGGTATCTCATGGGTGGGAGTGGGGCTAAATCCATGCACTTGCTCCAGATGGTGTCCCAGAAGTCTACCAGGATTGGGCATGTCCACAATGTGTGTGTTAGTGTAGTCTGGGGAGATGAGCACCTCCAGAATTCACTATCGAGGGTCAGGTGTGCTTTGTATAGCCACTGAGGTGTTTTGTAGGTTCTATGGAGAATTTAAAATTGTATTGTTTTGGCTTGGAGTACTCTGTTAGCCTTGTATGCCTTGGCCCAGGCTGTTTCCCAATCTATCTGTGGGATGAGTGGGTTCTGAAGATAATCACAATGGGGACATGGTCTGGACCTCATTGAAATCCCTTCAGGTCATCCTCTGCCTCCTTACCTTTATCCTCTGGGCCTCTAGAGTAGAAGATTGAGACCCTATTTCAGCAACGTGTCATAGAACCAGTTTCACCTCAAGAGCAGAACAAAGGGCTCTATTCCAGATCATTTCTAGTCTCACAGTCGACAGGGGATCTGTGCACTGTGTTAGATATCAAAAATTTCAACCTATACATTGAATACAAAAGTTTTGAAAGGTATCTCTGCAGGCCCTAATTCCCCTTCCACAAACAGGAGACTGGCTTTGTTCTTGGGACATGAGGAATGCATACCTTCAAATAAAGGTAAGGAAGTCCCACAGACATTATCTTCACATTAGGCTACAGAACAGGCACTATCAGTTCAAAGCATTACTTTTTGGCTCGTCCTCTGTGCCACGGGTCTTTACAAAATGGTTGTCATTGGTTGCAGCATCCTTTCATAGGAAAGGCCTCTATGTTTGCCCTTATTTAAATGACTGGTTCCTGAATGCAAGTTCCAGGGAAGCTCTGATTCAAACCCTGTCCAAAATAAACCAGTTGTCTGATGACGTGGGGTCACAGCAAATGTGCCAAAGTCTGTGTTAACTCTATGCCAAAGACTGCAGTACATAGGGGTGGTCTTGGACATGGAAAAACAATGTGCCTTTCTGCCCAATGACAGTGCAGGCACTCTGTGCACTTACACTTGGTGAACAGGAGCCATTATGTCTCTGCAAAAGCAATGTTATGTCTCATGGGCCTCATGGCTGTGGCTATTGTGACTGTACCACAAGCCCAGCTTCATATTAATATAGCATGGTGGACACTCAGAATCCAGTGGGATCAGCCAACAGATAAGTTGTAACAAACTGTTCTTGTAACATCTCCACTGTGCAGTGAGTTGTTTTGGTGGATGGACCACAGGAATTTACTGAGGGGCTTTCCATTCCTTGTACCAGCTCCTGTACAGATCCTCATAATGGATACCTCAAACTTTGTCTGTGGTGCTCATCTTAGCCCTTGTCAGATGCGGGGAACATGGACCAAGGTGGAGACCAAGCTGAACATAAAGTCCTGGAAATGAGGGCTGTCCTGTGCAGTCTCCATGCTTCTCAGAATCATCTCTGCCCTGGTCCTCTGCTAATCCAGACAGACAATGTTAGTGTGATGTATTACAGCAATAAACAAGGGCGCACACACACACTCCTGTCCCCTATGCAGGGAAGAAATGAGAGTATAGTACTGGTCTCTGTCTCACAGCCTTCAACTGTCAGCTGTGTTTCTCCCAGGTATCCAAAATATCTTGGCAGACAGGTTAAGCTGGTTCCAGTGAGTGGTTCACCAATGGGAACTGCTGACCTCCATGGTAAATTACCTTTTTGCAATATGAAGTCATCCGGAGCTGGACCTTTTGGCATCCCCACACAAGGCAAATCTGCCACATTTCTGCTTGCTCGCTCCAGGGCCTGGAGTTTTTTGGCAAGATGTGTTGTCCCTCCCTTGAAAAGGGAAATTCCTATATGCATTTCCTTCCATTCCATAATACAGAGTATTTTGCTCAAGATCAGAGTGGAGAGTGCCACTTTAATCATCATTGTTCCATTCTGGTCTCACCAGATATGGTTTCCACTCCTTCAACATATGGTGGTGGAGCATTCTGTCGTTCTACTTCTGCATTGGGGTCTGTTGCCACAGGGCAAGGGGTCACAAGCACATCTGGACCTGAAGTCCCTGCACCTGCGTGCATGGCTCCTGAAAGCATAGCCATTGCATGTTAAAGTTGCTGATGTCCTACTTGTAGCGAAGAAGATTTCTACCAGAGATACTTATTCCCTGCAGTGGAAGCCCTTCACTCCCTGGTCTACTTCCCAGAACTTGGAACCTTTTAAAAGGAAACATAGACACATAGAAGTTGATGGCAGATAAGGACCATGTGGCCCACCCAGTCTGCTCATTTTGCCTACTTATTTTGCATCACAGATCCTAGTTGATCTGCAGCTCACCCTGTTTTTTCTGTCTCTAGGGTACCCTTATGTCTATCCTGTGTATACTTATTTTTTATTTATTTTTTTTTATTTAACAAATCAGAAATACCTTTAAGCCAAGGTCTCTTTTACAGTGGTTCTGTGTCAAGTCACAAGAATAGCAAATTACAATGGTTTCAGTAAGTAGTACAACATGAGGAAAGTAATTACATAAACAAAAGAACAATATGGCAAGATAAATATTGTGTCAAGTGCAGCCAGTAGCCTTGTCTGAAGAGGGGTGAAAGAGATTACAAGGAGAGAAGTACAGGGGGTGAATTGGGGGTGGAAGGAGCAAAATAAGAGCAAGGAGGGAGATTACACAATGAAGCTTGAGCAGGAAAGACCTACGGGGGCAGGGGGTATAGGGAGAGAACAAGGTGAGGAAACAGAGGAGGGGGGAGTGGGAGTGGAGGGGTTAAGGAAGGGGGGATGAGGTAGGATGAAAGAGGGCAGGAATGGGAAAGGGATAAGGGAGGAAGTGCTGTGAGCGGAATAGCGCAGCAACAGGATAGGGCTGTACAGGGGCAAATGGTAAAAGAGGGAAGTCCCAGCGCACTTAGCTGTCAGCAGAGATTAGGTATAGCAGGCACAAGATGCTCTGGAAACTAGGAATTGAATCCCATGTACTCTTAAATTCCCTAACTATTCTGTGAATTCTGTGCTGGAATTTTTACTTTTATTATCTGACTCAGGCCTTCAGTATTCCTCTATTCAGGTGCATTTGGTGTATCAGCTTTCCATGCCACTATTGATGGTCATTTAGTTGCCCAATCAGAGGTATCCTCTACTTTTCTGAGAACTATACTGCATATGAAACCTCCTATCCATAATCCAGTTCCACCTTGGAACTTGAATTTCATACCTAAAAATTGACAATGGCTCCTTTTGATCCTTCAACGAGTTGTGGCTTATGTTTCCTGTCATGGAAAATGTTTTTAGTTGTGATAACTTCTGCTTAGAGGATTTCAGAGCTTCTAATCTTACGTTTCCACTGAGGGTGATATCAGAATTTACACTGAACCAAATGATACACCTTCCCGTATATTATCCTGAGTACGCCAACCAGGGTGAGGGACTGCTACATATTTTAGATGTACATTGAACGCTGAGAAATTATGTTACTTGCACCAGGAGTGCAGAAAGTCTTCTCAGCTTTTTGTTTCATGTGCCCCTGAGAAAGAGGGCACTCCTGTGTCTAAATGGCTTTCAAAATGACTGGCACATTGGGTTATAGAAAGTACAGTAAGAAACTTCCTGGTGCTGTCTATGGTCACTGCAAAAGAGGTATGGCCACTTCAGTCACTTATTTCAAAAATGTCCCTGCAGCTGTCGTATGTGCTGCAGCTACACAGGGCCCTGTCCACACTTTTGCTAAACATTACAGTCTGAACATTGTCTCTCATAAAAATGCTGGTTCTGGGCTTTCTGTACTGAAGGCCACAGAAACATAGAGACATAGAATTTGATGGCAGATAAGGACCACTTGGCCCAACCAGTCTGCTCATTTCTCCCAACCTACACTATTACAGCAGACCATACCCAATCTACAGCTCTTTCTCCCTCCCATCCTTCCTTTCCACTATGATTTCCTTGTACTTATCCCATGCATGTTTGAACTCCACACTGTTTTAGCCCTACCACCTCCACTGGAAGGCTGTTCCGGGAATCCTCCACTCTTTCTGTGAAGAAGCACGTCCTCACGTCTCTACTGAATCAACCTCCTCTTGTTTCATAGCATGTCCCCTTGTTCTTGAACACCTTTTCTTCTGAAAAAAATATTCCCTACCTGTACCTTATTTACCCTTATAAGGTACTTAAAGGTCTCTATACTAACCCCCATCTCGCTTCTCTGTTCCAAGGTGTACACATTGAGGTCCTTTAGTCTCTCCTCATAGGACTTTTGATGCAGACCCTGTACCATTTTAGTTGCTCTCCTCTGGACTGCCTCTACTCTATGTTCTTCTGGATATGTGGTCTCTAGAACTGGACACAGTACTCTAGGAGGGGTCTTACCAGATCTCTATACAACGGAAACACCACCTCCCTCTTTCTGCTAGTGATTCCTCTCCCTGTGCACCCCAGCTTCCCACTGCCAGGCCACCTTTAGGTGATCCGATATGATTACCCATCCCAGATCTCTTTTCTTTCATTCATAGCTGCCAATGCCACTCCACCCATTTTGTACTTTGCCCCTGAGTTTCTGTGCCCTATGTGCACGTTGACATGAAGCCATGTTCTGTTTATTGTGTTCTTTTGTCATCCCACTGGGTAATCTCCTGGGTCATGCCTGAAAATAGTCATTTCTATGGCTAGTGCACCCACCCTGTAAACAAAAATGAAATAAATTATTATGCACTTTTTTTGCAATGAAACCAGCTGCCATACCCTTGTGTACTCCATGAGTTTTCTTAGGTCTCTGCTCATCCTTTACAGCCCCCTTGAAGTATCCACCCTATTGCAGATTTTGGTGCTGTCCGCAAAGAGGAAAAACATCCCTTCCAGATCCTCTACAATGACAGTTATACAGACATTAGAGAGGACCGGTCCCAGCACTGATCCCTGAGGCAAACCACTGGTCACCATCTCTACCTCAGAGTGAACACTGTCTACCACTACTCTCTGTTGCCTATCCCCTAATCAATTTCTTATCCAGTTTGTCACCTTTGGACTCCCTCCTAAGCTACCTAGTTTGCTTACTAGTCTCCTATGTGGAACAGTGTCAAACACCTTACTGAAATCTAGGTAGGCCATGTCCACCACTCTACCCATATCTAGTTTCTTGGTCACCCAGTCAAATAAATCTATCAGATTCATTTCACATGACCTCCCCTCTGTGAACCCATGCTGCCTTGGGTCTTGTAGCCCACTGAATTCAAGCTATTCCATAGTCCTGTCCTTCAGCAGTGATTCCATTAACTCTCCCACCACTGATGTCAGGTTGACATGCCTATAACTGCCAGCCCCCTCTCTGCGACCACTTTGTGTACTGTGAAGTCTTCCTCCAGTTCTCCGGAACTACTCCTGTTTCCAAAGAGCTGCTAAATAGAACTGTCAGAAGTGCATCCAGGATTTCCCTGAACTCCCTCAATATTCTTGGATGCACCCCATCTGGTCCCATTGCTTTGTCCACCTTCAGATTAGCAAGTCCCTTCAGGACTCTCTCCTCCAAGAAAAGGCCTAGTGTCCACCTCCTTCTTTCCAAAGCTCTTGTTACTTTTTGTGATCCCCTCCCATTCTCCTTCCTCTGTGAACACTAATCAAAATTATTTTTTCAGGATGTCTGCCTTTTCCTGGCTCCCCTCTGCACAGTCCCTCCCTTCCCTTTTTAACCTTACAATCCCACCCCTGGTCTTCCCCTTTTCACTTACATACCTAAACAAATGTCATGTCCCCTTTCATTACCTCCTGGGCTATTTTTTCTCCAGTTTGCATCTTTGCACTCCTTACTGCTTTTCCTGCTCCCCCCGATACACCTCCCTATCCTCCTCCTCCCGCTGCATCTCCTTCTACCTTCTGAATGCAACCCTTTTAGCCTTTACTTTTATAGCCACCTCTTTTGTGAACCAAGGCAGTCTTTTTTTCCTCTTGCTTTTGCTTAATTGTTTCACGTAGTGGTTTATTGCCTTTACTATGCTCTGTTTCATATTTACCCAATGTTCCTCCACCCATCTCAGGTGACTTACTTGCCAGATCATCCCTGAGGCATTCACCCATCTTTATAAAATCTTCCCTCCTGAAGTCTAGGACCCTCGCTCCTATGAGGTTCGATTCTACAGCTGTCCTTATATTGAACCACACCATATGGTGATTACTGGTCCCCAAGTGGCATCCCACCTTGATGTCTGTAACACTGTCCCTGTTAGTGAGTACCAGGCCCATTATTGCCCCAGTATGAGTGGGTTCACTGACTAGTTACCTGAGGAATACCCCCTGCAGAGTGTCCAGCATGTCCCTTCTTCTAGTTGAAGCCACTGCTGGGAGGCTCCAATCTACATCTGTCAGGTTGCATCCCCTACCAGCAGCATGTAGACCCTTTTCTGCCATCTTGCCAATGGCTTCCGCACATTAACTAGTTCAACCTCCTCACACTGGAGGTCTGTAGATCACTCCAGTGCAAGTAGTGGCTCCATTCATCATTTCCACAGTGATTCACAGTACCTCTGCCTTCCCTGTATTTCCTGTATCTCCATCACGTTTATGCTTTCTCTCACATTAAGCAACACAACCCCTCCTTTCCTTCCCACTTGCTCCTTCCTGATCAGAGTATAGCCTGGTATGGCCATGTTCCAGTCATGGGTTTCAGTGTACATGACTTCGTAATGGCCACAATATTCTGGTCATCCTCTGCCATGATGATCCCTAGGTCTGAGATCTAATTTCCTCGACTTCTAGCATTTGCGCACATGGCCTTCCAGATTTTGTTTCCACTTTGCTTGTTGCTCTCTTTTTTCCATTTTGCCCTCCTTCCTTCCTGTCTCTCTTTTTAATGCTCCTGTTCCTTTCCCCTTTGTCTCCATCACCCTGCTTTCTTTATTAATTTGCAGCCAGAGGGGTTCCTCTCCCCTTGGGTTCTCCGTAGTCTTTACTTCAGCCTGTTGACGGAAGCAGTTTGTGACTCCCTGATTCCTTCCATCAGCTCCCTTGGCTAGTTTAAATGTTCATTAAAGTAACATTTAAATCATCCACTGAGGAGGCCTTCTGTCATGATCACATATTGGATGATGTCATCCTTCCAGGTTACTTTGTACTGCTTTGGAGTCATTCAAAAGGTGTGGCCTAATGTAGGAGAAATCCTTGATGAAGCTAGAACAATTACATAACAAGTTACCATAACAGCAGATCTTTGACAAAATCTGCTCCATTTGGTCATGCCATACCCTTCCTCCTTTCGTTATCCTGAGGGTTATAGCAGTTGCTGTGCCTAAAGCCTTACGCCATGGATCCTATTTCCTATTTCCAGTCCCATGCCTCTCCGTGTATATCTGGTACTGGTCTTCTCTCCTGGTTCCTCACAGATAAAGGCCCTTTGAGGCTAATCTTCAGTGGCGAACTGTGGAGGGATAGGTCACCCACGTTATATACTCTTCAACTCTGCACAGCATTGTGGGTGTCCTCTGGCTAGCAAAAGGTTTTCAAGTGGTACTGATGCAAACAACTTACAGTTCCAATGGTGTGGTCTAATGGAGGAAATTCTCTCAAAGATCTACTGCTGTAGTAAGTTGTTACATAATTACTCTGTCTCCCTCCTCCTCAATGCTCTCTGAAAGCATCTCATCAATATGATACACTGTCCTGGATTTTTCACTCCTATGTGCATCACTTTGCACTTTTTGGCATTGAACTTCTCTTTTATGTTGCACAGCATTAAGTTATCTTGTTACAGTCATATCTGAAATACACACACACACACACACACACACACACACACAAACACACACACAAACACACACACATTCAGACTGACTTCCTGTTGCTGGCAAGATGGCTACTTCAGTGTTTTTCTCTGTCATACAGTAGAGTTTGTTACAGAGATATTTCTATTCATCTTAAGTCTAAGTAGTATTTATTACTGTTTACCAGTTTATAGTTGTTCAAGCTTTGGCCGAACTTGGCTTTAAGTTACAAATTTTTGTTCATTTGCATAAGCTTTGATGTCTGCTTCCTCCGCCCTTCACCCATCCTCCTTTTTCAATACTTGCTTTTCTTAAAGCCAGGTTCTGTGGTGGCAGGGAAAGCCGAAGACTAGCTCCTGTCCTTGGTAGTCAAATGCTGTACAGTTTGTTTTTTTTCAGTGTAGTACCTGTGAGTCTGAAATATTCTCACCTTTTTCAGTCCTTTACATATATTTCTGTGGCTCTCTAACTTGGACTTATGTTTGGCATGTCTATTGCCCTCTGTTTCTACATTGTGGGTGGGATATTCAAAGGGGTTGCTCATGGCGCAACAGTGTGGTGCCATGCGCAACCCACTGATGTGCCCCAGAGTGATATTCAAAGGGGTAGGTTGCTCTGTGCAACCCCCCATGCGCGGGGCGTACCAGTAATGTATGCAGTGCAAGTGCGGGGAGCATGCCCATGCATATGCGGCATATCCCAATATTCAGCCCGGGATGTGCAGCACATATGCAGGCACAAACTAAGCCTTCACGCCGCACCGGGGGTGCAAAGATGTGCCTGTAAAGCAGGAACATGTTGAGGATGCCAACGGGTGGGCTACCTGATATGGTGCTTAACCACGGCGGCCGCCTGCTGTGGGTGGCCACCCGACCTCTCCAGCACAGGCTGGGTGTTGTGCCCCCCCCGCCTGATTGTGGGCATATAAATATAATATCCCTGGTGGTCCAGTGGACTCTACCTCATTGCCCAGTCATGGGCATAATTAAAAACAATCCCTGGTGGTCCAGTGGACCCTACCTCATCGCCCGATTGCGGGCATAGTTAAAACTATCCTGGTGGTCCAGTGGACCTGCTCCCCTGCCCGATCATGGGCATAAATTGAAACAATATTCCCTGGTGGCCCAGTGGACCCAATCCCCTGCCCAATCATGGGCATAAGTGTTAAAAAAGCCCTGGTGGTCCAGCGGTACCCCTCCCCCACCCACTAAGACTCACCACCCCGTACTCCCCCAGTCAGTGGTGGGTGGCAGCTCCTCACCCGCAAACCGTCTGACTGCCCACTGACTGACAGCGTACAGTATGGCCGTACGCCTATTGGTCCATTCCATTGGCCAATGGGTGTGCGAACCGTACTGTACTACACAATCCCGATATGTGAATTGTTCATTCACATGGCCAGGACTATCTGGTGTACGGTCTGCACCAATAACCCATGCAATCGACCAATAGGCGCTTCAGCTATGCTATGCGCTGTCAGTCAGCAGCGACCAGATGACGTAGGGTGAGGAACTGCCACCGCCGCTGACTGGGGGGTGCTGGGTGGCAGGTCAATTTATGCCCACGATTGGGCAGGGGAGCACGTCCACTGGACCAACAAGGAATATTATGTCAATTTATGCTTGCGATTGGGCAGGGGAGCAGGTCCACTGGACCACCAGGGATAGTTTTAACTATGCCCGCAATCGGGTGATGAGGTATGGTCCACTGGACCACCAGGGATTGTTTTTAACTATGCCCATGATCGGGCGATGGGGCACGGTGCCCGTCAAGGGGCAAGGCTGGCTTCGGTCCCTGATGGTTGAGGTCTGGCAGGGCGCCAGGCGCAAGTCGCCGGGGATCGGTGCACTGCATGCAAATGGGGCCATAATGACATGCAAATGGCCCCATTTGTGCTTTGCATGCATAATGGCCTCATTTGCATGCCCAGCGCTGAATATCACGGTTGATGCACCTAGCGCACCCACACTTGCACATCCCCCTGCTCCTCACCTGCCACTTGCACTGGCACAGTGCCACTGCACTGAGCACAGTGCGGGTACCCCCAGTGCCATATTCAATGGTGCTGAGCCATGGCGCAGCACCGTTGAATATCACCTGGACTATGCCCTGGCTCAACCCAGTTGCACTACACCCAGGCTTGCACCCCTGCCTGGCGCAGTCTGAATATCTGGCCCTCAGTGAGTAATCTCTGCTTAGTACTGGACTTATGACTTTATTTTTCATGATTTGCTTCTATTAGTTATGGATGCCTTAAAGATCATTGAGTCTGATGGATTCCAGTATTTTCACAGAAGTTTTCCTTGTGATTGCTTTCCTGGGTACTATCATAAACTACAGTGGATTACTTTGTTGTCACATTGAGTGTTTTTTTGACCCTGGTGATTCTGCTCTGAATGTGCTGTTCTTGGACTTGGTGAATATCTTCTGTAGGAGGTTTTCCAGAGGAATGTTATATCTGATTGGGTTGGAGACTGTCCTTGGTAAGGTTGTCCTCTCAAGGTTTTCTGTGACACACAGCCAGAGACTGTAGGACAGTTTGCCTTCTTTTTTAAAATTTGAACTGGGCTTTCTTGTGTCTCCCTTGTCTCCCTTGATACAGGTTGAGCCCTTTGAGTGGGTGGTCTTCTCATTGGTACCTGGTTTGAGCTATTGTCTTCCTATAACACCTTTCAGGATGTGAGAGAGACTTTTTACAAATGTTTTGTAAGAGGCTGTTAGTCCATTGGCTGGAATCAGTGAGACGTATTGTTCTTGATGATTTCAGTTGGTGGGAGGATGATCCCTTGAATAGTTTTGCAATTAATCTCTTTCAGCCAACTGGGTCACTGAGGCTCAGACAAGTTAGTTCTGAAAACAACCATAAACAGGGGCATAAACAGTATCTGGTCTTCTCCACAGGTTTGGAGATAAATAACATTGTAGTTCATCCACTCATTTAGTCAGACCACTGCATGGTGGAGTTTTTAGTGTTAGGGACCCCATAAAGCCACCACAGGCTGCATAGGTGATCCAACTTCCTCATAGATGAGATCGGGAACTGAGCCAGTTTCTAGATCTATCAGACACCTCAGCTCTGACTATCATCGCCTACAGGGGTGCCACAGCCATAGGTGCCTGTCATCTCAGCAGTTGAGTCCCTAGTCGCAATCTGTTCATGCATGGTTACTTTGTGCTGAAGTGCGCCTTGGTTCAGTGCTAAACTTCTGCAGCTGAAAATGCTAGGTCAGAGTGCAGAAGGATGGACTCTTGTGTGCATGCTGATGAACTTGCCCTGTTGGCTCACTACCAGAGTCAATCAGGAGGCAATGTGGAATGAAACATCTAGTTTTTTCTCTGGACTTGTTGCAGCTGAGCATACGCTGACCATACTTTTTTGCATTGTAGGCAGACATTTACATTATGTCTGTCTCCAGAGTGAAGAGTATACTTCCCTGGAAAATTCTGCATGGTTACTGTACTTCTTCAAAGCCAAGAATGCCTATATCGAGGACCATAGTTCCTCCACAGCCAGTTATTTAGGTGACAGTGGTACAGCTGGAGTGATGGTTAACAGATGTGGGCAGTTTAGAGGGTTGTCCAGTCCTGTGATTTCTTCTGTCTGGAAGCATGCAGCCAGTAGTAATGTGAAACTTACAGTTGCACCCCGTTACCACAGATTTTGGAATTTTCCAAGGTTCTTTCCTATCTCCTGTGCTTTTTCTTGTGTATTTGTTGCAACTGGGAGGAATCACTAGAAGTAAAGCACCGAGTTAGATGTTATTTATTTATTTATTAAGAAACCTAGAAACATAGAATTTGCCAGCAGAAAAGGGCCTGTAGGCCCATCAAGTATGCCTTGTTTGCCCTGCCTGTTCCAACACTTCTAACCCTATTTAGAAACATAGACTTTGATAGCAGATAAGGACCACTTGGCCCACCCAGTCTGCCCATTTCCCTACTTATTGGATAAGCTGCTGATTCTAGTTAACCAACAGCCTACTTCCTGCAACCCCCCACTATAATTGCCTTATGTCTGTCCCATGCATGTTTGAATTCCTCCACTGTTTTAGACCCCACAACCTCTCCAGGAAGGTGGTTCCATGTGTTCACCACTCTCACCGTGAAAAAAAACCCTCCTCTATCTTTAAATTGTGCCCCCTTGTTCTTACACATCTCTTTTTCTGAAAGATGCTACCCTCTTGGACTTTGTTGATTCCCTTGAGGTACTTGAAAGTTTCTATCATATCCCCCCGTCCCTCTTTTCATCAAGGGTGTACATATTAAGCTCTCTCAGTCTGTCTTCATATGATTTCTGATGCAGACCCTGCACCATTTTAGTTGTCCTCCCCTGGACTGCTTCCATCCTGTCTATGTCCTTGCATAGATGAGATCTTCAAAACTGCATGCAGTACTCCAGATGGGGTCTCACCAACTGTCTGTACAAAGGGATAACCACTTCCCTTTTTCTAATTGTGATGCCCCTCCCTATGCATCTCAGTATCCCCCTGGCTCTCCTTACCAACTTCTCACATTGCTTACCCACCTTTAGGTCATCTGATATGACTTCCCCCAGGTCCCTTTCCATTATTGTTGCTGTTAGTACCTCCTCTGCTATAGTGTACTCTTCTCCTGGGTTTTTATTTCCCAGGTGCATTACTTTGCACTACTTTGCATTGAATCTAAGTTGCCATATGTCTGACAATTCCTCCAGCCTTGCCAAGTCCCTTCTCATCCTTTCTACCCCATCTTGTGTATCAACTCTGTTACAGATTTTTGTGTCATCCGCAAAGAGGCATACATTTCCTTCCAGATCCTCTGCAATGTCACCTATAAAGACGTTAAAGAGGACTGGACCCAGTACAGAGCCCTGAGATACTCCACTAGTAACCCCCCTTTCTTTGGAATGTGTTCCATTCACTATTACCTTCTGTGTCCTGTTGTGCAGCCAGTTTGCTACCCAGGCTACCATCCTGGAACCCACTCCCAGGCTGGCTAACTTGATTATTAATCTTCTATGAGGGACTGTGTCAAATGCCATGCTAAAGTCTAGGTCGGCCATATCCGCAGCCCCTCCCTGGTCTATTACTTTGGTCACCCAGTCAAAGAAATCAATTAAATTCATCTGACATGACCTTCCTGCTGTGAATCTATGCTGTTTCGGGTCCTGGTCCTGTGTTCCACTGGCCTCTAGGTACTCAACAATTCTTTCTTTCAGAAGTGATTCCATCATTTTCCCCACCACTGAGGTCAAACTAACAGGTCTGTAATTTCCTGCTTCTGCCTTGCTCCCACTTTTGTGAAGGGGAATCACATCTGTCTTCCTCCAGTCCTCAGGTACCACCCCATCCTCCCATGATTTGTTAAATTTGTTAAAAAGTGTGGTCAGTGGTGTCACTAGGTCCTCCCTTAGTTCTTTTAGGATTCTGGGGTGAATCCCCATTGCTTTGTCCACCTTGAGTTTTAGGAGTTCTTTCAGGACTCTTTCTTTTGTAAATGGACTGGTGTCAACCCCCCTACCCAGAGTGCTTCTATTGTTTGGTTTAGGCAACTCCTCCTCTTCTTCTTTTGTGAATACTGAGCAAAAGTATTCATTCAGTATCTCTGCCTTTTTGCTGTCTCCCTCTGCCCACCTCCCCTCTCCTTTATTAATCTTCACTATCCCTCCCTTAACCTTTCTATGCTCCCTAATGTACCTATAAAAGGCTTTATTCCCCTTCTTAACTGAGTTGGCTAGCTTTTCCTCGGTTTGTGCCTTTGTTATTCTGACTGCCTTCCCCATTTCTTTCTACTTTAATTAATACAGTTCCCTGTCGTGCTCCTTCTGTGATTCCTTATACTTTTTGAATGCAGCCTTTTTCTCCTTAACCTTCCCTGCCACCTCTTTTGAGAATCATAGTGGTTTTTTATTCCACTTTTGTTTTCTTTATTTGTTTCACACAAAGGCTTGTTGCCTTCATGATGGCAGTTTTGAATTTTCTCCATTGTTCTTCCACCCCTCTTTTTTGGCCATTTGCTAGTGCATTCCTCAGGTATTCATCCATTATGCCAAAGTCAGCCCTTCTAAAGTCCAGTATCCTTGTCTTTGTATGGCTTGTCTCCATGGTTGTGCTTATTGTGAAGCACACTGTGCAGTGGTCGCTTGTTCCCAGATGTCTATTGACTTCCAAATTTGTGATCGTCTCTCCATTTGAGAGTACCAGGTCTAATATTGCTCCCTCCCAAGTGGGTTCCACCACTAGCTGTCTAAGGCATGCCCCCTGTAGGGCATCGAGAATGACCCTGCTCTTGGATGTGGCTGCAGCACATGTCATCCAGTTAACATCTGGCATATTCAGGTCCCCCATCAACAGTATCTCCCCTTTTTCAGCCATTTTGAGAATATCCTCTATCATTTTCTTGTCCATTTCCTCCTCTTGAGATGGAGTCTGTATACAACCCCTGTGTGGATTGTGATGCCATTCCCTGTCTCCAAGGTGACCCAGAGTGCCTCTTGTCTTCCCACTTTACTTTTTAGTTCTGTAGCTTTGATCCCTTCCCTTATGTAGAGAGCAACTCCACCCCCTCTTTTACCCTCCCTGTCCCTTCTGTAGATTGTGTACCCTGGTATGTTGACATCTCAGTCATGGTTCTCCGTGTACCATGTTTCTGTGACTGCCACAATATCCAAGTGTTCCTCTTCCGTCAGGGCTACTAGCTCAGGAAGCTTGTTTCCCAGACTACGGGCATTGGTACTCATTGCCCTCCTTTTAATGTTGACTTTATCCTTTGTTACCCCATCCCTGCTCTTATTGCCCTTGTCTATTATTCCATTTACCCCTGTTCTGCCTTTTGTCAAGCTCTGTACCTCAGTGTTTACCTTACTACCTGCCATGCTTTGTGGGGGGAGGCTTGAACTTTCCTGCTTCCTACCAGCACCTCCCCCCTTGACTTCTCCACCTCCTTCTTCCACATCCATTTCCTCTACTTATTATGCCCATGTGCCCTCCCTCACATGCTTGAAGCGCTACAGTTTTTGCGCCCCCACCTCTTGTGGCAGGTTGTTCAGGCACCCACCACCCTTTCTGTGAAGAAGTATTTCCTCACATCCCTCTTCAAATCCTCCCCCAACTTTTATAACATGCTTCCACATTCTAGTGCTTTTTCTCCTCTGAAAGAGACTCCCCACTTGCACCTTTTTCATACCTGTGAGGTACTTATAGACCAAAGCCATGTCCCCTTGCTCTCCTACAGGGAGTACTTGTTGAGATCCCACAGTCTCTTCTCATATGGCTAATTAAGCAATCCCCTCACCACTTTGGTAGCCCTCCTGTGGCCCGCTTCCACCCTGTCAATGTACTTGTGGAGGTGTGGGCTCCAGAACCGTACACAGTACTCTAGGTAGGATCTCACTAGTGAGTAATACAAAGATGACACCACTTCCCTCCTACTGTTGGAACACTCCCCCATTCACCCCAGCATCCCACTAGTCTTTCCTTTTCCCTTATCACACTGCCCTGCCACCTTGATATCATCAGATATAATTACCCCAAGATCCCTTTCTTACTTTGTTGACTGTCAGTACCTCCCACCTTCTTATACACAGCTCCCAAGTTTTCTCCACTCAAGGTGCATGACTTAGCATTTTTTGGCACTGAAACCTAGTGGCCACACCTTAGCCATGCCTCTAGTTTCTTCAGATCAGTTTATATTCTCTCCACCCCTTCCTGAATGTCCACTCTGTTGCAAATGTTTGTGTTATCCACAAAGAGACACACCATCCTGTCCAGTTCCTCAGCAATGTCACTTATGAAGACATTGAAGAGAACCAGTCCCTATACTGATCCCTGTTGCACCCCACTAGTCACACTCCCACCCCACCCCCAGTTGTCTGCTGTTTACCACCACCCTTTGCTTCCTATCCTTCAGCCGGTTTGATAACCAGCTTACCACTTTCTCCAACCCCCAGGCTACGTGGCACAGTGTTTAAGACCTTGCTGATGTCCAGATAGGCCACATTCAGTGCCCTCCCCTGATTCACTTTCCTAGCCACCTTTTTAAAGAAATCTATGAGATTTTTTTGACATAACCCCCCCCCCATGAAACCATACTGCTGGTGGGTCCTGCAGCCCATATGCCTCCAGGCACTCCATCAGCCACTTATTTAGCAGGGTCTCTGTTAATTTCCCTACCATTGACATGAGACTGACTGGCTTGTAATTGCTTGCCTCTTCCCTGATGCCACTCATATGCAGAGGGACCACTTCAGCCCTCCTCCAGTCCTCTAGAACTACCCCCCCGTCTCCAATTAGGTGCTGAAAAGTGCTGCCAAGGGGGGGTTGCTAGCACAGTGCTCAGTTCTTTTAGTACCCTTGGGTGAATCCCATCCAGTCCCCTTTCTCTTCTGAAAACGGACTTGTGTTCACTCCTGCCACACCTGCTGATACATGTTGATCCATTCCCACTGTGAAGAACGACCAGAAGTACTTATTTAAAATTTTACCTCTTTCCTGTTCTTCTTCTGCACAGACACCCCCACCTTCATGATTCTCACTATCCCACACCTTGATTTCCTCTTTTCACTCACATACCTGACCAAAGTCTTATCCCTTTTCTAGACATCTTTGTCAATCCTCTCCTCTATTTGTGCGTTAGTTGCCCTTACCCTCCTTCCTGTCTCCTTTTGCTTTTTCAGATGTACCTCCCTGTCCACCTCTTTCTGGGTCTCTTTGTACTTCCAAAATGCTGTTTTTTCTCTTTCACTGCCTTAGTTACCTCCTTTGAGAAGCACAGCAGCCTCTTCCTCCTCCTTCCCTTGCTTTCTTCCTTCAATCACTAGGGTGTTGTGTACATGTATATGGAGCACAAACAAACAAAAGACAGAAATAAACATATGCCTTAGCTGGGATTTGATCCCAGCCTGCCTGGAATACTATTCTGGCTGTGCTACCAGCTCTACCACCAAGGTAACTGGAAACCTGGGACTCCCAGTAGAACCTTACTCTTTCTCTAATGCACAACTTGTTGCTGCACAGATATTTAGTTTCATTCACATGAGTGCTGTGTGCACATATATGAAGCCCAAACAAATGGAACAGAGAAAGAAATACAGTAAGTGCCTTAGCTGGGATTTGAACCCAGGCTGCCCAGAATACCATTACAGTTATGCTACAAGCTGCTTCATCAAGGCAACTATAAATGTGGGACTCCTGGAAGCACCTTACTCTTTTTGTAATGCACAGTCTGGTGCTCCACAGATCATAATATTGTCATTCACATGAGTGTGGTGTGCACATATATAGAGCCCAAACAAATAGAAGAGAGAAAGAAATCAGTGCCTTAGCTGGGATTTGAACCAAAGCCACACAGAATATCATTCCAGTTGTGCTACCAGCTGCTCCACCAAAGCCAGTGGAAACCAGGGACTCCTAGAAGCACCATACTCTTTTCTATAATGCACAACATGGTGCTGCACAAATAATTACATTTTCCTTCACAACGGTGTGTTGTGCACACATATGGCACACAAACAAACAGAAGAGAGGAAGAAATAAGTACCTTAGCTGGATTTGAACTCAGGTCACCTGGTATACTGTTCCAGTTGTGCTACGAGGTGCACCACCAAGGCAAGTGGAAAGCTGGGACTCTTAGAAGCACCTTACCTTTTTTCTAATGAATAACCAGGTGCTGCACAGATAATTATATCTTCATTCACAAGGGTGTGGTTTGCATATATTGAGCCTAAACAAACAGAAGAGATAGAAATAAATGCCTTATCTGGGATTTGAACCCTGGCCGCATAGAATAATGTTCCAGTCGTACTACCAGCTGCACCACCAAGGCAACAGGAAACCTGGGATTCCTAGAAGCACCTTTCTCTTTTGCACAACCTGGTGCTGTACAGATGACTACATTTTCATTGACAAGGGCACAGTGTCCACATAAATGGAGCCCAAACAAACAGAAAAGAGAGAAAGAAGTAAGTGTCTTAGCTGGGATCTGATACTGGCTAAGGCACTCTTTTATTACTTGCTTCAAACAGCATGCCATTACCTTAGCTATTCCCTCCTTGATCTTTTTCCATTGGGACCCCCCCCCCGCCCTGAACCATCCCTCCTTCAAAGAATTTACTGAGGCAGTCTCCAATTTCTTTAAATCTTCCCTCCTGAAATACAGGATCCCTGTTTTAGTGTGTTTTTTCTCTTGCCTAATCCATATGCCAAACCAGACAGTACAGGAATCGCTTGTGTCCAGGAGACTATCCACTGTGATGTCTGCAGTGCTGTCCCTGTTTGTAAATACCAGGTCCAGCACTGCTGCATGTTCCATAACCAGCTGCCTGAGAAATGCCCCTTGTAGGGAGTTGAGGATGGCCCTGCATATTCTTATAGATGCGTCCGGAATGCTTCAGTTTACATCTGGCAAAGAAAGTCCCCCATAATCAATACGCCCCCCTTGCTTGCTATTCTGCCAGTCATCTTCCCCCAAACCTTGTCTAACTCATCCTACTATGTTGGCGTTCTATACACCACCCCCATGCAGATAGAAGCCTCAGTCCCTGCGTCTAAGATGACCCTTAGTACGTGCAGCCTTTCCTTATCTCCCTGGTGTCCCAGCATCTCAGTGGCCTTTATACCTCCCCTCCCATATAAAGCACCCCTCCAACTTTCCTCCTTGTCCTGTCCTTCTGGAACATGGTGTTGCCTGGTATGACCACTTCCTAGCTATGGTTGTCAGTGTACCATGACATCCATTATGGCCACCAGATCTGCCTCCACAATAATTGCTTCAAGGTCAGGAATCTTATTTTCTAGGCTCCTTGAGTTGGCTCATATGGCTCTCCACTCCTTTTGGTCCTCTCTCCCCCTGTTCTGCCTTCCCTTCCTGTTTCCATCCTTCACCCATCCCACTGTTTATTTCCAGGGAGATATACTATTTTCTCTATATTTCAAAAGCTTTCTAAGCCCTGCTGGCAGTGGGAGATAAAATTTGATATAAAAAAAAAGTTTACCAGAAATGACATATTGAGCTGGTAACAGCTAGTTTCTAGATGCATTGATGGTGTGGTGGGGGATAAAAGAGTATACGATACAGAAGGTACAATGGTCAAAAAAATACAATAAGGTGCAGAGTAATTAAAAATATGTTACAGCTAAGCAAGCATAAAATACAGGCAGGTGGATGAGCACATACAAGTTAAGAGTGCAAGGACATACATACAATACAAAACAATAAAATACAGTTGAAGTGCAATACATTGCCAGGTGTGAGCACAAGTCCAGGAGCAGATTAACAATACCCAGACTGTGCTAAAGTGCCCTTGGCCTGTGGAAAAATTGGTTATCCCAGGTGCAGAGGGGTTTGGAAGCATAGGGAAATACCTAGCGCTGAAACCATTCAGGCATTTTTGGCACAAAAAAGGACCTTGTAATCAATCCACCACATAACAGGTAGCTAGCTCAGAACGTATAACATGCAAGTAACATGATTCAAACCACTAGTGAAGGTCAGAAGCCTCACTGTTCCATTCTAAATCAGCAACACGTGATCAAAAGGTACTAAACCAGATGGGAGGAGAGAAGATAAAAGTCTGTAAAAGTTTTTAGATCAAATGAGGCCTAAAAGGAGCTCATCCTGGAAATAGATTTTTTTTTAAATGAAAGATGCAGCCCTGTGTCAGCAGCCCAAGACTACACCCAGAATATGTATTACCCTTTCAACATTAAGCTGTATTGCATCAAGGACAGGGAGCCTATATACTGCAATATGGAAACCTGCCAGTCCAAGCCCACTAGTATCAGCTCCATTTTTCTGGGGTTGAGTAACAGGCAGTTAAATGCATCATTTGTATTGTATGTATCACAAGATAATGACATTTTCTGAAAACACAATCTAGCCCCCACACCACCATCTTGAATTCCATCTTGTCTAATTATCAAAGAACGTCATTTTCTTCCATTGGGACTCCCACATCCTTCTCCATCACCTTTTTTTTCATAGCCTTTCATATACATTTCTCTCAGAATCAAAAATGTTTCTCTTCCATTACGTTTTTTTTTATTTTAATCTATTCCAGATCATGCTTCTCCAGAGGAGGAGCTAATTCATCAGAGCCCCAACCAGCACTCTGTTCTGGTTCTAGATTGACTGTATCTGCTAACATATTTATTGAGGGTGAAACACCCTCTGGAAGTTGAAGGAAAAAATGTGGTTATCAGATTAAATCTACTGTTTTAGGGGATATCTGATTAGATCTTGTACTGGTCTCCTTCATTTCACCTCATTCATCTCAGTTTTGACTATTCTCATCTTGTTTGTTATTTTGTTCCTGAGGATTCTGAGCTTTTTGGAAGGTCCCCTTATACAAATAAAAAATACCTGGCTACCTATTGCAGCTGCACACAACGGGAATATTCCAGTTTACTATTTAATATCACCCCAACAAAACTAGACAATGGGGGTTGCCTCTTAAAAAGGCAGCCTGGGTTGTCATGGGTCACCTGAAAGGAAAATAGCAAGGGAGGGGGAGGGGGAAGGAAAAGCAGAGGTAGAGGAGGGGGGAGCAGGAAAGAGGAGGGGGAATGAGGTCTGGGGGCCAGGCAAACAGATGTTTGACAGGGAAGAGGATAGGCTGGAGGAGTTATGGGAGTAAATAAGGTTCTGCAGAGAGAGAGGAAACCCTCTCTCTCTCTTTCTCTCTCTCTCTGCAGTTCAGAAATTTCTGATCAGCACTAAGGACCTTGCTGTAAAAATTGGGCAGATTTTCCAAAGGTAAGGATCAGGCTCTCAGCCTACAAAATCGGAGTAGCAGAGCAAGTTTTGATATATGTATAACTGTGTATGATTTTCACTATATCATGGTTTTATTTCCCTGCAGAGGAGAATGCTTCATTAGTGAATTGTTATGGTTTTTCAGGCTGGACTATATGTGATTAGGATAAATAAAAAAAAAAAGAGCTGCACAAGAAAAGCCAGGAGTCGTAAGGTTGGCCAGGATTCCAGGTAAGCAGTTCATTTTAATTTTTATACTTCTTTTTATTATGCATTATCATTCTGCTTCATGGTACACATTTTCATTGGTTTAGAATCGTTTAAGTACGTACACTTCATACTTTGTGTATCATTACTGTGCCAGATATTCATAAAAAACAAAGCACATAATTATAATAATCTTTCAATAATATAAAAAAGATTAACTGTGGCAAGTATTTGGCAGGCAACAGGCGTAGTTTTCCCTGTAAAACTATAAAATTAAGTTAACTAAGTCTTTCCTTTCCCACCCCCTCTTCCCCCCTTTCCCTCTTCATTTAAAAAAAACCTACCATCAGTCCTAGGCATCATACATTGGGGTAGGAGCAAACAGGAGAGAAGTTTACATTACATCTTACTATTCCCTGTGGTTCTCAAAAAGTAACACCTTTCTATTAGACCAGAGGCTGTACTATATTATCTTGGTAGAGATCCCATCTTGTTCAATTCGACACAAAGATTTCTATTCGATTCTGGAGACCCAGTGAAATCTGCTCATTCTGTTGGATCTGTGTTATTATTGCTATCCATTCTTCTAGACTGAGGGGAGTTGGTTGACGCCACCTTTTTGTTATAGATTTGTATGCAGAACATAGCAGTATTCGCCAGAGATACCTCTGGGCCCTATCCCGTATACCAGGTGGTGGGATCCCCAGAATTAAGTGATAGGGTTCCAACACTTCCTGAATCCCCAAAACCCCCTTGATAGTTTCCGTGACCCGGGCCCAAAAATTACTTATACCTGGACACTCGAGGAAAACATGCGTTTGTGAGGCTTTCTCCTTGCCACAAACCCTCCAACATCGGGAAACACTCTTCTGTCACCCCAGAGAAGTCGCTGAGGGGACCCAAAAGAATCTCGCCCGCACCTTCCAAACAAACTCTCTCCACGTCGGTGAAGAGGTAGTCGCCCATGTGTCCCTCCAAATCCTTTGCCATTCTGTGTGAGTTATAGGGTGATTGAGCTCCCTCTCCCATTTAGCCTGCACCGATATAGCAATGTTCCCCACTCTATCTATTCTGTACCTATATAAAATTGCTATTGCTTTCTCCCCGCATCTCGAATACCATATTTGTTCAAATGGGGGATCAACCCTAAGCATCCAGGTATTCCTTTCTTGTATCCTCAAGTGTTTGGAAATATAGTCATTAAGTTGATAGAAAAATAATCTGTCCCTTTCTGTCCAGTCAAATTTTGTTTTCGCCTCCTCAAAACTCAGTATCTCATCCCCTCTCATTACTTGCCAGGGGGCCTCCAACCCCTTGTTTATTTGGGTTTTAAACCACCTGTTGTTAAATACAGGTTGTGAGATGAACCACCTATATCTCCAATCAAATTTCTGATGAAAGTCAGCCTTTATTCCCATCTGCCATCCTCTAAGGATGGATTGTGTTGCAAGTGGGGCTGTTTTAAGTGTTTCTTTAAGGTGCTTTGGTGAAAAGAGACTCGCCTGCAGGGGGGTCTGAACCTCTCTTGCCAAATCTATCTGCTTCCACCTAGATTGATAGGTTCTGCTTCCCCATAACAGTGCTAGCCTCATCTGCGAAGCTGACCAGTACTCCCTCAATAAAGGGAGAGCAATGCCTCCCCTGTCTTTGGGAAGCACAAGCCTGGCATAGCTCACCCTAGGCCTTTTGTAGTTCCATAGGTATTTGTTTAGTAGTTTTTGCCATGATAAAAGTTCTTTGGATGTGAGGGGGCAAGGGACACATTGAAATAAGTACAGAAACCGTGGGAGAATATTAATTTTTAAGGTTAGATTCCTTACATAAAATGTTGTTTGTAGAAGGGACCATCTACCCAGGTCTTGCTTTATTTTCTGCACTAATGGCCCATAAATTTGAATATGTAATCTATTAAGGTTCATCGGTATTAGGATCCCCAAGTATCTAATATTTTCCTTTCCCCACTTGATTGGAAACCTTTTTTTGAGCTGTGGTGTAGGTAGGAAATTAAAAATCAAATCTTCCGATTTACTTACGTTAAGGGTAAACCCCGACAGACTGGAAAATCGGTCCACAAGGGTGAAGAGTGCCTGAAGAGACTTCTCTGGGTCAGTTATATACGCAAGGATGTCATCGGCAAAGAGGGCTAGCTTTTGCTCGACCCCTCCTATCATAACGCCCTGCAGGTCCTGGGCTTGTCTCAAGGCCTGGGCCAGGGGCTCAACATAGAATGCGAACAGGAGAGGGGAGAGGGGGCAGCCCTGCCTAGTTCCACGTTGCAATAATAATTTCTCTGAGTTATGGCCATTGGCTTGTATATAGGCTATGGGGCTTCTGTAAAATCTAAAAATAGTCTCCACGAAGGGTACAGGGAACTTAAACTCTAGGAGGACTTCTTTTAGATATCTCCATGTTACTTTGTCGAAGGCTTTTTCTGCATCGAGCCCAAGCAGAATTGCTGGGGTTCGCATTTCGTTAATTTGTTCTATAATGTACGCCGTGCATCTCACATTGCCCTGTGCTTGGCGCCAGGGGACAAATCCACCTTGATCTGGATTTATTAAAAGAGGGGCAAACTCAACTAAACGTTTGGATAAAATTGTAGCCAGTATCTTGTAATCTGTATTTAAAACTGAAATGGGATGGTACGAGGAGCATAGGGACAGGTCCTTACCCTCTTTGGGTATGACGGAGATTATAGCCTCATTCCAGGATGGGGGGATCTCTCCCTTCTCAGAGGTAACAAAAGAGAACACCCTAGACAGTAGAGGCAACAACGGCTCAGTAAAGGTCTTATAGAACTCCCCCGGGAGCCCATCCGTCCCTGGACATTTGCCTGTTTTCAAATTTCCTATAACGGCTGATATCTCCCTGAATGAGATTGGGGCCAGTAACCCAGCTCCTTGTTCTTGGGTTAGGGTGGGTAGATGAAGGGTGGAAAGGAAGCCCTTAATCCTTTCCTCAGGAGGATTTGTTTGCTCTGTGTACAGGCTAGAATAGTAATCTCACAGAGTTTTGGTTATAGCTCTAGTAGTGGTTTGTAGGACGCCTGTATATGGGTGCTTGATCCTTAGTATCATGGCCTTTGCTTTTCTATTTCTTATTTGGGCCGCAATCATCCTGGTAAACTTCGGGCCCCCGTCATAGTGCCTGTGTCATAGATAGACTAGCTTTTGTTCTACTTCATAATCTAGAATATTATTAAGCTGTTTTTTAAGTTTATTCAACTCCCTTGTTCGTGTTTTACAATGTCTTACCACTTGCTCCTCTTCTAATTTTATTATTTTGGCCTCAAGTAGAAGTCTTTCCTTCTCCCCCAGTTTTTTTTTTTTTTTATATGAGGAGATTGCAATGATTTTCCCCCTGACCATTGCCTTGATAGTGTCCCATAGTATTGAGACCGATGTTCCCCGTCGTTCGTTATCCTGCACTGCCTGGGCTATAGCCTTAGAGATTTCCTCCTGAGCCTCCTTGTTCCTAAGTACCGCTAAGTTGAGTCTCCAAAATGTCCTTTTCTTTGGGGCTAGGGAGTGAATTTTGCAAAATATTGGCCTATGGTCAGACAAGGAGAAATCTCCCTGCCAGATTTCCCCAATATTACCCATGTGTTCTCTTTGAGCCATGAGGTAATCTAGACAGGAGTACGAATCGTACGCCTGAGAATAAAAGGTCCACTGGTTATCTGACCCCCTTAAATGTTTCCAAGCATCCTCAAATCCCAATTCCTGCAGCAACTTTTGTACTTTTCTTCCCAGCGCAGACGTTCTACCCTGGGTATGTCCAATCCACTCCCCCTGTTATATCAAGGTTGAGGTCTCCCCCCCAAATCAGGGTGCCCTCCGCCCACTCTGTTAATTTCATAAGAAAATTCTGGTAAACTGCAAATTCTGAGGTTGGGGGAATATACACAGAGGCAAACGATACCGGTTGGCCCTCAACCCGACCCTTAACAAATGCGAACCTACCCTCCTTGTCGATCACTTTATCTATCATTTCAAACGAGGTACCCTTCCTGATCAATATCGCGGTACCCCTTCGCCTTCCCCCTTTATATGATGAGGCAACTACCTGGAAGAAACCCAACTTCTCGAATTTTTTATGTTCAGCATTCGAGAGGTGAGTCTCCTGTAACAATAGAACGTTCGCCCCTTGACGTCTCAACGATTGAAGAACCTTGGTCCGTTTAATAGGATTAGTAAACCCATGCACATTATATGTACATACTACCCAGTTCTGTGTCATCTTATACCATTAAGAATATTTCTCGGATTTTTCCGCAGTCCCTTACCTAACTCTCTCCCATGATAGTTGCCCCATTGTTTCCACAGATTTCTTCCACATAAAACAGCTTCCTCATTTACCTTGCCTTGTTGCACTGCCTTGCCAAACCTAACAAACAATATATAACAAACTACTAACTTTAACGTGCCAAACTGGTGAAACTAAAAAACAATGTACTTCCAAGGTTGGGGGCTATACAAGACTTTGTTAGCCCTTATGTTCTCCTATAAAGGAAGAACGGGGGGAGAGTTTACCTTACCGTTTCTGGGGGCCCCCCTAGAGCCTGACTAGTACTAGGCTCCTTTTGGGTGTACCTTAAAATAAGGTCAATGCCAATTCTGAGCTGGGCAGATCCAGCTTTTGCCTCAAGGGCTTCTCTTAAATCTTTGAGAAAATCTCAAGTCCTGTCTTTAGCACCCCTAGCTCCATATTTACTTCCCCTTTTATATAAAAAATTGAGGAGCTTTATGCCCCACCTCCTTTACTTTCCAGAATACTTTCGTCTGGAGCCAGAGGAGGGAAAGAAGGGGAGGAGAGGGGAAGGGGAGGCAGGTGGTCAGCATCCAGTAGCGGTAATCTATGCCGCTTACTCTGGAACAGACCCATGTTATGAGTTGGAATAGGGGGGGGGTAGCTCTTCCAGCAATCCTAGAGGAGGAGGACAAAAAAGAGAAAATTTAAAGAAACACCCTATATAAAGTCATGACTTTATATAGGATGCATTATCTCCATCAGCTCTGAGTGCATCTCTTTTCTGATTACCCCTAACTTCCTGGGGAACACCTGCTGGATGGAAGGTTCCCGATTTCCTTCTGCCTGGCTTCGCCTGTCTTTCACCATGATCCCATGCTTTCCCAAGGCCTCCACAGCTTCTTCGACCGAGGTGTAGGTCTTTGTCCCCTCCTCCCAAAAAACCCTCAGCCTTGCAGGATAAGGTGTATGGAAGCGCACTGACCTCTCCTTAAGAGCTCTCAAAATAGGCAAGTACTTTACTCTCTCTGCCTGTATTTCCATAGGATAATCATGGTCTATGCACAATCTGTGTGTGAGGTATTTAATCTCCTTCCTTGCCCAGGCGCGCCTTAGAATCTCTTCCTTGACAGAAAAAGAGTTCAGCTTGAAAACTATGGATCGAGGTCGTGCAGAGGGATCAGATGGCTTCAGCTGGAGCGCTCGGTGTGCTCTTTCTATATGAAACACCAGGGAGTGGGGAGGTCTAATATGTCTTTCAGCAGGTTCTAAAGAAAAGAGGCTAAAGGAGCTTCTTCGGATTCCTTTGGGAGACCATACAGTTTGAGATTCTCTCTCCGGGAGCGCCCCTCAAGGTCCAGACATTTTGCCCTTAGGGTTTTGGTTTGTTGTAATAAAAAATGCATAACCTTGGTTGTCTGAGTAGCAGTGTCCTCTGTCTCAGAAAGCCTCTCCTCTAATTGACTAACCCGGTTCTCGAAAGCCGATAGCTGCTGTTGGACTGCTCAGAACTCCTGTTTATTTTCCCATCTCGATTCTGTTATCTCGTGGAGGAGCCTCTCAAATCTGGACTGAGATAATTGCTCCGCTTCCCTGTCTGTATCATAATCTGGGAAGCGCTGGCCTTGTGGTGAGGTCGCCCTACTAGAAGGGTCTGGCTTCGATCTGACTGCATCCTTGCTGCTAGCTTTGCCATCGTGATGGGATTTACCTCTACTTGCTTGCTGAGGTTGTCCTCCTGGATTTTTGGACATTTTGGCTGGGTTTTGAGGAATTTCTAGGGGTTTTTTAGTCTGCCCAGCTCAGAGCGTCACGGATTAGGCTCTCATCGATACCGTGACGTCACCAGAAGTCCCAGGTAAGCAGTTCAGTTCAGTTTTATTGATCGGTAAGTACACCATTACAATATGCTAAAAACATTACAATTTCTCATATATCATCCCATATATAAGAAACAATCCATAGTGTGCTCAGATCCCGGATCATCTTTCACCCAAATTAGGTTCTAGAGTATCTGGGTACTTATGAAATATAGAGTATAAATATAAAATACAAGTCCATATATCATACTATATTAATCCTATATAAATATGCTACTAATATAAATATAAAAGGAAAAAAAAACAGTAGAAAGTATTAAAGTGCTTGATGAATTAGAGATTTTATCTTATCTATCATATACTTTTATTAACAACTTAAAAGCTGCTAGTTTTAACCCTTTTAAATTTCCATCCCAAGAGTAATTCTCAGAGGCAGGGGGATGTTTTCTTTGTACTTCATCAGTTGATAAAAAAAACTTTGAGGCCATCTTTGCCTCCTTTAATGTATGAGGGTGTAAAAGCACAAATAATGGATCGTATTCTGCATTTGCATATTTAATGAGGAAGTTATTTAACAAATTAAACCGTAAGGTTTTATATAAGGGACACTGGAACACAATATGGTAAAGATTTTCTTCAAAGCCCCTGTTACTACTACATAATTCAGGGCATGAGTTGAGAAAAGTGTTTTTATTAAAAAATACATATTTGGAGCAGATAATTCCCATCCTTGTCCAAGTAATCATTTTTCTATCTAGGGGGTCAAAGGTAACGTTAAATAATTCTCCAAAAATGCATCAGTCTTGTTTTGGGCTAGCTAAATAGCCTGGCGTTGAGCTCTAAGGAGATCCATTTGTTTTTCTTGGGCGGACCTAAGTATTTTCTTTTTAGCAAGTTCCTTAAATAAGGGAAATATCGTAATTGATTTCTCCCAATCTGACCAGAGATGGTATATGGCAATTCTTTCCAGAGTACTCTGAATATTTTTAACCCTCAGTGATCTAAAGTTTTGTTTTTGCCAGAAAATCTTTTCTTTCAAGCACAATAAAGGCAAACAATTAGCCTGATGATTAATAATTTTTAACCAATAACCCATCATACGTATATCAATTATTGTAGCGATGGGAACTTTTCCCAATTCAGCCCTGACTATGACACTGGATGTAGATAGTGGGACCTGTAATAAAGATTTATAAAAAAAAAGGAGAGGCGAGTTTCCAGCCATGAAGGAGAGTTTGTACCCCAGACATCTGCTCCATATGTAAGGATGGGGTTGATTTTAGCCTCACCTGCAACTAATGCTGGTGGGACTGACTGACCAGCATATTTCATGTTGAAACATAACAAAGCTTTAGCAATCAATTTTGCCCTTACCACTTAGTCCCTCCAATGCTCTGTCCATGTTCTATTTGAGGTGAACTTTACATCTAAATATGTATAAGAAGTTACACCCTCAATAGATTCATTATTTAAGTAAAACCTTGATTTCTTTCTTTGTCTCTGATGTGAGCCAAAGATCATAAACTTAGTTTTCTTCATGTTTATTATTAAATCTAATTGTTTATATTTAATGTTGAGTTGATTTAATTTATTTTGCAGACCTTGATTGGATAAAGCAAGAATAATTAAATTGTCTGCATAGGCAAGACTATGAGCTGGTAAGTTCTTAATTTTAGGGGAGTCAAGACTGAATACGTCCCTATAAGTCATAAGAGAATCAATATACAAGCTGAATAAAAGGGGAGCCAAAAGGCATCCCTGTTTGACTCCTGGTGTTGTTCTGAAGTAATCAATAATATTTATCCTTGTTGTCATATCTAACAGCCAAAGTTGTATATGAGTATAACATATGAATTGGGGCCAGCAGGTTCAAAGGTAAATGTTTTTCTATTAATATCTCCCATAATTTGACTCTGTTTACAGAGTCAAATGCCGCCGAGAAATTGACAAATAGACCATACAGCTTCATTCTATGAAATGAGCTATATTTTTCTATCAAATGTGCAAGAATACAAATAGTGTCTATTGTTGAAAAATCCTTGAGAAAGCCGGCTTGAAACATAGATAATGGGGAGCTTACCAATGACCAATATTGTAGTTTTTATAATAGTATTTTAGCAAAGATTTTTCCGCTAATATCAATAAGGCTGATTGGGTGATAGTTAGATGGAGATTGAAACTGTTCTTTTTTATGAATTGATACTATTATGTTTCTTGTCTAAGAAGGAGGTATAAATCTCTCTCTCTTAAACATGTATTAAAAAGGTTTGTGAAAAAAACTACCCAGTAATTCAAATGTGCTTTATAAACTTCTCCGGGAATCAGGTGCTTTGTTATTTGAGAGGTTCACAATAGCATCTTCTACCTCCCCAAAGGTAAACACTAAAGGCAGGATTCACAAAGAAGATGTACCTGGCGCATCTCAGATGCTCCGGCGCAAGTCAGATGCACTAAGCCCAGGCAGTGGCATTCACAAAGGGATGTGCCTTGCCAAGCAACAAGTGCAATACCACTGTGAATCACCACAGGACACAACAGCGCATCCGCAGAAGTGCAGGCACATACAGAGATGCCCCAGGGCAGGCAGGCAGCCCTGCAGCCACACAGAGGAGCCAGCAGAACAACTGGAGCAAAACAGCAGGGCAGGAGGAGTGAACACAGAGCTGACACAAACAGACCCACGGACACAGGTGTACAGTAAAACACGCTTATAAAACGTAATGGCCATAGAAACTGTACAGATCAAATGCCAGAAAAAGAACATCATCAACAACAACATCAACAACGACATCCACAGAAGGGGATGAGGAGGAGCAGGGACAGGTAGGAGGATGGGAAAAGGGACAGAAACAGGGAAGAGGGTAGGGCAACTACTTACACAGGAAGGCCCCCAGTTGGTGGCAAGGGGACACTAGCGGCACCATGCTCTGCCACGCAGCACCCTGGCATGGCCCGGAAGGTGCAGTACGACCTCACACAGGGCAGCTGACAGGTGCTGAACAGTCTGAATAAGAGGGTGCAGGGCCGCCTGGATGACCACATGGATCCTCTGGTCCACATCCGCTGGCACAGTGCCACCACCATCACCACCCGGTGCAGCACGTCAATCATGGACACCTACAGAAAACGACAGAAGGAACACACACTGAGGGCCAGAATGTGGAACACAACCCCGCCCACCAAGGCCCGCACAACACCAGAAAGACTGCAACCATGTAAAGCGGTACTCACTCACCCCTGGAGGGGCACCAGGCCTGGCATCCATGTATCGGCGATGACGCAAATCAGTAGCATCTGCGGCACATTGTCTGGCCCCTGGACCAGCAAAACACAACACAAAGCACCATGAGTGAACACTGCCACAGTGCAGGATGCAACTCCCCAGCCACCCCACCCTGCCGGCATGTGGCCATGCAGCAAACAGTGATGCCAGTGTCCGAGGCACCCGGTGTAGGTGGACGCACACAACCATGCCCATCCCCCCAACAGCAGGGCAAAGCAGCACAGGAGCACCATGGGGGCAGAGATAGACACACACAGCATATGCCACAGAAGGATACAGCTGGTGAACACCTACCTGACTGTGGCAGTGCACCTCTGTGTACATGGTGCTGCAGTTGTGCCAGCCTCTCCGGGTCCCACCTCTGGAGGTCATCATAGCAATGCCTGCACTTCTCACCATTCGTGGCATGCCAGTATGCTGCACAATCCGTGAAGCAATGGTGGCCCACACCCTGGCTATGGGCTCATGGAGGTCCTCCTGTCCAAACAGGAGGCCCTCCACAGCCATGACCTGTGCCACTAGGTGTTACAGCTCCAAATGTGACCAGTTCATGGCCCTAGGCACCATTGTCCCAGCTCCAGGCATCCTACACTGTGTATATACAGTGGCAAGGTGCAATCGGGGAATGCACTGTCCACCGACCATTATGTGCCACGTGCAACAGTGATACATGTGCATCACACTGTGCACTGAACATGAAGCGCTATTGGCCGCTGCCGACAGAACCGTGCATGCACACGCCACCACGCAATGGCACCATACGGCAAGGACATGATCGCCCATGTGCTGTGTGCGTGCTGGTGCCATGTTGTGCACGGCATATACCAGTAACATGTACCTTGCATAGTGTGCGATCTGTGGGGAGGGACAGACATTGCAGCCTGGGCGGCGCATTGAGGGACAAGCTGTGTAATACGGTACATGGCACTGTGATTGTCAAGCACGCTATGGTGCACCGGACAATGGCGTAACAGCGCATAACAGAATATGTACCGTACAATGCATGCATGGGGGATGCGCTGTGTGGACAGACCAAAGCCATGCAGATGCACCACCCAGACCACGCATGCACTGGCAATGTGCCGTACTGTCGATGGCGCATCACACAGATGCCCTGTGCAAAGTGAGATGAGCTGGGAACAATTATGCAATTCAGACAGAATGCGCCCCCAAACAGCCTCATCATCCATGCATGGGCATCTCAGCTGATTAGCATCTCATTAACAGGTGCTCAGGCCTCATTTGCATGCCCTGATCCATAAATGTTCCCAATTCAGCAGGCTGAGACCACGGTACTGAGAGGAGTCAGCGCCTACAGGGTGAGTACACTGCCACAGTCACAGACTACAGCACACACTGGTGGGCCTGCAGCGGAGTGTGCACAGCTGATGGTGCCCCAGTACACCGCATGTGGGACCAGACCACCATCAGGTGGTCACCACAGCAACACGTGATGTACTACCACAGGGACGTATCCATGGGGCGACATAGGACAGGTCCCTGCCGAGGCCACAGCGGAGGACCATGTCACTGGTACACACACAGCACAGCAGGTGCCAGGCACCACTGCACAATGGATGGCAGTGTGCCATGGTGGTGAACTGCAGAGGGGGTGCAGTGTGTATGGAGGACATCACATAGTACACATGGACACAGAGATGTGGACTGCACTGTGAGGTGCATGCAGCGCCATGACACATGTATGTATGCTGCACAGTGCAAAACCTGTGCAGGCACAGTGTCATCATTACCAGCACGCACACCACCACTGTGCAAACACTGCGTGCCACCACATGGCAGTCCCCCTCTGCCCTGCAGCCAACACAGTGGTAGCACCCAGGTATGATGGTGCACCATGGTGGTGGGACACACACAGCAGGGGTATTGGGACACACACACACACGGTGGGCGGGTCAGTGTCACACACCCTGTGGTGGCTACATGATACCCCTGCTGCATCCTGGGTGCCATGTGTGGCACGTGCACTGTCCCTCATGGACCGCACACCATGGTGCATGTCCACCTGTGCCAGGCAGCCCATGCATGGACCACGGCACAGGCCACTGGCACAACAGACCATGGTGAGCCTGCAGACAGTGGGAGCTTGGTGCGGGACTGTGTGTACATCTAGGTGGGTCTGACACAGGGTTGCTTCTACCCACAGTGTATAGAATGTCCAAGGAGTCAGGTGCCGCCATCAGACGGTGACCAAACTTCACACGGGATGAGGAGAGGGCACTCATTGAGGCATGCCATCTAAGCCTGGATGTACTCACTGACAGGGGTGGCAGCAGGACGGTGCATGCAGTGGGCTGGGAGGAGGTGGTCTGGCATGTGAACACAGTCACACCATACAACCGCACAGTGCAGGAGTGCAGGAAGCATTGGAATGACGGGCGACGGAGGGCCAAGGAAAGGGTGGCCAGCATCCATGCCTCCCTGAGGTGGACAGGGGGTGGACCTGGCTTGGTGGCACTGCTGAGCCCCAATGAGGCCCTTCTAGCCACCAGTGTGTCAGGGACGTCCTTACATGGTGTCCCTGGGGGTGGCTTCCAGATGGGGGGCAGCCCGTCGCAGCATAGTGAGTAGCTGTGCACCCTGTCCGCACCTGCCATGGACAGGCATGCATACCTGGCAGTGTGTGGCTGACTGTGCATTGTGCCATGTGCATCCTGTACATTAACCATGTCTCCCTTTCTGTCTTCCACAGCTCCATCGTGACTCCATGACATGGCCGTGGCTGATGGTGCAGCCCCCATAGGCAATGATGCGGGCCCACCCCTTGGGGCCATTGACAGTGATGTGGTCGTGTCCATGCTCCACACACCACCGGTCACGGCACCTGTAGTGGAGGGCCCTGCAAAGCTCTCCACCAGCAATGGCGGTACTGCAGGTGGGTACATCACATGGTTGTGGGGCCTGGCTGGGTTGTCTGATGGTGACCCAGAGGATGTGGTGGACATAGCGGATGCACTCATCATGCTAGCCAGTGGCATGCAGGGTGAGGGCATTAGCACAACACCTGTTCCACCGTCAGCAGCGCCACTGCCATGGGCGACTGCAGTGCACACAGCACGGGGCCGCCTGTGCATGGGACCCTGGGTGCCAACAGCATCCCCACTGTACTGGACACTGGTGCAGTGGTGGCATGTATGCCTGTGGCTGTGTGTGCCATGCCCCCTGCACCGCTGCCCAACACAGTGCTGGCAGCATCAGTGGCATCCAGACAGGGCACCAGTGGGCATGCACCCACTACAGTGGGACTACAGGAGGACATGCACCGACAGCAGGTAACTGTGCCCAGCCATGATACACACACAGCACAGCCTAAAAAGGGTGCATCCACCACCAGTGGATGATCCTGGTGAGGCTGCCCATTCCCTGTTTCAGCGGCACCGCCCACATGCCGCATTGCCTGCTAGTGACATGGGTGTCTACCTTGACCTGTTGCGGGCAACTGTGGACAGTCAGGAGGCACTCTGGGCAGAGTTCCATAGCCATTGGGCTGTCATGATCCAGGAGCATAAGTCCGTGGCAGCGTGGCATGTTCAGATGCTGGCTGAGACACACCTCATGTGGATGGGCATGACTGCAGCCATGGAGTGGATTGCAGCCACTGTGGAAGCAGTGGCTGCATCCACAGCATGCATCCAGTTGGATGCCCAGGAGCACATCCCAGACACCCCTTTGACGGGACCAGGTGGGCCCCCTGCTGCTGACCCCGTTGCCACTGACATCCACCCCCACCGTCCATGGCTCAGCCGGGGGGCATGGTTTGGCCACCCCACTGAGCACCCATTCATGGTCTCAGTGCAGCACCCCTATGGGGTTCCTGGGGACACCTCTTGTGGCTGGTGGTGGCACCCCGATCACCAGCTGCCATAGCAGAGGCCGCCTACGTGTCCATGGTGGTTGTGGGGCAGCCCTGTGATGTCCATGCCCAGGGGTCTGTGGTGGTGGGTGGCATGGTCGTGCCCACTGGCCACCCTGCAGGTGGTGCCAGTGCCACTGTGCGTGGTGGTCTCCAGCCACATGGTGGTCCTGGCACACCCCCGTGTCACCTGTGCTTGTGCACGTGTGTGTGTGTGTGTGTGTGTGTGTGTGTGTGTGTGTGTGTGTGTGCTGCAGTCGTGCCATGTGTCATGGGTATGATGAATGTGTTACGGTGCATGCAGTGCCCATGTGCTGGCTGCAGTACACACTGACCCATGATGGTGTGGGCGTGGCCTGTGTGGTTCTGGTGTGGTGCATGCAGTGTGTGTGTGTGTGTGTCCCACCATGTGCATGTGCCCGCATGTACACCCCAGTGTGGTATATGGTGCCTGCCTTGCCCCTGCCATGTTGTCCCTACACTGTGATGCCCACACCTGCACAAGTACCAACCTGCATACTCACCTGCGTGTCCCGAAGTGTTCCTCCACCACTCTGCTGCGGTATGCCCATGTCCTGGCCGCCAGCCTTGGATCCCTGCACCCGTGTCTGTCGTTGGCTCCATGTTCCTCCGGGTGTGTCCCTGCTGCACCCTCCCCGCCCCTCCTCCTCCCCGGAACTGTTGCCATCGCTGGTCTTGGCAGGTATCTGATGGTCTTGGGCCATGTTGTGTAGCATACAACAGGCCAAGAATATGCCACAGGCTTTCTCATGGCTGTACTATAGGGCACCGCCTGACCGGCACAGGCACCAGAAACACATCTTCAGCATGCCAAAGACATGCTCGACGATGGCGAATATTGCAGTATGTGCCTCACTGTAGCATTCCACTGCCACTGTTCTGGGTCATCAGAAGGGGGTGAGGAGCCAAGGATGCAATGGGTATGCAGCATCACCTGTGGGGGTAGATGTGTCTCCATTAGTTAATGGTATTACATTGTGGCATGTGACCCGACCCCATCTCACCCTGTGTTGTGCACCCCATCCTGCCTCCCCGCCCATGCTGCTGCATGCCTGGCAGTCCTGCTTCTCCTGCCCCTGCTTCCCCCTGTCCATCCAATGGTGCACATCGGGACCATGCCACCCTGCTGCTACCCCAGCACTGTTCCACATCCCTGCTGGCCCAGTGCCCCCAAGCCTGTGGTCTCCCACCCACAGCCTGCCCCAGGTGTCCCGGGCATGGTGGCCCCCCGGGCTGGTGGCGCACGATCAAAAGTACCTAACAGGTGTCCAGTTTGGATGTCCCCAGCCTCGAACCTTGCACAGAGCACCATCTGGTGCCATATGTATGCATCATGTGTGCTCTCAGGGTGTGTGGCGCAGAGATTGGTGATGCACCCTGTGGCATCACACACCACCTGGCTGTTCACTGAATGGTACCCCTTCCGGTTCACGTATGAGGCACCCTCCTCACTAGGTGGTGTGCATATTTCCACATGGGTGCAGTCAATGGCCCCTATGACACCTGGCATGTGTGCCACCCTATAGAACCCCTGCATGGCTTCTGTCTGCTCTGCCTGTGTGCTGGGGAATCTGATCTATTCCTAAGCATGTGATAGCAGTACGGTGAGGAAATGTGTGAGGAGGTGGGACGTTGAGGCCTGTGATATGCCAATGGTGTCCCCTGTTGGCCTCTGGAAGGTTCCTGTGGTGAGCAAGCACATGACCGTTGTCACTTTGGTCTCTACCGTGGAGGTGTGTCCTCATGCAGTGGGTGCCTGCATCACATCATGGCACAGCTCACATAGCTGCTTCAGCATAGCCCTGTTGAGGCGGTATCACCTGACTGTCTCCACCTCTGTCAGCTGCTCGAAGGACAGCCGGGCCCAGTACAACCGTGGGGCCGGCCGCCTATGATTACTTCTGGTGCCCTGCCTCCTCCTCCTCACTGGGGCACCAGCAATGGTGATTGCTGCTGGGTTCATCCCCTCTGTTGCTGTAGCCCTGTGGTGTGGCTTGCTGTCTGTGCCTCTCTCTCTACTATGACTTCCCCTCTGTGTGAGTCCTGCTGTTGTCGTTCCATTGACAGCCTGCTGGTGTGCTGGACGTAAGTCTCCTTCTTTTGTACTTATCTTTTTAGGGTGCATCCTGGCTTTGTGCTGGGTTGCTCCATTGCTGCTCCTGGTTTGCTCTGTGGATAGGGATGTCAGTGTCGCCGGGTACACCCCATGTACATGCACCGCCGTCATTCGTTGCACCTATGACGCATTTCTTTCAGTGCAGGGCATCTCATTTGTACCGGTACTTCCTCTCTGCCTGAATCACCTTCTGGCACATTTCTGACTTGTGCCGGTGCATTGAGATGCACCAGGTGCATCTGTTTTGGGAATCCTGCCCTAAAGGTATATATCCCCCCCTCCTACTATAGCTGTCTACCATTTCTTCCCCGGTATTAGAATGTTTATTAAATAATGAGTTATAGTATGTTATCCAGATTTCTTTAGGAATGTATATCGGCAGTTCTGAGTTCTGGTTATTAACTCCCTTAGATACTAGAGTCCAAAAGAGCTTAGCATCACCCTCCTTAATGGCTTGATACATTACTTCCCACTGTTTATGTGTGAACTCATTTTTTTTTTGGACAAGAAATTTTTTATAATCACCTCGAGCTTTGTTTAACTTTGAGATTGCCCTCTTAGTCGGATTTTTTTTGGTTTGCCTAACAAGCCTCGCTAGGTTCCCTTTTTCAATCATACAATGGCCGTCAAACCAAGACACTGACTTAGGCTTACTGGTATTAGTGCAATAGATCTCTGTATTAATTTGTTGGTATCCTAAATTCAGTAGCTGATTAGCTTGCTCACTTTTAAGATCAATCTGTACTCTGTAATATAGGTGAGCAAAGCTGGGGGAATATATAAGATTTGATACTCCATTCATAGTCTTATTTTTCAGCCTTAACCTCCTTTTCCCTCGAATCTCAAGCTCTGCCATAGGCTTATTTAGAGAAATTACTATCAGAGTTCCTAAAGTCCAGCAAAATTGCTGCATGATCACTTTCTGTTCGCATAACCACCTCCAATCTCTTAAAAGAATGGTAACTGAGGGGGTGAGCATAGAATAAAATCAATCACGCTCCTACCTAATGGGGAAAAAAGTACTTTCCCCATGCTGATCCCCCTCCAGTCTCCCATTAAGGATCAAAAAATTATTATCCATGATAGAAGTTTGAAAACATCTCCCTGCCTCATTAACAGTCATGTCTGTCATTTTTCTTTGTTCCAGCTCTCACATATATAGTGATATTTGCAATCAGAACTATACAAGAATCCCAATTGACTACTACCATGAGTATTTTGGGAGTGGGTGAATGGCTTTTTAATACCCTTAATCCATCCCTGATTTTTATCAGAGTTACCAAACCTCCTTTATTTCTCCCATGCATTTGTCCTTTAATTGCAGGGGCAAAGTTTGATTCATAGCCATTCAAGTAGGGCTGTGTTAAGGCCCATGTCTCCTGGAGAATGATGGCTTCATGTCTAGAAATGAAGGTAACCCATTGAGGGTCTGCAAATTTATTATGAAGTCCTGCTATATTCCAATTAAGAATATTGTAAGCAGAATTACTTATTAACCCCCAGTCCTGATCTAACAGAGTGTCAGTATCTTGACTTTCAAATGGTTGTAGTCATGACTGAGTAATTCTAGATTGTGCTAGTATGTCCCACTCATTTAATTCTGCCAAGTAAATACCCACCTCATCCAACATATGTCTATTCTCTAAAAATAGTACCAATAATTGTGCAGAGCAAATAAGACAGTTTATCTGAGTACCCTCTTTACCCTTCATAACTCTTTCCGCCTGAACTAATTCGGCGGGGAGTATTTGAGTTTTGATAATGGCTGAGAGAATTGTCCTCAAAAGGGTTGATAAATTGACAATGGTTTCTCCCTCCAATGTTTCTATCCCAAAGATGGAAAATATAGAAGATTCAGGGGATACTCCAAACTCCCAATTCAGCAGTGCAAGGGTAGAATTAAATTTATCATGTGTTAACATGTTTCCTGGTTTTATCCCATTATAGGTGTTTTTCCAAATTGTGGCCCAAGTAACCGGCATTGATAACAGCATTCCCAATGAATTTACCGAACCTTGTTTTGCCCAAACTTGTTTTGCCATGTCCATATTGGGAAGCATGAAATAAACTGAGTTGGAAGAGTTGGATATATCCCTAGTTACCATATTGAGTGCATCTGCAACTGCTGGTAGCCCCAGTTCAGCTCTTAACATACTGTATGTGCTATCAAATTAGTCAATGATACATTAGTTTCGTAGTTTTTATAATACATCTGATCTAGTTTAAAAACTACTTCCTTACCCGTGCATACTAAATTACAGTATATGCTTCAGGTTGTTTGCTATCAGAATTAATATCATCCATAAATAACAATGGGTTAAATCCAGCATCTTTATTAAGCTGATCTCTCTTGATTAAATTCTCTGAGGGAATTGTCCTTTGTTCGAGGATGGGGTTACACATCCCCTTTCCTTCTTCTTTAATGGTGACTAATTCCTCTGCTGTGGACTTATTTATTACTTCAGTGTTTCCCCTATTCAATGGGTGAAACTTTTCTTTGACTACCTGTATCCCTCCTTCGGTAGTATGACCATTAGTCTTTACTGTATTTAAAGGTCCCACTTTGATATTTTCATTTTTTTGAGTTTTATTATTCTGTTTCCTAGATTTATTAATCTTGGATTTTCTATTCAATTTAATCCCCTTTTTTCCTATTTAGCCCATCTCTCTGTTTGCCTTTTCTGCCTTTTGGAGACTCGGGAATAATTAAGGAAGAGAATGATAAATTATGCTTTGATTTATGGGCCTCAATTTTTCCAGCTAACTGTGAAATGTGTTGTTCGAGTGAGGAGAACCTCTGTATGCAAAAGCATGAGAGGTTTTCCCAGGGTTGCTTTGATACCATTATAGGCCTCCTGTAAAACAACCTTAGACATCACCGGGTGAGCAAGGGCCTTAATTGTATATTTCAATATAGTATCAGGGCATTGGGCAAAAAAATCCTGATCTAACTGGATATTCTGTACCTCTGTATCCATTCTTTCAAATATCTCATCCAGAGATCCATTTAGAGTTACATGCAAAGGTTCTTCAAGATCCACTGTAGAGCTTCCAGCCTCTTTTGGTATCTCCAATGGGCTGAATAAGTTCATACCAGATGGGAAACATGAGATACCGTCATCCTTCATTACATAGGCCCCTTGGTTTACCTCATGACTTCAATGGGGGGATTCTAAATCCCCTACCCAGTCATGTTGAAAAAAGGTCCCCGAGTAATCAATTATATTTACTTGCTCCCTCGGGGAAGCCTTTGCTTGATCGCCTAAACAGCATAAAGGAAGTGGACTATTTATTTTTATGGCTTCCTGAGAATTATTTTTTCTTTTTTTTTTAAAGTCAGTGATGAGCTGATGTATTAGAAAAGTTGAGTGAGTTTTTAATTACCTCCCTATCAGAGATTATAGGTCTGTTATTAGGGATAATTGATAAGTTTTGTTTTTCCTCAAGCACTTCATTTATATGCTCTTCTCTTTCGCTGAAATCATTCTCCAGTAATTTTATCATAACATCTTGATTTGTATTATCTAAGCTATCCAAGAGTAACATGCCCTGATTCATGGCAGTCTCCTTTACAGAGTTTTGGTTTCTGCACTTAAGCTCTGGATTATATCCAGATGCATCGGATCTGTAGTCATAAGCAAGTTCCTCCTTTATAAAGCGAGGAAAAGAAGAGAATGGAGTAGTTCCTTCAGATTCTTTAGGGGTCGAGGCCGTAATAACCAGCTCATGAGTATAAACACAACAATTGCTCTTGGCCCTAAGATTAACATTTTGATTACCATTTTGTAATTGTTTCCCTTTGTTCTTTCCCTTAGTGGTCTTATTCACCACCTTACCACTGCAAGTATACGTGGGGTTAGTTAGGATAATGAACAGTCAATAACCAAGTCCTCAAAAAAAAAAGGGGGGTGGGGAATTGTATTATAATCTAATAAACTAATAATCTCTCACCCTATTTGTCAATTTGAATCTGAACAATCTAAGCACTCTAAACAATCTTCATATCTTCATATCTTATAAAAAACTGCAGAATCTGCACAGTTTTAGCATGCAAAGAAAAAAGGAAAAGATATAATGTGATACACAAACTCAGTCTCAAGTTCAGGTTCAGACTCAGGTGGCTGGAAATAACAATTGGGTTTAAGAGGGTTTAGTTCAATCTCGTATCTGCCAGAGATACCTCTCTAATAGTCAAATTTCACTTAAACTCCTCCAGTGCATAACCAGAGACCCCTTGGGTATATCTTAGCCCTCTAGGTGAATCTCAACAGGAGATATGTAAAAAGCTCTTTTTACATATACTGCATATACTGTATCCAAGACGTCTCCTGTGAATCCTAAGAACTCCAAATAAGAGCAGGAGAAAGTATCCTTAGATCAGATTTATCAGAATTTATCAGAGTCTTTTCATAAACCCCTGGTTCTTAACTCTGTACACCAAAGTAGAGATCTATCTGGGAGCTCCTCTTGCCTCTTCACCACCACTGTATCGTCTGTAGCAACTAAAAGCTTAAAAAGAGAGATGGGCACCCTAAAACAACGATACAGAAGAGGGAACTTAGTAAAATCTTACAGTATCAATAAAAATACATTGCATAAAAGTTATTTTCAAGAACCCCAAAAATAAAATATAACACCTTGCATGTGATTTTAACTAGCAGTATCTGGAGAATAAATCTAGCAGGTCTAGTATAAAAACTTTAATTAAAACTTACTTAGCTATCCTTGCCACAAGAACCAAAAGATAATAAGTTTTGCAAATACAGCTTCCCAAAAGCCAGGGGAAGAGAGAGTGCTATGTGTTTCTACTGCAAGCGATTTTCAAATCTTGTGGTGCTCACACTATATAAATGAAGAAAAAGAAAAAAGAAGTGACTCAGTGATCAAAACTCTAGCACTATTCAAGTATTAATCCAACAAATACTAGAACAAAAAAAAAAAAGCGACAGAAAACAAACTCTAATACCTTGCACGACTAGAAGCCAGAAGTATCTTCTCAGGACTGCATTTAAACAGGAACCAGAGGCACAGTATAACTGAATGCCAACTATGCTGCTCTCTCTGAGCTAAACCCTCCTCAACTGCTTTCGTGGAGGTACACGCATGCACCTTAAATCCTCTAATGACACTTGAGGTAATCTGCCAATCCCTTTCTAGCTATTGCGAGTGGCGCGAAAAGTCAAACAAAAAGAAAATAAAAAAAAAACTAAATATACAATCCCCATGATAGAACTGCGCTAG
Source organism: Neoceratodus forsteri (assembly GCA_016271365.2). Taxonomy (NCBI): domain Eukaryota; kingdom Metazoa; phylum Chordata; order Ceratodontiformes; family Ceratodontidae; genus Neoceratodus; species Neoceratodus forsteri. The sequence continues at coordinate 996,163,489 of CM057458.1, read as the reverse complement.
AGACTAGAGATTTACTAGAGATTTACACCCACAGATCTCATGTCCACAGCCTCAGCATAAAGATTTTAAGTGACCCCCTCCCTCTTATTTTTAAATATGGGAATATATACAGAAAACAGATCCCAATTAGACCCCCAAATATAAAAGATCTCCAGTGTAAAAGCACAAACACAAACACTGTTAAAATACAATAAAACAGTAAAAATTGTGGTTTTATTTGGTTTCTTCAGTCCCACACTGAGTCTTTTCGGGCTCCACTCTCTCTCTCCCTTTCTCTCACTTTTCCTCAGCAGAGCAAAGTCAGTCCACTTTCCGTTTTCCGTTTTCGATTCACCACTCTGCTTTTCAATTCTCCGGTTCACAGGGTAGCCGTGAATGGTGCAGCTCCACAAACTTCAGGCCTTTCCGAGGGACCCCTTTTCTCCCATAATCCAGCGCCACCAAATGCGTTCCTCCTACAGGGAGACAAGGAACAGCCTGAGGCCACACACCAACCAAGGAGACAGAAGAAATACTGGAAAGACATGCAGTTAAAAAAACTGTGGCATACCTTTCATAAATTAAATATAAGCTTACAACACGTCCTGCTCTGGGGCTTCTCCTAAGCACCCACAGCATGCAGTCTCCTCTTGTTTCCACACGCAGCCACCCAGGTAAGGTAAGAAAAGCCGTAGGTGCAAAATGGTGCGAATACTATCCAGTATAACAGTGTTACTCTTACTACTGATTATCGCCTGTGTTTTGTACCAAGGGGTGTAGCACTTTACAAAGACAGACTTCCTCCCATGTGCCAGCAGAAACAGACCACCCGGTCTATCTAAGTCCAGGTAAAGAAGGTAAGTGATGAGGGTTTTTGGTGGTCTCCTGGTGCAGCAGAGGAGCAGTGTGCTACCGGATGCCATGGGAGGGGGGAGCAGCCATGTGGCATGTGAGTAGGCTGTGAGTGTCCTTGGACGCAGCTAGCAGAAACGGTGCTTTAGGAGACATGTGGGAAAAGGGGCATTTGCTAATGAGATGGGGGGGGGTTCTTTTTAGCATGCCTGTTTTGTTTTCTGCATGTTATTCCCAGATTCTTGGTGGTACGTGTGTGAGCAGCATGAGGATGCCCTGGAGTTTTCTGTGGTTGGGAACAGCCGGCAAGGAGGTGCACATATGACTGGGCTAGGCCCAGAAGGGGAGGGCAACAATGGCTGGATGCAGTGAGGTAGCAGGGGAGGCTACCAGTGGGCCTGGTTGGTGGAAGGCTGACACAGAGACAGAGGACAGACAGCAGGCGAGAGTGGGCCAGGCAGCGAGAAAGCGGTCAGGGAGACAAGGACCGTTTTTCCTCACAAGCGGAGACAAGGGTTTTCCAGCAGTGGTGAGGGGTATTTGAATTACAAAAAATATATAACACATATCATTGAAAGGCCTTTGCAGGGCATGAGAATACACTGCTTGAGGGGAACTGGATTTCTTCACCAGGTATAGGATTCCAGGCACAATTAGAAGGAAGCATCAGGGGAAGGGGAGACACAGGTTCGCATATGGGGCACCCCCCTCTGCTCCACAGCAAGCTGCTTGGCTGGACACAGGGTCGGTGACGAGGGTAAGCCACTGGCGTCATAGGCCTAGGGTCAGAAGCTGCAGGAGAAGGGGACAGCACGGTGGGTCTTTCAAAAAAAAAAAAAAAAGAAAGGAAAAGGTTTTGGTGGAAGGGAGGAATTCAAATTTTCATAAAGGCTGGCAGTCACCGATGCACAGGTTTCTGGTTTCAGCAAACAGGCTAAGGCAGCTCAGGCCAGCCTGGTTTGGACACCACGTGAGCAGGGAGGCAACTCAGGAGGGAGGGCATGAGGCAGTGAGGGACCCATTTTTTCTGGCAGTGGGGACCTGAGTGGGACAGAGCCTCTTTAGGCCTACACACAAACACAAAAAAGGGGTTACACCGCATGTTTAAATTTGGCATGGTTGCTCCTGGGTTTAGCCAAATATTATCAAATCAAAGATCATGAGGACAGGGTGTCTGCTAATAAGTTTTGTGATAATGTTGCACTTGGATTTATGTTATCGGTGGGAATATGAACAGCCAGGGGTGATTTATTAAACTAAATTAGCACAAAGGCTTGTTCACCACAGGATTAATTGACAAGCCAAAACCCTGAGAATGTTTGTTTTTAAAACAAGTTTGCATAATGTTTCACTCAGATTTTATATTATATAAGAAGGAGAAGGCTTGGTTTTTTTTATGTATTACATTATCAGTTAGTTGTATTACATGATCTAAAAGGGGTTATAGTATAAGTGATGGTTATAACAGTTCCCAGTTTTTCTGGGAAATTTGGTAGGGTGGTGGTAGGTATAGTGAGGATTTGGGTTAGAATTCCAGTGCATATTACGCTAATGCATTAAGAACTCGAAGAAGGCAGGAACTGTATGACCAGGCCCAAATAAATCGGTGGGAGGGTGGCCTCAATGGGTGGGGTGCACTGGCCCAGTATCAGGTGGGCCACAAAGCAAACAAAAAAAAAAAAAGGGGCATGGGGTGCAATAAATAACAGATGTCACATGTGCAGTTGCAGGATGGCACTGTAGAAGGCTCCACAGAAAGAGTAGGCCAGTGATCAGCTGGCTCAGAAGGCAGACAAATTGACGGAGCAGGTGAAAACCCTCTTATTTATTTATTTCTGATCTCGGATTAACCATTTGAGCTCAGAGCTCTTTACATAGGTTCCATATTAGTACATTAGAACAAGTAGGTGATTATACAGAGGATTGAGACAAACAAGGCAATAGAATTAGAATGAGAACATTTATGTACATTTGGTCTTTGAACAAAGGAATGCAAAAAATACAGTGAAAACTAAAACTGGAATAGGTAAACACAGTCAGATACATACAGGAACAGATTAAATGGCAAGGAGTCCAGGGAAGCAGAGGCCAAGGAGAGGCAAGAAAAGAATAAGAAAATCAAAACCCCACCTCCACAGAAGGAACCACGAAAAAAAGGCCCACTAGGAGCAACCCTGATGGGAGTGACGAGGAAGCACCTGACCAGGATAAGGAACCAGCAGTGGATCTGATGGTTGAGGGCAATCTGAAGGCTAACTGGCCAATATCATGGCAGAGAAAGGGGATAAATGTTGGGAGGAGGCGCACAAGGTAAGGGAGGAGCTAAAGGGGGAGATGAAAGAGGAAACAGAAGTGGGGTGGGCAGAAAGGAGCACTAAAGGGGACAGATAGGGTCACCAGGCATGACCCTGGGTGACCATGTCCCACAGTTGATCTAGGATAAGATATGGAAGGGTGAGTTCATGGCCATGTTTGCTCTGGTGGACAAGGACATGGCCAGAAAATACAAGCAAAGGGAGTCAGCAGGCAAGTGGGAAATGGCACTGGCAATGGGGATTGAAGGGAAAATCAGTGAGGATACTACCACAAAAGGGAAAACTTTTGGGGCATGAATGAAGGGCTGTACGCACTTCAGCACCATCATTATTTATTTATTTAATTTATTTATTTATTTCAGATTGCAGTTTAATATCTTTGAGCTGGGGGGCTCTTTTACAAAGGTTCCATGTCAAATGAACGAGAGACAAATTTACATGAACACATTACAGAACATTCAGAGTACGCAATAGGTTGTAGGCTATACAGGTAGCAGGCAAATAGGCCTTTACTGTGACAGAGGTGTTACATGAAGTTGGAGTGCATTTTGACATGCTGAACTGGCCTCAGTAAAAAACAAGGAAAGGAGTCAAACAGATGTTTGTCACAGAGCAAGCTGGGAGCAGCCTGAGGGGTCTTTGTCACAGAATACGGAATGTAGGGGTAAGGGGAAGAGCAGGGGTAGGGGGGCAGCTACTTTAGAGCTTTGTCAGGGAGGGGGTGGAGAGAAGGGGGTAGGGGAAGTAGGCATGGGGGGGTTAGCAGAGGGATGAAAGGTTATGAAGGTAGTAGTCACAGAAATTATTACTTGCAATTACATAGTTCTGCACATCATGTTGCAGAAGAAACCTGATTTGGCATTCCCTTTGCTGACATATTCAGAAATCATCAGGGACACATACAGGGTAAAGAGCGGGTATGGGTGGTTGATTTACAATGAGAGGTTTCATCAATGGATGGCATCCCATGGGCAAATCTATTGGGATGTCATGCTCACGGAAGTGTGGATCACAACTATGTCAGCCCAGGGCGGGTCAGGCAGCAAAGCAAAGAAAGGGAGTGGGGTGGCAGGGGCAAAAGCATGTTGGGCATACCATAAGGCAGCCTGCACATGGGCTAGTTGTAAATTTAAGCATGTGTGCTCTTCCGGCTTTTATGGTTTTCACCTGGTAATCAGATGTAGGTCGCAGATGGACAAACCAGGATATCAGGCACAAGGGCAGTCCTTTTGGGGGGCGAGGAGGTTACATGGGGCATAACAACGGTCAAATCAGCCAATACAGTAGGGTTTTTTTGGGGGGAGATGAGGCCAGTCCATTGGAGGAGGGAAGGAGGAGAGGTTTTGACATGCCTTTCACCCCCATAGCACTATAGGTTCTATATGCTTGGTCAGATGATATCCTAACACAGACGTGAAAAGAATCTTGAGGGAGGGTTTCACAAGGGGTTTTAGTCTCCATTACAAGGGAGTGAGAAAATCCATGAAAGAGAAAAATTTGGGTTCAGTTAAAGGGAAGGAAGTGATTGTTCAATGCAAGATCCAGAAGGAGGTGGCAGCTGGCAGGGCAGAGGGACCCTTTGCCGAGGAAACTTTCCCAGAGCTGAGGGTGCCCCCATTAGGCTTGGTGCCGAAGAAGCAGCCCAGTGAATTCTGGATGAGTCATCACCTATTGTATCCAGACGGGAATTAGGTGAATGACTCCATTGCTCCAGAGGACAGCATAGTGTCATATGCCACATTAAACAGTGTGGTGCAATTGATACAATGAAGGTGCGGGGTATAGTTAGCAAAAATGGATATTAAGGCTACTTTCTGGCTATTACCTGTGCAGGCAGAGGACTGGGATTTACTGAGTTTTCAATTTAAAAGGGAGTATTATTTTGATAAGGCTATGCCCATGGGTTGCTCAGTGGCATGCACCACATTCAAAACATTCAGCACCTGGTTGCAATGGGTTTTCATGGACAGGTATGGTCATGGGGCAGTGGTACATTGTCTGGATGATTTTTTGTTCATAGGAGTGGGGTGGGAAGAGACTCTCCAGATGCTGAGGGATTTTGAGGAAATGTGCACTGAGTTGGGTGTGCTGCTGGTGGGTAATAAGACTGAGGGGCCTGGGAGGAGGCTAAAGTTCTTGGCTGTTGAACTCGACGTGGATCAGACAAGCTTACACATACCAGGGGATAAGGTGAGCAGATTGAGGGAACTCATAGGGGCAGTCAGGGGGAAAAGGAGGGTACTGCTGAGCATAGTTCAGCAGCTACTTGGTCACTTGAATTTTGCCTGCAGGACAGTGGTGTCGGGGGGGGTAATTTATGCACAGGTTGGCCAGGGTTACTGCTAAGGCCAGGTTGCCCCACCACTGGGTGGATATTAGCAAAGGGGTCAGCAAAGATCTGCATGCCTGGGGGGAATTTCTGACTTACTACAGTGGGGTTACCTCTGGCAGGGGGACAGGCTGTCAGACAATGAGTTTGAGCTATACACAGATGCGGTAGAAGGCCATGGCTTGGGAGCCTATTTTCAAAGGGAATGGATTTCTGAAAGGTGGCCCAAAACATGGGTAGAACTGTGGCTCATGAAGGACATCACCTTCTTGGACGTGTTCCCCATTTGGGTGGCTTTGATGGTGTGGGGGGAGCACCTCATGAACAGGAGGGTCATTTTCAGATGTGATAACAAAGTGGTGGTTGAGGTGCTGAATAGGCAGTCAGGGGCCTCAGAGGGAGTTTTGAGGGGTTTACCTATGCCAAATTGACAACATTGCTGTCAAAGTTTGGCATAGCGAAATCCCCAAGGTTGAGCAAAATTTCCCTGTCCGACATTGGTGTATTTCTCTCGGGGGCAGCACCCCCAAAACCCCATATGGGAGCTGTGCTCTACGCTTCCTTTATAGATTATCAACTCAAGTCAGAGTTGATTTGAAGGGGGGCTGAAACATGGCAAAAGGGTGAAATATCGCTGTTGGGTCCCTCACAGCAACAATTTCGAAACCTGTCAAGATTGTCACTGTGAGGGATTTTGCCGTGAATGGTTCGATGCGCGGTTGACACACCATTTTGAGGGTGGCCAGGCAGCTGGTTTGGGTGCGACTCAGGTTGAACCTATCTTTCAAGGCTAGGCTCATAGAAGGTGCTCAGAACACCATAGTTGACAGCCTCTCATGTTTGCAGTTGGACAGGTTCCAATTATTGGCCTCAGGGATAGCCACCCAGAGAACGCTGGTACCGGCTCATCTGTGGGAGATTGGATGGACTGAGCTCAGCTACTGTTTCAGAGCTCCTGGGCACCCAACATGCAGAGGGCCTATGAGAGCATGTGGCGAGGGTTTCAGGTCTTCTGGCAGAGGGCAGGGTTAGAGGTAAGTAGTCCAGCAACAGAAGCCCAGATCATGAGTTACATGGTAGACTATTGGGAGGCGGGCATGGCGGGCTCCACCATGGGGTTGCAGTTGGCAGGGATTGGGATGGTCTGCAGGTTGAAGGGATGGGGACAGCCCACTAGGATGCTGGCAGTGTGCAGAATGAAGTTGGGCTGGAACCAGCTGCAGGGGCAAAGGGCTGATAGAAGAAACCACTTCAGGGGGAGGTATTACGCAAGTTAGTGGCCAGTCTCAAACAGGTCTGTATATCAGCTTTTTTTTTTTTTTATAAGTAATTTTATTTTTTTCCCCCTTTTTTGCACCCCAGACCCCAGCAGACACATACGTGTGCATGCATGGAGGTGCATGCGCACACCGGCTACTGGCTTGGCCCCTTCCGCCCCACCCCTGGCATTCACTGCCACCCCCCTCACCTACACTTCCCAATGGACCTCCACCCAGGGGGAGCAGACCCTATGGCAGCTCAATCCTGCTCCGACCCCCCCATGCTGGCCTCTCCAGTGACCCAAGGTCATTCCTGAACCCAGGTTGCCAGCATAGCACGAGGTAAGGCATCCAGCATGTCAGTTCTCAGCACCACTGGGCCAGCATGTATATCAGCTTTTGAGGCCAAACTGTTTGGGGTGATCTTTCTGGTAATGCAGAAAGGTGCTTTCTGTGTAAGAGAAGTGGTAGCATGTAATAAAGTGGACCTAGATGGGGGCCTACAATGGGGGGATTTAATGTGGAAGGTCAACAGGGTGGACATTTGTCTGCATCAGTCCAAGACGGACCAAGAGGGGAGGGGTGCCAAGGTAGAGATCATGGAGGGGGCATCGGCTCCTGGCTTACAGAGTGGTTAGGCCTAGAGGTGGGGTCGGTTATTTTTACATGAGAATGGGGCATCCACCCACAGTATATCAGTTGACAGCAGTGATTAAGAAAGGGATGATCTTCCTAGGGAAAGAGTCTAGAAATGTTGCATCACATTCCTTTAGGATCAGGGCTGCAACTAAGGCGGCAGAACAGGTGGGTCCTTGGAGGACATAAAACCGGTGGGCAGATGGAAATCACAAGAGGTGAAATGGTAAATCATGACGTAGTTATTAACATGTTTTCTATATTGTACCGACTTGTACTGTGGAAAGGTGGTATGGATAGTGGGACACTCATATCTATTGGGCCAAAAAATTTGCAGTAATAGCACCGGGGGTAGCCAGATGAGGTAGGAGCCAAGCAGAACCAGACTCAATTGGAAAGGGGTGCATGGGCTACGATGGGCACAGATCATCCCACTGCTAAAGGAGAAAACAAATCAAGGCCTCAGCCCAACTTACTGATTGAGCATGCTGGGGGGAAATGATCTCAGGGACACACAGTGGGTGGTGTTGGTGCACCAGATACAGACTAACTTGTAAATTGTAAGGATTTGCTGGCCCCACCTGACCATAGCGTGGTCAGAGATAATCCCCAGGAGGGTCTGGCAGCACACCAGAGATGTAAGGGCAGTGGAAAAAGTCAGAAAGAGGGTTAACAGGAAGATGACCACATGGGACAGGCAAATGGGGAGGATATATATTGCACACGAGATCATCACATATGACGAGCCTGGGATGTACGGGAGGGGGTGGGGTACATTTATTCAGGGTGGGGAACACAGCACTCAGTGCAGAAGTCAGAGAGTCCATAGAGTTTTGAGGGGGTTTGAAGGGGACAAGTCAGTTTTTCAGTGGGGGAAACCCATAGTCTGCCGGGGGCAGATGTGGGCTAGTGGGGAAAAAACTGAGCTCAACCAGAAAGGATCCAGTGGGCAGGGGGAGGGCCCCACATAGGGTAGTCACCCCAGGTGGGACAGGGCTGGTGATCAGGTGGGACACCTGACGCCAGGATGAGGATCAGGAGCTTCTGGAAGAGGTGTCGGAACATACACCCGAGCCAAGAAGAAGAAGAATGGAATGTAAATAATGTCTGAATGGTGGGGAATTGTAAATAAAGGGGGAACCAAAATGCGATTTGTATATGGAATGAAATGGTGATGGTGTATTATAAGAAGTTGAAGTGGTTGGAACTGTATTATGGAAATCTTCTCAATAAATGTCACTTTTAACCAAGCAGTTGTAGTGCGACTACTGTCAGGTGATCCCGATGACAATGGGGGTTGCCTCTTAAAAAGGCAGCCTGGGTTGTCATTGGTTACCTGGAAGGAGAAGAACAAGGGAGGGGGAGGGGGAAGCAGAGGGAGAGGAGGGGGAGTAGGAAAGGGGAGGGTGAATGAGGTCGGGGGAGTGGCAAACAGGTGATTGACAGGAAAGAGGATAGGCTGGAGGGAAAGATGGGGTAGGAGTTATGGGGGGTAGCTATAGGGCTGCAAAGAGGGAGAAACCCACTCTTAATGCAGTTCAGAAATCTCTCACCCACCCACCCAGAGATGAAGATAAAAATAAAAGTGTTGCCAAGGGAGGGCAACAGGTTCCAGGGTCTGCAAGGATAAGGGTTGCTAAAGGGGCAACAGGAAAGGTAAAAACGGCCCAGCCAGAAAGGTCCAGTGGGCAGGAGGGAAAGAACTGGACCCAGATGGACAGAATCCGGTGGGCTGGGGGAGGGATCCTCATGGAGTAGTCACCCCAGGGCAGACAGGGCTGAGGATCAGGTTGGACACCTGACCCCCAGGATGAGGATCAGGAGCTTCTGGAAGAGGTGGCAGGACATACACCCAAGCCAAGAAGAAGAAGAAATGGAATGTAAATAATGCCTGAATGGTGGGGGAATTGTAAATAAAGGGGGAACCAAAATGCGATATGTATATGAACTGAAATGGCGTTGGTCAAAGCTGTATTATTTTCACAGTAAAAACTGTTGTTTTTCATGGCTCCTGCATGGGTAAATTTATGTTTTTCTCAGAAAAACACTCACAAAGATTTTAGTAACATTGTATACATTTTATTCAGTGGCTGGAATAGGCTGCAACAGTTACATGGTACAGGCTTAAACCTTAGAAGGTTCAGAGAGTTACACTTCTGTAGTACATACTGTGCCATTAAGCATAAGAAGGCTTTTGGGGGTAGATAGCTTAGACGTTCACACCCCAGTGCCACAGTTCAGCTCTCGGAGTTCCTAATGAATGGCGGTCCAGATGTGGGATTCATCCTCTCCCGTAACCGATCGCCCACCCACAGACAGACCTCAGCACCTAAGCCACCCTTAATATGGCTTGTACTGCAAGTGAGTTCCTACTGAATGGCGGTACAAACGTGGGATTCATCCTGTCCAGGCTGGTGGTTGGGAACTGCAGCCAGCGGGGACACTGGCACCACGTATTTTGGGGGGAGGGTTGTAGTGAAGGACAGAGACTAAAGAAAAAAAAACATGTTAGTCAGGTGTGCCAAACATGGTGATAAATATAGTCATTGGAGGCAAACAGGTGAACGTGTAGTCAATTTCTCTTGCTTCTGTGAGAAAAAAAACAAATGTTAAAACACTGTTTACAGAGTTTGGTGAAATTCACGGCAGCACAGTTTTCATGGATATCATGAATTCAGTGCATGCCATGAAAGTAATACAGCCTTAGTGATGGTGTACTAAAAGAAGTTGAAGTGGTTCAAACTGTATCATGGAAATCTGCTCAATAAAGGTCACTTTTAACCAAGCAGTTGTAATGTGACTACTTTCAGGTGGTCCCGATAAAAATAAACATCAAAAGTAAAATCAAATATAGACAAATGACCTAACCAATCATACTGTGACACAATGCAAATGGAAACAGAAAAAAAGATAAATTTATGGTGCCCACAATTTTCAATTCTTTTTCTCATAAGCAAAGAATTGTACAAACCCCTTTTGAAGACTGGGACCAAGTCTGTTTCTGTTAACTCCTTACTTTTTATTTTCAGACTTTCATTTTTTGCACCTAATGTAGGTGCCATAGAAAAATAGACTTTGACAGCAGATAAGTACCACTTGGCACACCCAATCTGCCCATTTCCCTACCTATTGGATAAGCTGCAGATCCTAGTTAACCAACAGCCTACTTCTTCCTAACCCCCACCAGAATTGTGTTATGTCTGTCCCATGCATTCTTGATTTCCCCACAGTTCTTGACTCTACGACCTCCAAAGGAAGGCCATTTCATGTGTCCAACACCATCTCTGTGAAACAATACTTCCTCAAGTTGCCTCTGAGCCATCCCCCCCTCTATCTTCAAATTGTGCCCCTTGTTCTTGCACGTCTCTTTTTCTGAAAAATGCTACCCTCTTGGACTTTGTTGATTCTCTTGAGGTACTTGAAAGTTTCTATCTTGTCCCACCTCTCCCTTCTTTTCTCAAGGGTATACATATTAAGCTCCTTTAGTCTCTCTTTGTGTTGCTTCTGGTGCAGATCCTGCATGAATTTAGTTGCCCTCTTCTGGACTGCCTCCATCCTGTCTATGTCCTTGCAGAGATGGGGTCTCCAGAACTGCAAGCAGTACTCCAGATTGGGTCTCAACAACTGTCTGTACAGAGCGATAACTTCCTGTTTTCTACTGGTGATGCCTCTCTCTGAACGTCCCAGTATCCCGCCAGCCCTCCTTGCTGCCTTCTCACAATGCTTGCTTACTTTTAAGTCATCTGATATGACTACCCCCAGGTCATAGTAGATGCCAGCAGAGTAGGCCTGTTGGTCAATCAAGTCTGCTCATGCTTCAGCACCCTGATTGGGTACTATAGCCCTCTATCTGTCTTCTTCCACTGTTACTCCATCCCCCAGTCCTTCCCCACTGGGCAAACCAGCCTTTGCTTCACCTCTTGCCTATACCTGTCCCACCCTTTCTTGAATCCCTCCACCGTAGCTGCCTGTACCAGCTACCCAGGCAGCGCATTCCACTGTTCCACCACTCTCTCTGTGAAGTACCTCCTCCTCCTTTCCCCCCTAATCCTATCACCCTCAATCTTCCAGCTGTGTCCTCTGGTGATTCCACCCTCCTTCAGTCAAAAGATCCTATCTCAGCTTCCCTTATTTACTCCCCTGAGATACTTGAAGACCTCAATCATGTCCCCCTGGTCCCTCCTCTCCTCCAGCGAGAACAGGTTGAGCTCCTTTAGTCGGTCCTCATATGTCATATCCCCCAGGCCCTGGATCATTCCGGTTGCTCTCCTCTGAACCCTCTCCAGGAGTTGTCCCTCCTTAGGTGCGGCCTCCAGAACTGCACACAGTACTCAAGATGTGCTCTAACCAGGCTGTTGTACAGTGGCAAAATCAACTCCCTGTTCCTTGAGGTAATCCCCTAGCGATGCAACCTAGCATCCTATTTGCCCTGACAGCAGCCCTCCAGTACTGCTCTGAATTATTCATGTTAACATCCACCAAGACTCCTAGGCGTCTTTCCCCTGCCATGGCCTGCAACTTATCCCCCACCCCAGGGTGTACACATAGTTGGGATTTTCCTGCCCTAGGTGTAGCACCTTGCACTTGGTGGAGTTAATTTCAGTTTCCAGGTGCAGGACCACCTATCCAGAGTATCCAGGTCCTCTTGCAGAGCCAATCTCCCCTCCACCACTGCCCCCAGCTTAGAGTCATCCGCAAAGAGACTCATTTCACACCCAATACCTTCCCTGATATTGGAGATGTAGGTGTTAAACAGGACTGTCTCCCAGAACTGATCCCTGTGGGACCCCACTTATGACATCTCTAGGAGATGAGATCTCCCCTCCGACCACTACCCGCTGAGTGCGACCTGAAAGCCAATTTCCAATCCACCTAACTGTCAATGGGCCTACCGCCATTCCTCCAGCTTCTCCCTTAGGCCAATGTGAGGGACTGTATCAAATGCCTTGCTGAAGTCCAGGAACAGTACATCCACTGGTCTCCCCCTGTTGAGTGCTGATGTCACCCACTCATAGAACTCTACAAGGTTTATTTGACATGATCTACCTGGCACAAACCCATGCTGCTGGTCATCCAGGTAACCCATCTCCTCCAAGAAACCCCCAGTCATTCCTTAAGTATGCTCTCCATTACCATCCGTACAACTGACATCAAACTGATGGGTCTATAGTTTCCTGGCTGTTCTCTCGATCCCCCTTTATGGATGGGCACAACATGTGCCTGCTTTCAATCCCTTGGCACCCTCCCTGTCTTGAACGACAAGTTAAAGAGATCTGCTAATGGCGCAGCCAAACATCTGCCGACTCCCTCAGTACTCTGGGATGAATAGCATCAGGCCCGGGAGATTTATCCTTTTTTAGGGACTGGAGGGCTTCCCACACCCGACCGATAGGAATACCAGCATCTGTTTCCCCTCTCCCCATTCAGCAGAACCAGCCTGATATCTCACCCCTTGCCTACCTCCCCCAGCAGTTTGTTCTTCAGCAGGTACCCCAATAGTCAGGTCTGATGCACCTTCTGTGTCTTTCAACCCCTTTTTTGGAAGTTCCTCAGCCTCCTCCCTAGTGAACACTGAGGCAAAGTAGACATTCAGTACCTCTGCCTGCTCTCCAGCCCCTTCCACCCACTCCCAGCTGTCCTCAACCTACTGAGCTGGCCCTTGACCTTCCTCTGCTCACCAGTATACCTAAAGAACCCCTTTTCCCCACCCCGTATCCCCTGCACCAGGTGCCAGCCTCTGCTCTTTCCAGGCCTTTGCCCCCTCACCACTCTGGTGACTTTCCTGGTTGAAAGGCGATACTTCTTTCTAGCCCTCTCTCCTCTCATTTTTTGAACCTACTGTAGGCAGCCTTCTTCTCCCTTACTGCCTCCTGGACCTCCTTGGTCCATCAGCATGGTTTATGAGACCTACCGTCCTTGTGCTTCACTCTTGCACAGGTCCTGGTGGCCTCCAGTAGCCCCCGTTTTATGATCTCGTACCTACCTTCCACGTCCAAACCTGATTTTATCTCCCGTAAATGCCCCTTGAGAATTTCTTTCATGTTCTGAAAGTCTGCCCCCCTAAAATCAACTATCATTGTCTTTGAATGATCCCCCTCCGCCCCCAGGTTAAGCCGAAACCAGACTGTGCTGTGGTCACTCCCAGCCAGGGGTTCTACCACAACCAGATCTTGTACAAGATCCCCATCTGCTAAAACCACATTCAGGATATGACCCTTCCTCATTGGGTCCATCACCTGCTGATTGAGGATCGTGTCCAGGAAGCCAGCCAGCAACTTCTGCTCTCTGGTTACAGTGGACGTCATAGTACCCCAATCAGTAGCTGGCATATAAAGGTCCCCAATCAACACCACTCCTTCCCCTTCCAGTCCACACTGCCCCTTAATGTTAGCTAACAGGTAATCCTCCAGGTTCTCCACTAGTCCTGGGGGCCTATATAGCACCTTCAGCTTGATCTTCCCTCCCACTGGGGTTTGCAAGGTGACCTATAGGGCCTCCATGTTACCCTCTGCTTCCTCCACTCTCATAATCTCGATGTTATCCCTAATGAACATTGCTACTCCTCCCCATCTTTCTGTCCTTCCTTAGCACAAGGTTCCCACTCAGATTAAGGCCCCAGTCATGGCCAGGGGTGGCCCAAGTTTCAGTGACCGCTGCTACATCCACCCCACCCTCAAACAGCATGGCCTGGAACTCAGGCATTTTATTCCTCAGGCTCCTGGCATTTATTAACACCACCTTCCAACCCTTGTCCCTACCCCTCTTTACCACATCCTCCCCAGATATTTCATACATCTGTCCACACTTCTCCCTTAGGGTACCATCTGTCCCCCCTCTATGGGGTTGCAGGCCAGTCTTACTGGTGATATGGATGGCCGGATCAGCCTGGCAGTGCCCCCCTCTCCCCTTCACAAGTTTAAACCCCATCTAGCCAGAATTAAATATGTCATCCCCTATTTGAGAACTTCCTTCCCTACCGGATTTAGGTGAAGCCTATCCTGGGCATACAGTCCCTTGTCTTCCCAAACCCCCCCAGTCTCCCAACACCCCAATACCCTGTGCTTCACCTCACTATCTGAGCCAGGCATTAATCTCCCTGATCTTCTGTTTGTTCTTCACAGTGGCCCTTGGCACTGGCAGTATTTCCGAGAAGGAGACTATACATCCATTGTCATGACAGACCCTGGCCAGTTCTCAGAACCTTGCCTGAATTTCCAGCACACTATTCCCTTCAATATCATTTGTTCCCAGATGCATCAGGAAGTCTGGTGATCTTCCACAGCTCCTCGCCAGCTCATACAACATGAACTTCGCCCTATGCACAGTCAGACCGGAAATACCCACTACATTAACTGGACTGGATTTTCCCTCACCCTGTCCCACCCAATGAATATCCCTGATCATGGAGACCCCCAGCAGAAGAACCTTAGTATCCCCCTTGATCTTTTGTGCACCTCCTTTTTAGACTCCCCACGCCCTTAACCTCCCCCTCCTGAGACCACTTCCCCTTGGCTTCTCTCCGGACCCTCTACAAGAGAACCCCTAGCCACCCTACCATTCTTGTCAAGCCTTTTATAACTGAGTTCCCTGGCTTCCCCCAGTTTAGCCTCCACCCCACTCCCTACACCAGTCAAGCCTTTTTCTCTGACCTCCTCCCCCCTTCTAGCTCCCACCTTTCCAGGCCCCCCAACACAGCATTCCCATCACCATCACCCCTTCCTACCTCCTCCCCTTTCCTCTTGCCCCCTTCCATGCCCACCTGCAGGTCTCCCTTACCTTTGGGCCTTTCTCTGGTATGATCCTTCCCCCTTGAAGGATGCCCATCCCTCATCTAAATCTCCCCTCCTTTCTCATCGAGTTGACTTGCAGGTCTCTTTTCATTTTTGTTGCTGCTAGTAACACCCCCCCAATTGTGTGCTGTTCCCCAGGGTTTTTGTTTCCTAGGTGCATTACTTTGTACTTCTTTGCATTGAATCTAAGCTGCCATACTTTTGA
This sequence comes from Neoceratodus forsteri, assembly GCA_016271365.2. Taxonomy (NCBI): domain Eukaryota; kingdom Metazoa; phylum Chordata; order Ceratodontiformes; family Ceratodontidae; genus Neoceratodus; species Neoceratodus forsteri. The sequence continues at coordinate 996,148,124 of CM057458.1, read as the reverse complement.
TCATTCCTCCAACCTTGCCAAGGCCCTTCTCATTCTTTCCACACCCCTCCTTGTGTATCAACACTGTTGAATATCTTTGTGTTGTCTGCAAAGAGGCATATTTTTTCCTTCCAGTCCAACTGCAATGTGACTTATAAAGATATTAAAAAGGACCGGTCCCAGATACCCTGCTAGTAATTCCCCTTTCTTCTGAGTGGACTCTGTTTACTATTACCTTCTGTGTCCCATTGTCCAGACAATTTTTTTTTACCCAGGTTACCACCCTGGGACCCACTATGAAGCTGGCTAACTTGTTTATTAATCTTTTGTGTTGGACTGTGTAAAATTCCACCCTTGCTAAAGTCTAAGTAGGCCATGTCCACAGCCCCTCCCTGGTCTACTACTTTGGTCACCCAGTCAAAGAAATCATTAGATTTATCTGACATGACCTTCCCACTGTTAATCCATGCTGCCTTTGGTACTGTGCCCCACTGGCCTCAATGTACTCAACAATTCTTTCTTTCAGAAGTGATTCCATCATTTTCCCTACCACTAAGGTCAACCTAACAGCTCTGCAGTTTCCTGCTTGTGCTTTGCTCCAACTTTTGTGAAGGGAAATCACATCCACCCTCCTCCAGTCCTCAGGTACCACACCATCCTCCCATGATTTGCTAAACAGGGTAGCCAGTGGTGTCACTATTTTTCCCTTAGTTCTTTTAGAATTCTGAGGTAAATCCTGTCAGGTCTCATTGCTTTGTCCACCTTCAGTTTTAGGGGTTCTTTTAGAACCCTTTCTTCTGTGAATGGACTGATATCGACCCCCCTATCAAAAGTGCTTCTATTTATTGGACTAGGTACCTCCCCATCCTCTTCTTTTGTGAATACTGAGCAGAATTATTTGGTCAATATCCCTGCTTTTCCACTGTCACCCTCTGCCCACCCACCTCCCCTTTATTAAGCCTCACTATCCCTCCCTTGGTCTTTCTTCACTCCCTAATGTACCTATGAAAGGTTGTATCCCCCTTCTTAACCGAGTTGGCAATCTTTTCCTCGGTTTGGGCCTTTGCTATTCTGACTGCCTTCCCCACTTCCTTCTGATTTAACTGGTACAGTTCTCTGTCCTGCTCCTTCATGTTTCCTTATACTTCCTGAATGCTATCTTTTTCTCCCTAACCTTCCCCACCACCTCTTTTCATAACCATAGTGTTTTTTTTCCTTCTTTTTGATTTGTTTATTTGCTTTACACAAAGGCTTGTTGCCTCTGTGATGGCAGTTTTGATGTTTCCCCATTGTTCCTCCGCCCCTCCTTCTTGCCCATTTGCTAGTGTTTTTCTGAGGCACTCTCCCATTTTGCCAAAGTCAGCCCTCCTAAGGTCCAGTTTCCTCACGTTTGTATGGGTTGACTCTATGGCTGTGTTTATTGTGGACTACATTGTTTGGTGGTCACTTGTTCCCAGATAGCTACCCACGTCTATATCCAAGATCCTCTCTCTGTCCCCATTTGAGAGTACCATGTCTAAGATTGCTCCCTCCCCAGTGGGTTCCAACACTAGCCGTCTGAGGCATGCCCCCTGTAGGGCATCAAGAATGACCCTTCTCTTGGATGTGGCTGCAGCAAAGGTGCTCCAGTTAACATCTGGCATATTTGGGTCCCCCATCAACAATATCTTCCCTTTTAGTGCCATCCTAAGGATGCCTTCTATCATTTCCTGGTCCATTTCCTGTCCCTTAGATGGGGGTCTGTATACAGTACAACCCCCATGTGGATTGTGGTGCCATTTCCTGTCTCCAGGGTGGCCCACAGTGCCTCCTCTCCTCCCTGTTTACCCTTTAAATCCATTACTTTGATTCCTCCCTTTACTGTAGTACATTTCACTTTTCAGTATTACATTAAACTCTTCACCTGTCTACCCAATTACTCCCTGAGTTATGTTACTCATGTAGCATTTCATCATACCTCTCAGAGTCTACCACGTGTGTCATCTTTATATGATCCTCAAATTTTGATATACTATTTTTGACTCCTATTTTTCAGTTATGTACAACAAATGGGGCAATAAATAAAGGCATGAACCATCTAGCACCTGAAAAGCACAATTATTACTACTGAAACTGTTTATGTACATTAGAAATACAAATCATGAAATTGTGCTTGCTCAATTCAGATCTCCCACCTCGCGTGTCTTTAAGCAGCAAATATCACTTTGTCCACCTGTATGAAAACATATCGTTGATAATCAATTAGCTGGCTGCTAATTAGTACTCAGTTGAAATAGCATCTTTAGTTGAATACAGCCAGTTGATCATTTAGAAAGTTAGGCACTCAGTTAGTTAAAACATTTGGAAAGCAGAACACAAGCGGAGTGCTTTTCAAGCATCGGTCAATAACACACCCTTTAAATCTAGAAGTCTTTTTTTAAGCTGAGCACTAGTTGAGAGTTAACTTGACCAAGCAAATGGTTGCACAGAATAATCTGCTTTTAGTGTTATTATTCAGTAAAATGGTGGTGATTTCTATTAGTGCTTAAAATGATTTTAAAATTACACTCATTGGAGGCTATGCACTAATGGGTGGAAAGTAAGCACCAGAGGCACATACCCTGCCTGCACAGTTATGAGCCCATGGACAGGTGTGAACATGCTGGTATGCATAAATGCCGGCCATCTGTCCAAGGCCCCACCACCATGGTGTGCAGGACTGTGCAGGGTGGCAGGGAGTGGAGTAGCGGACCCAGGCAGGCATCCAATTGGATGCCCATCCTGAGTCCCAGAGTGGATCACTTGCAGAGCACGGTATGGGTCCGGATGGTTGAGCAGCTATGACAGGCACCTGGACCTGTGTGGCCAGGCCCCATCATCCAGTGGAGCCACCTGGCCAAGCCCATGTGACACAGCGGTTGCCCAGTGCACAGATGGACCCCCAGCAGCAGGTCCTTGCCCCAGGCCCATATGTCAGTCACCCTCTATGTCTGACCCTTCCCTGTAGTTGTACCTCTAACCTCCCTGGAACACACTGGTGCTCCATCCATGTAAACGCAGACACCTCTGAACATATTTGTGCCCCAACCCTGTGATAACAGGCACCCCCACACACACACATATCCCTGCCCCCACCCTGTCATGGCATCAATATGCCCCCCACCTGGTCCCGGTATTAATAGCCCCCCTCCCACAGAGCCCCAGTTCTGGTCCACTATTCAGTGATTCCCTCCCAACCCCATCCATAGCCCTGTCCCAGTGTCCACATAACTGTGCAGCCCTGCAGTCACCCTCCCCAACCCCTGAACCCTGAAAATGGCATTGGTGGTTAGTGGCCCCCACCCCAGCGGCACTGATAGCACCACCACCCATCCCCCATACCTGCCAGTAGGTGCCACCACCAGGGATGGCCAGCAGCACATCCCTCCACACACCTCCTTGGCCACTGGCTGTCCAAGTGAGGCTGCCTATATATATTGGTGCACTACCAGAATCACTTGGATGGCTGGCGACCAAGGAGGTGTGCGGAGGGTTGTGCTGCTGGCCTTCCCTGGTGGCGGCACCAATTGGCAGGTACAGGGCTTGGTGTTGACAGTGCTGCCAGGGTGGGAGAGGGAGCCACTAACCACCAATGCTGGTTCTGGGGGTTGGAGGGTGACTGCAGGGCTTCACAGTTATGTGGAAGCCAGGACAGGGCTATGGTTGGGGTGGGGAAGGTGTCCCTGAAAAGTGGACCAGGGTTGGGGCTTCCCTGGGGGGGCATATTGATGCTGGGACCAGGTGGGGGGCAGGGATGTGTGTGTGGGGGGGTGCCTGCTATTACGGGGATGGGGCACAGATGTGTCCAGGGGCTGTCTGTGTTTATGTGGACAGGGCACCAGTGTGTTTGGAGGAAGTTAAAATTCAGATGCTGGGACCAGGGTGTGTGTTCTGTTGTGTGTGGGGGGTATGCACTCAGACAGGGATGGGGCACATTTGTGTGCTGGGGTGGATGGGCTGGCATAGGGGACAGGTGCAGGGGTTCTGTTGGTGGGGGATTGGTAATGACCATCTGGACCAGGAAAGAGGACTGTGTGTGCCGGGGCATACAGCAGTTATGGCAAGGTTCCCCCTGCCATAACCTGCACCCTCTTATGCACCCTGTGAGCAGTGCTATGCATCTTTATGAATGGTGTGTGTAGTGCAGGTCCGCCACAGCACGCCCCCCCACCACTGTCGCATTGTTGACCGCATGGCGGGGGATCCAGCACGTAACTGCCTTGCCTGTCATTCATGAATGCCACCGGGGGTTTGCGGGACCCCTTTTGTGTGGCATTCACACATATCACTGCTTACGCACCTGGTTTCCGCAGCATGTAGGCATAGTGCATAGGGCCCTAAGTCTGAGCAAGGAAAGCAACTATATTTAACACAAAGCACACATCATATTGTGACTCAAATAACCTAGATATGTTCTTACTTTTAAGGGTATAATATAAACCTGAACCTTTCGTGACTTTGGAAAATAAAGACTCAGGGTGGCACAACACCTAGTAAGTCTAAAGGATAAGTTCTGTATAACTGCAAACTAAATGTGCTTGTGGAAATAGGAGCTCTCTGAGCAGGGCAGCAAATGAACACTGGAACTTCAACATAGTTTTGGATTGATAAAGATATAAATGATAAACATCTGGTTTAATACTGTATATTAATTTGAAATGGATAGTTTATAGTTAATGGCTGATCAAGAGTTCAGGCTGATATAAATTAGAAAAGCTGAGCACTTTGGTCAGTTTAGTTTTGACTAATTAGCATAGGAGGCTGTCCACAGTAATGGGGGACATATCTGGGACATGAACATGGAAAAAAAATGCTATGATTTATTTTGCTATCACTATATTACCTTTGAGATTCTCTACTTAAATTATGAACATGAAGAGACTATCACTTGAGGTATTGAAGATTCAGGTCCAGATTCACAAAACAAAATGGTACTAAGTCCCACACCGCAACTCCTGTTTGTGGACTGAAATCTCAACTGCTGCACCGAGTTGAATTCACAATACCCCACAGCTGCAGAAATGTTATGCTTGGTCCCACTGGCCATAAAATCTTTCCACAGATGTGGGGAAAAAATACCTGCAAGCTGCTGTAAATTGTGGAGCCAGTCATGAACCAGCTCCAACATTGTGTTGAGAATACCGCAGCTGCAGGAAAAACTGCAGCTCTGCAAGTGGCAACCTACTTGAGCCGGGGTTTTCCCACAACTGCTGGATGTTGGGGGCATTGTGAATCCTGCCAACAGTCCCAAATGTTTAGAAACAATGACCATGTAACGTACGTAACAAAGGAAGATAGGCTAAAATTAAAAAAAAAAGTTAAAGTTAACAAAGGGAATAGAAGATGGGCAGGCAGCAACACGTGGAAGGCCATGTATAGAAATGCCTGCAGCCAGGGAAATAAAATCCCCGACCTCGTGGTCTTGATTGCAGAGAATGACCTGGGCATAGAGGCAATAACAGAGACACGATACACTGAAAACCACAACTGGGAGGTAAGTGTACCAGGTTATGCACTGTTCAGAAGGGATAGGGAGGGTAAAAGGAGGGTGGAGGGAGGGATGGCCCTGTATGTCAGGGAAGGCATAAAAGCAATTGTTATACAGGATAAAAAGGGGGGGGCTGAGGCACTGGGGGTCACCCTTGAGCCACGCAATGGCACAGCAATTCTAATGGGGGTAATTTACAGACCTCCGGCCCAGGAGGAGGAGGAGGATAGGGTAATAGTAGAGGAAATAGATGAGATGGCAACAAAAAGGGAGGTGCTGCTGCTGGATGATTTTAATATGCCAGACGTGGATTGGTCCATTCCAGCGGCAGCCACAGCTGGGAGCCGAGACATCTTAAAATCCCTGCAGGAGGCAGGCAGCTAGTGAAAGGGCCCACCAGGGACATGGCAATTCTGGATGGAGAAATCCAAGTGGAAGGTCACCTTGGGGCCAGTGACCACCACACAGTGAGGTTTAACATAGGTACATTGTCACAGTCGAGCCACACAAAGGTGAGGGTTTTGGATTTCAGGATGGTGGACTTTGCTAGGATGGGGAGGTAGGAGGGGGGCTGAGGAGCAGTGGGCAATCCTAAAAGGAGCCATAGTGGAGGCAACAAACCATAGTGGATCACAGGACACAAGACAACATAGATTCACAACGGGAAGGTTATGTCAGACAAATCTAATTGATTTCTTTGACTGGGTGACCAAAGTAGTGGACCAAGGAGGGGCTGTGGACATTGCCTACCTAGACTTTAGCAAGGCTTTTGACACAGTCCCACACAACAGATTAATAAACAAGCTAGCCAGCCTTGGAGTGGGTCCCACGGTTGTAGCCTAGGTAAAACATTGGCTGGACAACAGGATGCAGAGGGTAATAGTAAATGGAGTCCACTCCAAAGAAAGGGGGGTTACTAGTGGGGTACCACAGGGTTCAGTACCAGGACCAGTCCTTTTTAATGTCTTCATAGGTGACATTGCAGTGGCACTGGAAGGGAAAGTATGCCTCTTTGCAGATGACACAAAGATCTGCAAAAGGGTTGATACACAAGAGGGGTGAAAAGGATGAGAAGGGACTTGGCAAGGCTGGAGGAATGGCCAAAAGTATGGCGGCTTGGATTCAATGCAAAGAAGTGCAAAGTAATGCACATGAGAAACAAAAACCCAGGGGAAGAGTACACAATGTGGGGGGAGGTACTAACAACAACAAAATAGGAAAGGGACCTGGGGGTAGTCATATCAGATGACTAAAAAGTAGGTAAGCAATGTGAGAAGGCAGTAAGGAGGGCTGGGGGGATACTGGGATGCATAGGGAGAGGCATAACCAGTAGAAAACAGGAAGTTGTTATCCCTCTTTACAGACAGTTGGTGATGCCCCATCTGGAATACTGTGCAGTTCTGTAGACCTCATCTCTGCAAGGACATAGACAGGATGGAGACAGTCCAGAGGAGGGCAACTAAAATGGTGCAGGGTCTGCACCAGAAGCCATACAAGCAGAGACTAAAGGAGCTTAATATGTATACCATCGAGGAAAGGAGGGAGAGGGGGGACATGATAGAAACATTTAAATACCTCAAGGGAATCAATAAAGTCCAAGAAGGTAGCATCTTTCAGAAAAAGATATGTGCAAGAACAAGGGGGCGCAATTTGAAGATAGAGGGGGGAGACAGATCGGGGGCAATGTAAGGAAGTATTTTTTCACAGAGAAGGTAGACGATGCATGGAACAAACAGCCTTCCTGAGGAGGGTGTGGGATCAAAAACAGTGGGGGAATTCAAGAATGCATGGGACAGGCATAAAGCAATTCTTGTGTGGGGTAGGAGGTAGTAGGCTGTTGGTTAACAAGGATCTGCAGCTTATCCAGTAGGTAGGGAAATAGGCCAACTGGGTGGGCCAAGCGGTCCTTATCTGCCGACGAAGTCTATGTTTCTATGCATTAGACTCTGAAACAAAGGGAAGAGAAGGAAGAAACCACTATGGTTCTCAAGAGAGGTAGCAGAGAATGACCAAGAGCATGGCATTCATAAAATATAAGGGGATGCAGAAGGAGGAGGATAGGGCGATGTACTGTACCTGAATTGTCTGAAGGAAGCAGGAAAAGCTGTTAGGAGCGCAAAGGTGCAAACAGAGGAAAGATTAGCACAGATGGTGAAGAGAGGGGATAAGACATTCTATAGGTACGTCAGTGAAAGAAGGAATTCTGGGGTGGGGGATTGTAAGGCTCAGAGGGGAAGAAGGGGGGTGTGTGGAGGGGGACCAGGAAAAGGCACCAATACTGAACAAATACTTCTGTTTGGTATTCACTGCGGAAGAGGAGGGACAGAGATCACAGCAAGACATCAAAAACAAAGTAGAGAGGGAGGTGGACATCAGTCCATTTATAGAAGATAGAGTCCTAGAGGAACTCATGAAACTAAAGGTAGACAAAGCAATGGGACCATACATCCCAGGATATTGAGGGACCTAAGGATGGAGCTAGCAGCACCTCTGGCAGCCATGTTTAGTGAGTTACTCAGCACAGGAGTGATGCCAGAGTACTGGATGAGGGCACATGTGGTCCCCCTAGACAAAATGGTAGCAGGGAAGAGGCAGCAAGCTACAGGCCGGTCAACCTCACTTCAGTAGTAGGGAAAATAATTGAGGCATTGCTTAGAGAGAAGATTGTGGAACACTTGGAATCCAGCAGTGCGCAGGACTCAAGGCAACATGGGTTCACTGTAGAAAGATCACGTCAAACAAATCTGATAGATTTTTTTTGAGTGGGCGACGAAGGAGGTGGACCAGGGAGGCGCTATAGATGTTGCCTGCCTTGATTTCAGCAAAGCCTTTGACACTGTTCCACATAGGAGACTGTTGAACAAGTTGGAAAGCCTGGGTATGGGACACAAGGTGGTGAACTGGGTTAGAAGCTGGTTAGAGGATAGGAAGCAGAGGGTGGTGGTAAATGGGGTCCAGTCCAAGGAAAGGGGAGTGACCAGTGGGGTACCTCAGGGATCAGTCCTGGGGCCAGTCCTTTTTAATGGCTTCATGAGTGACATTGCGGAGGGGCTAGAAGGGAAGGTTTGCCTATTTACAGATGACACCAAGATCTGCAACAGGGTAGATACTCCTGGTGGGGTGGAGAGAATGAGGGGTAACCTAAAAAAAACTGGAAAAATGGTCCGAAGAGTGGCAACTGAGGTTTAATGTAAAGAAGTGCAAAATCATGCACCTGGGCCTCAGAAACCTTGGGGAGAGCTACAGGATGGGTGGGGTGGTTTCTGATGGTCACCAGGGAAGAAAGGGATTTGGGGATATTTATTCCAGATCCAAGTAGAGTACCAAGGTCATAGGGAAGGCCAGTGGCATGTTGGGGTGCATAGGATGGGGTATCTCTAGCTGAAGAAAGGAAATACAGAGATAGATACATAGATACCAACAGCAGATAAGAGCCTTTGGTCCACCTAGTCTGCCCATTTACACATGTAACTTTGCTTTTTCGAGCATCTCTAGAACTGGGTTGTCCCCTTCCCCCAACTACCAGGAGCCCCTGATGCCTATCCCATGCTTTCTTAAATCCTGTAATTGCTTCAGCCCCCACCGCCTCCTCCGGCAGGCCATGCCATTTGTCCACCACCCTTTCTGTGAAGAAATACTTCCTCACATTTCCTCTGAACCTCCATCCCTACAGTTTCATACCATGTCCTCTAGTCCTGAAATATCTTTTTCTATGCAAAATTGTGTTTTCCTGCACCTTGTTCCTCCCCATGAGGTACTTTTATGTCTGAATCATATCCCCTCTCTCCCTCCTTTCCTCCAGGAGGCAAGAGGAGATAACACTATACAAAACACTGGTGAGGCCTCATCTGGAATACTGTGTACAGTTCTGGAGGCCACATCTTTGTAAGGACATAGACAGGATGGAGGCGGTTCAGAGAAGGGCAACTAAGATGGTGCAGGGCTTACACCAGAAGACCTATGGGGAGAGATTTAAAGACCTCAATATGTATATACTGGAAGAGAGAAGGGAACGGGGGGATATGGTAGAAACATTCAAGTATCTCAAGAGCATAAACAAGGTGCAAGGGGGAAACATCTTTCAATACAGGAGGGGTACAAGAACAAGGGGACATGATATGAGATTGGAAGGGGGCAGGATAAGGGGAAATGTGAGGATTTTTTTTTCACAGAAAGGGTGGTGGAAGCATGGAATAGCCTATCCCAGGAGGTGGTAGGAGCATCCACAGTTGGGGGATTTAAACATGCATGGGATATGCATAAGGGTACCCTAGAGGCTGCAAGAAGAGGCTAAAGCTGATGACCAAATGGGGACATCGACTGCCAATTATAGTAGGAACATTGGGCAGACTGGATGGGCCTTGTGGTCCTTATCTGCTGACAATCTCTATGTTTCTATGTTTCTATGTTATGCATAAATATCTTTTCATCTGTATATGAATTTGCTGTATGTTAAGTCCTTTAGCTACTTCAATAAGCAACTCCAAAATATGTTCCTGTAGCTGGGTGCAATAAACAACAATCCAAGTCATGGTGCATTTCTAAGGAGCAAAGTGATTTTAAATTTTTCCTCACTATAATTTCTTTGCAAAGCATAGATTAAAATGCATTTATAAGTAACTGGGGATCAGAGTAGATGACATTAACCCTTAAAATCAGGGTATTTAGCTTTACACTGATATATGTGTAACCCCCTTGTTACCCAGGGTTACTAGAATCCCAGTAAGACCTAGTGGTAGGCAGGGAAGGCAGCTTGTGAAACTCCAGTTAAATGGGTTTCACACTGTCTCACTCTGTTCTCAGTCACAGCTGAGACTTGAGAGATGACATCACCATAGAACTGTCGAAGCTGCATAAGCCACATTGGAATCTGCAGCTCAGGGAGTGAGTTTAGAACTTAGGAGTTTTCAAAGCCAGTTGTCTGTTTACCTCCAAGCAGGAAGGAGTCTTCCGTTTGTCTTAAAGCAAGCAGGAAGGAGGTCTTCTGTTTACCTTTTGAAAGTGGTGGAGACCGCTGTCCAGGTCTCAGTGCCCCCCTCCACTCCAGAAGGGGTGAAGAATCCTCTATTGGATTCAGGGCAATCCCCTATTTCCACTATAAGAAAGCTGCCTGTTTACAGTTTCTGTTCTTGTATAACAGTGAAAGAAGTGGTACTTCGCCTGTGGGGCACCTGCAATGAAAGGGTGAGTGTTGTGCTCTGTTGGAGAGGGCAAACAAAATGTTTTCTTCAGTTTGGAAATTGTGAAGAAAAGCTGGGATGTGAACTACTATTTGGGAGGCCTATTGTACTAGGACAAACAAATGGAGTAGTTTAAAGTCTGAATGGATTTCAAGTACTGTTGTAGAGGGGGTGCTTCAGGTCATCCACCGTTTAATCTACATTTCAAAGTTTAAGTTTTTGTTTGTCCAGAGAAATGGCCGAGTATGGGCTGTGGGAGCTGGAGGTGGGAACACCACCCATCTTTAGTAGCCAGGTCCACCTCTACAGATTTCTACTGTGATTGCTACTTGCCTCATGCACTTGGCCAGTGATGAGGTGGGTACCCAGACGTGGGTCACAACTTGAAAATCTCTCTAGGAGTCGCAGACTCTAAGTGGTGTGGGGAGCCACAGGATGGGAAAATATACTCCTTGTTTGATGGGAATCTCCTTGTTTGATGGGAGTCGTATGGAAGTAAGAAAACAAATCTCTCTAAGAGTCGCAGACTTTAAGTGGTGTGGGGAGCCACAGCTTGGGACTATATACTCCTTGTGTGATGGGAGTCTCTCCAAGTAAAGTTGGGTTAATTCTTCAAATGGACCGTCAGTCAAGTGGCCGGCAGGGGAGCCGGGCCAGTCGGGCTGTGTATCCAAAGCGCATGCAAGTCCGGGCTGAGTGCCTGGTGGGTCCAGAGCCAGACCATAGTAGAAATGTGTTCATTCATCAAGTGGACCGCCTTGTAGTCTCTAATCTGCATATACAGTGACCGTAACCCCTTGGGGGACCATCTATGCTTTATTATGTTCAGCTAGTTTTGAATAAAGCCACACTGAAAAATCCCAATCCTGGTTCTGGACATTACAGTTATTGCTTCCTGTAGTTGGATTTACTTGGGTGCCCCTGTGCAGAGTAGCCAAACCAAGGTTCCTTGTGCCAGGTAACCTCATCCTCCCCGAACCCAGGTCCCCACCAGGTATTGCTGCCAACGCCAACAGCATGCCACCTGTCATTTTAGTAAAAAGGCAGGGGTGAGGGGTTACATATGTAACAGGACAGAGTAAAACTCACAAACTGCAAGTAGTCACTAAAAACATTGTGGAAAACAGAAATAATGCTTTTTGAGTCATTTGTTCTTTGTAAATTTATATATTTATGTATTATTAGGAGGAAAGTTAAGTAACTCACTGAAAGCATACCACTGCAGCAAAGTTATAAGTCCATGAATGATCTTTCGCCAACAAATCTTTATCGCTAACTAAAAGTGTAAGGCACAACTTACCAAAACACAAGCAATAAAAGTAAATAAGATTTTTAATAACCAAAACAGCTCACTATATGCAGTGCTCAGTTCAGCCCAAATCCCTCCTTATCATACAAATAAATCTGGCATAAAACGTACAGTATCACTGAGGGATCTGGAAACCCACAGGTGATGGCGTAGCTAAACCCACTGTTCAAGAACGCAGGTGCCTGCTGACAGTGCCTTGCTGAAGCAGGTGTACACAGTAATCCTCATGTGGACTTACCAGGACCCCATAGAAGACTAACCAGGGACCTGGAAGACCAGATACGATGAGGTAGCTGAATCCACCAGATGAGAATGTGGTCAGCTTAAAGTGTCTTGCTTATACAGGTGTGTACAGTACTTCTCACATGGACCCACCCACCAAGGTCCAAATGGGGGTATGCAGCCACTGGATTGCAACCAAAATTCTGCCTAAGGGCCCCTTCACTCTCCCCAGCTCCATTAGTCTTGTGTGGACTAGTGGAACTTGTATAATCATCCCAGCCCTGTCAGCCTTACATAGGACTTGGTTGCATCCCGTTCCCTCTCCCCATATCTGTCAGCAGTCCCTAGGGATGTAGCATCATCCCCTTTACCTTCCCCCTTCCCAGCCCTATCAGCCTTCCCTGGCACCAGTTGGCACCTCCCTCCTTCTCACCAGCCCTTCATCCTTTCCGGGGACTTTGTGGCACCAGGCTCCATCTCTCCAGCCCTGTTAGCAGTTCCTGGACCAGGTGGCCTCCCCTTCCATCTCCACTTCACTGTTAGCAGTCTCGGGTGACCTGGCATCATCCCTTACCTGCTCCCCAACATTGTAAGTCTTCCCTGGGACCTGGTGGCACCTGACTTCATTTATCCAGCCTTGTCAGCAGTCCTTAGACCTTGTGGCATCTCTCTCTCTCTCTCTCTCTCTCTCTGTCTCTCTCCCCCCTCCCTATCTGTAGTCTTTGGTGATCTGGCATCATCTCCTTCCCCCTACCAAGCCCTTTTAGCCTTCCCAGTGACCAGGTGGCACCTGCCTCAGTCTCCTTAGCTCTGTCAGCAGTCCTTTGACTTGGTGGCATTACCTTCTCTCTCCCTATCCCCATCTGTAATCCTGGGGAACCTGGCATCATACCTTTTATCTCCCCAGCATTGTCAACCTTCTCTGGGTCCTAGCAGCACCTTGTCCCTCTTCCCAGCCCCATCAACTTTTACTTAGACATTGTGGTACATGTCTTCATCTCCCCAGCCCTGTCAGCAGTTCCTAAACCTTGTGGCATCCCTTTCCTCTCCACATTCCCATCAGCAGTCCCAGGGGAAGTAGCATCCTCCCCTTCCCTCTTGCCAGCCCCATCAGCCTTCCATGGGACCTGATAACACCTGCCTCCATCTTCCCAGACCTGTTAAGCAGTCCCTGAATCTGGTGGCATCCCTGTCCCTCTTCTCACACCCCTTCTGCAGCCCCAGGGGACATGTCATTATTCCCTTCCCTCTCCTCAGTCATGTCAGTCTTCTCTAGGTCTTGGTGGCATCCTCCTCCCTCTTCCCAGCCCTATCAGCCTTCCCTGGAACCTGGTGACACCTGCCTCCATTTCCCAAGGCCTGTCAGCCTTCCCTGGGACCTGGAGGCACCTGCTTCCTTCTCCCCATCCTCATCAGCAGTCCTTGTTGACCTGGCATCATTCCCGTCCCTCTCCCCAGCCCAATCAGCATTCCATGGGACCTGGTAGCACCTACCTTTATCTTCATAGCCCTGTTAGAAGTCCCTAAACCAGGTGGCAATCTCTTCCCTCTCCCCATCTACATCTGCAGATTCTGGGTAACCTGGCATAATCACCTTCCATCTCCCCAGCCCCGTCAGCCTTCCCTGAGATCCGATGGCACCCATCTAGACCTCACCAACCATATCAGCAGTATTTGGACTTCATGTAATCTTCTTCCCACTACTCATATGCATCAGTAGTCCTGTGGACTTGGCATCATCCCTTTCCCCCTCCCCAGCTCTTTCAGCATTCCCTGAGACCTGGTGATACTCATCTTCCTCTCCCCAGCCCCATCAACATTCATTGGAACCTGGTGGCACCCTGCTTACTCTCCCCAGCCCTGTCAGCCTTCCCTGGGACCTGGTGGCTACCACCTTCATCTCCCCAACAATGTCAGCCATCTCTGGGCCTTGTGGCATCCCCTTCCCTTTTTCCATACACATTAGTAGTCTGGGGGGTTGGCATTATCCTATTCCCTCTCCCCAGCCCTGTCCGCCTTTCATGGGACTTGGTGGCACCTGCTAATATCTCTTTAGCTGTGACAGCAGTCTTTAGACCTGGTGGTATCCCCTTTCATCTCCCCTTTCCCATCATCAGTTCCAGAGGACCTAGCATCATCCACTTGCATCTACCCAGCCCTGCCAGTCTTCCCTGGGTCCTGATGTCACTCTCCTCCCTCTACCCAACCCCATCAGCATTCTGTGGGACCTGATGGCACCCACGTCCATCTCCCCAGCCATATCAGGAGTCACTGAACCTGGTGGCCTTCCCTTCCCTTCCCCTATCCTGGTCAGCAGTCCTGGGGGCCCTGGCATCATCCCGTTTCCTCTCCCCCACCTGTCATATTTCCTTGGGATATGGTGGCATCCACCTCCATCTCCCCAGCCATGTCAGCAGTCTGTGGGCCTGGTGGCATCTGACTTCATCCACCCAGTCTCCACCACCACCACCACCACCATCTTTATCATTTACACACAATTACAAGGGTAAAATTAATTTTGTTAACAGAATATTTTTTAAATATTTACTTAACTGAGCACTTGTAGAGATAAAATTGTTGTTATGAACCATGCTAATGGCCATTTCCTTTTGTTTTTGTATTTTCTCTGATTTATGAATGACAGACCTCCCTGGGGCTCAGCCCCCAACTTCCCTGATCACACCCACCTTTGGAACTGCCTCAGAGTGGCAACTCACCCAGTCTTACCCCTTCTGAGTGAGGCCCTCCCAGCCACAGAGTCAGGCTGCACGAATGGAAAATCTCTCAGTCACCAGCTGAGCATCCTCGTAGGCCTGCACAGAGCTGGAGAGATGAGGCATCATTAATGGAGCTGGCAGCTGGATTTTTAAATTATGGCTCCCCAGGAGGAATGGCATGCAATGATGTAGGGCACTGTGTGCAACATCCAGCATGCCTCCTTGACAGTTCTGGCATGGGCACCTGTATTCCCCGTGGCCACCACCAAGAGTTGGTCATGTGCTGATCACACCCCACTCCCCAGAGGAAGAGAGCAGTCCCAAGCATCTCAATCCTCCTTCCTTCAGCTGATCCTCCAACATCCCAAGTCCAGTCTGGAACCCAAGGTGCTGTCGTCGGAGACAGAAATCCAACCTCTGCACTAGCAGGCTGGCCACTGATGGCCATTTCCAAAAACACATTCCTCTTTGTAAGCATCACTGTTTGGGAAATCTGACTAAAAATAACTCCTTTATGCCCCAACGCTTAACATAAAAGAATACAATTTACAATAAAAGTGTTGTTTATAACTGGGAAATACGTTCATAACATGTCCCTTGTTACAAGTGAGATTGCGATACATCATTCCCTGTTACAGACAATACTAATCTTGACATTATATGTCAACCTGTGTCTGAAGAAGCAACTTCCTATTTAAGATTATTTAGCATGCAAAAAAAACTTTTTCTGGGCTGGCTTGGCCAGAATGTTTCGGGCCCACTCTTTATTAACTACCACATCGTTCTCCAGGAGGTACTTCACAAAGAAATGATTAAGCACCTGTTAAGTTCCTACTGTTCTATTAAAATCTCCAAAATAGGATATTTTCTAGTCACATCTGAGGGATGCATCCTGCCCCCCCCCCATACACACACACACATACAGACAGTAAACTAGCAGCATACCTCTCAACCTTTCTTCCCTGAAATGTGTGACACGATGTGTGACAAATGACCAAAATGTGTGACATATCATCAAACTTGGCTCTCTAAGTTCAGAACACTATTGCTGTCAGTGCACTAATGATAATAATGTTTGCTGATAACAGAGCATAGTAGACAATTATGAATTTCTGCATTAAAGTCTCAGTGGAAAATGTGGCATATCCCCTTCTTCATGTGGGGTAGAGGATTTCTGAGGGGTTAAATGAGTGACGTACCTCATAATGTGTGACAGTTGAGAGGTATGACTAGCAGTTAAACAATTATTTAATCTAGTGAAAAAGTAGTTTAGTCATCAGAAACAGTAAAAGTCTTGTATGTAACATGGACAGGTGTTTTTAGGAAGTCCTCTGTTACAAATGGGTAATATGATAACTCTGTCCCTGTTACAAATGAGAAACAAGATTTAAGACCTTTTAGAACACATTTCTGGCAGTCTCACAAAGTTAACCTCAGAGTGTAAACCATTAAGTTGTAGACCCCTGTTGATCACACATTCAGTCAGTTCTATTTGCTTTGCATTTTCAGCATAGAAGAGAAAGTGGTGGTTAGTAAAACAATACCATATTGCCATCATCATGGAAACTGTCCAATTTCTGTCATTATATTTATTTCAATGGCAGTTATGTACTGTATCATAATAAATAATATTATGGTGCCACACTGAGGATAAAAATCACTGGTCAATACTCAAATCTCATTGCAGCAGGGACATATGTGTTAAATCCATCCCTGTGTTACAAATGGGATTGCCCCTTGTCTGTCCCCAGCTACATTTCCAGCCTATCACAAAGACAATGATTGAGCACAAAATGCAAAGCTAGCATTTACTTGAAGAAAAAACACAGCACAGCTAATGTTTTTTGTCGAGCTTCCTTGAGCTGAGCCAGATTGCTATTGAGAGTAAAGAAATAAGGCTGTGAACCTACCGAATGTAACACAAGCTCCCGTTTGTAACAGGCAAGACAGACAAGACAAAAATGCAGGCACTAGCACCTGAATGCCTGAATCATGAGGGAAACATATTTAAAGGAGAGGCAAACTCAGTTTTGACTGGCTAGAAATTAACCAATAATATCTGATGCTTAACACATGGTCCACAGCAAGTTTGGTGAGCATTACATATGTAGATGGGGAGGGGGGTGGATGGAATGGAGTACTCAGGATGGACTGCAAGCTGCAGTAGAATAATAAAGCTAAACATAGACATGCCACTGATTTCAAAGTAAGTTAGGTAGTGATTCTATGGGGAGGGGGGGCAGATGCCCTGTATCTCAGTTGTGTTGTTACTTAAACATTATGTATGGAACCTAGTACAGCCAAGGTTATATACATGATTGGAAATTTACACAGTGTTTTCTTTTTTACAAAATGGCAAGAAATAAACACTCTCACACAAAGATCCTTTAAAGTAGTGCTGATTTGCAAGGCAAAAACAGCAGTTTTAAAATGCCACATTATTTGGGCAGGTTGGTGCAAAGAATACAAGATGCATAGTATCAAAATATCCCACTAAGCACTTGAAAAAATCAGGGACAATTCTGAAAATTCTATAATTAGCATTTATTGCTGTATGTTAAGTGACTAATGTTATTTATGCTATCTATCCAAGTGAAGTAATAGGCTGCAATGCATTTCATTGCTATTTTAAATTTAATATTTGGGGGGGGGGGTAATGAGATGCAAAGTAAGTGTGGTGTAAATGTGTGGATGGACCCATAGCAACATTTCAACTCACACTCAACTACTGTAGCATTACACTACCAGGGAAATGATTGCCAGGCGAGTGCACACGTTGGTCATTCTCAATGTGATTTCCATACTGGTTGCTGTCTCTATATCTGATAGACACTTACACTCTGCCAGGTCAATCAAAAAGACTCAATCTAGTTTCATTAGACATTCTGGAACAAGTTAACCAATCAAATAAGTATAAGCAAATCAAATTTTCACGCGAGAAGCAATTGCATCCAAGATAACACTTTTCCCCCAGCCCATAGCACAACTTAAATTTTTCATGACTTGAAATATCCCATTCTCTGTTATTTAGCACCAGCCATACCTGTGAGAATGACAGTGACATGGACTACTCACCTACAATAAAGAAAATACTGTGTGTCTTCTGGTACATTTTTACCGCTTTCCCAGGTACAGTTTAGATAAGATATATTGTAGATGACACATGACAAATTGACAGCAGATGACTCTCGTTCACCTATTCAAAAAAAAATTCTGCTGAAATATTTCAGGAACATTAGTACATTTTAACACAACTCTGATTGCCATTAACTTACTGTCTCAAAACTTCATGAATAATAGATTTTCATTCAAAAAGGACAACATCCATTTAGTAATTTTGCCAGAAAGTGCAATGAGAATAGGTTCCTGTTTATAGAAGTGAAGATCATTTCAGTGTTTCTGTTTTGCTGTAAATGTGCAATGCTACAACAGGAACTGACAGCATGTCAGGACAACTCATACTTTCTGTGATTGCATCAGTTTTATAATGTGTGGCTATCATTCAAACATACTGTACATACGTACATACATGCATACATACAATGCACACATGCATACATTCATCAGTACATCTTTACAGAGGAAAGAGGACTATTGATTCATTGAGTTCCTCATTCCTTTCAGTTGTGGAAGTATTCTGTCACCCTTTTTATCGAAACTAGAGGATCATATACAGAAGCCCGACTGAGCCTAAAATAATTTACTGAGTTCCAAAGTCAAAAAAAGGCTTATACTTTACAAATAACTTGTGTGATCTGAGTACAAAAGTGCCTGTTGAAACTGGACCAATGGTGGGAGAGTGTCTTGGATAATATATGGTAAGGACCAGGCTAAATACTTCAGTTAAATGCAAAAAAGGGTTTATGTTAGGGATGGGTGGGTCAACTGTGATCTGGTTCTGACTCTCACTCTGATTAATTTCCGCAAGGTTTTAATTTACTCTGATTTACTCTGATGAATTGTAGTCCTATTGTTTTTTTTTATGTTAGTTTCTTTATGCTCCTGCTCCTGACCATCTTTCATCCAGCCCCTCCAGCCCCGTCACCCCAGTGTCTACCAGACTTACATCTTACCTAGTGAGGTGCCAGCTAGCCGGGTGCGGAGCCTGCGAGGGGCCAGGCTTCATCCTGCTGGCAGATGTTATTTTTCCTTTCATTTTTTACCCATCCCCCTGAGTGTGGCATGGCGGGGTGCAATGATGCCAATGGCCAAGCCATACATGCTTCCATATGCGGCAAGCCGGGTGTCTGCCCCGCAATCACCCCCTATGTGTGGACCCACTGTGCCAGACCCCAGCCACTGTTAGGGGTCAGGCAGACAGCAGACTCCATCCCCACCCCTTCCCAGGAGAGGAGAGCTGTCCTTTGGATGCTCAATCTTCTCCCTCCCCAGCCGACCTCTGGCGGCCCGCTCGCACTGTGAACATGGGTCACTGGCATGGCAGGAGGTAAGGCATGATGCCTCAACCCTCCTCTCCACTGGGCTAGCTATTTAGACCTATTTTTAGTATATTTGAGTATGAGAAATACATCAGTATTATTCTTTTAGATCCCGCTGTTAAAAAAAAAATTACCTTTTTTTTTTTAAAGTGGATCTGTATTTTTGTGTCACTTGGTCAGCAAGCAGCCAACAGCAATAAAAAATAAATATATAACACTCACCAGTACTGCAGCAGTGAGTCACTGAACAAGAAGGTTAGGGTATAGTACCAACATATTAAAAAAAAACCTTTTTTTCCCAGTCTCTCACTGAATACTCCCTGGACTCATGACCGACAAACTGTATGAAAGACAACACTCATGGTATTGGGGCACTGAAAGGAGCCAAACATTTATGGTCTTATTTGTTTGATTGACTGTTGTTCTTGCCAATCCTGTGTGTCAGCCAAAGTGCCATACAGATTTTGAAGGGAGTGGGCGTCACCCACATCTCAGACTCTGTGTTACCCATCTCTGCGCCTGAACTATTATTAGGTCACAGTGCCATAGAATCTGTGTTACCCATCTCTGTGCCTGAACTACTATTAGGTCATACTGCCATCCCATATTTCGAGGGAGAATGTCATATCTTAGACTCTGTGTTGCCCATCCCTGTGACTGAACTACTACTAGGTCATAGTGCGTCATGTAGTTTGAGAGAGGGGTGTCACATTTCAGACTCTGAGCTGCCCATCTCTGCATCTGAACTAATACTACTAATTAAGTAATTAAGTCAGACACCAAAAATGGATTCAGAATTAGAATCTGTTATGGAACATGTGACCAACATCAGCAGTATGGCTGAAATTGGTATTGGTACACATTACAATAAAATATTTTCCTGAAAGAAATTTAGAAAAGAAGGAAAATTCACTACTGCAGATATAATTAGTAAAACTGATAACAACGAAGCAATATTGATTATGAAAGCAATAAGACACGATAGGGTGTGGGTTGTTGATTGATAAGAGCACGCCCCCCGGTGCATTGTTAGGCATGAGGCACTTGTGCCGAGTGACTACAGCAGCTGGGTAGTGCTCTTATCAATCAACAACCCACACCCTGAAGTGTCTTATTGCTCTTATAAAATGGGTAACAACTATTTCTACAACAATTAAAACTGTAGACATATTATTAAAGATTTAATAATAGTATGTTATTTTATTTAAATATGGTGAAAAATTGTTCCCAGACTTGAGTAGAAGAGTGGTAAAAATGACTGAATAGCAACTCACTGAAAAATGCTAAACCAGTGAGTTGGAGGGACAGCAATGTATTATTTGAGCAGTTTGGGTCTGCCTCTACCTATGTAACTGTGTTTTCCTATCTTTTCTGTTTGTTTATAAAGTATTACTGTATTGCCTACTTCATCCTGTTTTTTTTTCTGTTTTTCCCCTCATTTTTGTTATTTATGTGTGTAAGAAGAGTGTGATGATCAGGGAAACAATGTTTAATTAATTTGTTTTATTTTTTATTTAAGGTAGTTTTATTTTTAGGGCCCAGTTGAAGGCTTTTACAGTGTAAAGGTAGCAGCCATGTTTGTGATGGAAGATCAGTTCTGGTTGCAGAGGAACTGATGGAAGATAGTTCTGGTTGTAGGAGGACTGATTTGCTTATTGTGTAATGTGGTTTAGGACCAGGATGACTGTGTGTATGTAGAGATTTTATGTACAGTCAGCTGATGTCTCTTGGCCAATGAGATTTCTAGATTTTTTTCTTGCTATTTTATAAATGTGCATCACAGCATATTGGGTGTCACAATTGTCTTCAAACACAACTACAAGCAACACTGTACAGGAGGAAAGACAAAGAATGGCAGCTCTTTGCATTAGCATGTTTGGTAAGCATCATACCACTGACAATATTCTGGAAGAGTTGCATGACACATTTTTGAGTGGTTAGAGCCTCTGGGGCTCAATACTGGATTTGTAGTTTCAGACTATGGTGCCAATATTGTTAGTGCATTGAAATGTGGTGGTTCTACAGCATTCCATGCTTTACACACTCATTAACTCTGTTAAAATGAGCTTTCCTTTCCAGTGACAACAGTATATTAACACTAATGGGAGCTGCAAAGAAAATCTATGGCCATTTTAGTCACTCTGTAAAATCACAGCATCCATGACGCTGGTTCAACAACAAGGTTGCCAACTGACCTTACAGCAACAGATGCATGTCAGTCACAATTATGGTGTGCATGAAGCCATCTACAGAAAGTTACTTTTTTTAGGGGGTCTTCACCCCCCCGAACACCCATGCTGGGGGCAAGCCTCCAGCACCCCCCTTACTAAATATAATCAACTCCAAGTCAGAGTTGATTCGGGGAGGGGGTGCAACAACCCAAGAAAGCAGTGAGGGGTCCAGTGGTGACATTGCAGAGGCAACAGGAAATTGTCACTGTAATGTTGTTTGCTATCAAATTGTCGAACTGTCGATGGCATACGAAAATCACATGGTATCTTGCCTAACCTCCAGAAAAAAGTGGTTTGCCAATACTAAACTAAAACAAGATGTTCCATCAAGATCAAACTCAATGTTTTGCATGTGTGAGAGACTTCTCTTACAAAAGAATGCAGTCCATGAATATACCATGGAGCATAACATAGCAGGTGGTGCTGTGCTGAATTCATTCCAGCGGGGCCTCATGGAGCATTTTACATTGCTCTTGACTCCCTTTGAGGAAACAACTCGACGGATCAGCAAAGAGAATACTACTGTAAGCCAAGTTATTCTCATCATAAATTTATTGAACAAGGAACTCAGGAAACTGGATAGAGGATTTAACAAAAAGGAGACCAAGCTGGTGTATCCCTTTCAGACCAACTGACACAGCAATTCCAAAATTGCGGAAGACTTCACAAGCTCATGGCAGACAAAAATGTTCTTTTTTTGACTCCTCTTGACCCTTGGTTTAAGTTGCAACAGCTGCCTCCTCCAGATCCCAGTAACTCTTATCTTGAATACAAAAACATGCTGATTTCAGCAATTACACAGGAAAAGGAATGAACTGTATTTTACAAAACAAGTGAATCATGTGATCTGGATGCTGCATCTGATGATGCAACCTATACTGGTGCTGACAGCAATAATTTCCACTTAGTAGCACCATGTACTCCTTCATCAACATTGTGTAGTCCTGCACAAAGTCCTCTTTCACTGCCCTTGAAAAAGGCATGTCATTCTAAAAAGCACACAGATGACTCTCACACTTTTTGGCAAAACTCATGGAAACTAATAATTCAGATGTGTATATTGTGGTGTCGCTTTCTTTGTCTTTGTCTGATATTGTGGATGCCTATTTATGAGACCCGCTCATTAGTATTACTGATGACCCTTTTTGAGTATTGGCTGGAAAGGACAAGATCTGGCCTGCGCTATCTGCCTTTGCTATAAGACTTATTAGTTACCCTCCCACTAGCGTTTACTGCGAGCATTTATTTAGCATGGCTAAGTGCTCTCACAGCATCTGAGAAGTGCATTAATTCTCATAATCCCATGCCCTATTATGGGTTATTGCTTACATATATATAATATATACTTTTATTCTTTGGTAACTGGATAAGGCCCACTAGCCATAAGTGCCCATTTTCAGGGACAACTTGGGAGCACTGGGGAGGTTACAGTAATTGTCTTGCTCAAAGTCAAACAGTATGCAAGGCTGGAGGTTGTGAAATCAAACCCAGGTCTGCTAGACACACCCCAGCAGAGGTGGTGAGGCTAATTTGATACAGGAATTTAAAAATACATGGGTTAGGCACAGGAGAACCCTAGCAAAGGGAAAGAAAGGGTAAAGTCAAAGATCAAGCAGGGTCTGAGGTTTTGCAGTTGGTAGGGATAATGGACAAACTGGGTGGGCCAAGCAGTCCTTATCTGCAGTCAGTTTCTATGTTTCTGTATCAAGAAAACTCATTTACAGCGCATTAGTCTAACCTCTGAACTAGACTGCTGGCCATGTAACAACTAATACCAATGGGCATAAAAAATTGCAAATACATTTTTTTTGTTTTCATCGGTAGGGGAGCTGGAGTGAAAATAATCATTTATTTGACCGCCTGCTCAGATAACAATGAATATGACCTAGTAGTAATCCAGGCATGTTTCACGCCACAAACATCATGGAGGAAACATCGCTGACAGAGCAATGCGGAAGAATGCTGCGAGCAAGAACATTGCAGTGGATCCAACAATGCAGAGCGCAAATGCCACTGATCTACAAGCAAAGTGGCACCCCACAGCGGCAGCAGTGTAAGGGTGCACAAGGAACCGTACAGAGTGGGAAACGCAGCATCACCAAAACCATGAGGCTACCAGCAGGGCAGCACAACTGGACATACAACGGGGCCGATGGCAAGACAGGAAACAACACAGGACCCATGGAGCAAGAGGCACCTGGTGCACAGAAGGAGAAAAAAAGGTGCACAGCATGGCAGATGGACCCCGAGAAGGGGGGGGTACAACCACAGGTGAGCAAGCCACAGGGCTGACCGATATGGACCCAGACCACACAAGGGGGTACGATAGTCTGAACACCTCCACAGGACAACAAGGAAGACCCAGCGACACAAGGGATATGCAGCATGCACGGAGAGGGGCAATGGGACAGGGGCAGGACGTCACCACCAGGACAGGACACCTGCACCCAATGATGCACCACACACAACAGCAAGGGTGGAGGGCCTCACAGGGGGAACACCACAGCATGGGAACCTGCTTCCGCACCAACCCAGGCAAGCAAAGTACACCATGCTGGCAGACAGCAGGACACACAGAGGGTGGGGCGTGGCACCACAGCATAGATGTAGTGCTAACAGGGCACACCTGTGAGCTGGGCATGTGCCACCAGGGTAGGTGCTGGTAATCCTACACCCAGCGGTACTCCCAGACCACACTGAGGTACATGGGAGAGCTGTGCAGAGGACAAACACTGTGTGGGAAGCACGTGAGCAGTCTGCAGAACCATGCCACTGCAGTATGTGAACAGCCAAAAGGGGAAGACCCTACTACAACATGAGGGCTACCTGTACTACAAGGACCAGAACCTGGCAGAGAAGACATAGTGGAAGTGCTCGGAGTATTACAGGGTGAAATGCCCCTGGGCATGTCCATACCACAGGGGAGTAGGTCATCTAGGTGGTGAACAGCCACAACCATGTACCCAACTGCGGGGCCATAGGTGTCAGGGAGGCCATCACTGACATAAAGAAGAGGGCCCTACAAACAATGGAGACACCCCACCAGGTGGTGGCAGCATGCAGTAGCAACATATTTACCACTGTATCTGGTAGACTTCCCAGCATACACCTCCTGAAAAGGAGTGTCCGCCATGCATGGACAGCCACCAGCCAGCCACCACCCCAGCCAACCTCACTAGAGGACTTCACCATCCCAGACGTGTACACTTGTGACACATGATGGGTCCCAGTTCCTGCTCCATGACAGTGGTGGTGCCTCAAGACTACTAATATACACCACAGACAAGAACCTGCAGATGCTGTCACAGTGCTGTCACAGTGCCAAACATGGTATGCAGATGGAACATTCAAGACTGCACCACCACCACCACACTTTGCACCATAGTACCCACTGTGTACCTCCTGTTGCCAAACAAGATGGGGGTGACATACACAAGGGCGTTCACCACATTGAGGGAGCTCCGAAAGGACCTCAAGCCATCCATGATAATCATGGACTTCAAGCAGGCTGTGATAAAGTCCTTTGGCATGGTCTTCCTGGATGCCAGTCAGCACGGCTGCTTCTTCCACCTGTGCCAGGCCCTGTGGAGGACGGTCCAGGAGGTTCCCAAGGCTGTGCACTGCTATACTGAGGATGAGGACTTTGCATTCCATGTGCACCTGCTGCCTGCACTTGCCTTCTTCCCCCCAAGGGAAGTGTCCACCGTCTTCAAGGTACTCAGGTCATTTGAATTCTTCATCACACATGATGAGCTGCCCGCACCAATAGTTGACTACTTTGAGGACACATGGGTAGGGTGCCCCATCTGTGGTGGTGTCTATGGGAGGCCCCTGTTCCCCATTGACCTGTAGAGCTGTTATGATGCAGCCAGGACTGGCAGTGCCCGCACCAATAACCCTGTGGAAGGTTGGCACCATGCCTTCAGCACCCTCATAGCTGCATGCCACCCCAGCCTGTGGAAGTTCATTGCTGCCCTGAAGTCAGAACAGTGGCTCAGTGAGCTGAAGACTGAGCAATGCATCATTGGGCACTATGCACCACCATCACAGAAGCAGTTCAAGGATGCGATGGACCACATACAGCACATTGTTGGGTAGTACGGCACCAGACCCACATATGACTATTTAAGAGGCATCACCCATAACTTCCAGCTGCAGGTCTGGCCAGGAACATGCCAGTGGCTGCAGCTGCTGGGCATGGACTAACCACCACTGTGCCATATGAGGGTGTCAGTGACTGCTGACAACCTGTACAGTGTGCTACTGCACACACCTGGTGCGTGTGCCATTGGTGTTGGGCAGTGGTGTACTGTGCATCATTGTGGGGTCATGGCCCATGCCATTCCATTCCATTGTTCCCATTCTGACTGGGGTGGGAGGGTATTCCATTGCCAATAGGTGGTTCGTGCTCAGACCATGGGGGGGTACTGTGCTGATATGAGGGTGTTGCTCTGTCAAGTGGGGTACTGTGCTGATATGAGGGTGTTGCTCTGTCAAGGGTGGGTACTGCACTGGTGTTGGGATCCTGTGCTGTCTGTGCCGGGGGTGCTGCCTCTGTTACCGTGGGGCATGTGCACCACTCCTGTGGGGGGGGCTGCACTGGGTGATGTAGATGTCTACACGCTGGCTGTGGTGCAGTGTGTGGTGTACACCACACCTGTGGTGGTTACTGCCACTGCAGGTGCATGTGGCATCTGCAGTTGAGCAGTGACAATGCCATGAGCAGGACTGGTACGACATCCCTGGGGTGTCTGCTACGTACGGAGCATGTCTGCATCTGTGCCATGCTGTGGCTGCTTGTTACACAGGTCACTGTCCTGTGCACTGCCTGGCCATGCATTGGTGGCATGTGTGTGCCATTTTCACTGGTGTTGTGTTAGGCATGCCTGGTGTCTGCAGGTGGGGACACTGTTTGTGTTGTGTTGGCAGGGATCTCTGGTGCTGTCATTGAACACTGTGTACATCGCAGTCCCCACGTCTGGTGGTACTTTTGTTGTGGATCAGTCAATGGGGTATACACCAGCCACACATTGTCCCTGGGCTCCAGCAGGCTGGCATGTGTCAGGACCCTTGCAGCCCATATCCATACGGGCATGCCATCAATGTGCATTGCCCCTGCTCGTCCCGTGGCCATGTTTATCAGTGGCTGTGCTATCCCTGCATGCCTGTGTGGGTGGCATTATCCACATGCACTGCCCAATGCCTCTTGTCCATCTGTGGCTCATCCGCACCATGCCATCCCCCATGGGTGTGCCCATGTGCATCACGGCCAGATGTGGTCACCTGGGGGTGCATGCCCACCCCAGTGTTCTGGGCATGTCCCCCTCATCCCACTCTGTTGTATGTCCTTTGGGGTGTGCACATTGTACTGGGTTGCAGCCACATCTAGCTGCTGCACAATTGCATGGTGGTTCTGTAGCTGCTGGTGGTCCACCATTTGACACATATGGCCTTGGTGCCCCATGGACAATGTGAGAGTCACTATCTGGGGCCTTCTCCCTGTGGGCATCCTTGCTTGGTAGCACTCAGGGGGGCTTGTTGGCCTCCTACTGGGGTGCCCAGTCCCTGTTGCCATACCATGATTTTCCACCCAGTGCTCTGCATGGGCACCAGTGCCCCCTACTATGCAGATGTCCTTGTGTGTGCCAAGACCATTGCTGCCCCCTGCAGTGTTCTGCCAGATGCCGTTGTTCTCTGCCTCATGTTGTGCAGCGGCATTTCTGGCATGTATTGTGTTGTCCACCTTTGTTTGGGCATTCGCTGTTTGCCCCTGCGGTCTGCATCCCCTACACTGTTCCAGGTCCCGTTGTTTGTGCCAGTAGCATTTGGGTGTGTGTTGTTTTGTCTGCCCTTGTTTCAGCGGTGGCTGTTTGCCCATGCGGTCTGCATTCCTGCGACATTCCTGACCGCTTTCTGTTGTGCCAGGGCCATTGCTGTCAGCAATGTTCTTGCGCCACATACCTGTTTGTGATGTTTTGTCCCGCACTGTTCATGGCCTGAAGTTTCAGGCATAGAGATGGGCAATATGGAGTCTGAGACATGGCTGACACTCCTCATTCAAAATCTGTATGGCACTATTAGCCCCCCTCAAAATTAGTGAGGCACTATGACCTTTAGACAGAGTCCTCGTGTCCTGTCTGCCCCTCTTATTAGTTCTTACTTTTGTAATATATACATTTTAAAACTTTTCTTTTACAAAAATATATTTTTCAAAACCAAAAAGAAATATTAAGTTTTTGGATACTGTATACTAGTGATATTATTTTTTTTTTCAATATAAACTGGTTAGGGTACATTCAGGAATGATGTGAGTATGTGCTGCTTCACAGAAACGGTGGTGGTGGTGATGATGGAAATGTTTATTAAGGGAACTGGTACTGTAAATGCCAAGGCAGTAACAGGTTTCAATAAAGAATGTGACAGCTACAAAGGCTGGTTAGAAACTAAGACAGCAAAGGGCATGGAAAGTGAGTAGTGGTTGTAAACTACCAGTGAGCATTCAGCCTAGACACATTCAATAGTAGGTTGGAAAGGCTCAGGTATGAAAATGGGCAGACAAGATGGACTATGAGTCTTTTTCTGACTACACCTTTCTATGCTTCTTCAGTATGTTTCTAATAATTCAGGTCTATTTAGAAACATCACTGAACATAGCTGAAACGCTATTAACTCTTAATGTGACTAAATAACAGCAGCCATGTTTTTCTAAAACTTTTGAGCCTTTGACTCATGAAGAGTATTGCTGCCTTATTGTATTTATGTTTCCCAGCAAGAATTATGTTATTATGCTGCCTTATGTTTAAGAATTAATAATATGTACATTGGAAATTCAGGATATTAAATTATCTGGGATAGGTTTGCTCCAGTTGTGTTGATATTGCAAGAAAAACAGACTGAACAACTAATACCTAACCTATCACAGTCTCTATTATATATTTTTTTGTTGCTGGATGATTTAATGAGAACAGTGCCTCCCTCATGGCACTGCAGACTACAGGTCATGCTTTTTGTAGTACTGCTAATCTCTTTCCTGTTTCCTTTCCTTTTGTTTTTCTAAAACTAAGAACACATCTGCAGTGTGCACTCTGCTATTATCTGCTGTTGAATTCACTAGTCTATCTCTCCCTAAGGAAAAACATTGCTTCATTTTTAGAGCTGCAGTGGGCAGAGCCCTGCAGTCCTATTGCTTTCAAAAAGGACTCCTGCATTCCTTGCATTCTTTCCGAATGAACAACATGCCAGACATACTCTATAGTCACCTCCGCTTGCACTGCACTATTTTTTCCTTGTTGGGGCTTGGGGGGGGGCCAAACAAGATTTGGTAAAAGCTGAGTTTTGCCAGTCCAACCATGTTGTCCTTACTGACCCTAGCACTCGCACTATTTCCTTTTTTCCCCCATCCACTGCCTTTTCCAGAATAAGTTGTAGGAATGCAGTACCCTCCTTATGAGTTTGTACATCTAACAAAATGTTTCCACTAGGATTAAGCACATATTTACTGACTGAGTTAAAATCCACATCTGGAGTCTGAGCACTTGCTAATGGGAAGCGCGCACTTGGGATTGCAGACTCCAGTATTTCCAAACTGAATTTATCTAACGGAAACATTTGGGTATTATCATTAATGTCACTTATATTCACCTCAATGCTATAATCCTTGAAATAATTTTCAAGTAGTGTTTCCAGAGAAAGAAAACAAGTAACACTCACCTCACAAAGCTGTTCTCTGTTTATTCTATAATTTACAAACAACACCCCGTCTCTTCATTAACCTTCATGTACTATTTTGTGTTTCAAAACTTCTGGGAAGACAGCCCTCTGAGATCTAATCCTATGTATTTTGCAATATTTCCAACAAACGCATCCTGCTCCATTTCCTCAGGTATAATATCTGGTCACAACACAGGCCCAACATATGAGAAGTGAAAATAAAAAATACATTTAACTTCAACATATTTTTGCACAGTATGTTGCAGCATTCCTCTTGCATCTAAGGATTGGTACAGCTTGCATCAGTTAAGATGCCCCCTTTGGTGAGAATGGAGTTTGCCCTTTAAGGGGCAGACCAAGTTGTCCTGGTGGACCCCTCCCTTGATACAGATGGTTTGCTCAGGGGGAGGTGAGGGGAGGGACAGGGAGACAGGACAAAGGACAGGCAGACAGGAAGGGGGGGAGCCTAAGAAGGGAAGAGACAGGGATAGGAAAAAGGGCAAATAGGAGGGGCCAAATTGCAGGGTACATAATGTCCAGCACGGAAGATTTCAGCCTCTTTTGCTGAAGTTTTGTTGGATCTAAAACAATAGAGCTACAGCACATCAGATTGACTGATTTCGTTTTTAAAATCTGAATTGCGGGTTTTTTCGAGGTGACAGCCTGGGGTGAGTTGGTATATTGAGAAAGATTGCAGAAGGTAAGGAAAAAAAAAACAATAAAAAGATATATATATATATATATATATAGCTGTGAGAACCGTTATTGTAAGTAGAATGTGGGGGCAATGCAACTGAACCGTGACACAGGGACTGAGGGTGCGTGCACTTGACTAGCGAGGTTGGTTGCCAGACAGAAATAGAAAAGGGAGTCTCGGCTAAAGGAATGCGATGTGGGCAGACTAGAGCTTGCAGTGTGTTCTCTTGGGCTTTTGTGGACAAAAGTTTGGTTAATGGACGGCGGAATGAGATTTTGGGGAGGCAACTGAACCGTGATGCAGGAACAGGGGGTGCGAGTGCTTGACTAGCGAGGTTTCTTGTGTAAACAGAACAGGAAAGGGGAGTCGCAGCTAAGGGAAGAGATGCTGGGCAGAACGGTGCTTGTGGTGGGTTTCCTTGCATTTTTGGTGGTTGCAGGGGACTTGTGGATGGGATGGAAGAAAACCAAGTTGAAGAGAGCAGAGGCTGGGCAGAATGGAGCTCGCTGGGGGTTTTCTTTATGTTTGGACTGTAGGGGAATTGCAGTTTTGGAATGAGACAGGGAAAAGGGAGATCGGGGGAAGGGAGATGGTGCCTGGCTCGCCAGGACGTAAGGACAAGGAGCAAAGGCACAAAAGCAGCGAAAACACAATGCCAGGCCAGCCGCAAGCAAAGGAAGGGGCTTTAAAGGAACAGGACCAGCCTACAAATTGAGACCTAGAGGCCAAGTGGTCGGGGCGGCGTCTGACATCACACCGTGTGGCCCACTCGATGGAAGGCTTCAAGGCCCTCAGAGGGCAGGATGAAGAAGGGGGGCAGCAGTGTGTGAATCTGACCATACAGCAGTGGGAAGGGGAACAGCAGCAGGACAAGGGGTCTAGCCAGGGCGGCCATGTGGTGGGGAATGGCATCTGATGTCACACCGCATGGCCCACATGAATGAAGGCTACAAGGCCTTGGGGGCAATGGGAATCAGGTTAAGAAGCTGGAAGGGGGTAGCTGCTTAGCCGATGGTGATGGGGGTGAGCGGACCAGCGGCAGAGGCACTGAATTTGGAGAAGTTTTAAAAAAGCGTTTGTTGTGCGGGGTGATGTGGACCTAGGGGGCTATGTGTTGCAGGGTGAAGAGGGAGGGGGGGAGCGAAGCACAAGGAGGGGGCTTTTGGCCAATGGCCTTCAAGGGGCACAAGTCGGAGAGCAGGGCCTGGGGGGGTCCAAAAAAAAAAAAAGGAAGAAGAAGGGGAGAAAAGGAAATAATGGTCTGATTACTAATGAAGGCATCTTGTCAGCTTTTATCCACAGCAGCTGGGCAAAAATTGTGAGAAAGAATGGCTCCAAAGAAGAACAAGCCATCGAAAGAAGAGGCATATAAGGTGATCATTGAGTTGGCAGAGAAGGCCAACATGATGTGGCAAATGGTGAAAGGGGAGGAACCGGGAAGGTCAGGGGAGAAGCAGAAAGTGGAGAAAGGAAAAGGGGGCAAGGAAAAAAGACTGACTGGGAGGCCAGGCAGCCCAAAGAGGCCGCAGCCACCATCGCCGGTCCCACCTCAAGAGGTTAGTCCATTACCACCACAGCCCCTTTTGCCTGAACCGTTAGTACCTTCCTTGGAGACGGTTGTGTTACCGATGCCAGAACCCAGACCGGAACTCCCCGTGGTAGTAAGCCCTCCACCTCTGATGCCTCAGCCAGTGGTCCCACCACAAGAAACCAGACTGGTTCAGCCCAGTGACAGCAGAACACACAGAGTGGACAGGCCCACAGGTAGTGTATCAGGTTCTGTGGGAGACAGTATAAAAGAGTACATTGGTCAAATTATAGCGGCGTTAGGGGCAGGCAGGCTAGGGCAAATGGAAACTGCACTGGCAGAGATTAGGTTGGATAAAGAACCAATAGGGGGAGTAGACAAGGTGGCTAAAGGAGCAGCAAAGGGAACGAGGGAAATAGGAGCCCCGGGCATGAGGATAGGGGAACACGTGCTGCTGGTCACAAAGGAGAAGATATGGAAGGGGGAGTATGTGGACATATTTGCTCTGGTCAGTAGAGAGGCAGCAACAAAGTATGAAGAGACAAAGAATATAGGGAAGAGTGAGATGGCAGTGGCTGTGGTCTTGTTGGATAAGAAAGAGGAGGATACGTTTACAAAAGGGAAGATGTGGGATGGGTGGTTCATGGATTTCACCACATATTCGGCCATAGTGATGGAAAAGAAACCAGAGTTGGGCATCTCACTGATCACGTATTTCCTGATCATAAGGAGAGCAAAAGCAAAAGGGGGTGTGGGGTGGATATATTATGATGAGTTTTTCCTCCAAAGGATGGCAACATATGGGGACATGAGATGGGACACAAAACAGTTAGATTTATGGACTGATTATGTCACAGACCAATCCACACCGGAAGGAGAGATGGGAAGAAGGGGGGGGGATACCGCAGAAGTGCTGTTGAGGATATAACCGGGCATTTTGTTCATGGCCCCAATGTCAATTCCGACATGCCTGCTCAAGGTGTGGGGGATCTCATCCAGCAACAAGGTGCAGGATCACATGGACACCAGGGGCCCAGGTGGGGGGAACCCAGGGGACAGGACACCAGCCCTTTTGAGAGTGACTGGGATATAGGGGGTAGACATGGAATAGAGGGTCGAGAGGCAAGGGTTATGGGGTGGGGGCCCAGTCTTATTGAGTGGAGTGACAAAGAAAAAATAGCCAGGAGGGTAGCAGGGGCCTGGGGGGGGGGTGTTTGGGGGAAGAGAACAATTCCAGATGGTAAAAACTCCCATCAAAATAGAGGCATAGGAAAAGTGGCTCAAAGAGCATCCAGATAGAGGGTTGGCAGAAAACATACAAGGGGGTTTAGAAAGGTTTTCCGCTACATTGCAAAGGTCCAAGACAGGCAAGGGAGGCTAATAACTTGGGGTCGGTCAGAGGAAAAGAGAACATTTTGAAACAGAAAATAGAAAAAGAAAAAGCTGCAGGGAGGGTGGAAGGACCATATCCAGTTCCCCCTCTAGAGAACATGAGAATTTCCCCCTTGGGTCTGGTCCCCAAAAAACAAAAGAGGGGAGTATCGGGTGATTCACCATCTGTCGTTCCCAGAGGGAGACAAAGTTAATGATTTTATTGGGGAGGAGCACAGCAGGGTCACCTATGCCACACTGGAAGAGGCAGTGCAGATGATTTGGGTGACCCCTGATGTCTGGATGGCCAGGACAGTATAGAATCAGCCTTTCGGTTGCTCCTAGTGAGGAGGGAGGATTGGGACCTATTGGGTTTTAAAGTAGGGGGCCAGTATTATTTTGACAAGGCTATGTTCCATCGCTTGTGCTACATTTGAAACATTCAGCGCCTGCCTGCAATGGATATTCCAGCAAAAAACAGGTTACATGACAGTTATACACTATCTGGATGATTTCTTGTTAATAGGCAGTGGAGGCGTGGAGACAGAGAGGATGTTGGTTAGCTTTCAAGAGCTGTGTAAGGAACTCGGGGTGCCATTAGCTCCGGACAAAACTGAAGGCCCCAGTAAGGTTCTGGAGTTTCTAGGGATTGAGATAGATGCATTGGGGGAAGTATTTAGGTTACCAAACAGCAAAGTGCAGAAGCTAAGGGAACTGATTCAAGTGCATACTAGAAGGAGGCAGGTACAACTAAGGCAGGTGCAGCAAGTTATGAGACATTTGAATTTCACTTGCAGGGCAATTGGGCCAGGAAGGACATTTACAAGGAGACTAGCAAGGGCCATGGCAGAAGAAGTAAGACGACACCACTGGGTTGACATAACAAAAGGGGTAAAGGAAGATTTCAAGGTATGGGAGGAATTTCTAAGCAACTATAATGGCTGTTCCTTTTGGCAGGAAGAATGGGTTTATAACATGGATTTGGAATTGTATACGGATGCAGCAGGGGGGCTAGGAATGGGGGGATATTTGAGAGGAAAATGGCTTTTGGAGCCATGACCAGTAGACTGGGTAGAGATGGGAGTGTAAAAGACATCACATTGTTGGAAATCATGCTAATTTGGGCTTGCACCCTGGTATGAGGAGAAGAACTGAGGAACCAGAAGGTTACATTTTGGTGTGACAACAAGGCAGTGGTGGATGTTCTGAACAACAGGGGGGGCTAGGTCCGAGATGGTTATGGGATTATTGAGGCAGCTAATATTGAGGGATTTGCAGTTGAATATGTCTTCCAGGGCCAGGCACATAGACGGGGTGAGAAATATCCTAGCTGACAGTCTTTCCCATCTGCAGCTGGATCGTTTCTGGATGCTGGCACCAACAGCAGAGGAGCGTAAAATGCCCATTCCTGTGAACATCTGGGACATTGGCAAGAGGGAGCTGAAATGCTGTTTTGCAATTCATGGGCACCACGGACCTTGAGGGCCTATGAAGGGGCACCACTACATTTACTGGGCAGAAAGAAGAGCAGAAAAGAAGGCCAGGGAAAGCAGCTGTACCAAGATGTCAGACAATGTAGGCTGGTATGGCGTGGCATTTGGGGGATGAAATGGGCACAGTTACTTCCGACCTTAATAGAAATGAGAAAGCAGCGTCCCACTCCAGATCTAATCATTATACACTTCGGGGGTAATGATATTGGTAGGAAGCCATGGGTGGACACGTATTTGTGGGTTAAGCAGGATCTGAAAAACATAAGGCAGTGGTGGCCGGGGGTGAGCATGGCATGGTCAGATATGATACCACGGAGGGTATGGAGACACGAACAAAGCCATGTAGCAGTGGATAGGGCCAGAAGGAAGATGAATCGAAGGGTGGGGACATTGATAAGGAGCATGGGAGGGCATGTAATATTGAGCAGGGTGGAAGAGTGGGTAGAGGATTTTTACAGAGCAGATGGGGTTCATTTGTCAGACCTAGCAATAGACATGTTTAATATGGAAATGATTGGCTTTATTGAGGCTTGGAGGAGACAAGAAGGAAGATAGAGGGGAAGGAGAGGGGCTGAAGAGGGGGAAGTCCAGTCATCCAATGCAAGCTGGAGACAGGCTATGGGGAAAAAAAGGGGGGGAGGTGGAATGATAAATGAATATGAGGAGAAGAAGAAGCAACAGAAGGAGAGAAAAGTGGTCTCGGTTTTCACTGTTACCTACAAGAAAAAAGGGAAGAAGAAGAAGGCACCCAGGTTTTCACCTGGGGAGGTGAGAAGAAGAGGAAGAAGGAGGAGGAGGAGGGGTGATCAGAGATTGATACTTTAATGCAATATAAATTGATACTTTAATGCAATATAAACAAAGAATTGTGGAAAAGAAATAATGATAAACGGTGATGGTATTTGTAAATATAAATGTGAAACATAATAAATTAATTGCCAATCTGAGCACAACACACAGTTGTCTGACTTTTGTGGAGGGAAGGGGGGGGGATCTGGGACAATGAATTGTACAGTCTTGGACAGAGATCCTTTTAGTAAAGCTGCTCACAGAATGGCTGCATTTCCCAATTTTCTTCACAAACTAGACTAGCTAAGTGTTTTCAGATTAAAAGTGAGAAAGCTCATATGCCCAGGAAAGATTCTGAAAGGCCCCTGTATCTTTCTGTTACATTTTCTGTATCATTTGCTGTTGAACAACCTTTGAGGGCAGAGTTGATGGAGCTCTCAACATAAGTTAGGTCTTGAGTGGTAAACTGCAGCTCACAGAGCTGTACCAGATAACTGTGGCGTGTTAACTTTGCCTGTTTAAAACTGTTTATGCTTGTGTATATGAGTCACTGGGTGTTTAAAAATTATGAGCTAAAGTTCATATCCCATACAAAATTGAATCTAACTATAAATCAATTACTTAACCCACATGCTTTACTTGTAATTCAATTTAAATATGTACAAACTGTGCAGTGTCTCAAACTAGAGTAGAGCCAGTATCTGCTCTGCAGTGTACTAAAAAGTGCAGCAGAACTCCCCATTTCACATATTGCTGTTCACATACTGTATGTTTAATATAAAACCAAAGGGTTACATCTACAATGTTGTAAAATGTTGTGTGTGTGTGTGTTCCTTTTCTGCTTTATTTCCAATTTTTTTCAGCTCATCACCTTTGTATTACTTAATAAGTGGCTCTTCTATTTTTTGTCTGTACATGATAGATTGCTAGAAAGATTAGATAGATAGATAGATAGATAGATAGATAGATAGATAGATAGATAGATAGATAGATAGATACAGACAGACAGACAGACAGAAAATTAGCTTTTGGTGACCGGGTAAGTATGTTAGGCAGTTAGACCTGCCTATTTTCAAGCATGACCCGGGAGAGTACAGAATACAGAGATACAAAAATAAACAGTAGAAAATGGTACCGTATGCCAAAGCAGGACCTCACACAGGAAGGTCAAAATACAAATAAACATCATTAACATAGGTCACCCACGTAGGAGTGAGACAAATGAAAACAAAATTAAATTAAACCTGTGCTGGACCCCAACACAGGAAGGTCTGACAGTGTGGATTACATTCAGACAATTAAATAGATAGATAGACAGACATACAGACAGACAGAGAGAGAGACAGACAGACAGAGGGACAGACAGATAAGTAGATAGGTAGGTATCTCCTGGGAACACTTTGCATTTCCATTGTGAATGATTTGTAAACCAAACTAGTTGAAACCACATCTTCATGAATTGTTTATTACTAAACATTCCCAGTACTCTTTAATAACCATTATAAATCACTAAATACATTTTTAGCCAGTTAGCACTCAGAGCCACTGTACATCTTACTCTTAGTACAGTGTGCTGTTTGGCAGGAGTCTAGGAAGGGGATTTATTACTGTATGTTACTATAGATGAGCATTGGACATCATAATCCCTTATATGGCCTTCACCTTTCTACATTGGTGAGAGACCAGTGCACTAGGTACCATGTGGTGCCTGCTGCTTTCCTCTGGTTGCTGCAGGAGCATACCCCGTGTCACGGAGCCTGACCCTCACAATGAATTGCACACACCACCCTTTGTAGATAATGATACATCAGATTTCTATCTTTTTGCTATCTAGTTTTCATTTTATTTACTCTACCATAACTGTAATATGTAGTGAAACCATGTTGTTTATTTTTATGTTTGCTTGCACACATGTGCAAGAAACATAGTGCCATCAACCGAGTTTTTGTAGGTGTGGCACCCTGTCTTCCAATTCAGTCAGTGTGTTTGCAGGCATATCCACAGTTCACCAATGAATGCTGCAGCTGTCTATGACAGCAGTTGAAAATGCAGTGCTGTACAGTTGAAAGGGAGAGCTCCGCTTCAGTGAGCAGCGATAAGATAGTGCTGATTAGCATATTACATGCTCATGCACTCCCCGCTCGCACATGCATATTGCGTGCTGATGCGCCCCCCCATGCACACACTGTATGGCTGACGCTGGTGCCCAATCCCACATTGGTTCTGCTGTGCTCCCCTCCAACAGAGTTCCAGGTGCCACGCTGGGAGCCCAGCATGGCAACAGTCTGTAAGGCTGATGTGGGTGCCCAATCCCCGTCAGCTCCACTGTTCCCTCCCAAAAGACTACTGGGTGCCACGCTCGGAGCCCACCCCAGCGTGGCACAAGACCCGCATCGTCTACGTAAAAAAAGTAACCTGCAAGAAAAAATGTTCCCTCACTGACTGTTCTGACCCACTTCCCCCCACCCGCGCGGACCCTCTGCGCACCCTGCCTCCCCACACCCCCACCTCACCCCATACTTACCTCCGGAGTCCAGCACGACGATCTTCAGTGGACCGGGAACACGTCTGCACTCTTCAAAGCCGACCGCGAACTGAGGAAATGCCGGTAAGCTGTATAATGGAATAAATAGGGTTTTTCAACTTTGATGCATATCTCAGGTATTTCAGGAATTTTTCTCCAAT
Source organism: Neoceratodus forsteri (assembly GCA_016271365.2). Taxonomy (NCBI): domain Eukaryota; kingdom Metazoa; phylum Chordata; order Ceratodontiformes; family Ceratodontidae; genus Neoceratodus; species Neoceratodus forsteri. The sequence continues at coordinate 996,110,268 of CM057458.1, read as the reverse complement.
TAACATGGGTTTTTAGACCCCACCTCATGATTCTGTCACTGTCATTTTGTTAATCAGCCCCAAAGGTGATTTCATGGTCACTGTGCGGAACCACTTTTGGGACCAATTTACAAAATGACAGTGTCACAGTTCATGAGGTAGCCTCAAAAACCCTATGTTAAAATTTGGTGAAAAATCTTCAAAATGACTGTTTTATAGCATGTGTTGGCGCTGTTCCTACGCACTGTCAGAATTGCAGAATTTTCAATATTTTCACTCCAGATTTTCAACATTGCCATTTTACCACACCTTCTTATGAGCAGTACAGCTGTCATTTTTCACATCTTGCCCAAAATGTGTTTCCGTGCAGGTAGCGCACAATGGCGCAGTCTGTATGTGAAATCAATGTTCGGGACAGATTAAGAAAATCACAGTGACACTGTTCATGAGCAGAGGTGTTAAAATCGCTATGTTAAAAATTTGGTGAAAAAATTCCTAAAAAAGACTGTTTTATGAGCATGTGTTGCGCTGTTCCTACGCACGCTTGTAGGTTCTCAAATTTTCAATATTTTCACTCCAGATTTTCAACATTGCCATTTTACCACACCTCCTTATGAGCAGTATGGCTGTCATTTTTCACATCTCTCCCAAAACGTCTTTCCACACATGTAGCGCACATTGACACAGTCGGTGTGCGAAATCAATGTTTGGGACAGATTAAGAAAATTACAGTGACACTGTTCATGAGCAGAGGTGTTAAAATGGCTATGTTAAAAATTTTGTGGAAAAAGTCCATAAAATTACTGTGTTACGAGCGGCCATTTTGCCGTTTCCATGCACCCTCGTAAGTTCATGCATTTCTAATATTTTTAGTCCAGATTTTCACCACTGGCATTTTTCCACACTTCCTTATGAACAGTACAGCTGTCATTTTTCACACCATCTCCGAAATGTGTTTTTGCACTTCCAGCGAAAAAATGCATGGTCACTGTGGGAAATCACTGTTCGGGACAGATTAAGAAAATCACAGTGACACTGTTCATGAGCAGAGGTTCCAGAATGCCTGTGTTGACAATCTGCTGTAAAAAATTCCCAAACTAATTGCATTACGGGTGTGCGTTGCACAGTTTCTACGCACGCTCGTGACTTTACCCGTTCTTTTAATATTTTCACTGCAGATTTTCAACATTGCCATTTTTCGCACCTCCCCATGAACAGTACAGCTGTCATTTTTCACATCCTGTTCAAAATGTGTTTTTGCACCCGTGGTGCCAAATGGCGTAGTCGCTGTGCAAAATCAGCTTTAGGCTAATTAACTGATATTGCCACTGTTCATAAAGTGGGGGTTACAAAAAACCCATGTTGAAAATTTGGAGTGAAAATGCCAGTGAACGCCTGAGGCATTAGGGTTTCCTACCATAACGCCCCACCCTGTAGAGATTGACAGGCATCAGGGGTGTGACTTGGGATTCTCGCCTGTAATGCTCATACCATTCCACACCCTGCAGCCAGTGAGAGGCATTGAGGTGTGCCTTGGACTCTTCGGCCCCAAAGTTCACACCATTCTCCTATACAGTACCCATCTCACCATATTTCCTGATGGAATGGGGTGAGCATAAGGGCCAAAGACCCCAAGGCACACCATGACACTTGTCGGTGTCTGCAGGGTAGGGTGTGGTGAAATGGCATGGCCGTTCTGCCTGAAGACCCAAAGGCAAACCCCAATGCCTGTCAGTCTCTGCAGGGTGGTGGTGGGGTTGGCTTCAGTTCAATACTTCTCTGCCATTCCTATTATGCAGCTCTCTAACTCCTACACTACCAATGCCAATGCCAGCAAGCAAACATTCGGCATTGACAAATGTTTGTTGATTACGTGTTTGCTCTGTAAGCTGTTCTCTATTTGCTTTTTGATGTGCTCTTGTGTGCTAATGAACATTAAATATATAAAAGAAAAACTGGATGTTTTCATTAATGTGGAGCCTCTGACCAAAGCCTGACCCTGGATCCTTTTGTGGCCCTCCTCTGGACAGTCTACAGGTGGTCCCTGTCCATCTTCAGGTGCGGATTTCAGAAATGCACACAGTAATCCAGGCTAAACAACCCTGGTGGAGCATCCCAAGCAGAGCAATAGAGAGTTAATTTTATTAGAAAAAAAAAGCAGCTTGAGTCAGAATGGCGCAGTGGTTTAAGGCTCTGAGCTGCAAATCTGGAGACCTGGGTTTGAATCCCACAGCCCCCACTTGCATACTGTGTGACCCTAAGCAAGTCACTTAACTTCCTCGTGCTCCCAGGGTGCATCTGCAAACAAGCTTTCAGCTTAGTGTGTCTCACCTGGTAAAATAATTGGCTAAAAAAAAGAAACACAATCCGTCGGACATTGGCAAACATGCCCCCAGGCCAAAACATGTTTTAGGAAAAAAGCATAACAGATCGAAAGGGGATCCACTATGTGTCCCATTTACAAAGCATGGTAAAAGTCAATATCCAAGAATAATCATCACCCCCCAAGTACAATCACACACAAAGTCACCCCCATGGAAGTGCAGTACTAGCCTTGATTAAAGTAATCTTTCTATGAGCACACTGAATTCTTTATGAGCTCATTTTATTTTTAGATAATCATGGTGAATGGTAAGGGTGCATACTATTTTGATCTATTCTGTTCCAGTCATATTTCACATGAAAGTTCTTTCATAAAGTTTTGTGTATCCCCTCCCCCCATGCATATTGCATTCCCCATCAGTTTTGGGCTCCACTACAAAACACAGTATTTAGAACTACTGTAGTAGCCACAGACATTGCCAGCTATTTCTCGAACTTTCTGTGATATTTCTAAAAAAAACTCCTGCTTTCTACATTTACACAGTAGGGGCAGCAGAGAGAAACTCTTGAGAAATGTTGCGAAATATCTGGAAATAGCTGGCAATGTCTGTGGCTACTACTGTACGTTAGCCAGCGATTCTGGTGTATGAGGGAGGCATACAATTCTTCTACTGTATATTGGGGAGGTTAGTTTTACAAGCTTTGTCCTTACAGCATGTTTAAAAAATCCTGCAACAGACTTAAACCTGCATGCGCAGAACTGGCTCTACGTCAGTACCCCAGAAGTGAATGCTGTACCACTATTTGAGGTCCATACCCTTATTCCAGCTTCTATATGATATGATTTTCTGGCAGTAATTTGATTGTTCGGTTTTGCCATAACCCTACACAGTAGTAGTTACTGTTTGAGTTCAGTGACTGTCAGTCAAATAGTTTCACATCCACAATTCTCTCATTCAGGAACAGTGATTGCATGTGCCATTTTTCATTTGGGGTCAACAGTGTCTAACATCTGTTGAAACTGCAGTCAAATTGTTTTAACCAGCAAAGAAAAATGCACCCCATAAAGCACCTTTTGATGGGATCGTAAAGCTGACGCACCTCAGACAGTCATCTGTTCCCAAAGAGTGCATCCCTGGCACATAACGTCCCACAGACAATTACTTCAATGGTGCAAGGCTGTTCTGAGATTGAAATTAAAGAGCTATGCAACTTTTTAATGACTGGCAACTTTACTTGTTGTTAACACCTGCATTGGTGTTTAATACTTGAATTGCATAAAAAAGCGTGCTCCATGTTACAAGGTCAAATGATTAGTGACCCTAAATCATAGAAAACCCAAACAATAATTGAAAGGCGCATTCCTGTGGTTATGTGGGGGAAGAGCTCCTCCCCCACACCCTACTTAAGCCAGCAGGCAAACCACTGCTCTGCTTACAGTGAGTGGCACTCGCTAGTGGCATTGCTGGTGCTCGGCTGCTCCTTCCTTCTCTTCTGTTGTGTGCCCCTCCCACCCTGTGCCTCTTCTCTGCTTGTTTTTCTTGTCTCTTGCTGTTAGTTTCCTCCCACTCCCCTCGCTCCTCATTGTTGTGCTGCTTACTGTGTTTTTTTTCCTTTTTGAGGTTTCACTGCTGCGCCTTCACTTTCTTCCTCTTCAGCTCAGATGTCTGCCTCTTCCTGTTTTATTCTTTCTGCCTCTGCTTTTGAGCAGCCTTGCTGTGCTACTGCCCCGTCACACACTTCAGTCCACCTCAAACCCTTGTTCCGTTCCACCTCCATGTGGCCATACATCACCGTTCCAGCAGGCACCTTCGCCTTCCACATACCGAGGATTCTGCTGCATTCACCCTACCATTCGTGCCTGTTCCAAGACTTAGCTGGTTCAGCTACCTTTCAGCATACACAATCTACCATTCCATTAGGACAGCTCTAACAGATGGGGACATGACTCGGAGCTCAGCCGCTACAGTATTTATTTACTCCTTTACCTTTATAGCTGTCACCAGTACTGTTTGACGAGTGTCAGCTTGGAGACTCAGCATTTATATCACGCTTCACTGCAGTGCTAGACGTCTGTGCCAGGCCATTCGTCCCACACCTCTCAACTGCTATGAACTGTGCTTAGCACTCTGATTCACTCAAATTTACCTTTGCTCTGCAGGTTTACCGATGCTCCTCACTATGTTGCAGCGAATTCTGGATACACATACTATTACATCGATGAACTCAGTTAATGGACGCATTCTCTATCTCTACCTATGGGGCCACTTTCTGTAGACATGTTATCATTTAAATAAGAGAATTGCTCCTCATGCTGGCCCTTTGCTAAATTGAAAACTTGTGCAATGACTTTGATGCTGAGAGGCTTAGAGGTATGGTTCATCTCCTTGCTAAATACCGCACCTTCCCGCACTTGCGTAGCTACCTGCATTATATGAATGGAGATGGATCGAACTGTCTTGTTAGTTGCTTACAGCTCGACTCATGCTTCAGCACACCTGCTTGATGCACAGAATTCTCCTTGCTATATGGCACGATTCCAACCATTGAATCCCTAGTTCCTTGGAGAAGACTTCCTCACCTTCTGAAGCCCTCCACCTATGTGGTTTCGAAGTTCTCAATTATTATGCTCGATCATGGAGCCATCTTCTATTAACTCTACTCCACATGGATTTCCTGGACTAGGAATTCAACAAAAGGATGCACCATTATTATTGATTTTTAATATCCATACTGTATTCAGCTGCTTGCACTAGATCAGGATTTATGACATGAATTCGGGTTAGCCAATAGCTTTATATCATTAGATTAGGATTATTCTCCTTTAGTTTGCCCAGAAGGATGGGCAGGTCAGTAGCCATGGGTCCTCAGAGGTTTCCTCCAAAGGGTTTTTTTTCTCTCCTGCATGCTACTGGTCACAATCTCCGGACCTGGAGGAGATAATCGTTTGATATCATTATTCTTTTTTGGGGGGGTTTCATACTACTGGATTAAGCACCCTTCTAGTGGTGGGATACAGAAAAAAGCCACAATATCAAGTCATAACAACTTACTTATCAGTTCAAAGCACCTAAGCACCTCACATATACTATTCAGTACACATGTACTATAATCACTGACTTGCTCATGACTATGTTAAAGCACCCAAGTGCTGATCATTTCAAACTACTAATACCTTGCTAGTATTGTCCTGCTTACTGGTGTGGCCTCTGTATCAAAGCAAAACTTCCATCATTCAGCTACAGTATGTAACATAAGTACTGAGCTCTGAACCACACATAATTGAAAGGTGCATGCCTGTGGTTATGTGGGGGAAGAGCTCCTTCCCCACACTCTACTTAAGCCAGCAGGCAAACCACCGCTCTGCTTAGAGCGAATCGCACTCGCTCTCCATACTCCCCTGACACCTCCTCCTTCTCCGGCACTCTTATCCCACTGGGGGGATCTCATACTACTGGACTAAGCATCCTTCTTGCGGTGGGATACAGAGAAAAGCCAAAATATCAAGTCATAACAACTCACTCATCAGTTGAAAGCACCTAAGCACCTTGCATATACTATTCAGTACACATGTACTATAATCACTGACTTGCTCATGACTATGTTAAAGCACCCAAGTGCTGATCATTTCAAACTACTAATACCTTGCGAGTATTGTCCTGTTTACTGGTGTGGCCTCTGTATCCAAGCAAAACTTCCATCATTCAGCTACAGTATGTAACATAAGTACTGAGCTCTGAACCACACATAATTGAAAGGTGCATGCCTGTGGTTATGTGGAGGAAGAGCTCCTCCCCTCACACCCTACTTAAGCCAGCAGGCAAACCACTGCTCTGCTTAGAGCGAGTTGCACTCACTCTTCATCCTCCCCTGACACCTCCTCCTTCTCCAGCACTCTTATCCCACCGGGGGGGGGGTCTCATACTACCGGACTAAGCACCCTTCTTGTGTTGGGATACAGAGAAAAGCCAAAATATCAAGTAACAACAACTCACTCATCAGTTGAAAGCACCTAAGCACCTCTCATATACTATTCAGTACACATGTACTGTAATCACTGACTTGCTCATGGCTATGTTAAAGCACCCAAGCGCCGATCATTTCAAACTGCTAATACCTTGCGAGCATTGTCCTGCTTACTGGACTGGCCTCTGTATCCAAGCACAACTTATATCATTCAGCAAGAGTATGTAACATAAGTACTGAGCTCTGAACCACACATAACTGATGTCCATGTGAGATGGGTGGATGTGAGTTTTGTGATTGCTGCTGGGTTAAGAGGCATGCTAATTTTTTGAAGAATCAGGGACACTGATGTTATTATGTCTACATGACCACTGAGCATATTATCGGAGCCTGAAATGTCACCCCTACGGTGCAAGAGGATGAGAGTTACAGAAAATGTTTGGCTGTGTCTCCAGTGCTGGGTAGAAGTAGAGTGCAGGTGTGCCTGCATGTCTTCTCATCATTCAATGACGTATGGGTCCAGTGGATGAAACAATGGAAAGTTGCTGTAACAAACTCTTTTGAGTTTTTCTTAAAAAAAAAAAAAAAATTTTAAAAGTTCTTTAACTGGGTGTTTCTGATAAAACAAGGATGTGTTCCCCCAAATTGGGTTGAGTAGCCTTCCTTCTGCAGGTGGCACAGGCAGCCACTTCTTCACAGATTTTGAGGGATTTTCAGTTACTTCAGTCTAGCAAGCACTTCTTCAGTTCACTCTATCACACTCCTTCCATTTTTCAGTCTAGTGAAGAAAAAAATCCAGTTGAGCATGGAGCTTATAAATGGGTTTTTACCTCATCAACTGGCTATTGATAAGCTGCTAATGAGATCAGCGACCAGCTTTTCATACACTCTTTGCACAAGACAGTGATGGGGAGGACCAATTCACACCCTGACCCCAATTCCCAAATGTACTTCACTTCTTTAGAGATCAAAATATAAAAATTAAGAAAATAAATTAAGGATTAGAAATACATGCACCAGGTAGGCAGGGAGGGGGCAAACATTTAGTTCTGCACCCAGTTCTGTTTCTTCACCCTGCTAGCCCTGACTCTGTTTTCTTTAAAAGTAATCTCTGTTATCCCTCCCCTAGCCAGTCTAAGAGTTCCATCTTGAAGTGACTTATGCTGCACGTAATAATCCAATTTAGCTGTGTATATGAGCATGGTGAATACTGAATCATGTTAGTAAGAGCAGGAAAGCAAGAAGTTTTAAAAGTAGGAAAATTTGAGTTTCTATAGTAGCACAGTGATGCTAGCCTCCTGAACTACACAACAGCACAACTAAACAAGCTCTAGCCAGAGCCAATACATCTGTGACGAGCTGCCACATGACCGATGTTACACGTGTACATAGAAAATTTTGAATGCCCAGGTGTAACTTGGCCATTTTTTGGCAGTATTGCACCAAATTTTCAACATTGCCTTTTTGGGACCCCACCTCATGAAGAGTGCCAGTGTCATTTTGTTCATTTGTCCCAAAAGGTGATTTTACAGACCGAACACGTCATTTTGTGCCAAAGGTGCAAAAACACATTTCGGGCAGGACTTGAAAAATGACAGCTACAGTATTAATAAGGCAGTGTGCAAAAATAGCAACATTGGAAATCTGGAGTGAAAACATTAACAATTGGTGAAGTTAGGAGCGTGCATAGAAACTGTGTAATGCACGCTTGTAACACAGTCATTTTTTGGAATTTTTTCACCATATTTGCAACATGGGCTTTTTAGGACCCCACCTAATGAACAGTGGCAATGTTGTTTCATTAATCAGTCCTGAAAGGTGATGCCATGCAGTGATTGCAAAATCACTTTTGGAACCGAGTAATGAAATGACAGTGATGGTGTTCATGAGGTGGGGTCCCAAGAACCCCATGTTGAACATTTGGGGCCAAAATTCCAAAAAATGGCTGACTTAACATATTTGAGACAGTATAGTGCAGTGGTTTAAGGCTCTGAGCTACAAACCTGGAGATCTGGTTTTGAATCCCACAGCCTCCACTTGCATACTATGTGACCCTGAGCAAGTCACTTAACTTCCTTGTGCTCCCAGGTCACGCCTGTAAACAAGCTTCAACTTAGTGTGTCTCTCCTGGTAAAAAAAAAAGTTGAAAATCCCTTTGACTGCCATTATAGCATGCTTACCTTTGATTCTTCAGTTTGTGGTTCAGCTTTGAAGAGAGAAGACATGTTCCAGTCCAGAGAAGATGACAACGCTGACCTCCAGAGGTAAGTATGGGGTAAGGGGAGTAAGGGGAGGTTGTTGCTCAGTGGGAGGGTGGGGATAGGGGAGGGGGAACTGGCATGATGATGAGGGACTGTTTTCCTTTTTAGAGGTAAAAAAACATGTTGGGATGGTTTTCTTTATTTACAGGAAAGAAAGCATATTAGTATTTGGGGCACACTGGGGTGTGCTCCCAGTGTGCCACTTGAGTTGGGGGGGTTACATGCTGCTGACATGGGGACTGGGCACACCGATGTTGGCGTGGGGAAAAAAGAAAAAAAAAACATACATTTGGGCACACTGGGGTGGGCTCCCACTGTGCCACATGAGTTGGGGGGTACATAATGCTGCCACAGGGACTGGGCACCCCGATGTCAGTGCAGGGATGGGTAACAGAGGGAGTGGGGAGGACAGCAGCAGTGGGAGGGTGCAGGGGGGTTTATTTGCTGCCAGTGCTGGGAGGGAGCAGGGAGGACAGGAGCAGTGTGAGGAAGCGGGAGGAGTGCCATCTGAAAGATGGCAATGGTGACACAACTGTGCATGCGTGGCACTCGAGCCTGCATAGTTGTGGGTGAGTGGCATTTTGTCATTCACAGCATGGTGGCACCAGCAGAACTGCTCATTTGCACGAGTCTCCCATGCACAGTTCTTGCTCCATGATGCAGAAGTTAACAGCCAAAATAGTGCGGCTGTTACTCCGTAGTGGCCGATCATGGTGGAGTCTTTTAAGCTCCATTGGACGTTCAGAAGGGTACTTCCAAAAGTCCAATGGAAGGTGCCATTGATTGGCCATTTTTGTAAACTACGATCGATCCCAAAATGGCTGTAGGCTCCGCCCACAGCTATAAAAATGACTATGAATTAAACAGCGTCAGAGGAGATTAATATTAAAACAGACAGAAAAGAAAAAAAATGAAGCTCTGCATTCAGTGATACCCTCATGTTTATTCTCTGGAGTTGGTATTTACATTGTTATCCCCATAGTTACATGACTCATTAAATAATTAATGGAGCCAGTCTGGAATACATTTGAAGTCTTCTGCATTTCCACCAGAAGTTAATTACTCTGAAGAGAATGTTAACTTCCTCCTTTCCAAATACAGCTACGTACTTTATGGAATGTTACTACAAAATGGGCTTCAAGGATAAAAAGATAAAAGCTATATATTTTTTTTAATATATTCCATTGTCTGTGCCTACCATGGGAGATTTTTTTTAATAAGCGTGAGGGAGGACAAGAAATGGTGAAACAGGAAGAGTGCCAAATGAGTTGTTCCCTGCTGGGAGGGTCTGTGTGAAGGTTTTACTCCTAATAATTTGGCAGAGATAAGTACTGTACTAGAGTTCGGGTTGCGAATGTCCACTTTGTCATATAGCGGCTCCATACAAAGGTTTCCTCTGCTGTCTCCTACAGTCAGTGCAGTGCTCCAGTCCAAACCACTGCTCCACTGGGACCACCACTGTGAGTAACCAGACCCTGTCTCCAGTGACAACCAACTTAAAAAATGCAAAAGCAAGCCAGTTGCAGAGTGGAGTTGCGCCTTTCCAACCATTCTTGGTCAGATTCAGTACATAGACCATTTACCATCACAGTGGAGAACGAGTACCATTGATTATTAATACCCAGGAACAGTCCTCAACATTAAATACCAAGCCAAGGGCTGAACCCGAATGATGTCCTGATTGATGAATCTAACCATGTGAACCTTCATGTTTTAATGGGAAGTGCACAGACATGAACCCTAGCCCTTGAAATTGTTTTGTTCTTGGTCTCTGTTTTATTGTCTTTAAAAGTTTGCCAAACTCTGTCCAACTCTATGAGACCCCCAAAGAGATCCCAACAATCCCTAAAGTTTCCCACAATGCCCATCCTCAAATGGCAAATAGGTTCATAGTATGCTTTACAAGCTGAAACAGGCGAATTGCCCTTAGAGAGCTTGCCACCTTTACTATCGGTGGGCATCATATTTAACTTTACCCATATACTTGTCGAGTTTATTTTTAAAGGTCTCCAATGTATCACTCTCAACAATATTTGCTGGTAGTGAATTCCAACTGCATACTATTCTCTGTGTAAGCCATTTAGTTCTTGTAACAATATTATTTCTTTCTCCAACCATCTGAGACTCAAGCGATCTCGATTTTTATTTTTACTATGATATATAATTCCTATTGTTTCTTGCAAGAAAGGGACATTCTTGATTTTGAAAGCCAAACAAAGATTCCCCCTAATTTGTCTGTAATTCATGGAATATAGTTCAAGTTTTTGGAGTCTTTCGGAATAATCTAAACTACCAGTTCCTTTAATTTTTTTTGTAGTTTTCCTTTGTATTCTCTCTATTAATTTTATATCCTTTTTTGTTTGAGGAGCACTGACCTGCATACAATATTCCATGTGCAGTCTTACAAGATTTTTATAGAATGGCATAATTACTCTAGCTTCTCTACTTTTTATATTTCTAAAAATACAACACAAGAGTTTATGATATTGTTTTACTTTGTTCTTAATATGTAGATCAAAAGTGAGATCATTACTAATAACACCCAAATCTTTTTCATGAATAACTTTTTCCAATATATGATTATTTAATGTGTATTTATGATTTGGGTTATTATAATCAAAATGAATAATTTTACATTTTGTCTTGTTAAATTTCATTAGAGGATTTTCTGCCCACTTACTTAAATGATTTATATTTTCTTGAAATTGCATACATGAATTGTAATCTGTAATTATTGCACCAATTTTACAGTTGTCTGCATATTTGTGCATCCATGCAGAATTATTTGTCTGCATGGATGACACAGGAATATTAAAAAGAATGGGGCCCAGGACGGAGCCCTGAGGCACACCACTAGTCACAATTCCATAGTCAGATTTTAACCCCCTAATAACAACTCTCTGCTTCCTATTGTACAACCATGATATAATCCAATTTATATGTTTGGGTGCAATTCAATCTTAACAAGATATTTCAGTAGGACTGTATGAGACACCATGTCAAAAGCCTTGCAGTAATCAAGGATCATTACATCCACGGAAAGACCTTTATCAATTGCAGAACTAACAGATTCAAAAAACTGAAGTAAATTTGTAAGACAGGATCTATTTTTACTAAAACCATGTTGTGCGATATCCACCAACCCTTTAACCTGGATATGGTTTAATATTCGATACTGTAATAACCTTTCCATTAATTTCCCAATTACAGATGTCAGACTAATTGGTCTGTAGTTTTCAACCCTTGATCTATCCCCTCCTTTAAATATAGGGGTTACATTTGCTACAGTCCAAGAAGACAGAGCTTTACCCTCATAAATGGGTTTATTAAATAATACAGTTAAGCGGCCTAGCAAAACTGAAATCACTTCTATTATAAATGTTGTGGGAATTCCATCTGGTCCAGGGGAACTGTTTGGTTTCATCATTTTTATAGCAGACAATACTTCTTGTGAATCAAATTCAATAAGATAATTTTTTGACAATAATGGAGTATTAATTATATGTTGTTTGGGTTGAAAAATACTTAAAAAGAATTTATTGAGTTCACCAGCTACATCATCATCATCATTAATAGTATCATTATTCAGTGTTACCAATGATATTTTCATTATTCTTCATAGATCCAAATATAGTTGAATTTTGTTTTTATTATCTTTCGTATCTAGTACCAATTTTGATTCAAATGTCGCTTTTGCCTTTCTAATGATTAATTTTAATTTTTTTGACATTGATTTATATCTGTCCCATGTTTTTCATTATGAGATCTATTACACTTTTTATACAACTTTTTCTTTTTATTAATACATTTTTTGATTCTTACATTCCACCATAAGGGCAATCTTTTATTATTATGAAATTTTTTTCTGATAGGAACCCATTTCGTTATACAATATTGAATTTTAGTATTAATAATTTCCCAGGTTTTATCCATATTTTGACCTAAAAGATCAGTCCACCAATCCCAATTTGTCAACCATGTATTAATTTCCTTATAATTTGTAGCATGAACATTTTTAATTGAGGTTATACCTTTGGCTTTATGATTTATTATTTGAATTTTAGTCTTGACTATCGAGTGGTCTCTATCTCCTAAAGGTGGTAAAATTTCTGGTTCAGAAAAATCTCAATGACTATTAGTTAAAATGATATCCAAAGTCCTATTCCCTCTAGTTGGTCTTTTGACAATTTGTTCCAAATTATGGGCGATTAGGATTTCAATTACTCTATTTTCACAAGATCCCTGTCCTTTTAATGAGTCCCAGTCAATTGAAAGAAAATTAAAGTCACCCATCAGGATATAGCTACCATGAACATGAACACTTTCTATATCATCTAAAAATTTATTGGTTTCAGTTATATTCAAATTTGGTTGGCCCAATAGTTAGTAATTTATTGGGCATTTGTACATTAATCCAGAGTAGTTCAGATGTGACATTAACCAATTTGTTTAATTCTGTAACTTTATAGGTTTCTTCTACAAATAAAGCTATTCCCCCTCCAATTCTATCTTTCCTGTTTTAAAATTTTTTTAAAATAGTCATGCTTTCATTTATACCACCACAAAGCTGTTGCTGATCTACTCAGCATAATTGCTTTCTGTATCTATATCCAGCCCCCCCACCCCTCCTGGCACATTTGGTGGTGTTTCGCTCTATTAATAGACATGGGGGGGCTGACTCTCAGTCATGGCACAGGGTGACCCATACCATTCAGCTTCACATGGGCTTTATTACTATTATTGTCAAGATGGAAATGTGAAGGAAGCCTTTTGCACACAACCACATCTGCTAAGCAAACGATCACCTGTCAAAACTGAGAAAGTTGTATTTGGTTTAGCCCAGCATCAGTTATCTTAATTGGAGATCGGTAAATCTTGTCCCTATATTATTCCACACAGGATCACTGCTAGCCTGGACATTCCTGCAGTGTTTGAACCTTTTCCCTGTGCATTATTTAACATACAAGTCTACTTTAACATCACTGATAGGTACAGTATCTCGATTGTTCCATCTCTGTGAGTGGTTTAGAAGCATCCTTCCCCTCATCATCCTACAAATGAACCGATCTTACACGAATGGGACAGTCTTCCATTTCTGCTTTAAGAGGTGGCAGAAGGCAGAGCTGGATTCAAATGCTGTCTCAGAGAATTGGCATGTAAGAGCAGACCTGCAGCTGCTGGACTGAGGTCTCACACCCACTTGGGTCAATAATGCCAGTAATTGATGGTAGACAGAATTTGCGTACAGAGATATCCTTGCAATGGGGCTGTACAAAGTCATCTCATCCAGCACTATATCAGCCATCATAACTGGATGCCTTGCATTACTGGGATCAGCTGTCTTGCTCCATTCTCACAGCATACTGCAACCTTCAGCTCCAGTTAGCTGGTACATGAAGTCTCATTCAGTTTTCCAGCCTATTGGAGTGCTGAGATGGGCACCACAAAGGCTCTGGATACCAGGACCAACCAAATAGCCAAAGTGATGACATGACTATGGACCAAAAGTGAGGAGAAGCCCTTTGCATATGATAAGGAGGGGGATGCTCTTCTTCTCTTGGCAAGATATGCTCTCTCAGTGCTATAAAATTGATGGGACCAAATCTACACCTTGCACTAGGGGTGAAAGTTGCTGTAACATGGACTCCTTTCTCCGTCAAAAAAAAAAAATATATTCTATGACTGGGAATTTCTGATAAAAAAGGGATGAGTCCCCCCAAAATGGAGATGAGTAACCCTCCTTCTGGATGTGGTACAGGCAGCTACTTACTCACAGAATTCAAGGGATTTTCACAGTTAGCTCAATCCAGCAAGCACTTTTTCAGTTCACTCCATCCAACTACCCCCCATTCCATTTTTCAGTGTAATCAACAAAAAAATCCAGTTGAGCAGGGATCTAATGGTAATGGGGTTTTACCTCATCAGCTGGCTATTGGCAAACTGCTAAAGAGATCAGCAACCAGCTTTTCATACACTCTGTGCACAAGTCAGCAATGGGGAGGGCCAGTTCACACACTGCCCAACATTCCCAGATGTATTTCACTTCTTTTTTTTTCAGTTAATAATTTTTATTGCAGATCACACAACAGATTATCAGAGATTAAAATATATAAATTAAGAGAAAAAAATGTAAGGATTAGAAATACATAGGCTTGGTTTTATATGTACCAGGTAGGCAGGGAGGGGGTACACATTTGGTTCTGTGCCCATTTCTGTTTCTTTACCCTCCTAACCCTCACTTAGTTTTCTTTAAAAATAAACTATGTTCTCCCTCCCCTCACTGCTGTAGGTGTTCCATCTTGAAATGAGTTATGTTGCATTTACTAATCCAATTTAGCTATAAATGATAGCATAGTGATTACAGAATCGCATTAGTAAAAGCAGGAAAGCAAGAACTTTTAAATGTAGGAAAACTAGATTTTCTGTACTAGCAAGCTGATGCTAGCCTCCCGAACCACATAGCAGCACAACTAAAAATGGCTATGATATTAAACAGCATCAGAGGAGATTAAAATTAAAACAGACAGAAAAGAAAAAAAATGAAGTTCTGCACTCAGTGATAACCCTCCTGTTTCTCCTCTGGAGTAGGTATTTACATTGTAATCCCCATGGTTACATGACTCATTAAATACATTAATATAGCCAGTCTGAAATGGATTCGTAGTCTCCTGCATTTCCACCAGAAGTTAATCACTCTGAAAAGAATGTTAACGTTCCCCTATCCAAGTACAACTACAACAGAGAAAACAGAAGAAACAGAGAAAGGGACTTGGAACAATATTTTTGTGAGTACTGATAAACGTGGTCACCGTAATTGTATTCTGTTTATGCCCATTTACCATTTTCCAAGGTGTGGTACATGTAGTGAATAGAGAGGGAGAGAGATACAGAGAGAGTGAGAGACAGAAAGAGAGAATATTCTGCAGTAGAAGTTGAAAACTTGGCAGTATCTGATAGTTTTTGGCCAGTGCATTTAGATTTTTTTCTTTAGATTATTAATTGCATCCCAAACACTATTGAAGCAGGTTTAATATGCACAGTATTCAAGCATGTTTGACCACAGTATAGCAGTGCCTCTTTGTTCCATTTCCTAGAGTTAATAAATCATCAATTTTCCAGGATGGTTCGGAAATCAAGCTGAGAGCCAACCTCAAGTCACTGCAAAAGGAAAGCCATGGACAGTTTCATGAGTACTTAACTTGAGCTACTAATATAGAGAGCTAAATAGAGATACAATATATTCGTGTGTTCTACTCTTTCTCAGTCTGCTCTAACTGCACATAACCTGTGGTGTTTCACTAAGAAAACACCATAGTTTGGACTTCAAATGTAATGGGCTACTTGTGTGATTGCAAAACAAAAAGAAAACAAATATGTTCATCAAATATGTTCGTACTTCAATAGAACATGAGTTGAAGACAGCTTTTAAGCTTTTACCTTAACACTGCTTCCTGCTTGTATAAAAATGCATACCAAACATATGACTACTTATTCAAAAATTAAGCAGCATTTGTAACACTGTTAGAAATTGTGCTTGAATGAGTTAGAAATATGGAACTGGTAAAAAAGCATTTTAGTACTGAATCACATTAATAAGGAAAGGAAAGCAAGAAGTTTAAAAGTAGGGCAAGTGCAGTTTTTATAGCAGCAGACTGATGCTAGCCATTTCTGAACCACTTAGCAACAAATCTAATACAAAAGGCTATGAATTAAACAAGTTTAATTCATAGCCTGGATGTAATTGATTCCATCTTAGCCCCCTCCACTCTCCCTAACAGACGCAGGGAGAAACAGTGAAATGGCAGCCAAGACAGCAGGTAGAGAATCCACTCCAGCTTCAGTCAGCAGACCGTGACTGTTTTATTTCAAAAGTGTTTCAATGGGCATTACAGTGGTTTTAAGCAGTTTGTAATTTACTTTAAGGAGCTCAATACTAATGGGCTTTCCTGGGCATTTTGTAGTAGTACTTTAAACATCTAAGGTTTGTTCATTTCTAGTGTCTTTTTTAGCTACAGTGGCGTGAAAAAGTATTTGCCCCCTTCCTGATTTTCTCTGTTATTGCATATTTGGCACACTGGATGTTTTCAGGTCTTTAGACAAAATGTTATATTAGATAAAGGGAACCTGAGTGAACAAATAACACTTGTTTTTTTTTACTTATTTCATTTATTTAATGAAAAAAGTTAACCAACACCAACTGGCACTGTGTGAAAAAGTAATTGCCCCCTTACACTTAATAACTGGTTACGCCACCTTTAGCTGCAATGACTGCAACCAAACACTTCCTATAATTCAATATCAGTCTTTCACATCGCTGTGGAGGAATTGTAGCCCACTCTTCCTCGCAGAACTGCTTTAATTCAGTAACATTGGTAGGTTTTGAGCATGAACTGCTTGTTTCAGGTCCTGCCACAGCATCTCTATTGGGTTTAGGTCTGGACTTTGACTAGGCCACTCCAAAACTTTAATTTTACTTCTTTTCAGCCATTCTGATGTGGACTTGCTTTTGTGTTTTGGATCATTGTCTTGCTGCATGACCCAACTACGCTTCAGCTTCAGCTGACGGATGACAGGGACATTCTCCTTAAGAATTTTCTGGTACAGAGCAAATTCATGGTTCCTACAATTATGGCAAGTCGTCCAAGTCCTGAGACAGCAAAACAGCCCCACACCATCACACTACCACCACCATGTTTGACTGTTGGTATGATGTTCTTACTGTGGAATGCTGTGTATGCTATATGCCGACATTATGGGATCCATGTCGTCCAAAAGTTCCACTTTGGACTCATCTGTCCATAGAACATTTTCCCAAAAGGCTTGTGGATCATCCAGGTGCTTCTTGGCAAATGAGAGATGAGCATTTATGTTCTTCTTGGTTAGCAGTGGTTTCCACCTTTGCTACTTTCCCATGAAGCCCATTTTTGCCAAGTCTCTTTCTGATTGTGGAGTCATGAACACTGACCTTAGCTGAGGCAAGAGAAGCCTGCAGTTCTTGGATGTTGTTTTAGGATCCTTTGAGACTTCCTGGATGATTTACCGCTGCGCCCTTGGAGTAATTTTGGCAGGCCGCCCCCCTGGGAAGATTCACTACTGTTCCAAATGTTCTCCATTTGAGATTGTGTCTCTCACTGTGGTTCATGGAGTCCCAGAGCCTTAGAAATAGCTTTGTAACCCTTTCCAGACTGATAGATAGCAACAACTTTTTTCTGATCTTTTCAGGAACTTCCTTTGATCGTGGCATAATGTGCTTGTTGAATCTTTGTGCTGGCAACGTGACTCTGATGGTAAGGGTCAAAATAAGTGAGGTTTATATTGAGCAGGGCTGGCTGTAATCAAGCCTGGCTGTGTTCAATCAGCTGACTCTAATTATCCCTTTAATTGCTGATTTAATTAGGGGCAATTACTTTTTCACACAGTGCCAGTTGGTGTTGGTTAACTTTTTTCATTAAATAAATGAAATAAGTGAAAAAAAAACAAGTGTTATTTGTTCACTCAGGTTCCCTTTATCTAATATTACATTTTGTCTAAAGACCTGAAAACATCCAGTGTGACAAATATGCAATAATAGGGAAAATCAGGAAGGGGGCAAATACTTTTTCACGCCACTGTAAGTCTGATACTTGTAACCAAATCTGTGCAATAATTGTTTAGTATTCAGTTCTTGTGACTCTAATTACTGTCCATTATCCTGTGTTTCTGTTTCTATGCTCCTGTGGCCATTCTGTGCATGTGCAGTTCCAGCAGCTCACCCCCCCCTTGTCCGCCCTCCTGCCTGACCTTTCCTTTTCTCTGCCTTCTCCTCTTAATCCTTTCAGGGTATCTCAAATTTCATTGTTTGTCCCCTTCCTAGGCTGCTTAGTCCCCTCCACACTCCGTAACAGACACAGGGAGCAACAGTGAAATGACAGGTAGAGAATCCAGCTTCAGTCAGCAGACTGTGATAGCCCATCACCACTTGCGCAGCAACTACCCCACCTGCCTCCCACCCTGGGTGGAGATTTCCTTTATACGCTGTGACTGGTCATGTGGCACCCACTTTTCTTTCCAGCTGCAACTTATAACTTTCCACTACTAGGAGTCGCTGCTGCACTCAGTCAATCCCCACTTCCACCCCTTCTAGCCTACCAATAAATGCTTGATATGACCCAAGACTAGCAACTGCTTCCTGTGCCAACCCTTTGATTTAACCATTTCCCTACCTCATTAGAATCAGTGGGACCTGAATTTGAACCCCTGACCATATGCACCAAAGTCAGTGACTCTACTGCTGCACTATCATGGTGGCAACAATTTTCAGGATACGTTAGCCATACTTAAGTTCTGAATGGCCCCCTTCCCTCCACCAAGGTGCTCCCTTATCGTCGTAATAACCCTCCCTCAAGATACTGGTTAACACTGCTTAGTTTGCTGCTTCCGACTGACACCACTTCTGACTTACCTTAACTGACTGTGCCACTAAGGTGCTCCTAACTGACAATAGGTGCCTTTTATCTTATACTCCAACTGACCATCCTACTAACAGTAGTAATCACAGTTTATGATAGCCCAGCCCAGCAATTCAACTACAACACAGCGGTCTTATTTGGACACTGTACAACCGGCACTGTCAGCTTGTTAATTAACCTATACAAAAGGCTGCACATCCAAAATGAGTAGATACTGTGCCATGATAACACACATATCCCCCCCACACACACTTTCCCCTCTGGCAAGACTACAATCCACTGTAAGATTAAAAGAGAGCCAGTAGAAAGGTATGTGTAGCCAGACTTAAAATTTAAAAGGCCCAAGTTCTGACACTCACGTTACTGCTCCTGGTAATCTCTAGCAATATCCACCCTAACCCTAGCCCCCTACAACATGCTGGTGGGAATAATAAGAAGTAGGGCATGCTCACTCTTGCATCCATCAACATATGCAGTCTGTTATCAAAATTTGATGCACTCCAAGTATGGGTCACCCAATACAGGCCAGTTGTACTCTCCGTCATGGAAACCTGGCTCACACCTAAAATCCCAGATACTGCAGTTTCCCTAGATGGTTATACACTTTTTAAATGTGACATTCTTTCTAAGTGGGGTTGGGGCTGTGCTATATATCTTAAGGATACCCTCCAGGGACATGCCCTTCCCAACCTAGATGCTGGGAACAATGTCCAAGCACTAGTGGTTAAAAAATTGTTAGGTGACCAAAACAAGGCACTCTGTGGTCTCAATATATATCCCCCCAAAAGAAAAGGCTAATGGCTTCAAAGTGGTCATTGACTTCTTCAACAATCTACCCCACAGCTACAAAGCTGTAATGGTTGAGGACTTTAATATAAACTGGCTGTCCCCGAATGCTGCCCCATATAAAGACACTATCTTGTCCATAAATGCCACACAGTTAGTTAACACCCCTACTAAAATAAACTATCGCACTGGATCGTGTATGCTACTAGACTGGCTACTCACCAATCATCCAGAGAGAATCTCTAATACCACTGTCCTTCCTGTCTCAATTAGTGACCACTGTCCTATCCTATGTAACTGGTCAAATAAGGTCACTAAACCCCCGGACAAAACCATTACCAGCTGAGTGCTAGCACAAGGGCAGCTTGAACCTTTAGAATCCCACCTTAATGGTCCCCTATTGATGCCACTGAAGATGCTGATCAAGCACTCGACTACTTCATTTCTGTGTTCAAAGCAGCCTGTGATCTCCATGCCCCGCTCCATAAATGTAAAATCAAGGGTGACAGCAAAACGTGGATCACACCGCCCCTGCTACAACTCATGACCAACAGAGATAACCAGTGGCATTGGGCCTGTGCCTTTGGCAAGCAGTCTGACTTACAGCAGTACAAAATGACCAGAAATGCCTACACACGGGCCATCCGCATAGCTAAAAGCTGCCACTATAAAGACATGCTAACCAACTCCTGGGGTGATGGCAGAAAGTTTTGGGGGAAATGTTAAGAATTTGACTTGGTAAAACAATAAAACTGCACCGTCCATGTTGGACTCCAATGGGGTTATCACCCAAGACCCGAAAATCATAGCTGACATGTTCAACACTGCATTCACAGACCTTAGCAGTGTATTTCCTCCAAACTACTTTGAGACAGCAGTTGATAACAACACTGAGGGAAAAGGAAACTACCCTCAGGGCCCCCCCCCCTTTTATTTCAAAATCGTTACCACGAAACATGCCAAGAAATACATTAAAAGTGTCCTAGGTAAATCTAGGTTTAGTGGAGACTCACTAGACCTTAAATTTGTTGCACTTACCTTGGATGAAATACTTACCTACTGACAAAAATCCTGAACCTGTCATTAAGATTTGCCAGATTTCCACAGAGATGGAAAGCCAGCATTGTAACACCTGTTCACAGAAGCGGAGACAAGCCACCCACACCAACTATCACCCCATATCTACCCCCCCCAAAGCCTTGGAGTGCATTGTGTCTGATCAGCTTGTCGAATACCTTGATAAGCACTAGATCCAATGCCTCCAACAACATGGATTTTGAAAATCACACAGCACCACCACTGCCTTATTAGAATTCACTGGGTACATTCATAATGCAATAGACCATGGCCACTTGGTGGGGGTGGCTTTCATCGACCTCATCAAGGCCTTCAGCATGGTCAGCCATGCCCTACTGCTTGAGCAACTATCCTACAATGGGCTTTCCAATGACACTGTGCATTGATTCAGTAGTTACCTTGCATACAGAACCTGGCAGGTAAAGATCAATGGTGTCCTCTCAGAAAGCTGGCCAGTACGCACTGGGGTTCCCCAAGGATCCATTTAGGGCCCTTTCTTTTCACCCTATTCCTTAACCTCTTCCCCCTTGTCTGCCCTTGCAAAATTATTCTATACACCGATGATGCAGTGATCTATACTAGCAATCTGGACCCACTATCCCTAGAGAGTCAGCTGCAACTGAAATTTGCCTGTGTTGAGAATTGATTCCTGAATCAAATGTTGCTCATGAATTACAAGACAACTAAAGTTATGGTATACACAAACCCTCACAATAGGCATAGATTGCATCAGCTTACAATACTGAATAGTCTAAACTCCCCCCTTGACCTGGTCCACTCTTTCAAATACCTAGGGGTCACCCTAGACAGCATACTATCATACACAAGCCATGTTGACCATGTTGCCAAAGCTGTAAATGCAAGTAAAGGTTTGTTGTGCAGGTGTAAACACTGTCTGACAACTAAGGCACTCTGGCTTGCTGTAAACAGCTCCATTATATCCTTAATTGACTATGGTTTGGTTGTTTATGGTGTGGTGTCTGACATTACCCTTAAAAGGGTCTCCATAGCAATAAATAAAGCCTGCAGGCTTATTACAGGAGCCCATCGACTAATGCACACTTCTGACCTCTTCGCACAATCTGGGTGACTTCATTTAAAGGGCAGATTGCAGTACCAGACCTGCCTGCTGGCTAAGAAAATATCCTTGGGCCAAACCCCCATGGGTGTCCAGATTCTCCTATCCCTCATGACCAACCCCCACTGTACTAGAGGGACAAGCAGCCAGCATTTCAAGATCCCATTCTGCCGTACCTCACAGGAACAGAGGTACTTTGTCTACCATGCCCCCAACTGGCTCAACTCCCTCCACCATGATTTATTGACTGAAACAAAACTTAGTCCCTTTAAGCGGAAGCTATGAGAATGCCTCTCAGCATTCAGTAGCTGTGACTGCCCCTCTTCCACTCATCAACCTCTCCCCCCACTGCTTCACTCCCACTGCTTTCTTGACTAGGCCCAATCTGGCTGCTACTAATTGTTTTCAGCCATTGTGCATGTTGCTTAATTCTGCATCACAATGCTGCCTTTAGTGTTGTTAAATAGTCTAGCTTCTGCATGTAGTTACCACTTATGACTTGTAACACCTTGACCTATGTTTCCACTGTTTCCAGTATTGTCTGTAGTATTGTCAAATAGCTTTACTTTTGTATGCAGTTGCCATTTATGACTTGTAACACCTTAACCTTTGCTGCACTGTATCCGATGTCTCTTTTCTTTCTTCCCAAAATGTACATGTATGCTGCTTACTATTTCTGTATAACCGACGTGAAACCTTTGTAAACCAGCCCATAACTCAAAGGTATTGTAAATCAAGATCTAAATAAAAAAATAAATAAAAGTGCAGAGGAGACTAGCATTCAAATAAGTAGAAAAGAACATATACAACTTTATATTCTATAGTAATCGTCCTTTTTCTCACGTGGAGTAGGTATTTATATTTTAATCTTCAGGTTTACGTGTCTAATTAATTAATGCAGATGGTCTGCAATGGTTTTGTAGTCTTCTGGGCTTCCACCAGAAGTTAATCAATCTGGAGAAAATGTTGACTTTCCTTTTTTCCAAATAAAATTGTGTACTTGAAAGTCTCAAGAATAAAACAGAGGAAGAGAGTGGGAACAATAGTTTTTGTGAGTACTCAGTAACCTGGTCATCATAGTTGCATATTGTTTATGCCTATGTTTATGATTTTCCAAGGCATCATACTTGGGATGGACAGAGAGGGGGAGGGATATTCTGCAGCAAATGTGGTGATGTCTGTCTCTAAAATCAGGACATTTTGAAAAAAGTGACTGAATTTTGTTTCTTAATTTAAACTTTAATATGATAGGGGTGGTCATGCCCCTATAGTTGGGGTTGGTACAGCACTTCAATGTAAAATCTCAGTTTTTGCATCTCAATAACTTTGAAATTTATTTGACAAAATAGCCCACAACTTGGGATGTGCAGTCCCTCTACCAGTGTCACAAGATATGGAATGTTTTATGATAACATCTTGTATGTTTTTTGAGATATAAAGTGGTGAAAAACAGTAAAAATGAAATTTTTTTCCCATAGGTTAACACTGGA
The DNA here is from genome assembly GCA_016271365.2 of Neoceratodus forsteri. Lineage (NCBI taxonomy): Eukaryota > Metazoa > Chordata > Ceratodontiformes > Ceratodontidae > Neoceratodus > Neoceratodus forsteri. The sequence continues at coordinate 996,086,861 of CM057458.1, read as the reverse complement.
TTTTTTGTTGTCATCTACAGCCCACACAGAATGAAAAATTCATCTGTAATTTTTATGGATGATGAGGTGTATGCCAAGGGTGTGCCTTTGGATGATTTAGTGCAAAAAATACATTACCATTTTGAATTATAATGATTTTTGTGACAGCCGCATTGTGACTGCTGAAATTTTGCCTCCAAGTTTGTACGCTGTCCTCGGGTTTCTGTGCCCTAAGTGTATGACTTTGCATTTTCTTGCATTGAATCTCAGCTGGCAAACTCTTGAACATTCTTCAGATATGCTCTCATTCTTTCAACCCCCCCACTCTGGTGTGTCTACTTTGTTGAAGATTTTTGTGTCATCCACAAACAAGCATACCTTCCCCTCCAGTATTTCTGCAGTGTTGCTAATGAAGGCACTGAAGAAGAACGGGCCCAAGACAGACCCCCTATGGCACCCTACTAGTTACCCTGCCCTCCCAAGAATGTACTACTGTTGGTTTACATAATAACATAAATATGCTTATGACTCTGGCTTAAGATGATATATTCCAGTTAGATTTGATTCCACATTATTAACTTTCGAAAGAAGAATGGAAATTCATTGAAAAAAACCCTGCATTAATGCACTAGTTAGGGTTCAAGTTAATGCCATAAAAGTAGGGAAATGTGGCATTAGGGTTTACAACACTAACTCCTCATCTCCAGCCACACAAGCAAGCACAGACAGCCATCATCAGGTAAGACAAACAACATGCAACTGTTTCCAGATGACACAAATGCAGTAGCACTGATGTGCTACCGTGGTGGATTTGTATCAGTGGCATCCACAATGTAAGATATACACATTCACTGGTCACTGCAGATAGACATCCATGATATGTAAACCACTACTGTGCTTCTGTGTACAGAAACAGAAGCCCCTGCAGTCAAAGATACAAATCCATGAAACCCGAATTGTAAGAGTTCTTGTGTCTGCAGACATGCAGGCCAGTATGAAGACAGAATTTCTGTACCCTATGGCACTCATGCACATTATAAGACATACACCCACTTGACAGGCCTGCACTTCGCCACCGGTGTAAGACATATACACAGACCTCTGGCTGCTGATGTGCAGGTGAGACAAAATCCATGACGCCAATATTGCAAAACTACTTCTGTCTGTAGAAGCACATGTCCATGAGGGTTCTGCACCTCTTCATCCACAGATGCAAGAGATACATATTGACTTCTGTCTATAGAATGGCAAGCCTGTGTGGGACCTTCAGTTACACTGATGGAAATACTTTTGCAATGTGTGTATAATGATTTCAGCAGTGGATCTAGAATCTATTCAAGGGGGAAGCAGTCTTCCAGTTTCTCAACTGCATAAAGAAAACCATGCAGTAGCAGATCTTGCTATCAAGTGAGCCAATTTGTACAGTGTGCATGAGTACATCTATTTGCATCCCATTGGGGCCTTCTGTTTGCAGAAACTCAGGTCTGCACTTCTGCAGCCATATGTACACATGCACACTGTATGATATACACACACAGGTGTGGCTGCAAAAGCACAGGTCCCTGTGGGACCTGTGCTTATGCAGCTGCAGATACAAATTCACCAAGGTAGCACATCAGTGCTACTGCATTTGTGTCATCTGGAAACAGTTATATGTTGTTTGTCTTACCTGATGATGGCTGTCTGTGGTTGCTTGTGTGGTCTTGTCCCTTTGCTGCTTGGGGATTGCGGGTGGGGAGTTACGGTTGTAAACCCTAATGCCACATTTCCCTATTTTTGTGGCATTAACCTGAGCCCTGACTAGTGCATTAGCACAGTTGTTTTGCAATGAAGATATATATATATATATATATATATTCATTCCATGCAAAAAACTTTGTTAATGCATCATTTAGGGTTAAAACACAAAAAGTCAGGAAATGAGACCTTTAGGGTTGCCATATCCCCCCCTCGTGGACCCACCCATCATCCTGAGATTGACAGCAGACGGGTGTTTCATTGAGGTTGTGAGGTCTAAATGTCACCCCATTCCATCTGTAATCTTATTCACAAACCACAGTAAAGAAGAATGGGGTGACATTTAGGCCTCACAACCCCAATGACACACCCATCAGCTATCAATCTCGGGATGAATGGCAGGTCCACGAGGGGGGATGGGGCAACCCTTAAGGTCTCCTTTCCTGTCTTTTTGTGTTTTAACCTTAAATTATGCATTAATTAAGTTTTTTGCATAGAATTTCCTTAATTTTTGAGAAAGAATAGAAAAGCAGAAAGTTGCACAAGTTGGTGACAGCACGAGCCCTTCGGGCTTCTTGCTCCCACCAACTTGCAAATTCCTGCCTAAGATAAGAGTACAAGTACTGAATATCATATGTATTGCTGGCAGCACATATGGGTGGGAGTGTGGGGTCCAACACCTTGAAACAAAGCAAAGTGTCAGTCATCAGAGTGGCATAATTCAACACCTGTTTACATGTCATACATCTAACCACTACAAATTACCTCCATGGCAGTAACGCTAGGCACCCTATAAATGTGAAGCCAATACCACGATGCAAAACACTATATGCAAAGCATAGAGTGTGTCATGCAATATGGGTGCAGCAAATGAATTTTCCAACATCTAAACACCATAATTCACATGGACAGCACATCCCCTCAAAGCGCTTCAAATTTCAATGTAAAACACCAAACCTGTTTCCAAGATATAAAATGTGAAAGTTTCAGATTTTCATTCATCACACTGGCAGAATTCCACACCTATTAACATTTTACACACCTAACAACTGAAAAGTACATCCATGGCAGTAAGGCTAGCTACCCTAGTAATTTCAAGCCACTACTACCATGGAAAACGCTGTCCATAAAACGTAAACTGCGCCATGCAATATCTCCACAAAACATGTATTGTCAGACACCTAAATACTATAATTCACATCTACAGGACATACCGTCAATACCCTCCAAATTTCAGGTTAAAAGACCAAACCATTTCTGAGATATTTAATTTGAAAAATTGCTAACATTGTGTTGTCTGATCCCTCCAAATCTGGCCATATAGTCCCTCCCTCCCTCACGATCAAAGAATTTGCAGGCTCATGATCAAACAATTTGCAGGCTCATGATCAAAGAATAAAAAATGTTAAAACTCAATTTTTAGAGAAAAATACATGAAACCACAGCCATGACTCAACAGAACTAAGGCCTCTGACTAGATCCCACTCTACTTTGCCTTTAGAAGTGACCCCTGTGCTGAGAAAATTGAATTTTTCATGTGGCCATCTAGTTTTGCCCTCATGGTCAAAGAATCTCGCGATCAAAGAATTTGAAGACTCGCGATCAAAGAATTTGCAGGGTCTCAATCAATCAATAAACAATGTTAAAAGTAAATGTTTAGGCAGAAATGCATGAAACCACAGCCATGCCTCAATAGAATGAAGCCCCCTGAGCAAAACCCACCCTCATTTGGCTTAATAAGCCACCCCGGAGCTGAGAAAATAGATTTTTGCAAGTGGCCATCTAGTCATACCCTGGCAATCAAAGATCGCAGTCAAAGAATCTCGCCATCAAAGAATTTGCACGTTCGCGATCAAAGATCATTAGCGAGCTGCGATCGAAGAATGAAAACGTTAAAAACATTATTTTTTGACCATTTTGAAAGAAACCACAGGCATGGCTTGATAGAGGGAAGACCCCTGAGCATAACCCACCATAGTTTCACCTCAGAAGTCCTCCCTGGGCCGAGATATTTTAATTTTTCTACCCAGCAAACTGAAAACAAGATGGCGGCCAACATGATCAAAGAATTCCTCATGATCAAAGATTTTTTTATCGTGAGACTGCAAATTCTTTGATTGTGAGGTGGCACTAGATGGCCAATACCCAATTCTTCTTTCGCAAAATAATCATATAAATATTCCCATTGACTTATAATGGGAACTTAAAAGTTTAATACCTTTTGAATGAATTAATATTTTTTCATCAAATGAAAAGTGGCATGTTCCTTGACCCAAGCTCGTTCAGATGAGCCAAGTCACAGCGCAGCACCTCACATGACGGCCACTCAACATCACAGACAAAATCTGAAAAACTGCCCACATAACTGGTGAAAAGTGCATTTTTCAGCATTTTGGTGTACAAAAACCAGAAGTCCAACTGAAATGAAATTTGGTAAATCAAGAGATCTACCAGGCCCCACCACGCATACCAACTTTCATGCAAATCCATTTGAAAGGATCCAAAGTTATTAACGAGCAAAATTTTGAGTTTAACATAGAAGTGGTTTCATAACCCTAAATATAGGGTTGCGACCACACCCCTATAATATATTCCATGTTTGAGCATGTTGACATGCTACAGTAAAGGAGAATGGGGTGAGATGTAGGCCTCATGACCCCAATGACGCACCCTGGCGTCTGTCAGACTGTGGAGGATCGGGGTGGCATGTGTGAAGGGGATTAGGGGTTCAACCCATATGTCTCATTTCCTGACTTTTTTTGCTTTAACCCTAAATGAAGCATTAACGCAGTTTTTTGCATAGAATAACCTTACTTTTTGGAAAAGTGTAATATAAGTAGTAAAAAACACATACTGGTGGTAGTGTGGAGCCCAGCTCCCACCAAGTTGCCAATTATTGCATAACAATATGCATCTGGGCCCACTCTCCCACTTACACAAAGCTACAGAGCCATGCAGCATTCCTACTGGCCACCGAATGCTTGTAACTGTAATTTGTCTATATCTTGGGAACTGTAACAGCTAGAAAAACAATTCAAGTGTCATAGTAACCATGACAGTAAGCAGATCATGCCACAGTCACTGAATGTACCCATATCTCACATTATTTCCAAACTATGGGCACCAAAAAGCACTGGACAGGCACTCTTTCAACCCTTGTGACAGTAATTTCACAATATCTCATGAACCATGCAACATATGAACAAAATTCCACTGCAGGCTTACTCTATGATTTCAAATCTTTTTCCAGTGGCTTAGATCACCTGCAGGTGATCTAAGATTCCTGTAGCGAAAAGTCTGTATCTCGCTTTGTTTCCAAGATAACGGCGCCAAAAGTCATGACACAGACTGCAATGTAATCCTATGGGAAAAATGTCAAATACATCATTGAATATCTCTGCAACATATTATTTCCCCAACTCCTAAATAGCATAGTTCACATCTTTATGACATCCCCTCAACACCCTGCAAATTTCAATTTGAAAGACCAAACCGTGTCCGAGATATAACATTTTAAAGTTTGAGATTTTCATTGGTCGGAGTGGCAGAATTCTGCACCTGTTTATATTTTACACACCTAACAACTGAAAAGTATGTCCATGGCAGTAAGACTAGCTACCCTATAAATTTCAAGCCACTACCACAATGCAAAATGCTGTCTGCAAAACGTAAACTGTGCCACACCATATCTCTGCAACTGATGTATTTTCTGACACCTAACTCACATTTACAGGACATCCCGTCAACACCCTCCAAATTTCAAGTTAAAAGACCAAACCATTTCTGAGATATTTAATTTTAAAAGTTGTTAAAATTGGGCTATCTGGTCCCTCAAAATCTGGCCATCTAGTCCTCCCTTGGGATCAAAGAATCTTTGATTGTGAGCCTGCAAATTATTTGATCATGAGGAGGGACTAGATGGCCAGAACCCCATTCTTCATTCACAAAATAACAATGTAAATTTTCCCATAGACTTATAATGGGAACTTAAAACTTGTATAACTTTTGAATGGATTCATATTTTTTCACCAAACAAAATGTGGCATGTTTCTTGAGCCAAGCTCTTTCAACACGCCAAGTTGCAGAGCAGCACACCACACAATGGCCACGCAGCGCCATGGACAAAATCTGAAAAACTGCCCACATAACTGGCGAAAAATGCATTTTTCAGCATTTTGGTACGCAAAAACTGTAAGTCCGACCGAAACAAAATTTGGCAAATGAAGAGATCTAACATGCCCCACCACGCATACCAAATTTCATGCACATCTGTTGAACCAGTCCAAAGTTATTAACGTGCAAAATTTCAAGTTTAACATAGAAGTGGCTTCATAACCCTAAATATAATATGTATATACACATACATACATATACAGTATATACATATATAGCTGATATTGCAGCAAAAGGGAGTGACAATGTTCTATTTGAATATGAATGATAGATAGATAGATAGATGGATAGATAGATAGATAGATAGATAGATAGATAGATAGATAGATAGATAGATGGATATCCACATTCATACATAGATAGATACAGAGGCTTGTATATATGGGATATGCAATGGGCTGACTCACAAAATGCAATTTATCTCCAAATATGAGGAGGCAAGACCATAATTCACTAGTTGCAAAACTGCTAGTGAGTTAATAAAGTCTTGTCCACTCACCGGCGATGATACATTGCCTATTTTGAGTCAGGCTACTGTATTGTTCCATATTTATAATAGTAGTTTACAAGTTATAGCTTTATATCAGCAGTTTGAAGATTTTGCTGTTTTTCTTTGCTTTTAACAGCTGGCTTCGGTGCTGCAGTAGGCATTGTGTTGTCATTAACATTGAGAAAGCTGCTCTCTGATTGGTTTACCATTCAAATGTGAAGACAGTAACTTTACAATTATACAATGGGATTTGAAATATAAGCATTTTGGTTGCTCAGCTGACACTTTATGTCATTGGGTAATTTTTGCATAACCACCCCACAAAGTACCAGCCGACCGCACAATATCTTTTCAGCACCTCATGAATGTGGCAGCTGCCATTTTTCAGATCCTGGCCAAACTGTTCTTTTTATATCCTGCAAGATCATTTTGTGGTCCCTGCACGAATTCACCTTTCAGACAAGAGTTGACAATTTTCTCTGCCCTTGTTTGTGAGGCAGGGTCATAATAAGGCTATGTTGACAATTTGCTATAAAACAGCAAAGTTATGAGCCTATATTATATTTTGTGAATGCAGGCTCATAACTTTGGTACTTTTCAATATTTTTAACCCTTATTTCTCAACTGCAGCCCTATCGGTTCTGGCCAGAATTTTCTTTTTTTTTCACTGTGGAATAAGTACGCTGCAACATCTGCACTCTGCTGTTGTCTGCTGTTGAATTTGATGGCCTCTCTCTACTCTCTCTCTCTCTCTCTTTTTCTTCCTTGCTCTCTCCTTCTTCCTTGCTCTCTCTTTCTAAGAAAAAAGTTTGTTTTTTTTTTACTGTAGAGTTAGCTACTCTGCAATGTCTGCAGCACTCTGCTGTTTGCTGTTGAATTCGTTGGTCTCTCGATCTACTCTCCCTCTCTCTCTCTCTTTTTCTCTTTCTGACTAAGGAAGAAAAATGTTATTTCTTTTTTGTTACTGGAGTTAAGTACTCTGCAATGTCTGCACTCTGCTGATTAATTTGTTGGTCTCTCTCTCTCACCTCCTCTCCTTCTCTCTCTCTCTCTTTCTGACTGGAAAAAAATGTTTAATTTTTTTAATTTAATTTTTTTTTTTTTTTACTTTGGAGTCTTTACATCCATAGACACACAACACAAGTGTCTCCTTTGAATGCCAAGCTCTAAAAGAGCTGGATACACTGTTTTCTATGGGATATCCTGTGGTGGCTGACACACAGGATTGGCTAGAACATGACTCATTCACAGACAAAAGACCCTAATTGATTGGCTCCCTTCAATGCCCCAGTATCACAAAAGTTTGCTTTTATTGGTCATGTGATACTCCAGGGACTCAGGAGTATTCAGTAGAGATCAGAAAAAACAACAATTTTTTTTTTATTTCTGTACCCTGCCCTGCCATCCCTGTAACAGGTTGCTTCCTTTAATCTCCTGGACCGGACCTGACTGCACTTCCAAACTGGGCCAACATGGCAACTGAGGTGAAGCCATGAAGGGCTTAGTATTCTTGAACAGAGCTGAGTCAGCCTGGTCTGGGGAGGTTCGGAAGTGTGTCAGAGTTGGTTTGCCCATCCCTGGCTAATGTAATCTTGGGGACCAGGTGATATATTGAAGTGTGAGGGCAGAAACAATTTAAATTCACTTCAAGGGAATAAGATCAAGTGTCTATAAAGTGGTCTGGTATTAAAACAACAGTATTTGTCCTCCCTGAGGAAGGCGAGTGCCAAAGTGCTGGGGCTATAGAGGTGGCTGGTATGTCTATCGGTGCTGGGTAGGTCTGTATGTAACCACACTGTGGAATTGTTTTACCATTTCCATTGTATGTACTATTTGTACTATTATTGTGCATCATCTGAAAATGAGGTATTTGTTGGCACTATTTTTATTAAAGCAATTATTTGAATACATTTCAGTATTAAGTGCCTATTTCTTCAGACCTTTACCAGTTGCTCACCTTTCATTTATGCATGCACAAAGTGAGCTTGTTTATTAATATAGAGCCTAAACCTTGGCTCATTTAGGTACAGCACCTTCCCATTCACTGACTAGAGCGCAGGTTTTTTTACATTAAGGATGGAGAGTATTTGTCAGTCTGCAAGAACATTTAATGTAATATATATATATAGTATATATATATATATATATATATAGATACAAAAATAGAAAGATAGATATAAATTAGCAAAAATTGATTTTTGACTTCTTTTTTACTTCCTTGGTCTCATCCTCGGTGTATTTTTAGTTTTCTTGGATTACATAGACACATAGAATATGGCTGCAGATAAGGACCAACCAGTCCACTTGTCTACCAATTTTCCTACTTGGTTTGGCAAGCCCTACTCTTATCTGGACTGCTGTTCCCCCGCTTTGCTGCATAGCAGGGTGACTTAATGCTTATCCCATGCACTTTTGAATCCCCGTACTGTTTCACTTTCACCACCTCTGCTGGTAGGCTGTTCCACAGATCCACCACCCTCTCTGTGAAAAAAGACTTCCTAGCATTTCCCCTAAGTCTCCCTCCCTCCAGCCTCGTGTTACGTCCTCTTGTCCTTGTGCACTTTCTTCTCTGAAATATGCTCCCCTCCTGTACCCTTTTTATCCCTGTATTGTATTTGAAAGTCTCTATCATATTCCCTCTCTCCCTTCTCTCTTCCAGTGAATAGATGTTAAGTTCCTTGAGTCTTTCCTCATATGGCTTGTGGTGCAGTCCATGTATCATTGTTGTTGCTCTTCTCTGGACTGCTTCCATTCTGTCTATGTCCTTCCTGAGATGCGGTCTCCTGAATTGGACACAGTATTCCAGATGAGGCCTAACCAGTGATCTAAACAGTGGCATCACCACTTTGCTCCTCCTACTAGTTATGTCCCTTCCTATGCACCCCAGCATTCTGTTTGCTTTCCCCATTGCTTTTTTTCACATTGCTCAGACGAATTCAGATCATCGGATATGATAACCCCTAGGTCTCTTTTCTGCCTTATGGTGGCTAGAACCTGCCCCCTCATCCTGTATTCCTCTCTTGGGTTTCTGTGTCCCAGGTGCATTATGTTGCACTTCTTAGTGTTGAAACCCAACTTTTATGATTGTGATGAAACAAGTGTTATGGCTAATTTTGTAATTAATGAATCATGTAATTACAGATGTCTGCCACTAGCAATTTCTAAAAAATATCTTCCACTGAGGTTGCCTGTTGAATGTACATGCTAGATGTATACTGTAGATACACTATGATGGAGTTACCACATGTTTCTGACAGTAAACAGCACAGCACTGTAACAAGATATTTAGTTTTTTCATGGTGGGTATGGCATGGAAGTTGGAACTTTCACAATCTTAAAAATCCCGTATTTTGGTTCTAGTGTAAAAGAAAATGAAAATAAATATGGGTATCTCAATATTTTTCCAGACCAACATTACTGCTGAATAAAAACTATATGGTATATAACAAATACTTATGCTTTAAGCAAGCAGTTGAATTGGTTGTATAAATCTCAGAACACAGACATACACTACATTACATGCCTGACCCTGAGTGAGCTAGCAGCAAATGGCACAAGGCAAATGGGTGTTGACTGAGTGGGAGTTAGGATGAGTTGAAAGGGGCCAAAGGGCTAATTACTTTTCCATTACAAACAAGGTAGGGCAAGAATGAATCCAAAACCATGGCAGGACATCTGTTGCATTGTTGGTGTCATCGAATATACACTTTCATAGCTATAGCTGTGGATGGGTTTTTCTATGACTGCTACAAGCTGGTTGCAGCACTTGATGCCAGAGTTGGCACGCTTGATGGGCAACTAGCAGCACTATAGGATGCAAGGCTTGGACATAAGTGAGGGAGACCAGGAAGACAAGTCCAAGTGTTAGAGATGAGGACTGGGACAGGGTATGCATGAGAGGACAGGGACAGCTTTATAAATTCAGTACTAAAGTTCCACTGGTCGCCATCCAAAACTGGCATCAGTTACTGGCTGTGAATTTGGAGGGGGACCACAGGATGTTGAAGGCCATTGATGGGTGCTCATTTGCAAAGTTTCTTACAGTACAGGAGGATCCAGAGAACACAGTAAATAAGTATAACAGGAAGATGCTATATATGATATAGATATGTTAGCAAGGTTGGTGGAGTGCTAGAACACTGGGACAATGTGGATTGGTCAGTCACTTGCCAATATGGTACATATGTTGCAAACATCATTTTGAGGGTGGATAGGCAAGAGGGAGAGGAACAAAACATCATGGTACATGTTGTCATAAAGAAGTAAGAAGAGGCACGAGAGTTCCTGCAACATAAATTTAAGACTGTAACCTTAGAAACAGGACCTCCAAGGTAGTATTCTTTGAGATAAGACCATTACCATGCAAATAGAATCATAGAAACATAGAAGGTGATGGCAGAAAGAGATTGCAAGGTCCATCTAGTCTGCCCTGTGCTGTTGTCCTTTCTTACCCTCCTAGCTGCCCTTTTGTGCGAGAGCTCCCTTGTGTCTATCCCACGCACTCTTGAATTCCCCCAGCGTGGTAGCACCCATCACTCCTTGGAGAAGACTATTCCAAGTGTCCACCACCCTCTCTGTGAAGAAGCACTTGCTGATGTTGGTATTGAATCTCCCTCTTTTCAGCCTCAAATCATGCCCCCTGGTTCTACTGGCCTCCTTGAAGTGAAAAAGTTCCTGTGCCTGCACCTTGTTTATGCCTTTTACTGTATGTATGTTATTTATTTATTTATTTATTGAGATCTCAGGTTACAACACCTTTGAGCTGAAAACTCTTTTACAAAGGTTCCACACCTGAGCAAAACAGTAGACATACAATAATGACATGATGGGACAATAATGATAAAATACACTTAGAGCTAAATTAGTACATACAGTTTGAAATAATGCTTCTACAACAGAATTGAGTACATATAATTAAGCTAGTGGAATGCTGGGATGCATTGGGAGGAGAATCTCAAGTATCTGAATGCTTTGATCATGTCTCCTCTCTCAGTTCTCTGCTCTATGGAATACATGTTTAGTTCACTCAGTCTTTCTCCGTATGACATCTGTTGCAATCCCTGTATCATCTTTGTTGCCTTTCTCTGCACCATCTCTATCTGGTCAATGTCCTTCTTGAAGTGAGGCCTCCAAAACTGGACACCATACTCCAGGTGCGGCCTGACCAGTGCTCTGTACAGTGGCAGGACCACCTCCCTGCTCCTGCTTGTGATTCCCCTCCCAATGCATCCCAGCATTCCACTGGCTTTAAGTGCCACCTTCTCGCACTGTTTTCCCACTTTCAAGTTATCTGAGATCATAATTCCAAGGTCACGCCTGTGATTGGAGGCAGCCAGTCTTTTCCCTCCCAAGTAGTGCTCCTTCTTTGTATTCCTTTTACCCATATGCACCAGACCATTCTTCAAGTTTCTTTAGGTCAGATTCCATTTTACCTGCTCCCTCTATGGTGTCCACCCTGTTACATATCTTAGTGCCATCCTAGAACAGACACACCTTTCCCTCTAGTCTGCTAGCGATGTCAGCTATGAAAACATTGAAGAACAGATACCCCAGTACTGAACCCTGGGGCACTCCATTGGTCACCCTACCCTCTGAGGATAGTACTCCCTTTACCTGCACCCTCTGGGTTCTACCCTGCAGCCAGTTTTGTACTCATTTTACCACTTTTGGTTTAACCCCTGTGTAGTCTATCTTCTTTACCAGCCTTCTGTGTGAAACTGAGTCAAAGACCTTGCTAAAGTCTAGGCAGACATCATCCACTGCCTCACTGTCATCCATGGCCATGGAAACCCAGTCAAAAACTTCAACCAGATTTGTCTGGCATGACCTCCCCATTGTGAACCTGTGCTGTTTGGGGTCCTGCTACCTGCTGACTTAGAGGAATGCTATAATCATCTGCTTTAGCAGTGACTCCATCAATTTTTCCACTATAGATATGAGACTTTCTGGTAGGTAATTTCCTGACTCTTCTCTGCTGCCTGATTTGTGAAGTGGGACCACTGTTGCCCTTTTCCAGTCCTCAGGTGCCGTACCGCTCATCAAGGATTTGGGCACCAGTTTAGCCAGTGAGGCTGCCAGCTCCTTCCTCAGTTCCTTTAAGATTTGTGGATGTATCTCATCTGGTCCCATGGCTTTGTCCACCTTCAGTTTATTTAGTGCCTCCAGTACTTGGGCTTCTGTGAAGGAGCTAGTGTTGACCCCTGGTTCAGGGCTGCTGTGTTTTGCAAATGCTGGGCCATTTCCTGGATCCTCCTCAGTAAATACAGAGCAGAAGTACCTGTTTAGGATTTCAGCTTTCTCCAGGTCACCTTCTGCTATCTTCCTTTCCCCTGTAATAATGCTCACTATACTCCCTTTTGCCTTCCTTCCTTCTTTCCCTGATATACCTAAAAAAGGATGTATTGCCTTTCTTTGCCCCCTCTGCTATCTTTGTTTCCATCTGGGCTTTGTCCAGCCTTATCTTTCTGCCAGCTTCTCTCATTTTTTTCTTCGTATGAATCCCAGTCTTTTTCATTTTTAGTTTCTTGGTATATTTTGTACACCTTCTTTCTTTTACTATGGTTGCCACTTCTTTGGAGAACCATAGAGCATTTCTTCTCCTTTTTGCCTTGCTGACCCACCTGGAGCATTGGTCTGTAGCCATTCTGATTGCTCTTTTTAGCCTCCCCCACATGACCTCAGCTTCCTTTTCCTCTGTTTCAATTAAGTATTTTTTTTTTAGGCTGGTTCTCATTTTTTGAAATTCAGTCTTTTTAAAATCTAGTACCTTGATTTTTGAGTGACAGTTGCCCTTTGTTATATTTACTTTGAAACTAACCATGCGATGGTCACTGTTCCTCATATTGTACCCCACATCAATTGCCTTTACCCTCTCACTGTATGTGAGAATGAGGTCAACAATAGCATCTCCCATTGTTGGGGTTTTAACAAGCTGACCCAGTCTTGCACCCTGTAGGGCCAATAAGAAGTCTCTGCTTCTTTTTGTTGCCACCATTTGTGTGCTCCAGGTAAAGTCTGGGAGGTTAAAGTCCCCCACCAGTATTACTTCACCTCTACCAGTCATTTTGTATCTTTCATCTGTTAACTCTTTGTCCCCTTTTTTCCCCCTGATTGGGAGGCCTGTAAATGATGCCAATCTTGAAAGTTGTCCCCCTACCTGCATCAGTTGTAAGTCACAGTGACTCAGTCTCCTCAGGGGATCCCTACACCTCTATGGTTTTTATCTCTTCCCGAATGTAAATAGCTACTCCGCCCCCTCTTTTTTTACCTCTTCCATCCTTCCTGAACAGGATGTTTCTTGGTATAGCTGGGGTTATCTGTGAACCATGTTTCTGTCATAGCCACCCAATCCAACCTTTCCACTTCCATAATGGCTATGAGATTGGGTAATTTGTTTGCTAGGTTCCTAGCATTTGTAACTATTGCTTTCCAGGAATCTGCCTTGATTTTTGTATGTGACTGCACCACCTTCCTGGACTGCTCCGATTTGCTGCTACTACCTGAGAGAGATTTTTTAAGTTGGCGATTTCTTGATGAGTGATGACTGATGCACCGGCGGTTGAGGTATGTGTTGTCATACTTGGTCCTCCTGTGGTTGTATGTAAGTCCTTGGTGTTTTGGGGAGTGATGACAAGCCCACTGATGATCAGGGTGTGTGCTGTCACCATCTCCCCCTTATTTAGTTTAAACAACCTGCATAGACACCGAATTTTTGTCCAAGAGCTCTTGCACCTTCCCTATTCAAGTGCAGGCTGTCATATTTGAAGAATGTTCTTTTACAGAAGTCCTTCCAGTCTCCTATGAAGTGGAATCCTTTTTTCCAGCACCATTCATGCAGCCATGAGTTGAAATTGCTAACTTCAACACTGGCAGAACTTCTGAGAAGACTAGTTTGGATGGGAGGGAAGACAATTCCTTGGCTAGTTCCTCAAAGTAGTTTTTGGCCTCCTCCTCCATGTGGTTGGCCAAGTAATTTGCTCCAAGGTGTATTGTGATGTGTGTTGTGTTACCTGCTTCCCATTGTATTAGGTTTATGTGTTTTGGGTCCTTTTTGCAGAGGTTCCTGAGAGACATCAACCACAATTTTGCTTGTCCTGTTTTAAGTTAGGTGGGGTTCCACTCCATGGATCATGGAATCCCCAATTATGAGCAGTTTCTTTTTGTTCTTTACTTTATTTGGTATTTGTTTTATTTTGTTTTTCTGCAGTTGCAAGGTGTTTGATTTTTATTTTGTGTTGTGCATTGTCTGAGGCTGGTTCCAGTGATGTAAACCCATTTGTGGTAGGAATGGCCAAGATATGCTCCTGTGTAGAGACTTTTGACCTGGATCCTCTGTGATGCTTCCTCCTTTTTATGTTTGTTTGCGTGCATGTGCAAGAAACATTTTGTCACAGCTTAGGAGAGAAGCGGGTGTTTGGAGGTGGGGCACGTAGAGGCCAATGCCCCCAGTGCCTTTTGAAGCTTGGCCCACTTTCCCCAATGCAGTGGCATGCTGCTGCTGACACTAGTTCAGCCAGTGTGCCACCACCTTGAAAGGCATCCACTGCTGCAACAAACATCCAGCCAGGTGGCATGCTGAGAACCCTCCCCAGTGTGCAAAAAGTGTCCCACGATGTCTTTGTTTAATTTTAAATCCTGTAAAAAAAGGAAAGGTCCCTCATTGAGCTCCATGCCCCCTCCCCAACCACCCACCCGCTGCGCTGTACCTCCCCACACCCCCTCACCCCATATTTACCTCCAGAGCATGGCGCGACAAGCTTCAGTGGACCAAGAACATGTCTGCACTCCTCAAAGCCGACCGCAAACTGAAGAAATGCCAGTAAGCTGTATAATTGCATAAATGTTTTTGTTTTCAACTTTGGTGCATATCTCAGCCATTTTTTTGAATTTTGGCACCAAATTTACTACATGTTGTTCTTGGGACACCACCACATGAATTCAGTCACTGTCATCTTGTTATTTGGTCCTGAAAGGTGATTTTTTTGGTCACTGCGAGGAATCACCTTTCTAGACAGATTAACGAAATGACAGTTCACTGTTCATAAGGTGGGCTCTCAAAAAGCCTATGTTGCAAATTTGGTGAAAAAATTCCAAAAAATGACTGCGTTATGAGCATGCATTGCCAGTTTCTTCACATGCTTGTAACTTCGCGAATTTGTAATATTTTCACTCCAGGTTTTCAACATTGGCATTTTTCCACACTTCCTTATGAACAGTACAGCTATCATTTTTCACATCCTGGCCGAAATGTGTTTTCGCACTCCCAGCGCAGAATAGTGCAATTACTTGTGAGAAATCAGTGTTCGGGACAGATTAAGAAAATCACAGTGACACTGTTCATGAGCAGAGGTCCTAAAATGCCTATGTTGAAAATTTGGTGACAAAAATCCATAAAATGACTGCGTTTTATTTCTTTATTTATTTCAAACTAGGATTACAATACCTTTGAGCCAAGGCTCTTTTACAAAGGTTCCACATCAGCGTGTGCAACAGTCATCATTTTTAGTTACAAACACATAGTCATTGACTTACAGACATGTAATAATCAGTACAAAGACTTGAGCTATGAGCAAGACAAGGGAAGGGGGTGGGGTGGGAAGTGAGGGTAGGAGATCGAGGGGGAAGGAGGTGCAGGGGGTAAGGGGGAATATGGGAGGTGGTTGGGGTGGGGGCAGGAGTGGAGATACAGGGGGGAGGTGGGTGATTGTGTTTGCTCTAGGATGGCTTCTTGTTTGGTTGCAATGGAGAGGTGGAGTTGTATGTTTTTGTTGTGGGGGCTGCAGAAGACCATAGACTTGTTTTTTTTCTGATTGAGAAGCAGTTTATGATTTAGAAACCAGGATTCGATGGAGGAGAAGGCCTGCTGAAGTTTATTTTGTAATTGGATTGGATCAGAGTCCAAGGTGAGGATCACAGCATCGGCGGCGTAGAGAATTATTTGTTCTGGGCAGCTGTGCCGTAGTGAGTTTAAGAATAGGCTGAAGAGGAGGGGTCCCAGAATGGAGCCCTGTGGGACTCCCGAGTGGACCGGTCTAGGGTCCGAGAGTGTATCAGTGATTCTTACTGTTGGGACCATTCTTCAAGGTAGCTCTTAAACCAGCCAATGGAGTCAGTTGACAGCCCAGTGTTCTGAAGCTGGACAAGCAGGAGACGGTGATTGACGATGTTGAAGGCTTTAAATAAGTCAATGTAGATTGAGCCTAGTAGTTCACCAGAGTCAAGTGCATTGTGGATTGTGCCAGTGAATTCAAGTAGGGCTGTGGAGGTGCTGTGACCTTTGTGGAACCCGTGTTGTTGCTTGCACCGGATGTTGTACTTATCCAGGTATTCTGTGAGCTGGTCTGAGACGATGCGTTCTAGTGCCTTGGAGAGTGGGGGTAGTAGGGAGTTAGGTCTGTAGTTATCGTGGGCAGTTTTCTCACCACTTTTATGGATTGAGGTGACAGTGGCAGATTTCCATATGTCTGGGAACTGGTTAAGGCTGAGGAAGAGGTTGAAAATTCTGGTCAGAGGACTAAGCACTTCATCCAGTGTGAGAGACAGGATTTTGAGATCGAGGGAGTCATTACTGAATCTTGATTTACCAAGGGCTTTGGTTACATATTTGCATACTTGTCGAGCCTTGACTGCTTTGAGGTAGAAGTGGGAGGAGCTGGTGGGAGTAGTGTTCATTGTGGACAGAGGGGCTTCACCATCTTTGAAGTAGTCCTGGGGTAGGACAGCGCTGAGGTCGGTAAAGGCTTTGTTAAAGGTGTCCACAATGGTTTTTGGGTTGAGGGTTGTGGTTCTGTTGATGTTGAGTATTGATGGGGGGGTTTTGGGTGGATTCCCGGTGAGTTCCTTTATGTTCTTCCAGAATTCCCGACCATTGCCCCAGGAGTTTGTGAGGGCATGCTTATAGTAGGCAGCATTCATTTGCCGATGGTTTTGGTGCAGTCATTGCAGGCACATTTGTAGTTTTGGATGTCGTTTTGCCTTCCAGAGTTTCTGGCCAGCTCCCATAGGTGGTCTCTTGTTTTTAGCATCCTGAGGAGGTCACCTGTGAGCCAAGAGTTACTGAGTGATTTGACTTTGCATTTCTTAATAGGAGCATACGTGTCACAGGCCACAGTGAAGATGTTTATGAAGTGGTCAAGGGCAGTGTTTATGTTGGTTGCATTGCAGATAGAGGACCAGTCTTGATGAAGGAGGTGGGATTTGAGTCGAGGAAGGTAACCACTCGGTAGAACCTTGCTGGTGATAGTTTTTGGTGGTTGTTTGATGAATTTATTTGACCAGGTGCAGCTAACGGGGGAGTGGTCGCTGAGGGAGGACATTAGTGTTAGATATCCACAATCGGTGACTGGTATGGATACAGTCCAAGAGTTTGCTGGTGCCGGTCCTGTAATTTTTCCTGGCTGGTGAGTCAACCATTTGTGTGAGGTTCACTGCAGCAACAGTATCCCTGTGTGCACCAGCATCGTCCACAGGCCAGTTGATGTTTAAGTCACCTAGGAGGATGGACATAGGCATTTTGGTGGGGGTGGGATGACATGAGCATTACAGCCAGTGATCCAAAGTTACACCTCTGATGCCTGTCAGTTTTACAGGGTGTTGCGCAGTTTCCACATGCACTCGTAACTTAGCAAATTTGTAATATTTTCCTTCCAGATTTTCAACATTGGCAGTTTACCACACCTTCTTATAAACAGTACAGCTGTCATTTTTCATATCCTGCCCAAAATATGCGTTTGCACATCTGGCCCACAATGGTGCGGTTGCTGTGTGAAATTAATGTTTTGGACAGATTAAGAAAATCATAGTGACAGTGTTCATGGGCAGATGTCATAAAATGCCTATGTTGAAAATTTGGTGAAATAATTCCACTAAATGACTGCGGTACAAGCATGTGTTGCACAATTTCCATGTACACTCGGAACTTCGAGCAGTTTTAATATTTTCACTACAGATTTTCAACATTGCCATCTCTTCACACCTCCTTATGAATGGTACAGCTGTCATTCTTCACATCCTGCCTGATCTGTGTTTTCGCACATCTGGCGCAGAATGGCACGGTTGCTGTGGGAACTCGAAGTTTGGGACACATTAACAAAATCACAGTGCCACTGTTCATGAGAAGAGATCCCAAATGCTTTCATGAGGTGGGGGTCACAAAAAGGCAATGTTGAAAATTTATACTGCAAATATCAACACACGCCCAGGGCATTAGGGTTTCTAACCATAACGTCCTACCCTGTACAAACTGACAGGCATCAGAGGTGTAACTTTGGATCGCCGGCTGTAATGCTCATGTCATCCCACTCCCATCCTGAAGCCAGTGACAGGCATCGAGGTGTGCCTTGCACTCCTCAGCCCCAGACTTCACCACATTCTTCTGTACTGCACCCATTTCAGCGTATGTCCTTATGAAACGGGGTGACTGTGGCACACCTCAACACTTGTTGGTGTCTACAGGCTAGGGTGAGGCGAAATGCCATGAACATTATGGACAATGAGCTACAGGCACACCCCAATGCCTGTCCATCTCTGCAGAGTGGAGGTGGGATTGACGTGAGTTCAGTACTTCACTGCTACTCCTATTCTACATCTGTCTAACTCCTGCACGTCCAATGCTAATATCAGCAAGCAAACATTTGGCACTGACAAATGCTTGTTATCTTTTGCCAGTCTCCGGACCCTGTATCATGTCTTGGTCCATGACTGATACTGTGGTCCTGGTGGTATGAAGTTTGTGTAGACCAGTGTTGGAGTTCCTTGTACTGTTTTATTTATCTGCTTTTGGTAACCGAGTAAGTGCACTAGACGGGATTGCCTATTTTCAGACACAACCTGGGAGATTGCAAATCAAAATAAGTTACAAACAATAGTACAGGGAAAAGCAGATACAATGCAGTACATAAAAGAGATCATGATCATAGATTATGGCCTAAGCATCCTGCAATTGTGCCCTGAGGTCTGTGATGAATCAGCAAGCATGGCAGGGAACTGGTTGCTGGTGATAAGCCCTCATGTACTGTACAGTGCCCCACAATGTTCGCAGCTGATTATGTCCATGTTGCAGTAAAGATTTTTTTGTTTTAGTTTGTGCTTTATTCTGCTCTTAGGCAGGAAATGTGGACAAAAGAAAGCTGAAAAGAACAAGAAGACAGACAAATTTAATAAGGTAGCACATCGTAACGGAAAAGTTAAAACAGCGAGTTAATAATGGTGACTAAAGAAAGGTGACAGTAATAACGGCAACCCTGACTAAAGAGTGATAGGCAGCAAATGGCAACTCTGAGGTGCTGACCTGCCCCTGTGTCCAGGTGCACCTCGGTGTAGTAATCCTAGAGATAGTGGGAGCCTGGGGGCACAACCCCCCGGGGGGGTGCGGAGGCAGAGCCCCCTGCTGGCATAATAGGTCACCAGGTGCACAATTGGCTATAACGTGCAGCTGCATGTGTGAATATAGTGGCATATATTGCACTGCACAGGTATAATATGAGTAAAAATCTCTGAAAAATTCATGTCACCAAAAGTTTGGTGCGCCGTTAATGCATGAGCTATTTAGGATTCGCCGTTTAGGATTTCATGATTATTTCATCGCCGTTATGACATGGAGCTGTTGAATAATGTATAGTCCTCCCCAGGTTCTTAGGGAGGAGGTGTGGATGAGAGGAAAAGAAGATCCTATGTGTGAGGAAAAAGCAAGGATTTTTTTTGTATTAGTAATTTGTTAGCACTTTGTCCTATATCCTAGCAGGCAGTGTATATTTTTAATTTGTGCCTTATCCTGCTCCTAGGCAGGAAGTGTAGACAAAATAAAGGTTCTGTGAAAAGGACAAGAAGACAGACAACTTTAATAATGTATAGTTCTACCCTGTTCTTAGGAGGTGTGGATGAGAGGAAATGAAGATCCTGTGCGTGAGAAAAAAGCAAGGATTTTTTTTTTCCATTATTAATTTGTTAGCACTTTATCTTATACCCTAGCAGGTGGTGGGTGGTTCTGAGCCTTCTATATATGGCAATGGCCCTGAGGTGGTGGGGTTTGGGAGAGAGAGGGTGGGCGGTTCAGTGCTTGCCCTGTGGATGGGAAAAAAAAAAATCAGTGAAGATGACTGGAAACAAAGCCAAAGGTAAGCCTTAGGTTGTAAACACTGTCTGTATCACCCTAATGTAGCCTTTAAAGGACAATGCAAAGTGACTAGGGCTAGCCCACTGCGACTGCTTATAGCAGTAGCATTAGGAACAGACTCTTAAGATTTACTTTGAGATCCTTTAAATGTAACTGCAGTTGTTTGGCGGTGGTCCGAGGGTTCAATGGCTGTGTGTCTTAGTAGCCTGGTTTGTTTAGCCCCAACTCTCTGTAGATGTGAAGGGAGTTTAAATGCACAGTCTGCTAGCTAAAAATGAAACCTTTAGGTAGGCTAGTGGAGCTTTCCAGTAAGCTGCCTATCCCCAGACAGTGATCAGGTGCTGCCAACGAGATGGCGTATTCTGCAGCTGTCCTCTAATGTCCTGCAAGTGGAGAGTCGGTGGAGTGTCCAGCGCCAGACAGCAAGTGAGGAGCGCTAGAGAAGGTAAAGTCCCTTGGCTCATACCCTGCTGCTAAAGTCAGGCAGTGGTCAGCAAGGCAACAGGAGATTAGGCAGCTGAATACAAGGATTTGGTGCAGGCAGTAAGAATTTAGGCTCCTTACTCATTGGAAGACATTCTAGAGCCGGGGAAGCCTGTGCACTGCAGACAGGCTTCAACTGAGCTTTAAAGGGGTAGGGGTACTGGAAAACAGAATGAATAGAGTGATAGGGGAGGCTTTAAATTAGGATGAGTGTGGGTGTGGTAGGTCTAGTGGGTACCCTCTCAAGTGAGTGCTACCAGAATAGCACCGCACTATACGGAGCTAGTCGGGTAAGGGCTCACATGTACAGTGAGTGGGGTTGTACAGTGCTTGCTGTAAGCGCTCCTCTGGTCGATGTTTAACTTAGGTTTCTTCCAGAATGCCCTCTGCTGGTTCACTGACTACCTCTCAAACAGATTCCAGCAGGTCAAAATAGGTAACACCTTGTCCAGTAGACTGCCCATTCTCTCCAGCATCCCCCAGGGGTCCATTCTCGGGCCACTGCTGTTCAGCCTCTTCCTTAACTCCCTCACCATGTCCTGCATAGACAATCTGCTGCTTTACGCGGACGATACTGTCCTATACTCCTCCAATTCTGACCCCATTCAACTCCATCACTCCCTTCAAACCTCCTTTAGTGGCGCTGAAAACTGGTTCTCCTCACAGCACCTCATACTGAACTATAAGAAGACAAAAGTTATGACCTTCTCCCACCCACATAACTCCCGGAGGGAGCACTGGTTCCCTCTACTAAATGTCAATCATTCCCCTCTTGAACTAGTGGACTCCTTTAAATACCTGGGCATTACCTAAGACCCAGCGCTAAGCTTCCATCAGCATATACACCTCCTATCCACCACCCTCAACATTCGTCTTGGGATACTGCAAAGCTTTTAATGCTGTCTTACTCAAGACGCCCTTAGGCTCGCTGTCTCCTCTTCGGTCCTCTCCCTATTTGACTATGACTTACTTATCTATAGCACAGCGAGCATCTCAGCCCTTTCCAGACTTCGCCTTGCTCTTAATAAGGCCTACTGCCTTACCCTGGGTTGTAACCGTCTCACCCACACTTGCTCGCTATACAATATCACCAACTGGCTCAACCTCGAAAATAGAATCAGGTACCACACCTGCCTCATGGCAAAAAAGGTTACCCTTGGCCTCGCCCCCGCGAGCTCACCCCTCTAATCCACTCAGCCCCGGCACTTAAGTGCACCCAAAGCTCTGTTAAGCAGCTCCTCACAGTACCCCACTGCCGTACCTCCCAATTCCAGAGGTCCTTTAGCTACAGAGCCCCATCTTGGATGAATGGCCTACCCATCTCTCTTGCTAACGAAAACCGAATTGGCACCTTCAAAACTCAGCTTAAGGAACACCTCCAGTCCTCTAATTACTGTGATTGGCACTGATTACCTTTCCTTCCCTTCCCTGACTAAGGCCCCTGGCCTGCTTATTTTCCACCCCTGTTGAGTCTCCAGCCTAAGTCTGTCAGGTTCAGCTGGATTTCTGAATAGAATTAACGTATTGTTTAAGAACTGTGCTTATTATTCCTAGTATCTAACTGTTAGCCTTTTCCCTGCTCTATGTTTATTGCTTGCCTTGTGCCCTGGTGAAGGTGAACTGCCATGTAATGCCTGTTTTGTAACTGATTTCTGTGATGTGGAACCTTTGTAAAGGAGTCTCTGACTCAAAGGTACTTTACCGAAACCTCAATAAATAAATAAAAGGACAAGGGCTGCAAGGAATGGGAGGCTGGCCAAACTGCTCCCATGACATGGAGGGCTGGGGCATGGAGCAGCTCGGCCAGTGGCAATGGAGACCAGGGTTCTAATCCTGGTCTCCAACATTTTTTGAGATATTGGGACTTTGTGTTTTTTTTACATGGGGCCATGGAAACAGTATTCCATGGCCCCACGAATTTTAACTTTCCCCGGGATCCTCTCTCCCTTGGAGTGAGAATCCTATAGATGGGGGGTGTGGTGGGCAAAGCCCCCCGCAAAAGAAAAATCTGTACTATTTTTACAGTGCGCTCCTTGACAATGCTATTCTTGTCAGAACTCTTTGGACCCAGTGCCGGTGTAGAACACCTATGCCACAGCTAAGTACAAGTAGTAAAAAGATCAGTCATAAAAGGCATAAGGCTAGTGTAGAAAGAAACACAGACCTTCATTATATGATAGTGAATGTGCAGAGCAAAAACAACCAAAAAGTATGAGCTGCAGGGGATACTTCTTGATAAAAGCTATTATGTAATAGTACTCCCAGAAGCCTGGTAGAAGGAAGGAAGTAGTTGTGTTGCAAGGGTAGAGGGATACAGTCTCATCAGGAGGGACAGGGGGTCAGGAGTAGAGGAGTTGCTTGTTGCCTAAGGGCACCTGCAGCACACCTGCCACCAATTTCATAGCTACACAGGAAACTCTGAAAGTCAGTTAAGAGACCTTGGTTCTCACCGTGAACATAGTAAGGCAGATTTATATAGGTACCCTGGAAACACCCATCTGGGGTAGCCCAGCATAGCAATTTGCAGGGGTGTAACCGTGCATCTGTGTTACATATAATTTACAGTTTTGGCAGTCACCCTATCTTGGGTAGCGTGATGTAGCGAGTGGCTATCAGGGATTCAGGCAGACAGTGAACAGTAAAGTTAGTACCAGGGTGTTGTTACATAATAGGTATGAGTTAGCTAGGTACTGTGAGAGGGGAAAATGACAGACATTATGAAACACAGGTTCAGAGGTGAGATAGTCAGCTGCAGAGACTGTGGGGCACTCATCTCCCAGTCTACATTCAGGAGGAGGGGACACTGCCCCATATGTAGGAGAACTGTGGAGCTCCAGGCAGAGTTGGTAGCAGCAAGGGAGGAGATATCTCTGTTGTGCCACCAGCTAAGGTGATACTTACAGGCACATCTTGAATCTCCACTCCACCAAAGGACCACTGACCTAGGGGGCTAGGGTTGATGAGGAGGGGGAGGGTGGCTAGGACAGCCACAAGGGCATTGTCCAAGTTTACTAAATCCCAACAGCAAATCACTTTGCATCAGTGGAGGAGGCACAGATGTAAATCCTTTTGGGGGAGATACTAACACCTTTCAAGGGGAGGGGGCTCAGGGCCAATTGAGAAGGGTTGACTGGATGATGTGGTGGCACCCAGTGGGGAGAACTGGAGGAAGGCAGAAAGGAGTATATTAGTACTGTAGTAGGGACTTTATGATTAGGGGAGTGGACAAGGTGGTGGGAGAGGGGGAAGGCAAGGGAGTAGTGAGATGTCTTCTAGATGCATCAGCCATCTGAAACATGGATAGTATTGGAAGGATGGTAGATAAGGGGAAAGGAGTGCTTGGGGTACTGGTAAACTTGTGTATCAGTGATCAGGCAACCCAGTCTACTGAGGCAGTGAAGTGCAACTTCATAGGTTGGGGTACAGATTGAAGACACAGTTGGTCTATCTGCCCTTTTCTGAGGTACTCCCTGTATAGGGCTGGGGGAAGAGTAGAGTGAGGAAGGGGAAACTGAGGAGTTTGAAGGGTGTTGAAGGGATGGTGGCAGGAGGAGGGATATCATTTTGTGGGAGCCTGGTGGTGCTTCTTAGACAGGAGTTCTTCAAGGGTGATGGCTCTCACCTAATGAGAGGGAGCTAGTGTTCTGTGAGAGAAGTTTGATGTTGACATTGGTGGACATTTAAACAGAATGGGAGAAGACGGAGACTGGGGTACCCACAGAGGAAGGAGAACAAAACAGAACATAGCTAGGACTCTCCCAGGAATGGGGGCTATGAATAGGAGGGATAGCACTATAGCAGCAAGACAGAGGTATACAATAAGTTGAAAAAGGGTGTCAGGGGCTCAAAAAGCCAGCAAGCAGCAGTATAATCAGGGAATGAAGGAGGAGGGAGGACAAAGAGTGAGAGAGAAGCTTAACAAAAGGCAAAGTGTAAAAGGCCCAACTCCAAGCAGTTGGTTTGAATGCCAGGAGCCTAGGAAACAAAATTGGTGAGCTCAAAGCAATTGTGGCAGATGCAGGATTAGACCTCAAAGCCAAAATAGAAACATGGGCCACCAGAAATAATGACTGGGACTTGGCAGTACTGTGGTACACAATGTATAGGTGAGACTGGGTAAGTGGGATAGGAGGATTTGTGTCCCTCGATGTCAGGGAAGGCATAGGAGTGGTAGAGGATGAGTCACTCTGAGGAGGAAACGAGGAGCAGAACTTCTGTGGGCACTGCTCACGACAGTATCAGTCACAAATTTGCACATGGGGGTCTATAGACCAGGACAGAAGGACAAAGGCAGAAGGGAACTAGGGACAGAAACTGAGAATGAGGCCACAAAGGGAGAGGTAGTGGCAGTGGGGGATCTCAGTCTACTAGACATTTATTGAAACATTTCCGCAATTCATTTTTTAAAATTAAAATAACTTTCACTAATTCTTTGTTAGCAATAATTTTAATTTTAAAACACCAGCAGGAGGTTCATAGACTGGGACATTCTAGCAGGGACAGTGAGAGCACCAGAAGTCAAGCCTTGCTAGATATATTGTAGGACTGTCTGCTGGTGCAAATGGTCAATGAATCCACAAGGCTGGCTGCCATTCTTGAAATGGTGCTCACCAACTCTGAAATGGTAAGTGGAGTGTGGGTTGGAGAATCACTGGGGTACATGTACCATAACATCATATGGTTCGAACTGGCCCTGGGTAATTCATGGAAGCTGGAATGCAGGGGGTGAATTTAGTGCTTGGCAACACAGTAGTATAGTGACTAAATGTGACAAGAGTGTATAACTCTACATTGAGGTAATCAGTGTATAATGTGTTTTACTCTGTGGGTCGTGTGGAAAATACAGTAGCAAATTATGCATAAGCAACCGATAAATTACAACTACAAAAAGGCAAAACATTTTTTTTTGAATTAACAGCAACACACATGTCATACTATGAAATGGGCCTTTAATGCTCATGGAGCTAACATGGTTAACAATATTAACAAAAAAAATGTTTTTATTTAGTCATTGCTGAACCCTGTTAGATCGTCACCTATAAAATTGGATTTAATTACTGAATGGCTATCTTCATACAGCTAAATGCTAAATATCATGGATTCAGAGTTCAGCATAGGGACATCAAGCTGATTAA
Source organism: Neoceratodus forsteri (assembly GCA_016271365.2). Taxonomy (NCBI): domain Eukaryota; kingdom Metazoa; phylum Chordata; order Ceratodontiformes; family Ceratodontidae; genus Neoceratodus; species Neoceratodus forsteri. Next base: position 996,060,751 of record CM057458.1, on the reverse strand, counting down.
TGGCTTAGAATACAAAAGCTTTGAGGAGGGTTTGGTGATTAAGTGTGAGCATATCTGCGGCTGAATTTTCAAAACCCTATGAAATCAGCACACATAAGGAAAAATCTTGCTGACCTGTGGGTTGTTTCTGCACAAGCCATATTTTACATTGTGGAGTCATTTTGTGACTGGTTCCACAACTTACGTCAGCCTGTGACTGTTTTGGGGTGCAGATGTGCCAACATACTACACCTGCATCCTCTGCAGCATAATAGCATATTACATGGGTACTGATGACCCCAGTAGTCAGACCACTACACAGCCAAGTTCACCCCCACTTCATGCCTCATTTGGCTAACTCTAGTGTGTCTCACACAAAGTGCCATAGGAATACTGAGATAACCCAGCTCAGGCTAATAGGAGCCCCCACAGATGAGCCAGCACCATTGGCTGAAATCTGAAATTTCTACAGTTTTTGAAATTTTTTTCTGCACCAGCAGTTGTGGCATGGGATTTAATCTCTGTGCACTTTGAAAATGTGGCCTCTGGTTTTCTGGTATTGATGGACTGGGCTGGGTCAGACTAAACAGACTGTAAACAAAACTATAAATGTAATATATAGTAAGATAAATGGTGCAATCAATTCAAAACACCACACAATTATGTTACTGTGCAGTACAGCTCATGATCTGCTGTCCTGAAAAGACCAGTAAAAACAGTGGGCTCAATTTTCTAATGGGCTATTAGAGTGATGCAAACTGCAGCAAACAGCAGCTTGTATTGGAGCCTGGTGAGCCAGGGACCCTGCACCTGATTTTAGTACAGCAGGGGTCTCAGAGCCAAAGTCTACAGATTTGCTGCAGCAACTTCCATGCACCTAACAAATGGCACACAGGAGAGATTTGGCAGAGGCTGCCTTCAGCCCTGGCTGGGGAACATGCAGCACTACATAACAACATCCCAGTGCCACAACTTGCACACAGATAGAGGGGGGCACTCACAGCAGAGAAGACGCCCGTGGTCCCCCACCATCGGTGCATTTTGCTGGCACACATGGTACCAATGAGGCCTTGCAGTAGGCAGAATAACAGTGGCACTAATGCAGGGTGCCCCTAGAGCAGTGGGGGTGAGTAGCATGGAGGTAGGACCTACCTTCTGACAGGTCAACGATGACTGACCACAGTGATGTATAAGGTATTTACATTATTAAATGACCCAGATCATTATTCTTGATTGCCCTCAAATCTGAGTTCTGTGTATAAGGTTGAATTATTTAATTTGTTACAAACTGCCAAACAAAGGGGAGATATAACAAACGAAGAATTCAATTTTTTTCTCCCCAAACACCTATCACCCCTACAATATACATACTTCCAAAACTTCACAAACATGCTATGGACCCTCCTGGAAGACCAATTATTTCAGGTATAGCTTCGCTTACAGATAATTTGGCACATTTTCTAGATTTCTTCCTGCAGCAAAGTGTGTCATGTCTTAAATCACACATAAGAGACACTATGGATATCTTGAATAAAATACAGGATTTAACTTTGGAAAAAGGTTTCATGCGGTTAACCATCGATGTGGAATCATTATATACCAGTATTCAGCATCAAGATGGTATAGAAGCATGTTCATACTACCTGCAGAAAGATTCCCTCAAAGAAATTATTCCTATACAATTAATTGAGGAAGGTTTAGAATTTGTACTAAAGCATCATTTTTTTAATTCAGTGGAGATTACTATTTACAGTGCTGTGGGACAGCAATGGGGGCCTCTATGGCCCCATCTTTTGCAAATTTATTTTTAGGATGGTGGGAGGAAGACTTAATTTATAACCAGTGGAAGAACCCCTTTCATCACAATATTGTGCATTGGTATCATTTTATTGACAATATTTTATGTGTCTGGAAAGGGTCACAGGATGAGGCTGGCCAATTTGTACAATGGCTTAACCAGAATAATAGAAATCTGAGATTCACATCAAAAATTGATAATTTGTCAATAGATTTTTTAGATGTGAAATTCATGGTAAATGAGTCTAATGTAATTTCCACCAAGGGATTTCGAAAAAACACAGCAACTAATAATTTCCTGCTGGCCACAAGTGCACACCCCAGAAAGTTAAAAGAGACTCAGAAGGAACTGTTCAAGTATGGCAGATTTCTTGGAACAGGCTGATGAGATGAAACAAATGTTTCTTGAAAGAGGGTACAGTTGTGATTTAATAGAAGGGGCAAGACTTAAAGTACAGAGGATAGATAGAAACACACTGTTAATACCAAAAAAGAGGGATGCCACAGGAGATGAGTTGGTTTGTTTTTTGACAGATTATAACTATGTAGCAGGCAAGATTGGTGGAATAGTTATTAAACATTGGCCAGTCTTGTTAAGTGACGAGTCCTTATTTGAAGTAATAGAGAGCAAACCGAGAATAACTTTTAAAAAAGGAAAGAACTTAAAAGATTGACTGGTTACTAGTCAACTCCCATGGGATCCCACAATTTCTTCTTGGTTACCACAAAAGCCACATGGAAACTTTATATGTGGCAATTGTATTTCATGTCCACATTCAATTGAAAGAAATACATTCACATCTCCTGTAAATGGACGTAAGGTATCCATTCATCAATTTATATCCTGCATAACTACATTTGTGGTTTATGTATTATCTTGTCCCTGCAATAAAATTTATGTGGGGCTAACCATAAGGCAATTAAAAGAACGAGTACAGGAACATGTGTGAGATATAAACAATCATATGGCTAATCCAGTAGCTGCACATTATTTTATGAACATAATAATGATGCAACAAGTCTCAGATTTATGGCATAGAAAATGTTAAATTAGGTCCAAGGGGTGGGGATATGGCACAGAGGCTGCAACAGCAGGGAACTTTTTGGATTTTCTGGTTAGGAGCAATGCATCTGACTGGGTTAAACCTAGAGTTGGATTACAAATTACATTTGTAAAGATTTACTGAAAATGAATATTGGATGCAGACATCCTATTTGATTCTCTTTAATAATAAAAATAAAAGTTTTTCTTTTGCCTCACCTTCCAACCCCCATCCCTCTCTTTTTTGTTTTTGTTTTGTTTTGTTTTTGTTTTCTTTCTCTCCCTCCCCGTTTAAGATCAGAAATTTTTATGGAAATGTTATTATAAAAATATAAAATAAGATGATTACATGAATCATGGATTTTCCTTTTTGTTTCCAGCCTGATATTTGGTGAGTGAAGTGCTGCTCCAAAATTGTGGATTTGAAGAAGCAGCTCTTATATATTTCTGTTTTGGTTGTTGTTCTGAAGCAATATAAAACTGAATTATGAACTATTATTAAGAAAATCTTTTTTGTAAAATAATTATGGTACTATGTAATTATGGAGTTATAGTATGTAAGTCATTTTGAATGAACTGTAGGATAGGGAAACAGTATTGCTGAGAAATAAATACATAATGAATATAGCTTATAAATCTATGTAAGTTTATCTAACAGTAAAAAAGCTATTGTAGTAAATTTTCTCCCTCCATTCCTTTTCCATCAAGAAACACTGTTATAGGATGTAAATCTGTTCCCTTCTTTTTGTGTTTAGTAGTCTTTTATAGATTTAATTAGTAGTATTTTTCTTTTCTAAATAATTTAATTTACTACTCAAGGAAGATATTAGTCTATAGAGTGTATGATATACTGCAGCATATAACTTTAAATTAAAAAGAGAAAAGATGGGCATTTGTTACCTAGGTAATTAATATACATTGTTAATTGCTAGCAGTATCAATTGATTGTGGTAATCCCAGCAGACAGCCTCCTGATGAAGCTGATTTGAGTGAAGTGCCGAGGCTGCTGGGTATTGGCTCCCAGTATATGTCCTTGCACCTGGATACCTGTAAGCAAATAAAGCAATGGTTATTTGAATTTAATGATGTGGTCTGAAGTTTAAATTAAGGATTTGTTACACCTCTGGAGTGCTGGACTATGAATGTTTGTGAGAATAACAGTGGCACTAATGCAGGGTGCCCCTAGAGCAGTGGGGGTGAGTAGCATAGAGGTAGGACCTACCTTCTGACAGGTCAATGACGACTGACCACAGTGATGAACTGGAAGGCCCCTCACCCTTGCTCCACTCATACTGGTGTGGCAGTGCCACAGCAATTGATTTGGCAGTCCAACTGCTCCACAACGTGTGCGTTGGATCCTACAGTGACCACCTGCTCATGTAATCTCTCCAGAGACTGCACAACCATATAGTTGTGCCCCTGTGCCCATTGGTATGCCCTCACATTAGCCCCTTGATCATTATGCCAGCTGACTACATTGCCAATAGCCACACTAGTGACCCCAATGGGACATCACTGGTCTCTTGTCGACAGGACCACACCCTGTGTGGTGCCTCTGGTGCAGTGCCAGCTTTGCTGTGTGGAATTTATGCTGCTGTGTATTGCTGGGTAGTCTTGCAATCTGGTCATGGCTGCTGTATCACAGCTGCAATATATGGTACAGCTGATGTAAGGGGGGTGTTAGACCAGCTCTGGCTGGTCTAACTGCTGGGTGGGCTTGCAGGCTCAGCTTGGCTTTAAGAAGTGCACATTAGGGAATGTTACAGCTCCGTTGTGATGCGAGGCCCCTTCCACCATGGTTCACCCCCATTTCAGGTGCAGGGCTGGCACAGAGTCTGTTCAGCACGAGGGTACCCGATTTTGATGCAGTCTGTATTTGAAAATCAGGAATTTCCTCAAGTTTTGATGCACGGTGCCCCTTGAGCCAATTCCTTCTGACACAGGCACCTTGCATCAATTTTGGGGCTTTGAAAATGAAGCCCAGTACCTTCATTTTCCACACATCTGCTCACACCCACCATATTCCACTGCTGCACTCATGCAGGTGTAATATGTTGGCCTTATTAGTCCAAATGATTGATTTCATGTTAGGGAAGACTGAAAGAAATACATAGAGCAGACACAAGCAGTAGGCTTCTCGCAAGATAGAAAAAGGGAAGTGGTTATCCCTCTGTACAGACAGTTGGTGAGACCCCATCTGGAATACTGTGTGCAGTTTTAGAGACCCCATCTACCAAGGACATAGACAGGATAGAAGCAGTCCAGAGGAGGGCAACTAAAATGGTGCAGGGTCTGCATCAGAAACCATATGAAGAGAGACTGAGAGAGCTTAATATGTATACCCTTGATGAAAGGAGGGATGGGGGGACATGATAGAAACTTTCAAGTACCTCAAGGGAATCAACAAAGTCCAGGAGGGCAGCATCTTTCAGAAAAAGAGATGTGTAAGAACAAGGGGGCGCAATTTAAAGATAGAAGGGGGAAGGCTCAGGGGTAATGTAAGGAATTTTTTTTTCATGGAGAGAGTGGTGAATGCATGGAACCGCCTTCCTGTGGAGGTTGTTGGGTCTAAAACAGTGGGGCAGTGGGGGAATTCAAACATGCATGGGACAGACATAAGGCAATTGTAGTGGGGGGTTGCAGGAAGTAGGCTGTTGGTTAACTAGAATCTGCAGGTTATCCAATAGGTGGGGAATGGGCAGACTGGGTGGGCCAAGTGGTCCTTATCTGCCGTCAAAGTCTATGTTTCTATGTAAGATAGCTAAAAAGCAGCACCTACATCTAACCCATAATAACCTGCTATCAAGTTGTTATAGAATTCAGTGAGTTATTATGGCATTTTGTCAGGAGTTCATATCCAGTCATTATAGGGGGTCACAGGTTTTATATATATATATATATATATATATATATATATATATATATTTCTATATGTTTTTGCATGTTCTTCTTCCTTAACTGTCTTTTACAAGAAATTTGACAGTTGTGTAGGCATCATTCCTCAGTGGCACCAACAAATTGAATTAAAAGATGATGGCTCAAAGACACAAATAGTCACCTGACCAAATATATACTTTTAATAATGCTCTGGGTAATGAAAACAAAAGGGCCTCATAACAATGGAGCTGTAACCCATTCAATTAAACTCCTACATTTAGCATCATTAATGCAAAAAAAAAGCATGTTGCTTCAATGGAAGGCTGCAAATCATCTAGTATTCTTGACATGGCTTAAACGTATGACTGACATATTGAAGATTGAAAAGGTAGACCCATAGAATCTGATGGCAGATAAGGACGTCTTGGCCCACCCAGTTTGCCCTTTTTTTCAAATATTGCTTTAAAAATTACCAACAGGCTTTTAATGGAATATGGAAACCCTTTAGTCTCCTCTTAGCAAATATTTTCTATACAGTAGGTTGTTTCAACTGTCTCCAGAACATGGGACAAAGACACAAGTAATTTACTTATATTTCATATGCAGTATGATATACTGTATATAGAATTATACATGGGGTGCTGTGTTTAGTGAGATTTTACACACACTTGAGGTGTTGGATGCTACATAAACACCGAGAGTGAAGCTTGAGGGGTTTATTTAGGCATCGGACATCGAGGATGTGTGTAAAATCTCGAGTTAAACACATCAGCACATGTTTTATTTGATATAATTGCTGGGGAACCTTTTTTCACCACATCAATTATATAAAAAAAACAGCAGTGATCCAGTTGGGATGAAGGCTGTCTGCAGTCTGTACCACTGAGAGGCTGCTGAAATCTTTTTTTTTTTTTTTTAAGTTTAACCATGGATTACTTGGATAAACTCAACTGCTGTGAGGTATTTTTTTAGTCCACTTGACTTACCACTGAGTGACAAAGAGAAGTGGCCAGCTTTCAGGTGCTGTGTATAGGGATAGCAGTGGCAGGCGCATATGTGGAGAGAGGGAAACCCGGCTTGTGTTCGTTGTTATAAACCCTGGGTTATAATGGTGAATTATAACTGGGTTTCCCTATGGGAGAAAAGGCTCCCCAGTTATTACATAGAGAATAATGCCTGTGCAGGTGTTTATGATGAGGGTGTTTCACATACCCGAGGTGTGTGATAATCCATAAACCCTGAAAGTGAAGCTCTAAGAGTTTATGAGATTATCACACACTGAGGATGTGTGAAAAATCCTCAAGAGACAAATCTTGCACATGCATTTTCTTTTATAATAACTAGTGCAAGGTTTCCAATTGAGACAAAAAAACTAAGTTGCATTTGTGAGCTCATGTCCCTAAGCAGCTGCCGTAGTGACTGTCTTTTGCTTCCCATTTTAATCTTTATTAAGTAACATGTTTAAGGTTCTTGCTGCTGTGATCAACAGCAAGGGTTTCCCACAGGCAGAAATGTAACTACATTAGTCTACAGGCCTCGCTCAGTGGGTCTTGAGCTAATCTCAACCCTCAAAAGCTTGATTGAACTCATCAACAACGAGATCATCATTCTAGGCAATCTCAACCTTGATTGGCTGTCGCCTAAGGCACGTGTCCTAAAAGAAATCTGTGATGAGCTTGGACTGTCCAAAGTCATTACGGAGCCAACAAGGCTCTATGCCAGAAATCATACAAATAGCTCCATCCTGGATGTTATTATCACAAACCGTCCCCACAAAATTCAGCATACAGCTGTATTCCATAATGATCTTAGTGATCACAATATCGTAGTATGCACCAGAAATGGGGATAAGCCCCCCCCCCACATTTGTCACCAAGTACAGCTTCTGCAAATTCAACATAGAGAACTATATCTCAGATCCAAATATGTAAACTGGCAAGATCTCTAGCTTGCCAAATCAGTGGACAAGGCGGTTCCCTTTCTCAATGTTACACTGACTCAGCTCACCATTAAACATGCCCCTTTCATTAGATCCAGGGTCCAGAAAGATTCCCATCCCTGGTTCACTCCAAAGCTAAAAGCTGTGCTGCACAACCGTGATAAACTTTGGGCCTGTGCAAGGTACACAAAGAATGCGGCTGGCTGGCAGGCATTTAGAACTGACATGAATGCTTGTGTTAAACTAACATGATCTGCCAAAACTAACTTCTATGCAGAATCCTTTGAAAATGCCAAAGGCAACTCAGCCAAGATCTGGCAAACAATTAAGACAGTTGAGGGCCACAAAGCAGCCCTGTCCATCCCCACCAAGTTACTCATTAATGGAGTAGAATATGTCGAGCGTGACCTCAGCCCAGAAAAACTGAATACCCATTTTGCCACTGCTGGTCTCGCATTTGATTCCTCCCCATATGCAGGGCTACCACACCTTTCCCCAACTCCACCACCTATGGGCCCCCATATCCTCATACCTTCCAGCTTTACCCTGTGATCTATAAACAAGTATAGGACCACGACATTAATAAAGGTTGTGGAGCAGATGGCATCGATCCCATCTTCACCAGGCTAGGCTACTATTATCTAGCTACACCAATCCTTCATATCCTTAATCTCTCCATTTCCTCAGCCACGGTTCCCTCCTGTTGGAAATCAGCTCATATTGTGCCCTTGTTTAAATCAGGTGACCCCTGCAACCTAAACAATTTTAGGCCCATCTCCATCCTCCCTGTCTTATTCAAACTGCTAGAGAAATTCATCCATCACCAGCTTAAAGACCATGTTGAAAAGTTTTCACTTCTCAACCCTGCTCAGTCTGGGTTCAGACAACAACACAGTACCACCTCCACTTAGCTAAAGTCACCAATGACTGGCTGACCACACACGATTCCAAACAAGTCACAGGTGCCATATTCATTGATCTCAGCAAGGCATTTAATACCGTTGACCATAACCTCATCCTCAGTGGTCTCAGTAAACTAGGCACAGCTGACACCGCACTTCAATGGTTCTTGAGCTACCTTACAGGAAGAGTTCAGAAAACAAGAGCAAGTGGTCAGGTTTCCGACTCCCTCCCCATAAAACGAGGTGTTTCACAAGGATCCATTTTAGGCCCTATACTATTTTCTATTTACATAAACTCGCTAGATTTCAATATCAGCAACTCCAAAATACATCTCTTTGTGGACGTTACCGTTATATATACTTCTAAGCCAATCTTATCTGAAGTATGTGATGTACTCCAAGCAGATTTCACACAACTAGAGCACAACCTAATCAAATCCAAGCTACTACTCAATGTGAAAAAAAATCAAAGTCCTTTATTTCGCACCTAGTAGCAATAGGCCCTCCCCTTGGCACAGCATGTAACCTGCACCATCATGACTATCCTAGGTGAATCACTAGACGTGGTTGATCAATTCAAATATCTGGGTGTTTGGATAGACAACAAACTTTCTTTTAGTGTGCACATCGACTACCTTTCTAGTAAGTTGAAAGCAAGACTTGGCATTTTCTTCAGGCAAAGAGCGCTCTTTCCACCCTGACATTAGATGTAGACTAGTACAGGCCACATTCCTGCCACTCCTAGATTACGGTGAAATCATCTACAACTGTGCCACTGCTTCCAACCTTCGCAAACTCGATATACTGTTCCATCAGGCTCTGCACTTCATTACTAAAGCACTGTTCAGGGCGCACCACTGCAACTTATATAAAGAAGTCAGCTGGCAACCCCTCACCACCTGGCGGCTACTCTGTTTAGGTACCTGGACCCTCAAAAGTCTACTAAACAAATTACCAACCTATATTTCCTCCCTTGTTAATATTTCCCATTCCTTCTACTCCCTTAGGAAATATGCTTATATCCTCCTTGATGTATTCCGAGATGTGTACCTCTCTTGGAAAGGGTGCCATTAACTACACCATCCCATCAGCGTGGAATCTCATTCAGACCTCACTCAGGCTCACCAGCGCTCTCTCATTAAACTTCTTCAGAGCCCTGACCTGCAAATTCTTCCCAGTAGTCTGTCACTGCCATAGATCCTAGCATATCATGCCAGTCTCCTGCCACTGTTATGTAGTGAGTACCCTCTGACTTCTTGTATCCTTCTCCCTATGTTCCCTATCCATCCTGGCCCCTGTCCTCCCTAGACCATCCCCACCCTTAGCTGACAGCAATTGTTTAAGTTCTTACTGATACTATTTTTTGTTCTCCCTCTTAATATGAATTGGTTCCTGTATGCTTCTCTGTTGTTGTTCTTTTCTTTGACCCTGTATGTATTTCTTAGCAATTTTTGTTACCTTATGGTATGTCACTGCTGCTTAACCAGAACCTGGATTCCGATCTGTTTTATTATTGTTTTTACTGACCATATATGCACTTTTTTTCTACCAATTATTGTACCTGTATGCTGTGTCATCACTTTTATTGTACACTGTTGGTTAATGTTGTCCTTATAGGACCTCTTGAAAATGAAAGTGCTCAATGGAGCCTTCCTGCCAATAAACTTAACTTAAAATTAACTGTGGTAGTACTTTCATTTTTTGTGGGAACAGACAGTGGAAAAATGGTTTTGAGCTACTGCACTTCTATCCTGCTTCAGTGAAGTGAGAGAATGAGGAGGAAAATGCCGTAATAACCCGCTATCAAGTTATTATGGAATACAGTGGGTTATTATGACATTTTGTCAGGAGTTCATATTCAGTCATTATAGGGGGTCACCAGTCGTTATATATAATTTTTTTATGTTCTTCTTCCTTGAACTCTCTTAATTCTCATCCTTTCTTTTCTTCACTTAATGGCTCTTTGCTTACATGAGCTGGGATGTTTCTGTGCTCCCCACAGTTATTGTACCTTGGTTACTGGACCACCACAGACAGAATGATGAAAACATCAAGAATGTGAGTACACTAGCCCTTGGCCTTGCTACTCCTTTTCATCAGTCTTCTGATAGAGCCAGTGCCAGGTACGAGCATAACTGTGACACAGAAATTGTTGAAGAAGATACTGATGATCCTGCACTTCATGGATATTTTTAGTAATGAACACCAGTGCTGTTTAGATATTTTGGAGGAAGACTCCGATGACACATTTCTCGCATACGCAATGGAGGTTTAACTAGAAGAGTCATTGTCTACTAGAGATGCTGATACAATCTAATTCTGCCAAGACAGGAAAGTGTTTGGCCTCTACTAGGTTCACTGGCTTTATATTTTCTGGGATGCCTTCCAACATCTGTCCCTTTTGAAAAAATGTTCAATACAATATGGAATATTGTCTCACCACATCTTTTAAGACTGGATCCAAAAAATACTACATTCTTAGTCTTTCCTAAATTCAACCAACCATAGGTCCACTTTGGCAAGGCATTCAATTATTTACAACAAACATTATCTACTACTTCAACTCCCACACCTCCTTCTCACAACAGATCTTCTCAGACTACACTGGCATTGGCAAAACAGTCCTTCAGGCCTCTCCTAGCTGCAGCAACACAAGGACCCTTCTGGCGCTTACCACCTGAAGTCCTGATACTACTTTTTTTAAACATCATTAATTGTGCAGTAAGAATTCAATTGTCATTACTAATCAGCTAGGCATGCAGTCACACAAAGTTGTCATCAGCACTACCAGGTCTCCCTGCCACCAATTCTGCTTACAGCTACTGTTTTAATCATCACCATCGCCGCCACTGACAGTGGCATATTATGACATTATAGCTTTCTAAGACATTACCATATATGGAGTGACAACACAGCTACTCATACTGTAGGTCTGCTTACCTCCACCTCTACCATCATCTGTTGTTTTCAAAATATACAGGAGCACATGGGAGAATATTTACAAGCAAACATTCCAATCCCACAGCGGTGGTTTTCTTTCCTTTCAAGGGTACTGTTCAGAAACAACTGGGGAAGAGCTTTCTTCTCCAGTCCCCATTCCAACCAAAATAATGGCTCCTTTGCATGTAGGCACACAGGAGGAGCCAGCTAGAAGGGCAGATTTTGTGCATGAAGGCCCATGGGCCTATCTTTTCCCTCTGGCCCTCAGGGGTACCTACAGCTCTAAAGAAAGATGAGTCCAGACTATGTCAGATTCTTGTGTTCTGGAAATTGTGTCTTGAGGATATGAAATAGAATTCTTTGCCTTCCTTCAAAAGAGTGATTTTTCTAGTCCCCATTTCCAAAGGATTCATTGAAAAGTAGTGGGGTAAAGCATACCCTAACCCACCTACACCTGATAGGTGCTGTCCTCCCAGTACCTGCATTGGAGAGAGAAAAGGGATTCTACTAAATTTGCTTTGTAGTTCTGAAACAAAAATCCTGGGGGGTCATCTAATTCTAGATCTCTAGAGCTTGACCAAGTTCATTTGGAAGAGGAAATTCAACATGGAGTCCCTCAAATATATTATAAGAGCACTCCAACTGGGGACTATCTGGTATCCATAGATCGCTTGGATGCCCATCTCCACATTCTGATATGCAAAGCCCACCAGAGGTTCCTATGGTTTCTATCGAACTAGTATGTTTAATATCAGGCTCTCCCTTATTAGCCTCAGCACTAAGGGCCTTTTCAAAGTGTTGATAGCTTTGGTAGTTTTCTCAGGCAGGGTGGGCATCATGTTTATCTCTGTCTTGATGACATTCTCATCAAAACAACTTCAGAGCAAACCGGGTGGCTGTCAGTGGCAAGGACTCTGCAGGTCCTAGAGCAGCATGGCTGGATAATCAAAGAGAAGAATTTGTGGAGTCCATTTCAGAAACTGGAACACCTGGGAGCATATTTTCAGATGGATCAGAAGATAGTGGTCCTGTTCCTGTCAAGACTAGAGGACCTCCAGTGGGACAAATTTATTTCCTATGGTCCTGAACAGTTGTCTCAACTCACAGGTTTTTGCAGATCATTGATCTAATTATGGCAGCAACAGAGCTTGCGCCACGGCACAGCTTCACATGTGGCTGCTCCAGTCCCACCTCCTGACCTCCAGATCCCCAGTGTCACAGCAATATGCAGCAATATGAAGGACTAATTTGGCTCCTCTTTCTGTCTAGAAACCCACAGTCTGGTGAGAACAGCTAAAATAGCTGAGGAAGGGATGTTAGCCCCCTATGAAGAGCGTTAACAACAGATACCAGCTTGGAGGGATGGGAGCAATGCTTGATCAGATCCTGCTTCAAGGAATCTGGAGTCTGTAGGACTGATGTCTACAGATCAATATTTTGGAAATGAAGGCAGTTTCCTGGCCCTTCATCACTTTCAGAATAGATCAGGTTCCAAATTGTGAAAGTACAGTTGGGCAACACTCTGACAGTAGCCTACATAATAATAATAATAATAATAAACTTTATTTATATTATGCCTTTCTGAAGTCAAGGCGCATTACATTAAAATAACATCATATTAAAACATCATAAAAACATTAAAGTCAATAGTATCAGTCCATGTCAATACCATCCCCATATGCCTTTTTCCATAGGAAGGACTTCAATCCTTGTTTAAAACCCCCCACAGTCATGCAATCTCTAATCCAATGGGGTAGAGAATTCCAGAGGGTCGGCACCATGAACATAAGAGCTCGGGCACCGGAAGATTTTAAAGCTACCCTCAGAATCTCTAGCAACCCCTCGTTGGCTGAGCAGAGCGGTCGCTCCGGAAGGTAAGGATCCAGAAGCTCTTTCAAGAATTCAGGGCCCAAGCTGTGTAGGGCTTTATATGTCAGTAAATGAACTTTAAAGGTGATCCGCCACTGAACCGGCAGCCAGTGCAGATCCCGCAGCACTGGTGTAATGTGAAAGACGAGGAATCCCCATTAACAACCGGGCTGCTGAGTTCTGCACCAGCTGCAAGCAGCAGATGTCAACCCCTGGAAGCCCAAAGTAAAGGAGTTACATTAGTCTAAGCATTGAGGTCACAAAGGCGTGGATCAGCGTAGGGCAAGTGCCAGATGGAACAAGGTGCTTGATCCTAGCGATGTTTCTCAGATGGTAAAGGATACCTTAACAACAGCCGACACCTGAGCACACAATGTCATCCGATAATCAAGGATCACCCCTAGGTCATGCACCTGTTCAGAGATAGGGAGCTCGACATCTCCCAAGAATAAACCTGAGGGATGGTTTGCTCCCTACTCCCCAATCCGGCAACCGGGATCCACAACCATCACCTCCATCTTCCCAGAATTCAACTTCAGCCAGCTGGACCTCATCCAACCCTGGATCTCACTGAGACAGTTGTTAAACACCAAGAGTGCTCCATTCTGGTCAGGTGCAAAAGACAGATAGAGCTGGATATCATCGGCATAACAATGAAACTCCAGCCCATGTCATTTTACAATGTCTCCGAGGGGAAGCATGTACACCGCAAACAACAAGGGGGACAGCACAGACCCCTGAGGCACCCCCCAGAACAGAGAGGTAGGATCAGAGGAAAATACCCCCGGCACCATCCTCTGAGTTCTACCTGTAAGGAAGGAGGTAAACCATCTGTGAACCAAACCTGACAGCCCACAGATGCATCTCAGGCACTCAAGCAACACCCCATGGTCTACGGAGTCAAATGCTGCTGACAGATCCAATAGGACCAAAATGGACTGTTTTTTCTGGTCTCTCGCCATCAAGAGATCATTGAGCACCCGAACCAGCGCAGTCTCGGTGCTGTGCCTCTTTTGAAAACCTGATTGAAGAGGGTCGTAGATGTTATGGATGGTCAGATGGTTGTCCAGCTGGGCAGCCACCACTTTCTCAATTACCTTCCCCACAAAGGGAAGGTTTGAGACAGGTCTGTAGTTGGCGAGGGAGTCTGGGTCCAGAGAAGCCTTCTTCAACACTGGTGTCACCACTGCTTCCTTCAGGGAGCAGGGATATTCACCAGAGTCTAAGGAGCACCATACTATCCTTGCTAGAACCGGGATGATAACCTCCCACAGCCTATAATCAGGGCTGTGGGGCCTGGGTCTAACAACAGCATGTGGTGCACATACTCTGGACAATTCTCATGACATCTTTGATTTCCGGCATTTCGAAGGAACTCCAGGAAAACGGAGGGATTGTGACATAAACAATCAAGGAGGCACTGAAAGCAGAAGCATGCTTCTAGAAGCACAAGTCCTTCAGTGGACAGAGGTGAACCTACTGTACTCTCTGACAGCCAATTACTTGACAGGAGGCCTAAACATTCAGGTGGACTAAGTCGAGAGACCTCACACCCGGAGGAGAGTTCACTGCACCCAAAGGCGTTCAGCATGCTATGCCATCAGTTTGGGAACTCAGATTTATCTGCATCAAAGGAAAATGCACAAGTACAAAGATTTTTCTGTCACTTTTGATACCCACAGGCTGAATCAGTGGACACATAGTTACAGATGTTGGACTTCAGAACTGCATACTTATTTGCACTGCTCCCACTAATACCAACGGTGCTGCAAGAGATCAGATAGTGAAGAGGAAGTTTTCTGAGGATAGCCCCAGAGTGGCCAAGAAGACCATGTTTCTTGTATGTTATAAATCTCACAATAGGGGAACTGTTTTGACTCCAGTACTGCAGGAATCTTCTAAGCCAGGGACCTGTGTTTCACTAAAGCCTGGGTTCTCTTCAGCTTGCAACTTGGCCACTGAGAGAAGATGCTTGCTAGAGCAGGGCTTTTCATCAAGGTTGTAGACTCCTTATGTTTTCTGGAAAGTCATCTACGTCTTCATCTTATCATATAACTTGGTCTGTGTTTTAAAACATGGGCTACAGGAGATGCATCAAGCCCACTAAAGCCTTACTGCCACGAATCCTGGATTTTCTCAATCTGGGGTAGACAAGGGTTTAGCAGACAGCAGTCTTTGTGGTTAAGTCTCATTCATAGAGGCAGTACTGGGGCCCTTGGAGGAAGTCGCTCTACACGCTCACCCAGAAGTGACTAGATTTTTGCAGACAGTTAGCTGCTCTAGGGTTTCCTATCATTCCCTAGTCCCACAATGATACTTGACCTTAGTGCTCAATGCTGTTTGTAAACTGCCCTTTGAATCTTTGTTGTCTTTTCCAGAGGACATTTTATCCTACAAGGTATGCTTTCTGATAGCCATGTGATAGGCAGATGACTTGGTGAGTTTCAGGCCTTGTCCTGTAAGGAACCTTATCTAGGGAGGGATTAACCCTTGAGAGAGCATGGGTTTACTGAACATTAAGCCATGCCTGGGGGGTGGGGCAAGGCTTGAGGCTGCAGGCCGAGTGACTTCAACCACCCAGGCATGGATTAATGCTCAGTAAATCTATGCTCTAGAGTGGGTTAATCCTTTTATAAAATGGGCAGCTTTATTTTAGATGTTTACCTAAATAAATATTAAAAAACACACTGTTTGCATGCATTTATAATAAAATAGTTCTTCTGCCTAATGGGTTTGTCCTTCTGAGGATGCTGTAGTTGTAGATTTTTTACATGTTTCTCTGGTGGAGTGATCTGAAAAGGTCTCTTTACATTGCTGTCACTCAGGATTTCGTAGTGCGGCAAGGCAACTGTGGGTTTATAGGGGATTAATCCATGGTCAGGTGACTTGCTTTGTCAAATCAGAATACAGGATTTTCTGCACCCATTTTATAATAAAGGAATAATGCCCTGCAGGGTGGGTGTTATGCTGGGATAACATCCCGCCTCGGGTGATTGGGCCCAAGGCCACACCTGAGAAGAGATTTTATCCCAGCATAACACCCCTTGCAGGGCATTATTCTATTATCAATGGTTGTGTTATTATATAGAATAACAAATAAATAATTTTAAAAGTGTTTTTGTTAGTGTGTAAAATATTTTTTGTTTCTTTCTTACTTACTTACTACTTGCTAGCAGATACAGGCCACATGGTTTATCAAGTCTGCTTGAGTGCGTAGCTAGCACTCCACTTTTCAGCTGCTCCTCCCCCCTTCACAATCCCACACAGATGAATGCAAAGTGAGATTGAACCAGTTTAAGCTGTTTGTGGTATTTCCAGTGAATGGGGGAAATCTGGGCAGGACACTGGTGAAATTCCCCTACTCTTTTTGATAAATGCCATGGGATCTTTAACATCCACCTGAACTACCACCAATCCAGGCAGATGGGATCTGAGTTTAACGTCTCATCCAAAAGATGGCACTTCAGAAGTGCAGCACCCCCCTTCCTCATGCTGCACTATAGTGTCAGTATTGGGATATTAAGCCAAGTGCCAGGTGTGGGAACTGAACCAACAGCCCTCTGATCTCCCGGCCTCAGAGACCAGTGGGCTTACCTACTGAGCCACTTACACTGCTATCTGAGAGACCAACAATGCTAATGGAAACAGTGCTAATGGAAACAGTGCTAATGGGAACAATGCTAAAGCAGTAATGCTAAAGCAAACAGTCAGCTGGGATGTTATACCAGGATAACATCCCTGCTGGCCAACTGATAAATCAGAAGCCAAAATTCTTTCCTGCCATTGTATAGTGATGTATAAAAACAAGGTGGTCCTTAGAACAGTCCCTTCCTTTATTGTAAAGGAGCCAGCTTCTTTCCATGTGAAATAAGATGTCTGTTTACCTTCCTTCTGTCCTCATCCCACCAATTCGAAATGGAAAGAATGACATAAATTGGACCTGCACAGGGCAGTGAAAATATATCTCAAGATGTCTGTGGTCTTCTGTAAATCAGATGACCTGTTTGTTCTTTTTTAGGGCAGCAAAGAAAGTCCATAAAGCATCCAGGGTGACCATGGCAAGGTGGATCAAAGTCTGCATAGCAAAGGCTTATGTGGCTGCCACAAAGTCTCCACTAGCCTTGATTATAGCTCATTCCACCAGAGCAATGGCAACTTCTGGGGCCAAAAAGGCAGAAGCTTCGGTGGTGAAACTTTGTGGGGTGACCACCTGGTCCTCCCTGCACACTTTCACTAGCTACTACCAGATAGACGTACAGAGTTTGGCTGATGCAGCATTTGATGCAGGATGCTGCAGGCAGTTTTCAAGAAGTAATTCCAGATTTGGCCCACTGGGCCATATAGGAACCAATATTATCCCCTCCCAGTTCAGTATGGGTACAGCTTTTTAGAACCCAAACTTAAAGAATCCCATCGACAGCATGGAGTTACACAGAACAAAGAAATTCTTACTGTAATTTCTTTTCTTGTTCGGCATAACGGTGTAAATGGGGCCATGCTTGAGAGTCTTGTTACTACTTTGAAGAATATGGTCTAACATAGTTTAAGTGATTTCAGAAGATTGGCATTACTTAAATCGACAAGAGGAATATTTGTGGTTTTATCACGCACCTTGAACAGTTTTCCCAGTTGTCCTGTGGGACCTTTCAGTGGTCTTTCTTAGTTTAAAAAAAAAAACCAAAGCTTCTGTTGCAAAGAGTTATTTCTGTTTTGTCTGCACTAGAAGTATCAGAAGAAGAGGCAACATACATTAAGAAGGCATTGAGGCCTTGAGGGAAGAGGCAGGTTCAATCTTCACCAAGGTAAGAAAGCCATTTGTTTCTAACTGTTCATATTCAAGAATTTTTTCTCTCACTCCTCCTTTCTCTGACCCCTCCCCCTGACCTCCACCAAGACTTATAACTGCCATCCCTTCTGTTCCTTTCTCTCAGGCTGATTGGAGCCGACTGGGCTGGTACCGCTGACACGGTCCCCTCCACAAGCAACC
This sequence comes from Neoceratodus forsteri, assembly GCA_016271365.2. Classification (NCBI taxonomy): domain Eukaryota; kingdom Metazoa; phylum Chordata; order Ceratodontiformes; family Ceratodontidae; genus Neoceratodus; species Neoceratodus forsteri. Next base: position 996,042,419 of record CM057458.1, on the reverse strand, counting down.
CACCTGCCTAGGACAGGCCAAGAAGACGCCTGCTGCCCATGATCCTTCTTGGCTCATCTGGCCCTGAACCCAGAACAAAGGAAAGAGGATTTTTGAGCCTTCCTCCCAGTGGGAACTGAAAGGTTCCAGATGGCCTGGAGCACTGACACTGGTTTCCTGCCCAACGCTGAAGCCAGTGCTGAAATCACTGGACTAGGGCATAAGACTGCAGAGAAACACTGATCAGTGCAGAGCAGCATTTGCATAACCTGCACTGGCCTGTCAGTGATTTGTTGATTTTTTATTTTTGTAGGTTGCAATCCTCTATCCACTACTCTCCCCTACTACTCCTAGTCCTGGGTCATTCATACCTAAAGCAAATTATCTATGTCCTAACATTCAGTGGTTTGATCTGAATCTATAAGCCTGTACAAAGCCTCTACTACCCTACCCAGAAATTGTTTTCATCTCCCTCCTATTCACACCCTTCCTGGTTCTTACCCTTATCCCAGTCTCCCTCTACACCTATTGTCACTTCTCTCTCCTCTTTCCTTACAGTTATCTCCTTGATTCTGTCAATCACCCTACAGCTCCTCTTGTAAGCAGACCACACTTTTCCTACTACTCTCCAGCATCTTTGTTTTCCTTCCTAGTCACTTTGCCTTCTTCATTTCCTTCTGTCCTTCTCTCCACCCTCCCCTTGCCCTTGCTCATGTATTTCCTTCTCCAATTACAAAACTCCTAAACTTCACTATTTCATCCTTCCCTTCTCCTTCTTTCATCAGGAACATCCACCCAAACCCTGGCCCTGTTTCTTCTCCTACCCTGGCTCCTTAACAAAATAACATGTCTCCAAACCCCACTCCCACTATAACCCTTCCTAACTGGTTGAATCTCCTCCACCTGAACATCTGCAGCCTGCTACCTAAAATCGACCTCCTACAAACTCTTATGATTTCACACCCCTGACATCCTAGTACTACCGAGACATGGCTCAAAAAAGCATCCCTGACAGTGCCATTGCTATCCCTGAGTATTCCATCTCCAGACAAGATCGAGTCATGGAGGGGGTAAAGTATATCCTGTTCTCACTGCAGTTTACTACTACCTTATCTACATCCATCCCAGCTACCTATGAAGCCCTTGTCACCTGCATTATACTTCCTTTCTCAATCCCAATCTTTGTGGCTGGCATCTATTGCCACCCAAGCATTGAACCCTCGGTCATGACTGAACTTTTTGCAAATATCACCGCCATCTCACAGTCTGGTGAACTTTTCATAGTGGGTGACGTGAATCTAAATTGGCTGTTTCCCAAGTTAAGCAAGCTATGCAATGATGTCACTGCTCTAAACCTCACTCAACTTATACTTGAGCCCACAAGCCCTAATCCCAAAACACAAAATCACACCCTGCTTGACTGGACACTCACAACCCACCCGCACCGCGTCATTAAATCTGGTCTCCTCCCCGATGCCCTTAGTGATCACAACCTCAGTTTCATTGTACGTAAGGTTCATCACCCCAAACCTTCCCCTAAAATCATACAGCTCCTGTCCTCTAAATCCTTAGACCTTACCCCAATCAGCTCTACACTTGCTTCTACTGACTGGGCCCCCCCTCTCCACTGCCATTTCTGTTGACCAAGCACTTGACTATTTTAAGGATAAATTCATTGCCACCTGGAATGTCTTTGCTTCTTTCAGACGGACCACGGTCCATGGGCTTCATCTCCCCTGGATCACCCCCGAACTACTGGCCTGCTTCAGAGAGCATGATCGGGCCTGGAGAAAACACAAATCTACTAAGCATCCAAACTACTACGCCAAGTACAGATTGCTACGTAATTCATGTACTAAAGCTACTGGACTGGCTAAGTCTGATTATTTCAACTCCACATTCCTGACTAACACTAACTCTTCATCTAAATTCGGAGTGTAGTTCATGATCTGTTCTCCCCCCCATCCCCCTCCAGTTCTCAAAGTAAATAACTCCCTAGTTTCTGACCCTGGCTCCGTGGTCAATGCTTTTTAATGCCTACTACACTTCGTGCACCACGTCTCTTCTAAATTCCATGTCCCCATCGCCACCTACTAACTTCACGGCCCTTCACCTCAAGCTGCGCCCACCCCACCCCATTTTCCTTTTCACTGTCTCCCTAATGAAGCTCTTAATGGTCTCCTATCCCTCAACCCTCTAAAGGCTCCTCACCAGATGACCTTGATCCTAAACTTCTCTTTCTGCTTCTGCAATTGCTTATCCTATCTTCTTAATCCTTAACATGTCCATTATTTCTGCCCAAATACCCTCATCCTGGAAACATGCTGTAGTCCTACCTCTCCCCAAGGGTGGTGACACATCCACTCCTGGCAACTAGCGCCCCATTTCCCTCCTTCCTACCCTTGCCAGACTTCAAGAACATTTAGTTCTCTCTCAACTATCACCATTCCTCTATGATTCTTCCTTCTTCACCCTCTTCCAATCTGGTTTTTAGAAGAACCACTCAACAACCACCTCCCTCCTTAGACTTGCTGACTAAATCCTTTCAGGGATGGATGATGGCCTGATTACCTCGGCAATCTTTGTCAACCTAGCCAAAGCTTTCGACACTGTTTCCCCATTCACTGCTTCTTGATTCGCTCTTCTCAGCTGGTCTTGCTCCATCAGCCACCACCTGGTTTAAATCCTACCTCACTGGCAGGACCCAGTCATTGAGAATCCTCAATTCCATCTCCCCTCCACTCCCCATCAATCACTGGTGTCCCTCAGGGCTCAGTGCTAGGTCTCCTACTCTTCTCCATTTTCCTTAATGATCTTCCCACAGTCTGCTCATCCTCTTCTATCCACATGTACTGATGATACTGTTTTATACAGTTCTGGCAAAAACCCTGCTGCCATGCAAACCAGCTTACGGCATGACTTCAACCAACTTCAGCTCTGGTTTGCTTCTCACCAGCTTTTTCTAAATGCCAAGAAGACAGTCTCAATGACCTTTGGCACCAGGGAGAGACTCTCTAGGCTCCCGGCCCTACCCACCTTCCACACCCTTGATGGGACCATATTGGAGGACACCTCCTCATTTTGATAACTGGGAGTTTAGCTGGACCAGCACCTCACCGTCTCTGTGCATATCGATGCTATCCTGAAGAAACTGCACCCCAAGCTTGGTGCTCTGTAAAGGAATCGTAGTTGCATCCCACTGACTGCGAGGTGCGAAACTGTCCAGAAGATGATACTCCCCATCTTTGACTACTGGGACGTAGTCTATGGTGCTGCTCCCAAATCTTCCCTCACAAAGTTGGACACTCTCTTTAACTACTTCTGCCGCTTTGCTGTCGACTCCCCTTCCCACTCCTACCATTGTGAACTCTATCACTATGTAACCTTCCTTCCACTATCTCACAGACACATCGCTCACTGTGCCAAACTAACCTCCAAATTCTGGTTCAGGGGCTCCTCCCATCTCATCCTCTGTCCACTCCACCTCCCCTACCCACTCTCTCAGATCAAATGACCCACACTTTGGCGGTCTCTTGCCACTCCACCCTCATTGGTCAGACTGGTTTCATCCATCGTTTCCCTAAAATCTGGACTTCCCTTCCCCTGTAATCACGACACTCCTCCTAAAACTACTTCTTTACCTCTGCCCTATACAATTACCTTTCCCTCAGCTGTTCCTGCTTTAACCTTAATACCTGTCCGAGTTTCTGCCTTCCTACTATGACCCCCAGCAGGGTTCTCAACATTCTGAAGGGTAAATCAGGAAATGGCTACCCCTTCTCATATTCAGTTCTTGCCTCTCACCCCTCTCTCTTCTCCACCTGCCCTTCTGGGTCACCAGTGTGCACAACCTAACCCCATCCTTTTACTCAACAGCACTTGCATTACAACTTGAGCCTGCTCATGGTACACTCATGCACTATAAATGGTTCTATAAGTTTTGTATGTTCATATGTTCTTTTGTATGATTTTGGACATGTATTGTAATTTACCCAATGTTCCTCTACTGTTTACTGTACAATACCTTGTGTTTTAAATGTTGCACAATCTTACAATGTTGTATTGTTTGTACTACCCACAGACTTGTAACTGATCATCCTTCACAACCCTATGTAACCCCTTCCACAGGTCACACCGTGAGATGAGCAATTTGTTGTTCAGTGTGCCCTCCTGGTGAAACATTTCAATAAATAACAAAATAAAAAATAAAAATTTGGAAAGTTGGTGTCTATTATGGTATTTATGTTCTGCAGTAACAGAGTTTTTTTCCGCATTGCAAAAAATGTTGACTAAGGAACTGACTGCCTCGAAAGACAAAGATTACCAATGTTCTAAGCAGGAGTCACATCTTCTTTAAAGCTATAACTGTTCCAGTGATCCTTAGTCTGGGTGCATTATACCCACATGTAAAGAATCCCTTTGACAATGTTGGAACCAATAGAAAAAAAAATTACAGTAAGTCTGACTGACTTTATTCATTTTTGGACTTTGGGAGTATGCCAGAGCAACCATGCAACTGAACTTCATGTAAGTTGGGGGTTTTCTGTTGCAGTATATTGATTGGATATTATTGACCTTTCCTGAAGCATTTCCATGTCAAACTCACAGTGGGGGCATCGTCGGTGTTGAAATCATCATTTGTTGCTGGTAAAGTAGAGTGAACAGCTTCTTTAAGAGGTCCAAAAAGAAGCTGATTCTGAGCACAGTTCTCAACAGAAAAACACAGGGACAAAAATTAAAGATTACTTAGGCAGCTGTAGAAGAAGTACAATAAGGTGGAATTTTGTTACCCAGCTTGCCAGTTTGGTGGGAAGACTTCTGCTGTTTTGCTGCAGAGCACAAATGTTTCAATAACCAGTGTCTGGGAGAGGTGATTGTTTGTTCTGCTAACAAAAGTCGTTAAACTGCTTATCATATTTGGACTCAGTGGTTGTAGCACTAGCACCTGTGTATTATTGGTATTACTTGGTATGAAAGAACAGAAGAAGACCAGAGCCAAGCGAGACTGTTTCCACACTATGTGGGACATTATTTATCTATTAACCCTCAATCAAACATCTAATTTGTTTTTAAAGACAGTGGCACTAGTTGCCTCTATCAATTCTTGTGGCAAGGTGTTCCATACAATGGATGCTCTTATTGGAAAAAAGTTTCCCCTTTTGCTGGTTTTATAGGTTTTTACTTCAAGCTATTTATTATGCAGTCTTGGAACATGTCTCCTTTTGGAGAGTGTTAGACCACATTTTTCCATTAGATCTGGTGAATTTATTAAATTAAAACCATAAGCATATCACCTCTTAATCTTCTAGTTTGAAGAGAGAAGAGACCAGTAGCTTTTAATCTGTTCTGATAATCCAAGTTTGTTAATCTTGGAATCATTCTAGTTACTCTCCTTTGAACCTGTTCAAGAGTTACTATGTCTTTTTAGGTGGTTTGGATTCCAGAAAGGGAGCCATAGTCTGAGATCTGGTCTAATGTATGCCTATTCAATGGAATAAGGCATTGTTCAGTGTGATTAACAAAAGTGTGTTTTATTTGCCTCAAAAGTCTGTTGGTCATGCAAGCAGTTCTAACACAGTGATCATTTAATGTAAGTTTATTATTAACATATATCCCTAAATCTTTTTCACAGTTTGATGAGTGAAGTGGTAGTCCATTTATATAATATATCGTTTTTGGATTATTTACACAGAAATGCACTACTAAACATTTGTCTTGATTAAAATGCGTATGATTTTCATTTGCCCAAAGTGTTAATTTTTCCAAATCCTTCTTTAATGCAGAAATATTTTCTTGATTATTAACCTTGCCCCCCAATTTAGTATCATCTGCAAATTTAACCATGAAATTATTTGGCCCTGTTTGTAAATCATTGATAAAGAGATTAAACAATGTTGGTCCCAAGACTGACCCCTGTGGCACATCACTTGTCACTCTACCCAAATCAGACAAGATATCATTAATTCTGACTCTCTGCAACAATTTGTCAACCAGTTTAAAGTCCAGTTGACAATATCAGGTGACAAGCCTAGACTGTGCATTTTAGTAATGAGTTTTCATGTCAGACTTTATCAAAAGCTCTATTAAAGTCCAAAAGAATTACATCAGTAGGGATACCCACATCTAGTAGAGTACTTATATTATTGTAAAAGATGTCATATTGGTGGTGCAGGAATACTTGGGAGTAAACCCATGCTGATTTGAATCATAAATTACTAATTTTTACAATCTTGATCTATTAGAGACTTCATTACTTGTTCCATTAATTTACCGCCACTGAGGTCAGGCTAATTGGATGATAATTTTGCACAAAACCTCTATTGCCTTTTCAAATATGGGAGTAACTATTGCTGAGCGCCAACCATTTGGTACAATGCTTTTGTAAGAAGATTTGTTGAAGATAATTGACAAAGGTATACAAATATTTATAGAGGTTTCAATCAGAAACCATGGATGAATACTGTCTGGGCCGGACTAGTATTTTTTAGTTTTTGATAGCCTGTATAATGTCAATGTAGTACTGAAAGTGAAATACATTTTCCTGCATTTATTTTATGGCTGCAGGGCGGAGTTCTGTAGGCTTTTACTGTCACAATGACAAATGGACCCCAGCAGATTGCTAAAGTACTTCTTTAAATTGGAGTTTTATAGCAATCCTTCCACTCAGCAGTCTGTTTACCCACTATTTTTTTCTCTGCTAGTCAGTGTTTCCCAATGAGGAATGAGGTTCACAATAACAGTACATGAATTTAAATCTTAATTTGTACATAACAGGACTTGTGTGATAACATGGTCACTAGCTTCAGCTTCTTTTTATGGCTGAAAAGAAGCTTACAGGTATACTGGAGTTTCCATTATTGAAGCTCTGAAGGTTTCAGTGTCTCATTCAGCAGACTACAGTGTCAAAATACAGATAGTCCAGCTACAGCTCTGCATGCCCTCCTGCTTTTATATCTTTTTGAGAGAAGTTTTTAATTCAGAACTCAGCCCTGTAATTCAAAACCAAGACTCTCAAGTACTGTGGAGGAATGCTGTGTATTTTTTATATCGTAATAAAAAGAATGCATTTGCAAACTGGAAAATCATTGCAGTATATAAAAGAAATGTGTACACATTGGCATTGAAGTGTGTGTGTGTGTGTGTCTGTGTGTTTGTCTGTGTGTCATTGCAGAATTCTATCAGAAGCTCCTGACAACTCTTTCTGCTGCAAATGCTCACCCACTCCCTCCCCCCTTACAGATAGAACTAAGTTTTAACCCTTGATTATCCTAATAGTTTACCTTCAGCCTTCTTGCAACGTAATGGTATTCTTTTATTTTACCTGCCAGTTCTTTCCTGCATAGTACAAAGTGGGCAGATACAGAGCAAGCTTCCCTACAATATATTGGATTTAGTGTTGGTGAAAGGTGAGGTACTGAGATCACTGGAAATTGAAACCCTCAGTTTATCCACAGAGATAGGTACAGTGTGGGTAGAGACACCATGTGGTGAATGTAGTGATGCTGATCAGTGAAGGACTGACAGCTCTCAAGCCCCATTTATCCACTGATACAGATATAGTGGAGAGTTTCTCCACACTGTAAAGAAATATAGTGGTGGTAAAAGGTGAGAGGCTGACTGCTCTGGAGACCTCTGTTTATCCACAGATGCAGGTACAGTGTAGCATTTCTCCACACTGTGATGAAATGTAGTGGTGGTAAAAGGTGGGGGACTGACTGCTTTGGCACCCCCTGTTTATCCACAGGGGCAGGTACTGTACAGGCTATCTCCACACTGATGAATGTAGCAGTGTTGAAAGGTGAGAGCTGACAGCTCTGGAGCCCTCACTTTATCCCAGGGACAGGTACAGTGCAAGGTATCCATACTGTAATGAATATAACAGTGATGAAAGCTTAGGGGCTGACAGCTCTGGAGACCCCAGTTCCATACACAGAGACAGGTACAGAGCAGGTTTTCTGTACCCTATAATGAATGTAGTAATGTTGATAAGTGAATGACGGACAGCTCTGGAGACCCCTGTTTATCCACTGATACATGCAGAGTGCAAGATTTCTCTATACTGTGGCATATGTAGTGTCGGTGAAAGGCAGTGACTGACAACTCTGGAGCCTGAAGCCCTGTGATTATCCAAACAGTTACAAAGGGCAAATAGAGTACAAGCTTAGTTACAATATAATGGATTTAGTGTCAGTAAAATGTTAGGGACTGACATCACTGGAAACTGAAACCCTCAGTTTATCCATAGAGGTAGGTACAGTGTTGGTAGAGACAGTGCAGGCTTTTCATGTGATGTGATTTTTAGTGATGGTGAGATGTGAGGCACTGACAGCTCTGGAGACTGCAGACTCCTGTTCATCCACAGGGACAGGTACAGGGCAGGTGTTCTCCGTACTGTGATGAATTTAGTTTTGGTGAAAGTTAAGGGTCAGACAGCATGAGAAAATGAAGCCATCTGCTTATCCAACGAGCCAGGCATGGCACAGGCAGGTTCAGTATGTATTTATTGCTGGTGAAAGGTAAGGGGCTTATAGCTCTGGAGAATAAAGCCCTCTGTTTATCCACAGGACCAGGTGCAGTATAAGCAGGTTGAATGTAAACTTGTGTATATGATATGAATGATTATATAAATGGCAGTGGTGACACATACAACTGTGCTTCTAATTCCCTTGATAAATATTTGTTGTCTTTTCTGCTGAAATACAGACACCAGTGTCTGAATATCAGCAAGAAATACAAAGTTTATGTAAAAAACAAAATGGTACAGTTCCACTGAGAGTTGGACTTGGCATGTATTACTACTTCTAAATATTCTAAATGGTACTCTCACAGTATTGACAATCATTCACATAGATTTTATCTCGATGTTTTGGAAAATCCAGATATTCGTAAAACATATACAAGATTCAGGCTTGAATTGTTTGAATCTAATGTTATAAATGCTTTATACAAGAATGCTAGTAATCCTGAGGATATGCTCGGTGCCTGTGAACAGGGAGAAAGGGAGGATTCGGACCATGTTTTCCTGAGGTGTCCCTGGTACACTAAAATTAGGCACAAATGGTTATTTCCATTAATCACTAGAATAGCAACATTCAGTGACACAGAGCTCATTAAGGTTTTTCTTTCCTCTGAGTACCAAACTATCATGTAATCCATGGGGAAATTTGCATTCCTAACAAGGAAACTTAGGAGAAGGAATGTGAGTGCCCTTAAGGGCTCATCCTTAGTGGTCTAGTGGTATCTTGGTCCACCATAGTGGTACATCCTGGATTCATCAACTTGACCCCCTACTGCTATTTTTGCACATAAATTGTACTTCCGCTAGTTATTTGCACTTTTGGTCACTTTGTATTAATGGTTGTGTCAGATTGTATTTTTATGTTGTGTGACGTTGTTTTGTTTGTATGTATGTTGATGTTACGAAAAATTTTCTATTTTGTGATAATCATTTTTTTAAGATTGAACACATAAACTGAAACTAACTACTTTCTGTTAGTATAAAAGTCTATCGCATCTGGATATCATACAATCTATATACCCCCACACAAACATACAAACACGTGTCTTTCCTTTTCACTACTATCAATAATGCCATTTTGCAGCCATATTGGCTGTGGCTAGATTTTGTTTTTTTCTTGCTGCTGCCAGTGTAAGGCTGAGAATGCACTGCAGCTGAACTGATTTTCCAGCTCAATTAGCTGGAACTGTGCCACAAAATAATTTTATGCAGAAAATAAAAATTAATATTAAATAAAGTACAATTGTTTACATGTACTGAGATCTGTATCCATAGCCTAGAATTCATATTAACAAGATAATATAGTAGTGTGCATTTAGCAGCAGCATGTTGTAGCATCACACATATCCTATTAAGCCAGTAGTGGCAATAACTTATTTCATTAGCCTATAGGAAATAGAGTAAATCATATTCAGAGATGGTGGGATTCTGTGTCACACAGAACCTAAGTATGTTAATGGCTGTGCATTATTTTATTTCATTAGCCTTGGTACAGTATTATAGAAGTGCACCTTCTGTGACAGTGGGTCACTGCATCACTTATAACCTATTCAATCAGTAGTGATTGTGAACAGTAGTGATTGTGAATTGATTGAATTAGCCTATGTCAGGTATTTTAGTACAGTAATGCACCTTTAGAGGAAATGGGTGGCAGCATCACACAGATCCCACTAAGTCAGTAGTGCCTGTAAATTATTCAGAGTGTCTTCCTCCCAATTGCTCCTCACTGTCCCAAGAACTGCAATAGCTGCCACCAAAAGGTTTTATTTTATTTGTTAACCGGGTAAGAGCACTGGGTAAATCAATACCATTTTTCAGGCTTGACCCAAATACAAACGACAAATAAGTCATGACATATACAACATACAATATAAATACAAATCAACAAGTAACAATTAACACTTAACCAAAAACAATAATAAATGCATTGCAAAAGTCCTTAAAAGGTAAATATCCTAGGCTGTGGAACAACATCCCATTTGATGTCCTAGCTTGCATCAATCACAAGTCATTCAAATCCTCCTTTAGGGGCATATTTCTTGTATACAGCCACTGAGCTAGTGCAGTTGTCCTAGCTGAGACCTCCACAGTGACCTCTGTGAGGTCAATGGTCTAACCTAGGTCTTGCAGAGGCTACTTGTTGCTGCTATTACCTTGCTGCTATACTTTCTTAATTTCTCATGTCAAAGCCTGTATAGTATTAGTTTGTCAATATACCTCAACTCTGCAACAATTGTAAATTGTTTGCTATTACTGGGCTTTATGCATGAAGGGCATAAATTACCCAAAGGAGTTGTAATGCTGCTACTCAGTTATGTGATGTGCAAGCCAACTGAGGACTGCACTATGCACATAGGTCTGCAGTCCATGCTGAGGGAGGGGCATGACTGAGGGAGATGACAGGGCCCCATGCAGCACACATGGGAAGTCACAGAATATGTGGCCTGCCCTGTAACCCTGTCATATATGGGCCACTGTACTGCCCCACACAGATCTTTGGAAGTGAATAGCAGGATAGTAAACAAGGTGCAGGCAATGGCGGAAGTAGGGAGAGCCATACACCACCTACCCAGAACACCACGGGGAACAGAGGAGCTGGACAGAGTGGCAGACAGCACTATGGGCATGTCTGAACCTGAGGTGGGGGACAGTCATGGTCCTCCAGCTTCATAGGTGGGCAGGTGGTGGCACTGGTGAATGACATATGGGCTCACTATACAACTCTCTGTGGGGCACAGTCCCTGTCAACACCCCCAGAGATGAAGGCTCACCTGTGGTTAGATATACAGGCAGCTGTCAATATGGCCATCCCGGAGCCACAGACACTAGCTGTCATAAAGCACAAATGGCATGATGTGTGGTTGACATCAAAAATAAGAAGGCAGCAGGCACACAGGCACATCAAGGAACAGGCTGTGTGCCACTCACACAAGAACACATCCTAACTCCCTTGGAAAGGATGGTAGCAGAGACCGTCACAGAGGTGGTCCTGCACAGGGAGGCTGCAGCCATGTACACAGTGTCCAGTATGTAGCACCATGCAGGGACAGGGACTGGCGGGCCAGTATGCCATGGCATTGCTAACTCCCAGCATTGCACTCACAGGCATGAAGACACCAAGGCACACCCATGATGGGGTGGCAGCACCCACCATGGAGGCCACACCACTGCATGAGCCATGCACAGAAGACTGTGGACAGGAGGATGGCGGAGGTGGGTGACCACTGGGGTACATGGACAACACTTGTGAACACCCACAGCAAGGCAGCTGTAAGTAACACATGTGCCTCATGTTATCACTAGGTACAGAGCAGGAGACAGAGAAATGCATGGACATTACTGAGACAGATATGGAGACCATATAAGTGTGGATTGTGGAGGGGTTGGAGGAGGAGGATGGCAACAACACCATGGAGATTCAGCCACCCCAACCATGGTGGCTATTGTACACCAGTGGCACAACAGGTTGTGGAGCCACAACCCACCACAATGGTCACAGGTGGCCACCATTGCCACTCCTGTTCTACCTCAGCTTCCAGCAGGAGGACATTCATCAGCATCTCTGGACACATCCTGCAACATATGGTGTTCTACATGATAGCAGGTATGCAGACATCCATTTGGCTACCTATGACACAAAGCCATCCACAATACATGCATGCACCTTTAAATAGGAATGGACAAACTACACCATGTAGTGAGTGACATGCACAGGTGTCACCAGGCCACTGCTGTCATGGTCAGGTAACAAGATGGCAGCTGTAGGGAGGTAGCAGTACCAGTGCATGCCTCAGGTTGGCCATGTGGGACATACCTCCAGAAGCTGAGGAGGGTCCCTGAGGAGTACTACACTGACAACCTCCAAGGAGATATATTATGGGAGGTGGATATACCACTCCGGGTGGTTATGTAACTTGCAGTGTGTGAGCTGCACGCATTTCAGGTGTGGGCCGTACATCTAACCTTTTTTATTTAGTTTTGTCTTCCACAGGAATAGGCTGGTAGATTTATGTGCAAAATAGAACAAAATGGTCCTGGAGAGGAGGGAGCAGCCAGATGGTGCCGGGACTGTGGCTACAGAGGACCATTGCACTGTCCAGCACTAGTGCAGAGGTGCTGGACCCGGTCTACACCACTGGGGTCCAGTGAGGACTTACAGGAAAAGGGGAAGTCATAGCTGGGGGCCCCCACACCCCACCATCTGCTGCCATGCAGCTGTGCAACACTGGCTGTAGACCAACATATTGGACTGTACATGCCCCTTTCCTGATGTCTGCCCAGGCCATGTGCATTTAACTATTGCGTGTTGTGCACTGCTGTGCTTGGATATGCTTTACAAAGTAAAGTGTTTTATGTACTTATTACCTGTGTTCTGATCCTTCTTTCAGAGAGCATTGCTATGCCATTGGGGGGGACCACTGGTCTGTGATCTGTTGGGAGCTAGGCCAGGGACATCATCTAGGTGTGGCCAGGAGTATGGTCAGGACACCTGCGACATCATTCCATGCCTCAGCTGTCCATTGCAACCCCTTGCCACACCTGTGACATGGTGTCCCTGGCACATGTGTGTCCCTGACATGTGGCAGGTTGCTATGCTTTGCTACACCCATGCTGCTGCTGACATGATGACACTGCCTGTGGCCCATGAAGGGGCATGCAGTTGTCTCTTGTGGGTAGGGCGGGTCTGTGACAGTACCATGGGCAACGTGTGCTGCACTGTTGTTCACACGCATGCCACTGTGGCAGCCGTGGTGGTCATCGGCATGTCCATGTGACATCTGGTTTCCACCCTCCAGGGCACAGCAAGCCCACCCCTGGCATCCTTCTGCAGCAGCCAGGGGTGCAAATGGGGCCCTTTTGTGTGTGTGTTTCACATCACCTGTTGTTCCCTGCATCCCTTGGACACACCTGTCCTGGGATGTCCCTACATGTTTGCTGTGTCACGAGCATTGTGTGGGGTGCTTGGCATCCCCTATGCTTGAGGGCACCACTGCTACATGGTAGTGTGTTGCAATGCCTGTGCCTGTTCCTTGGCACCTACAGTCCATGTAGTGTGTCCTGCAGCATGCTGCACAGGTGCATATGGCAGTCCTCCACATGCTACAAGGCTGCACACACTGTGCCATGTGCGGCATGGGTGTTGCAGGCATACTCAGTGTACTTTGCTGAGTACTGTAAAATCTGGAAAATCCAGTGGCAATACAAGCCTCAGGCAGGGGCAACAAACACAAACAAAGCCTGATGTACATGAATAACTACATACATAGATATATAGAATTTGACAGCCAATGAGGATCACCAGGCCCATCTAGTCTGCATTATTCCCTATTCCCTACCCCTCCAAGTGCCCCTTGACTACCATTTCTGTGCTGTCCTTAGGGTTTTCTCATGTCTATCCCATGCATTCTTGAATGCCTTCACTGTTTGTACCCTAGTACTTCCTTGGGAGACTTTTCAGACATCCACCACCCTTTCAGTGAAAAATTTCCCTGCATTCCCTCGATTCTACATCCTCCAGAGTCGCATATCATGATCCCTTGTTTATGAGTGTTCTTTTTCTGAAAGAGACCCCCAGGCCCTATTAAATCCTTGATGTATTTAAAAGTCTCTATCATATCCCCCTTCATTCTCTTTTCCAGCAAATACATGTTGATGTCTGCTAGCCTTTCCTCATATATCGTCTGGTGCAGCCCCTGCACCATCTCTGTAAGCCCTCCTTTGGGCTGCCTCCAGTCTGTCTTTCTGAGGTGCAGCCTCCAGAACTGAATGCAGTACTTCAGATGAGGCCTCACCAGTGATTTGTAGAGTGGCAACATCACTTCCCATTTTCTGCTGAAGGTACTCCTCCCTATACATCTCAACATACCACTGGCCTTCCTTACGCTTTCTTACACTGACTGGTTACTTTTAGGTCATCTGTTACAATCACCCAAAAATCCCTTTCCTGCTTGGTAGTTGACCAAAATCCCCCCATTGAATACTTTTCCTGGATTCCTGCACCCCAACTGTATAATTTTGCACTTTTAATATTAAATTTCAGCTGCCACACCTTTGACCATTCTTCTAGCTTACCCAGGTCTCTTCTCATCCTTCCACCCCCTCTAGTGTATCTACTCTATTGCAGATCTTTGTGTCATCTACAAATAGACACACTTTCCCCTCCAGCCCCTCCAGTATGTCACACATGAGAACATTAAAGAGGACTGACCCTAGTACTGATCCCTGGGGCACCCCACTTGTCACCCTTCTCTCCATGGATTGAGCTCTGTTCAACTGTTTCTCTCCTCCTTGGGTGCTTTAGTGTAGGTTTGTGAATGATCTTTGGAAAATGTGTGGGTGCTAAACTTAGAGGCCATGATTGTATGAGTGACCCAATCAAGTATGTATGCATGAGTGCTGGTGTGAATGGACTTCTGTCAGGCTGGCTACCTTGATGTGGTACAGAGGCTTCTGATAGGTCTGAATCTGATAGATTTCTTTGGCTGGTTGACCAGGGAAGTGGATCAGGGGGGAACAGTGGATGTGGCCTACCTGGAGTTCAGCAAGGCCTTCAACACTGTTCCATATAAGAGGCTTGTCAACAAGCTAGGCAGCCTAGGAATGGGTCCCAGTGTAGAAAAATGGGTTAGAAATTGGTTGAGGGATAGAACACAGAGGGTGGTAGTAAATGGAGCTCAACCAGGAGAAAGGGGAGGTTGACCAGCGGGGTGCCACAGGGATCAGTTCTGGGGACTTTCCAATTTAATATCTTTATAAGTGACATTGTGATGGGGCTGTAAGGAAAGGAATGCCTCTTTGCAGATAACACTAAGATCTACAACAGGGTAGACATTCCGGGAGGGGTGAAAAAAATGAGAAGGGACCTAGGTAAACTAGAGGAATGGTTAAGGGTGTGGCATCTAGGATGCAATGCAAAGAAGTGCAAAATCATGCATTTGGGGCACAGGAACCCAGGGGAGGCTTATATGATGGGGGAAGGAGATACTGATGGCCAATAAACAGGAAAGGGGTCTGGGGGTAATCATATCAGATGAACTAAAGGTGGCCAAACAATGTGCAAAAGCTGTGGGGAGAGCCAGCTGGGTACTGGGGTGCATAGGGAGAGGTATCACTAGCAGAAGAAAGGAGGTGGTGTTGCCACTGTACAAATCATTGGTGAGACCCCATCTGGAGTACTGTGTCCAGTTCTGGAGGCCGCAGCTCTGCAAGGACATAGACAGGGTAGAGGCAGTTCAGAGAAGGGCAACAAAAGTGCTGCAGGGCTTGCACCAAAAAATCATGGGAGGAGAAACTGGAGAACCTCAAGATGTATACCCTGGAGAACAGGAGAGAGAGAGACAGAGAGAGAGAAGGGGATATGACAGAGACCTTCAAATATCTCAAGGGCATATGTAAGGTACAGGAGGATAGCATCTTTCAGAAAAAGAGATGTTCTAGAACTAGGGGCCATGATATGGCGCTGGAAGGGGCAGACTAAGGGTAACATGAAGAAGTATTTCTTCATGAAAAGGGTGGTGGATGCATGGAACAGACTCTCAGAAAGGTGGTGGTGGCTAACTTGGTATGGAATTCAAAAATGCATGGGATAGGCATAGCAGAACCCTAGTGATAGGAAAGAGAACAAAGCCAGAGATCAAGTAGGGTCAATGGTTTTTGCAGGAGGTAGGGAAAATGGGCAGACTGGGTGGGCCTAAGCTGTCAGTTTCAATGTTTATGTTTCTAGGCTTATTACAATGTTTCCTAAACATTGTAACTAAAAGCCAGCCAATTTCTGTCTGATTGATATTGTGTGTGTTAGATAAAATAAAATGTAAACCTATTAGGATTATTGGCTTATTATATACTGTAGGCAGGAATGGAGTGGGGCAATGTTTGTATGGCAGGGCAGCACATCAATTGATTTGTATTTACAGAGTGTGATGGGGGGGGGGCAACAGTTCCATCAGTTCTTGAATACAAGCTTAAAATTCCTGGCTACACCCATGTATGCTGGACTGCCTTACATGCCATTGTGCATGCACGTATGAGGGTGGTGCTCATCCTATTAAG
Organism: Neoceratodus forsteri; assembly: GCA_016271365.2. Lineage (NCBI taxonomy): Eukaryota > Metazoa > Chordata > Ceratodontiformes > Ceratodontidae > Neoceratodus > Neoceratodus forsteri. The sequence goes on along the minus strand of CM057458.1, from coordinate 996,025,873 downwards.
CAGCCATGCTCCTCTGCCCATATGTGCCACAACCATGGTACATCTCAGCACTGGTCACCTACACACACAGCGTGCGCTTCGTGCATGACATTTGGCCTTGACATGCATGCCTGCCACAGGTATGTCCATACGCATTCATCTTGTGTGCCATGTGCAGACTGCATAGAGGTTATGCATAGGGCCCACTGTTTGTGCTCTGATGTTCTACATTGCTGTCTATATCGTATAATCATGGACTATTACCTGTATTCATAAATGACTATTGATTGTATGTAATTAATTCCAGGTCTCTCCTAAAAAAGGGAGTTATCTCAGTGAGCCTACCCAGTTAACAAAATCCAAATAACTAAGTAAATTTAATTAGCCTAAGGAACATAATATAGTATAGTTGTACAACTCCAGCAACAATGGACTGCGGCTTCACACAGATCTGACAAAGTCAGTAGTGTCTGGAAATTATTTTACTCGCACAGAAGGAATTACAGTAGCATGTCATTGAGACAGCAGGTCACCTCATCCGACAATTCCTACTAAGTCAATGGTGAAACTGTATTTCAATATTTTGTTTCATTAACCTTGGTAAGGTACCATGTAAGGAAAAAAAAACACTGAAGAGAATAGATTATGTCCTGTTAACATCCCAAGTAGCAGGCTTAACTTTTCCTGAGGCAATTCCCCCATGAGGGATGTTGACTGGGTATAACCCATCGTCTCTAGTGTCTTATTCCTCTTAAAAAAATGTTTGCAGTGATTTCTAAGGTTTGTGTCAGTCAGGTACATAAGATGTGAATAGAAGTGCTACTGTGTATTTAAGAGATTAGTATATGGTACTGCATATTTAAATATATAGTGTTTGCATATGTGACATCACATCCTGCATTTCAAAAAGGTTATATTTTCAGCAGAAATAATAAAAAGACAGCAGTGTGTAGACAGCACAGATCTTATTAAGATATGCACAGTAGTTATATATCACAGAAACACAGTGTTAGCAGGAAAAAAAACACTGGTCCATACAGTCTCATGAACCGCCTCCTCGTCCTGTTCACCCAGTGGGATACTTGTTAGTTTTGTTTTGTTTATTTAAAATCTGGAAAAGTCCATGGGCCAAAGACACATTTTCATGGGTGACCAGAACAACATATATACAATACAAAATAAGACAATGTACAATAAACAATAAAACACTCAATATACATATACATAACCAGTACATTGAGACTAACCAGAGAAACATTTACAATGACAACAGGAAAAAAGATGTTTTTTTCAGAGCAAGTTTGAAACTATATGAGGAATTGCTAACACAGGCTAAGGATGGTGGTAGTGAGTTTAAAAATAATGGCAAATTTTAAAACACTGTTTTTGACCAGTCAAGGTCTTCATCCTGGGAACTGAGAATCAAAAGTGCTGGATAGGAGTTGAAACAGTACTAGTGTGTTTTTTAAAGATAGCATAGAGGAATTGGAACTCTAGCTAACATTACTTTTTTGACAAGGATGCCTACAGTAGCTGGTATAAGTACCTCTGATCTAGTGATAGCCAACTAGTGTGTTTATACAAATCGCAATGATGGGCACGATATGGCATGTGAGTGGCAAATTTTGTTATTTGATTTAATAAGGATCTTCATCCTAGCCAACAGCCCCTCACCAGCTGAATGATAAAACAGTGAACCATAATCAATAACAGAAAGACGAAAGTTCTGGGACAGACGCAACCTTGTAGAGGGAATAAGTAGTAAATTTAATCTGTATAGTGACCTAATCTATTATGAATTGTTTTATCCATGAGATTTTTATGCTGATCATAGGTGAAGGAATTGCCCAGGGTGAAGCCAAGATATCTGAATATCCTAACATGTTCAATATCCACATTCTTAAAAGTACATAGTGAAAGAGCTGGTTCAACAGTCAATTTCTTTTTGTGGTTATGAAAAAACAGATTTGTTTTTTTCTCTCCTTCAGAATCAATTTATTTACTGTACCTATAGGTCTCTATCATGTCCCATCTTGCTATTCTCTCTTCCAGAATTGTACATGTTGAGATCCCTCAATCTCTTTTGTAGGGATTTTGATGCAACACTGCACCATTATATTTGCCCTCCTCTGGACTGCCTCCACTTTATGGAGCCGATTCTCAAAGGCATGGTGCAAGTCATGCCAAATGTTGATGCCAGAGACCATTACCCGATTTTCTATCGGGCAGAGTCCCTAATGGCTAAGTCCCATGGCTTGCCACAACCCAAGCTGCGTGGCAAATGGAGAGCACACCTAACAGGCTGCCGCAGGGCCTGCAGCATTGCAGTAAAGGGCTAAGCACTCCCCAGCCATGACTGCCTACAGTAGTAATAATGTTGCCCTGGTGGACTAGTGTGCTCCCAGCCCCAATCCTGAATAATAATTGTGATATAGCCCTGGAGGGCTATCGGACCCCAAGACTTGATCCCAGATAGTAATATTAATTAATCCCTAGTGGGCTAGCAGCCAACCCCAGCCCCAATCCCCAACAGTATTAATTGAATAGCCCTGTTGGGCTAGCAGCCCTTCTGAGCCCTGATCCCCCCACTTTGATATATTGATATCATTGGTGGTCCAGTGGATCCCAGCCCGATCCCCCATGATGCCCATCCCAAACATACCTGGTAGTCTAGTGGCCTCCCACCTGACAGTGCCAGACCACCCCACTCCCCCAACCCATACCCAGCCAACGACTGGCACAGGCCACCTCTAGCCACTGTGGCCAGCTGCTGACTGAGCTCTGCATGAATGTGTTCTGTATATAGTAAGCACTCAGTCAATGACAGCAGCTGTCATTCACTGAGCACATCCTACTTAGAGTACAAGATCATGCAGAGCTCAGTCGACAGCTGGCCACGGTGGCTAGAGGTGACCTGTGCCAGTCGCCGGCTGGAGGGAGCAGGATGGTCTAGCTCTGTTGGGTGGGGTGAGGGGGGTCACTAGACCACAAGATATGTTTGAGATGGGTGTCATGGGGAAATCAGGCTAGGGGATCCACTGGACCACCAATGATATGTTAGTATATCAAAATGGGGGGATCGGGGCTTGAGAGAGCTGCCTGACCTATGGGGGATCGGATGAGGGCACATTGGTGCAACTCCCGGAGAACAGCAAAGTACACTTACACCAGCTCCTAGCTGGTGTAAATTCTCTTTGATGGTTGTCCTCTGGGGGTCTTTTGAGAATTGCAAATTAGGGGATGTGACAGCTGCCTTTTGAGAATAGGCCCCTGCAGCTGTCACAAACCCCCTTGCACTATTTTGCATCCCAATTTTAGGCTCAAGGATGGTGCAAGTCCCCTTTGGTGCAAGCAGCGTTTTGTCACAGGCTGCTTTCAAGAATGGCTCTGGGTGCAATTTTTGCACCATGCGGAGCCTTTTGAGAATAGCCCATGTTTTTTCTGAGGTGCAGCATCCAGAACTGGTCACAATATTCTGGGTGGGGTCTCAGAAGTGAGTGATACAGTGTCAGCACTGCCTCCATCCTCATGCTGGAGATACCTACCTATGCATCCCAGCATCCCACATGTCCCACGCACTGCTTTGTCACACTGCCCTGACATGTTGAGGTCATTAGACATGATAACGCCAAGGTCCTATTCCTGCTTAGTGACTGTCAGTGCCTCCCCTCAATTCTATACTCAGCTCCAGGGTTCTTATGCCTTAGGTGCATGATTTTATACTTTCTGGCATTGAACCTCAACTGCCATATTCATGACCACTCCTCGAGTTTCCCAATGTCCCTACTCATTCTCTTCACCCCCTCAGAGTGTCAACCCTATTACAGATTTATGTGTCATCTGTCATCTGCAAAAGACATACCTTCTCTCCAGTTCTTCTGCAATATCACTTATGAAGACATTGAAGAGGACTGGTCCTACTAATGAGCCCTGAGCACCTTGCTGGTCATTCTCTTCTAAAATAGTTAGTGCTGTTAATCATCACCCACTGTCACTTATCCATTAAACAATTTCTTACCCATTTCATCACTTTGTAACCTGCCCTTGGCTGCTCAATTTCTTTAGCAGTCTCCTGTGTGCACTGTCTCGAGGCCTTGCTAGTCAAAGCAATCAATCAGATTTGTCTGGTACGACTCCCCCTCCAGTGAATCCATATTACCTTTGGTCTTGAAGCCCATTGGTTTCAAGATACTGTTCCAAACTTTCCCTTAGCAGGGTTTTCATTACTTTCCCTACTACTGATGTGAGACTGTCTGGTCAGTAGTTGCTAGCCTCCTCACTGCTGATGCTGTTATGGAGATGGACCATGCCTGTTTCCAATGAATTGTTGAATAAGGCCATCAGTGGGGCAGCTAGCACCTTCCTGAGTTCTTTTAGTATCCTTGAATGCATCCAGTCAAATAGCTTTGTTCATTTTCAGAGTTTCAAGTCCTTTTCTGACTCTCTCCTCTGAAAATGGACCTGTGTCCACCCCCCCGTTCTTGATGCTCCCGGGTGTCTTCCCCCCACCCCACCATCGTGAAGACTGAGCAAAACCATCTGTTCATGATGTCTGCTTCTTCTTGATCCACTTCTGTGCAGTGTCCCCTGCCACCCTCCTTATCTTCACTATCTCTCCCCTTGCTTTCCTCTTCTCACTTATCTTCTTTAGTTACTCCCTTGGCTATCCTTTCCTCTGTCTGCACCTTTGCTCCCCTCACTGCATTTCCAGCTTCCCTCTGTTTTACCCCATGACCTATTTGTCCAGATGAGGTTTTTGCCCTCCTCTCCCACCCTGCACACTGTCTTACTACTACCCTCCTGTGTAACTATTAACTCGCTTACTCTGCCACAGCCATGCTTGAACCCATTAATGATTTAATGATTTTTGTGCTTGCCAACACTGTCTCCCAGCTTGTATCTATCTTTCCTCAGTTGAGGACTCCAGAACTAGGCATGGGTCTTTAGATGGGGTCTCACTAGTGTTCTACAGAGAGGCAGTAGTACCTCTTTCCTCCTTCTATTGAAGCCCCTTCTGATACACTGCAACATTCTGGTGGTCTTGCTGTAGGTCTTATATATTGACTAGTTTGTTTTAGGAAGTCATTTATGATGAGCCTAGGTCCTGTCTCTTGGAAGTAGTGGCCAACTTAACCCGCCCATACAGTATTCCTTCTTGGGTTTACTATGTGCATCACCTTGCATGTTTTGGCACTGAATTTTCAATTGCCAGACCATGGACCACCTCTCTAACCTTTGCCGGTCCTGCTGCAACTCCCCTTACTTTCTTTTGCTGTCTACCCACTGCAGAGCTTAGTGTCATTGGTGAAAAGACACATCTTGCCCAGCATTCATTCTCTATGTCACTGATGGACATATTGAAAAAGACTGGTCCCAGCACTGACCCCTGTAGTACCCACTTGTGACCTCCTTTTCCCTCAGATTTTGATCCCATTTAAAACCATCACCTGTTAACTTCCTACCCATTTAACTAGGTCCTTTGCTGCTCCCAGATCTTCCAATTTCTTCAACAACCTTCTGTGTGGCACTGTGTCAAATGTCTTGTTGAAGTTAAAATAGAATAATACTATTGTTAATACTGTTGTCTTAAGGATAGAAGTAAGTCTAGGGCCCGTGACTACCCTACCACTTCTCAGTGGTAGTGTCTCTTTTCCCTATTTGACATCTGCTTGCCTGGAAGGTACTTAAATGTATCTTCATTGTAACAGTTAACTTTGAATGCAGCTAGATTGTTCCATAAATTTACTATTCTACATGTGCAATAACATTTTTATTTATTGGTCCTGAATGTTTTTACCCTTTTTTGTTATGCCCCCTGAGGTTATGTTTGAGGGTGTTTATCCTGAATGCCATTGATTTCATGAGGTCTGGACTTCTGGCAAATAAATTTTTGGGTTGCTTGCCAACAGTTCTGAATTTTAAGGGACACCCCATATTTCAAGGAACAGTTGCTGTCCCGTATTAAATCAGTATGGGACACCTGTGATCCCATATTTTGTGCTGTTGGGCTAAAAGACTCAGTTTCCCATCATCCCATCATCCCATGACTATTCTCAGTGACTGGCAGCCAGCCCACTGCACTGCACCACCAGCATGCATGTCGGGAACATTGGGGATGTCAATTGAAAGTGGAAGGCCTGAGGAATCTCAGCATGTATGTCCCATCATGCCATCGTCATCTAGTCAGACAGTGAGCGACTGTGTGTGTGATGTGTGTGTGACATGACCCTGCTGCTGTGATAGTGTGTGTGTGATATATTGCTGTCAGTTACACTGCTGTCAGAAGTTTAGAACTTGAAGTTAAAAACTCAACTTGTCTAAGTCCCAGACAGAGCTAGGAGGAGCTAGGAGGCAGAGACCCAAAACCAAGTAAGTGGTGATTTCTGTCTACATTTATGCAGTGGCTGTGGAGCGTGGAGTGGAGGCGGAGGAGAAGACATGAATTTTAATTTAAATAATCTCTCAGTACAGAGAGTTTTTTGATGGCCCTTTGATGATTGCTGCACCCATATGTACCAGATTCAGATAAATAGAGGATGTTTTATTCTGTCAGGGAAACCCAGTTTAGTCTTTATTACCTGTAGCACTGATGTAATCTACAGTTTTGCTACAATGAAATGTAACCCCTAGATGGCACTATCCCAAGGGCTACTACCCTTGCCTGCTTGGCTAATAGCAGGGTAAGGAGCCTGAGTAATGAAACGGGTGCCTCCACTTGGAGGTCAGGGTGGTTAGTGGTCACGCTAACCTGGGCATAGCCCTCTGGGACACTGTAACCCCCTCTTTTCCTTCTAGTGGCCTGAACAATATACAATAATTACTTTCACAATGACCCTTATTCACCAGGTAATTACCCATACTGTTTGCACTTACCACCAGGGCTGGTTCCTCTAGCTTGACCCTGGGGAGCCCCTTTAAAACAAGGTTAAGCACAGCAAATAACAACAGTACAATACTCTTGTCACAAACTGGAGCCACAGTCAGGTTAAATGCAAACAAAGTTAACTCTGATTTATTCAGGGGACTTGAACAAGGGAGGGGTGTAATCAGGTTGATTTGCTTGAAAGCTATATTAATCAGACAGTTATGCATGTAGTTCAGAGTCCCTACACAGTCACACACTTTGGGTACCCAGGTAGGAAAATGGTGGGCTAGCCAGGAACATTGCAGCTGGTTGGGGCCCTGTGATGGAACAAAGCAACATGCACAACACACACTATTTGTAATCGTGAAAGAAAAGGCAACAAGACAATCAGATGACAACATTTTTAGATTTAGCTGTCTTTGCGGGAGCTACCCTGATGTTTACTCACAATATCCAATACTGGACACAGGCAGGATAAAATCGAGACTGCAGGCTGTTGAGCTGGGTGCCCAGAGAAGCAGGGCCCATACGAATCACAGAGGCATTGTTTCTGTTCAAGGCATTGAGCAGGGGCTGATACCCAGGCCCATCTCTCATCAATGACTTTCTCTGTGTAGCAGGTATTCTGGCTGGGCCAGTGTAGCAGGCCCAGGTAATGGAAATGGATATGGATTCAATCCGTGGAGCTGGATACAGCCTCCAGCAAGCAAAACACAGTTCAGACACACAGTGGGGAACCAAATCACGACCCACTATAAGCACACAGCACATTCACATGTCAGGAAATTCCACTGTACCAGGCAAATGGCTCTCCGGTCACAATTACAGAGTCTCTGAACAATCCAGGAGTTCAGGTGTAGCTGGAAGTCCTGACAGGCTGATCTCATTCAGCAAATCTTCAGTCTTCTTCAGGTTAGAGCTTGGTACATGATTCAGTGGCTTAATTCGCTCTCAAGTTGGTTCAGTCGAAAAAAGTTCCCTCTCAGGAACAGCAGGAAGGCATGCAGGCCAAACTCAGGCCTTTCCAAAGTTATCCCATGTAAATCCACTATGGATTGCTGCTTGAACTATCTCAAACTGTTACTTCTTCACTTCCCAACTCAGATCTAACTGAAACTGCAAGAAGTGTGGGACTTTCCAAAAGATCCAAACGGTAAGATTGGCTGATCTGTCTGTCAGTCACAACAAGGGCTCCCCCTCCAGGTTATTTTAGGTGCCAACAGCCTAAAACTACAATTCCTACAAGTTTTGGCCCCACCAAGCCCCTGTGGGCAGGCTCCATTTTAAAGTCCCAAATATACTGATTGGCCCATTTTGCGGTCCAGGACCAAGATGATGGAAACAACCAGAACTATCCATGCTGCAAAGAAGGTAGGTTAGAACAAACTGCAGTCTTACTACTATTCTAACAAATGATCAGCAAACAAGTACATCTTCTAACAGAGATCTCTCTCATATTAATTATGGCTGCAATCCAGGCAGTTCTTAAAGAGACAGTACACATAGGCTATACAAGCACTCTCTGGCAATCACATTTAAACTGCTAAAATGCAGGACACCAGCCTGGCAGTGAGCATTTAGGCAAGCTCAAGGAAGACTTTTTGGGAACCCCCATTTGTAGGGGGTTTCAGAAATGTATAGAAAAAAGGAGAGTATAAAATGTGTAGTTTTGTTTGGAAAAGACTATGGGGTGGGTGCCACAAAATATACTAGGTTTTTATAACTAATTGGAAGCATTAACATTTGTGAAAATGTTCATACCCCATCTATTGTATGGGGACCCAAGTTAAGAACTACAGTCCAAATGAGGCATACTGTACATACAGTGTGCTGTATAGTGAGGAGTAATTATTTTATGACTTCTGCTACAAATTCTTCTCCTGTTAGAACTCAAGACTGTTCCCCCTAGAAGCAGCTTCCTTATTACATGGTGGGCTTAAAAGTCTGGTAAACCACTAAACTATAATGCCCAGATTGTTTTCAATTTCTGATATGTGAAACTTATGTTCCTGCAAGTAGTATGTGCATTTGCATTTTTTGATGCCAAATGCATCACTGCTGCACATTTCCCCAGATCGAACTTAACTTCACGCTCCCCCTATCTCATAAAGCAATGATGTTTAGGTGATTTTGAACAGAAATAATTTGAGCATCACATGTGGAATGCCCTCCTAATGTAAAAGTGGCTGGGGCGGGGGTCTGTCCTATATTTTTAAATCCAATTGTGGCAAAATCATTGGCAATGTTGTACATAAGCATGATGTCATCTCTGATATTCCTACTGTATTTTCTAAACTTTGAATAATATGTTTAGCCTTTCCTCACATGTTTTCTTCTCTTTCAATCCCCATACCTACTGCTTGTCCCTTATCCTCCATCCATGTTACCCTGTGAAATAATGCTGCCAATGTGTTCTACTAAGATCTTTCTTCCTCAGACCCATGTTGCTTACTAGGTGCTTAACTAAATACATTTTATTATTATTATTATACTGGAGCCCATTTCTCTCCGGCTAGTCCATGAAGTCCTCTTTGATTAGTGTCTCCATCAAGTTGCCTACAGTGGAGGTATAACTGATGGGCTCATAATTGCCAGGTTTCTCACTGTCCCCTCCCTTGAGAATTAGCACCACATCCACAATTCTTCCTTCTCTCAGAACCACCCTTGACTGAGTAATCTGGACCTGAAGCCTTTTCGCCACTTGGGTTGCAAGCCTCTTTCTAGCCCATTCTCCCATAAATAACACCTGACTATTTCTGGGATCCCACTGCAGTGGCCTTTATGCCACTTTTCAGCTGAGGCCCACTATCCTGCACTGCGAATACAGAGCAGAAGCAGTTGTTAAGAAAGACTGCTTTCTGACCTTCTTCCTCCATGACCCTGTCCCCTCATAAGCCTGACAATTCCCCCTCTTGTCTTTCTTTTTTCCCTAATGTATCTTAAGATCTGTTTTTTTCCCTCCCTTGATCCACTCCACAATATGCAGATTTCTATCTGCTTTTGTGTTCATGACTGGCTTCTTCTTATCCTTCATCTTTAGAAACATAGAAACATAGAATTTGATGGCGAGATAAGGACCGCCTGGCCCACCCAGTCTGCCATTTTCCTACCTAACTGATAAGCTGCAGATCCTAGTTAACCAGCAGCCTACTTCTTACCTCCACCCCTAGAATTGCCTTATGACTGTCCCATGCATGCTTGAATTCCACCACTGTTTTTGACTCCACAACCTCCTCCGGAAGGTCGTTCCATGCATCCACAACCCTCTCTGTGAAAAAATACTTCCTTAAATTACCTCTGAGCTGCCCCCTCTATCTTCAAATTGTGCCCCCTTGTTCTTGCACACCTCTTTTTTTGAAAGATGCTACCCTCTTGGACTTTGTAGATTCCCTTGAGGTACTTGAAAGTTTCTATCATGTCCCCCCTCTCCTTCCTTTCCTCGAGGCTATACATATTAAGCTCCTTAAGTCTCTCTTCATATGTCTTCTGGTGCAGACCCTGCACCATTATAGTTGCCCTCCTCCAGACAGCTTCCATCCTGTCTATGTCTTTGCGAAGACTGGGTCTCCAGAACTGCATGCAGTACTCCAGATGGGGTCTCACCAGCTGTCTGTACAGAAGGATAACAACTTCCTGTTTTCTACTGGAGATGCCTCTCCCTATGCATCCCAGTATCCCCTCAGCCCTCCTTGCTGCCCTCTCACATTGCTTGCCCACCTTTAGGTCATCTGATATGACTACCCCCAGGTCCCTTTCCATTTTTGTTGTTGTTAGTATCTCACCCTCCATTGTGTACTCTTGCCCTGGGTTTTGTTTCCAGGTGCATTACCTTCTTTAGCATTGAATCTAAGCTGCCATACATTTGACCATTCCTCTAACCTTGCCAAGTCCCTTCTCATCCTTTCCACCCCACCTTGTGCATCAACTCTGTTGCAGATCTTTGTGTCATCTGCAAAGAGACATACTTTTCCTTCCAGTCCCTCTGCAATGTCGCTTACAAAGACATTGAGGAGGACCAGTCCTAATACTGAACCCTGCGGTACCCCACTAGTAACCCCCCTTTCTTCAGAGTGGACTCCATTTACTATTACTCTCTGTGTCCTATTCTCCAGCCAATTCTTTACCCAGGCTGTCATCTTGGGACCCACTCCCAGGCTGGCTAACTTGTATATTAATCTTTTGTATGGGACTGTGTCAAATGCCTTGCTAAAGTCTAGGTAGGCCATGTCTATAGCCCCTCCCTGATCTACTACTTTGGTCACCCAGTCAAAGAAATCTATCAGATTTGTCTGGCATGACCTTCCCGCTGTGAATCCAGCTGCTTGGTCCACCTTCAGCTTTAAGAGTTCTTTCAGAACCCTTTCTTCTGTAAATGGGCTGGTATCAACTTCTGTATCCAGAGTGTTTCTACTGTTTGTTTAGGTACCTCCCTCTTCCTTTGTAAATACTGAGCAAAAATATTTGTTTAGTATCTCTGCCTTTTCACAGTCACCCTCTGCCCACCCTCCCTCCCTTTATTAAGCCTCACTATCCCTCCTTGGTCTTCCTTCGCTCCCTGATGTACCTATAAAAGGTTTTATCCCCCTTCTTAACTGAGTTGGCTATCTTTTCCTCGGTTTGGGCCTTTGCTGTTCTGACTGCCTTCCCAGCTTCCTTTTGCTTTAACTGATACAGTTCTCTGTCCTGCTCCTTCTGTGATTCCTTGTACTTCCTGAATGCTTTCTTTTTCTCTTGAACCTTCACTGCCACTTCCTTTGAGAACCATAGTGGTTTCTTACATCATTTCGTTTTGTTTATTTGCTTCACACAAAGGCTTGTTACCTCTGTGATGGCAGTTTTATTATTCCCCATTGTTCTTCCACCCTCCTTCCTGCCCATTTGCTAGTGCATTCCTTAGGCACTCACCCATTTTATCATACTGTGGGTCTGCTTACCTCCACCTCTACCATCATCTGTTGTTTCAAAATATACAGGAGCACATGGGAGAATATTTAAAGCAAACATTCCAATCCCACAGCGGTGGTTTCTTTCCTTTCAAGGGTACTGTTCAAGAAACAACTGGGGAAGAGCTTTCTTCTCCAGTCCCCATTCCAACCAAAATAATGGCTCCTTTGCATGTAGGCACACAGGAGGAGCCAGCTAGAAGGGCAGATTTTGTGCATGAAGGCCCATGGGCCTATCTTTTCCCTCTGGCCCTCAGGGGTACCTACAGCTCTAAAGAAAGATGAGTCCAGACTATGTCAGATTCTTGTGTTCTGGAAATTGTGTCTTGAGGATATGAAATAGAATTCTTTGCCTTCCTTCAAAAGAGTGATTTTTCTAGTCCCCATTTCCAAAGGATTCATTGAAAAGTAGTGGGGTAAAGCATACCCTAACCCACCTACACCTGATAGGTGCTGTCCTCCCAGTACCTGCATTGGAGAGAAAGGATTCTACTAAATTTGCTTTGTAGTTCTGAAACAAAAATCCTGGGGGGTCATCTAATTCTAGATCTCTAGAGCTTGACCAAGTTCATTTGGAAGAGGAAATTCAACATGGAGTCCCTCAAATATATTATAAGAGCACTCCAACTGGGGACTATCTGGTATCCATAGATCGCTTGGATGCCCATCTCCACATTCTGATATGCAAAGCCCACCAGAGGTTCCTATGGTTTTCTATCCCGAACTAGTATGTTTAATATCAGGCTCTCCCCTACGGCCCAGCCTCAGCACTAAGGGCCTTTTCAAAGGTGTTGATAGCTTTGGTAGTTTTCTCAGGCAGGGGTGGGCATCATGTTTATCTCTGTCTTGATGACATTCTCATCAAAACAACTTCAGAGCAAACCGGGTGGCTGTCAGTGGCAAGGACTCTGCAGGTCCTAGAGCAGCATGGCTGGATAATCAAAGAGAAGAATTTGTGGAGTCCATTTCAGAAACTGGAACACCTGGGCATATTTTCAGATGGATCAGAAGATAGTGGTCCTGTTCCTGTCAAGACTAGAGGACCTCCAGTGGGACAAATTTATTTCCTATGGTCCTGAACAGTTGTCTCAACTCACAGGTTTTTGCAGATCATTGATCTAATTATGGCAGCAACAGAGCTTGCGCCACGGCACAGCTTCACATGTGGCTGCTCCAGTCCCACCTCCTGACCTCCAGATCCCCAGTGTCACAGCAATATGCAGCAATATGAAGGACTAATTTGGCTCCTCTTTCTGTCTAGAAACCCACAGTCTGGTGAGAACAGCTAAAATAGCTGAGGAAGGGATGTTCGCCCCCTATGAAAGAGCGTTAACAACAGATACCAGCTTGGAGGGATGGGAGCAATGCTTGATCAGATCCTGCTTCAAGGAATCTGGAGTCTGTAGGACTGATGTCTACAGATCAATATTTTGGAAATGAAGGCAGTTTTCCTGGCCCTTCATCACTTTCAGAATAGATCAGGTTCCAAATTGTGAAAGTACAGTTGGGCAACACTCTGACAGTAGCCTACATAATAATAATAATAATAATAAACTTTATTTATATTATGCCTTTCTGAAGTCAAGGCGCATTACATTAAAATAACATCATATTAAAACATCATAAAAACATTAAAGTCAATAGTATCAGTCCATGTCAATACCATCCCCATATGCCTTTTTCCATAGGAAGGACTTCAATCCTTGTTTAAAACCCCCACAGTCATGCAATCTCTAATCCAATGGGGTAGAAATTCCAGAGGTACGTCACCATGAACATAAAGCTGGGTTTGAAGATTTTAAGCTACCCTCAAGTCTCTAGCAACCCCTAGATTATTTAGAGCAGAGCGGTCGCTCCGGAAGGTAAGGATCCAGAAGCTCTTTCAAGAATTCAGGGCCCAAGCTGTGTAGGGCTTTATATGTCAGTAAATGAACTTTAAAGGTGATCCGCCACTGAACCGGCAGCCAGTGCAGATCCCGCAGCACTGGTGTAATGTGAGAAGAACGAGGAATCCCCATTAACAACCGGGCTGCTGAGTTCTGCACCAGCTGCAAGCAGCAGATGTCAACCCCTGGAAGCCCAAAGTAAAGGGAGTTACATTAGTCTAAACGTGAGGTCACAAAGGCGTGGATCAGCGTAGGCAAGTCGCCAGATGGAACAAGGTGCTTGATCCTAGCGATGTTTCTCAGATGGTAAAAGGATACCTTAACAACAGCCGACACCTGAGCACACAATGTCATCCGATAATCAAGGATCACCCCTAGGTCATGCACCTGTTCAGAGATAGGGAGCTCGACATCTCCCAAGAATAAACCTGAGGATGGTTTGCTCCCTACTCCCAATCAGACAACGGGATCCACAACCATCACCTCCATCTTCCCAGAATTCAACTTCAGCCAGCTGGACCTCATCCAACCCTGGATCTCACTGAGACAGTTGTTAAACACCAAGAGTGCTCCATTCTGGTCAGGTGCAAAAGACAGATGAAGCTGGATATCATCGGCATAACAATGAAACTCCAGCCCATGTCATTTTACAATGTCTCCGAGGGAAGCATGTACACCGAAAACAACAAGGGGACAGCACAGACCCCTGAGGCACCCCCAGAACAGAGAGGTAGGATCGAGAAAATACCCCCGGCACCATCCTCTGAGTTCTACCTGTAAGGAAGGAGGTAAACCATCTGTGAACCAAACCTGACAGCCCACAGATGCATCTCAGGCACTCAAGCAACACCCCATGGTCTACGGAGTCAAATGCTGCTGACAGATCCAATAGGACCAAAATGGACTGTTTTTTCTGGTCTCTCGCCATCAAGAGATCATTGAGCACCCGAACCAGCGCAGTCTCGGTGCTGTGCCTCTTTTGAAAACCTGATTGAAGAGGGTCGTAGATGTTATGGATGGTCAGATGGTTGTCCAGCTGGGCAGCCACCACTTTCTCAATTACCTTCCCCACAAAGGGAAGGTTTGAGACAGGTCTGTAGTTGGCGAGGGAGTCTGGGTCCAGAGAAGCCTTCTTCAACACTGGTGTCACCACTGCTTCCTTCAGGGAGCAGGGATATTCACCAGAGTCTAAGGAGCACCATACTATCCTTGCTAGAACCGGGATGATAACCTCCCCACAGCCTATAATCAGGGCTGTGGGGCCTGGGTCTAAACTACAGCATGTGGTGCACATACTCTGGACAATTCTCATGACATCTTTGATTTCCGGCATTTCGAAGGAACTCCAGGAAAACGGAGGGATTGTGACATAAACAATCAAGGAGGCACTGAAAGCAGAAGCATGCTTCTAGAAGCACAAGTCCTTCAGTGGACAGAGGTGAACCTACTGTACTCTCTGACAGCCAATTACTTGACAGGAGGCCTAAACATTCAGGTGGACTAAGTCGAGAGACCTCACACCGGAGGAGTTCACTGCACCCAAAGGCGTTCAGCATGCTATGCCATCAGTTTGGGAACTCAGATTTATCTGCATCAAGGAAAATGCACAAGTACAAAGATTTTCTGTCACTTTTGATACCCACAGGCTGAATCAGTGGACACATAAGTTACAGATGTTGGACTTCAGAACTGCATACTTATTTGCACTGCTCCCACTAATACCAACGGTGCTGCAAGAGATCAGATAGTGAAGAGGAAGTTTTCTGAGGATAGCCCCAGAGTGGCCAAGAAGACCATGTTTCTTGTATGTTATAAATCTCACAATAGGGGAACTGTTTTGACTCCAGTACTGCAGGAATCTTCTAAGCCAGGGACCTGTGTTTCACTAAAGCCTGGGTTCTCTTCAGCTTGCAACTTGGCCACTGAGAGAAGATGCTTGCTAGAGCAGGGCTTTTCATCCAAGGTTGTAGACTCCTTATGTTTTCTGGAAAGTCATCTACGTCTTCATCTTATCATATAACTTGGTCTGTGTTTAAAACATGGGCTACAGGGAGATGCATCAAGCCCACTAAAGCCTTACTGCCACGAATCCTGGATTTTCTCCAATCTGGGGTAGACAAGGGTTTAGCAGACAGCAGTCTTTGTGGTTAAGTCTCATTCATAGAGGCAGTACTGGGGCCCTTGGAGGAAGTCGCTCTACACGCTCACCCAGAAGTGACTAGATTTTTGCAGACAGTTAGCTGCTCTAGGGTTTCCTATCATTCCCTAGTCCCACAATGATACTTGACCTTAGTGCTCAATGCTGTTTGTAAACTGCCCTTTGAATCTTTGTTGTCTTTTCCAGAGGACATTTTATCCTACAAGGTATGCTTTCTGATAGCCATGTGATAGGCAGATGACTTGGTGAGTTTCAGGCCTTGTCCTGTAAGGAACCTTATCTAGGGAGGGATTAACCCTTGAGAGAGCATGGGTTTACTGAACATTAAGCCATGCCTGGGGGTGGGGCAAGGCTTGAGGCTGCAGGCCGAGTGACTTCAACCACCCAGGCATGGATTAATGCTCAGTAAATCTATGCTCTAGAGTGGTTAATCCTTTTATAAAATGGGCAGCTTTATTTTAGATGTTTACCTAAATAAATATTAAAAACACACTGTTTGCATGCATTTATAATAAAATAGTTCTTCTGCCTAATGGGTTTGTCCTTCTGAGGATGCTGTAGTTGTAGATTTTTACATGTTTCTCTGGTGGAGTGATCTGAAAAGGTCTCTTTACATTGCTGTCACTCAGGATTTCGAGGTGCGGCAAGGCAACTGTGGGTTTATAGAGTTAATCCATGGTCAGGTGACTTGCTTTGTCAAATCAGAATACAGGATTTTCTGCACCATTTTATAATAAAGGAATAATGCCCTGCAGGTAGGTGTTATGCTGGGATAACATCCCGCCTCGGGTGATTGGGCCCAAGGCCACACCTGAGAAGAGATTTTATCCCAGCATAACACCCACCTTGCAGGGCATTATTCCTATTATACAATGGTTTGTTATTATATACAGAATAACAAATAAATAATTTTAAAGAGTGTTTTTGTTAGTGTGTAAAAATATTTTTTGTTTCTTTCTTACTTACTTACTACTTGCTAGCAGATACAGGCCACATGGTTTATCAAGTCTGCTTGAGTGCGTAGCTAGCACTCCACTTTTCAGCTGCTCCTCCCCTTCACAATCCCACACAGATGAATGCAAAGTGAGATTGAACCAGTTTAAGCTGTTTGTGGTATTTCCAGTGAATGGGGAAATCTGGGCAGGACACTGGTGAAATTCCCCTACTCTTTTTGATAAATGCCATGGGATCTTTAACATCCACCTGAACTACCACCAATCCAGGCAGATGGGATCTGAGTTTAACGTCTCATCCAAAAGATGGCACTTCAGAAGTGCAGCACCCCCCTTCCTCATGCTGCACTATAGTGTCAGTATTGGGATATTAAGCCAAGTGCCAGGTGTGGGAACTGAACCAACAGCCCTCTGATCTCCCGGCCTCAGAGACCAGTGGGCTACCTACTGAGCCACTTACACTGCTATCTGAGGACCAACAATGCTAATGGAACAGTGCTAATGGAAACAGTGCTAATGGGAACAATGCTAAAGCAGTAATGCTAAAGCAAACAGTCAGCTGGGATGTTATACCAGGATAACATCCCTGCTGGCCAACTGATAAATCAGAAGCCAAAATTCTTTCCTGCCATTGTATAGTGATGTATAAAACAAGGTGGTCCTTAGAACAGTCCCTTCCTTTATTGTAAAGGAGCCAGCTTCTTTCCATGTGAAATAAGATGTCTGTTTACCTTCCTTCTGTCCTCATCCCACCAATTCGAAATGGAAAGAATGACATAAATTGGACCTGCACAGGGCAGTGAAAATATATCTCAAGATGTCTGTGGTCTTCTGTAAATCAGATGACCTGTTTGTTCTTTTAGGGCAGCAAAGAAAGTCCATAAAGCATCCAGGGTGACCATGGCAAGGTGGATCAAAGTCTGCATAGCAAAGGATTATGTGGCTGCCACAAAGTCTCCACTAGCCTTGATTATAGCTCATTCCACCAGAGCAATGGCAACTTCTGGGGCCAAAAAGGCAGAAGCTTCGGTGGTGAAACTTTGTGGGGTGACCACCTGGTCCTCCCTGCACACTTTCACTAGCTACTACCAGATAGACGTACAGAGTTTGGCTGATGCAGCATTTGATGCAGGATGCTGCAGGCAGTTTTCAAGAAGTAATTCCAGATTTGGCCCACTGGGCCATATAGGAACCAATATTATCCCCTCCCAGTTCAGTATGGGTACAGCTTTTTAGAACCCAAACTTAAAGAATCCCATCGACAGCATGGAGTTACACAGAACAAAGAAATTCTTACTGTAATTTCTTTTCTTGTTCGCGCCAACGGTGTAAATGGGGCCATGCTTGAGAGTCTTGTTACTACTTTGAAGAATATGGTCTAACATAGTTTAAGTGATTTCAGAAGATTGGCATTACTTAAATCGACAAGAGGAATATTTGTGGTTTTATCACGCACCTTGAACAGTTTTCCCAGTTGTCCTGTGGGACCTTTCAGTGGTCTTTCTTAGGTTAAAAAAAAAAACAAAGCTTCTGTTGCAAAGAGTTATTTCTGTTTTGTCTGCACTAGAAGTATCGAAGAAGAACACGCACATTAAGAAGGCATTGAGGCCTTGAGGGAAGAGGCAGGTTCAATCTTCACCAAGGTAAGAAAGCCATTTGTTTCTAACTGTTCATATTCAAGAATTTTTTCTCTCACTCCTCCTTTCTCTGACCCCTCCCCCTGACCTCCACCAAGACTTATAACTGCCATCCCTTCTGTTCCTTTCTCTCAGGCTGATTGGAGCCGACTGGGCTGGTACCGCTGACACGGTCCCCTCCACAAGCAACCCACCTGCCTAGGACAGGCCAAGAAGACGCCTGCTGCCCATGATCCTTCTTGGCTCATCTGGCCTGAACCCAGAACAAAGGAAAGAGGATTTTGAGCCTTCCTCCCAGTGGGAACTGAAAGGTTCCAGATGGCCTGGAGCACTGACACTGGTTTCCTGCCCAACGCTGAAGCCAGTGCTGAAATCACTGGACTAGGGCATAAGACTGCAGAGAAACACTGATCAGTGCAGAGCAGCATTTGCATAACCTGCACTGGCCTGTCAGTGATTTGTTGATTTTTATTTTTGTAGGTTGCAATCCTCTATCCACTACTCTCCCCTACTACTCCCTAGTCCTGGGTCATTCATACCTAAAGCAAATTATCTATGTCCTAACATTCAGTGGTTTGATCTGAATCTATAAGCCTGTACAAAGCCTCTACTACCCTACCCAGAAATTGTTTTCATCTCCCTCCTATTCACACCCTTCCTGGTTCTTACCCTTATCCCAGTCTCCCCCTCTACACCTATTGTCACTTCTCTCTCCTCTTTCCTTACAGTTATCTCCTTGATTCTGTCAATCACCCCTACAGCTCCTCTTGTAAGCAGACCACACTTTTCCTACTACTCTCCAGCATCTTTGTTTTCCCTTCCTAGTCACTTTGCCTTTCTTCATTTCCTTCTGTCCTTCTCTCCACCCTTCCCCCTTGCCCTTGCTCATGTATTTCCTTCTCCAATTACAAAACTCCTAAACTTCACTATTTCATCCTTCCCTTCTCCTTCTTTCATCAGGGAACATCCACCCAAACCCTGGCCCTGTTTCTTCTCCTACCCTGGCTCCTTAACAAAATAACATGTCTCCAAACCCCACTCCCACTATAACCCTTCCTAACTGGTTGAATCTCCTCCACCTGAACATCTGCAGCCTGCTACCTAAAATCGACCTCCTACAAACTCTTATGATTTCACACACCCCTGACATCCTAATTACTACCGAGACATGGCTCAAAAAAAGCATCCCTGACAGTGCCATTGCTATCCCTGAGTATTCCATCTCCAGACAAGATCGATCGTGTCATGGAGGGGGAGTGGCCAAGTATATCCTGTTCTCACTGCAGTTTACTACTACCTTATCTACATCCATCCCAGCTACCTATGAAGCCCTTGTCACCTGCATTATACTTCCTTTCTCAATCCCAATCTTTGTGGCTGGCATCTATTGCCGCCCAAGCATTGAACCCTCGGTCATGACTGAACTTTTTGCAAATATCACCGCCATCTCACAGTCTGGTGAACTTTTCATAGTGGGTGACGTGAATCTAAATTGGCTGTTTCCCAAGTTAAGCAAGCTATGCAATGATGTCACTGCTCTAAACCTCACTCAACTTATACTTGAGCCCACAAGCCCTAATCCCAAAACACAAAATCACACCCTGCTTGACTGGACACTCACAACCCACCCGCACCGCGTCATTAAATCTGGTCTCCTCCCCGATGCCCTTAGTGATCACAACCTCAGTTTCATTGTACGTAAGGTTCATCACCCCAAACCTTCCTAAAATCATACAGCTCCTGTCCTCTAACCATAGACCTTACCCCAATCAGCTCTACACTTGCTTCTACTGACTGGGCCCCCTCTCCACTGCCATTTCTGTTGACCAAGCACTTGACTATTTTAAGGATAAATTCATTGCCACCTGGAATGTCTTTGCTTCTTTCAGACGGACCACGGTCCATGGGCTTCATCTCCCCTGGATCACCCCCGAACTACTGGCCTGCTTCAGAGAGCATGATCGGGCCTGGAGAAAACACAAATCTACTAAGCATCCAAACTACTACGCCAAGTACAGATTGCTACTCAATTCATGTACTAAAGCTACTGGACTGGCTAAGTCTGATTATTTCAACTCCACATTCCTGACTAACACTAACTCTTCATCTAAATTCGGAGTGTAGTTCATGATCTGTTCTCCCCCCCATCCCCCTCCAGTTCTCAAAGTAAATAACTCCCTAGTTTCTGACCCTGGCTCCGTGGTCAATGCTTTTAATGCCTACTACACTTCGTGCACCACGTCTCTTCTAAATTCCATGTCCCCATCGCCACCTACTAACTTCAGCCCTTCACCTCAGCCAGTGCCTACCCCACCCCATTTTCCTTTTCTACTGTCTCCCCTAATGAAGCTCTTAATGGTCTCCTATCCCTCAACCCCTCTAAAGGCTCCTCACCAGATGACCTTGATCCTAAACTTCTCTTTCTGCTTCTGCAATTGCTTATCCTATCTTCTTAATCCTTAACATGTCCATTATTTCTGCCCAAATACCCTCATCCTGGAAACATGCTGTAGTCCTACCTCTCCCCAAGGGTGGTGACACATCCACTCCTGGCAACTAGCGCCCATTTCCCTCCTTCCTACCCTTGCCAGACTTCAAGAACATTTAGTTCTCTCTCAACTATCACCATTCCTCTATGATTCTTCCTTTCACCCTCTTCCAATCTGGTTTTGAAGAACCACTCCAACAACCACCTCCTCCTTAGACTTGCTGACTAAATCCTTTCAGGGATGGATGATGGCCTGATTACCTCGGCAATCTTTGTCAACCTAGCCAAAGCTTTCGACACTGTTTCCCATTCACTGCTTCTTGATTCGCTCTTCTCAGCTGGTCTTGCTCCATCAGCCACCACCTGGTTTAAATCCTACCTCACTGGCAGGACCCAGTCATTGAGAATCCTCAATTCCATCTCCCTCCACTCCCCATCAATCACTGGTGTCCCTCAGGGCTCAGTGCTAGGTCTCCTACTCTTCTCCATTTTCCTTAATGATCTTCCCACAGTCTGCTCATCCTCTTCTATCCACATGTACTGATGATACTGTTTATACAGTTCTGGCAAAACCCTGCTGCCATGCAAACCAGCTACGGCATGACTTCAACCAACTTCAGCTCTGGTTTGCTTCTCACCAGCTTTTTCTAAATGCCAAGAAGACAGTCTCAATGACCTTTGGCACCAGGGAGAGACTCTCTAGGCTCCCGGCCCTACCCACCTTCCACACCCTTGATGGGACCATATTGGAGGACACCTCCTCATTTTGATAACTGGGAGTTTAGCTGGACCAGCACCTCACCGTCTCTGTGCATATCGATGCTATCCTGAAGAAACTGCACCCCAAGCTTGGTGCTCTGTAAAGGAATCGTAGTTGCATCCCACTGACTGCGAGGTGCGAAACTGTCCAGAAGATGATACTCCCCATCTTTGACTACTGGGACGTAGTCTATGGTGCTGCTCCCAAATCTTCCCTCACAAAGTTGGACACTCTCTTTAACTACTTCTGCCGCTTTGCTGTCGACTCCCCTTCCCACTCCTACCATTGTGAACTCTATCACTATGTAACCTTCCTTCCACTATCTCACAGACACATCGCTCACTGTGCCAAACTAACCTCCAAATTCTGGTTCAGGGGGCTCCCCTCCCATCTCTCATCCTCTCTGTCCACTCCACCTCCCCCTACCCACTCTCTCAGATCAAATGACCCACACTTTGACGGTCTCTTGCCACTCCACCCTCATTGGTCAGACTGGTTTCATCCATCGTTTCCCTAAAATCTGGACTTCCCTTCCCCCTGTAATACGACACTCCTCCTAAAACTACTTCTTTACCTCTGCCCTATACAATTACCTTTCCCTCAGCTGTTCCTGCTTTAACCCACCTTAATACCTGTCCGGAGTTTCTGCCTTCCTACTATGACCCCCCCCAGCAGGGTTCTCAACATTCTGAAGGGGTAAATCAGGAAATGGCTACCCCTTCTCCTCATATTCAGTTCTTGCCTCTCACCCCCTCTCTCTTCTCCACCTGCCCTTCTGGGTCACCAGTGTGCACAACCTAACCCCATCCTTTTTACTCCAACAGCACTTGCGTACAACTTCGAGCCTGCTCATGGTACACTCATGCACTATAAATGGTTCTATAAGTTTTGTATGTTCATATGTTCTTTTGTATGATTTTGGACATGTATTGTAATTTACCCAATGTTCCTCTACTGTTTACTGTACAATACCTTGTGTTTTAAATGTTGCACAATCTTACAATGTTGTATTGTTTGTACTACCCACAGACTTGTAACTGATCATCCTTCACAACCCTATGTAACCCCTTCCACAGGTCACACCGTGAGATGAGCAATTTGTTGTTCAGTGTGCCCTCCTGGTGAAACATTTCAATAAATAACAAAATAAAAATAAAAATTTGGAAAGTTGGTGTCTATTATGGTATTTATGTTCTGCAGTAACAGAGTTTGTTTTTCCGCATTGCAAAAAATGTTGACTAAGGAACTGACTGCCTCGAAAGACAAAGATTACCAATGTTCTAAGCAGGAGTCACATCTTCTTTAAAGCTATAACTGTTCCAGTGATCCTTAGTCTGGGTGCATTATACCCACATGTAAAGAATCCCTTTGACAATGTTGGAACCAATAGAAAAAAATTACAGTAAGTCTGACTGACTTTATTCATTTTGGACTTTGGGGTATGCCAGAGCAACCATGCAACTGAACTTCATGTAAGTTGGGGGTTTTCTGTTGCAGTATATTGATTGGATATTTGACCTTTCCTGAAGCATTTCCATGTCAAACTCACAGTGGGGGCATCGTCGGTGTTGAAATCATCATTTGTTGCTGGTAAAGTAGAGTGAACAGCTTCTTTAAGAGGTCCAAAAAGAAGCTGATTCTGAGCACAGTTCTCAACAGAAAAACACAGGGACAAAAATTAAAGATTACTTAGGCAGCTGTAGAAGAAGTACAATAAGGTGGAATTTTGTTACCCAGCTTGCCAGTTTGGTGGGAAGACTTCTGCTGTTTTGCTGCAGAGCACAAATGTTTCAATAACCAGTGTCTGGGAGAGGTGATTGTTTGTTCTGCTAACAAAAGTCGTTAAACTGCTTATCATATTTGGACTCAGTGGTTGTAGCACTAGCACCTGTGTATTATTGGTATTACTTGGTATGAAAGAACAGAAGAAGACCAGAGCCCAGCGAGACTGTTTCCCACACTATGTGGGACATTATTTATCTATTAACCCTCAATCAAACATCTAATTTGTTTTTAAAGACAGTGGCACTAGTTGCCTCTATCAATTCTTGTGGCAAGGTGTTCCATACAATGGATGCTCTTATTGGAAAAAAGTTTCCCCTTTTGCTGGTTTTATAGGTTTTTACTTCAAGCTATTTATTATGCAGTCTTGGAACATGTCTCCTTTTGGAGAGTGTTAGACCACATTTTTCCATTAGATCTGGTGAATTTATTAAATTAAAACCATAAGCATATCACCTCTTAATCTTCTAGTTTGAAGAGAGAAGAGACCAGTAGCTTTTAATCTGTTCTGATAATCCAAGTTTGTTAATCTTGGAATCATTCTAGTTACTCTCCTTTGAACCTGTTCAAGAGTTACTATGTCTTTTTTTAGGTGGTTTGGATTCCAGAAAGGGGAGCCATAGTCTAGATACGGTCTAATGTATGCCCTATTCAATGGAATAAGGCATTGTTCAGTGTGATTAACAAAAGTGTGTTTTATTTGCCTCAAAAGTCTGTTGGTCATGCAAGCAGTTCTAACACAGTGATCATTTAATGTAAGTTTATTATTAACATATATCCCTAAATCTTTTCACAGTTTGATGAGTGAAGTGGTAGTCCATTTATATAATATATCGTTTTGGATTATTTACACAGAAATGCACTACTAAACATTTGTCTTGATTAAAACGTATGATTTTCATTTGCCCAAAGTGTTAATTTTTCCAAATCCTTCTTTAATGCAGAAATATTTTCTTGATTATTAACCTTGCCCCCCAATTTAGTATCATCTGCAAATTTAACCATGAAATTATTTGGCCCTGTTTGTAAATCATTGATAAAGAGATTAAACAATGTTGGTCCCAAGACTGACCCCTGTGGCACATCACTTGTCACTCTACCCAAATCAGACAAGATATCATTAATTCTGACTCTCTGCGAACAATTTGTCAACCAGTTTAAAGTCCAGTTGACAATATCAGGTGACAAGCCTAGACTGTGCATTTTAGTAATGAGTTTTTCATGTCAGACTTTATCAAAAGCTCTATTAAAGTCCAAAAGAATTACATCAGTAGGGATACCCACATCTAGTAGAGTACTTATATTATTGTAAAAAGATGTCATATTGGTGGTGCAGGAATACTTGGGAGTAAACCCATGCTGATTTGAATCATAAATTACTAATTTTTTACAATCTTGATCTATTAGAGACTTCATTACTTGTTCCATTAATTTACCGGCCACTGAGGTCAGGCTAATTGGATGATAATTTTGCACAAAACCTCTATTGCCTTTTTCAAATATGGGAGTAACTATTGCTGAACGCCAACCATTTGGTACAATGCTTTGTTGTAAGGATTTGTTGAAGATAATTGACAAAGGTATACAAATATTTATAGAGGTTTCAATCAGAAACCATGGATGAATACTGTCTGGGCCCGGACTAGTATTTTTTTTTTAGTTTTTTGATAGCCTGTATAATGTCAATGTAGTACTGAAAGTGAAATACATTTTCCTGCATTTTATTTTTATGGCTGCAGGGCGGAGTTCTGTAGGCTTTTACTGTCACAATGACAAATGGACCCCAGCAGATTGCTAAAGTACTTCTTTAAATTGGAGTTTTATAGCAATCCTTCCACTCAGCAGTCTGTTTACCCACTATTTTTCTCTGCTAGTCAGTGTTTCCCAATGAGGAATGGGTTCACAATAACAGTACATGAATTTAAATCTTAATTTGTACATAACAGGACTTGTGTGATAACATGGTCACTAGCTTCAGCTTCTTTTTATGGCTGAAAAAAGCTTACAGGTATACTGGAGTTTCCATTATTGAAGCTCTGAAGGTTTCAGTGTCTCATTCAGCAGACTACAGTGTCAAAATACAGATAGTCCAGCTACAGCTCTGCATGCCCTCCTGCTTTTATATCTTTGAGAAGTTTTTAATTCAGAACTCAGCCCTGTAATTCAAAACCAAGACTCTCAAGTACTGTGGAGGAATGCTGTGTATTTTATATCGTAATAAAAGAATGCATTTGCAAACTGGAAAATCATTGCAGTATATAAAAGAAATGTGTACACATTGGCATTGAAGTGTGTGTGTGTGTGTCTGTGTGTTTGTCTGTGTGTCATTGCAGAATTCTATCAGAAGCTCCTGACAACTCTTTCTGCTGCAAATGCTCACCCACTCCCTCCCCCCTTACAGATAGAACTAAGTTTTAACCCTTGATTATCCTAATAGTTTACCTTCAGCCTTCTTGCAACGTAATGGTATTCTTTTATTTTACCTGCCAGTTCTTTCCTGCATAGTACAAAGTGGGCAGATACAGAGCAAGCTTCCCTACAATATATTGGATTTAGTGTTGGTGAAAGGTGAGGTACTGAGATCACTGGAAATTGAAACCCTCAGTTTATCCACAGAGATAGGTACAGTGTGGGTAGAGACACCATGTGGTGAATGTAGTGATGCTGATCAGTGAAGGACTGACAGCTCTCAAGCCCATTTATCCACTGATACAGATATAGTGGAGTTTCTCCACACTGTAAAGAAATATAGTGGTGGTAAAGGTGAGAGGCTGACTGCTCTGGAGACCTCTGTTTATCCACAGATGCAGGTACAGTGTAGCATTCTCCACACTGTGATGAAATGTAGTGGTGGTAAAGGTGGGACTGACTGCTTTGGCACCCCTGTTTATCCACAGGGCAGGTACTGTACAGGCTATCTCCACACTGATGAATGTAGCAGTGTTGAAAGGTGAGCTGACAGCTCTGGAGCCCTCACTTTATCCCAGGGACAGGTACAGTGCAAGGTATCCATACTGTAATGAATATAACAGTGATGAAAGCTTAGGGGCTGACAGCTCTGGAGACCCCAGTTCCATACACAGAGACAGGTACAGAGCAGGTTTTCTGTACCCTATAATGAATGTAGTAATGTTGATAAGTGAATGACGGACAGCTCTGGAGACCCCTGTTTATCCACTGATACATGCAGAGTGCAAGATTTCTCTATACTGTGGCATATGTAGTGTCGGTGAAAGACGAGTGACTGACAACTCTGGAGCCTGAAGCCCTGTGATTATCCAAACAGTTACAAAGGGGCAAATAGAGTACAAGCTTAGTTACAATATAATGGATTTAGTGTCAGTAAAATGTTAGGGACTGACATCACTGGAAACTGAAACCCTCAGTTTATCCATAGAGGTAGGTACAGTGTTGGTAGAGACAGTGCAGGCTTTTCATGTGATGTGATTTTTAGTGATGGTGAGATGTGAGGCACTGACAGCTCTGGAGACTGCAGACTCCTGTTCATCCACAGGGACAGGTACAGGGCAGGTGTTCTCCGTACTGTGATGAATTTAGTTTTGGTGAAAGTTAAGGGTCAGACAGCATGAGAAAATGAAGCCATCTGCTTATCCAACGAGCCAGGCATGGCACAGGCAGGTTCAGTATGTATTTATTGCTGGTGAAAGGTAAGGGGCTTATAGCTCTGGAGAATAAAGCCCTCTGTTTATCCACAGGACCAGGTGCAGTATAAGCAGGTTGAATGTGAACTTGTGTATATGATATGAATGATTATATAAATGGCAGTGGTGACACATACAACTGTGCTTCTAATTCCCTTGATAAATATTTGTTGTCTTTTCTGCTGAAATACAGACACCAGTGTCTGAATATCAGCAAGAAATACAAAGTTTATGTAAAAACAAAATGGTACAGTTCCACTGAGAGTTGGACTTGGCATGTATTACTACTTCTAAATATTCTAAATGGTACTCTCACAGTATTGACAATCATTCACATAGATTTTATCTCGATGTTTTGGAAAATCCAGATATTCGTAAAACATATACAAGATTCAGGCTTGAATTGTTTGAATCTAATGTTATAAATGCTTTATACAAGAATGCTAGTAATCCTGAGGATATGCTCGGTGCCTGTGAACAGGGAGAAAGGGAGGATTCGGACCATGTTTTCCTGAGGTGTCCCTGGTACACTAAAATTAGGCACAAATGGTTATTTCCATTAATCACTAGAATAGCAACATTCAGTGACACAGAGCTCATTAAGGTTTTTCTTTCCTCTGAGTACCAAACTATCATGTAATCCATGGGGAAATTTGCATTCCTAACAAGGAAACTTAGGAGAAGGAATGTGAGTGCCCTTAAGGGCTCATCCTTAGTGGTCTAGTGGTATCTTGGTCCACCATAGTGGTACATCCTGGATTCATCAACTTGACCCCCTACTGCTATTTTGCACATAAATTGTACTTCCGCTAGTTATTTGCACTTTTGGTCACTTTGTATTAATGGTTGTGTCAGATTGTATTTTTATGTTGTGTGACGTTGTTTTGTTTGTATGTATGTTGATGTTACGAAAAATTTTCTATTTTGTGATAATCATTTTTTTAAGATTGAACACATAAACTGAAACTAACTACTTTCTGTTAGTATAAAAGTCTATGCGCATCTGGATATCATACAATCTATATACCCCCACACACAAACATACAAACACGTGTCTTTCCTTTTCACTACTATCAATAATGCCATTTTGCAGCCATATTGGCTGTGGCTAGATTTTGTTTTTTTCTTGCTGCTGCCAGTGTAAGGCTGAGAATGCACTGCAGCTGAACTGATTTTCCAGCTCAATTAGCTGGAACTGTGCCACAAAATAATTTTATGCAGAAAATAAAAATTAATATTAAATAAAGTACAATTGTTTACATGTACTGAGATCTGTATCCATAGCCTAGAATTCATATTAACAAGATAATATAGTAGTGTGCATTTAGCAGCAGCATGTTGTAGCATCACACATATCCTATTAAGCCAGTAGTGGCAATAACTTATTTCATTAGCCTATAGGGAAATAGAGTAAATCATATTCAGAGATGGTGGGATTCTGTGTCACACAGAACCTAAGTATGTTGTGGCTGTGCATTATTTTATTTCATTAGCCTTGGTACAGTATTATAGAAGTGCACCTTCTGTGACAGTGGGTCACTGCATCACTTATAACCTATTCAATCAGTAGTGATTGTGAACAGTAGTGATTGTGAATTGATTGAATTAGCCTATGTCAGGTATTTTAGTACAGTAATGCACCTTTAAGGAAATGGGTGGCAGCATCACACAGATCCCACTAAGTCAGTAGTGCCTGTAAATTATTCAGAGTGTCTTCCTCCCAATTGCTCCTCACTGTCCCAAGAACTGCAATAGCTGCCACCAAAAGGTTTTATTTTATTTGTTAACGGGTAAGAGCACTGGGTAAATCAATACCATTTTCAGGCTTGACCCAAATACAAACGACAAATAAGTCATGACATATACAACATACAATATAAATACAAATCAACAAGTAACAATTAACACTTAACCAAAAACAATAATAAATGCATTGCAAAAGTCCTTAAAAGGTAAATATCCTAGGCTGTGGAACAACATCCCATTTGATGTCTAGCTTGCATCAATCACAAGTCATTCAAATCCTCCTTTAGGGGCATATTTCTTGTATACAGCCACTGAGCTAGTGCAGTTGTCCTAGCTGAGACCTCCACAGTGACCTCTGTGAGGTCAATGGTCTAACCTAGGTCTTGCAGAGGCTACTTGTTGCTGCTATTACCTTGCTGCTATACTTTCTTAATTTCTCATGTCAAAGCCTGTATAGTATTAGTTTGTCAATATACCTCAACTCTGCAACAATTGTAAATTGTTTGCTATTACTGGGCTTTATGCATGAAGGGGCATAAATTGCACCCAAAGGAGTTGTAATGCTGCTACTCAGTTATGTGATGTGCAAGCCAACTGAGGACTGCACTATGCACAACAGGTCTGCAGTCCATGCTGAGGGAGGGGCATGACTGAGGGAGATGCACAGGGCCCCATGCAGCACACATGGGGAAGTCACAGAATATGTGGCCTGCCCTGTAACCCTGTCATATATGGGCCACTGTACTGCCCCACACAGATCTTTGGAAGTGAATAGCAGGATAGTAAACAAGGTGCAGGCAATGGCGGAAGTAGGGAGGCCATACACCACCTACCCAGAACACCACGGGAACAGAGGAGCTGGACAGAGTGGCAGACAGCACTATGGGCATGTCTGAACCTGAGGTGGGGAACAGTCATGGTCCTCCAGCTTCATAGGTGGGCAGGTGGTGGCACTGGTGAATGACATATGGGCTCACTATACAACTCTCTGTGGGGCACAGTCCCTGTCAACACCCCCAGAGATGAAGGCTCACCTGTGGTTAGATATACAGGCAGCTGTCAATATGGCCATCCCGGAGCCACAGACACTAGCTGTCATAAAGCACAAATGGCATGATGTGTGGTTGACATCAAAAATAAGAAGGCAGCAGGCACACAGGCACATCAAGGAACAGGCTGTGTGCCACTCACACAAGAACACATCCTAACTCCCTTGGAAAGGATGGTAGCAGAGACCGTCACAGAGGTGGTCCTGCACAGGGAGGCTGCAGCCATGTACACAGTGTCCAGTATGTAGCACCATGCAGGGACAGGGACTGGCAGGCCAGTATGCCATGGCATTGCTAACTCCCAGCATTGCACTCACAGGCATGAGACACCAAGGCACACCCATGATGGGGTGGCAGCACCCATGGAGGCCACACCACTGCATGAGCCATGCACAGAAGACTGTGGACAGGAGGATGGCGGAGGTGGGTGACCACTGGGGTACATGGACAACACTTGTGAACACCCACAGCAAGGCAGCTGTAAGTAACACATGTGCCTCATGTTATCACTAGGTACAGAGCAGGAGACAGAGAAATGCATGGACATTACTGAGACAGATATGGAGACCATATAAGTGTGGATTGTGGAGGGGTTGGAGGAGGAGGATGGCAACAACACCATGGAGATTCAGCCACCCCAACCATGGTGGCTATTGTACACCAGTGGCACAACAGGTTGTGGAGCCCACACAACCCACCACACAATGGTCACAGGTGGCCACCATTGCCACTCCTGTTCTACCTCAGCTTCCAGCAGGAGGACATTCATCAGCATCTCTGGACACATCCTGCAACATATGGTGTTCTACATGATAGCAGGTATGCAGACATCCATTTGGCTACCTATGACACAAAGCCATCCACAATACATGCATGCACCTTTAAATGGGAATGGACAAACTACACCATGTAGTGAGTGACATGCACAGGTGTCACCAGGCCACTGCTGTCATGGTCAGGTAACAAGATGGCAGCTGTAGGAGGTAGCAGGTACCAGTGCATGCCTCAGGTTGGCCATGTGGGGACATACCTCCAGAAGCTGAGGAGGGTCCCTGAGGAGTACTACACTGACAACCTCCAAGGAGATATATTATGGGAGGTGGATATACCACTCCGGGTGGTTATGTAACTTGCAGTGTGTGAGCTGCACGCATTTCAGGTGTGGGCCGTACATCTAACCTTTTTATTTAGTTTTGTCTTCCACAGGAATAGGCTGGTAGATTTATGTGCAAAATAGAACAAAATGGTCCTGGAGAGGAGGAGCAGCCAGATGGTGCCGGGACTGTGGCTACAGAGGACCATTGCACTGTCCAGCACTAGTGCAGAGGTGCTGGACCCGTCTACACCACTGGGGTCCAGTGAGGACTTACAGGAAAAGGGGAAGTCATAGCTGGGGGCCCCCACACCCCACCATCTGCTGCCATGCAGCTGTGCAACACTGGCTGTAGACCAACATATTGGACTGTACATGCCCCTTTCCTGATGTCTGCCCAGGCCATGTGCATTTAACTATTGCGTGTTGTGCACTGCTGTGCTTGGATATGCTTTACAAAGTAAAGTGTTTTTGGTACTTATTACCTGTGTTCTGATCCTTCTTTCAGAGAGGCATTGCTATGCCATTGGGGGGGACCACTGGTCTGTGATCTGTTGGGAGCTAGGCCAGGGACATCATCTAGGTGTGGCCAGGAGTATGGTCAGGACACCTGCGACATCATTCCATGCCTCAGCTGTCCATTGCAACCCCTTGCCACACCTGTGACATGGTGTCCCTGGCACATGTGTGTCCCTGACATGTGGCAGGTTGCTATGCTTTGCTACACCCATGCTGCTGCTGACATGATGACACTGCCTGTGGCCCATGAAGGGGCATGCAGTTGTCTCTCTTGTGGGTAAGGCGGGTCTGTGACAGTACCATAGACAGCGTGTGCACTGTTGTTCTACGCATGCCACTGTGGCAGCCGTGGTGGTCATCGGCATGTCCATGTGACATCTGGTTTCCACCCTCCAGGGCACAGCAAGCCCACCCCTGGCATCCTTCTGCAGCAGCCAGGGGTGCAAATGGGGCCCTTTTGTGTGTGTGTTTCACATCACCTGTTGTTCCCTGCATCCCTTGGACACACCTGTCCTGGGGATGTCCCTACATGTTTGCTGTGTCACGAGCATTGTGTGGGGTGCTTGGCATCCCCTATGCTTGAGGGGCACCACTGCTACATGGTAGTGTGTTGCAATGCCTGTGCCTGTTCCTTTGGCACCTACAGTCCATGTAGTGTGTCCTGCAGCATGCTGCACAGGTGCATATGGCAGTCCTCCACATGCTACAAGGCTGCACACACTGTGCCATGTGCCGGCATGGGTGTTAGCAGGCATACTCAGTGTACTTTGCTGAGTACTGTAAAATCTGGAAAATCCAGTGGCAATACAAGCCTCAGGCAGGGGCAACAAACACAAACAAAGCCTGATGTACATGAATAACTACATACATAGATATATAGAATTTGACAGCCAATGAGGATCACCAGGCCCATCTAGTCTGCATTATTCCCTATTCCCTACCCCTCCAAGTGCCCCTTGACTACCATTTCTGTGCTGTCCTTAGGGTTTTCTCATGTCTATCCCATGCATTCTTGAATGCCTTCACTGTTTGTACCCCTAGTACTTCCTTGGGGAGACTTTTCCAGACATCCACCACCCTTTCAGTGAAAAAGTATTTCCCTGCATTCCCTCGATTCTACATCCCTCCAGTCGCATATCATGATCCCTTGTTTATGAGTGTTCTTTTTTCTGAAAGAGACCCCCCAGGCCCTATTAAATCCTTGATGTATTTAAAAGTCTCTATCATATCCCCCCTTCATTCTCTTTTCCAGCAAATACATGTTGATGTCTGCTAGCCTTTCCTCATATGTCGTCTGGTGCAGCCCCTGCACCATCTCTGTAAGCCCTCCTTTGGGCTGCCTCCAGTCTGTCTTTCTGAGGTGCAGCCTCCAGAACTGAATGCAGTACTTCAGATGAGGCCTCACCAGTGATTTGTAGAGTGGCAACATCACTTCCCATTTTCTGCTGAAGGTACTCCTCCCTATACATCTCAACATACCACTGGCCTTCCTTACCGCTTTCTTACACTGACTGGTTACTTTTAGGTCATCTGTTACAATCACCCAAAAAATCCCTTTCCTGCTTGGTAGTTGACAAAATCCCCCCCCCCCATTGAATACTTTTTCCTGGATTCCTGCACCCCAACTGTATAATTTTGCACTTTTAATATTAAATTTCAGCTGCCACACCTTTGACCATTCTTCTAGCTTACCCAGGTCTCTTCTCATCCTTCCACCCCTCTAGTGTATCTACTCTATTGCAGATCTTTGTGTCATCTACAAATAGACACACTTTCCCTCACCCTCCAGTATGTCACACATGAGAACATTAAAGAGGACTGACCCTAGTACTGATCCCTAGGGCACCCACTTGTCACCCTTCTCTCCATGGATTGAGCTCTGTTCAACTGTTTCTCTCCTCCTTGGGTGCTTTAGTGTAGGTTTGTGAATGATCTTTGGAAAATGTGTGGGTGCTAAACTTAGAAGCCATGATTGTATGAGTGACCCAATCAAGTATGTATGCATGAGTGCTGGTGTGAATGGACTTCTGTCAGGCTGGCTACCTTGATGTGGTACAGAGGCTTCTGATAGGTCTGAATCTGATAGATTTCTTTGGCTGGTTGACCAGGAAGTGGATCAGGGGAACAGTGGATGTGGCCTACCTGGAGTTCAGCAAGGCCTTCAACACTGTTCCATATAAGAGGCTTGTCAACAAGCTAGGCAGCCTAGGAATGGGTCCCAGTGTAGAAAAATGGGTTAGAAATTGGTTGAGGATAGAACACAGAGGTGGTAGTAAATGGAGCTCAACCAGGAGAAAGGGAGGTTGACCACAGAGGGTGCCACAGGGATCAGTTCAGGGGACTTTCCAATTTAATATCTTTATAAGTGACATTGTGATGGGGCTGTAAGGAAAGGAATGCCTCTTTGCAGATAACACTAAGATCTACAACAGGGTAGACATTCCGGAGGGTGAAAAAATGAGAAGGGACCTAGGTAAACTAGAGGAATGGTTAAGGGTGTGGCATCTAGGATGCAATGCAAAGAAGTGCAAAATCATGCATTTGGGGCACAGGAACCCAGGGGAGGCTTATATGATGGGGAAGGGAGATACTGATGGCCAATAAACAGGAAAGGGGTCTGGGGGTAATCATATCAGATGAACTAAAGGTGGCCAAACAATGTGCAAAAGCTGTGGGGAGAGCCAGCTGGGTACTGGGGTGCATAGGGAGAGGTATCACTAGCAGAAGAAAGGAGGTGGTGTTGCCACTGTACAAATCATTGGTGAGACCCCATCTGGAGTACTGTGTCCAGTTCTGGAGGCCGCAGCTCTGCAAGGACATAGACAGGGTAGAGGCAGTTCAGAGAAGGGCAACAAAAGTGCTGCAGGGCTTGCACCAAAAAATCATGGGAGGAGAAACTGGAGAACCTCAAGATGTATACCCTGGAGAACAGGAGAGAGAGAGACAGAGAGAGAGAGAAGGGGGATATGACAGAGACCTTCAAATATCTCAAGGGCATATGTAAGGTACAGGAGGATAGCATCTTTCAGAAAAAAGAGATGTTCTAGAACTAGGGGCCATGATATGACGCTGGAAGGGGGCAGACTAAGGGGTAACATGAAGAAGTATTTCTTCATGAAAAGGGTGGTGGATGCATGGAACAGACTCTCAGAAGAGGTGGTGGTGGCTAACTTGGTATGGAATTCAAAAATGCATGGGATAGGCATAGCAGAACCCTAGTGATAGGAAAGAGAACAAAGCCAGAGATCAAGTAGGGTCAATGGTTTTTGCAGGAGGTAGGGAAAATGGGCAGACTGGGTGGGCCTAAGCTGTCAGTTTCAATGTTTATGTTTCTAGGCTTATTACAATGTTTCCTAAACATTGTAACTAAAAACTCAACCAATTTCTGTCTGATTGATATTGTGTGTGTTAGATAAAATAAAATGTAAACCTATTAGGATTATTGGCTTATTATATACTGTAGGCAGGAATGGGTGGGGCAATGTTTGTATGGCAGGGCAGCACATCAATTGATTTGTATTTACAGAGTGTGATGGGGGGCAACAGTTCCATCAGTTCTTGAATACAAGCTTAAAATTCCTGGCTACACCATGTATGCTGGACTGCCTTACATGCCATTGTGCATGCAGTATGAGGTGGTGCTCATCCTATTAAGCAGCCATGCTCCTCTGCCCATATGTGCCACAACCATGGTACATCTCAGCACTGGTCACCTACACACAGCGTGCGCTCGTGCATGACATTTGGCCTTGACATGCATGCCTGCCACAGGTATGTCCATACGCATTCATCTTGTGTGCCATGTGCAGACTGCATAGAGGTTATGCATAGGGCCCACTGTTTGTGCTCTGATGTTCTACATTGCTGTCTATATCGTATAATCATGGACTATTACCTGTATTCATAAATGACTATTGATTGTATGTAATTAATTCCAGGTCTCTCCTAAAAGAGGAGTTATCTCAGTGAGCCTACCCAGTTAACAAAATCCAAATAACTAAGTAAATTTAATTAGCCTAAGGAACATAATATAGTATAGTTGTACAACTCCAGCAACAATGGACTACGGCTTCACACAGATCTGACAAAGTCAGTAGTGTCTGGAAATTATTTTACTCGCACAGAAGGAATTACAGTAGCATGTCATTGAGACAGCAGGTCACCTCATCCGACAATTCCTACTAAGTCAATGGTAAACTGTATTTCAATATTTTGTTTCATTAACCTTGGTAAGGTACCATGTGAAAAAAAACACTGAAGAGAATAGATTATGTCCTGTTAACATCCCAAGTAGCAGGCTTAACTTTTCCTGAGGCAATTCCCCCATGAGGGATGTTGACTGGGTATAACCCATCGTCTCTAGTGTCTTATTCCTCTTAAAAAAATGTTTGCAGTGATTTCTAAGGTTTGTGTCAGTCAGGTACATAAGATGTGAATAGAAGTGCTACTGTGTATTTAAGAGATTAGTATATGGTACTGCATATTTAAATATATAGTGTTTGCATATGTGACATCACATCCTGCATTTCAAAAAGGTTATATTTTCAGCAGAAATAATAAAAAGACAGCAGTGTGTAGACAGCACAGATCTTATTAAGATATGCACAGTAGTTATATATCACAGAAACACAGTGTTAGCAGGAAAAAAAAAAACACTGGTCCATACAGTCTACGCAGACACGCCCCTCCTGCGTCCTGTTCACCCCGGTGGGATACTTGTTAGTTTTGTTTTGTTTATTTAAAATCTGGAAAAGTCCATGGGCCAAAGACACATTTTCATGGGTGACCAGAACAACATATATACAATACAAAATAAGACAATGTACAATAAACAATAAAACACTCAATATACATATACATAACCAGTACATTGAGACTAACCAGAGAAACATTTACAATGACAACAGGAAAAAAGATGTTTTTTTCAGAGCAAGTTTGAAACTATATGAGGAATTGCTAACACAGGCTAAGGATGGTGGTAGTGAGTTTAAAAATAATGGCAAATTTTAAAACACTGTTTTTTGACCAGTCAAGGTCTTCATCCTGGGAACTGAGAATCAAAAGTGCGCGGATGACGGAGTTGAAACAGTACTAGTGTGTTTTTTTAAAGATAGCATAGAGGGGAATTGGAACTCTAGCTAACATTACTTTTTTGACAAGGATGCCTACAGTAGCTGGTATAAGTACCTCTGATCTAGTGATAGCCAACTAGTGTGTTTATACAAATCGCAATGATGGGCACGATATGGCATGTGAGTGGCAAATTTTGTTATTTGATTTAATAAGGATCTTCATCCTAGCCAACAGCCCCTCACCAGCTGAATGATAAAACAGTGAACCATAATCAATAACAGAAAGGCGAAAGTTCTGGGACAGGACTAACCTTGTAGAGGAATAAGTAGTAAATTTAATCTGTATAGTGACCTAATCTATTATGAATTGTTTTATCCATGAGATTTTTATGCTGATCATAGGTGAAGGAATTGCCCAGGGTGAAGCCAAGATATCTGAATATCCTAACATGTTCAATATCCACATTCTTAAAAGTACATAGTGAAAGAGCTGGTTCAACAGTCAATTTCTTTTTGTGGTTATGAAAAAACAGATTTGTTTTTTTCTCTCCTTCAGAATCAATTTATTTACTGTACCTATAGGTCTCTATCATGTCCCATCTTGCTATTCTCTCTTCCAGGGTGTACATGTTGAGATCCCTCAATCTCTTTTTGTAGGGATTTTGATGCAACACTGCACCATTATATTTGCCCTCCTCTGGACTGCCTCCACTTTATGGAGCCGATTCTCAAAGGCATGGTGCAAGTCATGCCAAATGTTGATGCGCCAGAGACCATTACCCGATTTTCTATCGGGCAGAGTCCTGGCGGCTAAGTCCCATGGCTTGCCACAACCCAAGCTGCGTGGCAAATGGAGAGCACACCTAACAGGCTGCCGCAGGCCTGCAGCATTTCGCAGTAAAAGGGCGCAAGCACTCCCCCAGCCATGACTGCCTACAGTAGTAATAATGTTGCCCTGGTGGACTAGTGTGCTCCCCAGCCCCAATCCTGAATAATAATTGTGATATAGCCCTGGAGGGCTATCGGACCCACCCCCAAGACTTGATCCCAGATAGTAATATTAATTAATCCCTAGTGGGCTAGCAGCCAACCCCAGCCCCAATCCCCAACAGTATTAATTGAATAGCCCTGTTGGGCTAGCAGCCCTTCTGAGCCCTGATCCCCCCACTTTGATATATTGATATCATTGGTGGTCCAGTGGATCCCCCAGCCCGATCCCCCATGATGCCCATCCCAAACATACCTGGTAGTCTAGTGGCCTCCCACCTGACAGTGCCAGACCACCTCCCCAACCCCATACCCAGCCAACGACTGGCACAGGCCACCTCTAGCCACTGTGGCCAGCTGCTGACTGAGCTCTGCATGAATGTGTTCTGTATATAGTA
The DNA here is from genome assembly GCA_016271365.2 of Neoceratodus forsteri. NCBI lineage: Eukaryota > Metazoa > Chordata > Ceratodontiformes > Ceratodontidae > Neoceratodus > Neoceratodus forsteri. The sequence goes on along the minus strand of CM057458.1, from coordinate 995,987,896 downwards.
AGCACTCAGTCAATGACAGCAGCTGTCATTCACTGAGCACATCCTACTTAGAGTACAAGATCATGCAGAGCTCAGTCGACAGCTGGCCACGGTGGCTAGAGGTGACCTGTGCTAGTCGCCGGGCTGGAGGGAGCAGGATGGTCTAGCCTGTTGGGTGGGGTGAGGGGGGTCACTTAGACCACAAGATATGTTTGAGATGGGTGTCATGGGGAAATCAGGCTAGGGGATCCACTGGACCACCAATGATATGTTAGTATATCAAAATGGGGGGATCGGGGCTTGAGAGAGCTGCCCGACCTAGGGGGATAGGATGAGGGGCACATTGGTGCAACTCCGGAGAACAGCAAAGTACACTTACACCAGCTCCTAGCTGGTGTAAATTCTCTTTGATGGTTGTCCTCTGGGGTCTTTTGAGAATTGCAAATTGGGGATGTGACAGCTGCCTTTTGAGAATAGGCCCTGCAGCTGTCACAAACCCCTTGCACTATTTTGCATCCCAATTTTAGGCTCAAGGATGGTGCAAGTCCCCTTTGGTGCAAGCAGCGTTTGTCACAGGCTGCTTTCAAGAATGGCTCTGGGTGCAATTTTTGCACCATGCAGAACACCTTGAGAATAACCCATGTTTTTCTGAGGTGCAGCATCCAGAACTGGTCACAATATTCTGGGTGGGGTCTCAGAAGTGAGTGATACAGTGTCAGCACTGCCTCCATCCTCATGCTGGAGATACCTACCTATGCATCCCAGCATCCCACATCCCACGCACTGCTTTGTCACACTGCCCTGACATGTTGAGGTCATTAGACATGATAAGCCAAGGTCCTATTCCTGCTTAGTGACTGTCAGTGCCTCCCCTCAATTCTATACTCAGCTCCAGGGTTCTTATGCCTTAGGTGCATGATTTTATACTTTCTGGCATTGAACCTCAACTGCCATATTCATGACCACTCCTCGAGTTTCCCAATGTCCCTACTCATTCTCTTCACCCCCTCCAGAGTGTCAACCCTATTACAGATTTATGTGTCATCTGTCATCTGCAAAAAGACATACCTTCTCTTCCAGTTCTTCTGCAATATCACTTATGAAGACATTGAAGAGGACTGGTCCTACTATTGAGCCCTGTAGCACCTTGCTGGTCATTCTCTTCTAAAAATAGTTAGTGCTGTTAATCATCACCCACTGTCACTTATCCATTAAACAATTTCTTACCCATTTCATCACTTTGTAACCTGCCCCTTGGCTGCTCAATTTCTTTAGCAGTCTCCTGTGTGGCACTGTCTCGAAGGCCTTGCTAGTCAAAGCAATCAATCAGATTTGTCTGGTACGACTCCCCCCTCCAGTGAATCCATATTACCTTTGGTCTTGAAGCCCATTGGTTTCAAGATACTGTTCCAAACTTTCCCTTAGCAGGGTTTTCATTACTTTCCCTACTACTGATGTGAGACTGTCTGGTCAGTAGTTGCTAGCCTCCTCACTGCTGATGCTGTTATGGAGATGGACCATGCCTGTTTCCAATGAATTGTTGAATAAGGCCATCAGTGGGGCAGCTAGCACCTTCCTGAGTTCTTTTAGTATCCTTGAATGCATCCAGTCAAATAGCTTTGTTCATTTTCAGAGTTTCAAGTCCTTTTCTGACTCTCTCCTCTGAAAATGGACATAATCCACCCGTTCTTGATGCTCCGGTGTCTTCCCCACCCCACCATCGTGAAGACTGAGCAAAACCATCTGTTCATGATGTCTGCTTCTTCTTGATCCACTTCTGTGCAGTGTCCCTGCCACCCTCCTTATCTTCACTATCTCTCCCCTTGCTTTCCTCTTCTCACTTATCTTCTTTAGTTACTCCCTTGGCTATCCTTTCCTCTGTCTGCACCTTTGCTCCCCTCACTGCATTTCCAGCTTCCCTCTGTTTTACCCCATGACCTATTTGTCCAGATGAGGTTTTTGCCCTCCTCTCCCACCCTGCACACTGTCTTACTACTACCCTCCTGTGTAACTATTAACTCGCTTACTCTGCCACAGCCATGCTTGAACCCATTAATGATTTAATGATTTTTGTGCTTGCCAACACTGTCTCAGCTTGTATCTATCTTCCTCAGTTGAGGACTCCAGAACTAGGCATGGGTCTTTAGATGGGTCTCACTAGTGTTCTACAGAGAGGCAGTAGTACCTCTTTCCTCCTTCTGTTGAAGCCCCTTCTGATACACTGCAACATTCTGGTGGTCTTGCTGTAGGTCTTATATATTGACTAGTTTGTTTTAGGAAGTCATTTATGATGAGCCTAGGTCCTGTCTCTTGGAAGTAGTGGCCAACTTAACCCGCCCATACAGTATTCCTTCTTGGGTTTACTATGTGCATCACCTTGCATGTTTTGGCACTGAATTTCAATTGCCAGACCATGGACCACCTCTCTAACCTTTGCCGGTCCTGCTGCAACTCCCTTACTTTCTTTTTGCTGTCTACCCCACTGCAGAGCTTAGTGTCATTGGTGAAAAGACACATCTTGCCCAGCATTCATTCTCTATGTCACTGATGGACATATTGAAAAAGACTGGTCCCAGCACTGACCCCTGTAGTACCCACTTGTGACCTCCTTTTCCCTCAGATTTTGATCCCATTTAAAACCATCACCTGTTAACTTCCTACCCATTTAACTAGGTCCTTTGCTGCTCCCAGATCTTCCAATTTCTTCAACAACCTTCTGTGTGCACTGTGTCAAATGTCTTGTTGAAGTTAAAATAGAATAATACTATTATTAATACTGTTGTCTTAAGGATAGAAGTAAGTCTAGGGCCCGTGACTACCCTACCACTTCTCAGTGGTAGTGTCTCTTCCCTATTTGACATCTGCTTGCCTGGAAGGTACTTAAATGTATCTTCATTGTAACAGTTAACTTTGAATGCAGCTAGATTGTTCCATAAATTTACTATTCTACATGTGCAATAACATTTTTATTTATTGGTCCTGAATGTTTTACCCTTTTTTGTTATGCCCCCTGAGGTTATGTTTGAGGTGTTTATCTGAATGCCATTGATTTCATGAGGTCTGGACTTCTGGCAAATAAATTTTTGGTTGTTGCCAACAGTTCTGAATTTTAAGGGACACCCATATTTCAAGGAACAGTTGCTTCCCAGATAAATCAGTATGGAGCACCTGTGATCCTATATTTGTGTGCTGTTGGGCTAAAGACTCAGTTTCCCATCATCCCATCATCCCATGACTATTCTCAGTGACTGGCAGCCAGCCCACTGCACTGCACCACCAGCATGCATGTCGGGAACATTGGGGATGTCAATTGAAAGTGGAAGGCCTGAGGAATCTCAGCATGTATGTCCCATCATGCCATCGTCATCTAGTCAGACAGTGAGCGACTGTGTGTGTGATGTGTGTGTGACATGACCCTGCTGCTGTGATAGTGTGTGTGTGATATATTGCTGTCAGTTACACTGCTGTCAGAAGTTTAGAACTTGAAGTTAAAAACTCAACTTGTCTAAGTCCCAGACAGAGCTAGGAGGAGCTAGGAGGAGCAGAGACCCAAAAACCCAAGTAAGTGGTGATTTCTGTCTACATTTATGCAGTGGCTGTGGAGCGTGGAGTGGAGCGGAGGAGAAGAGACATGAATTTTAATTTAAATAATCTCTCAGTACAGAGGAGTTTTTTTTGATGGCCCTTTGATGATTGCTGCACCCATATGTACCAGATTCAGATAAATAGAGGATGTTTTATTCTGTCAGGGAAACCCAGTTTAGTCTTTATTACCTGTAGCACTGATGTAATCTACAGTTTTGCTACAATGAAATGTAACCCCTAGATGGCACTATCCCAAGGGCTACTACCCTTGCCTGCTTGGCTAATAGCAGGGTAAGGAGCCTGAGTAATTAAGCAGGTGCCTCCACTTGGAGGTCAGGGTGGTTAGTGGTCACGCTTAACCTGGGCATAGCCCTCTGGGACACTGTAACCTCTTTCCTTCTAGTGGCCTGAACAATATACACAATTACTTTCACAATGACCCTTATTCACCAGGTAATTACCCATACTGTTTGCACTTACCACCAGGGCTGGTTCCTCTAGCTTGACCCTGGGGAGCCCCTGTAAAACAAGGTTAAGCACAGCAAATAACAACAGTACAATACTCTTGTCACAAACTGGAGCCACAGTCAGGTTAAATGCAAACAAAGTTAACTCTGATTTATTCAGGGGACTTGAACAAGGGAGGGGTGTAATCAGGTTGATTTGCTTGAAAGCTATATTAATCAGACAGTTATGCATGTAGTTCAGAGTCCCTACACAGTCACACACTTTGGGTACCCAGGTAGGAAAATGGTGGGCTAGCCAGGAACATTGCAGCTGGTTGGGGCCCTGTGATGGAACAAAGCAACATGCACAACACACACTATTTGTAATCGTGAAAGAAAAGGCAACAAGACAATCAGATGACAACATTTTTAGATTTAGCTGTCGTTGCAGGGAGCTACCCTGATGTTTACTCACAATATCCAATACTGGACACAGGCAGGATAAAATCGAGACTGCAGGCTGTTGAGCTGGAGTGCCCAGAGAAGCAGGGCCCATACGAATCACAGAGGCATTGTTTCTGTTCAAGGCATTGAGCAGGGGGCTGATACCCAGGCCCATCTCTCATCAATGACTTTCTCTGTGTAGCAGGTATTCTGGCTGGGCCAGTGTAGCAGGGCCCAGGTAAATGGAAATGGATATGGATTCAATCCGTGGAGCTGGATACAGCCTCCAGCAAGCAAAACACAGTTCAGACACACAGTGGGGAACCAAATCACGACCCACTATAAGCACACAGCACATTCACATGTCAGGAAATTCCACTGTACCAGGCAAATGGCTCTCCGGTCACAATTACAGAGTCTCTGAACAATCCAGGAGTTCAGGTGTAGCTGGAAGTCCTGACAGGCTGATCTCATTCAGCAAATCTTCAGTCTTCTTCAGGTTAGAGCTTGGTCGCAATTCAGTGGCTTAATTCGCTCTCCAAGTTCGGATTCAGTCCGAAAAAAGTTCCCTCTCAGGAACAGCAGGAAGGCATGCAGGCCAAACTCAGGCCTTTCCAAAGTTATCCCATGTAAATCCACTATGGATTGCTGCTTGAACTATCTCAAACTGTTACTTCTTCACTTCCCAACTCAGATCTAACTGAAACTGCAAGAAGTGTGGGACTTTCCAAAAGATCCAAACGGTAAGATTGGCTGATCTGTCTGTCAGTCACAACAAGGCTCCCCTCCAGGTTATTTTAGGTGCCAACAGCCTAAAACTACAATTCCTACAAGTTTTGGCCCCACCAAGCCCCTGTGGGCAGGCTCCATTTTAAAGTCCCAAATATACTGATTGGCCCATTTTGCGGTCCAGGACCAAGATGATGGAAACAACCAGAACTATCCATGCTGCAAAGAAGGTAGGTTAGAACAAACTGCAGTCTTACTACTATTCTAACAAATGATCAGCAAACAAGTACATCTTCTAACAGAGATCTCTCTCATATTAATTATGGCTGCAATCCAGGCAGTTCTTAAAGAGACAGTACACATAGGCTATACAAGCACTCTCTGGCAATCACATTTAAACTGCTAAAATGCAGGACACCAGCCTGGCAGTGAGCATTTAGGCAAGCTCAAGGAAGACTTTTTGGGAACCCCCATTTGTAGGGGGTTTCAGAAATGTATAGAAAAAAGGAGAGTATAAAATGTGTAGTTTTGTTTGGAAAAGACTATGTGGGTGGGGTGCCACAAAATATACTAGGTTTTTATAACTAATTGGAAGCATTAACATTTGTGAAAATGTTCATACCCCATCTATTGTATGGGGACCCAAGTTAAGAACTACAGTCCAAATGAGGCATACTGTACATACAGTGTGCTGTATAGTGAGGAGTAATTATTTTATGACTTCTGCTACAAATTCTTCTCCTGTTAGAACTCAAGACTGTTCCCCCTAGAAGCAGCTTCCTTATTACATGGTGGGCTTAAAGTCTGGTAAACCACTAAACTATAATGCCCAGATTGTTTTCAATTTCTGATATATGAAACTTATGTTCCTGCAAGTAGTATGTGCATTTGCATTTTTGATGCAAATGCATCACTGCTACACATTTCTCAGATCGAACTTAACTTCGCTCCCCTATCTCATAAAGCAATGATGTTTAGGTGATTTTGAACAGAAATAATTTGAGCATCACATGTGGAATGCCCTCTAATGTAAAGTGGCTAAGGGGGGTCTGTCCTATATTTTTAAATCCAATTGTGGCAAAATCATTGGCAATGTTGTACATAAGCATGATGTCATCTCTGATATTCCTACTGTATTTTCTAAACTTTGAATAATATGTTTAGCCTTTCCTCACATGTTTTCTTCTCTTTCAATCCCATACCTACTGCTTGTCCCTTATCCTCCATCCATGTTACCCTGTGAAATAATGCTGCCAATGTGTTCTACAAGATCTTTCTTCCTCAGACCCATATTGCTTACTAGGTGCTTAACTAAATACATTTTATTATTATTATTATACTGGAGCCCATTTCTCTCCGGCTAGTCCATGAAGTCCTCTTTGATTAGTGTCTCCATCAAGTTGCCTACAGTGGAGGTATAACTGATGGGCTCATAATTGCCAGGTTTCTCACTGTCCCCTCCCTTGAGAATTAGCACCACATCCACAATTCTTCCTTCTCTCAGAACCACCCTTGACTGAGTAATCTGGACCTGAAGCCTTTTCGCCACTTGGGTTGCAAGCCTCTTTCTAGCCCATTCTCCCATAAATAACACCTGACTATTTCTGGGATCCCACTGCAGTGGCCTTTATGCCACTTTTCAGCTGAGGCCCACTATCCTGCACTGCGAATACAGAGCAGAAGCAGTTGTTAAGAAAGACTGCTTTCTGACCTTCTTCCTCCATGACCCTGTCCCCTCATAAGCCTGACAATTCCCCCTCTTGTCTTTCTTTTTTCCCTAATGTATCTTAAGATCTGTTTTTTTCCCTCCCTTGATCCACTCCACAATATGCAGATTTCTATCTGCTTTTGTGTTCATGACTGGCTTCTTCTTATCCTTCATCTTTAGAAACATAGAAACATAGAATTTGATGGCAGATAAGGACCGCCTGGCCCACCCAGTCTGCCCATTTTCCTACCTAACTGATAAGCTGCAGATCCTAGTTAACCAGCAGCCTACTTCTTCCTACCTCCACCCCCTAGAATTGCCTTATGACTGTCCCATGCATGCTTGAATTCCACCACTGTTTTTGACTCCACAACCTCCTCGGAAGGTCGTTCCATGCATCCACAACCCTCTCTGTAAAAATACTTCCTTAAATTACCTCAGACCCCCCCTCTATCTTCAAATTGTGTGCCCTTGTTCTTGCACCTCTTTTTTGAAAGATGCTACCCTCTTGGACTTTGTAGATTCCTTGAGGTACTTGAAAGTTTCTATCATGTCCCCTCTCCTTCCTTTCCTCGAGGCTATACATATTAAGCTCCTTAAGTCTCTCTTCATATGTCTTCTGGTGCAGACCCTGCACCATTATAGTTGCCCTCCTCCAGACAGCTTCCATCCTGTCTATGTCTTTGCGAAGACTGGGTCTCCAGAACTGCATGCAGTACTCCAGATGGGGTCTCACCAGCTGTCTGTACAGAAGGATAACAACTTCCTGTTTTCTACTGGAGATGCCTCTCCTATGCATCCCAGTATCCCCTCAGCCTCCTTGCTGCCCTCTCACATTGCTTGCCCACCTTTGGGTCATCTGATATGACTACCCCAGGTCCCTTTCCATTTTGTTGTTGTTAGTATCTCACCCTCCATTGTGTACTCTTGCCCTGGGTTTTGTTTCCCAGGTGCATTACCTTACACTTCTTAGCATTGAATCTAAGCTGCCATACATTTGACCATTCCTCTAACCTTGCCAAGTCCCTTCTCATCCTTTCCCCCACCTTGTGCATCAACTCTGTTGCAGATCTTTGTGTCATCTGCAAGAGACATACTTTCCTTCAGTCCCTCTGCAATGTCGCACAAAGACATTGAGGAGGACAGATCTAATACTGAACCCTGCGGTACCCACTAGTAACCCCCTTTCTTCAGAGTGGACTCCATTTACTATTACTCTCTGTGTCCTATTCTCCAGCCAATTCTTTACCCAGGCTGTCATCTTGGGACCCACTCCCAGGCTGGCTAACTTGTATATTAATCTTTTGTATGGGACTGTGTCAAATGCCTTGCTAAAGTCTAGGTAGGCCATGTCTATAGCCCCTCCCTGATCTACTACTTTGGTCACCCAGTCAAATAAATCTATCAGATTTGTCTGGCATGACCTTCCCGCTGTGAATCCATGCTGCCTTGGGTCCTGTGCCCATCTGGCCTCTAGATACTCGACAATTCTTTCCTTCAGAAGTGATTCCATATTTTTTCCCTACCACTGAGGTTAAACTAACAGGTCTGTAGTTTCCTGCTTCTGCCTTGCTTCCATTTTTGTGAAGGGGAATCACATCTGTCCTCCTCCAGTCCTCGAGTACCACCCCATCCTCCCATGATTTGTTAAAGAGGGTAGTCAGTGGTGTCACTAGTTTTACCCTTAGTTCTTTTAGAATTCTGGGATGAATCCCATCAGGCCCCATTGCTTTGTCCACCTTCAATTTTAAGAGTTCTTTCAGAACCCTTTCTTCTGTAAATGGGCTGGTATCAACTTCTGTATCCAGAGTGTTTCTACTGTTTGTTTTAGGTACCTCCCCTCTTCCTTTGTAAATACCGAGCAAAAATATTTGTTTCAGTATCTCTGCCTTTTCACAGTCACCTCTGCCCACCCTCCCTCCCTTTATTAAGCCTCACTATCCTCCCTTGGTCTTCCTTCGCTCCCTGATGTACCTATAAAGGTTTTATCCCCTTCTTAACTGAGTTGGCTATCTTTTCCTCGGTTTGGGCCTTTGCTGTTCTGACTGCCTTCCAGCTTCCTTTTGCTTTAACTGACACAATTCTCTGTCCTGCTCCTTCTGTGATTCCTTGTACTTCCTGAATGCTTTCTTTTCTCTTGAACCTTCACTGTCACTTCCTTTGAGAACCATAGAGGTTTCTTACATCGTTTCATTTTGTTTATTGCTTCACACAAAGGCTTGTTACCTCTGTGATGGCAGTTTTATTATTCCCATTGTTCTTCCATCCCTCCTTCCTGCCCTTGCTAGTGCATTCCTTAGGCACTCACCCATTTGTCAAAGTCAGCCTCCTAAAGTCCAGTACTTTTGCTTTTGTATGGCTTGACTCTATTGATGTGTTTATTGTGAACCATACTGTTCGATGGTGCTAGTTCCCAGATGGCTACCCACTTCTACATCTGTGATCCTCTCTTCATCTCCATTTGAGAGAACCAGGTCTAAGATTGCTCCCTCTCAAGTGGGCTCCAATACTAGTTGTCCAAGGCATGCCCCTGTAGGGCATCTAGAATAACCCTCTCTTGAGTGGCTGCGCAACTGCACTCCAGTTAACATCTGGCATATTCAGATCACCCATCAGCAATATCTCCCTTTTCTGCCATTCTAAGTATACTTTCTATCATTTCCTTGTCCATTTCCTCCCCTGAGAAGGGATCTGTCTAACCCCTGTGGATTGTGGTGCCATTGCCGGTCTCCAGATTTACCCATAGTGCTTCTTCTCCTCCCTGTTTTCCCTTTTGTTCTGTTGCTTTGATTCCTTCCCTTATGTAAAGAGCTACTCCTCCTCCTCTTTAACCCTCCCTGTCCCTCCTGTAGATAGAGTATCCTGGTATGTTTACGTCCCAGTCATGGTTTTGTATGTACCATGTTTCTGTGACTGCCACGATAGCCAGATGTTCAACCTCCATCAAGGCCACTAATTCAGGAAGCTTGTTGCTCAGACTACGGGCATCGGAACTCATCGCTCCCCATTTTTTGATGGCTTTACCTTCTTTTGCAGAATCCCCCACTGACCTTTCTACCTCGGACTGTTTCTCATTTAGTACCCTGTTTTGAAGGGAGAGGCTGGGATTTTCCTGGTGCTTATCAGTGCCTCCCCCCTTGACTAGTTTAAAAGCTTGCCAATGAAGCATTTAAACCGATTGCTCAAAAGACTTGTTCCCTTCCTGGACAGATGCAGACCATCCTGCCAGTATAGGCTGGTGTCCTCAGGTGAAACCCAGTCCCCAATGAAGCCAAACCCCTGTGCTCCACACCATTTTTTGAACCATTCATTAGACTGCATGGTGCAAAGTACCCTCACCTCACTCATGCCATTGACAGGCAGCACCTCAGAGAAGGGTACTGTGTGTGCTACTTGTCTTAGGCCCCTCCCCAATTCTACAAAGTCCTTCTGCACTGCTCTAATCTCATGATGAGCCAAGTCATTTGTCCCTAGGTGGACAATGACATCCAGCTCAGACTCCCATGCAGCCGTTCTCGTGATCCTGAGGATGTGCTTCCTGTCCCTCCAAGCCATGGCACCAGGCAGGCACCTTACATAAGTTTTCCCTTCTCCCCCCAGTTCTATCCCCTAATAATTGAGTCCCCCACCAGGAGCTGCTTCCTTTCCTTGTGGTGTCCTCTGCCTCCTTCCTGTGGGCCTCCCTTGTGACAGTTGTCCTCAGCCTCCTTAGTCTTCTCTGCGGGTGCATCCATAGGGGAGCTATGCTCCCCCAGAATGGTGTATGGATTATGGAGTGGAACAACTGACTGGGTGTGCCTCTGTTCCACCATCCTCACTCTCCCTGAGCCCACTGTGGTCCAACTGCAGTTCTTTCTTCGCTGGTATTTGTTCCATTCCTAATGCTCCTGTTCTCCTTCTAGCCAGTGAATGCCCTCTTTTGTCCCTTACTGCCTCCCTGAACTTGTTAGAGAACTATATTGGTCTACTGTACTGATTACCCTTGGTAATCATTATCAAGCATTGTTTGGTTGCTTTGAGAATGATCCCTTTAATTTCTCCTCACCTCTCTCCACCCTCCTGAGTTTGTCCACTCCAGCAACCTTGCCCTTAACTAATTCCCTCATATGATCAAAGTCTGCTTGTCTGAAATCCAAAGCCGCAGTTTGACAAGGCTATACTGATACCTATGGCCAGTTCAAACCATATGGTGTTATGGTCACTTGACCCCCCGGAGGTTTCCCAGCCTGTAACCCACCTACCATATCTGAGCTGGTGAGCACCACATCAAGAATGACAGACTGTCTAGTAGGTTGTCTGACCATCTGCACCATCAGGCTGTCCTGAAATATATCTAGTAAGGCCTGCTGCTGTTAGTTGCTAGAATGTCCCAATGTGTCAGATGGAGTGAGATCTCCAACTACTGACTCTCCATTTGTGTCCCCTTTCTCAGTTTAGATGCTTAGGTCATTCAAGGGTAGAAATCCACCAAATGGCACTTCTAGACTACCCACCATTATACAGTGGTATTCAAGAATCCTACCTAGTTGTTCAATAGTGTGTCTAGAATTTTCTTAAAAAGATTCAGCACAAGGGGCATCTACTAAATCTTGTGGCAGGTTATTCCATAATTTGACCATCCTAAAGGTGTTAAATGCCCCTCTCTTATTTGTTGTGAATAATTTTTCTATATTCTGCTTGTTATGCTTCCTAGTGTCTTGTTCTTTTTCCCTTATATAAAATCCCATTTCTGCCAATAAATATCATTTATTGTACTGAACATGAAAAGCAACTCTCCTCTCACTCACCTCCTTTCTATACTATGTAGTCCTAGTAATTCCATTCTTGTGTTTTAATCCTTGTCACCCAGACAATGAACTGCCTTTGTGAACTTTCTCTGCACTCTCTCCATGTGTTTAAGTTCTCCCTTTTGATTAGGCAACCAGAACTGGGCACAAGAGTCAAGATGAGGTCTAGCCAATGATTGATATGGTGGAATTATTAACACCCTTTGTCTGCTTACAAAGTTGTTCTTGCTAAGAACCATCTAAATTGTATCACTAGGTATAGTATATTATTGTCCAAAAGTTGACTAATTGACTCGTAGAATGATATTAGGTTTGTCACACAAGAGCACCCTTTGGTAAAGCTGTATGCTGTGTTTTGTCAGTTACTCCATCTATAGTGCTAGTCTCAATAAAAATCTTTTAAAGATTTCTCCATGATTTTCCCTACTGTAAATGTTAAACTAACAGGTCTGTAATTTGAGACTAAGTGCTTGCTTCCTTTTTTGTAGACTTGGATAATGACCGCTTCCTTTCATTCTTCCAGCACTTCCCCAGTTAGTATTGAGGATCTAAATATGGCACGTCAGTTATGGGGGTTGTTAAATGCTCCATTAGATTTTTCACCAAATATGGGCTTATATCATCTACACCAAGGGATTTATGGGGCTCCAGTTTGCAAAATTCTCTCAATACCCTTTCTCTGGTAAACATAGTTTCCAGCTCTGCAGATGTGTAATCATGTAATGCATCTGCATTTCCCTTGACACTGCCTTGGTTAAATACTGAGGCAAAGTAGATATTAAATTCTTCTGCTAAAATCCTTGACTGTTCAATGGTTTTACCATTTATTTCTAGTGCACATATTACTGTTTCATTTCCCTTCAAAGAATTAATGTGTCCGAAAAAGTCCTTGGGATTTGTGTTTTTATTACTAGCTAACCTGTGGCTAGAGTCACAAAAAAATCATAAAGGCAATGAAACATTTTGCATTGCACATTGCAATTGCCCAGGTGTCCAGAAGTGCTGTTCACAGTTGGATAGGGCACTGAGCTACCTTTCTGTGACTAGAGCTAGTCCTAGGCAACGGTAACCCCAGAACTACCAGTGCTACCCCAGTAGTGTCCCTCAACATGCAGCCAGGAGCATGGTCTCACAAAAATTAGTGCAGGGGTGCTATTTCCAGTTCACAAAGGCAGCCATGAAAATGAGCCCATTGAGCATGCAAGGTGCTAGGTGGTCATTTGCCTGCCCATTATGGTCCATTTGTATAGACAGCAAGGACTGTAGCATGCCCCCCCAGCCCGTGCACAACTCCCTGCCACAGTCCCTGGTGCCAGTGTCCCCCTCATTATCGGCGATCTCCAGCCAGGGGAACAGAAGCAGTCTCCCTGGGGTCTACTGCCCCCCCCCATGATTGCCAATCACTTGCCTGGGGAACAGAAACAGTTTCCCTGGAGACTAGTGCCTTCCCCAGCAACCACTGATAACCGGCCCGAGTAAAACCAAGAAAGTGTCCCTGGTGGCTAGCAGTCCCTCCCCCCACCCAATCACCTGTCCAATATGTAAAAATGTTTTCCATGGTGTCCAGTTGTCTCTCCCCTCACCCCGTCACCTGCCTGAGAAGAAAATAATGTTTTCCTGTTGGCTAGTAGTCCCCACCCCCACCTGATCACCTGCCAGATATACTGTATAAAAATGTTTTCCCTGGTGTCCAGTGGTACCTCCCCCCACCTGATCATCCACATGATGCTGCACTCATATTCCATGGTGTCCAGTGTAACACCATAAAATCTGATCCCCTGTACAGGATATGTAATAATTTCCCTGGTGTCTAGTGGCCCACCCTTCCTATCCTCAGACCCCTGCATAGTGAATGGGATATACTGTTGTTACAGTGATGCTGTAACAGTGAATGCCTGACAGTGATTCCCTGACAGTGACCGTACTAGCGGCAAGCTCTATTTGGTGCTGACAACATGTTGCGGTGACTGGTGTGCAGGCAGCGGGATTTACCATTTCTCCACTTCCTGTGCAACTGGAGTTGGCAATCAATAGTAGGGTGTTGCGGGGGGGGGGGGCACCTCCGGATTAACTCAGAGTCAGTGTCAGTCCATTTCCTAGTCAGTGCTGGGATGTGGCACTGTCGGGACTATTAGTGGCAGTGTGTCACTGTAACAGCTGTCAGGTAACTTTCTGTCACTGTGACATAGTGGAACCAGGAATGGTATCCTTTCCATGGTGGTCTAGTGGATCCCCAACCCCCCTAATCTGGGAGGTAGTGACCCACCAACTTGCTGCTGCCCAACCTGACCGCAGTCAGTGACTGGCACAGCCCTCCTCTCTCCACCATGGTTGGCGGTCGACTGAACTGTTACTGAGCGAGTACTGTATACAGTACATGCTCATTGATTGACAGCACAATCTGAGCTTTCAATCAGTGAGCACATTCTGTATACAATATGCGCTCAGTGACAGTTCAGTCTGTGGCCAGCTGTGGTGGAGTGGAGAGCTGCACCAGTTGCTGGCTGGGGGTTTGGATGGGGGACCAAGGTGGTGGGTCACTACCTGCCAGGGTGGGGGGGTTCCTTACAAAATACAGGGGATCGGGGATAGTGAGGGAGTTCGCTCGACACCAGGGAAATTATTACATATCCTGTACAGGGGATCAGGATTGGAAGGGGTTACATGGGACACCAGGGAAAATATTTTTATATATCGGATGGGTGATTAGGTGGGGGAGGGATGGCTAGCCACCAGGGAAACATTATTTTCTTCTCTGGTGGGTGATTCAGTGGGGGGAGGGACCACTGGACACCAGGGAAATTTATTCTTACACACTCAGGCCAGTGATCAGCATGTATGGGTGTGTGTGTGCTGCAGTACCTCCACCAGCCACCAGGGTTGCGGGGGATTAAAGCAAGGTCTCAGTCGCCGGTATCTGCTCCATGCATGGGGATCTGCAAAACCCCCTTGCACGGACCAAATGCTTTGTGCTTCAGAGTGAGCCGATATGCAGGTCCCCTTCCCTCATTTGAATTGTGGCCCTTTCCACACTTTACCCTGGTGCAAATCCAGTTTCTGCATGCAAACTGAGCTTTTGTGAATATCAACTCAGCACAAAACCCAGATTGTGCCACACAAACCAGATTGCATTGGGGCAAAGTTTGATGAATCTGGTCCCTAGTTTCAAATTTCATTTTGCCTTTCCAGATTTCTTGTCTACACATTCATAGGTCATTTTTGAATATTTCTTTATTAATATGGCTACAATTGTTTTTTACATTTTTATATTATCTTTTTTCTTATTTATTTTCCGTTTTATGTTCTGTGTCATTGACATTTTTTTTTGTGTCGACATATTTCTTTCATCTAGGAACCCAAACATATCTGTAATGCTGCCAGTTTATCCTTAATGTGATCCAACTGCTCACCAACAGTCTTGTTTACAAAGAGGAATTCCTGTTACCAAGTATCCAGTTCCCTGGCTATGGCCTGATAGTTGACTTCCTCAAAATTTTAAAACTCAGTTCTATTTTGTGAATTCCTGAATATTTTAGCAATGGTTACCTTAGTCATGCAATGGTAATTACTTCCCAGTGGCTCTATCACTGAACAATTTAAGCTGTGATCTTTAATGTTGATTAAGAGTAGGTCCAGTAAATTTTCCCCCCTAGTTGGCTCAGTCACTATTTTGTTTAACTTACATTAATTCATAATGTTTATGACAGCTGTGCCCAAGGTCATTTATTTATTTGTAGTTTTTGTTGACCAGGTAAGTGTACTTAAACAAATGCCTATTATCAGGCACTACCCGGGAGAATACATACATGATGGCATTATAAAGAATGGTGCAAGGCAATAACAATTCAAGCAGGGCAAGTCAGTATATAATAAAACATAAGTGAAAAAAACAGTATATAAAACATTAAAACACAAATAGTGAAATGTTTCTACAAATCCATGGGGGACCAGGAGAGGTAAGATACATAATTCAGATAAGCAGCCTAGGTTTAACTGTACACATTGAGTTAGCTGTCATGATTAAGAGGACAAGAAGACTCTAAGTCACCGAAAAAACTTAGATTAATATGAATCAAGGACAAGATTACTAGTGGATGTCATGTTTTTCCAGTTTATAATGGAAATATTCAACTGTCCCAGTATAATAGATACATAGAACTTGACGACAGATAAGGACCGCTTGGCCCACCCAGTCTGCCCATTTCCCTGCCTACTGGATAAGCTGCAGATCCTAGTTAACCAGCAGCCTACTTCTTTCTACCCCCACCCCTTAGAAATTGCCTTATGACTGTCCCATGCATGCTTGAATTCCACCACTATTTTTGACTCCACGACCTCCTCTGGAAGGCCGTTCCATGCATCCACAACCCTCTCTGTGAAAAAATACTTCCTTAAATTACCTCTGAGCCATCCCCCCCTCTATCTTCAAATTGTGCCCCCTTGTTCTTGCACACCTCTTTTTTTTATAATTAACATTTTTTATTATTTTCATATAACCACAAAAACATTACAAGGAAAGTGTAAAAATTTCACACTTATATATGGATTACAGATACATTGCTTTCAAGAGAATAACAAACAGTGAAAACCTACTGCCCCCAAATACCCATTACCTCCCTCCTCCCACACCCATATCCCAGATTATGAGTTATCAAAAGAAGAGTATACCTAAAACATAACTTGAGTGAATGCTTATAATGCAAAAAAAAAACCCATTTCCTTCTAATCAGATGGCCTCCACCTCAACAACAAATGTTCTAAGGGACCCCAGACAGAGACTAGCTGATCCCAACTGCCTCTCATACTTGCTATATGCTTTTCAAGCTGTATTGCCAGTGTGCATTCCCTGTGCCACTCGACTAACAATGGGATCTTATCCGAGGTCCAGTGTCTCAGAATAAGTAATTTCACTACCACAGAGGCCAGAGATATGCGAGCCCTCCAGCATTTAGTAGTATCTGCCGGGAAGGTGCCCAACAACCATATCCCTGGGGCATCTAATCTAGTGGAGCCAAGAACAGGGCCCAAGACGGTGCCTACTGATTTCCAGAGCACCTGAACCTCCGAACATTTCCATAACAAATGATATAGTGTTCCATCTTCTTTCTTGCATTTCTGACATAGAGGAGAGCCAAGCACACCCCTTCTATGTAAGAAGGAGGGAGTTAAGTATGTGTGATGCATCATTTTAAAGTGCACCAATCTTAGCCTATCTTGTTTAATATACCTATACATCGAATTCCAGAGAGCTTGCCATATTCTCGGGGAGGGACTGATATTCAAGGCCTCAACCCAATAAAAACATATCCCATGGGGGAGTCTGTGATCCCATTCTTGGAGGAGTCTACGAACCCTGGCTACTGAATGCTGCTGCTTAGCGACCAAGAACAGACTTTGAACATTCCTTTGTCCCTCATCCATTAAGCCAGTTGTAGAGAAAGCCTGAATTAGGGCTTTACTAACCTGCAACCACTTATAAAATTGAGTATCTGCAAGATCCCACTTTTTCTTCAGAGCCTCAAATGAATATCGGCCATTGTGATCCCAGAAGTCATCTACTACACAATCATTTATACGCGGCAAAAAGGCTTCAGAGATGGAAACCCCATTAATTCTGATCTGAGGATTATTTATAATGGGCTGAGAGCCAGCGAACCACCATCGGACCCCAAGATAACGCTGCAGCTGGTGATAGGCTTTAAAGTCCATCCCAGAGGGTATCCTGAGGTGTTTAGGTAGGAGTGACACTGGGGCATACAGCAGAGCGTGAAGGGAACATTTTGCCCTCTTCACTAACGCCGACTCTATGTCCAGCCAAAGAGGAGTATAGGCTGCTATTGCTGGTTCTCTTTTCAAAAAGCCATTTTGCTAACATGTTGAGCTAAATAGTACATGAACAGAGAAGGGGCGGCTAAGCCTCCCTTGGATTTAGGAGCCGTAAGCTTAAAATAGGACCGTCGAACGGCCTTATTTTGCCACAAAAATGAGTTGAATAGTTTCTGTACCTTCAAGAACCAGCTTTTAGGCAAGTAAGTACCCATCATATCTAAGGGATAGAGGAACTTAGGGAGGATCATCATCTTAATAAGATTTAGTCTGCCCCAAATTGATAATGATAATGACTCCCACTTTTTTAAGGTCTTCGGAGGCCTCTTGTATCATGCAGTCTACGTTGTCCCTATGCATACAAGACAAGCTCGCATTAATGTGAATACCCAGATATGTAATGGATTTAGATTCCCATGCAACCCCCAAGCCGTGCAAATGTGTTTTCCTCGCTAAATAATTTAGAGGGAGAACTTTGGACTTAGTATGGTTTAACTTGTACGATGATACTTGCGAGAAGCAGGCAATCTCATATAAGATCGAGGGAATCGAGGTCCCCAGATTCTCAATATGTAAAAGCACGTCATCCGCGTACGCCGAGCATACATATCTAGAATCACCTATTCGTATACCCTCAATTGATGGATTCCACATAAGTTTACGCAACAAAGGCTCCAAATATATACTGAATAACAGGGGTGATAGCGGACAGCCCTGACTGGTACCTCGCTCCAACTTAAAGGCTGGGGACAAAAATCCATTACATTTCACTCTCGCTGATGGGCAAGAATATAAAATTCTAACCCAGTTTTGGAAGCTCGGGGGGATACCAACAGTTGAGAGGGAAGAGAATAAAAAAGGCCAGGAGACTCGATCAAATGCCTTCTCGGCATCTAGTGACATAAGTGCCATTGGAATTTTTGAGTCTTTAGCTACCGCCATCAGATGAACAAGTTTCCTCATATGGTCGTGAGATAGTCTCCCTTTCATGAACCCCACTTGCTCTCTACATATAAGTCTATCCATTACCTTGGATAATCGATTGGCTAATATTTTTGCCAAAATCTTGATGTCTGTATTAAGGAGCGAAATCGGCCGATAACTATCCAGGTTGGACGGATCCCTATCTGGCTTTAGAATTAAGGAAATTATAGCTTCTAGGAACCTCGGATCCGAAATGCCGAATTCAAACCAGAATCTGAAAACATAAAGCAATATTGGTGCAAAGTCCGATAAGAAGACTTTATAAAAATTACTTGAAAAGCCATCGGGGCCTGGAGATCTATCTATGGGCAATTGAAGGATAGCCTGATGTATCTCTTGTATAGTTAATGGCACTTCTAATAATTTGGATTCAGCCTCTGAGAGCTTAGATAAGTGTGCTTCTCTTAGATAAGCCTCAATTTCTGAATTGGATGCACTGATACCGGGCTCCTGAGTATATAAATCTTTGAAGTAATTCCCAAAAATCCTTGAGATTTCCCTCGGATCTGTGCAGATCTTCCCCCCGTGACCTGCCCGAACCCCTGCTATAAACTGTATCACCTCCTTTTGTTTTACCTGCCAAGCTAGGAGTTTGCTAGCCTTTTCTCCTATATCTAGGTACTGTAATTTAACTCGAGAAAGGGCCAGCTCTAATTTTTGAAAAACTATGTCTGAGTACTGGGCCTGTAGCTGGTGTAGTTTGACCCATTCAGAGTCAGTAGAAGTACGGGATAGACTATGTTCTATCTTTTGAATAGAGGACAATAAAGTCCTCAATTTATCATTCTGTTCTCGTTTCCTCTTAGAGGCCATCTTTATTAATTCCCCTCTGAGGGCACATTTTAAGGCAGCCCATACCAGATCTATCTGTGCCGTGGAATCTTTATTTTCTGCCATGAAAAGGGCTATATAGTTCCTCATATCCCTCAAAACACATTCATCCTTCAGCATTTGGTTGTTTAACCTCCATTGTGGAGATCTATGCAACTCTGGGCCAGGCCTATACTTAACACTAACCGGGGCGTGATCTGATATTACCCTCGCCGAGATCTCTGCCGAAGAAACATTGGGAACTGCAGATAAACTCATTAAAATGTAGTCTATTCTCGAATATGAATGATGCACTGGAGAATAGAAGGAGTATTGTTTCCTATCAGGGTAGAGTAGGCGCCAAATGTCAACTAATGCTAATTTATTGATGAGGCCTTTCAGGGCTCTCTGAGATGGAGAAAAGCCTCTACGCTTATTAAAGGATCTGTCAATATCATTTTGAAGAACCAGGTTCCAGTCTCCTCCAAGAATGGCTATGTTCTGAGCATCAAGGTCTACTATATTGCTGAGATCATGGAAAGCGGCGAATCAGTGTTAGGGCCGTAGATCGAACCCAATACGACCGGTTGGGATGCTAATAGGGCATAGACAATTACAAAACGACCCTCTGGGTCCCAACACTCACGTAGCAATTTAAAAGCTACTCCCCTAGCAATTAGGATAGCTACCCCTGCTCTATTAGATGATGATCCAGCGCCAAAGACTTGGGCTACCCACGATCTTCTGAAGTAATGCAGGTCTACCCTTTTTAGGTGAGTTTCTTGCAGAAACGCAATATGCGCCCCTAGATGGAGGAGGTGTTTTAACACCACCTGCCGCGCCGGCTCCCCACCGCCTCCACCACCACCCTTGGTCGACTCTCACATTTATAGGCTGCATCACGTGAGCGCAAAAACCAATCAGCTCACTTTTCCATTTGCTCGTTATATCAACTGAACAGTAGGAGGCTCACGTTCTCATACAGAGGAAAGTAAGACTAAAAACAAAACTACAACCATGTTAAGCAACAAACCATACTTAATCTAATAATAATTATGTTAACTTTGGTCTCCTACAGATCCTCTCCTATCCATCCAAGTAACAACCTCCCAAACACTGGCCTTATGAACCCACATCCTTCCCTAACATAACCTTGAACCTCAGCTATACCGCGATTGGGCGAGGAAGGCAGCCCAAGCTCCACTACCCTATGCAAATCAACTCAGTTTTTCCAACACGCTCCCTCTACATGTTCTAAAAGCTCTAGTCATCCAGGCTTTCCCCATGCCATGCATAGCTCAAAATAAAGTTCCAATTACAAGCAACAAAAACAGACTCTCAAAACGGCTCCAGCTAGCCATACTCAGGCATGCGCTCTTGATACTTCTACTATTGGCTGGGGACATACACCCTAACCCAGGGCCGTCCCCAGCTAATACTGCAAAAAACCCAAGCTATGCGGGTCTGAAGCTGGCTTCCATGAACATACGTAGCCTACCAAAAAAGCTACCTCTTCTCCAAGGGTGGGTAGCACAACATTCTCCCGACATCCTTGCCCTATCCGAAACATGGTTAACTACTCATATCCCAGACTCCGCAGTTGCATTAAATGACTACACTATATTTAGAGATGATAGGGTTGAAAAGAGGGGAGGTGGGAGCGCTATCTAAACCAGAGCAAAATTTAAGCCACTACTTATCCCTTTGCCTAACCCAAAACTCGGGGCCCAAGCAGTCACCATCAAGATTACAATTGGCCCCTGCGGGAAACCATTGTATATAATGTCTGTTTATATACCCAACAACCAGAGAGAAGCATTCGATTCCATACTGGCTAACATAGCTATGCTCCCCAAATAGTGACCTCGTAATAATGGGTGACTTCAATATAAATTGGTTATCAAAGGAACTGATCCCTTTAAAGACGCAGCAACGGCCCACAATCTGACTCAGGTTGTACTAACCCCCACACGTCGGGACCCAAGAACAGGCGCAAATACATTCCTTGATCTCATCCTGACGAACTCCCCCAAACACCTATCTGACATCAAAGTTCTCCCAGATGTCCTTAGTGACCACTCTCCTCTCTCTTGTACCTGGTCCAACAGGAGCCCTCACACACGTCCTAAATTATCCTACCAAAGACACCTCAAACAGGGAGCAATATCCAAGATTAGCCACAGCCTATCCTCCAGTGACTGGTCCCAGGTCCACACCGCCACATCCATCGATGGAGCCTCACCTCCTTCATAAACATATTCAACTCAGCCTGTGACAAACATGCCCCTTGCCAAAAGTTTATAAACGCTTAGGATACGCCTGTGATAACACAACCCCTACTTGACCAGATGTCACATAGAGATAACCTCTGGTATAAAGCCCTTGACTCCAGAGACCCTCAAGACAGGCAGCACTACAGGAGGCCAGAAATAAGTGTACCAACACCATTCGACAAGCTAAGACAAACCACTACAAACAAGCCCTAACGGAATCCTGGGGTGTAGGAACAAGTTCTGGAGAAACATCAAAGAACTATGTGGAAATCTGTTAGCCAGCCACCCACCCAAATAACTCATAATGGCACCCCTCACAAGACCCCATCATCATAGCCAATACTGAATAACTCCTTCTCTGACCTCAGCCACGTACTCCTCCAAACTTCTTTAGCCCTCCCACCTCGTCACCACAAACCCGCCCACAAGTCCAGCAGTCCACCTTTCCGGTTTAAATCTATCTCATGCATTAAAACCAAGCGCTATATTACACAGGCCTTAAAAGATAAACGATACAGCAGTGATAGCTTAGACCTCAAAATCCTGCGACTAACACTAGATGTTACTATCCCTCACCTGACCAAACTTTTAACCTATCTCTTCATAGGGCAATTCCCAACTCTCTGGAAAGGGGTATCATCACTCCTTTACTGAAAAAGGAGACCCAACTGACCCCGGTAACTATAGACCTATCACGATTCTTCCCTCTCTCAAAGCCCTCGAAAGAATAGTGGCTGACCAACTCACCGAGTACCTGACAAACCACTACTTACTCTGCCAAGAACAACATGGCTCAGAACAGGTCATAGCACTACCCACGGCTCCCTCACGCTTCACGTCATATTTACAGGAAGCTCTTGGCAGTGACCTAGCAGAGGCTATTTTCATAGATCTAACCAAAGCTTTCGATACTGTTAACCACGATTTACTTTTACAACAACTCCCATCACTCAGCGTAGGTCCAGACGCCATACACTGGTTCAAGAATTACCCACAGACCGGACACAAGAAGTAAAAATAAATACCACTCTATCTTCTAAACTTTCAGTTAAGTCGGGTGTACCACAAGGATCAATTCTAGGCCCGCTCCTTTTCACCCTATTCCTGAATGCAATCCCTAGTGCCTGCAACTGCAAGCTCCTGCTGTATGCAGATGATGCAGTAATCTTTTGGAAAGACTCCACTCTGAATGCTCTTCAGCATAAGCTACAAACTAATTTCCAAGAAATAGAACACTGGTTAGCAAATCAACGACTAGTACTAAACCTCAGCAAAACAAAATCCATGGTCTTTGCACACAGACAAAGTCACCACTTTAGCTCTCAACTGAACATCACCAACCATCAGGGTAACTTAGTTGACCAAATATCACATTTCAAATACCTGGGTATCACACTAGACATATCATTAACCTATCACAGGCACATAGACCAACTGTCAGCCTCAGTAAATGCCAGACTAGGGACCCTGTTCAGGCATAGACAATGCTTCCGCCCACGCCTTTGGCTGGCAGTGAATAGCTCAGTTCTATCTCTGGTGAACTATGGAATAACAATATATGGATCAGCTGACCCCACAGCAATAAAAAGAATCAACCTGGCCTAAACAAAGCTAGCCGTCTGGTAACGGATAGCGACAAGCAAACCCATACCTCAGAGCTCTACAAAAAGCTAACTGGCTGACTTTTTGCAGGCAGGCTAAATTACCACACCTGCCTCCAGGCCAAAAAATCCAATTGGCTTTGCTCATTGTACTCCACCCACTAATAAAACTTAACACTCACAGGATTACTCCAAGACATACAGCTAAAACCACGATCACGAATCCCCAAAGAAGGACCTCATAAAGGCCAAAGGTCTTTTTCTTATCGAGCTCCCATCTGGCTCAATGAACTACCCCATCCATAGCACAAGCCACAAGCATTAGTCAATTCAAAACCAGCATCAAGATTTACCTACTAGAATCAGAAACATTCTGTTGCACCTAAACACATTCGCCACAAACTGCAGGTTTGCTATCCAACCTAAGACAAGGTCTTTGACTGCAAAATGTGCATAGCGTCTGGAAATTAATCAAGTTTTTCTTTGTTTATCCCACCAGTGACAAGGTCTTTGACTGCAAATGTAAAATGCTTCTGCTAAGTTATCGTATTCATTGTTCATTGTTCATTGTTCATTGTTCATCAACCTGAAGGCGGTCTTCAACCACAACATGTACAAAGCTTCTGCAAAGTATTCTAGTTCTTAAATTGTGTAATATCATTCAAACCTGGGCAGCAAAAGCAATCCCAAACTGTAATCTACCCAAGCTTGGATTAATGTCTCCTGTCTTCCTGTTATCTCCTTGGTACCTTATTACTACTTATTTGTTGTTATTGTCTGTTTGCCCTGACGTGGAGCCTTTGCAAAGGAGTCTCTGACTCAAAGGTTGTAATTCCGAAACTTTAAATAAATAAATAAATAAAGACCCTGTCCTTGGCTCCCTTGATATTCCAGCTAACAAAATTAAATGGCATCACCATATAACTGACAAAGAAACACAGGGAGGACTAATCTGGCGTCTAATTACAATATTGTAGAGGCCTATCACTATTCTAAAGATGCAAGCACACTCAACATTAAATAAGGACCAGTTACAAGTACACCCTTGTATATGGAAACCATTCAAGCCCCTTCCCCCTAACCAGTTCGCTGAAACCAACCGCCCTCCCCCACCTCCACAATAGCCCTTGCCACCCCTCCACCTCCCTACCTCCAACCCCAGTTCAATGAAACCGCCTCCTCCCACTATTCTGCCACATGATGCTTATCCAAGCAGCCCAACACCGAATAACCCATATCTCCACTGGAGCTCCCGCACCGCCCCCACCAATGTAAACTATAACCGATTACGCAAAATGTAGAAGTACTTGGAGCCCACATAATGCAGTTAAAAAAACAAAAACACTCAGAGTCTGTCTTGAGTGTTCCATTCTTTTATCTTCATTCTTCCATCTCGGCCTGGACTACTACCTCGGTTCAAACCTTCTTTGAGCTTGATGGGCCAGCCGATTAGTTGAGTTACGAGTTGACCTAAATAGGTCAGTCTTGTAGACCAATCCTAACAAAAAAAAAAAAAAGACACTCAGAGTCTATCTTCCGTATTCCATTAAAGAAAATGAAAGTCCGTCCATTGCTATATGCAAAAGTCTATTGACCAGAGCAGGCCTGTCTCACATTTTTATCACCAGACTCATAATTGAAATTCACTGAACTTGAACAGAAGAACGAGAAATCACTTGCATAAGTCCGGCAGTATCCGCTGCAGCTCTTGATAGGCCTGCTGTTGAGTCTCGAAGGATAGCCACTTCCCTTCATGCAGCACCAACAAAATCGCAGGGTATTTCACCTTAACAGGCTTCGACGCAGCAATAAGTTTAGAAACTATCGGATGTAGCTCTTGCCTCCTTACTCTTACAGAATGAGGAAGGTCTTGAATGATCCTTACACAATTGCCCTCCCATAGTAGCTCCTTTATTCCTCTGACCTTATCTAGCACATGTTGCTTGTCCTGAAAATTAAGGAAGCGCATTATCATAGGCCTCGGAGACTGCCCCTGTGCAGGGGGGGGTCGCAGAGCTCGATGTGCCCTCTCTATTACATATTCCCCCCCTCCAGGGGGAGAACCAGCGATCTTGTTGCAAAATTTTTGCATGAAGATAATTGGGGCACTCCCTTCTTCCTTTTCAGGGATACCCATTATTACCAGGTTATTCCTTCTGCTGCGCCCTTCCAAGTCTTCCAGTTTCTCCTCTAATTTTTTAATTCGTCTTTTGGCCATCACAATCTCCTTATCAGCAGAATTTTGCCTGTTTTCTAGGGAGGAGAGATTAACTTCTGTGTCTCCAACCCTTTTGGTGAGCTTTTCCACAGAGGCTTTAATCTCCTGGACGTCTCCAGTTAGTGCTGCCATGGAGGCTTGCAGGGGCTTCATCACCTCCATAAACTTTGCCTCCGTGAGTGGTGCATCCAATATGGGGAGCTGTGTCAGGCTAGCAGCCTGCTGTTTAGCCCTTTTCGCGGCCTGCATCTTTTCAGGCGTCTCCGGGGGCGAGTGTTTGGGCCGCGGCTTCCCGCATGTAACTTTCCATTTTAAACCATGGAAATCAACCGCGATACCGGAGACTGACTCCCGACGCTTAATTACTTGCTCGATTCGCGTATATGAACAGCAGGAAAGCGGTAAATAGCGGGCGGACGGCGGAGCTCCGAGAAGGTACGTCCTTCAGCTAGGCAGCCATCACGTGACTCCCTCACACACCTCTTTTTTTGAAAGATGCTACCCTCTTGGACTTTGTTGATTCCCTTGAGGTACTTGAAAGTTTCTATCATGTCCCCCCTCTCCCTCCTTTCCTCGAGGCTATACATATTAAGCTCCTTAAGTCTCTCTTCATATGTCTTCCGGTGCAGACCCTGCACCATTTTAGTTGCCCTCCTCCAGACAGCTTCCATCCTGTCTGTGTCTTTGCGAAGACTGGGTCTCCAGAACTGCACACAGTGCTCCAGATGGGGTCTGACCAGCTGTCTGTACAGAGGGATAATAACTTCCTGTTTTCTACTGGTGATGTCTCTCCCTATGCATCCCAGTATCCCCCCAGCCCATCCTTGCTGCCCTCTCACATTGCTTGCCCACCTTTAGGTCATCTGATATGACTACCCCCAGGTCCCTTTCCATTTTTGTTGTTGTTAGTATCTCACCCCCCATTGTGTACTCTTCCCCTGGGTTTTTGTTTCCCAGGTGCATTACCTTGCACTTCTTAGCATTGAATCTAAGCTGCCATACATTTGACCATTCCTCTAACCTTGCCAAGTCCCTTTTCATCCTTTCCACCCACCTTGTGCATCAACTCTGTTGCAGATCTTTGTGTCATCTGCAAGAGACATACTTTCCTTCCAGTCCCTCTGCAATGTAAGCACAAAGACATTAGAGGACCCAGTCTAATACTGTACCCTGTGGTACCCACTAGTAACCCCCTTTCTTCAGAGTGGACTCCATTTACTATTACTCTCTGTGTCCTATTCTCCAGCCAATTTTTTACCCAGGCTGTCATCTTGGGACCCACTCCCAGGCTAGTTAACTTATATTAATCTTTTGTGTGGGACTGTGTCAAATGCCTTGCTAAAGTCTAGGTAGGCCATGTCACAGCCCCTCCTGATCTACTACTTTGGTCACCTAGTCAAAGAAATCTATCAGATTTGTCTGGCATGACCTTCCCCTGTGAATCCATGCTGCCTTGGGTCCTGTGCCCCTCTGGCCTCTAGATACTCAACAATTCTTTCCTTCGAAGTGATTCCATCATTTTCCCTACCACTGAGGTTAAACTAACAGGTCTGTAGTTTCCTGCTTCTGCCTTGCTCCCACTTTTGTGAAGGGAATCACATCTGCCCTCCTCCAGTCCTTGGGTACCACCCCATCCTCCCATGATTTGTTAAACAGGGTAGTCAGTGGTGTCACTAATTCCACCCTTAGTTCTTTTAGAATTCTGGGATGAATCAGGCCCCATTGCTTTGTCCACCTTCAGTTTTAAGAGTTCTTTCAGAACCCTTTCTTCTGTAAATGGGCTGGTATCAACTTCTGTATCCAGAGTGTTTCTACTGTTTGTTTTAGGTACCTCCCCCTCTTCCTTTGTAAATACTGAGCAAAAACATTTGTTTAGTATCTCTGCCTTTTCACAGTCACCCTCTGACCACCCTCCCCCTTTATTAAGCCTCACTATCCCTCCTTGGTCTTCCTTCACTCCCTGATGTACCTATAAAAGGTTTTAACCCCCTTCCTAACTGAGTTGGCTATCTTTTCCTCAGTTTGCACCTTTGCTGTTCTGACTGCCTTCCCAGCTTCCTTTTGCTTTAACTGATACAGTTCTCTGTCCTGCTCCTTCTGTGACTCCTTGTACTTCCTGAAAGCTTTCTTTTTCTCTTGAACCTTCACTGCCACTTCCTTTGAGAACCATAGTGGTTTCTTACATCATTTAGTTTTATTTATTTGCTTCACACAAAGGTTAGTTCCCTCTGTGATGGCAGTTTTTTTTATTCCCCATTGTTCTTCCACCCCTCCTTCCTGCCCATTTGCTAGTGCATTCCTTAGGCAGTCACCCATTTTGGCAAAGTTAGCCCTCCTGAAGTCCAGTACCTTTGCCTTTGTATGGCTTGACTCTTTTGCTGTGTTTATTGTGAACCATACTGTTCGATGGTCGCTAGTTCCCAGATGGCTACCCACTTCTACATCTGTGATCCTCCTCATCTCCATTTGAGAGAACCAGGTCTAAGATTGCTCCCTCTTGAGGGGCTCCAATACTAGTTGTCTAAGGCATGCCCCCTGTAGGGCATCTAGAATAACCCCACTCTTCGAAGTGGCTGCTGCAACTGCACTCCAGTTAACATCTGGCATATTCAGATCACCATCAGAATATCTCCTTTTTCTGCCTTACTAAGTATACTTTCTATCATTTGCTTGTCCATTTCCTCCCCTGAGAAGAGTCTGTATCTAACCCTGTGTGGATTGTGGTGCCATTACGGTCTCAAATTTACCCACAGTGCTTCTTCTCCTCCCTGTTTTCCCTTTTTGTTCTGCTGCTTTGATTCCTTCCCTTATGTAAAGAGCTACTTCTCCTCCTCTATTACCCTCTCTGTCCCTCCTGTAGATAGTGTATACTGGTATGTTTACGTCCCAGTCATGGTTTTGCGTGAACCATGTTTCTGTGACTGCCACGATAGCCAGATGTTCCTCCTCCATCAAGGCCACTAATTCAGGAAGCTTGTTGCTCAGACTACGGGCATCGGAACTCATCGCTCTCCATTTTTTGATGGCTTTACCTTCTTTTGCAGCATCCCCCACTGACCTTTCTACCTCGGACTTTTTCTCATTTAGTACCCTGTTTTGAAGGGAGAGGCTGGGATTTTCCTGGTGCTTATCAGTGCCTCCCCCCTTGACTAGTTTAAAAGCTTGCCAATGAAGCATTTAAACCGATTGCTCAAAAGACTTGTTCCCTTCCTGGACAGATGCAGACCATCCTGCCAGTATAGGCTGGTGTCCCTCTAGGTGGAACCCCAGTCACCAATGAAGCCAAACCCCTGTGTTCCACACCATTTTTTCAACCATTCATTAAACTGCATGGGGCAAAGTACCCTTGCCTCACTCATGCCATTGACAGGCAGCACCTCTGAGAAGGATACTGTGTGTGCTACTTGTCTTAGGCCCTTCCCCAGTTCTACAAAGTCGTTCTGCACTGCTCTACTCTCATGTTGAGCCAAGTCATTTGTCCCTAGGTGGGCAATGACGTCCAGCTCAGACTCCCGTGCAGCTGTTCT
Organism: Neoceratodus forsteri; assembly: GCA_016271365.2. Lineage (NCBI taxonomy): Eukaryota > Metazoa > Chordata > Ceratodontiformes > Ceratodontidae > Neoceratodus > Neoceratodus forsteri. Next base: position 995,958,979 of record CM057458.1, on the reverse strand, counting down.
CGTGATCCTGAGGATGCGCTTCCTGTCCCTCCAAGCCATGGCACCAGGCAGGCACCTTACTTCAGTTTTCCCTGCTCCACCCAGTTCTATCCTCCTAATAATTGAGTCCCCCACCAGGAGCTGCTTCCTTTCCTTGTGGTGTCCTCTGCCTCCTTCCTGTGGGCCTCCCTTGTGACAGGTGTCCTCATCCTCCTTAATCTCCTCTGTGGGTGGATCCATAGGGGAGCTGTGCTCCCCCAGAATGGTGTATGGATTGTGGAGTGGAACAACTGACTGGGTGTGCCTCTGTTCCACCATCCTCACCCTCCCTGAGCCCACTGTGGTCCAACTGCTGTGCTTTCTTTGCAATCTCTGAGGCAGTGGTGGTGGCTCTGGTGCTCACATCTTTATTTGTACAACTTTTGTCTATAATAGTGTCAAATAATTTGCTTGAGTATTCCTGACTACTATCAAGGAACCTACAGCAGGTACAGTACTCACAAGGACCAGTTTTGTTTTGGTTGTTATTTCTATCCATAAATTGTCACTTTGTAGCCTGCCTGCTTCTTCAAAAAAACATAGAAACATAGAATCTGATGGCATATAAGGCCGCTTGGCTCACCCAGTCTGCCCATTTTCTTAACCTTCATTTTTGCTGCAGAATCTACTTGATCTACTGCACTTTTTCCTCCTCCTCTTCCTTACCTCTACTATTATCTATTGCCTATCCCAGGCATTTTTGAACCCCATCATTGTTTTCACCCCCACTACCTCTGCTGGAAGGCTGTTCCAGGAATCCACCACTCTTTCTGTGAAGAAATACTTCCTCACATGTCTCTTTAATTTACCCCCTCCCAGTTTCATAGCATGTCCCCTTGTTCGAGCAACTTTGTTTCTGAAAAATATTCCCTTCCTGTACCTTATTCCTCCCATGAGGTATTTAAAGGTCCCTATCATATCGCCTTTCCCCTTACAGGGTGTATGTATTGAGCTCTTGTAGCCTGACCTTGTAGGGCCTGCACCATTTTGGTTGCCCTCCTCTGAGCTGCCTCCACTCTATGTCCATCCTGAGATGTAGTCTCCAGAACTGGACACAGTACTCAAGGTGGGGTATTGCCAGTGATCCAAACGGGCAATACCACCTCTCACCTTCTTCTGGTAATGCCCTTTCCTATACACCCCAGCATCCCACTAGCCCTCCCAACTGCCTTGTCATACTACCTGGCCTCCTTTAGGTCATCCGATATGATTACTCCAGGGTCTTTTTCCTGCTTGGTTGTTGTGAGTAACACTCCACCTATTTTGCACTCTGCCCCTGGGTTTCTGTGCCCCAAGTGCATTATTTAGCATTTCTTTGCATTAAAACCCAGCTGCCATGCCCTTGACCATTATTCTAGTTTTACAGATCTCTGACCATCTGTTCAACCCCCCCCCTCAAGTGTTCACCTGGTTGCAGATCTTGGTGACATCACAAAGAAGCAGACCATCCCTTCCAGGTCCTCTGCTATGCCACTTATAAAGACATTAAAGAGGACCGGTCTCAATACTGAACCCTAAGGTATCCCTCTGGTCACCTTCCCTTTTTTGGAGCAAAATCCATTTACCACTACTCTCTGTCTTCTATCCCCTAACCAGTTTCTTACCCAGGTTACCACCTTGTTGCCCACCTCCAAGCTGCCTAGCTGCTTACCAGTCTCTTATGTGGAATGGTGTCGAAAGCCTTACTGAAATCCAGGTAGGCCAAGTCCACCGCTCTTCCCTGATCTAATTCCTTGGCACCCAGTCAAAGAAATCTATCAAATTTGTTTGACATGACCTCCCCCCTGTGAATCCATGCTCCTTCAGATCCTGTAACCTGCAGGACTGAAGATATTCCAGTCTTTTTCTTTAGTAGTATTTTCAATTACTTACCCACCACTGATGTCAGGCTGGCAGGCCTACAATTTCCTGCCTCTTCCCTGCTACCACTTTTGTGAAGTGGGACTACATCTACCCTTCCCCAGTCCTCCAACCAGGACCACTCTGGTCTCCAGTGATCTATTTAATGGGAGTGTCAGAGATGCAATTACAGTAGTACCTCTTTGAGCTCCCTCAGCACCCTGGGATGCACCCTGCCTGGCACCACAGCTTTGTCCACTTTCAGTTTAGTGAGTGCTTTCAGGACTCTCTCCTCAGAAAAATTACCATGTCCTCTTCTCTCCCATCAAAGCTCCTAATGCTATTTTGTGGTCACTCTGCTTCCTCTTCCACTGTGAATACAACAGAAGTATTTGCTCAAGATGTTTGCCTTTTCTTGGTCCCTCTCCATACAGTACCCCCTCCCCCACTCCTTTTTCAACCTTACAGTCCCTCCCTTTATATTCCTTTTTTCACATCTAAAATATGTTTTTCATCTTTTGATCCTGCTTGACCTATCTTTTCTTCAGTTGGTGTCTTTGCACTCATTACTGCTTTTACCGCTTCCCTCTGCTTTTCCTGATACACCTCCATATCCTCTTCCTTCTGCATCTCCTTATACCTTCTGAATGCAACCCTTTTAGCCTTTCTCTTTTCTGCCACCTCTTTTGAGAACCACAGCAGTCTCCCCTTCATTTTGCTTTTGTTCACTTACTTGACAGAGGTTTGTTGCCTTCACAATACCCTGTTTTAGTTTGGCCCACTGTTCCTCTACCACCACCACCCTCCCAGTCATTCCCCCTGCCAGGTCATTCCTGAGACATTCATCCATCTTTATAAAATCTGCCCTTCTGAAGTCCAGGACTCTTGCTAGTGTATGGTTTGTTTCCACAGCAGTCCTTATATTGAACGACACTGTACAATGACCACTGGTCCCCAGGTGACTTCCCACCCTGATGTCTGCAATGCTGTCCCTGTTTGTGAGAATCAGGTCCAGTACTGCTCCATCATGAGAGGGTTCAACGACTGGTTGCCTGAGGAATGCCCCCCTGCAGAGAGTATAGGAGGTCTTTGTTTCTAGCCGACACTGCAGTTAGGAGGCTCCAGTCTACATCCAGTAGATTGAAGTCCCCTGCTAGCAGCACCTCCCTTTTTTCAGATATTTTGCCAGTTGCTTCTGGCATTTCCTTATCTAACACCTCCTCCTGTGCTGGAGGTCAGTAGATCATGCCCGTATGACTAGTGACTCTGTTCCCTGACTCCAGAAAGACCCACAGTAAACTCAGCCCCCCCAAATTCCCTGCATCTCCATCCCTTTTATGTTTCCTTCATGTAAGGCACCACACCCCTACCTTTCCTTCCCACTCTGTCCTTTCTGAATAGCATAAAGCTTAGTATGGTCCCAGTCATGGTTGTCAGTGCACCTTGACTCGGTAATGGCCACAATGCCTGATTTATTGCCTTTGTAACATTACTGTTGTTTTTCATTTTTGTCTGTGCTGTATGCCTCCTTTTAAACCTGTAGTCAAAATTTCCATTGTTATGCGATTATCTCTTCATGTAATAGTTAGTACTCATGTAAATTCTCCTTGTAGCTTTGTATAACTGTGTCTGTACTCTCCCGGGTCGTGCCTGAAAATGGTCTTTCTGGCTAGTGCACCTACCCGGTAAACAAAAACCAAATAAATAAATAAAAAATATCCAGGCTGGCCTCTGCCATGATGGCCTCCAGGTCTGGGATCTTATTTCTCAGACTTCAAGCATTAGCACACATGGCCTTCCAGATTTTGTTAGCTCTTTTGCTTGTTGCTCTCCCCTTTTTTTTTGTTTTTCTCTTCCTCCTTCACCCTTCTCTTTTGAATTCTTCTCCCCCCTCCCTTTCCTATCACCCAGCTTCTTTGATTAACTTGCACCCTGGGGGGACTCTCTACCTTTGGGATCTCCCTACTCTCTATCTCAGCCTGTGGGGGGATGGGGGTTCTGCATTCCTGATTTCTACCATCACACCCCTTGGCTAGTTTAACTGTTCATCAAAGTAACACTTAAACTGTCCACTGAGGACTGTGGTTCTCCTCAGGGATAGATGCAGGCCATCACCTCTGAATAGGGCCATATCCTCCCAGGTGGGCCCCCAGTCCCCAATGTAGCTGTACCCCTCCTCTCTACACCATTCCTTCAACCATGAGTTGAAAGTCATGGTGTGGAGATCCCTCTCTTTCCCCAGTCATAGACAGGGAGCATGGCCACAAAAGCTACTGAGTGTGCTACCTGTCTAAAACCATTTCCCAGTCCCCTAAACTCCCCTTGCACAATCCCAGCCCGATTCCTATCCTGGTCATTTGTCCACAGGTGGACAAAGACATCCAGCTCCCTCTTCTTTCCTGCTGCCCTAGTGATTCATAGGATACACTTCCCATTCATCCGAGCTGTGGTGCAATGCAGGCACCAGATTTCCTTCTCTGGCACCTTTCCTATTCCCAACTCTGTCCCCTGACAACTGAGTCTCCCTACTAGAAGTTGCTTCCTCCTCCTCCTCAGGGGTTCTCTTCCCCATCCTTAGTGTCTCCTCTATTGAAGTCCCCCACATCCTCCCTGATCACTATTATGGGTGACTCATTCTGGCAGTCCCACCCCACCAGAGTGGCACAGGTATTTTGTAGTCATTTCTTTCTATACCCATCCAATCCTTTCACCAGGTCTCTGTGATCAAGATTATATCATAATAGTGTTCATTGAGTCTTATTTGTAAATCATCCATGCTATCGTTCAGGATCCTAGCATTTAAAGCAAATATTCTTAATTTCTTGATATTTCATTTCTGTTGTTAGGTAAAGGCTGTTACCCTTGAAGATCCTCCTGTCCCATTCTGAGTCATTGTTACTGCAGTTTATGTTTTCAGCAGGTTTAGGTCTGAGTCATACACTGTATGTAGTGTTATTTTTATGAGTGTGAAGTTTTAACTTAGTTTATTCAGTGTGCAGGGCAAGCGAGGTACTGTTTTTGTTACTTTAAGGACATTTTGTGTGTATGTAATGCTAAAGGTTTCACTAAATTTGTTTTGTAATGTGAAAGGGGGCTGTCATGTAATTATGTTTGGTTTGTACTATGACTTTAGGGGGGACTACATGTATTGTGATCTGCATTGTTTTTCAATAACATCCATGAGTAATGAGTCAAACCCCATTAACCCACTCTCACGGGACTGGGTTTTGACCAATCCAGAATCAAAATTATCCAGACCTTATTATATAAAGCATAGTAGTGTACCTTCAGAGGCAGTGAGCTGCTATATTATACAGATCCTATAGTACAGTGTGCACCAAGAATAAACTATCTGTCCTTCACTTTCTCAAGTCCCAATACTGACTCGCATTGCATCACACAGATAATTTAGTACAGTGTATACCAAATATACTGCACAGTGTCTCTTCTGCACTATCAGATGCACACATTGTCATAATGAATTTGTACTACAGTTTTACTGTAGTCTATTAGGGTAGAAGTAGGCCAAGAGATCCATTGTGACTGTCCTCCCACTGCTCAATGGAAGTAAGCATTGATCTCAGTGGATATATATTTGTCAGCTCCTTCTTAAAAGACAATTTAGCTTTACAATTTTCAACATATTCACACAATTAATTACAGGTATTCACCACCAACTGAGAAAACCAGTTCTGAAGTTATTTTTTTAATTGTCTGTTGTGGCTTCTGAGCTGCTAATTTAAGGTTGAATGTTCAAGATTTATTAAAGAAACAAGACCACTTTCTCTGGATATATCGCATAAACATAGGAGTTTGCCTCTGACCCTTCTCTTCTCCAAAATGTGCATATTTAATGTGTCTTTTTCCTTCTAAGTAGGTTTTGTATTTCTCAAATTGATTTAGTAAATCTTCTCTGGACTCTTTCAGCTTAATGTAACACCTAAAGTGAGGATCCCAGAACTGTCAGGCATAATCAAAATGTGGGCTGACATATGATCTGTGCATTCCCCCAGCAAATGTGCTTATATTTTGTAGTGACAGTGGGACTTACATTGCACATAATTTTATTAGCCTATGACATTACAATCAATCACTGTTTATAATGTTTTAGATCTTTGTTAGCTATTAAACTGCAATCCTTTCAGCTTCCTCAGTCTCAATTTCAATGCCATTCTGATGGTACGTAGAACCTGTTATTATGCCCCATGTGTGGTACAGAACATTAGGTTTAATTAATCTCCATACTGAGGATTTCTCTCGGGTAGCTAATCTATTTTGGACATTCTGAATTTGGATAGTGCTTAAGTGGTTTGCTCAGCCTTTCAGTTTTGGTGTCATCTGCATACTGGATCAACTAGCTTTGTATCCCATCATTCATAGCAGTAATAATCAGACACCATATCTAAATGTACCATATGCAAATCTGTTGAAGACACTAGCACTTCTAGTCACATCCTAAGTACAGTGTGTGACTAACAAAATGCTTAAACATCCCAAGGAAAATAATAGACAGTGAAATTCTCCTTCTAGCTCTTGAATATGGGATTTACTGTATATTCATTCCTATATAACATTACTGATTTGGTTCTCAACAAATTTACAATTAGAGATGGGTGAAGTCCACAAAACTCACTCTGAGAATTAATTTGCAAAGTTTTCTGAATTTGTGAAGTGCAAATTAATGAAATTTGTGGATCGTGAAGTGCAGACATTCACCATGAAGAGAGGAATTTCACCCATGAATTCTACACTTCATGGGTGAAATTCTGTACTTCGTGTCAAAAGCTTCCTGATTCAGGTGAAGTTGAAGTTTCCCAGGTGTTGGGAAGCTTTGTGAAGTGCAAATTTTTGGCACTTCACCCAAACTTTTCCCACAAAGTTTTACTTCGCAACATCTCTATTTACAATTATGTATCCTGGTTTGTTTTTTGAGTTGAATAGTTATAACTTTGAGTTTTGAATTCTGTGGATATGTTAATTCTCATACTGTATGTTTCCTCTGAAATTCAATGTGCCAATACCTAAGAGGAACAACCTTGTGTTTTACATTTTTTAATATAATTAGAAATCTGGGCAACACAGAAGTATACTCAATACCCCTTTTGTATTGTTTTGTGTGTTTATCTTGAAATAATTTTATTTGTTCCTTCTTTAGGGTTCCTTGTTAATACTACAGTACATTTTCCAATCAGATATCCATTTTATAATAACTGGTAACAATTGATTATGCATCCAAATCTGAGACTGTCAAATGGCATTATACACAATTGTGTCTAACAGGAGGTGTACAATGGAGTTAATGTGACAAAGCTACCAATCACAAACAGCTATATCACACATTTGACAGTCTCAAGCACTTTCTCACACAGAGTATTTAAAACTGTTTCTTACACCCTCCCATCCAGCTCATCAGATTTGTCACAAAAACTGTACACCACAGCCATTCACCTGTGAAAATCAGTATTCACTGTTTTCCTGCATTGATAAACCATTGTTTTGTGCCAATAAACCTAACCTATGTTGATACTTACATTTTTGTTCCTAAAGTTAGTAATAAAATCCTCAACTTGGCAAAGAAAGAGAAAGCACCACTTCATAATATATATTTTTTTAAGAAGAGGCTTTTCTGAATGTACCAATTCTTACAAATGTGTTCTCATCAAAATTGTCCCCAGATGACAGCAGGACCAACCAACAAAAGATCAAACTTACATAAACTATAACATACTGCAGGCTACTGAATCCCCAACTGTTGCAGCCCTGCTCTGATGTCAGTAGCAGAGCATTCTGGGATTTGTAGTTACTGAAAAAACATCACCCTGGAAGTATGCAAAATGAGTCTGATACAATCTACTATGCTATCGTACACAGTCTTAAAAAAAAGTCTAGCCAGAACCAATATGGCTGCAAAATGATATCATTGAGGGTAGTGATTAATGGACATTAATCAGCAGCTTACATTTGTGAGACTCTAGCTCCTCCATCCAGATTGTATTTCCTCTTCACAAACTAGTGGTATTATAAAGGTATGAGATTTTCATCATGTGACTGATTTGCACATTTTAACCTTTTTCCCCCTTTTATAAAAAATAAGGTACTAACAAGTGTGAACAGTAGCATGCTTACTGCAGTTCTTAAAGGAAAACTTTTGTGCTCTTTATTCATTAATGGTTGCCAATGCTGTCACTTAGCCCCTTAGTGTTCACTGAAATGGATTAAAAAAAATAGTTTTTAAACAATTATAGAATATTTTGTCATGAAGTGAGTGTAAATGCATGGCATGGAATGGAAATGTATGATATACTGTAGTTGTTTCATGCAGTAGTTTTGTAACTATCTCATTTTGTGGTTAATATCAATACTGCTAAGTTTGCATTCCAGTAAAAAAGATTTACCAGGCACAAAGTGGAAAAAAGTAATGGATGTTTCCCTGCTTTAAATTCAGAGTGGGAGGTCTAGGAGGTCAGAGGAGGAGGACTGGTATGCTCGTGTGTTTTAGAAAAAACTTCTCACTTGACAGAATTATCATCCTGGAATTTAAGCAACCCCGGTTACACCATACAGTTATATCTTGTCTGATATTGACCACCAAATGAGATATTTACAAAAGCAGTGAAGAAACAACTGTATCACACATTTCCATTCTGTGCCATGAACTACACTCGCCCCATGACAGAATGTTCTATAATTCTTTAAAAAATATTTTCTAAATCTATTTCAGTGAACTTCACTAAGGGGCACTGTGACTGCACTGGCTACAGTAAACTAATAACAGTGCAAAAGTTCTCCTTTAAGAACTGCGGTAACAGGGTCCACAGAACCAAATTAAAAAAAGGAGATGGGGATAATTCAGCAAGGACATGGAGTCAAATTATCAGTATACTGGGTACTGCGATTTTGTAAAAATAGTTTAAAAAAGAAGGTACTAACAAGTGTGGACAGAGACCCTGTTAGTGCAGTTCTTAAAGGAAAACCTTTACGCTCTTTATATGTTTATGGTTGCCAGTGCTGTCACCTTGCCTCTTAGTGTTCACTGAAATGGATTTAGAAAACACATCTTACAATTATAGAACATTTTGTCATGGGGCAAGTGCAAATGCATTGCACAGAATAGAAATGTGTGATGTACTGTAGTTGTTTCTTGCACTACGGTAAACGAATGCTGGACTACATCAGTCCATGGTAGCAAAGCAAGGCTAAAACACAGTGTGTGGTGTGTGTGTGTGTGTGTGTGTATGTGTGTGTAAATGTTAAAACCTAGGAGGAAACAACATGGCAGTGATTGATTGAGAAAAGCACTGTTAACCCTTACTCCCTAAAGACAGAACTGGGATTTATGTAAAGGAATTCTGGACTAATGACTGATATGTGACTCTGGTCTTTCCTGCAATAAACTTGAACTTGAACTTGGTAAAGTCCAGCAGGAGAGATTTCGCAACTGCAAAGGAAATACACTTTGTTTTTTCTTGTTGTTTGGGAAGGGATTTTTTTATATGGCATAGTTATAATAATAATAATAATAATACATTTATTTGATATAACGCCTTTCAAGCATCAAGGCGCTGCACAATCAGGTAAAACAGAACACACTAAATGCAAATAAAATCAGTTTAATTTAGGGTAAGTTTTTCTCCACAAAAACATCTTTAGTGCCTGCTTAAAGCACCCCGCAGTCCTGAAATCCTGAAGCTGATGGGGCAGAGAATTCCAGAGGGTAGGTGCCACAAACCCAAAGGCACGTGCACCAGATGACTTCAAACTTGCCCTCAGAATCTCCAGCAACCCCTCGTCAGTTGAGCAGAGCTGTCGCATAGGGGTGTAAGTAACCAGGAGCTCTTTCAAGTAGCCAGGACCCTGTCTGTGTAGGGCTTTGTAAGTCAATAGACCTGCCTTAAAGGTAATCTGCCACTGAATAGGCAGCTAGTGCAGATCGCGCAGCACAAGGGTAATATGTGTTCTCATAGAAACCCTAGTCAACAAACATGCTGCAGCATTCTGCACTAGCTACAAGTGGTGGATATCAACCCCAGGAAACCCTAGGTAATGAGAGTTGCAGTAGTCAAGGTGTGATGTCACAAAAGCATGGACCAAGACAGGCAGGTTGCTGGATGGAACAAGGTGCTTGATCCTAGCAATGTTCCTAAGATGGTAAAAGGCCAACTTGATGACTGCCAACACCTGATGATGGAGGATCAGGCCATCATAAAGTACCACTCTGAGGTCACGCACCCGTTCAGAGGTGAGAATCTGAGCCTCCCCAGGACTAAACCAGAGGGGAGCTCAGTCCTCAACCCCTCTGTCCTATGACCTGGGTCCACTGCCAAAACCTCAGTTTTTTATGGGTTCAACTTTAAGCTGCTGGCACTCATCCAGTCTTGGATTTCTATGAAGCAGCTGTTCAGAACTGAGATAGCACTAACCTGGTTGGGGCCAAAAGAGAGATAGAGCTGGGTGTCATCAGTATAGCAATGAAACCTCAGCCCATACCATCTTACAATGTCTCTGAGGGGCAGCATATACACTGCAAATAACATGAGTGACAGCACCGAGCCCTGAGGAACCCCGCAAGGCAGAGAGAAAGCCTCAGAAGAAAAAATACCTGAGACAGCCCTCTGCATTCTACCAGCGAGGAAAGATGAAAACCATCTGAGTACTGCCCTGGACAGCCCACAGATGGTCCTCAAGTGCTCAGGCAGAACCCCATGATCCACAGTATCAAAAGCTGATGATAAATCCAGGAGAACCAAGATAGAATGGTTTCTCTGATCTTTCACCATCAGATCATTGAGCACCTGAACCAGAGCAGTCTCAGTACTATATCTCTTATGAAAACCTGTTTGGAGAGGTTCGTATAAATTATGGATGGTTAAATGGTTCTCCAGTTGAGCTGCCACAACTTTCTCAATAACCTTCCCCACAAAAGGAAGGTAAGAGAAAGGCCTGTAGTTTGCTAAGTTCTCTGGGTCTAAGGAAGCTTTCTTCAGGAGGGGTGTCACCACCCCCACCTTCAGGGAGCTAGGAAACTCACCCAAGTCCAAACAGCACCGGAAGATCCGAGCTAAGACTGGGCCTATGATGTCACTACAACCCAAAATCAGGGAAGTAGGGCCCAGATCTAAACTACAGCAAGTGGGACACATCCCCTGGATAATCCTCATAATATCCACAAACTCTGGCAGATCAAAGCTACTCCAGAAAACTTCGGGTTCTGTGACAGGACACCGACCAACAGCATCCCCCCAAGAATGAAGTTGGCAGCACTCCTGCCTGATGTCAGCCACCTTATTCGCAAAGAAGTGGGCGATCTCATCACACTCATTTTATGAAAAGAGTTGATGGAACTGCTGACAGGCTGGGTTATCAGACGTAGGAGACTGTGCTGCATGTCCAACATGTGCTTCGGTGGGAAAGAATGCTTTGAAGAAATGCTCAGCCCCTTTTTGAAGCAAGATGACTGCAGGACTCTGCCCACTGAAGCCATAAAAATGTTTTTGCACACAAAGTGGAAATTGGGCACACTTCACACTTGAGTGTGGGGTCTTGGTGCTTACTGTTCCCCTTTAAGGTATACAGTAGTATGCTGGAATTAGGAGTGTTTAAATTTCAGGGCCACTATTTGATGTGTTTCATTAAATTTGTTGATTTTGAGGAGATCACATAATGCCTCAAGCTGTGTAGATGCTTCTCTCAAGCGCTCCCACTATCCCTCCTTTAACCCTTCATCTAAACTTTATACAGTAGTTCAAACTACTCACTTTTACAATTTATTGAAGTGCTGCAATTACAGACTGTGATAATCTGAAAGAATATGGGGGCTTTGCATAAGTTATGGAGGCACAAATGCGAGCTGCTCCACCGCATCACACACCACCAGCTATGCCTGAGAAAACTGCCAAAAAGGTAAAGGCCCAATCTACGTCGACAAATAAGAGACTCACTACAACTACTGAACTGACTCCTCTATCTCTGGAGTGGTTCTTAGAAGAATTCTGAGCCTTCCGAGATGAGGTCTGTTCCTTAACCGAGGAAGTCAAAGCGATAACTGGTAAATTGGAGGACTTAGCCCAATGCACAGGAGATTGCAAGGTACACCTGATTTCTGTGGAAAAAAAGCTGGAGAAAGTTGACCCAGCTATGGCAATTGTCAGACAATGAGTGATAAAGCTAGAAGCCAAGGTCAAAGACCTCGAAAGGAGGAGTCGCCACAATAATGTTGTGGTTCTTGGCCTACCGAAGAGGGAAGAGGGATCCAATGCAGTAGTATTTGCACAAAAATTAATGCAGAAAATAGTAGGCCTCTCTCCCCTTTGGCTCAAGTACATCGTGGAGCAGGCTAATAGAGCCCTATGGCCCATGCCACCAACAGAGGTGCCCCAGGACTTTCATCTTCAAGTTCTTAAATTTTCAAGAGCGTTAGCATCTGCTGGTTAAAGTCAAGGAACTGAAAGAAGCACTTTGGGAGGGATCCCCAATCTGTATCACTCAAGATTTCCCCCAGACTGTAAGGCAGAAGAGATCTGAATACCACAGTGTGGTGATTAAGCTGCTCGCAGCAAACATCCATTTCAGATGTTATACCCAGTGAATCTGCAAGTTTCCATCAATAAGAAATGGCTCCCTTTAGAAGATCCAAAATTGGCAGAGCTCAAGTTGAAGAAATTGCTCCCAAACCTCTTCAAGAATTGGTGAAAGGTGAATAGAGACTGTCAAGGGATTACAATATTAAAAGTGCCCTGTTACAACACAGAGAATGTTTGAATAATCCTGAAATGAAATCTCAAGATCAATCAAGAATGAAGATAGTGTCTCTGCAGTCAAGATGGAATTAGTTTAAAGTTTCCCTTGCTTTTCTGGACAGGCTCGCTCATGGAGGGCCAAGCCCACTAGTATGACGGCAATACTGTAGGGAGTGGGACATTTTTAATTTAAAGTCTTATTTTTTGCACAGCAAGCTTAACTTTTCAGCATGGCTGGGACTTTATTAATTTCAATCCGTGGAGTGTTGTTGTGGGAGCTGAGTGATATGATGATGCTGTGGATTATTACGTGGAACGAGAGCCAGAGATCTTCCTCATTGTACTGATATTGGGGAAGCTGCTTCTTTTTTTTTTTAATGTGCAGCATGTCAAAAATGCTACTCCCAAATCTATTCTGAGATAGGTGAGGCCTTAAGTGGTTGTGAAACAGAGTGTTCACCGGGACTGTTGCTTCTACAGTATGGAAGAGGTCGGCAAGTATGGGGGTTCAATTCCATGATGCACTCAGAAGGCAGTGCATACAGAAATGTTCCTCAAGACATTTAAAGAGACAAAATAACTGTTTGGTTCAAAGGGTACCCTGTGCTTTTTATTTTGGGGAGAGTTTATCCCATGTGCCAAGTCTTAGTTCTAAACTGGGATCACTGTAGGCCCAAAGCATTGTTTCCAACTTGTCTCACACTCACATATTTAGGGAGGTGGCCTGACCCTGTTGCAAGGAGCTCCTAAGGATTTTGAGATTTATGGCAGCAGTTATGGGCTCTTTTGTTAATTTCCTCCTTCTTTTAGGTATAGAACCTTAGAATGGTGTAATTTAGTGCCAGATCTCATATTGGAGGCTATATATACTTTTGAGAGAATATGTTAGGAATGTTTAATATTAGGAAGTGCATAGACCTTCCCTGCACTACTACTGCCTGGTTACAATGGGCAGGAAGGTAGGTAATGAGAGTATTTCTGGATCAGGTAATAAATAGCAAAATGTACAACATAAGTAGCTAGGAGGGTGGAGGAGGGGATCGGGGGAGAGTGGGGTAATGACACAGTAGAGGGAATCATGCACTGTAAAGTTGAAGGGAGGGAGGTGGGAGATCATTCTTTTGGATTCTGGGGACAATCTGGGTATGCAATTCAGCAAATAACAGATGAACAGATTAGGAGGGAGGAAGGTATAAGCCATTGTTTGTTTTGGGGTTGGGAAGGATGGGCTTTATACAACGGGAATGGGGGAGATGGGAGGGTCATTTTGGCACAAGGTATTGTGTGTTTAGTCTATATCAAGGTGTACAAACTCAAATGGCTTTAATATTTATCTATGCTCTAAATGGCAGGGACCAATACATTTGTATCATGGAATGTGAGGGGGCTTCTCTCTAAAATAAAAAGATATCAAGTGTTGAAGCACATCAGCCTGCTCAGAGGAGGCCTTACATTTCTTCAGGAGACACACCTTTTGGAATCAGAAGGGACCCTCCTGAGGAGACAGTATGTAGGTCAGTTTTTCAGTGCAGGGGATAGCACTCAGAGTCGAGGGGTGGCTATTTTAGTGTCCAGGAGTATTCCCTTCAAATCTGAGCAGATTGTTAGAGACTCACAGGGGCATTATATAATCATAAAAGGTACGCTGGAGAGAACTTCTATAGTTTTGGGATGTGTATATGGCCCAATAATGACTCCCCATTATTCTTTACTGATGTGATGCTGGTATTGGCTCCATTTGCTATAACTCCATGTATTATAGGAGGGGATTGAAATCTACCCTTTTCCTCAGATTTAGATAAATCAGACCCCAAAAGAAACAGCTTATCTCCAGCGCAACGGACTATCAGAGAGATGGTAGCTCATTTCGGATTAGCTGATCCCTGGAGGATATTGTACCCCACCTTAAAAGAATTTACTTTTAGGTCCAGTGTGCACAATTCCTCCTCCCAGATAGACTATTTTTCTAATTAGTCAGTCCCTTTTGTGAGGGATTGTGTTGGATGAGATAACTCCTGGTGTAATCTCTGACCATTCGGCAGTAGTTTGTGATCTGTATCTGTCACCGAGTACGATGCATGATTCAGTGTGGAAGCTGAATAACCAACTCCTTAAGGAGCCCCAAATAGTAGATCTTATTAATGAGGAAATTGGGGAATTTACTAGTCTGAACCTAAATTCTACAACCCAACCACATCTTGAGTGGGTAGCTTTAAAATGTGTCTTACGGGGAATGTTTACTAAGGTGACATCTCGTAGGAAGAAAGAAAGGGACCAGAAAGCTCTCTCCCTACTCTCTAGAATTCACACTTTAGAAGCCTCACAGTCCTGTGTCAATGCCCAGATGGATACGGAGTTACTGGTGGGATTAAGGGACCAATATAGCTCCCTTCTCATGGAAAAGACCAAATATGCCATTTTGCAATCAGAAGTAACTTATATTGACCAAGGGTAGAAGGCAAGTCATCTTTTAGCTCTCAGATTAAAAAAAGCAGAATCTTTCCACATAGTCCAGAGTATCATATCCCAACAGATGGGGGAATGCTACCTTTTACCTGAGAAATCACTGTTGAATTTGCAGATTTTTATAAAGCTCTTTATAAGCCAATGATGAATAGGCCCACTCCTGAAGTTGTGAAGCAATACCTTCAACCACTGGCCCTCCCGACACTTACCCTAATCCAACAGGAGTTTCTAGTGGCCCCCATTATAGAAAAGGAAATTTTATTAGCCATATCTTCACTAAACGGCGGATAAAGCCCCAGGCCTGGATGGGTATTCTCCCAACTTTTACAAAGTTTTTAGTAAACTAATAGCTCCCTGGTTAGGCCATTTATTTGATTGGATGTTAGGGAGGGAACCTGTTAGATAGTTCCCTGCTGGAGGCCATTATTGTGGTAATACATAAGCCTGGGAAAGATCCAGAACTGACAAGTAGTTACCGTCCGATTTCATTATTGAATTGTGATATTAAAATTTTAGCAAAGCGTCGTGCTACTAGACTTAAAGAGGTCTTCCCTGACATCATTCATCTGGATCAAGTGGGATTTATGCAGGGGCACCAGTCAGAGGACCATTTTCGCGGAAACTGGCACACATCTTCTCCGTGTCCAGGGATCTTGACATGCCAGCTGGTCTCCTGTCTCTAGATGCGGAGAAGACATTCAACCTTGTAGATTGGCAGTTCTTATTTTTTACAATGAGCAAGTTTTGTTTCCCAGCTAAATTTATTGACTGGACTTCTTCCCTTTATCAAAATTCCAAGGCTAGAATATATTGTAATGGGGTCCTCCCCGAAAGGTTCTCCTTATACTCCGGAACTAGACAAGGATGCCCTGCCTCCTCTACTTAAGCTATACACCAAAACAGGGTGTGGGTTATGCTGGGATTTACCTACACCTGGTGTGGTTTGGTCATGAGGCACAGCCAAGTGATTAAATCTGCACCAGAAGTGGGTAAATCCCAGCATAACCCACACCCTGTAGGGGTTTATTGCGATTATACAATCTCTCTTTTTTTTTTGTTGGTTAAAAAAAGTAGAAATTTTTTTTTGACATTTTAAATAAGAATACATGTAAATAAAAATTGCTCCAGAAAAAATAGTGCTGTGTTGCTGGGTAGACTGTGTACTGGAGGTGCTGCCTAGTTCCTAATGTGCCCCTCACACACACACATACACACACACACAAACAATAGTAAGCAGTTAAGTATTATTTTTTTAAAAGCCTGAAATTCATTAGTTTTCTTTTACAGAAACAGCCTTCCCTTAACAAATAACTGTTTAAGAGTAGGAGGAGACATTGTGATTCAAGTGGCGAGGATCTGCCCGGTGGAGTTCAGACTGTTGTCCCGGGATAAATGTCAGTTTTGCCACACAGGGTTTAAGTGAAAATGGGTCGGGAGGTAAATACATTTTTTTCTGTAAGCAGAGAAGCAGAGTACCTGCACTGGGTGGTTGACAAAGTTAGACTGAAGGATTTCAGTGACAATTTGTGGAAGGCTCGGGCGGCTGCAGCACGCTGTCCTGAAATATCAGTTTGCGGTCATAGCGCTGAAGGCACAGGGAGGGTTGTGGTCGATCTAAGTGGTCCCAGTTCAGCTACTTCTTTGTTTTAAACCTCTGCTGAATGCTTAACTGGGCAAAGTCATTCTTTATTAAAAATGAGGGCTACAATTTACAGAGATTATGGCTAAAATGTGGAACCGTGCTAGGCGCATGCCGACGTTCACAGCTCCACTTTTTGGCTGTCATATCTATAAATTATAGTAAGTCCTCTTGTTTAATAAAGAAAGACTTTGCCAATTCAGCATTAACGAACACAAAATATAAGTAGCTGAACTGGGATGGCTGGAGGTGAAGACGAGCCTGTCAGGGTTTAGCGCTACAGCACTGCAGTTTACCGGGTAATGAAAGATGGTGGCTTGAATATTTTTTTGGGGGGGTCAGAATGTTTTTTTGCCTACATGGTTAGATTTCTCTGTCTGTTCTTGTGAAGGGGCTACTGGATCTTTACCCATGGGTTATCATAGGATTTACTCACTGGTAAAGACCCTCAGTAACCAATCAGATTTCTGAAAAAAATTAGTCCATTGTATAATTTTTAATATCTACCTAGAGACACTTTTATTTAGGTTAAGGTCTAATGAGGGTGTGGAAGGAATCTTTATAGGGCAACATGTGTTTAAGTTATCTGCATATGCTGATGATGTGCTTCTTCACTTGCTTCAACCACCCAAATCTTTCCCCATTGCTTTGAGTATCATAGCTCAATTTGGGGCTGTGTTTAATTATAAAATTAACCTAAATAAGACTACTGTTTTTTCCCTCAATCACAGATGTCATAAACAGGATATCTGCACATTGGGGGTACAATGGAGTTTTAAGAGTATAAGATACTTGGCCTTACGTTATCTAGGAATGAGAGTATTATGAAAAAAAATGAATTTTGATTCTTGCTGGAAACTGTTCAACAGGACTTTAATAAGTGGCAATTGCTTCCTATATCCCTGTGGGGGGGAGAATCAGTATAATTAAAATGAATATTTTACCAAAAATATTCTATCCCCTAAACATGCTAAATATATGGTTGCCCCAAGTATGGTTTAAGAAGTTGCATGCCCTCATTACATCCTTTATATGGGGAGGAAAACCATCCTCAATGGGCTTATCTGAAATTGGCAGCATCCACCAAAGTAAGGGGTCTTAAACTCCCTCACTTTGGCATGTATTACTGGGCGAGTCAGGTAAATTAATATTTCAAATGGTTAATACTCTAGGAAGTGATTGCCTCCTGTCCATATATGCCAGAATGGTTAATCTTGTAAAGAAAGATAATTGATAAATTGAATATTGCTAAGGAGGCTCTCTTACATGTTCCTGTCAAAAGTCTCCCCTCTATTTTGAATAATTCACCTATATTACTCTCCATCAGAGCCCATAGCCAACTTTGTGCATTCTTAAAGTATCAGAATGTTAGGAATTTTAGACAGCCAACAGTAGGTAACCCAAATCTCCAAACTGGGGGAAAGACTATTTCCCCACAATGGCTCCCCCTACTCAATAAGGCCAGGGTTGGAGATGTGTTTGCCAAAGGGTTGTGCATGGAATCAGCTACTATTATGGCACTTTATTCTATTAAGAGAAAGCATGTTTTTAAAGTCTGGCAACTCGGGCATCTTCTGATAAAGAAATTCCCTGGGCCAAGAGGCCTGCAAGATAGCTGCACCTGGCTCGACTCATTGACCCTTATAAGTGGGAAATCCCATGCAGTGTCACAAATATATGTTTGTTTGCAAATAAACATGCTAGACACACAATGTGGTGCTCCAAGGTACTGTGATTCTTGCTTCCCAAATTCTCCAGGAAAATGGGAATCCATCCAGTTAGATTTCTTTAAATATGTTTCCCAAGATAGGCTGAAGCTCACACAGTATCGAATATTGAACGATATGTACTGGACTCCCAATACATTAAAAAGAATAAGGAAGTTACCGGATGCTCTGTGTCCTAAGTGCAAAAGTGCTGAAGGGGACCTGGTTCACATATTCTGGGATTGCTCCCAGATTAGGAATCTATGGGAGTTAATTAAGACTAGGGCAGACCCCCTCCTAGGGCTAGATGATTTATTTCCACTGGAGATTTGCCTTTGGGGAGATCTCTCTACAATCCCAGTCAAGATTCATAGATACCATATAGCCAAGTTAACACTTACCCTTAAGAAAATTATTTTACATCACTGGTTGGATGGGCATAATATCACATATGAAGAATGGTTGCGAGACCTATTATTTAATCTCCGCACTGAACAAATGAAAGCTAGCCTTAGTGGCTCTCTTTTTTGCTACAGGAAAATATGGGAGGGCCTCCATACTTTATACCTTCTTCAGACTGGAGCCTCACCGTAGGTATAATTCTGCTTGACAACTGGTCTAATTATACTTATGTTACTGCATTATTGTGGTATGATGTCCATATACAGTCTTTGGATACCATATTTACCATTCACAAGGGGTCAGATGTGCCAAGCTGGGGGTGGATGTGGGAGAGGGGGCTTTAACATGGAGCTGATATTCACTCTTTGTATAACTGTGTCATTGTTACCTGTACCTTCATGTTAAAGCATGTATGTAAAACTCAATAAATATTAAATTAAGAAAAAAAAAGTTGATCTTGTTATGAGTTTTCTTCCACCCCCATAGAAGTTTTGTTATAGGTTTGTATGATTGTTTTGTAGTGGAAGTTCTATACTGTTGTGTTTCAGAACTATCTTTCATTCAGTTTAGCTGTGTACAGTTCTGGGGGTCAGTTACTTTGCTTGACTTGTAGGCATGTTCCTATTATTTTGGTTTTATAGGAAGTTAGACTGTGTGACGTCAGTAGGGGTTAAGGGATGGCTTGTATTTAGAATGACTTTGCAGCCACGTAACAGTGTATGTGTTCCAGAGGTGGATTTTAGTTGGACTGTTCATGACTTGTCATACACTTTTAGGAATCCTAGGTGTTAGTTGGGCTTGCCTATCACCTGATATGATCAATGCATGGGTAGTCTCAGTCTCTCAGTCTCTCTCTCTCTCTCTCTCTCTCTCTCTCTCTCTCTCTCGAAAAGATATGCTGAACTGGTAACAACTCACTTCCAGATCTGTCCTTGGAGAGAGAGAACAGTACATATACAAAGTGCAATGTTAAAAAAATAGAATAATGGGAAATAAGTATACTGAATGAGCAATTACAAGCAGGAATGATACAATACAATAAATTGCAGAAGAGTAATAATGAGAACAAATGCAGTGAGCAACAATGCAATAACAAAAGGTTTGGGGCAGTGGCAGAAAACTAGGGGAGAGGGGGCTGTACCAGTGATAGTGTAGGGTAGGGAGCAGTGGACAAGCTGAGACAATTTTATGATACTGTATTGCAACAACAATTGTTAGCAAGAAGGAACAACAAGCATACATGTAAAATGAATAAACAAACAAGGATAATAGTAAACAAGATAACCCGTCCAAAACAGAAAATAAACCACCCTCGCACCACCACACTCCCTTGAGTACTGCACCCCAAACACTTTACATACAACTAGGGGTTTCAGACCAAACAAGATACGAGGGAATCAGTCTAGCATCAAGTAGAGGGGATCCTCTATACAGCAAGAGTCATCAATATTGGTGATGTTGACAAGAGAAGAATCATCATTTCTGTAGCACTTTTCATACACACATTGTATCCCAAAGTGCTTTACAAGCAATACTACACTGGTAGTGAAATGACTGAATGTGTAGTGGCAGCCATATCACACATCAACACCCACACACAGCCTTGGACAATTGCATGAACTGGTTTTATGGGAAGGAGAATTTATTTATTTTATTTGTAAGTTAAGAAAACACCTTTGAGCAGAACTCATTTACAAAAGTTCCCCATCACATTTACAGTAGCATTAGGACAAAACACAATAGTTCATTGAATACAAAACCCACAGTTTATTGAATATGGCAGCAACTTGTACAATCCTGTTTGTCAGAATGGCCACTGCAAGGAAGAGTTGTCTGATGGGTAGGAAAGGCAAAGGGGAGAGGAAGGGATGTAGAGAGTATCCCCAATGATACCATGCATTTCCTAATGGTGATGAGACACATGCAGGGATTTGTGACCGCAATGGATGCTGGGCAGGGGGACTGACATAGGCAAGAAAAGCAACATGGAACAATCTCCCATCCTCACTACAAGGTAAAGCATGTTTGGTTTGAAACCGTGTTTAAAATCGTTTTTTGGACTAGGTCCCTAGCGGGGTTTAAACACAGTTTCAAACC
Source organism: Neoceratodus forsteri (assembly GCA_016271365.2). Taxonomy (NCBI): domain Eukaryota; kingdom Metazoa; phylum Chordata; order Ceratodontiformes; family Ceratodontidae; genus Neoceratodus; species Neoceratodus forsteri. The sequence goes on along the minus strand of CM057458.1, from coordinate 995,938,076 downwards.
ATGTTCAGTGTGGATACAAACCATGTTTGGACTTGTTAAAAAGTTCCAAGAGCTTTACAATGTTTTAACAAGCCCAGTGTGTACAGGTACTTAGAAGCTCCGGAACTCTCAAGCCACCAACATTCTGTAATGATGTCACAACTTTGAGCTGCGCTGCTGACTCTAGTAGGTGATGCATCTTACTCATATGTTAAGATTTTCCAGTGACAACATGAAGTACTACAGAAATAACACATGTATACAAAAAACAAAATCTTTTCAGAGCTGATATGGCTGTGGAGAGCTTTTGGGATGCTTTTATCCATTATTTCTAATGAATTTGCACAATGCAGATCTGTGGCGAGTTAGTTTAAATGTGGTCATCCTTTTACACATTTTTACAATGTGTTTTCCTAGAATATGCCTGCTGATTGCAATATGTTTAGCCTGGATAGTTCACAGAAGAAATGGCATCTTATTTTCAGTGGGGCTCTACTTCTTAACAATATTATGCTGCATTGTGTAAAATCAGAACACACTGAAAACAATATTTTACATCTGGGGGACATATAAAGTGCCGGACTGATGAACAAGCAGAAAGATGCATTGCGCAAAGAGGGTGCACCAGTCAGCCCTGAAACAATATTCAAAGAGAATGCACCACCAGTACAGGGTGTGAATACAGTGAAGCCCACCAGGATAAAGCGCAGCACTGCAGAATTCTGTAGTAGAGTTACTACAACAAACAATGCAGTTTCAATTGGAGTTAATCCCTTTTGTCATGCAGTAAACCTGTGATACTGCACTTCATCCTGGTGGGCTTCATTGTACCTGTTGAAAATGTAACCCTGGATGGGAGTTGCAGTGCAGACGGCTGCCAAGTCAATTGCATTCAGGGTGACCCCAACTGAATACCTTCCATGAGGAATGTGTGGCACATACTGGTATTCACCGCAGCCCCCATGGGTGATATTCAGCCCAGGAATGCAAATGAACTAACTGAGCATGCAGGGTGCAAAGGGGCCTTATGCATGCTCATTCCCAGCCCATTTGCAGGTTGGCATGGGGATGAATGTGCCAGAGCAGCTCTCACCCCCAAGCCCCAACCCCGATCGCTGCCATGTGGGACAGGTCCTGAAGTCTCTGGTGGTAAAGTGGCACCCCTACTCATTCCACCAGCTCTGATCATACCAGAGTCCAGGCTCTATCATTTCCATACTGTAGGGACACTGATGCCATCCCTGATTGCACCTGAATACACCTATAGTCCATGTCCATAGTGTAGTGGCTCTATCTTCCCCTCAACAGTGCACAAACACCCCCCCTCCCTGCCTCCCCAGCCCATCGTGTTGCAACAACTGGCTCTGTGATGGGATCATAGCACTGTCTCAGCAGGTGGCAGAGCACTCAAAGTAGGATGCTGGAATGTGTTAGACATAGGCATGAGCTGCAAGTGAGTGATAATGCCCAGTGGCCGTACACCTCAGGCACTCACATGTGGATCCATCATCCCAGTGCCAATGCCGATGCTGTACCCACTCACACAGGTCCCACAACAGACATGTTACAGCTGACGTCCAATTCGTTTGTACAATTGGGTAACTGTGGATGAGCTATCCATAGCTTGAAGCTTACACTGCAAATAGCATTTCAGGATACCTCACCCCATGACACCTGGGATACCTCAGAGGGTGGCATGTTACACAGGGGAATGGTGGAGAGTGTGGACTTGTAGCAGTGTATGACAGCAGGAAGATACAGTATCAGCAAGGCATGCATTGGAGGTATGTAAATTCCCTCTTATGGTTTGCCAGGGACGTAAACATGGCTGCATACACTGGTGGGTCTTTTTTATTTATTTATTTATTTATTTATTTAGTTGTTTAACCAGGAGTAGCACACTAAATTGAAAGCTTTTTTTACAGGAGCAACCTGGGAGCACAGGGAAGTTAAGTGACTTGCTCAAGGTCACACAGTATGCCAGTGGAAGCTGTGGGAGTCAAACCCAGGTCTGGTCTGCTGGATGTCACCAGGTCTACAGCTTGCATGGTTCCCTAATGCACAGTACAGCCAGTTGGATCATCCCAGAGTGCAGATCCCCAGCCCGGGTTCAGTGCAGCCAATGGCTGGTCATGGCAGGGTGTGGAGGGCAGTGCCAGTCTTTGCAACAGGTCAAGTATGGGGGGAGTTAGGGTGTCTGCATACGGGGGTGGTGGGTGGGAGTCCTCTATGCTATGGATATGGACCATGGTTTCCTCTGGTGTGATCGGGTCTGGAGGGGCCCTACACTACGGAGCTCTTCAGGGATGGAGTTGGATAGATTGAGGATGGAAAGGGGGTACCTATAGTCCACCAGGGCTGCCAGGCTGCTGTGCACCTGGGTGCACATCTGCAGCCCCACCTGTGGATGGCTGGCTGGGTTAGGCCAGCTAATCATGACCAAACTGTGAGCCATGGTGCTCTGGACTGCGAGGGGCTCATTCCCACTAAATATGCCACAGCACAGCATATGCATGGGGATGCCCCCTTGACTTGCATGGCATATCATTTTTGTGTGTGCCCTGGCCCATTCCCTTGCGGCCGGCACATCCTGCACGTTTGAATAACGTGCTGCTGTGAATTGTTGGAGCTACACGGCACATCTCCTTTTTCTGTTAGGATGTGCTGCACATCTCCTTTGAATATGGGGGCCCTGGACTAGGTACCCTGAATAAATACATTACAAAAACTGCAAAATCATGACCCCAATGAAACAAGGTATTGCATCTAATCTGTTACAGACTGAGTAGATACAGTGCAAAAATATGTAAATGAAGATCCCTATGACAATGAGATGTAGCATCTCCCCTGCCCTATCCAGGATACAAAATAAATGATAAGAAATATTCAGTGTTCCCGGATCCAAATAATCATTTCCCTGTAAGAAGCCTTCATTTTCCTGTGTTTTCCCTGCAGTGGCAGAATCAAAACCCTATATAAACCCCTGTAGATTTTTCCATAAGCCACTGGTTCCTTATTTATGACTTTGTTCTTTATTTATTATATCAGCAGCCTTTTATCAAGAAAAGAGCTATGTATTATATGTCAAGATGGCATTGGAATGATTTGGATTTACATGGTATACATAAGGCACAATGGGGGACTATATGAAATAACAAATATCACACTATTTATATCATGAACTATACTCAAAATTAGTAATAACAAGTCAGACAATCTTTCAAAAGATACTAGTAATGTCTGTAAACAAATGTATTGCAAATAGAGACATTTCCATATATATATATATATATATATATATATATATATATATATACACATATATATGTACACACACTTACATATATACACACACACATATATATACACACATACACATACACACGCTATTTTTGCATCTTATAGTTGTTAGTTTTTAGACAAAATTCTCATAGACTTTTTCTTCCGTCCACCTGATGTAATCTTGAATGAGTTAAGTAAATGTTATTTTCTTCAAGGCCCTGATCCAGCAACTCAGTAAATACACACTCAGTGCATCATATTATAAAATGACAAAAACAGTTTTCTATTTCCAGTTGTTTGATCAGGAATTTTATAAATGGTATAGTTATATACCAGTATCTTGCAAGTTCCCTAGTAAGATCTCTGACATTTCAGGAATAATATCAAGCCTACATGAAACTTCCAAAAACATAAAAATAATAATATAGAAAAATATAAAGGGAACTTACAAGCTCAAATAGGCAGACTGGGTGGGCCATAGGTCCTTATCTGCTGACAGTGTCTATGTATCTAAACAATAATTTGCCTCCTAATTAATGGCATAATCTCTTTCTTTCTCAAAAATAGCACATTATATATCAAGTCAATATCTGCTCCATCTTGGCATCAAATAAGATCTTAGCTTGTAAAAAGTGCTGAAATGCCTGAAGTTTGTTGTAATTAATTGAAAAAACATCTACATGTCTGTCATGTACAGTATTGTGTCTTTAGTAACAGGTTGTATATTGTATTTGCTATGCTTGTATTTATGTACATATTCTGTATAACTGTTTATTTTACACATTGGGACATAGAAACATAGAAACACAGAAGTTGATGGCAGATAAGGACCACAAGGCACATCCAGTCTGCGCAAGGCCTATCCAGTCTTCCCATTTCTTTTTCTACCTTATAAATGTGCCATCGACCTTTGGTCTGTCTCATCTGAATTCTCCCTTATGCCTATCCCATGCCTGTTTGAAGCCCTGCACTGTATTCATATCCACCACTTTCTGAGGTAGGCCGTTCCATGCATCCACCACCCTTTCTGTGAAAAAGAACTTCCTTACATTACCCCTTAATCGGCCTACCTCTAATCTCATGCTGTGTCCTCTTGTCCTGCTATTTTTCTTATATTGAAACATGTTAGATTCTTTCACCTTGTTAATGTCCTTAAGGTGTTTGAATGTTTCGATCATATCATCTCTCTCCCTCCTTTGCTCTAGGGTACATATATTGAGCTCCGTTAATCTGTCCTCATATGTTTTCTGATGCAGTCCCTGCACCATTTTGGTTGCCCTTCTCTGGACTGCCTCAATCTGGTTAATGTCCTTGTGAAGGTGTGGCCTCCAGTACTGCACGCAGTACTCCAGATGGGGCCTAACCAGTGTCTTGTAAAGAGGGACTATTACCTCCCTCTTCTGACTTGTGATACCCCTACTATTACACCCCAACATCCCCCTAGCCTTACCTTCTGCTTTAGTGGTCTGCTTGGATGATTTCAGGTCATCAGTGATGATGATGCCCAAGTCTCTTTCTTCCCTTGTGACTGCCAGCAACTCCCCTCCCAGCCTATAGGTGGCTTCAGGGCTTCTCTTCCCTATGTGAATGATCTTGCACGTCTTTGAATTAAACCCCAGTTGCCACTCTTCCGCATTGAAAATGAGCCTCAACTCAATTGGGCTATCCTTTTCTGAATTTTCAGAAAAAAATATTTACTACTACTACTACATGTTATGAGAGATCAAAGTAAGTTAACACATACCATGGCTACATTATTATCAGACCTCAAGTGTCTTTTTAGAAATTATGCATGATTATATTACTAATACTGTAAATTAAAATATTATTGTTCAGACCTTCTTACTATTTAGATTGCTCATTCCAACTGCAAACAATATATTCATGTTCCACAGCCTAGAACTGGAGGTCCAAAACACAAGAAAAACTCAACTGTTGTCCCCTACAAATTACTTTCTCAGTTGTTTTGACTAACTTTTTATAACTCTATATGGGAACATAAGGAATAATTATACAGATGAATTTCTCACTTATGGTTTGTCAGCAGTTAATTCATCAGATGAGGTCTCCCTTGCCAGGAGTTTGACTGTTTCTCCATCCCTCCCCAAAAACACACACACACACACACAACACAAACACACACACACCTCCTATAAGAGATCTCAGTAGCTCTTATATTTTAGGTTTGGGAAGTAGATGCATCCCTTGCTGTCAAAAATAAATTTATATATTTAGTCTGGGTAGTTCGCTGAAGATCTGGCATTTTATCAGATAGGTCTTGAGAGGTTAAAAAACAGTGTAAATCTTCATACATTTGCTGGGAAATGGTAACATTTCTGAGGAATGAATCTTTCTTGAAAGATATTCATGCCCAACTAAAGTTAACAGCAAAAAATGTTTAAATGTTAGGCATTTAAATGTGCAGATTGTTGCATTTCAAAGGGGGTAAATGAATCTCCAGTTTAATAGGCAACCAATATTTAACAAGCTGTTTCAGTTTCCCAATGGCCTTCTGGTAATCAACTTGGAGTTATGTCTCCAACATTCTAAACAGAAAGAAGGGATTATTTTATTTTAGTTGCTATAGTGATTTGTAGATGTGGAAGGATACATTGAAAAGTCCGAAAAATGTGTTCCATGATACTCTATTTTCAAGCTACAGATAGCAAGATGGCTGTAGGCTCTGCCCATGCCATAAAAAGAAAGAAAAAACTGATTTTGTCCAAGACTACCCATATTAACTGAACCTCTAGTTCAGATATGTTTTAATCAGTACTATATCTTAAAAATATAATTTGTTTTCAAGCAGACCAAGAGCGAGATCCATGTGTTTACTCTGTTACTACCTATCCCACTATGCCAGCCTACTGTTGTATGAGTGACATGGCACTCTCTACTGGTAGTGCTGAATCCCCCTCTCTCTCTTGATTACATTTCATTTTGATCGGTAAAATGTAATTTGTTGCTAATACTTATTACTCAATAAACCGAGTGCATTAGAAATGGTAGTTATTTGTTTATTGATTGATTAATTTCAAAAGTTTCACTAGGAAAGACTTACTGAGCTCGTATCAGCTTGCTTCCAGATGCGTCCATGTTTGTCGATGAATGCCACTCCTTGCAGTATCTGATACATAATATTCCTAACAGCTTACTCAGGAAATAGTTTATTCCTTTCTTTCATCAGCTGGTAGAGGTTTTCTTTCATGTGTTCAAACACAAAATAGAGGTGATGTTTTTCTCGGATGACTTCTTTCAGTTTGACTACGTTGGCATGGTTTAGCTTCTTCAGGCTCTTGACTTCTCATAGGTTCATGCATTCTTCCCCATGAATAAAATGTTATTTTCATTCTTTTAATTGCAACTAGTTCTCCAGAGTAGAGATGTCTTCCCAAGAGAACAGAACCATAGGTACCATCTCCCAAGCTGTTTAATAAAGAGATATCTATTCTTGATGCTGAACTGTTAAGATTTCAGACATAATTTCACTTGCTAGATTCTATTTCCTTCAGCTGAAAAGTGAGTGTGTTATGTACAGTGTAACCAGGTTTTCCTATGGCAGCAGTGATGAAGAATGCACAGGATGGTGTACAGATCGACAGGACACATATTTTCAAGGGCACCTTTTTCCTCCTGTGTGTCGCCAACACCCACTCAAGACTTCTTGATGTTGCGGAATCCCTACATGGCTCCAGGATGCCACTCTCAACAATTATGGCAATGACACTGGGGAAAAGTCCCTACTTTTGCAAAAAGTGGCTTTTGTTCTTTTATTTCCACCTGGACAGCACCCAGAGATGGGTAGAAGAGACCTTGTTTTAATGTCTCATCCAAAGGATGGCACACCACAAAATATAGCACCCTACTGTACTTGGGTGCCAACATTTAGATGTGAGCCCAGTCCTGGTGTGCGATTAGAATCCATGACCTTCTGGTCAAGAAGCAGATGTGCTACCAACTGAGCCATGCTGACACCTCACCTTTAAGAGAGTAGATAAACACACTTGCAGGGGCTCCCAGCATTCATAAAAACCTTGTAATTATTTCTAATGTTAGCAATATGTTGTTCTACATTTAAGGTGCTCAGGAGTTCATTATGTCATTCTGTCCAGGTCAGCACCTTGTCGTCCATCTTATGGACGCAAAAAAAAACAGTTTTGCAACCACTGATATTATAGCGAAATACGTCTTTTGGAGTCCTAACCCCTTTTTTTTAAATTGTCAACAAGACAGACATTTGGGGTAAAGATATTTGTTCACCAAACATGGGATCTAAATGTGTTTTAATCTTGTTCCAAATGGGGGAAGACTTTTTGCAAGACCATAGAATGCGAAAAAGAGACCTCTCCAGTTTACTACACCAAGAACAAATGGAGTGGTCCAGCTTGCCCATCCTATAAAGTTTATTGGGAGTAAAACAAACTGTGTAAAATTTTAATCTGCAAAAATCCATATCTGTCTTGCTTCAAAGATTTGTAGAAATCCCTCCAAACCTTTTGACAATCAACAGTAAAAGTAAGTCACCAACAGTTTACCAGGATCTAAGGATTGAAGGGTGTGGCAGAGCAGGGAGACTGCCTGGGGCAACTCTACCACCCGGAACAATTACTCCAAAAAGGCTGCCACCTGTCTCAGTCCATGATGTGGGGCTCATACGGGAGGAGATAGCATGAGAAAGTTGTAAATAATTAAAAGTGGTCTATGGGGACAAGCCAAATCAGAGATGAAAGGTATGGAAGATGAGCAGGTGCCCCATGGATGAGATCTGATCCATGGAAACAAGCATACCCGAAGGCAGAAAAATCTCAGCTGTGGAGTGATGAGCAGTCTGAAAATAGGTATTATGAAAAAAATCAGTTGATAAGGGTGCCTAAACAAGGAGATGTATAAAAATGAACACAGCTGGGTGCAAGCATGAAGAGACCAATAAATAGGAGTCCGTTTAAGGCAGTGGGGGAGAGTGGTTGGAAAAAGAAATGGAATCAAAGAAAAACAAAGAAAAAGAAATGGAATGTCAGCCTAATTGGCTTTTGGGGCTGATAGTCTCCATTAATTGGGCAGACAGGAGAGAAACCAGAGGGAAGAGTCATTGAAGTCTGAAGGAGTTTCTAAATGCAGTGTGTGGCTTTTTTTTCTTTGGGCAGAAGCTGCCACTGGAAGAGACACAAGCAGAGGGAGTGTTTTTGTTGGGGCAACTGCAGACGCTCCCTTCCCTACTTGTAGATGATGATCAGCTGTTGGGGCTTATAGTCTCTGCACTCTGGCAGACAGTAGAGGAGCCAGGAGGTGGAGTCACTGGAGCCCAAAACAGTTTTTAAATGCAGCGTGTGGCTTTCTTCTTTTAGAAAAAACTGCCACCAGAGGAGACACAGAGAGAGATATCATTGTTGCTGGAACAACTACGGATGCTCCCATCCCTCCCCAAAGATCCTGATCAGCCATTGGGGGTGATAGTCTCTGCCAATCAGATGGACAGGAGAGAAGCCATGGGGCACAATCATTGGAGCCCAAAAGGGTTTTTAATTGCAGCATGCAGCTTTTTTCCTTTGGGCAGAAGCCGCTACCAGAGGAGACACAGGGAGGCAGGGAGAGGAAGCATTGTTGCTGGGGCCAGGGGTGAGTCAGCAGTGCCTGCAACCCACTGTATATGTCCTTAGTGCCAAGCAGCCCTCCCACTTGTGGCCCTCATGCTAAGGACAGGTGCCAAAGACAGCAATGAGTGAAGTCTACTCAGAGCCAGCCCAGGAGATGGTCAACCACCAGGAACCCTGTCCATTGGATTATAAGTACAACTTGTTGGGGTATTCTGTGGTTGGGAAATTGGGAGCTTGCTGTGTCTATTACTACTCCTAGGGCTTAATACTGGGTTGGTAGGTGTGGGGGCTCGCCAGTAACTGCCTTTAGGTAAAATCAGTGTTGTGCCTGTTGGGCTTGCTGGAGACTGTTTCTGGAAAAAGGTGGTGTTGAGGGAGTGTAGCTTGCTGACAATGCTTTTGGGTAAAAGTATGTTTGTGGGTAAGGGTTTGTTGGGCAACTGTTGTTGGGTTAAAATGTGTTGAGGGAGTGAGGCTTGCTGAAAACTGTTTATGGGTAAAAGTGTGTTGTGGGTGAGGGGCTTGTTGCATAACTGCTGATGGGTTAAATTTGTGTTGAGGGAATGGGGCTTCCTGAGAACTGTTTGTTTCTGAGTAAAAGGTGTTGGGGATGAGGGGAGCTTGCTGGCAACTGTTTCCAGGTAAAACCTGGTGCTGTGTGTATAGGGCTTGCTGGAAACTGGTTCTGGGTAAGTGCTGTATGTTGTGGGTGGGTGGGGGGCTAGCTGGTAACTGTTTCCAGAAACTTTTGTGGCCTGTGACTACACTATTAGCTAGGTAGGGAGTGCTAAACAAACAAACAAAGTTGTTTTGTGACATATGTAGAGTAACTAGCAGGGATGTACTGTATTTTGGTAACTGGTACTGGTGACAGCTTACTCATTGAGTTCTGGGTCAAGAGGACAGGAAGCATAGGGAGAGCAGGAATAGAGAATATGAGGAGTGGTGGACTGCAGTGGTTGTGGGGCAGCAGTCTTCATGGAGACTTTCTGTTGACAGCAGTGCTGCCCCATCTGCACGTGACTCTGTGGCTTGGCAGAGAGTCTCTAGATTTGAGACTACATTGGCTCTGAGTCAGAAGGAGGTCACTAGACTTAAGGCTACATTGGCTGGGAGTTAGGGGACCTTTTCTCCCACCCAGGGACCATCTAGTCTGACACTGTTATTTCATAGGTTGCCAAAAAAGAGGAACTGCTGGACTCTGGTGGGCTCAAGGAGGGAGGGGTGGTGGGATCTGGAAGGTTGGGGGGAGTCACAGGCACATTTCTGAACCACAGCTAGTTCCACTGAAACATTCCTATGCTGCACTGGTGGAGTGGCACTGCCAAGAGGCACCATGGAAGTGGTTGAGGAAGATGTGGGGGCCCTCCCAGGTGGAGGCCCCAAGGTTGGTGAAGGAGGACCATGGAGAAGGAAGAAGCACCTTTTGGTGGGGGCCTCAATCATCGGGGATTGATCTGGGGCAGAGAGGGAGGTCAGGGGTCTCCCTGGTGCCAAGGCAAGGAATAATGGGAAGTGTATCCTTCAGATCACTAGGGCAGTAGGAAGGGGGGTAGTTGGATGTCATTGTCCACCTGGGGATGAATGACCTGGCTAGGGATGGAGCAGGAACAGTGCAGGGAGAGTTCAGGGAGCTAGGAAGAAGTACAAGGCAGGTAGCACACTCTGTAGCTTTTGCAGAGGACCTGCCTGTCTACAACTGGGGGAAGGTGAGAGAGCTCTGCAGCAATGGCTTCTAGTCATGGTTGAAGGAATGGTGTAGAGTGGAGGGGTACAGCTACACTGGGGACTGAGGGCCCACATGGGAAGATAAGACCCTATACAGAGCTGACAGCCTGAATCCTTCCAGGAAGGGAACCACAATTCTCAGTGGACGATTTAAACTTTACTTTGATGAACATTTAAACTAGTTGGAGGGGGGAGGTGGAAACAGAGGGAGGCAGAATCTGCACCTCCCCCACAAGCTGAGGTATTGTATAGAGGAAGCCTGGTGGGGGTGAGATTCCCACCACGGAGCAAGTAAGTCAAGGTGAAAGAGGATTAGTAAAGAAGGAAAGGGGTCAGAAAAGAGGAGAGAGAAAGGGGTGCAAAAGCACAGATGGGGAAACAGCAAGAAGAATAATGGGAAGTATTTTTTCACAAAGAGGGTTGTGGATGCATGGAACTGCCTTCCGGAGGAGGTTGTGGAGTCAAAAACAGTGGTGGAATTCAAGCATGCATGGGACAGTCATAAGGCAATTCTAGGGGTTGGGGGTAGGAAGAAGTAGGCTGCTGGTTAACTAGGATCTGCAGCTTATCCATTAGGTAGGGAAATGGGCAGACTGGGTGGGCCAAGCGGTCCTTATCTGCTGTCAAATTCTATATTTCTATGTTTCAATGTTTAACAACGTCTGGAAGGACATGTGCGCAAATGCTAGATGTCTTGCAAAATAAGATCCCAGACCAAGAGACCGTCATGGCAGAAGCCAGCCTAGACACTGTGGCCATTACTGAGTCATGGTGCACAGCCAGCCATGACTGGGACATGGTCATACCAGGGAACACGATGTTCAGGAGGGACAGGGTAGGAAGGAGAGGTGGAGAAGTGATATTTTATGTGAAGGTTAGCATAAAAGCAACAGAAATACAGGGTATTCAGGTGAAGGCAGTGGTGCTGTGGATTACCTTTGAGTTGGGAAATGGTGCCACTATTTGGACAGGGGAGAACTACAGGCCTCCAGCACAGGGGCGGACCTAGGCAGGGAAATATTAGAAGCAATTAACTAAGTAGCTAACAAAAGGGAGGTATTGCTGGTGGGGGACTTCATTATAATGGATGCAGATTGCAGCCATCCTGCGGCAGCTTCAGCTAGGAGCAGGGACATCCTGGAATTCCTGCAGGTGGCATTCCTCAGGCAACTGGTCAGTGAACCCACTCATGATGTGGAAGCACTGGAACTGGTGCTTGCAAATGGAGACAGGGTTGAAGATGTCAAGGTTGGAAGCCATATCATACAGTGTGGTTCCACATCAGTACTGTTGCAGAATCCAACCACATGATAGCGAGAGTCCTGGACTTCAGAAGGGCTGATTTTATAAAGACAGAGGAATGTCTCAGGAATAACCTGGCAGGGGTGAGGACCTGGAGGAGGTGGAGGAAAAGTGGACCAAAGTAAAAGAGGGGATAGTGAGGGCAACACACCTATGTGTTAAGCAGTTAAGCAAAAATAAAGGAAAGTAGAGACTGCCATGGTTCTGCAAAGAGGTGACAGAAAAAGTAAAGGCTAAAGGAATAGCATTCAGAAGGTATGGGGGCACAGATGGAGGAGGATAGGTAGGTGTATCTGGTAAAAAAAAAAAAGGAGGCAAGCAAAGCTGTAAGGAGTGCAAAGGCACAAACTGATGAAAGACTAGCTCAGGGAATATCAAAAGGGGACAAAATATTTTTCAGGTGTGTAAGTGAGAAAAGGAAGACAAAATGAGAGATTGTACAGTAAAAGAGGGAGGGGTGATTCTACGGAGGGGGATCGAGAAAAGGTAGACATCTTGAACAAATACTTCTACTTGGTATTCAAAGTAGAAGGGGACAGGGAGGGACCTTGAAAAGGCACCAGGGACTTTGAGGAAAGAGAACTAGACACCAGTCTGTTTTCTGAGGAGAAAGTCCATAAAGTACTTGTTAACCTGAAGGTAGACAAGGCTATGGGGCCAGACGGGGTACATCAAAGGGTGCTGAGGGAGCTCAGGGAGCTACTGGCTGTGTTGTACCTCTGACAGACCTATTTAACAGATCACTGGAGACCAGCATTGTTCCAGGGGACTGGAGAAGGGCAGACGTAGTCTCACTTTACAAAGGTGGTAGCAAAGAGAAAGCAATTATAGATCTGTCAGCCTGACATTCATGGTGTGTAAGTTGATGGAAACACTATTTAAGGAAGTCATTGTGAAATATCTTGTATCCAATGGGGTAAAGGATCCAGGACAGCATGGTTTCATGGGGAGAAGGTTATTCCACACAAATCTGATAGATTTCTTTGATTGGATGACCAAGGAGTTGGATCAGCGAGGGGCAGTGGACATGGCCTGCCAGGACTTCAGCAAGACTTTTGACACTGTTCCACATAGGAAACTGGTAAGCATATTGGAGGGCTTAGGGATGGGTTATAAGGTAGTGACTTGGGTAAAAAACTGATTAGCAGACAGGACACAGAGGGTTGTGGTAAACAAAGTTCACTCCAAGGAAGGGAGGGAGGGTGACCAGTGGGGTACCGCAAGGATCAGTGTAGGGAAAGGTCCTCTTCAATGTGTTCATAAGTGACATAGTAGAGGAACTGGAAGGAAATGTCTGCCTCTTTGCGATGACACCAAGATCTGAAACAGACTGGACACTCCAGGTGGCGGGTGGGGGGGATGAATAGGGATCTGAAAAGACTGGAGGAGTGGTCAAGGGTATGGCATCTCGGTTTCAATGCACCAAAGTGCAAAATAATGCACATGGGCCATGATAACTCTGGAACGGAGTACAAAATGAGTGCAATGATACTAATGAAGACAAAGCAGGAAAGAAACCTGGAGTAATCATATCAGATGACCTAAAGGTGACCAGGCCATTTGACAAGACAGTCAGTAGGGCAAGTGGAGTGCTGGGTGCATTGGAACAGGCATTGCCAGAAGGAAGAAGGAGGTGGTGCTGCCACTATATAAATCACTGGTGAGACCCACACCTTGAGTACTGTGTCCAGTTCTGAAGACCACACCTCCAGAAGGACATAGAGTGAAGGTGGTCCAGAGGAGGGCCACCAAAATGGTGCAGGGTCTGCATCAAATGCCCTACAAGGAGAGGCTAAAGGAGCTAAACATGTATACCCTGCAAGACAGGAGGGTGCTAGGGGATATGACAGAGACCTTTAAATGCCTAACAGGAGTTAATAAGGTTCAGGGGGAGTAGTTTTCAGAGAAAAAGGTGCTTTACAAAAAGGGGGCATACTATGAAGCTGGTGGGGGTAATTTCAGGAGGGTTGTACTTCTTCATGGAAAGGGTGGTGGCTCCCTGGAACAGCCTTCCAGTGGAGATATTGGGGCCAAAAACAGTAGAAGGGTTCAAAAATGCCTGGGATAGACACAAGTGAATTGTAGGGGTAAGGAAGAGATGGAGAACTGTAGGGGTAAGGAAGGAAGGGGAAGAGATGGTGCCATAGATCAAGTGAGGTTTATAGCAATATAAAATAAAAAATGGATAAATAAAATGTGCCGACTGGGTGGGCCCAGTGACCTTATCTGCTATCACATTCTGTTTTTCTACATTTCTATGTAAGACAATTTAAATGAATGCCCACTCCCCCCACACAGGGGCCCTTCAAGTTCTAACCACTGCAGCACTTATGTTACCATCAAACCCCCTGAAAGTCCCTTGCCCCAGCTAAAATATTTATTTCTATGTAAGGCTAAATAAAGAAAAAAGCTGGGAAGTTGCAATGCAGGTAGGATCTTCTAATCATTTTGCCCTGCCATAAACATGTATTACTACAAGTTTGGAGTTGGGAAAATCATGATTTGAGCAACACAATATTTAACATCCCTCAAGGGTAAAGAAGCTTAAGTAATATATTCATTTTTACTACATTGACTCTATCCCACAATGTAAGGAGTAACACCCATCGCTGAAGATCCTGTTTAATAGCAAGAATAAGGGGATCTGAATTATTCTTCTTGAGATCAGAAAGGTGTTGGGTATTCACAGCACCCAAATAGCACAGGTAGCGTGATTCCCAGTGGAGGCCCAATTCAAGAATTTCTTGTTTACCCATGAGAGAATTTGGTGGCAAAACAATAGTCTTCACCAGATTTAATTTGGCAATGGCAGTTTTATTTATATTGCACCCAATCCCTGAGGCTCAGAGTGCATTACAATAAATAAATAAAACAACAATCAAATAACAAATACAAGAATCATCAAAATCAAGAATCCATGCCAAAACATAAATTAAAAAAGTGGGTTTTCAAAGATCTTTTAAAAACAGCCAGTGAAAGAGCTCCTCTCACCTCCCAGGAAAGGGCATTCCAAGAAATCAGGGCTGCTACACTAAACACTCTGTCACCCGAGGATTTTAGCCGAGGTCGGGGTACAGACAGGAGATGTGCCTCCACTGACTGGAGGGCATGACCAGGAGTGTATGGCACCAGAAGGTATTGCAGGTAGCCCTGACCCAGACCGTGCATGGCTTTATGCATCAACAAGCAGACCTTGAAGCTAATGTGCTACCTGACCGGGAGCCAGTGGAGAGAATGAAGAACCTGCATCTTAGGAAAAGGATGTCCCAGCAACCAGCTGAGTTGCCACATTCTGAACTAGCAGCAGGTGATGCATTATCCTCATGGACAACCCAAGATAGACAGCATTACAGTAATCCAACCTAGATGAGACCAGGGCATGTACTAGTGTTGCCAGATCGGTCAGATCAAGAAAGGGCTCAATCTTGGTGATGTTACAAAGATCATAGAAGCCACTGCGGATGACAGCCAACACCTGGATTCTTCACTCTGTCTGGGGCACAAAGGGCTACGCTGTCCAGTAAAAGAAGGACTGCACTACTGCTAGTTGTCACAGAACCTGACCAGCCCCACTTCGCCAGTAACACCTCTGTCTTAGACAGACTGAGCCTAAGCTAGCTGCAATCCAATCATGGATTTCTCTAAGGCACTCGCTCAGTTCCCAGACTACAACACTGTCATCAGGGGCACAGGATACATACAGTTGGGTGTCATCAACGTAACAATGAAACACCAGACAGTAGTGTCTAATGATCTCCCCCAATGGCAATGTGTGCATAGCGAATGACATGTGAGCCAGAAGTGCCTCCAGAGGCATGCTACATCAGAGTGCAGCACTGCTCACTGCAAAGTAGCCAAGCATCACCTGCTGCATTCTGCCGAACATGTAGGACTCAAACCACTGTAGCACTGCTCCTGAGAGTCCCATATAGTGCCTAACGTGATCCACCAATACCCCATGATCCACCGTGTCCAATGCCAAAGACAGGTCTAGCAGGAAAAGAATAGAATGACGTCTGTTATCCCTTGCTAAGAGAAGATCATTGTGCACGCAGAGTGAGTCATTTTCCATCCAGGTTGCTTTCTGGATTCATTTGAAAAGTTACCTGTTTGGCGGATTTTGTAGGTGCAGCTGAGTGTTTTTGTGGGAGTTTGCTGGTGTGGCTGATTATCTCTGGTGGTCAGGAGGGAATATTCAGTTTCAATTCAGTGCAGAACCTGTTCATTGGTTTTAGTTCTTTTATACTTAGTTCACTTGGGAAACAGTTCTGCTTATCTTGTGTGTTTTTTTAAGCCATTAACTTCCTAGGGCAGGAACTGTGTTTTGTCTAGCCCTGTAGCTTGGGGGAGGGGTGCTAATTTTCTGGACTGGCTCCTCAGCAGAGCTACTGCTAACTGCTACCTGGAGGTAGGGCTGAGTCAGAGTGGTGTAGCTGCTTACCTGTTGGATTCTCATAAGGGGCTAGAAGAGGTAGGAAGCAGTTCATTTCAGTGAAGTGACTGCTGATTTTTGCTGATTTTATTGCTGTTGTTATTGTTTCTTTTGATGCTTATTGTTGTTTTCAGTTGGTACCAGGTTGCTTTATGGATTCATTTAGAAAGTTACCTGTTTGGGGGATTTTGTAGGTGTAACTGAGTGTTTCTGTGGGGGTTTGCTGGTGTGGTTGATTGTCTCTGGTGGTCAGGAGGGGCCCATCCCCCTCGCCCCACCCACCCAGCTCTAGTGCATCACTTCCTTTATACCGTTAACCTGTGACATCATACTGTACAAACTGACTGCATACACGCACTGTTAGCCATCTTATTTCAGTACACAACATAGGCACACACCACACTCTGACATAAATCTACATTCCTTGGTATGTTATACCACTGAAGAGTATTGACAGTACAAACATATAAAGCTGGGCACTGGACATGGTATAGAAGAAAAAGAAGGTACAGGGCAATAAGGGCAGTTAGGGCAAGGATAGTAGAAGGAAGATGATGGGTGCGGTGCTTTGCAGCGGATGTGGGGCAGCAGTGTTCACAAAGACCTTCTGGACACTGCGGTGCTGCCCTATCTGCAGGCACCTCTCTGTGTTGAAGGAGGAGGTAGCTGAACTCCGAGCGAAGTTGGTAAGGATAAAGGTGACCTTTCTCCCCATACAGAGATCACCATGTCCACCACTGCTCCCTCAGAGGTTGCCAAGAAGGAGGGAATGATGGACTATGGTGGGCTCAGGAATGGTGCAGGAGGCAGAAGGGAGGCACATCTCCCAGCCAGTGGCACTTCACAACTCATATGAAATCCTGGCAGAGCATAAAGATTGTGCAGCATTTCTGAAAGTGAACACTATGAGGTTGAGAGGGTCATCCAGGATGGAACCACAAGGGCAGATGCAAGGAGAACACACAGGAGGAGGAAGCGAATCCTGGTTGTGGACTCCATTGTCCGGGGGATTGAGCTGGGGTCAGGTAGCAATGGTGAGAGGAAGGTAATGTGCCTACCAGGAGGCACAGTTTGGAAGGAGGGCAAACACAAACCTGGACATTGTGACTATTACAGAGACATGGTACACAGGGAACCATGATTGGGATGCAGCCATACCAGGGTATACACTTTTAGAAAGGATAGGGAGGGAGGGGAAAAGGGGAGGAGGGGTTGCAATGTATGTAAAGGAAGGGATTAAAGCTATGGAGGCTCAGGGATTCAGGGAAGAAGCAGAGGCATTGTGGATCACTCTGGAGTTGGGGAACAAAACAACCATCCATGCTGGAGTAGTTTACAGGCCTCCAGTGCAGGGGGAGGATATAGATCTAGTATTAGTGGAAGTCATCCATAATATGGCAGCCAAAGGTGAAGTACTACCAATGGGTGACTTCAACATGCCGGATGCAGATTGGAATATCCATACTGCAAGTACATCAAGTAGCAGGGACCTCATGTCTGCCATGTATGGGGCAAACATAAGGCAGCTGGTGGTTGAGCCCAGCAGGGAGGGGGCTGTACTGGACTTAGTGTTGACAAATGAGGATAGAATCATGAATGTTGAGGTGAGTAATCCCCTTGGTACCAGTGACCACACAACTGTATGGTTTAGAGTCAACATGTTGGCAGAAGAAAGCCATTCAAAGATTAAGATCCTAGATTTTTGGAAGGCCAACTTCGTGGAGATGGGGAAACAGCTCAGAATTGCCCTGGCTGCAGAAGATATGGGAAGGGGGAGTAGAAGAACAATGGCTTAGGCTCAAGAGATCCAGAGCAGGATTGACAAGTCAATGTGTCAGGCTGCTTAGCAAAAGCAAAAGAAAGAAGCGGCCACTGTGGTTCTCTGAGTTAGTAACCGAGAAAGTGCGAGAAAAAAGTAAGGCATTCAGGAAATACAAAGAGACACAGAAAGAAGAAGACAGACTGAAATATCTGGAGAAGCAGAGAGAAGCTGAGAAAGCTGTCAGAGGGGCTAAGGCAAGAACTGAGGCGGGAATAGCACTGGCTATTAAGAAGTGGGGTAAGACCTTCTTCTATTATATTAGCGAGAGGAAGAAGACCAGAAATGGTATTATTAGGCTAAAGAAGGGAGAGGAAGGGTGGGTGAATGGGTGGGTGGAGGACGACCTTGAAAAAGCTGAGATAGGTCATGTGGGGCAGCGCTCTTAATGGCAGCTTAATCCACAGCTCTCCCCTCTCAACCAGCTGATTCCTTCATATACTGACTTCGGAAATATTATTTTTAACATGCTCCTCGTCAATCGCAGTTCTCTACAACTCACAATCACCTTATATTGTCGTTTTGAGCGATTTCTTAACGATTTATGCCAAGGTGTGGTGAAGACAATGGAGGCCGAGATGAAGACTGCTGGGGCCAGGCACATGCCACCGAATACGCCTGAAAAAGCGGCCAAAAAGTCAAGAACTCTGCCTATGGGTTTGGGTGCTAAATCTGGCTCTCCTAGCGTCCCCTCCAGCCCACTCACAGAGGATTGGTTCCTCCAGGAGCTGATCCCATTCCGTGAAACTCTTCAGGAGATCTCCTCAGAGTTAAAATCCATACGCAGCTATCTGGCTTCTGTAACTACCTGAGTAGGCGACTCGGAGGCTCGTATCAGTTCCCTGGAGTCTTGGAAGGCCAAGTGTGAGCCCGAGATTATCATGCTCAGACAACAAATTGCCAAGTTAAAGCTAAAGACGGAGGACCTCGAGGGACGCAGCAGGAGAACAACATTCTGTTGCTGGGTTTACGGAGGCGGAGGAAGGGCCAGATATCCTGTCTTTTGTGCAAAAGTTTCTTTACCAAGATTGTTGGCCCTCGCCCATCAATCCTCCTACCACATTGAGCGTGCCTTACAGAGCCCTGAAGCCTAAACCTCCGCCAGGCTTCTCTCCCAGACCCATACTAATCAAGATGCTTAGTTACTTGGAAAGGCAGCATATCCTGAATAAAGTCAAGAGTCTACAGGTGGTCTTGTGGGAGAATCACACCTTGAGAATCACCCAAGACCTACCACTTGAAACCCAACTGAGGAGACGTGAATTTCATCCGATTGTGACTAAGCTGATTGCTGCGGGGTTCAAGTTCCGAATGAATTATCCGGCCAGGCTGCAGGTCCAACTCGATAATGTCTGGTATGCCTTCGAGAACCCTGACCAAGCCAAAAAGGAACTTTCCCAGAGACTTCCTGACCTTTTCAAATCTGGCTGACTGATCTATATTAATATTGGTGTTAAGTCTGCTTACCTCAGCTGAGTGATCTTGGTCTGGGTGCTTGCCTACATTTGTGTTTTTTTTTTCATGCGAGTTGGGTTAGGGCTGGCTGGCCTTCCGCGGGGGTTGGGGCAAAATCGCTTGTCTGGACTGGGTTGAGGCCTAGGCTCTCTCCATCCGAGGCCTCTGCCTCATGGCCCGTGGTGGGGGGGATAGGACCCTTAATTATGCTTGTGGTTCCAGGCGGATAGTTTTTGCCGACGGACCAGCGGGGTCCCTACCAGTTTCCCTTCCCCTTTCTTTTCCGGGTTAGATAATGGCCAGCTCGAGTGAATGGAGCTCAGCTTCACTGCTTTAATTTTTGCTCCTGACGCTGACGCACACGGATTGGAGCGAGTGATGCAGCGGCCAGCTGGTGTATCTCCTTCTCATCATGGTGAGATATTTCAAGCCATGTTGGATCCGTTCAGCATTTTGGAGTTGTGAGCTTTTGTAGTTCTGTATTTGGGTGATTAGCACACCAATAGTTGGTTATGATGTTATGACTCTACCTTATACTCGCCTTTGGCTGGGGGTGGATGGGAATGGCGAGCCTTGAGATGCAGTCTGCATCCTGAACTGGGGGGACAGCAGTACCCGTTTCTTTGCTACTCTGCCTATGATACACTTTATTAATGGGGCATCAAACAGGGATTTCTTGCAGTTAGTTGTGGGCCTGCTAGTCCTGGGGACCATTCCTTTTACAGGTTACTTATTGGGTTCTTACTTGCTTCTCTGGTTATAAAGGGACGGGTTATAAATAGGTTTTGGCGATTACAGGGTTATTCATAGGTTTTGTCATTTGGGGGTGGGGTAGGGGGGTATGTCTTAATTTTTAGTCCAGTCACCTTTTGGAATCATCTCTCTGGTTTGGGAGCTCTCTGTGTTCAGTTTCATTTAAGTCTGTTGGTGACTTGGTCATTTTTTGTGGGTTATTCTATTAGGGTGTGGGAGGAGGTGCCTCGAGAGTTTCAACCTCATGGTTATTATTATGTTATTATTATCATTGTTGGGCAAACTGGGTGTAATTCCTTTATTATTACCTGTACTAGTGTGATTGAAGTTCCTGTGTCTTGTTCATTCTTGTATTATTTATCATGGCATTGAGAATGATTAAATTTGCAAGTTGGAATGTCAGAGGCATCAATAACCTCTTAAGAGACAGCAGGTGTTTCTGAACTGTTCCCTTCTAAACATAGACATAGTTTTCATGCAGGAAACTCACTTGGCTGCCTCGGAGGACAAGAAATTACGAAGGCTAGGGTTTACCCAAATTTTCACTGCCTCCAGCTCGCAAGCTAGTAAGGGGGTAGCAATAATAATTAAACATCACGTCAGATTCGTAGTAGAGGACAGTGTTATTGACCATGAGGGCAGATATGTATTGGTCAAGGGCCAGCTAATAATAGTAGTGTGGTTTTAGAGGCGATATCGCTCCAGTAGGAGTGACCCGTCCTTTTAATGTCCCTGGCAGATAACCTGAGCAGATTTCTGCCTTCCTTCTCATCCTAGGGGTGACTGGAATGTGGCTCCTTCCAGCGAGTTAGACAAAACCTTTAGACCAATAAAACCATTGTCCCCTGCACAACATGCCCTCTCTGATTTCACAAACCTGCTGGGTCTGTGTGACCCCTGGCGTCTCCTTAACCCCGACAATCGACTCTATTCCTTTTTCTCCCAGATTCACCAAACTTGGTCAAGAATTGACTATATTTTAATTAGTTCTTCCTTAATGAGCTTTACCAAGTAGGTATTGAACCAATAGTCATCTCGGACCACTCTCTGGTTTGGGTCAAGGTTTCCCTGGGTATTCAGGGACAAAGGGATACGTCTTGGAAACTTAATATGCAAATCCTGAAGGAAGAACACACAGTTTCCCAAATCAGGGACATGATCCTTTTGTACTTCGACCTGAATCAGGGATCTGTATACCGAGAGGATACACTGTGGTGCTCCTTCAAATGTTTTATCAGAGGGGAACTCATTAAGATTGCTGCCACTAGGAAAAGGGTAAGGGAGTCCAAAATTAATTCGTTATCTAGCCTGCTGAGGGCAGCTGAAGATAACCTTCTCTCTTCCAATTCCCCAGCTAATCTAACGGCTCTTATTAAACTCAGAAACGAATATAACGATCTGACTCGAGATAAAGCTGAATATGCATTGTTCAAGACTAGGACTAGATATATTGATCAGGGTGAAAAGTCAGGTCGGATGCTAGCTCTGAGACTGAAAGAAATAGAGAGTTCCCGTATAATCCCGGCCCTCAAATCTCAGGACGGCACCACCAAGACGCTACCCAGGGAGATTGCCCAAATTTTTGAATCCTTCTATACTGACATTTACAGTAGGAGTTCCACACTGTCGCATTCTCAGCGGATAGAGCACTTCTTAGATGGTATCAAACTCCCTTCCCTTCAGATTCATCACTGCGACATATTGTCAGCTCCCATCACTCTAGGTGAAGTAGTAGAGGCAATCAATGATTTACCATTAGGAAAAGCCCCCGGGCCAGATGGCTTCCCCCCTAATTTTTATAAGGTTTTTTGTAAAGAGCTATCTCCTCTGCTGCTTAAGTTATATGAACATTTGTTTTCTGCGGATGTGATAGACCCCTCTCTCCTAGAAGTGACAATTATTTTAATCCCTAAACCTGATAAACCCCTAACAGAACCTGCCAGCTACCGTCCAATATCGCTCTTAAATTATGATATCAAAATCTTATCTAAAATTTTATCGCTCAGAATCAAAAAGGTTTGGCAGCACTTGTTGAGCCCGGAACAGGCTGGCTTCATCCAGGGTAGATCATCTGCTGACCATTTGAGAACCTTAGCCCATTTCTTTCAAGCGGCCCACACTTTGCTAGATCCCATGGTCCTAGTCGCTCTTGATGCAGAAAAAGACTTTGATCGAGTGAATTGGGACTTTTTGTGGGCCACTTTGAAGAGAATGGGCTTCCTTGATTCCTTTATTCATATTATTATGGCAATATATAAGTCCCCCTCGGCAAAAGTTTACTGCAACAGGGTTTTTTCTTCCAATTTTCCTTTATGTGCTGGCACTCGTCAAGGGTGTCCTCTTTCCCCCTACCTCTTCAACCTGTATTTGGAACTGCTGCTTGTTAGTATTAAAAGCTCACCACGAATCATAGGTTGTACGATTGCTCAATCTCCCCTGACTGTATCGGTCTTTGCTGATGATATCCTGTTATACCTTACCAAACCCGAAGCATCTCTAACACAAGTACTAAAAATTATTGACCGTTTTGGTCAGGTTTCTAACTACAGGTTGAATATTTCTAAATCGGTTATTTTTCCATTAAATTCTTTTACCTTTAAATCGGATTTTACACACGGTTCGGTATGAAATGGTCCCAGGTTTCATTTAAATATTTGGGTATACATGTGGCCAGGGAGGTGGAAACGGTCAAGAAACTCAATTTAGACAATACTGTAACGAGAGTCCAGAGAGATTTGGACCGATGGCAAAAGTTGCCACTAACCATTTGGGGGCGAATCAATATTGTCAAAATGAATATTCTTCCCCGGTTATTTCACCCCCTGATTCACCTTAATGTATGGCTACCCAAGCAATTCTTCAGTCAAGTTAACTCGATGCTATCCAACTTTGTTTGGAAGGGGAAACAACCTTGTAGAGCCTTTCTTAAACTCACTGCACTTAGAGACAAGGGTGGTCTTCGTCTACCCAATCTCTTGCTATACTATTGGGCTAGTCACCTGAATAGAATAGGTAAGTGGTCCACCACACAGTCTACCACGCCTCTACCCATATGGCTACAGCTTGAACTGAACTTGCTGGACCAGTTCAATTTGAGCCCCCCCCCACGTTTTTTGGTATCCGTTCTCCTCGTTACCCCCAGCCATCCAAGACTCTGCTATTGGCCTTTCTATTAGAATTCTTTCTCAATGCTGGAATTTTTTCAATATATCCCCTACCAAGGATTTAGCACAACCTCTTGTGTTAAATCCTAATATCAAAATAGGATGTAGCTGCTTAATTTCTGAATGGCTCCCGCAGTTGCATAACTTACCGTGGAATCTCTGTATGAGCAAGGCACACTCCTTAAGTCGGATGAAATCTTAGTGTCCCTTAACATTCCCCAGAAGCATATTTTCAAAGTCTATCAATTGAGACACCTCATCCTCAAAATCTTTGGCCGGATCACTTCCTCTAAGATAAGGCCATTCTCTTGAAAATTCAGGAGGCGGCGGTATGCGTGGAGGTATTTAACATACAATAAATTGCTTGATGACCTTTTCACTAACTCCCTGGAGGGTTCCAATATCTGGTCATTCTCTAATCTGAGCTCCCTCTGCATGGGATTCAATTTGGAGAGATGTATTGCTTACTATCCCAAGACAACCATAGATTGACCCAATACTATATTTTAAATAATCTCTACTATACTCCAGTTAAGCTGGTCCAATTTGGCAAGCTTAAGTCGATATTTGCTCAAGATGGATCCTCCGAAGAGATTTGCTGCATATCCTTTGGGAATGCGATAAAGTAGCACCTTTATGGAGTACTGTTAGAGACAGCTTAGACCCACTTTTAGGCTCAAAGACCTATTTACCTTAGAAATTTGTATCTTGGGTGTCTACTCAAGCATTTCGGTGAAAGAGCGTAGATATCATATGGCTCTCATCTCAATAGTTATTAAAAAACTGGTCCTCAGGCATTGGATGGATCAAGATATTATTACCTATCAGGAATGGCTTAAGGAGATGTCCCTCTGTTTCAATACCGAGAAACTTATAGCTAGCTCTAGACACAATCTCGAGTCTTTTAATCGGAAATGGGGTAAATTAAATGCGCTCTACCTAGGGTAAACCAGACACTGATAGCACCTTAGGCAGCTGCTGCTGCATTAATACATGCAGTGTTATCTGGCTCAACCACAGCTCTCCTCCTTATTAACCCGACATCTCCTTCAGCTATGAAACTCTCCGGGCGATGGGGGTGGGCTTGGGGAGGGAGGGTTTTTGGGGTTATATTTTGTGTTTTTGGTTTTTCTGTGTTTTTTGTTCCTGCTAATGTCATTGCGATTGTATACAGTTACATGTGCTTTATCCTGGACTTGTATACTCTATGATCTGACAACCCTCCACTATCTATATCTGTACCTTGTCTTCCTTTTTTTTTCTTTTCTTTTTCTTATAAATAAACTCAATAAACTTAAATTTCAAAAAAAAAAAAAAAAAAAGCTGAGATACTGAACAAATATTTTTGCTCGGTGTTTACCAAGGAAGAGGCAGGGGATGGACCAAGACTCACGTCGAAAGATGCACAGAGGGGAGAAGTGGACACCAGCCCCTTTACAGTGGATAGAGTCTTGGAGGAACTAGGAAAAGTAAAGACAGACAAGGGAATGGGGCCAGATGGGATTCACCCTAGAGTGTTGAAGGAACTCAGGGAAGTCCTAGCAGGTCCGCTGACAACCCTCTTCAACCAATCACTAGAGACGGGGGCGGTACCTGGGGACTGGAGGAGGGCAGAAGTGGTCCCCTGCACAAGACTGGAAATAGGGAGCAGGCAGGCAATTACAGACCTGTAAGCCTGACCTCAGTGGTGGGGAAGCTGATGGAGTCCCTGCTTAAGGAGAGGGTAGTGAAGTTCCTGGAGTAAAGTGGTGCAAAAGACCCAAGACAGAACGAATTCACTGAGGGTAGGTCCTGTCAGACTAATCTTATAGATTTCTTTGACTGTGTGACCAGGGTGGTGGATCAGGAAGGGGCGATGGATGTGGCCTATCTGGATTTCAATAAGGCTTTCGACACCATTCCTCATAGAAGGTTGCTTAACAAATTGGGGAATCTGGGTATGGGCTCTAAAGTGGTAAAATGGGTTGGAAGCTGGCTAAAGGCAGGACCCAGAGGGTGGTAGTAAATGGCATAAAATCAGAAGAGGGGGAGGTGACCAGCAGGGTTCCACAGGGATCAGTGCTGGGTCCAGTTCTATTCAATGTTTTCGTAAGGGACATTGTAGAGGGACTGGAGGGGAAAGTATGCTTGTTCACAGATGACACCAAGATCTGTAACAGAGTCGACACACAGGACGGGCTAGATAAAATGAGAAATAACCCAACACTGCTTGAGGAATGGTCAAGGGTTTGGCAGTTGGGTTTCAATGCTAAAAAGTGCAAGAAAATGTGCCTGGGACACAGAAACCCAAGTGAGGAATACAGGATGTGGGGCAGATTTTAACTACCACAAGTCAGGAAAGAGACCTGGGAGTTATCATATCTGATGACCTGAAGTCAGCCAAACAATGCAAAAATGCAGTGGGAAAGGCAAACAGAATGCTGGAGTGCATAGGAAGGGGCATAACTAGAAGGAGGAGTAAAGTGGTGATGTCACTGTATAGATCATTGGTGAGGCCTCATCTGGAATGCTGTGTCCAGTTCTGGAGATCGCATCTCAGGAAGGACATAGACAGAATGGAAGCAATCCAGAGAAGAGCAAAAAAAATGATACATGGACTGCACCACAAGCCTTATGAGGAAAGACTCAAGGAACTAAACATCTATTCACTGGAAGAGAGAAGGGAGAGAAGGAATATGATACAGACTTTCAAATACCTTAGATGAAAAAACAGGGTACAGGAAGGGAGCATATTTCAGAGATAAAAATGCACAAGGACAAGGGGACATAACATGAGGCCGGAGAGAGGGAGGGAGGCTTAGGGAGAATGCTAGGAAGTCTTTTCTCACAGAGAAGGTGGTGGATCCATGGAACAGCGTACCAGAGGAGGTCGTGGAAGTGAAGACAATACAGGGATTCAAAAGTGCATGGGATAAGCATAAAGGCACCCTGCTGTACAGCAGAGCAGGGAAAAGGCAGTCCAGATAAGAGCAGGGATTGCCAAACCAAGTAGGAAAATGGGCAGACTAGGTGGGTTGTATGGTCCTTATCTGCAGACAGATTATATGTTTCTATGGCTAGGTCAGAAACCAGATTGGAAATGTTTATAGATGTCTTATCTCTCTGGGTGTTGTTCTAGTTGCACCACCACCACCTTCTCGATCAACTTTCCGAGGAAAGGAACATTTGAGACAGGTCTGTAATTGGAGAGATCTTGTAATTGGAGAGATCATCAGGGTCCAGGGAAGCCTTCTTAAGGAGAGGTCTCACCACAGCCTTTTTAATGGTGGATGGAAAGACACCCTCCCAAAGGGAAAACCTGACGATCTCCACCACAACTGAACTGAGTGAATCCCAGCATGCTAAAAAATTCTGGTCGGCCCAGAGCTCAGTGCACAGAAGGTGGGATGCAAGCCAGAAATCACCTGGGAGACACCATCCACAGAAACTGGCTCAAACTCAGCTCTCAAGAACAAATTTATAGGCAGCAACCTGGCTAAAACTAGAAATGTCAGCTAAAGCAGCCAGGAGGGAGATCACTGGGTGTTCCACATGGAATAGGATGTTGTCAGCATATACCGAGCACTTATATTCCATGTTACAATTCCTAATCCAATGAACTTATGGGTTACCTTTCAATGTAAGTATAAATAGCTCAAAATATAAATTGAACAGCAAGGGTGATATAGGACAACCCTGTCTCATACTGCAGGTATGTCTAATGGGACTGAAAAAAATCCCATTGCAAAAAATGCTGGCAGTAGGACAACTGTATAGGGTTTTCACCAATAGAACGAACTCTTCTGGGAAATGATAGGCTTTTAGTGGCTTGAACAGAAATGGCCAAGAAACCCATACAAAAGCTTTCTCAGCTTCCAGGTAGACCAGCGCCGCAGGGAAACTGCTCTCCATGGAAGCCAAAATAAGATGATAAGATTAACGCAAGTGATCACTTGAGATGTAGCCCTTTATAAACTGAATCTGCTCTGCCCCAAGAAGGCTGGACCACACTCTTTCTAATCTACTGGCAATAATTTTGTCAGGTATTTTAAAATCCATATTAATCAATGATATGGGGCCATAAATAGCCGGTAAAAATTTTTCCTTCTCTGGTTTGTGAAGCAAAGTAATTTGGGCCTCCTTAAGCGAGTAAACTGTTAAACCCTCATAATATATGTAATTGAAAACATCTACTAAGACTGGAGCCAACTGGTCCATAAATACTTTAAAAAATTTAACAGAAAAACTCTCCAGACCTGGGGCACAATCAACATGGAGTTGACCAATAGCCGAATAAACCTCTGCAATGGTGTCTGGCCCCTTGTGTGAGTCATTTTGCTGGTCAGAAAGGTGAGGGAGTAGAATGTCATCTAAAAGTTCCTGAATATGGTCCTGGATGAGGGGATCCTGTTGATCACTAGTATAGAGGTGTTTATAAAAATCCTTAAAAATGGACACAGTGCCCTGAGGCAGTGTAACAAGGTTAGGATTTTCAGCCACCTGGATGCCCTTAAGCATTCACTGTGTTTCCTGTTGATGCAAATACAAGGTTAAGAGTTTGTCAGCATGCTCAACCTGCTCAATATACCACACCTTGGCTGTAAAAATTGCTAGTTCTGCTTTCTCATTCAATAAAGAATCATATTGCGTGTGGATAAAATTGAGACAACCAGGTATGTTCAGGGGTGAAAGGTGCAGGGGTGGAAGGAGACAAACCTGCCTCAGTAGACCTAATCTATTGTAATAGGTCACTAGTCTTTTGAAGGCATTCCCTGTGCTTTTTGGTGGCTATTCTTATAATTCCCCCAATAGCTGATTTTGCAGCACTCCAAAACATAACTTTTCATCAGAACCTCTGTTTCTCTTGAGAAATTGAAGAAAATACTGATGTAACTTTCCCACCACATCTTTATCCCAGCAGCTGGTTGTTAAAATGCCAGACTGAATCCCATTTTATTCCTCCCTAATTTTATGGGACATTCAGTACATACCGGAGCATGATCAGATAAAACTGTCTCTTCAATCTCACTGCCCAGCAGGCTAGGGAGGTTCTGTTGATTAATAAGAAAAAAGTCTAGTCATGAAAAATAATTGTGAGGGATGGAGTGAAAGGTGTAACAGTGCTCCATAGGGTACAGAATTCTCCAAGGGTTAATAAGATCCAAGTGGTCCAACAGTTCCCGGAGGCCCTATTGTCCTGGGAAAAGGCCCTTTTTAATACCACCAGTCTTGTCTAAATCTGCCTGATATACAAGGTTCCAATTGCCCCTGATTATAATAGGTAAGTGAGTGAAAGTGGCCAGTAAAGAGGCAAGATTCATAAAGAACTGCAAGCTATCAGTGTATGGGCTGTACACAATACCCAATAGGACTTCATGCAGCCCCAGTCTACCATGAATGAATATACAACAGTCATCAGGATCCCACAATTCTGAAAATAGTAAGAAGGTAACCCACCTCTGGACCAAAATACAAGCCCCTTTCTTTTGATTACTGTCATCAGAGTCAAACACATGCCCCACCAAATCCCATTTAAAATAAGCAAGCTGGTCCCTCTTAAGGTGTGCCTCCTGTTGGTTTGCAATCTCTGTCCCCAGCTGCTTTAAATGTTTCGGTATGGCATAACGCTTTTGTTTTTCCTGAGCAACTTTTACATTCTAAATAACCAAAACAATATCACAAAACCAGTCGAACTCCCTCTCAATCCAGAATGCGGCACTGCAACCCCCACATGTAACAACAGCACTAACATAAGTGACGTACACTAGTATGAGTCAGATAAAATATATAATCACACCAACAACAAAGTACCCAATAACTTTGTGAAATAACAAATAGATCCCTACACACTAGCCCCGTCCTAAAGACTGCACGACCAAACTACTACAATCCATGATCAGTCCTAACCCAGTCCCCTGTCAATGTTGCACCACTCCAACCCACACCCATGCAGGATGCAAACCAAGTAGTGACCTGTTGGGGAAAAAAAAAAAAAAACATGACAGTGAGAAGCCCCGGGTGAGCCGAGCAAAGGCACTAGCTTGTGTGGGCTATGAGTAGGACCCTCCCCCAGCAGTTCAGCTGTGAACCATACAATAAGTCACCAAGGTGTACCAGGAAGTAAAAAACACATGCCCTGATGAGGTCCCAGTTACAAAAGGTTATAAACAAGCGCTTCTGTAAAGCAGAATGCAAAACCACCACTCTAACCACCGGGAGATAGACGTTGTGTGTACAACCACAACAATTAACAAACAACCATCACCTGCCCAGGTCTCACAAGGCCCAAACAATTTTTTAAAAAACAGCCCACAACCCAGGGTCCTCAGTAAAGGTTGAACAGGAGAGAGAGATGAGTGAACCAACATTAAACATAAGGAAAGAAGACACAAAACATACAATCCATTCAAATCACTCCCCCTTCTCCAGCATGAAGTCCTTCCAGGCATGCAATGTTATGTCCATTGGACAAAACAAAAGTCCATGTATCCCAAATCCATGACAGAGCTTAAGTAGGCCATTCCCAATAAGTGAAAAAAAAAGGTGAATTCCTGACTTTCTGACTTGAGAATAAATATCAGTAAAGTATCTTTTGGCATCATCTGAGACTCATCCTCTTATCAAAACAGTGTCTGCATTCCACATCATACAGACATAATGTTTGAGAATCTAGTGGTGGTATGGCCAAATTATACCTTGCAGGAAAGAGCATGGAAACATAGAAATGTAGACTTTGACAGCAGATATGGACCGCTTGGCCCACTTAGTCTGCCCATTTCCCTAACTATTGGATAAGCTGCAGATCCTTGTTAATCAACAGCTTTCTTCCTACACCCTCTGGAACTGCCTTGTGTCTGTCCCGTGCATTCTTGAATTTCCCCACTGTTTTTGACCCCATGACTCCCTCAGGAAGGCCATTCCATGCATCCACCACCTTCTTCATGAAAATATACTTCCTTACATTGCCCCTGAGCCACCGTCCCTCTATCTTCAAATTGTGCCCCCTTGTTCTTGCACATCTCTTTTTTTCTGAAAGATGCTACCCTCTTGGACTTTGTAGATTCCCTTAAGGTACTTGAAAGTTTCTATCATGTCCCCCCTCCCTCTTTTCCTTGAGGGTATACATATTAAGCTCCTTTAGTCTCTCTTCATGTGGCTTCTGGTGCAGACCCTGCACCGTTTTAGTTGCCCTCCTCTGGAGACATGCTACTAAGCACTGTTGATGCAGCCAAAGTTATTCCACTGTAAAAAAAGATCAAACACATACCAGCAAAGTTTCAATGAAAAGAAACATCCACCATAGCTACACAGCACCACAAAGCCGGCAACATCAAATACAAATAAAGTCCCAAGAGTGATAAGCTGGGGTACTCATCACATAAGTCAAAGCGAGTAATCAAAAAAAAAAAAGAAAAAAAGAAGAGGAGGAGGCTGATCTAGAAACAAAAGCATTACTTGGTATAACTTGGTATAAATGAACAGAAAAAGGCCAGAGCCCATCGAGACTGTTCCCCCACATATTGTGGGACTTTTTTTAAGAAGTATTAATAATTTTCCATAATCCAATTGTCAAGTTTATTTTTTAAAAGTGGTAATATTTTCTAAGTCAATCAAATCCTGTGGTAAGGTATTCCATATTCTCGCGGAGCTCTGATTGTAAAGAAATTACCCCTTTTATTGGTTCTATAGGAATTAACCTCAAGTTGTCTATTATGTAACCTTGGAACTAAACTTCTATTAGAATATGATAGTCCACATTGCTTCATAAGGTCAGGTGACTGAAGTAATTTGTAGACTAGGAGCATGTTACCTCTTATTCTCCTATTTAAATGAATGGAGTCCGGTGGTTTTAAGTCTTGAGGGATAATCAAGGCATGCCAGACTGGGTACCATTCTGGTGGCTCTCCTCTGGACCTGCTCCAGCTGAGCTGTATCACCTTTGAGACAGGGGTTCCAAAAGGGAGACCCATAGTCCAGGTAAGGTCTGATGTAAGTCCTACACAGGGGCATGAGGCATTGCTCAGAGTGGTTTACGACAGTTCGCTTGATTTGCCTCAAAAAATCTATTTGCCATGTTGTTGGTTTAGTACAGTGATCCCTTGGTGTAAGCTTGTTATTGATATATGTACCCAAATCCTTCTCACATTTAGACGTTTTGAGTGGTAGTTTGTTGTGATAATAAACATTGTTTGGGTTATTTTTACCAAAGTGAATGACAACACACTTGTCCTGATTAAAATACATATTGTTATGTTTGGCCCATTGTTCAATTTTCTCCAGGTCAGAAACTAAAGATGCTAGATTGTCTCGATTATTAACCCTACCCCCTAATTTCATATCATCAGCAAACTTTGACATATACTTATTAGGCCCTGGCTGTAGGTCACTTATGAAAAGATTAAATAATGTGGGTCTTAAAACTGATCCCTGGGGGACTCCACTTGACACAGTGCCCCAATCAGATAGTACGTCATTAATCCTAACCCTTTGTGTTCTTTTGGCCAACCAGTCAGATGTCCAACTTACTAAGTCAGGGGACAGGACCAAATTATACATTTTTGCTATGAGTTTACTGTGTGGGACTTTGTCAGATGCCCAACTAAAATCAAGTAGTACTACATCGGTGGGAGTACCTACATCCAGTTGTGTACAAATGTTGTCATAAAAGGATACCAAATTTGTTGTACGTGAGTGATTTGGTGTAAACCCATGCTGTAATGTATCTTGGATTTTTAATTTTATGCATTTCTGTTCAGTTTTAGTCTTGGCAACCCTTTCCATAAGTTTACAGACTACAGAGGTTAAACTAATAGGGTGGTAGTTCTGGACATTGCCTCTGTTGCCCTTCTTGAATATAGTGGTAACAACTGCTGTACACCACTCATTAGGTATGGAGCCTTCTTGCAAATATTTATTGAAAATTATTGATAAGGGTTTAGAGATGACCTAAGAGGTTTCGATCAAAAACCAGGGGTGGTTGTTATCAGGTCCTGGACTGGTATTTTTTTTTATAGCTTGTAAGATATCAGATATTATAATTTTATAGGAACCATGTGAGTAGGGATGAACCGGGGTAGCTGTATTCTGGTTGGAAAATACTGAACAAAAGTAATTATTGAAATGGTTGGCAGTATCAATATCTGATGATAATCTGACTCCATTGTTGATGAGAAGCCCTATGACCCTAGAATTACCCTATTTATTATTTATATATGAAAAAAGAGACTTATAACAGTCTTTTGTGTGCGCCAATTTAAATTCAAGTTTAGTTTTTGCAAGTTTAATGGATTGTTTTAAGGTTTTTACTTCTAACCTATATTTATAAAGTAATGTGCTTTTATTTGGTTGTGTACTATTTTTGAGTTTCTTGAAGAGTCTGATTTTCTGATTAATTTGAGTTTTAATAGCTTTATTAAACCATGGTAGAATTTTACCTTTATTGTTATATTTATTTTTAGTTGGAATATAAAGAGTTTCTAGGTTATATATTATATTTTTAAAAGTAGTCAAAGCTTGCTCAGTTGATAAGTTACAGAGGAGTGATTCCCAGTTAATATCAGCTAATTGTTTATTAATGTCTGAAAAGTTAGATTTGTTGTAATTTTTGATATTTGTAGGTTTTGTTCGGTTAATAGTATCTTGTGGGATTTCAAATAAAATAGAGGAATGATCACTTGCACCCAGTGGATCCCAGATATGAAGGTCACTAATCTGCATTTCTATGTTTGTAAGTAATAAATCCAAAATGCTTGGGCCCCTAGTGGGTTCCCTGACAAGTTGTCCAATAGGAATCCTGGGAAACATTGTTGAAGACAGAAGGACATATTGCAGAATAATAAAGCTACAGAAAATAAACCCTAACAGACAGAGCAGGGCTATGGCTAAGTTACATTGAGAGGGACAATCCGAAAACTCTCACAGGGTGCCAGTAAACCATAACTTAGGAGATATGGGAGAGAAACGGTGAAATCACAACCATCCCAGCTAATATCTAATGTCTCTATCCATCATGAGGATGAAACAACCAAGTAAATCATGATCATATTTGCTGAAAACATCCAACAGCAAAATAAACCATACCAAGTCCAAGTTCACTGCCTATTAGATCCATAAGCAACCCCTTACAGGCTATGTGCAAAATCCATTAAGAATTTTTACACAGCATCAGGAAAAAGATCAGGAGCTCCTGTTGAGCATGCTCAGCTGTAGTGAAAAGTTTTGGTGTCCAATTTATAGTAATTTGTAACTTTGCAGAGTAGAGAAGACAGAAACGAATATGGACTGTGGACAATTTAGACGTAAGAGGACGGTATTCTGCCTGCTTCTCTTGAACTTGAAGTGGGAGATTATGAAAAATGCAAAGTTTCTTGTCCTCCCAAAGGACTTCCTTCCTCTTTCTAGTCTTGCTAAGAATATACTGTTTGTCTAAGTAATTTAATAACTTAAAAATTATGATTATAACAGCAAATAACCACCCACTTCATTGTGTGGAAAAAAATAGTACCCAGTAATTATGCTATTTAATGGCATGTTGATTCAATGCTTTACCTGGTGGTGCTACAAATATTGCTGTTGTCCAGTTACTTTGTGCTACTTCAGTCTCATTTTCCATTAGTATAGTACTGACTTCGGCAAAAACACCTCTGTGCAGCTGTAAAGCAGTTTTAAACAGAGTATCTGTAAGTACGTATTCCTGGGAAAAAAGAAAACAGGATTATGCTTTGGAAACAAAACTGTGAATATATTTTGTACGAAAAATTGACATTCATTGCACGAAACTTTGATTAGCTGTAATTTTCAACTCACAAAGTAATGTTCTGTTTTTCAACAGTAACTTTGGTCCCTGTTTCAATAACTACAAAACTAAGATGCCCTAGCTTTGATCCATCTTTCCTTGGTTGGTTCTGTGCTTCTGTGAACCAATCATTCTCTGCATTGTTAAATGTCAGGGTATCCATTCCTCCTCTTCCTTCCTTACAGTCAAACCTGATCTCTTCAGGGGTCAATCCATGGACCAGTCATTCACTTTTTCCCTGTTTATAAATGCCTACTATCCGTAAGCACTCCTGCATCCTACTGTATGCTGATGATGTGGCATCATAACGATAACAACATAGTGTTCTGGGTTCACTAAGTAATAAGCAGACCAGGAGTAATAAATACCGAGGTCAAAGCCAAGTATTTATTAACTCTACTGGTCTGATTTTGAATGAGGAAACCCAGACCACTATGAGTGTTATCACTGTTATATTGAGAAATACATTTTTTTATCAGTCTGAAATCTGTCTTTGTGGTGCTACAGTGCATCTGTGAGAAACCAGAAACTGTTTGTTACAGATCCACTGTAGCTTTGCTTGATATCTTTGATTGGCTGCTCTGTGTTGAAGTGGGAGTGCAGACTGGGATTCTGGTCTGATTGGCTAAGTATAACACATAGCAGAATGCAAAGCCACTCTCCTATTATAGTGTATGGTGGAACGTCATTCTCCACCGAAATCCATCGTCGTTGAAACCTTGTAGTCACACACTAGTGATGTTCGCAGTGCAGCAGAACAATTTTTTCTACTGCACTGTGAACGTCACACACTGAGTCCTCGAGCAGCATTTGACAGTTAGGGCTCACTCCATAGACAGGACACATAGGGAAAGCAGCAATGCCGGCGGCAGTACTAATGTTTAGCATTAAAACATTCAAAATGTAAAGTTCTTTTTTTCCATCTAGTAACCCAGTAAAAATGTTTTGAAGCAGAAACATGCTGAAGTGATTTTTTTCCCCAAAAAACAACGTTCCAACATACACTATAAAGAAAAGTGCATGGGGAACAGTTGATAACAGGGCATCTTTCACCTCGTTGGCACTATGATGACGGATTACCTCTCGAGCTGCGCTCTCGAGGTAATCCGTCGTCATAGTGCCAACTCGGTGAAAGAATAGCCCTGTTGTCAACTGTTACCCATGCACTATCCTATATATTGTCCTTAGACAATCAGAATGCAAAGCCACTGTCCCATTATTCAGTCTACTGTCTTGTTATCTCGGAATAACAGGACAGTAACTCTGCATTCTGATTTGCTAAGAGGGATCTTTTCCAGTATAATTAAGTGATAACATTCAGTTAACCAGAGTATATGAAGAAATCACTGGTGGAAATGGATGATTAAATGCCAAGGCCAAAGGCCGAGGTGGTTAATCAAACACTGAAGCTGGTTGTTTCAAGTATACTCCAGCTAACTTAATGTTATTGTTATAATACGAGTAGAAATTTTGGACCCAGGATTTTAAAAGTGCTGTGATAGATTTTAAGTGATTTGCTCATAGTAATAAAGTATGCAAGTGGTGGCTGTGGGATTCAAACCCAGCTTTCCAGGTCTACAGCTCCAAGCTCTTAACCATTGTGCTATACTGACTCCCACGAAACAGCTGAAGAGGAACTTGCCTTTGTTCCCCCTTTTTTGCCTGTTGATTAAATGGATACCCTACTGTGGGCTTGTCTGAAATGTGGATAACCTAAGTGAGTGTTGCCAGAATGTGAATAACCTAATATGAGCATTGCCAAAATGTGGATAACCTACTGTTGGCATCACCAGAATGTGGATAACTTACTGTGGGCATGTCTAAAATGTCACTATAGTAGTTTATGGGATAATAACTGACAGTTTTCCTGTATTCTGATTGGCTTAGAACAGATACTGTACCTGTTGTATAATATATTATAAATCCAGTGGAATTCATTACATACTGCAACTCTGGCCTGTGTGTTGATCTTCTGCTTATCCAAGCCTAATTTCAAGACAGCAGATATTGCATCCTCTAACTGATGTCCACCACAGAGGAAACTCAGGAGTGTCCACTGGTGCCATCATGTCTCAAAAGTCCAAAATGTGCACTCACAGTCAGCTCCATGGTACTGGTTCATAGAAGTTGAGTGTGATAAAACCAAGTTTTATTGGGCAAAAAACAACAATGGCTACAGGTGCAGCAACCATTAAACATAATCTAACTGAATATAGATCCCTCGTTTGTGAGCTTGCCCCAGCCTTTCAATTCCATAGGAAAACAATGTTATTCGACCGTATTGCACAGTTTGCCATGATGGCAGACCAGTAAATGCACAATTAACTCTTGTACTCCAGACTCAATGACTTTTACTGGACAGTAAAGGCATTCTCAGCATTGGACATCTGACCCACAAGGCAATTCCGAAGGGGAGGATACATCAGTCAGAAGGTCTGTGTGCTTAATCAACATTTTTTTTTTAATTCAAGTTCAAACTGCAAAAAGGGATAACTGCTCCCATCAGTTAAGAATTCATGTGATGGTACAAATTAGCATTGCTTCAGAAATTAAGTAGCTCATTAGAAAAGGTTTATGAACAAACCTCCATGAAAATACAATTATGTTTCAAGACACTAAGTCTCTTCCTCATGAGGCCTGCTAAGTGTCCTCCCTGAGGAACAGACTCAAGCTAGAATAGTCAAACCCTGTTTGCGATCATAAATAGGTTAGCAAGTTAATAATGCTACTTTGCAGTCCCAAAGAAGGGAAGGACTGCAAATACAGTGTTGGATGGTATGATTAACAAGTTGCTAACCAATTTGTGACTGCCTTAAAATATGCCAGTGGGCCTGTGCAAAGCAGCTGATATCACCTTGCATATAAGTGCACCGGAATATTTGTAGGTTTGGATAGGTAGTTTGTAGCTGTCAGTGCTGTTATAATTAATGCCTCCACAAATCAGGTATTGCAGCCTGCAGCCCCTAATCATGGCCCCCTTTCCCCCAAACATCCCACTGATATCAAAGCAGTATTTCCTTGGTGTTAAGTGGTCCACCTGCCACTGAACACCCCAGTGGCAGTTTTTTATTTATCCCTGATGTTCTGTGGATCCCCATCTCCCTAAACACACTCAATGGTAGTGATTTATTTATTCTCAGTGTCCAGTGTTTCTCCCACCCAACGAACACTCTGACAATTTATTTGTGGTATTTTCCTGGTGTCCAGTGGTACCAATTCAGAGATATCCAAAGGTTAGTAACCTGCGCTCTAAGACAAGAGTGGTGCACTGTTGTGGGTGGTCAGCCCAACGTACAATTTACAAGTTCCAGAAAAACAGCGCTTAGTGTCACAGCAAAGAACACACTTGTGCCAGTAAATACATTTCAAGCAAACCTTTGCATTTATTCCTGTAGATTCAGGTAACAAGCAAAGTATATTACCAGTGCAGGAAGCCCCTTTACAGGAATAAATGCAAAGGTCTGCTTGAAATATACTGGCATGAGTGTGTTCTTTGCTGTGACATTGAGCACTGTTTTTCCGCAACTTGTCCAGTGGTAACCCCTGCCTCACAACACCTCCACCAGTATTGTGTCACTTATCCCTCATGTCCAGTGGTTCCTCTGGCCCCTGAACACTCCCACTGGCAATGTGTCAGTCATCTGCTCTCCTCTCTGGGTTTGAATCCCTCTACCCAACCCATATACCCTTGCCCAGGCATGGCCCCCCTGTAGGTCAGACTCCCACTATCTCAATCACCCCATCCTCAGTGCTCCCCCCCTTGGCAACTGGCACAGATCCTCTGCTCACCTTCATAGCCATCCACTGACTAATAGCTCGTGATTGTGCAAATACTGTACTCACTGCTGATTTCAGTAGCTCAAGTTGTGAACTGTCAATTGGCGGCCAGCTGAGGAAGTCAATGGAGGGTCTTTGCCAGTCTCTGAAGGGGGCACTGGGGATGGGGTGAGCAGGTTGGAGGGAGACTGACCTACATGAGGTGCATGTTCCTGAGCTAGCATGGGTGGGTCAAATGGATGGATTCTGACCTAGGGAGTCTGGATAACTGACACAGTACTGGTGAGGGTGTTCAGAAGTGGGGAGACCACTAAACACCAGGTATCACTGACACAGTACTGGCTGAGGTACTCGTAGTGGGGAGACTACTGGACATAATGGATAAGTGACAATACTGGCTGGGGTGTTTGGGGGGCAGAAGGACCACTGGACACCAGGGAAACCATATTATAACCCAGGCGCCATGTACTAGCAGGCTATTACCCCCTTTCTGATGATCAGAATACAGGTTGAGGAGCCTGGGTTCTGTCCTGATGGTAATGGGGGGGGGGGTCTTTCCTAATAGAAAATAAATTGCACAGTGCCTCCAACCAGAGTAAATTGTAGTGGCCCAGATATTTTGTAGGGTTCAACCCCCTGGGATGCTGTACCTAGTCACCTCTCCTTCCAGTCACCATACACATGGATTACCAACTTAAACTGTAATACTTTAGTATTCATGCAGTTATTGACTATGGCTGATAATACGCTCACAGACAGTGTGAAACAACAAGAATGAGTGGTTTATTAAATAGGGTAAGGGGGATGGGAGTTACAAAAGCAGAACATTTAATAAGGATTGGCAACTTATAAATTCAGCACACCTAAACATCAGCGGTGCCCACCCCCACAGTGATACCATGCAGCAAAACCCTCCTCCTCAATACACCATACCTCAAGCACACCTGCCCAAGCAAGGGGATACAATGACAGATATATTACAAAGGGTGTGAAATACTCTTTAACTGGTACCAGAGTAGAACTACAGTTTTAAGTACAAACACAACAAGCAAATGACTCTGCGTACCCAAGAGTTATATTAGTGTCTTGGTTTTTATGTTGGCTGGGGTCTTTCAGCGATGCACTTGAAGAGATTTAGCAAATGTATAGGAGCAGGATAGCAGTTCTGGAGCTATGGATTCTTTTGAACAAGCAACAACAGCAACGCTAGTCTGGCTCACCCTTTTCTGAGACCAGCCCTACTGGCTTCACTTCTCAGGAATCAGTCCTTCTGGCTCACCAAACATGAAACAGGAGCACTACATAGTGGATTCCTGGTTCCCAAGGAGCCCAGACCCCAGGAGCGATCCCACCGTGCGACTCCTCCAAATGAGTTGAGAGTACCCCAGTACTTGGGCATGTGCCCATGGTTCCCTGTTCCCTGATCCACCCCCACTTGATAAGGGCTAGCTGACTCTTACCTGACTCCAAGGTGGCCTGGACAGGATGCAGTTTCTGTCTCCAGTTGAATCTGCTCAGTACTCTTGGATGTAACAGTGGACGTTTGATTCACACTTTCTACAGAGAACTCTGGACACAGTATCTGGCAGTGGGTGAATCCAGCTTTCACGCTGTAGGCCTTCGTGGCTTCTTGGGCTACCAAAGGCAACAGGAGCTCAACAGGTTTTTCCCAATCTGATGCAGGTTCAAGCCTGAGGCAGATACTTTAGCCTCTGGTAAAAGAGTTTGACCCTCCTAACAAACTGAGGGCTTTCTCAGGATTGCTGCAGGAGTTATCCTCAAATGCTCTGGACACTCTTACTCTCACTCTGGGGCTTCCAATTTCTGGACACTTAGGCTGGACTCTCTGTATTTGGCTGTGGGATCCCTTACTCTGCTCACTGCCTGTATGCCCTCCTCATTTGTGGAGAGCTGCTGGAGAACTGCCCTGAGCTTTAACTGTCCCTGAGGTCTGAAGGAAGACTGGAAGCATCCCAAATGATCAAACAGAAGGGCCTATCTTGAAAATTGATATTCATTTAGTCCTCTCAATGCCTGATTGGTGGGACATTTGGGCACCAAGATATTGTCCATAGCCCTTACCCAAGAGCCTTACCTGCAGTCCGCCAGGCTCCTAGATTGCTGACTGAGTAATGCAGGGGTCATAGGATAAAACATGGCTGGCTGTAAATACAGTCTATATACAGTCTCATCTCTAAAAGTCTTTTACAGTCACACACTTTAATTTTATTTATTGCCCCCAGGGTTCATTAGCAGCCCCTCTGCCCTATTGTCCATTGGCAGAGTGGGGCTTTTATGTGGCTTCCTCTGCCTGTCACTGCCTCTGTTAGAAAGTTCCCCCAGGCAGCAATCAGACTCTGAAAGTTCCAACAGAAGCATTTGCCCTTAAAGTAACAGGTTCCTATAAGCGTGAAAACGGAGTTTGTTTTTCTGCTCCTCTTGCCCCTCCTGTGTGTCTTCAAACCCCGATTAGCTGTCCTGGGGTGAGAACATACAGATGGTAGCTGATATACAGCTGCAGGAGCCGCCAGAGTGGCTTTTACATTTTGAGCTGTGTAGCGCGGTTCTGTGCATGTGATCCCCCCAGCTTATACATCTGTGATGTGAGCTGCACAGCGGCAGTGCTTTAAACATTTCACCAAATGAGCAAATTGTTTTCTTTTAAAACAAGCACTCCTCTGGTCCCCCTTCTCAGGAGCTAACGCAGGAGCTGGCAGGAGGCACTGGAAACTCCACAGACATGGGGCAAGGTGGCAGACAAAAATAGGAGGAAGAGGGCAAGCAGCTCTGGTAAGACCCAACCTTTAGGGAGCTACATTCTCCCATGCCTTAAATTCTTGGCATCCATGCCAGGTGCTTACTGGTATCCTGGTACCTATAATTTCAACAGTATCAGGTAATGCAGACCAATCTAACTTGATCAGTTCCGTATCCCCGGCACTCCAAGAGACAGTAGACAGCCACAGAAAAACAGCACAATACTGCTGTAAATAATGCAAAATAAAGTTTTATTCTTGGGCTGGTAACAGATAACAATTGCTCATCCCCAGCAGTTCAGATATTACTGACCAAAATCAAGGTGGTAGCAGAAAAATATACTATACATTGCAAAAGAATTCTAAAAAGGAAACTACCCTAAATGGCTCAATCAGAAAACAAAGAAACAAATAAAGTTCAAAAATAAAATGTTTAAACTCATGAAACAGAATAAGATCAGCCTTACTGAATATAGGGAACAGGCAAGACAAGTTAAGAAATCAATTAAAAAAGCTAAAGCAGTTTTTGAGGACAACTTGGCATCTAACACAAAAGATAATTACAAAATGTTTCATTCTTACATTAATAATAAAAAAAGAAAAAAAAACAGAATGTAGGACCCTTTAAAGATACTAATGGGGAAATACTTAATGGCACATGTATGGCTAATGTACAAAACAATTACTTTGGAACAGTGTTTAATCCCAAAGACAATAATCCAGGCACTCAAGCCCAGAAAACTTCAGAAAAAGGGGCATATAAAAATAGATACTAAAGACATTACCACAAGATTAATTAAAATAAATAAAAATAAATCTTCCAGACTGGACAACATACATCCTAGGGTCATTGCAGAAGTGGCTGCAGAGATAGCCCATCCATTAACCTTTATAGTTCAGTTAACTCTTGACAAAGAAATAGTGGTCCAAAAATGGAAAGAAGCACATGTGGTCTCAATATTCAAAAAAGGTAAAAAGGACTCTCCTGAGAACTAAAGACCTGTGAGCCTATTGTCTGTCCTGGGTAAAGTATTAGAAGGAGTAATTAAAGATCAAATCCTCTCCCATCTGGAGCAACATAACCAAATAGATTTACAACAACATGGGTTTACAAGAGCTAGATCATGTCAGACAAATCTACTCCACTTCTATGTGAGGGTGAGCAGGGCATTGGACCAGGGAGTCTCAGTGGATGTGGTTCAGCTGGACTTCTCTAAGCCTTTCGATAAGCTTCCACATTGGGAATTAATAGCTTCATTAGGTACATTAAACATACATAATAATATAATTAACTGGATCTCATAATGGCTAGAAAACAGAAGGCAGAGGGTGACTGTCAACGGGGTCCTTTCAAATTGGCTTTCAGTGACAAGTGGGGTTCCTCAAGGATCCGTATTGGGACCCTGTCTTTTTAATATTTATATATCTACTCTGCAATTCAAGACAGACACAATATGGATAACAAAATTTGCCAATGATTGCAGAGTGAGGGCAGTTGTAAATACTCAACAGGAACAACTAAAACTTCAAGATACTTTAGAATTCATTGAGAGGTAGACTAATAAGCACAAATTAAAATTAAATGGAAATACATGCATAGTTATGCACATGGGGAAAAAAAAACAGAGGCAAAATATACCTTACAAAATGAAGTACTGAAATCATCAGTCGAGGAAAAAGATTTTGGAATAGTAGTCAAAAATGACCTAACTTTTAGCCCACACTGTGATCATATTGTAAAAAGAGCAAATGCAATACTAAATTGCATATTAAGACACATTGTCAGTAAAAGGAGAGCGGTCTTACTGCCTCTGTATGTGTCATTGGTGAGAACACAGTTGAAGTACTGCTCACAGGCCTGGGCTCCATTCAAAAAGGGTGACGTAGCAAGGGTGGAGAGGGTCCAACAGCGGATAGAAAGATCTGTTGAGGGTTTAAAAAGTATGACTTATGAGGCCAGGTTGTGTGATCTGGACTTGTACTCTCTGACATACGGGAGGTGGAGGGGGGATATGATACTGCAATATAGAGCATTTAGGGATAATAATTTATTCATAAATCTTGGTTTTGAACATAAACAGAAAAATTATAACACAAGGATGCATGAATTACAGCTAAATTTAAATAAGTGGAGATTACAAAAAAGGAGATTTTGGTTTAGTCAAAGGGTGGTCCCTTCATGGAACTCCCTACCAAAGGAGGTAGTGGAAAGTTCCACCATTGAAGCCTTCAAAAAGAGGTTGGACGACTTCAGTGGAAATAAAGTAAGGGATGTTTAAATGTATTAGTTAGAAATATTACCAAGAATGAGCAAGGAAAAAATGGATGAAAATCTATAAAAAAATGCTTTGTTTTAGTATGAGACTATGAGACTCGGGGGACACCCCTTGGGCAAGGCGGCTGCCAAAGTGCTGGAGATGGGCACTTGTTTGCGCTTACCAGCCCAGGAATAACTCTTTATTTTGCATTATTTACTGCAGTACGTGCTGTTTTTCTGTGGCTATCTACTGCCTCTTGGAGTGCTGAGGATATGGAACTGGTTACACGTTTTGGACTTGCCACCCTCCTTTGGCAACCACTGTGCATTGTGGTTCACTGCACTAAACACTGGAGCTGCAATCTAACTAGACAAATGATTCCTAAATAGCACAGGCAATCACAACAGTTGTATATAGAAATGCAGACTATTCTAAGCAAACAGAACAAATACTGAAACGTTTCAGGTTCTTGACCATGGTCATATTTTTAAATGTGCATTATAGACTTCTTTTAAACTGTAGAGTATTGGGAGTTTGCATAATACCATTTTCCCACCCTCCCACCCTACTCTGGGTGGCTTAGAATTGGAAGGACACACAGTAAGTCTAGGCAGGGATCTTGTAGTGACATATATACATTTGTGAACAACATGTAGTGTGTAGTCAGTAGGTACTCCAG
Source organism: Neoceratodus forsteri (assembly GCA_016271365.2). Taxonomy (NCBI): domain Eukaryota; kingdom Metazoa; phylum Chordata; order Ceratodontiformes; family Ceratodontidae; genus Neoceratodus; species Neoceratodus forsteri. The sequence continues at coordinate 995,894,324 of CM057458.1, read as the reverse complement.
GAAAATCATACGTAAGCTTCATCAGAGTTTTGACCATTCTTTCAGAGTATTGCAAAGGCACTTGAACTTCTTCCTTGGCATCCAGGTTGACCAGTCAAGGCTCATTGACCAGGTTGACCAGTCAAGTCTCATTGACCAGTGATGGGACATCATCTGTTGAAGTTGATTCCACTGCTTCCTCTGGCACCTGCTGTCTTTCTTCAGGGTCCTCAAGCTCTACAATCTCTTGCTCAGGCTCTGTGAGTTCTTCACTGACTGCCTCAGCAGATACATCCTCGGTTGGAGGCCTCACATCCAAAGTCACATCATCAGTTGGTTTAGGAGTTGCATTAAAGGTTGATTGCTCTATTGCAGATCACTTCATCTCTCATTTCAGGTGTCCCTTGAAGTAGGCAAGCCAGTTGTGATGTAGGGTATTAGTAGCTCGGTTGATAAACAACTTCTCTCTCTGACTCAGAGTCCAAATTTTCTGGCTGTACTTGCTTGTCAGGATTTGTTTGGGAACTACCCTGATTGCTGGACCTTTTTTTGCTTGTTTTTGTGTTTGCATGTGGCAGTCCTTGTCACTGGAGGTTTAGGAGGTTCTGATGACTCATTCTCATTTGTGGTAACCATCTGCCCATTTGACAGTAAATGATTTCAATGAATTGCTCTGTACCTACTTATGTGCCCCTCAGGACAAATCTTGAAAACAGGCATATCCTGTAATTTCTCTATTATGACATGGGGGTACTGTCCCATCTGTCATTAATCTTATGCTTTCCTTGGAGTCCTAAATTTCTCATTAATACTCAGTCACTGCGTAACAACTCATGTGCTTTGACTTTCTTATCATATCTCTCTTTGCACAATTTCTATTTCTTTTTGCAGCGGTTTCAGTAGTTAAGTTGTAGGTGGAATTTAGTTGTTCTTTCAATTGCTTTACATACTGTAAGTAGGTCTCAGCTCGGGTGCCATCAGGTGAGGCACCAAAACAAATGAATACAGGTAATCTAGCGTCTCTGCTTAACATTAAACAGTAAGGTGAAAATCCAGTTGCATTGTTCTTAGTACAATTGTAGACATGTACTGAGGCGCTCACTTGTTGACTCCATTTTTGTCTTTGGATTTCTGAGTTCCCAACATATCGAGTATAATTCTGTTAAATCTTTCAGGCTGCAGGTCACCTCACAGATAATAAGTGGTAATACATGATTTGCTGATGCCCCACAGTGACAATAGTCCATTGATTAAACTTCTCTCGAAAACTCTTCCTTCATCGGAGAGAATCCACTGTGAGACTGTAGTGGACAAAGAACATTTCTGCAAGAACTTTAGCAAACGTAGAGGCATTCTGGTCTTTGGAAGGGTAGGCCTGGATGTATCTTGAGAAATGGTCTGTAATTACAAGTATATTTGCTATATTTTTGGAGTCGGGTTCCAGATTGAGAAAGTCAATACAGACAAGTTTCATCAAATCAAATCAAATCAAATCAAATCATCTTTATTTATAAAAGGTGCCTTTCCAAACCAAGGCACCTGCACTATAAAAACATATTATATAAATATCACATAAAGAAACAAAAAAATACAATAGCAGCTTTAGTAGTTTGGAAATGCCAAACTGAAAAGATAAGTCTTTAAAGCAATCTTAAAACTCTGGACAGTCAGGCAATCTCGTACCCAATGAGGTAGAGAATTCCACAGGGTCGGGGCTACAAAACTAAATGTCCTTGCCCCAGATGTTTGTAAACGAACCCTGAGAATCTCTAGCAATCCCTCATAGGTGGATCAGAGAGGGTGGAGGGGACAGTAGGGACAAAAGAGATCTTTCAGTTAACCCGGTGCCTAATCATGTTGGGCCTTGTAGGTTAATAACGCAACCTTGAAGGTGATCCGCCACTGTATCGGCAGCCAGTGCAGTCCACGGAGGATAGGCATTGTATGGCTGGTTCTAGAAATATTGCAATAAACATGGGCACCAAAATGGATCCCTGCGGTACCCCACAGGATTGAGAGAATGGAGCTGAGGAAAAAAAAACAGACACCACCCTCTGAGTCCTACCCATGAGGAAAGATCGAAACCATCTAAGGACAACTCCTGAAAGGTCACAGACAAACCGCAGGCGATCCAAAAGCACACATGGTCTATGGTGTCAAATGCTGCAGAGAGATCAAGAAGGACCAAGATGGAATGAGCCTTTCGATCTCCCGCTATTAGGAGCTCATTTAGTACCCGAACAAGAGCTGTCTCAGTACTATGTCTCTTCCTAAAACCAGACTGGAGAGAATCATAAATATTGTGGTTGGTCAGATGGTCATCCAGCTGTAATGCCACCACCTTCTCAATAACTTTACCCATGAAGGGTAAGTTAGAGAAAGGCCTGTAGTTTGCTAGACAGTCGGGGTCCAAGGAGGACTTCTTAAGAAGGAGCCGAACCACAGCCACCTTAAGGGGATCTGGAAAGATCCCCCCTCTCCAAGGACAATCAGACAATCTCAGCAAGGATCTGGCCGATGACATCCACACAACCAACAAAAAGGCGTGTGGGGCCTGGGTCCAAACTACAGTTGGTAGGTTGTAACGACTGGATAACCATCACAATATCACTGATTGTGGGCTGGCCAAAGTCGCACCACACAAACTGGGTATCCGACATCTCCTGCCAACTCCCTTGAGAGAGGGTCAAGCAGATATCGGACCTGATCGTGGCAACCTTATCCATGAAGAATCGTGCAATCTCCTCACACCGCTCTTGTGAAAAAGCATTTCCAGACTGAAGAAAGAGTGGATTGCACAGTTTGTATATGGTCTGGAAACGCTGGGCTGGTTGATTCCACACAGCAACAATTTCCCTGGACAGGAATTCTGCCTTCTTATGGGAAATTGTTTATTGATAGACCGAGTAATGGTCCATCAAACTAAGCCTGTCACACACCAGGCCCGACCTCCACCATCGCCTCTCTAACCTTCGCCCAACTCTCCTCAACTCCCTCAAGGTCTCATCAAACCAGAGAGACCTGGGGCGAAGAGTGAGGGGGTAAATGCAAACAGAAGCAATGGAATCCAGGGCCTCTGTCACTGCCTTATTATAGGCAAGTACAAGATCCCCTGGATTCAAGCATTCACTCGGCATACTCGATAGGTTCAACACTGCCATCAGGCCATCAGGAGATACACCCCTCAAAGAGCGGCATTGGACCATCTCCATAAGGTCAGGCCTCCTGTAGGGGGCCTCAGAACTGAACCTGATGGTATGATGATCAGACTACCCGACTGGTTCCACCACCAAATTGGATATCTCCATCCCCAGGAGAAATACCAAGTCCAATGAATGACTACCAATGTGAGTCAAGGAGGAAATAACCTGTGTGAGGCCCAGTGAACTCATTAATTGGAGGAGGTCCTGTCCAAACTCTGAGAGTTCATCATTGACCAAGGCATTGAAATCCGCCAGGATCTACCATCTGTGGGATCCCAATGTCAGGTCGACAATGAAGTCCATGACTTCCCACAGGAATATATTCCTGTCTCCTGGTGGACGGTAGAAGAGAAGAATCCTGCACCCCACACCCTCACCATACATTCGAAGGAGTTGGTGACTCCCACTGGTACTTCCATCAGGTTCAGTTCTGATTTAAAACAAATGGCCACACCCCCACCCCTACGATCCGTCCTAGGGCGGTGTATCACCGAGTACCCAGCCGGAACTTCTGCATCCAAAGTAGGAGCAGCATTTTCATCCAGCCAGGTCTCGGTGATGCAAGCCAGGTCAGTTGAACTAAAAAGATCTGCAACTATAGCGGTCTTGTTTTTCATGGACCTGGCATTACATAACACCGCCCGAGTCAGATGAGTAGCCGAGGAAGACTGAGTTTCCTGCCTGCTGTAGGCAGAGCCCTTGGGTATGGGAACTAGACAGGGAGGACCCCTTTCCTGGGCCCACTTCACCCCAGGGCATCTCCTTGTCCCCACGATCCCAATCCGTCCACTCTTCTCCATTCCTCTGACAGGCCAAGCCCCCACCCTTGACCTCCTAGCTATCTCCAATGCCCTACACTGTCTATACACCTCTGGTGACAGGGAGGGACAATAAAAAGGGCGGAGATTCCTCAGCCTGGAGGCGGAATAGTGCCTGACCGTCAATACACCTGCCCAACACATTTTTACCACAACTCACAAACAACCAATCAAATAACATAAATAACAAACTTCCATACCACACCACAAACACTACAATAACACACACAATAACCACACTCAACCACAATCCCCAATCCCAACAATAAAGAATCAAGTATACAAGGTGCGAAGGGTTTCCAAGCAGCACCAAATAATGAAACTGTCCCAGTTCAACAATTTTTCTCCTCTAGGGAGCTCCCACCTCTCCAAAAGATAAATGTTGAAAATTATTAAACTCCCCCCCCCAGACACTAGCTCTCACACAGGTCAGGGGATCAGTTAATAAATTATGTGAAGATCAATTTTTTAAGCCACTCTCACTGTCTAAAGATCAGATAGTCACTGGGCTCTCTCACTGCCCATAAACCAGTAAAAAATCCAGCCCAAAGTAATGAGATTAAGCAAAGGGGAAAGTCAAACCAGGCTGGGCACTCATCCAGATTCTCCAGTCCAAGTTTGAAACTGTAGGATCTCCTGCTCTGATTCCAGTAATGAATGGCAAAATACACCTTCAGAACTCCTGGATGGCTGCCCCAACTTTAGTGCTGCTGATGACCCAACACCTCAGCTGTGCTTAGAAGCAGCCCACTAGGAGAATCACCAGAGAGCTTAGGGGTACTAAATCCAAGGTCGGCCCTCCAGCGAACCCCACCTCCGACACCCGTGTGGAGCACAAGCTAAGCACAACTGGTGGCCCCCCAAAGCCTGGGAGTACAAGCTCCAGATATTTCAACAGGACAATAAGCCCTGAACAAAAATGGCAAAGCTCTCCACAGGAAGTCAGCCAGGAAATAATCCAAAAGGGTACCAAAAATGATTCCACAGTGAACGAAATTGTCCAACGTCGAATCTGGTCCAGGGAGCACATGCCCAACACTGCTCCCCAAACAACAGTCCTGATACAAAGTTCAGAGTCCCATCTGAATGTACAGTTTCCCTAATCCTCCAGGCAACAGAGCCACAACACTTGAAAAAGGCCGGGAAGGTAAGGACTTCACTTATTCCACCTCAGCTCCTTTGGGCCAGAATAACAGATTAAAAATAATACTCCATGTCCCCCAAGAGTCCAAGTCATCTGAGAGTGACTCCGGAGCTCACAGTTATGTTTTACTGCTGCCTAAAACTGATACGTGCCTAGCAATAGCTGACTCACTAAAAATCCCTCTCTCACTAAGCGCTAAACACTATACTATAAATAACGCTAAAATCGATTAAGGCTACTAATGCTGCTACATAACAAATGAAAAACAAATTAAAACAATAAAATATACGCTGCCCAAAATCCTGCTATCTGATGGTCATCCCCAAGAGAGAGTCCTCCTTCATGGGGGCACTAGTTACAATGTTCACTAGAGAAGCGACCTTCTGCATCTGAGCTTTACTTTGAAGCCATCTTCTGCAGTTCTTGCAATATCTCTCTACATCACTTGTCATGCAAGACCAATAGAAACGGACATGTGCAAGACCTAACGTGCGGTCATTTCCTAGGTGACCCATGTCATCATGTAATGCATGGAGTATGATTAATTTAAATATAGCAGGCAATACAAGTTGTTAGCAAGGAAGTCCTTGGGGCCCTTGGACTTCTTGATAGAGTGAATTGTATTTCATTTTGAGCTTGGACCATTCTCTTGACATCAATTTTACATCTGGATTATCTGTAATGACTTGGTTTGCATCACTCCCTATGGGAAGAGTGTGGGCAATCTCTTGGATAACTGGGTCTGACCTTTGTTTTTTCCTGAAGATCTTGATTAGTAAGCTGAGACAAGGAGCATAGGTTGATAGAAGTGAGATTGTAGTATGCAGTTGGTAGGCAATCTCTGGACACACCAAGGGTGTCCACCAGATGGTTTACATTGGTCGTAGATGGTGGTTTATCAGTATCAAACTTTTTGCAGAGGGCCTTACCATTTTATATGATATATTTACCCAGGATAAATCACTTTTTCCAGGTGCTGCTGGAAGTCTGGTTAACACCTCAGCGTCTATGTAGTTTAATCTAGGACAATGTTCTATGCAATAATCATAGGATGAAGTTGCAGACAACCATCTATGTCTGGCTTCATCCATCTTCCTCAATGTCTGTATGTACATTAAGGGGTTGTTATCTGTTTTCACTGTAATAAGTGTTCTGTATGAGTACTCATAGAACTGGTCCACTATTGGCCACTTTAATGCAAGAAACTCCAGTTTATGCACTGGGTACTTTTTTCTCAGCACTATTGAGACTTCAGCTAGCAAAAGCCACAGGTCATAATCCTTACAGGTACCTTTGATACAAAACAGCTCCAAGCCTGCTGAAGCTGGCATCTGTTTGTAGAACACATGGCTTTTCAGGATCTGCATAGGGGAGTACTGGTGCATGAGTTAGACGATAAATTACATCTTTGAATGCCTGGTCACATTCAGCTGTCCAGTGAGTCCTAAATTGCTCAGACTGCATAAAGTATGATTTGGGTTCAGTAGTCTTGTCAGAAGCTTTCTTCCCTTTCCAGGTAGGTGGGTAGCCTTGAGTCAAGTTCAAGAGGGGTCTTACTACTCTGGTGTAGGCTTTGACACAGAATCCAAGAAAGCACTGTAACTCTTTAAAGTTACTGGGCTTTGGCCAGGTGGTCAAAGCTTCTACTTTGCTTGGGTCTATCTGGATACCTTCAGCCGATACACTATGTCCAACCTATTTAGCAGAAGTTTGAAAGGCCTGGCATTTACAGTATCTATGGAGTCTTGTCTCATGCTCTTCTAGGGTCCTGCCAAAATACAATTACATCATTCAGGTAAACTAAGCACTCTAGCAGCTTCATATCTCCTACAGCCCTGTCATTAGTCTTTGGAAGGTGATGGGTATGCCATATATCCCCTTGGGGCATCTGCAGGAATTTATAATTTCACAAAGGGCATATAAAGACTGTCTTTCTCATGATCTTTAGGGGCCATAGATATTTGGTAATAGCCACTCCTAAGATCAAGTACAGAAAACCACTTACAGTACTTCCATTTAGGCAGTCTAGTGTATCTTGGATATAGGGCATGGTGTACTGATCAGAGATGGTTCATTTATTGAGATATCTGTAGTCAACACACATGCGCACTGATCCATTCTTCTTCTTCCTCACCACCACTATGGGTGAGGCATATAGACTACAACATTCTTGTATAATGCCAGCTGCCAACAGTTCTTGTGTATGTCTTCTTGCATCATCAATGTCAGTGGGTGCCAACCTGTGAGACCTTTCAAAAAAAAAAAGGTGTTCATCATGCAGCCAGTTGTGGTGCTGTTCTCCAGTCACACAGCCTACATTCCACTCATGAAGGGTGAATACTTTACATCTCTTAGTGAGCTTGCTGCTGACACAAGTTTTCCACTTGTCAGGTATAGAAGAGTCACCATAGTTGAACATGTCTGGAGTAAGGCCAGTAGGGCAATTGTCTGGGGTTGGAGCAGGTTGCACAGCCATGTCTGCGCAATACACTCAAGCCAGTGTATGTCTTTTTCTAATGACCATGTCTCTGTCTGTTACATTCTTTACCTGGACAGTAACTCATCCGGCATAAGCATGGGCCCTGACTGGTAACACACTGGGCTTGACCATTAGTCCCTCAGGTAATCCGTGTTCCTGAGGAGCATCAAGCATCAGTAATTGTTTTTTGACTTCCTTTTTGAAACATATCATGCCACTGATACCACACTCAGTGTTGGGGGTGGTAATATGGTTTCTTCAGTGTCCCATCACCAAACTAGTCCCACCGGGTCATCTTGGTACTCATGGAAGGTTCTGGTCTGTTTCTGGTCAGTTTTTTCCACAAAAGCATGCACTTGCAGTATTTATCCTTTACACTTGTTTTCCTCTACTTGACAGAGTTGAGCTAGCCAGCTAAACAACTGGGCATTTGTTCTGATGAGTACAGACACTCCATCATGCATCCCAGATTCAGGACATACTAATGCCAGGGTCTCCACAGGATCTCTGATTCCAGTCAGTTTGCATGGCAAAGCGATCCATTCCTTAACATATCCCATGTATGGGTAAGTCTTGTCACTCAAGCCCCATATCTTCAAGCCGTTGAGAGGCATCAATGGGTGGTGCTCTGACAGGTGCTTATCATACCACTCCTTGAATGTGATGGTCACTTGGGAGTCACTATCTAGGATAGCTCTTGTAGACACTCCTTCTACAGAGATTGTAACTTCCATAGTTGGTCCAACAAGCTTATCAAATTCAGGTAGTACAATGTCAGGTGCTTTAAGCAAGGACTTTGCTACAAATGTGATGAAGCTGGTCTTAATCAGGGCCCTAGTGGGGTTCTCAGCCACTCTCTCTGTGGTTAATCAGTCAATAACCCTTGAGTAGTTACTCTCAGCTTAACACTGGTGTTAAATATATCTATACTCACCACAATTGTAACAGAAAATGTCCTCTCAGTTCAACTTAGGTTTGGGTGACACATCAGCAAAAGGTCTCCAGCCTTGACTATTGGATTTCACATCACTAGCGTTAGTGGCTCTGGTGGGATCTTTAGCTGCTGTCAGTCCCCATCCTTTCTCTCTCTCTCTCTCTCTCCCCCTGCCAAGTCTGTGGCTGCATACTATGGGTTTTCAGTTCATTTACTGTGCTACACAATTCATTGATCCTTGTTTCCAGGTCCCAAATCCCAGGGGCTGCTAGATTTTGCACTGCCACACCCACACTGGAGAGGTGCAGGGTGGCTGGAAGAATAGGCTGATTCTGGTGGACATCTCTCCCTTTGCTAAGAGCTGCAGTGAATTGATCAAACACCTCCTTATACCCATTGAGGAAGTCCTTCCATGCTTGGGTCTCTGCTGCTAGTGTACCCCCAGTATCCTGTGTACCATCCACAGAGGCAAGATAGGGTCCCCATCATTATTCTTCCTCATCAACCTTCTGAACTTCTCTAATGAGCTCACTGTGAGATGGGGGGGGTTATCTTTTCTCTCAGCCAAGTGTAACTTAATAATCATCACTGTAGAATGGCAGGCAGCCTTGAGCTCATGTTTCAACTGCACTCGGTTCACATCCTGAGAGGTCACGCCTCCTTTTTGAGACACTCCCTTCACTATCTATTCAATGTGGTTCAAAAAGGCAGACAGAGGCTCTCCTTTCCATTGCCTGGTTGACCAAAATTGCCATATCAGGTCCTCATTTGACTCAGTTCTCCTCAAAACATCCTCTAAAGCTGTCAAGTACTCTTGGACAGTAGTATCAGGGTTTACAGACCTCAGTGAATGTATAGTTTATAGTGCAGGGACTTAGAGGCTTTCTCCAAGTCATTTTCTTTTCTCCACTTCAGAGCATTGCCAATCCTGCACCAAAGGGGCATCATAGACCATCTATGTATCCAAATCATCCTGACCTGCTGGGGTGGGCTTTACTCCAAAAAACAACTTCAGTCTACCATAAGAGTTTGAGGGAGGTGGCCCATAACTAGACTTGGGTGCTGCCTCCTTTTGGGAATCACAGTAGCATGCATCACTATAGTCCATGTCACAATGGAACATTCTTGAATCAGTACATCAGGCACTCTAGTGGGGTCAGCTGCATATCTGCACTTAGATAACACTGTCAGAGTCTGTGTGGCAGAGTCCATACACCGTCCTCGGACAGGAACTCGACCCAAGCACTTTATTATTGATAAGACATCTTCTAACTGGTCTCTGTCTGTCCTGGGGGGGGAGGCCAAGGAGCAGCAGGGCTTTTTTAGAATCTGAATCCTCACCCTCACACCACTCAAACAGTCTAATATAGGCCATAGTGTCAGCAACAGCTTGTGGTTTGGGGGCCACAATACTGTCCTTATGAATGCAGGTTGCTATGTGAAGCATGACTGCTAAACAGGAGATCCCAGTGGTACTTTCCAAAAATGTAACCCTGAAGCCATATACCAGCAGGCTACTACTCCCTGCCTAAATATGATCATTATACAGATTGAGGGGCTTAGGCTCTGTCCTGATGGTAACGGGGGTCTCTTTCCCAATAGAAAATAAATGGCACGGTGCCTCCGACCAGAGTAAATTATAGTGGGTAACATATTTGTAGATTACAACCTCCTGGGATGCTGTATCTACCCACCTCCCCTTCCAGTCACCACACACATGGATTAGCAACTTAAACTGTAATACTTTACTATTCATGCAGCTAATAATATGCTCCTAGAGAATGTTACACAACATCAACAAACAGTGTATTAAATAGCAAAAGGGGAATGGGAGATGCAAAGCAGAACATTTAATAAAGATTGGTAACTTGGAAATTCAGAGCATATAAACATGTGTGGTGCCCTACCTCCAAAGTGATACCATACAGCAAAACCTTCCTCCCCAATATACATGCCACAAGTGCTCCTGCCCAAGCAAGGGACACAGTGATATATATTTTACAATAGGAGCAAAATGCTCTGTAACTGGTGCCAGTAGTAGAACTATTGTTTGAAGTATAAATACAACCAGCAAACGACTGTGGGTACCCAAGAGTTATATTAGTGTTCTGGTTCAGACCTGGTTGTTACGTTGCCCAGGGTCTTTCAATGGTGCACATGAGGAGACTTGGCTAGCCTGCAGTTTAACCTGCCTCAATAGGCCATAATGTGCTAGCACAAATTGACAATTTGTAATGAAAATCCACCAAAAGGGCTTGAACTTTCAAGAAAAGTTTGATTCCCATTTGTAATCCAACAAGGAGAAATAGAAATTCCAATCAGCAATGCCAGCATCACATGACCCTTGGAACAGCACACAGGAGCAGGATAGCAGTTTAGGAGCTATAGATACTTTCAAACAGGCAAAAACAGCTAGGTCCCTCTGGCTATCCCTTCTCTGGTACCAGCCCTTCTGGCTTTGTGTCCCAGGAAACAGTCCTTCTGTCTCACCGAACAAGAAGCAGGAGCACTACATAGTGGCTTCCTATTTCCCAAGGAGTCCAGACCCCAGGAGCAACCCCATTGTCCAACTCCCCCAAACAGGTTGAGAGTACCCCAGTACTCGGGCACACAAGCGTGCCCTCCTGTTCCCTGATCCGCCCCACTTGAGGGCTAGAAGACCTCTTATCTGACTCTGAGGTGGCCTGGACAGCATGCAGTCTCTGTCTCCACTTGAATATGCTCAGTACTCTTGGATGCAGCAGTGGCCCTTTGATTCACACTTTCTGCAGGACGCTCAGGACACAGTCTCTGGCAATGAGTGAACTGAGCGTAAAGGCTACAGGCCTTCATGGCTTTTCAGGCTCCCAAAGGCAGCAGAAGCTCAACAGGCTTTTCCCTCTCTGATGCAGGTTCAGGCCTCAGGTAGATACTTCAGGCTCTGGCAAAATAGTTTGACCCTCCTAACAAGTTGAGGGCTTTCTCAGGATTGCTGCATGAGTTATCCCCCAAATGCACTGGAAATTCTCACTCTGGAGCTTCCAGTTGCTGGACAGTTAGGCTAGACTCTGTCTATGGCTGTATAGGAGCCCTTACTCTGGTCACTGCCTGTATGCCCTCCTTACCAGTGAAGAGCTGCTGGGTAACTGCCATGAGCTCTAACTGGCCCTGGGGTCTGATGAAAGACTGGAAGCATCACGAATGGTCAAACACAGGTGTCTATCTTGAAATTAAGTCCTCTCAGCTCATGATTGGTGGGGCAGTTTGGGCACCAATATATTGTCCATACCCCTTACCCAAGAGCCTTAGCTGCAGTCCTCCAGCCTTCTAGATTGCTGGTTGGGTAATGCAGGGGTCAAAGGATGAAATATGGCTGGCTGTAAATACAGTCTATATACATTCTCATCTCTACAAGTCCTTTGCAGTCACACAGTTTAATTTTATTTATTGCCCCCAGGTCCATTAGCAGCCCCTCTGCCCTATTATCTGATGGCTGAGTGGACATTATATAGACCTTCCTCTGCATGTTGCTGCCTCCATTAGGACACCTCCATCCCCTGGCAGCAGGCAGACATTGAAGGCTCTGGCAGCAGCATTTGCCCTTAATGAAACAGGTGCCAAAAGCATCACAACAAAGTTTGTTTTTCTGCTCCTCTTACCCCTCCTATGTGTGTCAGACTCTGATTAGCTGCCCTGAGGGCAGAGCACGCAGAGAGGAGCTGACATATGGTCGCAGGATGCAGAGTGACTTTTACATTTTGAGTGCAGTAGCACTGTTGTGTGCATGTGCACCCACCAGCTCACACATCCATGATACGAGCTGCACGGCGGCAGCACTTTAAACATTTCATCTAACAGGTGACTTATTTTCTTTTAAAAACAAGCCCTCATGTGGTTCCTCTTCTCAGAAGCTAACACAGGATCTAGCAGGAGGCACAGGAAACTCCAGGGACCCGGGGCAAGGCGGCAGACACAAATGGGAGGAGGAGGAGGTCACGCAGTGCTGGTAAGCCCCAGCCTTTAGTGAGGTTTCAATATTAAATGCAGGCGGGGGTAGTTGGACCACTGGACGCCAGAAAATAATGTTTACCTACTGGCAGGGGTTTTCAAGGACAGGGGAGGGCAGTACACTACTAGTACATGCAGTCCTGACAGGCGCTGGGAGTGAAACAAACTCAGTTTGCTCCTGGCCTGTAATGAGGTCCTAATGAGATGAAAATGACACCTTAGTGCCTTGCTAGTGTGATAAAGATTATTTGCATCTTTCCTTCTTTATACTTCTCTTTATTGCAAAGATTCAGAATGCTACATTGCAATGGAAATAAACAGCAGGTACTATCACAAATAGCAATAGAATGGTTAATGAAACATGAGTGAACAACAATTATGAAAAGCGTAAACTGAAAGTTGCAATCTGATTGGCAGACAAACATTTCCTAGAATTCTGTTGGAAAACCTGAGGTTGGAACCTCATCACTAGAGGTCCATGCTCTAGAATGGGAAATGCAAGATCTGTTTAAAATTCCAAGCATTCTGAAGAAAATTGTCAGGCAGACGTTTAAATTTCAGATGAGTTCTCTTTTTCAGGCAGTGGGCACATACTGTTGTATACAGTATACACAGTCTAGTTTTTTTATGTTAAAGATTATCCTCAAAGTCTGTTTTGCATCCTCCCTCGTAAATCCAGGTAACCTGCACGTCAGAATAACTTGGCCTTCTGAGCCAATGGGGTGGTGAGTATGTTTTGTACAAATAAAGCCTGCAGTGATGTACAGTATTATATTTTTCTTTTCAGTATTGCAAAGGTAGCAGGGAGGATCTAGTCACTTTGGTACTAGTAAGTCACCTAATTTGTTTTCTGTTTTATTTTACTATTGTTCTCATTGACACTCCTGTGTTCAGAATCTGCTGCATGCAAACCAATCAAAAGAAAAAAGAAGAACAATAATACAAAATGAATTTCCCAAGCAAAAAGGTGCATGTTGGAACCTAAACAACAAAGATCAAAGAGAAACGATATGTTATATTCTATGCAAAAAACATTGTTAATGCATCATTTAGGGTTAAAACACAAAAAGTCAGGAAATGAGACATTTAGGGTTACCCCCTCCCCCACCCCATGGACCTGCCCATCATCCCAAGATTGACAGCTGACGGGGTGTGTCCGTTGGGGTTGTGAGGCCCAAATGCCACCCATTCCATGTGTAATCATATTTACAAGCCACAGTGAAGAAGAATGGGTGACATTTTAGGCCCTCACAACCCTGATGACACACCCCGTCAGCTGTCAATCTCGGGATGATGGGCGGGTCCCGTGAAGCGGCTGAATGTCTCATTTCTGACTTTTTGTGTTTTTAACCCTAAATGATGCATTAATTAAGTTTTTTGCATAGAATTTCCTTCCTTTTTGAGAAAGAATAGAAAAGTAGTAAGTCGCGGAAGTTAGTGGGAGTGTGTGCCCTTCGGGCCATGTGCTCCCACTAACTTGCAAATTTCTACATAATTGTTCACCTGTTTACATGTTAGAGCCCTAACGACTAAAAAGTACATCCATGGCAGTAAGGCTAGCAACCATATAAATTTCAAGCCAGTACCAGAATGGAAAACTTGTCCACAAAACATAAACTGAAAAGACCAAACCATTTCCAAGATATTTCATTTTAAAAATTGTTAAAATTGGGCTATCTGGTCCCTCCAGATCTGGCCATCTAGTCCCTCCCTCGCAATCAAAGATCGCAATCAAAGAATCTTGCAATCAAATAATTTGCAGGCTCATGACCAAAGAATTTGCAGGCTCGTGATCAAAGAATAAAAAAATGGTAAGACTAGATTTTTAGGCACAAATACATGAAACCACAGCCATGCCTCAATAGAATGAAGCCCCCTGAGCAAAATCCACCCTCCTTTGCCTTAATAAGCCACTCCTGAGCTGAGAAAATTGATTTTTTCAAGTGGCAATCTAGTCACGCCCTCGTGATCAAAGATCTAAGTCAAAGAATCTCACCATCAAAGAATTTGCAGGCTTGTGATCAAAGATCGTTAGCAAGCAGCGATCAAGAAGTAAAACAGTTGAAAACTCTATTTTTTTACCATTTTGAAGGAACCCACAGGTATGGCTTGATAGAGTGAAGCCCTCTGAGTGAAACCCATCCAAGTTTTACTTCAGGAGTCACTCCTGAGCCGGGATAATTTAATTTTTCCAACCACTAACTGAAAACAAGATGGTGGCCATCCAGATCAAAGAAATATTCATGATCAAAGATTATTTGATCACAAGCCTGCAAATTCTTTGATCATGAGGAGGAACCAGATGGCCATAAACCTCATTCTTCTTTTGCAAAATAACCATATAAATGTTCCCATTGACTTATAATGGGAACTTAAACGTTTAATAACTTTTGAATGGATTAATATTTTTTCACCAAATGAAAAGCGGCATGTTCCTTGAATGAAGCTCTTTCAGAAAAGCCAAGTTGCAGAGTGGCACAGCACATGACGGCCACGCAGCACCATGAACAAAATCTGAAAAACTGCCCACATAACTGTCGAAAAGTGCATTTTTCAGCATTTTGGTGCACAAAAACCGTAAGTCTGAACAGAACTAAATTTGTCAAATCAAGAGACCTACCATGTCCCACCGCGCATACCAAATTTCATGCAAATCCATTAAATGTGTCCAAAGTTATTAACGTGCAAAATTTCAAGTTTAACATAGAAGTGCCTACTCAACCCTAAATATAGGGGTGTGACCGAGCCCCTATAATACAGTAAAAACACATAAAGAAGGTACAATAAAGTCTAGTAAAGTCATACACTCTATGCATCTAAGTTTGACTATAAAGCGTAAAATGTCTATGATATTCTTATACAGCTGAGCCCACTTAATCGCATACTGCTTATAAAAAAATCTTGCATTAACACATACATTCTCCATTCCCTGATTCCTTTCCTATCCTGTCTAGTCCATTATATGATGCTCATTTAAACACATTTATGTTGCAGGTATAAATGCATAAATCTGAAGTGCTTTTCTTTGGCTTTTCAGTGACCATGGCCATTCACACTCCATCCCCCTACCCCCGCCCACTCTCAGGCAGCTGTCAGTTATCTGGTGATTACCAATGCAATGGAATGTAAGCATTTGCTTAGCACCTGTATAAATCTCTAATCTGCCTAATGCTTTCAGATCTCTAAGTTCCTCTGACTTCCCATTCTTTGTTACTGTGTGAAAATAGATAATACACCAACAAAAAGGAAGGAGCTGTCACTGGCAGAAAAAATAAAGGCTCTCAATCTGCTTTCATGTTCTGGCACGTCTCAAATGGAGGTTACGTTGTAGCTCAGTTTGTCCCAGAGCCAGATTTGTAGGCTATTAAAAAACAAGGCAGGTAGCCCATGACCACCTGCCTCCTGACCAAAGTCATTTCCCACTCCCCCTCCCCTTATCATTCTCCCAGACAAATTGAAAGTAGGTTCCTGGCACTGTGCAGAGCATTGAACATCCCATGCAGTGATGCATAGTCCTTTACCTAATAAAATTACGCCTTCCACCCTCAAACTGCAATTGCTACAAGTCTGCTAAAAGTCCATCATAGCAGGTTATCACCCAGTCCACAGCAAAGCATCAAAATACACAAAATCACATATAGGCAAAACCCACTTAAACACATAATTGACTGACATCCTGAGGTTATGTATTTAAGCAGGTTTGACTGTATATCAATACCAAAATATTAATAACTAATAGTTATTTATCCATATAGAACAAATGGTAAAATAGCTTTCCACATACACATGTGTTAGAAAACAAGAGTATGGTGTGTAGTTTCTCCCTTCTCTGTTGGTAACCTTTTAAAGCATGTCTAAGGCTTGTGATAGATTTTTCCATACAAAGAACTGAGAACATTTCCTCATTCCTTATGGGGGGGGGATTAATCTTTCCAATGGCATACGATAATCAATTTAGTCACGACAGTAATGAGGGCTATATGGTAACATTGAGGGCTTGGTAGCATATTTATGCCTATGCCAAGGAGATAGAGTTCCAGGTAAAAAGCATCCCTTGCTCCCTCCCCTCTACTTTACAACAGTCGCACCACCCTTAGATAAGAAGTCCCGACTCAGCAGTGAACTCACCCGCAGCTCTTACCTGCTCACCTCCATCCCCCATCTTACTCTGTCCCATCACCGTGGACTCCTACATGAATTACTCTTCTTCCAATTCTCTGAATAAACCTCCCTACACCTCCTTTTGTCCCCTATGCCACCAGATGCCCTCCCTCTTATTCCTTTCTTGCCTCTCCCCCTTGAATTCAGTGCTTTTCCCCCCTTGCTGGCATTCTAACTTAAAAAAAAAACTGAATTTTTTTATGTACTTACATAGCTTAGTGACAAAGACTAGTTACACAGGCGACCTTCATTCCTTACCAGTTGTGTTTTGCTGGTGATGATTTGTTAATGCGTACTCACCCTACTCATTACTAGTTTATATCCATTTGCTCGTGCCAGCGTGAGTTTATCTGTATCACTGCCTCTGAAATATATGCTGTGTATTTGTCTCTCATCACCTGACGTGAAACTTTTGTAAATGATTTTCAAGATCAAAGGTTACTTCTGATGTATTAAATAAATATATAAGTAAATAAATTTAAACCTAATAATGGATCCAGATGTATTTTGATCTGGTGCCAAAACGGCTATGATACAGGGCAATCTCATTGGATATGATGGAGGGAACCCTCCTGGGTATTACGTCTGCTGCAAATAGAGCTAGAAGTTTGGCACAACTTATGCAATTTTTGTGGAGAAAAATAAAAATTGTATACTATTTTATATTGCATAAGATGTACTTTATCTAGTTTGATGTAGCAGTGTATGTAATCCCCAGGAAAAGACACCTCAAATAATGTGGTATGAGTAGGAAATTTTCACTCCCAGTAATGGCACTTAGGCTGTAACTTCTCACCCACAAGGTCTCTCAGTGCTTTATAGAGTGCTGATATGGTATTTTCACCGGTTACAAGACCAGCCAAATTACGGTAAGATGTGCCATCAGAAAAGCTTCAGGGGCGGGGGTCAGGGTGGTTTGTAACATGTGAGTAAGTTGTAAAAAGGAGAAAATGCTGTACCAAGGAAAATTGTTCGCCTGTTGTAACATTTCAAAAGTTACAAGGTGGTCATTATGGATCAGAGAAGCCACTTGGTCCAGGTTGGACTTTGACAAGTAAGAATCAGGGATTGGTTTATGACCAAATTTAAAGTTCAGATTAAGATGAAGTGGTCAAGAAGGATCCTTCTGAGGATTATAATCCAATACAGGAAAACATTGGATGTTGATCCAAACTGACCTTTCAATGGGATTGTATTGTAATTTAGATGGAAGATTAGACCAAGGTATTTGGGACAAAGCGCAATAGGAAATAGCATTGATTTTGCAAAGGTATTGTTCAGTATCTTTCCAAGGTGGGTTGTATTGATGAGAGGAGGTCCACATATCTTGCAAACTCCAAGCTAAAGATTTGCTAGCTTGGGCAACCCAGTAGTACCAATGTATATTTGGAAGTTGAAAACCACCATTTGTTTTCGCCAGAGTCAGCTTAGAGTATAAGAGTCAGGGTCTTTACCTTTCCACAAAAACTTGGTAAGGATATTTTGGCATTTAAGAAATCAGGTTTGCGGGAGAGGAATGCCAATCATGCTGAGTGGGTATAACACCCTAGTTAAAACACTAATTTGAATGATGTAAATCCTCCCCCACAATGAAAGCAGCAAGGTTTGCCAGTGTCATACTGTAAGTCTGTTTGCAGAGTATGAAGTAAGTGGGAAAACGTTTGTGTTATTAAAGAAGGGGCATTAGTGGCTAGTTTTATACCCAAATAAGTAAAACTGGAAGAGGAACAACATCCCACCACTATGGAGGGATGATTTCTTTTTAAGTTTTATAGTTAAAAGGCATTATCATAATTTTAGATTGATTTAACTTGTAGCCTGACAAAGAGACAAACTAAAATAATTTCTTAAGAGCTGCCAGTAGGAACTGAGCAGAGTGGGTTAAATGAAGTAAAATATGATCAGCGTACAGTATGTGGATATTTTGAAGAAGTCCAATGAGAATTCCATGTACAGTATTTGTGGGTGTTGTAAAATGCATTTAGTAAGAGGCTCAAGATATAAATTAAAAGGGGGATATGGGGCAACTTGGATGTGTTCATTTTCATAAAAGAAAGGGCTCAGAAAGGACATCATTGCAAATGATACGGGCCAAAGGACAAGAATATAACACCAATCAAAGAGTTTGACTCCAAACTAAAAGAAAAGGTAACACAAATGACTTTTTTTTTTAATACCTTGGCAAAGTATAGTTGATAAAATCTCTTTAAAACTTAAGAGGAGAGCAGACATGTACAGGGACGTTTCTGTATATCTGTTCCTTTTGCAGATGCACAGCAGGGCTATGCTGATGTATTGTGATTGCATCAGTAGAGAAAGGGTGCTCTGGAATGCCTATAATATTTTCAAACACAGCACAGCATGTTTCCTTCCACAGCATGAACATGAATCGCATCTCTCCACATCCTCTCTAGTCGGTACAGTATGTGTTGCATCCTCCCTCCCTCTCCCATTCCCGACTATGCTATTTTTGTGCTCCATCCCAACTGGCCACGAACAGCTCATGCAGACGCACATTCATAATTCAATGGCATTTAAGATGCCAGTGCTGCCAATTCCATTTAGTTACTATTTGCAAGCAATAACAAAAGCTGTAACACTTTACTAGCAAATAGTAATTAAATGTCATCAGCAGCTTCAAAGACATTGAGTTAGCAGACTTGCCCCAGGCAAGTTAAAGGTGAAATGTCAAAGATCTATGGTAAACTATCAAATGCAAATAAAGTTATTCCCCACCACTCATGTGTCTTTTATTGTCTCCAATGAAATATCCAAAGTTTCTGTGCTTTAGTTTGTCTTTCATGATCATTTGTTCACAGGCAGCATTCCCCTTAAAAAATATACACTGATTCATTCACTTGTTTGCTTGATGATTGGTCCGTACTTTGTTTTGTCAGGGACATTAGGTACTTATTTATAATTTTGATTATATAGATCAAATCAGAATATTACTAGATAATGAATGATTTCTTTCTTTGACAGCAGTGATAGTACCAGTTTTGCTTTCGTCATTCTGCTCTGTCACATCTTCTTCTGATGCTAATTCAGTGAATGAGACTAAAAATAATTTCAACCTGTTTTTGTCACTTTAGCATTTATTATTCATTAAATTAAATTCCCTCAAGAGGCTTGTGGATAGTCTGTGTGTCCTGTAATTGTTTAGTCAGTACTGACTCCGGGTAGAAAGTGGCAGGTCAACTCTAGTATTGTGCTTGAGATTCACACTTGTGCTATTCTGCAGCACACGATTGAAATCTTTACTAAGGTATGTTTTAGCATTAAAAATAAAATAATCATTTTGTAACCATATTGGCTCTGATCAAAGTTTGTTATAGCTTTAAGTTACTCCCAGAAGTTGGTTTACTAATAGTCAATCAAAACTCCAGGTGCATGAGGCTCTTGGCTATGCCTCGGGGTCTAATTATGCACTTGAGGGTTAGACTGTCTACTGGTAAATCAACCCCTGTTCATATCTTGGTGCCTAAAATAATGTGTGTTACATAATATTCAGAACTAAAAAAGAAAATAGATAAAGAAATGGAACAACACCACTCCATATTGTGTACAGTACTCATGCTTAACCGAAACAAAATGTTAGACAAATGTGAACAGTTAATAAATGTTATTTCAAATTCAGCCAACCCTATAGATTAAATCCACAGTAAGAACTATGCCTTCTTCCCAGGTTGCAAATTTCAATCAGAATCATCCCCTTCTGAGTTTTACATGTCCCACCTTGTCCATCTATTGGTAAAAGCTGGCATCTGGGACTGAACCAGGAATGTGCAACATTCCATTTGATGTACCTGCCTGACCAGATCTATCCAATCTATTGCATCTGTTACTGTTGGGGGGGGTGGCATCCTGTATCCCCTTTTTCATAATTGCTTTTGCTGCAGTAGTCGCTAAAATATTCCTAAATACATAGCTTCCTTCCCCTTCAGTGTCACACCTAAGACTATATGATCACCTGACAGAGGATCTGAGATATTATAAATCCAGTAGACACCATTTTGTATCTCCTGCCAAAATTAATATTACTTCAGACACTGCCACAAAAATGTGGACATGTGATGCCACAAGCTCCCCACACTGCCCCCAACAGGTGGAAATGATACTTGGATTCTATTTGATAATGGCTTGGGGAACCAGGGAATAGTGAATACGCACTTTCCAAGTACATTCCTGTCACATGAGTACAGAAGAAGTAGGAATTAATTCTTTATCTTGAATATTTGGCTGAATATTCTATCACAACCCGAAATATTCAAGAATTTGGCATTTGTTATTGTTCTGATTTTTCATGTTAAATAAACAGCCCTCAACCCTCCTCCCCAGCACAGATCAAGTACAATAATCAAGCCCCCATACCTCCATCCTCAGTTAGAACCCCAAGACCACCACCTTTTCTCCCAGCAGCCACAGTCTGAGAAAAAGTTAATTTCTGTGAAAAAAAAAATCCAATGATTAGTAACCAGCACAACCCACCTGCCTCTGCCGCCAGTCACCATCTTTTGGCACTTGTTTTAAAAAAAATAAATATGTCCCCCACCCTGGCAGCAGCAGTGTTCCACCCCCCTCGCCTCCAGCATCCAATTCTGGAATGGCTAGCTAGAGATGAAAAAACGAAGAAGGTGACTGACTCAGCCCACACTCCTCCATGGTTGGCCATCTTCTAACGAATCTAAGCACTTGCACGCTTGCCGGCATAGTAAAACCAGCTGATCATGTGATCAACTGGTTTTGCTGTGAGCAATTGTGTGAGTGCTTTCATTCATCAGAAGGCAGCCAGTGTAGGAGTAGGGAGGGCTGAGTCGGTCACCATCTTTGTTTTTTTGTCGCCAGCTCACTGCTTCAAAATTGGGTGCTGGGGAGAAAGATGGCTGTGGGTGAGGATGGTGCTCCTGCCAGGGTGGGGGATGAGGGACATATTTGTTTTCCTTAAAACAAGGACTAAAGGACAGCAGATTGCTGTGGAGGTGGGTGGTTTGTGTCAGTTGCCCATCATTGGAGGTTGTTTCACAGAAGTATACTTTTTATCAAATTGTGGGGCTGGGGGGTGGAAGGTGGACTTGGGGTTCTAACTGAGGGTGGGGATGGGGACTTGTTTATTTTAAGGGATCTGGGTTGGGGAAGAAGGTGGGGGCCTTTTTTTTGTTCTTTCTTTTTTGTTAAAGATAGCATTTTCTGACTAGGAATTGGAGGCGAATAGTGTATTTATTAAAGGTGATTGCCTGAAATAGTATGGCATGATACAAGAAACATTACAGCACATATAGGCAGAGCAGTATAAGCATGACAAAATGTAATACATGTGTAGTAATAGTTCAAGATGTTGAAGAGATTTTCCAGTTCTGTGGAAAATATTATTGGGAACCATTATCGCACATGTATGGTGTTTTGTCATGCTTGTGTTGTACAACTATTATTCTGGTTAGGCCATATTCCTGTTATTGCTGCTATGTCTTCATGCTCTGTAGCCATTATTGCATTCAGCTCCCCTATCTTTTTCATTAAGCTCTTTGTGTTCATATGCATGACTTTCCAGGAGCTCCTCTTATCCTGCTTCATATTCTTATACCTGGTTGCTGTTGAATGCCCACTTCTCCTACTCTTACTCCATCCTGCTTTTTTGCTTGCTTGGCTTCAGCTAATCCTTTTTTACAGTTTTGCTGTCCACTGTTGTATCAAAGAATGTGCATGAGTGATCCAGATCCTTCCCCACTAAGGAAGTTTATCACACATTTAACTTAAACCCCCATGTACCAGTCTATGGGCCCAACATGCACAGGTCCCCCTGTCCTGCAGTCCCTTCCTCTACTGTATCCATTACATTGGCCAGTTTTGTGTTGCCACCAGTGGTAGTGGCATGCTACTGATTCTCTTCTACAGGTCATTGATATAACAAGAAGATGATTAAAATTTTTTCCCGGGCCAGCCCCGTGGCACAGAGGGCTGAGGCACTGGACATCTCACCTTGCAGCACACTGGTGACCAGGGTTCGGGAGTGAGCCCGGGTCATCGGAGGTCGGCATGGGGGGTGGAGCAGGATGGAGTA
The DNA here is from genome assembly GCA_016271365.2 of Neoceratodus forsteri. NCBI lineage: Eukaryota > Metazoa > Chordata > Ceratodontiformes > Ceratodontidae > Neoceratodus > Neoceratodus forsteri. Next base: position 995,871,561 of record CM057458.1, on the reverse strand, counting down.
GCTGCAAGGCAGCTCCCTTCCCCTCTCCTCCCCGGGGAGGTGGGGTGGCATCCCTCGCTCACAGCTACCCCACTGGTGGAGGCCAAGGGGCTGCACAAGTGAGGGTGCCTGCGATAGGCCAATTGGGAGGGGGGATCAGGGCCATTACCAGGGCTGTAAGGTGCTTGTGAGCCTCAACCCACATGTGTCCTTCTCCTGGGGTCCTCAGGAAATAAGGGGAGAAAAACAGAAAAATGCAGCCAGCTGCAGGATGGCGACCGACTCTCCGCAGGCACCGCGCTCAGACCGGGTGTAAGGTAAGCCCCAGTAATTCTGGGGGACGGAGCTGGGGGAGTTAGTCAGATGGGGGCTGCATAGAATGAGGAGAAACAAAGTAGAGATAAAAAAAAAAACTTTTTCCCAGTTATTTCCAAGGAGACTGAATACAGAAATAGAGTACGTTAATAAGAAAGCTTAATAATGCTCCTATAACTGAAATGGTAAAATACTGCATATCAAAGAGGCTTTATCAATATGTATTCTGACAGATTTAGACTATTGTAAATGCTGCCCACAAATGTCAATAAGACATCACTAGACATATATATATATATATATATATATATATATATATATATATATCTTACACAAACTCACACTCTCACCTCTCAACTGAAGGCTTCGGTTTCCCTCCAGTTTCTACATAGGAAGTTTATCATGCATTGCTCGCTTTACATCCCACCAAATCCAGTCCCAATGGCCTCCATCCCAAACATGTTCACCTATCAGCATCAGCATAGCTTTCCCACTGGCTCATCTTTTCAATCTATCCTTCTCCTCCTGGACTTTACCTCTTGGCTGGAAGACTGCCAGGGTGCTACCCCTTCATAAAGGAGGTGACCCTTTCACATCTGGTAACTACCTGCCTATTTCCCTTCTCCCATTCCTAGCCAAACTGCAAGAGTCTCTCACTTACATTAGACACACCGGGCCTGATTCTGTAAGCTCCTGGTTGGGTGCAAGGGATGTGCACCACAGAGAATGGCACAACATGCCCCTTGCACCAAAAGATGTGTGGGGAGCAATTCACAAAGGCAGCCTGCATCATCTGTAGTCTGCTTGCCCCAAACCAGGCTTGCACTGCCTCTGTACCACAAAATGCTAAGGTTCATACTAAGGTGTGGAAGTGTAACAAGAAGGCTATAAGTCCATAAATGTTCCATCCTTATGCATAGTAACTTAAGGTACCTCCTGCAAGTATGTATCTGTCCAACCTAGCTTTTAATTCGCTTTTACTTTTAGCTTATATTACATTATGTGTCAGCAAATTCCGTAAGTTCACAATTCTACTAGTATAGAAATGTTTTCTATTGTTAGTTCTGAATCTTTTCCCTTTATCTGGAAAGGATGTTCCCTTGTTTCGATGTTACTGATCTTATAATCTAGTTCTAGTTCACACATTATGTCTGAGTTCTGCATTACATCATACATAAAAAGAATATCTCCATGAGCTCGACAAGTTTCAAGGGGCATAAGATGTAATGATTTTAATCTGTTCTCGTAGGCTGTTTAGTGTTCACCATCTACCAATTTCATAAACCTACACTGAACCCTTTCCAACCTGTGTCTTTCCCCTACTGTATATGGATTCCAAATTTGCAATGAATATTCTAAATGTGGTCGCACATATGATCTGTACAATGACATTAGGGCTTGACCTTTTCTATATCCTATATTTTTTTTGATTGACCACACTATTTTATTAGCTTTATTTGTGGCCTCTGTTATTTGCTTTGTTGAACTAAAATTATTTATTATGGATATGCCCAAGTTTTTTTCACAATCAGTTTTCACAAGTTGATGGCCATTAATATGGTAATCAAACTTTTTATTTGGTCTTTCCAAATGCATTACCTTGCATTTGCCAAGATTCAGCAACATGTCCCATTTTTGGGTCCAATGCACAACTCTGTTTATATCATCCTGTAGTTTGAATGGCTCAGTCACAGTTCTACAGGAGGTGCCTATTTTCGTGTCGCCTGTGTACTTGAGAGACCGACAATGAAGTTGTGAGGTGATATCCGATATGAAAATGTGGAAAAAGGACAGGCCCCAACATAGACCCTTGTGGCACTCCACTCAAGATAGAGCCCTCTCCTGATATATGACCATTCACCATGACACACCGTTTTCTGTTAGTGAGCTATTGCACAACCCAACTAACTAAAATTCTATAAATTTTTAAATGATCCATTTTTTCAACAATAGCCCAATGTGGAGTTAAATCGAAGGCTTTGGCAAAATCTAAATAAACTATGTCACATGGAATGTTACTATCCAGATGTTTACTATTCTGTTCATAGAATACCAACAAGTTAATAGTGCAGCTCCTACCCTTGATAAATCCATGAGGAGCCTGGTCAAGTCCATTAATAAAAACTGACTTTCCATCCTTTGTTATGTTTTCTAGCACTTTCCCAGTGATACTAGTAAGGCTGATTGGTCAATAATTCTGCATAAGTTGCCTATTCCACTTTTTGAAAATTGGCACAATGACCCCATGCACTAATGGGTGGGTAATATGTGCCGATGGTACGTTGCCCACCTGTGGAGCTCTACACCTGCAGACAGATGCAGATTGGCCAATATCCACTACTGGCCACCACCTGTCCATAGCCCAAGCCCCTGGTGTGCAGGACACCATAGGGTGGCCAGGGGCAGAGTTGCAGACCATGTCACAGAGTGGATCCCCTATGTGGTGGGGTGTGCATTGGCAGTGCTCCCCACAGATGTCCGAGGGCCGATGGCTGTAGAGGTGAGTGGAGGGCAATGCCACCACCCCCCCCTGCGATGTGGCAGCAGAGCATTCCACCGATATGGGGTGGAGTTGGGGTCTGTTGGCAGTGCCGGGGGGGATAAACCCCACCATATGCCTGGAGGGGCCAGGTCCAGTGCCTAACGGGGGGGCTGCATCCCTTGCCCATTGTCCCAGTGTGGGGTGTATGCTAGTTGGGGGGATGCCAAGTGGGGCTTCGCACCAATGTGTGCGGGGGCAGGTGGTGCTGGGTGGCCATGGAGGGTACAGCCACAGTAGTTCTGATGCATGGATGGGCTATCTGCCCTCTCAAATCATGTCCCTGCTGTGTGTGTGGGGCACATAGAGGGCTTATGGCAGGGTTCTCCCTGACTTATCCCTGTGCCCCCCTCTGCACCCCCGTGGGGAGCAATATGTGTCTTAATGCATGGCACATAGTGCTGGCCCACTCCCTGCCTGCCCCCTGCCAGGGGCGTCACCAGGGGTACAAAGTTGGGGGAGCTAATGCCCCTTAGTCAAAATCCTACCAAAGCTGGGGGGGGTCTGGGGGCATACCCCCTGTGGAAAAGTTAGAAATTTTCCCCTCAAATGGTGGCTTTTCCTGCATGTTAGTGGTGAAAAATATGTTTGAGAAGCCTAGTTATCAGCCATCTATTTAATGGTACATACGGAAAAATTTGGTTACAGGTCAGGAAAAATATCAGTTCTGAATATCTGCTCCTCTGCTGCTCACTCTACCAATGCCAACAACAACTGCATCACTAATTTTCTACCGCACAACACAGCGGGACTACTAACTGTACCACGTGTGTGTTGGAAAAGCACACCATGTGTTTGTGTACAGATTGGGTCACTGTGCAAGCAAGCTGCTATGCTGTTGATAGGGAGACTATAAGTGGGTGCCAGTCACAGAATCAGCTCAGAACAGAACCCTCCCTACGTCCAGTACTCGCTCTCACCCCCCCAGTCCTACTCCTCAACTTAGATGCCATTTAAAATGGTAGTCAGCAGCACTAGAATAGGTAGACTTAACTTAGATTTGGTAATCAGCAGCACTGAAGCAGGTTCACCTTGCAAGGACTCCTTGCTTATGTCTGGTGACACACATAGGGAGTCTTTGCAATGCAAACCCGATTCAGTGCTGTTGACTACTACCGAGTCTAAGATGAGCCTGCCTGCCCTAGTCTACTCTGCAGTGCCCTTGTTTGTTGTTTGCTGCTGCCCAAGAACTTTAATTTCATGTTCCAGAATCCACACAAAAAATAAATATTGTTCTTGCCCCCCCCAAGCCAGCCAAGCCAAGCGAAGCCGCACCACACACAGCTAGTATCTGCCTGCGGCTGCCAGCCACCATCCAGTGCCACTAAAATTCCCCACCAGTAGCGTACGCCGAGATGAGCTGTGACCCAACTAGAATTAATCAGAGTTGTGTGTGAATGAATTAAATGAAATAAAAAAAAAAAACGTCTGGGTCGATGATGACTCCTCATGTAAACATGACATTTTGGTCGGTGCAAGGAATCTGCTGCAAGTGTAACTCACTCTCTCTCTTTCTGCAAGGAAATTTGATTTTTCATTAGAGTCCGTTTAGATCTGATCATCTGTGTGGAATATTATGATATGCATAGTGTCTGAGTAAGAACACAGGGCAGTGAATGAGTGAAAGGCAAGCTACGTGTTTCTCAGAAACTTGAATTAGGGGCTCACGGTGCTGCCTTGCGACTGTGTGAGCTGCTCGCTCCACTCGCTCACTACTCTGTCTCTTGAGACAGACGGGAGTGGGAGTCAGTCAGATATTTTTTCTTAGACTTCAGTACGAGTCGCTCACTAGTTGTAAGGAAGTCAGACACACACAAAAACAATCAATAAAAAAAGTATATGGCTGCTATTTGTTTTATTTATATTTATTGAAAATGATTGGGGGTGCTTTAACTTAGACTGAGGGGGCTGTAGCCTCCCCAAAATCAATGTAGTGACACCACTGTCCCCAGCATGTTGCTCTCTGCACAGCCGGGGGATCGGGCTCATAGGTGCTGTGTGCCCCCCTTGGTGCATCCCGCATGACGGGCACAATGGGTGCAGAGTGGCTATGCTCCACAGATACGTAGCGCATAGCCACTCCGCACAATAGTGCATAGGGCCCAATATGTGCCAGTTTCCAGTCACTTGGAACCTCAGTTTTTTTAATGGATTGCTCAAACAACAATTTCAGTGGTGAAAGTAGACGGTCAGAGATTATCTGCAGTAGGCCTTCCGATATTTTATCCTGGCACAGAGATGAGGGTTTATTTAGTTTGTTATTTTTTCTTGAATTTCCTCTTTGGTTAAATTTATTGCATTGTCTAAATGTATTATGTCCTTTATAACTTCCCTTTGACCTTCTTTATATACACTATAGAAATACTGGTTAAATGCTTCTGCCATCTGCTTATTGTCCATTATAATAATTGACTTGTGTTTTATGGGCCCTACTTCATCAGATGGCTTCTTAAGTGAATTCATTTATGAATAAAATTGTTTGTAGTTTGATTTATATTAATTTGTAGCTAATTTTTGTTCCATATTCCCTGTTGCTTGCCTAATTCTCGATTCACATTGTTTTTGTATTTTTTTGAAATTCTCATATGATGAGTTAGTACTGAGTTTGATGTATTTTTTATATAACATATTTTTTTTAATAAGTACTGTACTGTAGCTTGATTTTGTGGTGCATCCATTTTGGCCATCTTTGAGATCTTGCTTTTCGATTAGGGGGATGTTTTCCTTTGCTCACCTAAGAATAGTATCTTTAATGGTTTCCCACATTTTGTCAACTATTTTATCGCTTAAGATGTCATCCCATGTGATGTTTTCCATGATATTTCTGATTTCCTCTCTGCTCTTCCTTGGGTTATATTTGTAATTTACAGTAAATCTTATAGTTTTATGGTCACTATTGGAAATAAGCAGACCTGTAACACAATCCTTAATAATGATGTTTGCTAAAGCCAATACCAGATCCAGAATTTCATTGCCCATTGTGTGGTCCTTAATATGCTGTGTAAGGTTGAGATCGCTACATGTATCAAGGAGGAGTGTACCCAGATTTGAGTTGGAGTGGCTATCCAACCGATATATACCAGCGACATTAAAGTCACCCAGAGATATGATTTCACCCATCTCACCTGCATTACAGATCTCAGTCATTATTTGCTTTGTGGTATTAATAGTGATGTCTGGTGGCTGGTATATACATCCAATTGTTACAGATTTTTTGATACCCCTATTTATTTGTACCCAAACTGATTCAACATTAGCACTGGTTTTGATCTTTGAAGTTATATCAGTATAGACTATATCATGTTTTATACACAGAGTGACCTCTCCTTCCCCTTTTGTGGGTCCTATTATTCTCAAACAGTAAGATGCTCTCTATATTTTTACCCCATGTACCGGTGTCATCTCGCCACCATGTCTCTGTGACAGCAATAATAGCAACAGGTGCAGAATCCAAGTTGGCTAGAAAATCGTCTAATTTATTATTTAGACTGCTTGTATTAAAAGTTAGTACTCTTAGTTTTTGTTACTTTGTATTCTCTTACACGGTGATTTGCTATGTAGTCCAAACAGGCAGTAGTGCACAATAATACCTTCCCAAGAGTCAAGGCACTAGGGGTTTCTCTTTTGCAGAGGATACTGTCTGCCCACCTTGTGTATTTATACTGAATTTTTATGGAAGGTTTGAGAAGAATAAATAGCAGTCCTGGCTACTGCAGTTGATTTATTTCCTGTGGACTGCGTCTTTTTTCTTCCATCCTGACTTTTAAGTTTTACAATTTGGTGGGAAGGTATTGTTGCACACTACTGCCTGTTTGAACTTCTTACTATCAGGGTTTGCTGCTCTGCCTTTGTTGTGCTGCACAGCTGGTTCCAATCTGTTTGATTTTTGTGGCATTCTGTCATTGGATTCTGATTTGCTATGTACACTGTAAGTATTTATCTCCCCCTACTGTACTAGTTTAAATCTCCAGATCTCATGATTTTATTAATATTTGCTGCCAGCTTCTGAGTTCCTTTTCTGTTTAAGTGAAGTCCATCTTTTGCAAAGCAATCTTTTTTTATTATAGAATGTGACCAATTATCAACAAGTTTGATATCATTATCTCAACATAGGTTTTCCAACCTCACATTTACCCTTTGAATAGTATTTTTTTTCCCCTATGAGCTAGTGGGATAGGTAAAATGTTTGAGATGATTACATTATGTCCCTCAGTCTTAAATGACGTACCTAGTCCTATCAATTCATGACATATGTCTTTTCATCTAGCTACCGATGTCATTCCTGCCAATATGTAGGGTGACAGTTGAGTTACATGGGATATTAACTGTAGTGAGACATTTAGCGAGGTTATTTATTCTTGCACCAGGGTAGCATGAAACCATTGTTTGTTCTTTGTAATTACCACAAATGTAGGTATCACAGTATCTTATATTGAATCCCCAAATACAAATGTAAATGAGTTTTCCCCTACAAAGGGCTCCTGCCAGAATCTGTTGGGTTGCATATTTCTCTGACCTGGACAGGTATGGGACGCCTATAACAGTGGGATGTTCTACATTATGCAGGGAGGAGGGGAGGTCATTAGATTGCATATTTTTGTCTGAATGATTATCTAGTGGGAGGGCCTGAAACCTGTTGTGAGGTTCAATATTAAAGTTATTTCTTTTGTTTCATTCTTCTTCTAACAGTAACCTGGGTTCAATCAAGGTTAGGACGTTCATTAAAACTTTCTTTAAGTTTTTTTGGCTGGGGGCCATGCTTAGGAGCATGTTCAGGACTAACGTGTGTGTCTTGCATTCTTTTCTGTCTGTTTGGCATGATTTCACTTTCTTGCACCACTGTGTTTACAAACTCTTGTATGTTGGCTATATCTTTGAGTTCTTTTACCACATCCTTCAAGAGGATGTTTTCAGTTTGAATTACACCCAGTAGCTCACATTTAGTGCAGATGAAGTATTTAGTAATTGGTTCCTATCACTATTTTATATATAAATGGCACAAACAGTGCAATATATGAGGAAGTTATCTGTCAGAAGCGCATTTATTATGCCCTCTGGTGAGTTACCCAGGTTTACAAGTGCCATGTTATATCATATTGGAATATTTAGCCCTCAGTAGAAGTACAGGAATAAGTCACTGTGACGTTTGGTTTCTATCCAGTGTACTATGTATGGCTAAGGTGTACAACTGTTTGTTATAGACCAGTACTACCTTGGTATATGGTAATTATGCTTCTGTTACCTGTGCCTTTAAATGTAAGACCTGGCCTACCTTATTTACTAATAATACTGCAATATCAGTTTTTTGGCAATGAGTAACAGAAGTGAAACACAAAGTGGGCTTACCCCTAGGCACTGCAATTGGTAGCTGTCACTATTGTTCTTACTTGCAGTTGTTTGTCCCTAACAACAATAACCTGCCTTCAGACCCTCCAGTCTTACGCATCTTCGCACATGACAAGTTGCATACCCTGCATACGCTCACCCCACTCACTAAGAATATAAACACATAAAAAAGCGTTAGCAGATGGAGACCATGCAATCCATCTAGTCTGCCCTAGAAACTAGCCCCTCCCTATGCAGCCTTCGTCCTAACTTGTCCTTTACAGTATGTCTGTCCCATGCGAGTGTTAACTCCCTGATTGTCTTTGATGCTACCACCTCCTGGGGCAGCCTGTTTCATGGGTCTATCACCCTCGCTGCAAAGAAATGCGTCCTGAGGTTGCTTCTGAACCTTGCTCCTACCAGTCTCATATCATGCCCTCTCATGCATGTTGCCATGTTCTGTTGAAATAGATTGAAACATAGAAACATAGAATCTGATGGCAGGTAAGGACCGCTTGACCCACCTAGTCTGCCCATTTCCCTACCTAACGGAAAAGCTGCAGATCCTAATTAACCAACAGCCTCCTTCCCCCTACCCCCCACTAGAATTGCCTTATGTCTGTCCCATGCATTCTTGAATTCCTCCACTGTTTTTGACTCTACAACCTCCTTTTGCCTGTTTGAGCTGCGTTAAATCCCCTCATGTACTTAAATGTTTCAATCATGTCCCCTCTGTTTCTTCTCTGCTCAAGGGAGTATAGGTTCAACTCCCCAAGTCTTGCTTCATATGACCTGTGATGTAGTCCATGCACCATCTTGGTAGCCCTTCTCTGCACCATTTTCAAACCGTCAATGTCCTTCTTGAGGTGAGGTCTGCAGAACTGAACACAGTACTCCAAGTATGGCCTCACCAAGCACCTGTAGAGGGGCATGATAACCTCCTTCTTTCTACTAGAAATACCTCTACTTATACATCCAAGGATGCCACTCACTTTCTGTGTGGCTTTCTCTTATTGTTTTCCTACCTTTAATTCATCAGTGATGATTTATGCTGAGATCTAGCTCAATTTGTGTCTCCTCAAGTTGATATCCTCCCAGTGTACACCTTTTTCCAGGGTTCCTCTTTCCCAAGTGAATTACTTTACACTTTTTGGTGTTGAATTGTAACTGCCAGTCCCTGGGCCAATCCTCTAGCCTTCTAAGCTCAGCTTCCATGTTGTTTGCTCCTTCCCTTGTGTCCACTCTGTTGCAGAGTTTTGTATCATCTGTGAACAGGCAAACCTTCCCTATTAGTCCATTCGCTATGCCTGCTATAAATATGTTAAATAGGATCGGTCCCAGTACCAATCCCTGTGGGACACCACTGGTCACTGTACCCTCCCTTGACAATGATCTGTTGACTAGCACTCTCTGGGTCCTATCATTTAGCCAGTTACTGATCCAGCTGACCATCTTCTGGACAACTCCCGTATGTTCCAGCTTGTTGGTTAGCCTTCTGTGAGGGACAGTGTCAAAGGCCTTGCTGAAATCTAGATATACAACGTCTACCACCCTTTCCTGATCCAATGGTCTGGTGACCCAGTCAAACAAATTGATCAAGCTGGTTTGACAAGAGCGTCCTGCTGTGGAGCCATGTTGTTTTGGGTCCATTTTTCAAGTATCTGTTAGGTAGGCCACTATCCTCTCTTTTAGTACTGACTCCATCATTTTCCCCACAACTGAAGTCAAACTGACAGGGCGGTAATTTCCTGCCTCTTCCTTGTTTCCACTCTTGTGTAAGGGCACAACGGTTGCTTGTTTCCAGTCTTGAGGTGTTTCCCTACTGTCTAGTGACTTGCTGAAGAGTTCAGCCAGCGGTGCGGCCATTTCCTCTCGGAGCTCCTTCAATATCCTAGGGTGTATGCTGTCCAGTCCCATGGTTTTTCACACTTTCAGTTTATTAAGCTCTCTCAGGACCCTCTCCCTTGTGAAGGAGCTAGTATCTGCTCCTTAGGTATCTTCCTTTGTCCTGCTCAGTGTGGGACCTTTGCAACTGTCTTCTATGATGAAGACAGAGCAAAAGAACTCATTTAGCACTTCTGCCTTGTCCTCGTCACTCTCTGCCATCTTACCTTCCTTGGTTGCTAGTCTGACTATTCCTCCCTTAGTTTTTCTTTTTTCTCTTGTGTATCTATAGAATTTTTTGTCTCCCTCCTTAACACCTTATGCTATTTTCTCTTTCATCTGTGCTTTTGCCCTTCTAACAGCTTTCCCTGCCTCCTTTAATTTGTTCTTGTATTCTTCCATGTCTGCTTCAAGTTTTGTTTGCTTGAATTGTGTAAAAGCCTTTTTTTCACTTTGATTTTGGATGCTACTTCATGAGAGAACCAGAAAGTTTTTTTCCTTCTTTTGGACTTGCTGATCTGCTTAGTGCATACAGTTGTTACTGTATGCAGAGCAGCCTTCAGAGCATTCCAGCAGTCCTCTACATCTCATGTGATTCCTCCTTCTAGCATGGATGCGATCATAGTTGTCATTTTGGGGAAGTTGGCTTTTCTAAAATCTAGTACCTTGATTTTGGTGTGACTATTTTCCTCCATATTGTTCACAGTAAACCAGACTGAACTGTGATCACGGGTCCCTAGATTGGCTCCTACCTGTGCTTCTGGGATCCGTGTGCTGTTTGTCAGCACTAGATCCAATATTGCTTTGTTTCTGGTGAGTGAGTTCACCAGTTGACGCAAAACTACTCCCCTTAGTGCAAAAAGGAACTCTTTGCTCTGGTCTGAGGATGCTGTTTATGAGGACCGATCCACATCTGATAGATTGAAGGGGTGTGTTTTTATCCTGGTTGGTGACCCAGAAGTCTTTCCTGGCTCACAGGAGCACCAACAAGTGTCCCTGCAGTTTAACATTTTTAATTTAAAATAAAAGTAGTAGAGCACTCTTTATGTATAGTGTCCCCTTAGATCAGAGCACTACTGTGCTTAAAAAGTATAAAATATATCAGCCTGTAGGATATGTAGTTCATTGGGGACTCCCACAGACTACCAGCTACCTCTTCCTGTTTCCTGCCTCATAACAAATGGCAGGATGTCCTTTTGGGGTCAGGGTTCAATCTAGTCAAGACATCAGGAGATGTTTCTACAAAGATTTCAGGATGGTCTCTGGTGAGTGAGTTCACCAGTTGATGCAAACCTGCTCCCCTTAGTGCAAAACGGAACTCTTTGCTTCAGTCTGAGGATGCTGTGTATGAGGATCAATCCACATCTGGTAGATTGAAGAGGCGAGTTTGTATCCTAGTTGGTGACCTGAAAGTCTTCCCCGGGTCATAGGAGCATCAACAAGCATTTCTGCACTGTAAAATTTATAATTTAAAATATAAAGTAGCAGAATACTCCTCATGCAGAGTGTCCCCTTAGACAAGAGCATTACTGTGCTCACTAAAGTATAAAATATATCAGCTACGGGATATGTAGTTTGTGAGGGATGCCCATGGACTACCGGCCACCTTTTCCTGCTTCTTGCCTCCTAACAAATGGCAGGACATCAGGGGGTTCTTTAATAATAAATGGGTGATCAGGCTTGCGAAGGGGGGTACTAGACTATGAGGAAGTTATTTCTTTATACTACAGGGGATCAGGGCTGGGGGGACCACTTGCATTTTTGGCAGGGATTCTGTGGCAGACCTTTCCCGTGCTCCATGTGTTTGTTGCATGGGAGGGGTTGCCGCAAGTGTGGGGACATAGATGCGGGGTGCCTGGTATGGGGCCCTGGCGCAGGGAGCTTTGGTGCAAACCGCTGTCTGATATAGCTTGTGCCAATCTAAAACCCCTTTGAGAATCAGGCCCACTGAGTTCCTTTCCCCCTTATCAGCCTTATCTCCTTACCAGGCAAAGTTCAGGAAAAAAGCACTCTATTATAGTCTCTTTTTTGCATAGCCATGGACCAAAGTTTTATAACTGCTGCAGTCTTCATTAACTTGGCCAAAGCTTTTGATTCTGTCTCCTAACCTTTCTTGATCAATAAGCTTCATTCTCTTGGTCTTTCTCCCCTGGCAGTGAACTGGTTCAACTCCTAGCTATGTAACAGACAGCAATCTGTGATTGTGGGTAACTCCCCCCCACACACACTTTTCTGCCTGTCCTAGCTGGTGTCCCTCAAGGCTTTATTCTTGACTTTGTTCTCTTTTCTATCTTTATAATTATCTCCTCTCAGTCTGTACTAACGTCTGCATATATATGTATGCAGATGATACAGTTCTCTGCACTTCAGGACCTTCTCCAGCCGGCATACAGACTCCCCTCCAGCAAGACCTAAGTAAGGTTCTGCCATGGTTTCATGCAAACTCGCTAAAGGTCAATATGAAAAAGACAGTCACTATGACTTTCAGCTTGTCACAGAAATTTGCAAGTTATGAGTCATCCCAGTTTTTATCACATTGGATGGGTCCCCTCTTGACTTTGTTACATACGTCAGGTACCTCAGGGTTTGGCTAGATAGTCACCTTGACTATTGTACAACATGTAGACTCCATTTGCTCTAAACTTTAGCCCATGCTTGGGGAACTCTACTGCCACAGAGACTGCCTCACCCTCCCAACACATCGAGAACTTGTCAACAAAATGATTCTACCACTGTTCGACTATGCTGACATAGTCTACTCAACTGCCTCTGCTACCTCCCTCTCCAAGTTCGACCCTCTACTAAATGCTTTCTGTTGCTTTCCTGAAAATGCCCCTCCCTACACTCAACACTGCACCCTCTATTCATCTCTCTCTCAGGCCACCTCTTGTTCACAGGAGATGCACGCACTCCCTCTCCTTCATAGCCAAATTCTGGTTTAATTTGCTTCCCCCATACCTCTTTCCTATTCTATCCACTGCCTCCCCCTCCTTGTACAGTATGCTCTATGCACTAGAGACCCTTGCTTCTTCTCTCTCTCTCCATCCTCACATTACTGCAGGGCAGTCTGCTTTCTCTTAACTGTCTCCCCTTGCTCTGGAACCAGCTCCCTCTTAATCTCCATAACACTCCTCTTTTCTCTTCACTCAAGCATCTCTTCCATCTTCTTCCTATCCCCCTTGCTCCTGCCTCTCTCTCCCTCCTCCAACTCTTCCTATTGTCCTCTTTAAGCCTGACTCCTTCCTCCCATCTTTTCCACTATCCTCTTGCCCAGCTTCCTCCATACACCCTTCATGTCACATGGTTGTTCATGTTAAGCACTTATATTTCAGTTTGCCTGATATTTAAGCTTCTGTTTACCTTGGAATCTAACACCCTTCTGCCAGTTTCTATTTCACAATATTTTATTGTTGTGGACATCATGGAAACATGGGCCACTCAGTACTAGGACCAGGATATGGTGATATCAGGGTATAGAATATTCAGGCATGATAGGGCTTAGGGGAAATGATGGAGCTGGCAATGTATGTATGGGAATGGATAAGGTGTATAAGGGAGGATGGGGATGAAGGCAGAACAGATGCCCTATGGATGCAGTTCCAGGACTGGAGGGGTAGGACACTAAGGATGGGGGTAATATACAGACCACCAGCACAAGGGGCTGACCTGGATAGAGAGCTAGCTGAGCAAGTCAGAAGGGTCTGTAGGAAGGGGAACATTGTGATGGTAGGGGACTTCAACGTACCTGGGGTGGACTGAATCACTCTGATCACCACGGGTGCAAGGGAGCAGGTACTACTAGAAGCATTTCAGGACAGCTTCCTGGTACAGTTGGTAAATGAACTGACTAGGTCAGAGAGGATGCTGGACCTGGTACTTTCAAATGGGGAGATAGTAAGGGATCTGGGGGTGGAGGACCCCCTGGCTGGGAGTGACCATCACTCAGTGTGGTTCACGCTCAATATGGGTAGGGAAACCGGGGATACGGGAACCAGAGTGATTGAATTTAAAGGGGCAGAATTTAGAAGGATGGGGGGAATATTGGGTAGGTATCTGGCAGGAATTTAACCAGACATGGATGCTAGTCAGAAATGGGAGTTTATTAAAAAAGGGCTGATCAAGGCCATTGGGACTTGTACAAGCACACGGAGTAACAAGGGGGAAGCAAAGAAGCCCACTTGGTTGACTCGTGAGGTTTGGGAGGGAGTGAGGGCCAAAAAAGGGCATTTCAGATACTCAAGGAATCGGAAGGGGGGATGACAAGGATAAGTATACAAAGAAGTCTGGGGGGCCGTGGCTTGCTCTTCAACCTAATGGCAGCATAGGGGGAACAGCTCTCGTGAATTGGAAATTATATTTGTCTTTCCATGCTGAAAACGACATCGGGGACTAAGAATAATAACAGATTCTAGAAGCTGGTGTACCCTACCTTATAAATATCGGGTCAGATTCCACCTTAATATCCCTTCGGAGATGCTCATTATCTTTCTACCTGACGGGAGAGGATCGGGTCAAATCCAGCATGGCAGAACCACCCGCACAGGCCACAGATGCCATGGCGGCCTTCGACAGGAAGAAATTAGTGGAAATGTTCCATACATTGGTTCAAAGGATGTCCAAAGTTACTGTTGCCTCCAATATGACCACCTTGGCCATTCACCAACTTGACACCAAGATTTTTCACACTGAACGGCAGACGGCGGTGAATTCAGCTGCAATTTTGGACCTGCACTTGCTCTTAAGGGAACAAAGTCATACTATCCAGATACTGCAAACAAATGTCAATGACCTGGAAAACAAGAGTCAGAGAAAAAACATCCACATCCTAGGTATTCCAGAAGGATCTTAAAAAGGGCATCCAGTAGATTTCTTATATGATGCTATCCCGAGGATAATGAAACAGGACCTGCAGCCAGGCTTCACTATTGAGAGGGCTCACCGAACACTAAGCCCTGCGCCTAAACCCGGAGAATGTCCCAGGCCCATGCTAATGCAAATCCTCAACTATGCAGACAAGGACTGGGAAATTTCCAGGGTAAGAGGCCTTAAAACATTGTCCTGGAATGGTCACCGAATCCTGATCTTCCAGGATTATTCCTGAGATCTGGCAAACCGGAGGAAGGAGTACTCAGAAATGCGTAGTCAATTGCATGCCCTGGGGGTTCCATTCTCACTCAGATACCCAGCCATGATGTGGCTGGTGGTAAATGGCACTCCACTATTTTTCTCAACACCTGAAGCATTGAGGGACTACATGGTGAGGACGTGACCGGATCGTAGAGCAGTCTCCTCTCCAATCTTGAGGACTTCTCCTCCAAACTTAATATATGGACAGCAACATCATGACAGATCTCCCTCACCACCCACTGGAGACATGGACTCATACGACCAGAATCAGCCCTTCACCGCCCACCTTCCTCCTTGGAGCCGAAAAAGACAGCAGAAGGAACAACATCCAAAGCGGGACCATCCAACAGACAGGACAGCTGCAGAATCCCTGAACACTGGCCCTTCCACAACACAAGAGGTGATTATGAGTCCTTACTTCAGCAAAAAACACTTTGAGCTGCTGGCTGAACCTGCGGTAGAATGTCGGCAAAAGGACGTATCCTTTGCTCCTCCATGGCCGAGAATGGGGTGCCCCTCTCCGCTTCGGCTAATGATTCAACTGATAAGGGGATAACAAAAACAGTCTGATGCATCACCCCAAGAGCCTCGGAGACCTGATACCTCACCCACGCCTGGATCTAGCCTTTTGGAAGCAAGCCCTACGTGAACAGACCCATCAGAATAATACTTTAATTTCATCTAAAGGGACTTAATATGTCAGATAAGTTGCTCTTTAGTGCTCTTAACAGGGTTGGGAAACCTGTAAAATGGTAATCTGGGGGTCCTGGACCTATGGGGGAAGCGCCCTGCTGGACCTGAGACCAAATATTCCATCTTTCTTTTTAGTACTACCTCAATGTCTGATGGGGAAGGGCATTCCCTGACCTCGCTATATTATTTTATAAATGTGTTATTCTTTGCAGTGTTATTTGCAACTTGGTAATTGAGTGGGGAAAAGAGACAAACCGAGAGCTGTATGATGTGTTATGCCCAAGATGTACACCTACTTGCAACTACTCTAGCAATATATTTGGTTGTCCTGTAGGTGTCTCATAGCATAATAGAGTTTTTTTAAAATCAGTGGAAGAAATGAGAGGAGTAGATGTGTTGACTAAGGGCAGGACCAGTTTAATGCTCTGGTTACTGTTATAAAACATTACTCCATTAAGAAGGGACACTATAATGCCTTACTATATACTTACTAGATATAATTCATCCTTGGAGGGGGTAGTGACCCCTCCGCCCATGCCCATTTTGAATTTTTTGATCCTTAACGCATGGTATGCTGGCTTTAACATGCACACTCCAACTCACGGCTCTGCCCTGAGGCTGCCTGAGATTTGTGGAGGCTAGGAGTATTCTGGGCTCCTCGGACCCCACCCCCCACTCATATACATGGGAGATGGCTCTGGCTACGTAGAGGAAAATAAACCAGCCGCAGATAACCGTCCTTTCTGTTGCACAGTTTTGTGCTGTTGTAAATAGTTTGTTCCTTCTGTTTAAGTTAGACAGCAGTTGCACTTCAATGTTTAGTCAGCAGATGGCACCACTTCACTATAGTCAGATAGGGCATGAGTATGTAATGTCTAATGTTCAACAATGTCAGTTGTTATGTCTTAACATCTTGGGTCTACAAAAAACTAAGCATCCTTTCGAGATAAGTGACGGCTTTATGCTCTCCTCAAGTACTAATACAGAACAGTGGGATATAGGCCATACAATAAAAGACCATGGCTGAGATTTCCTGTTACACATGGAACATCAGGGGCCTTAATATCCCCATAAAGAGAAAAAATAATTTGTCGTATTTGAAGAAAGTGAAAGCCCAACGAGCCTTTTTACAAGAAACAAAGCTCACTGGCACTGATCATGCCTCATTAGTTAGAGACTGGGTGGGATTAGAGGTACATGCTAGTGCGCCTACCAAGAAATGTGAGGTGGCTAATCTTATTCATAAATGCCTCCCATGGATGGTTGTTAAATGTAAGAGGGACCCACAAGGCTACTGGGTCATGCCCTTAATGGACACTGTAGAGGGACCTGTCCTCTTAGTTAACATACTGTATATACACCCAATGAAGATGACCCAATATTTTTCCAAGAACTCTCAGATAGAATAGGATCCATGAGTGAAACAGGCACTCCTATTTTGGTGGGGGGAGATTTAAATCTAACTCCGGACCCAGTTCTGGATAAGAGTATGTTGGGGAAAGAATCACACCCCAGGGGCACAATAGCCATTCATCAACTCATGCACGAACATACTCTGGTGGATAAATGACATTTCGCTCATCCCCAAGAAACAGGGGTGTCACCAGGGGTACAAAGTTGGGGGGGGCTAATGTCCCTTAGTTAAATCTTAACAAAGTTAGGGGGGTCCAGGGGTATGCCCCCCCAGAAAAGTTTGAAATTTTACATTCAAATGGTGGCTTTTCCTGCATTTTAGTGGCGAAAAATATGTTTGAGAAGCCTAGTTAACAGCCATCTATTTAATGGTACACGTGGAGAAATTTGGTTACAGTCAGGAAAAATATCAATTCTGAATCTCTGCTCCTCTGCTGCTCACTCTACCAATGCCAACAACAACTGCATCACTATTTTTCTACTGCACAACACAGTGGGACTACTAACTGTACCACGTGTGTGTTGGAAAAGCGCACCATGTGTTTGTGTACTGATTGGGTCACTGTGCAAGCAGGCTGCTATGCTGTTGGTAGGGAGACTATAAGTGGGTGCCAGTCACAGAATCAGCTCAGAATAGTATCCTCCCTATGTCCAGTCCTCGATCTCACCCCCCGTCCTACTCCTCAACTCAGATGCCGTTTAAAATGGTAGTCAGCAACACTAGGACAGTCAGGCTCAACTTAGATTCGGTATTCCGCAGCACTGAAGCAGGTTCACATTGCAAGGACTCCTTGCTCGTGTCTGGTGACACACATAGGGATTCCTTGCAATGCAAACCCGATTCAGTGCTGCTGACTACTACCGAGTCTAAGTTGAGCCTGCCTTCCCTAGTCTACTCTGCAGTGCCCTTGTTTGTTGTTTGCTGCTGCCTAAGAACTTTAATTTCATGTTCCAAAATCCACACAAAAAATATTGTTCTTGCCGCCCCCCTCCCCCAAGCCAGCCAAGCCAAGCCAAGCCACACCACACACAGTTAGTACTTGCCTGCGGCTGCCAGCCGCCATCTAGTGCCACTAAAATTCCATACCAGCAGCAGACGCCAAGATGAGCTGTGGCCCGACTGGAATTAATCAGAGTTGTGTGTGAATGAATTAAATGGAATAAAAAAAAAACGGCTGGGTCGATGATGACTCCTCGTGCAAACAGGACATTTCGGTTGGTGCAAGGAATACGCTGCAAGTGCAACTCGCTCACTCTCTTTCTGAAAGGAAATTTGATTTTTTGTTAGAGTCCGTTTAGATCTGATCATCTGTCTGGAATATTATGATATGCATAGTGTCTGATTAAGAACACAGGGCAGTGAATGGTGAAATTTCAAATTTCCTCATTCCTTTCTATAATCAGGCTATATACATATCATATTCAGACAATCAACTAAACCTAACGAAAACTACATTAAATGTAGTACATTAACTAACTTGTTTCTTACATTTTTTTCAAGGTTTTGATGTTGGGGGAATGGGGCCGAGAGAGCAGAGGAGAGAGAATACTAGGAGAGGATAGGATGGAGGATTGGTTGGAAACAGAGAGTCGGATTCTGGACTCAGACAGAGCTCACTCAGCTTAGCTCAATGTGAGCTGAGCTCTCTCTGAGGCAAGCTGTGTGTTTCTCAGAAACTTTAGTTAGGGGCTCGTGCTGCTGCCTTGCAACTGTGCGAGTTGCTCACTCTGCTCCCTCGCTACTCTGTCCCTCAATTCAGATGGGAGTGGGAGTCAGTCAAATATTTTTTTCTTAGACTTCAGTGCGAGTCGCTTGTAAGTTGCAACGAAGTCAGACACACACAAAAAAATCAATAAAAAAAAATGTATATGGCTGCTATTTATTTTATTTATATTTATTGAAAATGATTGGAGGGGGGCTGTAGCCTCC
This sequence comes from Neoceratodus forsteri, assembly GCA_016271365.2. Classification (NCBI taxonomy): domain Eukaryota; kingdom Metazoa; phylum Chordata; order Ceratodontiformes; family Ceratodontidae; genus Neoceratodus; species Neoceratodus forsteri. Next base: position 995,852,356 of record CM057458.1, on the reverse strand, counting down.
CCAAAATCAACGTGGTGATGCCAATGCCAAGAAAGGGATTATACCTTTCAATCCAGGGTACATGATACCTTCAGTAGACTCAACTACTGGTTAGTTTCAACAGGTATCTCTCAAATCTCTATCAGTGTCAACATCCTCCCTGAAATTATCTCAGATAATGCCCCAGTCCAGCTGATTTTTCTGTGGGGCCCTAAGATTAGGCCCTCCCCTATATGGAATTTAGACCCACTGCTGTTAAAGGACCCTGAATTTTTACCATGCGTCACCTCACCCAAGAATCAAATCAGTTCTTTATAGAAAACTCTATTAATGAGACCATGGCTGGCAACACCTGGGAAGCCTATAAAGCCACTATAAGGGGAAAGATTATGGGGTTTGCCTCCCATAGACAGAAGCAGAGAAATCTGAAACTAGACACTTTGGAGCAACAACTGACTGTAGCTGAAAAGCGACTCAAAAATTCCAAAGACTCTAACCTCGCTTCTCAGTAGGGGAAAGAAGTTCTTAGGCTAAAGTTAGAAGTTAATGAACTCCTCTCCAGGAAAGGCGAATTAGCTATGTTACGTGTCAGACACATATATTGGGAAAAAGGGCACAAGAACGGAAAAGTACCAGCCTATCAATTAAGAAAGCAGCAGTCAAGTCGATATATAGCTGGTGTGTTAGATCCTAGTACACATAAACTCCGCACACCCCCCTCAGAGATTAACACCATAATGGCTGAGTTCTACACACAACTGTACACTACCTCACGACCATCCCCGCCCAAAGATACAACGGCCTTCCTGGATAACTTACAGAATCCTACCTTATCCCCCACACAAAGAAATTACCTCAACACACCACTCATGGAGACTGAAGTACAACAGGCCCTGTTATCCCTTCAAAAAGGCAAGGCTTCTGTGGGAGATGTTTTTTCAGCTGAATTCTTGCAAGCACTGGACCCAGTGGTCACCCCATCCTATGTCAGGTATTCAGTGAGGCTGAAACTATAGGGCAATTCCTACCTACATTGCGAGAAGTGGTAATTACTATCCTCCCCAAAAAGGGGAAGGATCCTACTAAAGCAGGAAGCTACAGACCCATATCCCTGATCTCGACAGATAGTAAAGTTTATGCTAAAGCTATTGCCAACTGTCTTAAATCCCTGCTTCGGGAGTTACTCCTCAGGCAGCCAAGAAGATGCACCCTACTACTGGTTCATCCATTAAATACTGGAGACAATTATACCGTCTCCTTAAAACTTCCTCTACACCTACTTCATACACCCCCTTGTGGCACAATCCCCATATAACCACTGCCCATACCCCAATATTTTGGCACTCCTGGGTGCAGAATGGTATCTATTACATATCAAACATACTGAGCCCTTCCCAAGCTTATATAGACTCCTTCCAAAATCTTCAGAAGAGGTGGGGCATCCCACAGGGAGATTTCTGGAAATATCTGCAGCTACGTGATGCGACAATACATCCCCTTACTAAGCAACACATGGTGCATAGGGGAAATACACCTCTCACTAAATGGCTAGCTCCTGCTAAGGGACAAGCAGAGATCATTTACTCACTTCTCCGAGAAACCCTCCCCAATCAGACTGACAAAGCTAAGCAGAAATGAGACAATGCCATGGGTATAGTTATATTGGATGGACAATGGGCCCAATGCTGGCAGATTGCACACAAACAATACGCAGATGTTTGTAGGAGGATGATACAAAATAAACTATTACATTGGTGGTACAGGACACCAGCCATGCTCTATAATATTAGTCTACTCATTGACAATTCATGTTGGAGGTGCTACCAAACAATTGGAGATTTGTTTCACATCATGTGGTCATGTCCCCAAATTCAATGCCTATTGTCTAATGTTGGACAACTGGGAGACAAAGTCCTGGGGGAACACACCCCATTATCCTCTGCCTTAATGCTACTGGGGATCCAATCCCAGTCCTGCACACTAAGCCCTAGAGTTAGATCACATGATGTGGTAAATTTCTTGTGACTCTGTAGTGCTTTTTCAGCAATACTGTGTCTCAAACATCCTTAAACGTCCATGTTTTATTCCCATTTCAGTTTTCCAGTTTTGCATATTTGTATCTTAGTAACTTTAGAACCCTTAAACAGATGTGCATGAAAGTTTGCAGGCATAATCTCAGTGGGTATGTCTGTAAATGTGATAAATTTCATTTGAGCCTCCAGTGTGATTTTTGAGATATTGTGTCTCAAACATCATTAAACTTAAATGCTTTTTTCCATTTTTACTAACAGTCTTCCAGTTTTACATAATTTGTACTTTAATAACTCTGGAGCCCTACAACATATGTGCATAAAAGTTTGCACAGATTATTTTGTACAGTTGGTCTGTTGATGTCTCTAATTCCATTTGACTCACTTGTGTGGTTTTGAAGATATTGTGTCTCAAATATCTTTAAATTTACATAGTTTTCCCCATTATTGCAGTCATCCAGTTTTGCATACTTTGCACTTTAATGACCTTGCAACAATTCAATGGATATTTATGAAAGTTTGCATGCATAATTTTGTGGGGTAGATCTGTTATTTTTGGTAATATTATTTTAATTGCTTTCATTGTTGCTGAGATATTGTGTCTTAAACATCCTTAAAATTACATGTTTTTTCCATTTTTGTATTCTTCCAGTTTTGCATAATTTGCACCTTAATAAGTTAGCAACCCTTCAACAGATGTGCATGAAATTTTGCATTCATAATCTCATGGCATAGTTCTGTTGATGTGGCTAACTTAGTTTGAACTGCTTAATTGTGACATTGTTTGCCAAAAGTATTAGGGTACCATCACAGTTTGCGACACTACTTTTCCAGATATGTCTGTTTCTTTGTCACTTCATAACTGAAAAATGGTTTGGGCTTTAAGGCTGAAATTTTCAAGGTACAAAGGACTTGCAAGACATGCATTTAGCTGGTTTGGTGGAAATATTTTACTGTGCAGCAGAGTTATAACACTTTGAAGTTTTCTACAAAAGTAAACAGGTCACAGCAAGTTCACAACATAATGTAGCGTGGAACCCAAGTGTGCTAAGCCATTGTGCAGCATCGAAAGACTGGGGAACCTATTTTCTCATCACCCTGTTAAAAGTATGATAAAGCACATTACCTCACAGACAATGACCTTCATCTGTGATCTACTGATGAATGAGCCTCAAAAACATGTATGGAACACCCAACTCCCATCAGTGCCCTGCATTCAAAATGGACCAATTTGTCACCATGGCACATTCTGAAGGCACATGCAGAGAGACATGGGGAAACATTGTGGGACTTGTGGGGCACTATCCAAACTGAACAGACCACACAAACTATATATGGTTTTGAAGCATGTTACATGCTCTAAGCACCTAAAAAAGAAAACTGGTCACAGCACGTTCATGAAACAATGCAGTGCGGACTGCACCATATTGCTCCATTGTGCAGCATCGAAAGACTAGGGAACCTGCTTTCTCATCTCCCTGCCAAAAGTATGATAAAGCATACTTTCTCATGGACAATGACCCTCATCTGTGATCTACTGACCAATGAGCTTCAAAACCATGTATGGAACACCCAGTTCCTATCAGCCCTGCATTTAAAATGGACCTTTTCACCACCATGGCACATTCAGAAGGCATATGCAGAGGGACACGGGGAAACATTGTGGGACCTCTGTGGCACTATCCAAGTTGAATATACCACAAAAACCATACACTGTTTTGAAGCAAGTTACATGCCCTATCTTTGTTTGTCACTCGCTAAATTCTTTGTTCATGAGTCTTTGTTCATCACTGGTGAACAAGGAAATCAGGTGATGAACATGGATCCCCGGTCTAGCCACCTGGTCTGAAAGTTTCACAACCAGATGGCCAGACCGGAAATCCTTGTTCGTGAGCTGATTTCCTTGTTCTCCACTGATGAATCGGGATGGCGAACAAGGAAATTGCTTGGCAAACAAGGGACATATGTGTATATTTAATTATAATTTTTTTTGCTGTGCCCCTCCCCGAAAGGAAAAAAATCCCTGGTGTCTAGTTACATCCCCCACACTGTGATTTTTTTTTATTTATTTTTTGTATCCCAACCATTTCTTATAGCTGTGGGTGGAGCCTATAGCCATCTTGTTATCTATAGCTGGAAAATGGAATATTGTGGAACACATTTTTTGGACTTTTCAATGTATCCTTCGACATCTACAAATCACTATGCCAATTGAAATAAAATAATCCCTTCTTTCTGTTTAGGATGCTGGAGACATAACTCCAAGCTGTTTATCAAATGGCCATTAGGAAACTTGAAACAGCTTGTTAAATATTGGTTGCATATTAAACTGGACTTTTGTTTACCCCCATCAAAATGCAACAGATTGCACATTTAAACACTTAGCATTTAAACATGCTCTTGCAAATAGTTTCAGTTTGGCATGTATTATCTTTCAAGAAAGATTCATACCTCATAAATGTCACCCTTTCCCAGAAAATCTATAAAGGTTTACACAGTTTAACCTCTTAAGACACTATCTGATAAGCACCGTCTCTGACATATGCCAGGTGTTCAGTGAACTACCCAGACTAAATATACAGTATAGCAATCAGTAGGTATTTTTTACTATGCTTTTTGGGGAAAAAATACATTGAGCTACAGCAACACACACACACGCGCACACACACACACACACACACACACACACACACACACACACACCATCCTCATGGCCACAACATTCAGAATAAATACTGCATTCTGATATGCAGTGTCAGTGGCTCAGTAGGTAGCACACTCACCTCTGAGGCCAGGAGATCAGAGGGCTGTGGGTTCAGTTCCCACATCTGGCACTTGGGTTAATATCCCAGTACTGACACTGTAGTGCAACATGAGAGGGGTGCTGCACTTCTGAGGTGCTGTCTTTCGGATGAGACGTTAAACTGAGGTCCCATCTGCCTGGATTGGTGGTTGTTCAGGTGGATGTTAAAGATCCCATGGCACTTCTTGAAAAGAGTAGGGAAAGTCCCCAGTGTCATGGCCAAATTTCCCTCATTCACTAAAAATACCACCATCTGGTTCAAGGTCAACTGGCATTTATCTGTATCCCCTTCCCCCGGGTCATGCCTGAAAATAGGCAGGATTTGTCTAGTACACTTACCCAGTCAACTAAATAATAAATAAATAAAATGTTATAAAACAATAAAGAAACTGTTTCTGTCAGTGAACACAGTGAAGTTCAGTTTAGAGTAGATTTCTTTAAATATTTCTTATCCTATATTTTGTATCCTGGATAGGGCAGGGAGATGCTACCTCTCATTGTCATAGGGATCTTCGTTTACACATTTTTGCACTGTATTTACACAGGCTACAGCAAACACACACACACACACACACACACACACACACACACACAAACAATCCTTATGGTCACAACATTCAGAAGAAATACTGCATTCTAATATGTTATAAAAAAAGAAACTGTTTGCTTATGTCGGTGAACACAGTGAAGTTCAGTTTAGAGTAGATTTCTTTAAATATTTCTTATCCTGTATTTTCTATCCTGGATAGCGCAGGGGAGATGCTACCTCTCATTGTCTTAGGGATCTTCATTTACACATTTTTGCACTTTATTTAAGGCTACAGCAAACACACACACACACACACTCAGTACACACCATCCTCATGGCCACAACATTCAAAATAAATACTACATTCTAATATGTTGTAAAACAATAAACTGATTTCCTTTAAATAATTCTTATCCTATATTTTGTATCCTGGATAACGCAGGGGAGATGCTACATATCATTGTCATAGGAATCTTCATTTACACATTTTTGCATTGTATTTACTCAGGATGTCCCAGATGAGATGCAATATTTTGTTTTCAGTGGGGTCATAATTTTACAATTTTTATAATGTATTTATTTAGGGTAGCCTAGTCCAGGGCCCCCATATTCAAAGGAGATGCATGGCACATCCCAGCGGAAAAGGGAGATGTGCCGCTCAACTCCAACAATGCTCTGCAGTGTGATACTCAGACGTGCAGGATGCACTGACTGCATGCGAATGGGCCAGGTGCACACAAATAGTATGCCATGCAAGTCAAGGGGGTATTCCCATGCCTTTGCTTCACTGCAGGATATTCAGTGAGAATGCACCCCTCACAGTCCAGAGCAGTGAGGTCCACAGTTAGGCAATGAATAGCTGGCCTAACCTGGCCAGTCACCCACAGGTGGGCTGTGGAAGTGCACTCAGGTGCACAGCAGCCTGGCAGCCCTGGTGGACTAGAGGTACCCCCTGCCATCCCCGACTGATCTAACTCCTTACCCGAAGAGCTCTATAGTGTAGGGCCCCCCAACCCAATCGCACCAGAGGAAATCACAGTCCATATCCATAGTGTGGAGGACCCCCACCTCATCACCCCAGTACGCAGACACCCCCGCTCCCCCTGCCCCATACTCGATCTGTCATGGAGACTGACACTGCCCTTCACACCCTGCCATGGCCAGCCACTGACTGCAATGGATCTGGGCCAGGGACCTGCACTCAGAAATTATCTAAGTGGCTGTACTGTGCTTTGGGGCACTACACAAGCTGTGGACCCACCAGTGCCCGCAGCCGTGTGTAAGTCCCTTGCAAACTGTAAGAGAGAATTGACATACTTCCAATGCATGCCTTGTCAATGTTGTATCTTTCTGCTGTCATACACCACTGCAGGCCCACACTCTCCCCTGTTCCTCAATGTAAAATGCCACCCTCTGGACTGCTGAGGTATCCTGGGTGCCATGGAATGTGGTATCCTGCAATGTCCTTTGCAGTGAATGCACCAGGCTATGGATAATGCATCCACAGTTCTGAACTGCGGAGGAGAGCTGTACTTTGGACTGACTAGGGCTGCATCGGTGGCAGGAGAAGCAGGGACCACACTGGTGCTCTGAGTCGGGGCTTGTCGCTGGATGGGGCTGGGGCAGGCATACCGGGACCTCAACGGCGGTGGGAGAGGATGGGACCACATCGGTGGTCTGGGAGGGAACTTTTGCTTTTGCTGTCTGGAGACTGAAAAAGAGCTGGGGGGGACAATCAGCACACAACAGCTCCACAGTTCTCAGCACAGTTTGATACGACCCAACTCACAGCTGCCCAATGACTCCCACATGTTGATGCTCACCCTCCAGCAGCTGCCCCACTGGATCCTTCCCTCGGATGCAGCCACCCTCTGTTGTCTACCCCTCAGGATGCTCCCCAGACCACACTTGTAACCCAGAAAATGAACCCCACCGACTGCATTCCTGAGGTCCTCCTCACATTTCACTCCGGTTCATACACCACGCAGTTCCACTGCAACAGTGCTCCTCCAGTCTCCACCTCAGTCCCTCTGTTCCATTGCCAACTCTGGTGCCATGAATCCAGCCAAATCTAGCCAGCTCCTGCTGACTGCCTCTGACAAACACCAGTGCCTCACTCCTCCAGGTAATTTGGCAGTTTTTTTTTAATTGCTGGTAGCAACAGTTTGGTTTTAACTTAGACCAGACCTTCACGTTTCACTCCTCACTCCTCCTCATTCCTCATTCCTTATAGCAGTCACAAGTTCACATATATGAACGCTGCTCAGCCCAGACAGCCTGGTCCTGATCCAAATAAAGAAACAGTTTTCACAGACCCAGACCAGCTTTCAGGTTCCTCTGTCCCCTCAGAGAATAAATTTAATAAACAGAATAAAACACTAAAGAAAATTTTAAATAGAAACTAAAATAGGCTAAAATAATGTTTAAAATTAACAATGCTCATTGCTCCCAGCCTGATGGATGACCCAGCGTGGCCGCCAACTTAATGATAATGAGCTTCTCTGGAAGTACGTCCCAAGTTTTAATTGGGACTCTGCTGTTATTAAGCATTGTCAAAGCCAGTTTCATTTTTGAAGGAAAGCACAAAGGAAACACAATGGAAATCGCATGTGTAGTGGACATCACTTGGCAGTAGAGCTGTTTCCTGTGGAGGGTGGCAAGGGACATTTTACATGCTTTCCATTATCTAGCCTAACAGAGGGAAAAGTCTGCATACTCAGGAATGCAATACGAAGCCATGACCTTTGGGGGCAAAGTATCCCATTTTGAACTAAATTGATGCAACAAATATTTAGTCCATTCCTGCCAGGGATGGAGAGTAGCTACTCAACTTAATCTCAAAGGTGAAATGAAAAAAGGAGTGAAAAAAAAAAAAACAGTGGATCTATCATACTAAGGCCACCTAACCTAAAAACCAGGTAAGTATGCTTCCTTTTAACAGGGTTCAACTGACTCCCCCATACAATCTGAAAACAATTACTAAATAAACACATTTCTAAAGCAGTAGGAGGTGGAAAAATAAAAGTTAAATAAGTGAATATAGGGAGCAAAAAACGTTTAATTGTGAGAATCATCTTCTTTTGGGAAAATTTCCAGGATTTCCAAATCTGTACTTTACTTTCGCACAGTGCAATGCGACTTTCCCAATGAATTTTGGAAAGAGTTTCATTGCCAAAAAGTCCCAGAATCTTAATTGGCGTAGGCAAAATCTGAATTCCAGCTATCTCCAGGGTACCCGGTAAGATGAGCGCTACCAGAATAGCGCCACACTATACGGCACTAGTCTGGTAAGTGCTTACAGGGACAGTGACCAAGGATTTACAGTACTTGCTGTAAACGCTCCCCTGATTGCTGTCTCTGTTGCTGGCAAGGGTCTAGAGCACCAGGAGCCAGGAGGCTTGCCGAGCTGCTCCTTGGTGTAGAGGGCTGGGGCACTGACAAGCTCAGCCAGTGCCATTGGAGACCAGGGTTCTAATCCTCATCTCCAGATTTTAGCATACCTAGGGACTTGTATTTATTTTTACATGGGGCCGTAACAGCCCTGTGAATCTTAACTTTCCCTGGGATCCACTCCCCTTGGAATGAGAATCCTTTAGATGGGAGGTGGGCATTGGGGGGAGCTCAAATAAAAGATCAGTGCAGTTTTGACCACACGGTCCTATCCAAGGTTATTCTTGTTGTCACTGTTCGGACCCAGTATCATATCCAGAATAGAGGAGAGGGGGTTGGGGGATCCTAAGACCAGACCAGTACTTTTCTCAAAACTTATCGTAGCCCCTGAAATATGGGAATAGTTTGTGAATTGTTCTAAGGCTTGAATACCTGAGGCCTGGTTTTTAATAAACAGGCACACATTGTTCCCATAAGCAGAAACCTTTTGTGGAGCCAATCCTACTTCCGGGTAAAGGCCTTCAATCCTCTGATCACATATTATGTTCCTAATAAAGGGGTCTAGTGCAAAGGTATAAAGTAGCAGGCTTGTCGGGCACCCTTGACGTTCAGCAATTCTCAAGGGCACTGAGTCTCCCAAAAGTCCATCGACTGAAGGGATAATGGATGCTTCCTTATATAAACATTTAAGCCAATGCAACATTTGTAGGGGAGTTCCATATATATTTGCTACCTGAAACAGAAAGCCATGAGATATTTTGTCAAAGACTTTAGCCTGATCAATAGAAAAAAGAAACCCCTATATCCTGTTTTGCCTGCCTAACTCACACATATCTCTAAGTAAGGCCTGATTAAAAGTAATGCTTCAGTTGAACATTGAACAAGTTTTTGCAGGGTGAATTAAAATGTCAGCAACCTTCTGAAGTCTGAGATATAATTTGTTGGACAAAATTTTGTAATCTACGTTAAGCAGGCTGATTGGTCTCCAGTTGTCAAGATCCTTCAGATCACCCTTTTTATATAAGAATATCACAATTGCTGTTCCAAACTCAGCACTCACATGTGAAGAGGTAAGGAGAGCATTATAGATGATCTCAAAAAAGACAGCTATTTTGTGAATGAATGTTTTATAAAACTTGTTAGACAGTCCATCAAGGCCTGGGGAAGAACCTATTTTAAGGGAGACAATAACTTCAGAAATCTCAGAAGCAGTAATAGGGATTTCTAGCTCAGCTTGTTGAACTTCAAACAGTCTGGGGTGGCCTTCAGGAAATCTGTCAAGGGTGTGTGTGTGTGTGCTGCACTCATACCCAAATGAGTGATGCAAGTACTCCTGCACTATACACAATATGTTAGTATTAGTAGTTCTCTTTAGTCCCATACTGTCATAGAGTCCAGTCATCAATGTGGAATCAAATCTGTGCTTACACATCATGAAAGGGTCCACAGAAGGGTGGTTCTCCAACCCATATTTGGTTTCCACCTCCAGCCTAGCAGCTCTGTCATATTGAAATTTAAACATCTGGGCTTTCAATTCCTCCATATGTGTGGTGTGTTTAGATCTATCAGTGTGGGGAAAAGACATAAATTTATATGAAGTACTCCTATGCCCTTAATAGGCTAAATTATCAGAAGTAATCTTAGACCTCCCAAAATATACAAAGAGATTTTTTTAAGTCTATTTTTGTATTCGCCCACCATTACCAGATGTCCTCATAAAAACAAAGGACTGAATGTCTGGCAATTAACAACCGGGTCAACTCTGAGTAAATCCGTTCTTGTGTCAAAATAGATACATTAAGTCTCCATCGTTTAGTAGTGGGTAATAGCCTGGGAGGTATGTTAGCCAAACTGAGTGTACAAGCAAGTATTATGTGGTCTGAACATTCACAAGGCTTAAGGGAAAAACTGTGGGGTAAAAAAAAAATCTAGAACAAAACATAAAATCTATTCTCATTGCAAAGGCTTTCCTAAAATAAGTGTATCCAGGATCCTTATGAAGAGACCAGTAAGTACAGTATCTATCAAACTGGCTGATTGAATTATGTTCTGCAGTACGTGTGAATCACAATACACTTTTTTTGTAAGGCATCCCTAGTTTTAATATCCAATCCGCAATTCATATCTCCACCCCAGATAATATGTCTGGAGGTGTTGAGATATGGTCTGATTTTATTGGAGATCTCTACCCTGGCTGCCTTAGTTTGGGGAGCATATGTATTTGTTAACCTTAAAGAAAAGTGATGAAAAATACAGTCAAGCAGTAAGGCTCTGCCAGGAAGAATATCCACCAGACTCTGAACTGAAAAGCAAGGGCTTTAAAAAGAATACCTAGGCCATCAACAGAATCCATGCCGAATGTCCAGAACAATGGGCCCCACATCCAACTTTTTCATGCTTGTTCCGTGTGAAGTAGTGAATTTAACATAGTTTCCTGTAGGAACACAATATCATAACTGGAGTGTTGAAAATATGAGAGCATGCTGATCCTGTTTTTGTAGTTCTTCATGCTACAAACATTTACTGAAGCTAAATGTACGGCTGCCATCTAAAAGGGTGATGGGTGCTAACTTTATTCAGGACTAGCTTCCCTGGAAAGCGTTTTTCCTTTTTTTTTCCCTTTTTTTCTTTTTTGTCTCCTGTACCTTTGTGCTGGACTCATCTTCAATTTCTGAGACTACTTCAGACCTTGAGGACACATCTGCCTCCAGGTCAGAGTCCTCCCACTCCTGATGACCCTGTAAAACCTGATAGGAATTCTGAAGGGGAATGGGGTGAGTTAAAGAAGCTTGTTTAGAGGAGGCTCTTGTAACCCTTCTAAAACTTGGTAACTGGAACTCAGCGGGTGGGGGCATATCAGTAGGCATGGGGGGACCTACACTCAGTGGTACTAACGTTCCCTGTTGGTTTTTGGGATCCTGCTCACCATCTGGGAGCAATGGTTATGGGATTCCCTGGGCCGGAAGAGAACTGCTGCTAAGTGTGGAGGCCTCTGTACTTTGAGGAACCTATGTGGGACTGGGACCAGCATGACTACTGCTCATGCCTGTGCCTTGCTGATCTCCAGGATCAAGACTCTGAGCAAAGCTGGGGGGTGGTCTGACTTCATCTTGTGCATTATGCACCAGGTTTTCCTGGTTCAAGCTTATCTGTTCTGTTCTGTCCCACCCAAGGACACAGATGGTAAGCATGCCCCACCTCCTCACTGAGATTACATTTAAAGACATTTCTATAAGACATGCTGACGTGATCAAATTCCCCACAAAGGGCATATTTAAGTTTATAACACTTGCTGCTGAGATTGATTGGAGCACCACGTTTGTAGTAGACTTTTGGTTAGCCTGCATAAAAGCTGACCACCCTATCTCTGCCCAGAAAGAAGCTGTTCAGAATATGCTGCACCTCTGTCTCTGTTTGAAAAAGTTTTACTTTGAATCGCCACCTTCCAGTCCTGATTCTTTCTGAGTCAATGATTGCTTCTGGCTGCCCCAGCACATTACAGTGCTTCTGTAGCCAGAAGGAAATGTTAATGTTAACCCCTTCATTTTGAAACACGATAGTTATGGTTTTAATCAGGGGTTTCGTGAGAGGTATTGCAAAGAAATTAATCCACAAAGCCCAAGATCTCAATGCATTATATTCTGTCCAAAATCTATCTAGTCCAGAGTGATGCCTGAAACTGACATCAAACATATCTTTACCTGATACATGAATAAGAGCATCGATGTCTGCAGCCTGGAAATGCATAGAATCTTTTTGTAGCCATCTGGCCTCAAAACTCTATCCATCTGCTCCAGTAATCCCCCACGGTATTTCAGATACACCACATTCTTTCTAGGAGCCTGAGACAGTTTAATTTTAAACAGTTCTGAAAAAGTGGGACCAGCCTTAGCAGCAGGCTGTGCACGATCATTTTGGGAGAGGGAGGAGTGATTCATCATCTGTCACATCCCTTGAACTTGATGTGGTAAGAACCACATCCTTAGAAACAGAAGTGGACTTTTGCCTAGCTTCTTCAGCATCAGAAGCTGCCACAGGAGCATCACCCTTGTGTGAGATGGAAGGAGTATTACTCTGTACAAAAGCTGGCTGCATAACTTCCAGATTTGAGCCCGGTTGTGTAATTGCAATAATAGGATAAAAGGGATATACCTGTGTTGCAGAACCTGTAGGAGCCCCAGAGCTTAATGGTTCCATTGAAGCAGGTCATGTGCTCCTGAATCTGTGCCCCAAAACAGAGTGTTCACATGGTGTGCCTGTAACAATCAGAACCTCAGTGTGCTACAAGTTGGGCTGCTCTGGCATCGAAGCAGTCCCTGAGATCCCTTCCCCGAGTCCAAGCATTTCGCTCCAGAAGATACTGTTGACTGTGCATCAGTTGGCTGAGAAAATGTAATCCAGTGTGAGTCAGGGACCCACTTGCCTTCCATGTTTAGACACCATCTGACGTTCAGTAAAGCAGACTAGAGAGTCCAGATTGAAAACTGAATTGGTGAGTCATCCCCAGAAAGATGTCTCATAGTGTCATGAATACTCCCAATCATATTAGTGCCATAACATAACTCATCAGCCGGGGGCCAATCATGAAGTTGTGGTGCAGTACCCGGCACCTGGGAGGCACTCTTAAAAGGTCTATCAAGTACATGCTGTGGTTGTGGAGCCTCTAGTAGAGTGCTTGTGGAAGGTATTAGCTGTGGTTCTTTCTTTACTGCTTCTACAGTATCCTGAAAATCTGAAACACTAGAATAATTTGTCTCCATAGTCATTGCAGTATGGCACTCTATAGCCATTGCAGTAGGGCACTCCATTGAAATATCATTAGCCCTGCAATCGGCCATCTCTACTGGGTCCAGTTCTGCATTCACTGCATTACAGTCCATTTCCTCATCCTCTGTCACTCCGGCTGGGGGTGGAGAACCTGTCCCCAGCCTGCCGCTTGTCCACCTCCTGCACCTCCATGCCAGAGTCCACCATCTTGGATTGAAAGCCAACAGTGCCCCCTACCAAGAGTAGGGAAGTTTCCCTGGTGTCATGGACAACATTCCCCTTGTCATTAAAACAAATCAATGTAACCCACCCTAAGATGTACAAATACCTGGAAACAAGCTGTTACAGCTTAGTGTGCCATTTTTGGTCAAAAATGGCAAATCAATCAGCCAGTCAATCAATTAATTAATCAATAGATCAACCAATCAATCAATCAGGTTTAGGTGCCAGATTTTCAGAAATAGAAAAATTGCACATGTTTTGAAAAAAGTTAAAGAGCAACTGTTCATTATAATAAAAAGCTTTAAAACTCTAGATTTATTCCAGTTATGTTTTAACTTTGTTTTTGTTTTTTTTTTTTTACTTTCCACTGCTTTTGTTCTATTAAATATTGTAGATAATGTAGTGCTTATTCCACTGTATCTTTCAAAACGTATTTTACTCTCTCCTGCTTACCTCACAATTACCATATGTAACATCACAGTCTGTTGTCACGGTGAGCACTGTGACATCATTAACAAAGGCACTGTGAGGTTAATGGGGAGAGGCAAATGTTTTCTATACAGACTTTTTCAGTGGACTAACAAGATGGGCTATGGATCTTGGAAAAGAACACTGAAAATGAAAAAAAATGTTTTCTAGTAAATCATAACAGCTGAAACATCTTGTTTATGAAAGTACATGCTGAAGTACAGAATTGCTCTTTAAGCAAGGAAGGGTTTCCTTCCTCAGCTGCAATTCAGTTTTCAGCGTGGTTGCATTTTACAACCTTTTCCACAGTTCATGGCAGCTTGCATGCATTTTTCGTGCAGCTGCAGAAAACACAATGCCTGATATCACCAAAGGTGATTATGTTTCCACAGATGTGGGAAAATGGCAAATGCCACCTGGGCATATCAGATATAGAAAATTACATTTTTGCTGGTACAGGGATTTTTTCCCCCACAACAGGGAGTTGTGCACAGGTACTCAGTCACTGGACCATGTCAGATACTTTAAAATGGGGCCCCTGTGTTCTTAGTCTTGTCATTTATTTATTTTTTTAAGGTGTGGCTGTAATTTATGGTAGGGGGTTGAAGTGATTAAAGGGACACTGTCAACCCTTTTTGCATCATAATATTTGTGGTTGAAAACCCACATTTTATGATTGCTTACCTTTTCTGAAATTCATTGATAATACTGGTTGTTTTATCTGCTTCCTTTCTTAGTAGAACTGAAATGCATGCTAATGATAAAATTATACCCAATCTTGTTTTGTTTGAAATCCTTGATCTGTTCTTATTGTATACTTCCTGAACATTAGGACCTGCCCATATAGTGCAGCCACTCATGATCAAGGCCACTGATTTTGGTTTTTTACCGGAAAACCCAGTAAAATTCCAGAATTAGGGCTGCCTGAACACCAGTAAAAACAAAGATTTCATGGAATCTGGCATTTTATACCAGATCAGTAAATCTACAAAACTTGTATTTTTCTTATAATTGCTTCCTGTACTATTTTCAATTTTTTATTTAATGCTTTGTATAGTAAGCCTTCTCTTATTCTGATTATTTATACACATACTAAATGAATGACAGCAGAACCCTGGTAAAATATGGAAATTAGGGTAACAATCACCGGTGCAATTCCAGAATCTGAAGTCTTGAAAATGAAATTTCATTGTTTTAATCATCGTAAATCAATGGCCTTGCTCATAATGCAGTAGTCTCCACTCCTCTCACTACATCATAAGTCTCTAAACTGTGTTGGGAGTGTTCCCAAGTTCAGGAAAGATGCAGTGGGAGTTGAACAGGGAATGTAAACAAACATGTTTTGATGTGGTAACACCAGTATGGTGGGCAGTCTGTTTTTACTTTTTAAAAGAAAAAAGGAATCAGAATCAAACACTCAGCTACATCAGCAGTCTCTGCAGAATGTGACCAATCATAATGTGTGTTTTTAAACTAGGGACACTTTGAGGCCTAAGGGGTTGACAGTGTCCCTTTACAAAAATAGTGCAACTATGCATGAGGTCATCATATGGTCACATATTACTCGTATGGCTGTGTGTAAGAAAAGTAGTTAAACACCATACCACAGAACCAGATTTTGCTCAAACCTGACCGAGAGGGCCCTTTGTTCACCTAACAGCAGAAATCTTGGTGAAATACCTCTCATCTGTCCCTGATTATGAGAGACGTCCCTCGTTTTACCCCTCAAACTTAATCTGTCCCTCACAGAAAAGGTGCTCCCACATAAAGACTGTGCTGTAAATTCAGACATTAACACAAGAATCCATAATATTCTAAAATGCTAACTCAAAAATGAACTTTATACAAGTAAATGCAATGGTTTCCTCTGTGTTCTGAGCTTGTATCTCTATGTTTAAGGAAGTGTACCTCTTTATGAGGTTCTGTGTCCCTCATTGTCCCTCATTATGAGTGTCCCTGTCCCTTATTTCTTTGCCAAAAGGTTGAGAGGTGTGCTTGGTGAAAAGGGGAAAGAATTATAAAAGTCTTTTTTTGTTACTTTTGGGAGTGGTTTGTGAAAATCCATGCTCCATGCACTTTTCATTTCTTCCTAGGGAAAGTAATCAGAGGAAGCGCACTGGGGTCAGAGAGGGTAAGAAGGTGCTGCTGGGTGATTTCAAATATCTATGCTTAACAACTGTATTTAAAGCACCGTTTTATGGTTCATTGTATGTGCTACTGCTATAATACTTTACCTTTCAACCTTTTGTAACAGAAACTGGGGATGCAACACTCAAAAAGCGGGACAGTATGGGACCCTGCCCCTCATAATGTTGGACACATAATTAAACCTGGAGTTACAAGATCAGTACAGTACAGAAATCATTATTTTAATGTGCCAAAGGTTTTTTAGTATATTAGAATATTTTGAATTACTGCATCTTTGCTTTAAAGAGGAACAGTCAACACCATGGGGCCCACACTCAAGTGTGGGGTTGGTCTCAATGTGCACTTTGTGTGCAAAAACATTTTAGTTGACTTACTTTTACAGCAACATAGTAGACTATATCACACTAATTTTGCTTACTTCTAAGCTGACATCTTCTGTTATGACATATCTCAGAAGCTCCTGCAGCTGACATCAGAGCAGTTGGCAGCAGTGGGAGATTCAATAGCCTGCAGTGCATGTGTGAGTTTATATAAGCTCTGCTCTTTTGTTTGCTGGTCCCGCTGTCCTGCATGGGCTATGTACAGTCACAGAGGACTATATAGTACTTAGCCCTTGGAGAAAAGCAGACCTGGAACACATCTGGTCAGAGATTATAAAAACTCTAACATGCACTGCAGGCTATTGAATCTCCTACTGCTGCCTACTGCTCTGATGTCGGCTGTAGGGGATTCTGGGATTTGTAGTAACAGAAGATGTCAGGCTAGAACTAATCAAAATTCATCTGATACAATCTACCATACTACAGTAAACAGTAAGTTAGCCAAAATATTTTTGCAGACAAAGTGCACATTGGGACCAGCCTCACACTTGAGTGTGGAGTCCCTTTGTACTGAGCGTCCCCCTTTAAAGTCTAACTTTACAGCACTTTCATTTGTAAAATACATTTTCACGAATGATCCAGACCTTGTGTCAGTATTTGGTGAGGTGGGTGGGGGTCTGTGTGTTATATGTGACATATTACTGGTGTCATGGTTTTCTGTGGGGCGAAATGAAGTGCAGTTGCAAACTGTGCCCGGAATTTTGACCAGTGACCAGGTTGTTAGGTGAGGCTCTGACATTAACTTGTCTTGTGATTGAAAAACTGTTTTAATGCTGCTTATGAACGTGTTAGAAGCATTTGTATACGTACTATACTTGTACTATGTGTATATTCTATATATGTACTATACTTGTACTATGTGTATATACTATATATGTACTATACTTGTTGCTGCCCTGGCTGTTGGGGAAGGGGGGTCAGAGCATTGTCTCAAGGGGTCACAAATGCTGAACAAAAGTGGTGTACATATGTATTTCCTGTACTTTGTTGCCACAGTGGGGGCTGTCTTGAAGGGTCACGAATGCTGAACAAATGTGACCATAAGTGTTAACTGTACTTGTTGTTGCTACAGTGGGGGTGGGGGAGGGTTTGAGAAAAACTAATGTCACAATAAACTGATATTTTTTGAATTAATGCCAGAATTATGGATATGGGGAACTCCAATGCCTGCTATATCCATGTTAAAAAAAGGGTTTGCTAAGAGGGTAGTTTTACTGGTAGGATCTTATTTCTTTGGATTTTTTTTAATAGTTACATGTAAGTGGAGTGCCAGCCCAGTGGCGCAGAGGTCTAAGGGCTTGTGCGCCTTACCTCATGGCATGCCAGTGCCCCAGGTTTGGAAACAGACACAGGTCGCTTAGGGCCAGCCAGGAGTGGAAGGACTGAGTGTCCCAAAGACAGCTCTCCTCCCTCAGAGGCAGGGGGCATCTGTGCATCCCAACTAGGTGGTTGCCACCTGAAGGCTGTGACTGTTAGCACAGCAAGATCCCAGTGAAGGTGTCTCGCCTGCTTGTTTCCAGGGGCATCTCAGTAGATTGAGATCACAAAACACATCCTTGCATCTGCCACTGGCCCTGGGAGAAAATGGAGGAGAACCCCCAGACCAGCAGGTTGAAAACCCGGTCCCCTGCAGACCCATACCAGTAACTGGGCTCCTGGGTCCTCTGGTAGAGGACAGATGGACAATCTGTAAGTCCTAGAGAGGCCAGTGATGAGGCTGTGGGAACCAGTCCGGAATGCGACCAGTTGGGTAGAAAGGAGATAAACTACAAATTAAAAAAACAAATAATTATCAAGTGGAGGCATCTGTGAAGCTGGGCACACAGTAGAGTCATTACACAAGGTGAAAACCCTGCCGTTGGGTGCACAACATAGTGGTTGCACAGGGCGATAGCTACTGTACAACTTTGGTTCTCCAGTCAACTTAGTGCTAGTACACAGAAACACATTAACATTCCCAGGCTGAGGATGGTAAAAAGAAAACAACAATCAGGGTAATAATGCTGAAAGACAAAACGAGGTGGAATGGAGGGAACTGCAAAGATGCCTTGGCTGATACAGCCCTTTCTTGCTTGATCTTCTTCAATCATAGGGTTAGTAAAAATACAGATTTATATTGCAGTTCACTAAAACAGCTCGGTATACTGTTTAGGTGTTACCTACTGACTATTGCTTATTCATTTACATGTAACAGCACAAATGCACAACATGAAACCCCATAGAAGACACTTGTATATCACATGAACCTGTGCTGATTCCAAATGCAGTTGATAATGAAGCCGCTGGAGAATACAAACCTTGCATACTGCTGGTGTTTCCCTGGACTGTGTGAACAAGAAAAAGGCTTACAGATAGGAATTTTTATCATGTATTTATTTATCTTATTTTATTTTATTTTGAAATGTTTCCCCAGTAAGGGCATACTGAGCTACAGAATTGGAACATTACAAAGGTTTATTATTAAAACAAAAGTGCAAATTGCATCAAACAAGTTGGTAGAAGCTGCCCATGATAACCCTGTGTGGATTCCGAGCACCCTTGCTCCTTTCTTTGGGGTGGGGGCCAGGCTTAGTAGTAACCATTTAAATAGTTGTGTTATACATGGTTCCTATTTATTTGAATTAATTTAATGATCTGCATCACTCCTTTAAAGAGCTAGTGCCCACTGCTAGTTGTACGCTCAAGATAAAAACCTGGCAAAAGAGAGTCAAGTGATGCTGTGGAGGAACTAGCAGCTCTCCTGCTCTGCTCCTGCTCAGTTAGCTTGGATATAAAACATTATTTTCACTACCTAGGCAAAATTAACCAGTGACTTTTCCATGTCTACAGTCTGGGGAGTTCCCCTAGTCCTGGCTCTGCAGATTTTTTTATTTAGTTTACAGCAATTATGGAAGCAGAGATGCGGCAGAGCCTGCCACACCACACGCCATGCCCGATGCCAGATAATCCAAGGGTCAAGGCCCTGCAGCAGGCTATTCTGCCACTCAAGCATCAGAGTCAATGCCTCTCTCTGAAGAGAAATGTTTGATGGAGCTTCAGCCACTAAAGGACTCCCTTATGGCACTCACCTCAGAGCTCTAATCACTCAGACACGATCTTGGAGAGGTGAATAGATGGGTCAGGGATGTGGAAGCCCACTCCCTTTCTCTGGAGAAATGGTGCAATTGGATGGACCTGGAGCTGACATTATTGCAGCAAAGGTTGAATAAAAATGGAGCTTAAGTTGGAAGATTTTGAAGGTCAGAGTAGGAGGAACAATCTGGTTGCCCTTGGCCTTCCTGGAGATGCAGAGGGGGCTATTCCAATTCATTTCTCTCAGACACTTCTGGAAAAGCTGGCCGGGCCATCACCAAATGGCATATATTGTGGAGTATGTGCATCTGTCCCTGCCCACCAGACCCCCACCCGCCTCTTCACCACATCCCCTAATATTAAAACTGTTGAATTACTTGGATAAGCAATTTGTTTTGTGAAAACTTCAGGGCCTTCACTCGATTGCTTGGGAAGACTCAAGGCTCTGCATTACCCTGGACTTACCGGCTTCCACCAAGCAAAAACAGGCTGCTTTCCACCCTCTAGTCACAAAGCTTATCCCGGCTGGCATTAAGATCCATGTGTTGTACCCTGCTCGCCTCATAGTGCCCTTCAGGATACCTGGCACTCATTTGAGAGTGGAGACCAAGCAGCCAGGGACCTTAAGTAACTCCTCTCAGACCTCTTGAAATCTGGCTGAGCCATCTTATTTGGTTACATACCAGCTGGGTCTTCCTATTTGTTTAAGATTTGCTGCTGTTTCTGTTTTCTTGCCGCCTTATTCGCATAACCTGTAAGGTGCAATCACTCAAGTTTTCTTCTGCTAGAGTATTGACTTATTGCTGGTGGCTTAAGCTTTCTATTTCCTGAGTTTGGACTGCACCTCTCCTGTGTTGTCTGCTCATTTGGATGGCCTCCTCCTAAGGGCATTTTATTCTGATTGAATTGAGTCTTCAGTTTTTTTCTGGGTTTGGAAACTCTTTGGTTCTGTATCAAGTCACTAGGATCCCAGTCTTGTACCTCAATTTCTTGTTCAGTCCACTAGTCTTTACTACACCTCACTCCCACATGGAAGTCTCTATGTGATCCATGATTTTACTTTGAGCTAGATGGCGGTGTTTTAGTTTTACTCCGACTCAAGATCCTGCATCGAAGTGGGATTTGCAAAGTGGCAGCTTCAGTGATCCATGACCTTACGATCTTGCTCCACATATCCTTTCATTATTACTTTATTTTCCAGCTTGCGACTGTGCCTATATCAGGATTGTGCTCCAGCATGGACTGTTTTAGTGGACTGTACTAGTTTGTGTTCAGCCTGCTTCATACTATGTTACTGTTTACTGCTATCTATATAGGCTGCCTTTTGTGGTCATCTTTTGGATTGCTGTACTACCCGCTGGCAAAATGTTGCTCTTCTTTTTTTTATTTTCTTTGGGGCAGTTGGATTGACACCACATAATATGGTAGTGTACCCAGGATACGTTATTATTATGCATTTTACTCTCAGGTCTAATTTTACTATATTTGCATCAGAATGTTTGCTGTTTTGAGACAAACTTAATATTTTTCATCTGTCACTGTAGTTCACTTATTGTCAGCTCAATGTCTTTGCCTAGGTGGTCTGCTATTTCATGTTTTTGATTTCAATTGATAAGCATTCTTATACTTCCATAAGGTGCTAATTGTTTATAGGTGGTTGGGGGGGGAATGATGGTGTGGAATAATGCTGGTAACAGATGATCTCATGAGCTGAGATGGCGGTTGTGTTTACTGTGTTGTTTTCTTGATGGGGGTTACTTCCTTTCTTGGGGGCTATGGGGTTCTGCTCCTTTGTTTTGCCAGAAACAGGCTGGGGGTTTTCGAACCTCCTCAACAGTTTGCCATTTTTGCTTGTACCAGGTACCCGGCCTTAACTATTTTACCCTGGTTCCTAAGACCCATAAGGGGTATTATATGCCAGGTTCAGGTGTATTGGGTTACCACTGATTATCTTTTTGTACCTCCCATCACTTGGTCTCTGGTTCTTCCTTGGATAAATTCCAATTTAGAAGGTTATGCTGTGTTCTTAAGGTGTGATGGGGTGCGGCCTTTGCTATCTTGGTTGATGCTGGGTAAACTTGATGGGGGGGGGTTAGCAAAGGCTGGTTGGGTTTTTTTGTTGTTATGTTTTATAGGCCAGTTGATTTAATATATGGGGCTGGGAAGGAAGGGGGGTACCACCAGAGGTTAGGAATAACTTACACGGTACTTTGTTATTCTGCCCTTTCAAGCATTGGGCTAGGTATTTTCTATTATCTGGCATATCATGGCAGTTGCTTATAACTTTTGTTCATGGAAAATAAAGTGTGCTCAATTTCCTGCAAATTGAGCTAATGTCTTATTCATCTCCATAAACTGGGGGTGGATGTTGCTTTTTTACAGGAAACTCACCTGCTTCCATCCCAGGTTCTCCTTTTCAGGCATTCCTGGATGAGGCAGGCTTTTGGAGCTGGCTCTAATTCCCTCAAAAGAGGCATTGCTATTTTGGTGGCAAGAAAAGTACCATTTCATATGCTCCAGGAGGAGGCTAACCCTCAGGGCAGGTTTCTTATTCTGCAGGCCTTGCTTGAACACTTGGAGGTAATACTTGGGATGATCCTAATTTGTTTTACTACCTTAATGTCCATTTTGGCAACCTGAACTTCCCTTCACATACTTCAGGGAGAAGATTGGAATACTGTTTACTGTAATGACCTGGATAGGTCTGATTTACATTGTCAATCTCTATCATCAGGTCAATTGGCCCTTCGGCACCTTACGTATTCCTTGGGGTCTTTGGATCCCTGGTGAGCACTGTATCCAGCCCAGTGGGAATATTCTTTTCACTCTCTCCCCCTTGATTTCTTTTCAAGGATATATTATTTTTTGGTAGGGATTGAGCACCTTTCTGGAATTCTGTCATGTTCTTATACAGCTAAAGTTGTATCTGACCATCACCACACTCTCCTCCAGCTGTGCCTCTCACCATCTCTAGAATATGACAAGGTATGCCAATTCAATAATCAACTGCTCAGATCTGATGATTTGACGCAACATATCCAGCATTTTATTACTTCCTTTCTGGAGTTTAATTCCCCTTCCATGGATAAACTTGATTTCCTCTGGGGAGCCTTGAAATAATCCCTTTATGGAGAACTGATCCATCTAACCTCCACATGGAAAAAGAGAGTTTTGAAGGACGGCCTCTCTGCTTGACCAAATTAGATCTTTGAAGAGGCACATTTCTTTGGTTTCTCCCCAATCGAACTGGGAGCATCTCAAACGTTTTAGGTCAAAATACAGTATGATAACCTATTAGGGGAAAGGGCAGAGCACTTATTATTGCACTCCAAAGTAAAATATTTTGACCAGGGTGAGAAGACTGAAAAACTCCTGGCACTGTGCCTGCATTCCCAGGCCACAGACAGAATAGTATCTTCAGTCCGCACCGAGTCAGGTCAGCTTCTCACCTGTCCTCGAGATATTGTTGCTTACTTTCAAGATTATTATCAAGAGCTATATACTCTGCCTTATTCTCCTTTCTTTTTGAATCAACTAGAGGCCTTCCTTCAAGATATAGATCTACCCCATCTGATTGATTTATATTCCAAAATATTGCAGGCTCCCTTAGCATTATCTGCCATTGATTCCCTGACATCAGATAAGTCTCCAGACCCTTATGGCTACATTACCAATGTTTACAAAATGTTTAGAATTTTGTTGGTCCCTATACTTCTAAACACTTTTAATAAATATTTTCAAAGAAGGTCTCTCTGATCCTTCCCTCACAGAGACTATTATGGTTATCCTTCCAAAGCTGGGTAGGGATCCCCTGCTGATTCTGAACTATCGGCCAGTATCTCTTATTAATGTTGACTTTTAAATTCTTTTTTTCATTTTTTTACTTATTATGTTTATGCTCCTTATCCTCTGGTGCCCCCTTTCAACTGACCCTCCCAGTCCCAACATCCCAGAATTACTGGGACTTACCTTTCTGCCTGGCCCAGGAGCGGAGCCTGTGGAGATACGGGCTTCATCTTGCAGACAGAGATTTTTTTCCTACATTTTTCTCCCCGATCCTCATTGCTTGAGCACACAAGCCAGGTGTGCATGCGTGGAGGCACGCGCATGACAGCAGAAGTCCCAAGCACCCTCTCCTTCTGTGCACCCTGCAGACCTGCATTTGCCCCAGACCTCCACCTGGGGGCAGTCATTCAGCAGGAGCACAACCCTTCCCCTCCTCGGAGAGGAGATCTGTACTCTGAATGCTCAATACTCTCCCTCCCCGACAATCCCCAATGACCCAGGCTCATTCCCGAACCCAGGTCACCGGCATAGCGCGAGGCATGGTGTCCAGCTCCTCAACCCTCAGTGACACTGGGCCTGCTCTGACTTTAAATCTCTTGTTAAAGTTCTGGCCTGTAGGTTGAACCAGGTTTGGGATCCCTGTAAGGAACAAGTAGGTTTAGTGTCCGGGAGGCTTTCTGCAGATCACTTGTGTAAACTCTCCCACCTAATTTCTGCATCCAGGGATTCCAATACTCCTGCGGTGCTGGTATCCCTGGATGCAGAAAAAGCATTTGATCATGTTTCATTGGTTTATTTGTTTAATCTGTTACCCAAGTTTTATATTTCCTCAGCTTTTATTCAGTGGGTTATGGGTGCTCTACTCACACCCCTCAGCTCGTATTCTATGCAATGGAGTCCTTTCAGATTCTTTCCAGTTACATCAGGATACCAGGAAAGGATGTCCACTTTCCCCTTTTCTGTTTAACCTATTTCTGGAACCCTTGATTAGGTAACTTAATGTCTCCCCTCAGGTTTTTGGCATATCTTTAGGCCCGTGCCAATACAAACTCTCAGTGTACGTGAACAATATTATTTTACATAATTCTTCTCCTGCTACATCCTTGCCTGCTGCCCTGGATGTCATCACTAAATTTAGCCATATTTCTAATTATAAATTGAATTTAGCCAAAATGGAAGTGATGCCACTTAATAACACAACTCTGAGGTTAGATGTGGAGCACGTAGGCCTTTTTTGGGTCTGAGATAAATTCAAGTATCTGAGTATATATTTAAGTGTATTTCCAGTCAAAATGAAACAATATAACCTTGATTCAGTACTTGCCCATCTAAAAATAGATTTAGAATGCTGGTCCTTACTGCCTATCTCCATGTGGGAATGTTCAACTATTCTAAAAATGAATGCGCTACACCGTCTACTGTACCCACTTCAGATGTACAATTATACCTTACTGAAGTCTTACAGTACTTACAGTACTTCCTTTTTATGGAAGGGCAAGAACCCCCAAAGAGCATTATTTAAATTGGTAAGTTCTGAGGAGAGGGGTGGCCTGCAGATTCCTAACTTTTACCTATATTATTTGGCAATCCATTGTGCCAGCTTTTTCCAATGGCTCATACCTAAATCTAGGGATAATACTAGGTCTTACATCCCACAATGGTTGGAAACAGAGTGCCTCCAATTTTAACAACATGGCTTGGACACTCAAGATCTTCTTTACACTTCCTCGACCACTACAGGGAACTCCCTTAGCTGTGTCCCTACAAGTTCACTAACAGTTATGTTCCCTTTTAAAATAAAACCACATAAAGACATTTCTCAACCCCTAATAGGGACTCCCGATCTTAAAATTGCTGGGCAGGTGCTTATTGCCACTTTTTGGCCTTTTGTTGGAGTGGATATTGTTGATAGTCTCATACTGGATTGGAATTGATAGTCTCATACTGGACTGGAAACTTCTTCCCTCACACGAGGCTCGAGAAAAATATCATTGGCCCACTTTAGCCTCTTTCAAATACCTTCACTTGTCGCACGTGCTTTTGCATCATTTTGGCACTAGCCAGTTGGATGATTCTTACAGGACTCATGTTCTCCCTTTGGCCTTATCTGCCCCCTCTTCTCACATCATTATTTTGTTATTATCATGGATTACATAAGCTTTAAGCTTACATTGAAGGCCCACTGTTTTACTCTTGGGACCAGATTTTACCAAATACTATTTCCCTCTGGAACTGGCCCCAAATTTGGAAACACGTATATAAATATATAAAATGGGACAGATATCTCTTTCTCCAATTTCAGGTTTTTATATAACCTCTATTACACCCCTGTTAAATTACACAGACTGGGTAAAATTTCCTCTGTTATCTGTTCCAGATGCAATAAGGGATCTGGTACACTGTTTCATATTCTCTGGTCCTGTGAAAAAGTTATCCCTTTTTTGGGAATCCATTCAGTCATGACTCAGGCTGTCTGATGTGTTTTTTACCGAGGTTTTTTTATTGGGGGAATAAAAGAATAAGCAGATCGGTAATCAAAAGCCACACATTGCTCTCATTTTGGCCTGCACCAAGGAAGTTATTCTTTGGCATTGGCTCGATCAGTATGTCCCTTCTTTTATTGAGTGGTACAGGGAAATACGTTTTGCTTTACAGGCACAGCGGCTTATAGCTAGCATGACTTACAGATTTCATAGATACCAGAATATCTGGGAACCCCTGTATGCCCTGCTCGCTATTTGAGCTAATCATGATATTCCATCCCAGGCAGATTTAGTCTCTCCCTGGCAGCACCCTATTTCCTTCAATGGTATTACTTTGCCCCTCATAGTGGATACCAGAGCAGCTGGCATGTGTATTATTAACTGACTTTCCATTACTGGTACTTCTTCATTATAGTTACTTTTCTGGTTATCTTTAGTCTTGTAACCTCCGGTGGAGTGAAGGATGGGATTGGGGTTGGGGGGTTGGTTGGAGGTATGTTGGGTTGTTAGGAAATGTATGTCACATATTATTACTCTATAGGCTCCATTATTCCTACATTTCTTAATATCTCTTCTGTTTTTATGGATTGGAGTTGGTGTTTTTTCTGCTGCATTTTTATTGAAGTTTGTACTTCTGTGTTATTAATAAAGCTTTTTCAATTTGACAAAAAAAGACCTGGCACAAAAACTAGTATATGGTGCTATCCAGGAGTACTGTAGCCCGACAGAGTACATGTGATTGTATGTGAACAATAAGTGCAAATATGTGAATTAAAATATGGACAAGTCCCGAAGAGACATAATGGCTAAGCAGGCAATGACATTACACAAAATACTGCACAAAACAGCTGCTCTTGAGTGCGCTGGGGCTACCAACCTACACTCATTACTCTCAACCACAAAACTGTAGCCCAAACAGCTCACCCCCCCCGCCACCCCACCCACCAAAACAAAGCAGCTGAGGTAGTAACAAGTTCTCAGAAAAGATTCTTTTATTATAAAAAAAGATCCAATAATGATAGTACAGTGCAATACCTACAAATTAGACAGCAGCAGACACACCACTAACTGCCAATGACATTTCTCATAAAGTACTTTATCAACGCATTAGTTTCCACTAATTAGTGACCATATTTTACACAGCTATTGGTCACACGGCCAACAAAAATTTGTGATTTAAAAAGATGGAGCAAACCATATAATTAGAAGTATAAAATGGATAACTGGTTAAAGAGAGTCCATCATATTGCACTTGCACTACTGGAAACCAATCTAGTTTCATGTATTAGGCAAAATATAAAATAGTCTAATTATTAGTGATTGCCATTAAAGCCATCTACTGGTGTGGCTTCTTATTTCCTATCACTGTCAAATCTGGACTCTCCAAAAGACTTCAGCGCATTTCATTCTTTTATCCAAACACATTCAAAGAGCTGAAAACAATAAACAACAGGAGACATTAAGTTATCAAGATTATAATATCCCTGCTGCGTAGTAACCTGAGGTGCCCAATAACAATATTTATTGCACGAAAGATGACATTCATGTAGCTTTTATGGGGTGGTGAGCTGTATAAGCTACAGTTTTGTGGTTCAGTATGATATTAAGCTACTTATTGTATATACATTATTAATACACTTTAAACTAAAAAGACATCAACATTATGTTAAGTCATGATAACCAGTGATCTGGAAAGCATGCAGCTGTACAGTACATGGTTTCAAAGGTAAATGCTGGATTTCAAAATTTACACATAGTGAAAAACAGGCAAATAATCCCATCTAGAGACAATGATACAAAATCCATACAATTGTTCATAAAAGCTAACTCAGAGTTTTAGAAAACAGGTATGAAGTAGGGCTCTGCATGGCCTGAATAGTATTTACCAGATACCGCAAATAGTGGGCTTCCTGCATATTCGAATGCCATTCCTGAATAGTTCACTATTGACCACTATTCAGGAATGACTATTCAGTGAGATTTCCAAGTCTCATAGAGCTTTGTTGGCCAATCAAAGGCTGTTTCTGGATCTCATAGGCAAACACACCATGTGACTTCCTCACTCTGAGTTGCTAGAGGACAGGAGCCACCTGTTTCTGAAAGCTAGTTTTGGAGTACTTCTGAGACCTTAAGCTTGCCAAAAAAGAAATAATTTTTTGCTCTGCAGGCTTCTTTGGGTCAATATCATAGATCACAGATCTCCAGGTAGAAGGTCACCTGGGGGCCAGTGACCATCACATGGTATGGTTCAATTTGGCCACTAGAACAAAATCATCCCATTTCAAGGCAAAATATGGGACTTCAGAGGAGCTGACCTTGATAAGATGGCCAACAGAGTTAAGCTAGCCCTGGCAAAAAGAAATACAGGTGAGGGGATACAGGCAAAGTAGGCAAGCATTAAAGATGTAATACTTGAAGCAACATCCCATTGTGTTAGTGAGAAAAAGAAGTGCAAAAGAAGAAGGAAACCACTTCGGTTCTTAAACACAGTAGCAGAAAAGGTCAGAGCAAAAAGGCTGGCCTTCAGGAAATATAAGGGAACGCAGCAGGATGAAGATAGGTAGGCATACCAAACTTCCCTAAGGGAAGCAGGGAAGGCAGTAAGGCAGGCAAAGGCCAAAACTAAGGAAACACTAGCACGAACAGTAAAAGAACGTGACAGGACTTTCTATAGATACATTAGTGAAAGGAGAAAGTCCAGAGGGGGTATTGCTAAGATCAAAGAGGATAAGGGGGCGTGTGAGGAGGAGGATCATGTAAAAGCATCTATCTTAAAAAAATACTTCAGCTCAGTATTTACTGAAGAGAAGGTAGGGCAGAACCCACAGCTCTGCACCATGGACACAGGGAGGAGGCAGGTGTGCACTAGTCCCTTCACAAAAGAAAGGGTCCTACAAGAGCTCGATAAGCTCAGGGTGGATAAAGCAATGGGACCTGATGGCATACATCCCAGGGTAGTAAAGGAGTTAAGGGTGGAACTAGCAGAGCCATTATCAGAACTGTTTAGTGAGTCTCGATTCTCTGTACACAGGAGAGGTCCCAGAAGACTGGAGAAGGGCTCATGTGATCCCACTCCACAAGAGTGGTAGCAGGGAGGAGGCAGGGAACTACAGACCAGTCAGTCTTACCTCAGTAGTGGGCAAGATTATGGAGACACTCCTAAAGGAAAGGATAGTGCAACACCTGGAATCCATAGGAGCACAGGATCCAAGACAGCATGGGTTTACAAAAGGAAGGTCCTGTCAAACTAATCTCATAGATTTCTTTGACTGGGTAACCAGAGTGGTGGACCAAGGGGGAGCAGTTGATGTTGCCTACCTTGACTTCAGCAAAGCTTTTGATACTGTTCCACATAAAGATTGATTAATAAGCTGGGTAGATTTGGGGTGGGTCAGACATTGGTCAACTGGGTGGCAAACTGGTTGATGGGCAGAAGACAGAGAGCGGTGGTAAACGATATACAGTCAGAAGAGATGCAAGTCACAAGTGGGGTACCTCAGGGATCAGTCCTGGGGTCAGACCTGAGATCTGGATAAACTAACAAAATAGTTAGAAGAGTGGCAACTGGAGTTTTATGTAAAGAAGTGCAAGATCATGCACATAGGGAAGAGAAATCCCGAAGCCACCTATAGGCTAGGAGGGGAGTTGCTGGCAGTCACAAGGGAAGAAAGAGACTTGGGTGTCATCCTCACCGATGACCTGAAATCATCCAAGCAGACCTCTAAAGCAGTAGGTAAGGCTAGAGTATTAGTAGGGTTATCACAAGTCGGAAGAGGGAGGTAATAATCCCTCTTTACAAGACACTGGTTAGGCCCCATCTGGAGTACTGTGTGCTGTACTGGAGGCCACACCTTCACAAAGACATTAACCAAATTGAGGCAGTCCAGAGAAGGGTAAACAAAATGGTGCAGGGACTGCATCAGAAAACACATGAGGACAGATTAACTGAACTCAATATGTATACCCTAGAGCAAAGGAGGGAGAGAAGTGATATGATTGAAACACTCAAACACCTTAAGGGCATTAACAACGTGAAAGAGTCTAACATGTTTCAATATAAGAAAAATAGCAGGACAAAAGGACCCAGCATGAGAGTAGAGGGAGGCCGATTAAGGGGTAATGTGAAGAAGTTCTTTTTCACAGAAAGGGTGGTGGATGCGTGGAACGGCCTACCTCAGGGAGTGGTGGATATGAATACAGTGCAGGGCGTCAAACAGGCATGGGATAGGCATAAGGGAGCAATACAGATGAGTATGAATAGGTAGGCCATTGACAGAGCAAAGGCTATGTCACATTCATAAGGTAGAAAAAGAAACGGGCAGACTGGATGGGCCTTGCAGTCCTTATCTGCCGTCAACTTCTGTGTTTCTATGTTTCTAATATTATTTGTCTGATCAGTGCCAGAAAAGCTGCTGAGGCTTTCTGACTGAGTATTTTGCCCTTGTAGCTGTGCTCAGATACAGGGACCAGGAGGGCTGTTTGCTAACACCCTTCCTCCACTGCTGTCTGACACACCATTCCAGTGTGAGTTTTTTGATGAAGCACATTTTGTTTTTGTGTTTTTTTTTTCTTACGTCATCTGGTTCCAGACTTGGTTTCCTGCACTACTGACGTGGGTGTTTGCTAACTCCTCCTCCTGTAGTTCACTGCATCCTATTTACCTCTGTGTGCATAATATTTAATTATGTGAGGCTGGGCCCTGTACATGCAGCTTACTGTGCACCAGCTGCATGTGCATGTGTAATATACTTTTTTTATGAGGCTGGGACCCACAGGTGCACAGCTGTGTGCACTCTGTTTTTGAAATAAACTTCTGTAATTCTCAGCCAGACAGGCTTGACTCACTAAATTATTGTTGTTAGTCATCTGGTTCTGGACTTGGATCCCTGTACAACTGAGAAGTGTGTCAGCTGACTCTCCTTTTCTGCAGCTCACTGCATACGATTAACCTGTCCATCTGAAATACATTTTTTCATGAGGCTGTGCGTTGCATGTGCACGTGCACAGCTGTGTGCATGCTTATCTATTTATTTATCTATTTACTCATTTGATTTTTGGTAACCAGGTAAGTGCACTAGACATTAAATATGCTTATTTTCAGGCATGATCTGGGAGAGTGCAAGTCATCCACAAACATGAAACATAGTGCAAAGAGGCTGTAACAAAATATACAGTGCAAAGGGAACCAGTAATAGATACAAAGCAAAAAAAATAGTAAATACAAGATGACAAGGAGAAATCACACATAATCATGAAAACATAAAGTAAAACAGCAAAAATGTACAATATTATTAGGCAACAAAAAATGTGCAATGTAGGGTGAGGTAGTTGGGAAAATAAGAACAGATATAGGAATAGCTACAGTGTAACAGGACAAAAGTCAGTACAAGAGCAGCAGAAGATGAGAGGAATAAAACAGAGTAGTTAAGATAGAAACACAGAGCAGCATATATAGGCACTACAAGTTAAGCAGTAAGGACAGTCAGTTGTCAGGTAGCTAAGGTAGACTGATCAAGCTTAATCTGGTTCAAGTCAGTTGGCATTCATCTGTATCCCCCTCCACTGTGTTGTGCTTGATAATAGGCAGAATTTGTCTAGTGCATTTACCTGGTCAACAAAAACTAAATAAATAAATAAGTAGGAAGGAATCAGGTACAGGGATGAGAGACAGAGAGATAGTTGTGAAGTTCCCCTTTAAAGCAGCTATAAGAAGGGAAGAGTCCGAAGGTCATAGGCAATGAGTGCCACAGCTTCAGGGCAAAGAGGGAGAAAGCCAGGCATCCCATGGTTGTCATGCACCTCGGGACAGATAGAAGGGGATGATCTCCAAAGCAAAGGGGGTAGCTGAGGTTTGGAGGAGTCAATAATAAGGCTAGACTGCTGTAGTTCTTAATGGTTGATTGACTCATTGAGTTTAGTGCGTGTCATCTGTTATTTTCTTACTCAGTTGCATGTTCGATTGAAGAGGTTGCCCTCTTTTTCCACCTTCATCTTCTTCCCCTTTCTTAACAACCGTGTTTTTTTTTGTATTTGCTGCTGCTTTTTGTGGTACAGTATACTTGTTAGGGTTGGCATGTGTATTATTGTTGTTCTAAAAACACTCAGTAAAGTGTCACATGCACAGGCACTACCTTGTAGTAGTCTGTGTTTTGCACAGTAATTGCTAGTGACCTATTCCATCATGTATTAGCAACCTTTCAAACATGCTTAGTCCAGACCCAGCAAATCATTTGAACTACTGGCTCCAAGTGGTAGAGGAGGGTGATAGAACCACAAATGTACAGCCTGTCTTGTTTACTGCTGGTGCTGTCCTTGGGCTGCCAAACCCCAAAACTATCTCTGCAGAAGAAAGGAAGCATTCAGAGGAGTGGAGGCAGTAGCAAAGCATGATTAAGAGCAGAGCAAAGTTGCCAATACATTTATTTGTATTAAGGCTGAAGGATGCCTAGAAAGCCCCAGTCCTTTGATGGGATGGGAACCTGGTCTTTGTCAGATGACATGTCAGCAGCATACAAAAACACTAAGAATATATGACCCTTAAAGAAACACACATAATAAATAAGTGAAGTCATAATAAATGAGACTGAGATGCCCTTCTAACAAAACAATCCTAAAGTAACATGCCGAAGGATGAAACACTGCGTCAAGACTACAAAACTTCATAAGATCATTTCGTACTGTACATGGTGCCAGACAGTATTCAATGCAGTATCTTTCAAATTACTGCAAAATGCCTCAGTATGCTGCTGAAAGTAGTGTAATTCAATGGAAATTAAGCCCTCCTGTAATGCTATATTTTGTGACATGTCATTCCCTGCAAAGTATTAAAATGCATCCTGTCTTGCTCCACTGTATATTATTAATACATAATCCAATTCCAGAGAAGGGGTGAGACAGAATACATAGACAGACTGGAATCTCTCCCTATTCAGTGGACTCAAATAATTTTCTCCCCAAGCAAGCGTTTTAGTTTTAGTAGCACTGGGAATAGTACTACTACAACTACTAATACCACCAGTAGTAGTACTACTAGTACTAGTGCAACCACTTTTCCATCTGTACAATCACTGTCACATCCTTATATGCCAGTAGAAGAAGGGTGTTAGAGCAGACATGCCTTGTGCAGGAAGCAGTAGACACCACCACCAGTGTTCCCACTGCCTTCACTATGGCTGCTACATCCACAGCCACTATACTTTCTACTACCACCAGTGCCATTCTTGCAACAGTCATCCTTTCAGCTGTCACCACCACTGCAGCCACTGTTACCACTATTCCTATGCCCATTGCCACAGCATCCACTTCCCATATGACCATGTAACCTGTGGCCATGAACAGTGCTGATTCAATGCAGTGCTTGATATCGTTTTCACAGTGTTGTGTGTGTGGGGTGTAGTGTATTGAGTGTGCCACATGTACAGTAGCTTGTGCTGCATTAGTGACAGCTCTGCATTGATAGTTGAAGTGTTGTTGAGGTATATGTGGTACACCAGGTTTGAAGTGGACTTAATGGTGTTATTTAAGTGCTTTTTAAACTATTCTTAAAAAGGAAAAACACCTTTCCTGACTGAATACCCAGATAGCTGTGACCGGAATCCAAATATTCAGCTGAATATTCAGGAAAAGGTATTCACACATCCCTAGTATGAAGCGGAGAGTATAGGGCTGGAGTGGGTTCCATGATTGTGAGACACATTCATTCCTGTGTTTCCAGATGTTCTCAAGGGGTTTCCAGTGCTCTACTGGGAGAGAGAACTTGCAGGTATGAAGGTTTCATTCACAGCAGTGTAATTAAAATGCTATTGTGGTTTTAAACAGTATAACATGCAATCGCTTATTAGTTTGGCAATTTGGTCAGCGAGTTTGATTGGTGCCTGACCCACTATGCAGTGTACTGTCTCTACATCAAAGTAATAACTATAGACCTTTGATTCAACTACCTATTAAAGTACATTTGAATCCAGGTCCTGCTTGATACTTTGCAGGACTGTATGCCGGTGCAGCAGGTCAGGGATCCTACTAGACAATCAACTATACTTAATTGGTACTTACCAACTCAGAAGCAGTAGGTGGAGTGTGAGTTGGGGAAATATTGGGGTCCAGTGATCACAATGCTATATGGTTTGAGTTGACCCTGGGCACCAGTAAGTCCTCATCTAAGGCTGAGGTACTAGACTGCAAAAGCGCAGAATATTTCAACCTTTATAAGGTACAAAGAAGTGCATGGGGATAAGTAGTGAGATGAGTATCAGAAAAAAAACTACAGAAGCCAAAAGGGTAGTCAAGATCGCAAAGGCGGATTATTGTGGAGGGGTGAGAGGAGGGAAAAACTGTTTTTTTTTAGATATATAAGGAAAACAGCAAAGACAGGAGAGGAATTATCAGGCTTATAGAAGGGGCAGGGTAATAGAGGAAAATGGGCAGAAAGCAATTCTGAATGACTAGATCTGCTCAGTATTTACTATGGAGAACAGCAGACCCTTGCCAGAAGGCAGTAGAAAGGCAGCTGATAGAGGGGTCCCATAAATGAAGATGCAAAGATATACTAGCAAAAGACTCAGGAAAGGGTTAGTAGCCCTGAAAATAAACAAGGTCCCAGGACAAGGTAAGATTCATCTGCGGGTACTAAGGGAACTGGTATCAGTATTAGCGGAACCCTTGGTGGGGCTATTCAATAACTCTTTGCAGCAAGTGATGGTTCCCAAGCACTGGAGGATGGTGGATGTAGTACCACTGCACAAGAGAAGGGAAAAGGAGGAGTCAGGCAAGCTATAGACCTGTCAGTCTTATCTCCATTACAAGAAGTCAAGTCAAGTCAAGTCAAATTTATTTTTTAAAGGCGCTTTTCCAAAACCAAAGTGTCTGTACAATACAAAAACATCAAATTTAAACAATAACCATAAAATATACACACAGATTAAGATACCCATAAAATAAATAGCCATAATACCAGAGCTAGCCCAATTCCCCAAAGGCCTTTTCCTATAAATAAGTCTTCAAAAGTGCTTTAAAGGCCTTGACGGACAGGCACTCTCTAATCCGATGAGGTAGAGTGTTCCAAAGTGTCGGGGCTACAAAGGAAAAAGCCCTAGCTCCTGGTGTCTGCAAATGGACCCTTAGAACCTATAGCAATCCCTCGTCAGTGGAATGGAGTAAGTGGAGGGGGCAGTATGGCTGAAGGAGGTCTTGCAGGTAACCTGGTCCCTGTCCTTGTAGGGTTTTGTAGGTCAGCAACGCAACCTTGAAGATGATCCTCCATCGCACCAGCAGCCAGTGCAGCTCACGTAGTACAGGTGTGACATTGCTAGTTCTTGGCAACCCTATCAACTACCTGGCCGCCATGTTCTGCACCAGCTGCAGGTGATAAAGGTCCACCCCCGGTAACCCTAGGTATAGGGCATTGCAGTAGTCCAGCCGAGAGGACACGAAGGCGTGAACCAATGTAGGCAGATCCTCAGGTGGAACTAGATGTTTTATCCGGGCGATGTTCCTCAGATGGTAAAATGAGGACTTGACAACTAATGACACTTGTGCTTTCAATGTCAGTTTGTTATCAAGTACAACGCCCAGATTCCACACCTGTTCAGAAGGTCTCAACTGGTTACCACCTAGCTCGAGGCCAGATGGTTGGCCAGGAGACAACTTCTCTACCCGCTGACCTGGATCCACCACCAACACCTCAGTCTTATCCGGATTCAGTTTCAACCAGTTAGCACTCATCCAGTCTTGGATTTCAGCGAGGCAGCTGTTAAAGACCAAGATCACACTATCCTGTTTGGGCACAAAGGACATGTAGAGCTGAGTATCATCTGCATAACAGTGAAAACTCAGCCCATACCACCTTATAATGTCTCCTAATGGTAGCATATACACCGTGAACAACATGGGGGACAGCACTGAGCCTTGCGAACCCCACAAGGCAGGGAGAAGGAGGCCGAGGAAAAAATCCCCGATACCACCCTCTGAGTCCTACCTGTGAGGAAAGATTTAAACCACCTGAGGACTGTACCTGACAGTCTACAGAGAAGTTGCAGGTGTTCTAGCAGCATCCCATGGTCCACAGTGTCAAATGCTACAGAGAGATCAAGGAGGAACAGAATCGAATGACTCCTCCAATCTGCCGCTATCAGGAGATCATTAAGTACTCAAACTAGTGCCCTCTCGGCACTATGCCTCTTTCTGAAACCAGACTGGAGAGGATCATGGACTTCGTGGGTGGTAAGAAAGTTCTTCAGCTGCTGCTCGACTACCTTCTCAATAACCTTCCCCAAAAAGGGAAGGTTAGAGACCTGTCTGTAGTTTGCAAGACAGTCTGGGTCGCAGGAAGATTTCTTTAAAAGGGGTGTCACCAGAGCCTCCCTTAAGGATGTCTGGAAACACCCCCCTTATCCAGAGAGCACCAGACTATCTCCACAAGGGTCGGTCTGATGACATCCAAACACCCCACAAGGAGGTGTGTAGGACCAGGATCCAAACTACAGTAAGTCAGTCGCAAGCTCTGAACAATCTTCATGATATCCAAGATTGCTGGCTGGTCAAAATCTGTCCAGACAGACCGGGTCTTCATGCCGTCCTATCGACCACCACTCTGCTCATTTGAATGAGTCAAGTGGATCTCCGACCTGATGGAGTACACCTTATCTGCAAAGAATTGAGCAAACTCCTCACACTTTACTTGTGAAAAGGCTCTCTGATCCCGAAGACAGGCTGGATTGCACAGCCTGTCCACGGTGCAAAAGAGCTAAGCCAGTCGATTCTTTGCTGCAGCAATCTCCTTGGACATGAATTCTGCCTTCTTACAGGAGACTGCTGATTGATAGTCCAAATAATGGGCCATCAACCTAAACCTGTCCTCCTCTCTGCCATATTTCCACCAACAACGTTCCAACCTTCGCCCTGCTCTCCTCAACTCCCTTAAAGTCCCATCAAACCAAGGAGACCGAGGGCAGAGAGGGAGCAGGTGAACTCAGACAGAAGTTATGGAATCCAGGGCCCTCAGCACCATACTATTATAGTGCACTACTAGGTCTCCTGGATCCAAGCTTTCCAATGGCCTACTCGATAGGTCCAGTACCACCATCAGACCCTCTGGGGTAACTCTCCTCAAAGGGCAGGAATGGTAAGGAAACTGATGGAAACATTAGTCAAAGAGGACCTAGTAGAATACTTGGAGAATGATGAGATTCAGGATAATAAGCAGCATGGGGATGTGGCAGGGAGGTCTTGTTTGACCAGCCTGATAGTATTCTTTGACTAGCTAACCAGGGTTGTTGACAGGAGGCATGCAGTAGATTTACTATATTTTGACTCCAGCAAGACAATTAATTTGTTGCCACTCCAAAGGCTGCTGAAGAAGATAAGAGATCTGGGTACACCTTAGAAAAAGGGTACATTTTATAAAAAAGTAAAGTGGATAAGGAGCTGGTTGAAGGGGAGGCAGCAGCAAGTTGTGGTGAATATGGTCAGATCAGTGGACAGAAAGGTCTCCAGCTGAGTACCACAAGGATATGATGTTTTAGAAGATATCTTTAACATCAGTTGGTCCACTTAGATTTAGTGCCAGATATTAATCATTCTCTAGACTTCTTCATTACAGAATTCTCCAGAATACTACTTACATGCATCTTTAACTAGAAGGAGATTTAAAGGCTTAAACTCTAGTTGGCTAACAAAATAACTTTTTAAACTCATGAAAAACAGAGATCGGACCTGGGTTAAACTTAGAAATACCAACTTAAAATCAGATTGGGAGCAATACAGAATGCTGTGAAATGCCTGTAAAAAATCAATAAACTCAGCCAAAAGGAATTACCTTAGAGAGCTGCAGACCTCTAACTTATCTGCTCCTAAGGGCTTATGGAGGTGCTTGAATAATTTGTTAAATCATACTAAAGAACAGCCACAGCTGAGCCTGGATCACCAAGGCAATAATCTAATTGACCCATTGGAAATATCCAATATCTTTAATGACTACCTTTGCGATTATGATTAACACTGCTCTTGTCTAGATTGTAACCTTTTGTCTATGGAATATATCACAGAAATACCCATTATTGACAGACCATTATTTTATTTTAAGGCAGTCACAAGCGCTTATGTGTTCAAATTATTAAAGGGTATTAAAACTGACAAATTTGCTGGGGCTGATGGTCTGCACCCTAAATTCCTAAAGTTATCTGCTCCAACCATAGCCTATTCAGTAAAAGGTTAATCAACTTCTCATTTGAATTTCAGCAAGTGCCTGTCCCCTGGAAGTGTGCACATGTAGTTCCATTATTCAAAAAGGGTAGTATCAGGCTTGTGGAGAATTATAGGGCCTTTTCTGCTTTATCAGTGTTTTTCTAAGGTCCAAGAAAGGATCATTCACACTGGATTTACAGGATTTATTAAGGACAAAAGGAGGCTAAAATAGCACAATGAAATTGTCCTCCCACACATGTAGGTCAGAGGAATCCTTACTTTAATCTCCTATTAGTTGGTACATAGTTAACAAGATTAGTTTTAAATTAGTCAAATGTACTTAGGCTTACTAAAACATGTAACAGCCTATTCCAATCTTTAATTGTATGTACTGTAAAGTAACTCAAAAGACTAAATATTTAGAACATCACCATCTAATGAGAGAGCAGCAGCATGGTTCCTGTCGCAACCACGGAACAGATACTTCTTTGGAGGGGTTCACAGACACTGTGTATAGAGCTATGGATAAAGGACTGATGACAGGATCAGTGTTTGTGGACCTCACAAAAGCATTTGACTTGGTAGACCATAGTTTCATAATTGTAAATCTTAAAAAAACTGGGCTTTGTGCATCCTGTAACTAGCTGGTTTACAAATTACTTAAATAACAGGACAAAACAGGTTAAATTGGTACCAGTGGTGTCAAACACTAAGATTGTCTCATGCGGGGTACCACAGTGGTCCATACTAGGTTACTCTCACTTTTCATTAATGATGCTCTGACAGTCTGCAACAAAGCTAGTATGCTACTTTATACAGATGCTGACGTTCTATTTACCCAGGCAAAGGAGTTTGCAATTATGAATAACTTAAATACCAAATTCACCCCTCTGCATAGGTGCTTTAAGAAAAATAGGATGATCATAAATGCAAAAAAACCCCAATAATGTTACTGGGCTCAGTTTACAAAGCTAGAACTAATGCCGACTGTAATCACCCAGTCCCCCGGGGTTACTAGAATCCTATCAGTATTAGTGTTAGGAAGGTACAGTAGCAGGCAGCTGGTATGGAGCTCATTAGGGGCTTCTTACAAAATTACATCATTGTTTACTCAGCTAGCCTCAGAGAAGAATGATTAGGTCATTCGGTACTCTCGCAGCCGCATAACTCCTTTGTGTGCACAGCTGATCTGGCAAGCTTAGACTCTTCAGTTAGACTGGAGAGTGAGTTGCAGCTAGAGTTTGAGTGTGGAGGTAAGCGTGGCAGAAGGACTGCCAGTTGGACTCTGAGTTGAGGGCCCAGCATTTCTTACCACAGTGGAATACAATTTCTAGCTTCCAGTGAAGTAGTGGAGACCTTTCTACAGCAGGATTTCCTGTTTCTACTCCTAGTGAGGTGAAAGGAACTGCTTCTCCTCAGTGGATACAAGGGGCAATCCCCTGAAGGCTTTGTGTGTTTCAGCTGCCTTGGAAAAGAACTTGAAAGACTGTTTTGATCTGCTACCCAGAAGAGGTGCCTTTCTTTCTGTTGTTCCATGTTCAGTGGATGGGGCATCTAGTTTGTGAGAGCTCTATGATGCGGATTTGACAACTAACTTATCGACTGGCATCATAGCGCCAGGCTCCCTGTAGACCGAGAATTGCAGTTGGCAGGAAGCCATGCACAGCAGGGTCTGATGTTTATTTTGAGCGGCTTCACCCACGAACCCCCCACATGGGGATCTCTGCCCCCACAACCCCCATACTTATGGATACCAACTCCAGGTCAGAGTTGGTTCGAGAGGGGGTGCAAGACAGGGGAGAGTGTTGCCAGGTCCTGGGTGCATCCCCTATAGCGACTTGGTGCTGTTGTCGGGAGCAACGTATGTTGCTGTAGGGGTTTCACTGCAGGAAGTGTATACTGTTTGGGAGTACTGTTCCAAGCAGACAAGTTCTCCAAATATTTAGGGGAATCATATTCTGGTATGTGTGTGTGCCCATAGATAAGGCTAGAATGCACCTGTCAATGCCCCTAGTTCACCCAGGAGAGTGAATTTCTGTGAACTGTTCACCTAGGAGAGTGCAGTTTGCTCTTTGATCACCCCAGTGAGTGACAAAAATAGAAAGTGTGGGACCTCTAGCATTTCAGTGGGGAATGGGGGGTTTCAATGGTGTAACCCTGAAGAATGGCAGAGACTGTCATTTGGGGTGAAGAGTGGGAGGAATGCCATCTGAAAGCTTGCAAGGCAGAGCTTCCTGGTTAATAAAGGGCACCAGTTTTACCTGAGCAAAGGCCAGTGCTGCAGGTTTAGGTGTGTGGCTGAGTTTCACATAATTGCACCTATGTTCGAATAAGAGTTCTGAGTGTGTGGCTTAGTTTTACAATATGTGTACTCATGGGAGAAAAATGTTCAGGTGCGTGGCCAGGTGTCCACTAAATGCACCATTGTGAAATGGTAAGAATATGTTCTTTTGTGTGTTCTTGAACTGTACAGCATGCAAGGAGAGTTCTTGAAATGTACCTGTCCTGCCTTGACCGATCCATGGGGTTCACTTCTGCTTTAGATTTTCAAATATAGAGGATAATGGCTGGGGATCAGGTGATAACCACGCTGTAATCACCTCAAGTGGTTGCTAGGGCAACATGGTAAACCTTGAGAGCGCAGCTCGAGAGGTTTACTGTAGCCCTAGCAACCATGAGAGGTGATTTCAGAGTGGTTGTCACTCGATCCCCAGCCATCATCTTTTATAGTGTACGGTCAAAAAACACTGTTTACATTCTATGTGTGAGAATTATGGAACTGTGGTGCATTCTTTTTTGTTATGTCACTGTTTGGAAGTTCCGAAGTGTGGTTAACAACTTTTAAAATTCTAAGTGCACAACAAAGCTGTGTGACTGCTGATTATGGTGGTTAATAGGCACTTACCATACATTATAAAGCCATACTGCACAATCTCAGTTCTTGCTCTGGACTTTCTGATAATTGCTTCTGGTTGTTGGATTTACTGGGCCCCCCTCAGCAGTTTATATCTACCATACGCCTAGCAGCCTCCACCCTGGATCTGGGTTGTAATTTTTACAACAGGTTTGTGTGATTTGTTCTTGTACCCCACCCCTCTCTTACTCTAGAAACTGAGCCTGGTATACATCCTAACACCAAGGGTGGTACCAACCTTTTGAAAAGTAAATGGTATGCCAATATGTGGGTACTAGTGTCCAGAGTTAATGGGGGGGGGGTGTTAACTTGCTATAAGAGGCCTGGGAGTTACACAAAATGGGGGCTCATCCAGGATATTTAATTTGGGTGAGAGTTATAGAGAATGAAGGCTTGTCCAAAGGAAATATGTTTTGGGTGAGAGGCATTGCTGAGGGTATGTCTAGGATCTTCCTGTCTGGTGGTGGTGCACCCAAACAGAAGATTGTTCACCAGAAAGCAAATTTGTGCCAAAATAAATGCCACCTGAAAGTCTTTTGCTGCCTAGTTTCTGTGGAAAGGAAAGTGGAAAATATGCTGTGTGTGTTTAACTTGAAAATGTGAACTGTTGGAATTGAGCAATGATTGCCCTTGCCTTGTCATTAAAGTGCTTATAAAACTGTTTAAAAGATACAAATTTCCAGAAAAAAGTATTTATGGACTTAAAGGACAGTGTTTTCTAAGTGCTTAGAAGGTTTCACGTGCATACAGTGAAAATTGGAGAGTTGCTAAAGAAAATGCACCAAGTACTGAGTGAAAATGAATTAAAATGCTTGCCCCACTGAAATTTCAAGCCAAGAAAAAAAGTGACAGTTTGCATTTTATATTTTGCCTTCTCAACAATCACTGTGCAGGAGTGCGGGCAAGAGAGACAGATAGAGTTTATTTGCATGGTGTTGTGTGATTGGACCCAGTGCACCTAAGCCCTGCCCTTGCCTGAGTCTCAGAGTTGTGGAACATTCATGGAGGAGCAGCCAGCAGTGTGTAAGCAGCATGTAGTTCATGCAGCAGCAGGAGGAATCTTGTAGAGCCAAAGCATTTCTGAACCAGACATTTTTCTAACTCTTCACAGTTAAACCAGGCTTAACCCATATTCTGACCGACTGGAGAGTGATCAAGTTGATTGTAACTATGATTGGTGGGACCACCAGCCAATTTTACCCCTAAGGCCTTCCTTGAGGAGGCAGAATGATGTATTACATCAACAGTGAAAACCAACTACTGCCTGAAAGTACCCTGTGAAAAAACAAATGACGGTGGTGTTAAAGGTCGGAAAACTGTGTAAGAACTTGATCAAATGTAGCAAAAACATAGAAACATAGATTTTGACGGCAGACGCTTGGCTCACCCAGTCTGCCCATTTCCCTACCTAATGGATAAGCTGCAGATCCTAGATTAACCAGCAGCCTACTTCTTCCTACCCCCACCCTCCTAGAATTGCCTTATGACTGTCCCATGCATGCTTGAATTCCACCACTGTTTTTGACTCCACAACCTCCTCCGGAAGGCCGTTCCATGCATCCACAACCCTCTCTGTGAAAAAATACTTCCTTAAATTACCTCTGAGCCACCCCCTTCTATCTTTAAATTGTGCTCCCTTGTTCTTGCACACCTCTTTTTTTGAAAGATGCTACCCTCTTGGACTTTGTTGATTCCCTTGAGATACTTGAAAGTTTCTATCATGTCCCCCCTCTCCCTCCTTTCCTCGAGACTATACATATTCAGCTCCTTAAGTCTCTCTTTATATGTCTTCTGGTGCAGACCCTGCACCATTTTAGTTGCCCTCCTCTGGACAGCCTCTATCCTGTCTATGTCCTTGTGGAGATTGGGTCTCCAGAACTGCATGCAGTACTCCAGATGGGGTCTCACCAACTGTCTGTACAGAGGGATAATAACTTCCTGTTTTCTACTGGTGATGCCTCTCCTATGCATCCCAGTATCCCCCAGCCTCCTTGCTGCCCCTCTCACATTGCTTGCTCACCTTTAGGTCATCTGATATGACTACCCCAGGTCCCTTTCCATTTTGTTGTTGTTAGTATCTCACCCCATTGTGTACTCTTCCCCTGGGTTTTTGTTTCCCAGGTGCATTACCTTGCACTTCTTAACATTGAAACTAAGCTGCCATACATTTGACCATTCCTCTAACCTTGCCAAGTCCCTTCTCATCCTTTCCACCCCACCTTGTGCATCAACTCTGTTGCAGATCTTTGTGTCATCTGCAAAGAGACATATTTTTCCTTCCAGTCCCTCTGCAATGTCGCTTATAAAGACATTGAAGAGGACTGGTCCTAATACTGAACCTTGCGGTACCCCACTAGTAACCCCCCTTTCTTCAGAGTGGACTCCATTTACTATTACTCTCTGTGTCCTATTCTCCAGCCAATTCTTTACCCAGGCTGTCATCTTGGGACCCACTCCCAGGCTGGCTAACTTGTATATTAATCTTTGTGTGGACTGTGTCAAATGCCTTGCTAAAGTCTAGGTAGCCATGTCCACAGCCCCTCCCTGATCTACTACTTTGGTCACCCAGTCAAAGAAATCTATCAGATTTGTCTGGCATGACCTTCTGCTGTGACTCCATGCTGCCTTGGGTCCTGAGCCCCTGGCCTCTAGATACTCAACATTCCTTCAGAAGTGATTCCATCATTTTCCTACCACTGAGGTTAAACTAACAGGTCTGTAGTTTCCTGCTTCTGCCTTGATCTCACTTTTGTGAAGGGGAATCACATCTGCCCTCCTCCAGTCCTCAGGTACCACCCCATCCTCCCATGATTTGTTAAAGAGGGTAGTCAGTGGTGTCACTAGTTCTACCCTTAGTTCTTTTAGAATTCTGGGATGAATCCCATCAGGCCCCATTGCTTTGTCCACCTTCAGTTTTAAAAGTTCTTTCAGAACCCTTTCTTCTGTAAATGGGCTGGTATCAACTTCTGTATCCAGAGTGTTTCTACTGTTTGTTTTAGGTACCTCCCCCACTTCCTTTGTAAATACTGAGCAAAAATATTTGTTTAGTATAAAGTACTGAAAGAGAGAGTTTTGTGAACATTTAAAACTTGGACTGTGTGTGAAAGTGGTGTTGTCAAAGAGAGTGAACTTTAAGACAAACGATCTCTCTGGTCCAAGTGCTAG
Organism: Neoceratodus forsteri; assembly: GCA_016271365.2. NCBI lineage: Eukaryota > Metazoa > Chordata > Ceratodontiformes > Ceratodontidae > Neoceratodus > Neoceratodus forsteri. The sequence continues at coordinate 995,808,040 of CM057458.1, read as the reverse complement.
TAAATGTATGGATTAAGAAAACGTAAAGTGAACTTGTACTTAGAGAAAATCAGTTGAAATGCAAAAGAACCAGACAGAATCCTAGCAATTTTAAACTGAGTTTGATGAAAAGTTACAGTCGCCATGTTGGGGCTTAGTCAGCAATGTAAACAAAGTAGCACCATTTTAGGCCAATGTTTTCAAATTCAAACAGAGTTTCAAGTGTTTTTTTGCCAAAGTGTTGTGGAATACAAATGCAGCTGTCAGGTAGTCAGTTAATGAACTTTACCAGTGTGTTAAAATCAAATCTCAGAGTACTTACAAAAACAGTAATTTGGGGACTTGTGTGTTTAATTTAAAGAACATGATGTAGCAACCCCCTCACTACTCGCTCCAAGCCAGGGCGTGGGTAGCCCAACAAGAACAAGACCTAGCCAATGTTGAGAAATTATATGACTGTTCATCAGCACCTGCCGAGGTGGTTTTGCCAAACTATCCGGTTAATGTGTGTAGTGTGCCTAAAACCAGGAAGAGACGTATTACCAATTCCACATTGCATAGACTGTAGAAAGCAATTTGGGATGAGCATGTCAGGTGGCACAATAGTAGCTAAAATAAAAAAAAATCCATTTAGCTCCAACTTGGACACAGGAAGGGGACCCTGTCATATCAGAACAGTAGCAGGCTGGGTGAAGTGACAAGAGACCCCATAGAGTTTGCAAAGGAGTTCTATGACATTGTCTGTGCCGATGCTTTGCAAGGCCCAGAAAAAGTTGAATGTTCCACATCATAGAGGGTGGAGTTGGATGCTGCCATTGCAGATTCAGCAGATTTTTTGGTGGAAGACCCAAGTCCTATCCTAGTGGGAGAGTCCGAGGTGGAGGAAGCATGTTATTGGGAGGCCAGTGCCTCAGAGGACAGTGGAGAATGGACAGTTTAAGAGGTTGGTGCAATCACCAGCCCCTGGACAGAATGTGTGGAAGAAGAAGAAACTTCAATGGCTGCAGTTGGACCCAATAAGTCACCATTGGCATTGTATTCTATGAAGCCTCCCGATGTCTGTGTGGAGGAAGGCTCTAGAAATGTGCCCCTGAGTGCAGAGAAGGACTGTTTTTCAATCAATCAATCGATCACTTTATTTAACCAGGCAAAAACACCATTGAGCAAGCTCATTTTCAAAGTGGTCCTGGGCTATTGTACAATACAAGACAATATAATACAATGCAATGCAATACAATACAATACATGTTCACAGATAAGGTATACTCAAAAAATGCGAAGACATTGTACAGATAGACTCATAAGGCCAGTACCACTGGCCTGCCAAAATATGATGACATGCAATACATAAAACATTTTACAGGAAAAGGAGAGAAGCCAATAATCCTGGACTCTCTTCAATGTGATGGTAGTAGACTGGGAAAGGGAAGGCGGGTGGGGGAAGGGTGCTAGTGGAAGAGGATGGGGTGAGGAGAGTCAGGGTAGAAAAAGTAAGCTGGGAGTGCTGGAAGTCCCCTATTAGAGAGGATCTTAGGTGAAATTAGTTGTAGAAATTGAGGGGGTCCCTGAAAATGTTTTATGTTTTATATGTTTGTACTTTTGTAGAAAATCCCTTTAAAAATGCTTTTTGGACACCTGACGCTAAGCCGGTGACCAGGGTTTGGGAACAGACTCAGGTTGCTGGGGGTCGGCAGGGGGACAGAGGATTGAGCATCTCAACAGATGCTCTCCTCCTCAAGGGGTGGGTTACTGTGGGTGCCTTGAGCACCCAATGCTCCTGGGGCTGGTGGAAGCATGGGCTTTCCAGGGCAACGGCAGATCTTCGGAGCCGGGGAGAGGAGGACGCTGTGGGCGCTTGGCAATGCCGTGCATTAGCATGTCATCTGCCTAGATGTACATCCTTCATGCTGGCATCCTCGGGGATCTGACGATAGAAAAAGGGGGAAAAATGCATATACCCCTGGCCCCCAAGAAAGAAGAAACCAGGGCGGGGTTGCCTAGAGGACTGCCAGGTGGACAGAGCAGAAGGGGATACGAGGTCTCCTCTCTGAAGCTGTGGGAGCTGGGCAAGTAAAAAAAATGCTTTTGGGGCTTGTGCAGTATCCAGTGGAAGGGTTATTTAGTCACTGTTTTCCTTTTACAGGTCTTAGTTGTGTGCAGAAATGTGTTTTTGCAGTGTTTTCTTTTGCAGATGTTCCTGAAAGAAGACAAGAAGATCAGAAGAGGATTTTTGGGACTCATCATAGTCTTCTTTTGTGTAGAATTGTTAGGCTTGTGTAACTGTGTAGTACAATGTCTAACCTTTTTAATTTTACAGATGTGCTATTGTAAAACAGTTTTTGGGTTTGGGCACCTAGTAGGTAGCATAGGTCATATAGATTTTTCCCTAGAGGGCTAGAGGGGAAGGCAGGTTGGTGGTTCTGACTCCGGATATAGGGGATCACCAATGCTGTCTGGTAGGACATGCTTCAGGCAGTTTCTTGGAGCCACTGAGAATCCATAGATAGTACAGTAGTAAGATAGTAACTGAAGTTTCTTCACTGGGTCTCTATCCTTTAGTGTTACCTGCCTGTGCCTGGCGCATGGTAAGGGAGGACTTACGCACCCTTCCCGTAGGGAGCACAGAGGTTGGATGGCCTAGTACTAGGCCATCTACTGGCTGCGGACAGCCAGTGGTCTGGTCGCGATGAATGTAACCACCCTGTCCCCTGGGGTTAGTAGAATCCTATCAGTATTAGTGTTTGGAAGGTAGCAGGCAACTGGTAGGGAGCTCATTAGGGGCTTCTTACAAAATTACATCATTGTTTACTCAGCTAGCCTCAGAGAAGAATGATTAGGTCATTCGGAACTCTCACAGCAGCATAACCCTTTTGTGTGTACAGCTGATCTGGGGAGGTTAGAATGTTCAATTAGAGTGGAGAGTGAGTTACAGTTACAGCTTGAGTGTGGAGGTGAGAATGGCAGAAGGACTGCCAGTTGGACTCAATTTGAAGGCCCAGCATTTCTCACCCCAGTAAAGTACAATTTCCAGCTTCCAGTGAAGTGGTGGAGATCTTTCTCAGCAGGATTTCTTGATTTCTATTCCCAGTGAAGTGGAAGGAACTGCTTTTCCTCAGTGGATTCAAGTGGAAATCCCCTGAAGGTCCTTTGTGTGTTTCAGCTACCTTGGAAAAGAACTTGAGAGTGTTTTGACCTGTTACCCAGAAGAGGTGCCTTTCTTTCTGTTGTTCCATGCCCAGTGGATGGGACAACTAGTTTGTGAATGCTGTTCTAAGGAGACAAGTTCTCCAAATATTTAGGACAATTGTATTCTAGGGTGTGTGTGCCCATAGATAAGGCTAGAATGCACCTGTCAGTGCCCCTAGTTCACCCAGGAGAGTGAATTTCTGTAAACTGTTCACCCAGGAGAGTGCAGTTTGTTCTTTGGTCACCCCAGTGAGTGATGGAAATGGAAAGTGTGGGATCTCTAATATTGCAGTGGGGAATGGGGGTTTCAGTGGTATAACCCTGAAGAATGGCAGAGACTTGTCATTTGGGGTGAAGGGTGGGAGGAATGCCATCTGAAAGCTTACAAGGCAGGGCTTCCTGGTTCATAACGGGCACCAGTTTTACCTGAGCAAAAGCCAGTACTGCAGGTTTAGGTGTGTGGCTGAGTTTCACATAATTGCACCTATGTTCAAATAAGAGTTCTGAGCGTGTGGCTTAGTTTCACAATATGTGCTCTCATGGGAGGAAAATGCTCAGGTGCATGGCCAGGTATCCACTAGATGCACCACTGGGAAATGGGAAGAAGTTATTTTGTGTGTTCATGAACTGTACTGCATGCAATGAGAGTTTGTGAAATATACCTGTCCTGCCTTGACCGACCCATGTGGTTCACTTCTACTTTAGATTTCCATCTGTTGAATAAAGCCATACTGCACAATCCCAGTTCTTGTTCTAGACATTCTGATTATTGCTTCTGGTTGTTGAATTTACTGGGGCCCCCTCAGCAGTTTAGATCTAGCATACAGTATGCCTAACAGCCTCCACCCTGGACCTGGGTTGTCATTTTTATAAAAGGTTTGTATGATTTGTTCTTGTACCCCCACCCTTCTCTTCCTCTAGAAAATGAGCCTGGTCTACATCCTAATGCCAAGGGTGGTACCAACCTTTTGAAAAGTAAATGGTATGCCAATATGTGGGTACCAGTGTTCAAATTTAATGGGGGGGGGTGCTAAATTGCTATAAGTGGCCCAGGGGGTTACATGAACATTTGTTAGTAAAAACTTACAGGGGTGAACCTTTTGAGACTGTTAATGGTTAATGTTTTTAAATACCTTGGTGTCTACATAGACCTAAATCTGACATTTGGCCCCATATAAAAACCTAATGTGTAAAATGCATCAAAAACTAGGTAAGCTCTATCAAATAAACACATTTTTGACATATGATACCAGACTATTGCAAGACACCATTTGCTTTCCATACTGGATTATGACTTGATGGTCATAGATGCGGCACCTAAATCAAAGTGGTAATAGGATACACCACTGCTCAGTTATAGAAAGTTTTGGTTGGCCTTCTTTTGAAATGAAATTGAAGCTGGCCATAGCAAACTTCAATTTCAAGTTACTGGATAAGTAACAACCTGTGAGCTTAGTATGTTTGCTACAACTAGTCTCACCTAATTTCACTTCTAGATAAATCCAAAATTTCTGCTTATTGTTTCCTCATGCCAACAAACATAGGCCAAACATTGTTCAGCTTTTGGGGTTCTTGTATGTGAAACACCATTCCTTTACCAATCAGATCACCAACTAATTTTCACTTCATTTACTAAAGAACTGATGAAACTTGTCTTAAGACTGAATGACTGCATGTGCTCTGTCAGAATTCCATAGCATTTCATAATGGCCTCTTATCTATGTGTTGAAAATGATGTTTACTCTGGTTATATCGTACTATATTCATCTCTCCCTGAATTCAGTTCTATTGCATAATTATGTCTTACCTATGTGTTGTATTCTATATGTTCATGTTGTAAATTATCTGAATGTATGCTGTACTATCGTATGATGTACTATTGTACACTGGGTCGTACGTTTAAAAGGTGCCTTTGGCGCCAGTGTATCTTATCTGGTCAACAAAATAAGAACAAACAAACAAACATCTGTCCTGGGCCCAGTCCAGTTCAATATGTCCATCACTGACATAGGAGAGGGAATCTAGGGCAGGTTGTGGCTATTCAAGATAACACTTTAAAATCTGTGATACAGTTGACAACGTATAGGGGATAAGAAAATTGTAAACATTTAAAGAAACCTGAAAATGCTCAAAATTTGGTCCAAAGTTTGGCAACTGAAATTCAGTGCCAAGAACCACAAAGTGATGTATTTAGGGAACAAATAACCCAGAACAGAGTACTGGATGATAGGGATTCAGCAGGACACAAAATCAGAAAAATGGGTCCTAAGAGTGATCCTCAGTGACTCCTTTAAACAAACTAACCAGTGTAACAAGGCCTTCAGCAAGACTAACAGGATGCTAGGCTACATAATGAGAGGGTTCCACACTAGGAAGTAGGAGGTACTGTCACCTCTTCATAGATCACTGGAAGGGCGACATCTGGGACCTGATTTTCAAATGCCCTGAGAATGCCACAAGCCCCTGGTGCACTGAACATACGGCGGAGGGGGCTTGCAGCATTCTTTTGGCATCAATCAGGATTTTCAGTCCTGTGTGCCAGATGCTGTAAGTTAGACCAGCTCCTCCCTGGTGTAACATGTGCCATTTGGTGGACCCTTTTTATGGGGCTTGCACCAAATATTTGGCGCATGCTGCCGTAAAGTGTGGAATTTGTTGCAATTGTGCCCAGTATACTAAAATTGGGCGCAGTTGCATCAAAGGTGTTTGGCACAGTTGCACCAAACAGTGGGGCTGACACAGGGTTTGATGCAGCCCTGAGACAACCTTTGAAAATCAGGCCCCTGGAGTACTTTTCTCAGTTCTGGAGTCCCCACCTATAAAAAGGACAGGGACAGGTGAGAGATGGTGCGGTGCAGGATGACTAAGATGATTCTGTGCTAGAAAGGCAGATCTTATGAAGACTGGCTAAAAGTGTTGACATTTATTCACTCAAAACCCGATGGGGAGATGTCACTGAAACAAGTTCCTAAAAGGAATAAACAAGGTGAACTGTGAAGAATTATTTACCAGGAACAAACAAGCTAGAACACAGGGTCACAAATGGAGGTTAAAGTGATTTAATACACTTTCTGGACTTAAGGTACCACTTTGGGGTATAGTATGGTACCTTAAGTCCACGATAGTCACTTAGCATATGTTTTAATATTTATTTTCCTTTTCCAGCCATTTTAAGAGGTAGGAGATCATATTTTGGCCCCGAGAAGGTAGCCATCTGATCCCTTCCACTTCCCAATTGCTGAACACATCCCTGCACCATGATGTCCAGCAAAGGTGAGCATGGGAGTTGCCCCCATTGAAATGAGTGGGACTGATTTTTATTTGCTGTTTAATACAATATGATGGTGACTTGGAGATTAATAAGAGCCACCAATCAACTAACAAGGGCCTTGTTAGTTGATTAGTATCAGGCACAGCAGCTGTTAAACGTCAGCGTGGTAGATGTGATACTGATAAGGTGACTTATTTGCTAAGTTTTTGAAATGTAAGGTTTACTTTTAACCCCCAATCCTGTTGCTTTGCATTTTTGGTTCTCAGAATTGAGCAGGAGTGGGGAAGCATTGCTCATTATGCAACTGGAAAATATATAGCTGTGAGGTGCTTTGAGCCTTGGAAATGGGCTGTTACTTTCTGTTTTGTGGAGAGCTTTACTTTTAATTTTACTTTAACATGTGTTGACCAGCTCGGTGAGAGAATTGAACTGTGGGTGGGTGGAGGCTCACTCACTAAGCGAGCTGAAAAAATATCTGCCATGTAACTTTTAAAATTGGAAGTGGGCAAATGGATATGTATTTATTAGAGATGGGTGAAGTTGGCTAAATTAGCTCTGTGTATTAATCCTCAAATTTAGCATAATTCATGGAGTGCAGAACAATCCATGAAGTGCAAAGTTTCGTCCCAAGTGAGAAATTTTGCCCTCGGACAGCCACTTTGAGGGTGAAATTCCACATTTCACAGCAAAAAAATTCATGATTCAGGTGTATTTGAAGATTCTGAGGGCAGGGAAAACTTTGCGAAAGTTCATGAATGCAAATGTTGGCTACTTCGTGGCAATTTTGCCAGTAAATTAAAACTTTGGCATATCTCTTGTGTTTAGTAATGTGACAGGGTCAAATGGCACTTGTTTTTGGTTGGCAAGTTAAAAAATAAATTTATGCCCGGAGGCAGCTCTTGGCCAATCAAATTTCAGGATTTCACAAGTCCATTTTCTAAAATCTTTTAATGGCTACGTGGAGGGATTCAACCAATCCCCATCCCACACATCTTTCCATGGGGCAAAAACATGGCAGACATCTATTAAAATATTTGAGCCTGATAGATATCTAGTACCACATTCACCCCACAGATTTCCAATATATTTTTCCTTACCCCATTCTGGTTATTACTGGCTGGACTTCAGTTTTGTGTAATAGAAAGCATATTGATTGGGTGGATTATATTGAAATAGACCCAATATTATTATCAGAGGAATGATCTGCTCTTATCACTGTCAGCTCATACAATTTAGAGTATATTAGCAGAGGGGACTCCCCTCCAGACTCCTGTTGATTCACAGACATACTGACCATATTGAAACCCCAGAAGGACCCAGCACAATATTGCTTTTATAGGCTGATACCAGTTCTTAAAACAGTCATAAAGTATTTGTAATGGTGATGGCTAGGTGACTAGAGGAGGCACTTTGCTCTCAACAATATTTAATTCTGATAAGGTAGAGATTCATAACAAATAGTGTGACTCCTTGTGGGTCGACTATAATGCCACCCCATCCCCAACCCTTCAGAATGGCTACTATTGCCTGCATAATCTTTGCCAGTGCAGCATTAAATCCAGGAAGTCGGCCTACATCCAATCGCTGCAATCTAAACACCTAGGTAACCCCACGTGCTTCTGGTCCTCTATTAATGCATTGCTCACCCCCTCTTCTAAGCAGTCCTCTTTCCCCTAAATATCCAACAAGGCTTCCTGACAGACTCTGCTGAAATTGTGAATGTGCTTAAGTCACATTTCTCCAACCTTAGTAGCTACCTGCCTAAACTCCCCCCTCCACTCACTTCACCACCACACCCCATCAATCACCACTTCCAGCAGCCCCCCTTTTTATTTAAAGACCTTTTTCCCTCCTGGGATACTTAAGCTCCTCCTCAGCCTACAGTACCATCTCGAGGGAGTGCTGGTAGTGACAGGCTATCCCCACGTTTCTTAAAACCTGTGGCCCAAGACATTGCCTATTCACTCACCTTTATCTTTAACCTCTCACTCACTATGGCATTTGTCCCACCTGTCTGGAAGCAAGCCAAAATTGTCCCCATTTATAAATCGGGTGACCCTAGTCTCATGGACAGAAGGTGATAACACTCCCAAATCACTGGGCATATCTCCAATTATAATCTTCTTTGCCTCTAGCAATATGGCTTCAGAAAGGGGCACAGCACTACCATAGCACTTGTCCTCTTCACTGATCATGTTCTAAGGAATATGGATGATAGGAAGTTAACTGGAGCAGTGTTCATCGATTTGTCCAAGGCATTTGATCTTGTCAACCACAACATCCTGATAGCAAAACTTGATGCCCCTGGTTTCTCCTCTGCCTCTACCATCTGGCTCACTAACCACCTCTCTGGTAGAACCCAAAAGGTTTGCCTTGGTGATGCCACCTTCCACCTTTTATCTGTCACAGTGGGTGTCCCCAGTGACTCTTTACTTGGTCCCCTACTCTTTTGCCTCTTCATAAACTCTCTCCTAATAGAGGGCCTCTCGTGTAAATCACTCCTCTATGCTGACAACCTAATACTATTCCAAAGTGACTCATCCTGCTCCTCTCTATCCCACACCCTTACAGCCAGGTTCCACAAGGCCCATCATTGGTTCTTCTCCAACAAACTATTGGTCAATGTTTCTAAAACAAAGGCCATGCTGCTTTGCTCCAAAGCAAAACTCTCCACCCTTGCCCACTCTGGCTGCCTTCTCTCTGTCCTTTCCCCAGAGGATTCCCCCTTGACACGGTTCCTGCCTTCAAGTATCTGAGGGTAATCCTAGACCCATCCCTTACTTACACTGACCACATATCCTCACTGATCAGGTGCGTTAATCAGAAGATTGGGCTTTGCTATCACCTAAAAGATCACCTCACACCCGAAGCCCGCATAGCTGTTGCCCAGGGCAACCACCTCCCCCTCCTTGATTATGGGTCCCCAGTGTACTCCCTTACCTTGATTGCCAACCTGAACTCGCTGAACCCTACCTATAATTGGATATGCCACTTTGCCATCCATGCCCCTCTCTCTACTCACCACTGTTCTCTCTACCAGTCCCTAAATTTCCTCCCCCCTCAAGCAAGATGCTCCTACCTACTGTCCTGGACAGTTGGAGATGCCTTACACAACCCCTTCTACTCTCTGCTATCTCTTCTAATCAACCCCAGAACCTTCAAATGCAATCTGCATTAGTCATCCCACCTCCAACCTGACTGCCCTAACATTACCATTAGAACAAGCCAAAGAACCTTTTCTGTGGCCAGACCCTCACTTTGGAATGACCTTCCCCTCTCTCTTCATTCCCCTGACCCCCCTCTAAACCTAAATTCACTTTTAAGAACCCACTTTCTGTCCTCCTCAGTCTGTGTCTGCCCACAGGCAACTAGCCCTGTTGTTTCTACTACACAGCCCCCCTACCTCCTCCTCCAACTAGTGCTCTCCTCTTCTACCATGAGCACTGACTCATCAGTTGCCTTTTCCTCCTGTCTAATGACTGAGTACCCACCAGAAATCAATCCCTCATGGACACTGTGTATTCAACTGATGTTGCTGTCAGCTGTTGTTTATCTTTACAGTTGTTAGATGACGTAGCTAATGTACTTGCCCTGTTTCCATGTACTGTATGTTATTTAAGCTTTCTATGCTCACCTTGTCAGATGGACTTGGTGCTGTTTACCTGTATTTATTTTTTCCTCACCACTGTTTATCTGCTGATTTTTACTGACTGCCTGTTATGATCCTTGTATGATTCTAGCTGTTTGTACTGATGGTTTTACTACTGTATGTGCCAGTAACTGTCCTGGGCCGTGCCTGAAAAAAGGTCTTCAGATCAGTGCAACAACCTGGTTAGAAATTAATAAATAAATAGAATGGCAGATACTGTACTATTAAGAGAAAACTGTTTTTGATGGAACAGATGCTTTCAACAAAGTTACCTAATACTTAATCTTTGTACCCAGAAATCATTTGACAGTGTGTCTTGCAAATAGATATGTGTGAAGCTGAGAAAAATTTACTTCGACAGAACTTTGTGAAGTTGTCAAAAAAAAGTGTCACTTCAACGGAACAAATGTAGTAAAGTCAGCAAAGTCAAAGTTGGCAATGCCAATAGGAACTTCGCAAAGCTTTGTGAAGTCAAAGTTTTACAACTTTGCAGCAACTTCACAGACGAAGTTTAACTTCACTGCATCTCTGCTTGCAAATTCCTACATTATACCCTTTGAAAGTTTCAGTTCTCCCAAAAAGTTGTAGAGGATTATACACTTCCCTACTAGAAATGTTAAAGGCTAATCTGTCCTTCTCTGATAAATGCCCTTGAATGAGGGGAATTCATCAAGGGTGTCCCCATACCTTCTGATTATTACTTTGTTACAAGAACCCTTAGCACAGGTGTATCAGACAGGCTGAGGATATGTCATGAATAACCACAGGTGGTAGAATGGATAAAGTTGCATTCTACTCAGAAGACTTGCTTATTTCACAAATCCATACTATTCATTACCACTTCTTCTAGATGAAAAGGAAGAAGTGGGAAAGTTATCAAGCTATGCATTTAATCATGATAAACCAGAAGTCCTTCAATCAGACTATGCCTTTGATGCTGAAATTATGCAAAGATGACCTTTTAAACTGAATCAGACCTCAATAAAATGCCTAGGAGTGCAAATACCACCTTGCCTTTCTCAAATATACTCTCTTGGCTGTTGTTCAAGAATATCAACATATAATATCATACAGCAGACTTCAATTAACAAAATCTACAGGTGACAAGACACTACACTACCTTGGTGTTATTTTTAAGCTGCATAACATACACATGCTATGGGGTGGCTTGATCATACTAACACAGCACATTGGAAAACAATAGAAATACCCAGTAACCTACTTTCAGTATATACTGCACTATTCAAAACTAGAAACATAGAATTTGTCAGCAGAAAATAATTGATTGACCCATCCATTCTGCTGAGATGTTCCTTGCTTACTGGTGTTTGGAGACTCTCCCTTCTCCCTGCCTATTTATTAATATTTCCCTATGTCTAGCCCACACATTCTTGAAGCCCCCACTGTATTCACCTCCACTATTGTATTTCTACTGGCAGTCTGTTTTAGGTGTCTACCTCCCTTTCAGTGAAGTACTACTTCCTCACATCTCTCTTAAACTTCCCCCTCTGACTTTATTGCATGCCCCTTGGTTCTGATGCTCTTTCTCATTTGAGAGAGTCTCCCCTGCTGTACCCTGTTCCTCACTGTCAGGTACTTCTAGGTCTCTATCATGTCTTCTCTCACTCTCCTGTCTTCCAGCATGTACATATTGAAATTTTTCAGTCTCTCCTCATAGGGCTTTTGGTGCAACCGTGCAGCATTTCAGTTGCCCTCCTCTGGACTGTCTCCATCCTGTCTATGTCCATTCTAAGGTGTGGCCTCCAGAAATGGACACAATTCTCCATGTGGTGTCTAATCAACGAGTGATACAATGGCAACACTACCTCCCACCTCCTGCTGGAGATACCCCTCTTCCTAGATCCCCTACAAAAAACATTGCTGATAGTCCCTTGACAGCATTGATACTAACTGTCTGTAATCCATTTATGAACTCCAGAGGGGTCAGAAAAGATGTGCAATACTTGGGGAATTAAATAGCATTAGATTCCTCTTTTGCACTGACAAATGTGGATCATAGTTTTTAGAGATGGGTTACATGGGGCTTACCCTTACTTTTCAACTTCATACCAATGAGCATTTGCAAACCATTCAGCAATTACAACAAGAGTAGCAACTTGAATGTTCAGATTATTATTGCTATTTGTATAGAAAGGTGTACCGGCCTAATCTTTCGATTTAAGATGCAGAGGTTGGTATCTCTGCAGATTCCTGTATAGACAGAACTCACCTTTCAGAATTTGCTGGGTCCCCCTGATAAAAATGGTGGATGGCCCCTTGGGGGGGCCTATTTCTGAATTTGGACATTGTGGGCCCTCCGGGCCCCATAGCTCAGCCTAGAAATGCCTGATTTACAATTCCAAGGTCTCATTTTCTACATTTATTACCATGCCAAGTTGTATAGAACAATTTAGAAAATCCAAAATGGACACCAAAATCCAATATGGCCACCATATCGCAAGTAAATATTTGATTCACTAATAATTTCCAAATCCCTAGCTTCCAAGATACTGATTATCAATGATTCATGAACAGGGAGTTTATTATTATTATGTTTAATATAAACACATATTAAATTAATAGAACTTATATAAAAATAAATGATGCATAATGCATCAATCTGCTTGTTTGTGCCATTGACCCCAAATTGCGTCCACTCTGTAAGAATTTGACACTTTGTTCACAGGATTGCATGGCATGTTCATGTACATTGTATGCCTGTTTAGTTTGTATTTCTAGTTTCTAGTTTTTAATTTTAGTTTCTGTTTCTGTTTCAGAAACATGGCTAGCCCTCTAGCGGTACCTGTTGGATTGATCAATCCATCTGATTTGCCTACCTGTGTTCTTTGTGAGAACCAAATTAGAGATACGGAATTGCAACAAATATTAGGAGAGAATGGGCTGAATACTGTCAAGGCTTTTGCAGAGAAATGGTCAGTCACAAAACCAACTTCCGAATATGCCAGAAACTTCAACTTTGTATGGAATAAAATCCATGACCAACTTCCCCCTGGCCCTGGAGAAACAGGCCTACCTGTTCATACAAGGTGTTACCAAAATTTCACCAGTGAAAGGAAATTAAACACCAGCCCAATGAAACAACTTTCTTTGGATCAATCTTCCGAAGCTGAATTCTCTGGTATACCTGACCCACAGATGTCCAGTAGCAGTGAAGCGGTCCATGTAACTCGATGTAAAAGGAAATCATTGGAATTTAAGAAAGAAGAGACCTGCTTCATCTGTGATAAGAACAGAAAAGAGAGGAAATATGGAAGAAAAACTCCAAAGAGTTGAACTTGAAGATGGAAAAATTACATGCAGCCAAACATTTGAAGGTCGCTACCACCAATGATGGTGTCTTTGCTGCAGACGTCAAATACCATCAAAGTTGTTATAACACTTTCGTCTATTTCGGCAAATGAGAGAGACAAACACTGGGTGGATTGGAAAGCATTCACACAAAGATTGCTTGATCAGAGTTTCTTCAAATCGTGAGAAGAAAGGTTGTTGAGCAGAAATGTTGCTATTTACTCCCAGAGTTACTGGAGGGATTTTCATAACCTCTATGAGTTCCATGGATGCGAACAAGATGCTGGAATAAATCACACATTTCAGTTGAAGAATCTTATCAGCAACGAATTCAGAGATGAGATAGATTTTACTGCAGGGAAGGGGATACACAGGAATCCTCTCATTCTTCACTCGACAAAAGTAAATCCATTTGATTATTCTTTGGCAACCTTGAGAGGAGTTGGGCTCAGAGATGATGACATCACCAAGGCATTTGCAAAGATGATCAATCATAAATTAAAAGACAGACAAATTGAGCCACCACAGTTTCCTGTGGCATATGAAGACTTGCTTTCTGAGCTTGATAATTATGAACCCATTCTGGAAATATTCAACGCAATAGCTCTCTCTATAAGCCCTTCTAAGAAGATTGATGCTCTAGGTTATGCGACCATCCCTACAGAAATTCAGTCTACCACGATATGATCCATTGCTAGTGACTGGCAACACCACATTACAGGAGAATATTCTCCAAAGTCGATAGTTCTATCCATGGTCATTCATCGTCTCACCAGAAATAAAGAAGCAGTCAATCTTCTACATCGTTTGAGGGCTGGTATTTCTTACACAGATGTCAGAAGGCAAAACAATAAATTGGCACATTATAGTAAATCTGAGAAAAAAAAGCACCGCACACGTTCCCGCTGGACAGCCAACTCACATCACAATTGATAACTCAGATGGTAAGCAACAGACATTAACAGGAGTCTCAACAACACATAACACTAACTCAACGATTTACGTACCCCAAATTTCCCATCTTGCTGTCATCTACAATTTGCCAGTACAAGAAAAGAACATTCCAAGCAGCTCAACAAGAGAAGTCCAGGAAACCTTTGAGAGCTCAGAACCTATTGACTATGGGAATTACAAAATAGGAAAGAGAAAAGCCCCACCGATCATCCCATCCTACAATGAGGATGAAAGAAAGACCGAGCTTGATCTTTGTTTGAGCAAAGATTGTATTTGGGCTCTGGCAGCAAGCATAGAATCTTTCAGCGAAGATGAATCTCTTCCAGTCCTAGGATCATGGACAGCTTTCAATAAAAAAGCAACATCGACCACTGCCTTCAAATCTGAAACTGATTTCCTGCCCATTATACCACATGAACCAGAAGATGCAGTTTGCAAATATTACCTTGACTTTCTCATGGATCTAACGGATGGCCTACAAATTGACCACATCTTCAGCCATCACGATCATGCAGTTTTCTACAAGATTGCTCAAATAATGTGGAAAGAAGAAAAACATACAAAAGTGGCTAATTTGATGGGAGGTTTTCTTGAACTGATGGTGAGGCAGAAGATCTTCTACAAGTGATACGGTGCTATGGGACTTCTTGACTGGTAGGTTCAGGCGGGGATAATAGTGAATGGATCTGTTGACCAGGCCCTGGAAGGACGATGCTATTCTAGATCAATAAGGTTACATAAACAGTCCCTCGAGGCTCTTCTACAATTCACGGTATTCAAAATTCATGGCTCACTAACAGACAGAGTATGAGAAAAGCTCATCAACATGAGAAGATCTGTATCTGCAGAATCACTGAATCTTTTCCTCTTGGATGAATCTTTCCCTGAAGTGCAGTCATGAATGCTGGAAACCTCTGGCACCATGGGACAGTGGGTGACAGCCTACATTGGTGACACCAGCCCTCTTGTCGCCCAGGTTGCTGCACACAGAGACAATACATAGATACATAGATACATAGACAGTGTCAGCAGATAAGGGCCTATGGCCCACCCAGTCGGCCCATTTGAGCTTGTAAGTTCAGTTTGTTTTCTTAGAAGTCTGTTGCCCCTTACCCCTGACCTCCAGAATTCCTTTATGTCTATCCCATGCATTCTTAAATCCTGTGATTTTTTCAGCCCCCACCACTTCCTCTGGCAGGGTGTTCCACTAGTCCACCACCCGTTCTGTGAAGAAATTCTTTCTCATGTTTCCTCTGAATCGCCCTCCTCCAACTTCATCCCATGCCCTCTAGCCCTGGAACATTTTTTCGCTTAAAATAGTGTTTTCCTGCACCCTGTTCCTCCCTGTAAGATACTTATATGTCTCTACTTCATCCCTCTCTCTCTCCTCTCCTCCAGGGAGTACATGTTCAGTTCCTTCAACCTGTCTTCATGGACTTGTGATGCAATCCATGCACCATCTTTGTTGCCCTCCTCTGAACCTTCTCTACCCTGTCTATGTCCTTATGTAGGTATGGTCTCCAGAACTGTACACTGTACTCCAGGTGGGGCCTCACTAGTGTCTCTGTATAGCAGAATTATGACCTCCCTTTTCCTGCTGGTGATGCCCCTGCCTATACAGCCCAGCATCCTATTTGCTTTACCTGCTGCCTTGTCACACTGTTTCCTATCTTGAGGTCATCAGAGATGACAACCCCAAGATCCTTTTCCTGCTTGGTGCATGCTATATCCTCACCCCAAATGATATATTGTGCCAGGGTTTTGTGCCCCATATGCATTATCTTGCACTTCTTTGCATTGAATTTCAACTGCCAAACCCTGACCATTCTTCAAGTTTCTGCAGGTCACTTCTCATTCTGTCTACACCCTCTGGTGTGTCTATGTTACAGAGCTTTGTGTCATCAGCGAACAGTGAAATTCTGCCTCTAGGTCCTGCGCAATGTTACTGATGAAGATGTTGAATAGGACCGTCCCAGCACTGATCCCTGTGGTACCCCACTGGTCACTCTTCCCTCTGTGGAGTGACAGCCATTTACCACCACCCTCTGTGTCCTGCCACCCAGCCAGTTACCTACCCATCACACTACTGTCCTGCTCACACCCATATTCCCAGTTTGTAATAGTCTTCTATGTGGCACAGTGTCAAAGGCCTTGCTGAAGTCCAGATAGGCCATGTCCACTGCCCTCCCCTGATCCACCTCCCTAGTCACCCAGTCAAAAATTCAATGAGGTTGGTCTGAATGACCTCCCTGGTGAAACCATGCTGCCTTGGGTCCTGTAGTCCATTGACAACCAGATGTTCCACCAATCTCTCCTTCAGTAGTGCTTCCATGATCTTCCCCACTACCAGGTGAGGCTGACTGGTCTGTAGTTCCCTGCTTCCTCTTGTTCCCACTTTTGTATAAGGGACTACATCTGCTGTCCTCCAGACTTTGGGTACCTCCTGTTTCCAGTGATCGGCTAAACAGGATAGCCAGAGGTTCAGCCACCACCTCTCTTAGTTCTTTAAGGACCCTGGGGTGCACCCCATCTGGCCCCATTGCTTTATCAACTCTTATTACTTCCAGTTCCATCAGGACCCTTTCTCATGTAAAGGGACTGGTGTCCATTTCTGCACCATTCTCACCCCTTGTACTCCCTTCAGACCCATTACCCTCCTCTTCCTCAGTAAAGGCTGAGCAGAAATACCTGTTCAATATGTCAGCTTTACTGTTGTCATCCTCCACGCGGCCCCCATCCTCCCCCTTCAGTCTCACTATCCCTCCCTTTGTCTTTCTTTTTTCACTTATGTACCTGTAAAAGGTTTTGTCCCCTCTACCCACTGATTTTGCAATGTATTCTGTCTGAGCTTTGGCTTCCCTTACTGACCTCCCTGCCTCCCTTTGCTTCTCCTGGTACTTCTCCCTATCCCCTTCTGCCTGTGTCTTTTTGTATTGCCTGAATGCAATCTTTTTGGATTTCACTTTCTTTGCTGCCTCTTTGGAAATCCATAAAGGTCTCCTCTTCCTTTTCCTCTTGCTAACCTGCTTAATGCATAATTCTGTTGTTCTTGTAATCCCCATTTTAAATACTGCCCACTGTTCCTCAACCCCTGATTCCTGTCCAATTCCCCTTAATGCCTCTTTCAAGTATCTTCCCATTTTCCCAAAGTCTGCCCCCCTAAAATCCAGGATACGTGTTTTTGTGTGGTTTGGTTCTGCTCTTTCTGTGATTTCAAACCACAATGACTGGTGGTCACTGTTTCCCAGGTGCTCCCCACTGTTACCCCATCACACTGTCCCTGTTGTGAGCACAAGGTCCAGTATTGCCTTCTGCCGAGTTGGTTCCACGACCAGTTGCTTGAGGAAGGCACCCTGAAGGGAGTCCAGGATAAATCTGCTCCTAGTTGATGCTGCTACTGGGATGCTCCAGTCCACGTCTGGAATATTGAAGTTTCCAACCAGTACTACCTCAACCTTGTCTGCCATCCTGTGGATGGCTAGCATTAGCTCCTTATCTGTTTCTTCCTCCTGGGCTGGTGGTCTATAGACCACACCTGTGTGGATGGCTGTCCCCATTTTCCTTTCCAGCTTAACCCACAGTATCTCTCCCCTATTTTGTTCCTCCTGGATCTCTGTGGCCCTTATGTCATTTTTCACATACAGTGCCACTCCTCCTCCCTTCCTGCCTGCTCTGTCTCTTCTGAATATGTTAGCGAGGTATGGCCATCTCCCAGTCGTGGTTATCATTACACCAGGTTTCAGTGATGGCCACAATGTCCAGGTCTGACTGCACCATGACAGCCTCCAGATCTCCCATCTTGTTGCTAAGACTCCTGGCATTTGCACACATGGCTTTCCATGATTTGACCTCCCTAGACTGTTTCACTGTTCTACTCCAGCCACTTCTTTGGTTGTCATTTATCCCTGGTTCTCCTTGCTGTCTGCCCTTCTGCTGAATTTTGCCCCTTTTCTGCTTATCCACCTCTTGGGCGCTAATCTCCATCTTTTGCAAACTGCTTTGCAGAGATAGCCTACCTCTGGTTCACTAGTTCCACTGCTAGCTGTGGGGGTGAGCAAGTAGGTACCTCCTGCTGGCCTGCCACCCCTTTGCTAGTTTAAATGCTTTTCAATGTAGCATTTAAACTTATCATTGAGTGTTGATTCTCCTCCAGGATGGATGCAGGCCGTCAGCTTGAACAAACCTCCATCCTCCAGGTGGGTCCTCAGTCACCAATGAATCCAAACCTTCTCACAGCACCAGTTCTTTAACCATGAGTTAAAGTTCCTTGCATGCACCTCTATGCCTCCTTGTCTCTCACAGGTAGTACTTGAGAAGTGACAGAAGTAGCTACTTGCTTGAGACCCTCCCAGTTTCCTAAACTCTTCCTGAACTTCCTTTGGCTCCCCATTTGCCAGGTCATTAGTACCTAGGTGGATAATGACATCCAGCTCACCTTCCTGTCTTGCCTTACCAGTGATCCCCAGGATCTTCCTTCCATCCCTCCATGCCGTGGCACCTGGTAGGCACCTCACCTCCCTGTCCTCCCCCTCCTGTGTTCCTAGCTGGATCCCTCTTATGATGGAGTCCCCCACCAGGATTCACTTCCTCCTCCTCTGGGGTCCACTGCTTTCCCTGCTGAGGTCACCTACTTGGCTAACCTCCAAATCCTTTCCTTCCACTTCTCTGGGTACCTCTATTTGGTTGTCCTCATTTTCCAGTGTGGCATATGAGTTCTTGAGTGGAATAGGATCTGGGATGTGCCTCTGCCTGACCGCTCTAACTCTCCCTGAGCCCACTGTCATCCAAGTGCTCCTCGTTCTCGGCATCCTTTGAGGCAGTTGCATTGGACTAGGTGGTCCCTGGATAGGGGTGATGGTACTCCTGATCCAGTTTACTTCTGCTCTGAGTCTGGCTACCTCATCCTGCAGTCCAGAGAGATGCATGCAGATAGGGCAGCACCTCAGTGTCCAGAAGGTCTGCCTGAATATGGCTGCCCCACAGCCACTGCATTGCACCACTCCCCACATTATGCTGCAATTCCACTACTTGTCTGCTACTGAAGCTCTCCTAGTTCCCTTGTTATTAATTTACTGTCCTAAAAATCCTGCCACTGATCCTCAGATATTTTTTTTTAAAGAAAAAGAAACCAATAAATAAATAAATGAGTCAAAACACTTGTCGTGCTGAGAGTGGGCTTCTTCCCCCTTATGCCCCTCCTACTTCACACCCCTTACTATACCCTGTGTTTAGCTCCTGTCAATCAGATTTAACAGGGCATATAATTAAGAGTTGGGAGAAGGGGAGGGGGGGCGAAAATTTGCAGCAATTAAAGACAGCACAGAATTACACCACCACTATGTTTTAAATTTTCAACAGCCCAAAAACAAGAATCTGAACTTGCATCTACAGGATCAATGAGATATTCTACCTTTACTGTTTGCATTTAACCATCAAAACTACTCTCGGTATTTGATGTGGCATAATGTAGAACTCATCAATCTGAAAACCAACAATGAGAACACATACAGTGAACTATAGGAATATGGCATTGTGGCTAGTCTGCCCAGTGAGGCATTCTCTATGATACCTGGCATCCAAGTGACTGAGGTCTCAATCAACAGAGAGGCCAAGGTGAGGGGGGACCCATGAAAAGAGGTTACAGTACATCTGAGGAAGCTGCTGGCAACTTCATTTTGAATTCCCACAAGTTTGCTAAAATTAATTCGTCATTGAAGGAGAAGATGCTTCTGAAAATATTGGCCACACGCAATGAGTTGACATATGGTGCCATGAAGAAACATGTTGGTCAAGTGAAAGAGCTAGTGAAGAAACTTCATGCAATTCAGATCCATGTTAGGGTGTAGCATGACACATCGCAACAGGCACTGAAATGCTGCCAGCAACAGTAGAGGGCCTTTTGAAGGCAAGGGCTACAGGGAAAGTTATGTTGAGTGCATTATTAAATGACCACCTCCTATCAAGGAAAGTTGATTTCTTCAAGCCTATTAAACACAGCAGAATTTCCACAGGAATGGACAAGAAGAAAAAGAAACCAAAGTGGAATCAGTCTTAAAAGAAGACTGTCAGGCTCTCGGTATCATTGTTGAAAAGTGCCCTAACAAGAAAGATGTGTTTTCCCATCCGCTCACAACAATAGCAACTCCGGACAGAAACCTCTACAAACCTAATACCAAACATGTCTTAAGAAATTATTTCATTGATGAAGCAGAAGCTCAAAGTTCTTCCCCTCCTTTGTTATGTTCAGTGTACACATACGAAACCATGGTCAGAGCAACTTGCGATACCCGCTTACTATCAGCAATGGCAGAAGCATGAAAACTATATACCCAGATTCAGAAGAATTCCTATTTTCCTGCAACCATGAGGAAGCAGATACAAGGATAGTGCTGCATTGTGCTCTTGTGAAAGGCCCAGTTGTTGTCTGAGCCAAAGATACAGACATCCTCATCCTGATGGTTTATGCTTTCACAAATACCCTTTCAGATTCACCATGGATGCTCCAAATTGACCTTGATGTATTTGTAAACTTGGGATCTATATACGATCACATTAGACACGCTGCAAGTCTCACTTTACCAGCATACCATGCTTTCTCTGGATGCAATGCAGCAAGTTACTTCTACAAGGTATCAAAGAAATTAATCTTTCTATGTTCGCACAGGGTCAAAGAAAGAATAAATCTCCTTTCAGGGCATGGGAAAAGCACATATGCTTCACAAGACACTGAACAAAATGTCAAGACCTTCATTCAAAGCCATCCCAGTGGAGCTGAGGGTTGAGGAGCTGGACATCACACCTCATGCCACACCAGCAACTCAGGTTCTGATACGGACTTGGGCTGCCAGGGGTTGAAAGGGGAGGGAGAGAATGAAGCATCTGGAAGATAGCTCTCCTCTCTTGGTGGGAGGTCTAACAGTTGCCCAGCATCCTAGCGGCCCCCAATAAAGATTGGGGGTACTAAAGGGCAGCCAACACAATGTAATGGGGTGAGCGCGACATATGTCGGCAGGGCTGCTGTGCGCCATGACGTCATTGCATGTCGCACTCAGAGGGAGGGGGGAGCTTTCTCAGGACACAAGCTGAAACATCCTTTGTGGATCAGCTGAGATGATGAGGACTCCAGGGGTATGGCCCACATCCCAAGGATGGCCCAGCACACAAGGAATCTCTCCAGGTGCAAACCCAACAGCCAGGTAGGCCCCTTGAGTTTGTAAGGTCACCAAGGGAGAGTGGACCCTCCCTCGGGGGTATCCAGTTGCCGGAGGACCAGGCCTGGCTGAGCTGTTCAGGTGGGGAAGGACACTGGCAGTGGGGGTTCAGGCAGGGAGTGAGAGGCCCTAGCTGAGCGAGCTCCTCAGAAGGGTGCCCTGTCCACAGGGAGAAGAAATAGAATTGAAAAACACAAAAAAAACTTCATTCAATACTGCATGCACAATGGTACAGGAGGAGAGGATCTAGTAGACACATGAGTGAGGCAATACAATAATCTGAAAGTGAAGACTACACCAACAATTCTACCAGACCCAGTGAGCCTATGTCAGCACATAAAGAGAGCAAATCTCACCGCCTATTATTGGCACCACTGCAGAGAGCCAGAAACCCGGAAAGTTGACCGTTGTTTGTCAGGATGGAAACGAGAGGATGAAACACTGAAACCTGTGTGGTTCACTGTGTTTCAGTTACATGATGTCCTATATCATAGAAGAAAGGGCAGAATGTTAGCCTGCTGACAATGTGCAGCTGACAGAGATGAGGCAGTTGACGAAGGTGAGTCAACACCTCAAAGACACACACAGAAGACCAAACAAAAACCTTCAACCACAGTGCCAATGACTGATTGTACAGGAGATAATGACACTGAAAATGACACATCAGCAGCCAATGAACAAACTTCTGCTGACAAATCTTCAAGCTTTGGGAGTGAATGTGACAGTTCAGATCCAGAGTGGACTCCAATATAATGACTTCAAAACTGGACATTACAACCCAGGTGTACTGTTGACCTAAAATATTCATAGTGTTGGGTCAAATCATTGATAAAATGACTTAATTCTACATAAAAAAATCAGCACATACAACATTTAGATTTTAAGCATTACTGTACGTACTTCAAACTGACATCAATAAATTGCCTCTTGAATTCAATTGTTTTATGTAGTATTAATGTGTGCATTTGGTCCTGTGTTTAACAGGGAGCCTCAAAGCAATATATAGATGTCATAAATGTTCATGAATAAATGTTCAATTTATAGATGTTCATGAATCATTGATAATCAGCATCTTGGAGCTAGGGATTTGGAAATTATTAGCAAATCAAATATTTACTAGCAATATGATGGCCATATTAGATTTTGGCATCCATTTTGGATTTTCTAAGTTGTTCCATCCAACTTGGCATGACAATAAATGTAGAAAATTACTCCTTAGAATTGTAAATCGGGCATTCCTAGGCTGAGCTATGAGGGCCCGGAGGGCCCACAACGTCCAAAATCAGAAATAGGCCCCCTGAGGGGCCATCCATCAATTTTCTCAGGGGTAACAAGCAAATTCCGAAAGGTGAAGTCTATCTACACAGGAATCTGCAAAGACACCAACCTCTGCATCGTAAATCAAAAGATTAGGCTGGTACACCTGTTTATAGTAGGCCAGGCCTGACATTGCATAGGAACCAATCTAGGCTTGGAGTGGAAGCTGGACACGTGTCACTCAGTCATAAATATGATAATGGGAACATTACAAGGCAAGACATTGGACCACTTTATTTTCATCTGCTAGAGAGCACTTTTTAACCCTGCATGAGCAAAGATGGAGGCATTTAGGGCTTGTTCAGAGGAGGAGCTTGGGACAAGAATAATAGCAGTGGAAAGGGATATGACATGATATAGACAGCATAAAATCACTTCTTCATATTTTTGGTGAGAATACACATGAAAGATGGTGAGTTGATTCTTCCACATACCAATTCTAATGACTGAATTTCACACCAGTATACAGCTGCCTGTTGGAGACAGTGTGGTCGGAGGCAACCAATCATTATTGCATATTTGAGAGTATGGAATTATCTCATTTCCAAGAAAAAGTCCAGGTTAACCTTATGTCTTAATTAAGAATATTGTTCAAAGTCTTGGGTACTCCCCAGTTGACCACATCAGAACTAAAAGAGACATTTTGGGATCATGCCAATAGTCCAGATCATTTAATGTTCCTCTTCTCAATTTACCCAAATACAAAAGGACAGGAGTGACATTCCATGGCAATACTACCATTTTGTCAGGCTTAGTATAAGCTTGTTTGGGTTGTCAGAAATGCATTTAGAAACAATAATCAGTGTACTATACTTAAACTTATAAAATGGGTAAAGAAAATGCTTCACTTTTATTGGCTGGAAGGACCTTCCACCCGTGTCCTTATCAGCAAGTATTTGTGCTAACTGGCACTTTTCTCACCGTGGCGACCTCACAACTGAAAAAAATCACTAACCTATTCAACCGGGAATCTGCTTCTCAGAAGCAGGCACATGACCCACAGCAGCAGCACAAAACACCACACGATTTCAGCAGCAAACATAAACTCACACAGACTAACTTGCAAGCACAAAAAGGGTCCTTAACCATCCAGTACCATCCTTTCTCTGTATGTGCCCCAAAACTGCAATATATTTTATCATTAAAAAAAAGAAGCGTAATTACCGAGACTGCTGAAAGGGAAAGCGCTCGTGCCGGTTTCCATCTCTCATCATGTTGCCTCTAGTGTTGTTCCCTTAGCCCCATGCAGTCCTTTTCTGTATTTATGTACTCTCAGACACAATTTTAAATGAAGGAAATGTTTTTTTTTTAAAAAGCGGCACCAACCCAGAAACAGCTATATATGGCGTCTGGCATGGACACGCTCGCTGCCATTAACAGCAGTTGGCAACGGCAATGCGCTATACAAATGCTGAATATGGTACCTCTTTAATGATATGTTGAGAGGGGCAGCAAAATGAAAACACAGACTCAACAATCTGACCAAGATCCCTGTGTCTCTGTGTGTGTGTCTTGGGGGGGGGGGGATCTACTCAATGTCACACAATCGAAAAATAACCTAACTAAATGGACTATTTTACTACTTCATTTATAAAAGACACCCCTAAAACTATAAAAATGTTTTCCCTCTTTTTTTTCTTCTTCTTATATATTTACTTTGAACCCCATTTTATAAGTGCAATAAGACACTCCGAGGTGTGGGTTATCTCCTAATAAGAGCACGCCCATGTGCATAAGGCACTCGGCACAAGGGCCTCATGCCTAACAACGCACCTGGGCTGCTCTTATCAGGAAATAACCCACACCTCGTCGTGTCTTATTGCTTGCATCTTTTTAACTATAAACACTGCTGCGATACTGTCACCCTAAAAAAAGTGTTCACCAACATCACAACACCTTAAAATTCATTCCATTACTCTTCTGTAATACCTTATAAAAGGTCTAAAAAATATACAAACATATTTATGTCTTTCCATTACCAAGTTATATATCTCAGTGATTATACCTTGCTCCAGAATATTCATAAATATTAAAGAGCTAATGTACTGGTTGGAAACTGCCTGCAATTAATTGTAACTTTCAGATGTAGTCAGCTATCATTTCTTACATCTCAAGTATTTTTTCTTTTCTGTTTGCTAATTAGAAAATGTTGCACCTCGCAGTACTGGGGTGATGGTTGGAGCAGCACTCTGTCTGGAGGCTAAAAAAAAAAACAGTTCTGTTTCTCCCACTACATCAACACTGAGACCACACTGACTATGACATCACTAGTAACCAATGAGAACAATTTCTCACTGCCAGGTTTCACTTTCACATGAAGCAGCAGGGAATGACTCTTCCTGGTTACTACTGATGTCACAATATCCTGCATTTTGATTGGTAGCTTGGGAAAATTACTGCTAAGGCTGCAAGGATTGTGATGCCTCAAGGTGTTTGGTCTCATTTCTGATGATGTACTAGGAAGAACATAATTGACTTTTTTAGCCTCCAGACAGATTGCTGTTCCACACATCACCCCGGTACTGTCAGGTGAAAAATCTCCTAATTAGCAAACAGAAAATAAAAAAAATACTTCACATATTGGAAGTGATAGCTGACTGCATTAGACAATTTCTATTAATTCCAAGCAGTACACTAGCTCTTTAAATCGGTGTGTGCACCCTAATAAAATTGCAATAGCTTATCATATAATTATCATGAATTTTCTAGCATGATTCATACAACATAAATAATTGAATAAGAGGAAAATAAATTTGCAGTAAGAATCTTCAAGCATTAATGAAAACATTTTCTTTTCTTTTAAAGTTATCAGTCCTCACGTGTGACCATAATAAAATGGTACCTGCAATAATCAGCTACTTTGCTTTACCAGAGGACACCATCCCTCAGTTATGCATTTATCAGCTCAGTAAGCTCCTATATAAATTAAATATAGAATAATACATGAGGAGGTGTGTATAACAAGAATTTTACACACACCTGGATCTAAGATGCTACTTAAGCCCCAAGCGCGAAGGTCGAGGGGTTTATAAAAACATCTCACACCAAGGGTGTGTGTAAAATTCAAGTTTTACACACTTCCCTATATATTGATTTATATAACTGCTAGGTAGATTTTTGTGACTTGAAAACATTACCCAGCAATTATAGAAAACAGTATGGTCAGTGGTTCCAGTAATGCTAGTTCATTAGCGCGATCAGGCAGAAGCATAGCGTGTGTGTGACAGAGGCAGTCTGGGCATGCATGTAGCAAGGGAAACCCAGTGAGTGTTCACCATTATAACCAGCTAGATATAATGGTGAATTATAACTGAGGTTCCCAATGGGAGAAAATGTTCCCCAGTAGTTATAATTAATTCTTAGAAACTACTGCACATAATGGTTACCTAGCATCTAATAATCAAAAAAAGCCAGATATACTGTACACAAAAATCTCATTTATGCAGCACTGGGTTCACACGCAGATCTCTGGTAGGCTCTTGCAGTTGCACAGAGCAACAGGGACTCCAGACACATGTGTCTTATACACAGCAATACAGATATGGCAACAACGGCATCAGAATGATATCCCATGGTCTGGACTGGATGGCATCTTCCCTCTGCCACAAAAGTCCTACTGAATGTTAGACTCTGCAACCACTCCATGGATCTGTAAACTGGGCTGTGATTTGCAGCAGATCACTGGTAAGGAGCAAACTGCAAATTGTGGTGGTTTGTCCCCATTAGGACTTAAGCCCTAAATTCTAGCAAGGATTTCTTTTTTAGATATGGAGGCCAATTCCAAGATGAATGGCATAACTTGCACATGGTTTTGAGTTACACCATTTGCCGCTCCACCAGGGACCCTACACTGCATTCCAGGAGCAGCAGAGTCCTGGCCAGTGATGGGGCTGCACCCCCAAAGCCCCCCACCCTGGACCACCTCAGCACACACCAGGGGGCATGAGGGGAAGGACAGAAGGCACAGGCATCCAGGGGGTGCACCAGAAATGGACCCATGGGGGTCCCTGATATTTGGGAGGGGTAGGGGGTTGGTGTATGCCTGTGGGGGAATGGGGAACACAGCTGCGCTGGTGTTGCAGTGCCACTGGACAGGCAGCCAATGAATAGCACCATCAGTTACCACTTAGAGTAGCTCCAGGCTGCTGGAGTTTAGCTCCACCAATGTCCCTTCTAGAATGGCAATTGCGGGTTATGACAGCTGCCCTCCTAGAATTGGATGAAGTTGCTGTCATAACCCGCACTTGTGCCAGGCATTGCGGGCTGCAGCATAGCAGGTGGTGTAACCTGTGGATGTCGCACCTACATCTGCCATGGCACAAGTCACCACCTGGAATACCTCCGGGTGTAACACATGGCATAAGTCATGAGATACACCACGGGGTTTGGCATATCTCGCCTTACGCCATTGTAGCCCATCTTGGAATCGGGCCCATGGTCCCTTCTCCGAGACTCCCAACAACCACATTACATGTCTGTTTGTTTTTTAAGCATCAGCAAACATAAATGAAACTGTGGAGTAGAGGCAAAGAGGGCAGCTCAAGACCAGTGAAACTGGACATTAATGTTATGGACACCACTGGGTCTCAGTGCACACTTGTTCATCATGTCCAAAAATAAACATGATAGCTCAGGACTAGAGATGTGAGAAGTCTGCAGACTTTACTATGCAAAATATTTCACAAATTACACTCAGTACACAAAGTGCAATTCACAAAATTCACTCATTCGTAGAGCGCCAGATCAAATGCGAAGTGTGGAATATTGTGGGCATAATTCAACACTTTGTACACAAACTTTGGCCACAATGAAAAAAAAAGTTTATAAATCCCCAGTGTCTAGTGGTCCCCCCCCCCCGACCGATTGCTTGCCAGTCACCCGGAATGTAAAAATATAGATCTTTTCTTTTTAATTAAAACCCCAGTGTCTAGTGATCCCCACACCTCTCCACCAATCACCGCCACAGTTGAAGTAATTCAAATCAACTCCAGCCCCCAACTGATTACGGCCTGTCAGCAACAATGTAAATATATATATATATATATATATATTTTTAACTAAATCCCTGTGTCTAGTGGTCCCCCCCATGCCGATGTCTGGACACAGTTTTAATAATTAAAATCATCCCTGCCCTCCCCCGATAATCACCGGCCAGTCAGCCACAATGTAAAAATGCATGTATTGTAAATTTTTTTATATGAAATCCCTGGTTCCTAGTGGATCCCCTACCCCCACCCTGCCAGGGAGTGTCCCACCACATGACCCCACTTCCCCCATCCCAACCTCGAGCAGGCCACTGGCACAGCCAGTGTGCAAGCATGCACTCATTCATTAAGAGCTCAGTTGGACTGCCGGCCATGGAGGTAAATTGGATAGTTGTGCCGGTGGCTCACTTGGGATCGGGATGGGGGGAATGGGGTGGTGTGGTGGGGCACTCCCTGACAGGTTGGGGGTCCACTAGACATCAGGGATTTAATTAAAAAAAATGCAGGCTGGCCCAGTGTCGCTGAGGGTTGAGGCGCTAGACACCACACCTCGTACCACGCCAGTGACCCGGGTTCGGGAATGGACTGGTCGTCAGGGGTCGGCAGGGGAGAGGTAGCGTCACCGGATGCTCTCCTCCCTCGAGGGATTCTCAACCCTGAGAATGCGGTGGGAGCACCGGCACTCAGGGGGATTGAGACTCCATTGCGGAGTCCCTGGGAGGGCGTCGTTAGGCGCTTGAGGGAGGGCGTGCGTGGCCGCACGTCGCCCCTCTAGGGCGTCGTCCTTGTGTGGACGTCCCAGGGGTGGGGAAGTGGGAGAAAAGCGGAAAATTATAGTCCTCGGTGTCCCTAGATGAAGACTACCCCATCCAGAGAGTCCACCCAGGACAGACCCCGCTGTGCAGGAGAAGGAGAGGTAATGGCACTCTAGGGGCAGATCCTGAAAGGGGGGCTATGGGGATATGTGCAGTCGGAAGGAGGGGGACACCGGGGACAGGAAGGAGAATAAAGAAATAAAAGCAAAAAAAAATGCAGATACATTATTACATTGTGGTTGAGTGGTGGGTGATTGGCAGGGGTGTGTAGTAGATAGTGGGGTGATTTAAATTATTAAAACTGTGTCTGGCAATCAACAGGGGTTGGGGGAACCACTAGACACCAAGGATTTAATTTAAAAAATATATATATATATATATATATATATATATATATATATATATATATATATAATTGTGGCTGACTGGCCGGCAATGGGCAGGGGTGGGTTGAGGCCAGTGATTGGCAGGGGGAGGGACCACTTGACACCAGGGATTTGGGGGATTGGACACATGTAACTTCTTATTGCTTTGTTTTTTTTTTTAAGTGCAATTTTCACTTAAGGATCCCCAAAAGCAAGGTGACGTACTAATGGCAAATTTTCACAAATTGTTTCACAGATGCAAATTTTGCAACTTTGCTGAAAATTCACAAGCATAGTGAAACTTCTTTGCATCTCTACTCAGGACCCAGCTTTACCACACTTAATGTTCTAGGTACCACTGTGTCTAAATGTGCAGTTATACAGCATGTTCAGTAAGTCTAATGCAAATTACATCACTAAGTCTGTTTGTTCAGATGGTGACCCAAAATGAAGCATTACTCTTAACATTTAGAAAAAAATATATAAAACAGGAACATTGGCAAACAAAGAATATATTGCAAGTAATGCTTGCAGGAGTGAGGGAATTATGTTAGGATTAGGAATACAGTATCATGAACATAATACTAATGCATCCAGAATGTACTGTAGCCTGCTTGTATAAAATGCAAGAGCTCTCTTGATATTTTGGAGACTCTTTAAGGAGTATGTCCATATTATACTGGTATGGTCACTAATGAAGTGACCAATTAATGTCCTCAGTCCCTTAGCACTTAGAAGGGTTCCCAGTCTATGGATCCACTATACCTCTCTGTTTGCCATACTAATTCACAGTCCTGATTGCTTCTTTCTTATACCCATTCAAGCTCCCAGAAATGAAGTGAGGATACTGAATTTCCCACCCTGTTAAATTGCACTGATGAATTTTTCACTTTTCTACAAACAGCACTCTTATGGCATACCACTAATCCCGTTTTTTTATTTTGCCCATATATAACTTGTCACATGGATGTGGGATCAGATAAATTCTCTAATTCACAACTATAGTTTATCAGCAAGCACACTTCTATTATAAGTAAATGTATTGTGCCACATAAGCATTTTAGATATGTGAATGCTTTTATATTTAAGTCACAGTACAAGTTTGTGCAACTGATATTAGTTTACTACTAGGTTATCCCTACTATATGTGTAAAGGATTACAGAATTTATTGTTTACTGTCATACTTACACCACATTAAACTTGGACGAACAAGTGAAAAAATGAGAAATTTGTTTATTGTACCATGTAATTAAAACTTCAGTACTTACAATTTCTGGTTTGCTTTGATCAAGATACCGAATATGCAAAACATGCTCAACAGCAAAACTGCCAGTCTTTTCTTCTGTTAAAGAACTTTTCCAGATGAACTGCAGCTGCCCCAAGAGAGGATGCGTAATCCTGAAGTCAGTAGGTGGGTCAATAGTTCCTGCAAGTCAGAAATAGTGACTTCTTCAATATGACATTAAGGGTTCTAATAACCTAGTAGATGTTAATGTATCACATACAGTAGTACATAAAGCTCAAACAGCTCATACAGTGACTTTGAAGTCATCAGAGGTTCCTACTGTAAGCTCTTAGCTCAACAGGTATAGTCAAACAGTTGGTGCCATGCAGTGTTTGAGACATCTTGGGATTTGTGTACTTCAGAATATTACAAGGTGTAAAGTGAATGTTGAAAGGCAGAGTCAGCATGTCACAAAGCTGACTAAGCTTGCTTGCTTGCCATTGTCAAGTATCTATGCAAACTGTCTGCATTGCTGCTGCATATGAGCACACTAGCATATTAAAGTAACTCTGTCTTCACTGTCATGCAGTGCCATGATAGTAAGGGCCACACTGTTGTTTACTTAAGCAATAAGGCACAGCAGGGTGCAGGTTGTTGGGGATTTACCTGTGCCTTGTGTGGTGTGTCACAAGGCACAGCCGAGTAACTTAATCACACAAGACATGGGTAAATTTAAACAATAAGCCATGAGGGGAAGTGGGTTATCGGGGGATTTACCACGGTTGGCGTGGTTGTCCCATGAGGCATAGCTGAGTGGGTAAATCCTTGCCAACCGTGGTAAATCCCCCGGTAACCCACACCCCCAAGTAGCTCATTACAATTATACCGTGGTATATTTTTTTGAGATGCAAAAATAATAAAATAAAATATGTTTCTTTTTGTATTTTATGTTATTTTTATTATATTTGTTAGTCCGCCACAAAAAATAGTCCTTGGTTCTTTGAGTTGTGCTTGGTTGCTAGGGTGTTGCTATGGCTGCTGAGCTGGAGGGAGAATACAGGGTTTTCAGAATGATCATTCGTCGCTGCAGTGTAGCGAGAGAGAGAGAGAGAGCTCTGTTACTAGATGTCTAGAAGAGGAACGGTTAATTGCTGTAGCAGACTCTCGCTTCGTGTGTTTTTTTCTTCTGTGGAGCCACACAGAACAGTGGAGAATAGGAATGTATGGCATATGTCCTTACATTTTTTTTCTGCTCGGCAGTGGGGATTAGGACACAGAGAGCAGGACAGTAAGAGAGACAAAGCACGAATGAACAGGACATGGAGTTTGTGTTGTTGAGAGATGGGGATGATTTGCTTTTTCTTTTCTTGTGGCCAAAAGCGGGGCTTCAGAGACGGAGGACTGCACGAGGAAGTAGCAATGGAGCCAAGTAGATGGCAAACAATTTTTATGAGGTGAATTCAGTAGACGTGTTTATGTGCAAGAAAACTACTTTATTTAAATTTAGTTATGTACTGCAACGTGGTGAACTGTGTTTAAATTTCCCAGTCAGTTGTGCAAGACACTAGTTAAGCGGGATTCAACATGGCAGCTTAAATTTTGTGGTTTCAGGGTCAGATTTATTTTTTTACTATGCGACTGGCTGGCACCTTTTGCGGTGATTATCAGAGGATTTACAATGGAGGTAAGGAGCCAGCCTGCCGTTCTCATTGGTCAGTGTCTGAGGTCCATGGTATAATACCCAATAACTCACACCTTGGAGTGTATTATTGTGATTATTCAATAGACCCATGTATAAAATAAATTTAAAATGTGTTTAATTATGTTTTTTTATAAATGCCATTCCTCAGCCGTGGGTTATGCAGGATTTACCTACGATCATGTGACATGTTTTGGCCAATGAGGTTACATGGTTTTCACACATCATTGTATAATCTACTTCGATTTCAGCAATGCTTTTAACTTCATGCCACACAGAAGATTGCTGAGGAAGCTTGAGGATGTGGGTCAGCCAGGGGAGATAGTTGGATGGGTGGGAAACTAGTTGAAAGAGAAACAGTAGAGGGTGGTGGTAAACTGTATCAAATCTGAAGAGAGGTAGGTCAAAGATGTAAACTGGATCAAATCTGAAGAGAAGCAGGTCATGAATGGGATGCTGTAGGGATCTGTTCTGGGTCCTGTCCTCTTCAATATGTTCATCAGCAACATTGGAGAGGGAATCTGGGGCAAGATGTGTCTCTTCCCAGATGACACTGCATCACTGAACTCCCATCCTCATCCAATCCCCATAGGTATAATCAGAATAATTTTCACCCTCACCAAATGTAGAGTGCATAACCCCTGGACTTGTATCCCTTCATACCAGTAACACCCCCAAAACCAGTTACCACCCTAGCAGTTGCTACTTGTCCTCTGCTTACCACCACAGATTGGAGAGGGTGGGGAGCACTGAATGCCTCTCTGTGCAGTGCCTCCATGCATAAAAAGGTGCAGAGCAATTGTGCAGAACTGGCAATGGCCACATTTTTATTATTTTATTTATTTTAGTTTTTGTTGACTGGGTAAGTGCAATAGACAAATTCTGCCTATTTTCAGGCATGACCCGGGGGAAGGGGATACAGATGAATGCCAACTGACCTTGAACCACATTGAGCTGTTGGTGGTATTTTGTAGTGAATGGGAGAAAATCTGACCAGGGCACCAGGGAAATTCCCATACTCTCCTCTAGGGAAACCTTTGACATCCTGGTATTTGGCCAAGATGGCTGCCCCTGAGGATCCAGGAGGAGGAGGACTGCATACAGGAGAGACAGAAGACAAGGAATCCCTTTCTGTTCCAATATCTCTTGTGGACAATGTGGACTTGCAATTTGCTACAGATAAGGAAAATGAAAATGATGTTCCTGTTTGCTTTCCAGAATCTGACATTTATTGGTCACAAACTGTGGAAGAAGCTACAAACTCAGCTAAGGTACAGTCCCCTTTAATACCTGGTTCAGAACTGTTACAAAAGAAAGAAAAACTCAGTGAATTATTATTGGCAGATTAGAAATGTAAAATGCAAAGGAAAGTCTTGCAACTGGAGCTGTTAAAGGTGACAAACAAACAGGAGTTGAAAGAATGCAAAAAACAAGAACTTTTTATGCCAGAAAGGCAGAGAGATGCAATACCTGCAGGTCTGTGTGTGAAACCAAGGGTTACTGTGGCAACAGATCCAAACAGAGAAGTGCTTCAACAGGAGTTTGATGATAAAGTGAGTACCCAATATAGTACTAAAAACAGTGTGCAGACAAAAGATAAGGTTGTATATATGGAAGACACAGCAATAAATATACTTGAAAAGGAACAGAGTATTCAGGCCCAGGAGAGTGGTGTGGGGGGAAAAGTTACTGAGATACACTGTGATTTTTATTGCATACCTGAGCAAAACCACAAGAGTGCAATATTGAAAGATGAAGGGGCAGCAGATAAAGACAAGGGGCAAATGCATAAGGTCAGCATTGAGTTTGGACAGATAAATGAAATTAATGAAGTTACAACACAACATCAGGAACGTACACAAAGCATGACCCTAGGAAATGGGGACATTGCACCAGATTATGATAATAATATCTTGGTTACTTGACTGACAGTAGAAGAGGAACTTAGGTAGGCAGGTTGGGTTCAATACTCTAAGGACCAACCATGGGCCTCACCAGAAAGAATGCATGATGTATTAAATGATCCTTTGGAGGTCCCCTCCACTTTTGAATTAAAAGATTCTTCCCACCCACATGCACCATTTATTAATCACCTTGTCCAGGCTACTAGAAACACAGAAGGTGCCGTACAGTAACAGATGTCTGAGATTGGGATTGAAGATCAGACCCCCCCCCGAAACCAGCCCCCCACACCCAGGCTGCCTCACACCAGCCAAGTATTGCTCTTACAGTATCACAGGCTCAACTTCAAGAAGAGGGCCGCTCCAGAACTGAGCCTTCAGGTAATGCAAGGCCAGAAGCATGCCCACAGGGCCCAAAACAAAGAACATTTGTTGGGCCATTTCATACTCCACCTGAGCCGGCTAAATGGAAAAATGCTGCATGGATCAAATATAAAGGAGGCCTAGAGATTTATCCAGATAGATTATATGTTGGGAAAACTCTAATAAAAGATAGTAAGGGGTTCTCAGCACAAGAAATCTATGCACTCATCCACACATCTGGTGACCCCATATTTGATGTTAGTTTTAAAACTGCTGAAGGATTGGAATGTTTCTGGCAGAGATACCAGTGTCTGAGACAAACACCTGAGTGGAAACCATTCATGGTTATCCAACTGTCTAGACCTACTTACCACACCATCACAGTGTTATTTAAGAATGAGAGTGTGGCTATTGGGGACATTCTATACTGGCTGAAGACAAAATGTAATGTGTTGGGACTTTCTGACCCAATCATAGACTCTGAAGACATATGGACAGGTGGTTGGTGGATTAAAGTTCAATTAAATCAGACACATGGAGTAATTCAGCACCTCCCAAGTTGTTTTTATCTAGGTCATGACTGTGGATTTGTGTTCTATGCAGGACAGCCAAGATCCTGTTTTTGGTGCGGGGCATACACACACCTTAGCAGTGCCTGTGACCAATTGAAGTGTACACTATGTAATGGCATAGGACATGTCTTAATCAACTATCCTTCTCCTTTGCACTGCAATCTCTGTGATGAAACAAATCATTCCTTTAGAAATTGCCCATGGGCGGCACACAAAAGCCCTGATAATGCTGAAGATGAAGAGGGATATGAGAGGAATCACCCTGACAGAAACCACAACACTGATCAGAGAGAGCATAGGTCTAGCCAAGACTGAGCTGGGTCTGAACCACAAGTGCGCTGTCCCAATCCAATCCACGAAGCATCTATGCATTCCGAGGGCGATGCAATTGTAGATGGCGATGAAGAGGAACATAGTGCACAAAGGATGGATGGGACAGTGGGAATGGAGAATGCCACCCCCTCTGGCAAATAAGGCCAGTCAACATCACAAGAAGTGTTTCTACCCCCCCCACTCACTGAGAAATGGGAACTGCAAAAGGCTAGAAGAGTCACGAGAAGTCAGCTGCGGAAAGCTGAGGCTCTGCAAGAAACTATTCAGGAGTACCAGGTTTCAACAGGTAACAGATTCTCATCTTTGACAAAGTGAAAACAATGGGCAGAAGATGAAGAAGAATTGGATACTTCTTCTATCACATCATCCTTGCCGGATCTTACAACTGATAATGAAAGAACCTCGGGTGATTCTAAAACAACAAAGAAAAAAAAGAAGAAAAAAATGAAGAGATCAAACAGCAAGTCTCTTGAGGTGGAAGAAAGCAGAGTGCTAATACCAGAAGGAACTTGAAACATTTTATGCCCTGGAACCTTACTGTAGGGTCACTCAACACTAACAGTATCAAAAATCCCCAAAGAAGACACACTACCTTCTTTGTATTAAGGGAATTATGGCTGGACATTGTATTTCTACAAGATTCTAGAATATATACAGTAGGGGAGCAATACCTGGCAAAAAAAGAATGACATAGTGGCCCCTCCTTTTGGTCATTGGGGAAAGAGGCATGTTCTGGCCTGGGTATTTTAATATCAGGTGTGGGTGCAACAATGTCCAGGTTAATTGATTTGATTCCAGGTTGGGTCCTAATTTTAGACATGAGGTTTAAGGGGCTGGATCTTAGGCTTCTGAATTTGTACAATACCCAAACGAAATATAAATTTATTGATGTATTTAAACAAATCCGGTCTTATCTATAGTGATTTCGGGGGAGTTTAACTGTATTTTGTCTTTACAAGATAAAACAGATCTGACTAATAAATTATATATGACTAATAAATTATATAATGATTCCAATTTCCTGAATGGAATGTACACAAGCACAAAGTTAATAGATTGTGCAGCTGAAAAATCCATTTCTCCAGCACACACTTTTTGTAAAGGCAGATTATCAACTAGAATTGATATGATTTTTGTATGACACTGGGTGCCTATTACTGCATGTGATACTCTCCCCATTGAAACTACAGATCATTCTTTACTTCGGGTACACTTTGGAACTCCTAGTGATAAGCCATTATCAAACATGATTTGGAGATTCAATGTGTCCTCCTTGGAGGAACCAGACTTCATGACAGGACTTCAGGAGGAAATCATGGCCCATCTTTCAGTGTTTCAGATATATGATAACCTCCTGCTATGGTGGCAGGACACAAAAATTGATACACGGGAGTACTGTAGTAAGAGGGCAAATCAGGTGGCTAATGCTAAATACTTCAACTACCTCAAACTTAGACATAAATTACAAATCTTACTGTCTCACATGGTTGAAACAAGGGAGGATCTTTTAGAACAGATTCAGTTGGTTAAAACTGATATGAAATAATTTCAATATGACAGGACCCAAACCCTGTTTTTTGAACAAAAATATGGAACCCAGGGGGAAGCACAACAACTAAACCCATACAGTAGTTGTCATCAATGAATAGAAGCAGGATTCATGACTGAACTACAAACAGAGAATGGACATAATATAAAAGAAGGGGTTGGCATGCTGCAGGTAGTGGAGACCCATGTAAGGAATTCATTTTGATGGTCTGTACCATGTTCAGACTCCCTAAACGACTTCTTGAATAACATTGGGGTCCCAAAAATTCCTAGAGGTGAAGCAAGATTTTTGACTACCCTAATTACAAAAGCAGAGTTGCTAATGGCAATCTCAGTAGCAAAACTGGGCACATCCCCTGGACCTGATGGTCTCCCAGGCAAGTTTTACAAAAAAAACAGTAGAACTTTTAGGAGACCATCTACTATTGGTATTTAACAAAATTTTAGGGGGGAGAGCATTCTTCCCTAAAGTGTTAGCTGACAGTCTCTTGATTTTTATTTATGAAAAAGGGGAAAGGGCCCACATCTCGAACTGGAGACCAATCAGCTTAATGAAATCTGACTGGATAATTTTAAATAAGATCTTATGTGCCAGGCTAGCTAAAGTTGCATAATAAGTAGTTTCTAAAGCTCAGACTTGTGGTATACCCCAACGTTCAATGATGGACAATTTAAAATTAATTAGGGAGTTGTTTAATCAACAAGGAGGCTCGGGCATCCTTCTTACCCTCGATCAGTCACAGGCATTTGATGCTGTTCCCCATGAATAACTTTTTGTGGTATTAAAGAAATACAGCATTTCTGAGCAGTTTGTAAAGTGGGTGGAAATTCTGTATGAACATGCCTCTACTAGCCCAGTAGTGAATGGCAGAATGGGGAGGCACATTCAAATTTTAAGAGGGGTAAGACAGGGGTGCCCATTGAGCCCCCTGTTAGATGTACTGGCTATTGACTCCTGCTTGAGAAAATTAGAATTAGATGGGGAGATACTGCATATTGAGGGGTCAAACCAGCGTTTGTTCCCAGTAGTAATGGCATATGCAGATGATGTCACACTGTTGGTGGTGAACAAGAAATCAGGTGAGAGAGTACTTGAAATTGTAGAGGCATTCTCCAAGGTATTGGGTTCTCAAATTAACAAGACCAAAAGTGGGGGAGTAGTGCTCAGTGAGCTAAGGGATATGGATAGAGCGGTAATAGATGGTATTCAGTTATCAGAACCTCCAATAAAAATATTGGGGATTTCCTTTGGTACTAGGGATTCTGCTGTGTTAAATTGGGAAAACTGTATTTAGAAAGCGGAGGAAAAAATAAACCGATGGAAAGCCTTTCCCATGTCAATAAAAAAAAGGGTTTTCATGTATAAAACTTTCAATATTCCTCTTTTCCTAACTGTAAGTAGTGTATTTCCTTTACCAGTTAAGTTGGAAGCCAAAATTTATACTATTGCTTTTAGACTTCTGTGGGGTAGTAGGTTAAACCCGGTTAAACACCAAATAACGTATAGGTCAATTCGGGGGTTAGATATGTTTCACCCTATCATTTTTTTTCTTTTCAACATATGTATACTCCAACCTTCTTCCTTTGATAGTTGGTAAAACAATGGAGTGGGTAAATATTTTTAAGGATAGATGTGATCCATTTTTATGTTGATTGCGCACATGCACAAGAAACATATTGCGGCAGCTTTCTCCACAAGCTGGTTGTGGAGGCGCGGCACTGTTGTAGCCAATGCCCCCACAGCCTTTAACGGTTTGTCCAGCATCCCCCAATGCCATGGCATGCTGCTGCTGACACTAGTTCCACCAGCGTGCCACCAACTTGTAAAAATTTAGCTGCTGCAATCAGAGGCCACCTCATCATTGCAGCATAAGCCATTCGCTGCAATAAGGGAGCGACCCATCATTGCAGGGTGGGATCTTGACACACTGATATTGTTTGTGAACATGGAGGCGGTTTGTCGCCGTGTTTACAAACAATATTAACTCCCTCACTGTGTTTATTTGCTGACGGGGCCCAATCCCGTCAGCTTCAGTCTTAATGTTTATATTGCCGATGAGAGCCCTCCCCATCGGCATTAAACTCCCACTTACATTGTCTACCGACAGGAGTAGCCAATCCCCTGATGGCATAATGTCACCTTTTTTGTTGTGTGCTGACGGGGGTGCCCAATCCCCCATGGGCTATAGCTTGCCCCACCAAAAGAAAGACTACAGTGGCATGCTGGGAGCCCAACCCAGTGTGCCACATGCCCCTGTAAAATAAAAAATGGCCTGCGATGTCTTTTTTTTTAAATGTAAAAAAGGAAACTGTCCCTTGGTGGTCTCCCTTTCCCCCTCCTGCAACCGGCACCCACCCACTGCGCACCCTGCCTTCCCACACCCCTTCCTCACCTCATACTTACCTCCGGAGCTCAGCGATCTTCGATGGACCAGGAACACGTCTGCACTCTTCAAAGCTGACCACGAACTGAGGAAATGCTGGTAAGCTGTATAATGGAATAAATGTTTTTTTTCCAACTTTAATGCATATCTCAGTCATTTTTTGGAATTGTGACACCAAATTTTCAACATGGGGTTTTTGGGACCCCTCCTCATGAATTCTGAAACTGCCATGGCGTTAATCGTCCCAGTAAGGTGATTTAGCGGTCACTGCGTGGAATCACATTTCAGGGCTGATTAACAAA
This sequence comes from Neoceratodus forsteri, assembly GCA_016271365.2. Lineage (NCBI taxonomy): Eukaryota > Metazoa > Chordata > Ceratodontiformes > Ceratodontidae > Neoceratodus > Neoceratodus forsteri. The sequence continues at coordinate 995,768,671 of CM057458.1, read as the reverse complement.
ATGACAGTACCAGTGTTCATGAGGTGGGCTATCAAAAAGCATACATTACAAATTTTGTGGAAAAAATCCAAAAAATGACTGTTTTATGAGCATGAGTTGCGCAGTTGCTACACACGCTCGTAACTTCGCGAATTTGCAATATGTTCACGCCAGATTTTCAACACTGGCATTTTTTCACACCTCCTTGTGAACAGTACAGTTGTCATTGTTCACATCCTGGCCAAAATGTGTTTTCGCACTTCCGGCTCAGAATAGAGCAGTCACTGTGGGAAATCATTGTTCGGGACAGATTAAGAAAACTACAGTGATACTGTTCATGAGCAGAGGTCCTAAATGCCTATGTTGAAAATTTGGTGACGATACTCCATAAAATGACTGTGTTATGAGCGTGTATTGCGCACTTTCCACACACCCTTGTAACTTCTCAGATTTGTAATATTGTCACGCCAGATTTTCAACACTGGCATTTTTTCACACCTCCTTATGAGCAGTACAGCTGTCATTTTTCACATCCTGATTGAAATATGTTTTCACAGTTCCGGCACAGAATAACGCGGTCACTGTGGTAAATCAGTGTTTGGGACAGATTAAGAAAATGACACTGGCACTGTTCATGAGCAGAGGTCCTAAAATCCCTATGTTGAAAATTTTGTGACGAAACTCCATAACATGACTGTGTTATGAGCATGCGTTGAACTGTTTCCACACACCCTTGTAACTTCACAAATTTGTAATATTTTCATGCCACATTTTCAACAGTGGCATTTTTTCACACCTCCTTATGAACAGTACAGCTGTCATTTTTCACATCCTGGCTAAAACATGTTTTTGCATTCCTGCCAGAGAATAGCACAGTTGCTGTGGGGAATCAGTGTTTGGGACAGATTAAGATCAAGTAAGTGAGGTGGGGAGTGACCGAGCTCAACTGAGCTCTGTTGGGACTGCTGCAGATTTGTTTGTGGGCAGAAAAAGGCCCCAGTGTAAGAGCCCAGGACAAAAGGGCAGCCTGCAGCACTGGGAGAACCAGAACCAGAGAGCAAGTGAGGGAGGGGGAGTGAGCGAACTCACCAGAGAGCTGTCAGGACTGCTGCGGATTTCTTTGTGGGCAGAAAAAGGCGTCAATGCAGGCAGGGGCCCAGTACAAAAGCACAGCTTTCAGCGGTGGAAGAAACAGTGGCGAGCGTTGGAGACGAGGGATCGTAGCTGAGCTCACCTGAGCCTCATCAGGACTGCTGCAGATTTTTGTGGGCAGAAAAAGGCACCACTTCAGGCAGGAGCCCCATAGAAAAGGGCAGCTTGCAGTGCCAGGACAAACAGAATGAGCACGTGAGAGAGGGAGACTGAGCGACCTCAACAGAGCTCTGTCAGGACAGCTGAGGATTTCTTTGTGGACCAACAAAGGTGCCAACGCAGCAGGGATCCCCATACAAAAGCGCAGCCTGCAACACCAAGAGAAACAGAATGAGCGAGTGACAGAGTGTTAGTGAGCGAGCTCAATGGAGCTCTATTGTGACTGCTGCGGATTTCTTTGTGGGCAGAAAAAGGTAGCAGTGCAGGCAGGGGTCCAGTACAAAAGGATAGCTTGCAGCGCTGGCAGAAACGGAATGAGTGACTGAGAGAGGGGGAGTGAGCGAGTTCAATGGAGCTGTGTCAGAACTGCTTCAGATTTCTTTGTGGCCAGAAAAAGCCACCAACGCAGGCAGAAGCCCAGTACAAAAGGGTTGCCTGCAGTGGCAGAAGACACAGAATGAGTGAGTGAGGGTGGGGGGAGTGAGTGAGCTCAACGGAGCTCTGTTGGGACTGCTGCAGATTTATTTGTGGGCAGAAACGGGCAGCAATGCACGCAGGGGTACAGTACAAAAGGGCAGCCTGCAGTGGTGGGAAAACCAGAATGAGTAAGTGAGAGAGGGGGAGTGAGTGAGCTCAACGGAGCTCTATTGTAACTGCTGAAAATTTCTTCGTGGGCAGAAGAAGGTGGCAATGCAGGCAGGAGCCCAGTAGAAAAGGGCAGCCTGCAGCGCTGGCAGAAATGGAATGAGCGAGTGAGAGAAGTGGAGTGAGCGAGCTCAACGGAACTTTGTCGGGACTTCTGCAGATTTCTTTGTGGGCATAAAAAGGCACCAACAGAGGCAGGAGCCCAGTACAAAAGGGTAGCCTGCAGCGCCAGGAGAAACACAATGAGCGAGAGTGAGACAGGGGAGTGAGCGAGCTCAACAGGAGCTCTGTTGTGACTGCTGTGATTTCTTTGTTGTCAGAAAAGAGGTGGCAATGCAGGCAGGAGCCCAGTACAAAGGACAGCCTGCAGCGCTGGCAAAAATGGAATGAGTGAGTGAGAGAAGGGGAGTGAGCAGGCTCAACAGACCTGTGTCAGGACTGCTGCAGATTTCTTTGTGGGCAGAAAAAGACACCAACCGAGGCAGGAGCCCAGTACAAAAGGATAGCCTGGAGCACTGGGAGAAACAGAATGAGTGAGTGAGAGAGGGGGAGTGAGCCACCTCCACGGAGCTCTGTTGGGACAGCTGTGGATTTCTTAGTGGGCAGAAAAAGCTGCCAATGCAGGCAGGAGCCCAGTACAAAAGAGCAGCCTGGAGCACTGGGAGAAACAGACTGAGTGAGTGACAGAGGACCAGTGCACGAGCTCAACAGACCAATGCAATCAACATTCAGCATTGACAAATGCTTGTTTCATAAATGGGAGACCCAAAAGTGGGGTCCTTGTAGAACCCCTTTGGTAGGGGAGGCTCTATATTCAAAGGAGGTATTAAAAAAATTGAAGGAATGGAACTTAACAACACAGCACATGAGGTATACTACAAGGAAGGTTACTTATAAAAATATCTTGGCAAAAGAGGTAGATAAACTTCTTTGTTTTACTCTCCCAAGTAATATTTCAGCCTTAGAGGTCACATCTCAGCTCACAGAAGTTAGGGTTCCCCCCAAAATGTGGGACACACTGTGGTTGTGCTACCATGACCGACTCAATGTTAGAGGTAATCGCCACCATAAAGCGGCAGTAGATAGTGTGTGCCTGATGGACAGTTGTATAAATCAACTTGAAACCATGAGTCATTTACACTTTGAGTGTATATACATTGATAAAATATGGGACTCTTTGGCATTAGAATGGGAAATGCTACAACTGAGGAAAATTAATTATAATACCCTGATTTATGAAGCAATAGGGAGAGAGTGGAAGAAGTTCCATGAAGGGACATTTCGAGTGGTTATGGCAACAATTAAATGGGTCATATGGCAAGTCGGATGCCAATACATATTGCAACAAAAAAATATAGATGTGGCAGGGTTGACTGGGAGAATAACTACAAATGTGAAAGGAATTTACAAAAAGGAAAGCTTGACATTCCCTCTGCAGATGCATGAAGTCTGGTGGAAAGACTGGCCCACATGTATTAAAGGTTAAAGCATAGTAATGAGTAGAATATCCTACTAGAGACATGGTTGCACTTTATTTAAACGATTTTTGTTCCTTTCTATGTAAAGTATATAAGGCATGAAGTTAATGCAGGATTTCAAAAAGTGTAAATATGAGTGTAAAGTGTGTGCGCCTTTCTGTTTTTTCTTTCCCATTTCTTTTTCATTCTACTTTTTTCTGTCTCTCTTCATTTTCCCTCCTTTTTGTTTCAGCATTTAATCAAATGTTATGGTATGTTGTTAATACCTGTTTTATGAGGGGTTTGGGGGTTCAAGAGATTGTATACAGTTTGCAGGGTGTTTTCAGTTTCTTTTGTTCATGTTTCTATGATGTAATAAGTGTTTGTGTTGTAATATGGTTTCCTTTAGTGCTGAATAAAAATTCCCCCTGCTCTTTTCGAGAAGTGCCATGGGATCTTTAACATCCACCTGAACTACCACCAGAACAGGCAGATGGGACCTCAGTTTAACATCTCATTCGAAAGACGGAAATAATAAGATACAAATTGCATCTTATAAATTAACAAAATATATTATTGTTTCTTTATTAAATCAAAGTTTATTTAACACTGCCTGTAGCATAACAGCATGTGTCAGTGGCTCAGAGGGTAGTGCTCTGGAATGTGGGGGTCAGAGGACTGGAAGGTAGTGGATTCTGGCCCCACTCTAACTACTCTGGGTAATACCCATAACTGACACTATAGAGCAGTACAAGACGGTGCTGCACCATTGAGATGCCACACTTTGCATGAGATGTTAAACAGAGGTCCCTTCTGTACAGTGTCTGGTCACTGCCCAGGTAGAAGTTAAAGATCCCATGATACTTGCTCAAAAAGAGTAGGGGAATTTCTTCAGCATTATGGTCACCATTTCCCCTGTGAATAGGGAAGCTTGCATGAAAGGGGGAACTGGGGGGGGGGAGGAGGATGTTGAGGGAAGGGGGTGGACAGTGAGGGAGGCATACCACTCAAAAGATACTGAATGGTCTGCAGACTTCAGAAGTTTAGATAGACTGCAAGGCCTTTTTCTGCTGGCTGTTTTCGTATGTTCATATCAATAAAACAGGTTCATGTAACCCACCTCCAGAAGATAAGATTCAACAACAAAAAGCTCAGGCCAGAGCTGGTACAGCTGAAGCCAAGGTCACAGAGGAACACTGCACTGTCTGCCATGTCCAAGATGGCAGCCAGGGTTCCCTGTGCATGCACAACTTGCATATGTGCACTGAACCCTGGGGGCATGGTGGCACAGTCCACCACGTCCAAGATGGCCACCGTAGTTCTCTACACATTTACGACAACTCACACTTGCACACTGGACTCCAGAGGCCATCTTGTACATGGTGGACTCTGCTGCCATACCCTTGAGTTCAGTTCATATGCGCGCATCATTTCACATGTGCAGAAAACTCTAATGGCCATCTCAGACATGGCAGACAGTGTTGTGTTCCAGCAGCACTGAGGGACTAAATAGTGCAGTGAATGGGTAGTGATTGCCATTCACCTGCAGAATTTAAAAAGTCCATTTGATATCTGGTAAACTCCATTTTCTCTACTGTCATCGCAAAATGTCTGCAGGGCTACACCTACTGCAGCAGTAAAAAGGAGCACACACCCACCAGGATACATTTTAAATAACTTAGAATTTATTTGAGGCAGGAAAACATCCCAAAACATCAAAGCATCCCTACCTAGTGCCATGAGGCTTCATCAGGTAGTGGTGTTTAGTGCATTCAACAGTTTGATTTTATATTACAGTTCTTCAACAGGTAGCAAATTCATGTTTGCATACACCAGTTCTGTTGCAACTCAGAAAAGACCCATCCTTCTATTCGACCTTATTCCAAGATCGTCACTATCTCATAACTCAGTGGTTGCATAATGCTTCAGTGCATTTAAAATATTTTCCCCCACCATATGTTAAAAACATGTTGATTTACAAACATTAAAAAAACATTGCACATGGTCCTGATCAATGCTAATACATTTCTTTCTTTCTTTCTATTACTTTCATTTCCTCTATTGCAACTTTTGCCCAGAGAAAGCAATAACAAGTGCCAACTACAGCAGAAAAATTTAAGTGGAGAAACATGAAAACAGAAAAGATAGAACATAATAAAGACAAAGTAAAGAAAAGACAGGGTGCGAGGGGAGCAGCAAGGATGGGAATGAAGTGCAGTGACAGTAATATCATTTCACTAGAATTATAGGTGCTGCAAAAACCCATTTCAGTAGAATCATAGGGGTTGTAAAGCTCTTCCACCCACTAAACTCTGTATGTGAAACTGCTTGGAAAACCTTGTTCATGGGGTTACAAAGAAATTATAGAGGTTGCTATTGCAACCCCTGACTGCTCCTAAATGTCACCCCTGATCTTATGGCATTGCTTGCCTTACAACATCATTACCGTTTAGGTGTTCAAATATTGCAGCGAGGAGCAAAGATGCTAACCCATTTGGGAAAAGCTAGCCCCTTTTGTTTCTTGGTGTCCATATTCATTCATTTTCATTTATTCTTTGGTAACCAGGTAAGGCCAGCAGGGGCCTGTGTACTGTGCATTGTCACTTTACACAGCACTTACACAGCCTCTGTAGTCATACATGTATTGTGTACTGGACGCGTGTGAAATGCATGTATGAATACATACCTTATAAGACAGTACACAAATTAGCATGCTAGGCTGTACTAATAATGGTGCAATTGTCTGACTCAATATTGGCCTACAGTTACACAGAAAAGAATGCAGAAATTGGATCAAATAGCTTCTCCACTGGAGGGCATGCTGGGTTCCTCATGGTTTCTAAACTATTGAGGCCATCCAAGGTTGCGTGAATTGTACATGTATTGTCTTTCCTTTGTAATCTGCTGCCTTACAGTGTGACAGCCACCATGGCCCAGGACAGTTCACAAACTCCAATCTTGTTTTGTATATGCTGACTCAACCCTGTGATGTCTATGGACCCTTTTCTCTTACCTGCAATTCCCACTGCCAGTATGCATTTTAATGCATATTGTTGTTTATTTGTGCTTGTCTATTCTGCCAATAAACAGATTTTACAAAAAAATGTATTGAGCCCACATGGTGCACCAAAAACAGGGGAAGCCACAAGTAAGGGGGTGGGGTGATAATGTTACTTTATAAAGCATTGGTTAGACCGCATTTGGGGTAGTATATGCAGTTCTGACCACACACTACAACAAACTCTGGTCAGAGCCTCAGTGACTGCTACTGCAATACTATTAATGTAACGTGAATACACATCCTCCAAGCTTAGTGTGTTCCGATACTCAAGCATGTCTTTGCATTTTAGAGGGTAGAGACTGGGTATTTTGGAAAAATTGCAATTTTGAAAGTTTGTAGTTTAAATATTGAAAATTAGCAATGCTGAGTGAACACTGAAATACTGCAATGTTCAGTCATAACCTGGGCATTTTACCATATTTGTACACCAAATTTTCTGGATAGTCTTCTTATGACCACACCTCATGAACATGTATGGTAAAAATGTTCAAATTTCACCTGAAAGGTGATTCCACAAAGTGACTGCAAAATCTTATATCAGGCCAGATCTGCATAATTGCATTGCCATTGGTCATGAGGTGGTGTCCAAAAAAAGGCCATGTTGAAAATTTGAGGTCAAAATATGTAAAGATATGTCACATCTTCCATTAAAGGGGTGGGTGACTCACATTACCACCAGTTCTCACAGTCTACTTTTTTGCAATATCATGCTATGCAGTTCCCTTTCTCACGTCAATCTTTCTGAATGTAATTATCAGATTTTGCTGAGACACCAGTAAATGCATTCAGTAAGGACATGTGGAAAGCTACAGATACAGTCCATGACAGCCAGATGTAGTGTAGCAAAGATAGGTCTGTGTGGAGCACTGGGTCATGTGGTTTTTGTTAGTTCCCTTTTCTCCTTTGCCACAGGTTCCCCCCCCCCCCAATTATTCCTATCGTTGGGTGAGGGGGAAAGGGATGGTGCAAAGAAGCTGCCTGTGATGTGTTCAGAGGGTAAAAATCTTGCTAAAAAAACAGTGAAGCAGCAGTTAAAGAACATCTGCCATCACTGGGAAAACTTTAAAAAAAATTCCACAGAATCCAACTATTATTCAGATATTGCCTGCATTTATCTCCCCATTTTACTTTTACTTATTTAATTTCAATACAAGCAAAATCTTTGTCATTTGGTTTTAATTTGCACTGGCTACTTTTCCACAAGTGACTTAATAGCCCTCTACTGTGGCCTTATAATAAGTTCTACACCAACCAGTTGTGATGTCATGCAACATAATTATGATGTCACTTATATGCAAGCTGCCAGAGCAGATGAAAAGCAAGTGACAGAGATCCTGTTTCAATGCAAATTTCAACGGTAATAAAGTAGGAAAGGAAGATAAGTACCTATATATGACATAAAGGCTGTATTGTGTGAACCTACTGAATTTTAAAAAGGTGACCTTGTGGTAACAGAGGTTCTTTATTTTAGAGTTTTTGGACCGGGAAAGGCACACAGTGCTAAAGTTCATTTTAAAGTTCTTGTCCAGGTGCAAGGAGGTTATCTGACTTGCATGGGGTCATAAAGTATGCAAGTTGCGATTGTGGGATTCAATCCCAGGTCTACTAGGTTTTGAGATCTACAGCTGGGGCTCTAACTACTACTATACTGCTATATTTTAGCTGAGGATTTTTCTGGAGTCTTGAGTGCATTTGACTTAAGTGTATAGCCCATCTTAAAAGCACATTACATATTGTCTTTAGGGGCTGATCCAGGATTTTCTTTTTTGGTGGGGGGGGGGCAGATCATGCTAGGATGTTCACAGATCAGTTCTTCTGTCACCCTCTTATCCAAGAATCTAAGTTACTACAGGGTTTTCATATAATAATGCATGTTTTTGCAACTAATAATACACATCCTTTTTACACAAGAGTGTATTAATGAGCAGTCTTAGTGTACATTGTACACAGTTATTAACTGGCATACACTCCAGCAGCATATGACTCAAAAACATGAAAACACAGTGTCGTGTTGTGATGTGGTCTCTTATGGCATACAATCCATTAGCATATGACTCATATTATATAAAAACATGAAAACACAGTGTTGTGTTGTGATGTGGTCTCTCATGGCATATGACTCATATTATATAAAAACATGAAAGCACAGTGTTGTGTTGTGGTGTGGTCTCTTATGCCATACAATCCATTAGCATATGACTCATATTATACAAAAACATGAAAACACAGTGTTGTGTTGTGATGTGGTCTCTTATGGCATACAGTCCATTAACATATGACTCATATTATATAAAAACATGAAAACACTGTGTTGTGTTGTGATGTGGTCTCTTATGGCATACATCCATTAGCATATGACTCATATTATATAAAAACATGAAAACATGGTGTTGTGTTGTGATGTGGTCTCTTACGGCATACAATCCACTAGCATACAACTCATATTATAAAAAAAACATGAAAACACAGTGTTGTGTTGTGTTATGTTGTGTTGTGGTGTGGTCTCTTATTATGTTTCATATTTTATTTTTCATCTGCGATCTTAGCAATTAGTGGAAAGGAGGAAAGCTGCATGTTGTAGTTGGGTTTCATCAACCCAACTGTGTTCCTGAATCAGGGGTCAAAGTTAGACTCAATGATAGTGTACTGTAAGAAATAATACACTACGTAGGCATTGGAACTTCACTAGATCCGAAGAGCCTAGTTTATATCTGTGCGAGTAATGTTTTGACTACACCAGTGTGACATTTTCCTTTTTGTCTTTGTAATTCCAGATCAGACCTCCTTGATGACAATAACCCACAACTTGGGGGCTCACCACCCCAGCCTGAAGCTTAAAGCTAGCTAATTCTTTCAACTCCTAGAGCCAGGAGTTCTGTCCCTGGTCCTTTAATGGGGAACCCCCAATCTTCAGTTGAGCATCAGTATCAGTATCCATCCTCTACTGCTACACCCTCCCAACACATACTGATGCATGGTCTTGTGGAGTGGGGAAATTTCAGTTAATGCCCCTCCTATCCAGGGTTCAGGCTGTCTCCAAGAGGATGGGAACTTACTTTGTTAACGTCCCTCAGGGCTTGGAGGGGACTTGTTAAATTAAATCAGCTCTTTCTGTGCTTGCACCTTGGACTCACTAGGAGTGGGTATGTAAAAAAATGACACAGCCCATCCTGGGTTCAGCCCTGTGCCAATCAGGCATGTTAAATTTTTGTATCTCCTTCCTGGGCTCTGTCCCACTTGGAGTGAGCACATAAAGAAAATTAAAAAATCAGCCCCGCCTGGATTCAGTCCCACTCAAAGAGGATGGAAATGAAAAAATAAATCTCCAGTGCTCAAGAGAGGGCTTATTAATTTGAATTAGCCTTTTTTGGGCAAGCAACTTGGATCCACTAAGAGCAGGTATGGAAAAAAATAATACAGCCTTTCCTGAGCACAACCCTGCTCCAAGCAGGCAAGTTAAATATTTGCATGCCCTTCATGGACTCTGTCCCACTCGGAGCAGTCACATGCAAATCAACAGCCACTCCTGGGCTCAGTCTCACTCCAAGAGGACAGAAAAATGAAAATGAATGAATAAAACCTTTTTTAAACCTCCTCCAGTACTAAAAGGGGGATTATTAAAATGAGTTTGCTCTTTCTCGGGTTGAAGCTTGGACTCACTAGTAGCCATCAGGTAAAAACAAACAAAAAAAATCCCATCCTAGGCTTAGATCTGCTCTGAGTGGGCATGTTAAGTATTTGTATACACTTTCTAGGTGCAGTCCTGCTACAAGAGGGAAGGACATAATAAAATATACAATAATTTATTTATTTATTTATTTTATTTAGTTTTTGTTGACCGGGTAAGTGCACTAGACAAATCCTGCCTATTTTCAGGCACAACCCAGGGGAGGGGGATACAGATGAATGCCAAATGACCTTGAACCAGATTAAGCCGTTGGTGGTATTTTTAGTGAATGAGGGAAATTTGGCCAGGACACTGGGGAAATTCCCCTACTCGCAGTCTGAGTGTGGATTGCTATGGAGGAGGACGTGCAGACAGTGGCTCTGCAGAGGGAGCTTACTGAGCTTATGGTGCAGGTGCGGCCTGCTACGGAGCTTACCGAAGAGTCGTCTTCTGGAGAAATGTAGGCTTCTCAGCGTGCAGTCGGGAGTTGTGAGGAGGAGGATGTTTTGGTTACGGGAGTGGTGCTACAGGATGCCTTTGCCATTTCGGCTTCTTCGGGGATGGTGCTTGGTGGGGATTGCAGTCCCATTGTGATGCCAGAAGCACTATGGACTGCTGAGCAGTCAGAGCCCTCAGCTATCACGAGGGTAGCGTCAGTAGCAGAGGAAGTGGTGGAGTCGGTTGTGGAGGAGGGACGCACTGGCGGTGCAAGTATGGAGACAGTTTTTACTGCAGACTGGTCCGAGGATGTTGCGTTATCACAGGCTGGGTGGATTCAGCAACCAAATGGGAGATGGATTCTGGATCCTACCTGGCTGTCCTTTTCACCGAAGGAATCGGGTCCTCCCCGAAAGATTGTGAAGGAGGGTGAGTCGTCTTTGTTGGGAACTCAGTCTGAGTTGGGACAGCCTTCAGAAATACATGGGAGTTCTCACTCTGACAGTATTCTGGGGGCTGAGGCGGATATTCCATTGCGGCGTCCCTCTGTGCAGTTGCAAGAGGAGCATGAGACTAGGAAGGGTCCTCATTTTGCAGACCTCTTCAAACATAATAAATTGGAACAGGTTCCGAGAAGGAATGCGGTCCGTCTCCGTTATAGGGGTGGTTTACCTGAACACCCGGATCAGCTTTATGTGGCAAGAAAACTGTTACTGGACTCAATGCAATTTCTGCCTGTGGTTATTTATGCTTTGATTAATATTCGGGGGGAGGATACGTTTGATGTTAGCTTCAAACAGGTGGCTGGTTTGGATAAGTTCGCATAAATATGAAAGTTGTAAGTCCTTGCCCCTATGGCTACCTTTTCTGGGCTATTCCCATCACTAAACCTTTATTCAAAACTATTAACGTGATGTTTAGGAATGAGGGGGTTAATGTGGGGGATATTTTGTATTGGTTGGAACACAAATGCATGGTTCTGGGCCCTCCTGAGCCAATTCTAGATACTGAAGGGATTGGGACTGGGGCATGGCGCTTTAAAGTTAAATTACATGTGATAAATAATGAAGTCCTACATGTTCCAAATAGCTTTTTCTTAGGTAAAGACTGGGGAGTGTGTCTCTATCCGGGACAACCTAAAGCATGCTATCGGTGTGGTAGCCGACGGCATTTAAGCAGTGCATGTGACAAAGTTAAATGTGCACTATGTGGGGAATTTGATCATGATAGCGAGGTTTGTAGAAATGTGTTTCGATGTAATCTCTGTGAGGAGTCTGGCCATGCATATCATCAATGTCCTTGGGCTGGCCAGGATAGACAGGGGGGTTTGAATAAAGAAGAATTGATATCCCAGGCTCAGGGTAGAGGTCAGTCTCATCTGGCCCCTCCTCAGAGTAGGGAGAATACTCCTACTGCTGGTAGAGGTCAGGCAATGGTCCCTAAAGTCCCAGTTGCAAACCACTGTGAAGTGGAAAATACTGGGGATCAATCTGTAATTTTGGTTCCACAACAGACTTCAGATCTCCCCCCCTTCACAAAGTTCAGAGCCCTCTGTTTTACATCCTCCTGTAGAGGATCCTGTGGTGGTGCCTGTTTCAGACATTCCTTTCCAAACTCCTTGGAGGGTTACACGAGCTAGCAGTCGCACGTTGGCGATGGGAGGGGTCTGCCTTATTCAGAATTACTTTTCAGCATTATCTGACCTCGAGGGTGAGGTAGGCACTGAGCTGCTGAAATCTGATGAGACTTCTAGCATGGAAATTGAGGATGATGGGGGTACAGAGTTGTTGGAGGGGAAAAGGAAAAAGGGTAGAAAGCGAAAACAAGATAAACCCTGAATTAATAACCTTTGGTTTTTATGGCCTGTTTGAACATTGTATCTCTTAATTGCTGTAGCATAAAGAGCTACAGGAGACGCTTAATTTGCCTGCAGCAGTGTAAGGATTTCAATGTCGATGTCATCTTTCTACAAGAGATGCATTTGTTTTCTCTGCTTGAGGTGACTCAAGTTAAAAAACTCTGGTGGGATGGCACTTCCTTTTGGTCATTTGGGGAAGATGCTGAGGATGGGGTGGGCATTCTGTTTTCGCACCCTTCTGTTAGCGTCACACGGTTGGTAGATGTTCAGCCTGGCCGAGTGTTACTTTTGGACTGCTTATTGCACGGATTTAGTTTCAGACTGATTAATACCTATGCTCCTCAAACAAAGACATCTCGTATTGCTTTATTTAACCAACTAAAACCTTATTTATTCACCTCTAAACATGTGGTTTGGGGGGGATATGAATTGTAGTTTGGATATTCGAATTAAAATGATATTCAGCAAAACGACTGTGATGCTCATGCTCTTTCACAGACAGTAGAGGTGGCTAAGCTGAAAGATGCTTTCAGAGGATTACATACCTCTACTGGCTTTACTTATAGAAGGGCTTCTTTTCAAACTAGAATTGATTACCTTTTTCTTTCTCAATATTTAGTCCCTTTGGTTTGTTCAGTACTGCCTTGCGATTTTTCGGACCATAGGGTATTATATGGTAAACTCAGTTTACATCCAATTCCTGCTTTTTTTCCTGAATTTTGCCAGTAGATGGATGTTGAATTCCCTCTTATTGTCTGAGGCAGTTTTTTTGGCCCAGCTGAAGGATTTTATGATCCTTAGGAAATCGGTGGCTGTGTTTTTTTCTGATTGGATTACATGGTGGACAGACACCAAGTTAGCACTAAAGGATTTTTTTTGCTTATGGTAAATGGAAATGTTCTTGAATACTTACAATATTTAGATTTCAGGAATCAATATTATAAATTACAGTCACATCGGTCTAGGATTTGGAGGTTCAGTCTCAGATGAAGTTGCTAAGCAAAATATGCTTCAGTATCAATACCAGAGGGCTGCTTAAGCTTCATGCTGGACTGAAGTTTGGTACCCATCAGCAACCCTTTCAGGACCCGTACATGGCATGTAAACATAAGATCAAGAAGAGGCTTATGACAGGGCTTCGGGATTCCTTTGGACGTTTGAAAACTTCTTTAGCAGAAATGCTGGCGGTTGCTGAAAGTCAGGTTTCCTCACAGTTTGGTGTGGAATTTATTCCGACTGCGTCTTGGGATGATGTTTTGCATTTTCCAGTCCCTGCTATTTCCCAAGCAGATGCTGATCTATTACAGGGGCCCATTACCCCACTGGAGGTGCAGGCAGTCATTGGCTCACTCCGTACTGGGGTTTCACCAGGTGTAGATGGACTAACGAATGAATTTTATAAAGTTTTTCTGGAGGATATGTGTGTCATATTGACAGCTGTCTATAATGATATTCTTCATTTTGGTTTCAGTGATTCGAAGTTTAATTTGGCCATTTTAACATTTATTTTTAAAACCGGTGATGCCTCGGATTTTGGTAATTGGAGGCCAATTAGTCTCCACAATACTTATTACAAGATTCTTTCTACCATATTGTGTAAACGGCTTCAAGTGGTAGCACAAGGGGTGCTTCATCCGGCACAGACGTGTTCTATCCATCACCGTTCGATTCAACAGAATTTAAAACTCCTGAGGGATGTGTGTGAATTTGGATCTCAAAAAAAGTTATCAGGTTTTATTTTGGCTCTGGATCAAGCAAAAGCTTTTGATTCCATGTCCCATGCTTTTCTTTTTCAAGTATTAAGTAGATATGGGTTCCTGAGGGCCTTTATCCAGTTTCTTAACACTTTATACACCCAGGCCGGCTCTTGCCCACTTATTAATTATTTAGGTTCAGAACTTCTGTTGAAGCGCGGGGTTCGGCAGGGTTGTCCTGTCAGCCTTTTATTGTTTGCTTTTGTATTGGACCCCCTTTTACGGGAGATTGAAAATAACAGGTCAATTCAGGGTTTATCCCTTTCACTTACTTTACGTGCTCAAAAAAAAAATTTCTGCATATGCAGATGATATATGTTTATTGGTGGTAGATGTCCCTTCTGGATTAGAGGCACTACAAGTGGTTACCCATTTCTCGGCCTTAAATGGCACTAAGCTAAATTATGGTAAATGTAAATGTTTGGCAATTGGAGATGCTCCAGGTCTTCATGATGTTGTGGGTATTTTAGTCTCTGATTCCCTTACCATTTTAGGTCTCCTTTTTGGAAAAGGGGATTTAGCCTTTTTTAATTGGGAGAAGTGTCTTTGTTACAGGAGAACGGAAAGTACAACAATGGAAATCCTGGGGATTCTCAAAAAAGAAGCGGGTGTTAATTATTAAGAAATATTTATTACCCATTTTTTTACATGTATGTTCAGTTTTTCCGGTGCCAATTTCTTTAGAAACAAGATTATATAGTTGTTTTTTTGAAATGGTGTGGGTTTTTTTGAAATGGTGTGGGGTAGTCGATTGAACCCGATTAAACGTGCTTTTACTTATTTGAAGCTGAATCAAGGGGGATTAGGGATGATAAACCCTATCGTCTTTTATCACTCCTTTTTCATGATTGCTTCTTTTCAAAAAGAGGTCAAGCATCAGGATCATCCATGGTCGGCGTGGACTCAGTTGTTATTTTCTTCTTTTTTCTCCCATTGGGAAGGTGGGGGTGTTCCTAAAAAGAATATGGCGACTGCAGCGCCTTCCTATGTGGACTCAGCAGCTAGGAAACTGCGGGAATGGAAATTGGGTAAGGCACAATTACATGAGGTTCCTAGAAAATAATTTTATTTGGAAATTATGAGGAATTATTTCTATGTTCAAGTGGATTTCCCTTTTTGTACCCCTACTAAACTGTCACAGGCCCTTCGTCTCTTAATGGACCATAGGGTACCTCCTAATATGTGGGATGTACAATGGCTTTGTTGTCATGGGAAGCTGGGCATCTGGGGTAACTTAAAACATAAACCGATTACAGACAGAGTGTGTCTTAGACCAGGCTGTGTTGCACAGATTGAAACATTAGAACATTTCCTTTTACTCTGTCCCTATGTTACTTCCTTTTGGTCGGACTTGGCCATTCGGTGGGGCTGGAGTGTGTTAAGACACATTACCTATCAGAGCTTGATTTTGGGGGACTATTCAGGTTTTCTAAGGAGGTATCATCCAAGTACATTGAATGTGATTTTTGCATGTATTAAATATCATTTATGGCAAGCCAGATGTCAGTTCTCCTTGCAACACACCCTTCTTCCTAATAGTGTTATTCTTAACCATATAGAACTAGCGTTGGGAAAGCAAAAGAGTTTTGAACATCGAACCTTGGATAATCAAGTTTTTCTTAGTTTTTGGAAAAATATTATTTGGCTTTTATGAATGCTGTAAAGTATTTTCTTCCTGACTGTATCACAGTTCTTCAAGAGTTATGATTTCTGTTCATGAATTATGTTGTTCCTGTTTTTTTCCTACTGTTTTTTCTGTTGTCTTCTTTATTGATGTATGGTTTATTTTCAAAAAAAAAATTCCTCTACTCTTTTTTGATAAGTGCCATGGGATCTTTAGCATCCACCAGAACTACCACCAATCCAGGCAGATGGGACCTCGGTTTAACGTTTCATCCGAAAGACGGCATCTCAGAAGTGCAGCACCCCTCTCATGCTTCACTGAAGTGTCCGTACTAGGATATTAACCCAAGTGCCAGATGTGGAAACTGAACCCACAGCCCTCTGATCTCCCGGCCTCAGAGGCAAGGGTGCTACCTACTTAGCCACTGACATGGATAATACATGGGTGGTGTGTTTAACAAGATTTTACACACACCCCAAGGTGTTGGATGCTACATAAACTCTTGAGACTGTAGCTTGAGGGGTTTATTTAAGCATCAAACACCAAGGGGTGTGTGTAAAATCTCAAGTTAACAACACACTACAACCCTGGCTTTTCCTTTATATCATTGCTGGGGAATGTTTTTTCACCAGCAATTGTATAAAATAAAAACACATATCTCTGCTGCTGCTTCCTGCTCTGATTTCAGCACTGTCTGTGGTTGGAAGCACCTGCACTGCGTGCCTGCCTACACGTTACAATATAACTCCAAACCACTAGCATCAAAAAAATCAAAGGGCTAAGAGAATCACTTACTCGTTCCTCCCACCTGACTCTTTCTTTTTGGTAGCATTATTTGGCAACTCACCACCGACTCTGAGTGGTGGTGATGAGCATCTGAGAATGCTGGCTGATGGTGAAGTGGGACTGAATGGCAGTTAGCACATGAGCACAAGGGGAACCAGGTGCATGTTCACTGTTACAACCCGTAGGTTATAATGGTAAATTATAATCCAGTTTTCCTTAGGGGAAAAAACGGTCCCCAGTTATTATAAAATGTTAATACCCATTCAAGGCTGGGACACATTCAGTGCTGTCACCCCCTCCCCCGCACTGATACAAGGTGGGGTGGCATAGGGACATTTCAGTTGATGCCCCTATCTAAGAGGATGGGAAATTAAACAATTTGTTAAAGATCAAATGAAAAGGTTTTACAGATTGTCAATGAAAACTTGAAGTCACATCCCTGTCTCATGACTAGCGTTTCCTGAAAATATCATGCTGTTAGGTTTTGTGTTTTTCTTTAAATCAGCATCTGTTAATGTGCTCTGCAGTAACTGAAAACAGTGAAGAAACAGTGAAGATTTGTCTGTCTCTATCAGTGAGTGATGACATCATTCCTGTCCAGCCTATTGCTGCTGCAATTGAGTCCCTAATTGCCTAAATAAGCTGTTGCACTTTCCAGTCAAAGCAATCTGTAGAGCTAATTGTCTTTACTCTAAGTTTGTTACTAACCCATCTGGTTTGTGTTTAGATAGATTAGTTTACAATCTATCATTCTGTTCTCATACTGAGTTGGTCATTTGTGTTTCAGTGGTGCACTGAAGGGGTATAAATGACCGCAAGAAATTACCTGTCTGTATCACAGCAGTTAGTACTATCACATCAAAACACTGCATTGTTTTCTGGCAATATAACACAGGATTGTTTAATGGATATAAAATACATTTAAAGTCTGTTAAGTCATAGAAGTAGTGTGTCTTTGATGTAGCCTTCATGAGTATGTTCATGTGAGAACAATATTGTTGATATGTCAGATTGACAAACAGGTGTCTGCCACACTCTGCTATTTCAGGAACATGTACTGTATGAACTCACAAAATTCAGTTCTTTGAGGGATTCTGTGTGAAAATACAACATGTATGTGTGTAACTAGAAATACTATATGGCACACTGATGCCCCTGTCTCTGGCACCTCAGCTGAGGCTGCTGAACTCTGCTACCCTCTGCCCCCCACAGGCATGGCCAATGCCCCCAGTTCCAGTCTCCACAGACAGGCTAAGCCCTAGAGTCCCAAGGCCCCTGACTTCACAGATGGGGCTGCTGTGCCATGCTGTCAAGGCTACCAAAGTGGGTCTTTTGCTGCACCCTGCTCACAGTCAGGGCTGCTGTACCCTGATGCCACCCTTTGTCCTGCCACATGGTCGAGGCATCTTCACCATGATGTCCTCTGTCTCTGCCACCACATCCAAGGCTGCTGCACCCTGCAACCCTGTCAACACAGTCAATGCTGCCATGGCCTGTTGTGCCGTAGAGTCTCTTCCCTCCACAGTTAGGGCTGCTGCACCTTGCCACCCTCTGTCCCCACCCTATGACACAAGATGAAATTGTTTTTTCATTTCGGCTTTCAAGCAGCTTGGGTAGTGTACCAAAGGATCAGACTCTGGTGGCAGGGAGCAGCATGATGCAACATCCCTAACTGTGGAAGCAAGAGGCTCTATAATGCAACAGGACACAGTGGTGGCAGGGGGCAGAGAACAGCATGGTGCAGAAGCCTTGACTGTGGGGAAGGACACCGTGAGGCATCAGGGTACAGCAGCCCTGACTGTGAGACAAGGTGCATATGTTGCAGCAACCCTGCCCATTTGGGGCAGTGGAAGTTGGTAGCAGGGTGCATCAAAAGTCCCACATTTTTGGTGGTCGGGGGCAGCATTGTGCAGCAGCCCCAACTGTGGAGACAGAGGCCCTGAGAATCTAAGGCTTAGCAGAGCACAGCAGTCCTGTCAGTGGAGACTGGAACAGGGGGCATTGGCCATGCCTGTGAGGGGGGGCAGAGGGAAGCAGGGTACAGCAGCCTCAACTGAGGAGCAGGAGACAGGGGCATCAGGATGACATATAGTATTTCTACTTACACACATACATGATGTATTTTCACACAGAATCCCTCAGAGAGCTGAATTTTGTGAGTTCATACAGTACATGTTCCTGAAATAGCAGAGTGTGGCAGATACCTGTTTGTCAATCTGACATATCAACAATATTGATCTCACATGAACATATTCATGAAGGCTACATCAAAGACACATTACTTCTTTGACTCAACAAACTTTAGCTTTATTTTATATCTATTAAACAATCCTGTGTTATATTGCCAGACTACAACGCAGGGTTTTGATGTGATAGTACTGACTTATGTGATACAGACAGGTAATTTCTCACACACAGTCATTTGTATCACTTCGGTGCACCACTGAAACACAAATGAGCAACTCTTTATGAGAACATTTTGATAGATTGTAAACTAATCGATCTAAACACAAACCAGAGGGGTTAGTAACACACTTGCAGTAAAGACAATTAGCCCTACAGATTGCTTTGACTAGGAAGTGTAATAGCTTCTTTGGGTAATTAGGGACTTACATGCAGCAGCAACAGGCTGGACAAGAATGTCATCACTCACTGATAGGGACAGACAAATCTTCATTGTTTTCAGTTACTGCAGAGCACATTAACAGTTGCTGATTTAAAGAAAACTACAAAACCAAACAGCATGATATTTTCAGGAAACACTAGTCATGACACAGGGACTTGACCTCAAGTTTTCATTGACAATCTGTAGAACTTTTTCATTTGATCTTTAAAGCCCCTCAGTGCTTGGATGGGGGTTTATTAAATTATATTAGCCTTTTCTGGGTTGTACGTTGGACCTGCTATGACTGGATATGTATAAGATCAGTGAGTACTCCCAAATGAAATAATCCACCAATATAGTAATTGAAAAAAGGCTGAAATGACCTCAAAATTGCATGACCTCGTTAAGGAAAAAAATCCAGACGCAAAGCACATTTTCAAATACCGTCTTTGAAAACTGCCAGACACAGCTCAAACATTTAACTCAATAAGATTCTTGTCCGAATGTATCAAAACGTAGAGAACACATTCAGAATGTGCAAATGGTGCACATGTATTGATGTCAACATGCAAAATAAAGATGCTTATTTACAGAGCACGTATAACTTGATCATGTAAAATTATTTCAGGATTTCCTAACACTCCAACAGTTTCTTTTGTACAGGCAGCAGGAATTCAGTTCTAACGTGCTTTACACAGTGCAGTTATAAGGTGCTAATTGAAATATGCAAAACAATGTAATCCTGCTAATCTGAGAGTCTGTGAAGCTGCCAAAAAATATAGGTAAACTGGATGAATTCAATATTATCCCATTAGCAGCAAGTGCAATCAGCAACATTAAGTAGATGAAAAATGGACTTTGGATTGTCAAACTGAGAATGTATGGCTAGCTGGGTTAAAAAACATTTATGGCATTTGGTGCAGTATTGCTGAGAGATTGAGTTAAACTCACAGCAGTCTGGTTGAAACTTTTATTTCTGACTGATAAGGAAGTTTTGGGTAATTTCTCTCAGTGGTTACTCTGCAGTTGTGTCAGAGATAAGTGTCTTTTCTCAAATTACACAGAAACCTGTGGCATAGAGCATTTAACAATTCTCAGCTTGACAATAAATTATCAATTTTTCATCTACTTAACGTGGCTGATTGCATTTGCTGTTAATGGGACCATGTTGAAGTCCTTCAGTTTATCTACTATTATTTCATCAGTTTCACAGACTGTCAGATTAGCAGGATTACATGGTTTTGCAAGTTTCATTTAGAAATACTGTATAGAAATGCAGATTTTGATGGCAGTTAAGGACTGCCTGGCCCACCTAGTCTGCCCATTTCCATACCTACTTCACTCCTGATCCTAAATAATTAGCAACTTATCCTCTCTTTCCTACCAGTAGGGTTGCCTTCTATCTATGCCATGCATTCTTGAACTCACCAATAATTTTATTCTGTATGACCTCCACTGGAAGGCTGTTCCATGCATCCACCACCCTTTCTGTGAAAAAAATACTTCCTCACATTTCCCCTGAGTCTCCCCCCTCTAGCCTCATATTGTGACCCCTTGTTGTTGCACACCTCTTTTTTAGAAATATGCCACCCTCTTGGACCTTGTCGATTCCCCTGAGGTACTTGGATGTCTCCATCATATCTCCCCCCCCCTTCCTTCTTTCCTCCATTGTATACATATTGAGATATTTCAGTCTTTCCTCATATGCTTTCTGGTGCAATCCTTTCATCATTTTTGTTGCCCTTCTCTGGACTGCCTCTATTCTGTCAATGTCCTTCCAGAGATGCGATCTCCAGATCTGAACACAGTATTCCAGATGTGACCTAACCAATTGTCTGTACAGTGGCATCACCACCTCCTGTTTTCTACTTGTGATACCGAGATGCACTACCAGCTCTGATTGAGTCTGGATTATGAGGATTGCTACACATTCTCTGCCTCGAGGAGGAAGACAGAGAAGCAGAGAAACTTTGTGAGTTTTACTATATAACAGGTATGCCACCATTGCCTGTGGGCACGTTTCCTTTTCAGATCTTCTCATTGTAGTCCTTTTAGCTGGTTTAGCCATGTTCTTGTGCGATTTTGTCTTGCTTTAGGAGGAAGGCCCACACTTGGTGGTGCAGGGGTTCCCCCTCCCCCCAAAGTGGAGTGGGACAGCAGCAGTTGCGAAAGGGTCATTCTAAATGGCCAAAAACAAAGAGACACAAAGGAGCTAAACCTTTGGATATGATTTACAGTAAGTACTTCACTCCAGGTAGAAGGTCACCTGGGGGCCAGTGACCATCACATGATATGGTTCAATTTGGCTACTACATCTAAATCATCCCATTCCAAGGCAAAAATATGGGACTTCAGAGGAGCTGACTTTGATAAGATGGCCAGCAGAGTTAAGCTAGCCCTGTCAAAAAGAAACACAGGTGAGGGGGTACAGGCAAAGTGGGCAAGCATTATGATGTAATACTTGAAGCAACATCCCATTGTGTTAGACAGAAAAGGAAGTGCAAAGAAGAAGGAAATCACTTTGGTTCTCAAATACAGTAGCAGAAAAGGTCAGAGCCAAAAGGCTGGCCTTCAGGAAATATAAGGGAACACAGCGGGATGAAGATAGGGAGGCATACCAAACTGCCCTAAGGGAAGCAGGGAAGGCAGTAAGGCAGTAAGTCCCAAACTGAGGAAACACTAGCATGAACAGTAAAAGAAGGTGACAAGATTTTCTATAGATACATTAGTGAAAGGACAAAGTCCAGAGGGGGTATTGCTAAGCTTAATGGAGAAAAGGGAGCATGTGAGAAGGAGAACCCTGTAAAGGCATTTATCCTAAATAGATACTTTTGCTCAGTATTTACTGAAGAGAAGGTAGGGCAGGGCCCACAGCTCAGCATCATGGACACAGGGGGGAAGAAGGTGAGCACTACTCCCTTCACAAAAGAAAGGGTCCTACAAGAGCTTGCTAAGCTCAGGGTGGATAAGGCAATGGGACCTGATGGCATACATCCCAGGGTACTTAAGAAGCTAAAGATGGAACTAGCAGAGCCATTAGCAGAACTGTTTAGTGAGTCTCTGAGCACAGGAGAGGTCCCAGAAGACTGGAGAAGGGCTCATGTGATCCCGGTCCACAAGAGTGGTAGCAGGGAGGAGGCGGGAACTACAGACCAGTCAGTCTTACCTCAGTAGTGGGCAAGATTATGGAGGCACTCCTTAAGGAAAGGATAGTGCAACACCTGGAATCCATAGGGCACAGGATCCAAGACAGCATGGGTTTTCAAAGGAAAGTCCTGTCAAACTAATCTCATAGATTCCTTTGACTGGGTAACCAGAGTGGTGGACCAAGGGGGAGCAGTTGATGTCACCTACCTTGACTTCAGCAAAGCTTTTGACACTGTTCCACATAGAAGATTGATAAATAAGCTGGGTAGGCTCGGGGTGGGTCAGAAGTTGGTCAACTGGGTGGCAAACTGGTTGACGGGCAGAAAACAGAGAGTGGTGATAAATGGTATACAGTCAGAAGAGATGCAAGTCACAAGTGGGGTACCTCAGGGATCAGTCCTGGGGCCAGTCCTCTTCAACATCTTCATTAGTGACCTTGCAGATGGACTAGAAGGTAAGGCTTGTCTGTTTGCAGATGACACCAAGATCTGCAACAGAGTAGATGATCCAGATGGGGTAGGCAGAATGAGAAGAGATCTGGATAAACTAGCAAAATGGTCAGAAGAGTGGCAACTGGGATTTAATGCAAAAGTGCAAAATCATGCACATAGGAAGAGAAACCCTGAAGCCACCTATAGGCTGGGAGGAGTTGCTAGCAGTCACAAAGGAAGAAAGAGACTTGGGCATCATCATCACTGATGACCTGAAATCATCCAAACAGACCTCTAAAGCAGTAGATAAGGCTGGGGGTGTTAGGGTGTATTAGTAGGAGTATCACAAGTCGTAAGAGGGAGGTAATAATCCCTCTTTACAAGACACTGGTTAGGCCCCATCTGAGTACTGCATGCAGTATTGAGGCCACACCTTCATAAGGACATTAACAAATTGAGGCAGTCCAGAGAAGGGCAACCAAAATGGTGCAGGGACTGCATCAGAAGACATATGAGGACAGATTAACAGAGCTCAATATGTATACCCTTAAGCAAAGGAGGAGAGGTGATATGATCAAGCATTCAAATACCTTAAGGGCACTAACAAGGTGAAAGAGTCTAACATGTTTAAATATAAGAAAATAGCAGGACAAGAGGACACAGCATGAGACTAGAGGGGGCTGATTAAGGGGAATGTGAGAAATTCTTTTTCACAGAAAGGGTGGTGGATGCATGGAATGGCTTACCACAAGAAGTGGTGGCTATGAATACAGTGCAGGGCTTCAAACAGGCATGGGATAGGCATAAAAGAGCAATACAAATGACTATGAATAGATAGACCACTGACAGAGCAAAGGCCGATGGCACATTTATAAGGTAGAAAAAGAAATGGGCAGACTGGATGGGCCTTGCGGTCCTTATCTGCTATCAATTTCATTTTACTCCCTGACGTCTTCAAGACTTGTATTTTTAATCTTTGTGGTTTCTCTGTTTTTAGAAGAGTTTTAAATTTTCAGGTGGTCTGTTCTAGCTTGAGAGGAGTTAGAGTGAAGCTCTGTAAACATTTCCCTGCCTTTTACTTTTAAAAATGTATACACAAGTCTATTTTTGAACATTCTCATAATTTAAAAGAGTTTTCAAAGGATGTGAATTGTATTACATTTTTTTTAACATAACGAATCCATTTTTGAATATCTTGAACATAGCTAAACCTATAAATATTTAATTATTTTTGCTTTATAAATATACACTTCTATATTCTTTAAATAGCTATTAGCATATATAAATTGATGTAGGCAAATGAGTCCAGTTTGGACTACAAAACTGCGTATGCGTGGCACTTTTTTCAGAGAAGGCCTAGCCATCACAGGGAGAAGACACCTTAGAAAATGCTACATAAAATGTTGAAGAACTGCTGACTAGTTTACCACAACTAGGTCAGATTTTACTGGGTTTCTCTTAGTTATCAGAGAGCAAATAAAAAGTTAAGTTTGGAATCAGTGATCTGGTTAATCGAGTAACTGACCAACCAAACCTGTCGCAATAGTGGTTGTTTGTAGAAATAATGAGAGTGGGGTAGTTAAATGTGCGTGTGAGCTCTCCTCCTCATGGAAAGTGTACTCAGTAGGCCTAATATACGTTAAGTTATACATGTTTTTGTGTTTCTTTAAAAACCCATTTGTAAGAAACAGTAGGCCTGAGTGCATCATGGCATGGTCCCCTGACTAGAACAATATCTAACACCATTTGACCTGTTGTCTTCACTTAATGAAATATATCTTTTGGGCCTCAAGTAAGTAAGGCATTATGCTCCCAAATCTAATCTAAAATTAAAAAATTCCAAAGGGTATAAATTACGGTACTTGATTTGGAATATTTTACATGACAGAACATAATAAAAGTATATGTCCACACACTAAGGGCTCAAATTTCAAGCAGTTTCCCTTAAGCGTGAAGCTTGGAAGAAGACAATATTGTACCATTATAGGAGAGTATTAGTTTTGTCTAGCCAACAGTCAAAGATAATTTGTCACATATATTTAAGGAACTGTTAAAACTCTGGCATACCTCAGATTTATTTTAAGCACAGATACTGTATAAACAAGACAATAATTTTACAAGAGAATTATTTTAGGCTTAATTTGACTGATTTATTTTTTTAACAGTGGAAAATGTCCACAGAATCTCTGTGGAGACTGTATCGGTGTTGGGCCTACACCTTGGGACCTATGATAGTAAACAACAGAGGCATCAGCTGGGTTGCTCTGTTTTGAGAATAGCTAAAGAACTTTCTATCAAGATAAGTACAATTACTTTGGATTTATTTATCTACAACAATGATCCCAATTGATTTCCTCAGTCTGGATCGGTTCTACTATATGAAAGACGTGTACTGGTTTAAGTTTATGCAGAGACTTTTTTTGGTTCAGTATATTCAGAAGTGACTTTAGCCTTTACATTCTTCAATCTTAAGAAGGCTCTCAGAACATCGGAACTATATTAGCTCATTTGTGATCAGTAGAACACAGGACTTTTTCTCTTTTGTATCGGTGCATACTATATTGTACATTGGTCATTTATGGTTAATGCATGTTGGTTATAGACTGCTATACTTACCATATTTTATTTATTTAGTTTTTGTTGACCGGGTAGGTGCACTAGACAGAATCTGCCTATTTTCAGGCACAACATGGGGAAGGGGGATACAGATGAATGCCAACTGACTTTGAACCAGATTAAGTTGTTGGTACTATTTTTAGTGAATGAGAGGAAATTTGGCCAGGGCACCAGGGAAATTCTCCTTCTCTGTCAGTAGGGGGAACTGCTGGCCATCTGTCCAAGATGGCCACTTTGGTGTGTTCTGCAGGAGAGGTGGATGTCAGAGAGACAGAGGAGCAAACCTCCTCTTCTGTCCCTGTAAAACCACAGGCTAATAATGGAAATGAAGATATGGAAATTGTTGAAGTACCTGAGGAGTTTTTTGATACTGATATGGACTATTCCCAACCAGATACCTCTACAAAAAGGTTGAAAAGGTACTACTTGTTCCTAAAATTGCTGAGCATACTGCTGAGAAAAGTGTTGATTTGTTGGAAAAGGAGCTTTTATTGGAATTGTTATCCATAGAAGAAGAGCACTGTAAATTGCAAACAGAAGCTCTGAAAGCTGAAATTGCTGCTTTGCGAACCATGCCCTTGACAGTGTAGACAGATGAGTCACAGGCCGATAAACAGCTAAGCCCTGAAGCAATATCATCAAAGGCTACAGAAGAGACAGTAGCCTGTCAAAATAAAGTAGCGGCTGGCATTATTGAAAATCCAAGTGCTGTGTGCCCAAAACCACATGATTCAAGCAAACAAGAACCGATGAAAGGAAATAAAAAAAGACTCAGCCTACAGCATTCATCGAGATCCTTTAGAAATGCTTCAAATCCCGACTCAAACTTAACGCCGCATAATGCAACTAAAACTGATTCCGCTACTAAAGTAATACTGGACCAAGGGGTTCAGCAGCCAAGAAATCAGAGTTCAAGTGGAGAAATGGGTCTTACCCAGCAAAAATCTGGAAATCAACCGTCCCAGGCAACACAAGATTTAGGAGAATGGTCTCCTGCTTGAGCATTAGTTGTGTGGGTTGGCTCTAAGCAGAAAATGGACAATGGATTCTGGATCCAGAGGACAGTAAAGTGCAGTGGTTTAACACAACCGTAAGTCCTCCTAAATCTTTACACATAGATTCAGAAGGGGTACTAACAATTAAAAAATGTTTGTAAGTGGCAAATTCAAAGGCTACCCCTGTTTCCTCGGATAAACTTTTGGGCCCCAACATAGAGAAAGAACAAAGTGAATGCATGGTGAACTATGGGGTTAATGTAGTTCCAAGCACGTCTGCAAACAATATCACCAGAATGGGACCAGCAGAATCCATCTTGCAAGATCCCAAACAGGGACCATGGTTAAATCCAATGTTTAAATTAACTGACTTGTTTCAAAACAAAGGGGAGCCAGCCCTTCGAAACAAATGCAGTAAGACTGATTTATTTATTTATTTATTTTTCCCATTCACTTTTTATTAAGTTTAAAATTTAATACAGAGACTGTATAGAAAGTACAATACATGGTGTACAAATAATTGTAGTTTAACAATCACATAAAAGAAATCACAGCCAAGAAAATGAGTCTCTGTAAACCCTCCTCTCCCTCCCCCCTAATATCCCTCCCCCTCCCTTAAAGAAGTCCCCCCACACAAGGTGCTATACTATAATCCAACTGACATGGGATCTATCACTTACATAATTATGAATAAGCAATTGTCAACGGGGACCAGATTTTCTCAAAAGAGGCAATTGATTGTGAAGAATTGCTATCATTCTCTATCCTGAGGCTGGCAAACAGTTCAGATAGCCATTCGAATAAGTGATTCTAATGGAGTCCTTCCAGTGTTTAAGAACTAATCTTTTCACAGTTATTGAAATCAATGACATGTGATATTTCCTCAATTTAACCGGAAATCCGACATGACTCCTAGTAGACAGACCTCTGGGCAGAACATCTCATCTAGACCTAACAGTGAGTTGGCCTTATCTCTTATATCATTCCACAATGGGGCGATTTTTGGACAATACCAAAAAATATGGAGCAGATCACCCACCCCTAGACCACATCTAAAACACTTAGGCTCTTGCATCACCTTTAAATCAGTTAATTTTTGAGAGAGTAGTAAATATTATGTAATATTTTAAATTGGGTCAATTTAAGACCATCTTGCCTCGTGAACTTGTGACAGTTTCTCCAAATCTGTGGCCAGTCCAGATTAACATTGGGGAAAGCCCTAGCCCAATAAGACGAAGGAACTAGGCTATCAGTGAATGCCCATTGAAACAGCACCTGGTAAATTCTCGAGACGGTGTGGGGAGTTCCAATCAAAGGTTGTATGTCCTCCCAAAAGGCCATACGGGGTGGGGTAGTCCAATTTGACCCTATTTTCTAGACTAAAAGGTGACGCAATTGATAAACCCTGAAACAATCTTTTGTGGATAAATTAAATTTGTTGAGTATTTGAAGCGTTGTGTTTGGTTTTCCATCCGCATCCAGGTATCCCATAACGTACAATCCCCCAGCTTAGGTAACCAATTTTGAGTGATAGTTTTATTCCCAATCAGCCAATGGGGGTTGCCCAAGATTGGCTGAGACCCATCTTTGACATGTTCGTATTTCAAAAAGTTACAGAGTTGGTTATGAATCCTTAAAGAAACTCCAATAGGTGAGTTTTTTAAGGAAGGAAGCAGTTTGGGGGTAATGTAAAACAAAGCTTCTGGATTGAGACCCAAGCTCTTAATTAAACTAACCTCCAAGTTAACCCAAAGCGGAACATATTCCTTGCTGTGGGAAGGAGTAGGTGAAAAGACCCATCTACCATATTTATTTATGTGTGCCGCCCAGAAGTAAAGAGCAAAATGTGGTAACTTCAACCCACCCTGCGCCTTGGGTGCCACTAATTTGGCATATGACATCCTCGCTTTCCTGAAATTCCAGATGAAATCAGCTATCATCTTATGGAGTCTGTTAAACCAAGCCAAAGGGAGCCAAATGTTGAGCATACATAAAGGATAGAAAAGCCTGGGAAAAATATTCATTTTAACAATGTTTATTCTACCCCATAGTGACAAAGGAAGCTGTGCCCATCTTTTCATATCTAGATCTAAACTGTGAACTAGAGCATCTAAGTTTAATTGGCAGAGACGATCTGGGTTATTCGTCAAAATGAGGCCCAAATACTTGAGGGATTTGGGACTCCAGCTCAATCCCAAGCTCACAATATCTTTTTTTAAAACTCTATTATTTAGGGGATATACCACCGTTTTCTCCTGGTTCAATTTATAATTGGCTAATACACTAAACTCATGTATTATATCTAGTAAAGCTGGAACTGAGGAGGCGGGATTGGACACGTAGATTAACAAATCATCCACAAAAGCCGTGACCTTAACAACCTGATCTCTAATTTTAATCCCACTAATCCTGTTACTTAACACTATATGCCTAATCAAGGGTTCTAGATACAGGTTGAACAATAGAGGGGATAAAGGACAACCTTGTCTCGTCCCTACATGTAATTTGAACGATGACGATATAACCCCATTGCATGCAACTCTTGCAGATGGGTTCGAGTATAAGGCCTTAATCCATCCTATAAACCTCTCCGGAAAGCCAACTTTTTCCATCTCCTGGTATAAAAAAGCCCAGTGGACCCTATCAAATGCCTTCTCGGCATCCAAAGAGACCAGCGCCAACGGGAGACCGGCCTCTTCAGAGGCCAAGAAGACATGAGACAATGTTCTAAAGTGATCTGCCGAAGATCTGCCCTTCATAAAACCCACTTGCTCCGAACCTATTAAATTTGGCAATGACTTACTAATGCTATCAGCCAGTATTTTAGATAAAATCTTTATATCATAATTTAACAAGGAGATGGGCCGATAGCTACCTGGATTTGCAAGGGGTTTATTTGGCTTAGGTATAAGTACTATAAATGCTTCAAACAAGCGTTTATCCGTATCCATCCCAGAGAAAATATGCTGGAATAGCTTAGATAACAGGGGGATCAAGTGGGAAGAGAAGGTTTTATAAAAATTTGACGAGAACCCATCTGGACCAGGCGTCTTATCCACAGGTAAACTTTTAATAGCAGATTCTATCTCACTGTAAGTGATATCAGCATTGAGAAGCCTATGGTCTGCCTCCTCCAACATAGGGAGTGGTAACCGATCCAAGTAGGACCGCATCTCCGACTGATGAGGTGGAGATTGCATACCCCAATATAAGGACTCGTAATAATTCCAAAAAATAAGGGCTATTTCTTCCGGAGTTGTCTTAATGCACCTATCTTGTTCCGACCAAATCCCTTCAATTAGACGAGATGCTTCTAGCTGCACAATGTGCCTAGCCAAAAGCTTTCCGGGTTTCTCTCCTTGGTCAGTGTAATTAGCCTTAGTTTTAATAATAGCCAGTTCTACCTGATCCCCCAGCATTTTAAGATATGCATCTCTAGCCTTGACCAATTTTAACTCAGTCTCCTCCTGTGGGTTAGAAATCAATGCCGTTTGCAAGCATTTAATTTGATTTAACAAATCTGACATGGTGATATTTCTCTCTTTTTTCCTCCTAGTAGCCTGACTTATCAATAGACCCCTCATATACACCTTGACAAGACCAGAGAATATCAGGACGTACATTCTCCTCTCATTAAACATAATAAATTCCTCTATTTGGGTCGTCAGAGTCTGGACTACTTTGGGAGCCCTCAGAAGTTGGTTATTTACTTTCCATCTGTTTCCCTTACCTGTAAAGGAAGGGGAAGAGATCGTGACTTCCTCTGCAGAATGATCCGACAGGGGAGCTGCCACAATCTCAGAACCAATAACACCTTTAAGCAAGGCACGGGAAAGAAGTATGTAATCAATCCTCGAACCTGATCTATGCACCGGAGGAAAAAAAGTGTAATCCCTTGTTTGCGGATGGAGCACCCTCCAAACGTCCGTTAGGCCCAGATGAACCATTAGGTCATTAAAAGCAAGGGTGGCGGTGTTGAATACATTTGGGGTCTAGAGGATCTATCCATCAAGGGTCGAGCAGATTAAAATCCCCTATAATCATGGGAAGGTGGTTAAATGGCAGCAATACCTTCAATAGATTTATCAAGAAATCGTGATTGTCGAATTAGGCCCATAAACCACCTAGCAAAATTTCCATAGTGTGTAATTTCCCCCTCACCAAAACAAACCTACCCTCTTTATCTGGGATAACTTTTATAGGGATGAAAGGTACCGATCTATGTAGTAAGATCAAAACCCCTCTACTCTTTGTGCTACCCTGTGATGAGAAAATTTCACCAAATTGCATTCTTCTCAAACACCTAGCCTCATCCTGAAGCAGGTGAGTCTCTTGCAGGAAAGTCAATTTAACTTTCGCAGCCTCTAAGTACTTCAGTATTCTGTATTGCTTTGCTTTATGTCTAGCCCCTTTAACATTCCATGTACAGAGTTTGATAAAGGTATCAGCCCCCATACTCAATTAACAACCTGTAATATGTAATACGTGCTCCCATGTCCCTTCATACCACACAGCACTCGCAACCTTGCATCCCCCCCCAAAAAACCATTCCACCCTACACTCCCCATATCCCTTACCCCCATATGGTCCTTTCCCCAGAACACAGAGAGTCCCCCCTTAACCTTATCTATCGAACTAAGCCCCCATCCCTTCCCACCCCACCACATCCACTTTGCACTATGGCCCATGACACCAGGATGCCTAGCCCTCCCCTCCACGCTCCCTCTTCCACGCCCTCTCGATATCCAATTGAAAACCCTTTTCCTCCTAATTTCTACCTAAATCGTGAACTTGTAACATATATACATCAAAATAAAACTAGTTAGGCATAGAGTATCATGAAGTTAGAGTTCAGCTCCCCCCATTCACGACCCAATCTAATATAGAACCAGTAATATAATCAGGAAGCAGATATAACCAAGAAGAACAGGTACCAGTCTAGGTAAAATAAAAAAATAAGCGTAATCCCCCTCATTAACAGATATTTTCAACTTTGAACCATTCAAGCAAAAATGCTTCTGCCCCACAGAGAGACATTCCATCGGATGTATTAAAGTAAGCTCTATAGCCAGGTAAAAAATTAACTGAAGTTGAGCCCATACTGTCAAACGCATCAATGGGCAGTGATCTTATATGAGCTGTAATTCCCAGCCATAAAAACAAAATCCATACGATCTGAGTGCCCGAGGAAATAAACATAATAATGCCCAGATCTTCAGACAGGGACAAGTGTTCCTGTAATAAAATGTCTCAGTCCATCCAGATACAAATAACCTGTGTCAGGTCACAGTTCCATTTAAATGGCATGGATGAAACACCCAAAACTGGACAGCTTAGACCCTCTTGGCCCTTCTCATGACTCCTTAAACAGCTCTGGAAAAGCCCGGCGCAGGGCTACTGTCGCTAGGTCCGAAGATTCAAAGGATTTCCAATCTTTGCCCATAAATACCTGAAATCTTGCAGGGTATCCCATTGAAATTTCACTCCCACAGCAATCAGCCTTTTACAGTGGATGAAAGGTAGCAGCTTCTGTCTTACTGACAGCTGCAGGTCTTGTACCACTCTAATCATGGATCCTTCCCAATATATTTCTTTGTCTTCCTTGGCTTTTCAATTAATAACTCCTCTCCTGGTAATTTAGAAACTTAGTAATGAAGGGCCTGGGAGACGATCAGGCAATGGCAGTGGCGTAATGCTACGATGTGCTCGTTCCACAATGTAATTAGGCCCAAAAGGCGAGGGCCCTGCAATTTTCTCTGTTATCTTTTGGTCGAAAATAATCGGCTCCTGAGCTTCGGCTTTTTCAGGCAACCCGATGAGAACTACGTTATTACGCCGACTCCGGCCTTCTAAATCTTCCACCTTTAGTTCTAGCTTCTGAAGTTTCTGGGAAATCTTGCTGACTGACATATCCGCTCTCTCCTTGCTTCCTTCTAAAGATTTAATTCGAGCCTCATTATCTGAGGTTCTACGAGAGAGATCTTCAATAGTTGACTTGATATTTTTAAGTTCTCCTGCCATATCCAATATTGTGGATTTGAGTGGCCCGATCTCCTCTAGAAAGCGTGCGAGGGTTAAAGGCTCCTCCGAAATGCAACACTCACTCGCCCCTTGAACCAGCGCCGAAGCAGAGGCCTTCGATTTTTTTGCAGCCTTTTCAGGGATCGTGGGAGGGGTGTGCTTCGGGGGCGGCTTCCTCATGTCTGCCTCCATAGATATCCAGGACACAGGTTCTCTTTAGTACGCTTTTATGAAACTTCAAGTTTGAGTGATTTGGACGGAGTTATCTAGCAGAAAGACAGGCGAAAGACAGAGCTCACGGAAAACCAGCTACTCCACGTCCCGCATCACGTGACTCCGTAAGACTGATTTATAAAGGAGGGTTGAAGGAACCTCCAGACAGGCTGTATATAGTTAAACAGTTGCTTAAGGGGTAGATGAAATACTTTGCATCAGAAATATTTGCTCTCATACACATTGGAAATTTCAATTTTAATGGAAGTTTTTAGTTGTTTGCTAACTTAGATTCTGGGCCCAATATCAAAAAGTTAAAATACTCCAGCTTGGATCCCCTTTTTGGCTGTTCCACTAACAAAACCAGCTGTTAAACTTATAAGAGTCATGTTTCGAAATGAAAGGGTATATATTGAGGACATTTTGTTTTGGTTAAGGCAAAGGTGCGAGGTCCTAGACAAACCAGCTCCCATATTGGACAGTGAACAAATATGGAAAGGAGGTGGAAGATTAGAGTTAAGCTTTATTCCACCAACAATGGCCCGGTCCACCTCCCTAACAGTTTTTTAAGGGGGAAAAGATAGAGGTAGTTTGTTCTATATCGGTCAGCTTAAAGCTTGTTTTAAGTGTCATTCTAGGATGCACCTAAATACAGCCTGTGACACCCCACAATGCTGTCATTGTCTAGAATATGGTCATGTGTCTGCAAACTGATTCAATTTATTCAAATGTAACCTATGCAAAAAAACTGGACATGGGTATGGCAAATGTCCATGGGCATCCCATAATAGGGAGGACTGCCCATCGCGAGAAGGCATTATCAACATGGCCCAACAAAGGCAAGCAAAGAGAGTGGCAGCTCAGGAGGAGGGGGCTAACCCAAGGATTCCAGAAGACCCCTTAGAGGGGAGGGGTACTGAGAAAGAAAGTGTACAGGCAGTTGACCCCCCAGTACATATTGAGGATCCTCAAAATTTGGATGCTCTTTCAGATTCTAGCCCTAGCAATACCCCTATGACTTCTGCTCCGGAAGACTCTGATTTGTCAGAAATGCCTCCCTCCCCATCTCCAGATCAGCAACAGCCTTTTAAGAAAGTGTTGGCAAAAAAAAGGAACAAATCAGGCAAAACTATTCCTGTTAAACCTCAAACACTGCCTAAGAGTGTAGGAAAATGGACTAAGAATTGGAAGGCAGGAAACAAATTTGCAGTCCTAACACCGGGGGAGAAATCAGGAGGTGAGGAGTCTGACACCTCCTTGGTAGCTTCTACCACCACTGACGTCACTTAAGATGGTGATGAGGGAAGGGAGGTAAACACGACTCCTCACCAATCTAGACACAGAAGAGTCTCTAAGGCCCCTTGATTGGTAGCAATTATCTGTTTTTTCCATCTATCCTCCCCATTATGACTTGTCTTTTAGTTACTACCATCAATGTAAACAATGTAAAGAGCCATAAGAAAATGCTTACCACCCTGAGCTTGCTACAAGAGAATACTAGTGATATCTTTTATATTCAAGATACCAGACTCAAAACTCATGTTGAAATAAAATTATCAGCCAGAATTTGGACTAAGGATGCCTCCTTCTGGTCCATAGGGGAAGCCAAGTGCGATGGTGTTGGAATATTATTTACCAATCCTGCCTTACAGGTATCCAGGCTGGTAGATATACAGCCAGGTAGGCATTGCTCCTGGACATTAATTTGAATAGTGAACGATTTAGGCTCATCATGGTTTATGCTCCCCAAGCTAAGGCATAGAGTTGTATTATTGAAAGAAATACAACCATATCTATACACCTCAAGGTTAGTAATATGGACTGGGGATTTTAATCATGGCCTGGCAACCACATATAGAGGGTTAAAAACTGACAAATTATTCTGTGACACCCAGATTCTTCACAACGTAGTTACTACAGCAAGTGTAATTGATGCTTATCATTTTCAATACCCTAGTGGTGGTAATACATATTTTAGGGGGTCCTTATCCACCCACATTGATTTTATATTTTTGTCTGCCTCACTACAAGTTAATTTGTCCAAATTGCAAGAGTGGGAGTTTTATGACCATAGGTCCATAACAGTACAACTAGGATAGGAACATTCTCCCAGATATGGGAAGAATCTGTGGAGACTAAATAATAACATTCTGGAAGATTAGGGTGTTAAACGTGCCTGGACAAAAGAATGAATAGCAAGACTTTTGGCTGTGGAGGTGTACGAGGATATTTATTCATGGTGGGAGGACACTAAAGTAGACTGGAAATCCTTTTTCTAGAACAAAACCAGAAATGTAGCCAGTAACACTTACTTGTAGTATTTACATCTGAGGAACCAATTACAGAAACTAATTTTTCTTGCAGAAACTAATAAAATAGATTATAGTTCTCAGATAAGTGTTATCAGGAAGCAAATGTCAAAATTACAATATGATAGAGCTAAGTCCCTTGAGCAAGAATTGCAGTTTGGAGCTTGATTAAATAAGGACAATTTATGATTATTTTAAAGATTCCCTCCAAGTATGGAACTTATACAACAAAGAAATAAAAAGATGGGAAATAGATTTTCAGAGAATAAATTAATATTTAGAACTAAGTGATCTATAGGAGTAATTGACACCAATTCCTTGTATATTTATGCTGTTTCCTCTGATATTGTAACAAAGAATGACCTTGAATAGAGTTATTTATTGTATTTACTGTATCAATCAGCACTCTATGCCTATTTATATACTTGTATAATACTGTGTCCTTGGTTAACTATTCTATTGTATTTATTGTCTACCAATAAAATATTGTTTAAAAAAGATTGGGTGGGTACTTTAGCTTATGTGCAAAAGCACTCTGTAACATGGGCTGACTTAAATGTTTTACATGGGGTGTGATGACAAATGGGTCTGCTCTACGAATTGCAGGGGTGAAGTGTGGACGTGTGATGAAGATGGTTGCACAGGTGATGACAAACCCAGAAATGCAGTTATTTTCCCATATTTACCAACAAGGGTTGATGTACCACTTGCACTAGACATACTGCATTGACCACCTACTCTCACCACCACTGGACAAGATTTCAAAATCATTCACCTACTCTACCTCATCATGCCTGTAGTAATCCTCTGCTGTTATTTCATCACTACTGCACACATTTAATTTTCTACTTGATGTTACAGTCATGGAAGGGGATTACATGCTTGTTATGGTTGATGACGAGGGTGAATGCCCCACTGTGGTACAGGTATTAGCTGCCATCTTGTGCTGGGTCCACAGTGCCATGTGCCTATTCTTAAGATATGTATGCTGTCCCCTTGTGACCAGATATCTCCCCTTTTTACCTCGACTCACACGCACCTGGCAAAGCTGGCAGATTGTAACTGACTCATTTGCATCTTGCACAAAAAAATCCCAAACAAGGGATTATGATGTTCTAGTTTTAACATGTCACCCCTGATGCTGTTTATTGGACTCTGTTTTTTTAAGCCATGAAGTGGGGGGGGGGTGCTACATGATTTTTCAGGCAGGACACACTTGGAATGCAACTGACCACCACGACTACCTTCATCATTATTACTGGGTCATCATCATCAACTAAAACTGGCAAATCACCAACTTTTTACAGGGGGGGGATGCAAACAGACTGAGACATAGCCACCTTCAATTTCTTTTTCTCCAGTTCCCAACAGGGGTCACTGACATCATCATCATATTCATCAACAACATCCACATCTTCTGCTTGGATGCTAGCATGTGGACTGCATGTTGCAACCACAGCAACATCATTATCATCAGCAGCACCACCATCACCCAAAATGATTTCACCACACGATAAATCACTGCATGGCAAATGCGTCACCTGAACTGTGATGGAAGAAATGTGACATTGTGTACTATCATTGACATGATGATCAGAATCCTCATGTTCAGTTACTGGGATGTTACTGGGGAGTATGACATCATCTACACTGTCACTGACTGGCACTGCTTCACACTCCGCTATATTGTTGGACATGGTAAACTGGTCAGAAGTGGAACTTGAGGCAGCAATACTCATACCACCACCAGCTACTGCACTAACACCACTGCTGGGACAACATCATCTCCTTCAACTATCAGTGAAGCTACTGATTGTGCTGTAAAAAACATTGAAGGAGAAATACTTTTCCTCACATCAGCAATGCACTTCTGCAACTGCGTGCTACAA
Source organism: Neoceratodus forsteri (assembly GCA_016271365.2). Classification (NCBI taxonomy): domain Eukaryota; kingdom Metazoa; phylum Chordata; order Ceratodontiformes; family Ceratodontidae; genus Neoceratodus; species Neoceratodus forsteri. The sequence continues at coordinate 995,731,865 of CM057458.1, read as the reverse complement.
CACCCACAGACAATCTTATCACTGGCAGCAGTGCCATGGCAAGAAACAGCTTTCCTTGCATGTCTCTTTGCAGGCATTTTTGGGGATCAACAAGAATATTCTAAACAAATTTTGATTCTGGAAGGCTCACTCTGGGTGGGGGCTGGGTGAGGGGGATGCTGGATGTGAAGCCAAAAAACAACTATGGCTTCAACAAGAGATACAGACACAAAGTCACAACAAGTTCAACAACGCCTTAACTAACCAGTGGTGCTCTTAAGTCACAAAATTCCAATCTGGAAAAGAATACCTTTTGCTGGTGTTGAGGGGGAGCACTGACTGCAGATTACAGCAGTGCAAAACCAAGAAAAGATACCACAATGGCAGTACAAAATCATGCAGGTGCAGTGGATAGCAGATTCACACTGCTGTCCTGCAATTACGCTGTGGCACAATAAAAGGTATATTATTTGATGTCACACACCGCACACACACTCACAAAATTTGTCTACAAGTAATGCACTGCAAATTGAAAACTTCAGTAATATACAATGTATTTTAAACAACCTGAAATTATGCACTGCTGCACCAGGCCTCCCAGACCACAACACACACAATCAGCAAAGAAATGTCAACAATTACTGAAAATATTACCGTGTGTACATTAACACAGTCAGTTATACAAGAAAAAATATAACCAAAAAACAAAGAACTCCCTATTTCTCCTACTTAAGTCTATGTATACCACAGATACACCTTCCCCCAAAGCACACTTCCACTGTCTCTTAGTACACAGACTGAATGTTGTACATTAACATTCAAAATCCACACACAAACAATAAATGCTGGATGATATGAGTGCAGGAGAGTTTCCTACAATTGATAAACTAAAGTTTCAGCAAAAAAAGACTCAAAAAGGCTTTTTCAACAGCTTTTAGAAGGTCTGAATCACAGAGACCTCTCAGAGCAGACTGTCTCCAACAGCTTCCTACACACACTACCCCGAACTGAGACTGTGCAGAACAATCTAGAGCCCATGTGACCTGAAATTCCATGAATCACTGCAAAATCCACCTTTGGAGCTTAAAACAAGGCGAAGTGATTCATGTTACCTCCTATGATGCAAAGTACTCTGCTTTGCGCTGTGGAGCACTCCGTGAATCCACCTTCACTCCGTGAATCACTCCGCAGAGTGAATTGAGGCCACTTCCTCCACCACTAGGTCCAACTCACTCACTAAAATCTACTGCCATCTTAACTACATAAAAAAAAAAAGCACAGCAACTCAGCCAATCAGCTGCAATGGAAGGACGTCACCACTAGCATCATAACGATGCATCCATGGTAATGCCCAAGGCAACAGGAACACAGATACACTACTTTATGAAATATTCCCATAAACTATTCAAAAGAAAAAAAAAGAAAAAAACTAAGACACTATCACATAAGCTCCTACCGTATTGCATAAATGGAACATACAGGGGGAGCTTGTGTGATACCTGATTTATCTGTACTTGAACTGTTTGACCTTGGACACCCGAGGTCAAACATCACTCGCATAGATAAATCAGTATCACACAGCTCCCCCCTGCATATCTCTTATACTGTAATATATTTAAATAATGACAATGTTTTTATAAAATACCCTACCCCCATCTCCACCTTATTAGGAGAAAACTTTGAGTTTGTAATGAAGTTCAAATATCTGGGGGTCTGGCTAGACCACAAACTCTCCTTTGCAGAACACTTGGAGGATTTGCTGAAAAAACTGAGGCAGAGGCTTGGCCTCTTCTTTAGGATAAACCGCTTACTTACCACAGTGGCAAAGAGGCAGCTAGTTCAGTCTGCATTCATCTCTTTGATTGACTACGCTGATTTCATTTATAGCCAATGTTCTGCCTCATATCTGGGAAAACTGGACACACTGTATCACAGAGCCCTGCATTTCATTACCGGTCTCCCCTTCTCCACCCACTACTGCTCTTATATGTTGCCATGGGTTGGACCTCCCTACAGTATAGACATAATAGAAATGCGGCTGTCTGGACATTCAGAGCTATCACTGGCAAACTTCCACAGTATATCATTGATTGTCTGCCTCCAAGTGCGATAGGAAACTATGCTCTAAGAAGCTGCTCCCTAATTTCTCTGAATGTGCCCAGGGCCTGCACGCACTTTGGGAGAGTGGCAATAGGCTTCACACTGCCGTCACTCTGGAATGAGCTTCAGAAATCCTTGAAATTAAGGGCCCCTGTTAGTCTTGCTGTGTTCAAGACCTTGTATGTCAAAACTGTCGCAGAAGTATGCCATTGCTTTCACCGCCCTTAGCTTGCTCCTTGTCTGCTTCCTATCAACACCCTTCCTCCATTCCTGCCCACACTGAACGCTATTACTTAGGAACCCTGCATCCTCAGTCCTCCCTTCCACCCTTGCCCTTCCTTGCAAGTACCCAGCCTGTTAACCCACCTCTCCCTGAAGTGTATATTCCCTGCACCACTCCCACCCTTGACCTGCTTTACTTCCTCTACCTCGTCTTCCTTCGCTATGGTGAGGTGTTGTTAATCAGATATTGCTTCTTTTCTTTTTGTAGATCCCTTCCCACCATCCCCCTTTTTTCCTTGAATATGATATGTACTTATATAGTAATATTAAACCATGTATTTGAATACTACACCGTTACTTTTTATTGTTACCTGCTCTTTCCTTATGTATATACACCTTTGTTTTCTTGCCTGTACATAATTGCATTGTTTGTTGACCTTGTGTGATGCAAGTCCACCTTGTAAATGAGCTTGCTCAATGATGTTTCACCTGGATAAATAAAGATTTGATTGATTGATTGAAATGTATCAATATACTTTTTTCCATAATGGCAAAGTATATCAATATACTTTTTTTAATATTGACATGGAAAATGTCTTGATGGTTTAAAAAATTTATTTTTTGCACTTTTTCTCAATTTTGGTATTGGTCCCCAGAATTTCATTAGCAACTTAATAAGTGCAATACCCATAAACATTCATCTTATGTCTCATATCGCTTGAGAACATTCTGTCCCCAGCAGTACCTAATGTTTCTGGCTTTCATAGGCTTTGCCTGCAAAAACATCAGGAGATAATAAATTAGTTGTCAAGAAATAAAAAATATGGATTTCTGTGCCTTCTACACCATCAGTGTTCAATAAAACAAACAGCAAATAAATCTTCCAAAAATCTCCCCTGCACCTTTCCCTATCTTCCATAGTCCCTCTGCCCTGCCCCTGATGAAGGGCCTATAGCAACAGTACCATTTCAAGGCTTTAGGTCTCACATTGTGCCCTCCCTCCCCTATCCTCTCCTATCCTCTCCTCTCCTCTCCTCTCCTATCCTCTCCTCTCCTCTCCTATCCTCCATAATTTCTGTAGCCTACTAGCCCAAAACTATAGTTAAATGCAGTAAAGTAGCTAACTGAAATGATAATGTATGACTCCCTGCTGATTTCTAAAGTTTTCTGATCACACTTCACTCTTTATCACATAAATTAATCTCCTTCAGTAACCAGGTCTTTCACCTGTGAGAGAAAGAGCTGGAAATTGCACTGAGACGTGTAAAACAGAAGGAGCTCTTGATCCCCAGTATTGCTGATTGACTGCTGTATGTCACGTACTGTAGCTTGCCAACAACTTGGCTATGCTTAATGTGTGCTCCCTGTAAAAAGGGCTACATCATGATGTTGCAGTTCTAAACTGCCAAACAGAAACCTGTGTTTCTTTGGACCTACTTCACCGATGTTCAAAGCACTGGATTTCAGCATGTTCACTGAATGCAGATCTAGCAAGGGCTCGTCCTTAGTACTGCATTATCTAGAAACATAAAAACATAGAATTTGTTGGCAGAAAAGGACCACATGCTCCACACAGTCTGCCCAGATGTCCCCCATCTAGTCTGTCTCTGCAGACCCTAAATGGTCTCAGGCAACCCTCCCTGTTACTTTACAGTTTTCTAATACACTCCTGTGTCTATCCCTTTCATATCTGAAACTCTACACTGTTTTCCCCTCCACCACTTCCACTGACAGTCTGATCCAGGTGTCTACCACTCTTTCAATCAAGAAATAGTTCTTCACATCTCTCTTAAACTTCTGTCCTCCAGCTTCATCGAATGACCCCTGGTCTTGGTGCTCCTTCTTATTTGAAAGAGACTTCCCTCCTGCACCCTGTTCACCCCTGTGAGATACTTAAATATTTCTATAATGTCACCTCTCGCTCTTCTGTCTTCCATGGTGTACATGTTGAGATCCTTTCTGAGGTGCAGCCTCCAAACCTGGACACAGAAATCCAAGTGGGGTCACACCAGTGAGTAATACAGTGGCAGCACCACCTCTCTCTTGGATATATACCTCCCTGTGCAACCCAGCAGAAATATTTATTAAACAACAGGAAAAAGTAAATCAAAATTGGACAACCTGAAAGTTAAACACAAATTATCATAAATTATTTACTTTTTCATTTTAGTAGCTACTTGCTTTTTAATACCAGTGGCACCAGTGCTTAAGGGGTGCTAAATGTTAAGAGAATGTTTGCCTCAGACAAACCAGTGTTTTATATCAAAGTTACTAGGGCATTCTGTCTTCCTTGGTAATAAAACATTTTCAAATAGGAACCACTGAGTTTTAGTGCTAAAGGGAACTAACACATTGTGAAAGCCCTAAAGATTAATGTATTACAGGAAGTACACATCATTTTGTGGCAAGCGGATTCATTACAAACAATAACTACATTCGTTAGAGGGAGGACGATTAAGAGGAAACGTGAGGCAGAATTTCTTCACAGAACAGGTGGTGGACAAGTGGAACACCCTGCCAGAGGAAGTGGTGGGGGCTGAAACAATCATAGGATTTAAGAATGCATGGGATAGACATAAAGGAATTCTGGAGGTCAGGGGTAAGGGGCAACAGACTTCTAGGAAAACATAAACTGAACTTACAAGCTCAAATGGACAGACTGGGTGGGTCATAGGCCCTTATCTGCTGACACTGTCTATGTATCTATGTATCTATGTATCTATGTATGTATCTATGTACATGAGGCACTGCAGGCTGTAAATTATTCTTTGTGGTGCAACTTTTTAATAGGTATTTGTGATGGAACCCACATAGTGATGTGGATATATAGTGCACCTACTCCAGAAAAGATTTGGGACCCCCAGGAGGCATAGAGGGGAACACATTAGATGATTTTGGACCCCTTAGGACCCATGCACTGGGGCTGGCAACTCCACAGGTGGCCGTAGCAAAGCCCAGGGTGACAGCAGTGTACCTCTGGGACACCATAAGACCATTATAAAGGTTGGGGTAGTTATACTGAAAGCATGCCAGAGACCCTTGGGGAAAATGTAAGATGGTTTCAGGGGCCCTAGGGACAGTAATGTGGGGACACCTTTGTTTAAATATGACCTAGCTGCCACTATAGGTCCCCAGCATAGTCAGCTTCCCCTGTAGCCAGCTTACCAATATCCCTTGCTGCACTTGAGTATCCCCAAAAGTTCCCCCAGTAGCCAGCACAGAAACTCCCACAGCTGAAAATCCCCACCAGTTTAGCCAGAAATACCACCCCTACAGCCTGCATACCACAACAGAAGCAGTCCCAGTGTCACCTGTTAGCCCAAATAATTTTTTCTCCCCCACTGCCTGCTGTCTAACAGCCACCCCCCCCCCCACTTCAGCAGGCAGTGGGAGTTAGCACCAAGCTACACACTGAAACTGCTGTCCCTGCACAGTACATGTGCATATTTTAAAAATGAAGAGCTGTTGTTGGCTCACACTCAGGGTTTCACAATAGAACCTTGAGCCTTGAACAGAATGGTCATATCGATTGTTAGAGGAATTTGTGTTGCACCTGGTTGGGAGCAGGATGCAGAGAGCAATGGTGACCCAAGGCTTACCTGGATAGTGGTTAAAGCAGGTCTGTTGACTCTAGCTGAGGTCCTGACCTTAGGTCTGTGGTGGTTGTGGTGGTGAGAGTCTGGCAGCAGCAGTAGTTTATTTAATGGCATCCATTCTCTTCCCTCTAGTCGGCAGCATCAGTCCAGGTTGTGGGTGGTGAGAACTCAGTTTAGCTCAGTTTGTTACTTTATTGTTTAACACCATGTTGACACAGTTTGAACTGCTCTCTTCTTCTCAGCCCTGCAGATCCCTCCACAGGTGGCAGCAGCAGTCAGGATGCAGCAGTGTTTTCAATCGGTCCCGCCCCTCCCTCCTCCACTGCAGTTGTTATCAGAGCCAGTTGGGCTCCTCCAGTCAGGCCATCCTTCTTCTTTTCCTCCAGACTTTCCTCAGCAGCAGCAACACTCTAGGAGTGGCACCTGCCATCTAAGACCCCACAGGCCTGGGTGGCATTGGTGGGTGGGCAGCAGCACAGCTGGTAGTGCCAACCACCATCATGCAAAAAGGAAAAAAAGTATTTTTTATCTTTAAATAAACTACACACACCACTTGCTGCACACTGAAGTGGCTGAGGCTACGTGGGTGGATGGGAGCATCCCTGCTACTGTACATGACCACCCATAGAAGCAGCTCAAAGGCTCCAGAGGAGCAAGTAAACTAGGGGCAAACCAGGCCCTGTAAAAGCCCACCCATAGGGTGGAATTAATAAAGGCTCTAAGCGGGCCTGAGGAAAATGGGTAGCACTGAGGACTAGGATTGCACCACCGGGCAGGAAAACAGACATTCCATAGGAGTGAATTCATGGCAGCCAGGCCCTGAAGTAAAAGGTGCTACCCATAGAGCAAATGGAAACTTCACAGCCATCAGGTACCATGAGGGGCAGGATTGAGCACAACACCAAAAACCCACGGTGTGAATAAAGAAACTCCATAGGAGAAAATACTTAAGGGAAAATATTTAAATTGCCAATAAATATTTACAAAACTGCCATTTAAACTGTATTTAATGTGATTGGGTGCCTGGTTATATAGTCTGGGGTAGCACATGGGATAACACAGATCTTTATGCAGGGGATAGATTACACCTCAGCAGGACAGGGTCACAGGTGTTGAAGCAGAAGCTGGGGGATTTCATCAACGAGAGATATCATTTAAATTACATGGGGGAGGAGGCATTGGAGCTGGGAATCACCAGGAGAGGGGTTCCCATGAATCTCCCCCCACCACAGGGATAGATACAACCTTAGGTGAAATAGGGATTGGAGTGAAGGGTAAGGAAGCAGGAAGGATAGGAGCAGCATAAAGAATGGTTTCACTAAATGCTAGAAGCCTGGGGAACAAGTTGGCAGAGTTGCAGGCATTGATGGCAGAGGGGAAGGGGGACATAGCTGCCATTACTGAGATGTGGGCAACCAGGCACCAAGTCAGGGACCTAACCATCCCAGGGTACAAACTATTCTGGAGGGATAGAGATAAATGGGAAGGCTGGGGGGGCATTTATGTAAGGGAAGGAATCAGATATAATAGAGAGGAAGTGGAGGAGGACAGGTCGGAAGTAATCTGGCTGCAACTACACAGCCAGAAAGGGACCAAGATCTGTCTGGTGGTTGTTTATAGACCTCCGGCCCAGAAGGAGGTCATTGACAGGGAACTGGGGGAGTAGATAAGAAGGCATACTGGCAAAGGGAGCACAGTGGTTGTGGGGGACTTTAATCTACCAGGGTGGATTGAAGCATCTCATCAACCACTTGCACCAGGGAGCAGATCCTCCTGGAAGTATTCCAGGATGGCTTCCTAACCCAGAGGGTAATGGAGCCAACGAGGAAGGGGAATGTACTAGACCTGGTACTGGAAGATGGGGAACAGGTCAGGGATATAAGGGTGGAGGAGCCTCTGGCAAGCAGTGACTAGTGCACAGTGTGGTTCGCAATCAATCTGGGTAGGAAAGTAGCCACTACAAAAACAAGATCTGGCAGAGCCACTACGACGTGAATGCATTAACTAGATAAGGGTGTTTCATGGGCTTAAACATAAACATTTATTTATTTATTTAACAAATACCAGATTTACAAACCTTTGAGTCAGATACTCATTTACAAAGGCACCTCATCGAAACTAATACAAAGACAGCACAGATAACAAGTCCAAACACAATGGCTCGGAGAGCAGACAGTTATAACAATCATTCACTGGAGATATATGGGTAGTAGTAGATAAACAGATTATATAGTTTAGGCACACAGGCACCACATCAAGAAGACCAAAGCAGTTCATACAATCTACAATAGCTAAAGCAAATAGACATCAGGAGTCAAAGAGAAGCCCAGAGTGTTCATATGAAGGCTGTTGTATACATTAACTGAATCAGAGTATAGTACATTGAGAAAGGGCATATTTAAGCAATAAGGCATGACCGGGTGTGTGTTGTCATGTAATAACATCACTCCTGGGGTGAGTTGAAGCACGAGGCGAAGCCGAGTATTTATTTGCATGTATTTATTTGATCCACTGGATCAACAATATTTGCTCAAGCTGTGTCCAGTGCAGATTTTACAGCACTGGTCCTGGTCTGGTGATCTGGGTTTTACCCATACCACACTGCATATGGCTTAGTGATATACTGTACAGATGGCTGCAGAGTCTAACCCATTGAAGGCTGAAGTTTCAGAAAACCATTATGCTACAAATATCAAGACTCACTCCCTCCCTCATCCCCCAGTCACAATTAATCCTCTACCAAAGTCATGCTTAAATATTGGTGCCTCTACATCCACACCACTCAGCTTTTAATGCCAACATGCTTCTTCTGCTGCTGTGAGTTAAACTCTTTATTTAAAAACATTTTGTTGAGAAATTTTTGTTTTAGTATATCCATGGTCAGGAAAAATGAATTGGTAAAAGAAACCAAAATTTCCATTTATCAGTTCATTGAATCACAATACAGCATGTTATGAATTTTTCAGATTCTATGTCGAAATCTAGATTTAGTATTTGTTTTATTGGTCCTTGCAAGAACAGATCCAGAAGCAAATGATCTGATACCTTTTAATGGACCAACACAGATGTAACAACAAGAACAAAGTGCTCTAGCTTTCGGACAAACCAGCCCTTCTTCAGAAGACTAATGGCCGTTGTTTAGAAAAAAATATATTTTTAACAGCTAGATCATGCAGATAAAACAGAAAAAATTCCCCATTGGTTTAAAATACTCATTTAAAAAATACAGATGATGATGTCAGAGAAGTTTAACAGTACCATATTACCTTCAGCCAGGAGGTTCCCAGGGTCAAAGGTGCTTGGTGCAAAACACATACAAAGAATCCTAATGTATATAAATTTAATTGACATAGGATAACACTGCTGGAGCAGATGACTCTTAAATCAAGCTATGAGTGTCACAGTGTGTATAAGGATGTGAATACTGAAAAGCAACCCCTACCCAGATTAAAGACATACTAAGAATGTTTTAGGACTTCAAGAAGTTTTAATGCATGCATTATAGACAAGAAATTACCAGTAAAGTTGTCTTAAAAACATCAGTGCACCCTGTATGATGTAAAACTTAGCTGGACCTATCACCCCAACTGTTCTCTCCAGCTAGATGTCATGCCCCATGATTTCCAAAACCTCTAGTATAGTGACAGGACTTTATAAATGATAAATTAAATATAAATTGACAGTATTAGTGTCAAACAAAAACTCTAGTCGAGGACCACCAAGGAATTAAGACCATGTAGCCTGATATGTACTGATGTCAATATACACTGAAAATTTAACAACTTGGTGTACCAGAAGTGTCTAAGGAATCTGAAAAAGTGATACAAATTTAATTTATCTCCTCCTCTTCACACAAACAATACACCCTACCCCACCCCACATCCCCATAAAGTGGGGGGGGGGGGATAACTAGCTTTAAGGAGATACTCTCTCTCACACACACACACACACACACACACTCTCCTAATGAACCTTTATTCATATCAGTCACTGCAATTGTTCCCCAAAAGAATTCAACTTGTCATGAAATCCTAAGTAAAAGGGCTCATGTATCCTAATACCTACAGATTAAAAATGTGACACTATTTAACTGTACTCCTATCTGCATAGTATTATTAGGAGCAAGCTTTCACCAGAACAGAATACCATGTCACACAATAGCACACAATCCTGCAATCAACACACCTGTAAGAATTGTGAGCTCATTTGCACCTCGGACTGTGTGGTTACATAACAAAATAGATAATTCAAGGTGCATGGGAGTTATACATGCACATCACAACATGTTGTTTGTTTCATTCAGTGCAAAAGATGTCCACAAACAGGTTATGTTGGAGAGACAAGCCAACAGCTCCACACTAGGATGAACTCGCACAGACATACTAGTAGAACAAAGAAGACTGAAAAAACAGTGGGGCACCACTTCTCCCAGCCTGACCACTGAATTTCAGATATATGTCAGTAATGGTCTTAAAAGGAAATCTCGAAAACACACAACAGAGATGAGCTTTTGAGATTAAACTTATTTTACATCTTAATATGGTAGCAGATGGGATGAACGTTGATCTGAGTTTCATGAGACATTACAGAAACTGACATCCACAGACTTCTTCTTCAGACTGGCATATTATAGGACTTCAGCATGTGTGGGATGTGGTCGCGTGTGAGCATGTGTGCGTGTGTGGGTATGTGTTGTGAGGTACGTGATATAACCAGTGTGGGGCTTGCTGTCACATTGAGGTAGGTCTCTATTTAGATACATGAAGTTACAGTGTGCTACTGCTCTTACTTCACACACATAACGGATATTAATTCCTCCTTACTTTTTATCTTTGCCCTGGAGTGGGGCTGATTCCATTGCACCATATTCTGATTACCTGGCCTGTTACTGTACATACAGGAGTGTTATCATAGACTGTCACATATTTTTTTAACTCTGTTCATATTGGGGTGTGATATCTCATTTGCATGGGGGTCCTGGGCAGATCTTTTTACATTAGAGTAATATTGTAGTGATTTGTGGAAATGTAGGTATGTTAGACCTCTGGTCTTACACATACTTTATTTACTTCTAGTTACCTTATCCTGGGGAGGGTGGCAGTTTTATTTCATTGTAGTTCTATCCAGAATCCTTGGAAGTGTTACTACACAGATAGGAGTACAGTTAAATAGTGTCAAATTTTTACTCTGTTGGTATTATGATACATAAGCCCTTTTACTTAGGATTTCATGACAAGTTGAATTCCTTTGGGGAACAATTGCAGTGACTGATGTGAATGAAGGTTCATTAGGAGAGTGTGTATGTGTGTGTGTGTGTGTGTGTGTGTGTGTGTGTGTGTGTGTGTGTGTGAGGTATCTCCTTAAAGCTAGTTATCCCCCCCTCCCACATTATGGGATGTGGGGTGGGGTAGGGTGTATTGTTTGTGTGAAGAGGAGGAGAGAAATTACATTTTTATTGCTTTTTCAGATTCCTTAGACACTTCTGGTACACCAAGTTGTTAAATTCTCAGTGTATGCTGACATCAGTACATATCAGGTTACATGGTCTTAATTCATTGGTGGTCCTTGACTAGAGTTTTTTCTTTGACACTAATACTGTCAAATTATATTTAAATTATCAATTATAAAGTCCTGTCACTATACTAGAGGTTTTTGAAATTATGGGGCATGATATCTAGCTGGAGAGTACAGCTGGGTGCTAGGTCCAGCTAAGTTTTACAGATCATACAGTATGCATTGATATTTTTAAGACAACTTTACTGGTAATTTTTTGTCTATAATGCATGCATTGAAACTTCTTGAAGTCCTAAGACATTCTTAGTGTGTCTTTAATCTGGTTGGGGGTTGCTTTTCAGTATTCACATCCTTATACACACTGTGACACTCATAGCTTGATTTAAGAGTCATCTGCTCCAGCAGTGTTATCTTATATCAATTAAATTTATATGCATTAGGATTCTTTGTACATTTTTTGCACCAAGCACCTTTGACCATACGAACCTCCTGACTGAACGTAATATGGTACTGTTAAACTTCTCTGACATCATCATCTGTATTTTTTAAATGAGCATTTTAAACCAATGGGGATTTTTTCTGTTTTTTCTGCATGATCTAGCTATTAAAAGTATTTTTTTTTCTAAACAACAGCCATTAGGCTTCTGAAGAAGGACTGGTTGATCCGAAAGCTAGAGCAGTTTGTTCTTGTTGTTACATCTATGTTGGTCCATTAAAAGATATCAAATCATTTGCTTCTGGATCAGATTCTATGTGTAACCTACAGTAAGTCAAACAGAAATTAGACACAAATGCCTGCCTATTTGCAAATGAAGCAAATGTGGTCATTATCATTCAGTTGTAAACACCTATAGTCACAGGCAGGATTCACATTGCTAGACTCTGGGTAAGTATGACAAGTTTCCTACATACTGGTACTTTATCCAGCTGTATTCTGCTTGGTGGTGGCGTATGTGTGTGTGTGCATGTGTGTGTGTGTATAAGTGTTTAAACATGTAACTTTCTATTGTATATTGTATAGCACTGTGAATTCTGGCTGCAGTATTTTTTTCTCTGCTGTGGCTAAGCAAAACACTGTAACAAGACACTGGCCTGCTGTAGGGGCTATTAGACATCAAACCAAAGGGTATGCTGTGAAGATGAACTTGGAGAAGATGCAATAAAACACACTTGAATGACAGCCCCCAGATGTCATAAAACACCCAGGGAAAATTAGAAAAACTCCTCTAACAGCCTAGGCAGAAACAAAACACTGGACTGAAATGAGAACTCAAAACTGGTAGTAATACATATATTCCTGATTTTAACATGCAGTTTTCCTTTAAGAAGATTCAGTAGAATATAAACAGTAGACTTGAAATGCCTGCCTGAGAATGAAGTTGGTATATTATTTGGAACAAGGGAAGGCTAGTCTCTTGTTATGCAATGTCCTCTAAAGTATCACACTGACTGCTCTTAGGATGTTGATGTCAAATGCTGTGAGGTGCCATGGAGAACTTGTTATGCAGAAAGTTCCAGTAAGTGTTTAACCCATTCTACTTCTAATAGCTTTCTCAAACTTAAAAGGAAAAATACACTTCATCACAGACTGTGTTTACAAAGTACTGTGCCTATGATTATAATAATTTGAACCCCATGCCCCCAAAAATGTGCCCTCACATGAACATGCATGATTTATCTGTAAAGACAATTAAAAAAAAATGTATTTCTAAATGCATTAGTAACACCAATGCTTTCAAGGTTATCTGTAAAGACAATTAAAAATATTTATTTCTAAATGCATTAGTAACACCAACGCAAGATTCTGAAACTACGAAAAAGACAAACTATATATATATAGATAAATAGAATATGGTAAACAAATATTGTTATCCCCAAAAGCTGAACTTTGTTTTTAGTATATAAATGTTTTAGAAATACCTGAAAGCTGTCTATTTTTCATAGTTTTTAGACACTTCTAAGTCTTTTCTTTTGAGACACCAGGTGACTCTGATAATCATTTGTTCCAAGGGTTTTTAAGCCAGTTTGAAGGCATTTTAAGTACCTTCTGTTCTAGTCCTTAACAAAATGCAGGGACTGCACGGAATTGTTCTGTTCCTTCATCCACATCCCAAACATGTGAGTCTTCTTTCAGGATAATCGATCCACCTCATGCCCCTCCCACATGAATAACAAAAAGGGTGGCATGGACCTTTTGGAGATTCTTGGGTGGAGGTGGAGGTGGGGTGGACCTTACTTCCCCCCAAAAAACAAAGCTGCCTCCCACTACTCAGATTCCAGTTCTTGTACCACCCATTTAAGAAAGAAAATAGTACCCTGCAACTATTGACAAACATGAAAGTGTATTTATTTGAGGGCAGAAAACATTTCTTGGAAGAGGGTAAGGCAGAGGAGACTATTTACACCTTCAGTCAGTTCCACGGACAGAAAACATGACATCACTCCTTTTGTACATGCAATACTCCTGTAGGCTCTGCCCACAGTCATAACTAGGGTCCTGGACTTCAAAAGGATGGACTTTGGCAGGATGGGACACATACTGGAAAGCCATATGGCAAGCATCTGCCTAGAAATGTACAAGGAACAAACATGTGCAATCATCATGGTAGGACTGGCTGAAGCCACTAAAACTAGTGTCAAGAGCCAGAGCAAGAAAGCCAGGACCAAGAAACCAAGTTGGATGAGTAGAGAAATAGTGGAGAAGGTGAGGGAAAAGAGGAATGCATTTTGGACCTACAAGAGATCCAACAGGGCAGAAGACAGGGAAGAATATGTGAAGAAATCCAGAGAAGTGAGCTGAGTGGTAAGGGCAGCAAAGGTGGCTAGGGAACAGAAGTCAGCACAGGGGATTAAAGAAGGAGAAAAGGATTTCTTCAGCTATATCAGAGAGAAGAGGAAGAGCAAGGATCAAATTGTTAGGATCAGGAGGGGAAGTGGGTGGGTAGAAAAGGGGGCTGAGCAGGCAGAAGTACTTAATGAATACTTCTGTTCAGTCTTCACCAAGGAGAGGGATGGGCAAGTACTTGAGAGGAATTGCGAGGTGGGAGAGGGTGGGGGAGAAGCAACCATGGATGGGGAAATTATGGTGGAAAGAGTGAGGGAGGGAGGGCCTTAAGTCTCTGAAGGTGGACAAGGCACCTAGCCCAGACAGAGTCCACTCCAGGGTGCTGAAAGAGTTGGCAGAGGTCTTGGCAGGGCCATTCGCGGACCTGTTCAGTATCTCTCTGAAGTTGGGGTGCATGCCCAGGCACTAGTGGGAAACACATGTGGTACCTTTCCAGAAGAGTGGGCCCAAGGACGAACCGGGGAACTACAGACCGGTGAGCCTTACTGCAATTGTAGGAAAACTGATGGAGAAAATCTTCAAGGAAAGACTGGTGCAATTTCTTGAGGATAACAATCTCCAGGACAACAGGCAGCATGGCTTTGTCTCAGGCAGATCTTGCCAGACAAACTTGGTTGATTTTTATGACTGGGTTATGAGGGCACTGGACAGGGGATATGCGGTGCATGTCCTCTACCTGGATTTCAGCAAGGACTTTGACTCGGTGCCACATGGTAGGCTGACCTGCAAGTTGAAGAGTCTGGGAGCAGGGAGGAAACTGGTCAAAACTGGTCAGATGGGTTGAGAACTAGCTGTAGGGTAGACAGCAGAAGGTAGTAGTGAGTGGAGGGAAGGCACCTCAACCCAGGGCAGTAACAAGTGGTGTACCACAGGGCTCAGTGCTGGAACCAGTTCTGTTTAACATTTTCATAGCTGACATTGCAGTAGGGATTAAGAGCAAGATCAGTCTCTTCGCAGATGACACAAAGATTCGTGCCGAGGCAGTTAGGGTGAGGGAGCAAAAGTACTTCAGGAAGATTTGGCAAAACTGGTGGAATGGTCTCACACTTGGCAGCTTGGTTTCAATGCCAAGAAGTGCAAAGTGATGAATTTAGGAGACAAGAACCCAGGACACAATTACTGGCTGGTGGGTGTCCTGGTAACAAAATCCAAGGAGGAGAAAGATCTGGGACTGCTGTGAACTGGGGAGATGAACCACTCTGCTCAGTGCAGGAAGGCAGCAGCAAAAGGAAACAGGATGCTAGGGTGCATAGCAAGGGGGGTTACTTCTAGGAGTGGGGAGGTCACCTTGTCCCTGTACAGGTCCCTAGTGAGACCGCATCTAGAGTACTGCATGCAATTCTGGTGCCCCTACTTGAAAAGGGACATCAAGCCACTGGAAGGGGTACAGCACAGGGCAAAAAAAAATGATCCTGGGGTTGGGAGACAGACCATATGAGGAGAGACTGACAGAGCTCAATATGCATACCCTAAAGGAAAAGAAGGAGAGAGGGGATATGACTGAGACCTTCAAGTACCTGAAGGGTTTGAACAGAGTAGACACCAGGCATATGTTCAATCTGAAGGGCAGAAGAGAAACCAGGGGACACTCTATGAAGCTGGAAGGGGGCAGGTTCAAGAGGGAACTGAGGAGGCACTATTTCACAGAAAGGGTGGTGGCAGGGTGGAACGTTCTGCCAGAGGAAGTTGTGTCACTGCAGAGTGTTGGGGGCTTCAAAAGGAGGAGGGACAGATTCAAGGGAAGGGCAAAACCAGGAGGGGGCAGGAGATGGGGAGAGGGCATATGGGGGGGGTCAGTTGCAGTCTAATGGACTGAAATGCTGCACACTTGAGCAGACCAAATAGACTGGATGGCCTGCATCTGCTGGCAATTTCGTATGTTTGTAATAACCCGTTCTGGCAGTTGTTGCATCTGCTGGAACCTGTTTGATGCCCTGTTACTCAAACAGCCTACCTGCTGACTCTAGTGGCCCTTTTCCTCAGTGAACTATCTGAACTTGCGTGGTGCCCCTTCTGCTCAAAAGAACTACCTGAATTTTGTGGTGCCCTGTTACTCAAACAAACTATCTGCTAACTCTGATGCCCAAACCTTTTCAAACAAAATATCTGATCTTGTGTGGTGCCCCTTCCACTTGAATGAATTACTGGAATTTGTGCTCTGTCACCCAACCATAATGCCTGCTAATTGTGGTGCCTCCTTAGTGTTAATCTCACCTTTTGGTTCCCTCCTTCAGAGACTACCAAAGTGTGTAGCACCCCAGCCCTGAACTGCAAGTGTGGGCATGTCTCTTGCACTAAGAGACTGTTAGCTAACTGTGTGACCCTCCCAAAGACTGCTTTCCCACTTTGGTGCCGTACATGAACTGCTTAATCGATGCTGCACCTAAACTATCTGTTATTCATGGTACCCTCTTGAACTCTTTTAAAATTCTAGGTGCTTTGAATCTAACTACCTAAGTGCTTGGCAATCAAAGTAACTGTTCTAAAACTAATTGGTGCCTATGCTAACCCAAAAGACTGCCTTAGTAACTCATCTGATATAGACCACCACACCTCTTCTGCAAATAGCAACCAAATCTAGTCTAAATTACAAAGGGGGACATTTGATCCAGCTAGAAATAGGGTGATAGGTAGAACAGGCCCCAATGCTACATTGACAAGCAATATCTATTCCCTGATAGGAAGTTCAGGAAGTCCTGGAGCCACACCAGCTCATTACCTATGGATTCTGTCAAGCAGTAGGGTGGGTTTCTTCAAGACCAGCATCTGAAGACCAGCATTTGAGAACCAGCATTCAAGAAACAGCATTGAAAGACCAGCTTCTAGGATCCACTTCCATTGCAAGTGTCTTTTGTCCTGGCAGTCCCCGAAGGTTCTGAGCCAGATAATTAGTTCAGTTGTAATCAGAGGCGTGCATAGGGGGTGGCCAAGGCTGTCCCTGCCCCTTCCCCCCCGTTGTTTGCATTGCATGACCTCAGAGTCCTTAGCTGCTGCAATTAAGAAAGCTTCAGATCTAAACAGTGTTTTCATAACTTTCAAGCTGGAATTTCTTACTCTGGCAGCAGAGATCGTATGTTACATTTCCCACACTGAAACATCCTTTCAGGATGCTTCAGGTTTGATTTCAGCATAATAGTTGTGAATGAGCCTGTTTGTTAGGTACTCTGCTCTTGAAAACGTAATTCCAGGGCTCTCCATTAATTCTCTTGATAAAATAGAATCATTAAGAAGTATGGGCCATTATTTGTTATCACCCTGTTTCTGATTCTTTGTTTCTAACAAGGAGTCCCTTTCCATGTTTTTAGCTCAAGGGCATTGTCAAATGTCATTGTAGCCCCTTTAAATGATTGTACAGTTCCTGAGTTTGTTTTTCAAACTCATCTTCCCTAGTGAAATTCCACCTGATATGTATACATTTTTCTGTATTCATTTTTTATTTCTGATGTTCCATTGTGTGGCATTTTCTCTATCATTGTTCAAATCCCACCACAGTCACTTAAAGAGCTAGTGTATTGCCTAAAAGTAATATTATATTTTAAAAGCAGCCAACCATTACCTTTTATATCTGAGGTACTTTTTCTTTTCAGTTTGTTTAATTAGAAGATCATTTACCTGATGTTAGTAGGTATGCCGTGTGGAACAGCTCTTAGCCTGGCAGCTGACATATCTTGCTCTACTACCCCACACTACATCATCAGCATTGTGACCTCACTGACTGTGACATCACTGCTACTTAAGAACAGCAAGTGAGTGACTGCCAGGTCATTCACCTGTGATGTCACTATCAGTGAGATCATAATGCTGATGATGTAAAGTGGGGCAGTAGAGTTAGATTAGTCAGCTGCCAGGCTAAGAGCTTTTTCCACACATCCAGCACAATATTACCACATAGAAGACTTTCAGATAAGCAAAAGGAACAAGAAAAATATGTCAGAAATAAAAAGTTAAAACTGCCTACTCCTTAAAATGTGCATTATTTTCCTGTCTGCCTGTTTTGGCTCCACTAGCTCTTTACATCTAAATCATGAATTAACATGTCTGTATGTATTTAAAACAGCAAGAGCACCATGCTCCATTCCAGCTGTGCACACCTGATCATGATTCGGGCTGTAATGTATCTTGCCTAACTGTGAAATGCAGGAAAATGGACCATTTACAGTGATTTTTTTCAAACATTTCCTGTGGGGGGGAATGTTCCCAGACCCCTCTAGCTTTGTTAGAATTTTGGGCCCCCGTTCATGACTTCTGCACATGCCTCTGGTTACAACCTGTAAACTGTGGGATAAAATGACACAAGCTGGTTACCAGCCTGCCGACTTTTCATAAGCTGATCAAAGTTAGGTAAATGCTGACCAATGATAATGGGGACAGGCTGTCTGGATACCAACAGTAATCAGTTGTTTCTGTTGCTCCAGTCATTTCCACAGTGGTCGTGGGGTACTGGTGGATATCCCCATGCACATAAATAACTAGCATCTGGCCCCATACTGTTCTGATTATTTAGAAGGTCTGCCCTCATTAGGGTCTGCTTACTCCCTGAGTCAAGCAATTCCAACATTTAATTCTGTCCTATCCTCACTGTATTAACATACCCTCAATTTGCCAATGCTAGGTGTGCAGGATCATTCCTTTTATTTGGACAGTTATGGGCTATGTGACCCTTTCCCAAACAACTAAGACAGATAATGTCTGCAGAGTATTGTCTTCCCCTTCGGTCCCTTCTCCAATTTGCTCCTCCAGCAGGTGACTGTCTCTAGTAAGAAAATTCAAAAGGTTTTACAGGTGTTGTAGGCTGGGGTGAAGAGCCTTGATATCCTTGGGGTTTTGAGGGTCTGGCCACCAGGTAATCCTCCACCAGCATGATGGTCTTCTCCGCTGTGTCCAGCTTATGCTCCTTCACTCACACATGGACATCCTGTGGCAAAACCTGAATGAACTGTTCAATTAGAATTAGTTACAAAATTTGGTCCAGTGTTTTGACTGTGGGTTGCAGCCATTTGAAACAAAAGTCCTTAAGCTTTGCAAAGGTCTCTCTGGTGGTATCTCGGCCAGTCATCTTTTGAGACCTAAATCTCTGTCTATAAGTCTCAGTATTAATATCATACCGTCAGAGGATTTCCTCCTTGACCCGATCATAACTGTTAGCATCAGAGGCACTCAGGTGACTGTATATCAGCTGGGTCCATCAGGATAAATAGGGGACAAGTCTGTTGACCCACTGGTCTCATGGTCAAGCGCACATCTGGGCTATGGGCTCAAAAGTGGTTAAGTAGTCTTGGATGTCATCAGCCTCAGTTAATTTAATTAATTTTATGTGCCAGGGATATTTCTATTGGGCTGCCCAGTGGTAAGGGCCTGGATGGCTTGCAAGGCATCCCACCGCCTCTCATCCTGTCTCTTTCAGTCCTCCTCCTGTTGCCGTCTGTCCTCATCTCATTGCCGTCTGTCCTCTTCTCGCTCCCACTCGATCTCGAGCTGCTTGATACAGAGCCACATCAGGAGGTCACTGAGATCCTCTGGGGCTCTCTCCTCTGTCCGTTGTTTCTCCTCCATTGGTTTTTCTATCTGTTCCTCCTCCTCATCCTTCGTTTTTCATCTGGCGCTAAGCTCTAGGCCAGGAATGGGTTTCTCACCGAGCTTCTGGGCCATTGCATGGGTTCACTGGATTTTTCTGGGCTCAGTACCTCTTATCCTGTGCATGTGTCGGGTATTGGACAATACCCCCGGTAGCATCTCCCAATCAGACTAGATGAGCCAGGTATCCTACTTCTGCACCAGTGTAGACGTGTGTGATGAAATGACACAGCAGCCAAGGATAAAGTGCATAAAAAATGCACAAGTGCGTTTAGCACTTCATTTCCAAATAAATATAAAATAACAAAAATACAGAAAGAAAAAAAATAAATCGTTAGTCCTAACCAAAAATAACTCAGACCACTGCTTCTGTCAGTACAGTCTGCAGCTTTGCTTCAGCCAAAGACAGGCAAGGGTACTGTGAAAGGCAACACACTAGCAACACACTAACTCCTTGAAAAACACATTAAATACAGGTCTTTCTCCTCTTAGCAGCAGCATTCAATTGACCTGACTATCTGCTGTACCTTTAGTGGTAAGTTCTTTTATAACCCCTAGGTCTGACATCACCACTAGGGCTCCACCCACATTTCCTTCTCCTAGGAAAACAGACCTTAAATGTGGTAAATCACTTTATTTGTGCACTTTGGGAGAAGGCATAGTGTCTACACATCACATAAACCACATATAGCTGAAATCCATAATAATACAGGCATTCTATTCCTTTGGAATGCCTAACACACTTATAATGAGGCTAAGCCCCTCCCTTCGGCTGTGACACTACTCCCTCAGAATGCCATAAAATGTGCCATTCTGTTGGCAGCCAGCCCTATAGGAGCAGCACAAGTGCAGACAGCTCCCCACAGGTAATACACTTTTATTTATATTTTATCTAAAAATTCTCAGTTTCAGGTGCCTCTGAATTGGCAAAGGGGAATGGCAGATTGAGGGCATGCTCCTCATCTCCTTTCTCCCGCCAGCTCATGAGACTTGTAATTTGTGTGCAGCGGAAAAGAAAATGAAATATAAAAATAAACTTTGGGATTTTTCTGCCCACATAAGGTGCTTTTCCACATCACCTATTTCCTTTTTAGAGCACTTATTGCTGTGGCCACCATTTCCTCTGTCTAAGAGCCCCGCTAAGGGCACTTTCAAAAGAAAGGATAAACTTTCCCCTTTTGTCCGATAGTTGAAATTGTCAGCCACTGGGTTCAATTTCAATTGGGCCCTTATTTCAATCAGCCCATTTTCCTCCTCGGCTGGTGGCCACAATAAGCATTTTTACTAGGTATTTTTCAGCCTAACTGGGTCTATTGATTTTCAGACACTACAGGACTTCAGTTTGCTTATGCCCATAGCGTCTGTTTCATTTGAAAGCTCTTGCCACATGGTGCAGCATTCACTGACTATCGGAATACTATTCTGCCCGAACTTCGGCTTTGGCTATGGAGTGCATTCTGCTCTGTGTCAGTTTTATTTTCTAAGCCACATGGTATGGCTGGCACTTTTTCTGGGAGCACTATTCTGCTCCGAACATTGCTGGAGCACTGTTTCAATTCTGAGCAGTATCTTGCAGCTGCGGCAGTGAATTTTGGCAGCACCAGAGCGGTGCATCTCATAGGAGCATTTTATTCTCTGGGGCACAGTTCTTTATACAACATAGCCCGTCTAGGGCACTTCGCAGGTCAAAAAAAGCAACATTTATTTATTTATGTAAAGCGTGACTTGCTCTTATAATTAATACCTTACTTTTAGGGTTCTGAAAGAGCACTCTTGCACTGACCTCACACAGCTTTGGGTGGGGGAGTCAAGAGAAAAGGGACAGTAAAAATTTAGGGTTGACTGCCAGGTTGGCCACCCTGACAGCAAAAAGACAAAGAACAGAAAAAACCAAAAAAAAGGAGAAGAATAGGACAAAGTGAAAGAGAAAATGGGGGGGGGGGGAGTTATACTCCCAACTGGCTGCATTTATGCAGCTTAACAAGGATCAGCCTGTTACACAACCAACATTTGACCACAAGTAACTTTTGTCCCACTGGCCCCTGAGGGTTTTGAGCCAAAGAATCAGGTGCATTGCAACCAACGCTTGTTTACAGGTGTCTTTTGTTCCAGTGGCGCCCAAAGGTTCAAAGCTAAAGAATCAGTTCAGTTGTGATCCAAGTTTGTCCGCAAGTGTCTTCCATCCCCACAGACCCCAAGCTGAAAGATCAAGCCTCCTTTTCAGCCAAATTTATCTGCAGGTGACTTCTGTCTCAGGAGCCCACCCAAGTTGTTAGCCAAAGAATCAACACCCATTTGCAGCCCAGTGCTTTTCATACATCCTGGTGGTCCATTTGGTGCTTCGTCCAGTATCTGGCCCCATAGTTTCAGGTCCATAATCATTGCCCATTTCTTTCAGCAACCTCACCTGGACTCGAATGTGAACTTGATCATCATCCAATACTCTTGCATCTAAAGCTTATGTGATTGCATGTGTGTATTTCTAGATAACACTGGTCAACCAGAAAATATGATACCATAGGTAATAGCAGCTGCAGAAAAGTATTAAACTTAGTAGAGGTGCACCATTTACTGTAGTCTTTATTTATTGGTTACTTATTCAGCTATTTATTCACTCATTTATTGATATGGGCCCGTGTGCACTATTGGGGTGAGGGTATGTGGAATCTGCATGTACCCCACCCGCGTAGCAGCACACTTGCTGACAGATGCACACCAGTGGTATTCACGACCATTGGCCACCTGTCTGTGGCCCCATCCCCCCGGCACACCGGACTCTGCAGGGTGGCCTGGGGCGGGGACGTGGACATGGCCAGGCATCCATTCGGATGCCTGGACCGAGGCATAGGATGGCCGCATGCCACATGGAAGACCAACAGCCAGCGGCTGAGGCGGTGAGAAGAGGGCAATGCCACCAGCCCTCACACAATGCAGCCCCAAAGTGGGTAGCAGGGACAGGGTGGAGGGGGTCCATTGGTGGTGGGGGGGCAGAGTACCACACAACATGTCTTGGTGGCCCACATCAGGAGTTAACCAGTTCATGGGGGACAGCATCCAAGGGCCGTGCCCATGTGGGTATGGTGGGGGGCCACCAGGTAGAAGCCATGCATTGATGTGTGCCCGGTGGCAACAGGTGGCCATGGGGTGGTCCGCTTGGCATAGTAGGCTATCCGCCCTGTCCATCTGGGTGGTGCACAGTGACATGTATTGGGCACGTAGGGGGCTTATGACAGGGTTCTCCCTGCCATACCCTGCATCCTCCTCAACACCCCTGTGTCAGCACTATGCACCTTAGAGCATGGTGAGTAGTGCCGGCCTGCTCCTCACCCTCCCCTGGCGCATTGCTCTGCATGCAGCCAGGGGATAGGGCATGTAGGTGCTGTGCACCACCCTTAGTGCATCCCGTGTGGGGGGGTGTAGGGTGCAGAGTGGCTGCACGCCCTAGATACACGTGTGTAGCCACTTCACCTCAATAGTGCATGGGGCCCATGGTGTGTTGCCCATGTTATTGTTGTTGATGAGAACCTGTTTCTGTGAGCCTAGCCTGCTTTTCTGATAGATAACATTTCTGGTCATAGTTTGATCTGAGTATGACTCCTGCCTCTCCTTTCAGGGTGACTACCTCTGCCTCATCTGGGAACATTCAATGCACCTCGCCATAAGACCTGCATGAGGTGACACTTGTGTTTGTGAGGAAGAGCATTTTCCCACTTCATGACCTGACTCATGAGGGCATGACAGATATAAATTATTATTCAAAGAAACAGTCTGAACCAATGTGTGAACATCATGTGTACAAAGAAGGTTAAAAAAATAACCTAATGTAACACAGGTACATACTCTAGGTCCTACAGTACATGGCAAGAGTGTTTTGACATAAATGTGCATATACACTAATTTTGGAAAACTACAGAACTTACTCTCTACAGAAGCTTTTGTCAGGCTAAGCTGGTTACATGCTCTTTGACAGGAGAGTAGCAGAAATGTGGCAACCTCGATGCATCTGTTTAAACTATACAGTCTCATTGCTGCATCAGTTTCCAAAGAATCTGCAAGAGAAAGACAAAATAACAAGGCAGACTGTTATTGCTTTATGTAATTTATGTTTATATACTGAATATTTTTTTTATTTTAAGCCAGCCATTGTATATTATAATGGCTGAAGAGAATACATGACAGTTCTCTTTATTGTTTTTTTTCTACTATGTGCCAAATGCAGGGACATCTGTGCTGGTTCAGTCCCTTAGACTCATAGAAACATAGAAATTGTCAGCAGATAAGGACCACTAGGCCCATCCAGTCTGCCCGTAGGCCCTAAACATTGTATGTGGCCACTGACCCTATGTGATCAATGGCTTTTCATCACTCTCTCCCCTCTCAAGTTTCCCTTATGCCTTTCTCAGGCATGCTTAACCCCTCCACTGTGCTTGTCCCCACTACCTCCTGTGGCAGACTGCTCCAAGTGTCAACTACCCTTTCTGTGTAGAAAAACTTCCTCACATTACCTCTTAATCTACCCCATTCCAGTTTCATACTGTGCCCCCTTGTTCTTGTACTTTTTCTACATTGGAAAAGATCCCCCCGCACCTTGTTTATGCCCTTGAGGTGCTTGAAAGTTTCAACCTTGCCCCCCCCCGCTGTCTCCTCTCCTCCAGTGAATACATATTGAGGTCCCTTAGTCTCTCCTCATATGGTTTATGATGCAAGCCCTGCACCATCTTTGTTGCCCTTCTCTGGATAGTCTCCACCTTATCTATGTCCTTGCACAGGTGTGGCCTCCAGAACTGCACGCAGTACTCCAAGTGAGGCCTTACAAGTGTTTTATACAATGGCATTACCACCTTCTTCCTCCTGCTAGTGATACCCCTGCCTATACATCCCAGCATGCCATTGGCCCTCCCTGCTGCCTTTGTGCACTGCCTTGATATCTTAAGGTCATCAGAGATGATACCCCTAGGTCCCTTTCCTCTTTGGTAACAGTCAGCTCCTCCCCCACCAACCTATAGCTCTCCCAAGGGTTTCCTCTACCCAAGTGCATTATTTTGTACTTTCTTGCATTGAACTTCAGTTGCTACATCTCTGACCATCTTTCAAGCTTCACCAGGTCCCTCTTCATTTTCTGCAGCCCTTCTGGAGTATCTACCCTGTTGCAGATCTTGGTGTCATCTGCAAACAGACAGACCTTTCCTTCCAACCCCTCTGTAATGTCACTAATGAAGACATTGAACAGGATTGGTCATAGTACTGATGCCTGTGGTACCCCACTGGTCACCCCCCCTCTCCCCTGATTGTACCCCATATACCACCACCCTCTGTCTCCTGTCTGTTAACCAGTTCCTAACCCAGTTCACCACCTTGTCTCCCATGCCCAGACTACCCATCTTGTTAATCAGCCTTCTATGTAGGATGGTGTTGAAGGCTTTGCTGAAATATAGGTAGGCAATGTCTCCCGCCCTTCCCTGATTTATTTCCCTAGTCACCCAATCAAAAAATCTATTAGATTCATTGGACATGACTGTCCTGCTGTGAATCCATGTTGCCTCAGATCCTGAACACCTCTGGATTCCATATGTGCCGCTATCCTTTCTTTCAGCAGTGTCTCCATGATCTTTCCCACCACTGAGGTGATGTTGACTGGCCTGTAGTTCCCCACCTCCTCCCAAGTGCTGCTTTTGTGCAGTGGGACTACATGTACCCTCCTCCATTCCTCAGGAATGACACCCGTGTTGAGTGACTCTGTGAACAGGGCCGCCAGAGGCACTGCTAGTTCCCTTTGGAGCTTATTTAATGTGCTCATGTGGATGCTATCTAACCCCATGGCCTTATCTACCTTCAGCTTTGTGAGTTCTTCCAGAACTCACTTCACTGTAAATGGACTGGTGTTCACTTCTCCCCCCCCCATTGCCTCTGCAATCCAACTGTGGTCCTTGACCCTCCCCCTCCTTAGTGAATACTGAGCAGAAGTATTTGTTCAGTATTTCCACCTTGTCCAGATCCCCCTCCTTACACTCTCCCTTCTCCCCTTTGAGCCTCACAGTCCCGGTTTTTTTCTTTTTTCACTGATGTACCTATAAAATACCTTGTCCCCTTTGTTTACAGACTGTGCTAAACCCTCTTCTGTCTGCACCTTCGCCCTCCTGACAGCCTTCCCTGCTTCTCTTAGACATTCAAGGTACACCTCCCTGTCTTCCTCCCTTTGGCTCTGCTTATATTTCCTGAAACAGCCTTTTAGCTCTCACTTTGTTCCCCACCTCTTTGGAGAACCATAAAGATTTCCTTCTCCTTTTTCCTTTGGCCTTGGTTATAGTCAATTTAAAATGCTCCTCTCTGTAACTGGTGTGTTATTTTATAGGTATTGTTTTTATTTATTTATTTGTAATTTTTGGCCAGGAATGGCTTAGTGAGTTAAGGCTCTTTTTAGGTGTGACTGTGGGGAAGGTTATAGTGGAAGAGAGAATTATAGTACAAGGTATTAAGTTGAACAGAAAACAATGGAGAGTACTAGTCCAGCAAAGGCATGAAACATCATGTCTGTTCAATGATGCTACAATTCCGACAGCTAGAAAGAGTTGCAAGTACAGTATATTTACCGCTCCACTATTGTTAGGGTTAAGTAGGCTATTTTTTATGTTAACCCTCAAACTTTGCACTTTAATAACTTTGCCCTTGTTCAACAGATGTTCCCGAAATTTTGGATGCAGAGTCTGGGAGACAAGGTCTCTTGACATACCCAGTTTTGTTCTGGTTGGATTTTCAGATTCCAAGATCCGTACAGTGTGTTTTGGGAAAAAATAGAGTTTTCTTGATTTTTTTTGTCATTGCGTAGCATCCAGACGGTTTGGAATTTTGATCTGAAATTTTCAGGGTAGAAAGGACTTGTCCCAGAATGGTGCCTTTTGTTACTTTGGTGAAAAAATATTAATCTATTCCCAAGTGATAGGGATTTGAGATTTCTGTTCTGAGCATGCTCAGTAGGGTCTTTTGGATAGATTTTTTTTTTTTGATTCTCTACAGACCATGCTGAGAACTGAAATTTCAAATCCTTATAACTTGGGAACAATTTAATATTTCTTCACCAATCCAACGGAATGCATCATTCTTGGGCAACCCCTTTCTACCCTGAAAATTTCAGACCAAAAGTCAAAACTGACTGGTCTGTAGGCGATGAAAAAAGCAGCAAAAATAAACAGATTTTTCATAAAAATGCACAAAAATTATCTCTTTTTTAAAAAAACAAAAACCTGAACCTAGCTAAACAGGACTTGTTTAGCTGTATTCTGCTGTTTGTTTTTTAAAAGCTTGCCAAAAATACCTTTACTGGGTACTCCAAAATCCAGGGAGCCCAGCTTAGTGAGAGAAGACACTCACCCACATTCTCTGTATGAGAAAAGCTGGACTTTCTTGAGTTCTGCAGTTGCAGCTGGAAGTCGTGCTGTGGGCTGCAGTGAGAGCAGTGAGTCACCAGTCCCCTGTTCTGTCTGTCTGTCTGTCTCTTTCTGTCTGTCACTCTGTCTCTCTGTCTCCATATCTATCTATCTATCTATCTATCTATCTATCTATCTATCTATCTATCTATCTGTCTATCTATCTTTTTATTTCTCTCTCTATTAAGTGGATGGGCACCCCCCATACCACTTCCTTCTCCCTACTCCTCTCCCAGTCACCCATGTGCCATTCTAAATGTTTATTTTTGTAATATATAAGTGAACCAGGATGCCCACCCCTGGTACCACTTCTTTGCACTGCCCTCCCTTCAGGTTGCCCGCCCCCATTCCCCAAAGTTTAACCCAATACTGGGATACCCAAGCCCCAGTGTTGAAATCTCATATGTAATAATACTGAAAACTATCGCTCAATGTTTTTTTTCTTTTTAAACTTGTAAAAAAAAATTGTCCCTCAACAGTCTGACACAGCCACCCCAACCTGCCACTTGGTACTTACCACCCCAAACCCCCACCACACCCCACACACACACTCACTAACCTGAACATGTCCCATGGTGTAGATCCACTCTGCAGCTGAAGAAACGTCTTGCTGCTGGGACTGGAAACTATGATATGAGAAACGAAGGTAAATGTGGTCCAATGTATTTCAATGGGGTTTTGAAATCTGATGCATAACTTTGTCACTTTTTCATATTTTCACCCCATATTTTCAATATGGCATTTTTGGGACCACACCTCATAACCAACAGAGGTGGAATTAAGCAAATCAGGCCCGAAAGGTGATTTTGCAGTCACTTGGTGAAATCACCTTTCAAGCTGGATTTGAGCATTTTCACTGCCATTGTTCATGAGGTGGGTCATAAGAAGGCTATGTTGACAATTTGGGGTCACAATATGTAACAATGACAAACTTATGAACCTAAGTTAAAGTGTTATTATGCTTGCTCATAACTTCAGTGATTTTAAATATTTTGACCCCAGATTTTCACCAAAGTAATTTTTTTACACTGCCTCATGAATGACACAGCTGTCATTTTTCAAATCCTGGCAACAATGTGTTTTCACACCTGTGACATGTTATAGCATTTCAGTGGCATCCAATAACATTTTGACAGGGATTTGAAAACTTTCTCCTACCTGATTTATTGGGTGGGGTAATAAGGCTATGCTGAAAATTTGGTGTACAAATATGGTAAAATGCCCAAGTTGTGACTGAATGTTGCAGTATTTACATGTTCACTCATAACTTCGCTAATTGTCAATATTTTGACTCCAGACTTTTATCATAGACATTTTTCCACAACACCTCATAAATGTAACAGGTGTCATTTTTTCAATCCTGTATGAGACATCTTTTCACACTTCTGGTGCGAGATAACATTTCTGCCAATATACTATAAATGCTACATGTCATGTTTATAAAGGCAGTCATAAAATAACTGTCTTGAAAACTTGGGGACAAAATTAAATAAAAAGAGTGAATATGTGAAGAGTGAATATGTGAAGAGTGACTGTGTAAAGAGTGAATATGTAAAAGGTGACTGTGTGAAGAGTTAATGTGTAACGAGTGAATGTGACAGGTCCTGTACTTGTATAGGTAGACAGAGTCTTCCCATGATGCAAGGGGCATGGCCCAAAGGGCATTGCACATCTGCACCTGTTCACATAGGTTCCGAAGGGACCTGCATGAATGAGAATATGATTCCATTATCTCAAAAAAGAAGCAAATTATTTTCAAAAAAACTTCATTAGTGTAGCTAGGGCATCAGTTAGGGTAGCTTAATGCCACAAAAGTAGAGAAATGTGGCATTAAGGTTTCCAAACTCCTCACCCCCACCCACCAAGCAGCAAAAGGAAAAAATAGGGTTTGGGGTCTCTAGAGTTTTGGTTAATCAGTGGTGAAGGCTTTCTTGGGGCTGTCAAGCCTAATGCTCACTCCCGAAGTCTGTAGACTTCTGTTTGAATCACATATAACATGCTGTGATGCATGTTTTTTTTTTCTTTACTAAAGTGATTTTGTCTATTAAAGATAAGTTTTCAGATACATTTTACATGTTTTTCAGCTGGTTTCCACAAGAATCTTAGAATTCTTTGCAGTCACTGAATATAAACATCTGGGGTCAGATATTCAGTAATGTGTAAAAGTGGGATGCAAAGGTTTGCACCGAACTTGCCCTTGCCTATGATCCTGACAATGCGATATGCAGTCAGATAGTGAACTGGCCCTATCTGACTGAATATGGGGCCATGCCAGGGCAGCAAAAAGTTGAGTAGCACTGCCCTGACAGGGATCTGAGCTGTATACAGCTCATAGTGAAGTGCAGGGAACAGTGCCCTCAGACCTGATAGTGTCAGGAGCCCCCAGAGCAATATTCAACTGACAGCATGCAAATGGATCCATGGGACATGCAAGGTGCTAAAGGCTGTATGTATGCCATTTTGGGCTCATTTTCAAGGGATGCAGCAACAGGTTTGTGCCCTCCTGTGGCTGCCAACCACATCAGGCATGGTGGCAAGTGGTCCTCCACACCCCGAACACACGGCAATGCAAAATAAATGGCCTTCCTGGTGTCCAGTGACACTTTCTATCTTCTGATCCCCATCCCTCTTCCTAATAAGTGATTCCCTGCTGCATTTTTGCACCCTTGCCCTCTGATCCCCGTACCCATAGTTGTATTGTTATTCCCTGCTGTCTAGTGGCACCCCCACCCACCGACTGCCCACCACCATAATTGTTTCGGTTTACCTTGGTGTCCAGTGTTTCTCCCCACCTCCTGAATACCTGTCCTAGTGTTACCAATTGACCTGGTGGCTAGCACCCCCACACCCCACCACCCACACCAAGCACACGACCCATCCACCCCCCTATGCCACAGAATCCAGTGCCACATGCATGCATGTAATGGAGCATACTTCATCAAAGGAGGAGGGGCAGTACAATATAAAAGAACCACGCTGCCTAAAAACCCAGAACAGGTATGCCGTTTACATCTATCAACTGAGAGCCTAATATTACATCTGCTGTTTCTTTTTGCTGGACTATGAGACTGAGACTTAAGAATGTATGCTGCTGCCTGCTGGAGGATTCGAACTGTGTGCCAGATATTTGTTAAAGCTGTGAACACTTCTTGTATAACGTTATTTTCTGTGCCTTTGCTCCCCTTTGACCCTGCATTCCTGTGCTCTAGTGAGAGGGGCCAGGTGTAACGGAACATACTTCATCAAAGGAGGAGGGGCAGTACAATATAAAAGAATTGGCTGCCTGCAGCCTTGAAGTGCAACTTTAGCAGCATTGAGTGGTGAGCACCACTCGGTATCAGAAATTTTATCAGCAATAATAGGAGGAAATTTGAGTAGTATCCCTGCTGAGATTTACTTAGAAGTCCAGGGTTAATCAAATTGGAAGCTGTTCGTCTCCTTATGTGAGTCTGGGCAGGTTACTCTGTTTTAATTTATTGTTTAAGTAATTGAGGGGTGAGTTAAATTTATATTGATGTTTATTATTTGAATTATTTTGTATTGTCTATGTACTTTATTTAAAAAATATTTTGGTTGGGTTGCTTACATGAGCATGTTTTATGTAGTTTTTATTAAGTAGACTAATTGGGATTTCCTCTATTTTAGAGGATTATCCCTGATATATTGAGGTAGTCGCTTATTATTTTATTTAAATTAAAGTTTGATTAACAAGGTGGTTTAAATCTCTAACAATGCTGATGTTATGGTGGGGAATTGTTCTGGTAGGGTGCCAGTTTTTAGTATGTGAAAATTTTACTCAGAAGGAAAAAGATATTATAGAATGTCCATATCTGGTAATAGAATATAAGGGAACTATGAAGAGTGAGAGAATTGTTCTATTTGGGTGGCAAGGGGACATTCAGACCTCTTTATTGAATACTCATATTGAGACTATTTTGATTAAATGGGTGTATATGGGTAGTGAACTTTTATGTGGCTGAGGACATAATGTTCTTGAAAGTGCCAAATCTAGAGATTATCTAATGAAGGGGGAAACAATTAAATCTTAAATTGTATAGAGTGGGTAAATGGATTGTAATTATGGGGTTAATGCTAAGTGGGGATGTTCAATTAAACTCTGGGCCTGTAGCTGATTTGAATCAGGATTACCCATTAGAAATGTTGAATGAAAAAGGACTAAAAATTGTGCATATTAATATTTGTAGTTTGCTTAAGAAAATTGAATATTTAAGAGAGTGGGTGGTGTGTTATAAACCTGACATTTTAATAATTACTGAATCATGGCTACATATAAAAATTCAAGATAATGACATAGCCCTGGAAAATTTTCATATGTGGAGAAGGGATAGATCCAAAAGGGGGGGGGGGAGTATTAATTTATGTTAAAAATTGGATTGATGTTAGGGGAATTGCAAGATTTGTATAATTGGACTGATTCAGAATTGTTACCATTAGAATTAAAGCTACCTTATTCCAAACCCATATTATTGATTGGCATTTACTGTCCACCTAAAAGTAGTTTAATAGTTTTTTCTGAAATACAAGATGTACTGAAGAATTATCAAATTTCACATGAAATTTTGATAATTGGGGATTTAAATGTTCATTGGGGAAATATAGATGCCCATCATAGTTTAATTGATATGGCTACTACATTGAATTTGGTGTAATTGATAAAAGATGTAACTAGGTTAAATGTAATAAATCCTAGCAATTCAGCTATGTTAGATCTTATTTTTACTACAAACCCAGAAAAGTTTATTAATAGTGGGGTGTTACCAGACTCAATGTCAGATCATCAGATAATTTTTTGTATTAGAAATCAGAAATCTAGAAAGACTCCTAAGAATATTGTACAAACTAGAGTTTTTAAACAGTTTGATTATATTCAATTTATGCAGGAATTAGAAAATTATAACTGGGAGAGATTAGAATTAATTCCCAGTGTGGGGGATGCATGGGATATGTTTCAAAAGGATTTAATACAAATCTGTAATAAACATGCTCCTATAAAAACTAGGTTGATAAGATCAAACAAAGCGCCATGGTATGATTCTGGTTTGTTTAAAATTAAAAGGGCTTGAGATAAGGCATGGAAACAAGCTAAATTAGCAAAGGGAGACCAGGATTGGCATAAGTATAGGCAATTAAGAAATTTATACATGAAAGAAATTAGAAAGGCTAGACAGGCCTATTGTAATAAAAAAATGTCTAAAGAAATGATGGAAAACCCAAGAGTATTCTGGAACACAATAAATAAGTTGCATAAGGGTCCTAGCTTGGGATATCCTAATTACTTTTAATCAATGGTAATAAAACGGATTTAGGAATAAGGTAGTTAATGAGTTTAACACCTTTTTATAAATATAGGTACTAATGAATTAAAACTGGGGAGGAGATGTAAATCAGGTTTTACAGAGAAATTCCCAGGCAAATGGTACAGATAGAACTTATGTACAAACTGGTATACAAGCTGAGTTCAAATTTACCTCTGTTACTAGAGGAGATGTTAGGGATTTATTACTTCAAATTAACACCAATAAAGCAGAAGATATGGATGGTATCCCTAATATCTTATTAAAGTATGCAGCCCTATCATTGATTTACCCTTAGCAAACTTATTTAATTTGTCTCTCCTCTCTCGGAATTACTTCAAGCTTGAAGACCGCCAAGATTGTGCCAATTCATAAGACAGGATCCAGGTTGCTATTAGAAAATTAGAGTAATTTCCCTTTACCAACGATTTCTAAAATTTTGGAGAAAATAGTTGCAAAACAATTACAGGTATTTTTGAAAGATAATGAAATTCTCAACGGTTATCAATCAGGCTTTAGACCTGAGCATGGAACAAACACTGCCCTTATAAAGGTCACAGGAGATATTATGGAGAGTATGGACAGGGGGAAGCCAGTGGGAGCAATTTTTGTTGACCTTTCACAGGCTTTTGATACGTTGGACCATGGCATCCTCCTGTCCGGACTAAAAACCCGTGGTATGTCTGAGTCGGTTGTAAACTGGTTTCGAAATTATCTTGATTCAAGATTGTAGCAAGTGACTATTAGAGAGTGGTCATCTGACCTGGAATCAATTGTGTCAGGAGTCCCACAAGGATCCATTTTGGGTCCCATGCTATATAATTTATACATGAACGATTTGGGGTTTGAACAACCGGAGGTACAATAACATCTTTATGCTGATGACACAATTGTATATTCTGCTGATTCATCAGTGAGAACTATTCAATTAGTATTACAACAGGCTTTTGATCATTTACAGGAATTTTGCTTAGATCTAAATTGGTTTTGAATGAAAAAATCTCAGGTAATGGTATTCCATAGAGGTCACGGGTCTAAAATTGAACAAGAGGGATTACAAATTAAAACATTTTCTGGAAGAATTTTGCAACAAGTTGTTAGATATAAATACCTGGGGTATATTTAGACACAAAATTCAAATGGGACACATATAGATAGCACCTTGACAAAAGTTGGTAAGTGCTTGGGTTCATTATATAGAGTAAGAAATAGCATGTCCTTGGAAATTAGAAAATTAGTTGTAACTGTTGTTGTACTACCCATACTTGAGTATGGTAACTTGATATATATGGGTGCGTCTAAAGAGCAGCTATATAAGCTTGACATTATGTACAATAAATTAGCCAGATTTATTCTGGGTGCAACAAAGAGGGCATATAGAGTAGATATGTATAAAGAATTGGACTGGCATACCTTATCTCAAAGGCAGGTTTTTAGGTACAATTATGTTAATACTAAAATGTATTTCAGGAAAAGTCCCTAAATATATGGCTGAGACCATTAATATAAAAAGATCAATCCAGGGCCTGCGCTCTGCAAATAGCTTGGATTGTTTTGTTCCAAGTTGCAGAACGGCCTGGGGGATAAGCATTTCTTAAATATTGGACCATCTATATGGAATAAATTGCCTGGGAAGCTTAGACCCCTTGAGAGAAATTTTCAGTTGCACCAAATTAATCGATGGCTTATTGAAAATACTAATTATGATGGGGACTAGATTGAATCTTAGGATGGTAGACTGTAAATTGTATTAAATGTATATTGTGAATTATATTATTGTTTTGTTGTATGTCTTTGTAGTGTTAGTTTGTGAATGATTTGGAATTGTGTTATATTTATTGATGTATAATTATAGTGTATTTGTGCCTTTGTCTGTTACACATTGTTAACTTATAAGAGTAACTGGAACTGACACCTGGATCTCACTGTAAAGGAGCTTCAGCTCAGAGGAGATATCCATATTCATTTTTTGTATGAATAAAAATTTTTTACTACTTTACTACTTACATGCATGGCTGAACCCAAGACCTTCAACTCAATTTTGTGGGCACAGTATGTACAGAAAACATCACAGCTACAATATAAGAGGGACACTCAAGTCACACACACTGTACTGTATTGTTTCTCTTATTTTTAAAACCAGACACTATAACAAATAACGTATGGGCAAGCATACACAACTCACCTTGTGCTTCCAACTCGGGGTTGAGATACCAGCATGGACCTCTCCAGCTTCACTCTCAAGGTCCATATGCTGGTATCTCAACCCCTCTTTGGAAACAGGCTCATTGTGTATGCTTGCCCATACTTTATTCCTTACATAGTGTAACAGCCCCTTCCTTACAGTAGGAGGAGGTTGACTTTACTAGTAGTGCCACCACAAAAAAGAGTGCCTTGACATCACTCTCTTTGGAAAACTGGTTGTGGGAGGTGCTTAGATAGTATAAAGGGAGGGTGCTCTTGTGGCACCAGGGTTTATTAGTTGTAATTACTGGAAGGGGTACAACACAGGGCAACAAGGATGATCCAGGGATTGGAGGACAGACCATATGGGGGAGAGGCTGAGAGAGTTGAACATGCACTCCTTGGAGGACAGAAGGGACTGGGGGAATATGATTGAGACCTTTAAGTATGTAAAGGGGATAAACAAGGCAGGCACGGAAGGATACTCAGGCTGAGGAGGGGGAGGGACAGGAGAGGGCATGGCCTTAGATTAGAGGGTGGAAGATTTAGGTCAGAAATGAGGAGACACTTTTTCATGGAGAGGGTCGTGGCAGAATGGAATGCTCTACTGGAGGAGGTGGTAGCCTGTAAGGCAGT
Source organism: Neoceratodus forsteri (assembly GCA_016271365.2). NCBI lineage: Eukaryota > Metazoa > Chordata > Ceratodontiformes > Ceratodontidae > Neoceratodus > Neoceratodus forsteri. The sequence continues at coordinate 995,696,476 of CM057458.1, read as the reverse complement.
GGATAGTTTCAAAAGGAGATGGAACAAGGTGAGAGAGGGGGTAATTGGGAAGGAGAGGGGGTGGGGCAGCTGCAAGGGGAAGGTGCTATCTGCGCACTTGAGCAGACTTGATAGACAAGGTGGCCTATTTCTTCTGGCAAATTCACATGTTCGTAAGGGTTAAGGGAACAGCAAGCAGGAAGTTGAAGGAGTCAGGGAGCTAGTAGAAATAGGATGCCACATTCTTAATGCTCTTGCCAGCAGGTTGCCTTCAGGCATCAGCAAGGCATTAGTCAGGCCACCCTGGGCAAGAGTGCCCACTGATAGATGCAGCAGGCATCACCAGCAGGGTGCTAGGTGCTAGGGACTATGGATATGACTGGATGGGTGGGCACACATACTGTGTCCCACCATGTGGCTGGCTGCAGTACTTTGGCCGGAGATACAGTGTAGCCCATTGATAGCTCCCACCTGGAGATATAGGTGCCACATACTGACACAGCCTCCATGTCTGAGGGTGGCATGAGCTCTGGGTGTCATGAAACAGCAGGGATCCCAGCTGAGGTATTTAAACCCAACAACCCTGCTGGGAACTAAGGTGTGCAAGGCTGGAGGTATTTGTCCATGGCAAGAAAGTGTAGTGGGAACACTGGGAGGACATAGGAACCCAAGAGAGTAGCCCCTCAGGGTATACTCTTTGATGGCCCTTAGGCCTGAAGTGGACTCCCCCAAACAAGTTATAGCAAGCATTTGAGAAAGAGAAGCCAAGGAATTTTTGCTGCAGGTGATTTGAGTACCATAAAGATGGAGGTAAAGCACCACTGAAGATGTTGGGACAAGGTAGGTGAGTGCTTTCAAGAATGTGGGGAGGCTGTTTCTCCAAAGTTAAAACTGGCACTTGTGACTGATCAGCAGGGATGTTTCCTCGGGGGAGGGGCAGGCTGCAAGTGGCTGTAATATCAGGAGCTCTATCGATACTTGCCCAGTCAGGTGTGGAGGCATCAATATTTTCTGGGGCCTCACAGCATGGCAAGGGAGTGCCATTCCAGTGGGCTTAGTAAGAGTGATTTACTATTACCCTGCATTTTGGATGCCATGTCAACATGCTAGTAAGACCTTAATGTGAAAAAGCTCAGAAGAGGGGCATGCAGTGTAGATATGACTCAATATTCATAGGACAAATGCTGTGGTTAAACATGCCTATGAATGACAGCAGGGGGTCAAGGCCAGATGAATTAACAAAGGAAGGGGACAGGATTCCCCAGCACAGGTATCTAATTGGGTCAAAAGGTAGAGACAGTTCAGTAAAGGCTCATAGTACACAATACGGGCTCCAGTAGTGGACACTATCCACTATGGCAGAGCTGCAAAAGGATGGAGTCTGAGATGTCTGTAATTAACTGTCTAGAAGCTGCATGAGTCAGACCCAAATACAATGTTTTGCAACAATGAATTAGGACCTGTTCCCAAGTAAAGCAACCCAATTGTTTGAAATCTTTGTCCTCAGTATGCTGTTTTCCATCCATGCTTGATGCCATCTTCCAGCATCTCCAGCAGAAGGATAACTGAAACCCAAAATCAATGGGCTTGATTCTCAAAGGTTGATGCAAGGCTTTCACAAACCCTACATCAAACCCTGTACTGCCCTGAACACATTGGCACACCTTACGCCCAATTTCAAAGGTCATGTGCATTCGCAATCCTTTACCCAATTTATGGCAGCTTGCACCAAATATGTGGTGCAAACCCCATAAAAAGGACTGCAAAGATAGCAAAAACTGGTCTAACTCATGCCATGTGGTGCATGGGATTGAGAATCCTGACTGCCGGTCAGAGAACACAGCAAGCCCCATGCACCATGTGTGAAGTGCATTCTATCTTATTTGAGAATCAAGCCCAGTGAGTGCAAGGGGCTACTGGTGAGCATAACTTCTATGTCCCTAGTCAAGGAAGTACCCTGGGCCATGGCCACCCCCCTCCAGGGCATCAGCACAGGAAAGTCAGTATACCTCCTGAAGGTGGCTTGCATTGACACTGCTAATAATGATATCCTTATTAACGAGTTAAAAATAAATGCAAACTTCCCTTGAAGTATTGTATTGCACAGCCATACTGAAACATGTTAGGGAGAGTACTACAAGGCACTAGTGATACTGATTTGTTTGGAGAACAGTTTTAACATGGTGTTGCATATTTTAGTGGTTAAATGAGGAAGAGAGATTATGTTATCTCTTCAAACATGCAAATGTCTGCCAATTGTAAAATGTCACAGGTACTGGAAAAGAGAAAATTATGTTTCAACTCAAATGGTCTACTAGAAAGTAGCATGCTACTTATGTAAAAACATTTTGTTACCTTTGTCTTGTTCAAACCATTTAAAAGTTATCTCTGTGCTGGGAGACCTGAATGACAGGAGAGAGCAAAGCACCTACAGTAGCCTACACTGAAAATATGTTTTATTTAGTATTTAAACTGGCAGTGTGTGGGTAGGTAGCAATAAGTGCTTTCAGTATTTTGTTTCAGTGATTGCTTACCTTGTAGTAGAGGGAAGCATAGAGTAGGAGGGGGTCATATACAGGTACTCAGAGGTAGGATCTGAAGGTGGGGGGGTACTACCATGCTATGAGGCACTAGCAAATTCAGTGCATAAGGACACTTCCTATGAACATTAGTGAGTTGTGCCTTAGTGCAGTTGTGCCACTCACTGAAGTGCCATGAGGTTAGGTGCAATATAGATTTTCTTTCTTTCTTTCTTTCTTTCTTTCTTTCTTTCTTTCTTTCTTTCTTTCTTTCTTTCTTTCTTGTTGTAGTACAGCTTTAAGAAATGTTAGACAGTACAACTTTAAGAAATATACTTCCTGTGTGACTCTCCCTGTGTGTGTTGAGAGCAGTTTTCCTCTTGCATCTGTGCTGAATAGAAGTAAACAGAGAAGGTCTAGATTTCTGTGTGGCATGTTCTTTCTTAATACCAAGACCTTGGTGTGTTTAGGGTACTTATTTTCGGCCACCAAAAACTCTTTCTTTCTTTCTTTCTTTCTTTCTTTCTTTCCTTCGTTCCTTCCTTCTTCAGACTAAACAGAAAAGGAACTTGGCAAGAGAGGGATAGGTCAATAGTCTTGTGTTCAGTGCATTTGAAATTCTATTCTCTCAGGAAGGTTTCTCTGGTTGTGTGGTTGGTCTCTGTTCGTAGCTAGTGTCACTTCAAGGAAGCTTATAATGGTGGTAGTACCAAACATAATAAGGGACATACAGTAGTTCTGAAGCATCCCTTTGTGGGATCACTAGAAATTTCAGAGAAGTTTTCAGTTTTGTAGGAACTGTGCAAACAAGGCAACAGTCAAGGTGTCACAGACTTATTTTCTCCCAAAACTCAGTCTGTGGTTGATATCAGTTTCACAACCCCTCAGATGCCTGAATGGGGTACCGTGGTATGCTGCCAACACTGATTGCAACTTCACTTGATGTATCATTAGGTCCAGATCCCAATAAAGCCATTGCTCCTAAACAGTACAGTGCTCCTTACCAAAGGGTAAATGATCCACCCTTTCTATGATAGCTAAGAAGACTTTTGCTTAGGTGTGGTAACTGTAGACTGCCTCTTCAAAGACAAATCACAACTTTGCCAATTTACACTGATCATCTATACCCAAAAGGACTGGGTCATAAAAAGCATGAAATATACAAAATATTTAATACTCCAAGATATTTACATATGTAACAAAATAATACACACAAGGACTATGGAGAATACTGTATTTCTACAGGGATAAAAAAAGAAAGACTTTTGAAAAAGATAGAAAACAGACAGAATTTTGACTCACATCCATCTAAACCCTAACCAGCATAGAAGAAGCTTACCCCAACTAGTGAGTTATAGCAGACTCAAACCAGTGATAGTGTATAGTGGATTGCTTTTATCCATGGAATTCCATGTCTGGAATATGCTTGTTCTGCTGCAGTAGTGACATCATTATGTAGTTCTGCTGCAGTAGTAATGTCACTGCTGCAGCAGAACAACTTAGAATGCTGCCACATAGTTGCTTTCCTCTATCCAATTTTGTGGTAGAACAGCATTCTAGAACCTTGAGAGACTTCACAAGTCAGTTTCATTGCGAAAGAGAAAAAAAAAAACAGAATGCTCACCTTTATAAAATGTCAGGGTAAAATCATGTAATCTGATTGGCTCTTATTTATGTGTAAAATATGGTTTACACATGGTTAAAAAAAGGACTGCTCAGTAGTGAAAAGTCTGTAACTCAGATCAATGAGCATCTGGAACACAGGCATTTCAGTTAGCCCCCTACAGCCAGAACTGATCTTCCTAGACAAACATGGCTGCTACCTTTACACTGTAAAAAAACTTCAACTGGGCACTAAAAATAAAACTACCTTAAGCAAAAAATAAAACTAATTAAATGTTGTTTCCCTGATTATCACACTCTCCTTACATACATAAACAAATTAGAAACAATAAATATCGTTTATAGTATTCACTACAACTGTTTCTTTGCCGACAGTGAAAATTCCCCCTTCTGTCTTTACCTGCTCATCAGAGAACTCTCTTCTTCTTGCCCTGACAGTGAGATAATTGAGTCTCTGGCTGTAACAAAGGCCTTTATGGTGTATGTTAGAACACTGTATTGCTTGAAAATTTAGCATTCCCTAATCTTGTTGTACCAACGATGTGACATCACGATGTTGTTGTAGCATCGTGGGTATGTCACATCAATGGTACAACAGCTCTTCCCACGTTTGCGCATGTGCAAGTCGTGCTCGGTATTCATCTTCAAAATGGCCAAGGCACTTCAGCATAGGCACCAGAGCACATCTTAATTTAAAAGTAAGTCCCGTTTTGTTTTGTTAGCTGGTGCATAGCAGAGCCAAATTATTAAATTTAAAATGTGGATTGGAGTAAGAGCTCAGTTGTCACCGACACCGTCTTGGCGGGGGGATCCCCGACATCACAGCGTGACCGTGAAAAAATCCACGAGTTGCTTTGTTGTGCTTTTGCCCATACACTATAAAGAGTAATATAGTGAATCAACACTGGTTCATTTCTCGAGGTTTTCATGCTAACCGAAAATTCCCTGAGCTTTGCTCTCAAGGTTTTCTTGGTTGTCATGACAACCTCTCGAAGTGAACAACAGTGTTGTTGTTCACTGTTGCACGTACACTATCCTCTATATAGTGTATAGTAGAATGTCATTCTGTATAGAATTCCATCCCTTTCAAAATACTGTTGTACCACAGTTCAAAGGTAATGAAACGTGAATCTACCCTACTGTGGTGGAACAGCATTCTGGAACCTCTAGAGACTGCATGAGTTAGTTTCATTTTGAAAGCAAAAGAACTCTCACACACATTTGTCACACAGTACTATACACTATAAAAAATATAGGATGAGCAACTCTGAGCACAACCAGTGTGTTCTGCCACCTCGGGGTTCTGATTCCCATAGACCTCTCAAGTTTCACTCTGAAGGTCAGAGGGAATCAGAACCCCTCTGTGACAGAACACCCTGGTTGTGCATAGTTGCCCATCCAGTATTCTCTATGTTGTTCACTCAAAATCCTAAATAATAACTGAATTCTCAGAGCCAAACTCAGATCACAAATGACTTTTGCTAGGCAGCCAGCCATGCCCCATCATCATATATGTGTCTCTGGTATCACAGACTTGATTGTTTCTTTGTTCCTCAGGGAACCAGCCATCTGAAGAACAGGTCAAAACTGGAGTTGTTATTTCTAGCTCAAGTATGTGATTCTGACATCAGTCATTGTGTCCTCCTGTCTGGTTTATCCAGTAGGAAACTGTCTTGTTTGGAGCAGGCTCTGTACAAACTCACAACATTACTTTAACTCAGTCCTTTGAAGTTTCCACAAAACAGAAACCTTTTATAGGGAAAGAACTGGATTGCCTAACAAAGTATTCACCTGAAACATAGAAACATAGAAACATAGAATTTGACAGCAGATAAGGACCGCTTGGCCCAACCAGTCTGCCCATTTCCTTACCTAGTGGATAAGCTGCAGATATTAGTTAACCAGCAGCCTACTTCTTCCTACCCCAACCCCCTAGAATTGCCTTATGACTGTCCCATGCATGCTTGAATTCCACCACTGTTTTTGACTCCACAACCTCCTCCGGAAAGCCATTCCATGCATCCACAACCCTCTCTGTGAAAAAATACTTCCTTAAATTACCTCTGAGCTGGCCTCCCTATATCTTCAAATTGTGCCACCTTGTTCTTGCACACCTCTTTTTTTGAAAGATGCTACCCTCTAGGACTTTGTTGATTCCCTTGAGGTACTTGAAAGTTTCTATCATGTCCCCCTTCTCCCTCCTTTCCTCGAGGCTATACATATTATGCTACTTAAGTCTCTCTTCATATGTCTTCCAGTGCAGACCCTGCACCATTTTAGTTGCCCTTCTCTGGACATCTTCCATCCTGTCTATGTCTTTGCAGAGATTGGGTCTCCAGAACTGCACGCAGTACTCCAGATGGGGTCTTACCAGCTGTCTGTACAGAGGGATAATAACTTCCTGTTTTCTACTGGTGATGCCTCTCCCTATGCATCCCAGTATCCCCCCAGCCCTCCTTGCTGCCTTCTCACATTGCTTGCCCACCTTTATGTCATCTGATATGACTGCCCCAGGTCTCTTTCCATTTTTGTTGTTGTTAGTATCTCACCCCCCATTGTGTACTCTTCCCCTGGGTTTTTGTTTCCCAGGTGCATTACCTTGCACTTCTTAGCATTGAATCTAAGCTGCCATACATTTGACCATTCCTCTAACCTTGCCAAGTCCCTTCTCGTCCTTTCCACCCCACCTTGTGCATCAACTCTGTTGCAGATCTTTGTGTCATCTGCAAAGAGACAAACTTTCCTTCCAGTCCCTCTGCAATGTAAACATAAAGACATTGAAGAGGACCAATCCTAATACTGAACCCTGCGGTGTACCCTACTAGTAACCCCCCTTTCTTCAGAGTGGACTCCATTTACTATTACTCTCTGTGTCCTATTCTCCAGCCAATTCTTTACCCAGGCTGTCATCTTGGGACTCACTCCCAGGCTGGCTAACTTGCATATTAATCTTTTGTGTGGGACTGTGTCAAATGCCTTGCTAAAGTCTAGGTAGGCCATGTCTAAAGCCCCTCCCTGATCTACTACAGTCAAAGCTGCTTATAACGGGCACATCTGTGTAAGCAGATTCTGCCCGTTATAAGTTCTGGTTGTAGTAACCGAAAATGATTATTTTTACACTTCACTGCCTGATCTACTACTTTGGTCACCCAGTCAAAGAAATCTATCAGATTTGTCTGGTATGACCTTCCCACTGTGAATCATAGAAACATAGAATTTGACGGCAGATAAGGACCGCTTGGCCCACCCAGTCTGCCCATTTCCCTACCTGATGGATAAGCTGCAGATCCTAGTTAACCAGCAGCCAACTTCTTCCTACCCCCACCCCTAGAATTGCTTTATGACTGTCCCATGCATGCTTGAATTCCACCACTGTTTTGAATCCACAACCTCCTCTGGAAGGCTGTTCCATACATCCACAACCTCTCTGTGAAAAATACTTCCTTAAATTACCTCTGAGCCGCCTCTTCTATCTTCAAATTGTGCCCTTGTTCTTGCACACCCTTTTTGAAAGATGCTACCCTCTTGGACTTTGTTGATTCCTTGGGGTACTTGAAAGTTTCTATCATGTCCCCTCTCCCTCCTTTCCTCGAGGCTATACATATTAAGCTCCTTAAGTCTCTCTTCATATGTCTTCCGGTGCAGACCCTACACCATTTTAGTTGCCCTCCTCTGGACAGCTTCCATCCTGTCTGTCTTTGCGGAGATTGGGTCTCCAGAACTGCACGTAGTACTCAGATGTGTCTCACCAGCTGTCTCTGTACAGAGGATAATAACTTCTTGTTTTCTACTGGTGATGCCTCTCCTATGCATCCCAGTATCCCCCAGCCCTCCTTGCTGCCCTCTCACATTGCTTGCCCACCTTTAGGTCATCTGATATGACTACCCCCAGGTCCCTTTCCATTTTGTGTTGTTGTTAGTATCTCACCCCATTGTGTACTCTTCCCTGGGTTTTGTTTCCCAGGTGCATTACCTTGCACTTCTTAGCATTGAATCTAGCTGCCATACATTTGACCATTCCTCTAACCTTGCCAAATCCCTTCTCATCCTTTCCACCCCACATGTCGCATCAACTCTGTTGCAGATCTTTGTGTCATCTGCAAGAGACATACTTTCCTTCAGTCCCTCTGCAATGTCGCTTATAAAGACATTGAAGAGGACAGATCTAATACTGAACCCTCATGTACCCCACTGCTAACCCCCTTTTTTTCAGAGTGGACTCCATTTACTATTACTCTCTGTGTCCTATTCTCCAGCCAATTCTTTACCCAGGCTGTCATCTTGGGACCCACTCCCAGGCTGGCTAACTTGTATGTTAATCTTTGTGTGGGACTGTGTCAAATGCCTTCTAAAGTCTAGGTAAGCCATGTCCACAGCCCCTCCCTGATCAACTACTTTGGTCACCCAGTCAAAGAAATCTATCAGATTTGTCTGGCATGACCTTCCACTGTGAATCCATGCTGCCTTGGGTCCTGTCCCCTCTGGCCTCTAGATACGATCAATCCTTTCCTTCAGAGTGATTCCATCATTTCCCTACCACTGAGGTTAAACTAACAGGTCTGTAGTTTCCTGCTTCTGCCTTGCTCCCACTTTGTGAAGGAATCACATCTGCCCTCCTCCAGTCCTCAGGTACCACCCCATCCTCCCATGATTTGTTAAAGAGGTAGTCATTGGTGTCACTAGTTCTACCCTTAGTTCTTTTAGAATTCTGGGATGAATCCCATCAGGCCCCATTGCTTTGTCCACCTTCAGTTTTAAGAGCTCTTTCAGAACCCTTTCTTCTGTAAATGAGCTGGTATCAACTTCTGTATCCAGAGTGTTTCTACTGTTTGTTTTAGGTACCTCCCCTCTTCCTTTGTAAATACTGAGCAAAAATATTTTTAGTATCTCTGCCTTTTCACAGTCACCCTCTGCCCACCCTCCTCCCTTTATTAAAGCCTCCTATCCCTCACTTGAGTCTTCCTTTGCTCCCTGATGTACCTATAAAGGTTTATCCCCCTTCTTAACTGAGGTTGGCTATCTTTTCCTCGGTTGGGGCCTTTGCTGTTCTGACTGCCTTCCCAGCTTCTTTTGCTTTAACTGATACAGTTCTCTGTCCTGTTCCTTTTGTGATTCCTTGTACTTCCTGAATGCTTTCTTTTCTCTTGAACCTTCCTGCCACTTCCTTTGAGGAACCATAGTGTTTCTTACATCATTTCATTTTGTTTATTTGCTTCACACAAAGGCTTGTTACCTCTGTGATGGCAGTTTTATTATTCCCAATTGTTCTTCCACCCTCCTTCCTGCCCATTTGCTAGTGCATTCCTTAGGCACTCACCATTTAGCAAGTCAGCCCTCCTAAAGTCCAGTACTTTTGCCTTTGTGCTTGACTCTATTGCTGTGTTTATTGTGAACCATACTGTTCTGATGGTCCCTAGTTCCCAGATGGCTACCCACTTCTACATCTGTGTCCTCTCTTCATCTCCATTTGAGAGAACCAGGTCTAGATTGCTCCCTCTCGAGTGGGCTCCAATACTAGTTGTCTAAGGCATGCCCCTGTAGGCATCTAGAATAACCCACTCTTCAAGTGGCTGCTGCAACTGCATTCCAGTTAACATCTGGCATATCAGATCACCCATCAGCAATATCTCCCTTTTTCTGCCATTCTAAGTATACTTTCTATCATTTCCTTGTCCATTTCCTCCCCTGGAAAGGTCTGTATAAACCCTGTGCGGATTGTGGTGCCATTGCGGTCTCAAATTTACCCACAGTGCTTCTTCTCTTCTCTGTTTTCCTTTTGTTCTGTTGCTTTGATTCCTTTCCTTATGTAAGAGCTACTCCTCCTCCTCTTTACCCTCCCTGTCCCTCCTGTAGATGAGTGTATCCTGGTATGTTTACGTCCCAGTCATGGTTTTGTGTGTACCATGTTTCTGTGACTGCCACGATATCCAGATGTCCTTCTCCATCAAGGCCACTAATTCAGGAAGCTTGTTACTCAGACTATGGGCTGGTACTCATTGCTCTCCATTTTATATGGCTTTACCTTCTTTGCAGCATCCCCACTGAGCCTTTCTTCCATGGTCTTTTTTCATTTAGTACCCTGTTTTGTAGGGAGAGCTGGGATTTTCCTAGCTTATCAGTGCCTCCCCTTGATTAGTTTAAAAGCTTCCCAAGAAGCTATCAGAACCGATTGCTCAAAAGACTTGTTGCCTTCCTGGACAGATGCAGACCATCCTGCCAGTATAGGCTGGTGTCCTCCAGGTGGAACCCCATCCCCAATGAAGCCAAACCCTGTGCTCCACACATTTTTTCAACCATTCTTTAAACTGCATGGTGCAAAGTACCCTCGCCTCACTCATGCCATTGACAGGCAGCACCTCAGAGAAGGATACTGTGTGTGCTACTTGTCTTAGGCCCTTCCCCAATTCTACAAAGTCCTTCTGCATTGCTCTAATCTCATGATGAGCCAAGTCATTTGTCCCTAGGTGGACAGTGATGTCCAGCTCAGACTCCCATGCAGGTGTTCTCGTGATCCTGAGGATGCGCTTCCTGTCCCTCCAAGCCATGGCACCAGGCAGGCACCTTACTTCAGTTTTCCCTGCTTCCCCCAGTTCTATCCCTCTAATAATTGAGTCCCCCACCAGGAGCTGCTTCCTTTCCCTGTGTTGTCCTACACCTCCTTCCTGTGGGCCTCCCTTGTGTCAGTTGTCCTCAGCCTCCTTAGTCTCCTCTGCGGGTGCATCCATAGGGGAGCTATGCTCCCCCAGAATAGTGTATGGATTGTGGAGTGGGACAACTGACCGGATGTGCCTCTGTTCCACCATCCTCACCCTCCCTGAGCCCACTGTGTTCCAACTGCTGTGCTTTCTTTGCAACCTCTGAGGTAGTGGTGGTGGCTCTGGTGCTCCCTGGATGGGGGAGGTTCCCTTCCTACCGTCCAGTGTGGCCTGGAGGAAGGTTTCCTTACTACTGTCCAGTGTGGCCTGAAGACGGGCAACTTCCTCTCTCAGGGCAGAGAGTTGTCTGCAAATAGGGCAGCAACTCAGCCTCCAGAAAGACTCCCAAAAGACTGCTGCCCTACAGCCATTACATTGCACTACTCCCCACATGTTTATCTCCTTTTTTTGTGTGTGTTTGTGTGTGTGATTGGTTTGCTATATAGAAATATATATATATATATATTTTATACAATGTGTATGCTTATATTGTCAGTGCAGTGTGCTAGAGAGGATATGACAGTGATATGCACTAAAGGAACTATTTCCAGGGGTGGGTGGGGTGAGGGTGGGAAGGGGTTGGGTCTAAACTGTGCCCTAACAAAACAATCAGCTAAAAGCTCTGACCCACCGCTACGATGAGTGCCTTCCTGTCAGCAAGATGCCCTACACAACAATTTGACAAAGAAAATACCCTGCTAATCAAACAGAGAGAAATCTAGACATCCAAGTCAGACACAGGTAAACCTCCCCAGCCCCAAAACAGCCTGGTGGTTTGTGCTCTGAAAGCAATCAGCCCCAAAATAAGTCAGCTGTGCTTTAAACTCTTCCTACACTGAAAATCTTAAGAATTGTAACAAACATAAAGCTAGATCCACCTCCCTCTGTTGCTTGAAAGACTGTCTTTTCCTGACAATTCTAAGTTCCTTATTTCACCTTTCAGTTAGAAGTAGCCTCCACCTGCAGAATATCTGCTACAAACCAAAGACAATTGTAAGGTTCACCTCCCTCTGTTGTGAGCACAAAGTGCAATATAGAATTTGCAAGTGCAATATAGAATTTCTCACACAGCTCACAGCTGAATAAAGAAGTAGTGCCCTTCCAGGCCAAGAAGATGTGCTTTCTCTGAATTCCTCCAGGCCATGGGCTACAGTGGAATGTAATTTTTAGCTTCCCCAGTCAGTTAACATACCTACAGAGGCCTAGCTGATATTCAAACAAAAAATTAAAACAAAAACCCCAGTACACACACACAATAAAAAATCATTGCAAATTGTTACATCTCTTTCCCCTAGAAAAATGAAAAACAAATTGCTTAGTAACCCTAAATGGTCTTTGTTTTTCATGTTAGGAGGTTTACTCTGTTTGATATGCTCCCAGTTTTCTCTCTGTTTGAACACTACGTTAATTTCTTAAAGTACCTCCTTTTCTACATATCCTGAAACTTATCTTCCACCCTGGTGACTAACTTTCTTACAGGTGATAGGAAATTATTTTTACATAGTTAACTACCCTCCCATTTTCCTTTTCATGCCAGTTATGCCTTCTGATATGCTTTGACCATTTTGTTTGATAAATAAATAATGTAGCTTTGGAGTGCTCTCAGATTTTCATAGAATTCCACTCATATCAGCAGCTACTGTTCTTTGCTTTCACGTTTCTTAAGATGGTCCATGACATCAGTTACATCATTACAAGCTGTTCATCTGAACGGGCTAGAATGGTATTACTGATGTCATGGAATGTTTAGACACTATGAAAAGAGAGAACAGCAACTGGTGAGGAGGAAGGGATTCAGAGTAGTAAAAAGAAAAAAATAGAGGATTAATTTAACAAAAAAGATTAAAACATAGAATACTGGATAAACACAGAAAGGGAAACAGGAGGGCATCTAAAGGTGTAAAAACTGTTTCCTATCACCTTTAATTTCTGTAGGGATAGAAACATAGAAAATGACAGCAGAAGGAGACTGTGGGTCCATCAAGTCTGCCCATGAGTTTCCGAGACCTACCATGGGTCATGGGATCTAGCCTTTCCTACTCTGTTCCCATTCCTGCAGTTCCTAAGAGAGCTCTAGCACTGTCCCACCCCAAATGAATGCTGCCTCATTCCTTGCTCCCACTACCTCAGCCAGCAGTCTATTCCATGGCTCTATGACTCTCTCAGTTCCCTCCTGAAGATCCCACCCCCCTGTAGTTTCCATCCATGTCTTTTAGTTGTTGAACTGGCTACCTTATTAAATAGTTCTCAGTAGGGCACCTTATTTATGCCTCTCAGGAACTTGAACTTCTCAATCATATCTGCTCTCTGCCTTCTAGTCTCAAGCGAGTACATATTCGGTGCCTTTAGGTGCTCCTCATATGAGAGCCCTTGGAGGCCCTGTATCATCCTGGTCACTCTTCTCTGCATGGCCTCCAGCCTTCCTTGTCCTTCTTTAGGTGAGCATTCCAAAACTGGACACAGTACTACAGGTGAGGCCTCACAAGAGCCCTACAGGGTGGGAGGATCACCTCCTTGTCCCTGTTGTCGAATCTTCTTCCTACACATCCCAACATTCCATTTGCCATACTATAAGCTTTGCTGCATTGGCTCAAAAGTATTAGGGTGTCACATATAATGACTTCTAGGTCCCTTCCATCCTGTGAGGTACAGAGCTTGATTCAGTTAAGCCAGTATTCGGTCCTAGGGTTTCTTTTTCCCAGATGTATCACCTTGCATTTTCTCTTGTTGAACCTCAGTTGCCAGACCTTTCACCATCTTTCTGGCCTCTGCAGATCTTTTTTTTTTACTTGCCCAGGCTCTTGGCCACTTCGGGGGAGGGGCTTCGTACCCACTCTGACTCCTCTGCAGGGTCCCTGCATACCGGGATCCTGGCATCATAGTGCTCAATGCCCTGGGGTGGTATTTTTGCCCCTGTTTCATCCCATCCCATCCACTGAGTGTGCCGGCATGAAGGACTTGATGTCCAGACTTATGGTGTGCAGACACATGCCATAGTCAAGCACCTTGCTGCACCCTTCCCAACTCTGAAGAGCCATGTGCCCTACTGCCTGTAATTCCACCAGCGGTAGTGCTGCAGGCATGTTCGTTGCCCAGTAACCCACCCCATCCTGGAGGAGGAGAGCATCCATTGGGATACTCAGTCCTCCTCCCCAGCTGAACTCTGATGACCCAGGCTCACTCTTAAATCTGGGTCACCGGTATAGCGTAAGGTGTGGTGTCCAGCACTTCAATCCTCAGTGCCACTGGGCTGGCTCTGCAGGTCTTTTTGAGGTCCTTCACTGCCTCTGCACTGTCAACCCTACCACCTAGCTTAGTGTCATCTGCAAGGAGGGCAAGCTTGCCTTAAATGGGTAACACATCAATTGAGCAATGTAATATGAATAATGTGAATTGAGCAACTACATATGGATGATAACAATAATGGTGACCGGCACAGTACAGCGAATGGCAGATTACCGCAACAGTACATTATGGTGACCCCACATATGGAGCTTACCCCAGGGTCCAAGTGTGGTGTGGTGTGGTAATCCTAGAGATTAAGGGGGTTCAGGGGCACAGCCCCTGTGGTGGGTGCAGGGGGAAAGAACCCTCCTGCATGACATGGAGAGACGTGCATTGTCATTTGAGGAGTGAGGAAGCATTTGAGGAGCTGCAGGACAGTCCATTCTTTGGCAAGTATGAGGAGATGCTGTTACTAGTGCTGGATAATTTTGAGGATACAGGGATCGGCTGTCCTATAAGTCGGTCAGGATAGCACAAACCCATGTGCCCTGTTAGGAGCTGGAACTGTTATGATTCTGTGATATGGTCACGGAATAGTGCTTTGCTGGGCTGTATGGTCGCTGTTATTGACGTCGCTATAATGTATTCACTCAAATTGCTAGTTGCCATAATTCCATCAATCAATTCACATGGAAACCCTTGGATGCCTTTGCCAGTGTCACTAATGAACACATTAAACAGGATCAGGCCCAAGACCGAGCCCTGAGACACACCACTAGTGACCTCTCCTTCACCTTACCTCATCCCATTGACTACCACTCTCTGTCTTCTGCCCTTGAGCCAAGTTACCACCCACCTGACTATGCTCTTGGCAGTGCCTAGGTCCTCCAATGTTTTTAACAGGTGACTACGTGGCACTGAATGCTTGCCTTGCTGAAATCAAAGTAAAGGAGATCCAAAGGGTGGCCCTTATCCAATTCAGCTTGCTGAGCTCTCCCAAGCTCCGCACATCTAACCTTCCCTAAAATACTGTGGGTGACCTGCCTGTGGCAGGGCCCTGTTCCATCTCTAGCTGTGGCTCAGAACTGCTGCTCTCAGCTTGTTCTTAGCTACAACTTCCTCTGTTGCTGAGGGAGAGATTATTCCAGCTGCACTGCCCCCTTGGAGTCCTCAGGACCCAGTTTCCTAACCTTACTACAAATATACACATACACACACACACACACACACACACACACACACACACACACACACAGTGTTGGCTCAACTAGCAAAGTTATTTTACCCATAATTACATGAACTGGAAGGTCCAGTGCAACACCCTCCTCCCATATGCTCTGGCCACCTTCCCAGCTTAGAAAAATTGAGGCCATTCTCACTGAGACTGAAGGGCCCATCACTCCTCTCATTCTGGAAAACTGGCCCACCAGGATCTGTTCCTCATGAATCAAATCCTGTTTTCCCATTGAGAGGCCCCAGTGTCCCTCAATCCCTGGGTTACCATCCCATTTACTAACACAGTATGTGTGTAGAGGAATTAGTGGGAATTTCACTCCAGGTGCTGGCCGCTAGCTGCTAGTCACTTCCAGAGCTACCCCCTCCAGCTGCACTTGCCCCTTTGGCTATATTTTCGGAAAGTCATACAATAGGTGTCCTAGTTTTTTGCAGCTATAGCAACTGCATTCTCGTAACTCCTTCTTTTTGAACCTATTTGGCTTCCTGTTTTGTTCAGGTACAGACTGGCCTCCTTTAGGTTGCCCTCCCCCAGGGTTTCCTTAAAACCACCTGATGTCCTTCCCCATCATACAGTATTTGTGATGAAAGCATCAACGACTGGATATAAACTGATCAGCCCTCTTGGCTGCATCCTTTGTGGACCTCAGAGTCCTAGCCAACAAATATATTCTCAGTTCCTTTGGAACAGTCTTTAAGAGCTGTTCTATGAAGAACAATTATTTTGTCTGACCCTCTAACCTTCACACTAGCAGGTTGCCTAGCTGTACACACACACCCACTTCAGGATAGCTGTCTCCCAGTGCCTTCCTTAACCTTTACATTTTTGTCTTCTGGCCTTTGGGGTCAATTCAAAATGTTTTAACAAGGCATTTTTCATTGTGTTGTAGTTCACACAGTCCTCATTGTCCATCCTGGTGAAGGCTTCTAGTGCCCTGCCCATAAGTTGTGGCAAAAGTAAGCTGCCCAAGAAGCCCTGTTCAATTCAAAATGCCAACAAATTGTCTCAAATGATTACAAAACCAAATCAAGAGCACCCCCTTCTTGATACTTCGGAAACACTTTGGAATTAATTTTGCTGTCTTGGGCAGAACCCCTGATGCCAGTATGTATGGTTTACGGGACTGTCTTCTTTTTTTTGTAAGTTTTTTTTTCTGTGTGTGAATTTAATGCTAAGGAAAGGTGCTGAATTGACAAAACTGGAACCCAAAGTCCCCTATTTATCCATGACAGATATAGCACAGGCGATATCAGTGCATGTTTTCCCACACTGCCCCACCAATGTGGCTCAACCCTGCCACAGAGGAACCACCACATAGGTGAGAGGGCAGTTCAGATTCCATGCCCCATTCAGTCCTTGGTTTCTCATGTGAAATTGCCAACAAGGGTGCCAATCCGTGCCAATTGTGTTGGTGATTTTGTGATATGGATACCTGTCCTTTGGGAAGTGGACTGTGACCACCACAACTCATTTCACATTGGCCACTGAACAGTTGGCACTGTCCTCTGATGCAGAATCTTCATCTTCCTCTCATGTTCACACTCATCTCATTCATTCTCTTTCATGCTGTCAGGGGGATCTCATGCTGGTGGTGCCTTTCTCACTCCACTCACTCTTTCTCCTACATTTCTTTCTCTCGCTCCATGGATTCCAGCATTTCCTCTGCAGCTCTGCATCTGCCTTTTGCTTTTCAGCCTCTGCTTTTTTTTCATTCAGCCTCTGCTTCACCTTAACCAGGGTGTACTCCAGCTGCATCATTTTTATCTGCGCAGCTGCCCCAATTCTGTGCTCTGGTTCACTTGTGCACTCTCTAGCCTCTGTCTCACAACTCTTGCAAGCAGTGACCACTTTTGCTCTTCTTCCCTGGTCACATTTCTTAAGGATGTCTATGAGTTCTGTCCATGGCTGGCCTTCCCCGAAAATAAGCCCTCTTCTGCTGCACAGCTTCTGAAGGCTTGCCACTGTGCATCTCCGATATGGCCCAGACATAGTGTCTTCTAGCCATCTACTCTTACTTGCAACAACATAAAACTGGTAGTGTATACAGTATTCCCTTTTGTATATCCTGTTCTGTGACTGGACAGATAACCTTTTTTTTTTTGCAAATAACTTTATTTTGAAGTTCCATACAATTAATACAAAACCAAACAAACATTGCCAAAAGGTAGAAGCCAGCGTTTGTATGTGGCAGTATCTACTAAAGGAAGAAAAAGAAAGAAAAAAAAAACCCCGCCAACCCTACCCACCCCCAACTTGGCAGCAAATACATAGAACTAACAAACCAGTTTACTTTTCTTATAGGTTAATAGTTTGGTGAGGTTGAGGATATCCTGCAAAAATAGAACATTAATTGAGAGTTGATGGAGGGGGAGACAATGAAAGAAACACCATCAGAGGAGTGAAAAGAAAAACAGGGAAGGGGGAGAAGAAAGGATACTAAAATATGTAAAGAGAGACCCTTTCTATTGAGCCAAAGTCAAATTCCCGATCTACTTCAGGGGGAGGAGGGGGGGAGAGAAGAGCGGCCAGGAGTAGGGATAGTATAGCTTGTCCTGGCTCTGAAGGGGGCCCCAGCTTAGAGGGGTTCAAGGCTCGTTCCCCTCTAGTAACCATATTTGTCTTTCAAGTTTACAAGAAATCCACCCCAGCACCTCTGAAATTTCTCAGCAGATTGAAAGAAGCTGGTAACACACCTTTCGGCATTTAAAGCATTTAAAAACTCATCCCACCATTCTCTCAATGAAGGTTCCCAGCTGCACTGCCAATGCCGGATTATTACCAGTTTGGTAACGAGAGCTATCATTGCTATCTGCATCCTTTGAGACAAGGTTGGAGTTTGAGCATACATCCCTAATAAACATGCATTTTCATTAAAAAAAAGCTGAGATGTTGAAAAAAGGGGCCACCCACTGTTTGACTGAGTTCCAGAGTTTAGCAATTTTTGGACAGGCCCATAGTTTATGGTGTAAAGTGGCAAAAGAGTAGCCACAGTCCTCACAACAGGGGAAAAGTAAAGGTTGTGTAGGATGTTGAATTGGATATTTCTGAGTCTATCCTGTTTAATGTAGGAATAAGTATCAATCCAAATCTTTTCCCAGATTTTGGCTGGCCATCCTTTAATAAAGTTAATCTCCCAGTAGTGTGCTGTGGGAGTATATTTGTGCATTACCTCTGACAAAATTAACTTATAAGTCTTGGAAATTGCTTTCTGGCTATTTGCTAATTTCTTCAATTTTTCTAACAAAGCTCTGGCTCCTTCACTCCATGGACCTTTCCCTAAGAAAAGGCATACACTCTGGCGAACCTGGTAAAGTCATAGTAAGTCGTTATGTCTCACCTCGAATTTGGTGGCTAGCGCAGGTGTCAGTATCATTGAGTCGGCCAAAACAAAGCCTGCCAGTCAAATTTTGGAAGGGTATTTGCCTGGGACGTTATTGATTGGGCGGTTACCTATTTGTAGGTTTGGGTTGTTGAGCAAGGGTTGTGTCAGATCCCTTAGGTAAGATTTGTGAAGTAAAGAATAGAGCTGTTGTAGGGCCTTCCATCCCATCCTATCGGGTACATTTATATTTTGGGGACCTTAGACCAGGGATATATAAGAAAGCTTCCAAGTCTATCTTGTGGCTGTCTATTAGAGATCAGTCTAAAGTTAACCAGGAGGGAGAACCTGGGGCTACTTCGGCTACAGCCGCCCATTGCGAGAATCTCATGGCTTGAATAGCCAGGTAATAAACATAAAAGTCAGGCAACTGGAGACCCCCTAGTTTTCTAGGGCAGGTGAGTTTAGCGTATGCCTGACATGGGGCTTTACCTTTCCACAAAAAGTCTGAACAAATTCTGTGTAAGGGTTTAAAGAAGGATTTAGGCAGATAGATGTTAAGATTAAAAAGGGGGTAAAACATTTTGGGTAAAACCACCATTTTTAAAGTGTTTGCTCTGACCCAGAAGGACAAGGGTAGTTTGTTCCATCTTTCTAGGTCTTCTTTGATAGTTTTGAGCAGGGGGATTAGATTGAGGTTCGTGAGGTTAGTAAGGTCTTTCGAGATTTTAATACCCAAATAAACCAGGGAATCTTCCTCACATTGTAGGCCCAAGGAGGAACACCAATCCCTCGGCAAAAGAGGAGATAAGGGGTACACTTTAGTTTTATTCCTATTAAGTTTATAACCTGAGAAGAAGCTAAAACAAGAGATGATCTGCAGTAACCGAGGTAAGGATTCTCTGCTGTTTTCTATGTGTATAAGCAGGTTGTCCGCGAAGGCAGATATCTTGCATTCAAGATTACCAACATAAATTCCTGTATTAGGTTGTCTGACTTCAGGGCCCTAATTAGAGGCTCGATATACAGATTGAAGAGGAACAGAGAGAGAGGACAACCCTGGCGGGTGCCTCGGGATAGGGTAAGACGGCCGAGATAAGATTATTGCATTGGATTCTGGTCGATGGGCATGAGTAAAAAACACGAATGTGGTCAATGAATCATTGAGGAATACCAAATTTCTGTAATACTGCAAACATAAAGTACCATTCTACTCTATCGAAAGCTTTTTCCGCATCTAGGGATACCAGAGATGCCTCTAGTTCAGGAGCCCCAGCCCAGAAACTAGACAGAATAGCTTTCTAAAATGATCCGTCGAGGATCGCCCAGCCATGAACCCTGCCTGTTCTGGGCTGAGTAGCCCTTTCCATACTATCCCCAGTCTGTTAGCCAGGATTATAGCGTAAATGTTGACATCTACATTAAGGAGCGAGATAGGCCTGTAATTACCTATTTCAGATGGGTCTTTTCCAGGTTTGGGCAAAAGGATCACTCTTGCTTCAAACAAAGTTTGATCACTGACCCCATGGGAATACCAGCATGAGTATACTTGGAGTAACAAGGGAATTAGCCATCTTTTGAAAGTTTTATAAAATAAACCGGTGAAGCCGTTGGGGCCCGGTGCTTTGTCTGGTTTTAGAGAGTCAATGATTTCGGATATTTCCTCACTTGAGAAGGGAGCCTTTAAGACTAACTTGGCTTCCTCTGTCAAGGTCAGAAAGGTGATCTTTTCAAGAAAAGTCCACATCTTATTGTCATGTTCCAGAGTTCTCGACTCTCCAGAATACAATGATTTATAATAATCTTGAAAAATTCCAATATTCCCTCAGGATCAGCCAAAGCATTAGTCTGAGGATGCTTTAGGGCTGTGATCCATTAAGCGGATGAGTGTTGCTTCAATTGCCAGGCTAGAACTTACCGCTTGCTGCCTTGGCCAATATATGAGGCTTTTGTAAAGGCGGATCTCAACTGACTCCCCGAGGCACTAGTATACATGGCTCTAAGAGCAGAGAGTTCTTGCTCTTGTGATTGGGAAAGTGTGCCAACCTCTTTGTTTTCCAGGGTCTTAATTTTGTCTAAGCAACTGGTTAGAAAATTGCTTTTTTATTTTTCCACACCGATGCTATGCGGATAAGTTCCCTTCTCCAAGTGGCTTTCAGCGCGGCCCATACCCGGTCTGTTGTGCTGATCGTGCCCCAGTTGGCGGTAATAGAATTTGCTAAAAATTCTTGGAATCGCACCACTATTTGGCTATCAGACAGTAGTTTATTGTTGAGTGTCCAAGAATGGGATCTTATTAAAATATTTGGTAACAAACACTGCATCATGATAGGTGAGTGATCGGAGATTACTCGGGCTAAGATATTGGCGTCCACTATGTAGGGTAGCAAACTGTTGGCGAATCAAAAGAAATAGTCAAAGCGAGAATAGCTTTTTGTGGACCGGGAAAAATGTGAATTCTTTACTTGAAATAATAATTATCCTCCAGGGATCTACAAGGCCAACGATGCTGTGAATTCCTGCAGAGCCCTCTGCGTGGGGATCTTTATTCCTCTATGATAGGTGCAGTCTAAGTCATTAGATTGTACCAGATTCAATCATGCCAGCAAAGTATGGGAAAATTTAAAAGGGGCCAAAACCATAGCCAGGTGTGTAAAAAGGATGGAGATTCTAAGTTTGGTCCATAGATGGAACCCAGAAGAATGTCTAAGCTGCCAATTTTACCTACAGCAAAATTGAACCTGCCTTCCGGATCAGAAATGACTTTCAATAGTGTAAATGGGACTCTTTTTGCCACCAGTATTGCTACTCCCCATTTGTTGGATGTAGATCCTGATCCAAAAACCTGACCTACCCACCTTTTTTGGAAGTGGTGTAACTGTTCACGTAGCATATGGCTTTCTTGGAGGAACACAATTGAAGGTCAAATTTGCAGGTGATTTAGGATGATATATTTCTTTTTGTTGTCTCTCCTCCTTTTACATTTCCAAGAGGATATTTAAACAGTTAGCCATACAGATGCAAACAATAAAACCCTATGTAATAGTGTAAAATGCTGCCCCCACCTTAAGAAAGAAAAACCATAACTCTTGGTTGGCCACCCCAAAGTACCCCACAAAAACAACTTTTCTAACCCTAACAAACCAACTGTATAGCCCGGCCCGTAGCCTACACCTAGACAACTGGTCCATGGTGCGCGCTAGAAAGTGAGCTCTACCCTCCTCCCATATCCAGACAAATAAAAAGAATAAGCTGGAAGAAGCTTTGCGAATACTCTCGGCTGAGCCCCAGCATTTTTCTTACTTTCCTTCTTTACACTTTTCTTTATTTCTCCCATTTCTCTATTCCAGTATCACTCTCCAGAAGTTGGTAGTCATATTGGCAAGAGCTGACTGCCATGTATGTAAGAAGCGCAGAGTCAGTTAATACCTTGAGCTGTGTAAAAAAAGGAAAAGGGGGATAAAGAAAAAAAAAAACATTGCCACCACAGAGATCTATCATTGCACTCATCCTGTCCTCCTCAGAACCTTACCAGTGCAAGCAAAGACAGGAGCCTTGCACCCACTATAGTAGAGCTGATTTAATCTACCATCTATAAGCTGAGTATTAATTGCTACTATTTCTTTAGGTTAACACAATTTACATTTTAGCATCTACTGCAGAATCTAACAGGAAACAAAATCAAATTTGCAATCTAAAGTAGAATTGAATATTTAGTGAGCTCCCCCAAGTGTAACCTGTACATGCTGCAATTCGCTTGGGATTACAAACAAGGAAAACATGTTACAGCAGCTGGCCTCAGTCTGCCTGGGAAAGCCCCGACCCAAGCCTATGCTGCAGCATTCAATTATAAACAGTTTATCTATGAAGTGTTAGAATGAGTATGGGCAACTTCAGTGAGGGCTACATAGGTCCACCCATTCGTAGGGAAGGAGCTCCCTCTAGTGGTTAAAAATAAAATCTGACCATCTCTCGGCAATTGAACGAATGTTTGAGGCAAAATAGAACTTTCTAGTGAAAAAACTCCATAAAACAAACTACAGTCCGAGGTTGTCTTGTAACCTAGTATAACAAACTTTCGGCTTGTATATCCCCATCGAGGGAGAGAGGTCACACCATAATCTGGTAACGGCTGGATGCACCTGAGTCTCTTATAAACGTCTCTCTACGAGTTCCATACTTCTCATAGTAAATTGCCCCCTCATCCTTTAGAAAACAGATCTGGGTAGCATTTCCTCAGAGACTTTGTTGCCTCCTCGGGCAAATCAAAGCATTTGGATCCATCTTTCAGCATCATCTCTAGGCGGGCTGGATACAATATTCAGTGCCTGATACCGGCTGCCCATAGTTTAGAAGTGATGAGGCGATAACTCACCCTAAGCTGGCGCGTCTTCACTGTTAGATCTGGGATGAGCCTGGGTTTTTTGCCTTCCCACAATATAGCCGACAGTTTTCTGGACTCCTTAAAAATAAAGTCTCGATCCAGATAGTTAAGTAGTTTAAATATAATTGGCCTGGGAGGTTCCGATGCTGGTGGCTTGGCTCGCAGAGACCGGTGGCCTCTTTCAATTATGAACTCTGGGCCATTTGGGGAGGGGCCTACCGTTTGTTTTAGGAATTTTTGTAGAAATAGTATGGTATTCAGTCCTTCATCCCCCCCGGGGAGACCTAGTAGGATTAAATTATTTCTTCTGTTCCTCCCCTCTAAGTCCTGTAAACGATCTTCAGGCTTGGTGATTGATCTTTTAAGTTCTGACAGAGTAGGGTCGGTTTTCTCTAGTTTCCTTTCTATGGAGGTTATCCTCGCTTCTGTGTCTGTTACTCGCCGGGCTAACTGGGTCAATGCCGGTTTGAAGTCAGTGACTTCTTCGATTAGCTTAAAAAGAGCTTCTTTAATAGTAGAAAGTTCTAAGTATACATGGTGGGTGACAGTTCTTCCTCCGAGACTGTGGGTGAAGAACTCCGACGGGGCCGCTTGGCCTCGAGCTCCTGGACTGGCCTTTCCTTCTCCGGTGGTTTGGACATGATGCTGGAGCTGATCGCAGGTAAGATTTTGGAATGAGCATTATAAACACTATAAAAGAGCTGAATCTTCCTATTCGTGAGTTTAATTTGGGTATTCGCAATTTTAATGTTCGAGAGGGACAGAGCTCACGGTAAAGCTGCTACTCTCCGCGCCGCATCACATGACTCCAGACAGATAACCTTTTTATTGACAATCAGTTTCACATCCCACCACTGTCACCAGTTTATTACAGATATATTCTCTCCCAGAACTCAGTCTGCATCTGTTACCAGTTTCACAACCCCTCAGATGACTGAAAGGGTTTCCTTGGTATGATGCCACCCCTCAGTCAGGGTATCTGTAGGTTTGAATCCCACCAGCACCACTGTTCACACACAGTACGATGCTCCTTACCAAAGGACAAATGACACAATCCTTCTGTTACAGCTGAGAACATTTTTGCTTATGGTAACTGTAGGCCCTGCCTCTTCAAAGACAGATCACAGCTTTGTCAATTTACTTTGGCTTCTATACCTGAAATGACTCAGTCACAAAAAACATGGAGTATAATAGTCCAGGATATTTACATATGTTACAGGATAATACACACAGAGAATACAGTATTTCTACAGAGATAAACAGAAGAGCTTTTAAAACCTAACTCACATCTATCTAATTCCTAACTAGCGTAGAAGAAGCTCACCCCAATTTATAAGTTATAGCAGACTTGGACCCATGATATTATTCATTCAAAATCTCAAATCATAACTGAATTCTCAGAGCCAAACACAGATCACAAATGCCTTCTGCTGGCCAGCCAACCATGCTGCATAATTGCACATGTCTGCATGACATTGCAGGCTCAACTCCTTCATTGTTTTTTTTCCAGTTGTTTGACCAGGTGAGACACACTAAGCTGAAAGCTTGTTTACAGGTGCAACCTGGGAGCACACGGAAGTTGTGACTTGTTCCCTGGAGAACCACCCATCTGTAGAACAGGTCAAACCTGTTCTTGTTATTTCTAGCTTGGTTATGCGGGTTCTGGCTTCATTGTATTCATCCTCCCATTTGGTTTACCAAGCAGGAAACCTCCTTGTTTTGACCTGGCCTTGTTTAAACTCACATGTGTTTTTTTATCAACAGAACTCAATCATTTGAAGGTTCCCCAAAACAGAAACTTTTTATAGAATGGAAATTGGATTGCCTAACAAAAAGGATTCACTTAACTGAATACCTCCAGGCATGGGCTACAGTGGAATATAATTTTCATCTTTCCCACTCAGCTAAAATACTGTACACTGAAGTCTAGCTGACAATCAGGCAAAAAAATGAAAGCAAAAACCACAACTCATACAGCAAAAATGCATTGCGAGTTGTTACACAGGGTAACACATTGCTAACACACCATGTACACAGTAAGTAGCTTCTGGGGTGCCATGGCTAGGTGCAGAGTTTGTATTTCCAGTGGGTTCTTTGTGCTTTGTAGGTTTTCAAAAACCAGGCTATGGTGGGATTCCCACAGGCAGGACATCCTATCATTTTACATTCACAAGGAGACTCTCCTCTAGAGTTCAAGCATGTTCTCCTCATTATGATGCTGCCACCCAATCCTGGGGGAGAAATCCGATCCAAAGAAGAGGTGGGTAAAATTAGCAAATACCGAATTCATAGAATTTTCATGAAATTTCATGAGATGTTTTGGAATTTTCTGAAACTCTTTAGTTGACCATACATTGGTTGATGTTAAGGCTAGGCATTTGAAATGTTGCATGACTATTGTCGTGGATACACCCTAAACGCATGCCTTGTTTCATGACATTTAGATGAAGGGTATGGATGTTATAGGGGCTCAAAGTCTAGCAATTTATTATTCATGTGAACATTTCAGAAAATATGTCTATGCTTAGAACTTAGCCACCTTTGGAGCTAGATAATTGAAAACTTAGATGCATACTTTCTTCAAAGAGTCATAGAAACTGCAAAATAGAAATTGTAAGGTTTAGCTCTGACCTGCCTCCCGACATGACTTCCAGGGGCTTGCTTCCAAACCTGGGTTGTCAGCATGGCAGCATGACGTTCTGATGCTGTACCATAATGGTTACATTAAAGCCTAATATTTAGGGTCAAGGAATTTAACAACATTGGTGATATTCTGTCCTCTAGCTTTAAACTTGTATGGGGCTTAAAATTCAGCTGTTTATGTAATTGTAAAATGTGATTTCAAAATTTCTGAAAGTTTGGAGGCTTATGCCTCAGTCACCTGTGAAGCTGGAGATTTTAAACTTGGCATTCATATGTATGGGCATGGGTAATGACAGTACCACATTTGGTGCAATTTGTACAAACTCTTTTAATTTACATAGTTAACAGTAATTGTAAAATTTCTGATAGTCTGGAGGCTTACAGTTTAGTCATTTTTAAAGAAAGAGATCTGATACTTGGTACACTTCTGTATGGGTACTGGGAAAGTCTATGTTCTAAAATATGATACAATTTGGACACATATCATTTAAATTAGATGGAAATAACTGAAATCACAATGTTGGCAAAATGTTGCTAAATGTTTGTGGAAATGCCACAAAATTTCGTAGAAGTGAAATCAGCATTTCGCCAGAATTCCACCATCAGAAGTAAAAATTGGCCCGTCTCTAAGCCCATGCTTGCAAAGTTAAGGAAAGGATCCTATAGATTGTGAGGGGAAAGGTGCCCCCATCAATGGAAGGGGCATCTTATTCAGGTGTTCTAGGAATTCTCTCATGGACTTACCATGAAGCAGAGGGCCTTTACTTATGTCTGATGAAGGTTTATGGCTCTGGGATCCCATGTGGTATGCAGTACCCAGCAGTATCCTGGTACCTTGTGCATCTTTCAAAACAGGATACCCCACTGCTTATATTCTCCAGCTGTGGGTGACAATTTTCTGCATAGATCATGGCCCAGGCGGGTGCATACAAGTATGACAGCACCAATCTTCCCTGTTGCCCAGTGGATGGGACAGCTCCACCTGAGGAGGGTCCCAGTTCTCACTGCTGCAGGGACATATTAAACAGAACCAATGTTCAGAATAGGGTACTGCTGGGCACTGGATGTTGGCAATTAATTTATTTCTCCTGTGCCTTGAATTTGCATGTTTTGCTATCTTTATTTCCTGGTGGGATAAAGTATCATTTCCAAATGTCCCTGGCCTGGTGGGGAGAGGGGGAAGTGGCAAGGCAAGTCAGATTTTATTTATGTGGTGCACAATCCCTGATGTTCTGGGAACCTTACATTAAAAAGTAAGGTCACTAACACAACACATACATTTAAAATATATAAAACAATAAATAGTTTTCAGCATAATAAAATAACTCCATAAAATTTGTGCAGATCAGATGCCTTCATCAGGGAAAGCCATACAAAATAAATGAGCCTTTAGCCCCTTTTTAAACAACTCAACTGTTGGAGCCTCCCTGATAACAGCTGGTAGTATGTTCTACAGGGTTGGCCCAGCGACACTTGGAGCACGGTCGCCAGATGTTTTTAGCCTGACCCTGGGAACATCAAGGAGGCCCCAAGTAGAGGAGCAGAGGGAATGGACTGAGGAGGCAGGTGTTAGGAGATCAGCCAAATAAGAAGGGCCTAGCCCGTATAGGACCTTGTATGTGAACAAGCCCACCTTGAAGAGGATCCTGCAACTGAACCCACAGGACCGAGGTCACATGACTGGCCCTTGCCAGGCCTGTCAGCAACCTAGTCACTGCATTCTGCAGCAGCTGCAGTTGGCAGAGGGTCCCTCCGTGATCCTGAAATATAGAGCATTACTGTATTCCAGCCTCAAATTCACAAAGGCATGCACCAGTGATGGCAGGTCTTCGGGCAGAACTAAGGGCTTAATCCTGGTAATGTTCCTCAAGTAGCAAAAAACACTTTTGACCATATATGACACCTGAGCTTCAAGTGTCAATCTGCAGTCCAGAACAATGCCAAGATCCTACACCCTAGGGGAGGCCATCAATGATGTGGATCCCAGAAACAATCCTGTACCCACTCCAGAGGCACTCTCATCACACCCGCGACCTAGCTCAATTAAGAGTACCTCCATCTTTTCAGGGTTCAGTCACAACCAGCTAGAAGACATCCAATCGTTGATCTCAGCCAGGAAGTTGTTAATCACTTCCATGGCATCATGTGTTCACGGTGCAAAAGACAAATACAGCCGGGTATCATCTGCATAGCAATGAAACCCCACACTGTACTGTCTAATGAGCTTTCCCAGGGGCAGCACGTACACCACGAATAACATCGGCAGCAAGATTGAATCCTGAGGCACTCCACATGACAGGAGCCTCATGGAGAAGGAGAAATTCCCCATCACTACCTGCTCTCTCTGCCAGAGAGATAGGACTCAAACCAGTTGATGACGGTTCCATGCCATAACGGCGATTGCAGAAAGGCAATCACCATTACGGCGAGTGTACATCACTGAAAATCAATTTCAGTGATGCACACTCGCAGTGCGGACAAAAACGGCGCCTGAGACCTACAGGTCTCATTCTTAATACAGGGTGGCTGCACCTCTCACCCAACCACTGCATCCCCCCCCCACTTAAGGATACTCAACTTTGGGGGGGGTGCATGTCAGGGAGGGACTTAAAAAAATACATACCGCCTGCCAGCAAAAAAAACCCATACCACGCCAGACCTGAACCCTGTACCCTGCACCTCCCAGCTGACCACCCTCCCCACAACAGTAGCGGACCAGCTCAGCAGCTGCCAGCCACATCCCCTCCCACATACCATCCCTCCACTGCCTCTCCCCCCATGGGTGCACGCACGCATATACCCGCTACTTCCCGTCATGGTTTTTCACCCACTCCAGTATCCAGTCACTCCCCCTTCTTGGTAGCCATGAACACATGTGCCGTAATTGAGTCACCGTTTTTGTAGGCACCCAATTTCAGTCATCCTGTTCACTGGATGCTGTTGATGACAGTACCAGTAAGTCCACAGTACTCTTGATGACAATCAAGAAGCACGATGTGATCCACAGTATCAAAAGCTGATGAGAGATCAAGGAGAACAAGAACTGACCTGCCTTCTCTATCTCTAGCCCTGAGGAGGTCATTATACACCCTAATGCCATTTTGGTGCTATGCCTGGCCCTGAAACCTGACTGGAATGGCTCATAGATGTCAAAGAACACTAGGTGTTCTTCGAGCTGTTGAGCCACTAATTTCTCAACAACCTTGCCCAAAAATGGCAGGTTGGAGATCAGACGGTAGTTCGCCAGGATGTCCAGGTCAAGAAATGGCTTTTTCAGGAGGAGTCTCACCAGGGCCTCTTTCAAGGCATTTGGAAAGATTCCCTCCAACATCGAACATCAGATAATCCCTACAGTCCAAACACATCTCATCAAGAAATGAGTCAGGGCTGAGTCCGGTTCACAATAACTATGCTTTAGCTTCAAGATCACCTCAATGACCTTGGCCACCTCCAGCGGTTTAAACTTATCCCAGACTGATGGATTCCCTCTGCCCCTTCTAGGTCGATCACTGTGAGACAAAACTTGTCTCACTGATAGAATCCCCGCCCAGATGGAGGACACCTTGTCAGGGAAAAACAGAGAAAACTCCTCACACAACATGATTGAAAAAGCTTTTTTCGGCTGTAGACAGATGGGATGTAGCAATCTGTCCACAGTCTGAAAGAGCTAAGGTGGTCTGTTTTCTCCTGCAGCAATCTCCTTGGACAGAAACTCTGCCTTCTCACAGTTGATTGCCCCTTGGTACTCATGATTATGAGCACACAAGGCTAGTTTGTCCTCCTCTGAGTGTGTCTTCCACCAGCATTGCTCCAACTTCTGACCCTTGATCATCTCCTTGAGATCCCCATAAAACCAAGGGGATCTCAAGTGAGAAAATCTGGGTCGTATATATGGACTCGTGTGATGGCATCAAGCGTTTTGATGATCACCTTATTATAGGCAGCCATCACCTCACTCACACCAACCACACATGCAGCGTCTTCACTAGATAAGTCAGCCACTGCCAGGAGTCCCTCTGGTGACAATCCCCTTAAAGGACGGTAGCTGACCATCTCAACAGGAGAGGGACTTCCAGGAGGGGCCCTGAACTAGAACTTCACCGTGCAATGATCAGGCAAACCACCTGATCAGTCTTGAGGTTGGCCACCTTAAGCCCCAGCGAGAAGACGGGGTCGAGCATGTGGCCATGGTGATGGGTTGCGGCAGTAATGACTTGTGCCAGGCCAGTGATAACATCAATTGGAGGAGGTCATAGCCAAATTGTGAGCATTCATAGCAACCCAGGCATTGAAGTCCCCCAGAATTAGACATCTGGGAGACCCCAACACCTTTCTGATGATGAAATTCATGACCTCTTACTGGAAATCTCTCCCCCGACCCCAGAGGGCGGTAAATGAGGAGAATCCTGCAACCTGTACCTGGATCCCCATGCACTGCCACACAGTCAAAAGACCTGGTCAATCTCACTGGGTGCACGGTGAAGCCCAAGTCAGATCTAAAGCAGGTGGCCACACCCCAACCCCGAGTTCCCTTCCATGATACAAGCTAGGTCAACCGAGGAAATCAAGTCTGCCATAATTGCAGTCTCGTTCCTCATTGACCTGGCATTGCATAGCATGGCCCGAAGGGGATTGTCAGGCACTGCCAGCCCCCCAACTACCTGCTCACTCAGTCTGGTGGGAACCCTGGGGAACAAGACCAAACACATCTGGCCACTCTCTAGGCTCTGTCTAATCCCAGGGCTTCTCCTGCACCTAACCACCCCAATACCACTCACCTCACACTCTGCCAGTGCCAGCCTGTCTTCCTCATAATGAGGCCTCCACAGACAGGAACACTAAGAGCCAGTAAGCCCTGAACAGGATTTGGCAATATCTAGGTGATTACTTATGTAATGCTTCCTATAGGTAGCTCAGGGACTTGGCTGCTACAGTCTAGAGTGAGAAGGGGCCTGGAACATGATATGCAGATCATAGAACTCCATACAGGATTTTTCTTGTAAAAGGTTCATTTCTGGGTTCCACCTACATCCATTGTGAAAACAATGGTACTGTTATATTGTAGTAGTTGGGTTTCAAATCGCCTTAATAGGTTAAGACCTACAGTTTCTTCCTGGTGTGGGAGGACAGTGGATACAATATAATGTTCCTGGGGGGGGGGGGCAGATACTTTTGGGCTATTTCTTAAGAACCTATCCATTAGTGCCTGGTAGAGCCATGGTTCATCTTGCTATTCCTAATGACTGGCTTCCATGAACTGCTGGGGGAGGGGGACAAGGTTTTGGCCTCATCCAGTCTAGTCCCTGTTGCATAACTGGGAATTGGTCCTTAGAGTTTATTTAATGTGCTTACTGTTTATTGTTAAATGGTCACAAATTACAGTGTTTATTCTTTTTTGTTGTATGAGTGACAGGCAGCACCTGGGCAGTGACTCCAAGATGACTGGTTTGTCTTGGGCACAACCAAGCTGTACAGCTATAGCTGTGGTGAAAAAAATATCTAGGGTTATGGTAGGGTGTGACAGGCTGAAGGGATGGACCATAGGTCTTTTTTCTGGCATCATTGTCTATGTTCTATGTTTCTAGGGTATCCAAGCCTAGGACTAACCATGGAAAGAAATGGTCTACTAATCATATCAGAGAGAATAAGTTAGGGAGCTTCCTTATCACTCAGGATCTTGACCTAGCATTTTTATGCACAATAGGCACTATTCACCAACGGTTGGGGGATACACGTGAATCACATGTATCCTCCCCCCGCGCAGCTCCACACCCACCAGAGATCCACTCAAGGACCACATTCATTGACAGCGGCCCCCGCCTGGCTCATGTTTGCGACCCCTTCCCCCAGAGCACAGCTACGCAGAGGCGGTCCGGAGCGGGGCTGCATACCTGGCCGCAGAGCCAATTGGCTGCTTGGACCGGGACCCCAAGTGGATCATTTGCACCCATCAGTCACCATGTTGCCGACGGGCATGCCGGCTGCCACTGGACTGAGGTGTGGGGAACCCCACCAGCACATCCCCCACCCTCCCAGATGTGCTCCACTGCCAGGTGCAGACATATTGACGGGTCCCTTGATCCCTAAAATCCCTGCTGACCTCAGTGATGGCATCAAGGTGGGGCACGTATCGGTTATGGCTGCCTACAGAAGGCATAGCTGTTGTCCCCCCATGCAAGGCACCTGCTCTGTTGTGAATGGCGTGGAGTGCTACCATGTCCCTCATGCCTGTCCCCAGTCTGGCCCCATGCGGAGCTGTGCATTCAGCCGGTGTGCCGGGTGCATGGAGGGCATACCGAGTACATGCATGGTGCGAAGGGGGCAGAGTGTGCGCGGCCAGGTGTGGGTGGGCTATGCGCTGGGTTTACATGGTGCATAACCCATCTGCACCCTTTGTGAATAGGGCCCAATAAGGGTAGAGGTTGTGCATTTTACTTTGTAGACACATTCTCAGTGCATGGCCTTTCAATAAACAAATAATTGCTAGTCATACTGGAATGTAAAAGGGCTAAACAACCCAGTGAGCTGGAAGACAATCCTACCTCAAACAAACTGATGGCAAATGTTGTTCTTCTACAGCAGACCAATCTGTCTGAGCAGGAAACAAGAACATTTTATAGGGAATGGGTGGGAAACACAGTGTGCATGGGGAAAGACGTCCTCCTTTACATGAGGCTTCAATGAAGGAATAAGGATATCTGGGCTAATACTGAGGGGAGGTGGATAATAATATGAGTAAACAAACCCACAAATAAAATAATCATCTGTAATGTGTATCACACAAATGTGGATGATCATCCATTCTTCCCATCGCTGGCTCAAACACTAGGAGAACTTCAGTGATGGTAGGTTATCCATGATGATGATGGGAGAGGACTTTAATATCCACATAGATATGATGCTCGATCATAATGCCAGTAGTGCCGTTTCTCCATTAATGCTGAAAAGTACCCAGAGCTAACTGCTGAAAGGACACACTGTTAGATGTTTGGAGGCTTTCCAGCACAACAGGTAGGGCCTACATCTTTTTTTCCTCCCCACACCACACTTGTAGTTGGATTGACTATTGTCTCCTTCCCCCGCACTGATGCAAGGATATGCAGAGGGTAACCATAGCTAATATAATAATCTCTAATCATACCCTGTCTCCTTCCTATTGGTATAGACCCCTTCCCCCAGCACTTCCACTTGATTCTTGGGCCCTCGTTCATTACATGATAAGGAACTGAAAGAATGGGTAGCAAGTAAATGAAAATATTTTTTTAAAATTAACAACAATGGGGAGGTGACACCCTGCCAGTATGGTATAGGAGATGTATAGGGCCTCCATGAGGGGGATAATCATTGCCTATGCTGCCCAGCATAGGAAAGACAGGGAAGCTAAACTAAAAGATTTAGAACAGCTTTTAGCAGAATGTGAAAAACAATATATTTGAGGACAAAATCAGTCAGAGAGTAACCACTCTACTATTATAGGTCTGAAACACAAAATCAATGCCTTATTAATTAGAAAGGCTGAAGTGGCATTACATGGCTTTGGCACAAGTATTGGGAAGTGGGAACAAGGCCAGGAAAACCCTGGCACACTGGCTCAGAAAAGAATAGGCAGAAAGACACACCTCCACTTTGAAAGCTAGAAATGACTCCCTCCTTACAAGCCATACAGACAGCTGTCACATGATGTAGAAGTTTGAGAAATGCCTCTGTTCCTCCCAGAATACATCACAGGTCACAGTTATTATTGGTTTCCTCCAGTCATTGCCCCAACTGACACATAGCCCTACTCAAGCTAACACTGCCAATGCCCATTTGTCTACTCCTGAAATAACTAAAGCCATCCTTAGCATGCACACCTCTAGGGTGCCACGGGAGGATGGGATTACAGTAGATTTATGTCAGCTTATGACACAGGTTTCAGCTCTGAACATACTGTGCAGGCCATGTTCCTTTAATCACACCCAGATAAGTCTTTCCTGAATACTGAGAGGGGCAATGATAGTGGTACTGCAGTTAAGTAGATGGGTAAGGATGTTACCAAATGAGACAGCTGCTACTCATTAATAAATTCTGATTACAAGACAATAGCAAAACCTCTGGCACTTCATTTGGAACACTTCCTCCCCACACTAATTGACCTTTCCCCAACAAAGTTTATCAAAGAATAGTCATGCTTTTCTCTGCTCTCTCTTTACCATTATACATATAGCCAGGAATCCCTCCACTAAAGCAGTGGCTGTGGATATAGATTTCACGAAGGCATTTTGTTCCTTGAAGTGGGAGTATCTCTTGCAGGCTATAGAAATTTGGTTCAAGGCACAGTTTTCTGGAGAGGGTTCAGCCACTATACTGTAAGCCCTCTGTAAAAAATATTACGAATGGTATGTTTTCTCTTTCCTTCCTGTTGCAGAAAGGGATGAGACATGGGTGTCCCTCTCTCCTCTTTGTGCTTGCCATTGTACCCTTGGTGGTTGCATTTTGAACCTCTCCTGATACAGCAGGTATTAGCATATCTGAGCAGCAGTATATCACCAGCCTATATGAGGCTGACTTACAGGTGACATTGTCAAGTCCTGCTAGGTTGATCTCAGGTCTTCTAGGCATCCTTAATCCATTTAGGGAGCTTTCTGGCCTACATGTGAATAGGGGGAAGAATCATGTGCTTCCCCACGAGTACCTGCTGTACCTTGATGTTTATGCAACATGATCTCAAGTGGGCACTAGAGGTATGACCTACCTTGGCATTAGAGTAGTGGAAGACCTATCTCCCATACCCAATCTAAATTTAACCCCACATATATATGACCCAGGGAGGAGTGTATAAGATGGGAAGTTCTAACTGTATCCCTGACAGACAGGCCACTAAGACTGCCCTGTGTGAATATCTCTTGAGCCCCGCCACTAACTAAGCTGCTCCTGCTCTCCTTGTTCCCATTTCTGCTGTATTTTCTCATCTAGGTTTTAAGTGAGTACCTAGGTGGGCAAATTACTTGCCTAGAAAATATTGCACTAATACAAATCACGAGACCACTCAATCTGGGACCATGGCTCTTTTTATTGTGTTTTTATTGCTCCCAAGGTGCAGAGTTCTCAGCAATACAGTGCAATTCGAAGTACCTCAATGCAATTCAGTTCTCCAATGTACTTTATCAATACCTAATGTTATAACGGTCTACCGTGCAGACACTATGTCATTCTCCTCTCCCCTTTTAGCCTATTCCCCCCAGCTAGCCTACACCCCCTTTGCTACTGTCCTCACCTATGTCTATTCAAGCACTTACATTGATCACGATAAACTGTCATTACAGTGGTGCCGCCTCTTGCGCAGCACGATATGGGTTACCGCAAAGAAATAAAAAAGCAATCTCCATTCTTATAAGCTCTTTAAAGAAAGTTATACTTCTGCTTCTTCTCTGCTCAGGCTCAAACCTGGTCCCCCACAACTTACCTCGCCTATCGATTTGCTGTGGCACAGGTCTCAAAATGATGATGGTCAACATTTTAAGCCTGCCTAAAAAACATGTACAGCTGCAAGCCTGGGCTGCACACGTTAACCCTGACCTTATCATAATTACTGAGTCATGGTTAAAAAAGACGAACACTGATCAACAAATATCATTGCAGGGCTACAATTTATTTAGAGCAGATAGAGAGTCTAGAGGCGGGGGTGTGGTTATCTACGCCAAATCTAAGTACTCGGTCACCAATATCAGTTGCAAATCTCTAGCCAAGGAATTTGAGTTAGTTTCGCTGAGCCTTCATCTCCCCTCCTCGGAATGTATCACTATCCTAGGTGGCTATAGACCCCCATCTGGTGGTGATGAAGTCCTTAATCTTTTGAAATCCATGTTTGTAGATGCAAAAACTGAAACAATATTTCTAGGAGATCTAAATATGGACTGGCTGTCACCTAAATCACACGGCCTCAAATCCCTTTGTGATGAGCTAGGTCTTGGGCAATTAGTCAGTGAACCCACTAGGAACAACACTCTAAATACTGCCAACAGTTCCATTCTAGATGTGGTACTAACCACCCATCCACACAAAATATCTCATTCGGCAGTGTTTCACAATGACATGAGCGATCATGGAATTGTTGCTTGCATAAGATCTCAAATTAATGCCTGGCAGCAGACCATCTTTATAACAAAAAGATCATTTCCCAAATTCAGTGCAGTAAACTTCCTATCTGACCTGAGCATGATCAGATGGCAAGATCTCTACCTAGCCAAAGATGTCAACAAGGCAGCTTACATCCTTAATGACAAACTCACTACAATAATAAATAAGCATGCCCCTTTCATCAAAGTAAGGGTATGGAACAATTCCAACCCCTGGTTCACCTCGGATCTCAAGGCAGCCCTTATAGCTCGAGATAAGCTCTGGGATAAAGCTAGACATTCCAAAGAATCTTTGGATTGGCAGGCCTTTAGAACAGCCAGGAATAACTGTGTGAAAAAACTTCGCTCTGCTAAAGCTAACTATTATATTTCTACTCTCGAACAAGCTAAAGGTAACCCTCATAAAATATGGAAGACTATCAAAGCTATAGAAGGATGGCCCATGGCCCCCTCTGTCCCAACAAAGATAGTTGCAAGTGGCAAGATTGTGGAAAACAAGTCCCTAATTCTGGAGGAATTTAACTCCCACTTTGCCACAGCTGGATTAGCTTTTGACTCATCACCTTATGCTGGTGCTGTGGTGAGCCAGCATACCCTTCCCGCTACATCTAGTCCTGCACCCAGCCCCTTCCAATTGCGCAAGATAACTTATAAAGAAGTAGAAGATTCTCTTCTTAACTTAGACACCAAAAAAAGCACAGGGGATGATGGCTTGGAACCCTTTTTCCTAAGGTCAGGCTACGCCCATCTCACTGCCCCAATTCTCCACATCTTCAGTCTTTCCATTACATCTGCTACTGTGCCGTCCTGCTGGAAATCAGCACATATCCTCCCTCTATTTAAATCTGGTGACCCATGTGATGTAAACAACTATAGACCTATCTCCATATTGCCTATCCTTTCTAAAGTTCTCGAAAAACTGATTCATATTCAGTTAAAATCTCACTTGGAAACCTTCTCTCTCATTAACCCAGCTCAATCCAGCTTCCAGGCTAATCATAGCACAATCACTGCACTAGCAAAAGTAACCAATGATTGGATCTCTGCTATAGATGCTAAGAAGGTAACTGGCGCAGTCTTTTTGGACCTCAGCAAAGCTTTTGATACTGCTGATCACAAACTATTAGTCAATTGCCTTGCAAAGTTGGGTGCCACATACCATACCACCCAGTGGTTCTCTAGCTACCTAACTGGAAGATCCCAAAAAGGAAAGGCGGAACGCTTTTTTTCTGCTGCCTTGCCAGTTGCAAGAGGAGTCCACCAAGGATCCATCTTAGGCCCTATCTTGTTTTCTTTGTACATTAATGACTTAGATGCTAACATATCTACGTCCAATCTGCACTTTTTTGTGGATGATACTGTGTTGTATACTTCTGGCTCATCGTTATCTGAAGTCAAGGGAGTGCTTCAAGTGGACTTCACACAACTTGAGCATACTTTAATAAAGGCAAAGCTTCTGCTTAATGCTAAGAAAACTAAAGCGATGATATTCTCCCGCAGTGCTGTCACAGGCCCCTTCAATACCCTTGCCCAAGACTTCATTGTCACCACGCTAAACGAGCCTCTGGAAGTTGTAACCAAATTTAAATATCTGGGTATCTGGATCGACAATAAATTATCTTTCAATGACCACGTCGAAGATGTCTCTAGAAGGTTAAAAGCAAGGTTAGGTTTCTTCTACAGAAATAGGCCCCTTTTCCCCCTTGAAACTCGAAACAAGCTTGTACAGGCCACTTTTCTCCTCCTACTCGACTATGGCGATGTAATCTATTCCTCCACCATTCTTGCAAATCTAAGTAAACTGGACATCCTTTATCACCATGCGTTACGGTTCATTACCAACTGCCCTTACCGTTCGCATCACTGTGACTTATATGCAGCTGTTGGTTGGACATCCCTTACTACTAGATGCCTGCTCCATGCTGGGCTATGGACTCTTAAACTGCTCCTGCAGAAATTGCCAAGCTATCTCTTCCCTTATTAGTATCTCACATAGTGCATACTCATTAAGAAAATCTGACTTTATTATGCTTGACATACCAAGGATGCGGACCTCCTTTGGTAAGCGTGCTATTGCATATGCCCTTCCCTCCATTTGGAACCAATACAAACCGTACTGAAACTAACTAGCACAGTTTCAATAAACTTCTACAAATCGCTAAGTTCAGCCAAAATAAAAGACACCTGTAACTGTCATTAAGTCTCTTCCTTCCCCATGTGTGCCATATTTATCCACTGGTAAGGTATAATTGCTTTGTCATATTAACTGCTTTCCCTTCCCCTTCTACTCCTGGCTTAATCTATGCTTACACTCCACTGCTACTCTGTCAAATCACTCCTCCCCCCCCATATCAGTTGTAGTCTGTTGTTTGTTCTAGCTGCCAAAATATATGTATTGCACACACCAGTCATCATGTTTCATTTATCAGTATGCAACCTGTAAGTCACTCCCCTGTGTCATATTAATGTTTACCACCTGCGGTCACCCTATGTGGTACCCTTGTATGTATATCCAGCCTGTATCATGTAACGTGCATTTCATGTATATACTGTTATTACCTATCTATGTTTGTACTTTAAGTGTTTATGTCACAGGACCTCCTTGTGAATGAGCTTGCTCAATGGAGTTTTCCTGCAATAAACTTGAACTTGAACTTGAAAATCGAGGCTGTACATATGGTCACAGAGGCTAAACTTGGGTTCGTGATCAGTTACATATCACTGCACATCTCAAACACCTGTTTTCAGACTACAGACAGGGTTTTCAGGGAATTCTTGTGGGAAGGACCCCCCCATGTTATAGCCAAGCTAAATTAAGAGCTCACTGAAAGCTGAGGAGTTGTTGACTAACCTGAATTAAGGAATACTACTTGGCCTGCAAAGGTGCACAAACTCTGCATTGATTTTCCGAGGTTTCAGTTTTTCTTTTCTGTAAAGCTTTTTCTCCCAGGTTACTGGCAAGAGCTCTTAGCTCCTGCTGTTCCCCTGCCATCTACTGCCTCCCTCAGGACTCAGCTGCTGGAGAAATCCACTGCAAATTGGACCCCCACCATGATGGTACCAGGGAGTTGAGTGCCGTCCTCCACCCAGAGACTTGCATCCAGATACTGGCAGGATCCTGAGTGTTGGAGCAGACAGGAGCAAGTGAGTGGGGTTTCACATGCCATGCCCCTATTTTCTGTTTTATGTCCCTTCCTAGACTGGCAGTGTGCAATAAGTAAGCAATAGGACACAAAAGGGTGTGCACTAGACACTTCTAGTGCACGACCAGTGGTGTAGTGGATGCCTTCAGCCCCCGACCGTGCGCACACCCACAGAGTGTCTTATTGCGCTTATGAAATGGGCCTCTTAGTTGTAGATGCATGTTAAAATTAAAATTCATAGAATTAAATTAAACAAAATTAAATTCTCGTCTTAATTTTAGACAAAATAGTTCCTCTGCCTTTATCCCTTTACTGTACTTTCTACTTTTGTCCTAGTGTGACTTCTGTACTTGTAGTTTGTTTTCCCTCCTGGTTGTCATGGTACTATCCCCACAGTGTTGTTCAGGTTACATTTTGAAGGCCCCATATTCAAAAGTGACAGGCTGCATCATGCAAGTGCTTGTGCAGCGCAACTCAACTGCGTCAGCACAAATTTATGGTATATTTAGAAGTTGCATCGTAATATGGGATCGCGTATGTGCAGTTGAATATCCCAAACATGCATGATCATGCAGTCAGAAATGCATGGTGCAGCAGGTGCCCAGAGCCTAGTGCAGAGCATACGGAGGTACGCCATGTAAAGCCACTTGCGCGGCTTGCAGAATTTCAATATTCAGCCAGGATATGCCAATTACCTCATTGTACAGTCAGCGCCCAAACAGCACATTTGCATCTCATTACTGGAATGTATTCAATCCATTTGCATACAATTGGCATGTGCAGTTCCAGCATTACAGGGCAGCACCACCACTCCACAAAGGTAATCAGGAGGTACTGCAGCCTAGCAGGCAGGAGGAATGCATGGATGTTTGTGGGTGGACTGCATTGGCCTGAGTGCAGTGCTACACACCTCCAACCCCTTAGCACAAAATGTGTTCCAAGGTGTGTCACAACTGGTCAGAATGTGTGACACAGCAGCAAATATGACAGTACAAGCTCGGAAAACTGTGGAAATGAGTGCACCAATGTTGCTACAGTGTACTGCTACCTAGCATCACATATTGTCATACAAGTCTGCATAACAGTCCCAGTGGTCGGTGTGTACTGTCACTCACTCTATGTGGGTCAGAGGGTGTCTGAGTGATAACATGAGTGCTGTACCCTGTACTATGTGACAGTTGAGAGGCTGGCAGTGCTACCACCCATGGCCATATCTGTGCCCTAGGTGGCCACACACATGACACTGGAAGGGTCCGATGTCCTTGGGGCATGTTCCTGCTACCTCTAGGCCACAGGTGGTGCCACTCCTGCCCTGCGCTGCTCACAGTTGTGCATTGTCCATCACTGGTACACCACAGTGACCCAATACCTAGGTTTCTGTGGCATTGTCACACTGCAGGGATGGCACTGGTGACATGTGTGTGGTTCTTGTTGGCATGGGTCTGGCACGGGCATGCTGTGTACACCTACGGTGTTCCACTGTGGATGCATGCCACTGGGCTGTCCCTGACCCATGCCATGCTGCCACCATTACTGCTATGCACCCTGCTTGCCATTGTCCCAGATGCCACCATGGGTGTATGCCTCCACTGGGTGGCACCCTTATGGCCACAGGGGTGCAGACCATGGCACCTGGTATATGTGCCACAGTGTAGCTGACTGCTCCGCTGGTCTGCTAGAGGGGCATTGAACGAGCATGTGACAGCTGGGTGTCCCCAACCTAGATGTGGTGAGGGTGGTGGTTGACTGGGCGGTGAAGGAGATGTCAAACAGTGGCACCCAGCAGGTGCCCAGCAAGCTTGCACAGCATGGCTATGGCTTTGGGTACTACTGTCCTGGCATGACTGCTGTGTGTGGGTGCCTAGAGTACATCCTGGTGTACCTCCAAGGGCTGTCTTAGGGTTGTCTGTCTGCAGTTCTGCAGCCTGCTTGTGGGTGGCTGGCCAATTTAGGCCATTCCCTTACATACTGTACCTAATTTTGCGCGGCACAGTTTTATGATGTGTGACACATGTGCCACACATTTTGGCTGATTGTACACTTGCACGGCATATTCAGGTGCTTGCTCCCTTTTTTTGTGCCGCATACATTATTTCTGTATGATCTCACATTCAGAAATGTGCAATACATCTCTCCCTTACGAATATCACGCTTCCGTGCATTTTCCGGGATGTGCTGCTCATCTCCATTTTGGGTCATGCTTCTCCTTTGAACATGTGGGCCTGAAAATGCAGTTGCAGTAAAAAATGTCTCTGTATTACAGCAGCTTGCAGTGTTGGGGAGTTAGGGCTGGGGGAGAAGATGCTGCTAATGTGTGAATAAGGTGAGGGGAAGTGGATGTGTGAGTAGAGCACAGCACGGCAGTATTTCAACATACAACACTATCAGTGGCAGCTGCCAAGAGAAGTGAGAATTTTATCAGCAGTTTCAAAAATAAAAGAAAGGTCTGTGATTCTGACAAAGTGAGCAGCTAACAAAGGGTATCAGTGAACAGTCAGCAGGTTGGCAATTTAGCAGGAAAGTGAGCCGGCGGATGGACGCGGGACGTATCACAACAGGCAAGATGCAGAAATACCTCTGAACTGTCCCTGATTTTCAGGGATGTCCCTGATTTTGCCTCAGAAGTTTACTCTGTCCCTCCTAAAAAGTGTATTTCCGTGACCAAAGAGTGGGGGTTTTAACCACACAATAATGTCATACATTAAAGTTTCAGACTTGTTCTTCCTTAGAATAAGGGGTTTAGAGTAAAATACATTTTCTGTCAGCTTTCTGAGTGAATATCTCCAATTTTGAAAAAGTGTCCCTGATTTTGGTCCTTTGTCTCTGACTTTTTCAAGCCTTGTCCCTGATTTATGAGGCAGGAGGTTGAGAGGCATGGATGCAGATATTGAAACTAGGCAGTACAAGAAATAGTTTTAGAATAGATTCCATTAGGTCATGTGATGAGCTGATTCAGTACAGATGTCTCCCGTGCTTCTCTGAGGCCCCGCAGTACAAAATAACATATAAGTTACTCCGAGACTGGCTGAAAATACTTTAAAATAGCCAACAAGAGCCCGTGAGCCGGCGTGGGTGTGTTTCCTTCTGAATCGCTAAAGGGCTGTGAAGATACGAAGCGAGGCGACTAAAGAAACAGCGAGGGTGCATTGGCAAGCTCAGGCCGCGTCATTGCTTAGCGATGGAAGCCGAATCTGCTGAACCCCTGGCGGGGCGAGCTCCAGCTACTAAGAGGCTCAAACCTCAGTCGCCTACCTTGACCGAACAGGATGAGGAACCAGGGAAGGAGGGGGGTTCAGGCTCGAACGCAGAGGACATTCAGGAAATTAAGGCAATGCTGCAAGGGCTGGTGATTGATGTCGCCGCGGTAAAGCCGGCACTACACTCCCTGGCACAAAGAATGGGCGATGCCGAGGCCCAGATTTCATCGCAGGAGAGGAAGACATCCGTGATTGATCGGGAGGTGGTGTTGATTCGAAAAAAGGTTAAGAAATTAGAGGAGAGGATGGAGGATCAAGAATCAAGAAACCGGAGAAACAATTTGATTTTAGCGGGGCTGCCAGAGCGGGCTGAAGGCTCAGATTGTGTCTCTTTTCTGCAGGAGCTCCTGTTGAAGTTGCTGGGCCCTACACCATTTGAGGATGCGTACAACCTGGAAAGAGCTCATCGGGCATTAAGGGAGATGCCACCACCGGGGGCGAGGCCCAGGGTGACAATTATGTGCTTTCTCAACTACAAAGAAAAATCCCATGTGCTGCTCACTGCTAGACAAAAGAAGCCTCTCCAATGGAATGGTGCCTCTCTTTGTTTTTTTCAAGACCAAACGCCAGCGATTCGGGAAAAACAAAAGGAGTATGCAGAAATAAAGAAGAAGCTATATCTTGCAGGAATAAAATTTCGACTACAGTTCCCTGCAACCCTGGTGGTACGTCTTCAGACTGGAGAGAAGAGGTTCCTCACAGCAAAAGACGCATTGGAGGGACTACGGGCTGAGCTCCCAGATTTATTCAAGCCCCCAACATGACTGCTTTCTGAGAAGAAGAAGGTCTTGTCTGCCTGATGGGCTGTGATGGAAGAGAAGCAGAGGAATTTAAAGTTGTTATTGCCTGTTTGTTTTATCGTTTACTGTTAAACATGTGGGTGTAAGGGACCGGCTTAGGTCTGGGTATATAGGATCATAGAAGGGCCACGAGGTGACGAATTACAAGAAATTGACACATCAAGTATTAGTCAGGGGGGCACGGAGCCCACAAAACTTACTATTTGTGTTATTAGATCCAAAAACATCCTCGTGAGTTCGGAACATTGG
Source organism: Neoceratodus forsteri (assembly GCA_016271365.2). NCBI lineage: Eukaryota > Metazoa > Chordata > Ceratodontiformes > Ceratodontidae > Neoceratodus > Neoceratodus forsteri. Next base: position 995,653,288 of record CM057458.1, on the reverse strand, counting down.
AGGAGCTGTAAGAGGGGTGGTGAGGAATCTTATTGCAAAGGGGTAAACAGCTAGTATTGTAGCTCTTAGAGGGCACTGTCACATACTTATGGGCCTCATGTCAGTTCTGGGGAAGGACTGAGGAGGGAATGGCCAAAGGACTAAGGTCTAAGTAGTACTGGTAACTGGAGGGATATCAGCCCGGGATGCAAGAGAATTTAAAGAGGAGCAGTGTGGGCTCGATATTTATTTTATAAGTGAGAGCTTTGAGAGGGGTTGCCTCCCTTTGTTTTTTGGAAAATAAAAAGAGGGGAGCCGTGGGAAAGGGGGGTGATTGACTGAAGGGAATATGGGGCTTCCACATTTTGGTTTCTATGGGAGCCGTGGGCCAGATCCCAGGGTCCAGTGTCAGGGGCTGGGGGGGGCACGGGAACGGGTTCATCCATGACTCAACACCAGGTAGGTGGTTGATCTAAGGATCAGGGGGTAAAGGGGGGGACGAGGGGGGATGGAAAGAGAGAGAGTCCAAGTGTGGGAACAGCAAGGATGCAGACCCTGAAGGGGCACAATATCTGGGCTTATTTGAAATAATTTTGATGTTTATTGATGTCTTATTTTAAAATAACCTCCTGGAATGTTAAAGGACTCAGGGGTAGACGTAAAAGAATGGTAATTTTGTGATACATTGAACAATGAGGGGTACATATTGCAGCGCTACAAGAGACACATCTTTTGACAGAAGAGCTGGGTGGTCTCAGGAAGCGGTGGGTGGAACAAGTATACGGAGTGGGAAAGGATAGGGCTTCCGGGGGTGTGGCAATTCTAATAAAGAGAATTTGCCCATATGAGGTGGCGCAAGTGCTAATAAGGCAAGATAGTAGGGGGATTTATTTGTCGGGTACTTTGCTTGGCAAAACAGTCTCGGTTGCATCCATATATGGGCCAACTCCCTCTGACCCTAAATTTTTTGCCTCAATAGAAAGGGATATAGCTAATCTTCCTTCACACTCTCTTATCCTAGCGGGTGACTGGAACACCTATCTCGATAACCAGGAAGACAGGATACCGCCATCCAGTGGGCCACTGACCAAGGCTCAGCTAGCCCTGACTAGGTTTTTTAGAGGTTACAGCACTGGTTGACCCAATTAAGACCCTCTCAAATAGGGGCAGTGACATGACATTCTATTCGGCAGCCCACAAGAGTCACTCTCGAATTGATTTTTTTTTGGTTAATAGAGAGGCACTTACAGAGATTAAGGAAGTTCTGACAGAGGGTAAAACCCTCTCAGACCACTCTCTTATCCAGATGCAGTGGGAACCAAGACCCACACCGCCTCGACCTTACCGATGGAGGCTTCATGATTCTCTCTTGACAGAACCCACAAGAAGGGATAAATTGGAGGGGGCCCTACAGGAGATCATTAGATTCCAGGTGCCCACGTTGCAAGACAAAAGATTAGCTTGGCCTACCTGTAAGTTTCTATATGCGGGGGCAGCTAGGGGTCTAGCTGCAAAGGATAAGAGGCTAAGAAGGGCTAAAGAGGAATTTTTGATTGGGGCGATCAATTCTTTGTCACAGCTGGAGGGGTCCTCAGGGGAAATAGATGCGGAACTCAAAAGCTTGAGAAGGGAATTGTCGGATATTGCCTATGGGAAAACAGAGTTTTGGTTGAATAAGATCAACCCCAAATTCTTGCTGCAGGGTGACGTCCCCGGGCATCTCTTGGCGGCTAGAATTAAAGAGTGGGAAGCAAGTAGAATAATCATATCTGTTCAGTATGAAGGGAAGCTTATTATAGACCCACAAGAGATGGTCGAGGCTTTCACGCCATATTTTACAGAAATTTACCAAGCTAAAGATTTGGTGGGAGAGGAGGAATCCAAGCGTTTTTTAGACGGAATCCCTTTACCAATTTTGGATCCTGCCCAAGCCAGGGAATTAGAAGCTCCAATAAGAGCATCCGAAATTATAGAGGTGGTGCAGTCTCTCTCTGTTGGTAAATCACCGGGGCCTGATGGCCTTACTGCTAAATTTTACCAGACCCATATTCAGACTATACTTCCTATACTCCAAGAGTTTTTTCTCACTATAATGCAGGAGGGGATTCACCATCCTCCATTGTATCAGGCATATACTACCTTAATTCCTAAGCCAGACAAGCCCAGGGATGCACTAGGTAGCTATAGGCCTATAGCGTTAATAAACCAAGATATTAAGATTCTCACCAGAATTTTGGCAAATAGAATTTTGAGTATTGCCACCAGTTTGATCAGTCAGGAACAAGTAGGATTTATGCCGAGGAGGGGGGTGCAAGATGCTCTTAGGAAAATTCATCATATTCTAAATTTTGCCCCCAATTCTCAAGTACCTCTAGCCCTGATTTCCCTAGATGCTGAAGAAGCTTTTGATCGGGTTTCACATTCCTTTCTCTTTGCTACAATGGAGAAAATGGGATTCCCCGGGGGTCTCCTCAGAGGCATTAAGAATTTATATGCTGCCCCAATGGCCAGAATATTATGTAATGGTTATATCTCGCGGGAATTTCAACTAAACAATGGGACTCGTCAAGGATGTCCTCTCTCACCGATACTGTTCAACATCTATTTAGAACCCCTTCTGAGATCTATTAATAGGGATGTAAAGGTTCAGGGGATTAGGATTGGGGGAATGGAGTTAAAACTCTCAGTCTTCGCAGATGATATACTTCTTCATCTACAAGACCCAGTATCCAGCTTTGAGAGAGTAAGAGAATTAATAGGTCGTTTTTCTAAGGTCTCCAATTACAAGTTGAATCTTACAAAGACACAAATTCTACCTTTGACACCATATGTTTTTAGGGCAGATTTTTCATCCCTGGGAGTGCAATGGAGTACTGATAAAATGAGGTATCTAGGCGTCTGGATTACAGCAAATTTGGAGATGGGGGCTGACGTTAATCTGGGGGGGGGTCATATCTGTGGTCAAGGGGGATATACTAAGATGGAACAAGCTATCTTTGAACTATACAGCACGACTGGGCCTTATTAAGATGAATGTATTACCGAGACTGCTATATCCGGTATATCTAGTCCCATATAGTATCCCTACTAAATGGTTTAGTATAATCAGGAGGCTAATTTCAGGATTCCTGTGGAATGATAAACCGTCTAGGATAAAGCATAATGTCTTGCGCCTTCCGTACGTGGAGGGTGGCATTAGTTTGCCCGACCTCCATGTTTACTATGTGGCAGGCCAGTTAGGCCTTATGGTTCGATGGGCGGAAAATGATGAGGGGGAAAATTACATACCAGCCTGGGTGCGAATAGAGAAACAATTGTTAACAAGCTCTGGCCTCACTCCGGAATCGTTGCTGTATGCTAAACTAAGAAAAGGTTTTTTCAGGATGGGGTATGGGAACCCAATTATAAAAACCGTGGAGGCCTGGTGGTCCTTTCTCACTCCGGTACAAAAGCGGTATCAAATGAAGTCCAGAGACCAGCCTATATTGGGTAATCCTAACTTGGTAATAGGGGGTCGGGTAATTACACACCGGTGGTCTAACCAGTTATGGGGCCTAAGACTGAGGGATGTGATGCAGGGAGATAGTATAGTCCTTCCACCACAATGTGATGGACTGTCTTTCTTTCAAAGGATACAACTTAAACAAATGTTAGCAGGGTTTCTGAAGGGGATGGGGGACTCCACAGACAACTCCCTCTCGTGGGAGAACTTAAGGGAAATCAACCAGAGAGCTAATCCACTGTCACAAATTTATAAAATTCTTTTGGACTTTCTGGGCCCGAATAACCCTATACGAATCCCATACTGGGACAAGGTGATGACCCCCAGAAATCTTAGGTGGGAGAGTATTTGGAAAAGTACTAAATATAATATGATACCCAAGTATAGAAATATGCAATTTTTCGTGGTTTCTAACATATAGTATACCCCTGTGAAGCTATATGGTAGAGGGTTGAGACAGACAGACCTGTGTTTCAGATGCGAGAAGGAGGTGGGTGATTTGTTGCATGTAATGTGGGGATGTACCAAAATTTCACCCTTATGGAGGGAGATTAAACGGGGCATGGATCCAATGCTGGACTATACAGATTTTATAACACCAGAAATATGTGTTCTAGGTGACTTCTCTCAAATTGTAGGGATCGCACCTAAATACCACCTTTCTTTAATGGTGGCGGTAGTTAAGGCGTTTTTAGTAAAGCATTGGAAGGACGATCAGGCCTACGCCTATGATCAGTGGGTGAGAGAACTGCTAGGGGTTTTGGCCAAGATAAAGAGACATCTATTCTCTGAGGGGAGAAAAGAGCTATATGTAAAGAGATGGGCAATATTAGATGTGATCTATTCCCAGCAAGTTACTTAACACTGGAATACAGGCCTGTCTGTCAGACTGTAATTGCAAAGGAAAGTATGTCGGACTGCTTAATGTTTATATTCCTTTGTGCCTATTTTCTTTTGTTTTTCCCTCTATTATTTCTATTATTCTTGGTACTACTTGGGCTTTAATAATTTTTAGATGGTAATATTGGTAGTGGGCCCATTACCAGGACAAGGAGTTGTAATGGTCTGCAGGAGCTTAAGGGTTGGGGACTCTCTCTCTCTCCAGGGGACACATTAGGAAACCGTCCGAGAGAGTCAGGTCTCTTTTGGGGCCGCAGATTAAAATATGCCTGCCAAGCGGGTAAATAAAGGAGGATTTGGTTGATAAGGGAAGGGAGTACTTTAACACCGGTTAACGTACTATATCAGGGCATTATTGACCTTGGAGCTTGATCTCAATGTGGGTCGGTTTTCTAATGTGCTTGTATATAGGGGGATGTATATAGTTTGCACAGCCAGTTTGGGGTTGTGTTCCCTGGCTTTGCCAGGTATGTGTTTGTTTGTCTGTTTACTGAAAATGAATAAAGATGTCTTATAAAAAAAAAAAAGAATGGATTCCATTAATTAAAATATTATTTGGATATTAATATTATGTATGGAGTGATTTGTAATCGTGGTTAGCGAGCAGCCGGCAGGTTGGCTGTTGAGCAGTAGAGCCAGCTGTTGAGCAAGAGGGCAGGAGGGGATGAGATTGTGCTTGGTGGATTTGTTATGAAGCCGAGAAAAAAAAAGTAAACAAATCCTATGAAGGTAAAGTTTTTGTTTTTTTAAGTTATGTGGTCCAGTCAAGTTGTTTATTTAAAACAGAGTGAAAATGATAAAAGTGAGGGGTAAGGGGGATAGATAGTGAAGAGCCAGTTGGTCGGTGAGGAGTATGGTGAAAAAAGAGAGTGGAAAGCCTGAGTGTGTGGGCAGATGAGCGCATGGGCAGGCAGGTGGGCACAAGGATTTCAGAAATGGGTACTTCATCCAGTTTGCCAGCACTTGATGTTAGCCGTGCGCTAGACACTTTCAGCGCACTGCTAACAACCAATCAAGGGCTTCAAAATTCTAAGCCCATTTCATAACATGGAACATGCTTGTGTGTGGAGGTGCAGTAGCGCTACGGTGCCTGCTGCTGGCCATCCTATTGAAGGTGCTCCTGTTGCCCTGCCACTATGCCTCCACATGGTGGCAGTATAGGAACAGAGCAGCTGGTACCACCCTTTAAGAGGAGAGTAGTCAGATGGATGCTCGATCCTCTCCCTCCACAGATTACCCCTAGCAACCTAAGTCTACTCCCAAACATGGGTCACCAGCATTGTAGGACAGGTTGCGTCCAGTGCCTTAATCCTCTGTACCACTGGGCCAGTTTGGTTTTCAGAAGTTTCTAATGTCATGCCTCCTTGGATACACATGGTAATTGGAGTCAGACTCATGAAGGAGCTCTCACTTAGTCTTTGCCAGCTTGTGAAATCAATCCTATGGGTAAAGACTCACCCCATGATGAGGGTGTCCTGCATTAGTTTGGTAAAACTGCAAAAGATTACAAAGTTAGAATTGTTCTCCATTTAATCAGTCCCATTAGGGGAAACATCAATTTTGCCATTGACAAAAGCTGATTACAATGGGAGGTTTGGGAATCCAGGGTAATTCATAGAGTTTCTGACCGTCTGATCCCAGGGACAAACATTTTTGACTCCTTTGAAGGGTTATCATGAACCAGGTATTGTGTTCCTGAGAGAGATTTTTGGAGGTACAGTATTGGTAAACACTGAGCATAGTATGCCAATTTCTGACACAAGCCCAGAATATACTTGGAGGGGATCACCTTGCTCCTATTTTGAACTGGCTGCATTCGCCTCATTCATATTGTAGTACAGAGGATGGATTTGTTTTATAGGACCTGGGGAGCATTTCTTGATTCACCCTTCTGCACAACATGGTGCTGCAGAACTGAATGGAGGGAATTATAAGATAGTGGGGGGTTACTTTCATGGTATCTCTTACAGAAAGTGAGGGCATCATGGGGAAGAGGTGTAAGTCACAAACAAATGATTATTCTGTTATGATTTCTGGGTAATGGTGCCACATGGTCCCTTTCATATCATGTGTTTAGGAAATACCAGAACTGCCAGAGTTGGCTGTGAATGTTATATTATCAGGTCAACAATGTGATGATTAATATTTTCATGACTTTATACTATTTGTATTTGATTCAATAAAAATTCTAACAAAAAAATTCCATATGAAGGAGATCAGGGAGGAATATGCAGGCAACCTTGAAATTGCAAAAAAAGATTTATCTTGGATATTCCATTGTGGTCAAACTCATTGAAACCACATTTAATGGAAAGATAGTAGAGTACTTAGAAAAGCAGGGATTACAGGGCAGAGGAAAACATGGATTATAAAAGATAGGTCATGTCAAACAAATCTGATAGACTTGTTTGATTCCCTAATGAAATCAGCAGACAGGAGTAAGGCAACTGATACCCTTAACCTAGATTTCAGCAAGGCCCTCAGCTCAGGATTAAACCCCTAGTTCTGCCCAAGGACCTGCCATCACTAGTACATGCCTTTGTTACATCTAGGTTTGATTAATGTAATGCTCTTTACTTCGGGTCACTGAAGGGACCCTCTGCTGACTGCAGCTGGTGCAGAATGCAGCGGCCAGGTTGCTGGCGGGTCTGTCTAGGTCTATTCATGTGACCACAGCCCTGTGGGCTCTGCACTGGCTGCCTTTCAGGTGAAGAATCATCTCAAGGTGGGCTTGCTCACCTACAGGGTCCTATACAGATTGGGCCCTGGCTATCTGACTGATCTCCAGCCACCTGCCACCTCAGTCCACTCCCTCCCCTCCTCAACCAGGGGCCTCCTCATTGTTCCAAGGACCAGATTTAAAAGTTTCAGTGACTGTGCCTTACAGTGTTTCCAGACCGGCCCTTTGGAACTACTTTCTAGTCCCTGTTAGGGAGGCCCCAACAGACGAGATGTTTAAAAAAGGTCTAAAGGCTTTTTTATTCTGTTTGTCCTTCCCTGATGAACTTGACTGACCAGTGCTAGTTTAATTTTAGATATTTATTATATTTATTGTTTTAGTATTTACCGCACGTTGTATGTGCTTCTTGTATTTATGTGTAGCACTCTCCCTGTTTTTATGTAAGGCACCCAGAACCTCAGTGTTTGGGTGCCATATAAAGAAAAGGGCCTTACCTTGCCTTGCCCTTGCCTCTGTGCTCTACAGGAGACTGACCAAAAAGGTAGGAGATCTAAGGATGAGTGGAATACCTGACTGGGTCGATAGTAAACTGGCTACATGGGAAGACTCAGAAGGTAGCCTCAGTGGCAAATTCTCTGATGTCAGGAATGTCATTAGTGGGGTCCCACAGGCGTCATCTTGAAACACACACTGTTCAATACATACATCAGTGATAAAGGGGAGGAAGTAAAGGGGAAGACATGGCTCTTCACAGATGATACTAAACTCTGTATGAGGGTGGATACTTTGGAAGGCATAAACCAACATGCAGAAATACAGTACGTAGAAAGATTAGAATAATGACCAGACAACTGGTAGTTGAAGTTTAATACCAAGAAAGGCAAGTTTATAAACATAGGTAGAAAGAATGATTGGGACTGATGGAATGAGGGTGGGTCAAACCACAGAGGAAAGGGATTTGGGAGTTGTCATTACTGATGTCCTAAAATCCAGCTTGCAGTGTAATAAAGCTTATGGAAAAACCCACTGTATATAAGGGTGTATAAAAAAGGGGATTTACCAACAAGAGAAAGTAAGTGACCCTTCCACTGTACAGCTCTCTTGTGAGGCCACAGCTAGAGTACAATGTGTCGTTCTGGAGTCTACATCTGAGGAAGGACCAAAAAAAGGCTGGAAACAGTCCGAAAGAAGGTGATAAAATAATATAGGGCCAGTAAGGAAATTTATATAAAGAAAGGTTGTGAAGACTGAATGTGTTTTCACTGGAAGCCTGGCAAGAAAGGGTATGATAGAAACCTTTACATTTCTTCATGGGATAAACAAGGTGGACCCCTTTAAGCTGTTCATGCAATATGAGAGCTCATACACCAGGAGGCAAAAGTATAAGTTTGTGTTGGGGGGCATTTTCAGGAGGGATGTGAGGAAGTGCTTCTTCTCTGAGCTGGTAGGGATGAAATAGGATGGTTTTCCTAGCAGTGTGGTCAAGGCTAAAATTGTAGTGAGATTCAAGGTCAAATGGGGTAGATTCAAGGATTAGGAAGTGGTGACAGGAGGGGGCATGGAGAAGGAACATGAATCTATGATGGTACTTTACCTAGATGGACATGTCACTCCTGTTAGCTTGGGTTCAGGGGTAGACTGGATGGACCACAGGTTTGTTATGCCAGTAAATGTTTCTATATAATGAGATCTGTGGCTTGATACACAGTTCCATTCAAGTGTAATGCAGATTTGGCCAGGGTACAAAGAGGCACTCCATTCCACCACCACCCAAAATTGCCATACACAAAACCCACACTTAGCCAGCAAAGAAGAGACTCTCCCGACTGCTACAGTAAGTCTCAGTGCAAATGATGGTCACAAGATATTTAGCATCAAAACAGGGTTCCTTGTCACAATCATGCTAAATTGGACTGCCATGAACTTCTGGCCATGGCATTGCACCAGTCACAATGTGAAATGCTACTCCCAGAGATAATGGCATGAAGTGTACGCACCTCAGTCGTACGTACCCACCTGGCTTGTACCATTAGACCTACTTGGAGTTCTGCTGATTTAAAATGTTCCTGTTCCTTGATGATCAACCCTAGTGAGTGCCCCCAAATGCCCCCATAAATGTATTCTATTTCTGTTATCCAGTGGAACCCCACTCCCTAACCCTGTTCCTCCAGGCCTGTACATTAGAAAGGGTGAGTCATACAGTATCTCACAGTTCCTCAGAAATCTTCAGTGGCCATGTCACATGCATGTGACACCATGAAGAACTGCTTTTAGTAACTCTTCCTGGCAGGTGGCAGTGTGGTGTGACATCCAGCTGTGTGGGGCTGGCATATGTCTAAGCATAGCTCAGCACATAGTTAGCATGCTGGCCCCATTCCTTCTCTTGTGCTCCCACAGTGACCATTGTGGTACTGCAGGGAAAGGCTTGCAGTAACTTTGTGTATGTCATAAAGTGGCACAATTAGGAACAGGGGAGGAAATTAATTGTTTTGTCCACTTTGTGCCACAAAACTGTGAATATATATGGAGCCCTTAGTCTCATGATAAAGCCAGTCTGCCACCATCCTTGTCCTAACAAATCATGTAACAGCACATACAATTCAGATGCTTAATGCAGCAGTGCTATTTTGTTGACAAATACTGTATGTCATCCTGCCCTTTTTAAGCAGTGATTTATTTCTAGTGTCCTTAGAGTTATCATTGGGGTGTTTAAAAATGCTCATGTATTTTTAAATCAGATTTTAATTACAAATTTGATAATGTGTATGGATCTACAATAAAGATGGCAGCCTACAGCAGCCTTTGAAAATCTCCTTCCCAGAGGTCAATCTTCAATTGAACCCACTGTATTCATAATGCAGCTATGTCAGGATTTTACTAGACCAATTCTGATGAACAACAGCACAGTACCCCTTCCACCAGTGTACATACTGTACATCCATGATGGCTGGCCTCGCAAGTGAACAGAAACATTAAAAAGCTACATAGTCATTTAACTTGCCTCATGAATGAAATAAAGCAGAACAAATGTATACATTGATGCTTTGTTTGCTCTGCCAACTGGATCATTTGCATTTTTGTTAAGTAATACAGCACAGTTTAAAACTTAAAAACACTTTCACGTAATGGGGCTCATAGAATTTCCCTGGAAAAATACATTCATTTCTTAGTTGGCCATCTTTCAGATCTTCAATAAAGTGCATGCACCTTGTGACTATTAAACAGGAAAAGGACTGGACTGATGGAAAAAGCTATAATCCAGTCATGGGAACCATACCACCTATACCTTACCTTCCCGAACAGTTATAATAACAGATATTGGTGACTATAAACAAGGTTTTCAAAGATCAGATGGCTGTAACTGTAATTCCTCTGAGTGTGGTTGGATCAAAGCCTTGACTTCCCCTTCTACATCAACTTAATGCACATGCTTTTATGCAGGGACAAGGAGTGTTGGAACACCGATCACAGGATTGTGTCATTGAGACCAGCCAGTGACTGTTTAAACCAGCCTCAGTACATTGTGTAAATTGTGTATCAATACTGCTGATCTTTTTTTTTCTAGAATGTTCTAAAAAAGGGGATTGTTGGTAAATCCAGGAAGAGGGACGGGTGTGTGGAGAGAGGGCAGGTTCCAATGCTGCTTGGGCCAATCAGAGGGGGGGGGGGGTGAAAAGAAAGGCTTAGCAAGGGACCTCTTGTGGGAGTGACCCTGATGGGTGAGTGCCTCAAAACAGGAGTGTGATGTCTATCCGAAGTCCATCTGCAGGTAAATCTGTAGTTCTGCAGGTAACCTTGACTGGGGAATGAAGGACTGGCCAGAAGGCAGGAAGGAAGGAAGGAAGGAAGGAAGGAAGGAAGGAAGGAAGGAAGGAAGGAAGGAAGGGACAGTATAAAGTAGATAGTAGGCACTACACCCTATCTGGGGTTTGTCTTTGCTGCAGTAGGCATGAAAGGAGGGGCAATGCACCAATAGGCATTATGTTCCAATCTGTTTGTAACTCAAATCCTTTAGTCCAACAACCAATTTGGTCACCCTCCTCTGCACTCTTTCTATACTTTAATGGACTTTTTGTTCTGTGGGACCCTGATGGTTGCAGTATACCAGGTGAGACGAAATAAGGGTACCAAATAAGGGCATGGCAACTTTTTGATCTCTACTAGCTATGTTATGCCCAATACACCCTAGTATTTTGTGACACCTGTTGGTGACCTCCTCACAGTGCTTATCATGTAATGTTTCTGTGTAATAGGTACTTGTGGAGATTAGATCAACATTTAGGCAGCTTGCATGACAAAGACTGCACTTATGGGAATATGTTCAATATCTACGAAGCCTGCATGCAAAGGATGGCTTTTATATTTATGTGATCATGCTTCACATCAGAGTTGCGCAGTGGCAGGATGAGCAATTGGCAAACCCCTTGCATGATGAACAGATCTATGACACCAGAAAACCATCTGGGGAGGCTACTTGGAGGACCCAAGCTGTGGTGACTCATCTGTTTGACCTGACAGCAGTTGGTCAATCTATCAAAGAAAATGTCTCCTGTTACTAGGATTCCTAGCTCTTTCTCACCCATTTTTCCTATAATTTCCTTCCCAAGCAAGGTGTAATTAGCCTGCCTGTTTTTTGTGTCTGTGTGTAGCACTACACATTTATCCATGTTTAAGTCCAGCTTGTGAGTGCTTTCCTATGATTCTAGTTTATTTCATTCATAATAATAATAATAATAATAAGCTTTATTTGTAGATCATCTTTCAGATTGTCAAGGTGCTTTAACATATGATTGGATGAATCAATAAAGCATTATACAGATATAAATAAAATCAGTAAAATCAATTTGGGTAGGCTTGGCACCACAAGTGGGTTTTTAGGGCCTGCAGATTTTTAATGACTTCTTCAGTGTCTACCACAACACCTATTTTCGTGTCAGATGCAAATTTTGTCATCCAGATGTCACCATTACACTTCATTAATGATACAGTACATATATATTAAGCAAGGTAGGACCCAGAACAGATCCTTGCAGAACTCCACTACTAACCAAACACCATTTGGACATATGCCCTCTCAGGGCTACTATCTCCTTTCTCTCCCTCAACCACAATTCAATCCAGTTTACTAGCTTGCTGTTTACTTCCCCTTCCTGAAGTTTGGATAGTAATTCATAATGAGGTACAGTGCTGAAGGCCTTGCTGTAATCCAAAAATACGACATCAACAGATAACCCCTCATCCAATGCCCTACTTGCACACTCCAAGAACTTCAACAGATTGGCCTGGCATGATATACCCCTCCTAAAGCCATGATTGAGACCTATCTATTAGATTTTCCCTATTTATTATTTTTTTTTAGCTCTTCTTTAATAGTGGCCATCAGTACTTTACCCACCACCAATGTAAGGCGCACAAGTCAATAATTATCACAATCTGATTTGGAGCCCTTCTTGAGCAATGGAATCACTGTTGCCTCTTTCTACACCTGTACCATTACCCCCTTTATCCAAAGAAACCTCTTCATCCTACCTATACTCCACTTTGTTGTGAGTCTCTGTTTGCATCAGCTTCCTGCGCCTGCTCATGCTGTGCCGTTTGTAAGACATCAGACATGTTTTGTAGCATTTTTTTTGAGTACATTCTTGCCGTAGCCTGTATCTCCTTTATGCTCCACCCTTTACAACACACTACTACTCCCCCATTAGGTCCTCTGTGTCACCGGAGCCCTCACACATATTCCTTTTTCACTTAACCCCTATAGTTTTATTTACTGTCTGGGTATTATCTGCTTCAAGGATAGCTGCTGCTTGTTCACTTTGCTGAAGCAGCATACTGGTGTTATGCATAAATTGTTCAAGTTTATGGATTTCACTATGGAATTCTATTTGTTGTTTTAGCTTCATAATTTCATTTTTTAGCTTTTAAAAGTGTGTACATTTCCCAGAGATAAACTTGTAGTTGAACATTTTGCAGTCTCAGCATTGAGCAATACTGTCCCCCATGTTCTGTACCCATGAGTCGACCTCTAGCTGCAAACACTAGATTATGGGCCCACTACACTGTCTGCCCCAGTTGACACTCACTGAGCTTGTGTTCACTTGCTGGCACCCAGTATTTATTTTTTTTATGTTTTGTTGACTGGGAAAGGAGGGCTAGACAATTCTGTCTATTTTCAGCCTGGTTCCAGGGAAGGGGGAGATACAGATGGTAACCAACTGAAATTGATACAGATAAAGCCGTTGGTGGTATTTTTGGTGAATGACTAGAACAGTATATGGGTGCTCACCCGGAAGTGATTCACCATAGTGTTGTCACAAAGTAACCCACTACAAATTTAAAATAAATCCGCAAACTCCTATAAGGAGTAATGTCACTGTCACCACTCATAAAAAATGTTCACATGCAATTTAAAACAAAAACATGGTTCTATATCATAATGGCAATCATGGAACAGAGATCACTGTTTGGGTGAGTTAGCATCGCTGAAAATTAATTACAGTGATGTACACTTGTGGGCGAACTGCAAGGCAGTAACTGATTTTAAATGTATGTGGGGGGCTGTGCCCACCGCACCTCCCCACTTAAGGATTCTCAGCTCCAGGAGGGTGCATGTCATGGGGGGGTGAACTTCTTAAAAAAATTACAAGCCGCCTGCCAGGAAAAAAAATGCCCTGTGCCAGACTCGAACCCTGCACCCTGCACCCTCCAAACCCCAACCGACCACCCTTCCCACCATGCTAGCTGTCCATCTTGGCAGCTGCCTGCCACAGTCCCTCCCACATACCTCCTCTCCCCTTCCCCCCCATGCATGTTCACATGTGTACACATGCATACACTTCCCATCACCGTACCTCCCCCACCCAGGTATCCAGTCACTACCGTGCCAGGTAGCCCTGAACTCAGGTACCATAACTGAGTCACCATTTTCGTAAGCACTCAGTTGCGGTCACCTTGTTTACTGGATACCCAAAAACACGTGTATTTATTGGCTGCCTCACTTCTTGTCATCTCTTTGCTGCTCATACAGGACTACAGATCCCACAGTGCACAGCTCCTTATTGCCCAGTTTTAGATTGCCCAATATTAGATAGAATAAGGGATAAAGGATATTTTTTCTTTGTCTTTTTAGTATTTTTTTTGGGGGGGGGGTGAAATATGAAAGAGTTTAGACTGAGAAATAGGATTCACACTACACTTAGAGATTTTGTCCTCCATGCCTGCCTTTGCTGAGCTCGCTTCCACTCATTAAGGCTGCCAATATAAATGCCTTGATGTAGCGATGTAGCGCTGTCACAAACCAGCCCCACTACAAATGTAAAATACCTCTGCAAACTCCTATAAGGAGTAATATAACTGTCACCACCCACTAAAAATATCCAAGTGCAATTTAAAACTAAAATTAGTGTTTTCCTTGACTGCCTTGCTTTTTGTCATCCCTCAGCTGCTCAGACAGGACTAGAGATCCCATAGTGCTTAGCTCCTGACTGTCTAGTATTAGACTGCCCAGTATTAAATAGAGTGGACTAGGAAATATTTTTTCTTTGATTTTTCAGTATTTTTTTTTTTTTTTGGGGGGGGGACGAGAGACTGAGTTTAGACTGAGATAGGATTCACACTTTACACACAGGGATTTCACTCTCCATGCCTGCCTCTGCCCAACTTGTCTCCACTCACTGGGGCTGCCAAATACATGGGTGCTCACCCAGAAATGCCTTGCCTTAGCTCGGTCACAAACTAGCTTGCTATAAATTTAAAATACCTCTGCAAACTCCTATAAGGAGTAGTGTCACTGTCACTGCTCATGAAAACATCCAAATGCAATTTGAAACTAAAACGAGCATTTTCCTTGGCTGCCTCACTTCATGTAGTCCCTATGATGCTCTGACAAGACTATAGGTCCATAGTACTCAGCTCCTGACAGCTCAGTATGAGATAGAACAGGGGATAGGGAATACTTTTTCTTTTTTTTTTTAGTATTTCTTTTGTGAATACGAGAGACAGATTTAAGACTGAGAAACAGGATTCATACTTTACACATGGAGATTTCACTCTCTGTGCCTGCCTCCTCCAAGCTCCAATGATAATAATAATAATAAAGATAATGGACTTCTACCAGAAAGGGGGATCTTGGCATCTACATGGGGGAAGGGAAGCACAGGATATGGGAAAGATGGGGATCATGAGTGCATAAGAAAATAGCTAACAGCTCTTGGTGTGGACAATGCACTGGGCCCAGATGGCCTGAACCCAAGGGTACTCAAGGAACTAATATTAGAGGTAGCTGAGACCTTGACCCAGCTATTTAATGATTTACTGAAGTAAAAGGATCATGCCAGTTGATTGGAGAACTGTGGACATAGTCCCACTTCATAAGGGAGGGGACATGGACAACCCAGACAACTAGAGACCAATAAGGCTTACCTCTATCATGGGTGAACTGTTGGAAACCATACTGAAGAAAGGCCTAGTGGCCTACTTAGAAGATTATCAGTTGCAGAATAGAAAGCTACATGGGTTTGTAATGGGATGATGATGTCAGAGCAATCTGATTGTATTTTTGACTGGGTCATTAGGGCAGGGGACAGAGGCCAGGTGGTTGATTTACTCAATATTGACTTCAGCAAAGCCTTTGATGTGGTGCCTCATAGGAGACTGGTAAAATAAATTGGAGAATATATGAGTAGAGAAAGGATTAGTCAAGTGTATGAGAAACTAGTTAGGAAGAAGGCAGCAGAGGGTGATAGCAAATGGGGTCAAATCCTGGGGCAGAAGGTAATGAATAGGGTGCTGTAATGATCAATCTTGAGATCTGTCATGACTAGCTGTAGGCACAATGGTAGCGTTACTGCTCAGAATGCCAGAAACCAGAGTTTGGGAGTGAACTTGGATCATCACCACCAGTAGGAGGAGGAGGAGAATTGAATAACCCAGGGGATGCATTCCTCCTCCAGGGAGGGTGGGTATCTATCCCCACTGCAATACTGCCACATGGGTGACACAGGTGGCAGTGCAGTGGGGGCTGCTGAGAGAAGGATGGCCACAAGATGGGGTTCAGTGTGGCAGCACGCTCAATGTGCGCTCATCTAGAACATCCCTTGTGTGCCTGTGTCACTGGGGACAGGGAAAAACCAAGAAACGACCCCACTGCCCCACTGATGATGGTCCTCAGGGACCGAAGGTGATGAGACCTGAACTCCTCCACTGTTCCACCTGACAAAACAACATGTGTAGAGGGGATATGCCTCTTTTTCTGCTTGGGGATAAACTGAGGCAGTGTAGGGTAGGCAGTGGATGGGGGACAGCCTCCAGCAAAGCCAGGCACCTTTGAAACCCAGAGGGAAACTCGAGGCAGTGGCACTGCATGGGGCATAAACAGAATAAAAAAAAAATTCTTGGGACCTGCCCTATTAAATAATGTTCATTAGTGACAGTGGGGACAGTGACCTGGGAAAGATATATCTGCAGACAATGCAAAGTTTTGCGGTGGGCTGAGCAATGAGGAAGGGATAAGGGAACTTCATAGAGACATAGACTTGAGAAGTAGTCAAAGGCCTGGAAGTTGAGATTAAATGCCAAAAAGTGCAAGGTGATACACTTAAGGAATAAAAACTCATGTACAGAGTATTGGATGGTAGTAGTAGTAAAAGTACTGTAAGTAGTAAAAACAGTTTATTCTGTAGTTCCAGAAAAGGGTACCCTACCAGAGCCAAGGATCATTTACGATGGGGTCCCTAGTACAGGTATTGAAATGTTAAGCTGGTCACTTCAGCAGAGCAGGGGAGAGGGATCTGGAAGCCCTAATCAGTGACTCATTCACAAAACCAGCTAGTATAATAAGGCCAATAGTAAAGCACTTAGGATGCTGGGAGTATAGGGAGGGGTTTTGACTGTAGGAGGGGGGAGCAGTTTTTGACCTAGTGTATATATGTCTGGTGAGGCCACACGTGGAGTACTGTGCCCAGTTTTGGAGCTCTCACCTGAGAAAGAACATCAACGGGTTGAAATCAGTGTAGCAAAGGGTCACAAAAATGATTCAGGCCAGCAAGACAGATTCTTCTAGGAATGGCTGAAAGCTGTGGCAACTTAATTAGCAAGGGAGAACAGCCGCAGAAGATTTCTCACCCATCCGACAAGAACCGCAAGGTTTTTAGTTTGTAAATATCATCCGGTGACAAAAGGCTACCCAGAGCTACAGTTTAATACCTTTCTTGTTGGACTTATTGGCATATCTGCGAGCAAACTAATGAATTTCAGGCACACCGCAGGGCAAAGGGATCTGCAGCAGCTACAGGCTGACTCATCCTGGCATCAGCTCATGATTGCGATTACAAAACTCAGGAAGTCTAGCTGCCTAAAGAACTTTCATGATGGACCTAAATAAGGAGCTGATCAACCCCAACATTGCACATATCACTCAAATGTTATTGAGGATCTGCAGGACATGACTGAATTAAAATCCTTTGTTGCCCAGACAAGTGAAGATTTAATGGAGCTCGCCACAAGGGTGACAACTGCAGAACAGAGAGTACAAGCCTACAAAGACATTGTGAACTACCATGAGGGCACAATCTGTGAGCACCACCAGCAAATCCAGTACCTTTTAGGGAAAGTAGATGACCTGGAAAACTATGCCATGTGAAATAATATCAGAATAGTTGGTCTTCCAGAAGGGACAGAAAGCAGAGACATGATCACGTTCCTGAGGGCAATACTACCAGGGATCTCACATGCTAACAAGTGCCCTCCACCCGACATTGAGAGGGCTCAACGGACTTCTGGTCCCTAAACCTAAAACTGGAGACAAGCCAAGACCAATCTTGCTTAAATTACTGAGATACCCAGTGAAGGAAGTTATACTCAGGCTGGCTTGGGAACGTGGCCCGTTACAGTGGGACGTGCACAGGCTCCAGATATTTCAAGATTTCTTGCTAGAGCTGTCAATGAGAAGGAGAGCATACACTGGCATCTGACAGCAATATTATCAAAGAAACATTACCACATTCTTAACGTATCCTGCAATGTTGAGAATACCATACAATGGGACTTTTATAATATTTAATCCACCAGCAGAAGCTGAATGCCACTTACAGCAGCTGGATTTTGAAAATGCTGCCACTGCCCAGCTTCCATTAAAACCTCATTGCCCAGAGATCCAGTCGATGGATTTATCACAGCCTGCAAATGGAGCAACTGCACCCCCAGAGAACCCAGCTACCAGCATAAATGAACCCTGACAACAGGTGGAGAGGAGCTGACAGAAGAAACGGGACAGACACAACAACAATCCATGAGCACCCCCTCAACCTGCCAGATCTCCAAGCCATCTGAGAACTGATACTGCATTGAAGCTGAGCAGCAGGTCCACCTATAATACTCGAATCAAGATGAACAGATTTGATCACCTCAGAGAAATGGCATTTTCAGCTTTCCTGCTTCCATCAGTGGACCAACAACCACAGCTCTCTGAAGGCCAGCCATCACAAATTCCTCCAGACTGAGCATGCATCTATGCTGAGTGGCTACAGGGCTATTTGATGAGGCAAAAACCACAGCAGCTAATAGAGGGACTACCAGCCCAAACCTCTGCTGGAGAACAAGTTGACCTCAGACATGAGCAGGAGAACAGCAACTTTGCAATGTGGTTGGTGATTTTTAAGAGAGGAGACAGTCCTGATGGTAAAATTAACAGCTGAGGTCTTATGCCTGATACATGCTGGACTGTTATGAGGTGGGGGCGGGCCCTGGTGGCACCTCTGTTTTTTCCTTCCCCCCTCCCCCTGCCCTGTAAATGATCTATAGGTTGCCGTACTTACAGGTGATCTCGACAGAGCAGGGTAATATACCCTGAAGTTAAAAATAACTTTTACCTGGTTAAAAATAGCTCACATTGAATACTGTGTTTTTAACACTATACAGCCTAATGTTAGTTTCATTCAGGATGATTCCCATGAACTAGCTCACTGCACATAAACGGCTCGATTGTTAGATGATCAGCCCGTGCGTAACTAGGACAAGGTTAATTGTTTCTGATGTTCTTTTCTTTTTGTTCTTGCTCAATCTAATTTTTAAATAAGGGTTTTAACAATCCAAATCTCTCCCACAGAAGAGCCCTGTAGTTTTACAAATAAAGTGCAGCATTTTGGAATGCGCTACTGCGAGGGGGAGAACTGTTTGACAGCTTGGATACTGTAAGTGGTGGGAGAGTCATGGCAAAACCCGGCATGGTCATGCCTATGAATCCCCAGCAGCACACCATCATTCCTAACTGCATGATCTCACCATGGGGCACCAGGGAAATAGTGTCATATCCTATTTGGGGACTCAGAGGCTCTCAGCCAAAATCAATAACACAGATGAGCCATGGCTGATTTCTGATACCAGTTATTGGGTATGAAGGCAGTTTAGTCATCAAGTATTCACAATCAATCTCCCCACTATCGATGACTAACCTCCATCCCGAGGCTACCCCCCCTTAAATTAAAGCAGATGGACAATTTGTGCCTCGGCATCATTTGGTATGGGCATAGCCTCTAGAACTACATACAGAGACACATGCCCATTATCTCTGGTAATGCTGCAAAGCAGCATACTGAATGGCAGCCAATTAAAGGACAGCCCCTCTTTAGCTTGTTAAAAACCCACCACAAGATGGATGCCCACAAGCAACGACTTGCTGGGGAAGGTCGGGGACCATTACCAATATAGACATCCTGGCTGATATTCCTCTATGGCAGCATGGGCTCCCCTTCATACTTGGAAGGCTAGGCCTGTAGTTCAATGAACAAGCAGCCAGCCACTCCCACTTCCTGAGCAATATAAGCAGTTCCTCTCAGCCTCGTTGTGAGGCACTTTTTCTTTGCAGCCAGGAGCTCTGTTGGTTTTTCCTCTGAGCTGGCTGGGGTCTACCCCCCCGCCTGCTGTTTCTGTGTATCTCTGCTGGACTTCGGTGTTTGTTTTCCTGCTTCTGGTTTGTATCTTTTCTCTGGCTGTGTGCTTCCCTGTGTTTTGTGTCTCTTGTTTTTGGGCCTTGTTCCCTGTTTTCTGTTTTGCTGTGTTTTGGTTTTGTCTTTTTTGGGGGCTTTGTTTCTAAGCTCCTAGCATACTGCTACTCAGAGCTCATGCTACTGCTTTCAGTTACCTACAACTGCAGCCACTGCTACTGTTTACTCCAATTACTACTGTGCCCAGTGCTTGTGTTTTTACACTGTGCTCGCCACGCTCAAGCTACTGCAATGCAACTGCAATCATTATCTGTGTGTTTCAGCTCAACCATAGCTGCTCCATGTTGCATACTTAATTCTTTTCACTTAACACAGTTAACTTTGATCCTAGCTGTGCTGCTCATTCCTGCTTTCATTCTACCTGCAGCTTCATTGCACTGCCTAGCTACACTTGCTTTCAGAGCATTGTCTCCATGTTTTATTGCAGTTACAACTCTGAGGTCAGCCAACTAAGCTCCTGCTGAGGCTGTTAATACAGCTTTATTAGTAAATCTTGCCTCGCTGCAAAAAAATCCTCAGAGTATTTGTCATCTTGATTTGGCTATTCATGTCTAGCTGGCTTGCCCTCAATTCAGTGCGGTTTCATTGCTATACAGTATATTATGCAGACCTCTGTGGAGGTCCACCTATCACTCCTATTGCTTATTGACCTACTTACAGGTCCACGCTTGCTTACGCTATCATTGCTTCTGCAGATCATTGCTTTATGCCCACTGCCATCCCCTCGGCTTCAGCCTCTGGGATTCTGCTGCACTCAATTCTGCATTTGACCTTGCAAGGTCTCAGCACTCAATGCTCATTTTGATCTCAGCACGCCGTGCTCATTCAGCTCACTAGATTTTCAGCTCCAAGTCAATTTTGAGTCATGCCAGTCATTCTATTCTGGTGCAGGGTTCCTGCAGCTGGTGGTCTTGCTCTGCATTTAGTCCATATCTTGAGTGTGTCCAACTTGGGGCAGGATCCTTCTCACCTGGCCCATGGCTGGGAATGTCCTCACCCTGGGCTTGAGTTTAGCTGCCTGCTACATGACAGCAGCTCCTGGTGTAGAATTTAAGACTACTGGTGAAGGGTGGAAAAAGTTGTCTCCTTTGGCTCTAGTGTTCCACTATAGTGGTTAGCCATTGACTTTAGTGGTTTCCCTAGCAAGACACCTTCACTGCATTCTCCCTAAGACTGCCGCTGGTTCACCTGGTTTGAGTTTAGGGTGGGTAGGCCAGGTGAGTGCCTCAGCAGTTGTTGCTCTTCTCCTGCATCTTGGATGCACGTATTGTAGCAGAGTTTTCTCGCAACCTTCCACGGCATTCCTGCTAGAGAGTTTGAGTGAGAACCTTCCTCCAAATTGGAATATTTTCCACCTCCCTTTAATTGGGTTTTCTAAATTTCAGCTGCAGAGCCATCACTAAATAAACTATCCCAAGCCTGGAAGGAAGGCAACCTAGGCCTTGGATCCCCAGGGATTTCCTCCCCATAGGGTTTTTTTTCTCTCCTCCGTTGCCTCAGGTCATACCTGTTAGTTAGCATAGTAGTGTCCCCTAGTTCTTTAGGTAGGTTTCACTGTTGGATGGAGGTAGAGGATGTCCTGCAATTCCTCTCTCCTTAGAGACTCCCCTAATTCTCAATACAAACCATTAGTATCATGCGACACAAACCTGGGCATTTCATTACGTTATCACACTGAGCATCTTATTACGTTAACAAACTGTCTATGCTTCTCTACTACTATGTCACAGTTACTGCTGCTATATCACAGTTACTGCTTCCTCATATGCTTCGTGTTGTCTCATTCTTTTGGGGTATGTTTGCTCGGCACAGGGTCAAAATGTTACACATCAGAATACCGTGCGATTTTTAATCGTGTTGCGCGATTTCATCATTTCTTTTGTTCTGTGGAGGGCTCTGCCGACCACACCCCACATTATGGGGGTTGTGGCCCCAAGATCCCCCTACTAAGGATTCTAACTCTGGGGGGTCCAACATGGAGAGTGCACAGGCCGGGGATTCACGCATAATGCCATACACTATTAAGCGCATTACATTATGACACGGTAGGTGTTTGCTCTACATTTCTTTTGGAGATTCCTAAGGTACCTTTAGCCACAGGAATTGTCCCATGGCAGGTCTATGGGTGGAACCCTTTCTGAGGGTTCCTTGCCTTTCGTACCCCTACAGGGTGGTAATTCCTCTGGAAAGAGAGTGTGAATGGCCAAAACCAAACTAACACAGTTGCACAAGCATAGCACTATACTGGCTGAATAGGACATTGAATTGGAAGGCTAGGCCTGTAGTTCAGTGAACAAGCAGCCAGACACTCCCACTTCCTGAGCTATATAAGCGGTTCCTCTCAGTCTCATTGTGAAGCACTTTTTGTTTGTCCCACCATTCCCCCCCGCAGCGGCAGCACTTCTCTCCATAGGGGGATTCCTAAGGTACCTTAAGCCATGGGAATCCTCCCATGGCACCTCTAGGTGTGGAACCCTCTCCAAGGGTTCCTTGCCTTTCATACCCCTACAGGGTGGTAATTCCTCTAGAAAAGTGAGTGAGAACGGCCAAAACCAAACTAACTAACTAACTAGAAATAGCTTGGCAGAAGACACCAGGAGAAAGGACTGCTGTGTGACTGAACTTCTCTGCTGGGACTAAAGTAGAAGAACTTTTGTATTTGGACCTTTAATTTAGGGTAAAAAAACTAACATACAAAACAAAAAAAAAGTGTGTGTTTGGGTTAACTGAACTGAATGGGTAACTGAAAAGTCATCTAGGTGTAAATCTCAGGTGACTGAAAGGACTTAACTGTTGTGAGGTTTAAATTACTTGTAGAAAGATCTGTAAGTAGGGGGTGGCTTAGCTAGAAGGAAGCTACATTTAAAGACTGCCTTAGAAAGATTCTGCTAATAGCTTGGCAGAAGACACCAGGAGAAAGGACTGCTGTGTGACTGAACTTCTCTACTGGGACTATATTGCCCTACTTCCTCCCTCCACCCCTCCACCCAAAGCCAGTTCTATTTTTATAGGCACAGGATTTGACTGACAACAGGAACTTCCTGTTTAGGGGCAGGAAGTGAGTGATCACAGAACCACCAAGGACCCACCATCCTAGAAGGGCAAGAGTAGCTCTCTGGCCCCCTCTAGCTGCTGGAGGTCTGCCTCTGAACAAGTAAGTGGTCTACTGAGAAATATAGGATATTCTTGTCTCAGAACAAGAAATCAGGAGCTTAAAGGGCATACAGGCAGAAAGTAAGGAGAGAGAGAGAAAAAAAAAACAGAAGAAAGAGTAAGGATTGCAAACAGTTAAGGGGCCAGAAATAAGACATGATTGGAGTGGTGCAGTGCAGTGGCTGTGGAGCAGCAGTCTTCCGGGAGCTGTTCTGGAGGATGCGGTGTTGTCCCATCTGCAGGCACCTCTCTGGGCTGAGGGAGGAGGTTGCTCATCTCCAGGCTGAGTTGGCCAGGATTTGTGGGACCTCCTCTTCCATCCAGGGACCACCAGTGCCACTGCCGTTGCCTCAGAGGTTGCCAAGAAAGAGGAGTGGTTGGACTTCAGTGGGCTCAGGGAGGGTGAGGGTGGTGGAACAGAGGCACATCCTTCCAGTTGTACCTCTCCACAATTCCTATGCCATTCTTCAAAGTGTGGTTCCTCTATGGAGGCACCTACAGTGGAGACCAAGGAGGATGCTGGGAACCTCCACAAAGAAGACCCACAGGAGGTGGCAGGGGACCCTGCAGGGGAAGGAAACAACTCCTGGTGGGGGACTCCATTGTTAGGAAGGTAGAACTGGGCAAGAAGGGGAGAGGGAGGTAAGGTGCCTGCCTGGTGCCATGGCTTGGAGGGACAGGGAGCGAATCCTCAGGATTGCCAGAGCAGCTGCACAGGGAGGAGATGGATGTCATTGTCCACTTAGGGACAAATGACCTGGCTAAGAAAGGGATTAGAGAAGTGCAGGAAGAGTTTGTGGAATAGGGAAGGGGCCTTAGTCCAGTAGCACGCACGGTAACCTTCTCGGAGGTGCTACCCATCTATGGCATAGGAGAGGCTAGAGTGTTCCGAACCATGGTATTCAATCAGTGATTGAAAAACTGGTGTGGAGCTCAGGGATTTGGCTTCATTGGGGACTGGGGGGTCCACCTGGAGTGATGCAAGCCTATACTGGCATGATGGGCTGCACCTGTCTGGGAGGGGAACCAGGATCCTAGGTGACAGGTTTAAATGCTTCATTGGCAAGCTTTTAAACTAGCCAAGGGGGGAGGCACTGGAAAGGAGCAGGAAAATCCTAACCCCCCCAAACAATCACGGTAGTAAGTGTGGCAAACACCAACATGGAGGTGTCGATAGGGAGAAGGGCAGGGGTAAATGGAGAAAGTGACAAAGGCAAGAAGGACAGGGATGGGGCAAAAGGGGGTAAGGCCACCAAGAAATGGAGGGTAATGAGTACCAATGCCCGTAGTCTGGGCAACAAGCTCCCTGAGCTGGTGGCCTTAATGGAAGAGGGATGCCTGGATATTGTAGCAGTCACAGAAACATGGTACACAGAGAACCATGACTGGGATGTTAACATACAAGGGTACATAACCTACAGGAGAGACAGGCAGGGGAGAAGAGGGGGAGGAGTAGCTCTCTATGTAAAGGAAGGGATAAAAGCAACTGAACAAAAGAGTAAACAGGGAGGAGAGGAGGCACTGTGGGTCACCTTGGAGACTGGAAAGGGCACCACAATCTGCACAGGGGTTGTGTACAGACCCCCATGTCAGGGGAAGGAATGGACAAGGATATGATGGAAGGCATTCTTAGAATGGCAGAGAAAGGGGAGATACTGTTAATGGGAGACCTGAATATGCCAGATGTTAACTGGAGCACATTTGCTGCAGCCACATCCAAGAGCAGGGCCATTCTTGATGCTCTACAGGTGGCAGGCATTAGACAGCTAGTTTCAGAACCCACTCGTGAGGGAGCAATCTTAGACCTCGTACTCTCAAACTGGGCAGTGAGAGGATCTCAGATCTAGAAGTGGGTTGCCATCTGGGGACAAATGACCATCAAACAGTGTGGTTCACGTTAAACTCAGCTACAGAGTCAAGCCACACAAAAGTGAGGTTACTGGACTTTAGGATGGCTGACTTTGGCAAGATGGGAGAGTGCCTCAGAAAAGCACTAGCAAACAGGCTAGAAGGAGGTGTGGAGCAACAATGGGGAATTATCAAAACTGCCATCACAGAGGCAACAAGCCTTTGTGTGAAGCAAATAAACAAATCAAAATGAAAGAAAAGCCACTATGGTTCTCAAGAGAGGTGGCTGTGAAAGTCAGGAAGAAAAAGATAGCATTCCAGAAGTATAAGAAACACAGAAGGAGCAGAACAGAGAGCTGTACCAGTTAAGGCAGAAAGAAGCAGGAGGGAAGTCAGAATAGCAAAGGCCCAAACTGAGGGAAAGATAGCCAACTCAGTTAAGAAAGGGATAAACCTTTTATAGGTACATCAGCGAGCGTAGAAAGACAAAGGAAGGGATAGTGAGGCTGAATAGAATGAACGGTGGGTGGGCAGAAGGGGACAGTGAAAAAGCAGGAATACTGAATGAATATTTCTGCTCAGTATTCACAAAAGAGGAAGGGGAAGTGCCTAATCCAATTAACAGAAGCACTATTGATAGGAGGGTCGATCCCAGTCCTTTCACAGAAGAAAGGGTTCTGCAAGAACTCCTAAAACTGAAGGTGGACAAAGCAATGGGTCCTGATGGAATTCACCCCAGAATTCTAAAAGAATTAAGGAAGGAACTAGTGAAACCACTGGCTACTCTTTTTAATAAATAATGGGAGGATGGTGTGGTACCCGAGGACTGGAGGAAGGTGGATGTGATTCCTTTCACAAAAGTGGGACCAGCACAGAGGCAGGAAACTACAGACCTGTCAGTCTGACCTCTGTGGTAGGGAAAGTGATGGAGTCACTTCTGAAGGAAAGAATAGTCGAGTACCTAGAGGCTAGTGGAGCACAGGATCCAAGGCAGCATGGGTTCACAGTGGGAAGGTCATGTCAGACGAATCTAATAGATTTCTTTGACTGGATGACCAAAGTAGTAGACCAGGGAGGGGCTGTGGACATGGTCTACCTAGACTTTAGCAAGGCATTTGACACAGTCCTACACAAAAGATTATTAGTCAAATTAACCAGCCTGGGAGTGGGTCCCAGGGTGGTAGCCTGGGTAAAACATTGGCTGGACAACAGGACACAGAAGGTAATTGTAAATGGAGTCCACTCTGAAGAAAGGGCGGTTACTAGTGGGGTACTGCAGGGCTCGGTATTGGGTCCAGTCCTTTTTAATGTCTTCATCAGTGGCATTGCAGAGGGACTGGAAGGAAAAGTATGTCTTTTTGCAGATGACACAAAGATCTGCAACAGGGTTGATACACAGGGAGGCATGGAAAGGATGAAAAGGGACTTGGCAAGATTGGAGGAATGGTCAGACGTATGGCAGCTAGGATTCAATGCAAAAAAGTGCAAAATAATGCACCTGGGAAACAGAACCCAGGAAGAATACACAATGGGTGGGGAGGTAGTAACAACAACAAAACAGGAAAGGGACCTGGGGTAATCATATCAGATGACCTTAAGGTTAGCAAGCAATGTGAGAAGGCAGTAGGGAGGGCCGGGGTATACTGGGATGTATAGGGACAGGCATCAGCAGCAGAAAACAGGAAGTTGCTATCCTCTGTACAGACAGTTGGTGAGACCCCATCTGGAATACTGTGTCCAGTTCTGGAGACCCCATCTCTGCAAGGACATAGACAGGATAGAGGCAGTCCAGAGGAGGGCAACTAAAATGGTGCAGGGTCTGCAAGAGAAGCCGATGAGGAGACTAAAGGAGCTTAATATGTATACCCTTGAGGAAAGAAGGAGAGGGGGACATGATGAAACTTTCAAGTACCTCAAGGAATCAACAAAGTCCAAGAGGGTAGCATCTTTCAGAAAAGAGACTTACAAGAACAAGGGGACACAATTTAAAGATAGAAGGAGGGCGGTTCAGGAGCAATGTGAGGAAGTATTATTTCACAGAGAGGGTAGTGGATGCATGGAACAGCCTTCCTGAGGAAGTTGTGGGGTCTAAAACTGTGGGAGAATTCAAGAATGCATGGGACAGACATAAGGCAATTCTTGTGGGGGGCAGGAAGATATAGGCTGTTGGTTAACTAGGATCTGCGGCCTATCCTGTAGGTAGGGAAATGGGCAGACTAGATGGGCCTAGCGGTCCTTATCTGCCGTCAAAGTCTATGTTTCTATGTTTCTAACACAGTTGCACAAACATAACACTATACTGGCTGCACAGGACAGTGAATAAAATATTAGATTGTGAAGTGTAATTTGTGAGGCTATGCACTCTGTGGGATGAAAAATTAGCCTCATGAAAGAATAAGCACCTGCAAATGTTATGAATTCCTCCCAGGCTGGTTCTACAGCTTTCAGTGCAAACTGTACCAGACCCCTAAAGTTCTGAGGCTAAATAAAATTCCCACGGTATAGCACCACACTTCCCCATCACTGGAGATACTAGGATCTTTGGAGGGCTCCATAGAGTCCATCCCAGACTCAAGGGTACCCCCTATTCCAGAGAAATCTGGTCCTTAGGAGGAATAGTACTGCTTTGGTAACTGTCTTACTTCCAGTCATTTTGTTCAGTTTAAATAGTTGTATGAGGTTTATAATTTGTACATCAAGTTATTGTACAACGATGTTTGAAATATCTGTTAACTTTAACATGGTACCAGAATATATCAATAATACAGAAAAGAGCGCAGGTCAAGAGAACCTGCCAAACAATAGGTGAAGCAGTGTGTACCTCACTACCTTGGTCACTTCTGAAAATTATGCTTTACCTTTGGATAAAGTCCCCTTCCGAACAAGCTATTGTGTGTGTGTGTGTGTGTGTGTGTTTATATATATATATATATACACACACTATAAATATTAGTTGCAAAAAACTATGTTAATGCAGAGATTAGGATTGTAAAAATGCAAAGCATACAAAGACGGGAATTGAAAAGACATTAGGGATTTGGGTCTCCGGAGTGTTGGCGAATCAGTAGTGGAGTCTTACTTGGGATTGTCAACCCTAATGCCCACCCCTGCAGCCCATATCCTCCTGTTCAAAGCACAAGATACAGCTCCAACCTAGTGCCTCATAGTGATACAGTATGGCCAACATAATCTGTCAAAGCATGAAGACATCACTTTTGACCCATCTGTTCCAGGGTAGGGGTGGGCATTAGGGACGACAGTCCCAAGTAAGACCCCACCACTGATTCACCAATACTCGGGAGACCCAAATCCCTAATGTCTTTTCATTTCCCATCTTTGTACACTTTGCCTTTTTACAACCCTAATCTCTGCATTGATGTAGTTTTTTGCAACTAGTTTCCCTTCTTTTTGTAATAGTGGAACTATATCCTCATTGGCACAGATCCCTTTGGGGCCTGTGTAAAATGAGCTAAATACAAAATTGGACACAGTCATGATGCAGTGCATGGGACCAGCAGATCCCAGCACATATTTCTATACCCTGTGGGTGAGGTTCCCTGATCAACCACAGGGTATGGTGTCTGCACCAAAACACTGCTCTTTCCCTACCCAGGCCATGACTAGTGCCACATGCTGCAGCACTTTCCCCATCAGCCTTGTCCCAGTAAACCAGGTCACTGAATTCACATGTGAACTCCATTCACTGCCATGGTAAGGAAGCGTGTTCCCCAGCGGTGCAATGGACATCCCTGCAATCAATGTTAGTTAATAAATTATTTGGCTTTTAATATTATGACCCCAAACATTCAACAAAGTCTTCTTATGACCTCACCTTGTAAACCCTATAGTTGAAAATTTTCATATCCATGCTGAAACGCCATTCCATGCCACAGGTGCGAAAACACGGTTCAGACAGGATGTGAAAAATGACAGCTCTACTATTAATGAGGTGATGTGAAAATGGCTATGTTGAAAATCTGGAGTCAAAATATTGCAAATTCCCAAAGTTATGCATCTGTGTAGAAACTGCGCAATGCATGCTCGTAACATGGCCATTTCTTAGAATTTTCTCACTAAATTTTCAGCACGGGCCTTTTGGGACCCCATCTCATGAACACTGGCACTGTTATTTCATTGACTGTGTCACTGCTTTTGGGGATCTGAGCTGTATAGAATTGTATAATGCACTGTTCATAGCCTTGGTGACTCTATGGCCAGGATATTCAGAAATGGGCCAGAGGGAGGCGCAAGTGGTGTGGAGCACAAGTACAGTGCGCCATGGTGCAACAGGCACGATATTAAAAGGTTGTGCATGACAGGATGTGCCTGTGTAACATGGCTGAATATCGCAAGGATTCACCATTGCACCACCAGGGATGTGCCAAGGAACATGTGCAGTGCAATAGCGCACTCAGGGATGTGCAGGGGAGCAAGCCAAGGAGCAACACACAGGCATCCAGCACACAAGGCACACACCACATGACCTGACAGGACAGGCCACAGCCACCTCATCCATACCAAGATGGAACACCACCAGGTACAAACCCACATCCACCCCAGATGGAACACACATCAGCCATGCACACCACTGCAGCATGGCTCCTCACACCAGCTGCAAAGCAGACACAGATACAGACGGTTAACCAAAAGTTATATAATGCAACAATCAAAATAGAACTATGTAAAGATATATACAATGGATAGGGAAGGAGGGACCACCCACATACAGGGAGGTCAGGGAAGGGAGGCAGGGTGCAGGGGTAAAGGCAAGAGAAGGAGACAAGGGAGGGCAAGGAAGGGTACACAGGGAAGAGGATACAGTCCAGTACAAGGGCACTATGGGCATCCCTGCCCCACCGTCGGGCATCGCTGGCTTTGGCGCCTCCAGCCATGTAGTGTCTGTGCCAGCCACTGCACCATCTGTAGTGTGGTTGTTGTGACAAGGAGGATCTGCCTCAGGAGCCGTGCATGTACATCACTGTGCCTGACACCTAGGACAAAAGAGGGAACACCGTATAAGTGCATGTCCAGAATGAGGCAGCCCACCCACCATGCGTAGCAGGCATTGGTGACATGTGCCCCTGGGCTGGCAAACCACCACCCACAGTAAGAGCGCCCACATGAGCCACCTACCCATGGAACTGCAGCCGTGCGTAACACCGCACACTAACACCACCCATGTGCAGCACACCACCGCCATGGCAGGCAGGCAACATGGCCATGCAGGCAGTTGGCGGTGACACAGCCAGGTCCCAGAAGCACCCACAGCCCACATGCAGCAGCCACCCACATGTACGAAAGCCATGGTGTGGTGCAATGGGCACCACAGGCAGTGCACAGCTGGACTGTGCCATGTGCACAGAGGGCCGTGTCCCACTCCAACCACCACTGCCCACCCGACACAACATGGAGACAGGTACATGATTCTACCTGCACACTGAGGTGCACCCTGTGGCTGCCCAGCCACCAAGCCCACACGTCCTGTGACCAGTTCACCACCCCCTGCAGTGGCCTGACCTGGTCCAGCCAGAGTGCCAGTGAGGTGAGCCTGCCTCTGATCTTCAGGGCCTAGGAGGAATGAATGGAGAAGGAAACATCATCACCAGGAAAAAAACACAGGGAACCCCCAACACAGTGTGACACTCTGTACAACGTGCCAGTGGCACAGTGGTACAGGGCAGCCACAGTGTACCACCACTCCCAACGGGGTGTGCAGCCCCAGCCCCCACCCCCAGCAAGGTGAGCCAACAGCACCGCCCCCCCAGAACACAGGATGAGAATGGGCACAGGCGCTGTGCACTTACCTGGCCATGGCACGGCACCCCTCCGGACGTGTGCCTGCAGTGTCTGTAAGACGGTCTGGGTCCCTACACTGTAGGTCCCTGTACCAGTGCCTGCACTGCTGTCCAGTGTGCCGCACACCTGTGGCCTCCTCCAGGGCATCTGCCACCTACTGCCACACCTCAGACCTAGGCCTGTCGAGAAGCACCTGGCCCGAACAGGGAGTTGACATGTGGCACCACCAGTGCAACCAGGTTCACCAGTTCATCTTGAGTCTAGTTCTGCACCCTTGCTGCTGTCCTGTGCAGCATGCTCTCAATATAACAGGCAATCCAAAATGGCACCCAGCAGCACTTGTGCCACATGTGCTGGGGATGCGCACCTTGCACTGCAATGTGCTGCCACCACCAATTGTGCAGTCACGGACATGCGTGATTCGGGTAACGCAGCACTGCCATGTATCACAGTGTGCCTACAAGGGCAAAGGGCACCTGTGGGGTCAAGGGTCAGGCTGCACACCCTGAGCCACAGTGCTATTTGGCATGGCAGGCATACTGCATGGTAGGGCCATGTGGCTGCCATAGTACATGGCCCCATTGCACACAGGTGCCATAGTACCTATTGCGCAGGGGTGCCATAGAAGGGATGGTGCTTGATCACCATCGGCTGAGTGGCACCTAGCACCATAGGCCAAACAGTGCATGAGCACCATATGTGCAATAGCAGATGGGTGCTGTACTACCTATCATGCACATTGCGAATGACCCGCCACTGACGTACATGATGTCCGCAAAAGCATGCATGCGGCACAGGCGGTTGCACATGTTACATTGTTGTGCCATGACTTGTGCATGGATAACTTCATTGTACAAAGCACAATCACGCAATATTCAGCAGATGTATGCAAATCAGCTGATTACAATATCCACGGTGAATCGGCTGCATTTGCATGTCAGTACAGTCGCGCAAGTCCTCATTTGCATGTGATGCGCTATAAAGGCGCCATGAGGAATACACACTTAGAGGTGAGTTACACCCTGTGGGATGGTAGAAAAGGAGGGTGGATGGGGACCTAGCAGCCCATGCTAACACATGTCACCCTCCACAGGAAGAAGCATGACTGACCATGAGGAGACTGAGAAGAGTCTGCCTGCAAGCAAGTGCAGGCCCAACTTCACCAGGGCAGAGTCAGATGCCCTATTCCAGGCATACCTGGACCAGGAGCAGCTCCTGAGCAGCTCCACAGGCACCCCACAGGCCCAGACCGGAGGCGGATCAAGGAGAAGGTGGCAGCCATCCAGGCAGCACGTGCCACCACAGGTGGTGGTCAGCCAGCCCTGCCCAACCTTACACCGCAGGAGGAGTTGATGGCAGCCATCATGCAGTGCAGCACAGTTGAGGGAGTGCCTCGTGGAGGGTTCCAGACAGGTGGAAGCCCATCACTGCACAGTAGGCATGGTAGGACAGGGGCAGGGGGATGGTGTAGGGGTGGGTGACAGCAACACTAATGCTACTTTGTTCCATTTCTGCTCCTGAGCACCTGCATGCAGTGTCAGTGGTGGGTGTGTCCGCTGTGGAAGCAGTCCTGGCCCTGGAGAACTGTCCAAGCTCCTCCAGCGGGCACCGTGGCCTGGATAAACTGCAGGTCAGTACTGCTGTCCTTCCTGATGCTGGCAGCACGGTTGCGGATGAGGCCTTGGCTGCATTTCAGCAAAATGCCAGGCATGATGTCCTGTGTGCTGAGATGCAGGTTGTGGTGGGGTCCAAATCCAATGATGACAACAACCACATCACGGATAGCGCTGTTGTGGCTGCAGGGGAGACACCCATACCACAGGCATGACACGTCAGCGCAGCTGGTGACCCAGTGGTGGTTGCCTGCAC
This sequence comes from Neoceratodus forsteri, assembly GCA_016271365.2. NCBI lineage: Eukaryota > Metazoa > Chordata > Ceratodontiformes > Ceratodontidae > Neoceratodus > Neoceratodus forsteri. The sequence continues at coordinate 995,620,560 of CM057458.1, read as the reverse complement.
ACCGGCCACTGCAGTAGGCGTAGCCGAGGCTGCTACAGTGCAGCAACGGATGGCTGTGGAGGCGGTGGTGGTGGCTGTGATGGGGCAGCCACACTGGTTTTACCCTGCACACAGCAGCCAGAGGGGCAGCAGTAGGGGCTGGACTACATTGAGGGGGGCCTGGGGCAGTGCCCACCACCAGTGCAGCACATGGCACCCAGCCCAGGAGGGACCCGCTGTGCAGCGCCCACCATCGCAGGGTGCTGGGCCGCAGGGTCTGGATACACCCTTGGGTCAGCACAGTGACCCTGCACCCCAAGGCGCTGACCCCTTGGAAGAACACACCTGTCTGCTCCAGGCCTCTGTTGAGCAGCAGGTGCAGCTCACAGCAGAGGTGCATGTGCTCCATGAGGAGCTGCTCCAGGTGGCAGAGTGGCGGGAGAGGAACTTTGCCCTGTTTCTGATGGAGAACTGGCAAATGCAGGTGGACACGGCTGCGGCCATGGATTTGTTGACCACTGCGGTCACATCCAGACTGGCACCTCTGGCCACCCTGGTGCATGGCCGTCCGCCGCTCACACCACAGAGTGCATTCTCCACCCCTCAGGTCCAGCAGCATTCGACCCCCTCGGTGTCACTGCCAGGGTCTGCTGTGGGCATTCCCAGCATGCCCAGTGTGGTCATGGTGTGGGGCCTGCAGACACCTGCTAGGACACAGTTGCAGTCCCACAGTGTCACCCCTGGGGGACCATCTGTGACACCCCCTGTGGCTGACACACAGCCAGCAATGGCTGTGCATTCCTGGCGTGGCTGTCCATGTGTCTGCAGAGGCAGTGTTACCGTATGGTGATCCTGAACTACCCACTTCCATATACACCATTTACTGCTGCCCTGTGTGCACATTGGTGCATCGTGTGCATCCCATGGCCATGGCATCCATGGTCGACCCCTCAAACGGCCCATGTGCTCACCCACCTGGCTGCTGGACACTGGTGTGTGCATGACGATGCCAGCACAGCTCTGACTGCCACTGTGCAGTGCCACTGAGCATCTGACACATGCCCGGTGCCTGCCTCTAGCCAGGGGCATGATGGGTCCTATGTGCATATGTGTGTGTATGGGTGTGTGTGTGTGTGTGTGTGTGTGTGTGTGTGTGCATGTGGTGTGCGAGCCTGTGCTGCATTCTGCTTCAGTGCCTGTGCCCCACCCCATCCAGGCCCCCCTCCATCAACCCTGGCACAGGGGACGCCCATGCCTGCCTGTCCACTGGGCCATGGGCCCTGACCCCTGCATGTGGCCGTATACACCTACCTGCACACTCCATAATGCTCCTCAGTGATTGTGTCTCTGTGCTGCTGTGCCGTCCATATCAGCTGGAGATCTCTTCACCCGGGGGGAGCTGTCCACCACCAGGCCCACCAGCCTTGTCATCCCCACTGCTGTCCCCCTCTTCAACTTCGACAGCTATCCCACTGTCGGTGGCCATGTTGTGGAGTACACAGCAGGCCATGAATAGGCCACAGGCTTTTGAGGAGCTGTACTGTAGGGCACCACTAGACCTGTCCAGGCAATGGAACCGGGCCTTCAGCAGCCCGAACACCAGTTTGATGATGTTCCATGTGCTGGTGTGTGCCTCATTGTATTGTTCCTGTGCTGAGGTCGACGGGTGCCAGTATGGGGTGAGCAGCCAAGGCTGGAGTGGGTAGCCACTGTCACCTGTGTGGAGAGATGCCTGATTAGCTTGGTGGCCTGTGTCAGTGCACCCCCCCGCCATCCCAGCCACGTCCCCTGGCACCCATGCTCTGGCATCCCACACACCCTGCCCTGCTGTTCCTGGCATATGGCATCACAGCATACTCACCGACTAGGTGGCAAGTGGGTATGTCCCCACTCTCGAACCTCTGACACAGTGCTGACTAGTGCCAGATGAAGGCATCGTGTGCTCCCCCAGGGTGTGTGGCACAGACATTGATTATCTGCCCCCTGGCTTTGCACACCACCTGGCAATTGATGGTGGGGTAGCCCTTCCTGTTTATGTAGGCCACCTCCTCCAGACCTGGTGGTGTGCAGATGCCAGCATGGGTGTAGTCGATGGCCCGTAGCATGCCAGGCAACTGTGCCACTCTGTGGCACTCCTGTATGTTGGCTGTATGCTCTGCCTGTGTGCTGGGGAAACAGATGTACTCCGCTGCATGTGGCAGCAGTGCGCTGAGGAATTGTGTGAGGAGACATGATGCGGCCGACTGGGTTATGCCTGTGGTGTCCCCTGTTGGTCTCTGGAAGATGCCCATGATGAGCAGGCACATGACGGCCGTGACCTTTGTCTCCACAACCAGGGCATGGCTCTGTCTTGTGGGAGCCTGCATCTCCTCACTGCACAGCTCACACAGCTGCCTCAGAATGTCCTGGTTCAGCAGTACTCTCCCATGATCTCTGTGTCACTATACTGTTCAAAGCTGATGCGGGCACAGTACCACCTGTTCCAGGCATACCGCCGATGGGCCCTTCCATGGCCATGCTGGTCTGTGTGCTGCCTCCTCACGCCCCTCATTACTGCCTCCATCTGGAATATTGCACTGACCATGGCCTGGGCTTTACGTTCTCCCCCAGGCAGCCCTCTCCCCTGGTCCCCCCGGCTGTTGGCTGCTGTCTGTGCCCCTGCACCGTGCGCACCCCTGTTCAGGTCTGCCTGGCCTGCTGTCTGTGGTCTCTGCCTTCCACCTCTCCATGCACCTGTGCTGCTCCTCCTGTGCTGAGTGTCACAGACACCCGCTATGGGTTGTTCTGCACCCTGTCTCATGCCCACTCACACACACACACACACACACACACACACACACACACACACACTCCCACTCACTCACACGCTGACATGCCCAGTGCTTTCAGGCTTCCAGGTCCCTACTCTGTGCCTCTCTCAGCCTGCCTCATGCTCTGTGGCTCCCCTTCGGCCTTTTCGGGCTGCCCCCTTGCTCTCCCTCGGTCTGGCTCCCCCGTGGCATAAACTTCCTTCACTCACTTGCTCCCTCTTTTTGTTGCTCATGGCTGCTCTGTGCATGACCTAGTTGCTCCTCTCTTGTGCCATTCACCTGCCGTTGAATATCGCACTGTGCCACGTATGCATGGCTACCCCTCCTGCATTTGCACATGCATTCATTATCCTTGCACACTGGCACATTGGTACTTGTGCTGCGCATTTGTTGCCGCTGAATATTGCTCTCTGGCACATTGCCACACTTGCGCTGGCGCATCCCTATATCCCGGCTTATGTAAATTTTTTATTCCTATTCTAACTGTGTTTACTGACTGCTTGTGTTATGTTAATCTGGTTCTACCTGATTCTGTGTAATGCCTAACTTGTATCATGTTGTCCTCTGTATGAACTTGTATTTTATTGTACTCTCCTGGGTCATACCTGAAAATAGGCAAATATCTTGTCTAGTGTACTTACCTGGTCAACAAAAGTTAAATAAATAAATTAATAAATGAATTAATTAATTAGTCCCATAATTCTGTGCAGTGACTGTGCCATTCCATGCCACAAGTGCGAAAACACTTATAGGGCAGTATGTGAGAAATGATAGTTGTACTTTCATGATGTGGTGTGAGAAAAAGAGCATGTTGAAAATCTGGAGTCAAAACATTGTAAATTACCAAAGTTAAGTGCCTGTGTAGTAACTGTGCAGTGTACGCTCATAACTCTGTCATTTGTTAGAATTTTTTCACCAAATGTTCAGCATGGGCTTTTTGGGACCCCACCTCATGAACACTGGCACGTTCATTTTGTTAATCAGTCCCATAAGGTGATGCTGCACATTGACTGCAAAATTGGCTTTGAAGAGTGCAGACATGTCCCGGTCCACAGAAGATGGCATCTGCCACTCTCCAGAGGTAAGTATGGGGTAAGGGGGGGTGTGGGGAGGTGGGTGCTCAGAGGGAGGTTGGGTGTGCCATGGCACTGCTGACTCCATGGCACATCCTGACATCTGTTGGTGTGTAGAGGATGGGGGTGTGGGGGTGGGGTTGTGGGTGGTAACCCTAATGTTGAATTTGCACACTTTTGTCAGTGTGGCAACAACCCTAACTGATGCATTAACATAGTTTTTTTGCAAATAATATATAGATAGATACATACATACATACATACATACATACATATATTCATTGCAAAAAAACTCCATTAATGTATTGGTTAGGGTTAATAGTACAGCAACAAAAGTTTGGAAATGTGCTGTTAGGGTTAAAACTGTAACTCCGCATTCCCCCCACTCCACCCCCCCACACACACATGCAAGCAGGGGAAAGGCCAAGGCAACACAACCAGTCAGAGACAACCAGCATCAGGTAACAGAAGTAATGTTCAACTCTCTAAATGTACTGCAAAACTCATCTATCATCATGGGTCACCAACTGTATGAGCTCTGCCACCATCATAGTGCCTTGGAGGTAGACACACATGCTGGGCAACCATGGGTGATGCCCCACAGTAACCATTTTTGTGCTACAAACAGCAATTACAAGATTTAAGCAGATGCCTATATTTCAATAGTGAAGAAGTGATGAAACACACAGTATGTTATCCATAGATAGTTTCTTGGAACTGAGATTTAGTAGTTGCCTACCAACAGTCATTGGATGTTTGCATTTATTTTTCTGATAGAGTGAGTCAGTTCTAATAACAAATGGTAGAAATAATAAAAGTAATTATTTGTAGTATAGTTTACAAGTAACATGTGACAGCAACAGTTGCAACATCCAAAGCTAACAATAACATGCTGCTAATGAGTATTTCCAGGTAACGCAGTAGTATAACAGCATGTGATGGTGCTAGTTTCATACCTGAGCAGTATCTTAAAAGTACTAAGTGTCATCTGTATCTGTTCTGCTACCGCATGCCCAAGTGGTAGCAGTGATACCTGCAGCAACCCAATTGTTGAATAGTGACACATAAAAGTCAATATTTTCAAAACGTGTACAGACTCATTGTATGAAGAAGATATGCCAGCAATAATGTGTCATCATACTGTGCTGGCAGTACAGAGTCAATGATACTATATTTGCTTTTTTATTACATAGTGTTATGTGAAATAAGTAGTGTTGTGATTATCGTGGTTGCAGATGAGATGAAGTGGTATAATGTCTTACGATCTTGCATGTGTGTGTGTGTGTGTGTGTTGGGAAGGTGGTGATGGTGGAATGCAGAGTTAGGGTTTTGAACCCTAACAGAACATTTCCAAAGTTTTGTACCTGTACTATTAACCCTAACTGATGCACTAATGGAGTTTTTTGCAATGAATTTACCTTCTTTTTGAGAAAGTGTAAGGTAAGTGGTATGTGTTAATAGGAGGGTGGGCCCTCCGGGCCCTGTGTTCCCTTCACATTGTCCATGCTTTGGTATAATGGTATGTGCATGGGGGAACACGTGTCTTCCAGGCCCTGCGCTTCCACTTATACATAACTACGGAGCCATACAGCAGCCCCATAGGGAAAGAAACCCTTGTAACACTAATTTGCTAATATCTCAGCAACTGTAGCAGCTAGGGGAAAAAAATCCAGTGCTGACGTAATCATGACAGTGAATATTTCATGCAAAATACATCAACTGAATCTGTATCTTGCATTGTTTCTGAGATACAGGCACTGAAATGCACTGAAAAGACACCCTTGGAACCTGTGGAACATGTTTTTGCCAATATCTCTGTAACTGTAGCAAGTAGGAAAAAATTCCACTACAGGTGTCATCTATTATTTCCAAATTTGTTTCTGCAGCTTAGTATAAGCTACCAGTACCAAAAACTCTGTATCTCGCTTTGTTTTTGAGATATGGGTGCCAAAAGGCGTAACGGATGCCACAATGTTATCCTATGAGAAATTTCTCAAATTCGGAACACTAACTTTTTGTCCCTTAAATGTTTTGGCACCAAACCACCAAAAGGCACATCTGTGTGACCAGGGTTTGCCACTCTGCAAATTTCAGCCCAAAAGACCCAACCATTTTGTTACAGGAGGACAGCAAATATTTGCAGTTTTTTTTTAAATACTTTCGCAAAAAGTAGCATGAAACTTTTGCATTTACGAAAGTATTTCATCCATTTCTTTCTTGATTTGTGAAAGTATTTTCCCTGATGTTTAAAATGGCATTTCTGGGAGGTTTTATGCCCCCAAAAAGATAGAGCTAACATCCTCAGGACCCAATTAGGTGAACCCAACAGTCAGTGTTTACCTAGAGGGTCCCAAATTTAAATGCCAGGCATTTTTCTCTCTCACTAACCGAAAACAAGATGACTGAAGCACAAAAGTAAAAGGGCTATTTGCGAAAGTAAAAGTGCATTTGCAAAACTTTCATGACACACATATATTTCCCCCCATTGACTATAACGGGAAATGTGTTTTTTGAATAACTTTTGAACGGTTTAATATTTTTACACCAAGTCTTTGAAAGGCACATCAGTGACTCAGACTGCATCTTCCCTGAAGATTTTGGATTGAACAGAAAAATCGTGCGGGCAGTAGGTGCGAGCAAACAAACGTGCAAAAAGTCAGGGTTTTTTTTGCATTTTTTGGTATTCTGTAGCTCCACAACTGTACATCCTACCATAACGCAACTTGCCAGATCCAGAGATCTATGGTACCAGACCATGCATGCACATTTTCAGGCAAATACATCATATGGTGGCAAAGGTGCAAAATTTGAGGTTTAACATTAAAGTGCTTACTCAATGCTAACTATACTGGCGCTACCGCACCAGTACTATATATATATATATATTTATAAAATGGGGTGGTAAAATCATAGAAATTCCACTAACATGATTGGACAGAATGCATCACATGACCATGCATTATTTCCCAATCACCGTACACCTCCCAGCACGACCGCATGCCTGAACTACTTTTTATCCTTCAAAACCTTCTCACCAGTAGTGTGATCATTCCACATCTACCACAGATAGGCACCCACATGCATACAAGTGGTACATTCAGACTGCTACCAACATAAATGACAACTGCCCATGGTAAATGAATTGCTGCGAAAGTTCAAACTAACACTGACTAGAAAAAAAAAGGAGGTTTGTATTCCTATTTATTTTCCTTTACTATTCTTAGAATAAAGTCGTCCTCTTTACAGCAAGGAAAATGAGTGGGGACCACTTTCACTTTTATCAGTGACATGTAGCGTGACCAAGCGTGGTCAATAATCATACCTCATATGCAGGCAGACACTGAAAGCAAGTCCCTCGGTGTGAAAAATTAAAGTAACTGCATTTTACCTTATTTTTATTGAGAATTGTCTAAAAGAACAAGCCAGCTGAAGCGAGTGGAAGACAGCACTTTCACTTTTATAAGTTGAGAGTGTAGAGCAAGACTCGCTCTGCCCTGCATTACCTCTCCGACGCTGCCAACACTCTCGCTCTGTGCTAGCTCTCTGCCTGCTTCACACGGCAGCTTTTCTACATGATTTTAAATTAAAATAAGCTGAACTGCACAGTTTGTTTGCTTTTCTGGTACAGAGTGTGACTTACTTTCACTGTTTGGCTGCACATTAAGTATCACTTTTGACCACGCTCGGTCACGCTACACGTCACTTATAAAAGTGAAAGTGCTGTCTACCACTCGCTTCAGCTGGCTTGTTCTTTTAGACAATTCTCAATAAAAATAAGGTAAAATGCAGTTACTTTGCTTTTTCACACAGAGGTATTTGCTTTCAGTGTCTGCCTGCATATTAGGTACCATTATTGACTACGCTCGGTCACGCTACATCTCACTAATAAAAGTGAAAGTGTTCCCCACTCTTTCTCCTCCCTCTAAAGACAACGACTTTATTCCAGGAAAAGTAAATGAAATTAAAAAGAGCGAGCTCTGGGTACTCATGAGAGCAAAGGTACGAGTGAGAGTATCCAGAGCTCACTCTGCAGGAGTGAGAATATTTTCCATAGCACACGATCTGCACATCATGTGTGCTATTTATAGAATGGGGGTGGGAGCTCCAAAAATTTTATTATTTTTTCCTGTGCTGTTTTTCCTGTTTCTGTGTGCTTTCTGCTCTTTCTGTGTGTGGTCAGAGTGTGTGTGATTTTTTTCTGAATGGTCCGGGAGTTTCAGAAACACTATGGGACACAGGGTAGTGTCCTTTGCAATGGTAATTGAGTAAGTTGAATGTAACAGTGAGAAACAGAAACTTTTTTGTGAAGCAGTTTAATTTAGAATGCAGGCTGTAGTGTAGCTGAGATCAGCATAATAATGGTCTGAGAGTCTAAGAAACACTGTGGGACACAGGTGAGTGTCCTTTGCAATGCTAATTGAGTTAGTTGCATATAGCAGTGAGAAACAGAAACTGTTTTGTGAAGCAGTTCTATTTAGAATGCAGGCTGTAGTGAGCGGAGTAGTGACATCAGCAGAATATGTATAAACAACATTTATTTTAACTCTGCTGATGTCATCACCATTTATCACACTGCAGTGAAAATAACAGGATTTATCATCAGCTTGGACTCCCACCCCCATTGAATAAATATATTTATCATTGCAAAAATCTTCATTAATGCATCACTTAGGAGTGATAGCACAGCAACAGAAGTATGGAAATGTGCTGTTAAGGTTACCCCCACCACCACCCCACCACCGCCTTCACCAACCCTCCACACACCAACTGACATTGGGGTGTGCCATGGGATCATCAGGTCCAACTCTCACCCCATTCCATGTGTAAGAAAGCTGACATTCTACAGTATAGGAGAATGGGGTGGGAGCTAGGTCTGATGACCCCAAGGCACACCCTGATGTCAGTTAGTGTGTGGAGGGTGGGAAGGGTAGGAGTGGGGTGGTGGTGGGGTAACCCTAACATCACATTTCTATATTTTTGTCACTGTGCTATCAACCTTAAGTGTTGCATCAATGAATTTTTTTGCAATGAATTTTCCTTCTTTTTGAGAAAGTGTAATGTAACTTGTAACTGGCATGTGTTTGTGGGAGCGCAGGCCCTCTGGTCCCTGTGCTTGCACTTACACATAAGTATAGAGCCATACAGCAGCTCCCATAGTACTGAAAAGGGAACTCTTGTAACACTTATTTGGCAATATCTCATTAACCATAGCACCTATGGGAAAAATTCCACTGCAGCTGTAATTATGACTTCAAAACCTACATGTATGCGTGATCCACCTAAGCTGTGGGTAGCAAAAAATTCACGTCTCGAATTATTTTCAAGATACAGGTGCTAAAAAGTGCTGTGGGCACTGCAGTGTTATCCTATGGGAAATTTCTCAACTTCAGAATGCTGTAACTATGGGCCTATTGAATATTTGGGGATCAAACTACCAAAAGGCACATCTGTGGGACCAGGGCTTGCCACCCTATACATATCAGCTCAAAAGCACAATCCACATTGGCACAGTGAAGTGACAAAGAAAACAACACATGGGACAATGTTTTTGAGCATTGTTTTCATGAAAACACCCCTATACCTTATAATGAAATGTTTTTGTGCACAAAAATATGTTGCCAAGCCACCTTTTTTTTTGTGTGTGGTCATTATCACGCACACAAAAAATGTTTTTTCGAAAGCAAAACGTCAAAATGGTGGAAACATTTTGAAAAAATATTTCTAGACTTCCTGCACAAAAACTGATGCAAGGGACAAGTTCTTCAAGGCCTGAATAGGTAAACACAAGTGTTGGTATTTAGCAAGAGGCACTGTTTTTTGATTTACAATGTTTTTTGTATCTTGCTAACTGAAAACAAGATGATGGCAGCACGAAAAAAAATCTGGAGCATGAAAACAAAATGTTTTCATGAAAGTTTTTGCTGTGCATATGTTCCTAGTTGCAGAATTACGCAACACACTTGAGAAAGGAATGCATGGATTTAAGGAAGTTCCTGAGGCAATCCGACCATGTGAGCCTGTAGCTTAATGGTTAGAGCACTGGTACAGCATGCCAGCAGTCTTAGGTTCAGTTCCCACTGGGCCATACTTTTCCTTTCTCATTTCTATCCTTGATTTAAAATATGCCCTGCAGAGGTTAAACTGCACTGAGAGAAGTGGTCTGTTTGTAATTCCACAGTGCACATATAAATTTTGCTGTAGGCTAAAAGGGGACAAGAAAAACTTGCATTAGAGTCACCCCTCCCACCCCCTTCCCCACTCCCACCTTCCACACACCAACAGGCATTGGGATGTGCCATGGGGTCTTCAGGCTCAACTCTCACCCCATTCCATGTGTAAGCAAGCTGAAATGCTACAGTTGAGGAGAATGGGGTGAGAGTTAGGTCTGACAACCCCATGGCACACCATGATGACTGATGGTGTGGAGGGTGGGGGGTGGTGGTGTGGTAACCCTAACATCAAATTTCCATACTTTTGTCACTGTTCTATCAACCCTAACTGGTGCATTAACAAAGTTTTTTGCAATGAATTTCCCTTCTTTTTTTTATTCAGGTGTTTATCCTCCTTTCAGCCTGCTGGCATGCTTCTGTCCTCTGCCAGCCCCTGGTTGCCACCTTGCCCCATAGCACCCCTCAGGCCCTGTATCCACCATGGATTCCCCTCTGTGGCTGGGTGAAAATGGGGAAGGTTACCACCTCCCAAGTATATATCTGGCATGGGCCCAAGAGCTCCATGAGGCCACGGTGCCAGAGTACTAGAGGGGCTTCCATGAAGCCAGCTGCTGATTTTTCCTCTTTTTTGTGGTCCCTCACCCTCATGGCTATAAACATGCAAGAATGTCATGATGCCATGCTACCTGTCTCCCTGGCTCTGGTGGTACCCCCATCCTCCTCCGGAGGGCAGCCAAGAGTGGGACAGCATGCCCACCCTTCCCTGGCAGAGGAGAGCTGTTGACAGATACTCGATCCTCTCCCTCCCCTGCCAACCTCTGGCAGGCTGTGCTTGTTCCCGAACACGGGTCACCAGCATGGTGCAAGATGCGGTGTCCGGCGCCTCAACCCTCAGCATCACTGGGGGCCCAGTTTACCTTCTTTTTGAAAATGTGTAATGTAAATGGTAACTGGCTTGTGTTTGTTGCAGTGTGGGCCTTTCATGCCCTGTGATCCCTTCATGTTGCCTATTTCTTGCATAATGATGTGCATCTGTGGGTGCTTGGGCCCTCTGGGCCCTGTACTCCCACTTACACATAAGTACGGAGCCATACAGTAGCCCCATAGTACTGAAAAGGAACCCTCATAACATTTATTTGGCAATATCTCAGTAACTGTAGCAGCTATGAAAAAAATTCCATTGCAGCTTTAATCATGACTTTGAAACCTCCACATGTGCTTAGCTGTGGGTAGCAAAAAACCCATATCTCGGATCATTTTCAAGATACGGGCGCCGCAATTTTATCCTATGGGAATTGTCTCAACTTTGGAACGCTGTAACTATGGGTCCGTTGAATGTTTTGGGACCAAACCACCAAAAGGCACATCTGTTGGACCAGGGCTTGCCACTAGAGTTGTGTGGAATGGGAAAATTCTGAACCCATGGAGTTTCGATGAAAGTTTGCCAAATTCTGTGAAATTCTGTGGAATTTCATCAGACTTTAGTGGAATTTTTAAAATGTAGTAATTTGGTTATAACTCAACATCCGTTCAAGCTAAACTTGGAATATGTACTTTATGAGTCAATGGCCACAATCCTGCCAAATATTGTGTAATTTGGTGGGATAGTTTCAAAATTATAGGTGCTCAAATGTTGTAATTTTATTATTTGTGCAAAATTTCATGAGCATTTTTTATCTGCATGTACCTTAATTGTCTATTGGGTCAGGGATATTAAATTTGGCATGGTTTCTTGATGATAGGTATTCTAACAATGTGTCAGATTGCATGACAATATGCTGCAATATCTCAAAATTATATGTGCTCAAAATCTGTCATTTTATTTTTTTCCGGAAATGTCATGAACATTTTTTTATCTGCATATAACTCAGGCACCTTTGGAGCTAGACATGTCTAAATTAGTACAGATAACCTTTTTGTAATGCTTATTAAATTGTCTAAATATGAAGAGAATAAGATAAGATATTTTTAAGTTATAGGGGTCCAAAATCTTACTATATAATTTTTGCAAAACTTTGTGAAAACTATCAAAAATGTGGATGTTGGTAATTTTTCTGCTTTTGAATGCAGAGTGTTAACATGTGACATGCATATCCATAGTCTGTGTATCCTGGTGTATAACACAACTGGATAAATTGGTTAAGCAGTTTAAATTTTGCAGAAGAAGAAAAAATGATTAGTAACACTTTCTCACATATTTATTTATTTAGTTTTTGTTGGCCTGGTAAGTACACTAGACAAATACTGCCTATTTTCAAGCACGACCCGGGGAGGGGGATACAGATGAATGCCAACTGACCTTAAACCAGATTAAGCTATTAGTGGTATTTTTAACAAATGAGGGAAATTTGGCCAGGACACCAGTGAAATTCCCCTACTCTTTTTGATAAGTGCCATGGGATCTTTAACATCCACCTGAACTACCACCAATCCAGGCAGATGGGACCTCGGTTTAACATCTCATCTGAGAGATGATATGATAGCATATTCTGTAGATGAAGCATCCAGAAGTTTTTCTTTTTATGGAATTTAACATTAACAATGTACATATGACTACTTCATTTGATAAGCTGGGCTGAGCTTTTTGCAGTCCTGCTGTTCCTTACTGGGTGACTACCCCACCTTTCTCTTTTGGTATAGCCAGTTTGACTCAGTAGAACTACTGATCCCACTGATATCCTCTTTGTTCTTTACAGTGACAAACTCCCTTCAAATGAAAGTCACCTACTCCGTTTCCTATCAACCTACCCTGTTGGAATAGCCATAATTATTTCTTCCTGCTGCCCAAGACATTGTCTTCCCCCCCTATATCTTTCTGAGTACCTCTAAGTCCTAGATTTGTAAGCACACCAGGCTCCCTGGATAATACATTTACTGGATGTAATCCTTAAATATCTTGCATTCAGGTTGGAATTGTTTCTTGCACCAACCTGGGGGGTCTACTACTGTTGTGCTACCCAGCTCGGCTGTCCATTTCTTGATGAAACTGTGCATCTAACTCCAGAACCTGGTGACCCTGTGTGCTACCTGCCTCTTATGCCCCTATCCTTTATTTAGAACCCACCCCAGATAAAGCTGAGTGAAATTAGAAAATTCCAGTTTTATGGAATTTTTCATGAAATTCTACAATTTTCACAAAGACTCATGGTATTTGACCTTAAGTACAGATGTTATTTTGCAATTTCTAGCAGCAAGCAGTTAATAAAATTGGCAAACACAGTCTTCTTGTAAGGTCTAAGAACCTGTCAAATTTAATGGTATTGCAATCTCTAATTTAAATTTTTCAGGGGTTTATAAATTTGTAGCTTACTTTATTGCAAAATTACATTTTCTAAATATTGTGAAAGTTTGACAACTTTTAATTCAATCCCATTTAAAACTAAAAATTTGACATTTTTCAGAAATGACCATGTGGTATAGTAGTTCAAATGTTTCAACTCTGGTTAAATGTTGATATGTTGTTTTAAAATTAGAAAGAACTAACCAAAATATAAATGTTGGCAACATGTTTTAGCAGGCTATAACGCAGTTCCATTTAAAGCTAGACATCTGAAACTATGTGCATATACAAATGTAGTGATAACCTGTATACCTGTAATATTTCAATGAATACTGTCAAAGTTATACTAAAATTACAGAAATCTAAATTTTGGCAAAATATTTGGTGACCTATAACTCACCTCCCATTAAAGCTTGAGACATAAAACATGGTACATATATGCATTCTACATGTTTCTCTGGATAAGAAAATTTAAAATTATCTCAAAATAACTAAAAATTTAATTTTCATTAAATGTTTGATCACCCATACCTCTGCCCCTTTCAGTCTACAACTCTGAATTTGGTACACTTTTGTAAGTTATGGGTTACTGCTTATGTTGGTGTTATTTGGATGCATATTTGTTAACTTATAGCAAAATAATTGAAATTTTAAATGTTGCAAAATTCTGTGGAATTGTCATGATAATTCTGCAGAATTCCATAGAATCAGAATGGTCATTCTGCAGACATTCCATGGATGGAATTTTATATTCTGCACAGCTCTACTTGCCACCCTGCAATTTCAGCCCCAAAGCACAATCCACCTTTTATTGTATTGTTTATTGCACAGCACACAGATTCCCAGTAATTGGGTGCTTCATAAATAAATAAAATGTCTATCTATCTATCTATCTATCTATCTATCTATCTATCTATCTATCTATCTATCTATCTCTCTATCTATGAATATCTGTCTATCTATGAATATCTATCTCTCTCTGTCTCTATGAATATCTATCTATGAATATCTATCAATCAATCTATCTCTCTATCTCTCTATCTCTCTATCTCTCTACATCTCTATATCTCTATATCTCTATCTATCTGTCTATCTATCTATCTGTCTATCAGCTTGGCACAATGAAGTGACAAAGAAAACAACACATGGAACAGTGTTTTTGAGCATTGTTTTCATGACACCCCTATATCTAAAATAAAATCTTTTCATGCACAATTGTGAACATTTTCACTAAAGTTTTTGCAGTGCACATATAAATTTTCCATAGGCTAAAATGGGACATGAAAAATGCCCATAACTTCTGAATGGATTAATATTTTTTCACCAAATCTTCAAAAGGTACCACTTTGACCCAGGCTACATATACACATGCACATTTAAATCCAAACAGAAACATATTTCAGTCTGTTAAGCCTGATGAAAAAATGCACAAAAGTTGAGCATTTTTCACATTTTTGACACTCTGCATTTCTGGAACTGTACATCCAACCAAAACGAAATGTTCCAGATCCAGATATCTATAGTTGGACACCGCAAATGCATAATTGAGGGCAAATCAGACAAATAGTTGCAAAGCTATTACAGTGCAAACTTCGGAGTTTAACATGGAAGTGGCCCGCCAACCCTAACTATATATATATATATTGCAGAAAACTCTGCTAATGCATCAGTCAGGGTTGTCATTACAGCAACAAAATTTAGAAATTTGATGTTAGGGTTCCCAACCCACCCACCCCTACCCTCCACACACCAACAGGCATCAGGGTGTGCCTTGGGAATCATTGGGCCTAACTCTCACCCCATTCCATTTGTAATGAAGCTGAGATGGTACAGTATAGAAGAATGGGGTGAGAGTTAGGCCCAACGACAATCAATGTCACTAAAAAATCAGGGTAGTTAGTGAGATAAACACCAAGATAGAGAAGTCAATAGGGAGCAGGTCAGGAGTAAATGGAGAAAAAGGCAAAGGCTAAGTAAGGACAGGGATGGGGCAAAAAGAGGTAAGACCATAAAAAATGGAGGATAATGAGTTTCAATGCCCATAGTCTAGGTAACAGGCTACTTGAACTGGTGACCTTGATGGAAGAGGGGTGCCTGGATATCGTGGCAGTCACAGAAACATGGTTAACAGAGAACCATGACTGGGATGTCAACATACCAGGTTACACAATCTACAGGAGGGACAGGGATAGTAGAAGAGGAGGAGGAGGAGAAGAAGTAGCTCTCTAAGTAAGCGAAGGGATCAAAGCAACAGAACTAAAGGGTAAACAGGGAGGAGATGAGGCACCGGTGTTCACCCTGGAGACTGGAAATGACACCACAATTCGCATGGGTGCTGTATACAGACCCCCGTCACGGGGGGGAATGGATAAGGAATTGATAGAAAGCATCCTTAGGATGGCAGACAAAGGGGAGATATTGTTGATGGGGGGACCTGAATATGCCAGATGTTAACCGGAGCACCTTTGCTGCAGCCACATTCTAGCACAGGGTCATTCTTGATACCCTACAGGGGGCATGCCTTACACAGCTAGTGTTGGAACCCACTCAAGAGGGAATAAGATTAGACCAGAAACTCTCAAATGAGGTTGGAGAGAGGATCTCAGATCTAGAAGTGGGTAGCCATCTGGGAACAAGCGACCACCAAGCAATGTGGTTCACGATAAACACAGCCGCAGAGACAAGCCATACAAAAGTGAGGGGACTGGACTTTAGGAGTGCTGACTTTGTCAAACTGGGATAGTGCTTCAGAAAAGTACTAGCAAACAGGCAAGAAGGGGGGGTGAAGGAACAATGGGGAAATATCAAAACTGCCATCACAGAGGCAACAAGCCTTTCTGTGAAGCAAAAAAAACAAATCAAAATGAAGGAAAAAAACACTAAGGTTCTCAAAAGAGGTGGTGGGGGAGGTTAAGGAGAAAAAGATAGCATTCAGGAAGTATAAGAAAACACAGAAGGAGCAGGACAGAGAACTGTACGAGTTAAAGCAGAAGGAAGTGGGTAAGGCAGTCAGAATAGCAAAGGCCCAAACTGAGGAAAAGATAGCCAACTCAGTTAAGAAGGGGATGAAGTCTTTTATAGGTACATTAGGGAGGCGAAGAAAGACCAAGGGAGGAATAGTGAGGCTTAATAAGGGAGGTGGGTGGGCAGAGAGGAAATGATGAAAAAAGCAGGGATACTGAACGAATACTTCTGCTCAGTATTCACAAAAGAAGTGGAGGGGGAGGTACCTAATCCAATCAATAGAAGCACTCTAAAACTGAAGGTGGACAAAGCAATGTGACCTGACGGGATTCACTCCAGAATTCTAAAAGAACTAAGGGGAGAACTAGTGACACCACTGATGGTTTATCTATAGCGAGGCGACATTCACCTCACCTACATCCCCAACAGTGACAGCCACAATGCCGAGTTTAGGCATTGTACTGTCGGGGATGTCTCCTTGGTTTCATCAGGGGGCTGTGACCCCCTCACCCCCTGGTCTCTTGAGATAGAACTCCGAGTCAGAGTTGTCTCAGGGGAGGGAGCGAAACCCTGGGCACTGCAGTTGCAGTGCCAGCAGAGACCAGCACATTGACTGGATGTATTTGCTCGATTCCTGTCACTGTGATGGTCTTCGCTCTCAAGGTTTTGCCATGTGGCCAGTATACCCCATTGACTACCCTTTTTAACAATTCATGGGAGGATGGTGTGGTACCAAAGGACTGGAGGAGGGTGGATGTGATTCCCCTTCACAAAAGTGGGAGCAAAGAAGAGGTAGGGAACTATAGACCTGTTAGCTTGACCTCAGTGGTAGGTAAAATGATGGAATCACTTCTTAAAGAAAGAATTGTTGAGTACCTAGAGGCTAGCGGGGCACAGGACCCAAGGCAGCATGAATTCACGGTGGGAAGGACATGTCAGACAAACTTAATAGATTTCTTTGACTGGGTGACCAAAGTAGTAGACTAGGAAGGGGCCTGCCTAGACTTCAGCAAGGCATTTGACATAGTCCCATACAAAAGATTAATAAATAAATTAGCCAGCCTGGGAGTGGGTCCCAGGATGATAGTCCGGGTAAAAAATTGGCTGGACAACAGGACACAGAAGGTAATAATAAATGGAGTACCTCCGAAGAAAGAGAGTTATTACCAAATTGCCGCAGGGGTTCAGTACTAGGGTTCGGTCCCTTTAATGTCTTTATAAGTGATGTTGCAGAGGGACTGGAAGGAAAAGTATGCCTCTTTGCAGACAACATTAAGATCTGCAACAGGGTTGATACACAAGAGGGGGTGGAAAGGATGAGAAAGGACTTGGCAAGGTTGGAGGAATGGTCAAAAGTCTGCAGCTTACAGTCAGTGCAAGGAAGTGCAAGGTAATGCACCTGAGAAACAAAAACCCAGTGGAAGAGTACACAATGGGGGTGGGGGTTGGGTATTAACAATAACAAAAATGGAAAGGGACCTGGGCGTAGTCATATCCGATGACCTAAAGGTAAGCAAGCAATACGAGAAGGCAGAAAGGATGACTGGGGGATACTGGGATGTATAGAGAGAGGCATCACTAGTAGAAAACAAGAAGTTGTTATCCCTCTGTACAGACAGTTTGTGAGACCCCATCTGGAGTACAGCATGCAGTTCTGGAGACCCCATCTCAGCAAGGACATAGACAGGATGGAGGCAGTCCAGTGGGGGGAACTAAAATGTTGCAGGGTCTGCAACAGAAGCCATATATAGAGAGACTGAAGGAGCTTAATATGTATACCCTTGAGGAAAGGAGGAAGAGGGGGGATATGATAGAAACTTTCAAGTACCTCAAGGGAATCAACAAAGTCCAAGGGGGTGGCATTTTTCAGAAAAAGAGGTGTGCAAGAACAAGGGGACACAATTTGATGATAGAGGGGGATGGCTCAGGGGCAATGTGAGGAAGTATTTTTTCACAGAGAGGGTGGTGCAAGCATGGAATGGCCTTCCTGAGGAGGTTGAGGTATCATAAACAGTGGGGGAATTCAAGAATGCATGGGACACATATAAGGCAATTCTGGTGGGGGGTAGGAAGAAGTAGGCTGTTGGTTAACTAGGATCTGCAGTTTATCCAAAAAGTAGGGAACTGGGCAGACTAGGTGGGCCAGGCTGTCTTTATCTGCTGGCAAAGTCTATGTTTCTATGTAATTTCATCACATGAAACATAAGGGGACTAAACTTCCTGGTAAAGCAAAAAAAATATTGGCCCATCTGAAGATAATGAACTTGTATATAGTCTCTCTTCAAGAGACTAAGCTGACACAGAAAGAGACATGCAAATTAACCAGGGAATGGGTGGGATGGGAGGCCCACAGCTCTTCAGGCAAAACAAAGCATGGAGTATTCTTTCTGCTCCACAAATACATCAAATGGACCCCCCCTTACAAAAAAATGATACCGAGGGGAGATGGACTATAGTTACATTTGATACCCCAAGAGGCCCACTTATCCTAGCCAGTCTTTATGGCCCTAATGAAGATATCCCAGAATTCTTTATACCATCTCCCAGGTGCTCCTAGACATGGCTTTTGATAACCCAGATGTATCTGCAATAGTGGGAAGGGATTTCAGTTTGGTGATGGACTTTTACCTGCATTGCTCAAACAGCAGACCAGAGCCACACTCCAGGGCCCTTCGCAATTTGAAGGAACTGGTGAACTTGCACCAACTGTTAGATGTTTGGAGAATGCTGCATCCTGCTGAAATTGATTATACCTAGTTCTCAGACTCCAGAAGCATGGCAACTCACCTAGACTTCTGTCTGACCTCCCCAGATCTCACCTCTACGATTAACAAGGTTAGTATAGTGCCTTTGCACGTCTTGGATCACGCCTCGGTGGTCCTAACCTCAACTCTGGACCCCTATATGGGTAAGTCACAGACACGGAGGTTGGATCCTTTGCTATTAAAGAATGCAAAATTTCAACATTGACTCGTTACCCTTCCAACTAGGCACAACACATCTAGTGGAACTAGCTCCCTCCTGGACGTCATCATCTCCAACCGCCCACACAAAGTCCTGGATATAAATATCCTCCTGGACTTCCTCAGTGACCACTTCTGGTCCTGTTCACATGGTCCACCCGCATCCACAAACCCAGGCCTAGGACCACCTTCCATCGAAGCCTTCTTCCCCGCAACCTCGAGAAGCTAAAGCAGTTCCTTGCCCAAATAGGCTGGTCACCCATCTCCCGTGCCACAAGCATCGACACTGTGCTAGATTTCTTCACCAGCACCTTTAACAAGGTCTGTGATCTTTATGCTCCACTCACCAAAACCCATACCAGGAAGCAAAATGCACCCTGGGTCACCCCAGCCATTATCCAACAACTGAAGCACAGGGACAACCTGTGGTACAGAGCTGTTGAGTCCAGTAAGAAGGCTGATAGACAAGCATACAATGCCAAGCACAATAAATGCACATGGGCCATCCACATGGCCAAAGCTGTACATTACTGAACTTCACTCGCCTCCTCCTGGGGGACTGCATGGAAATTCTGGGATAACATCAAAGAGCTCAGTGGCAAGTCCTGATCCCCACCCCCTCCCTACTCGCTATCAATGACACCGCCTTCTCCGACCCACAAATTATTGCGGACTGCCTGAACACTGTGTTCTCCAACCTCAGTGCAGTCCTCCCCAATGGTTTCTTTGACCCAGTTCTACACCCTCCCTACCTTCCAACTTCCATAGATCTCCTTTCCACCTACGTACAATACCCCCACACGAAGTTAGACCATACCTAGCTAAGGCCCTCAATGGCACCCGCCCTTGCAACGACAATTTTAATACCAGACTCCTTCCGGCTGGTACTTGACATGGTCCTTCTCCCACTCACTGATCTTCTTAATTGCTCACTATGCCTGGGCCAGTTTCCTCTTGCCTGGAAAACAGCAGTCATCACAACCATATTCAAAGGTGGTGACTACTCCTCCCCAAGTAACTACAGACCAATCTCCATACTCCCCCCCCCGTCAAAAGCATTAGAAAAAATAGTGACAGTGCAGCTCATGGAATACGTAGGTAAATATGGCATAATGTACAAAGAGCAGCATGGGTTCCGAGCTGGGCACAGCACCATCACTGCCCTATTAGAATTTTTCAATTTCATCCACTCTGGCTTAGACTCTAGCAACCTCACTGGAGCTGTGTACATTGACCTCTCCAAGGCCTTTGACACTGTCTCCCTTCCTCTCTTACTCCACTTCCTCTACCAGCTAGGCCTCTCCCCTTGGCCCCTAGCCTGGTTTCATAGCTATCTGTCCTCCAGGTCTCAGTGTGTTAAAATCAACAGCACTCTGTCAAACACACTGTCTGTTCACTCTGGAGTCCCCCCAGGGTTCCATCCTGGCCCCTTTCATATTCAGTTTCTACCTAAATGCACTTCCCAATGCCTGTGCTGGAAGGGTGCTGCTCTATGCGGATGATGCAGTCATCCTAGCATCGCATCAAAACCCAGCTGCCCTGCAAGCCACACTCCAGCATTCTTTCACCCAAATAGATCTATGGTTCTCTGACCACAGGTTAATTATCAACCGAAAAAAAATGAAAGCCATGCTCTTCATCCACCACCAGAGCAAAGTCAGAAACTCCACACTCCCGATTCTGTCCAGTACGCAACACCCTCTGGAGCAAGTAGCCTCATACAAATACCTGGACATCACTTTCAACTCTGCTCTCACCTTCTACTCCACATCAACACCCTCTGCTCTGCCATGAACTCTCAAATAGGCTTACTCTACCAGCACAAGGACTGCCTCTCCCTGATGCACTCTGACTAGCTATTACCTCTTCAGTCCTGTCCCTTGTAGACTACAGACTTCTGATATATCCTGCAGCAGACAAAACTGCTCTGAATAAAATCCATCTATTAACAAGCAAAAACAGAATACCAGTGATCAACCCCCCCCCCCCCATATTAGTATTTAAACAATGTAATAGTA
This sequence comes from Neoceratodus forsteri, assembly GCA_016271365.2. Classification (NCBI taxonomy): domain Eukaryota; kingdom Metazoa; phylum Chordata; order Ceratodontiformes; family Ceratodontidae; genus Neoceratodus; species Neoceratodus forsteri. The sequence goes on along the minus strand of CM057458.1, from coordinate 995,599,303 downwards.
GTATTTAAATAAAGTAATAGCCTATTGGCTTACTTACTTTACACTCCATGTAAAAAAGGGGGGTCCTCTTAGTTTTCAGATTGGAATTCCAAAGTGAGCAAGCTATACTACCACTTCACGGTGGGACCCTTTCGGTATGGTCCCTACACTTGCTTCTCAGCAAATGAAATGCCTGCAGTGGCTACTGATATATATATAGAGTGCTGCCTGGATTGGCCCAAAATGCACTGCCTAATCAGATCCTTAAAATAAATTACTTCCACACAGGAACATTCACAGGGGGTGGAAGAGACCATGCTGAAAGGGGTGCCACACCTCCCTACTCTGCGTGCACCACTCTGCATTGCTCACAAAAGTAATTCAAATTTCTGCTAGGGGGTGCTACTGAGGTGTGGTAAATAATTACAAACAGAATACCGGTGCCCAACCCCCCCCTCCTCCAGGCAGGCATTTCAGAGCTGGGAAGCTAGTGTAGGGACTATACCGAATGGGTCCCACCGTGAAGTGGTGGTATAGCTTGCTCACCTTGGAATTCCAATCTGAAAACTAAGAGGACCCCCTTTTTCATGGAGTTTAAAGTAAGAAAAGCCAAGAGGCAGTTAAATTGTTTCATTTTGAATATGTGCCATTTTTATCTGGTGGGGTGTGTGCACTGGATGACACACACCAGTAGCACCCTTCACCAGAAATGTGAATTGCATTTTAAGCAATGCAAAGGTTTTGAGCATGCTTTTTGGTTGTCTTTACAGTTTTAGGAGTTGTGGTACTCCTTTCAGCATGCTCCCAGTCACCACTTGTGTAAATTCCTGGGTAGACTCACCTTATTTAAAGGAGACAATTAGGCAATAGAAACATAGAAACATAGAATTTGTTGCCAGATAAGGACCGCTTGGCCCACCCAGTCTGCCCATTTCCCTACCTACTGGATAAGCTGCAGATCCTAGTTAACCAGCAGCCTACTTCTTCCTACCCCCACCCCCTAGAATTGCCTTATGACTGTCCCATGCATGCTTGAATTCCACCACTGATTTTGACTCCACAACCTCCTCTGGAAGGCTGTTCCATGCATCCACAACCCTCTCTGTGAAAAATACTTCCTTAAATTACCTCTGAGCCGCCCCTCTATCTTCAAATTGTGCCCTTTTTCTTGCACACCTCTTTTTTGAAAGATGCTACCCTCTTGGACTTTGTTGATTCCCTTGAGACACTTGAGACGTTTCTATCATGTCCCACTCTCCCTCCTTTCCTCGAGGCTATACATATTAAGCTCCTTTCATCTCTCTTCATATGTCCTCCGGTGCAGACCCTGCACCATTTTAGTTGCCCTCCTCTGGACAGCTTCCATCCTGTCTATGTCTTTGCGGAGATTGGGTCTCCAGAACTGCACACAGTACTCCAGATGGGTCGCACCAGCTGTCTGTACAGAGGGATAATAACTTCCTGTTTTCTACTGGTGATGCCTCTCCTATGCATCCCAGTATCCCCAACCCTCCTTGCTGCCCTCTCACATTGCTTGCCCACCTTTAGGTCATCTGATATGACTACCCCAGGTCCCTTTCCATTTTGTTGTTGTTAGTATCTCACCCCCATTGTGCTCTTCCCTGGGTTTTGTTTCCCAGGTGCATTACCTGCACTTCTTAGCATTAAATCTAAGCTGCCATACATTTGACCATTCCTCTAACCTTGCCAAGTCCTTCTCATCCTTTCCACCCCACCCTGTGCATCAACTCTGTTGCAGATCTTTGTGTCATCTGCAAAGAGACATACTTTCCTTCCAGTCCTTCTGCAATGTCGCTTATAAAGACATTGAAGAGGACCGGTCCTAATACTGAACCCTGCGGTACCCCACTAGTAACCTTCCTTTATTCTGAGTGGACTCCATTTACTATTACTCTCTGTGTCTTATTCTCCAGCCAATTCTTTACCCAGGCTGTCATCTTGGGACCCACTCCCAGGCTGGCTAACTTGTATATTAATCTTTTGTGTGGGACTGTGTCAAATGCCTTGCTAAAGTCTAGGTAGGCCATGTCCACAGCCCCTCCCTGATCTACTACTTTGGTCACCCAGTCAAAGAAATCTATCAGATTCATCTGGCATGACCTTCCCGCTGTGAATCCATGCTGCCTAGGGTCCTGTGCCCCTCTGGCCTCTAGATACTCAACAATTCTTTCCTTCAGAAGTGATTCCATCATTTTCTCTATCACTGAGGTTAAACTAACAGGTCTGTAGTTTCCTGCTTCTGCCTTGCTCCCACTTTTGTGAAGGGGAATCACATCTGCCCTCCTCCAGTCCTCGGGTACCACCCCATCCTCCCATGATTTGTTAAAAGGGTAGTCAGTGGTATCACTAGTTCTACCCTTAGTTCTTTTAGAATTCTGGATGAATCCCATCAGGCCCCATTGCTTTGTCCACCTTCAGTTTTAAGGTTCTTTCAGAACCCTTTCTTCTGTAAATGGGCTGGTATCACTTCTGTATCCAGAGTGTTTCTACTGTTTGTTTTATGCACCCCTCTTCATTTGTAAATACTGAGCAAAATATTTGTTTAGTATCTCTGCCTTTTCACAGTCTCCCTCTGCCCACCCTCCCTCCCTTTATTAAGCCTCACTATCCCTCCTTTGTCTTCCTTTGCTCCTGATGTACCTATAAAGGTTTTATCCCCTTCTTAACTGGGTTGGCTATCTTTTCCTCGGTTTGGGCCTTTGCTGTTCTGACTGCCTTCCCAGCCTCCTTTTGCTTTAACTGATACAGTTCTCTGTCCTGCTCCTTCTGTGATTCCTTGTACTTCCTGAATGCTTTCTTTTTCTCTTGAACCTTCACTGCCACTTCCTTTGAGAACCATAGTGGTTTCTTACATCGTTTTGTTTTGTTTATTTGCTTCACACAAAGGCTCGTTACCTCTGTGATGGCAATTTTTATTATTCCCCATTGTTCTTTCACCTCTTCTTCCTACTCATTTGCTAGTACATTCCTTAGGCATTCACCCATTTTGGCAAAGTCAGCCCTCCTAAAGTCTAGTACTTTTGTCTTTCTATGACTTGACTCTATTGCTGTGTTTATTGTGAACCATACTGTTTGATGGTCGCTAGTTCCCGGATGGCTACCCACTTCTACATCTGTGATCCTCTCTCCATCTCCATTTGAGAGAAGCAAGTCTAATATTGCTCCCTCTCGAGTGGGCTCCAATACTAGTTGTCTAAGGCATGCCCCCTGTAGGGCATCTAGAATAACTCTACTCTTCGAAGTGGCAGCTGCAACTGCACTCCAGTTAACATCTGGCATATTTAGATCACCCATCACCAATATCTCCCTTTTTCTGCCATTCTAAGTATACTTTTTATCATTTCCTTGTCCATTTCCTCCCCCTGAGAAGGGGGTCTGTATACAACCCCTGTGCGGATTGTGGTGCCATTGCCTGTCTCCAAATTTACCCACAGTGCTTCTTCTCCTCCCTGTTTACCCTTTTGTTCTGTTGCTTTTATTCCTTCCCTTATGTAAAGAGCTACTCCTCCTCCTCTTTTACCCTTCCAGTGCACTTCAAGCCAATTTAGGCAGCACTCTATATTTATGAGTAGACACATTTAGGCATTTCAGAGCTGAGAAGTTAGTGTAGGGTCTATACTGAATGGGTCCCACCATGAAGTTGTGGTATAGCTTGTTCACCTAGGAAATGTGAATTGCATTTTGAGTGATGCAAGGGTTTTGAGCATGCTTTTTGGTTGTCTATCTATTAACAAGGCCTGCAGGCTCCTGACCGGTGCTGACAGGCATACCTATTTCTTCACACTCTACACCACCACCAACATGCTCAGCCTTGAGGAGAGGATTCGCTATCAGATGGTTCTCTTGACTAAGAAAATAATCCTAGGTCTCCACCTCCCCCGGGTGACCTCCTCCCTCCAATGTGCACCCACTACCATCCCCACACACTTAACCTGCAAGACCACCTTTCTGATACCTAGAGCGAGGATGTCACTTGCTCAGAGATCTTTTTACTACAAGGACCCATCCTGGTTCATCTCCTTCCCTCCCTGACCCCATAACTAACCTCCCCAAAATAGGTGTTTTCAAACTCGCCCTCAGGAACCACCTGCTCACTGCACAGCACTGCAGCTGTGCATAACCAGCTCCTCTTCGTATACGAGCCCACTACAAATCAGTAGAACTAAGCATAGATACTGGGTGTCATGAACCCACTGCAGGAAGCCAGGTCCACTGAGCTCACAGTGCCCACCCCTAAGTGCAATCCATGACAGGGGGGGAATAGGAATACCCTCCAAGTGTTCTTCTAGAGTGCATGCTGAGTTCACAACTGAACATCCACTGCAAGGTACCAGGGCTGCCTCTCTATTCTGGGTAAGGGCAAATACAGTCTCAAGTCCATAGCTAGATGAGAATTCTCCCTAGATTGCTGTACTGGGGGGGGGAATTCAGGCATTACAAGCTCTTTGGGATTTGCCCTCGTAAACCTGATTGTGTCTTCTCCCATGGGGTGTGCAGCACCTAGTTCCCCCTTACAGACTCTCCCCAAGACCTGTGTATCTCCCCTACTTAATGCACCCAGATCCCCTTTTCAGGATCCTGGTCTTGGCAGTGAATGGTAGCACTTTAGCATTTACAGGCTGATCTCAGAATTGAATAAACCTTTTTACCTTTTCACAAACAAAATCACTCACAGGCAGTTTTAAAAGCAAAAATGCTTTTACTAATTTTAATTCTTTATCATAAAAACTTTACAAACAAAATGTTTAGAAATCTGATTGCAGAATAACAAAAATAAAAGTGGAAATGTATATGCAAAAGAGCACTGTAAAATTTAACTATCCAGTTTTCTACCTGGTTCATAGATGATCAAAGTTCAGAAATAAATAAGTTTTTGCAAATGTTTCAGTTCTTCTGTAGCATTCACTGGTTCTTAGTCTGTCTATATGCGGTCTTGCTTGGTGTATGGCAGGAAAAGTGTCCAATGAAAAAGTGTGCCAAAATGCTCTGAGCTACTGGTGGTGTGAGGGGATTTTATACCCTCTGTTGCAGTCTGTAAAAACACTTTTTGCTCCCAGCTGGCAGTCTGTTTCCCATGCCTTTTTTTTCAGCTGGGGCCTTACCTTTTAGGCCAGCAGGGGTCTCTCTTTTTCTTTCCTAAAATGTGAGGGATATTATGATATCTATTTCACACAGCCCAATTTCCTGGTTGCCTCTAATGTCTCACCTCCCCGACACTATAACACCTGTAAGATAATTCACCCTAGCACTCAAGAATGGCAATTTCCCACATCCTGTTTCCAAAGCATACTGCTTTGAAGTGAACATTTTATGACAAGTGATGGTTTCCTGGCACATGCTTGTTGAGAAGCCCTTAAAATGTAATTTAGCTTCCTGTTAAGCAAGCTTCCCCTTAGGTCACAGAGGAATGTCAAACATTTTGCAATACAGTCTCTCTCACTATGTGACCCTTTCATTAACACTGGCATTCATGTGACATTTACACATACACAAAATCACATAAAAATATAACAAAATATGTCTGAAAATATGACGGCAGTGGCTAACTCACCACACTGGGCACAAGGACAGAAGGTAGGAAAACTACTATTTTATCAGTTGTGGAAGCAGCAAGCAGAATGATACATCCCAAATGCATAGGGTCAAATCCACTCAGACTCCATATCTCTGAATGAAGTAATAAAACAATTTTACCTAAACCTATATAAATCTCACACATCAGTGAGTGAGAAGCAATTCTCAGAATTTATAGACCACCTTAACCTACCCCAAATAAGTGGGCAGCAAAGAAGTACACTTGATGTCCCGATTACAGCTAGGGAAGTCACCCAAGCCATAAATGACATGACCCCAGGCAGAGACAGCTTCTCAGTTGAATTCTTCCAAATACTCCAACACAATCTTACACAACCACTACTCCATATGATCACCAAGTCACACCACAAATCCACCCTCCCAGAGAACCTAAGCAAAGACATAATTACGGTTCTACCTAAAGACTGCAAAGACCCCTATATCCTGCTAGGTATAAGCCAATATTACTAATTAACTCAGATGCAAAGGTCATAGCTAAAATACTGACCCACAGATTAGAAAACATCATTCACCCTTGCCAAGTAGGGTTTATTAAAGGTCGAGTTAGTGTTGATCACCTATGGGCATTGATTTCTCTTATACAGATTGTGCAGAAACTTCCCACCCCAGTGGCTGTGATCATAATAGATTTTGAGAAGGCATTCAATTCCATGGAGTGGGACTATCTACATGCTGTGTTGAGGAACTTAAATCTTGGCCAGAACTTCACCACATGGATTTGAGCCCAGTATAACAAGCCTACAGCATGACTGTTCACCAATAATACGCTCTCCTCCCCCTTCTCACTGCACAGGGGAACAAGACAAGGTTGCCTCCTCTCCCCCTTTTATTTTTTATTGCCATAGAGCTGCTGGCAGCAGACATCAGGCAGCATCCAGATATAAGAGACATAAAGGTGGATCATAAAGAGTTTAGTACCAATCTATATGCAGATGACTGCATAGTACTCATAACAGGCATACCAAACATAATGTCCCTCACAAAACTTTGCAGACCTCTCAAGACTGTGAGTGAATGTGAAAAAATCAGAAATCCTGCCCCTCAACACCCTGACTATGGCAGATTGGATAAAGGTTTTCAGCCTGGAATGGACACTTATATATATTAAATACCTCAGCATTATGATTAACCCCGATCTCAAAACTGTGGCTGCAGACAACTTTTTTTTTTATTTTCATTTGTTTATTTATTTAACACATCAGAGATTACCTTTGAGCTTGGAGCTCATTTAGAAAGGTTTCATACTGAGAGACAAGAAAACAGTTACAATGGCACAAATTACAGAGACAAGAGTTCAGGTAACTAACATAGGGATACTAACTAGACAAGACAGTTGTTAAGTAATTGGCACCATTTAAAAAAGCACTTAGCAACTACTTGTAACCAAGAGTTGCCTGGATACAAGCGTTGTCAAATCGAAATAGGTACTGGTTGCTTCATTAATGGTTGCCAGTTGTGGAAGGAGAGAGGGGTGTGTGGAAGAGGGAGAGCAATGGGTGAGAGGAGAAATTAAGGGAGGGTGTGTTTGAGGTTAGGGCAGGATTAGGGTGGGGAGACTGTTTGTAGGGGCAGAAGAAAGGATGGTGTAAGAGCAGAATAAGAGTTCCAGAAGATTAATCGGAATTTTGGGAGCTTAGGTCATAAAGTGAAAAGGGCAGGAAGGAGCATATGTAAGAGTATGAACTAGTTCATGAGGGAGTTTTTATTAATTTTAGAGTGGAGTTAGAGAGTTCATTTAGCCCTTGATGGTATACTTATGGGGTCAGTGAGTGTCTTTCATAGGGTTGGGGGTGCCTGTTATGTGACTACGTTCACAAGCTTTAGTGTTAAGTAAAAATAGCTTCAGGTCATTGTTAAAGGTCTGGAAGTTCTTGGCATTGTTTTCTTTGACAGAGAGTTCATCAGCCAGAGGGGAGCCCTGTAGGCGAATGAGCATTGGTCGAGAGATGTCCTCCTGAAGGGGACACTATGTGTGCATTTTACCTTGCCCCTGGTGTTGTGTTGTGAGAGAGCAGGTTGAATGATTTGGTGGATGCAGGGGGTGATAGGCCAAGCTGTGTTTTTTTTACCTAGGAAGGAAGTTTGTAATTTGATCCTATCTCTAAAGTTAAGTCAGTTGGTTTGATTGTACAAGGGTGCATGTGTGAGTAAGTGTTTCTGCCTACAAGGACTAGTCTATATGCTTTATTGAGTACTGCAGCCACCCATTTTAGGGCTGTTTCCAAGGCAGCACAAAACACTACCAGGCCATAATCAGTTATAGATAGGACTGAGCTGTCGACGGGGAGAAGGAAGGCTTTGAGCATAAGGTATTGTCAGTGTCTATAAAGGACACCAAGTCTGACGTTCACTGCTTTAATCACCTGTTCAATGTGCTTTGTGAAGGATAGAGTATCATCTATCAGAACCTCAAGGTACTTAAAACAATAGACTTGTTCCAGGGGACTGCTTTGTTGTTAGTGAAAGTGAGTAATGGGTTTCTTGTATTTTGCTGGTGACTTGAGATGAGCATTGTTTTCATCTTTTTATAATTGAGTAGTAGCTTTTGTTTGTGAAACCAGTCCTCAAGTTGGTGAAAGGTAAGTTGGAAATTTTGTTGGAGTTGAGCAAGCTGGGAGTGGCAATTATTGATGACTGTATCATCCACATACAGAATGATTTTGCTAGTACATGTTTCAGGAAGTGCATTTAGAAATAAACTAAAAAGCAGCAGACCAAGTATGGACTCTTGGGAGACACCCCAGGGAGACCTCTTTAGCGGTGGACTCAGCAGTCCCTATTTTAACGCTCTGTGATCTGTGTGAGAGATAGTCATGGAACCAGCCTGCAGAGGTAGTTGATAGGCCCATAGACTGCAGCTACTGTGTAAGAAGAGAGCGATTGACCTTGTTGAATGCTTTGGAGAGGTCAATAAAAATTGACCCCCACTAGCTTGCCTCCATCCAGGACCTTGTGCACATAGTCTGTGAATTCAGCCAAGGCATTGATGTGCTATGGTTCTTCCTGAAGCCATGCTGTTGAGGGCACTGGAAATTGTATTTTTGCAGATAATCAGAGATTTGGTCAGCCACTATTCTCTGAAGTGCTTTAGAGAGGGGGTAGAGGATCAAGATAGGCCTATAGTTAGAGGTGCTTGAGTGGTCCCTACTTTTGTGCATGGGGGTGACTTGATCAAGTTTTCAAACTGAGGGGAATTTAGCCAGTCTGAGGGATTTATTAAACATTATTGTGATGGGGCAATCACTTCTTCCAAGGTGAGAGCAATGATTTTCATGTTTAACTTGTTGCTTCCCTGCCTGGTTTTGCTGAGTACCTTTTTTACATATTTCCTAGCCTCCTTGATGGTCATGGATTTGAAATAGAAGTTAGGGTACTTGTTTTCCATGTCGGGGATAGGTTGAGGAGGTTCAAAGGCGTTAAGATAGTTCAAGGGGAATATAGAGCTAAGGTCTGTAAAAGCTATATTAAAGGAGTCAGCAATGATAAGCAAGTCTTGGGTGGTAGTCACATTTATATTGAGCATTGTAGGATGCTTTTTATCTTCCTTTTCTAGAAGCTCCTTTAGGTTCCCCCCAAATCTCCCACCATTCCCCAAAGACCACTCCAGTTGCTCCTTGTAGAACTTTGCTTTGCCAAGTCTTATAAAGTTAGTGCACTTATTCCTGGCAGCCCTATAGCTCTCATAATCAATGTTCTTGCCAGTTTCCTTGGCCCTGCACCACAGATTATCCCAGACCCTCATTAGTTCAGCAGATCTCTGGTGATCCATCCATTACTGGATCCCCTGGTTTTCCTCCTTCTAACTGGGGCAAATATGTAATAAGTTGCATTGAATTTGTCTGTAAAATACTGTAGAGTGAGGTCTATGTCACTGGATTTGTGCAATGGTGTCCAGTTGATCTGGGCTAGTGCTGCCTTAAAATAATTAAGCATGCCTCTCTTTAGGACCCTACTTTCTGCTGAGGTAGGTGCCACTTTTCTGATTTTATTTCACCAGAAGCAAGTGACAGGCAAGTGGCCACTTCTTGGGGAGTCTGGGTGCACTGTGACCCTCTCAGTCCCTGATGGGAAGCTCACCAGGATCCTGTCAAGTAGCGTATTTTTGCCACTTTTGTAGTTATGTCTAGTGGATTCAGCTACCATTTGAGAGAGGTACAGACTAGTAGCCAGGTTCTGGGGATATGTCTCTTTGCTGAGCCAATTAAGTTTGAAGTCACCTGTTACGTTGACTTCATTGTTCAATGTAAGCTGGTTGGCAACCTCAAAAACCTCTTCAAGTCCTTCTTTTGCCCTCCTCCGAGGCAAGTATACTGAGGCTATTGTGAAGGACTTATGTGACGAGTAGGGATTATACAGCTAGCAATTCATAGTCACCAGAGCTCCTGGATAAGGAGAGCTAGCACCCTTGGATAGCATCCGTGACATAAATCAGTCACCCCCTCCCCTTTGACCAGACCTACCTTGCCTGTACACCACAGATCCTTGTAATGTGACTGCATTATCCTTGATTTTAGGTGTTAGCCATGTTTCAGTGAGACAGATGAAGTCGAGGGTATGCATATGAGTCCATGCTTGAAACTGTGTCCATTTTGCCAATAAGCTCCCAATGTTCAAAGATGCTATTTTCAGCCCATTTTGTTTTTTTCAACCTCAGTCTGAGTGTTTGGCAGCACAGGGTTGGGATGCAAGTTCCCTGAACTTACAGCCTTTGCTCAACAAACTACAACTGGATGTGGTCAGGTGGCAACACCTACACCTTTCCCACACAGGAAATATCAATTCAGTCAAGATTCTAATAGCGACTGAAATATTCCACATACTAGCTCGCTTACCAATACTAATCCCAAATGTTTGGTTCCAGAAACTTTATAGGACAGTACTTATGGGAAGCAGAAAACCCCTAAATATAGTAGGGCTAAGCCACTGGCGCATTGATCCAGAGGAGGAGGATGGGGACTTCTGCATTTTTTATATTACCATTATGCATTTATACTAGCCAAAACCTGCCAGCTATTTTCTGACCAGCCCAACGGCATGGATTCCTTTAGAATCCACATTACTGAGCATTGCACAGCCATCTCTATACCTAGACAGGGTGCTCCTCAAAAGTTTTGGTAAGTGGCTGACTATCAAGGCTGCACATGATGCATGGAATAAAGTTGAGACAATAACCAAACAATGTATTAAAGCAGAACTGAGGCCCAAATGTTTGTCATCAATAAATTCAGAATTTGGATCAGCATATCCTCAATCAGCCTCATACCAACAATCGGATCTTTAAGTTACTTTGTTTAAAAGTTACAACTCATTTTGTAACCTTTAATTCACTGCCTGTTCAAAAAAGCTAGTTTCAGTGAAGAGCTACTGCTGCTGATGTCATCTCCTGAGTTCACTACTGAGTCCTCCCTGCAAGCTGTCTTAAATGACTTATTTCTCCTATGTTAGTTAAAACTGCAAGTGTAGTAAACATCTGAAAAAGGAAAACTGACACATGGGGTGGGGGGGTCAGCACATGCACTTCCATAATGTGTAGATGCAAGACACAGTACTTCAGAATGAGATGGGGGGGTTGGAATGCAATGGCAAGCATGGCTTTAGAATGACAAAGTTGTTTGCAATTCTTAAAATACTGCAGGTATGAGGTTTTGAAATGTCACCAGGCTGCAACTGTGGAATGCAGCAATGACACACTCTCAGAAAGTAGCTGGAACACATAATTTCAGAATGTGGCAGTGACACACAATTTCAGAATGTGACAGTGATGCACAATTTCAGAATGTGGTAGTGATACACAATTTCAGAATGCGGTGGTGACTAGCAATTTCAGAATGCAGCAGTGATGCACAATTTCAAAATATATCAGTGATGCACAGGTTCAGAAATTAGTAGTGATACATAGGTTCAGAATGCGGTGGTGACGTACTGGTTTGGAATGCAGCAGTGACTCACAATTTTGGAATGCAGCTGTGATGCACAATTTCGGAATGTAGCGGTGACACACAATTTTGGAATGCAGCGGTGATGCAAAATTTCAGAATGTAGTGGTGATATACTGGTTTGGAATGTGGCAGTGATGCACAATTTAGGAATGCAGTAGTGACACACTGTTTTGGAATGCAGCAGTGACACAGTTTCGGAATGTTGAGGTGATGTATAATTTTAGAATGTGGCAGTGACTCACAATTTCAGACTGCAGCACTGATGCACAATTTCAGAATGTAGCAGTAATGCACAATTTTGGAATGCAGCGGTGGCACACAATTTCAGAATGTGGTGGTGGCACAATTTCAGAATGTGGCAGTGATGCATAATTTTGGAATATGGCGGTGACTTAGAGTTTTGGAATGTGGCAGTGACAATCAATTTTGGAATGTGGCGATGACATACAATTTCAAAACATGGCTGTGACGTACAATTTCAGAATGTGGCGGTAACGTATACAGTAGTTTCGGAATGTGGTGGTGACACATATTTTCAGAATGTGGCAGTGATTCTCAGTTTCAGAATGTGGCAGAGATGCTTAATTTCAGAATGTGGTGGTGAAGCATAATTTCAATATGCAGTGGTGATGCACAGGTCCTGAATGTGGCAGTGACGCAGAATTTTGGAATGTGGCAGTGACGCACAATTTCAGAATGTAGCGGTGACACACAATTTCAGAATTCAGCAGTGACGCACAGTTTTGGAATGTGTCAAAGACTCATAATTTCAGAATGTGGCGGTGATGCCCAGGTTCAGAATGTGGCAGTGACTCACAATTTCGGAATGTGGTGTCAATGCACAATCTTGAAATGTGGTGGTGATACATTGTTTCAAACTGTGGCATTAATGTATGTTTTCTGAATGTGGTGGTGACACTTAATTTCAGAATGTGGCAGTGGTGCTCAATCTTGGAATGTGGTGGTGACACATACTTTCAGAATGTGGCATGAGGCACAATTTGGAACGTGGAAGTGACAGTTTTGGAATGTGGCATTGTAGCACAACTTGGCGGGGATGTGCAATTATGGAATTTGGTGTGGATGCATCATTTCAGAATGTGACAGGGATGTGCAATTTGGGAATGGGGAAGGGATGTGCAATTTCCAAATGTAGCAGGGATGCATACTTTTAGAATGTGGCTGGGATGCATAATGTTGGAATGCGATGGGGATGTAATGCACAATTTTGAAATACGATGGGTGCTTACAATTCTGGAATGTGACATGGACAAGCAATTTCAGAATAAACGGTGTGTCCTGTCACATTCCAGCTGCATGCAGCCCCTCTATATTCCGAATTTGCCAATCCCCACCAAATTCCTTGATGTGTGTCCCTGTCACATTTCGAGACTGATTTTCTCACCACATTTTGAGATGGCACATCCTTCCTGTCACATTCTGAGATTACTTGTGTCCCCCAACATTTTAAAATTGTGCACCACCTTGACATTCTATGCCTTGGTTCAGTGCTGCATTTCAAGCATCTGAACAGTCTGGAAATGCAAGCATTGTAGCCAACCCTATGTCATTTTTTTTTAAGGATTACTATAGCTACAGTTTCTTAAACTTTGGAGATGCAGGTGTTAAAAGGTTGCTGACAGGGAGAACTAGAGTGTGAGTTCAGAAGAAGACATCATCAGTGGTTCTTCACTGAAACTGGCTTTTGAGAATAGGTAATGAAATCAGGGTTACAAAATAGCTCATAACTTTAAAATGAAGTAACCGAGAAACCTAATTTTTATTATGAGATTCATTGGGGGTATGCTTATTCTAATTCTGCAATGTAGCACTTTTAACAGGAGTCCATTTTTAAGCATAGAGAACATACCCCTATCTGGAACAATCCTGCCTGTTGTACAGACCTTAAACCTGGGGCATATAGAAAGCCAAGAAAGTACACTATTTGGAGGGACCAACTCACCCCCGATCAGAGAAGTATAGACACATTCCAATACCAACAGCAGACATATGATTTGCTTAAAAAAGACTTTTGAAGATATCTCCAGCTGAGGAATTTGTACTCAGAGGTCAGAAAGTAAATACACTTACTCCATATGTATAAAAACTTTGCAAGCAATCTGTAAACCCTTCTCAACACTGACATGGGCCAAAACAAAAAAAGGGTCTGGTGGGAATCATCTATAAATATCTGAGGGATGCTGCAGTAGACCCCTCACATAGCCCCAAACAGAAGTGGTAAAATGGCCTGCAGACTAACATTTCAGAGGAAGGATAGGCCCACAGCTGGTCCCTTACACATAAAACATGTTTAGACCAGTGTGGCCTGCTTATTCAGAATAAAGTAATGCATCACTGGTACCGCACTCCTGCCCTCCATAAATGAATGGGCCTTTTATGGCATGACAAGTGTTGGTGATGCCAATCTCCTGATGCTGATCTACTCCATATTCTATGGACATGCCCCATAGTCCACCACTACTGGAAGGAGGTTATAAATTGATGCTCAACAATTCTTGGGGTCTCCATTCCACTGAGCCCAAAGCTAATAATACTGGGTCTTGAGGTACAGGGGACCTCTCTTACCACACCCCAATAACAGTGATTAATGCTTATATCCATAGAAGTAAAAAGGCTGCTTCTCCACAGATGGAGAACTGCAGACATACCATCTATTCAGAAGTGTGAAGCCTCCGTGGAAAAAATTGTGGCCCTGTCCAAGATAGCCCACTATGCTCAAGAATGCATCAGGAGATTTGATCAAATGTGGAAACAGAACAGTTACATAAGAACTTACCATAACTGTAGATCTTCTAGGGGATCTCAGTCATCAGATTCCACAGATTGAGTTTCACTGTCGATGAAGCAGGATCCATATGGAAGATTTTCAGCAGTACAACTGGGGCCACCCATGCCGATGTCATCTGTCAACATCACCAACCCAATAAAGGCATGAATGGTCCTGCTCCCTCCTCAGTAATTCCTCCGGAGACAAACGAAGCATAGCTCAAGCCATGGGGGACCAAGGGGAGAGAGAGAGAGAGAGAGAGAGAGAGAGGTTCCCAGTCCCATCTGAAAAGGCTAGATACACCAGATAGCCAGTTCTGAGAGACAGCCCCCCTCAAAAGAGGGGGATGGTGGGAGGGAAGGAGGACCTGATGACTGCGATCCCCTTGAAGACCTACTGTTATGGTACATATTAACATACAAACATACAAAAATTGCCAACAGCAAAAGACCATCATGGTCTATCTTGGCTGCTTGAGACTGCAACTAGCTCCCTACTCAGCAACTGCCCCACGCCCCTCCCCTTACCTCCCTTTACCCTCTCTTTAACCTTGTCCCATCTCTTCTTGACATTTCCACTGTGTTACATGCCACCACCTCAGCTGGTAATGCATTCCACTTTCCACCACCCTCTCTGTAAATGAATGCCTCCTCGCCACCCTCCTGAATTAACCCCTCAATCTCATGTCATGGCCCCTAGTGTCTCCCCAGCCTTCTCCTGAATAGACCCTCTGTGTCTGTTTTGATTATCCCTTTCATGTATTTGAAGGTCTCACTCATGTCCCCCCGTCCCTCCTTTCCTCCATTGTGTACATGTTTAACTCTCTTAGTCTGGCCTCATATGGCAATTTTCCTAGGCCCTGAATCATCTTTGTTGCCCTACACTGCACCCCCTCCAGTAGCCTAATGTCCTTTTGTAGGTACGTGTGCCAGTACTGTATGCAGTATTCCAGGTGGGGTCTAACTAATGATCTGTATAACAGTAGAATAACCTCCATTCTTCTCTAGGTAATGCCCCTTGCAATGCACCCCAGCATTTTGTTAGCCATTGCTGTTGCCTTTTTGCATAGTGTGGAACTGTTCATTGCTCCCATGATGAGTACCCCCAGATCCTTCTCCTCTTCTGTTACTTCCAGCTGAACACCTCCCTCCATGGTAGTTTCTCCTTGAATTTTTTGTTCTGAAGTGCAGCTCCTTGCATTTATTTGTGTTGAACTTCAGCTACCATCTGTCAGACCATGCCTCCAGCCTTGCTAGATGCTCCTGTAGCCCCCACCACCCCCCTGATCATCCACCACTGTTTCCATCTTGGTGTCATCTGCAAATAGGCTGGTTTTGCTGCTGATGCCATCTGAGATGTCTGCAATAAATATGTCAGATAGCACTGGGCCCAACAGTGACCCTTGTGGAACACCACTTGTCACAGGCTTAGGGGCTTAGTATTTCCCACATACCACCACCATCTGCTGCCTATCTTTTAGCCAGATCTCCACCACCCCACCAGTTTTGCTTCTGCCCCTGTACCCTGTAGCTTTCTTCCAAGTCTCCCATGCAGTACTGAATTGAGGTCTTATTGAAATCTAGGTGCAGGGCATCCACCGCATGGCCTCCATCAATTTGCCTAGTCGCCCAGTCATAGTATTCCACCAGGTTGGTCTGGCATGACCTGCCCTTGATGAAGCCATGCTGCCTCCCATCCTGCACCCCCTTCACCTCCAATAGTGCTACTAGCCTCTCACTTAGGATTGTCTCCATTAGCTTCCCCACTATAAACATTAGACTTACTGGCATATAGTTCCCTGGTTCATCCTTGGGACCACTCTTGTGGAGTGGAACCACATGAGCCAGACTTCAGTCCTACGGTATGCATTCTGTGTCTAGAGATGAATTAAATAAGTCTGCCAAGGGTCCTGCCAGAACCTCTACCAGCTCCTTCAGCACTCTCGGATGTACTCCATCTGGTCTTGGTGCCTTGTCCACCTTCAATGCCCTTAACCCCTCCAGCACCCTCCCCACTGTGATTTCTCCATCCATCACCTCTTCACCATCTGTTTCTATCCTTCCTCCTACTATGGGTAGCGCCCCTCCTTTTCTTTCATAAAGACTGAACAGAAGTAGTCGTTGAGCACTTCTGCCTTTTCACCGCCCTCTTCCACCCATCCCCCCTCCTTCGTAATTCTTACAATTTGGTCCGTACAGCTTCTTTTCTCCCTGATGTATCTAAAGAAATCTTTCTCCCCTTTTCTTATGCCCTGCACCAGCCTGAGTTCCCTTGCTGCCTTGGCTGCTCTTACCCCCCTGGTCACCTCCTTTGCTTCTTTCAGATATTCCTCCCTATCTTCCTCCCGCCTCAATTTTCTGTACTGCCTGTAAGCTGCCTTTTTCTTCCTCACCCTGTCTAGCAACCCTTTACTTATCTAGCTGGGTTTCTTTCCCCTAGCCTTTTTAGTCTGGGTCCTACAGCAAGTTTCTGTCGTCTTCACTATTCCCTGTCTTATCAGTTCCCACCTTTGTTATGTGTCCATACCTGGTTGAATTTTGTACAGAAACCCCTGTACCACTTCCCTCATCATCTTAAAGTTGGCATTCCTAAAAATCCAGCACCCTTGTGGCAGATGTCCCCTCTCTTTAGCCATCTGTAACTGAAACCATACTGTCTGGTGGTTACTCCCCCCAAGTGGTTCTTCCACCTTCACATCCCTCACCCACTCCCCATTCATCACTACGAGGTCAAGGGTGTTTCTTTGCCTAGTTGGTTCCTTGACCAACTGTTCTAGAAAGCTTTCCTGGAAGTTGTCCAGCGTTACCTGCTCCCTTCTGCTCTTTGTGGTAGGTGTGTTCCACTCGGACCCCGGAAGGTTGAAGTCCCCTACTACCACCACACCCCCATCCCCCCATTCGGTCAATTCTTATGTAACTTTTCTATCTTCTTCAGGGATATCTCAGTCATCAGGTCCCATAGATGGAATGAGTTCCAAGCAGTTACATAAGCACAGGAACAGTCTGGAAGAAAGGCCATCCCTAAATTTAAGACAGGAGGCCCTGCAGCAAGGTCCTGCCAAAACCTGTACAGGCTCTAGAGGTAATGTCCAGACTGTATTGCTTGATGAAGGTATTGACAGTACTCCAGGTGGCAGCCGTGCAAATATCAATGGCTGAGACAACCTGGAAACAGCCCACAGAGTTAGCCATGCCTCTTGTGGAATGAGCCTTCACCACTCCTTACAACTCTTTGCCATGCTTACTGCAACAGAACACAATTCAATTTGCCAACCATTTAGACAAACATTGTTTAGAAACCTGAATGCCCTCTCTTCCAGGGGTGAAAACCAAAAAGCTGCTGTGACTTTCTGTATTTCTTGTTCCAAAGCAGGAAATACTTCAAAGTTCTGTGCACATCTTATGAGTGGAGCAGTGCTTCCCCTGGACTGGCACGCTTAGGAAAATAAACAGATTGGTGAATAGATTATAGTGAACTCAGACACCACCTTAGGTAGAAATTTAGAATTCATGCCAAAGACACCCTGTCTTTGTCAAAAATCTAATAGGGTTCCTCACACCAGAGGGCCTGAAGTTCAGAAATCCTCTGAGCAGAGGCACTAGCAACCAAAAATAATAATTTACAAGAAAGGAAGCATAGCTTGCAAGTCCCGGCTGGCTCAAAGGGAGACAGGGTTAATTTCTCCAATCAATATTTAAATCCCAAGCCGAGACAAGAAAATGAATTGGAAGTTTCAAATGCAGGATGCCCCTCTAGAAGGTTTAGTAACTATCCAGCTGAGCCATGGTGCAGTCACTCACAGGCTTGTGGAAGGCCAAAATGGCTGAAAGATGTACCTTGAGGGAAGAGTACTGGAGACCTGAGTCTGACAGTGATATCTGGTAGGCCAGAATCTGGCTCACTGGACAAGTGAACGGGTCCAGATTATGTTTGCAGCCCAGATGGCAAACCTCATCCACTTCATGGCACAAGTGGATCGAGTGGAGGGCTTCTGAGCAGCCAATAGAACATCCGCCACCCTATGGAAACCCCAAACTGAGTGATGGCTATGTCCTCAGGAGCCAAGCATGCAGATGAAGTGACTTGAGAATGGGGTGCACCATGGACCCCTGAGCCTGTATCAGCAGATTCCTGCAGAGGGGGAGAGGGGCCGGAGGTTCCTCCACCAGCTGCTGCAGTAACAGGAACCATATCTCATGAGGCAAGAATGGAGCTACCAGGATCATACTGGCCCCCTCCAACTGCAGTTTGATTAGCACCCACTGAATTGGAAGAAATGGAGGGAAGGTATAAAGGAGCCTCCTGCTCCAGGAGGGGGACAACGCACCTCACTAAAAAAAACTCCAGGCCCTGGATCTAGTGAGCAGAAACTGGGCAGTTTTACATTGAGTGGAGATGCAAAAAGGTCCAACTCTGGATGCTCCCATCTGTTGTACAGATCTTCTGTGATGGATGAGAGAAGTTCCCACTCGTGCATGCTGGATTGCATCGATATGAGGCTGCCCGCCAAGGTGTTTAGTATTCCTGGGACATGAACCACCAAAAGAGACTGGGGTTTAGCGCCCAGTACCACACTCTCATGGCTTCCCTGCACAGGGGAGATGAATGTGTCCCCCCCGATTGTTGATGTAATACACGACACTGAGGTAGTCAGACTGAATCAACAGCGGACATGGGAGAAGAAGAAGGTTCTGAAAGGCCTGTGGGACATACAGGGCCACCCACATCTGCAGGACATTGATGTGCAGGGAGGCTTTGATCTGGGACCAAGAGCCCTGAGTTTAAAAGGGACCCAGGTGAGCCCCATAGCCCAACCTGGAGGCATCCATCATGAGGATCTACTGCGGGGTGGAAATCTGGAAGGGGACCCCTTACAGCAGGTTAGGGGGTCCATCCACCACTGGAGCACCTTGCAGACTAGGGAGGAGACCAGCACCAACTCATCCAATTCACCCATGTGCTGGTTCCATTGTAGTCAGAGTCCACTGGAGGTTACGCATGTGAAGCCTGGCAACAGAACAGTGGGGATGGCCACAGCCATCAATCCCAACAGCTCAAGTACACTCTTGCAGGGACATAACAGCTCTGGGTGACCTATTGAGCCTGGGCAATAAGGCACTCCACTTGTTTTGAGGCAGGGAGGCCTTTCCCTGCACCGAGTCTAGAACTACCCTCATATATTGCAGCATGGGATTAGGACTGACTTGGGCAAATTGACCATAATTCCCAGGGAGAGAAACAGTTGAAGAGTTCTCTCCAGAGCCCGCAGGAGCTGTTCCATAGAAGGAGCCTTTAGAAGCCAATCATCCAGAGAGAGGGAAAACATACAGTCCCTCCCTCCTGAGAACTGCAGCTACCACTGCCAAACATTTGGTAAAGACCTGCAGTGCAGAGGACAAGCCAAAGTGCAATACTTTGAATTGGTAGTGCTCACCCTGGAAAAGAAACAAGAAGTCTCCTGTGGGGTGTAAACATGAAGAAGTGCAGGTACGCATCCTGCATGTTCAGAGAACACAGCCAGTTGCCATGCTTGAGTAGGAGCAGCAAGCCTGGCAGAGTTATCATTCAAAACATCTTGTACTGGACACACAGATTGAGGTCCTTTAGATCTAAGGTGGGCCTCAGGTCTCCGGTTCTTTTGGGGATCAAGGAAGAACCTTGAGTAGAATCCTGTGTTTCTTTGGTGCCTGGAAACTGGCTCTATGGCCTCTTTGCACAGAAGGAACTGCACCTCCTCCCAGAGAACAGATAGGTGGGCCGGGGGGGGTAGGTGGAGGGCACTGGAGGGGTATCTGGTGGCGACTTTTTGAGCTGCAGAGGGGGCCCCCTTTCTATGATTTGAAGACTCCAGGCATCTGATGTGATGGTTTTCCAATGATTGAGATGGAGGGAGAACCAACTTCTGAACACCAACTCTTGGTCAGTACCAGAAGAGGGAGGGTCTGGCAAGGAGTCAAGCAAAGGTGGATCCAGCCGCTGGGGCTGGTCTATCACTCCTGGAGTGCTTGGCCATGGCTCTGGTGGAGGAGGGGGCAGGCAAGGTGACAGAGGCTCTGAGCTTGCCTTGGGGCTAAGAGGCTGCTCTGGACTTGTTGGACACTTTACAAAAGGGAGGGCACTGTCTGTGCCTAAGCTATATATGTACAGCGAATGGACAGACTTGATAGCCCTGCCATGTGCATGTTACTCATTTATAATGTCTTGCACATCTGGACTGAACAACTTGGAGCCATTAAAAGGACATTCAGTACCTTTTGTTGAACATCAGTGGGAAAACCTGAGACCCTCAGCCAGGAGTGCCTATGAAGGCAAATGCTGGTGGCAGCAGACCTGGCACCAGTATCTGAGATATCACAGAGGGCCTGCAAGAGGTGCTTGCTAATATCCTCAGCATTTTGCAGGCACTTAAGAACGTCTTGCTTTTGGATACAATCATGAAGGGCTTGGGCCATGGCCTTGCCCTTCTTCTAAATGGTATTCTGGTACTCGACCATATGAGAAAGGTAATTCACAATCCTTAGTCCACAAGGGTGGATGATGTACACACTCTCTTGCACCAGCGATCAATCCTATGGGATTCTCTGTCGGGGGGGGGGTTGAGGAGCTAAGGTGCTTGGGCACCTTGAACCTATCATGGGCTGCCTTTACAACCACAAAATCTGTCTCTGGTTGAGCAGCATGAGGAAGACTTTGAGAGGCATGATACAATTTATCAGCCCTACAGGGGCATGGCTGGCGCCATGTCAGGCCTGTGCCAGGCTGCAGCTATGAACATAGGAACATATGAAAATGGCAGCAGAAACAGGCCTCACTGTCTATCAAGTCTACTCAAGTGCACAGCTAGCACCTTATAATGTTGTTGCCCCTCCCTTCCCCCATCCTATTGCCCCTTACCCTTACCCTATCCCAACCCCTATTAAAGCTATCTACCATTTTGCAGGCCACTATCACACCCAGCAAGGAGTTTCCCTTGTCCACTACTCATTCCATGAAAAAAATGTCTCCTCATCTCTCACATATGACAGTGCCAGCAGATTTAGTCCATTAGGTCTATGGCATCTGCTTGAAATGCAGCTTACAGTCCAGACACTACTGCTACCCCCTCCCATTTTTCCTCCCTCCCTCCCTCCAAAGGTACTCTCCCTGAGTTCCACCTCTGTTCACTTACCTCTCTACTTGTACCTTCCCCGTGAACCTATCCCATCCCCTCTAAAAACTTCCCACTGATTCCAGTGAGATCACCTCTTCTGGTAGTGTGTTCCCTGTGCCACCACCCTTTCCATGAAGTAGTGCTGCCTCATTTCTCTCCTGTACGTCCCCCACCCCACCTCACCAGTTTCAGGCTATGTCCCCTCGTGGTCCCTTTCCCTTTCAATCTAAACAAACCCTCAGTACTAACTCTGTTGATGCCCTTCAAGTACTTAAAGATCTCAATCATATCCCCTCTGTCTCTTCTGTCCTCCAGGAAGTACATGTTGAGCTCCCTCAGTCTCTTCTCATAAGGCTTCTTCCCCATTCTGCGGATGATCTTAGATACCCTCCTCTGGACTCTCTCCAGGATCATGACATCCCTCTTTAAGTATGGGTGCCAGAACTGTACACAGTACTCCAAGTGAGGTCTCATCAAAGATTTTTAAAGTGGCAGGTAAACCTCCTCCCTCCCTCCTTGAAGTGATCCCCCTGGCAATGCACTCCATCATTCTGTTTGCTTTAGCCACTGCTTTCCTACACTGTTCTGAGTGATTCATTTTACCTGTGATCACAACCCCCAGATCATTTTCCTCCTCAGAGGTGGATAGCTGCACCCCCCCCATGGGAGCTGTATCTTGGATTCCTAGCCCCTAAATGCAGTATCCTACATTTCCTAGTGCTGAATCCCAACTGCCATGTTTTTGACCACTGTTCCAGTCTTTCCAGATCTTTCTGGAGTATCTCCCTCCTTTCCTCACTGTCCACCACCACTCCTAGTTTGGAGTTGTCGGCAAACAGACTCATTTTACTCATAACTCCCTCTATAATGTTAGCTATGAAAGCATTAAATAGCAGTGGACCCAAAACAGATCCCTGCAGGACCCCACTAGTGACCCTCCTAGGTGTCAGGAGCTCCACCCCTACATACCACCCTCTTCTGTCTGCTACTCAGCTAGTTTCCAATCCACTTAACCAACTTAACCCTCACCCCAAAGTTCCTCTGCTTGCTCAGCAGACTCCCATGTGGCACTGAGTTGAATGCCTTGCTGAAGTCCAGATACAGGACATCAATCGGCTGAAAACCATCTAAAGATCTTGTCACCCAGTCAAGAAATTCAACCAGATTAGTTTGACAAGATCTCCACTGGATGAATCCATGTTGCCAGGCATCCTGAAGGTCATTTACTTCCAGAAAATCCACATGCCTTTCCTTCAAGGTGGTCTCCAGTAATTTCCTCACTATGGATGTAAGGCTGACTGATCTGTAATTATCTGGCTCATCCCTAGGTCTGCTCTTATGGAGGGGCATCTCATGTGCCATCCTCTAGTCCAGTGGTACATATTCCAGTTGGAGGGAGGTACTGAATAACTCCATCAGAGGTACTGCAAGGACCTCCACCAGCTCCTTCATGGCTCTAGGGTGGATCCCATCCAGTCCTGGTGCCTTGTCTGTCCTCAAGGCCATAATATCCTCCTATACTCTCTTCACCGGGATTTCTCCATCTGCCAGTTTATCCCTATCCCCCCTTTCCATACCACCTCCCCCCACAGAATTGGGCCTTCCTTTTCCCTTGTAAAGACTGATGAGAAGTACTCGTTAAGCACCTCTGCCTGATCAGCCCCCTCCTCAGCCCACCCACCTTTCTTCTTTATCCTGGTGATCTGGCCCCTACACTTCCTCCTTTCTCTAATGTATTTAAAAAAACAAATCTTTCTCTCCCTTCTTGATCCCCAGTACCAGCCTTAGCTTTTTGGATGGCTTGGCTGTTCCTTAGTGTAGGAAAGACAGGAGGAATGACTCTAGGAAGAGACTCTGGAATTTCTAGGAAATTCACCAGATCTCACCTAGTGACATCTTCCTCCTCGGTATGAAAGCCCATGGCTGAGGACAGCTGCTTCATAACATTGAAGTAGGGTCGTCTGGAGGAAACCTAGGAGTATATTTGACAGAATCCTTGCTCACTGAAGAAGCTGTGGATCTGTCAGAGGATACAGGCTCTTCTTCTTCCTCATCTTCATCTGGTAGGATAAGATCAGGATGACACTCTTCCTTGACGTTGACCTGTTTTAATTCTAGGTCTAATGACCGAGGTACCCATGACAGCCCATGGGGAGCAGCTCATGGAGGCCTAAGTGGTGTCGACGATGGTGACATTGACAGCACAGGTGATGTAGGCCTATACTAACCTAACTGGTGGACCAAAACCATAGTGAATTTGGTCAAAATGTCATTAAAGTCTATGACAGTGCATTGCTGCATAGATGGGGGGGCTGACAGAACAGGAAATGATGACCCACCAGATGGGCCCTGAGAGCATGAAGATCCCACAGCTTGAGGATCTGGAGAACCATCTGGCCTCGATGGGAGGGCCATCAAAAAGGGCCCCATCATTGATGAAGAGGGGGCTGACAACCAGGAGGTCAACGGCCGGCTGCCTAGCACATCAGGCGGAGGTGCTGTTAGTAGGCATAGAGACCTGGACATCAGGCTTAGGTGTTGGTGCAGCTACAGCCGATGGAGTACCCACTTATGATGATGAAGAGACCATCGGGGAGCAGGACCACCTCCAGAGGGCGTGGTCCCGATCTCGGTCCTTTTTATGATTTTTCCCTGAGGACTTGTTTCACACATTAGTGGCCTGGGAGTTCAACGACCCTGCCAGCGACTTGGAAGGAGGGACCCAAGAGGACCCCTGCCAAGAACTGTCTACTTGTTTTTCTGTGAGGAATTTTTTAAGAGCCTTTTTGCATCACCTGAGGATGGTTTCATTAAACTTCTGGCAGAGCTCACAGTCTGAGACGTTTTGGTCAGGCACAAGACAGCAGACAAAGGGTCAGTGTTCTTCTGAAGAGGCAATCTTCTTTCTGCAGTGGCAGTGATGGAAGAGAGAAGTTGAAGGATTAGCTCTTGACATAAACAAGTGTTGCCCCTCTCTGGTACCATCCCAGAGAGGGCCACTACACCTGTCTTGCTGGCCAGACCAAGGTTAAGGGGTCTGGGTTTCCATAGCTGTAACACGGGGGACCTTTCCCAAAAATACAAATAAAAGGGTGGTGCCTCCACCCAGAGTACATATTTAGTGGGTCTGCTGTATGTCAGTACAAACCCCTGGAATATCGTACCCACCTCCCCAGTACAGTTACCCCAGCCATGGACTTACCAGACTTGAACATCCTCCATCCAACATTTCAGTTTCCATTTCAGCTAATAACATGCTCACTAAAATCAGGCTCTTGAGTCAGACCTTTGCAAATCAGTGACAACACAATTTGTTAACATGGAGAGGGTTAGGATGGGGTAAGTAGAATAGAGTTTAGGCAAGCATTTTTATTTTCATTTTGAAGATTTGCATTTCCCAAATAATCACTTTCCCCTTTTATATTCAAACCCACATTGTAATGATTGCAGCCACCAGTATCTTTCTATCTATCTAGCTAACTGCTGCAGGTAAACCCAGTACCCAGACCCACAGGTCACAGTCCAGATTGAAGCCCCGGATTCTGTCCCTGGGTACCCAGATGTCAGTTGCAGGCCTGAGGTGCAGCTGGTCGGCCTGCAGTGGTGAGCTTGAAAAATTTAAGTTAACTTTTTACATTTGGCCTTGATCACTTTCCTGGCTTCCTATGCCAAAGGGCACATCTAAGCTATATTCAGTTCCCAGAATGTGCAGGGCAATTCCTGCTGTTACTCACTGTTCTGCAGGATCAGTCCTTGGGCTGCACAGATGACTGAGGTACTGGGAATAATGGAACCAGCACTTGCAAAACCAGGCTCGATGTTTGAAACCGTGGAAGGGAAACAGAGGCTGCCACTTGGATCTTCGGGCATGATTGAAGGTCTGACAGCTTGTCCCCTTTGGCCTATTATGGGCCTGTTGCAGAGCACTGGGCAGAGCCCACCAACCACAGGGGACAGAGACCTGGGAGTGGCCCCATGGCCCAGCTCCCTTACAGGTCAGAGCACCCTAGCACTCAGGTACAAGACCCGTGGCTTCTGACAACCAGCAGACCCCACATGATGGAGGTTAGCGAGTTCCCCACCTGGCCCTGGAATTAAGATGACAACCTTAGATCATCTTGCACTTTTCTTTCAGTTTCTTGCTATGGTGTGTAGTCAGGCAGTCTCTGTTACCTTCTCTGTATCCCAGACTCTAGGGAGTGCAGAGTCTGAGATTTCAGGGTTACCTCAACTGTCTCTTTTTGTGCTGTAACTCAGGTGCAGACAGCAGATATCTGACCCTGAAAGGCAACTGTCCATCCTTCTGCTTTCACAGTCTCACAGCTTTAACACGGCAGTCACTTTGGTTCTCTGGCTCACACACAATTCCAGAACTCTGCCTCAGAAAACAATGCAGAAGTCTCTTTTCTCACCATGCAGGTACAGTACTTCTTCAGTAGAGACTCTCTCTTTAACTTATTGACCAGTATCAGTCCATTTTCCATAAACAGGCTTGCCCAGACGACAACCAGTCCTTGGACCTTGTCTTTCCCATTTTCTGCAGACGCTTTCTCTTTTCCAGGGTTAGACAGTATCTTTTAATTTCTCACAATCCCCATTTCACCTTTCTCTTTTCCAGTGACTCACTGTTAAGGTGCAGACAAAAGTACCCATCTTTTTCCAGGCACAGATGCAACCTTTGTTATTTTTTGTAGGCTCAAGACACAACCTTCTCGTCGTCTCACCACTGTGTGCATCTCCTTTCCACCGCAGACGTCTCTAGCAACCTGTAGCTTTCCCTCTCTGCAAAGCTGCTCACTCAATGTCTCTTCTCTGCAATCCATTCCAAATGGGGGAAGGCATGATCAGCCCTGAGGGACAGATTGCTGGACGCTCCCAGACAAGGCCTTCTGCCAGCATTTCAGCCCCATTCTCTCACAGGGGCAGGAGCCCCCTCCCTCTAGAGGAACTCCCATCAGACTGACTCAAAATCTCAAAGTCCTGTACTTTTGGGAGCTTTTTGGCAGCTCTCCATTAGCTGGAGCCACTGTCCTTTAGGAAAATTAATATGTATGAGGCTCCCTCGACACCTCATTGGTGGCACAAAACAGCACCAGAGTAATCCCTGGAAACTTTCCCCAAGAATCTGTTCACAAGTCCCAGAATCCACCTGGATAATCCTGGCACTGTGGTTGTTGGCTGGTATCACATGCCTGCCAATTATGGCTACAAGGGTAAAAAGTGTCCACACAGTTTAAACAGTGTCCCAAATTTTAAATGTCCTTGCAGCCAAACCCTTTACTTTTCGTTTTTTGTTTCCACAGCATTTGGTAGCCACCCCTGTGCCCTAGCAAGTGACTGCACCATTTTGTATTATCATTCAGCCCTCTTTCAGTCACTGCTGTTCCTGTTTGTCACCTCCACTAGGCAGCCACACACATAGTCCCCTTACATTTTCTATAAATTCCCCCTCCAAACGGCCCCTGCAGCCAACACATACATATTTGTTTATTTAATTCCCCACAGATTGGTAGGTATCCCTTCTCTCCTCATTCCCTCAGTCACATTTATCATTTTATTTCATTTCCCTGCCTGTCGCTACCACTAATACCTTTTTCTCCAGCTCTAGATAGGCTTTCGGCCCATTAATATTTATGAGCCACTTCATGAGTATGCACGAGGTGGCTCCCTGTTCTGGAGCACGATTGGTGCTCTCAAAAACTTCCCTAATGCTTCTCTTGTCATTTCTCTGGTGCTGCTTGTGTCTCTGATCCCCCTTTTCTCCACCCAGGGACCCGGACCACTGGAGAGACAGACTAAGGGATGCCAAATGGCCGATCAAGAACTGCAGCTTGCACATGTGCTGAGCTCCTTCCAGCACCAAAGTGTCAAACTGGGCAGCGGCTCTACAAACTACCTCTCTGGCCCCACTTTCAAAGAAAACTATGTGGGGGCCAGTGGGAGACCAGGACACTGAAGTGATAAGTCAGGGACAACAAGGGATCGAATAATGGGGCATGGCCAGGACTGTGGAAAAAAGAAATGGGGTTGGAACAAAACCCACAGGGAAATGGGAGCTCCAAAGGGGCAGTCAGGTAAGCCCCTGGAAAAGGAGGGTTACACTCCCCTTCCCCTTAAATGCATGACATCCCTGCCAAGCCCAAACCATAACCTGATTCCTTTCATAAACAGTAATCACCCTTTTTCACGTATCCTCTTGTCATCACATTTTAACATCCTACTTTATACATAAGGGATATACAATGGAGAGCTGTCAGATAAATGATTTATAATAACTGGTCAGCAATTTCTCTCAATGTACTGACCAGGCTGATATTTTCCATAACAACCGGCTGCTTGTTCTGACATTCATGAGCCATGCCAGTCAAACTATGCTGCTGCCTCATTGGCCAACATTTTGTATGTGGGGGAGCTAAACAGTCTCACAAACTACTGGAGAAAAATTGCTGTCCAGTTATTATAAAAAACAAAAGATGAGGAGGGTGTTTCATATGAGAATTTAATGCACACCCAAGTTGTGGGATGCTTTGATAAGCCTCTTGGGCTTCGGCCTCGGGGTTTATGTAGCATCCCACAACTCGGGTGTGCATTTAAAATCTCATATCAAACCCTTCCCCATCCATTATTCTCTATGTCAACACAAGTGCTGTTTGACCTCGGGTAACCTCATGAGTGGCATATGCCACTAGTGAGGTGTCCAAGGTCAAACAGCACAAGTTTAGATAAATCATTTATCTGACAGCTCACCATTGTATATTTCATTTATGCAATAGGGATGCTTTCTGTCAGTGCAGTGACATTTGCTTTTGATTGCTTATCTTTTTTTGGACATGTTTGTCAACAAAGTGAACAAAAAATTGTATTTTCTGCTCTTTTTTGCTAATTATAAAAAACTATAAGGTATCTATAAATGAAACACCAGTCATTTTGTAGATAATTTTGTGCTGAACTACTTTCATGCTCCTAGTACCATGCTATCTTTTTTCATTTTAAAGTTATTCACATTTGAATATGGGTAATACTGCTACTGAGGCCAAACATTCTAAATGAGTTCCGGAGTGATTGTGACATAGCTACTATATGGATACATTTTATTAATTCAATGTCTGTGAAGATAAATGGATTTATTCAATGAGTTTTGAGCCCACTCCTATTGCATAAACATAATTACCTATTCTAAACAGCAGTAAATTACATCCTATTCCAGACAATCTCCATCTGTTCCTGCAATTACACAAATTCCCCATGCCTCAGAGCTGTAAATGGTGTTAACCCTATCCGGGGACACTTGGCATAAAAAATTTCCAGGTGGCACAAATCTTAAGTGCAGTTTCTACCTTTGACCACTAGGGGGTGTGCTCCCTTAAATCTTCCTTGACCTGCAATGAAGTCAGCTCAAGACAGTTTTGGCACCAAAATCACTTCTCCAGCTCTTTCTGTGGTGTTTCCACCATTTTACCATCTTCAAGGATACCCAACATTTTAATGAGCTGGGGGGCATGCTGGGTGTGACTAGCACAAGAGATCCCAGCAGTGCCTCCATTCTTGTCACTCCTCTTTGGCACCATTCTAGAGAGGGCCACTACCCAACCTTCCTGGCCAGACCAAGGTTAAGGGGCCTGGGTTCCCATAGCTGTTACACGGGGGTACTTTCCCAAGAATACAAATGAAAAGGTGGTGCCTCCACACAGAGTACATATTTAGTGGGTGTGCTCTATGTCAGTACAATCCCCTGGGATGTCGAACCAACCCACCTCCCCAGTACAGTTACCCCAGCCATGGACTTACCAGATCTGAACATCCCCCATCCAACATTTCAGTTTCCATTTCAGCTAATAACACGCTCACTAAAATCAGGCTCTTCAGTCAGACCTTTACAAATCAGTAACAACACAATTTATTTACATGGGGAGGGTAAGGATGGGGTAAGTAGAATAGAGTTTAGGCAAGCATTTTAATTTTCATTTTGAAGATTTGCATTTCCCAAATAATCACTTTCCCCTTTTATATTCAAACCCACATTGTAATGATTGCAGCCACCAGTATCTTTCTATCTATCTAGCTAACTGCTGCAGGTAAACCCAATGCCCCGACCCACAGGTCCCAGTCCAGAATGAAGCCCCGGATTCTGTCACTGGGTACCCAGATGTCAGTTGCAGGTCTGAGGTGCAGCTGGTCGGCCTGCAGTGGTGCGCTTGAAGAATTAAAATTAACTTTTTACATTTGGCTTTGATCTCTTTCCTGGCTTCCTATGCCAGAGGGCACATCTAAGCTATATTCAAGTCTTTATTTATTATTATTTATTTAACCAGGTGTTCATTGTTGAGCAGAAGCTCATTTGCAAGATGGACCTGGGTGGAGCATGAACAATTGTATATACAGGTCAACACAGGTATTTACAAGGCAATACAGATAATACTCTTTACAGAGAGGAAGAAAAAGAAGTTCATATGTACATAGAATTATACAGATATTGTACAGATTACATGGTATTTACATACATAGAAGTGTCTATAGGAAGATAAAGCAGGTTATCTAAGGTTGCAGGAGGAAGTAATGGAAGAAAAAATGAAAATAAAAATATACCAGGTAGAGGTGAAGGTAGGGGAAGAGGGAGGAAGTAGGGAGAAAGGCTAGGAGGCACGGTGCACAGAAGGAGTTGGTAAAGCTGGATGTGGAAGTTGGATGGAGAAAAGGGTATATGTGAGCCAGGTTGAATGCTGTAAATGCAGGGGCATGGTAGGATGTCACAACCCAGGGTAGTGAGCTCCTATCCGAGGTTGGGAAAAGGAAGAATAAGGGGATGGGCCAGGCCTAGTGTTGATAAGACAGGGGATAAGAGAGAGAACAATTAGGCTGGTGAGGAGCAAGCTGGGGGTCAGTACTTAAAATGGGTCTAGGCTTGGCTATATACCAGTGCAGACACGGTACTGGGTCTGAGTGGGTGAAACAGTTACATACTTCTCTGATTATGCGGAAATAAAGCATCTTGAAAGCATTTATACCGATTAGAGTGTAATTTTGAGGGTTTTGTAGATCGTTTCCATAAGGTAGGTAGCACGAAGCTTATGGCTGCCCTGTCGAAGCGGGATTTTGTTTTGGGTACTTTAAGTGTAATAGCTGAGTAACTTCTTAACGCGTATTTCCCAATTATACTCAGGGGAAGACAGCAGGAGATATAGTAAGGCAGCTTATTAGAGATGGCTGTATAGGTCCAGAGAGCGGCATTTCTGTGGCGCCTGAACTTTAGTGATTGAACTGAAATTCAGTTCCCAGAATGTGAGGGGCAATTCCTGCTGTTACTCACTGTTCTGCAGGATCAGTCCTTGGGCTGCACAGATGACTGAGGTCCTGGGAATGATGGAACCAGCACTTGCAAAGCCAGGCTCGATGTTTGAAACAGTGGAAGGGAAACAGAGGCTGCCACTTGGATCTTCAGGCTTCATTGAAGGTCTGACAGCTTGTCCCCTTTGGCCTATTATGGGCCTGTCACAGAGCACTGGGCAGAGCCCACCAACCACAGGGGACAGAGACCTGGGAGTGGACCCATGGCCCAGCTACCTTACAGGTCAGAGCACCCTAGCACTCAGGTACAAGACCTGTGGCCTCTGGCAACCAGCAGACCCCACATGATGGAGGTTAGCGAGTTCCCCACCTGGCCCTGGTATTAAGATGACAACCTTACATCATCTTGCGCTTTTCTTTCAGTTTCTTGCTACGGTGTGTAGTCAGGCAGTCTCTGTTACCTTCTCTGTATCCCAGACTCCAGGGAGTGGAGAATCTGAGATTTCAGGGTTACCTCAACTGTCTCTTTTTGTGCTGTATCTCAGGTGCAGACAGCAGATACCCGACCCTGAAAGGCACCTGTCCATCCTTCTGCTTTCACAGTCTCTCAGATTTAACATAGCAGTCACTTTGGTGCTTTGGCTCACACACAATTCTAGAACTCTGTCTCAGAAAACAGTCCAGAAGTCTCTTTTCTTACCATGCAGGTACAGAATTTCTTCAGGAGAGACTCTCTCTTAAACATCTTGATCAGTATCAGTCCATTTTCCATAAACAGGCTTGCCCAGACAACAACCAGTCCTTGGACCTTGTCTTTCCCTTTTTCTGCAGACGCTTTCTCTTTTCCAGGTTTAGACAGTACCTTTTAATTTCTCACAATTCCCATTTCACCTTTCTCTTTTCCAGTGACTCACTGTTGAGGTGCAGACAAAAGTACCCATCTTTTTCCTGGCTCAGATGCAACCTTTGTCCTTTTTCCAGGCTCAAGACACAACCGTCTTGTCATCTCACCTCATTGTGCATCTCCTTGCCACAGCAGACGTCTTTAGGAACCTGCAGCTTTCCCTATCTGCAAAGCTGCTCACTCAATGTCTCTTCTCTGCAATCCATTCCAAATGGGGGAAGGCATAATCAGCCCTGAGGGACAGATTACTGGACGCTCCCAGACAATGCCCTCTTCCAGCATTGCAGCCCCTTTCTCTCACAGGGGCAGGAGCCCCCTCCATCTGGGGTCCTTCCATCAGACTGACTCAAAATCTCAAAGTCCTGTACTTTTGGGAGCTTTTTGGCAGCTCCCCATTGGCTGGAGCTGCTGTCCTCTAGAAAAATTAATATGTATGAGGCTCCCTCGACACCTCATTGGTGGCACAAAACAGCACCAGAATAATCCCTGGAAACTTTCCCTAAGAATCTGTTCACAAGCCCCAGAATCCTCCTGGATAATCCTGGCACTGTGGTTGTTGGCAGGTATCACATGCCTGCCAATCATGGCTACAGGGTAAAAAGTGTCCACACAGTTTAAACAGTATCACAGATTTTAAATGTCCTTGCAGCCAAACCCTTTACTTTTCGTTTTTTGTTTCCACAGCATTTGGTAGCCACCCCTGTGCCTAGCAAGTGACTGCACCATTTTGTATTATCATTCAGCCCTCTTTCAGTCACTGCTGTTCCTGTTTGTCACCTCCACTAGGCAGCCACACACATAGTCCCCTTACATTTTCTATAAATTCCCCCTCCAAACGGCCTCTGCAGCCAACACATACATATTTGTTTACTTAATTCCCCACGGATTGGTAGGTATCCCTTCTCTCCTCATTCCCTCAGTCACATTTATCATTTTATTTCATTTCCCTGCCTGTCGCTACCACTAATAACTTTTTCTCCAGCTCTAGATAGGCTTTCGGCTCATTAATATTTATGAGCTGCCTCATGAATATGCACATGGTGGCTCCCTGTTCTGGAGCACGGTGCTCTCAAAAACTTTTCTAATGCTTCTCTTGTCATTTCTCTGGTGCTGCTTGTGTCTCTGATTCCCTTTTTGCTCCACCCAGGGACCCGGACCACTGGAGAGACAGACTAAGGGTCGCCGAATGGCCGATTGAGAACTGCACCTTGCACATGTGCGGAGCTCCTCCCAGCACCAAAGTGTCAAACTGGGCAGCAGCTCCACAAACTAGCTCTCTGGTCCTGCTTTCAAAGAAAACTATGTGGGGGCCAGTGGAAGACCAGGACACTGAAGGGACAATTCAGGAACAACAAGGGACCAATAATGGGGCATGGCCAGGACTGGGAAAAAAAATGGGGTGGAACAAAACCCCCAGGGAAATGGGAGCTCCAAAGGGGCAGTCAGGTAAGCCCCTGGAACAGGGGAGTTACACTCCCCCTCACCTTAAATGCTTGACGTCCCTGCCAAGCCCAAACCATAACCTGACTCCTTTCATAAACAATAATCACCCTTTTTCACTTATCCCCTTGTCATCACATTTTAACATCCTACTCTATACATAAGGGATATACAATGGAGAGCTGTCAGATAAATGATTTATCTACACAAGTGCTGTTTGACCTCGGATAACCTCATGAGTGGCATATGCCACGAGTAGTGTCCAATCAAAACAGCAAAAATCGTCATTATCTGACAACTCACCATTGTATATTTCATTTATGCAATAGGGATGCTTTCTGTCAGTGCAGTGACATTTGCTTTTGATTGCTTATCTTTTTTTGCACATTTGTCAACAAAGTGAACAAAACATTGCATTTTCTGCTCTTTTTTGCTAATTATAAAATAACTATAAGGTATCTATAAATGAAACACCAGTCATTTTGTAGATCATTTTGTGCTGTAACAACTTCCATGCTCCTAGTACCATGCTATCTTTTTAGTTTTAAAGTTATTCACATTTGAATATGGAGGTAATACTGATACTGAGGCCAAACATTCGAAATGAGTTCCGGAGTGATTATAACATAGCTACTATATGGATAATTAAGCAATATACCATGACAGGGAGAGGGTATATTGGTGGATTTACCATGCCTGGTGTGGTTTGGTCAAGAGGCGCAGTCGAGTGACTTAACCATACCAGAAGTGGCAAATCCACCCATATACCCAATCCCTGTCATGGTATATTGCTATTATACAATGTTCAACTTGTTTTTCTTGTTTTTATAGTGTTATAAAACTTTTAAAGTGGGTATACTAGAGGATTTATCACAGTCATGTGATGTGTTTTGACCAATGAGGTTACAGGATTTTCATACCCATTGTATAATTTTTATTAATTCAATGTCTGTGAAGATAAATGGATTTATTCAATGAGTTTTGAGCCCACTCCTATTGCATAAACATAATTACCTATTCTAAACAGCAGTACATCACATTCTATTCCAGACAATCTCCATCTGTTCCTGCAATTACACAAATCCCTCATGCCTCAGAGCTGTAAATGATATTAACCCTATCCGAGGACACTTGGCATAAACATTTTCCAGGTGGTCTCTGTTACCTTCCCTGTATCCCAGATTCCAGGGAGTGGAGAGTAAGAATCCAGGGTAACTTCAACAGTCTCTTTTCTTGCTCCATCTCAGGAGCAGACAGTAGATTCCCAACTGCGAAAGGCACCTTCCATCCTTCTGCTTTCACAGTCTCTCAGCTTTGACACAGCAGTCACTTTGATGCTCTGGCTCACATACAGTTCCAGAACTCTGTCTCAGAAAACAGTTCAAAAGTCTCTTTTCTCACCGTGCAGGTACAAAACATCTTCAGGAGAGACTGTCTAACTTCTCGACCTGTATTAATTAATTTGCCATAAACCGGCGTGCCCAGCTCACAACCAGTCCTTGGACCTTGTCTTTCCTTTTTCTGCAAACCCTTTGTCTTTTCCAGAATTGGACAGAACCTTTTACTTTATCACAATTCCCATTTCACCTTTCTCTTTTCCAGTGACTCACCATTGAGGTGCAGATGAAAGTACTCATCTTTTTCCCAGCTCAGATGCAACCTTTGTCCTTTTTCTAAGCTCAGGACACAGCCCTTGTCTTTTTTCCAGGCTTAAGACACTACCTTCTCTTCATCTCACTGCTGTGGTGCATCTCTCTGCCACAGCAGACTTCTCTAGGAACCTGCAGCTTTCCATCTCTTTCAACAAAGAGGCTCACTCAATATCTCTTCTCTGTAATCCATTCCAGATGTGGGAAGGCATAACCAGCCCTGAGTGACAGATTGCTGGCAGCCCCCAGGCAAGGCCCTCTCCTAGCCTTGCAGACC
The DNA here is from genome assembly GCA_016271365.2 of Neoceratodus forsteri. Lineage (NCBI taxonomy): Eukaryota > Metazoa > Chordata > Ceratodontiformes > Ceratodontidae > Neoceratodus > Neoceratodus forsteri. The sequence goes on along the minus strand of CM057458.1, from coordinate 995,564,276 downwards.
CATTATGTCACAGGGGCAGAAGCCCCCCCCCCCCGGAGGGGCTTCCACCAGACTGACTCAAAATCTCAAAGTCCTGTACTTTTGGGAGCATTTTGGCAGCTCCCCATTGGCTGGAGCCACTGTCCTTTAGAAAAATTAATATATATGAGGCTCCCTTGATGCCTCATTAGTGGCACAAAACAGCGCCAGAATAATCCCCAGTATTCTTCCCCAAGAGTCTGTTCACAAGCCCCAGAATCCTCCTGGATAATCATGGCACTGTGGTTGGTTGGCTGCCAAGCATGGCTGCAGGGTAAACAGTGTCCACACAGTCTAAACAGTGTCTTAAATTTTAAATGTCCTTGTAGCCAAACCCTTTACTTTTAGTGTTTTTGTTTCCCCAGCATTTGGTAGCCATCTCTGTGCCCTAGCAAGTGACTGCACCATTTTTTAGTTTCATTCAGTCCTCTTTCAGTCGCTGGTATCATTTGTCACTACCCCTAGACAGCCACACACATATTCCTCTTACATTTCATTTAAATTTCCCCTTCAAATGGCCTCTGCAGCCAACACATACATATTTGTTTATTTAATTCCCCATAGACTGGTAGGTAACCCTTCTCTCCTCATTCCCTTTGTCACATTTATTATTTTATTTAGTGTCCCTGCCTGTCTAGCACTAATACCTTTCTCTCCAGTGCTAGACAGGATTTTGGCTCATTAATATTTATGACCCTCCACTTTAATATGCATGAGGTGCTCCCTGTTCTCAAGCATGATTGGCACTCTCATAAACATCCCTACTGCTTCTCCTGTCATCTCTCTTGTGCTACTTGCATCTCCAGTCCCCTTTTTGCTCCACCCACAGACTGGCACCACCAGAGACAGATCAAACAGCCATCGAACAAGAATCAAAAATGCTCTCTGATGTACCAATCTCCACCTAGCATCGAAGTGCCAAACTGGGTGTCGGCTCCACAAATTAGCTCCTCTAGCCCTGCTTTCAAAGAAAACTATTTGGGGGTCAATGGTAGACCAGGACACTGAAGGGACCATTTGAGGACAACAAGGAACCAATAATGGAGTACGGCTAGGATGGGGAAAAAAGAAATGGGGGGTAGAACAAAACCCCCAGGTAGTGACAAATGGAAGCCCCAAAGGGGCAGTCAGGTATGCCCCTGGGGAAAGGGGGTTATAAGAGGAAGAAGAATCTCTTTAGAATAAGAGATTCTAAAAAATTAAGCATAGAATAGCTGTAGGCAAAAAATGACTTGAAACTGCATTGAGCTTCTGCAGAGACCCATGCAACTGAGTCGGTGGCAGGAAAGAACTGAGGAGGGAGTGAGGCCACTCACACCTTTATAGGGTTTGTGACATCAACAGATGATGCCAGCATGGGTAGCCCCAGGTGTACTGCTCAAAATCTTCCGTGTGGATCCTGTTTCACCAATGGTGAAGTTCCATACCCCCAAATGAGATCATATTTTATGTATGTCCATGTACTCTCTTTAAGGAAGATCAGGAGAAAGGCCAAGGATCTGTTTTGCCCTGCATGTATCATGCCTCCTGAGACAGATATACCTGGCTAGATATAAAGACTGTAATAAGATAAGAATTAAAGTGCTCATTATGTAATCTATGCTGTATACACTGTGACCCTAAACAAGGAATAATGCTAATGAGAACTTAATGTTGTTAAGCAAACTGTTTAGAATGGAAATGTAAAAGAAAGACATCCCAGACCTGTACTCTACCCACAGCGAAGTACCTTCAGATGAAAAGAATACAGCTGTGTTACCTGCTGATGTACCATGTCTGTCAGTACCTATGATTCATCCTGCATGTATCATATACCAGTTTTTTCCTTTGCAGTCTCAATACAAAGATTGACTGCAAAAAGGAATGGCTGAAAGCCCTGGACATATACGTACTGGAGGCCAGATGGGAGAGGAGGGGCATGGTCTCAATTCATTAGTATACTGGAGGGTATGTGAGCAAAAATGCCAATTTTCACAAATGTCCAGGGTTGGAAATAACAGGTAAATGGTCACAGGCATGAGGAATACATACTACAGAGTATTTACAGTGTTAGAAGCACAAGAACAAGGTCATAAGTATACATACTATAAACATTGTATTTACAGTGTTGTAGGCTGGGGAATACATAATATATACATTGTATTTACAGTGGCAGAAGCACAAGAACAAGGTTGTAAGAATATATAATATAAACATTGTATTTACAGTGTAAAACCCCCAAACCAAGGGATGCTTTATGCATATATAATATTTAAAAGTAGTAGTGGCATGCATGGGGAAGATAAAAGGCAGTAGGAAAAAAGCAGTGTTAGAAGATGGGCGGGGTAGTTTGAGGCTGTAGGAAGATACACTCTCTGGGTAGGAAGATGGTAATACCGTGAAGTAGAGTAACTTCATAGTCAAGGTGTTACCCAGAGGGGAATGATAGGGAACCAGTTAGTCAGGCAATATGTGACAAGGGGGATGGGCTCTGTGAGGGCCTAAGGTTGAGGTGATTAGGGGTGTGGTTAAGTGCAGGTAATGTGTTGTAGTGAACCACTAGATTTAGTGAGTGGGCAGAGAGGGAGGGTATATCAGAGCAGTGGCAGGTGGACAATACAAGGAGGTGCTCTTTGAAGGAGGTGTTAAAGGAGTTAATGGATCCACAGGCCTGGATCTCTGGGGGCAGTTTGTTGTAGAGCTTCGTACCCTTGAAGGTGATGGAGTTCTGGGCAAGACTGATCCTGTAGAAAGGGATGGCAAAGACCTGACTGGAAGCATCTCTGGTTGATCACCTTGGGGCTACAAGTGGGAGAAGGGAGTAAAGACTAGGTGGGAGAATACTGAGATATCTTTTGTGGAGGAAGGAGAGCATTTTTTTGATGAAATCTCCCTTCTAGAGTGAGCCAGTTGAGGGAAGAAGTAAAGAGTGCAGTGGTGGGTTCTCCATGGGAGACCGGTGACAAAGCGAGCTATGCTGTTGTAGGCGACCCTGAGTTTGGAGTAGAGGAGGGATGAGGTAGGAGGAGAGAAGACAATGGATCCATAGTCTAAGAGAGGCAGGAGAAGGGAGCTAGCCAGGCAAAGTCTGGAACCGGGGCTAAGGTACTTTCTAATCCTATATAGGAGACCGAGCCTGACATGGACCTTTTTGATAAGGTTGCTAATGTGGAGGTTGAAGGAGAGGTGAGGGTCAAGGTGGATGCCCAGGTATTTGAACTCAAGGACTTGTTCAATGGGATAGCCAGAGTTGTTGGAAAATTTAAGGCTGGTGACAGGGGCTTTCCTTGGGCTGGAGAAGATCGTGAACTTTGTCTTCTTGGCATTGAGGACCAGGCTGTACTCTGAGAACCAGTGAGTGGCAGATAAAGGGGAGGTTGTTAATGAAGAGTGAGAAGAGAAGAGGGCCTAGGATCAATCCGTGGGGGACACCATACTGAATCAGACATTCGGAGGAGAGATGGCCATCAACTGATATCTTGTAGGATCTCCCAGAGAGGTACCTACCAACCCATTTGATGGGAGTGTCAGACAGGCATAGGCCTTTGAGAATGTTTAGGAGAAAGGTGTGATCCACAAGGTCGAACACCTTGGTCAGGTCCACAAAAATGGAGCCTGTATGCTGGCTTTTGTAATTGGCTTTGAGGATGTCACTGGTGACCCTGACAAGGGTTGTTTCGGTGCTGTGCCCAGATCTGAACCCATGCTGTGCGCTCAAGAGGAGGTTGTTGGATTCAAGGTATTCTGTGAGTTGAGTATGCATCACTTTTTCAATAATTTGTGAGAGGAGCGAGGAGGGATATAAGACGGTAGATACTGACTTCATTTCTGGACCCGTATTTGAATAAGGTATATGGAACAATGGAAGAGATGTTTAAGTTCCTAAGGGGTACAAATTGGGTAAACTGTGAGGACCTGTTTGTTAGAAATAGAGATGCAGTCTTGAGAGGCATGATTGGTGATTGATGGAAGTAAATTCAAGAAGGATGTGAGGAAGTTGTTCATCACGGAAAGGGTGGTGGAGCCTTGGAACAGATTGCCAGTGGAGGTCATGGGGCGAGGACCGTTAATGGATTCAAACATGGGTTGGACACGTCCAAAAGACACACAGCCCCCCCTTAGGGGAACCAGGGTTGGGGAGAAGGCAGAAGGGGGTTAGAGGTGAATAACTCACCATGGCACTAGGTCATGGGAGGGTAAGGTAGTAATAAATATGGGCAGCCTTAATGGGCCATTGGTCTCTTTCTGCCATCAGATTCTATGTTTCTATAAAGCTCCTCCCAAATCTGGATGGGAGGGGTACACTGTACTGCTCTAAGTCCTGTTGCCAACTCCTGCTCCACCATGAGATTACAATCAAAATGAATAATTTTTTGACTTACCAGACATGGTTTACAGTGCCACCCATAAATCTAACTCTGTGAGACAGGAGCACCCCTCATTCCACTCTTTCTGCCTCTTCCCACTCAGGTCTCCAAACTGCCCTCACCACTACTCCCTTTATACCTGCTTTTCCTTTCATTTCCTTGAGGGTTGATGCCACTCTTATTTTGTCTCCATCTTCTCAAAATTGTGGCTTAACTACTTGCTTTTCTATCTATCCTCCTGTCTCTCTCTTCTTCTCCCTTCTTCCCACTTGCTCCGATCAGCTGCCTCTGTCTCCTCTTTTCTCTTCCTAAGTAAAACACATCAACTGGGCAAGCAGCCTTCTCTTACTAACTCTAGAGTAACCTTCCACCTGACATCTGTTCCTCCTCCTCCCATCATTTTCCAATCTCACATTCATAAGTTTTCCTCTCACACTTACTTCTGTTCCTATTACCTTCTCTTTCTCTTTTCTTTATCACTGGTCTCCTTCTACCACCAAATTCTATATTCCTATAAAGCTCATCCCAAACCTGGATGGGAGGGATACACTTGCCCCTTGCTGGAAGGGAGCGGCTGCTTGCCCCTTGCTTACTTCTTTATCACTCCCGTTGCTCACAACTTTATCACTGCGGGACAAACTATGAGCCACAGCTAGACAAACCAAAGCACTTGCAGATTGGACAGCCTTTAGAATATCTCAAATGCCTGCATGAAATATGTTAGAACCACCAAAGTTACTCATTATGTAGATGCACTTACAGGTGTAAAGTGTAACACATCAGAAATTTGGCAAACTATTAAATCCGTAGAAGGTCACAGAGACCCCCCAACACAGCAATCTCAATTAAAATTAACTGCCAAGGTGCTACAACCTTTAACCAAAGAACAATTCTTGAAAAATTAAATTTCCACATTGCTACAGCAGGTCTAGCATTCGACTCCTCCCCAAACATATTAGGTTGCTCCCCTTCAGATGATGTTCCCGCTGACCTGCAAAACCAAGGATCCTTCTGTCTTTCTACCATAACTTATAAACAGGTAGAGGATCTACTAAAGAAACTAGACAAGAAACATAGAAACATAGAGGTTGATGGCAGATAAGGACCGCAAGGCCCATCCAGTCTGCCCATTTCTTTTTCCACCTTATAAATGTACCATCGGCCTTTGCTCTGTCAGTGGCCTATCTATTAATACTCCTCTGTACATAGAAACATAAAAACATAGACTTTGACGGCAGATAAGGACCGCTAGGCCCATCTAGTCTGCCCATTTCCCTACCTACAGGATAGGACGCAGATCCTAGTTAACCAACAGCCTATTTCTTCCTACCCCCAACAAGAATTGCCTTATGTCTGTCCCATGCTTTCTTGAATTCTCCCACAGTTTTAGACCCCACAACCTCCTCAGGAAGGCTGTTCCATGCATCCACTACCCTCTCTGTGAAATAATACTTCCTCACATTGCCCCTGAACCGCCCTCCTTCTATCTTTAAATTGTGTCCCCTTGTTCTTGCAAGTGTCTTTTGCTGAAAGATGCTACCCTCTTGGACTTTGTTGATTCCACTGAGGTACTTAAAAGTTTCTATCATGTCCCCCCTCTCCCTTCTTTCCTCAAGGGTATACATATTAAGCTCCTTTAGTCTCTTCTCATACTGCTTCTCTTGCAGACCCTGCACCATTTTAGTTGCCCTCCTCTGGACTGCCTCTATCCTGTCTATGTCCTTGCGGAGATGCGGGTCTCCAGAACTGGACACAGTACTCCAGATGGGGTCTCACCAACTGTCTGTACAGAGGGATAACAACTTCCTGTTTTCTGCTAATGATGCCTCTCCCTATACATCCCAGTATACTCCCAGCCCTCCCTACTGCCTTCTCACATTGCTTGCTAACCTTAAGGTCATCTGATATGATTACCCCTAGGTCCCTTTCCTTTTCTGTTGTTGTTACTACCTCCCCACCCATTGTGTATTCTTCCCCTGGGTTCTTGTTTCCCAGGTGCATTATTTTGCACTTCTTTGCATTAAATCCTAGCTGCCATACTTCTGACCATTCCTCCAACCTTTCAAAGTCCCTTTTCATCCTTTCCACGCCTCCTTGTGTATCAACCCTGTTGCAGATCTTTGTGTCATCTGCAAAAAGGCATACTTTTCCTTCCAGTCCCTCTGCAATGTCACTGATGAAGACATTAAAAGGACTGGACCCAATACTGAACCCTGCGGTACCCCACTAGTAACTCCCTTTCTTCAGAGTGGACTCTATTTACAATTACCTTCTGTGTCCTGTTGTCCAGCCAATTTTTCAGGCTACCACCCTGGGTCCCACTCCCAGGCTGGTTAATTTGACTATTAATCTTTTGTGTGGGGCTGTGTCAAATGCCTTGTTAAAGTCTAGGTAGGCCATGTCCACAGCCCCTCCCTAGTCTACTACTTTGGTCACCCAGTCAAAGAAATCTATTACATTTGTCTGACATGACCTTCCCGCTGTGAACCAATGCTGCCTTGGGTCCTGTGCTCCACTGGCATCTAGGTACTCAACTTTTCTTTCCTTCAGAAGTGATTCCATCACTTTCCCTACCACAGAGGTCAGACTGACAGGTCTGTAGTTTCCTCCCTCTGTCTTGGTCCCACTTTTGTGAAGGGGAATCACATCCGCCTTCCTCCAGTCCTCAGGTACCACACCATCCTCCCATAATTTATTAAAAAGTGTAGCCAGTGGTTTCACTAGTTCCTCCCTTAATTCTTTTAGAATTCTGGGGTGAATTCCATCAGGACCCGTTGCTTTGTCCACCTTCAGTTTTAGGAGTTCTTGCAGAACCCTTTCTTCTGTGAAAGGACTGGGATCGACCCCCCTATCAAGAGTGCTTCTGTTAATTGGATTAGGCACTTCCCCCTCCTCTTTTGTGAATACTGAGCAGAAATATTCGTTCAGTATTCCTGCTTTTTCACTGTCCCCCTCTGCCCACCCACCATTCATTCTATTCAGCCTCACTATCCCTCCCTTTGTCTTTCTACGCTCGCTGATGTACCTATAAAAGGTTTTATCCCCCTTCTTAGCTGAGTTGGCTATCTTTTCCTCAGTTTGGGCCTTTGCTATTCTGACTTGCCTCCCTGCTTCCTTCTGCCTTAACTGGTACAGCTCTCTCTCCTGCTCCTTCTGTGTTTCCTTATACTTCCGGAATGCTATCTTTTTCTTCCTGACTTTCACAACAAAAAGAGTGCTGGCTCTGATGGCATAGCCCCCATATTCCTAAAGCTAGGATATTACACACTAACTGCTCCAATCATCCACCTGTTCAATATGTCGGTTGCCACCAGTACAGCACCTACCCTCTGGAAAACAGCCTATATACTGCCCCTATTCAAATCTGGTGACCCATGCAAACAAAACAACTACAGGCCCATCTCCATACTGCCTATGTTATCTAAACTCCTGGAGAAGTTAGTCATCACCCAGTTAAGGGACCACCTTGAAAATTCGAAACTAATTAACCCACTGCAATCTGGTTTTAGGCAAAGCCACAGCATGGTATCGGCCTTGGCTAAGGTGACCAATTACTGGTTTATCGCCTTAGACTACAAACAACCCACTGGAGCCATTGATCTAAGCAAAGCTTTCAACATGGTAGACTATAACCTTCTCTTAACTAAACTCAAAAAACATGGCCTATATAATTCCTCCATTAACTGATTCGATAGATATCTTTCAGGAAGACTCCAACATATCAAAGCAGATGGGCTCCCGTCCTCTTCTATACTGCTTACGAGAGGAGTACCCCAGGGATCCATCCTTGGCTCCCTTCTATTTTTAATTTATATTAGCTTCCTAAGTGACAACATCCACAAAGCCAAACAGCTTAGGTTGCCAGATTGAAAAGGAGCACAAAGCAAAACTGCATTTCTTCGCAGACGACACTACCCTCTAGATTTCAAAACCCTCCCTTTCAGATGTTGGTACAGAATTACAAACAGACTTTTACCAGTTACAACACAACCTTTTAAGATCTAAATTACTATTACCATTCTATCTTGGTCCTTCTTGATCTCTCTGCAGCATTTGACACCGTGGACCATGTTGTGCTATTGGAGCTCCTGCGGCTTATCTGTGGGCTGTCTGGTACTGTCCTCAGTTGGCTTCGATCTTTTCTTGAGGGTATGACTCAGAGGGTGATGTCTGGGATATTTTCCTCGACATCATTCTCCCTATCCTGTGGGGTGCCACAGGGCTCCATTTTGGTGCCCATGTTGTTTGCGGTGTATGTGCTGCCATTGGGAGCGATTATTAGGCGGTACGGTTTGGGTTTTCACTGCTACGCAGATGATACTCAGCTGTACATGTCCTTCGTGCCCGGCCAAGATGCTGCCATTTCGGTCTTTAACAACTGTCTCACTGAAATCCAGGACTGGATGAATGTGAGTTGGCTACAGTTGAATACTGAGAAAACTGAGGTGTTGGTTGTGGACCCAGGTTGCTGGGAGGCAGGTTTGTTGGCGGGATCACCTTCAGGTTTAAGGCTTGGAGGTGTTCAGCTAACTACCTCAGACCAGGTGCGGAACTTGGGCGTTGTGTTTGATGACTGTTTGACACTTAAATTTCAGGTGTCAGCAGTTGTTTAAATCTCAGGTGTTGGCAGTTGTCAAAGCATCCTTTTGCCTTCTGAGGAATATTGCCTGGGTGAAGCACCTGGTTCCTTCCGACAATCTTCCAACATTGATTCACATTTTCGTTACCTCCCGCCTTGACTACTGCAACTCCCTTTACCTTGGGTTACTGGGGGTTGATATCCGCCACTTGCAGCTAGTGCAAAATGTGGCAGCCAGACTATTAACTGGTTCTTCTAGGACCAGTCATATAATGCCTGTGCTCCGCGGACTGCACTGGCTGCCAATATGCTGGTGGATCACCTTCAAGGTTGGTTTGCTGACCTGTAAGGCACTACATGAGCAGGGACCTGGTTACCTGAAAGATCTCCTTCATCCCTACTGTCCATCCCGCTTACTCCGATCCACTGACGAGGGATTGCTAGAGATTCCCAGGGTTTGTTTAAAGACATCTGGGGCCAGATCTTTTAGTTTTATGGCCCCAATCCTCCAGAATTCTCTACCTCATCAAGTACAAGACTGCCTGACTGTCCAAAGCTTTAAGGGAGCATTAAAAACATTTCTTTTTAGCCGTGCATACAATGATTTTTAATGTGACTGCCATGGAAATTTATTTATGGTTTTAATTATTTATTGATTTGTTTTATTATGTTATGTACAGGCACCTTGGTTTTGGAAAGGCGCCGTTTATAAATAAAGATTGATGATGATGATGCAAAAAAAACCCGAAGACAATGTTCTTCTTGCCCCCACTCTCTGCAACCCCTCAGCTCAAACACAGCACTCCTCCACCCCTTACAACCTTACTAAGAGACACGTTAGAGGTGGTAGACAGATTCAGATATCTAGACCTTTAGCTAGACAATAACCTCTCCTTTACAGTGCACCTTGAAACCCTTACTAAGAAACTGAAAACTAGGTTAGGCTTTTTTTTTATAGGAACAAATCTCTCTTCCCAACTGATGTTAGGAAAAGGCTAGTTAAAGCCACCTTTCTCCCCTTCTTGATTATGCAGATATAATACATAACAGCTGCACAGCATCTCAACTTCACAAGTTGGATGTGCTGTTTCATTGTGCCATTTGTTTTATTAGAAATGCCCCTCCCAGAACCCACCATTCTGATCTCGATTCTGCGGTGGGCTGGACATCCCTTATCACAAGAAGGATGATCGATAGTTGTGCTCAGGCTTTCAAATCACTGGTAAATAAACTCCTCCACTATACAGTGACCCTTTTCCATCTTTCATGTACCTGTTATTCCCTCAAAAAAAACTCCATTATATTATCAGATGTGCCAAAATTCTGCATCTGCTTTGTTAAAGCTGCCATTAACTATGCTATCCCCTCCACCTGGAATAAATTGCAATCCTCCCTCAACCTCTCAAATTTAGTCTGTTATAACTTTTCCAAATCACTAATTATCAGTTCCCTTAAGGATGCTTGCCACTGCCACACCAGTTAATACACCATATCTACTATGGCACCAATACCCAACAGTCAGCACCTACGTCCCCCCGTATCATTTAGAATCCTATTTCTACAGCTCAGACCAACATAAGTGCTTGTCCATGCTCTATGATAATAAGCTTTGTTTACATGTACACCTGTATCTTATTTGTACTGTGTATTATCTACCAATCCTTTATATTTGTTTCTGTATGTTTTACATTGTTCTTTGCAGGACCTCCTTGTAAATGAGTGTGCTCAATGGGGTTTTCCTGATGAAATAAACATGAACTTCTACTTTACAGTTTATTGCCTCTTGTTTTCCCCTATCTTTCTCCTGCCAACAAATGCTTCATAATTGCCCCAATGACATGCCCTCCATATTATATGTATGTTTTTTACATATTCTAATTATAATTCTTCTGTAAATTAACACTGTACACTTGCAATTACATTTATTGTTATGTTTTGATTATATTTTTCACCTGTAACCTCTCCCTTTTCTTGTACCCTTCCCCAGCACACCTGGAAATGAGCTCAGTGTACCAATCCCAGCCAGACATTTCAATAATTACATTTGAATCATTTATAAAATGTACAGATTTCGGTCATGTATGCATCTAAAATATATGTACTGTATACTCTCTCAAGAAAACTAGTGCTGAGGGTTTTACATACTTTTGGAAGTTCCTCCAAGAACAAGATACAAAGGGACTACTATGCCTACTCAAAATATCCATTCTGTTTAGGTTAACTAATCACCTTGAACATACTAGCAAATGAATATATGAACATGCCAGCAGATAAAGGCCTTAAGGTCAGTCTAGTCTACCTTATTGTGCAGCTCCTTGCGTATTTACAAAGTGAGCAGACCCACTCCCCATTTCCTTGTTTCCCTTTTGACCACCTTCAACTTCCCCTTCCCCCCACTCGCCCCTTCTACATGTAACCTTTACCCTTACCAACGAATGTCTGTTAAGTGACATGCTCCTTAAACAAACAGTTGTGAAGGATACAACATATATTGTAAGCTAAAGAATATGAACATACGAACATACAAAATTTGCCAGCAGATAAAGGCCTAGAGGTCTATCAAGTCTGCTCGAATGTGCAGCTAGCACCCCTTATTTTGCAGCTGCCCCTCCCTTCCACCGTTCCCCTTCATTGACCCTCCCCCTTGTCCTGTCCCATCCCCTTTTGAAGCAATCCACTGTTCAACTGGATACCACTTCAGCAGGTAATGCATTCCACCCAGCCACCACCCTCTCTGTAAAAAAGTGTCTCCTCATCTCCCTCCTGAACTTTCCTCCCTCCAATCTCATATCATGACCCCTGGTGTCCCTCCCCTCCCTTACTTTGAACAGCCCCTCTGTACCTGTCTTGTTTATTCCTTTCATGTACTTAAAGGTTTCAATCATGTTCCCCTTTCCTTCCTCTCCTCCAGCGGTACATGTTCAACTCCCTCAGCCTCCTCTCGTATGATAAGTCCCCCAGCCCCTTGATCATCTTTGTCACCCTGCACTGCACCCCCTCCAGTAACTTAATGTCCCTTTTCAGATTCGGGCACCAGTACTCCACACAGTACTCCAGGTGCGGTCTAACTAATGACCTATACAATGGCAGAATCACCTCCTCCCTTCTCGAGGATATACCTCTTGCAATACAACCCAGCATTTTGTTGGCCTTTGCAACTGCCTTCCTACATTGTGCTGAGTTGTTCATTGACCCTGAAATGAGCACCCCCAGATCCTTCTCCTCCTCTGTTTGGACTAGTTGCACTCCCCCCAGTTGATAACTCCTCCTTGGGTTCTTCATCCCAAAATGCAGCACCTTGCACTTTTTGGCATTAAACCCCAGTTGCCAGGTGTCTGACCAGGTTTCAAGCTTTGCCAGATCATCCTGCAACCCCTGCCATCCCCCTAGGTCATCCACTACTGCTCCTACCTTGGTATCATCAGCAAACAGACTGATCTTGCTCTTGATGTTCAATGATATGTCTGCAATGAATATCCCAAGCAGCACTGGTCTCAACACCGAGCTCTGTGGAACACCGCTTGTCACTACCCTTGGGTGTGAGAGCTCCCCACCCACCACCACCCTCTGTTGCCTTCCCTGAAGCCAGTTCCCTACCCATCACACCAGCTTTGCACCCACCCCAGTGCCTTCTAACTTACTTCCCAGCCTTCCATGCTGCACCGAGTCGAATGCCTTACTGAAGTCCAGATACAGGACATTCACTGCATGGCCCCTGTCCAGTTGCCTAGTTACCCAGTCATATAACTCCACCAGGTTGGTTTGGCAAGATCTGCCACATATGAAGTCATGCTGTCTGCTGTCCTGTAGTACTGTGGCCTCTAGGAGGGCCACCAGCCTCTCCTTCAGGATAGTCTCCATTAGCTTACCCAATACAGGTTATCCTGTGATCCAATCTGACTGAAATAAACACTATTGAGTAACCAGTGGATTGATTATACAATCTGACTGTCTCTATATCAAATTCCTGGATTTCTGCATTACTGCATTTCATTGAAACAGTTGAAAACTATCTCCAGGCAAATAACCTTTTGCATCTTAGCTTGTTGGTTTTGGATCACTGCTTAATCAAATTATCAATATTTTGTAAGTTGGAGAGTGAGAGTGTGTACATATAATCTGGTTGTCCCAGTTAAATAATTATACTCTATACAGAGCTCTAAAACTTCAGTAACCTGATACAGTTCCTCGTTCAAATGTGGAATATAATAAATCTGTATTGCCTCGTTATGTGAATAGTTCTATGGCACATAGGCACCTAGGTCAAAACAGTCAAATAGCTAAACAGTCTCTTGCAAAAAGATTTCCTTTTCCATTATAAAGTATATTATAACAGTATATTTTATAACCATAAAATGTGTTTTACCGTATTTTTGCAGCTTTAAATTCTGTTTTTTCTGCTACTCAAAATGTGTCCGGTCAGTCTTGAAGGCATCATGTTTACTTCTCCTTCCTTAGCTGGTGTGTGTGTATGTATATCTGTGTGTGAAGTTTAGAACTCTTTGCCAGTGTTTGGCTGTGCGTAGAGTCCAGAAATATCTATCTGTTAATACTGAAATGACCACTGTAGTGTTTGCCACCTCTGGCAGGCAGCGTACACACATATCCAAAAATAGACATAGACATAGACTTTGACAGCAGATAAGGACCACTTGGCCCACCCAGTCTGCCCATTTCCCTACCTATTGGATAAGCTGCAGATTCTAGTTAACCAATACTCTGACAGTTAATGTAAAACCAGTATGCTGGAAAGCAGACGCAAGTAAAAACAATCTAGAAAATAATAATTGTAAGCTTTAAAAATGTTATCATTAAAGAAAACAAATTTACTACCCTGCTAAACATATCATCACTACACACACACACACACACACACACACACACACTGACAGCCCAGATGTATGGCCAATATTGATCAAAAGTACTATTTCCCTCAAATACAGTAGCCTTCTTTAGCACTGTATCTTGTTAATAACTGTTCTGGCACAGGAGTTAAGCTTGTTTTGTACACAGTTGTCCAATGTATGACCCTCCATCCCTCCCAAGAATTTATTATTTCCCAGTCCATCACAACCAAATTAAGCCTACCCCCAAGTGAGCTCAGGCATAAGTGGATCAACACGGCCAACAATTTTATAGCCTCAAGGGATCACACTACCGAATGTTTGTACTATGTTGTGCCACCAGTTTCCACACCACGCCTGCTGATATGTTTTCCTTATGCAAAAAGTATAAAATGGCATGGATTCTAGCATGTAATTCATTATAAAATGGGCTAACAAATCCCAAGGCACTGATTGGCTACAACATCATCTGAGCCGTGTCCTTATCAGATGATATTGTAGCCAACCGGTACTACTGCCCACCAAGAAGCCAAATGACCAAAAAAATTAATGAGCTCTGCCAAGCATTAACAGAAATGTTGACTGGCAGAGCTCACTGAAGCGGCAGCATGACATCACTAGTGGACAGCACAATAACGTAACACTGCATTCAAGAACATATCGTACTCCATCTAAACCAAGAAAAACCTCATACCTCATAAATGAGTCTCACGGCTTGTCTGCCCCTGCCACCATTACCAGATTTTAAAAAGTACCACTAACAAACGGCAACAAAAGTGAAACGGCATTTTATTTTCAAACGGCGGCAAATCCCGTAAGCAAAAGCCACCTACCCGACGCACCATCGGCAAGCAGCAACGAAGCAGTGTTCTTCAGACACTCAGCAGGCACTCGCTTTACTTTTTTAAAATAAATAACGAGCCAAATATTCCCCAAAAACGAAACCAGAAAGCAGGAAGAAATATTGTCAGTGCTTTCTACGGTGTCTGTTGAGGGACACGCTCACTCCCAGTCAACAGACATGCTCCTGTCTTAACACTTCAACTCCCTAACTAAACACAGGCAAACAAAGAAATAAAAAAAAAAAAAACAATAAAAAAAAGACATACTGTAAATGTATGAGTAACTTTTTCTGTGCGGGGGGGACACAATAAATACACTGCACAGAAACTTAATACAAGGGACTATTTTTTCACTGTTTTCACAATTTTAAACCTATTCTTATATTTCTCTATTTTTTTTTTTTTTTTTTTTACACATAAAAAAATTACTTTACAAAGGGCCCATTTTATAAGTGGAATAACACACTCCGAGGTGTGGGTTGTGTGCTGATAAAACAAGCCTAGGGCATAAGGCACTCGGCGCAAGCGCCTCGTGCCTTAGTACACCCCTAGGCGCGTGCTCTTATCAGCACGTAACCCACACCTCGTCATGTGTTATTGCTTACTTAACATACACATCTGCTCCTGGGCAGCCAGCAAATCTCCACTGTCCTCAGATCACCATGCTGCTTGACTTCACTGTCCACCTCCAGGCTCCCAGGAGGTACAGAAGGAGAGTATGAGTGGAGCTGCAAATACATTATGAAGGTGAGGCCCACAGCTCTCAGGGATGGAGAGAGAGGGCATGATTCACCAGGCATTCTTGTATCCTCTGCCAGCTGACCCAAGGAGTGGCACTGGCATGTGCTGTGGTTGCAGACATGCAACCCCAATTGTTTAGGTGAGGCACAGGTGGAACAAAGGGGGCAAAAATGTGGGCAAGCAAAATAACAAAGTTGTGGACGTGAACTCATTGGGCAGAACCTATGTTTGCATTCATCCAGTGACTGTTGTGCAAATTCAGAATCCCCAGTTGCTTATGACTGCAGACTAGTACAAGCTTCTTGTGACTGGTGAAGTGTTTTATTAAGTTATCCTGCAGGCTTGTGAAAATAAAAGCTATGGTTAACCCCTGTTAACTATGAATTAATACTGCATGGCACAGATTTATCATCTTACTAGAAGTGCATTTCTAGGCTGAAAATCACTGCTGCTGCTAGACCATTGTTCTTGGAGGGAAGGGCAGGTGCCCACTAAATGTTAGGGGTAGGCAAAAGTGCGGTTTTCCTCCCCCATGGAACTTCTGAGGAAATCAATGAACTTTCGTAGAAGTTTCCAAACTTCCATTTGTGGCGGAATGGAAAACTTCTGAGAAAGTTATGGGTGAAATTTTGCCCTGGGGCAGAAAACCACATTTCTGCTGCCCATCCCTTGCCCTGGTGGCTAGTGGCCCCTCCCCCACCTGCTCCACGAGTACATATAGCCTGTCCCTGGTGGCTAGTGGTCCCTCCCCCCACCAGATCACCTGCTGGTGGCTCAGCTTTAAAAAACAAATACCCCATCCCACCAGGATGCGATCCCTTCCCCACCCCAGCCCTGCCCGACAACAAATGCCCTGGTGGCTAGTGGTACCTCCCTTCCACCTCACCTACCAAAACTAAAATTGTCCAGCGGCATTTAACAAATCAACCCCCTAATCCCCATCTCTGTCTGACCTGTACTTTGTTATAAAAAAATGCCCTGGTGGTCTAGTAATTTCCCACACCCTCCCCATCCCCGATCCCCAGTCACATTATTTCCCTGGTGGTCTAGTGCCCCCAACCCCAGCAAGTGTCCCACCACCCAGCTCCCACCCCCATCTCGAACCCCAGTGGGGAGACTGGCACAGCCCTCCTCTCTCCTCCATGGCCAGCCCGCCCACTGAGCAGTGAATGAATGAGCGTGTTCTTGTTGAGAATGCACTCATTCATTGACAACTCAGTGGGCAAGCTAGCTGTGGTGGAGAGGGCTGTCTCACTGGGGCTTGAGACTGGGGTGAAACTGGTGTGGTGCCTGGTGGGCATGGCTCACCAGGGAAAATAATGGGACTGAGATTGAGGATGGGAAGAGATAAACACTGGGAACACCGGGGTGAGCACAAAAAGTACAGGTCAGACGAAGATAGGGATGAAGGTGACTCGTAAATGCCTGTAGACAATTTTTGGTTTTAACGAGTGAATGAGAGGACCACTAGCCACCAGGGCATTACATTCATTGTTGGGCAATGATGGGGTGGGGGGAGGGATCACAACTCGACAGGACTGGACTGGGCTTTTCAGTGGCAAGCTGGGCAACTGGATTGGGAGGTGACCACTGGTGGAATTTCCGTGGAAGTTCAGAAATCAATTTCCGAACTTCCACAGAAGCGAAAGTCTGACTTTCGCTTGGATTCCGCCTGCGGAATTTTTGTTGTAGGACATCCCTACTAAATGTAAATGTCCCATTCCAGGAAATGACTTATTTTATGACCATAATGTACAGGATTACATATTTGTGGCCTGTTCATGTAGAAGGCCAGCATATGTCTGCTTTATGCATGGCCAGCCTGTGCCCATGCCCAGTGACAGCTCTGTGGGTAGTAAAATATTGGCAGGTCCACTGCCATAAGCAAAATGAGGGTCAAAACTGGATCCTACTGGGCCATTCCAAATTAATCCAAAACCCATTTTTGTCCCAGAAGACTAGAGAAGGGCTCATGTGATCCCACTCCAGAAGAGTGGCAGCAGGGAGGAGGAAGGGAACTATGGACCAGTCGGTCTTACCTCAGTAGTGGACAAGATAATGGAGGCACTCCTTAAGGAAAGGATAGTGTAACACCTAGAATCCATAGGAGCACAGGATCAAAAACAGAATGGGTCTACAACAGGAAGGTCCTGTCAAACTAATCTCATAGATTTCTTTGACTGGGTAACCAGAGTGGTAAACCAAGGGGGTGCAGTTGATGTTGCCTACCTTGACTTCAGCAAAGTTTTCGATACTGCTCAACATAGAAGATTGATTAATAAGCTGGGTAGGCTCGGGGTGGGTCAGAGGTTGGTCAACTGGGTGGCAAACTGGTTGATGGGCAAAAAACAGAGAGTGGTGGTAAATGGTATACAGTCAGAAGAGATGCAAGTCACAAGTGAGGTACCTCAAGGATCAATCCTGGGGCCAGTCCTCTTCAATATCTTCATCAGTGACATTGCAGATGGACTGGAGGGTAAGGTTTTTCTGTTTGCAGATGACACCAAGATCTGCAACACAGTAGATGATCCAGAAGGGGTGGACAGGATGAGAAGAGATCTGGATAAACTGGCAAAATGGTCAGAATAGTGGCAACTGGGGTTTAATGCAAAGAAGTGCAAGAGCATGCACATAGGGAAAGAAACCCTGAAGCTACCTATAGGTTGGGAGGGGAGTTGCTGGCAATCACAAGGGGAGAAAAAGACTTGGGCATCATCACTACAGATGATCTGAAATCATCCAAGCAGGCCACTAAGGCAGTAGGTAAGGCTAGAGGGATGTTGGGGTGTATTAGTAGGGGTATCACAAGTCGTAAGAAACTGGTTAGGCCCCATCTGGAGTACTGTGTGCAGTACTGGAGGCCACATCTGCACAAGGACATTGGCAAAATGGAGGCAGTCCAGAGAAGGGCAACCAAAATGGTACAGGGACTGCATCAGAAAACATATGAGGACAGATTAACAATATGTATATCCTACAGTAAAGGAGGGAGAGAGGTGATATGATAGAAACATTCAAACACCTTAACGGCATTAACAAGGTGAAAGAGTCTAACATGTTTCACTATAAGAAAAATAGCAGGACAAGAGGACACAGCATGAGATTAGAGGAAGGCCGATTAAGGGGTAATGTGAGGAAGTTCTTTTCACAGAAAAGGTGGTGGATGCATGGAACGGCCTACCTCAGCAAGTGGTGGATATTAATACAGTGCAGGGCTTCAAACATGCATAGGATAGGCATAAGGGAGCAATACAGATGAGTATGAAAAGATAGGCAATTGACAGAGTAAAGGCCTATGGCTCATTCATAAGGCAGAAAAAATGGGAAGACTGGATGGGCCTTGCGGTTCTTATCTGGCATCAACTTCTGTGTTTCTCTGTTTCTATTTTCTGAGCACAGCAGCTAAAAATTGTCAGACAAATTATTGTTTTAGTATTCACTTTTTCTTCATTTAGATATTACAATAGACATTTATAAAATGGCAAGAAAGAAATCTAGGAATTTCATGGGCTGAGAGATGTCAGCTGACTGTACATTAAACCTCAATAAATGCATGGTCAGCTGTGAAACCTTGTTTTCCTCCCACTAAAGAACTTCTTACTGAACAATATCACTAAGCCTCCCTCCAAACAGAAAGTAAAAAAAAATACAGTAGCCACTATACTGAAAATACTAGCCTTTACTACTACAAAATGTCAACATAATTTCGTGCATATGAAAACTAAGCTTTTAAGAAAAAGACTACACTGCCAGCATCACATGATGTTAAATAACAGTATCCTAATAGTTCATTAAAGTATATTATAAAATGCTTGAAAAAAATTATGTGTCCTGATTTGTCAAATAGCATTACCTGACTAGATTAAATCCCCTAGTTAAACCACATTTCAACAGCCAGAACTACTTCCCCTAGTAAATGTGTGGTAAATGTCCCTTAACCAATATCCCTCCATAGAGAGTGAAATTCAAAACTAAAAGGCAGCCATTGTTTCCCCACCATTGTCCCTACAGAACTGGGAAAGAGCGAGGGGATGTAGTGGGGACCCAGAACGTAAGAGAGAGAGAGAGAGAGAGAGAGAGAGACAGTCCAGGACTTTACATCATGCACAAAGGAGCTACAACCTGCAAATGATGTAGGAGAGAGCGAGAGGAAGAGAGAAAAAGTCATATGCGCATGGTCAGTGTATGGGGCTGGTTTAGAAAGTAGGGAGTGCATGGTCAGTGTATAGGTCTTGATTCCATGGGGCGAGCAGTCGATTGGAGAGAGGGGGCAGAGACACCCAGGGAAATACCACTGAAGTTACAATCAGAGAGAGACTCACAATAACGGTATTAAATGTAGGATTGGGGAATGTCTGCTGCTACAGCGGTACGTCTTTCGGCAGTGAAGGTTTTGGGTTCAGCACTGAGGCGCATGTTTGTGTGAGGGAGCAAGGTACAGCATTTACTGCAATGCTAAACAGTATTTTATGGAAAATCAAGGTAGAAATGATTTCATTGCTGTACAGTATAGCTGGCATTTGTGTGTCATAAAACAACTGGGATATCCAGCAGTTCATGCTGACTACCTTTCAAGTCAGCAGAATACAATTACATTTTTTCCTATTTCAACAGGGAAAAAACCCTCTCTGTAACTTTTTTAACACATATAACCCATTTTATAAGTGCAATAACCCACTCCAGGGTTGAGGTTATTGGGATTTAATGCCTTTCCTGAGTGCTGTGACGCCACTTGGCTTGTGTCCTTGTGCCTCACAATGCACCCAGGGCAGGCATTAAATCTCAATAACCCTGTACCCTGTTGTGGGTTATTGTTTACTTAACTCTCCAGACCTAAACAGATATCTGTGGCCTCTGACAAAAAAAACACAGTTTTCACTCATTCATCCACTAAGCACAGCATGCTGCAAAACCGCTGTCTGAACCAAGGAATTGTAAAAAAAATTAATTACTGTTCTTTTTATTTATTACTCACGATCTCCACACACTTTGTTGTATTCGATCCTGCTGTTCAGAAAAGGGAAGGGTCGAGGGCAAGTGATAGAAACCCTGCTGCTTTTGCTCCTTATCAGATCCCTGGCTTTAAGAATTTGTGGGAGCAGGGAGAGAAAAACTACCATGAGGAGGGTGCAGCAGGAGAGAGAGAGAGAGAGAGAGACGGCATGTGGCTGACAAGAAAAATGGAGTTGGGAGAGCCTCTGATAGTGTGGTTCATTCATGTGAGAGCTGAACATGATTACCTGGCCTGCTCAGATGAGTGGAAAAGCAATGACCATCTTACGGAAATGTACAAAATTAATAAGCCATTTTATAAGTGTGATAAGCCACTCCAGGGTGGGCATTAGAAGATTTTCATGCACTTCCTAGGGGTGTAAGGACACTTGGCTTTTAGCCTCATGCCTTGGCATGCCCCTGGGGCATGCATTAAAATCCTTTGTAAAATGGAAAAATTTAAACCTCTCTGATTAGCTAACCAGCTCTCAGACCTGTGTCCTTATAGAGCCATATCCTCTCAACCTGAACTACATCAAAGCAAGCTAACGAAGCACATCTGTAGTAGCCATGTTCCCGCGCAGCCAGTGTTACAAATGGTGATCTCCTCAACCTAGCCGTCTGAGCAAGTCCACAGTCACAGAGCACCGAATGTGATCCGCGGCGATGAAGTCAAAATGACATGCATCCTGAACTTAAAAACATACACCTGTTCCAACACAGACACGGTCATGTCCTACTTATAAACTGTTTACAAAAACATTTATCTAAAAAGCAAACACGTTTTGCTTACTAATCTGACAACAATTAAATCAATAGATGTGCGTGCTGCACGAATGCATCCTCAGACTAAATCCACAGACTTGTTCATAGGTTCATAGGTTCATACGTTAGTACAAGTTCGAGGGACTAGCCCAAAGTGAACTCGTCACCTTTAACCAAGGTGTAAATTATATTTATTGTCTCATACATATATATATATATATATATATATATATATATATAAATTAGTCTTAAACTGCAGTAAATTAGAACTATGTACCACCTCGGGAGATAGGGTATTCCAAATTGGAACAGCTCTCTGGGTGAAAAAACAATTTCTTTTAACTGTTTTATTAATAGTAGATCTTAGTCGCAACTTGTGTGATCTAGTATTCCTTTCAGAAGGATACCAGTCCAAGCAGATGGTTTCAAATAGAGCAGGATCTCTTGAAGCTCTGAAAATTAAACATAGATCACCTCTTACAGAGCGATATTCCAAGGAGTAGAGATTCAGTGCTCTTTGTCTTTCACCATACGAAAATGATTTCAAATTTTTTATGCTTCTAGTAAACCTTCACTGTACTTTTTCTATAGCCACTCTTTCTTGTGCTGATGTCGGTGGACAGAAAGAAGAGCAATAATCTAAGTGTGATCTTACTACACTATTATAAATAGGTAGTAGCACCACTGCTTCTCTACTTTTACTATTTTTCAAAATATGTAAAACTGGTCAATCTATGATATTTTTTAACTGTTTTGTTGATATGCTCCGTAAATTTCAAATCATTTGTAGTATGTACTCCCAGATCCTTCTCGAGGTGACTACTGTTAATCTTCCACAGACTCTTTCAGCTGCCAGTTAGTGACATTTAAAAACATGTGAATGGACTTTTCCTTACTAAAGCAGATGAGCAGAGTGAGCGGGGGGGCCGATTTTACAAACAACTATAAGCAGCATCTACGGCGGCTGGCAAGGGACATGCTCGCTCTTAATGAGCAGCTGCTCATTGTCAAAATTGCTTCTCTGTCCACTCTGAGACACCCTTCAGGAAATGGGCATGTGGTTGCAACAATTCTAATTTAATTCCCTTGTCCATTAAATGGAACAACCTCAGCAGCATCTCTCTGTAAGTGTTGTTGGGGGGTTGGGGGGCTGTACTGGCCATCAAAATCAAACACCGACTGTCAAAAACAGGCACATTCTTAGACATCAGATACATCCTATTATGACAGTAGTAAATCAAATGACGATGTGGAAGACAACCTCAGCAGTCTGCATATGTGTGTGTGTGTGTGTGTGTGTGTGTGTGTGTGTGTGTGTAAGGTGGGCACCCCCCTAAGCGTCCTATATTGCCCATCAAACACTTCAGAAATGACCTCAATACAGGGACTATTTTACTCCTTCAGACATTAAAACCTCAAGTTGTTTTTGCATTTTTTTATTACTTTTTTTTTTAAATAGTAGCTTGATGGGGTCCATTTTATAAGCACAATAAGACACTCTGAGGTGTGGGTTATGGCCTGATAAGAGCACTTCCCAGGTTCTAAAGGCACTCGTGCAAGTGCCTCATGCCTCATGAAGCACCTGGGGCGTGCTCTTATCATGCCATAACCCACACCTCATCACGTCTTATTGCTGGCTTAATGCACACCCTGTCATGACTTATTGCTTGCTTAAATGTTTCAATTTGCTGCCACATGCATCTCTACAACCACCTTCCCCTTAAAAATGCCAGTCCTTTTGCATTGTGTTCTAGTCCTCAGCAAGATTTCAGCTTCATTGGCCTGACAGTGGCTTCCTCTCCACACACCTCCCCTAACCCTCAGTATGTGCACCATATTCACTGGCCTGATAGTGGCTCCCTTTCCCCAGACTTCCCCTAGCCCTCAGTGTGTGTACTACTTAAGTGCCAGGTTTAGCTCGAGCCTGGTTGACTATGTAAATCTTCTGTGCCACTGCCACACATTGATTTCTTTCATAGCTTCACCAGCTCCTCCTTCATGTTCACGTGGTACAAATGGCCATCTAACATGAGCAGAATCTTGAGCCATATGAGCTGCAGTTTGGGAATTTTAGGTAAACCTGCTTCTTCCAAATTTTGTTAGGGCATTCCATCAAATTTCTCCAACATCAGGCCTAACAAATGCATATACTGAGCTTATAGATGTCAGTATGTGGTCTTTCCACATACCACTGCCAGACCATATTGCTGCTCTTGCTGTAATCCAGTTCTCTGTTTCACTGGGCACTGTGTGATGCTGCCTCTGAATCCAAACAGGCTGCTTCTACAGAGCTGTTCTTTGTTTTAACAACCCACCGTCCCACCCCCTACATCCATCCTCCTTTGGAGTATATTAAATAGCCTAGGCTCAACTAACTAATGGGAGGAGAAGTGAGCCTCTCAGAAGATGCCATTCTCCTCTGGAGAGTGAGAGAGAGAGAGGGAGGGATGTAAGAGCCACTGCTCCACTGATACCTGGGTGACCACAGCTGGTGGTGCAACTGAAACTGTGAAAGGGAGTGAGGAAGCTGGCTAGTGCCATGCATGGGCATGAGTCTGCATGCACATGTGAACCTTGTACCCTTTCTGCCAGTATCCTGAGGGCTTTGAAAATAAAAGTGGAAAGAAGCCCCAATATGCAGCTGCATGGCACCAGCACTCTCATGCCTCCCCACTCCCAACTGCACAAAGGGCCCCCCACACATCAGATGGACCCGAGAAAGGTCATGGGTGTTGGCCCTTCCAAGGGAAGCAACCATGGAGGAAATACCCTCAAGTGAAGAAATGCCTTCTGAGGACTCTATGGGTGAATTAGACAAGTGACAGAGTGGGTGGCAGACGGGGCTGGGAGGTAGCTTGACAGAGGTGGCAGCATTGGTGGAGGGGGAAAGGAATATACAAAAGCAGTTTCGGCCTGCCCCACAGCCAGTGAGCTACTTTCAAGCCCATATCCGTAGACTATCAGGCTGCACTCTGGAACTCTTTGTCCATGCATCATCCTCCTTCCCACCTTTTTTTTTTTTTTGTTGCATCCCCCTCTACACTAGGGCTTAGAAAAATGAGCAAATTCCCTTTTTGTGAATTCTTTGTGAAATTTCTCAAACTTTTGGAAAATTCTTTATTTGGACATAAGTCCACTGTTGAGGTAGCTAGTGACCTGAAAATGTGCATGCTTATTTTTTTGTAAGGAGTCTGAAAGAGGAGTCAAAGTTTTATGACGTTTTGATGACTTTGAAGTTACAGGTGTTCCCAGTCTGACAATGTATTTTTTTGTAAACCTCTCCACTTACAACTCAGTCACCTTTGGAGCTAGATACCTTAAATTGGCATGCATAACATTTGTGAAATGGTTTGGAAAGAGTGGGTAAACAAGTTGTAATCTACAGGGGTTCATATTGTAGTTTTCACTCTACTGCTATTGCAGGTACAGAATACATCCAAAAGGTTCTGAAATCTAACAGACCCGATGAAATTTTGTTTAATAGTTTAAAATCTAAAGTGGAATACCACAGATTACTCATTGGCAACATTTGGTCAAAATTCATGGAAGGTCGAAAATGTGAGCATGGCGGGTGTACCATGCTGCTGTAATGAAAATATCAAATTAAGTGCAATACATCTGCTGTGGCACTGCCCAGTTTTTAAAGATGAAAGAGGAAAAATTGCTGTTACCAGTTTTCAAAGCAAATATGAAGCAAAGATCCAGAATAACTACAATGTTTACTACAGACACAAAACACATATTTTTGCATTAGGCTGTTTTGCATATAAGGTAGCAAGTACACTAAATGGAAAACTGAAATCTTAATGCAGTGTAATGATGATATGAGGTAAGATACTGACTGTACCAACGTAATAACTTATTGTACATAAGTGTATAGCCTAGGAATTTTCTGTGCTGCTGTGGAGAAACCTTTTCACTTTTAATAAGAGAGTCAAACATTTGTTATAAACTTAAAACAAAGGAAAGGTGAAATGTGGATATGTACGTTTGTATGTCTTTGTATGATTTAAAAAAAACTTCATGTTTGTAACAATTTGATTTTATACATACTTGGAATTAATAAAACTGAACTGAACTGGAAGCTTAATAGGCATTGCCACTACAATTCTCCTTTAATTTACATTCCACAGTCCTACTGTAATTTAAGTTTTGCAAAGCATTTATCACCACTGAAGCTGTGCTAAGCTTTTGCACTACTGTAGTTGTTTTCTGGGTGACTATTTTGTCCCTCCTGCTTTTATCTTTGAGCTTGACCATATGGACTCAGTGGACTTGTTTGTCACATTGATTTTATCTTTGTTTTTCACAGACTCCCTGCCTTAAAAAGAGAGCCACCTACTCATTTTCATGTAGGACCTGTTCTTTGGAATAACCAGAATTTCTCATTCATGTAGCCCCAGGTTGTTTAGTTTTCTCCCGTCACTTCTCTGTGAGTGACTTTATGTCTTGGACATCCAGGTACACTCCACTCTCAGACCAGTTCATTCTTCTGGGTGCAGTTCTCATATGACCTGCTTTCAAGTGAGACTTGCCCCTGTATGCTTCCTTGCTCTAGCTGGGGGTCTACTATTCTTTTGCTATTCAGCTCAGTGTCCTTATTTTGGTGAACCCATTCATTTAACTCCTGTTGCTGCTTACCCTGCACTAGCTACCTTCTTATCCTTTAGTTTAAATCCTACTGAATTTCCATTCCATTGACATGACTATACCCTGTCCCTCTTAGCAAAACTGTAATCCATTGTGACTTGACTATGGATCAAATTCATTTGAAGCGTACTGCAGGCAGACAGCTCACTTTTCCTGTGCTAAAATCATGGTCCTGGGATTTATGTGATAATGGCAAAAGCCTAAAGGTGATCACCGTTATCAAAGAAGTCTTCACCCCGGCACACAGTACAATGGTACCAGGGACTTACTTTTTTACTGTTTTATGCAGAGGGCTGTGCCCCCTGCACCTCCCACATGGGGGTCATCGCCCCCACACACCCCTACTAAAGGATTCTCAAATCCAGGGGAGTGCATGTCGGGGGGGGGTGAAAACAGTAAAAACATAAAAGGTTTGGGCTGGGTGTAACAAAAACACACCAGTGCCCAGACCCAAACCCAGTACCCTACCAAAAATTGCCCGCAACTCACCCACCATGCCACAGGCTCAGCTCGGCAACTGACAATGGCACAACCCATCCCATCCCTTTCTGCCCCTTGCTGTGTATACTTGCCCCCCCATGAGTGTACGTATAGCAATATCCTGTCGTTATATTTGCTGACTCCCCCCATCCGGCTGCCCTACCCAGCCCTCCAGAGATGCACTGGGGGAGTGGGTCACTGTTATTGTCGGCACCCTATCCCCAGCTCCCTAATCACAGGTACCCATGGTCCTGAAATGCCCCCTCAAACATTCCTGGTTTAGTGGTGCCCAGCATCATGTTCCATTATGTCTAAAGATATCCAAATATTTCTGTAACAATAGCCTCAGTTGCAAATAGTTCTAATGCTTGGTATTACTGTTTCCAAACACTAAAAATATACATTGTTATCTGCAAGGTTGTTTAAGAGTCATTGGGTGGCGTTGTACAAAAATAATGCTGCACATGCATGTGCCTACACAAGCCATTTCATCTGGGAGCTACGTTGGCTAGCTGGTACAATAAATTGCAAGAAGACAGGCAAGTACAAAATGAAGACCTTGACTATTCTTGATGGTTCTTTACTCAAAATACTAATTGATATGAGGGCACCTGATACTGGGCACAGCTGCACTTTGACTAAGGAGACTTATACAAATTCCACCTTATTAGCATTCTAACAAGCAGTTTGTTTACATGTTCATGGCAGCTGAGGTACAGATGGCTGGGCAAAATGTAGACATGACATCCACAAAAATATTACAATATTCCCAAAAGCTTATACAATTTTAGTTTACTTACTGATATTTTGTGGTTTTTGGCTGCTTATAACTTGGCCATCCTTTAAGCAGAATATTACACTCATAGTCTCATTTTCAGTTTCTACAGTATCAGCATACCAAAACTGGTAGCATTGTATTCTTTAGTTTAAAGTTGTAGGAGCTTAAAATTGTGCAGTTTACATACATACAAAATTGTATTTAATTTCTGAATGTTTGGCTACTTGTAACTCACCCCCATTAAAGCTAGAGCTCTGAAGTTCTACAGTTGTTTGTATACTTTTCGCTCTTTCTATTTGGGTTAGTGGGTGGGGGGGTGGGGCTGAATAGCCTATTTTAGTCAATTTTCTCCTTCTTGGGGCCAAAGGGGACCTTATATGTTTTGTTTTTTTTTTTTGTATTTCATGGACATATGGCATCAGTAGCTACATATGCTTCTTGGAATGTAAAAGTTGCCCATTCTTGGGTGAAGACGTATCAGCTTCTTAGACATATGCAGCACCTCCAATGCAATATTGCCTTCCTTCAGGAGCCCCACCTCTTAGTGAAGTAGGGTGATCTGTTCCATAAACAGTTTACTAATCATGTCTTTGCTGCTGCAGACAATACTAATAGTAAAGGGGTGGCTATCCTCATTTCTCGGAATGCTAATTTCTCTTGTACACAAAGCGTGAGGGATCTCTACCATAGATATATTTTTGTTACAGGTGTTCTTGACGGTGCTTAAGAACTGTTAGGTTGTGTGTATGGCCCTAATGCTGACACTCCTTCCTTTTTTACAGAATTGTCCTCAGTTTTAGCTCTGTTCCTCTCCTTACCTATGATCATTGGAGGAGACTGGAACACGTCCTTCTCCTAAGACCTCGACAGAACAGAAGACCCAGGCTGGCCTCTCCCCTGCCGAGCGCACCATCCTGGAAATGTGTATTCTACACTCCAATGTCAAGGTCTTTACTTTCTATTACTTGGTCCACAGGTATTTCTTATTGATTACTTCTTTATTAGTCAGACATTGATGGGTGGGGTGTTGGGTTGTGAGACAGCCCCAAGGTTCCTATCCAACCACTCATTGGTCTGGCTTAAACTCTCTGCTTCCATCTCTACAGAAGGATACCTCATGGAAACTGATTAAACAGCTTTTGAAAGATGACCAGATTGTTTCCCATATTAAGGCCCAAATTGAAGTGTTCATGTCACACAATACTGGATCTATTGGGTCAGTGGATGTGGAGTGGTGTGCTCTAAAAGGTTTTTTTTACAGGGGCGGGAGTTTTTTCATCTGGCTTCTGGGGGAAACATAGGTGAGAAGTAGAGTTGGAGGCCTTACTGAGCCATCTTCGGGAAGTGGAAACATTTTGAACCCCCAACTCACCAGATGAACTCTGGCAGGAACTGCTCTCACTTTGGGATCGATATGCCGAGCTTTTAAGAGAGAGGGCAGAGTATGCTATTTTTAAAACTCACTCTCAGTATATTGATCAAGGGGAGAAGACAGGTCACCTCTTCGCTCTTCAACTGTAGAGGCAGGAGGCATCCCGTCTTATTGCAGCTATTAAATCAGCTGATGATGGTTTATCAAAACATCACATAGAGACATTGTGGAGGAATTTGAGAAATACTACCAGAATCTTTATGGACCCATGCCCTCTCCCCCATCTCCTTCTGACATTCATGATTATTTGGCATCTATTCCCCTTACCACCTTGTCTGAGGATCAGCAATCCTTTTTGGTTGCCCCATTAAATGAGTTTGATATTTTAACGGCTATTCAGGCCTTGCTATTGGCAAAGCCCCAGGACCCAATGGCTTCACCCAGAATTTTTACAGACTTTTTGCTGTGGAGCTTGCCCCATGGTTGTACCACCTCTTTCTGCATTTATATATGGATGGGATTTCAGATAAGCCCTCATTGAAGCCATGATTGTCCTGCTACCTAAATCTGATAAAGCACTGGACAATGTTTGAAGTTATCGACCTATTTCTTTTCAACTACGATGTCAAGCTGTTAGCTAAAATTCTGGCTTCAAGGATAAACTGAGTCTGGGCCATCCTTATTAGTCCTGAACAAATAGGTTTCATGCCTTTTCACTTCTCAACTGATCATCTCCGGAAGCTCGCACATATCTTTTCTGCATCCAGGTATTTGGCTATCCCAGTGGCCTTGGTCTCCCAGGATGTAGAAAAGGCCTTCAATAGGGTCAATTGGAATTTTATGTTCTCTATTTTGGAATGTTTTGGTTTTCCCCTATCATTTCTTCATTGGATTCGAATTTTATACTCCTCTCCAAGCGCCCGAATATATTGTAATTGGGTCTTTTCCTCTACCTTCCCTTTATTTTCTGGTACTAGGTGGGGGTGTCCTTTATCCCCTCTTTTATTTAACAATTATTTAGAACCCCTCCTACTGAAACGGAAGGCTAATCCAGATTTAACTGGGGTGCACATTGGTACCTAGGACTTGAAACTTTCCACCTATGTGGATAGTATTCAATTACATGTCTCCCATCCCAAAACAGCTATTCCTGCTGCCTTCGCAACCATTCAGCAATTCAGCTCTCTATCAAATTACAAGCTGAAATTGGATACAGCCTCCATCATGCCTTTATCCTCTGTGGTTCTTCAGTCGGATGTCCTTGCCCTCGGTCTATCTCGGCAACCTCAGCAAATTAAATACTTAGGTATCTAGCTTTTGAGGAGTGCATCCAAACTTAAACAGCTTAACCTTGATAATTTAATATCTATTTTGCAAAAAGATCTACACTACTGGAAATCCCTCCCCCTGTCCTTGTGGGGCATAATTAACATCATCAAAATGAATATATTACCACATATTTTTTACCCCATTAATATGCTTAATGCTTGGCTTCCCCTCTCATGGTTTAAGAAAGTACATAGTTTAATCTCGGAGTTCATCTGGTTGAGTAAAACTTCCAGGCAGGCTTATAATAAATTATAGGCCCCCAAGGAGTTTGGTAGTCTTAAGCTCCCCCATTTCACTTTGTTTTATCTAGCTAGTCATGCAAGCAAGTATTTATGGTGCAGTTGTGCACCACCAGTGATGGCTCCTCCACCTACTTCCCTATTTGGCTGTCCACAGAGCAGGAGCAGAATTGTAGCAATGGGTCTGTCTTCTTGGGCCCTGTTGTACTCTACCCTTAAGGAGCTCCCTGCCAATTTTCGTGCTTTGTTAATTGTTCTGTCTCTTTGGGTCCATTCCCAGCTTTGTACATTTCTAAGGTATACTCAGGGGTAGGATATCTCTCAGCCAATTTTCCAAAATCTTAATTTCAAAATTGGTGGGAAGGTTCTTACACCAGTATGGTTACCACAATTGGGGGATGTTCACGTATGGAACTTACTATAAAATGATGCATGGCTTTCTTCTAGGGATATTCTGGAACTCTATCAGTTGGACATTTAATCAGTATTTAAGTCTATCAGCTTTGTCATGTAATCCTGCAGCAATTTGAGACTACCTTTAGAGATATTAACTTCTCAGAATTTTAGCAAACAATGCACGGTTTAGCTTCCCAATCACATGCAGTCTCCAAGCTGTATTCAGCCTTATTCCCTTAAATGTTCCCGGGGATAGATTGTGTCTTTCACTATTGGAACACTCATCTATTGCAATACACATTCAGATGGCTGAAAATCTGGAGGGATTTGTATACTTACACCGCTCAAGACAAATTGTGGCTTGCCCAATTTCACATTCTGAAGAATCTGTATTTTTTCCCTTTTAAATTAGTGAAAATTGGTACAATTCAGTGTCCTTTATGTACATATTGTGGGCAAGCCAAGGGGATGTCCTTTTATATCTTCTGGGAATGTTCTAAAGTTGTCCCCTTATGGGATTCAATTAAGAATAGGGCTGATCCCCTGCTTGGGATAGATGGTAATTTTTTGTCTGATGTCTATAAAATTGGAGACTACAGTAGTATAGAAGTGAAGGAGTGTAGATACTTCATGGCCTTAGTATCTCTCTCTGTTAAGCGTTTGGTGCTTCAGCATTGGCTGGACACTGTCTCTCTGTCATATCTCGAATGGTTACAGGAGCTATTATTCAATATTCAGATGAAGCGAATAATTGCTAGTCTATATAACAAGCTTTCAACTTTTGACAGGAAACGGAGTAAGTTGCATGCCCTATATACTGTGTAGGTGGGACTTGTAAGGCTCCTATGTGGGATCTTTCACCTGATGTTATTAGTAAACTAACTCATAATTGTTAAATGCTGTAATTTTCCCCATTAGCCCATCTGTCTTTTAAGTTGGGCCATTCTGCCGGGGAGGGTGGAAGGGATGTACATTGGGGTGTGTGGTTTTCCCCTTTTTATGTTGGCTCATGCTTGTGTGCCAGCCAACATATTGCATTAGTAACAGATTTGGAGGTGCAGTCACTGTGGATGAATGCAGGGCATGCATCAGTAGGTGCATCAGTAGCTGCGTTCCTCAATCCCCAATAAGCCAGCATGCAGGCGCCACACCAGCAATACTTAATGAAGTGAAAACATCTGAGAAAAGGTCCACTGAAATGAGAGCCAAGCTCGTCATGCAGCGGCGCCAGAAGACGCCTGCCAACGTGCCCTTGCTAGTGAAGCACTCTCCTAAACATGGCGGCAGTGACTGCCACAGCCACTTAATATGCCAAGAGACCACTCCCATTCCCGGTGTGTGCCGAGGGGGTGACCAATCCCCCTTGGCACCATGCACCCCCAAACAGTCTTTCCTTGCTGATGGGGGGACCATTCCCCATTGGCCTCAGTCCCCTCTGCCTAGTTTAGTTTGCCGATGGGGGAGCCCACTCCCCATTGGCATAATGTACCCAGCACCCAATGTGTGCTGTGTGCTGAGGGGGTGCCCAATCCCCCTCAGCATCATGCATGCCCCCACCCGTTTCTGTGCTGATGGGGGGCCCAATCCCTGTCGATTGTAGTCTACCTCCCCGTTATGCACGTGGTACACTGGGAGCCCACCCCAGTGTATGAAACAAACACCTACAAAAAAAGAAAACCAACCCTTGTTGTCTTTTTTTACCTGTAAAAGAAGAAAATGGTCCCTCACAGTCTCCCCTACCCCACCCCAACCCGCGCCCACCCTCTGCATACCCTGTCTCCCCACTCACCCCACTCACCCCACTTACCTCTGAGTCCGGTGTGACAATCTTCGATGGACCGGGAACATATCTGCACTTTTCAAAGCCAATCTCAAACTGAAGAAATGCCGGTAAACTGTATAATGGCATAAATAGGGTTTTTCAACTTTTGTGCATATCTCGGCCATTTTTGTGAATTTTTGCACCAAATTTTCAACATGGGGTTATTGGGACCCCTCCTCATGAATTCCATCACTGTCATAGTGTTATTTGGTCCCAAAAGGTGATTTCACAGTCACTGTGCGGAATCACCTTTTGGGACTGATTAATGAAATGACAGTGTCACTGTTCATGAGGTGGGCTCTCAAAAAGCCGTATATACTCGTGGATAAGCAGATCAGCATATAAGCCAACCCCCCAATTCATGGCTTTTATTTCGGTACAAATCAATGACTCGTGTATAAGCCGAGAACATAATCACCCCAGATCTACTTCAGTATTATACGCTACCAGCAGTCAAATAAATAAGAGACCAATAGAGCGCAAACAACTGCATGCATTTCAATAATCTTTTTTGAGACTGAATTCCATTCATAAAGCCACAAACAAATTGTCCTTGATACTCAGTCTTGCAGGAAAATTCCTACTGCGTCTTTGTGGAAAACCCCCACAGACAGACCTCCATCTTCCCTTGCGGACAGCTTATGTGAAGTTCGAAAACAAACAAAGATGTCAGTTCAAAGATGGAATTATTTCAGTCACAGAAACATGGTACACAGAGAACCATGACTGGGATGTTAACATACCAGGGTACATAACCTACAGGAGACACAGGCAGGGGAGAAGAGGGGGAGGAGTAGCTCTCTATGTAAAGGAAGGGATAAAAGCAACTGCACAAAAGAGTAAGCAGGGAGGAGAGGAGGCACTGTGGGTCACATTAGAGACTGGAAAGGGCACCACAATCCGCACAGGGGTTGTGTACAGACCCCCATGTCAGGGAGGAATGAACAAGGATATGATAGAAGGCATTCTTAGGATGGCAGAGAAAGGGAGATACTGTTGATGGGAGACCTGAATATGCCAGATGTTAACTGGAACACATTTGCTGCAGCCACATCCAAGAGCAGGGCCATTCTCAATGCCCTACAGGTGGCAGGCCTCAGACAGCTAGTTTCGGAACCCACTCATGAGGGAGTAATCTTAGACCTCATACTCTCAAATGGGGGCAGTGAGAGGATCTCAGATCTAGAAGTGGGTTGCCATCTGGGAACAAGTGACCATCAAACAGTATGGTTCACGTTGTACTCAGCTACAGAGTCAAGCCATACAAAAGTGAGGGTACTGGACTTCAGGAGGGCTGACTTTGGCAAGATGGGAGAGTGCCTCAGAAAAGAACTAGCAAACAGGCTAGAAGGAGGGGTGGAGCAACAATGGAGAATCATCAAAACTGCCATCACAGAGGCAACAAGCCCTTGTGTGAAGCAAATAAACAAATCAAAAAGAAAGAAAAAGCCACTATGGATCTCAAAAGAGGTGGCTGGGAAAGTCAGGGAAAAAAGATAGCATTCAGGAAGTATAAGGAAACACAGAAGGAGCAGGACAGAGAGCTGTACCAGTAAAGGCAGAAGGAAGCAAGGAGGGAAGTCAGAATAGCAAAGGCCCAAACTGAGGAAAAGATAGCCAACTCAGTTAAGAAGGGGATAAAACATTTTATAGCTACATCAGAGAGCATAGAAAGACAAAGGGAGGGATAGTGAGGCTGAATAGAATGAATGGTGGGTGGGCAGAGGGGGACAGTGAAAAAGCAGGGATACTGAATGAATATTTCTGCTCAGTATTCACAAAAGAGGAGGGGAAGTGCCTAATCCAATTAACAGAAGCACTCGTGATAGGGGGGTTGATCCCTGCCCTTTCACAGAAGAAAGGGTTCTGCAAGAACTCCTAAAACTGAAGGTGGACAAAGCAATGGGGCCTGATGGAATTCAATCCAGAATTCTAAAATAATTAAGGGGGAACTAGTGAAACCACTGACTACTCTGTTTAATAAATCATGGGAGGATGGTGTGGTACCCAATGTCTGGAGGAAGGCAGATGTGATTCCCCTTCACAAAAGTGGGAGCAAGACAGAGGCAGGAAACTACAGACCTGTCAGTTTGACCTCTGTGGTAGGGAAAGTGATGGAGTCACTTCTGAAGGAAAGAATTGTTGAGTACCTAGAGGCCAGTGGGGCACAGGACCCAAGGCAGCATGGGTTCACAGCTGGAAGGTCATGTCAGATGAATCTAATAGATTTCTTTGACTGGGTGATCAAGTAGTAGACCAGGGAGGGGCTGTGGACATGGCCTACCTAGACTTTAGCAAGGCATTTGACACAGTCCCACACAAAAGATTAATAGTCAAATTAACTAGCCTGGGAGTGGGTCCCAGGGTGGTAGCCTGGGTAAAACATTGGCTGGATAACAGGACACAGAAGGTAATTGTAAATGGAGTCCATTCTGAAGAAAGAGGAATTACTAGTGGGGTACCACAGGGTTCAGTACTGGGTCCAGTCCTTTTTAATGTCTTTATAAGTGACATTGCAGAGGGACTGGAAGGAAAAGTATGCCTCTTTGCAGATGACACAAAGATCTGCAACAGGGTTGATACACAAGGAGGCATGGAAAGGATGAGAAAGGACTTGGCAAGGTTGGAGGAATGGTCAGAAGTATGGCAGCTAGGATTCAATGCAAAGAAGTGCAAAATAATGCACCTGGGAAACAAGAACCCAGGGGAAGATTACACAATTGGTGGGAGGTAGTAACAACAACAAAAAAGGAAAGGGACCTGGGGTAATCATATCAGATGACATTAAGGTTAGCAACCAATGTGAGAAGGCAGTAGGGAGGGCTGGGGGTATACTGGGATGCACAGGGAGAGGCATCACCAGCAGAAAACAGGAAGTTGTTATCCCTCTGTACAGACAGTTGGTGAGACCCCATCTGGAGTACTGCGTCCAGTTCTGGAGACCCCATCTCCGGAAGGACATAGACAGGATAGAGGCAGTCCAGAAGAGGCAACTGAAATGGTGCAGGGTCTGCAAGAGAAGCCGTATGAGGAGAGACTAAAGGAGCTTAATATGTATACCCTTGAAGAAAGAAGGGAGAGGGATATGATAGAAACTTTTAAGTACCTCAGTGGAATCAACAAAGTCCAAGAGGGTAGCATCTTTCAGAAAAAGAGACATGCAAGAACAAGGGGACACAATTTAAAGATGGGGAGTTCCGGGGCAATGTGACAAAGTATTTTTTCACAGAGAGGGTAGTGGATGCATGGAACAGCCTTCCTGAGGAGGTTGTGGGGTCTAAAACTGTGGGAGAATTCAAGAATGCATGGGACAGACATAAGGCAATTCTTGTGGGAGGTAGGAAGAAATAGGCTGTTGGTTAACTAGGATCTGCGGCCTATCCTGTAGGTAGGGAAATGGGCAGACTAGGTGGGCTAAGCGGTCCTTATCTGCCATCAAAGTCTATGTTTCTATGCTCTGTAATGCTCTGCTTCCAACAATGCAAGTTTAAAGGCAAACACAGGTACTCTACGGTTTCTTTTTTAGCAGGAGATACCGATAACCTTAATTTTGTATGAAACACATCTCATGGGGAATTCGAGCTGTGCGTGTGCCTTCAGTTCCCATTGATATCAGCAGCAGTGGAGTTGTTTTCAGTTTCAGCATCTCAGCATAACCTGCATCGTAAGCACTGTGCTTTTGTTAACCAACAACCATGGCAGCAACCTCGGCATGCACATTCCGGTCGCCACTACAATTGTTGTGTGAAAAGTGACTCGCATATAAGCTGAGACCCCTAATTAAGAAATCATTTTTAGGTACAAAATTATCGGCTTATACGCGAGTATATACGGTATGTTGCAAACTTAGTGAACAAAATCCAAAAAATGAAAACATTTCTCGGCGTGTTAGCAGTTTTCATGCATGCTCATAATTTCATGAATTTGTAATATTTTCACTCCAAATTTTCTAAATTGTCATTTTACCACACCTCGTTATGAACAGTACAGGTGTCATTTTACATATCCTGGCTGAAATGTGTTTTTGCATGTCTGGTGCAGAATAGCACGATCGTTGTGCGAAATCAGTTTTTGCAACAACCTGAGAAAATGACAGTGATACTGTTCATGAGCAGAGGTCCTAAAATGCCTATGTTGAAATTTTGGTGATGAAAGTCCATAAAATAACTGTGTTACAAGTGTGCATTGCGCACTTTCCATGCACCCTTGTACCTTTCCAAATTTGCAATATTTTCATGCCAGATTTTCAATGCTGGCATTTTTTCACACCTCCTTATGAACAGTATAGCTGTCATTTTTCACATCCTGCCCAAAATGTGTTTTTGCACCTGTGGCACACAATGGCATGGTCGCTGTGGGAAATCAACTATTGGGACAGATTAACAAAATCACGGTGCCACTGTTCATGAGGGGAGATCCCAAAATGCCTATGTTGAAAATGTGATTAAAAAATCCCAAAATTTTTTTTATTTATTTAGTTGTTTAACCAGGTATAGCACACTAAGCTGAAAGCTTTTTTACAGGAGTGACCTGGGAGCACAAGGAGGTTAAGTGACTTGCTCAGGGTCACACAGTATGCAAGTGGAAGCTGTGGGATTCAAACCCAGGTCTGGTCTTCTGGATGTCACCAGATTTGCAGCTCAGAGCCTTAGACCACTGTGCTATACTGCCTCCAAAATAATTGGGTTGTGGCCGTGTGTTGCGGAGTTTCTAGGCATGCTCATGACTTCACCAATTTTTCATATTTTCACTCCTGAATTTCAACATTGCCATTTTTTTTACACCTCCTCATGAACAATACAGTTGTCATTTTTCACATCCTGCCCAAAATGTGTTTCCAAACCTGTTGCACCAAATGGCGCAGTCACTGTGCAATATTACTTTTTGGCTAACAAACTGATACTGCCGCTCTTCATGAGGTGGGGTCACAAAATGCCCATGTTGATAATTTGGAATGAAAATACCAACACACACCAACAGTGTTAGGGTTTCCAGCTGTAACACCCCACCCTGTAGAGACTGACAGGCATCAGGGGTGTGACTTGGGATCATCAGCTGTAATGCTCCTGCCATTCCACCCCCACTCCCAACCTGCAACCAATGACAGGCATTGAGGTGTGCCATGGACTGTTCGGCCCCAAAGTTTGCCCCATTCTCCTACACTGCACCCACCTCAGCATATTTCCTTAAGGAATGGGTTAAGTATAAGGCCCAAAGACCCCAAAGCACTCCACAACTCTTGTCAATGTCTACAGAGTAGGGCGAGGTAAAATGGCAAGAGCGTTATAGCTGATGACCCAACGACACACCCCAACACCTATCAGTCTCTGCAGGGTGGGGGTGGGGTTGGTGTCAGTTCAATACTTCACTGCCATTCCTATTATGCATCTCTAACTCCTGCATTACCAACGCCAATGCCAACGAGACAACATTCGGCATTGACAAATGCTTGTTTTTATTTGTTGTCATGTTGTGCAGTCATTGGTTTTGTTTTGCATAAACTCAATAAAGTATATTAAATAAAAAAAAGCTAGGGCTCTGAAACTCATGAGGTAGGGAGATTTAAACATACCAACTAACTAGCAATTTTTTCTAGTGCTTTTAAAATTAGATGAATATATAACTATAATTTAGATTTTGGCAAACTTTTGCAACATTTTCATGGAAGTAGAATCATAATTTCCCATGAATTATTCTGGTAGAAGGCACATTTTCACCAGCCCTACTCCACACATGCACACGTGCATATGCACACCAGAAGAAAAGAGATAGCAATGATGCATGGAGGGTAACGCAGTAAAAACCTATAATGACTGCTCTGATGACTAGATTAATTAGGTCAGGATAGTTTGGCAACTTTTCCTTGTTATAAACCCATTCTGCCTCTTGTCCTGCAAACCGATTGCCTCCAAGAATTCCACTATTTGTTCAGTAATGATTGTTCCCAACAGCCTATACAACTGAGGTCCACAACGTACAGTCAGTTCTTGCTTGTGTCACCAGTACCCAGTCAGTGTGCAGTTCAGGAGTGGCTAGCCCCAAAGAGACTTGACCAAGGGACACAAAATGGAACCACACTCCAATGCCCCATAGGAAGATCTAATGATCAAAATGCCGGGGCTTCTGGTAGGAGTTGCCTTAACTAGTGTTTTGTCACTTTTTGCAATGTGCACATTGAATTGTTCTATTCATATCCATTGGCACTAGAGTGTGATTCCTTTTTGTGTCCTTTATATAACTGAGGTTCGACTGGTCAGCCTGTAATTTCCCCAGCCATCCTTGTTCCTGCCCTTTTGAAGCAGCCCCACATTAGTTACTTTCCAGTCAGCTGGAACCACCCCTGTCTCCAGAGAACAATTAAACAGATTTTCAAGTGGTGTTGCCAGTGGCTTCCTCACCTCATTCAGTACTCTAAACTGCAACCTCTAAAGATCACGAGTTTTATCCACTTTCAGGGTTTTGAGGTCCCAAGCACCATTTTTTCTGAGACTGCTCCTCCATGCAATCCCCTAGCCCCTCTCTTGCATCTACACTCTGGTAGTGTCCCCCTCAATGGTGAATATCAAACAAAAGTAAGGATTCAGTACAGCAACCTTTATCACATCCTGCTCTGCCCATGTCCCTTCCTTGTTTCTTCTGGTAATCCCCCCCATTTTACATTTCTCCCTAATGTACCTAAAGAAGGTTTTCTCTCCCCCTTGATACTCTCCACTTTTCTCAACTTCATCTCTGCTTTACCTTTTTGGTCTTTCTCCTTTAGAATAAAGTAGGTTAATTACTTCATGTGATATCATATGATGTATTGTTGGACCTCTATAACATTTTCTGTATTTATCAAATGATTTCTTATCCAGATTGAACTGTAGTGGAAAGTATTTATCAGATCTATGTTTCACATGTGCCATTGTATATTAATGTGTTTTACTGGTTGTTGTTTTGTGTTGTCAATTAAATTTTCAATAAAAAGAATGAACTAATAAAAGGTGTTTCCTTGGCCTCCCCAATTCAATTGTGCTTGGGTACCAGAAAGTTGGGGTAACTACCACTGGTTTTGAAATGAGTCAATAAACCTTATGGATGGATGATGGAGTCTCCCATCGAGTCAATGGATGAGTCTCAGTTGCTGTCATAATTAAAAGGAATAGGCCACCTGACAAGGACAGCTATCACAAGACTGTTGTTATACAACTGTTTAATCTAAGCTACAGATGTACACATTAACCAAATTAACTTGCATTTCTTTCTGTTAATTGCAAAATATCTGAGAGAATGGATATAACAAACAACTGAAGGACACATACAAAAACAATGATATTAAATACATAGCAACATTTGTATTTCAAACATGTACAACTTACAGGGTAGAAATGGGAACAGAGTTAAATCTGTTGATATGCTTCCAATTATTGATATGAAATTTACCTTTGCTGCTGAAGATGTGGTGAAATCATATATGTCACCTTCCACAAAAACCTCAAAGTGACCCAACTTTGCCTTATTTCAGGCATAGTGCACTTTATGAAAATTACATGAGGTACAGTATTCTGTTGCCACAGTCAGCCTTGTTCATGAAAGGGGACTACCTGGGCAAGTCACATGGTTTGTGAAAGGCAGTCACATGGTTACAGTGCTGCAGAACATACAGAGATGTAACCATGTGAGCCTTCTCAAAGAGTACAATCCTGCACTGTTAGTTTAAAGAGTAAGATATGTCTCCAGTCTACTGTGAAAAAAAAAGAAACAGAATAATTTGATTTTGTTCAGCTATATTTTAAGAGCTTGTGTTTAGAGTGATCCTAGGTGACAGTGGAAGAGACACACAAGAAAATGGGATTACAAAAAGTGCTCAATGGACACCCAGTAGCAGAGCAGGCAGTGCTATGTGCTCCCATGTTGGTGACCTGAGTTTGGAAGAATGCTTGGGAAGCTGGCTGGGTGTCCCAAGTGCTGCGTAGGTGCTGCCACTTGGTAGGCACTCCCAGCCCTGGGAGGAATGACAGCTTGTTCTACCACTATGGTGACCCCCAGAGACTGGCCTACAGACTGCAGGGAGCCAGAGTGTAATGTGGCCAACAAAGAGCAATGCCAGCCATCAGAGGAGGTGGGCAGGATAAAACACGTGCATAAAACACTTGCTGTATGGTAGGCTTTGTGAAGCCCTACCTGCTCACCTTTGCCCACACCATCACCACAGCACCTGCCAAATGTCTGGATTGTTTCTCTGGGAGAGGGGAGGACATCCCTCTCCCCCCTGGACCCACCATGGGGGGCAAGCTATGGGGGATTCTATTGGCAGGCAAGCTCAGGGACATGAGTGCCAGTGGGAGGTCAGCAGCACTGTTCCCTCTAAGGTGTTGATGTGTGCAGCCACCCAAGATAAAAGAAAAAGCAGCACACTACAAAAGCAGTGGTGCACAGATGATGTGCTGATAACATAGTGCTTTTAACCAGGCTACAGTGAATCATCTTTATTTGCTTTCAGACTACCCCCACCTCTCCACTGCACCTAACCCTGGTGTTGCCACAGACTGACATATCAGCCCAGAATTCCTTTACATTCCATTACTTGACTCTACTGTCTGCTATGCTATCTCCTCCTAGATCATAAATTTCACAAGGACACTCATTCTGAAGTAGTTGGAGAATGGGAAACTAAAAATAAAACACTGCACAGCATGCTCATTTGAGTTCCCTGACTGTCCTCACTAATAGTATAGATACAGACAGTCCATGAACCCAGTAAAAATGGATCATTTCACAGAGGAGACAACATAATATTCAGACTGGGAGATTGCCATTTACTAGGGGAAAACTGCAATGAGTACTTGACTGCTGCAATCTAAATGCTCTTAAACAGGAGCCAAAGTACTAAAGAACAAATCCAAGTACACTGCTATAAACTGTAGTTGTGTGTTATGCCCCAGTCAGATAGCTGAAACAGTGTGTTAATGTTTGGAGGATTTCAGTAAATTAATATTAAAAATGCAACCTCATTGTTTATAGAAAGTCCTATTCTGGTGGTGTTCTTCGACTTTGATGGGGTGAAAGAAAGGGTGTAATGGATCTCAATGAAATGAATAAGGTTCTTGCTGTTTGAAGAGGGTCCTTTATCTGCTGCTGTTGTTTTTTTAGTTCAATGGGGTAATATTTTTCTGCTTGTGTACACTGAACTTTGGCCCTTGACGTGATTGCTAGTTATGTCTCCCATCTCTGATCATTTTGTTATTTTTTTGACAAGAAAATACAATTTGACACAGCCTGTAATGCAGCAGACTGGTTTTACTACTGCAGTTACAATGGCTGAGGTTCCAAATACACTCATCATATCAGGGAGATCTGTTTTTGACTACTAGAATTATTTTGATTGTCATAGGACCCCAATGTTTTTAGATTTTTTGGCCAGGATAGCTGATAGCTGATGCTAATTTCCAGGTGTGATCTTAGAGCAGAGGAAGGCTAAATTACTTGCTCAGGGTCACAGAATTGTAAGTAGTGGTTGTGGGATTTAAACCCAGGTCCACTGTGTCTCCAACTTCACAGCTTGATACTCTAAACCAATAAACTATACTGCCTCATTTAGGCAAAACTGTCTTCCAGTTTGGCAAGATAGAGTATAACATAAAAGAAATGCAGTACTTGATCCCTTAAAAGAAAAAAATGACTTTTATTTTTTTATTCTGATAATTTGAGAGGGATTACAGAAGTGCTCTAAGAATATACTCAGCACTGACACACAATAATATAATGATAGGTGAGCCATCACATTGATTACCTATAATACAAGAAGGAGGGGTGATCCAATAGCAATAACAATGCCATGTAACTTGGTAACCTGTACTTAAGACATACTAAATATATAAAAGTTAAAAGAAGTTCTCTAAGAAGTGCAGGGGTGCTGGGCATAATAGAGAAACTCATTGACAACAGGTGGAATTGATGGTTCCTGTGAGAAAGATTTTAAGTAACTTCCCAGAGATGAGCTCACAACTTGGCAGGAGTTTAAAATCAAAGTTTGCATCATTTTTGGGGGCTGAAATGGTGGATGCTGTTATACCACTTAATACATACTCTTACACTGTGCAAGTCAGTCCAGACCATAGGATTTAATTACAATTAATCTCAAGAGGCACTGGCAATGCAATAGTAAACGTGTTATTATTGTCTATAAATTACAAATGGACTGAATTTATGAGATTGTTGGCACTTTTACAGAGGAAAACAGTGTGGAGTTTTGCATTCTGGACACTTAAGCAGTGCTCAAGCAGTGGGACCTGCTAAGATATGTACGAATGCATTTCCTTCTGTTCCACAGGCCCTCCCCTTAGCAATTTCACCTCTTTCATGATGCCTCACCTACATTTTGTTAAACAGATTTACCAAGTTAATCAAAAGGCCCTTGTTAGTCACCTGATGCCCTTACTTAATGATAAAATGACTGTTACAGTGTAGAAAAATGTTTTAAAAGTTGCCCCTCGTAGACTATAATGAAGTGCACCCCCGCACTCTCCCTGGGCACTCATCATTATGTGCCTGAGCTTGGGGGGGTGGGCCTTTACTCAGCTCCCATGACTGAGAAATGGAAGGGATCAGCCAAGCAGAAATTTATGATCCCTTCCACTCTTAAATAATAAAGATTTTTTTTAATCTCAAATAGCCAGATGGGGTGCCACAGAGGTAAGGCACCATACCATGTGGTGCATAATGTTAGCTTGGTGAATCTCTTTAAGTAGATTTGTTTGGGTAGCACCTCCCTTTCTTCAGAAAAAGGCTGTTAGAACTGTGTGTGTGTGCGATTTTTATGGCTGTATGGGTGGAGCCCTGCAGGCATTTTGGCATTACTAGGAGAGAGAGAGAGCAAGGGAGAGGGGACTGGCAGGATAAGATGAATGTGTGCTTCCCCTGAGTGCTTCGGACTGGACACGACTAAAAACTCTCTTCATTCTCTGGATTTATTGCAGTGGTCTGTTTTTGTCTGCCTTCTCCGTCACCCCTGTCAGCAGTAGGTTGCACTATTTCATTGATGGACTGTGAGTTTCAGTTAGATATTTTGACCATCAGTTCCTTTTAAGCCATTGTTAGAGCCCCTTCAATAAATATGCCTGACTATTTTCCACTATATAAATATTTTTTTTTAAACAAGGGCTCTTTCATATAGAAATCTGCTGTTGAAAAAGTGAAACCAGGAAACAGCATGATATTCAAGTTAATGAAGCTGTGTGAGTCATTCTTTTTTACTGTAGAAAGGTCAGCTGGTCCATTTGCTTTCTGTTTGTTTCAGTATATAGCTTGATTTATTGATCCCATGTCCAATCCCCTGCTAGTCTTTTTACTAACCTGGACAGAAGTTTTAACCCTTGAATTTCCTGGTAATTTATCTTCAGCTCTAGTATAACTTCTAGTGGTATTCTTTATTTCACCAGTTCTTTGTTATATTTGTCTGTTCAGATCAGACACATAAAGGCAACATGTTTTAACACAATATTTTAAATTCCTCCCCTCTCTCAGTGAAAATGAGATTCTGCATGTTAACAGATCTCTCCAGGGTAACTACACTGTAAAAATGTATAAAAGCTGGACCCCAGTAAAAATGAGATTTTGTATTTCAGCTGTGCTAACTCTATTTAATACACTGTAAAAATATGTAAAGCTGGACCCCACTGAAAATGAAATATTGCAGCTCAGCTGCCCAATCCTGTTACTTACACTCATGGTCTTTATGTGTGTACAACTGTTGTAACAATGCGTACATGTATTTTGTGTGTATTTTCAAGGATTTGTGTATGTCTAGAACCAAAAACACTGTTCACTGCCATTATGTTTATAGTTTTATTTTTCTCTCTACTACTGCAGGGTATTAAAGAGCCACTGACGTTTCTGGTAAAACTTTAGGACACCTAATATTTAGACACAATTCAGCTTGCATGTTATATATCTTTCATAGATTTCTCCTACATCTTATTTATTACTGATGAACTTTTCACAAAAACAGGATCTTCATCCCTGAGTTTGTTTGCCCCTACAGTTTATTCCCAAATTGAGGCCCTAATCCTCTGTTGTGAAATCACATTCTGTTGCCAAGGGAGTAATTGTGATGGCACTAGCAGAGCATTATGTTATCAGGTAGGGAATAATTAACAGGAGCTGATGAGCCCCCAAGGAACAAAGATCCTGTTTTCCTGTATGTGGCCTCAGAAATAAATAACTGATAGGAGAACTGCAGAGCTAATGTCAAGTACAATGTGAACTGTATAACATGCAAGCTGAATTGTGTCTAAATATTAGGTGTCCTAAAGTTTTACCAGAAACGTCAGTGGCTCTTTAATATTTGCAGTGCCAGTGGCTCAGTAGGTAGCAAACTCGCCTCTGAGGCTGGGAGATCAGAGGGTTGTGGGTTCATTTCCCACTTCTGGCACTTGGGTTAATATCCCAGTACTGACACTGTAGTGCAGCATGAGGGGGGTGCTGCACTTCTGAGGTGCCGTCTTTCAGATGAGATGTTAAACCAAGGTCCCATCTGCTTGGATTGGTGGTAGTTCAGGTGGATGTTAAAGATCGCATGGCACTTATCGAAAAGAGTAGGGGAAT
Source organism: Neoceratodus forsteri (assembly GCA_016271365.2). Lineage (NCBI taxonomy): Eukaryota > Metazoa > Chordata > Ceratodontiformes > Ceratodontidae > Neoceratodus > Neoceratodus forsteri. Next base: position 995,519,498 of record CM057458.1, on the reverse strand, counting down.
TTTTTATTGAAATCTGAACAAATCATAACAGAAATTTTACAAAAACATATAAGTCAATATTGTATCATACATAAATTATAAATAAGTATTAATTCATACAAATACCCTAAACATTAGAGAAACAGTATAAACCCTCCCTCTCCCCCTTCCCACTGTAATAGCTGGGGAATTTGTTTATTAATATCAGAAATAAATCATAATAAAGTTATACAATCAATATTTCATCATACAATCATAATAAGGTAAAGGCAAAAACAAAATAAGTAGTAAATCCTTTAAATATCCTAGAACAGAACACAAAAGACTCTTAATTTTTTAAATAAAATCAAAATGCTCCCATTGTTTTTTCCAAATCTCAGGTGTTAAAAGAAGTTCTTCTGTCCTCTGCAAACTCTTTAGATCTTTTTGTAATATAAAAAATAATTCTAAAGCTGAAATAGATTGTTGCTGTAAAGTAAATCTGCATCTACTTATCCATAACCAGTACAAAAATTGTACCATTATCACTCCAAGAGTACTATGAGAGAAATGCATCAGTTCAGGAGGGATTATTCCATAATACAGTAGTGGTAGAAAGGATACCCCTTTCCAATGATTTTTTACTATATCCCAAAACTGTACCGCATAAGGGCAGTGAAAATACAAATGATCCATTGTTTCAGGTACTGACCTACAAGTAAATCTGGAACAAATTCTTTCTTGGAAAGATTTATGTTTTTGATTCCCTTTCACATTAATTCATCCATGAATTCCTAACCAAACTGTGTCCCACATGTAAGCTGGTATTCGTTTATCTAATATATATTCAGAAATCTGTTTTTGTTGAGGAACAGAAAAATCTACAAAAGTTGTGCTGAAAAACTAGACTCTAACACTTCAGAATAGAGTGCCCTTCGGGGAAGTTGTCTCACTAACTCATATCTTATATTCCAGATTTTGATTTTATCAAAAATCCCTTCCCATTGACTACCTAACCTGGGTACACATTTATTCTTATGTACAAAGTTATTTTCCCTCCATTCACACAATATACCATTCAACTTCCTATAAACCCAAACCCCCATAATTGTGGACATCCATCCATTAAGGGAAAAATATTTTTATACAAAAATATTGAAAAGAAAAATACAATAGGGTTTAACATTCTTATACCTCCATCCTGAATTCCCTTATATAAAACATTCCTTTTAATAGGATTAAGCCTACTTCCCCAAAAACAACTAAAAAAACACCCTAATAATTTACTCTCCAAATATTTAGGCAAAGGAAAAATCATACTAATGAATAAAAAAATGGGAACTAAAAAGGTTTTAATATAATATATTCATTTTTTCTTAGAAACCTTCCATTTATTCCATTGGGTCACTTTAGATGTACCTACTTGTATAGCCTTTTCGCAATTATAACCAGCTATATCATTCCCTCCATAATAGATACCTAATATTTTACATGGTACCATAGATACCAGAAAACCTCCACAAGTTTCAGGTACAAAAGGAAAGCCACATATCCTTAAAATTTTAGTTTTCTCAGGGTTAAGGTTTGCACCCGTAATTTTACCTAAATTTTGTATTAACTGAAAAGCTATAATTAGAGAATACTCATCTTGTAAAATTAAACATAAATCATCCGCATATGCTATAACTTTATGTAACTGGTAATCATATGTATGTAAACCAAAAATCCTCTGAGATTTTTGCAATATACGTAACACTGGGTCCAATGAGAAAACATACAAGAGGGGACTCAATGGGCAACCCTGTCTAACTCCTTTATATATCCCTATTTCCCTCCCCAAATTTCCATTTTCATATGGCCTGACATAAGCTAAATTGTAACATAATTGTAGCCATTGAACAAACTTGAAAGGAATCCCATAAAACCTTAAACAATCCCACAAAAAGGAATGAGAAACCTCATCAAAAGCTTTTGCCTGGTCCAAACTAATAATGTAACCAGGACCTCTCAAATCCCCTTTCTCTACCACTTCCCCATTGGTTAATTCTCTTAACAGAATCAAGACATCAGCAATACTTCTACCAGGCACTGAACAAAACTGGGTAGGAATTATTACCTCCGACATTAGCAACGCTAAACGATTTCCTAATATTTTCACAAATATTTTGAAATCAACATTCAGCAATGTTATTGGTCTCCAGTTTTCTATATTTCCTCATGCACCTGATTTAAAGAGAAAAATTAACAATCCCTCATACATTTTGGTAGGCAGAAAATGTTCTATTATAAATAAATTAAATAGTTTTAACAAAATTTTTGGGATCATTCGCCATAATATACGGTAAAATTCTCCTGGTAAACCATCTGATCCTGGTGAAGTATTTAATTTTAAACTACTTATCACTTTGTCTAGTTCTTGCATTGAAAAAGGTTCAAACATTTGGTCAGCTAAAACTGAATCCAATTTAGGAGGATCTGTGGCAGTAAAGATTAATGAAAAGGAATTCTCCGTTTCAGTAAAATGTCCAAATTTTCTCTCTATATGGTCTTCAATTACTTCCATAATACCCTCATTATCCCAAACTGCTTTACCACTTGAGGGAATCAGGGATGAAATAACTTTTTTTTCCCTTCTCCTCTGACTAGCTAGATATGGGTTTACTTGATCTGCAGTACCCTGTATACCAAATGACTGTTCTTTCATCAATGAGTGTAACCTATTATATTGAAACTGAATCATCTTATCTCTAATTTTGTCAATTTCAGACATTAAATCTTCCCCACCCTCATACTGTCTAGAAAGTAATTCCTCAAATTTCAATCTATATCCCAAATATTCTTTATATTTAGACTGTGCCCTCGTTCTACCCATAATTTAAAAAAAAACTACCATACAACATTTAAAGTCTTCCCACCATTGTCCAATATTCTCATATAGCTCAACTGTAGTAATTTTATCCCAAACTATAATTTCTAACTGCCGAAGAACCTCATCTTCCAGTAATATCGAAGTATTTAGTTTCCAAACACCTCTACCTGTGTCCCTTTGAATGGGTACTGAAACCTGAAACCCGATTAGCTAGTGATCTGATGTTTCTATTGGAATTGTTACCACTCCTGCTAAAGGTAATGTCTGTTTAACAAAAAATAAATCTATCCTAGAAAATAACTGCCCTTTATAAAAAGTAGGTTTTGCCCTTTCTAACTGCCTTAAATGAACATCTTGTAAACCAACCAATCAAACAATGGTTTTTAACATTGTTTTATCACAGAATTGTTTTCCCTTAATAATCCGTTCTTGGAAATTGATATTAAAATCTCCTCCCCAAATTATCTGGTGACTTGTATGCAAAAAATGTTGTATTTTTTGTAACAACTTAACCCTTAATGACTTGGTTTGAGGTCCATACACATTAATCAATCTACATGAAACAGAATTCAACACTACATCCAATATCAAAACCCGGCCTGGTTCCAAATCTACCATCCTTAAAATTTTAACATTAGACGTATTAAAACAAAACCCTACACCACAGCAAACCTCTATCCCTATAGACCATATACAACTACCCCATTTCCAATCGCCAGAAGCTCAGTCTGTTTCAAATCTTGTATGTAGCCTGGTATCCTGTAAGAAATAAACATCAAAATCCAAATGCTGTAACACTCAAAAAGTAGCTATTTGTTTTACACCAGACTTAATGCTGTTAACATTTAAACTAGCTATCGCTAAGCTTAATGGCTCAGGGAGGAGGTTTCAGAATTTTCCCACTAGATCTTGTTACTCTTTTATGTATTTTCTGGGATTTTTGAAGTTCAGGCTGTGACACATTTTTTTGTGATAGTTCAACTTCAGTAAGTGGAATATCCACTGAATTAGTTGTGTTTATTTCCATTGGATGCGCCAGATCTACCTGGTATCCCCATGTGGAGAAAACTGAAAATCTATTACTAATTGGTAAGGGAGATAAGTGGGGGTCCCTTACTCTCGATGGAAGAAATTCCATCATGTGAAGATATTCCTAGTCCTGTTGTAATCTGCATAGTGTCATCTCTGTCCATATTCTCATTTTGCTTCCCTTTAGTTAAACCTTTTCCATTTTGCTTCCCTTTAGACAAAACCAAATTAGGACCCCTATGGGATGGAGAACTCTGAGGTGTTACAAATGGTGTTTCCTTATCTCCCCCTACCTCAAACTGAGGAGTATCCACGGTTGTCTCTAAAGGATTAATTGGGGCCACAAACGCAGGGTCCTGTTGTCTAGATGTAGAATTTTTAACTCTGCCTTCCAAACCCCCACCTCTTCCCACCCCCCTCCCCTACCTCTTCCTTTTTGCCTACCTGTAGAGGATGTTTCTAAAGGGGAAAAAGATTTCCTGGCTTGAGATAAAAAATATTCATGATCTCAAACTTCATCTAAGTTATGTTCAGCCCAAGGACATTCTGCAATGGAATGGTCAGCATCTCCACACAGATTACATATCGGAGGAGCCTGACAAACAACAGCTGAATGGCCCAGCACCCCACAATGAAAACATTTAACTTGATCACAATCGTTACTTAAATGCATTAAAGAACCACATTTATAACAACTCTTGGGTTGTCCTGCATAAAACAAAATCCCCCTATCTCTCCCCAAAAAGAAAGAACTAGGCAGATATTGTATTCCTTGTTCATTTTGATTTAACTGTACTCTAATGGTCCAACCCCCAGTCCAAAATCTATTTTCATCCATTATGGGCTTTGGATGGTCAAAAACTGTACATTTTTTTTCTAACCAGAATAAAATATTACTAATGTTAACTCCCTCATTATGAAAAAGAAGGGTAACAGTTTTAATAGTAGGCTTAGTAATTGGAATAGCTAGAAAGTCCTTCCAAAGTTCTTTATCTTTTAGTTCATAATACAATCGCCAAAATTTATCCAATGCCATCATAGTACAAAAGCTTACATCATATATTTTATCTCCTGGGGCATGTATAAATGCATATATATCAGCTGGAGAAAACCCCAGCAAGTCAATTAGTAATGCTTTGCCTACCCACAATCTATCAGGAACTATGGGTGCAAGACCTTTGTAGCACAGACATACCAAGTATCGTCTCTTCGCCGCTTCAGCTGGCTTCCGAAATAGGCCCGCATAAGATTGTTTTTGCCCAGTGTCACCTAAGCTTTCACTGTATTCCTTGTGTGTCTTACCAACAACAATCAGAACAGACTCTTCTTCTTGTTCTTCTAATGCCACTCCAAAGTCATTTTCTATAACTCCTGCAGAAGTTCCTTGTGGTAATCCTGTCAGGAAAGAAACTGGTAACACTTTCTTTTCAGAACATAGGTTTAAAAACCCCGCTTCACTCACATCTGGTGCAGTTCTTTGAAACACAGCCTCTTTTGCAGGATGCGCAGACTCAGTAGCTACCAATGGGGACTCTATCTGTACCGGAGTTTTTGTACTCTGAACACCAGAAGTTGTAAAACATCTTTCTTCTATCCCTTTATTCTCCATTCCTGTAATTCCTGCAACTGGAATGTTTGGGTCAGGCACCCAAATTTCATTCTGAAGAATCCAGCCCGCTTCTCCTCCAAGAGTTCTACCTGGGGTCCATTCCGTGGAGGAGCCACTAAAAGTTATGTCTTCTTCAGCCAATGACTCAGAAACCATTATTTCCTTTTGTACCATTAAATCATCAGATATTGCTTCAGAATTTAAAGCTAAAGGCAAGCATTTATTTCCTTCTTGGATTGGACTGACTGTAGATCTTTTCCGTTTTGTACATTCTTCAGCTAAGTGTAATTTCTGATTCTGAAATTCGTTTTCAGCAGCTCGTAGCATCTCTAATAAATGTTTTTTCTTATCTTCCAATTGTACCTGCAGTAAACGTTCCTCTTCCAATCCTGGGTTTTCGACCAAATGTTCCATCATATTTCCATTATCCATCTGATGCTGGTGCGCTATTGCTCCCTGATCCACATTTACTTCTTGAGCTGATATGGAATCCAGAGCCGCTGCCCCACATCCTTCCTCCACCTCAACCAAAATCAAACTGGAGTCCTCCATCCTGAGAAAATGAGAATAGCCCTCTACTGGCCACAAAGAGCCAGCAGAGTAAGAGAATTTCCCCGGTGTCCTGGCAAAATTTCCCTCATTCATTAAAAATACCACCAACAGCTTAATCTGGTTCATGGTCAGTTGGCATTCATCTGTATCCCCTTCCCCCCGGGGTCATGCCTGAAAATAGGCAGGATTTGTCTAGTGCACTTACCCGGTCAACAAAAACTAAATAAAAAATTAAAAAATAAATAAAATAAATAAATATTATGGTTTTCAAAGTTCTCCTGGAGGCATTGAGTGCTCTTTAAATAAGCTACAAAAAATAATTAGCAGTTGTGCACATTGAAGTGCTAATCAATTGTGCAAATGTGTAGTACTTGCCTCAATCTGACTAGCAAAATTAAAAATACTAAAATGTATAGACATACAATTAAAAAAATATGTTTTAACCTAAATAAAATCCTCTATTGATGTTAGTTCTGTCTTTGCTTCATCTGTTTCAATATCCCCAACACCCCCACACACATACACTCACTCACTCACTCACTCTTATCTGTACTTATCTTCCAGAGAGATGCAGACTGCTTTCAGATACCCCACCAAATGAGGTGCCAGCTAACATACAGTACCTCTCAACTGTTCCTGATTATGATGGCTATCCCTCACTTTACCCCTTAAAAAATACTTTGTCCCACATCCCTCCCTCACAGAAAATGTACTGTCCACACAACTGCAGACTTTAATGTAAACTGTCATAATAGTCTAGGATGCTGAATAAAAAAATAAATTGTATTCAAGTACCTGCAATGGTTTTCCAAAGTGGTCTGAACATTTATCTTCACATGTAAGGATGTGTCCCTCATTGTGAGGTGAATGTCCCTCATTTCAGTGACAAAAGGTTAAGAGGTATGGCAGCTCATAATAGCCTGGATCTCATGTACTACAAAATCCTTGCCTCACCCATCTTAGTACCACCACCTCCCCACTCATGTCCCCTGACAAAACCCTGATCCCTTGTATGCCAAAACCCTCCCAGTTATAAGTAAAACTAAGTCACAAATTAATTCTATATCTCCTCCTACTATTGCAGAGAAATCTCTGCATCAGCAGCTTCAACACTTGGTCAGAGGGTTGGTGCAGGAAGATGGGTTTGGCTTCTTTGGGCACTGAGGACCCACCTGGAAGGAAGCATGCCTGTACAACAACCATGGCCTTCAACTGTCCAGGAAAGGAACAGCAGTCCTAAATGAAAAGTTTAAATGCTTCCTCACTTAGCACTTAAACTAACCATGGGGTGGTGGATGGGAGCAGGAAAACCCAAGAAGCCTACCCCCACAGGTTAGACAAGTCAGTAAGGAAGATCAGAAATGCAACTTCTTGACAGATACACTAGAACCTGTTATAAGGAGTGTAAAAGAGGTAGAGGTCAATGAAGGAAAGTAATCAGGGTTGGGAGGTGAAAAAAAGAAGCCAGAAACAAGAATAAAAGAAGGTCAGGCAATGCTACATGGAGGGTAATGTATACAAATGCCAACAGTCTGGGAAATAAAATCCCACATCTGGTGGCCTTGATGGCAGAGGCTGACCTGGACATAATGGCAGTAATAGAGACATGGTAGACTGTGAACCATGACTGGAATGTAAATGAACCAGGTTATACTCTGTTCAAGAGGGACAGGGAGGGTAAAAGGGTGGGACTGTATGTCAGGGAAGAAATAAAAGCTACTGCAGTACAGGGCAGGCAGGGGGAGGTTGAGGCACTGTGGGACACTCTTGAGCCAGGCAATGACACAACAATTCGCATGAGGGTAGTGTTGCTGGGATATTGCTGTTGTGGATCCGATTGCCATCTGTTGGATTGTGCCAGTATCCGACCTAGGATCTGACTAGAAATCCAACTAAAATCAGATGTCAGATCTGAGGTTGGATCCTGAATGATCTGAGGTCAGATCCAGGGATCCAAGTTTGGATCCATTGCATCCTTATTCAGCTTCATGGATCCAAGATGAATCCATTGCTGTGATCCATGTATCCATTAAAGGGATCCATAGGATCCAATGCATTTGTTGGATCCATGCACTGGATCTGAGATGGTCAGATCCATGATCAGATAATGCTACTATCTGACCATAACAACTATTTTGCTCAACGTCTGTTATCTGTTGGTATCCAAATTTTTAGGATATTATCTGAGCAACACTACACGGTGGTGATCTACAGGTCTCCAGCCCAGGGGAAGAGGAGAATAGTAAGCTAGAGGAAGCAATACATGAGATGGCAACAAAAGGGGAAGTACTACTGCTGGGGGATTTTTAATACAGTATGCCAGATGTGGACTGGACCATCCTGGCTGTGGCATCAGCCAGGAGCCAAGACATCCTGGACTCCCTTCAGGCAGCAGGCTTCAGGCAATTAGTGCTTGAACCCACCATGGACAAGGCAGTTCTGGACCTAGTACTGACCAATGGAGACAGAATCACAGAAGTCTGAGTGAAAGGGCAACTGGAGTCCAGTGACTACCACACAGTGTGGTTCAACATTGGTGCAGGGTTGCAGTCGAGTCACACAAAAGCCAGGGTGATGGATTTTAGGAGGGTGGACTTTGCTAGGGTGGGGATATATATCAGAGAAATGGTAGCCTGTGACAATGGTGACCGAGAATGAGCGCTTTCAAAAAGGGTGACTCAATCATGGTGCCTGTGCACAGGGCTACTGGGCATGGAGGGGGGCCGGATGGGGGTGTCTGTGAATGTAGTGACAGGATGTCACTATATGTACATGCGTGTTGGGGGGTGAGCACACCATGTGATGGGCAGAAGGGGAGGGAGGGTTTGTGGGGTGTAGTGCAGTGGTCAGCTGCTGAGTTGGCTGTGTGGTGTAGTGGGTTGGTGGCAGGCTAGGGTTGGGAGGGTACCGGGTTCGGGTCTAGACATGGTTTGTTTTTGTGCGCCGGTCTGTGAATTTGTTTTGGGGTGGTTGCACCCCAGACATGCACCCCAGAGTTGAGAACCTTAAGTAGGGTGGTGCAGGAGGTGAAGCCTCATGGGGATGTGGGGCACAGCCCCCACATAAACACAAAAACCTGTCTCCAGCCTTTGTTGCAGAATAGTAGTGTACATCGCTGAAACTGATTTCACATGTACACTCAACCTAATGGTGATCACCTTTCCATGATCACCATTGTGACATAGAACCAGAGAGACCCTGGCAAAGAAGGATACGGCAAGGGGGACAGAGGACCAGTGGGTATGCCTTAAAGGAGCCATAGTGGAAGTGACAAGCCTGTACATTAGGTTGAGAAGCAAAGGCAAGACAAGTAAGAGACCACTGTGCTTCTCAAAAGAAGTAGTGGAGAAAGTAAGGGCAAAAATTTGGCTTTTAGAAAATATAAGGAGACACAGAAGGAGGAAGGCAGGATGGTGTACCTAAATAGTTTGACGGAAGCAGGGAAGGCTGTCAGGAATACAAAGGCACAAACAGAGATGAGACTAGCACAGACGCTGAAGAAAAGGATAAGGCATTCTATAGGTACATCAGCAAAAGAAGGAAGGACAGGGGTGGGATTGTAAAGCTCAGAGGGGATGAAGTGGGGTTGTGATGTGAGACTTGGAAAAACCATCAATACTGAACAAATACTTCTGCTTAGTTTTCACAGAAGAAAGTGAGGGACAGAGACCACAGCTAGGCATCAGATACAAATGAAGGAGGGAGGGAGGGAAATACCAATCCATTTACATAAGACAGAGTCCTAGAGGAGCTCACAAAACTGAGGGTGGACAAGGCAATGGGCCCAGATGGCATACACTCAAGGATATTAAAGGAGCTAAAGAAGGAGCTAGCAGCACCACTGGTAACCATGTTCAGGAAATCGCTCAATGCAGGAGTGGTTCCAGAAGACTGGAAGAGGGCGCATGTAGTCCCTCTTCACAAGAGTGGAAGCAGGGAGGAGGCTGGAAACTATAGGCCAGTCAGCCTAATATCGTTAGTTGGTAGGATGATGGAGGCACTGCCTAAGGAAAGGATTGTGGAAGACTTGGAATCCAACAGGGCACAGGATCCAAGACAGCATGGTTTCACAGTGAAAAGGTCATGTCAAACTGATCTGATAGATTTTTTTAACTGGGCGATGAAGGGGGTGGATCGGGGGGAGCGGTAGTTGTCACCTACCCTCGATTTCAGCAAGGCCATCCTTTTTTGTGGCTGCATGGGCAGAGCCCTGCAGGCATTTTGGGATCACATCTTTGCAGGAGAGAGAGAGAGAGAGAGAAGGGACTGTGAGCTGAAATAGTCCCCATCTTCTCCTGTACAGATATGGCTGTTATCCACACCACTGCGGTCAGTGGCACAGAGTAGTGTTTTGGCATGGATTTGAACATTTTCAACTATGCGGTTTATGAGGTGGGGTCATAATAAAACTATGTTGAATGTTTGGTGTCAAAATATCAAAAAAGAAAGAATTTATTAAGTAATGCTGTTTGTGGGACTGTCCATTGCATCACTGGGTAACATGCTGCCTTACCAAAGATGGCCACCATGCTTTAGTGCACATGCACAAAGCAGTGTGCATGCGCACACCACGGTTGCCATGTTGCACATGGCGCACTTCTGTGTCATGCCCTGCAGCTCCAGATCAGGGGTCACCCAACGGCAATATGCAGCTGTGTTGGCTCTTTCCAGAGTTTGTTGGCTAAATGGATGCTTTAATATGATTATGTGATTGATCTTTGGAAGATGTCTGGGTGCTAAACTTAGAGCCAGTATTTATACCAGTATGTATGCATGCATGAGTGCTGTTGTAAATGGACCTCTGTATGGCTGGTTACTTTGATGTGGTACAGATGCTTATCACAATATAACCTAAACATTATAACTAAAAGCCAGCCAACTTCTGTTTGATTGGTGTGTGTCTGTTATACAGGATAGATAAAATTATTTTTAATGTATTGACAATGGCTTACTGCATGCTATTAACTGAAATGGGGGGCTATGTTTGTGTGGTTATACGGAAGGCTGAGGATTCTATGGAGGGGAGCTAGGGTGCAGCTTGTCTGCTTGGGGAGGGCAGGGGACCATGCACTGTAGCAGATGGCTAGGCTATGGTGATGATGGTTCGGTGAACATACTGAATTGTGGGGACTCTGAGGAGGGGGCTAGGGTGCAACTCACTGGGCATGGGAAAGGGAGTAACAGGGTAACAAATTCTGCTTCAAATGACCTACAAAATGCACCAGAATGCACCAAATTTAAAAAATTGTATTGGGACCAAGGCAGCCTCAAGACCCCTGGCCTTACAGTTTAAATTTTTGATCCTTTTATAGATGGTCTTGCAACCCCTATGGTTTTTGTGAAATGACACCCCTGATGTTGTATTGAAAAATGTAACCTACTCTTTAAGTGGCAATAAATGACATCCCTATTTATAGACACAGTTTGCTCTGTGCACTTAAATCTCTTTCCTGGTACCCAGTGCTGCACACACACACATATGAGACTTCCACCCACAGAGTCAAAAAATTAGAGGGAACATCAGTCAGCAGGGACAAGGGTGAATAGCCACCTGCCTACATGAGGAGGAGCTAAAACTTCTCTTGCAAAAAAGCTTTTTATGGCACAGATATTTGTGCAACAATATTGCACTTTCTGTCTGTGCTCTGAGCTGTGTTTGGTGGTGAGCTGTGTTTCTAAAAAGTATTTTCAAACAGATGTTTTTTCTGACTACATTGTCAGTGCTGGTAGCTGTGATTAGAAATGAAATACACTGAGAATGGGGTGGGTCTCAAAGTTTTTCTGTCACGGTCATGTACATACAACATACAGCAGCCCATTGGTGCAGGCTGCCACTGTTTCTACAGATTATTCCTGTCTGATATACTTATTATTGAAGTGTTGGTAGATTATCAGGTACAGAAGCCTCATGGTAGACTGCCATTGTTGTGAAAAACATGTTTTTCTGGCATGTCCAGTGTTGCTGTTCTGGCAGAATAGCAGATACAGCATCCACATGGTAGGCTGCCACTGTTTCAGAAGACATTCCCACCTGACATGCTTATTTCTGCTGGCAGAACAGTAGGCACACTGGCCAACATGGTAGACTACCACCATTTCAAAACATCATGCTGGCCTTAACTGAAAAGAGATCAGGCTTGGAGTGACAGTAGCTAGGCATACATAGAAAGGCCCTTGAGGAGAAGGCTTGTAGTGACTGAAGCTTGGCACAGTGAAGTAGATCCATGAGGAGAAGAAAAGAAGGCTTGCAGTGACTGTGGCTAGCCCCGCTAGAATATGCCCCTGAAGTGCATGGGAATGTGTTTCAGTCTTCATATATATTTTTGAAGATGGTCAGAGCAATGGACTTACTCATTAATGACAATGTTATCATAGAAACATAGACATTGACAGCAGAAAAAGACCAATGGTCCATCCAGGCTGCCTGAGTTCCTTATCTAACCCTGGGACTCACTGTCTTTTTAGGGTCCTAGCCCTCCCCCTTCTGCCCACCATTCTCCTTCTTGATTCTGTCACCCCAGGTGACCACTATACCCTTCACTCTGTCCTAAAAATGCTCAAAACCAACAACTGTATAGTGCTCACCACCTCAGCTGGAAGACTGTTCCATGGCTCCACCACCAGTGCTGTAAAATAATACTTCCTCATGTCCCTCTTGAATCTCTCTCCTGTCAGCTCCCATTCATAGCCCCATGACCTCAAACTAGCATTCAAGCTAAAAGGTTACTCACAGTTCACCTTGTTTATTCCTTTTATTTCATTTCATTTATTTGTTTCACCAGGAAGGTGGCTTGGATCCAAAAACCCCTTTTCAACCTCGCCTGGGGAAGGGGATAGCAAGAATACAAAGTAACAAAAATAAAGTTAAAAACAAACACAACGTATAACATAAGATCACTAAAACAGTACTTACAGTATCACATTCTAATGTACTTTCATTCAATACAGTTTAAAAGTCACACATCACATACAACTCCTTTAAGAAATGTTATTTCTTTTTAAAATTTCACTATGTGACCCCATCACACCTACACCTAGAGGCACTATTCAGGTAATTTTCTAAAGTTCTCCTGAAAACCTTTTTTTTTGCTGTTGATGTCCAGGTTCATGTGTGGTAAGTTATTAGTCATTTTCGTACCATAATTAATTATAGAAAGCTCGGCTATTTTTGTGCTTGTTCTTTTTTCAGAGTATTGTTTAGTCGAGTACACACTCAGCACTCTAACAAAATTTGTGTACTGATAGTGTTTTGACAAGGCTGGAGGAATCTGAGTTTGAAGCAGTTTATGCAGAAACAAATATGATGTTTTAATAACTCTCTGTTTTGGTGGTAGAGTCCCAAAGATGTAATACAAATTACAATGGTGTTCCCTATTATTTAGACAGCATGTTGCAACCCTCATTATGTTGTTAAAAGTCACTGTGTATCTGTGAAATAAGATCTCTGGGGCATTTATTAGTAGAATACTATTGTATTCTAATACTGGCAGCAGAACTTGATTAGCTATTATTTGTTTTGCCTGTACAGTTAAACAATTTTTGTTTCTGTACAAAAATCCCAGTTTGTTGTTTACTTTTTGTATTATTTTTGATACATGTTCATTCAGTGTTAAACTGCTGTCTAATATTACACCTAAGTAATTAAACACCCTCACCTGTTCCAACATAACACCATTCCTTCCAGATATGTTCAAAGTGTTACCTTCTAGTCTACGTATAAGACCAAATAATATTGTGACTGTCTTTTTCTCATTTAATAAAATTTTATTTTTCGCAAGCCATTTTTGAAGGTCCCAGTATATGGGTTGTAGTTTTTCTTCTAGATCCACTCCCATTCTGGCTCTACAGTAAATCACTGTATCATTGGCATACATGATAACTGATGCAATATTAAAGATAGCTGGTAAATCATTTATAAAGACAGAGAACAGGAGTGGACCCAGAACTGATCCTTGTGGAACACCAGTTTGAACACATCTCAGGGTTGATGTTACTGAGCCAATCTTTACTTGTTGTCTTCTACCAAGCAAATAGTGCTCGAACAATAGGATTGCATACTCCCCTACTCCTAGCTGTTTTACCTTAGATATCAGAATAGGGTGGTCAACCAGGTCAAAGGCCTTAGTCAGGTCAATGAAAATCCCTCCTGTTAATAGGCCTTTGTCCATATTATTGTAGATGTCACTGGTTAACCTGACCAAGGCTGTTGATGTGCTGTACTCCCTTCTAAACCCATACTGGTTATCATTTGAACTTGAAGGTCTCGATCATATCTCCCCTCTCCCTTCTGGTTTCCAGCAAGTAAATATTCAATGCCTTGAGGTGCTCCTCATAAGGCCTGCCCTGTTGGCTCTGAATCATTTTTGTCACCTTGCACTGCACCATCTCCAGCCTATCCCTATGCTTTCTGAGGTGAGGACTCCAAAACTGGGCACAGTAGTCCAGGTACAGCCTCACTAAAGATCTATGAAGGGGTAGTATTACTTATTTCCTCTTGCTTTCAGTATCTCTCCCTATACACCCCAGCATCCTACTTGCCTTACCACAGGCATTGTTATATTGGCTCAGTTGCTTGAGGGTGTCCCTGATGATATATCCTAGGTCACATTCCTCAGCTATAGTGTTAAGTCTAACCCCACCCATCTAGTACTTTGTCCTGGGGTCCTTACTGCCTAAGTGCATTAATTTGCATGTTTTGGCATTGAATTTCCATTACCAAACCTTTGACCACCCTTCTAGTTTTTTGTAAGTCACTCTGCATTTCCCCAATTCCCGCATTGCTATACACCCTCCCACAGAGCTTAGTGTCATCTGAAAAGGAACACAACCTACCCTGATTCCCTCATCAATGTTGCTCATAAACATTTTGAAGAGGACCAGACCCAGGATAGATCCCCGTGAACCCCAATCATGACCACCCTCTCTTCTGATTCAACCCTGGTAACCAATACCCTCTGCTGCCTCCCCTTTAGCCAGTTATCTACCCAGTTAACTATGACCTTAGCCACACACAGGTTCTCCATTTTCTTCAGCAAGTATCTGTTGTGCACCTAGTCAAAAGCCTTGCAGAAGTCAAAATAGAGCAAATCCATGGTATGGCCCCTAGACAATTCCCTCATCACCCAGTCAAAGAAAACTAGCAGGTTCATCTGACAGAACCTCCCTGCTATGAACTCATGCTGTTTACTGTCCTGGAGACCATTGCTGTCCGGGTAGTCCATGAGGTCTTCCTTAATCAGTTCCTCCATCAGCTTCCTGCAAATGGTGGTCACACAGAGAGGTCATCAGACAATTATTTTTTTTTATCATCATCTTTATACTGAATTATCCCTCTCCATCTTCAAAATCTGAATAAGAACTTGGCAGGTATTCATGCAGGACATGCTAACTTTTCTTTAGTCTGTGGAAGAAGAGGTGAAATGCTGTTGTATGGGATTAGGTAGCTGGTCATTCTTATGACTGTGTGTCTTTCAACATTTTTGGATGACTAATTTGTTGGTTTGTAAGTACTGATGGTTCCTGATTAACCAAACAGTCTTTTAGAGCTAACACTGGATGTTGAGCCACTCCAAGTACATAATACAACAGAAGACAGTGCTTGCCACTCTTGAACCTTTGTGGCTTACTACAAAAGTACTGTTGATCCTTGTCGATGTTCAAGTTCTCTGAATTAGTCAGGTACTGCACATCTCCGTCATAGGTTCTGCAGTCTTTTGGCTGATTTGCTTCTCTTGCTCTTCCATCTCCTCGATGCCCATTTGTGATGATACTCCCTGCAAGCTCTTCATCTGAGTGGTTTAAATGATCACTTAGCTATACTGTAGCTACATTTCTTTAATTAGGTTATGATGCATTCTTGGTGTTTTTGTAAATTAGAGAAATGTATACTTGTTATATCATTGACTAATAAACATATTTATTTTTGTTTTCTTATAGATTCACATCACTGGCAAATCATCAATTGCAAGCATTCCACGATTTCTGAGTAGTCAAAAGGCTCTCCCCCTTTTACTTTCCTTTTTCAGTCTCAGTATGCCATGTAGATTCTATAGGGAACCTTCTCAGATAGTAACAGGGTTCTATGCAGTCATGCTTAAATCCTATTAATTTTTGTGGCAGTTGTGTATCCTTTCTTCTTTCACATTGCTGTCCTATTTCAACTTATTTCTAACACTCCCTGTTTAAACTTTTAATTTCAAAATGCATCAATCAATCAATCAATCAATCACTTTATTTAACCAGGCAAAAACACCGTTGAGCAAGCTAATTTTCAAAGTGGCCCTGGACAATTGTGCAAACAAAAGAAAAATAATACAGTACAGTACAGTACATATTCACAGGTAAGGTATACTCGACAGTAATGAAGACTTTGAACAAGTAGAATCATAAGGCTCTTAACACTGGCCTGCCAAGGTATGGCGATGTGCAATACATATTATATTTTACAGAAAAAAGAGAGATGCCAGTCGTCCTAGTATCTCTTCAATGTGATGGTAGCGGACCGAGAGAGGGAAGGTGGGGGGGTACAGAAGGAAAAGAATAGGGTAAGGAGGGTCAGGGTAAAGTATGCTAGGAGTGCTGGAA
The DNA here is from genome assembly GCA_016271365.2 of Neoceratodus forsteri. NCBI lineage: Eukaryota > Metazoa > Chordata > Ceratodontiformes > Ceratodontidae > Neoceratodus > Neoceratodus forsteri. The sequence goes on along the minus strand of CM057458.1, from coordinate 995,502,897 downwards.
GTCCCCTATAACAGCGGATCGTTGGTAAATTTAGTTGTAGCAGTTGATAATAAGGCTAGGTGCTAAAGGCTCAGTGTTGTCTAAAACAGTTGCATGTTTCCTTCAAAAAAATGGCCAGCAAGTTTTTGAATGTGAGAAGGCCTGGAAGTGAGGATAGTTTTAGTGAGCTTTGCATAGCATTCCAAAGTGATGGGAGTGAAAAATTGATTGTAGCTGAACCATATTCGTAATCCTTCTCTGTTCATTCTATTATTGTTAAAAAAACAATAAAATGAAATAATGTAGGCTACTACTTCCATGTGTTATAACATGTCATTATTCTAAAGATACAGTCAAATCCTTTTTTCACACAAGTGTGTTTTTCATATTTATTTACTTACACTTGGGTGCACCAATGATACTATAAAATCTGCATGCTATTTACTCATGACTCTGGGGTCTTAGAAGTAGTTCAAGTACTTAATAGTACTTTTTATAACTTTAATTACTTTACATATTCAATGTACTTCCAGTAGATGTATCTTTTTCTCTGCAATTATAGTAGGTAACTATCAATTAACTTGTGACTTTAAAAGAACTTCATTCATGTCAAGACCCCACCCCTGACAAAGTGCTGGGAATAATAGCTTGCCATGCTTTCTTATCTCTAAGATGAATAAGTTGAATCTTTGCAACTGTTGCTTGCTTCTGTGTGTGCATAATCATGTTTGGATCTTAAGGACAGTGTGGAATGATCATAAAGCAATACAATGACAATTAACCCTCAAGTGACATACCACTACTCTGTTGTTCAGTTCATGGAAACTCCTAAGGCATCATGGGTGGTATAAATGAGCATATAGACAGGCAACACCTTGTACTGTTGAAAAATAAGTACAATCATGTCGAGGGTGGAGTTCAACCATGGGACCTCTCATTGCTTCATGCTGTTATGTTGGTTATTTTGACTTGTTGCTCCCACAACTACTGCCTGGGATAAGTCAGCAAATTGGACACAAATATGGTCACACACACACACACACACACACACACACACACACACACACTCTCTCACATACACCCTTGGGCAACTGAATGCCTGGTGTTAATAACTGCTCTGTATTTGCTATCTATTATGTATTTGTTGTAATTCATACCTGCAGACTCAATAAAGTTCAAATACAAAAAAGGGTGTAGTTATTTAAATAAACACACACACACACACACACACACACCCTTGGGCAGCCTTCAGGGTAGAGTTATTTAAATAGAGATGTGTAAATAAACAGATACTTGAATTAGAGTGCCTTTAAGCCAATTTAAACAGTCCAATGGCATTTCTCACACAGCTAGTAACAGTGAGAAAGTTGTTAGAATGCGATAAACAGACTTGGGTCACTTTATGATGGAGTAACGTTAGCTTCCCAAGCTCAATTATTTTACAGAAAATTTTCAGCTGGAAGCTAAAAGGGTCAGTCATCTACTGCATGTGCACTGATACTATAGACTTCTTATGATTTTTTTATAGTGTGAGCACCATGCCATTTTTCCTGAAGGAAAAATGGTGTGGAGCTTTGTGACCAGTATTCCAGAGGGGTTCAAAATACTATGACCCTTTTTTTTTATTATGTTTTTCCTCCTTAGCTTGCCTGCATACATCTGTCCTCCTGCTCCTCCAGCCCCAGTCACTGTCTCACCCCTTGGCAACCCTGGGCCCTGTATCCCCCATGGATTTCCCCCCATGGTGAGGCAGAAGGGCTGTCCTCCACCCTCCCAAGTACACATCAGGAGCAGTCCCAGGAGTTTCTCAAGGTGGCAGCACTGGAGTACTGGAGGGGCTTCATAAAGCTGGCAGCTGCATTTTCCATTTTTCTTTCTTCACCCCTTGTGGCTGTGAATGTGTGTGCATTTAGGTGCTTGCACTTCATGAAGCCATGCTTACTTGTCTCCCATTACTCTGGTGCTACCCTCCAGCCTCCACTGGGGCAGCCAAGGAGGGGATGACCTGTCCACCCTTCCCTGGAAGAGAAGAGCAGTCATCGGATGCTCAATCCTTTCCTTCCCCTGACAACCCCCAGCGCCCATGCTCATTCCCAAACACTGGTCACCAGTGTGGCATGTGGTGTAGCATTCAGTGCCTCAACCCTCAGCACCACTCAGCTGGCTGAAATCCTAGGATTCTAACATGACCCACACTGATGCAAAGTTCTGGAGGTCAGGAGTTGCAAGCAGCAAGATAATCCTGATTTGACCTGGGGACATGTGATCACTGTACAGTGTGGTTCAATATATAGATGACAGCAGAATCAAACCACACAAAGGTAAGGGTCTTAGACTTAAAGAGGGCAGATTTAAAAAAAAAATGGGTGAATGCCTTAAGGATGACCTGGCAGGGGGTATGAGATAGGTGGGGTGGAGGAACAGTGGGGGAAACTAAAAAAAAGGGCCACCGTGAAGGCAACAAACCTCTGTGTCCTGCAAGAGAACAAAAGAAAGAGTAAAAAGAGACCGCTATGGTTCTCAAAAGAGGTGGCAGAAAACTTAAAAGCTATGGGGGTAGCATTCAGAAGGTGCAAGGAGATGCAGAGGGAGGAGGAGGAGGAGGATAGGTAGGCATGTCAGGGGAAACATAGGGAAGCAGGGAGTGTAGTAAGGAATGCATAGGCATAAACTGAAGTGAGACTAGCCAAGGCGGTAACAAAAAGAGACAAGGTATATTTTAGGTATGCAAGTGACTAAAGGAAGACCAGGGTGGGATTTTAAGATTAAGAAGGGAAGGGGGTGGGGACTGTGCAGAGGGGGAGCAGGAAAAGGTGACATGCTGAATAAATACTTCATTCAGTGTTCTCAGAGGGAAAAGACAGGGATGGGCCACAAAAATGTAACAGTAGCATTGGAGGGAGGGAGGTGGACACTAGTCCATTTTTGGAAGACAGTCCTGAAGGGACTCACAAATCTGAAAGTGGACAAAGCAATTGTGCCAGATGGGGTCCACCCAAGGGTATTGAGGGAGCTCAGCGAGGTACTGGCTGCACATCTGATGGTCCCATCCCAGGGGAGTGGAGGAGGGTAGATGTAGTCCTAGATCACAAAAGTGGTAGCAGGGAGAAGGCTGGCAACTATAATCCAATCAGCCTGACTTCAGTGGTGGGAAAGTAAATGGAATCACTGCTGAAAGAAACATTGTAGAATATCTTGAATCCAATGGTTTACAAGACCCAAGGCAGCATGGATCCACGGGGAGAGGTCATGTCAAACAAATCTGACAGATTTCTTTGACTGGGTGACCAAGAAACTAGATCAGAGTGGAGCAGTGGACATAGCCTACCTAGATTTCAGTAAGGTGTTCAACATTGTTCTACACGGGAGACTAGTAAGCATGCTGGGTAGCTTAGGAGTGGGTCCAAAGGTGGTAAACTGGGTAATAAATGGTTAAGGGATAGGTGGAAGAGGGTGTTGGTAAATGGAGTTCACTCAGAGGAAGAAAGGGTGACCAACAGGGTGCTTCAGATATCAGTGATAAGGCCGGTCCTCTTTAATGTCTTTGCAAGTGATGCTGTAGAGGAACTGGAATGGAAAGTCTGCCTCTTTGTGGATGACACCAAAATCTGCAATAGGGTAGATGCTTGGGGGTAGTGGAAAGGATAAACAGCATCCTGAAAAAACTTGAGCAGTGGTTAAGGTTATGGTTGATGGATTTCAATGCTAAAAAGTGCAAAATAATGCACTTGGGGCACAGAAACCTAGGGGCAGAGTACACAATGGGAGAGGTGCTTCTGGCAACCACCAGGCAGGTCACAGATCTGGGGGTGATCATATCAGATGACCTAAAGCTGGCTGAGCAGTGCAACAAGGCAGTTGGGAGGGCAAGTGGGATGCTGGGGTACATAGAGAAGGGTATCAGCAGCAGAAAGTTGGAGGTGGTGTCACCTTTGTGTAGAGCACTAGTAAGACCCCACCTAGAGTACTGTTTCGAGTTCTGGAGACCACATTGCAGAAAGGACATAGAATGGAAACAGCCAAAAAAGGGCTACTAAAATTGTGCAGGGTCTGCATCACAAGCCCTACAAGGATACATTAAAGAATCTAAATATGTACACCCTGGAAGAGAGACACGAGAGAAGGGAATATGATAGAGACCTTTAAATATCTCACACGAGTAAACAAAGTAAAAGAGGGAGTACAGAATTTTTAATAATAAAAAAAGATGCTCAAGGGATGGCAGCCAACCACTGTTAGATTTTCTTCACATGTGAACACTTTGGAATGGAGGTAGGAGGAGTCAAGATTTTGACTGGGGAGGGAGTGAGTCTGAGCTCCCATTTCAACTATGAAATCCAGATTTATTATTTGCCATATTGGTCCTTGTAAGAACAGATCCAGAAGCAAATGATTTGATACCTTTTATTGGACCAACATAGATGTAACAAGCACTAATGCATTTAAGCACTTTGTTCTTTTTGTTACATCTATGTTGGTCCAATAAAAGGTATCAAATCAGTTGCTTCTGGATCTATTTCAATTATGAAACATTCGATCTGAAACAATGGTAAAAGGGTCTCTATTTTCCCCCCAAAAAGCTGCTCAGTTCCTAAAAAGCCTACAACAACAGTGCGTAAGTAAATCTCATTGTACTAGCCACTCTTGGTTATTATGGCAATTTATCAGCTGAACAAACTGCTTGTGACCATTTTTCAACACAAACAACTGATTACTTGAGACTTGAAGGTAAAGTTTCCTGCCGCCAAATTTCATAACAAAAAGAGTAAAATTGCCTGTCTGAATGGCTACTAAACCAAAGAACCTGAAAGAAATCAGAGCATTTTCCCCAAAACAGATTTAATGAAAAATTAAAAAACTTTCATAAAACCTTACCGAGGGGCGAGAGGAGAGTTTCTACCAGAAAAAGTGCTATTGGGGAAGAAGGTCTGTCTGGTACCTTTTATTCAAAAAAATTCAAAATGTTTATTGTTCGACTTATAATAAGTCATTACAAATTACAAAATTTAAAACACATATAAGTACATTGTTACTGTTCACATACCTAAAAAAATATTATGTCCAACTTAGACAAAATAATACACAGTGGTTTATCAAAATGTGTGCAAATATATTTCAATTTGACTTCATTATGCAGCTTATATTAAGACGTTACAGACAATGAAGATCAAATACAGAAATGTGAATGTTACAATTTATTATATTATGCATAAAGCCTTGAAGCCGTTCAACTTCCTTCTTGAACTTAACTTTCACTTAATCAGACATAATAATTTAAGCCTGATTCATATGTAGTTTTTTAATTTCAATTACTTTCAAGAAGGAAGCCACGGGTATTAAAATATCTTTTACATTTGCTTTTAAAAGATAAGTTGTTAAATGTATTGGTTTATTTTCCAGTTCCCTTATAATATTTCCCAAAAGTGTCTTCCTATATTTGTTATATAGAGGACACAATATGAGTCAGTGTGTCAAATTGTCCTGTCCATAACCGCATTTACATAAACCATCTGTTTCATTTTCATTTTTTGCATATCTTTTTCTATTATTCTGACTAGTAAAACATTCAAATCTAAATCGAGTTAGAATCAGCCTTTGACCTGGATTTGTCAATATAGACAGATATTTTTCCATTCTATGATTTCTCTTATTACAGTATGTTTTAACCAATTGCATACATTGTATTGTCTACACTTTTCTAAATCCTGTTGCACAAAAATATCTCTTATTCTATTTTTAATTTCCAGATTTAAATAGCCATAGGGGTATCTAATAGTATCTGGGATACAGTTTAATAAACCATATGGTCTAATGTAGTCTTCAACCATCCTCATACTTGGGAAAACTAATTTTCTGTTGAGATACTGAATTGCCTCCTCCAGGCATAATCTTGAATATCTATATGTTTCCATACCATATACTTTCAGCCAGTAAATTATTAATCTTTGATCTGACATTTTATCCATACCTGTCACAATTCTGCCCTAACTAATGCTGATGGAGCACTTAAGGATAGACCTAGCAATTTCTTACAAAATGTATTTAAACAAGGTTCAATCATAGTTTTTTTAATAGCTGCCCCATATCTCTGCACCGTACAATATCCAGTTTTTAATTTTTGCATTTATTACATCAGTATTTCCTTTCACAGATTTCCCTCCATGTTTATAAGAGAATGAATTAATACTGGGGGTAATTTTCCTTACTTTATTTTCAGTTTCTAAAATATGTTTCTTTCAAGTACCTGCCTGAGAAAATATTATACCCAAATAACAACATTATTTTATTACTTCTATTCTAGTGTTATTTATTGTATATTTATTATTATTCCTTCCAAATACTAGAACTTTTGTTTTTTCATAATTAATCTCTAGCTCTGCTTGAACACATTCTTGGAGGAATTTCTTTAATAATCTTTTCATACCCAGATAACTGGTTGAGAGTAAGGCAACATCATCTGTGTATGCTAAATATGGACTTCTTTTATCTCCTATCGTCGGCATATGGAACTCTGGGTCATATAATGTTTTGAGGACAGTGTCAAAAAAGACATTAAACAAAAGTGGTGATAAAGTGCAACCCTGTTTTACTCCTATATTGGTCTCAAACCAATTACTAATTTCCCCCTTTATATTGTATCTAATACTAGAAAAATTATCCTGATAAAGTGTTTTGATTATATTTAATATTGATCTTTCCATCCCTTTTTGTTCTAGTCATTCCCATAATAGACCCCTATTAACCCGGTCAAAAGCTGATTTTAGATCAATGAAAGTGTAATACAACTTTTATTTTTTAATTATCTTATATTTATATACTAAGGGCCAGATATTCAAAACTTTGCACCGGGCAAAAACCATTTGCATAGGTTTAGCACGGGATTAGCATGGGTTTGCTATATTCAAAAGGCCAAATAGTGCGGGCAAACTGCATTAGCGCCGGGCAAAATCATAATGTATGCAAGGGGCAAACTGACATGAATACAGGTGCAATGCTATATTCAGTGACTAGTGCCACTCAAAGTGGTTTTGCGCGACTAAGCGCGACACTTAGCGGGGTGCAAATTACCACCCAGGAAAAGCTTGTCCTAACTCTGGGCAATCAGCTTTGCGCAACAATATGGCTTTGTGCGGTGTTTGCGTGGGTTTTGCATGACCCTAACAAATAAATATGACACATAGATAAAGCCAAACATAGAGGAAGCATGCTGCAAACTGATGGCATCACAATGATGCCATCATCTGCCACCAGTCTCAGCCATGCCAGGCAGTAAGTGGTGACCCTGCTGCCAGTGGACAGCTTGGCAGTGTGGCCATACTGCACACACCTGCGGACCACAATTCTTTGGACACCAACAGATGCCAGCACACACATGCAGCACTGTAGGCATGGAGGATGTTGGGGAGAGAGTGTATGGGTGGCCAGGCTGTGCCACAGACCAGGTGTGGCCACAAGGCTGGGACACATCGTGCAGTGCAGATGGGCCACTATTGGGAATACCCCAACACCAGTGTGCCTTTTGGATAATATATCCCCCCCGGCTGCATACCGCACAGCTGTACAACTGCCACAGCACACAAAGCCAGACATGTATATGTCACTGGAAACATCCCATGTCAGAGGTGCAGCATCTGTGGGTCACACAACAGTGTAACAGTAATGTCCAGTGTCAGCAAACACCTGCAGGTTGGGCCTCTCACTATGTATAGTGCAGTCATCATCACTGCCCTACACACCATAGGCATTGCTGTGTCCACACAATACTGCCCCCTTGCTACTGTAGTGTCTGCTGTGCACTGTAGCATGACCTATGGTGTGACAGTTGCATGCAGCAACACCACTATCTGTGCCTATGCTGTGTTGTCCCAGTATAGCTGCAGACAGCAGCACATGTGGAAGTAGTGTTCAACACTGTATAATATTTCCCAAGCTGTTTGTGCAGCACTAACATGTTTTCGCGGGTTTAGTGCAAGGCTAAACAGTTAGCCTGGTGCAAACTGCATGCAAATCAGGGCATAATGAGATGCTAATCTGGATGTTTGCCCACAGACTACCTAAGTAGGCTCATTTGCATGTCACTTTTGAATATGGCAAAGTTTAGCGCCAGGCAAACGTGTTTGCACTGGGCTAACGGTTTAATGCTGCGCTAAACCTGCACAAACGTGCTAGCGCTGCGCAGACAGTTCGGGGAATATTTTACAGTTTTGCACTCTGTACTTTCACATACGCTGCTGCCTTCAACTGTACTGGGTTCACGCATTAGCTGACACACACATTGGTCACATAGTTCACCTCTACCTACCTTCCTTCACATTGCTGTGCACTGTGTTGCTGTTGTGGTTTGCACTTCCTGGTTGCCATATTCAGAGCTGTCTTATTCCAGGGCTAAGTTTGCCCTGCACTCCCAGCCCAGTTTGCCCAGCCTTATTCCCATGCTATATTCAGAAGTTGTTTGTCCCCGGCTAGTCCTTTTGAATATGGCTTGCTTTGTGCTCTGGGCTAAGTTTGCCCGCCGAGCAGTGCTAATTTAGCCCTGGGGCAAAGTTTTGAATATCTGGCCCTAAATGTGCAAGGGTAAAGCATTGATCTATTGTACTGTAGCCCATCCTAAATCCTGCTTCGGCTTCATCCAATATCCCTTCTGTCTTTACCCATGTTTCAATTATATTATTTAATATTCTTGTAAATATTTTGGCAGCACTATCAATTAAAGGTATTGGTCTATAACACTCTGGTTTATCTTTTTCCCCTTTTTTGAAAATTGGTATAATAATACTTAAACACCAACTATTTGGAATTTTTCTACTATCCCATATCTGATTAAATAATTTACATAATACTGGAATCCATAATGTGTTTGTCTTCCAGATCACTTCCAAAGGTACACCATCCGGTCCTGGTGTTTTATGTTTATTAAAGGCATTTACTGCTTGTTCTACTTTTTTCTCTGTTATTCTTACTTTAGGACCTATCCACTTAATTGATAGACTATTGGAGAGTTTTTGTAAATAAGGGTTATCTCTTCTGTAGAATAATCTACTAAAATATTTCATCCATATGTCAGGTTCTATATAATTGTCAGGTTCATATCCATTACTGCTCATTCCTTTATTGACTAATCTCCAGAAGGTTTTACTGTCTCTGGTCTTAACTGCCAATTCCAAATCTGTCCATAATTTCTGGATATATTTTTGTCTATTAATTTTTAGAGTTTCTCTGTATTCTTTCCTTAATTTATTCATTACTCTATTATTATTTAGGGAGGGATTACTTTTCAAGTTTTTAAGCTGTTTATTTAATACTTGTTTAGCCTTTTTATACTCTCCATTATACCATATATATCCTTATTTTTTATGAATATTAATCTTTTTGTTTATCAGTGTTCAAATTGACCCTAATATGGCTCCAAATCGACTAAATGATTCCTCACTCTCTGTTTCTTCTTCTAATTCTTTTAGTTCTGCAAGGATTCCCTGATTTTCTAAGAGATATATAAAATTATCATTCTGAATTATACCCCATCCAATACAATTTTTATTTTTAATTTCAATTGGGGCCGTAAACATCTTTCTATTTTTCCCTTTCATATAATTTATTTTAAGCTCTAAAGCAAGATGTTAGATTTCTGGCCTAAGCTGTATATCCATCCTTAGACAGAGGTTTAACATTTGAAGATTTACCCAGATATAATCTATCACAGAAGATCCATTCCCCCATAAATGTAAATTTACCCTCTATATCTCCTGTTATTCTACCATTTAGTAGTATTAAATTATTGTTTATAAATTTACTGTGTACTTCAATTCCATTGGTGCCAATTTTCTTGTCAGAAGAGTTTCTCTTTCCCTTTATCTGAATTAAATCCACTTGATTAATATAATTCTTAATATCTTTATCTATTTCTGACTGTCTGCCTATACTTATATTCATATCCATATCCCCTGTAACCACTGTTTCCCCATTGGATAGTCTTGTTGGATTTCTCTTATTATAGATTCTGTATGGATTACCCAATCTGCATCACCAAATTGACCTGATTCTAGTTATGCATAAATACCAATTATAAATAGGTTACCTATGTTCTTCCTTGTAATTTTAATTATCAAAATGCTATCACTTTCTGTTTCTATTTCTTCTGCTTGCACTTTATCCTCCAGTTTACATAAGGTTATCAACCCTCCTATATTTCCTCCATATTCTTTCTTTTTTATTGCACTTTTCCAATAAGCTTTAAAACCATTTAAATAAATAGCCCCAACAATCCAGGTCTCCTGGATACATATATCAAATTTGTTCAGATAACCTGCTACTTTCGGATCTCCTAACTTATCTCCTACTCCTGATATGTTCCATGACAGCAATATTGCAGGCATTTCTTCATAATCTCTCCTTAACTTTGTTCTTTCTTGCACACCATTTAGGTCTATTACGACTCTTCTTTTATAGTGCTCCCCTAGTTCTTTGTTCATTGTTAATGATCACTGATCTACATTAGTCAAAATATCATATTTGTTCGAGGTTTCAATAATATATTCCCATTCAACACTTTTTTCTTTTTTTGATGTAACTTTTAATCTCCTCATATCATTCCATTCTTCATATACATAAATACCCATTTCATCCAACAGTCTCTGTTTGACCAACATGAATCCCTTATACTTTCATTATTCAGCCATATCGTGACTTGTCCATTATTTTCCCATATAATAGCCTTTGTAATTTCATGGCTGCACACACATTGATTGAGTATTGTATTCAGAGTGTCTAGTACAATTCCTCGAATATTACTTTTATTTTCCCTTTCTTTTTGTACTAGGCCAAATATAGATATTTGTATTTCTTTTTCATTTGTTCCCTTTCTCTTGTTTTTATAATATTCTGGGAACAAATTCTCCAGTGTAATAAATTTCCCCATTTCTATGACCAATATCTGTATTTCATTTTTTTATTTGTTAAAGCCTTAGTCAGAAAAAAGTAGTCTGTTACCAGCAGTACTAGTTCTGAATTTGCTAAAGGTCTAATAACACTCAGAAATTCTAATACATGTGTGCATCCAATTACAGACTTGAATAATCTCTTAATCATTGTTAACAAAATGTCATTTGTCTCATTAGGTATATATGAGACTTTATATAATGGTAGGACATAATCTGTTCCTTTTGTTTTATTTAAAAACAATCCAAATTCTTCTTCTATCTTATTACCCTTTTTCTTCTGTCTTTCTTTTCCCCATTTATATTCTGTTCTTCCTTATTTCCTGAGTGTTCTTTTACATCTTTTTGTTTGTTTGTCAGAGTAATTCCCTGATCTGTATTGTGTTAGTCTGTGTTTTCATCCCTCTCACTCAGAGATTCTCGTTTCCTTTTAGATTTTCTTTTCCCTTTTCCTTTTGTTTTTGTTCCCTTTGCTTTCTTTTTACCATTGACCCTTGTTCTTATTTTCCCTCTTTGTTTCTTTTAATTTTTATTATCCATAATCCTACCCATCTTCGTCACACCGCTACCGCTATCCTAGCTTTCCATCATAGCTTTTTTTATGGAAGAATCTATTTTCTTTGATTGTACCCTGATATTTTTACTTTCTTTATTATCATCCGATTCTTTACCCCTTTTCTTCATCTTCACTTCTTTTTTATCCATTCTTTTTTCAGCCTCCCCCTTATTATTTTTCAAATCCGCTTTTAATTTGCATCTTTCTTCTTGCTGTAGTCCTTTTTCTCCCGTAGTGTTACATTTCCCTCTCTTATTTTTTTTTCTCAGAAGAAGCCAGAAGGGGAAGGAAGAAAACATATTCAATTCAGTGCTTTAGAGTAATTGGTAATTGCTATTTTTCTTTTAAACTTAGATTGTGAGCTTTTAGTGACACTGTACTTTCTTTGTTGTCTTTACTTAGAATTGATTTTTGGGCTGTTGAAAATTTAAAACATAGTTGTGGTGTATTTCTGTGCTGTCTTTAATTGCTGCAAATTTTCACCCCTTCCCTCCCCTTCCCCCAACTCTTAATTATATGCCCTGTTAAATCTGATTGACAGGAGCTAAACACAGGGTATAGTAAGAGGTGTAAAGTAGGAGGGGCATAAGGGGGAAGAAGCCCACCCTCAGCACGACAAGTGTTTTGACTCATTTATTTATTTATTGGTTTCTTTTCTTTTTTTTAAAAAGAAAATTATCTGAGGATCAGTGGCAGGATTTTTAGGACAGTAAATTAATAAAAAGGGAACTAGGAGAGCTTCAGTAGCAGACAAGTTGTGGAATAGCAGTATAATTGCAGTATAATGCGGGGAGTGGTGCAATGCAGTGGCTATGGGGCAGCCATATTCAGGCAGACCTTCTGGACACTGAGGTGCTGCCCTATCTGCATGCATCTCTCTGGACTGTGGGATGAGGTAGCCAGACTCAGAGTGGAAGTAAACTGGGTCAGGATTACCATCACCCCTATCCAGAGACCACCCAGTCCAATGGAACTGCCTCAAAGGATGCTGAAAATGAGGAGCACTTGGATGACAGTGGGCTCAGGGAGGGTTAGAGCAGTCAGGCAGAAGCACATCCCTGATCCTATTCCACTCAAGAACTCATATGCCACACTGGCAAATGGGGACAACCAAATAGAGGTACCCAGAGAAGTGGAAGGAAAGGATGTGGAGGTTAGCCAAGGAGGTGACCTCAGCGGGGAAAGCAGTGGACCCCAGAGGAGAGGAGAAGTGAATCCTGGTGGGGACTCCATCATAAGAGGGATCCAGCTAGGAACACAGGAGGGGGAGGACAGGGAGGTGAGGTGCCTACCAGGTGCCATGGCATGGAGGGATGGAAGGAAGATCCTGGGGATCACTGGGAAGGCAAGAAGGGAGGGTGAGCTGGATGTCATTATCCACCTAGGTACTAATGACCTGGCAAATGGGGAGCCAAAGGAAGTTCAGGTGGAGTTTAGGAAATTGGGGAGGGGTCTCAAGCAAGTAGCTACTTCTGTCACTTTCTCAGGAGTACTACCTGTGAGAGGCAAGGAAAAGCATAGGAGTGCATGCACCAGGAACTTTAACTCATGGTTGAAGAACTGGTGCTGTGAGGAAGGGTTTGGATTCATTGGTGACTGGGGACCCACCTGGAGGGATGGAGGTTTGTTCAAGCCTGACGCTACCATCCATCCTGGAGGAAATCAAACACTCAATGATAAGTTTAAATGCTACATTGACAAGCATTTAAACTAGCAAATGGGGTAGCAGGCCAGCAAGGAGGTACCTACTTGCTCACCCACCACAGCTAGCAGTGGAACCAATGAACCAGAGGAGTGGCTATCTCTACAAAGCAGTGTGCAAAAGATGGAGATTAGCGCCCAAGGAGGTGGATAGGCAGAAAAGGGCAAAATTCAGCAGAAGGGCAGACAGCAAGGAAAACCAGGGATAAAGGATAACCAAGGAAGGGCTGGGTAGAACAGTGAAACAGTCTAGGAGGTCAAATCATGGAAAGCCATGTGTGCAAATGCCAGGAGCCTTTGCAACAAGATGGAAGATCTGGAGGCTGTCATGGTGCAGTCAGACCTGGACATTGTGGCCATCACTGAAACCTGGTGTAATGATAACCACTACTGGGAGATGGCCATACCTGGCTACAACATATTCAGAAGAGACAGAACAGACAGGAAGGGAGGAGGAGGAGTGGCACTGTATGTGAAAAATGACATAAGGGCCACAGAGATGCAGGAGGGACAAAATGGAGGAGAGATACTGTGGGTTAAGCTGGAAAGGAAAATGGGGACAGTCATCCGCACAGGTGCGGTCTATAGACCACCAGCCCAGGAGGAAGAAACAGATAGGGAGCTGAAGCTAGCCATCCAAAGGATGGCAGACAAGGGTGAGGTAGTACTGGTTGGAGACTTCAATATTCCAGACATGGACTGGAGCATCCCAGCAGCAGCATCAACTAGGAGCAGATTTATCCTGGACTCCCTTCAGGGTGCCTTCCTCAAGCAACTGGTCATGGAACCAACTCGGCAGAAGGCAATACTTGACCTTGTGCTCACAAACAGGGACAGTGTGATCGGGGTAACAGTGGGGAGCACCTGGGAACAGTGACCACCAGTCATTGTGGTTTGAAATCACAGAAAGAGCAGAACCAAACCACACAAAACATGTATCCTGGATTTTAGGGGCAGACTTTGGGAAAATGGGAGATACTTGAAAGAGGCATTAAGGGAATGGGACAGGAATCAAGGGTTGAGGAACAGTGGGCAGTATTTAAAATGGGGATTACAAGAACAACAGAATTATGCATTAAGCAGGTTAGCAAGAGGAAAAGGAAGAGGAGACCATTATGGTTTCCAAAGAGGTAGCAAAGAAAGTGAAAGCCAAAAGATTGCATTCAGGCAATACAAAAGACACAGGAGGAAGGGATAGGGAGAAGTACCAGGAGAAGCAAAGGGAGGCCAGTAAGGGAAGCCAAAGCTCAGACAGAAGAACACATTGCAAAATCAGTCGGTAGAGGGGACAAAACCTTTTACAGGTACATAAGTGAAAAAAGAAAGGCAAAGGGAGGGATAGTGAGACTGAAGGAGGAGGATGGGGGCTTCATGGAGGATGACAACAGTAAAGCTGACATATTGAACAGGTATTTCTGCTCAGTCTTTACTGAGGAAGAGGAGGATAATGGGTCTGAAGGGAGTACAAGGGTGAGAATGGTGCAGAAATGGACACAAGTCCCTTTAGAGAAAAGAGTCCTGAAGGAACTGGAAGTAATAAGAGTTGATAAAGCAATGGGGCCAGATGGGTGCACCCAGGGTCCTTAAAGAACTAAAAGAGGTGGTGGCTGAACCTCTGGCTATCCTGTTTAGCCAATCACTGGAAACAGGGGAGGTACCCAAAGACTGGAGGACAGCAGATGTAGTCCCCTTATACAAGAGTGGGAACAAAGAGGAAGCAGGGAACTACAGACCAGTCAGCCTCACCTCGGTAGTGGGGACGATCATGGAAGCACTACTGAAGGAGAGATTGGTGGAACATCTGGTTGCCAATGGACTACAGGACCCAAGGCAGCATGGTTTCACCAGGAGGAGGTCATGTCAGACCTACCTCATTGAATTTTTTGACTGGGTAACTAGGGAGGTGGACCAGGGGAGGGCAGTGGACATGGTCTATCTGGACTTCAGCAAGGCCTTGGATACTGTGCCACATAGAAGACTATTACACAAACTGGGGAATATGGCTGTGGGCAGGACAGTAGTGTGGTGGGTAGGTAACTGGCTGGGTGGCAGGACACAGAGGGTGGTGGTAAATGGCTGTCACTCCACAGAGGGAAGAGTGACCGGTGGGCTACCACAGGGATCAGTGCTGGGACCGGTCCTATTCAACATCTTCATCAGTGACATTGCACAGGACCTAGAAGGCAGAATTTCACTGTTCGCTGATGACACAAAGCTCTGTAACAGAGTAGACACACCAGAGGGTGTAGATAGAATGAGAATGGACCTGCAGAAACTTGAAGAATGGTCAGGGGTTTGGCAGTTGAAATTCAATGCAAAGAAGTGCAAGATATTGCATATGGGGCACAAAACCCTGGCACAATATATCAGTTGGGGGGGTGAGGATATAGCATGCACCAAGCAGGAAAGGGATCTTGGGGTTATCATCTCTGATGACCTCAAGGTAGGGAAACAGTGTGACAAGGCAGCAGGTAAAGCAAATAGGATGCTGGGATGCATAGGCAGGGGCATCACCAGCAGGAAAAGGAAGGTCATAATTCCATTATACAAGACACTAGTGAGGCCCCACCTGGAGTACAGTGTACAGTTCTGGAGACCATACCTACGTAAGGACATAGACAGGGTAGAGAAGGTTCAGAGGAGGGCAACAGAGATGGTGCATGGATTGCATCACAAGTCCTATCAAGACAGGTTAAAGGAACTGAACATGTACTCCCTGGAGGAGAGGAGGGAGAGAGGGGATATGATAGAGACATACAAGTATCTTACAGGGAGGAACAGGTACAGGAAGACACTGTTTTTAAGTGAAAATGATGTTCCAGGACTAGAGGGCATGGGATGAAGTTGGAGGGAGGACGATTCAGAAGAAACGTGAGGAAGAATTTCTTCACAGAACGGGTGGTGGACAAGTGGAACACCCTGCCAGAGGAAGTGGTGGGGGCTGAAACAATCACGGGATTTAAGAATGCGTGGGATAGACATAAAGGAATTCTGGAGGTTGGGGTAAGGGACAACAGACTTCTAGGAAAACATAAACTGAACTTTCAAGCTCAAATGGTCAGACTGGGTGGGCCATAGGCCCTTATCTGCCAACACTGTCTATGTATCTATGTATCTATGTATTTCTTTTGTTATACCATATTGTCTCCAGCTTATATCTGGGAGCATTATTAGTTCAGACTCAGTTTCAAAATCTCTTGACTCTTTTATGTTTATCACAGATCTTGAGTCATATTCTAGACTGTCTCCATCTACTTCCATACACTCTTTTGATGATCCTTCCATTGATTTACTTATTTCATTCTCTTTATAATTTCTAATTTTTTTACATATTTTGTCTTCCTCTATAAACTTTCATTCACGTTTCCCACCTTATAGTTTGCATGATTTTTCTGGGGTGAAATATGTTCCTGATAATTTCCTATTTTTTGAGTCATTTCTTTTTCATATTTCTTATAAGTGTAGTTTCTAATTTCTTGTATATCAACTATCTGTTTTATTTGTATGCTGTTCTCTATACATACTCCTTTAACAAAGGATAGATTTTTTCTAATTGACACCAATTGTTCATACATCATTATGTTGGCAGTAAAAGCATCTTTCAGTGCCAAACATAAGTCTTCTGTAACATTTTCTGTAAGTAGTGCCTTTTTGTCAGTTAAACTTGCTGGACTCATAAACAGGGTCTCATCCCCTATTAAAGTATCTTCTATTTTTTTCACTGTTTGTCAATGTAGTAGTTAATTTCTGTGCTTGCCTATAAATTTCCTCTATAACCTCAGTTAATGAGTTATTCTCCTCCATACTTAACTTTTTGGTATCAGTCACATATTCTTGCCGATGCTGTTCTTCAGTTGGGGACAATACTGATCTCATCATACCCAGTTTAATATCCCTGATCTTTTTCTCAATTAGTTTGTTAGTATCTATTGTTTCCCTTATTTCTTCCACTGTATTGTTTATTTCTTTGTTTAATATCCCTGATCTTTTTCTCAATTAGCTTGTTAGTTTCTATTGTTTCCCTTATTTCTTCAACTGTATTGTTTATTTCTTTGTTTGCAGTGTTAACCATATCTAGATTATACTCATCTGTTTCCTTAGAACTGATTAACTCAGTAATCTTTATATCACCTTCTGTAATGTCTGTTACCTTTCTTATTGAGTTTCCATCCAGAGTCTTACTTAGTCTTTCCTTATTTCTATCTAACATTTCACAAATCATTAACTGATTTGTTTAACTGTTCTTCATCTTATCTCTTCCATTGTAGCCAATCAGGGTAGATGCTTTATTATCCCTTTTACTGAATATTTTCTCTTTTGCCTATGTACACATTTTCCTATCTACATGATCCTCTTTGGTTTCTTCTTGTAATTCTGTCTTTATTAATTGTCTTGGATCCTTTTTCCTTCTTACCTCGATCCCCCACTCCTTACTCCTCTTGCCCCCTTTACCTTCTTCTTCATTCTTCCTTTGTTTTTTCCTGCTCCTTGTGACAGCTGCCATAATGATTTACAATTCTACTGATAGAATTCAAAAAAAGGGGGTATGATATAAATTAAAATGACACAATCAGTTAAGTAGATAAATAATTAACTGAGTAATTGGCATTTTGTAAACTGGTAAATTGGTTTAACAATCTACCAGTCTACCTATCCGCCAATCTACCAATCCGCCAATTGACCAACCAGTCAGCCCACACTTTCCTTAACAGCAACAATAATTATTATTGTTATTAAGAAAAAAAAAGCTGAAGCAGTCACACCACTCCGTGCTTTTCATGTACTTATTACAGTTATTATAATTTTGTCAATTGTTATAATGATAATTATAAATAATAGAGTCCAGAATAGTCCCTGAAGCACCAATCTTCCTGTCTTCTCCTTTGAAAATCTTCTTTGCTTCCTTTCCTTGTACACTGATAGGGATTCTATCCTTCCTCTATCTTCACACTTTCCTTCTAACCCTATACAGAAGAGTCCTAGAAATCAGTTTCCTTTGTCTCTGTCCCTTGTCTCTTTATCCTCTAGCAGTCTCAGTTAGCTTCTATTAATTGTGATTCATGTTTTAAATTACCTGTTAGGAAATGTCCAGGGCAGCACATGATCCTCATTAAGTCTGAATCAAGCAAAGTTCCCTGTTCCTTCACTCCACCCCCTCAAGGCCTTTGATCTTCTGATGTCTTCAATGTCTTCCTTCCACTGTAATTATAAATTAAAACTCTAATATTAGGAAGAATATTTTTGCACCTTTTCCCATGCAAGCTGCAGTCCAGAGGGGGTGATAAACTTGAGGTGGTTACCTCCACTAAATACCGTGGTCTAACCCTGGACCAAGGATTCACCCTAAAAAATCATGTTGACCAACTCACCAAAGCCATACATGGGAAACTCGGTATCCTCTATAGAATAAAGGACCAGATTATTCCTGAAGCCAGAGTTGCCATCGCAACTTGCGTCCTTCTCCCCAAGCTCACTTTCGCGGCTCCTGTTCTCCAAGGTGTGGCCTCTCACAGAACTTGGCAGGCTCCAGACCTTATACAATAAGATTGTCCGATTTGCCACATTATCACATCCTAGGACCCACCACTGCGAGGCTCAATCTAAGCTCAGCTGGCTGTCATTGGAAGCCCGCCTCACCTACCCAACACTCTACCTTACATTTAAGCTTCTGGGGCCCTCATCTCCCCCTGGTTTCAAAGGACTAGTTAGGGTTAAATCCAATCTGAGGAGTCTCCGTACCTCTGGTCAAACTCTCCTTGAGGTCCCCAAAACAAAGACTAAAGCTGGGTCCAGGTCCTTTGCTTTCACAGCCCCTTCCAACTGGAACAAACTCCCACTGGAGGTACGGGAGGCAGGGTCAGGCCCCTGCTTCTGGTATAAGCTCAAAGCACACCTGCTCGACAGGAGCACTTGCCAATGCCTAAGGAACTGACCTTACGTCACTGCCCTTCACGTCACTGAGCTTTCTTGAAACAACTTACCCCCCCCCCCATTTAGCCCTAAAGAAGGTAATCAGTTTCTCTGGTTATTTCTAGTCATTATCTCATACACTCCCTAGTTCACTTGACATGAGTATGAATAACGTCTTATATATGCCTAACTCTTCCCTTATGCTCCCTCACCACCTATCAGATTGTCAACTCCATGAAGTCTTTCACTGTTAAACATTATGGAATTTACCCAATGTGTGTCTTTCACTGTTAAACAATATGGAATGTACCCAATTTGTACTGCTTCTGCTTACCTGTATGTACTTTCTGCTTACCTGTATGTTATTTTTTTAACCCCTGGGTCACCCCAGAAAAAGGAACCTCCGGGGCCCAGTGGGCCTACCCGGTCAACATAATTCAATAAATAAATAAATAAACAAATAAGTGAATAAATAAAGATTTAGCAGCTTTTATAGTTCTTACAAGCACTTTAACAGGCACTTAGATAATATGTAAGCAGAAAAACAAGCATAAACAGGAGATATCTTAGTATCTTGATAGTTTAATGACTAAATAGTTTAATAACTTAATGACTTAATTCTAAGGCTGAATATTGCTTAATTACTATTGTTAAATTCTACTACTGTTGCTGCTGCTAGTTCTGCTTCTTGTTTTTGAGTGGCCCTTATTTTTTATAATTTCAATAAATGAATAAATTAGTTTCCTTACTTTTCCTTACTTTTCCCTTTGTAAATGTTGTCTAGTTTTCTTTTTTACTCCTTTCCAGAGAGAAAATAGAGTTTCACTGGAACATTTCTTGAGTCACAGTCAAAAGGTTGAGGCGAAGTGAAACACAATAGGGCAGTGCAAAATGAAGCAGGACCAAAACAGGACTGCTCTCAGTGCACAGTGAATGCAAGCTCTTAATTTAGAATTTTGCAGCGGGTTATCTGGAAAGATTATCTACACCCAGTGCTGAATTTTCTAATGACACAAGCTCATCAAAACATACCAGTAAAATGTTGGGGTATTTAAAACAACTCTGTCAGCTCAGATATTCTAACAATACTTTTATAGCCAAAATATTTAAAACATTCACAACTCCTCTGCCATGTGCTTCTCCATGGATAACCTTGACAAAAATGGTGCTTGCTGTTGCAGAATGCCTGCACATGCACCATAAGCTCTATAGTCTTGTGCAGAGTTGGACCAATGAAATCCCTACTTCCTCCTTTTTTCAAATATATTTAAAATTTAGATTTTTACATAAAACAAAAGGATTATTCCCTCCTAGTACAGTTTATATAGCTTCTGTACCCTATTGTACCCTACTGTACCCTGCTATTAGCTAGATACACCACAGAAAATTGTAAAGATAAAACCTCTTTCTGAAAGCTGTAGCCATAACGTAGCTGGCTTTCAGCTTGCCTTCTGTCCTTGACTATCTTAACAAATACAATGCAATACAGTACAATGCAAACACTTCATGCACTTTGTACAGTAATTTCAGATGTCTGTTCTTCTAAAAAAAAAAGGAAAATGACCAAGTATCATAAAGACTTATGCAGTGAACAATAAACAGTAAACAGTGAGCAGTAAACAACATACAAAAAAAATAGTTATCTAAATTTCGCACAACGTAGACCCCAAGGTCAACCTTTATACAAAAAAAAAAAGATAAAAATACTAAAAGGGCTAACTCCAATGCCCCTTTCTCAGTAATTTCAATGAATTTCAGCAGCTTCTGGCTTATAGCTCATAAAGCAATCCTTCAGTTTCTTCTCAGTCTGCATGACAGGTCGTTAAGCCTCCACAGGCTACACCAAACACACTCCCTCCAGCAGCTGGCTACCCCACCACTAGCACTCCCTTCTGCTCCAGGGGTCCTGGAGGCCTGCCACCACAGTACCACTTCAACAGCTTTAAGTGTCAAGGGTTCTAAGTTGGTCTGGAAAGGTCAGTGAAATTAAAAAATAGGGTTTGGCAATGATGGCGTAAGTTTTGTAAAAACAATAAAAGCTTTCACTGACTCCTGCTACAAATGTTGCTCCTCAACATCCTAGCATGTAGCCCTCTGAGTCACTGATAGTCTACTAAATACAATTCTTTCTTTGATAATATTACACAAAAAGTGAAAAAAATAAACAGGTCCCAATTTATAGTCACATGGGACTGTAAGTAAAGAAATGCGCCATAATGAAATGCCAGTTCCTTGCCTGGGACACCTCCAGCTATACTGTCTACCTTTTATTCAGTTTTTTTCTAGGTCCTGCAAAAGAAAAACCTGGAACAGTGAGAGAAGCACAAGCTGACACTCTAGACATGGAAACAGAGCCCGAGGAGGGTCGCCTGAACAGAACACCATGATGGAGTCTCACCCTTCCCAGGGAGAGGATGAACCAGAGCAGATTGCTCCGGCTCCAAGGAAGAACAGCCACTCAAAAAAATGCAAGAATCAATGGCAAACATGAGCATTGGATGGGGTGAGTCTTCTTGCCTAAATATTGCTAAACCAGAACAGAACTGGCAAGCTGACAAAAACCTTTATAAAGGAGCAAGCTGTTAACAACAGTACAGGAACTGTTAACAAAAAGTATGAATCAACAGGGAATAATTCTAAAAGTGCAATGGGTTCAGAAAAGTAAGTTGTACCCCTAAATGAGAAAAGGGAGTAAACTTTCAAGGCACAGAAAATTTGCACAGATGGAGAAATCACTAAATGGTAAAGATAGGGAGAGGCCTCTGAGGTAAGCCCAAAGCAAGAGAAACCCTTAGATATTAGGAAGCAAGGGAGAGACTCACCTGAGTTACATAGCAGCAAGGATGAAAATTTACCATCAGGTCAAGATACAGAGCAGGAAAAAGAACATAACCAAGAGGAGAAAATGCTCCAAACTATTCTGGAAAGAATGAGGTAGGGGTTCAAAAAAATTGAAAATAAACTTGAAGGTATTAATGTCAAAATGAAAGGGGTGAAACAAGAAATGAAAGGTCGCTCCTGTAAAAAAGCTTTCAGCTTAGTGTGCTATACCTGGTTAAACAACTAAATAAAAAAAAAAAAAGAAAGAACTTAACACCAGACTGTCTCACCATGAAAGCAGTGTCTCAGATTTGGAAGATGAAATCCCTGGATTAAAGCAAACAACAGAAAGCTTGTCAGGCCAAGTCACCTCTCTAAAGTAAAAAGTATTGAACCTGGAATTATGATCCAGAAGGGACAATTTAAAGATACTGGGGATTCCAGAAGTATCTGAGCAAAATGAAATTCTTAAATTTTGTGAAAAAAATGCTAACTGAATTATCTGGGAGACAATATCCTGATGAGAAAATCAAATCACAAAGAGCCCACAGATCCCTTGCCATTTCAAACCCAGCTTTCAAATATCCTCAGGTTATTTATGTAAAATTCTTAAAATATCAGGAGAAGGAGAACATACTAGCATTATCAAGGAAAAAGCTATATTAAATGTACAAGGATAATAGAATCCTGATTTTTCCTGACCTGGGCCCGGAAGCTCAAAAGAAGAGAAATGCATTTGAATCCATTAAGAACTTTCTGTGGGAAAAGCATATTCCCTTCTAGCAACCAACCCGACAACATTAAAATGAACTTATTTGGGAACCAGTGGAATCTTTTCT
Organism: Neoceratodus forsteri; assembly: GCA_016271365.2. Taxonomy (NCBI): domain Eukaryota; kingdom Metazoa; phylum Chordata; order Ceratodontiformes; family Ceratodontidae; genus Neoceratodus; species Neoceratodus forsteri. Next base: position 995,480,158 of record CM057458.1, on the reverse strand, counting down.
TGTGTAGAAGATGCTGAGACATATATGTATAAAGAACTAAAACTGAGACCTACTAAAAATAATGCTGAAACAGGGAATGAACCCCCCCTAAGGTAACTAGTTTTTGAGTTGTCTACCTATGCACAAAAATGAATTAGTAAAAATCTAAAAGGTTATTAGATAATTGATTTGTCCATAACTAAAATAGGACCTAATCATAAAAACTGGAGGAGTTGGAACTTAGATTAGAGGAGAGGGGATATTTTGTACATATGAGGGAATACAGGGTCACAGGGTTGCATAGGTAATTTTCAAGCTAGCAGACTTACATCCATAATTGCTTACTAAATACCAAATTAGAATTGAGTTTTTATTTTGCTGAAATGTCGGTCAAAGTTAACTTTGAAGTTATTCGTACTTGAGCTGTCCATGAGTACTAATGGAAGTGCATTTCAAGGTACCACCACCCTTTGACTAAATCAGTTCTTCCTTAGGCTATGGTTCCAATTAAAATGGACAAAGTTGCTTATTATGTCTCCTACTACTGCACCAATTAGTCTTAGACTGGATACCAACCTCTGCCCGAAGTTTGTCGTCTTCCATTATTCTATATAAAAAACACAAATCTCCCCTAAACCTTCTATAATAAAGGGAATACAAATTGAGGGATGACAGTCTTGCTTCATATAGTAATTCATTTAAACCCTTTATAGATCTTGTAAATATTCTCCAAATTTTTTCTAGTCTGTTGATATCATCCCTATTCTGAAGGGACCATACCTGGGCGTAATATTCTAGATGGGGCCTCACCAAAGCTACATAGACTGGCATAAGTACCTTATCATCCCAGCTAGCTATGTGCCTAAGTATGCAATTTAAGTTCTGATTTGCTTTCCTCACTTATGCCTACAGTGGGTCCCCAACTTTAAATCACCAGTCACCCTAATCCCCAGGTCACCTTCCTCATGAGTGACTGTTAGCATATCATTAGCAAGTATATATGAGGCTTTAGCATTATTCTTACCAAAATGCATAACCTTACATTTGCCCGTATTCAGGACAAGTTTATTTGTTGCTGCTCACTCCAAAGTTTCATTGATAGCATTCTGAAGGGATGTAGTATCTTCTTGATTATTCACCACTGTCCTAAATCTGCAGTCGTCTGCAAATTTATACAACCATATTTTAGGGTTATGTAATCTAAGGGAGGATATATAGATATTAAAAAGACTAGGCCCCAGAACAGAGCCCTGGGGAACCCCGTTCGTGATTGGTGCCCAACCAGAAAGCACTCCACTTATGGTAACCCTTTGCTTACACCCCTGCAACCATGCTGAGACCCAATTACAAATGTTCTGATGTAGGTTACTGTTCTCCAACATATTTAGAAGTTCCAACTTATGAAAAGCTTTCACGAAGTCCATATAAACCACATCCACAGAGTTCCCAATGTCTAGCTCCTTACTGATGTGCTCATAAAAGGCCAAAAGGTTCATTTGGCAGGATCTAGCTTTTGTAAACCCATGCTGAGCTGGGTCGACCAATCCCTGAGTTGTTAGGAAGTCTGATATTAAGTCTTTGACCAACCCCTCCAAAATCTTCCCCAGCAGAGAGGTTAGACTTACTGGCCTATAATTTTCAGGTTTTATCTTAGGCCCTTTCTTTAAAATAGGGACCATATTAGCAGTTTTCTAGTCAAAAGGTACTGAGCCAGTGTCTAGGGAGGCTTGGAAGATGCAAATAACTGGTGGTGTCAGCACATCAGCTAGTTCACGTATGACTCTAGGGTGTAGATTCTCAGGGGCTGGTGATTTATTTATGTCAATCTTTGTGAGTTGATCAAATACATCCTTGGGGTTAATAATAATTTTCCCAGGAATGGATGCTTCTTTACCAATGTGTGGTGCTGTATTGTTATTATAGACTGAGCAAAAATATTTGTTCTGAATGTCCATTTCTGCAGTTATTGCTGTGTTTCCTAAGTCATTCAAAAATGGACCTATAATGCAGTGGCCCCCCTTTTTGTTATTAATGTATGAAAAGAAGGATTTCTTATTATCCTTCACTCTGTTAGCTAAATCCAACTCGAACTGTGTTTTTGCTTTTTTTAATTCTTGCTTTGATACTCTTAACACATTCCCTATAAGCCTGATTTGTCCCAAGTGACCCATTACCTTTTAGTTTTTTATACAGTCTGCTCTTTCTGATAATTTTTTGATGGACGTATTCATCCATGCAGGATTTTTTTTTATACGAGTGTCATATTTCAGTACACTTGGTATAAAGGTTTTAAAAGATCTGATAATCTTGCAAGCAGCCATTTTCACATTTCTTGCACAGATAACCCCTTAAAATCACTCATCCAGTCCCATGCCAGAATTTGGCTTCTGATGGAGAAATCTGCTCTCCTAAAATTTAACTTGGTTGTAGTACCTGTGTTTTTAATCAGTACAGGTTCCATGATGCTGAAGTGCACTGAGCAATGGCCACTATTACCTAGGGGGTTGTTAACCTGGAGATTGCTAATTGTGTTACTCATATTGGTAAGCACTAGATCTAGGGTTCTAGTACCTCTAGTGCTACCTTGGACTAGTTGTTCAAGACCTACCTGGTCAAAGGCATCAATATACCTTTTGTCCAGATTGCTAACCCCTTGCCCCTTTATCTGATCTAAACTAGGTAGGTTGAAGTCCCTGTCAGCAATATTCTATCTACTGGATCCAGCTCCCCTATTATTTTTAATAGTGCCCCATCTTCCTCAGATGTTATAGAGGGTAGCCTGTATACTAATCCTAAAATGATCCTAGTACCCTTCTGGGGAAGTAGCTTTACCCATAATAGTTCTAGGGCTCCTATATCCCATTGTAGTTTTTGGCAATGTATAGAATTCTGCACAAATATGGCTATTCCACCCCCTTTCTATGTAATCTGGATTTAGAAAATAAGTTATATCCTGTCACCTTTTTATCCCACAGAACATTACCATCCGACCAGGTTTCTGTAACTAATGCCACATGGATATTCTGAGAATGTAACAACAAAGAAAATTCATCATACTTATTAACCAAACTCCTGACATTAAATAGAACTGCTTTCCATTCAGAGGTTTCTGTGGGATTTGTCTTGGGATTAGTACCCCTGTTTAGGTCACTTTCCAGCCCCCCCTTTTCCAGTTTAAAGGGAATCACATTACCTCAAGAGTTGTTTTTTCCCAGAATCCTAGTACCTGCAGAAGCAGTATAGTGCAGTGGTTTAAGGCTCTGAGCTACAAATCTGGAGACCTGGGTTTGAATCCCACAGCCCCCACTTGCATACTGTGTGACCCTGAGCAAGTCACTTAACCTCCCTGTGCTCCCAGGTTGCACCTGTAAACAAGCTTTCAGCTTAGTGTGTCTCACCTGGTTAAACAATTGGAAAAAAAAAGAAGTTAAGTGCAGGACATCTGCTTTAAACAAAACTGTTCTATTAAATGTTATGGAATTATCCATATAACCACATTTTTCCACCATGCAGAATTGTCTCAGCCATCTGTTGATTAGCATAATAAGTCCATTGTTTCTATGTGAATGTAAACCATAAGTGGGTAAAATCCCCGATACTATAATCTCCCCATTTTTGTTTTTGATCCCTGTTGTTATATCCCTGAACTCTGCTTGGATGTCCTCCATTCTACTTCTTGCTACATGATTTGTTCCTATTTGCAAAATCACCAGTGGTTCACTAGTGTTTTCTAGTAGCCCATCCAGAAGGTTTGAAATATCATGTAGCCTGGCTCCAGGTAATGTGCTTACAGTGGTATGCTCTTTTTGCCCCCAACATACTATAGCATCTATCCCTCTTATAATAGAGTCCCCTATCACTACAATATCTCTATCTGCCGTTCCCTCATTGCTGGGGTGTTCTATATTAATCTGACCCTATGTAACCTCTGGCAGAGAGGGAGCTATAGCTTCAGGTTGTTCTAAGTGAGCCCTCATAACTCCCTCATCTTCCAATTGTAGACCTTCATATCTGTTAGGCAATTGAAAGGTCGGTGTTAATGGTGGGCCCAGCGTTGAGTTCATTTGTGAGTGTGTGGTTGTTTCCTTAGTTTCTACTGCCTCTTTCTGTGTTACAGTACTAGAATAGACACCCCTACCCCCAGAATTCTAAACCATGTCCCCCATACCACTAATATTATTGGCTACTTCATCAATAAAACTCTCCAACCTCACAATCTTTCCCTGAGTTTCCAGTCTCTGCATAAGCTGCTGAATTTCCCTTTGCAGTGTAACCACCAACTGACATCTTTCACATGTGAACTCACTGCAAACAGCAGCCTCTGTGTACATTTTACATACAGTACATGTCTTTTTTACCCTTACCCCTTTTAGATTTACCTTATGCCATAATGGAATTAGTTGCACCTTGTCTTCCTTGTGCCCCTTGGTATTATTCCACTTCCCTACATTGGAGACACTGGCAATGGGTTGAGAGACTCTGCTGTGGGGTCAAAAAAGGAATCATTGTACAATTTAGTTGAGCAACTGCAAGTTATGGGGGGCAAAGTGGGGTACTAAGGTTTAATTTCAAGAACCTTAAGAAGAACAGAATATCTAGCTTAATGAGAAGAATAGGGAGTGACATTAATAGACTAAATACATTTGTACGGAATCATGCCTTAGAGAGCAGAAGAATCACTTATACATTCCATAGGATTAAACTCAAAATAGTTTATGGAGATGCCTATTACTGTTGGGGTGTTCTGTATTACCAAAAGATCAGGGTTAGACAGATATGCAATCATCAAATGTAATTTCCATGTGATAATAAAGGAGAAATTAAAATTTTTGTCATGGAATGTAAATGGCATTAATAATCCAATGAAGAGAAAAAAAAATTCTACGCTATGGAAAAAAAAAAACAACAACAACAACAAATCAACTGTTTATTTGTATAAGAAACACACCTTACGGATACAGAATTTGACAAATTTAGAAAAATGTTTGGGGGGGGACAAGCCTTCATGCAAGTTCTAACAAAAAAATAGAGGGATTGGTATTTTATTTTCAAAACAGTCAAATATTACAATGAAAGAGCATTATAAAGGTACAAAAGGAAGATTTTTGATTTGTAGAATCTCTACTAACTCTATGGATATCATGATAGCATGCTTATGTGGTCCTAATGATGACAACCCTGATTTCTTTTCAGGCTTTTTCTTAAATTTAACTAGATTTTCAAGACCATATATATTGGGGGGAGACTTTAATGTAATGCTTGATCCTCTTATAGACAAAACTGGGCCTTGCTCTACCTTGTCAAAGGCTACTAAAATCTTGCACAAAAATATGAAAGACTTAATTATGGGGGACTTCTGGAGAATGGAGAATCCAAATGCACAGGTGTTCTCCTTCATCTCCAATCCTCATAGATCATATTCTAGAATAGCCCTCATATTAAGATCAGGAGAATGTAAACCTAAAACAATATAAATAGCATATGACGGGATCTTAGTTTCTGATCACTTCTGTTTAAGGTTGGAAATCTCTGGGGGTAATATAGAAGGACATAAAAGATGGACCATGGCCCTCTGGTCATTCCAAGACTTGGAATTTGCAGATTTTATTAAAGAAGAATGTAATAATTATAATATATGTAACAGTAGGAGTGAATGCTCCCTAAACAATATATGGGATGCATGGAAACCTTACTACTCCTGTAAAAAGAATAAAATTAGGAAAACACAATTAGAAACAGTGGGAAAACAAATCAGAAAAGCTGAAATTAGATACCTACAAACAAAAAAAAAGAAATGGAATTTTCAAAATGTGGTAAATTTAAAATGGAACAATAATAAGTTAACCAACCTAAAAACCGAACAAATATAATGAAAACCAGATCTAAATATTATGCACAAGCTGACAGATCAGGTAAGATATTAGCCTAGCAGAAAGAGAAAGTTAACAGGCCTATTAAAGAAATAGAGATATCAGGAATTAAAACTGCTGCTGAGTAAGCATTCATGAGGGTTTCAAAATACACTACCAGGAATTGTACTTTTCAGAAATTCAAGAACTAGACCAGGAAATCATGGCTAAATTAAATATCCCTGAAATAAGCACATAGCAAAATCTACTCCTGAATGAGAAAATAACTGAAGAAGAAGTAAAATCAGCTGTTAAATCTCTAAAAAATGGTAAGGCACTTTGATGGACTCCCGTTCAAACTCTATAAAATATGTAGTGCACAGGTCTCATTGTTACTAGTAGATCTTTTTAACTCTTTTCTGTAGGGTGGCAAAATTCCTAATACATTTTTAGAAGCTTTAATTATTCTCTTACCAAAAGAGGGAGAAGACACTCTAAATTGTGGCTCCTACCATACCATATCGTTATTGAATGTTGATAACAAAATATTTACTAAGATACTTGCTGAAAGACTTGAAAGGGTACTTCTTTTTATTATTCACAAGGACCAAATGGGTTTTGTCAAATGCAGGAAAAGCTTCAATAATATCAGAAGCACTATCAATAAATTACTCATGCCAAGCCCAGAGAATGCCTTAATATTATGACTTGATGCAGAGAAGGAATTTGACAGGGTGGAGTGGGGGTATCTTTTCTTGGTAATGGTAAAATAAAGTTTGGGTTATAACTTTATAACTTGGATAAGAATTATATACTCACAACCCACCATCCGCATTTTAACTAATAATTACATATCTTCACCATTTATATTACAGAGAGGAAGTAGGCAGGGTTGCCCTCTGTCACCTTCATTGTTTGCTCTTGCTGATGAACCCCTAGCAAACCTAATTAGAAGCCTTCAACATTTAACAGGTTTTAACCAAACAACTGAACATCTTAAGATATCACTTTATGCAGATGATATTTTATTGTATATTACAGATCCAGACAAAACTCTAGAAAAAATTATATTAGTAATATAAGAATTTGGACAAGTGTCTGCTAACAAAATTAATTGAGGAAAATCAGTTGCCATGTACTTAGATTCTGAATACCTCCCCCCCCCCCATTACATATAGCTACTCATTTAGATTGGAAAAAAAATTAGATTAAATATCTAGGGATTTATCTAGCTAGAAATAGGAAGGAAGAAAGTAATTAAAAAGAACATAGATCCTATACTGAAATCTGCAGAAAACACATTGGACAGCTGGAGGGATCTCCCTCTGATTCTAGGCTGTAGAGTTCAAGTTATTAAAATGTCTATTCTGCCAAAAATCTTGTACATATTTCAATCCTTATCACTAAAATTAAATAATAAGTGGTTTTGTAAACTAGACAATTTAATGCAGAAATTCTTACGGAAACAAAAAACATGAATAGGTATGAATACATTGAAAGCTACCCCTGCAGACTGCGGTCTGAACCTTCCTGATTTAAAAAAAAATATATAACCTTCTGGCTATTATAAACCAAATAGTGGAACTCTACAGAGAGGAGTTACTTTGCAGGATGTTTTATGAAAACATAGAAATAGGTCATAAACATCCTATTCAAACTCTGTTCTCAAACATGGGAGGTCTAGAAAGAAATAAAATTCAAAATATTTTGTTGAAATTTTCCTTGGAAGTCTGAAATAACTATCAAGAATTAACCAAAGACAATTTAAGAATGAACATATTCACCCCTATTTATAAAAATAGCAATCATGCTCCCTCTAATAAACAAGAATATAAAAAATGGATGTAAAAAGGCTTCCTCTGTTTGGGTAATTTATATGATGTCAATGGTCATTTATGTCTTGTATATACTGTAGATCAGAAAAAAACATCAAATTTGCTCTCAATATTTCTTTATATTTCTACAGTTAAGGACTGACTATTTATCTATTTAAAATGTGGGTACTGGCAAAGGCACACTGAGCAGAAGCTTGTTTCCAGGTGTGACCCGGGGAAAGGGGGGACAACAAAGGGAATACAAAATTCAAAGTTCAGATGCAATAATATGCAAAGTGCAAATATATTCCTCTTTTAAGATCAGATTACAGATATTGTACAAGAAATAAAAAGATAAATAGAATATAACAATAAATGCAAAGCATGAGGTTACTAATTAATACAGGAGTTGGAGAGAGAGAGAGAGAGAGAGAGAGAGAGGAAGCACAGGAGGAAAGCTGTGGATTAGGACAGTGGACAGCTGCAAGTTGTAACAGGGATAGCCTGAGGAGGTGCTTAAGTGCAGGAAAGAGTTGGTGACACTGGTTTGGGGGGGTTATTCCAGAGGGAAGGGAATCTGAAAGAAAAAGCAAGTTTCCCAGCAGTGGTGCGGGCTCATGGGAGGGTGAAATAGCAAAGGCAATTTGTGTGTGACTAGTAGGGGAAGGGAGTGGCAGGATTTAGGAGAGAGGAGAGACAGGATGGAAGAGTACCAAACTAGTTTTTGGTGATAAAAGTAGAACAATGGGATGAGGGGAAGCCCAGTGGCACTGAGGGTTGTGGAGCTGTATGCCACACCTTGTGCTATGCCAGTGAACCAGGTTCGGGAATGGACCAGGGTTGTCGGGGGTTGGCCAAGGGAGGAGGGCAGGAGCTGGATTGTGCTGCCATATAGCAGATCTCCTCTCCTGGGGAGGGTTCGGGGTTTGAGGTGAGGGTTGTGCTACTAGTTCATATAGACAGCTGGTGGAGGCAGGGGGTTCCATTGCAAGCAGCACCTGGGATTTCCTGGGAGACATGCCAGATGCTGATGCTTAGTGTTACCATGTCATTGCATGCCACATCTCCCATCCATAGTAATGCAAAATATAGCAGCTGCCTCTATGATGCCCTAACCTCCTGGCTCTGTTCACCCACCATGGCACTCCAGATCAATGACCTAGTCCATCTGCTCATGTGTCCAGCCTGACTCAATGCCATGCCCTGGGGGGAAAGTCAGGGAGGCAATGCCTATGGGGCTCCCGACCAGAATACTTCTCCCATCATTGTGTGGGATCACACCAGGGCATTGGCCTCATCCTGGGTGGAAATCCCAGGGGTATCCTCTGCCTGTAGGTAAGTCCTGAGGATGAGGAGGGGGTCCAGGATGGACTGGGAATGACCCTTGGTGGCTGCAAGTGGTAAAGTATAGTAAATATTAAAAACAAATGGGACAAGCATCTCTGTGAGAGGGGTTGGAGGGATTGTGAGGAGTAGAGGTTGCAGTGATCTGTCAGAGGGTGGGAATTTGAGGTGAAATGACAGAAAGCATTAAAAAGGACATTGAGTTTGGAGAGGTAGGTGGCTGGAGCTGAGCCATAGATGACATCAGCATAGTCGAAGGCTGGGAGTATCCATTTGACAAGCAGGTAGTGTCTGACTGGGAGGGAAAGACAACCCTTGTGGTGGTAGAGAAGCCCCAGTTTGGGACGTAATTTGGAGTGAAGGGCAGTAAAGTGGGAAGAAATGTCTAATGAGGGGGTCAAGCCATACTACTAGGTATTTTTAGGCAGGGACATCATTGAGAGGAGTGTTGTCCGGGTTAGAGAAGGTGGGAGGGGAGCCTGGCAAGTTTCTGCTTAGAGCCAAAGGTCAATGCTATGATCCTTTTAGCATTCATTTTTAGACAGTTGTCTTTGAACCAGCTTGTTACTGTGGTGAAGTTGTATTGAAGGGGAGTCTGGACAGCTGGGGCGGAGGGACAAGATATGAATAGGACTGTGTTGTCCTCATGCATATGGATTTGGGTGTGGGTGCATACAGAAGTGAGGTCATTTATAAAGAAGGAGAAGAGAACTAGTCTGAGGATTGATCCCTGGGGAATGCCAGCAAGGACTGGGAAGGAGGGAGACAGGACATTATTGACTTTCACTGACTGAGACCAGCCAGTTAGAAAAGAGCAAATTCAGGAGACAGATGCTGGGGAAAGGCTGCTGTTGCTAAGCTTGTTTAGAAGAAGAGGGTGAGAAATGGAATCAAAAGCCTTAGCAAGGTCAATGAATATAGCTAAGGGGATCTGCTCTTGGTCCATTGCAGAGTGAATGGCATCTGTGAAGTAAAGAAGGGAGGAGGAGGTGGTGGAGTGAAGTTCCCTAAATGCAGATTGGACCAAAGATTGTTGGTGGAGGAGTGGAAATTATTTAGTCTTGAGAGGACAAAGGATTCTTGGACCATGGTGAGTGAGGGGAGAAGTGATATGGGGCAGTAGTTACCAGGCACAATTGGATCATCCCCTTTATGAAGAGGGAGAACCATGGTGGACTTCTAGCCTGAAGGTATGGTAGTGAAGGAGGAAGATAGATTGAGGAGGCAAGTGAGCGAGATCAAAATAGAAGATGCAAAGATTTTTAGGAGTCTAGGGTGTATGCCATTGGGGCTAGATTTTGAGGGATTTAGGATGCCTAGAGCTCTGAGGACTTCTGTGGGAGATACCAGAGGCAGCTGACAGTCAGCAGGCAGTGAGAGGGAGGGGAAGGGGCAGGAGAGGAGGGAGGTCTTGTGGGAGGGCACAGGTAGTAAAGAATTTATTTAGAGCATCTGCAACAGAGGTGGGATCCTAGACTAGGGAGCCTGCCACAGAAAGAGTGGGTGGAGGGGGTTCCGAGGAGCGAAGCAGAAGTTATCTCAGATCATTCCAGAAGGAGGATGCAGAGTTATTGAAGGTGTACAGTTGAGTTGTGAAATAATCAGATTTCCCCCAATGAATTTGCTTTGTACACCCATTTCAGAGGCCTATGTAGTTCTGCAGGTCAGATGGGTTGTAGGAGGTTTTAAGGTAATGCCAAGTGAGGTTGCTGGTTTTGCATAAGGACAAGATTTCTGGAGAGATCCAGGGATTGTGATGACATTTTACCCTGACTGGTTTCAGTGGAGCATGGGCATCCCAGATGTTTAGAAAGGTTTATGTGAAATGGGAGAGGGCAACATCAACAGAGGTAGTGGAGAGGATAGGTGACCAATTTGCCATGACCATGTTGAGGAGTAATTTACTAGAGTCAAGTATTTTGAGGGGTCATTACTGGATATATTTGGGGGGTTGTGGGAGACCTAGTTTCTTGGTGCCGAAGGTGGGGCAGTGATCATTAAGTATGTCAGGAAGTGTGCCTGCAGAGCCGATGTGGTGCGGGTGAGTTGAGAGCACCCAGTTAATCAGGGTGTGGGACTGGGAGAGAGGGTTTGGACGTATTGGCTCTTTGATCAACTGGGACAAGTTTAGTGCTTCACTCTGGAGGCATGAGTTTTGAGATGAGGTGCAGTGCCAGTCCAAATTAAAATCAATGAAAAGGAGCAATTCACCTGCAGATGCAAGGGTGGTAGTACAGGTGATGCAGGACACATGGGAGGAGAGAAGACATTTGGGGGAGGCATACAGAACTCCAACAAAAGTGATGTTGACGACAGAAAGGAGAGCTTTACTAGGAGGAGTTCATGAGATAGAGGCATTGCTTTACAGTGGGTGATATTACAGGTAATGGAGTTGCAGGATTAAATTGCAACCCCTCCTTCCCTTTTCCCTTGGTCTTGCACATTATAGTCAGGGAGGGCAAGCTGGTTGTCTGGGATATGTGAGGACAACCACATTTCCATGATATATAGGATGTCAGGGGAGTGCTGAGTGATGCAGACTTTTAAATTGTCCAGTTTAGAAAGGAGGCTATGAGCATTTGTGTGAAATAACCTCAAGCCCTTAGGAAGGGTCAATGGATAGGTGGAGTGGGAGGGGCCAAGGTTTAGCTCAACATGCCCAGCTAGAAGTTGGAGAATGATGAGAAGGGGCTAGTGGGGAGGATAACATGTGTGCTTTAGGTGGTAGCCTTTGAGTGGGAGATGCTAGAAAGCTTCAATCTTAATAACTATAACAAAGAACTAGGTCATAATTTACATAAACCACCCTGACTTTGTTGCAAGCTTGCTTTTTTAAAGAAAAAAAACTAAATTAATATCCAAATCATCTAAAAATAGAACTGAAAATTCTATCACACCCTAATCACTCAATAATTTACCATTACCAGTGGTGGAGTCTGAAAAGGACTTGGGAATAATAATACAGAATACATTACCATTCAATACTCAAATAACTGAGAGCATAAATAAAGAAAACTGCATTTGGTGGAGTATAAGATGGAATATTAAATCAAGAGATGAATCAATTATTCTTCCACTGTAGAGATCATATATTCACCCCATATTTGATTATGCTTCTCAGTTATGGTGTCCATACAATAAGAAAGACATCTTAAGAATTGAAACAATTCAAAGAAAAATTTATAAAATATATGGATTTGCAGAGTCCTTAAATTATGAACAAAGACTGGACAAATTTGAATTAATGTCTCTTGAAAAAAGAAGACTCGGTGTGACCTTATGCTCACTAGAGATATTATGAATTATGAAAACTTAATGACTGAAATTGGCATTGCTTTCAAGCAGATAAACATTAACACAAGATGACACCCACTTCAAATAGAAAGACAATGCTTTAATACAAAAAAAGAGGATATTTCTTCTCTCAGAGAATTATAAATCCATGGAATTCACTCCCTACAGATAGTGTCATCACTAAAACCAGGAATATCTTCAAAAAACACCTAGGTAACTACTTATTACATGACCATTTCCTTAGCTATTATGGGTGACTGATAGGAGTGTTCATGGGCTCTGGCCTTATACTCCTTCCAACTTTCTTAGTGAACCTTAGTAAAAAAATATGATTGAAACAGTAGGATCTCCTATTTAGAAATTAAAAAGAAGATGGGAAAAAGAACTGAATATAACTATAAATGATCACAAATGGTTTGATATAATTTTAGGACTTAAGATTTCAATAAATAGACTTAAGATTTAATTCAACATTTTTCATAGGTTATATTACACACGTTATATACTAAATAAAATTGAAAAACACAATTCCATCAAATTGCAACAGATGTGAGACATCAATAGGGATCCTAGCATCTTTAAAACCCTAAATAATATTCCAAGAATAAAAAAAGAGTGCCAGTGGCTCAGCAGGTGGCTCACTCGCCTCTGAGGCTGGGAGACCAGAGGGCTGTGGAGTCTATCCCCACAATAGGCACTTGGATTAAAATCCCAATACTGACACTGTAGTGCAGCATCAGGAGGGGTGCTGCACTCCTGAGTTGCCTTCTTTCTGGTGAGACATTAAACCGAGGTCCCATCTGCCTGTTTTGGTGGGTCTGGCATACAGAGCAAAAAGTAATCTTACTCTGGCAGCTCAGATTGCACTTGCCAGAGGGGTGCTCCTACCCTCGCTCTGCTATGGGCTCCTCTTGTTTGCCCGCTCATCCAAAGTCCATCTCACTAGGTGGTCCACTGCCTGTAATAATGTCTGCTGCTTCGCGCTGGCTGCCCCCCATCTCACTCACCATTGCGACCTCTATAGCAGGCTAAATTGGCTCTCATCCGCTAACCACATAGACTTTGTCTTGGGGTGCTTCACCGGAAAGGTCCTTGGCACTAGCACCCCTCGAGGGCTTGTGAAATTTCTTGTCCCGCCCATCTCCTCCTCCTACTCCCTCAGGTCCCAGGGACAGGCCCTCCTCAAGACACTGGCTACACAGACTCAAATGGGTGGGCAGAACTTTGCTGCATTCGCTCCCAGACTGTGGAACTCCTTCCCTGGCCAGGTCCATGCTGTGCACTCACAGATGTGTCTCCGTTCCTCCCTATGGAACCATCTCAAACTTGCTTCAGCCTGTGGCTGCCCCAAACCTCCATGAATTGATCCATCACAGCACTCCTCTGCTCTGGAGCTACTCCTGGACAAAAGACCAGACTCCAAGAGGTTGCTAAGCTGTATATAGTGTCACATCTGAAAGATTTCGATACTGTGCCCCTTGAACTGCTCTTGGCTTCCATAAGGTGTATATGTTGTTATGTTAATACTGTATAATCTATGCCTTACCACGCTTGTATGCTGTGTTGAATCTGTAACATTACTGCTCTTATCTCCCACAAGGTGTTTATTTTTTGTTATGTTAATACTGTATAATCTATGCCTTACCATGTTTCGTATGCTGTGTTGAATCTGCATCCTCACATGAACTGTAACATGTCTAATTTGTACAATGTCATTGTAGATACCTAAATCTATTATTCCTGTACTCTTCCGGGTTGTACCTGAAAATGGGCAACTGTCTTGTCTAGTGTACCTACCTGGTTAACAAAAGCTAAATAAATAAATAAATAAACAGTTCAAGTGTATGTTAAAGATCCCATGGCACTTCTCAAAAAGAGTAGGGGAATTTTTTTATTAAAACAAAATATACAGAAGAAATACTTACAATCAAGTATATTAGTTAAACATTTAGAAATATATAACAGATACAAGTTACTTTCCCCTTTCTAACACAAAATTTGTATTATTTATGTTACAGGTGTATCATTATCCAGTATCCATGGCAAAGCTTTCCATGTTCTAAGAGTTCATCCTGTGTTTTCTCTCCTTTCTCTTTCTTATATATTTTCTTTAAATCACTCTCTATTCTATTCAGTAATTCAGTATAATTTTCCTTCTCTTTGTTGTAATGTAAAAGCATGCCTCACTATCCAAATTTTCCATTTGAATACAACCATAATCACTTGTAAAGTATTAGAGTTCCATCTTGACCATAATCTGCTAAATTTACCATACACAATATTTTCATAAGTTACCCAAAAATAGCCTCACCCCACTGCCTAGATAAGAAATCCCGAAACCCCTTAATAAAGGAACATGAGTAGAGCAAATGCACAATTTCCGGGTTGCCCCTGAAAAAGGGACTTCTGGTCTCAGTGGGCTTACCCAGTTACCAAAATCTAAATAAATAAATAAATAAAATTGTTTCCTCTTGTGTAATACATAGTGGTCTTATACATACTCTTTCAGATATTTGTTTGTGTTTCTTGTTGGATTTGGTATTGATTTTCTCATGACATGCTAATCAATGTAGGTCCCACATATGAGCTGGAGTTCTTTTATTGTTTGAGTGTCAGTAATGTTTGTCTTGTTGCTATAGGACATTTCTCAAACACTGTTTCCACTGTACACATCGTGGAAAGTATATACTGGTAGAATTGTTTTCTGTTCAGATTTAAGACCTGCTGTATTGCAACCTTCCATTGCTTAATTCTTAAGAAAGTATTTTTTACATATTCTGCAATTAACATAGATTTTTTAAATGTTTTTAGTTGATTTTGTTCCCACTGCCTCAACCAGATCTTACATGTATCTTGTAAGATATATTCCCATGCTCTATTTTGTCCCTTAAAGATTGCTACTATGTTAGTATATATAAAAAATATTGAAAAAGATGATAGGGTTTATCATATTAAAGCCCCCTGTTTTTCTTGGTAGATATATTTATTTTAATTGGGTTCAGTCGACTCCCCCATATTGCTTGGAAAAATAAGCTTAGGATACTAGCCTCTAGTTTCTTCAGTGGAGGGAAAATATGGCATATGTATAGGAATACTGGAAGTAAAAAGGTTTTAACAAGATATATCCTTTTCTTTTTACTGATTTTTCCACTGATTCCAATAAGCAACGTTTTGTCCTCCCAATTTCCATTTTAGTTTCCCAGTTCCTTTCATCTAAGTCCCCTTTACCAAATTCTATCCCTAATATTTTAATATGTTCTGGACTAATAGTCATTCCCCCTATCATTTTCCTCTCCTCTAATGTATAATTTAAGCACTGTCCTACACATTTCTCAATATTTAAGGATGCTCTAGAAAGGAGACCAAATTGTGCACATAATTTAAATACCTCAGTCAAGGATTCCTGGTCCCCCACCATCACATTCATGTCATCTGCAAATGCTAACACTTTAAAAGGGAAGTTTTTTCCCAAAACTTCAACTGATCTTATTCTATCCGAGGTGTTAATCTTTCTCTTTTTTAACTTTATTTCTACATCCACACCCTGGGCATCCTTCAGGGGTGCCCACATGGAGTCCGCCCTACTCCCAGCCTGAACCCTCACATCTCCCCTCTGTCTCCTCCCCTGAATGACCCCAGGCAGGCTCAACCCCTGGTACCATCTCCGGGGCTGATTCCACCCTCCCACGGTGGTAGCCTCTTAAGTGTGAAGTGCCTACCTTGGCGTCATTGTGTCACCTTGGAGGAAGATCTGGGGCATGTTGGGCCAGCAGTTGGGATGTGGGCAAAGTCCCCTGGGGCCACCATCATCTCACCAACATGTAGAATGATTTTATCCACTTGTTGGTTCCCCCCTCCTTCCCTGTGGAGCCCGGCCAGAAAGGCAATGTAGTGCCATGGCTCCACCCCCAGGCATTATGCCGTACTGCTACACTGGTGATCCTCCAGCCACCGCCAGAGGTAGCTCCATGAGTGAGTGTTTCCCATACCCACCCCGGGAAGAGAGAGCAGTCAGCGGATGCTCAATCTCTGTCCCTCCCCAGCCGACCCCCCATGGGCCTGGCTCATTCCCGAACCCAGGTCACCAGCATGGCACGAGGTGTGGCATCCAGTGCCTCAACCCTCAGCATCACCGGGCCAGGCCTGTTAATCTTTCTTAATAAAAGATCTATAAAGAAATCATATAATATTGGACTTAGTGGACACCCTTGCCTCACCCCCTTTGTAAATGGGTCCTAGATCCTATCCATCCCTGTACTGTTGTAATGACTATGGCAGTTCTATATATACATTTTATCCAGTTGCTGACTGTTTTGGGTATCTTATAATATTTTAATATTTCCCATAAAAAAGTTATGATTAACCTTATCAAAGGCCTTCTCCTGATCAAGGGATGCCAAGTACCCATTAACTAATCCATGGTTCCCTTTCTCTACCACTTCCCTAATACATAATAAGTGTTGTTGAATTTGTCACCCCAGGATAGCATATCCCTGGGCCATGGATACTGAGCTCTGGGCTGCTATTAATAGCCTATTTGTTATTATTTTAGTTAAAATCTTAAAGTCGGTATTCAAGAGACATATTGGATGCCAGTTTTTTAAATTTATTCTATCCCCTTTCTTAAAAATATACGTAAGAAGTCCTGTATTCATTTTTAGAGGTATTTCTTCTGTAAGGAGTATATGATTGAAGACTTCAACTAATTCTTCCACCATTTCAGTTCCTATAATTTTGTAGATCTCATAGGTAGTCCATCAGGACCTGGAGATTTACCATTGCTTAAATTCATAATTGCCTCATGAATCTCTTTGGCCTCAATTATCCTTATCATTTCATCTACTTTATTCCTCTCTATCTGAGGAACCTCTAGGTTTTTTAAAAACACCTGTAAGTCAGTCAAATCTATTATAAGTGGAGCATACATGGTATTCGTATATTCAGATACTATATGTAAAATATCTGAATTTGTAACACCTATCTCACCCTTATCATTCTTAATTCCTGCCATATTTTTGGATATTTTCCTTTTAGCATATGCTTCAAAGGGGTACACAGTCTCAATAGAGCCTGTTGTATTGTATTGTTGTTGGTAATAAATTCTTTGTGCTTTCTCATTATGAAAATCCATTAATGTTTGTTTAATTTCTTGGATTTGAGGGATTAAATACTGTCCAGTCTCTTGTGCAGTTGACGGTAGTTGTTGAAACTTCCTTCTATTTTGTATGTATTGCAAATATTTATCTGTGCTATTTTTTTTGTTTAGATCCTTACATATTCTAATTAGGTCTCCCATGGTGTCCTCCCACCAGTTTACAGGGTTATCATACATAATGTATACTGATTTCCTGGCCTTGATAAAATGGCATTAAGTTTCTTTTATAAATGGGTTCTGTAATAAGGAGGTATTAAATCTCCATGTTCCTGAGCATTTGTTTGGCATATTATAATTTCCAATTTGTAATTCTATCATGTCATGATCAGAAAAGTCTACTGCAATATGATTTACTGCCGAGATTCTTAATGTTTCTGATGTAAAGAAATAGTCAGTTCTGGTAGCTACGTTACCTTTGTGGAATGTTGGTGTATGTTTTTTGTTTAACTTAAAAATATATCCTGTAGCTTAGCCAGTTTGATGATTTGGGATAAGGTATTAGAGTGACATGATTGTGTGGCATCCAGTGGTGTTAATGAGCAGTTGTAGTCCCCTGCCAATATTATGTGGTGGGATGTATATAAAAAGGTTGAATAATTCTAAACATTTCACTTCTCATTGCCCTTGTTTGTGGTGCATAGATGTTAATTAATCTTTATGGGGGTCTGATGTACAACTACATCTAGAATTAATAACCTTCCAGGGACTAGGTCTATAAGCTTCAATACTTGTAATTCTTGGTGTTCCACTAAGTTGCCTAACCCTGAGCATGGTTCTTGCCCTATAGAAAAAAAAATGGTTCAGGAAACCATTTTCTTGAGGCAGGTTATATTTCATTTAGTGTATGAAGCCTTACATCTTGTAAAAATATAAGACCCAGTTGCAAACAAGATAAAAAAGGAAAAAACTGCATTCCTTTTTGTTATTCTCTTTATACTGTTAACATTAACAGTGTATATCGAGAAAGAAGTAGACATTTATTTGAATTCCCCCTTCCTTGCGGCATGTTCCTTATTTTTAACCTTCATTTTTGCTTTTCTTTTCTTAGAACCCCTGGGGGCTGAGTGGACCTCTGTGTCAGTGGTCATTTTGGGTACAGATTAAGTGATAGAGGAGGTATCAGAGTCATAATCAGTGTTTTCTGATTGTAGAAGTTCATATTTATTTGATAGTACAACTGTCTTAGTTTTGTCCATACTATCTGGTTTAGCCTTTCCTTTCTGTCTTGTCACTCATTTGAAATCTTCTTTCTCAGGTGTAGGGGAAGGGGGTCATTACTTCTTGCACTATATTAGCTATCTCAACCTGTTGTAACACTTCAGCATTTTGCACCTGGTTCAGGTTTTTACTGTGTTCAACCATCTGTTGTTGTTCTACCACCTGATTCTCTGGGTTTGGGAGGGGGAGGATGGATCTGCCCATTCTCTATTAGCAACCCCTGCTTTTGTCCTAATTTGTTTTTCTGTGTTAGGGTAATTAATAATCTCTGCTCTTCCCCAACAGCCCATTCTCTATCATTATGAGTAGCCCACCTGCAGTTCTGGAATGTGTGCCCCTGTTCATCACATATGTTACACCTATATTCATTTAGACAATTTGTGCCTATATGACCTAGGTCCTCACACAATGTGCATTTCATGGTATCACAGGCATTACTGAAGTGTTCCCCTGACCCACATTTATAGCAGGTTTTAGGCTCCCCAGAATAAACCAAAATTCCACAGTATCTCCCTAGGAAGAAAGAATTAGGTAGATGTTGTACCCCTGTATCCATGGTTTTAAGTAGTACTTTAACCCTCCACCCCCCAATCCAAATATTTTCTGAGTCCATTATGGCTTCCGGATCCTCCATGACAGTGCACCTTTATTTTAGCCAATAAGTAAGGTCATGGACACTCACTCCCTCATTTCTAAATAATATAGTTATTGCATTTTGTACAGGTTTTGTGAGGGGAACTGCAACAAAATGAGACCAAATTGTAGATTTCTTCAGTGCATTATACTTAGACCAAAAGCACTCTAGTCCAGATACATTCTTAAAACTAATGACAAAGGTGGACTCCCCGAGATGTGGATGAGGGTATATATTTCATTGGCAAAGAACTTCATGCTATCCTTTAGTAAAGTACGTGCCACAAAATCTCTGTTAGGCACATGGTCTAAGCCTGCTGTGTAGGAGAGTCTGACTGCATTATTTCCTTTTGCAGGAAGGATAGGTATTTTGAATAAAGAAGCAAACGACTTTCCCCCTGCATCCATGTTAGATGAAGAAGTGCTTTGAGGTGGATTTAATACAGTCTTGGGGCATCCCCCAATTTGATTTACTTTTAAATTAACATTGTTAGGCCTATTACTTTCTTCAGAGAACTGTAGTATGGGATTCTGAGTCAATTGTAATTCTGTAGGTAATTCAAGACAGTTTTCTGCATTATTTGTGATTACAGCCCCCTTGTTGACCTTTTGATTATTTTCATTCAAAATCACACTCAGGGAGCTCCCCATGATCCATTGACCTGAAGTTCCTTTATTTTGCCAGCCTACCGCTGATAATGCTGCATTTACCAACCAGGTTTCAGTCCCTTGAGTTTGCCCTTCTCCTGTGCGTCTTAGGCCAGGTCTGCTTTTCCCTGATATTGCCATTCCTGACGGGACAGAAGAAAATTGCTGCAGTGCCTCAGTAGCTTCTGCACTGTGACTACCTTTTGCAGTCAGGTGCTCTCTTAGTTCACTTTGTTCCACTGCCACGGTCCAGTCTAACATAGAAACATAGAAACATAGACTTTGATGGCAGATAAGGACCACTTGGCCCACCCAGTCTGCCCATTTCCCTACCTATTGGATAAGCTGCAGATTCTAGTTAACCAACAGCCTACTTCCTGCAACCCCCCAATATAATTGCCTTACGTCTGTCCCATGCATGTTTGAATTCCCCCACTGTTTTAGACCCCACAACCTCTCCAGGAAGGCAGTTCCATGCGTCCACCACTCTCTCCGTGAAAATAATTTCTTCACATTACCCCTGAGCTGTCCCACCTCTAACTTTAAATTGTGCCCCCTTGTTCTTACACATCTCTTTTTATGAAAGATGCTACCCTCCTGGACTTTGTTGATTCCCTTGAGGTACTTAAAAGTTTCTATCATGTCCCCCCTGTCCCTCCTTTCATCAAGGGTATACATATAAGCTCTCTCAGTCTCTCTCTTCATATGGTTTCTGTATGAGACCCTGCACCATTTTAGTTGCCCTCCTCTGGACTGCTTAGATCCTGTCTATGTCCTTGCGTAGATGAGGTCTCCAAAACTGCACGCAGTACTCCAGATGGGGTCTCACCAACTGTCTGTATAGAGGGATAATCACTTCCCTTTTTCTACTTGTGATGCCCCTCCCTATGCATCCCAGTATCCCCCTGGCTCTCCTTACTGACTTCTCACATTGCTTACCCACCTTTAGGTCATCTGATATGACTACACACAGATCCCTTTCCATTATTGTTGTTGTTAGTACCTCCCCTGCTATTGTGTACTCTTCTGGATTTTTATTTCCCAGGTGCATTACTTTGCACTTCTTTGCATTGAATCTAAGTTGCCATATGTCTGACCATTCCTCCAACCTTGCCAAGTACCTTCTCATCCTTTCTACCCCTCTTGTGTATCAACTCTGTTACAGATCTTTGTGTCATCCGCAAAGAGGCATACCTTTCCTTCCAGACCCTCTGCAATGTCACCTATAAAGACGTTAAAGAGGACTGGACCCAGTACTGAGCCTTGAGATACTCCACTAGTAACCCCACTGTCTTCAGAATGTGTTCCATTCACTATTACCTTTTGTGTCCTGTTGTGCAGCCAGTTTGCTACCCAGGCTACCACCCTGGGACCCACTTCCAGGCTGGCTAACTTGATTATTAATCTTTTGTGCGGGACTGTGTCAAATGCCTTGCTAAAGTCTAGGTAGGCCATATCCACAGCCCCTCCCTGGTCTATTACTTTGGTCACCCAGTCAAAGAAATCGATTAGATTCATCTGACATGACCTTCCTGCTGTGACTCCATGCTGCTTTGGGTCCTGTGCCCCGCTGGCCTCTAGGTACTCAACAATTCTTTCTTTCAGAAGTGATTCCATCATTTTCCCCACCACTGAGGTCAAACTAACAGGTCTATAGTTTCCTGCTTCTGCCTTGCTCCACTTTTGTGAAGAGGATTCACATCTGCCCTCCTCTGTCCTCAGGTACCACCCCATCTTCCCATGATTTGTTAAAAAAGTGTGGTTAGTGGTGTCACTAGGTCCTCCCTTAGCTCTTTTAGGATTCTAGGGTGAATCCCATCAGGCCCCCATTGCTCTGTCCACCTTGAGTTTTAGGAGTTCTTTCAGTACTCTTTCTTCTGTAAATGGACTGGTGTCAACCCCACTATCCAGAGTGCTTCTACTGTTTGATTTAGGTAACTCCTTCTCCTCTTCTTCTTTTGTGAATACTGAGCAAAAGTATTCATTCAGTATCTCTGCCTTTTCACTGTCTCCCTCTGCCCACCTCCCCTCTCCTTTATTGATCTTCACTATCCCTCCCTTAACCTTTCTATGCTCCCTAATGTACCTATAAAAGGTTTTATCCCCCTTCTTAACTGAGTTGGCTATCTTTTCCTTGGTTTGGGCCTTTGCTTTTCTGACTGCCTTCCCCACTTCTTTCTGCTTTAATTGATACAGTTCCCTGTAGTGCTCCGTCTGTGATTCCTTATACTTTTTGAATGCAGCCTTTTTCTCCTTAACCTTCCCTGACACCTCTTTTGAGAGCCATAGTGTTTTTTTATTCTGCTTTGTTTTCTTTATTTGTTTCACACAAAGGCTTGTTGCCTCCATGATGGCAGTTTTGATTTTTCTCCATTGTTCTTCCACCCCTCCTTTCTGGCCATTTGCTAATGCATTCCTCAGGTATTCACCCATTATGCCAAAGTCAGCCCTTCTAAAGTCCAGTATCCTTGTCTTTGTATGGCTTGTCTCCATGGTTGTGTTGATTGTGAAGCACACTATGCAGTGGTCGCTTGTTCCCAGATGTCTACTGACTTCTAAGTTTGTGATCCTCTCCCATTTGAGAGTACCAGGTCTAATATTGCTCCCTCGAGTGGGTTCCACCACTAGCTGTCTAAGGCATGCTCCTGTAGGGCATCGAGAATGACCCTGCTCTTGGATGTGGCTGCAGTCCATGTTGCCCAGTTAACATCTGGTCTAGGTCCCCCATCAACAGTATCTCCCCTTTTTCAGCCATTTTGAGAATGCCCTCTATCATTTTCTTGTCCATTTCCTCCTTGAGGCAGGGGTCTGTATACAACCCCTGTGCAGATTGTGATGCCATTCCCTGTCTCCAAGGTGACCCAGAGTTCCTCTTGTCCTCCCCTTTACTTTTTAGTTCTGTAGCTTTGATCCCTTCTCTTATGAGAGAACTTCTCCATCTCCTCTTTACCCTCCCTGTCCCTTCTGTAGATTGTGTACCCTGATGTTGACATCCCAGTCATGGTTCTCTGTGTACCATGTTTCTGTGACTGCCACAATATTCAAGTGTTCCTCTTCCATCAGGGCTACTAGCTCTGGAAGCTTGTTTCCCAGACTATGGGCATTGGTACTCATTGCCCTCCATTTAATGTTGGCTTTATCCTTTTTTACCCCATCCCTGCTCTTATTGCCCTTGTCCATTTTTCCATTTACCCCTGTCCTGCCCTCTGTCAAGCTCTGTACCTCAGTGTTTGCCCAACTACCTGCCATGTTTTGTGGCGGTAGGCTTGAACTTTCCTGTTTCCTATCAGCACCTCCCTCCTTGGCTAGTTTAAAAGCTTGCCAAAGAAGCCTTTAAACCTGTCACCTAGCAGCATTATTCCCTTCCTGGACAGATGTAGACCATCATGCCAGTATAGACCTTCATCTCTCCAGGTGGACCCCCAGTCCCCAATGAAGCCAAAGCCCTGTGCTCTGCACCAGTTTTGCAACCATTCATTAAACTGCATGGTGTACAGTACCCTAGCCTCACCCCTGCCATAGACTGGCAGCACCTCTGAGAAGGTTACCATGCTTGCTACCTGTCTGAGGCCCCTACCCAATTCCACAAATTTCATCCTGCACTGCACTGATCTCATGCCTAGCTAGGTCATTTGTCCCAAGGTGGACAATGATATCTAGTTTCCTCTCCTGTGATGCTGCTTCTGCAATCCTGAGGATTCGCTTCCTGTCCCTCAAGCCATGGCACCAGGCAGACTGCCCTTCCTCTCTCTCCTCCCTTCCCCAGGTCTACACCCCTAACAATTGAGTCCCCTATCAGAAGCTGTTTCTTTCCCCTGTGGTGTCCCTTGCCACTCTTTTGTGGGTCTCCCTTGTGGATGTCCCCAGCATTCTTCTTGGTCTCCAATGAGGGTGTCATCATAGAGGAACCTTGATGTGCCAGACTGACATATGATTTGTGTAGAGGTGCAACTCAGGGGCTACACCTCTGTTCCACCACCCTCACCCTCCCCAAACCTACTGTGGTCCATCTGCTCTTCACACATGGCAACCTCTGAGGCAGTGGTTGTGGAACTGGTGCTCTTTGGGTGGGGAGGCCTCCTTAGTCCTTGCAGTTCAGCCTGGAGGTGGGCAACCTCCTCCCTCAGAGCTGACTGTTGCCTGCAAATAGGATAGCAACGGTTCCAGAATGTCTCCTGGAAAATTGCTGCCCCACAGCCAGTGCATTGCACCACTCCCCACATGTCCCTCTTCCTTATAATATACAATGAGTAATATATATTTTTGTGTGTGTGTGTGTGTACTTATCCTTTATGCACTGTGCTGGGTAATTAAGAATATGACAGTTCTGCTCCAAGACCTGTTGAGGAAGTGATGTCAGAACCTTGGATATAAAGGAAATGCCACACCTGGGGTGGGCGGGATGAGGAGAAGGGTGGGTGGGTAGGCCATGACCACTGGTGACTTGTAGAAACAATCAAATACACCACTGCTCCACTGCCCTGGTGAGTACTGCCCTTTATAGTAAGGCAACCAACACCACAAATGTACTAGACCACTGCTCCTACACAAACCACTCTACTGAGTCCAGGGATAAAAATGAACTCACTGTTCAACCAGCAGGACACTTCTAAAATATTGCACAAATATCCTTCCAAATCCTGTGTGTCTAGTACAGAAATCAAGCAACTTCAGTTGCATTTCAACCCCTCTGGTTATAAAATTACTACACTTTAATGGAATCCTGCAATTCTTAATGCCAATTAGAAAATAATGAAACTTTCTGTAGAAAGTGTAGCTTACCTTCCTATTCCCCTACAATATTATGTTTTACCAAGTTCCCAGTTCCTCAAATGTGTTCTAGTTTGTTCTCTGCAGTATAGCAAGTTTCTCAGCTTTCAACAGGAGCAGGCAAGTCTTTTCTGACTGGCTTTTCTCTGTGTAGTTTGCTTAAGACAGCACAGTGATAAAAGCCCCACCCAGAATCAATTGATTGACTAGTGACACCTGTGATGTAAGCAGGCCTATCAGTGAAGACAATTTGCTATGTCTGCTTCTAATACACACACAAACCCTTTATCTGAAACCAGGGGTAAACGCACTGCTTAGCTAGCAGGACACTTCTAAAATATTGCACAAATATCCTTCCAAATCCTATGTGCCTAGCACAGAAATCAAGCAACTTCAGTTGTATTTCAACCCCTCTGGTTAGTAAATTACTACACTTTAATGGAATCCTGCAATTCTTAATGCCAATAAGAAAATAATGAAACTTTCTGTAGAAAGTGTAGCTTACCTTCCTAGTCCCCTACAATATTATGTTTTACCAAGTTCCCAGTTCCTCAAATGCATTCTAGTTTGTTCTCTAGTGGCAGCTCCTTTGATGAGCCTGTGTCATCTTGCTCCAGCGACCAGAGCTCCCTTAGTTTCTTTTGGAAGGCATTTTTTTTTGCATAGAACAATCGCTCCTCCTTTTCAAACTGCTTCTCTAGCAGGAGTATTTCTGGGGACTGCTCTAAAGGTATGTTATGCACTTTCTACCTGCTGTCACTGTCACAACTTTCCTGGAGTTCATTACTTTCATTCTCAGAGGAGTTATTTTCCAAATTTACCTCCATTTCAATACTCTCATCATTATTTTGTTGTACATCCATTTTACTTTTACAGAGTACCTTTTCCTTATTTGCCAGAGCTTCTTGTATTATAGGATTGTCCTATACTGTAGAATTATCTTGGGACTCGTTTAGTTCACCAGTCAGAGCAGCAGCCTTCTCTCCTAGCTACATACCCTCCACCTCCTCCTTCTCTGTGGCATCCATCTTGGCAAACAGCAGCTTTCCCCTACTGAAAACAATTCAATAGGGGAATTTCCTCAGTGCCCTGGCCAAATGTCCCCCCATTCACTAACATTACCACCAACAGCTTGATCTGGTTCAAGGCCAGTTGGCTTTCATCTCTATCCCCCTCCCCTAGGTCATGCCTGAAAATAGGCAAAAGTTGTCTAGTGCACTTACCTGGTCAACAAAAAATAAATAAAAAAAATAAATAAATAAAACTGACTAGGGAGACTGAACTATAGATGTTAGGCACTAGCTCTAGACAAAATCTACCCTCAGGCCATTTGGCTACAATTTTAAATCTTGCACTACTAAATACAAGAAGATGTAAAGCTAGAAATTGGAAAAACAAGGAACCTTCAACTTGCACTTTGTGGAAAAATGTATTCTTGGATTATATAAACCTTGAATGCCTGCATTATCTGAATAGGAATCAGGAATGCAAATTCAGGAAATTATGGGAGCCTATTAATAATTTAATAAGTACTAATCTCATATAAGTGAGTTACATTATGTATTGTTAATTCAAATCCCCATTTGGCACCTCTCATCCATGATCAGCATTAGCAACCTGAGGTCTGCACTACACTGGTGTATGGGGAAGGATGGGGAGGGGGAGGGCACATTTTGTATCTCTTTCCCTCACAATCTAGTTCCATGATTTAAACATGTATTTTTACAAATATACAATTTAGGTGAGGGGGTGGGAGTGGATTACAGAACAGGAGAGATTAGACTAGGTTGGGATAGAAGGGGTTATGATGAATGATTTCCAAATGCAACATGGACTTTCCTCATGGAGGGTACCCCCCCTTCAATGAGGGAATATCTCTCTGAAAGTCAGCTGATGCATCAATGATTAATCTGAACCCCAAACAACAGCATGATAAGAAGCTGGAGGTGTAGATTCAGGAGAGAGATGAGGAGTTACTTCACAGAAAGAGTGGTGGATTCCTGGAACAGTCTTCCAGCCAAGGTGGTGAGGGTAAAAACAGTGGTGGGGTTCAAGAATGCATGGGACAGGCATAAGTGACTGAGGAAAAGGAGGGGGAGTGAATGGGCTGGAGATCAAGTAGGACCTGTGGTGATACTATAGGAAGGGAAAAATGGGCAGACTAAGTGGGTCAAGTGGTTCTTATCTGCAGTAAATTCCATCGAGCAGCGGTTGTTAGAAATGATTTGGGACCACTCACAAAGCACAGATTTAAATAGAGTTTTGAAGCGGTAGCACAGTCTAGATTCCAAGGAATCAGGCAAGCAGAGATCCCAGCAGACCAGATGTAAATGAACCAGCCCAGCCTTTGCAGCACAACAGTGCAGGAAGGTTAGGCATGTAGGATAAACTCTAATTTACTAATAGGAAGCAGGGAATTATCTGTATCTCTAAGAGATTGCAGTTCACCATAGAGCCCTTAGCAACTGTGATTCAACAAGCTGCAGATGAGGGTATGCCGTATCTAGATATACACTTTTACCATGACTGACATTGCAGCGATAACAGCACCAGGTCACTGTAATGTTGGTGCGGGACCCCGGCACTGCTTTCAGGGAGTCTTGCAGCCCCTCCCTAAACCAACTCTGATTTGGAGTTGATTATTATACAGGACGTGCAGGGGCACAGCCCCTCGGATTGGAGGTTTGGGGGCATAGTCCCCCGAAGAAAATAAACTCTCCAGTGAACCTCTTTATGCTGACTGCAACTGCGGTCGACATAACGGATTTGCTGTAATTGTCGACCGATCATCATGGATCTGACTATGAGTAGGGGAGTCCAAATATAGATCCCTGATTTATGCAGATGACTTGCTGGCACTTTTAGAGCAGGCCCCCACCAGTATCCAAACCTTCATGTCCCTTTTATGTGACTTTGCCAAGGTGTTTGGACTGTGTATTAACCAAGGTAAATTGGAGGTTCTCCCTTTAAACCAGCTTTGCTCTCCCCTTGTTTTTCAGGCTATTGGCCTGCAGTGGGCATCAGACCATATCTCTGTTGTGTTATATCTCAAATATACAAGTCTAGTCCAAATTTTTGAACTGAACAGAACTAATAGCAAAGTCCATATATTTCTTGATGTCAAGGTGCACCACTTAATGCACCTGATTGTCTCCACACAAATTGATACACTGGGATCTCCATAAACCAACAGGGACCCAGAAAGATGAAAATTAGAAGCTGTCTATTTTATGGTGTCCATATGAACTGGAGACATGCTTGCAATCAAGCAAAATAATCCATAGTTTTATGTCAAAGAAACGAGAATCCATCACTACTATATGTGTACAGTATTTGAAATATATAAGTCCAGCCCAAATTTTATGAACTGAACCAGAACCAACAGCATAGTCCATATATTTCTTGAGGTCAAGGTGCACCACTTAACGCAGCTGATTGTCTCCACACAAATCAATATACTGGGTTCCCATAAACCAGCAGGGACCCAGACAAATGAAAATTAAGAACTATCTATTTTATGGTGAAACATAGAAATTGATGGCAGATATGGACTGCTATGCCCATCCAGTCTGCCCATTTTCCCTGCCTACTGTAAAAGCTGCAGTCCCTACGTGATCTCAGACTTTGCCTCCTCGTTTCTATTGCTAGGGTTTCCCTATGCCTGTCCCATGTATGTTTGAATTCTCCCATTGTGTTTGCCCCCACCACCTATGCTGGGAGTCTATTCCATGCCTCCACCACCCTTTCCAAGAAGAAATATTTCTTCACGCTACCCCTTAGAATTCCCCTTCCATCCTAATGTCATGCCCCCTTGTTCCTGGATATCTCCTTTTCTGAAAGATGCTACCTGCTGGTACCCTATTTATGCATTTTAGATATTTGTAGGTTTCTATCATATCTCCCCTGTCTCTCATCTCCTCCAGGATATACATATTGAGGTCTCCCAGTCTCTCCTCATATGACTTTTCGTGCAGACTCTTCACCATCTTCGTTACCCTTCTTTGAACTGCCTCCACCCTGTATATGTCCTTACAAAGATGCGGCATCCTGAACTGGACACAGTATTCCAAATGAGGCCTCACCAATGATCTGTACAGTGGCATCAACAACTCCATTCTTCTGCTGATGATTCCTCTCCCTATGCACCCCATCATCCTATTAGCTCTCACCAAAGCCTTGGCACATTGATCAGCTGTCTTTAGGTCCTCAGATATGATTATCCCCCAAATCCCTTTCCTGTTTTATGACCATCAGTATCTGCCCCACGGCCCCCCATCATGTAATCTTCCCCTGGGTTTTTGCATCCCAAATGTATCATTTTACACTTTTTTTTACATTAAATCTCAGCTGCAATACTCTAGACCATTCCTCCAGTTGACCTAGGTCCCTCCTCATTTTTTCCACCCCTCACGGAGTGTCCACCCTGTTGCAGACCTTAGTGTCATACGCAAAGAGGCATACCTTCCCTTCCAGCTCCACTGCAATGTCACTTATGAAGGCATTAAATAGGACTTGCCCCAGGACTGATCCCTGTGGCCTGCTGGTCACCCTCCTTTCCTCAGATTGAGCTCCATTTATCATGACCCTCTGTCTTCTTTCACTCAACCAGTTCTGAACCCAGTTTACTACCTTGTGACCCACTCCCAAGCTGCCCAGCTTGTTCACCAGTCTTCTATGTGGAATGGAATATAAGGCATTGCTGAAATCCAGGCAGTCAATATCTACTGCTCCCTCCTGATCCATGACCCTAGTCAACTAGTCAAAGAAGTCAATTAGATTTGTTTGACATTACCATCCTGTTGTGAATCCCTGTTGTCTTGGATCCTGTGCTCTGCTGGACTCAAAGTGTTCCACAGTCCTTTCTTTAAGTAGTGATTCCATAATTCTCCACACTATTGAATTGAGGCTGACTGGTCTATAGTTCCAAACTCCTCCCTTCTCCCACTTTTATGAAGAGGGGCTACATCTGCCCTCCTTCAATGTTCCAGAACCACTCCTGTATTGAGTGATTCATTGAACACGGCTTCTAGTGCTGCACCAGCACCTCCCATGGTTCCATTAATATTCTAGGATGTATCTCATCCGGTCCCATTGCCTCATCCACTTTCAGTTTTGTGAGTTCTTTTAGGACTCTCTCTTCTGTAAATGGACTGGTATCCATCTCCCTCCCATATTTGCTCATGTTGCCTATCTGTGGACCCTCACTTTCTCCTTCTTCTGTGAATACAGAACAAAAATATTTGTTCAGTATTAATGTTTTTTCCAGGTCCCCTCCCACACACTCCCCTTCTTCCCCTTTTAGCCTTACAATCCCACCCCTATTTTTTCTCCTTTCACAAATGTACCTACAAAATGTCCTTACTACTTTGACTGCCTCCCTCTGTTTATCCAGGTATACTACCATATCCTCCTTCGGCTGTGTTTCCTTGTATTTCCAAAAAGTCTTTTTTTTTGCCCTAACCATTTCAGCCATTTCCTTTGAGAACCATAGTGGCTTTCTCTTGCCCTTATTTACTTGCCTAATGCAAAGGTTTGTCACCTCCACTATGGATCCTTTCAGATGGGCCCACTGCTCTCCCCAACCCATTTGTCCCTCCCTGCCAGGGCATGCATGAGACATATCCCCATTCTAGTAAAGTCAGCCCTCCTGAAATCTAGGACCCTCACCTTTGTGTGGCCTGACTCTGCAACTGTACTCATGCTGAACCACACTGTGTGATGGTGTCCATATGAAATGGAAACATGCTTGCAATCAAACAAAATAATTCATAGATTTTAGTCAAAGAAATGATATTCCATCACTATTATGTTTGTATTTAAAATATATAAATTCAGCCCAAATTACGAACTGAACAGAACCAGTAGCAAAGTCCATGTATTTCTTGAGGCTGAAGTGCACCACTTAATGCAGCTGATTGTCTCTACACAAGTCAATAAACTGGGATCCGCATGAGACAAATATGTACAGTATATTTACATCCATAATGGCACCATCATACTACATAATCTATTTAATAAAAACAGAATCGAAATATTAACAACAGTAAAAACTACAAACATTTTGGCAGAACAATATTTGTACACTGCACAATGCATATTTAGATTATTTTCAGTATAATAATATTGATACATTATACAATGAATATTTAGATTATTTTCAGCAGAATATTATACTGGCACGGTAGTGCCAGTATAGTTAGGGTTGCACAGTCACTTCTATGTTAAACCAAAAATTTAGCACTTTAATAACTTTGCAACCATTCACCCAATTGACTGGAATTTTGCATGCACCATCTGGTACCATAGATCTTTGGATCTGACAGATTATGTTCCAGTTGAGTTGCAGAGCTGTGGAGTGCCATAACGTGGAAAATTACCAATTTTTTGCAAATTCTTTGCCCGGGGCTACAGCCCAAATGGTTTGGGGGTCTGGTCTGAAATTATGAGAGTATATGGGGTTTGTGTCACTGATCTGTCTTTTGAAGGTTTGGTGAAAAAATATGAATCTGTTCAAAAGTTATTAAAGTTTGAAGTTTTCCATTTTAGCCTATGGGAAAAATATATGTATGCTTCCAAAGCACTTTTTATTTCTGTGAAAGCCAGTTTTACTTTCACAGATGGGTTCAGTACTGTCGGGCTGCCACCATCTTGTTTTCAGTTAGCGAGGGTTAAAAAATGTACTGTAATTCAAAAAAAGAATGCCCCTTTGTAAACACCAACAGTTGTCCTGGCACTAGATTTTAAAAATAATGGCCTGAAACATGTTTTTTTTATTTAGCTGTCCACAGTTTTGCAAATGTGAGACAGTAAACTTGTGAAAGTGCTGCAAATTGCAGCACTTTTGCAAATATAGCAAAAAAAAATCAGCCCCTGTGAAAAAGAGAAAACCTTTTCTGGCTGTCATAAAACAAAAAAATAACTTAGATTCTAATTCTTCAGCCCCCATTTACCTAAATAAAGGAGGTTTTATCCTTTAAGTGCCTCCAAGGGGGGGCCAAGGCATGTTTGCATTTTAAAAGAGTTTTTTTTTGCCAACATTGGAGTGCCCAGCCCCCATGTCAGTGGTGGAAGCCACACACACACACACACACACATACAGTGTGGGACACTGAGTAGCCCACTCCCAGTGTCCTGAAACACGAAGTTTTATATATTTGCCCATGGGGGTGGTGCCCTATCTCCTTGTTGGCACTGTAAGCCCTCTCCTTGACATTGTGGGACACTGAGGAGACCACTCCCAGTGTCCCGAAGCATGCATTTTAAATATTTACTGATAGTGGTGGCCAGTCCCCCTGTTGGCCCTATAAGCACCCCCTTCCCTCACCAGTGTCAGACACTGGGAGCCCACTCCCAGTGTCCCCAGATAGCAAGTACTGCCCCCAGCAATGTGAGATAATGGGGAGCCCACTCCCAGTGTCCCCAAAGATGCATCAGTGTCCCTGTGAAAAAGAAAACAGTCCAACATATTTTTTCCTCTGAAAAAGGTCCCTCATCATCTACCCATCCCAATCCTCCCACTGGCAACCCACCATCCCACACACCCCTATGTCCTATACTTACCACTGGAGACCATCTGCTGCCATCTTCTGTTGACTGGGACACATCTGCACACTTCAAAGCCAAACCACAAATTGAAGAATCAAGATAAGTTCTGTATAATGGCTGTAAATGGTGTTTTGAACTTATGTTGATAAAGTATCTCAGACATTTTTCTGGATTTTTTCACCAATTTTTTAACATGGGCTTTTTGGGACCCCTCTTCATGAACACTGTCACTGTCATTTTGTTAATCAGACCCATAAGGTGATTTCGCAGTCGCTATGTGGAATCACCTTTTGGGACCTATTAACAAAATGACAGTGCCAGTGTTTATGAGCTAGAGTCCAAAAAAGCCCATGTTGAAAAGTTGCTGAAAAAATTTCCAGAAATGGCTGTGTTATGAGCGTGCATTGCGCAGTTTTTAGACAGGCATATAACTTTGGTAATTTACAATATTATGAATCCAGATTTTCAGCATACTCATTTTGTCATATTGCCTCATGAGCAGTACAGTTATCATTTCTCACATCCTGCACAAAATGTGTTTTCACACTTGTGGCCCAGAATGGCTCAGTCACTGTGCAGAATCACCTTTTGGGACTGATTAAAGAAATAACAGTGCCAGGTTTCATGAGGTGGGGTCCTCAAAAGGTCATGTGGAAAATTTGGTGAAAAAAGTCTTTAAATGCCCGCATTACATGCATCTGTTGAATTTATTCTATGCACGCACATAACTTTGCTACTTTTCAGTCTTTTGATGCCAAATTTTCAACATAGCCATTTATTCTCACCACCTGATGAACAGTATAGCTTTCATTTTTCACATTCTGCCCAAAATGTGTTTTTCATCTGTGATACAGAATGACGTTACAGTTGAGCATAATTACATCTTGTCTTGCATTTTACATTTTCTCTGTATCAGGGTACGTGAGGTGGGGTCATAAGATGGCTATGTTGACAATTTGGTCACTGTTGTTGGATGCATGAAAGTGCTACGTACAGATGTGACAGCCAGGATGAAGCACAGAAATGCTGCAGAATATCTCAGAATGCTGCAGTTTACTAAAGAGCCATTGTAAGTCACTAGCAACTAAGCCCTTTTGTCATGCAGGATTTTGTGACATGTCATTACTGCAAGTTACTGCACTTCATTATGGCTGACTTCACTGTACATATGCACATCTACCATGTGACTGGAGTGCAGAGTCCAAAGAACATGCGCTCCCACAGTAAAATAAGGATATTATTATACTATCTCAAAAACAAGGGAAATTCATTGCACAAAACTCCATTAATGCATCAGTTAGGGTTTCTATTACAGTGACAAAAGTCTGGAAATTCAGTGTTAGGGTTGCCAACCCTACAAACCCACCCCAACCCCCCACCCTCCACACACCAACAGGCATTGGGGTGTGCCTTTGGGTCATTGGGCTTAACTCTCACCCTATTCTCCTATTCTGTAACATATCAGCTTGTTTACACAAGGTATGGGGTGAGGGTTAGGGCCAATGACATCAAAGCACACTCTGATGCCCGTTGGTGTATGGAGGGTGGGGGGGTGATGGGTGATGGGAATGGGTTGGTAGGGTTGGTAACCTTAACACCGAATTTCCAGACTGTTGTCACTGTAATAGAAACCCTAACTTATATATGTTTATATAAAAGGATCAAATAGTTAAGAGAATGGGTAAAAATATACAAACCAGACATAATAGTAATAACAGAGTCATGATTGCACTCATAAATTCTGGACAACAATATATCATTAGAGAATGTTAACCTGTGGAGAAAGGATAGAACTAAAAGGGGGGAGGAGTGGTTATTTATGTAAGAAAATGTGTTGCAATAAATGAAATGGATAGGCTGAATGAATGGACGGGAGCAGAAATTCTCCCTGTGGAAATAAAGCTACCATTTTCAAAACCAATGTTGCTTCTCAGTACATATCACCAAAAAACAATTCTCAAGTATTTGAAGAACTTCAAGGGACTCTAAAGGGTCATCTCACATCACATGAGTTAATGTTGATAGGAAACTTTGATGTCGATCGGGGTGCAATAGATGTACATCATAGTTTAAATGATATGGCAACCACATTAGGGCTAAAGCAACTCATAAAGATATAACCAGATTAAATGTAAAAAATCCAAATTCATCAACTATATTGGATCTAATTTTCACTACTAAACCAGAGGAGTATGTGGTAAGTGGGGTCTTGCCAGATACAATGTCTGATCATAAGTTGATTTTCTGTATAAGAAGCCAAAAAATAAGAAGGGGCCCCAATAAGGTTATACATACTAGGTCATATAAACATTTCGATAACATACAATTTATGTTGGACATGGAAGGGTATAGTTGGGAAAGGTTGGATTTGGTCCCAAATGTGAGTGATGCCTGGGAAATGTTCCAGAAGGATTTCACACAGATTTGTAATGCACATGCGCCTATAAAAAACAGACAGGTTAAATCAAAAAATGCCCCATGGTATGGCTCTGGATTATTCAAATTAAAAATAATTAGAGATAAAGCATGGAAAAATGCTAAAATGACAAATGAAAATCAGGATTAGTGTATTATAAACAATCACAAAATCTATATATTAAAGAACTAAGGAAAGCAAGACAAGGTTTATTATAATGAGAAACTCTTTAAAGATGTAACAGATAACTTAATGTCATTCTGGAGTACAATAAATAAACTGCAAGGGGGACAGAAAGTGGACTATCCAGATGAGGTTATCATAAATGGAAATAAGATGGAAATGGATCTTACAGTGGTGAATAAATTAAATGATTTTTTTCTTAGTATGGGCATAGACGCACTGAAGAATAGCTGGAAAGGTACACTTAACTCGCCCCAAACAAAACCTAGTGGGGATGGGACAAGCAGTTATAATACATATCAGGGGAAGGAAGCAGAATTTAGATTTGCCCCTATAACAAGTAAGAAAGTAAAATAACTATTATTTAAAATAAAAATAAATAAAGCAGAAGGCCTGGATGGAATACCAAATGCCTTATTAAAGATAGCAGCCCCCATTATAGCTCAGCCAATGGTCAATTTATTTAACATGTCTCTTACATTTGTGGAGATACCAACCATTTGGAAAACAGCAAGAGTGGTACTGGTTTATAAATCGGGGTTTAGGACACACTTAGAAAATTATAGACCTATATCCTTATTGCTAACGATTTCAAAACTTCTGGAAAAAATAGTGGTAAAACAAATGCAGGCCTTTTTAACCAGGTACAGTATCCTTAATTGGCATCAATTGGGTTTTAGGCCAGTGTATGGAACCACTACATCCGTATTGAGGGTTACCAGGGATATTGTGGAGAGTTTGGAGAGGGGGATGCCAGTGGGAGCAATATTTGTTGATCTTTCCAAGGCGTTTGATACCTTGGACCATGGCATCCTCCTGTCTAGACTGAGATCCTGTGGTGTATCTGAGACGGCCACTAAATGATTTAGGAATTATCTGGAAAATAAACAACAGCAAGTGACCATCTATGAAGGGTCTTCTAGTTTGAAAGTCACTGTCTGGGATGTACCACAAGGATCCATACTTGGACCAATATTGTTTAATCTATACATAAATGATTTGGCTTTTTCTCAGCGGTAGGTGGAATACCACCTTTATACTGATGATACAATCATTTATGTGAAAGGGGCATCTGTGGTATCTATTCAGCCGTTGTTACAAAAAGCTTTTGATCATATACAAGACTTCCTTCTAAATTCTAAACTAGTTCTAATTGAAAACAAATCGCAGGTCATGGCGTTCCAAAGAGGTAAAAAGGTGAACTCAAAGGAAAATAAACTATGAATTGTGACTCTTACAAAGGTTGCATTAGAACAAGTGAATAACTATAAATACTTGGGAGTCTACTTGGATAGACACCTAAAATGGGATGTCCATATTGATGTAACACTAAAAAAGGTAGGAAAATGTTTAGGGTCCCTCTATAGAACCAGAAATTGCATGTCACTTGAGATTAGAAGGCATACAGTAAATGTTATGGTATTACCCATATTAGAATATGGAAACTTGATATATGTAGGTGCAACAAAAATGCAGTTACACAAATTGGATGTTATGTATAACAAATTAAACAGATTTATTCTAGATGGAAGCACCAAGGGAAGTCAACAGTGAAAATGCTGACCTCCCACACAGCGACAGCACAATACCGACACCTGCATTGTGCCGTCAGAACCGCAAGTGTTTTCTGTGGGGGGTTGTGCCCCCCACACACCCTAGTATTTTAGATGATCAACTCCAGGTCGGAGTTGGACCAGGAGGGGGTGGAACACTGGGGGAAAGCAAAAAACGAAAATGGACCATTACAGCTATTGTTGCCGTAATGGTCTTTTTTCATGTTTCGCTGTAGGCGTGTTGAGCTGAAGGGGTGCACTGATCCTAGGTGTACCAAAAAGGACTCATATAATAGATATGTATAAGGAATTGAACTGGATTTCTCTGTCTCAAAAAATATACTTAAACATTGTGATATTCATGACAAAGTGGATCCTGGGGAAAGTTCCTGATTATATTTTAGGAACTATCTGTGTTAAAACACCCATAAGTGTTCTAAGATCAGCTGAAAGTCTGGAATGTATATTGCCCAAACGTAGAATAGAAATAGGAAGAAATCATTTTACATACTTTGACCAGTTTTGTGGAACAAATTACCACGGCATTTGAGACCTTTGAATAGAGAAATCTAGATAAGTAAATAAGAAAGTGGTATCCTGAGTGTGTGAAATATGATGGAATATTAGAATAGGAAAATATATATAGATTAGGAAGTGTCTTACTATAAGAGTCCAATTTGGTCTTAAATTAAGATATGATAATGTAGCACCTTACTGACTCTGTGTACGTATTTTATTTTGTAATGTAATTTGTAACTGTGGTACTTTATCAAACTGGTGTTTGTAATATTGTGTAGTGTTGTATTTAAGTATATGATGAATTATGTATGTGATTAAAGGAATAATGCCTGACAGGGTGGGTGTTATGCTGGGATAACATCCTGCCTCAGCGGTTGGGCCTGAGGCCACCGGCCGAGGGCGTCCAACACTGGAGAAGGGATGTTATCTCAGCATAACACCCACCCTGGAGGCCATATTGTTATTATGCAATGGTTTATTGTTTTATACAGAAAAAAATAATTTTAATTACTGTTTTTTAGTGTTTAAAAATATATTTTTAAGAAAAGAAGCAAACAATCATTAGTTTCAATCCCATCATCAGCAGGGATGTTATGCCAAGATAACATCCCTGCTGTGATGGTCAACTGACAAATCAGAAGCCAGGATTCTTTCTTGCCATTGTATAATAATGTAAAAGTAACTGGGATTGGACTCTGGACCTCACTGTAAATGAGCCTTGGCTCAATGGAGATATCCATATTCATTTTTGCATGAATAAAAAGTTTTACTACTTACT
Source organism: Neoceratodus forsteri (assembly GCA_016271365.2). Classification (NCBI taxonomy): domain Eukaryota; kingdom Metazoa; phylum Chordata; order Ceratodontiformes; family Ceratodontidae; genus Neoceratodus; species Neoceratodus forsteri. The sequence goes on along the minus strand of CM057458.1, from coordinate 995,442,460 downwards.
TACTACTACTAACTGATGCATTAAGGGAGTTTTTTTGCAATTATTTATATTTTTACACTGTACAATACATATATAGATGATCTATTTTTTCAATTCAATTAAATTTCAATTTTATTTTTTACCAGGAAATACACCATTGAGACACTCATTTGCAAGGTGGTCCTGGGTGGACAATACAAGGTACAATAAGGAACACAAGTACAAATCAAAAATTAATACAAGATTGAAGCAGGTATAATATTTACACAGTATAAAAGACCATAACATAAGTGCAACATTACTGTCCTATCAATTTAGCTGCTGGATGATAAGGTAAAGAAGATGGCAAAGTTTAAGGGTGGGGGGAAGTATGGGAAGGGGGATAGGGGTACTATGACGGGGTAGTATGACAGAGAGAGGGCAGGTGGGTGCTCAAGGGCACAAGAGGATGTAGGGAGAGTGGTCAAGGGCTAGGGGTGTAGGGGTAATCTAAATATAATCTAAATTAATCTTAATATAAATTAAATATAATCTAAATATGCATTGTACAGTGTATAAATCAATATCATAGAAATCATGCTTCTCAATCTCATGGGGACCCAATGTATAGACTTGTGTGTAGACAATCAGCTGCATTAAGTAGTGCACCACGACCACATGAAATACATGGACTTTGCTATTGGTTTGGTTCAGTTTGTAAACTTTGGACTGGACTTATATATTTTAAATACAAACATAATAGTGATGGAGTCTCATTTCTTTGATATGGATTATTTAGTATTATTTTGTTTTATTGCAAGCATGTCTCATTTTCATATGGACACCATAAAAAGGATAGTTCTTAATTGTCATGCGTCTTGGTCCCTGTTGGTTTACGAAGATCCCAGTGATTTGTGTAGAGACAACCAGCTGTATTAAAGTAGTGCACCATGACATTAAAATATATATGGACTTCACTATTGGTTCTCTTCAGTTCAAAAATGTGGACTATATTTACATATTTTAGATATAAACATAATAGTGATGGAGCCACATTTCTTTGATATAAAGCCATGGATTATTTTGGATGTTGTATGGTTGTGAGCATGTCTCCTTTTCATGTGAACACCATAAATGGATAGTTCTTAATTGTCATGTATATGGGTTCCTGTTGCTTTTTACAGTTAGTGTCTATCGTATTAGTGATAAGTGTTATTAGGGGGTTATATTTATATGTTATCACTTTATTTTATTAATCTTAATTGTTATGTGATTAGTGACGTCATATTTATGTCACAGGTTTTGCACTAATTCTTGCCTAACATATTTGCTGTGAATTTACCCTTTACAAAGCTCCACATGAGAGTCAAGCACCATCACATGGTTTTGTGCAGGCTGCGGGGAAGGCACCATTTCACCACTGAGCTTCAATATTGTATTGTGAGTATGGAGGAAAACAAAAGTCTAACTTACTCAGCTTATTTGTCTCCATACAGTGTTCACTTCTAGCCAGTTTGAGGGGTGAATGTGAGTGGCTTTTTGTTAATCTAAGATGTTAAATGGAATGCCTGCTGGTGGAAATCACTAATACTGTATATGTAAAATATATCTGACTTTGGTATTGATTTAATTCTGTACTTACTAATTTGGATTTGATATTGTGAACTCCCTTTTTCCTGTTCCCCCCACTTTGCCTCTGCACCCCACCCCATCCCACACCCTGCCCCATACCCTACACAGTCCCTCCCATTACCCTCAATCCTTCCCACAATCTGCCTCCCCCTTCCATTTCCTTTATCTTTATCTCTGTTGCTCACATTTATTTAAGGGTGGATTCAATGGATATGAAATATTGCACAATTATGTAAAAATGTTTCAGCATTATTAGTGTGCATAATTGGTCTTACAGCTCTGAATTTAGCTGACTGCCTAGCATAAGTAATGAAAACACTGGGTTTAGTTTCAATGTAATTTCTGACAAATAATGTTGAACTCATTAATTTGCATTAGACTGAAAGCAGTGAGAAGTTAGAATTATTGTAATTTAAGCAACATTTATTAATTTTCTTCTGGTTGGTTTCAGTGAGAAGTTTGAATTATTTTAACCTTACAGTGGTGTTTGTACACTCTCCACAACCATCTTTCTTACACCAGTGCTTTGCAAAATCAGTTTTCATCACTACGACACGGAAAACCATGACCTAGTATTCAGGTCAGGTGTTTGTGTATAGTTGCTTAGCAAACAATTGGTGCTGTATGTGACATGGAGAGCCATTTCTGAGTGCTGCATCATTTTTTTTAATATAAAAATATATTACTGATTGTCTCTGCTGAGAAATCTTGTACTCTAGGAGTGACCTCACCCCCCACTCCAGATTTCAGCTGAAAGATGAAAGCCATGAGAAAATGCTGAAACAGCATGTGAGAGCACACACACACACACACACACACACTGGTTTTTAGATACCAGGTGTTACATGGCAGGCCTGAAGCTAATGATAGAGTAGAACAGACCTTGATCAAGGATATCCTGTTTTATCTAAAGTTAATTACAGGCTGGAAGAGGTCTGAGTTGAGCATATCCATTTTATGACGTTAGGAGAGGAAACCAGGTTTAGTAAACTGGTACAAAATCATAAAGATGCTTTCATGTCCTGGAAGGGGGAAGCTTATCATGAGATCAAAGAAGTGTCATTTGAAGGACATGAGTCATGCTGAGATTTGCAGAATTTAATTCTTAAAAAGGACATCCTATTTTTTTATTAAATATATATATATTTTTATATATTCTGACAGAGAAGGAGCTAGGTGACCTCACCCAAAAAAGGGGTTGGCAAATACAGTTTGCTTTAAGGAATATTCTGTTTTACTTCACACTTTTATCTAGACTCTGACAAAGAAGCATCTTTGGAGCACTTTAAGCAGGTATTTAGAGAGACAAATCTAAGTGTGGTAGTAAGAATTGTTTTCTTCAGGGTCCTGCTCCTCTTGATCTTGGAGTCTATGGGGATAGCACTGGAACCAGTCCGGAATTGGGCCAAGTACCCCCTGACTGAGAATCTGGACAGAGATGACTCCTTTGGGTTGCCTTCCCTGTCACAGAGGCCATTCTTGTTACCATCCTTGAGTTGTTTCAGCATTCTGCCTCTTGTCTGGTGCCATTGGCCCATATGGTATGCAAGTATGTCATCCCCAGAGGGTCTCTGCTTGGGTTTACCGATCATCCTTCAGCCAAAAATTTGGTAGCTGTCTCAGTGTTCTGGCATGTGGGCAACATCAAGGATGTTGCCCTATAGCAAAGAGTCTAAAGTACTGGACCATGTTGTGAAGAAGGTCTATGCTGCTTCATCCCTGGGCTTTTGGCAGACCAGTTCAGCTACCATGATGGCCAACTTTTCCCATGCTCTAGTGGGAGCTTTGGAGAAAGTTATCCTCTGCCTTCATGCAGATTTGCAGCTGGTGGTTAAGATGGTCTAGGACCAGGGACACTCAGTGGCCAAGCAACAGCTTCAGATGGCCCTGGACATCAGCTACTCCTGTGTCAGTTCCATGGCCACTGCAGTCACCAAACTGTTTTTGGAGTGGTTAAGGATCTTGACCTTTACTGTGGATACCCAGCACAAGTTGGCAGATGTCCCTTTCTTAGGTACTGACCTGTTTGGATCAGGTGTAGCTAGTCACCTCACCCCCACATCAAGAAGTCTAATGCAATTCTGGATTCCATTACATTCTCACAAAAGGACATTCGTGGCCAGAAAGAAAGGAAGAAGCCCTTTCAATTTTGACTTTACCTGATGCCTCCATCGAGACTGCCACAGCCCCAAGCAGGGAAGCACCAGGCCTGGTGGCCCAAGCCTAAGCTAACTAATTCTGGCCCCAAGAAATCTGGAGGCCAGGGAGCCAGGGCTCCCTCGGCAGCCAGCTGTGAAGCTGTCAGCCAGCCTGCCTGGTGACAGGTCAGGGATGTCATTCTCTGGCCCATCTTGTCCTGCCTTTGGACTCACTAGGGGGGATGACACAACCATTTCATGCATGACTGATCCATCATCACACCAGACAAATGGGTGCTCAAAGTGGTGGGTCACAATGTGCCTCTAGACTTCAAAGACTCTCCCAACCAGCCAAACCCATGCTCCAAGGGAGGAAGTAGTTTTTGGCTCAGCTCCCTGGTCTCTGCTGCATAAATCCATACAAAGTCGTGTTCAGGATAACAATTTATATTTAATCCAGTAGTAAATGTTCATCATGCACCCTCCCTCGGGAAAAACAGCAGAATGTTTGTGCACAAGAAACATGCTGTCTGTTAGCTTTGAGCTTCAAGCCGAGCCTTCGCGTTTCAGTGAGTATTACCCTTTTGCTTTTTGGCTTCGGTCCATTGCTGTTTTGCAACTACCCTTTTGACTGTGTGAGTATTTGAGGAGGCACAAGTTGCAGATGGTCACTGTGAACCAAATCATTCCATCCCTAGAGTGGGACAAGTGGTTCTGCGCTCTGTATCTCAAGGATGCCTTCTTCCACATCCTGATCCATCTGTCCCACTGGTGGTTTCTTTGGTTCCATTCAGAAGGGATCCTGTATGAGTTCTGCACCATAATGTTAGGCCTCTCCTCAGCCCCCAGGGTCCTCATCAAGTGATTAGCAGTGGTGGCAGCATTCCTGTGATGAAGAGGGGTCCTGGTGTACCCTTACCAGGACTGGCTGATCACCAGTTCATCCAGTTGGGGGTGGAGCAGTCCAGGAATATGTCCCTTCAGACCTGTTCAGCCTTGGACCTTCTGGTCAACCCAGCCAAGTTGAAACTCTGCCCCTTGCAGGTGATCCACTTCATCAGGGCAGAACTTTGCTCCCTTCAGGCCAAAGCCAACTCCCAGTGAACAGGGCAGCAGATCTTACCTCTTTTGCCAAGTCATTTCAGGTTGGGCACTCATGCCTTGCCGAGGACTTCCTGTGGCTGCTGGGGTACATGGCTTCCTGCACCAGTATGGTCTGGTGGGCCCTCCAGTGGATATGACCCCTACAGTGGGAGCTGACCCATCAGTGGTCACAGTGCCTCAGTCATCTGGACCAGATGGTCATGGTGATGCAGCCAATGTGGGATGCCATTCTGTGGTTGTTCAACCTGGAACATCTGCAGGAAGGAATCTCATTCATCTGCCAAGAGTCAATTGTCACTCTCATGACCAATGCATCTCTGATGGGATGGACAGCCCACTTGGGGGACCACAGGGCCTAAGGGCTCTGGACCTCAAAGGAGTCCCAGTGTTACATCAACCTGTTGGAGCTTCATACAGTCTGTCTTGCTTTGATGGCCTTCACTCCAGATGTGTGAGGTCAGGTCATTCAGGTCCAGACAGACAACACAATGACCATGTACTACCTCTACAAGCAGGGTGGGATGCATTCCCTCCCATTGGGTTGGGAAAGCTCTCCACACCTGATCACTCAGTCGCTGTCTGGATGCCGATCTTCTGGTGATTCACGTGGCCAGTGCCTCCATCTAGCTAGCGGATGCTGTCACCCAATGAAATATTCAATAAAGTATACTTTTTTGAAATAAATATACATTACTGAAAATTAGACAAACAACACACACAATGCAAAACACCATAACAATAAGACAAACAAAACAATACAAACCTCCCAGAGACCTGCTTCTAGACAGTACAAAAAAAAAACACCCTCAACTAATAAATACTGGAGTGCCATCCCATAATCTATCCATTGTTAGTCCAATATTAAAGGTCAAAATAAAAACCTAAGAATTAACTTACACACTTTAAATAATAATAAACTTAATCTAACTGTATCAGGATTTGTAATGTCACCCAATTTCTGTGGAATGACTGAAATCTATGAGAGATGCTGGATATTAACCTCTCAACATTTACAGAAAACAACATCTCTTTATGCCAATCAACATATGACGGGATGTCCTCATCAAGCCAATGGCGAAGACTAACCAGCTTGGCAACAGAAGCTATTAGTGCCAAATATTGTTTCTTGGGTCTGAAGACCTGACTATCATTAAAGCCAAAAATACAATTCTCTGGGGTAAAAGCACTTTGGAGCCCCAATAACTGGTCTAATTTGTCTCAGATCTGTGACTAAAATGGCCAAACCTTATTGCAATTCCACAGAATTTGGTACAACATACTGACTCCTGATTTACACCTGGTACAAGTATCTTGATCAAGTTTATGCATTTGGTACAATTTCCTAGGTGTTCAATACATATTATATAGTATTTTGTAATGTTGCAGCTTAAGTCTGTCCTGTGTATGATATTTAAACATGTCTGACCAAAGTTTCTGCCAACCCATATCATCCAACACCAACACCCATTCTTTAATGTACACTTTTCTTTTAAAAAAAAAGGTAAATTACCAATACTATGACACCATCTTGAAATAACATTCCCAAAATGGGGGAAATATTTGTATGTTTTTATGCATAAACCCATTTCAAACACGTCATTTTCATGAAATGTTTTTGATAGATGTAGATTATGGTTGTGAATATAGGAAAACAAAGAAATATTGGGGTTGCCATGTCTCTTTTGGTTATATCTGGCAGTATAGCCTAGAGGTTAGAGTAATGAGCTGTGAATGAGCTTGGCACATCCAGCAGACTGGGGTTTAATTCCCACAATCTCCACTTGCATACTGTGTGACTCTGAACAAATCTCTTAACCTCCCCCAGTGTTCCTATGTCATTAAAAAAAACAGGCACTTGTGTCTAGTGGGCTTTACCCAGTTACCAAAGACTAAACTAAATAAAATAAATATCGGCTGTCAAAGTTGCAGTTTCAAAGGTGGTCAGCTCAAGACAAAACCCAATTACAAATAAAACTTGCCAGAAAGATATTCAAACAATTCAAAAGTATATGCAGAATGACAAGGGTGTTAATATAAAACAAAAAGAGTAACCAGAGTACCAAAGACAAACATGTACATAAAGTGCCTTGAATGATGTCAACAGCTACCAATGGCAACAACTTGGAGAACTAATTTTCTCACTGTGATTCTATATATATTCTTAGCTAGACATGACATACTAGGATAAATAATTACTATAAATAAGTATTCTTTTTCTGGTGTTATTTAACGTATTTTATTGAAAACAAGAAAACAAAATGAACCATGCAGTAACGAATAATACATTCTTAAAGCTGTTTTTACTTACTGTTAATTGTTCTCTATCGGGTCAGGACTGAAGAAGAGCTTTTGTCCAGTGCTCTACCTCGGTTAACAAAATTTAAATAAAATAAATTCTGACTGGGGTGAACCCCTTGGAACTACAACTCTACCATTATCATATCACAAGAAGTGCAACACATAGCACTCAGAGAAAAACTGAGACCATGTTATGCAATTTAACTGGATAATACTGTACGTATAACCCTGTGGTACTCTCAGTTTATAAATAAATATGTGCTGCAACCATAATAAATCTAGGATGCTTACAACTGGAGTTATAACTTACAACAACAACAACAAAAAACACTTGAACAATCTGCCTTCAGCTAGTGTATGTAGAGTGTATTTCATCTCTATGAAAATAATACAATAAAGATTTAACTTTTTCTGGCTATGTCTTCTTTCTACCTGTGCATGTGACAACAAATCAGTAAAAACATTAATTTTCCATTTAGTATGACACTATGCACTCCTTGGGTTGGTTGTTACTCGATAAGAGAAACCCCTCCGACCAGGGAACACCTTAGAAAGAGGAAAGATTGTTCTCTCCAAGACATGGTGGTGTCAGGCATTCCTGACTTCCTAAAAAAATGTTCCTTACCTAGGTGAGCCTTTCTCCCTTACATTACCCTATACTATTAGTTACCTTATCTTGGCAGGATGGCCCCTGAGACCTATCTTCTGTAGCCATGGCTCCCATGAGCATTTGAAAAGATCCCATTTATTCTTGGCCATATTGTGAACCTTAAGTAAAGGTGCAGTCTTGGTAACTCCTGCTTCCAGTTTCCCAACTGTAGGTATCAGTGACTGTCTCCACTGTATGGGAGGTTTTTTTTTGGCTTCCATTGCTGTAGCTTAAATTATTGGTCTGGCCTTGGTTAGTGGGTCCTGCAGTGAAGAGAAGTCCTGTATTATTCATAGTAATGGAGAATCTGGGAGGGTTCCCTTTATGATGGCCTCCACTGTGTCCCAGACGATATTCAAAAAAGAGCGGATAGCAGGACAGGTCCACATAATGTGGCCAAAATGGTTCCAGAGCCTTGATGAAACCTGCAGCATTCATTCTTCAAGTTAACACCCATTGATATGAGCTTGGCTGAGGTATCGTGCCATCTGCCTAGAATCCTCTTTGGTAACGGGGGTCCAGTGAACCCTGGTAGGTCTTTCTCTAACATTGTTGCTGTATGTCTTGGGGAATCTCCAGCTGTAGAACCTCTGCCCATTTTAGTCTGTGCAATTCCCAGACCGGTAATTGAGTTTGCTGTAGATGTCTAAATAATTTCTTCCTTCACTGATCTGTGTGTTGCTCAAGTGTCACTTGCAGTACTCCATTCATTTCAGATAGTTTGTACTTATAGTCGGTACCTATCCATTCTGGCATTGCATGTCTAAGCTGAAGGTACCATCAGTGGTCAGAGTTTGTCAAGTTAAACTCGTCCTGTAGCTGGGTGAAAGATTTTACATTTTTGGTTGTGGGAGAGGACAGGTGCTTCAGATGTAGACTATCTCTACTTTTCCCATGCCCCAGTTCTGGACTGCGCCACTGATCTTAATTTTAGGGCTACTCCATAGCCCCTCATGTATTCTAATAATGCTTCCATATGTTTAAGAACGTACTTGTGCCAGTAAATAGCCTTGAAAACATTTTCAGGTGCATCAGAAAAGTGGGAATTTGAAACACCAGGGAACATCTTTAATCCAACCCTGCTATGAGATGATCTAACTTGTGGATGTAGTTACTGCAAACTGCACTTTGAAAATTACACATGTATTAAAATTCTGATGCATGCATCATTTTTGTGCTATAAACTGAGTGTTGTAAATGCATCAGCATGTTTGAAAATCAGGTGCACACAATCTGATGCATTTACAGTGACACAGCTGTGCCAGACATGATGCAAATGGTGCATCCAACATTTTGAAAATCTAACCTACAGTAAGTATTTAAAGTTGCATGGCTATCAAAAATGGGTTCCTGGGTAAAGGGTTAAGTGGGCTGTACACCTGATTGATGACTCAGATGTGGGGTTCATTGAAAAAGGTGCTTAAATTATTAGCAAAGCTTGGAATCCCTGTAAGTACTAAGGGGAAAAGCTCCATGAAGTGCCCCTCCCCTCCAGCTCAACAGGGACCTAAGGCAATAGATCTTGAAAAAAGAAGGTACGTGACTGCTGGAAAGAAACAGGTTGCCTTCAGAACAGAAAGGAGAACAGAATCATCCTGAAGAACAATTAGATTAGAATTCTGAAAGCCCAAGAGGAGCTGAAAATTCCAATAGCAGTTGGAGCTATAGTCAACACCAAAGCCTTCTTATAGCACATACTATAAATGATAGAAGGAAGGTGGAGGAGGAGATAGTGCCTATGAAAACATGGGAAGTGGAGAGGCACACTTTGAGAAAGCCACACAGGTGAGTGGGGGTACATTACTTCTTTTTTCTTCACCTATACTTGCTGGGGCAACCCTTGCTACCTCACACTCCCTTAATCCATTTAACAAACACAGTCCTGATGTACTGAATAAAATGTTCCTCCATCCCTCTACCCTGGCTACTGCTGCTTGCTATACCACCCACTTAAATCTTCTTTTTAACTTGGGGACATCCCCTGAATCTGGAAGCAGGCCAAAGTTCTTTCCCTCCCCAAAGAGGGTGACTTCTATTCCCCAGGGAATTACAGTCATGTCTCCCTCCTCTCTGTATTGATTAATGTACAGAAAAAAAAAATCACCCTCACTCAGTTTTAACCCTCCCTTGGCTCCCTGATTTCTCCTCTTTCCTCTACTCCTTCTCATCTGACTTCTGGAAACATCCAGAAACATCACCCCACAATCTCTTCTCTCATCCACTACTGACTCTGCTTAAAAGCATAGACCAGACCCAATTACTTTGGCCAGTCCCACTGATGATACTCAATTCTCTGGCCCACCCTGTCTTACTGGACACATTTTTGGGGAGAGAGGATCTCTGACCAGGTACTTGGCTGGTTGGCTGCTACCTCTCCTACATTTTGGACTGAAAGTGATCTTTCCTCATCACTCACTGGTCATCTGATCTGTAGTCCCCCAATGATGCATTATGGGCCCCATCCTATTCTCTGTTCTCCTATATGACCTCCCTTTCCATCTGTGTCACTTCACATATCCATGTATATATTGACAGTTCAGTTCTTTTTGTCTTATGGGCCTCAGTGCCTGAGTTGGAAATGTCTCTTTAATATGATTTTGATAATGTCTAACACTAATTTCACTAAAACTAGCTCTTGTTGAATGGCAAAAAAAAAAAAAACAGTCTCCATGACTTACAGTATGGCACCAAGCAGACTACAAGGTCTTCAGCATACCCCAGTATTTATTACTGTTGAGGGTGACCCCTTCTTGAATGGTACCACATGTAATGTACTTTGGTGTGTGGCTGAATCAAAACCTCAGTTTCTCTAACCATACTGACATCATGCATGAAAATCTTTGCCCTAACCTTGGTGCACTGTATCACATTGGAAAATAGGCACAGAGAAATCTCCATTCTGATTGGCCAAGGCCACCAACTCGCTGGTCCTGTTTCAGGCAACAGAAACCAAGAAATAATGAGTCTCGGTGTCTGTCATCTGATAACGTACTAAGATCAGTGTCCACAGAACATTAAGTTTTAAAATGCCACCTTTTGTTTCTGTTGCTTAGGGAACTGACTTTCCCCTGACAGAGTGGCCGAATGAACTTCTCACCAGTGCTCCTCGGCTCCAGTGTTAGGTTAAATCTGACCACCACAAATGGATCCACTTGTAACTTAGAGAGAGCAGATATCCACTAATTATTAATGGATATATGTGCCTCAAGTTCTGTTCTGTCCTTGATGGATAACTGCTTCTGCTGACAGAGCATGATTCACTTGTTCTGCATCTCAAAAAGATATGGAATCCACCACTCACCCTCACTTTTCCTGCTTTTAAAAAAATAAAGGATACTACCCCCCAATAAACACACAAACTGAACCTTACTGGGGAGTTGGATCTCATTATGCCCCTGGGTGGTTTGGTATAGCCCAATACCACCCACCCTGTTGGGTGTTATTTCTTATATAATGTCTACATTCCACTCCTGGTCCACCATGAGAGTATCCTCAAAATTATCCTGCCAGTGTTTGACTATGCAGATGTGCTTTATGGTGCTCTCTCCAAATTCACCCTTATTAGACTGGACAGGCTATTAAGTTTCTTCTGCCATTTCACAGTAAACACTCCACCACTTACCCATCACTGCTCTCTTTAGGCTAATCTCTCTCTCTCCCATCCCTTGAGGTAAATCATCTCTCTCTCTGAGCATTCCTTCTTGGACAAATTCTTGAGGTGTGCAAAATTTGGAAGTCCTGCAACTTTGCAAAGTTATTTGCACTTTGCAAAGTCAAACTTTGAGGTATTGCAAGTTTGTGAAGTTCGAATTTACAACTTTGCAGGTGAAATTAACTGGTGTACTACAGCTGATGTAACAGTAAGTGAAGCTAATTAAATATATGTAATATAACAATAGGCAGAGCTAGAAGAAAATCATGCAGTGAAACGTGTGCATGAAGTGCTAATGCAGTTCAATAAATGAGTTTTGGGCAGCAAGCAGTCTCTACTGGTTTCTCATACTTTACATGGTGTCAGAGGTGAAAAAAAAACTGCAGAAAGAAATGGAGCAGCTTAAACATCCAAGCAGTTTGTGTCTAGAAGGCAATTTTGCAGAAAATTGGAGAATGTGGATAGAGAAATTCATGCTGTTCATGATGGCAAGTATAATAGCAGAGAAGTCTGAGAAGGTACAGTGTGCCATGTTTTTGCATGTACAGTAGCTGGAGATAATAATAATAATAAATAAAATAATAAAACTTTATTTATTGAGTACCTTTCAGGAGCATCAAGGCATTTTACATAAAAGAATAAATAGAACAAGATAAAAACACACAATATAAAACAGATAACCAATAAAATTCAGTATAATTAGGTAGCATACTTTGGTGCCTTAAATGTTTTTAATTCCTGCTTGAAATCCCCCACTGTCGAGCACTCCCATAGCTGATGCAGAGACTTCCAAAGGGCTGGGGCCACATACATAAATTCATGGGCCCCAGAAGATTTTAAAAACACCCTTGGAATCTCTAGCAACCCCTCATCAGCCGGGCAGAGCGATTGCTTGGGGCGGTAAGGAAACAGAAGCTCTTTCAGGTAGTCCGGGTCAAGTCCGTGTAGGGCTTTATAAGTCAGAAGTCTGACTTTGAAGGTGATTCACCACTGAATTGGCAGCCAGTACAGTTTGTGCAGCACCGGCGTAATATGACATGTCCGTGGAGTCCCTGTCAGCAACCGGGCTGCTGTGTTCTGCACCAGCTGCAGGCAGTGGATATCAACCCCCGATAGCCCTAGGTAAAGGGAGTTGCAATAATCAAGGTGCGTGGTCACAAAGGCGTGGACCAATGTAGGAAGATCACTGGATGGAACAAGGTGCTTGACCCTGGCGATGTTCCTCAGGTGATAAAAGGATGACTTGATGACTGCCAACACTTGAGATTGTAGTGTCAGCCCATCATCAAGCACCACCCCCAGGTCCCGCACCTGTTCAGAGACAAGAAGCTGGAAGCCCCCCCAGAAAAAGCCCCATAGGCTGAACAGCCCCTGACCCCCCCATCCAGCAGCCTGGGTCCATGACCAACACCTCAGTCTTTCCCGAGTTCAACTTCAGCCAGCTGGAATTCATCCAATTCTGGATTTCAGTGAGGCAGTTTTTAAATACCAAGAGTGCACTATCCTGGTCGGGTGCAAAAGACAGGTAGAGCTGGGTATCATCAGCAAAACAGTGAAACCTCAGCCCATACCATCTTACAATGTGTCCAAGGGGTGGCATGTACACCGCAAACAACATGGGGACAGCACCGAGCCCTGAGGGCCCCCACATGACAGAGAAAGAGGGTCGGAGGAATAAATCCCCGACACCACCCTCTGAGTTCTGCCAGAGAGGAAGGACTTAAACCACCTGAAAACCATGCCAGACAGGCCACAGATGAACCTCAGGTGCTCAAGCAGCACCCCATGGTCCATGGTGTTGAATGCTGAGGAGAGATCCAGAAGTACCAAGATGGAATGGCTTTTCTGATCTCTTGCCATTAGGAGAACATTGAGCACCCAAACCAGTGCAGTCTCAGTACTGTGCCTCTTTCAAAAACCGGATTGGAGAGGTTCATAGATGCTATGGATGGTCAAATGGTTCTCCAACTGTACAGCCACTACCTTCTCAATCACCTTCCCCACAAAGGGAAAGTTAGAGATAGGTCTGTAGTTGGCTAGGCAGTCTGGGTCCAGACAAGCTTTCTTCAGGAGGGGTGTCACCACCACCTCCTTCAGGGAGCTAGGGAACTCACTCGACTCAAGGGAGCACCAGACTATCTGTGCCAGGACCAGGCCAATGATGTCACAACAACCCATAATCAGGGAAGTTGGACCCAGATCCAAACTACAGCATGTAGTGTGCATACTGTGGACAATCCACATAACATCCATGATTTCCAGCCAGTCAAAGGTACTCCAGGAAAAGAGAGGGAGAGTGACCGAGTGCCGATCAGTAGCATCCCCCATAGAGTGTGTTGATTGGATCTCCACCCTGATGTCAGCCACCTTATCCTCAAAGAACCAAGCAAGCTCATCACACTCTAATTGTGAAAAAGCTCTTTGAGACTGCAGACAGGCCGGGCTGCACAGCCTGTCCACAGTTTGAAAGAGCTGAGCCAGTAGGTTCTGAGCAGCAGCAATCTCCCCAGACAGGAACTCTGCAATCTTACAGGAGATTGTTGATTGGAAGACTTGATAATGTTCTAGCAATCTAAGATGGTTGATTTCCACCAGCAATGCTCTAACCTTCGTCCAAGTCACCACATCTCCCTCAAGGTCCCATCAAACCAAGGGGGCCAAGGGTGAAGGGAGAGAGAATGAACATGGATGGGAGTGATAGAGTCCATGGTTGTAGCAATGGCCTTATTATAAGCTAGAACCAAAGCCTCTGAACTCCTGCTTGCCACAGGAAACTCTGATACATCAAGCACCGCCACTAGGCCTTCAGGACTCACATCCCATAAAGGGTGGTATCTGACCATCTCCACAGGGGCAAGCCTATGAAGAGGGGCACAAAAATTGAATCCCATGGTGTAATGATTGGACCATTTGACAGGTTCCACCCACAAATCAGAGGCTTCGATCCCCAGGAGGAAACCAGATCAAGAGAGTGACCGTGTATATTAGTAGCAGAGGTAACAATCTGTGTAAGGCCCAGAGATGTCATTAACTGGAGGAAGTGTTGTCCAAACCTGCGAGAGTTCATCATCGACCCAGGCGTTGAAGTTCCCAGGACCATCGGCCTGGGCAACTCAAATACCATGTCAATCATGAAGTCCGTTACTTCCTGTAGGAATCTCTTCTCAGCCCCGGGTGGACAGTAGATGAGGGCCATCCTGCAACCTACACCTGCTACTACAGTACACTCAAATGGCCTGGCTTCCTCGACTGGTACGCTCGTGGGGACAATTTGGTCTTGAAATAGATCACACCCACCCCCCGTGGTCCAATCTCAAAGCGGTGCATCACCGAATACCAGGCTGGAATCACAGCCTCCAATATGGGGCCAGAATTTTCATCCAGCCAGGTCTCAGTGATGCAAGCCATATCCGCTGTCCCAACAAGATCTGCAATAATTGCAGTCTTGTTCTTAATAGATATGGCATTGCATAACACCGTTCGAGTTGGATGGGTCTGCAGAGCCACCCGAGCTACCTACCCACCAATACTGGTAGTGCCCTTGGATATGGAGACCAAACATGGTGGACCACATTCCAGAATCCATTTCTCCCTGGGGCATCTCCGGGATCTAATAACCCCAATGCGAGAGCCCCACTCATTCATCCTCAGCTGTTCTCACCCCCCCTGCCCTGACTCCCCCCTTTATGGGCAATGCCCAGCACTTTACAGTGATGATAGGTGGGGATAAAAAGGGCAGAGGGCGCAGAGGGCAGAGGATGAATAGCACACAACCAGGAAGGGGCAGGCCTCCAACACATAATACTGTCCCAAACAAAAACACGCCAGGCTAGGAAAAAAGAAAACTATCAACCAAAATATTCACAAAACATCCAAAACACAATCCCAAAATAAGAACGGCTCGGCACTCCCACAACTCTCACTTAGGGAGCCCTATATTAAAAATACATAAACAAAAACTGTAATAAAATTAAAGTCCAAACCAAGTGAAGTCCGAGAGTAGAAGATAACAAATAAACAGCCCAGTGTCTTTCAACAGTGAATATTTATGACCTTTCTGATGAGCTCTTTCCTCACCAGAACAAGAGAATTAATCTTCCAGCCTATCTCTCACATAGGCAGGATAGAGTAATAACAGATGAAGATGAAGCGATAAAGGTATTTAACACTTTTGAATTTGCTATTGCAGAGGACAGAGACAAGATAGCAGTGTTAAAAGCAAAGTTTCAACAGTACTGAGAGCCAAGAAAGAATATACCGTATATTAGACACATGTTCTTTACCTGAGCACAAAGGCCATCAGAAATGATAGACGCATATGTGACTGCATTTGTGAAGGAGGAAGGAGGATCGGGGAAGCATCCACCAGAGCAAAGGAGGACAAGGAGAATCAGGAAGGAGGATCGAGGAAGAAGCAACTGGGACCACAGAGACGGAGCATTTTTTTTACACCCGCCTGCAGCAGAGGAGAAGCCAGAGCAAAAAAGCTGCTTATGGTTGGAGCCAGTCCAATGGCAGGGCCACTTCCAATCAGGAAGCAGAAGAGGAATTGCATCAGCTCCTGGAGGACCCAATCTGGTTGAAGGACACCATAGTGGCCATATTTTAAAACGCTGCTGGTTTGCACACAATCAAGGAGGAAGGAGGATTGGGGAAGCATCACTGGATCGGAGGAGGACAAGGAGGATCGGGGAAGAAGCAGCTGAGGCCACAGAGACTGAGTGAATTTTTCTCCCACCCACCCATCTCGGCCCCGACCTCTATTAAGTGCTCAAGGCAAAGAGGCGGAACCATCTGCTGGGGAAGTCACCAGTCAAGGGAGGAAGATTCGAGGAGGGTACCACCCTCTAGAGGATGGACTGAGAACAGAGGTGGAAAACAGTCAAGAAAAGGTTGATCACATCCGGCAGAGTTCGGACTGTGTAGGATGGTGAGACTTTAACAATGCATTAATAAGTGTGTCTGGGTCTTAGATGGACATTGGAGGTTTTGTTTGAACAGCAAATGTATGACAGCTATTTAAATGGAGCATACTTAGGGATTGAGTACTGATCAAGTCCTGAAGCTAAGTACAGTAGGACTTGTAGACTGGGATTTGGGGGAAGGATTGTGCATGAGTACTGCTATCAAACATGTTTGGCAGGGATAGACAAGGGAGGAGGCTGACATGGGGAGGAGTAAATGAGCATTCACATAGCATAACTAAGGGTTGCTGGTGGGCAAATAGTGAAAGAGGGAGGGTGGTGTGGTGCAACAGCTGTGGGACAGCAATATTCCTTATGGTAGCATGGAGAATAGAGGGTTGTCAGGTGTGTAACCAACTTGGGCAACTCAAAAGGGTAATCATGGGTCCACAAAAGGAGCAAAGACAGGTTAAAGGTTGTAGAGCAGGGGGTGATATGGGGGAGCAGGGTGGGAGATCATTAATGCAGCAATGTGGAGGGGGAGGATATGAGGTTGCAGAGGGGGAAATGTGCTGAAAAAGCTGGAAGCAAGGGGCACTGAGTAGGGGGTAATATGAATGAGGGGGCAGTCAATAGCAGGACAGAGGGAGCAGGTATTGGGGGAAAATGGGGAAGAGGCATAGGACAAGACCTCAGAAGAGGAGAACAGGATGGCATAGGGAATGGGGACAGTGGAATAGGAGCAGGGTTGTAAAAGGACAATAGCTCAATGATGGGAAAAAAAGAGGTATAGTAAGGAAGAGGGAAACATGGCTGTAAATGGGGCATGGGAACTATGGAAACAGGACTTGCAACAGGGGCAAAAGGGGGAACTGTGTGTAGGAGGACGAGATGAAGTCAGACGGGGAAGGGGACTTACAACAGATGGGGAGGGATCTCGCAACAGGGGAATATAGGGGGGAATTGTGTGCAGGAGGCTGAGGTGGAGACAGGCAGGAGGGGAGAAGAAGGAGGGAAGTGGGCAGATGTAAATGGGGCAGTGGAAAATACTGATGGGGAAAGATGACAGGGACAGATGGAGGGAAGTATGTGCAGGAGGAGAAGGAGGAGTCACACAGGAGAGTAATGGAAGACGGGACGCAGGCAGATGGAAATGTGGGGAAGATTAGTACTGGGAGACTCAATACCAAGGGGGGTAAGGTGGGGTAGCAAGAGGGAAAGGCATAGTCGTACATGGGTGGAGGCCATGCCAGGGATGACGGCTGAAAGGGAGGGGCAATCAGTCCTGAAATATACTAGAAGGGGTAGGGAGAGACCTCATTTAATTATACATCTGGGGACAAACGACCTGGCTGATAGTACATTAGATGTACTCCAGATGAGGTTTGAGGAGCTGGGAACTTTATGCAAGTGATCAGGTAGGTCAGTAACTTTTTCTGAGGTGCTACCAGTGCCCAAAATAAGCACAGCTAGGAAAAAGAGGATCAAGGATTTTAATGAACAGTTAGGTGAAAGGTGTCATGCCATAGGGTATGGGTTGGTGAAAGGGTGGAAAAAGATCTGGGAGGACAGTAATCTATACGTTAAGGATAGACTTCACTTAAGTGAAGAGGGGAAGAAAGTGCTGAAAAAGATGTTTGGGGAGTATATTGTGGTAACTGTTCGTTTAAACTAGGAGCGGGGGGTGGCAGGTGGAGGGAGGGCATACAGGGGCCACAAGATGGGAAGCTGCACGAAAGCTACCCCAGAAAAAGGGCTGATGAACTAGACAAAAGCACTAGAGGGGAGGCTGGTAGGGGGGTAGGGGGATGAGGGGGAAGATAATGGGATGGAAGGTGGTCACCACAAATGCCAGAAGCCTGGGGAACAAAATGAATGGCTTACAGGCCCTCATGGTGGAGAGTGAGGTGGACATGGTGGCCATCATAGTGAGTGGCCATCACCGTAGTGAGGGTCGGGTAGAGCCAGAATTTGCAATGGAAATATACATGTTATCTGTCTGTTCGCCATCCTGAAGGATTCTTGGTGACTAAGAAACCTAAATGTTGGAAGGAAGTTGGAACTGCGTGGACCATTTGATTTGGTGATGTATCCTTGAATTTTCTCTGTTTCTGGCCAGTGTGTGTTATATATTGGGAAATTTAAAACTGAGTTCAACTGAGATTGTTTCAGCCCCGTGAGAGGAGACTGACAAAAGTTTGGACCATACTGAAGTGGTGAGAGCACATAGGTGTGGACAAAAAAAAGGCCTTGGAACTCTAGTTTTATTTTTATTTTTATTTTAAGGGAAATAGTGGTATTGGCTTTAGACTAAGGGGCTTTTAATGTTATGGGCCAATTTTATGTTAGGGGGTTTGTATAGTCTGGAAAGTTCCTTTCCCCATGATAATTAAGTACTGTGGGTGGGGAGAAAAGATAAAGCGTTTTGATAATTTAAAAGCACATTTGGACACATTGATAGGGGCATGTTTCTGTTAATAGATGTTGTATTTATATTTTGATATTTGATTGTTGTGTTTATTAGATTCATTTAAAATTGTTGGTAAATTTTGTAGAGTAGTTATTTATATAAGTTTGAGTGGGGTTAATAATTGTTGATTTTTGTGGTGTTAATTATGTGCTGGAATGATAATAGGACAGTCAGGTATTATTCCCCCTCTAGGCTCAGGGACCTTCATCCTTTCTCCTGCCCCCCCATCGCCTGGGGTCTATAGAAGATGTAGGGCTCCGGGGATTGTGAGGGGGAGGAGGAGGGCTGGTGCTGGGCCTAGGGGGGGAATGGAAAGGAGCGGGCAGATAGAGATAGTGGGGTCAAGGAGATGCCCTGGGATGAAATGGGCACAGGAAAGGTGATCTCCCTGTTTGGTGCCCATACCCAAGGGTTCTGATTATGATCAGCAGGTAAGGCAGTCATCTCCGGAGGTTCATCCTACTCGGGCGGTGTTGTGCAATGCCATGTCTATTAAAAACAAAACAGCTATTATAGCTGATTTTGTTGGGTCATCTGACCTGGCGTGCATCACCGAGACTTGGCTGGATGAAAATGCTGGGCCAGTCTTGGTAGCAGCAGTTCCAGCCGGTTACTCGGTGATACACCGCCCGAGGCAGGATCGTAGAGGCAGGGGTGTTGCCATATGTTTTAAGTCAGAACTGGGCCTGGTGGAGGTACCGGTGGGAGTCACTAGATCCTTTGAGTGTATCTCAGGCGAGAGTGTGGGGTGCAGGATACTTCTTGTATACCATCCACCAGGTGACGAGAATGTTTTCCTGCAGGAAGTCGCAGACTTCATTGTCGACCTGACATTGGGGTCCCCCAGATGGGTGGTTCTCGGGGACTTCAATGCCTGGGTCGACGATGGAGTCTCACGTTTTGGTCAAGACTTCCTCCAGTTAATGATATCACTGGGCTTCACATAGGTAATTTCCTCCTCGACCCATATTGGTGGACATTCATTGGACCTGGTGTTCCTTCTGGGGATGGGGATATCTGACTTGGTGGTGGAACTGGTCGGATGGTCCGACCATCACTCCATTAGGTTCAGTTTTGAGGCCACCCCTATTAGGTCAGCTCCTTCGGAGATGGTCTGGTACCACCCTTTAAGGGGTGTGTCCCTGGATGACCTGATGGCAGTGCTGGACCTATCGGGCCTACCGGTAGATTGCTCAGATCCAGGGGACCTGGTACATGCTTATAATAAGGCGGTGACAGGGGCCCTGGATTCCATTGCACCTGTTCGTGTTCATCCTCTCACTCTTCGTCCCAGGTCTCCTTGGTTTGACGATACCGTGAGGGAGTTGAGGAGGGTTGGATGAAGGTTGGAGAGGCATTGGCGGAAGTCCGGTTTGGATGATGACAAACTTAGTTTGATGGACCATTATATGGCCTATCAATCCGCAATCTCTCGTAAGAAGGCAGAATTCCTGTCCAGAGAGATTGCGGCTGCACAGAATAGACCAGCTCAGCTCTTTCGGACTGTGGACAGACTGTGCAATCCAGTCTGTCTTCAGCCCAGAAGAGCCTTTTCTCCAGAACGGTGTGAGGAGTTTGCTGTCTTCTTTGCAGATAAGGTTGCCAAAATCAGATCGGACATCCATTCTTCCCTCTCCGATGGGAGTGGTGATGGTCAGCAGGAGATGTCGAACACCCAGTTTGCATGGTCTGACTTCAGCCTCCCCACAATCAATGACATTGTGATGATCATCCGAGCACTGCGACCAACCAACTGTGATTTGGACCCTGGCCCCACATGTCTTTCAGTGGATTGTGTGGATAAAATCGGCCTAGTCCTGGCTTCGATAGTCTGGAGGTCTTTGGAGAGGGGGATCTTTCCAGATCCTCTTAAGGAGGCTATAGTTAAGCCTCTTTTGAAGAAGCCCTCCTTAGACCCAGATTGTCTAGCAAATTACAGACCCGTCTCTAACTTGCCCTTTGTGGGTAAAGTTATTGAGAAGGTGGTTGCAGTACAGTTGGATGGTCATCTGACCAACAACAATGTCTATGATTCTGTCCAGTCTGGATTTAGGAAAAGGCATAGTACCGAGACAGCACTTGTTCTGGTACTAAATGACCTCCTAATAGCGAGAGATCGTAGGACCTGTTCTATCTTGGTACTTCATGACCGCTCTGCAGCATTTGACACTGTTGATCATGGTGTGCTGTTAGAGTGTCTGCAGTCCATCTGTGGATTGTCTGATATGGTCCTCAGGTGGTTTCGATCTTACCTCGAGGGTAGGACTCAGAGGGTGGTGTCAGGAATTTCTTCCTCGGCATCAGTCTCCCTATCCTGTGGGGTACCGCAGGGTTCTATTCTAGCGCCCATGTTGTTAGCAGTGTATATGCTGCCATTAGGAGTGATTATTAGATGATACGGTTTGGGTTTTCATTGTTGTGCAGATGATACCCAGCTGTATATGTCTTTTGTGCCTGGCCAGGATGCTGCCTTTTCGGTATTTAATAACTGCCTTGCCAAGATCCAAGACTGGATGAATGGGAGTTGGCTGCAGTTAAACCTGGAGAAAACTGAGGTGTTGGTCATGGACAAGGGTCGCTGTGAGGTGGGGCTGCTGGATGGATTGCCCTCAGGCTTATGGCTTGGGGGCATCCAGCTGACGACCTCAGACCAGGTGTGGAATCTGGGTGTAATATTTGATGACCGTTTGACGTTTAAATCTCAGGTGTCAGCGGTGGTCAAAACTTCCTTTTTCCATCTGAGGAACATCGCCCGGGTGAAGCACCTGGTTCCTCCAGAGGATCTTCCAACGTTGATCCATGCTTTCGTTACCTCTCGCTTTGACTATTGCAACGCCCTTTACCTGGGGCTACCGGGGGGTGAACTTCACCATCTGCAGCTAGTGCAGAATGCGGTGGCCAGGTTGTTGACTGGATCTTCTAGATCCAGCCACATAATGCCTGTGCTCCATGGACCGCACTGGCTGCCAGTGTTCTGGCGAATCACCTTCATGGTAGGTTTGCTGACCTATAAAGCCCTACACGATCGGGGACCTACTTACCTGAAAGAGCTCCTGTGCCCCTACTGTCCTCCCTGCCCCTTCCAATCCACTGAGGAGGGATTGCTAGAGATTCCCAGGGTTCGTTTAAAAACTTCAGGGGCTAGATCATTTAGCTTTATGGCCCCAATCCTGTGGAATTCTCTACCTCATCAGGTGCGAAATTGCCTGACTGTCCAAAGCTTTAAAGGAGCTTTGATGACACATCTTTTTAGTATAGCTTTTAATGACTTATGTTAGTTTTAAATTTTGGTCTACTCATTGTTTTATGTATTGTACAGGCGCTTTGGTTATGAGAAAAGTGCCTTTTAAAAATAAAGAATGAAATGAAATGAAATCATAGAAACATGGGCCACCCAATACCATGGCTGGGACCTGGCAGTACCAGGGTACAGAATATTCTGCAGGATGGGGAAAACGGGAGGGGGGTAGTGGCACCATACGTGAGAGAAGGGCTTAAGTGTGTATGGGAGGAGGGGGAGGAGGGTGAAACAGAATCATTATGGGTACTAATTCAAGACTCCAAGAATTGGACTCTCCGGATGGGAGTGGTCTACAGGCTGCCCTCCCAGACAGAGAAGTTGGACAGGGATCTTGCGAGACAGATTAGAAGGTCATGTAGGAAGGGGAGTGTGGTGGTTGTGGGGGACTTCAGCCTGCTGGGGATAGATTGGGGAATCCCAGCTATCAGTAATAAAAGGGAGCAGGTACTGCTGGACACCTTTCAGGAAAGCTTCCTGACACAGGTGGTCAGCAACCAACCAGGGGACGGATCACCTTTGACCTAGTGCTCACAAATGGGGAATTTGTGAGGGATATCAGGGTCGGCAAACAACTATTGGGGAGTGACCATCACTCAGTTTGGTTCATGTTAAATATGGGCAAACGGGGTGGCATCCAACATGAAGGTACTGGATTTCAGGATGGTTAATTTTGCAAAGATGGGGGAGGTCGTGAGTGTGTACCTAGCCTGGATCCAGCCTGGTGTGGACACAGACCAGAAATGGGAGCTTATAAAGAATGGGATAATAGAGGCTACAGATGCAGCAAATTTAAATTCTGCCAGCGAAGTGAACGAGAAGTGGGCACTTTGCATTGCCACTCTGCTACGTGGAGTGGGCAATGCAAAGTGCTCACTCCGCCTTGTCATTACCACTTCGCATTAAGGTGGAATTGCAATGTGAAGTAAGGTGGAGTCCTTGTTTTTAATGGACTTCACGTTCCTCATTATGATTCTAAGTGATCCACTTCGTATTTCAGATTTGGCAGCCCCCCCCATACATCACATGGCTTACAGTACTGTAAGTCACATGCACTTTAGCCAGGCAGGAAGGAAGTGAGTCATACAGGCAGACAATTTCACTTTCTCCTGTGCAGAAGGAGAGGGAGGAGTGTGTTTTGTGATGTGCTGATACTTTGAGATCAGAGCGAGGAGGAGATTTAAACTTTGATTTAAACCCAACAGTTTTTTTAAAAGCTGTCTTTTCTGTACTCTTTTTTACTTAATTTGTTCTTTCTGTAAATTTTGTTTTTCTTACCCTTATAAGTAATTAGTTGTTTGTCTGTGTCTGTGTGACTCTGTGTGTTGTGTGTTGTATGACAGTGTGAGTAGTGATTGCTTGGACTGAGAGAGCACAGTAGAAGAGATGGACCAGGGTAAGGGAATGTCTGGGGCAGGGGCAGCTCTGGGAGACGGTGGTACTGGTAAATGTCGTACTGTGCGCATGCATGGGGGGCATGGGTGCCCATTCCTGTTGGACTGCTTGAAACCCCTGAGTGTCCCCTCCCCGGAAGCAGGACAGCACCGCCTCCTGACTCTGAGGCAGTTGAACCACCACCACCAGGTCCAGCACCAGGTCCTCTGGAGCAGGATGTGCCTGTGCCCCCAGGCCCAGGTGTGAATCCCATCCCTGTTCAGCACCATGACCAGTCAGCTGCCAGTTCATCTGGCCCTCCCCTGCCTGTGCCTGGTCCTCCCCGCACCTCCATTGTTTGCAGTTTTTTGACTGTGTTTGGGGGGACAGCAGTGAGGTCAGGTGCTGCCTATGTGAGGTAGAGGTGCACTGTGGCCCACCTGGGGACTGGGGGGCCAGAGCACCTATATGCTCAATCACCACCAGTTGGAGTGGCAGGCTGCCACAGAATGGAATGGGCCATGCCTGCACCTGCTGGCCATTCTGTGGCAGAGGGCTCAGCTGTGCATGTCGGCAGCCCTAAGAAGAGGAGGAGCACAGCAGCACCTCCTGCTCCACCAGCACCCCCACCACCACCACCACCACCAGCAGATCAGCCTGTAGAATGTGTGGATCCCAGAGAACTGCGTGTAACACAGGCTGACTTGGCAGTTCTCTGGAGTGCTGTCGAGGAGAACAACGAGAGGGTGAGTGCTGTGGAGCAGTGGCTGGATTGCATAGAGGGACATCAGTTGCAAATTATGTCCATGCTGGAACTGCTGCTGGATCACCATGGGATCCCACATTAGTTTTGTTTCCTCACACCATGTGCCCCCCCACACCTTCCTTGCTGTGTCATAAAATGTATTCCTTCACCATCCCTGACCATTGTATGCAATTATGCTCTTTTTTTGTTGTCTTCAGTATGCGTGACACATTGTATTCTGGCCCCCCCTTCCTTCTGTTAAGTGTCTGTGAGTGTGTGTCAAATGTGTGTATGCATTGTTTTGGTGCCTCATTAATGTTTACTTTCTGTCGCAGCATTTTTGTGGAAAAGCAGACTAAACAGTGAAGTAATCCTGTGCTAAACTGCATGTGTGCAGTTAGTCTTCTTTCCTATGTGTGTATGTACTGCAGACACTGTCCAACTTCTTGCAAACATATATATGCTGATTGCTGTCTGACTTGTTGCTGTGTTTATGGTATAAAGAATAAAGATAAGAATATGTAACGTATATTTTGGCCCATTAGCCTGCCAACTTCCTCTCCCGGTCGCACGCCTGCAATACTAACTGCCTATGGTGGCCTCTATCTCTTATTGTTACTGCAGCCAGCTGCCTACTCAAGCTGCTCGTTATATGAATATTATCTCAAAGCATGTTATAATTGAGTATCTTTATTTTTTCTTTTAGTTGTTTTGGTTGCTTATTGTGCATTCTTTTACTACCTCTGTATGTATGTTGACCCTCATCCTTTGACATGGAACCTTTGTAAACGAGCAGTTTCTGCTCAAAGGTATTTGTAATCTGAGAATTTAATAAATAAATAAAAAATAAAAAAAAATTTTGTTAGGAGATCATAGCAACCAAAAATCCTGCTCTTCAACAATCCGTATCTAACAGACATGAAGTACTGCTGATGCATGCAAAATATTTCATGGTGTACAGACATTATAAAGTCAGAAAATTTATAAGGTCCAGTTCACTGCCACCACACTGTACTACCACATTCCTTTTTTTCATTATTTGTTCTGGTATATGTCTTTCTAGTTTACACTGGCAGTGTCAGTTTTTCAGCAAGTTGATGTACACCATAACACGACAAGGTGCCAGCAGTAGCACAGTGTAGTAGCAGTGTACTGCAGGACCTGTTATATATTCTGACGTCAACATGTCTGTACACCATAAAATATTTTGGGTGCCTCAGCAATATTTTGTGTCTGTTGGGTATGGTTTGTTTAAAAGCATGTTTTTTTGTGCTATTATCTCCGCAAAGTCATGTGTGCACTGTGTCTATGTGACAAATGATAGAGGTGCACACTGGCCCAAGACGTCTGAAAACATACAACTTTGTCTGCTGTCATTGATGGTACAAATAAAATATACGATATATATTCTTATATTTATTCTTTATACTGTCACCATGAACAGTGCAACAAGTCAGCATCATTCAGCATATATATATGTTAGCAACTTGATGCTGGACTGTCTGCACACACAGGAAAGAAGACGGACTGCACGCATGTAGTTTAGCACAGTATAATTGTGTGCTCAGTCCTGCTTTTTGACAAATACTTCACGATATCATGACAGAAAGCAAACATTACTGAGGCACCAAAAATATTTACCAGACTCACCAGAATTCCTAATCCCAAAATGCATCTGTCATGTGTCCAGAAAATTGACAAGTGGTAACAAAGTGAAATGGGAGCGTTACAACGCATACAAAGTCCCCCAGAATTAATGGTGCACTCAGTCATGCATGCAGTGGTCACACAGAGTCCCCCGATTTTTTCTGAATCCCCAAAATGCATCTGTCTTGTGTCCAGAAAACTGACAAGTGGTAACAAAGTGAAATGAGAGTGTTACATCACACACAAATTCCCGTCAGAAATAATGACCGTGAGCGAACTGTTGCTGGTCCAATGTGTGCTGCGAGTCCCACAAATGTGAATGCTATCATCTCGACCAGATGGAAGAGTGCCCTTTGTCTGCACACTAATAGTAGCCAGGGTGAGTTGATATATATATATAGATAGATAGATAGATAGATAGATAGATAGATAGATAGATAGATAGCTATCTTAGATATCATAATCTATATATAATAGATATATATCTATATATAGATATATAGATATATATCTATATATAAAGATATATAAGGGATATACCATGGTGAGCTATCAGATAAATGATTTATCTACACAAGTGCTGTTTGACCTCAGGTAACCTCATGAGTGGCACAAACCATGAGTGAGGTGTCCGAGGTCAAACAGCACAGAATTAGATAAATCATTTATTTGAAAGCTCACCATTGTATATTTCATTTATGCAATAGGGATGCTTTCTATCACTGCAGGAACATTTGGTTTTGACTGTTTAGCTTTTTTTTGAATGATAGTTTCTGGGAGTTTTAGTTAACTTTCCTAGAATATGTCCGCCTAGCACAGTGATTGCTATTAAAAGAAACACCACTCATTTTGTAGATATTTTTATGCTGAACATTTTTTGTACTCACAGTACCATGCTGTCATTTTTTTTGTTTTAAAGTAACAGTATTCACATTTGTTTGTCAAAAAAGTGAACAAAAAATTAAATTTTCTTCTGCTTTTTTGCTAATTGTAAAAAATCTATAAGGTATCTATACATGAAACACCACTCATTTTGTAGATAATTTTGTGCTGAACAATTTTCGTGCTCACAGTACCATGCTATCTTTTTTAGTTTTAAAGTTATTCCCATTTGAATATGGTTAGTACTGCTTCTGAGGCTGAACATTCTAAATGAATTCTAATGAGATTTGTGACATAATAATGGTGTACATAAATGGTCACTGTATGTATACATTTATTTATACATACAGTGACTCAGATAAATGCATTTATCACACTGAATATATGTCCACCCCATTGCATATATATATATATATATATATATATATATATGTATATTGAAGGAAGGTGGTTGACATATATAGACATGTACTCATTGTATTGTTTTGTATCACAGGTCACAGATACTGTTGGTGTGCACATTCCAGTGCTTGATGAGAACTTTTTGCATTGAAAATTGGAAATGGATTACTCTCAAGCCAATGAAGATAAGTATTTTTTTTTGGGGGGGGACATATTTTCAGGTAGGTCTCATTAACAGTTTCTTATTTGGTTATTTCTTCACCAATTTCATCTGCATCCCTCTCGAGTCTGGTTGGTACTAATGATGTTCATATTCATCAATTGAAATGACTTCTGTGTGCAGCGTGTTGCATGTGTGCCGCAGCTCGGGGGTGCCTGTTGTTGAAGAACTTCTTTGGCTAAGGCAACTATGACACAACAAAGCATCTGGACATTTCCTATAAAAAGAAATGAAGGACTTCTTACAACTTGATTGCAGCAGTAGCACATTATGTTTAAGCCGTGGCTGTTCCGTGGGTATCTGGATTATTAACACAGATAGTAAGCTGTCACAATGCAATCAGGAGCTCAATTACAAGTTAATTTAGTACCAGGCTGCATAACCAATAAACTGTGCCAGTGTCCCTGGTTCTCAGTCTCAAATCAAGTTACATTTCAAAACCACATCTTGTAGGTAACACAACCTGGCATTCTTAGAATGGCAGAGAAAGGGGAGATACTGTTGATGGGAGACCTGAATATGCCAGATGTTAACTGGAGCACATTTGCTGCAGCCACATCCAAGAGCAGGGCCATTCTCAATGCCCTACAGGTGGCAGGCCTCAGACAGCTAGTTTCAGAACCCACTCATGAGGGAGCGATCTTAGACCTCGTACTCTCAA
Source organism: Neoceratodus forsteri (assembly GCA_016271365.2). Classification (NCBI taxonomy): domain Eukaryota; kingdom Metazoa; phylum Chordata; order Ceratodontiformes; family Ceratodontidae; genus Neoceratodus; species Neoceratodus forsteri. The sequence continues at coordinate 995,414,426 of CM057458.1, read as the reverse complement.
ATGGGGGTAGTGAGAGGATCTCAGATCTAGAAGTGGGTTGCCATCTAGGAACAAGTGACCATCAAACAGTGTGGTTCACGTTAAACTCATCTACAGAGTCAAGCCATACAAAAGTGAGGGTACTGGACTTCAGGAGGGCTGACTTTGACAAGATGGGAGAGTGCCTCAGAAAATCACTTGCAAACAGGCTAGAAGGAGGGGGTGGAGCAACAATGGGGACTCATCAAAACTACCATCACAGAGGCAACAAGCCTTTGTGTGAAGCAAATAAACAAATCAAAATGAAAGAAAAAGCCACTATGGTTCTCAAAAGAGGTGGCTGGGAAAGTCAGGGAGAAAAAGATAGCATTCAGGAAATATAAGGAAACACAGAAGGAGAAGGACAGACAGCTGTACCAGTTAAGGCAGAAGGAAGCAGGGAGGGAAGTCAGAATAGCAAAGGCCCAAACTGAGGAAAAGATAGCCAACTTGATTAAGAAGCGGGGATAAAACCTTGTATAGGTACATTAGAGAGCATGGAAAGACAAAGGGAGGGATAGTGAGGCTGAATAGAATGAATGGTGGGTGGGCAGAGGGGGACAGTGAAAAAGCAGGGATACTGAATGAATATTTCTGCTCAGTATTCACAAAAGAGGAGGGGAAGTGCCTAATCCAATTAACAGAAGCACTCTTGATGGGGGGGGTTGATCCCAGCCCTTTCACAGAAGAAAGGGTTCTGCAGGAACTCCTAAAACTGAAGGTGGACAAAGCAATGGGGCCTGATGGAATTCATCTCAGAATTCTAAAAGAATTAAGGGGGTGTTACACCTTGGTTATGCCCCCTATTGTCCCACATACACCTCACATGCACCTCACACTATAGTCCTGGTCTATTGTACTGTGATACTGCTATTTTGCACTTATATATAGATATGAGTGCTAGGAATGTGCTTTGCTGCTAAGATATGCTAATATTGTCATGCATGATTCATTATACCTCACTATAATACATTTATCTAAATTAGTTTGTCTTTTATAGATAGTCCATATATTATCTACCTAATCACTGATAAGATGACTCAGAGGGATCATCAGTGATTATTGTATACTCATATTCTCATATAATTATATGTAGTGTAATTTACACTCTGATATGCCATGTAATAGGCCTGTCAGCAGTTCTTTGTCTCTAAGCAAGCTGACAGAGACAGAAGGCTTTGTTATGTCTATGTTTCACAACTGGTGTAAGCAAGAAATGCCACATGTCATTTGAACCAGTCAGCATTTCTTTTGTCTAAGCTATAATGCTGATGGAAGCATATTCTGTCTCATATGATACTCATTAGTAATTCTGTCTCCTAAGTCATTATCCAATTGAGAATGACTTAGGATCAAAACATACTGTTTCTTATATCTGTAACTATGTTGTAATCTCTGTTGCTATGCTGTTATCTGTAGTATTTAGCTGTCTGCAACCCATTGTAGAGCTCTCAAGACACTATTGTAGCTGCTGTAGAAGGGCAGAGAGCTGGAGAGCAGGGAGAGATAGAACAAGATCTTAGAAAACCTAAGATCTACAATTCTGGAAATTATGTATATTCTTCAGGAGTGGTGAGAAACCCATCTCCCTTGTGATTTTCTTTGTCACATGCTTGGCATAAGTAGCATAATAAACTTTATTAGTACTCCTTGCTTGTTTACCAATGTTTCTTGGCAGACTCCGAGACACAAGAATCTGTATTATTATTTTTATTGTTTTCCCTACACACCAAGAGTGTTTAGACAATATAATGGCGACCACGAAATGGAGTCTGGATGTTTTTGCCAAGTTTCATTTTTAATTTCCTCTGTAAATTAAAACACTGGGTGAAAGATCCCCATTAAAAACAAGCTGAAAGTGTCTAATGTTTAAAATTTTTCAGTCAGTTGTGTGTTCTACAGTGCAGACAAAACAATCTCTTGGCAGATATTCAATTTCTGTGTAATGAGTTGTTTTATTTTTTTTCCTATTCTTTCTCTATGGGAACACAGCTATAAAGGATCCGAAACAAACAGTTAGACAGCTTTCTTGTAGATTCAAATCCTGATGGGTATTTACTCATCTAGGTGTCCACATACGCCAAAGGCTGTTTGTGTGCTTTCATGAATTTTGGTTGCAAAGTTTTTTGATCCACAGACAGCTAAGGATTTCTTATCTTAAGACATGTCTAAATATATCAGTACTGAGTTGAGGCTGGATGCCTTAACAAGCCAAACTGCTAACAGTAGCTGGCTTGATTTTGCTAAAGTAGCAGAATCCAATGATAGTCCTTTAAGAGATATCATTGCCCATTATGGGGAACTGAAAAATGGTACCAATGATCCTGAAGGATTATTAATTGCAACATTGTTTAATTGTTTTGATGCTGTTCTAAATAAGATATCTGTTTTGATAAGTGAGCATGATGCTTGCAAAATGGAGAATTCTGCCTACAAGCAGGAGATTAGTCTGAAAAGGGCTTCTCATACAGAAAAAATAGCTGGACTACTGTCTGAGCTACAATCTGTCTGTCTAGAAAATGAGTCTCTCTCTAATGAGAGAAGCAGCCTTGACCTGCATTCCTTAAGAGATAATGCTCAAAAGGCAAAACTTAGAAAAAATGTTTTTCAAACAAATGGTGTTCTGGCTAGTAACACTGATTCCTTACATTTTGAAAACAAGGACCTTAGAGATGACAAGTCTGAAGTAATTACTGAAAAAGTTAACGAGCTGGTATTTCAACACCAGACCTTGACGGTACAGCATGATTCAGTACGTTTTACTTACAGCAGACTTGAAATGAAGGTTTTAAATCTAAATCATGATGCAGTTTCTGTTAATAAAAAACAAGTTTTACAAGATGTGATTGTCTTAAAATCTGAAAACAAAGCACTTAGTAGCATGCTAACTCCTGTACCTGAGTTACAATGTAGGAGTAAAAAGTCAGATATGGTGAACTTGCACCGTCAGCCAGAGGTATTGGCAGGGCATACTAACTTAATGCCCAAAGTCCTTGCCTCTTCTGATGTTGAAGAGTTTGATTTTGAACACTCACAGTATGCTGTGGGGTGGACTAGAGCAAAGGCTAGCCACTTGTTTCTCTGTGATTCACATAATGGAGAATTGTTAGAGTCTCAAAATGGTGGACACACATGTCATCAGGATGCATCCACATACCATCCCCAAGATGGCCGCTCATGGTCATGTGATGATGGTCATGACACAGCAACCCATGATGCCCATGAGGTAATCCAAAATGGCCGACCATCTCACGGAGGTTCGATTTTGCAGTCACAGGGACCTGTGATTGCTGCCATAACCAAACAAAACATACCAGAGTTGTTTGGCATGATTAATATTGTTACCAGTAACACTAGTGTTTCTGAAGGACAGAAGATTCTCATTAAAAATGATGTTGATGTACTTTTTAATAAGGCTGACACGCAATCTGTCATGAAGTCAGCGTCTGATGCTAAAGAAACAGCTGATGCTGTTAACAATGTTTACTTGATTAGCAATGTTTATGGTATTCGAGTGTCCTTGGATAAAAAACACATTGAAGTTAATTACATGAAAGGTTGTTTTCATTTCCTATGCAATTTAACATCCGCTTCCCCTGAGAAGACTAAACGTACTGTTTTTCTGATGCAGTGCATTAATACCTTTAGCTGTAATGTTAAAAATAATGTTGCTACCATCCAGCAACATTCCGGTGGGGAACCCCACTTTACATTTGATGGGGAAGGGGACAACCCTGATTCTGAAAGCCCCGTGGCTGTGATATTTTTGGCATCACAGGCCACATTGTGGGGGAGGGTTACAGGTTTGATTTCTAAACCTGAGCTGACAGCTGTCTCAGCACTACTTTCTCCACCCCTGATGGCTACTGAACCACAATCCATAGCTGGAGAACTACGTGCAGCTTGCACACCACTTTTCTCCACTGTGCAGGCACCCTTGATAGTGCCAGCACTGCCAGCACATGATGCAGAACCCCCTCCATCACTGACACCTGGATCATCCCATACTATGGCTGCAATGACAGGCACTACAGGTAAGAAGGTACAAGGTATCTTAATACTGATATCATTGTCTTTTCTTTTGGGATCACTGACCATGACCCAAGCATTGGTTAATCCTAACACAGCTTTAGGGCATTATTTTAAAACTGCCACATCAGATAAAGCAATCTCAGCAGTTTTAGCCCAAACATACAATGGGCACATCAAACCCATTGCTTATGCATCCCAGATGCTTGCCCCAGTGGAGCTGAAATACAACCCTTGTGAAAGGAATCGTTTGGCTACATACTGGGCAGTGAGATACTTTATGTACATCATTGGATATGCACCCATTGTGCTGCATTCCAGTCATTTACCAACTAACTTTCTGTTGTCAGACAGAGTAAAAGATGACTCTGTATCCAATGCCACACTTACACACTGGTCTCTCATTTTACAGGATTATGATATCACTGTCCTTCCTATCAAAACTCCATCCTTGTTGGCCCATGGCCTACAATTTACAGGAGAGACCCATGATTGTTCACTCCAACTCACTGACCTACCTGTCCTAGTGCCCGTTCTGACAGAACCTCAGAAAGTGTTAAGACACCACTGTGTGTCATGTTTTGACTGATGACTCAGCCACACATACCAACAATGGTCAAATAGCAGGGTTTGGAATTCTTATTGTGCATTCTAATGATGACAGAGTGTGCATGGCTAGTAATTGCATCATCATATATGTACTATTCACAGGCAATGTTAAAACACGCCTGGCAAATAAAATGAAAAGCAGGGAGTCGAGGAGTCTCCTAATTACCACAAATATTTGTGAATGGTTTTGAGATCAGGAATGTCCTTGAGAAAGACACAGCTTGTGTTAAGAAAGGAATAAAGATTTTTCCTTACGTAAAATGATACTAGCACTCCATGAGAGGGTTAAGTTCTGCCCGCTTCAGGAAATGTCATTGAGATAATTACAGAAAGCACTGCAGATATAACGTTTTTTATTATAGTTTCTAATTGGGACTGTTTCTCTCTAAACTGAATTTCTTTGGCAGAAGACAAACTTCTGTTCCAGTACTCTGTAGTATCGCTGTGAAATACGGTGACTTATTTGTTTACAACACAAACCTAACCAGTTCAAATACTGTACATTCATAAGATTCGAGCATGTTGTATCTATATTCCTTATGCTCCATAAGAAGGTCCCTCATTTGAGGGCAGTGCTTAGGTTCCTTAATAAAGGAACTGGAGAATAACTTCCAGAAATAGCTCTTACAAGAATGTGAAAATGACATTCACCAATCCAGTGGTGGCCTACTCATTTGGAACATCACTACTGTAACACTCATGAAAAGTTACAGATAATTCCCGAACACCTGAAGGTAGATTTTATCTACTGTACCAAATACATAGTACTCAAACTGGTGGACACCAGTGAGTCAGTAAAAATGCTAGATGGACTAAAATCCTCTGTTTTATGGCTACACAAGAGAAATTATATAGAACACTGCATCAGTAACTGTTTGATCTGTGAACAGAACAATCCTATACCAGCTAGGAAAACTACATTGTACTCCAGAGGCAAAAGGCCCCTGGAACAATATCCAGTTTGACTACATTGACCCTATGCCAACCATTAAGAGCAACTAGCTTGCACTTGTGATCACCAACTTATTTTCCAAATAGTTTAAAGCTATCTCAAAACAGAACAACACAGTCAAAGTGACTGCAAATGTTTTGGTAAACTAGCTATTTACCAGGTAGGGTTTTACCCCAAAGGTAAATTCTGATTACAGGGATCTGGCTTTATAGCCAAATTTGTTATGGGTAAAACAAAAGTTTCATATCCCTTACCATCCACAGTCATCAGGACAGGTGGAATGGGATAACAGGCAGAACTTAGTTGTGTTATAATAAACTTGTTTAGAAAATCCAAAAGGACTGAAATGAATTATTGCCTTTACTTCTTATGGAAATAAGAGGGACTGATAGCACACACATACACACACACTTAGGATTTTTACATCCTGACTGCTAGTGGTACATCTTATGACTGTAAACCTACCCAAATGCACTAGGCATTTTGGTTTTGTTTTATTTAAAAAAAAACAGGTTTAGATTCAGGCCTACTTGTCTCTGACACATCCATTTGAAATAAGGCTGATATAGCCATTATTCAAGAATACATATGTTAAAGGTTCATGATAGTATGAAATATATCATACCCCCCCACTGCATGGTATACATGATTTTGCTCATAAAGAGTGATTTACATTTACAATATTAAGGATATTGTGAAGGGGTTTGATCTGACAAATTTTATTGTTAATGAATTAATTTCTGCTCACATTAAGGAAGCAGATGATCATCACATAGCTAGGAAAATTCTTTGTGCTGCCTATAGCTAGTATGTTTTTACAACCCTTTGATTATCTCTTTCGGGATCTGGAATTAGGATATATCCTGATCTCATACATGACAGACATATGGATCAGTGGCATTGCCACATTTTGCACTTCTATTGCATGTGTTAACAAATGTTTATTTGAATCTAGCACTATTCCCTTGTCAATGGCAAGGAACCTTGGATATGTCACCACACACACCAGTATTGCTACATGTTTTTAAACTTATTCCTGCACAATCCAGGAAGCCATGTTTGTGACTCTCATAGTGTCATTGCCACATTTTCATCTGACAACATCCATCTTTGATCATCTGGCAACCGTCCATTCTATTGATCATCTTGATGGGAACTTTTATCATGAAAAGGATGAAACTACCTCCTTTCCTTGTTTACCATGAGGTCTTGGAATTGTGACAGACTCTGAACTTTGAATGTCGTACCTGAAAGGATCATCGCCTTTTATGCAGAAGTGACATCTTCCAACTTGTATTACCAACTTGTAAATACAGGCCTAATAACTGAAATTAGGCTTCCACTTTTGAACTTTCAAATAAACTGTATTCAGTCCAGCCAATTAGATTCTATAATCAAGCTCATTGTTATGCATATCATGAAGCTAGTCTGGGGTAAGGGCAATCCCCTAGCTCAGCAAGAAGACTCTTCTTCATTTGATCTACAGTCAAGAAATCAAGATCTACAATCAAAAAATCAATTTTCTTCACTGCTTGTTTTTCCAGCCTGGCTGGCACCTCATGCAAACTGAGTACTGTTATTAATTTTTACACTTTGTGCAGCTGTGTGATCATCTTCAACTGAACACTGTTGCTATTCCATTGTGAAACTCAATGTGCAATCTAATGCACCCCCTGCTGAGGCCTATGAAAATACTGCTGCCTCCTGAAAATTTTGATCAACCATTGGAAAATCTAAATGCATCAAATCTGAACTATGAATCTTCATCTAACACTTGAAGAAACCCTGGTTTTATCCCTGGAACTGTTCGTAGTTTATGCCTTGTGGACATTGACATTTCGTGTCCTGTTCAACTTACCAACTGAAAAATGCCATCCTTCAAGGTGGTATATTCTGCAGATGTGGAACATTGTGTGGTGACCAACTCTACATTCTTCTGATATGGACTAAAAGTTATGCAAAGTGAACTTTTCTAACTTCTGTTTTTATTTCCTAAACAGGTAATAGGTTATACGGTAATCACCCCTGTTCCCATCCTGGAACCAGATATAATTAAGTCTAGTCCTAACTATCTTGATGCTCTATCTCAATTTTTACTTATTTTTAATATCCATACAGGCAACTTAAGTCTGTCTCTTCAATTTCTTCCTAATAGGAGAGATACACACCTGATACATATCAGTATTTACTGATTGTTTTCATATTGAAAAACCCCATTGTGAAGTTTCATTCCAAATGTTTATAGTAATTCAAGGTTTACTAACATTTTCCCTTATAATTACATTTTGTTGTTTAAGGAAAACCCTGAAATACCTGTGTGACCAGTTAATATTCCTCTATCAGGCTTGTGCCTTGGGCCTGTAGATGAATGGTGCCTAACCTCCATCTTTTTGTTGTGTTGCCACTTTTGCAATTAGGGAACAAAGAGGGGATTGTTATGCCTGGGTTATGCCCCCTATTCTCCACATACACCTCACATGCACCTCACACTGTATTCCTGGACTACTGTACTGTGATACTGCTATTTTGCACTTATATATAGATATGAGTGCTAGGAATGTGCTTTGCTGCTAAGATATGCTAATATTGTCATGCATGATTCATTATACCTCACTATAATACATTTATCTAAATTAGTTTGTCTTTTATAGATAGTCCATATATTATCTACCTAATCACTGATAAGATGACTCAGAGGGATCATCAGTGATTATTGTAACTCATATTCTCATATAATATATGTAGTGTAATTTACACTCTGATATGCCATGTAATAGGCCTGTCAGCAGTTCTTTGTCTCTAAGCAAGCTGACAGAGACAGAAGGCTTTATGTCTATGTTTCACAACTGGTGTAAGCAAGAAATGCTGCTTGTCATTTGAACCAGTCAGCATTTCTTTTGTCTAAGCTATAATGCTGATGGAAGCATATTCTGTCTCATATGATACTCATTAGTAATTCTGTCTCCTAAGTCATTATCCAATTGAGAATGACTTAGGACCATAACATACTGTTTCTTATATCTGTAACTATGTTGTAATCTCTGTTGCTATGCTGTTATCTGTAGTATTTAGCTGTCTGCAACCCATTGTAGAACTCTCGAGACACTACTGTAGCTGCTCTAGTAGGGCAGAGAGCTGGAGTGCGGGGAGAGATAGAACAAGATCTTAGAGAACCTAAGATCTACAGTTCTGGAGATTATGTATATTCTTCAGGAGTGGTGAGAAACCCATCTCCCTTGTGATTTTCTTTGTCACATGCTTGGCATAAGTAGCATAATACACTTTATTAGTACTCCTTGCTTGTTTATGAATGTTTCTTGGCAGACTCCGAGACACAAGAATCTGTGTTATTATTATTTTTATTGTTTACCCTACACACCAAGAGTGTTTAGACAACAGGGGGAACTAGTGAAACCACTGACTACTCTTTTTAATAAATCATGGGAGGATGGTGTGGTACCCGAGGACTGGATGAAGGTGGATGTGATTCCCCTTCACAAAAGTGGGACCAAGACAGAGGCAGGAAACTACAGACCTGTCAGTTTGACCTCTGTGGTAGGGAAAGTGATGGAGTCACTTCTGAAGGAAAGAATTGTTGAATACCTTGAGGCCAGTGGGGCACAGGACCCAAGGCAGCATGGGTTCACAGCAGGAAGGTCATGTCAGACAAATCTAATAGATTTCTTTGACTGGGTGACCAAAGTGGTAGACCAGGGAGGGGCTGTGGACATGACCTACCTAGACTTTAGCAAGGCATTTGACACAGTCCCACACAAAAGATTAATAGTCAAATTAACCAGCCTGGGAGTGGGTCCCAGGGTGGTAGCCTGGGTAAAACATTGGCTGGACAACAGGACACAGAAGGTAATTGTAAATGGAGTCCACTCTGAAGAAAGAGGGGTTACTAGTGGGGTACCGCAGGGTTCAGTACTGGGTCCAGTCCTTTTTAATGTCTTTATAAGTGACATTGCAAAGGGACTGGAAGGAAAAGTATGCCTCTTTGCAGATGACACAAAGATCTGCAACGGGGTTGATACACAAGAAGGCATGGAAGGGATGAGAAGGGACTTGGCAAGGTTGGAGGAATGGTCAGAAGTATGTCAGCTAGGATTCAATGCAAAAAAGTGCAAAATAATGCACCTGGGAAAAAAGAACCCAGCAGAAGATTACACAATGGGGGGAGGTAGTAACAACAACAAAAAAGGAAAGGGACCTGGGGGTAATCATATCAGATGATCTTAAGGTTAGCAAGCAATGTGAGAAGGCAGTAGGGAGGGATGGGGGATACTGGGATGCATAGGGAGAGGCATCACCAGCAGAAAACAGGAAGTTGTTATCCCTCTGTACAGACAGTTGGTGAGATCCCATCTGGAGAACTGTGTCCAATTCTGGAGACCCCATCTCCGTAAGAACATAGACAGGAGAGAGGCAGTCCAAAGGAGGGCAACTAAAATGGTGCAGGGTCTGCAAGAGAAGCCGTACGAGGAGAGTCTAAAGGAGCTTAACATGTATACCCTTGAGGAAATAAGGGAGAAGGGGACATGATAGAAACTTTTAAGTACCTCAGTGGAATCAAGAAAGTCCAAGAGGGTAGCATCTTTCAGAAAAAGGGACGTGCAAGAACAAGGGGACACAATTTAAAGATGGGAGGGGCAGTTCCGGGCAATGTGAGGAAGTATCTTTTCACAGAGAGGGTAGTGGATGCATGGAACAGCCTTCCTGAGGAGGTTGTGGGGTCTAAAACTGTGGGAGAAGTCAAGAATGCAAGGGACAGACATAAGGCAGTTCTTGTGGGGGGTAGGAAGAAATAGGCTGTTGGTTAACTAGGATCTGCGGCCTATCCTGTAGGTAGGGAAATGGGCAGACTAGGTGGGCCAAGCAGTCCTTATCTGCCGTCAAAGTTTATGTTTCTATGTTTCTATGTGTGCAAGTTTTTGAACACTCTCATGGCTACACAGCTGCAAGTTCAGAATACAGTGCATGATATCTTGCAGAAATAGTTTTGGCGAAGTACACGTCACCTAGTTTATGACTCCTACTCAGTCGCATTTGCTGCACTCTTTTAAAAAAAATTGAACAGATGAAATACAATCTTGATACTTACCAGTATGGATTTGAAATGGATATTCCATAGGTTCCTGTGTACGGTACCGACTTTCAGTGGAGGAGAGTTTTTTTGTTAACCTGTAAAAAAACAAAATACGTTTACCGTATTGTTTGACCATTGCAGTTCAGAAAAGCAACAGAAAACAAAACATACAGCTAAAAGAAGTTAAATAGCATAAAAAACCATTAGTACACATATTCACTTTATAGTTTTAATATTAATAAACCTTGTGCCTGTGGCTGATGGATGTGGTCTCCTGTTCAACTCCCTCTGCTTTGGCATGGTCAATGTAATGGGGAAACACTGGCTGAATGACACTGGTGGTGGGTGCTGGTGGTGATAGCTGTGGCACATGATGACATTCCTTGTGACATCTTCCTGCATTTGGTGGTGAGTGGAGGCAGTGGATAACAGTGATGATGGTGGTGGTGGTGGTCCAGGGGGGCAGACAAACTCATTCTCTGTGGTGGCAGTGGCTAACATCAGTCTTGGTGGTGGTGGTCAAGGGGGGCAGACAAACTAATTCTCTGTGGTGGCAGTGGCTAACATCAGTCCTGGTGGTAGTGGTGGTCCAGGGGGGCAGACAAACTCATTCTCTGTGGTGGCAGTGGCTAACATCCGTCCCGGTGGTGGTGGTGGTCCAGAGGGGCAGATAAACTCATTCTCTGTGATGGCAGTGGCTAACATCGGTCCTGGTGGTGGTGGTCTGACTCAAGGGGGGCACACAGCCTTGTAAAAACTTCAGTTAAAACCTGTCAACATCAACCACATCATCATCCTCATAAAGAAAGCTGCCCTCACAGTCATCTATGTCTGAAGTCTGACCACTGAGAAATTCTTTCTCCATTGTGTTGTCATCTATGTTAGTGGTGGGCTGTTTCATGCTGCCACTGCCAGTGCCACCAGGATGGTCCATTTCTACATCACCAAAACCACCATGACTAGGCCGGGGTATGAATACTGAGGTTGCAGTCTGTGTTGGTATGTGCCTGTCATTCATTTTTATGAATGTTATCCAACTAACATTTGCAGGAGAGATGTTTGTCCAATGATCCCTGACTATTGCACCTGCCTTGCTGAATACCCTCTCGACACTTACACTGGAGGGTGGGCATGTGAGGTACATCAATGCCACTGTAGTCAGCTCTGTCCATTCACTGACCTTTCCACTCCAATACAAAAGAGGATCATGAGTTATTGACAGATGCCTGTTTTCAGACAAATATGACTCAACCATTCTCTGTGCCGCAATAAGTCAGTGGATGCATAATCCTGTTCTTCAGAATCATTTATTTCACAAATCCCCACTTGGGACATAGCCTCCCAAAGTGGGTTGACACCAACCTCTTTGGATGACAGACCACCTGGAACTGCAGTCTCCTTCCCTTTACAGGATATGCTTGATGCTCCTCCAGGTGCACCTTCAGCTGGATTATGCTGCTGAGGTTTGCTGACCTTGTCACGTAGCTTCTGTGCCCCATGAATCCAGCGCACCCATTGCCCACTGACATTTTTTACCTGTTCAGGCCCTCCTTCCAGTACTGAGGCAATTTCAAGTTCGTATCATGGGTCCAGCATTGTTGCTATGGCAAAGTTGTCACTATGCTGAATGCTCAAAATGTGATGATTCTGGTCGAATACTGTCAGCATGAGTTTCAGCAACATACTGCTAGCACTATCTCTGGCAACATCAAGGTCATGCTGTACATTCACCAATGCCTGCCTCAGCACCCGCAGCAGTGGAATTGATTGACTAACGGAGGCAGACTCACCATTCACTGCCTGTGTGACATGTTTAAAAGGCCGCAAAATTGTTATTACAGAGTTTATGAGGCGCCACTGTTCAGTTGTCATAGACATGGAGGACCTGGAACTGTCACGGCTAGTGTGCATCACAAGATATTCTAAGATGGTTTTGTATTGTTCATGCAACCTCTCTGCCATGTATAAAGTGGTGTTCCACTGGGTGACAACTTCCAGCTTCAAGCGGTGCTGACGGAGGCTGTTTCACATCTGCAACTGCTGAAGTTGGTCGTGAGCCTTTGCAGATTGTGAAAAGTGAGAGCAGATATGACGTGCAACTGTCAGCATTACCTTTACATCAGGGTGCTGCAGAAACTCCTGCACCACAATATTTAAACAATGGGCCATGCATGGAACATGAAAAAAGCCACCATTCGTGATGCATTTCACCACATTTGACCCATTGTCACTTGCTATGAACCCAGCTGTCAGGGACAGAGGGTTCAGCCACTTATCAATTTCAGTCAGTACGACGTCCAACATGTTTTCACCAGTGTGTGAACAGGTCACATTGTGCATAGCAATCATTGCATGCTGTCGAATTCCTGGAAGAATGCTACCACGACACTCCACCTTACTGCACTGATTATTCACACTACCAACAGCATAGACAACACCCGGCACCTGTGCCCAATGTGCAGTTATACACAAATATGAACTCCCCACTGTTTTGCCACTTGTCCACATATCCATACTTAAATGGATGAATGGAGAGGAGGAATGTTGAAGGGCTTGTCTTACTAAGTCGGACACAATATGGAACAACTCAGGGACAGCACAGGTTGAAAAGTATGTCCTGTATGGGACTTTCAATTTTGGACAGGCACATGCAGCAAACCACCAGAACCCATAATTCTCCACAAAGGAGAAGGGCAAAAGATCAATTGCCAGTATTTCAGCTACAGCAGCATTAAGTTCACATGACACTGTATGATTGGGTGGGTACTTCAGCTTATGTGCAAAAACACTCTGTAACATGGGCTGACTTAAATGTTTTACACAGGGTGTGATGACAAATGGTTCTGCTCTGCAAATGGCAGGAGGTGGAGTGTGGACGTTTGATGAAGACAGTTGCACAGGTGATGATGACAAACCCAGAAATGCAGTTACTTTGCCAGATTTGCCAACCGGGGTTGATGTACCACTTGCACTAGACATACTGCATTCACCACCACCACCACCAAAACTGTTACTCTCACCAGCACTGGACAACATTTCAAAATCATTTTGCTCCTCCATCTCATCATGCCTGTAGTAATCCTCTGCTCTTATTTCTTCACTACTGCACACATTTAAATTCCTACTGGACTTAACGCTCATGGAAGGGGATAACATGCTATTACGTTTGATGATGAGGGTGAACACCCGACTGTGGCATTAGCTGCCATCTTGTGCTGGGTCCACAGTGCCATGTGCCTATTCTTAAGATGCGTATGCTGTCCTCCTTTGCCCAGATGGGTCCCCTTTTTGCATTGACTCACACGCACATGGCAAACCTGGCAGATTGCAACTGACTCATCATTTGCATCTTGCACAAAGAAATCCCAAACAAGGGATTGTGATGCTCTACTTTTAACATGTCCATGATGCTGCTTATTGAACTCCGTTCTTTTAAGCACTGAAGGGGGGGGTGCTACGTGATTTTTTTGGGCAGTGCACACTTGGACTGCAACTGACCACCACAACTACCTATCATTATTACTGGGTCATCATCATCATCATCATCACCATCAATTGAAACTGGTAAATTACAAGTTTTTATGGGGGGGGGGATTAATGCAGACAGACCCAAACACAGCCAACTTGAATTTCTTTTTCTCCGGTTACCAACTGGGGTCAATTACATCATCATCATATTCATCAACGTCACCCACAACCACATCTTCTGCTTGGATGCTGGCATGTGGACTACATGTTGCAACCACAGCAACATCATCATCATCACATTCATCATCATCATCAACACCACCATTACCTGATATCTTTACACCACACTGTGAATTACTGCATGGAAAATGCGTGCTCTGAACTGCGGTGGAAGAAATGTCACATTGTATGCTATCGTTGACATGATTATCAGAATCCTCTTATTCTGTTACTGGGATGTTACTGGGAAGTATGACATCATCTACTCTGTCATCCACTTGCACTGCTTCACACTCTACTATATTTTTGGACATGGTACACTGGTCAGACGTGGAACATGAGGTAGCAATACTCATACTACCACCACCAGCAACTGTACTAACACCACCGCTGGGACAACATCATCTCCGTCATCTATGAGTGAAGCTATTGATTGGGCAGTAAAAAACATTGCAGGAGAAATACCTTTCTTCACATCAGCAATGCACTTCTGCGTCTGCGTACTACCACACCCACAGACAATCTTACCACTGGCAGCAGTGTCATGGTGAGAACCAGCTTTGCTCGTACGTCTCTTTGTAGGCATTTTGGGGGATCAACAACAATATTCTAAACAAATTTGGATTTTGGACGTTCACTCTGCGTGGCATGGGGGGACACTGGATGTGAAGCTAAAAAAAGAACTGTGGCGTCAGCAACAGATACAGATGCAAATTCACAAGTGAAAACAACACCTTAACTAACCAGTGGTGCTGAGGTCACAAACAATCCAATCTGGAAAACAATTCTTTTTGCCAGTGGGGGTGGGAGCACTGACTGCAGATTTTTATGGCAGTGCAGTGCAAGCAGCAAAACAAAGAAAAGATACCACAATGGCAGTACAAAATCAAGCAGCTGCACTGGATAGAAGGTTCACACTGCTGCACCTGAAATTACACTGTGGCACAATACAAGGTGTATTATCTGATGTCACGCAGCACCGCACACACACACTCACACACATACGCACACACACACACACAATTTGTGTACAACGAGTAATGCGTAGCAAATTTAAGTTCAGTAATAATATGCCACGTATTGTAAACAACCTGAAATTATGAACTGCTGCACCAGATCCACACAACAACACACAATCAGCAAGAAAATTTCAACAATTACTGACAATATTACTGTGTGTATATTTACACAGTCAGTTATATAACAAAAATATAACCGAAAAACAAAGGACTTCCTATTTCTCCAACTTAGATCTACTCACATCACAGATACGCCTCTCCCCCAAAGCACACTTTCACTGTCTTTTACTACACAGACTCATTGTTGTACGTTAACATTCAAAATCCACACAAAAACAAAAACGCTCGACGACATGAGCACAGGAGGGTTTCCTACAATCGCTGAACTAAAGTTTGAGCAAAAACGATCACTCAAAAAGGCTTTTTTAACAGCTTTTAGAAGGTTTGAATCACAGACAGCTCTCAGAGCACACCGTCTCCTACAGCTTTCTATACTTACTACCCTGAACTGAAGGCTGTGCAGATCAATATAGAGCCCATGTGACCTGAAATCCCATGAATCACTGCAAAATTCACCTTCGGAGCTTAAAAACAAGGCGAAGTGAGGTGAAATGCATTGTTTCTAATGCATTTCGCATAAAGATTTGGTGAAGTAGTGGTCTCTGAAGGCACAGTAATGTGAAGTCATTGTTTGTGATGGACTTCAAGTTACTCATTATAACAGAAAGTAATCCGCTTCGCATTGCGGAGCACTCTGCTAATTCGCCTTGGCTCCACGAATCACTCCACGGAGTGAATTGAGGCCACTTTGCCCACCACTAATAGGGGCTACCAAATCCTTTAACAGGACTCGGAGTAAAAAGGCCAGGGTGAAAAGGCCATGCTGGATGACCAGGTGGGTTGTGGAAAAGGTGACAAGAAAAAGGGTGGCCCTTAGGAGATACAGGAAATCAGGGAGGGAGGGGGAGGACAGGGAGGAGTACCTGTAGGAGGCAAGGGAGGTGACTAGGACAGTAAGAGCAGCAAAACCTACTAAGGAGCTAAGGCTGGTGCAAGGCATTAAGGAGGGGGAGAAGAATTTCTTCAGGTACATCGGGGAGAAAAGGAGCTGTAAGGAACAGATAGTAAGGATTAAGAAGGACAGGGGATGTGTAGATAAAGGAGGAGAAAAAGCAGAAACACTTAATGATTACTTCTGCTCAGTATTTACTAAAGAGAGGGGGGGGCTACCCAATGGGGGTGGGGGTCAGTAAAGGCTGGGGTGGGAGTGACAGATGGGGTGATCACAGGAAGTAGAGTGCTGGAGGGCTTGAGAGAGCTGAGGGTGTCAAGGCACCAGGGCCAGATGGCATTCACCCCATGGTACTGAAGGAGCTAGCAGAGATCCTGGCAGGGGCCTTGACAGACCTATTCAATGCCTCATTAGACTTGAATGTGTACCCCAGGATTGGAGGTTGGCTAACATGGTTCTCTTCCATAAGAGCAGCCCCAAAGATTAACCAGGGAGCTATAGACCTGTGAGCCTCATGTCCATGGTGGGAAAGCTAATGGAAACAATCCTGAAGGAGAGGCTGGTGTCCCTGCTGGAGTCCAATGGGCTGCAGGACAGTAGACAGCATGGCTTTGTCACTGGCAGATCTTGCCAAACCAACCTGGTAGATTACTACAACTGGGTGACTAGGCAAATGGACAAGGGCCATGCAGAAGATGTCCTGTACCTAGACTTCAGCAAAGCATTTGATTCAGTGTTGCATGGGAAATTTGTAATAAAATTTGAAGACACAGGGGTGGGAGCAAAAATGGTGGGATGGGTGGCAAACTGGCTGCAGGGAAGGCAGCAGAGGGTGGTGGTGGAAGGGGAACTCTCATCCCCAAGAGCAATGATGAGCAGGGTTCCACAGGGATCAGTGCTGGGACCAGTGTTATTTGGGGTATTTGGGATATTTATAGCAGACATTTCCTTGGGCATCAAGAGCAAGAGCAGCCTGTTTGCCGACGACACCAAAATGGGAGCAGTGGTGGATGACCTAGAGGGGTGGCAGGGATTTCAGGAGGATCTGACAAAGTTAAAGACATGGTCAGACATTTGGCAGCTGGGGTTCAATGCCAAAAAATGTAAGGTGATGCATTTTGGGACAAAGAATCTAAGGAGAAACTACCAACTGGGGGGGTGCAGCTAGCAGAGAGTGAGGAGGAAAAGGATCTGGGGGTGGACATTACAGGATCAATGAACAATTTGGCGCAGTGTAGGAAGGCAGCAACAAGGGCAAACAAAATGCTGGATTGTATCACAAGGGGGATAACGTCATGGAGAGGGGTAGTGAATCTACCGTTGTATAGATCGCTGGTTAGACCTCATCTTGAGTACTGTGTATAGTACTGGTGACCATACCTAAAAGGGGACATTAAATTAGTGGAAGGGTGCAGCACAGCGCAACAAAGATGATCCAGGGTGTGGGGGACTTACCATATGAGAGTAGGCTAAGGGAGCTGAACATGTACTTACTGGAGGAGAGGAGGGACGGGGGGATATGATTGAGACATTCAAGTACATGACATTGATAAACAAGACAGACACTGTGGGGTTATTCAAGTTAAGGGTGGGGAGGGACACTCGAGGCCATGACATGAGACTGGAGGGAGGAAGGTTCAGGAGAGAAATGAGAAGACACTTTTACAGAGAGGGTAGCGGCAGGGTGGAACATGTTACCAGTGAAGGTGGTAGCCTGTAGAACAGTGGCCTGCTTCAAGAGAGGCTGGGACAGGGCAAGAGAGAGGATCAAGGGGGGAGGGGGAAGAGGAAGGGGCAGCTGCAAAATAGGGATGCTAGCTGCAAAACAGAGTAGACTTGTTAGACCAAGCAGCCTTTTTCTGCTGGCAATTTCCGTATGTTCATATGATCTTAAAAATAAGGCCAAGAGTTGTGAGTTCAGACAGCTAACTGAGTCACTTATAAGGGACAGAATTGTCTGTGCCATTAAAGATGATCAAGTCAGTGTCAGATTTCTTAGAGCAGCGAACCTCACATTACAAAAAGTAGTTGATATTCAGTATGCTGTGCAAGTGAAGTTGATCACAGTCAAATGAAAGTGCTTAATGACGAAGCAGAAATGCAAGTTCATAAACTAAAGAAAGTGACACCGGACTACAGTGAATTCAAAATGAGCAGCTCATGAAAAACAAAAGAAAACACAAAAGATTAAATCAAATGTGGCAGCTATGGTTACACGAAAGATAAAAATATCCTGCCTTTGGACAAATGTTAAAGGTCTGCCTCAAGAGAAACCACTTTGCCAAAATGTGTAGAACACAGCCTCAGACTCAGCTTAGGAAAATGCATGTGTTAGATCAGGAAGATGCTAAAAGCAGAAATGTTTGTTGGAGCAATTCAGATCCAAAAAAGCAGGGTTGAGAGCAAAGTGCAGTTTAGAGCTGTTACTATTAAAAATATTACTGAGGACAAAATGGACTGGACATAAATACTTAAAATAAATAACTAGGCAGTTCAATTCAAGCTTGGTACCGGAGCAGAATGTAATGTTATATCAACATGAATGTTTAAGATGCTGAATTTGAAAGATGATATGTTGAGCAAGTCCAGGTACAAACCAATTACTTACTTGGGACACCAGGTGATTCCAAAAGAGCAAAAAGAGCTTACATGTGAATATAAATGCCAGAAATCTGACATCCAGTTCCAAGTAATTAATCAAGATGCACTAGCAGTATTGGGTTGTGCAACATGCTTGCAGTTAGGTATGATGAAAAGGATTTCCAAGTGATCAGCAACACTATAGAGAGCTCTGAAATGCATTTACTAAAGCAATCCATCTAGCCAAATCTGATCACTTACACTCGAACTTCCTATCAAACTCCAACAACCCATCCAAATTCTGGAAGGTAGGCCACTCCCTCTTCTCCCCTGCTACTAAACCTCCTACTCCCATCATCAAGAAAAACCTCTCCATTATCTCTGAACCCAAGGCCATTGCTGAATGCTTTAATGCTGACTTTAGGACCTGTGCTTCTTCACTCCTGACAGCCCCGTCTGCTCCCTCTTCTGTTCCCACTACCTCACCCCATCCACCTTCTTCAGCATCTGCCACCACTGCCAACTTCCCCATCTCCCCCCTCTCCCCCACCCCTGTCTCCTCACCCTCTGCCTTTTTCTCCACCTCATACTCCTCTTCTTCATCTTCCCCTGTCTCCTTATCTCCTACCACTTTCTCCTTCACACCTATTACTCCTGCAGACACCCTGCAGGCTCTCCTGACTACAGCAGTGTCAGTTGCTCATTAGGTAGCACACTCGCCTCTGAGGCCGGAGATCAGAGGGCTGTGGGTTCAGTTCCCACATCTGGCACTTGGGTTAATATCCCAGTACTGACACTGTAATGCAGCATGAGAGGGGTGCTGCATTTCTGAGGTGCCGTCTTTCGGATGAGACGTTAAACCAAGGTCCCATCTGCCTGGATTGGTGGTAGTTCAGGTGGATGTTAAAGATCCCATGGCACTTATCTAAAAGAGTAGGGGAATTTCCCGTGTCCTGGCCAAATTTCCCTCATTCACTAAAAATACCACCAACAGCTTAATCTGGTTCAAGGTCAGTTGCATTCATCTGTACCCCCGGTCATGCCTGAAAATAGGCAGGATTTGTCTAGTGTACTTACCCGGTCAACAAAAGCTAAATAAATAAATAAATAAAATAAATAACTCCAAAGGCTCCTCGCTGGATGGCCTGGATCCTAGGCTTCTCTCACTTTCTGCTCCAACTATCACCTACCCTCTTTCTCTCACACTGAACCTATTCTTCATGACTGCTACTGTACCTTCAGTGTGAAAATGTGCAGTTGTGCTCCCCCAACCCAAGGGTGGTTACTCTACCTCCCCTGGTAACTATCAACCTGTATCTCTCCTTCCTACTCTAGCTAAACCACAAGAACATCTTGTCCTTGAACAACTCTCTTCCTTCCTCACTGACTGCTTTCTTCACTCCTTTCCAGTCTGGTTTTAAGAAAAAATACTCCACCTCCACTTCACTTCTAAGTCTAACAGATGCTATCTGCACAGGAATATAAAGGCCAAATTACCTCTGCCATCTTTGTCGATTTGTCCAAAGCCTTCGACACAGTCTCGCACCCACTTCTTCTGTGCAGCCTCTGCCACAAGCTGATTCAATGCCTACCTGACTGGCAGGTCACAATTGGTTCATACTGCTGAAGTCATCTCTTCTCCCCTGCCCATAAGCACTGGTGTCCCACAAGGTTCGGTGCTTGGTCCTCTTCTTTTTTCCATTTATCTAAATGACCTCCCTCAGGTTTGCACGTCACCTTGCATACATATGTATGCTGACAACACAGTTCAATATACAACTGGCAAATCTGTCTCTGATGTCACTACCAGGCTTCAGTTTGACTTCATAAATGTCCAACACTGGCTTAGTTCTCAACAACTTTTTCTTAATGCCAAGAAAACAGTCTCCATGACCTTTGGCACAAGGCAGAGACTCGCTAGGCTAAACCACCTACCCACTTTCCATACTCTCGATGGGACTGTACTAGAGGGCACCTCCTCCTTCAGGCACCTTGGCATCTGGCTTAACAGATATCCCGACTTCTCAGTACATATTGACGCCATTCTGAAAAAACTGCTGCCCAAACTTGGAGCTCTTTACAGAAACCATAGCTGCATCCCGCTTACAGCCAGGCTTGAGTTAGTACCGAAGATGATCCTACCTATATTTGACTGCTGTGACATAGTCTACAGTGCCACCCCACAGTCCTCCCTAGCCAGACTTGATACTCTTTTTAACTCATTATGCCGCTTTGCTCTTGATGCCCCTCCTCTGACCCACTACTGTGATCTCCACCACTCTCTGAACTTTCTTACTCTCAGTAACAGATGAGCACTCCACGGCACCAAGTTCATCTCCAAATTCTGGCTTGGCTCTCCCCCTTCATATATCTCCTCTTCCCAATCCACCCCTCCTCCCTCCCAGTACTCTGTAAGATCCAGTGGCTTGAGGACCCTGGCAATCCCAAGCCACTCAACCACATCTAGTCAAAATGCCTTCTTCTGCCACCTGCCAAAACTATGGAATGCACTTCCCCCACAAATCCTACACTCCTTCACCTTGGGCTCACTCACATCAGCCTTACTAAACTACCTAATCACCAACTGAGTATGCAAATGACCCCCCCGTCTCCACGGCATAATCTGCCATATGGTTACCTGAATCTGCCTGGCCCTCCACCTCCTACCCCCCACTGCACCTTCATGCACTTCTTGCCCCCTAGCACTATTGGCACCTAATTACCACCTTAGCTCACTAGTGCTCTTGTTTACATGTGCTTAACCACAAATAACCCCTAATAACCTACTTGTAGTCCTGTTAGTTGTCTGTCTCTGTATCCTGACTGGTGCTAGTCTCAGATTTCTGCCTGCCTAGTACCTGACTGGCGCTAGTACTCAAATTTCCGTATGCCTATTTATGTATTCTACTCGTCTCATGTTATATGGTTTTGGCACTGAAATGGCCTAGATGTTGTTCATTCTGTATTATGGCTATCTAACTTATGCATGACTCAAATAGTACTCATATACAAGCACTTATATCTCTGTATTGCTTATTTACATAGCATAACTGACTCATATTTATTGTTTGGCACTGCAATGGCCTGGATATTGTTGTTCTCTACTATGGCTATGTAATCTACTGTTGTGACGCTGAATGTACTTGAAGCTGTTTATTATTCTGTATTATCCCACTACCCCTTCCCCAAGGACATGCTGTGTGATGAGCATATTGTTGCTCAGTGCACCTTCCCTGGTGAAACCTTTCAATAAATAAATAAATAACATTTCTACAGTAGATAACTGGAAGAGACATACTGGATAACTATGAAGACTTGTTTACAAGTCTGGGATGTGTACCAGGACTGCACCATATCCAGATAGACCCCACTGTTAAACCTGTAGTGTACTCACCCACGAAAGTGCCAGTAGCACTGAAGGATAGAATCAAAGCAGAACTTTAAAGAATAGAAAAATTAGACATCATTGCAAAACAGACTGAGCGTGCAAACTGGGTTAACAGTGTGGTAACAATAGTAAAGCCTAATAAGCTCAGATCTGTATTGATCCAAAAGACTTCAGCTGCAATAAAGAGACCACTACCCTTGTGAACACTGGAAGAAGCAGTAGCTGGAATGCCATGTGCTAAGGTGTTCTCAGTACTGGATGCAGTCTAAGGATTTTGGCAAACACAACTTTAAGAAGAGAGTTCCAGACTGTGTACATTTAATATGCCATTTGGGAGATATGGATTAAAGAGACTCCAGTTCGGCATCTGATCAGCACCTAGGGTGTTTCAGAAAATTATAGCACAGATGCTTGAAGGCCTAGAAGGAGTACTGAACATCATTGATGACATACTCATATGGAGTGCAAATGTGAAGCAACATGATCAGAGACTGATTCAACTACTGGAGAGAGCCAGAAGTATAAATCTTATAGACAGATGCACCGGCCTAATCTTTCAATTTAGGATCCAGAGGTTGGTATCTCTGCAGATTCCTATGTAGATAGACCTCACCTTTCAGAATTTGCTTGTTACCCACAAGAAAATTGGTGGATGGTTCCCTCGGGGGGGCCTGTTTCTGATTTTGGATGTAGTGGGCCCTCTGAGACCCATAGCTTGGCCTAGAAATGCCTGATTTGCAATTCCAAGGTGTCATTTTCTACATTTATTGCCATGCCAAGTTGGATGGAGCAACTTAGAAAATCTAAACTAGCTGCCAAAATCCAATATGACCACCATATCGCTAGTAAATACTTGATTTGCTAATAATTTCCAAATCCCTAGCTCCCTGTTAGACATAGGACCAAATGCACACATTAATACTACATAAAACAATTGAATTCACCAGGAAATTTACTGATAAAATAGTTTGAAGTACGTAAAGTAATGCTTAAAATCTAAATGTTGTATGTGCTGATTTGTTGTTTAGAAATAAGTCATTTAATCAATGATTTGACCCAACACTATGAATATTTTGGGTCAACAGTACACTTTGGTTGTAATGTCCAGTTTTGAAGTCATTATATTGGAGTCCACTCTGGATCTGAACTGTCACATTCACTCCCGAAGCTGGAAAATTCATCCGCAGAAGCTTGTTCATTGGCTGCCGATGTGTCATTCTCAGTGTCATCATTTCCTGTACAATCAGTCATTAGCACTATGGTTGAAGGTTTTTGTTTGGTCTTCTGTGTGTGTCTTTGAGGTGTTGACTCACCTTCGTCGTCTGCCTCATCTCCATCAGCTGCATGTCGTTAGCCGGCTAACCTTCCACCTTTTCATCCATGACGTAGGACATTAGGTAACTGAAACCCAGTGAACCACACAGGTTTCAACATTTCATCCTCTCGTTTCCATCCTGACAAACAAGGGCAGCGGTGCCAATAGTAGGCTATGAGATTTGCTCTCTTTATGTGCCGACATAGGCTCACTGGGTCTGGTAGAATCATTTGCATAGTCTTCACTTTCAGGTTATTGTATTGCCTTACTCATGTGTCTACCAGATCCTCTCATACTGTACCATTGTACACACAGTGTTGAATGAAGGTTTTGATGTTTTGTTCAATGTCTTGAGAAGCATATGTGCTTTCCCCAAGCCATGAAAGGAGATGTATTCTTTCTTTGACCCTGTATATATGTTGAAAGACTAATTTCTTTGATACCTTGTAGAAGTAACTCACTGCATCGCAATCAGAGACAGCATGGTATGCTGGCATATTGAGACTTACAGCATGTCCAATGTGATCGTATATAGATCCTATGTTTACAAATATGTCAGGGTCAATTTGGAGCATTCAAGGTGAATCTAGAAGGGTCTTTGTGAAAGCATAAACCATCAGGATGAGGATGTCTGTATCTTTGGTTCAGATGACAACTGGGCCTTTCACAAGAGCGCAATAGAACACCATACTCATGGCTGCAGGAAAACAGGAATTCTTCTGAATCTGGGTATATAGTATACATACATCTGCCATTGCTGATAGTAAGCGGATATTGTAAGTTTCTTCTGACATTCTCTTGTCTAACATACTCATTGAAGTGCTGTATGAGGTCTGTTTTGTTGTCGTTGTTGTGAAGGTACTGCTGATATACCTTTCCCTGTGGCATCTTTTGCGAATCTGATCCCATGTGAAGTCACATTCCTCCTGTTCCTGCTGCTCGCTCAGCTCATTCTTGCTGTTTCACCGAGAACTTCTGATCATCCTTATAATTATCAAAAATGACAATGACTTCCACTGGGTTTTCTGTAGATGGAGGTGTGAATGCAACAAGAAGTTATTTGCAAAGGCTGTCCCATGTACGCTGTGCAGGAACCCTCTGACCATTGCCATGGCGTCATATATGTACACTGAGTGTAATGGAGGAGCAGAAGAAATTTGAGCTTCTGCTTCATTGATGAGATAATTTCTTAAGACATGTTTGGTATTAGGTTTGTAGAGGTTTCCATCCGGAGTTGCTGTTGCAAGAGAATATGTTGTGAGCGGATGGGAAAACGTATTTTTCTTTTCAGGGCACTTTGCAACAATGATACCGAGATCCTGATGGTCTTTTTTCAAGACTGATTCTGCTTTGGGTTTCTTTTTCTTCTTGTCCATTCCCATGGACATTCCA
Source organism: Neoceratodus forsteri (assembly GCA_016271365.2). Classification (NCBI taxonomy): domain Eukaryota; kingdom Metazoa; phylum Chordata; order Ceratodontiformes; family Ceratodontidae; genus Neoceratodus; species Neoceratodus forsteri. Next base: position 995,389,336 of record CM057458.1, on the reverse strand, counting down.
CTGCATTTAATGGGCTTGAAGAAACCAACTTTCCTTGATAGGAGGTGGTCATTTATAAATGTACTCAACATTTCTTGCCCTGTAGCCCTTGCCTTCAAAAGGCCCTCTACTATTGCAGGCGGTATTTCAATGTCCATTGTGATGTGTCATGCTACACCCTAACATGGATCTGAATATGTGTGATGTTTCTTCACTAGCTCTTTCACTTGACTCATGGCACCATATGTCAACTCATTGTGTGTGGCCAATGTTTTCAGAAGCATCTTCTCCTTCAGCAACAAATAAATTTTAGCAAGCTTGTGGGAATTCAAAATGAAGTCACCAGCAGCTTTCTCAGACATACTGTAACTGCCTCTCATGGTTCCACCCCTCACCTTCTCCCCTCTGTTGATTGATACCTCAGTCACTTGGTCACCAGGTATCATGGAGAATGCCTCACTGGACAGACTAGTCCCAATTCCATATTCATGCAGTTCATTGTATGTATTCTAATTGATGATTTTCAGATTGATGAGGTCTACATGATGCCAAGTCAAATATGTGAGTAGTTTTGATGGTTGAATGCAAACAGTAAAGGTAGAATATCTCTTTGAGCCTGCAGATGCAAGTTCAGATTCTTGTCTTTGTATGCAGTGACCTGGGTGAGAAGAGAGCTGGTTCCACCAATATAGCCTGTCACCTACTGTCCTATGGTGCCAGAGGTTTCCAGCATTCATGGCTGCACTTCAGGGAAAGATTCATCCAAAAGGACAAGATTCAGGGATTCTGCCAATACAGATCTTCTCATGTTGATGAGCTTTTCTCATAGTCCACTGGTTAGTGAGCTGTGAATCTTGGATCCCATGAATCATAGGAGAGCCTTTAGGGCCTGTTTATGTAACCTCATTGATCTAGAATGGTGGCATCCTTCTAAGACCTGGTCAACAGATACATCTTCTAGTATCCCCACCTGAACCCACCAGTCACAAAGTCCCATAGCACTGTATCGCTTGTAGAGGATCTTCTGCCTCACCATCAGCTCATGAAATCCTCCCATCAAATTAACCACTTTTGTATATTTTTCTTCTTTCCACATTATTTGTGCAATCTTGTAGAAAACTGCATTATCGCTATGGCTGAAGATGTGGTCAGTTTATAGTTCATCCATTAGATCCATGAGAAAGTCAAGGTAATATTTGTAAACTGCGTCATCTGGTTCATGTGGTGTAATGGGCAGGAAATCAGTTTCAGATTTGAAGGTAGTGGTCAATGCTGCTTTTCTTTTTTTTAAATTCAAAGTTTATTGAGTTTGCAAATATATATATAACTCAGTAGTGGAGTCAGAGTAGATTACAGACATGTCATTTAAAAATAACAAACCCTGTTTAAAGTCCCTTCCCTTCCCGTCCCCCTCCCCTCCCACCTGTCATCCCACTTTATTTTCCTTCCCCCTTCTCCCCATGTGCCAAGCTTATAATTCGGCCAAACTGAACAATGTAACATTTAGATTGAACCATTTTAGCTGGTAGTTAATCATACATTTCTCCTCAAATAGAGTACAAGACATATAGACTTTCCCATCTCTTTTTATAGATATGCATTATGTTATTAAGACTGGCCACCATTTTTTCAATGCTTAAATTAAATAGAAGCTCTTGCAACCATTCTGAGTAGGTAAGTTGGAGAGAGAGTTTTTCCAGTGTTTAAGCACTATCTTTTTCAGAGACATATCATCATCATATGATAGTTTTTAACCGTAGGAGGGAAACCTATAAAGTCCCCTAGCAGGAACAACTTAGGTGTAAAGTAATCCTGTAGGCCTAAAAGGGGGTTCATTTTAGATTTAATAAAATCCCACAGTGAAGTTATAGTTGCACAGTCCCAGAATAGGTGATAAAGGGTACCCAGGCCTTGGTGACATCTATTACACATTGAGGTCTCAGCTCTACCCATTTTATGCAGTTAATAAGGGGTTAAATACATGTCATTAAGAAACTGCATTTGCATTATACGAAGTTGGTCTTGTGTAATCAGCTTGGTGCATGCCTCCCAAATTTTTCTCCATCTGGAGGTTAAGTTTGGGTATAGGGTATGCCAGTAGTGGGGAATGCCATCCACTTTGGGAAATAATAATGGGAATAGTAAGGTATAGAGTGAAGAGACAGCATGTTGGGCTAGGGACATTGTTCTACCTGTGGTAATCCACTCTTGTGGATCTACACGAATGGTGTCTATACTAAAATATCCATTGAGCATATGTCTTAACTGAAATATTTTAAATGCCCAGTTATTGGAAAGATTAAACTTTGTTAATATTTCAGTGGTAGGTAACCAACTTAGATTGGAGTTACACAAGTCTCTTGCCACACAGTTAGGAAGACATGGAATCCAAAAAGTAGGGATGGTTTTCCCTCCTATTTTGAGATTAGGATTTAGAAAAATCGGTTGAGAGGGGTCTTAAGCATTGTTATATTTTAAAGTGGAGCACAATTGTATATGAGTGCTGACTGAATGCCCTTTCAGGTTGTGGTGGAGACTAGGAGGCATGTTTTTAAATTTCAAGAAGAGTAATGCAGCGGGATTGATACCTGATTTGAGTATTAGGTGTTTTTCTATGGTAAGCCAGACAGGGGTGTAGTCAATTGAGTCCAAAGGAATAGAAGGAGAATCCCAGTGAAGATACTTACTCAGCTGGCTTGCCCAGTGATAAAGATTAAAATTGGGGAGCGTAAGGCCTCCTAATGATTTGGTGGCTGCTAATTTATTATATGCCTGATGTGGGGGTTTATCTTTCCAGAGAAAGTTTGAGATACTATTATGAATAGTTTTAAATCAAGCTTTGGGGAGCCAAATATTAAGAAGGGTCAAAGGATAAAAAATACATAGAAGGAGGTTCATTTTAATAATATTTATCTGACCACAAAGGGTTAAAGGAAGATCCTGCCATCTTTTAAGGTCTTGTTGCACTATTATGTTCAAGTCATCCAAATTCAGTTTCTGTAATTGAATGGTATCAATGGAGAGATATATCCCAAGATATTTAATGGATTTTGGAGACCATTTAAATCCCAGTTCAAGAACTTTCTGTTTATATACCTTAGAATTTATTGGAAAGATTAATGATTTTTCTACATTTAACTTATAATTGGAAAGGGAGCTGTATTCTTGGATTAACTCTAAAAGTTTCTGAATGGAAGGTTTTATTTGGATTATATGGAGCAAAATATAATCTGCATAAACCACAGTTTTAGAATTAAGAGGTCCTAATTGTATACCTTTTATCTCTGGGGCATTTTGTATAGAAACTATAAGGGGCTTTAAGTATAGATTGAATAATAAGGGTGATAAAGGGCATCCTTGTCTGGTGCCTGCCTCCAGGGGAAAGCTAGGAGAAAGAAAACCATTACTGAAAACACGTGTTGAGGGGGTAGAATATAACATTTGAATCCAGGAGATGAATTTTGTGGGGAATTGGAACCTGTGAAGGGTCCTAAATAAAAATTGCCAGTCTACCTTATCAAAGACTTTCTCTACATCCAGGGAGACCAAAGCCATACCATGTGAGGAATCCCTGGATACAGAGAAAACATGTGACAGGCATCGAAGGTGGTCAACAGATGACCTGCCCTTCATAAAACCTACTTGATCTACACTAATGAGTGAAGGGAGCACTTGTTCTTGTCGAAGGGCTAATACTTTGGCTAGTATTTTGAGATCAGTATTAAGAAGGGACATAGGTCGATAATTTGAAATTTGTGTTAAATCCCTGCCTGGTTGGCCAGCCCGGTGCACTGAGGGTTTAGGCACTGGACACCACACCTCATGTCATGCTGATGACCCGGGTTCGAGAAGGGCCCCAGGTAGCCAGGGGTCGGCAGGGGAGGGAAGAGATTGAGCATCCAGAGGACTGCTCTCTCTTCCCAGGAGGGTTAGGGTAAGTGTTTCACTCAATGAGCACTCTCTAGCGGAGGCTGGGGGGTTGCTGAACATAGTGTCACTGGCGTATACAGAGGGTGGAGCCACAGCATGCATTGCCTAGGAAGCTGGGCTCCACAGGGAAAGTAGATGTAGTACAAAAAGGAAAACCCCCCCTCGCTTCTGATAGGCGAAAGCACCTCCCTCATGGACCACACTCCCAATCACGGACTCGGTCCTCAGGCTATCCCCCTCCTTTCCAGCCCTGAGTCTCAACACTATGAAAAAAAGCACCCTGGGTGGGGGTGGCCCTTCCCCCGAGGGTAGACCCAGGGGATGCCTGGAGCCGGAGAGGATCCTGTTACTCCCGAGTCATGTGAGGAGGTAGAGACTGTGATCAGGAGGTAGCTGGAGAGAGTTCAGAGGTGAGTGGAGCATAAACAGAATTCAAAAAAAAAATCCCCGCCTGGTTTAGGGAGTATGATAATAGTAGCTTCTAACATTCTGGGCTCAACCTCAGCCTCATTAAGCATTTTGGAATACACTGTTTGTAGCAAGGGGGCTAATTGTGGGGCAAACTTTTTATAAAAGTTGGAGGAAAATCCATCTGGGCCTGGTGCTTTATCCAGAAGGAGCTTGTTTATTGCTTGAATTATATCAGCTTCAGTGAAGGGTATAACTAGTTTCTTCTGTTGAATAGGGGTGAGGGAGGGAAGAGGGAGATTATCTAGGTAAGCACCTACTTTGTGTTGTGTTTATCGGGGGGACATTTCATGAATAAAGTGACTTATAATATTGTTCAAACTCCTTGTTGATGTCCACTGCCAATGTCAAGGGGGGTTATGAGGATCTTTATGTATTACTGAAATGCATTTTGATGCTTCAATCTTCTATAGTCGGAGAGCCAAAAGCTTTCCCGCTTTTTCCCCTTGTTCAGTATAAGTGGCTTTTGATTTTAGCAATGCCGATTCCGCTTTTTCCCTAAGAAGTTCTGAGTAAGCACTCTGTAATTTTATCAGGGCCTCTTTCTCAGAATCCAAAGTGTTTTTAGAGAAGTATTTTTCTTTGGTCCTTATTTGATTTAAAAGGTTTTCAGCATCCTGGGTTTCTTTCTTTTTTTTAATAGTCGACCACTTCATAAACTCTTCTCTTAAAAAGCATTTTAAAGTCCCTAATTCCATAGAAGCAGACTGAGTGGATCCCCATTTGGTGTCTTTATACAATTTTATAGCAGATAGAATACTATCTGTGACTTTTATATCCTTTAATAATTAGTTATTAAGCCTCCATTGGGAATTTGTTCCCCAGTTTAAAGACAAGGAGAGGAGGCAGGTCACCATGGTATGATCTGAGCCAGTACCCAGTTTCATTCTGCTGTCCAGTAGACCTTGAATAAGGGATTTACTCATCCAAACATAATCTATACATGAATCCGAGCCATGGACAGCAGAGTGGATAGTGTACTCATGTACGGTCAGATGAAGAGTCCGCTAAGGGTCACAGAGACCCAGGTGATCTACTAGATCCCTACAAGCTCTCTGGGCTGGTGAAAGGCCCCTAAACCATGATCCCATGGATTTATCCATAATGGGTCAAAGGGTAAGTTCCAATCTCCTCCGATCACTGTGGAGATATGTAAAAAGTGTGACAAAATTGAAATTAACCCCATAAAGAAAGATGGGGAATCATTATTTGGACCATAGACACTGCCCAAAAGGATATGTAAGACTGGATTTTACCAATGATAAAAACATACCTGCCATCCTTGTCTCTTACACATTGTTCACTCATGAATGAGAGCGATCTAGTTAAAAGAATGGCTACTCCCTAGCTATTTCTAGAGTCCCCTGAGGCAAATACCTGACCCACTTGTTGCCTTCTCAGGAGAGTCTCCTTGGCCTGTAGAAGATGGGTTTCTTGCAATAAAATAATGTCACTGCTTAATATATTAAGATGCTTTAAGATACTCATTCATTTTACTGGATGTCTTGCACCTTTGACATTCCAGGTGATAAATCTGAATGATTGCATCATTATGCTATATTGAGATCTGTAGGAATATTCTGAATATGTAAGATCTAGAGATTGTCCAGCTAACCAAAGAAAAGTAGCTTTTAGGTTGGCACCAACCCCCCCGGATTTGAACATATGAATAAAATGTGTCCCTCATAAACCTGTTTTCCCCCTTCCCTTCCCTTCCCTTCCCTTCCCTTCCTTCCCTTCCTTCCTTCCTTACCTTCCCTTCCTTCCCATCCATTCACCAACTTCCCAAACCCAACCCCTATCCAAAACCATGAAACAAGTCAAATGTAAAGAATGAGAAGACATCTATCGTGAACTTGTGCCCTGTTATCCTCCCTATCACTAACTGAACTACCCACCCCCCCACCATACTGGTCCGTGGTGGTCAGCTTGCTGGAGACCCTACTCCCACCCAGCTCACCCGAACCCAAATAAACAAATGAGTGAATGCTTCCCACATCTAACTTATGCTAAATACAGACACCGTCATGTGCTGCCCTTTTAACCTCCATGCAACGCAGTGATGATCACGCCAATTAACTAGAACTGATAACCTGTAGAACTACAGAACTTTTCCTACTAGTGACCCTTAGCAGGCAATAAGCATGGAGAGGCTAAACAAACCCCAGCCTTATTACAGCTTAACAGAAAAAATGAAAGATTAATTTTGAGACCTGTACTGGTGGCAAGCTCATTATATCAGCTAACTGGCATATTCATGGAGCCTGTTGATATACCTGTATGTGTTTATAATACCATTTAAAAAACAAACAAAAATCTTGATGTAGCCCCATGCAGGATATAAACTTTCTATCCCAATAACTTAAAAGTCTGCCAGTGATTTTTTATCGATATCCAATTGCAAATTAGAAATTGAAAGCCCCTTTTGAGAAAGGAAGAGTCTCCAAAAATAACCATGTACCACTCAGTGTAAGTACAAGACATAACAGTTCCAGTACTGCTTTCAATTCTCGAGCTGTAACAAAACCAGTTAAAGCCGTTGTAGCCTAAAGAACATAAAACCCTGCAGAAACAAGAACTTCATGCTGCGAGGGGCCTTATCCAAATCTGTGTCCTTACTGCCTTCTTGTTAATGTCCATTTGTGGGAAATTAAATAAAGAAATAGATTTGCAATTTAGGCCCCAAGTAAGGGTGTTACAGTAGATCATGAGCTGACCAATGTTCCATTACTTCTTGGCTAGTGCCTTGAGAAAAAACAGACAAAAGAAGGTGGCTGCTTCAGTTATATTTGCATGGTAATACTGATCTCCACCAGGCTCCTCGATCTAGTCAGCAGTCTGAGAACAAAGCCGGGCACTTCCGTTTAAGGAGGGTTAGAGTTGGATCCAATTCTTCGAACAAGAACCATGAGTCATCCAGGTAGACTTGTAATTTAGCTGGATAAACTTCTTGGAACGTTATACCTACAGCAATGCACTTGGAAACTATCAGGTGAAATGGGGCACGGTGTTGGTGAACTGTTGCTGGTAAATCCTGTGTAACTCTAACTTTTTGCCCTTCTCATAAGATCTGTAGGTCTCTTGACTTTTGCAATATATGTTATTTCTCTTGTTAATTAAGGAAACAACTAATCAATGGTCTTGGGTGGGCAGTAGCAGGCAGCATAGGTCTGAGAGCACGATGTGCCCTTTCCAGACTGTAAGTAGGCCCAAATGGGAAAGGTCCAGCAATTCTATTCAGGAATTTTTGCAGGAACAGCAAAGCATCAGATCCTTCTTCTTTTTCAGGGATACCAATAATTACTAAGTTGTTCCTCTGACTTCTTCCCTCCAAGTCTTCAATCTTGTTTTCCAGTTTTTTGATAGCCTGATGGTTTGTAGTAATTGAGTTCTCCATCTTATCAGTCTACTTCTCTACAGAACATATGCAGGCTTCATTATCTTTAACCCCTCTAGTCGTATCTTCTAATGCCTCTGAGACTGCTTTAACTTCAGATACTAGAGACCTGACTTTGTCTCTGAAGGGCTGAAATTCTGACAGAAATCTCTCCCGGCTTAGAGGAGTTGTTTCTGTGGTAGTCGAGGCCAAGGCTGAAGTTAGCTGGGAACGGCTTGTGGTAGTTGCATTGGCCCTGGTTTGTTTTGGCTGCTTCTTCGGCATGACAGGCGGTGTATGTTGGGGCACCGCCTGCCGCATCTCTACCTCCATTTCGGACCTCAAATTGGCACCAAAACTATTTCAAGGATTCAACAAGCTTGTGAGTTCCTCTGTGGTGTAAATAGATGAGGGAAACAAGTATTTATATTGTCTTTAGTAGTCCGGTGAGTGGAGCGGTGGTGGAGTGTGTCTTACCCAGTCAGCTGCATCATGTGACTCCATCGATGTTGCTTTTTTATTGAAGGCTATCCATGATCCTAGGACTGGAAGATATTCATCTTCTCTGGAAGATTTTATGCTTGCTGTCAGAGCCAAAATACAATCTTTGCTCAAAGATCAAGCTTGGTCCTTCTTTCATCCTCATCGTAGGATGGGATGATCGTGGGGGGTTTCTCTTTCCTATTTTATAATCCCCCTGGTCAATAGGTTCTGAGCTCTCAAAGGTTTTCTGGACTTCTCTTGCTGAGCTGCTTGCAATGTTCTGCTCTTGTACTGGCAAATCGCAGATGACAGCAGGATGCAAAATTCAGGGTACGTAAATCGTTGAGATAGTGTCATGTGTTGTTGAGACTCCTGTTAACGTCTATTGCTTACCATCTAAGTTATCAATTGTAACATAAGTTAGCTGTCCAGGTGGAATTTTGTGTGGTGCTTTTTTTTTCTCAGATTTACTATCATAGACCAATTTCTTGTTTTGTCCTCCAACATCTGTGTAAGAAATACCAGCCCCCGAGTGATGTAGAAGATTGACTGCTTCTTTACTTCTGGTGAGACAATGAATGACCATGGTTAGAACTATTGACTTTGGAGAATGTTCTCCGGTAATGAGGCATTGCCAGTCACTAGCAATGGACCATATCTTGGTAGCTTGAATTTTTGTTGGGATGGTTGCATAACTAGAGCATTAATCTTCTTAGAAGAGCTTATAGAGAGAGCTATCACACTGAAGATTTCTGGAATGGGTTCATAATTATCAAGCTCAAAAAGCAACTCTTCATATGCCATAGGAAACTGTGGTGACTCAAGTTGTCTATTTTTTAATTTCTAATTGATCATCTTTGCAAATGCCATCATGATGTCACTATCTCTGAGCCCAACTCCTCTCAAGGTTGCCAAAGAATAATCAAGTGGGTTTACTTTTGTCAAGTGAAGAATGGGAGGATTTCTGTGTATCCCCTTACCCGCAGTGAACCCTATCTCATCTCCGAATTCATTGCTGATAAGATTCTTCAACTGAAATGTGTGATTTATTCTAGCATCTTGTTCGTATCCATGGAACTCATTGAGGTTATGAAGATCCTCCAGTAACTCTGGGAGTAAATAGCAACATTTCTGCTCAACAACATTTCTTCTTATTATTTGAAGAAACTCCATTTCAGCACTCTTTGTGTGAATGCTTTCCAATCCGCCTGGTGTTTGTCTCTCTCATTTGCCAACGTCGGTGAAAGTGTTGTAACAACTTTGATGGTATTTGACATCCACAGCAAAGATGTCAACATTGGCAGTAGTGACCTACAAATGTTTGCCTGCACCAGACAAAAGAGAATCATCAGAATTTTCATTGTGTAACATGCTTTCATGCAATGTAATCTTTCCATTTTCAAGTTCAACTCTTTGGAGTTTTTCTTCCATATTTCCTCTTTTTTCTTTTCTTATCACAGATGAAGCAGGTCTCATCCTTCTTAAATTCCAGTGATTTCCTTTTACATTGTGTTACATGGACCGCTTCACTGCTACTGGATGTCTGTAGGTCGGATATGCCAGAGAATTCAACTTCAGAAAATTGATCAGAAGAAAGTTGTTTCATTGACTTGGTGTTAAATTTCCTTTCACTGGTGAAATTTTGGTGACACCTTGTATGAACAGGTAGGCCTGTTCCTCCAGGGCTGGGGGAAAGTTGGTCATGGATTTTATTCCATATGAGGTTGAAGTTTCTGGTGTACTCGCAAGCTGGTTTTGTGACTGACCATTTCTTTGCAAAAGCCTTGACAGTATTCAGCCCATTCTCTCCTAATATTAGATGCATTTCTGTATCTCTAATTTGGTTCTCACAAAGAACAAATCCAAAAATAGCATGCTTAAACCTTTTATGTTGCTTCACACACTAGAATTCACATTTCTACAAAGGCTGCTGCTGGGTTGTGGCATATAATGAACAATCCAAAAATACCAGCTCACACCAACCCCCCAACATAGCATATTTAAACTTTCCACTGCCAAAATTGGCTATATTTACTTTTAGCTCCATGTAATGATAGGGTCCTCTTAGTTTCAGACTGGAATTCCAATGTGAGTAAGCCAAACCACCAATGTCACAGTGGGACCCATGGTTTAGTCCCTACTCTAACTTTCCAACTTTCAAATGCCTCAAGGGCTAATGTGCCTATTTGGTTCCTTTTATACACTGTGCTCCCATCAAGGAATTTACACAGGTGTTCAAAGGGAGCATGCTAAAAGGAGCACCGCAGACTCCCAAAACTCAAACAAATCCAAAAATAGCATGCTCAAACCTTTTGTGTTGCTTCATATACTAGAATTCACATTTCTGCTAAGGGGTGCTGCTGGGTTGTGGCATATAACAAACAATCCAAAAATGCCACAGCACACCAATGCCCCCCAACAACACAAGATATTTAAAGGCTTAAGCATGCTATTTTTGGATTTGTTTGAGTTTTGGGAGTCTGTGGTGCTCCTTTTGGCATGCTCCCTTTGAACACCTGTATAAATCCCTTGATGGGAGCACAGTGCATAAAAGGAGCCAATTAGGCACATTAACCCTTGAGGCAATTGTAAGTTGGAAAGTTAGAGTAGGGACTAAACCATGGGTCCCACTGTGACATTGGTGGTTTGGCTTACTCACTTTGAAATTCCAGTCTGAAACTAAGAGAACCCTCTCCTTATATGGAGCTAAAAGTAAATATAGCCAATTTTGGCAGTGGAAAGCTTAAATATGCTATGTTGTGGGATGGGGGTTGGTGTGCACTGGCATTTTTGGATTGTTTCTTACAAAGAACATAGGTAGGCAAATCAGATGGATTGACCAATCCAGCAGGTACCGCTAGAGGGCTATCCATGTTTCTGAAAGAGAAACAGAAACTAAAACTAAAAACTAGAAATTAAAAATGCAAACTAAACAGGCATACAATGTGCATGAACACGCGACACAATCCTGTGAACAAAGAGGCAAATTCTCACAGAGCGGATGAAATTTTGGGTCAGTTGCACAGACAAGCAGATTGATGCATTATGCATTGTTTATATATATTTATGTTGTATCATATTAATTTAATATGTGTTTATATTAAATGTAATAATAATAAACTCCCCATTCATGAATCATTGATAATCGGTATCTTGGAAGCTAGGGATTTGGAAATTATTAGCAAATCAAGTATTTACTAGCATTATGGTGGCCATATTGGATTTTGACAGTCATTTTGGATTGTCTAAGTTGTTCCATCCTACTTGGTATGGCAATAAATATAGAAAATGACACATTGGAGTTGTAAATCGGGCACTCCTAGGCTGAGCTATGGGGCCTGGAGTGCCCGCAACATCCAAAATCAGAATTAGGCCCCCTGAGGGGCCATCCACCAATTTTCTCGGGGGTAACAAGCAACTTCTTAAAGGTGAGGTCTATCCACACATGAATCTGCAGAGACACCAACCTCTGCATTGTAAATCTAAAGATTAGGCCGGTACATCTGTTTATTAAGCTGAACAAAAAAGAGTGCAAAATCAGAATGACTTAAATAAGTTACATAGGTCATGCTCTGAGCAGTGAAGGGTTAAAATTGGACCCATTGAAAGTGATAGCTGTTCAGCAGATGCCACAGCCAGATGACAAACCAGCTCTGATGAGGTCCATGGGTATGATCCAGCATTTAACTAAATTAATTCCCAATCTGCCTGAAGTAAGTGCACCATTAAGAAAATTGCTGGAGAACAAGGTCCAGTGGTACTGGGAACAACAGCATAAAAATAGCTTTCAAGAGCTTAAGAATCTGGTAACTCATGCACCTGTTCTCAAGTTCTATAAAGTAACTAAACCAGTGATGCTGTCTGTGGATGCCAGCTGAGAAGGCCTGGGAGCACTAATAATGCAAGACAAGAAGCCAATAGTGTATGGTTCCAGGGCCCTCACTGATTGCCAGAAGAGGTATGCCCAGACTGAAAAAGAACTCCTAGTGATTGCCTATGGATGTGAGAAATTCCATCACTATTTATATGGGAAACAAGTGCAGGTGAAGTTAGATCATTTTCCATTGGAGACAATATTTAGGAAGTCTTTCATTCAAGCACCACCAAGACTACAAAGGATGCGTATGCAGCTGCAAAGGTACAGTTTACAAGTTAATTACAAGCCTGGGAAAGAAATGCACATTGCAGATGCATTAAGCAGAGCTTACCTTAGAGAGCAGACTGAAGACTTGCTAGATGAAGAGCTGGAAGTAAATCTGCTTACTATTTAGCTACCCATTTCAGCAGAGAAACTACAAAAGTTTCAGTCAGCCACAGATAAAGACATGACACTACAGGAGCTTAAAGCAGTTGTGTTAAAATGGATAGCCAGCAGAAAGGGACAAAGTGCCACTAGTAATCAGAACTTATTGGACTTTTCATGAGAAAATCATGTACTTTGACAAGCTACTGCTCAAAGGAACAAAACTGATAGTTCCACAACAAATGAGGAAACAGATGCTCCAGAAAATACATGAAGCCCACCTCGGCATTGCAAACTGTAAACAGAGAGCACAAGATATTATATACTGGTCTGGGATGTCAAAACAGATTAAAGAAATAGTTTCACAATGCAGAGTTTGCAATGCAAATAGAAACAATAATACTATAGAACCTCTGTTGCCTCATGACATACTTGACAGAACTTGGGCTAAAACAGGAGCTGACCTCTTTCAGTTGAACAGAACCAAATATCTTCTCTGTGTGGACTATTGCTCCAAATACACAGAAATAAATAAACTCAGCGAGTCTACAAGTGAGACAGTTATCAAGGCCATGAAGTCACTCTTTGCCAGACATGGCATACCAGATGTGGTAATGTCAGATAACGGTTCACAGTTTTCTAGATTGGAGTTCAGAATGTTTGCGGACAGCTGGGAATTGAAACACTCCACATCCAGTCCAGGATTCCCACAGTCCAACGGACAAGCAGACAGGACTGTGCAAACAGTAAAAAAATTACTGAAAAAGGCACAAGAAAGTGATGGAGACACCTATCTTGCACTGTTAGAATACAGGAGCACACCTGTTACCAAATGATATCATTGATGTAATCAGTGAGAAACTCAAGTGTGTTGCAGTTACCTTAGAGTTTTGTGTGGGTAATGATATTGTGAAGGAAGCAGAACCAGCGTATTGCATATTTATTATCAGCCAGAACAATATACAGGACAAAGCACATACATTACCAAAATCCTGGTAATCAGGGCAGCATTCCCATCTGCAGTTGGGTTCTGATTCACTGAAACTATGAAATAACCTCTCTATATATCCATAACTCATGCATCATTTTCAGAAAACAGGAAGGTATCCATATATGGCATGTGTGCATGTTATACATGGTCAGCATAACTTGCTACAAGGCCCTATTGTGTGCTTGCAGCTGAAATGTCTTTCTATTTGGCTGACCTTGGCCTTATCTGTAGTGTTCTACAAACAGACATAGAGCTTCTATTCTATTCCCTCTCAGGATATAAACATACGTCACTCTGACATGTTACATTTGGTAAATATAACTTGTCAGCAAAAGCCTAGTTTTTGCAATAACTGTTTTTGTCAACCTAGTTTTTCCATTACCATATCACCCCTTGTTGTCGACACCCCAATGGTGAAACACAGAAAATGACCATTACGGCGACATTCACGGTAACGGTCCTTTTTCCATGTTTCGCCTTCCCCCAGTGTTCCGCCCCCTCCCCGGACCAATTCCAACCTGGAGTTGGAATCCTAGAGTCTGGGGGGTGTGGGGGGCAGAGCTCCCTGCATGGGTGATGTGGTCCCCCCATGGAAAACATCCATGTAAGAGGTGGCACAATACCTGCATCTGTATTGTGCCGTTGCTGTGGGGGAGGTTGGCATTCTTGCTGACGAGATAACTTGGTGCTTCCTTCCATTACTCAGCACCCCCTCTTAACATAAGCATGGCACACTATTTTCAAAGAGCCTGTAGATCACTGCAATTTTCAGCAATCTAGGGCACTGGCAAATGCCAGGTGCATCAGAGACCCTGCAACCAATTCTGTAAAAAGAGAGGTCCCTGCACCAAAAACTCAGGAATTGCCACATCCACAGGCTAGCTCCAAATAATTGGTGTGCCTGTGAGACATGCCACAGGGATCCTGCTCCCCCCACCCAACACAAAACTACAGGGGCTGAGATGGTGGGGGGGTTTGAAATGTGTTTGCCAGGAGTTTTCCAAGGGCAAAAGAGGCATGGGGTGCCATATGGGGAGTTGGGAAGAAAGTGGGTATGCGGGGGGAATGATGTGGCATGCGGCGGGGGTGCCATTATATAACTATTAAGCCAATAGATGGTACTGCTGGGGGGTTCCAAGGACATACAGTACCCAAGGCTGGGGCTGCTGCCAGGGCTGTGCCTGCCGAGGGCCATGGCACTGTTTGTCCCTGGAAACCCTCCTGCGGTACCTTGCCATTAGCTTAATAGTCATATAAATGGAACCCCCACCAGGTGTCACAACATCCCCTCGCATGTCCACCATCTCGCCAACACCCCCATGGCACCCCCATGTCCTTTCTGCACCCAGACCCTACTTTCAGAGCCCCTGCCAATTCACTACTTTGGCGCATGGTGCTTAGACCACCTCATGGGTGTTCTAAGTTGAGCCTCTTGGGGGTCTTACAGAATACAAAAAAAGGGCATGGTGCAGCCCTGCCATGGTGTAAGCCCACTTGTGACCTGGTGCACAAGTGTTTTTGCCGCAAGTGAGGCTTTGCTGCATGGCATCCTGATGTTGCTGTAACTGGCATTTGAGAATCAGGATCAATGCAAACTATGACAAAAGATGCCACTTGCATCATACCCTTTTGGCGCAGGCACCTTGCATCATTGTTTTGCTTTTGACAATCAGGACCATGATATTATGCATTTCTATTAGAAAAAGATTATAAGCACGTCTAAGGCAACAGAGCATTGTGAATACAATAACCAATAATGTATTTGAAATTAACAGATCTAAATCATCATCATGTAATAAAGTATTTGAAGATTGTTGAGCAAGTTCCATACTACTACTAATTCTAATCAGATATTCATCTTTACAATTAAGCAAGAGTTTGAAGTCGAGAGAAAGGTGGAGAAATATGCGCATTAAAGGTTGGAATGTAATTTATGACATCATTTTGATGACCAGATTGATTGAGAATATTTTCTTCCTTATAAAATGTTTTATTTATTTTTTTATTTGATTTACCAGGAAAGTGGACAGGATAAATGACCCATTTTCAGCCATGTTTGGGGGAGAGTAAAATGCAGTAGGCGTACAAAGACAAATATCTAATACATAAAGCAAAAAATCAGTAAAAAAACACATAATCAAAAAAACACTTTACAATTTGTCTCAACAATTATGTACAATATATACAATGCATAATCAATATCTGTAAATCAGAATTCTAGCAAGAATTATGTGGCCTCATTATAACAATAATTGGATTGCACTTCCAAATGGTTACTTATGTTGTTCTTAAAAACATTTTCTTTACATAGAAACATAGAAGTTGATGGCAGGAGGAGACCACTAGGTCCATCTAGTCTGCCCATTTGCTTTATACCTATTTTGACACTCTAGTTGCCCTTTGTAGTCAGAGCTCCCCTGTGTCTATCCCATGCATTCTTGAATCTCCCCACAGTGTTGACCCCCACAACTTCTTGGGGCAGGCTGTTTGAGGCATCCACCACTCTTTCTGTGAAGAAAAATGTCCTGGTTTTGGTAGAGAACCTCCCTCCTTCCAGCCCAAGGTCATGTCCCCTGGTCCTGGAGCCCTTCTTGAAGTGAAAAACTTCCTGTGCCTGTACCTTGTTAATGCCTTATATGTACCTGAATGTTTCAATCATTTCCCCTCTCTCTCTCTTTTCTCTGCTACAGGGAGTACATATTCAGTTCCATAAGTCTTTCATCATAGGACATGTACTACAGACCCTGAATCACTTTTGTCATCTTTCTCTGTACTGTTTTCACCAGGTCAATGTCCTTCCTAAGGTGAGGCCTCCAGAATTGGACTCTGTATTCCAGGTGAGAGCTGACCAGTGATCTATACAGTGGTAGTACCACCTCTCTCCTCCTGCTCATGATTCCCCTCCCAGTGCAGCCCAGCATTCTGTTGGCTTTTAATGTTGCTTTCTCACACTGCTTACCAACCTTCAGTTTGTCTGAGATAATGATTCCCAGATCTCATTCCTGGTTTGATGCTGCCAGTCTTTCGCCTCCTAGATAATACTCCTTTCTTGGATTTTTCTTTCCTATGAGCATGACCTCACACTTTTTGGCATTAAATCTCAGCTGCCACACTCCAGACCATTCTTCAAGTTTCTTGAGGTCAGCTTCCATCTTGTTCACTTCTTCTGAGGTGTCCACCCTGTTATATATCTTGGTGTCGTCTGCGAACAGACACACTTTCCCTTCCAGTCCATCAGCGATGTCTGCTATAAAAACATTGAAGAGTAGAGGCCTCAGCACTGAGCCCTGGGGCACCCCATTGGTCACCCTGCCTTCCATCGACTGTATTCCATTAACCTGTACCCTCTGGGTTCTGCCTTGTAACCAGTTTTGTACCCATCTGACTACTTCAGGACCAACTCTTGTGTGGTCAAGCTTCTTTACCAGCCTTCTGGGTGGAACTGAGTTGAAGGCCTTACTAACGTCTAGGTAGGCCACATCTAGTGCCCCACCGCTGTCTACTATTTTTGTAGCATAGTCAAAAAACTCAAGCAGATCTGTCTGCCATACCTACCTGCTGTGAAACTGTGCTGTTTAGGGTCTTGTTGGCCACTAGATTCAAGGAATGCTATGGTCCTCTGTTTGAGTGGTGTCTTCATTAGTTTCCCTACTATAGGTGTGAGGCTCACCGATCTGTAATTACTAGCCTCTTCACAACTGCCTGATTTGTGAAGTGGAGCCACTATTACCTTTTTCCAGTCTTTGGGTACCACACCGCTTTTCAAGGATTTTCTGAGTAGAAGTGTCAGAGGGGCTGCTAATTCTGCCCAGAGTTCTTTAAGGATTCTGGGGTGCATCTCGTCTGGTCCCATGGCTTTGTCTGCTTTTAGTTTATTTAGTGCCTCCCATACCTCAGCTTCTGTAAAGGGACTCATGTCTACCCCTGGTCCCTGGGTATTGTGTTTTTTTCAGAGTTGGACCATCCCCTGGGTCCTCTTTGGTAAACACCAAGCAGAAGTGTTTGTTGAGGATTTTGGCTATCTCAGTGTCATGTTTGGTGCATTTCCCTTCTTCAGTACCAATCTTTACTATCCCCCTTTTGCCTTTCTACATTCCCTAATGTATCTAAAAAATGATTTATCTCCTCTCTTTGCCCCTTCGGCAATCTTTTCCTCTGTCTGGGCTGTTGCCGTTCTAATTTGTTTGTTAGACTCTCAAATTTTCCTTGTACAATTCCCAGTCATTCTCAGTTTTTGTTTCCTGGCATATGCTGTACACCTTCTTTTTTTATTTGACTGTTGTAGCCACTTCCTCGGAAAAAACATAGAGGATTTCTTTTTCTTTTTGCTTTGCTGACCTATTTGGCACATTGATCTGTGGCAGTCTTTATTGGTCTCTTGAGTCTCCCCCACATGACCTCCACCTCCTCAACCTCTACTTACATTAACTGGCTACTTATGTTGTTTCTCATTTTTTAGAAGTTAGCCTTTCTGAAATCTAGCACCTTTATCTTTGAGTGGCTGGTGTCCTGTGTTATGTTTACCTTAAAGCTTGCCATGCGATGGTTGCTGTTGCCCATATGGCATACCATTTCGATGTCCTTGATCCTTTCTGAGTTTGTGAAGACAAGATCAAGAATGGCATCTCTCCTTGTTGGTGTTTTAGCAAGTTGGCACAGTCCCGGGCTTAGTAGTGACAATAAGAAACCCCTACTTCTTGTTGTTACTGCCTTTAGTGTGCGCCAGTTAATACACATTACATTAAATACATTAAACTCAAATCACATTTGCATCAAATTATTTGACAGTTTTGGTCCATAAATAGTCAGTGAGCATTCTACAGTTTTTGTTATTTGTTATATTTTCTGTAAAATGTTTTCTTGATGTTGCACGTAATGCTAACTGATTTGAAAAATGTTACTGGTAGGATAACCATTTGACCAATGACAGAGTAAGCAGAAAGTGTGAAGCAAAAGTTTGGAGTTGTCACCAGGCATGCCAATGTCCCATAAGTAAAGAATTTATGGTTTTAAAATTGCACGGTAATGACCAGCCATGTTGTGGGTTACTTTTGCCATGGGGAGGTACCATTCAGTCAGTCACACTGGACAGGGGCCATTAGTGTTTATTTGCACCCTGCTGGATGGCTCAGTGTGCTGTTGCACAAAAGCAGCATATCCCTTCATGGCATTTCCACAGACGGGGCAGTTACAACAAACATATGACACCTGCACATATACCTATATCCTTTTACAAAGCAGCAAGCCATATGGTGACCCTGCTACAAGGCCATAATGGGGTTGTAAACTACTAGGGAATGTATGTCCACCCTCTCCTTAGAAATATAACCTTCCAAGTGACCCACATAATGGACTATGACCAGTTTAAAAAAAAACACCTCAGTGGGGTTAAATAATGGTAAATAAACAGTGAAATATGTGCAGGGTATCCTGTCTAGTACAGGACCCACTGGTGTAGCATTTGCACTGGTTGGGGTATAAGGTAACATATCCCAAGTTTCTAGCTGTAGCAAAAGAAAAATTTTGACAGGCCTCAGGCATCCTGAATAGATGTCTTGGTACCCAGTTTCACAGGCCAGGCAGTACCATTTGGTCAAATAGTTATGAGAGATGAGGCTGGGGAAATGTACTTTTTTTCACATCTCTGAGCAAATTAATAATCATTGAGAACATAGTCCCCAAGGCTGTGCATATTACTTGTCTACCTACTGTATAGTAGGTTATATTAGCGGTCCGATAAATTTAGCGCTGTTAGCGGGACCATTAACATGCGCTAAATTTAACAGACCGCTAATATTCTAGTCATAACGATCCACTACTTCACTCAGCTAAAAGAACTACAAAGCACGTTAATTCTGTAATGCGTAATGCGTGTATTTATTTTATTAAATTTAATTATGAGATTTTATGTGATTAAAAAAACAAAAACACCACAAAAAAAAAAAAAGCCAAATGTCCGATGCAGATGCAGATGCAGTGCGCTTGTGTTACTAGTGCGGGATGTCCTATTTTCGGCTTCTGCTTCTTTCGGCTCCTGCTTCACCTTGTGGTACTGTATCTGAAAGAAGCAGAAAGCTGACTTAGCGTTTGCTCGATTCGATACCTGCCACCATCATCTGAACGCAATAAATACTGTACTCACTCAGGCAGGGGTGTCAAGTATCCCAGCCTCATGAAATCCTCGTATGATGTCTGCTCGTCTTCCTTGCAAGGAGGTGATCGCAGTCTCCATCCACCGAGTGTGGTGTTCTTTTAGGTTTAGGAGTCAGAGATCAGATGTTAAACTGTCAGTGCCTCCTGCTACCAACCTGTCCGAAACAATGCTTGCATACCAGTTGGTGAATTCTTTCTTCAATAGGTCCTTGAAAATGTTATTTACACTGACATTCAAAGGCTGTAGTGAGTCAGTGCAAGATGCAGGAATGTAGATTGGTATAATGTTTAACTCTTCCAAGTGCAGGAGCACATTTTCAGTAGTATGTGCTTGATACAGGTCTAAAACAAGTAAAGACTTCTGCTCTGTGGGCAATGACAGCTGTGCAGTGATGCGCTTGATATAAGGTACTAACACAGCATCAATGAAATCAATGGTCGTGACTTTATTGGCCCAGGGTTTGTCAGAATGAGTTATACTCCACTCATTGGGAAATGTATGCTTTGGGTGTGACACAGCAGTCTTGCTTTTATAGATGAGTTGCAGATGGAGTAAATCACCATCAAGGCAACAGGCGAGGACAACTGAAATTTGTCTCTTATCCCCTAAACCAGTCACCTGTACCTGTTTTGACCTTATAGCCTCCATCATCCATTCAGAAACAGGAATCATATTGACCCCTGTTTCATCCAAGTTTATGACCAGCTGTGGTGGGATCAGCTCTTGGGCACAAGCAGTGGCTATACGTGAAGGAAAAGCCACCTTTAGATTTTCAAAATCTATCGGCTTCTTTCGCCCTGCTTTGGTACCTTTTCTTTTGCTGTAGCCAATGCAGTTTAGAAACCCCCAGGCCCATTTGCTTCTAAGTGTTAGATGACCACCATTTTTGGTCAGTAGCTGTGGACTGTTAGCCTTCACTATTCCGATAGCTATCGCAAGAATAACCCCAGCATTTACAACTGCACCTTCTAGTCATAAACTTTTAACTATAGACTTTAACTGTTCTTCCAACTCACTTTCCAGGTGAGTTGGATGCCCTCAGGGTTTTGTAGGGAGGACAGGTGACATGGAACTAGGGTCTGGTGTTTTTCTTAGCTGTGCCAAGTAGTCTGCTTTAAAGTTCCTGATGGAACTCTCATTTATCATGCAACCTGTTGTGGCATTATAATGTCGCATAGCCACCATAACCCCGTTCTCCACGGCATATTTACCGAACTTGTACCGGATCTCCGGTTCGTAAATTTTGTAGCCAGTGCATTTTTTTTCATAGGTGGAGTTGCTGCCCCAGCTGAGGTTCTAGCTGATATCCCAATGAGTTTGTGAGCAACAAACTCAGTCACAGTGTGCTCCACTCCAGAGCACTCAGCAAGCTCCGACCCTGAGACAGTACTGGCGTCCATAGGGTATTTATGTTTAACTTGTGTGAGGACTGGGATGATTGCATCCACTTGAAGAGTGACATCCTCATGTAAGTACAGTACCTTTCAGACAGGGAAAATACTGTAGGTGCGCGGTCGGAGGAAAGAGGCATTAAGTAAAACAGTAGATTCAA
Organism: Neoceratodus forsteri; assembly: GCA_016271365.2. NCBI lineage: Eukaryota > Metazoa > Chordata > Ceratodontiformes > Ceratodontidae > Neoceratodus > Neoceratodus forsteri. Next base: position 995,368,160 of record CM057458.1, on the reverse strand, counting down.
ATCAGCCGCTGCTTAGTGTCAATGTGAGGCTAATTATAGTAGTGTACCAGACCGTAACTTCAGGTACAGCAACCGCTACATTTATCGGGCGCTAACATATAAAAAAACGTATCAGAGGTCTAAATCCGCTAAATATATCGGACGCCAATCTAACCTACTATACAGAATTTGTTTGTGTTGAGCCTTTAAAGATTGTTTGCAATTAATGCATTGATCTTAGTATGTGTATCTGTAAACAAACATGCAACATCATACATATGTTATTCCTTCTTTCTTTTTGTGCTAAGCCATCAATCTCATATGTCATAGATTTAGTAACCTTATCTGCATTTTGATGCTTAAAATAATGCATATGTTTCTTGGTGTACTCCATGTCAGCCCTATTCCATATGGCCAGACCAGATGCAAACAGGCCTGAGATGGTGCCAGTAATCCTTCCAGGTCTCAGACATGTCTGGTACAGACGGCTCCCTCTCAGAGTCTTCTTTCTTGAGTAGTTATGAGATCTGGAGCTATAGCATGATATGAAGCTAACATATCCAAATGGAAAGCATTGAATAATGAACATACATTAGTAGAAGCAGAGTAATTACTATATTCAGTCATGTTCTACTGGGAAAAAAAATTCAAAATCCTAGGAAAATGCATACTTTTTCTGAATTACAAAACATCAGCAGCGTTTGCCTGATAAGTGGCAATCACATATAAAAGTAAAGAAACAAACAATGATACATTTGTTCCCACCCAAGGCCCATATCATATCATATCCCAATGTAGAAACATAGAAACATAGATATTGATGACAGATAAGGACCACTAGGCCCATCTAGTCTGCCCATTTTCCCTGCCTCCTGTAAAAGCTGCAGACCCTACCTGATCTCTTGCTTTACCTCCTTGTTCTCATTGCTAGGGTTCTCCTATGCCTGTCCCATGCATGCCTGAATACCCCCACTGTGTTTGCCACCACCACCTCTGCTGGGAGTCTATTCCATGCATCCACAACCCTGTCTGTGAAGAAATACTTCCTCACGCTGTCCCTTAGTCTACCCCCTTCCAACCTCATGTCTTGCCCTCCCCCGTTCCTGGACATCTCCTTTTCTGAAAGATGCTACCCTCTGGTATCCTATTTATGCCTTTTAGATATTTGTAGATTTCCATTATATCTCCCCTACCTCTTCTCTCCTCCATGGTATACATATTGAGATATCCTAGTCTCTCCTCATATGACTTTTGGTGCAGGCCTTCAACCATCTTTGTTGCCCTTCTATGGACTGCCTCCACCCTGTCTATGCCCTTATGGAGATGGGACCTCCAGAACTGAACACAATATTCCAAATGAGGCCTCACCAATGATTTATACAGTGGCATCATCACCTCCTTCCTTCTGCTGGTGATACCTCTCCCTATGCACCCCAGCATTACACTGGCTCTCCCCACAGCCTTGGCATATTGTTTGGCCACCTTTAGGTCATCAGATATAATTACACCCAAATCCCTTTCCTATTTGGTGACCATCAGTTTCTCCCCCCAATATGTAATCTTCCCCTGGATTCTTGCACCTAAAATGCATGATTTTGCATTTGTTTGCATTGAATCTCAGCTGCCACACTCTGGACCATTCCTGCAGTTTATCTAGGTCCCTCCTCATGTTTGCCACCCCTTCCAGAGTATCCACCCTGTTGCAGATCTTAGTGTGACCAGCAAATAGGCACAACTTCCCCTCCAGTCACCCCACAATGTCACTTATGAAGACATTAAACAGGACTGGCCCCAGGACTGAGCCCAGTGGCACCCCACTGGTCATGCTCCTTTACTCAGATTGAGCAGCATTTCCCACACCTGTCTGTCTTCTATCACTCAACCAGTTCCTAACCAAGTTTACCACCTTGTGACCCACTCCCAGGCTGCCCAGCTTGTTCACAAGTCTTCTATGTGGAATGGTATCGAAGGCCTTACTGAAATCCAGGTAGGCAACATCCACCGATCCCCCCAATCATAGTCACCCAGTCAAAGAAATCAATTAGATTTGTTCAACATGACCTTCCCACTGTGAATCCATGCTGTCTTGGATCCTGTGCTCTGCAGGCTTCAAGATGTTCCATAATTCTTTGTTTAAGTAGTGATTCCATAATATTTCCCACTATTGAGGTGAGGTTGACTGGTCTATAATTTCCAGCCTCCTCCCTATTGCCACTTTTGTGAAGGGGGGACTACATCTGCCCTCCTCCAGTCTTCCAGAATCACTCCTGTATTGATTGACTCATTGAACAGTGCTGCCAGTGGTGGCACCAGCACCTGCCATAATTATCTAAATATTCTAGGATGTATTCCATCCAGCCCCATTACCTTGTCCACTTTCAGACTGGTGAGTTCCTTTAGGACTCTCTCTCTTCTGTAAATGGACTGCTGTCCATCTCCCTCTCATATTTGTTTATGTTGCCTAACTGTGGTCCCTCACCTTATTCTTCTGTGAATACAGAAGAAAACTATTTGTTCAGTATTGATGCTTTTCCCAGGTCCCCTTCCACACACTCCTGTTCTTCCCCTTTAAGCCTTACTATCCCACCCCTGTTTTTTTCTTTCACTAATGTACCTATAAAAAGTCTTGTCACCTTTCTTTACATCCTATGCTATGTTTTCCTCCACTTGTGCCTTTGCACTCCTGACTGCTTTCCCTGACTCCCTCTGTTTATCCAGATACACTACCCTGTCCTCTTTTAGCTGTATTTCCTTGTATTTCCTGAAAGACATCTTTTTTTGTGCCCTTACCTTCCCAGCCACTACCTTTGAGAACCATAGTGGCTTTCTCTTTCTCTTTCCCTTGTTTACTTGCCTAATGCAAAGGTTTGTCACCTCCACTATGGCTCCTTTCAGATGGGCCCACTGCTTCTCCACTCCCCCCTTTTATGCCACCCTGCCAGGGCATGCTTGAGACATATCCCCATCTTAGTAAAGCCTGTCTTCCTGAAATACAGGATCTTCGCCTTTGTATGGCTTGACTCTGCCACTGTAACAGCAAATTCATAGATTCAAACAGCATGTTTAGGCATAAACAGTATGTTATTCAATAAAGTCCTTGGGATGCCATGGAACAGTGTTCAGTGTCCTGAGACATTTGTGGCGCAGGTGGTAATGTGTTATTGGAAAATGTTACAGTTTGTTGCAAAACATGTAAAATAATTATTTTCACCACCACATTATTGTATAACACAGTATTTGAGTTGCCCTTGTATATGCAATTGTCAGCTTATAAATGCCTGTGTCTGAGCGTCGCACTGGATCAATCAGCAAGGAGGCATTGTCTGGAAAAATGTGTACTCGACTCTTATACAAATGTCCTGTACAAAGTGGTACAATGTTGACCAGATGGGTGCCTTCACCTTCTGGGTTGCATTCCCTTAAAGGAAAGTCTGTATCAATGTTTCTCTGTGATACTTTGATATGGATAAATGCACAACACTGTGAGCCAGCAGTGACAGTGTAAGTACTCTCAATATGATGTGTGTTACAGTGTGAAGGCTTGGTTCTGTATCACATGCTTAGATGCCTGCACTGGGTTGGTGCTCAAGATTAATTAAGAAAGATGCAGTGTTCTCATTCAAGTGTATGTGTTCTTCATACTGAAGTCCTATAGATAAAGAGTTATAGGCCATCCATGGATGTCTCCCCCAGAGGGCAAATCTCGTAACTTCCAGCAAGGCATTCTGTGTGGAAGATGACTACCTCATCATAGACAGGCCTTTTTGCAGTGGTAATTGTGGCACCACTTATTGGTGTATGGTCACCTGGGTATGGGCCAGTGTCAGTTTCTGAATGACAAAATGAAAATCAGAGAGGAGGGTATTAGCACCCTGCCTCATTTAATATGTTAGTGTTGACCTTTAAAACAATTATGCTTTATTCTCATACAGATGTATGTGCTTTTGGTAGTGTTGTCCAACATCTGCTGCAACTGCTTCCATCCAGTTGTGGCTGTAGCCACACATCACTTATTTTCTGAAAGACAAAACAAAGAGGAGGGCTTCGGATCCCCTCCTCAACTGGTAGGTTAGTAAACAGTAAATCACTTGTCACTGTGCTCCCAGATTGATTTGATATTTTTCCTGTATAACCAATGCAAGTCTATTGGAAGAATTTCCCTGTAGACTGCTCCAAATTTCTAAAAAATACAGGAATCCTTGTAGATCTGGGAGCCCATCACCAACTCTGCATTTCCAAAATAGGTTTTGTCTGCCCCCATATGGCCTCCCATGGGCACATCAGGCACAGAATAAATAAATTATCGTACCTGTATACAGCAGAATTTCAGTCTCTAGATTATAATTGCAATTTCTTGTATGCTTTTTAAACAGTTAAAATATAGAAATCAATGCTTGATTTATTTTTCTGGAAAGCTTACAACAGGTTATGGGGGTGTACAGAAGTTCTGTGCCTCCTCCCCACAATCTCCTTCCTTGCTTAGCAAGGAGATCGGCTTGGCATTGCCCTTTGCTACAGAGAGTATTTTTTAATTGACTTTATCCATGTAATGCCATTTACATAAAATTGACAGACTGCAAAAAAATTGCCAGAAAACAATGTACTGTAGATGAACACTGACTGCAAGCCTTCCCAAAAGTCATCCCCCTTCCCATTACACAGTGTCATTTTGACACTACTGACCATGAATGCTATAAATGCAGGGGAATTATGTTCATGATAAAATGTTAAAACCTTAGAAGGCTCAAAATAAAAAGGTTAGTTTCAAAATATAAACTGCATTCCCTTATTGAGTTAAGGATCTCATTCCTGAAAGGAAAGGGTGATTAATTATAATGTATTGCATCACAGTCACTCACGCCCTCTCTAGCAAAGGTGGACCTGAGAAACTCAGAAGGCACATTATAAATGTAACCCTGTCTTAGTCTTTTTTTTTTTTGCGGCACCTCTTACTTATCCCCCCCCCATCAGAGAAGGTGTAGTAAGGAAAACAAAAATTCTGAACCTCTTATGCAGAACAAGCAGTATGGTATCAGAAACCTAGTACTTACACAATAGGGGTATACCAAGTTGGAACACCCTTGCAACTGAGATGGCACAAATGTAACAATGAAACAAAAAGCCACAAGTAACTTCAAATGAGCAAACATTAATGGCCTAAGGAAAAATCTTCTTGTTCCTGTGTCCCCTTTCACTAGGTTTAAACCAGTGAAATTGGTGGTGGGATGGCACCCAGGGTGGGTGCAGTAGGGACATAGGGTAGGGATTAAATCACAGTAGTCCATATCACACCACACATTTGCCATGAACACCTCTTTTTACTTTGATAATGCATGCAAGTATGCTTGTGTTAACTTGATCCCTGCATATCAGGCCACATTGCCATTATGCTGTTCCTAATCCTGTAACTCCACAGTCTTCACCATTTAATAAACTCTCTCTGGATTCTGCCTTCTTAAATGCCATGTCATCCTCACCACTTTGTTCACTTACTGTATACAAACCCTCACTTCACACACACAAACCCTTTAAACATCAAGACACAATTTCGCCATCAGTTGCGTCCAGTCTAACATAATATCTTTGCTTACACAATTGTTTGAAAATACTTGTGTGGGGGGAGGGGGAAGAGCAATGCAATGCCTGGACCCTCCTCACTGTATTTTCAGAAACTGCATTTTTTTCCTTTAAACACTTCACATCTATGAGTCACTTTGCATTGACTTCCATTTAATCCAGGTATGAAGAGGTTAAATAGGCTATTGCAAAATCTGTAAAATAAACCCTTCTGTTGTTTCTTTTTTTTTTCTTTCAAGCCATCAAACCTGATTAGTGGAAAAAACTGAATCTTTTCCTCACCTGATTTAAGGAACTGGATAGTCCCAGGTACAAAGCAGAATATGGCAAACATATTTAAACCAAAATGCAACATAACTGTTATCAAAAATGGTCAATGTCATCACTAAGTTATTGTTGTTATAAACATTTAAGGAATGGTTATAAACTGCAGAGCAAAACATATCTTTAATTTCAGTGCTCTCTCACACAGAAATGTTTCTGCACTGATTGAGATGAAGTAGAAAAATAACATCTCACTACATGTTCACACCACACAGAGGTATAATAATTCTGAGCATTTGAAAGCACAGAATGACACAACATAAAATTCATTTAACCTTCATCACACAGCACTAAGAGCAAAACCATCCAGCTTTTTCTGCACCATAGTCATGGTAGTGTGTGTGTGTGTGTGTGTGTAGAGAGAGTGTATTTTCTAGTCGGTCATACCAGTAAGACGTAGGAGAAAAGACAGAATATATATAAAGAGTAGAAAGTGACTACAGTCAAAACAGAGAGAAAGTCCAAGGTTGTCAGGTATGTTTTCCATTTATACACCTAATCTTTGTAATTTAAAACTTGACATGCCATAAACATTATTTTGTTCAAATGATCTTTCATACATTTTACTTTAGTCTGAAATGCTTGGCATACCATAAACAAGTACTGTATACAAAAACTGTTCTTCTCTAGGTCTAGACATTCAAATTGTTTCTTGACCCACTCCCAGAAGTTGGGCTGATGCCTCGGTGTAGCGCAAAATCTTCCCTTCCATTGCTGGTCACAAACTTGGAGATGTAATCCTCCATTGTGATCACAAATTAATACTGTGGTTAAGCAAAAACCACAAATTTAAACTGTCATGCAGCAGAAAACTATAACATGTTATATGTCCTCATTTAGCAGTTAGGATCCCACATTTTATCCTGCCAACTTACAGTTACTGCTAAATCATAGTTAATACTGCACTTAAACTCATCCAGATATGCTATGTGTCATTCAGTTAGTAGTGTGGCTCCAATGCCTCTCTCAACTAACTTACAGAAATCCAGAATAGCTGAGTTATGATCCTTATCTGTTCCAGTGCTCTTTGTGCCCTTTCAGTAATGTCCTATTTGGGTAGTGCCAATTGTTACCAAATGATATCACTGTTGTAATCAGCAAGAAACTCTCAGTGTGCTGTTGTTACCTTAGAGTTTTGTGCGGGTAATGACATCATGAAAGAAGCAGAACCAGTGTATTGCAAAACAGGTTTGATAGCAACATAATGAGAAGCTGTGAAACAGAGTGTGCAACTCAGTGGCCAAATCCGGTACCCATGTATTGAAAGTGCTGGCAGGGAGTCGGGGAAACAGTAGACCCAGGTAGGTGAGTAATAGGATGCAGGGAGGGGAGCAGAGGAAGCTACAAAGGGTTAGCAGCAAAAAAATTTATGAGAGGGGTGACAGAAATGGGACAGGGAAGAGTAGATCTTAGTAAGCTTCTGACAGCAAGAAGGGATGGCGATAGGTGGAAGGAAGAGGGAAGCTGGTTCCAGAAAGAGGGGAGGCAGTAGAAGAAGGCAGCATGTCCAGCACATGAGTGAGGGTGAGGAATGGCAAAGGTTCTAGACTATCTGGTGTATAAAGAGTAACAGGAGGAGTGGATGGGAGGGAGAAGTGAGGAAACATAAGATGGGAGTGTGCAAACCAGTATTTGGCAATGAAGGAGCTGCAGTGGGACAGGCAATGTTGAGGAAGAGAGTGGATGGACAAGGATGAATAAAGCAAGCAATGGTGAGTGCAGGGTGGGGATCCAGTGGCAGTGAGATAGAAGGCATTGCAGAGGGTGTCCTGTCTAGCTGTAGAAGAGGTGGGAGTGATACCATAGACCATGATTGACAACCAAGATTGATTCTTGGTTGAATCCACTATCCATAAAGGCAGGAAGGATTCATAGCCAGTGGCAATGGTGAAAATGTTGTCAAGGCTATTAGTGATGAGTGCTTTATTAGGGTGCCCAGCTTGCTTTACACCCTGTCTAAACCTGTTTGTGCTAGAGTCCTTGCCATAAAGTGACATTAAAGAAGTGCTCACCCTCTGCTGTCATATTTGTGGCCATTTTGCTCTGTCCAGAAAGGCAAGTTATTAATTACCTGCACTGCAATTAAAAACTGGCCTGCCTCAGCACCAATCAGAGCAAGAGATTGTCACAAGGTGGAATTCAACCCTGTATATGCTGGAGTGTATGCACAAACAATATAAGGCCCTTTCAAAGTATATGCTGCTTCGTACAAGTTGTGACAGTTCTGGAGCTCCTACATCCCTGACAACAGAACAGTGGAGGCTTACAGATGGGTTGATTTTGATCTTGAGGTCTTTTGATCATGCCCCACAGGCACTGGGTGGGGACATGGCTTATATTATCCAGGCCATCCCACTGCTCCAAGTGCTGAAGCAGACCATCTGTAATGTGCAGCACCAGTTTGAGCAACATTTGAGATTAAGTTGGGCATTGTCTGAACACATGCTTTAAGTACTGGATCATAGCAGACACAAGAATTACATTCTGGCATCTGTAGATTTTAGTACTTCAACAATGCTGGATCCATGGTACAAATGGGGGGGGGGGCACAGCCATACTTGAAGGTGGTAGTAAAAAAGCTGAACATCTGCAAAGGTTGCTGATCAGTCATGTACACTGTTTGAAAATGCTAAAAAAACAGCATACTGAGATAAGATGCAGTGTGCCACCCTCAACAACAGTCATAAAGGGAAGTGAGAGATGTGGAGATGCAGTTTTATTTATTTATTTATTTTTTGTTGGCCGGGTAAGTGCACTAGACAAATTCTGCCTGTCTTCAGGCATGACCTGGGGAAGGGGGGATACAGATGAATGCCAACTGACCTTGAACCAAATTAAGCTATTGGTGGTATTTTTAGTGAATGGGGGGAAATTTGGCCAAGACACTGGGGAAATTCCCCTACTGAATTGCTGTCAGTAGGGGTAGTTGCTGTTCCTTTGGAATGCTGCCAAGATGGCTGACCAGGTGGAGGAGATGTAGGTAAGAGGAAAGACCTCTTCTCAAGTTATGGAAATAATGGATGATATACTGATGGATTTACCAAGAAATACAGAAATTGAGGAACAGCTACCAACCTCTGATTCAGAAGATATGGACCCAAGTGAGCCTGTCTCTTTAACAGACCAAACCGATGATATTTCACCAAACAGCACTTCTGAGAAGCCTATTGTGTGAGGTGAGTTGGATATGTTCGTTTTAGAGTCACAGAAACTAGAGTGACAACTGGACCTTGAAGAAAGAAGTTTTCTCCTTAATAAAATGCAGCTAAAAAAACAGCTACGGGACTTACAAACTGACAGGTTGTCATGGCCTGTCAGAGAGGAACAGCTGAGCACTGCTGATGTGGCGCCGATGCTAAACTGGGCGGCTGAGGTTGAGAACCTGGAAAGAAGTAATGCTGAGGCAACCGCTTCACACAATAATTGTGTAGGTTTCACAATGGGGACTCCAGAACAAGAAGCAGCACCAGAATGTTCGGTAGATTCAGCATTAAAGGCAGCAAGATGGGAACGGGACACAGTTTCAGGTGCTTGGAAGTCATATTCATCCCTGATACAAATGCCGTGTGCGGCAGTGACTTCAGCAGGTACTGGACAAATAGATCTTGAAATTTAAGTCCCCCCTGAGCTAGCTCTGACTCGGAACCCCCAACTTACTATTTTTTCTGAAAGGCCTGTGCATGATTCTTACCTGGGGGACTCTGCACTCCTGTTTCTGCAACCCCTCAATTACCTCTAAACCAAACAAATAAAACAAATCCTAGACTGTATGCCTCTCTTTGCAAAACACCAATACTGCTTGCCAAAAGGCATAATGCTGTTTGGCTATCCTATACAGGTGGGATGCCAGAACCACCAGACAGAATATTTGTGGCAAGATCACTGCTTAAAGATTCAATGTAATTTTTTGCTCATGAAATTTATGCATTGATTCATGTATCAGGCAAAACAACTTTTGACATCAGCTTTAAAACTTTGAAAGCACTGGACAGATTTTGGATTAAATACAGCTCCCTAAAGAAAATTCCCCTATGGTCTCCCTTTCTATCGATACCTCTGGCAAAGCAAGCACAAAAAGTGATAACTGTCTTGTTTAGGAATGAGGGAGTAAGTATGCATGATCTGGTATATTGGTTAAAACAAAGGTGCACCACCATTATTGAAGACTCTTAGGCTATCATGGACTCTGAGAACATTTGGACTGGGGGATGGAAGGTGACGGTTATGCTAAAAACAACTGACACTGGTATTTGTCATCTACCAAATTATTTTTTCTAGGTTGGGATACAGAAGTGATGTTCTATCCAGGACAGCCAAAAATGTGATACAAATGTGGATCCACATCTCATCTTAGCAGTATATGTGATTAAATTAGATGTACTGTTTGTGGGGAACTGGGGCATTATGGGTCTCAATGCATAAGTGAATGTAAATGCAATCTATGCGAGGAAATAGGTCACACTTTTCAAAACAGCCAATGGACAGCACACAACACCTTGGACCAGGTAGGCGGAGAGGAACAGAGACTTCTTATCACCCTCACCCAAAAAAATAAACTGGGCAAAGCAAAGCAGCAGGGACATCCAGGACCTAGTTCCCCCCCCCCCCCAATCTTCCCAAGGCCCTGCTTCTAGTGATTCACACAGTGCTGTCATAGTTTTTGAGCTCTTACCCTCTTCTGAGGGAACCTTACCTAGATCAGACCCACAGCCCTCTTTAATGGAGGCTATAAGTATTTCATCAGTAGTTACACCCTCAGAGACAACTACCTCCCCCCAGACAAGACTGCTATGCCTCCACCTCCAACGCCTGGGCCAGAACATGAGAGGCCCTTCCTTAAACAAAAAGCAAAGGGAGGCACATGCCACGCTATTCAGAAGGAGGATCCTATTGCACCGGCAAATAAATTTGATATTTTGCAAGATATATCAGAACATTCAGCACAGCCTCTTGGCCCACAGAAGCAAAAAGCCAAATGAAAACAAAACATAAAGAATGTAATACAAGAAAAGGGAAGTATATATGAAGCTACATAAACTAAATGTCTGCACAGCAGGGCATGGAAGGGGGGTGGCCAGGGCAGGGAACCACCGTGTGCATCTGGGAGGTGCATGGGGCACAGTGACAGTGGTCACTGGTCTAACCCTCTCTCTCCCCTCACACAGTTGACAGTGGCTACCCACTCAGGACCTGGCTGCTCACCTCCTACCGGCACCTGTCGTCCTCAGCTGAAGAGCAGTACAATGAGGCACACGCCAGCATGCGGAACATCATTGAGCGTGTGACCAGTATAAAACAAAGTGTGAAACGAAATGCAGTTTTTTCACTTCTGACAAGTTTACAGTTGGGCATTCTCTTTTTACAAGATCTTAGGTTGCATTCTGTAAAGGAAACACAGATGACCTCCAGAGCCTGGACCTTTGGGCCCTCTTTTTGGTCCATAGGACAAGAACCCTGCTCTGGAGTTGGGATGCTATTTAGAACTCCTGATATTTCAGGTTTAAAAGTAATTGACCTAGTACCTGGCAGGGTCTTAATTATAGATGTTTGTATTTCCTGTGTAGCTTATAGACTGAGTGGGCCAAGTGGTCCTTATCTGCCATCAAAGTCTATGTTTCTATGTCTATGTAACCTATATGCCCCTCAATCTCAGTCTGCTAGAACTGAGATTATTAAACAGATACAACCTTTTTAATATAAAACGCATCAAGTGATATTTGCAGGAGATTTCAACTGGTCTCTGTCTTTGCATGATAGAAGTTCTAGTGCAAAAACCATTAAGATCTACTGTGATTCCAACACTTTACAGTGTATAGTTACAAAAGCCAGACTTAGGGATGCATATTTTTTTATAACAAAAAACACACTTCTACATTTTATAAAGGACATCTAGCTACCAGGATAGATTTTATTTTTACTTCTGTAAGTCTGTCTACAGTTTCAGCTACTGTAAATTCTGTTGAATTTACAGATCATGGATTATTATATATTCAAATAGGAAAGGAATCTTCCTTCCTGAGAGGTCATGGAATATGGAGATTTAATGTGTCCTTGTTGACTGATCAATTTATTTCTCTAGCACTTCAGGACTTAATACAAGCCAATAAATCTGTATACTTTTTCTTTGCTGACCCCACTATGTGGTGGGTAGATATGAAAGAGGAATTACAAAAATTATTGAAGCATTTAAGTAAATTTCAGAGTAATAAACAATACCTAACATATCTTAAAAACAGGAAACTGTTCCAACAATTGCTGTCCCTATCTTATGAAACTGGACAAAACCTGTCACAGCAAATTAGTAATATTATGAAAGAATTAATGTCTTTTCACACCCTTAAGTCTAAATCTTTAATTTACCAGCATAAATTTGGGATACGGGGATCAAAAGAAATAGTATGTCCCTTTAATAATTGTTCATGCACAAATCTTGAAAAAAGATATGACTAGTCTAAAGGATACAAACAACCAGACTTTTACTACCAAAAATGATACTATGAGAATTGTTACAGAGTATACAAAAAATGTATATCCTCCTTTACAATCAGAAAATGGCTATTCAGAGGATTTCTTAAATAGATTCCAGTCTCCCATAGTCAGTGAAGATATCCTAACATTAATAACACAATCAATCCATCAAGAGGAAGTGCAGGAAGCAATTATATCCTTGGCAAATGAAAAATCTCCTGGCACTGATGGTCTCCCTAATAATAACTATAAAATATTAAGTAGAGATTTATCCCCTAGAATTAACCTTGACATATAACAGTATGTTATTAAACAATAATATACCATTAAATATGACTCAAGGTATTTTAATTTATTTATACAAAAAAAAGGTAATAAGACACAATTACAGAATTGGAGACCCATTAGTCTCCTAAATGTGGATTTTAAGATACTAACTAAAGTCTTGGCTAAAAGATTATTACTAATAGCAAAAGAAGTGATTTCCTCAGCACAAGCCTGTTCAATTCCAAGAAGAAGTATATCAGATCTTTTAATTTTGTGAAGGGAATTGATAGAAAGAGGGGAAAATGAGGCATTAGATGGATTTCTGGTATCACTTGACCAGAAGAAAGCATTTGATTTAGTAAACCATGAATTTTTATGGAAAATACTGTCCTATTATAAAGTACCAGATATGTTTGTAAACTGGGTTAGAAGCATTTATCATACTGCTACAGTTACACTACTTATACTGTACTTGGGTGGTGAGGACCTATGATGCAACTCCAAAGAGGGGTGAGACAGGGCTTCCCCCTCAGCCCCATTCTATATATACTGTTCTCAGCATGTAAACAAGTGTTCTAAGTTGTTCTAAGTTGCTAATCATTCTCCTTTCACATTTACTCTTGAAACCCCTTCCTCTCTTTCCCCTCACCCCTCTATGGCTTCTCCTCTATCCTCCTCACCCCTGTTATATCTCTTGAGCTCCCTTGCTCACTTTAAAATATTTTGTCCCATACCTTCTCACCTCTGATGAGGCCCCTGGGCTGATGCCATCCCTTACCTTGTTGATTATTAGATATTAGGCTGAGTTTGTTCTCATTTTCCTGTAAAGGATCATTTCATAAGACCCCACACCCTCTAATATGACCATTTGAATTCTAGGTTTTAATCAAATATGCACCTTGGCATACATTGTACAATGCCACATGTATTAGAACTTCTCTAATTATATACTCTTGTAATGTCTTGTATAATTCCTTGTTTTGTTTGTTCTCTGTCTCAAACTTTTCTAATATGTATCGTTCGTCTGGCGTGGAACCTATGAAATGAGCCTGTACGCAAAGGTGTTATCCGAAATTTCAATAAATAAAATAAATAAAAATATATTTTTATTGACCCATTATTATGAAAAATTAATACTGCCCAACAAATCCTGCATTTACAAATGGTAGAACAAGTTTCCTTACATAAGGTATTAGCCTGTACAGATGATATGAATAAATAGAATAATAGATAGAGGACTATGTATTATAAGGCAGTAAGACTATCGAGAGGTTTTGGGGATTCAGAACCTCGAGAGCGAAGCTCGAGAAGGTTCCTAAAGTTCCAAAACCTCGGATGATCTGTTTGCTTATATAATATAATCTTTATTTGTTATTTTTGTAATATATGGACCCCATTAGGAGATTTCTTTTTCTGATGTGCTTTTGTTAAACGGCTGGCCCATCAACAGCACTCAGCACACGCTGTCTCTGAACTGCCCACAGCACTAACGAGTGTCCCATCGCTCGTTTCAAAAAAAATTTGGTTTCCCTTAATTTAGTAGGCAGTCCTACCTTTCAGCTTTTTTGTCGTTCGGGAAATGCAGGATGAGTGACATAGTCATTATTTGTTCAAAAAAATGAAAGTACAAATTGAACAGATTCCTCTCGCTAAGCGAGAGGAAAAAGACGCCATGTTTTTCATGCTGTTATGCCTGCCTACTAAAGAAAAGCCGCCAATGGAGATGCACGCCGTCAGTACGGTTGTGCAGGAAGGGACGTGTGACCATGGCAACTGGGTTTGTTGGCAGGAAGATCTGGACATGCGCTCTGTGATTGTAGTGATAATACTATCGTTGAGAGCTGAAACTGTAGTATTATCAGCTCTGAACAATAGTATTATCAGTTTGGAACGATGGTATTATCACTTTCAGTACTGTGCTATTACAAGAAAATTTTTGTATGGGATGAGATGGTATTATTAGACCATCTCCATATATTACATATTAGTAAGAGATGAAAAATTAGTTAGAGAAGTAATAAACTTATGTGAAAGCTTTGGGAGAATATCAGGGGCAACACTGAACCTTCAAAAATGCACAGGTCAAAGGTTGGACTACATTTTGTAGTTTAAATATAAGTGGAATTAGTATTAAAACTGATGCAGTCATAATCTTAGGGGTTCATTTTAGTCCTGGTGCAATGGATGAAGTAAATTGGGATACTAAAATTAATATAGGAAAGCAAATGGTGTCACAATGGAATAAGCGGCGGTTAGGTAAAAAAGAAAGGGTTTATCTGATTAAAACATATTTAATACCAACTTTTTTGTACATCAGTTCCATTTTTCTCCCTCCAAAAAAATATGAAACTACACTGTTAAGTCTCTTTTTTCAAGCTTTCTGGGGGAGCTGTTTAAACTCTATAAAAAGGAACGTATTGTATCTACCAATAAAACAGGGAGGAGTAAATATGACAAACCCATATTGTTTTTCAATAGTATATTTATTACAAAAAACAGTACTGTTGCTGATTAACAGACATTTAAGATGGGAGCCCCTGCTTTACACAGGCTGTCATATCTGGTTAAGACAATGGGAAATAAATAAACTCACTGTGCTAAGGAAATCAGCAATGACACCTAATTATTTAAGGGAAACATTTTTGTGCTTAAAGCAATGGAAATTATCAGGCCAAGTTGTAATGACCTTACAAAGAAAACAACTGTATTCTCATTTCTTTGCCACTAAATATCCAGTAGATACAGGCCTGGATTTTCAAAGCAGTTGCGCATGCGCAACTGCGGAGATGAGCCAAAGAGCGATATTCAGTGGGAGCAACTGTGCAGCGCAAGTTGCAGTGCACCAATGCGCAATAGAAATGTATGCATGCACAAGGGCAGGGGCCTACCCATGAATATGCGGCACAGTGCGAAATTCAACCGCCGAGCAATGGCGCAAGCGAGGAGCAACTACCAGTTGCGCAGAGCAGTCTTGAGCCTATAAAAACAGGGAGCAAATAGGAGGAGAGCACTTGTGCCAAAGGGGAGCAGGACAGTGGGAGACAGACAGGCTATCAGAGAGAGGAAGAGGGAGAAAGGGAGAGGAAGAAAAGGACAAGGAGAGAGAGAGAGAGAGAGAGAGAGACAGAGTGTGAGAGTGCCACACGATGAGGCCCACTGAGGGAGGGGGAGAGAGTGGGTGCCCAACAGAGCCACAGGCCCAGGGGGAGCAACACAGGCACCTATGGGGCAGGCGACAGAGCCAGCAGGCAGAACCTAGCCAGGGGCAGGGTACATGGGGACCCTGTCGAGCGACAGGCACTGACCCACAGAGCCGGGGGTGGGCAAGTGGAGCCGGATGCCCAGGGGGTGACAGGACAACAGGGGCAATGGCCAGTGCAGCATTCCAGATGGAAGCTATAATGAGGGGTGTGAGGAGGCAGGAGGCAGAGCAATGTGGCCGTGGAAGGGCCCATCGGCGGTACGCCCGGAACAGGTGGTACCGGCCCTGCATCAGCTTTGAGAGCCACGCTGACACAGAAATTGTGGGCCAGTATCACCTGAACCAGCCAATCCTGAGGCAGCTCTGTGAGCTGTGCAATGAGGAGATGCAGGCATCCATAAGACGGAGCCATGCCCTGACAGTGGAGACAAAGGTAACAGCTGTCATGTGCCTGCTCACCACGGGCACCTTCCAGAGACCAACAGGGGACACCACAGGCAGAACCCAGTAGGCCACGTCATGGCTTCTTACACAATTCCCTAATGCCCTGCTGTCACATGCTGCTGAACACATCCACTTCCTCAGCACACAGGAGGAGCATACAGTAACCATGCAGGAGTTCCATGGGGTAGCAAATATGCCTGGCATGCTAGGGGCCATCGACTGCACCCATGTGTGCATCTGCATGCCACCTGGGGTGAAGGGGATAGCCTACATCAACATAAAGGGCTGCCACAGCATCAACTGCCAGGTGGTGTGTGATGCCAGAGGATGCATAACCAATGTCTGTGCCACACACCCTTGGGGAGCACATGACGTCTTCATCTGGCACAGCTCGGCACTGTGTCACAGGTTCGAGAGTGGGGTCATCCCCACAGGACATTTAGTGGGTGAGTATGACAAGATCACAGGCAGCTGGGCACAGCGGGGCATGGAAGGGGGTGGCCAGGGCAAGGAAACCTCCTTGTGTGTCTGGGAGGCACATGTGGCACAGTGACAGGGGTCACTGGTCTAACCTTCTCTCTCTCTCTTTTCCCTCACACAGGTGACAGTGGCTACCCACTCAGGCCCTGGCTGCTCATCCCCTACCGGGGCCTGTTGTCCTCAGCAGAAGAGCAGTACAGTGAGGCACACGCCAGCATGTGGAACATCATTGAGCATGTGGTTGGGATGCTGAAGGCATTGTTCCATTGCCTGGACAGGTCTGGTGGTGTCCTACAATACAGTCCCTCGAAGGCCTGTGGCCCATTCCTGGCCTGATGCATGCTGCACAACATGGCCATTGACCATGGGATAGCTGTCAAAGTCAATGAGGGGAACAGCAGTGGGGATGATGTGGGCATTGGGCTGGAAGGTGGTGGGCTGCTCCCCCCCAGATGGAGGGATCCCCGGCTCATGCGGCTGGCACACCACCAGTGAGACACAATTGTACAGGAGCACTATGGTGCACGCATGTAGGTGAATAAACACCCATGCACAGAACTGACACAGTGGCAGGGCATACAGCCATGTGTGGGCATGGCCAAGGCCGTGCACACACAGGCACAAGGCAGTGGTGGTGCAGTGCCACACAGCCACACGCAACACCACACCATACAGCACTGCACAGCATCACACCCACACAGTGGCAGTCACAGGCACGTGGCTGGGTGCAAGTGCATGGCATGGATCAGACACAGGGCACTGGTACACATGCTCAACCAGTGTTGAGCAGGCATCATCACGCACACATCACACAGGCCAGAGGCCAGGCAGGTGCGCACACAGGCAATGTGAGGTGCACCACACGACTGCCACGATTGTACCTTACACACACACACAACGCCCATGTGCACACAGGGCAGTGGCAGCAGACAGGGAAGTGTGCCACCATGGACACAGGGACAGCCGCGTTGCAGCCACCCAGCAGACACAGGTTATGCGATGGCCATAAGAGGTATCTGTGACCGCCCCCGAGGGGTGGGACTGTGGGACCATGACCGGGTCCTCGCAGGGGTCTGCAGGCTCCCAAACAGGCCCGCACCAGATGTGCCTGGGATGCCCATAGCGGAGACCGGCATCGACACTGTTGGGGTCGCCTGACGACGGGGCCATGGGGTGGACAATGCACTCCATGGTGTCTGTGGTGGTCAGCCATGCCCTGTGGCAGCCAGTGGGGCAAGGCCAACTGAGATTGCATTGGCAATGTGGTCCAGGGCTGTGGCTGTGTCCTCCCACAGGTGTTGATTGGCCTCCAGGACCTGCTCAGTGCCCCTCTCGTGCTGCTCGGCTGCCTGGTGCACCTCTGCATGGAGTGCCCCCACCCCAGCCATGAACAGCACCTGTTGCTCCTCGGATGCCCACAGCAATTGGGTGTGCACGGCCAAGGGTTCGGCACCCTGGGGTGAATGGGCAAGGCGCCTACCCACCGGTGTCATACGACTGTGCTGCATGGCCCACGCTCAGGTGGGTGCTGCACAGCGTGGTCCTCATGGGGTGGGCAATGACAGGCACCCCGGTGGCGGACATGGTGCCCATCCCCCCAAGGTCTCCAGCCATCTGCTGCTGCGACACCTCTGGCCCCTGTGCACTGGCCACCACCATCTTCTCCTGCGGTATGAACTGTGGCACAGCAGCCTGGCTCCCACCTCCTGTGGCTGACTTGGTGGCCCAAATGGCCGCCACCTTCTCTTTTATCTGGCACTTGTCAGTGCCCACCTTTTTCTTGCACTCCTGTGCAGACCACTGGTGGCTGCCCTGCTGGTTCACAGTCTCCATCACCTCCTCCCAGGCAGCAGCCCTGGCTGGGGGTGTGCCTGTGGTGCCACTCAGCAAAGGCTCCCTGTCAAGGTACGCATTGAACAGGGCATCTGCCTCTGCTCTCGTAAAGTTGGGCCTGTGCTTCTGGGCAGGCTCATGCTCCTCACCCTCCTCATGCTCGGACATGATGCTACCTGTGGATGTGGACATGTGGTTAGTGGTGGCAGCGCAAGACCCCAGCCATCCAGTGCCAGGTGCTGGTCATCCCCTCGGCAGGTGCAACTTACCTCTAATGGTTGCTATACCAGTCCATGGCCTGTGATGTTGTGCAGCGCCTTTATAGCACATCACATACAAATGAGCCGGTGCGCAACTGTAATGACATGCAAATGTCCTCATTGCACCGTGGATAGGCTGATGAGCTAATCTGCATATAACGGCTGAATATCGTGCTGTTGCGCATTATGCAATGGACTTGCTCCAGCGCATGTTGTCATGCAATGCAGTGACATGCACAGTGGGCACTCACTAATGCACATGTGCAATGGCATATGCTAATGCCTATCGTGCAGCATGCACTAGGTATGCTATAGGAGCCATCGTGCCCTATGCACGATGGACCCTATGGTGCTCAGGCACTATAGGGCCTATGGTGCTCGGGTGCTATAGGGCCCATGGCACTTGGGTGCTATAGGGCCTATGGTGCTTGGGCACTATAGGGCCAATGGCATGGAGCACTATAGGGCCTATGGTGCTCAGGCACTATAGGGCCTGTGGGGCATGGTGCCTTTATGGCCCTATTGTGCAACATGCATCCTGGGCTCAATAGCACTCGCGCACACATTGCTCGTGCTGACCTCTGACCCCCACCCTGCCCTATGCCCCCTAGGGACTTCTACCCCACATGCCGGTGTGGCCACACCTATGCCACACATCCCCAGAGATGCGCGATTGCTGCAGACAGCTCATCTCTGTGCGAGGCGCGCATTCGTGCATGTTGTGCAGGTGCGCTACTGGGTGCCATGTTGGCCTGCTACATTGCTGCAGAACCATGCCGTGTTGCGCAGTGCCCCATGCCCGTAATTGGAGCCAGGTCAAGCTGGTGAACCTGGTGTCCCAGGTGAAGCCCCATGCTGATGGTCTGTTTGGCCAGCAGCCCCTCGACAGACCCAGGACCGAGGTGTGGCAGGACATTGCCGATGGGCTTGTCCAGGCCACAGGTGTGCTGCATATCAGGGAGCAGGGTCGCCACCAGCATAAGGACCTGGTACGGAGGAACCAGAGAGGCTGAGGGCACTTCAGGTGGGGCTGTGCCATGGCCAGGTAAGTGGGCTCCACCTGTGTCTGTCCATGTCCACTGTTCCAAGGGGCTGGCAGGGCTGCATGCCATGCTGAGAGGGAGCCTGTCATTGCATGCCCTGTGGCATGGCATTGCCAGTCACTGGGTGTGCTGCGCCACTGCCCTGTGGCCTTGCTGGGCCAGTGTGCACTCTGTGCTTGGGTGGTGGGGGCAGTGGGCCCATGTTGTGGCTGTGGTCTGATGTATGCCTGTCTGTGTTCCCGTCCTAGGACCTGAAGACCAGTGGAGAGCCAGGGTGGCTGGGGCACCTGGCAGTCCACAGCAGGCTGCTGCAGGACCATCGGCTGCTGGAGAAGGCCTGTCCGGGTGTGCAGTACCAGGACCTGCATGCAGAGCACCACAGGAAGCAGGTAGGCACTGTGCACTCCCACACTGTTGTGCAGGGTGGGCAGTAGGGGGGTACGGCCTTGGTCCCCTATGCCTTGTGCCATGGCAGTTGTGTTTGGCACATGTTGCAGTGTGCGTGGCACTGCAGGGCGGCCATTGCATGTGTGTGGCAGCTGTTGTTGGGCCAGGTGTGTGTACGGCTACCACTTGTGCCACTGCAGTTCCACTGCAGCACCATGCCTAATGCCTGCCGCTGTGCTGTTGGGTGGCCTTGGCAGTGGAGTCCAGCACTGTGTGCTGACATGGCTTACTGGGTTGGTGGCAGGCGTAGACCCACCCACTGTGGGTGGCCAGGGTGCCACTCCAAGGGGGTGTGTTTGCACTGTCCACTGTGCACGGGTTGGGGCTAGGGTGCTTTGGACATGCACTGATCACATGTCCCTTCCTCTGCCATAGGTGTCCAGAGGGGTTCCAGGCTCCCATTATACTGTTGCCAGCTGCAGGGAGAAGTGACAGGTGCTGGCAGGTCATTGCCGGCCATGATGTTCCCCAGACCCCTTCTCACCTCTGTCCTCCCTTCCCATACCTTCCTCCTTCTACCTGTATAGGCCCTTTCCCCTGACCCCTTCCCACCTACTCCTACCTTCCCCTTTGTTTACTGTATTCTGTTTGGCTGTGTTGCCTTCTTATTATTACATCTGTTACCTGTTTACCCTTCTGTGTCCATGTCTGCTTTGCAACTGGCGAGCGGGTCATGCTGCAGTCATGTGGTGGGTGACTGTGTGGTGCACCTGTGTCATTGGGTGGTCCATGCATGGTGTTGGCATGCCCCTCAGTCAGTGGCTGTGCCTTGGAATGGCACTTGGCTGGCAGTTTGGGCTGTGTGGCGTGCGTGTGTGTGGTGGATGCCATGTGTCAAAGTGTGGCCTGTTGCTGGCCGGGTGGCCGCATGCCCTCCTGTGTGTGGTGGACTAGGGTGCCCACCTCTGGACATCAGTACCGCCTGTGACCTGCATGCTCCACCGGGGGGCCACCGGCTGCATGTCTGCACCCCGTGTGCAGTGGTACCCTGTGTGCTGGCTGTGTCCTTGCCAATGTTCCTAGCCTGGTGTCCCGGCCTTCCTGCACTGCCCCCGCTTCCCCCTTGCCTGTTCCAGCTGTGCCTTGGTGCATCTTCCTCTGCCCCATGCGCATCCCTGGTTACGCTATGGTACATTTCTGGTTGCTCCCTGGTGTACCTCTCACTGTGCCATGGCGTAGTGCCTTGCGATATTCAGCCGTGTTGTGCTGGCACATGTTGCAATGTGCAACCATTGAATATCGCAGTCACTGCACCACTGCACAGCTGACTTGTGCTGCGCCAGGGTTGCACAAGCTTTTGGCGCATTGCTGAATATCCCACCCACAGTGTTTTATAAATATCCATCACAACATTTGCAATCTCTAAAAAAGCTTCTAAGTAACAGTAGAATTCCAACACATATGTGGGATCTACATTGGTTGCCCTGCCATGAATGGATAAATGTTAAATCAAATTAAAAACATAAACAGCAACAAGAAAGGCTTTGTAATAGAAGACAATGTATTCAAAAAGAAGAAACTATGGATCATCAATTTTTTCACTGTTCTTTTATTTCTGGATTTTGGAGTTATGTAGCACAAGAATGGCATGAACCTGTTTTCCATACAATGCCATATGAAAACCTTATCTATGGGGTTTTTAATAGAAATTGGAGGAAATGGAATATCAGCACACCGTGGGTCATCATAACTGTTTTTAAATGGCATACCTGGATAAACTGATGTTTCTTTACCCTCCAGCAAAAAGAAGGAAACTATATAGAACTATTAAATAAAGTAGAACAGGACCTCAAAATGTTACATAAAGTTGAGAAGACTGGATTCTCAATGGAAGAATTATTAGAATTTTGGAAAAGCCTGCCCTGGATAACGGACAATGATATATCTATAACCTGAGATTACTATAAGGGGATGTATGAATTAATTTTTTTTTCTCTGTTTGGGTACAATTCTGCTGACGTTTTCTTTATCCCCTTTCTGATTTTGTGATATTGTTCTTTTGAAATCTGTTCAATAAAATTTTCCCCTACTCTTTTCGAGAAGTACCATGGGATCTTTAACATCCACCTGAACTATCACCGGAATAGGCAGATGGGACCTCGGTTTAAGGGCTCATCTGAAAGATGGCACCTCAGGAGTACAGCACCCCCTCATGCAGCACTACAGTGTCAGTATTGGGATTTAACCTTAGTACCTGGTGTGGGGATAGAACCCATCGCCTTCTGATCTCCCAGCCTCAGAGGTGACTGTTCTACCTGCTGAGCCACTGACATCTAACAGTAAGACTACCAGAAAAACACCTGCAAAATCAGATCTTTTATAGGCAATACTTTCAGAGCTTGACATTGCAGATTGTGAGGTGGAGATTACGGACAGTTCTTGCACATATTTTTTTTTTGTCAACTATATTTGCTCACCTGTCACTTGGGGCATCTTTCAGGCTGTACTCACTCGATCTGCAGCCCCTAACCACCTGCCTGAATCACTTCCCCCACAGTAACGTTGGTATCAGGATCCCCATCTCCTCCAGACCCCTTGGAGAGGCCGAGGATCCCCTGGGGTAGAGTTGGAGTTGAGTTCTTGCACAGATTGACATAGCAAATTGTGAGGAGGAGATTATGGGAAGTTCTTGTACAGATTGATATAGCAGATTGCGAGGAGGAGATTATGGGCAGTTCTTGTACAGGTTGGTGATGCAGATTGCGAGGAGGAGATTATGGGAAGTTCTTGTACAGGTTGGTGATGCATATTGAGAGGAGGAGATTATGGGCAGTTCTTGTATAGATTGTCTTAGCAGATTGTGAGGAGGAGATTATGGGCAGTTCTTGTACAGATTGACATAGCAGATTGTGAGGAGGAGATTATGGGCAGTTCTTGTACAGATTGACATAGCAGATTGTGAGGAGGAGAATATGGGCAGTTCTTGTACAGGTTGGTGATGCAGATTGTGAGGAGGAAATTATGGGAAGTTCTTCTACAGGTTGACATAGCAGATTGTGAGGAGGAGATTATGGGCAGTTCTTGTACAGATTGACATAGCAGATTGTGAGGAGGAGAATATGGGCAGTTCTTGTACAGGTTGGTGATGCAGGTTGTGAGGAGAAAATTATGGGAAGTTCTTCTACAGGTTGACATAGCAGATTGTGAGGAGGAGATTATGGGCAGTTCTTGCACAGGCTGGCGATGCAGATTGTGAGGAGGAGATCATGGGAAGTTCTTGTACAGGTTGGTGATGCAGATTGTGAGGAGGAGAAGATGGATGAACAATTGGAGGATGCTGGACTAAAGGCAACAGTCAGATCTGTTGATGCTTATACTGTATGGCAGACCCCAAACACCTTGGAACTGATGATGAACCCCTGCTGTATTGGAACAACAAAGTTAAGGAGTAGCCTGCACTGGCAGATGTGGCTTTTAAATATTTAAGCTGCCCTCCATCTAGTGCACGTTCTGAATGTGGGTTCAGTGCAGCAGGTGCAATCATCACAGACTGATATACAAACTTGTCCCCAAAAATGTCACTATGTTGATATTCAGTAAATTGAATGATGCACATATACCTCCAAATAGTAGTGCATCACTGTTTGCACCACTGACACACCAGGATGAAGCAGGAGAAGGACAGTCTCTAATCACAGAGGTAGATGTGGACTTAATGGATGCAGAATTCCAATTTTGTGAAAATTCAGATATTGAGGATGTTACACAAGGAGATACCTGCACAAGGCAGGGGTGCTCTTTATAAAACCAGCAACCACAATACATGAAAATCCAGCACTCACCCAACCAACGTGAAAAACGTAGCTCTACAGGATATTTAAGGTGCCAAAAGTTTATTCTGGTACTACAGTACCTTGATGCCTTGATGTATTTTGGACCAAAGTGCCCTTTCTCAAAAGATATATAGCCAGTGCAGAGGCTGACCACCTTTTATACTGTCACTATGACATCATGCAACATTGCCAAAGTGGTATCACATGCACAAAGCTGACAAATGGTATCACAGCAAACAAGGTAAGAACATTCTACATATGAATCATTTAAATACAATTAAATACATATAAATAATGTTAAATATTTAACAATAATAAATTCTAAAAAAAAAACATTTTAGGAAGTCCGGACTCTCTTAGTAATTTTGAATATTCTTTAAGATTGCCACTTCAGGAAGAAGACGAAGGTTCAAATCCTGTTGCTAACCTAAACTCTAAAACAGAAACACAAATTGTCAGTACAGTGTTCACAAAGATAGGAATTCTTTACAAAGGTACAGGTTGAGGGGGTTGGACAAATAAATAGTTAATGCTTCATTTGGTATAAGGTATTATATCGAACATGTCATTCAATCCTGGTTTCTCACATGCTCCTAAAGTATAGATCCAAAAACCCTCCCTTTTCAGAATCAAATTGTCAAAATTTCCCCCTAGGTTTTTTACACACTTTGTCAATTGCTATAAATGAAAAACCATGTTCTCCCCTATTACCAGCATTCATTAAGTGTGCTGCAGTTGCATACTTATCATCCTTGCACTCTATGGCTCTGCAGTGCTCCCCTACTTTAAATTGCCTTTTTGTTTTACCTATGAAGAAAGGCCTTCATTTACATATTGCAACATAAATGACTCCACAACTGTTACAGTTGATAAACTGTCTTATGTCATACTTCTTGCTGTTATGGGGATTTACAAAATATTTTTCTGCCCAAATCACTTTACAATAGATGTAGTTCTAACAGGTATAACAGCCAACAGTTTTGTTTTGAAGCCATGTTCATCTTGTTAGGTAGATATTGAGGATTCAGAGGGAGTATTCATTGTGGGTAATAAGAAGCAGTAGATTGACATATCTGGAGCACACAGAAAGAAGGAGAATGTAAATCTGCACTCTGGTCTCCACTTCTCCTCCAGTCCTCCTCATCAAGGGATAACAAAGGCCTCCTCCTCTTGCATCTCATGCATGCTTCCAGAAAAATCAGGCTTCTTAATCCAGTTTAAATGCCAGACACCATACTATTGTGAACCTGCTGCCATGCCTGCCAACACTTATAAAGCTCTGCACTATGGCCTCCTCCAGTCCTCCTCAACGAGGAACAACATGCACAACCACCTCCTCCTCCTCCTCCTCCTCTATGTCATACATCCAGATAAACCTGGACTCTTAGCCCAGGATAAATGCAAGACACCAGACTAACGTGAACCTGCTTGCATGCCTGCTACCACTAATGATGCTCTGCGCTATGACTTACTCCAGTCCTCCTCATTGAGGAACAACAGTTGCCACCACCTCCATCTCATGTCTTCAGATAAACCTGGACTCTTAGCCCAGTGTAAATGCCAAACATATTTATTACTGGGTGAGCCTGTTTCTGTTGTCCTTCTGCCTTACTCAGCCAACAAGATGCCTATTCCTCCTACCATTCCAATGGGGCACCATTGTGCTGTTACACATCATGGCCATCACTACTGTAATGGTAAGTATCATTCCTTTTTTTTTACTTTTCTATTTTCATTTTCCTTTTATAGGTACAAAGACAGGGAGTGGGCTAGTCTAAATTTAAATATCACTCCTGTGTTCCCAGGTCTCCATTCCTGCTTCCTTATCCTCAGCAGCTAACAAGCCTTCTCCTCCTCCTCCTCTGGGGTACTACTGTGCCATTGCATAGCCTGGCCATCAGTAATGTGATGGAAATATAATTCCAGGATTTTTCCTTTTTTTTCAGTTTTCTTTTTTCTGGTAAACCATGAGTCCATGCCATGGGCCACCAATTGAGGAGAGGAACAATACATTCAGTCTTGCCTTCACAGGTGACAGCAGTAGAACTAAGACTAAGACTGACAATTCATATACCATGTGGCCACCATAGTGGCCAAATGAGGGAAAATAATTGTCTGTTGTCTTCACAACTGACAACTGGGAGTGCACAATGGATATCCCATGCAGCCGCCATGGTTGAAAAGTCAGGTTAAATTATTTTTTTTTTCTTTATTCACAGGTGACATGCATAGTAAGACTTGGAGTGGACAATGTATACACTGTCCGTGTAGTCAGTCTCCCACAGTGGCTACTTTAGTAAGGTCTATATAATTTTCCATTGTCTTCACAGGTCTCCTCCAGTTCTGCTTGCTTCTTATCTTGGAAACAAAACCTTTCCTCCTCTGCCACCTCTCTCAGGGGCACCTTCATTTCATTTCATTTCATTTCAAGGCCAGCCCATCACCAATATGATGGTAGGTATCCTTTCAAAAAGTTATTTACCTTTTTTTTTACATTTGGTTGCCTTTCACAAGAGTATTGTAATCCATTACAGAGTGAACTACAGTCTAAATAGTTTCAATCTTGTATTCACATCAGGTTGTTTACATTCTGCCAACAAGATGAATTCCTATCCTCCTACAGCAAGCAAGCCATTGCAATTTTCTAATCTCCACTAGATCATTGATGTGGTCAGTCTTGCTGACTAATACTTGAACCTCCTCCTCCAGCTTCTTTACTACTGTAAGTGGTCTTATTAAAGTCAGTACATCCTCTGTATCAAGCATACATAACAGTCCTCCAGCTGACGTGGATGCCTAATTGTACTATCTGTCATGCACCTTAAAAGTATCTGAAATAAGAGAAATATGAGCAGACAACAGTTATACTGTGACAGACAGATACAGATAACATTTAAGGGAAAAAAAATACTTAATTTTCCATTGTAGGAAATACTCCTAAAATTAATAACCAGATCTGAGCAATACCCATGCGGCAACAGAATTCAATCACCCTAGTGATAAATACCTGCTAACAAAAGATGGTTAGAAATACAGTGGTTTCAAATACCCACCTAGCCCACACAACCCAAAAAAGATCACAAAAATTACTTACCTTTGCTGGTAGGTCACTACAAATTCCATCATCTGGATCCAATTGTTGTAGACTGCATTCACAAAAGTACAGCAGCAGAAGCATATATAGTAAGATTTCTGAGAGCACATATAATTTCTGGGCATTGTGAGAATGTGTCCAGCCATGAGAATTCACTTTTATTTTACAAGTGCTAAAGTATATCTTGACAGTTGCTGTAAAGACTCACACAGCACCAGCCAGCAGCAGTAGCATATTAAATTTCTGGGAGCACATTTTATTTCAAGAGTGTCTGAGGAAGTTACACACTGTGAAGTATCCTATGAATGCATGTAGTAGCCAATCAAATTTTTGGCACACTCCAGAAGAAATCTTGGGAGAAGAGATGTTTTGCTTAATTGTGATTTATGCACAGTTATCACAAAGTACTGTAGAATTGAAAAACCTCACGTTAAATAAATTTATCACTCTACGGGTCTTGCAGATATTGGCATTTTAAAAAATGTGCGGTCGCTGTCAAAATTGGCATGCAAACAAATGCTATATTGTGCTATGCATTTTATTTTCAGCTGTTAATCTGTCAATCAGTGTGCGCCAGGTGGTAATGGTAGTGTTTATTGCTTAACATTCACTGTAATAGCCACAGCTTCATCACTGCTAATCCCCTGTAATCCCTTTAATTACAGTATTAGTGATTTCCTGCTGTGCTGTTCGTTTTCTCACTGACTGCTACAGTACTGTGTCTCGTCTCTCTGCATCGCACCATACAATGTCTTTAGTAAAATGGCTCCAGCGAAACAAAGCAGGCAAAAGGCATTGCAACCTTAGCATGACTGACACTATACTGGTGTACATAGAAAAAACACTTAAGCCCTACATTGCCAACCTGATCCAAACACATGAGCTGCCAACAGAACAATGCAGCATTTTGATCGTGGATCTGTACCAGGCTCATAGTACTCCTGCTATTCTTCAGAAACTGGAGTCAGAATCTATTGTCTCTGTTTTTGTCCTAGCTTCCTGCATAGATGCATTGCAACCACTTGATGTCACAGTAAAAAAGTTGTTTAAGGACTATTTAAAAATTGCATATACAGAGTGGTATGCTAGGATAATCACAGAGCAAATAAACTCTGGTTACAAATCCTCAAACATCAAAGTGGATCTCCGAATGATTGCTCTGAAATTGCAGCATGCTGAGTGGCTAGTGGGTGATTTAAACTTGCTAAAGGACTGCATATCCAGATTTGAGCTCTCGGGGATTGCCACAGCACATGCAGACTGCTTGAATCAGTTAAGAGCAAGGATAATGTTATACAGGCTTTAATGTAATGTTTAATGTTAGGACAGATGGGTCAAAGCGCTGAACAAGGGTATTTGTTTCTCTTTTAGGTTCCTGAAGATAAAGACGAGCTGCTTGAATGATGATCTCCCCCTTGCAGCTGCACTTACCAGCACATATTACAGTTTATTTTAACGTTGTTATTTTTGGGGGGGAATAAAGAATTTTTGCTTGAACTAACGTTTGCTGTTCAATTAATTTAGTGGACCACTAGGGGGAGAAAACATAGCGAGATCTTTTAAACAGCAATTTTTTTTCAGTTTTACAGTAAGTCACAACAACAGTGATGGGGGCAGTAAAAACTCTCAACATAGTACCATGTAGCAGTACCTGTAGTAGCCTGACATATGTATTGTGATAGCTGAGAAAAATTCAAGAAGCACAGAATTTAGGTATATTGGGGCCTATTCATGAAGAAATGTGTAAGAGGGACATATCAGGAAATGCAGCTCCACACCTAAAGGAGTTCCACCCGGGGACCTCATTCATGACCACCGTCCCACACCCTGCTCCCCTATGCGGCCCCTTCCTCCCCCCCAGCACACAGGTCCATGGGGGGAAGGCAGGTAAGGAGTAGAGATCCTGGTGGGCAGCTAATTGGCTGCCCGGGAAGGGACCCTCAGTGGATCCCTTGCTTGCTTCTGGCGCCATGTTTCCAGTCAGTGTGCAGTGCGCTGACTGAGCTGTTGAGGTGGTCCTTCCCATCTGAATGACCCTGGCCACCAGAAGTGCCCCGATGGCAGGGGCTGCATTGTTGGAGGGGCCATTGCCCCCCTGCTGTGCCTACCGCATCTGGAGGCAGCCTTCCTGAGGGGCGCATAGCTGGCCTCGGTGGTTTACGGCCGCCTTCCTTACATGGAACTGGTATCCATCATGCACAACACTCTGCAGGGCTGTGCATGCTGTGGAGTGCTGGCTCACCCCACAACACCACCCCCCTAGCCCACCCCCTGTGTGGAGCTCCGTGATCACCTGGGAGATCAGGTGAGTGGGGGGGTGCATCCTTTACCTGCATGTGGTGGAGAGGCACAGTGGGTACGGGTGGCTGCACAGTGGCAATGTGCGTGACTTACAAAGCGCATAGTCACTCTAGCCATTCATGAATCAGCCCCATTGTGCTTTTCTCATAATTTCCCCTAAAGTGCAAAGCAAGACCTGTGGCAGGCTGGGAACTGAATTGTAGCACTCAGCCTTGTTGCAGAAAGCAGCAGCATGAGATATTTATTCTTGCAGTTAAGAAAAATTCTGGGAGCACAGGATTTATGTATATTGTGCTTTTCTCACAATTTCTGCCAAAGTGCTCTGCGTTTCTACAATTTTGTCTAATGTGTTGTGCTCTTCTCACAATTTCACCTAAAGTGCTGTGTTTTTCATACAATTTCACCTAAAGTGTTGTGCTTTTCTCACAATTTCACCTAAAGTGTTTAACTAGAACTGTGGAGGGGGATTGAATCATTGCACTCAACCTTGTAGTAGAAAGCAGCAGCATGAGATAGTTATTCTGGTAGTTCAGAAAAATTTTAGGAGCACCGAATTCATGTATATTGTGCTTTTTCTCACAGCTTCAGCTAAAGTGCTGTGCTTTTCTTACAATTTCCTGTAAAGCATTGTGCTTTTCTCACAATTGCTCCTTAAACGCGTAACAAGAACTTTGGCAGGGAGAATGAATCATAACCTACCACCTTGTAGCAGAAAGCAGCATGATATATTTATTCTGGTAGTTGAGGAAAATTCTGAGAGAAGAAGATAGTGACAGTGTAAGGAGTGCTTAGTTGCTCAAGAAAGAGAACTATGTAGAGAGCAAACCAGATTTTTTTTGTCTTCTTTTGTTAGGCAGCAGAGGCTAGCTGACAGAAGATTTTAGATAGAAGGAAGCAGTATCAAAAATCAGGACAGAGAAACTAAGAGGTGCAATTTTTTGTTGTTTTATTTATTTTATTTTTAACTCTATGAGTTTTTTATTACAACAGGTGAAGCACAGAATAAAGGAAACAGTAAGACAGATAGCATAGCTGGAATAAAGGAGAAAAAAGACTGATAGAATCAGGCTATGGCCTGAAAACAAAGAATGAAATGCCACCGCAAACTTCTGCAAGACCCTTGAGAATGCTCCAATGGTTTTGGAGCAACTCTTCAATACTTACTTTTATGGCAACAATTTCCAGGAAGACCTCCACTGTCTCCCCCATGCAGCTGCACCACTTCTGTATGGAGGGATGTGGTAGGAAGATCTGAGGCTAATCTGTTGGGTGACCCCCACAGCACCCAAGTACTCCTGCAGCTCCTTCTCCTACTCCTGTCCATCCCCTCTGTGTCCCCCTCTGGGACCTGTCCACTGCATGTTGACCCACCACAATGCCTCTTTTTCTGCTGACTACCATGCAGCATGGAAGGCACTGTAGGTGTGCCACCCCATCCACCCCTCTCAGGTGTCTCCTTCTGCTCTTCTGCAAGCCCTCACATCTTCCTCTCACTCCCAGTGGTCTATGCTGGCCACCTGTGCCCAAATGGCTGCCCTGTTTCCCATGGTGAGCTACCATGTTACAACATGTGCATCTCATCATGCTGTTGTCAGCTGGATCAATTATATAAAAAAAGGGACTTTTGCTGCTGCTAAGTGGAGGAGCCAGATGGTCCAGGGCAGAACTCTTCCTCCATATGGGGCTCAGATAGAGGCACAACAACAGAGAGTGGGGCACAGGGTCAGGAGCTGCAGAAGATACAGTACCTACAGGAGCAGGGTTAGCTAGTGGTGGTTGTACCTCCACAGCATGCTGCTGCTGTTGTTGGGATATGTGTATGTGGCTGGGCGGGGGGGCAATGCCCAATGCACCTAGTCCAAAGCATTTCCTCTTCAGACAGATGGGATGGCATATACCATCTGTCGACCATGTGACCATCCTTCTTTCTCCTCACTCTGACTCCCACTCCTTTCGCTGCTGTTCATCTCCACTCATTTTTATTTAAAATAAAAAGATACAAAAAGTAAAACGGAAACCAAATTGGAAAAGGCAGAAAAATGGGGAAGGGGGATTATAAATAATAGCTAAACGAAAATTCACAGAACCATAGCATCTAAATGCAGAATTAAAGGGAAAATACTGATAGAAGACTGTAGAAAAAAGTACAGAAATATGAAGGTAATAAGACATAAACCACAGAAAACCCTTTTTAACAAACTACTAAGCAAGGAGAAGATGTAGAAACTACAAAAAGAAAGTGGAAAAGGGATATTTTTAAATCACTTTTCGATGCTCAAAAAGCAGCAGATCTCCACCTTTCTACTCACTCGCTTACACAAACTGCAAAGTGAAACTGAAAGACGCTGTGTACATAAAGTTGTGTCATGTGACCTGAGGGAACTGTTGCATGCAACCTACAGCCTCTTTCTTAGAAAGCTTTGTCTGAACTTGAAATGAAGCAACATGTAAGGCGAAGTCACAATATATGTGAAGTGCCGGTGCAGTTTTCAAAGTCAAAATTGCCATAGAAGGCAAATTTCATGAAGTTTTTCGAGAAGTCAAAGTCAGTGACGTTGCTGGAACTTCACGATCAAAGTAAAACTTTGCTGCATCTCTAACAAATACTGATTTTCCACTCCCCTTACCTCTCATCCTTTCTTGCCCTTTCCAACTCTATCTTCCTACTCCCTCTGCGCCGCAGACACTCACTCTTTCCTTATCCCCACTGCAAATCTTTAACTGGTTAGTCTTCTTTTTTCTTTTCACTTTGCTACCCATAGAAACATAGAATCTGACAGCAGATAAGGGCCACTTGGCCCACCAAGTGTGCCCCTTTTATTCTACCTTTATTCTTGCTACAGACCCTACTTGATCTATGGCTCTTTCTCCTACCCCCTTTCTTACCTCTACGATACACTTGTGCCTGTCCCAGGCATTTTTGAACCCCATCACTGTTTTCACCCCCATCATCTCCAATGGAAGGCTGTTCCAGGAATCCACTATTCTTTTTATGAAGAAGTACTTCCTCACACCTCTTCTGAATCTACCCCCTTCCAGCTTCACAGCATGTCCTCTTGTTCTAGAGCACCTTTTTTTCTAAAAAAATACTCCCTTACTCTACCTTATTTACCCCTGTGAGGTATTTAAAGCTCTCTATCATATCCCCTTCTCTTTTTCAGGGTGTACATATTGAGGTCCTTTGGGATCTCTTTGTAAGACTATTGATGCAGACCATGCATCATTTTAGTCACCCTCCTCTGGGCAGCCTCCACTCTGTCTATGTCCATCCTGAGAAAAGGTCTCCAGAACTGGACATAGTACTCAAGGTGGGGTCTTACCAGTGATCTATATTGGGGCAACACCACCTTCCTTTTTCTGCTGTTGATACCCCTTCCTATGCACCCCAGCATCCCACTAGCCCTCTTGACTGCCTTGTTGCCCTACCTGGCTACCTTTAAGTAATCCGATATGATTACCCCAGATCTCTTTCCTGCTTGGTCATTGTTAATAACAGTCCACCCATTGTTTATCCCACCTGTGGGTTCCTGTGCCCCAAGTGCATTATTTTGCACTTTTTTTGCATTACAGATTTCAATGGAGTAACCTCCCTTTCACAGTATGACTTTCATGATCACTCAACTCTCTTAAACCATTTACCCTGGATCACTTAACTTCAGATCCCGTACATTCTTCCAGCCTGGGTATTCCCCCTCTCCCCTCCCACTGTGCACTTCCTAGGATGGCTAGGCCTCTCTTACGGCTGCAGTAGGCATAGCCTTGCAGACATCTTGTGAGCACAGTAGAGCAAAAGGGAGCTTACCAGATACCAAATGGACATTAAATAGTGGAGGTGGATAGCAGTCACTGCGTGTCCACTGCACTATTTTGTCTGCCGGTCACCGGTGGAACATGGCACTCTCCACCATGTCCAAGATAGCCACCAGCGTTCTGTGTGCATGCGTGGATGCGGCAGACGGTGCTCTGTTCCACTTTGTCCTAGCCTGCAGCCCTACTGGCTCCAGCCAGAGCTCATGATTTGTGTTACTATTCCAGGTGGGGTGTTAGATTTGAGGGTTGCCTTCTCTTTCCTTTTTCTTTTTTTGTTATTTTAATTTTTTTATATATCTAATTTAACGCATAACTGTATAACAGAGCTAGTGCTGCCAGCTTCAAACTGGGGACTAAAACTTGAGGTTTGATTTGGTATGTGATACCTGATTTTAACTCCCTTTATAACTTGCGTAGGAGTCATGCATATCAACCGGTTTATAATAAAGAACTCACTGCCAAAGAAGTAATGCTGTTTGTGTGCAGCTGAATTGAGCAAATGAAAACTGCAACAAAATGCTGACACTGCTTGCACTATAGTAGCATTGCCAGTACATAGTCTAACTCAGATAAACACCCCACAACACTGATCCAATTTGTGACTGAAACAGATCATGACTATATGATAAAAAAACACACACCTGAAAGCAGTTTTGAGCATTTGCCAAAATAAAGTTTACTTATATCTCGATGTTTGTCACCAGACTCAGGCTAGACAGTATAGGTTCCTTTAGTCCAGATCAGGAATATCTTAACTAGGTGGATAGTTTTCAGTGCTTTACCACTGCAAGGCAAGGGCCATTCTGGACGCCAATAAATATAACTTTTATGATTAGGATCAGCTTAAGTTGCTTATTTACTCTTGTCAATCAACAAACAAAAAAAGATTCAGAGTTTTCCACCAAGAAGGAGGCAGATTTGAAGTCAAAAATTATGCCCCTATACCAACCCATGAAGAACTGATTAAACTGGCTTAGCTTGGTGGTAAGTAACAGCTAGATCTATAATCACAAATACCAATACATAATTTAAAATGACAGTGCACAGCTGTATTTCAGTCACCTTTTGTTGAATTGGCATTTTAAATTATATATATAATGTCCCATGCACTCTGAGCCTAAAATTAGCCTTGTAAGTTTTCTATATTGGCAGTTTAACTTTAATGTACTGCAGCTCTTCCAACACTGCCTCAAGGTTTCAATACTTAAGGGCTTTTCTGACAAAATGAACAGAGTCTCTCTTGTCTAGGACATACTTTGAATATGGGGTAGTTCCCCATTGTTTTTGATCTTCAATACTCTATATTTTTATGACCCAGAGTAGCATGGGTACTGTATAATTTATTTTAACTACGAGAAATATATATTTTGTTAAATAGCTTCTTCTCCTTATTTTAAAAGATGGTTTGAAAAAATAGTTTATTCAAGTGTCTCTGATCATGTGCTGGGTTAAAGTAACTCATATTAAGCTATGGTAAAGTATTGCTACCATTTAAATAAAATACTAATTTTGATTTGTGTTGCTATTCCAAGAGAGGGTGACGGATTTGCGGGTTGCGTTCTCTTTACTTTTCCTTTTTGGTTTTGTCATTTCTTATATATCTAATGTAACTCATAACTATGTGACAGAGCTAGTGCTGCCTACTTCAAACTGGGGATTGAAACTTGAAGTCTGCTTTGGTATGTGATACGTAATAGATAACCCACTCTATGGTGTGCAGTTGTGCTCTGACATACGCACGCCTTGGTGTGCACTGTTACACATGAGGCCACAGGCTGAGAGCATCAACCACCCAAGGCGTGCATATATTAGAGCACTGCTGCACACCCTAGAGTGGGTTACTATCTTATAAAATGGCAAAATTGTTTTGGAGGGGGTAAAAGTGCAGGTGTGCAGTTGCGCTGTGATACACGCATGGTCACCTGATGGTGTTTGTCCAATGCCATTGATTTTTTTAGCCCATTTTATAAGCTATTTTAACTCTCTGTATAACTTGCACAGTAGTCAAGCATATCAACCAGTATATAAAAAAGAACATGCTGCCAAAGAAGTCATGCTGTTTGTGTGCAGCTGAATTAAGCAAATGAAGACTGAAATAAAATGCCACCACTACTATAGTAGCACTGCCAGTACACAGTCTAATTCAGATAAACCACCCCTTAATAATGACCCACTTTGTGCTTGAAATAGATCGTGGCTATATGATAAAAAAAAAAAAAAAAAACACCTGAAAGTGGCTTTGAGCATTTGCCAAAATAAAGTTTACTTATATCCCAATGTTTGCCCCCAAACCCAGGCTAGACGGCATAGATTCTTTCAGTTCCAATCAGGAATATCTGAACTAGGGGGTTCATTTGCAGTGCTTTACCTCTGCAAGACAAGGGTCATTCTGGCCCTCGTTAGATATGCTTTTCATGATCCAGATCAGCTTAACTTGTTTATTCAGTCTTTTTGTTTAAGCAGGCAGCTCAGTGGTAGGGCTTTCAAGCCCAAGGGGATAACAACCAGCCAGCTTTAATCTGTGTTTTGACAGCTAGCTCCAAGAATGGAGCAGATGCCTGCCTCAGAAAACAGTTGCTGTACAAGATGCTCAACTATGAGAGCGTATTTCAACAGCAGGAACCAAAAGGTTCGGACAGGGCAATTTGCCTACAATAAATAAATGAAAATTACCTAAACTAAATACTTTTTCTATGAAAGGAGAAAAAAACAAACAAAAAAAAAAAACACTTTCATATTGGGACACCTTTCACTTTCATTGAATCTGGCTTTTTTTGGAAAGCAGACACCATGCAGCACACAGTGCCCTTAGGTAATAAAACATATTCCCTTGTTAGGCAAAATGGATTTGTCACCTAAAATATAGGGGATCCTATTTCCCCAATCTCTATATATTTTATTTATTCTGCACATTGTCGTAGTCCACTGAGAGGGAAAGGGGGAAGAGAGAGAGAGAGCATTTTAAGTACTTTTTCATGCGACTTTCTTACTCATCTCCTTCCTTCCCTGTAGCTCTGCAATTGCTGATTTTTTTTGTACGCAGTGCTGTGAGCGTTTGCCTGCTCTAATGATTATTTTAATTTCTGGTACTGACAGACAGCTATTCTTGCAGTGGGTTGTATGAGGTACATTAGTCTGATCCCTCTTTTTTGCAGAAAGTTACTTGAACTGAATGGACTCCCTGAAATGATCAGAGTGATGTGATGCAAAAGATTATCGTAATTGACTGTCTGTCTGTCGCCTGCCTGCCTGCCTGTCTGTCTGTCTGTCTATCTATCTATCTATCTATCTATCTATCTATCTATCTATCTATCTATCTAACTATTCTTGTGGTAGGTTGTATTCAGTGCATTAGTTTGATCCCTCTTGTGTACAGAAAGCTGTTTGAACTAAACAAACTCTGAGAAATGATCACTGTGAAGTGCTCCCTCAAGCAATTAAGCTGATTGAGCCTTGAACATCATATTTGCCCCACCACCACCTCTACTAAGCCTTCAACTAAAGAACACTCACACATCACCTGTAATAAATCAAATAAATTGCTGTTTCAATTCTTTTTCTGTCCACTCCTTCTGAAGGCTAAATCTTGCCCCTCACTACTGCGCTAATGACAGGGGTCACGTGACAACAGGGGTGACGTGACAACAGCTGAAGAAGTAGCATACATCCAGTCCTAAGTTAATGTCAACACACCTCTTCTCCGACCACCTAACATTGGAGTTAATTTCTCTTTCTCGGGGGATCTTCTGCTTGGGTAAGCAACAGGGAAGCTTCCAATACTACTGCGAGCAGATTTATTTATTAAACTATGGCACCATTTCTGTTTGGACAAGTTAGAACAGTGTTAATCAGAAAAACAGGACAGGAAGTGAAAAATGAGTACCACACTATAAAATGCATCCTGTCATTTTTTTTCTACTGGTCCCTTTAATCAATGCATCTGGGCAAAAGGAGCAGAGTGCAAACAGAATGCACAAATGGTACCTCAGCAAGTGATGACAAATCCTGTAGGCAAGCATGAGCTGAAAAATGAGTGGGCATGATATCACACTTTGGGAACTCTGCTGGACAGCAGAGAGAACACAGCAGCTAGAGGAGTCACACTGCTAGTCTTAGGGCCTCAGCCAGGATCCCCCCCCCCCGACTTGGGAGTGGACGGCTGGGCAGGCTCAAGAGGTAAATCACTCTCCCTACTGTGAAGCTATTGTTGAGGGGTGTTTACCCATCAATGCTTTGAGTCATCTCCACACCCACCCCAGCCTCTTCCCCACTTCCCCACTCAAGGCTGGCCCTCAATATATGTCATCTCATAGTCACATGACTAAGTGCCCACTTCAGTATTAGCAGGTTATCACCGCTGGCCTCCGAGGTCACTATTGATCTCCCTTGCCCCTAGCCCCCTTCCCATCTGCTCTTATTCTCCCCACCTGCTTACCCATCTCACCCACCCCATATCAACTTCCACTCTTGGCCCTTCTTCTTAATTTCCCATATGCTCTTCACCTCAGTCTTGAGCCCATTACCCTGTGTACTGTAGGCTATTACCCTGCCACTACTCCATCTAATCTGGGCTCATTTAAGTAGATACCTTGCAAACCCTTAGGCTTGTGTCCATGTGGCCACACTGCCCCTTTGAGGCTCCCATCCTACCTTTTGCTTTGTAGTCTCCCACTATGTTCTTCTCTCTACACATTGGCATGCTCCTTGTGTTCCTTACTCCCTCCCCTCCAGCAAGTCATCTGCCTGTCAGCCAGGCAGGTTCACTACATTACATCACTAGGTGGGGCTCTACCAGCAATGATCCATTCACCTGACACACCATGCCCTGTCGTCCCACTAACTGGAACCTTGCACAGCATACCTCACTATCCCTTTTTGTTGTCGTGCATATCTCCACCATCCCCATACCTATGATTGCCCGCACACCCAGTCCCCAGCACAATAACTCTAATATAAAATCCAAGCTGCTTAGACTTGCCCTTCTCCACCATTTACTCCTACTCCTCCTCTTCTCAGGCAATGTGCACCCAAACCCTGGCCCACCCCCTCTCTTAGTCCCTCCAGTGGGACGTCAAATGGACTCCTTCTAGCCACCATCAACATCTGTAGCCTCCAAAAAAAGCTTGATCTCCTTCAAGGCTGGATGACACTGATCTACCCCTGACATCCTTGCAGTCACTGAGACCTGGCTTGAACTGAATACCCCTGACTCAGCTGTACATATACCTTGGTACTCTATACTCAGATCTGATAGACAAGCTAAGAGGGGAGGAGGCTGTGATCTCTATTACAGAGAATCCCTCCAAGCTTCTCAAATCCCTAGCACTCCCACCCTGTTCCCCGGTCCCAAACTCTCACTGTTAAGCTGCAACCTTATGCATCTGGCAAAGCCCTATACATAGTCTCTGTCTATACCCCCCCCCCGTATCAAAAAACAGCTTTTGATTCAGATTTGAACTGCCCTGCCCAACTGCCCGCTTCCAGTGAAATCATTGCCAGGGTGACTTTCACATTAATTGGATAGCTTCCTCCTCTGCCCCACACAAAGATGCTGCTGCAACACTGGACCTTTCCCAAGTCGTCCAGTCCCCCACAAAGCTTAACCATAAAACAGGCACCTCCACACTCATTGACATCATTTTCACAAACCATCCCACCCGCATATTTGACGTCTCAGTTCTCCTAGATGCCTTGAGTGATCACTCATCAGTCCTCTGCAAATGGTCCTCAATAAAAATCCTGAAACAGCCACCCGAATATACCCTCCTACATTACTTAAAAAAGGGAATCCCTCTCTCATGTCAAACATTATCTACTGCAATGTGATAATGGGGACATCAACACCGCACTGTCCATAGACCGTGCCCTGGAATATTTTATCCCCACATTTAACTCCGCCTGTGACCGCTATGCCGCTGTCACCAAACAGATAATCAAAAGTCAGAATACCCCCTTACTCTCCCATGCTCCTCTTTACCTCATGAAGCAATGCGACAATCAGTGTCACAAAGCCAATGAATCAGGATCCACGCATGGCTGGCAACTTTACAGGGAATATAGGAACAAATGTACCTGGGAAATTTGGAAAGCCAAAGCTGTATGCTATCAGGAGTCACTTTCGTCCTCCTTGGGCTCTGGGTGTAAACTCTGGAATAATATTAAAAAAGTGAATGGAAAATCTGCCCTCCCCCTGCTCAACTCCTAGTTAATGGGTCATTCTCCCAGGACCCCTTGCTGATTGCCGATACCCTTAACACTGCATTCTCTGATATTAGTGGTGTTCTTCCTCCTAATTTCTTTGCCCCTGCAGCAGATTTGCCCTCCAACCCACCCCACAAAGTGACTCCCCCCACTTTCAGGTTCCAAACAATCATCCCACAAGAAGCTAGACACTACTTAACCAAAGCCCTTGGAAAAACTCACTTTAGTAGCGACTCGTTGGACCTAAAGCTAGTCCTCCTCACCTTAGACTCTGTAATTTCCAAACTCACCGATATCCTCAACCAGTCCCTCTGCCTTGGGCAATTCCTCTCATGTTGGAAAGCAGCTGTCATCATCCCAATACTAAAAAGTGGGGACCGCACTTCCACGGGCAACTATTGCCCAATATCCAGTCCCCCCCCCACCCAAGGTGCTAGAAAAAATAGTGTCAGACCAACTCTCAGACTTTCTTTCTAAATATGACCTTCTCTGCCCTGAACAGCATGGTTTCAGGAAGGGCCAAAGTACTACAGCTGCCCTTCTTGAATATACCACCTTCATAAACAAAGCCCTTGACTGGGGGCACTTAGGTGTATCAGCCTACATTGACTTAACCAAGGCATTTGACTCTGTCAGCCACATGCTCCTAATCCAATCCCTGCCTCTCATGGGTATATCTCTGGATGCTACTGCATGGTT
The DNA here is from genome assembly GCA_016271365.2 of Neoceratodus forsteri. Taxonomy (NCBI): domain Eukaryota; kingdom Metazoa; phylum Chordata; order Ceratodontiformes; family Ceratodontidae; genus Neoceratodus; species Neoceratodus forsteri. The sequence goes on along the minus strand of CM057458.1, from coordinate 995,327,958 downwards.
TAAAAGCTACCTCAGTGACCTAACCCAAAGGGTCAAGTTAAACTCTTCACTCTTGGACAGTAAATCTGTTCTTTCTGGCATTCCCAAGACTCAATTCTGGGTCCCCTCCTATTTAGCATGTACTTGAACACTCTCCCTATGGCATGCTCTCACCAGATGCTTCTGTACCCCGACAATGCAGTCATATTTGCTAGTCACTCAGACCCCCATTCCCTTCAATCCTCCCTACAGCGTTCCTTTTCCAAAGCTGAAGCCTGGTTCTCAGATCACCATCTTGTTCTGAACTACAAAAGGATCAAGGCCATCCTCTTCACCCACTTTCAAAATAAGCATAGAAATGTTCCCCTCAGCATGCTTAATGTCCAGGGCTCCCCTCTTGACCTGGTGGCAACCTTTAAATACCTGGGCATTACCATCAACACTTCTCTCACATACCATGAACACATCAATCTGCTCAGCTCCACTATAAACAATGTATTGTACTCTCTGTAAAATGTTTGTGTGAACTGTCTGTTTTTCCACACCTATTGTTACTCTCTGTACAAACTACCCCGGGTCACACCTGGAAATGATCCTCAGCTCAGTGTGCCTTTCTTGGTCATCAAATTTTAAATGAATAAAAATAAATAAATATATAATTAAACTCTAGGCTGGGTCTCCTGTATAGGCATAAGGGGTGCATGCCTCCAGATGCCCTAAGCTTGGCTGTGACATCATCGGTGCTCTCCCTTATTCATTACACAATTGTTATTTATGGCTTGGCCAACCCCACTGCCCTGTGTTGTATCAAGGTCACCCTAAATAAAGCCTGCTAGTTAGTTACTGGTTGTAACTGGTGGACACATACCTGTGAACTATATAGTCACACCAGCTGGCTTAATTTTGAAGGAAGACTCAGATACCAGACCTGTTTCCTGGCCAGGAAGCTCTCACAAAACACCTCCCCTCTGGACCTTTGCCACCTTGTACAGCCCATCACCCAACCACAGTCCACATGGAGTTCCTGGGCTGCCTCCATCTCTGTACCCCACTGTAGGACCTCAATGGGCCAATGCTCCTTTTTCTATAGGGTCCCCCTCTTGTTGAATGAAATACCATAGACCATCACTGAGGTACAGGGACTAGGTCTATTCAAATCCCTACTCTGCTTGAAAATCCTTTCCAACTCCAGCTGTGACTGAATTAAGTCCGCCTCCCCCTCATCTATGCTCCTGCTTGACCGCCAATCTCTCTTCCTCCCCCTTTTCCCACCTAACCAGTGTATGCTGACCTACCCCATCTCCCTTTCCCAAGATTTACCTTGACACTGAATATCCTGTTGATTGCTGCTTACTGTTATTGTATATACTTGCCTCACCCACATTGACTTGGGTTGGCCAATAACCAACCTGAACGTATAAATTGCTCTCTGTATATTCTTTTATGTATCCTGTCTCTAAACCTACAATGCATTTATATCTCATGTATTTCTATGTATTTGCTACTGTATAAAAATGTATGTACTAAGTATCTGTTGTGGAGTCTTTGAAAAGGAGTCCTTGACTCAAAGGTTGTAATTCCGATTCCGTAAAATAAATAAATTAAATAAATAAATGAATGATGTGAATCAGCAACATTACACAGACTGACAAAAATAAGATAAACTCAAATAAACAATGAAACAACACCAACATTTTGTTAATTATACATTTATTGACCATTGTACAATATTAAATCTGAGTATTACAGCTGCAAATGCTTTCCTGTCCCATCTAAGGCAGAATTCAGGTTCAAACTTGTTATATTCCTGATATTTCTCCACAATTCCTCCATGATAGGCAGTATAGCACAGTGGTCTAAGGCTCTGAGCTGTAAATCTGGTGACATCCAGCAGACCAGACCTGGGTTTGAATCCCAGAGCTTCCACTTACATACTGTGTGACCCTAAGCAAGTCACTTGTGCTCCCAGATCGCTCCTGTAAAAATGTTTTCAGTTTAGTGTGTTATACCTGGTTAAACAACTAAAAATAAAAAGATGTTTGCAGATGAGTGCAATTATGCTCAATGAGAGACCTCATCCATAGATTTTCTATGGGGTTTAAGTCCAGTGACAGTGAGGGCCATTTAAGTATTCACATTTTCAATTCATTTCCAGAGTAACTGCTTTCTGTACATGGAAACGAGACATCTCCTGTTTCAAGCTGTGTGTCTGTGGGGTATAGTCATTTCCTGTATTGACTGAGAGGGTGAGCAGCTTTTGCAGTTGATTATGTTTTGTTAGTCATTGTTTTGCTAGTCATTGAAATATTCAGATTTTTTTATTAGTTTACACTTCTTCTGAAAGAAGTGTGAAACTCTTTTTTTTTTGCATCTTTCCATCAGCTAAAGGGGTTCTTCTTAGAACCCCCTGACAGATTTCCTGTCTGCTATTATATTACCCAATGACCTTTCAGCATCTGCGTTTCCTAATAGGGCCAAGTTTAATTTTCACACTCCTGGTCCTTGATTGTGCCCAGTGGAATGTCCTATAGTTACCCCTACCATTCTGCAATCAAAAATTTCCATAAGGAGTATAGGGACAATCTGGAGGGGCAAGTAAAATGATGTACACCAAAAATATATTCTGACAATCAGATCTCCATTAAGAAATAGGGTCCCTTTTATTAGTTAGACTTTAATAGGCGTCTGATAACCCAGCTGACTGTATGAGACTCTGTAGAAAGGACATACCTAATAACACAACATATTTGTGGTGTTTGCTCAGTGAAGACAAGTAAGGGTGTTTTCCCAGTGTCATGGCCAATGTTCTTCCATCAGCAACACAGGTATATGTACCCCCCACACCTCCACCCCAGGTGCACCTGAAAACAAGCAATGACAGCTTAGTGTGCCTTGACTGGTTAAAAATTACAAATCAATTAAATAAACATTTCTATTTTTGATACAGGGACATCATGCCAAATTAATTTCAGAGAGGCACACAATTAAAAAAAATATTTAAGAGAGGACACAAAATTGCACTTGTTTTGTCCTTCTACTGCCCAAAATGTAATACTTGAATTGGAGTATGAGGGGCATGTGTTCCACCCCAGACTCTACTGGCAAGTTGGCCTTGAAATGATATGATATAGTCATAAGATGAAACAAAGATACTCATTCAGTGTTAGCCACCACAAGGCACTAGAAACACAATTTAATGCAAGAAAGAAAGAATGTCACCTAACGATGTACTGAACTTATTCTCCCTTATGATCTTTTGATACTCTTTAATGGTGAAAATAACTGGCACTGCTTTAAGGGCCAAGCTGCATGACAAAGCTTTAAGGGTATAAGATTCTAACCAAAGGGTTTTGTGTGGGCACAAGTGACTATTCTGCTTTGACTTTTAATTAAGAGGCAAGGTATGAGGTGGGTGGTTTATTTTGAGTTAATCCCACCACCCATGCACCTAACCAAATGAGTCAATGTTGAGTGTAGTTCAACCTTGTGGACCCCCACCCCTTAAGTTGCCTGTACATTCCTTCACTATCTAGATCAGTTTCAGCCTTATGCATGTCATTGCTGATTTAAGATAGGTGTCTAATGGCAACCCCCACCCTCCGATGTCCCTCGGAGTCTGAATAGAAGAAAATGGTCCCTCAATGTCTTTTTTCTTAATCTGTAAACATGTACGTATACAGTGCACTGCTATGTTACACTGGAATATATATAGTTAGGTGGCTCAGTGGTTAGTGCAAAAATTGATAGTTCACACATTTATCACTGACCATAGCACCATTATTTTGCAGCCATATTGGCTCTTGCTAGAAATTGTTTCTTCTGTAACTGCTTTTTGTTTTTACTATGCTGCTTGACTTTTTCAGGCTGCCTTTGTTAATTTTTGTATATTGTCGGTTTTACTTCTTCCTACTTATTGTGTATATTTTACCATGCATTAGAATCTTTGTATGGATATTCAGTAGGATGTCCAAAAATAAGCTTTTTTTCACTCTTGCATGTTACCAATAGATCTGACTATCAAATAGGGGCACATCCCCGGGTTCTAGACAAGCAGTATTGGCATCAAATCAAAGTGAATAAAAAGCTTATCCCTAGACATCCAATGGGACGTCTTATACCATGGGTGATTGCCTGATGTCCAAATCCCTGTGAAGTTTTACTCCTTTTTTGAGTTTGTTGTGGCTTGCAGGTGCAGACAAACTCATTGACATGAGAAGTGCTATACAGGGGTGTGAGGGTGGTGCGTCTAATGGAGAGCTCAGTTCCAAGGGGCAGGTCAGCAGCAGGCAAATCATCTGGCAGGCTGGCGATGACTCACTTTCTGTTGTTGGGATGAAGTTGGCCAACTTTTCAAAGGACAGAGCTCACCAATAGTGGCACGGCTCGGTCCTTTGATGTGTAAAGCCTTTCCCATTCACTTCCTGATTGCATATTCACACTGCCGTAGGGCTTACACTGTGAATGTGCTGAGCCTGTCCACTTCTCTTGTGTTCCCATTCGAGCCCCCACAGGATATCGGCAGGCGTATGCAGTGTACTCACCTGTGTACACTTTTTCCAGTGAGGGGTAGCATTTTTGATTTTCACTTGCTGACTCTGCTTTTTGTGCCAGGATTTTTTTTTCCTCTCAGGGAGGACAAAACCATTATGGCCCTTTTTCAGTCTGAAAGGTGAGGGGGAAGGGGTGTAAAAAATGTGTGTAAGACTGCTTCCTTGAGTTGCTTGTGCTCCCCTCCCCCACGCTGCCTCCTGTGCTATTAAATTCTTGAGTCAGAGCCACCCACAACAATCAATAGGTATTTGTTACCCCAAAAATGTCATTTTTGACTGGCGGATGGTAATTCACTCAAATTGTTGCAAGCCTGACCCCCCCCCCCGGCTCCAACCCCACTGTTGTGATTGGTCGGACTCTGACTGTGGATGACTGGTCAAGGGGCGGAGCGTGGAGATGCTGAGGCGCGGATCAGGGGGTGGGCTTTTCAAAAATCCTCCAGGCTCCTTTCACCTTAGGGTCAGGACTGGTCCAATAAGAAGAAATCCCCACGGTGTTTTAGGTCATGTTGAGCAGCAGCCCAGTCTGAGTGCACTGCAGTGCAGAGAGGACAGTAGAAGAGGATGAGTGAGTGAGGAGGAATCCACTGCCGAAGCATCACCATCATCCCGACCATCGAGCAGGAGTGAACAATTCGTGGAGTCATCAGCCAAGCCAAGACAAATCTCCTGCCTCCTGGTTGTCTCGATCTCTCAGGCCAGCCTTTGGTGTTGGTGACAGTGTGCATCTAGACCAGTTGTCTACTAGTCCTTGCTTGTTTCTGAGAAGACCAGCATCACCCCAAAACCAACCATACCAGGTGGGTACACTAAGTCTGTCCACTTACTAACTGAGTAAGTTAGTAATACAATGAGGTACAAGTACATGTGACAAGCAGCAAAATTCTGCTTGAAATTATTGATGTAATTTCAGGGTGCTCTTTATACACTTTGACTGTTTGTAGATTTTTTTTGGGGGGAGAGACTACACAATAGTGTGCCAGTATTCAGGGTGAGTGGGTTATACTATAGGAATCTGATTCTGGGAGGGCTCCCAAATTTGATAAAAGTCCTCCAGCTTATTAAATGTATAAAAGGACAGCCTTTCATTGTAAGTTGGCCATGTTCTTGGCCAATTGCTCACAGGTGGGGGACAGGTTTGTCTCCAATCAGATAATATCAGCCGTTTCTCATATAATAGGGCCTCTTGCAACCATTTTAATGGTTTATGCCTCAATTTTTTAGCTTTGCTAGTCTCTCCCTGAACATCACATTGAGGGCTTCAGGGTATTGTTTCCTGCAGAGTTTCTTCACTTGGTTTTCTAGTTCCTTTCCAAAACTCCTGCAGTCTTCCATATGACCACAGAATATGATAACAGGTCTGCACTCTCTGACTGACATATCCAGCATTTTGTGTGGGGGAGCAAACCCATATTGTGCAAGATCACTGGGGTGCAGTACCAATTGTGCATTATTTTATGTTGGATATATCTCCCCTGTATTTCCTTGCAGCTCTTGCAGCTTGCCAGTAGACCTGTCAGTTTTTTTCACTAATGTCGCAGCCTATGTGTTTTTTCAGGTTATCTGGAGTGGGGTGCAGTTTTCCTCTAAGCATAGTAGCATACCATATGTTCTGGATGTACTAGTTACACTGTTGTGTAGGAGAGTCTGGTCTCTCTTATTGGGGCCTGGGCATTCACACTCTGTGTGTGCAATTCATTTTCCCATCTGAAATTAATGGTCCTCACTCGCCCTTGTGCGAGAGCTATTTTGCAGCATCTGCGCTGGTGTTATAACTGTTTCAGACACAGAACTGTATTTCAGTTAAATAATGCAGATATCAACATCACTAGTGTTAACTTTAAATACTTTAAAGCTGTACAGAAGCATTAAAACATTTCTCAAAACACCGGGGCTCATCTATTTTTGGTCTCACTGCATACTATTTATCATTTCCAGTTAGATGCTGTCTGCACTTTCACTCAAAAAATATTCCAGTTACAGTAAGTGCTTGGCACTTTGTGTGTTTCTCTGGATCCGATATTTGCTGAGCACCCAGCCCTTACTGTAAGCACTGCTGAGGTTTGTGCCTGAGACCTACCATCTGGGACTGCAAGCTAGCATTGCGCAGACTGACATTTGTGAGAGGGGAGTTCAGGGTTCACACAGTGCCTTGCTGCTTTTTTGGGGGGGTTGGCTATTCTTTGAGCTGACAAGACATCAGTATTAGTTAGAACAGATGGATAGATAGATAGATAGATGGATAGATAGATAGATAGATAGTCAACTTGCCTGACTGTGTGAAGTTCTTGATTGAATTTAATGGGGAACCAGGCCAGCCAGCCAGGTGGGTTTACTTGAGAGAAAAGTAAAATCATCCTGGCTGCGGTCCTGACTCATAACCTGGGCTTACTTCAGTTGGGGGGGATGACAGAGTGGATGAGGTGATGTGTCGGTTGGGATTATTAATCATTCAGGACATGGGGCCGGGGGATGACAGAGGAATGAGGTGATGTGGCAATTGGGATTATTAATCATGCAGGACACGTTGGAGGCATCTGGGGGAGGACACTGCCCTTGGGAGGGGGGCAGCAGCCGTCAGTTTTGAGTACAAATTTAAAATTCCTGGCTACACCCCTGCCCCCACGCCAGTAAATCCTTCCCTCCCACTTCCTCCCACTACTGCTATCCTCCCCACACCTGCGTTCTGTTGGAGGCCCCCCACCAGTAAATCCCTCCCTCCTGCTTCCTCTCACTGCTGCTATCCTCCCCACACCCGCATTCTGTTTGAGCCACCACCACCAGCAAATCACGTCCTCCCACTGCTGCTGTCCTCCCCACACCCATGTTCTCTTCAAGCCTTATCCTTAGCCTTCGAGCCCACACACACACACACACAAAAAGAAAACCATCAAGTGTCTTTCTTTAAGCCTGAAATAAACAAGCATTTATCAACACTGAAGTTCATCGTTGGAACTGCTGTTGGTACACACCGATTCGCAGGACTACAGTTCCCAGCAGAAAGAACAAGTTATGCCACCAAGTTCAAATTCTCATTGAAATACACTGATGTGCATACCTGTATCCTCAATTCATGATCTGGCTTTGAAGAGTGAAGATGTGTCTGCGGTTCAGAGAAGATGAGGGCACTGGAGCCCAACCATGGGTTGGGGGGTGCAAAAATGGCAAAAAAGACATCAGTGGACAATTTTATTTTTATAGGAAATTAAAAAAAGAAAAATTAATCGAGGATTTCTTCATGACACTGGGTGATTGGAAACCCCCATTGTCACTGTAATTTTTTTTTTGGGGGGGTGGGTTGCTTGGAGGGAGGGTCTCAAAAAATATACTAATAGTAGTTAAGCCAGTTCTGCAGCCAATTATTTGAGCACCTTTGGGTGAATGCCATACTGCCCTGTGACTTTTTCTACCTTTAAGGTTTTGAGCCCCTTCTGGTTGCTTCATTTCAGGAATGCCCCCGATAGCTGCTTTGATGCCACTTTCAGGTAGGGGTCGGCAGTCTTCTGTTGTGACTGAAAAGCAAAATTCATCTTTCATGATGGCTGCTTTTTGATCCTCCCCCTCTTGCAGCCCAACAATAAACACTCATATGTTCTCTTTTTCCATAATATATATCTGAAGAATTGTTTTTCCCAACCACTGACACCCTGTGCCTGCCTTTGCCTCCCTGGCACTCCTCTTTGCTCTCCCCCTTCATCCTCCTCCTGCTTTTCTTTGTACTTGGAGAAATAATTTTTCATGGCCATCACTGCTTCTCTGATACCTTCTGAGAATCCAGTTGGTCTCTTGTACCTGCTTCACTTTTTAACAATTCTTGTACATGACTTTGATGCCTCAGGAATGGTTCTCTTGATTGCCCCCCCCCCCATGTATCTTTCCTCTAAACCTCTGGTGTTCTCCCTGCAGTCAGCTTGTCTTGGACCACCTGCCTCATCCAGTGTTGTGTGCTATTGATAGCTCTGAAAACGAGAGGTCTTGCTCTCAATTTGCCTTCTAGTAAACATCAATTGATTGATTGAAACATCATACAGTGCAGTTTAATGAACTGCAGTTGGGAAGAGTTCCCTGATTCTTTACAGGTACTTTGCGTTTTTTGTATTAAAAACTTACACACTTAGGATTTAAATAAAAACAAAATCATTAAGATGACTGAATGGAAACAAGTTCTTACTGCATGGGGGGCTAATTTGAAGGAAGCTATGTGTTTTACAATGAACATCTGGTAGCAATTAACCCCCCCATAAAGGAAGAAAACAGTAAACCACTTCCTCATCATCTCCCTTCCCCCCAACTTCATAAGGAATTCCAGGTCCTAGAGAACAGAGACTGACTACTGAAAGGCTTGTACTGTATTTCGAGCCCAAGTCACATTCTGTGCTATAGTAAACTCCATTTTGCAAATTGATTAGCTTCAAAAATAAGATAAAAGCATTGCAAAATAAATGAAGAAAGGTGATTTGAAGTACTGGCCTCCCAAAAGGGAAAATAAATACTGGGTGACATCCAATAAGGCTGCAGTGAAAGTCAGCAACATGTTTCCAAATCCAAGGGCACTATATGAATAATATTTAATTTTTACCATTTAAAAACTGGCTTCTCACAATAATGACTTCTGAAATGGGGGACTGGATTGGGGGTGCGAGTAATACTTGGGAGTTCAAAAATCTGGACTGACTTCCAGATGTGGATCTTGTAATGTTTCTGACTTTCACCAGAACTACCTTTAAATGATCCCTGTTCAGCCAGCCCGGTGGCACTGAGGGTTGAGGCACTGGATGCCAAACCTCATGCCACGCCAGCGACCTGGGTTCGGGAATGAGCCCAGTCCATCAAGGGTCGGCAGGGGACTGGAAAGGATCAAGCATCCAGAGGATTGCTCTCTTTTCCTGGGGGAGGGTGGGGTTACTTGCCACTGCTCGAGCAGCTCCTGGTGGTGTCTGGGAGTTGCCACACCATGTGGCAAGCTTACATAGGGGGAGCTTCAGTGGACACCTTACGCATGGGGAGCAGGAACACGCCCATTGTGTGCAGGGTGTCATTGCATGTCCTTGTTTGGGGAAGCATAGAAACAAGGAAAAACCCCTGAGCCAGCAGTAGGCAAAGGTGGGATCAGGATCCAATCACCACACCCAGCACCAGATCCTCCAGCCTGCCCCAGATGCTCCCTTTGTGAGTCCTGGCTGCACACTAGATTTACAGAATGGTCACCAGTAAGAAGTTGGGAGTCCCGCCCTGGGGGGGGCTTAAATCCAGGGGTCAGTGGACCAGGCGTGAGTGAGCGAGGTCTTCTCCCATCCGATAAGTAGGGCAGGGGATATCAGGTTGGCAGGATCGGGTTGGTCGAGTGCCCCACTGGAGAGAGTCTGGTGGTCCAGTGTGTAGGAGGATAAAAAGATTGTACAAAAAAAAATGATCCCTGTTCACATTATTTCTTTGCCATTACAGTCTGTGAACCCCAGTTGGTAAAACAAACAAACAAACACTGCTACTGAACAAAACAAAAAAAAAATAATGACAGGTTGCTCTAATATCGATTTCACAAAAATGGAATAGTAATAATGAAAAAAGGACTGCATTTTTGCACATGGAACAATCTAGTTATATTGTTAGAAAACCCCCTCAAGGTTCCCACTAGGACTGTTAACTGTGCAGTACGAGGGGACTGTGCCTACACTGTACTTAAGAGAAAAGTGCAGTTAACAAATACAAGCATTTGTCAATGCCAAAAGTTTGCCATGTGCACTGGTGCCATTGGGGGGGGGGATTATGAGCCAGTGTTGTCAAATATCAACATGGGTTCATAACTTCATTTTTTTTAATATGTGTACACCACATTTATAACATAGCTGTCATATCACGCCACCTCATGAAGAAAGGAAGAGTGAGAAAGCAGCCACAGCTTCCTTTAAAACAAGGAGGTTATTTTCTAGACTACACTGAACTGAATTATTACTTTTTGGACCTGTGTAAGTAGCTAGTATTGATTCAGTTTTTGGGGTTGACTTTTCTTAGTTTTCACTTTAATTTGCCAGGGAGGAACTGTGGCTGGGAGATATTTGCAGTGTATTTGTGACTAGACCTGTTACGTAACCTCTGTGAAATAGGTGTATGAAAGGAAGGAAGGCACTCCTTGGGGTGGAGGGTCAGAGTTGTAGTTGATTGTTTCTGAACAGCATAGGTTTATTGGCTGTGGAGCAGCAGTCTTCTGGGAGACATTCTGGAGACTGCGTTGCTGCCCTATTTGTGAGCACCTCTCTGGTCTGAGGGAGGAGGTTGTTTGTCTCCATGCTGACCTGGCAAGGATTCGGGAAACCTGTTCCCCCACTCAGGGACCACCCAGGCCACCGCCACTACCTCAGAGGTTGTCAAGAAAGAGGAGTGGTTGGACCACAGTGGGCTCAGGGAGGGTGAGGGTGGTGGAACAGAGGCGCATCCATCAAGTTGTGACTCTCCACAATTCATTTGCCACTCTGGTGGAGTATGGTTCCTCTATGGAGGCATGTGCAGTGGAGACCAAGGAGGATACTGGGAACCTCCACAATGGAGACCCACAGAAGGGTGGCACAGGACCCCACTGGGGAAGGAAACAACTCCTGGGGGGGACTCAATTGTTAGGGGGGTAGAACTGGGGAAGGGATGGGAAAGGGAGGTAAGGTGTCTGCCTGGAGCCATGGCTTGGAGGGACAGGAAATTAATCCTCAGGATCATGGGAGCAGCTGCAAGGGGGAGGGAGCTGGATGTCATTGTCAACCTAGGGATGAATGGCCTGGCTGAGAATGGGATCAGAGCAGTGCAACAGGAGTTTGGGAGTGGGGAGGGCCTTGAATAAAGTAGCACACACGGTAACTTTCTCAAGTGCTACCTGTCTATGGCATGGATAAGCTGGGGTACTCTGCACCATAGGATTCAATGACTGGTTGAAAAACAGGTGCAGAGCTCCAGGGATTTAGCTCATTGGGGAATGGGGCTCCACCTGGAGGGATGTAGGCCTATACAGGCATGATGGTCTACATCTATCCAGGAGGGGAACCAGAATCCTAGGTGATAGGTTTAAATGCTTCATTGGCAAACATTTAAACTAGCCAAGAGGGGAGGCACTGAAAAGGAGAAGGAAAATCCTAGCACCTTCCCCAAAAAAATCAGGGTAGCTAGCTAGTGAGGTAAACACCAAGACAGAGCAGTCGATAGGGAGAAGGGCAGGGGTAAATGGAGAAAAAGACAAAGGCAGTAAGGACAGGGATGGGGCAAAATGAAATAAAGCCATAAAAACATGGAGCATAATGAGTGCCAATGCCTGTAGTCTAGGTAAAAAGCTCCCTGAAATGGTGGCCTTGATGGAAGAGGGATGCCTGGATATCATGGCAGTCACAGAAACATGGTACACAGAGAACCATGACTGGGATGTCAACATATCAGGGTACACAATCTACAGGAGGGACAGGGAGGTAAGAAGAGGAGGAGGAGGAGTAGCTCTCCATGAAAGGGAAGGGGTCAAAGCAACAGAACTAAAGGGTAAATAGGGAGGAGAGGAGGCACTGTGGGTCACCCAGGAGACTGGAAATGGCTCCAGAATCTGAACAGGGGTTGTATACAGACCTCCATCTCAGGGGGAGGAAATAGACAAGGAAATGATAGAAGGCATCCTTGGGATGGCAGAGAAAGGGGAGGTATTGCTGATGGGGGACCTGACTATGCCAGATGTTAACTGGAGCACCTTTGCTGCAGCCACATCCAAGAGCAGGGCCATTGTTGATGCCCTACAGGGAGCATGCCTTAGACAGCTAGTTTTAAAGCCCACTCAGGAGGGAGCAATCTTAGACCAGGTACTCTCAAATGGGGACAGAGAGACGATCTCTGATCTTGAAGTGGGTAACCATCTGGGAACAAACGACCACCAAACAGTATGGTTCACGATAAACTTAGCTGTATAGTTAAGCCACACAAAAGTGAAGGTGCTGGACTTCAGCAGGGCTAATTTTGTCAAATTGGGAGAGTGCCTCAGAAAAGCACTAGTAAACAGGCAAGAAGGTAGGGTGGAGCAACAATGGGAAAACATCAAAACCGCCATCACAGAGGCAACAAGCCTTTGTGTGAAGCAAATAAACAAATCAAATTGAAAGAAAAAAACACTATGGTTCTCAAAAGAAGTGGCGGGGATGGTAAGGGAGAAAAAGACAGCATTCAGGAAGTATATAGAAACACAGAAGGAGCAGGACAGAGAACGGTGCCAGTTAAAGCAGAAGGAAGCAGGGAAGGCAGTCAGAATAGCCAAGGCTCAAACCAAGGAAAAGATAGCCAACTCGGTTAAGAAGGGGGATAAACCCTTTTATAGGTACATTAGGGAGCAAAGAAAGACTAAGACAGGGATACTGAGGCTGAATAAAGAGGAAGGTGGTTGGGCAGAGTGCGAAAGTGAAAAAGCAGGGATACTGAACGAATACTTCTGCACAGTATTCACAATGGAAAAGCAGGGGGAGATACCTAATCCAGTCAATAGAAGCACTCCAGATAGGGGTGTTGATATTAGTCCTTTCACAGAAGAAAGGGTTCTGAAAGAACTCTTAAAACTGAAGGTGGATAAAGCAATGGGTCCTGATGGGATTCACCCCAGAATTCTAAAAGAACTAGGCAAAGAACTAGTAACATCACTGACTACCCTTTTTTATAAATCAAGGGAGGATGGTATGGTACCTGAGGACTGGAGGAGAGCGGATGTGATTCCCCTTCACAAAAGTGGGAGCAAGACAGAGGCAGGACAGACAGACCTGTCAGTTTGACCTCAGTGGTAGGGAAAATGATGGAATCACTTCTGAAGGAAAGAATTGTTGAGTATCTAGAGGCCAGTGGGGCACAGGATCCAAGGAAGCATGGATTCACAGCAGGAAGGTCATGTCAGACTAATCTAATTGATTTCTTTGACTGGGTGACCAAAGTAGTAGACAAGAAAGGGGCTGTGGACATGGCCGACTTAGACTTTAGCAAGGCATTTGACACAGTCTTACACAAAGGATTAATAAACAAATTAGCCAGCCTGGGAGTGGGTCCTAGAGTGGTAGCATGGGTAAAACACTGGCTGAGCAACAGGACACAGTGGGTAATAGTAAATGGAGTCCACAGTGAAGAAAGGAGGGTTACTAGTGATGTACCACAGGGTTCAGTACTGTGGCCAGTCATTTTTAATGTCTTTATAAGTGACATTGCAGAGGGACTGGAAGGGAAAGTATGTATCTTTGCAGATGACACAAAGATCTACAACAGGGTTGCTATGCAAGGTGGGGTGGAAAGGATGAAAAGGGACTTGGCAAGGTTGGAGGAATGGTCAAATGTATGGTAGCTTAGATTCAATGCAAATAAGTGCAAAGTAATGCACCTGGGAAATAAAAACCCAGGGGAAGAGTACACAAGGGCGGGTGAGATACTAACAACAACAAAAATGGAAAATGACTTGGGAGTAGTCATATCAGATGACCTAAAGGTGAGCCAACAATGTGAGAAGGCAGTAAGGAGGGCAGGGATACTGGATGCACAGGGAGAGGCATCACCAGTAGAAAACAGGAAGTTGTTGGCCCTCTGTACAGACAGTAGGTAAGACCACATCTGGAGTACTGTGTACAGTTCTGGAGACCCCATCTTCATAAAGACATAGACAGGGTGGAGGCTGTCCAGAGAAGGGCAACCAAAATGGTGCAGGGTCTGCACCAGAAGACATATGAAGAAAAACTAAAGGAGTTTAAGATGTATAGCCTCGACGGAAGTAGGGAGAGGGGGACATGATAGAAACTTTCAAAAACCTAAAGGGAATCAACAAAGTCCAAGAGGGTATCATCTCTCAGAAAAAGAGATGTGCAAGAACAAGGGGGCACAATTTGAAGATAGAGGTGGGAATGGTTCAGAGGTAATGTGAGGAAGTATTTCTTCACAGAGAGGGTTGTAGATGCATGGAACAGCCTTCCTGAGGAGGTCATAGAGTAAAAAACTGGGGGAATTCAAGAATGCATGATACAGACATAAGGCAATTCTTTCGGGGGGCAGGAGGAAGTAGGCTGTTGGTTAACTAGGATCTGCAGCTTATCCGTTAGGTAGGGAAATGGGAAGACTAGGTGGGCCAAGTGGTCCTTATCTGCTGTCAAATTCTGTGTTTCTATGTTTCTATGAGTACAATTTCAACTCCTTTTGGGATGCAAAAAAAACATTTTGCCCAGGATCTGGAAAATGACAGCTGTCACGTTCATGAGGTGCAGTGAAGAGATGGCTATGATGAATATTTCAGGTCAAAATATTGAAAAGTACCAAAGATATCAGCTTGTGTTTGTTATTTAAGTGCATGCTCATAACTTTGTTGTTTGTTAATATTTTCATACCATATTTTCAGTGTAGCATTCTTATGACGCCACCTCATGAAAAGTGCCAGTGTCATTTTGTTCACTCATCCTGAAAGGTGATTTGGCAGAGCCATTACACCATTCTACACCACAGGTGCGAAAACATGTTTCAGGCAGAATATGAAAAACGACAGCTATACTGTTCATAAGGAGGTGTGAAATAATGGCAATGTTGAAAATCTGAAGTGAAAGTATTAAAAACTGGCAAAGTTAGGAGAGTGTGTAGAAACTGCACAATGCACACTTGTGACGCAGTCATTTTTTGAAATGTTTTCATCAATGTTGCAACATGGGCTTTTTGGGACCCCAGCTCATGACCAGTGGCACTGTGCTTTCATTAATCCATCCCAAAAGGTGATTCTGCACAGTGACTGCGAAATCAACTTTTGGGACCTAGTAACAAAATGACAGTGACAGTGTTCAGAAGGTGGGGTCCCAAGAACCCCATGTTGAAAAAATGGGGCCAAAATTCCTAAAAGTGGCTGAGACACCAACTTAAGCTGACCCCCTCCATTGATTCCCATTATATGGCTTACCTTGAAATCTTCTCTTTGCCGGTCGGCTTTGAAGAATGCAGACGTGTTCCCGGTCCACAGAAGATCATTGCTCCTGACCTCCAAAGGTAAGTATGGGTAAGGAGGTGTGTGGGAAGGTGGCTACGCAGTGGGACTGTTGGGATGGGGAAGGGAATGGGGAGACAATGATGGACCTTTTTTATTTCAGGTTTAAAGAAATAAAGACACTAGACAGTTTTCTTTTCTTTTATATAGGGAAAGGATGTGAACATATCTGGACACTGTGAGTGTGATCCCCAGTGTCCAGGGGGATGGGGAATAGAGGATGCAAGGAGGACAGCAGCAGTGGGAGCGAGGGATTTGCTGTGTGTGTGGTGGAACGCAGGTGTGGGGAGGACAGCAGCAGTGGGAGGAAGCGGGAGGGAGGGATTTTCTGGTGGGGGGACTCCAACAGAACATGAATGTGGGGAGGATAGCAGTGGGAGGAAGTGGAGGAGGATAATTTGCTGGGGGCTCCAACAGACATGAGTGTGGGGAGGATAGCAGCAGTTGGAGGAGTGATTTGCTGGTGGGGAGCTCAAACAGGAACATAAGGAAGACAGGAGCAGTGGGCAGGCTCAGCACGTTCACACTGTAAGCACTATGGCAGTGTGGCACGCAACACAGGAGAGTCAATGTAATGCAGGGCTTTACACATCAAAGGATCAAGCTGCACCACTATTGATGCAGCTCTGTCCTTTGAAAAGTTGGCCAACTCCGCCACAACAACAGAAAGTGAGTCATTGCCAGCCTGCCGACTGATTCACCTGGCACTGACCTGCCCCTTGAAACTGAGCTCTCCATTGGGTGCACCCTGCTCACACCCCTGTACAGCACCTCTCATGTCAATGAGTTCATCTGCGCCTGCTCGCCACAACAAACTCAAAAAATGTGCATTTTTTTTGCCAGACCAACATTATCGCTGGGAAAAATAACTATACAGTTATTAACAAATACTGTTGCTTTCAGCTGGAATTTTAGTGAATTTAGTGAGTTCAGATTCCATATCCATTCAGTTGTTGGCCTCTCACATGAGACTGTCAGCAAACATGTCACATGGTATCAACTGTGATAGTGGATCCACTCACTAAGCTGGTTGAGGTAAGGAAGTGGGTTACTGTCCTCCATGAGAACCTGTGTGAAGCTCAGCACTACAGACTAGGGCTGTGCATGGTCAGAATAGTATTTCCTGAATACCACGAATAGTAGGCTTGCCGAATATTCAGATGGACGTCCCGAATAGTTAACTATTCAGCTGCTATTCGGGACATACTATTCAGTAGGTGAGATTTCAATATATCATGGAGCTTCACTGGCCAATCAGAGGCTGTTTGTGGAGCTCACAGCCAGGAACACCATGTGATCTCCTTACTCTGGATGTGTAGATGAGAGGAGAGAGTCATTTCTGAGAGAGCAAGCTCTGATTAGTTTACCACTTGTGACTTTTATAACAGTTTAAAAAATGTTTTGTGTGTGATATCTGATCACCTTGTGACTGCATCTGATGGCAGTTTTGTTTTTCATCCTTGAAAGTGGGCTCAGTTTCAAGGTAAAGGAGAGTCTGTGTGTGAGTGAATCTGTGTGTGTGCTGCTGCATGCTGACTCCTCCCCCCCTTACAGTTTCACAGTTCTGCTGAAGCAGTGTGGTCTGATGTTTTGCTTAAGAACCAATTCATTCTTATCCGGATTTTTTTTTTGTCAACAAAGTCCAGCTTGGTTTTGCATGTAGTGAATAACTGTTACTGGGCTCAGTGACAGTAAGTGGCTCAAGTTTTTGCTGGCTGCCCCATCCCCCATTGCTGTGCTTGCTTAGCTTTTTGTTCCAAATGCACATGCAGCCCCTGTGATATTTTCTATTTCTTTTGTGAAGCAAATTGGTATTTTGCTGTCTTCAGGTTCTGGGCTCGGTGGCTCGGTTCCCTGTGTAAATGAGGTGTGATTGTCATCTGACTCTCTCTTGTCTGTGTTGCAGTTTACCGAGGTGCATACATAATCTGTGTGTGTGTTGTATTGTTGTTCTTGTAATCTGTGTCCTGTAAGTGCACATACAGTTGTCTGCACACATTTTATTTTTTTATGATTTATAAAGCAGCGTATATTTTTCTCCTTGGGTCAGGCTTGGCCCATTGAATTGTTGCTGACTATGGTCTGGTTCTTGGCTCACTTCCCTGTACAACTGAGTAAGGAGGGTGTCGGAGGTGACTCCTCTCTCCACAGCTCACTGCACCTGAGTGGCCTCCTGTACATGTAAGTTTTTTTTATTTTTTGCATGTCTTCACACCCTGTGTGTGCACTGCTGTGAATGTGTACACGTAAATTTTCTGTGAACTACTTTAGTATTTCTGTGTGTGTCAGGCATGACTCACTGGGTTCTGTGTGTTGTAAGTTGTTTGGTGCACCTGCAAAGCTTGAACTACTGTGCTGTATGACTGCACAACTGACACCGTACAAGTAAGAAGTTGTTTGCTGACTCCATCTCTCTCTCTAGTATCAGCCTGTCTTGATTAGCTGCTACTGGAGTGGTGTGGGTGGGTATTGTTCTTTTCTGCAAGAAGCACCAACATAAACAAAAATGCTAATCACAAATAATATACACAGTAAGTTACAGACCATGTCTCATCAATCCCATAAATGTGCATGGTCCAGCACAAACAAGTCATCTTCACCACCAGTCGTAAGCGGTGAGGAACAGGGTGAGAGAAGGTCTGTTCATATTCACCACCCTAAAATAATTTTCTCCCCGATAAGCCTTCAAGTTTTGGTGTCAGTAGGACTGGGGGTAGTACTAGTACTACTATAACTGGGAGGCAGTATGGTGCAGTGGCTTAAGGCTCTGAGCTACAAATCTGCTGACATCCAGCAGACCAGACCGGGGTTTGAATCCCACAGCTTTCACTTGCATACTGTGTGACCCTGAGTAAGTCACTTAACTTCCCTGTGCTCCCAGGTTGCTCCTGTAAAAAACTTTCAGCTTAGTGTGCTACTCCTGGTTAAACAACTAAATAAACAAAGCATTTGTCAATGCCGAATGTTGTTGAGCTGGCATTGCCTTTGATAGTGCATTTCGGAAACACATGTTTGGCAGGATGTGAAAAATGACAGCTGTACTGTTCATAAGGAGGTGTAAAAAAATGGTAGTGGTAAAAATGTGGCATGTAAGTATTGCGAAGGTGCATGGGAGATGCACAATGCACACTTGTAACACAGGGATTTTATGGTATTTTGTCACCAAATTTTCAACATAGGCATTTTAGCACCTCTACTCATGTACAGTGTCACTGCTGTGTCCTCAAGCTGTCTCAAAAAGTGATTTCACACAGCGACCACGCTATTCTTCACTGGACGTGCGAAAACACATTTTGGGCAGGATATGTAAAATGACAACTTTACTGTTCATCAAGAGATGTGGAAAAATGCCAATGGTGAAAATTCAGACTGAAAATATTACAACTGCACGTTATGAGCATGCGTGCAAACTGCTCAACATACACTCATAACACAATCATTTTATGGAGTATTGTCACCAAATTTTCAACATAGGCATTGTAGGACTTCTGCTCATGAACAGTGTCACTGTCTTTTTTGCAATCTGGCCCGAACACTGATTTCCCACGGTGACCGTGGTATTGTGCACAGGAAGTGCGGAAACACATCTCGGCCAGAATGTGAAAAATGACAGCTATACTGTTCACAGGAGGTGTAGAAAATGACAATGTTGAAAATCTGGCATGAAAATATTGCAAATTTGCGAGATTCTGAGCTTGCGTGTAACTTTCATAATGCTGCAACTAAACAGAAAGCCATTTTTGGATTTTTTCCACCAAATTTGCAACATAGGCTTTTTGAGAGCCCACCTCATGAACTCTGCCACTGTCCTTGTGTTAATCAGTCCCTAAAGGTGATTTCACGCAGTGACTGCCACATCACTTTTCAGGACCGATTAACATCAAAGCTGTGACAGAATTATTGAGGAGGGGTCCCAAAAACCCCATGTTGAAAATTTGGTGCAAAAATTTCAAAAAATACCCAAGATATGGAGCAAAGTTGAAAAAAAAACCTATTTAGTCCATTATACAGCTTACCGGCATTTCCTCAGTTCGTGGTCGGCTTTGAAGAGTGCAGACGTGTTCCCGGTCCAGCGAAGATCATCATGCTGGACTCCAGAGGTAAGTATGGGGTTGGGGGGTGTGGAGAGGCAGGGTGAGCAGTGGGTGGGTGCGGGTGGTGGATAGGGAGACAACGAGGGACCGTTTTCAGTTTACAGGTACCAAGGGGGGAAAAAAAACACAGACAGTTTTCTTTTTTACAGGTCATTTCTTTTGTTTGGGGGTACAGTAGCTGATGGGGATTGGGCACCTGTCAGCACAGAAGAAGGACATGATGCCGGCCGGGAGTGAGCTCCCGTCGGCATATTCTAATGGGAAGGGGATGCTGACAGGATTGGGGCACCTGTGGCAAACAATGAGGTGGCACATTCTGCCAATGGGAGTGGACTCCCCCATTGGCACATAATTCATGGGGCAGGGCAAGCTGACCAGTAGATTGGGCACCCTGAAGTCAGCGCTGTCGGCAGTGTAGCGGCCACTGTGCCACCATGCTACTAGCTGGTGAGCACTTAGGAAGGGTCCTCTATGAGTGACGAGCTTTGCTCAGATTGCAGCGGGCCTTTCCTTAGATGTGCTGACCAGCTTAGTATGCATGGTGTGGCATTGGCATACAGGCTGATTGGGGAATGAGGGATGCACCTACTGGTGCGTGCCCTGCATTCACCCAATAGCGCCCTCGCCCCCAAATCCCCACTGCCGCATGATGTTGACTGCGCACATGTCAACATACAAATGCCTGTGACCATAGGTACTGTGACTAGTACTGACCACATGACTGTTACAATGACCGCACCAATTGTGTTGCCAAATCATACTGTTGCTCAGCCTCATAAGTTTCCTCTCACCACATTTCCTTTTGCTGATGTGGAGGATTCCGAAGAAGAGAATTCATCTGATTCTGAATATTTACCAGAGCCACAAGACCTGCTAAGTACATCATCTGACAGTGATACCCACCTAAGCGAATTTTGTGATGAGGCCGAATATGCGGCATATCTGTGTGAGAAACATGAATGTGCAGCTGCCAAAAAATGCAGTGCTGCTCATCATGGTAAGCAGGTCAGTCAAGGTCACCCTCCTCCTCCTTCTTCTCCTAAAAGAAACAAACAGTCCACCCTGTCCTTTCAAAGAGTTGTGTCAAGCTCAACTCCATCTGATACTCAAAGTAGTTCTACAACTACATCTGTTGTGGAGAAAGAAAGGGGCAGAACAACTGCAACCACTGCACCCAGCTCTGATAAGGGGAAAGGAGCAAAACATGCCCATGTCATCCTATTGGGGCCCGTACTTCCACTGTCAGTGTGGGGAAAGTGTAGTGTGGCTGTACTTTAGTGTTGTGAAAGATGATCCAACAAAGGCAGTATGTTCTGTGTGTGACTGTACTATAAGTCATGGTAAAAACCTTTCAAATCTCACAACAACATCAATGATGAACCATCTCTGAATTAAACATCCCAGTGCACTTCAAAGATCCACAGCTGGTCCTCCTCCTCCACAACATGTGCCTGTCAGAGGCACAAAGTATTGTTAGTGATTCTATTACTGAGATAGACAGTGTGCCCTTAACTCCCCCTACTCCACTTATAGCGCATCCCCGTATAGAAGCATCACCCATTCTGCCTTCTTCTGCTCAATCATCTATTATTGTAACACCCTCCACCACAGGTTCAAAGTTAAAATCAATGCAATGTGGTACCACGTTGACTACACCCATCATGCAAGCCTTCCATGCCTGCACCAAATACCAGGTGTCACACCCAACAGCACAGCAGATCACCAATTTAATTGGCGAGATGATGGTCTTGGATCTGCAGCCATTTTCCATTGTGGAAAACACAGGTTTCCATAGGCTGCTGCAGCATTTGCACATCAGGTATAATATGCCATCACGGACCACATTTTCACGTACAGTAGTACCCAACATTTACCATGATTTAAGAAAAGAAGTTGCCAGACTACTAGCACAGGCTGTTGGTGGAGTTTTCCACTGCACAACTGACATAAGGACCAGCATGAATTCAAATCATGCATATATGTCACTGACAGCACACTGGTGTGTTGCAGATGTGGTAATCACTGGTGGTGATGGTGGTACTGGTGCTGGTTCTGTCTCTTCCCCCTCTTCCTGCAGGCTGCTTTGCTAAATGCCAGTGTTATGGAAAAGGATCACTGGGCTGTAAACATACTGTCATTCCTGCAAGAGATGTTGCGCTCATGGATTGATGGCAACAATTTGCAGATATGATTTGTGGTCACAGACAATGCCACAAATATGATAAAAGCACTTAGAGAAGGCAATTTTGAGGGGATATGCTGCTTTGCTCATATACTAAATTTAGTGGTGACAAAGGCTTTGGCAAACACAGCAGGAGGCAGATCACACAGTCAAGGCAGCCAGAAGCATATGCAGCCACTTCCATCACTCTGTGAAAGCACAAACCGTCTGCATCAACTACAAGAGCATCTTCAAATGCCGCAGCATTGGTTACCCCACCTGACAGTGACATTTCACCAGTGAGGTCCCCCACAGTGACTACAGTGCCATGCCACTGTGGGAAACCTGCTGGCACCAGGCGCTGTCTGTGGGGGGTCTGCACCCCCAATCAGCTCCGACTTGGAGTTGAGAATCCTTAAGTGGGGGGTGCTAGGGGTGCAGCCCCCTGCTTGGGAGGTTCGGGGCCAAAAATCCCCGAAGAAAACACAGTCAGCCAGTGGGAACTGGCAGCCGACTGCAGAATGCAGTCGACCTGCTGGTGTCGCCGACGGGGCATTCAACAAAAATGTTGTTGTGCACCTGTCATGGATCCCAGCAGCATCATCTCATCAAGGATGTACAGACCCAGTGGAATTCCACCTACTACATGCTGCAAAGACTTCTGGAGCAGAAGCGGGCCCTTCATGAGATGACCATGGAAACTGACATGGGGGAGTCCTCAGACATCAGGACTGGGCTGTGATTGAGAGCTTGGTAAAGGTTTTAGCCCCATTTGAAAGGAGCACTCATGACCTTAGCTCTGATTCTGCACTGCTAAGTCAGGTAATTCCTGCTGTACAGATCCTGAAAAAAAGCCATGAGGAGATTCAGTGAAAATGCTGAGAAAGATCCAAACCAGACACCAGGAACAGTGATATTCCTTGTGGAAAATTTGACCACAAACCTAGAAGTTAGATTTTCTGATCTCTGTTCCAATAATAGGCACATATTTGCCACTATGCTGGATCCACGTTTCAAGTGTGAGGTATTACACCTTATAATGCCCACTGACAGGGTTACAGACTTTCACAAGCAGGTGTGCTCAGAACTTAGTTTCTGCATATTTGGGTCAATGAGACCAGCAGGTAACCCTATCGATGAACCAGTCTCAGAATCACAAACTGAAAGCAGTATGGAAAACCTTGAGAAGGAGGGTGACTATTGGGTTGAACTCAGCTCATCACTACAGGCTGAGCAGCAGAAGAGAACAGAACAGCAGCCACAGTCAGCACCCAATCTGCTGAACAGTTATTTCAATGAGCCTCTGGAGTCATTCTCCATAAATCCAGTGGAGTACTGGATCAGAAAGATGAAAGCATCTCTGCACTTGGTACAGTTGGCCTTTAAATATACCTGTTGCCCTCCTACCAGTGTACCATCTGAACGAATGTTCAGCACTGCTGGGGATGTGGTGGAACCGCACCAATCCTCACTTGACCCAGCACATGTGGAACAACTTGTGTTTAGAAAAATAAATCTACCTCACCTTGGGTACACATATGGCCACTAATATGTGCATTAAATAATCATCTTATTACTGGATACAACAGTTGTGTTTTGTAGAATTGACCCATACACAAGCCATTATGTGTTAACCATCATTGTTCTGTTAGCAAATAAGCACAACATATTAAAATTCATATTCAAAGTCATACTAATGCAAATCTGTGACCAGCACCCTTTTTCTTTATTACTTCCACTGTCATGGTGTATTCTTTTGAAAGAGCATGCCCTGCAGTTCCCAGTGCCTAAAACTGCCACCCACCCATTGACTGCTGTTCCTAATACAAAATCCTCAACTGGTGTTACTACATCTCTCATCCCATGTGTTGCTCATGCCCATGTTCCATCGATCCCTTTAACAGCTTTCCAGATGCCAGTTACTAGTGTGGCATCACCAGTCTCAAGTATTTCATGTGCATAAAATGTGGCAGTTAATATTTCCATCTCCAGTCTCAGTGTTTCCCATGCCTGAAATATGCCAGTTACAAGTGTGGCATCACCAGCCTCAGTGTTTCCCATGCCTGAAATATGGCAGTTACAAGTGTGGCATCTTCAGTCTCAGTGTTTCCCATGCCTGAAATATGGCAGTTACAAGTGTGGCATCACCAGTCTCAAGTATTTCGCATGCATAAAATATGGCAGTTAGTGTGGCATCTCCAGTCTCAGTATTTCCCATGCCTGAAATATGGCAGTTAACAGTGTGGCATCTCGAGTCTTAAGTATTTCACATGACTGAAATATTCCATTTACAAGTATGGCATCACTAATCTCAAGTATTTCACATGACTGAAATATTCCGATTACCAGTATAGCATCACATATCTCAAGTATTTCACTTGATTGAAATGTTCTGGTTACCAGTATGGCAACTCCAGTCTCCAGTATTTCACATGACTGAAATATTCTAGTAACCAGTATGGCATCACTCTTCTCAAGTATTTCCCATGCTTGAAATATTCCTGTTACCAGTGTGGCACCACCAGTCTCAAGTATTTCACATGCCTGAAATATTCTGGTTACCAGTGTGGCATCACGAGTCTCAAGTATTTTCCATGCCTGAAATATTCCGGTTGCCTGACTACCTCCAGTTTGTATCATTGTTTTGTTGCAATAAGTTGTTGATGCTGCTACTGCTGCTGATTGACGTCTTTGCAGAATATTTAAACTAGCAAATGGGGAGAGGGGTGCAGCACCCCATACATCAAATGGGAAGAACACCCCTCCCCCCTCAGCTAGTGGTCAAACAGGGATTCAGCATGTTTGCAGTTCATTTGCATCACCAGGTAAGAAAAAAGGTTTGTCTGCCCATACGACGCACAGGGTAATGCCAAACCTCACCCAAAAACTAACACACCAAAATCTAGCCAATGGAAAATCATGTACACAAACGCTCACAGCCTGGGAAATAAGATCCCAGACCTGCAGGCAATAATGTCAGAGGCTAAACTGGACATAGTAGCAATTAATGAGACATGGTTTACCAGTAACCACACCTAGGAGACTTCAGTACCTGGCTGTATTGTTCAGAAGAGACCAGGTGTGCAAAAGGGGGAGGAGTGGTCCTGTATGTCAATGAAAATATCAAAGCTACAGAAATTCAGAATACACATAACGAGCCAAATAACTGCTGGGCCACCCTGGAAACAGGAAATGGGACAGCCATAAAGAACTGGGGTTGTCTACAGGCCCCCAGACCAGGGGGAGGACATAGACACATTACTGTTCGAAGATATACAAAACATGACAGCTAAAGGGGAGGTTCTGATAATGGGAGACTTCAACATGCCGGATACAGATTGGTCAATACCAGCAGGAACATCTGCCAGAACTAGACACATAGTGGATTCCCTGCAGGGGGAGGGCCTCAAACAACTGGTACAGCAACCCACAATAGACAGGGCTATCCTAGATCTAGTACTGACCAACAAGGAAGGGATCACAGATCTCCAGGTAGAAGGTCACCTGGGGGCCAGTGACCATCACATGGTATGGTTCAATTTGGCTACTACATCTAAATCATCCCATTCCAAGGCAAAAATATGGGACTTCAGAGGAGCTGACTTTGATAAGATGGCCAACAGAGTTAAGCTAGCCATGGCAAAAAGAAACACAGGTGAGGGGGTACAGGCAAAGTGGGCAAGCATTAAGGATGCACTACTTGAAGCAACATCCCATTGTGTTAGACAGAAAAGGAAGTGAAAAGAAGAAGGAAACCACTTTGGTTCTCAAATACAGTAGCAGAAAAGGTCCAAGCCAAAAGGCTGGCCTTCAGGAAATATAAGGGAACACAGGGGGATGAAGATAAGGAGGCATACCAAACTGCCCTAAGGGAAGCAGGGAATGCTGTAAGGCAGGCAAAGTCCCAAACTGAGGAAACACTAGCACAAACAGTAAAAGAAGGTGACAAGACTTTCTATAGATACATTAGTGAAAGAAGAAAGTCCAGAGGGGGCATTGCTAAGCTTAATGGAGAAAAGGGAGCATGTGAGGAGGAGGACCCTGTAAAGGCATCTATCCTAAATAGATACTTTTGCTCAGTATTTACTGAAGAGAAGGTAGGGCAGGGCCCACAGCTCAGCATCATGGACACAGGGGAAGGGAGGTGAGCACTACTCCTTTCACAAAAGAAAGGGTCCTACAAGAGCTTCTAAGCTCAGGGTGGATAAGGCAATGGGACCTGATGGCATACATCCCAGGGTACTTAAGGAGCTAAAGCGGAACTAGCAGAGCCATTAGCAGAACTGTTTAGTGAGTCTCTGAGCACAGGAGAGGTCCCAGAAGACTGGAGAGAGGGCTCATGTGATCCCGCTCCACAAGAGTGGTAGCAGGGAGGAGGCGGGGAACTACAGACCAGTCAGTCTTACCTCTGTAGTGGGCAAGATTATGGAGGCACTCCTTGAGGAAAGGATAGTGCAACATCTGGAATCCATAGGGGCACGGGATCCAAGACAGCATGGGTTTACAAAAGGAAGGTCCTGTCAAACTAATCTCATAGATTTCTTTGACTGGGTAACCAGAGTGGTGGACCAAAGGGGAGCAGTTGATGTTGCCTACCTTGACTTCAGCAAAGCTTTTGACACTTTTCCACATAGAAGATTGATAAGTAAGCTGGGTAGACTCGGGGTGGGTCAGAAGTTGGTCAACTGGGTGGCAAACTGGTTGACAGGCAGAAAACAGAGAGTGGTGGTAAATGGTATACAGTCAGAAGAGATGCAAGTCACAAGTGAGTACCTCAGGGATCAGTCCTGGGGCCAGTCCTCTTCAACATCTTCATTAGTGACCTTGCAGATGGACTAGAGGTAAGGCTTGCCTGTTTGCAGATGACACAAGATCTGCAACAGAGTAGATGATCCAGATGGGGTGGGCAGAATGAGAGAGATCTGGATAAACTAGCAAAATGGTCAGAAGAGTGGCAACTGGGATTTAATGCAAAGAAGTGCAAGATCATGCACATAGGGAAGAGAAACCCTGAAGCCACCTATAGGCTGGGAGGGAGTTGCTAGCAGTCACAAAGGAAGAAAGAGACTTGGGCATCATCATCACTGATGACCTGAAATCATCAAGCAGACCTCTAAAGCAGTAGGTAAGGCTAGAGGGGTGTTAGGTGTATAGTAGGGGTATCACAAGTCATAAGAGGGTAATAATCCCTCTTTACAAGACACTAGTTAGAGCCCACCTGGAGTACTGCGTGCAGTATTGGAGGCCACACCTTCACAAGGACATTAACCAAATTGAGGCAGTCCAGAGAAGGGCAACTAAAATGGTGCAGGGACTGCATCAGAAGACATATGAGGACAGATTAACAGAGCTCAATATGTATACCCTTGAGCAAAGGAGGAGAGAGTGATATGATTGAGGCATTCAAACACTTAGGGCATTAACAAGGTGAAAGAGTCTAACATGTTTAAATATAAGAAAATAGCAGGACAAGAGGACACAGCATGAGATTAGAGGGGCCGATTAAGAGGAATGTGAGAATTATTTTTCACAGAAAGGGTGGTGGATGCATGGAATGGCTTACCACAAGAAGTGGTGGCTATGAATACAGTGCAGGGCTTCAAACAGGCATGGGATAGGCATAAGGGAGCAATACAAATGACTATGAATAGATAGGCCACTGACTGAGCAAAGGCCGATGGCACATTTATAAGGTAGAAAAAGAAATGGGCAGACTGGATGGGCCTTGCGGTCCTTATCTGCTGTCAACTTCTATGTTTCTATAATGACAATAACGATAGTGAAGAAATCTGGAATATATTACGGATGACCGATGACCACCAAAGCCAGAATCCGATGCTTCTCATCTTCGATGAACACATTGTGTACTACCAGCAACAGTAAGTAAAATATGCAATCTTTTAATGCTTTTATTTCTGTTTGTGTTTTTTTTTTGGGGGGGGGGCAAATTGTGATTAAAGTTTATCTGTAATCATGTTTTTCTCCTGTTTTTTTCTTTTGGTGTACAGGTATTGTACCACCGGGGTGATGAACTCTTGGTAACACATTGGGTATGAGCAGCATAGTTGAGTAAAGTATTTAATCTGTTAATTGTTTTCTTTCTGTTTTGGAGTGTGGGGTGGGGGCTTATTAAAATAGTACAGGGAGACTGCCTAGATGTTTGTAGGCCATTTTGGAAAAGCACTGCATTTCATTATGCCTCCCTCACAGGTAGCATCCAATCAAAAGACCCTTATGGGGTAGCACATCATAGGCCGAATGGGTGTCACGCTTGAGTGCCTTCCTCACAGCTGTACCTCTCAGCTCTGAAGGTAAGATGTGAATGTGAATGTGTATGTTGGCCTGTTGAAGTTACAGTGTTATCCTATGGGTTTAATTATGTCCTATTGCTTGCATTTCTTAATGGCCACAATTATTTAAGGCTCTGGCATATGGTATTCTTGTAGTGGCCACTGAGACCTTTCAGACCATATATAGATTGTTACTTAGCTCCATATATTGCCAGAATTATGGCCTGTTGAAGTTACAATGTTATGCTATAGGCTTAATTATGTCTTATTACTTGCGTTTCTTCGTGGCCACAATTATTTAAGGCTCTTGCATATGGCATTCTGTTAGTGGCCATTGCGACCTTTCTGACCACATATAGAGTTACTTAACTCCAAATAGTGACAGAGTTATGGTGTCTTATACTTCCAGTGTTATCCTATGGGAAACTGCATGCCCATGATGAAATCCTTTCCTCTGCATCCTCCTCCTGAGGCATCAGTGTCAGAAGACAACTTCTGGCACCACTGTACAAGGCAAAGTGCTATGACCTCTACATTCTCCTCCTGAAGCACCAGCAGTAGAAGACAGCCCTCTGGCACCACTGTACAAGGCAAAGGGCTGTGACCTCTACTTTCTCCTCCTGAAGTACTAGCAGCACAAGACAGCCTCAAGCACTCATGTACAAGCCAAAGTGCCATGACCTCTTCATCCTATTCCTGAAGCACCAACAGCAGAAGACAGCCTCTGACACCACTGTACAAGGCAAAGTGCTGTGACCTTTGAATCCTCCTCCTTAAGCACCAGCAGCACAAGATAGCCTCTGGCACAAATGGGCAAGCCATATTGCCATGATCACTGCATCCTCCTCCTGAAGCACCAGCAATGCAAGACAGCCTCTGGCACCAGTGTGTACAAGCCAAAGATACCTGACCTCTGCAACCTCCTTCTGAAGCAGCAGCGGCAGAAGACAGCCTCTGGCACCAGTGTACAAGCCAAAGTGCCATATCCTCTTCATCCTTCTCCTGAAGCACCACTGGCAGAAGTCAGCCTCTGGCACCAGTGTACAAGCCAAAGTGGGTAGACCTCTTCATCCACCTCCCAAAGCACCAGCAGCAAAAGACAGCCTCTGGCATCAGTCTTCAAGCCAAAGTGCCGTTACCTCTTTATCCTCCTTGTAAAGCACCAGTGGCAGAAGACATCCTCTGGCACCAGTGTTGAAGCTGAAGTGCCATTACCTCTCATCCTCCCCCTCCTGAAGCCATTTTAAGGAGTTATATAGCCATTCTTCATTAAGGCAAATTAAATACCCAAATAACGAAGGCCTGGGACCTGAATACGGAATATTCGGCCGAATATTCGGAAAATGGTATTCGCACAGCCCTACTACAGACTCACTGTGTGATGCTGAGGTATGCTCTGCGTGCATCATAAAAATGCAAACAAATAAACCTTGCCAGCTTTGCCAGTTCTTGTCCTATATTTAATGAAGTAATTCTAAATGGTAATTAGATATGTCCCCTAAGCTCCAACGTGATATAGGGCTGTTGAAACAAAAGGTACAGGTGTGTGTCCACCCCCCACACACATACACATTGGGTCCCAGACTCATCCTCTATGTTAACCAGCTTCTAGCTGCATGTCAGTTTCCACAGTGAATTCTATATGCTGATAATACTTGGAGAATCTGCAAGAAGCTTTTAACATCAAATAGTCATTTTTTTCCCCATGAAATAAGCTTGTTAAAGCAGCAGTACTGCCGAACCAGGAAGTGAGCTGTTACAGCTGTAGTAGCGCCATAAAAATATGGTGGCTGCATGTTTTACTATTGCTGTCAATGCAGCTAGGCGGCAGAAATGTAAACAAAAACAAAGGGAAACTGAGCAAATTACAGGGTGATAGTACAATACTGGTGGGAAGGAGTACCAGGTACATGATCAGCAGAGCATAAGGAATAAACCGTTGAAAAAGTGCTGATTTTTTTACATAGTACTGCTGCTTTAAAAAATGCAAAAAGACAAATAATGTGGTCTTTGATAGTTGGAATTATTAAAATTTTTGGCAGAATACCAAAAAAACTTAACTTTGGGGCTCAAAACCATTTCTAGCCACATTTTAGAACTAATGAAGCTGAATTTAAGTACTTGGAACTTGGCGGTATTATACTTGGACAGCACACTGCCATTCATCAACCATGTTGAATACCTGGTAAAATCTGTTACCTTACCAGTCATTGGTTCATTGTGCATAAATAAAAAAAAAAAAAATTTGCTTAGCCCTAACCAGTAATAACCACACACCTAAGAGCTCATCTATGAAATCCTGGCTAACAAAAAAAAGCTTGCCTTTTTTCCTCAAACAAATCTCAGGGAACTGAGGCAAAGAATAATGCTGTAAGTGACTTTGGAGACCACAGACAGCTGACAGCAGTCTCAGAAGCAAGCCAGGTCAGTCAGCCAGCCTGAGCCTATACTGATCTGAGCACTGCTCTGCTGCCACAGTGCTTCGGCTAGTTCTGTGAATCCTGTCTGTACAAATATGGATAGAAGTGTACAGTCCCACATTTTATGTTTACATTTTAAAGCAAAACCCAAACAATGCATGTACAGAATGTGTTGCTCAGTAACTGAAATCTTTGTAAACATGGTGGCACATAATTCTGTGTATTCTGTGGTTGTCTGTCAAAGATTTCATGAAGCATCCTACAATTTGCCCCATATTTTGAGTGCCAAGGTTCCACATTTCTGGGGCCAATGAGACATCTGCAGAGGACTACAACCTCAGGTGTACAGCAGCAATGGGGGCAAAGGAAGAATAGGGACTGATCTGTATAGGGCATGATCTGTTGTCAGTTAATATACAACATTGTGCATGCATTGCTGTAAAATTGCAACACTGTAAAGAACAAGCATTTGTGAATGCCGAATGTTTGCTTGCTGATATTAGCATTGGATGTGCAGGAGTTAGACAGATACAGAACAGGAATGGCAGTGAAGTACTTAACTCATGCCAACCCCACCTCCACCCTGCAGAGGTGGACAGGCATTGGGGTGTGCCTTTGGGTCGTCGTCCATAATGCTCACGGCATTTCACCTCACCTTATCCTGCAGACTCTGAAAAATGTTGAGGTGTGCTTTGGGGTGTTTGGCTTTACAATCACCCCACTTCATAAGGACATATGCTGAAATGGGTACAGTATAGGAGAATGTGGTGAACTCTGAGGCTGAAGAGTCCAAGGCACACCTCAATGCCTGTCACTGGCTTCAGGGTGGGAGTGGGGGTGGAATGGCATGAGCATTAAAGCTTGCAATACAAAGGCACACCCCTGATGCCTGTCAGTCTGTACAGGGTGGGATGTTATTTTTAGAAACACTAATGCCCCGGGCGTTTGTTGGTATTTGCACTATAAATTTTCAACATGGCCTTTTTGTGACCCCCCCCCCACCTCATGAAAGCATTTGGGACCTCTGCTCATGAACAAGTAGCACTGTGATTTTATTAATCTGTCCCGAACATTGAATTCTCACAGAAATTGTGCCATTCTGCATCAGATGTGCGAAAACACAGTTCAGGCAGGATGTGAAAAATGGCAGCTGTACCATTCATAGGGAGGTGTGAAGAGATGGCAGTGTTGAAAATCTGGAGTGAAAATATTAAAAATGCTCGAACTTATGAGGGTACATGGGAACTGTGCAAAGCACACTCATAACACAGTTATTTAGTGGAATTATTTCACCAAAACTTCAACACAGGCATTTTGTGATCTCTGCTCATGAACACTGTCACTATGATTTTCTTAATCTGTCTCGAATGTTGATTTCCCACAGCGAATGCGCCATTGTGCACCAGATTTGCGAAAACACATTTTGGGCAGGATGTGAAAAATGACAGCTGTACTGTTCATAAGGAGGTGTGCAAAATTGACAATGTTGAAAATCTTGAGTGAAAATATTTTAAATTCTCGAAGTTACGAGTGTGCGTGGAAACTGTGCAAGGAACACTCATAACATAGTCATTTTATGGATGTTTGTCACCAAATTTTCAACATAGGCATTTGGGGATCTCCACTCATGAACAGTGTCACTGTCATTTTCTTAATCTGTCCCAAACACTGATCTTGCACAGCAAATGCACTATTCTGTGCAGGAAGTGCAAAAACACATTTTGGGGAGGATGTGAAAAATGACAGCTGTACTGTTCATAAGGAGGTGTAAAAAAATGCCAGTATTGAAAATCTGGAGTGGAAATATTACAAAATAGTGAAGTTATGAGTGTGCATGGAAACTGTGCGATGCACTCTCGTAACAGACATTTTTGGGATTTTTTTCACCAAATTTGCAACATAGGCTTTTTGGGAGCCCACCTCATGAACAGTGACACTTTCATTTTGTTAATTGGCCCTGAAATGTGATTCTGTGCAGTGACCGCAAAATTACCTTTTGGGACTGAATAACCAGCTGACAATCACTGAATTCATTAGTTGGGGTCCCAAGAACCCCATGTTGAAAATTTGGTGCCAACATTCACACAAATGGCTGAGATATCCACATAAGTTGAAAAAACACCATTTATGCCATTATACAGCTTACTGTCATTTCTTCAGTTCACAGTTGGCTTTGAAGAGTGCAGACATGTTCCCACTCCACCGAAGATCATCGTGCCGGGCTCCGGAGGTAAGTATGGGGTGAGGGGTGTGTGGGTAGTTGGGTGTGCAGAGGGTGGGTGCAGATTGGGGGATGGGGCACTTGCCAACTGACAGCAAGAGACCGTTTTCTTGTTTTCAGGTGTAAAACAAAACAAAACAATGGGGGAAGGTTTTCTTTTTTTACAGGTGGGTTGGCACACTGGGGTGGGCTCCCAGCATGCCACCTGAGTATTTGTTGGGGGGGTCTGTAGCCAACAGGGATTGAGCACCCTGTCAGCACATACAGAGTGTTTGGGGGAGCACATGAGCCCAGGGAGACTGGGCACCCCCTTGGCATACAACAAATGGGGGAGCATTATGTCAATGGGGATTGGGCTCCCCCATCAGCAAATGAACTGGGAAGGGGGCATCCTGACAGGGGGATTGGGCACCCCATCAGCTTTCATGGGGACTATCAGGCAGATGATGATAGCCCCCCACCATTTGTTTATTTAAAACAAATGGGGGGACATTATGCCGATGGGGATTGGGCTCCCCCATTCACAAATGAACTTGGGAGGGGGCATGCTGACAGGGCTCAGCACATTCACACTGTAAGTGCTATGGCAGTGTGAACATGCAAACAGGAAGTC
Organism: Neoceratodus forsteri; assembly: GCA_016271365.2. Taxonomy (NCBI): domain Eukaryota; kingdom Metazoa; phylum Chordata; order Ceratodontiformes; family Ceratodontidae; genus Neoceratodus; species Neoceratodus forsteri. The sequence goes on along the minus strand of CM057458.1, from coordinate 995,294,628 downwards.
AACAATGCAGGGCTTTACAAATCAAAGGACCAAGCTGTGCCACTATTGGTGCAGCTCTGTTCTTTGAAAATTTGACCAACTCTGCCCCAACAACAGAAAGTGAGTCATCACCAGCCTGCTGACTGAATTGCCTGCCGCTTACCTGACCCTTGGAACTGAGCTCTCTATTGAGTGCACCCCCTCACACCCTGTATGGCACCTCTCATATCAATGAGTTCTGCACCTGAGCCCCACATCAAACTCAAAAAATGGTCCATCGTTGTCTCCCCATCCCCTTCCCCTATCCCTACCCTCCCACTGTGCACCCACCTCTCCACATACCCCCTACTTACCTCCAGAGGTCAGCAGCAACAATCTTCTGTGGACCAGAAACACATCTGCACTCTTCAAAACCAACCAGAAAGTGAAGATTTCAAGATAAGCCGTATAATGGGAATCAATGGGGGGGGGGAGGTCAACTTAGGTTGATGTCTCAGCCATTTTTAGAAATGTTGGCCCCAAATTGACAACATAGGGTTCTTGGGACCCCACCTCCTGAACTCTGTCACTGTCATTTCATTACACAGTCACGAAAGGTGATTTCACAGTCGCTGTGCAGAATCATCTTTCAGGACCGATTAATGAAAGGACAATGCCATGGTCATGAAGTGGGGTCCCAAAAAGCCCATGTTGCAAATTTGGTGACAAAATTCAAAAAAATGACTGCTTTACAAGTGTGCATTGCACAGTTTCTATGCACGCTCCTAACTTTGCCAATTTTTAATATTTTCACTCCAGATTTTCAGCATTGCCATTATTTCACACCTCCTTATGAACAGTATAGCTGTCATTTTTCATATCCTGCCTGAAACATGTTTTTGCACCTGTGATGCAGAATGGCATTGTGGCTCTGCAAAATCACCTTTTGGGATTAGTGAATGAAATGACACTGCCACTTTTCATGAGGTGGGGTCATAAGAATGCTACATTGAAAATTTGGTGTGAAAATATTAACAAACAACAAAATTAAGAGTACTCACATAAATTAACAAATGCAGGTTCATATCTTTGGTACTTTTCAATATTTTGACCCCAAATTTTCATCATAGCCATCTCTTCACTGCAGCTCATGAATGTGACAGCTGTCATTTTCCAGATCCTGGGAAAAATGTTTTTTTTGCATCCCGAAAAGTGATTTCACAGCCACTGCATGAAAGTACCTTTTGGACAAGAGTTGAAATTGTACTCTTCCTTTCTTCATGAGGTAGCATAATAAGATGGCTATGTTGTAAATGTGGTGTAAAAATATTAAAAAACAATGAAGTTATGAACCCGTGTTGAAATTTGCCAACACCGGCTCATAACCCCATGGCACCAGTGCACATGACGAACATTCAGCATTGTTTTTAATTAATGTACAATATGTCAAAAGTTTTCAAAAGGGTTGATGTGGTTACATCCTATTGGTGATCTGTTATTCATGTAATATTATTTTTTTATTGGCTGCAAGCAAATTTTCAAGATATATATTACTCCCATAGTTTGAAAGGGTAGAGCAGCACACGTAAAGGCACAGAGGTGCTGTATAAACATGTTCCAAGGAAGAATAATGCTTTTTCCATGGAGTGGACCAACAGAGCAGAAAAAAAATATATTTATTCAACCCTGTTATTCATCCCCCATGACATAAATAATTTTACTCTTGGATTGTTTTGTATGATTGTACAGAGAGATGTCTGTAGTTGGGGAAATCCCTTTGTGAATTACTTTATGAAGTTTTCTTGTCTTCTCTTCACTGGAGGGCACACTCTGCATCAATATAATCTGGTGAAGTTCCCACCTTTAACGGATGAAGCTACTGGTGGTAGCACTTTGCCAGTCAAAGTGTAAGCTGTGCTACTCTGCACAGATTTATCAAAATCTACCAAATGTTTGTCCTAAAAATAAAAATATAAACATTTTCTTTCCATGTAAGCCATTCCCATGAACTGTGCACGTGCCTTTCACTCCCTAAAAAACGTGACCTTTAGAAATCATGTCCCTTCACCCTGACACTCTCAAGCACCTTCCTTCCTCTGCCTCCCTCACTGTCACAGTGTAGTTTCTACTGCTGTGTATATGGTAGCCAAATCCCTTCCCTCCACTTTGATGAATCATGTAGTTTAAACACTTACCTTCCTCACCCCATCAAAATCCAAATAATTCAATAGTCACCTCCACCCAACCGCATTCTATCCCACCCTGCGGCACCCAACCTGTCTCTTTACCTCAAGCCCTCAAAGGGTTGTGTTTAAAGACCTGCTAAAAGTAACAAAAAAAATCCTGTGGTGGTGCAATTGTGCTCAGTTTTCAGTGTCCTGCACAGAATGAATGAAAATATATCCTCCTATAGCACTAACACCTGATTTTCTAACATGTGGACAATCATGTGTTATTACAACAGGTGGACATCATTTCATGAATGCAGTAAGTGAGTTCGCAATCAGGAAAAAAGGGGTGGAGAAGTAGCATAAGCAGTGATGCTAGGCAGCCTAATTGGTCAGATTCATATCATCACCATTAATGATACTGCCCAACCCCTCCCATGTGATCATGCTTCCAGGAGAAGAGCAGGCTGGGTATGCAATGAGATGGGGAGCAGACTGGATAGCTAGGTTTCATTGACACTAGCACCCCCTCCCAAATATAAGGATCATGGGGAAGGGAGACACAAAAATGTAAAATTTATGATTTGGGGGGAATGGGAGGAATCACGCAATTTAAGGGAGCATCATGGAAATAAACTGCCAACTCCAGGCATAGTACAAGGAGCTTACAATCTGAGATACTTTTCTTAAGTTTCTGAGGTAGGGTGGAGAGTGGGGAGGCGGGTGGGAAACTATTAGACCAGTACATTATTAGGGCAGTGGATAACGGACAATCAGTAAAGTTACTCTACTTTGACTTCAGCAAGGCATTCAGCTCTGTGCTACACAGAAGGCTGCTGAAGAAGCTAAAGGATCTAGGTGTGGTGAGGGGCAAATTTATATGGGTGGGTAGTTTTATTTATTTATTGCACTAGACATCTGAAATGCTTATTTTCAGGCATGACCTGGGAGAATACAAAGCAAATACAGGCAACCATTACAAAGATAGGATACATAAAATGTAGGCAACTTACAAAAGGTTAAGAAGATATGCAGACTCCTGGAGTTAGGTTCTATCATTACATCCAAAGTACAAGTAGAGGTGGCAATTTTACACAGAAATGGAAGTATATAAATAGTTAGTTAGAGGGGAGGCAGCAGTGGGTAGTGGTATACACAGTCAAATCCAGGGAGAGGTAAGGTCACAAGTGGGGAACCACAGGATTCAGTCCTGCATCCAGTCCTTTTCAATATGTTCATTAGTGAAATACTGTAGGAGAACAAATTCATGGCAGGATGTGTCTCTTTGCAGAAGACAGGGAGCGGCACCACAATCCACACAGGGGTTGTATACAGACCCCATCTCAGGGGGAGGAAATGGACAAGGAAATGTTGGAAGGCATTCTCAGAATGGCTGAAAGAGGGGAGATATTGTTGATGGGGGACCTGAATATGCCAGATGTTAACTGGAACACATTTACTGCAGCCGCATCCAAGAGCTGGGTCATTCTTAATGCCCTACGGGAGCTTGCCTTAGACAGCTAGTGTTGGAACCCACTCAGGAGAGAGCAGTCTTAGACCTGGTGCTCTCAAATGGAGAGAGGATCACAGATTTAGAAGTGGGTAGCCATCTGGGAACAAGCGACCACCACACAGTGTGGTTCACGATATACACAACCGTGGAGACAAGCCATAGAAAAATGAGGATATTGGACTTTAGAAGGGCTGACTTTGGCAAAATGGGTGAATACCTAAGGAATGCACTAACAGATGGCCAGAAAGGAGGAGTGGAAGAATAATGGAGAAAAATCAAAACTGCCATCATAGAGGCAACAAGCCTTTGTGTGAAACAAATAAAGAAAACAAAATGGAGTAAAAAACAACTATGGTTCTCAAAAGAGGTGGTGGGGAAGATTTGGGAGAAAAAGATAGCATACAGGAAGTATAAGGAATCACAGAAGGAGCAGGACAGGGAGCTGTATCAGTTAAAAGCAGAAGGAAGTGGGGAAGGTAATCAGAATAGCTAAAGCCCAAACTGACGAAAAGATAGTCAACTCAGTTAAGAAGGGGGATAAAACCTTTTATAGGTACATTAGGGAGCAAAGAAAGGTCAAAGGAGGGATAGTGAAGCTTAATAAAGGGAAGGGGAGGTGGGCAGAGGGAGACAGTGAAAAGGCAGAGATACTAAATGAATACTTTTGTTCAGTATTCACAAAAGAAGAAAAAGAGGAGTTACCTAAACCAAATAATAGAAGCACTCTGGGCAGGGGGGTCAACACCAGTCCATTCACAGAAGAAAGGATCCTGAAAGAATTCCTAAAACTCAAGGTGGACAAAGCAATGGGGCATGACAGGATTCACCCCAGAACTAAGGAGAGACCTAGTGACACCACTGACTGCCCTTTTTAACAAATCTTGGGAGGATGGGGTGGTACCTGAGGACTGGAGGAGGTGGAATGTGATTCCCCTTCACAAAAGTGAAAGCAAGGCAGAGGCAGGAAACTATAAACCTATTAGTTTGACCTCAGTGGTAGGGAAAATGATGGAATCACTTCTGAAAGAAAGAATTGTTGAGTACCTAGAGGCCAGTGGGGCACAGGATCCAAGGCAGCATGGATTCACAGCAGGAAGGTCATGTCAGACAAATCTAATCAATTTCTTTGACTGGGTGACCAAAGTAGTAGACCAGGGAGGGCCAGTGGGTATGGCCTACCTAGACTTTAGGAAGGCATTTGACACAGAACCACACAAAAGATTAATAAACAAGTTAGCCAGCCTAGGAGTGGGTCCCAGGGTGGTAGCCTGGGTAACAAATTGGCTGCACAACAGGATGCAGAGGGTAATAGTAAATGGAACTCACTTCAAAGAAAGGGGGGGTTACTAGTGGGGTGCCGCAGGATTCAGTACTGGGACCAGTCCTCTTTAATGTCTTTATAGGAGACATTGCAGAGGGTCTGGAAGGAAAAGTATGCCTCTTTGCAGATGACAAAAGATCTGCAACAAATTGATACACAAGGGGTGGAAAGGATGAGAAGGACTTGGCAAGGTTGGAAGAATGGTCAAAAGTATGGCAGCTTAGATTCAATGCAAAGAAGTGCAGAGTAATGCACCTGAAACAAAAACCCAGGTGAAGAGTACACAATGGAAGTACTTAACAACAACAAAATGGAAAGGGACCTGGGGGTAGTCATACCAGATGACCTTAAGGTAGGCAAGCAATGTGAGAAGGCAGTAAGGAGAGCTGGGGGGGGAATACTGGGATGCATAGAGAGAGGCATCACCAGTAGAAAACAGGAAGTTGTTATCCTTCTGTACAGACAGTTGGTGAGACCCCATCTGGAGCACTGAGTGCTGTTTTGGAGACCCCATCTCCAGAGGAACATGAACAGAACTGAGGCGGTCCAGAGGAGGGCAACTAAAATGGTGCAGGGTCTGCATCAGAAGCCATTTGAAGAGAGTCTTAGAGAGCTTCATATGTATACCCTTGAGGAAAGGAGGTAGAGGGGGAACATGATAGAAACTTTTAAGTACCTCAAGGGAATTGACAAAGTCCAAGAAGGTAGCATCTTTCAGAAAAAGAGATTTGCAAGAACAAGGCACAATTTAAAGATGGGGGGGGGACGGCTCAGGGACAACGTGAGGAAATATTTTTTCATGGAGGGAGTGATGGAATCATGGAACTGCCTTCCTAAGGAGGTCGTGGGGTCAAAAACAGTGGGGGAATTCCAGAATGCAAGGGACAGACATAAGGCAATTATAGTGGGGGGTAGGAGGAAGTAGTCTGTTTGTAAACTAGAATCTGCTGCTTATCCAATAGGTAGGGAAATGGGCAGTCTGGGTGGGCCAAGCGGTCCTTATCTGCCGTCAAAGTCTATGTTTCTATACTAAGCTCAGTGGTGGAGTGGAGATGACGAGGGAGTAAGGTAACTGCAGAGAGACCTATAAAGCTTGAAGAGGTAGTCAAAGGTCTGGCAGTTGAAAGTCAGTGCTATAAGGTGTGAAGTAATGCACACTGGGAACAAGAACCCCAGGACAGAATATTGGATGTGAGAGGTTAAACTGGACACTACTACTGAGGAAAAGGACTTGAGAGTCATCATAAGTGTTCTGGTCAAAGTAACAAAGCATACAGCAATGCAACCAGGATGTTGGGGTGTATTGGGTGGAGGTTTGATAGCATGAGAAAAGAGGTGTTACTGTACTAAATCTCTAATAATCACTGGTAAGGCCACACCTGGAGGACTGTGCCCAATTCTGGGTCCTCAGTTAAGGAAAGACAAGGACAGGCTAAAAGCAGTACAGCACAGAGTAAACAAAATGATTCATGGCCTGCAGCACAGATCCTATGAGGATCGACTTCAGACCCTGAATATGTTCCCCCTGGTGTCCAGAATGGAAAGGATGCTATGACAGAGCCCTTTAAAGATCTGTTTAATGGGAATAATGAATCTAGAACATGGGATTATAAACAGAAGCAAGTGGAAAGGAAATTAGGAAGGATGTGAGGAAATTCTGCTTTACAGAAAAAGTGATTGTGCCATGGAACGGCCTGCCGGTTGAGGTGGGGTTGGGGGGGGGCACCAAAACCATAAATGGCTTCATTCACAGTTGGAATAGTGTTAATGCTTAATAGTGCCCCAGGGGGCAGCAGTAAGGCAGCAAACATGGGCAGGTAGCTGAGTAAAAGATTTAGATGGCAGGTCAGAGAAGAAAATGTTTATAAAGCTTATATATACTGAACATACTGTGTATCCTCATGCTGCTAGTTTAGGAGCAAGAGCATCCAGGAGTAAAAGCAGATCACACAATCAGCAGGGCTGGGAGACTGCAGTTGGTGTTAATCACAACACCAGGGAGCTTGTGATGGGCCTATGATATTTTGTCCTTTAGTTATTGTAGATTCCAGGACATGATGAAGTTGAATTCCATCAAGGGATCTTCAGAGCCAAGTCAAACTTGTTTGTCTATTTAGGTGATGTACCGTAGCTGTAGAAAACTAAAACAGGATCAGTTTCTCAGAGAAAATTCCAAGCCATTTTCAAGTTCAATTTAAAAAAAGCGTGAATCTGTTGGAAAAATAATTTTTAACATATAGGATAGTGTATGGTTGCCCATACACAACAACGCTATTCTTACACTGAGAGTTTTCTATGATGACAAGGACCCTGAAAGCGAAGCTCGAGAGGTCGCTCTCTGTCATCATGGAAAACACGAGGCGTATGAATAGTGATATTTATGTATTTGGGCTACCATACACTGTTCTATACAGCGTATGGTCCCAAACAAACACAAAACTGTTTACTTTCTGTTGTGGGATCAGTCAGTGTCTCTCACCCTCCTCCCGCGATTCACTGCCATCTGTCAGCCAACGCGACCCTTTAACCACCAGCCAGTGCCACACAGCGCTGATAGGGATGCTTGCATTATGACATAGTTACTAACACAGAATGAAAAGTCTTTCTGCATTACTAGCTATGTCACTACTGCAGCAGAACAATTTTTTACAGTGTATGGTTTTCCATACACAACAATGTTCGACCATACACTATAATTCAGTTCAGAAGTCATTCCCAAATGAAATATGTGAAGCTGATACAGATATTCCAAGCAAGAGAAATGAAAAAGCACAAAAACTAACTTAATAGACAGGACAGACAATACTGACAAACTACTTTGGTTGCCATCATGAAAAAGAAACAGTGAACTTCAGTGAAGCACTCAGAGGCTGTGGCCTGGCCTGGCCTGCCCTGCTGTCACCTCCATTCTGCACATTTGGGCAAGCTTTTATCAAAACCCGTGGGTTCACTGAGCACATAACAACATGCATTGTATAAGAATACTGATATCAGTCCTAGGCACTTACCTTACTTCACTGGAGAAACATCTGCCACGCTGCTCGTGCAACTGAGCTATCAGATTATCATGGCCAGAACACGAATGGTTGCAGTAGCTGAGCTTTCAAAACATGGACATCTTCTTCAGAGCTGAAAAGTTTATGCAACAAGACCCTGGGCGTATTCTGTGAGGATTTTGTGCACTGTGTAGCCACTGCTTTTCAAAATAATTATAAATATAAATATTAAATATAAGATGTTATCTACTGATGTGAAGCCTCAAACAAGTTACCTTGCTAACAGACCACCTTGTTATTCCATTGTATTGGCCTCCTGAGGACTTGCACCTGGATTAGTTTATCTGGCCGTTTAATCCACTGTCTTTTTTGTTGTCTAGATTCATGAGATTCGAAATTATTCTTGTGTTTAAATACTTGTTCTGTTGTTGCATCTTGTGCCATTGTGTTTAAGCACTAAGTAAATAAGTTAAGTAAGCAATAACACACTCCGAGGTGTGGGTTACGTGCTGATAAGAGCACGCCTAGGTGTACTAAGGCACGAGGCGCTTGCACCGAGTGCCTTATGCCCCTAGACGTGTTTTATCAGCATCAACCTACACTCGGAGTGTGTTATTGCGCTTTATAAATGGGCAACAGTAAAGTGAATCACCATTCTTACTTTTTAAAGTTTTTTATTGATATTTAAATTCATAATACAACAACATATTCTAGGAAAAAATAGTCCTTTTTCTTATTGTATCATTACCTTTAGGATCGTTTCATTGCCATTAGGATTGTATGTTTAACATTTTAAAGTATTTTAAAGTCATTAACAATTGTTAGTTATGGTAAGCAAGAGGAAACATTTTGGTTTTGGTTTAGGAATCAAACAATAAAAGTGTCTTAAAAGTAATCAAACATGCCTTACTGTACATATTGTAGTCCATTTTATGGTACATTTGTAGTGTAGAGACGTTCACTGGCTTCGTTTTGCTTGTTTTGCTTGTCGTTGTTTTTTGGGTTTGAGGTTTACTTCTATCGATGCGATTAACTTCTTAAACTTAAATGAATAACTTTTAATGTTTAGAACTTCACTGTATAGAATAGGTTTTAGGTTTTATTTCCTGTTACGTCGTGGCGCGTTTTACTTGGCTATGGTGATGAACTTTACGTTGTGCATCACGCAGTTGTGTACGTTGAACGCTGAAGTTTTCGTTGTTGCGTTGAATTGGTGTATTACGCTTGTTCCTGGGAAGTTTTCTTCGGGGGTTTGATTCCCGTCGGTAGCGGAAGTTGTTTTATTTCCGGTTATGGCAGCAATTTAGGAGCTGGAGGAAGGTAGATCGTTTTCTTTGGAGAACTTGTCATTTTCGTTGGATGCATTGGTTTTACTGGTGTGTGGTTTACTTTTTTGGGATAGTATGTGGCTCCATGCTGATGGTCTTGGAGTGCTTAGCCAATAGGAGCGGAGAGCTTGATTCAGATTTGTGACCTGTAACAGACATGATCTGTCGGGCTTCTAGGCTGGCTTCTAAGTCACTGCTAGTGATAGCAGTTGGACAGCTGTGGCTCTGACGGAATGATTGGTGTACCTGCATGACAGAGAGGCTTGTTTACTTATTTGTGGCATTAGGTTAGAAAGGTAGTTTATGCCGAGAGGTTCTCTACTGTACCAAGTGGTTAGTGTTTCTGCCATGGTGTCAGGTATTTTTCTTGGGTGGCAGTAAAAAGCTGGAGGGTTAGGAGGAAGTTTTTGTAGGTATTTTTTGAAGGATTTCACAGGGCATAGAGGGTTGTTTGGCAAGGTATATATGTAGCCACAATATTGTTGTTTAGAGGGTTCGTTTTTTGTGGTTCTTTGTGTATTCGTTGAATGTTAGAGTGATGTATTCTGTACCTTCTTCATCTGTTTTTATTTCAAAGTGCTCTGGCTTTAGTTGTCGTAAGCCTTCTCTGCCTCTGCGAGCCATGCACAGTTGTATGTCCAGCCATACTTTATTCAGTAGTCCTCTGGGTGTATCTGGAGATAGAGCAGGAGAGGTTTTTAGGATTTCTAAGTCTTTTTCTGATATGGCAGGGTGGTGTTCTGCTCGATCTTTGCTCTCTCTTCTGTACTTTTTTAGTACTGCTGAAAAAATGTTGTTTGCTGGGTTTATTTCAAGATGGTTGTGAGGTTTATATTTCGGCTTAGAGGTGGATTGTTGAGGTGTCTGTTCAGGCCAGCTCGTAGCTGTATGAGGCTTGATAGGCTGTATTCTGTGACATCACTTTGGCGGATTTCGGCATAGAATTTTCGTAGTATTTGATTGAGGTCAGTTGCTGTTATTGTTTTAAGATCTATTCCTATTGCTTTTGAGTCAGCAGGTTTTGAAAACTGACAGTGCCCATTTGTAGCTTTTGTGTGTTCTGCTCATCCTTTTCTTTTTCTAGTTGTTGTAGTTCATTGTCTGTGATTTCTTGGTAATGTTTAATATTTTTTCTTTCCGTTTTCTTTTGTAGCATTTTGGTGCCAATCGATTGTTCTGTGGTGTTTGGTGAAGATTCTGTGGTGCCAGTTTGGGCTGCGGGTCAAGGTCATCAGCTGTGCCAGTCGTCGGCGTCGATGCTTCCGGTGGAGCTGTCAGAGGAGCTGTCATTTCATGAAGCTGCTGCTGTTCGTTTCCTTCGAAACTGGTAAGTATTTCTTCTATATTGATGTCGAAATTAGCGGGATTCATTTGGGACATGTTCCGACGGCTTCTGATATTCCTGGTTTGAATTATGTTTAAAACTGTACTGTCGTTGCGGTCTTTCCTTTTAACCGGCTTTCGCTTCACGGTCTGAGTAAAATGAATTTCGCGCTCTGGTACAGTGAGCTCTGCCAGTCAGCGTTCTTGTTTTCTCTTGGCAGAGCTCACTGATTCGTTTAGGTCATTAGGCTTGTGGCTGGGTGGTAGTGCCGGTTGGCTACAATATCATCTGGTAAGGACACGGCTCAGATGATGTTGTAGCCAATCACTGCTTTGGGATTTTGAAGCCCATTTTATAATAAGTAATACGTATTTGCCCACACCCTATCCCTCAGGCTCAGAGTACCTTATAAAAGATCACAAAGGCAGTAGAAATGACACACATAAACACCAACATCAGTTCAGGCCGATATATTTTAAAACATGCTAAATAAATTTTAATAAATAAGCTCCAAATAATAAACCTGCAACCCAGCATCAGAGGCATCTAGATCTAATGCAGGAAAGCCAGTGTGAACAGATTGTATTTAATGCTCCTTTTTAAAACTCTTGACTGAGGGATCATTCCTAATGTAGTGGGAAAGTATATTCCACAATATTGGGGCTCTGTTTGTAATGGCAAAAACATCATCAAAAAGCTTTTCACTTGACTTGATTATTAATACGTATCATGATTTACTGCTGTACAAAAGGTTTGTCAAGGTAATATAGAATATCAGGCAGCACAGAATGAACCACACTACCATTGCCACCCCTTCACATGAAAAAGGTAAAATAATTTAAGTGCATCTTTACTAGTTCAGTAGTGAAGTCACATCATGTGTGGGCTTGATTTTCAAAGCCCTGAAAATAAATCATGGGCCAGGATCCACACAAAAACACAAAGTGCCATGCAAAAGTTTGAGCAGCACCTTGCTGTTGCTCTGGTGGACAATCTTGCTATTCATAGTTCGATAGTGTGGTGTGCTGTCTGATGGTGAATAGGGGCAGGTGGGGCAGCGCTAACCCAGGAAAAGCAACAGGAACCCCGGTAGCACTGGCCCCACAGCCAGCCAGGAGAATGGACAGCCAACAATAGCGTGCATGCTCTAAGCCCCTATTCACAAAACTAGCCATGCAAACGAGCCCATTGGGCATGCAAGGTGCTATTGGCAGCCTAATTGGTCAGGTTCCTAGCATCATTATTAATGCTACTTCCCAACCCCTCTTATGTGAGCATGCTTCCAGGTGAGGATCAGGCTGGGTATGCTATGAGAAGGGGGGCAGACTTCCTAGCTAGGTTTCATTGACACTAGCCCCCTCCTAAAATTAAGGATCTGGGGGAAGGGAGGCATAACAATTTAAAATCTATGATTTGGGGGAATGGGAGGAATCCTGCTATTTAAGGGAGAGTCCTGGAAACAAGCTGCCAATTCCAGGCATAGTGCCAGGAGCGTTCAATTTGGAATACTTTTTTTTTTTTAAGTTTGTGTGGTAGGGTGGGGAAGGGGAGGTGGGTGGGGAAATATTAGGGAAGTAGATAAGGGACAAGCAGTGAATTTACTCTACTTTGACTTCAGCAAGGCATTCAACTCTATGCCATACAGAAGGTTGCCAAAGAAGCTAGAGGATTTAGATGTGGTGAGGGGCAAAGTTAGATGGGTGGGTAGTTGGTTAGAGGAGAGGCAGCAGTGGGCAGTGATATAACAGTCAAATCCAATGAGAGATAAGGTCACAGGCAGGGTGGCAAAGGTTCAGTCTTGGATCGTCCTTTTCCATACGTTCATTAGTGAAATAGAAGAAAAAATTCAGGGCAGGATGTGTCTCTTTGCAGAAGAGACAGGGCTATCCTAGATCTAGTACTGACTAACAAAGAAGGGATCACAGATCTCCAGGTAGAAGGTCACCTGGGGTCCAGTGACCATCACATGGTATGGTTCAATTTGGCTACTACATCTAAATCATCCCATTCCAAGGCAAAAATATGGGACTTCAGAGGAGCTGACTTTGATAAGATGGCCAACAGAGTTAAGCTAGCCCTGGCAAAAAGAAACACAGGTGAGGAGGTACAGGCAAAGTGGGCAAGCATTAAGGATACAATACTTGAAGCAACATCCCATTGTGTTAGACAGAAAAGGAAGTGCAAAGAAGAAGGAAACCACTTTGGTTCTCAAATACAGTAGCAGAAAAGGTCAGAGCCAAAAGCTGGCCTTCAGAAAATATAAGGGAACACAGCGGGATGAAGATAGAGGCATACCAAACTGCCCTAAGGGAAGCAGGTAAGGCAGTAAGGCAGGCAAAGTCCCAAACTGAGGAAACACTAGCACGAACAGTAAAAGAAGGTGACAAGACTTTCTATAGATACATTAGTGAAAGGAGAAAGTCCAGAGGGGGTATTGCTAAGCTTAATGGAGAAAAGGGAGCATGTGAGGAGGAGGACCCTGTAAAGGCATCTATCCTAAATAGATACTTTTGCTCAGTATTTACTGAAGAGAAGGTAGGGCAGGGCCCACAGCTCAGCATCATGGACACAGGGGGAAGGGAGGTGAGCACTACTCCCTTCACAAAAGAAAGGGTCCTACAAGAGCTTGCTAAGCCTGAGGTGGATAAGGCAATGGGACCTGATGGCATACATCCCAGGGTACTTAAGGAGCTAAAGGAGGAACTAGCAGAGCCATTAGCAGAATTGTTTAGTGAGTCTCTGAGCACAGGAGAGGTCCCAGAAGACTGGAGAAGGGCTCATGTGATCCCGCTCACAAGAGTGGTAGCAGGGAGGAGGCGGGGAACTACAGACCAGTCAGTCTTACCTCAGTAGTGGGCAAGATTATGGAGGCACTCCTTAAGGAAAGGATAGTGCAACACCTGGAATCCATAGGGCACAGGATCCAAGACAGCATGGGTTTACAAAAGGAAGGTCCTGTCAAACTAATCTCATAGATTTCTTTGACTGGGTAACCAGAGTGGTGGACCAAGGGGAGCAGTTGATGTCACCTACCTTGACTTCAGCAAAGCTTTTGACACTGTTCCACATAGAAGATTGATAAATAAGCTAGGTAGGCTCGGGTGGGTCAGAAGTTGGTCAACTGGGTGGCAAACTGGTTGACTGGCAGAAAACGAGAGTGGTGGTAAATGGTATACAGTCAGAAGAGATGCAAGTCACAAGTGGGGTACCTCAGGGATCAGTCCTGGGGCCAGTCCTATTCAACATCTTCATTAGTGACCTCGCAGATGGACTAGAGGGTAAGGCTTGTCTGTTTGCAGATGACACCAAGATCTGCAACAGAGTAGATGATCCAGATGGGGTGGGCAGAATGAGAAGAGATCTGGATAAACTAGCAAAATGGTCAGAAGAGTGGCAACTGGGATTTAATGCAAAGAAGTGCAAAATCATGCACATAGGGAAGAGAAACCCTGAAGCCACTTATAGGCTGGGAGGGGAGTTGCTAGCAGTCACAAAGGAAGAAAGAGACTTGGGCATCATCATCACTGATGACCTAAAATCATCCAAGCAGACCTCTAAAGCAGTAGGTAAGGCTAGGGGGTGTTAGGGTGTATTAGTAGGGGTATCACAAGTCGTAAGAGGGAGGTAATAATCCCTCTGTACAAGACATTGGTTAGGCCCCATCTGGAGTACTGCGGCAGTATTGGAGGCCACACCTTCACAAGGACATTAACCAAAATTGAGGCAGTCCAGAGAAGGGCAACCAAATGGTGCAGGGACTGCATCAGAAGACATATGAGGACAGATTAACGGAGCTCAATATGTATACCCTTGAGCAAAGGAGGGAGAGAGTGATATGATCGAGACATTTAAACACCTAAGGGCATAAACAAGGTGAAAGAGTCTAACATGTTTAAATATAAGAAAAATTGCAGGACAAGAGGACACAGCATGAGATTAGAGGAGGCCGATTAAGGGGAATGTGAGGAAATTCTTTTTCACAGAAAGGGTGGTAGATGCATGGAATAGCTTACCACAAGAAGTGGTGGCTATGAATACAGTGCAGGGCTTCAAACAGGCATGGGATAGGCATAAGGGAGCAATACAAATGACTATGAATAGATAGGTCACTGACAGAGCAAAGGCCGATGGCACATTTATAAGGTAGAAAAAGAAATGGGCAGACTGGATGGGCCTTGCGGTCCTTATCTGCCGTCAACTTCTATGTTTCTATAAGATATTAAGCTCAGTGTTAGAGTGGAGCATGAGGAGGTAGTCAGGTAACTGAAGAAATACATGTAAAGCTTGGAGAGGTGGTCAAAGGTGTGGTAGTTGAAAGTCAATGCAATAAGATGCAGAGTGATGCACACCAGAACAAGAACCTGAGAACAGAATACTGAATGGGAGAGGTTAAACTGGTCATGTCTACTGAGGAAGGGACTTGGGAGTCATCATAAGTGACTCCCTTAAACAATCTGGTCAATGTAACAAGGGCTAAAGCAAGACAACCAGAATGTTGGGGTGTATCAAGAGAGGTTTGATAGAGTGAGAAAGAGGTGTTACTCTACTAGATTTCTATAAATCACAGGTAAGGCTACACCTGAAGTACTGTGCCCAATTCTGAGTCCTTACTTAATGAAAGACAAGGACAGGCTAAAAACAGTGCAGCATAGAGTAAACAAAATGATTCATGGCCTGTGAACAGATCCTACGAAGATCGGTTTCAGGCACTGAACATGTACTCCCTGGAGTCCAGAATGGAGAGGGATGCTACAATAGAGCCTTTCAATGAACTGTTTAATGGGAACAGTGAATCTAGAACAAGGGGTTATAAATGGAAGCTTGTGGAGAGAAAATGAGAAAGGTTGTGAGGAAATTCTATTTTACAGAGAACGTTGCTGTGCCATGGAACAGTCTACCAGCTGAGGTGGTGGGCACCCAAACCATACACAGCTTCATTCACAGTTGGGATTGGGTTAAATGCTTAACAGTGCCCCAGAGGGTGGCAGCAAGGGTGCAAACATGGGCAGCTAACTGGGTAAAAGAGTTAGATGTTAGGTCAGAGAAGAAAATGCTGAAAAAGCTTATACATACTGTTCATACTGTATATCCTGATGCTGCTAGTTTAGGAGTAGGAACATCCAGGCGTTAATGCAGATGACACAATCTGCAGGTCTGGGAAACTGCAGTTGGTGTTAATCACAGCACCAGGGAACTTGTGATGGGCCTATGATATTTTGTCTTTTAGTTTATTGCAGATTCCCGGACATGATGAAGTTGAATTCCATTTAGGGATCTTAAGTGCCAAGTCAGACTTGTTTGTCTAGTTGGGTGATGTACTGTAGCTGCAGAAAACTGAAACAGAATCAGCTTCTCATAGGAAATTCCAAGTCATTTTCAAGTTTGATTTAAAAATCAGGACTATTCTGTAAAGAATGTGTGCACTGTGTAGCCACTCCTTTTCAAAATAATTATGAATATAGATAAAACCCTTTTAAAAAAAATATATAAGGTGTTATCTATTGATGTGAAGCCTCAAACAAGTTACCTTACTGACAGACACCTTGTTACTCCATTGTATTGGCCACTTGAGGACTTGTGCCTGGATTAGCTTACCTGGACATTTAATCCATTGTTTTCTTGTTGTTCCCTAGATTCACTACATGATTCAAAATTATTCTTGGGTTTGAATACTTTTTCTGTTGCTGCATCTCGTGCCATTGTATTTAAACATTAAGTAAATAAGTTAATAAGTAATATGTATTTGCCCACACCCTATCCCTCAGCATCAGAGTACCTTATGAAAGAACACAAAAGCAGTAGAAATGATATACATACACCCCACATCAGTTCAGGTCGATATATTTTAAAACATGCTAAATAAATTTTAATAAATAAGCTCCAAATAAAAAACCTGCAACCCAGTATCAGGGGCATCTAGTTCTAATGAGGGAAAGCCAGTGTGAACAGATTGTATTTAATGCCCCTTTTCAAATCTTTTAACCTAGGTCTCCTTCCTAATAAAATAGCGCTAAATGGGGGGGGGGGGCACCTGCACAAGACTGGCACATGCCACGCCTGCACCACTGACCAGGCTGCACCATGTCAGAAAGGGCACTTGCGGCAGAACTCAGCTGCACCATCCCCTTATATGGGATTTATGTATCCTGGCAGTCCCGGCAGTGCTTTGACCAGCCACAGCTGGTCTAATAACCACTTGCACTGCCAACTGCCCGTAGCTGTTAGATGGTCACACCAATCCAGTACTCGCACCCAATGTCATACCAGGGCACAGCCCAGCAGGACAGTACCTCTGTGCCATAGTGAGCCATGCTAGATAATGACAGGACATCCTATGCCAGGTAGCAGAGGTCATCTACAAATCCCCATAAACCACCATGGATTGTCTGCCATAGAGGACTAGCATCCTGTCTGTAGGAGGTACTTGCCATAATGGCAGCAGGGCAAGACATCATTACGATCTCTGGTGGCAATGGTACACCAAGCCCTATGGAGCTGTGCAGGAGATTGAGGATGTGTCTGGAAATGGGTAACCATCAGGAACAGGGGCAGGAAATATGTCATGCATTCACCAACATGATGTACAAGACAGGCTGTCACCTATCAGGTGGCATACCACACTGGTACATGGCAACATCAGTCTCAGTGGTATCACCCTGCTGGGTAATTTAGACCTCTGTACTGCATGCCACTGGCCATCTGTGTAGCAGTGCATGTATGCCCATGTTTTGTCCTGTACTGCTTGAAGATGCCACTCCATTAAAGGTGTTGGCCGGGGCTTTGTCATGTACAGGTTGTGCCAGCCCTCATTCCTGCACATGTTCTTGCCTAGCACCACTACAGTTGTCTGCCATCAGGACATGCAAAGACATCTCTTGCATAGGTAATGGTTGGTACTTCTTATGTGAGTGGCTTTTTGTTCAGTGGGGGTCCACGTTGTGCCACCTTGGGGCCAGCTTGACAAAGCTAGTGAATGCTGGCAGCCTCCATCAAACCTCTCCCCTGTGCCATCTGTTTGGTGTAAGGGACTGGTTGCAGCAGCACTCAGGACTTTGGCATAGGGACCAGTTTTCTATGAAAATTAAATGCAGGGTCCCTGGTGTACCGAGCTTGTATGTAAGCTACCATTTGTCGCAACTTGCATTGTCTAACGGGCCTTTTGGGAATGAAGCCCACATTATTCAAGTTACAAAAGAGAAAGCTGAGAAGGAACGTGATCACAGTTTTCCAAATACTAAAGGGGATAGACTGAATGGAGTATGCATATCTCTTTGAGTTGGCGAGTGGAAGCAGGACTGCAAAGCATGCTCTTAACCTGAGAAGGGGTAGGATAAAGAGAAACATGTATAGCTTTACTTCATACAGGCAATAGTTAACATGTTGAATAGCCTTCCCAGTGAGGCATTGAGAGCTAGCACTGTTCATACTTTTAAAGCAAGAGCAGATAGATTCCTTAGGGGAAATTACATTAAGGGTTACAAGCTTGGATGTGAGTCTTGAAATTTGAAATAGATACTGCTGTGTGGCAGAAAGGGTGAAAAAAATAAAACCCTAAGACCATTCCATCATCACTTTACTGTTATATTATTAATTTAACCAGCCCCCCAGAGTTAGGTGCTATGATCCTTCAAACTTTTGAGGGGGCATGCCAAGGCTGTTTTAAATGCTTTGGGCCTCTTGGCATGAGGTAAAGCCAGTGCATCTTTATGCAGTAACGCAAAGTTGTGAACTTTTATTGTCCACACAAAAACTTCTAATCGAGCAGTAGGGGGTTGTTTAACAGATCTTCAGACATTTTCTTCTCCATTTTCAGGCTGCTCCCCTGAGGAAGAACCCCCACCCAACACACACACACACACACACACACACACATATGCACACACACACTTGCATTCAGACAAGCTTAAAAAAATACTTTAGGAGGATCCATAAGGGGGTTCCTAAGACATTACTTCAGTCACCTTTTCTCTCTTCCTCCCACACTCTCACTTGTGTAAGTACAGGCTTACGGGGATGCCGCTCCTGTACCTCATTTTCATGGGAGTCTCGTCCCAATCCTTATACTGTTGGCAGGCATCTGATGCTTTCTCTCTCCACATGCTCAGTTGCTCTTCGGTGTGTCCAACTGGGTGTCCTCTTCCTTCCCAGCCCTCGAGAGCTACTTGCAGAGGCCTTCTGCACTTCAACAACCATTCTGATTTTTTAACAACCTCTCACCCAGGGAAAGCAAGCACTGCAAATGAGGCCCCATGGTGCACATTGCCAGCTTGCAGTCTGCTGCTCCCTCAGCTACACTGAACCCTTAATACATGACGTCACCCACACCCTTTTATGCTGTATACAGGGGTCTCAAAGGATAAGCCAGAAGCACCACTGCAAACACAGAAGTGACTTCAGGTAAACACTGAATTACTTGAGTGCCAGATGGTATGGATACCATCTTACAACCTCTTTTGTAATCTCCAGTTTGGTATATGGGTGGCACCCCCTGATGAAGGCTCACAAGAGTTGAAACATTGGGGTTATGGTTCAGGCTTAGGACAAGTAGATTGCTCTGTGACGTTTGCACTTTTGCATTGATTGCACGGAACTTTGAC
The DNA here is from genome assembly GCA_016271365.2 of Neoceratodus forsteri. Lineage (NCBI taxonomy): Eukaryota > Metazoa > Chordata > Ceratodontiformes > Ceratodontidae > Neoceratodus > Neoceratodus forsteri. Next base: position 995,275,423 of record CM057458.1, on the reverse strand, counting down.
TGAAGCACTGTATTGTAATCTGTGAAGCAGTAAATTACTGTAGGTTTTGCCTCAAGCTGTAACATAGAAACATAGACTTGATGGCAGATAAGGACCACTTGGCCCACCCAGTCTGCCCATTTCCCTACCTATTGGATAAGCTGCAGATTCTAGTTTACCAACAGCCTACTTCCTGCAACCCCCCACTATAATTGCCTTATGTCTGTACCATGCATGTTTGAATTCCCCCACTGTTTTAGACCCCTCAACCTCTCCAGGAAGGTGGTTCCACGCATCCACCACTCTCTCCGTGAAAATAATTTCCTCACATTACTCCTGGGCAGTCCCCCTCTAACTTTAAATTGCCCTTGTTCTTACACATCTCTTTTCTGAAAGTTACCCTCCTGGACTTTGTTGATTCTCTTGAGGTACTTAAAAGTTTCTATCATGTCCCCTGTCCTCCTTTCATCAAGTGTATACATATTAAGCTCTCTCAGTCTCTCTTCATATGGTTTCTGATGTAGATCCTGCACCATTTGGTTGCCTCCTCTGGACTGCTTCCATCCTGTCTATGTCCTTGCATAGATGAGGTCTCCAAAACTGCACGCAGTACTCAGATGGGGTCTCACCAACTGTCTGTACAGAGGGATAACCACTTCCCTTTTTCTACTTGTGATACCCCTCCCTATGCATCCCACTATTCCCCTGGCTCTCCTTACTGACTTCTCACATTGCTTACCCACCTTTAGGTCATCTGATATGACTACACAAAGATCCTTTTCCATTATTACTGTTGTTAGTACCTCCCCTGCTATTGTGTACTCTTTTCCTGGATTTTTATTTCCCAGGTGCATTACTTTGCACTTCTTTGCATTGAATCTAAGTTGCCATATGTCTGACCATTCCTCCAACCTTGCCAAGTCCCTTCTCATCCTTTCTACCCCCCCTTGTTTATCAACTCTGTTACAGATCTTTGTGTCATCTGCAAAGAGGAATACCTTACCTTCCAGACCCTCTGCAATGTCACCTATAAAAACTTTGAAGAGGACTGGACCCACTAGTAACCCCCCTTTCTTCAGAATGTGTTCCATTCACTATGACCTTCTGTGTCCTGTTGTGCAGTCAGTTTGCTACCCAGGCTATCACCCTGGGACCCACTCCCAGGCTGGCTAACTTGATTATTAATCTTTTGTGCGGGACTGTGTCAAATGCCTTGCTAAAGTCTAGGTAGGCCATATCCACAGCTCCTCCTTACTTGTGGAGAGTGCACTATCTTTACGAACATTCGAAATATGCCAGCAGATAAAGGCCTAGAGGTCTATCATGTCTGCTTTAATGTGCAGCTAGCACCCCTTATTCTGCAGCTGCCCTTCCCTTCCACCCTTCCCCTTCATTGACCCTACCCCTTGTCCTGTCCCATCCCCTTTTGAAGCAGTCCACTGTTCTATTGGATACCACTTCTGAAGGTAACGCATTCCACCCAGTCACCACCCTCTCTGTAAAAAAGTCTCTCCTCATCTCCTTCCTGAATCTTCCTCTCTCCAGTCTCATATCATGGCCCCTGATGTCCCTCCCCTCCCTTACTTTGAACAGCCCCTCTGTACCTGTCTTGTTTATTCCTTTCATGTACCTAAATGTTTCAATTGTGTCCCCCCTGTCCCTCCTCTCCTCCAGTGAGTACATGTTCAACTCCCTCAGCCTCTTCTCGTATGATAAATCCCCCAGCCCCTTGATCATCTTTGTCACCCTGTGCTGCACCCCCTCCAGTAACTTAATGTCCCTTTTCAGACACAGGCGCCAGTACTGCACGAAGTACTCCAGGTGCGGTCTAACTAATGACCTATACAGTGGCAGAATCACCTCCTCCCTTGGTCTTTGGACTGTGTCTTGAGTTTTGGGCTAGCCACCCTGATAGTAGCACCACCATGTGCCGATATTTGCTGCACCTATCTGGAGTATGATACATGGGTAGTACTAATGTATGTTTATAGTTCAGTTTAGATTTTCGATTGTTTATTTACTTACCTAATCATTGCCTGTTCTGCTCGGATGACCCTCTATTCTTCTAATTTGCTTTCTATTTTGCTACTGTGTAATTTTAGGCTGCAAGCCCAGGATGACTGCACTACAAAAATACACTTCTACAATGACTTCTACTTACAAAGTGATCATTAGAAAACAGTTCTATTGCAGGTTTCAGCTTATTTCATGGATGTATACCATTTTTTTTTTTGGGGGGGGGGATAGGTCTCCAGATAAGATGATTAACCACTTAGTGTGCTAATTATTTTAAAGATAAATCAAATAATGATTCATGAATAATGATGCCCACCTCATTACAAAGAAATGCTCTATCCTGGAAGGACATGCTTATGCAACACTTTTGGTGAAATATGGGAAGTAGAATACTTCTAGGTGTGAAGCACTTTTACTAATCAGAAACAGAGTTAATCATACTTTCCAATAATTGTAAGTTTTAGTCTGGGGTAGCAACATTTTTGGAACATTCTGTGGGGAGTTACACCATAACATGTATTTACTAAAGCGTGTCAGAACAGGGAAGTGGGGAAAAGGCTTTAGTTCCATTTTCATAACCACAGGCTTTAATTAGTTTAGAAGCTTAGGGGCTCTGCTACCAAACTGAGAGTATCATGTGACTTCTAAACATAACTTCCCTTTTTATGAACTTGGTCTATTATACTATCTCCTTCAGAATTTGCAATGGACCCTTCATGTTACTGTATAGCCATGGAGATGTTCGGATATATGCAATAGGGACATAGAAATATAGAAATATAGAAGTTGATGGCAGATAAGGACCGCAAGGCCCATCCAGTCTGCCCATTATTTCTATCTTATGAATGTGCCATCAACCTTTGCTCTGTCAATGGCCTATCTATACATACTCATCTGTATTGCTCCCTTATGCCTATCCCATGCCTGTTTGAAGCCCTGCACTGTATTCATATCCACCACTTCCTGAGGTAGGCCGTTCCATGCATCCATCACCCTTTCTGTGAAAAAGAACTTCCTCACAGTACCCCTTAATTGGCCTCCCTCTACTCTCATGCTGTGTCCTCTTGTCCTGCTATTATTCTGCAATTGAAACATGTTAGACTCTTTCACCTTGTTAATGCCCTTAAGGTGTTTGAATGTTTCGATCATATCGCCTCTCTCCCTCCTTTGCTCTAGGGTATACATAGAGGGTAATAAGAGAGAGGTATCAAGCTTCTAGTTGAAAGCTGCCATTAGATCCCATGTAGGTGACACACTTCTGTTGTTCTGGTCTGGTTAACCACTGGCACCAGCTGTAGCTGATGGTGGCCGGTGTCATGGAGAATATCTTTATATCTCACACTGGGTAGGAGAATCGCTAAAAGACAAACTCAAGAAGATAAAGATTATATTTTTTGCCACTTGTCCATTGCCAAACACCAGTTGAAAACGTGTCTAAAGTGCCTCCTCTGCCTAAGTGAGAGAGGGCAATACCCCAGGGTATGGACATAGAGAAGGGGAGATGGGAAGGAAGAGCTGTGTCAGGTTATAGTCCCAGCTTCTTAGCAGTGTGGGCTGCCCCTCACCCCAACACAGAACCCCACCTGGGGGAGGTGTTGTGATTAGCCAATTCCTTAATAGGTTGGGGGAGTGAGTAGCACTGTGATGGCGCTCCAATTGGGAGGAGGGGGTGAGAGGGTAGATCCTAGGGAGATGGGGCATAGCATTGATGTAGTGCACCAGGAACTCCCATCCAGAATCATTGAGGTTGTGTATGGAACCATGGGCCCTGCCCTATGTGGGCTGATATTACCACAGTGACAAGCATAAGTGAAAGGAGAAGAATGGACCCTACATTTGGTGACACTTGGGCATGGTTTCCTGAGACAGAGTAAGAGTCTTTTAAAGTTGCAGTCTTACTTAGGGCATTCAGCTATGCACACAAAGATCGGATGTCTTATGATCTCCATTTCTGTAACAGCAACATCTTTGCCTCTACTGATGCCACTATCAACCACTTTACTCCTGCAAGATGGAGTCCCTGTGGGTACCAGAAACCACAGATGAGGTATTCCAGGAGCGTGTCTGTAAGACCTCTGAGCATGCAGCAGCGATCCCCCTTCCAATAGCTGTGGATACCTGGACAATACCATAGAATATGAGCCAGATTCCCTTATGAGGAACACACATCCAGCATTGGAATTTTGTGTCAGAGTTAATGTGTGGAGGCCACAGGGGTCTGGTATCAAAGGTGGAAATTTTTGTTTTGGATAAGATGAGTCCTACCATCCACACACATGGAGTGAGCCAGCTGCCAGCACTTGATCCATTATGCTTCCAAAATGGAGATACTGTACACAGCTGAGATTCAAAGTGTGTCTTTGCTGACTGAGATGGGTCTGGGAGAGCCTTCTGTATGTGCCAATAAATGCTTCCGGCCTTGCCATTATGCAAATACAACCAGGAGTGCAGGGCCAATGAGTGTTCTGAGTTTACAACATCTTGAGCACCCCTTAAACAATTGGGGCAATATGCTTCACAGATGTAGATACCTCCAAAAGTCATCTCTTGGAAGACTTTATATGTCTCTTATGTCCTGGAAGGTATCCTACTGAGTGGAACCAGCAATCATAAGATCTTTGACTACCTATATTTCCCACCTCATGCCAACTGGGCCATGATAAGGTGACATTCCAAATTATTATTGCTGGGTTTCTCCAGAAGAGAGCCCCTACTAGTGTATCTAGATTTTCCCAGGATCTCATGAAGCTTTGAACCATAGAAGGGAGGATCCACTCCTGAGGCCATCTGACATACAGATAAACCCCATGTTGCATTCCTCTTGTGAGTGCCATTTTCATTTTCATTGGGGGGGGGGGTAAAGCCAAAGGAGGAGTGAACCAATTCATGGTCTGAGCACCCAGAAAAGCCAGGAAATAGCCTCAGAATCAGTGACATCCCCACCCTCTAATTGTGCCTGTGTAGCCTCAGTTTCACCTTGCCGTATCTAGGGGGCTTCCCCTTCTCAGAGAAAAAACATAATTAAAGCATCTGTCATGGAGAACCAGGATGGAGATAGTGTAGTCAGTACAGTATGTGTGAGAGACAATGGAAAATCTTGAGTGCAGTCACCATGAAGATGACAGCCATTTTGCTTGCTAAGGAAAGATTTAGGTGATGTCATCTGTCAAACTGCAGCCACAAACTGGCAAGGAGGTGAGTTTGGTTGGCAAAGGCTCATTTCAAGGTATCTTCCAGGATGTGTATGCCCAGATATGCAATCCCCTGAGGTTCCCATGTCAACAAAGAGGGCCTTGGTAAATTTCTCATTTGGGGGAGGATCTCCATCTTTGTAAGGTTCATCTGGGACCCTGAAACATGGGAGAAAGCTTATTGAAAGGTGAGCAGGGCAGAAATTGATTGTGGTGCATCATTTAGTAAGACCAGCAGGTCCTCTGCATGCAGTTCAAGAAGGTTTTGTATTCTTGTGAGCTATTGGCCAGTCCTGACAGGTTTGAATGATGCCATATAGCAATTGGTAATGGCTCTATAACCAGGAAAAAGAGGAGATAGTGTGCACCCTTACCATGTTCCTTTCTGGAGAAGGAAGGAATCAGACAGAGTGTTATTGGTCAAGGTTTTAGCTGTGAGGGAAGTGTAAAGAGTGCAGCCCAGGGAAGTGAAAATGGTCCCAAATCCCATGCAAGAAAGGATCCTGAAAATGTAACCCCACTCCACCAAGTCAAACACCTTTTCAAAGTCAGTTGTGACTGCTGTGGATGGAGTGGGGCGACACTGTGCATGGGTATCAGAGAGCAAATGTGGTCAAAGCTTAACTTGTCCTTCACAAAACCTACCTGAGAGGGGTGAATGAGGGCCACTAGCAAGATCTCTAGTAGTTCACCAGTGCCTTAACCAAGATCTTGGTATCAGAGTTTATCAACAAGATTGGCCAGTAATGAGCAGGAGGTTGGGATCATTGTCGTACTTTGGGAAGACCACGATAACCAGTTCCCTCACAGTTGGGAGGGGGCAGGATGAATGTCTGGGGGGTGCTGCTAGGTATCCTGCATGCAACCCTGTGAATATCTGATCCTTAAGAATCTGCTGGAAGTCTGCCAGGTAGCTACCCCCTCCTGAGAACTTGTTGACTTTCCATTGCATCAGCTCATTTTGTACCACTGAGAGTATGAAGGGAAATGTAATTCTTCTGCCTGATGTGGCATCTACTTTGGGAGCACATTCTGGGGCAGAATGGTTCTGATCTCACCCTTAACTCATGGGGACAGAGAAGCATACGGTTCTTTATAAAAGAATCGCATGATTGCATTGATGTCCTCAGGATTTTGATATAGTTGAAGTGATATGCCATTCTGCTTGCCACTGCCAGAAGCAGTAGGACAGAACCTTGCCCACTTTCTTTCCTCTTGTCCAATATTTATACTGTAGGCAGTTGATAGCTAATTTAGCATTTCTCATGAGGAGCTCATTTAGGTGGATACACATCCCAGTGAACTTTGCATGTGCCTGTGCCAGGTTTAGGCCGGGGGGGTGGGGCATGAGTACTGTCTCTTTGTGTCTCAGCAGCTGGGAAATGTCTTGGTATTCCTGTTCACACCCTTTTGTGATGCAGGCCATGTACTCCATGATTTGACCATGGATATAAGCATTGTAAGTTTCCCATAATGTGGCCTGTGAGACCTCCTCGGTATCATTCAGTGCAAAGTACTCTGCCATTACCTCCTTTACCCATGGCTGGAATGTGGCAGTCAGGAGCAAGGGTTCAGTCACCAGGAAGATGATTTGGGGTTGGTGGTCCCCAAAGCATGGAGAGAGAAGCAGAAGAATTGTCCAAGAGGCCTGTGTCTACAGCCACAGCCTGGTGAGTAAAAGCAGCAGAGCCCAGCCAGATGTCCAGTTGACCATAGGAATCATGCATCATATAACAGCATGTATAATCTTTGACCCCCTGGATTACCCTGGCGCCAGATGTCCAAGAGCACATGTTCCTGTACAAAAATTTGAAACCCTTCTATCATCCTGGGATGAGACTCTCCCCTACCAGAGCTTCTGTCCAGGAGAAGAGCACCAGAACACAGTGGCATGCTATGAAGCTTGAGGGGAGGAAGTTTAAGAGGAATATTAGGAAATACTTCTTCACAGAAAGGGTGGTGGACATGGACACCTGGAACAACCTGCCAGAGAAGGTGGTGGAGGTAAAGACAGTGGGGATTTTCAAACATGCATGTAATAGGCACAGGGCTATAATTAATACAGATAAGGGAGGAGGGGAAGAGACACCAGTAATCAAATAGAGTCCAGGGTGTAGTGTTAGGGAGGGAAAATAGAGCAGACTATATAGGCCTACCAATCCTTTTCTGACAACACATTCTGTTTCTGTAACATAACTTAACTGGAACATTATACATGTTCTGGACTCTCTAGATAGCAAAGACAATAGGGTTGCTCCTGGGCCCCCCTTGTGGTACTCTGCATAAATTTTCATTTCATTTATTCATTACTAGAATTACAAATACCTTTGAACCAGGGGTACATTTACAAAGCATCCACATCATAAAGTATAAAAATGACATTAGGAAATACAGAAATGTGACCTGGAAAACCAGTGTAAAGCTTATAGTAGTTAAGCAGTGCTTAAGACAAGAGATAAGTAGATAAAACAATCGATAAAACAGCAATATAGCAAACGATGATTAGATAACAATTGGAAAGGAATAATTTAAACAATAAGCAGCAATAACAGAACAATTAAGGTAAATTGCAGTCTGGTACAGCAAACATTGTCAAACATAAGATCAAATCAAGGTACATGGTGAGCATGTAGCGAATGCAATGGGGGGGGATTAAAAATGAAAGGAATGACATCCGCAAACTATAAGGGTAGAAACAGCATGGTATCAACAGCAAGACTGCAGTCCAGTACAGTGGGCTATGCCAGATCAAGGGCAAATCCTGAGGTGAGGTCAACAAGGAGTGGGGGATGCAGGACAGAAAGAGGGGAAGGAAAGGGTGGAAAAGAGGTGAGCACAGGTGGGTTACAGCAGGTAGGTCAAATGGGAGAGGGAGGAAGGGGAGAGGGTGGCAGCCACAGAAACAGGCAAGGAAACCAAAGGGAGTAATAGGAGAGAAAAAAAAGGGCAGCTGAGTCAGGGTAACACTATCACAGGGAGAAGAGGCAGTGGTTAGTGGGCACATTTACAATTACAGAGTGTACTCAGGTGCCCACACAGTTTTGATTTGAAGGTGCCAAGCCTGGACTCAGAGAGGATTTCAGAGGGAAGGTCATTTAACATAGTTGGAGCTCTGTAGATGAAGATGCACTGGGCTTGAGAAGTCCAGCAGCGAGGCACAAGAAAAACCTGCCTAGATGAACTCCACATGTATTGTTGGTTAGATGTTGGGGGAAGCAGGGGCCAGATTACAAGGGGGGTTAAGGCGAGGCAGACATTTTTTGCAAAGAGACAAGTTTGGTATTTTATTCATCCCTGTAAGTGAAGCCAATTGGCTTGTGAATACAGTCTGCAGGTATGAGTGTGTTTCTCAGCACCGATTATTAACCTGCAGGCCTTGTTTAGTGTAATTGTGAGCTGTTTGAGAGTGGTATCAGTGACAGCACTGTAAATAATTAGGCTATAGCCTATGATCGACAAGATTGAGCTGGTGAGAGCTAATTTTAGGGCTACAGGTGTAAGACAGTGCCTATGTCTATATAGGACATCTAGCCTACTGTTAACCAGCTTAGCAATATGATTAACAAGTGAGACACATGTTAGAGAGCTGTCTAGTGTGATTCCTAGGTATTTAAATTCATGTACCATATCCAGTGGTTGGTTAAGGCTGTTGCAGATCGTAAGACTAGCAGACTTATATTTATTATGTGGGCTTAAAAAGAGCATTGTCTTAGTTTTTTCATAATTCCTAAGTAGTTTGTGATTAATAAACCAGGATTTGACCTTTATAAAATTTTGTTGGAGGTCATTGGTGAGTGGCAGGAGGTCAGTATGACTAGAGAAAAGGATGGCTTCATCAGCGTAGAGGACTAAGTTGCTGTCACAGGCTTTTGGTAGGGAATTTTAGAATAGGCTGAAAAGTAGAGGTTCAAAGATGGACCCTTGTGGGATGCTGGAGTGAACTGGAAGACAACTCAAAAGGGACTCATTTATTTTAACCCACTGTGTTCTGGAGTTGAGGTAGCTTTTGAAACAATTTGTAACGTTGTGGGAAAGTCCAAGGGAGGGAAGGCAGTCTAGGAGGAGGGAGTGATTAACTGTATGAAAAGACTTGGTCAGGTCAATATAGATGGACCCAACTAAGTGCCCATGGTCCAAGGCTCTGAGAAGATAATCTGTGTATTCTAATAGGGCTGTGGTGATACTGTGGGCTGAGTGGAAACCATGCTGCTTGGGGGGCACTGAATTTTGTGATAGGTAAGAAACTCAGTCAGTTGATCAGCAGCTGTCTCCTCTAGGACTTTGGATAATGGTGGGGGGATCGAAATGGGGCAGTAGTTCGAGACTAGTGATCTGTCACCACTTTTGTGCACCAGCATGACAATTACAGCCTTCCACAGTTTGGGGAACTGCCTCAGTGACGGAAACAGGTTCAATATTGTGGTAAGAGGCTTAAGCATGACATCTGGCATGAGTTGTAGTAATGTCATGTCCAGGATGTCACCACTGTACGTAGTTTTTCCTAGCACCCTGAGGAGATATTGTTTGGTCTCAGCAAGTGTGATCCTACTGAAGTAAAAAGGGGGGATGTGAGGGGGAGGGTCTACAGAGTGTTAGATTCATCAAAGAAGTCAGGAGGAAGAACTTGGCTGAGATTAGTAAATGCTACATTGGAAGCATCAGCGGTAGAGCTTGGTTCTTGTACAGGGACATCATTAATAGTTGCCATGGCCGGTGATGCCTTGCTAGGCTTACCAGTGAGGTCCTTGATTTTTCACCAGAAATTCTGGCTATTTCCCCGGGAGCTAGTGAGCTCAGTTTTAAAGTGTGCAATCTTAGCCCTCCGAATTTCCAGTGTACATGCATTCCTAGCAGCTCTGTAGCGCTGTTTGTTATCAGGTTTACCAGTGAGCTGAGCAATATGCCAAAGATTATCCCTAGCTTTCATTTTACTTAATAGTTTAGCAGTGATCCAGGGGGTTGTTTCCCCCCGGACTTTGATTTACACACTGGGGCAAAGATATCACAAGCTTTGTTAAAGTGTGTGATGAGGTAATTAAGCACATGGCAACATTACAAAAAGAGATGAGAGGTGACCAGTCGCACTGAACAAGGTAGGAACAAAGTTGGTCAAGTCTCACTTTCTTCAGAATATGATAATAAGTGATTTTGGGTGGGGGTTTGGGGGGTTTTGTTTGACCAGATGCAAACAACAGGTGAGTGGTAACTCATTACATTTGCAAGGACTGTGGTGCTAAGATGTCTTTGAGGGTGTGTGGTCAGGACAAGATTGAGGAGAAAATTGTTGCCAGTTCTTAGGTTGCCTCTAGTTGGGGAGGTTACCAATTGGGACAGGTTATGAGCAGCAATAGCATCTTTAAAGGGTTCAGCTTCAGGGGCCAACCAGTTGATGTTGAACTCACCCATGATGACAACCTCAGATTGCTTTGGTAAGTTTTCCAATCAGTCCAACACCATGTTGATACCTGATTTGTTTTCGGGGGGGGGGGGTGCAGGCAGAAAATACATATAGGCTTTGCCCATTTGACCAAGGAGTACTTTGATACCTAGAATTCGGGAGTGGTGGGTATGGGCAGCTTGGGGGAGTAATTGTCCTTTCAGGAAGTCTTTCAGATAGATGGCATATCCCCCACCCCCTTTTCCCAACCTGTCTAACCTAAACAGCGAGTAGCTGGAGATAGTTAAGGCAGAGTCAGGAATTTTAGCTGAGAGCCAGGTTTCGGTGAGCGCAAGCTTATCTGGGTTATGTTGTGACACCCATACTTGAAAGTCACCAAGTTTTGGTAAGAGGCTTCGGATGTTGATCGTTGCTAGTTTAAGGTAGCTGCCTCTTGAATTCTGTATTTGAGGGTAGTGCAGAGGGCCTGGGTTAGGGTGAACATTTCCTGATATGAGAAGGAGAAGCAGGGAGATCCTATAGAGGTAGAGTTTAAGGTGTTTAAAACTAGCCCTGCTAGCTTTGGGGTGCTGATTATTTGAGGTCTGATGAAGGGGAGTAGGGGTATGAAATTGGGTAAAAGTGAAAGTGAGGACACAGAGGTGACTGGCATAGTTTTGGGAGCTAGTGGTTTGATTAAAGAATCCACCTGGGCAAGGGGTGAGGGGAGAAGTACTTTGGATAGGGACAATGTACATGCGCTGGGCATTGCTAACTGTAGCAGAGGGTATGTTGTAGCAAGGAAGCATTAGTAACAGGAGAATAGGGAGAAATGAGAGGGGTGGGAGAAAGGACTGCATAATTAGATGTAATGGGGAGACAGGAGGTGTAATAAGTTTGAGTGTACTTGGTAGGCAGAGGGTCAGGGACCTGTCACCAGAAAAGTGGGGGTGGGTGGGAGGGATACAGGTAAGAATAGAGTCAGCAGAAATTCACTAAGTATGTAGGGCTGCAACACTGGCATAATGGTTAGGATCACTGCCCTTGGGGTGGAGGGTCAAAGGTTTGACACTGGCTGGTGCTGGAGGCAAAAGTGCAGGACTGTCATAGGGCTAAGGAAGGAACAGCCCAAGAAATTGCGGGGGGGGGTGAAGGAGGCAGCAGAAAGAGAGAGAAAAAGGAGGGCACAACAGTGACCCCCTAGTGGCAGCACAGTATAAAGTGCTAATGGAGAACTGGGTCACGTGACCTGAACACATGATCAGTGACTTATAAAATAGTGCCAGACAAGGGTGGGTTGGGCAGTTGAAGCGGAGCATCGATGGGCTAACACAGGACAGTGCTAACTCTCACTCTTTTGCTGTTAGGAGACTGCAGTAACAAATTCTTTGAGTGGTGGAGCAGACCTAATAGGACTGTTAGAAGATGCTACCCCATGTGTTCAGGGGCTGGGGACAGCGCACTCTAAAATCTCACCCCAGAGAAATTTAGGTCACGGAGGATTTGGAGGAATGGCCCATCTGTGACCCCTCCCCATGTGGAAAAAGATGAAAACCATGATTTTGTCATTCACCATCTGCCCTATTAACACAGAGGTGGAGGCAGCACTGATAAATTATTTGCCATGTAATTCAGGAGGGGGTGACTGCTGTTCCCATCTGTCAAGCCATATATGGGAGGGCTGGCCCCCTCCAGAGAATAACAGGGAAGAGAGGGAGGGGAGTGGGGAGAGAGAAAGAAGAGATTGGATGGGGAAGTGGGAGAGAAGAATGGAACTGAAGGACAAGCCAAATTGCGTGTCAGGACCCATTTATCCAGCCCTCTGCATGCAACTCATTAACCATGCTGTCATCACGACTGACATAGCTACTGATCTGGAATCCATCCTGCATGCACAGTCCTAGTCATGGAGTATGCCGTCCTATCTAAGGCTTATTTAGGTGCATGCTGTGCATCCTCAGCTGCCCTTGGCATCAGAGACCACCAATGATAGAGACAGAACATGCAATGACACCCAAAGTGGCCAAAGCCAAAGTATACTCTTTGTGATGCCATCAGAAGGTATTCCATCTGCATATTGAGTAAGCAGTAACATCTTTGCATTTATCATTTTATGTTTTATATGTTTTGCTTTTCTTCTGAATATTTTGATTTATCAGACTATAAACTGCTTATAATTTATTGCATTCCTCATCCTGTATACTTGTCATTACTGATTTTTCTGTACTGCACTGTCCTAACCAGGACCTCCCTGCAAATTAGCATTGCTCAATGGAGGTTTTCCTGGTATAACTAATAAAATGAAATGAAGCAGGTGAGATGTACACTTTCAGAACATGTGGTGAACCTGAGGTCCTGTATTGTGCATTAAGCTATATCATTCCTCTCCTCAGGAAACATACTGCTGTGCAAATTCTGTGTGGGGGGGTGATGATCTTGCCCTCCCTTTGAGTTAGACTTGAAAGAAGGGTGAGGAGATAGGTGCCTGGCAGCCCTAACGTAGTGGTTCTTTAGTGCCCCATCTGCCAGTTCGGAAAGAGAAGATGGGGTAGGGATAGAAGTGGGACTGAAACATATGGGAAAGGGTAACAGTGGGGGGGGTCTAGATTGTGCAGGCAGGGCCTGAGTCCCAGCACTATGTTGCCTCCTCAGCCTATGGATGAAGGGCTGCTTGGGAACATATTCACAGTAACAAGTTTCAGCTTGCTTATCCCCTGATAAAAGACCCAACCCCTCACTCACAATTCTTGTGCCCACATATATCAAACCCACTTATTCCATACAGCCCACAGAAAGCAGTGTCCATAATAGTCCCTATCCTGTTTTATATCCTGCATGCAATACCCACTGGAATAGTTTTTAGGAAACTGGAGTAACCAAGAGCAGACTGCTACATATTTGGTAGTTTTTTCTGGAATTGGGGTAATAAGTCGAGGCCAGACTATCATAATGAGAACTGCATTTGAATCCTCTGCCAGATCAGAAGATGGGCCTAGTGCAAGATTAAAAATCCTCCAACAAAAAGTTGAGTTGCACTGAGCCTTGGCAGATGGAAGGGTATGAGGGGAAGCTGGGCAGGATGGTGGGAGGATGCAGAGGTGCACCGGACCTGTCTCTGAAAGCAGCAGCCTGGTCTGGCCCCCATCTCACCTTACCAGTCAGAAAATTTCCATTACCCTTCTTCAGAGTAATTGGTCCCTCAATAAAAAGTACTTACAGTGCGAAGGCAGAAATTGCCCTGACACAGGTTTCAATTCCAAGAGGGGGAAGGATTGTTTCTCATTTCCTCAGCACCCAATGAGTTGCTGGTAGGGAGGATAGTGGTGGCTCGTACAATCTGGTCCCAAGATGCCACTGGATGATCTGTAATTTGTGTGGGAAAGCCTTCCCCTGACTCTTCAGCTTATGTGCTGAAAGATGAGAGCTGGCTTATGGGGTTGAAGCTGTTGATCATCACAATAGTGGCTGGTATGCTGATTAAAGTTGAATAGGATGATGAACTCCAGCTGCAGCTACAGGATTGTGCATCTTGGGATCAGGCTTGTAGATGTCAATGGTTCCTGATCGGCTGTCGTCACCACCGGTGAAGTGATGCAGACCATGACTCCTCAGTAGAGGGTAAGGTTGAGGGTGAGTAGGACTATGTTAGTCCTGGTAGTGACCTCTCCCAGGGAGATACTGTGGGGTTCATTTCCTGCTGGTCTCTACACCAGCTGGGTGCTGCAGTGAGGGTTGGAAAGTCCAATCTGTCTAGTAAAGTCCTCTGCAGCCTCAGGGAACTCAAAGGGCTTGGCTACAGTGTTAATCATTATTCTGAGCTGTACTGCATATCTCTGGGAGGTTACCACACAGTATTGCTGGAATTTCTTTTTAACATTTGTGAAGACCCATCTCCTGTTAGAAAGTTCTATCAAGTAGTTGGAAAAAAAGCTGTATAATGTGCCTCTGCCACTTTAATGGTCCCATTCCCTCACCAGCCTCAGTATTGCCTCTCTACTGGTGAAATGGAGGAACAGCACTAAGATGGCATTGGAAGTGATGCCAAGGAACAGTGCACCCGATCAATCTCTATCAAGTAGTAGTAGTAGTAAAAATTTTATTTTTATGCAGGATTTACAAAACTTTAGGTCGGAGGACCTATTTTCAAAGTTGTCCTGTGTGTAAAATGTTCAGTTTACTGTACAATAAGTTATCAAAGTATTTAAAGTTATCAAACACTCAGTAACTTATAACTATACATACAGGATACTCACTCTAAAATGACACACAATAAACAGTACTTACATCATACAAAACAATAAATTCTTCATTCAGCAGACTCCAATTTCATTCACAGTTTGTTTAAAACCTCATTAAAAACAAGTACATTCAGTAAAAAGTACATCACTCAAATCTGTTTTGAACTGTGATAATGTAGTTACTTTTTTTAACTGAGGGGGATTTTATTCCAAATTTTCACCACCTGTGCCTTAAATGTCATAGTTCCATATGTCATATTAATTTTTGGAAAAGTATGATCCCTGTGCTTCACATCCCTTAAAACATGGGGATAGCTCTTGCAAACAGGGGACAAGTTCGTATTTCCATCTATCATCCCATTTTTTATTTTATAAATAATTACTGAATATTGTTTTTTTAACTGAACTGGTAAACTGTCCCAGTTTAGATCTTTGTACAAAGTGCAATGATGGGTATTAAAACTACAGTTTAAGACAAATCTTGCCAATCAGTTGTATGATATGACTTATTTGTTTCAGTGTTTTTGACCCACAAAATTATACACCGTACTTCTAGTACAGGCATTATTAATTGGTTTGCAATTAACCTCCAGGTTTTTTGATTTAACGTCCCTGATGACCTGCGCAATGCTCCTATTTTGTTATTAACTTTCTTTGTTGTATTATTTATATGAGCTAAAAAGGATAAAGTATGGTCGATCTTTACACCTAAATATTTGTACTGATTTGTGACTACCAGTTTTTTTCTGTCCCTCATTGTTATATCCCCACCTCCAATCTGCTTTTTAATAACCTTTGTTGTTTTTTTGATGAAGTACATAACCTGAGTTTTTTTGCCACTTAACACAAGTTTGGAGCTGGAAAACCAGTCCTGCAAAATGTCAAAATCCAACTGTAGTTTTGCCATCATTTCACTTTGAGATACTACTGATGCTAAAAGTACTGTATCATCAGCGTAAAGCCTAATTTGAGTGTTGTTTATTTTAGTAGGTAATTCATTAATATATGACAGGAACAATAACAGCCCCAGGATTGAACCTTGGGGAACACCTCTTGATATACAGCCCACTTCCGAAAAATGTCCATTGTGGTTTCCAAACATGCGGAGCAGAACAGGCAGCACTCTCTGCAAAAACCAAATCATATTGGAGGCCTCCATTTTGTCTGGAAAATCAATGAACTGAAGGTTGTTCTTCTTGCATTTGGTTTCCAGATCTTCCACCCAGGACCACAACTGTTGAATGATCTAGTCCTGCTCTCTCATTTGTGCTTGAAGGGGTTTCAACGGTAGTCTCTGTGTGGCTGACTTTCTGTTCTGTCACCATTACTCTGCTGCCCAGAGTTGCCTCATCTTTTTGTGTGTTTGTAGACATGATCAACAAGGCCTCCATCTGTTTCAGGATTAAACCCAACGTTTGCTCATTAATTTTTTTGTACCTCTGATGTCAAGGCCTGTGCTGAAGTTCCTGCCATTGCCATCTCATGCAGTTTAGTAAAGTGGGACCACCCATGAATATTTTTTTTTATAATTTAAATTTTATTGATTTTACGCGCCACCGTCATCAATTTCACCAGTACACAGAAATGAACCTCATTGTAATTACTACCATCATCACAACAGGTTTCAGCAAACATATGATAAAATACATAAAAGGTGCAGTAAAAAGAAAACTCCCCCAGCCCAATACAAAAAAAAAAAGAAAAACACTCTATACCAATACCCTTTCTCCCCCCACCCCCAAGGTTACAATCAAATACATGATACAAAGGTACTCCACATGAAGAAGAGGAAAGATAAAGAAAAGCAAAGAGAGAAGAAAAAAAAAAAGCGAAAGGACATTGGCTTACTATATTGCATTACAGTTTACACTTTCCAAACTTCTCAGCATTGAATCCTAGCGACCCCATAATGACATGAAGGCATTAGCCTTGCCACGCATGGAAGCTATATGCTTTTCCAATTGTAAGGCTAGCATACACTCCCGGTGCCATTCTAAAAGAGAGGGAGAGCCCTCAGATGACCAATGCCTTAAAATTATTAACTTCATAACAGCAGCAGTAAGTGACACATGAGCTGTCCAAAATTTAGAGGTCATATCTGGGAAGATTTGCAATAGACAGATTTCAGGGGTGTTCGTACTATAAGAGCCAAGGATAGGGCATACAAGTCTATTAATGGCCTCCCAAAGAGTGCGAATCTTCGGGCACTCCCAAAGCATATGCAATAGAGAGCCCTCCTCCAGCCTACAGCACCAACATAACGGGGAGCTTCGTGCTTTCCATCGGTAGAGATATGTAGGAGTCAGATAAAGATGGTACATGATATTAAATTGAACCATCCTGAGTCTATCTTGCTTAACATATTTATAAATGGAGCTCCATAGGTTCTTCCAAAACTCCGAGGAGTCCCTGATACCCAGCTCCCCGACCCAATAATAACACACCCCGGATGGGATTTTATTATCCCATTCTAAAATTTTACTGTAAATTTTGGAGACGGCATGGGGCTGCACCGCCACCCTGAACAGACAGTCCATATCTATGGATTGACCGTGCAGAGTAGAGGGAGAGACAGGACCCTGAAACACGGCATTCTTAAGCTGCAGCCATTTGAAAAAACAATTGTCCGCAACACCAAAGCACCTTCTCATATAATCAAAAGACCGTGGTTCATTCTGGTCTAAAAAATCTGCTACGGTTATATGGCTGATCTGAGGCCAGAAGGATGGAGATATCGGGACCCCACCAATCTTAAAATGCACATTTTCAAATATAGGCTGGGCATCTAGAGTCCACCACTTAAGACCTAAATGTTGTTGCAACTGGAGGAGAGCTCTTAGTGACCACCCCATGGGATTATTCTTTAGAGGACTCGGGATATTCGCAGGGGAAAGAAATAATAAAGCTCGCAAGGAACACACTATTCCTTTTGCTAGATCACTCTCTATATCGTACCAAAGAGGCCTATAGTCCGTGAGCTGATAGCCCCTAGTCCACCAAGCAAGTTTACCAACATGCTGAGCCAGGTAATATGTAAACACAGAGGGAGCAGCCAATCCTCCCCTACTTCTTGGGGCTGTCAAATTGTTATAGGACCTGCGGATACGCTTTCCTTGCCCTATAAAGGAGCTGAACATCTTTTGCAACTTGACAAACCACTTTTTCGGGAGGTAGACCCCGAGCATTCCCAAGGGATATAAAAGTCTGGGTAGGACATTCATTTTCAAAAGGTTTATCTTACCCCAAAGAGTCAGAGCAATTCGGGGGCACCAGAGGTGAGCGCGAAACCGAAAGTAGGAAATCGAGTGACTTCTGGTTTCAGTTCTATTTCAGGGCCACACTAGCGAGTGAGGTGAGCATACCCAGGGCCATGCGTGGAGATGCATGCAGAGACAAGCGCATCAGCTTGAGTCTGCCGTGTCCACTGGGAATGACTGTAACACTGCATGATACAACGTACATACAGGTAGTTTAATAAATCAACTCTGTCTGCTCTCAATAGGGTCACTATGCACAATTAATGAAGGAGTTGTTACCATAACCATGGGTCAAATTGCCATGACATGTATTCTCTGCACTAATTTTTGCCTAGAGTCAAGTTCAGGGTTTGAAAGCTTAAAATGTAAACAATGCATGGAAAATGAAGAACTTAAATCACAAATAAGGGAACTGAATGATACCATTCAAAAACTGCATGTTAAATATGAAATGTTACAGTCTCAGATTAATAAATCTAACAGTAATTATAGTATCCATAAAGCAGCAGCCTCCAATAAACAAGATGACTGTCTGAAACGAGGAAGAGAGGAGGACAGCGAGGAAGATAGTGAGTGGAGTCCAGTCCTTACCAAAACGAAAAGGAAAAAAAAGGAAGGAGGGCTATGGATTTTAGTATCCTTCTCCATAATTTGTACTAACCCCTCGCAGATCAAGAAATTGTATCTACTAATATCGAAGGTCTTTCGTGTAATACTAGTTCATCTAGGACAACTAATCCAATGTCTGCTAGCAATTCAAATAATAATCCTGTAGACAGCATAAAAACTCAAGTTATTACTGCGATATTACATTGTAAGGAATCTGGCCAGACCCTCTCATCCAGTGTCCCTGGTAAACCTATAAATGCAACTAAATCTATCCCAATGAATAATAATAACATGCAATAGAACATTGATACCACTGATAAACAAGGCTTCCCTAAGGATAACACTCTGCTAGTGGAAATGAAGCAAACTGATGGCAATGGCCTAGATTCAAACACAAACATTAAACAGACAATTGTTTTGGGTGACTCTATTACTAAATGTATTGATGGCCAGGTTTGCAAATGAGATAAAGCTAATAGCACCTGCTCTACCTTTCTGGGCACATGGATTAGGGATATCAAACAGGTTTTACCAAATGTCCTTAAGCATGCAGGCACAAGACCATTGGTGGTTATCCATGCTGTCACAAACGATATCAATAAGTTTTCTATAGAGAATATCCAGAATAGTTATATTTCCTTAGTTAATGTCCTTGAGGCTGGGGGCTGTGACATCTGCCTATCAGAAACAGTGCCTGTCCCATGAGCAAATACAGAAAAGTTGAATAAAACAAAGAAAATCAATGAATGGTTGAGAAAGTGGACATTGAAAAAAAAGATCTCCTGCATCACCCATTGGGAGAAATTTAGTATGGACAACAGTCTATTTAGCTGGGATGGCTTGCATTTAAGCAAAAGAGGTAGCTTCTTCTTGGGGAAAAACATTACAGCTGAGATCGACAGACATTTCAACTAGTTATGAAGGGGGGCAATCCAGGGATTTTTCTACTCTGCAATGCACTAGGGGTAACAATTTTAAAGTTCTCTTAGGTAATGCTAGGAGTCTAAATATACTCAAATCCAATGAACTTATATCCATTATGAAGCATAAAAATATTGACATAGCCGCAGTCACTGAGATATGGTGGGATAATGCCTCTTCATGGCATCAATCTATACCTGGCTATTCCCTCTTTTATAAAAATAGGGATTCAAATAAAAAGGATGGTGGCATCTGTATCTATATAAGAAACACAATACATACAGTTGAAATTCCAATTAACCATGATGGGAACTCAGATCTAGAAGGTTGCTATATTCAAACTGAGCATCAAAACAGAAAGAATTTTATTCCGGGCTGTTTCTAGAGACCTCAATCTGTCAACCAAACCTATGATCAAGCATTACTCAAAATCATAAATGAGCTTTCTGAAAGGTCTGATGTAATATTAGCAAGGGATTTTAACCTACTTGGTATTGACTGGCATAAATTAATAGCAACAGCACAGAATGATCTCACATACCTGGACACTTTTCTGACCCTTGGTTTAGAACAAATGGTTTCAGAACCCACTAGGACAAAAATATTTTGGACCTGGTCCTGACAAACTTCCCAGATGATATAACCAGCATTGACATAGCAGAACCTATTGGGAATAGTGACCTTTATACAGTCCTTTTCTCTATCAATAAACTTAAATCCAATATAAAACATAATGGTTATAAACTTAATTATAACAAAGGGGATTATATTAATATCAAAAAAGTCCTAAATACTTATAACTGGGAATTGTTGTTTCTCAACCTTACAACTAACAACTGTTGGAATTTGTTCAAAAACATCATACTCAACTTAAAACAGCTTCATATTCCACTAAAAAAATTATCACTTCTCTCAGTGCAGTTTAACCCCTGCAAGGTATATATATATATTATTTTAAATCAAGGATGGAAATGAGAAAAGAAAATGTGGACTCACCGGGATTTGGACCTCGGACCTCTGGTATGCTGTCTCAGCATTCTAACCATTAAGCTACAGGCCCATTGATTAAAGTGTCTGAAGAACGTTCTTCTTCACAGCTACACACATTCCTTTCTCTAGTGTTGCTCAATACTGCAACCAGGAACCAATTTAGAAATACCACTTCTTTCAGTGCAGTTTAACCCCTGCAAGGTATATATATTTTTTAGATCAAGGATGGAAATGAGAAAGGAAAATGTGGACTCACCAGGATTTGAACCTCAGACCTCTGGTATGCCATTCTAGTGCTCTAACCATTAAGCTACAGGCCCACTGGTGCTGACAGGCACAGGCTGGGACTGTGATGACATGCAGGCCTCCACGGCAGCACCACCCACAGCCATGGCCATGATGTTACCTGCTGTGTGGCCATCCCATGGCACACACATGTCACTGCCCATGCCGTTAGCGACATCATCATTGGTGATGGACCCGGCACCAGCCCGAGTCACAGCATGCTGGCATCTGTGGATGCTAGCACACTGGGACACAGGCAGAGCCTCCTCTGCACCTGTTCCAACAACATCAGTGTGGACAGCCAGGCAGGCCCACTGTCGCACTGAGCCACGTATACCTGTGGAGGTGGATGGGCCCTCCTCCATCTCCATCTGACTGTCCTCAGTGGACAGGCCCACCACCGCTGACCCATGCAGATGCTCAGGATCTGTAAGGGAAAACAAAGTCGCGTTACTGCATGTGACCTACCCTGCCCCCCCATAGACAGTCCATGACCTATCATGCAATGACGGGCTACTACCCGTCTGGAAGCCACCACCCAGAACACCCTCAATGGCACAATGCTGCATGCTTCTAGCAACCCTCTCCTCCTGTGAGGTCAGGTGTACCACCTCCGGCTGTCCCCCACCTGTCGCAGCTCATGCTGCCCTGATGGCAGCCACCTTCTCTTTTATCCTGCTCCTGTCTGTGCCCATCTTCTTCTTGCACTCCTGCACTGAGCGCTGGTGGCTGCCATGCAGGTTCACTGCTCGTGCCACCTCTTCCCATGCAGCAGCACAGGCCTGAGGTGTTCCCTGCTGTCCGCTGAGAAGCAGCTCCTGTTCCAGGTAGGCCTCAAACAGGGCATCGGTCTTGGCCTTGGTGAAATTAGGCCTCCTCCTCCTCCCACCACTGTATTCCTCCTCTCCCACAACTCACTTGGTCATTATTTAGCCTGTGAGAATGAAAGTTGTTACCTGTGACTGTGCAGTCCCATGCATGTCCCAAAATCCACAGTCCACACTCCCAAACAGCATGCAACTCACCAATAGACTGCAGTAACTGACTATGGCCAGTGCAGCCCAGTGTCACAGTTTTATAGTGCAACCCATACAAATGAGGTGAGGCGCAACTTTAAGTGGATGCAAATTGCAGTGCTGTGCCACTGAATGGATGATTAGCTGTTTTGCATATGACGACTGAATATCACGCTGTTGCGCTTTGTGCAATTGTGTTGAACGTGTTGAGCCAAGGGTGCAGTTCTGTGACATGCGCAGTACACACCTCACTGCGCATGCCTGGGTTGCTGATGCAGGCATCTGCCATGCTGCTGATGTGCTGTGAGCGGGAAGCAATGCAGGGCACACCCACCATTGTGCCAGTGGCGCTACAACGATGTTCACCTATATGGTGCTGGGCCACTGGGCCATTATAGACACACTGGGGCAACAGCATGGTAAACCACTACTGGAGGAAGCACACAGGCATCCAATCACACTACACGCATTGGGTTCCAATGGCACTGTGCCTGTCTTTGTGCCAAAGCCCCTTGACCTTGTGCCCAACCTTTGCCCCCTAGGCACCATGCGTCAGGCATGGGTGCAGCACTATCACGCTGTTTGATGACAGCGCGATAGGGAATGGCAGCGCTGTACTGTGCAGCATCTGCATGTGGTGGAGCTGCACTGCAGAGAGCCATTTTGAGCTGACTGAGCTAGTAGAATGACGCGGAGGAGGGCTGCACAGTGCAGCCAAGTAGAACTGGCCAACTTAGTGGCCATAGTAGAGCCAGTCTATGGCCCACTGTTTGGGGAGGCACCCACTGGACATGTCCAGGAGCCAGGTGTCGGAGGAGGTGGCCAATGCACTGGAGGAGGCCGCAGGAAGAGGGTGGACAGTGGAGCAGTGCCACCACAGGTATGGAGACCTGCAGAGGAGGAAACTAGACCTGCTTGCCCCCCTGAGGTCAGATGCCAGGAGGAGCATGGTGCCACGGCCAGGTAGGTGTTACATCCACACACTTTTATCTTCCATATGGGTATCACAGTTGTATGTGTCCAGAACATGGGGGAGGGACCATCCGGTGTTGGCTGTGGTGGTGTTATCAGAGTGTGGGGTGGGTCGGTCTGGCTGGGTGGGAATGCACACAACTGGGGGCAGGGAGACTTTGCTACAGGATTGTACTGATGTTCCTCTCTACATGTTTGCACCACAGGGCCAGAGGAGAGGCGTCTAGCCCGGGAGATGAGAAGCCACCAGGAGGACAGGGTGGCTAGGAGGGACAATGGTCCACAGTGCTCGAGGGACTGGCCCGATGATGGTGAGTGCCATACCTCCATGATTACTATTGCATGCTGTGTAACAGTGTGGGCAGCAGGGCATAGCCACCATCCATTGACACCACTGCAGTGCACGCAGCTTGTTACAGTCAGCACTGTCCAGTGGCATTGCATGTCTGGGAGTGCATCAATGGTGGTCCATGCATGCACTGGGTACATGGCTGTGCCACTACCTTCACACCACACAGCCATGTCACTAAACAGCCACGGTGGTGCTGTGCAAGACTTGGCCGGTGGGTGTGTCCAGCATTCCGCATGGCTGTATGTGCCTGGGTGGCAGGTCTTGTGGACATGATCACTGTGGGTGGTCACACACCACCACAGAGGCATGTCCCATGGCCATATGCCATGCACAGTGGGTGGGCTGTATGGGGCTGTGCATTCACACCTATTGACTGTGCTCCCTTGTCCTAGGTGTCTGCCAGCTGCAGAAGATTCAGGAGGCATTAAGGGAGATCCTTAATGTGGGCAGGGCTTCTTTGGAGATGCTGCAATGGAACGACCAGCTTGGGGTCTGGAGGAGGCACCGGAGGCGGAGCAGCCAGAGCGGGGAGCGGGGCTCCCGTTGACCATCCCTCTGCCCATGATATCCCTACCCCAGACCCACCCTCACACCCTCCTTTCCTGTTCCATTTGTTCAGCCCTGCCCCTACCCACCCCCACTGTGTTTGTGGCCCTCCCAACTTTGTACATAGTATTGTAAATAGTTTGTTTTGATATTGTTTTTGAATACAGATCTTTTGATATGAATACTGTGGTGGTCTCTGATTTGCAGTGGGCTATAGGTGCTCAGCTGCAGTGGTGTGCATGGTGTCAGGGGTGGTGGAGTCATGGGTATGTTTGTGTGTCCATGAGGAGGTGACTATGGTGTGGGGGTAGCTATCAGTCAGTGTCTGTGGTGTGTGTGTGTGTGTGTGTGTTGTGCCCTGTGCACCGGATGACTGTGTGCAGTGGTCCATGGTGCATGCTCTGTGCCCATGGTGCCCCTGTCAGCCCATCCATGGTCTGTGCAGCTGACACCCTTGCATGTCTGTGACCTGCACGGTCTGCTGGCACATCAGTGGTGGCTGTCCATGCAGGGCAGCCACTGTACCCATCACAATGCTGGGTTGCCTCCTGTCACTGGTGTGGTGCATGTCTGCCTCAGGTGACACCGTGGCCTCCTTAGTTGTTGTTCCACCTCCATGCTGTGGCTTGTGTGTGTTGCAGTGGATATGCACCACTGTCTGTGACTTGTGCTCCGGGCAAATGATGGTGGCGTACAGGTCCACAGTGCATGCGCAGGGTGGCTGCCACTTCTGTGCCATGGAGGACTGCAGGATGTGTGTACACAGTTTCCATGGGCCCATGCTGGAGGCTTGGTTGCCCCGCTACTGTGTCCCTGTGCCCTTGGGTATGGGTGGGTATCTGTCCATGCACTGTGTGGCATCTGGTGTGATGCAAGCTCTCACGCACCACTGTGGGTGTCTGCGCTGGCTGTTGTGGCCAGTGCTGGGTCGGGGTGTGTCCTTGGGAGAGTGTGCAGGGTGCTGTACCACTGGTGGTGGTGTCCAGGGCATGCCCTGTCCCATGTGGGGTACCTTGTCTGCCAACGCATGGTCAGTCTCTCAGCTGTACCTTGGGGGGGCTGTGTGTGGTGGCACTGTGTATGCCATCGTTGCATCGCTGTGTGCTGCCACCCACTGATGGGTGCTCATGGTGGGGTAGCCTTGCATGGTTCTGTGGTGAACAGAGTTGCATTGTCACAGTGAGGGTGGTGGCATGCATGGAGTTTCCTGCAGTGGTGGATGCTGCTTCTGGGAAGGGTGTCTGGGGGTCATGGTGCCGGGTGTGCTCTGCATTGGGGGGATGGTGTGGCATGGGGTGGTCAGCCCTCCTTGTGTGCCAGTCACAGCTTGCCAGGGGGAGTGATGGGGTACCATGGCCCAGCTGTAGGTTGGTTGCTTGTCTCCATGGGCCTGTGGTTATTCAAGCCCTCCCCCAGTTGTGCAATGCATGGGGTATGGGGGAATGATGTCTGTTCTGCTGTGTGTTCCTCTGCCCATCTGTGGCATGGGTGGTTGGCCCCTACCTCCCTGTTTGTGCAGTTGCATTGCCACCCTGCTGCTTGGGGGCATCCCTGGTTGTGCTATGGCGCCTCTGGACTGCTCAGCTGAACATCCCTTGTTGCGCTATGGTGCATCAGATCTGCTCAGCTTCCCCTCCCTAGTTGTGCTATGGTGCAGGTAGTGTGATATTCAGTCATCAGGTGTAGGTGCAGGTTGGCCAGCTCAGTTTTTGAATACTGTGCCTCTTGCGCATTGGCGCAATGGACTTGTGCTTGGTCCTGCTATTGCACACTTTTTGGGCACAGTTTGAATATCTGGGCCATTTTCTAAAACAGACTCTAAATGAATTGTTCTCCTAACAATCATCATCAGTAAATCATATAAAGAAGGTGCAGTCCAAGATGATTGGCATAGTGCAGTAGTAATACCAATATATAAACAAGTATTTGTCAATGCCGAGAGTTTGTTGCTGGTATTGCTCTTGTACATGCTTCCCATATTTTTCTCTATATATTCCTCTGTCTTGCATTTTAAGGGTGGGCGTTACGGTTGGAAACTCTAACACCCCTGGCATTTGTTGGTATTTTTGCTCCAAAGTTTCAACATGGGTTTTTTGGGACACCACTTCATGAACAGTGCCAGTATCATTTTGTTACTCTATCCCAAAAGGTAATTTTGCACTGTGAGTGTGCCATTCAGTGAAAACACATTTTGGGCAGGATATGAAAAATGACAGCTGTACTGTTCATGAGGAGGTGTTAAGAAATGGCAATGTTGAAAATCTGGAGTGAAAATATGAAAAAGTGGTGAAGTTAAGAGCGTACGTAGAAATTGTGCAATGCACACTCATAACACAGTCATTTTTTGGAATGTTTTTACCAAATTTTTCAAAATGCCCATATTGGAACCTTTGCTTATGAACAGCAGCACTGAAATTTCATTAATCTGTCCCTAAAGTTGATTTTGCACAGTGACCATGCCATTCTGTGACACAGTTGCAAAAACACATTTTGAGAAGGATACAAAAAATGACAGCTGTACTGTTCATAAGGGGGTGTGAAAAAATGGCAATGTTGGAAATTTGGAGTGAAAATCTTAAAAAGTGATGACGTCACAAGTGTGTGTAGAAACTGTGCAATGGACGCTCGTAACACAGTTATTTTTGGGAGTTTTTTCACTAAATTTGCAACAAGGGCTTTTTGGGACCCCACCTCATGAACAGTGACACTGTCATTTTGTTACTTAATTCCAACTGTGAAACTAAATGACAGTGACTGTGTTCATAAGGTGGAGTCCCAAGAACCCCATATTGAAAATCTGGGACCAAAACTCCCAAAAATGGCTGAGATATCAACCTAAGTTGAAATGCCCCATTCACTGCCAATATAGGATGTACCATCATTTCTTCAGTTTTCAGTCAGCTTTTGAATAGTACAGACGTGTTTCCGGTCCACTGAAGATCGCTGATCCCAACCTCCGGAGGTAAGTACAGGTGAGGAGGGTGATGGGAGGTGAGATGCACAGAGGAGGGTGGGTTGGGGAGGGGGCGGCAGCAATGACGAGGACTGTATTCTTTATTTTAAGTTTAAAAAAATAGGCGTCGTTGTGGGTCTGTTTTCTTTTTACAAGGAAACTATGGATTTGGGCACAATGGGGTGGGCTGCCAGTGTGTCAGAGTACTGCAAGGGTTCAAGGGGGGATCAATGCCAACCAGGGGATTGGGCACCCTGTGGTCAGAGGATATGTTGGTGGGGGCACATCCGACACCAGGAGTGGGCATCCCGGTGTTGGAAACACCACAGCAGGTTTTCGCACATTGCGGTGGGCTCCCAGTGTGACACATTAAAGGAATGGCGGGATAAAGGCCACACAGGGATTGAGTACCATGATGCTGGTGGGGGGGGTCCACCAACGTGATCACAAAGACAGCAGGACTTGGAGGTGGCAGGCAAGGAAAGTGCCTGCTCCCTGCCAGAGTGATCAATCACGCTTACAGTAAAGTGCCTTCGGGAACTCAATACTCCCAGCCCATATGGAGCTTAGACTGTGGCCTGCTCCACACAGGTGGGAAAAACTTTAGAATGGGAGACAGTGAGATGTGGTGGAGATGTCATGACGCAAACAGCTGTTTGCTCTGCGGTGACCTGCAGATGAAAGGAAGAAGCCACCTCTTGATTGGTGCAGCTTTTTATTTTCAAGTGCAGACCATTGTAGGCAAAACAGTGTCAGGACCAGCCTGGCTGAAGATTGGTGTGATACTGTTGAGCCCCATGCAGAGCACTCCGCGTTGGACAGACAGTGTCACACCCCTCAAAGCCTACTATCCCAAGAAGTTTGCTTTGCATGTGCAAACTCAAAAAGGAAATAAAAACAACATTGATAACTACCTCCCCATCCACTATATGAAAAACCATGGAGAAAATATTAAAAAACAAAACTGACCAGAAGTTAGCTAGTAAGGAACTATTAAATAATACTCCACATAGTTTTCATAAAGGCAGGTCATGTACCTCCAATTTGATCACATTCTATAAAACTATCAGTAAGAGCTTGGATACAAACTGCCCCATAGATATTATATACCTTGATTTTAAGAAAGCCTTCAACAAGGTGTCCCATAACATACTAATTTAAAAAAATTATAACGCTTGGATTAAATAGTTATACTGTTAAGTGGGTCAATAAATGGTTGAAAAACCAAACACAAAATGTAAGGATCATAGACACCCTCTTGGTAAGTACTGATGTCACAAGTCGAGTTCCCCCAGGGGTCTGTATTGGGACCCATACATTTTGGGATATACTGTATATTGAAGATCTGCATTTGGCAATATTCAGCCAAATCAATAAATTGGCAGACAACACTAAAATATCATCAGAAGTTGATTCCGAGGATAAAATTAATAGGATCAAATATTACCTCCTGCTTGTTGAAAATTGGGCTACAGCAAATGGAATGAGTTTTAACCTAGAGAAATGCTTAGTTGTACATCTAGGGCTAAAAAATCCTGTTACCAATTATATGCTAAATAATTTTTATATTAAATCCTCTGTATCTGAGAAAGATCTAGGAATCACTGTAAATAAACTATTCTCACAGAGTGAGCATTGTAGAAAAATTGCCCAAGTAGGAAATCGAATACTAACAGCCATTAAATGCACTATTATAACTAGGAACGAATATTGCATCATCAAACTTTACAATTACTTCATTAGACCCCATTCAGATTATGCAGTCTCCTTCTATAAAAATAATCAAAAGCACCCAATGAAGGATCACAAAAATGATACCCAGGGCTAAAAATCTACCATACGAGGAAAGAATAACTACCTTGGGACTTTATGATCTACAACTTAGGAGGGATTGAAGGGATTTGCTATTGTTACATAGATACATAGATACATAGACAGTGTTGGCAGATAAGGGCCTATGGCCCACCCAGTCTGCCCATTTGAGCTTGTAAGTTCAGTTTATGTTCTCCTAGAAGTCTGTTGCCCCTTACCTCTGACCTCCAGAATTCCTTTATGTCTATCCCATGCATTCTAAAATCCCGTGATTGTTTCAGCTCCCACCACTTCCCCTGGCAGGGTGTTCCACTTGTCCACCACCAGTTCTGTGAAGAAATTCTTCCTCATGTTTCCTCTGAATCATCCTCCCTCCAACTTCATTCCATGCCCTCTAGTCCTGGTACATCTTTTTCACTTAAAAATAGTGTATTCCTGCACCCTGTTCCTCCCTGTGAGAAACTTGTATGTCTCTATCATATCCCCTCTCTCCCTCCTCTCCTCCAGGGAGTACATGTTCAGTTCCTTCAACCTGTCTTCATAGGACTTGTGATGCAATCCATGCACCATCTTTGTTGCCTCCTCTGAACCTTCTCTACCCTGTCTATGTCCTTACGTAGGTATGGTCTCCAGAACTGTACACTGTACTCCAGGTGGGGCCTCACTAGTGTCTTGTATAGCGGAATTATGACCTCCCATTTCCTGCTGGTGATGCCCCTGCCTATACATTCCAGCATCCTATTTGCTTTACGTGCTGCCTTGTCACACTGTTTCCCTACCTTGAGGTCATCAGAGATGATAACCCCAAGATCCCTTTCCTGTTTGGTGCATGCTATATCCTCACCTCCCAACTGATATATTGTGCCAGGGTTTTTGAGTCCTATATGCATTATCTTGCACTTTTGCATTGAATTTCAACTGCCAAACCCCCGACCATTCTTTAAGTTTCTGCAGGTCCTTTCATTCTGTCTACACCTCTGGTGTGTCTGCTCTGTTACAGAGCTTTTGTGTCATCAGCAACAGTGAAATTCTGCCTTCTAGGTCCTGCACAATGTCACTGATGAAGATGTTGAATAGGACTGGTCCCAGCACTGATCCCTGTGGTGCACCCCACTGGTCACTCTTCCTCTGTGGAGTGACAGCCATTTACCACCACCCTCTGTGTCCTGCCACCCAGCCAGTTACCTACCCACCCACTACTGTCCTGCCCACACCCATATTCCCCAGTTTGTATAGTAGTCTTCTATGTGGCACAGTGTCAAGGCCTTGCTGAAGTCCAGATAGGCCATGTCCACTGCCTCCTCTGATCCTCCTCCTAGACACCCAGTCAAAAATTCAACGAGGTTGGTCTGACATGACCTCCCCTGGTGAAGCCATGCTGCCTTGGGTCCTGTGGTCCATTGACAACCAGATGTTCCACCAATCTCTCCTTCAGTAGTGCTTCCATGATCTTCCCCACTACCGAGGTGGGGCTGACTGGTCTGTAGTTCCCTGTTCCTCTTTGTTCCCGCTTTGTATAAGGGGACTACATCTGCTGTCCTCCAGTCTTTGGGTACTTCCCTGTTTCCAGTGATTGGCTAAACAGGATAGCCAGAGGTTCAGCCACAACCTCTCTTAGTTCTTTAAGGACCCTGGGGTGCACCCCATCTGGCCCCATGACTTTATCAACTCTTATTACTTCCAGTTCCTTCAGGACCCTTTCTCGTGTAAAGGGACTTGTGTCCATTTCTGCACCATTCTCACCCCTTGTACTCCCTTCAGACCCATTACCATCCTCTTCCTCAGTAAAGACTGAGCAGAAATACCTGTTCAATATGTCAGCTTTACTGTTGTCATCCTCCATGCAGTCCCCATCCTCCCCCTTCAGTCTCACTATCCCTCCCTTTGTCTTTCTTTTTTCACTTATGTACCTGTAAAGGGTTTTGTCCCCTCTACCCACTGATTTTGCAATGTGTTCTTCTGTCTGAGAGCTTTGCTTCCCTCTGACCTCCTGCCTCCTTTGCTTCTCCTGGTACTTCTCCCATCCCTTCTGCCTGTGTCTTTTTGTATTGCTTGAATGCAATCTTTTTGGCTTTCACTTTCTTTGCTACCTCTTTGGAAAACCATAATGGTCTCCTCTTCCTTTTCCTCTTGCTGACCTACTTAATGCATAATTCTGTTGTTCTTGTAATCCCCATTTTAAGTACTGCCCACTGTTCCTCAACCCCTGATTCCTGTCCCATTCCCCTTAATGCCTCTTTCAAGTATATCCCCATTTTCCCAAAGTCTGCCCCCCTAAAATCCAAGATACGTGTTTTTGTGTGGTTTGGTTCTGTTCTTTCTGTAATTTCAAACCACAGTGACTGGTGGTCACTGTTTCCCAGGTGCTCCCCCACTGTTATCCCCATCACACTGTCCCTGTTTGTGAGCACAAGGTCCAGTATTGCCTTCTGCCGAGTTGGTTCCATGACCAGTTGCTTGAGGAAGGCAACCTGAAGGAGTCCAGGATAAATCTGCTCTAGTTGATGCTGCTGCTGGGATGCTCCAGTCCACATCTGAATATTGAAGTCTCCAACCAGTACTACCTCACCCTTGTCTGCCATCCTTTGGATGGCTAGCATCAGCTCCCTATCTGTTTCTTCCTCCTGGGCTGGTGGTCTATAGACCACACCTGTGCAGATGGCTGTCCCCATTTTCTTTCCAGCTTAACCCACAGTATCTCTCCCCCATTTTGTTCCTCCTGGATATCTGTGGCCCTTATGTCATTTTTCACATACAGTGCCACTCCTCCTCCCTTCCTGCCTACTCTGTCTCTTCTGAATATGTTGTAGCCAGGTATGGCCATCTCCCAGTCGTGGTTATCATTACACCAGGTTTCAGTGATGGCCACAATGTCCAGGTCTGATTGCACTAATGACAGCCTCCAGATCTTCCATCTTGTTGCTAAGGCTCCTGGCATTTGCACACATGGCTTTCCATGATTTGACCTCCTAGACTGTTTCACTGTTCTACTCAAGCCCTTCCTTGGTTGTCCTTTATCCCTGGTTCTCCTTGCTGTCTGCCTTCTGTTGAATTTTGCCCCTTTTCTGCCTATCCACCTCTTGGGCACTAATCTCCATCTTTGCACACTGCTTTGAAGAGATAGCCACTCCTCTGGTTCACTGGTTCCACTGCTAGCTGTGGGGTTGAGCAAGTAGGTACCCTCCTTGCTGGCCTGCCACCCTTTGCTAGTTTAAATGCTTGTCAATGTAGCATTTAAACTTATCATTGAGTGCTTGGATTCCCCTCCAGGATGGATTCAGGCCGTCAGGCTTGAACAAACCTCCATTCCTCCAGGTGGGTCCCTAGTCACCAATGAATCCAAACCCTTCCTCACAGCACCAGTTCTTCAACTATGAGTTAAGGTTCCTGGTGCATGCACTCCTATGCTCTCCCTTGCCTCTCACAGGTAGTACCTCTGAGAAAGTGACAGAATTAGCTACTTGCTTGAGACCCTTCCCCAATTTCCTAAACTCTTCCTGAACTTCCTTTGGCTTCCCATTTTCCAGGTCATTAGTACCTAGGTGGATAATGACATCCAGCTCACCCTCCCATCTTGCCTTCCCAGTGATCCCCAGGATCTTCCTTCCATCCCTCCATGCCATGGCACCTGGTAGGCACCTCACCTCCCTGTCCTCCCCCTCCTGTGTTCCGAGCTGGATCCCTCTTATGATGGAGTCTCCCACCAGGATTCCCTTCCTCCTTCTCTGGGATCCACTGCTTTCCCCGCTGAGGTCACCTCCTTGGCTAACCTCCACATCCTTTCCTTCCACTTCTCTGGGTACCTCTATTTGGTTGTCCTAGTTTGCCAGTGTGGCATATGAGTTCTTGAGTGGAATAGGATCTGGGATGTGCCTCTCCTGACTGCTCTAACCCTCCCTGAGCCCACTGTCATCCAAGTGCTCCTCATTCTCGGCATCCTTTGAGGCGGTTGCATTGGACTGGGTGGTCTATGGATAGGGGTGATGGTACTCCCGACCCAGTTTACTTCCACTCTGAGTCTGGCTACCTCATCCTGCAGTCCAGAGAGATGCATGCAGATAGGGCAGCACCTCAGTGTCCAGAAGGTCTGCCTGAATATGGCTGCCCCACAGGCTCTGCATTGCACCACTCCCAACATTATACTGCAATTATACTGCTATTCCACTACTTGTCTGCTACTGAAGCTCTCCTAGTTCCCTTTTTATTAATTTACTGTCCTAAAAATCCTGCTA
This sequence comes from Neoceratodus forsteri, assembly GCA_016271365.2. Classification (NCBI taxonomy): domain Eukaryota; kingdom Metazoa; phylum Chordata; order Ceratodontiformes; family Ceratodontidae; genus Neoceratodus; species Neoceratodus forsteri. The sequence goes on along the minus strand of CM057458.1, from coordinate 995,242,677 downwards.
CTGATCCTCAGATAATTTTCTTTAAAAAAAAAAAGAAAAAAAAATACATAAATAAATGAGTCAAAACACTTGTCGTGCTGAGGGTGAGCTTCTTTCCCCTTATGCCCCTCCTACTTCAGACCCCTTACTATACCCTGTGTTTAGCTCCTGTCAATCAGATTTAACAGGGCATATAATTAAGAGTTGGGGGAGGGGGGGGGAGAAATTGCAGCAATTAAAGACAGCACAGAATTACACCACCACTACATTTTAAATTTTCAACAGCCCAAAAACAATTCTAAGTAAAGACAACAAAGAAAGTACAGTGTCACTAAAAGCCCACAATCTAAGTTTAAAAGAAAAATTGCAATTACCAGTTACTCTAAAGCACTGAATTGAATATGTTTCCTTCCTTCCCCTTCTGGCTTCTTCTGAGAAAATCTGTTATTTAGCATAGTAAAATGATAATATACTCATGAAAGAATGCACTATCAGATTTGCTGAAAAACCTTTAAACCTCCAGTGTCACAATAAACAGATCTACATCCCTAGGGACCACACTAATAAACAGAAGTATTTCTTTACTATCAGGGCTGCTACCTTATGGAATGCCTTACCATAGCACTTAGTGGATATTACCAGCCTACAAAGATTTGAAAAACAATTAGACCAACTCCTATTAGGGCTAGGTACTTAATTCACCCCATTGTTATGGGATGAGTGGTCTAGATGGACCAAGTGCCTTCTTCCACTCTTCAGAACCAAGTAACACCAAGTAATAGTGAAGTAGAGCTCTGCAATTGGGCAGCCATTCACATCAGTGGCCAAGCCATGGCCCTCTTCCTGTAGTTTGGTTTGAAGAGTATGGAATTATCCTGAGGCTATGGCCATCATTCATTTTCTTAATAAAAACAGAATAATAAATCATCCAAGGCAATGAGAGGAATGAGGCTGTGGCATAATGAATGCTGCAATCATACAGTGAAAAGCCAGTGTGCAGTAGCTAGTTAATTCTCTATAAAGCATGCTGAGATAGACATCTACAGTCATTCTGACAGGTCCAGTAAAAGAAGAAACTGGGGAATCCAAAACATCAACAGTAATGTAGCAGAAATATTACTGACCTACAGGTGGGTTGTGACATGGAACTTGCCAGACCTGTAAATCAGGCAGTCCAGCAGTGTCTAGATATGAAATCTGGTAGTGACACAGATAGTAAGGGATTACATTTATTTTAAAGATCAGCTGTCATGTTTTCATGCTTCAGGAAGGTAACTCACACCATGTAGTTGCCTGCCCTAGAAGCCATTTTAGCCATAAACTGAATTTTTCTGACTGCAGGATAAAGAGTACTTAACTTGTAAAGCCCAGCTTGTAACTACCTGACATGAGTCATGCTGCTGCTGAGCACTATAACCCTGCCCCTCAAAATCACCAGATGATGATGTGAAGTAGGGATAGGGAAGAGGGCTGCATGCATGAATGTTACATGCCTGCAAAGATAACCTCAGTATATTTAGGCAGCCCCCTTTCCCCATTCTATTACTAGCTCCATAGACTGCCTGCAGCTCTGTTCCCTACTTTGTATCATCATTCAGCTATTTTTAGGGGCAGGACTTCAGTGCTTGGCAGTAGAGATGCAGCAAAGTTTTAGTCTGTGGACGAATATGCAGCGAAGTCGCCAAATTCGCCTCCGTGGAACACTTCATGAAATTGTTCCAAATTACCCAAAATTCACCATTTGTGACTTTGCCTTGCTTTTGGAGTTTTTAAGTGCAAATTGCACTTAAAAAACCCAAGGCAAGTACAGCTTACAAATGGGGAATCCCCACTGACACCATGCCGATCTATCCCTGGTCTCTAGTGGTCCCACTCACCCCCACCCACCCCCACCGATCACCAGCCCCAGTTTAAATAAATACATATATATGTTTATAAGTAACTAAAATCCCTGGTGTCTAGTGCCCCTCCACTGATTACTGGCCCCAGTTAAAAAAATATATATATTTATTAATAAAATCCCTGGTGTCTAGTGGTCCCCACCCACCACTGCCAATTGCTGACATCACTTTTAAAAATGTGTTTGTTTATTTATTTATTGAAATGTTTCATCAGGAAGGCACACCAAGCAACAAGTTGCTTTTCTCCTGGTGAGACCTGGGAGGAAGGAGAACAACTGGAATGAGACATTATACATTCAAATTACAGGATCAACATTAACATACAGTTGTAAGACAGGTGTTACAAACAGTGTTACAACAGTGTTGCACATAACATGTTGAAAGGGAACAATAATAAGTGCTGAGTTAATAAGTAATCAGGTACTTACATGAAAGAAAAGGGGAAAGGGAAGGGGAAGAGGTGGAAGGGGTGAGGTGGGGAAGGGGGAAGAGTCATGCCCCTGGAGACTGCTTCAGGATATGTGTAACCCTGCAAGGGGATTGTGGGACCAGAGACAGTGTCTCAGAGAGACCCCTTTAAGATGGCGGGAGAAAAAAGTAAATGAGAGATACAAGCCCCTTGGGGGGGACAGGAGAGATACCCATGGAGAGCATTTATGGTCCTTTACATTCTGTGAGAGATCAAGGGAGGCCAATAAGGGGTAGCAATTATGGGAAGGGGAGAAGGGGTGTGGGTGTACACAGGGTAAAATGAAGGTGACTGTAGGAGGGTAGGGTTTGTCTAAGTCTTAGAGGAGTGAATTAGGAAGGGGCATGGCAGGAATAGCTAGGTGCAAGGTAATTATTGAGGGAAGAGCTGTTGGAGTAGGTGGAGGATGAGTGCAGGATTTGGGGAGGAAGGGAATTCCACATTTTTGGGAGGTGGTGAGAGTAACTGGATTGGCCGATTTGGGTGGATCTTCGGGGGACAACCAGAGTACGGGAGTCAGTTGATCTAAGGGAATGGAAGGGTGGGGGAATATATATATGTTATTAATTATTAGTAAAATCCCTGGTGTCTGGTTGACCCCAACCCCCACTCAGTCAGAGAGTGCCACTCCATCAAATTCACCAGCCCTCTCCCCTCCCACCTGGACCCCAAGTGGGCAATCAGCACAGCCCGCCACTCAAGCATTTTTGTTGTACAAGCATGTGGCATTCATTCCAGCCAAGTCAGTCAGGTGGCCACCTGTGGTGGAGAGTAGAGGGCTGAGCTGGTCGCTTGCTTGGGGTCTTGGTGGGGGGGAGAGGGGTGGTGAATTTGATGGAGGGGCACTCCCTGACTGGCTGGGGGTGTCCAGTAGACACAAGGGATTTTATTAATGAATGTATTTTATTAAACTGGGGACAGTGATCAGTGGGGGGGTAGGAAGGGGACCACTAAACACCAGGGCTTTTAGTTATAAACAAACAAACTGGAGCTGGAGATTGGTGGGGGGACACTAGACACCAGGGAGAAATATATATATATTCTTTGCAAAAAACTGTGTTAATGCAACAGTTAGGGTTGTTCCACAGCGACAAAAGCCATGAAATTTGGTGTTAGGGTTGAAAACCCTAACTCTGCATTCCCTACCACCACCACCACACACACACACACACATATACTTGCAAGTAGGGGAAGGACCAAGGCAACACAACCAATCACACACAACCAGCAGGAGGTGTATACCTGTGTTACCATAGGAAGTGGAGAAATCCAACTTTAGGTATCATACATTATTTCAAAAGTTGTTCCATGAGGTTAGTTCATGTAAAGGTGAACCAAGCTGCAAGTAGCGAAAACCGTGTACCTTGCTTTGTTTTCAACATATGGATGGCAAAAGCGTGATGGGCACCACAATGTTAATCTATGGGACATTGCTGAATTGTGGAATACTGTAACTTTGTCATCCTTAACTATTTTAGCACCAAAGCAGGAAAAGGGACATCTGTGGGACCAGGGCTTGCCACCTTAAACATTTCAGCCCAAAGGACCCAACCGTTTGCTTGCAGAAGGATGGCAAAAATGTGCAGGCATCAGGAGCATACTTTTGCAAAATACTTTTGCAAACATGAAAGTGTCGCAAATGGAGGACACAACAGTATCGCATTTTTGCAAACATATGTGAAATATTATCGCAAAATACTGTCACAAACACAAAACTGTCACAAATGGAAGACACAAAGTGTTGCATTTGCAAAGGCATGTAAAATAGTGTTGCACAATACTGTTGCAAACACAAAAGTGTCGCAAATGCATAGCACAACACTGTCGCATTTGCGAAAGTGATTTTCAAAAATGTTTTAGGGAACGTGCAAAATCTTGTTTTTGATATTGTGAACCTCAAAATATCATCTTTATAGTCTGTGTTATGTGTTGGTGGCAGCGTGTGGTCCAACATGCCCAGGTGTCTATAGTGATATATGTTTTGCGGTGTGTGGAAAGTCCAGGATCAAAGTTAACAGTCAGGACCCCATGCCACAGCCCAATATCTGCTGGTGTGAGGAAGATGGGAGCATGGGTGTGTGGTCATGTGGTTTAGATAGTTGCATGTTATTTCTGTTACCTGCTGCTGGTTCTGTGTGATTGGTTGTGTTGCCTTGGTTCTTTCCCTACTTACATGTATATGTGTGTGTGTGTGGTGGTGGTGGGGGGAATGTGGAATTAGAGTTTTCAACCCTAACACCGAATTTCCTCAATTTTGTCGCTGTGGAACAACCCTAACTGTTGCATTAACGCAGTTTTTTGCAAATAATTTCCTTACTTTTGAAAAAGCATAGGTAACTACATTGTCACACAAGTTGGTGGGAGTGTCGGGCCCACCAACTGGCATAGTTCTCCATACCATCACAATATAAGTAGAATAAACCAAATTTCCATTCATCGGAATAGCATAATTCTGCACTTGTTTAAGTTTTACACACCAAACCACTGCAAGGCATGTCCAAGGCACTATGGCTACCTACCCTATAAATTGCAAGCCAATGGCAGCATGCCTGATCCAATGGGAAAAACATCAACTATGTCAGTCAATGTCTCCCCAACAAATTAATTTTGCAGCACCTAAACACCATCAGTTACAGCTGTAGGACATCCCCTCAACACCCTCCGAATTTCAAATAAAAAGACTAAACTGTTTAAGAGAAATTCAATTTTAAAGTTTGTGCACCTTTAAGAATTATTCCACCACAAAATGACGGAAGTAGCAGCAGAAAATGTGCTAAAATGGTGGACCTGGCAGCCAAAAAATCTTTAACTGCGAGGAGGGGCAACTTAAAATGGTAATAACTCTGGAACGGAACAATATTTGTTCACCAAACAAAAAGTGGCATGTTCCTTGAAGACAGGGCTGTCCATATCCCAAGTTTCAGACCAATCAACCACACAATGGCTGCACAGCACCATGGGCAACACATTGCCCAAAATTAGCAAGAACTGATTTTTTGCCACTTCACTGCACAAAAACTGTATATCTGACTGAAATTAAAATTGGTAAATGAAGACATGTACCATACCAGAAAATGTATACCAAATGTTATGTGAATCAGTTCAATGGCTGCACAGTGGCTCAACCAGAAAACTGCGCAAGAGTGCCAAAAATAAATTTTTTGCCGCTTTGCTACATAAGAACCGTATGTCTGACAGAATCAAAACTTGGTAAAAGACGATATGTACAATAGCACACCATGTGTCCAAAATTTTGTGAACATCCATTAAATGGTTGCACAGCGCCACAAGCAAACAAGTGTGCAGCCACAATTCAGCAACAGTAACTGCCAGCAACCCAAAAATTGTTGAGGATCTATGATAATTTTTTCTACATTCCAAATTCCAGGCAAATCAGACACACGGTTCAAAAGTTATTGAAGCAGAATGAACCAAATTTGCATTCGTCGGAGTGGCATAATTCCTCACCTGTTTAGGTTTTACACACCAAACCACTGCAAGGCATGCCTAGGCACTAGGGCTACCTAACCTATAAATTGCAAGCCAATAGCAGCATGCCTAATCCAATGGGAAAAACATCAACTACATCAGTCAGTATCTCCCCAACAAATTAATTTTGCAGCACCTAAACAGCATAATTCACAGCTGTAGGACATCCCCTCAACACCCTCCGAATTTCAAGTAAAAAGATCAAAACATTTAATAAATATTAAATTTTAAAGTTTGTGCACCCTTAAGAATTCTTCCACCACAAAATGGCAGACCTCGCAGCTGAAAATGCACTAAAATGGCTGACCTGGCGGACGAAAAATCTTTAACCATGAGGGGGGCAACTTTAAATGGCAATAACTCTGGAACAGAACAATATTTTTTCACCAAATGAAAAGTGGCACATTCCTTAAAGAAAGGGCTGTTTATGACTCAAGTCTCAGCCCAATCAACCTCACAATTGCTGTGCAGCACCACGAGCAGCACAGTGCACAAAAGTAACAAAAACTTAATTTTGTCACTTTGCTGTGCAAAAACTGTATGTCGGACTGAAACTGGAAATGTGCAGTATACATAGTGAATGGTATGTGGTGCTGTGAGCGTGGGGCCCATGCTACCCATGTCTGCATAATAACCATAACAGTAACACTAACGCTAACAGTAATGGTAACGGTGACTGAAATGCAAACACTAATGGTAACTGTACACCAACATAAACATGAACGCAAATGCAAACGGTAACTGTTATGGTAACACAAATGGAAATGCAAACACAAATGGTAACACAAACACACATGGTAACAGTAATGGTGACACAAATGCAAACGTGAAAGGAAACGGTAATGCTAATGGTAATGCAACTGCAAGCACTAACAGTAACGGTGATGCAAATGTAGATGGAAATGCAAACTGCAACCAGAAACTCAAGCGTAAAAGCAAACTGTAATGCAAATGGTGATGGAAACACAAACGTAAATGCAAATGCAAACAGTAACGCAAATGCAATAGAAATGGCAATGTAACGGTAATGGAAATGCAAGCCCAAATGCAAATGCAAACAGTAACGCTAACTGTAATGCTAACGTCGATGAAAATGCAAAGCGAAGCAGTAACGCTAATGGTGCCGCAAACATAAACACAAACAGTAACGCAAACACAAGCGCAAATGCATACAGTAATGGTAACAGTGACACAAATATAAATGGTTATGGAAACGGTAACGGGAAACACAAGCACAAGCTTAAACACAAATGGTAACACTAACCGTAAAACTAACATTGAAGGAAACAGAAAGTGAAGTGGTAACACTAGCGCTAATGGTGATGCAAATGCTAAAGCAAATGATAATGGAAACGCAAGCGCAAAAGCAAACAATAATGGTAAGGGAAATGCAAATGCAAATGGTAATGCAAACAGTAACAAAAATGCAAACAGAAATGGTAACGCAAACAGAAATGGTAATGCAAACAGAAATGTAAAAGGAAACAGTGACGCAAACAAAAATGCAAATGCAATCGCAAACGCAAACTGTAATGCACACGGTGACGTAAACAGAAATGCTAAAGCAAAACAGTAACAGAAACGCAAGCAGAAATGTAAACGCAAATGCTAATGGTAACAGTAACACAAACGCACACGCTTTGTGTCCCAAACAGGTGCATCGAGAAGCACAGTGACTACAAAGAATGTGGTCATAATAATAGCCATCGGTGGAGAAAATTAGCACTTGGAATACTAAATTGCTTATATCTCAGGAACCGTACGACGTAGAAAAAAAAATTAAATCTCATATTATTTATGACTTTCCAGGCTAGTTTTGCACTTAGCCCCCCATTGGGGACTAAGAATTTTTTGTGACAAAAAGTCCATATCTCTAACCGTTTTCGAGATATGGGACCCGAAAGGCGTGGCGGATGCCATAATTTTATCCTATAGGAAAAATTGTCAACTTTGGAGTGCTGTAACTTTGCAGCCCTGTAATATTTTGGCACCAAACCACCAAAAGGCACATCTGTGTGATGTTGGCCATCTTCCCTGCAAATGTCAGCCCAAAAGATCAAACTGTTGTTTTGCAGCAGGGTGGCAAAGATTTCCTGTTGTTTTGGCCATAGTGTCTCAAAGTACTTTCTCAAATCATGACACTTTTGCAGAAAAAATCATGAAAGTGTCGCATTTGCGAAAGTACTTTGCGACACTACTTTTCACAAAAATTTAAAACATATTTCTACGGTGTTTTACCCCCAAAAAAAGACATGGCTAGCATCCTCAGGGCTTGACTAGGTGAACACAACAAGAATGTTGTCCCTAGAGGGTCCCAAATTTAAATGCCAAGCATTTTTGTGACCACCAACTGAAAAAAAAAGGCTGAATTACGAAAGTAACAGGTTTATTTGTGAAAGTAAAAATGGCATTTGCAACACTTTCACAAATTTTGTTAACTTTTCCCATAGACTATAATGGGATTCATTTTTCCTTTTTTGAATAAGTTTTGAACCGTTTAATATTTTTTCATGAAGTCTTTGAAAGGCACATCGGGGACTCTGGCTGCATGTTCCCTGATACTTTTGGACCGATCGCACAAACCGTGTGGGCTGTAGGCATGAGCAAAGAAACAAGCAAAAATCCATAATTTATGCATTATTTGGCACACTGTAGCTCTGCAACTGTACATCCAACTGTAACGCAACTTGCCAGGTCCGGAGATCTATGGTACCAAACCATGCCTTCCAAATTTCAGGCACATCCGTCATATGGTTGCAAAGTTATTAAGGTGCAGAATTTCAGATTCGACCTTAAATGGAGTACTCAATCATAACTATAGTGGCACTACTGTGCCACTATAATATTTGTGTATGTATATTTATATATATATATATATTTTTTTTTATCAATTGGAGCCAGTGATTGACATGGGGGGCACCCACTAAACAACAGGAAAGGTGTTGTGGGGAAGTGTGGAATTTTGCAGACAAAATTCCTATCTTCCCTGTTAATCTACCTATGTGAGTCTGTGAATTGCGCTCTGTGAAAATCACGCAATTCACAAATTATTTCACGTAGCGAATTTTAGGGACATTGCTCATCTCTACTCAGTAGTTACTTGACTCATATCAGAAAGTTATGAGTGGGGTTTTAGGAGTTAAAATACTTTTTATCTTGTGGACCAAAAAAATTCAGTTTATGGCTAAAATAGCTCTTATGGTAGGCAACTACCTGGTATGAGTTGCCTGCCTGGAGTGTGTCAGTAGCTCTTTAAGGTATTATACAACTTTATTAGAAATTCCCATTAGTAACATATTTCATAAATGAAAATCAAGTAGCACATTTTGAAATATGTTATCATACAGTAGTTTTCTCTCCAGCAAAACTTTAGAGTTTGTGGTCATGTTATTTCAGACTGGAAGAAAATTCAGTTCCATACTGTACTATCATCAGTTTTGTAGTGCTTAGTTTAGTGCACTTCAGTGTTGCAGCTGATAGAGAATCTTTAGTGCGTACATTTGACTTTTTGCCTCATTGATTTCCACCCTTAGTAGAGGTGCCAGGATATGTACACTACATCTCCAGGCAAAAGGAAATGCAGGTATGAAAGCCCAAAGGAAAACTGAAAATGGAGAGGAATTCATGTCCTCCAGATCACAGCTATTGCTAATTGGGCTCAGCAGAGTTCTAATGTTGGACCTCTTATGTACGATTCATAACATGAAGATGTCCATCTTCTTAGGGTTTTGATGTTGTGGGATGACATGTTATTATGGGAAGCAGTTGTATCAGTTCCAAACCTGAAAGAATGTCCTGAGTAGTGAAGGGGAGATCTAAACCCTTATGATATAGGTTATAGATACCTCCACATATGATACAACCCTGTTCTTTATGGTATCATGAGAGGATATGAGCAATGCCACCAAATTAATATATTCTGCTCAATTATGTCCTTCCTAAGGTACAGTGGAACCAAGAAAGTGTGACAACTAGAAAATGTGGAGTTCAGAACAGGGTTTGTAACCAACAGAGGAGGAAGGAGTAGTGCTGGTAAGTCAGTACTGTAGATAGTAGAATAATGGGAACTGGTATGGGCATGGTATCAGGAAATCTGTATGCAGGTGGATGTACTACTAGAGCAGTCAAAAGTACATTCACTTGCATATGGAGGTGGAGGTACTACCAGAGGCACATGTATGGAAGGAGCAGATGGCACTACAGGTATAGCTGCTTCAAGTGGAAGACATTTTCTATGGTAGGGACCTTGGATTCCAAATGAAGCATTGAGGAATACACTTGGAAAATGAGATCCCAGAGTTCCTTGAACTGCAAGAGAGCAGGAGGAGTGGTCGGTGAAAAGGACAGAAAGTTAACTGTAGATGGTTTAGAGTTTGTATACATACAAAAAGAAGAGAAAAAGAATTTGGTACCTCAGCTAGGACTTGAACCCAGGCCACCAGGAATACCATTCTGGTTGTGCTGCCAGCTGCACTACCAAGGCAACTGGAAACTTGGCCATGCTGGAACATATTACTTTTTCTCCAGTGCACAACCTGGTGCTGCACAGATAACTACATTATCATTCACAAGAGTGTGGTGCACACATTTATGGAACACATACAAACAGAAGGGGGAAAGAAGTAAGTGCCTGAGCTGGGACTTGAACCCAGGCCACTCAGAGTACCATTTCAGTTGTGCTATCAGCTGCACAACAAGGCAACTAGAAACTGGGCCGTCCTGGAGCATATTACTTTTTTCCAATGCACAACCTGGTCCTGCACAGATAATTACATTTTCAATCACAAGAGTGTGATGTGCATATTTATGGAACACATACAAACAAAAGAGAGAAAGAAGTAAGTGCATCAGCTGGGATTTGAATCTAGGCCATCTGGAATACTGTACTGGTTGCGCTACCAGCAGCGCCACCAAAGCAACTGGAAACTGGGCTGCTCTGAAGCACATTACTCTCCCTCTAGTGCAAAGCCTGGTGCTCCAGAACAGCATATTTTCCTGTTGCCTCTGTGGCATAGCTGGTAGTGCAAAAGGAATGGTATTACAGATGGCTTGGGTTCAATTCCCAGCTGAGGCACTTACTTCTTTCTTTCTTCTGTTTTGGGAAGGCTGTAAGCCTGAGGTTCAATGGGTGGAGCAACAACATCACTCACCCATCAGGCCTTAAAAGGCCACTCCTGGACTGTTCCAGGATTCATTTCTCATTGTAGCCAGAGGCACTGCCTTCCCTCCCTCACTCCGGGCTGTGTCCTGTTTTCTCTGTGCCTCCAGCTGCTGGTCCCATTTCCTGTACTGCTTTCCTCTGTTGTTTTGCCTCTCTGTTCTCATCTCCTGTGACTGCTGGTGCAGTCAGGCTCTTGGTCCCCAGCTCCTTCCCGTTTTGATTTCTTTCCCTCTCTTGCTCATCCAGCCCTTTCTCCTGACATTGCCTTTCTCCCCGACTGTCCTCGTCCTCCCTTTGGTTTGTGTTTGCTGCCAATACACTGCTTCCCATTCTGTGTATCCTCTTACACTGGCCTGACCTGCCTTGCAGCTTGCTGCCCTGCTCTTTCGCATTGCTCACCAGGCTTCCTGTGTATCGGAGTCCATTTTCATCTGCCTTGTATCTATCCTCCTTCCCTGCTCTATCTCTGATTTCCTCATTCCCTCATTCTCATGATTTCTTCCATGGTGGGCCTCCCAGCTCTTTGCTGCTCTGCAAGATCCGTCCTCTCGTTCCTTCACAGTACTCCCTCATCTCTGCTTTAGTATTTGATCACTGTGACTCCCTTTCTTTTGGGATTCTACCCCTACTGCCACTTGTCTCTCATGCTGGACCTGTACACATTCATTATTTACAGACTGTTTCAGCTGTTAGTCTTTCCTCATTTTCTCTATTCTCCTCATTGCTTTGATCCTCTGCCACTCCCTGGGACTGTTTTCTCGTGGCTGCCAGGTCTTTGATCTTGGTTCGGCCCCTCTGACCTTGATCTCCTTTCCTTTGTGTGCCCATGGGGCCTATGGTGAACATTTATTGCTGCTTGCTTCTGTTTTACATCTGCTGCCTGATGGCTGTGAGCATTATAGTAAGCCCTCATGCTGTCTGCTCAATTAGGTCATTCTCCGGATGATGAAAATGATTATCTATTCCTGCAGCATTTTGTAGGTTTATGTATCCATCTCTGTTGCTAAAAAACATAAATAAATAAATCAGGGAACCTTGTTTTGCATAGCACTTCATACATTTCATTAAGGTTTGCTGCATCAGTTGCCTGAATTCAAATAGTTTCCACTGAGCAAAGATCCCCACTTTTGCAGCAAAACTAGGTAAATTGCAATTTTGCATAGCTTTTGCTGGACAAAGTAGACACTACACAAGAGAAACCTACAGTATGTTAATTGCCTGGCCAGACACCTTTCAGAAAAAATACAAAAACAAATGACTTAATTTGATCCCCCACCACCACCACCGCCACTGTGCAGTAAGTTCCAATCCCTCTCAGATTATTTCATGAAGTATTTCCCACTATCCCCTGCTAACACCATCCACCCCCTTCTGCCCAGTAATGTTATAATAATTAACAAATTTTCCCTTTCCATCACCTGTGCACCAAAGCACTTCTCTTGCCTTCTCCCATACTACCAGACCCCGCTTTTTAACTCTGTTTTCCTTACCCAAGCACCCTCTGGCTCTCACAACTTCTTCCCATAACACCCCTAAAAATCCTCTTTTTTCAATGTAAAAGATGAAAACCATACCCAAGTGAAGAGGGTATTCTCAGTTCAGTATCTTTATCAGTAATTGCATGAATTAATAGTCAAAATTTTACTTATAGTAAGACCCAATTGACTGAGGCTCAGGCTGTCATGTTATACTATAAGCAAAGATGTTGCCATTCATTTATAGCATTACTGATACAGATAGTGAACAAAGTGAATGCTCTGCACTATAGAAAGTTTTCTTTTTTACTAATGAAGAAAAAGAGGATTTGATTGGGTGCTGTGGGGTGGAGAGGTGGTGGGGCCAGGGATTTAGGTGAGGGGAGCAGAGTTAAATATCGGGATCTTGTTGAGTGGCAGAACTGGGAGAGTATGTTTTTCTGTATGGGTGAAGGGTAGGGAACTCAAAATTAAATTTTACAATTTTCTGGGGCTGGGGGATGCTAGCAAGGAGACAGGGATAAACTATCTGGTAAGAAACTTAGGACACAGTGGGAGGGGCCTTTTTAAATAACAAATAAAACAAAGAAAAAGCTTGACAAAGATGGTGGGGAGGTTGGCAACTTGACAAAACTTTGCAAAGTGTTAATTTCCTGTCTTCATACCAACTTGGCCAGAGAATTAAAACTTCACTGTTGTTCACCCTCGACAAAGAGTCAGATGAATTGAAATGCATCACGTGACATGTTGCCAGCAGGTTTTCTCTTTTCCTCTGTGAGCACTTATATTTGAACGAATGAACCAGCACCTCAAATTAGGCACTTTTGCATTTATTGTTGTGTGGTGAATGTCCAATTTTATTGTGTTTCTTTTACTGATTTACAGCAGCAGTAATCTATTTCAGTTGGTTGTTTGCACTAGTTAGACACTGTGATAGCATGCAGTCCCTTCATTTCTCCTACCACATTACCTGCATTAATTTTTGGCACACACTTCTAATGCATATTTATTATTAATGTCTAATGCTTTAAATGCATCCAATGGCTCACTTTTAGTAGATAACCCTGACGCAATATCCAGAGAAGATAGCTATTTAAGTTTACCGAGGAATTGTACTCAGAGAGACCGGATGAGAGCTACTAATAAGGAAAATTTGAGCCAGACCCCGACTGGGAAGGATCATGTAGCCATCTCTGGATATGATCTTCAGCTTTTAACTTCAGAATTGCAATATACAACTGAGGGGATAAAAAGAATAGATGCTGAGTCTAAATGCCAATCTAATGGGGGATATTACCAACAGCAATATACTAATTACATTCCATATGGTCTCAGTGAGGACTTCCTTTCCTCCCTGAGAGATCAGTGTACAGCTAATTTATTATTAATGGAACAAATTATAGTTCTTAAGAATGAATTAGAAACTGCCAGACAAGACATAGCAGTCAATAGTGCTAGATTGGATGATGTTTTAAGGAAATTGGATCAAATAAACCCCTCTAAAGACTCAGATTCTGTAGTATGGGATGAGGTTGAGGATGTGGTTAGGAATGGAACAGCGGATTTCAGCCCCATAGTAATTCCAGAAACTCCAGTACCAAAAACAAAAAGAAGAGAAATAAGAGAAGCAATAAAAAGGGTAGTGGTAATAATTCAGCTCCCACTACTGGCAGTGAGGGTACTAATAGTAATGGAAACAATTCTGTTGAAAGTGAGACAGTAAAAATGAAGGCAATTTCAGCAGTGGTGGAAGAAAGGAGTAAAAATGATGCAACACAATGGCTAGAGAAGTGTGTGGATGGGCAAGATAACAACGGCAAAGGTAGAGCCCTACAAAATCAACTTGTTTAATTAGAAAGGGAGAATAAGCTATTATAAGTAGACCTTAAAATGGATATACTGGATCAAATATATGACTCCATGACACCATTACCCCAATCAAGAGAGATAGATTTAAGGGAAAGGAATATCACCATGGAAGGACAAGCTTCAAACATCCCTAAGGGAATGAAGAACAATGCTGACTCAGCTAAATTCCCTGTGCCCTTCCTAAGAATAACAGACCTAGATGGATGGCTCCAGTTGAATGGGGATAGAGTCAAAGGATTTGTAACAAATTTGTTATCAAAATAGTTGAGAAAGAAATTGTTGAAGTAAGAAACTCCCAGGATGGGTGAATAAATTCCATAGAAGTTTTTCTTGAATCTCCTAGGATTGCCAATGATATATGGCACAATGGGGAGTCCATTAAGAGAAAAGGCTATTTTATTATGTTCCCTAATAGGCAAGAGTTTAATCAGAAATCATTAAGTGGAGTGCATAGGGAAGAGACAGTTGCCCTGTATCTCTTAGGAATGGAGCGCAGGCCCAGAGAAAACAATAAACAAATTAATTGGATCACTATGTAATCTTTTCAGTTCATTTCTGAAAATTAAATTAGGTAAAATGGGCATTAAGAATGCAACTAGACAAGTCAACTCATCACAAATAGATATTTTGGTGGGGGATGATGAACTTGCTAAAGTATTACTGGAGAAAAGCCCTCAATTAGATGTGCTGGGCCTTCACTTGTGTAAGTCAAATGAGATATTTGGTGACTTTTCTTCTGGAAAAAAAATGCCTGTCTTAGTTACCAGAAACAGGCATATGCACATATTGATGATCCCACTGGAGCCTTGCCAAATGTGCTATATTGACTTGGTTTTAATTCTAAGGAGGATACTTACATAGTCCTGTCTAATTCTAAGGATCACAAGGCTCCCAATATTATTGAAGCTTCCCACTCTCATACGGTAGTAGAAGAGTTGGAGTGGGAATCCAAATCTGTTGTTTCCCTTGCTCTACTTGAGCCTGAAGTGCACAAAATAATTTTTCTCTCTTGGAATATAGCTGGATTAGAGCACAAATTAGTTGACAAGGAATGGAGTGATTTTCTCCTATGTTCAGATGTTATTTGCCTACAGGAAACATGGCATGCTGAAGTGAATATTAATATACTGAATGGATATGAGTGTTTCCATGTACCAGGTGAAAAGTCCTGCAACTTTGGAAGAAGAGCTGTGGGATTAATTTATTTTATCAAAACTGGCATGTTCCATGATACAAAATTGAAATATGCTGAAAGACATTTATTGTGTTTACAACTGATCAGTAACACTTACAATTTTTCTGGTTAATGTGTATATTCCACCATAGGCCTCCAAATTTTATCTACCAGATGCTTGGGATAGACTTAGGGCTCTTCTCCATGATTGAAAGACTGATCATCCTGATTTCAAGATCCTGTTAGTGGGGGATTTTAATTCTAGGATTGCAGAGTTTGATGGGTATCATGACAAGTCTGTATTCATGTATGATGACTCCATGTGATCTGCCAATATTAGAAACTCAAAGGATTTAGAAAAAATAATTTTGGAATAAAATTAGCAAATATATTGAAAGAGACAGATATGTACCCACTAAATGGTAGACTCAGTGAGGTAAAAAGGGCAATTTTACATATATTAATGGAATTGGCAGATCTGGGAGTCTTTCTGGAGGCTGAGATGCTGCCCTATTTGCAGACAACTCTCTGCCCTGACGCAGGAAGTTGCCCATCTTCAGGCCACACTGGACAGCAGTAAGAGAACCTAACCCCAAGCCAGACTGGATGGTAGGGAACCCCCCCATCCAGGGAGCACCAGAGCCACCACCACTACCTCAGAGGTTGCAAAGAAAGCACAGGAGTTGGACCACAGTGGGCTCAGGGAGGGTAAGAAGGGTGGAACAGAGGCACACCCAGTCAGTTGTTCCACTCCACAATCCATACACCATTCTGGGGGAGCACAGCTCCCCTATGGATGCACCCACAGAGGAGATTAAGGAGGCTGAGGACACCTGTCACAAGGGAGGCCCACAGGAAGGATGCAGAGGATGCCACAAGGAAAGGAAGCAGCTGCTGGTGGAGGACTCAATTATTAGGGGGATAGAACTGGGGGGAGCAGGGAAAACTGAAGTAAAGTGCCTGCCTGGTGCCATGGCTTGTAGGGACAGGAAGCGCATCCTCAGGATCACGAGAACAGCTGCACGGGAGTCTGAGCTGGATGTCATTGTCCACCTAGGGACAAATGACTTGGCTCAACATGAGATTAGAGCAGTGCAGAAGGACTTTGTAGAACTGGGGAGTGGCCTAAGACAAGTGGCACACACAGTATCCTTCTCAGAGGTGCTGCCTGTAAATGGCATGAGTGAGGCAAGGGTACTTTGCACCATGCAGTTTAATGAGTGGTTGAAAAAATGGTGTGGAGCACAGGGGTTTGGCTTCATTGGGGACTGGGGTTCCACCTGGAGGGATGCCAGCCTTTACTGGCAGGATGATCTGCATCTGTCCAGGAAGGGAACAAGTCTTTTGAGCAATCAGTTTAAATGCTTCATTGGCAAGCCTTTAAACTAGTCAAGGGGGGAGGCACTGATAAGCAGCAGGAAAATCCCAGCCTCTCCCTACAAAACAGGGTACTAAATGGGAAAAAGACCTAGGTAGAAAGGTCAGTGGGGATGCTGCAACAGAAAGTAAAGCCATCAAAAATGGAAAGCAATGAGTACCAATGCATGTAGTCTGAGTAACAAGCTTCCTGAATTAGTGGCCTTGATGGAGGAGGAACATCTGGATATTGTGGCAGTCACAGAAACATGGTTCGCACAAAACCATGACTGGGACGTAAACATACCAGGATACACTATCTACAGGAGACAGAGAGAGGGTAAAAGAGGAGGAGGAGTAGCTTTACATAAGGGAAGGAATCAAAGTAACAGAACAAAAGAGAAAACAGGAGGAGAAAAGCACTGTGCGTAAATTTGGAGACCGGCAATGGCACCACAATCCGCAAGGGTTATATACAGCCTCTCAGGGGGGGAAATGGACAAGGAAATGATAGAAAGTATACTTAGTATGGCAAAAAAGGGAAATATTGCTGATGGGTGATCTGAATATGCCAGATGTTAACTGGAGTGCAGTTGCCACAGCCACTTCAAAGAGTGGGGTTATTCTAGATGCCCTACAGGGGCATGCCTTAGACAACTAGTATTGGAGCCCACTTGAGAGGAGCAATCTAGACCTGGTTCTCTCAAATGGAGATGAAGAGAGGATCATAGATGTAGAAGTGGGTAGCCATCTGGGAACTAGGACGATCGAACAGTATGGTTCACAATAAACACAGCAATAGAGTCAAGCCATACAAAGGCAAAGGTACTGGACTTTAGGAGGGCTGACTTTGCCAAAATGGGTAAGTGCCTAAGGAATGCACTAGCAAATGGGCAGGAAGGAGGGGTGGAAGAACAATGGGGAATAATAAAAACTGCCATCACAGAGGCAACAAGCCTTTGTGTGAAGCAAATAAACAAAACTAAACAATGTAAGAAACCACTATGGTTCTCAAAGGAAGTGGCAGTGAAGGTTCAAGAGAAAAAGAAAGCTTTCAGGAAGTACAAGGAGTCACAGAAGGAGCAGGACAGAGAACTGTATCAGTTAAAGCAAAAGGAAGCTGGGAAGGCAGTCAGAACAGCAAAGGCCCAAACCGAGGAAAAGATAGCCAACTCAGTTAAGAAGGGGGATAAAACCTTTTATAGGTACATCAGGGAGCGAAGGAAGACCAAGGGAGGGATAGTGAGGCTTAATAAAGGGGGGTGGGCAGAGGGAGACTGTGAAAAGGCAGAGATACTAAACAAATATTTTTGCTCAGTATTTACAAAGGAGGGGGCACCTAGAACAAACAGTAGAAACACACTGGATACAGAAGTTGATACCAGCCCATTTACAGAAGAAAGGGTTCTGAAAGAACTCTTAAAACTGAAGGTGGACAAAGTAATGGGGCCTGATGGGATTCATCCCAGAATTCTAAAAAGAACTAAGGGTAGAATTAGTGACACCACGACTACCCTGTTTAACAAATCATGGGAGGATGGAGTGGTACCTGAGGACTGGAGGAGGGCAGATGTGATCCCCTTCACAAAAGTGGGAGCAAGGCAGAAGCAGGAAACTACAGACCTGTTAGTTTAACCTCAGTGGTAGGGAAATGATGGAATCCCTTCTGAAGGAAAGAATTGTCAAGTATCTAGAGGCCAGAGGGCACAGGACCCAAGGCAGCATGGATTCACAGCAGGAAGGTCATGCCAGACAAATCTGATAGATTTCTTTGACTGGGTGACCAAAGTAGTAGATCAGGGAGTGGCTGTGGACATGGCCTACCTAGACTTTAGAAGGCATTTGACACAGTCCCACAGAAAAGATTAATATACAAGTTAGCTAGCCTGGGAGTGGGTCCCAAGATGACAGCCTGGGTAAAAAATTGGCTAGAAAATAGGACACGGAGAGTAATAGTAAATGGAGTCCACTCTGATGAAAGGGGGTTACTAGTGGGTACATGAGGTTCAGTATTAGGACCAGTCCTCTTCAATGTCTTTATAGCGACATTGCAGAGGACTGGAAGGAAAATATGTCTCTTTGCAGATGACACAAAGATCTGCAACAAGTTGATGCACAAGGTGGGTGGAAAGGATGAAAAGGGACTTGGCAAGGTTAGAGGAATGGTCAAATGTATGGCAGCTTAGATTCAATGCTAAGAAGTGAGGTAATGCACCTGGGAAACAAAAACCCAGGGAAGAGTACACAAAGGGGGGTGAGATACTAACAACAACAAAAATGGAAAGGGACCTGGGGGTAGTCATATCAGATGACCTAAAGGTGGGCAAGCAATGTGAGAGGGCAGCAATGAGGGCTGGGGGGATATTGTGATGCATAGGGAGAGGCATCACCAGTAGAAAACAGGAAGTTATTATCCCTCTGTACAGACAGCTGGTCAGAACCCATCTGGAGTACTGCGTGCAGTTCTGGAGACCCAGTCTTCGCAAAGACATAGACAGGATGGAAGCTGTCCAGAGGAGGGCAACTAAAATGGTGCAGGGTCTACACCGGAAGACATATGAAGAGAGACTAAAGGAGCTTAATATGTATAGCCTCGAGGAAAGGAGGGAGAGGGGGGACATGATAGAAACTTTCAAGGGAATCAACAAAGTCCAAGAGGGTAGCATCTTTCAAAAAAGAGGTGTGCAAGAACAAGGGGGCACAATTTGAAGATAGAGGGGCGGCTCAGAGGTAATTTAAGGAAGTATTTTTTCACAGAGAGGGTTGTGGATGCATGAAACGGCCTTCTGGAGGAGGTCGTGGAGTCAAAAACAGTGGTGGAATTCAAGCATGCATGGGACAGTCATAAGGCAATTCTAGGGGATGGGGGTAGGAAGAAGTAGGCTGCTGGTTAACTAGGATCTGCAGCTTATCCAGTAGGCAGGGAAATGGGCAGACTGGGTGGGCCAAGCGGTCCTTATCTGCCATCAAATTCTATGTTTCTATCTGTTTTAGATCTAGCCCTCTGGTCTGGCTATAGCATGGTTTGGGATAGCCTCCAGATTATAATTAGACCAGAGAGTGACCACTTCCCCTTAGTACTAACTGGATTATCAAAAGACATTAGTGTTCAGGCTAATTTTTTTTGACTCAGGTGGAATTAATCCAAAATAAAAGGGTCTCATGGTCAGTAAACCTAAAAGAAGCATTAAAGAATATACTTCATATACCTTTAAATTCATTCAGTCCTAAGTACCATTTGGAATCAGCTAAGAAACTTTGGGCTCATGTGGCTTGTGTCTTTGCTGACTTATGTAAAGAACTGTATGAAGATAAAATAAGTAAAACAAAAACTAAAACAAAGGATATAGGCTGGTTTGATAAAGAGGGTAGACTGTTTAAAAGACAACTTCGAGCAAAACTTAGACAAATAAAACTAACGACAAACTATTGGTTAACATTTAAATCAAAATCAGAAAAAATATAAAGCACTTTTAAAACAATAAAAAAGGCTGAATACTACAAAATTCAATGGGAAAAATGATTTCTGTTACTACTAAACAAGATTCAAAAAAATTCTGGACATATGTAAGCAAGGACACAAATACACATAAAATGGCCCCAGATATGCATATCTCAGAAGATAAGAGGTTGAAACACTTTTCAGAAACTTTTTATGATAGTCAACTTGATAATAGCTATCCTTTGGGTGACCCTAGCCCCAATGAAATATTAATTTCTAGACAAGATGTTTATTTTGCAATACAATCCTTAAAATCAAATAAAGCCCCTGGACTTGATAGACTCCCTGCAGAAGTATACCCAGTTAACACTGTGGGTTGGTGTGAGCTTCTGGAAAAAAACCTTTAATAAGAGTATACAGGAGCAATACTTCCCTGAATCATGGGTAGGGGCATTAGTGGTACCCATCCAGAAAAAAGGGGACAGTAGACGATCCTAAGATGTACAGACCGATTAGTTTGCTTGACATAAATTTGAAAATTTTCTCTAAGATTATTTTGGGAAAATTAAATTGGCAAAGAAAGTGCACAGGGGGCCTTACAGAAGCTCAAGCTGGGTTTAGAAATAATTACTCGATGATTGATAATTGCTTTATCCTGACACACATAATTGAAAAATATGAAACCTTAAGAAAACAAAAAATATTTTGTGCATTTATTGACTTCTTGTCAGCTTTCAACACAATAGATAGATGATGATTATGGTGCTTGATGAGAGATAGGGGGATTGATCCAGACCTAATTGCTATAATTTCTAATTTATATAGAGATAACTGAGCAATAATAAGATTGGGTACCAAGGGTGAAGTCTCAAAAGAATTTCCTATCAACAAAGGGGTGCACCAAGGGTGTGTGCTAGCCCCCACTTAATTTGCCCTATATATTGATGGTCTCCTAAGGAAACTTACCAATTTGACTTCTGATTCCCCTAAAATTGGTACGGTTACCTGCCCTACACGAGCCTATGCGGATGACATTATTTTGATGTCTCTGTCCAAACTGTGTCTACAAAAACAATTAAATCTATTAAATAAAGAGGTATCAGAAGTTCTGAACTTGAAAATTAACATGCAAAAGTCCTAAATAATGGTTCTGGGGCAGGAAAAGCTAATGGTTCCTGGTTTTTGGGCAAAGAAAAACTTCCAAATACAAATACCTACACCTATTTAGGCCTGACCTAGTCCTCAAATGTAGCCTGGTGGGCACATCTTAATTGCCTGTCATTTCAGACAGTTGAATAAATTTAGTCATATGGAGGCAACTCTATTAGATCCCTTCTCACAGCAATAAGGACCAAACTTTTTACTCAGATTCTATATGGCACAGAGGTTTGGGAGCATAAAAACCTGGAGAAGCTAACAGTCCCAATATATAAAGTGCCAAGAGCTTCGTTAGCAGTAAGGAGTTCCTGTCCGCCTGCCTACATAAGGAGTGAACTAGGATTAGTAGATGTTAGAGCACTGGTGGATATTAGAAAAGTTAATTACCGGATAAAAATGACCAGAATGCCTAAAGAGAGGATGCCCCATAAGTGTCTTACTGACAAAATAGAGTGGCATAAGAACAAAGTAAATATAAATAGTTGGTATGATAAAATCTTGAAGTTATTAAAGAAGTATGATCTTTTGCAGTTAAAAAGATATTGTGGCAGGAATATTGTGCTCAGCTGGAAATATGCTAAATATATTAAGTAACAGAAATTCAGAACAGCTTGAACAAAAATGATTTGAACTATATTAACTGTTCAAGATATTCACCCTGGTTCATTTTAGTCCAAGGGGGTCATGGTTTTAAGTATTACTTAGACCTTTTAATTGAGCCAGAATTAAGGAAAGTATATACGAAATATAAATCTGAATGCTGTGTCAGTAATAATATGAATGAAGTGAGATTTAAGAGATTACCTTTGATTGCACAGAAATGTTACTGCACCTTAGGGGAAAAGGAAGATTTATTCCAATTGATCTGGGGATATGATTGGTATACTAAAGCTAGCGCTAATTGGCTTGGTCCAATAGTTGATATGTGGAACAATATGGACAAGAGATAACTTACTACTCTACTAATTAATACAGAAGATGATTACACTACAATTCAGTTAGCAATTTTTTTTTTATCAGATCAGGAAAATAAAAAGACAAAAAATGAAAGGTATTGATACTACCGTAATATGATACTCTATGGGTTAATTATTATTATGTAAACAGCACTGGGGTTTTTTCCTTGCATTTGCACTTTGTGTCCCAGATATTCAAAAGGGATGCACATGCGCAATAGAGATGCACCAGAGTAAGTACAAAAATGCGCCATTCTGCAATATTCAGTGGGAGGCAGTTGTGCCGCACAAGTCGCAATGCGCAAGAGCACAATGGTAATGAATGCATGCGCAACTGTAGGGGGAGGAACCATGAATAAATGGCGCAGTGCGATATTCAACAGCATGCGCCATGCTCAATAGGGGAGCAAGCGGAAGTTGCGTGATAGCGGAAATGATCCAAAATAAAAAGGAACAAGAGAGAGGTGCAAGAACGCTACAGGGAAGCCAGAGGTGGGAGCAAGGTGACAGCAACTGGAAAGAGGGTAGCAGTAAGTGGGACTGGGCAGGAGCAGGACAGGGCACACCTGTGAACAAACTGGAACAGGACAGGAGTGGAGAGCCTGTGCCACTGTGCAGGAGAGACAGGAAAGTGCCACAGTGGACTGAGGGCAGTGGCAGTAGGCAGGACAGCCAAAGGCTAGAGGTGTACCCGGTGCAGGGGGAGCATCACAAAGGACATCAGGGGGAACAGGATAACAGCTGCTGGGGAGAACACCAGCCAGGGACATGACCAGTGCCACCTTCCAGATGGAGGCGGTAATGAGGGGTGTGAGAAGGTAGGCAGGCAGTATGCCCCCAACAGGCAGTACCGTGTCTGCACCACCTTCGAGCACTACACTGACACAGAGATTGTGGGCCGGTACCGCCTGAACTGGGAAATCCTGAGATGGCTCTGTGAGTTGTGCAGTGATGGGATGCAGGCACCCACACGACGGAGCCATGCTCTGTCAGTGGAGACAAAGGTGACAGCTGTCATGTGCCTGCTCACCATGGGCACCTTCCAGAGACCAACAGGGGACACAACAGGCATAACTCTGTTGGCCGCGTCACGCCTACTCACACAGTTCCTCAGTGCACTGCTACCACATGCTGCGGAGTACATCCGTTTCCCCAGCACATAGGCAGAGTGCACAGAACACATACAAGAGTTCTACAGGGTAGCACATATGCATGGCATGCTCAGAGCCATTGACTGCACCAATGTGGCCATCGGTATGCCACCTGGCCCAGATGGAGTAGCATACATCAACTGAAAGGGTTATGCCAGCATCAACTGCCAGGTGGTGTGCAATGCCAGGGGGCGCATAACCAATGTCTATGACACGCACCCTGGGGGAGCACATGATGCCTTCATCTGGCACCAGTCTGCACTGTGCCACAGGTTTTAGAGTGGGGACAACCCCACTGGCCACCTAGTGGGTGAGTATGCACATCACGTAGGATGGCATGGGCATCTGGGGTGTGCATAGTCAGAGGTGCCATGGGTACCGGCCTTGACGGCCCATGGCAGAGTGACACTGACCACCATACTAATGTCCACTCTCTACACACAGGTGACAGTGGCTACCCACTCCGTCCCTGGCTGCTCACACCATACCGGCGCCCCGCGACCCCATCGCAGCAACGGTACAATGAGGCACATGCCACCACACGTAATGTCATAGAGTGGGTGTTCGGGATGCTGAAGGCAGTTTTCCATTGCCTGAACATGTCTGTCGGTGCCCTACAGTACAGCTCCTCGAAGGCTATTCCTGGCCTGTTGCAACCTGCACAACATGGCCAACGACTGTGGGATAGCTGTAGAGGTCGAAGAGGGGGACAGCAATGGGGATGATGAGAACACCGGTCCAGAAGGTGATGGGCAGCCATCCCTTGGGCAAAGGGACCCCCACCTGATCCGGATGTCACAGCTGCACCGAGACACCATCACAGAGGAGCACTTCGACCAACACAGTTAGGTCATGGGGCCATGTGCAACCACCAATGGCAAGGGCACAACCCACAAACATGCATGGACGAACCCCAGGGGCGCATGGCAGAAAGGGAATTGGCTAAGTGTGGAACCGCACATGCCGTCAGGGATGGGAAAGGTCTAACACGACACGCGGTCAAGTGCACACACACACACACACACACCCACAAGACATGCACAAGAGGTAGAAGGCACACTGACCCCGACTGCTACCCCTAGCCACACAGGTCCACAGATGACCATACCCAGTGCCTGTCATTGTGCATGTCTCAGACGCTGGGCACCATTGCACACTGGCGGACAGCGCAATGCAGGCATCATCATGCACACACCACAGTGGCCAGCAGCTGGGAGGGTGTGCACATGGACAGTGTGTGTGTGCAGGGCCGGGTACCCCACCTGTGTGTCGCACATTGCACAACACATTGCACACAGGGCAGCGTCAGACAGTAGCCATGGTGGGAGACAGGTCAGTCACACGGCACAGTGCCATGGCTGCCACGGATGCGTGGGCGGCCCCGCTGAGACCTGCCAGCCATGACAGGCTGACCATTGGCCTCATGGGATGGCACCGACAGTCCCCCAGGGGTGACGCTGTGGGAACATGACCGTGTTCGAGCAGGGGTCTGCAGCTCACCGAAAATGCCTGCTCCAGGTGTGCTCGGTAAGCCCACAGCTGAACCCGGTGTCAACATGGAAGGTGTCACACGACACTGGGAATGGGGGGAGTGACATTGCGGGTTTCTGTGGTGCATGGCAACAAACTGAGTGCCCAATGTGACCATGACAGCTGTGAATGCACATGTCTGCCTGTCAATGGCAGCGGTCACATCCTCCCGCTGCTGGGCCATCTCTACCAGAAGCAGAGCGTGGTCTTTGCTGTGCGGCTCCTCTGCCTGGCACAGAACTGCACTGAGTGCATCCACTGCCCTAACAAGCTGCGACTGCTGATCCACGGAAGCCTGGAGTAGGCGGCTGTGCTCATCAAAGAGGTCATCCGCTGGATTGGCATGATGTCCCTCATGGTGTTCCTGGCAGTGCTGGGCATCACCCCTTGATGATGAGCGATGTACACCAGATCCATGACAGGGCACGTCCACATGTGGTGCCCTGATGCCGCCCCTGACACTGTCCCCCATCGCCATTGGCTGACTGATGACACTGCCCCTCCGGCCGCCACTTGCCAGAGCTCACCGGTGCCACTGCAGTGGCCGCAACAGCCCCACCGGCCTGGACACACACCAGTGCTGCCCCACTGGTGCATACAGGCACAGGCTGGGACTGTGATGTCACGCTGGCCTCCACGGTGGCACCACCCATGGCTATGCTTGTGCTGTTACCTGCTGTGGGGCCATCCTGCGGTCCACACGTATCACTGTCCATGATGTGTGATCCATCATCATCGGTGCCGGATCTGGCACCAGTCCATGTCACAGCATGCTGGCATCCATGGACGCTGTCACGCTAGGACACGGGCAGGGCCTCCTCCGCACCAGCACCACCAACTTCAGTCCGCACAGACAGGTGGGTATACTGTGGTCCTGACCCTTGGACACCTGTGGAGGTGGATGGGTGCTCCTCCATGTCCAGGGTATCACTCTCAGTGGACACACCCACCACCGCTGACCCATGTAGATGCTCAGGAGCTGTAAGGGAACACAGTAGCGTTAATGTCTCTGCCCTACCCTGTGGCATTCCCCCCACCCCCCACACAGTGACAGCACAGGACCTACCATGCAGTGACGGGCTGCCACCTGTCTGAAAGCCACCACCTGGAACATCCTCTAGGGCACAACGCAGCATGCTGCCAGCCACCCGCTCCTCCTGTGGCGTCATGCGTGGCACATCCGGCTGTCCACCACCAGTTGCAGCACATGCTGCCCTGATGGCAGCCACCTTATCTTTTATCCTCCTCTTGTCCATTGCCCACCTTCTTCTTGCACTCCTGCACTGACCGCTGGGGGCTGCCATGCTGGTTGACGGCACGCGCTACCTCATCCCATGCCTCAACACAGGCCTGTGGTGTTCCCCGCTGTCTGCTGAGCAGCGGTTCCCGTCGAGGTAGGCCTCAAACTGGGCATCTAATTCTGCCCGGGTGAAGTTGGGCCTCCTCCGTCTCCCATGTCTCTGTTCCTCCTCCTCACATTCAGTCATTATTGATCCTGTGGGAATTACAGGTGTTACCTCTGAATGTGCAGTCCCATGCATCTCCCACACACCACAGTCCACACTTCCAAACAGCATGCAACCCACCACAATAGACTGCAATACCAAACAATGACCTCTGAAGCCCCATGTCGCATTTATATAGCACAAGCCATGCAAATGAGGTGAGGCACAACTTTAAGTGGATGCTAATGCAGTGGCTGCACCATGGAATTGCTGATGAGCTGATATGCATTTGCTGGCTGAATATCGTGCTGTTGCGTCTTGTCAATTGTGTTGAGCGTGCTCAGGCAAAGGTGCAGCTCTGTGACGTGCACAATAGGCATCGCACAGTGCATGCCCAGGGTGCTGACACTGATGCCTGCTGCGCTGATGACATGCTGAGCACGGGAGGCAGTGCAGGGCATGGCCACCACTGTGCCAGCTGCACTAGTGTGCTGTTCACACGTATAGCGCTCATGCCCTGGAGCTCCATAGGCACCATGGTGCCACAGCACAGTAGGCCACTGCAAGGTGTGACACACAGGCACCCGACCGCGCTACATGCAGGGAGTCCCAATCACACTGTGGCAGTCTGTGCATGACAGATCCTTGACCCTGCGGTCGACCTTTGCCCCCTAGGCACCATGCGTCTGCATGGGTGCACCCCTATTATGCTGTTTGGTGACAGCATGATGGGGAATGGCAGCGCTGTACCACACAGCATCTGCACATGGCAGACGTGCGCTACAGAGCGCCATTTTGTGATCCTAGCTGCTGTAGTCATGGCATGCAGGAGAGCAGCCTTGTGGAGCCCTCTGGAGCTGGCCGATTTGGTGGCCATAGTAGAGCCCCATGCTGAGGCCCTGTTTGGGGATGTGCCCTTAGAGAGGGCAAGGAGTGCAGTGTGGGAGGAGGTGGTATTGTCACTGGAGGAGGCCACCAGTATCTCCAGAAGTTCAGAACAGTGTCGCCACTGCTATGGGGACCTCCGGCGGAAGGACCCAGACAGGCTTGCCATCTACAGGCACACACCAGGCGAGGCATAGTGCCACATCCAGGTAGGTGCTCCATCCATACACTGGTAGCATCCATCCAGGTTTCATGGTGGGCATGTGTCCACCACGGGGGGGCATCCAGCATGGGCAGTGTTGGTCATGGCGGGGTTGCACGAGATCGCACACACCGGGGGGCCCTTTGCTACTGTTTTGTACTGATGTTCCCCTCTCCATGTTTGCACCCTAGGCCCTGAAGAGAGGTGATGAGTCTGAGAGGCATGGGCACATGTTGAGCAGGAGTCTGCCCGGCAACAGCCACGTGATGGCGGGCCCAATCTACATCAGCGCTCAGATGTAGTGGATGCAGGTGAGTACCTTTCTTCCTGGATATTCTGTGCATGCTGTGTTGCAGGGTAGGCGGCGGGGCATGGCCACCATCCATTGACGCCAATGATGTGCATGCCACACGGTACACTCAGCACTATCCTGTGGCACTGCATGTGTGGGTGTGCATCACTGGTGGTCCATGCATCGACTGGGCACATGGCTGTGCCTCTGCCTTTGCACCGCATAGCTATGTCACTGTACAGCCACGGTGGTGCTGTGTGGGACTTGGGCGCTGGGTGTGTGCAGCAGTCTGCATGGCTGTGTGCACCTGGGTGGGCAGGTCTTGTGGACATGATCACTGTGGGTGGTTGCACACTATCACAGGGGCATGGCCCATGGCTGTGTGCCATGCACAATGGGTGGGCTGCAGGAGGATGGACATTCACACCTATTGACTCTGCTCCCTTGTCCTAGGTGGTCAGCATTGGATGGCTCTTGAGATGACCTTGCAGAAGTTACTGCAGCTATCGAGGGTGTCACTGGAGATCCTGCAGCGGCTAGAGAGGCATGGTGTAAGGAGACGGCAGTCACATAGGCACCACAGGAATGATGAGCGGGATGGACGTTAGGCCCTACATGACCCCGGAAGAACCTTACCTCCCTGGAACCACCCTCACACCCCTTCTTCCCTCTCCCAGTTGTTTACCCCTGCCCCTTACCCACCCCAACCTGGTTTGTGGCCCTTCCCCCCATTGTGTATATGTATGTATATAGTTATGTTTATTGCCTATTTATAATACATTTGTTTTGTTATGACAACTGTGGTGGTCTATGATTTGCAGTGAGCTACAGGTGCTCAGCTGCAGTGGTGTGCATGGCGTCAGGGTTGGTGCAGGCATGGGCATGTGTGTGTGTGTCCAGAAGGGAACCGCCTATGGTGTGGGTGGGGGAATCAGTCACTGTCTGTGATTTCTGTGTTGTTCTCTGTGCACTGGTTGCCTGTGTGCAGTGGTCCATGGTGCATGCTCTGTGTCCATGGTGCCCCTGTCAGACCGTCCATGGCCTGTGTAGCTGACACCCTTGCATGTCTGTGATATGCACCATCTGCTGGCATGTCAGTTGTGGCTGTCCATGCTGGACAACCACTGTACCCAGCACAATGCCAGGTTGCCTCCTGTCACCGGTGTGATGCACGTCTGCCTCAGGTGGCACTGTGGCATCTGCTGTTTTTGTTCCCCCTTCATGCTGTCGCTTGTGTCTGTTGCAGGGGATGTGTTCCACTGTCTGTCACTTGTGCGCCAGTCACGTGCTGTGGCATACGGTTTCATGGTGCATGCGCAGGGTGGCTGGTACACCTGTGCCATGGAGAGATGCTAGCCGTGGGTACACGGCTGCTGTGGCCACATGCCAGTGGGTTTGTTGACCCACTACTGTGTCCCTGTGTTGGTGTGCACTTGGGTATGGGTTGGTGTTTGTCCATGCACAGTGTTGCATCCTGTGTGGCACATGCTTCCATGCACCACTGTGGGCTTCTTTGCTGGCTGTTGTGGCCAGTGCTGGGATGGGGTGTGTCCTTGGAAGGGTGTGTAGGGTGCTGTACCACTGGTGGTGGTGTCTGGGGCATGTTCTGTCGCATGTGTGGTACCTTGTGTGCTGACGCATGGTCAGTCTTTCAGCTGTACATCGGGGGAGCCATGCAAGGTGGCACTGTGTCTGCAGTTGTTGCCTTGGTATCTGCTGCCGCCCACTTCAGGGTGCTTGCAGTGGGGCTGCCTTGCATGTCTCAGTGGTGCACAGGGTTGTATTGTCACAGTGGGGGTGGTGGCATGCATGGGGTGTCCTGCAGTGTTGGGCGCTGCTCCTGGGTAAGGTGTCTGGGGAACGCTGTGCAGGGTGTGCTCTGCATTGGTGGGATGGTGTAGCATGGGGTGGCCAGACCTCCTTGTTTGCCGGTCACAACTTGCCAGGGGGTGTGCTGGGGCACCATGCCCCAGCTGTGGGATTGTGGCTGGTTTCCATGGGCCGGTGGTTCTTCCAGCTCTCCTCTGGTTGGGCAGTTCATGGGGTGTGGGGGGCGCTTTCTGTTCTGGTGTGTGCTCCTCAGCCCATATTTTCCATGTGTGGGGAACCCCTGCATCCTGTCCCTAAGCATCCCTGGTTGTGCTGATGTGCTACTACCCTGCTCCACTGCGCATCCCTGGTTGTGCTATTGCACATCAGACCTGTGCCACTGCACATCCCTGGTTGCGCCATGGCGCAGTTGGTGAGATATTCAGCTGTGTGGCGCAAGAGCATCTAGCCCTGTGCAGTGTTTGAATATCACGTGTGTTGCACATAGGTGTACTGTACTTGCGCCTGCTCCTGCTATTACGCTACTTTGTGGCGCAGTTTGAATATCCGGGCCCATGTATTTATTGTCTATTTAAATTGTGCTAACTTTTCTGTTTTGTAATTGTGTGTGAACTTTTAGTCCAACAATAAAGATTACTTGACTTGACTATTACTAATATGCCTTGTATTAACTTCAGTTTGATAGTCATTTACTTGTATAAAAGTGATTCTTTAAACAATTTTCCTCTTTTTCCAGAATGTAGTTTATCTGAGCTACTAGTTCAGTACCATTTCTACTCACATGCTGTTATTTACTTACAATAAATATACCACGTTACACAAAAATATGGCAATAAGAATGTGTTAGTAGTGATTGCTAGTAAATATAGCATATGAGTAGAACTGGGTCTGAACTAGTAGCTAAGACACAATACATTCTTGAGGAAGAGGGAAACTGCTTGAAGAATCACTTTTATATATTGTAAGTAAGTGACTTCAGGAAACTGAAGTTAATACAAGACACCTTAACAATAAATATGCATTACAAGTGCTTGCCAAAAAATAAAGCAATGATGTGGTACAAGAAATGGAGGGATTGTTGGCTTTTACACTGTCTGACTAGTACAAAGAACCAGCTGAAATACAATATTGTAGTGATAAATATTTGTAATGTTCTAAAAAAGTTATAAATGAAATAAAGACGATGGTCACATGATGAAGCATAAGGCTTTTGCTGCTTAGAGCCCTGTAGCCAAAAATAATTTGATGTACAACAAAAAAGAGAACTGATGGCAAAATTAATTTAGTTAGTACTCTAAACACTGAGGGGGAAATAACACTTAGTAGGAGTGCCACTATTCGAAATTAAGCATGTGTGATGACTGACCATAGTGGTGGTAGGCTAAATCAGGGAACCTTGTTTTGCATAGCACTTCATAAATTTTAGTTAGGTTTGTCTCATTAGTTGTCTGAATTCAAGTAGTTTCCACTGAGCAAAGATCCCCGCTTTTGCGGCAAAACTAGGTAAACTGCAATTTTGCATAGCTTTTGCTGGACAAAGTAGACACTACACAAGAGAAAACTACAGTATGTTAATTGCCTAGCCAGACACCTTTCATAAAAAAAAATATAAAAAGACTTAACTTTGAATCCCCCTGCCACTGTGCAGTAAGTTTCCTTCGCTCTCAGAATATTTCATAATGTATTCCCCACTATCACCTGCTAACACCCTCCACTCCCTTGTGCACCAAAGCACTTCTCTTGCCTTCTTCTGTACTACTAGACCCAGGGTTTTAACTCTGTTTCCCTTACTCAAGCACTCTCTGGCCCTCACACCCTCTTCGCCCAGCTCCCATAAAAATCCTCTTTTTTCAACTGCAAAAGACAAAAATCATACCCAGGTGAAGAGGGTATTTTCAGTTCAGTATCTGTATAAGTAATGGCATGAATTAATAGTAACATTTTGCTTATAGTAAGTCCCAATTGGCTGAGGCTCAGGCTGTCATGTTACACTATATGCAAAGATGTTGCAATTCATTTATGACATTACTGACACAGACAGTGAACAGAGTGAATGCTTTGCACTGTAGAAAGTTTTCTTCTTTTACAAATGAATTAAAAGAGGATTTGATTGGGTGCTGTGGGGTGGAGAGGTGGTGGGGGCCAGGGATTTGGGTGAGGGGAACAGAGTTACACATCAAATCTGGTTGGGTGGGTAGAGCTGAGAGAGTGTGTTTTTCTGCGTGGGTGGAGGGTAGGGAACTCCCAATTAAATTTTACAGTTTGCTGGGGCTGGGGGATGCTAGCAATGAGATGGGGATAAACTATCTGGAAAGAAACTTATGAAATAGTGGGAGGGGGCTTTTTAAATAACAACAAATTAGAATAAAGAAAAAGTTTGGTAAAGTTGGTGGGGAGGTTGGCAACTTGGCAAAGCTTTGCAAAGTGTTAATTTCATCACTACATACCAAATTAGCCAGAGAATTACTACTTCACCATAGTTCACCCTTGACAAAGAGTCAGACTAACTGAAATGCATCAGGTGACGTGTTGCCAGCAGGTTTTCTCTTTTAGTCTTGGAGCACTTACATTTGAGCCAGTGCCTCAACTCAGGCACCTTTGCATTCATTTTTGTGTGGTAAATGTCCAATTTTATTGTGTTTGTTTTGCTGATTTACAACAGCAGTAATCTGTTTCACCTGGTTGTTTGCGCTATTCAGACATTGTGTTAGCATGCAATCCCTCCGTTTCTCGAACCACATTACCTGCATTAATTTTTGGCACACGCTTCTAATGCATATTTATTGCTAATGTGTCTTGCGTGAACTTCAGTTTCATAGTCATTTACTTGTATAAAAGGGATTTTTTAAACAATTTCCCTCTTTTTCTAGAATGTAGTGTATCTTGGCTAATAGTTCAGCACAAGTTCTACTCATTTGCTGTTATTTACTACCAATGAATATGCCACGTTACACAAAAATATGATGATAAGAATGTGTTAGTAGTGACTGCTAGTAAATAATATCATATGAGTAGAACTGGTTCTGAACTAGTGGCTAAAACACAATACATTTTTAAAGAAGAGGGACTGTTTCAAGAATCACTTTTATATATCATAAGTAAGTGACTACAGGAAACTGAAGTTAATACAAGGCACCTTAACCATAACTACGCATTAGAAGTGCTTGCCAAAAATTAACGCAAGTGATGTGGTACAAGAAATGGAGGGATTGCAGGCTTTTACAAAGTTTGACTAGTACAAAGAACCAGCTGAAATGCATTACTGCAGTGATAAATATTTGTAATGTTCTAAAAAAGTTATAAATGAAATAAGGATGAAGGTCACATGATGAAGCATCGTGTTAAGACTTTTGCTGTTTAGAACCATGAAGTCAAAATTAATTTGATGTTGAATAAAAAAGAGAATTGATGGCAAAATTCACATAGTTAGTACTCTAAACACTGAGAGGGCAAATAACCCTTAGTAAGAGTGTCACTATTCGAAATGAAGCTTGTGTGATGACTATCCAGAGTTGTGGTAGGCTAAATCAGGGAACCTTGTTTGCATAGTACTTCATAAATTTCATTTAGGTTTGCTTCATCAGTTGCCTGAATTCAAATAGTTTCCACTGAGCAAAAATCCCCACTTTTGCAGCAAAACTAGGTAAACCACAATTTTGCATAGCTTTTACTGGACAAAGTAGACACTACACAAGAGAAAACTACAGTATGTTAATTGCCTGGCCAGACACCTTTCACAACCCCCTTCCCCTGCCACTATGCAGCAAGTTTCCATCTATCTCAGATTATTTCATAATATATTCCCCACTATCCCTTGCTAACACCCTGCTCCCCCTTCTGCCCGGTAATGCTATAATAATTCATGGATTTTCCCTTTCCATCACCTGTGCACCAAATCACTTCTCTTGCCTTCTCCCATACTACCAGATCTTGGTTTTTAACTCTGTTTTCCTTACCTCAGCACCCTCTGGCCCTCACACCCTCTTCCCACACCACCCCTAAAAATCCTTTTTTTTCAACTGCAACAGATGAAAACCATACCCAGGTGAAGAGGGTATTCTCAGTTCAGTATCTGTATCAGTAATGGTAAGAATTAATGGTAACATTTTTGCTTATATTAAGACCCAATTGGCTGAGGCTCAAGCTGTCATGTTATACTATAAGCAAAGATATTGTCATTCATTTATGACATTACTGATACAGACAGTGAACAGAGTGAATGCTCTGCACTATAGAAAGTGTTCTTCTTTTACAAATGAAGAAAAACAGGATTTGATTGAGTGCTATGAGGTGGAGAGTTGGTGGGGGCAGGGGTTTGGGTGAGGGGAGCAGAGTTAAACATCAGGATCTGGTTGGGTGGGCAGAGCTTGGTGAGTGTGTTTTTCTGTAAGGGTGGAGGGTAGGGAACTCAAAATTAAATTTTACAATTTGCTGGGGCTGGGGGATGCTAGCAAAGAGATGGGAATAAACTACCTGGTAAGAAATGTATGACAGCAGGAGGGGACTTTTTAAATAACATCAAATAAAAAAAAAGAAAAAGCCTGACAAAGTTGGTGGGGAGGTTGTCAACTTGGCAAAGCTTTGCAAAGTGTTAATTTATTGACTTCATACCAACTTGGTTAGAGAATTAAAAATTCATTGTAGTTCACCCTTGAGAAAGAGTCAGATCAATTGAAATGCATCAGGTAATATGTTGCTAGCAGGTTTTCTCTTTTCCTCTGTGAGCACTTACATTTGAACCATCACCTCAACTTAGGCACCATTGCATTCATTTTTGTGTGGTGAATGTTCAGTTTTATTGTGTTTGTTTTGCTGATTTACAACAGCAGTAATATATTTCAGCTGGTTGTTTGCGCTAGTCAGACATTGTGATAGCATGCAATCACTCCATTTCTTGTACCACATTACCTGCATTAATTGTTGGCACCCGCTTCTAATGCATATTTATTGATAATGACATGTTAATTTCAGTTTTATAGTCATTTACTTGTAGAAAAGTGATTCTTTAAACAGTTTCCCTCTCTTTCTAGAATGTAGTGTATCTTAGCTACTAGTTCAGCACAGGTTCTACTCATATGCTTTTATTTACTATGAATGAATATGCCACACTATGCAAACATATGGCAATAAGAATGCATTAGTAGTGATCACTAATAAATAATAGCATATGAGTAGAATTAGTTCTGAACTAGTAGTTAAGATACAATACATGCTTGAGGAAGAGGGAAACTGTATGAAGAGTCACTTTTTATATACTGTGAGTACAGTAAGTAACTACAGAAAACTGAAGTTAATACAAGACACCTTAACAATAAATATGCATTAGAAGTGCTTGCCAAGGAGCCACGTGATGACACTATAGTGGAAGCAGCCTAGCTGATCGCCTCCCTCCCGGAGCGCTTATTTCTCTGCTACCTGGCAAAATTTAAACTCCTTAAACATCCGAAAAGGAACTTATCTTTAATCTGACTCACCACCTCACCATTACTGAACGATATTTCCAGATCATCGGTGAATCACGAAACATTTCAGCGAAGGGGTAATCCGGGCCTAAATCTACAATGGAGGCTGAAATGAGACAGGCCCCTCCAGTTCACACACCTCCATCTATGCCGGAAAAAGGGCCAAAGAGGTCAAAATCCCAACCGGCTGCTTCACATAAGCCTGTCAGCAGTACCACCGGTACGCAATCGAATGCCCTGCTAACTGAAAAACGGTTTATTGAAACTGAAAAACGGTTTATTGAAGAGCTCCAGCCTTTCAAATCTGCCCTACAAGAGCTGACTTTGGAGCTAAAATCACTTAGAGGACATTTGGCAGAAACCAAGAGAGCCATTTCTGATAACTCGGCATGAATAACATCTCTGGAAAAACGGATATTGGTGACCGACAGTGATATCTTAAACATTAAAACGAAGCAACAGAAAATAGACTCCAAACTCGAAGACCTAGAAGGCAGAAGTAGACGAAATAATATTCTTATACTCGGTCTTCCAGAGGACACTGAAGGTGCAATGCCCATTACTTTTCTACAAAAATTACTAACCAAAGTTGCAGGGCCATTGCTCAATAACTCCACATACGTTATTGAACGGGCACACCGTTCCTTGCACCCAAAACCCGAAACTGGGAAACCCCCTTGACCCCTCATCATTAAATTTCTGAACTATCAAGATAAATGGCATGTACTGAATCAGATTAGAGAAACACATCAAGTTCTTTGGGAGGGTCGACAAGTCCGCTTCACGCAAGACCTACCGGCTGCCATCAGACAGAGACAGGCAGAATACCACCCCATGGACACGAAGTTGATCGCAGCTGGGATCCGATTCAGAGTCCAATACCCATCGCGCTTCTCTGTCAATGTGGCAGGCTCATGGCATAACTTTGAAAGCACCCAGCAAGCACTTCCAGCACTTCAGTCCCTTCTACCCGATCTGTTTGTGGCCCGTTGAAATTTTCACGGGCTGAAGATACTTCCCGAGCCATGACTTATTGATGAATGAGGTCTGATTAACATTTTAAGATTTACTGTGGAGCGGCATAGCTAGATACAAAGTGGGATTCGAACCTTCTTCCCTGTCGTGTCTTATAGATGGGCAAGTAAGCTCTGCGAAATGACAGAATCATTATGAGTTATCTACTTTTATTCTTGGAATACACGGCAAATCTGCTTACAATCTTTTAGTTCTATCAGATGTCGTTATAATGGTAGCGGGCTCTTGGAATGCATCCTATACTTTATTTAATTTCCTTCCCTTGGTTCAATGACCTGTGCGGGCTAATGGGACAATATGGAATCCTTGACGCTTGGAGTAGCTATCCAGGGATTTGGAACGAGCGCTGATCTCAAGATTAAATGGAAGGGTCTCTCCGCTCTCACAACAAAGTTTCCTTCTGATCAATGTCTGTGAATCTAACAGATCTACCATGTGAACAGAAGTAACACATTAAGGAGACTCCAATTCTGAAAATGCCCAGTAAGAGCCTCCAGTCTCTTAGCCTCGTATATCTAATTTGTTGGTGATCTGTTGAAATTTTTACGAACTGAATGATTCTTTTTTTTTTACCATTTTTCTGTTTTTTCTTCTTTTTCGGGCTATGGTTCAATGTTTAACAGTAGTTCGTGGGCATGCAGGGACCCAGTGCTGAGCGGCATAACTGGATGCACAGTGGGACTCGAACCTTCCTCCCTGCTTTCTCTCATGTACGGTCAAGAAGACACCGTGCATTTGCAGAGTCACTACTATTTGACTGCCTTCTTCTTTTTCTTAGCTCATGGACCTTCCGACAGACTGCTTGACGAACCCTTACTTTCACTAGATGCTGTTATATTTTCAGCGGGCTCTCAGATGGTCTCGTGCATTTTATTTTACTTTACTTTCAGTTCAAGGACTGGTGCAGTTTAACGGGGCATTGTGGTATTTTTAACGCCCAGCCTACTTATCCAGGGACTACTCATGAATAGCAGAGCCCAAGATTAAATGGAAGAGGTCCCTCCATTTTCATAGTAAGATTTGTCTTGGACTATCACATGTAAATTGTATGTTTTTGCGATGTGAGCAGAAGCAATATAACAAGAAGACGATATTGTGCATGTGGGGTTATATACCCCTTGCAATTGCTTTGGACATCACAATACCTTGCCAAATTAAGGCTTTACATCTGGTTTCATTTTAAAATACCGGTGTATCATGCATCTGTGTGATCTGGACAGTTTTGATAATAATTCTAGTCTCTTAAATGGGAAGATTTGGCGTTCGGGGGGGGGGAGCGGCCATCCAGCAACTGGCACACTAACAGCGCATCATGTGCTATGGACGTGTAGGGGATAATATCACAGCCAGGTTCAACCCTTTGTTTTGGTACTTAAGAGCAAGCTTAAACATTGCATGTTTGTCCCAGATACTTATCACATTTAATAGCTTTCATTTGCGAAGGGTTGATGTGGCTAATTATTTCTATTTACGTTGTTGGACAAGTTTGCATAGTTATGCCTTTGGGGTCTGGGTGATGTACCTATGTTTAAATGGTTTAATATGTAATCTTCATGACTTGTGGGAGATTCAAGGTAGGGGGAGGAGGTATTGGGTTGTCTGCCACCAAGAAGTACTATACTGATTTAACTCATTTTTGTTGTCCATGGATGCATACCCCTCTAGTTTCTACTTGTCTTGAGACTTTAATTAAGATCCACAACGGGGATTAAATATGGCTCTTGGAACATCAAAGGGGCACACTCCCCTGCTAAATGTTCCAAAATTCTAGTCCACCTTAAAAATTTGCAGATTGATATAGCCTTTCTGCAAGAGACACACCTTAAATCTACAAACTCCCATTACTTTCAAAGAAACTGGGTGAGGCAGGTGTATGGTGCTGGCAAAGAAACCAAGAGAAGTGGTGTAGCCATTCTAATTGCCCGCAGGGTACCCTTCCAACTTTTACAGTCCACAGTCAACCCTGAAGGTAGATATATTATTATAAGAGGCCTGTTGATCCACACAGAAGTCATATTGGGTTCGGTCTACGGCCCGAACTCAGATGACCTGCAATTTTTTACCTCTATTATGTCCATACTGGCTTCTTGGTCTAAATTGCCAATCTTACTTGGGGGAGATTGGAATACGGTGCTCTCAAATACATTAGACAGATCGGGGTCCACTAGGCCACGTTCTTCCCCCGGTCAGAAAGCCCTGCATGAATTAAGGTCCTCCTTGGGACTAATTGATCCCTGGAGACTTGCATACCCAGATGAGAGAGAATACTCTTTCCATTCTATACCGCTCAACACCTTTTCCCGTATTGATTACTTTCTTCTATTGGCGGATTACAATTCAGGGGTTTCTGCAGTGTACTACTCATCTCAGGCCATCTCAGACCATCGCCTGGTCTATCTTCAAGTAAATTTTTCCCAAATATTCACAGAGAACAGGTCTGGAGAGTCAACAACCAGATTCTAAATTCGGTCGAGCATGTTCGTTCGATACGAGATTTTATCAGTATATATATGGAGAATAATGCCACATCCATGTCCAAGAAGGACATTTTGTGGGGCTCCCTCAAATGCGCTCTGAGGGGCAAAATAATCCGTTTGACGACCATACGTAAGAAACAAAAAAATTCAGAGCTGTCCCTAAAATTAGGTCAGATCTCTGAGTTAGAAAATTCCCTTTCTCCCTCATCCCCTGATGGGATTGGTCAAACTGAACCTTCGGCTCAATATAATAAACTACTAACTGAAAAAGCAGAGCTTATGGTAGTACGTTCAAAGATCAAATATTTTGATCAGGGTGAGAAAGCGGGCAAATTACTAGCCCTACGTTTACATACTCAATTAGCAGAGAGAATAATTCCATCAGTCTGCTCCCCATCAGGTATACTTCTAAACTTGCCTTTAGGTATTGTCAACACTTTTCGAGACTACTATCAGCAGCTTTATACAGCCCCCCAATCACCAACTCTCGCATCACATGGAGTCATTTCTCCAAGATATTACACTCCCTGTCCTACCTGACCATCAAGTAGACTTATTAAAATGCCCCATTGTCGTATCTGAAATTTGTGATGCTATTGATTCCTTTCCAGCCGACAAGTCACCTGGGCCTGATGGCTTTACAACTAATTTCTATAAGGCTCTCAAAGATATTATTGCCTCTATTTTACTTGAAACATTTAACTATTTATTTCGAAATGGTTTATCAGACTCCTCGATATCGTTGACTACTATAGTTCTTATTCAGAAACCCAACAAGGATCCCCTTAGAATATCTAATTATAGACCCATCTCTCTTATTAATGTGGATTTTAAGATTCTAGGCAAAATTCTCTCATCTAGACTTGTTCAGGTATGGGAACATCTCATCAGCCCTGAACAAGTAGGCTTTGTCAAAAACAGACTCTCTTCAGACCATCTCAGAAAGTTGGCTTATCTCCTCTCCACGTCCAGGAACTCGGACTACTCTGCTGCTCTGGTGTCCCTGGACGCAGAGAAGGTGTTCAATAGAGTCTCGTGGGAGTACCTTTTTCTTCTACATCCCAGATATCGAATACCCCAGGAATTTATAAAATGGATCAAAATACTATATATCTACTCCATCGGCCAGAATACAATGTAACGGAATCCTGTCTCGCCCATTCACCGTCACAAGGTACACGGCAAGGCTGCCGCTTGTCACCCTACTTATTTAATTTATATCTAGAACCTCTTATTAGAAAGATTAACCTGTCCACAATGGTTAGGGGTATCCGAATAGGTCATCACAAATACAAGGTTTCTGCATATGCAGATGATCTGCTTCTACATATTATGGATCCAGGGCGATCCCTCCGCAGGGTGTTCCAGATTATAACACAATTTGAATCCTTTTCAAATTACCAGCTAAACCAGGACAAAACGGAAATTCTCCCTCTTAATAAATATACAATGAAAACAGATGTAGCACATTTGGGGATACAATGGAACCCGGATAAAATGAAATATCTTGGCATTTACATTCATCCCTCCCTGAGAGTTATGCGACAACTTAATTTGGATAACTTGGTTCATAGTCTAACGGAAGACTTTAAACGCTG
Organism: Neoceratodus forsteri; assembly: GCA_016271365.2. Lineage (NCBI taxonomy): Eukaryota > Metazoa > Chordata > Ceratodontiformes > Ceratodontidae > Neoceratodus > Neoceratodus forsteri. Next base: position 995,202,341 of record CM057458.1, on the reverse strand, counting down.
GTCTAAACTACCACTAACCTCATGGGAGCGAGTAAACGTTATTAAAATGAATGTGTTGCCATGATTACTATATCCACTTCAAATGCTGAACCAAACTTTACCATATTCATGGTTTGTTCGGTTGCATGGTATCTTGAGTAAATTTATATGGCAAAATAAAAAGGCGAGAAGAAGTTACCTAAAACTAACAAAGAAAAAATTAGATGGTGGTCTACAGGCCACCAATTTCTATATATACTACCTAGCAATACATCTGGCATGAGTCCGATACTGGCTACGGCCCAGTCAGGAGGTTCGCCACTTACTCTCCTGGGTCAGGATTGAGCAGGATCTTTGTGCTGATACAGGGATGGATCCGAAAGCTCTACCTTTTATTTCACTAAGAAAGCTTTCTAGATCCCTACAAAACACTCCCTTAAACTCTCTCATCTGGTCCCAGCAACAACTCAGTGCCTTCCTTAAAAAAGATAGACTGAAGGATATAGCTCAACCCATATTCGGCAATCCTAATTTCTCTATTGCTGGTAAACCAATAAAGGCTCAGACGTTTTGGCCCCAGATAGGTATCGAGAGGATTGAACAACTGGTCATTGCCCAGAGGATGATTTCTTTTCAGGAAGGCTGCTCTCTGTTTCACTGGAAAGAAAACTCAATTTTTAAATACTTTCAACTATCTCACTCATTGATGCAGCACTTGGGGGCTGGGTTATGGCATGACTCCTTCTCTAAAATGTTAGCCCCTTACCTGGAGACCATACCTCTTTCCCACATAATATCATTTTCTTTTGATTTTATTAGATCAACAGTTGATTCAGAGGACAATCACAGTTACATCCAATGGAGCAAGATTTCCCGGATCTCCTCTAATTCTAAAGACTGGGCCTCTATTTGGGCGCATCTATATAAGTATATTAAATGGGATAAATATAGATATATGCAGTTTCGCATAATTCACAATTTATACTATTCCCCCCTCAAATTACACCGATTTGGTCTCCTGCACAATAGCCATTGCCCTAAATGCCAACAAGAGGCTGCTGTTATGAATCATATGTTATGGATGTGTGAAAAAATAGTTACCTTCTGGCTAAGCGTAGAGAATAGATTAAGCCCTTTGCTGGCTTTGACAGGCTACTTTCGAATCGAAACATGTCTCATTGGGGAGTACACATTAATACCTGGGGCCAATCAGACAGCCCACATGGCTCTGATATCGGCATGTGCGAAAAATGTTATATTAAGACACTGGAAGGACTCTGATGTTCCCAGTTATTTGGAATGGTTTCATGAAATCATGTTTGCTCTGCAAGCTGAGCACAAGATTGCTAAGTTGTCCAATAACACTAAGAAATATGTTAGTAGATGGGAGCCCCTTTATACTCTCCTAATAAGTAACTAGCGAGTTGGGGAAGCTCAAGTACTTGGCATATCTGTGTCCCATTAGGATGGATATATTGTTTGCATTCATGGCTTGAACCTGTAATACTGGTGGCAGACTGGGTGGATACGGGGGGAGGAAGGGGAGGTACATGGGAGGGGGGAATTTGTAAGCTGTAGACTATGCATCTCATTGTCATGTTGTATATGTTCTGTATTTGCTTCTTTAATGACCTAGAAATACGCCTGTCATATGTTACCAGCTTACACCTAATCAAGTAACATAAAGTATACTAAATGGAAAAAGAAGTGCTTGCCAAAAATTAATGCAAATGAGGGATTGTAGGCTTTTACAATGTTTGACTAGTACAAAGAACCAGCTGAAATACATTACTGCAGTGATAAATATTTGTAATGTTCTAAAAAAGTTATAAATGAAATAAGGACGAAGGTCACATGATGGAGCATCATGCTAAGACTTTTGTTGTTTAGAGCCATGAAGTCAAAATTAATTTGATGTAGAATAAAAAAGAAAACTGATGGCAAAATTTATTTACCTAGTGCTCTAAACACTGAGAGGGCAAAAACCCCTTAGTAAGAGTGTCACTATTGGAAATTAAGTGTGTGTGATGACTGCCCAGAGTTGTGGTAGTCTAAATCAGGGAACCTTGTTTTGCATAACACTTCATAAATTTAATCTAGGTTTGTTTCATCAGTTATCTGAATTCAAATAGTTTCCACTGAGCAAAAATTCCCGCTTTTGCAGTAAAGCTAGGTAAACTGCAGTTTTGCATAGCTTTTCCTGAACAAAGTAGGCACTACACAAGAGAAAACTACAGTATGTTAATTGTGTCTGGCTGACCACCTTTCACAAAAAAAGCCTAAACAGCTAAACTTCAAATCCCCACAGCTGCTGTGCATTAAGTTCCCACCCTTCCCAGATTATTTCAAAATGTATCCCCTACTATCTCTTACTAACACCCTCCTCCCCCTTCTGCCCGGTGTTATAATAATTCACTGATTTTCCCTTTCCATTATCTGTACATCAAAACACTCCCCTTGCCTTCTCCCATACTACCAGACCCCATTTTTTAACTATGCTTCCCTCATCCAAGCACCCTCTGGCCCTTACACACTCTTCCCCCCAGCACCCCTAAAAATGCTCTTTTTTCAACTGTAAATGATGAAAACCATACCCAGGTGAAGAGGTTATTCTTAGTTCAGTATCTGTATCAGTAATGGCATGAATTAATGGTGACAGTTTTGTTTATACTGTAGTAAGACCCAATTAGTTGAGGCTCAGGCTGTCATGTTATACTATAAGTAAAGATGTCGCCATTCATTTATGCCATTACACTTATGTGATAATCATTATAACACCTCAATGTTTTTCTTAGTTGTAGTGTTTTTTTTTTTGCAGAAGGGGACTTCAGTAAGCTTAGAGGTGGGAGGCAGATTTTTTTAGACACTCTACAAATCCACCCCCCACCTCACAACCCACCCCAACTGACTTATTGTTTTCTTTTCTTTTCGTATTTTTTAACACTGACAAAGCAGGGACATTGTCAATAATGAGCAAACTGCTTCCAGTTCTCTCTATCACTGTATCATGCAAATTACTAAATGTTTGGTCAGTGTTCCTACTAGAGTTATTACCTTTTAGGAAGCCCAAAGTGGAACATTTCATACCAAAACATGATTTTTCACAGGACAATATGCAACCTTAATTACTGTAATGTTCTGTACCTAAGGCTCAAACCAGAAATGAAGGTACATCTCAGATATTATCCTGGGTGCTGTCACAAAGAAGGAAGGCAAATTCCAACATTTCAACGCATGCAAAAGTCTGTGGCACTCGTGGTCTCACTAACAAACTGCTGCCCTGTTTGTTCTCCAGACAATAAACTGCAGTTGGAATCAGGAAAGCTGCTGTTTTATTTGCATTATTTCATCCAAATACTTAGTGAGACCACGAGTGCCACAAATCTGTGCCTAGGGCTGCCTGGAGGTTTGATGTGTCGACTGCAGCTAGTGCAGAATGCTGTGGACAGGATGATGATTGGTACCTTAATGAGGAATCATGTCACTCCTGTTCTGCGTGCTCTGCACTGGCTGCCTGTGAATTCGCAAATCACCTTAAAGAGAGACTTGTTAACTTACAAGGCCCTACATGGTTCAGGACCTGACTACTTAAAAGAGCTCTGTCTTCCATAGTCCCCTTTTCACCCTCACTGCTCCACTGAGGTTGGTTTGCTGGATATACCATCTTCCAGCCTAAACAGATCTGGAAATAGACCATTTGGTACAGCTGCACCATTGTTGTGGAACTCGCTTCCACCATACATTCAAGCAGCCAGTACAGTGGAGGCTTTTAAAGACTCCGTAAAAACATATTTGTTTGAAAAAGCTTTTCATTTTCTTTGATCATGATTTTATTTGTTGGGGATGTTTTTATTGCAATCTGCTTACTTTACTATGCTTGTTCAGTTCTCCGAGACCCTGAATAGGGTGCTACATAAAGAAAATGTGCCTTGCCTTGCCTCAACCAATGCAACAGACTTCTTTTCTCTAATAATCAGAACTAAGACTTGAGTGTTGTAGTTTTGTAGTTGTTTATATTGATTGCTATCATTTTAAGGTACAGTATTACAGATTTCTGCCACTGTTAGAAGAAAGTAACATCAGGACATTTAACATTTTTTTCTTGATTTTTTGCAGGACACTGCCACCCAAACAAGGAATGTCCTGGCAACATCAGGACAGGTGATAACCCTACCTGCTACATGGAGAAAATATAAATTGCATCTAGCATTACACTTTATAGTATAAATGACTTTAACAAGATAAGTAACAAAGTTCCTTTTTCAGTACATATCTGAGGAAAAAAGTTCCAAATTCCTGCTTGGGGAATCCAAAGCAATAATGCATATATATCGTTTTTGTGACAATACTTTTGTTGTAACATTGTAGCTGTGTATACTGACATCTTCAAAGTGTTCAAAGTTATCCTGTATCTCTTTCAAATGTAAGAATATAACTTTTGCTTATGTCATTATTGACTGCTACAATGTTACAAAAAAATACAATGCTGCTTTTGATTGCCAAATACGTAACTGTGCAGGTTTCTTACACCTAATGCACTAAAAGGCACAATAAAGACAACATTAGTTATCTTGTTAAGTTACTTTATTCTTGTAAAGTGTAATGTGGGATAAAAATGTTATTTTCTACATCTAGGAGCAATAACAGAATGTTTATTAATGTGTCTTGTATAGTGATACAGGAAACCTGAAGCTGCTTGTCTTGATTTACGCAGTCCCTGTTTGGTCAATGTTCTAAAGAGACTATAATGTGAGTTGGGGGGGCTGAGAGGTTATTAGGAAGGCCCACACCTTCATGCTGTGTGACCCTGTGCAAGTCCCTACTGAGAGACAGCTGTGTTGCCTTTTGTTCAGGCCTCCTTTCCCCACCCAGAAGTTAAGTTTTCTCAGTCACATGTGTCTTTTCTTTGCTTGGACAGTGTGCTTAATTACTTCCTTTTGTCACTGATAAAGTTCTGTGATGCTAGCTTCTGCTCTTCCATATTGCCTGGGGTGTCAGTTCCTTTGTTTCCTGACAATGATGTGTCACAGTGCAGTTCAGTGGTTCAAGTTTGACTAAATTTACAATCTATAGGGAAATCACTTCCAGGGACTGCTTTTGTCATGTTGGAAAAAAAAATTGTTACTCCCTAGGAAATATAATCAATAGAAAAACAGTCAGCATCCCATATTCGGAGGACAGAAATTTAAGAAGTATGAGGCTGAATGTAAATTAGATGTCTCTGACTAACAGAGCACTTGCTTATAGAGGTTAGTTAGACTCAATGGTATGATGTACAGCTAAGCTGCTTAGAGTAACAAGCTGTGAATAAGCTGTGAATGCGCATGATACATCCAAAAGACAGACAAGGGTTTGATTCCCACAATCTCCACTTCCATACTTTGGAGATTGTCACTTAACCATCATAGTGTTCCTATGACTTATTGGTCTTACTGTTATACAGTGAAATGGCAAACTCTAGTGTAAAATACACTACACACTATAATTTCACATACTTGAAAAACACAGAATTATTTTTAATAAGTGTTACTGCTTCAGAAATAGACCCACTCACCTAATTTCATACCCAAATTAAACATGTTTTATTAACAGTTGCCAGCATGATGGCACTGCTTATAAATCACCAAGGTTTTAAGCTATGCTCTTCTTTAGGGTTAGCACTACAGTGGTAGCCAGAGACATGGTCAGGTATTTCCCCAAATGTCTGTGATATATCTGGAAATTTCCTGCCTGCCTGCCTGCAGTACCACTATGTGCCACCAAAGAGAATCTCTTTAGGTATTTCACAAAATATCTGGAAATATCTGACCATAGCATGGCTGCCACTTAGGTTAATAAATCCAATGAAGAGATATTCAGATTAATTATTATTACTCTAAGCAAAACATGTAGACATGAAAACACATACCAAATAATTCCAAACTTTAACATAATAAATAAATTATATTAATAATACGTTATTGTATATAATATGTCAGCTGTGTATTAAATGGAGAGCCTGCTTACACATCCTCTGTACTTCTTATGTGGGCAAAAGCACAAAGAGAACTGGATAACCATACAGCTTGGTTTGTTCTTTTTTTTTTTAAAGGAAAACTTTTTTGTTCACATTTGTCTATTTTAATGCCAGGAGTATTTTCCCCAAATTTGATGTTATTAAAGAATGGGTCTTGGAATTTAGACCAGATGTATCGATAACATCTGAATCATGGCTGAATAGAAAAGTGCTTTACACAGATATTACAATTCCTGGTTACCAGTATTGGTGGAATGATAGAATCAAGGGGGGGGGTTCTGGCCAATGGTTCTCTTGCCCTGGATATAAATTGCATTAATTGTGACATCAATATCAAAGGTATGGAAAGATTAATATTGGAAATAAATATTCTGCACCAGAAGACCATTCTGTTAATGGGTTGTTACCTCCCCCCAAAACCATTGACCCGGTTTTTTTGAATATCTGTGAACCTCTATTTCCATATAGAGATAGTCATGAACTTATGTTATTAAGTGATTTAAACATAAACTGGGAATCTATTCCTAGTACATAAATTGTTGGATTTATCATTAACTTTAGGAGTTTCTCAATTAATCAATACACAAACTAGAATTAATCCAAAGAGCCCAAATCTTTCTTCTATTTTGGATTTAATATTTATTTCTGTCCCAGATAAATATCCATTACATGGTGTGCTGCTGGACACTTTTAGTGATCACCAGGTAACCTTTGCATAAGACAGAAAATTGAAAAACCTAGTATAGTGCAAGTAAAATCTTATCGAGCCCTGAACTCCTTCGACTATACTGCCTTTATGGCAGACTTAGAAACCAGAAACTGGATTAGATTAGCATTAATTCCTAACATCGATGATGCCTGGCACTATTTTCGAAGTGAATTCCTGGCAGTGTGTGATGCTCATGCTCCAACTCATCTCAAAAAAATTAAATACAATTCCCTTTGGTATACTACAGATCTAAGAAAGTTTCACAAGATTAGGGATAAAGCTTGGAAACTTGTGAAACAACACCGCAATGCAAGATCATTATAGGATAAATATTGACAGGCTAGAAATAATTATATTAAAAAATAAGACACGCTAAAGCAGATTATTTTCTGTCAAACTTTAAGGAAGATAAGAATAAACATCCAAGAGACTTTGGAAAATGGTTAAACAACTACAGGGAAATAAACCAACTGAGCTGCCTAGCTCCTTTTCTGTGAATGGAATTTCACAAGCTAATGTACTATGAACAGAGTGGCAGACATGTTTAATGAATTATATGTTAATATGGGAACATCTTTGGCTAATGGCTTGCCATTTACCGTGTTAACAGAAGTAAAAAATTAGATGATGGTTTGCCATTTCCCTTGTTGGTAGGAGGTAATCAAACAGGCCCTTGCCCTTCTGGTTTCTCCTTTGTACCTATTTCTGTAAGCCAAGTTCTAAAAGAACTATTGAAAATAGATATAGCAAAGGCCCAAGGGGAGGACAGTATTCCGTCCTGCTTTCTAAAGCTGACTGCTCCAGCTATTGCTCCCTATCTTGCAGATATTTATAATCTCTCCTTGCAAACTGGGGACTTTCCCTGACCTTGGAGACAAGCAAATGTAGAACCCATTTATAAAAGTGGCCAGAAAAATATGAGTAACTACAGGCCAATATCACTACTTTCAGTTGTTTCAAAAATCTTTGAAAATTATTAGTTTATCAACTAAATTAGTATTTAGAGGAACATAAAAAGTGCAATATTTACCAATCAGGTTTTAAAGCACTTCACAGTACTTCTACTGCACTAGTAAAGGTTGTGTCAGACATACAGGTGGCCATGGATAGGGGTCTCAGGTTGGGGTCATATTTATAGATTTGTCACTCTGAAACATGATGTCTTGATTAACAAACTAGCATCTGTTAGCCTCAGCCATGGGACCCTGAGATGGTTCCATGGCTACCTGTCTGAAAGACAGCAAAGAGTAACTTTGAATAATACTTTCAGATCTGGATACCTGACTATCAAAACAGGGGTTCCTCAGGGATTGGTCATGGGGCCTCTATTGTTTAATCATATGCAAACTATGTCAGACACCTATTAAGTGGTGTCTGGCATCATTTGTATGCAGATGACACCATTCTTTAAGTTGAGGGTTTTTCTATGGTTCAAATGCAGGAGAAACTTCAGAGTGCTTTTGATAGACTACAGGGCTACTTTTGTAATTGTGGCTTGGTGTTAAATGCCACAAAATCTCAGTTAATGTTGTTTTGCAATAAGTCAGAGGCTATTCAACAGCCTATAACTATAAAAACATTGTATAATTGTACCCTTTAACTAGTTGATTCTTATAAATATTTGGAGGTTTGGGTGGATTCCCAGTGCAAATGGAATATCCACATAGAGTACCAAAATGGTAAACTAAACAGAGAATTGGGGTGTTTGTATAAACATAGAAAGTATATTCCACAAGAAATAAGATTCAAAATAATTCATTCAACAGTTATTCCTTTATTTGAATATGGAAACATTCTATTTAGGGGGACATCCATGCTATTGCTTCATAGATTAGATGTGATTTACAACAGATTTGCCTGGTATATTCTGGATGCCCCATGGAATATCCATCATTGCCTCCTTTATGGAGCTTTAAACTTGACAAGTTTATCTGTACATAGAGACAAAACAACAGAAATGTAGAAAGTTCCTTAGAGACAAGCGAGACTATTTACATGATCGCGTTTTGATTGGACTGAGAATACTAATAATAATAATGTACAATCTGCAGTTGGGGGATCAGGAGCTCCGAGATCTATTTTAAAGAAAAGTGGCAGCACTATAAATGTGATTACTATTTAGTCTACGTTATTGGATTATACCACGGGCCCTTCTGACACAAATGAATCAGAACATAATATGGAAGGTGATTCAGGGGAATCAGATCTGGGACAGTCTCCTTTTGTTATCCAGGGGACAAGACACAGTCAGTGCTACAAGAAACTCGTGTTCAGTTCCAGCCCTATCAACAAAAAGGACGAGGGAGGTTGGCATGGCAGAAGAACCAGGAAAAACTTTTGATTACTCAATGCATGTCCGATATATTGCCTATTGGGACTGAAAAGTTGTCATCTAATAGTAGAAATTCAACAGATGAACAAATCGGTGATGTTATACTTACACCTGTAGTCAATTTGTCCCATGTCTGTTTAACTGCTGATGAAATTTCTGTTTTAAGTAAAGGTCTGACCTTCTGTCCAACAACGGATGTTGATTGGTTTAAAGTCTGTGTCAATCTGTATAAATTTGAATGAAACCTGACATTTAAATGTTTTTTTGTACAGGATGATAATTGCCACCCCACTACAGGTTTTACCTCAAGATCAGTACACTGTCCAAATCTCAATTCTACAATTTCCCTTTTTTGTAAAAAGTGTGAATTGGATTTTGAGAAAATGAAAGGTATTACCTTACAACAAGGGGAATTTAAATATAACTGCACAAAGGGGGAACAGTTAGCTTTAGAAAATATGAGATAATTATTAGACCTACAGATAAAGGTGGGGCCATTGTAATCCTTGATAATCAAGATTATATCTTAGAGGTGGAACGTCAGATTAATGACAATATATTTTATAGAAAGGTGCAGAAAAATATTGTGCAGACCTTTAAAGAAGATCTAGAGCTAACCCTTAATTTAGCATTTGTAAAACGGTATATTACAGATGCAGAGTATAAAGCCATAATAGTACAACATCCAGTGGTTCCTATTATGTATATGTTACCTAAAATACATAAAAGTTTATGTAACCCCCCCAGGACGCCCCATTATATCAGGAAAGGGGTGGTTAACTGAACCACTCTCCAAGTTCTTAGATCAGCACCTGCAACCTTTAGTTAAACAACTGAGATTTTATCTGAGAGATTCCACTGAAGTTATTAGTCTGATGGAGGATTTAGAAATGGATCAAGAATGTTTTTTTTTGATACTACAGATGTAACGTCACTATGCACGGTTATACCTCATCAAGAGGGTTTGGAAGCTATTGAATATTTCTGTAATACAGTACTAGGACAGAAGAACAGCAAGTAATGTGTCCCACCTCTTTTTGGGTAAAATTTACTAGTGAAGTGCTGACTAAGAATGTGTTCATGTTTCAGGATAAAACTTTTTTACAGGTATGAGGTACTGCCATGGGAGCTACCATGGCACCTAGTTATGTGAACCTGTATATGGGTTTTTGGGAACTTAAACATCTCTATGGCACCACCACAAATCCTTACATTTCTTGTCTGGATTTTTGGCGGCGCTTTATTGATGATATTTTGGTTATATGGAGGGGAACAGCTTCAGAATTTACAGAATTTGTTAGTTGGTTAGAACGTACTAGCACCTGTTTGAAATTTAAATATGAAATACATAAAACAGAGATCAGTTTTTTGGATCTGAAGATCTATAGGAATGCCAGGGGGATGTCTATAGCACATTATTTCAAAAAGCAACAGATCGTAATAGTCTGTTACGCTATGAGAGTTGTCATCCACCACATGTTAAATTTAATATTCCTAAAGGACAGTTAGGACTTTATGCAATTGTATGGAACATGAACAGTTTGTACAAAAGAGAGGATTATAGATTGCTAGGTTCAAAGAGAAGGGGTATAGTTCTCACAGCATAGCTATAGCAGTCCACAAAGTGGAGGACATGGATCGTAGTGATATGTTCATAGACAAAGGAGAGAAACGAAAAAATGAAAAGAATTATATGTGCCCCTTTATAACAACATTCTCTAGTCGGGTGCATTTTATAAAAGAAATAGTAGCCAATAATTGGCCTATTTTAGAGTTAGACCCAAAACTTAAACAGGTGACAGCACAGGGTCCAAAAGTAATTTTTAAAAGAGCAAGAAATATTAAAGATATAGTGGTGCATAATGTTATGCCCAAACAAGTATCTCCTAATCAGGCTATATTGGCCCCCCTCCCAGGTGAAACTTTTAGATGTGGCAAGTGTGCCTACTGTAGATATGTACAACCATGTAAATGTTTTACACACCCTGTGACAGGCACAGATATTTTTATCCATGATTTTATTGCATGTTATAGTACTGGTATAGTCTATCTAGTATTATGTTCATGTGGAGCTTATTATGTGGGGGAGAACTGTTAGACAGTTTAGAATTAGAATAGGGGAACATGTAAGGGCTATACCTAAAAATGATAATAGCTATGCTATAGTTAAACATCTTAAAGAGAATAGATTTGGTCAACATTCTTTTTCATCTATAGGCATAGAACAGGTTAAAGTTGGAGCTGGGGGGAGACATTCAAAAATTAATTGGCCAACATGAAAGTTTCTGGATTTTCAAATTAGGAGCAAGAAAAGGTAAAAGACTTAATGGTAATATTGATTTGTCAGCCTTTTTAAACAAATTTAGGGGCTGATTTGTACTTATAATGTATAAAAGTTGCACCAAGGGCGATTGGCACTTGTAAATTTAGTGCATTCATCTATTATTAGTACATTTTGCACCAAATTAGGCCATAATGGAATGATGTGCAATATAAGGGGGGTTTTGCAATAGAGTACCACTTAACAGCCAGCAAATGAAATCAAACTTGTATTTGTTAAAATGGTGTTCTCATTCATTTTAGATATAAATGAATAAATGTTTATATGATGATTGGTGGGTTCCATTACTTATGTAGAATTGAGTGCTTTTGTGTGATGGTTTTATGCAGTAATTATATTAATAGTTTTGTAATTTGCAATAGGCTTATAATAGGCTTATTTAAGTTAAACAAACAGAAACACATGCACTTTTATAAATTTCAGTTAATTGGACAAGTGATTCATTTAAATTGTAACATGTATATATAGAGTAAATGAGAACAATGCTTTAACTCTGATGAAGCCCAGTAGGTAACTGGGCGAAACACAAGTGTTTGTCCGTGGGCCAATCTGGCTACATGTTTTTATATTCACATTGCAGAGGTGCACAGTAAATGTTTTTTGCATGTTATCTCGTTGTGCTTACTTCTGTCCTGCATTGATGGGTGCTCTATTTTCGATATTTCAAGTACATACAGACATCTATACAATTCACTTGGCTCTTAAGTGCTATTTAAAGAAAGTACCTATATACTTGTTAGATATAGTGAAACTTAGGAATGTAAAGAGTGGTTTGCGTTCAGCAAATTTGATTGAATATGTAGTGCCAGTCATGAAAACAGTACAGGGAGATTCAAACTTTGTTCATACTGTTCCTAAACTACAGAACAACTTACCACATCACTTACATTTACAGAAAATGGTTCCACATTGGAACAAGATAAAAACTTGGTTGATGAGCAACGTTGCCCTATCTAAGGCTTGTTGTGATCATACTGTGTAAATCTATTTTAAGTATGTTTTTGATTAAAAATTTGTGTATGCTGTATATTACATGTGTAACATGTTTGTTCTTTTATTCCCATTGTAAATGAGTCTAGGCTCAACTGGGTTATCCTTTTCTGAATATCACAACATAATATTTACTACTACTACTAATAAAGAGCTCTCACTACTCTGTAGCACTAACAATGTGTAAGCCACAAACTTAGATGGGATTTAGATGATTGTATGAATAAGTGAGTTTATACTCCGACTAAACAGTGGAGAACAGTGAATAAATACAGATGCAATCCAGCTTCAGACAACTACTAATCTAGTGATTCACAATCAGACTGGGAGTATCGTGGGCCCAGGAACAGAGACCATTTCAGAGGAGAATATATGGCTCAAGAACCAGACACAGAAAGAGAGGCACAAGGAATATAACATGTCATCTACTGGCACCAGCATGTCAGCAAGCAAGAAAAAATAATCAAAAAAAGAAAGAAAAATAAGAGGTTATAATGACCACAACTGGTCACTGAAATTCAGCCAGATAAGATTCTCCACTGAAATCAGTGCTAGAGTAAAAATACTATCAAGTTAAAGAACTAAAAGAATTAAGGAGAGACCTAGTGATACAACTGACTACCATTTTTAACAAATCATGGGAGGATGGTGTGGCACCTGAGGACTGGAGGAGGGCAAATGTGATTCCTCTTCACAAATGTGGGAGCAAGGCAGAGGCAGGAAACTACAGACCTGTTAACTTGACCTCAGTGGTAGGGAAAATTATGGAATCACTTCTGAAAGAAAGAATTGTTGAGTACCTAGAGGCCAGCGGGACACAGGATCCAAGGCAGCATGGATTCATAGCAGGAAGGTCATGTCAGACAAATCTAATAGATTTCTTTGACTAGGTAACCAAAGTAGTAGACCAGGAAGGGGCTGTGCATATGGCCTACTTAGAATTTGGCAAGTCATTTGACACAGTCCCACACAAAAGATTAATAAACATGTTAGCCAGCCTTGTAGTGGGTCCCAGGGTGGTAGCCTGGGTAACAAGCTGGTTGGACAACAGGACCCAGAGGGTAATAGTAAATGGAGTACACTCTGAAGAAAGTGGGGTTACTAGTGAGGTACCATAGGGTTCAGTACGGGGACCGGTCCTCTTTAATGTCTTTAGAAGAGACATTGCAGAGGGGCTGGAAGGAAAAGTATGCCTCTTTGCAGATGACAAAACATCTGCAACAGGGTTGATACACAAGGGGAGGTGCAAAGGATGAAAAGGGAATTGGCAAGATTGGAGGAATGGTCAAAAATATGGCAGCTTAGATTCAATGCAAAAAAAGTGCAAAGTAATGAACCTGGGAAACAAAAACCCAAGGGAAGTGTATTCAATGGGGGGGGTACTAACAACAACAACACAAATGGAAAGGGACTTAGGGTAGTCATATCAGATGACCTTAATGTAGGTAAACAATGTGAGAAGGCAGTAAGGAGGGCTGGGTGGATACTAGGATGTGTAGGGAGAGGCATCACCAGTAGAAAACAAGAAGTTTCTATCCCTCTGTACAGACAGTTGGTGAGACCCCATCTGGAGTACTGTGTGCAGTTCTGGAGACCCCATCTCTGTAAGGACATAGACAGGATGGAGGCAGTCCAGAGAAAGGCAATTAAAATGCTGCAGGGTATGTAACAGAAGCCATACGAAGAGAAACTAAAAGTGCTTAATATGTATACCCTTGAGGAAAGGAGACAGAGAGAGAGAGTGGGGACATGATAGAAACTTTCAAGTAGCTCAAGGGAATCAACAAAGTCCAAGATGGAGCATCTTTCAGAAAAAGAGATGTACAAGAATAAGGGGGCACAATTTGAAGATAGGTTCAGGGGCAATGTGAGAAAGTATATTTTAATGGATAGGGTGATGGCTGCATGGAACCACCTTTCTGAGGAGGTTGTGAGGTCAAAAACAGTGGGGGAATTCAAGAATGCATTGGACAGATATAAGGCAATTATAGTGCATGGTAGGAGGATGTTGGCTGTTGGGTAACTATAATCTGCAGCTTATCCAATAGGTAGGAAAATGGGCAGACTAGGTGGGCCAAGCAGTCCTTTTCCGCCATCAAATTCTATGTTTCTATGTAGGTTAAAAAACACCAATAAGCACTTAGTTTCAACCACAAAAGTAAAACAGCAGACATACAGCGAGTACCAATGTATACAATATGTTCCAGACACAACAGCAATAACAATTCTGAATCACGTAAGCCCATATGTGATGTTCAATACTATTCCATCTCCAGTAGAAACCTGCAATAATCACACCTTCCAATTCTGTAACTCTTTTTTAAAACTCCCATGAAGAAAATCTTGTAGTGAGTACTATTCCGAGCCCCATGTTTGTGAATGGCTGGGGCATTACTGGGATCCCTGTTCAGAATGGCATGCATGTGTTCCCCAATTCCAGCTGTGCTAGTTTGCTGAACTACAGTATAAAGGTATCACAGAAACATATGGTGTAATAAACCACCCTTTCTTTTGCACCTGCAGTGAAGGTGGTTATGCAGTGCAAACTGTCCAGTAATGGGTAGTTCTCACCTTGCAGTGAGAATTCCAAGATAATATTGATTATTTTGAGAATAACATTGAGTTTTGTTTATGCATCAGTACTAAATGAATTTATTAACTGGTTAAGGAATCCAGTGTTATAAATTGTACACTTTCCACATAAAATTAAAGGAAAACTACACCCTCATATTTCTAAATGTTATGTTTCCATGTCAATAGACAACTCTTTTCATGTAACTGTATGCAAATGCTTTAGTCAGTTTTCACAGTTCATACAAGGCCCTGTTGCTGTTCTGGAAGGCTCCTTTCCATGGTTGTTGAAATCTCATTGTCCCTGAGAGCTGCATTAGCAAATGAGAACAGGATGCATATTCACCCTTTAAACTTCCCAGTATGTCTGTCTGCTTAATTAGTTTTAAAAGAAACAAGCTGCATAAAGGTGTGAAATACCACATTTACCTTCAGTGAGCTTTGCAAACTCTTTGAGTTATAATGCATTTTTTTTCCCCTTTAAACTTCATTCAGTTTATGAGTTTCCAGAGAGTTTTTGCAGGGTATTTGTTCTTTCAGCATAGAGATACATGATATAAATGATTGCTCTGACATCATGTTCTCATATGCTAATGTAGTTCCCATGGACAATGAGATTTCAACAACCATGAAATGGAGACTCCCATGGCAATCACAGGAGTTACCATGAGCAGTGAAAATAAACTAAGGCTAATACATATAGCCCTAACAGCTACAGGAGAGGAGTTGTCTGTTGACATGGAAACAATTAAAATGTAAATGATATGAGGGTGTAGTTTTCCTTTAAAATCAACAGCCCATACAGTACACACTTCTCCACTATTCTGGTCATCATCCTTAAATTTTTAAAGGATGATCTACTACCTTGTGGACAATTTTCAAGAGTGAGAAGATTTTGTGAAACTAATAAAATATTGAGATAATGAGGATAGCCCCAATACTGTGTAAAACACACAGAAATGGGGCAAGAACAGAATGGGGGGAGGGGGTTAGGTGATCTGGGTAGACTAGATGGATCATACGGTCCTCTTCTGTTGGCATGTTCTTAAGAAACACAGAATAATAACCAAGTACAATCAACATGTAAAAGAGAATTATTTTATTTTTATGATGCCATATTCTTCAGTAGATAAGATAAAAAAAGACAGTATTGAAAACCAGGCACAGTTAGACAAGCCGATCTTCACTTTCACAAAACTCCTTCACTGAGAGATCAGTTGGTAAATTCAGCACATAAAAATACCAGGCGCTAGATGAAGAGACAGAATGCTAGAACAGGATTTGCATTTGTTAACATGATTGTATGTGATTCCAGTGGAACAGCAATATGGAATAATGGAATTCAAATGGTACTTTGCATTGCTGCAAGCCTGTGGACACTTTCCTTGCTGCCAGAATTATCCTCCTGACCCACTGACTCCTCCTGTTACCTTTGGGCCCACTTCTGCACATGGTACTTCTTAAATTTCAGTGTTCCACTGGCCACAACCCTTGTATTAGGTGCAGATTTGGGAAAGATAGGTCCTAATCCAAGTTCCAGTATTGAATGAGGGGGAGCTGAGACCTACTCGCAGGAACTACTGCATTTAGTTTAGGGCAGATTTTAATCATTTCTAAAGGGCTCTATTGATCAGTATTTCAGACATTTTCAATTTAAACAAAAATGCTGGGTTTTAATGGTAATTAACATATGTATGTAAGATACTGTCATATTGTACTTGTGTTCTTGTTAAAAAAACAGTGAACATACTACAGTATTCCTTGATCCTGCATATTGTGAAATGTTCCTTTTTTCTTTATTTTGCATATTTTTCTATGTCCCTGTCCCAAGTGAAATCCTGGGCAGTTTGCTGTAGTGGCATGTGCACTGCTGACATAGTGTCGAAGCCATGAAACATTTGAATGAAGGAGTTTGAATTTTCTCAAGCATTATAAGATAAATTTATTTTCAAAAAGAAGACACATTCCTGAGCATGAAAAAGTGAATGCCATGCTGAAAGGAGTGTTCTTACATATCGGAATCCTTATATGAAATATAAAGCCATGCTATATTTCAAATAAGGATTACAATATGTTACAGCACTCATTTCAGCAAGGCAATCACTTTCTCATGCTCAAGAAAGAGTCTTGTATTTGAAAATAACTTTATTTTACACTGCTTTAGAAGATTCAGACTACTTCATTCACAAGTTTACTGGTACTTCCATGCCATGTTTGCAGTGCCAGCGTGGCCAGGGTGAACTGCCCTAGAGTTCACTCAGTACAGGGAGATAGGACAATATGCAACATTAAGATAATTGATATTTAACAATATACAGGATTAAGGAATACTGTAGAATGTCCAATGTATTTTTTTTTTATTTGGGGGGGTAAGAGCATGAACGCATTATGACTGGATCTTACATACTGTACTTGTGTATGCTTGTTACTGTTAAAAACATGGGACTCAATCCTAGAAGCACCCCTACACATGTCACAAGTTGCAACATGCAAGGGGTGCAGTTGTGCCAAGCTCCCTGTCCCTGATGTTGTAAGGGGCAGGGTCTTTGTGGCTAAGTCCAGCAACTTATGTCAACTGCACAGCTATGCTAAATGGAAGGTGTATCTTAATAGTTGGCCACATACCTGCAGCATGCACACAAGTATGGCGCAAGTGCTGTCCAGTCCCCAAGCATGAAAAGCCCCTCAGGGCTATGTGACCCCCTGCCCCTGATTCCCTAATAATGATTAAAAAGAGCCCCTTGGGGCTATCAGATGCCCCTCCCTTCCCCGAGACCCCCAATACTGTGTTAAAAAAAGCCTCTCAGGGCTATCAGACCCTTCCAAGTTGCAATCCCCATAATGTGTTAGTAATAGCCCTGCAGGGCTGATTGCACTCCCAAGCCCTGTCCCCCATTCCCTGAGCCCAAGTCCTGTTGTATTACTGCATGAAAAGTCCTGTTATTCCTGGTAGTCTAGTGGTCTCCCACCTGGCAGTGTCAAGACCTCCATGAACACCCCCTATCCAGTCGGTGACTGGCACAGCCCACCTCTCACCACCATGGCCAGTCACTGACTGAGCTCTGTCTGAGTGTGTACTGTACAGTATATATGTGCTCAATGAATGAACTGTCATTCATTCATTGAGTGTGTTTATACAGTATGCACTCAGATGGAGTTCAGTCAGTGGCTAGCCATGGTGATGAGAGGTAGGCTGAGCCAGTTGCTGGCTGGCTGAGTGGGTGGGGGGTCTGGTAGTGCTGGAGGGGTGGGGACCACTAGACTACCAAGGAATATGGGTTGGGGTTTGTCTATTATTTTCTATTTTTACAGGATGTTCCATATGCTGGCTGCTGGCATTGGGACTTGCAGGGGGAGCCTGTGTAGCCCTGCAGGACTTTCAATACTGCATTTTGGGATTGGGTCTTGGGGGGGCTGTGAGTAGCCCTGTGGGGCTATTTTTCAAGTACTGGGGGTCGGGGGTATGCAGCAGCCCTGTGGGGCTATTTTTCAAGTACTAGGGAATCGGGGGCATGTTGCAGTCCTGCAGGGCATTTTGGTATTGGGGGCATTACTATGTTGTTTCAGAATTGGGGCATGGGGGGGCTAAATTAGCACTGGGGGTTGTGTTTTGGAGTCATAGCAGTGTAGGGGAAGGGTAGCATACCATTGGGGAATGGGCAAGCTGCACATGCAGGCAACCTCTGGGGGCATAAGTACAGTTACACCAGGTATGTGCTGGTGTTACTTCCATTGACAGGTTTTCCCCCCAGAGATTTTTGGAGAATAGCACCCTGGGAGACTTTGCTGCTGCCCTTCAAGAATAGGGCACAACTGCTGTTATATACCCCCCAGTGCCATGTCACAGGGGGTTTATGGCGTAACTGGTGGCGTAAGTCCACTTTGGTGCAAGCAGCCTGTGGCATGTCGCAGGCTGCTTTGCAGAATACCATATGTCGCAATTGTGGACATAACTTGCTACTTGCACTATTTTCTTTGGTGCAAGTCAAGTTACACCAGATGTAACCTTTTGAGAATCTGGCCCATGGTTTTGTTTAAATTAAAATCATCTGAAACATTGGTCAATGGGGATGGCTAAAAATGACATAAAATCTGCACTAAATCAGATACAGAAATTCCTGTGATTTGCATATGGGCAGCCAGATTGAAGGGGCATTCACATTGTTAGATTTTCAGCAATGTGGCACCACACCCACCAGCAGGGCAGCTAGAGAAATGGCTTTAAATTTTCCACATTCTGACCAGTATGTGAAGCTGTGCAACCCAGGACTGTGGATGCATGTACTATAGACTGTTGCCAGATCAGTTTTGAATTTTGGGCACAGTGATTTTAAATGAGTTACATTTTGTCTTGGAGCATACAGCGCTCACTCTCATTTGTTGAAACAAGTGTTTTTTTTTTTACACTGAAAATGTCTGAACCACTGATCAAAAAAGCCTGCACATACAGTATATGTACTATATCGCTCACTGTCCTATTCCAAGATTCTGCCTATTGTAAATTGCCAATTTTTGTCTTAATTTTACATATTTTCCTATGTTCCTGTCTGAGTGAATTCCTGGTCAGTTCATCCTAGCCGTATGTGCACTACAAACATGATGTGGAAGCAACAGTAAACTTGTGAATGAAGGAGCTGGAATTTTCTCAAGGCAGTGTAAGATAAAATTATTTTGAAATACAAGACACTTTCCTGGGTGTGGAAAAGTGAATGCGCTGCCAAAATGAGTGCTCTAACTTATTGGATTCCTTATATGAAACATAAAGCATGATATAGTTCAAATAACGATTACAGTATGTTACAGCACTTGTTTTAGCAAGGCATTCACGTTTTCATGCTTAGGAAAGTGTCTTGTATTTGAAAATATGTATACTTACAGTGCTTTTCTTACAGTGCTTGAGAAAATGCAAACCCCTCATCCACCAATTTACTGGCACTTCCACACCATGTTAGAAGTGCTCGCATGACTAGGGTGGACTGCCTAGGAGTTCACTTGGGACAGAATATAATCATTTTGGGACAATATGTGACATAGAATACTACAGTGCTGATAGACGTTCATGTTTCTGAGGAGGAAGAAGGAGCACTTCTTAAATTGCCACATACAGTACTGCAGCTCTAAAAAGAACAGGAACTAAAACTTTTGGCATCCTTTCTCCCCTCCCCCCCAAAAAAGAAAACGATTAATCCACTCAGACTGCTGGTGCACTTGTACAAACAGTGGAAAAAGAAACTCTGACACTTCATGGCTTAAGTCTTGCTAAAATGAGTTACTGTCACCACCACATGAATTACAGAGGAACTGCATTATGAGGCTAACTGTACTGCACTGAATAATCACAATACCCTGCCATACCGAATGGTACATTGAGCAGTACAGCGTAGCACCGACCAGTATAACTCCATAGCAATCAACTTTTCTGCAACTACCACTGTAGTTCTGACGTCCATCCCCTCAGATCCCAGCGTGGGTTGGTCTTAAAGTGACTGTCACACATGTCTCATGCCTTAGTATGCTTCTTGGCCATCGCTCCTGAAGGCACTTCACACTGTCCTATTATAGCCACCACTCTTTGGGTTTGGGATTTTTGTATGGCATTCACTATGGTACCTAAATCCACCAGGCTTCCCCCAAAGGCATTGGCTTATCTCTGAGACAATCCAGGTATTCGCATCAGTGGTAAATCAATCCACCAAACTACATGGGAACAGAATAACCTCAATTTGATAGCAGATATCTCTCCCCGTATTGATGAAGTTCTTTCCTTTCAGCAATACAGGATAAGATTTCCTTGCCAAAATTGGACTTCTGCCATTACTTACAGCTTTGGGATGCTTTCTGAGACTATACAGAGACTCTGAATTCCCAGTCCTCTTGGAATTGGTTGGTGCATCTCTTTGGGGCAGTCCGTGCCAGAGGCTGGGTGGGCAAAATGTATCATACCCTATGTGATGCCATGCTCTCTGCAATGGTGCACTGTAAACTCTAATGGGAGAAAGAGCTTAATTTCATCTATTAAGGCAGAAGATTGGCTGGCTTGGATAAAATTGGTATATAAGTCTTGTCATGATGTTAAAAGCAGGCTATTACATTTTAAAATCTTACATCAGTGGTTTAGAACTCCCCAAGCTCTCTATCCTATAACTGTTTCTGCAGATTCCACATGTTGGCACTGCTTGCAACCAATGGTGGGCCTCCTCTCTTTATTATGGAGTTGCCTGCATCTTACTAATTGGTGGGAGAGCCATCTTTTCTGACAGCACCAAAATTCTAAAAACTCCCATTCTATCTCATCCAAAATTGGCTGTTCTGGGGCTGCTATCCAGGTTGCCTCTTCTTTCTCCTCATCAATGCTGGCTTGTTGCCACCATCCTTGAGGCTAAACAACTGCTACTCCTGGTGTAGAAACTCTCTTCTCCCCATCATTACTAATTGGGCATTCCACTCTTTTCCGGTTGGCTCTTTTTGAAAGAATTACTCTATTTACTTCAGGATGGCATGATTCTTACCATGATAAGTAGAGAATTTAAAATGGTTGGTTAATTCAAAGGAATTATGTAATCACAGAGTTTCAGATGTGGACTATAAATTTAGAGCATTCCTCTCAAGCGGGGCTTTCACTTGATATCATCCATGAAGATAAACAGAGCCTGTTTTCAGTTAAAGTATGTGTAGGGGGACAGACAGCTTAGATTTCAGTGTCTCTTTCATTTTAGAAAGGAAAGTACCTTTTATGTTAGATTAAAGCAGTCTATAGTTGTTTTCTTTTCTAACTCCTGTTATTTAAAACCATTTTATTTTTCCTGTAAGAGTGTTTTTCCTCTCATTCATACTATTGATATCCTGGAGTTGCACCTTGACTCCTAAAGTAAATATTTTTATTTACCTAGCAGTCTTGACTGTCTTAATTATAGGGTAGTTGATTTATTTTCTCTGGTTAAGGAAAAACTCTGTTGGCATCTGTCTTCAGAAGAGCATACTACCCAAGTTAACTTGTGGTGATCTTCCTAGTCTTGTGCAGGGAGAAGTAAAGTCCTGGGCAACCAGGCTGGTGGCAGCTGAGAAACAAGGAAACAGATGACTCTTTAAAGGCAGTTACAATCAAAATAGAGAAGGAGTCATGATAAGTGGGATCTTTTTCTCTACTCCCGTTTATGTTCAGTTCCACTCCCCCAATTCCACAACCCCCTTATTCATTAGTTTACTTTGTAACGGCATGCTTTACCTATTTCTTATGCTTACCAATCCACAGACTTGTGCCTTCCTTTTGTAGTTAATGTTTTGCCACCCGCTTTGTATTTAGAGGATTTAGCAATGTGTTTATATTAGTGATGCACAGATATCACTTTGATCCTGGATTACGGGTCTGGATATTTTTTGATTTTGAACCGACCAGTTTTGGTTCAACATTGGTTCGGATACCAATAAAGAAAATGAATTCATTGCACATGTATGTCATACTTATTTAAAAAATGTGCAGTTAGCATGTTTACTATATGATATTGCACAGCGTTACACCATTGCACTTTATTATTACAAGCTTTAAAAAAGCATAAATGCACAATTGACTTGGATATTGGGGGGGATTCAAATACCTAATTCCAAATGGCTACAGTATGGATTACTAAATATCACAATTTCAGTACAGTTTAGAACTTTTGTAACAAGTTTTGTTTCAAGAATAGTAACACATTTGCATTCTCTGTCGATAAATGAGAGCGAAGTTCTGTAATATTGTCCCCCACAACACTAAATGTTCGTTCACTGGGAACGTTACTAGGTGGAGCTGACAGGTAGCATTTTGCAAGTCTGGAAAGCATTGGGAAGTGGAGATGGTGAATTTCCCAGTAATGTATGGCATCAGGTGTTGTTTTATTTGAGAGTAAATGCTCTGAAAGGTATATTTCTATCGCAGTATTTCTTGAAGCTACCTCTGCATTTTCAACAGCTGTTGGGGGGAGAAGGTGTGTCTCAGTAACACATTTAGAATTGGGTATTACAAAATGTAGAGAAAGCTTACAACAACAAAGAGCTAACTAAAGCACTTACTTTCCTGTGGCACAGCTTTACACTGTGAAACGGTGTCCCATGGGTCCTCAGCCTCACACTCAGGCTCCAGTGTGGTTTCTGGCAGTACATCCTTCATTGTTCTGGGCTTGAAAATATCGAGTTCATCAACTAGTTCTTTGACAACAGCATGGGCAAATGATTTGCCTCTGTGAGTTCTAAAAAAAAATGTAATTTGTGATGGGGGTCAAGAAATGAAGCAGCTACCAGTTCCTTTGATGCTTCATAATACTTAAATACAGTGTCCATAGCCACCAACAGATCTTTGAGCATAGACAGTAAACCAGGTATCTTAATGTTCTCAATTGCATTATACAGAACAGTGGTAGTGGTGATTATGTCTGACACACAAGCTGACTGCAGGCTTAGCCTTCCAGTCTCATGCCCGAAGGACTTTAATATGCAGCATATATGTTCAGCTAGTGCCCATTGTGTAGAGCTCAGGGTTTGGTTTATCAGTTTCAGAGGCATATATGGTGAGGACTCGCTGCTGCTCTAGCAGTCTTTCTAACATGTAATAACTGCTATTCCACCTGGTAGGAATATCCTGAATTAGTCTGTGTACAGGCACTTGAAGGCTTTTCTGTAAAGCTGTTAGCTTTTCTGTTGCACTACTGGAGTACTCTTCTAACAGACAGCGAGTCTTCGCAGGACTTTGTTCTCATAATGGCATCATGGACGATCAGCTGCAGAGTATGTGCTAAGCACCCCTCACTTGGAACACCACTTAACTTCATTGCCTTTGTTATGTTAGGGCCATTATCCCTAATGACTAAGTGCCTTTGACTGGCTTGCAAACCCCAATTACCAAGAACTTGCACAAACTTTCTGCTTAAATTTTCACCTGTGTGCCTTTCTGTTAAATGCTTAAGCTTCAACATAGCACATCTGCGCTTATAATTTGCATCTATCCAATGCAGAGTGATTAAGAGGTATGATTCAATCAAATGCTCTGCAGTCCACATATCAGTGGTGAAACTAATTGCTTGAACAGATTGTAGTTCACTGATTAGCTTCAGCAGAAGCTTTTCATACATGGCAGGGTTAACAGTCTCAGAGAAATACCTCCCCGAAGGTGTCACATACTTTACTTCTAGTACTGAAAGTAGCCTTTTAAATTCCAAGTTATCAACAATGGCATAGGGCTGCTCATCCAAAGTCATAATTTTGGCTATGCTTTCTGTGATATTTTTAGCTCTTGCATGCTCAGTTGGAAAAGGAAGGGCTCTGGCTAAGCAAGATTCAAGCGTTGGCTGCTCTTTCTTAATTCATTTTACTGGTGGCTCACAGAACTCATCTTTTTAAAGATGTGCAAGCTTTGCTTTCTCCATTAACAGCTCTGCTTTATGCTTATTTTTCAAATGATTTAAAAAACTTGATGTCCTGTAACTTTTAACAGATGATCCATGACTTATTAAAGTAGGTGCAGTACACAGAATACATTTTGTTTTTGAATCCATGTCAGCAGCAAGATAGAAATACTGCCAGGCTAGGCTTTTTTGAGTCATTTTAACAGCGGAAAGCAATACAGAGCAGCGAACTCCACCCTCGCCCCTTCAGATCACTTACCTGAACTGGCTCTTTAAATAGGCAGTACCCAATCGGGGCAGATACCATGAAAAAGTGGAAAATTCAATCAGATTAGATATCCGTGCATCTCTAGTTAATATTGTTTTAACTGTTTATGTGTCTGTTTATCTCTTTTTATTCTGTATGACTGCATGTATATTGCTCCTCATGGTTGTTAGTTTTTGATTTTTTATGTATTCGTTTTTCCCCAGTGCCTTTTCTTCTATGTATAGTTTGCATTGTTACATACTCTAGTTGTCTGTTTGCTATTCATTAAGTTATTATATTTATTCACTTGTTTAAAATGTTATGAAAAGTTTCATGTTAAAAAAAACACAAAAATCACATGTACCATTTATAAACTATTTGCCACACATTAATAAATATTAGGGAGGCATATTCACCCAAGTTGAAGCCCTATACTTCTACACTAGATAAATTCAACAGACATTTATCCAAACTCACACTGAAGAGACTTTTATGGGTTCCACTTCAAACAGTAATAAAATGAAAAGGGGGAAAAAAAGGGGCATAATAATAAGGGGAAAGTGAAGGGAAGAAGAAGGGCAGAAGAGGGAGGGAAGGATGAGCTGGAATTAAAATAAGTTAAAATAATTGACGCTGTCAAAAGTACAACATTTCTCAAAATTAAAAAAAAAACATATTTCTTTAATGAATGAGATTTGTATATAAAGGAGGCTCTGTGCTTTAATCCATAGGAGGAACCAGTTGGCAACAAGCCACAATGATATCCTGTCAGATCAGCACCAGAATACATAAGTGTAGACCGATATTGTCAGCTGAGATCTATTAAAAAAATGGGAAACACAAAGAAATTATAAAATAGAACAGTCAAATACATGGCTACTATAGGTCTCAGATCAAAATGTTTGTAGTCTATACCCTCATTTAAACCAACCAGTTTTAAGTTATTTAGTGTTAAGGTCAATGGACTGTCTTTTTGAAGAAGTCTTTTGAAATGGCCCCCTCCCATCATCACCTGGGTTGGGTGGGACTCACTCTAAGGCCATCAACTATCTAGATGCTGGATGGAATTGTAAGCAACTGAAAGTGGAGGACAAGTTGTGTGCCACGTCACAGATGTGTATTGCAACACAGCTTAAAGGAAAAGGCTTAAGAGATGGGATCAATAGTGAATATTTGTTTTCCAATGACGGAATGAAACACCGTTGAGCATTTTTTCTGGGGGTGGTCTACGGTCTACTTTTAGCCTGTAAGTGACTTTATCTGCATAAATAAAATGTTTATATTTTGCACACTGGCTGACTTGTAATTGTCCTGGCTTTAATATTCTGCTTGGGAGGGCTGTGAGGTTTATTTTTCAGTTTCAATAGTGAATAGCCTGGCACCACCACTGTGCAGTTTCAAAAGACTACACTCTGGTCTAATTAGTTTAATTAACTATAAACTTCACTTAAGAATCAGATTTACCTTAAAAGTGCAGCGACCCCAAGCCACAGTACACCATTGCATGCCTTAATAGTCGGTATTTTCTCTAGATGAAATCGCCACAAGAATTAAAGTGACTGTGCCTAATACTGATGTACAATCTATACAAAACAAACTATGCACTAATAGTGAAAGTTTCAAGAGTGCTTTCAGTACTTGCCCAAATGCAAACTAAATTACAGTAGAGACACATAACACAAATATAGAATAAAAACACAATATTGCAGATTCTAAGCCTAAACCATAGTTCATTCTAGCAAACTATTTAGTTCATATGCATATTCAGTTTGGATCAATGCAGGAATTCATGCTGCTGTTGTGAAGGTTCAATTTCCAGCTATTGTTACTACCCAAAAGTTGTTACTCTCTAGGGGAAAAGATACATACTTCTAAAATAGATATTTAAAAAAAACCTTTAAAAGAGTTTTTTTCTAAAAACACAAAAACACACCTGAAGTGAAATTTAAACCTAATAAACAATAAAGGAAAAGAAACAAGTTGAAGAAAGGTAGTTATGTCAATTATTTAATTCCCATCCACTACGTAAACCTCCTAGGTAATTATGTCAATTATTTAATTCATATCGACTATATAAACCTCCTAAGACATAAAGGGGATTCTAGAAATTGAAGAAGTACAAAGATCACAGACAAGAGTCTCCAAAGTGAAAGCTGTATTCCTGCACCCTAGAAACACTGTCTGACTAAGAGGGATGCCAATTCAAAATGTTCATTCAGTCCTGAGTGCTTCATAGCACCTGATTTAAATGCCCAACAGGCCTCGTGTCTAAATAAAAGGTTGTCCAGATTTCCTACCTGTGGGCCCAAATGTACTTTCTCAGCCTCTGTAAAGGTGAACCTGTGAGTGCCATGACATTCTTCGGCATGCTGTGCATGGCAGTTATCAGTATAGTCTGTATCGATTCAGCTCTGGCATTCACCTACATGGGTCTTCAACTTGCAGCTCTTCTTGCCATATAAAACGAACCATAAACAAAAGTGACAAAATAAACAACCCTCTCAGTGTTGCAGTTAATTGGTTTCAAAATTCTGGAGCTGTGTCTGTCTCTAGTTTGATTAATGATTTGTGAAATTAATATTATGCTGGCAGAATTATGTCTCGTAAAATGTTTTTACTCCACATAAGGGCATTTGGCCTTGTTCCAGCAGCATAGTTATTCAGTTCAGTTTATTAGGAATAATTAGAATCTGCATGCCTTTTTAAATAATAACATTCAAGTTTCCCAAAGCTTTCTGACTCTACATTTGAGTGTGTGGCCCTGTTGGCATCTAAAGCTGCTGATCAGTTTTTCAGCCAGCAGCATAGATGGAATTCCTGAACCAGTTTAAATACCAGGTTTGTGTGTCCCAAAATGGAGGGAATTTTCATGCCTGCTTACATGCCAGATTTAAGTCTCCCAAAGCTTTCTGACTCCACATACGGGTGCATTGCCCTTCTGGTTGCTGATCAGCTTTCTTGCCATCAGCATAGAGGAAATCCCCATATTTGTTTGATTTCCAGGTACAAGAGTCTTACATTTTCTGCTTCCTCATATGGATGTTTTGCCTTATTCCAACAGGATACAGAGATTCTGTATACCTGGTAAAATACCAGATTTATGTCTCACAGGTCCTGATATTCAAAGCTTAGTGCTCTCACTAATAGGGCTAGAGAGTGCACTAATCCAGGTTTGTGCAAGCACTCCTGGCTGGCCTATATTCAGAAGCCCTGGGAGTGCCCCACAAACCCAACAGCACTGAAGAGCTAATATACCACTGCACCTATGAAAATGAAGGGTCTCCTTTTGTATAACAGCATATTCATATATTCAAATGTTTGTGGCAGCAGTAAACAGACCCTAAACCAGCACTGTCTACTGCCGCTGAACCCCACCTCTTAACTGAGTGCTAAGCCTGCACCCCAACCCCCCCAAAGGCATGGCAGTTGTACTGCCACCACCCACCCATATATGATCACCCATTCAAACTGAGAAAATTACCCCTGATGTCTAGTGGTACTCCCCCATTGCCCATTCACATACCCACAAGGAAGCAGTGGTGGATCAGTGTCCCCCCCATTTGACTCACCTGCTTGCTTATCACCTCAACACACTCCCCTCTTATGTGGTGGCCGGCAATCATCCAAGCTTGTTATGGTGACTAACACAGCCCCCCTCTCACCTCTGTGGCCAGACACAGTATGAGCTATCAGAGAGGGTGCGTACAGCACTTATACTGTATGATCACTCACTGAATTTGTGAAAATTCTGTGTAATCTGAATTTGTTAGTTTTGCATTACCCTAACTACAGCTATTACTTGGTTTTGCAGCCAGTAACATAGAGGAAATCCCTCCACCTGTTTAAATATCAGAGTTTAGTCTACCAAAATTTTATGACTCAAAATTCAGGTGTGACTCCCCTCTGGGGGCTTACCTGAGATGCCCCACAATTTTGCCTGTTTCTTCCATTTGTTTCTGGGGTCCCTGTTCTTTTCCCCATTTCCTGGTGCCCCTGGTCCCCTCAGTTTTCCAGGATGGCTCACATGTTGTTTTGCCCCTTCAGGTATAAATCCTTGACCATGTGCTGCTGACATGCTTGCTTCAGGCTGGCACTCACCAACCCGTGATCTTGCAAGTGAACTGAGAGGGAAACAGCAGACCCAGCACCACTCCTTACCTAACTGAGGGCTGGTGACCTGGAGAATGGGGCATAGGAGCTACAGTGGATGCAAAAATTAAAAGTTTAGTAAAGGGGCTAAGATGAGGGTTTATGCATATGTATGACCCTCATGAATATTAATTAGGTTGCTGCCTGCAGCCTGGGAGGACAGAATTCTAGCAGCAATGACAATGGGATGACAGGGGCTTTTCTTTAACAAGTGGTATTGTTGACCAGAGGACAGTTGGGGCCACAATCCAGTGGGGTATGGGGTGTTTAAACAAATAAAGTATTGTGTTGGGCTGCACCAGACCTCGGATCCTGAAGAGCAGTATTGCACT
Source organism: Neoceratodus forsteri (assembly GCA_016271365.2). Taxonomy (NCBI): domain Eukaryota; kingdom Metazoa; phylum Chordata; order Ceratodontiformes; family Ceratodontidae; genus Neoceratodus; species Neoceratodus forsteri. Next base: position 995,173,298 of record CM057458.1, on the reverse strand, counting down.
GCTTTGGACTGGCTGGGGGCTGACATTTTGATAACACTCTGAGCTTTTCCAGCAGCCAATCAGTGATCTAGGCACACACAAAACTTAACCAAAGGGACTCCTGGGAAAAGGAGGGGATTAATTCAGGTGCCTAGATCATGCCCCAATAAACAAGATGGAAATATTGATCTCTATGGATATGGATTATTGATAGGCTTCACCAACCAATCTGAACCACTGTTTCGGCTGAAACTGTGTAGACTCTCTGGGATTGTTTTCAGTTTGTTCCTGGGCTCTATATGAGTCAGGAGCATCCTGTGAGAGTGGACATTGGACTGCAGGGATGTTTCCCAGACCGTATCTGATGATTGCTGTTTGCAGGACTGGATTGAGAAGGCAAAAGAGAGACAGAGACTGAACTGTGATCCTGATTCCCCAGGTACAGAGAAGTTGCTTAATTACTGCTGGGAGAAACTAGGTGCTGCAGAATCCCTGCACTAGTAGGCTGAACTGGCTGAGAGGACGTTTGCTTGTATGGGACTGCAATTGTAATTTTGATGAAGGAAAAGTATCTCTGGATGTTGGGGTGCTAGCCAGGTGCTGTACATGTCCTGAGTGACTTGATTAAAGGTAGCTGAGAGTGGGTGTTCTATCTACAGCTGAAGACAAAGTTGTGGACATTGTTTAACTGGAAAATGCAGACTGATGTGCAGGGGCTTGTTGTCCTTTTACTCCCCTGTTGGATTGCACCTGCACTTCTTGGAACTAGGGCTAGCACGTACTTCAACTGGCACTGTACTTTATTGAAATAACTACTGTGGACTTTTCTTGTTTTGAACTCAGTGCAGGGACTGCAGGAGAACCCCCACCATTTGGGAGTCCTCACCCAGAGCCAGGGAGTGAACCTGCTAACCCCTTCCAAGTGGGACTCACTGTCTCAGGAGGTCACTGGTGCTTGCTAGGGTGTTACGGCACCTATGATCCATTGGGGGAGATGGGCTTTGGAGTCACTCCCATGTCTTGGTCTTCTGGGGCTGGTGCTGTCCTGCTGCAGAGCTCTGTAATGGGCCAGAAGTGGCTGAAGGTGACAAGCAGCCAGCACTACAATAAAGGTGACCAGCTACAAGATCCTTGAGCAAGTTCCATCCTGTCTGATGAACCAAGGCCAGCCTTGTGCTGCATTGAACAAGGAGCTCCTTATGCCAGGTTATTAGGGTCAATGAACTGTGAGTACCCAGGACCTAGTTCCTGGAGAGGGAAAAAGGGAAGTTGTTTTTTGTTCTTATACAAAGCTTATTGCAAATATTTCAGGACCCCAAAAGCTGGTCAACCCATGGCACTGAACATGCCTGCACCTAGTGAGTACCCCTAGAGACAATTTGGGGAATGCTGGTACCAGTGGGGGTGGGCTTGGCCTGTGGGCCTAAAAGGTTATTGTTGCTAAATATTTCACTAGCCTTTTTTTCCTTTCACAGCCATCTTTCATCCTGGTATCCCTTCCCTAGCCCTTTCCCCCAAATAAAGCTGCAAGTTTGTTGAAACTGCTGTGTTAGTGAGGTTCGCTGCATTTATCTATTGCTGAAATTTATGGTTTATGGTGGATCAAGGTTATTTGGGACACAGTGTACAGAGTGGTTGGCTGGGGAGGTGGGTAAGTACGGTAACCCACAGGGATGCACCAACCAGATACCTGGCCCACTTATGATCTACTCTGGTAGAAGGCACTGCACTGTTATCTATATCTTTGGGAACAAACCCCTAATTGTAACCGCAGCAGGACCTAGGCTCTTAACTTGTACCAGGGACAGCAGGCAATGGGGGGTAGGTCACAGACATACTGCGCCTGGGCTACACAGACATTTTGACCTGCCTACATATCATGGAGTGAATCTCTGTACCTGTTTAAATACCACATTAAAATCTCCTAAAATTTTCTGACACCACATATGGGCATTTTTCCCTGTGCCAAAAGCATAGAGGGATTTGGGGTACCTGTTTAAATACCAGGTTTAAATTTCTCAAAGTTTCCTACTTCACATGTAGGTGTATTACCCTGTTGAGCAAGCAGTATATACCTGCTAATCAGTTTTTCTGCCAGCAATAAAGTGGAAATCCCAGTGCTTATTTAAATTCCAGATTTAAGTCTCTTAAAATCTTGTCACTCCACATATGTGGGTACAACCCTGTTGAGCATATATAGCTCATCAGTTTAGCTGCCAGTAGCAACAAAGGAATCCTCATACTTGTTTAAGTCCCAGTTTTAAGTTTCCAAAACTGTTCTGGCTCCACATATGGGCATTTTGCAGGATGGGCATGCTATAGCCCCATGGAGGAGATTATTTTGAAGATCTACAGTTATGTGAGTAACTGTTCTACCTTCATTGAGGATATCTCCTCCATTGGGCCACACCTTTGAAATGATTTCTAAGCAGTATCCAGGTGTCTTGAGAACATGGTGAAGGTTGGTAAAAGCTGATATGGAAATACTGAAAGATCCTGTTAGACTAAACAAAAAGCATCTAAATGCCTACAAGAGAGGATGACTGAACAATGGGGGAAATGTAAAAGCAACCACTGGAGTCCTGCAGGGCAGTGTTGTAGAATCACAGCAGGGCACAGAAGTGGTCATGTACCATAGGATACATGCCACAGAATGTAGCAGAAGTACAACCTTGCATACCTGATAGTCATAAAAAAGATGAAAGGGGCCCATATACCAAGGAAAGGTAGAAGGCATAGATGAACAGCCCACCCAGATCCTTATGGATAAAGGAAAAAAAGGGGACTGGGCAGGAGCAGTATGGTCTGGGGTGCCTTTAAAGAGAACCAAGGACATGGCAGAAAAAACACTGTAGATAGCAGAGACTGGAGGAGAACAACAGACCTTATATCAAACCAATAGTCTGTCATAGGCACTACCAATGATAACAGACCGTGGAAGAGGCAAAACCTGAATCCTGCTCTACTTGAATAAAATGGAAAAAGGCATCTGGTAGTACCAGAAGCTGCAACGTAGCAAACAGCAGGTTAAGAAGGCATAATGCCCAAGTAAACTAAGGATATCTATTTAAAGTTTTGGTAACTGGGAAAAACACACTGAGTCGAAACTTTTAGAGGTGTAACCTGATGAATGATATCTGTCACAGTAGGCTGAAACAGAGATATCAACAGGTAAACACCGCTCAGGAAAAATAAAAAAGCACTCTCTCTCTCTAGTGTAAAAGCATAACATTGTTTGGTTGCCATTGTAGTAGAAACCATGATGATTCAAGCAGTAACCTGGCACACCTGTGCACCAGGCATTCAGAAGCATACTGGATACCCCCAAAAAATGGGTCTTGGTAGCCCATCAGTTCCGGGAAAAGCACACTGTGGCCAGAAAAATCCACAATTGGATGGAAATCAGTCACCTTATAAAGTGCTGATATTTTTAAAAGAAAAAAGATACCCAGGTAACTGTAAGCACCATTGCATGGCAAAGGAGTATCCATCTGAGTGTACCCTGGTCAAAAATAAACCAGAAAATCATCCAGGAAAGTGTTATGACTTCAGGAACCATGCATGCAGATGCATGGATCATAGGTCTGGATGCACCAAGGACCCCCTGGCTTGTGTCAGCAGTATTTACAAAGAAGAAGTGGAACTGGAGACTCCATTGCCAAATGAGAACCAAATCTGGTGAGGCCAAAAAAGGAACCACCAGTATGAGGATGACTTGCACCACCTGTAATTTGAACAGAGCCTTCTGAATCAAAGGTATCAGAGGGAATGCACACAGAAATCTCCCTGTCTAGCATCTGGATAGTGCATCACAAAGTGAAACTCCTGGGCTTGGAGTGAGTGAACAAAAATTAAGCAGTTTTGCACTGTGTGTAGCTGCAAATATATCCACCTCCAGACAATCCTCATCATTTGAAGAGGTCATGCACTATGGATATCAGCAGTTCCCACACATGCTCCTTGAAAGGGACTGACTTGGACAGTCCAAGAGGTAGGGATACAGGGGAAAAATATGGCCAATAGTTAAAGGCCATGAGATATTGTCAATTCCCAGTCTTCTTTGCTTCTCTAGAGGAGTACGACTGAGTGCCCCCTTGCCTGTTAATAAATTGCATGATGCCGACATTGTCAGTTTTGACCAACAGAGGACCCGTGGTGCTTTGCTCTTCAAAGACCTGGAAACCAAGAAGGACTGCCCTCATCTCTAAAACATTGGTTTGCAGAAATGGGTCCAGATTATGCAGTGCCCCAGGTGGGCAATGCAACCAGATTCTAAACTGCTGTGGTCAGAACTTTACCAGAGTCACAGAAAAGAAATGAAGTCCCTGCAGGAGGTGCAGACAGTCCTTCCACCACCTTAAAATATAGTAGAGAGGTGGTGTGACCAGAATATTACAGTTCAAGTCATTCTTCTGCTGCTTCCACTGTACACAGTGTTCCATGAGGAATGTGCATATGCAGTCAGGCCAATGGCACAGTTGAGATGGCAGCAGCCAAGAGGTCCAGGAGATGGAGCATTGCTTAAGCTGGTATGGAGTGACTCTCATGAACCATCCGAGCCTGGGCTACCAAATTGTCCACCCTGTCAACAGGCAGGAAGGCCCTGCCAAATGTTGTGTCAAATACAATATCAATGAATTAGAGAATTTGACAAGGAGCCAGGACCAATTTTGCAATGTTCACCATAATCCAACCATGCTTGAACAAATGCAATGAATGGGATGGTGTGTATTGAGTCACCTCCCAGACTGGGCTTTTAGCAACCAGTCATTCAAACAAAGGAAGATAAAAAGCCATTCTCTTCAAAGGGTAGCCACCATCACCCCAAAAACCAGGTAAATATTTGTGGGTGGATGAAAGACGGAAAGGTAGGACACAAAACTGGAAATTCTCACCCACTATGTATAGCAGAGGTATCATCCATCACTCTTCATGATCTTTACAGGGAGAGAGACATCCTTCATGTCTATAGCACAGAGCCAATCCCCTTCCTGAAGAATGGGGATGAGAGCCTGGAGTGACATAATGTGAACCTTCTTGGTGTTTCAGAAATTTTTTCAGGTCTCACTAGTCCAATATAGTTCTTGGGTCTTCTGTCCATTTTGTAATCAGGAAATACCTGAAATTAAACCCACTGTTCAGTTCAATGATAGGAACTGGTTTGATAGCCTTCTTTTCTAGAAGGGAGTACCTTTCCCCCTGCAAAAGGGACAAATGTTTCAAGGAAAAGAAGTGGGGAAGGGGGGTGCACTTGAGGGGTAGATAGAAATTTCAGAGCATACCTACTCTCCACTATGTCCAGGACCCATCATCTGTCATGAGCTCCTTCCTTTTGGATAAGTGTAGGGATATCCTGCCCCTTACCTGTGCCACTGGGAGTAATGATGTAGTGGGGGGGAAAGGGATTCAGGCTAAGCGAATCACCCCAGGAAGAATATGTGTAAACACTGGAGGCACGGACAGGTGATGCATGGTCATGAAGGCTACTAGTCTGGTCAGTATCTGGACACTAGATTAAAGGTAACTGAATAACTGGAAAGTACCCCCGTGCTCCTGGGGAGTTTCCAATGCCCCATCAAAAGAGGTATAGATAATGGGGTCATAGCCTCTAAAATCCAGTTCCTTTGGTACTGTATCAGGAAACCAGGTCCCCATGATAATGGCCACACCGAGCAAATCCTAAACAGATTAGTGGTCCGGGGCAGCATAAAGGTGAGTCATCAAAATCACAGTGAAGGTGGCCTGTGGATGCAGAGTTTGAGTCGCTTCAGGGGCTAGAAAACATGCTTGAGAATCTTTCCTTGTATAAAATGTATCCTTTTGCCAAGTTTGGTACACAGAAGGCAACACCATGGGAGGTGGAGGTTCAGCCTCCAAAAACTCTAAAATATAATATTGTTATCACCCTCTTATTTCTCCATGATATCCAGGAACTGTCTGATGTGTCTGAGTGGTCTCTGAAAGGAAAGAGAGAGAGAGAGATAGATATAGGACTTACTGAGGTCTAGAACCACCTTATGTAGTTCCCCATGGCTATAGAGGGCGTATTTGGAGGGTAGATCTGTAGTATAGAGATCAACCTTCTCCAGCTGAATCCTCCTGGACATTTTCTATAGCTAGAAGGTCTTTTGAAAAGCAACTTTCACTGACACTTCGAGAGTTGACAGAGGATGAAGATGGTAATGAAGGCTGTGGCTCCAGTGGAGGATAATGAATTGTGCTGCCCAGGCCCAATGATGACACAAGACTGAACCAACAAGGCCTATATGATGAAAATGCAATTACTGGCAGTGATGTAAGTCATGGCAGCAATCAGCAATGTGCTGTGTGTGAGAACAATGCTAGCACAGTCCCAGAGTTGACAACACCCACTGAGGGGTTCATGACTGATGCCAAGGGGCTGAAACCTTTTGATGATGGCAGTATATCATCCATTGTAGGTATTGTAACACTAGATCCAAGCCCTGACTTGTTATCTGTGAATGATCGAGGAGAGCTAAAGTTAATGCTGCTAAAGAGGACAATGACAAAGATTTACCAGTCAATTGGTAACAGTTCAGAGGTCCCACCAATTGATTGGCAATAGCAAAGCCAGCCACTGTGCCACATTTGTACCAGTGGAGGAGGTTCAAAAAGCCAGCCTGGAACCTACATCCTGTGCCAGGGATGCCATCACTGTTACAGGAGTTTTGTCCAAAATTCTAGCATCGTTCCTATGGCCAGTGAAAATACCAGTAGTGTTAGTAGGTCTGGACATTAAGTAACCCAAAACAGAATATTTGTGAACTATAAACTGGAAGGTCCAGACAGTAGATAGTATAAAGCACTACATTGACCAAGTTTATAATAAGTTTATAAACAAATCATAGAAGTGATGGCATTATTTCTCTGTAGATCCAATGGGTGTTCATCAGCAGGAGAAAGAACTGAGGAGCAATGGGGCTGCCCACAATTATATAGGTGCCAACATTACATGTCATCATGGGTGATCCCTGGCTAGCAAAAGTTTCTGATTGGTCCTTATGCCAATGGCTTACAGTTTCAAAGGTTTGGTCCCATGGAGCAGAGAACCTTCATGAAGATCAGGGGATGTCAGACGTCATGGCTTGGGCATTCAGGCTCAGAAGCTGTAGCAGTCCATTGCCCCACTGATAGTGTTCCAAATTCCCAGTTATACATAGAAAAGCAGCTGCATAGGGTGGAGTTATTTCTAATGCCTTATGCTCGATCTACAAGTGTGGTGGGGATACACTTGGAACAAGTGTTTCACTGCCTCCCTATTGTGCACCCTGGGATTGTGTGGGAATAGATGTGATCCTCAGCCCCCCTACCCAACCCCCAGCAAGCCTGGAGCCTAGTGTGGGAGCTGTGGGCAGTCCCAGGGGCATCACGGCAATGATTGCTGATTGCTGGGCATCTTTGTTAACTTTTCAATGGATTCTTGCTCTGCATGGTGCAGAGCCCACAGGATATGGCAGATCATGTTGGTCCCCAAGGGGTAGGCATACCAGCTGAATACAGTGCCATGCTGCCCACTGTCATCAAGAACAGAGTAGGACTCCAAGTGATTTGGGTATTTTGTGCCACCATCCCCATGTCAGGGAAGGTTGCTGGTGGTGTAGTGGTTTGAGAATGAGGGGTATTCATCTGCATACAAAGGAACTACAGGGCTTAAATATAATAGTTTCTAAAAAAAAAAAAAGGGCATATGGGAATCTGTGACGCAGTATACAAAAGATACACCAGTGATAGAGTATCCATGGGGGGGGGGGACATTACTACGAAGTTGGACCACCACAGCAAGTCCTTCCCCTGGGACCGGGTTAGAGAGAAAGCAATGCTAACTTAGTGAGCATCACAGGCAGGATCACTACTATCAGGCTGGTCTTGTTGTATACAGCAGCCTCTTCTCAATTCAGGAGTACAATGGATGGCAGGAAAAGGACACCTGGTGAGCCAAGAGCAGTTGCAGTACTGGAGGAGCTGCTGTAGGTGTTGTATGAGAAGAAGAGCTGGGCATGGCTACAAGCTTGCTTGACAGAGACATCTGAAGAGAAGCTGAGAGTCCCCCCATTCAAAGTAGCAAAGGGTCCAGAAGACCTATGAATAAAGGCAAGTATGGGAATTAGTCATTTGCCTATAGGAGGACATAGCTAGAAGGCATACAAGATCATGTGGGATGATACACTATTGGGGAGCTCTACAGCTGAGACCAGCTCTGTGACCAGGGATAGGACAGCCATGGGCTTGATGGAGACAGGAGCTGATGTGGTGAGCATAAAGGACCCTTCCCTGGCCTCAAGTTCTATGAGGCTTTGCTTTTAGGATGAGCTGGCACACTGGGATATGACAGCTAGGTCCATCCCTCTTGCAGGCCTGCCATCACTTGATTAGTTGGACAGGTTTATCACTGCCTCTATTGTGACTTGTCAGGTAGCTCCCGCAGTAGGCACTGGACTTCTCATTGAGTTGAACAGGATCTTGGGTTCCTCAGATTCAAAGGCATCTCAATGTGGCCCTTTGGAGGTGGCACAGTGAACTGGATACTGGCAAGCCTTCCAATGCTGACAGGGGCATTGCAGATTAAGCCAATGCTCTGAGCACTGGCTAGGCTGTGCAGTGGTGACTTTCTTGGCTGATGGCCCCACAGGGTTCCTGGGATTCCAGATCGGACCCCCTGAAAGGGACACCAGGCAAGGATCCCTAAGCCAGCTAAAGGCAGATTGCAGGTGTCCTGGGAGGAGAGAGGGACTATAGACGGGCTTGGAGGTTTCAACCTCCCCACACATCACCTCCCTCCCACTTCTCCCACCATTTTCAGGCTGCAGGGTTTCCACACATAAAAGTTAAAAAACCTGGTATAACCATAGGGGACAGGGGGTGGTGCTACTTAGACTTGCTACATGGGAGTTGCAGAAGGATGCCCTTCTACCCCGAGATTAACAGATGGGCTTGGATGGGCTTGAACCTGGAGCTCTACCCATGAGGTTTGTGTAACATTAACCAGCAGCCCTAGGGCTGCAAGAGGGATAGAAGTAAATAAGGCCCTATGTCCTTGGATGGGATGTATGACTACATTGGTTATAGCCTTGTCCTGTTGTGTCTTCCAGGCTTTCATGATGGAATTAAGTGTGTTTTAACATGTCTACACTCCTTAGCCAACTGGGGAATGGGCTCTCAGATGGCCAGATTCAAGCCCTGGGGAGTTGGTGGCTCCAGGTGTTCCAAAGATACATACGACAGCACTTGCTACAACCTTATCTCTTTCTGTCTGCCATGTCCTCCCAGTGTAATCAAGAGGGCAGCAGTGAGAGCCGGGCATCGGGGGTAAGGAACCTTTTGCTTCCAAGAACAGAGTGCAGGTGTAATGGAAAGATCAGAGATGGTTGCTCTTGAGAGAACATCACCCTAGGCTGTAGGCTGAGGCCCTACATGCAGCATCACCAACATTATTGCTGGTCCACCTAGACATAACTATTTTGGGGTTCAAAGTCTATTGACTTACTGGCTGAGCTGAAGGAGAGCTTGCATACTATCTATGGCACATGGACGAGTACTACAAACCTCTGGTCCAATATTATCTAAAGGCACCACAGGTAGACCACACAAGATCATCAGGTGATGGACATGAATGCTTGCAAATTAATATTGAAATAAGGGCCTTCATGGACCCCAATGGGAAGCTGTGGGGAGGCACAATGACAGTGGCACAGAATTTGCTTGGGCGGTGCACCAAGGTTGGAGTGCACTTTTCACACATTGGTTGAGGTTTGTTTGGGTTTTAATACAACATATTTTGGAGGAGACTCTAGAGTGAGCTGCTTGGGTGCCCAGACATTGCCAGTCTTGTTGTGGCTTGGTAGATTTACATGACTATGCTATAAAGAGAACAAAAGGGTGCTGCTTCCGTTTGGACAGTTCCCCTTCCCAGTCAGTGGGGAGTTCACATAACCTGGTGTTCAGTTTGGAGGAGTCATGGACAACCTCATAGGGCTTGCCTGTGGGTGCAGCACTACCAGACAGTGGTTGGTGCCTGCCACCTGTCTACGTGACCCTCTACTCACTGCAGTTTGGGTTCCAACTCAGAGAAATACATACATTGATCCCTCACTCTACAATGGATGTGCTCCTTTATGAGAATGGTTGCAGTGGTCTGATGTTGACTTGACAAGACTCCTGAGCTGGGCATTGTGGTTGGTTATTCAGTAAATGTATAACTACAGCCATTTCCTTCAAGACACATGTTGCGTGTATCTTTCCAGGGAAAGCGGATTAAGGGGCCTGTCAAGACAGCATTCATTTTGCTACATTGACTCATAATAAACGTGAAGCACCAGTTCACGTTGAAAAAGTATCTCTGGCCTCTCAAATTATCTGTTTTTGCCCAGTTGTTACTAACCATTTGTGGCAACCCTAATAAGTGGCTAAGCTCTACATGTATATTAATAAAAGGTTAACATAGGGCTGTTAGAATGTTTGCAGCCAATCAGAAAGCTCCATTTCTTAGGCCCTTTTTAAAATAAGAAAATCATTACTGTCTGCCTCTTCTGTAAGAAAAAGAAACTTTCATGTCTGGTTTTTTTTTCACATGAAAGCCAGCTATTTGTCATTTTGCAGTCAACTTTTCAGCAGGGGGAAATGAGAACACATTTGTGATCCAGAGGACAGAAAAGCCATCTGTTAACATTTCACCACAGTGCTTGTTTGGCACACCTGAAAAAACAAGAAGCAAAGTACAGAGAGGCAACATTGATTTACTCTTTTGAATTCTGATGAAAAAGAGCAAGCAGAATTGTTGCAGTTAGAAACTTGACACTTGCTACCGAGGACACCAAGTGCATCTTGGTTAACCAGCACTTGAAGAAGTGTGCCGACAGACAACATCAAGCAATTCCTTTTTACAAGCACAACAAACTGCTGTGCAACTAACAACAGTTCTGAAGTTGCTCTCCCCAGTCACCCTCCACAAACTCATTGTCCCTTTTCCCATTATCATTATCATTTCCCCCGTGAGAAAACATACATGACCTTTAAGTCAAAAACTCAGCCAGAAAACCCTTTTCAGTTCCACAACATCAGGTCACATTGCTTGACATTTATGGATGCTGCAACACATACAGTACCATAAAAACCACCCAGTGGCACATACACTTAATGGAGATATACCAAAAATGTTAGCCCAAGATCTGTTGCCATAATCTTTTGTACAATGCAACATGTAGCAGAAAAAGTGAGTGACAAAATAAATTGGCACATTTTACTAAGTGTTGACAAAATGGAACCCACATTGGAATTAAACCACTTATCACCTATCATATCACCTATACAAAGGAAAACACATTTGAGGGATCAGCTGGTTCATATCAACTTATACCAGAAGGAGGAGATAATAGTATGTGGCTTAATCAGACGGAATAGTTTCTTTGAATGTGGAACATGACATGTGTGCAGATTTGCTGTTCAGAGTAAGACTTTTGCTCAGAATCTTGGTAGGAGATGGGTAGCCATGGACGTTTACAGTACTGTGGTTGCCAAAAAATGAGGGGTCTCTTTTGTTCCACTGCAATCTTCACTAGACACTGTCTAAGCATATGGCCAGCGGTGATGGCTGTTGGGTTTTAGCTCACTTTAATACCCCAACTGGCCCTTTTGTAGTAGAGAATTGATATACTCCTAATTCTGACTGTCCTTTTTTCTATGAGCTGGCAGATACCGTATTGTCTTTCAGTGACACACAGGCTCCTGTTCTTGTGGGTGGGGACTTCAGTCTCACTTTGATCCCATCCATTGATCGTAGTTATGGGAAACCAGAGCCTCACAATAAAGCTCTTCAAGCGGTGGAATTATGGCTTCAAGACCAGGCTCTTACTTATGTCTGGTTTCTCTCACAATCTTGAGTTAAGAACTACTGTCACTCTATCGTTCTTGGAACTTATAGACATAGATTTCTGGTTGAATTCTCAACACCTCCTCCCCTTTAGTTACAACAGTTTCAATTAATTATCTGGTTATATCAGACGACACTTCAGTTCAACTTGACTTCATTATGAGACCTTAACCCAAACATTCTACCACCTGGAGGTTAGATCCTTTATTCCTCCAAGATCCTTTATTTCATACCTGGCTTCATCAGGAAGCTGAACTGATCCAGAAGCAAATGGTTTGATACATTTTATTGGACCAACATAGATGTTACAAAAAGAAAACAATGTCTAAGCATTCAGAAAAAACAAGTCCTTCCTCGGAGACTTATGACAGTTGTTCAGAGAATCACATTCTATTGACACCCAGATCATACATACAAAAAACTGAAAAATTATCATTGGTTTAAAGTACCTATTTCAAAAAATCACAAATTTAAATGGAATGAATAGCATCCCCTGAGCTTGCTACTGCTGGGAATCTTTCCAAGGTCAAATGACATAAATTAGATAAGCTGAACACTCAAGCAGACAAAACCTCTAACTGAAATTATTAATGAATGAGTGTGTTATGAGAATACATTCAAAATGAAAAGCAAGGCCTTTTGATTTAATCTCACAAATGTCTTAGTTAAAAATTGTAGAATAAAAAAAACTGTACAACAGAAATGTATGTATGGAAATTAGAGGAGAATAAGAAAATTTTACCTTGTATGAGCAACTGTTTAAAACATTCATTAGGAATTAAACTTATTTGGAGATATTTTCTAAACTATACTCTCAACTAGTTTACTCACTCCATAAACATTAAAACCTACAGTGCTGTAACAATGTTTTTTTACAAGATAATATCTATTGTCAGTATTATTGACAAATAAAAAATTAAAAACGTAAAAAATAAATCTCCCAAGGATCACCTAGAAAATGAGTTCATGCATCTTAAAATGTTCAAAGTTCAATAATGAGTCAGTATATAATCAATTAACTATATGAACAGAAACAGTCTTAAAATCTGTATAAAACACCAATAGAATTACCCCCCCCCGGAAAAGATAATTAGAAAAGAAGTGTATATTCACTATGTATGTAAGCCAAGAGCCCTAACATCCTGTAGCATAATTATGACATGTACCTGAATATAAGCCTACCTACATATGTAAGCACAACCTCAACCCCTCTCCCCACACACAAAGCCCACTCCCCACAAAAAACACCATCCTCCTACCCCCAAAACACACACAAAATTACCCCCACACATACACTAAACTCTCCCCATACACACTCACCCAAGACAACCTAACTTCCCCAACCCTCAGCTCCCCCCCCCCACACACACATATATTTGGTGAGAAACCAACATGTTGGGGGTGGAGCTAGCCATCCAAGATGGTGGATGTGTAATTAACAAGTTGAAGGACCTGGACCATCTATCTGGACCCATCCAGCAGAACAACTTCTGTTATCCCTAAAGGAACACCAGATTCTGCTGCCCTGGACAAAGGCCGACAGAGTGATACTACTCATGAGGCAATCAGAACTTCAGATAAATAATAGCATAGCTTCTAACTAGCAACATTGTGTAACCTCGTTTCTGGCATGTTGGACACTGCCACACCACCAAGGTAAAGTACCCAGGTCCATCCAAAGCAGTGACAGATGGAGGCATCTCAGAGACATGCCTTAGTCTGTCCACATCCTGACACTCTGAGCATGGACACTCACTTAGCAAACATAACAAGCAAGCTAAACAAGATATTGCTGGATACTGCAGAACTTAAAGAGACTACATACAGCCAGCACTAAAGCTGAATTGATTAAGCTAACTCACAAAGTAACCAGCACAGAAAACACAAATAAAAGGCAGGACAGGATTTTGCATGACCACTTCTGTCAGCCATGGGACCAGCAAGACAAAACACAGTATCTGTCAGCAAAGGTGGACTATCTGGAAAACCAGGAGGGGGGGCACAAAAACATAGGAATTATTGGAGTGCCAGAAGGAGCTGAAGGCAGATATATGATCACCTTCCTCAAACATGCCCTCCCATCTATGCTCAAACTGAATAATTGCCTTCCCCCAGAGCTTGAGCGAGCTCACAGATCCCTGGCACCTCATCTACAGAAAGGGGACTGCCTAAAACACATCCTGTGCAAATTCATGCAGTACCCCATCAAAGAACAATTCCTCCAAGCTGCAAGGAAACATAAACAAGTGCAATGGGAGGGCTGTCACATTCAAATATATCAGGACTTTTTGTATGAGCTATCCAGAAGAAGGTGGGCTTACAGTCTCATCAAACATCAGCTGTACAAACTAAATATCCCAGCCTCCCTGAGGTACCCTGCACAGCTCAGGATCCAGTATCGAGGGGAATACTGTACCTTTCATGATCAACAGGAGGTAGAGCTATTTCTTGAGGACATTGCAGGTGAGAGAATTGCACCAAGCCTGCCATCATCACTGCCTCGAGGCGAGGCATTGCAAGTAAAGGAAACCACTGAAAACAGGACCGAAGGGAAGCATCAGCCACAGCAAGTAATGTCACCCCCTGCGATTAGTAAGGACTAGCAGCAAGTGCAAAGAGGGAGGCAAAGGAGAAAATGTTCCCAGCTGCCGGCCACGGCGACCACTCCTCAACGAGCAAGGTCCCAACATGTGAGCAGGCAGCGCAAAGTTCATCCATCCGAGTGGAGAAGTTCCTCACAGTACAACACTCCCATGAAGACCATGAACCACTTTGAGGCTCTGAGGGACCTGCAACCAACTGCTCTGGATCTCTCCGGTTCAAGCCGCAAGTCACCGAATGAAGAAATAAGAATCAACCCCAATAACCTCACCAGGGATGTGGCCCCAATTTACCAGGAATGGGCGGACTGCATAGCTGATTCCCAGGCCGCTCCAGAGAACAGTCTGCTACCTCCTGACATGATTGCTACTCTGACCTGAAAGCCTGAAGGGTAAAAGTTAATGAGGTTTTGCTGCTTTTCCCCGGGGCTTGAGAGACTTTAAACAGTGGCTCTGTATTTACTCACCAGTCCCAGATCTATTGATCTTAAGGTTAAAGGCTGGGGTATTTGTACAGGGGCTGAGTGGGGTAAGTTGCCAGTGGACATGATGGTTGCGGCTCAATCCTTTTGACTCCCCCGTCCCTGACTCGGTGTCACCCAGGGAAAGCAGCATACTCCAGGACCATCTGTTGGTTTGATGTTAAGTAAAGTTGGGCTTTGACACCTATAGGTAGTAGAAATATAAGATTTATTTAAGGCTCACAAGGTATTCCAGGCAGGCTGATGGGGATTTTATTTCTTTCTCCGCACGTCAGCCTGAATGGATCCCCACATGCCTGATGCCCTCTGTCTAAGTTTGTGGATCAAGGGGTGGTAATTTAAAGCCCATTTTCACTTTGGGTTTCTGTTCTAAGGCACCTAGGAGTTTCTGAAAATGGTTCCTGGGCTAAATAGAGGGTGCGATGGTACGGGGTCAAAAAATGCTGCTACCTTGATTTGAGTGAGCACACGCAGATACATGGCTAGCTCCTATAGCTACCCGAGTTGTTGGCAGTCAAGAGGCAGAATAGTTAAGGGGGTGGGAGAGGTGATGGCATTTTACGCAAGGTATACGCAAGGTATAAAGAGGTCTACGCTCATAGTTAATGGGTTAGGAATTGAGGCAAACCTGATTAGAGTATAAGCAAACAAGGTAGATGCACCACACCAGAATGTGCTTAAGGGTAATCTCCTTTCTGGCCCCACACTAAACAATGTGGACCAGCCACCCTTAGTCAATGGATATATAAGCCACACCATCCATGTAAATCAGAACTTCTAGCTGCAAACAAGGGGGGCTAAGGGTCCCCACCCCATCAAACAGCCTCCGGAAATTTGATTCAAGACCTGGGATTCCCCCGGTGAGAGGGTGATACAGACACATCTAAGGGGAGCATGGACACATGGCCACCTCTTATGCCTTTCAACTCATCAGGAGTATGATAAACATGAATTGCCACCTACCTACCTCCCTCGCTTAAGGGACAGAGGGGTATGTCTGGGGAGGGTGTGGGATACAACTGTTTGCACAAAAGCCCACGTGGGATAGAGGGGTTTAATCACAAAGCACCAGGTGGACCGAGGTCCACATAAGCCCCACACTACAGCTCTGAGCCATGTACCAGTCATGCAGTGACAAGGTACAAGTTATTGGGGTTAAGTCAGAAGCACTCCTCCCAGAGGGGATTTGCCTGACTGTTGGAGGAAGGTTGGGAAATCCTACCTCTCAGTGTATTCAGGTATCCCACTCTCTTAAGTTTAAAGTGTTATCATGGTTAACCTCACAGTTCTTCATGTTTGTTCATACACAGTAGTTTTGTTAATAAAGTTATGTTGTTCTGATGTATAAGGTTTTGTAGGGGAAGCCCCCCCCCCCCACTAATCCAGAGTTCTTGAGTACCACTCTAAGGAGTACTGTCAGGGTGACCCTCACCCATACCAAGAATCTAAAGGTGGGAAAAAATAAAAATAGAGTAGGAAAGATTAGAAGAAAGCAGGGATCATATCAACAACAGCTACAGGGTAGAAATGAAAGAAAGGATGTAGTAAGGGGACGAGGAAAAAGAACAGGGATGACGTATGGTATTGATGGAAACAATCACATAATGTTATTAGTAGTTAATGGGCGTATATTTCAGAACACAAGATGGAGGAAACTTGATTATGGCTAGCACACCAGATGTGATAGCAGCATCTTGGAATGTGAAGTGGTTAAACTCACAGATAAAAAGGAAAAAGATTCTGACCATGCTAAAAAAACTGGGAACACAAGTTGCCTTTCTGCAGGAGACTAAGCTAAATATTAAAGAGGCACAAAATCCTCTGCAGGAATGTGTGAGGTGGGAAGCGCATAGTACCTCAGGGTCAGCCAAAAGGGGTGTCTTGATCTTGTTGCACCGCGAATTGCAGTGGCGCCCTACAGCGATGCACACAGATAAAGAAGATAGGTGGGTTATCCTATAGGTATCAACACCAACAGGTCTTGTGGTGGTGCTGGCCAATATTTATGCCCCTAATTTTGACTCCCCGGGGTTCTTCAATGCTATTTTCCAACAAATTATGGACATTTCATATGACAACCCAGATATACTTTTAGGGGGGATTTTAATTTGGCAATGGACTATTGGATAGGTCAAATGCCAAACCAAACTCTTATGTTCACTCTCTTCAAGCTCTGAAAGAGCTTATAGCCCTTCATCAGCTATCCAACATATGGCACATCTCACATCCCATAGACCGGGACTATACCTTTTTCTTTGCCCCAAGGGCCATGGCCAGCAGACTGAACTACTGGCTCTCATCTCCAAACCTGACGTCAGCAGTGACTGGCATTGTAATTTCACCACTATACAGCTCTGACCATGCCCCAGTAGTTCTGAACCTCCTGACCAATCCACAACTAAACAAATCCTTTCTATGGTGGCTGGATCCTCTCCTACTCCAGGATAAGGACTTTGTCCCCTGGCTTAAGGTAGAATCCAAAATGTTTTTCAAAGATAATCTGGTAGGCTTGGCTTCAGCAGCTAATATATGGGAAGTGTACAAAGCTACTCTGAGGTGTAAAATAATCAGCTTTGCCTCACATAGGCGTAAACAAATGGAAAAGGAACATTCACAGCTAGAGGGCAAACTCAAAAGCTTAGGGAATCAATAGAAGTCTAACCCCCAAGCGCTATATGACCTCCAGATAACCTCTGAATTTACAGTGTTATGGCTTAAAATCAATAGCCTGGCTACTAGAAAGGCCGAACTATATCTTCAGCGGATTCAACACAAATACTGGGCCAATGGGGAGAAAGCCAGAAGGCTGTTAGCATTCAGGCCAAAGCAGAGATAGGCAGAGAGGTCCATCTGGCAAATGAAAGACAAAACAGGCAAGTTAACCTCTAATCAGAAGATAAAATAAAAATTATGGTGGACTATTACTCAGCCTTATACTCTTCACCGGCAAAATGTGACCTGGGGAAGTACACCAACTTCACTGCCAGCCTCTTCCTCCAGAAACTTCCAGCACTACAGAGGGAGGCCTTGGAGGACCCCATCACCAACACTGAAATCAGCCATGCTATCTCCCTCATGGCCTCACACAAGGCCCCCAGGAGAGATGGATACCTGGTAGACTTTTATAAGCTGGTCCAACCCATTATAACTTCTAAACTATTACATATGTTTAATGAGGCCCACTCGAAAGGGGAGCTCCTAGGTACTAGGAATGAAGCCATTATCACAGTCCTCCCTAAGGAAGGGAAAGACCACACTATCCCTGCCAATTACAGACCAGTTTCACTGATTAATGCAGCTGCCAAAATCCTAGCCAAAGTTCTGGCACTGCGCCTGGAGAAAATACTCCCTGACATCACCCACCCATCTCAGGTGGGGTTTGTAAAGGGCAGAATTAGCTCTGACCACATTAGAGCCATAATTTCCCTCATGCAAGCTGCAGCTACAATTGCCACTCCAGCAGCCACAGTAACAACAGACGTTGAAAAAGCTTTCAACTTTGTTGAGTGGGAATGCTTGTATGCAGTTCTGAACAGCTATAACTTTGGCCCCTATTTTTCGGCAACGATAAAAACACTGTACAAATGTCCCAGTGAGAAAGTGCTAACAAACGGTACCATGTCGGACCCCATTGCACTGCACAAGGGAACAAGGCAAGGCTTCCCACTGTTGGTCATCCTCACAATGGAACCATTGCCATCAGCCATCAGACAGTCCCCAGATTGTGGGGATCACGATAGTTAAGGAGCAATGCCACATGAAAGTGTACGCGGTTGATTGCTTAATACTGACAGATGACATCTCCCAGAGCCTCCCACACATTCTGAGAACAGTAGATGCACTTGGGAGTTTCTCAGGCCTTAGGATCAACATTTCTAAGTCTGAACTCTGACCCCTTAACAAACAGGTATCACCAGACATGCTAGGTAACATAGGGTTGGCTTGGGCCCACGCAAGGATAAAATATTTGTGTGTAAAGCTAGCCCTCAATTTGAGCACCCTGGCTGATATAAACTTTAAACCCCTGGTGGCGTCCATCCAGAAAGATATGTCTAGGTGGGAGCATCTTAATCTATCAACGGAAGGGAAAATAGTGGCAATTAAGCTAATGGCAGCCCCCATAGTCTATTACTTGATCTCCCACTTGCCGATGATTCTTCCTTAGAGATGGGCTCAAAAGCTGAATAGTATCATGGGAAAGTTCCTGTGGGGCACTTCTCCTCCCTAATTCAGCAGATCCAAGCTTTGGGCACAATGGAACAGAGGGGGCTGGAAATTCCCAGATTTCACTCAATATTCTATTGCCTTTATCACAGCAAAAACAACAGAATGGTTTCAGAACAGCATCACGGTTGCCCCTGCATGGGTAGTGATTAAAAGGGAACTCCTAAAAGGTACACCACTATCATCCTACCTGGGCCACCCCCTCCCCAGCCAGTTTCAACAATGGCTCACATTTAAGGACTCCCATCAGGCATGGCAAAAAGTTGGAATGAGAGTGAAGCTCTGCCTCACTCCAAAGCAGCATACTCCCAGCTGGAATAACCCTTATCTCTGTATTGACCACAGGCCAATCCTGTGGCCGGGGTGGATGGGCGAATCACTAAAGACCCTGCAAGACCTTGAGACCCCAGATGGGTCCTTACTAGACTCCTTTCAAGGACACAGTGCTCAATACAACCTTCCACATAGGGATTTTTGGAGGTACCTACAAATCAGAAGCCTATATAACACCTGGCATAACCAAAAATGTTTCTGTATAACCTGTACTAGGCACAGGAATAAATCACTACTTCCAATCCCTGTAGGAATTTGGGTAAAACTGAAACAAAGACTTGCAGGGAAAATCCAGATTCTCATGAGGGATAGTGATCTGGATCCCTTGCTACCTGCAAGGAATAAATGGGAAAATAAATTAGGCTCCCAGATCACAGAACAGCAATGGCAACAATGATGGGTAAGGGCCCATCAGACATGCAATGACCAGAGAAGCCTCCTTATCCAGAATTAGGTGTTACATCTATGGTACCTAACCCCATCCCAACTTAAGACAATGGGACTACTACCACAGGACAATTTCTGGAGGTGCAAAGACCCTCAAGCAGACTTGCTTCACATCCTCTGGCTTCCCTTCCCCCAAACAATATGATCATCTATGGTACAATACAGCTCCAAAATATTGAATGTCCCCATTCCCTTGGACCCTCAAGTGTGGATACTAGGCATTTTTTTGCAGCCTAATCACCTCACCTCACCCCAACAACTGTGGGTGATCCAGGCCTCTGTCGAGGTAAAGCAGCTAATCCTAAAGATGTGGAGCTCCACTGAAGTCCACTTGTTCAAGGAATGGCTCTGTGTAATGGAAACTGTAGCATCTTTGACTAGAATTACATACTTTAATAAAGAAAATGTAGACAAGTATGAGTTAATATGGGCCCCCTATCTAGAATATATTAACAACTATAGTATGTGTCAGAAAGGCAAACACTCGAAGGACAAACTCAGACCCCTCTAAAGCACATTCAAGGTGATGCTTGACAAATGGTTTTTGAATGTATGTTGTTTTCCAGATACCAGAGGTCACCAACATATGGGCATCCATGCAGAAAAATATGTTATACATCTGGTGAAAAAGTCTACCTCCTCCCCTCGATACAAAGCATCAGTCAATGATAATCCAGACCAACACACCTGGTAATACATGGTTGAGGCTGGTAAATCCCCTGCTTTCCTTCCACTTGTGCTTTAGAAATATATTTAATAAGTCAGATTACTGTGAATAATACCCTGTACGTATGATTACAGTGTGCAGAATGTCAGTGCCATACTACGCAATGTTATGTTTTTATTGCTTCCAATTGTTGTTTATTGTAAAAGTTGAAATCTACTCAATAAAAAGATTAACAGTAAAAAAAGAAACAAACAAGCTATTAACCAGTTAAAAAGGACTCAATGAAAATAAAAACAAAACAACAACAACACACTGAAGTCGTGGTAAATGTCCATCCTATGAAGTAAAATGAAGTAAAAGTCTGTGTAAGTTTAAGTGGGGTAATGCGTCATGAAACCCAAATCAATATTCATGCCATCTGCTACCATATTGAGAAGTAAAATGAGCTTAATCTCAAAAGTCTGTCTCTGTTGTGTATTTTTAAATGTCCTTTTAAGACCATTACTGACATATCTGGGATTGAGTGGTCATTCTGGGGAGATGGGCCACTACACTATAGATTAGGGAGGGGAAATGAATTATTTTTTATTCAAACAGGGCTCAGGATGGGGTGGGGAGCTACACACAATAGAAATGGGCTGGGGAAAAGGATTATATTTTGAACTGGGCTCAGGATGGGAAGGGGGGGTTCCTACACTATGGAAATGGGTTGGGGGAATTATTATATTTTGAACAAGTTTCGGGATGTGGAAGTGGGTCCCTACACTATGGAAATGGGTTGGGTAACATAATTATATTTTGAACTGGGTTCATGACAGGGAGGGGGGTCCCTACACTATGAGAATCATTTGGGGTTTGATGCTGATCATGACTGGGTTGGGGTGCAGGCCGCCTGGTGCATTCTTCCAAGCGCCGCATGTAAATGTGGCCATAATGAACGTGCAAATGGACCATTTGCACCTTGCACGCCTAATGGCCTCATTTGCATATCCTGGCTGACTAACAGGAATTTGGGACCGGTGCAGTACATTCCTATTCCCAGTATTCAGGCTATCCCCCAGGATGTGCTGGCACATTGTCAGCTGCCCCCATTTGCACTGCCCACTAGGATTGCTATATTCAGACAAGATGCATGATTCATTGGGATCAAGCATCTTGTTTGAATATTGCATTTTATTGCACCGGACCATTTTTTTGGGCAGCGAATCTCCCCTGGGGTTTGAAAATGGAGGCCATTGTTTTCTTTTTGTAACATGTATGTTGGTCCAATAAAAGGTATCAAACCATTTGCTTCTGGATCTGTTCTTACAAGGACCAATGTGGCAACTAATCTATTTCAGAAAGTTGAAGAAATTATTTTGAACAATGACAAAGGAGATGTCTCTACAGCTACACTTTTGGAGGCATTTACAGCAATGTTTTGAGGTTGCATTATCAGTTATGTATCTCATAGGTGAAAGGAGAGAGAGAAAGGACTCTCTGAATTAGAAACCTCTCTGTAGCTGAAAGAATGCCAGTTCAAGGCTGCCCTTTCTCTGGCAGCTACCTCCCAATGACACAAGAAAATTCTACACACCAGTGTATGGAGATCTCAGCGCTCTCACATTGGTAAGCAGAGCTAGCAATTCTTCACCACACATTTTGGGAAAGTGGAGAAAAGTGCAGCAAACTGTTATCCAATCAGCTCCACAAAGAACAAGCAGAGAGACACATTGCAGTGCTTTGTGACTTGCAAGGATCTCTTTGTGCTCAACCAGAGGATATTGATGCCTGTATGAAGGCTTTCGTTCCAGTGTTGCTCTTCCTCATCTTACTCTGATGTAGGTAGCTGTACTAGATGCTCCCTTCACTGTCCAAGAAACAGAACGAGTGGTTAAGAGCCTCAAATCTAAAAAAGCATCAGATGGAGACAGTTTTCCTGCAGAGGTCTGCCACTTCCTTTCTCCTTTGATATACCAGATATTGCCATACTTATTTCAGGAGTCCTGAATCTCAGGCACCTTTCCCTTGACAATGGCCACTGCCACTATCACTGTATGACCTAAGAAAGAGAAGGATATGACCTCACGTGCCAGTTACCGACCTACAGTAAGTCACTGATTATTGATCATAAAAAATATAAGCTAAAGTCCTAGCTAATCATCTTGAACCTCTTCTTTCGAACCCTATACATCTTTTTCAAAGTTGGTTTCACCTGTAAGCATCTGAATTCAGATCATATCTGAACTCTAATGAATCTGATCTATCTAGCTAAGGGTGCCCCCTCTCCAGAAGTGGCCATTGCCATTGATTTTGAAAAGGCCTTTGAGTCTGTGGAGTGGGAGTTACCTTTGTAGTATTTTGAAAAAGATGGGTTTTGGTGATAGGTTTCTTTGTAACATCCATACTATGTACTCGGCCCCTAAGGCATAAATACTTACCAACAATACTTTGTCAACCCCATTTCTTTTAGGCCATGGAAATTGACAGGGAGGTCCCCTATCTCTCCTTCTCTTTTTGGTAAGTATAGAACAGTCAGCAGCAGCAGCAATCCATCACTCCACAAATATCCCTGGATTATGGGTAGGAAACATTTAGTATAGGACCCTATTATATGCCAATGACTTACAGGTACATTTAGATCAAGCCCCCACTAGTATCCATCCTCTTATGGCCCTTTTGCAAGAATCTGCAAAAATGTCAGGATTATGTATTAACCAGAACAAGACTAAAGTGTTACCTCTGAGCACTCTTTGCTCTTCTCAGATGTTCCAAGCTATGGGTCTTCACTGGGTATCAACTCATATTACTTCTCTAGGTTTGAAAATTCTCCTAATTTCACATGGCTGTGCGATACTTATTTCGGTTCCTTACAACAAGATTTGAAAACTGAACAGGATTGATGGAAACTGCTTCAACGTTCCTTGAAGGGTAAAATTGAAGCTCTGAAAATAATGAGTGCACCGCAAATGTTTCATTTCCTTTCTCAAATCCCTTTCAAATTCTTTAACTTGTGGTTTGATTATATTGATCAGATGATGATAGGTCATTTTCTCTGGGAGTGTGGCTGATTCCACTATAGCCGTGCAAAACTTAGGACTCAGTAGCATAGAGGTGGCTGATGCCTCCCCTGGTTTAAAGGTTATTTTGGGGCATTTTGAATAGTTCAAACTCTCAAATGGTTTAATGTTTTATCCTCACTCGCTCCACTCAGGTTAGAGATTGAAACAATCTTGTGAGATTCAGGCTCCCCTATTCTCTTCCTCCTGAGAAACAAACACCACTTTTCTTTTCCATCTCCCACCATTCAAGCCTCTATTTCTTCTTTATGTCAGCTGGTTCTATGTCAAGTCAGCCAACACAAAATCACAAGTGAGAAAATGGTCCCCTGGCCTCTCACCAGGGGGTGGGTGAGTTGCTGACAGCCCCCAAGAGGGCGGGGCCAGAAGGGCTGCCCACCAGAATTGGATGAGGCAGCCCCCCTTGGGCAATCGGCCCTATCAGTGGGGCCCCACGGAGAGGGCTGGTCCTGTCGGCTCCTGTAGGGAGGGCCTGGCAGGTTTCTTAATGAACAGCCCCTGGGGATTTCATCCTCTTGGAACCACTCCTCAGCTGTGCTGTTTTTCTCCAATGCTGGGTAAGTCCCTTTTTATTTGAGTCTTTTTCTGGCTCTTCTGCTGTGGTGGCTTGCCTGGTGTGGCCTCCTCCCATGCTCTCCACCTCCTGGCTGCTCCGCTTGGCTCCATGTTCTCACTCCCCTTCTGTTTTGTTGGCTCCCCAGCTCTCCCCTTTCCCACTCCATGGAGTGACTGGCAGGTCCCGGCCCCCTCCGGGCCCTGGCAGAGGCTCCGCCCACACGAGAGGGCTCTCATGAGCTCCTTGCCATTTTCCTGTTTCTCCCAGTTCCTGGGCTCTCTGTTTCCCCACAGTGGGTTCTCCACCCTGCTCCCCCACCTATTAGCCCCAGCCCACGAGTTGGCACTATGGAGCTCCCAGGCCATGTGGCATCCCACGTTTGTGCTTTCTGGTGTTTCCTTCCCCAGGCTTTTACCAGTGCGGTGTTATTTGGAGTCTGTGTTTTTGCAGCCATTTGCATGGGCTGGTGCCCGCCCATTTTAGAGGGTTAGTGTGTTTTTCTCCCCAGTTAGCTAGCAGTGCAGTTTACCTAGTCTTCTAGCCAGCAGCTGCTCAGATCTCTTCCCTCTGTTCCAGTCCCCCCTCTTCCCTCCCACTGGGCTCGCGCTCCCGCGGCTCAGGCCCCCGGCAGTCTCTTTTGGTCCTGCTTAGCTCATTTGGCTACGCCTGGTCTGTGAGGTTGGACTCAAAAAAACTGCAGTGCTGTTCATTTCCTTTGGATTCAGGGTCCCCATTTTGCCATGGGCCTTGGTGGCCAGAATTAGCCATACGTTTGTTCCCCTTCCTCCCTAGGGATGGATTTGGCCTTCCTTTGGGCCTCCCTTTTCAGTGGTGCTCTTCAAGCTTGGTTTCTTCCCTTTCTCCATGTGGCTTTCTGCTGCCCCTAGAGTGCAAGGGCCCAGGTTTCTTCATGTATGACCATCTCAGCCCCCCCATTCGCGCATGGACGACCCGGCTGGGCTGGCCATTTGAGTAGTTCCTGGTGGGGCTCCAGGCCTTCCCCCCGTATTCCTTTAAAAATCATCCATGGCCTCTGGACAGGCAGCAGGGCAGGCCAGAGTGGTGTTTTTTCCCATGATTTGGGGGGGCCAGCACTCCCTTCTGGCTCAGCTTGTGGGGGTCTTGATGTTTTTCAGAGTCATGTATTCTCCTGTTTCAGGGCCAGGCCAGTTCCCACCCAGCTGTGCTGTTGCCTGTCCCAGGTTGCACTGCCCCTTTAAGTCAGCAGCAGGGGGCCCCCCTTGCCCTTCCCTGTTCCTAGCCTTTCCCTGGCCCCTCCACCGTGGCCCGGCATCCACACCATCCCCCCAACCCCTGTTATTCCTCTGTATGGGCCCGCTCAACAAAAAGGCATATTATTACATTATGACTTCCTCTGTGACCAGGGAACAGAGGTTGTTGGATGTCTTTCAAGACGCGTTCCTAACTCAGCAGGTGAGGGAACCGACCAGGGAGACACGGGTACTGGATGTGGTCCTGGCAGACAGTGACCAGATTGTGGGCCTGGAAGTAAGGGACCCATTGGCGGGGAGTGACCATGCCACAGTCTGGTTCTGCCTGGACCTAGGAGGGGTAGAAGGCTGCACAAAGACAGAAGTAACCGACTTCAGGGGGGTGGATTTTAAGGAAATGGGAAGGATCCTTAAGGAGCATTTGGATGGGATTGGGTCAGACATGGACGCTGATAGTAGGTGGGAAATCATCAGGAGAGGGGTGCAGGATGCTACCAGCACCTGTGCAAGAGTAAGATGAAAATGCGGTAGGGCCCAAAAACCCTGTTGGTGGACCAGGGAGGGACCAGGGAGGTGGTCTTGAGGAGAAAGCAGCCTATAAAGAAATTCAAGTGCTCAAGGAGTGAAAGGGATCGAGGGAGTATGAGCTGTTGGCTAGAAGGGCCACTCAGAGTGGTGAGGCGGCTAAGGCAAGGAAGGAGCTGAACCTGGCCAGGGAAATTAGGAGAGGGAAAAGGGGTTTTTAGATACATTGGGGAAAGACGAAGGTGAAGGGCAGATTAGCAGGATTAAATCAGGGAGAAGATGGGCACAAGACCCAGAGGAGCAGGCTGAGGTACTAAATGAGTACTTCACCTCAGTTTCACCAGGGAAAATGGGATGCTGCATCATACATGGAGGAGACAGAGATAATGAGGAGGGGGACCCTTACCAATCGGCAGGTCTGGGGAGAGGGGGGCATCACTGGCAGGGGTGGGGAGGGCTAAGCAGGAGAAGAGGTACTGGAAGTGGAAATCACAGCAGAGAGAGGAGGGAAGCCTCAGCTCCTTTAAGACGGAGAAAGCACCGGGCCAGATAAATTACATCCTAGAGTGCTGAAGGAACTTGCAGATGTCCCGGCGAAACCCCTGGCAGAGCTTTTCACCATCTCTCTGAGGACAGGGTGGGTGCCCCAAGACTGGAAGGTGGCACATGTAGTGCCTATCCACAAGGGGGGATCAAGGGAGGTGGCAGGGAACTACAGGCCTGTCAGCCTGACATCAGTGGTGGGCAAGGTGATGGAGGGCATTGTCAAGGAGTGCCTAGGGGGGGCCCTGGATAAGTCAGGGTGCCTGGACGATAGACAGCATGGATTCATCCCGGGGAAATCGTGTCAGACAAACCTGATGGAGTTCTATGACTGGGTGACAAGTGCCTTGGACCTGGGTAGACCAGTGGATGTCCTCTTTCTGGACTTCAGCAAGGCATTTGACTCTGTTCCTCACGGGTCCTGTTGGATAAACTAGGAGAAATGGGGTGAAACCAGATGATCCGATGGATAAGCAATTGGCTCCAGGACCGGACCCAGAAGGTCGAGGTTGGTGGGATAATCTCTTCCCAAGGAGGGTCATTAGTGGGTCCCACAGGGATCAGTCCTGGGCCCCTTCTGTTCAACGCCACGTATCTGACATAAGGACAGGAATCAGGAGTGAGATGAGTCTCTTTGCAGATGACTCAAACTGAGGCAGTGGTGGATGGGGAGGAGGGAGGTGGCCCTGCAGGGGACCTGGAGGCTCTGGAAAGATGGTCTAGAAAGTGGAAGCTGAGGTTTAATGCAGGGAAATGCAAGGTATCCACCTGGGGCAAGAAACCCAGGCCAAGTGCACACCCTGGGGAAATACTGCAAGTTTCAATGGCTGAGAGGGACCTGGGGTGGTGGTGGATGTCAAGATGAACAACTCTGAGACTTGTAGGAGGGCAGCAGCCAAGGCCAACAGGATGCTGGGATGCATCGCTAGGGGATCACCTCCAGAAGGAGGAAGTGATACTCCTCTGTATAACTGCTTGGTGAGGCCGCACCTGGAGTACTGCATGCAGTTTTGGAGGCCACACTAAAGAGGACATTAACCTCCTGGAGAGGGTCCAGGAGCAGGCAACCAAATGATTTGGGGCTTGGGGACAGGACCTAGTGAGGAGAGGCTCAAGAGCTAAATATGTACGCTTTGGAAGAGAGAAGGGACCGGGGGACATGATAGAGGTCTTCAGGTACATGAAGAGGGTAAATAGGGGAGGAACAGTGAGGGTGCTTCGAAGGAAGGAGGAAGGGGCCACTAGAAGGCATGGGTGGAAGCTGGAGGGGGGAAGATTCAGGGGAGAAAGGAGGAGGTGCTACTTCACTGAGAGGGTGGTAGAGCCATGGAATGCACTACCTAGGGGGCTGGTGGAGGCAGAGACAGTGGAGGGGTTCAAGAGGGGGTGGGACAGGTACAGGGGAAGGGTTCAGGAAGCAAAATCCAATGCAGCAAGAATATCCGGAACTGGGAAGGGAGAAGCCAGAGAAGGCGAGGGGGACAGCAAGGTCAGCACCCAGGGTGGGGGCTGACCAAACGAGCAGACACGAAAGACCATTAGGCCTATTCTGCTGGCATTTTAGTATGTTAGTATGTTAGTATTATGATAGCAATTGTAAAATAATGTTGTGTTTTTTTCACGTTATCATTGTTGTGGCTGTTTGGTTGTTCTGCAAGGCGGGAGTAGTTCAGTACCGACAGAGGGTGTAGGCAGTAATAACATTAGAGATCTGGACGAAGCAGCCCACAGGGGCTGCAGAGGGTGGACGTTACAATATTTGGTGGGATTTCAAGAGTCAGAGTTTGGAGCTTTACATTCGAGATTAGTTGTGGAACAGAGTCTGTTAGATGGCTAACTCGTAGAGGTCATGGGGAACGTGGATAGGACTGACGAATATGTTTTGTTTCAGTAAGTATTGCCACGCTTAGCACTGCTTTGCCCCCCTATAGTTGAAAATGTCAGAAACACAGACGTCTTAGGTTCAAGTCAGCCAGGCTCCATAAATTTCCACACCTGCCTAGTGTCAAGGTCAAGACCTTTCAGGTCTGGGAAGCCAGACGCAACCTGTGGGCCAGGCTACCCCATCACAGGGGCAGGACCAAGCACTAAGCAAGGCCCTACAGTGCCTTAAGGATTTTGGGGGGTTGGATTGGCTCTCGGCCATATCCAGGACAGAACCAGAATTACTGGTTGCCCATCCAGGTGGGCAACAGCTGCCAGAGGCAGACCCTCTCACCCTAGCTGAATGAAGGCTTCAGGGACCAGCTGAGGTGAAGGGGCAACAGTCCAGGTGTAGTCAGCTGTCGGCCCGGTTATTAGAATTGGTGGCTCAAACAAAATCTGGTAATAAAAAGGGGCAAGGAGGGCAGAAAAAGTGTAATGCTCAACCTGTGGCAGAGGCTGGCAGAAAACGTACAGAGAAGAAATGGAGCGGAGTCGAGGACAGCATGGCGGCCATAGTCCAGCCCAGGGCAACAAATGATGAAGTGGAGAAGCCCACTGTGGCACCCATGGCCCAGCCACAAATTGGTGAGTATGAGGGGGATCAGGACAGTGATGTTTCCTTAGATTTGGTGCGGTCAGATTCAGATTGCGAGGATGAGCAATCCGGTGAGGGCTGGGAGCAGTTGCCATTGGAATCTGCAGTGGCAGAGTCAAAATATGATAAATGGAGGCAAAACTTGGAAGATACAGCTAAGACTATGAAAGTAAGGGAACGGGAATGGAAGAGGGCCATTGCCATGGGAGGCAGGATGGGGGGCTTTCGCCAGCAGATAGACCTTGAAAAAACACAGGGCAAACAGCTGGGGGAAAAGTTTAGTAGCCATGTAGGGTGGCCTGGGGCTTTGGGGGACAATTTGTTACCAGCGATGCCATGGCCTCAAATATGGTAGCATAACCCCTTCAAGTGGCCATTTATGTACGGGGGGCAAGCAATATGCCTACCACTTGGGCAGCGATGAATCCTTGGGGTCCCTTCATCCCTAGTCTCCCAACACTGTTGCACGGCGGTATGACAGCTACTAATGCAGGGTCTCAGGCATTTCTGGCCAACGAGCCAGGTGAGGGTACCTCTCAGGATCAAGCAGAATACAAGGCACAGGGACCAATTATCTGTCATGGGTTTATGACACGTCAGGGGGCGCAGACTGCCAGGGTAGGATACAAGGTGCAGGGCCCAATAGACGGGCAAGGCTGGATGACACAAAGGGGTACAGAGCCTGCTAGGGAAGGGACAGCAAAAGTCCTGTCAGATCACCAGGGTGCGGTGCAGCAGATCACCCCAAGGGATGAGGAATTGCCTGCACAGCCACCCCAGTGCATTGGCTTTCAGGGTGCTGCGGCGAGGAGAGGTAGCGCGCAGGGAGTTGCAGTTCAGGTATGGACAGGAGCACTGCCCTCTACAATCCAACCTCCTCAAGGGAACAAAGAAAGTTTGGTGGCAGGCGCAGAAGGGCAGGAAATGGTTGCCACATCGATGGGAACCGCTCCCACTGCTACAGCAGGAGGAAGTGCAACCAGCACCCAAACAGCAGGACTGGACCATTGGGCCTATGCCGGCATAGAAAATCCATTGGGGGACCACTTATCGGACACAGTCATGGAAAAAATTTGGAAGAGGGAATTTATAGACATGTTCTCGTTATTACACAGGGAGATCCCAGAGGTGAATGATGAGAAAAAGAATAAACAAGAGAGGCCATGGCGGCCGAAGGTGCCTTTCACATTTGAGAACTGGGCCACAGCATTTGACATATTTATGTCAGTTTACGGGATGAAGCACCCCAATAAGCTGATTGCACTGCTTAAATACAGGAATACCATAACATTTGCACATTTATCATTCGATGGATATGCGTGGCTAAAATACGATGAACAATTTCATCTAAAATTATCTAGGTAGCCCAATCTCAAATGGGAAAATACTCACATAGACCTTTGGGTTCACTATATGGCACATGGACGACCCAATGTGGTAACCTACATGGATAGTGGTCATGTTATTGCCAGACAAGCAGGGGGTGATTACAAGAAAGACCAGAAAAAGGCTTCAGGGAGGAAGGCCTGTTACAATTATAATAAAGGGAAATGTTTTCGTTCCTTTTGTAAATACAGCTATATCTGCAAACAATGTGGAGGGGAGCACAGGGTTGCAGAATGCACCCAACACTCCTCCAGAAAACCAGGTAATGAGGGAGCGGGGGGGGAGATAGGAAAGGAAAGGAAAAGGGATTGGGAAGACTGGCTAATTCACCAGTACTCTTAGACTTGATGGAACCCTGGCTCTCCTGCTACCCGGACAAAACAGCAGCAAAATATTTACATGATGGTTTGAAACATGGCTTTAGGATACCAAACAAGGAGCCAAGGGTGGAAACCACAGCTCGCAATCTTAAGTCTGCGAGTTTATTTCCCAATATCATAGAGAAGAAGATTGCCAAGGAAGTGGAGGCAGGCAGGGTGGCAGGACTATTTGACTACCCCTGAGTTCACAGCCTCAGAGTATTCCCATTGGAGCTGGTCCCCAAGAAGACAGAAGGGGAATTCAGGCTGATCCATCACCTGTCCTACCTGAAGGGTACCTCAGTGAACAACTTTATCGACCCAGAAGATTGCACTGTACAGTACGCATCTTTTGATGTGGCACTGTGCCAGATACAAGAGCTGAGTCATGGGGCAATGATGGCAAAAAGTGACATCATGTCAGCTTTCCACCTTTTATCAGTACATCCAAGTGATCATGATCTATTGGGTTTCAAATTTAGAGGTCAATGGTACATGGACAAGGCAATGCCCATGGACTGCTCTGCAAGCTGCTCAGCCTTTGAAGCATTTTCAACTTTCTTGGAGTGGGTCACCAGAAGGCACACGCAGAACTCACACATCGTACATTATCTAGATGACTTTCTATTTGCGGGTCCAAGAATAAAACTACACGTGTGGATACACTGTGGGGTTTCACCTCACTAATGGGGTATTTTGGTGTCCCTTTAGCTCAGGAGAAAACAGAGGGTCCTGTCACCTGCCTCTCCTACCTGGGCATAGAAATAGAGTCTGAAGACATGTTTTTTCGACTACTGCAAGACAAGGTGTCCCTGTTGAGCAGACTGTTAGGTGAGATGGGAAGAGCAAAGAAAGTGACCCTACATCAGCTACAATCTGTCATGGGCCACTTGAATTTTGCATGCTGTGCAATCTGCCCAGGCAGGCCATTCCTCAGGTGGATGGCCTCAGCCACAGGGGGGCTCTAAAACCATAGCACCACATTAGACTGACGCAGGGCATAAAAGCTGACCTGCAGGTATGGGAACTCTTTCTGTGAGATTTCAACGGTATCACCATCTGGCAGACACCAGCAGACCAGCTATTGGATCTGCACATGGTTACAGATGCATCAGGTGGTATTGGCTTTGGGGCATTCTGGCAAGGGGAATGGTTTGCAGAATGCTGGCCACAGGACTGGGTAACAAGGGGTCTCACAAAAAACATTACCTTTCTTGAATTGTTCCCTATTATGGTGGCAGTAAGGGTGTGGGGGCACAAACTTGAGAATAAGAAAGTGCTGTTCCACACAGACAACAGGGTGGTAGTGAACATATTGAACTCGCAGATGTCTCGTTCTGAAGAAGTGATGAAGGTTCTGCGGGTCTTTGTATTATACTGCCTATGGTACAACATCTCTTTCAGGGCATGTCATTTGCCAGGAAAAGAAAATGTTATTGCTGATGCCCTGTCTAGGTTGCAGCTCGAGCATTTCAGGCGGCTAGCCCTGTGGGTGGATCCACTCATCACACAGATACCAGAAACGGTCTGAGGCATGGGAACCAAGATTACAGCAACTGGTACAGCTCACTGTGGCCCCCTCGACATGGAGGAAGTATGTAGGTAGCTATGAGTCTTTCCAGGAATTCTGTGGTCACGAGGTAAGCATGGCACTGCCCAATACCCAAAGACAAGTTCAAAGCTACATCCTCCATTTAGAAAGCCTTGGAAGATCTCCGGTGGCTATACACCTCCAACTGGCAGGTATTGCATTCCTTTGCAAGACCAAGGGTTTCCCAACCCAACTAACAGTTTCCACACAAAGAAAATGTTACAAGGCATGGTGAGATCCACAGGGAAAAAGGCAGACACAAGGAAGCCCATAGGCTTATCTGAACTGTCTAGCCTCCTGAACACACTGTCAGTCACTTGCAGTTTGGGCTATGAAACAAAAATTTTTAGGGCCCTGTACACTTGTGCATTTTTCTGGGCTTTCCAGGTGTCAGAGATGGTATTGCAGTCCAACTCAATGGGTCAGAACACAAATCTCCAGTTCAATGATTTTGCCATCCTGCAAGTCAGATTGTGTCTTAAGCTGTGCAAATCAAAGACAAACCAAAGCGGTCCACCCACCACCATAACACTGTTTATGGCCCCCGAAGGGAACATTTGTCCATGGTTATCAATGAAAGAGTATGTAGCAGGGTGGCCAACAGGCCCTGGACATTTATTCATCCATGGGGATAGTAAACCAGTCATGAGGTGGCAGTTCTCAGCCATCCTACGAAAAGGTTTGTGGATGGTAGGTCTGAACTCTACATCATATAACACATATTCATTTAGAATTGGAGCGGCCACTGAGGCAGTCAGGTGTGGGTTAAAAGAGGAACAGATTAAAGAGGTCGGCAGATGGGCATCAAAAGCTTATATGTGGTACATCTGGCCCCAGCACAACCCATTGGGGAGTGAGGCTGGGGAACCCAGCAGAGGGGGGATCTGAACAGCAAAAAGCTGCACCATACTCACATTTTTCTGGTTTGTCTTACAGGCATGGCTACGGCAACACCTCAGATATGGATCATGGGTCATTTGCACATAAGGGAGGCCTACAAGAGGGTGAAAAAATTACCTTACACAAAGCAGCTAGGCATTCCAAGAAGTCAGGCTGTTATACAATGGGCCGGGAAAGGGGGAATGAAGTGGGGGGCATTGTGTGAAACTATCTTCAGATTGGGCCTGCACCGTCAACCACCGGTCGCACTGATTATCCACTTGGGAGGGAATGACCTAGTCATCCTGGTGGCCACCAAAGTAATTGGAGAAATAAAGAGGGTATTGGCCCATCTAAAACAACTGTTGCCTCTCACCATTCTGGCATGGACCAGAATCATACCACGCCAGCAGTGGCGTGGGAAGTGGACGGTGGGAGCCATGGACAAAGCATGCAGGTCAGTGAATAGGGAAGTGTCCCATTTCACGGCCTCGCTCGGGGGGGAGGTTATCAGGCATTTTCTTATCACCAAGTTGGATAAGTGCCTATATAGCCGTGATGGGGTTCATCTGTTGAATATCTGGAATGACATTTTTAGCAACACATTGAATGATTTCTGTGAAACTGTATTATTTGGAAAAGTAAGATACCTTGGGCATTAGTGGGAGAAACTTGTTGGCACCATATGTAAGTGGTGATAATTCATGACTGACCCTTGGTAAGTGAGGCTCCAGACATAAAAGAGAAGCTGCGATTGGGTGTCACCGGGGAGAGGCATGACTCTAGGATGGGTATGCTTCAGGGACCTGGGGAGGAAGGCACCCAGGTGGGGCATGCACCGAAATGCTGGGAACCAAGATTCTGAGATGGGGAATGTGGCCTCAGACAGGCATGCTCCTCGTCAAAGGGTCTAGGAGGCCCTAAATTCAGGGAAGATGCAGTGGGGAACTGTCAGGAAGGAAGGCATGGCCCTTGATGGGTCTGTATCACTAATGGGCCAGAGTTCCTCTCAAATAATTGGATGAAGGAGCTGGGGTTTCAGCACAAACATGAATTTGCTGCCCAAGGGGTCTTACTGGAGGGTGATACTTGATGTATGTATTGAATGAGGATTTGTGTGTATAGATATATATTGTAATGTGCATGTATCTGTGTTGACTGTATTATACATATTCATATCTGCATGGAATGTTAAGTATTACCTGTAATGCATAATTTTAAGTAAATAAAAAGAGCTGTGGCCTTTTCTATCCCAAGAAACTATGTGGTGTGTTATTGAATTGGGGGTCCGCTTTGGGCAATGGCCCCCTCAGCCTCTAACCAGGGGGGCAAGTTGCTGATGGCCCCCAAGAGGGTGGGGTCAGGAGGGCCACCCCCCAGAAGGGGATGAGGCAGCTCTGCCCTTGGCAATCGGCCCAGTCAGTGGGGCCCCATGGAGAAGGTTGGCCCTGTCGGCTCCTGTAGGGAGGGGCCTGGCAGGTTTCTTAATGAGCGGTTCTGGGGGATTCACCCTCTTGGAACCACTCCTCAGCCATGCTGTTTTTTCCCACCCTCCTGCCCTAAGCTGCCAGGCCACAGCATTAGTGCTTTCGCAGCTCCAGGATTACACAAGCTGAGAGCTGACATTGAAATAACATGAGGTGGTAATTCATGGCTGACCCTTGGTAAGTGAGGCTCTGGACATAAAAGAGAAGCTGTGACTGGGTGTTACTGGGGAGAGGCATGACCCTAGGATGGGTATGCTTCAGGGACCTGGGGAGGAAGGCACCCAGGTGGGGCACCCAGGTGGGGCACAATGATGGGAGCCAAGATTCTAAGACTGGGAGTGTGGCCTCAGATGGGCATGCTCCTTGTCAAAGGGTCTAGGAAGCCCTAAATTCGGGGAAGATGGGAGGGGAACTTTCCGGAAGGAAGACATGGCCCTCAATAGGTCTGTTTGACTAATGGGCCAGAGTTCCTCTCAAATAATTAGATGAAGGAGCCGGGGTTTCAGCACAAACATGAATTTGCTGCCCAAGGGGTCTTACTGGAGGGTGACACTTGATGTATATATTGAATGAGGATTTGTGTGTATAGATATGTAAAGAAAGATATGTAGATATGTAAAGAAAGAGGCAGTATAGCGCAGTGGTCTAAGGCTCTGAGCTGCAAATTTGGTGACATCCAGCAGACCAGACCTGGGTTTGAATCCCACAGCTTCCACTTGCATACTGTGTGACCCTGAGCAAGTCACTTAACCTCCTTGGGCTCCCAGGTCACTCCTGTAAAAAAGCTTTCAGCTTAGTGTGCTATACCTGGTTAAACGACTAAATAAAAATATGTATTGTAGTGTGAATATATCTGTGTTGAATGTATTGCACATATTCATATCTGTATGGGATGTTAAGTATTACCTGTAATGCTTAATTTTAAGTAAGTAAAAAGAGCTGCAGCCTTTTTTATCCCAAGAAACTGTGTGGTGTGTTATTGAATTGGGGGTCCGCTTTGGGCAACAGCTTGCAGCACTACGGTGAGGCACAAAGACAGACCAGGATACACAGCAATCTCCCAAATGGTGACAGTGTGTTTCTTTAGGGGGCTTTGCCCCTGCACCCTTCTTACTTTGGGTAACCATCTCCGGGGAGGCACATCTTGGGGATAGGGAGAAACTGTAGGTAGCTGTTTCGGCAATTGCTGTGCATCCCGGACACCCTTTGTACTTCGCTGTATTGCTGTCACCATTATCCCAGTCACAGTTTTGCATTCTCTGACTTGACAGGACACCTTGATGGCTCAAGTAAATCACTGCATATGGATTTGTTCCCCCAACTCTCATCCCTCTGTGGCATAACCCTGCTATAACCACTGGCGGGCAACCACTCAACTGGCCAGTTTGGAACTCTACAGGTATCTCTGCTTTAAAAGATTTACTGGTTCCTCAGTGCACTGTTCTTGACTCCTTCCCAAACCTTCAGACTAGATGGTCTTGCGAGGTCTGAATTTTGATGGTATCTCCAACTTTGGAGTGCTCTTTTTAAATTGAGTACAAGTTTTCACAAGACCATATTATCCTGTGCCTCACACACCCTACCCACATGGTTAAAACAGACCAATGGCATGGCAGGATATATCTACTTGGCAATTAGAGATGTGATTCCTGATCAGACTTGTACTGCTAAACCTGCCTGGGAGGTTCCTCTAAGTTTACTGATCCTTAACCAGGCCTGGAGTGACAGTTGGAAAGCAGCACACACAGCAGTATGTGATATGTGTAGAAGTCTTTTAGAAAACAAGGTACTTCATTGGTGGTACCACACTCCAGAAGTCCTGCAAAAGGTACATCTTCTTCCGAATGATAACTGCTGGAGATGAGATAACCCAAGTGTGACTCTTCTCCATGTTCTATGGTCTTGTTCCAAAATTATCCCATTCTAGAGTCAAGTCTGGGGCATTCAGGAACAGATTTTCCAGGCAATGCTTCCACACTTTCCTGCCTTTTTCTACTTGGAGGACATAAAGATTTTTCTTCCCCCTCATCTTTGTGGTTGGACGTGTAAAGACTATCAAGTATTGAGGCAAAACACCTTATTTTCCTGAACTGGTACACCTCCAAAGTCCCTACCATCCCTTATTTCTTAAATGCTTAATGGTGGTGGCCACTTATGAATGCCTGTCACATACCGCTATGGGTAACCTAGATTGCTATCTTTCAGTCTGGTCACCTTTTCAAACATTTTTACCAAAATATGTGGACATTGCTTACCACTACTGGTTCACTTGTCATATTCTCCTCCTCCTCCTAGGAAGCACGTGGGGATGATTTTTTTTTATTTTCTTCCTTTTTTACCTTTCTTCTCATGTTGTTTTACTTTCTCTTTGACCCTATTTTGTGACTAATATTTTTACCCCTCTTTCTATTGTATTTTTCTCTCCTCTGCTGTGGACATTTACATTTTTCTTTCACATTGATCCTTAATTCATATTAATCCTTATGGTTGATACATTTCACTGTTTTCTGGTTATGGTTTATGTGTTTTTATTAACACTGACACAGATTGTATCAAGAGACATATTACCAGTTTTTCATCCTTATTATGTTATCTTGCAAATGAGCCCATCATGTATGCATGGCGCTAAGGGGCCATATGCATTCCCATTATGGGCTCATTTGCATGTAAAGCAGCTGAAGGTTGCACACCTATGGAGGCCACCTACCACATCAGACAGGGTAGTGATTGGCTCCCCACACCTTAAATGGCCATCCCTGGAAGTTATATGACCTCCACACACCCCCACCCTATCCCGATACATGAATAGTTATTCCCTGGTGTCTAGTGGTATCCACACCTTCCGAACCCTGTCCCTATCACTGTATCCTTATTTTCTGGTGTCTAGTGGCACCTCCCACCCTCTGATCCCTGTCCCTGTAAGAGTATAGGTATTCCCTGGTGTCCAGTGGAACCCCCTACCTCTAAGAACCCATCCCAGAAGAAAGCCCCTATTCCCTGGCATCTAGCACCCCTACACTGCCTGCACTGGGTACACCACCTTGTCACTCCCCCTTACCATAGTCAGCAGTGCTGCACAGCTCTGAAACAAAGACTGGCACAGCCCTCTTCTCACCACCTCGGCCAGTCACCATATACAATGACAGGGAGCCATGCAGCACTGGTGACTACAATAAGAGGGGGTGGCAGTGTGGTGTGACTGATGCAGACAGTGAGGGGGTGTTGGTAGATTCCAGGGAATACAGGCTTTCTTCTGGGATGGGTGTTTGGGGTTGGGGAGGTTCCACTGGACATCAGGGAATATCTCATGGAGTTGGCAGCAGCTGATCAGATTGTTGGGAGTCCACTGGACACCAGGGACCTCCACAGTATTATGGCATGGGCGAGGTGGGTGGGAGTACCACTAGACACCAGGTAATAAGTATACAGTGATGATGCCAGGGTTTGGAGGGTGGGGGGGGTTCCACTAGACACCAAGGAATACCTAAACTCTTACAGCAACAGGGTGTGGATGGTGGGGGGTGCCAGCATACACCAAGGGATAAGGATACAGTGATGGGGACAGAGATCAGAGGGTGGGGTGCCATTAGTCACCAGGGAATTATTTTTATTACAGCAGTGGGTGAGCAGAGGGTGAGGGCACCACTGGACAGCAGGGATGTCATTGCTTCAATGGGCCAAGGCAGTTGGCTGCAGTCCCTTTGCCTGACACCAGGACCTTTTATCCTGTTAAGTTGGGGTTGCAAAAGCATTAACTTGTGCCTGTTCATGTGGTATTTACTGTCTGTGCAAACCTCTCAGTATCCTGCCGTGCCCATATGCAGGGGAAGAACTTCTCATTTACATGGGGGCAGTGGTAACTTAGAGCCTGGGTGCTAACAGGTTTTTGCCCATGATACAGGAATGTCTGAATATAGACCCCACCCACAAACCACGTGAAAACCCCACTTAGCATGGGAAAACACCCATTAGCACCCAGGCTAAGTTTTGAATATCTAGCCCCTGGCTTTTTTTGTTGCACATAAATGACAGAACACTAGTTCGAATTGCTCACTTACACAGACCTAGATTCAACCAATGCTGATTCATGCTCAGGTTTGTTCTACAGAGATATATCTCATTTTTGGAGTCATATAGATTGGCAATCAAGGTTCTGTACATAAATCACACTGGTTAAAATAATGCGTTGTCACAAACAAAAAGTTATTAACTGTATACGAGTATGTACTGTAGTAATAATTTACGAATAGTATAGTATGAGCAGACCTTCTGGATCCTCACTTCCCTTCTGTTGTCAGATTCTGTGCTTCTGTGTGTCATCATTGATGCATTAGTTTTTTATTTTATGTGTTTTTCTAATGCAATGATATGTATAAATATTTGGTTTACGTAATTTCATATGCACATTTGTGTCATTATCATTACTGGTTCCTGACCATGCTGTTGAACAGTATCACTGCTCAAAAACCGATTTTAGTTATTTATTTATTTTATGTTATGCTGTTTGGCCCCAACCCTCAAAAAATAAGGAAATGCCAAGCCCCCCTCCAGGTTACTTGTCAAGATGGGACGTTGCTGGAGGCAGTCCAGTCCTCCAGCTATCTTGGGGTTACCTTGGACCGCACACTTGGCTTTAACCTGCATATATCGAAAACATGTAAAGCAGTTAGCTCAAGACTTGGCCTCTCCTACTGGATTAGGTACAACCTTTCCCACCATGCCTGCCTATTAATTGCACGTGGCATATTGCTCCCAAAGCTCATGTACAATGTCGCAGTGTATGCTCCCTCTGCAACTAAGCTTGCGTTGAGGCAGTGGAGTGTCACCTACAATAGGATATGCCACTTTGTGCTTCCTGACAGCAGACTT
Source organism: Neoceratodus forsteri (assembly GCA_016271365.2). NCBI lineage: Eukaryota > Metazoa > Chordata > Ceratodontiformes > Ceratodontidae > Neoceratodus > Neoceratodus forsteri. The sequence goes on along the minus strand of CM057458.1, from coordinate 995,133,672 downwards.
GTCTGTCACTGCATTCTATACAAGAAATTGAACTGGTTACCACCTGAAGCTTTGAGAGACCATGCTCTAGGAAGTACCGTCTACAATGTATTAAGAAAACAGCAACTGCAACAGCTCACAATGTGGCTGCGACCACATTACAGGCCGTATCTACTAAGATCCTCTGATTGTGGCCTGCTTGAGGTACCAAAGTTGAGAACAAACCTTGGGTCTGCAGCATTTCAGTACTTTGCTCCCAAATCATGGAACAGTATCCCAGATGAGATTCAGGATTGTGCCACTGCAGGGAGTTTCAAAAAATCCCTTCATAAGCACCTCCTAGGCACATCCAAATGCAAATACCCACCTAAGAGGTGAACAGGTTATGGGCCCTAACCCCTTTCCTGCTTATGGTTGCCACTTAGCTGTTTGCCCAAGGGTTCATAATACTGCTTATACTGTCACTTGCTATGTGTCTAGCACTTTACCTGATGAGGTGATATGGATCTTATGACTCACTTGCTTACCTTATACTTAATCGTTTGCATCCTGTCTATTGTTTACCTTACCTGTGAATAACTTTTTCATTGCTGTATACTGTTATCTGTCTGGTGATGCATCACCTTTGTTGTAATTCTCCTGGGTCACAGCTAAAAATAGGCAGTTGCTACCTAGTGTACCTACCTAGTTAACAAAAACTAAATAAATAAATGATTAAATGTAAAGGTTTCACCAGGAAGGCATACTGAGCATATTGCTTATACATAGATACATAGATACATAGACAGTGTCGGCAGATAAGGGCCTATGGCCCACCCAGTCTGCCCATTTGAGCTTGTAAGTTAAGTTTATTTTCCTAGAAGTCTGTTGCCCCTTACCCCTGACCTCTAGAATTCCTTTATGTCTATCCCATGCATTCTTAAATCCCGTGATTGTTTCAGCCCCCACCACTTCCTCTGGCAGGGTGTTCTACTTATCCACCACCGTTCTGTGAAGAAATTCTTTCTCATGTTTCCTCTGAATCATCCTCCTCCAACTTCATCCCCTCTAGTCCTGGAACATCTTTTTCGCTTAAAAATAGTGTTTTCCTGCACCCTGTTCCTCCCTGTAAGATACTTGTATGTCTCTATCTTATCCCTCTCTCCTCCTCTCCTCCGAGTACATGTTCAGTTCACCAACCTGTCTTCATAGGACTTGTGATGCAATCCATGCACCATCTTTGTTGCCCTCCTCTGAACCTTCTCTACCTGTAATGTCCTTACGTAGGTGGTCTCCAGAACTGTACCATACCTCGTGAGGACATGGGTGGCAGAGAAGGAAACAGCAGGAAATGGTGCATGGATGAACAAGTCCTGAGTACTGGTGAAGGGACTGCTTGTTTCCATATGCAACCTGGGAGGAGGGGTAAGGGAGAATAGCAGTATACATTAATATGACAGTTACATAACATCAGTCTATACAGCATATGAAATGCACATGGTACTGTACATGACGTTTACAGTAGTAACAGTACTTACAATATTGGATGTAGGAATACAATATTACAGTACACAATTTGTGAGGGAAATACAATGTGACTATGGCTCAAATCATGAAATTAAACACATTGCATGTTCATTATCCTTACTGGCTCCTGAGCATGCCATTGAACAGTATCACTGCTCAAAAATGATGACAGGATGATGATGTCATGAAGGGGTGACCATAAAAGCTAGTCATTTTCAGCACACAGGTTGGCCCCTGCTAGCATTTTTGAGTGAAGCACTGAGTTTGAGTGACTGATGGCAGTTCCTGTGGTTTGTATTTTGCTACACAGAAGTAATATACTGTACTTGATATATGTTATATGTATTGCCTGTACAATTGCACAAGATTCTTCAGACTGGTTTAAGATTTTTTTTTTTAATTACCATTATCAGGGTGAGTATATTTATCTTCCCTTTGTTCTACTTGTGTATTATGGCACACTGAAGATCAGTCAATCCACCCTCATCCAAAGCAACAATGAAGTCTAAAACAGTCAGGCAGCATTGAACTTTGTGCATTTGCAGTCTGGAAAAAAATTGCACACTGGCTTGAATATTCTTGAGGTGTTTAACCTAAAGATGGCTGAGTGGCTAACATCTTGGAAACTGTCACCTGGCTTTGTTGCAGCTGACTAAGGGGAGTGGCTAGTACCTAGGTGGAAATAGATGCATTGCAGTGGGACTTAGATGGTCACTTTGGATACAGAATAATGGAATGATGTACCGTACAACATGGAAAAATGTAGTGATAAATTTTGGCAAAAAAAACAGACCAAATAGCATAATGACAGAACCAAAATCTATAACAGTAAGAGTGAGAAGGACTTGAGCCTACTTATAACTGGTGATTTTAAACCAGGATCACACTGTGATAGGATAGCACACAACACAAGTCAAATCCTGCACTGTATTAGAAAAGCCTTTACTTGCCATTCTGAAATAATAATAACACCCTCATATAAGGCATATGTAAGATCTCATTTAGATTAGTCATTGCAGTTCTGGTCACCTTAGCTCAGTGAGGATATATAGGCCGTAGAAAGAATGCAGGGTAAGGCAATAAAATTAAAATCAATAATTCCTAATCAACCATATGAGGCAAGATAGTTAATCTGTGGTTGCATAGTTTAGAAAGAAGAAGGCTAGAGGTAATGTGTTACCCATGTTAAAAATAGTACTTGACAATACACTGATGGTCAAGCTGGACCTAAATTTCAAAGCAAAAAAACATAATACAAGGGGGCATCACCTTCAAATCAAGCCTAAATCATTTCATACACACCTAAGAAGGATTTCCACTTGAAAATGTTACTTCCTTCAAGTACCTTGGGATCCTGCTGGACCAGTCCCTGGATTTTAATCTTCACATTCAGTCCTCGTGCAAAGCTGTAAACTTGAAACTGGGAGTAGCTTACAAAACGAGGTACCTGCTTACACCCTCGGCCAAATTAGCAATTGCCTGAGGTATTCTGCTCCCAACCCTTACTTATGGTGTCTCTATTCTTACCTCTGCCCATAAAACCTCCCTACTAAAATGGGACGTAACTTATAACAATATATGCCAATTTGCCTCTTCGTCGCCTCAACTCAAACATCACTGCCTTCTTTATAAGGATCTGAATTGGCTCTTACCCTCTGCCAGTAGACAATACTATCTTGGATCACTAATGGACTCAATCATCCGGGAAAAAAATCCATCCCAGCTGGCAGCGTTGCTGGTCCCTCAACCATCCTCCCATGGCCTGCGATCAGCTGACAAATCCTTGCTCTATGTTCCGAGATATCGGATGACTAAAGGCACAGGGGCCTTCCAATTCTCTGCTCCCAGGCTATGGAATGCTCTTCCACTCAACCTCCGGCTGTCTCAGTCTCACTTTGGATTTAAAAGTGAATATCGTTGTTATCTATCCTTAGCTGATGTTTGTACATGCTTTGACCCAACCTGAAGCTCTTGAGACTTACCAGTAATGTCACCCTGCTCTAATCCAGCTCCAAGACTGTCTTCTCTTCCCCTCCCCATATTTTTCCTTTTCTTTGTAAATAACTTCTTGACTACTAACTCTCTTCCTTCTTGAACCTTGTTGCTGACCATCCACTGTTGTTTTGCCAATCACCACCCCTGATCTTCCTTCTGTCAGTCTTTCTTGTTATGTGTGAACATTCCTCACATTTCTCTCTATATAACCTTACTATCTTATTAACCCTTTCACTCCACAGGTCAGGTCCATGGTTTCTGCACTTATTATATATCTTACTGCCATTATCTGTATAATGCTTGCCATTATTTTTTGTTTCTACCCATTGTAATTTTGTAGCACTGCTGTACTGTTCCTCTATTTGTATTATTGTACCCATGTTGCTGTTGACCAACTGTTCTCTTTTTGTTGTACTGTCCCGGGCCATGCCTGAAAATAGTCATTTTATGGCTAGTACACCTACCCGGTTAATAAAAACTAACTAAATAAATAAATAAATAAGGGATCATACTACACCATACAGTCAGTCAAAGAGTGGAATAATCTACCAATGGAGGTGATTACCACAGGGGCGATGAACAAATTTAAGAACTAACTGGATTCTTATATGGAGGACTGGCATTATCATGGTAGAGTGTACCAAACAGTTAGTTAGACATTCTCAATAGACAGCTTAGTCTTCTTACGTCTCTGTCACCTTTGTATGACGTTAGTATGGACAATGGTTCCAACATTATGTCAGCAATAAATTTAGGGAGCTACTTTAGCTTTCCTTGCTTTGCACTCAGTATAAATCTCTGCAAGATTTCTTCAAAGAGGAGGAAAGGCTGAAGCATTGGTCAACATATGCAAAAGAATCTGTGCATACTTCAGTCTGTTCTTCAAAGCCAAACTGCAGTTATGTGAATTATAGAAAAAGGCTAGCCTCCTAAAGCACAGGTTGAAACAAGAGGTTCCAACATGCTGGAACAGCACACTCTGTATGTTGCAAAAGTTGTACAAGCAGCATAAGGCAAGTAATGATTTTGCTTTACTGCGGACACGGTGACTTGCATTAACTGTCACTTTCACCAGATAACATGACCGTAATGGAAAAAGCAATTGAAACACTAACTCTTTTTTGAATATGCCACTCAGACAGTCAGTGCCAATGTAGCATGCATCGGTATGTAGAGAAGCAACAAAGTTTTACTCCCCAGGTAAATATGCAGAAAAGTCACCAAATGTACCTCCGCAGAGCACTTCACGTACTTTTTTCAAATGAATTGAAATTCTCCATTTGTGATTTCACATTGCTTTTATTTGTTTTTTAAGTACAAATTGTGCTTAGAAAACACATCACAAGTAGAGGTTATAAATGGGGAACACCACCCCCAATCTATCCCTGGTGTCTAGTGCCCCCCCAATACCAATCACCAGCCCCAATAATAAATTAAAAAAAATCCTCTTTCCAGATCCCTGGTGTCTAGTGGACCCCCCACCCCACTGATTGCTGGCCCCAATAATAAATTAAAAAAATCCTCCATAGTGATCCCTGGTGTCTAGTGGACCCCCCACCCCACTGATTGCTGGCCTCAAAATTAATTAAAAAAAATCCTCCATCCAAATCCCTGGTGTCTAGTGGACCCCCACCCCACTGATCGCTGGCCCCAATAAAAAATATCCCTGGTGTCTAGTAGACCCCCCCACCCTGACAGGTAGTTCTCCCCTGCCACCACTCCGCTCCCCTGACCCTGTTCCTGAGCGGGCCACCGGCACAGCCCTCCACTCACCTCTGTGGCTGGCAGCCCAACTGACCTGATCTGAATGAATGAGCTTGTGTTTGTAGAAGCATGTGCTCATTCATTCAGTCAGTTATCCATCTCACCATTGTACATGACATTTTTCAGGGGCCTAGAGGAGGGAGGACTACTCTGGTCTTTGGCAGGGGAGGTGGGATGGGGGGAATGGCATTGTGGACCCCTCTCTCTCTCTCTATCCCTCTATTGAGTCAGTGCTGTGGGGTGCCACAGGTCAAGCAGACAAACATGCTGGGGGGAACTAGACACCCAGCAGAGCCTCCTTCTGCAGCAAAGAAGCAGTGCTTCCAAATGAAGTTGAAAGAAACTGGCTTAAATAGTTCAGGAAGGGGAATGTTGCTGGTAGCTTCCACCCACTGAACTGCAGACACAACCTTTGTGCTCATATACATGCACCAGTTGTTGTCAGTTTATTACTGCTGTTTCACTCTCTGCCATACTCCCTACCCCAGATTTCACCTGGAAATAATCTCCTGCTCAGTGTGCTTATAGCAGTCCCTAAATTTTACCTAAGTAAATCAATAAATTAATAAAACAAAATATGAAATAAAAATAAAATAACAATTTTTGCAGTCTTGTCTTCACTCCAGAAACATGTGACACAGTTGCTGAAAAACTTCTGCCTACTGCCTGCAGCCCTGTCTCTTCTCCATAGTCTCCAACTTTAGGCTAAGTGTTCATTTCTCCAGTTCTTTCAGAACTCCCAGAAAAACTCACTGTGAAATAAAAGTGAGTCACAAGTCTTCTGGGAAAATTGTCCTGCAAGATGGAATATTTTTATGCATGACTTGACGCTTCCTTGACAAACTACATTTTGTCCACGAGCTATGTAAAAATTAATGCAACATAGCATTTTTTTCCCTGCAACAAATGGTCTTTGTGCAAGGTGATGTTATTGTAAATGTTCACCGGAACTTCCGGAAGTTGCACAAATGTAAAGAAATGGTCATTTTGCAAAATTTTACAGGCAGAAAATAAGTCTCTGTACCTCTAACATGCATTATACTATAAATACTGTATATAGTGCAAAATAAAATAAAAATACAATACATTCCCACCCATAATGTGGGCATGCATCTGTTTTATTTTTCTCTTGCTTGTGATAAACATGAACATGCATTAAGTATAGTAACAGCTGACATGAATTACAAAAATAAAGAAGTTTATATAAGCATTAACAATCCTTTTCGTGCTTTCCAGCAGCTATCTAACATCTAAAACTCATAACAGATTAGCCACAGTGTTGTGGTTGCAGTATATGGGCTTAAGTATCCTGTGTCCTTCTCTGTAGCAGTGTAACCGAGCAGCTCAAGAATAAGGAAGGAGTAAATTTAGGTAGGATCCACAAGTGAAGCTGAGGAAGATTATGAAGATTAGATCGTAAGATTAAATAAGAAACACTGCAGCTTTGAGACAAGCTGTGAGATGGACAGTTAGCAACATAAATAGAGGAAGAAAGTTAAGATATAGTACCTGGCCCATATCCAGTTATAAAGATTAGCAGATATTTCAAGACTGAAACTGAGAAAAATAAAACTAATGTCCGAAAAGGTCCCACTGGTCCATTTATTCTGCCCACCCTACCTAAATGCCCCACATAGACTCTAGTGGCTGCTCCTTTTACTTACTTTTACCCATTACCATCTTCCTATAGCTATGTACCTGACCCAGGCTACTTTAAAATATACCACTGTTTTTATTTATTTAAAAGTTGGTGTCTGGGAAAGGCACACTGAGCTGAAGCTCATTTCCAGGTACAACCTGTGGGAAGGAAAATAAGGAGGAATAACTTCATAGCAAAACATGGATACAAATTACATATCAAAAATATGGACACCAGCATAAACAAATACAATGGTAGCAACAAATGGAGTGGAAACATAAAATAGCAGCATAAATACAGCAATTATATGGTGGCTACCCATAAGCAAAGCAAAATGCGTAGTGCATGTTGGGTCAGAGACTATGGTAAAGAGCTTCAAACGAAAGGGAACTGACAGAAGATGGGTAAGGAAAAGGGTATGAGATTAGGAAGGAAATGTACAAGAACAGGAGGGTGCAAGGAGTTGTCTTTCTTGATATCTAAAGGCAGACAGAGTGAGGGGGATAGGTGGGAGGGAAGGGGAGGGTGCAGATTCCAGAGGGAGAGGAGGTGATAAGAGAAGGCAGCTTGGACAGCAGATGAGTGAGGGTGGGGAATGGAGAAGCTGTGAGAATCCCTGGAGCAGAGGGAGTAGGAAGAGGAGGGAACAGGGGAGATGAGGGAAGATGGATATGATGGAATGGATCCAAGCCAATATTTGGTGATAAAGATGGCACAGTGGAACAGGCAACATGAAGGAAGGGGGAGGATGGAGAGGGAAAATTAAAGGGAGCAGTGATGAGTGTGGAGGGGAAAGTTGATGGTGAAATGGCAGTAAGCATTAAAGAGGGTATCCAGTTTTGCAAGGGAGGAGCAAAGGACAGTACTATAGACCAAGTCAGGATAATCAAAGATCAGGAAGACCATTTTGGTTACCAGCTCCTAGAGTATCTGGAGCGAGAGGCAGTACTTGTTATGATACAAGGCACCAAGTTTTGGGCAGAGTTTGGCATGATTGGCTTTGATGTGGACGGAGAAATTGAGCATGCTGATCAAGCCAGACTCCAAGGTTCTTGAAGGCAGGGACAGCCTTCTGATGGGTGCCATCAAGTCTGGAGAAAGCAGTGGGATGTGAGAGCCTAGCCAATTACTAACTGGTACTATAGGTCATAGAGATAGTCTTTTTTGTGTTGACCTTGAGTTGGCTGGTGTGAAACCAATGCAGGACACTGTGGAAGTCCTTTAGGAACAGAACTTCCACAGATGAAGCTGAAGTGCTGGAAATGTAAATAACTATATAATCGGTATACATTTGGATATGCAAAGAGACACAGGCAGAGGGGAGGTCATTTAGGAAAATGGAGAACAGAACAGAGCCCATGATGGAGCCCTGAGGAACACCTACTAGAATGGGGAGAGTGGGGAAAAGGACACCACCCACTTGTACCTACTGCTGATGGACCATGAGGTATGAGTGGAACCAGCCAACAGCAGATGCTAAGAGGCCTGTAGTACTCAACTTGTTGAGGAGCAGAGGGTGGGATACCAAGTCAAAGACTTTGGCTAGGTTGATGAATACCTGATGTAGCCCAGGCACCATGTAACAATGGGCTACTACCCTTGCCTGTTGGCCCTCTAACATGTTAAGGGGCCTGGGTCCTGCTACAGTGGTGATCGTGAGTTCTATCCCAAAGTTATAGTAAATAGTGTGGTGCATCCACCCAGAGTGAGTTAGACATGAGTCAAGTGACTTGCGGGCACAGTCCTCAGGGATATTGCACCTACCCACCTCCCCTACCAACCACTCCACACACTGGATACCCAACAGTTCATTACCATGGACCATAAACCAGCAATAACTTGGCAGACACACAAATAACCTGTAAGCAGTAACTTGATACAGTAAACTCACAGCTTTATTTCAAGTCAAGTCAAGTCAAATTTATTTATAAAGCGCCTTTCAAATTCAAGGCGCTGTACAACAATAAATAAAACAAAGACAAAAAATCCAAACATTGACAACCATAACTATAAAGAATAAGCCAAAGTAAAAAGATGTGTTTTTAAAGCAATTTTAAAACTGTCAACAGTCGGGCATTCTCTTAACCTCCGAGGTAGAGAATTCCACAGGGTTGGAGCTGAAAAGGCAAAGCAATTAGATCCCGATAACTTCAAACTAACTCCTGGGAATCTCTAGCAATCCTCACTGGCGGAGCGGAGAGGACGGAGGGGCAATAGGGAACCAGAAGATCTTTCAGGTAACCGGGTCCCTGATCATGTAGGGCTTTAAAGGTTAGTAAACCAACCTTAAAGATAATCCACCACCGAACAGGCAGCCAGTGCAGTTCGCGAAGCACAGGAATAATATGACTGGTTCTTAAAGTCCCAGTCAAAAGCCTGGCTGCAGCGTTCTGCACCTGCTGAAGGCGGTGGATATCAATCCCTGGTAGCCCTAGGTAGAGGGAATTGCAGTAGTTCAGACGGGTGGTAACAAAGGCGTGGACTAAAGTTGGAAGGTCCTCCCGGGGAATCAGATGTTTCACCCGGGCGATATTCCTCAGATGGTAAAAAGAGGATTTGACAACAGCTGACACTTGTGATTTTAAGGTCAGACCGTCATCAATAATAATGCCCAGATTTCGAACCTGTGAAGAACTAGAGAGTGATACACCACCAAGTAATAAGCTCGATGGCTTTCCAACACCTAGTCCCCCCCCAGGATGACCTGAATCCACAACCAATACCTCGGTCTTATCCGGGTTAAGTTTTAACCAGCTCAAACTCATCCAAGTTCTGATCTCATCCAGGCAGTTATTAAGTACAGAGAGTGCATCACTCTGATCGGGGAGAAAGGACATATACAGCTGAGTATCATCTGCATAGCAGTGAAAACTCAAACTGTATCTCCTGATGATTTCCCCAATGGCAGCATATACACTGCAAACAACATGGGAGCTAAAATGGAGCCCTGTGGTACCCACATGGTAGGAGAAAGCGTCAGAGGAATAAATTCCAGTGACAACTCTCTGAGACCTACCAGTGAGGTAAGAATGACACCACTTGTGGACTGTACCAGACAGCCACAAAAGACCATAGTCGCTCAATAGCACCCATAGTCTACAGTGTCAAATGCACTGAAAGATCAAGAAGGACCAAGATGGTACAAGCCTTCGATCTCTAGCCATTAGGAGGTCGCTCAATACCCGAACAAGGGCAGTCTCAGTACTGTGCCTTTTCCTGAAGCCAGACTGAGAGTATCATAGACATTATGAGAGGTGAGATGATCATCCAATTGCAATGCAACTGCCTTTTCAATAACCTTACCAACAAATGGCAGGTTAGAGATAGGCCGGTAGTTAACTAGACAGTCTGGGTCCAAGGAGGATTTTTTAAGGAGTGGTCGAATTACCGCCTCCTTAAGGGGATCAGGAAAAAAACCCATCTCCAAGGATTTCCACACAATGTCAGCAAGGACAGGGTAGATAGCTTCTACACAACCTAGTAACAGCGGTGTAGGACCCGGATCCAAACTACAACTAATTGGTCGCATTGTTTGGATGATCTTCACAATGTCCATGAATTCCGTGTGGTGAAAATACAACTCAAACTGTATCTCCTTCCCCCGGGGGGAAGGGTTAGAGAAGGGGTACCTGGATGAGGGGAAGCTGTGGGAGGAAAAGTTGTTAGTGAAGTAGCAGAACAACATGGACCCTAATGTCAGTCCACCCCCGGTTTCCCACCTCCACTGGTACCAGTGTAATACCCTGAGTGTCCCCTGGGGTACCCACTAGTTGCAGGCCTGGATGTTGCTGTGGGTTGTGTGGGTTGACTGGCTGTTGGGGACTGTAAGTTTGAAAGGGTAAAGATCAATTTGACTACACACTCCCCTCTTTGGTTTCAGGGAGAAACCTTGGGTACTCACAGTTTGAAGAAATGAAACAGCGTTTCGAGGCAAAGTTTCCCAGCAGTCTGGGAGTGAGGAGCTCCATCCATGAAGCATAACAATGGGCTTCAGGATGGTGGTGGTTTCTTTCAAAAAGGCTTGATCTTGATTGAAGATCTTTCAGCTTCTCCCCCTGATTGAAGATCAAGCCGCTTGTCACTTTCAACCCTCTTCTGGCCTGTTGCATAGCTCCAAATGCAGATCACAACCAGCCTCAGAAGGTCCAGATCCGGGATTGGCTCCATAGCCCAGCTCCCTACAAGGGTCAAAGGTGCCCTAACACCCCAGCAAAATCCAGTAACCTCCTGAAGCCAGTAGGCCCCACTCAGAAGTGGTTAGCAAGTTCCCGCCATGGCTCTGTAGACTGCCTCCAAAAATGTAGAGTTCTCTCTGTTCCTACACCAGCTCAGCAATTCCTGGGCAGCCAGGCAACTCTCAGTTATCAAAATACCAGCCAGTTGGCCACTGATTTTAGCTTTGATAGCAGCTACAATTCATTCTGTTATGCACAGCAGCAGAAGGATTTCTGGAACATGCAAGCACCTGCACACCTGTTTTCCCACAGAGTCTCTGAATAACAGACCAACTTCCAAAGCAGCTTCAGCCGGGAAACAGCTCTGAGCAATCAGTACAGTCCTCAATCAGTTTCCACACAGCCTGGCTAGCCCCAGTTCCAGAGGTATTCAGCATCTTCAAGCAACTTTCTTAAGTCTGAATTTCAGAGCAGGATTTCTTCAATGACTACTATTTCCCAAAGGAAACAATACAGTTCAAAAATATCTACGGGGTTCCCAACTCAGTTCAATCTCACTCTCTCTTCCTCAGTCAGAGTTACTCTTCCCAGCAGCAGTCTCCAATTCAAGATGTGAGAAAGGCCTTAGACACATTTCTCCCCAAAGCAGATCCCTCCTGACTCATTAGGAACCTGGGTTAGACTGACTCATTTCCTCTAAAGTCCCTGATATTTCTCCCCACAGTCCTGGCCTCAGATTGGCTGTCCCCTGTTGTCCATCAAAGTGAACGGCTTTTAGAACCCTCTGATTGGCTGTGCCTCTTGGCACCTGAAAAAGTTAACTCCTTCTCTCAGAAGCCCATTAGCAAAGTTTTGGGCACCTAGACACATCACCGGCCACTAGAGAGGGTCAAAGCCACAGCAACATGTCTCTTCCCATACAGTTTCATAGCAGTCCTCATATGTTCCCACAACAACGTTGTGGTGTAGCCCACAGGAATACTTTTATTAAAATAAAACCCCACAGACATGAAGTCCCAACTGTGCACTTTCAAACATTGTCATTATTAAATATTTACATTCAGCATGTTTGCTGTCACTGCTGCTGTGCTGCATCACCCCTACGCAGCAGGCAGCAGCCTCATTAATATTCATGAGGGCTCATATTTCTGGATGAGCTCTCACCATGTATCCAAATTTAAACTTAATATTTTCCCACAAAAGGCCTCTCACTGGCCTTGCTCTGGTCTCCTCTCCCCAAATAACTGAACAGGGGCACCAAGGCCAAGAAACACTCCCTGTTTTCACTGCAAATGGTGGTCAGTTACATTAAAGAACTTTTTGAGTGCATGTATGAGCACCAGCTACACTGGCAAAATGCTGGTGGCTCACGATTCAGAGCTTTATTTGTTTATGTCTTTGTTAAGCAGGTAAGTGAGCTGATCTGAAGGATCGTTTTCAGTCACAACCAGGGCCATGTGGAGGTGGTGCAAGTTCAGGCAAATACAGTGCAATCAGTTAGATAGAAATGCTTGCACCTCATCACATGAAGTGAAAATAAAAGGTACAGAGTAAGCTATGTTATAAATAAACAGTACGGATATTAACAAATACATGACATAGCTGGTCTGATCGTGTAGAGAGCTGAGGTACTGGTGCCTTACCTGTTACCACTCTGGTGACACGGGGCTGGGAGCAAGCTCAGGTTGTCAGGGGTTGGCCAGTGGAGAGAGGATCTAGAGTCTGACGGACAGCTCTCCTCTCTCAGGGAGGGGTGAGTTATGGATCCCTGACAGCAGCGACACCATGCAGAGGTGTACTGTACAACAGCCAAGGCTATAGAAGGCAATGGGTGAGGCAACGGCAGCCATCCATGGAATGAATGTGGGAGCATGCTCATGCCCACACTGGAAATCATTGCACATTCACGCCTCTGAGGAAACATGTACAAAGGAAATACCACTCTTGCTGGGAGGAAGACATCACTACTGCCACCACGCCCATGCTGGATCCTCCTCTCCAGGTCCTGACCACCTTCCTCCTTCACCTCCACCTGCCTTAGCACTAGATAATAAAAGAAGGAAGATCATTGCAGCATAGATGGTGACCCCACCTCAGGGGAAGACTGAGTGGTGCAAGGTAGGTGTGTAGTGGGTGGGTTGGAGGAACAGGATCTCCGGTAAAGGGGATAACAGCAGGGCCAGATAAGGTAGGGTGACTGATGGAGCCCCTGCGAGAGGTGATGGGAGGGAAATAAATTGGAAAAAAAACAAATACTTGACAATACAGTGTGCCTTAGATGGGTTTACATCAAGTGACAATAAAGATCAAACTTTCAATAGTTGAGTGCAGGACTTTCCAGTAACAGATACCAGAAGGCAAAATATCAGGCAGGGACCTTAGTGTGTGGTGCATAGGGTGCAAAGGTGCACTACTGCATATATTAAAAACCATGAGACAGACAGAAAAAAGAGCAACCAAATGCAGGAGTGGAAGGTGTGGCAGTAGCCGGGAGTGCCTTGGAGGGGTAGTGGTGAGATAGGCACTGGTGTTAGTCAGAGGAACAGTGACAGATGGCTTTGGATAGGAGCCATTTTTTAAAAATTTTTCTTGAAAGACAGGTGGGAGGAGGACACGCGGATGGATGATGGTAGTCTGTTCCATAGAGAGGGTGCTGATATGGAGAAGACTTTACAACCCATGGATCTAGATATACATGGGACATTCTGTGGGGGGGCAGAGGATGCTCGGAGGCACCTGGCAGCCACTCTGCCTGTGAGTAGAGAAGAATATGGAGACTGGTTTCCACCTCTGAGTGTGTTGCCTGCTATGCAGTCCAGGAAATAGTTGAAGTCTAACCAGGTCCATCTTGTAAATGAACTATGCTCAATGGTGTTCACCTGAATAAATAAAGATTTGATTGATTGATTGATTGAAGTGACCTTGAACGGAGCCACCCTAGGGATTGGTAGAGTGTACAGTGATGAGTGGTTTAGAGAGCTAGAAGGGCAAAGTGGCAGATGCTGTTGTACGCTGTGTTCAGTTGTGAGCACAATGTAGAGGACACATGGGAGTAGATGGGGGGGCAGTAATCAAGGAGGGGTAGCAGGTTCCCTTGTGTAATAGCGAGACAAGCTTCATCATACAGAAATTGCTTGTACCTATATGCCGCACCTAGCTTCTGGATGATTTTCTGCACAGAGTTGTTTACGTGCACAAAGAAGGTAAGGGAGGGGTCAAGAGTAACACCAAGGTATTTGAAAAAGAGGACATTTTCAAGGGGGGGCTGGCTGGAGTGAGCACAAGCAGGGGAGAGTGAGCTTAGGCGACCTTGGCTAGGAATGGTTTGGATCAGAAAAGCATAGTCTTAGTCTTCTTTTTATTGATTAGGAGTTTGTTGGAGAGAAACTATTGAAGGGCAGCACCATAGTTTAGGGTAAGTGTGGAGGAGATGGTATTAAGTGATTTATCACTGTGGAAAAATACTAGATTGCCTGCATAGAGGAGAGCTTCACAGGTTAGCCTATCAGCAGGTAGAGCATTTATAGATATAAAAAAGAGGAGGAGGCCATGTATGGAACCTTGGGGACTCCAGTGGATACTGGGAGAGCAGTGGAGGAGGATTTGCCTATTGTGACAGACTGTCCTGTTGGAAAGATAACTTTTGAACCAGGTAGTAGTTTCAGGAGAGCACCCAAGGTGTGGCAGGACCGTGTGGAGGAGGGGGTGGTCAATATGGTCAAAGGCCTGTGACAGGAACACAAATGCAGCACCTGTGGCCTTGCCCACATCCATGTTTCTAAGGACATGGTCGGAAAAGAGGGCCAAGGCCAAGGAGGTACTGTGGTATTTGCAGAAACTATGCTGGAGGAAAAGGAGATTATGCTTGTCGAAGTGTTCTGAGAACTGGAAGTGGACAATTTTTTCCACTAGTTTGCTTAGGTGGTTGAAGAGGGAGATGGGTCTGTAATTTTCTGGGTGGAGGAGATCCTGGCTTTAAAACTGGAATAGAATTAGCATATTTCAGGAGGCAGCAATGGTGAATGTTGTAAGGGCAAGGCTGAATATGAAAGTGAAGTGTTTAACTATTTCAAGGGAACTGATTTTTAAGAACGCAGGAAAGAGACCATCACTGCCAGATTTTAAGCCCAAACTGGGCTGAAAACAAAGTTATAGGGGCTGCACTGAGGATCAGAGCACCAGAGGACTAGTGAGAATGAGTGGACATATTGGGGGACCACCCAGAGTGGGAGGCAGATGGTAGAAAATGGGGCAAATAAGGTAAGACCCATAGGGGGTTACACTGAGGTGACATGTCCCTGATCCATCTGAGTGAGGATAGAGACAGTTACCCTCAGCAAGGAAGATATAGTGGAATGGTGTTTCCTAAAGTCAGGCTGAAAAGGGGATATGAAATCTAAGGAATAAAGGAAGTCAGCAAGTCAAGAGTTGATGAGGGTCTCCTGAAGCTTAGCAAGAGGGGGAAGAAGTGATACCAGATGGTAGTTGCTAGGGGAAGAGGGGTAACCCCCTTTGTATCTTCCAGACTTCTGGGACAGCACAATGGGAGAAGGAGAAGATCAAAAGGTGAGCATGTAGAAAGGCAATAGCAAGAGATGAGATTTGAAGAAGCTTGGGTTCCAGCCCTTTGGGGCTGGACTTCAACAGATTAAGTGAAGTGAGGGAGAGAAAGACCTCGTAGGTGGGAGGGACTGGGGAAATGGAAGCCTTTAGGAGAGAGGGGAGAGGGAGAGGCAGGAGAGGATTGAGAATGACCAGAGGACTGATATGAAGGAAGAGCCAATGAACCAACCACTTGGAGGACGGAGAGAGTAGACTGGGGCCGAAGGATCAAAGTAGGAGTAAATAACCTTCCATAAATTAGCAGGAAATTAAGGTTAGACTGGAAGTTATATTTGATTTGAGGGCCTTGGCACAGTGGACAGCCTTCATGCAAAAATTCCTGAGTGACATGTAGGACTGTAGGTCAGGCAGGGATTCTGAGAATCTGAAATGAGCACATGCTCAGTTACGTGACTTACATAGATCAATAATTTCAAGGGTAATCCATGGGTGAGGAGCGAGCCTGACTCTAAATTTAGTAGGGGAGCAGGAATGTTCTAGGCATTGTTAAAAATGGTGAGGAAGTGGAAGAGTGCAGTGTCAATGTCTGTGTTAGAATAGACAGGGGACCAGTCATAGGAAGGAAGGTGGTGTAGGTGGACATTTGAATCTGGAGTCTGGGTGACCTGATCCAAATGTATTTTTGGACAAAGTGAGTGGACCTCAATTTAATGATACAGTAGGCCATGCTGTGGTCACTGAAGGCATCAGGTAGAGTGCCTGCTACAGTGATATGGTAGGGGTGTGATGTGAGCACCCAATTCATGAGGGAGTGATTAGAGGAGTGAGGACTGAGTCAGGTGTATTTGTCTATTAGTTGGGAGAGGTTCAGGGACTCAGTCTTGTGGAGAGTAGGCCTGGACGTAGAGGACATCCAGTTTATGTTGAAGTCCCCCAAGAGGATAAGCTCACCAGAGTCAGCATGGGATACAAGTGAAGAGAGGGGATCAACCAGGGAGATCTTAGGTGAGGCATAGAAAACACCAACATAAATAGGGAGGGTGGAAGGAAGGGATACTTTAACTAGACAGAGCTTGAGGGAGTAAGGAACTGACACACTGTAGATGACAGAGGAAGACAGGTTTTGGCAGACATAAAAGGCCACTCCACCACCATGCTTGTCATGGTCTTGACAGAAAAGGTGGTATGTGGAAGAGCCAAGTTGATATCTGGTATCCTGGATGAGAGCCAGGATTCAGATATGCACAGGAGACCTGGGGAATACTGAGAGATCTTTAAGAGAATCAAGCTTAGGGCAGAAACTCCTAGCATTCAGGTGAAAGATGCTGAGATCTTTGGAGAGTGTGGGGGGGCAAATGAGAAGGAGGGACAGGGTTAGGTTCAACATCACCAGCAGGATGGAGGTGAATTAAGAAATGAAGGAGAATAGAGTGGGACTTTCACTCCATTGAGTGAGGGGTAGAAGGAGGATAGGGGAGAGAGAGAGAGAGAGAGGAAAAGAGAGGATGGACCAGTGGAGAACTTCAAGGCTAAAGGAGGGGGTCTGAAGGAACCCTGGGTAGGTAGCAGAGGTAGGGTAGGGGGAAGGGAAGGAGAGGAAGAGGAAGAGATGAGAGGGGCAGGTATGCTAGGGAAGAGTGAGGGGGAGATGAAGCTAGGGTGGGGGAGCAGGGCAGTGATGAGACTTTAAATGAAGGGGCCTGATGGGAGGGAGTAGAGAAGAAGAGAAGGGTTAGGGATATGAAAGAGAGAGAGAGAGAGAGAGAGAGAATGGTGATGCAGGCAGTGAGGGTATGCAGCATAGTAAGGTGAAGCTTCAGGCAGGTAACTAATGTGAATGGATCTATGGCAAATACCTTAACAATGAAGACAAGATACAACAGCAATATGCTTGTAAGTAGTCAGGCAGGCAGTGAGAAACAGTGTAAAACCAAAAAAAGGTAATAAGGGTAGATAACCCAAGCAGCAAAATACAATAAGGTAATGGCAAATGAACTGAAGCAAAAATCAGAAATAAGGTTTGTTTGTTTTGTTTGTTTTATTTATACCGATAGGACCATGGGCCAAAAATGACCCATTTTCATGGACGATCAGTGTACAAATAACAATTGAATACAATATAAAAATACAAATATCTAAAAATAAAAATACAAATGACAAATAAGATATACACATACCAAATTCAAGGAAATAAGTCTTAGCACCATCATTCAAAACATTTACACTTGCACTCAGTAAAAAGATCCTCTTTAAAACCTATGCCTAAAAGAGCAAAGGGAAGGGTTCACACAATCAAAGACAGACTGTATAGTATTAAAAAAAGTTGGTAACGTAAGATAAAGCCTTTTGTTCTAAAGACGTATGCATTCTTGGAATGCAAAGTGAAAAATTATCTGATGACCGTGTAGTAATACTAGAATTCTGTTTTTTAAAGATTAAGGAAAAACAGTCAGGGACTCTAGTAAGTATCACATTTTTTTCCAAAATACCCAA
The DNA here is from genome assembly GCA_016271365.2 of Neoceratodus forsteri. Taxonomy (NCBI): domain Eukaryota; kingdom Metazoa; phylum Chordata; order Ceratodontiformes; family Ceratodontidae; genus Neoceratodus; species Neoceratodus forsteri. The sequence goes on along the minus strand of CM057458.1, from coordinate 995,115,558 downwards.
TTGAAGTTTGTATCTTGCTACAAGAGGAAGCCAACCCACTTGCTCTAGAAGATTACAATGATGAACCTTTTGTGGAGATTTTACTACAAATCTAGCAACTGAATTAAGTAACACTTTCACCTTAGATAACAACCCCTCCCTTGCAGTATAATAAAACAAAAACCCCAAAGTCAATTAATGGCAATAAAAAACTTTGGGCCAACAAAAGTCGTGTAGAATCAGTAAGTAAAGGAGATAACCTGTATAGGGCCCCAGCCGCTGGTGACTCACCTTCACCATATGAAGTATATGAGGTTCATAGGAAAGACCCTCATCAATCAACAGACCCAAATACATAAACTTTTTAACTTGTTCAATCAAATAAGACTAAACAATAGGGGACCCAAAATAAAACCTTGAGGAACACCCAGTGTAACCTTAGCAGGAGAGGAAAATTGACCACTTACCCTTGTGACCTATATACGATCAGCCAGGTAATTTTCTAGCCAATCCCTTACATCCTTAGATATTCCCAAATTAACTAAAGAGGACAACAAAAGGGAATGATTGACCAGATCAAATGCCTTGGTGAGGTCCACAAACACGGCCCCCATAAAATGACCCTTATCAAGGACCTCATGAACCGTGCTCTTGAACCCCACCAAGGCAGTCGTGGTACTATGTCCTAGTCTAAAGCCATGCTGTGCAGATGTTAAAACATTATATTTAGACAAGTACTCCATAATCTGATCAAAAATTACCCTCTCCAGAACTTTTGAAAGTGGAGCCAAAAGAGAAATAGGATGATAATTAGATTAGTCAGAAATATCTCCAGCTTTAAAGATAGGAACAATAGTAGAATCTTTCATAATAATAGGAAAACTAGACTCACATAGTGAAAAATTAAAAATAGCAGAGAGAGGAAAACAAAGAAAATCTGCAGAGGTCCTCACAAGTCGGTAATTTATACCATCCTTACCCACAGATGGATGAGGCTCCATAGAAAGAAGGTATTTCAAAACATCACCTGGTGACAAAGATTGAAAGTAAAACATTGGAATATTCAAGGCAAAGTTCTCCTGAGATACACTAACATAAGGCATTAAATTTCCAGATGAATACTTGGAATAATCAGAAAAATGATCATTTAATTCCTGTGCTATTTCAAATGGATCTGTAATAGTACCATTCTTAGTTTGTAAACATTGGATAGCTGAAGTATGCTTTTTCTCAGTAAGTTCGTGTATTAACTTCCAGGTTTCTGTAATATTCCTTCAAAGAAAATCCTTCTGCCTTTCATGAAAGTAATTCCTTTTTTAATCGTCTAACCATGGCTTTGCATTTGTTTCTTACCTGTGAATAAAAAACTAAGCTAGTTTGACAAGGGGTCTTCCTATATGCCTTCCAAAGTCTATCTTGAATTCTAATTTGATCTATTAATTCTAATTTAAACCCAGGCCTGTTTATCACCTCTAATCCTAAGCTTCTTCAGAGATGCAAATGTATCACAAACTAAATTAAATAAGTCAATGAAATTGCCTAATGCTATATCCACATTCTGACTCTGTGTAACCCTAAACTAGTCAATATTAGTAACTGCCTGCCTAAATCCAACCAAATCTAGGGTCTTTATAATACATGAAAACACAAAAACAGGAGGAACAGATTTTCTCTTTGCAGACCAACTACAATAGACTGGGCTGTGGTCAATGACACCATCGGGGAGAACCCCATTTTGTACAATTTTATTAGTGTCAGAGACCAGTACCCAGTCTATCAATGAAGAAGTTCCAGATTTATAATAAGTCCATGTTGAAACATTAATTATCTGTGTTAATCCTTGAATAATAACTGTATCTCTAAATTTTATATTGTCCTTCCCCAGACAGTTAATATTCATATCCCATGATAATGAGCTCTCTATTTCTTGGCAGGGACCCACATATAATCTCTAACAATTGAAGTCCATCCCTCTGGGAACCAGGTGGTACATAAATAACCACCACGGCAGCATTTTTTGATTACCTAAGACAATTGTCAAAGGTAAATATTCACAGGTGGGAGGTCCTTCAATAGCTGCACCCGGCAGAACTTTTAAGTGGTCTTTCACATAGAAAAGACACCCCTCTCCTCTTCTTAATTCTCTATCATGTCTAAAAATCCTATAACCCTCAATAGAAATAGATTTATCAAAGACCTTATCAGTAAGCCAGGTCTCCGATACCCCAACCACATCAAATTGATGACAGGCCATCCAAACAGTAAAATCATCCCATTTTGCAAGCAGGCTCTGGACATTCAAATGAGCACAATTCAAAGCATGTTTTGGCAAAAAAGGTGAAATTAGATTACTCGCAGGCCCTGGGTTGGGATGGACTGAACCAGCAATTAATAATAATAATAATATCAAACTTATAAGGTGATACCTGGATGGGGTGTAGTAAGGATACCTGAGTTTGCAATGTAGCAAACAGTCACTCTTGAGAATGAGGAAGTCTCTTGGTGCAGCGAGTTACTACAGTCCAAGAAATAAGCCCTAAAAGGCTTTGGAGCAGAATGTTGCAGCTCTAAGATTCTCAGCATGAAATTCACAGAGCGTATACCTGAGTTAGCAAGGTAGCAAACAGTTTTGTGGGTAAGGAAGTCTCTTGGTGCTGTAAGTTAGAACAGTCTGATAAATAAGCCCTTAAAAGCTATACTTTTAAAATTTTCAGCATGAAATGCTTGGAGAGTGTAGGCTGATAACTTGACCTTCCAGAGCACCAAATCATATGAAGCTAGACTAAGGTCATGTTGGTGATGGAGGGGGCTGTTCTTCAGTGCCTGCAACCTTCAGGACTCCACTGAAGGTAGATCAGGATGGAAAGTGAAGTCCAGCAAAACCAGTGTACTAAAAAAGCTGAATGGGGTGCTGCCCAGAGAAAAGACAGAGAAGCAGACCAGTACCAGGAAGCTGCAAGGTGTCTCATTTGGTGGGTAACTGGATGTGTGGGTGTGTGTTTTTGCCCATCACCCTCTCCTCTGGTAGCCTGTTCCACTTGTCCACCACACTTTCAGTGAAGATGTGCTTGCAGTCATCAATCCAAAATTTCCCCTGGCCAGTTTTAGTGAATTCTGCCACACACCTGTGTTCTTGCTTAACATGAATATGACTTTGCAAGCCACCTTATTTACCATATGCAGTTATTTGAATTTTTTTATCATGCCCCCCAACTAGTTTCCAGGGTATAAATGTAGAGGTCCTGTAGTATCTCCTCATTCATTTGTCCCCCATGCCCTGGATCATTTTGGCTGCACTTCACTGTACCGCATCAACCACCTCACATTCTTTATATTTACAGTATTGATTTAGTTTTTGCTAACTGGGAAGGAGGACTAGACAATTTTTGTCCATTTTCAGCCTTGTCCTGCTGAGGGGGGATACAAATGGATGCCAACTGAAATTGAACCAGATTTTAAGCTGTTGGTGGTATTTTTTGGTAAATTGGGGAAATTTGTCCAGAACACTCGGAAAATGTCCCTATTGTTTTTGAGAAGTGCCCTGGGATCTTTAACATCCACCTGAACTACCACCAGAACAAGCAGATAGGACCTCGGTTTAACATCTCATCCGAAAGATGGATACATAGGCATGAGTGGGCAGTCTTGCTATCAGAGCAAGGAGGCAACTGGCTAAGGCAGCTAGAACTTTTCTGCTTGGACATTTCTGACTGAGGGTAAGTAGAGAGATACTTTATTAGAGGTGTAGGTTCATCAAGGTAAACTGGGACCTTCTATTAAGGTAAAAACAAAAACACAGGAGTTAGGTGCTAATCTGAGTTGGGGAAGGGAACTGATTATCAGCTTTGGAGTTAGATGGGTCAGAAGGAGAGCTGTAAATTGGATTGTATGGCTTAGGCAGAAGTGAAGCAGGTGTCTGCATTTGGACTTCCCTGTAGTGCTTTTGGTCAGAGAGCAATCATGATATCAGAGCAAGGAGGCAGCTGACTAAGGCAGCTAGAACATTTTTGCTAGGGCATTTCTGAATAGGATGTAAGTAGACATATACTTTATTTGAAGTGTATGGTCTGCAAGGTAAACTGGGACCATCAATTAGGGTAAAAACAACAGCACTGTAGTTAGTGTGCTAGTCTGAGTAGGAGGAAGGAGACAGATCATCATCATTGAAGTTAAGAGGAGAGCTGTAAATTGGTGGGGGTGGCTTAGGCAGAAGTGAAGCCGGTATCTGCATTTAGACTTCCCTGTGGTTAGCATTTGGCCAGAGAGCAATCTTGCTATCCTCGATCAGCAGCCAATCCAGGGCACTGCCTGGAAACCAGGAAGTTGGTAGGGGCTTTCTTAAGAATTAGGCCATCAGGTGGCCCCCACGAGAAGGACCAATGAGCAAATGATGTCAGAGCCTGCTCACCCGAGTCAGCTCATTGAGGCAGCTGGCAGCTGGACACTGCACCACAGCAATGAGTGAGTAAAGCAGGCAGCCAAGGAGGAAGCAGGGAAACAGGAGGTCTATAAGGGAAGGCAGGGTGGACTAGAAGTGGGAGTGGGTGAAACACCTTTTCTAGGGTAGGGGTACAAAAGGGTTTTTGTTTAAGAAAGAAAAAGCAGTTAGGGGAGATGCTAGCTAGAACCTGTCCACATCAATATGCAAGGGACCAAGTATTTCTAGGGGTGACAGAGTAGAAATTATGATGGGAGTGGTACAGTGCAGTGGCTGTGTAATGACAGTTTTCAGGGAGACCTTCTGGAGATTGCAGTGGTACCCCATCTGTGTGCACCACTCTTGGCTGAGAAAGGAGGTTGGTAGACTCCAGGCCAAGTTGGCTAGGATTTGAGTGGCCTCATCCCCCACCCAAGGACCACCAGGTTCACCACTGCTACCTCAAAGGATGCCAAAGTGTTGGAGCGACTAGACTACAGTGGGCTTGGGGAGGGTGAGGATGGTGGATCAGAGGCACATTCAGCATATTGTACAACTACACAATTCCTATGCTGTTCTGCCATGGAAGGACTGTCCTATGTAGGCACCAATATTAGTGACTGTGGAGAATGTGGGGATCCTCTGTAGTGGAGACCCCAAAGAGGTTGGAAGAGGACCCCAGAAGAGGAGGGAAGCAACTCCTGGTGGGGGACTCTATTGTGAGGGGGATAGATTTGGAGGCTGGAAGGGAGAGAAGAGGGTTAGGTGCCTACCCGGTGCCATGGCTCAGAGGGATTGGAAGCTGATCCTGAGGATCGCTAGGGCAGCAGGATGGGAGAGAGAACTGGATGTCATTGTCCACCTAGGGACTAATGAACTGGCTAGGGATGAGGTTAGGATAGTGAAGGAGGATTTCAGGGAGTTGGGGAGTGGTCTTAAGCAAGTAGCACAAGGCCAGAGGGAAGCCCCAGGAGTCAACTTCTCTACAGGGTGACCCAGGTCCACTACCAGTACCTCAGTATTGTCTGGATTCAGTCTTAACCAGTTTGCACTCATCCAGTCCTGAATCTCAGCGAGGCAGTTGATAATGACCAATAATGCGTCATTCTGTTCTGGTACAAAGGACATATAGAGCTGTGTATCATCTGCATAGAAGTGAAAACTCTGTCCATAACACCTTATAATATCTCCCAACGGCAGCATATACACCGTGAACAACATGGGGGAAAGCACAGAACCCTGTGGTACCCACAGGGCTGAGCAAAGGGAGCAGAGGAAAAAATTCCTGATACTACCCTCTGAGTTCTGCCCACAAGGAAAGAATGGAAGCATCTAAGGACTGTTCCCGACAGTCCACAGAGTAGCCACAGGTGATCCAGCAGTATACCATGGTCCACGGTGTCAAATACTGCAGAGAGATCAAGGAGAACCAAGATCGAATGACTCCTCCGCTCTCTCGCTATTAGGAGATCATTTAATACCCGAACCAATGCCGTCTAAGTACTATGCCTCTTCCTGAAACCGGACTGGAGAGGATCATAGACTTTATGCGTGGTAAGAAAGTCCTCGAGCTGCAATACGACCACTTTCTCGATAACCTTGCCCAAGAAGAGTAGGTTAGAGATCAGTCTGTAGTTGGCAAAACAGTCAGGGTCAAGAGAAGATTTCTTCAAAAGGGGAATTATGATAGCCTCTTTCAGAGACTCCAGAAACACCCCTTGGTCCAAAGATCACCAGACTATCTCAGCAAGGACTGGTCCAATCACATCCATACACCCCACAAGGAGGCATGTAGGACCAGAATCCAAACTACAGCAAGTTGGTCGCAAGCCCTGGACAATCTTCATGATATCCATGATCGCTGGCTGGTCAAAGTCTGTCCAGACAAACCAAGGGCCTGTAACCTTGCATCGATCACCGCCATGCTCATTTGAATGCATACTGCCGATCTCCGACCTGATCGATGACACCTTATCATCAAAAAACCGAGCAAAGTCATCACACTTTATTTGTGAAAAAGCTCTCCGACCCCACAGGCAGGATGGATCGCACAGTCTGTCCATGGTCTGACAGAGCTGAGCCGGTCGATTTCTTGATGCAGCTATCTCCCTGGACAGGAACTCTACCTTCTTTCGGGAGAGTTCTGATTGATAGTCCTTATAATGGGCCATCAATCTAAGTCTGTTGTCTTCCAGGCCAAATTTCCACCAACAGCATTCCAACCTTCGCCCCACTCTCCTCAACTCCTTCAAAGTCCCATCAAACCATGGGGACTGAGAGCGGAGGGAGAGGGGGTGAACACGGACATGTGCTATGGAATCCAGAGCCCTCAGTGCCATGCTGTTATAGTGCACCACTAAGGCATCTGGTTCCATGCACTCCATAGGCTGACTCGATAGGTCCAGCACCACCATCAGACCCTCAGTGGTAACTCCCCCGGACCATCTCCAAAGGGGTTGGTCTCATAGGGGGGCCACAAAACTGAACCTTATGGAGTGATGGTCAGACCACCCAACTGGTTCCACCACCAGCTTCATGATCTCCATCCCCAGGGTGAACACTAGATCCAAGGAGTGACCTTGAGTATGGGAAGCAGTGGTAACAACCGGTGTAAAGCCCAACGAGGTCATTAGTTGGAGGAAGTGACCTCCATGCCGAGAATTTTCTGTCACAGCCTGTACACCACAATAATTCATGACACAGTGACTGACTCTAACCTCTCACTCTGCTCCTGCATCAAAACGTGACTATCGCGCTCTCAATTTTAATTGGTCTAAGGATGAACTTTCTTCTATTGGTTCTCCTCTGCCAGTATTACTATGGAGATGGGGTATTCTGTCTAAGTCACCATAGTAACACTAAGTACATAGGAGAACCAATGGAAGAAGAATTCAAGTACACATTTCGTGTTAGTCGTGGATCAGATGTTTATGGCACTGTCTTCCAAAATAAAAAAATCATATTTCACTGACACTGGGAAACACAAATGCACACCTAAAATCCCTACGCTATTGTTAAAAAAAAAAAAACTGAAAAAAGTTTGGGGGGGCCTGAAATAACTATATGGACCCCCTGAAATACAAGTGGGGGGCCATTGCCTGACCCCCCATTTCAGCTGCCACTGGCCGGTATAGCATTGTTGTTGGTCAGGGTGATGTCTGCCATTTGCTGCATGAGAGAGGCAAAAATTTCATTCACTGAGGCCTCCATAACTGGCTTTGCAACTGCGTACGTTGTCATGCGGTCACACCAGACCCTCCGTGAAGAACAAAAAGATTTCAAGAGCACTGCTGTAGGTTGATCGGCCCAGTTGCTGGATAATTTTGCAGACAGGGTTTTCCGATCACCTCTGTTAAAGTGCTTGCTTTCTATGAAGCGATGCCACCAGTACTGATATCAGGTTTTCTGCCCTGGTATGGTCGTGAAGCTCAATTAAGTGGTCATCTTGTTCACCATCAGGCCATGCCCCCCACTATCCTCCCTTTTAGCTTTACCCTCTGTCCCTCCAATCCACCCAAGTCCTCCCCCCAAGGCATCCCTGAGGCATTCCCCCATCCTTTTAGAATTCGCCCTCCTGAAATCCAGGACGCTCACCTTTGTGTGGTGGGATTCTGCCACAGTGCTAATATTGAACTGCACTGTATGATGATCACTGGTCCCCAGGTGGCCACATACTGTGACGTCTGCAACACTTTCCCTATTGGTGAGTACAAGATCCAGTGTTTTCTTCACATGAGTGGGCTCTTTTACTAGTTGCCTGAGAAAAGCCCCCTGCAGGAAGTCAAGGATGTTCCTGTTCCTAGCTGAAACTGCAGCTGGGATGCTCTAATCTACATATGGCCGATTGAAGCCCCCTATTAGCAACACCTCCCCCTTATTTGCCATCTTTTGGATGGCTTCCACCAGAATATTGTCCAACCCCCCCCCCCACACTATGTAGATCATACCAGTGTGAATTGTGGCTCCATTCCCCATTTCTAGGGTGACCCACAGTACCTCCACCTCTGCCTGTATTCGCTGTATCTCTGTTGCTTTTATGCTATCCCTCATGTAAACAGCCATTCCTCCCCCTTTCTTTCCCACCCTGTCCTTCCTGAACATAGTACAGCCTGGTATGGCTATACCCCAGTCATGGTTCTCATTGCACCATGTCTTAGTAAGGGCGACAATGTCCAGGTCAGCCTCTGCCATAATGGCCGCTGTGATGTGGACAGCCAGTTCTGAGTACTCTATGATTTTGAAATATAAAAATGTGTTATTGACTGTCTCATGAGAGATGCTGAGACAGCATGTGGGATAACACACACGCAGGTTTTAGATACAAGGTGTTACCTGGAAGGCCAGAAGCTAATTACAAACTAGACCAGGCCTTAATTGGGGATCTCCTGTTTGTCTAGCTTAATGGTCGCTTGCCAGATGCTTGGCTAGAACCTTAAACATTTATGACATTCAGAGGAAACACAGTTCAGTTTGCATGGTGATACAAAGCATGTCACACCTCTGTGAGATCTAGCAGAGAGACATAACAAGTCCATTTGATGTCCTGGAAAGGAGAAGCTGATCATAAGATCAAAGAAATGTCATTTGAAAAAGAAAATGAGTTGTGCTGAGATCACAAAATATTAATTTACCTTCAGGAAAAAGACATCCTGTTTTTGTATAGATATATTTTGTATTCTGATAGAGGAGGGGTCAGGAGCGAGAGGCAGTCCTTGTTATGATACAAGGCACCAAGTTTTGGGCAGAGTTTGGCATGATTGGCTTTGATGTGGACGGAGAAATTGAGCTTGCTGATCAAGCCAGACTCCAAGGTACTTGAAGGCAGGGCAGCCTTCTGATGGGTGCCATCAAGTCTGGAGAAAGCAGTGTGACGTGAGAGCCTAGCCAGTTACTAACTGGTACTATAGGTCATTGAGATAGTCTTTTTTGTGTTGACCTTGAGTTGGTTGGTGTGAAACCAACGCAGGACACTGTGGAAGTCCTTTTGGAACAGAACTTCCACAGATGAAGCTGAAGTGCTGGAGATGTAAATAACTATATCATCGGTATACATTTGGATATGCAAAGAGACACAGGCAGAGGGGATGTCATTTAGGAAAATGGAGAACAGAACAGAGACCATGATGGAGCCCTGAGGAACACCTGCTAGAATGAGGAGAGTGGGGGAAAGGACACCACCCACTTGTACCTACTGCTGATGGACCATGAGGTATGAGTGGAACCAGCCAACAGCAGATGCTAAGAGGCCTGTAGTACTCAACTTGTTGAGTAGCAGAGGGTGGGATACCAAGTCAAAGACCTTGGCTTGGTTGATGAATACCTGATGTAGCCCAGGCACCATGTAACAATGGGCTACTACCCTTGCCTGTTGGCCCTCTAACATGTTAAGGGGCCTGGGTCCTGCTACAGTGGTGATCGTGGGTTCTATCCCAAAGTTATAGTAAATAGTGTGCTGCCTCTGCCCAGAGTGAGTTAGACGTGAGTCAGGTGACTGACGGGCACAGCCTTCAGGGATATTGCACCTACACACCTCCCCTACCAACCACTCCACACACTGGATACCCAACAGTTCATTACCATGGACAATAAACAAGCAATAACTTGGCAGACACACAAATATCCTGTAAGCAGTAACTTGATACAGTAAACTCACAACTTTATTGGGGGAAGGGTTAGAGAAGGGGTACCTGGATGAGAGGTAGCTGTGGGAGGAAAAGTTGTTAGTGTTGTGGCAGAACAACATGGGCCCTTATGTCAGTCCACCCCCGGTTTCCCACCTCCACTGGTACCAGTGTTATACCCTGAGTGTCCCCTGGGGTACCCACTAGTTGCAGGCCTGGACATTGCTGTGGGTTGTGTGGGTTGACTGGCTGTTGGGGCCTGTAAGTTTGAAAGGGTATAGATCAATTTGACTACACACTCCACTCTTTGGTTTCAGGGAGAAACCTTGGGTACTCACAGTTTGAAGAAATGAAACAGCATCTCGAGGCAAAGTTTCCCAGCAGTCTGGGACTGAGGAGCTCCATCCATGAAGCACAACAATGAGCTTCAGGATGGTGGTGGATTCTTTCAAAAAGGCTTGATCTTGATTGAAGATCTTTCAGCTTGTCCCCTTGATTGACGATCGAGCCGCTTGTCACCTACAGCCCTCTTCTGGCCTGTTGCATAGCTCCAAAAGCAGATCACAACCAGCCTCAGAAGGTCCAGACCCGGGAGTGGCTCCATAGCCCAGCTCCCTACAAGGGTCATAGGTGCTCTAACACCCCAGCAAAATCCAGTAACCTCCTGAAGCCAGTAGGCCCCACTCAGAAGGGGTTAGCAAGTTCCTGCCATGGCTCTGTAGACAGCCTCCAAAAATGTAGAGTTCTCTCTGTTCCTACACCAGCTCAGCAATTCCTGGGCAGCCAGGCAACTCTCAGTTATCAAAATACCAGCCAGTTGGCCACTGATTTTAGCTTTGATAGCAGCTACAATTCATTCTGTTGTGCACAGCAGCAGAAGGATTTCTGGAACATGCAAGCACCTGCACACCTGTTTTCCACAGAGTCTCTGAATAACAGACCAACTTCCAAAGCAGCTTCAGCCGGGAAACAGCTCTGAGCAATCAGTACAGTCCTCAATCAGTTTCCACGCAGCCTGGCTAGCCCCAGTTCCAGAGGTATTCAGCCTCTTCAAGCAACTTTCTTAAGTCTGAATTTCAGAGCAGGATTTCTTCAATAACTACTCTTTCCCAAGGGAAACAATACAGTTCAAAAATATCTGCGGGGTTCCCAACTCAGTTCAATCTCACTCTCTCTTCCTCAGTCAGAGTTACTCTTCCCAGCAGCAGTCTCCTATTCAAGATGTGAGAAAGGCCTTAGACACATTTCTCCCCCAAAATAGATCCCTCCTGACTCATTAGGAACCTGGGTTAGACTGACTCATTTCCTCTAAAGTCCCTGATATTTCTCCCCACAGTCCTGGCCTCAGATTGGCTGTCCCCTGTTGTCCATCAAAGTGAACGGCTTTTAGAACCCTCTGATTGGCTGTGCCTCTTGGCACCTGAAAAAGTTAACTCCTTCTCTCAGAAGCCCATTAGCAAAGTTTTGGGCACCTAGACACATCACCGGCCGCTAGAGAGGGTCAAAGCATCAGCAACATGTCTCTTCCCATACAGTTTCATAGCAGTCCTCACATGTTCCCACAACAACATTGTGGTGTAGCCCACAGGAATACTTTTATTAAAATAAAACCCCACAGACATGAAGTCCCAACTGTGCCCTTTCAAACATTGTCATTATTAAATATTTACATTTAGCATGTTTGCTGTCACTGCTGTTGTGCTGCATCACCCCTACGCAGCAAGCAGCAGCCTCATTAATATGCATGAGGGCTCATATTTATGCATGAGCTCTCGCCATGTATCCAAATTTAAACTTAATATTTTCCCCCAAAAGGCCTCTCACTGGCCTTGCATTGGTCTCCTCTCCCCAAATAACTGAACAGGGGCACCAGGGCCAAGAAACACTCTCTGTTTTCATTGCAAACGGTGTTCAGTTACGTTAAAGAACTTTTTTAGTACATGTACGAGCACCTGCTACACTGGCAAAATGCTGGTGGCTCACAATTCAGAGCTTTATTTGTTTATGTCTTTGTTAACCAGGTAAGTGAGCTGATCCGAAGGATCATTTTCAGTCACAACCAGGGCCATGTGGTGGTGCAAGTTCAGGCAAATACAGTGCAATCAGTTAGATAGAAATGCTTGCACCTCATCACATGAGGTGAAAATAAAAGGTACAGAGTAAGCTATGTTATAAATAAACAGTACGGATATTAACAAATACATGACATAGCTGGTCTGGTGGCGTAGAGGGCTGAGGTACTGGTGCCTTACCTGTTACCACTCTGGTGACATGGGGTTGGGAGCAAGCTCAGGTTGTCAGGGGTTGGCCAGTGGAGAGAGGATCTAGAGTCTGATGGACAGCTCTCCTCTTTCAGGGAGGGGTGAGTTATGGATCCCTGATAGCAGCGACACCATGCAGAGGCGTGCTGTACAACAGCTAGGGCTATAGAAGGCAATGGGAGAGGCAACGGTGGCGAACCATGGAATGAGTGTGGGACCATGCTCGTGCCCGCACTGGAAATCATTGCACATTCACGCCTCTGAGGAAACATGTACAAAGGAAATCCCACTCTTGCTGGGAGGAAGACATCACTACTGCCACCATGCCCATGCTGGATCCTCCTCTCCAGGTCCTGACCACCTTCCTCCTTCACCTCCACCTGCCTTAGCACTAGATAATAAAAGAAGGAAGATCGTTGCAGCATAGATGGTGACCCTGCCACAGGGGAAGACTGAGTGGTGCCAGGTAAGTGTGTAGTGGGTGGGTTGGAGGAACAGGATCTCTGGTAGAGGGCATCACAGCAGGGCCAGATAAGGTAGGGTGACTAATGGAGCCCCTGCGAGAGGTGACTGGAGGGAAATAAATTTGAAAAAAAACAAATACATGACAATACAGTGTGCCTTAGATGGGTTTACATCAAGTGACAATAAAGATCAAACTTTCAATAGTTGAGTGCAGGACTTTCCAGTAACAGATACCAGCAGGCAAACTGTCAGGCAAGGACCTTAGTGTGTGGTATATAGGGTGCAAAGGTGCAATACTGCATATATTAAAAACCATGAGACAGACAGAAAAAGAGCAACCAAATGCAGGAGTGGAAGGTGTGGCAGTAGCCGGGAGTGCCTTGGAGGGGTAGTGGTGAGATAGGCACTGGTGTTAGTCAGAGGAACAGTAACAGATGGCTTTGGATAGGAGCCATTTTTTTAAATTTTTCTTGAAAGACAGGTGGGAGGAGGACACGCGGATGGATGATGGTAGTCTGTTCCATAGAGAGGGTGCTGATATGGAGAAAACTTTACAACCCTTGGGTCTAGATATACATGGGACATTCTGTGGGGGGGGCTGAGGATGCTCGGAGGCACCTGGCAGCCACTCTGCCTGTGAGTAGAGAAGAATATGGAGACTGGTTTCCACCTCTGAGTGTGTTGCCTGCTATGCAGCCCAGGAAATAGTTGAAGTCTAACCAGGTCCATCTTGTAAATGAGCTATGCTCAATGGTGTTCACCTGAATAAATAAAGATTTGATTGATTGATTGATTGAAGTGACCTTGAACGGAGCCACCCTAGGGATTGGAAGAGTGTACAGTGATGAGTGGTTTAGAGAGCTAGAAGGGCAAAGTGGCAGATGCTGTTGTACGCTGTGTTCAGTTGTGAGCACAATGTAGAGGACACATGGGAGTAGATGGGGAGCAGTAATCAAGGAGGGGTAGCAGGTTTCCTTGTGTAATAGCGAGACAAGCTTCATCATACAGAAATTGCTTGTACCTATATGCCGCACCTAGCTTCTGGATGATTTTCTGCACAGAGTTGTTTACGTGCACAAAGAAGGTAAGGGAGGGGTCAAGAGTAACACCAAGGTATTTGAAAAAGAGGACATTTTCAAGGGGGGGGGGGCGGCTGGAGTGAGCACAAGTAGGGGATAGTGAGCTTAGGCGACCTTGGCTAGGAATGGTTTGGATCAGAAAAGCATAGTCTTAGTCTTCTTTTCATTGATTAGGAGTTTGTTGGAGAGAAACTATTGATGGGCAGCATCATAGTTTAAGGTAAGTGTGGAGGAGATGGTATTAAGTGATTTATCACTGTGGAAAAGTACTAGATTGTCTGCATAGAGGAGAGTTTCACAGGTTAGCCTATCAGCAGGGAGAGCATTTATAGATATAAAAAAGAGGAGGAAGGCCATGTATGGAACCTTGGGGGACTCCAGTGGATACTGGGAGAGCAGTGGAGGAGGATTTGCCTATTGTGACAGACTGTGTCCTGTTGGAAAGATAACTTTTGAACCAGGTAGTAGTTTCAGGAGAGCACCCAAGGTGTGGCAGGACCGTGTGGAGGAGGGGGTGGTCAATAAGGTCAAAGGCCTGAGACAGGTACACAAATGCAGCACCTGTGGCCTTGCCCACATCCATGTTTCTCAGGACATGGTCGGAAAAGAGGGCCAAGGCCAAGGAGGTACTGTGGTATTTGCAGAAACTATGCTGGAGGAAAAGGAGATTATACTTGTCGAAGTGTTCTGAGAACTGGAAGTGGACAATTTTTTCCACTAGTTTGCTTAGGTGGTTGAAGAGGGAGATGGGTCTGTAATTTTCTGGGTGGAGGAGATCTCTGGCTTTAAAAACTGGAATAGCATTAGCATATTTCCAGGAGGCAGCAATGGTGAATGTTGTAAGGGCAAGGCTGAATATGAAAGTGAAGGGTTTAACTATTTCCAGGGAGATGATTTTTAAGAACGCAGGAAAGAGACCATCACTGCCAGATTTTAAGCCCAAACTGGGCTGAAAACAAAGTTACAGGGGCTGCACTGAGAATCAGGGCACCAGAGGACTAGTGGGAATGAGTGGACATATTGGGGGACCACCCAGAGTGGGAGGCAGATGGTAGAAAATGGGGCAAATAAGGAAAGACCCATAAGGGGTTACACTGAGGTGACATGTCCCTGATCCATCTGAGTGAGGATAGAGACAGTTACCCTCAGCAAGGAAGATATAGTGGAATGGTGTTTCCTAAAGTCAGACTGAAAAGGGGATATAAAATCTAAGGAAAAAAGGAAGTCAGCAAGTCAAGAGTTGATGAGGGTCTCCTGAAGCTTAGCAAGAGGGGAAAGAAGTGATACCAGATGGTAGTTGCTAGGGGAGGAGGGGTAACCCCCTTTGTATCTTCCAGACTTCTGGGACAGCACAATGGGAGAAGGAGAAGATCAAAAGGTGAGCATGTAGAAAGGCAATAGCAAGAGATGAGATTTGAAGAAGCTTCGGTTCCAGCCCTTCGGGGCTGGACTTCAACAGATTAAGTGAAGTTAGGGAGAGAAAGACCTCGTAGGTGGGAGGGACTGGGGAAATGGAAGCCTTCAGGAGAGAGGGGAGAGGGAGAGGCAGGAGAGGATTGAGAGTGACCAGAGGACTGATATGAAGGAAGAGCCAATGAACCAACCACTTGGAGGACGGAGAAAGTAGACTGGGGCCGAAGGATCAAAGCGGGAGTAAATAACCTTCCATAAATTAGCAGGAAATTAAGGTTAGACTGGAAGTTATATTTGATTTGAGGGCCTTGGCACAGTGGACAGCCTTCATGCAAAAATTTCTGAGTGACATGTAGGACTGTAGGTCAGGCAGGGATTGTGAGAATCTGAAATGAGCACATGCTCAGTTATGCGACTTACATAGATCAATAATTTCAAGGGTAATCTATGGGTGAGGAGCGAGCCTGACTCTAAATTTAGTAGGGGAGCAGGAATGTTCTAGGCATTGTTAAAAATGGTGAGGAAGTGGGAGAGTGCTGTGTCAATGTCTGTGTTTAGAATAGACAGGGGACCAGTCATAGGAAGGAAGGTGGTGTAGGTGGACATTTGAATCTAGAGTCTGAATGACCTGATCCAAATGTATTTTTGGACAAAGTGAGTGGACCTCAATTTAATGATACAGTAGACCATGCTGTGGTCACTGAAGGCATCAGGTAGAGTGCCTGCTACAGTGATATGGTAGGGGTATGATGTGAGCACCCAATTCATGAGGGAGTGATTAGAGGAGTGAGGACTGAGTCAGGTGTACTTGTCTATTAGTTTGGAGAGGTTCAGGGACTCAGTCTTGTGGAGAGTAGGCCTGGAGGTAGAGGACATCCAGTTTATGTTGAAGTCCCCCAAGAGGATAAGCTCACCAGAGTCAGCATGGGATACAAGTGAAGAGAGGGGATCAACCAGGGAGGAGGGGGAGATCTTAGGTGAGGCATAGAAAACACCAACATAAATAGGGAGAGCGGAAGGAAGGGATACTTTAACTAGACAGAGCTTGCGGGAGTAAGGAACTGACACACTGTAGATGACAGAGGAAGACAGGTTTTGGCAGACATACAAGGCCACTCCACCACCATGCTTGTCATGGTCCTGACAGAAAAGGTGGTATGTGGAACAGCCAAGTTGATGTCTGGTATCCTGGATGAGAGCCAGGATTCAGATATGCATGGGAGACCTGGGGAACACTGAGAGATCTTTAAAAGAATCAAGCTTAGGGTGGAAACTCCTAGCATTCAGGTGAAAGATGCTGAGACCTTTGGAGAGTGTGGGGGGGGGCAAATGAGAAGGAGGGACAGGGTTAGGTTCAACATCACCAGCAGGATGGAGGCGAATGAAGAAACGAAGGAGAATGAGTGGGACTTTCACTCCATTGAGTGAGGGGTAGAAGGAGGATAGGGGAGAGAGAGAGAGAGAGAGAGAGAGAGAGAGAGAGAGAGAGAGAAAGACAGGATGGACCAGTGGAGAACTTCAAGGCTAAAGGAGGGGTCTGAAGGAACCCTGGGTAGATAGCAGAGGTAGGGTAGGGGGAAGGGAAGGAGAGGAAGAGGAAGAGATGAGAGGGACAGGTATGCTTGTGAAGAGTGAGGGGGAGATGAAGCTAGGGTGGGGGAGCAGGGCAGTGATGAGACTTTAAATGAAGGGGCCTGATGGGAAGGGAGTAGAGAAGAAGAAGGGTTAGGGATAGGAAGAGAGAGAGAGAGAGAATGGTGATGCAGACAGTGAGGCATATAGCATGTAGAAGCTTCAGGCAGGTAACTAATGTGAATGGATCTATGGCAAATACCTTAACAATGAAGACAAGATACAACAGCAATATGCTTGTAAGTAGTCAGGCAGGCAGTTAGAAACAGTGTAAAAACAAAAAAAGGTAATAAGGGCAGATAACCCAAGCAGCAAAATACAATAAGGTAATGGCAAATGAACTGAAGCAAAAATCAGAAATAAGGTTTGTTTGTTTTGTTTGTTTTATTTATACTGATAGGACCATGGGCCAAAAATGACCCATTTTCATGGACGATCAGTGTACAAATAACAATTGAATATAATATAAAAATACAAATATCTAAAAATAAAAATACAAATGACAAATAAGATATACACATACCAAATTCAAGGAAATAAGTCTTAGCACCATCATTCAAAACATTTACACTTGCACTCAGTAAAAAGATCCTCTTTAAAACCTATGCCTAAAAGAGCAAAGGGAAGGGTTCACACAATCAAAGACAGACTGTATAGTATTAAAAAAAGTTGGTAACGTAAGATAAAGCCTTTTGTTCTAAAGACGTATGCATTCTTGGAATGCAAAGTGAAAAATTATCTGATGACCGTGTAGTAATACTAGAATTCTGTTTTTTAAAGATTAAGGAAAAACAGTCAGGGACTCTAGTAAGTATCACATTTTTTTCCAAAATACCCAATTGAAGTTTGTATCTTGCTACAAGAGGAAGCCAACCCACTTGCTCTAGAAGATTACAATGATGAACCTTTTGTGGAGATTTTACTACAAATCTAGCAACTGAATTAAGTAACACTTTCACCTTAGATAACAACCCCTCCCTTGCAGTATAATAAAACAAAAACCCCAAAGTCAATTAATGGCAATAAAAAACTTTGGGCCAACAAAAGTCGTGTAGAATCAGTAAGTAAAGGAGATAACCTGTATAGGGCCCCAGCCGCTGGTGACTCACCTTCACCATATGAAGTATATGAGGTTCATAGGAAAGACGCTCATCAATCAACAGACCCAAACACATAAACTGTTTAACTTGTTCAATCAATGTGCCAGAAACAATATGTAATGGCAATAAAGGATCCAAATTCAATCTTTTTTTTTGTATCTGCAAAAACCATAGATTTAGATTTTTTTTTCTCATTTAAAACCAATCTATGAACTCTGAACCAATTCTGTACCTCCAGAAAATCATCAGCTAAGTCTTTCTGAACTTTATCAAAGTGGGAACCACTTGTGAGGACCACTGCATCATCAGCATCTAAGAAAATTTGAGATCTAGTACAGACATAAGGAAAAGTATTAAGAAAAAGACTAAACAATAGGGGGCCCAAAATAAAACCTTGAGGAACACCCAGTGTAACCTTATCAGGAGAAGAAAATTGACCACTTACCCTTGTGACCTATATACTCACATATTGCTCACAATATGGATCGAGGAAAGTTCACAGGGGCGGTTTTTATTGACTTAACTAAGGCTTTCGATCTGGTTAACCATTCTCTGCTACTAGCCACTCTCAATTCCTTGGGTTTCTCTCCCCCAGTCACTAGCTGGTTCAAAAGTTACCTCTCCAACAGAACACAAGCCGTTAAGTTCAATCCATCTGTGTCTGACAGTGCTGTTATTAACATTGGGGTCCCTCAAGGGTCTATACTTGGCCCTCTTCTATTTTCGTTATTTGTCAACAAACTTCCTGAGCTGGTCACCACAGGTCACTCACTTCTCTATGGATGACCTGGTAATTTATTATCACTCTGACAATGTCCTGGAATTAAATACTGCACTCACCACAGATTTTCATGCTGTACAACACTGGTTGAACTCTCAACGCCTGGTTTTAAACACAAGTAAAACAAAAGTTATGATGTTTGGCTCCAACCACAGACTTAGATCCTGTCCCTATCCATCTCAGTCTCAGATACAGAAGGGAACCCTATAGAAGCTGTCACTGCCTTTCGCTACCTTGGCATCCACCTGGATCAAACCCTGGACCTAAAAACTCATATTCAAGAAACTTGCAAAACAGTAAACTGCAAACTGGGGGCTGCCTATAGAACCAAATACCTTCTCACCCCTGCTGCTAAACTGGCGATAGCCCGAGGCATTCTATTGCCAACCCTTACATATGGGTGTCCCATCCTGTCCTTAGCCACAAAATCCTCACTGCAACTTTGGGATACTACCTTCAATAATGTGTGCAGATATGCAACCAAGGCACCTCGACTGCATCATCATCATTGTCTTTTATATCAGGACCTTGGTTGGCTCTCTCCTTCCGCGACCAGGCAGTACTACTTGCACAACCTAGTGGATTCCATCCTAAGGATGTCCAAGCCTGCTGTCCTGTCTGATCTACTTACGCCGGCCATTCCCACAAGGAATCTCAGATCTGCTGATCAGACATTGCTTTCCATCCCCTTCTGTCGGACTAAAAAGGGCATGAGCTCCTTTCACTATGCTGCCCCCCACCTCTGGAACCTGCTACCACAGGACCTGAGAGATATCTCCACTCATGAGACATTCAAGAGAAAACTAAGAACCTTCCTCACTACTATGGACAAATGTGTCTGCTTTGACCCCACCTGATGCACTGCACTCGTACTGTTATTTAATTGATAGCACTGTTGTTTATACAAGTAGTGGGTTTTATACTATTCCTCGTAATTAATGTTTTACCTTAGCCTTGTAATTAATGCTGTCTCAATCTGCTTGTCATTCAAGTCTAATGTTAGATGTCGATAATTGTTAGTTGCTATTTTCTACTCCATGATTTTCTTTAGCTGCTCTGTCTCTCCTTTGTTTCTCTCCCCCTTCTGTTCTATCTTCTTCCCCTGTTTCCTCTCCCACCAAACTCACCTCTACCTGCTCCTACCCTATCCATGCCCTCTCAAGTCTCCATCCTTCTGCTGCACTTTGTCACCTTTCTCTTTATACCACCGCTTTATTCCCCGTCTACCTACCTCCTTCCCCACCTGCCGTCTCTCGGTTCCACCGGTTCGGCTTGACTTTTACACTTTTGCCGCTATTGCCGTAACTCCTCCGCTTCTTCCCCCTCTACCTACATTCTCACCCATGCCTGGCCGTCTTTCGGCTCCACCGGCCTGGCTGTACTTTCCCACCTCTCACGCTATTGCCGCTACTGACCCCTCCTTCCTGCCTTGCCGTCTCTCGGTTCCACCGGCTCGGCTTGACTTTGGCGCTTTCGCCGCTATTGCCGTAACTCTCCCGCTTCTATCCCCCTCTCACCGACTTACTCACCCTTGCCCTGCCGTCTTTCGGTTCCACCGGCCCGGCCTCACACTCTTCCCTCTACCGCTGATGCCGCTTCTGCCGCCCCCCCGCCACCCTTTCTTCGCCTGCCGTCTTGTGGCTCCATAAGCCTGGCTGCAGGTTGGTACCTCTCCCCGCTGTTGCCGTATCTGGCGGCGCCTCTTATTCTCTCTCTCCCATCCCTCTGACCTGTCTTGTGTCTTCTTATATTGCCTCTCCTCTCCTGCCTTACCGTCCTCCACTATTCACATTATGAGTATGTTCCTTGGATACAGTGATAAAATGTATTTTTCTTTATTGTATGTTGAAGTGCCATATGTATCTCTCTCTGTTTTCAATTGTTTTTGGTGTTTCAAATAATTCTGGTTGTACACTGTCTGTATTGTAATTGTACCTCCCGGGTCGTGCCTGAAAACAGTCACTTGCTGGCTAGTGCACTTACCCGGTTAACAAAAACTAAATAAATAAATAAATATACGATCAGCCAGGTAATTTTCTAGCCAATCCCTTACATCCTTAGATATTCCCAAATTAACTAAAGAGGACAACAAAAGGGAATGATTGACCAGATCAAATGCCTTGGTGAGGTCCACAAACATGGCCCCCATAAAATTACCCTTATCAAGGGGCTCATGAACCGTGCTCTTGAACCCCACCAAGGCAGTCGTGGTACTATGTCCTAGTCTAAAGCCATGCTGTGCAGATGTTAAAACATTATATTTAGTCAAGTACTCCATAATCTGGTCAACAATTACCCTCTCCAGAACTTTTGAAAGTGGAGCCAAAAGAGAAATAGGATGATAATTAGATTCATCAGAAATATCTCCAGCTTTAAAGATAGGAACAAAAGTAGAATCTTTCATAATAATAGGAAAACTAGACTCACATAGTGAAAAATTAAAAATAGCAGAGAGAGGAAAACAAAGAAAACCAGCAGAGGTCCTCACAAGTCGATAATTTATACCATCCTTACCCACAGATAGATGAGGGTCCATAGAAAGAAGGTATTTCAAAACATCACCTGGTGACAAAGATTGAAAGTAAAACATTGGAATATTCAAGGCAAAGTTCTCCTGAGACACACTAACATGAGGCATTAAATTCCCAGATGAATACTTGGAATAATCAGAAAAATGATCATTTAGTTCCTGTGCTATTTCAAATGGATCTGTAATAGTACCATTCTTAGTTTGTAAACATTGGATAGCTGAAGTATGCCTTTTCCCAATAAGTTCATGTATTAACTTCCAGGTTTCTGTAATATTCCTTCAAAGAAAATCCTTCTGCCTTTCAAGAAAGTAATTCCTTTTTTAATTGTCTAAGCATGGCTTTGCATTTGTTTCTTGCCTGTGTATATAAAACTAAGCTAGTTTGACAAGGGGTCTTCCTATATGCCTTCCAAAGTCTATCTCGAATTCTAATTTGATCTATTAATTCTAATTTAAACCCAGGCCTGTTTATCACCTCTAATCCTAAGCTTCTTCAGAGATGCAAATTTATCACAAATTAAATTAAATAAGTCAATGAAATTGCCTAATGCTATATCCACATTCTGACTCTATGTAACCCTAAAATAGTCAATATTAGTAACTGCCTGCCTAAATCCAACCAAATCTAGGGTCTTTATATTACATGAAAACACAAAAACAGGAGGAACAGATTTTCTCTTTGCAGACCAACTACAATAGACTGGACTGTGGTCACTGACACCATCGGGGAGAACTCCATTTTGTACAATTTTATTAGTGTCAGAGACCAGTACCCAGTCTATCAATGAAGAAGTTCCAAATTTATAATTAGTCCATGTTGAAACATTAATTATCTGGGTTAATCCTTGAATAATAACTGTATCTCTAAATGTTATATTGTCCTTCCCCAGACAGTTAATATTCATATCGCCCATGATAATGAGCTCTCTATTTCTTGGCAGGGACCCACATATAATCTCTAACAATTGAAGTCCATCCCCCTGGGAACCAGGTGGTACATAAATAACCACCACGGCAGCATTTTTTGATTACCTAAGACAATTGTCAAAGGTAAATATTCACAAGTGGGAGGTCCTTCGATAGCTGCACTCGGCAGAACTTTTAAGTGGTCTTTCACATAGAAAAGACACCCCCCTCCTCTTCTTAATTCTCTATCATGTCTAAAAATCCTATAACCCTCAATAGAAATAGATTTATCAAAGACCTTATCAGTAAGCCAGGTCTCCGATACCCCAACCACATCAAATTGATGACAGGCCATCCAAACAGTAAAATCATCCCATTTTGCAAGCAGGCTCTGGACATTCAAATGAGCACAATTCAAAACATGTTTTGGCAAAAAAGGTGAATTTAGATTACTCGCAGGCCCTGGGTTGGGATGGATTGAACCAGCAATTAATAATAATAATAATAATATCAAACTTATAAGGTGATACCTGGATGGGGTGTAGTAAGGATACCTGAGTTAGCAAGGTAGCAAACAGTCACTCTTGAGAATGAGGAAGTCTCTTGGTGCAGCGAGTTAGTACAGTCCAAGAAATAAGCCCTAAAAGGCTTTGGAGCAGAATGTTGCAGCTCTAAGATTTTCAGCATGAAATTCACAGAGAGTATACCTGAGTTAGCAAGGTAGCAAACAGTTTTGTGGGTAAGGAAGTCTCTTGGTGCTGTAAGTTAGAACAGTCTGATAAATAAGCCCTTAAAAGCTATACTTTTAAGATTTTCAGCATGAAATGCTTGGAGAGTGTAGGCTGATAACTTGACCTTCCAGAGCACCAAATCATATGAAGCTAGACTAAGGTCATGTTGGTGATAGAGGGGGCTGTTCTTCAGTGCCTGCAACCTTCAGGACTCCACTGCAGGTAGATCAGGATGGAAAGTGAAGTCCAGCAAAACCAGTGTACTAAAAAAGCTGAATGGGGTGCTGCCCAGAGAAAAGACAGAGAAGCAGACCAGTACCAGGAAGCTGCAAGGTGTCTCATTTGGTGGGTAACTGGGTGTGTGGGTGTGTGTTTTTGCCCATCACCCTCTCCTCTGGCAGCCTGTTCCACTTGTCCACCACACTTTCAGTGAAGATGTGCTTGCAGTCATCAATCCAAAATTTCCCCTGGCCAGTTTTAGTGAATTCTGCCACACATCTGTGTTCTTTGCAAGCCACCTTGTTTACCATATGCAGTTATTTGAATGTTTTTATCATGCCCCTCAACTGGTTTCCAGGGTACAAATGTTGAGGTTCTGTAGTCTCTCCTCATTCATTTGTCCCCCATGCCCTGGATCATTTTGGCTGCACTTCACTATACCGAATCAACCACCTCACATTCTTTACATTTACAGTATTGATTTAGTTTTTGTTGACTGGGAAGGAGGACTAGACAATTTTTGTCCATTTTCAGCCTTGTCCTGGGAAGGGGGGGATACAAATGGATGCCAACTGAAATTGAACCAGATTTTAAGCTGTTGGTGGTATTTTTTGGTGAATGGGGGAAATTTGGCCAGGACACTCGGAAAATGTCCCTATTGTTTTTGAGAAGTGCCCTGGGATCTTTAACATCCACCTGAACTACCACCAGAACAAGCAGATAGGACCTCGGTTTAACATCTCATCCGAAAGATGGATACATAGGCATGAGTGGGCAGTCTTGCTATCAGAGCAAGGAGACAACTGGCTAAGGTAGTTTGAACTTTTCTGCTTGGACATTTCTGACTGAGGGTAAGTAGAGAGATACTTTATTGGAGGTGTAGGTTCATCAAGGTAAACTGGAAGCTTCTATTAAGGTAAAAACAAAAACACAGGAGTTAGGTGCTAATCTGAGTTGGGGAAAGGGAACTGATTATCAGCTTTGGAGTTAGCTGGGTCAGAAGGAGAGCTGTAAATTGGATTGTATGGCTTAGGCAGAAGTGAAGCAGGTGTCTGCATTTGGACTTCCCTGTAGTGCTTTTGGTCAGAGAGCAATCTTGCTATCAGAGCAAGGAGGCAGCTGACTAAGGCAGCTCGAACATTTTTGCTAGGGCATTTCTGAATAGGATGTAAGTAGACATGTACTTTATTAGAAGTGTATGGTCTGCAAGGTAAACTGGGACCATCAATTAGGGTAAAAACAAAAGCACTGTAGTTAGTGTGCTAGTCTGAGTTGGAGGAAGGAGACTGATCATCATCACTGAAGTTAAGAGGAGATCTGTAAATTGGTGTGGGTAGCTTAGGCAGAAGTGAAGCAGGTATCTGCATTTAGACTTCCCTGTGGTTAGCATTTGGCCAGAGAGTAATCTTGCTATCCTCGATCAGCAGCCAATCCAGGGCACTGCTTGGAAACCAGGAAGTTGGTAGGGGCTTTCTTAAGGATTAGGCCATCAGGTGGCCCCCACGAGAAGGACCAATGAGCAAATGATGTCAGAGCCTGCTCACCCGAGTCAGCTCAATGAGGCAGCTGGCAGCTGGACACTGCACCATAACAATGAGTGAGTAAAGCAGGCAGCCAAGGAGGAAGCAGGGAAACAGGAGGTCTGTAAGGGAAGGCAGGGTGGACTAGAAATGGAAGTGGGTGAAACACCTTTTCTAGGGTAGGGGTACAAAAGGGTTTTTATTTAAGAAAGAAAAAGCAGTTAGGGGAGACGCTAGCTAGAACCTGTCCACATCAGTATGCAAGTGACCAATTATTTCTAGGGGTGACAGAGTAGAAATTATGATGGGAGTGGTACAGTGCAGTGGCTGTGTGATGACAGTTTTCAGGGAGACCTTCTGGAGATTGCAGTGGTGCCCCATCTGTGTGCACCACTCTTTGCTGAGGAAGGAGGTTGGTAGACTCCAGGCCAAGTTGGCTAGGATTTGAGTGGCCTCATCCCCCACCCAAGGACCACCAAGTTCACCACCACTACCTCAAAGGATGCCAAAGTGGAGGAGCGACTGGACTACAGTGGGCTTGGGGAGGGTGAGGATGGTGGATCAGAGGCACATTCACCATATTGTACAACTACACAATTCCTATGCTGTTCTGCCATGGAAGGACTGTCCTATGTAGGCACCAATATTAGTGACTGTGGAGAATGTGGGGATCCTCTGCAGTGGAGACCCCAAGGAGGGTGGAAGAGGACCCCAGAAGAGGAGGAAGCAACTCCTGGTGGGGGACTCTATTGTGAGGGGGATTGATTTAGAGGCTGGACGGGAGAGAGGGAGGTTAAGTGCCTACCCGGTGCCATGGCTCAGAGGGATTGGAAGCTGATCCTGAGGATCTCTAGGGCAGCAGGATGGGAGAGAGAACTGGATGTCATTGTCCACCTAGGGACTAATGAACTGGCTAGGGATGAGGTTAGGATAGTGAAGGAGGATTTCAGGGAGTTAGGGAGTGGTCTTAAGCAAGTAGCATGCTGAGTGGACTTTTTTGAGATGCTGCCTGTCTATGAAAGGGGGAGGATAGGGTACTCCTTACCAGGAGCTTCAACTCATGGTTGAAGGAGTGGTGCAGGGAAGAAGGGTTTGGCTACATTGGGGGGACTGGGGTCCCACCTGGAGGGATAAGGGCCTATACAAGGGAGATGTCTTGTATCCATCCAGAAGGGGAACCACAGTCCTCAGTGAGTGGTTTAAATGTTATGTTGGCAAGCATTTAAACTAGCTGAAGGTGGTAGTGGAAGGAAGCAGGGAGACATAAACTGCTCTCCCCCCTACAAGCTGAAGTAGTCAGTAAGGAGAACCCTATGGGAGAGAAATCCCTAAGGGTGCCTAACAAAAAAATGTAGGTATGAAGAGAGATGGGAATGAGAGCAGAGAGGTTAAGGAGAGAAGGAAGAAGGGAAAATAGTGGGTTGACAAGCAGGGTGGTAGCAGAATCTGGAAGGTTATGTGTGCAAATGCTCAAAGTCTGAGAAATAAAATCCCAGACCTAGCGGCTGTCACAAACCCACTCAACAGGTCAGTCCTTTACTCCCAAAGTGCAAACCTCTGAGCACAGTCTTCTGAACAGTTAACAGAAACAGGGTAACCCTCCTGTCTGTTTTGTGGGTTCGAATTAACCTTTGGCCTCAGTTCTCGAGGGACTCAAACTGTGAACCTCTTGCTAGCGTACCCAATGCACATGCTCAGATAATTCTGTCTTTGGGGGGCCAGATATCGTTGCCTACGGGCACCTAACCAAGTGTACAAAATGAACCCTTAAAAACTCTAATAAAAGACCCCAGATTACCCTTACCTTTTTCCATTTTGGTATCACCATTCAAGCTTATGCACAGTGTCTGCTTTAACCATATATACTTCACTTGTTAAAGAAAAGAAATGCAAAGACAGATCAAGTAGGCTCTAACAATAAAGTTTTTACTAAAATAGATATACATATGTAAAACATAAAATACAGAACCATATATCAAAGGACCATACAATCTTTTAAAAGAACAAGGTTTTAACAGTGCAATTCCTGCTACAGTACTTATATTTTTTTCTTTCTCTACCTGTATACTTGCTTAAAGTGCGCAAAGATGTTTCTTTATCAGAGTGTAGATAAAAGTGTCTCAAGGAAAACAGAAAACTGCTTAAAAAAACGTCTTCACCAACCCCTTTGCGTGAGGTCACCTGACTCCTCCTCTATCAGAATACAAAATATATCTGTACAAAAACAGGATGTCTTTTTCCTGAAGGTAAATTAATATTCTATGATCTCAGCACAACTCATTTTCTTTTTCAAATGACATTTCTTTGATCTTATGATCAGCTTCTCCTTTCCAGGGCATCAAATGGACTTGTTATGTCTCTCTGCTAGATCTCACAGAGGTGTGACATGCTTTGTATCACCATGCGAACTGAACTGTGTTTCCTCTGAACATCATGAATGTTTATGGTTCTAGCCAAGTATCTGGCAAGCTACCATAAAGCTAGACAAACAGGAGATCCCCAATTAAGGCCTGGTCTAGTTTGTAATTAGCTTCTGGCCTTCCAGGTAACACCTTGTATCTAAAACCTGCGTGTGTGTTATCCCACATGCTGTCTCAGCATCTCTCATGAGACAGTCAATATAACATTTTTATATTTCAAAATCATAGAGTACTCAGAACTGGCTGTCCACATCACAGCGGCCATTATGGCAGAGGCTGACCTGGACATTGTCGCCCTTACTAAGACATGGTGCAATGAGAACCATGACTGGGGTATAGCCATACCAGGCTGTACTATGTTCAGAAAGGACGGGGTGGGAAAGAAACGGGGAGGAATGGCTGTTTAAATGAGGGATAGCATAAAAGCAACAGAGATAAAGGGAATACAGGCAGAGGTGGAGGTACTGTGGGTCACCCTAGAAATGGGGAATGGAGCCACAATTCACACTGGTATGATCTACATAGTGTGGGGGGGGGGTTGGACAAGATTCTGGTGGAAGCCATCCAAAAGATGGCAAATAAGGAGGAGGTATTGCTAATAGGGGGCTTCAATTGGCCATATGTAGATTAGAGCATCCCAGCTGCAGTTTCAGCTAGGAACAGGAACATCCTTGACTTCCTGCAGGGGGCTTTTCTCAGGCAACTAGTAAAAGAGCCCACTCATGAGGAGGAAACACTGGATCTTGTACTCACCAACGGGGAAAGTGTTGCAGACGTCACAGTAGGTGGCCACCTGGGGACCAGTGATCATCATACAGTGCAGTTCAATATTAGCACTGTGGCAGAATCCCACCACACAAAGGTGAGCATCCTGGATTTCAGGAGGATGAATTCTAAAAGGATGGGGGAATGCCTCAGGGATGCCTTGGGGGGAGGACTTGGGTGGATTGGAGGGACAGATGGTAAAGCTAAAAGGGAGGATAGTGGGGGGCATGGTCTGATGGTGAACAAGATGACCACTTAATTGAGCTTCAGGACCATACCAGGGCAGAAAACTTGATATCAGTACTGGTGGCATCGCTTCATAGAAAACAAGCACTTTAACAGAGGTGATCGGAAAACCCTGTCTGCAAAATTATCCAGCAACTGGGCCGATCAATCCACAGCAGTGCTCTTGAAATCTTTTTGTTCTTCACGGAGGGTCTGGTGTGACCGCATGACAACATACGCAGTTGCAAAGCCAGTCATGGAGGCCTCAGTGAATGTGATTTTTGCTTCTCTCATGCAACAAATGGCAGACATCACCCTGGCCAACAACAATGCTATACCGGCCAGTGGCAGCTGAAACGGGGGGTCAGGCAATGACCCCCCACTTGTATTTCAGGGGGTCCATATAGTTAGTTCAGGCCCCCCCAACACTTTTTTCAGTTTTTTTTTTTTAACAATAGTGTAGGGATTTTAGGTGTGCATTTGTGCTTCCCAGTGTCAGTGAAATATGATTTTTTTATTTTGGAAGACAGTGCCATAAACATCTGATCCACTACTAACACGAAATGAGTACTTGAATTCTTCTTCCATTGGTTCTCCTATGTACTTAGTGTTACTATGGTGACTTAGGTAGAATACCCCATCTCCATAGTAATACTGGCAGAGGAGAACCAATAGAAGAAAGTTCATCCTTAGACCAATTAAAATTGAGAGCGCGATAGTCACGTTTTGATGCAGGAGCAGAGTGAGAGGTTAGAGTCAGTCACTGTGTCATGAATTATTGTGGTGTACAGGCTGTGACAGAAAATTCTCAGCATGGAGGTCACTTCCTCCAACTAATGACCTTGTTGGGCTTTACACCGGTTGTTACCACTGCTACCCATACTCAAGGTCACTCCTTGGATCTGGTGTTCACCCTGGGGATGGAGATCATGAAGCTGGTGGTGGAACCAGCTGGGTGGTCTGACCATCACTCCATAAGGTTCAGTTTTGCGGCCACCCTATGAGACCAACCCCTTTGGAGATGGTCCGGGGGAGTTACCCTTGAGGGTCTGATGGTGGAGCTGGACCTATCGAGTCAGCCTATGGAGTGCATGGAACCAAATGCCTTAGTGGTGCACTATAACAGCATGGCACTGAGGGCTCTGGATTCCATAGCACATGTCCATGTTCGCCCCCTCTCCCTCTGCTCTTAGTCCCCATGGTTTGATGGGACTTTGAAAGAGTTGAGGAGAGTGGGGCGAAGGTTGGAATGCTGTTGGTGGAAATTTGGCCTGGAAGACAACAGACTTAGATTGATGGCCCATTATATGGACTATCAATGAGAAATCTCCTGTAAGAAGGCAGAGTTCCAGTCCAGGGAGATAGCTGCATCAAGAAATTGACCGTCTCAGCTTTGTCAGACCATGGACAGACTGTGCGATCCATCCTGCCTGTGGGGTCGGAGAGCTTTTTCACAAATAAAGTGTGATGACTTTGCTCGGTTTTTTGATGATAAGGTGTCATCGATCAGGTCAGAGATTGGCAGTATGCATTCAGATGAGCATGGTGGTGATCGATGCAAGGTTACAGGCCTTTGGTTTGTCTGGACAGACTTTGACCAGCCAGCGATCATGGATATCATGAAGATTGTCCAGGGCTTGCGACCAACTTGCTGTAGTTTGGATCCTGGTCCTACATGCCTCCTTGTGGAGTGTATGGATGCAATCAGATCAGTCCTTGTTGAGATAGTCTGGTGATCTTTGGACCAAGGGGTGTTTCTGGAGTCTCTGAAAGAGGCTATCGTAATTCCCCTTTTGAAGAAATCTTCTCTTGACCCTGACTGTTTTGCCAACTACAGACTGATCTCTAACCTACTCTTCTTGGGCAAGGTTATCGAGAAAGTGGTCGCATTGCAGCTCGAGGACTTTCTTACCACCCATGAAGTCTATGACCTCTCCAGTCCGGTTTCAGGAAGAGGCATAGTACTGAGACGGCATTGGTTCGGGTATTAAATGATCTCCTAATAGAGAGAGATCAGAGGAGTCATTCGATCTTGGTCCTCCTTGATCTCTCTGCAGCATTTGACACCGTGGACCATGGTATGCTGCTGGATCACCTGTGGCTACTCTGTGGGCTGTCGGGAACAGTCCTCAGATGGTTCCGAACAGTAAAAGAAGGTGACAAGACTTTCTATAGATACATTAGTGAAAGGA
The DNA here is from genome assembly GCA_016271365.2 of Neoceratodus forsteri. Lineage (NCBI taxonomy): Eukaryota > Metazoa > Chordata > Ceratodontiformes > Ceratodontidae > Neoceratodus > Neoceratodus forsteri. The sequence goes on along the minus strand of CM057458.1, from coordinate 995,085,302 downwards.
GAAAGTCCAGAGGGGGTATTGCTAAGCTTAATGGAGAAAAGGGAGCATGTGAGGAGGAGGACCCTGTAAAGGCATCTATCCTAAATAGATACTTTGCTCAGTATTTACTGAAGAGAAGGTAGGGCAGGGCCCACAGCTCAGCATCATGGACACAGGGGGAGGGAGGTGAGCACTACTCCCTTCACAAGAAAGAAAGAGGTCCTACAGAGCATCTAAGCTCAGGGTGGATAAAGCAATGGGACCTGATGGCATACATCCCAGGGTACTTAAGGAGCTAAAGGAGGAACTAGCAGAGCCATTAGCAGAATTGTTTAGTGAGTCTCTGAGCACAGGAGAGGTCCCAGAAGACTGGAGAAGGATCATCAGTCCCACTCCACAAGAGTGGTAGCAGGGAGGAGGCTGGGAACTACAGACCGGTCAGTCTTACCTCAGTAGTGGGCAAGATTATGGAGGCACTCCTTAAGGAAAGGATAGTGCAACACCTGGAATCCACAGGGGCACAGGATCCAAGACAGCATGGGTTTACAAAAGGAAGGTCCTGTCAAACTAATCTCATAGATTTCTTTGACTGGGTAACCAGAGTGGTGGACCAAGGCAGAGCAGTTGATGTCGCCTACCTTGACGTCAGCAAAGCTTTTGACACTGTTCCACATAGAAGATTGATAAATAAGCTGGGTAGGTTCGGGGTGGGTCAGAAGTTGGTCAGCTGGGTGGCAAACTGGTTGACGGGCAGAAAACAGAGAGTGGTGGTAAATGGTATACAGTCAGAAGAGATGCAAGTCACAAGTGAGGTACCTCAGGGATCAGTCCTGGGGCCATCCTCTTCAACATCTTCATTAGTGACCTTGCAGATGGACTAGAGGGTAAGGCTTGTCTGTTTGCAGATGACACCAAGATCTGCAACAGAGTAGATGATCCAGATGGGGTGGGCAGAATGAGAAGAGATCTGGATAAACTAGCAGAATGGTCAGAAGAGTGGCAACTGGGATTTAATGCAAAGAGTGCAAAATCATGCACATAGGGAAGAGAAACCCTGAAGCCACCTATAGGCTGGGAGGAGTTGCTAGCAGTCACAAAGGAAGAAAGACTTGGGCATCATCATCACTGATGACCTAAAATCATCAAGCAGACCTCTAAAGCAGCAGGTAAGGCTAGGGGGTGTTAGGGTATATTAGTAGGGGTATCACAGGTCGTAAGAGGAGGTATTAATCCCTCTGTACAAGACACTGGTTAGGCCCCATCTGGAGTACTGCGTGCAGTATTGGAGTCCACACCTTCACAAGGACATTAACCAAATTGAGGCAGTCCAGAGAAGGGCAACCAAAATGGTGCAGGGACTGCATCAGAAGACATATGAGGACAGATTAACAGAGCTCAATATGTATACCCTTGAGCAAAGGAGGAGAGAGGTGATATGATCAGGGCATTCAAACACCTTAAGGGCATAAACAAGGTGAAAAGAGTCTAACATGTTTAAATATAAAAAAATAGCAGGACAAGAGGACACAGCATGAGATTAGAGGGTGGCCGATTAAGGGGGAATGTGAGGAAATTCTTTTTCACAGAAAGGGTGGTGGATGCATGGAATGGCTTACCACAAGAAGTGGTGGCTATGAATACAGTGCAGGGCTTCAAACAGGCATGGGATAGGCATAAGGGAGCAATACAAATGACTATGAATAGATAGGCCACTGACAGAGCAAAAAGGCCAATGGCACATTTATAAGGTAGAAAAAGAAATGGGCAGACTGGATGGGCCTTGCGGTCCTTATCTGCCGTCAACTTCTATGTTTCTATTCTTTCCTTATGGGCAGAACTCAGAGGGTAGTATCAGGAATTTTTTCCTCTGCTCCCGTTGCTCTGCCCTGTGGGGTACCACAGGGTTCTGTGCTTTCCCCAATGTTGTTCACGGTGTATATGCTGCCATTGGGAGATATTATAAGGTGTTATGGACAGAGTTTTCACTTCTATGCAGATGATACGCAGCTCTATATGTCCTTTGTACCCGAACAGAATGACGCATTATTGGTCTTTAACAACTGCCTCGCTGAGATTCAGGACTGGATGAGTGCAAACTGGTTAAGACTGAATCCAGACAAGACTGAGGTACTGTTAGTGGACCTGGGTCACCCCGTAGAGAAGTTGACTCCTGGGCTTCCCTCTGGCCTTGTGCTAGGGGGCAACCAGTTGAGACCTTCTGAACAGATGTGGAATCTGGGAGTAATTGTTGACAGCAAACTGACGTTGAAGGCACAGGTGTCAGCTGTTGTCAGGTCTTCCTTTTACCATCTCAGGAATATAGCCCAGATAAAACACTTAGTTCCACACAATGACCTTCCGGTATTGGTCCACAGCTTTATTTCTTTGCATCTTGACTACTGTAATGCTCTATATCTAGGGTTGCCGGGGGTAGATCTCCACCACCTGCAGCTGGTGCAGAACGCTGCAGCCAGGTTGTTGACTGGATGGGGAAGAACGTGCCACATCACACCTGTGCTGCGTGGACTGTACTGGCTGCCAGTGCAGTGGACAATCACCTTCAAGGTCGCATTGCTGACCTATAAGACCCTAAAGAGTCAGGGACCAGGCTACCTGCAAGACCTCCTTCAACCCTACTGCACTTTCTGCTCACTCTGCTCCACCAGTGAGGGATTGCTAGAGATTCCTAGGGTCCATCTTCAGTCATCGGGGGAGAGAGCTTTTTCTTTTGTGGCCCCGACCCTGTGGAATTCTCTACCTCACTGGATTCGAGAGTGCCTGTCCACAGAGTCATCCAAGGCAGCTTTGAAAACCTATTTATTTGAACAAGCTTTTGCTGGAAAGGTTATTTTGCTATTTTTAACTGATTTTAGAATTGATATTTATATTTATGCTGCTGATTGCTCTTGTTATGTATCTGCGCTTTGATTTTTTGAAAAGCACAATATAAATAAACTTGACTTAAGGAGAAAAAAATAAAAAATAGAAGTAAGTGTATCCATATTTAAAAGGTATGCCACATTTAACTCAATTTCAATGTGTCTATGTGCAATATGGTACTCTTTTCAGGAGGGGGGCTAGTAACGAATCACAGACAATGTTGACAGAAGCAGGTGGACACTGAAACATTTTTCCATAAATCCCTTCAGGCTCCCAAGCCACTTCTGAGGTTGAGAGCTGATTGTAAACAGTTCTTAGTTCCTGCCTATGATTGTTTTGATGGGGGGGGTTCTGGTCCCTAATCCAATAAATCTGTTGTGGATTTTTTATTAAGTTGGGCAGGACTACCTGCCAATACCCCTCTGATGTTCTCTCATCATTGCCCTTTCATCTCCCTTAACTTGTAATAGATGGGCATAGTGTTTACCAGCAGGAGCCGAGCACTAAACTAGTAGCTCAGACAGTGGGTCTAGTATGGGAATAAACTGATTTGGAGCCAGGAGGTTTGTATTCAAGGCGGGGGTGAAAGACTCTGTTGTACAGAGAAAAGTGGCACTGCTAGAGCTGTAGACTGCAGCGCCAATGCGGTGTTAAGTGGTAGCAGTCAGGCATCACTGCGTGCAGCTGCACTGACTATTTTAATTCAGAATTTCATTTTGGAGTTTGGGACTGTACTATTTCCTGGAATGGACTTGCTTTGGTTTACTGTCCTGTTCAGCCGAAATTTCTGTTTAACCACCAGCACATTCAAGTTCAATGAAGTCATCTACTCTGGATCTGGTATTTATTTACACTGAAAGATTCCACTTTACTTGTAGAATGTTATTGATATCGATATTATAGTCTTATTTGAAAATTGACTTTTTATTTCCTGGCATCCGACTGGCTGGTACCCCTGCCAGAGGGCTACATTAACTTTCAATAGATGCCCAGGAAATAAAAAGTGCCAGCCAAGTGCCCCTTCACTCACACATGAATTCTTGTGTGCACCCTGCTTAATGATTGGCCAAAACCATGAAACTAAATTGGAAATCACCACCATTTTTCCTCTCGATTAGCAAGAGATTTTACCCCAACGTTCTATAGTTCAGTGCCAGCTGTCAAAAAACCCACATACAATCCTTTGATTGCCATATTTGGGGCTACTTTTTTAATTTTTTTAGTTATGGTGCCATCTTCTACCTCCATGCCCTGTGACTTTCTACATATGTGAGACAGTGCACCATGCTTGTCTCGCTCCTCCAGCAGTCTGCAAGTTTCACTGCCAATGGCTTTTTGCTCTCACTAATTGCAACCAAGCATCATGGCATACCAAACAGCCCCCCTTTCCCTCAGAAGAGGTCACTGCCCGCTCACCTCCAGAAGTGCAAACACTTTAACCCCATCCCCAGCATCCTGCCTGGTATCCTTCAAGATACCACTGGTGTTTCATAGCAGTGCTACTGTTGCCTAGCTAGTGCTATTCCCACATTCTGCCACATTGTCTCCCCGTAATGGAAAAAAAAGTGGTGCATTTTGACTGTTTTATTTTAAAATAAATTTCTAATGCGGTCAAACTCTGTCACAACAGAGAACTTTTAAAACAAACTGCAGACTCCCCCCACATCTGAAAGACTTGAAAGGTACCTGTCATTCTCCTGTTCTACCAGATCACTGATCAGAACTCTTCTGAACCTCTCCTCCTCCCCAATATAAAAAAAAGAAATGACAAAAGGCAGGCCTGCAAATGAAACTCTTCCATGGGGGGAGGTCGACAGTAGAAACATAAACTGTGCTATAGGGGCATCAAAAGCATTCCACCAGATATGTTTAACTTCCTTAACTACAGCATCTCCATTAGGACAAAAGTTCTCAGTTCCAGCACAGGGCGGAGGAACTATTTAATTACAAGACTTAATGTCAATTAATTATTTTATTAATATTTTTTTTCTCTGCCATTTCTTTTTACTGTGCACATTTTCTAAGTGCAATAATACCCTCCAGGGTGGGCGGTATGGGCAATACTGGACCTTCCAGGAGCTGTAAAGCCCTCCGCCTGTGGCATTGGGCCTCATTCGGTCCAGTACTGCCCAATACCACCCACCCAGTCAGGTATTATTTCATGCCTATTTCATAAGCAAACAAAACAGGACTTTTGAAACTGAATCAGTAAAGTGCATCTCTCTTCTAGTTATCATGGTTTGTTTATTTGAAAAGCTGCTGTGCTTATTCATGTTGGGAGGGAATTCTCACTATGACCAAAATGCAGGTTTAAGCCTTAGGGTAATGCTGTCTAATGTATATGTTGCAGTCCATATCTTGAAATCTGAATGTTGGATACACTGAAAATGTGCACAGCAGCAAACTAATTTTATACAAGTGCCTTATTTTTTTTTAAACAAATATAATTTGCATGTTAATTGTATGCTTTCTTCTACATGCTTATATTTTATTTAAAGCCCGAACCTCCAGACTTTTATTTGGTTCTTCCCATTCCGACCTTATGGAGAGATTAACATAAACTGCTGGAATTATCTATGACCTGCAACTGAGATGGACCATTTGAGCCCATTTCAACTGAAGGGACCAGAGACTGTATAAATGACTCTTTATTTGAAACAATAAATGGATTTAATATGGCACAGTTGATCTGTCTTGAGCTGGATTCATGTTTCAGCAAGGGATGCGTATTAATTCCACCATTCCTGCATGCTATCTGCAGATTTTTTGAAAGACATTGTAATACAGATAGCAGACTTTTAAACTGATGATACTGTGTGTGCAGTTAATGATTTCTGATGCTTAAAACACAAAATCCCCACTGTGTGGAGGTTAAAAGTTACAGAGTGATGTTCCGTATGGTCTCAAACAGCTACAGGGGATGGCAGTGATCAGGGAGTGTAGGCAAAACATAAATTCTAGATGCTCCCCTGCTCCAAGTAAATTTCTGAAGTTATTTTTCTTCAAACCACTGCTCCTTGCTTAGCAAAGGTATGACACAGTCAGTATATTCATTTCTACTTACTGCTGGTACGTTCTCTGGTTAAGCAGTTTACTCAAAAGCTAGGGAGTGGCCACCACATGGTTGGGATTTTGTGTAATACTAAGTTTTAAGTATCAGAATGAACAAAACAGTTTCTTGCACACGCCAACATTTCATAATTAGAGTATACAACACAGAAAAAATGATGCTTGTGTCGGGGTGGGGTGGGGGTCGGTTTGCATGATCAACACTGGGGTGAAGGTAGCAGTGTGGCAGCTTGGTGTACCAATCTGAAATGCCTGGCTACGCCCCTGGACGGGATCTTCTCGCTTATGTACAGTTGCTCTATCAGCATCAAGTGAGGAGTAGGGTACATTGCTTCAGCCAACAAAGCAGCAGAGTCGGACCTGATCGGATTGGCCCAGTTCCCAAACTGCAATCATGCCCCATCTAGTCTCCTGTATGGTGGCTGTAGAAGCTCTGGGGCAGATCAACAGATGCCTGAATTAGACTCGTCCTATCAAGTGTATTTTTAAACAGGATCTGATTGGCCATCTTGTGAGAGCTTCTCGAGTCTGTCTTGTAGGAAGCTGCAATTGAAGAGATAGAATGATAGATTTGATGCAGCATCCCCTTCCCAAATAGGCGAGCTCTCCCATAATCATCTGTTTATAGCAGCTCATTTCATAATCCTTGGTGGCAATCATGCAGTTCATTCCTGTAAAGAAATGTTGTCAGCCTTTAATTATAAAATCTGAATAGAAGTCCTATAAATGGGGACACGTGATGCAGCACGCCTAGAAGACGTCTCTTCTGACTGCTCCGACTACCCACCCAGCAAAAACACTCATTTTTACTAACAAACACAGATAGTAGCGATAAAGACACCCTGCAACCTTTGGTCACATCTAGCTGCATCCATCGGAGCATCGATAGAAGGCATGGACACGGAGATGAAAGTACCGCCGCCGAAACACATGCCACCCGTCACTCCACAAAAGGCTCCAAAGAAAGCGCAGGCCTCGGGTGCAGCCACCTCCCACTCCCACCCATTAGCCTCAGGCGACCAAGAACCACTTACTTTGGCTGGCTTTTTGGCTGAATTTTGACCCTTTAAAGAAGAGCTCCACTTGATGGCTTCGGAAATGAAGTCCCTGTCACAGACAATGGAAGACATACTAATTAAGACCTCCGACAACGAAGCCCAACTTCCTTCACTGGAAAATAGGCTTGATAAACAAGATCCAGAAATAGTGCTCCTAAAGCAGAAATTCAAAAAGATTGAACAGAAACTTGAGGACTTGGAGGGCCACAGCTGCAGAAATAATGCGGTAATCATCGGTTTACCGGAATCAGAAGAGGGTAGAGACCTGGTACTATTCGTCCAGAGATTTCTCGAGAAAGTAGTGGGTCCCTTTCCATATGGTGCTCAATACACAATAGAGAGAGCGCATAGAGCACTCCGACCTACCCCACCTCCAGGGGGGGCACCACGTCCATTCATATTCCGTTTTTTAAATTACTTGGAACGCCAGCATTTGATGGCCAAAGTGAAGGACCTACAGGAGATATCGTGGGAGGGACGGAAGATCCGCATAGCTCAAGATCTACCGGTCACTGTCCGGCAGCGTCATGCCAGCTTCCACCCACTTGTTACCAAGCTCATTGCTGCGGGGATAAAATTCCGTATGATATACCCCGTGAAACTTCAAGTTTATGTTGGGGGAGAATGGCGCTCATACGAGGAGCACGAAGGGGCGCGCACAGAACTCACCCGAGCCCTCCCTGATCTATTTCAAGATCCCAAATGATAGCCCAGTTCTGGTCAGTTCAACTTTAGTTGTTGAGGACGTACTTCAAGCAAGGTTATTAGCAGGAGGGGTATCATTGGAAGATTTGTCTACGGAGATGCGCGCGGGACTAAGTGCGTGCTTGCTTACCGGCTGGACTAGATGACATGAAGAGCTACCTTGTCAATCCTCTAAGGCACTTCTGATTGGAAATCCTCATTCTCAGCAACAACAAGGGATCCGAGAGGTACAGGCTTTCAAGCGGATGAGCGATCTCCGGTATTGGCCACCGGAGACCCAATCTCTTTTCCTCGCAGCACTTACTGTTTCCCAGAGGAGTTAAGGAGGAAGTTTTCCCTCTATTCTTTTTATTTCAGCCCTGGACTGATGGCGCATTTGTGTTGTTAAAAGTTGTTGGTTTAGAATACTATGCAGTCGCTAAAAAGGGCTCTAATTACTAGTTATTTTGCTACCATCCACCTTCTGATTCTTTACCTAGGCATGTGATTCATGTCTTCGGCCACAAGAGGGGGATGTTGTACCAATTATTATTTACCTTGTTTTTCAATGTGGATGATCCTAAACTACTAAGCTAGAGTCGTGTTATATAATGCCAGGGATGTTTTCCGCTATGTATTTCTTTTGCATAGGGGTGGGGATCGGAGGGGAGGAACGAAATGACAGGCTGTTGCATAGCGGAGCACATAACAGGTATGGGGATAGGAGGGTGGGGGTTTTCTGTACGTGAGTCTTTGATATTTTTGACTTCCCAGTTTCTATATCATGGGGGTTTATGGTTGTTTAATGGGGTTAATTGGAGGGTTTGGGGGGGTAGGGAAGGGGCAGACCACAATCTATGCCACAGACTGTATACTACCTTACATCCAGTTAGGTGGGTTAATTATTATCTTACTTGCTCTGATATTTATTTTCAAATATGATGTGTGAAATATGTTTTTCTACTTGGAATGTAAAGGGGATCAGAAATAAACTCAAACAGTACAAGGTTCTAAAACACTTAAATTTCCTATGCTCTCAAATTACTTTTATTCAGGAGTCACACTTGTTGGATTCGGAATCCCTGCAGATGAGAAGGCTTCAAGTAGGGAAAGTCTTCGCTGCCCAAGGGTCCACTAACAGCAGGGGGGTAATGATTTTGATCAACAAAGGTATCGCCTTTGATGTAGACCAGGTCATCGCTGATCCACAGTGTAGATACATCATAGTTAAAGGGACTATCCAAGCAGTCCCTCTTCTCCTCTGCAGCATATACAGCCCCAATATAGACAAGCCCGGATTTTTTACAAACCTGATCTTACGGATACTTCCTTTTGTTCCCATAATGATAGTCAGAGGGGGCGACTTAAATCTAGTAATAGATGCAGAATTAGATCAGTCACCACCCCAAGCCAGAGGAATTTCTCCCACGCAGAGGGCCCTGCATGACCTGATGGATCAACTCAGATTATGTGATCTCTGGATGGTCTTGAACCCCAAAGAGAAAGGCTACACTTTTGTCTCCCCGGTTCATCACACAGCTTCACGTATAGATTATCTAATAATCTCACAAATGCTTAACCCTGGGGCACTGTCTTCCACTATTCTGCCCGGTCCGCCCTCAGATCATTCCCTAGTCCAATCCTGTATAGCCTTAGCCATGCTTCCAAAGAGAGACAGAAGATGGAAAATTAATGACCTAACTATAAAGGAACCTAGGATTGCTCAAAAAATACAGGAACATATCGATTTCTTTTTTACTACAAATACATCTCCAGATATTGCACCAGATATGCTATGGTGTGCTTTCAAAGCCTAAATCAGAGGCATCCTAATTAGCCAGGCCACTGCCCGGAAGAAGTCACAAGATGTCAAAATGAAGACTTTACTCTCGCAGATAAGGGTAATTGAAAGTTTCCTCTCCCCCAATACATCGCAGGAAATTAAACACAAACTAACACTTATTAGAGATCAATATTTAGAGATTCTTGGAGAAAAAGCTGTGTTTGCCATGACTTGTGCCAAAGCCAAGTATATGGATCAAGGGGAAGAAGCCGGTAAACTCCTCGCCCTCAGGATCAGACAACAGGAATCAACAAGGTTTATTCCCCCCATTAGATCCGCAACTGATGGAACATTGAAAACCTCCCCTAAGGAAATCTTGCATGAATTCACTCAATATTATAAATCCCTATATCATAAAATGGATAACCCTCCGTCAGCTTCCACATTGGATGAGTATTTTTCCCGTACCCACTTACCGACTCTATCTGAAATTCACAGCAGTTCATTATTGGCACCTATCTCTAGTCGGGAAGTTACTCAGGTAATACAAAAACTCCCCCTAGATAAGGCCCCGGGCCCGGATGGCTTTTCAGCCTACTTCTTTAAGAAATTTAAGGATTCCATCGTCCCACCTCTTCTCTCATTATTTCAACATATTTTATCCGGTATTCGCACTGATCCCACCCTTTTGAGGCCCTAATATTATTGATCCCGAAATCTGGTAAAGATCCAGAACTCATCCAGAGCTATAGACCTATCTCCCTCAAAAATCAAGATGTTAAGATCTTAACAAAAATCTTAGCAGATAGGCTCTCTGTCATGTTCCTGGATCTCATAGAAATGGATCAAGTGGGTTTTATGCAAGGGCATTCCTCGTCGGATCATCTTCGCACACTTTCCCATGTCTTCTCGGTCTCCAGAGACACACAATTCCCAGCAGTCTTGATGTCCCTGGACACCAAGAAGGCATTTGACAGGGTAGATTGGAGTTTCTTGCTTAGGACATTAAAGGCTTTTGGTTTCCCACCTCAATTTCAAGATTGGATTGCTGCTATATACCGAGCTCCCTCGGCTAGGATCATGGGGAATGGAACTATCTCAGAACCCTTCTCTTTGAACTCAGGTACTAGACAGGGATGTCCTCTTTCCCCTCTCTTATTCAATATTTATTTAGAACCACTTCTGAGGAATCTAAATACTAGTACAAAAATACAAGGTACCAACATACATGGCCAGGAGGTAAAGGTCCTAGCATGTGCGGATGACCTTCTTCTCCAGCTTTCACATCCTGAAACTTCCATTCCTGCAGTGCTTGAGATTATAGAAACTTATGGTTGTCTCTCTAATTATAAGCTTAATCTCAACAAATCAGCCATTTTCCCCTTGAACCACAAAGTTTTCAAGCAATCGGTCATTACCCGGGGTCTTAGATGGGTTTCGGATTCTCTGAAATACCTTGGTATCTTTCTTACCAGGTCTCCCCACTCAACTATTAAGAAGAACCTTGAGCCTCTTATTTTGACTATTACGCATGATTTGGACAGATGGAATAAACTTCCAGTCTCCCTCTGGGGTCGGATTAATCTGATCAAAATGAATATACTTCTGCGTCTTTTGTATCCCCTAAACCTCCTTAATGTCTGGCTTCCTGGGGTATGGTTTAAGAAATTGCATCAGCCTTTTACAAAATTTATCTGGGCCCAAAAGCAACCAAGGCTGGCATACAATAAATTAGCAGCTCCAAAACACATGGGTGGGTTGAGGCTTCCTCTCTTGTCTACGTATTACTGGGCCGCTCATCTCTAAGTATATGAGATGGTCAGACTCAACACCTCCATCCCCTTGCCCTCTCTGGCTTAGAATAGAGATCGCCATGATTCGTTCTATGGGGATTGAACCCATTACTCTTCTAACCTTAAAACCTTCTCAACTCCCCCCTAAATTAAAATTCACTGTAATCAAATTATTTTTACGAATTCATCGGCAGCTCTGTGCATTCCTGCAATATAATCCCCTTCACGATCTCTCCATATCCCTTTGGAACTCTCCCCTATTTCTGTTGGATGGTAAGCCCATCCCCTCTACATGGTTACCACAGATAGGGATGGGTTCTCCATCTTTGTTCCAAAAAGATGATAATTCCTGGCTCTCTATTGCTGATATCATGTCTAAATTCAATATTCCACCCTCTGGTTACTTCAAGGTGTGTCAACTCAAACATCTCCTTATTAAAACATTGGGTCATTCTCCACTGGCACTAAGTAGTAAAGCATTATATCAGGACCTCCAGAAATTAAGTCGCCCCCCTAAGAATATCTTTAAGATATATGCGGCACTTTTTGAGAATCGTTTCTCACAGACTTTTGGGCCCACAGAATACTGGGCTAGTTTGTTCCCTTCTCTAGCATTGGATTGGGCCTCCCTTTGGCGCAATTGCCATCATTTCATTACCCAGGATAAACTCTGCCTTACACAATTTCACATATTGCACAACTTATATTACTCTCCTCAGAAATTGGCTAAATGGGGGCTTATCGAATCCAATTTGTGTACTCGTTGCTCCTTAGAAGTAGGCACACTCCTACATATTTTTTGGACTTGTCCAAAGGTAACTCCTCTTTGGGAGATAATTTCAACTAAAGTTGATCCTCTCTTCGGTATCTCAGAGTGTTTTACCCCTGAGATTTGTATACTAGGGGATTATTCCTCGTTAGGATCTACTAAAAGTAAATATTATATCTCCATGATAGCGATGTCGTTATGAAACTTCTACTTAGACATTGGAAGAGTTCAGAGCTTTTCTCCTACACTGAGTGGCTAACTGAATTATTGGGGAACCTAAGGACGGAAAAAGTCTGTGCTAATCTCCAGGATAGACTACCTAAATACAACAGGATTTGGGATCCCCTTCACACCTTGTATTCCATTTAATTTCTGTAAACAATTGGATGTGTAACCTGCCAAGGTTTACTAAAGTTTTGAGCGCAGTGGTTTGCAGGGGATGGGAGGGTAAGATTTAGGGGGGAAGGATGGGGGGGACAGACTTAATGTACTAGATAATATTTATAATAGGCTTATTTCCTATGTTCTGTCTCTTTGTTGTATGGGAAAAAACTTCTAATAAAATTTAAAGGAAAAAAAAAAAAGAAGTCCAATATACAACAATCCATAACGTCTTCATAAAGCAGAATTATGTTATGCTAAGCCATACTTTTTGTTGTATTTCAGATTTTTAATTTCACTGGAGGGTGCACTATTTCTTTCCCATATCAGTTAATAACTGATATGGGAAGGGAATAGTGCACCCTCCAGTGAAATTAAAAATCTGAAATACAAAGAAAAGTACGGCTTAGCATAACATAATTCTACTTGTGCTGGTGAGTACCAAGCATAGAATGGCAGCATGTCTCTTGTGGTTCCCTGACCAGCTGCACCTAGTTAAAGAGATCCTGTCAACTCTTTTTGCAGCATACTGTTTAAAGTTGAAAACCCACATTTTATGGTTACTTACTTCCTTTAAAATTCACTGGTGTTCCTGGTGGTTTAATCTGCCTCCCTTTATTGCAGAACTGAAATGAATGGTAACTGTGTATTTATACCAAACTTTGTTTTGTTTCATAATATTGATCTGCTCTTATTCCTCACTTCCTGAACATTATGAACACTTCCAAGCAGTACAGCCACGCATGGTGCAATAGTCTTCTCTGCTCCCACAGCATCTTCTTGAGTGGATAGACTTTTGTAGGTTTTCCCAGGTTCGGGAAAGATGCAATGGGAGTTGATTAAATAATTTAAATGAACACACTTTGGTGTGGTAAAGCCAACATGGGGGGCAGCCTGTTTTTCACTTTTAATTAGAAAAATGGAATCAGAATCAAACTTACAGCCACATCAGCACATTCTACAGAATGTGAACAATCATAAATACATTTTTTAAACTGTGGACAGTTTGAAGCCTAAAGGGGTTGACAGAGTCTCTTTAATGCTTAATAAGTCAACTAATTGTTTGCTGTTAATGTTTTAAATTGATAAATGTTGAATAGCAGTAAAGTTAAGCTGTGTAGGCAAGATGGCATCTTTCCTAAACAAACAGATTCCAATTCCTGATTTTAATAAGTCATCTATTTTATTCTCATTGGTATTGTTTACAATCATGGCTGACTGGTATATTGATCTGTTATATTGATCTATTTTTGTTTGTTTATTGAGTACTTTTGCTGAAGTACCTTCTTTGTATTCACCGCTTTACAGGTCCCTCTTCAAAATGAGCCTCGTCTGAGAGTGCCTTTTCCAGTGACCAATAACAAAACATCAACAAGTAAGTAAACAGACAGACAGACAGACAGATGAATTAATTTTTCTGTGATGCTAATTAGGCAGTCAACAGTCAGGATTTCTGTTTGATGTAACTAATTCAGGCTGACCCATCGGTGTTATAATTGAACTATCGATCATGACATGAGTACTCAAGGTTCGGGAACAACTATGGGTGATTGGATTCATCTAGAGGGAGGCTGGATCAAGCATCCTGATTTATGCTGTTACCTTCCTGGAAGGGTGATGTCTGACACCACTGTGAAAGTATCACTTTGGTGACCACAAGTGGAATTACACAGTGATGTTGTGGGAAGTTGGATGCTAAATGATGTCAAACTCTACAAGATTGCATGCCCACCTGTGTGTCATTTTCTCCAGCACCCTTGAGGAATTGAGAAAAGAAAATGTGCAAAGGCCATGAACTCTGAAGGGGTGTTAGTCACTCACTCATAGGCCCCACATAATTGACTTTTACTCCCCTTCCACTTGCATTTTGTGAATGAGATGGGAGTGAGTAGGATGTAAATGTTTCAGGTGGAAAACTGGTGGGACCCAGATGAGTACAGGCTGTGTTCCAACTAGTGGCAACAGTGGGGCCAGGTCTGGTGGCGACAGAGCTCTCCTTAGGCCAGATGGATACCAAAGCAGACCCCTAATTGGCAGTGGTGTCAGCTGTGGATATGATAGTGGGAGATGAGTGGCTGGTAGTTGATCCAGCAGACCATGTAATGGTGTGTAACCCAGCACCAGACATGTTAGCAAAATCATGACTATCTGACTGAGGCAGCATGTAAGCCAGACAATTGTCTCTGATGTTCCATGGACTTCCTCGCCTGCCTATTAACTTTAACACTAATTCATGACAGTCTGCTGGCATGGGGGTCACTGGCTCGGGTCATGATACTCATGGTGGTACCACAGGATAAGTTTCCTCTGGGTAGCTGAATACTGCTTCTCATTAAGCATGTCCCTTTTCCAAAACATATTTACTAAAGCCTGGGATCCACCATCATTAGCTGATTAGCTGACACAAGAGAAACACACACCCACGCTCATGACAATTTTGTTTCTGTCTTGGCCTTGCTGCAACTGCACAACAAGATGAACAGTGAGAAGGCACGAATTAGTACAGGTGTCCCTGTCCTGAAACTAGCTGCAACAGCCTGTGCTGTCATGCTGTAATTACATTGTGCGTTTTTAACTGAAGAGCTCATGTACAATTGCACTTTGAGTCTGCACAAGTGCTCATTGCAAATCCTAGCTTGTATGAGAGTTTAAAGCACCTATTGCATGAATTTGTTGAATGAAAAGCAATATAAATGCATTTTCAGAGATACGTATTTTTTCTTGAAATATTAAGACTTGGTATTTAATTGCTTGCAAATGCCTGTAAATACTAGCCAGCATGCATTTTATTGTCCTAGGGTCATACTCCGAACCATCCGATTATTTTGGTACATAATGTAAATTCAGGAAGGAGTACTACAAGTCTTTTGGGGGTATTTCTGACACATGTCTGTTTTTGTTTTTTTATTCAAGGACTGTTTTAAATATTTTCAAGTCATTACCTGTTTTTTTATTTGTGATGTTCTAATTCTGCTGTTGTATTATGAATTGTTGTCTTTCTGTGCCACTTATTAGCTGGAATCGATTTGCCATTTATAAATATACTTTTTTGTAGGAAGCTGATCTTATAAACTTGGATGAGCTGAGAGTTGCTGGTTTCAGTGAGTGGTTGGAGTTGGCTGTGAAATGTTAACAGTAAGTGTACTGTAGCAGCAGTCTCAAGATGGTGTTGTTGGTGAAAGGACAGAGCTGTGTTGAGAATGCTCACCAAAACCTATAATAACCGGGCTGCCTGGTTATTACAGCATTTTAAACTTGTCTTTTACACACTGTGATACCCATTTTCTCAGATTTTTTTGCAGATTTTTATTCTCATCTGTGACAACTGTACTATCACTATTGCTGTGTGTTTTGAGTGATACCTTTGTAAATGTGGTCGATAATCAGAGCTGGTGTCATACGATATGCTGGGACATGGACTGGAGCAGTCTGGTAGATGTTGAAGCAGAGTATTTAACTACCTGCAGATGCCTGTCAATGTTAGCTAGTATGTCTCTTGTGATGGAATATTCATACTCTGAGCTATCTTTTTTTGCACATCATGTAAAGTCAGCTAGGAGTATGTCTAGATCTTTGGGGGTTATTTCTGATAAAGGTCCATTCTTTTTTTGGTAATAGAAATATGTTAAAAAGGCTTCAGATTGTTACCTGTTTTTCAGGTGGGGTTCTGGTTTTGCTGTTGTATTATAAACTACTGTATTTCTGCATCACTTAAAAACATGATGTAGTTTGCCATTCTCAGTTAGTTTTCTTGTTTTTTGCTTTCAGGAAACTGCTTTCAATGCAAGAGGATCCATCAGAAACTGCTTCAGGTCAGCAATTGGAAACTATTGCAATCTGCTAATGGTAAGTGGACTGCAACTGCAGGCTCAAGACAGTGTTTGTTGGTGCAGGGACAGAGCAGGGATGAAAATGTTCTCAGAATGCCATAATGACAGGGCTTTTAGTCTCTCGACCTTACATTAAAGGTGATCACCAGTAATTGTATCAGTGTTATATGATTCGCTTGTAGATCCTATTAATCTTTTGCATGGTGGTCATGTAATACTGTGTGGACAATACACAACTAGTGCTTTATCCAACAAAGAGGTTGTGATTCGCTATAACCTTGAGAGCAAAGATACAGAGGTCCTTGGGAAGTAGAATCCAAAGGTGGAATAATACTCTGGTAGTACATAGAATCATAGAACTCGATAGCAGTAAAGGACCCCATGGTCCATTTTGTCTGCCCTTATTCCTCTTTTAGACTATCTGCCTCCCCCTTGAGAACACCACTTCCCCATGTAACCCTTTATGCCAGTCCAAAGTCCTCTTGAACCCTGGCACTGTCTCCACCCCATCGCTTCTTTCAGAAGCCCATTCCAGGCATCCACCACCCTCTCTGTAAAGAAATGCCTCCTCACTTTACTCATGAATTGTCCCCCCTGCAGTCTCTGGCCATGCCCCCTAAAAGAGGTATCCTTCATCATTTGGAATAAGCACCCCAGGCCCCCCTTGTTTATCCTGTTAATGTATTTGAAGGTCTCTCTCATGTTGTCTCTCTCCCTTCTGGTCTTCAGTGTGTTTATAGCACCAGCTCACTGCATCTCTGTTCGTATGGTTTGTCCTTCATCTCCTGCACCATCTTGGTTGCTCTTTGCTGAACTTTTTTAATTAGATCTATGTCCTTATACAAGTAAGGCCTCCAGAACTGGACTCCATACTCCAGGAGCTGTCTTCCATAGCTTGGTACAGGGGCACCAGTACTTCCCTCCTCCTGCAGGTGATTCTCCTGCCTACGCTAGCCAGCATCTCATATGCCTTCCCCACTGCCCTTGTACACTGTTTCACCATCTTAAGATCACTGGATACTATGATACCCAAATCATTCTCCTGCTCCATGGCCCTGATTACCTCCCCTCTCACTCTGTATCCTGTCCTCAGGTTTCTGAGTCACAGGTTCATAACCGCACACTTCCTGATGTTGAATTTCAGTTTCCATGTCTCTGCCCACTCCTCTAGTGCTCATCCTTTATTTTTTTATGTAACATAGCATCATATGAAAAGTGCTTATGGCTGTTATTTTGCTTCCAGAATGGTACCAACGTTTGTAGTCTATAGAGGGTTCAGAATGCTATTGTACTACAGAAGGAAGTAGTCACATTCCATGACATTTAAAATGTGGAACTACAGCAATTTGAATGGGATGGAGTTTATTCTTTTTCAGAACACCCCCCATGATTGCCCTCAATACTTGAGCATGCATCAGCACTGCAAGGTCACCCCCTCATGGTGGTGCTACCCAGAGGGATGGTTTTGCCCATGATGGCTGTTCAGTAGTCCAGTGGAGGGGGGCCATGATCCATGAGGGCCTAATGCATGGTGTGGTTTTCACTTACTTACCATTGCATCCTGCTCCCTTAGAGTGGCAGTGAATGAGGGAGCCAAGGAGGCATACATATACATAGGTGTGTCACCTCTCTGGACTACAGCTGTCACCCACTACACCCATGTGGCGCCCCTTGCTGTACTGACATCTGTGGTCATTGGGTGGCAGTATTATAGTGGGTACAGCAACCTTCCCTCCCAACAGTAGAGCATACATTAGGCTGCTCAGTCCTTCCCCACCCAATGGCACTATAGTGACCCTAGTTCATTCCAAACATAGGTCACTGGTGCTGCAAACAGTGGTGTTATCACTGTGTGCCAGCCCATTAACAGATAATTATTCAGCAAACCTACATGTGTCTGATGTCATGCAAAGGACAGAACACTAAGCATTAGTTGGAATGTTCATCTTGAATGTGAAATGAAGGGGACATGGATCCCTGCAATTACTGACATGCAGCAATGGCTGTGAGTAAGTAATCCTGGGACCAGTATTGACTCCTGTATTTGCTTGTGCTTGAAAAACATAATTCCCGAGACAGTAATTTATAAGCTGTGATAAACCGAATTTTAATAGTGATGCAATTTTAGCAATCTATTTTTTCTCTTTTTTTAGGAATCTTCAACATGTACAAGACATTTTATTTTGTAAACTTGATCTTTGACCTTCATTTGTATTTAATGAGTAAAGATGTGTAGCCTTGTTTCAGACTGCTTTCCCGAAGTCAAGGCAACCAAATAATACCAAGTGGTCAGCATTATGAAGCAAGTTACAAATGTATGTAGGAAGGAAAAAGGGCATTTCACTTTCAGACATGAACTATTGAAGATAAAAAAAAATATAAAAACTTGCATGATAAGTTAATTAAGTAGCCTAATGATTAATATTTTCACTACTTGCCTTTGACCACTGTGACCTCACTAGTGGTATAGCCATGTGTGAGTTATCACAGCGATCAACAAGCATTTGTCAATGCCGAATGTTGTCTCGCTGGCATTGGCATTGGTAGTGCCGGAGTTGGAGATGCATAATAGGAATGACAGTGAAGTATTGAAGTGATGCCAACTCCACCCCCACCCTGTAAAGAGCGACAGGCATTGGGGTGTGCCTTTGGGTCATCAGCAGTAATGCTCATACCATTGTACCTCACCCTGCCCTGTAGACACTGACAAGTGTCGTGGTGTGCATTGGGGTCTTTGGGCATTATACTTACCCCATTCCATAAGAAAATATGCCAAGATGGGTGCAGTACAGGAGAATGGGGTGAACTTTGCAGCCTAACAGTGCAAGGCACACCACAATGCCTATCACTGGCTGCAGGGTGGGGTTGGGGGTAAAATGGCAAGAGCATTACAGCCAATGATCCCAAGCCACACCCCTGACAGTCTCTACAGGGTGGGCTGCTACAGTTGGAAACCCTAACACTGTAAGCATGTGTTGGTATTTTCACTCCAAATTTTCAACATGGGCTGTTTGTGAGCCCACCTCATGAAAAGCGGCACTATCAGTTTGTTAGCTGAAAGGTGGTTTTGCACAATGGATATGCCATTTGGTGACACAGGGATGAAAACACATTTTGGGCAGTATGTGGAAAATGACAACTGTATTGTTCATGAGGAGATGTAAAAAAATGGCAACATTGAAAATGTGGAGTGAAAATATGAAAAAGTGGTGAAATTATGAGCATGCATAGAAACTGTGTAACATACGTCTGTAAACCAATTATTTTTGGAAGTTTTTTAACCACATGTTTAACACAGGCATTTTGGGAGCTTCCCTCATGAAGAGTGGCACTGTGATTTTGTTAATTTGTCCGAAACGTTGATTTCGCACAGTGACCATACCATTGTGCGCCACAGGTGCGAAAACACATTTAGGGCAGGATGCGAAAAATTACAGCTGTACTGTTCATCAGGAGGTGTGAAAAAATGGCAGTGTTGAAAAACTGGTATGAAAATATTGCAAATTTGTGAAGTTACAAGGGTGTGTGGAAATTGCTCAACGCACACTTGTAACACAGTCATGTTATGGAATTTCATCACCAAATTTTCAACATAGTCATTTTAGGACATCTACTCATGAACAGTGTCACTGTCATTTCCTCAAACTGTCCCAAAAACTGATTTCGCACAGCGACTGCGCTATTCTGCGCCGGACATGCGAAAACACATTTCGGCCAGGATATGTAAAATGATAGCTGTACTGTTCATAAGGAGGTGTGGAAAATGCAAATTTTAAGAATCTGGAGTAAAAATATTGCAAATTCAGGAAGTTACAAGAATGTGTGGAAACTGCATAACGCACACTCATAAAACAGCAATTTTTGGGGGATTTTTCCCACAAAATTTGCAACATAGCCTTTTTGACAGCCCCCCCCCCCATGAACAGTGGTACTGTTGTTTTGTTAATCGGTCCTGAAAGGTGATTCCACGCAGTGACTGCAAAATCACCTTTCAGGACCAAATAACACCATGACAGTGCCTGAATTCATGAGGAGGGGTCCCAAATTTGGTGCCAAAATTCGCCAAAATGGCTGAGATATGCAACAAAGTTGAAAAAACCCTATTTATGCCTTTATACAGCTTACCGGCATTACTTCAGTTTGCGGTCGGCTTTGAAGAGTGCAGACGGGTTCCTGGTCCACTGAAGATAGTTGCGTCAGACTACAGAGGTAAGTATGGGGTGAGGCAGGGTGCGCAGAGGGTGAGCGTGGGTTGTGGGAGGGGGCAGGGAGACCTCGAGGGACTGTTTTCTTTTCTACAGGTTTAAAAACAAAACAAACAAAAAAAAACCATTGCAGGAAGTTTTTTCTTTTGCTGGGGATTTGGCATGCTGGGGTGGGCTCAGCATGCCACCTAGTCATTTTGGTGGGATTCTGTAGCTGATGGGGATTAGGCACCCCGTTGTACATACTGAGGGGGGCATGAGCCAGGGATTGGGCTTGACACACACAACAAAGCGGGTGGGAGACATTATGCCCGACTGGTAGTGGGCTTCCCAGTCTGCAAAATAAACAGGGATGAAGATAAATGCGGCGAAGTTGGGCCCCGTCGCTAAAGAAAACTGTTGGGAGCACATTATGCCAAGGGATTGGACACCCATTGGCATACATTTTAAATGGGAGGGGGTCATTATGCCGACTGGGAGTGGGCTCCCCTGTCGGCATTGTGACAGGTGGTGGCAGCAGTCACTGCCGCCATTTTGCCTGCATGTCGAGAGGTGTGTTGTGGTCCCTCTGCATGAGAGCTTCACTTTCATTGCAGTGGACCTTTTCTTAGATCTGGTGGCCACATTAGGGATGTGTGAGGTCAGCATCTGCTGCTGGCTGATTGGGGAATGAGGGACGCACCTTTTGATGCGTTCCCTGCATTCGCCCAACCGTGGCTGTGCCTCCAAATCTGCTACTACTGTAAGATGTTGGCTGGCACGTAAGTGTGAGGCAACATAAAAACAATGAGAAGAAGATATTTTCAGTATGTTGAAGGAGCCCCTCACATAGCTTGTGTATACAATTTGAATGAATGAAAACTACTCAATTGTTTTGAAATTCTGATGCCTTTTAAAGGAGCAGTGCATGATACTGGATAACATTTTGATCAAAACTATTTTATTCTCTTTTAGAACGCTCCTTATATCTGAGCACGTATGTTACCATTCTTTCCATTTATATTTTATGTATTTCTCCTCCTCATAATTTATTACTAAGGAATGTGTATGAATATATGATGGTTGCCCCTTATAGTTTATTTTGAGTTCATCTGCCTCTGTAGCTTACTTCCTATACCAAGTCATAATTCTCTGTTGTGACATCACAGTCTGTTGTCATGGGAGTAATTGTGAGGTCACAAGCAGTTTTCTATGACTTCAGGTAGGGAATAAGCAGTAGGAATAAACAAACTCTTCAGGAGCAGAAATACTGTTTTCTTATAGATGACCTCAATAATAAATAATAGGGAGGAGAAATACAGATCTAATAGGAAATATAAGCTGGACTGCATCTAAATATTATGTTTTGTTAAAGTTCACTTGAACATGTCACCAACTCTTTAAGACACTGTATTTGCTGCAGCCACAGTGCGCACAAGTAGAAATGCACAGTGGATCTATTCACACACACCCCACACCCCACCTGGATGAAAGCCCACATGAACCATGGAGGTTGGGTGGGGAACTACTGGCAGGAAAGGAGGGAACAAGGCTGCAATTGTACTAAATGTACACTAAGGAATGGTAGTGGGGGAATGGCGTCTGTTACAGTGAGCGGGAGAGGCACCTGGCAGAGGTGCTATGTGGCATATCTGACAGTCGACAGGACCTATTTTGGGGTGTAAACATGGCGATACTGGTATGACATGGCCATAGGTAGAAGCAGCCATGAAACCTTCCCCACAGAACTCACAGTCTCTTTGACTGTCAGATACCCATGTGGCACCTCTGTGAGGTGCCATTCCCACTCACTGTATCTGTCTCCATGCCCTACCCCTACCAAACCCTTTGCCAGTCTAAAGTGATCAAATTATTGTGGACAAGACAGTACTTCTCAAATCCATCTATAATTATATGATTTATGAAATCATAAAGTAGAACATAAAAACAGGTGTGCTGCAATGCCTACATCATTATGTTGCGGTTGTTGTTGAAGTCCAGCATTTGTGATGACGCAACTGCTTCAGAACAATTTGGAATGTTTCCGAAAGCTGTTTTCCCCTATCAAACGGAGTTTAAAATTGTGTTTTTTAATTTTCACATACTGTTATAGCTGTATCACATTGCAGTGGCCCTGAACTCCCCAACCCCCAACAGGACCATCAGTTATTCTATCAGTCAGTTATGTTATGTATTGTAGTACTGTGTTATAATACAAAAAATTGCCTTTCCATAATGATGGCAGCATTTTCCACATAAATTGCATATGAATCCATACAGAAAGCTTTAAATGCTGTACATGATGTGTATTAGGGCACTCAAAAGTCATTTTTTTAGTAGTAAATTACTACTTATGTGTCAAAAGCGAAGATCATGAAATACACCAGTCATAAAAGCCAACTTTCTTATCACTTTCATTATCTAGTCACCAAATGTTTATTGCCACTCCACCAAGTACTGGTGTTTTGTGATATAGTCATCACTATTATTACAAGTGATTTGGTGATTTCTGCATTCTGACTGGTTGCCACCATTTCACCAGCTTTATGTTAATGTCCTTAGTAGCATACCTCTGTACCACAATTACTTGAGGATTGATCATAAAAAAGAACGGCAGTAAGTAATCTGTCATCATTCTGTGTGTGTAACTTACAAATTTACTTTGCATTGGAGCTTTTGCAGCAGCCAGTAACAATAAGAACAAAGCTGCTAGGTGCCAGGTCCCCACAGACAATTTCAAGATAGCAGCCTTCAGCGTTGACCCCACCCACACCCACCCCGATGACTGCCCACTCCTAACATTGGACAATGGTTTAAAAGGGGCGTTCCCCAGTCCCAGCCCAGTTTTTTTCCTGCTGTCTACCTGTTCACATCTTCTAGAGCCACCAGGTCCTCCCAGAAAGCCCTCCCCACCCTGAGAGTTTCAGCATGACTCCTTGCCAGACCCACCTGCCCCAGCAGAGACCCCAGGAGAGGTGTTAGAGGGTCATGTCTCGCTTTTATCTGAAAGGATGGAGCAAAATCACTTCTGACCAGTGGGTACTTCAAATCCCAGGCCCACTGCTAGTCCAGACAGACAGTATGTCAGTGGTCTTTTAAATGAACAACCAGGGGGACTCGTTCATATCCCCTCTGCAGAGCAACCAAAAGGGTTAGGTACTGGGCCCAGGAACATCCCCTTGATCTCGCCAACATGCAGGTTACAGGCATCCAAAAGGTCTTGCTGACAGCCTAAGCAGGTCTCCATCTGGAGCCCATGAATAAGAACTACTTCAGTCAGTCACAGAACAGCTGTTTGACAGATGGAGGTGACCAGAGTTGGACCTTTTTGCATCCCTACTCAATGACAAACTGCTCAATTTCTGTTCACTAGATCCAGGGCATAAACTTTTCTGGTTAGATGCATTGGCCCTCTGTTGGACAAGAATGTTTCTCTACGCCTTTCCTCACTTCCTTCTATATCTGCGGGTCCTTCTGAAGCAGCTGGTGTAGGGAGCAGAGATGATCCTCACCACGTCCTTCTTGCCTCAACAGATTTGATTCCCGCTACTACAGCAGTTAGCGGTAAAGCCTTCAGTTTACCTGCCTCTGAGCTCGCACCTGCTGTCCCCAGGCCAGGGCTTCCTAGTCCATCCAAATCTCTGCACCTGCATACATGTCTCCTGCAGACTTAGCAGTTGTCTCGGTTCTCCTTCCCCTAAGATATGGGACTCTGGCAGGAGAACTGAGGTGAGGCTGGGGACCGCCCCTTTTATACCATTGTCCAGTGTCGGGGGCAGGCGGATGTCAGGGCGGTTCCCCGCTGATGACTGCTAGCTAGAAGTTTTTTGCATGGTCCTGGTGCCTAGTGGCTTAGTCATTATGATTATTGCCTGCTGCAAGAGCTCCTCTCAAAGTGCTACTTTTACGGTAAGTTCTTATGTAAATGTACTTTGATTATTATCACAATACTTACAGTAGCAATCATACTTAAGTTAGTAATTATTGCAGTAGTTGGAAGGAGGTCCCTCCACCATTGCCCTCAGTTTCTTGCCCCACTGTGCTCTACAAACAAACAAATATATCACAAAATGTGTGTTCTTTAGGGCTGAGACAACACCTGGCATGGACAATAACATGGAGGATGCATGCAGTAAAATTAGTATATGGCTAAGTATGATATGGAAATTTAGACCACATTATGTATAACTTTCTTCACTGACCTTTGCAGAACATATTCTGAACACACAGACTGTTTATATTTCAGCCTTATCTAACAAGAGAGGTATGGGATGTGACATGGCCTGAGTGAAGATATCATTTTTATGTTTGCTTGCAAGCATGTGCAAGAAACATGATGTGGCAGCTTAGGAGAGAAGCGGGTTGTGGAGGCATGGCACTGTAGCAGCCAACAGAGGCAGTAGGTTTGGGGGCTGGGCAGTGGTGGACCAATAGAGGCACAGTGTGCTGATGACACCAGTCTCCAAAAGTGCCACCAAGTTGAAACATTTTCTCTGCAGCAATCAGGGGCCACTTCGTTATTGCAGCATCAGCCATTCGCTGCAATGCAGGAGTGACCCATCATTACTGGGCGGAATGTTGGATACTGTAATATTGTTTGTGAACATGACGGCGGCAAGCCGCTGCATTCACAAACAATATTACTCAGCCCCCAGTGCCCTCAGCAGCATGTGCCCCCAAACAACAGTATTTGTTTGCCAACAGGGGCCCTAATCCCCGTCTGCTTCAGTCCCTTCCCAGTTTGCCTTGCCAATGGGGGAGCCTACTCCCTGTTGGCATAATGTCCCCCTTCCTTTTTGATGTGGTGACGGGGGAGCCCACTCCCCATCGGCATAATGTTCCTCCAAAAAGAACCAGTAGCTTTGTGCTGGGGGGGGTGCCCAATCCTCATCAGCTGTTGCACCCTTCCTATGTGCCGATGGGGTACCCAATCCCCCGTTGGCTATAGCGGACCCCCCAAAGAAACACTTAGTTGGTATGCTGGGAGTCAACCCCAGCATGCCAAATGTCCCTGTTAAAAAGGAAAACCATCCCAAGATGTTTTATTTTTTTTACCTGTAAATGAGAAAACAGTCTCTAGTTTCGTCTGGTACTCCCACCCTCCACTTGCGCCCACTCTCTGCACACCCTGCCTCCCCACACCCCCCTCACCCCATATTTACCTCCGGAGTCTAGTGCAATGATCTTCGATGAACCGGGGACACGTCTGTACTCTTCAAAGCCGACCGCGAACTGAAGAAATGCCAGTAAGCTGTATAATGGCATAAATAGGGTTTTTTCAACTTTGTTGCAAATCTTGGGCATTTTTGGGAATTTTGGCACCACATTTTCAACATCTGGTTATTGGACCCCCTCCTTATGAACTCAGCCACTGTCATGGCATTAATTAGTCCCAAAAGGTGATTTTGTGGTCACTGCACGGAATCGCCTTCCGGGACTGATTAACGAAATGATAGTGCCAGTGTTCATGAGTTGGGCTCTCAAAAAGTCTATGCTGCAAATTTGGTGGGAAAAATCCAAAAAATTACTGTTTTAGGAGTGTATGTTGCGCGGTTGCTATGCACGCTTGTAACTTCGCCAATTTATAATATTTTCAGTCCAGATTTTCAACATTAATTTTTCACATCCTGGCTAAAATGTGTTTTCGCAGTTCTGGCACAGAATACCACGGTCACTGTGGGAAATCGGTGTTTGGGACACATTAATAAAATCATAGTGATACTGTTCATGAGCAGAGGTTCTAAAATGCCTATGTTGAAAATTTTGTGACTAAAGTCCATAAAATGAGTGTGTTATGAGCGTGCGTTGTGCAGGTTCCATGCACGCTCGTAACTTCACACATTTCTTATATTTTCACTCCAGATTTTCAACATTGGCATTTTTCCACACCTCCTTATGAACAGTACAGCTGTAATTTTTCACATCCTGGCCGAAATGTGTTTTGATGGACGTGCAGTTGGCGTGAAGTTCAATACCTCACTGCCATTCCTATTCTGCATCTGTTTACCTCCTGCATTTCCAATGCTAATACCAGCAAGCAAACATTTAGTAGTGGTCAACAATAGAGAGTATTGGATGGGAAACTGCAAAAACAGTTTGTTCTATCACACTTAAAATGAGATGACTACCCCCAAATCCCTTTCCAATTTTGCTGTTGCTTGTACCTCCCCCACTTGTGTACTCTTCTCCTGGGTTTTTGCTTCCAAGGTGCATTACTTTGCACTTCTTTACATTGAAATAATTCATAAATATACTTGATAGAGGGCAAATATGTTCCCTCACCTAGAATTGAACATCTGACCATTTGCTTGCAAAACAAGCACACATTGGGTGTGCCACCTGAGGGGCCAGGATCAGTGAAGAACTGCTGCTGCTGATGATGTCATAGCCTGACATCAGTCCTATTCTACCTGTCAGCAAGCATATAGGACATTTCTCCGAAAGTTATAGATATCATGTGCAATGGTTTCACCATTTAAAACAGGCAGCAGTGTTCAGTAAACAGTGCTTTTGACATTATGTGTGATTCAGTATTTCCGATAAAGTTTACGATCCCAATATTTTTTTTTTGGTAACTATTTGTTATGGTCCTTTTCTCCAGGGTTATGTATGCTGGGTCATATTCATAGCACTCTGCTGTGTGGTTTGCAGCCTGGGTGACTGACGTGGTGAAAGGCTGATATCATAAACACTTGTCTTTCAATTGAGGTGATTTGCCAGTAAACAGGCTCAAGTATGCTGTACTCTGTATTAAAATGAACATTTCACCAGGGCTAACACTTCCTCTCCTAGTAGGAATTAACACATATCATTATTTAGTTATTTATTTTTGTTCACCGGGTAGGTGCACTAGGCATAAAAACTGCCTGTTTTCAGGATCGACCAGAGAACGTAAAGACAAAATGCAAGTACAGTCACACCAACAGAAACAGTCACAATCCACATCAAGTATAAGGTCCTATTTAAAACTTATTATAAAGCAGACACTGACAAACATCAATGAAGTTTCCAATGTTAAAATACCAGTAGCAATACAACTTCCTAATGTGCACATTATAGTAGCAACCCACATAGGATCCACACCTGGGAGGTAGGCTGACTCCGCATACAGCAACATTGGAGAAGTGGACCACACCAACAAAGGGCAATTAAAATACAAATTTGTCAACTGTGTTACACAACCTGAAACACATATAGTTTTTATAGCAATATTTTTTGAATGGTGCTGTCTTATTTTTCTTGTAATAACCATTACACATGATCTTTTATAACTTTGAAGAAACAGGTCCTATACGCTTGTTGACAGGGAAGACTTGACTACAAGTTCAGAAGATGACATCATCAGCAGCCCTTCACTGAAACTGTCTTTTTGGAACAGATAGTGAATTCAAGGGTACAAAATAGATCATAACTACATGGAAATCTAAATTTTGGTATGAGACGTACTGGGAATATGCTCATTCTAATTCTGCAATGTAGTTTTTTTGGCCAGATTCCCTCTTTAAGATATAAAAAATCTTTCCTCAAGAGAATTTAGTGCAGCTGACCACACCTATCGAACTATAGCAGCCAGGCATGAGGAACACATGGGAACTGATCTAGCTGCTGCAGTAGTCTAACTGGGGACAGCACACATTGGTGTTTTCCAAATGCTTGGCTTTACTGCCAGCTACTCTCAGATGAAAGGGACTTACTGTCTTTCTATACCTGTACAACTGACTCCTCAAATCTCAGTCTTGGGTGCACTTGTTACCAAGTGTGGTGCATATCACCCAACTATTAGAGGATCAGAGGATTACAGTCAACCCACTTGGGTCAATCCGGACCCCAGTCAATACCTTAAGTACATGGTGGGTGGACCTAGTTATGTCTAAAGGACATGGGTTTCCTGACACAGGACAGGGTGGGTCACCTCATAGCACATGAAAACCTGTTGTTCAACAGTCGCTATTTGTAATCCAGAACCTTCATCCTTCGCTTGTGCCTGATGGCTATAATTATAGTCACAGTGGCCCTAGCCAGGTTACACATGAGAATATCCCTAATGGACTCTGGTTTGAAGCACTACTATCTCAAGGTGCACATGTTTGCCATATCTGCCTTCCGTGGGCCTATTAATAGCCATACAGTAGCAGAATGGGAGGTGTCCTGTACATTACTGAGATGTATTCTTCTCCTGAAGCCTCCTATTCACAATCCAGTCCCGCATTGGGACTAACATTTTTTTGGGAAAACTTAATCTGGTTCCTTTTGAACTGGCTGCAACATATGAGATACACTTTTCTGTCATTGAAAGCATTGTTTGTTGTTGCCATCATTTCTGCTTGAAGAATTTCTGAGCTACAGGCTCTTATGTGTGAGCAGCCTTATTTGATTGTCCATAGTTACAATAGCCACTCACTTAATTATGATTGGATGATGTAGGTGTATGATGTTGTAGTGGGAGTCCACCCAGTAGATGTCTAGAAACATAGAAACATAGAAACATAGACTTTGACGGCAGATAAGGACCGCTTGGCCCATCTAGTCTGCCCATTTCCCTACCTACAGGATAGACCGTAGATCCTAGTTAACCAACAGCTTATTTCTTCCTACCCCCCACAAGAATTGCCTTATGTCTGTCCCATGCATTCTTGAATTCTTCCACAGTTTTAGACCTCACAACCTCCTCAGGAAGGCTGTTCCATGCATCCACTACCCTCTCTGTGAAAAAATACTTCCTCACATTGCCCCTGAACCGCCCTTCCTCTATCTTTAATTTGTGTCCCCTTGTTCTTGCAAGTCTCTTTTTCTGAAAGATGCTATCCTCTTGGACTTTGTTGATTCCACTGAGGTACTTAAAATTTTCTATCATGTCCCCCCTCTCCCTTCTTTCCTCAAGGGTATACATATTAAGCTCCCTTAGTCTCTCCTCATACAGCTTCTCCTGTAGACCCTGCACCATTTTAGTTGCCCTCCTCTGGACTACCTCTATCCTGTCTATGTCCTTGCGGAGATGGGGTCTCCAGAACTGGACACAGTACTCCAGATGGGGTCTCACCAACTGTCTGTATAGAGGGATAACAACTAGCTTGTAAAAGGTCAATATGGTCCTAGTGCCTTGCAGCAACACTTTCAAATGTGTGTCCAGCTGCAAAGATTTCCACGAAGATCTGTTAATGTTAATTATTAACGTGCCTGTACTTCATTCATTGATTGGTAACTGTTTTTCTTATTTTTCCTTTTTATGCAGGCCATAAGAAAATAGGTAAACTTAGGACAACACTTCACAATAGGTAGTCATGGAAGGAGAGAAGCAGTGGAACTCTTTATAATTAGCTACAAAATAAACACATTTTTGACATAAATTCAGAAAATAAAAGTGAAATTACTCCAAAGTTGCTACAAAATTCTGAAGTAATGCTCAGTAAAAATGATAGTTTATTTATGATTCTGCATGTCAGCCAATAAATAATGGAATGTCACATGAGCACGTTTAAATTGAATACACAGGAGAAATAATAGTTGAGCAGACCTCAAATTCAGGTTCGAGATTGACCAACTCTGAACTAGACAGTATGGAAGTTCAAGAAATTTATCAGGAAGATGGCAGTAGAGTTCTTAAATGAACACATACTCAAAAAATATCCTATAGCAGTGAGGCAGACAGTGAGATTGATAGCAGTGAGCTTTATGCTGCTACTCTCCTTAAACCTAAACAGCCCAAATCATCAGAATTACCAGATAATAGGGGGCGCTGCGGAGCAGCAAGATGGTGGTAGCACTTTAGAACGGCTCCTAATCTATCCAGTGTAAAATACTGAATAACCCACTGCTTCTTTATATTAGTGACTCCAAATTAAATAGAGACCTGTGAGAAAGTGTTGGCTAGAAGATGGGGTCAAAAAGAGATGGGAAGAGAACATCGCATAGCCTAGAACTGTTTCTGTGCCCCGCTGGAACTATCGCTGGACTGGGGCCCACGGCAATGGCTGTGCCTTTGGCCTGTGAACTCCCTACCACTCAGGTCATGGCGATGCTGTCTAAGATACAACAGACAGTGGAGGATACAAATCAACGTCTGGCCGCTGTGGAGGCGAAGCTCACAGAGAATGACCGCCTCATACAGGAGAATGCAACTGCTATGAAAAGTCTACAAGACACACATACTAGTCAGACTGACTGCAATGCAGCCTTCATTTGAGATCTATCCTTGTTGAAGGCTAAGGTGGAGAACCTCGAGAATACACAAAGACAGGCCAACATTCGTATAGTAGGATTCCCTCCTAGATATGCTACAGTGGCTGAACTCCTACCTGTAGTTACCAGACTGATCTTCAATGACTTAAAACTGTTATCTTTGGACTCCGGGACACATATAATAAGGACCTTTGCCATCCCCCAGAGAAATCGATCAAGAGGAAATGCCCAGTCAAGACCAATGACAGTCATAGCCACTCTATTGGCCCCGGAAGCTAGGATCTCACTCCTGCAGGCAGCCAGAGCTCGTGGAGAGACCGTGTGGGAGGGTAGTCACCTGGTATTTTTTCCTGACTTATCGTCTCAGACACAGACCAGAAAGAAAGAATTGTAGACTGTGAAAAAAGACCTACTGAGACATGACATAGAAGCTCGGCTAAACTTCCCAGCATGGCTTCAAATATGGCATGATTCTAAATCACACATTTTTCTTGACCCCACAGCGGCTGCTCAATTCACCGAAAAACTTATGCCCCCACTAAATCCTCCCGATCTTGCGTTGGATGAAGAGGGGTGATGTTCTGCTTTTTCTTTATTGGAATTACCTCTGTACCCATTCAAGGGTCCAAGATTGTCCTATTTTATTGAAAATTCCTAATACACCGGACTAAAGCTTTAACACTGTTTTAGGACTTCCTGTAGTACTCTCAGAGAAGGGGCATTTTCAGGGTGCTTGCCAACCTATTGTGATTCAAGGCATAGTTCCTATAAAAGTTATATGTTATTCTGCTCCATTTAATAGATCTAATATACCTTTCTGTTTTACTAACATAGCAGGGGTCATATTAATAAGGTGAGCTAGATCACCACTCAGTTTGTGGACTTGCAAAAATTTTACTTTCTGAATATCCTGTACCTTTAGTGCAGATTATTTCCTGTCTTAGACTAAAGGGATTAGCTATACCTTAGCTGAGAACAGGCAATCTTTTGTATATCCTGCCTGATAATGTTTTAGTTATCCAGCCCACGACACTATCCTAATTCTGCAAGTGGGCTTCTATCTTGGTTTTATAGATGATAAACATCAGTTATGTGGTGAGAGCAACACAGATCTACAAGATAACTAGTTCAACATTTACTCCTTTTGATATTACCTTGATAGTTATGCACAGTGTCTGGACTTACAGTTACTTTGACCTTAAAACTAAAGTTAAACATCTGTACATTCAAGGTGCAAGACTGTCTCATATACACCTTATGTTTTATGCATGCTTCAGTGAATGCTGTACAACCATAAAATCTTATAAACAGAGAGTTTAAAAAAAAAAATTACCAGATAACGCATTAAAAAAACAGTTATTAATGGCCGTACAAAAAGTTTCCTGGAGGCATGATATAATAAATGGGAATGGAACAACTATGATGTAGAGAAGGATGCTGCATACCGCATAATTTGTAAAAACTGATATCTTAAATTGAAGTTTCAGGGAAAAATGCAGAGAAAATGTTTATTACAACAGGCATGGAGAACTGGAAAGTTGGTGTTGAAATCCTAAACAAACATGACAAGTGTCAAAGCCACTTAGCAGCTTTAGCAAAGATCACTGCGTATAAACAGTCTGCGTGTTCAGGGTCTGTGCTGCAAAGGTCTGCATAAGGTTATGATAAACAAAAACTAAAGAACCGCTCATATGTAACAGCAATAATAGAATCAGTCATGTAGCTTGGTATGCAAGGGACAGCATTCCATGCACATGTTGAACAGAAAACATCCCTGAATCAAGGTAATTTCCTGGAACTTCTGCAGCTAAGGAGTAAAGGTGTTCCTGGTCTTGCATCACATACGTTAATGCCAGCAAATTATACCAGTAAAGACTCTCAGAATGAAATTATCAAAATAATTGCCAAGAAAGTGCAAAACCAAATTATTCAGGAAGCCAAAAATCCAGGGATGTTTACAATCTTATGTGATGAGACTCAAGGTATTACTATGTCAGAACAACTAACATTTTGTTTACGATATGTAAATAATGACTAAAATTGAGGTTCATTTTTTTTTGTTGCCCATGAGACAGATTCTTCAAGTATTACTAATCAGATCCTAGAACTACTACAACATTTCAGTTTGGATATTCATCAATGCAGGGGTCAGGGATGCGATGGGGCAACTAACATGGGTGGGCAATATAGTGGTTTTGCTAAGAGAATTCAGGATATCGAAGATAGAGCAATTTACTTACATTGTAAGAGTCAACAATTAAATTTAGCTTTACAGAAGGCATGTGAGACAGATAAAATGCCTTCAGTATGCAATGCAGTAGGAACAGTGAACAAGCTGTATAAGTTAATTTCCAATTCCTCTGGTAAACGCTGCCACCATTTGGAAAAAGTTAAATCGGCTGTGAATCCTGATGCAAAAATCTCTCTTCAGAAACAATGTCCCACCAGGTGGTCTACAAGACATAAAACTGTTTGCACTACTCCAAAACAAAGAATCTGTACTACAGTCCATTGAAGAAATGTCTCAGTTCTCAGGGGATACTGGTACTCAGTCATGTGGTCTGCTCCATTCATGTACTACCTTTGAATTTTGACTTTGGGTAAGAATAATGGAGAAAGTGCTCAATATCACAAACAATCTTTTAATTACCTACAAAGAAAAACAGTACTTCTTGGTACAGCCAGGACAGCTGCAGAATCTGTCATCACAGTGCTATCTAACCTTCATAATGGAGAATCATTTGACAGTTTTTTGGAATGAAACAAATATTATGGTAGACACCGAACTAAATAATCCATCAAAAGCACCACGGGTTAAAAGAATACCTGTAAAAAATTCACAATAGTCAGACCAGACACCAAAAAATGCGAAAATCATTAACAAAACAGAATTTTATGCATTCCCGGACACTCTCATCTGCTAACTTAGAGATCGGTTCTTGGATGAAAAACACAACATGGTTGTCAATATGGAGTCCTTAGGAACATAGAAGTTGATGGCAGATAAGGACCGCAAGGCCCATCCAGTCTGCCCATTTCTTTTTCTATCTTATGAATGTGCCATAGGCCTTTGCTCTGTCAATGGCCTATCTATTCATACTCATCTGTATTGCTCCCTTATGCCTATCCCATGCCCATTTGAAGCCCTGCACTGTATTCATATCCACCACTTCCTGAGGTAGGCCATTCCATGCATCCACCACCCTTTCTGTGAAAAAGAATTTCCTCACATTACCCCTTAATCGGCCTCCCTCTAATCTCATGCTGTGTCCTCTTGTCCTGCTATTTTTCTTATATTTAAACATGTTAGACTCTTTCACCTTGTTAATGCCCTTAAGGTGCTTGAATGTTTTGATCATATCACCTCTCTTTCCCTGCTTTGCTCTAGAGTATCCATGTTGAGCTCTGTTAATCTGTCCTCATATGTTTTCTGATGCAGTCCCTGCACCATTTTGGTTACCCTTCTCTGGACTGCCTCAGTTTAGTTTATGTCCTTGTGAAGGTGTGGCCTCCAGTACTGCATGCAGTACTCCAGATGGGGCCTAACCAGTGTCTTGTAAAAAGGGGTTATTAGCTCCCTCTTCTGACTTGTGATAGCCCTACTAATACACCCCAACATCCCCCTAGCCTTACCTACTGCTTTAGTGGTCTTCTTAGATGATTTCAGGTCATTGGTGATGATGATGTCCAGGTCTCTTTCTTCCTTTGTGACTGCCAGCAACTCCCCTCCCAGCCTATCGGTGGCTTCAGGGTTTCTCTTCCTTATGTGCATGATCTTGCACTTCTTTGCATTAAACCCCATGTGACACTCTTTCAACCATTTTGCCAGTTCACCCAGCTCTCTTCTCATTCTGCTCACCCCATCTGGATCATCTACTCTGTTGAAGATCTTGGTGTCATCTGAAAACAGACAAACCTTACCCTCCAGTCCATCTGCAATGTCACTGATGAAGATGTTGAAGAAGACTGGCCCCAGGACTGATCTCTGAGGTACCCCACTTGTGACTTGCATCTCTTCTGACTGTATACCATTTACCACCACTTTCTGTTTTCTACCTGTCAACCAGTTTGCCACCCAGTTGACCAACTTCTGACCCACCCCAAGCCTACCCAGCTTATTAATCAATCTTCTATGTGGAACAGTATCGAAAGCTTTGCTGAAGTCAAGGTAGGTGTTATCAACTGCTCCCCCTTGGTCCACCACTCTGGTTACCCAGTCAAAGAAATCTATGAGATTAGTTTGACAGGACCTTCCTTTTGTAAACCCATGCTGTCTTAGATCCTGTGCTCCTGTGGATTACAGGTGTTGCACTTTCCTTTCCTTAAGGAGTGCCTCCATAATCTTGCCCACTACTGAGGTAAGACTGACTGGTCTGTAGTTCACTGCCTCCTCCCTGCTACAACTCTTGTGGAACAGGATCACATGAGCCCTTCTCCAGTCTTCTGGGACCTCTTCTGTGCTCAAAGACTCCCTAAACAGTTCTGATAATTGTTCTGCTAGTTCCATCCTTAGCTTCTTTAGTACCCTGGGATGTATGCCATCAGGTCCCATTGCCTTGTCCACCCTGAGCTTATCGAGCTCTTGTAGGACCTTTTTTTTTGTGAAGGGACTAGTGAAGAAAAAGAAGAAGAAGAAGAATCAGCATTTATATAGCACTTTTCATACACAGTATCCCAAAGCGCTTTACAAGCAATGCTAGACTGGTAGTGAAGTGACTGAATGTGTGGTGGCTGCCATATCGCACATCATCACCCACACACAGCCTGGATAATTGCATGAACCGGTTTATGGGAAGGGAAATGTTGGCCAGGACACCTCCCTCCCCACTGTGTCCATGGTGCTGAGCTGTTGGCCCTGCCCTACCTTCTCTTCAGTAAATACTGAGCAGAAGTATCTATTTAGGACAGATACTTTTACATGGTCCTCCTCCTAACATGCTCTCTTATCCCTTTTGATCTTAGCAATACCCCTCTGGACTTTTTCTTTTCACTAATGTATCTATAGAAAGTCTTGTCACCTTCTTTTACTGTTTATGCCAGTGTTTCCTCAGTTTGGGCCTTTGCCTGCCTTGCTGCCTTCTCTGCTTCCCTAGGTAAGTTTGGTATGCCTCCCTATCTTCATCCTGCTGCATTCCCTTATATTTCCTGAAGGCCAGCCTTTTGGCTCTGACCTTTTCTGCTACTGTTTTTGAGAACCAAAGTGGTTTCCTTCTACTTTTGCATTTCCTTTTCTCTCTAACACAATGGGATGTTGCTTCAATTATTGCATCCTTAATGCTTGCCCACTTTGCCTGTACTCCTTCACCTGTATTTCTTTTTGCCAGGGCCAGGTTAACTCTGTTGGCCATCTTATCAAAGTCAGCTCCTCTGAAGTCCCATATTTTTGCCTTGGATTGGGATGATTTAGTTCTAGTGGCCAAATTGAACCATACCATGTGATGGTCACCGGACCCCAGGTGACCTTCTACGTGAAGATCTGTGATCCTTTCCCCATTAGTCAGTACTAGATCTAGGATAGCCCTGTCTCTTGTGGGTTGTTGCACCAGTTGTTTGAGGCCTCCCCCTGCAGGGAATCCACAATGTGTCTAGTTCTGACAAATGTTCCTGCTGGCATTGACCAATCTGTATCTGGCATGCCGAAGTCTCCCATTATCAGAACCTCCCCTTTAGCTGTCATGTTTTCTATATCTTCTGACACTAATGTGTCTATGTCCTCCCCCTGGTCTGGAGGCCTGTAGACAACTCCAGTTCATTTGGCTGTCCCATTTCCTGTTTCCAGGGTGACCCACAGTTCTTCTGGCTCCATATGTGTATTCTGAATTTATGTAGCTTTGATATTTTCATTGACATACAGAGCCACTCCACCCCCCCCCTTTTTGCACCTCGGTCTCTTCTGAACAGTACATAGCCAGGTTCTGAAGTCTACCAAGTGTGGTTACTGGTAAACCACATCTCGCTAATTGCTACTATGTCCAGTTTAGCCTCTGTCATTATTGTCTGCAGGTCTGGGATCTTGTTTCCCAGACTGCGAGCATTTGTGTACATGATTTTCCTTGTTAATTAATAATGGTTCACTGGATCTTGTCTCATGAATTACTGAGTTCTACAGAGATGACTTAGATGAGGCAAGATTGAAAAAAACAACTACAGGTGTTGAGAAATGTTAAGTTGGCAGACGACAGCATCAGAGCAGTTACTGGTTTAAAAAAAAAAGATGATACATGAATGCTACTTCCAGAGGTATATCAGCTTCTAAAACTGTACATGACAATCCCAGTGTCCACTGCATCACCAGAACGTACTTTTTCTGTTCTTAGAGGACTAAAATCATACACACCGTCCACTATGGATGTGGAGCATCTCTTTTCATTGGCTATCATGCAAAAAGAACATGTAGCTACCTGAGACATCAAGGTATCTGATGTCCTTTATGAGTCTGCAAAACTGAAAATGAGACGTCTTCCATTGTATTGCATCTTCAGATTGAAATTACACATAGAACTACATATATGATTTGAAAGTAAAATGTCATTTGAAATATGTTTTGACATATTACATAATATATTTTTCAAACAATATACAGAGTACTGTATGCATATTACCTGTAGCCAGCATAAGAGTATCACTGCAACAGTACAGCACTCATTAACCTGAAGTTATTGTCATAATTTCTTTAATGGGAAACAGTCAAGGGAAACGGCACCATCAGTCCCGTGTATGGAAATGGTGATAGTGTACACTTACTGTGTACAAAAATAA
The DNA here is from genome assembly GCA_016271365.2 of Neoceratodus forsteri. NCBI lineage: Eukaryota > Metazoa > Chordata > Ceratodontiformes > Ceratodontidae > Neoceratodus > Neoceratodus forsteri. Next base: position 995,047,954 of record CM057458.1, on the reverse strand, counting down.
TTTGGTTGCTTAATGTACACTGTAGTACAACAGATTGTCTTAAACATATATAATCTATGGTAGAACATTGTTATATGCTGAAATTCTTTTATACCCTCTCCTTGCTCTCTCACTTGTTTTACATCCTCTTCTGATGAGGACAACTGCAGGCCCCACTCACCTGGTGCCGAGTAACTTGTCATTTGCTGCACCTTCCCCTTCATCAATTTAAATGTAGCTTATCCATCGAGTTCCACTTCAGGTAGTCTTTCAGGATCCTTGTGCCCTCCTTACTCAGATGATGCAATTTCAGAGCATATAAGTCATTCATTTCCCATGTCTTACTGTACCATCTTGCCAGTCTGCACCCATTTGCCTCACACCATATGCCCAGCCATGTATTGAATCACTCAGTCCTATGTTTTTATACTGACTGACTGACTCTCAGGAAAGGTAGTACTCTGAGAAAGAGGCTGTTGCCACACACATGAGTGGTGTTGCCATTTCTGCTGCTTATTCACAATTAGTTTCATAGGCCTTCCCTAAAGTCAGTATCTTGGCAACTCCACAAAGGAATCCAACCACCCACCAGTCACCTTCCTTGGCCTCCTATTCAACTTCCCTCATCTTAATTTCTAGATGAAATTTTGCTATGTCTACCCTCTTTGTTGGGTATTTGCTAGATATACGATGGAGAATGGGATGAGCCTTTGCTAGGTGGGGGTGGTTCTTGATGATAGCAGGCTATCCTTGTATGTAACTTACAACAGTATCCTGAGCCTTTTTACACTCTCTGCATCCCCTACAGTTGTTCCTTCTTTGAGGGGACTTAGTACCATTCACTGGATATTCCCTGTCCTCATACCATGGGCTATGCACTATCATGGCTCTCGTGTGTTTCCCAATGCATGGTTTCTCCTATTGAGAAGTATTGTCCTCTGGGGACCTGGCTTCGACCTCTGGGAGAGGCCATAAGTTTCTAACCTGCCCAACACCCCACCTCTCATCTCCATGCAGTCTCATTTTTGTGGGCCATGAGGGTAAGTGGAATCCTTTTTCATTTCTGATCCATAGTTGCAGATACTAGTCCAGCATTAATTGGTCTCTTCTGGAGATGACTCAAGCTCAGGTTTCCTCCTCTGCTCTTTTTGGGCTACCTTGTCTGGGTAAATATTTTCCGGACAATCAGAAGGGTGCGAGCCTGGACCTTGAGTGGCACCCATTTATTTTCTATAGTGTTAGCACATCTTAATAGGCATTAATATGATATTCTGATTGGAGGAAAATGATTCTCAGCTCTCCAGATGGAAGCCATATTGTTTTCAATTCCCACACCTTTGATGTACGCCCTATATTTCTCTTTATCTTTTCATCCCTGCACACCCTTGATTCTGTGAGCTTATGTGATTTTCTGGCTTAGGCTCCTGGAAGGTCCATTACTCTCAAATCATATATGTAGTCATATGTATTGAGGCGAGTGGTGTGACGCTGCACTTTCAGATGAAATGGAACCGCACAGCAGCTGCCATGTTTGTGAATCCCGGACTTTACAAAAGTATAATAAAGTGTGTTAAAACTCGACAAAAACATTTATTTTCTGTGTGAAAAGTCTAATTGTGGATGGGATGATGTTAAGTTTTGGGCTGTGGGGACCTACAGATGACTGCTTTCCTTTAAAAACAATTAAAAAAACATTGCTTCTTGCTAGCCTTGCTGTAATAAAGAATGTGTGCAACTAAATTCTAAGTTCTTGTGCTTTAGTAGTGACATAATTATCACAGCATAACACATATTGAGGTCAGTACTGCAGCACAATAGTACTGTTCCAGGCATGGATGTCCACAATGAACATCATTGCACCATACACTGAGGAACATGGATGAGCAGCCACACACAGCCAGCATGGGACTGCATTGAGAGTTTTTTTTTTTTTTTTTTTTATGTCAGCCAGGAACTCTGAGAGTGAAGTTGTTATACAATGCTTGAGATGAAGACATAGGCTTATCTGTGTATGGATGCCCATCTGTTATATTGGATAGTGTATTGGCATCAATGCCGGTTTATTTCAGATACAGTGGCTCCTTTAAGTGATCTGAGGGCTGTGGAATAGACACTTGAAGGTAGGGGTCTGGCTCATATTACTGAGTCAGTGTGTTGCAGGTATTTCTGTTAGATCAAGTTTAAAAAAAACAGCTTCCAACTCGATTAGATAGACAAAAACAGCTATGTGTCCACACTCTATATCGAGCGGAATAAGTAACATCGCTTCTTCAGCACAACAAACATATTACACACATGGAATTCCATGAATAATAAGATATCACCATATACTATACTCATATTCAAGTCACGATATTCAAACAATACAGCATAGTAATGTGCTTTTTAATTTTATTCACATTGTATTACAATGCATTTTTTTAAGGTTGGATTGAACTGCTTCTAGAGTGTAAAGGTTTTATCCAAATTTGTCATTGCAAACCACATTGTTCAGATAAAATGCATTAATAACTACAGTTTACTAAGTCTTTCTCCAAACTGTGCTATATGTACTTTTAAGTGCAACCATTCACCATGCCAATTAATAAAAAAATACATTGCATCCAAATGAGTGAGTTATGAAATTCCTGCCCACTTACAATTTGTTCTAAATTGTCTATTTTGAGTGAAGCTATTGTATATTTGATATTTACAACAGTAGTTTACAAGTTATAGCTTTTAAATCTGCGGTTTGTCTAAGAATGTTTGCACTTTTCTTTGATTTTAAAATCTGGATTCATTGCTGCACCCTGCATTGTAATGTCATTAACATTGTGAAAGCTGCTCTTTGATCGGTTCAGTATGCTACTATGATGACAATAACTTAAAACATACAGGATAATGTATGGTATTTGGTTAATAACCATGCTGTAAACCCTTCAAGAGGCTGACATGCCATCATTGTAAACCTCAAGAGCGCAGCCATGTATCATTGTACCATTGTAAATCTCGAGAGGTGTTTTCAGTGGGATTGTTAACCAAAGAACATACATTATATTTTATAGTGTATGGGTACCAGGATTGTGTAATCACAGATTGAATTACTTTACTGAATTACTTCATGGAACACTGATTGTTGTGAACATTCCATTTTGTCATACCACTGATATGACATACTCAAGAAGGGTTAACAACAGAGTGATGCCATATCAATGGTATAAAAAGGTTGTAATCTGCTTGACTTCAGTTAATAATAAGGGCTCCCCATACATAATATATCCATAATGTATGGGGGACTTCCGCAGAGCTGCTATACACTACCTGGTTGAGGAGAAGCCAGGAAAGCAGGACCTGTGCAATGCTTCATTTCTTTCTAGGAAAGGTATGCCATCGTTGTGTAAATTGCTTTAACATATCTGTCTAAGTGCACAGCCTTACCGGACTGTCTTGTGCGGCTTGTTTTTTTCTGCTTCCAGTCCATTCCCGGTCTCTGTTTCTCTTGCAGGTTCAGAGTTAAAGTTTCAAATGGTGATGTAGCTGAGACTGCAGGAGAATCGTGGAGAAGCCCTTGCAGGAGGGTCCTAGGAAGGGAATGCAAGCAGCTTCTGCCCCAGCACTCGGCTTCTGAACTTCTGGTTTTTGGAATCGGTAGAAGTGAAAGAAGGGAGACTAAGGTCTAGCCTCGGGACTTGGGTTTTTAGGACATAATTTCTACTGCAGATAGAGACACAAAGCCACAACCTTCATTTACAAATGTATCATTTGGACTGTAGAATTTTAAGAATTTTATGCAAACTAAGGGTTCTACATCCATACCTACTCTTCAACAAAAAAGGGGAAGTATTTTATTATTTAGAGTCACTTTCTTTTAATGGTATTTATTTGTGATATATATGTATTAGGGGGTGGGTGGGCACATTTTAAAGTTCCTTGTTTAGCTGAACCTCATCTCCTGTTGGATATACTAGGTCACATGATTAACCTGGAGACCCTTTAATACGTATGTAATGCAATGCCACATTTTTTCCTCAGAGTCGCCATTCTATATTTGATTTGGGGTCTACGCTGCTGCTGCCTACTAAAGAGTGTGTTTTTTACTGTAAAGATCAAAGCTTTGATTTGTTCTGAAGTATTTACCTTGCTTATTTCGCTTGCAGTGCTCAATGAGCATTATACTAAGCAGTTGTAAGCTGAAGTAATAAGCTATTTAAAAACCTTAGCTGCGCCTGTGAGTCAAAAGCTACGTGAGGATCGCATTTCACGGGGGCTCTCAGAGCAGACCTGGGAATCAGTAAGACTTATTTTTCAATTGAGTGATTTCCTTTTTTCAACATATGAAAATGGTTCTTGTAGAACTCTCTCCTCTCCTTCTTTTCTTTGCTGCCCAGTAGTCCAGTTTGTAATATTTAGCACACAGAGGTTTTAAGAATCAAGTCTTGCTGAAGGTTTTACTAGTTTAGTGTTACACTATTGTCTCTTTACTGTTATTTGCTACTGTTAAATCACTAATGGTAGCTTCTCTTTGCATTTATTTTAGTGTATTTGAGGAATGTGAGCAAGTGCTGGATTTCCAGGAGGTGCTGCCACATTCGTAATTACTTCAAGCAAAACAAGTGGAGCATTTTCCTGCTACCAATTGTGAGACGTTTTGGCAGTTTTTTTTGTTTGAAATCCACCTTGGAGCATGCCAGAATTTGTTGGAACTTTCTCAGAAATGCAAGCAGTTTAAAAGAACAGTGTCAAATAAACTGGAACAGTATTTAAGCAAATGCGCTGAGTGATAACTTTTTTTTCCCCAAGATCTTCAAGAATTTCAAGACTGCTCTTCCTCTGTTAATTTATTACAGGATCGTTCTTGGACTTACTGGGCTTTTTGCTCTCTGGGCTGTTCCTTCAAGACATAACTGATTGTGTTACACTTTACTGAGTTCGGTTGAAAACTGTAGTGATGGTGGTTACCAGAAAACAGGTAGCTAGAGCAAAGGGGAAAGTGGGAAGTCTGAAACAGTCCCTGGGCCTAAAGAATCTGATAGTCGCCATTCATTCCATTGTCAAACACTCTCTGTAATAGACTCGGACCAGTCTGTAATAATAATGAAACAGTGTGAGGTTTTAAAGACATCAAATCTCATTATTACACAGGAGAAACCCCCAGTTATGAATAATGCATGTTCTAAATCAAAGGATAAAAGGGCAAATAGTAAGAAAAGGAAAACAAATTTAAATAAGCCAGTGCTGCAGCAGAAAAGTAAGGGAGAGAACAAAATAAGAAAAAAGAGAGCCTGTTCACTTTCAGCTAAGAATCAGACTATAATATATCAGGTTTTGTTTCACAAAAAATTTGGGTGCCCATTTAGGCCATCAAGATTTTGGAGTAACTTTCCCCCCATCTGCAGCTGGATTGGTATTCTCTCTGGAAGTCATGTCATAAATTTATCTCTCAGGATAGACTGTGTCTCATGCAATATCATGTATTGCACAACTTATATTACTTCCTGGTTAAGCTTCATAAGTGGGGCTACTTAGACTCTAATAAGTGCAATAAATGTTTGCAAGATGAGGGCACACTTTTTCATATGCTTTGGTCTTGTCCAAGTATTTCCACCTTTTGGGTTTCAATCCAAACTTCCTTAGACCCCTTGTTGGGCCTTCAAGAATACTTTATCCCCGAGGTATGTGTGTTGGGGGACCTGTCTTCTATTAAAGTCAAGGTGCGTAAATTTCACATATCCATGGTCGCCTTGTCGGCTAAGAAAATAATTCTCCATCATTGGAAAGACAGGTCCTCCCCCTCTTTCCAGGAATGGGTAAGAGAAGTATTATCCAATTTGCGCACAGAAAAAGCAATAGCCAGCCTACATAACAGACTGGCAGTTTATGCTAGAATTTGGGATCCCCTTCACTCACTAATCTCTCTGGCTCCAAACTAAACCAATACTAGGCTTATGCTTCTATACAGTGTTTTGATTAGAGGCTCAGCAGTTACGGGCACTGAGATGGGTTACTGCAGTAAGGGAAGGTGGGGGGGCAGCATCTTTTTACTTTTTATCAATGAGTCTCTATCAGTTTCTTTGTATGCTGCCTTTTACGGTGGAAAATGTGTGAATAAACTTCAAATTACAAAAAAAAAGAATCAGACCATAAATCAACCAATGATAAGTGACTATTTTGAAAAAAGTCAGAGAAGGTATCCTTCAGGCCCCCCGCCCAAGAGGGTCCAAGTATCTATTACTGCATGCACAGAATCCTCGGAACTGTCCTTTACACCTAGAAATTCCTGTATAGATCTGGCTGCAAATTCTGACTCTTATGTTCAGCAAGAGCAGCTAGACTCCTTAATTAATATTTCTGGTATTGATGGTACACACTCCCCCAACAGTAAAACAAACAGGGTCATGAGTAAAGCAAGTCAGGTTAGTGATGGTGGTAATGCCGGTATCTCAATACATTGAAGAAATTCTGATGATGAATCATTTGATACATATTCTATTGATTTTTCTCCTGAAATGTATACTCCTATTTCTGTAAGAAGAAATGAGAAGGCACACAGCCCTAGACTATATACTAATTATGAAGCATTTAAGGGAAAAGCATGTGCCAAAATCGATGTATGTGTCAAGATAAAACTGGCTTGGACTTAAAAAGGGACATAGCTTGCTATCCCTCTGCACTAAGTAATGAAGTCAAATATTTAATTAAAGACCCACATGCAGCCCACCTAATGATCCTTGACCAGAAGGCAAGCATTCAAAATGAAATAGAAACTATGAAACAAAATCAAGCAATTAATAGTTGTAGACTAGAGGATATTCTTACTAAACTGGAAAAACTATCTCCAGCTACACCTTGTTCACCTTCCTTTGAGCAGGAACATCAAGGTCAACTGAGACCTGATTTCTCCACCCTACTAATCCCTTCTTCTGTAAAGAAACAAAAACTGTGAAAGAAATCAAAAGAAAAAAGTAAGTCCAACTGTGTTAAAATGGTAAAGGAAGGAATCAAGGCTCCAGTAGTGCAGGAAAAACAAGTAGACAGCTGTCAATCAGTTAACAGTTGGATAACCCCTGCTGAGAATAAGGACAGCATGACTCCCCAGGAGGAGATAGGGGATGAGTCTATTCTAAATGGGGTTGTTAGCCCAGAGACCACTGGTGGGCTTCCCAGAACCCAGGCCCATGAGCATATATATCCTGTCCCTGCAGCAAAAGTTTTTCAGAGTGCTAAGGGTAGTGACCATTGTATAGCAACATTGGAAAAAGCACTTAACTCACTGGATAGTGAATTGAAAGCTATTAGGGTGACTTGAAATTATCTCTTGGGACTAGTCCTAAGATCAATAGCAGCTCATCCCCCTTGGTTAACTGGGAAATGTCTAGTGATCTTGGTTAACTAGGAAATGTCTAGTGATGTAGCTTCTAAAGAAACATAAACAAAAATAGACATAAATGCTTGTGCCATTTTATGCCTATATGGGTTTAATTGGGACCAGGATAAATCTGTGCTGCAGAACAAATGCAAGATTGTGCACCTTTTAAGGGGAAGCAAATGGATTGCAGATAATTGATACAGATTTTGTGCAGGCATGGAGATATTAAGATGATGGTGGTAGTGATTGTGTTTATATGTTCTGCAGTTCACCAGTTCTTGCTAACCACATTTGGATCAGCTCAGAGTCCTTACAGAAAATGGGTTGTTATATTGAGTTTGTTAACAGAGATAAACTGAACAAAGACAGAGCACCCAAAGCTATAGTGAAAGAGGCTATAATTAGAATTTTTGAATATAAAGTGCTCCCTAGAGAGAATGAAGGGGAATTAAAAAATGCATTACAAAACCTCTTTAGACATTTTATGTGCCTACCAGGGGAAAGGGTGGAAATTACTAGAGCCCTGAGGACATCCTATAAATCTAAGTATGGGCAAATAAATGTACATCTAGAAACCAGAGAAATGGTGGATACGGTGTTAGAAAATGCTAAGATTCTAGATGCCCTTGGGATTTATATTGTTCCAAGTGACTTACTAGATCCAAATCCTCTTCACGTAAGAGGCAAATATGTCTTTAAAACCTTCTCAATTTATGGGCTACCAAGAACTGAAAATGAAACTGATGCCAAATAGAAAACAATCCTGAAGGATTTATTTGTGCATACCTTAAATATTCCAATAGATGTAGAAGGACAGTGTTCACCTATTAGACCAGCACAGGAAATAGGGAATGACCAAGTGGTCATAATTGTCATTTCTAATATGGAATACTTGAAGATATTCAATTGTACAGAGGTTCTTGATAATATGGGTATCCATTTTGTAGAGTGGGAAGGAGTAAGTGATCGCCGATGTGATAGATGTGACCCCCCTTTCTTTTTCCTTTTAATGATGCACCAAAGGACATTCCTTCTATTCTATTCTATTCTATTCTATTCTATTCTATTCTATTCCCTAAATTAACCTTACAAATCTACTGCAGTAGTAATACCTTCACTGTCCTTTATCTCGTTTCATGTTTCTATCATAATGGGGTGGCCTCCCATTATATCTTACACTATCTGCCCCGCTGTATTTCTTTTTCTTGCCCTGTGGTGCATAGTTTTGCTCATTGTAGAATAGCAGCCATAGTTAGGTTGTGAAAGAAGTGAGTAATACAGCGTATAGTTAGGCTGGGAAATAAAGAAGTAAAATGCCCAAAAGCCCTTTTATGCTGGGAGGTTGCCATTGCAGAAAGACATGGCTACAAGTAACTAAATAAATACAGCACTACTTAGACTTCATGGCAAGAGTCACACAGCATATAAATATGCTGTGATCTCTAAGTAAGTAAGGTTAATTATGGTCTGTAGGTCCCTGGATGTACAGATACTCTGGTAACAAAATGTTTTGAATAAAATAAGTGTCCCGCTGCTTTGACGGGAGCTCTCAAAAACTGCAGAAGAAAGGTAGTAGCTAGAAACACTCACTCGCTTGGAGTAATTCCTCCAAAATGCTGGGATTCCTCATTGAGAGAGTTATCTACTCTAAAATATGGATTTGGGCTGTAAGTATGTGCGATCATGCCCCCACCTTATTTCCCGACTGGTGGTTGCAACAGCTCTGGGGCAGATCAGCAGATGCCTGAACGGAGCCCATCCCAGCAGCACTGAGGCTTTCAATTCCAAGTGTTTGTTTTTCAAAAAGGATCTGATCATCCATCTTGTGAGAACTCCACCACTCTGCAGAGAGTGAGAGTCAGTGAATGAGAGAGAAAGAGAGAGAGAGGGGGGGGGGAGGTGATGCAGCATCCCCTTTCCAAATAGGCGAGCTCTCCAAGAATCATCTGATTCTAGCAACTCATTTCATACTCCTTGGTGACAATTGTGTAGTTCATTCCTGTAAAGAAATGTTGTCAGCCTTTAATCAGAAGTTCTGAATAAAATTCCTATAGACAACAATCCATAATGTTTTCATAAAGCAGAATTATTTTATGCCAAGCCACATTTTTTTGTATTTCAGATTTTTAATTTCACTGCAGCGTACAGTATTTCTTCCCATATCAGTTAGTCACTGATATGAAGGAAATAGCACCTTACAGTGAAATAAAAATCTGAAATATAAAGAAAAGTTTGGCTTAGCATACAATAATTCTGTTTTAGGAAAGCATGTGTACATTCTAACCATCTTCTGTGCTACTTAGTAAGAACACTTTTTTGTAGTCAAATTATGCTAGGAGGCAGTATAGCGTAGAGGTTAAGGGCACTGCACTGCAAACCTGGAGACCTGGGATTAAATCCCAGTTCCCCAACTTGCATACTGTGTGACCCTGAGCAAGCTCCTTAATTTCCTTGTGCTCCCAGGTCACACCTGGAAACAAGTTCTGGCTTAGTGTGCCTTTCCTAGTTAAACAATTTTCCCTTCCTTCTTTTTTTTGGGTTTGCTATTAAAAGTTTCCATATGTTATTTTTATGTTGATTGTGCGCATGCACAAGAAACATATTGTGGCGGCTTTCCTCCAGAAGCAGGTTGTGGAGGTGCAGCACAGTTGTGGCCAATGCCCCCACAGCCTTTAAAGGCTTGGCCCGCTTCTCCCAATGCCGTGGCATGCTGCTGCTGACACTAGTTCAGCTAGCGTGCCACTAGCTTGTAAAAATGTAGCCACTGCAATCAGGGGCTGCCTCATCATTGCAGCATCAGCCATTAGCTGCAATGAGGGAGTGACCCATCATTGCTGGGCGGAACTTTGCAGGTGCAACACTGTTTGTGAACATGGCGGCGGCTTGCTGCCATGTTCACAAACAATATTGAGGAATCTCCAGTGCCGGTTGCCAATCCCCAGCAGCATGTGCGCCCACAACAGGTTGTGTTTTGATAACGGGGGGTCCTAACTCTCATTGGCATAAAGTCCCCCATTTCATGTGCTGATGGGGAGCCCACTCCTGTTGGTACAATGCCCCCCCACAAACACCCAGAACATTTGTGCCAGGGGGTGCCCAATACCCCTCGGCTCTTACGCCCCTCCCTTTAGTGCCAATAGGGTGCCCAATACCAGTTGGCATGATGTGGCCCCCACCCATTTGTTGTGTACTGAAGGGGGTGCCCAATCCCCATCGGCTACAGCTGCCTCCCTCCCAAGAACGAGTCCATTGGCACACTGGGAGCCCACCCCGGTGTGCCACTTCCCCCTGAAAACAAATAATGGTCCTGCGATGTCTTTTTTTTTTACCTGTAAAAAAGTAAGTGATCCCACAGTGGTCTCCCTGCCCACTTCCCGCAACCCACACCCAACCACTGCACACCCTGCCTCACCACACCCCCTCCACCTCATACTTACCTCCAGTGCCTGGCGCGATGCTCTTCGGTGGACCGGGAACACGTCTGCACTCTTCAAAGCCGACCGCAAACTGAGAAAATGCCGGTAAGCTGTATAATGGAATAAATAGGGGGTTTTCAACTTTACTGCATATCTTGGGCATTTTGGGGAATGTTTTCATCAAATTTTCAACATGGGGTTTTTGGGACCCCACCTCATGAATTCTGTCACTGTCATGGCAATAATCAGCCCGGAAAGGTGATTTTGCAGTCACTGAGTGGAACCACCTTTCAGGACTGATTTACAAAATGACAGTGTCACAGTTCATGAGGTAGGCCCCCAAAAACCCTATGTTGAAAATTTGGTAAACAAATTCCCCAAAATGACTGTTTTACGAGCATGCATTGCACTGTTCCTATGCATGCTCCGATGGCTTCTTGATGCTCCACTATCTTTTCTTTAAGCAATGTCTCCATGATCTTCCCCACTACGCAGGCGAGGCTGAATGGCCTATTGTTCCCCACCTCCTCCTTGCTGCCGGACTTGTGTAGAGGGACCACATGTGCCCTCCTCCAATTCACTCGTGTTGAATGAGTCAGTGAACAAGGCTGCCAGAGGTACTGCTATCCCCCTTCGCAGTTCTCTTACTATCCTTGTATGTATGCCATCTGGTTCCATCGCTTTGAGAATCTGCAGCTTAACCAGTAGGTAGGAAAATGGGCAGACTGGGTGGGCCAAGTGGTCCTTATCTGCCGTCAAAGTCTATGTTTCAATTTAGTGAACTCCTGCAGGTATCTTTTGCCTTTGAATGGACTATTGTCCACCTCTTCTCCCCCCTTGGCAACTGCTGTACTGCTGTGGCCCTTGCCCCTCCCACTATTCTGTGAATACTGAACGGAAAGACACAGTGCATGTCTTGGGAGGAAGGCATGGAACTGTCACTTCCAAATACCTAAACCGCACATACAAGCATGGAACATTCAGCATTGACCAATGCTTGTTTTTATTGTTGTTTCCTGAGGTTGTCTTAGTGTCTAGCCTGCATACAGTGATATCATGCTCAGATAATGTTACTGGTGAAAGTGGGTACTGACCAATCAGAAACCAAGACATTTTCTTGCCATTGTTTAACTGCATGTTTTTATACTGCAAATGTGAGGGCTGCAGCACAACCTCAGTAAGTAGTGGTGCTGCTGAGGTTTGGGGGGGGGATCAGATGGGCGGGGGTGAAATAGTGGCACACTGCAGCCTGAATAGGACTGGTGCTGTTGGTGTGTATGGGAGTTGGTGGAGTAAAAGAAGTGCTGCACCACAGCTTCAGTAGTGCAAGTGCATGCAAATTGTCTTCCAGTACCCACTATTGCTTCAATTTCTAGACTACATTGCTTGCAAGGGGGGAGGCAGGATAGGCCATTGGCAATGTTTTGTCTGTCCGAAATACATTTAGCCAGGATAGTCCAGGGGTGTATGGAAGCTTTTGGTGGGTAAAGTTGCAGCACAAAGTAGTGGTGACAATGTTTACCTATACTTTTTTATTTTTGTTTAGAAATTTCTAGTGGACTCCTGCTTCTAACCATTTCCACACCTGGGTGGACTGGAGCACTGGGAGGTTACGTGACTTCCTCACAGTCACTCTACTATCCCTCTTAATATGGTGCAGATAGTAAACAAGAAATTTGCAGCATCTCATTTCCAATAGAGTCCTGCTGTCATCCATTTTTACATTGTCTTGCGTGTGCAGCGCAGACAACGTATTGGGGTAGCTTGAAGTGCAATAGCAGGTTTTGGAGGCACGGTCATGTTGTGGCCAGTGGCGCCACTGCTTTTTCAGGCTGGGCTCTGTGGCATGAGTTAATCAGCATGCTGTCTATGACAGCAGTGCAAAAGCGTGTCACCAACTTGAAATGATTTTGCCGCTGCAATGAGGGAGCTCCCCCTCATTGCAAGGCATGCCTTTCCTGGTGTAACATTTCAATAAAACTTGTTGGCAGCTCTGCCACCCGCATCTCACTCTTTCCAAGGAGCTGACATTAGGGGGGGCCCAATCCCCCTATGGGCATGCCCCCTTTCCCATTCAATTAGCCGATGAGGGAGCCCAATCTCTGTTGGCATAATGACCCCTCAATAATTTAATTTGTGTGCCGAGGGGGTGCCCAATCCCCCTCAGCATCATGTGCCCCTGACACATTTCTGTGCTGATGGGGGACCCAATCCCCATCAGCTTCGGTCCCCCTCCCCACAAATACAGGTGGCACACTGGAGCCCACCCCAGTGTGCCAAACACATGTGCAACAAAAGAAAACTGACCCACATTGTCTGTATTTTTTCTTACCTGAAAAACGAGAAAAAGGCCCCTTGACATGTCCGGTGCCCTCCCCCAACCTTCACCCACCCTCTGTGTACCACACCTCCCCGCACCCCCCTCACCCCATACTTACCTCCGGAGCCTAGCACAACAATCTTCGGTCAACTGGGAACATGTCTGCACTCTTCAAAGCCGACCGCGAACTAAAGAAATGCCAGTAAGCTGTATAATGGCATAAATGGTTTTTTTTTTCAACTTTGTGCATATCTCGGCCATTTTTGTGAATTTTGGCACCACATTTTCAACATGGGGTTCTGGGGATCTCACCTTATGAATTCAATCATAGTCATCTCGTTATTCGGTGCAGAAAGGTGATTTAGCAGTCACTCCATAGAATCACCTTTTGGGATCGATTAACAAAACAACAGTGTCTCTGTTCATGCGGTGGACTCCCAAAAAGCCCACGTTGCAAATTTGGCAAAAAAATTCCAAAAAATGACTGTGTTATGAGCGTGCATTGTGCAGTTTCCATGCACGCTTTTAACTTTGAGAATTTTTTATATTTTTACTCCAGATTTTCAACATTGCAATTTTTTCACACCTCCTTATGAACAGTATAGCTGTCATTTTCCACATCCTGCCCTAAACATGTTTTCACACATCTGGTGCACAGTGGCACAATCTCTGTAGGAAAACAACGTTCAGGACAGAGTAAGAAAATCACAGTAACACTGTTCAGGAGCAGAGGTCCAAAAATGCCTATGTTGAAAATTTGATGAAAAAATTCTACAAAATGACTATGTTACAAGCGTGCTGCACAGTGTCCACACACAGTCATAACTTTGAGAATTTCTAATATTTTCACTCCAGATTTTCAACATTGACATTTTTGCAGACCTTCTTATGAACAGTACAGCTGTCATTTTTCACATCCTGTCCAAAGTGTAGTTTCGCACATCTGGAGCACAATCACGTGGTCATTGTGGGAAATCAATGTTTGGGACAGATTAAGAAAATCATAGTGCCACTGTTCATGAGCAGAGGTCCCAAAACGCCTATGTTAAAAATTAGGTGAAATAATTCCACTAAATGACTGTGTTATTAGTGTGCAATGCACAGTTTTCACGCACGCTTGTAACTTCGAGAATTTTTAATATCTTCACTCCAGATTTTCAACATTGCCATCTCTCACACCTCCTTATGAATGGTGCAGCTGACATTTTAATGTGGTGCAGAATGGAGAGATTGCTATGGGAAATCAATGTTCAAGACAGATTAACAAAATCACAGTGACACTGTTCATGAACAGAGGTCCCAAATGCTTTCATGAGGTGGGGTCACAAAAAGGCCATGCTGAAAATTTGGAGTGCACGTACCAACAAACGCTCAGGGCATTAGGGATTCTTATCATAATGTCCCACCCTGTACAGTCTAACAGGCATCAGGGGTGTGCCTTTGGATTGTTGGCTGTAATGCTCATGCCACTGCACCCCAACCCCCACCCTGCAGCCACTGACAGGCATCAAGGTGTGCCTTGGACTCTTCGGCCCCAAAGTTCACCCCATTCTCCTATACTGCACCCATCTCAACGTACTTCCTTATGAAATGTGGTGAGTGTTAGGCCAACAATCCCAAGGCAAACACGACACTTGTCAGTCTCTTCAGGGTTGGGTGAGGTAAAATGGCATCAGCGTTATGGCCAGCGACCCAAAGGCATACTCCAGTGCCTGTCGCTCTCTATAGGGTGGGGTGGGGTTTATGTCAGTTCTATACTTCATTGCCATTCCTATTAAGCATATCTCTAACTCCTGCACTACCAATGCCAATGCCAGCAAGACAACATTCAGCATTGGCAAATGCTTGTTACAATATGTTTGCCTAGGGTAGCCAGTTAAGATGCAACATACCATTTGTAGTGCAAGCCTGCATCTACCAGTTTCCATGGCTGAGTGGACTGCAGTTCTTGGAGGTTAAAGAGCGGCTGACACCTTTAGAAAACTTAGGAATACATAATATTTAGATAGAATTCAGGTTGTATTTCATATATCTCCAATAGTTATAGGTTTCTCCTCCCAATTATTTGTTACAGAAGAAATGTTCAAAAAAACAAGATAATCCATTTGAGTTCAGCTGCCTCTATTGCGTATTCCCTACTTGAACTTGTAATGCTCTATTGTGACATTGTAGTCTGTTCCCATGGGAATAACTGTGATGTCACCATCAGAGTATTATTACATCAGGTTGGGAAGAAGAAATGGGAACTTGTTAATCCTCAAGGAACAGCTGCCCTGTTTTCATGTATATAATCCCAGTAATAAATAGTAAGAGAAAAAAATACAAAGCCAGTGAGAAATATAAGCTGCTTTGTGTCCAAATATTATGTTTTCCTACATTCCTCTCAAGGTGTTGGTGGCTCTTTAAGTAACTTGTTCAGGGTCATGCAGCTCAGTATTTGGCTGCAGTAGGGTTTAAACTTGCTGTTTCCTGCTTCCTAACAATACTCTAACCACTAAGCCACACTGCATGCAGTTGCTGTTGTGAGTGTTGGGAGTGTGGAAGCTGAGAAAGGCTGGCAGGTCAGCAATGTTCTGTGTATTTTGCAAAGGTTATTTACCCAGGATAGCACAGCTGAGATACAGTTCACATTCAGTGGGGTCCTGCTTTATCCATGCTTACAATGTATTTATCCAGAATAGTGCAGCTGAGATACAATGTACCATTTAATTTGTAATCCTGCTTCTACCCAGTTCCACTACTGGGGGAACTGGGCACTGGGAGGTTTAATGACTTGCTCAGGGCTTGGAAGTGTTTTGTGTTAGTATTGATTGAACTTATCTCCCAGTTTTTAAAAGCACTATAACTAGTTGACCACAGTTCTTCCACTGACTGTGAGATTTTGGGACGGGTGGTCTGGGGAAGGCTAAGCATGTTGTCAATGTTCTTTTTTTTCTGTAATTTATTCACCCAGAACAGCCTAGCTGAAATGAAACATCTCACTGTCTTTGGTATCCTGATTCTGCCCATTTCTGCAGCTGCATGTACTGGAGGACAATGAGTGACATGCTCTGGGTCACACAGTAAGTAGTTGGGTCTGGTGTGGCTTGAATCAGTGATTCCCTGGTTCTCAGCAGTGCTCTAGCCACTAAAACACACTGCCTCTATTGTCTGTAAAGGGGTCTAAAAGCCTTGCATGTGCAGGCAATATTTTCTTTTTTGTAATCTATTCATAGAGGATACCCATGCTGAGTTATAATGTATCACTCCCAGTGGGATCCTGCTTCTACATACAGTATGAACTATGGTAGCCCAGATACAGAAATTGAGAGCACAGTTAGTAGTCCTTTCAATTTAGCAGATACACTGGCCATCCACTGATACTCTTCATTCATATCACAATTCAGAAATAGATTTTGCAATTCAAACTTCCCTTCATATTTTTGGTCATACCAACACTGCACTTTGGCACCAGTCTTCCGACTGTTAGCTGCCAGTCTGGTTTGCTGGCCATTTTCAAAAAAAAGTAAAAGCCAACACTGAGTTGGGCTTCTCGAGTCTGCACTGAAAAAAATTAAAAGCTAACGCAAGCCAGTGTCAGCATTAAAAAAAATAAATGCTAATACCAGTGATTGCTATCAGTGATAGCATTCAAAGAAAAAGTGAATGCGACACTGGGGTTGGGCTCCTAGTGTTGGCATTTAAAAAATAAAAGTCAACAATGTGTAACGGGCATGGCTGCACTTTTATAACTTATCTACCTGTACCTGGCATAGTTATTAAATTGAGGATCTCTTACGTGAACCCTAGAGAGGCTGGCATGGGGGTTTCGGGGTGACATCCAGTTGTATCAGCAAAATAAGAATAGTAATAGTGTTGCAAAGGATCCATAGTTCTTTAGGGAACAAATAGAAACATGGAAACATAGAAGTTGATGGCAGATAAGGACCGCAAGGCCCATCTAGTCTGCCCATTTTTTCTACCTTATGAATGTACCATAGGCCTTTACTCTGTCAATGGCCTATCTATTCATTCTCATCTGTATTGCTTCCTTATGCCTATCCCATGCCTGTTTGAAGCCCTGCACTGTATTCATATCCACCACTTCCTGAGGTAGGCCGTTCCATGCATCCACCGCCCTTTCTGTGAAAAAGAACTTCCTCATATTACCCCTTAATCGGCCCCCCTCTAATCTCATGCTGTGTCCTCTTGTCCTGCTGTTTTTCTTATATTGAAACATGTTGACTCTTTTACCTTGGTAATGCCCTTAAGATGTTTGAATGTTTTGATCGTATCACCTCTCTCCCTCCTTTGCTCTAGGGTATACATGTTGAGCTCCGTTAATCTGTCCTCATATGGTTTCTGATGCAGTCCCTGCTCTATTTTGGATGCCCTTCTCTGGACTGCCTCCATTTTGTCAATGTACTTGTACAGGTGCGGCCTCCAGTACTGTACGCAGTACTCCAGATGGGGCCTAACCATTGTCTTGTAAAGTGGGATCATTACCTCCCTCTTACGACTTGCGATACCCCTACAAATACACCCCAACATCCTTCTAGCCTTACCTACTGCTTTAGTGGTCTGCGTGGATGATTTCAAGTAATCTGTGATGATGATGCCCAAGTCTCTTTCTTCCTTTGTGATTGCCAGCAACTCCACTCCCCTCCCAACCTATAGGTGGCTTCAGGGTTTCTCTTCCCTATGTGCATGATCTTGCACTTGGTTACTTGGTTCAAAGAACAAAAGAAAGCCGTGGTCTATTGAGATTGTCCTCCACATGTGTGGATCATTGTTGTGATATTATGTGGTTAACCAATTGTCAAGTTTGATTTTAAAAGTTGTAACAGTAGTTGAGTCGACAATGTCTTGTGGGAGAGTATTCCATAATCTGGGAGTTCTTATAGAGAAAAAGTTTTGTCTTTTGTTAGTATTACATTTATTAATATCCAGTTGTTTGTTATTTAGCCTAGGTACAATTTTTCTGGAAGATAGTGTTATACCACATTGCTTCATTAAGATGGGTGACTTAATAATCTTAAAAAATTGTAATAGATCACCTCTTGTTCTTCTCAGTTTAAGGGAATGTAAACCTGTCTTCTGTAGTCTAATCTCATAATCAAGATGTGCTAAGTGAGGAATAATTTTGGCAGCTCTATTCTGAATCCTTTCAATTCTATCTATATCCTTAATGAGGTAAGGACTCCAAAAGGGGGAGCCATAATCTAAGCAGGGCCTGACATGTGATCTATACAGAGTAATGATGCACTGTTCAGTTTTAGAAACAAATGTACTATTTATCCTTCACAGAAGAGCATTGGTTTGATTGGCAATTTTATTACAATGAGAAGATGGGGAAAGTTTATTGTTTACTAGGATCCCCACATCTTTTTCGACGCAGGAAACCTTAATATTTATATTGTTCAGTGTGTATACCTGTTTAGGGTTATTTTTCCCCATATGTAAAACAGCGCATTTTGATACATTAAAGTACATTTTATTAGTAAGAGCTCAATGTTCAATTGATGCAAGATCAGTTAATATTGACTGTAAGTTAGCTGCATTGCTCACAGCGCACCATAGTTTGGTATCATCTGCAAACTTCGTAAGGATGTTAGATGAACAAATTTTCATATTGCTAATGAAAATATTGAACAGGGTGGGTCCCAAGACCGAGCCCTGAGGAACATCACTCGTCACTCGACCCAAATCTGACATGATGCCATTGACCTGAACTCTCTGAGATCGATTAGTCAGCCAACTTTTTATCCATAAAACTAATGTTGCCGAAAAGCCTAAACGAATGAGTTTATTAATCAAAATAGCCTGTGACACTTTGTCAAAGGCTTTGCTGTAATCTAATAAAATGACGTCAGTAGGAATGTTTAAGTTGAGATTCATGCTAATGTAATTGTAAAAAGATAACAAGTTTGTAGTGCAAGACAAACCTGTTCTAAATCCATGTTGTGTTATGTCAGTTATGTTTAGGGATTCTATTTCTTTCTCTAGAAGTATTTTGATTACTTTTTCCAGTAATTTACAAGGAATTGAAGTTAAACTGATTGGACGATAGTTATCAACTTTTAAATGGGAGCCCTGTTTAAAATTGGGGGTTACTATTGCCGTTAACCAATCAGAGGGAACCATAGATTCTTGGAGAGATTTATTAAAAATGGTAGTGAGTGGTAGGGTAATAGTGTCTTTGACTCCCAAAAGGAATTTGGAACAGATATCATCGGGGCCAGGACTTGTGGATTTTTTTAAAAGCTATTAATAATTTATAAATATCATTCTGTAACACCTTATAATCTATATTGCCTAATGGAGGTTTATCAGAAAGAGTTGGAGATAGGTCTGGAGTAAATACTGATAAAAAGCAATTGTTTAATGTAGAGACAGTTGTGAAGTCAGAGGTTATTATTGTGTTGTTTATTTTTAAGGTGCCTATTGTTCTACTATTTCCCTTTTTACTGTTTAAGTAGGCATAAAGTGATTTATGTGAATCTTTAGTGTGTGCAATACAAAATTCTAGGTTACTTTTAGCTTCCAAAATTAGTTTTTTTAATATTTTGACCGATTCCCTGTATTGAATTAATAATTCATTGTTTGTATTTGTGGGAGAGTTTTTCAATAATGAAAATAACTTAGATTTGCATGTAATTTGTTTTTTTATAGATAAATTAAACCATGGTGGAATTTTACCCTTGCTATTATACATATGTTTATCTGGAACGTACTGATGTTCAAGTATTTGGATTTGTGCTTTTAAGAAATCCCATGCTTCATTAGTATTAAGAGAATAAAAAGTGTTAACCCAATCAATTGTTCCAAGGTAATAATTTATTTTTTGAAAATCAGCTTGATCATATTGTTTAATTTTTTGTTTATTTAATACTGGGCGTTGAGATAGTGGGATAGTAAGAAGTATTGACATGTGGTCACTATTGCCAAGAGGTTTGGATATTAGTAGGTTATTCACAAGGATGTCTGTATTTGTTATAACAAGGTCCAAGATGTTATTACTCTGGGTAGGTTCCTTGATCAGTTGATAGAGTCCCAGATCAATAATGGTTGTGAGAAAATTATTATCGTGATGATTGGAGCCTATTAATGTATTCCAGTTTATAGTTGGTAAATTAAAATTGCCTAAGATTAGGACAGAGCCATTATTGGCTAGCTGGGAAATATCATCGGTTAACTTTGAACTTTGGGTAGAGTCTGATGAAGGAGGGCAATAACAGGTTCCAACTAAAATTTGTGGAAGACCCCTAGGTTGAATATACACCCATACACTTTCAGACTCTACTCTTGCTGAAGATTTATGAGAGATGATGCTATCTTTAACATAAAGACTAACCCCACTACCTATTTTGGTGTCAGGTCTATTTTTAAAGTAATGTTTATAACCTGGTATTTCAGCTGTCCAAATTCTATCAGAATTGCCCAAGTTTCTGTGATGGCTATTAAAGATAAATCAAGGAGATGAGCCTTAAATTCGAGCTCAGCGTATTTTGCAATATTTAAGGATCGCACATTAAGAGATATAATATTTAAATGATTTTGGCTAGAAAAATGGGTCCCAGTGTTAAGAGTATTGGCAAATGTCCCAAACTCCCCCTTAACAGTCAGTTTAAATGAGAATGAATAAAAGTAGTGATTTTACATCCTAGTAAAGTGCTGCCCTGTCTACTAAGGTGTAAACCGTCCCAGCAAGAAAGGGATGGGTTCTGATGAAATTCCTCCTAGTGTGTCAGACAAGAAATATTTTTGTCTAAGATACCATTTCGTCAACCATTCATTTAAGGATTTTATTTTAGTTGTAATAAAATCTGTTGCTCTTGGAACTGGTAATATTTCGGAAAGACATATGTCACAACTCCTTTCCACCAGTAAGTTACACAAAGAGATAAAGTCCTGCTTAATACGTTGTAAAGGCAGTTTGGAAATATCATTAGTTCCCACGTGTACAACCACTAGTGGGTTTTCTCCAGCTGGTTGTAAAATTGTATTAAGCATTGCGGTAATATCAGAAATCCTTGCCCCCCGATAACTAGAGCAAGTACGGTGTACCTTGTCTGGGTTTACAGACTGCACGGTCTATGTATTTTGTGATAGAATCACCCAAGATAAATACTTCCTTTCTACTAGCTATTTTCTCAGGGGTAATTTGAGGATGAATAGGGGCCACATAGGATTGGTCACTTGAGGTTTTATTGTATATTGCTTTATTTCTAGCAGTTGTACCAAATTCAGGACTAACTGATATAGTTTCATCAATCATTTGTGACAAATGTTCAAAGGAATTGTGTGTAGGAATTTGATATGAAACCGGGGATGGTGAAGTTTTAATTGTTGTCTTTAATTTTTTATGAGGTACTGTGATCCAAGAGTTAGCCTTAATAACATTGGGCTGTTGACAACATACAGCTGCAACTAAAGGAGTAGAAGTGATAGTTGGATGATCTAATATAGGGACATGTAGAATATTTAAGTGGGACTTCTGAGTGATATCATCATCCACTATTTTTGTGGAAGAAGAGTTAGCCTCCACTAAAATAGACATCTGGTCAATGTAGTCTTCCAGGGCTTTAATATCAGATTTTACAGACACCTTAGGCTGCAATCTACCAATTTCTTCCTGTAGTTCACTAACTAGGACACACTTTTCACACATGTAATTAGTTGTTTGTTTGCCAAGGGCATACATTTTACATGTTGTACAGTATTTGTTAGCCTTTTTCATTTTTAATTACAAATAGTAAGGAAGTACTAAAACGAAACAAGTATGTGTAACAGCCTGTTATAACTTGTAAGATTAGAATACAAAATGTTACCTCAGTGTCCCTTGTCCACGATGGACACGATAGACACACTCTGAGGCGTCACGTGTCTCTCTGCGTGTCTCCGCGCCTGACGCTAGACGCTCTCGCTAGGTTGGATTTAAATCAGGCAAGAACTGGTGAAGCGCCAATCACGCTACTTGGTTTCACGCCTAAATTCAATCGCTAACAAAGTGTTTAAAGCCTTTAAAAAGGCTAGCTCAGGTGATATAGGGGGCTTGCCATGCACAAATATGCCCCAAAAAGGCACAGAGGATGTTTTAAGCAAGTAGTCTGGGGGGAGGACTGGTGGCAAAAATCAAGAAACCTCCAGTACCGCACAATCCCTTGCAAGCCAAAAACGAGCTAGTGCAGGGAGAGAATACCCCAGATCACAGTCTAAACCACAATAGTATTCAAAGCACAGAATCACAATATATTAAAAGTATATATAAAGTATATCATTCGGGACCTCTCTCCAGAGGTGGGCTGTTCAATCAAACAGTAGCGTATATTTCTTTGCTTTAAACCCCAGTTGCCACTCTTCTGACCATTTTGCCAGTTTATCCAGATCTCTTCTCATTCTGCCCACCCCAGCTGAATCATCTACTCTGTTACAGATCTTGGTGTCATCTGCAAACAGACAAACCTTACCCTCCAGTCCATCTGCAATGTCACTGATGAAGATATTGAAGAGGACTGGCCCCAGGACTGATCACTGAGGTACCCCACTTGTGACATGCATCTTGTTTGACTGTATACCATTTACTACCACTTTCTGTTTTCTGCCCGCCAACAAGCTTGCCACCCAGTTGACCCAGCCCGTGCCTACCCAGCTTATTAATCAATCTTCTATGTACAACAGTATCAAAAGCTTTGCTGAAGTCAAGGTAGGCAACATCATCTGCACCCCTTTGGTCCACCACTCTGGTTATCCAGTCAAAGAAATCTATGAGATTAGATTGACAGGACCTTGCTGTTGTAAACCCATACTGTCTTGGATCCTGTTCATGTATGTATTCCAGGTGTTGCACTATCCTTTCCTGAAGGAGTGCCTCCATAATCTTGCCCACTACTAAGGTAAGACTGACTGGTCTGTAGTTCCATGCCTCCTCCCCGCTACCACTCTTGTAGAGCGGGATCGCAAGGGCCATTCTCCAGTCTTCTGGGACCTCTCCTGTGCTCAGACTTATTAAACTGTTCTGCTAATGGCTCTGCTAGTTCCACCCTCAGCTCCTTTAATACTCTGGGATGTATGCCATCAGGTCCCATTGCCTTGTCCACCCTGAGCTTAGTGAGCTCTTGTAGAACACTTTCTTTTGTGAAGGGACTAGTGCACACCTCCCTCCTCCCCGTGTCCATGGTGTTGAGCTGTGGGCCCTGCCCTTCCTTCTCCTCAGTAAATATTGAGCAGAAATATCTATTTACGATAGATGCTTTTCCTTGGTCCTTCTCCACACGGCCCTCCTTATCCCTGTTGATCTTAACAATACCCCCTCTGGACTTTCTCCTTTCACTAATGTACCTATAGAAAATCTTGTCCCCTTCTTTTACTGTTCATGCTAGTGTTTCCTTGGTTTGGGCCTTTGTCTGCCTCACTGCCTTCCCTGCTTCCCTTAGGGAAGTTTAGTATGCCTCCATATCTTCATCCAGCTGCGTCCCCTTATATTTCCTGAAGGCCAGCCTTTTGGCTCTGATCTTTTCTGCTACTGTTTTTGAGAACCAAAGTGGTTTCCTCCTTCTTTTGCTCTTGCTTTTCTCTCTAACACAATGGGATGTTGTGCCAAGTATTGCCTCCTTAATACTTGCCTATTTTGCCTGTACCCCCTCACCTGTATTTCTTCTTACCAGGGCTAGCTTAACTCTGTTGGCTATCTTATCAAAGTCAGCTCCACTGAAATCCCATATTTTTGCCTTGGAATGGGATGATTTAGTTCTAGTGGCCATATTGAACCATACCATGTAATGGTCACTGGCCTCCAGGTGACCTTCTACCTGGAGATCTGTGATCCTTTCCCCGTTAGTCAATAATAGACCTAGGATAGCCCTGTCTCTTGTGGGTTGTTCTACCAGTTGTTTGAGGCCCTTCCCCTGCAGGGAATCCACCACGTCTAGTTGGGGTGGATGTTCTTGCTGGTATTGACCAATCTGTATCTGGCATGTAGAAGTCTCCTATTATCAGAACCTCCCCATTAGCTGTCATGTTTTGTATATCATCTAACAGTAATGTGTCTATGTCCTCCCCCTGGTCTGGAGGCCTGTAGACAACCCCAGTTTGTATGGCTGTCCAATTTCCTGTTTCCAGGCTGACCCACAGTTCTTCTGGCTCCTTATGTGTATTCTGAATTTCTGTAGCTTTAATATTTTCATTGACATAAAGGGCCACTCCACCCCCACCCCCCTTTTTGAACCTCAGTTTCTTCTTAACAGTACATAGCCGGTTACTGAGGTCTCCCAAGTGTGGTTACTGGTGAACCATGTCTCGTTAATGGCTACTATGTCCAGTTTAGACTCTGTCATTGTTGCCTGCTGGTCTGGGATCTTGTTTCCCAGACTGTTGGCATTTGTGTACATGATTTTCCATTGGCCAAATTTAGGTGTGCTAGTTGTTGGGTGAGGGCTGGTGTTTCCCGTGCACGTCATATTGGGACATGGTCCTTTTTCCTTACCAGGTGCTGCAAATAGACTATAAACATGCTGAACTCCTGTTTGATCACAAACTGAAGTGGAAGGGGTGTTCTTCCCATTCAATGTATCAGGTGCTGCACCCCTCTCCCCATTTGCTAGTTTAAATATTCTGCAAAGCCATCAAACTTCTGCCCCAATGCACTGACTCCCTCCTTAGTCAGATGCAGTCCATCAAATTTAAAGAACTTTCACTCCCAAAAACTGTTGCCAGTTACCTACTAATTTGTGTCCTTTTTCCTGGCACCAGCCCTTGAGTCACATGTTTAGATCCACTATCTCCCCTTCTCTGACCTTCTTTCCATCTGCCCCTCTCTCCTCTCTCCCAGACTGGCAGGATCTCAGAGAAGGAGATGCCAAATGAAATGGATGACAGTTTGTCTCCTAGCCTGGTCAGGTGTTCCTTGGTCTCCACAACTGACTGGCTGGCAAGATCATTAGTCCATATGTGTACCATGACATCAATGTTTTCTCCTGCTTCCTGCACAATTTTAGCAATGCGGTCAGTGTCTCTCCATGCTGATGTACCTGGGAGACATCTGACCATTACCTCCAGTTGGAGGTAGGTATCAACTCCCCGAATCATGGAGTCTCCTATGATTAGAAGTGCTTTGGATTTCTTTTTTGCTTTTTTAGTTTTGGTCCCGGTTCTGGGTGAGTTTTGTTGCACTAGCTGCTGTGCTGCAGTGTCCTGCTCTGCAGTGTCCTCTGCCCCTTTGTTTGACTTTGGAGATAGAGGAAGATATCTGTTTGTACTTTTTATATGGTTTGTGGAGGTGATATGTTGGGGAGCATTGAGTGATGGAGCACCCGATTTGCCCCTCCTAACCACCTACCAACCTCCTGGACCAACTACCCTCTACAGTCGGGGTGCTTCATTTAGATGTTGGGGAAATGGTGGGCAGTTCTTATAATACACTTGCTCCTGAATATGCAATTTGAGACACGCAATCTCTGCCCATGCTGCCTGGAGCTCAGCCCTTAGATCTCAAATGGTCCAGCATGTAGGACAACGTCCTAAATCCTGTATAACTGCCCTTTTGAAAAGCATCCCACAGTACCTGCAGTTAATAATATCCATTCCAGATGAGTTTCTGGGTTTATAACCTGGTCTGAGTAATTAGCAGGAGGAAAATGAAAGCAAAAGTTTGATTTTTTGTTTTGTTTGTTTTTGTTTAACTTGTTATAACAAGCTAAATTACGCATGCCCCTGTAAGTGAAATCACTGTGTGGCTACTCCTCCAATCTTCCCCTTCCTGCTGTGCTACAGAAAATGTCACGACTGTGCTACCCTATAAAAGAGTATAGCATGGGGTTTTTGGGGACGGGGTGGGTGGCTGGGTGCTTCCCCTGCTGCAAAAGAAGTACAATGGACGAAAGAAACAAAAAGGTTAGAGCAGAAACAATCAACCAACGACAAATGCAATAGCCCTGAAAGCTTGGCCTAATGATAGTTAACATTGTAAAACCTGTAAAACACCACCTGTAATAGTTTCACAGAAGATATACCCTGAAAAAAACACTTTGCTGCAGAGAAAAATAAAGCAATAACAGAAGATATACCTTGCAAAAACAATCTGAATCAGAGAAGATTACAGCAGTAATCTGTAAGCACAAAACAGTAAAAAACCTGTAGGCACACCCTGTAATAATGCAGCAGAAAGTATACCCTGCAACATCAATTTGAATCAGAGAACAATAAAGCAGTAAAATGTTAGAAAAAGATAGTAACAAACCATGTGAGTACAAAAGAAAATAATAGGACAGAATGGGTAAGTTAAATGTAAAATAATACTTATCTGATCACGTCTCCTGGAGGTTTTATTACAGATCTTATTACCATATCTGTGTCAGCCTAAAATGAAATAAAAAAGAGAACATTTTCATTTTTGGTACCAGGTAGTAAATGAACAATTAGCATAACTGTTCTCCTGCTTCTTTTGACACACACTGAGAAACCATGGGTTCAAATCAAGAGCATATTTAAAGGGGAACTCTCACCTTTAGGATTTCTTAATGACTGCAAGCCCATAAAAAGCTACTTTGAGTGAGCTATTGTGCTTACCTGTAAGCCATAATAGTCCACAGCTGTTCATATGTAAATCAGCCTGTAATTAAGACCTGGGCAGCCATGTGTTTTAGGCTTCTGACAGGCAATGATGTCACCACCTCCACGGCCCTGTTTTGACTGCAGATAATCCAATAGGTTAAATAGGAAGTTGTCTGCTTTATTATGTGTGTTTTAGGGTGTTATTGCAGCACTTTTGATGTTTACAATTGTTTTGTATGTGCATTGAAACTAGTGAGTTATCACCATTATATTTCAAACTGTTAGTAAAAATAAATCCAATAGAATTCTGGTATTGTTATGTTAGAAAATCCCATTCGGTCCAAACCTCAGTTGGCTCTTGGGATTGACAGCCTCAAGATTGATCGAGTCTCTTACTACGATCATGCACCATGGGGTTCACATTCGGGCCCCCCACTGAAAGTTCTTCCCCTGCGGAGATGGTCAGCAACCGTCCTTTAAGGGGTTTGCACCCAGAAGGACTACTGGCATTAGCTGACCTATCTAGAGTAGAAGCAGGTTGTGCAACTGGCACCAATGAGGTGGTGGCCACTTACAATGAGGTGGCACCAATGAGGTGGTGGCCACTTACAATGAGGTGGTATCTGAAGCACTGGATGTCATCACTCCTGTTTGTATATGACCCAGATCCTCTCACTTGAGATCCCCCTGGTCTGATGGGGATCTTATGGCAATGAACATCAAGGGTTGGAAGTTGGAGCATTGCTGGTGGAAGACCCAGCCGGAGGCTGATGAACTGGCCTTGCATGCTCACTACGGTGAGTACAAGGAGGCAATCTCCCATAAGAAGGCATAATTCCTGTCCAGGAAGAGTGTGACAGGGAAACACAGATCTTCTTAGCTATTTCAGACTGTGGATAGGCTTCTCTGTCCTGCTTTTCTACAGCAGAAGACTTTTTCATCCACTTTATGAGAAGAGTTTGCTCTGTTCTTCTCTGACAGAGTGTCTTCTATCTGGTTGGGGATTCTGTCAGGGAGGCTATTGCCTCTCAGTAGCCAGACTGGAAGGAACAGAGGCGCTCGGCCTGTCTGGGAGGAGGTTAGGCCATTGGAGGTGGCTGAAGTGACTGGGGTGATTTTAGAGCTGAAGCACATGTATTGTGAACTGGACCGAGCCCCTATTCGTTTCTTAATGGAATGCGCCAAGGCTGTTGGCCCAGTGTTTGCCAGAATTGCCAGGTGCTCGATGGTGAAAGGGGTGTTCCTAGTGGCTTTGAAACAAGTGCTGGTGAGATCCCGCCTTAAGAAACCTTCCCTTGACCCAGATATCCTGGCGAATTACCATCCGATCTCCAACCTGCCATTTCTGAGCAACGTTGTTGAGAAACTGGTGGCACAGCAGCTCGAGGATCACCTCATGTTCTCTGACATCAGAGCCATTTCAACTAGATTTTTGTGCTAGACTCAGCACAGAAACAGCTCTATTTAGGGCACATAATGATCTGCTCAGGCTAGACACAGAGGAGACAGGTCTGTTCTTGTGCTCCTCAATCTTTCATCACCGTTTGACACTTTGGACCACGTCGTGCTTCTTGATCAGCTCTGTGAGTTTTGTGGATTCGCCAGTGCTGTCATCAGATGGTTTGAGTCCTATCACTCTGATAGGGTACAGCGGGCAGTGATGAGGTGTTTCTCCTCCTCCCAATACCCCTGTCATGTGGAATACCACAGGGCTTGATCTTGTCATTGATGCTGTTCACAGTGTATATGCTGCCCTTGGGTGAGATCATTCAGCAATACTGCATGGAGTTTCACTGCAATGCAGATGACACGCAACTGTACTTGTCATCTGCACCTGGAACATCCAGTGCTGTTTATGTGTTTAACAGTTGTCTGGCTAAAATCAATGACTGGATGGCTTCTGGCTGGCTGAGACTAAACCCAGATAAGACAGAGGTGCTAGTGATTGAGTCAGGTCACGGGCATGATGGGTTGTCACCTGGAGCAAACACAGGTCTTTTCCTGGGGTCTGCTCTGTTGGTGGCTTCCCTGTGGGTGCATTACCTTGGTGGGATCCTGGACAGCAGGTTGACCTTTGAAGATCAGGTATTGTCTGTAGTCAAGCGTGACTTTTACCACTTGTGGAACATCACCAGGATCAAGCCCCTCATTCTGCCTGAGGATCTGCCAATCCTAGTATATGCCTTTGTTTCCTTTAGGCTCAACTACTGCAACTATCTATATGGGGTTACAGGAGGCACCCTCTGCAGACTGCAGCCAGTGCAGAATGCGGTGGCATGGTTGCTGATGGGCCTGCCCTGGTCCTGTCATGTAATCCCAGTCCTGCACACTCTGTACTGGCTGTCTGTCAGGTGGAGGGTCCTTTTCAAGGTGGGCTTGCTCACCTATAAGGACCTATACAGACTGGGTCCTGGCTACCTGTCAGAGCTTCTGATACCTGTGACCTCTGCTCACTCCCTCCACTGCTCTTCGAGGGACCTCCTGGAAGTTTCCAGAGTTTGGCTCAAGGCATCGGGTGACCTAGCTTTTAGTGTCCCTGGGCTGACGCTGTGGAACTCACTTCCACCTGCAGTCCAGAAGACCCCTTCAATTGGGGTTTTCAAACTGAGGCTGGCTTTTACTGAATGATTTCCCAGCCCAACCTCTCTAGTTATTAGAAGCTAATCTTAATAGCTGTTATTCTGATTCTTATTTATTCTGAAAATTGTATTGTGTTTTTACCTGTTGTTTTATTTTCGTTACACTTTGTTAGGCACCCAGAGCCTCAGGGAATGGGTGCCCTAAAAATTAAATTTGCCTTGCCTTGCTTATTTAAGTAAGAAACTGTTATCTTTTAACTTTATCCAAAGAAGTAATGCTCCTTTAAAAAACACATTTCAAGTTATGCATGTTTTAGCAATGTTGTCCATTTATGTGTTTTTCCAATTAATAAACAAGTAACTGTCTCCTGTTTTTTTTCTTTTCAAGTTAAATCTAGATAGAAAGAGAATAATGTTTAACAATATCTGCAGAATCATAGCAAAGGCTCAGATTGTTTTTACTATCTTTGTCCAGGAAAGACACACTGAGCTACAGCTTGTTCCCAGGTGTGTTTTGGAAGCATATTTATTTATTTACTTATTGAAGCATTTTACCAGAAAAGGCATACTGAACAGTTTACTGCTCAATTTCAGATGTGTCATGGGGAGGGGGGAACATAGGTAGACAGTTGAAGACAGTATAAACAACTGAATACATAGTGGGATAACACTAACATTTGATTCTGATTACTAGACAGTAGCAGGTTGAGAGAATCAGTTGGTAACCACAGTTAATACAGCATGAGTACAATATAACAACATACAATATAATAAGATGAAGGTTAAATTACTTGCTCATCGTCACACAATATGCAAGTAGAGCATGTTGGAATTGAAAACTATTCTGCTGGATGAACCAAGCTTGTTCACAGCTCTTTGCTTTAACTTCTAGGCTATATTGCCAGCTGACCATCAAAAACAACACATTTAAAGGCTGGCCCCATAGGTACAGGGCCACATTTGCATCTTGTAGACTTGATATCCCACCCGGAGCCAATGATTGTAGGAGAACTGGCTGTAAGAGGGGATGGAAAAAGAAAGTTAGGAGGTGGTGCTGTGGCAGCCCCAGACATTTGTATTGACTTGACCACAGTCAGGGTCTAGAAATTCTAATATGGGGCCCCATACCTATTGGCACCATAGAGCCAGCCTTGAAATGAGTAGTTTTTACATTTGCTTGTGCGCATGCGCAAGAAACATTATGTGACAGCTTAAGAGAGAAGTGGGTTGTGGAGGCGCGACACTGTGGTGGTCAATGCTGCCACTGCATTTGTGGGTTGCCGCTGTGTAACCAATGCAGCCCCACTGTCCTGCTGACACTAGTTCTCCAGAAGTGTCACCAACTTAAAACAATTTGGCCACTGCAATCAGGGGGCACCTTGTCATTGCAGCATCAGGCATTCATCTCTCTGTTGGGTCTGAATAGTTCAGATGGCAAGCTGACGGTGCAATGGTGAGTGGCACCTGATTGTTGCAGCTGCTTGTGTCCTACTCCATTTTCCTAAACACCATGCGATGGTCTTCTAGGTCTAATGCTGTTTGGTAATAATAAATCAGTTCTACTGTTGCTCGGGAAGCCTAATCCCAAGATTATATATATATATATATATATATATATATATAGTCAAGAGGTTAAGCACCTGTAATGGGAGAGTGTGGCGGGGGGCAAAGACTCCAGAAGAAATACAAGACAGTGTTGTCATCCTTACAGCGATTGTTTTTCTTGTTTTGCTTTCAGAGATATCAAATTAACTTTTGTGACCAAGGCAGTCAAATTATTATCAGCTGTGAGCCAGGTATTATTAAAGCGAGTCACCAAGTTTTGTTGATCTTTAGCTGGTGTCTGTCTGTCAGTTCCTCTGATGTTCCGATGCTGAACCACAATGCAAGTTTAATAAAAATATTTAAAAATGTTGTTTTTAAACTCATTTTCATGCCGTGGCTGTCGGCCCCTGTTTTTTTTCTTTGTCCTTAGTTCATGCATGCGTGCAACATCCACGTTCCTGAGTGACACCTGTTTGTCTGCAGTCGCTCATCTGTGGGATGCGACTGAATGGGCATCTTCCTTGTAGCCCTGTGGCACTCATTAATAAAATAAGTATCACACTGCCAAACAAAGTCAATGATATTCTGCACTGAGGGGAATACTTTGCTGTGAAGGAGCATGACTGCTGATATCTTCTGACTGCATGTTTTGTGTCAGTTTTGCTAAAAAGGCATTTACTGGTTTTTTAAGTGCTGTGTGCTATTCAAGAAAACAGTGGGGCACATATAATATATAGCTGCAGAGTACAGCTTTAAGAGGACCAATAGCTGCAGTTTCAAGCCGTCGGCTTTTACTTTTTATTTTGGCCCCATTATCCATTTTCTCCTGTGTATTTACTGCATCACAGAACACTGAAAGAGAGTTCCAGTAAGGAATGTCTGCTTCAACACTCGCCTCTCACTCTTACAGTCATCTTTGCTTAAACTCTCCTGAAGTACAAGACAAAGCCAATGTATAAATCAAGGTGTGTTTCATATTTGGAGGGTTTCTTGGTATCACGGCATCATCTGAGCTATTAGAAGGAGAAACTAATGTTGCCATACAGAGCCCAGACCAGTCCATAGAACACCGCCAGGTGAACTTTTATAGATGTGCTTTTCTGCGGTTAGAAAATAAATCTCCAATCTTTGTTTTTTACTTTTTCTGTCATTAGACTGGTGTCTTTCCAAACATAACACATACAGGGATAATTAATTACAGGGGACTACTTTCTCAGCAGCAGCAGCTCAGTTTCATTCCTTGCCTGTCGGTGTTCTGTTTTATTACATGTGTTGCTGCCATTTCGAAAGGCTTCAGTTAAAGGTCCTTAAAATACAGTTTTCAGCGGCAAACAGGAAAACTTGTATGCATGGAGAGATTTCTCAGTATGAAAGTAAAAGTTTAAGCCCCTCTGATTACAAACTGAATCTCCTTGCTCTGCAGTTATCCGTTTGA
Source organism: Neoceratodus forsteri (assembly GCA_016271365.2). Lineage (NCBI taxonomy): Eukaryota > Metazoa > Chordata > Ceratodontiformes > Ceratodontidae > Neoceratodus > Neoceratodus forsteri. Next base: position 995,015,805 of record CM057458.1, on the reverse strand, counting down.
AATTCTGGTAATGTTCCATGCGGAACCTGATAAACCTTATTGAACTGTACTCATTGCACATTAGTTTGCACTGTGAAGGCACTGAAAGCACCTTATAAATCATATTTTATACATCCTTTTCCCTCAGGCATATATTCCTGCACTTTATCCATAACATTTAAAGGACCCCACCTCTTCCTACATGCACTATGATAAAACACTTTATGCCATTTGAACAAGCACTTCTGGGGGGCAAGGGACCTTCATCTTTTTACCGGGGCACCCACACATGACAAGGGTCACCCTGTCATTCCTTATAATTGGAATAATTAGATGGCTGAATCACTCCTGTTTCTTTTAACGTATAATACTATTGTCCAGACTGCTGGCATTGGCTGTGGGTGAGCCGGGTTTGACACCCACTCTCGCCTCCAATATCCAGGCTAGAGTGACAAGGATGCAATTAGAGGTAGCGTACAATATCCCTGGAAGATGTAGGTGCAGGCAATCCACTCTGCTAGTGATCACTGTGGCAGGCTAGCACAGGGCATTGGTGCTGTATGCAAATGCAACATCTACTTTCGGGCTGCCAATAGGGGCTGACTGTGGACACCAGCACTTTAGCAATTTGGTGAAGGGTGGACTTAAGGGGGAAGGAAAGCCTACCCCACAGTGTTTGATACTGGACACTCCTCCTCCTCCTCCCACCTCAGAACCATTTACCCAGTCTCCCTACTCATGTCTGGTTTCATTAGATGTGACTCTCAACAGGCACAGTTGAATGGCCAGTGTCTGTTGGGCCCAGTGTGGGTGGCAGGTCCCAAGGCTATAAAGGCAAGCTAGGACCATGCTTGAGGACACACAGGTTCTAGTAAGCATGCCAGAGAGACAGGTAGGAAGAAATGTACTTAATTTATTTAAAAATTTTCACCAGCAGAAACATACTATTGATTGATTTCAAAAGTTTCACCAGGAAAGACATACTGTGCTGCTAACGGCTCATTCCAGACACATCTTGGAGTGAGGGTAATGGAAATAGTATAAGAGGAGAAAAAGACATGGATAGTATTAATAGCATTACAAAAATAGAACTCTTATGCAGCAATGCAGTATATTAAAGGAACATAATCTTAAACAATGTAAGGTAAATTGATCCAGCAGGTACATGCACTCTAGTAGTAGCTACAAATTGAATTTTGATAGGAAGGGGGAACTACTCATGCAGGTATAACCAGGGAAAGAAGGAAGCAAAATGAGCATTACTAGTGTGAGAGGGGTAAGTCAATAGGTAGAGGATCATGGGCACTTGCAGGTAGGAGTAGAAAAGTCACAAAGAAAAGATTTACAGGACAAAGCAGAAGAGACAGAGCAGATTTCCAGAAATGGATGACCAGCGTTTAGGAAAGTGATAAGAGAAGGCAGCTTGACCACAGCAGATTTCCTAGATGGAATAGAAAGATAATTGGAAATATTGCATGGAGAGGGTAAGGGGAAGGAGGGGGAGAGGATAGTAGGGAGCTAAGGTAGGAGGGAAGGGAACCAGAAGTTGGATATAAGATAAAATGGGAAAGGTATCTGGCATCAAGAGAGGGGAGTCCAAAGGCACTGTGAGCAGTGGTGGGTACAGTCTAAGACAAAAATGACAAGAAAAAGAGGGTCCAGTCTAGCAAGGCAGGATTTGGCAGCTCTGTTACAGACAATATCACCATAGTCAAAAATATTTTTTAATTTTTATTTTAGTCTTTGGTAACCAGGTAGGGCCCACTAGGCACAAGTGCTTGTTTTCAGGGGCAACCTGGGAGCACTGGGTGGTTAAGTGACTTGCTCAGAGTCACACAGTATGCAAGTGGAGGCTGTGAGACTCAAACCCAGGGCTGGTCTGCTGGATGTACCAAGCTCATTCACAGCTCATTACTCTAACATCTGGGCTATACTGCCAGGAGAATCATCTCAAAAATAAACTCCTGGTGGGCAAGAAGCAGGTTACCTGCTTTATTCCTGTACAGTTCACCAAGCTTGGGATGGAGCTTACGGTGTAAGGCATCAAATATGTATTGGGAATTCAAGATGACAGTCTAGCCAGACCCCTAGCTACTTAAAGACAGATACATCCTCAGTCAAGCACCATCAAGGGTGTGGAACAAAGGGAGGGATGTGAGCATGGTAAGCTTCTGTTGGGTGCCAAAAGTCATGGAAACTGTTTGTTTTTCTTTGGCAATGAGGGACCATGGGTTAGACTGGAACCCACAGTGAATATTGTCAAATTCCAGCTGTAACTGGGAGGTAAGGTCATGGGAAGAGAAGCCAGATTCAAAAAGTACAGCATCTTCAATGTACATATGAATGGGCACAGAAGAACAGACAGAAGGGAGGTCATTCAAGAATATGGAAAAGAAAATAGGGCCCAGGACAGATGCTTGAGGGATGTCTGAGCAGATGGGGAGCGGTAAGAAAATGGAGCATTCTATCTGAAAGTTTCGGACCTTCCCTCAAGATAAGAAAGAAAGAAACTAGTTGACTGCAGAGTCGGAGAATCCTGCTGCTTTAAGCTTGTCCAGAAGGAGAGGGCATGTCACAGTGTCAAATGCTTTAACATGATCAACAAATATGGTGGCAGTGTTGTGCCCCTGCTCCATACCTGACAGGATGGAGTCAGTGACCCACAGGAGGCAGGTGGGAGTGGAGTGGGATTTCCTAAAACCAGACTGGAAAGGGGTGAAGGAGGAGGAGGAGGAGGAAAAGGGTGGGAGCTGAGAAAGACTGAGGTGTTCCTATAACTTAGCCAGGGTGGGATGGAGAGAGATAGGACAGAAGTTACCAGGAGAAGTAGGTTCAGCACCAGAGAGAGGGATGACAGTAGTCTGCTTCCAGGCTTCAGGGACAGTGGCAGAGGAAAAAGAGAGAGACTCAGCAGTAGGGTAATAGGCAACGCGATGGCAGGAGCCAAGAGAAGCAGAAGTTCATAGAATCGAGACTATCAGGGCTACCTCCCCTGTGAGGATTAAAGGCAAGCAGGGCCATACAGGAAGCAGAGGTAGTGGTAGAGGAGAAGGAAAGAGTGAGGGAGAAGGAAGAGGGAGGGAAGAGAAGGGGAGGGGAGGCAAGGATGGGATGACAGAGTACAGGTAGAAAAGCAGGAGTTAAAGGAAGAGGCAACCACAGAAGGGTCAGAGATGAGGGTATCACCAGCCTTGAGAACAGGGAAGAGAGACTGGGTTGGAGAGGACAGAAGAGAATGGATAAGCTTCCAGATCTTGGGGGGGGGGGGGTGATTAATGTTGTTCTGGAGTGTGAGTGCAACATACTCGGACTTTGCAAGCCTGCTGACTTTGGTACAGGTGTTGTGAAGGTGCAAACAGCTGGCCAAAGCAGTTGTGGAGACAGTAATCTTAAAGGATCACCAGGCAACATCTCTGATACAGAGGCAAGCTAACAACTCGGCTGTTATCCAGGGAAGATGGGAGCCCTTAGGTGTGCATGATGGGTTCTGCCAAACAATTTGGATTTTAAGTATTAGAGAGTAAAATTTATATTATTGGTTGCAGAGATGGGAGATCAATCCAATGCCCATAGGTCAGCTAGAAGGAAGGGAAGCCCAGTGACCTGAAGGACCTGAAATAGATGAATCGGGGGGGGGCTTAGAATGATGACTCTTGTGCACAGAGTAAACCATATGATGGTCACTGAGGGCATAAGGCAGAGAACTTACATCCACGGTGTATATGGGATAAGATGACCCAGTCTAAAGACAGGAATTTAATGATTTAAAAGTTAGAAATGGGAGGTCAGAAATCAATTGAGTCAACTGGAGGGGTCTTACATTTTGGGGAAATTTATTTGTAGTGGGGGCGATCCATTTTACATTAAAGTCACCATGGATAGTAACTAGAGCAGGGGACATAGTAGGGCAACTGTAAATACTAGTAGTAAAGACAGGAACAGAGAAGGGAGACTTTGAGGAGAAGCAGCTCATAGAAGGAAGGCGAAGAGACAGCAAGTACAGTCACAAATTGGATGCTGGTGGATATGTAAACTGCATCACCACTGCTCCTTTTTCTGTGATCTTGCTTTGCTGAGATGTAACAAGGGATAGCCATATCAGAGATAGATAGATAGATAGATAGATAGATAGATAGATAGATAGATAGATAGACAGATAATTTTTATAGCGCTCCTTCCCGGGGACACAGAGCACTTCACAATTCACAAATTTAAAAATCAAATAATTAATAAGTCAGTTAGAGCAAATAGCAATATGCATAAAAACTATCCAATATGCATAAAAACTATCCATCCAAGAATAAACTAAGATTCAGAGATTTATCCATTAAAAGCCTGGTTAATAGGAAAGTTTTTAGTCCCTTTTTAAAAGTTTTCACTGAGGATGCCTCCCACAGTTGTTTAGGCAAAGAGTTCCATGGGGTAGGCGTGGCCACTGAAAATGCTCTAGCACCAGAATGATGCAACCTAACCCTGGTATCACTGAGGAGGCAATCCTCAGTGGAACGGTGAGCATGAGATGGACGGTGAGGCACAAGGAGATCTTGCAGGTAGCTTGGTCCCCACCCATGTAGGGCTTTAAAGGTCAGTAATCTGATCTTCAAGGCAGTCCTCCACCTAACTGGCAACCAGTGCAGATCATGGAGGACAGGCTTAATATGGTCGCACCTACATGCACCAGTCAGTAATCTTGCCACCGCTTTCTGCACCAGCTGCAGCCGGCAGAGGTTGCCTCCAGGTAGCCCTAGGTACAGGGCATTGCAGTAATCCAGCCAGGATGTGATGAAAACATGTACCAGTGAGGTCAGGTCCTCAGGGGGTAACAGGTTCTGGATCTGGGCAATGTTCCTCAGATGATAAAATCCACTCTTAATGACGGCTCACACCTGAATATCAAACGTCAGGCCGTCATCGAGTATCACATCCAGATCCTTCGCCTGTATGGATGGGATCAGTGGTACCCCCCCCAGTACAAGACCAGGGGGATCCCACAAACTCCCCTTTCCCCCACGATGACCCAGATCCACCACCAGCACCTCAGTCTTCTTTGGGTTGAGTCTTAACCAGTTATGAGTCATCCAAGTCTGGATCTCTGACAGGCAGTTGTTAAATATGGTGTCTGCCATCTGGTTTCTTGGTGCACAGGACAGGTATAGCTGGGTATCATCTGCACAGCAGTGAAATCCCAGCCCATATCACCTGATAATGTCTCCCAATGGCAGCATATACACCATAAACAACAAGAGCGACAAGACCAATCCCTACAGAACACCACAAGTCAGAGGCTTCGTACCTTAGAGGAAGCCAAGTTTCAGATATGACAAGTACATCCGTCCTTAGGTTAAGCATGCTAGGTTGTAGTTGGTCAGGTTTTTGGGAGGAGGCTTCGGATGTTTAAAATGTAGAAAAGTTACCAATCAAAGGTACATATGAACATACGAAGAAGCCAGCAGAAGAAGGCCATTTGGTCTATCAAGTCTGCTCATATTGCAGGGTCCACAGCTTGAGCTAATATCCCTGCCCTCCCTCCCCACTCCTCCCATACTCCCTACCCATGATCCTTACTTTTCCTCTATGCCTATCCCAGCCTCTCTTAAAGGTGCCTACTGTACTGCCCTCTGGACGCCCTTCCTTCTGTTTTTGAAACCTAGGGAGGGAATCAGCTGAATAAGCACAACCATGCTACTATAATGGTCTCCTCTCATGGTGCATTTAGGGGCAAGTGCTGGAGAGATTGTTACTGAGTTATAGTGGACCCTGCTCTACGAATGTCATGGTATAATATAAGTAAAGGTTAGTATCTTCTCTGACAATGAAGACCTGTTTGCTTTGTGTGTGTGATCTCTTGTATTTTGTAGGCGTAAAGTAGAGGACAGTGGCCCTGGACCTCTCATAATTTCTGATGCTTTGTCAAATACTGCAGAAACTAGCAGGATGGGGCCAAGTAAGATATGTTTGTATGAGATAGCCATAATGCAATGCACCAACTGCTAATACTTTCAAAGTTAATCTCCAGCTGGATAGGTGTTGTACATCCAGGCACAGAGTATTATCTTACTCCTGACCTGGCTAGTATATTCAGTTTGTTACTATTTGGCCAGTATGTTCCGTTCTCTGCTTCTACAGACATATGCAACATTCTGTAAGATCTTTGCAATGTATCCGACTGTTTTAATGTTTGTATCGTCTTAATGAGTCAAATCAATAAAACTTATTAACCACAAAAAGGTGCCTACTGTCTTCAATGAGGTGACCTCTTCCGACAGTGCACTCCAAGTGTCGACCACTCTCTCTGTAAAGAAGTGCTTCCTGACCTCCTTCCTAAACCTCCCACTGTCCAGCTAAAGACTATGCCTTCTAGTAGGCAGGAGACTGGTGGACTGTGGACTTTTGGGGGATACAGCTATAAACAACTAGAGTACTGAAAGACACACATATGATTAACATGTAAATACTTCAGTGTGAATGTAAATTGTCTACAGTATGTTTGAATGAAGGATGTCAGATTAACAAGTATGTATGTAAATTGTCTGTCTGTCTAAGGGATGTTACTATGCAGATTAACATGCATTTATGTGAATTGCCTATGTCTGTGTGAGGGAAGTTTCTGAGCAGATTAACAGGTATTTATATCAATTGTTTGTCTTTGTGAGGGATGTTACTGAGCAGATAAACAGGTATATATGTAAATTGTCTATTTTTGTGTGAGAGATGTTACTGAGCAGAGTACAGTAACATGTATTTATGTAAATTGCCTATGTCTGTGTGAGTAAAGTTACTGAGCAGAGCACAGTAACATGTATTTATGTAAATTGCCTATGTGTGAAGGTTGTTATGGAGCAGATTAGGAGGTATTTACAGTATGTAAATTGTCTGTGTCTGTGTGAGGGATGTTACTGAGCAGAAAACAGTAATATGTACTTATTTAAATTGTCTGTGTCTGTGTGAGGAATGTTATTGAGCAGAGTACATTAATGTATATACAGTATGTAAATTGCCTATGTCAGTGTGAAGGAAGTTACTGAGCAGAGTACAGTAAGGCTGTGTACGGAGGTTGAGCAGATTAACAGTTATCTATGTAGATCAATGGTAACTGCGTAAGGTATGTTGCAGAGCATATTAACATATAATAATTGCTGGGTTGTGTTTTTTTTTCCATTGAAAAAGTAATACCATAATACCTGAGTAGGTATTATGGCATTCACGTGGCGCCTTTCAATGAGAACAAAGAAGACACCGGTAAGACTGGACTGCCTACTTTCTTCATTGCACTTCCTCTGTGGAAAAAAATACAACTCAGTAATTTTATAAAACAAAATATGGGGTGCAGTGTGTTTAAGTCAAATTTAACACACACCTGAGTTGTTGGATGGCTGCCATTAACCTCTCAGGCTTCGCCCTCAGGGTTTATGTGCCATCCAACAACTCGGGTGTGTGTGTGTTTTAAATTCTCGTAACACACTGCACCCCATACTTTATCCTATATTTAATATAAACTGTCTACATCTGTGTGAAACAGATCACTGAGTAGATTACCAGAGATTGAAGTAAATTATAGATACACAGACTCTGTCTGAGGAAAAAGACCCAGTGGCCTAACTAGTCTGACTATAAGTCTATCAGAAGTTGTGGTCTTTTTTTTTAATTCATTAATCTGCCAGTTATCACACAGTAGTGAGGTGACAGACTATATAATATGCACACAAAGAGTTGCAGAACATGGCAGTAATGGGGGGTGCCACTTTCTGCGCAAGAGACTGAACCAGGAGTTCAAAAGTTTCATTGTTCTGTCTCCATTATTTAATATTAAATAACATTTGAGATCAGTTTACTTTATGCAAATATTAATCTCTCATCCTTGATATGCACAACACTGAATTTTTGCTGGATCAGAACTTCAAGTTGCCAATTCTGATGTTCCCCAATCTTCACTAGTCCACTGGACCAGCAATTAATTAATTTTGATCCAGAATAAAGAATAACAAGTCCCGGACCAGGACAAGTGGAGTGACTTAAACAGTAGATAGAAGAATGGGAACTAGTCTAAGAGATATTATATTGCCCCGTTCTAATTTTTGGTGAAGCTCGCACATCGATTTCGGTGTTTAATTATGGTCCCCATAGCTGAAGAAAGATATTGACATGATTGTGGGAGTACAGAGAAAAGTGACTAAGGGTGGTTGAAAGTTTGTAAAACTTGGATTCAGAGGGCCAGCTGCTATGACTGGGTCTGTTTTCCATGGAATAAAGAAAAATCCGACAGGCTATGATCACTGGCTTCAGTTAACTAAAGGAATATAACACTGTCAGGCCAAATTCAGCTCTCTGAGATGTACACGGATGAAAGGACAAGGGGACTCATTATGTCATTGCATGGAAGAAAATTCACAGGAAACATTAGGAGGAACCAACTCACTGAAGCAGTGGTGGACACTGTGACTTTCAGAAGAGGGGGCATCAGATGAAACTATGACAGTTTTGCCATTAATGACATCAGTGACCTAGTTTTGTGCCCTGAACCGAATAACTGTTTGAGGCTGTGTGAGGAGGTTACTGAGCAGGTTAAAGGAAAACAGTCATTTTTGTAACCCTCCAACCCCCGAGAGTTCTACCCCTGATTAAGCTTTTGGCATAATAAGATTTTTTTTACGCTAGTTTACTTACTATATTTTAAATTTTCTGAAGTCCACGATTGCCAAACATGGCGGATGCTGCGTGGTTCCATTTCATCTAATGGTGTGGTGCAGCACCGCACCATTAGATGAAATGGAACCGCGCAGCATCCACCATGTTTGGTAATCGCAGACTTCAGAAAATGAAAATATAGTAAATAAACTAGTGGAAAAAAAATTCTTATTATGTCAAAAGCTTAATCGGGGGATAGAGCTCTTGGGGGTGGGAGGGTTACAAAAGTTACTGTTTTCCTTTAATAGGTATTACTGAAAATTCTCTACAGAGATGTGTGGGTTATTATTATGCAGATTCACAGGTTTTTTAATGTAATTATCTATGTCCATGTGTCAGATATTACTGAAGGTTAAGGAATGATTAACCCATGATGGGGCATGGGCTTACTGAGAATTAATCCATGCCTGGGGAGGGGCATTGAGGCACAAGTTCAACCACCCAGGCGTGGATTAATTCTCAGCAAACCCATGCCCTAGAGTGGGATTAATTTGCTTATAAAATGGGCAGCTTTATTTTAGAAGTTTACCGTATCTACATGCATTTGTAATAAAATAGTTCTTCCACCAATAATGGGTTTGTCCTACTAAGGATGCCATAGTTGTAGTTCTCCACTAGGTGGATTTGTTCTAATGGGGATGCCATAGTTGTAGTTTTTTACATGTTTCCTTGCTGGAGTGATCTGACTAGGTCACTTTACATTGCTGTCAATCAGGATTTTGTAGTCCGGCAACCCAACTGTGGGTTTCTTGAGAATTAATCCATGGACAGGTGACCTTTTTTGACTATTCAGAATTCAGGATTTTCAGAACCCATTTTATAATAGGTTTTCATTTAAATTGTTACTATGTATGGGATTTTACTGAACAGAAAAGGTTAATGGGTGCGCAGGTAAATGGTCTGTGTTGGTCTGTGGGATATTCCTGCCCAGGTTAACATGTTTTCATTTTGTCTTTTGCTATGTGCTGGATGTTGCTGAGTAGGTTAAAGGGAGCTCGTGCAAATTGTGCACTGCTGAGTGCTGGATGTTACCCCACAACTAGATGCTGTGTATCACTGTAAAACTGAGAGTCATAGCTGTACAGTGATAAAATGCATTCATGTAGGGCATGATGGTGGACCCTGACATGCATGACAGTCAGGGGCCAGCAACACAGCAACACATGTGCAGAGCAAAGGATTCAGGAGACGAACTGATCTTGTAGCAACTTAATACAAGGAAGGTGGGGGCCAGTAATACAGGAATTTATCTGAATGAGAAATGACAAAAGTGGCTGTATTGTTCGTCGGCAACTGTGATGCTGTCCATTCCATTGCATAGCTGAACACATGCAGTTTGCTTTGGTTTGGGCTGAGAAGATACTTGCTATGCTACCGAGTGGGATATCTACAGCTTGTGAAGTAAACTAGGCTGCCATGCTGGTTACGGGGACAGTTTGACCCACCGATGATAAGACGGGGCATGACCAAGGTAGTGTTTTTTTTTTTGTTACTTATTTAACCAGGAGTAGCACAATAAGCTGAAAGCATTTTTACAGGTGTGACCTGGGAGCACAGGGAAGTTAAGTGACTTGCTCAGGGTCACACAGTATGCAAGTAGAAACTGTGGGGTTCAAACCCAAGTCTGGTCTGCTGGATGTAACCAAATTTGCAGCTCAGAGCCTTAAACCACTGCGCTATATTGCCTCCCTAAGTGTCTGGCTGCATAGACACTGAGAGCACTTTATGTTCCCTGTGGATAACCACACTAAGAGTGGGCCTGTGTCTCACTGTGTTGTGGAAGACAAGACAAGGGGAGGCTTTATTTGGCAAAGCCAGAATAAAAGGAGATCTTTTCCACAGTATTTTAGATAGTCTTCAGACCTTTTCTATAATATTTTCAGCAGCCATAAATATATTGATTCTGAGATTTTTTGAGCATTTTTTCTGGAGCAGATAGCATATGTTTCTTTTAAAGTACAACAACTTTGGGAACTGGGTTAGTCTGAACTCTCTGCCATGGGCCTCACATGATGGGATAAGCAACATGCACAATGCAAATGATAAAACTTGAAATGACAGCACATTTTAAAAGACTTCAGTCATGTTGAATTGTGGCTTCCTTCAAGAAAAGGAGGGACTGATGTGATCAATAAAAGAAGAATGGTTAGGCTAGATTTATGCTATAAAAATAAAATAGTTTGAATTGATGTTTCGACCAAAAGTCATTTTCAAGAATGTGACATACAAACTGTTTCCTGATCTTGCTTGTTTCATCTCTTCATGCCTCACTGAAATGGACACGGAACTTCAGTTATACATACACCTGCTGCAGTAGTGACACTTAGTGGCTTAAAGGAGCACTACAGTTATGCAACACTGGTTCACCAATCTATGACCTGGCTAAATAATTTGGTTTAAAAGACAGGCAGTGTAGTATAGTGGTTAGAGCGCAAAACTACTATCCAGGAAGCCAAGGCTTTAATTTCTCCATCATTTACTGTGTGACCTTCAGCAAGTCACTTAACTCCCTGTGCTTTTCAACGTGCATATATGATTTTTCCCTCCTTCCATCTTTAATCAGACCCCCCCCCCCTTTGGTAATCACCAAGTATTTTGGTCACTCAAGTAATCACTCTGGAGTACTCACCTCCCTCCACAATGGCACCGATCAGATTCCTCCACTGGACCAAGGCCCCCACCTGCCTGCTCTAATCAGACAAAACAAGATCTGTGTGCACCATTTGAAAGTGGGCCCCACAGTGACCCATATTTAGTGTGGAGGCATGCAGCTTGTCATCTTCCCAATCACAGGCCATTTTCTAATTTTCTGACCTTCCCACCACCGTCCTATCACACCTGGTGTGTTTGTCATCTGCCCAGTGATGGACCTTTTTATAATTTTATGACACTCATGCCACCTTCCCACAGCATCAGCAGGGTTGGTCCAGTAGCATACACACCTGACAACTGGGACAAGCACTACTGCCTCCCTGCTCAGACCCCGCAGTGTAATGTGCATTACTGCATCCTGTTCTGACCCTGCAAACTGCTACACACTATTGCCTCCTTGTCCTGATTCCACAGTGCAATGTGCTTTACTGCCTCCCTGTCGTGACCCTGCATGGAGCTACGCACTATGGCCTCCTTGTCTTGACCCTGTTGTGTGCTGTACACTACTGCCTCCCTGTCTTGACCCTGCAGGGTGATACGCACTACTGCCTCTCTGTCTTGACCCCATTGTGTGCTATACACTACTGCCTCCCTGTCCTGACCTTGCAGTGTGATACATATTACTGTCTCTCTGTCATGACCCCACAGTGCGATATGCATTACTGCCTCTCTGTCTTGACCCCACTGGGCAATACACATTACTGCTTCCCACCCAGTCCTGATCCCGCAGTGCGATATGCATTACCACCTCCCTGTCTTGACTCAACAGAGAAATATGCAGTACTGCTCCCTGCCCTGATCCAGTGGTGCAATACACACTACTGCCTTCCTGTCCTGACCCCGCTGTGATATGCACTACTGCCTTTCCTGTCCTGACCCTGCTGTGATATGCACTACTGCCTTTCCTGTCCTGACCCCACAGTGCAATACACACTACTGTCTCCTTGACCTCAAAGACTGAGCCCACAGATAGTTACTCATATTCCTCTGCCCCCCTTTTCCTCTCTCCTGGTGGCACCCAAGCCAGGCCATGTGTCTTTCCCCAACCCCTGTGTAAGCATTATCACAGATTTTACACAGACCACCTTGTTGGACATTCTTTTCCACTTATTTGCTACTCTTTCTGTCAAAAAGTTTTATAGTCTAATTATTCATGAGCCTAGCGAGGCTCCTGATTGACTACTGGATCGGTCATTAACGTCTTAAAAATTACCGATCCAGCTGATGACTGACGCTGTGCAGCATGCATGGCTCACACCACCCTGCTCAAAATTTAATTAAGAATAAACAGGAACAAAGAAAATAGTTCTTGCAATTAGACAAATGATCACTATAACAACCTCACCGCTGGTCATTTCCTTGGATTAAAGACTGACTGGAAGGACATGGCCCTTGGCTGCACCTCAGGCCATCCATCCCCACAACTGGTTGTTAATCCCTCAGAAATGACAGGCTTCTCATTGTTATTTCCTAATTTTCTCACATCCTTTTTGAATCTCTGCTCTACCAGTTTCCTCATGTTACCCCTAACGCTCATGTCTGCATGGAGCTAAACAGAGTACTGCTGTCAACCTTTTTAATGCCCTGCAGAAAGGTGAATGTCTCTGTAATGACCCCAAACTCTCTCCAGGGGTATACACTTCCCACAGTGACACCCCTACAGTGACATATGTCGCTGCCAACAACAGCGTCAATTCGCTGTAGGGGATGCGCTTGGGACCCAGCAACACTCTCCCCCGACCTGCACCCCCTCCCTGAACTAACTCCGACCTAGAGTTAGAATCTCTTAGTACAGGGAGTTTGGGCGGCTTTGCCCCCCCAAAGAAAAAAACACTCCCTGCTGTGTGTGGCTCCCTGCTGACTGCAGCTAACAGTTGACAAGGAGCCTGATGCTGCTATGCCGGTCAATGCGTTAGTTGTCAACTTTGTATAGTAGAGCCCTTTACAGGCCTCCAGGGAGTACATGTTCAGGTCCTGTAGTCTTTCCTTGTAGGACCTCCCCTGCTGCCCCTGAATCATCCTGGTGTACCTTCTCTGCACCGCTTCCATCCTGCCCTTACCTATTCTTCAGTTGTGAATTCCAGAACTCCGCACAGCATTCCATGTGTGGCCTTACCAGATTTAAAGCAGCTGTGCAACTAAATTAGTCAAAAAAGTTGACCCTACCTTTTTTTTACTATAAAAGATCCCAAGTATCTCCCAGTCTTATTTGGTGGTAAAAATGTGTAGTTCCACCAAAATATGAATATTTTATAAATGTCTTAATTTAGTTTTTTTCTCAAACGATGGCTACCAAATTTGTCTAAGAAATATAGCATTTGTAGACCTGGCAAGGGTTAAGCCTTAGAAAAAAAACCTCACGGTGTACAATATCAAAGGTACCTACAAAAGTAGATTTAACAGGCATGTTAATATTGTTTATTAACTGTAGCTAAAACTAGCTTTTCGAAAAAACATTTTTCATTGCACTGCTGCTTTAAAAGATACAGCATAACCTCCTTGTGCCTACTATCGATTCGCTAACCAAAACATCCTAACAGTTTGTTGACCTTGCACCCAGTACCTTATTGCATTTAGGAGATCGTTACAGGTTATCCAATATGATAACCCCAGTACTCTTTTCTCCTTTGTCTGCTCCCCCCTCCCATCCAGTATTCAGTTCTTGGGTTCTTTCCTCTAATGAACATTACTTTGCACTTCTTTGCATTGAACTTCCATTGCTGTATCCTATCCCACCTATCTAATCTCTCCAAATCCTCTTTTGTTATCCTTATGCCTTCCTTGGTGTCCACTGTCCACCCCACTGTAGATTTTTGTGTCATATCTTCCCCTGAGCACCTTTGCCAATGTTGCGGAACAGCCAGGCCCAAGTGTAGCATGCACTCTATGGATCTTTCTGAGGAGTAACTCAAGCAGCATTAGACTTAATTCTTAGCAACAATGATAACTAGGTCAGAGGCATGCAACTCAATAGATGTTCCCATTATGGCCCGCTGCATATTATTTCAGATCCTGGAATAAATTAATTTCTATATTTGTTTGGAATGGTAGGCCCCGATTAGGTTTAGTCTTTTGTAGCTCCTTAATGGTGGCTTCAGTGTCCCTGATTTGAGACTTTATACGGCAGCCTCTCACCTGCATATTTTTTACTACTGGGTGTCATGCTCCAACATGTCCCCTTGGAAATATATAGCATTCCATTTAAATGGCATACAAGATATTTCCAAATATTTATTGCCTTTCCATTAGTCCTCCCACCACTTACGGATTTGTTAACTGCCACAGCTTTTACACTCAAATTTTGGAAGTAGCTGGAGGGCTTCTTGAGGTTTTGTCTTCTTCATTTTTATGTTTGCTTGCATGCATGTGCAAGAAACATTATGTGACAGTTTAGAAGAGAAGTGGAGTTTTGGAGGTGCGGCACTGCAGCAGCCAATGCCCCCACAGCATTCTGAGGCTTGGCCATGTTTCCCCAATGTGGTGGCATGCTGCTGCTGACACTAGTTCAGCAAGCGTGCCACCAAGTTGAAATGAATTTGCCATTGCAATGAGGGATCGACCCATCTTTGCAGGCTGTGCCTTGCCTGGTGTAACATTTCAATAAACATGGCGGGCAGGGGCTTGCTGCCCACTGCTCACAGTCCCTAGGAAGCCAACTTTGGAGGTGCCCAATCCCCCTGTCAGTATATGGGCCCCCTTTACTGTAGTAGTCTGCCAAGGGGGTGCCCAATCCCCTTCGGCATCATGCCCCCAAACACAGACATGCTTGATGACAGAGATGTCCAATTCCCCCGTCGGCATGTTAACCCCCCCTCCATTGCATCAGCATTTTTCTGGTGCTGCCCTAGCACGATTGTGTGTCACACTGGGAGCCCTCCCCAGTGTGGCTAACACGACCCCCCCCCAACCAAATGTGCCACACTGGGAGCCCACTCCAGTGTGGCCAAAACTTATGAAAAAACAGAAAATGGTCTGCAGTGATGTTTTTATATTTTTCTTACCTGAAACAAAGGAAACAGTCCCTTGCTGTTGGGTCTCCTACCCCAGCCCACACCCACCCTCTGCGCACCCTGCATCCCCACACTCTGCCTCACCCCATACTTACCTTCTGGGCCTGGCATGATGATCTTTGTTGGACCAGGAACATGTCTGCACTCTTCAAAGCTGACCTCAAACTGAAGAAATGCCGGTAAGCTGTATAATGGCATAAATGTTTTATTTTTTCAACTTAGGTGGATATCTCAGCCATCTTTGTGAATTTTGGCACCAAATTTTCAACATGGGGTTCTTGGGACCCCAACTCATGAATTCAGTTCCAAAAGGTGAAATCACAGTCACTGTGCGGAATCACCTTTCAAGACTGAGTAACAAAACTGCAATGTTACTGCTCATGAGGTGGGCTCTCAAAAAGCCTATGTTGTATATTTGGTGAAAAAATTCCAAAAAATGACTGTGTTGCAAGCGTGAGCTGCACAGTTTCTACGCAAGCTCATAACTCTGAGAATTTTTTTATAATTTCACTCCTGATTTTCAGCATTGCCATTTTTATACCTCCTTATGAACAGTACAGCTGTCATTTTTCACATCCTGCCTGAAATGTGGTTTTGCACATGTGGCGCACAATGGTGCGGTCACTGTGGGAAATCAGAGTTCAGGGCAGATTAACAAAATCATGTTAACGCTGTTCATGAGTGGAGGTCCCAGAATGCCCATGTTAAAAATTTGGTGAGAACATTTCACAAAATGACTGTATTACGAGCGTGCGTTATGCAGTTTCCACGCACGCTCGTAACTCCAGATTTTCAACATTGGCATTTTTCACACCTCCTTATGAACAGGACAGCTGTAATTTTTGACATCCTGCCTGAACTGTTTTTTCATACATCTGGCACAGAATGGTGTGGTCGCTGTAGCAAATCAACATTCGAGACAGATTAACAAAATCACAGTGCCACTGTTCATGAGCAGAGGTACACTACCAAATGCTTTCATGAGGTGGGGGTCACAAAAAGGCCATGTTGAAAATCTGTAGTGCAAATACCAATGAACACCCGGGGAGTTACAGTTTCTAACCATAAAATCCCACCCTGTACAGACTGACAGGCATCAGGGGTGTGCCTTTGGACTGCTGGCTGTAATGCTTATGCCATTCCACCCACATCCTGCAGCCAGTGACAGGCATTGAGGTGTGCCTTGGACTCTTTGGCCCCAGAGTTCACCCCATTCTCCTATACTGCACCATTTCAGCATATGTCCTTATGGAATGGGGTGACTGTTAAGCCGAACACCCAAAGGTACACCTCAACACTTGTCGGTGTCTGCAGAATAGGGTGAGGTGAAATGGCGTGAGCATTATTTGTGATGACCCAAAGGCATACCCCAATGCCTGTCCATCTCTGCAGGGTGGAGGTGGGGTTTACGTGACATTCAATACTTCACTACCATTCCTATTCTGCATCTGTCTAACTCTTGCACTTCCAATGCTAATACCAGCAAGCAAACATTCGGCAATGACAAATCTATTTTTTTTCTTCAATTTAATATACTTTATTGAATTTTTCTTTTTACAACAGAATCAGGGCAAAATAAGAAAAAGAAAAACAAGAACATGCACATATAATGGCAGATAATTCCTGGCATACAGGATGGTAAAAGTAGAGGTACCTGAAAGACAGGTGCAATATAGGAAAATCTCCATCTCAAAGCTGGCGGGCCTGTAACAGGTTCAAAAGGAGGGTATGAAAACCATACTGAGCCCAATTAACATTAAATGAAACTTATTCATATGATAAAAATAAAACTAGCCCCTCCCCCATCCTCCCCAACCCCCAAGTCCCCTCCCACTCTCTGGAGCATGTGGTGGAAAGGCATACAGGTATGAACCGGTGAGGGGATTTGTAAGCTAGAAGAATTTGGGGGAGAGTATCTCTGCCATAAGGCCACCAGGAATGGGCATTTGTGGCCTCCTGCTATGAGGGGTTGGAGCCCCAGGGGTCTTCAGGGACTGCTTGGCCAGCATTAATGACCAGAACTAAGGCAAGTAGTTGACCCCAGTGGGCATTGCAAGCCTGAGCACTAACATTCCTTTGGGCTATATGTTTTTCCAGCTCCAATGCCTGGAGTAGCTCTGTATGCCACTCATAAAGTGGTGGATCATATTGGCCCACCCAATGATGGACAGTTACCAGTTTCGCTGCAGCAGCAATAAGAGTCATATGCTCATGATGAACTCCTAGCATATCTACTGGAAAAAGCCCAAGGGCGCAAATTTGTGGGATGAAAGAGGGCTCCAGCCTCAGAATGGGATCGAGGGAGGATTTGATTCTCCGCCAGAAGGACAGTGCCCAATCACAGTCCCAGAAAAGATGTTTAATGGTCCTGTCTCCCTTCCCACATATAGGGCAGAGAGGTGAGTCGAGTCTCCCCATTTGGTACAGATGGGCAGGACAGAAATACATACTATGCACAGTTCAAAATTGCAAGTACCTCAAGCAGTCTTGCTTTACATATTTATACAGTTTATGTCAGACTTTTTTCCAGCCTTTAGCACCCACTGATAGATTAAGTTCCTGCTGCCAGTAGAAGCAAATGCCTGTTGTGAGATGAGGATCAAGAGTCTGTAGCGGTCTGCAGAATAGAGAGATAGTATGGGGTTGTATAGCAACATCCAAGAGGAGTTTCTTGGCTGGGTGGGTCGAGGGGGAGCCAAGGAGGTGGACCCATAAAAGCGGCGAGTACTCCTTTCGACTGGAGACTTTAAACATACTCAGACCTCTTGATTAGAGCTCAGCTACTGTGCCTAACTTACCGTTCACCAAAAAAGCTGAGATAGGTGCCCCCTAGAGCTTAGGACAAAAGGCAGGTGGAATAGCGACCTGCAATTTTGAAATTGGGGTTACCCAACACTGGCTTTTAGCAACTAGCCCTGGATAGCTTTCAGCTTGGACTCAAGTGAGGCCAGGGAAGATTTTTGGGTAGGAAACCATATGAGCCACATAATTAAGGGACCAGAGGCTGCAAGTGGAGGAGGAATGGATCTTGCAACCAAAATTGTCCAGCTACTTAGACTCCTTATCAGGAAGAGACATGCTCAAATGTTTAGGTTTAGAGAATTGGTCATGGACAGCCATGATAACAACTGAGTCTGCATTAGGATGGCCAGTAAGGCATGTGACCCCATTTGGGGGGGGTATATCTTGCCTGCCTTTTTTTGAAACAGCAGGAATGGAGGAAGGCTGTTGCCAGATAGTGGACTTCAGGTCTTCAGGGGTCTAGTCCAAGGCAGTATGGCCATAGAAGCTGTGTCAGTCATGTCTAGGTGCTCCACAAGCCTTTTCCACTTTGGATCCTGTTCCTAGATAGCCCAGCTACAGGCATTTTGTATAGTTATGAAGAGTTCTGCAAAGGAAGGGTTCTCTGGAGGGGATTTTGGGGACTCCTTAGGCTGAGACTTTACAGGTGTATGTGCACCAGAGCTGGAGGATGAGTCGGAGTCAGAGTCTGAAGAGTGTCTGCTGGGAGTCTGAACCCTTTTTAAAGGAGAGTCCTGGGTTTTATCCCTGACCAGGTTTCTGGAGGAGCCTTCTGCGGAAAGGTGGGAATCCACAGGAGAGACTGATCTAGGGGTCAGAAAGGAGGCAGAAATAAAGACCTAATGGTTTCCAACAGTCAAGTTCTGAGGCTAACTGAATCCTGACCTCCTAAATTAGGGTCTGAAACACTGCCTGGATATCAGCATGAGGGTGCTGTTGAGGCAGAGGCTGAGGAAGAGGAGAATGTGGTGGGAGGAGAAGGCTGGTATAATTGATAGCCCGTCATCTGATATTGAGGACATCCATGAGCCTGATAGGAGTAGGAAAAGCCAGAAAGAGCATACCCTTGATTAGACATAGCACGGCATCTGGTACCCTAATACATAATGGGGTTGATAACCAGGCCCTGGATACACCAACAAAAGGTACATTGGATATTGTGAGGGTGGATAGCCCAGAACATTGCCCATAGGTCCAGCCAGAGGCAGAGCTGAAGGCCCAGCATGAGGTGGGGGCCAAAGGCCTGGCTGGAGGTCCGTAGGGACATTTGAAGGGGCTGGAACTGGATCAGGCATAGGAATGTCTGGCACCAGAAGATTCAGTGCCTGTAGGCCTGACAGAAGGTCATCCAACATCTGAGGAATGGCCGGAGTGAAAGACATTCCCTGACCTGGTGAAGATTCACTTGGCATCGGGGTATAAGTAGAACCAGATGGAAGATCTACTTGTCAACTGGGGAGCTGGAGTCCAAGATGGTGGAACCTGGTTGTCCAAGGGGACATGAGTTGAGGAGGTCCTGACAGGCAGTCCCTGAAGAGATTAACAATAGGCCCAGTGGGCAAACCAGGAAGAGATTGACCAGGCTAAAGAAGGGGACCTCGAGATTTGTGCTCACCTCCAGCTTTTTATCTTCAGGAAACCCTGGAGAGTCTGATTGGGTCAGTGGGAGCAAGGAACCCTCTAAAGATAGTTGCATGTCTGGCAGCGGGCTGAACTTGATGTCCTGAGTATCCTGTGAACCTGATGGGAGAGCCTCAGTTGTACGGTCCCAGCAGAACCAAGGATCGACTTATCAGCCCCTGCCATGCAGATGTCAAAAGAGCTAACATCTGACTTATTGGCCCGGTCCATTCAGACAACAGCAGAGTCCAGCTTACTGGCTGTGGCCGTGTGCTCCTCAGTGGGGCCAGGGAGTGACTTATTGACCTGGCTGCTGGTGATATATCCTGAAGAAGATATGGGCCTAAGAAGCACAAAAGGGATTCCATCGTCCAAGTAGAGCCCTGACTGCACCATGAATAAAGCAGGCAGGGAGACTGTGGTCTGATCTGCCGGAGCGGTAGGAGACCTGGCATTGGGGGTACATACCAAAGTGGAGGCCCTTCCAGTGTCAGTGGTGCCAGATGGTCACCACCAAGAAGATGGAGAGCTATCCCGGTCTTGGTGCCTCTTCTTGTCCTTTTTTCTTCTTTTTGGGTTCTGGCGTTGGAGAAGATTTTTCCCACAGATTCTGCAACTCCCTTTCCATCAAAGCTAGGTGCACCTCCAGCAAGTGGTCTTTGAGCTTTTTCTGGTGCCTAATCTGCATGGCCTGGTTGAAGGAATGGCAGGCCACACAGTCCTTGACCAAGTGTTTTGGGGCCTAGGCAGATCACACAGCAGGAATGCTCATCTGCATACAGGATCTAGGTACTGCAGAACTTGTACTTCTTCTTTTTGATGCATTTCCCAACTGTTCATGAATATGATAGTGGGTGAACCAGGAAGAGACTGACCCAGTGAAGGAAGGGGAAACTTCAGATTTGTGCCCACCTCTGACTCTTGATCTTCAGGAAAGCCTAGAGAGTCTTCTTGGGTCAATGGGAGTGAGGAATCCTCTAAAAATTGGTGCATGTCTGGCAGCTGTCTCAACTCGATGTCGAGAGTATCCTGCAACCCCAGTGAGACAGCCTCAGCTGTGCGGTCCTCAGAGGAACCAGGGAGTGACTTATCAGCCGCAGTCTTATAGATGTCAGAAGAGCCAGCATCCAACTTACTGGCCTGGGCCATGCAGACAACAGCAGAGCTGGAGTTCAGCTTACCAGCTGTGACCATGTGCTCCTTGGTGGGGCTGGGGAGTGACTTATTGACCTGGCTGCTGGTGATAGACCCTGAAGAAGATGTGGACCTAAGGAGCACAATAGGAATTCCATCTTCCAAGAAGATCCCTGACTGCACCATGCGTAAAGCAGGCAAAGAGGCTATGGTCTGATCCGCATGAGAGGTAGAAGACCTGACAGAAGGAGTACTTACTGAAGTGGAGGCCCCTCCAGTGTCAGTGGTGCCAGATGGTCACCACCAAATGGATGGAGACCTATCCTAGTCTGGGTGCCTCTCCTTGTCCCTTTTCTTCATTTTGGGTTCTGGCATTGGAGAAGAAGATTTTTCCTGTAGGTTCTGCAGCTTCTTTTCCATCAAAGCTAGGTGCTCCTCCAGCTAGTGGGCCTCAGACTTTTTCTGGTGCCTAATCTGTGAGGTCTGGTAGAAGGATTGGCAGGCAGCACATTCCTTGACCTGGTGTTTGTGGTCTAGGCAGATCTTGCAGTGGGAATGTTTGTCCACAAGTAGGATCTGGGTGCTGCTGGACTTGCACTTCTTCTTTTCGACGCATCACCCAACTGTTCATATTCCTGAATTGTACCTCCCACTATATCCCATGCTGTAAATTTGTCACTTTTTTTTATTTGCGTTCCCTTTCTTCAGTATATCCCTCAAGATCTCTGTTTTAGACCTGTTTATATTGTGTTTTATTATGTAATTGTTTGACCTGATGTTTTGTTCTCTTTTTATGCTTAACTAATTGCCTCCACAGGAGTTGCAGCACTTGTCTCCTGTATACTGTTAACAGTGAATCCTGTGCCTTTCTAAGCAAAATCAAGCCATAATCAGCATGCTGCAAACAAATGCTAATAGCTCAAGAACCATAAGTGCTAGACACAAAGTATGAGTAGCAAACTTGATCAACATAAAGTTACCTTTCCAATGGTGATATGCAAGTAATAATAGTTTTTTTCTATGCTGGTCAAAACAGAAAAAAAATACATTTATTTCACAAAAAAAATGCACCATAAGCCTTTTTTGTTGGGAACTATCTAACATATCAACACCAAATTAAGCATCCAGACATTAGATGTAGTTTTAATAATTTGTTTGTAAAAAAAAATATTTCTGTAGTATTAAACATAATTTTCCCTCATTTTAATCAAGGTGCATTGGTGAGGTTTGAGGGATGAATCTGAACCATACACACCATACCATAAACAAATGCATATAACTCCTAAAGTATACATGATACACACAACATATCAGACCAGATAGGTAAAAGACAGACCAAATCATCTGGAGTGAGTTGATCAGCAATGTTTGAACATGCTGTGCCCAATCCAGATTTTACAGCTCTGGTCTGGGTCTGGGGATCTGGTTTTTACCCATACCCCACTGCATGCAGCTTAGTGACATACTGTACAGATGGATGCAGAGTCTAAACCATTCAAGGCTGAAGTTTCAGAAAACCGTAATGCTAAAAATACCAACATTCGCTCAATTTCTGATGATCCCCCACACCCAAATCACACTTAGTCCTCTACCAAAGTCATGCTCAAATATTGGTGCCTCTACATCCACACCATTAAGCTTTTAATGCCACCATGCCTCTTCTGCTGCCATGAGCACCCCCCATCCATGAAGTCCCAGTCTGCTTGTTGCAGCCCCACCCACAAACCAGGTAATTTTTCAGGGGCAGCTCTTTACACCACACCATCTAAATTATTGCTAAACTCCTTATCTTTAAATATTTTGTTGAGAAAGATTTGTTATAGTATATTCATGGTCTGGAAAAATTAATTTATAAAAAAAAAAGCCCCCATTTATCAGTTCATTTAATCACACTACAGCATGTTATGAACTGATCAGATGATATCTGTAATCTAAGTCAAACAAAAAATTAGACACACATGCCTACCTATTTGCAAGTGAAGCAAATGTGGTTACTATCATTCAGATGTAAATGCCTATAGTCACAAATTGAAGGTTAAGAACATTCAGTAGAATATAAACAGTAGCCCAGAACTGCCTGCCTGAGAAAATGAAGTTGGTGTGTTATTTGGCAACAGGCATCACTGGGACTCTTTGCTATGGAATGTCCTGCAAAGTAGCAGAATGACTGCTCTTAGGATGGCAGTGTCAAATGGCTTAATGAGGTGTTCACGGGTGCTCAGGGCACAGCAGAGCTTATTTGTTATGCAGAAAGCTCCAGGAAGTGTTTAACCCATTCTACTTTCAATAGGTTTCTATGATGTCTGTACTATCCATTGGTAAGCTGATACAGAATGACTGCCAGAAGACAATGAGTTAACTCTCTGTAGGATTTATTAACTCCTCAAGCCAGAGGAAAAATAGTGCTCTACAACTTCCTATATACATGCAGGCAGCGTAGTAAAGAAGCTTCAGTGGAGGAATCTATTTTTAACACTCTATCATGTTGTTTGGTAGCAAAAATTACATCAGCCCTTTTCTGAATGAAAAACGTCTGCTGGGCTATGCCCACAGCCATAATAAAGGACTATTTCAGTGATATAGTAATTTGCCTCTTTATAACTGTTGAGTGACCAGCTGATTATGTGTATGTACTCCATGTTGTTCTTATTGTACCATACTGTAACCAAAGTTTTCAGAGTATTTCTGCCATTTAGAGGTGTCCTGGGCATTTGGACCCATAGCTGAAAGACATACTGCCTGGACTCCCCAAGGAGGATACCCAGGTGAGAATGCATAAGAAGGAGGAGATGTGGGAGGCAGACAGCAGTCAACTAGTTAAGGGTTCCTCTCAGATTATTGTATAAGTAAGGTGATTGATCATCTGAAACTGTTCACTGTGCAGCTGATCATATGTATATATGTATGTATGTATATTGTGTGTATTGTGCCAGACTGTGACCAATGTTCTTGGAGTACTTCCACCCTTTAGAGTTGCCATAGGCATGTGGACACATAGCTGAAGAAAATACTGACTGGACTCCCTGAAAGATTGAGATAGTTTATGTTGTGCCACTTTCTCCAACTCATAGAATTAGTAGTCCTTTTGCAAGGAGGACAAGGAAATCCCCTGGTGGGCAAAACCTCTAGGGGTCCAAGACCATGGAATGCCTTCCTTCCAGATGTATACCCTCTGGACAGTGAAACCTTTACAAGGAACACATTGATGCCGACAACATCAACAGTTCACTGTAAAGTCTGCCCAGGACACCTGCACTCTTTCCCCTAGTCTTGCACCCCTTCCCTGAATCAACTCTGACTCTGAGTTGATTATCCTTAAGCCTGGTGGGTGTGGAGGCAGAGCCCCCACATGGAAGGGTTCGGTGGGCAAAGCCCCCAATGAAAAGCAACTGTTTCTGTGATGGATTTATGTCAACCACAAATTGCAGTCAACATAAATCCATCACTGTGATGTCAGTCAACAAAATGTTTGTTGAACTGGCATTGTAGCATGAGAGTTAGGAGGCTAGCATGTTTTGGGCTAGGTGGATTTCATTAGTTGGAACTTGGATGTAGGTTTCCAAAATTGATGAGGTCCAATGGCCCATGGTTTTAATGATATGTGTTGGTACATTTTTTCTTGAAACTCTGGTAGCAGTGCCTATCTGGAATGAATGACCTGAAAAAGAAGTGTTTAGGTTAAGTCTTGATAGTAGGATTTGCAGATGATAGGTAAACCAGGAGGAAGTCATGATGGTTCCTTTGTCTGGTGAGGAAGAGGATTTGATGAGGCAGTCTGCCATAAATAGACTGAAGATACTAAGGGGACACAATGATCAGACACCATTTGTTGTGTGTACTAAAATAAAGTACTGTCATTTCTTGCTGGATTCTGTCCATTTGGGATAATGAAAGAAGAAGGCATACCAGTGGTTGTTACAGAAAAGTTTAACGGTACCGTGGTAGATCCCGCGGTACTGTGGTAAAAACTACTGCAATTTACTGTGGTACTGCGGTAAAATCCCATTGAATAACATTGTGGTTTTTACCACGGTATGCTGTAAATTGCGGTAATTTTTACCACGGTGGCAGGAATTACCACGGTACCGTTAAGATTTTCTGTAACAACCACTGGGTTAGGGTTAGGGATAGCATTAGGATTAGGGTCAGGGTGATATTGACATGACTGTCAGACATTAGGCTTAGGGTTAGGTAGATCTTCTTGGAAGTTTTGATGAAGTCTGACAGTTTGAAATGCTGGTTAGGGAGAAGGAACTCAGAAGAAGTAATAAATTCTGAACAAAGGAAGCCATAAAAGACAAGACTCATTGCAGCTTGGAACATGGTATTGATTGCAAACATGAAGACCCTGATTCAAAGAAGTTAAATAAGGCATTGATAGAGGCATGTGTTTTGGGGTTTGTGTACTCGAGAGGGGGTCAGAACTACTTTCTGAAGCCCTAGGAGAAAGGCCTTAATTGGTGCTCTTGCTAGCAGTAAAGAACAGTCAGGCATGCTGGCCATCAGCTAAAACTGAATACCCACCACATATTATTTGATGGTAATATGGGACAGTCATTCTGCTACAGAACAAAATGCCATGAAAGTCAACATTTGGTGGGAGGAAATGTTATGCAGGTTAAGAACGTATTTCATGTATGAGTCCCAAGTTGTAATATAAGATGATTTGGGTTTGGCTACCATGGAATTCCTGATGGTGTTTGATGCAACAGTTGAGAAGAAATCTAGCCAGGATCAGGTTGAGGAATGGAGTGACTTCAGATCAGATCAGGTCAGATCATCTTTATTAAAGCATACATACAATCATAGTGATTGTTACATGAAATTAAAGTTACATATCATAATAAACCACTGACTTATGACACAAATCAAGCACCAAGATTTAGTACAATAATTTATACAAAGAATGTCACCTGAACTTTAGATAAAATGCTCTTGCAAATTGTGCCATAAAAAAGCACATCTTTAGTTTCACATTACAGTAATCTATATGTCATCACATCAAAAAAATCTGGCATATCAATAGTGTTGGTAAGAAGATATATCTGTGTCATTCTTTCCTCCTGAAATATTGTATATTCCCACAGTACATGTTTTAATGTTAATTTAACAGTTACAGAACATGGACAACTACTCACATCAAGCATAGATTCCATAAACCCCACCATCCACCAGAGTTACACAAAAGATTAAGTTGAAATTTGGCTAGTACTTCCCTATCCATAGCATTATCCATATAGCATAAATAAAGAATACCATGCAGCACCTCAGCCACCTCACTATACTTCTTGAGACTAGAGAAATTTGACAGAACTGCCCTGTCCTTTTTGTTATAATAATCATATAATCTCAAAATCACACTGTTCATGTAGTTGGAGTGATATAACCAAACAGATTCTGACCAGATACATTCCAGCCCATTTCATCAACAGACCATTTAATTTCCCAAACCAAGTAGTTTGAGATTTTTTTTGCAGTAATCTATCCAGTCATGTCTTGGTAACCTCCATCCCTGCAAGGGATATTATCAACATCTCAATATATAAATTAAATAGCAATTGTGTTAACAGACATCTCTGTTTGACTCCTTTCTTAATATAAAAAGGAACAGAACAATTTCTGTTTTTTTTAAGTTTTTCCAGAGGCTGTCATACCAGAATGTAACATAATTAATATTGCTAACAGCCATTTAGGAATGTTTAAATTCATTAATATGTTCCACAAAATATTTCAATTTACATTATCAAATGTAGCCTTGATATCAAGAAAGACCAGATATATAGTGCTTTTCGTGGTACCTTTTATGTACTTTCAATAATGTAAAAAAGAGTAAACACATGGTCAACTGTACCACATTTTTTTCTAAATCCTACCTGAAATAGAGACAACAAATCATTCTCTCTAATCCAACTCTCCAAAGGTTTTAATATAAACCTCAAATAGATCTTTATACCACCACACTGCAATGAGATTGGGTGATAGCTTCTAGGATTAGATATATCTTCTTTTTTTTTTCATTAAGCTATTTGGTCCCCATCATCCCCCCCCCCCACCATACTTGATGATGAGGACACATGAGTAGAGCTGGCCAGTGGCTCTGGCCCACCCTTGGTGGCGCTCGGTCTCTGATCCCTGCTTCTCTGCACTGACCCTCCCAGCGATCCTCCATGGTTTATTCTTCCCCCCATGGCAGGGCCAAGGGCAAAGGGCATTGACTTTCCCTCCTCCCCAGAGACTGACATTTAGACTCTGGGGGGCTGGCATGGGTATTGCAGTGCCGTCATGGAGCCCGCCAGCTCCAATATTTTCCTCAGTTTTCTCCCCACCCCTTGCCGAGGGTGCCTGTACACTTGTGGAGGCACGTACATGCAGTAACCTGCAGCACCCTCCCTATCCTTGTGGAGGCATGCACATGCAGTAACTATTTTAAACACAGGAACAATTGTAGCACTGTTCCAAAAAGTAGGCAAACCCAAATTATCATTAATTGCTGTGAAAAGAGGTGCCAAAATATCTGCCCAACAATCTGGATTTGCCTGGAATACCTCTGCTTTCACCCCATCCCAACCAGGGTCTTTGTTACATTTTTTGTTCAATTAGCAGTGTTAAAACTAAATTTTTACTAACTGGAGACCAAGGTTCTAACCCTTCCAGACACTGACACAATCTGGACAAGTTGGATGCTGGCCCATAAACACCCTCTAAATCCTTCTTTATATCATAAAGCTCTGTATAGTACGTAACCCATACCTGGGTGTTTATGGGGGGATTAAATCATTTGGTCTATTGCTGGTACCATACGCCACCATTCCCCCAAACTTCTTTGAATCCTTTGTTTGAATTGCTTCTTACAATTCCACCCACTATATATTAAGAAAACATTAAGAAAGCACACCAAGGTGCACTACAAACCATATTTGTTTGTCTGATTCAGATGCCTTTTTATTAAACACATGGACTTGCATCACCTCCAGGAAATACCAAATGTTTTCAAGCTTTGTGCTCTTTCTCAAGACATGAATTGAGACCTTGTTATCTATTACCTTTATAGGGTGTCCACTTAGAGTGGTACTCACCAAGGTGCATACAGGTGAAAAATATACACACTAAAAACATGTAAACAATATATGTACAATATACACAAGTCTCATAAAATAACCTCGTGTTGCCCTGGAATAAGAATATTAAAATACAGCAGTTTTCTAAAAGTATTTCATATCAAGAAAAGATGTTGGGGGGGGGGAGCATAGGTTAAAAACATTGAGAGTAAAATCATCTAAATGAATATTCATATTGTTCTCCTACATTATAAATCCAACAGTACACATAAATATAAAAAGGTCAGGCATTCTAAATAAGGACTTAACTGAAGCCTACCATTCAGACATTAATTGCTCATGGCTCCAAATATGCACTGCCAATAGCTCTCTTGCTGTAACAGTTTCATATTAATGTCCCCACCCCTCAGGGGTAAAACAAACTGTTCAGTGCCCTGGAATATGAAACAATGTTGTGGACACTTGTGCATGATATGTAGTGCAAGAGCATTATTATGGTCTTTTCTCTCTATTGCACGTAAATGTTCCCCTGTTCTAAGTTTAAAAGTTCTAGATATCTTCCCTAGTAAAAAGAATTACAGAAACAGGTTGCTTTCTAAATCACGTTTTCTGCATCACAGTTAATGAAGGCATTCACTCTGAATTCTCAATTATTGTGTCTATGATAAACAATGTCTCCAACAGTTATAAATTTACAAAAACAGCACAAACCACATTTAATATAGCCACATGATAAGGGGTGGCTTGCTGTGGTACAATTTTTTACATGATTGCTTCAAACTACCATGTCAGCAATGTTTCATCCTCTCTTATACACAGTCTTGGGCATTTCAACTGTCCAATCTTTTAATTTAGGTTCTAAATATACTGTAAAACATGCCAATTTCATCTTATTATTTCTGTAACACTGTGTGAATGTGGGGTGAAATGTTTGACAAAATTAACCCACTTTTTCTCATTACTGTTGTCACACCTTTTAGTCTACCTGCAGTATTTGAAAGTTCTGTTCTCGATAAAGCCTCCACTCTGTTAATTGCTTTGTTAATACAGGTCATGTTGTAACCCTGTTTCACAAACATATCCCTCATAATTTGCATGCCTTTTTTGAATTCCAGTTCTGATGAACAGTTTCTTTTGAGTCTTATAAATTGATTTACTGGAATATTTTCTATAATATGCCTTGGGTGACAACTGATAAATTCCAATACAGAGTTCCTGTTTCTTTTCTAAATAGACTTCTATATATACTTCTCTTCATTTCTGTACATTCTTTGTCAAACCATGCATTCTTAGTCTTCATTCTAATATGTCTGGCAACTCCACACAAAGATCGTAAGGAGGACATAACATTTTCTATTATTTTTTTCAGAGACAAAACACATCTTCCTGTACCTTTTGACATTATAACAAGGAGATTCTGTCTCAGCATGATTTTTTTTAGCACTTGCCTGGCTCCCACAGATTTCAGAAGAGGCCTTGTACCCCCTCTTACTCCATCCACCAGGGCATTTCCTCAAGGCTACTGTTCCCCGGTTTCATCTGTGTTTGGGGGCCAGGGGTGTATACATTTTTCCCCATTTTCTCCCTGTGATCCCCTGAGGATGCCAGCATGAAGGACATATGTCCAGGCAGACGACATTCTGAGGCATGCCACTGCCAAGCACCCACAGTGTCCTCCCCTCCCCAACTCTGAAGAGCCACTGGTGCCCCAAAAGCCCATGCTTCCATTGGCCTTAGGGGTGTCAGGTGCTCAAAGCACCCTCAGTAACCCACCCCAGGAGGAGGAGGATGCTCAATCCTCCTTCCCCCTTCCGACCCTCAACAGCCCAAGTCCATTCCTGAACCAGGGTCACCAGCATAGCGCAAGGTGTGGTGCCCAGCACCTCAACCCTCAGCACCACTAGGCCAGCTACGAAATTTTTGTTTAAAATCCATGACAATATCACTATTCAGTGCATAATTCACCTTGTTCTTGGATAAAATATTCCTCTTCAATTTTTCTTTACATTTGATACTAAAGAATCTACATTTGGGGCTTGAGTATCATAAGAGAAATTTATGTTGTTGAGACCTATTACACCTTCTTAACTTTCCCATCTGACTTTTAGTATTAAGGATAGTGGGAAATTATCACTTTCAGAAAGTTGAATTATTTTCATACTTACAGTTTGATGAAAATTATATATATTAACACTAGGAATATCAGGTGAGGTTCTCCCTGTACCTGTGGGGAAAGTTATTCCCCCCTCATAATCACCTGTGGTATGTCCATTCAAAACTTGTATATTAGCATTTTGAGCCAATGTCAAGATTTTTTGCCTCTAGCATTAACTTTAGCATTAATTCCATTTCCGATTGGAATCTGAAATGCATCATCAATGCCCCCCAAATTGTTATTGCTTCCTTGTTCTCTTCCCAGTCTTGCATTCATGTCACCCCATAGTAATGGGAAAATCATAGAATCATAGAATTCCACCAACAAAAAAGGATGGACCAACCAACCTAGTCTGCCTGAGAAGTGGCCCACCCCCTCCTCTCCTACCATTTTCTTCTCTGCCCTACTCCTCCTATTCTATTTAGGCCCATATAGCTGTCCCATGCTCTTTTGAACTTGCCTACCATGTCCACCCCAACAACCCATTCAGGTAACCTGTTTCTTGGACCCACCACCCTCTCTGAGAAATAATGCCCCCTTATGACCCCCCCGAATCTACCTCCTTCCAGTCTGAAAACATGGCCTCTGGTGGTTGTGTTTTTGCTCAGACTTAAGAGGCTGCCACTCCTCACATTGTTAATTCCCTTCAGATACTGGAAGGTTTTCACCATATCCTCCTTTCTCTGGTATGTACAGACCTAATTCTTCAAGTCTTTTCTCATATGACCACCCCAACATCCCCTGGATCATTTTGGTTGCCCTCCTCTGGACCCTTTCCAGTCTCTGCTTTATTGCCACCCTATTGCACTGATACCTAACATTTAGGGTATCTGAAATCAAAATCCACAGGTCCTTCTCCAACTCTGTAACCTACAATGTCTCCTCCCAAGCCAATATGTAGCCCTGGGGCTGCTACGATCTATATGCATTATCTTACATTTTTTTGCATTAACTGTAGTTGCCACCTTTCTGCCCACTCCTCCAGCTTGGCTAGAACTTGGCCCATTTTCTACACCCCCCAGAGTATCCACTCTGTTATAGACTTTTGTGTCATCCACAAACAGATTCACTTTCCCATTTAGATCCTTTGCTAGGTCACCTATGTATACTTTAAACAAAATGGGTCCCAGCCCTGTAGAACTCCACTTGTCACCCCATACCCCAGAATGCACCCCATTGACCATCACACTCGGAATCCTTCCCCCCAACCAATCTTCCATCCAAGTTATCAGTTTGCATCCCACCACAAAAGTCCCAGCTTGCTTACCAACCTCCTGTGGAGGATGGAGTCAAATGTCTTCCTGAAGTCTAGGTAGGCCATGTCCCCCCCCCAGTCACACCTCCATAACATCCTCAAAAAACTCCATTAGGCTGGTCTGAGATGACCTTCCACTAATGAACCCATGCTGGCTGTCATCAATAAAGCTCCTCACCAAATCAGGATATTCATTTAAAATCTGGATAATTAGATCTTCCAAATATTTTGTAAATTGTTTTTCTTGAATTTTAGGAAGTTTTGAAGGCAAACTGTTATTCAAAAATCCATTATTGGTCTATTATTATCATAAAGAGCTATACCCAGACATCCATCACAATCTTTTTGCCAAACATGTGAAAGAGGTATATACAAATATCAAAAGTCCCCCCACAAGGTCTTCTGAATTTACATTCCTTATAAACAGCCTGGCTAAACAATTCAAATCCAGGTAAATAAACCTCATTTCTATCCAAACTCCAGGTCTCCTGAAATAACAATATATCGTATCGTTTAAAAAAATTCTAACCACACTTTGTCCATCAGTTTGGACTTAAGACCAGCCACATTACAACTTAATGTATTCAGATGGGGAGTGTTATCTGTGGATCCACTATCCAGCAATAATTCAATTATTCACCTCTTAGTCAAGTGCTTTACCAATGCAACCATTATATACAGTCTTATATTCCCTTTCTACAGTATAATGCTCATCTGAGAACTCATCCTCTGTTTGCTCACTATCCTCTAACACTAAAACAATACTTGAATTAATTCTGGAGCCCTTCTGAAGTCTGCCCCAATCATGTGCATTGATGAATCTGTCTCCAAGTCATTACCCAATATATGAACTATTTCAGTAGGTTTTATATAATGCGTTATTCCCTGTTGCTTTAAAATAATAGTATCTCCAATTTCATCTTTACTCTGTCTATGCCATACTTTTGATACAGCATCTTCTATCTCCCTACATGTACCATAGGAATCATTGTAATTGGGTAGCATAGTATTTAAACCAACCACTATCTTCTTTAAATCCTCCTTGTAATCTAATAGGCACTGTCCTGCCAACTGTGTCTTAAAACATGTGTAAATCCAACCTTTATATTCACCACCTTTATATCTATATACTGATTTAAGGTCATTTCTTTTATTTTATTACCAACTATCCCTTTAATGATGTCATAAATTGTCACTATAAGCAACATCATTGTCTCGTGTTTAGGTTTCAACAGACCCTTCAAAAATACAGTCAGTAAAAGGTATCCTATCTCAATTAACATTTCTTTAATTTCACTAACCTTTTCAGAACCACTTCATTTATGATTTCAAAAAATCACCTCAATGTTCAAGTCAGCAAATTATTTTGAATATCTTTTTCATTCTTCATGACAGTTTACACATACATCATTTCCTGCCCCATTTCTTCTTCTGCAAATGACCTGCCTGTACCAGTTATTTTTCTCATCTACTTTTATTTATTTTAATTCCTTGCTTCTGTTGAATGTCTAGAGAATTTCCTTCCTTCTTTCACTTATATTTGTTAATACTAAATCTATCCTCATATAATTTTTTCCCATTGCTCATCGACTTTCTTACAATGTTTCTTCTCTTTATTCATCTTTATTTTCTGTTTTTGTTTTTTCTTGTTACCATCAAGATCTTTTACCAATTTATTTATTTCTGCTAGTTCTTTTTCTGCTATCTTTTCTGTTTTTTTTTAATTAATACCTCGTTAACTTTAGTCTGTTCTCCTTTTTGATTAACTAGATGATTTCTTTCATTCATGGTAGATAATGCAATCAACTTTCTGAGTAAAGCATTGTTCATTTTCAATTCTCTTTTTATTTCTGCAAGAGCCACTAATATCAAATATGTGTCAAAAATGATTCCACCCCTATGGCAGATCTTGTTTAGTGTTCTGCTTAGCTTGTGCTTGTAACTTTCTATCAGAGAGAGATTCACGCTCATGATTTGAGGACTGTAATAAATGTGATAATTGAGGGATATCTATAAATCCATTCTTATATTTAGCATCTGAGGCTAAATTATTAATATATCAAGGGTGTAGGCAGACATACTCACTGTACACATTTGTGTACAGTTTTGTTGAGTGCCTGCCCCACACATATTGTCTTTCTGTTAACACTTTCATTCTAATCTGTAGTATTTGAGTCAGTGTATGCCACTGAGTAGTATCTCTCTTTAAACTTCTATTGTTTAGGAGACAAATACCTGTATATATACAACCTCTTTAGAGATTAGAAGAGACATCTAACAACAATCTGATTTGTTTGTAATGGGGGCAGCATTTGGAGAGGATGTGTAACTTTTTTATGGGGACAGCTGTTGGAGATTGTGTTTAAAAAATGTAAATTTTTGGCTACACCTCTGTGATAGATGGCATGATAAAAACTTTCAAATCTTTTGGAAATGATCCAGGTGGATTTGTAAGATTTCACAACACAAATGGAGAGTCTAAATCAATGATATTCTGAACTGTTTGATTTTTAATAAGTACATTCCCTTTCTGTAATTCAATATTTTGTTCTTCTACTTCCTCAGCTCAATTAATATGCCTATTCACTTTATCCTCTGAGTCAGATTGTCGCAGCTCAGCAGCTTGGTCTTCCAGTGAGGCTTCCAATTGCCTAATTTGATTTAACAAAGAAATTTCCTGAATATTTTACCTTGCGCAATAGGAGATGATGCTGACTCAGGTAGTAGAGAACATTGTATTCTTATAACAGCCTTATCACCAATTAGAAGTATGTGTGACCCTGGTGTTAAAAAAAAACTGGTGATTTTCATTGAGGTCCCATCTATGTACCATCTTTCTTGTTTAAATTTCTGTTTGCATGTAGTGCATTCACAGGGATTGTTGCTTTTCTTTTCACACCCATATTTTCTATAGGTTATTACCAGTGCCCCTACTTTTCTGTGGCACAGTGGGACCAAGTTATGCGGCAAGACCACCATTTGCTGCAGAACTTCTGCAGCGGTGGTTTGTAATTTCTGCGGAAGTTCTGCGGCACTGATAAACTACCACTTCACAGTGTCAGCTTGTTATCCTGACTTCACTTTCATGGCAGTGGTTATAGCAATCAGGATGATGGAAAGCACAGTAACACTAGTTCAAAAAATAACAGACTTATACAAATAATGTTATGCCTAAAAAAGCAAAACAAATGTTTCTCCCTTAAGGTCCTAGCCTGTTGCATAAATGACATATGTAGAGGGGATCTTATTTAAGCAATAATACCCGAGAGGGTGGGCGGTATTGGGCAATACCAGACTGCCCAGGGGCGTAATGAGGCCCGATGCCGCAGGTGGAGGGCCTTATAGCCCCTGGAAGGTCCGGTATTGCCCATACCGCCCACCCTCGAGGGTATTATTGCGTTTAGAAAATGGGCACTGTAAAAAAAAAGAAATTAATAAAAAATGACTTTTTAGAAGATTTTGAAATAAAATAGTTCCTCCGCCTGCTTTATAAGAATGCCAATCTGAATAGTTAGTTGAGACACAGACACACACACACACACACTCTCCTAACTGTCTCCCGTTTACTGGACTGCAGTAAAAGCGCGATCGCAAGTGAGGGGATTCTGGGCAGCAGGAGCGCGATAAGCAGGCAGGGGGCTTTCTGTTTTTTTTTCCCGAAGCTGCTGTCAGTGAGATCGCAATTTCTGTTTTTTTTTCCTAAAGCGTCTGTCAGTGCGATCGCATTTGAGTTGTTTCATGCCCCGCCCCGGTGACGGGGAAGATTGACGAACCGCTATTTTTATTTTATTACTGAAGTTCAGTCTTGCCGCTTATTTTAGTGTGATGGAAGATTTGCGCACTGCCGGCGGATAATGTGCAGCGGTAATTTGGCAGGACATCAACAGTGGCACCGGTAGGATATTATGAGCAGTGCAAGCAGTCCGCTGCAGGAAAGCAAGTTGTAAGGCAGAAATTTTATTTTATTATTCAGTGGAAATTGTGTGAGGTTTTATCCGGCAGTTGGCAGCACTGAATTATCGAGTTATGAGGGCACTTTCTTTCGCTAAGCGACAGAAAAAAATGGCGGTGATTTGAAAGTCAATTAGGTGCTTTCGGCCAATCGGAAAGCAGGATGGGCACAGAGATATCACTGTGGGTAAAGGGGCACTGGGGATGGCACTTTTAATTTCCTGGTCGTCTGTTGAAAGTTAATATACCCCTCTGGCAGGGGTACCAACCAATCAGAGACCAGGAAATTAAAATCCCATTTTCTAAGTCATCAATAAGGTATTTATATATGCATGCTGTCTATCCCACTAATGAGGTTTACACTGTCTATCACTTATATATTTGTATGTGCTTTCTATACCACTCATGAGGTTTCCACTGTGTATCACTTATATATTTATATGCAATCTGTAACATACATACAAGTGTGTGTGTGTGTGTGTGTGTGTGTGTGGTGAGAGAGACAGAGATACTGTATGTATGTATGTGTGTGTGTGTATATATATATATATATATATATTTTAATTTCCATGAACTTGCATCCTCATTTATGCAGGTCCCACTGGAAATAGAATAGAGGAGTTACTGCAAAACTCATTTTTCATGTCAACCTGCTTACCCTGACATACTGCGTAACACCATCAGGCCATGACATGCATGTGAACTGATTGTGAGATAGAGCTCTCCAGCCCATCACAATGTGTCCACCTTGTGACAGAACACTGCACCATACCTTCCCAGGCTCCATGATGTGTTCAACCAATCCTTGTGCTGTCCAGCCAGCTCCCAGAGCTAATCTCTGAACCTGAGTTGCCGGCACAGAAACACAGCATGCTACCCTCTGGCCCAACAGCTGTCCCTGAACATTTCTCCATAACTTTTAGGTGATTCTATCAACCAATGACAATATGCAATCAATAACCCTGGAAAAAATGCTTACGGTGCAATTATTTATTTAACAGGTCTATTCTTTCAACAGGTCTGCACATTATTATATTCCACTTTTCTGGGCATAATTACTTTATTTTTCTTAAAAATGACAGTTAAATTCATTTTACCAGTTATTCATTTCAGATAGCATCTCTATACCTTAAAGGCACAAATAGGTTTGTACAAAGTGAGGAGGTATGGACGTAACAAGTCTGTGCTATTGACAAGATTTTGTTTAAGACGGCCCTAGTGCAACAATGTAAGACTGAAAATTGTATTAGGCTGTAGTGCAGATTGAGCAAATATCACCATGCCTGATGTGCTGTGCCACCATCTCTGGCAGTGGGAGCTGTGGTAGATAAGTGACTGTTCATTTCTGTTGCAGAATGCAGCCATTTGGTTAGCTAATGTATGATGTTATAGCAATGATAACATCACATTCTGGGCATATACGGGGGTTTTGGATATAAAAAGAGGGGAAGTTAACCAGATTCTATGGATAAACAGAAATACTAATAAAAAATCACCAAGAAGAGTGAATTCTGTGGCACCTCAGAAGTTCTGTGGTAGATTGCAAGTTCTGCGCAAAATTCTGCGGCCGCAGAATTCTAGGGGCCTTGATTATTACCAACACTCCAAATGCAAATATAGACACACCAGACAGTAATTTTCTATAATGCAGAACAATGTGAAATTGCTCCAAATAACAGCAAAACAGATAATAAAAATACTGCATCTATCACCTAGTCCAAGAGTTACCAGCTAAAGCTATGGTTCTTTCAAATATAAAAACAGCATACAATAGTAATACATAGTTAGAGACAGCAATAAAAACTGCAGTTAAAAGGATAAGTTCACTTTAAGTTAAAAGATAAGAAAATCATCTTTAAAGATTCTTGTCAGAAAGTCTTTAAGTGCTGGTCTTTTTTAAAGAACTTTCACAAAGGTGCTTTGAGTGTTTCAAGAGCTTCAGATAAATAAAGAGTACACCTACAGACTTGCTGTAATGCTAGAATAATATGTCTTTAAATGCTGCCCATCAGAGCAAAAATCTTGCTTAAATTTAAAAGTGCTTGAGGCTGTACAAGTGCAAATTTCAGCACAGAGTGCTTTAAAAAAACTGTAATTCATTTTCTATTGCTTTGCATTCTACTGACCACTATAATCACAAAGTCTCAGGACTTTATCTACTGACAACAAAGTTCACTCTTCATATTGGATTAATGTCTCCATTGCAGAAAATGTTCAGCCATATTTTATCACCTGGTTCAAGTTAAATGGGTTCTTCCAAAGGACCTTTTTGACAGATATTTAATGGCCTCCAATGAATTGCATTAACTCTCTAATAAATTAAATAACATTAAAATCAGTTCAGAGCTATGTACGCTGTGTCGTGTTAGTAAAATTAGGGAGACACAGAGGATTTGGTTTCACATATACAGGGCCAATTTAAATTTCCTATAATACCATATAATATCCTCTATAGCTAAAAAGTATGACAATTTTTAATATATAGTTTAACAATATAGAAATCCAAAAAGTGCTGAAAAAGGATCTTAAATGTAAGTGCCTATAACTAAACCTTGTTCAATAAATGCCAGAATAATCATGGTTCCTATTAAGGTGTTAAGGAGTAAAAAAAAAAAACAATACTTACTCTGGCTTCCCATACTAGCAATTTACTTATACCCCACAGAAAAGAAAGGACTGTATGGAAGTTTTGATGAAGTCT
The DNA here is from genome assembly GCA_016271365.2 of Neoceratodus forsteri. NCBI lineage: Eukaryota > Metazoa > Chordata > Ceratodontiformes > Ceratodontidae > Neoceratodus > Neoceratodus forsteri. The sequence continues at coordinate 994,977,803 of CM057458.1, read as the reverse complement.
GACAGGTTGAAATGCTGGTTAGGGAGAAAGAGTTCGGAAGAAGTGCCAAATTCTCCCAGATAAAGGAAGCCATAAAAGGAAATATTCATTGCAGCTTGTAAAATGGTGCTCGATTTTTAACATGAAACTATGATGCAAGGTGCCAGTGCCAAACAGGTATGATGCAAGTGGCACCTTGCATCATAGTTTGAGGCAATCACAATTTTCAAATGCCGGCTGCAGTGAAATCAGATGCTGTGCACCCAACACACTCTGCACCACCCTTGCAAAAGCACTCCTGCCCCAGGTCGCAAGTGGGCTTGCACCATGGTGGGGCTGCACCATCTCCTTTTTCATGAATTTGCAAGCTCTGCTGTGGATGCAGCAAGAGGCTCATGTTAGACCAACCAGGAGGTGGTCTAAGTGCCCTGCCCCACTGCTTGTCATGGTGGCCAGTGAGCCATGGGGACCAAGAAGGTGGGGAGCAGGGTCTGCAGTGGCACTGAGGGTGCAATAGGGCACAAGGGGGTGGCAGCAAGTATATAGAGCAGAGGAGGCATCTGGCAGAGGTGCCTAGGGCTCACAACACAACTGAGGGGACTGGGGAAGAGGGTTGGCAATGTGAGCCTATTATAACATGGCTCCAGGTGGAAGCAGCCCTGGCACCTGCCCCACAGGACTGTGCAGCTTCATGGGGCAGGTGCCAGGGCTGCTACCACCTGGGGCCATGTCATAATAGGCTTGTGATGCCAACCCCCTTACCTGGTCTCCTCAGTTGTGTTATAAGCCTTATGGCACCTCTGCCAGCTGCCTCCTCTGCTCCATTTACTTGCTGCCATACACCCCTTTTTGCCTATGGCATCCACAGTGCCCCTGTGGCCCCCATTATCCACCTTCCACCTAGTGTTCTCCCCCCACCTCTGGGGATCATGTAGGCTTGTGTGTGGGGGTTGACAGATCCCACCATCAAACACCACGGGTGTGCCCAATATTTAGCACAGCCCTGCAGCTGTGGCAAGTCTTGGGTCTTTGGCACAGAGACCTCTAATGCTACAAAACTGGGCACAGGGTCACTTACACACATAGAGTTCACCACAGCCCAAGACCTAAGGGCTGTTTGAAAATCAAGCCCTTGGTGTTGATTGCAAGTATTAAGACCCTAGTTTGAAGAAGATGAATAAGGCCTTGATAGAGGCATGTGTTTATGGGTTTGTGCACTTGAGAAGTAGACACATTTGCATGAGGAGCCAGGATCCAGAAGGTCTTTAAGTTGAAATGAGAGAGAAAGAGATAACAATGGTATTTGAAGAACCTGGGATATGCATGCAGTGTATTTTGAAATGCCCTTGCAAAGAAACCCAAGTGAGTTTTCTAAGGAACTGCAATATAGAGAGGGATGATGATCAACCTTTAAGGATGATATGAACAGTTGTTCAATTGTAGCAGTACAAGGTTTTGGATTGTTTGTGCCACTGATGTCCCACAGAATGGTTACTGCTATGATGGGGTAAATTTCCCAGAAAGGAGCATCAGAAGAAAAGTCAGGAATGGATAAACATTCAGTTGGCCATCTTCAGAAAACCATGTTCCATTGTGGACTGCTGCAAATCCAAAGGTTGGTGAAGAATTAGTAAAGACTTCATAGGTATTATAGGTACCATAGATTATGTGTGCGCTAAGAAGGCAATTTGCCCTTAGTAGCTCCACTTTTCTCAAAGGTCATATCCTGTAATATTGCTATGTGTAATGTAGTCATTCAACCTTGCCTTGAAGTTTGTCATAGTGTTACTAGCCACAATATGTAGTGGTAATTTATTCCACAATGATATTGCACTTTGTGAAAACCACATGCTGTGGCTCTCTTTTTTGAATGTGATAGTTCACCTATTAATTGGAGTTTGTGGGATCTTATACTATGTTCTATATTTTTTAATTCTAATCCCACACAGCCCCAGGGTTATTAAATGCTACATATATCAGACAAAGATTGCTTCATCATCTGCAGTAGTCCAATCTGAACAAATAACGTTTTTTTTTTTCAGCCTTTGTGTGTAATTTAGGTTTTGCATGCTGTTAAACATTGTGGTTGCTTTAAGCTGTACACCTTCCAGTGGTTTTTTATGTCACCTTTGGAATGTGCAGTCCAAAACTGACCACAGTATTCCAAGTGTGGTTTAGCCAAAGATGTATTCAATGGCAACATTGCCCTAGGATCTCTACTGTTTATGTGCCTGTGAATACATCCTAGAATATCAAAGCATTTCTTAGCAGTTACAGAGCAATGTTTCCTAAATTCCAGGTCATTCATCACAGTTATTCCCAAGTCCTTTTCCTCAGATGTTACTCTAAATACCTGCCCATTCAATATATATTCTCCCTGTGTTTACTCTTACCCAAGTGTATCACTGAGCACTTGCTAACATTAAAATCCAATTCATTTTCCCTTGCCCACTTCTCCAGATTTGAAAGTTCCCTTCTAAGCTTCTAAATTTCATCCTCACTACTAATTGTAGAAGCCCACCTTTTTGCCTTCTGCAAATTTTGCTATCCAGACATACTCCACATTTATCATGGATGCCACATAGATATTGAATAGGCAGGGCCCCAGTACCAAGCCCTGTGCCACACCACTAGTCACAGTAGTCCACTTTGAACTAATGCCCCATAGCATGACTTGTATTCTATCAGTCAGCCATGAGGCAATCCAGTTAACCAATTGCTTATTTAAACTTGTGCCAATCAATTTTCCTAATAGCTCTTAGTGAGGCACAGTGTGAAATGCCTTGCTATAATCCTAGTATATAACATCCACCGGTTGGCCTATATCTAAGGCCTTACTTTATCATAAAAATATAGTAGTAGTTGACTTCCTCAGATGTTGGTGGTAAGTCAGAGCAGAAAGAGGAGATGACATGCCAATATGTAGGGAAATCAGTCCACATGCTGAAATCAGCTCTGGCTGAGAAAGTAACAGTGATGTAGAGGTCCAGGGTACTGACAGAAGTGACTACCTCCAATAGATACAAAATGAAGGAGCACCCCTGTGGAATGTTTCTCATGGCAAAACTGAGGTACCCTAGGAGAGACAACAATTCACATTTGGTACAAGAAGTTTGGTAAGTGAAGAAAGAGACTAGGGTTGAAATATGTTACGATTTATGCTGTTAAAGATATGTTTCCATCCTGTCATAGTCTAGGATGATGCCCAAGGATTTGAATTTTGTGGACCAATAGTGTTGTCTGGACCAGAGCCAGATGAATGTGTAGTTGGGAAAACAAATCCATTAAGCACATGATGCTTACTGGTGGAGCTGCAGAAGGAGGCTCCACCAGGAGAATGTTTCCACAAGATGAAGGACAAATAGTAATTTAAGCAGTTTACAATCCAGCAGAGAGATTTGGACAGTATGCAAAGAGCTTTGGACCGCTCTTGCACCCAAATGTGAACTGGATAACAAAGTAATAAGAAGATTCTCACTGAATTCCATATAGACGGCATAAAGAGGGATGTACAGGCAACAGTTTAAATGCATCTCTATTGTCTGCTTTTGCCAACCAACACCTTGGTCCACCATTTTGATGAGCTGAATAGTGTCATTTATTTGTGCATACATGAGGAAGTAATCTTTTGAAGGAATAAGAGAGTTGACACTGGGAATTGGGGAAGAGGGAGATACTGAGAGATCCATTATGATTCTTTTCTTTCCTGAGAACTTCCTAGTGGCAATTCTGATAGGATTTATCCAGTAAGTTGGGAATGGAGGATGAGAAAATGGGTCTTTAAGGAAACCTTTCATAAGTTCCTTCTGGATGAGATCAGAACTATCATCATGTTCAACCAAGGTGGTTTAAAGATCGTTGCAAACATGTGGTTCAAAAGGGATAACCTGAAGACCAGTATGTAAACCTTTGTGAAGGTAAGACAAAAGGAAACTGATGACATTGTGATTAGGATATGTAGACAAAAGAGACTTGAAGAGAGGCACATGCATAGGCGTAGAAAAATGCAGAATTTGTTTAGTTGCCGTATTGATCATTGTAAGAACAGATCCAGAAACAAATGACTTGATACCTTTTATTGAACCAACAGAGATGTTACAAAAAGAAAACTGTGTCTAAGCTTTCAGATAAGTCTCCAAGGAAGGACCTGAATGGTCTAAAAGCTTAGACACCTTTCTTTTTGTAACATCTCTGTTGGTCAATAAAAGGTATCAAACCATTAGCTTTAGGAGTAGATAAGTGAGATGATTGTAATTTCATGAAGTATGAATACTATGCTTTGGGCTGTGGTGGCAAACTGCCTTTGTGTGAGCATCTCCACAATAACTATAAATATGTAACATCAGGCAAGAAGGGACTTGTCAGGAGGACTCGAAATTGTTGCAGATGCCGTGACCAGAAGCCATCACTATTTGGCAGCCCTTGCTGTCTTTCAGATTTCTGAGCATATAAAACACACTGGGTGTTGATGAGACAGAATGAGAAGTGGCAGAAGGGCTGCTAGTCACATCCGCAATGTGAGAGGACACAGAGCTGACTGGTGAGAGAGGGATCAGCAAATGGCACAGTACAGATCCTTTTGGCCAGCAAAGTAGTAAACAAAAGAGTTCATTATCCATAGCAGCCCAACTGAGGGGAGCATTGAATCATTGCAGCATTACTGCTGCTTTGGAGGAGAATGCCTTATGGTAGTCATAAAAGGTCGTACCACCATAATGGATGGATAGAGCCAAGATCAAGTTAAAGGTATGAATCCATTTTTTTCCTGGCAAGTAGGAGAGGCTTTGCAGTGGATTTCATAGTAAATGCTAAATGCAGCCATGAATTCTGGCACTGTCATTTTTCTTTTTTGAGAAGACAAGCATCTTTCACTTTCTAGATAACTGAGATATGGCCATTTAAGATGATACTATTTTTAAATGTATTGTGGGATGAGACTAACAGTGCAACAAGGCTGACATCCATCTCCATTATAATATCCTTCCTCAGGTGCACTGGTGCCAGATGTGTGATACAGACAGAAGAAGAACCTGAAGTCGGAGGATTACCTAGTTGTTTTAGTAAAGCAGGAAGGGTTGAAACTATAGCATGTGGAAGAAGCCCATAATGACTGGGAATGGCTGGCTGCAACAAGATAAGAAGGTCCTGGCAAGGAAATTGAAAGTGTAGCTTTTTCATGGACAAGCAGGTTAGAGGATACAGAACCAGATTCTGGCACCATACATTGTTCCATGGCTTTAACCTTTCTCTCAAGTCTAATCATCTTAACATTGATATGCATCATGAGGTTCTTAAGCATTTCCAAAGGACCAAGAGGCACAGGTGTCTCTTTCAGCAATGGTTGTGCAGCATTAGCTTTCAGATAGGCCGCATAAAGGTCAAAGAGTTCCTTTATCTTTGCTGTGACTAAAAATGGAACCTTGAGTTCTTCCAGGGAAGAGATCAGTTTTACTGCAATCCCATCTTTATATTTCATTAAGGGTTTGGCAGTGGCTTTCTTAGGTGTGGGTTCAGAATGAATAGACTTCTGGGCCTTGATTTTCAAACATGTTAGAATGATGCAAGGGACTTTATAGAATCAAAGAATCATAGAACTTGATGGCAGATAAGGGCCCCATGGCCCATTCAGTCTGTCCTTTTCCCAAGAGTTTGGGAGCTGCGTCACAACCCATGTCAAACATGATTTTCTAAAGCAGCCAGCCTCACATCCTGACACCATTGTGCCAAACCCTTTCTGTGCCAAGGTTGTGGCAAAGAACCAGGTGTGCCAGGTCACAGGGGGGCTTGCACCATGGCAGCACTGCAACATTCCCTTTTTGGGGATTTTACAATTACATTTTTGGATGCAGTGAAGGGCACCACTTAGACCAGTCAGAGGGTGGTCTACCTGACTTATGCCACTGGGACGGGATCTAACAATGGGCTTCCAGCTGCAGAAGGGGCACGGGAGGTGGCGTAGGGGAAGTCGAGGGGACAGCTGGGCAGTAGTGGTAGTGATAGCACCTGGTGGGGTGTGTTTGCAGTGTATTGTATGTACTGCATAGTTATTGTACTGTATGTACAGTATAGTTATCTCCCATGGTGGTCTAGTGTCCCGTTGATCCCCAAATTCCCCCATACATAAAGACATATCCTCCCTCGTAGTCTAGCAACTGCCCCATCCCTGATGTCCCTCATACATAAATATCTACTCTGGTAATCTAGCAACATTGCCAATCCCCAATCTCCACAAAAATAATTTATATGCAACATTCCCTGGTAGTCTAGTAGCTCCACACCCTTCCACCAAGGCAGAGTGTGCCCCCCTACCCTGCTCCCCCATCCCAAACCCCAGCCAGTGACTGGCACAGCCCTACAATCTCCACTATGGCTGGTCTCCTGACTGATCAGTCATGGAGTGCATACTGTATGCTGTCCACTAGACCTCCAGGGAATGTTACATAAATAATTTTGTGGGAGAGTGGAATCAGGGCCACTAGACTACCAGGGTAGATATTTAACTATTTCTGGGGGACAGTGGGGATCGGGGGTCCACTAGCCCACCAATGAGTATATGTCATTATGTATGGGGAACATCAGGGATCGTGTGGCTGCTAGACTACCAGGGTAGATGTTTAACTATGTCTGGGGGACATCAGGGAGGATATGTTATCTATGGGGGACATCAGCTATTGGGGTGCTAGATCACCAGGGAAGATAACTGTATTGTACATACAGTACAATAACTATACTGTGCATACAGTACAATGCAAATGCACATCACCAGGTGCCATCAATTCCTGCTGCTCAGCTACCTCCCCAACCCCCCATGACACCTCCTGTTCCCCTTCTGCACTCAGCCCCCTCCTGACCAGCAGATTCACCCCCCACCATCTCAGTCCCTCTAGTGTTGCACTGGGTGGAGGGGCAGATCCCTGTGGAAATTCCCTCAGGTGTACCAACTGTTTGGCATGGTGGTCGACTTATTGCAAACCAGGGGAGTTTGGTGCCTTTATCCTGCTTTTTATAAATTTCAGTGCAGGGTCTCTGATGCACCCAGAGTTTGCCACAGCCCTGGAGCAATGCAACTGGTGTAGCTCTAAGGTCTCTTTGAAAATTGGGCCCCTGGTCTTCATTCTCTGATGGAAGATGCTTCTATTTGGTAGTGGATCCTGACATGTTGAAATGAAGCAAGAGATGACTACTGTTGTAGAACTAAGAAGGCAAATGGTGGCAGAAGTGTGATAGTTCTGAATTGCAGGGTCATCTCAAGAAGGCACAACCTTTGGGGTTTAGATGGAAAGTAGGAACAAGGTCCCTGCTGTAGGGCAGGCTAGATGCCATGGAAGGTTGCAAGGTATGGTGTGTAGAACAGCTTAGGGGGAGCCAGGGTGCAAGGTCCCAGAGGCAGCATTGACCTGCAAGGATTTTGAAAGTAGCAAGTCCAGTATAAGAGGTATGGTATGTGCTTGGATTCAGCTAGGGACCAAAGTTTGTGAGTCAGGGTCCAGTATCTGTGACAAGACATGGAGCTTAACTGAGCCAGGCAGCAAGGTCTCAGAGGTAGGGTCCACCTGCAGATTGATAAGGCATCAAATCCTATAAAGAGGCATAGCATAACTTGCCAGAGACAGGGATCAAGGTCCTAGAAGCAGGAACCACTTCTAGGATTATGTGTCAACTCCAGTATAATTGGCAGTGTAAAGGCTTAGTCCAAGACAAGGAGATTGGTCCCAATGCCCAGCATAGTAGATGCCATACCAGAGCCAGGAAGTGAGGTCCTGAAGGCAGGATCCACCTGCAATGGTAGATGGCTCACATGAGCTAGATAGCAAGGTCCCAGTGGTAGGAGTCATGCTATTGTTCGGCAGACAGGTTGTGGTGTTACAGTAGTAGAAGCTTGTGCAGGCTTACTCTGAGACAGGAGCAAGGTCCCAGTTTCAGGCTTCACCGGATGGTGGCAGTGAAAATCAGATACTTACACATGACCCCTACTGAGCTAGGGAGCAAGAACTTGGTAGATTGTGACCCAGAATCAGTTTTACTTGCAGGGAGCCAAATGGAGATCAGGGCTTGCTGGGAACCTGGGAACTAGTAGGTTCCAGAAGAGGCCAGACCGGCACAGGTGAAATTTCCCACCGAGAACCATAGAGCAATATCTCTGGCACTGAAGCTGTTAGCTGGAGTGGGAGGGCAGTGGCCCATGCTGGTGGTGGGACAAAAGCAGCATGGTTGGGCATAGCAGCACTGTGATCAGAAGATTGACGCAGCATGGTTGGGAGGGGTGAAGCACTGCAGGAAGGCAAACCCAAACACAAAAACAAAGAGCAAGCAAAACTATGACCAGCAGCATGATGGGCAGAAAAGAGCAGCTGGATATGTGGGGGGTCCCTGTTGGTTGGCTGATTGTTTTAGTAGGGGAATCTAATTGGCTGGCCACTGAACTCTCAGCAACCGAGTTATAGAAAGCATGTTGAGGGATGTACAGTATTAGAGCTGATCAGCACCTTATGGCAGGCAAATTCTAACACTGAATTTTTAAATGTTTAGATTCTATTTAAGTTCAAAATTCTGTTCCATGTTTGCAATTTGCTGGTGCACAAAGAACATACAATTCCTTTATTTGTCAAAATCCATAGGGCAGAGTCTACCAAGAATGCCTAAAAGACAATTTTCAGATATTGCTAAAAGCATATACTTCATGGATTGCTCATTTCACTACCTCACAATGCCAAGTAGTAAGCTCCCAAAGATAAGTAAATTACAAACTGTTCCAGACTGGTGATTAAGATGAGGGTGGACTGGCCCACTAGCACAGTGGCAAGGTGCCACCTGAATTGCTGACATCCCAAGTTCAGAAATGGACTCAGGAGTTGGAGGGCTGGCTGGGGGAAAAGACCTGAGCATCCAAGGGACAGCTCTCCTTCTCTGGGGGAAAGAGACTGAGTGCCTCGTGGAATACAGATCCCTGGTGGAGGTCAGGGGCTCCGCTACTACTGACTACTGGATTAGTGGAAGGCAGAACAGATGTCAGGTTTCTCCTATGGCCATCACTGCATGTCCCACTTCTCATGGAGCACAGCATTCCAAAATTGGTCCCACCAATCATAGGTAACACCCCATGCTGGACCCCACACCACCAACTGGACTACCACTACTATCCCTGACTTAAAGTCTGCCAGTCTCTACTGGTGGCCCCACCCCTGGGGGAGGGTGCTCAGAGAGTTGGGAGCCTTGAGGTGTGGGTTGGAGCAGAGCATGTGGCCAATGGGGCCTGGTGGCAAAAATAAGATGAGGGTGAAGGAAGAGGTAAAGAGTTCCCCTTGTTAAGAAAATTAAGTTACAGAGGACCCTATGTGGAAATTGTTTTCTTACATGTTTCCTTTGGAAAAAGTATCTACTCTTTTAAGGGTTCCTTTCTCTTTTTGCACTTGGAACACCTCTCTGGATAGCAGACACCAAGCCTGCAGATAGGAGTACTGAGCTGGTAACCTGGCAACTCCAAACAGCAAGCCTGGGTTTAAATTGCACAACCACCACTTACATATTGCATGACTGAGTAAGACACTTACCCCTTGAGGTGCTTCCAGTTGGCACTAGAAAATGAGGTACAGCTCAGTGTGCCTTTCCTGGGCAACCATTTTTTAATAAAAAAAACTGTCCCAATGCCAGTGTGACTTAGATAATAAAAATACAACTGTTAGCCCCAAACTGCAACAGGTAGGCAGGTCTTTCAGGTGAGGGTTTCCATCCCCTTTATCCATCTTGCCACTCTCTCCCAACTACAGTTTCCTAACAATAGCCCCACTACTGCAACAATGTAGCTGGGGAACCAGGAGATGCTTCCAACCTGGAATCTGATAATGTAGGAACCTTATTTTTTATAGTGGCAGGATAAACCTTTGAGGCCATTTCACCAAAATCAGAGGGGTTGCAAAGCTCAAAACACCCACCAGATTTTATTAAATAAAATCAAGAGAAAACTGTCTTACATTTCAATGGGTTGAAAATTGCAACGGGCATGATAGGGGTTGTAAAAAAAATACAGGAGTCTTAATTGAAACATCTAAGTTACACCCCCAGTCTAAACATGTCATTAAACAACAACACGAGCACACATTTGCTGCCAAAATTAGCTATTGACTTTATTCAAAATTATTAACAAAATAATGAGTAAAAATTGTACCTGTCTCAAAACAGTTAGCCTCGGCACTTCAAGAAGCTCTGCCTCTTCCGTAGCAGTCATGACAAACACATATTCTGCATGCCACTGAGCTGCTGGTAAGGTGGCTGCCATTCCTATGATGTAGAGTTGATACAATAACCTGTAAAATAGTTGACAGGGATCTAAGCCCAGTAGGCAATTTGCCTTCACAAATTGTTGTTCTTAGCTGAATGTACTTACATAATTTACACTTTCAGCAAGTTAAAAGTCCATCAAATCTTCTGGAGTGGCAAGCTGCTGACTTGAGGCTGATTTCAAACCTTTGAAAAAACAAGGTATCCTCACGAAATGCATCGGGTGATGTCACATAAGGGATGGGGGTCGAATCTAGCCTCAAGTCAGCAGCTTACCATGCCAGAAGATTTTATGTTTGCTGTGGAACTTTATGGACTTTTGACTTGCTGAATCTTATTGATCTTACTTCAAGATACAGCTCTTGAAGCAGGTTACACCATTTGGACTGAAGCCGGCAGGCGTCAGGACCCCACAGAAATCTTCTTGCTAACAGTCTTCAGCAGGGACCGCCTCCGACGTCAGTCCCGCCCCCGACGTCAGGCGTAGTACATAAGGAGGCGGTCCCACCAGAATCCCCAGTTCTTTTCCGCCGTCGACTTGCATGTCTTGACCCTTCGGTCAGTATCTAGCGGGAGATGCCTAGAAAAGTTCTTTTCCTGTTTCTCGAATTGGAAACTCTTTCTCAATCGAATTGTCTGCCATCTGATGTCCTCGCCAACATCCACAGAGGGCCATCCATCAAAGTGCGCCTGTGGGAAGCAAATTCCCTTTAAAGACCCACATTCGGCCTGCGTGCAGTGCCTAGGCCCGGGCCACGACACCCGGGCCTGTTCCTTCTGTCAAGGATTTAACAGTCAGACCCGGATCCATCGCCAGAAGGCCCTACAAGCTTACCTTCTTGAAGAGAGGTTGGAGGCCATGGATTCTGCCTCCAAGGGGGAATCATCCAAGAAAGCCCGCCGGCACCTCGAAAAGCACAAGGAGAGGGTGAGATCAAAATCCCCTTCTAGGGCTTCCGACTCCCATAGCTCCAGCTCCTGGTCCAACCGCTCACCTTCCCGGGCCCGCTCTCAGCCTCCCCCGGTCGCGGTCAAGTCATCCTTGGGTTCCTCTACTCTACAGCCTGTTAACACCTCCAGGCCTTCTTCATCTTCTTCCAAGGCCTCGCCGAGGTCAGGGGACCGCCATCACCATAAGTCCGGCTCCCACCACTTGGCCCCCGATGTCCGGTCAGTTTCCTTGCCTCCTCCACCCCAGCAGAAAACCAAGGAGCTGACATCGCTCAAGAGGACGTCGGCCAACCCGACATCGGCCAAGCACCACCAGTCCCGGGACCCGACGACTGCCAGATGCCCATCGCCGGTCAGGCCTTCTCCATCGTGGACGCCGGCCGGGGGATGGACGCCCGACCCAGTAGAGAGAGGAATCCCTACACCACCTACTGACGTCAGCCAGGAGGCGCTTACGGAGGAGGAGTTGACTCAGTCTGAAGACCAGGCGGGTGAACCCAGTCCTGTCGCACCCCCCAGGGAACCCTCTCCTGTACCAGAGACCCCTGGGGAGCCAACGTCGGAACCTGACAACTGACCACCAGCGGCTGGTCCATCATCGGGCCTCAATATTTCAAAGGTCAAGGAGTTATTCACCTTTTGGTGGGATACCATAAAGAAGGACGTGGTTCCCACACCTCCTCCTCTTCCTCCTCCTCCTCCACCCGTGACTCCACTGGCCCCAGTGCCCCCCACCCCATCCAGGGCAGCAGGCCGAGTACCTTCCCCCCAGGAGCCTGCAGAATCTCCTAGGGGCAGACCAGACAAGAGGAGACCTCCGTCCAGATCTTCTTCAGGGTCAGCCAGCCCCAAGAGACCCAGAAGACGCCGCCACTCGCCTTCGACGGAGGACTCAGGATCGGACTTCTCAGATGGATCCGGATCCCCTTCTCCCATCAGCGTCCCCTCTCTGGACCCACATGAGCTCCCAAGATCTCCTCCGGATGACCCATCATTCTCTGAGATTATGAGGCATATTCAAGAGAATATGGGCTGGGACGCAGAGGAACTTGACCCTGAGAGGCTATGCCTTGCACAATATCTTCGGCAAAAGGACCCAAAGCCTGTGGTGGTGGACACCTTCGTGGACATCACCAAGGCAGCGTGGAAACATCCACACTCACTTCCGGCGATGCCGAAGAAGGCTGACCACCTGTACAAGGCCCCTAGGGAGGACCAGTACTTGGCATCTCATCCTCTGGTCAATTCCCTGGTCATTACAGCCTCACATGACCGGTCCCAGAGGCCTCAATATCAGAGCACCCTGCCACCAGACCCAGGTCCAAGCAATTTGGGCTGATGAGAGCAAGGCGCCGTACACGGCAGCTACCTGTGCCATTAGGTCCCTCAACTATCTTACCCACATGGTCCAGTTTCAGAATGCCTTGTGGGAGCAGGGACTAGACCTGGCAGAAAAGATGCAAGAAGGTGAGCAGAAGGAAGAGCTGCTTCAGCTCCTCCGCACGGGTTCAGACGTGGGAACCCAGGTGCTTTGAGCTGCGTATGACTCCGCGGACTCCTCGGCCAGAGCAGCAGCCTCAGGCATATGCCTCCGGAGACACTCATGGCTTCGTGTCTCCGGATTTACCCCGGACGTCCAGAAGAACATTCTGGATGCCTCGTTCCATGGAGAAGTGCTTTTTGGTGAGTCTTCGGAGAAGATTCTCCCCAAACTTCAAGAGGCCAGGAAGGCCGTGCGGTCTGTCCAAGCCATGTACAGACCCAAGCCCGGTTCCTTTCGTAGGAACCAGAGCCATTTTCTCGGCCAGACACAGAGACAACAGTCCTGCACCGGCCTGCAACAGAGGGGGTCCTTCTCCCATAGAGCCCAGGGGAAGTCATCCACAGGCTGAGGCCAATGCCCTGCCAAGTCGGCCCAGCCTGCAGGACTCTCAGCCACCACATCATGACTCCTTCCTGGCCCCCGCCCCTCAGGATTAACAGGACACCAAGGTCGGGGGTCATATTGCCGACCACCTGCCAGGGTGGCAGTCTATTACCACCAACAGGTGGGTTCTTCAATTGGTCAAACAAGGCCACTTTATAGAAATCGTGGACAAGCCACCCACAAGGCCTCCTCTGCTCTCCCGTTACTTGGGTCAGCACAGATTGCTCATCAGGCAAGAAGTACTCACACTTCTACAAAAAGGAGCGGTGGAGTACGTCCCGGAGAACCAGAGAGGAGCAGGCTACTATTCCCACTTCTTTCTGGTTCCAAAGAAAACAGGGGACCTCCGTCCAATATTGGACCTCAGCGACCTCAATATGTCGGTCGCCTACAAACGCTTTCGCATGGTGACCCTCCAAGGGCTCATTCCCATGCTGAAGAAGGACACCTTTCTAGCATCACTGGACATGCAGGACACCTACCTGCACAGCCCCATTGCTCAAGCGTAAAGGAGTTTCCTGCGCTTCGAGTTCCTCGGCCACCACTTTCAGTTCCAGGCACTTCCTTTCAGACTGTCATCAGCCCCCAAGGTCTTTACCAAGTGTATGGCAGTCATGGCAGTGTCTCTAAGGAGACAGGGCCACTATGTGTTCCCGTACCTGGACGACTGACTTCTCATGGCTGCCTCCAGAGAGGCACTGTTGTTGGCCATCCAGAACACCCAAGCTCTTTTTCAGTTACTGGGTATTCTTATCAACTACGAGAAGTATCTCCTGATACTATCCTCTCCACAGACGCCTCAGGGCTGGGGTGGGGAGCACACCTGAACGGGGTGAGGTCCCAGGAAACGTGAACCCCTCAGGAAGCTCACCTCCATATCAACATTCTGGAGATGAGGCCGGTCCTTTATGCCCTGCAGGCCTTCCAGTCAGAAATCCCACCGAGTACTCTTCTGCTTCAAACAGACAATAAGGCGGTGATGTATTACCTCAACAAACAAGGAGGCACACACTCTTACCCCCTTTGCAGGGAAGCTATGAGAGTGTGGGATTGGGTAATCTGACACGGCTCGAGCCTGATTGCAGTTCATGTTCCCAGAGTGGACAACACAGTCGCAGACGGCCTGAGTCAATCCCAGGCCAGAGTCCACTAGTGGGAACTTCTTCAGGAGGTAGCAGAGGATCTGTTTCTTCAATGGGGCACTCCAGAATTGGACTTGTTCGCTTCCCCATCCAACGCAAAACTGCCCAATTTTTGCTCGCTAGATCCAGGGCCTGGTGTTTTTTGGTGAGACGCATTGTCCCTCTCCTGGGCAGACAGATTCCTCTATGCTTTCCCTCCCTTCCCATTGATCCAGAGAGTTCTTCTCACACTTCACAGGGAGCATGCAACAATGATCCTGGTAGTGCCTTTCTGGCCCAGACAGATCTGGTTCCCCATGCTGACCCAATTGTCCCGGGAACCTCCACTCCCGTTGCCCTTCAGCTCCCACCTGCTGTCTCAAGAGGGGGGTTCGTTAGTCCATCCGGACTTATGCTCACTTAACCTGCATGCTTGGCTCCTCAAGACATAGCCATTATGTGACACGGGGTCTCACAAGAGGTGGTGAAAGTCCTTTCTTCTGCCAGAAAGCCGGCAACGCATGCGACGTATGCCATGAAATGGCACCGGTTTTGCCTGTGGTCTCAGGCACACGGCCTCTCCCCTTTAGATTGCCCAGAGAAATCATTTCTGGAATACCTGCTTTCCCTTTTCCACTCAGGCCTTGCCTATTCCTCAATTAAAGTTCACCTCTGTGTGATTTCAGCCTACCACCACCCGATAGGTCAATGCACAGTGGCACAACTAGATGCCTCTCGTGATTTCATGAGGGGAGTGTTATGCCTTAGGCCACCCATCAAGGATCCTGTCCCTCCTTGGGACCTACTCTTCATCCTGGAGCAGCTCACACTGCCCCCTTTCGAACCTGCCACAGATTGCGAGCTGCATTTTCTGTCATGGAAAACGTTATTTTTGGTTGCTGTCACGCGTAAGGAGAATTTCTGAGCTACACGCTCTCTTATGTTAAGGAACCTTCTTTGATTTTGCACCAGGACAGAGTGTTTCTGAGGACAAATCCTAAATTCCTTCCTAAGGTGGTCTCAGCCCTTACCCTTAATCAGTACATCGATCTGCCACTGTACTTCCCCAGGTACACCAATAGAGGAGAGGCATTGCTTCACACCCTAGATGTTCACCGCTCCTTAAGATACTACTTGACCAGGACCAAACAGCATCGCAACTCTGAGCAGCTGTTTATTTCCTTCGCTGAGAGGATGTTGGGCCAACCAGTCTCAAAACAGACCCTTTCCTGCTGGCTTGTCCAGTGCATTTCATTTTGCTACAACAACAAACAGAAGCCTCTTCTGGGCACAGTCCAGGGCCACTCGACTAGGGGGGGGTGGCTACTTCCTTCGCAGCGCTGCGGAACGTCTCCACCTCGGCTATTTGTGCCACAGTTACATGGAGCTCAGTGCACACCTTCATCAGGCATTACAGCCTGGACATCGCCTCATGGTGGAGAGCAGGTTTCGGCATCACCGTTCTATAGGGTCTCCTGTCCTAGAGTCAGGATTTTTAAGATCTCTCCATTTGCCTCCTCTCACAGTGTCTAGAGGCGCTATTGCTTGGGAATCAGTCCTAATGGTGTAAGAGCTGTATCTGGAAGTAAGATAGTACAGTTACGTAAGAACTTACCGTAACAGTATATCTTCGAGAACAGCTCTTGCAGCAGGTACCTTCCCACCCACCATTCCCCCTTGGAGGAGGTAAGGCCTAACCAGGCTTCGGCAGGAGCTTACTTGCCTTTCTTCTTCTGATGGCGGATCCTCGGTCTCCTCTTCTGATGTCATCCAGTGGCCGGGAGTCTCCGGAGGGAGAACTGGGGATTCTGGCGAGACCACCTCCTTATGTACTACGCCTGACATCGGGGGCAGGACCGACGCCGGAGGCGGTCCCCACTGAAGACTGCTAGCTAGAAGATTTCTGTGAGGTCCTGACGCCTGCCGGCTTCAGTCCAAATGGTGTAACCTGCTGCAAGAGCTGTTCTCGAAGATCTACTGTTACGGTAAGTTCTTACATAACTGTACTTTGTGAGTGCCTTCAAATTTTTTTTATGTGTGCCTTTCTGACTTTTTGATTAAAAATAATTTGAGCACAACATTGAAAGCTCTTACTTGCAGCTGTCATCTGTGAGTTGGGTGTATATACACCATACCTTTTGGCAGAAGCTGGTCATTTTTTGTCTATGTGAATATTTTTTTTACCTTGAGCACTGCCAGGTCCTGGGTGTGGTCATCTTTTAACGTGTTTGGACTAATATAATTTATCATTCCAATTCCACACCACCATGAATTGCCACTCAAGAGTTTCCATTTTACAAAAAAAATGCTTAAGTACCTGCTCAGAGGTGAGTCACTGATTCTTTGCCTGCTAAGCAAACACACATTCAGTGTGCCACTGAGCTGTAGGTATATGAGTTGCAGTTCCTATGATGTAGCGGTTATGTCACAGCTATAAAAGAGGCCACTGAAGATCTAATCCTAGCAGGCCATGTACCTTCACAGATTGTTGTTCTTAACCAAATTTACTTGTCTTATAATTTAGAATTCCACTCCACACTACCATGAATCACTACTCAAGTGAGTTTCCATTCTACACAAAAAGTCGAAAAAAAATGTTTAAAGCCCTCCAGGAGTCAAACTATGTCAGACAACCAAGAATCCAGCACCACTTATCATTAAATAACACCAAAGAGCATCAAAAATTGATGTAAATAAATATAGTTTAATTCATGAAAAAAGTGCTGACCTCACACCATGTACTATAAGACATGAAATCTGAGCAAACACCAGCAGGACACCACCAACTCCTACTGGTTTTGCAACAGCATCTTCAGGGAGTGTCCCACATAATGTGATACTTGATACTTAAATCAAGCATTTAATATATACCATATTATAAAAACAGTGGTAATAACAAAAAAAATCAATGTGTGTTGCTTAAAAAGCATTTAGTATCACCATCAAAAAACTTGAAGGGATCAGACCTCAATTTCACAGCAGTACAAAAATACAAAAGTAAACCCTATTAAACAGAAAATAATCAGACATGGTTAAACCAACAGCAACTATGATAAATTAAATTCTGTAATAATACAGGAGAAACATTTTACATTCCCATATATCCCTACAAAAACACATGAGAAGAAATGTATACTATGGTGTAAACCTACAGAAAAGAGCCAAACATAGCTTAAAATATCCATTCCTACAATGGATACCCGAAAGGGACTAAAACTCCAATATGCCCAGTTAATTAATATTTATATTTAAGTACAAGTGTATGTATAAGTATACATCAAAAGGAATAAAAAAGCTCCAAGATATAAATACTGTAGAAGAGAATAGTGATGGCATCAAAAACTGGCAAAGTAATGCAATACAATTTAAAATACTACTAAAATATGTAGGTTGAAAAGTTCTACACAAAAAGGTGTACATAGCACATACAAAACATCTAAAGGGCTGAATTGAAATAACAATATCCCTGAATGGAGGAAAAAAATAAGAGCTTGCTGGCTAAGTCACATTCCTGAGGTGTAAACAATTAAATAACATTCTCTATACCAAAGATAGATAGATAAAGGCTAGCAATGGCCATTGACACAAACAATCAATGTGAAATGAGTTTGTTCTGTACCTGTGGAAATTAATTTTCTCAAAAAAAAACCAGATGTAACCCCTAGGCGGCACTATCCCTAGGGCTACTACCCCTGCCTGTACTTCTGGCCAGAGGTTAAGGGGCCTGGGTTCACTGTTAACACTTACCAGGGTTTGCCTACTCTTAGTAATCACAATATTTTGGTGCCTCCTTCCAGAGTAACACAAGTGGAGGTATTTACCAACCCTGGTATATCTCTCTGGAAAGCTATAACCACCCACAAATCCACCTAGTGACCAATTACCCTGTGCTTGACAATAACCCTTTATGGCAGTTAATACACAGTTTGCAATCATCATTAATAATATGCTCAGGCCTCTTACACTTACCACCAGGGTCTGGTCTTTGGCTAACACCCTGGATCCCCCTGAAAGACAATGTTCAATACCAACATGCACTTTTAACTACGTTACCCCACAAGCACGTTAACCTCCACCCAGACAATGAGATATTCATGAGGCAACGCAACAGTGAAACAGCTTAATCGATTTACTAAGAGGAATTTGAACAAGGATGGGCGTGAATCTAGAGGAATGATTACTGTACTGATTTGATTTAAGTTATTATGCATGCATATACTTTAGTCCAAAAGTAACAGTCTGACAACACTGGGTACCCAGGATGTGATGCTGGCTGGCTAGAATCAGTGCCCAGGGGTGGCCAGGGTTGCAGCTGTTGTTGGGACCCTTGACAGAAAGAAAAAGCAGTTAACATGCACAAACAAGGCTTTGGCCATTTGTATTCCTGGCCGATTGCCCCAGTCCTTTGTAACCCTGTAACACACTGAAGCAATCAGATGGTACAACAAAATAATTAAAAGAACTGTTGCAGGGAGCTACCCTGAGTTTACTTATGGCACCAGTGGTTGGAATTTGCCTGGCAGTATGAAGACCTGCTGCTGATCACCGAAGAATATGGGAAAACTGAGCCTGCACAACACATCTCCACTTCATGGCCTTTCCCTCCAGGTGGCCACAACCTGTGAGTTTGTGCTGCACAGGGGTTGGATCCCCAATCTGGACTCACACCGAAAAAGCAGTCACTGGTGCAGAAATAGTCATCTTGGGCCTGGTTGGCATAGGCCCAAAGCTGGATAGACACTTCTGGCAAAGTTCAATTTGTTTGCTGGTGAAAGCCTTCATCTGGCCAACAGTTGGGTCACTGGCGAAATCAGCTTTGATCCACAATAAACATTCAGAACATTAAACAGTAACAACATTAACTTTTCTATCACTCAGTTCGGTTTCAGGCTGGTTGCTATTGCAGTCGATTCACTGAGCAAACCTTTTAATTCACCAAGGCAGTCTCTGACCACAGTTCTTGGGCCAAATACTTCACAGGCACTTCTTTCTATTTCAATAACTTAAACTGCACTCCACAGAGTCTCAGAGCTTTCTGCCACAGTTAAAATTACTTTTCAGATTAGTCCAGTTACTGCAATAAGGCAGTCCAATGCAGGAGAACCACAGCAGGAAGGCAAGTCAGGCCTTTCTCCATGAATTCTCCTAGGTTCCTTCCTTGGAGCAGCCTCTCGATAGCTCAAGCTGCTCACTCCCCAAACTCTAATTCCAACTGCCCACTTCTTTCAAGCAGTTCTGGGATTAGTCCAGTTTTCCTGTGTCCTGGTTGGCTAGAGGAGCTGTCAGTCACAGTTCTGGTGCTCCTATTTGTTAGTTTTGGTGCCAACCTGAGAAACTACAAGAACTACAGTTTTTCTTGCCACAAGGCACTGGAACTAAAGACCACTCAAGGTCCCCTGTGTCTCAACTGGTCCAAATTCTGAAAGTACCAGACCAAACATAGTGGATCCCTTTTGAATAAACAAACTGCAAGAAGGCAGGTTAAAACAAACACTCTAATTTAAATACAACAGCAAGTAGTAAATATATACAGTACTAGTTAAAGCTTCCTCTGCTTTACAGTCAACAGCAGAGTGGAATGAATTAAAGCAGCATCTGGCCTGTTGCGAGCTTTGAAACACTCGGACCCAGCCCAGACCATTTACTAAACAAACATCGGTTAATGACTTAAAGGGACAGTCACAGAGATATATCCTGGCACTCTCATGCAAATCAACATGATCAAACAAACAACCATGGATTTGCGACCTATGCAGGATGTCTGACTGGCACTGGGCATAGATGGCACCCAGGAAGACACTTAAGGTAAGCCCCAAATTGGTAGGTGGGCTACACTCTTCCTTGCCTAGGAAAACTTGGCATCTGCGTCAAGTCTATACACCATTAATATTGTTAACTTAGAAAATACTATTCTTTACAATATACAGGTTGCAAATATAAACAACTATATACAATACTGCACAGTTTTGTTATTAGTATTCAAAATAATAGATAAGCATGCTTCATTCATAACCAATATTTTTTTAGACACAATGGCATTACTTATACATTTGGCATTTTCATTTCAAAAATTCTATTTTTCATTTTGTATACTATCTCTGGTAGTTATACACATTAGCCTAGTCTGTATCTCTCTTTGCACACTAACCCACATGGCTAATAATCTGAACTGGTCAGCTAATTTAGAGCTTTTTCTAGAATGACCCGTGGAATACTGGTTGAAGGGTTTTATTACTTAGAGGCTGCAGTGTAACCTATTTTAGGAAGGGAATTAGTTGTAACGTAAACCTCTTTATGGACCACATTCATAGGAAGGTCTACAGGTTCTCCTGGAGAATCATAAGAAATGTGTTCTATAGGTTTAACAGCTCTCTCAGATCTTCTAGGCAGAGGGGGTACAGACTCAGTTCTTTCAACATCAGCATTCAGGATCATGACTCCTGGCTTGCTGTCCAGCAATACAGCAGCTTCTGCAGGAAGGGGCACCTCTGTACTATCTGTTTGTTCAAAATTAGTAGTAGCACTTGCATCTATAGTAGTACTTGAATTTGCTGGGTCTGTAGACTCTGGTTCATTATTAAGGGGTATCGCAACAAAATTTGAGTCATCTAATACACTGTTAGCACTTTCAGAATTAGCAGTACTTTCTGAATTGAGGTCAGGTTCATTAAGTCCAGATATTTCAGCTTCAAATGACGGTTCACCATGATGGCTCTCACTTTCTTGGTCAGGACTTCCCACTCCAATTTCAAACAGTTCTATGAGACATAAAGAATCAGCTACTTCTGAGGTTATACTTTGCACCTGACTATCAGGTGGTATTGGTGTGGTCAAGATCACAAGATTATCTGACACTTCGTGATGGTCAGCACTGTCTCCCATGTTACACAGAGGGTTATATTGGAACAACTGAGCTAGTTTGAAAGAAGGATAATAAGTAGCCCTATATACATTGTCATTAGACTCAGAATGATTGTCATCATTAGCTGTAGCAGGACTCGATGGAGGCTCTGGTTGTGGAACAGCAGGGGGCTGAATTGTTTTTTTCAAACAGCAGTCCTGGTAACAGGCCCAGTGGAGGCACTAGTTTGAGGTACAGAGTTTATCATGATCTGGCCAATAGGTAAAAGGTGATTCTGGTGTATTGTCTTCACAGTTCGTGGGTCATTTTCTGGATGCACTTTGTAGATTGGCAGATCATCCAGCTTGCTGATCACCATGTATGGGGTGTGACTCCACTGGTCAGCTATCTTGTGCTTCCCTTGGAAGCTCAAATTTCTCATTAATGCACAGTCTCCAGGTTGCAGCTCTTGAACTTTAACACGACTTGTCATATCTTTCTTTGTTGGCTAAGTTTTTCTTTGCAGCCATTGTATGCGCAAATTGATAGGTGTAATTAAGCTGTGCTTTGAGTTTTTGTACATCCTGTAAATAATTATCTGCTTGGATTCTGTCTGGTGATACTCCAAAACAAACATCTATGGGTAAATGTGCTTCTCGACCAAACATCAGTTTATATGGTGACAATCCGGTTGCATTATTGTGAGTGCAATTGTAAGCATGCACCAAAGTACTTATTAGTTGACTCCACCTTGGCTTGTCCTTTGGATGAAGCATCCCCAGCATATCCAACAATGTTTTAATAAATCTTCCGGGTTGCGGGTCTCCTTGTGGGTGATATGGAGTGGTTCTTGACTTTTGTACAACCCAGAGTAAAAGCATTTCTGTGATCAGGCAGCTTTTAAAGTCTCTTCCCTGATTGGAATGGATCCACTGTGGGTCACTGTAGTGAATGAAAAATTGCTCAACTAGCACTTTGGCTATGGTGGCTGCTTTCTGGTCCTTTGTTGGATAGGCCTGTGCATAACAAGTGAAGTGGTCTTACATGACAAGCACATTGCTAATGTTTTTTGTATCAGGCTCTAAGCTTAAAAAGTCAATACATACAAGCTCCATGGGTGCACTGGTGGTGGTGTTAACCAGGGATGCTGCTATCTGTGGCTGGGCCTTCCTTTGGAAGCAACTGCTGCAAGGTTTTATATATTAATCAATATCTGCACCCATCTGGGGCCAATAGAAGCAGACATGGGCAAAATCTAAGCTTCTCTCATAACCCAAGGTCCCCATCTGGTTGTGGTGTGCTCCTAGGACCACACATTTAAATGTAGATGGCAACGCTAATTGCTGTTTAATGACTTGGCCTTGTCCATCTGTGAACTCTCTGTAAAGTAGTTTATTTTGCAGCTTAAATCTAGGCTCTTCTCTGAATAACAAAGCAGTTCTCTGATCTTTGGACCGTAGTTTTGAAACAATTTTTCTGATGTTTATGGCATTCAGTACATGTTTAATCATGGTATCATGATACTGCTCCCTTTGGATATCTGCTGGAGTAAATTGGGGCAGAGTGCTCAGATCCAATGCCAAAAAGTTGCAGTAGGCTACAGGAACACAAGTTTCTGTTGGCCCCAGACAATCGACTAAGCAATCTGCAGTTTCTGAAGATGGGTGTTCATCTTTGTCAAATTTGTGGCATAAGGCCTTCACAGATTGTACTGACATTTGCATCCACTCAGAATTTGATACAGACCTTCTGGACAGGGCATTGGCATCAGTGTGACTGAGGCCTGGATGGTACTCCACCAATTAATCATACGTTGAGAGGCCTGACAACCTCTTGTGCCCGGTGCCATCCAACCTGGCTGAGGTTTGGACATATGTGAGGAGGTTGTTTGTTTCTACCAGTATTTTAGCACCATATAATTATTCATGAAACTGGTCTACTAGTGCCCATTTCAAAGTGAGAAATTCAAATTTATGTACTGGATAGCTTTTCTCAGATGGAACCAAACTTCTACTGGCAAATGCCACTAGGCATAATCCTTCCTCATTCTCCTGATAAAGCAAGGCTCCAAGTCCACTCCAGCTGGCACTGGTGTATAGCGCATATGGTTTAGATGAATCTGCATATGTATGTATTGGAGCATATGTAAGCTGGTAAATGAGGCAGTAGAATGCTATGTCACAATCAGGGTCCACCTGGCCTCAAATGGTTCATTAGGCTTGAAGTAGACTTTATCACCTTCTTTTACAGCATCCCTTCTGTATTTTTGATTGGTAGGTGGATATCCTTGGGTCAGATTTAGCAGTATGCAAATTTATTTTGTATAATCTTTAACAAAGTGTTGATAATACCCAAAGAAACCTAGGAATCTTTGCAGTTCTTGAAGGTTGTTCGACCTTGGCCAGGTAGTCAGGGCTTCTACTTGCTCGGATCTGTTTGGATGCCTTCAGAATATACAATGTGGCCCGCGTATTTTACAGATTGTTAAAAAACTGACATTTGTCAATGGATAATTTTAATCCAGATTCTGCTAACCAGTCCAGGACCTTAAACAAATGAGCCTCATGCTCTCTGAGTGTTTTGCCAAACATGATGACATTGTCCAAATAAACTAGGCGTTCAAGGAGGTTCATGTCTCTTTCAGCTCACTCCATTAATCTCTGGAAGGTGACTGGTGTTCCAGATATGCCTTGGGGCACACGCAGGAATTCATAAAAGCTCAAGGGACAAATAAAAGGTCACGTGATGCAAGTGCTCTGAGTGGCAGCAGTGGTGCTGCGCTCCTGTGTTTACTTTCAATTTTAAGCCCAATTTTGGTGTTTTTGGTAAGCACAGCGTTTACTATTTGTGACAGAGTGTAAACGCAGTGCCAGGGTGTGATGTATAAGAGGTGATTGATTTCGGAGTGGTGAGATGGAGTCAGAAATGAGAGCTACCGTGATTCACCATACTTCTCCTGCATCGCCAGAAAAGAACCTGAAGAAATCTAAGGCAACTGGTGGAGCCTCGGACCAATAGGCGACTCAATCTACCCCATTGATCCCGTTAATGGAAGATAGATTTCTTCAAGAATTACAACCCTTTAAAGAGATGCTAAGTGAAATTACTAAAGAGCTAGAATCTCTGAGGGGAGACATGACAAATTTATCTTGAAGGGTCACAGATTCGGAGGCCTGGACAGTTTCTATAGAGAGGTGGAGAGAGAAATTAGACCCAGAGGTGGTGGCTCTGAAGCAACAGGTTCAGAAGTTGCAGTTAAAGACCGAGGATCTCAAGGGAAGGAGCTGCAGGAACAACATCTTGATAATTGGCTTGCCAGAAGCAGAGGAAGAGCAAAATATTCAGACCTTCATCCAGAAATTTCTTTACAAGATAGCGGGCGCTTCCCCAATGGGAGCTTCTTATCAAATAGAAAGAGTGCATCGAGCCTTGCAATCCCATCCTCCGTAGGGAGCCCCCCCCCAGGCCTTTGATCCTAAGATTTCTAAGCTTTGTGGAAAAGCAGCATGTTTTAAACAAGGCAAGAGAAGCACAGGAGATCTTATCGGAAGGGGCGAAGATACAGATTTCGCAGGATCTGCCTTATGAGACAAGGCGAAAATGTGCTGCATATCATCCTGTGGTTAAAAAGCTAATAGCTGCTGATATCCATTTTAAAATGCAGTATCCTTCATGTTTACTAGTTAAAATTAAGGATAACTGGGCTGCTTATGAGAATCCAGAAGCTGCGATCGAGGATCTGACCAGCAAGCTTCCTGAACTTTTCAAAAAGGGATAAGAAGGATGGAATTTGGTGGACTTAAAAGGAGGAATCCTGTTGGACATCATTTTGTTGAATACTAGTTATATAGAGAGTTGGGAAATCAAGATATGAGACTGTACTGACTTGATGTTTCATATCTCAACGGTGACTGTTTGGTTGGGGGGGAGCAGAGCTGGATGGTGGGCCACTTCGGGCCGTGGAGGGGGATGGAATTCTCAGGGCCTCAATGTCTTGGGCCTGCAGACCACTGCGTTATTGTGCGGGGGAATGCAGGGTTGAGCTAGGAACAAATTAAGTTGGGACAGTTCCCGGGGAGGCATTTGAGAGAAACACAGTGAGCAGTTAATGCTTCCCATGAGGAACAAAATCCCCAGTGAGCAATAAAATGATGCCTATACTGGTTTAGGGTATGTGGCTCCTATTTACACAATAGGATAATTTTGAAGGTCATACTGGAAAGTGTAATATGATTCCTTACAGCTTTATATACAAGGATTTGAGATAATAGGGCCTTAAGTCAGAATAATCAAAATTATAATGGGACTCTACCCCTTTTCATTTGGGCTCAATGCTTGATTTCATAAGGGGCAGAGGGATGGCACCAAGGGGCTGTGGAGCGCGCTGGATCACAACCCGGAAATAAGGGAGGGTTACCTCTTTGGCTTTTCAAAGCCAAGTAAGATATGATTAATCAGTGGGGCTACTAATAAAAGAATGTTCAGTATTTGGATCCCAGATACAATCTTAACATCCAAAGAGGGTAGGGGGTGGTTCCTTCCCTTGGGGGGGGGAAGAGTTATTTCAGTTAGTGTGTTGATCTGGGTGTGGGGGGAATTTTAATAGGGGGAGGGTATTGGACTGTTTGGGGATACAAGAGAAAGTGGAGGGGTGGGGTTGGAGCGATCAAAACAAAAGGCAATAATTATGTGGCTGGAATGTTTACAGCGTAGAGTCACATGGCGGATACTTTATTTAAGATAGAATCGTGGAATGTAAGGGGAGCACGAGAGCATGGTAAGAGGGTTGTTATACATAAGCATATAACTCTACTACGAGCCAACATTGTTTTTTTGCAGGAGACACACCTTCTGGCGAATGAAGGAAACAAGCTTAAGGAGAGGGGTGTGCAACAGGTTTCTGCTGCTGGAGATTCCTCCTCCAGAAGTGGAGTAGCGATATTTATTATGAGACCTATTCTATTACAGTCTGAGAATATCATACAGGACCCAAATGGTAGGTTTATTTTTGTCAGTGGCTTGCTGGCAAGGAAACCAATAATCCTGGGTAGCATCTATGGGCCCGTAGGGGGCAACCCAGATTTTCTCATTGGTTTAGCAAGCAAGCTTGCCTCTTTCTCCCAATCCCTATTATCCTGGGAGGGGATTGGAATATGGTTCAATCCTACTTGCTGGATAAATCCAATTCTCCTCCCAGAGCTGCAACTCCAGCCCAAAAGGCCCTAAATGAGTTAACTGATCTGCTGGGGCTGTGTGATCCTTGGAGGATACTGAATCCATCAGTCAAAGCTTTCTCATTTCATTCACAAGTACATCAAACTGCCTCTAGACTTGATTTATTCCTGATAAGCTCCTTGTTACTAGCAGGAGTTACTGGGGTGGGGATCGAACCAATTGTAATATCTGACCATGCGGTAGTATGGCTGCATATTTGTCTCAATACAGAACTGCAGAAGGAGTCTCGATGGAAGTTAAACACACAATTGTTGAAGGATAAATTTATTGTTGAAAAAATCCATACTCTGATTGAACACTTCATGGCAGTCAATGTGGAGTCCATCCCAAGGATGGACCAGATCTGGTGTGTGCTGAAGTGTTTTATAAGAGGCAAATTTATTTGATTGGCAACAAAAAGGAAGTAGGTCAGGGAGGAACAAGCTAGGAAGTTGTTAGAACAGATCAGAGAGCTAGAACAGAACCCAGATTCCACATCTCCACATAGGGCCATGACGGACCTCCTGGCCTTGAGGAATACATATTCAGACCTTCTCGGGGAGGGGTCTGAGTTTGCTATCCTCAGAACGAAAGCGACATACATTGATCAGGGGGAAAAAGCTGGAAAGCTCCTAGCAATGTGCCTGAAGCAATCAGAAAACTATATAATTATTCAAGCAGTTAGGGGTGCAGATGGAGTCTTGAAGACCCTTCCAAAAGAAATAGTGGCGGTGTTTAAATGTTTTTATGTGAATCTATATAGTCGCCGGCCGGATCCTCCGATGAGAGAGGAGACAGAGGTATATCTGGCAGGATCCGGGCTTGCTCAGTTGCAGTCGATGATCAGGAAGTGTTAATTACCCCTATTACCTTGACAGAGATAACACAGGCCATCAGAGATCTAACTCCAGATAAATCCCCTGGGCTGGTCGGCTTCCCTTCTAATTTTTTCAAAGTTTTTGAGAAAGAGTTAGACCCTTTGCTGCTCGAGTTATATCAATGCATTCTGGTGAGTGAGGTTTTGGACCCATCTATTTTAGAAGCAACTATTGTTTTACTGTCGAAACCTGGTAAACCTCCAGAATGTCCCTCTAGCTACCGGCTGATCTCCTTGTTAAATACTGACTTAAAAATTCTTACTAAAATTCTGGCTAACCGGGTGCAGAAAGTGTGGTATCGTCTACTTAGCCCTGAACAGGTAGGGTTTGTGACAGGAAGATCAGCATCTGACCACTTTCTTAAGTCATATATTTCAGGTGGCTCAATCCACCTTGAACACCACTGCATTAGTATCCCTAGATGCTGAAAAAGCTTTTGATAGGGTGGATTGGGGTTTTTTGTGGTCTACACTGAAATATATGAATATTCCCACAGAATTTATTACGTGGGTTCAAAAGATTTATTCAAACTCCGCTGCCAAAGTTTTTTGTAATAAGGTATTCTCGGACGGCTTCCTTTTGCACTCAAGTACTAGGCAGGGATGTCCCCTCTCCCCATTACTTTTTAATCTATATCTGGAACCTCTGATAAGGAGAATTAATGCCTCAAACAAGGTACAAGGGGTATATGTGGGCACAAATAATCTTAAAATCTCGGTATATGCCGACAACATCCTCCTGCATCTGACCAACCCGGTAGCTTCTCTAGAGGCGGTGTTAGAGATTGTTGAGGAGTTTAGTAAATTTTCCAATTATAGTCTGAATTGTAGTAAAACTGAAATCCTTCCTCTTAATTCTCATACATTTCGACAAGATTTCCATAAATTCAGTATGAAATGGTCTCCGATATCGCTGAAATATTTGGGGATCCATCTGACACTAGACCCGGGGCAGTACCACAAGTTAAACATGGAGGATTTGATCAAGAACATTCAACATGATTTTCTTAGGTGGAAATCCTTACCCATCTCTCTATGGGGGAGGATAAATATTATTAAAATGAATGTGCTTCCCCGGGTATTTTTTCCTTTAAATATGAGTAACATTTGGTTACCTGTTTCCTTCTTCCAAAAGGTACATGCTATTATATCAGAGTTTTTATGGTTAAATAAGAGTCCCAGAAGGGCGTATAATAAGCTTGTTTTACCTAAAGGGAAGGGGGAACTCAAGTTACCTAATTTACTATATTATTATTGGGCCAGCCACCTATATAAAATAGGAAGATGGACATCCCTAACTTCTAATAATATAGGAAACATATACTCTCCCATTTGGACACAAATTGAGAGGGAAATAATGGTGGCATTATTTGTGCCTCATAAAGCATTGCCAGAAGTGATCAAACAGTCAAAAATTGGAGTGTCTATCAAAGTCTTTGCCCAGGTGTGTGCCTGCTTAAACATCTCCCCAAATAAAGATGTAGCACAGGTAATTATAGACAATCCCAACCTCAGGTTGGGGGACTCTATGAAAATGAGGAATTGGATGCCCCAACTGCAGGGCCTACGAGTAGTTGATTTTTATCAAGATGGTGGCCTAATGCCACATGTAGTGATTGCAGATAAACTTCAGGCTCAGGTTAAGTATAACTTTAAAGTTTTCCAATTGCATCATCTGCTTCAACAGAGATTTGGGAAGGTGTGTCTCCCTACTAGATTAACTGATTTGATGGAGCAGTGCGTAGTGTTAGCTAACCGACCGCATGGCATCTCACTGATATATAACTGCCTCCTAGATACTATCCATCCAGGTGTGTTACCAGCATCTATGGTTTAAAATGAGCTCATTCTTAACCATGGAGCCATTTGGTCGGAGATATGGAGGGATATGCATAAGTACATTATGCAGGACAGGCTTAAGGTCATACAATTTCAAGTATTAAACAATATGTATTTTACTCCATGCAAGTTAGCTAAAATAGGACGGAGGCAATCCTCCACATGTGTTAGGTGTGGCCAGAGTGAAGGGACAATGTTGCATATCTGTTGGGCTTGTGACAAAGTTGCACCACTATGGACAAAAATTCAATCCCAAATGGATCCCTTGCTAGGACTAGGGCAATATTTTTCTCTGAAGATATGTATATTGGGGGATTTATCCTCTATCATTGTCAGGGAAAGGAAGTTTCATATCTCCCTCATATCAATGGTGGCCAAAAGTTAGTTCTCAAGCATTGGCAGCACCAAACCACTATTTCATACATAGAGTGGTTATATGAGATGTCCTTTTGTCTCAGGACAGAGAAGATGATTGCTAGTCTGCGTAACAATCTGGAGGGGTTTGACAAGAAGTGGGTTAAGTTATATGCACTTTATGTGCATTAGGTGGCAGCTATGGCTCGTGCTCTCCAATTTAATTGACTGGTTACCTCTTTGATGGGATATATTTAGAACAGTGGGTCTGGTTTTAGAAATTATGGGATCGCTCAGCGGGGGGAGTAGGAGGGGAGGGGGGTAGTGGTGTGAATATATATGTGTCAATGTTCTGGTCACACTGTAACAAGTATTGGTGTGAAAATTGTGTAAAATTCTCTAAATAAAAAAAAGTGACAAATGAAAGCAGTTTCCTCTTGGTCTTCTGGCACCATCAGGATTTCGTAGTACCCACTTCTGAGATCTAGAACAGACCACCACTGAGTTCCACTGAGACAGTCGAGGACATCCTGGATGTGAGGTATCATGTACTGATCCGGTATGGTCCTTCAATTGAGTGTCCTGTAGTCCAAGCACATTCTCACTGAGCCTTTTTTTCCAAACCACCACTATGGGAAATGCAGAGGGATGTGGGATTCCTGGATTATTCCAGCTGCTAACATCTCTTGGAGGTGGTATCGAACATCATCAGTGTCTGGGGCTGCCAACCTGCAAGACCTTTCTCAAAATGGCCACTCATCATGGAGCCTGATATGGTGCTCAGCGCTGGTGACACATCTGACATCCCATTCCTTTAATGAAAACACTTTACTCCACTGTGCTAGCTTACAGCTGACTTTATCCTTCCACTCTTTGGAAATGGGGACTTTCCAAAATCGAACATGTCAGGAGTTACTTCACCATCCTCCTCGGTATGGCGCTTGCTTAGAAACACAGTGGTATCTGCAAAGTATATCTTAGCCAGGGTACAGCCCCGAGTGACTTTAATGTCTGTGTTGATCACATTGGAGGAGTGGAGGAGGGGTTATTGCACTTTAAAAAGATGCGCTGCTCGCAAGAGGTAAACTGCATTCCTTGATTTATTGAAACGCTGCCTGAGTGATATCTGCCTTTACATCTGTCGTTTCATGAGAGAGACTGCTGTTGGAAAGCGTGACTGCTGTTAATACTGAGCTCCAAATAATTTAAAACATCTCCTGGAAGTGTGCAGTGGGTGAGAGACTGTTGCAACTAATTGTTTGAAGCACCTGAAATGGCTGTCTTCACGAAGGAAGGACTGGGGAGTGTGCTGTGAGGTCATTGGTGGAGGAGGGGTTATTGCACTTTAAAAAGA
Organism: Neoceratodus forsteri; assembly: GCA_016271365.2. Lineage (NCBI taxonomy): Eukaryota > Metazoa > Chordata > Ceratodontiformes > Ceratodontidae > Neoceratodus > Neoceratodus forsteri. Next base: position 994,947,068 of record CM057458.1, on the reverse strand, counting down.
CGCGCTGCTCGCAAGAGGTAAACTGCATTCCTTGATTTATTGAAACGCTGCCTGAGTGATATCTGCCTTTACATCTGTCGTTTCATGAGAGAGACTGCTGTTGGAAAGCGTGACTGCTGTTAATACTGAGCTCCAAATAATTTAAAACATCTCCTGGAAGTGTGCACAGGGTGAGAGACTGTTGCAACTAATTGTTTGAAGCACCTGAAATGGCTGTCTTCACGAAGGAAGGACTAGGGAGTGTGCTGTGAGGTCATTGGTGGAGGAGGGTTATTGCACTTTAAAGACGCGCTGCCGCAAGCTGGCATAGCAGCGAGTGCAGAGTGGCGCGAGCCACTGCGATAAAATCTGTGCAGTTTAAAGTTTTAGTAGTTGTTTTTCAGCATACTTCCTTGGTAATTGTACTATTATAAAGCTTTAATAGCTCTGTGGGTAATTGTATAAAAGGTGTTTATTAATTAGAGGAATATTTTATAGTAGATATGAGGTTAATGTTTGTATTGTGTTTTGTTTGTATTTTCCAACCATTGTTAGTTGTAGAATTAAGCTGTATAGCTAATTATAGAGGCACCTTAGAATTTGGACTTTAGTTGCTCATGGTGGAACTACCAATGGGCAATTATGTCCAGAACATAATATGCTTCTCATATATAATGGTAAAATGTATTATGAAATAGGAAATTACTATATGGCTTACAAGTTAAAGAAAATGTGTTGGTTACAGATCTGTTATAATGTGGGGAAGAAATACATTTTTAATAATGGTGATAAACAGAAACTCCTTCCTGGAAAATATGGGAATAAAAGTTTAGGGGTTAAATGGTTATTATTGATGTTATTAATGTTATCAGGAACAGTTCACCCTAATCCTGGGCCAATCAATCATATAGATAAGGGTGCTAATTCTTTCTTGAAAATAGGACATTTAAATATTCAGAGTTTATTACCTAAAAAAGATTTGTTAGAAGGATGGTTGGTTGAAAATTCTTTGATATTTTGGCATTGACAGAGACCTGGTTAACTGATAGAGTAATTGATGATGAAGTTAGGATTGAGGGTATTCATGGTATATAGAAAGGATAGAAAAGGAAAAGGGGGTGGTTTATTTTATGTTAAGAGCAATTTATCAGCTAATATAAATATTGTTGGTCAGGACAGTTGTTATTATGAGTCTTTGGTAGTCGATTTGGTTTTAGGTGGAAATAAAGTGCTCACTTTAATTGATGTGTATGTACCTCCTTTGAATATTAGCACGGGAATTGAAGCCTTTTTTCATGATTTATCTTTCCCTTCCTCTAGAGAATTGTTAATTTTGGGTGACTTTAATTTAGATTGGCCATCTAATCAAGCAATTGATGTTAGGAATTTAGTTTCAGGATTGGGAATGTTTCAGTTGGTGACTGATTCCACTAGATATAATTATTGAACTGGGTATGAGTCACTAATTGATTGGATTATTACTAATTGTCCGGATCATGTAGTTAAGTCAGAAGTTTATCCAGATTGTCTTAGTGACCATTGTGCAATTTATTGTGAATGGTCTGTGAAATATTTTAAAGAACCATAGAACCATTCAGTATCGGAAAGTTTGGACCTTAATTTGCAGTCTTTTTCAGATGAAGTTCAGTTAATTGATTGGTTTTCCTAGATGTTATTGAAGACATTGATGATGCCTTTCATAGGTTTTGTAGTTACTTTATTGGTATTTGTGATAAGTTATTGCCGTTTAAGACTGTTAAATTAAAAGCAGAGGAAAAATATGGTTCAATTATGAACTAAGGAAAATTATAAGGGATAGAAATAAGGTTTGGAATAAGTTTAGGAAGCATAAGACAATTGGTTTGCAGCATGAATATAAGAGACTACGTAATTTATGTAAGGCAAAGGTAAGGAAAGCGAAAAGGGATTATTTGGTAAATAAATTGGGTAAGGGGTTGTGTGATCCTAAGGCCCTTTGGAAAGTTTTGAATGATTTAATGGGAAAGAGCAAGGATTTGGATAATATTACACTGCAATTAGACGGACAATTGGTAAGTGATCCAATTAAAGTAGTTAATGGGTTTAATGCACATTTTACTGATTTGGAAAGGTTTAATATTCAAGGACGTGTTACAAGTTTAGAATTAGAGGAGCTATTAGAGGAAAATTATGTGGATGGGGGGGTGTCTAAATTTCATTTTCAGGAGCTTACTGAAAATGAGGTTTTGATGTATATTTTGAAGACTGATCCTAGGCCATATTTGGGGGCTGATGGAATAGATTATAGAATTTTTAAAATAGTTGGGTCAATAATTGTTCCAATGTTGACAAAAGTTTTTAATTTTTCCCTTATTAGTAATGTATACCCTTTAAAGTGGAAATGTGGTGTTGTAAGGCCAATTTATAAAACAGGAAGTAAAGTTAATGTTAACAATTACAGACCCATAACACTATTGGCTCCTTTATCCAAATTATTAGAGAGTATTGTTTCTGATCAGGTTAAAGTTTATTTGGATCAAAATTTTCTCTGGTCTCCTTTGCAGCATGGATTTCGGCAGGGATTTAGTACAGAAACTGCCTTGGTGAGGTTCACGGGCAGGTGTATAAGGCCTTAGATGAGGGAAAAATAGTAGCTGCTGGTTTGTGGACCTCACCAAGGCTTTGATTTGGTGGATCATAGGAAGTTGTTAATGAGTTTGTTGGAGGTTAATTTTTCAAAGGAAGTGATATTATGGATTAATGATTATTTAACTGGTAGGGTGCGAAAACTATGGTGAATGGTGTATTGTCTGGATGAGGGCATTTTGATGTGGAGTTCCCCAAGGGTCTGTATTAGGTCCTTTGTTGTTTATTTTACTTTTAAATTCTTTGCCCAAAATATGTAAAGAAACAGAGCTTATTTTGTTTGCAGATGATGCAGTTTTATTATGTATTGGTAATACTTTACAGGTTGTACAGCAACAGTTACAGGATGATTTTAGTTTAATGCATGGTTGGTTAATACAGCAAAACTTAGTGTTAAATCATGTAAAACAAAATGTATGGTATTTAATAATACAAGATCTAATGTGAATTCTGAGCTAATTTAAAAGATAATTATGGAAATAATATAGAAAGGGTTTCTGAAATGTGTTACCTGGGCCTGGTTATTGATTGTAATTTATCATTTGAATTATATATTCAGAAGTTAATAGGTAAGTTGCATCAAAGATTAGGAATGCTTTATCGATTGAAAAGTATTTAACAGATGAGGTTAGAATAATTTTGGTTAATAGTTTATTGTTTTCAGTCATTGATTATGGTTTAATTATATATTTTTTACATCAGTTAGAATAGTATTAAGTTAGTATCTATATCATAATATTATTAGATTTGCTACAGGTCAGAAGAAAAGAACTCATCATTGTTTACTCTATAGTTCTATGGGGTGTGTGTCATTAGTTGATAGGTTTAGATTACGTGTTTTAGTATTTCTTCAAAAAATTAAATTAGAAATTTTTTTCTGGTGTTATTTGTGATATGTTTCCTAAATTGATTAATGGTGTAAGAACTAGGTCACAGGTTAACCTTAACTTTAATTTTCGGATTCCCTATTATAAAAGTGTGTTTGCTCAGAATTCCCTTCAATTTTATGCAGTAAATAGAAGAATGAATTACCCTCTTATATTATGCAATGTGTTACAATTTTGTCATTTAAGAGGGTTTTAAAGAAATTCTTGGTTGCTGATTCAAAGTGTTGTTGTTTTAAATACTGTATTTTTTATATGTTTGTATATTATTTATGTATGTTTTATGTTGTGACTGGGCATCAGTGAAAATGGGCATTTTGCTCACTGATTATACAGAATAAAAATAAACAAACAAACAAACATTGCAGAGTTCCACTACTACTGTCCTAGTATAAGTATGGGCTCTGACAGGCAGCACACTAGGTTTGACTAGAAGTCCATCCAGCAGCTTTCCTTCCTCTGGGGCATCCAGCATAAGGATCTTGTTTGTTACAACTTTTCTCATCCACACTTCACCACTGACACTGCATTGTACATTGGAGGGGTAAGACAAGAGGTGCAAGATCCTTTTTCCACATGATTCCCACTGGCTTATCCTTGTCTGCCTCTTTAGCCTGCATCTGCATTTCATATGCTTTCCGCACCATGACATAGATGTGTAAAGCTCATCCAGTCTTTTGGGCTTCTCTTTCTTGACACAGCTGGGCTAATCAACCAAACATGTGCGCATTAGTGCTGATCAATAAAGGGATCCCATAATATAAGTCTGTTGCCAGGCAGACCAAGGCTAGAGTATCCATGGGTTCATCCATGACTGCCACAGTAGAAAGAAAAGATAGCCATATCCGTAAGTAACCAAGGTAAGGGTAGGATTTATCACTTAAATCCCATACATACAGTCCTTCAAGGGGTTGAAGAGGATGGTTGTACAGGTGCTGGTTATATCAGTCTTTAAATTTTATAGTGACCTGAGATCCGCTGTCCAATATGGCTCTGGCCGGGATACCGTTAATGTGCACCGTGGTCTCCATAGTGGGCCCACCGTCTCTGACCAGTCTGAAAGAGCAGTCTTGATGGGTTGGTTCGCAGTGGCCTTAGAAGAAAAAGACTTATGGGAGGGTCCATACTGTGGCTTTATGTTACTTTGTAGAACTTGATTAAGTAGTTTTGCAGTTACTCTTCATAGATCCTTAGGAGCACTGGGTTCAGAAGGCAGAGCAGCATCCTCTCTGGGTTTTGGGTTGTCAGGTGGTTCAGACCAGTATTCTTCCTTGAGCCTAGGCTCAGATTCAGCTCCGCCATAGTTTTTCCAGGGTACAGGCTGCTGAGATGCATGAATGAGATCTTGCACCATATTTCACAACTCTCTCATTTCTTCAGCAATATCACTGCCACATCTTGGTTCAGTAGGTTGGGTGCTGGCCCCCTTCACAACAGGTTGAGTTTCGTAAGTGGCCTCAGCATTAGAAACACAGGTGGCGTGGGTTTTTGCTTTTTCTGCAGTGTTCTGGTTGCTGGCTCGCAATTCTTTCAGTTCTTTTAAAATCTCACTGATTTGCTGATAATCAAGGGTATTCTCTCCCTCAATTAGTTTCTCAGGGGCAGTCTGTGCAATGCCAGCATATTGGTCCCAACAGTCATCTTCGGTCTCAGCTTCTCAAATAGCCTTCATCAACCAACTGTATGCAGGAGGATTGTCCTTGTGATCCTGAAATTTTAATTTTAGCATAAGCACACTAGAGTTACAAGCAGTCATGAGAATGTGTTCTAACCTCACTCTGTTCAGTTCATTAGCTAGTATACCACACTTGCGATGTGCTTTCTAAAGGGATCTCTCTTCTCAAGTCACATAGGCAAACATTTGTTCTTCCATTGCTTGATGGATTTGAACGTTCACATTAAGTCCTCTCTTGATTCAGTACTACCAAAAACTCCTAAGGCAGACAGGTATTGGTAGCAGAGCTATCTGGGTTGGTGGACTGGAGAAATCAGAGAGCTTCAGGTGCAGGGCCCCTTAAGGTTTCCATAAGTCTCTTATGCTTCTCACTTTCCAAACACTGACAATCTTGATCCAGAGGGGATGCATAGTCCATCCAAGTCTCTAAGTCATCTTCACCCACAGAGGTAGGAACAGTGCCTGAAAGCAATCTGAGTCTACGGTAAGAGTCCTAATTCACAGAGAGTGCCATTATGGGGGGTGCAGTAATGGGGTATGGCATAGTCATGGGCATAGAGGCTGGAGAATAATTCACTGGAGTAGCCCCCTCCACGCTCCTCTATGGTTCTTCTCAGATCCTCAAAGGTCTGTCCCGCAGCTGTTTACAGTTTTCTCAACTTTTCCTTTAGCCATTCCACTTTGGGTGACCCCAGGGAAAGACACTCCACTATGCAAAGTGATGTCCCTCCAACCCACCTAGGATCCCTCAGACATAATAACCTGGGGTACAGTCTCGGGGTCAATGAGAATACTACATTCAATAAGAGCCACTATAGTCTGAGCAAAAAGGTCAGCTTTTCGTCCCCATACTGTAATTTTGCCCAGACATTAACTTTACTCACTGCCTCCTCTACAGTAGCTTTAGTGATACCTAATGGGATATCTAATAACATTAAAGCATGATGGGGATTAACATCATCCTTCGCACTCCACCCCAACGGGTGGTGCACATCCATTTTGTGAGGGGGAATTTCAAGTTTAGCATTAGTGAGGTTCTCCATTTCAGTTTTTGGCGCTAAATTAACAAATTACTGCACTTTGTGTTTGATTCAAGTTACTATGCATGCATATACTTAAGTCCCAAAGTAACAGTCTGACAACACTGGGTACCCAGAATGTTATGCTGACTGACCAGAATTGGTGCCTGTGGGTGGCCGGCATTCCAGCTGTTGTTAGGGACCTTGAAGGAAAGAAACGGCAGTTAACATGCACAAACAAGACTTTGGTTATTTGTATTCCTGGCTAGCTGGCCCAGTCATTTGTAACCCTGTAACACTCTGAAGCAATCAGATGGTACCACCAAATAATTAGAAGAATTGTTAGAGGGAGCAACCCTGAGTTTACTCATGACACCAGTGGTTGGAATTGGCCTGGCGATATGAAGGCCTGCTGCTGATCACCGAAGATCATGGGGAAACTGGGCATGCACGACACACCTTCACTTCATGGCCTTTCTCTCCAGGTGGCCACAACCTGTGATTTCTTGCTGTGCAGGAACTGGATCCCCCATCTGGTCTCACACCGAGAAAGCAGTCACTGGTGCAGAAATAGTCATCTTGGGCCTGATTTGGCATAGGCATGAGGCTGCATAAACACTTCTGGCAAAGTTCAGTTTGTTTGCTGGTGAAAGCCTCCAGCTGGCTAACAGTTCTGGAATTGGTGAAATCAGCTTCGACCCATGATAAACATTCAGCACATTTAACAGTAACAGCATTAACTTTTCTATCACTCGGTTCGGTTTCAGGTCAATTGCAATCGCAGTCAATTCACTGAGCAAACCTCTTAATTCACCATGGCAGTCTCTGACCACAGTTCTTGAGCCTAATACTTCACAAGATCTTCTTCCCGGTCCAATAACTTGAGCTGCACTCCACAGAGTCTCAGAGTTTTATGCTGCAGTTGAAAGTTACTTTTCGGATTGGTCTGATTACTGCAATAAGGCAGTCCAATGCAGGAGAACCACAGCAGGAAGGTAAGTCAGGTCTTTCCCCAACAGTTCTCCTAGGCTCCTTTCTTAGAGCAGCCTCTTGACAGCTCAAACTGCTCACTCTCCAAACTCTAACTCCAACTGCCCGCTTCTCCCAAACAGTTCTAGGATTAGTCCAGTTTTCATGTGCCCTGGTTGGCTAGAGGAGCTGTAAGTCACAGTTCTGATACTCCCATTTGTTAGGTTTGGTGCCAACCTGTAAAACTACAAGAACTGCAGTTTTCCTTGCCACAAGGCACTTGAACTAAGGACTCCTCAAGGTCCCCTGTCTCCTAATTGATCCACATTCTGGAAGTCCCAGACCAAATATGGTGGCTCCAATTTGGATAAACAAACCGTAAAAGACAGATTAAAACTAACACTCTAATTTAAATACAACAGCAAGTTAGAAGTAAATATTTACAGTACTGGTTAAGGCTCCCCTCTGCTTTACTATCGACAGCAGAGTGGAACAAATTAAAGTGGTGTCTGGCCGGTTGCAAGCTTTGAAACACTCATACCCAGCCCAGACCATTTACTGTACATACACTGGATAATGACTTAAAGGACCAGGCACAGAGACACATCATGGCACTCTTACACTAATCAACAGGACCAAACAAACAACCATGGATTTACTACCTATGCGGGAAGTCTGCCTAGCAGTGGGCATGGATGGAGCCCAGGAAGACACTTAAGGTAAACTCCAAATTGGTAGGGGGGATACACAGAGAAATCAAAACCATCATTTAATCCAGGAGCCCTTAAGGCACCTAATGTGTAAATCCAAAATGCCTCGCTCCTGGATAATAAATCCTCAGCATTCCCACCTCTTAGACCCACCCTGATCCAATCAATTCCACAGAAGGTAAAAGTACGTACCACCCTGACACCCATAAGATGTACACTCAAAGCATTTTGTGTTTCCTGTAATCTGATAGAACTAAGGTGTTCACCCACTCTGATCTTGAATTATTTGCTCATTTTTCCCACATAAAAAGACCCACAGGAACAAGTGGCCTGATAAATCACCATAGGGGTGCTACAATTAATGAAATGTTGAATAACAAGTAACTTAGCACTGTTGGTAGATGAAAATGTCTTGGTTTTTGATATAATCTTACAGTGGACGCATCTACCATATTGAAAGCATCCGTAAGGTGCATCTGGCACCCAGTCCAGGGTTGGTATCTTTTAGACAGGTAGCTAACTATGCACTAACATGTCTCTGAGGTTTTGGCTATGCTTATGTACTACCTCTGGTCACTCCCTAGTGACTTCATCTAAGACGGGTTCAGTAGAAAGCATGTGCCAAAACTTGATCAAACTCTCTCTTATGCTGCCACTGTTGGCACCATATTGGGTCACAAACACCACCTTCCCCAGTGACCCTCTGTCCTTATTTCTGTACTGCAGTATTACATAGGCATGGGCAAAACACTTGATGATGTTGCATATGGCAGTGTGTGCTGCATTGTATCTGTCCTCCGTAATGGATGCAGGGTGTAGGATAAGTAGAGGAGCCAGGGACATAGGGGATAGGCACTGTTCCTTATGTAGGTAAAGGGCATAGGTCAGTGTCATCATGTAAAACAAGGTGGGGGATGGAGTTATGCCAAATGAAGGTGTTGTGGGCACTGCCTGGGTACTGTGCCAGGACATTGATGATGCACCTTGTTGTATCACACACCACCTGGCAATGGATGAAGTGGTACCCCTTCCTATTTAGATTGGCATCCACTCCATCACCAGTGAGTGCCTGGATGGCAACCTGGGTACAGTCAGTGGCACTGAGTACAGATTAGGGCTGGGAGAACTCAATGAAGTTCTGACCCTTGTTAAATAAGAACTAGAACACAGTGACATTCTTATTTGTTCTGATTAGTTCAGATTTATTGACAAATATTTGAATAAATGTGAAAAAATGCATAAAAGTGGCCAAAGTCGGTCACATTTGACACAGAGGATCAAAGAAAATAATGTAATGGATTATTTGTATAACAATTAATGTAAAACTGCTAAATAATAAAGCAATCACTCACTATTAGTCCCTTCATGGCTGGCCTATAACGGTGGGATGGCACATCTTGCTCAGTCCGTGACATGAGTGTGCTGGGAGAGAAAGAGAGAGAGAGAAAGAGAGAGACAGAGAGAGAGAGAGAGAGAGATGCAAATACCTATATCATAGCACCACCGAGCATTGCAGGCACTGCCAGGAAGCTAAGTTTTTTTTTTTAATTAATAGTGCTGTGTCAGTATTATTTTGATGGATGTTTCAGTCAGGGCCAAAGAGGCGAAATGGATATAAATGATCAAATAAGCAGCACTGAAATAGCCACCCACCCTACCCATGTGAATGATGCAACTGCTTCGCATGCCCCGGTGTACTGAGGTATATGGTACACTACCTGGTCCAAGAGGTGGTAATGTTTTCTAGTACTACGACTACTTCTACTGAATCTGATCAACATGCTGAATCCTTAAAGAAGAAAAATGAAAGACATAGTGATTGCTACCACCCAGGTAGGCAGCCAGTCACACATTGCACCGGTCAAGTGTTGTGCAGTCATAAAAAAGTTTGTCACTGCCACCTGAAAACCTGATGACAGACTCACGACACAATTACATCCTTCCTTGTTCCACAATTGCTGCCAGCCACTGCCAAGTAATTTAAGTATCAAAAATAATATAGTAATATAATAATCTCAACCCAGCTACTGTAAGTGAGATGTAGCCAGGTTAGCATACTACGCACACACAAACAATAAAGAAATGATCTGAATTTACAATTTAGTAGCATTTTTTCTGTAAAGTATTCACAGTCAAATATGGGGGACGTGAGAAATATACAAAGCGTATTCAGTTTCTTGGTTTCAGCCATCTGTTAAGCCATACATTGTATGAAAATTAAAACAGTACAGTCAGGATCAGTTGCTGAGGCCAAAAAAAGTGGCAATTACTAGTAGTAAGGACTGGAGTAAGGACAAAAAGTGATAAGTAGTAGTCGTGACTTGTGAGGACAAATAGTGATAGTTGTAGTAGTTGTAGACAGCAGTGCCCTAACTTCCAGATCAAATAGTGGTTCCAGGTACCACCAACTAAGTTTGTGACATGAAATGCAGTTGCTTGCTGTGTTTGGACTTTGAACCCACTGATGTTATTTTTTTTTCTATTCTGTGCTGTTCATGTGATCATTCAAGTAATAGTGGACTGGCCTAGTCTGTCCTGACCTGACTTGCTGCAATTAATTGCCACCTAATATAGTAGACCCTATTCACAAAAGATTTTCACCATAGGTAACAATTCTTGAAAGTGTTTTGTGGATAGGGTCTGCTCAGAGCAGTCCGTGTATGGTTTATTCAGGTATCATATTTGAAATTAAAGTGAAGAATGTTGACTTTGAGAAATGGGAGATGCTCAGCATTTTCTGGTGTCAAACAGGATTGTGTGTCAGTAATGACGTTATCAGCTGCACTAAACAATTGTTCTGAACACAATTCAAGTACTTCATTGCAATGTTTACTAAAGCAGGCCACATATTTTGTTTGGATTTCCAGTATTGCAAAGGATCAGCATTCCAGCTGATATTGGGCTCTGCCAGGTACATTTCAGCAAAGGTCTGTGCTGAGGCTGTGTTACAAGAAGCAGATGAAAAAGATGCTAAAATTATATCTTCTAAGTGACTCCAGAGACATGAAGCTGAACCAAGTGACTTTGGAACAGTGCTATGCTTGGCTGATGGTGAAGAAGAAGATTCTGCTTCAGTGGCTGAGGAATAAGAGGGAGTAAATGCTGCATCAGTAGAGGATGGGTCACCTGATGCTGTGCTGTGTCATGAAGAAGATCCTGAATGCAGTGCTGCTATTGTACTCTGTCCCATGACAGCATGCACCTCATCAATTATTTCTTGTTTGTTTATCTTGAAACAAGTGTCATCATCATCACTCAATAGTTATTTAGTTTGGTATCGTGGATCCAAGATTGTTGCTTTAATGTAGTATCCAGAATGAAGCATTTTACATAGTTTGTCATCTTCAACAACTTTTTTTATCATATGTCTTGTTAGATCTTGTTGTATTCTGCGGGGCAACCCACATGTGACAGCAGCACCACTGGCATCCTGTGTGATCATCAAACTGTCTTGCTTCTCTAACTTTTCCCTAATCAGATTCAATCTGAATTTGAAAATTTACAGTGCCTGCTACAGATAAGTTGTCTGTCACTGTTAATTAGTGGTGCTATCAGTATCGGTGACAGCAGCAGTACCAACAGGTGTCATAACACCCATTAGCAGCATCTGTAAGATCAGAATATGTCATGCACTAATCGGTAGTGGTTGTCAGTAGCAGTATGCAGCACTTGCTAATTATGCACCCAAAATGTTGTTTATGAATGTAGTTCAATAAAAATGCACCAGGAGGTGCTTCCAAATTTTTATCCCACCAGTTACCTTATAAAGTTCCAGCAGGTGTCACTGTATCCCACATTTCAATCTGTTAGTCATTTTGTTGTTAATTTAAGCTCTTCCACAGTACTGTGCTGATGGGGAAACAAAATATACTGTGGATCTATATTGCTGGTTAACAACAAGCACTAATAGGCAGCATTAATAATTGAATTTGCTGGGACATTATTCCCCAATCATTGTGCTGCTGGTCACTGGTTACAGGCAAACTGAATCGCGGTCAGTACTGGTACACAGTCTAAGCATATGTCAATGCAGTGCAATGAAATATTCTATATGCTTATTTCAATGCAGTTTGTGCCAAAGTGTGTTTTTTGAAACAATAAACTGACTTGGTTTTGTCAGAAACTGTGAATAAAAGTAGTGTACTGTGGGACTGTAGTTGTTTTTGATTCATGTTTTATCTGGCTTTTAAGGGGTAGTAATAATTCATTTTAAATAGCTGCAACAAATCACATCCCCTCACTCCCCAAGCTCATAATCTTTCTCCACAAATACCACATTCGGCTGAATTCTAGCAATCTGCCATATGGAGTAGTGGTTAGAGTCATTGCTTGTGATGTGCAGGCATCGGGTTCGAGACTGGCTGCCAGTTTTTTCTTATTTTAATGTATTTCCCTGTTTGGTTTTCACCCCTGCCTCCCCCCCCCCCAAAAAAAAGGAAAATTAAGTCTGTAACATTTTAAAGCAGAAGCTACACTTATAACGAAATAATGATCCCATGTTGATCACCATTTCGATCCCCCTCTCACTCGCTACCCCACCACCAACGCTGGTCATTCTGTGTATTATCTGCATAAATGAAGACCCTCTATAGTCACCTAAAGCACATGTTGTATGATCCCTGAACCTTATTTTGCTCATTGCACCTTGCCATAAAAAAAACTTGATATACACTGCAGCCCAACAACTTTGTGGCGCGATCTTGTAAGTGGCAATGATTTTCAGCAACATACTGTACTGCAGGAGGTGCTCATTTTTTATTTTATTGTGTTGAATGTTCCAGCTTTGCTACCCAAATGAATTTATTTATTTCATTCAGTCGAGCACTTTAGTCCATCACAAAACAACAAAATGCACAAATACTGTGCATGTATCAGTACATTTATCAGTGAGCACCGAACCATAACTGCATCATTCTGCCCTGGACTTGTGGATTGCAGATGGTCTGTGGACAGAATGATTGTCTGGACCTAGAGAAACAAATCATGAGGGGTCAATTGTGGTATCATGGTAACGAAGTCTGTTCATGTGAAAGAGATTTATTAAAAATGCTGACTGCAAACCTATCCATTGCCATCAAGCAGTAAATGCTAACCTCCCTGTACCTTGGGGACTGTGTTGTTGAAATACAGAGTACGTTACTTATCCAATACATGACCCTTAAATCATCAATGATATGGGGAGCAAATAATTTAGACCCAGAAGTCTGATAGGTAGTCCTTTGCAGTATTTTTCTGGTTTTGATCAATTCATTTGCAGTATGAGTAACTGATGCTGTGCCAAAGCTGGCAAGCTTGAAGTATTTGGAAGTAATAAAATTGACTTGATTTCAGCTAGAAACAGTGAATAAAAGTATTGTACTGTTGGACTACAGCTGTGTGTGCTTCTTGTTGTATCTAGGACTATGTTTTAAGGGGTAGTAATAATTAATTCACAGGAGCTGCAGAAAATCACATCCCCCCTTCCACAATTGCATGCCCTTTTTCCACAAACATCACATTAGTTGGGCATGGTGAGCACTATTTGTGTCAAAGTTTGTGTTTTGAAACAATAACATTAACTTAGTTTTATCCAGAAACAGTGAATAAAAGTAGTGTACTGTGGGACTGCAGTTGTGTTTGATTCATGTTTTATCTGGCTTTTAAGGGGCAGTAATAATTAATTTCAAATAGCTGCAACAAACCACATCCTTCTGCTCCCCAAGCTCATGCACTTTTTCCACAAACATCACATTAGGCTGAACTCCAGCAATCTGCTGTATACTGTTGTCCACTAATGAAGTAGCTACTGTCAGAGGTGATGCTTGTCTGCTTACTTCACTGAATGCCCTATGAAGTAATGGTTAGGGTTACTGCTTGTGGTGTGCAGGCACCGGGTTCAAGACTGGCTGCCAGTTTTTTTTTTTTTTTTGCAATGTATTTCCCTGCTTTGTTGTCAGTGTCAGAACCCTGCATTTAGTTGTTGAAGTAAAGAAATACCATCATCTGTGTGCAAAAATGCCTACTAGTGAAACAAGTGTGATCAGCACTGGAAATGTATTTTATTTTATAGACAATTCACCTCAAGTTAGCATTCTCGACACACTGCCAGATGTGTGCCACCAGTTGTTCAGCAAAACATGCTGGCTTCCTGCTTCCCTGTCCCAGCTAGCCCTGATATCTGGGCATCTTAAGCTAAAAAAAAATCCCATCACAAAATTGTGCTAGCTTCACTGTAAGGTGGTTCAGGAAGTGCTACAACAACTGCACAGTGTGTTGATACCCTCAGAGGCTAGCCAGAGAAGACTCAATGTTGTCTCTTTGGAAAATAGTAATTAAAACATAAGTATGATACAAGGCTAAACTCTGTCACTCTGCTAATTTTTTAGCTTATGAAAATAGCCTTTTCATTGCACAGTACTGTACATGCTTTAGTCAGTGCAGTCCGAGTCACTGAGGACAGGCCAAATTGGGCCTGCTCGAATGTCTACAGAAGAGCACTATTTGTGCAGAACTTTGCTTTTTTTATTTTTACAGTTGCCTGGCTTTAAACCACAAACAGTGAATAACAGTATGGCGGTACTGCAGTTGTTTTGGGCACTTCTCCATCTTTTCAGGGAGCTGGCTGAAGAAGCCAGAAGGGGAAGGAAAGAAACATATTCAATTCAGTGCTTTAGAGTAACTGGTAATTGCTATTTTTCTTTTAAACTTAGATTGTGGGCTTTTAGTGACACTATACTTTCTTTGTTGTCTTTACTTATAATTGTTTTTGGGCTTTTGAACATTTAAAACATAGTGGTGGTGTAATTCTGTGCTGTCTTTAATTGCTGCAAATTTTGGCCCCCCCTCCCGTTCCCCCAACGCTTAATTATATGCCCTGTTAAATCTGATTGACAGGAGCTAAACACAGGGTATAGTAAGGGGTGTGAAGTAGGAGGGGCATAAGGGGGAAGAAGCCCACCCTCAGCACGACAAGTGTTTTGACTCATTTATTTATTTATTGGTTTCTTTTTTTTTAAAAAAAATTATCTGAGGATCAGTGGCAGAATTTTTAGGACAGTAAATTAATAAAAGGGAACTAGGAGAGCTTCAGTAGCAGACAAGTAGTGGAATTGCAGTATAATTTGGGGAGTGGTGCAATGCAGTGGCTGTGGGGCAGCCATATTCAGGCAGACCTTCTGACACTGAGGTGCTGCCCCATCTGCATGCATCTCTGGACTGTGGGATGAGGTAGCCAGACTCAGAGCGGAAGTAAACTGGGTCAGGAGTACCATCACCCCTATCCAGGGACCACCCAGTCCAATGCAACTGCCTCAAAGGATGCCGAGAACGAGGAGCACTTGGATGACAGTGGGCTCAGGGAGGGTTAGAGCAGTCAGGCAGAATCACATCCCAGATCCTATTCCACTCAAGAACTCATATGCCACACTGGCAAATGAGGACAACCAAATAGAGGTACCCAGAGAAGTGGAAGGAAAGGATGTGGAGGTTAGCCAAGGAGGTGACCTCAGCGGAGAAAGCAGTGGACCCCAGAGGAGGAGGAAGCAAATCCTGGTGGGGGACTCTGTCATAAGAGGGATCCAGCTAGGAACACAGGAGGGGGAGGACAGGGCGGTGAGGTGCCTACCAGGTGCCATGGCATGGAGGGATGGAAGGAAGATCCTGGGGATCACTGGGAAGGCAAGACGGGAGGGTGAGCTGGATGTCATTATCCACCTAGGTACTAATGGTCTGGCAAATGGGGAGCCAAAGGAAGTTCAAGAAGAGTTTAGGAAACTGGGGAGGGGTCTCAAGCAAGTAGCTACTTCTGTCACTTTCTCAGAAGTACTACCTGTGAGAGGCAAGGGAGAGCATAGGAGTGCATGCACCAGGAACTTTAACTCATGGTTGAAGAAGTGGTGCTGTGAGGAAGGGTTTGGATTCATTGGTGACTGGGGACCCACCTGGAGGGATGGAGGTTTGTTCAAGGCTGACGGTCTGCATCCATCCTGGAGGGGAATCCAAGCACTCAATGATAAGTTTAAATGCTACATTGACAAGCATTTAAACTAGCAAAGGGGGGTGGCAGGCTAACAAGGAGGGTACCTACTTGCTCACCCCCCACAGCTAGCAGTGGAACCAGCGAACCAGAGGAGTGGCTATCTCTGCAAAGCAGTGTGTAAAAGATGGAGATTAGTGCCCAAGAGGTGGATAAGCAGAAAAGGGGCAAAAATCAGCAGAAGGGCAGACAGCAAGGAGAACCAGGGATAAATGACAACCAAGGAAGTGGCTGGAGTAGAACGGTGAAACAGTCTAGGGAGGTCAAATCATGGAAAGCCATGTGTGCAAATGCCAGGAGCCTTAGCAACAAGATGGAAGATCTGGAGGCTGTCATGGTACAGTCAGACCTGGACATTGTGGCCATCACTGAAACCTGGTGTAATGATAACCACGACTGGGAGATGGCCATACCTGGCTACAACATATTCAGAAGAGACAGAGCAGGCAGGAAGGAGGAGGAGGTACTGTATGTGAAAAATGACATAAGGGCCACAGAGATCCAGGAGGAACAAAATGGGGAGAGATACTGTGGGTTAAGCTGAAAGGAAAATGGGGACAGCCATCCGCACAGGTGTGGTCTATAGACCACCAGCCCAGGAGGAAGAAACAGATAGGAGTTGATGCTAGCCATCCAAAGGATGGCAGACAAGGGTGAGTAGTACTGGTTGGAGACTTCAATATTCCAGACGTGGACTGGAGCATCCCAGCAGCAGCATCAACTAGGAGCAGATTTATCCTGGACTCCTTCAGGGTGCCTTCCTCAAGCAACTGGTCATGGAACCAACTCGGCAGAAGGCAATACTGGACCTTGTGCTCACAAACAGGGACAGTGTGATGGGGGTAACAGTGGGGGAGCACCTGGGAAACAGTCACCACCAGTCATTGTGGTTTGAAATCACAGAAAGAGCAGAACCAAACCACACAAAAACACGTATCCTGGATTTTAGGGGGCAGACTTTGGGAAAATGGGGAGATACTTGAAAGAGGCATTAAGGGGAATGGGACAGAATCAGGGGTTGAGGAACAGTGGGCAGTATTTAAAATGGGGATTACAAGAACAACAGAATTATGCATTAAGCAGGTTAGCAAGAGGAAAAGGAAGAGAAGACCATTATGGTTTTCCAAAGAGGTAGCAAAGAAAGTGAAAGCCAAAAAGATTGCATTCAGGCAATACAAAAAGACACAGGCCAAAGGGGAAAGGGAGAAGTACCAGGAGAAGCAAAGGGAGGCAGGGAGGTCAGTAAGGGAAGCCAAAGCTCAGACAGAAGAACACATTGCAAAATCAGTGGGTAGAGGGGACAAAACCTTTTACAGGTACAAAAGTGAAAAAAGAAAGACAAGGGAGGGATAGTGAGACTGAAGGGGGAGGATGGGGCCACGTGGAGGATGACAACAGTAAAGCTGACATATTGAACAGGTATTTCTGCTCAGTCTTTACTGAGGAAGGAGGAGGTAATGGGTCTGAAAGGAGTACAAGGGGTGAGAATGGTGCAGAAATGGACACAAGTCCCTTTACACGAGAAAAGGTCCTGAAGGAACTGGAAGTAATAAGAGTTGATAAAGCAATGGGACCAGATGGGGTGCACCCCAGGGTCCTAAAAGAACTAAGAGAGGTGGTGGCTGAACCTCTGGCTATCCTGTTTAGCCGATCACTGGAAACAGGGGAGGTGCCCAAAGACTGGAGGACAGCAGATGTAGTCCCCTTATACAAAAGTGGGAACAAAGAGGAAGCAGGGAACTACAGACCAGTCAGCCGCACCTCGGTAGTGGGGAAGATCATGGAAGCACTACTGAAGGAGAGATTGGTGGAACATCTGGTTGTCAATGGGCTACAGGACCCAAGGCAGCATGGTTTCACCAGGGGGAGGTCATGTCAGACCAACCTCATTGAATTTTTTGGCTGGGTGACTAGGGAGGTGGATCAGGGGAGGGCAGTGGACATGGCCTATCTGGACTTCAGCAAGGCCTTTGACACTGTGCCACATAGAAGACTATTACACAAACTGGGGAATATGGGTGTGGGCAGGACAGTAGTGTGGTGGGTAGGTAACTGGCTGGGTGGCAGGCCACAGAGGGTGGTGGTAAATGGCTGTCACTCCATAGAGGGAAGAGTGACCAGTGGGGTACCACAGGGATCAGTGCTGGGACTGGTCCTATTCAACATCTTCATCAGTGACATTGCGCAGGACATAGAAGGCAGAATTTCTCTGTTCGCTGATGACACAAAGCTCTGTAACAGAGTAGACACACCAGAGGGTGTAGACAGAATGAAAAGCGACCTGCAGAAACTTGAAGAATGGTCAGGGGTTTGGCAGTTGAAATTCAATGCAAAGAAGTGCAAGATAATGCATATGGGGCACAAAAACCCTGGCACAATATATCAGTTGGGGGGTGAGGATATAGCATGCACCAAGCAGGAAAGGGATCTTGGGGATCTTGGGGATCTTGGGGTTGTCATCTCTGATGACCTCAAGGTAGGGAAACAGTGTGACAAGGCAGCAGGTAAAGCAAATAGGATACTGGGATGTATAGGCAGGGGCATCACCAGCAGGAAAAGGGAGGTCATAATTCCACTATACAAGACACTAGTGAGGCCCCACCTGGAGTACAGTGTACAGTTCTGGAGACCATACCTACGTAAGGATATAGACAGGGTAGAGAAGGTTCAGAGAAGGGCAACAAAGATGGTGCATGGATTGCATCACAAGTCCTATGAAGACAGGTTGAAGGAACTGAACATGTACTCCCTGGAGGAGAGGAGGGAGAGAGGGGATATGATAGAGACATACAAGTATCTTACAGGGAGGAACAGGGTGCAGGAAAACACTATTTTTAAGCGAAAAAGATGTTCCAGGACTAGAGGGCATGGGATGAAGTTGGAGGGAAGACGATTCAGAGGAAACATGAGGAAGAATTTCTTCACAGAAAGGGTGGTGGACAAGTGGAACACCCTGCCAGAGGAAGTGGTGGGGGCTGAAACAATCACGGGATTTAAGAATGCATGGGATAGACATAAAGGAATTCTGGAGGTCAGGGGTAAGGGGCAACAGACTTCTAGGAAAACAAACTGAACTTACAAGCTCAAATGGGCAGACTGGGTGGGCCATAGGCCCTTATCTGCCGACACTGTCTATGTATCTATGTATCTATGTAATAATTAACATAAAAGAGCAGCAACAAATCACTTCCTGCCTGCTCCCCAAGTTCATGCCCTTTTTCCACAGACGCAACATTAGGCCAAACTTTTGGCCTGTTCTCAAAACCACTGCAACTGTGCCCTTATAGCTCCTTGTTATTACTAACTGGTCACTACCTCATGCATCATCGTTATGGAAAGGAACCTGTTAAAAAAAGGACCCTGCTGCCCTACAGAAGCAACTTTAAACCCCTTTTAAAACATCTAATACTGCTGCTGCTACTCCTCTCAGGCAACATTCACCCTTACCCCGGCCCACCACAACTTGGCCACAAGGTTAACAGCAGCACGGTCACCTCCTTGGCAAGACACATCTGCAGCCTCCCTCCAAACTTGATACGCTATCTGCCTGGGTTTCCCAGCACAATCCAGACATCGTATCAGTGCTGGAAACATGGCTGTCTCCGAAGATACCTGATTCCGCAATAGCAATTCCCGGATATGTAGTTTTCAGACAGGATAGACTTACCAAGAAAGGAGGAGGCTGTGCCCTCTACCTTAAAGAGTCCCTCGTGGGTCATGTCATGCCAGTGCCCATCCCCAGAAATGACATCCAAATCCTTGATGCCAAAGTACTTCTCAGAACTCATAACAAGATCCTGACTGTTGTCTCTGTCTATATACCACCCAAGTTGAGCAATCTGGGCTTTCACTCCCTCCTTGACTGTATCAACTCCCTGGATCAGAATACAGAAGTTACCCTACTTGGTGATTTCAACATCAACTGGCTGGCCTCTAGCTTGAATAGTTATAAGGATGCCCTAGCTGCTGCTAACTTCTCACAAATGGTCAAATCAACTACTAGAGTAAACTACAGAACAGGGACCTGTACACTTCTAGACTGGGTGCTAACTAATCGTCCAGAGCACATCTCCGAAGCAAGAGTCCTCCCAGACTCCTTAAGTGATCATTCCCCTATCTTGTGTATCTGGACCAACAAATACACCAAACTCCCCCCCGCCAAAACTATTAACAGGAGAACGCTGACCCCCAGTCATCCTGAGTCACTTAAAACACTCCTTCGTGAACATGACTGGTCACCAATTGATATAGCCCCCGATGTAGACACAGCACTTGAATACTTTATCACCTGTTTCAACTCATCCTGCGATGTTCATGCTCCGTTCAAGAAGCACAAGATCAAGGGTGTCAATAACCCATGGATGACTCTAGGCCTCCTTACACAAATGAAATCTCAAGACAAGCTCTGGTATCGTGCTAAGGCTACTGGCACCCAGACTGATATGCAGTCCTACAAAACAGCAAGGAATGCATGTACCACAGCAATCCACCATGAGAAGGCTAACTATTACAGGAACACCTTAGCCAGCACCTGGAATGATGGGAGTAAATTCTGGCGTAACCTTGCTGAAGCGACTGGAAAGGATCCCAAAACAACACCCACAATGTTGAACATAGATGGTACCATCACTCTTGACCATGTAATCATTGCCAACGCATTTAACACCACTTTTGCTGACCTTAGTCATGTGCTACCCCCTAACTTTTTTGATCCCACCACAGTCAACCCAGCTTCTGTTAGTTCAAGTTTGCCACCAGGGCACCTTTCTTTCCATTCCAAAGCAATCCCAGAAAGCCTAGCTAAAAAACACATTCTTAAAGTGCTTGGAAAGTCTAGGGTCAGTGGCGATTCACTGGATATGAAACTTCTCACCCTCACCATTGATGAAGTCCTGCTCCCACTAACCAAAATCCTCAACTGTTCCCTCATGCTCTCCCAGTTCCCCCAAAAGTGGAAACTGGCAGTGGTGACTCCAGTCCATAAAAGTGGTGACAAGACTCTCACGAACAACTACAGGCCTATATCCATCCTCCCTCCTCTATCCAAAGCCTTGGAATGGATAGTGGCTGATCAGCTCACGAAGTACCTTGTAATATACAGCCTGCAATGTTCCCAGCAGCATGGCTTCTGCAAAGGGCACAGCACTACCATGACACTCTTTGAATTCACCACACATATCCATCATGCATTTGATCAGTGCCAGTTGGTCGGCGCCTCTTTTATTGACCTGACTAAGGCATTTGACACTGTCAATCACTCCATTCTCCTCAAACAATTATCACTCCTTGGTCTTTCAAGTGAAACTACCCTCTGGTTTCAAAGCTACCTCAGTAACCGGACCCAACAGGTCAGGATTGGTGAATTCCTCTCCTCATCTCTACCAATCCACTCTGAGTACCCCAAGGTTCTGTCCTGGGTCCCTTGTTATTCAGCATATTCCTGAACAATCTCCTGCCTCCTGCCATGACAGAATGCTACTGTATGCAGATTATGCAGTAATCTCACTTGACCCTGACCCCACCTCCCTTCAGTCTCAACTACCGAAAGTTTCACAGAAGTGGAAGATTGGTTTTGCTCACATAAACTCATCCTTAACCACAAAAAACTAAAACAATGTTGTTCCATGGAACCCACAACAAGTACAAGGACCATGAGCTCATAATTAACAACCACGAAAGCGTCACTCTTGAGCAGGTGGATACGTTTAAATATCTGGGCCTGACCCTTGACTGCTCCCTCTCGTATACCAAACACATTGACAATATCGCTAAAACTGTGAACTCCTGTATAGGGTTACTATACAAACATAAACATTGCCTAATGGCTGAAGCCTTGAACCTCACTATCCAGAGCTCTGTTATGTCAACTATTGACTATGGGCTTGTTATCTATGGATCTGATACTGATACTGCACTCCGGCGCATAGCTGTAGCCCTTAATAAGGCATGTAGACTCCTTATTTCAGCTGCCCACCTTTCTCACACGTGTGACATTTACGAGCAGGCTAACTGGCTCCAGCTATCCTGCAGGTTAAAGTACCAGACCTGCATCCTAGCTAAGAAGAAATCACTGGGCTGTATGCCCCCTGAAGTCCAATCAATATTGACCCCACAGCGTGTCCGCCGCCTAACTAGAAGATCAGACAGTCTAACCTTTATAATACCTCACTGTCAGACCTCTCAAGCTCAGCATTTTTACCTTGTCAGAGCCTCCACCTGGTTCAACTTGCTACCTTCAGAAATCTCCAACATTGCCACAATTGGTGCTTTTAAGTATAAACTGCATCAACACCTTGTGGCTACTGCCTTCTGTGATTGCTTCTTATAATCCCCTCCAGGCATACTACCCTCAAGCATCCCTCCTCACTGCCTCAGCTCCTCCTCCTCTCCTACCCCCATTACTGGGTACAGGATGAATCTGTCTCCTTTTCTTTTTCATCCCCCCTTTCCTCCTCCCTTGCTGTTTCCCATCTACCACATAGCCAATGCAATGCCCTCCCCATTTCTCCCCTCCTCCTCCCTGTCTCTGTCTCCAATACCACCCCCTCACCACTACTCTTCTTTCTCTTTTCCCACTAACCCACACCTAACAAAGCTTCACTGAGCTGCCTATGACTTGTACTGTATAATTAACTCACAACACAATTCCTTGACAATGCCTTTGGCTGCTATTATTGTAAACTTATTTGTCTTTTTTTTCGTAAATTCCATTGTAATGATCATGTTATGTTTTGTGCCTTATTGTCTTTATTGCCTTGACATGGAACCTGTGTAAAAGAACAGCTAATATTCTTCAACTGAAACTACCTCTGGCTGGAAGCTGCAATACTGAACATAGGATTTGCAAGAAAGCGAGTTGTGCTCACAACAGAGGAAGGTGAACCTTACAATTGCCTTTGGTTTGTAGCAGATATTCTGTGGGTGGAGGCTACTTCTAACTGAAAGGTGAAATAAGGAACTTAGAATTATCAGGAAAAGACAGTCTTTCAAGCAACAGAGGGAGGTGGATCTAGCTTTACATTTGTTACAATTCTTAAGATTTTCAGTGCAGAAAGAGTTTAAACCCTGGGCTAAGAATTTGTCATAAATCCTAAAATAAGTGCAGGTACAGGTTGTGTATTTGACCCAGACAGTGCCCTAGGGGGTGGAAACTGTTTTTTGTGTTTATCTGTGTGTGTCTTATAAGGCCAGACCAGACTTTGTCAGGAAGTGCTTACGTCTTAGCTACTTATCAGCCAATAGCTTTGGTAACAGACCTGAGAACAATAGTATTATAAGTAAGTGTTTTATAGCAAAACTCATCAGAACAGCTAATATTCTTCAACTGAAACTACCTCTGGCTGGAAGCTGCAATACTGAACATAGGATTTGCAAGAAAGCGAGTTGTGCTCACAACAGAGGGAGGTGAACCTTACAATTGTCTTTGGTTTGTAGCAGATATTCTTCAGGTGGAGGCTACTTCTAACTGGAAGGTGAAATAAGGAACTTAGAATTATCAGGAAAATACAGTCTTTCAAGCAACAGAGGGAGGTGGATCTAGCTTTATGTTTGTTACAATTCTTAAGATTTTCAGTGCAGGAGGAGTTTAAAGCACAGCTGACTTATTTTGGGCTGACTGCTTTCAGAGCACAAACCACCAGGCTGTTTTGGGGCTGGGAGGTTTACCTGTGTCTGACTTGGATGTCTGGATTTTCTCTGTTTGATTAGCAGGGTATTTTCTCTGTCAAATTGTTGTGTAGGGCATCTTGCTGACAGGAAGGCACTCATCTGCAGCGGTGGGTCAGAGCTCTTAGCTGATTGTTTTGTGAGGGCACAGTTTAGGCCCAACCCTTCCCACCCTCACCCCACCCACCCCTGGAAATAGTTCCTTTATACCTGGGGTTCTGACATCATTCTCAAGAGTGGCATATCACTGTCATATCCTCTCTAGCACACTGCACTGACAATATAAGCATACAATTATATATATATATATATATATATTTCTATATAACAAACCAATCACACACACACACACACACAAAAAAGTAGATAAACATGTGGGAGTAGTGCAATGTAATGGCTGTGGGGCAGCAGTCTTCCGGGAGTCTTTCTGAGGCTGAGATGCTGCCCTATTTGCAGACAACTCTCTGCCCTGAGGGAGGAAGTTGCCATCTTCAGGCCACACTGGACAGTAGTAAGGGAACCTTCCCCAGGCCACACTGGATGGTAGGAAGGAACCTCCCCCATCCAGGGAGCACCAGAGCTACCACCACTACCTCAGAGGTTTCGAAGAAAGCACAGCAGTTGGACCACAGTGGGCTCAGGGAGGGTGAGGATGGTGGAACAGAGGCACACCCAGTCAGCTGTTCCACTCCACAATCCATACACCATTCTGGGGGAGCATAGCTCCCCTATGGATGCCCCACAGAGGAGACTAAGGAGGCTGAGGACAACTGTCACAAGGGAGGCCCACAGGAAGGAGGCAGAAGACACCACAGGGAAAGGAAGCAGCTCCTGGTGGGGGACTCAATTATTAGGGGGATAGAACTGGGGGAGCAGGAAAACTGAAGTAAGGTGCCTGCCTGGTGCCATGGCTTGGAGGGACAGGAAGCGCATCCTCAGGATCACGAGAACAGCTGCGGAGTCTGAGCTGGATGTCATTGTCCACCTAGGGACAAATGACTTGGCTCATCATGAGATTAGAGCAGTGCAGAAGGACTTTGTAGAGATGGGAGGGGCCTAAGACAAGTAGCACACACAGTATCCTTCTCAGAGGTGCTGCCTGTCAATGGCATGAGTGAGGCGAGGTACTTTGCACCATGCAGTTTAATGAATGGTTGAAAATGGTGTGGAGCACAGGGTTTGGCTTCATTGGGACTGGGGTTCCACCTGGAGGACACCAGCCTATACTGGCAGGATGGTCTGCATCTGTCCAGGAAGGAACAAGTCTTTTGAGCAATCGGTTTAAATGCTTCATTGGCAAGCTTTTAAACTAGTCAAGGGGAGGCACTGATAAGCAGCAGGAAAATCCCAGCCTCTCCTACAAAACAGGGTACTAAATGAGAAAAGACCGAGGTAGAAAGGTCAGTGGGGATGCTGCAACAGAAGGTAAAGCCATCAAAAATGGAGAGCAATGAGTACCAATGCCCGTAGTCTGAGTAACAAGCTTCCTGAATTAGTGGCCTTGATGGAGGAGGAACATCTGGATATCGTGGCAGTCACAGAAACATGGTACACAAAACCATGACTGGGACGTAAACATACCAGGATACACTATCTACAGGAGGACAGGGAGGGTAAAGAGGAGGAGGAGTAGCTCTTTACATAAGGGAAGGAATCAAAGCAACAGAACAAAAGGTAAACAGGGAGGAGAAGAAGCACTGTGGGTAAATTTGGAGACCGGCAATGGCACCACAATCCGCACAGGGTTGTATAGACCCCTCTCAGGGGAGGAAATGGACAGAAATGATAGAAAGTATACTTAGAATGGCAGAAAAGGGAGATATTGCTGATGGGTGATCTGAATATGCCAGATGTTAACTGGAGTGCAGTTGCAGCAGCCACTTCAAGAGTGGGGTTATTCTAGATGCCCTACAGGGGCATGCCTTAGACAACTAGTATTGGAGCCCACTCGAGAGGGAGCAATCTTAGACCTGGTTCTCTCAAATGGAGATGAAGAGAGGATCACAGATGTAGAAGTGGGTAGCCATCTGGGAACTAGCGACCATCGAACAGTATGGTTCACAATAAACACAGCAATAGAGTCAAGCCATACAAAGGCAAAAGTACTGGACTTTAGGAGGGCTGACTTTGCCAAAATGGGTGAGTGCCTAAGGAATGCACTAGCAAATGGGCAGGAAGGAGGGGTGGAAGAACAATGGGAATAATAAAAACTGCCATCACAGAGGTAACAAGCCTTGTGTGAAGCAAATAAACAAAAAAACGATGTAAGAAACCACTATGGTTCTCAAAGGAAGTGGCAGTGAAGGTTCAAGAGAAAAAGAAAGCATTCAGGAAGTACAAGGAATCACAGAAGGAGCAGGACAGAGAACTGTATCAGTTAAAGCAAAAGGAAGCTGGGAAGGCAGTCAGAACAGCAAAGGCCCAAACCGAGGAAAAGATAGCCAACTCAGTTAAGAAGGGGATAAAACCTTTATAGGTACATCAGGGAGCGAAGGAAGACCAAGGAGGGATAGTGAGGAAACCTTAATAAAGGGGAGGGGTGGGTAGTGAGGTGACTGTGAAGGCAGATACTAAACAAATATTTTGCTCAGTATTTACAAAGGATACAAAGTTGATACCAGCCCATTTACAAGAAAGGGTCTGAAAAGAACTCTTAAAATTGAAGGTGTGACAAAGCAATGGGCCTTGATGAGATCTATCCCAAATTCTAAAAGAACTAAGGGGTAGAACTAGTGAAACCACTGAGTACTCTTAACAAATCATGGGGAGGATTGGGTGGTACCCGAGGACTGGACTGGAGGCAGATATGAGTTCCCTTTCACAAAAGTGGGGTGAAGGCAGGCTTGAAACTACAGACCTGTTAATTTAACCTCAGTGGTAGGAAAATGATGGAATCACTTCTGAAGGAAAGAGTTCTGAGAGTATCTAGAGGCCAGAGGGCACAGGACCCAAGGCAGCATGGATTCACAGCAGGAAGATCATGCCAGAAATCTGATAGATTTCTTTGACTGGGTGACCAAAGTAGTAGATCAGGGAGGGGCTGTGGACATGGTCTACCTAGACTTTAGCAAGGCATTTGACACAGTCCACACAAAAGATTAATATACAGGTTAGCCAGCCTGGGAGTGGGTCCCAAGATGACAGCCTGGGTAAAGGGTGGCTGGAGAATAGGACAGAGAATAATAGTAAATGGAGTCCACTCTGAAGAAAGAGGGGTTACTAGTGGGGTACCGCGGAGTTCAGTATTTGACTGGTCCTCTTCAATGTCCTTATGTGACATTGCAGAGGGACTGGAAGGAAAAGTATGTCTCTTGCAGATGATACAAAGATCTGCAACAGAGTTGTGCACAGTGGTGTAAGAGGTCTAAACCTCACTTTCAGGTTCTTGGCAATATTGAGATGCAATAATCACAAACAAGTTGCATTCAAGTAATAAACAAGTTTATTACTACAAACAGGGATGAATCACAGTTGCCCTAAGCAGCAGTTCTATCAATGCGAAGCGGGAGCCAGTGCTAGCGTTCCCTATACCTGAGGTTTCTTTATAGATCTCTTGGGATCTTTCTGGTCTCCGAGGTGTAAAACCTGTGCATAACATTATATACCTATGATAATTACTATGGTTACTGAAAGATAGAAACATTTCTAGTTACAGAGATGAGCCCTATTGGCTAAATTAGAGGTGGCTCCACGGTCCAAGATAACATTATATAATTCTGTAAAGTCATCAGTTTTAGAACAAAAACGTTCTTATACAAAGTCTTACATAACAAGGTGAAGTGGTGTCCATCACCAAAAGATGGCAATGTTGCTTACACATTATAATTACTTCAAGGACAGGTGTCTTGGCATCTGACAAGTAAGAAATAGACAGAAAATACATGGTATAATGTGTGTGCATTAGCGAGCAAAGTGAGTTACAATAATATGTATTCATATCCTGACATCTACTCTTATACGGTAGATGCCCCTATGCCCTATATATTAGTATAGCCTATGTCTAAACATTAGCTGTCTCACAGTTGTACCCCTGAGGGTATCAATTAGGGTGCAGGGACCTCGTGTAATAATTCCCCTTTGGTGCCTAAAAAGGACACAGGTGGAATCTAAGAGGAGTGGGCAGGAGCAGTGGGTCTTTACAATCCGGAGGCACGAGCCTTGTAAAGAAACTCAAGCTGCTCACGGTGTTGGCGAAGAGTACGTCATAGGCAGCAAAGCATAATAATCAAAATAAATATCACAAATGCTTGTATTATAACAAAACCTTTAAAGTAATCTCTAACCAAGTGTTAGTCAAAGCATTATTCATGTCTCCATCATTCATCAGGTCAGAATGGCTTCATTGGCTTTGGTTATATTATTGCTGATGTGGATGAGGTGTGTCCTTTCTATCTAAAAGTGATTTCAGAGAGTGTCAGTGGATCTATGTGTACATTAAAGTAAGGTAGGTATTCCTCAAGTGTAAGTAAATAATCTGGATTACCATCAATAATATCTGCTTCCATAAGGGGGGCAGGGGTAATGACAGTGTGTCCAATAACAGTTTTCTGATGGGGAACAAAACAGAAGTTGGGGTAATCAATTACACAAGTAACAGAACCATAAGAATAAGTTTTTACATTAGTGACTATACAATATTCACCGTCAGAGTTGTACTGTGATCGTACAGTAGGCAGTCTCCATTTTTGCATCTGGACAGGGCATGTGTAGGTCGTCTTGGAGATCCGTGTTGATGGGCGATGAGCTTCCTCACGATAGGACTGGTAGAGCTGATCCGGTGACAGCGTTGATTCAAAAGTGTTGATGCCATTCTCAGTGTTGTCAGCATCCATAGCGAAAGTCCAGTCAATGCTGTCTGGAGAGTAGCCACAAACAGGGCGTATAACATCAAACACATCACATCGGCACAGGTAGATGTATTGCTTTTTCGCACAACAGTCCGTGTGCGGTGCCACCCAGGCATCCAGGAAGGAATGGTAGACCAGTAGAGGAGGTAGATCCAGGCGTCTCGGTAGATGTCTTCATCCAAATGCCCATGGAATGCACCAGTGCCAGCTTGTGAACAAAGCTGTAGTGGGATCAAAGCGTGGTAAGGAGACAGTAAAAGAGACAAACATGGTATCTGTTATAGAACATTTCTTAGCAGAAAAACAAGGACCAGTGTTTGGATGTCTGGTCACAAACCCCAAATTT
The DNA here is from genome assembly GCA_016271365.2 of Neoceratodus forsteri. Classification (NCBI taxonomy): domain Eukaryota; kingdom Metazoa; phylum Chordata; order Ceratodontiformes; family Ceratodontidae; genus Neoceratodus; species Neoceratodus forsteri. Next base: position 994,918,335 of record CM057458.1, on the reverse strand, counting down.
CGAGCTGTGGAGAGGGAATGGACAGAGTCTGTTGCATACATAGGGAAATACAAGATGGAGATTTACATTTAGGACAATACCATTTAGATAGCGTCTGTCATGTATAATATCAGGAATCCTACCAGTTTCTAGGTCTCTGAAAAGGTTGTTAATGGTAGTGAGTATGTATGAACCATATGCAGAACAAAGTATTTCCCTACCAATGTATTGTCTATCAGCTTCTCTATTGTTCTGTTGTATGAGTCGTTAATCTTATCTTTGGAATCAGTGAAAGCTTTTGCAATGTCGTGCATGTTGTATACAGTGTATCTTTCTTCCTGACTAAGACCATCCACACCATGCAATAAGGTGGTAAAACATCATTAACCAAACCAGTGGAGAACTTTGCAGAATGACGTTTTATAGCAGCAATGTCTGCTTTGTTCCAAATGGACATAGTACTCAAAAGACCTGTGACAGTTCCCGTGGCACCTGTGACATCAGAACTGTCAACTTCACGTTTAAATGCTTTATGAGTAAGAGTACTAGGAGGAGGTTTCCTCCTAAAATTACCTCTGTGTTCAGTAGAATAAACCCCAGTAAAGGGATCTTTATGCGTATCTGAAATGCAGCTAAACTGTCAAGCAATAAAGTACTGTAAAATGCAGAGGTATTGGTATTGTGACACATACCAAATTCTTTCATATTCCAATAAGTAAGGTTAAATAAAACAGGTACATGCATAAACTGTAAATTGTTAATCAAAGAACCTGGGAGGGCAGTGGCTGTGAGACCACTACGGGGACCAGGGGTATGTTTTGGACATTCCAAAAGCTGTTTCTCAGTAGGAGGTAGCACAGATAGATACATGGCAGCAGAGGCCATGTGGTGTACAGCACAAAATCTGCGGGCAGAATCCTGAGAAAGAGAGTTACAATAGGAAGGGTCAATTAAAGCAGTAATGTTATACAAACCAGAGTGTCTTAGTGCAGTTTGTAACAAGGACAGTGTACCATTCGGGGACAATTTAGCATTGGGCCAACCCTGGAAAGTTCCCTTAGAGAGTTTGGCCACAGGGAGAACTTGTCCTTGTGATGTGGTTTGCCACTCAATCTGAAGGGTAGATTTGTCAGGAGCAACGACCGAGGCAGTGAGGTATGCATCGGAACCTTCCTGGACAGTAATCATAGTGTCTGGAATTTTGATGGAAACTCCCTCTGTAGGAGGTGCTGGAGGATCAAGGTGTCGAAGGAGGTCCGGTACCGTGCCTTGGGCGAAAGGGAGTACTCCTGCAAGGAGTAGAGATAGGAACAAGATAGCCATCTTGTCAATGTATCTGAAAAGGAAGATGAAAGATTAGTATATTAGTACAGTTCCGCCCAATGGGGTTAGGAAGAGTACGTTTAAGCTCCTTTGTACAGTTTCAATTGGTTTGCATGTAACCATTTGTCAGTCAGTTTATTGTTGTGGAGGAGTCTAACTTGATAGACTGCTGGACTGAGCTTGTTGACAATGGGGTAAGGGCCTTCCCACTTGTTGGAGAAGGAGTGGGTGGGATGTGCAAATCGAGTACCATTACCTGATCTCCAACTTGCCAATCCACTTCTTGTGCATGTTTGTCAAATTGTATTTTGGACTGTTGCTGGGCCTTGCCCATGCAATTTGCAGCATACAAGTGTGTGTGTATGAGGTCTTTTCTAAGTTTTCCACATACTGATCTACAGACACGTGGTCCGCAGTGGGGTGTTCAGGTCAAAGAGCAAGTGTTCAGGTAAGTCTCATTTGTCTGCCAGTCATTACCTCAAAGGGTGTAAGCTGGGTAGTGGCTGAGGGCGTACCCCTAATTGCCATAAGGAGTAAAGGCAGTAGGGAATCCCAGGTCTTGGGATTGTCCTCAATGAATTTGGAAAGCATTTGCTTAATCCATCTGTTAGCTCTTTCTACTTGACCTGAGGATTGAGGGTGATAAGGTATGTGGAACTTTTGTTGAACCCCTAGGAGTTCAAGGGACTCTTTCATCAACTCACCTGTAAAACTGGTTCCTTTATCGGAGTCTACCTTGAGAGGCAGGCCCCACCTGGAGAAAATCTGTTCTACCAGGATTTTGGCAGTCGTCTTTGCAGTGCAAGTCTTGGTGGGGAAAGCTTCTACCCACTTAGAGAATAGATCGGTCACTACAAGGGCATACTTGTTGTTTCTACTGGTATTGGTCAAAGGACCAATAAAATCAATTTGGATGGCATGCCAAGGGCCAGTATGTCTCTGTGGTAAAAGTTTGGCATTCCGTTTTGTAGGTATTGGATTGTTTTGTGCACAAACGAGGCAGTTATCAATGTATTGTTTAACATCTTTGGTAATCCCAGGCCACCATGCGGTGGTTTTGAGGCGTTGGAGGGTATTTTCAGCCCCCTGGTGTCCACCAGTGGGGTGTGTCATGTACCTGGTGCAAAAATTCAGATCTCAAATGTCTGGGGACCACCCACAATTTGGTGGTAGTATCCTCTGGCTGAAACCAAATAAGTTTATCATCAGGGGATAAGTGTAATTTACCTTCATGCCTATGGTAAGGGTTATGTGTGGGAAGTCTTTCTTCAGTACCCTTGTCCAAGAATCTGAACACTTCTTTGAGTTCAGTGTCCAAGTGCTGGGCTGCTGAGAGGTCTAGGGGAAAAAGATTCAGATTTCTTTCTAAGAGCTGCAACCTGTACAGCCGCATTGGCCTCTGGATGTTCCATCGCCCAGACATCCCACCCTCGAGCCCCTTCCTTGGCAAGGGTGTCTGCTGTGTCATTGAATGCATGGTAGGGATCATGTAAGGAGTGAGCTTTAACCTTGTGTACATAGAGTTTGTGTGGGTATTTCTGACCTAATGCGTGTCTGTAGATCACCAATTCTTTGTGTTTCACTGAGCTGCCATCAGAAGAGAGGAAGGAGTTCTTCTGCCAGAAAGGGAGAAATTCTGTAAGGGAACAACAAACCCAATTAGAGTCAGTAAAAATGATGGTGTCTTGAGTTCCATGTTGGATAAACTCTAATGCACAGGCCACTGCTGCCAGCTCTGCATACTGTGATGAAGCTACAGTACAGCATTTAGATATCTTGACAGTGTTCCCATAAGGATACACCACCATGATACCCATCCCTGCAATTTGTTCACCTTGATAATATGATGCTGATCCATCGGTGAAAATGCGGGCCAAAGAGGTGTTTTCTAATACCTCAGGGGTGGCAGGGAAGAACGGACCTGGATCTGGGAGATCAGGTGACTGCAAAGTGCAGTCGTGGGGCTCCCCCTGAAAGAGGAGGCCATGTGCTAGTAGAGATGGAACTTTGGTTTGATGGACCTGTATATCCCTATCCTGGAGGAGGAGTGACCAATGTGTCAGCCTGGTGTTAGAGACTGACCCATCCTTCACTCTGTCTGAGAGCAAAAAGGTAGTAGGAGTATGATTGGTGTTAAGAATCAGTGGAGAGTACCCAATGATATACAGGAAGTGCTTGACCGCCCAATAAGTGGCCAGAAGATTCCATTCACAAAGGCCATACTTCTGTTCTACTGGGGTCAAGAGCTGCAATGCATATGCAATAGGTCTCAAAGAGCCATGTACCTTTTGGGCCAACACTGCTGACATAGCAATGTCAGAGGTGGCACACTCTAGGTGGAATGGTAATGTTGGATTGGGGTTTACCAGTGCTGGGGCGGAGGCCAAGGCCTGCTTCAGTGACGTCACAGCCTGGGTATGGACAGGGCCCCAATTCCATGGAACGTCCTTTTTAAGTAAATCATACAGTGGAGCAGCTTTCTGTGCAAAGTCACAAATGAAATCTCTGGAATAGTTTACCATACCTGGAAACCTCCTAAGAGTTGCTACACTGGTAGGTAACGGCAAGTCTTGCAACCCTTGAATCTTCTTCCAAGTAGGACTCTGACCTTGATCTGTTATCTTCAAACCCAGAAAGAGTACTTCTTTCTGACATAGTTGTGCTTTTGCAGGATTACACTTCAAGCCTGCTCTTTGAATAAGAGTCACTAGTTCATCCAAGAGATCCAGATGTTGTTCCTGTGTGGCAGTAGCCAACAAAAGGTCATCTACATACTGTAAGAGACATTGGGGGGTTGAGAAACCTTGTAAGGCATCCATCATATGGAGATGGAAGAGGGATGGGCTGTTATGGAACCCCTGTGGCAGGCAAGTCCACGTATATTGTCGCCCTTCAAAAGTGAAGGCAAACATATATTGACTCTTGAGGGCCAATGGTAATGACCAGAAACCATTGGAGATATCCAGAGCACTGAACCATTTCTGATCTGGTGTTAAAAGTCGAAGCACATCCGGTGCAGATGCCACAGTTGGGGAGCAACTGGGAGTGACCTGATTCAGTTTCCTGTAGTCAATAGTGAGTCTCCAGGTACCTGTGGGTTTCTTCACAGGCCAAACAGGGGAGTTGGCAGTGGAGATACAGGTCCTGATTACTCCTTGTTTAAGGAGTGACTTGATTGTTTCTCGAAGAGAGGGTAAGGCTTCAGGGGGAAATGGGTATTGCCTTTGTCTCTCATGTGCCGGGCCTGGCACCTCAATAACGGTATGCATTCTGCCACAATCGTGTTTGTTAACTGCAAACGCTTCCAAATGTCATTGCAGAATAGGTAGAAGTTTTGGGAAAAGTTCATGGTTCTTGAATAAATCTATGACGTCATACTCTTTGTTGTTAATGGATATTGTTGCCACAGCATGTGAGTCAGGAATTAAAACAGTATGGTATTGACCCTGAACCTGTATCAACAGCATGTTTGCTAGATCCACCACACAGCCGTGTGGTGCAAGAAAGTCAATCCCAATGATGCTAGGGTGATCATGCAACACCATCAGTTGGAAAGCATGTGAGGCCTTCAGATGGCCTAATTCTACCGGTAAAGGCAGAGAACGGTATGCAGGTAACCTAGCACCATCAACTCCTGACATATTGGTCTTCCGTCCAGTAGACCATGGAGACGTTTCAGGGTGGTCATCGTGTAACACAGATACAGCTGCACCTGTATCTAATAAGACAATTAATTGGCGGCCCCCGACCTTGGCCTCGGTGCAGGGCCTTCCATTTGTATCCAAGACCAGCTTGTTTACAATACGGACTGGGGCCTGTAATTGTCAATCCGTATTGTTGGAGGCATGCAGAGGTTGGGCTTGGCTTGCATGGATGACTTCACCGTGTTGCACTGATGCAATGTAAGGTGGGGCTTCCGGGTTCAGGCTGGTATGGGTCTGCGCACCCATACCTCTGGTGTCTCCATGGCCAGTAGTGTCATGGGTCGCTGGTTGTACTGCTACAAGTGTTTGTGCGGGAACGGCATCCGCTACAGAACGCACTTGCCCCAGGAGCTCCCGAAATTTTCGGTTTTCTTCAGCTATCTCTTTATATGAGGGACCCGATCCTTGTAATGGCTTCCCTTTGCCTTTGTACCTTTTGTTCTTAGGCCAATTCTGGTTCCCACCCCACTGTTGTTGGTGTTGTTGTTGGGGGTTTTGCTGGGTGCTAGATGAAGGGGCCGATGGAGGTTTGGGCTGTTGTTGCTGGGCCTGCCCTTCCACCGTGTAGTGTGCCGTGGTCCCAGAAGTGGGTTCCACAGCGGCAACCTTTCTGGAACCGGAACCCAAATAGCGGATGTACAACTGATACACTCTCTCGGTTTTCCGAAGGATATCGGCAAACCTATCCGTATTCGGGTATGTGGTTGGCTCTACTTTCTCTCTCATGGCTGGGATCATGTTTCTAAGGAACAGGGTCTTATATTCAATAAGATCTACATCCGCGGCTTCTTGTGCCAGATGTTTCCCTGCTCGATAAGCCATCCAGAGTCTCTGGTGGTAAGTCGCTGGACTTTCTTTAGCATTTTGCTTCACGGGGTATGCTAGCATTACTCCAACCACACCAGGGCTGTGAGCGGAAAGGAGCTCAGCTACAATTTCGTCAAAGGTAGCGTTCCCATCTTGGCGAACTACTCCGGGGAGTTTTGCCCATAAACCAGGATCGATGGTCTGGCGTAGTATTTGGACCTGGTATTCTGCGGCGAGACTAAGCATCTCGCACTTGGAGCGCACCTTTTCCAAATGGCAGCTGAGATTGTCGGATGGGTTCATCTGACCGATGCTGTCAGCAATTTGCTGAACAGAGTAGGCCATTTGTAGGGGAATAGTTGGTGGTCGATCAGGCAAGGGTAGTGCGTCTCGCGCACCATCCAATGCTGCACGGGCTGCAGCTTCAGCCGCAGTCCGAACAACACCTTCCTGAGTGCCAGCTTCTTGAAAAATTTGTCGAATCTGACTTTTAATGGCTTTCATACTTCTTTCAGGAAGAGGAACACTTTCTAGTGCCTTATCGATCATGGTTTCAATCTCTTGCCTGTCTTCCACACTAATAATGGCTACCGGAGGCGCCGTTGGGACCAGGCTTGGGCCTGCTCCCCCATCATGGGCGCCGCCATGATGGCGTTTCCCATGATGAGCATCACGACATCGTCTACGTGTGACCTGGGGAGTAGTGGGCGGGGACCCACCATGCTGTGGATGGCTGGGTGGGGAATCTGGGCCATAGTGGGGGTGTGACTGGGCATTGTACTGCGAGATATCGTCGTTGGATGGCTCCCCCTCTGACGATGAATGAAAGGCAGGGGCTACGCCACCCATTGCCTTAACATGGCCAGTCAAAACCTCTCGCTGATGGCGCAGTTTATCCATCTTAGCTCTACATTCATCATGACTCACACTTGCAACATCCATATCAACCTGATCCTGTTTCTGTTTCTGCAAAACATGGTACGCGGCACTCAATTCGCGATTGTCCCTATAGGCTGTTTCTAAATCATTACGTACCTGATTGATCTCGTCCTGCAGTTCACCCATCTCATCACTCAATTGTGCATTCGCGGCGCTCAACAAATCATTCATTTGTACCACCTGACTTTTATCCTGTCTTAAACTTTCACACTCATTCTTCAGAGTACACATTTCTTGTTCACCAACCTGTGCAGAATGATGCAATAGTGAATCCTTTTCATTACGCAGAGATTGGAGTTCTGACTCCAAGTTCTGCTGTATCCGAACACATTCTGTTTCCTGCAGACCCATCTCTTGCTTAAGAGATGCGATCTGCAGATCAAGGGTTCGAAACCTCGCCTCGGAGGCTTCCAAGGCAGCATAGAGAGCAGCGACCATCAACCCTTTAGCACAACGCCTATTGGTTGACTGTTGCGCCTCTGTGTACTGGGTTGAAATCCCCAATACAGGGTTTTCGGATTGACTTGCGTCCCACACAAAGTCAGCCCATCCTCCATGGGAGGTAAGAAAGTTTGAGACATCGAGTCTCAGTTCTGCGCAGATATCTGATACGGTGGCCATTTACGTGGAAGGGAACGAAAATTCAAACTGTGAAAAAGACCAAGCGTTGCATATCGATCCACAACATGGGTACTTTAAACACAGCTGGGCTACTGTATAAGTCGTAGGCTTGCAATTCAAAGCTGCTATGGAGTGAGTCGAGACGGCATCGACCACACCCGTAAAGTCAGCCAGACCTTGCAAGTATCTACAAACTGGTAGAAAACGGAGAGGTGATAATGAAATGTACACCTGCAGTCCCGTGGGAAAAGGGAAATTTATAGCAACAAGTGAAAACTTACATAACACCAATATCGCCTCGCACGCAGTCGCCAATTGTAAGAGGTCTAAACCTCACTTCAGGTTCTTGGCAATATTGAGATGCAAATAATCACAAACAAGTTGCATTCAAGTAATAAACAAGTTTATTACTACAAACAGGGATGAATCACAGTTGCCCTAAGCAGTTCATACCAATACGAACCGAAGCCAGTGCTAAGCGTTCCCTACACCCTCGAGGTTTCTTATAGTCTCTTGGGATCTCTCGGTCTCCAGGTGTAAAACCTGCATAACATTATATACCTATGATAATTACTATGGTTTACTGAAAAATAGAAACATTTCTAGTTACAGAGATGAGCCTATTGGCTAAATTAGAGGTGGCTCCACTGTCCAAGATAACATTATATAATTCTGTAAAGTCATCAGTTTTAGAACAAAGCGTTCTTATACAAAGTTTTACATAACAAGGTGAAGTGGTGTCCATCACCAAAGATGGCAATGTTGCCTTACACATTATAATTACTTCAAGGACAGGTGTCTTGGCATCTGACAAGTAAGAAATAGACAGAAAATACATGGTATAATGTGTGTGCATTAGCAAGCAAAGTGAGTTACAATAATATGTATTCATATCCTGACATCTACTCTTATACGGTAGATGCCCTATGCCCTATGTATTAGTATAGCCTATGTCTAAACATTAGCTGTCTACGGTGTACCCCTGAGGGTATCAATTAGGGTGCAGGGACCTCGTGTAACAGTGGGGTGGAAAGGATGAGAAAGGGACTTGGCAGGGTTAGAGGAATGGTGAAATGTCTGGCAGCTTAGATTCATTGCTAAGAAGTGCAAGGTAATGCACCTGGGAAACAAAAACCCAGGGGAAGAGTACACAATGGGGGGTGAGATACTAACAACAACAAACATGGAAAGGGACCTGGGGATAGTCATATCAGATGACCTAAAGGTGGGCAAGCAATGTGAGAGGGCAGCAAGGAGGGCTGGGGGGATACTGGGATGCATAGGGAGAGGCATCACCAGTAGAAAACAGGAAGTTATTATCCCTCTGTACAGACAGCCGGTGAGACCCCATCTGGAGTACTGCGTGCAGTTCTGGAGACCCAATCTCCGCAAAGACATAGACAGGATGGAAGCTGTCCAGAGGAGGGCAACTAAAATGTTGCAGGATCTGCACTGGAAGACATATGAAGAGAGACTAAAGGAGCTTAATATGTATAGCCTCGAGGAAAGGAGGGAGAGGGGGGACATGATAGAAACTTTCAAGTACCTCAAGGGAATCAATAAAGTCCAAGAGGGTAGCATCTTTCAAAAAAAGAGGTGCGCAAGAACAAGGGGGCACAATTTGAAGATGGGGGGGTGGCTCAGAGGTAATTTAAGGAAGCATTTTTCACAGAGAGGGTTGTGTATGCTTGGAACGGCCTTACGGAGGAGGTTGTGAAGTCAAAAATGGTGGTGAAACTCAAGCATGCATTGGACAGTCATAAGGCAATTCTAGGGGTTGGGGGTAGGAAGAAGTAGGCTGCTGGTTAACTAGGATCTGCAGCTCATCCATTAGGTAGGAAAATGAGCAGACTGGGTGGGCCAAGCGGTCCTTATCTGCTGTCAAATTCTATGTTTCTATGTTTCTATGGCTCAAAGATGTCATCCGAAATACAAATAAATAAATAAACTCTAGCACTCAGCTTATTTTATTAGCTTAAAAAAATAACATTTTTCATCAGTCTTTCCCAGCTTTGTTCCCCCAGTCCTTCTGCAATGTTCTTCATAATCAAATATGCTGGAGGGTAATAATTCACTCCCCCCCAAAAAAAATTATTCACAGTCTATCGGTCCCTGCGTGGCTAGCAACCAATACCAGTGCAGACTACTTTTATGTATCATAGACTGTTGTATAGTAGTTGGGGTCAGCAACTACATAAAAGGTGCTGGCATCCTGGGTACCTGTCCCAGCTATCCCTGATGTCTGTGGCATCTTGTGTGTGCTGTATTGTATATAAACCAATTAGAGCAATTCAGTCCTAGTAAAATCAGTCTACAGTACATGTCTCGATTCTGATTTCTGTTCTTTTATTTTTACGCTGTTATTCTCTTATAATACGTTTTTCATCTTCAAGTTTGAGTTGTAATTTTGGACTGCAATACTCCCAAGCCCCCTAATTTGATGGTACAGCTCCTCCTAAGAAACTGTGAGCAAGTACTGTGTCACAGACAGTGACATTTTCCGAATGGTCACTTCCCAAGTTTTAAAGGAATACATAATTATATTTTCCTGTTAAATTTTTATTCTTAGGCACACAACACATTGCATTATTTTCAGATACAGTATTCATTCTGCTGTGCCACTGTGTACTGCCCATGCAGCATCCATTCCACAGAACTTGAAAGACAGCAACAGCCACCCACCCCACCCAAAAATATGCTTGTAATGACCACAGAAGTCAGTTCCATTGCATCACTTTATCCCTTTGCTTCTATGATGTGATTGCCCTCCATCTCTTTGCCTGTGATACAGCTCCTATCCCTGGTCTCCCCATACAAAGGCACAGTACAGCAGCTTTCAAGTTTCTTTTCTTCAAATACTGTAAGTAGAGTGCAGCATATCCAGTTTTAGTTTCCTTTATATACAGTACATAACTGATTAGATTACATGTTAATAATTGTGTGCCATACAGTGATGCACGAGTTGCTAGCTTGCAATTGAACAATAACCACATTTAACGATTCTCTGTCATTCACTAGAGCATCCACCATTGCTTTCAATGACCTTGTGTAGTATTTTGCATGTGTGATCGATGTATCTATTGCAGTCATCTTGTGTGACTTGGTTAGTCCAGTAATAATGGATTGCTGTTATAAGTTCTTGTTTTGACTTTGGCTTCAGGTGCCGGTGGAGGTAGTGATTGAGGGCGTGCTACACCATCTCTATGGGATTGAGATCCAGAAACCTGTACACTGAAAAAAAGGGATTATTGGATGATTAACATTTATTAAATCCAGTACGAAACAGTCACCAAATCTGCAGTACTTCCTAGCATCGCCCTGCACTTCAAAATTACACTGATTTTGTTTCTGCAAAAAACAGTCCATTACTGTATAGTATGGTGCAATAGAAAACCACTGTGTCACCAGAATGTAACAAAATTCTCTTGCATCTAAATAAGCAGTATGCCATGCCCTTGAATAACTATTTCAAACCAACAATTTGATATTGCTGCTTACGAACCATAGTACATATAGTACCCATAGTCATTCAGCAGAGTATGCAGTCCAACATGGGCAAATTAATGCACCATGTGCTATCAGGCTGCAAATATTGTAACAGTGTGACAGATAATACCGTAATGTATCAGTATTATGATACTGTACTTACTCAGCTGGAGTTTTAACCCATTTAATTCCTTGTTCCTGCAAACATCTCCAGGCCGCAGTGTGTTTTGGGTCATTATCTGTTTGAGAAATTACAGTTCTGGGGTCAGCACAGTGAGCAGTAGACGTGTTCTTTAAGAGCAAATTACATACAGTACAGTAGAGTACATTGCCAATGCCTATCAAATGGCTGTGATGACACAGACTGTACTAGTAGTACCACTACACTGAATACTACCAACTAAACATGGTATCAAAACTCATAGCACAGCAAAGGTTATCACAATTATATAACATGGGCAAGTAATGCAAATCCCTGTGTACAGTATGTCTGTGCTGTGACTTTGGTAGTTATCAGACCTTAATATTTTGTAAAAAAACAAAAACAAGGCGCTGCGTCAGCATGTGGTCTAAAAGCAAAACAAAATGGTTATATTAAATGCATGCTGAAAATAGAAAATAGAGTTAAGAATCTACGTTTCGACCTTAGGTCTTCTTCAGGAAATATCTAAAAGAGAAAAAAAAACAAGTTAGTGTCCATATTTTACTTAATATTTTGTTCAGTTATTAGGTCACAAGTACAGCACAATCATTTATTCTTCAGTTTTAAAGACCTTAATAGTTTGTTCTGTTATTAGACTACATGTACAGTACCATTCTTTATTCTTCATTTTAGGCATGTTTCCCCCCTTTTGGCAATTTTCTGTTTGAGGAAGTTGCCTGTGGGAACATTTTCCATAACCACTAAGACATGTAAGGATGTTGTGAGCACTGTGATGCCATCCATGCACAAAAGTACAGTACTGTACCTTGGAAGAAGTGGGCAAGCACCTCCTTCACTTTATGTTCCTTGAAGAAGACACGATCCACAATGCCTGAAATGCAGTACTATAGGATAATGTATGGGGTGTAGTGTGTAACAAGAATTTTACACATGTCCGGGTTGCTGGATGGCATATAAACCCCGAGGGCAAAGCCCAAGGGGGGTTTGCAGCCATCCAACAATGAGGGGATGTGTAAAATTCTAGTTTTACACACTGCACCCCATATTTTATTTTATATAATTAAAGGGTTGTGTTTTTTTGCCAGAGGAATTGCAAAGTATGTAAAGGAATGAATCCATGTTACCTTGTGCTGAGGATTATGGTGCAGTCTTTTTTTCTTCTTGTTGGTTGCTACGTACTTTTTTTTTTAAGGAACGCAGGAGATGCAGGACTGGAGAGAGAAAGAGAGACAGAGAGAGAGAGAGAGAGAGAGAGAGAGAGAGATGGAATGGAGGAGCAGGACTGGAGAGAGGGAGTACACACTGGAGATCAGAGGTCACCATCGGCAGAAAGATAGGACACACTACATTGTGTCTCTGGATCTCTCTCTCTCTCTCTCTCTCTCTCTTCCAGTGAAGCGGCTCCTGAGGAGAGTGTTTTTGTGGGTGAAACTTGCTGAGGGAAAGTGCTTTGTGTCGGTTGCGAGCCACAGTATTGCTTTTTCCATTGAAAGGTGCCGCATGCATGCCGTAATACACATATTTGTATTATGGCATTTAATACACAGCTTTTCCAATGAGAAAAAATGCAAACCATTAATTATAGCACAGTAATACCTGCATCAGGATTTCAATTAGAAACACTGCATGATTTCCTATAGTATCTTGGTTCTTGTACAATGGTGTGTGAAACTCCTATCACATCTTTGGTAAAAAGACATCACATGACCATGGGGCTATCCTGTGATGACCCACAGTTGAGGAGTGCAATTTATTTAATACCACAGTGAACACATTTTAAAGGCATTTTAAACTTAGGTACTTTGTATGCAGACTATAAGGCACTCAAAAGTGTGAACTCCAGGATGTGGGTTCTTGGTGGATTTACCACGTTTGTGTGGGGGTCAGTCACTTAGCTGTGCCTCATGCCACACCACAGAAGGCATGGGACAATCCAACAACAACACACACCCTGGCATGCCTTATTGCTTAAACATGATGAGCAAATATTGAAATGCTCAACCTTGCCTGAAACCTGAAGCAAACCCTGAACACACATTACGACTCTCTTACCTTCAAAAATCAGTATTGGCCTTGACCCACAACAGGATATGGCACCCCACACATGTACTGTAAGTGGGTATTTGGGCTTCGGCTTGGACACCTCTCTACCTTTTTTATGAAATGCCATGATGGGGTGGCTCTCCAGCTGACTTGTCTCATAGGAGAAAATAACATTTTCAGATCTTGCTGCTTCATCAAGCCACTGCCTCACCCTCTGTACACGTAGCACCTTGTTTGCCTCGTGTATCATAGGGCAGGTCCAGCTAAAGAAACAGGCCAATGTTAATTCAACAAAGTACTGTATGCCAGTTATTACCATTTTGTAACAGGTGATGTACTGTCAAATAAACACTATTGGTTGTACTATGCATATCATACACCAATTTGTAATTTATTTCTAAATGCAGTGTGTTTCTTGCCTTTTGGTGGTAGCATATAATTTGTGGGGCCTTTTCAGTTTGAACTGCGAGAATGTGATTGTCGCAGGCCTGTTACAGGCCTCATTGAAACAGAACTGTGGGCAGCACAGCCCCATCACAACTATCACTCTCCCTTCCCACAACAAATTAGGAAACCACATTTGAAGGAGAGAGAGAGAGAGAGACAGATACCACTGGTCATGTAATGGCCACCCATATATAGACTGCATGGGGGTAGGGGGTGTTCACAGACAGCAGAAACTACAGTAACTCTCCTTCAACTTGCCATCAAAGTGACTCATGCATACAACACTTCATTGTGTGTCACTGAGTTTATTAACACACCGTGTAGTGCCTAAAAGAAACATAGAAACATAGACTTTGATGGCAGATAAGGACCACTAGGCCCATCTAGTCTGCCCATTTCCCTACCTACAGGATACGCTGCAGATCCTAGTTAACCAACAGCCTATTTCTTCCTACCCCCCACAAGAATTGCCTTATGTCTGTCCCATGCATTCTTGAATTCTCCCACAGTTTTAGACCCTACAACCTCCTCAGGAAGGCTGTTCCATGCATCCACTACCCTCTGGGTGAAATAATACTTCATCACATTGCCCCGGAACCGCCCTCCTTCTATCTTTAAATTGTGTCCCCTTGTTCTTACAAGTCCTTTTTCTGAAAGATGCTACTCTCTTGGACTTTGTTGATTCCACTGAGGTACTTAAAAGTTTCTATCATGTCCCCCCTCTCCCTTCTTTCCTCAAGGGTATACATATTAAGCTCCTTTAGTCTCTCCTCATACGGCTTCTCTTGCAGACCCTGCACCATTTTAGTTGCCCTCCTCTGACTACCTCTATCCTGTCTATGTCCTTATGGAGATGGGGTCTCCAGAACTGGACACAGTACTCCAGATGGGGTCTCACCAACTGTCTATACAGAGGGATAACAACTTCCTGTTTTCTGCTGCTGATGCCTCTCCTATACATCCCAGTATACCCCCAGCCCTCCCTACTGCCATCTCACATTGCTTGCTAACCTTGAGGTCATCTGATATGATTACCCCCAGGTCCCTTTCCTTTTTTGTTGTTGTTACTACCTCCCCACCCACTGTGTATTCTTCCACTGGGTTCTTGTTTCCCAGGTGCATTATTTTGCACTTCTTTGCATTGAATCCTAGCTGCCATACCTCCTCCATTCCTCCTCCTCCTCCTCCAAGTCCCTTTTCATCCTTTCCATGCCTCCTTGTGTATCAACCCTGTTGCAGATCTTTGTGTCATCTGCAAAAAGGCATACTTTTCCTTCCATTCCCTCTGCAATGTCACTGATGAAGACATTAAAAAGGACCGGACCCAATACTGAACCCTGCGGTGCCCACTAGTAACCCTCTTTCTTCAGAGTGGACTCCATTTACAATTACCTTCTGTGTCCTGTTGTCCAGCCAATGATTTAGGCTACCACCCTGGGACCCACTCCCAGGCTGGTTAGTTTGACTATTAATCTTTGTGTGGGACTGTGTCAAATGCCTTGCTTGAAGTCTAGGTAGGCCATGTCCACAGCCCCTCCTTGGTCTATTACTTTGGTCACCCAGTCAAAGAAATCTATTAGATTCGTCTGACATGACCTTCCCGCTGTGAACCCATGCTGCCTTGGGTCCTGTGCTCCACTGGCCTCTAGGTACTCAACTATTCTTTCCTTCAGAAGTGACTCCATCACTTTCCCTACCACAGAGGTCAGACTGACAGGTCTGTAGTTTGCTGCCTCAATCTTGGTCCCACTTTTGTGAAGGGTAATCACATCCACCTTCCTCCAGTCCTTGGGTACCACACCATCCTCCCATGATTTATTAAAAAGAGTAGCCAGTGGTTTCACTAGTTCTTCCCTTAATTCTTTTAGAATTCTGGGGTGAATTCCATCAGGACCCATTGCTTTGTCCACCTTCAGTTTTAGGAGTTCTTGCAGAACCCTTTCTTCTGTGAAAGGACTGGGATCAACCCCCCTATCAAGAGTGCCTCTGTTAATTGGATTAGGCACTTCTCCCTCCTCTTTTGTGAATACTGAGCAGAAATATTCATTCAGTAACCCTGCTTTTTCACTGTCCCCTCTGCCCACCACCTTTCATTCTATTCACCTCACTATCCCTCCCTTTGTCTTTCTACGCTGATGTACCTATAAAAGGTTTTATCCCCTTTTAACTGAGTTGGCTATCTTTCCTTAGTTTGGGCCTTTGCTATTCTGACTTCCTCCCTGCTTCCTTCTGCCTTAACTGGTACAGCTCTCTGTCCTGCTCCTTCTGTGTTTCCTTATACTTCCGGAATGCTATCTTTTTCTTTCTGACTTTCACAGCCACCTCTTTTGAGAACCATAGTGGCTTTTTCTTTTGTTTTGATTTGTTTATTTGCTTCACACAAAGGCTTGTTGCCTCTGTGATGGCAGTTTTGATGATTCCCCATTGTTGCTCCACACCTCCTTCTAGCCTGTTTGCTAGTGCTTTTCTGAGGCACTCTCCCATCTTGCCAAAGTCAGCCCTCCTAAACTCCAGTACCCTCACTTTTGTATGGCTTGACTCTGTAGCTAAGTTTAACGTGAACCACACTGTTTGATGGTCACTTGTCCCCAGATGGCAACCCACTTCTAGATCTGAGATCCACTCACTGCCTCCATTTGAGAGTATGAGGTCTAAGATTGCTCCCTCATGAGTGGGTTCCAAAACTAGCTGTCTAATGCCTGCCACCTGTAGGGCATCAAGAATGGCCCTGCTCTTGGATGTGGCTGCAGCAAATCTGCTCCAGTTAACATCTGGCATATTCAGGTTTCCCATCAACAGTATCTCCTCTTTCTCTGCCATTCTAAGAATGCCTTCTATCATATCCTTGTCCATTCCTCCCTGACATGGGGTCTGTAACAACCCCTGTGCAGATTGTGGTGCCTTTCCAGTCTCCAAGGTGACCCACAGTGCCTCCTCCTCCCTGTTTACTCTTTTGTTCAGTTGCTTTTATCCCTTCCTTTACATAGAGAGCTACTCCTCCCCTCTTCTCCCCTGCCTGTCTCTCCTGTAGGTTATGTACCCTGGTATGTTAACATCCCAGTCATGGTTCTCTGTGTACCATGTTTCTGTGACTGCTACGATATCCAGGCATCCTCTTCCATCAAGGCCACCAGCTCAGGGAGCTTGTTGCCCAGACTACTGGGCATTGGTACTCATTACCCTCCATTTCCTGATGGCCTTACTCTACCCTTCCCCATCCCTGTCCTTCTTGCCTTTGTCACTTTCTCCATTTACCCCTGCCCTTCCTATATCAACACCTCTATGTTGGTGTTTGCTGCACTTACTACTGTGATTATTTGGGGAGGCTAGGATTTTCCTGCTCCTTTCCAGTGCCTCCCCCCTTGGCTAGTTTAAAAGCTTGCCAATGAAGCATTTAAACCTATCACCTAGGATCCTGGTTCCCCTCCCGGACAGATGCAGCCCATCATGCCAGTATAGACTTGCATCACTCCAGGTGGACCCCCAGTCCCCAATGAAGCCAAATCCCTGAGCTCCACACCAGTTTTTCAACCACTGATTGAATCCCATGGTGCGGAACACCCTAGCCTCTCCTATGCCATAGATGGGCAGCACCTCCGAGAAGGTTACCGTGCATGCTACTTGACTAAGGCCCCTCCCCAATTCCACAAACTCTTCCTGCACTTCTCTAATCCCTTTCTTAGCCAGGTCATTTGTCCCTAGGTGGACAATGACATCCAGCTCCCTCCCCTGTGCAGCTGCTCAGGCAATCCTGAGGATTCGCTCCCTGTCCCTCCAAGCCATGGCACCAGGCAGGCACCTTACCTCCCTCTCACCTTCCTACTCCAGTTCTACCTTCCTAACAATGGAGTTCCCCCACCAGGAGTTGTTTCCTTCCCCTGCAGGGTCCTCTGCCACCCTCCTGTGGGTCTCCTTTGTGGAGGTTCCCAGCAGCCTCCTTGGTCTCCACTGTGGGTACCTCCATAGAGGAACCACACTTTGTCAGAATGGCATAGGAATTGTGGAGAGGTACAACTGGAGGGATGTGCCTCTGTTCCACCACCCTCACCCTCCCTGAGCCCACTGTGGTCCAACTGCTCCTCTTTCTTGGCAACTTCTGAGGCAACGGCAGTGGCACTGGTGGTCCCTGGATGGATGAGGAGGTCCCACAAATCCTGGCCAACTCAGCCTGGAGATGAGCAACCTCCTCCCTCAGCCCAGAGAGGTGCCTGCAGATGGGACAACACCGCAACCTCCAGAACATCTCCTGGAAGACTGCTGCTTCACAGCCACTGCACTGCACCACTCCAATCATGTCTTATTTCTGGTCCCTTAACTGTTTTCAATCCTTACTCTTTCTTCTCTTTTTTTTCTCTCTCTCTCCTTACTTTCTGCCTCTGTGTCCTTTAAGCTCCTGATTGTCCTGTTCTGAGACAAGAATATCCTATATTTCTCAGTAGACCACTTACTTGCTCAGAGGCAGACCTCCAGCAGCTAGAGGGGGCCAGAGAGCTATTCTTGCCCTTCTAGGATGGTGGGTCTTTGGTGGTTCTGTGATCACTCACTTCCTGCTCCCAAACAGGAAGTTCCTGCCGTCAGTCGAATCCTGTGCCAATAAAAATAGAACTAGCTTTGAGTGGGGAGATGGAGGGCAATATAGTCCCAGCAGAGAAGTCCAGTCACACAGCAGTCCTTTCTCCTGGTGTCTTCTGCCAAGCTATTAGCAGAATCTTTCTAAGGCAGTCTTTAAATGTAGTTTCCTTCTAGCTAAGCCAACCCCCCTACTTACTAGATCTTTCTACAAGTAATTTAAACCTCACAACAGTTAAGTCCTTTCAATCACCTGAGATTTACACCAAGATAACTGTTCAGATACCCATTCAGTTCAGTTAACCCAGACAAACACACACTTTTTTTTTGTTTTGTATGTTAGTTTTTTTTTACCCTAAATTAAAGGTCCAAGTACAAAAGTTCTTCTACTTTAGACCCAGCAGAGAAGTCCAGTCACACAGCAGTCCTTTCTCCTGGTGTCTTCTGCCAAGCTAATGTGTATGTAATCCTCCATGTGTGCACTCCAACTATCACATGAGGTGGTAAAACATTTTATTATGAAAGCCTCTGTTATCTCTCTCTCTACTACACCCCTTTCCTACTATCTCTCTCACTTCCCCCAACAAAGAAAAACATTAGAAAGAGAGAGGCAAAGAGAGCGAGCGAGAGCGAGAGAGGGAGAGAGAGAGAGAAAGAGAGAGAGAGAGAGACAGAGAGATGGGCAGGGGGCAGACATCAGAAACTCACTGTCCTTAAACTTGCCAGCAAAGTTATACAGAACCTTACAATGTGTCCCCTAGTTTTTTAAGAGTGTGTATTATGTAAGAATGTATGTCTGCACTCCAACCATCACATAATGTGCTCCAGCACTGTGTTGTGCAAGAACTGAAGTCACATACATAAGAAATACAGAACAATAACTTGGCAGTACATTGCCTTGCTCTCCCAAACTTCCACCCAAGCTGCCTTCACAGTCTACTTAAGGATGACTTTGGAGGTGTTCACTGACTGAGAGGTCAAGTAGCAAAATTTCTTTTTTTTCTGGTGCGCTTCATTTGTCATCCTCAAAAGTCAGTCAATTGCTTCCAATACATCTCTGGAAATAAAAGAAATTATTCAAAACATAATTTTAAAGAGGAAGTTTTGACTTAGAACATTTTTGTTGGCAATCAAAACTACAAACATGAACTAAACTATACTTTACCTTCCACACTTTGGTTACTTCTTAGGGCGTTGCTTCCCATCACGCTTTAGGCACATGGCTACAGCCTGCTTAGTCACATGGATGCCACTATCCTTCAGGAATGCCACACATTCCTTGTAGATCTTTCCTGACTGACGTTACTTTCACAAAACTGCCAATACTTCCTTGCAAATTTTAGTCATGTTGTAGGATGCAAAGTAAACTACAGTCGTAATTCAAACCTGAACAATGAAACTAGTGGTGTCAGAGTGAAATCAGTACTATGCATTTAATGTGTCACTGAACAAAGATGTCCCTCTGGTTGGCTCATAGAGCGGCAATTGTGTCTTCCAATCAGACACTGCATAATCAAATTACACTACTTTGATTGGTCAGCATCATTTGCATTTCTAAGAACCGGCTTAGCCAATCAGAGGTCATGATGTCATACATTCATGATGCTTCAGCAAGCCATAAATTGCACCCATGAAAGTCCAAATTCATACACTGCCTTTCTTGGCTTTGTATTTACTTCAGTATTTAGCAACCGTTTACCTTTGAAAATCATGAGCAGGAAACAATTCTTGGTGCTGAAGTATGCACTTGTTCTGTTTGAGGAAGATGGCAACACAGAAACTGATATTGTGGAGATGGCCTTACTGAGTGGTGATGTAAAAGAGGGGGTGTGAGAGATCACATGATGCAGCATGCCTGAAGGATGCTTCTCTAACCCGCTCCAGCCACCCGCTCCAGTAAATCTCATTTTTTACACTCAGTAAAAGATTAAAACTTTCATATTTCGATCGGAAATCTCCCTAATCACAAGGGCAAACTCCTGATTCATTTATGTGGTGATGGAAGCAGAAATGAAGAAGCCACAACCGAGGCACACTCCTCTAGTAACACCGGAGAAGGCCCTCAAAAAAACATGAGCTAGCAGTGTCACCAGCATGCAGAGCCAATCTCTACAGAAATCAGATCAGGAGCCACTTATGCTCTCAAGCTTTTTAGCCGAATTTCGGCCATTTCAAGAGGAGCTCAGGGGAATGGCCACAGAAATCAAATCCCTATCCTAGTCAATGGAGGATATAGCAACAAAAACATTGGACAATGAAGCCCGTATTATTTCCTTAGAGAGATGGGCTGACAGGCTTGCTCCAGAACTTGTTGCAGTGAAACAAAAACTTACAAAGATGGAGCAAATAGTAGAGGATTTGGAAGGGCATAGCCCCCGAAATAACATGGCTAGCATTAGACTTCCAGAAATGGAGGAAGGACGAGACACCATTCTTTTTGTCCAAAAGCTAATCAAAAAAATAGTAGAACCTTCTCCTTTTGGGCCTTGATATGTTATTAAGAGGGCTCACCGGGCCCTCTGACCTATTCCACCACCTGGGGCAGCTCCCCGACCTCTTATATTTCTCTTCTTAAACTATCTGGAGTGACAACACTTCCTAACTAAAATAAAGGACATCCTAGAAGTGCAATGGGAGGGGAAACAAATTTGTGCAGCCCAGGATTTATCTATCAAGGTTAGACAAAGGAGATCGGCTTTCCATCCTCTGGTCACAAAAATAATTGCAGCAGGTCTAAAGTTTAAAATACTTTATCTGGCAAAATTATAGGTACTCATCTCAGGATCCTTGCAGTCCTATGAGGATTCAGAGTCTGCAAACATAGGCCTCAAGGCAGATCTGCCTGATCTTTATCGAGGTACCTGAATCAAAAGAGTGGCTACTCTACGAGACTGGGCATGGTTGCTTACTAAGTGCAGGATGGAATTACAAAAGTTCAAGTAAACAATCCGGTAATTTCAATTAGTGTGAACTGTTTCTGTGACTGTAATCTTAACAGGGACATTTCAATAGATTGTTGCCCTTGCTTAAAGCATGAGAATTGCAAGGCCAGAGCTCTTCCTTTATCTTCAGACTGATCCCTGCACTTAAACAGTCCTGCAGGAAGGTTTACTTTATTTTTCAAATAGCTGATAGAACCTTGAGGTCGACCTAATATCAACGCTTTGTACCTGTGAAGGTATAGACGATCTGCAAGACCAAAGGTCAAGGCAAGGATATGTTCCTTTCTTGCACCTGGTACAAGGACTCTACTGCAGGGTTTATTGTTCTGTTGTTTTTGGATATTACCAAATAGTAATACAAAAGCTTAGATTATACCTCATGTTGTTTGTTGCCACTGACTGTTCGAGAGGGACTTAGGACTAAAAATAATTCTAACATGGTAGCGTTTTCAGCAGCTTCCTCTATCAGGATATGGGGGAGACACAGTTCTAGTTCACATCCACAGGAGGGGAGTATTGTGCAAGTTTTTCAATGTTACAGATTAGAATCAATGTTGACGCAGCAGTGTTTACAATTGTAACTTTAAGGTATTAGATGGGAAGGTGACTTCTTGAAGGTGGGGTTTTCTGTTTTTGACAAATATAGACTATGGTGGTTGGAGGGGAGGAGCGAAAGTATGGGGTACTGCAAAACAAAATTCTTAACAGAAAGGGGCTGGGTGGGCTGGGATTGTAAATGGTAGGTATTTTGGGGGTTCATTGCTGGAATTAATATTTTGTGATTGGGGAGGGAGGAGGAGGGAGGGTCCAACCACAGTCCAAGAGTTCAGAAGGATATCAAGAGATGATGATTGCTTCCTTTAATGTTGGTTTAGGATCTCTATACTTTCATGAAACATGGTTCATGATTCAAGATTTTCTTCATGGAACGTTAAAGGGGTCAGATGAAAATTAAAACAATGCAAAGTCCTAAAACATTTAAATCTCCTGGGAGTGAGACCGCACATATATGGGAATGCAAATATGCATCCCATTTCTTGTGATATCTGGGGAGTTGACCTCTTCCTACCATTGTGAGCCTCTCAAAGATGGCCAGCCTAGCCATGGCCACTCACCACTGTGATATCGTAGGGGCAGTGGTCTGTCTCCAGTTCATTAGGATGTCCCTCTTAGCCTCCATTACAGCTGACACTATCCATACCTTGGTTGGAATGGCCAGGGAATCTAGTACAGAGACATCTCCCAGCAACAAGGAGTATTGGCCAAGTGAGATCGACTTGCCTACAGTCTTTGAACAGTCATCCAACACTTGTGTCCAGAACCCCTGAAGAACTGGGCACATCCACATAATGTGGAACAAGTGGGCAGGTGAGGACTGACACCTCCAACATTTGTCGTGCTTCAATATCTTAAGCTTATGAAGCACTGTTGGAGTCTTGTACCACACCTTCCACATTGTTAAGTTTAAAATTAACCTCATTACCACCAAATTTAAGTTTCACCACAATTAATGTTTCAATGAGAGTTCATTCCCAATTATGTGCTATCTTACATTATACACCTCACAATGACCTATCCCAATCCATTTGGAATTCTCCAACCTTTCAAATTGACAATAAGAGGATCACACCTAATTGGTTACCCCAACTAGGGGATGGAACGTTATCTCTTTTTGTGGGAAATAAATGTTTCTGGCTTACGACTGCTGAAATTATGAACACATTTAAAATCCCCAAACGTTTTTATTGTAAGGTTTTCCAACTCAGGCATCTCCTCATCAAGGTGGCAGGTAAAATTCCCCCTCCACCACCCAAATTTTCCTTCCAACCCGAGCTGAGTTCCCTGGTTAATCCCCCTAAAGTTGTCTCTAAATTATATGCAACTCTTTATGAATGGTGTTTCATTGAATACTATGGTCCTACAGTATATTGGACATCTCTTTTTCCCCACTTGATTATAGATTGGCCCACCCTCTGGCATAATTGTCATTGCTTTGTGACACAAGATCAATTATGACATATGCAATTTTCACATATTACACAATTTGTATTATTCTCCTCAAAAATTAGCCAAATGGGGCTTAATATCTTCCAGTTTATGTACTTGCTGTTCCCAGGAGGAGGGTACTCTTCTTCATATTTTCTGAAATTTCCCTAAGGTAGCTCCTTTATGGAATAGCATTCAAGCCAAAGTAGACCCATTACTTGGGCTCTCTGAATACTTTAAGCCTGAAATATGTTTATTGGGTGATTACTCACAAATATCAGTGAATAATCGCAAATATCACATGTCTTTGATATCAATATCTGTTAAAAAATTGATTCTCAAAGACGGGAAGGATAATGATATCATCTCTTATACTGAATGGCTTAACGAATTATTAGCTAATCTCAGAACTGAAAAGGTTATAGCAAACCTTCATAATAGTCTGCCTAAATATCAAAAGATATGGGACCCTTTACATACTTTGTACTCCCTTTAAAAGTTATGAACCTTGATGTCAATATTATAATAACATACTTTGTTTTAATGGACTGTGGAAAGGGGGAGGAAATTGGGGAAAGGGGGAGAGGGGAAGGGGGAGGAGGGGACAGAACCATTGTATCGTATTTTCAAACAGATGTATAGATTCAATACCCATGGCTCTGTCTCATGTATGTGTTAAAAACCTGCAATAAACTTTAAATTGGAAAAAAAAAGAGGGGGCGTATTGCACACTGAAGAAAACATACTCTGACAGCAGGAAGAATCATTTCTGAGTCCTGATTGCTAATCCTAATGGTTAGTATTGTCAGTTCTTAAATAGATAATTTGATGATTGAATGATAAGAAATGTGTCAAATTGTCTTCAACATACTGTAAACTGACAGACTTACTGTAGTAACAGTAAGAATTGGTTGAGTCATTGACTTGCTGTATATTTAAAGCCAGGAATAAGGTGCAGGTATGGGAAATGTCATAGTACAAGACCTAAGGCCTCACCTAGAGCAGTGTGTGCCATTCAGGAGGCTACACAAGGACATTGCCAGGGCTGAGGCTTACCAGCAAAGAGCAAATAACATGGTGCAGCCCTTACAACAGAAAACATACAGGCTGAGGATGGATTACAGGACCTTAAGAACATAAACAAGACAAGTAATGAATTTACAAAAAACACACAAAAGATTAATAAGACAGTTAGCCAGCCCTACAGAGGGTGTTAGGGTGGTGGTCAGGTTAAAAATTTGGATGGATAACGTGACTCAGAGGCAGTCAGTATACTGTAGTTGCCATTTTGGAAGGAAAAGGAGGCCTGCAGTATGTGCAGAATATAGTTTAGTTTTATCTAATGTACTTTATTGTCTTTTTAATGGATAACAGGTAGCAAGGCTGTACTTGGAGTGAAGAGGTCAGAACTGGAGCAAGACATGGACAACCCACCGCAGGAGCCCATTCTGAGGGAGATGCAGGGAAGGCATACCAAAAGTCCCAAACAAATTACCACGGTGACATCAAACAAAAAGATGGCAGACAAGGAAAATGTACCACAAAAAGAGAAGACACCGCAAAAAAAAACAACTGAAAAGCAAAAGGTACAGTGCATGGTTTGTGTTTGCTGCCAAGGGTAAAATCCCTCTCCTATCCCCATGACTGTACCCAAGATCTCCTGGCTCTGCGAGGACTGTAATACTGAAACATAGACATTCAAGGGAGAAAGACAGATCATGATTACAAGGGCCTTTCTGTCTGCACCTACTGTAGGCACCAACCTTGTAATTCTAACATCCAATGTTTCCTTATTCCTATCGCAGGCATGCTTAAATCCATCAGCTGTCATGCACACCACCTCCCAGTGCTGACCATTAGATGCACCTACAGCCTTCCATGCGAAGAAGTAATTCCTCACATTTCCTCTTAATCTACAACCAACAAGCTTCATTACACGACCCCTTGTTCTTGTACTCTCCTTACTGTTCATTGGAAGATGTATCCCCACCTGAACTGTGTTTATGCACTTAAGGTACTATACAATACTTGCATGTTTCTATCATGTTCCCTCTCTCCCTCATTTGCTGCAGAGAGCACATACAGTGATGTATTAAGGTCCCTTAAGCTCTGCTTGTAAGTTTTTGGTTGCACCACCTCGACTATCCAAGCATGTATTGTGGTGCAATCCATGTACTGTACCTTCTTAGTTGCCCATATCTGGACAGTCTCCATCCTGTTAATGTTCTTTTGGGTGCAGTCACCAGCATGCTATGGGAGGGCTGACCAGTATTTTATATAACGGCATCACTACCACACGCCTTCTGCTAAAGATACCACATCCTATGCCCACCAGCAGGTGACTAGCACTCTCTGCTGCCTTTCTACTTGGCCTTGATATGAACAGGTGCATTGAAACAATAATCAGATGTACAGTACTTTTGGTGTGGCCTATGGTCAGGTGCTTGAGTCACTCCCCTTTGGGAATGCTCATGGAGACAATCATAAAAGAGAGGCTGTTGACCCTTTTAGGAGGAGGATGATGGTATCCAAGAAACTGGACAAGGGACATGTGGTGCATGTCCTGTATCTACTGTAGATTTCAGCAATGCATTTGATTCTGTGCCACATGGGAGGCAGGGGGGAGAACTAGAATACACAGTACAGGGGTGGGGACAAAGATGATCAAGTGAATCACCAGCTGGCTGAAGGGAAGGCAGCAAAGGGTGTTAGTGGTGTGGAGTGGGGGGTGAGGGGAGGGGAATCTCACCACTGAGGGATGTGATGAGTGGGCTTTACAGGTTTGGGATATTAATAGCAGATATATCATAAGGGATCCAGAGTAGGACCAGTATGTTCGCAGACTATTCAAAAAAGGAAGCTGTGGTAGATGACTTACTGTACTGTACAGTCAACAGGTAAAAGGGGCTGCAGGATGACATGACCAAAGTACATGAGTGGTCAGAAACATGGCAGTTGGGGTTAAATGTAAAGAAGTGCAAGGTAATGTACTTTAGAGCTACTGTAGGAACCAGGGAAGGAGACATTAACTGGGAGGTGTACACTTGTAAAGCACAGAGGAGAAGGATCTAGAGGTGCTTATTAAGAGAAGCATGAATAACTCAGCTCAGTGCAGGAAGGTGGCAGCTAAAGCCAACAAGATGCTGAGGTGTATAGCAAGGGGAAACTCTTTCAGAAACAGGGAGGTGATCATTCACCAGTATTGGTCAATGGTCAGGCCAGACATACAACAGTGTAATCAAACAGAAGGTCATATATTACCACTTCACAAGCCACAGTAGGCAAACATGAAACTACGGTAATATCAATTAGAAGTCTAAGTCAGTTTTACCTTTGTTTTGGAATAATGTATGTTTTTCCAGGGGCTCATTGGAAAGGCATCGCATTATGTACTGTAATAATATTGTGCTGGAAGTGTGGATCAGCCATTGCAGTAGCTTGACATCATACAGTATCTAACCAGATGTATCCCTGCAATTTTCTGCAGGCCAATGTTCTTCTCTTGGTGCCTGCCTCAGATTGTAAGTCTGTAGCCATCCAAACGGATGAGGTTCCATGACCGGAAGTAAATCCGCACAAGTGTGCCGTGCAGCCACATGATCTGGCTGAACTCAAAGAGCTGATGAAAGAGATATTGCATAATATTCTGAAGAACCAACAGGAGATTTTGACAAACCAGGTGCTCATGGACAACAGGTTGTGCAAGATCGAGGAGCACCTTGCTGACAGCCTGAGGATGGTGCCACATCTCCCAACCACGGAAATACTCACCACGGAGCACTGTGATGCCAGTAAGCATATGTTGCCACAGTTTCCTATTCAGGAAATACTTGCCCCGGATGAAACAACAATGTTGGCCATCTGCAGTGCTCTTAATGTTTTGGACTCAGCAAATAAAAATGAGGTATCATGTGTGAATGAAACTCAACATGAAGTATCATGTGCTAATGACTTGCAGGATTCCGTGAGCCCACAGTGCTTAGTTGAAGTACAAGCGCTGCAACCAAGGCTACCAGTGCAGCACACCTCAATACCATGAAGGGGTTCAAAACTTCAATTTTGTACACTTCTGCCAATAAGCCCACAGAAGGAAAAATAAATTTACCAGAAAAGCATTGGTCATAGTGACCGGTTTGCAGCACTATTTTTCAGGCACTCCATTACCAAGGAGAGGTACGAGGAGTGGACTAACAATATAAATTACAATGGGTCTTTTCGGAAGCAGGCAATGCCAGTCAATTTGTGGCACCATGTCACTAAAACACAGAAATGCAGTTCCCCAATCTGGGTCCTCAAGAGAGGCGTGAAATATGCAATTGAATCAATGAACAGTTGCGCACTCCCGCAAGTTTGGTGCAGAGATACTTAAGCGACTTTACACACTGCAGACTCCAATGCTATTCTGTGAGGAGACATGTCACTGTGTTGTACTGCACTGTATGTTTTTAATGTCAATTAGTATATTATAGTTGTTTAATAATGTGTTTTCTGCCAGCAAATATACTTGATTTCTGAGTCTATTCATGAATTCTACAAGAAACTTTCCTTGGGTGTGAAGTGTGTGTGTGTGGGGAGGGGGCGGTGCAGTCCTACTCATACAGTGGCAGTTCATGAGATTGCCAGCGTACCACATCTGTCAGTCCTAGACCTGGAAAATTAATGATGGCCTTATAAAGTAGAATCCTATGGACAGATTCTGTATGTACTGTAATCTTGCGGGGCACCTAAATATGCCACATATTAACTGGAGCCTTAGAAAAGTGATACCAAATGGGCAAGGGTGGGTGGAGGAACACTGGGGATAAATCTAAACTGCCATCACAGAGGCAACAAGCCTTTGTGTGAAGCAAATCAACAAATCAAAACTAAGGAAAAAAGAAAAAGTATGGTTCTCAAAAGAGGCGGCGGTGGTAATGGCAAGGTAGGGACCAGAGGAGGGCCAATGTGATTGCCCTTCACAAAAGTGGGAGCAATGCAGATGCAGGAAACTACTGACATGTTTGGTTGGCCTCAGTGGTAGGGAAAATGATGGCATCACTTCTGGTAGAAAGAATTATTGAGAACTTTGAGGCCACTCTGGCATAGGACACAAGGCAGCATTGCTCTACAATGGGAAGGTCAAGTCAGATGCATCTACTAGATGTCCTTTAATGGGTGAACAACTGGGACCCCTCCCCCAACTGCATCCACTCGAACCAGAGTGGCCATAACTGATTACATGACATTTTTGTTTCAAAAATACTTTAAAAAGCTTTTGAACTGTAACCATCATGCCACCTTGAGCAAGTAGGCAACCCATTATGAATTACAGGTACCCAGACGTGACATACAGTACTGTACCTTTACTGTGCAACATCAATTCAGAATAGTCCCATCCCTGGCATTATGCTGTACAGTGTACCAGGCTCATTAACTAGAGGCAGAGGGGTGTGGGTACCAAATACCAAACTGCACCTTTGTAACCTACAGCCAGGTACATGGTTTAGAGGATGGTAGTCAGTGTTCTAGACCTAACCTGCTCATGGGTGCACCAATAAGAAACCAGAAGCAATAAGGGCAATGTCCACACCAAAAGCTGTGATAAAGTGAGGCTTTATTCTTAACTGGTGAACATTTTGGGCAGAACTGTGCTTTTCAGAAAAAACAATCAGTCTTGGGGATGGCTCAGGGGCAACGTGTGGCAGTATTTATTCACAGAAAGGGTCATGGACATATGAAGCTGCATTCCTGAGGAGGTCATGGGGTCAAAAACAGTTGGGGAATTCAAGAATACATAGGACAGCCAGAATGCAATGCAGGTGGGGAGGGGGAAGTAGACTGTTGGTTCAGCAGGATATGCAGTTTTGCAAAAGGTATGGAATTGGGCAACGTGACTGGTCCCAGCATTCCTTATCTGCCATCACAATCTGTGTTACTACTGAACGGCAGTGAACACTGAAGTCATTAGCCCAATGTAAGTAAAAGTTTTGGGTACTGTTCACAATGAGGCTGTAGCTACAGTACATCTGTACAGGACTTTTATCAACATAAGTCAGTGTTTCTGCATTTCCATCTGTTTTACTGTTAATAAGCAGAGCAGAACAGTAACAAACTGCAGTATAAGCAAAGTAGAAAATATGCAGTGAGGGACAGTGGAATGATGGGGTGTAAAGGGGGAGGTTATCAGTAGCAGAAGCTAGATACATCATACATTTGTGCAAAAGTACCCACAACAGTACATGTAGCATGAATTCCAGCAAAGAAAAATAAAATGGCTGTAAAGCTACTGCTGGGACATAATTCTAAACAATATTTAAAAACCAGCTCAGCTCAGACACAAAGGCCAACCTTAGGAGGCATACACCAAGTGCGGTCCAGCCCCTAGCCTTACTGTCTGCTGAGTTTCACTGATCTTCACTGACTGGGAGAGAGACCAATCATGGAAGGAAGGCACACTCCGACAGGTGCAGAAGCAGGGATTCCTTGACAGCAATTCTGCCTGGTTGAACCCCCCTTGGGGTGCACAATCCAGGCTTCTATCTTCACTAAGGTGACTTCTCTCCTTGATTGCTCTGCTCAGACCCAGCCAGCGGCTGCTCTTTCAGCATAAGAAGCAGTTGGAACACTTACCCAGAATTCCTGGCAGCTGTATGTAAATCAACATTTGCACTGCTGTACCACTACTGAAATAGTTGTTGACTAATAGAAAGATTTCAGCTGGAAGAAACAGCTCAGACACAAAGGGCACCCCTAGAAGGCATACACCAATTGCGTGCGGTCCAGCCCATAGCCTTAATGTCTGCTGAGCTTCATTGATCTTCACCTGAGGGAAGTGCAAGTAGGAGATTTAAATTCTCCCATGCTCTTGCCTGCAGTTCTGCTGACTGAAGTGCTACAAGAGGAACTCACAGCAGGATATCCCCATCCAGGTTCCATCTCAGTGGCGGCTTCTACTGTCATTGGTGGCTTCTACTGCAGCAGTTCCCTTGGCACTCCAGTGTTTAAGAAGGGTGGATATTGTCTTTCAGTCAGTGGGTCAGTCCTCTCTCCCTCACAGCAACAGGCAGCCGAGATGCATGGACTACAGGCAGGGGTTTTTACTGTAAGCAGCAGGGACTCCATGGATCTGTTCTGAGCCAAAGGGCAGAACAACTCAGCTAGTAACCAGATTCCTTCTTACCTTGCAGGAGTACAAGCTATACCTCTTCAGTTCAACAGCTACCTGATTTATTTCTACAGCACACAGGGAACAGTTGGATACACCCACCCTCCCCCTAATCCCACCCTCCTCAGAGTGTTCTTGCTTTATAGGCATGCAGCACCACCCACAATACCTGATAGGAGATAGTAAGGTACAAAAAAAACTCACAGTTCTGTTTTCTTTTTCATCCACACTTCCTGCCAAGAAACAGGAATTAGAACTATCTCTCAACTAAAACAAAAGAACAAAAAAAAATGGACCTCGTCAGTTGCGGAAATTGTGGTGCACTGTACAATAGGATCTACAACCGGCAAACAGCACACTGCCATACATGCTGTGCCATAGCAGATCTAACAGCCCAACTATAAGATGCTTGGACTATAATATACAAGCTCCAATATAGGCAATTCTATAGCACACCTCCTCAATCCCCCACCACTACCAGTACCGGCATGTCTGCCAGGGGACAGGATTTGAGGCAGGGGCCCAGAGACTGGCAGGTGGTAAAGAAAAGGAGGCATCATAGGAGACCCAGGAAGGAAGCCAAAAACCAGGAGCATTTCCCAGCCATCCAAACAAAAAATAGGCTTGCTCCACTGTTACCAAGCACAGACAAAGTAATACAAGGTAAAAAAATCAAACCACCAAAAAAGGCTAACACGCCAATTAAAATCAATACAAACTACGATAAAAACAAAAATACTAAAACTCAAATTAAAAACAACACAAATTAAAACAAAAGCAAAATTCTCATATTTGGGATTACATGATCCATGGAGTGGAACACCACCCAACACAAAATGTTAAAAGCGATATCATGGTAAAGTGTCTACCAGGAGCATCTGCGGACACTAACTGCATAAAGACAATTGTACAGGAATCAGGGGATGTTACACATATGACAATACACCTTGGTACCAATGACTTGGCAAATCACACAGTTCAGGAGGCCAAGAAACACTTCGAGGATCTGGCCAACAAACTTTCTTCCCTTCTATCCAAATCAGCCTTCTCAGAAGTGCTGTCAGTATGGGAAAAAGGAAAAAGCACCAAGCAAGTCAGAGAGATTGAAGTAGGTGAATTCAACTCATAACTGCGTGATTGGTGCCAAAACAAGGGCTACCACTACATAGGGAACTGGCACAACTTTTGAGAAAGGGCTTTTTTTTAAAACGACATATTGCACCAAAACAGAGAAGGTGTGCGAGCACTCAAACAAAAATTCAATGTCTATACAGGTAGGTTTGAACTAAATAAAGGAGAGTATGACACAGCTCACACTGCTGCCATTGGTGGGCTGGTCATCACTCCCCAAAATGACAAATGCACACATACATCCTCAGAAAACAAATCAAAGCCAAGATCCACCCAAACCAGCAACCTCCATAATCTCTTGGCTGGAAAGAGCAAACTAGAGTAGTCCAAAACAGGGTACAGCCTTGTGCCAAACAGCATATACATTCCTGGAAGGCAATGGTTGCAAATACTAGGAGCCTAACCAATGAACTTCACAAACTCACAGCCATCTTGGAAACAGAAAGGTTGGACTGGGTGGCTGTAACAGAAATGTGGTTCATGGAAAATCATGGATGGGAGACGGCCATTCCCAATTACAATCTGTTCAGGAAAGACAGACAAGGCAAAAAAAGAGGGGGTGCATAGCCATTTACATTCAGGAGGAAATAAAAGCCACGGAAGTAAAAGGGCAACCTATTGATTTCAAGTCACTGTGGCTAACAGTAGACATGGGCAAGGGAAAATCCTTCAGAATCAGTGTCATGTACAGGCCACCAAATCAAGGAGATAAAGGAGACAAAGACCTAATAAAGGAAATCCACAAAATATCTGATAAAGGTGAAGTAATACTGGTGGGGACTTCAGCCTACCAGATATTAACTGGAGCACATTAACAGCAGCAACAACAAAAATTAGGGACTTATTGTCACTACAAAGTACGGGACTGTGCAAACTTGTTAAAATCTCAACAAGGGGAGATACCATTCTCGATCTTGTCCTCACAAACTCAGAAAGGATCAAGGACATCAAAGTGGGATGCCATACGGGCAACAGCAATCATTGCATGGTAAGCTTTAAGGTAAACATAAAACAGGACACCAGCCACTCAAAGATAAAGGTACTAGATTTCAGAAAGGCTGACTTTTCTAAAAAATGAGGACTAACATAAGTAGCCAGTTGATGGAAATAGAGGTTGAGGAGGTGGAGATCATGTGTGGGACATTCAATAGAGACGGACATAGATCACTGTGCCAGATGGGTCAGCAAAGCAAAAACAAAAAGAAATCCTCTATGTTTTCCAAGGAAGTGGCTACCACAGTCAAAGAAAAAAAGGTGTACAGCATATACTAGGAAACCAAAACTGAGAAAGACTGGGAGTCATACAAAGAAAAAATGAGAAAGTCTAACAAACAAATTAGAAAGACAAAAGCCCAGACAGAGGAAAAAATAGCAGAAGGGTCAAAGAAAGGAGAAAAATCATTTTTTAGATACATTAGAGAACATAGGAAGGCAAAAGAGGGGATAGTAAAGATTGCTACTGAAGAAGGGAAATGCACCAAATATTCAAGAGGGAGGTGAGGAGGCATTTCTTTATGGAGAAGGTGGTGACAGAGTGGAACGCACTGCCAGCTGAGGTGGCATGTAACACAGTGGAATGCTTGAAGAAGGGGTGGGGCAGGGCAAAACGGAGGGTAAAGGGAGGGAGGGGGGCAGCTGCTGAATAGAGAGCTAACTGTATTCTCGAGCAGCCTAGATAGACCAGGATGGCCTTTTGCTGCTGGCAACCTTTGCATGTTCATACTGTATATTTATAAGGAATGTCACATGTCAAAGGTTTTGCCAGCCTGCCCTTGTGCATGTACACAGCTATGCTGTCGGAGGCCAAGAAATGAAAAAAGCTTTCATTTGGGATTTTCCGTAACTATAAAATTTATCTTGGGCCTCCAGTAGTCTCTCCCTCTCTCCTCTGGATCTTCTGTAATAGCACAAGTCAAAGATTTTGCCAGCCTGCCCTTTCTCATGTACATACAGTCACAATGCCTGCCTTTTCCATCCCCAACCAGCAGCCACCCAGGCCACCACTCCTCCTTTCTCCAGTCTCACCAAGTCCCAACTCCCAACCCGCTATCAACCTCCCCCAACAATCAGTCCCCCCCTCGCCATGGTAAGTCTCCTTTCTCGGACTCTCCCTAGTTTCTCTTCCCTTCCTTCATATATTTTTTTTATATTTGTGGGGTTTTTTTGTTTTGTTTTGTTTGGCAACTTTTTCTGGTGGCGTCTCTGCCAAGGCGCTCTCCTCCAAAAAAAACTCCTCTCTCGTCTGGGCTGCATTGCACATTCAGCATGGTTATATATCTTGAATGCATTATGTGACCACCTGTTGCCTGACTGGATGCTGCTGGCTAACTGTGCATGGATCAAGCATGCTGATGGCATCCCCATGGCAGCAGTAAACAAAAATAGCAGAAATGGCATTTCCATGAACCTGGAACTGGACTTCTGCAATGAAGTCCATATTTATCCTGGTCTGTGGATTGCGGGTTCAATCCGGGTGTCCAGATCTCCCATGGAACAGTCCGCCCAGCCCTAGTACAAATGGTAGGTGTGCAACCTGATGGAACTGCTGTATGGTTGCTGTTTGCTTGGCCAGAGTGCTGGGGAAAACGATGAACTCCCCAGTATGGGCCAGCAGAGCAACTAGAAAATGGCCCAACAGGTGTGAGGTGGCTGGCTGACTGTGAGATATCAGTGGTATCCCCCACATGTGTTTTTATGGCCAGGAAACACAATGTAGCAATCAACTTGAGTTCTACACACAACTCATGGCTATGCTGGGTGTCTGTCTGGAGCTGGTCATGTAGCAGCTCACACAGTTGCCTGAGCACGGGTCTGTTAAGCCTTTACCAGCCCACAGTCTGGTCATTATTGAGGACTTCATATTTTACTCATGGACTGTACTGTCTGTGTGCAGGATAACACCTCTGTGGCCTACATCTGGGTCCAGAGTGGGCATTAATCCTCTCCTCATCCACTAGGACCTGCTGCATGCAGTAGACTATGTGTTCTCCCATAAGTGACATTTTGAACTGTGGCCTGCAGCATCTCTGCCCACCTTTAGGGTTTGCCCTGATTTAAGATGGCCTTTTGATGTGTGGTAATTGTGCGGTGCAAGTGATCTGCACAAACCCATTTGCACAGTGCTAACATGCTGACTATCGCACTGCACTGATATGCATGGTTCCACCCCCGGCACTGCATACACTATCTCTGCACAAGGATGCAAACAATTTTAGAATGCGCAAAGGTGCCCTTTAAAGATAGAATTTTGGCACAAACCCATGTGAAATGCAGATGCAAACACTTTGCGCCAGGTGCAAAGCTTTGATTATCTGGGCCCCCTTGTCTTTATTTCAGATTACATTTCTATTTTCTGCCATTTCAGAATGCTGGATGCTATAATCAGTACATCCATACTTCTCAACTTCTGTAAATTTCACATAGTGCTATGATTTATACACTCAAATGTACCCTTGCTCTACGATGGTTTACTGATGTTCCTCATATTGCTAGATCTATTTCCGGATACACAGGGCTGGATATTCAAACTGCGCCATTCTGTGGCACAAGCCCTTGCACTGCACAAAATAGTTGTGCAGGGGTGTGGCCGGGGCAATATGCAACAGAGTTGCGCTATTGATCAACTCCTTTGAATATCACCCCTCGGCCACAGCCACTGTGCATGGCGCAGTGGAACTTGTGCCACTGCAAGTGGCCAGAGTGGAGCATTCAAGATGCGGTGGCACAAGTTCCATTGCGCCATGTGCAAATTTCCGATATTCAAAAGGTAACATGCAAATGGGGCCATAATTTATGCAAAGCGCAGGGGGGCTATTTGCATCTATTTATGGCCCCATTTGCATGCCATTAGCATGCAGGTGTGCCGGTCCCCGAGAACTTGCGCCTGGCACCCTGACAGGCGGCAGCCGTCAGGGACTGATGCCCCCTGCAGCCCAATCGCGGGTATAACTGTTGAAATCCCCCAACCCCCCGACTGGCCCGATCATGGGCATAAGTGTAAAATTCCCCCACCCCCTGACTGGCCCGATCATTGGACATAAGTGTAAAAAATCCCACCCCCGCTAGGCCCAATTGCAGGCAGAACAGAGTACAACCCCCAAGAACATATCCCTGGTGGTCCAGTGGACCCGAAGCACGATCGTGGGCACTAGAGTCCACCCCCAGGTCCACCTACCCTGGTGATCTAGTAGCCCCCCACCCTGCCACCACGGGCCACCACCTTGCCCCCCATCAGCGGTAGGAGGCAACATCCCACCCGCCTGCTGCCCGCCCTATCGACTGACTACTGCTGTGGGCTGCCGCCCATTGGTTCAGAGCAAGAGCCAATGGGCGGCAGCCCATACCATACAAGGTAGTCCAGATATGTGAATGAACTACTGGCGGCAGCCCTACCGAGCAGTCAGTCGGCGGGCGGCAGGTAGCAGGCGGGTGGGATGCTGCCGTCACCAGCTGATGGGAGTGAGGTGGTGGGGCTATGGGTGGTGGTGGGGGTCACTAGATCACCAGGTTAGGTGGACCTTGGGGGTGGACTCTAATGCTTGCAATCAGGCTTTGCAGTCCACTGGACCACCAGGGATATGTTCTTGGGGTTGAACTGTTCTGCCTGTGATCGGGCTAGTGGGGTGGGATTTTTTGTCACTTATGCCCACGATCAGGCCAGTCGGGGTGGGGGTTTTTACACTTATGCCCGCGATCAGGCCAGTCGGGGAGGGGGTTTCTTCATTATGCCCGCAGGGCGCAGTCAGGGGAGGGGAGTTTTTCTATTATGCCCGCTATCGGGCCAGTCGGGGGAGGGGGGTTACTATATGCCCACGATTAGGCTGCAGGGGGGGTGCAGGGAGTAAGTCGAGGGCCACCCACAGGTGGCAGCTGCTGTGTTGTGCCCTGCAATGCGGTAGCTCACCAGTGGGTGGCCCTTGACTTACTCCTTTTTTTATTTTGCTCAAAGTTGTGCAGGCGCAGGTTGGGGGTTGTGCCTGCACAACTCTGCACAGCCCACTGAATATCAGGCTGTGCAGTTTATGCATGGTTCCTCCCCCTCCGGTTGAGCATGCCTTCATTAGCATTGCACTGTTGCTCAGCTTGACTTGGGGGTCGCAACTGCCTCCTGCTGAATATGGCAGAATGGTGCAATTTAGGACTTGCTCAGGGGCAACCCTATTGCGCATGGCGCAACCCTTTTGAATATCCAGCCCACAAACTATTAAAACATTGAACTAAATTGACAGAAAGTGATAAGAGATATAAGACAAGAAGAGAAATACTTCCAAAGACATCACTAATAATATTCAGGTTGAAATTTTGTATGACAAAAAGATGGGATACTCTGTTGTTGAACAGAAAGTCTCATAAAACTTTTGACTTCTTGTTACCTGTCACCCAGCTGTGGCTAATGTTCGTAGTGTCCAGTGATTTTAAATTAATGCAATTTAGGTTATTTAATTTCTGTAGCAATCTATTGCTTGTAGGAAGAGTAGATGTACTGTATTATGTAGTACATTGTCTTCATGTCAGTGCTATTAGTACAAATTAAAATATTTAAAGCTGCTGACACCTCAAAGAAAACTCAATAAAAGTATAATTAGGTATAATTCAGCTTGCATTCCATATATATTCTATATATTTCTTTTCCCCATTATTTATTACTGAGTAAATTTGCATGACTACATGATCTTCACCCCTTAGAGTTTCCGTACAATTCATCTGCCTCTGTATCTTTCTCCCTACTTCAAGTCATAATCCTCTGTTGTGACATTACAATGTGTTGCAGTGAGTGTAACTGTGATGTCACAAGCAGTGCATTATGACCTTATGTAGGGAGAAAGCAACAGGGATAGATGAACTCTTCAGGAGCAAACATTTTGTTTTAATGCAAATGACCTCAGAAATAAATAATGGGGAGGAGGAATACAGAACTATTGTGAAAAAGAAACTAACTGTGTCTAAATAGTACAGCTTGTTAAAGTTGTCCTGAAGGTGTCAGTTGCTCTTTAATAAACTTAAAAAAAGAAACATATAGTATGGGGCTTACTATTTTTGGACATATTGCTTAAAATAAGGATGTGCTGCACATTCTACCTGTTTTTCTGGTTAGTTGCTCTGAATAGTGAAGGCCAGTGCTATGCATTTTAATGCAGAGAGGTTGAGAGGTATGGCAGTCCCATTCTTCTTTCAATTAAAATGTAGGGTTTTGACTCCAAGCTTGAAAAGGAGGGAATTTAAAAAAACTTTTGGCACAGACACAGGACCAATATCTGCCTGCATCTGCGTCAGAATGAATGACTCCAAATGTGGACACCCTACTTTCAAAAGGTGTCTCACACAGGAGACACTTTAAACCTGCCAATTAATTACTCAGTAATTGAAATATGTTGCACTTTCCTAGACTTCAGTTCTGTTTGCATTCCCATTGTCTGCCACATGATGGTGCTATTCCACTGCTATTTTAGCATGCTGGATGCTGTAATCAAAAACATCTGATGCAGCCACAGGAGGAACATGATCCACCTTTTGTCTGCATTAGAACAAACACACCCTAATGCTTGACCACTACTATTTTATTTATTTGTTTTTTGATAACCAGGTAAGTGCACTGTACATTAAATATACCTATTTTCAGGCACGATTCGGGAGAGTACAAGACATAAATCAATAACAACATATGGTAAAGAGAAGCCAAAAAAATATACAATGTGAAGGGTAAGCTAGTAAGAGATACTGTACAGCAGTAGTTGAATGAGTAAATGCAAGGTAATATTTATTTATTTATTTAAGAGATTTACCAGGAAGGCATGCTGAACAGAGTACCGCTTGATTCCAGATGTGCCCTGGGGTTAGGGAGTTACAATGGAACAGTGATACATCAGAACAAACATATTGTGACAGTTTTTGAGGACCCCCCCCCCCCATCACCAGTAGACACTCCTCTCTACCCTGGACCCTATTTCTAAAAAAATCTACTGCAGTAGTACTCGTCTTCTCTATAGGTCTCCCTTGACCTTTTTTTTTTCACCTTTCTACCACAATGGGGTGGCCTTCTATTGTGGTATTCTTCTCATTTCTAACCCACTAATTTTATACTTTTTGTCTAGGTGGTGATACTGTAGAGGTTGACCTAGCTGCCTGTTTTGGCTAAATTATTACTGGGAAGTAATCAAATTAAGCCACATCCCTTTCAGTTTTTAAAAGGGAAACTTGGAAAAGAATTCATACTGTTTAAGTAAAATGTAGTAAAGCAAAGCTTGGTTGGAAAATAGAAAAGGGGTGGTTGCTTTGCACCACTTGATAAATGCATTCAAATTCCCAAACAGACCCTGTTAATTATGTGCACACTTCTCATCAGTACTTTTACCTTGCCTTATACCTCCCATATCTGTACCACTAATGTGGTGCTGTTCACTTGTTTAGGGCTTAAATTGTATTGCATGCAGACTAACACTTTTGGAGGCTTTTGGGGCTTAATACTAAAGTAAAATTCTTCTTGGAAATAAGCCAGTGTACTGCAGTTGTTAGCTTATGTTAAAGCTCTAGCAGGAACTGCTTCAGGACACACTTAATATATGTTTTGTTTTCAAGTTAATTTAAGCTAGAAATCAAGGAGGAACCTGTTTGCTCTTGATGCCTGCTCAGATGTGCCCTTGATGCCTGCTCAGATGAAAATGAGTTTCCTTAAGGGCGCAGGTCCCCTAATGGACTCTATTTCTTATACATTTATGATGATGTCATGATTTGGAGGAGGAGACAAGGGTCATTATAGGACCCTTGCTTATTCATCTTTATTTATTTCTCCTATGAATAATGCTGTTTTATAGTTTGTAAAGATTATTACAGTACTCTTCAAGTGTGATAGTTCCAGCAGAGTCTGAAGCCCCATTTCCTGTATTAGTATAGGATTATTCTCTGTATTAGATTGGGGGCAGATCACATGATTGATGATGTCAGGGTTTTCAGTATATAAAAAGACTTGGACTCAGTATGTAGTCAGATAGATTGTGGAGCACAGATGATGGTGGTCATGCTGAGAGGGAGCTAGTACCACTCTGTGACATTAGTTTTTTTTTTCTTCAGAGAAGAGTATCTGAAGCTATTTCTTTTGGAAGTAAGTTTTTTTGCTTGTTTTCCGGAAGTTTTCTTTATTTTGTTTGCTTTAATAAAAGTCACTACATCAATTGGTGTAGTTTCAAGAGAAAACTTGTGTCAAGTGTTGTCACTACCCACGCCCGCTAAAAAGTTTGGTGTTAGAAGTGGGATCTGGTCATCCAAGGGATAGAGTGGGAGACAAGAACGGTACCAGACCTGGTACAAGTGACAACCATGGCATCAAAAACAGATGAGAAGAAAATGGGCACCATGACACACTCTCAGACAGAGAGGACAGGTGAACCTCTGTATACCGGTCTGGACACAGATGTCAGATGGAGAGTGCCAAAGGACCAAACCGCTAGTGGAGAAGAGAAGGAGGAATGACTGGAGAGCTGCCAGGAGCCATATGAGCAGCCCCCTGAAGGCCTTTCTGAACTTCTACACTGGTTAACGGTATGACAGATGGAAACTGAATGGCAAAGAGACCTAGATGCCCAAGAACGGGATCAAGACAGAAGGCGACAAGATTTAAGGTGGGCTGAAACTATGCAGCTGTTTAAATCTTTGGGAGCAGGAAATGGAACTGGGGGAGGACCGAGTAACAACAACCCTAAAGATATAAAACTCACAAGAATGACTGCTAATGATGACATTGAGGACTATTTGACCACTTTTGAAAGGGTGGCCAAGGCCTGTGATTGGCCAAAGGCACAGTGGGTAGTACGCTTGGCACCATGTCTATCAGGGAAAGCACAACTGGCCTATAGTAATATGGACCCACATTTGGCAGAGGACTATGACCTAGTAAAGCAGGAAATATTGAAACATTATGACATTAACGCAGAGACATATAGGCAAAGGTTCTGTGCTTTAAAACACCAGACACATGATTCCCCAAGAGAAACTTATATTAGACTCAGAGAACTTTGTTTAAAGTGGATCCAACCTTAGGGAAAATCCAGAACTGACATTATAGAGACATTTGTTATAGAACAGTTTTTACAAATATTACCTATGGATGTGCAACTCTGGATAAAAGAGCATACTCCAGAATCTGCAGAAATGGCTGTGACACTAGCAGAGGATTTTTTTATCTGCACATCAACCTTTTCAGAGAGGTGGTAATAAGTCCACAGACTATGCAACAAAACCTCAGGCCACAGCAGTAAGACCACCACAGACTGCGTCTAAGACTTATGAGGGAAGGAACAATCAAGGAAGGAGGACATTCCCAGCACACATAATATGTCGGAACTGTAACAGGGTGGGGCATATTGCCAGATTTTGTTCATCAAAAAAATGTGATATAACCCATCTAGCCTTATTAAATGCTGGAAATGTGACAACTATAGTGGGAATAAAAGGACAGGAGGTGGTGGGATTGGTGTATTCAGGCAGTAAAAATACCCTGGTCAGAGCTGATATAGTTCAAGGGATAAAGAGAACAGCTCCTATACAGGTCATATGTGTACAAGGTGACACACATCAGTACCCCACCATTAAAATACTCTTAGAGGTAAAAGGCAATACTTCTATAATAACCACAGGTGTAGTACCACAATTAGCAGTACCTGTAGTAATAGGGCATGATTTCCCAGGTTTTATCACCCTTTTGAGGGAACCAGGAAACATAGCCGCTATGACTACCAGAGCACAGAGCAAAAGAGAACCATTATTGGGGGAAGTATTTCCTTTTGAAGAAGAAGTATTGGAAAGTC
Organism: Neoceratodus forsteri; assembly: GCA_016271365.2. NCBI lineage: Eukaryota > Metazoa > Chordata > Ceratodontiformes > Ceratodontidae > Neoceratodus > Neoceratodus forsteri. Next base: position 994,877,251 of record CM057458.1, on the reverse strand, counting down.
CTGGTAAATCCAGATTGTCTAAGATGGCCAGAAAAAAAAAACAAAGGGAGTGGGTTAAAGAAAAATATGGTCTAACACAGGCCAAACAACTGCCATATGTGAAAGCTGATATGTGTATCCAACAGAAGAATGATAAAACCTTAATTCCCCTTTTTCAACAGGTGGGACAGGAGGTTAGACAAGGGGCCCTGGAGTTTCAAGTGATCAAGAATTTATTGTATAGGATTTGTACAAATCCAGGTACCCAAGAACAAGTGGAACAACTTATAGTACCCCTTTGCTATCACCAAGACATATTAGCTCTAGGCCATGATACACCCTGGGCAGGACACACAGGGAGGGACAAGACTCCTAGTAGAATCTTATAAAAGTTTTTTTGGCCAGGGATCCATAGTGATATCGTCAAATATTTTCAAGAGTGCTCAGAGTGTCAATTAACTGCCCAAAGGACCAAGAAGGACACTGTTCCATTAATACCCTTACCCTTGGTAACAACCCCTTTGAGAGGGTTGGTATGGATATAGTGGGTCCCTTAAATAAAAGTAGTAAAGGGAATAGATTTATATTGGTGGTGTGTGATTATGCCACCAAATACCCTGAAGCTATTCCTATGAGATCTGTGACCACTCCCCAGATAGCTGAAGAACTAGTGAAGTTATTCAGCAGGGTAGGGATTCCCAAAGAGATTTTAACTGACTGGGGTACAAATTTTAATACAGAGCTTCTAAAAGAACTGTACCGTATGTTGGGAATAGTAGCTTTACATGCATCACCCTATCATCCTCAGACTGATGGCCTGGTGGAAAGATTTAATCAAACCCTGAAACATATGCTGAAGAAATTCATACACGATGAAGGGCGAGATTGGGATATGTACCTACCCTTTCTTCTGTTCGCATACCATGAGGTACCACAGGCTTCCAGTGGTTACTCCCCTTTTTCCCTATTGTTTGGTAGGACCCCTAGAGGTTTGTTAGATGTGGTCAAGGAGTGCTGGGAAGAAGGGAAGGATTTAAAATCTCCAGGGATAGCTCAGTACATGAGGCAGTTAAGGAGGAGATTAGTCGCTTATACTGCAAAAGCTCATGAAGCAGGGAAAGAAACACAAGAACATTAGAAGCATAGGTATGATAAAGGGACATCCAGTACAAAATTATTTTTAACCAGGCGACCAGGTATTACTAGTATTACCCACTTCCACTCACAAATTATTGATGAAGTGGCAGGGCCCCTACAAGGTGGTACGCCAAACTGACCCAGTGACATATGAAGTAGAAACACCTGATAAAAGGGCAGGTAAAAAGATCTACCATGCCAATCTATTAAAAAGGTGGCATGAGAGATCCACTCAGGGGATACAATTGATGGCAATGCCTGAACTTCACGAATCAGAGTTGGAAACCGCATATGGACAGTTAGAAGGAGAGACTGGTATTGAAGCCATACAAGTAAATCCTGAGTTAGACAAGTCAAAACAAATGGAATTACAGTCTTTGATACAGGAATTCAGCACTTCTTTTACCAGTAGACCAGGCCTAGCTAAAGGAGTGGAACACCAAATCTATACTGAATCTAGACCAATCAGGAAGAAACCGTACCATCTCCCTGAAAGGAGCAGGGCAGATGTACAGTGGAAATACAAAAATTAAAAGAAATGGACATAATTGAACCATCACAAAGTCCATGGGGATTTCCTGTAGTAATTGTACCTAAGAAGGAAGGTGGCATAAGATTGTGCCTGGACTTTAGAGGTCTAAACCAAGTGGCACAATTTGACGCCCATCCCATGCCAAGGGTGGATGATATATTGGGCCACATTGGCAATGCTAAGTATATCTCCATCCTTGACTTAACAAAGGGTCATTGGCAGATCCCTTTGGCTGAGTCTGCTAAAGAAAAGACAGCTTTCAGCACTTCAGTGTTTTTTTTCTAGTTTAAAACCATGCTATTTGGACTACATGGAGCCCCGGCTACATTTCAACTTTTCATGGATCAGGTGCTGGCACCCCATCATAATTTTTGTGCGGCTTACCTGGATGACATTGTTGTTTTTAGCCAGGATTGGGAAACCCATTTACAACATCTAAAAGCTGTCTTAACCTCTATACAGCAAGCAGGGATGACAATTAATCCCTCTAAATGTACACTTGCCATGCTGGAGACCCGATATTTAGGATTTATTTTGCGTAACGGATACATTAAACCTGAGGTCTCGAAGGTTGAAGCAGTAGCCCAATGCCCAATACCTGAGACAAAGAAGCAAGTACGTTTTTTCCTAGGGTTAGCAGGTTATTACAGGAGATTTATTCCACAGTTCACCACTTTGGCAACCCCTTTGACAGAATTAACTAAAAAGAAATTCAGTAATCAAGTCAAGTGGACACCCGAATGTGAGAAGGCATTTATTCAGATTAAGGCAGCATTATGCTCCTCACCGGTGCTACGTAGTCCCGATTTTAACCATCCCTTTGAGGTCCACTCCAATGTCTCTGGAACTGGTATTGGAGCAGTTTTGAGCCAGACCATCAATGTGGAGGAACACCCAATTGTATATATTTCTAGGAAACTGCATGAAAAGGAGCAAAAATACTCTACCATTGAACAAGAGTGTTTGGCTGCCAAATGGGCAATCAAAACCTTGAGATTTTACTTATGGGGTGCCCCTTTTACGCTGGTAACAGACCACAACCCTCTGTGTTTTATTTCGCAAATGAAGGAAAAAAATAATTGAATAATGAGATGGTATTTATCTCTCCAACCGCATAAATTTACAGTAAAGCCAAGGCTGGGTCTGCCTATGTAAATGCAGGTTTTCTCTCTCATCTAGGAGCTAATAATAAAGCATAAACATTTGATGGTTCTAGAAAATGTATGAATGTATGACTGTTACTGTTCAAGTAATTGTACAGACACCCCAGGGCAAAATATTTAGTTGTGATGATAAACTACTGAAGGAAGATACAATGGTCCTCTTTAGAAAGACTTGGACCATGTTCATGTTTTGTTTATTAGGGTGTCCTGGGGTGGAGCTTTCAAAAAAGGGTGGGTGAAAGCTCCATCCTACCCACTTTAAGAGGGTAGGTTGTCTTGAAAACCAGTTATGTTTCTTCTGCTACTGGTTTTTGCTTAACCTTGAGGGTATGTGACAGTTTTTGTGGACCCCTCCCATCACCACTAGACACTCCCCTCTACCCTGAACCCTATTTCTAAAAGAATCTACTGCAGTAGTACTTGTCTTCTCTATAGGTCTCCCTTGACCTTTTTTTTTTTTCACCTTTCTACCACAATGGGGTGGCCTCCTATTGTGGTATTCTTCTTGTTTCTAACCCACTAATTTTCTACTTTTTGTCTAGGTGGTGATACTGTAGAGGCTGACCTAGCTGCCTGTTTTGCCTAAATGAATACGGGAAGTAATCAAATTAAGCCACATCCCTTTCAGTTTTTAAAAGGAAGCTTGGAAAATAATTCATACTGTTTAAGTAAAATGCAGTAAAGCAAAGCCTGGTTGGAAAATAGAAAAGAGATGGTTGCTTTGCACCACTTGATAAATGCATTCAAATTCCCAAACAGACCCTGTTAATTATGTGCACACTTCTCATCAGTACTTTTACCTTGCCTTATACCTCCCATATCTGTACCACTAATGTGGTGCTGTTCACTTGTTTAGGGCTTAAATTGTATTGCATGCAGACTAACACTTTTGGAGGCTTTTGGGGCTTAATACTAAAGTAAAATTCTTCTTGGAAATAAGCCAGTGTACTGCAGTTGTTAGTTTATGTTAAAGCTCTAGTAGGAACTGCTTCAGGACACACTTAATATATGTTTTGTTTTCAAGTTAATTTAAGCAAGAAATCATGTAGGTACTTGTATGCTCTTGAGGCCTGCTCAGATGTGCCCTCGATGCCTGCTCAGATGAAAATGAGTTTCCTTAAGGGCTGCAGGCCCCCTAGTGGACTCTATTTATTATACATTTATGGTGATGTCATGATTTGGAGGAGGAGACAAGGGTCATTATAGGACCCTTGCTTATTCATCTTTATTTATTTCTCCTATGAATAATGCTATTTTATAATTTGTAAAGATTATTGCAGTACTCTTCAAGTGTGATAGATCTAGCAGAGTCTGAGGCCCCATTTCCTGTATTAATATAGGATTATTCTCTGTATTAGATTAGGGGGCAGATCACATGATTATGATGTCACAGTTTTCAGTATATAAAAAGACTTGGACTCAGTATGTGGTCAGATAGGTTGTGGAGCACAGATGATTGTGGTCATGTTGAGAGGGAGCTAGTACCACTCTGTGACATTTGTTTTTTTTTTCCTTCAGAGAAGAGTATCTGAAGCTATTTCTTTTGGAATTAAGTTTATTTGCTTGTTTTCCTGAAGTTTTCTTTATTTTGTTTGCTTTAATAAAAGTCACTACATCAATTGGTGTAGTTTCATAAAAAAACTTGTGTCAAGTGTTGTCACTACCCACACCCGCTCACACATATATAATGTGTTTAGAACAACAGAGGGTGAGCAGTTAATTATACAGTAGCATAGGTACAATATTTATACATTTCGTACAAGGTATAGACTGACAGTGGAGAACCAGACTGGTGCTAACAGCTGTAAGGTAACGAAGTGTGGGGGGTGCTGTGGGGATTACAGGTGCAGATGGTAGAGAAGTGCATTTTGAGAAGGGCATTTAGTTGGGGAGCACTTGTGGAGTGTCTAATATCGGCTGCCAGGGAATTCCATAGTTTGGGGAACCTAAAGCTGAAAGCAGCCTGGCTGGACTGGGTGGATCTGTGTGGAATGTGCAAGAGCCTAGCGTCGATGTTTCGGAGTGCATAGGTAGGTGGGGGTAAGGCAGTTATGGAGGATGATGGGTAGGAAGGGAGTGACTGTGACCAGAACTTAGCCAAGGTTCTAGCACAGTGAAGCAATCTTCTGTTGTGTAGTGAGGGGGAGGTCCAAGGATTGATAGAGAGCACAGTGGTGGGTGTTGGGAGGACGGACCAGTGAGAATCGGCAGAAGGAGTTGAATAGGGGGTCGAGCCTAGCTAGGGAAGTTTGTGGGGTGGCACTGTAGACTATATCACCATAATCAATTATAAGGAGGATCATTTTTTGGACTATTGCTTGCCTGGTTGGCAGGGGTATGCAATTTTTGTTCTGGTAGAGGGCTCCCAACATGGGATGCAGTTTTTTTTGTAGAGCATCAATGTGAGCTGAAAAGTCAAGATGTTGATCTAACCAGACACCGAGATAGCGATAAGAGGTGCAGGCCTCTAGTGGGGAGCTGTCCAGAGTGTAGAATGTAGGTGGTGAAGTAAGCCGGGTTAGTTTGGGCTGGGAGCCGAAGGTGAGGGAGATGGTTTTCTTTTAAGTTTAGGAATAGTTGGTTTAAGATGAACCAACATTGGATGGAGTCGAAATCCTTCTGTAGGCAGGCTGACACTACACTAGAGGATGGGCCAGAGACAAACAACACCGTATCATCTTCGTACATGTGGATGGCCGTATGTGGGCAGGCTGCAGGCAGGTCATTGAGAAAAATAGAGAACAACAGTGGGCCGAGAACAGACCATTGAGGGACTCTGCTGGTGACAGGGAGTGAGGTGGATGTAGCTGAGCCAATGTGGACGGATTGGGACCTGTCTGCCAAGTATGAGTGGAACCAGTTATTTGCATTTTCCAACAGACCAGCTTGAGCGAGTTTTGCCAGCAACAGGGGGTGGGAGACGATGTTGAAAGCTTTCGCCAGGTCTACAAATATGGCAGCTGTTATTTCCCCTTTGTCCATACCCTAGAGGATGGCATTTGTGAGATGGAGGAGGGAGGTGGTGGTGGAGTGATTTTTTCTGAAGCTGGCCTGGTAGGGGGTGAAGAATGATATGGTCTCAAGATAGTGGTGGAGCTTCAAGAAGACAAGGCGCCCTTGAATTTTGGCTAGGATGGGGAGCAGGGATATAGGGCGGTAGTTGGATGGTAAGGAGAGGTCTCCTCCTTTGGGAAGGAGAATGACTGTGGCTTGTTTCCATAGGTTGGGGCACTGCCCCGAGTTTAAATGACAGGTTGAAAAGCAAGGTTAGCATGGAGAAATCCTACACAGTGATGAAACATGGTACAAGTCAGTAAAATGTACAATGCAGAGGATGCAGTAATTACAGGTACAAAACAGTATAAACTAGTTACAGTGTGACAGGGACAAAATCAATACAAGAGCAGCAAGCCTTGAGATGATCATAGCACGGAGGGTGAAAAATAAGCCCACCTGCTGGCTAAAATCTGACTTACTTTCTAAACTACGTCAAAGGGACAAAAGTTGGCTCCAGTACAAAAGCACTGTGTTACCTACCGACCTAAATGTTTATAGAACTCTGCGCAACTCATGTAAGATGGAAATCAAAAGGGCAAAAAGTGCCTACTGTAAGGATATTTTCACCAGCTCCTCTGGTGACTCCAGGAAATTCTGGTCCCATATAAAGCTCTTTCTAAGTTCTAACCAGGCCCCTATTCCTACTGACATGTCATTAAATGGGATCCACTGCAACAATCCCAGAACCATTGCAAACTTTTTCAATACTCAATTCTCTGACCTCTCCAAATACATTACCTCCTTCCCTACCCAACCAAATCTGACCACCCAACCTGACATCTCCAGACCTTACTTCTATTTTAAATCTGTCGCCAAACGCAAAGTACTCAAAATGTTAAACAATATATCTGATTTCACTGCCACTGGATCTGATCATCTTGAACCAAAGCTCCTGAAACTCTCTGCCCCCTTCATTACTGCACCTCTAGCCAAGATTTTTTAACCTCTCCCTGTGCCAATGTCGTGTTCCTGACATCTGGAAGATGGCTAAGGTAACCCCCATTTTCAAAAAAGGTGATTGTAAAGATCCATCAAACTACAGGCCCATTGCTATCCTGTCTGTTCTCAGCAAAATACTGGAGAAACTGGTTGCCTCCCAAACCGTTGACTTTCTCCAAAAACATGACCTTTTCTCCTCTGCCCAGCATGGCTTCCGCAAGGGTCATAGTACAATCACTGCTCTAGTCAAATTTATGTCAGACACCCTTGTAGCCATGGACTCTGGCTCCTTAACAGGTGCTACTTTTATCGACCTGACCAAAGCTTTTGACCTGGTTGACTACACCCTACTCTTAATGACCCAGAGATCGCTTGTTTTTTCCCCCGAATGTAGTTATGTGGTTTGGCAGCTACTTATCAGATAGGACTCAGGTAGTTAAATACAATTCCACCCTATCAGAGTTAACCTCCATCAACATAGGTGTACCACAAGGGTCTATCCTTCGTCCCCTGCTTTTCTCCATATTTATAAATAATGTCACCTCCAACCTCCAGTAGACATCCTCCCCAGTGACACAAGTGGTAGACAAGAAGTACAGGAACTTGGCCATTGGCAAAGGTGAAATGCAGAATGAAGATCCTTAATCTGAACGATAGCTATGTCAAGATACATCTATCAGATTAGAAGTAAATTCAGTTAGAGATAATGAAGTATTTCTAGCAAAATAGCACTGTTGAACAAGTCAAATGTTGTTATGGAAACCCTGATTTCAGGTCACAGGCCCAGAAACTGTCATTATGTTGCTGGTTTAAGAATTTCAGTTCCAGTGTCAGTGGGAAGAAGTACAGGAACTTCATTCCTGCTGCAAAAAAGGTACAGGAACTGAGTTCCTGTGCGTTCCTGCTCACTTTCATCACTACTGTATGCTGACGACATTATTCTCTACGCTAATTCTAAAAACATCTCTGACATCAACCAGCGTCTCTCCCAGGACTTTGCTCTAATTCAGCAATGGCTGGTCCACCATAAGCTTGTCCTCAATGTAGCAAAGACCCAAGCCATGTTATCTGTTACAAATACCAAGCTCAATCACTCCTGTCTACATTACATGATCTCCACAGTTAATGGCACATCTGTAAGTGTTGTAAACTCATTAAAATACCGGGGTATCACCCTTGACCCGGCTCTTAATTTTGATGTTCACATCCGGCAGACCTGTAAGTCTGTTAACATGAAACTTGGCATTGCCTACCGCTCCAGCTATATGCTAACCCCTTCTGCTAGGATATCCATAGCTCGTGGTATTCTCCTCCCATCCTTCACCTATGGAGTTACAACCTATGCTGCCGCAAGTAAATCTAGTCTTCAAAAGTGGGATTTTATCTACAATAACATCTGTCGCTATGCCTCCTCTTCGCACAGGCTCAAACACCACTGCCTCATTTATTCCAAACTTGGATGGCTTTCACCCCTTGCATCTCGGTCCTTTGCATATGGTTCATTTACAGGTAACATAATCAGAACTCATATACTAAGCCCTTGGCAGGACTATTTCTGACTCAGACATCTAGTTATGGCCTGTGCTCTGTGGTCAATGTGCCTGTCCTTATCCCTAGGCATCACTCCTCTAAAGAGTCTAGCGCCTTTGCGTGTCATGCCCCCCAATTCTGGAACTCTCTCTCACTAACTATATGACTTGCCTCTTCCCCTGCCTCTTTCAGGAGACTGCTATGCCATCACCTAGCTGATTCATGCAACTGCACTTGCATCCAACCACCCTAGCCTGTTTATCCCCCCATTGCCGTGACCCCTTAATGCACTATCTTCCAGTCATATCCCTTAACACTCAGCAATTCTTTTCTCTAGTTATCTGTCTGGCCTACTCACATTCGCTTGTAGTCCTCTCCTCTGCTCCTGTCTGCATCCTCTCTTTTCTCTACTATCCTCACGACTACCTCCTCTCCTTATCTATATATCCTGTATATCTACTTTGTGTTTAAGCTCAGTTTCTCCCTAAATTATCCTAACTTTATTTTACTCATATCCTGATTATAACATTTGCAAATGTATAATTTTGTCCCTCATAAAGAATTTTACTCTAAACTTTATTTTGCATGCTTGTTACTTCAACTCCTGCCTGTCGTGTATTCCTATCCATGTAAAATTGCTCATTTTAATGTAATGACTTGGTGTATAGTTATGTTATTACTGATGCTCTGTATTTGTCTTCTCTGGTCTGTTATCTCCCAGGTCGTGCCTGAAAACAGTCATTGCCATGGCTAGTGCACCCTACCCAGGAAACAAAAATTAAATAAATAAATGAAACAAGGCAGAGTGGCTAAAACAGAAAAAGGGCAGTATACATAAGTGCAACAGGTTAAACAGTAAAGTCAAGCAGTATGTAAGGTGATCAAGGAGGAGTGAAGCAGGTACAGGGGTCAGAGATTAAGAGGTAGTGGTATAACTCACATCTGAAGCAGGCATGAGAAGGGGAGAGTTGAATGGACACTGGCAGTAAGTTCAAAAGATTTGGGACAGAGTAGGAGAAAGCCTGGATCCCATGATTGTCCTGTGCCTAGGAACAAATAGTAGGGACTGATCTCTAGAGCAATGGGGGTAGTGGAGGTTTGGAGGAGTCAACAATAAGGCTAAGGAGGAAGGAACCCCAGTCCTAATAATTTTATCAGTTAAGGTCCCAAGGGCATAGGAGTTCCTAGCCTCAGTGGATAGCCAGTTTAGGCCACTGTAAAGCTGGCAGTGGTGGGAACAACAATGTGATGTCAGAGCAAAATGACCAATATTATTGTAGTTGGCATCCCATTTATGGAGATTGGCTTTTGCAGCACTTGCGAAAGTGGCAGAGCCATAAGTGAAGGTAGGAAGAAAGACACCTTACGCAATAGCAATTCTGGCAGAGGGTGTAAGGGCATAACTAGTTTTAAAGGCCAGAGCAAACTTAGAGTTAACAGCTCTACAGGTGTTTGAGATGTGTTGAGCAAAGTCCAGAGAAGGATTGAGTGTAATACTAAGGTATTTAAAGAAGGTAACATTTTCAAGCAAGGTGTATGGCCTTTTTACAAGCATTTCTCTTATTTTCAAAAGGTGCTCTGCATTTCTGACACTACCTGATTTATGGAAGGCTTCATCAAAATAACGACACGTGCATCATTATTTTGACACATGTACCAACTTTGCAGATGCTACAATGTCTGATTCCTGATGCTGTTTGACCATCTAAGTCCACTTTTAAAACAGAGCTGGTGGATCCATGACAGATCTACTTTGAAAATCTCCCATCTTTTGTAACTTTCTGCAGCCAGAAGAGAGAAACTGGATCATTCTCCAATAAAAGGGAAACACCAAACCTTTATGTGCAATGTTACATACAGTACTAGACAGGGACAACCCAAATGAGATGCAAAGAAACACAAGAACGGAGAATTTTGACAGCAGATAAGGACCACTTGGCCCATCCAGTTTGCCCATTTCTCCCTACCTACACTATTAACGCAGACCATGCCAGACTTATAGCTCTTTCTTCCTCCCCCTGTTGCTTTCCACTATGATTCCCATGTATTCTTGAACCCCACCACTATTTTCATCCCCCACCACCACCTCCACTGGAAGGCTGTTTCAGGAGTCCACTACTCTTTCTATGACGTTCTTCCTCACATCTCTTCTGAATCTGCCCCCTACAGCTTCACCGCATGTCCCCTTTTCTTCTAAAAAAATACATCCATCCCTGCACATTATGTACCCCCGCAAGGTATGGTATTTCAAGGCCTTTATCATATCCCATCCCCATCTCTATTCTAGGGTGTACATACTAAAGTCCTTTAGTCTCTCCTCATACGGCTTTTGAAGCAGACCCTGCACCATTTTAGTTGCCCTCCAGTGGACCACTCCACTCTGTCTATGTCCTTCAGAGATGCGGTCTCCAGAACTGGACACAGTACTCTAGGTGGGGTCTTACCAGTGATTTACACAGAGGCAAAACCGCCTCCATCTTTATTCTGGTAATAACCCTCCCTATGCACCCCAGCATCCCACTCACCCTCCCTACTACCTTGTCATACTACCTGGCTACTTTTAGGTCATCCAATATGATAACCCCAAGTCTCTTTCCTGATTGGTGGTCATCTATACCATTGCACCCATTTTGTAATCTGCCCCTGGGTTTCTGTGCCCTAAGTGCATTATTTTGCACTTTTTCACATTGAAACCTCATGAGCGGTTCTAGCTTTAAACATACACAAACTAATTTGGTGAAAGAGTTTATAGAAATGCAGTCCTGGTTTTGCTATCACAAATTGGTCTTAAATGAAAACAAAACAAAACTATGGTATTTTATAATCATAGGAAAAAATTTAATTTTGAACCGGTTCTATAGCTGTATACTGTTTCTGAGGTTGAAACTGAGCAAGTAAATTGTTTTAGATACTTGGGCCTAATATCAACTCAGGTTTGATTGTGAAAACCATGTTATCAATTTGTTAAAAACTGTACATCAGTGGTTAGGAGCACTGCACCAAATGAACTCCATTTTAATTCTGACAACCAGGGTATTATTGTCACAAAGTTTTTTGCTACCTATGATAGATTATGGTTTAGTCTTCTATTATAATGCATGTGATGGACTACTTGCAAGATTAGAACACTTTAAAATTATGTAGCACGATTTGCAGCCCAGCTACCAACTTGAAGATATCATTGTGTTCTTCTTAAACTAGCTGGGTTGCTTCCATTAGAACAACAATTTAAATTTCAAAGGGGTTTGTTAGCAAAAAAGATCACTATGTAAAAGGTTCCTGTTAAATTTCACCCTTTCTTTAAAAATATGCAAACTTATTTTCTACTCGTACATCTGAATATAGTCATTTTCACATGCCTAAGATGAACAATGCTTTCGGACACAGAACTTTGTTATATAAATTACCAGTATTTTTCAACTCAGTTATGACTAAATTTGTCTGTTCTGGTACCACACTATGTAGATTTAGACATCTTTTGAGAAACTTTCTACTAGAGGACAGTGAATAAAATTGCACTTTTTAATACTACCCTTATGTGGCTTTTGTATGTTCCTTTTGCATATGAAAATATGAAACTGCCAGCAGATTCAGGCCATATGGTCTGTCTAGTCTGCTCGAGTGTACAGCACTTCAGCCCGTTAGACTGCAACTGTCCTCCCTCCCATTAACTCTTCCCTCCCCCAACTGCCCCCCCCAAGTATGTACTTTCCCCTTTGAATTTTTTCCACCCCCTCTTGAAGCACCTCACATTCTGCCTGCACTGGTACAAGTTGCTCAGGCAGTGCATTCCACCCTGTTACCACTCTTTCAGTGAAGTAGTGCCTCCTCCTTTCCCTTCTGAATCTGCCCCCCTTTAACTTCAGGGAGTGCCCTCTAGTATCTCTTCCATTCTGAAGAGCGCACCCACCCTGGAAGCCTACTCTGTTCATCCCCTTCAGGTACTTGAAGGTCTCAATCATGTCCTCTCTCTCTCTCTTCTATCCTCCAGGGTGAACATGTTAGGATCTTTAAGTCTTTCCTCATAGGTTCTATCCCCCAACCCCTGGATCATCTTTGTTGCTCTTCACTGCACTGCCTCCAGTAGTTTGATATCCCTTTTTAAGTATGGGTGCCAGAACTGCATGCAGTACTCCACATGCAGCCTCACCAGGGACTTGTACTGGGGCAATATGACTTTGGGACTTGGGACACTGTGTGAATGGATTTGTACCCTATGTTCTTAATCTATTTGTCATTTGTATGTTATTATTGTATATTGTTTAACCATGAAAATGGGTCTTTGGCCCATGGACTAACCACATTAAATAAATAAATAAAATCAATCAAATCAAACCTAGCTGCCATACCCTTGACCACTCCTCTAGTTTTTTCAGGTCTCTACTCATCCTTTCCACCACTCCCACCAGAATGTCCACCCTATTGCACATTTTGGCATCATCCACAAGGAGACAGACCTTCCCTTCCAGCTCCTTTGCAATATCACTTATAAAGACATTAAAGAGGATTGGTACCAGCACTGATCCCTAAAGGCACCCCACTGGACACCCTTCCTTCCTTAGAGTGAACTCTGTTTGCCACTACCCTTTGTCACCTATCCCCTAATCAATTTCTTATCCAGTTTACCACCTTTGGACCTACCCCTAAGATACCCAGCTTGCTTACTTGTCTCCTTTGTGTAACAGTGTTGAAAGCCTTACTGAAATATTGGTAGGCCACATCTACAACTCCACTCTGATCTTGTTCTTTGATCACCCAGTCAAATAAATCAGAATCGTTTGACATGACCTCTCCCTGTTAAACCATGCTGCCTTGGGTCTTGTAACCCACTGGATTCAAGATATTCTGCAAGCCTTTCCTTCAGCAGTGATTCCATTAACTTGTCCATCATTGATATCTGGCTAACTAGCCTATAATTGCCAGCATCCTCCCTGCTACCACTTTTGTGTAGTGAGACTACTGTATATCCACCCTCTTCCAGTCCTCTGGAACTAGTCCTGTTTCCAGTGAGCTGTTAAATAGAACTGTCAGAGATGCAGAAAGTATTTCCCTGAGCTCCTTCAGTACCCTTGGATGCACCTTATCTGGCCCCATTGTTCTGTCCACCTTCAGATTAGCAAGTTCCTTCAGGTCTCTCGCCTCCAAAAAAAACTAATGTCCACTCCACCTCCCTGCCTCCCAAACATTTGTTACTTTTTTGTGGCCACTCCCCTCCTCTTCCTTATGAAAACTGAACAAAAGTATTTGTTCAGGGTCTCTGCCTTTCCTGGTCCCCCTCTGCACAGCCACACATCCACACTTTTTAACCTTACAGTCCTACCCTGGTCTTTCTATTCACTTACACACCTAAAAATGTCTTGTCTCCTTTTGTTACCTCCTGGGCTGTTCTCACTTCAATTTGTGCCTTTGCAATCCTTACTGCTTTCCATGCTTCCCTCTGTTTCTCCCTATACACCACCCTATCCTCTTCCCTCTGCGTCTCCTTATACCTTCTGAATTCTACCTTTTTAGATTTTAACTTTTCAGACACCTCTTTCAAATACCATAGTGGTCTCTTTCTCTGTTGTGTTTGCTCACTTGTTTGACACAGTGGTTTGTTGCCTTTACTATGCTCCCTTTTATTCTCATTCACTGTTCCTACACCCCACCCAGGTCATCCCCCCACTAGGCCATCTCCCTCACCAGGTCATCCCTGAGGCATTCACCCATCTCTTTAAAATCTGCCTTCCTAAAGTCCAGAACCCTCACCCTTGTGTGGTTTGATTCCGCAGCCATCCTTATATTGAACTACACCATACGGTGATCACTGGTCTCCAAATGCCCTCCCACCTTGACATCTGCAACACTGTCTCTGTTAGTGAGTACCAGGTCCAGTATTGCCCTATCACTAGTGGGTTCTCTGACTAGTTGTCTGAGCAATGCCCAATGCAAAGATTCCAGGATGTCCCTGTTTCTAGCTGAAGCCACTGCTGGGAGGTTCCATTCTACATCTGGCAGGTTGAAGTCCCCCACCAGCAGCAACCCATCTCTTCTGCCATCTTGCCATTGGCTTTCACCAGTACCTTATCTAATTCCTCCCCTTGTAATGGGGATCTATTGATCACACCAGTGTGAGTAGTGGCTCCATTTCTCACCTTCAGGGTGACCTATAGTACCTCTGCTTCCCCCTGTATTCTCTGTATCTCTGTTGCTTTTATGCTTTCCCTAACATAAAGCTTCACACCCCCTCCTTTCCTTCCCACATGGTTCTTCCTGAACAGAGTATAGCCTCATATGGCCATGTCCTAGTCATGGTTTTCAGTGCACTATAACTCAATAACTGCCACAATATCCAGGTCAGCCTCTGTTATGATGGCTTCTAGCTCCAGAATCGTATTTCCTAGACCTCTGGCATTCACACACATGGCCTTCTAGATTTTGTTTCCACTCTGCTTGTTGCCACCATCTTTCTTTTTTGCCCTCCCTCATTTCCACCCCTTTCTTTTTAATGCTCCTGTTCGTATCCCTCTTTATCTCTACCACCCTGTTTCACTTCTTAATTTGCACCCTGGGGGATTTCTCTCCCCTTGCGTTCTCCCTACTCTGTACTTCAGTGGGGGCAGTTTCTGACTCCCTGATTCCTTCCACCACCCTGCTTCAGCATCTCCTTCCCAGTGGAGTCCTGTTTCCACCCATATCCTCAGTTGGGTGGACTGGAGCACTATGAGATTCAGTGACTTCTCCAATGTCACACAGTGAGTATTTAAATCTAGTGGGATTTGAACCTATGATACCCCAGTTCCCAAGCTGATGGTCACAGAAGGTCCCGCACCCACCATCACCATATAGTACACTGCTCACTTGTAGAAGGTGTGCAATAAACTTTATTAAGGCACCAACCAACATGTCTTACATCATAAGATGTGTTCGTTGGCACTTTTATAAAGTTTACTGCATACCTTGTGCAAGTGAGCAGTGCACTATGTGGTGGTGGTGAGTTTGGGACCTTCTGTGACTGTTTGATTATTTCATCCCTGCATCCCAGCCTTCTGCACACTCCTTTACAGTGAATGGACATATTCCCAAGCTGGTGCTCTAACAAGTAGACCACACTGATTTGTGGTATACTGAGATTTCAGTAAAACATTTAAAGAGCAGTTGTTACCCTTGGGGTAGGCAACTCATGCCAAGGAGGAGTTAAATAAGCCATGTTTGGAATTTGTTTCTCCAAAGATTATTATTTACCTAAGAGCTACTACAGCCTCACTTCCAAGAACTGTCTCAACCCTGCCCCCATAATTAACGTCTTTGATGAGGCAAAGTGGGAAATAGGGCTGTACTGCAAAGAAATGAGTGCAAGCATGATCTGAGGCAGTGCCTGATTGTACAGTACCATGCTAAACTTTGCAGAAAACTGTACATGTTAAGAGGGAAGTATTTCCTTTAGCATATACTGTATAATAGCTGGGAAGTGGAACTAGCAGCCAATGGGAGCAGATGCTTTTCAGCAGAGCTCCTATCATGATGGTGGAATTACATTTTAAGGAAGTGTTTCCAAGATGCTCATTGCCCTTTAAAGCTTAGGTCAATATTAGTGCATAGGAGTCCTTCACTGGCAATTCCAAGCAGTAAGAAAAGTGAACAAGGGTTCAACTGTAAATTCTTCAAAAATAATTTTTGTTCCTTCCACCAAGCTGTCAGAAAAGAGAAGATGGCTGCTCGGAGAATATAAATAATTCCTAGAGCCAGTGCACTTTGTAAAGCAACAAGACAGGATATTTTTGGAAGAGTTTCTCAGTGTGCTAATAAATTGAGACTACTTACGAGTGATGAGCCAGGAATATAATTCCTAGTGGAATTTTTCAAAGTACCACAAATGATTACATTTTACCACAGAGCCTGAAGAAGTGACTTCAGGTCATGAAATGTTGTCTATTGGTGGAAGGAATAAAATTAAAATTTTGAAGGATTCAGATTTGAGACCTAGTTCTTCATTTTATTTTTTTCACTGCTTGGAATTTAGTTTTAAAACACTTATTTTCAGCTCAAAACTTCAAAATGGTAATGTTATTTGGTAGTTCTAACCTGTCTCTATCTGCTTTGTCAAAATCACCTAACTGGAAGCTGGGGAAACCTCACCAGGGTCAGTCCCAAGAGAGTGATAAAAGAAAACAAGTAAAACTGTTGAATCATGCAGGCAAGAGCAGAGCTGGCCATGAGGTAGGAGGAGAAGCAGAGCTGTTGCTGCAAAAAATGTTGCAGGCCATGAGGAACTTAGGACATATTGTCTGAGTTGAGACATTCAATAAGCAAGCATTTGTCAATGCCGAATGTTTGCTTGCTGTCATTGGCAGTGGTAGTGTAGAAGTTACAGAGCTGCATAATAGGAATGGCAGTGAAGTACTGAACTGAAGCCAACCCCACAACCACCCTGCAAAGAGTGACAGGCATTGGGTTGTGCCTTTGGGTTGTCAGGCATAACGGCCACGCCATTTCACCACACCCCACCCTGCAGACATTGACAAGTGTCACGGTGTGCCTTGGGGTCTTTGGTCCTTATGCGCACCCAATTCCATCAGGAAATATGATGAGATGGTAGCGTATAGAAGAATGGGGTGAACTTTAGATCAAGAATCCAAGGCATACCTCGATGCCTCTCACTGGCTGCAGGGTGTGGGAATGGTATGAGCATTACAGGCAAGAACTTAAGTCACATCCCTGATGCCTGTCATTCTTTCATACAGGGTGGGGCATTATGGTTGGAAACCCTAATACCTCAGGCATTCGTTGGTATTTTTCACTCCAAATTTTCAACATGTTTTTTTGTGACCCCACCTCATGAACAGTGGCAATATCAGTTTGTTAGCCGCTGAGTGCACAGCGACTATGGCATTTAGCACAGGTAAAAACATTCCGAACAAGATGTGAAAATGACAGCTGTACTGTTCATGGGGAGGTGTAAAAATGGCAATGTTGCAAATCTGCAGTAAAAATATTAAAAAAACTGGTGAAGTCACGAGCATGCATAGAAACTGTGCAACGCACACCTGTAATGTAATTAGTTTTGGAATTTTTTATAGCAGATTGTCAACACAGGCATTTTGGGACCTCCAATCATGAACAATGTCACTGTGATTTTCTTTATCTGTCCCGAACAATGATTTCCTACAGCAACCATGCATCTCTGAGCTGAAAGTGTGAAAACACATTTCGGCCATGTTGTGAAAAATGACAGCTGTACTGTTCATAAGGAAGTGTGGAAAAATGCCACTGGTGAAAATCTGGACTGAAAATATTACAAAGTCATGAACTTACGAGGGTGCGTGGAAACTTCGCAATGCTCACTCGTAACACAGTCATTTTATGGACTTTTGTCACCAAATTTTCAACATAGCCATTTTAAGACCTCTGCTCATGAACAGTGTAACTGTGATTTTCTTAATCTGTCCCAAACATTGCTTCGCGCAGACTGCACCATTATTAAGCTACGTATGAGAACACATTTTAGGTGACATGGGAAAAATGGGCACTCTACTGTTCATAAGGAAGTGTAATAAAATTGCAATGTTGAAAATCTGGAGTGAAAATATTGAAAATTTGCAAACTTACGAGTGTGCGTAGGAACTGCTCAATGCACGCTCGTAAAACAGTCATTTTAAGAATTTTTTTCACCAAATTTTCAACATAGCCATTTTAAGACCTCTGCTCATGAACAGTGTCACTGTGATTGTCTTAATGTGTCCCACACATTGATTTCACACACCGACTGCACCATTGTGCGCTACATGGGCGGAAACATGTTTTGGGCAAGATGTGACAAATGACAGCTGTACTGCTCATAAGGAAGTGTAATAAAATGGCAATGTTGAAAATCTGGATTGAAAATATTGAAAATTCATGAACTTACGAGCGTGCGTGGGAACTACGCAATGCATGTTGTAAAACAGTCATTTTAGGAATTTTTCACCAAATTTTCAACATAGGTTTTTTGAGAGCCCACCATGAATCATGCCAGTGTCATATTTGTTACTTGGTCCTGAAAGGTGATTTCACGCAGTGACTATGAAATCACCCTTCGGGCCCAATTAACGTCATGACAGTGACAGCATTCAAGAGAAGTCGTCCCAAAAACCCAATGCTGAAAATTTGGCGCAAAAATTCCAAAAAATGCCTGAGACATGCAGCAAAGTTGAAAAAACCCTATCTATCCCATTATACAGCTTACCGGCATTTCCTCAGTTCGCGGTCAGCTTTGAAGAGTGCAGACGTGTTCCCGGTCCACAGAAGATTGTCGCGCCGGAGTCTGAGGTAAGTATGGGGTGGGGAAGCAGGTGCAGCAGTGGGTACGTGGGTAAGAGGGGGGTGAAGACAGCAGTGTGGGAAGGTTTTTTCCTTCAGGTTTTTCCTTTTTTTTATTTGGACTACACAGGACATTTGCCATGCTGGAGTGGGGGCAGAGACACCGAGGGACCATTTTCCAATTTCAGTTTTTTTTTTTAAAAACAAAGGACAGACAACGTGGGACATTTGCCATGCTGGGGTGGGCTCCCAGCGTGGCACAAAGACGGCTTTTTTGGGGGGATGTGGAGCCGATGGGGGATTGGGCACCCCCATCAGCAAAAGCATCTGTTGCCACGATGAAGTGGGCCCCCAGCGTGGCACCCTGTACCTGTGGGAGAAAGACAGTGGAGCCAATGGGGGATTGGGCACCCCCATCAGCTATACATGTGTAGCCACACTGGGGTGGGCACCCAACATGGCATGTGGAACGCTTTTGGGGGTGTGCAGCACAGCAGATAGGGGAATTGGGCACCCCCGTTGGCTATACAGTGCATGCGTGGGGGGTCGAGCACACAGTATGCTTGTGTGTGTGTGTGTGTGTGTGTGTAGGGGGAGCGCACAGGAGCAGACGATACCTTATCGCTGCTCACTGAAGTGTAGGTCCCCCTTTCAACTGTTAGCCACTGCATTTTAGACTGCTGTCATAGACAGCTCCAGCAGCGATTGGAGAACTGCAGCCGTGCCTGCAAACACACTGACTGAAATGGAAGAGGGCTGCCACACCCCCAAAAACTCGGATGATGGCACTATGTTTCTTGCACATGCGTGCAAGCAAACATAAAAAGTGAACCTTTAAATATCAGACTCATGTTGTTGGAAACAGAAATGGGTGCTGTTTCAAAAGAGGCTTGGCAAGCATCAGTGGCAGCTGATAAATCATCAAGAGCACTTATTAGTATAATTCAGGAAAATAGAGTGCTTTGGCTCTGTTTGGAGCAGTTGGAGAACAGTGCAAAAATGTCAAATATCACATTACTGGGAGTACCAGAGGAGTGAGAAGGACAGAACCCACTGGACATTATCCACAAATTGTTTAAGCAACTTTTGAATTTAAACTTAACTGGACTAATTTATAGAATATATTGGGTTACACCAAGGAAACCGCCTGGTAACTAGGATCTATCAAGGACAATTGTAATCATCCCGTGTGGACCCCATATTCAGACAGTATTTTATAACTGGCAAAGGAAAAAAGGCAACTCTTTATGGTGGATGGCACTGGACTCTTCTGTTTTCTTGTTTTAACCTAAGCTCAGCAATAAAGGAAAACCTTTGATTCAGTGAGAAATGGACTAAAATAATGAGGTATCTAATATGCTGTCTTACTGTCTGCTAAGCTTAGAACATCTGATGCAGGTAAGACATTTTTGTCTCAGAGGTAATGTGAGGAAGTATTTTTCCACAGAGAGGGTTGTGGATGCATGGAACAGCCTTCCTGATGAGCTTGTGGAGTCAGGAACAGTGGGAGAATTCAAGAATGCATGGGACAGACATAAGGCAATTCTAGTGGGGGGTAGGAGGAAGTAAGCTGTTGATTAACTAGAATCTGCAGCTTATCCGTCAGGTAGGGAAATGGACAGACTAGGTGGGCCAAGTGGTCCTTATCTGCCATCAAATTCTATGTTTCTATGTATAATGATCCTTCAGAAACTGGGAGATAATTGGAAAACAATCGAGCAGACTTTGCAGGAAAGAATAGAATCAGAACTCCAAGGGAGAGGACAGAAAGTATTGTTTTTTATCACAGAATAATTTTTATTTAGTTATTCATAAATCATACAACCATACCATCAGGTGTGTGTACAAATGCTTAACCGACAGGATGAAGCATAACAATGAGTACATTCTAAACAATATATAGGATCAAGCAATCCTCTAACTATGTCATACAACAGACATGTATTTAGATTTTCTACCCTAGTTCTTCCAATACACAATATCTAGTATACACTTGGCTTTAGAATAACTACCTAATGAGTTTCAACCTGTTTTACCGATAAGTAATTGGAAACCTCATCCATACGGGTGACTAAATAAGCCCCTTGCTGCCAATGTTGGCCAGAAACCCTACAAAGAAAGGTAAGAAAATAGAAGGTGTAGAGACGGAGTACCACAGTAGGGGAAGATATCGTGGGCATACTTGGTTATATCCACCCATTGTCAATTCTGCAGGGATCAGCAGGTGTTACCCTACAAGGGGGGAGGGGCTTCTAGGATCCTTATATAGTCAGGGACCATCCTCAGGCTGGGGGGTTTGCTGGAGGGGGGAGTGGTGCCATACACAGTGGAGAATTAAGGTAGGCTCCCCATTTTTTGGAGGTATGCCTCCATTTGCCCTTTGCTCCCATAGGTGAGTTTTTCAAAGGTGGTGAGTCTAGCTAGAGCAGAGTGCCACAGTGAAAGGGATGGGGGGGAGGTGTGTCTCCAGAACCTAAGCAGAAGCCTCTTGTCCTCCAGAAGGTCCAAGAGAAGCCATTTTTGATGGGGTTTAGACAGGTGGTTCACCGGGTCAGAATTCCCCAGTAGCAACATACGGTTGGAAATATCCACAGTAGAATCTAGTACCTCAGAGCAGGCCCTGGCAATATCAGACCAGAAGGGGACAGGGACTGGGCATTCCCGCATCAAATGTAAGGTATTAGCCGGGTCATGCCTACAACGCCAGCACTCTGCATGAGGAAGAATACCCCAGGAGAGGAGAACTGCTGGGGTACGATGCCATCTGAGAAGCAATTTGAGTTGTATCAGTTGGCTCTTAACATCCATATATGCAGAGTGGGCTAAGTATAAGCATCTAGTCCAGGCTTCTGAGGTGATGGAGGTCTTGAGATCCGAACTCCATGCAACTCTGCATGACTCAGTATGGTCTGGTTGTGTCTCCCTCCAGGTGTTGTAGAAACTCCCTGCTAAACCTTGGGATGAGGTTTTCTTGTGTAGGGAGTTCAATCAGTGCCATTTAGGGTCAGTTTAATACTTTTTGCTGAGAGTCTGGACCACGCTACGTATCTGCAGGTATCTCCAGAAGTCATGAGCCTGCAGGGAATACCGAGCTTTGAGTTGCTCAAATGACATCATGGTGTCAGAGTTGGCCATGAAAAGGTCATGGATAGTGAGAATTACTTTGGTCTTCCAGAAATCCCACTGAAGTGGTTTGTCATCTACCAGAAGAAGCTGGTTATGCCAGAGGGCCATATATCAGAGTGGGATGGGGCTCACTGCTTTGTTGGTATAGGATGCTGCCCTAAGTTTGAACCAGACACTTCTGGTCTCGGCCATAACCTGCATGAGCTTGCTATGGTCTATGGGGGTCCTTGTAAGCAAAGAACTTAAAGGGGTTTCCTGCATCAGTTGGGCCTCCAGGTGGACCCACTGTGTCATCCCATAGCATGAGGGGACAAACCATCTAGTGGCTTGTGCAGCTGTATAAGCCCAGTGGTACCCCTGTAGCCATGGGAGGCCCAAACCTCCTCTAGTCCAGTGGGCCCTCAACTTGCTGTGGCTCCAGCGGGGAGCCTTGCCCTCCCATAGAAGGAAGGATATCAGGTTATCCAAGGACCTGGAATATCTTGCTGGGAAGGGAGATGGGAAGATTATTAAGGAGATATACCACCTTAGGCAGTAATAACATCCGGATATCCGCTACCTTACCTGGGAGGGAGAGGCTGAGTCGTCGCCATCTACTAATTTCAGTCGTTAGTGATTTTATTAGGGGCCAAAGTTCTCTTCTGGTAGTAATTGCCAGTTAAATGGGATTTTAATGCCCAGATATGAGAAGCTATGTGGAGCCCAAGCCAGTTCTAGTCCTTGCATACACAAGGATGTGCAAGCCACATTAAGAGGGTCAACACTGGTCTTCTTTTGGTTTATATTTAGGCCAGATAGTTGAGCAAAAAGCCTCAGAATTCAGAGTGCATGAGGGAGTGAGTCCTTACACTGTGCCATAGTTAGCAGGAGACCATCAGAATATAAGTCAGTCAGAAAGGTGCCATGTCCCACCTGTATGCCTTTAATGTCTTTGGTTGCCTGCAGTTTCCAGGTAAGTGGATCCAGAGCCAGCAGGAAGAGCAGAAGGGAGAGAGGGCAGCCTTGTCTGGTGCCTCTTTGCAGAGAGAAGGGAGGAGATATATCCTTGTTTGTCAGGATTTTAGCTACCAGACCATTTTAAAACACCTGTATCCAGTGCCTGAAGTATGGGCCAAACCCATAGAGCCAGAGTATCTCATGGAGATAGGGCCATTCTACGGAGCCAAATGCTTTGGAAAAGTCCACCACCATAGCTGCCATGGGAGTTTTTGATTGCATTGCAAGCCATTTGAGATTTAGGACCAGTCTGATATTGTCCACTACCCCCTTCCTTTAACAAATCCAACTTGGGAGGGGTGTATAAGAAAGGGTATGTCTGCCAGGTGGATGGCAAGCATTTTGGCTGCTATTTTGCAATCTACCAATATGAGAGAAATGGGCCAGAAGTTGGCGTAATTTTGGGGGTCATCTGATTTTTTTGGAAGTAAGGTGATTAATGCTTCTCGCATAGAACGGGGAAGGACCCCAAATTCATGAGCCTCCTGCAATGCCAAGAGAAGAGGGGAACAGATCTGGGTACTGATAGCTTGGTAAAGTTCAGTGGTGATGCTGTCTGGCCCTGGAGCTTTAACCTTGGCCAGCTGGCTGAGGGCAGTCAGCAGCTCTTCTTTTGAGAAGGGCTTGTCTAGAGCCCATTGCATTACATCTGTCAGTTGCGGGATGTTGACCCCAGCACAGAACATTGACAGTTCCTGCTGCATTTGGTTGGGTTCCCAGGTGTTGTGTGACCGGTATAGTTGCCGATAAAAGTGCTACATACACTCATTGATTTGTTTTGGGTCTGTGACAGCACTGCCACTCGAGTTCTTGAGGGCATGTATCCTAGAGGCAGTTTATTGTTTCCTTAATTGTAAGGCCAGGAGTTCCCCCTTTTTTCACCACCCTCCCAATAGCCATGCCTAGACCGAATTAGGGCCCATTCTGCTTTTTGCTGCAGCATCGTGTTGATATGATATTTGAAGCCAACAATTTCCTGCAGGAGTAAAGGGTCTGGTGCTTGAGTATTGAGGGTCCTGAGTCTAGTTTCTAAAGCAGAGAGTTTGGCAGGCAAATCATTTAATTCAGATCTCATCTGTTTATTCTGGTGTGCTGTTTAGGCAATGATTTGCCCCCGCAGTACAGCCTTAAAGGCCTTCCACACAGTAGCAGCAGAAGTGTCTGAGGCCTGGTTCAGAGAAAAATAGTCCCTAGCGGTCTCCCGCAACATGGCTATAAACTTTGGATCTTTAAGAAGTAGGGGATTGCATCTCCATCTGGTGCCCAATCTGCCTTGGCCTGAGGGAGCATACAGGCAGGACACTGGAGCATGGTCCGAGACAAGGATGTTATGCACTGCAGTGCATGTTATATCCAGGGCTGCATGCGTATTAGTGAGCCAGAAATCAATTCTACTACTCGAGGCATGTGCGGTAGAGAAGAAGGAATAGTCTCACCCTGAAGGATGGTCTCTGTGCCATACATCAGTCATGCCTCATTCCTCCCTTACTCCCTGTAAGACCGAGATTGACTTGGGGTGTGTTTAGGGGGTTGGTGTTGACTTAACAAGGAATATATCTAAGGTGAGATTGAAGTCCCCCCCCAATTATAATTGGGATCTGTGGGCATGATAAGGCCAGGGTTTCTATTGCTTTGTTGAGGTCTAATAAGATCTCTGGATTGTCCGTGTTGGGACCATACATGGTCACCAATATGGCATGGTCTCCTGGGTATGAGAAACGCATTGCCAACCAGTGGCCTTGAGAATCCAAAACTGCTCATTCCTGCACCCATGTGCATGATTTCTTGAGTAGGATAGCGACCCCTTTAGATTTAGTTGATGCTGAGCTAGATATAACCGTACCAACCCAGGCTTTCCTAAGCCACTGTACAGTCCTTGCAGTGAGGTGGGTCTCTTGGATTAAAGCAATATCCACCTGCAAGGAGTGTAGGTGCCTAAGGACCATGGATCACTTAACCAGGTGGTTTAGGCCCTTCACATTCCATGACACAAGTCTAATGCCTGTGATGGCAGACTGCACCATGTTTACAGCCCAGGAATGTTGTATTTGGTACTTACCACCCAAGTCCAAGGGAGAAAAAGATACAGGAGTGAAAGGATTGCTTGGTACTGTGGAAGTAGAAAAGGAAGAGAAGAGTAGAAGGAGGGAAGAGTCCAATCACTTAATGTGGATAAAGATATTAACCTGGTGCAAAAGAGAAAAGGCAATGATCAATCTTTTTAAAAGATAAGGTGATAACTCTAGAATATGCCTAACTAGATAGAATTCAGTACTTATTATAACTACTATAAAACAAACAATTTTCAATATGTAAATTATTACAAATCTAGAGGTGACTAGGTGTAAATGCGAGGTGCAAACTTCCTCTATACCAAGGTGGAGGACTCAGCCTCACTGACCGTTCACCCTAATAGGGATGGATGAGCACACAAAAAGATCAACTAACAACGCTAACCGATAAACTCAGTCCCCAGCGTAACAGATAAGAGGGAGGGTACATAACCAGTGCTCTCAGGCGGGGGGGGTCAGATAATGCCCTGTGCTCATGCAAGGAATGGCGGACTTATCTGTGCACTGTGTTATAGGCTACCTTGATCTGCCCTTGTATTATGACATCATACCATTTACCTGGGGATCCCCTTACATCGGGTCAGTGGTAAATGCCAGACTGGAAACCGGAGGCCAATATAGGGCAGTGGGGTTCTATGAATGTGAACAGATTAAATATTTAAAGTGCCTGGTATTCAACCAGGGAGCCTGAGGCAGGAGGGCCCATATCAACCCAGTGGTCCTTGTGACATATTACCCCAGGGCTGAGTACCCAAAGATAGGGAGTGACAAATATCAAACATCACATTCTGTAGGCATAGTATACTCAGTCATTAGGGGTTGGTACCCCTATTGTGGCAGAGCTTGGTGCAGTTGTGGTGGGATCCTGAGACACTGCCTACTCAAAGGTTAGCAGGCCTGGCTTAACTGGTGCATTGGGAAAGTCCTGACAACTCACTATATCCAGGGAAAGATCAACCCAGGAGGTAGATTCGGCTACTTCCATTAGCAGCTTGTCTGGAATATCGTGCAAGTCCAAGTGATCCTGTACTGAGTAGTCGTCCGTGGTCTGCTTCACAGGTGGAGCTGTCCCGGGGTCTTTGGAGGGAGAATGCTGGCATATGCAAGCAGCTTGTTTGGGTCCTCGTTGCACCAAAGGTGGTGAAAGTTGCTCTGCCTGCCCCACTCTTAGGGGGATAACGTTATGTCCCAGTTCTGAAGGTTTACTATGGGCTGAGGACCTGGGGAAACATTTAAGGCAGGGATAGGCCATTGTGAGTTGTAGTCTTCCCAGTAATCATCCCTAGACGTACGGTTCCTTCTTTCCTTATTGTGGGTACCCGGCGACTAAAGCTTCTTGGGGGATATGGTATGCAGGGGAATTTTAGGCCAGTATCTTGAGGCCCAGCTCTCCACTTCCTGGGGTGTTTCACCACGATTTCCCTGCCTTCCTTAGATACATGTAGGTAAGACAAATTCCTGAACCCATATTTGAAACCGTGTGCAGCCAGTATTATTTTTAGGGGCAAAAAGGTTTTTCTTCCAGCAGCAACCTCTGCAGAAAAGTCTCGAAAAAAGGATATTTTTTCCCTTTTATCTCTTGCAGCATTCAGGACTCTCTCTTTCATGGAATATTGCAGGAGGTAGGCAATAAGAGGCATGGGAAAGGAATTGTTAGGCCACAGTCCCCCTGGGAAATTATGTGCTCTCTACACCTCCACTGGGCCATGCCATCGCTCCTCTAGCATCTTGGGGATTTCTTCAATAAGGAACCTCTCTGTGTTTTTACCCTCAGCACCTTCCAGAACTCCAAGGATCCTAATGTTGTTCCTTCACCAGCGGTTCTCCTGGTCTTCTACACATTTCCATAGTATAGCTAATTTAGCATCTTGTTCCCTCATATGTTGCACTATTTTAGCCTGCCCAGCCTCTAAATCCTCCGTACACTGATCTGTAACATTCTACTTATTGCTGAGCACCTTCACCTCTGCAACCGTGCCTGACAATGTGGTAGGAATCGTGTCTACCCTGGTAAGTAAGGTTTCTAACATGGTTGTGATGCGTTGCAGTGAAGTGCCAATGACCTCCTGAGGATTAGGGCCATCCGCTAGGGCAGTACTTTGATCTGGCATGTCTGGGTTAGAAGAAGCCATTCTAAAGTCTGGGCCATGTGATTGCTCAATCTTGAGTGGTATTTGTTTAGCAGCGCTGCTTCCTTTCGATCCAGATGCCCACGATGCATTGTTAAGCTGCCACAGGGAACCAGCCGGTAAGGATCCCGACATGGAAACAGTGCTGCCTAGGCCTTCTTGGCTCCGGGTCAAGTCGCATAAGGGTCGGCACTTTACAGCGATGTGCTGAGTCACTAAACGGAATTGAACTTGTGAAAAGCAAAAGACCGAGTTTGTGGTATATCTGGAGGTTTTTGGGGAAGCCTAGCACACAGTATGACCGCGATTGCAAATGGATTATGTTATCTGGGGACGGAGCTAGCAGTTCAGGCGGCTATCATCATCGGCGGTCAAACCACGCCCCCAGACAGAAAGTAGTGTGCAGTGATTTCTAAAATGTTTCCCAAAGGCAAGCCAATTTTACTTGTTTGGTACCTAATCCAAAGGCTCAGTGCCCCTTACAACAGTAAACAATACAGTAACAAAGCTATAAAATAAAAATAAATAATCAATAAATAACATAACTAATCTGGGAAGGCTTGATTAAAAAATGTTTTCAAGGCGGTCTTAAGGGCCTTCACAGTATGAACAGAATGAATACATACAGGAAGTGTATTCCATAGTAGTGGGGCCACAACCCAAAAGCCCTGTCCCCAACTGTTTATGTAAACCCCCCACGGGTGGGGCTCACCTTGTCCACTTCCCGACTGCTTAGTCCCACCAGTCCCAGTCAATAGTGTTGCCCTGTGTTGCTCCTGCCAGCCCCCTGTGTAATTCCTGTAAAGGGAGACTGGAGGAGTATAGAATTCAGACTGCCAGTTTGGTGGTATAGAAGAGAGGTGTGCAGTTTTGTAGTGCACACTCTTAATCTGCTTGTCTGAACACACAAGCTGCAGGCTCTCCCAGCTCACAATCTCTATAGCGCTACAGTGCTGTAACTTAAAGATACTTCTGCAGTGCCGTATTGTTCCTCTCCATATGCCCGGGACCCAGGAAAGTTAATCAGGTTCCAGAGACACATGGGAATGGGCGGAGAAAGTTGGGGGTTGAACTTTAAAACTGGAAAATGGGCATTTGCCCCTATAAAGCAGCCAAGGCTGTAATGTTATTAAAGAGCTTGCCTTCCACCTGGAGACTTGGTATATCAGAAGATGCAACAGGCAAGGAAGGCATTTGAGTATTTAACTCTGTCACTGGATGCCAGGGCAGAGCTGACCCTAACAAGCCATGGGGGTCATTATTTTTGAAAGCTCCACAGGACTTTGCACAATAAACTTAAAGTTGGAACAGTGTGCAATCTGTTTGACAGCCACCATATCTGCCACTGCTAACCTGGCAGACAGCCAACGTGAAAGTCAAGAACCTTGGAGGACTTAGCAGAGGGACTTCTAGGAGGAGGCAAGGACAATGTTTTGACACCAGGACAGACAACCTATCCTGCATTGGGTGAGCCAGTCACATACTAATTTTATTGATTAACAGCCTGTTTGACCAGTTGGATGCTGCCATGATACCCTGAAACCTAGAGAACAGATTTAGAGTCAGTCAGTTAGACTGGAGCCTCTTCTGAGGGAGGAGGCTCCGGCCCCTGCTCCCAAGAAGATGAAGAAGGCCTGTCGGGGGTTTGTTCAGCCACCAGCCATGAAGGCACCCTGCATTACCTTTCAATGCCTGAGTTGTTTCCAGAATTAAAGTCCAGTTGCTGAAATTGTCTGGGAGTTTCCAGAGGGACAGGAAACTGCTGTGATACTCGAAAGAAGCCTGGAGGTGTTCCTGGGGCTTTTGCAGCCCCCAGCCAAGGGACATTGGACCTCTGCTGTTATGTCTGAGAGAAATGTGGAGGTTACTTGGGGCCTGTAGGATCAAACAGCCAAGGGAAGCCTGCCTGATGTCTCCAGAAGAAGGAAAGTGATGTAAGAAGATTCATTCTTCTGTTCAAGCCCGGATATTAAAGTGAGAAGATTTGTTCTTCTGCTTAAGCTGAGTCAGTAAACTGAGAAGATGTTGCACCCTTCCCCATCTTTTGCCTCAAGTCTGAACCTGTAATGTCTGAATCTAAGAGACTGTTTCCTGCTAACATTTGATGGGAAATGCAAATAATATTTTCCACTCAAGAAAGAGGCATCCCTGCCATCTGGAAGTGTGGCTGAAGCCATGTATCACCGGAGTTTTCTGACTACCAGCAAAGGAGTGACTGTCATCAGAGGATGGTCGGGGGAGTCACGAAGGTAGTGTCACTTTCAGACATTACTTATCATCTCTCCCCTGAGGTGTGTTGGCTCTGGTCCCCGGCACTGGCCTGGTCCAGTCCTGTGATGATGGAAAGAATATGACAAGCTGCAAGGGAAGCTGAGAGGTATCCAGCCTGTCCAAGCCACAAGAGCCTGTTGCTGAGAAGGCCCAAGCAACAAGAGATGCAAAGGGAAGGTCCAAGCTGCAAGTGCCTGCTACATATCTCATCTATCCAAGTCTTCAAATTGCCAAGTTTCTGCTAGCTCCACTCACCCCAGAGCTAGTCTGAAATCCACCAGCTCGACAAACCTGAGGCGGTGCTGCAAAACTGTGACTAGTTCGGGGCTTGCTCTGCATCTGAGGAAACTGCATACAGTTGCCACCAAAATGTTTAGCCACCTGGCCATGAAGTTGTCAAGTTTCACTAACCAGTTGTTTTTACAGAGAGGCTTTGAATTTAAATTGTTTTGAGTACAAAGTGTACCAACATCAGGCAACCAGCTGCACCGTGTCAGGCCTACAACTGTTCCACATTGGGTACCTAGAGAAACTGAGGGAACTTTCTAGGTAGACACTAGGAGGAGATTGATACCAGTCGGGGAGTGGGTAATATTCAGAACAGGTAGGCTAAAACCTATTCTAATGTATATGCTGGTGAGAGGTGGGCACTGTGAATGTTTATGGACTTCCAGATAAAGTGAGTGGTGGTTAAAAAAATGAAAAAAGTTATTTATCCTTTGCATCCATTTCCCTTTTCCTAGCCCTGCTACTGAAAATAAACTGTTGTTTAACCTTTTTACAAATGTCTCATGAGCGTGTTATTAGTGTGAGTATATTATTAGCTAATGTCAATTATTACATGATCATTTAAATGTTTTGATTAATGGTAATCCATGTGTGGGGTGACTGTGAGGGGAGGTGGGTAGATACAGCATCCCAGAGGATGTGCTACACCAATATCTGTCACGCTTTTTATTTTACTCTGGGTGAAGGCACTGTGCTATTTCTTTTATCTTTGGGAAATAACTCCCCTTTCCATCAGAAACAGAGACCAGGTCCCTCAGCCTGGTTTAGGCCTGCCTGGCAGGGGTAGTAGCCCATGGTTACACGGTGCCCGGGTTACACTTAAGGCAGGAATGGGAACCAGGAGCAATCCTGAATCTGTGGAATGAAGCAGACAAGTGGTAGTGTTGGAAAACAGGAGATCTTTCAGGTGGCTAGGGCCCAAACTGTGTAGGGCCTTGAATGTTAGCAAGCAGATCTTGAAGGTGATGTGCCACCAAACTGGCAACCAGTGCCGAGTGTGTAAAACCAATGTGATTTGGTACCTTTGAGAAGTTCTATCACCAGCTGAGCTGTAGTACTCAGGACCAAATGCAACACCTGCAGCTAGTCCAGCACTCTAGATGAGCTGCAGGTGTTGCATCAAACCTCCATAAAACCTTAAGTGGATAGCATTACAATAATCCAGTCTGGAATTGATAGAGGTGTGGACTATCATCACCAAGTCAGTTGGCACTAGGGATGTGGTTTAATTTAGGCAGTATTATGAAGCTGGTAAAAGCAATTTCAAACTGCAGCTGAGACCTACTGTTCTAATGTCAGCTTGCAGTTCAAAAAGACTGCCAGATACTTCACGACATCAGCACTTCAAAGTGGTTGACCATTCAATAGTGGCAAAAGAAATTTAGCACTTGTCATTGCTGACCTGTGCTGACCTGGTTTAACAATTAAAACCCTCATCTTACCTGGGTTGAGACACAAGTTAGAGGCCATTCAATCTTTGATCTCCCAGAATCACTGCCCCAGCAGCAGGGCTGCATTCTTCCTGTCAGGAGTACAAGACAGAGATGGGTATCATCTGCATAACCATGAAACTTAACTCCATGCCACCTAATGATCTCACCTAATAGCAGAATATACATGCCAAACAAAAGAGGTGTCAAGATCGAGCCATGACAAACACCACAGGTGACTGCAGCCACTCCAGAGATGAATTAATAGAGCAACCTGCTGTGACCTCCTGGTAATGTAGGGTTCAATCCAGCACAAAATAGTTCCAGTGAGAGACACATGCAGTAGTTCTTTAGGTGATCTAACAACACACGTCCACTGTGTCACCTGCCAATGAGACATCCAGAAGGATGGAACAAGTCCTTGTGTCACTCGCAATGAGGAGAACATGGAGCACTATGACTAGAGAAATGTCAGAAATGTGATGAGACCTAACCTCACCTGGAGAGACTCGTAGATGTTAAAGTAGCAGTACTATAGATAAAAAAAAAATTAATTTTGTAATTGCTTGTTTACTGTGCTCTGTTTTGCACTTACCTGGTAATCTTTCTTGTTTTCGCTGTACTAGCACCCCATAATTTACTCTGTTTTTGTTTGTTTTTGTTTACATTTCTTCCACCCGCTATGTTGAATTGGAACTTTCTGCTGCCAACTGTGCATGCACATGACTTGCATTACTACTCAGGAATAGCAGAAACATGCAGCACAGGTCCACACAAGAAGTGAACAAAAGACATGATGTGATGTGAGGGGGTGTTCAGCTGCAAATTAGGCACCAATCATATCTACTGTGGATCCACAACAATGGAAATACAATTAAAAAAACTAAAGATCACAAGAAAAAAATATTTAAAGATATGGAGACTGCAACTATGGCTGTATGTTTTCAGTCCAAAAGCAGAATTTTGATAAACACTTCCTGATTATGTAGTACTGCTTCTTTAAATGGTTCCAGGTGAACCTCTAGCTGTGCTGCAACTACCTGAATCTTGTTAAAACAGGTTGGTAACTTTGAAACTCATGTCACTCTCTACTAGATGTTTGAGAGGTGACCTTCTTTTTCTATATAATGTTGTACATGACCCTTAGCTGGTTGGAAAATCATTTAAACATAACAATCGGAAATTTTTCTTCACTCTTCATACAATAGGACCTTGGAATAAACTTCCATCATCTGTTGTCATGAGTGATACTAAGCATACCTTTAAATATCATCTGGATAAACTAATAGTTTTGGGGTATAATTTAACTTATTACACTTTGGCCTAGTATAAGAGCATTATGGGCCTCAGCCTACTAGCTCTTTTCTTTTACCTTAGTATGAACCTTAGTACCTTCTTGATTGCCTCCTCCAAAAAAGGAAGGTTTGAGACAAGCCTGTAATTCACCATATTATCAAGGTCCAGAGATGGTTTCTAAAGGAGGGGCTTCACAACTGCCCTTTTCAGAGTGAATGGAAAAACACCCTCCCTCAAGTAACACTCAACAATCTCAGTGTAAGCTAACCCCAAGGATTTAAGGTGCCAATCAGCAGCCAGGTAGGCCCAGAGTCCAACAAACAGCACATAGGGTTCAAACTCAAGATCACCTGAAATACCTCCTCTTCAAAAGCTGGGTGAAAATCAGCCCAGGATGGCAGGTTATTTTATTCCCTCTCAAACTAGATATTGTCAACCTATGACAGGCCATTAGAGGAGATCCCAATCTGAATGGCGGACAGCTGGTCAAGAAAGAACTGGAAGAGCTCTTTGTATTTATCAGTGGAAAAGGCTCAAATGGACCACAGACAGAGAGGGTCACTCAATCTGTCTATGTTGTGAAAAAGCTGAGTCAGCTGATTGTTTCTTGCAGCAATCACCCTTGACAGGAACTCTTTTTCAGGTGATTGCCTGCTGGTACTTACCATAGTGAGTTCTCAGTGCCAAATTGTCCTCCACAGAGTGGGACCTCTGCCGTGAATGCTCCAGCTTCTATTCCCTTAGTCTTTACTGGCTCAGCTCCTCACAGAATCATAGTGAGTTGTGTCATGAAGTCAAGGAACAGACATGATAGGATGCCAAGAAGTCAAAAGCAGCCAAGTGAACTGTGTTGTAGTTTTCCATGGATTTTGTGGCCCCCTGGGCACAAGCCTTCATCATGCCCAAGACATCCAATACTGCCTGCAATTTGTGAGGCTCCAAATTATGTTTTGGGTGGTAGTGAACCATCTCCATGGGGCGGGGGAGTATTCAAACTGGGGGGATGCACAGAAGAACAACACAACATGATGATCTCATCAAATGACCAGATCAGTTTTGATGGCACTAATGTTAAGCCACAGCAAAAAGACCAGGTCCAGCATGCAGCCAGGTAGATGGGTGACAGAGGCAACTGCCTGTGTAAAGCCCAGTGATAGCATCAACTGAAGGCACTGCTGACCAAGGTGAGGTTTCATCACTGAGCCAAGCATTGAAAATCCCCAGACACAGAGGCTGGTAGATGAGGATGACCCTACAACCTACACATGACTCACCCCTAACAGACACACACTCAAAAGGACCAGAAAGTTTCCTTGGGGTACACCATAGTCCCAAAGCAGATATAAAACAGATGGACCCTTACCCCCCAGCAATCCCACATTGGGCAATGCACCATGGAGTATCCATCTGGAATCCATGACTCTAGTACCGGGCAGCATCATTGGCCAACCAGGTGTCTGTGGCACAAACAAGATTAGTTGAGGAATCAGTGATAAAACCCTCCTTTACCTCTGTCTTATTCCTCATTGATCTTGAGCTGCAAAGAATCCCCTGAAAGGAAGGAGCAGAGTTTGTGTGCCTTATTTCCTGTTGCCTGTTAATTATTAGACAAGCCCCTAGGGAGGGGAACAAGACAGTGATGTCCTGTCTCATAATTCTACTTCCTCCCTGGTCATCTCCTTGTCCTCATAATCTCAATCTTGCTCATGCCCTTGGACCCTCACCTGTTGCCCTTGATCCATCCCTAGCCTGGAACAGCAGCTGATGACCACTAAAACAGGGCTATTGGGGCTCCTCCAGGAAGACCAAGCTGCCAGTTGTCCACAGAATAGATGAGCCTCTCAAAGACCTGACATTTAAACATCTTGCTCAGCTCAGCTCACTAAAAAAATAACTCCTATTCCTAAATACAGGACTTTCTGGATCCAGAACTAAATGCCACCACAACACTCACACCACTCACTACCTAAATCTATAATTTTAAAATACCTACAGTTAGCATACATACACGTCCAGTCATACATAGTGCCTAAATAATCAAAATATACAACGCAACCACCAGCAGAGGGTGCTCAATCCAGTTTTACATAAACAGTAAAATGAATGAACCCACAATATCTAATGTCCAGAAATACAGTCATACAAATGCAAAATCAACTCATTATACACTGCCACTGAGGGGGAGAAAAGTTTGTCCTTGTTGCAGTCACAATGGGAAACCCAGCAATAAAAGAATAATCCAGATCTGTATGATAGCCCACTGTCATTAAGCCAGTACTACCCATACTGTATAGCAGACAGACAGACCTCTGCGGGACCTGCTATCTTCAGCACTTCCAAAGCTTCCACAACTAAGGTACCTCTGTATAATCTGTTAACCCTTCTATCTAACACTACTTATATTCAGTATATTTTATTTATTTAAAAGTTTCACCAGGAAAGGCATACTGAGCTAGAAGCATCCTGGGGAGAAGGGGAAGGTGGATAGTACAATTCCAGAAACTACAGAACAGTACAATACATAGCAAAACAGAATTATAGGACATTTGTGAACAATATATGTAGAGTACATTATGTAATTGCACTATAGAGTTCTAAGATGTGACGAGGTCGAAGTGTTAAGTGCTATGTGACAGTTGTACTGAGTTATATAAGAAAATAGATGTATAAAGGGAAGGGGAACAGGTGAGTGGGTGGTTATAGTGCAGAGGCCGGATAAGATTAGGAACAATTATGGGGGGGGGGCTATGGAGGAGATAAGAGATTGCCTGAGCTGATGGTGCATTTCAGGTAGAGTGAGGAAGGGAATTCTAGAGCCTACAGAAATGATGGCTGATGAAACTGCACTTCACATATTGCACAGGTTTATACTTTAATTGCCGCACTTAATGAACATATGTAGTGAGTGTGGCTCTCTTAAACTAGTTTGTCTTTCCTTCTCAATTGTGGGTTGTTCCTGAAAGTCATTCTGGAACCACTGGGTTTCACTATGGAAGGCAAGATGGCTACCATCTCATTGTGCAGAAAAGTGAGTCTGCTAAATGTGTGTTACATCCACCTCCCCAGTACAAATGCCATAGCAGTAACCTATGCCCTAGACGACTGAGTCTATGTGCACACAGCTCCTAAATGTTTTTCAATGAGATGCCAACATTAGCGTGAACTCTTTTTTTTTTTCTTCCATAAAGCTTTCCTCCCATTGTTTGAAGGGATGGGCTTTTCAGCCCCTGCCCACCTCTCCTGCCATCTACCACCTCCCTCAGAACTCACCAGATAGAGAACCCCCATGGTGTGCCCCCAGTGGTGGAGCCAGGGAGAGAGGGCTGTCTTCCCCACCCTGGAGACACATATGCAGATGGTTGGCTGGGGGTCCTGAATGGTGGAGCAGGCAGGAGAGGGCAAGTAAGGCTTCATATGCCTGCTCACACTTTTCTATGTTCTGGACCCTCCCTCGATCAGCTGTGTGTAATGACTCTAGGTGTGCATCTGCATACAGGTCTAGACGCACTACAGCATCCGTTAATATCCGTCTCCAGATGAGTTGCTCCCACTGCCCTGCAACCACGCCTCCACATGGTGACAATGTTGGAATGGTGCGACTGATCCCCCATCCCCTGGAGAGGAGAGCATTCAAATGGACATTCTGCCATCTTACTTTCCAGTTGACCCCCAGTGACCCGAGTCTAGTCTCAAACTCGAGTCACTGGTGTGGTGGGAGGCATGGCATTCAGCTCCTCGACTCTCTGCTCCACTGAGCCAGCATTAGTGGGAACTTTTATATAACACGAGGGTTGCTTTTTTAAAACTTTGATGTTATACTGGCTACTATTGTTTCAATGGCAGGTGGGGTCCCTTAACCAGGAAGAGGGCAGTTAAAAACTAATGTGGCTACGGTTCTGTTTAATTGCAGATTTTTCATTACATTTTATAATTGTTTGGGGCTACTCACCCGAGAGGGGGGTCAATATACTGTCTGTACAGAGCTCCATATTGGGGACTGAATTGCTATATTGTTATAAGCATGGATTAAAATGTTTCTTGTGACTTTCTTGAGTGGTATCACATAAATGCACATTTTCAAATTACTATTTTTCTTTGTAATCCATGGTCTTTCTGCATATTTTATTTATTGATTTATTTTTATTTATTAAATATAATTGGAATTACTATCCTTTGAGTCACAGACTCTTTTGCAAAGACTCCACGTCGGTTACAGGGGGTGGAAGGTAAACAAATACTGAAGAAACGTACATAAACAAGCAGTATTCACATAACAGTACAGGTAGTGCAGTCCAGGCTTTAACTTAGTTAACCAGTGACAGTAGTATCCCTTGACAGAGATGTGCAGGATGCTGATTCTTAGGATCTCGAGAGACCCTGTGTCAGGTATTTGGAGAGTTTGAGAACACAAGCGGTGGGCAGTGTTAGCCACAGTCACATTTAGCTGACTCAGGTAGTTGAGCTTTGAGGCCTGTTTTGAATAGGGAGATGCTATGGGTCTGAGAGAGAGGGAGTGGTAACGTATTGAGCCAAAGAGGGGCACGGTAGTGGAAACATCTTTGCCCAAGGGATGTTCTACAATGGGAGACCAGAAATGAGGAGTTTGCTGCGAGCCTTGTATTACACCTGAGGGGGGTTGCACTGATTATGGGGAGAAGGCCGACGGGGGCTAGCTGGAGATGTATCTTTTTTGTGAGGATGCAGGTGTGATACTATAGTCTTTGTTGGAAGTTTAGCCAACCAGCCAAAGCATAGAGCTCACAGGTATGAGTTAGGCTGTCACTGCCGGTGACTAGGCGGCAGGCTTTATTCAAGGCAGTGTTTATGCTACATAGTGTGGTGGGTTCTGCTGAGCCACATATCACTATCCCGTAGTCAACTAGGGATAGGACTGAGGAAGAGACTGCAAGATACATGGCCTGTGTGGGTAAGCAGTGTTTAAGTCTGTAGAGGATACCCACTCTAGCATTGACGGTGGAGGAGAGAAGTTGTATGTGACTATGATAGGAGAGGGAAGTATCTAATGTGACACCCAGGTATTTAAAATTTGTAACATGTTCAAGTGGGGCACCTTGTGTGTTTTTGATTAGGAGTGCTGACTGACTTTGTGGGCTTTGACAGTGTGCAAAGATCATGGACTTTGTTTTTTTATAGTTGATGATCAGGCGGTGTTCAGTGAACCAGGTCTCTAGCTCCCAGAAGAAACCCTTTAGGGCTAGTTGAAGGGCGCTCAGTTGTGGGTGTTTCCAAAACAGTACCGCATCATCAGCGTAGAGTAGTAGGTGACCGCTACATGGCTTGAGGAGAGAGTTTAAAAAGAGGGCGAATAGAAGCAGGCCGAGTATAGACCCCTGTGGGACCCCAGAGCAAACTGTTTTGCAAGAGAAGATGGTGGTGTTTATCCTGACTTGTTGTGACTGGCCTGAGAGGTATTCCTTGAACCAAGCAGTTGCCTCTGGGACCAGATTTAGTTGTAGAAGAACACAAAGCAGTAGCTCGTGACTGACCGTGTCAAATGCCTTGGTCAGATCCACATAGATCACACCTGCTATTGAACCTTGGTCTAGGGCCTCATGGATGAATGAGGTGAGCTCAGCGAGTGCTGTGATGGTACTATGGCTGGTCTGGAAACTATGCTGTTCCTGGCAGAGAAGGTTGTGTTTAGTTAGGTGTTCTGTTAGCTGGTCCGAAACTATTTTTTCCAGCTCTTTGGAGAGAGGTGGCAGTATTGAAATCGGTCTATAGTTGCTTGTGTTAGTGGGGTCACCGCTCTTCAGAATGGGAGTGATTATGGCTCTCTTCCAGGTTGAGAGGAACTGACCTAGGCATAGAAAGAGGTTGAGAATTTTAGTAAGGTGGGGTAATGTGACATCCAGGGTCAGCCAAATGAGTTTAAGATCTAGGGAATCATTGCTGTAATGGGTATTGGAGATAGCTTTGGCAATGTAGTGTCTTGCCTTGTGGCAGGAGATGACTCTCAGCCTGAAGGGTATCGAATTGACATTACGCGAGGTGTCAGAGGAAGGGTGGGGGGGACAGGGTGGAAGAAATTAGGAGGGAGGATATGGAAGAGGTCCAAGAAGGCTGAGTTGAGGGCTTCTGCGATAGTGGAAGGATCCTGGGTGATATCCCCATTTATAGTGAGTTGAGTGGGAGTGGGGGAGCAGGATTTCTTTTATATTGTTCCAGAATTTTTTACCATCTCCCCAGGAGGAGGTTAGGGTTTGTTGGTAGTAAGTAGCTTTTGCCTGCCATAAGGCCCAGGTACATTTGTTGCGGGCCTCCCTTTATAGCTGTCTATCCTGCGTGCATTGGGAGTCAAGGGCCTTATGCCATAGGTTGTCCCTTTGTTGGAGCAGGTTAAGTAGTGAAGGTGTGATCCAGGGGGTGGTTCTGGTTTTCACTACTTGCTTGGAGAGGGGAGCGAAAATGTCACAGGCCTTGTTGAAAGTGGTTATAAAGTGGGCGAGTGCTAGGTCTACAGACTGCATGGTGTAAATGGGGAGCCAATTGCTGGTAGTTAGATGGGCTTTGAGGTTCTCTAGGCCTCCTCTTTTTAGCCATCTCTGCAAGGAGATTTTAGGGGAGCAGAAAGCAATTTACCCGACCACCAGCAGGCCACCAGGGAGTGGTCACTGATAGAGTGGTATGGGAGAGGTCCCAAGGCCTGTTGGTGAAGATGAGGTCTAAAAGTGTGTAGGTCCCGGATCTATTGTCCCTTCTGGTAGGAGAGGTGACAAGTTGGTCAAGATTATATGCCAAGGCAGTGTCTTTGAAGCTGGATGAGGCAGGGGATAGCCAGCTGACACTGAAGTCGCCCATTACGATGATTTCACTAGTATTAGGTAGGTGGGAGATACTGTGGAGGATAGAATCAAATGCAAGTTTTTGGTTTCTCAGGGGGATATAGGCCGAAGTGATGTGGAGCATTTTGGTACCCAGACTGAGTTTGACTGTAAGTGTCTGGGTGCCATATTGTGGTGCGGGAGTTTGTACTTCAGTGGCATGAAGTGAGGATTTAACATAAATTGCACAGCCACTGCCTCTCTTGCTGGTCCTATCGGCCTGGAAGATGGAATAATTAATGAGGGAGACAGCATCATTGGGTATTCTTTCAGACAGCCAAGTCTCAGAGAGGGCTAGGATGTCCGGTGCAAGATGGGCAATCCAGCCTTGGGGGGGTGTTTTTTTGGTAGGCTGCATATATTAAGAGTAGCTAGCAGTAGACTCCTCCTCATTAGGTTGTTTGGAGAGGCCATTGTGCAGGGTGATCCAGGGTTGGGATGGATATTGCCAGATAATAAGAGAAGTATAAGGGTGTGCCGCATGAGGGCCAACCTGCAGAGTTTGGATGAGTGACGTTGGGATTGGTAGGGTGTAAGGCTTTTTGCGTTGGTGGTGGGGACTGGGAGACTGGGAATGACACTTGCTAGAAGGGTTGTGGAAGTGAGGGGGTCTGTTTTTGGGCTTACCGGGGTGGTGGAGGGTTGTGGTCTGGAACGGGGGGAGAGCTGAGGTATAATGCATATCATGTGACATCCGTCTTTTGGATGAGACAT
The DNA here is from genome assembly GCA_016271365.2 of Neoceratodus forsteri. NCBI lineage: Eukaryota > Metazoa > Chordata > Ceratodontiformes > Ceratodontidae > Neoceratodus > Neoceratodus forsteri. The sequence continues at coordinate 994,837,469 of CM057458.1, read as the reverse complement.
TAAACCGAGGTCCCATCTGCCTGGATTGGTGGTAGTTCAGGTGGATGTTAAAGATCCCATGGCACTTATCGAAAAGAGTAGGGGAAGTTTATTGAATAAAGAAACATAACATCACCATAAAGCAGAATGCAATGCAAATATACAAAAGGTTAACAATAAAAGGCAGCCAAAAACAACATGAGAGTTAACAGAGAGTACCAAAACTATAAAAAGAAATGAGTCCATAAGGAACGAAATATAACTGCAGAAAATCTCCGCTGATCAGTGCATTTAACAGTTAACAAACCATCCTCAACCTGAGATATTATAGTAGAAGACAATACAAGTTGTTGCTGAAATATAAATTGACATCTAGCTTGCCATAAATAAAATTGAAGTAATGCAAAAAAATTTAAAGTACTAGGATGATAAACGTTCCAAGCCCCTGTATAATCCCCTAAAAGTAAAGAGTTATAAGTTATACATGACAATGCAGGCATCCCCCAATGAATAGCAGCATCAGTCCAAAAACTTTTAACAAAGGAACATGTAATAAAAAAATGAGAAAGGCTTTCTTCTATATTAATGCATAATGGTCTTGGACAGAATCTATCCGTTAAGGGTTTATACTTAAGATTGCCCCGTACCCCTAATCGACCCTGAGCAGACATCCATACTATATCCCACACAAAGGTAGGAAGCCTAAAGTCTGTTAGCTTGTGAAAAGCAAATGACATTCTGGTTGGAACACACTCCGGAAAAACCAAAATTATGCCCTGTACTTCAAAAACTATATAAGAATAAAAGGATTTCCTATTATGGGACTGTAAAGTAGGAAGCGACAACTTCCATTGATGGCATTTTTTTAAAGTAGAAATCCCATAAACTGGTAACTGATCCTGTTGTAAAATTTTGGGGGGTAAATCAGTCCATTTTTGAAGAAAGCGAGCCCAAACAAAATGTGACCAAGCCTGCCAAGTTAAAGTTATGGACCCCACAAATAACTAAAGAATTAAATAAAAATCGAATGAAAAAAAACTATCGGATTAATCATGGCCAATCCACCTTCTTTAACCGTAAATAAGTAATCTCTCTTCGTACCGGGTTTAGTCTATTGCCCCAAACCATTTGAAAGAAAATACTATAAAGTCTAGTTTCTAAATTAACTGGAGGTGGGTAAAGATAACTCAAATATAAGAATACAGGTAATAGAAATTTTTTAACTATGAACACTCGTTTCTTTTTCCCAAATTTCCATTGCTTCCATAAATTAACTTTACTTTCACCGATACCTAACTGTTGCTCCCAGTTGAAAGCAGCTAAATCACCAGGTCCAAACCAGACCCCCAAAATTTTTCAGGGAGTAGTTACAAAAGGAATACCCATTGTGTCAAAAAGAGACTCCTGATCAGAATGTAAAGAAAAAATAAAACTTTTAGACGTATTAAGCTGTGCACCAGAAAAACTACCCCATGTCTCAAAACACTGCAGAGCAGTCTGAAGGGAGACGTCATTGTGCATCAACAGGGTCACATTATCCGCATATGCAGTAATTTTCTCCACTGGCAGTGAAATATCTGGAGCAAGGCCTGTAATACAGCTATGTCCACGAATAAAACGAATGATAGGATCTAAAGCATATGTATATAAAAGGGAGCTTAAAGGACAGCCTTGCCGAACCCCTCGAACAACCGAAATCTCAGATCCCATAACACCGTTCACCAATGGCCGCACTGTGGCATCAGAATACAACATGGAGATCCACTTGACAAAGGGACGTGGAATAATATAGCTGAGCAACAAATTAAACAAATCAGAGTGCCTAACTTTATCAAAAGCCTTAACTTGATCGAGAGCCACAATAAAGCCAGATCCCTTCCCCATGTTGCTATTCTCAAATATTTCTCTTAATAAGTATAAATTATGTTGAATCTTGCGGTGAGGAATAGCGCAAGTTTGAGCCGGATGAATCAGGGACTCAGAAACCATTGTCAATCTATTGGTAAGAATTTTGGCCAAGATCTTATAATCACTGTTCAGGAGACTAATGGGTCTCCAATTAGTCAGTAAAGAAGAATCTCCTTTCTTATAAATAAATTTCAGTAATGAAAGACTGAAGTCTGAAAAGTCCAGGTCAGACGTTAACATAAAATTAAACACTAGGGATAAAAAATAACTCATGACAGGAAGAAATTTCTTATAAAACTCATTTGGTATACCATCTAGACCAGGTGATGTTTTAGAATTCAAGGATTTTATAACTCCTTCGACTTCCAGGGAGGATATAGACTGTAATAAACTGTTTCTATACTTGTCATCCATAACAGGAGACATGCCAAAAGGCAGCTGGTAAGGTGGCTGTGGAACCAGGATCCCCACTAAAGAGTCGAGACAAAATCCTGGATGACAGTCATCATTTCCAAATCAGAAGTCACCAGTTTACCCATAGGAGAGCAGCAGTCATTAGTGTCTTGTCAAGGCGCTGTTTACAGGCCTTATATGGATCAGAGGCAGGTTGTGATTGTAAACCATATCTGAACTCTATGTCTAAGTTTAGCCCTATCATATTGATAAAGGGACATTTGTTTTTAACCTCAGTAATCTGTGATTGAAATGTTAGTTTATCACTAGGGAAAAGACATCAATTTATAAAGTTGATTCCTATATTGTAAGTAGGTGAGATATTTATCATTAGCTTTGCGCTTCCCTTTCGAAAGTAAAAAGGACCTGATCTCAGATTTAGTATCAGTCCACCACAAAAAAAGATTGCCATAAAAACATAAAGTGGAATAACGAGCCGCAAATAAAACTTCTAAACCATTCACACAATCCCCAGCTTCTAAAAGGGACATATTCAAACGCCATCTAGGACCAGCTGAAAATACCTTAGGAGGTATGGCAGCTAAGCTGAGATAACCAGTCAAAAGATGATGATCTGAAAACTCAGTTGGCCTAACTTGAGAAAAAAAGGGGGTCAAATATTTAGAAACAAAAAGTAAATCAATACGGGTGGAGGAAATATTCCTAAAATAAGAGGCACCCCCAGTTGCATGCAAGGCCCTAAACACATCAGTAAGGCCTGCATCCTTAACTATCTGCCTCAACGCTAGAGAGTCACAATACATTTTTTTCTGAGTGTCACCCCTGAATTTAGAGTCAATATCACAGTTGAAGTCTCCCCCCCAAATAATATGCCTTCTAGTATAAAGAAATGGTTTAATATCCTCAAATAGCTTAATCCGAGCAGACTTAATTTGTGGAGCATAGATATTAACTAAATGAAAGTCAAAATCTTGGCAACAAAAGTCCAAAAGTAAAGCACGACCAGGGCAAATGTCCACTAATTTAGAAATCCTAAAAAAAGTAGAGGTGAACAGAATCCCTATCCCATCTGCCGCATCAGGCCCAAAAGTCCAAAAAGAAGGTCCCCAAATCCATCTTTTTTTAGCTTGTTCAATTTCAGCTAGAGAGGATAGCCTAGTTTCCTGAAGAAGAATAACATCAACCTGTATGGTACTGAAAAAATAAAAGAGTGAAAGCCTCTTTTTAAAATTTTTAATACTACATACGTTGAAGGAAACTATCTTTAGAGTAGCCATGCCAGAAAATGTGAAGTTCAGGTCCCATTCTTTTGACTAAAACTTGCCTTCCTTTTTTTTCCTTTTTTTCCTTTTTTCTCTTTAGCAAGTTCAGTAGACCTACTGTCCTCGTTATCCGAAAGTAATTCAGAGCGATGAGAGGTATCTGATTCTAAATCTGAATCCTTCCCCTCACTCTGTAAAGGAGAAAAATAATTCTCCACAGAAACAGGACTAACAGCCGACTGTTTAAGAGAGGCCCTGGTGAACCTTCTGGATTTAACAGTTTCAAAGGGTGGAGGCATGAAAGAAGATGCCTTTTGTGGAACAGAAACAGTATCCGAACTACCAGAGGAAATAGAAGGCAGTGGAACAGGGGTCACAGTAGCTGATACCTCTGTAGCAGGGTGGGGCCCAACATCACCTTCCTGAACCAGTCCAGCATTAACCTCAGGAATGTGTTCGGGCAGGGCACAATCCCCTCGTTTGGCCTGAGCTTTGCGTACTAAATCATCAGGATCCCATCCCCCTGACCTATTATGGGTAGCCCAAGGGCACTGATGAAAAGCATGCCCTTTCTCGTCACACAGATTACACTGAAATATATTTTCACAGCAGTCTACCGAATGCCCATATCCCCCACAAAGAGCACATTTCAAGAGATCACAAGAACTACTAATATGGGTTCTAGCCCCACATTTATAACATACACGAGGTTGTCCCCCATAAAAACAAACCCCTCTATCTTTCCCCAAAAAGAAACTGGCAAGTGCACAACCTCACCATTAACCTGAAACAGTTTAACCTTAAATCTCCAACTACCAGTCCAAATCCCTTCTAGATCTAAAATGTCTTCAGGAGGACCTAGAATATCGCATCTGTTTTGTAACCAATGATAGATATTGCCTACATTCACCCCTTCATTTCGAAACATGATAGTGATGTATCTGATTAGAGGCTTAGTAAGAGGAAGAGCATAAAAGGGGACCCAAAGTGGGGTAGATTTCAAGGTAGAGTATTTGTCCCAAAACTTCTCCAGACCACGAGAGGTTTTAAAACTAATATCAAAAGAATCTTCTCTGGAAATGTGTATCAAGGCAAAGATGTCAACAGGCAAAAAGTTCAATGAACCTTTTAGGAGCGTATTAGCAACATAATACCTATCAGGGTGGACTTGCAACCCACCCCTGTAACGTAACCTGACCGCATTCCTCCGTGGGGCTTGCTCTAATTTATTTTTAAATAAGTCTGACATTGGCATTCTAGATTTTTGTAGACTAGACCGTGCCTCAGAAGAAGGTGAAGTAACATTTTCCTGTAAACCAGAAACATTTTCATCAGAAGTAACAGACGTACTTGGCCTAGAAAAGGCCAAGGAATGGTCTCCTAAATGCTGCGCAGCCACAGTAACATTCCCAACACCCTTATGGCAGTCCATACCTGAGCTCAGTTTTTTTTCTCGTTGGCATGCATTGTGGAACCTGGGGAAGCCGTCGGAAAGTCCTTCCATTCAGGGTCAGGGACCCATTGTCCTGTCACAGTCCGGAGCCAGCCCGAATCACCAAGAACCTCCTTAGCCGACCAGTCCTTAGTAGGATAGGACAGTTTCCTCTGTGGCAACCCAAACTGTTGCCGGAGAACCTGGGAAGTATTCACAGACACAGTGCCACTTTCAGTTTCCTGATGCTGAAACGCCAAAGAACAAGAATCCGGAAGTCCCACAGTCTCAGTTCCCTCCTTCAATTCCGGTACAGGGCAATGCTGATCCTCTCGACCTACAGCCGACTGCTGCACTATCCGTTCCGCCGATAAGGAAGAAGAAGCTCCCAAATCCCCGATATCCTCCGAAGCTGGAACTGATCCAGAAATCACCAAAACAGACTGAGACTCAGTCTGAAACATTGCTGAGGACTGTGGTACAAACTCGGTTTCCTTTGAGCAAGTATCAGATAAATCCAGCATCTCCTGAACAGACTCAGATGAGTCTATAGTAACAACCTGCTCCATCACAAATCAGAAGCACACTGAGCAGCCACCAACAGGCTGCAGACAGCGCCCTCTGCCGCCAGCAAGGCAACGAAGAGTAGGGGAATTTCCCCGGTGTCATGGCCAAATTTCCCTCATTCACTAAAAATACCACCAACAGCTTAATCTGGTTCAAGATCAGTTGCCATTCATCTGTATCCCCCTCCCCCGGGTTGTGCCTGAAAATAGGCAGGACTTGTCTAGTGCACTTACCCGGTCATCAAAAACTAAATAAAAAAAAAAAATGTGTGAGTGTGAGGGTTAACGTGGAAGTGTATGTGTATAAGCCAGCAGGATCATTTTGGCTTGTGTGGGAGATGTTGGAGGGACAGGGTCTGCAGTCATCACTGATAAATAAATGATGAGTGGAAAAGTTGTAGCAGTGTGGTTTGGGTGCCTTGGGGGGGGGTTGTTGAGCTTGTTGTAAGATCCTGGAAGTCAGGAGGGCTGCTAATAGTAGGGATATCACTGTATATATAGATAGAGAGAGGTATGTAGAAGCAGCCACTAGTGTTGATTTTATATAACCTGCAGCTGGAAAAGTGGGCTGATAGGTTATTTCAGCAGGTCACCTGACCAAACCTAGCTATAAATTCGAGTGCCCTAGCTATAAATTCGAGTGCCAACCAAGGGTGGTGGTGGGGGCGGTGGGGAGCCGATTGCGAATATTGTCTTAAAGTGCTGAAATTAATTTTTTCTGCTATTTTTACGATTCACCCACTATGTTGTAACTCAGGGAGATAAGTGCTGCATCCTGTTGTTACTCTTTTATGCCTGATCAGTTTCTATTTTGGAAAACAAGTATTATGCTGATTTTATGTACTGCTGTATATGAATAAAAATAAAGTTCAAAAAATGTACAATTGCCTGCAAAGTTAAATATAGTACTGTAAAAGCAGGTGCTCACCCAACCACTCTTGCACTCAGTTCAATGCAATACAGCCCCGTTCCCTACTTTGTGTCATAAAAATGTGGATTTTGGGAGTGTGGCTATGGCTTCCCCTGACTGCTTAGTGTGATTTCAGAAGTGACATCATAGCAGTTTTTTAGGTTAATAACTAAACTATCCCTGTAGTAAAAAACATTACATTAATGGCTTATTTAACTCCTCAGGCAGGCAGTTCCTTGGCATGAGTTGCTCATCTGAGAATCATCATGGCAAGCTGCTTCTGAAGTTGAAGAAACTCAGAATGACAGGAAATATAGCATAATGGATAGACAGCTGGTTAAGTAATAGGTTTCAATATTTTGATTGCTGACATTTTATTCAGTGGCGTAAAGTAAAGTAATTACATTTTCAGATATCACAAAGCTAATGAGAGTGGTAATCTCCAAAGAAGAGAAAGACAGTCTGCAAAGGGGCTTAAATACACAGGAAAAGTGAGCTAACACATGGCAAATGAAATTCAATGTGCTTAAGTGTTGGTTCTTTTACTTAGGCCCAAGTAATTCTGGACGAGGTGCTATTTAAACTGTAAACAATTAGCAGCAATGGAGAATGAGCTAAACCAAGACCTCATCACTGATGGGGAGTTGGAGCTGTAATAGCAATGTGCAGCAGCATTGCGCAAGGCAAAATGAATGCTGTGATACATTAAAATGGGCATACCATGCTGTGACAGTGCCGTGATTCTGTTCCTTTAGGGGACATTGATGAGGTCAAACTTGTATACTGCATGCGGTTCAGGTCACTGCAGTATAACAAGCCAAAGCCTAAATATTTGCTTGCATGGTTTATTAGCAAAAGCGTTATGCTTAGTGAGGGAGCAGGGTAACTAAACGTAAAGCCACATATCTAAACAGTTAGCTGTCAAGTCAATCAGTGTCCTGCCAGTTAGTGACCAGTCAGCAGCCTACTCATCATCAACAAGACAGTCAGTCATCTGGCAGTCACTAACTAGTCAACAAGCCAGTCAACCAGTAGCATTCCTGTCGCTGACTAGCCAGCAGATTTACCAGTCAGCAGCAATTCTGTCAGCCATCTGGCAGTCACTAACTAGTCAGCTAGCCAGCCACTAGTGACCTTCCAGTTAGTGACCAGCAGCCTAACAGGCATGAGTCAGCCAGTTATTTGCCAATTACTAGCCAGCTAAACTTGCTAGTTGTCAACCAGCCAGCAGCATGATGGTCACAGAGCAGCTAGCTGACAACAGCCAGGAATGAATAAAACAGTCTCCTCTCCCACAATCCCTTAACTGCTAACTGAGATGGCTAACTGGGAGGGGCCAGTCACCTGTGTTAGCAGAGGCAGAAACAGTAGAGTCGGGAGAGGAGCAGGGAAAGCAGCTACAGCTTCCCTTCCCCCAATCATGTAACTGATAACTGAGACAACTAACTGGGAGGGGCCTGTGACCTACAACAGCAGAATCAGCTGTGCCCCAGCTCCATTTTGAGCTTTTAGAAATAGCAGATTTGAGAAAGGAGCAGGGAAAGTAGCCAGCTTCCCTTCCCCCAATCACTTAACTGTTAACTGAGAAAGCACAGGGAAACAGGCTTTTGCAGTTGTTCGTTTTGTGTGCAGTTTGTTCTCTTCTAGGGACTGGTACTTCCCTCCTACCCACCTGAGCCTAGTGGCAATTTATAGGCAGTTGGATTTGATTGACAGAGGGAGAACTTCCTGTCAAGGAGTAGGAAGGGTGGAACCACCAGGCCACATAAAGGGAAGATCTGACATACAGAGTTGATTGCCTCAAACCTTAGGTAGGAAGGCAAAAAAAAAAAAAAAAACTTTTGCTTTTATTTAGGGGCAGTGGGTAAGGTCTAGCAAAAAGGAGTAGCCATGGTGGGAGTTGTGCAGTGCATCGGCTGTGGGACAGCAGTCTTCGGAGAGACCTGCTGGAGACAATGGTGCTGCCCCATCTGTAGACACCTTTCTGGACTGAGGGAGGAGGTTGCCAGACTCAAGGCCGAGTTGGCTTGGCTTGGGTTGGGAGGACCTACTCCCTCACTCAGAGACCACCAAGTCCTCCTCTGCTTCCTTAGAGGATGCCAGGAAGGAGGAGCAGATGAACAACTCTGGGCTTGGGGAGGGTTTGGGTGGTGGAGTAAAGGCACAACCCTACCCCCATACCACTACAGAACTCCAATGCTGCACTGGCTGGGTGGGACAGTCTCACAGAGGCACCCAAAGTAGTGGCTGGGTTGGATGTAGAGGTTCTTCTGGGTGGACTCCTCAAGGGGGTGGTAGCAGAGGACCCCAGGCAAGGAGGAAGCAGTTCCTGTTGGGGGACTCCATAGTTGGGGGAGTAGAAATGGGGACAGGTACAGTAGCAGGCTGGAGAGGGAGGTAAAGTGCATGCCAGAAAGCACAGCTCAGAGGGATGGAGAGTGGATCCAGAGGTTCGCTAAGCCATCAGTAAGGAAGGGAGAGTGGGAAGTCATTGTCCATCTGGGGACAAATGATCTGGCTACGGATGAGGCAGAGATAGAGATAGTGCAGGAGGAGTTCAGGGAGCTGGGGTGGGGCCTTGGGCAGATAGTAACCTCTGTGACCTTCTTTGAGGTGTTACCTGTCCACAGCAATGGGAAGGCTAGGAATCTCTGCACCAGGAACTTCAACACATGGTTAAGGAACTGGTGCAGAGAGAAGGGTTTCAACTTCATTGTGGACTGGGTACCCACCTGGAGTAATGTGGACTTGTACAAGAGTGATGGCCTGCATCTCTCCAGGGAGGGAACCGATGTCCTTAGTGAGCAGTTTAAATGTCTCACTGGCAAAGATTTAAACTAACCAGGGGGGGGGGGTGGAGGAAGGAAACAGGGAGAATCAAACTGCCCACCACCACAGGTTAATGTAGTCAGCAGAGATGACTCTAAAGTTGGGAAATCACCAATGGTAAATAAACTAAGAAAAGAGAAAATAGTGGACAAAAGAAGAGTAGGGATTAAAGACAAGGGGGGGATAACGAGGATAGCCATAAGGATAATAGGGGGGATGACAGGAGGGGAAGCAACAAAATATGGAAGGCCATGAGGGAATGCTTGGAGCCTGGGAAACAAAATCACAGACCTGGGACCTTGATGGCAGAAGCTGACCTGGATATTGTCACTCTTACCAAGACATGGTGTAATGGGAACAATGACAGGGATGTAGCTATGCCAGGTTTTACTCTATTCAGCAAAGATGAGGAGGGTAAAAAGGGGGAAGGGGGGAAGCTCTTCACATCAGGGAGGGTATAAATATGACTGAGATACAAGGATTGCAAGGGGGGGTGGATGCCCTGTGCTTCACTCAAGAGATGGGCAATGGCAACACTATTCACACAGACATGATCTACAGTCCTCTAGCACAAGGGTAAGAAATGTACAAGCTTCTAGTGGAAGCCATCCCTAAGATGGCAACTAAAGGGGAAGTGCTGCAAGCAGGTGACTTTAATCTGCCAGATGTCGATTGGAACATTCCTGCTGCAGCCACAGCCCAGATCCAGGACAAGCTGGATGTCTCAGGCAGCTAGTGCTGGAGCCCACCCATGAGGGTGTGATTTTGGACCTGGTTCTCACCAACAGGGACGGAATAGCAGATGTCATGGTGGGGGACACCTGGAGTCCAGTGACCATCGCATGGTGTGGTTCAAAATAAGTGCAGTGGCAGAGCTGAGCCACACAAAAATGAGGGTCCTGGACTTCAGGTGGGTAGACTTTGCAAAGTTGGGGATATGTCTCACAAAGGCCCTAGCAAGGAGGGAGGACTGGGGGAGAGGGTTGAGGAATATGGGCCCATAAGAAAGGAGCCATAGTGGAGGCAACAAACCTTTGCGTTAGGCAAACAAAGGTAAGAAAAAAAGAAAACCACTGTGGTTCTCTAGGAAAGTGACTGGGAAGATAAGAGTGAAAAAGTTGGCTTTGAGAAAGTACAAGGAAACACAGAAGAAGGACAGGGTAGTGTATCTGGACAAGCAGAGGGAGACAGGGAGGGCAATCAGGAGCGCAAAGGTACAAATGGAGGAAAAAATATCCCAGACAGTAAAGAAAGGAGACAAGATGTTTTATAGGTACGTTAGTGAAAGGAGGAAGACAAGGGTGGGATCATAAGGCTTAAGGAGGAAGATGTGGCGACATGTGTGGAAGGGGACTTGGAAAAAGCATCAGTCCTGAGCAAATATTTTTGTTCAGAATTCACAGGTGAGGGACCAAAATTAAGTGGCAGGAGCAATAATAGTCCATTAACGGAGGAAAGAGTTCTAAAGGAACTTAAAAAACAGAAAGTGTACAAAGCAATGGGACCACATGGGATACATCCAGGAATATTAATGGAGCTTAGGGAGGTGCTGGCGGCACCACTGGCAGCCCTGTTCAGTGAATCACTGGAAACAGGAGTGGTTCCAGAGGACTGGAGGAGAACTGATGTAGCCTCTCTACACAAAAATGGGAGTAGGGAGGAGGCTGGAAACTATAGAGCAGTCAATCTGACCTCGGTGGTGGGAAAAATAATGGAATCACTGCTAAAAGAAACAATTGTGGAACATCTTGAATCCAGCCAAGCACAGAATTTGAAGCAGCATGGATTCACAGCGGGAATGTCATGGCAAACAAATCTGATTGATTTCTTTGATTAGGTGACCAGGGAAGTGGATCAGGGGGAGCGGTGGATGTGGCCTACCTGGATTTCAGCAAGTTCTTCAACATCATTCCACATAAAAGGCTTGTAAGCAAGTTAGGCAGCCTGGGAATGGGCCCCAAGGTGGTAAACTGGGTTAGAAACTGGTTGAGGGATAGAACACAGTGCGGTAGTAAATGGAGCTCGTTTTGAGAAAAGAAGGGTAACCAGTGGGATACCACAGAAGTCAGTTCTGGGGCCAGTCCTATTCAATGTCTTCAAAAGTAACACTGCAGAGGATCTGGAAGGAAAAGTATTCCTCTTTGCAGATGATACTAAGAATCTGCAATAGGTTAGACACTCCGGAAGGGGTAAAAAAACTAGTCGGGACCTAGGTAAACTTGAGGAATGGTCAAAAGTGTGGCAGCTAAAATTCAATGCAAAAAAGTGCAAAACCATGGATTTGGGGCACAGGAATCCATAGGAGGCTTACACAATGGGGGAGAGATACTGACGGCCATCAAACAGGAAAGGGATCTGGGGGTAATTATATCAGATTACCTAAAGGTGGCTAAACAATGCACCAGAGTTGTGGGGAAAGCCAGTGGGGTACTGGAGTGCATCACCGGCAGAAGAAAGGAGGTGGTGATGCCTCTGTATAAATTATTAGTGAGGCCTCATCGGTAGTATTGTTCCCAGTTCTGGAGGCCACATCTCCGTAAAGACATAGACAGAACAGAGGCAGTTCAGAGTAGGGCAACTAAATTAGTACAGAGCCTGCACCAAAAGTCATTTGAGGAGAGATTGGAGGACCTCAGTTTGTATAGCCTGGAGGAGAGGAGAGAGGTGGGGTGTACCAGAGTACAGGTTTTGCTGAATAGCTTAAAAGATGGGGGGGTAATCCTTGGGAGTAGAACAGGCAGCGCCCCAAATGAGTAAGAAGATACACAAAACCACAACATGCTGCATAGGTGGAAACCAGACGGTTAGTTCCTGATTGACAGAAGACTCAACTAATCAACAGCAGGAAAATTCTGAGATATGAGTGGCAACAGGTGAATGCATGCAAAGTGATAGACAGGTCCTTAGCCATGGCACCAATCTTGTGGCCGAGTAGGCCATGATTCTGGATCCCTGCAGAGCTGAGGGGCAATGAAATGATTATTTTGGTATGGTGCAGGGTCTGCACCAGAAACCATATGAAGAGAGACTAAAGAATTTTAATATGCATACCCTCGAGGAAAGGAGGGAGAGGTGGAACAAGATAGAAACTTTCAAGTACCTCAAGGGAATCAACAAAGTCTAAGAGGGTAGCATCTTTCAGAAAAAGAAATGTGCAAGAACAAGGGGGCACAATATGAAGATGGGGGGGTACGGCTCAGGAGCAATGTGAGGAAGTATTTTTTCACAGGGAGGGTGGTGGATGCATGGAACAGCCTTCCTGAGGAGGTTGTGGGATCAAAAACAGTGGGGGAATTCAAGACTGCATGGGACAGACATTAGGCAATTCTGGTGGGGGGGTAGGAAGAAATAGGCTGTTATTTAAATAGGATCTGCAGCTTATCCAATAGGTAGGGAAATGGGCAGACTGGGTGGGCCAAGCGGTCCTTATCTGCCATCAGAGTCTGTTTGTATGTAGCCGCACAACACAGTCTGGCCACTTCTCACTTCTCGGCCTCCTCAGAACAACTCGACATAAGGTTTACCAGGGTCTGGTACATTTGACAGACTCCCAGTTTCCATGTTCAATTTCCTAACTCGCTCAAATAAGCGACATTCTACTGACCAACGCCTGCTTTCCTGAACAACAAAAGACCATCGGCATTTGAGTATTGTGAACTGAATTTAAATGCTTACCTTGTTTTCCCCCTAAAAATTGGCCTGGAGCCTCAATGGTGAAACAGTATTCAGGCACTTAGAATGTGACTAGGCAGCAATTGCTCAAATGACGACCAGCTGAAGCAAATTGACCCAGAATATACAAATGACAGGCTGTAATCAGCTGAGGGATGCATGGTATAAACAGAGTGGATCCTTAGACCTTTTATTAAACAAAACAATAGCAGCAGCTATGGTGGATCCATGTTGTAAGCTAGTGCCCTCACAAAAGGGCTATGACAATCTTAGTCTGGATGGATATTTATATGTTAAAGTGAAGCAGAGGGGTGACCTATTCTATTGGTGCTGCAAGAAATGCAAATCTGGATGCCGTGGGCGCACAGGCACAGTTAAAGCTGGGGGACAGCACCATCTCAGGAGCACCACAGAGCATACACATTCACCTGATGCTACTCAGGGGCCAGTGGCAGAAGCAGTTGCTTCCCTTAAAGAACACGCACTGAGCACCAAAGATTCTGTTGCACAATGAATCCAGGCTGAGTGAGCCAAGGTCACAGTAGAAATTCAGCACAATCTGCCTTTGCGTCATGCTCTGCAACAAGTTATTAAATGAGCTAGGTGTGAAAACATGCCTCTTGAGCCAAGAACACTCGATGAGGTAACAATACCTGAGGACCCCAGGTACACAATTGTCTACATCTGATTTTTGGTTAATGGATTGGACATTTAAGACCATGCCCACGCTATTCAGGCAATTGTATTCTATACAGGCCCCTGTGGGCAGTTTGGAGACCAGAAGGATAGTCTCATTGGTCTACGCTCAAATGTCCGCCAAATCTCAGGATTGTTACGTCCGGCTATTCCAAACCTGTACGACATTGCAGATGAGCATGGGGTAGCACTTCGACCAAGGTACATTGTTACTGATTTTGAGCAGGCAGCTATCAATGCATGCAAGGCCGAGTTCCGTAAATCAACTAACAAAGTCTGCCTTTTTCATTTCAGCCAAATTATTTGGCGTAAAATTCAGAGCATGGGACTGGCAGCCAAGTATGGTTCAGACCCTGATTTCAGCCTACAAATGAGGCAGTTACAAGCACTCACATTCATGCCTTCAGCTGAAATCCCTGCTACCTTTGCATCATTAAGACAGGAATTTCCAGAATGTAGCATACCAGTTCTGGATTGGTTCGAAGAGAATTATGTCCTGGGAGGGTCTATCGATGGATGTGAAACAATGTCATGATTCATAGCTCACCACTATTTCCACTTGGGTTATGGTTGGTACATGAACAAATTACCTTTGGTGTGCCCTGCACACAAAACAATGTGAAGTCGTGGCATAGGTACCGAGGGGCACTGATTGGGTCAGCACATGTTGGCATAACACGGTTTCTGCGTGAGTTGATGACCGAACAAAAGACAGCTATGAACACCATTGAGAAGATTACTAGAGTTCAACTGAGTTCCCCTTAAAGAAAAAGTACTCCATCCGAGAAGAAAAAATTGAAAACATACTATGGGACAAAGAGCACAGGTCTGATAAAGAATTTGTCTGTGGCGTTGCCCACAACATGGCTTTGTAATAGTCACACCCCCACCATAGATGCACAGCTGCTGCTGTTTGTACGCTGCATGATAATCCTACGGTATATGCACAGTGCAAAATTGTTTTTTAGATTTGAAAAAAATAAATGCTCATTTTAATTATTGCACAGTGTATACTTGGTGCTCCAAAATGGGCTGCTGTTTGAATGCTGCGTGTTAATGATAGTAGCATTCACATAGCTGTCTCACAGTGGTGCTGCTTATGATCTGCGGTTATCCTGGTATTTAGCCAATTTTGGAATTCTGACATGTCTGTTTTGGTTTTTTTTTAACCTTATGTTTATACTCTCAACTGCCTCCTCTCTCCAGTCTCTCAGACATCACCTTCACTGCACCCCTCTCTGGTCATCGAGGTCTGTCCCTAGAGTACCTATGGTTCCACTAGCCTAAGTACCTGGATAACCCCCCGGGGGGGGGGTGAGAAGGGACCTCCCACTTACCTCTCCAGAACCTGCATTCTGTGTCGTGAATCCAGTACAGTGGGATCTGCCGTTACGAGCCAGAGATGTGCACACAGAGAGGTGTTGTCTGGGAGACACCGAGGATTTTTTTCCTTGTTCCCCTAGACATCGGTGTGCAGTGGGGGCCAATGAGCTAGGAGGTGCACTGAGACATGCCTCCTGCTCTGCCCCCTGTCAACGTCTGCCCAATCTGTTAGCTGCCACCCCCAACTACTGCACCTTCCACCCAGGCTCCCCTAGATGGTGGTATTGCGGCGGAAGCATGCATAAGACCCCCCCCCCCGGAGAAGGAGACCAGCCGTCGGGTGCTTCATCCTTCTCCTCCCTGGGCAACCCCCGGTGCCCTGGCCTCATTCCTGAAACTGGGTCACCAGTGTGGTACGAGGTAAGGCGTCCAGCACCTCATCCCTCAGTGCCACTGGGCCAGTCCTGACATGTCTGTTTGACTGACTGTTTTCATTCTATCACAGTTTGTCGCGATTACAGCACTCAGATTTTTACTGATGGTCATTTGAACAAGTCAGGATTTCGGATACGGGCTAATGATTGTCTGGCTGTTAATAGCTGGGCAATTGTACAGATCCTGGTCTACCACGCCTCCTCTCACACATTCATGGTGGCAAAACACAGGCTGCAGTACTGTCCTATTCCTCACCATCCATCCTGCTACTTGAGGCCTACAGTGCCTGGGCCCCCAGAATCCCATGCATCTCAGATGCAGGCAATGTGAAGGATGCACTAGACACCAACCAGTTGCTTCCCACAGGCTGTCTTCTCTGGTGTGGAGTGCCACATGGGTACGGTAAGGCAGGCTGCCACCACTGCACTCCCCATGATGCAGGCTGCCACCACTGTGCCACCCTCTCTGCACCAGCCTACAAAACTGGGCTGAACTTCCAGGAACTGGGCTCAACTCCCACCCCAGTGCCACAGTGCATGAAGGCAGGCTCCCTTTACTCCCCAGGCCATGGCTCCCAATGACAGGCACAGTCCAGGACACACTGCAGATCCCTGGGAAACTCTCACTCCCCTCTGAGCAGACTCACAAATACCAAGCTGCAGAGCCCAGATGGGCCAGGGCCAGTGCCCCAGCCCAACTGGATGTTTTCTTCTCCCTTTTTCTCACCAGCCTCCTACAGCAGGCAAAAAAATGCCCATTAAATATCATAGTGGGACTGGCTCCTCCCAACCAGCAGGTGGACCAGATCTATACCAAAAATGGGAAACTGGGAAGAGATGCCCACTATAGTAAAGAATCCCCAAAATGGGGTGCTTACACTCTCCCCCCATAAAGCATTCTCCTCCTGGTGAATGGGGTACCTGGCAACCACCAAACCAGGTAAAATGGACATGATATGCGCACTCTCCTGATCCCTCCCACCATGGGAAAAGCCAGCTGCAAAGCTCTACAAAGGGACACAAGGCCCCAACCCCAAAAATGCAGTGCTGCTACCAAATTGAGGACACAGCATACAGTTAGTTACTGAAATCCCAAACCCAAAAAACCCCCCAAAGTTAATACAACAGCAACAACAGGAACAGAAAATGAGAAATGTTGCAGGACCATTTAATACATTTTTTTCTGTTTCCCTCCTTTTACTCCAGATTCACACACACACACACACACACACACACACACACACCAGATACACAGACTTAAAATTAATACACACATAGCCCACTCCACAGAGGCAGGCATTCCACATCCACTCACACCGTTCACTCACCATAGTCCCCTTTTTTGTTATTTCTAAAACCAAGAGGAACATTAGCTCAGAGTCCTTAACAGTGGCAATGTCCAAAGGAGCTCAGTTTCATTAGAGTCCCAGAGCATGAAAACATCTTTTCAGTGATCAAACTAACAGCTTGAGAAATATTTCCCTCATATTAAAGCATGAACAACAAATGCAACAAGTACTACACCATTTAATAACTAACAGAGGGAAGAACTTGAAAAGATCTCACCTATTTTAAAAGTCCCAAAACAGTCTGGGTTATTAAGTGACCGTTCTGAGCATATCAAAAATAAGTAATAAGTCCAGAACAACTGGCAACCTTTCACAGGGCGGGTCCTCCACTGCAGTAATAATAAAATCTGCTGGTCAGGCTTGGTTGTTTCAGCTCCAAAAGAGTCAGTGGAGACTATGTAATACTTGGTGCGTATTTCCATGACATCTTGAATTAAAGCAAAGGGCTTAAATAGAGTGAGTCCATCCAGACCAAGGAGTTGCAGAGCGATCTAGCCTTAGTAATGGTGTAAGCTGCAGAGGGTCCAGTTTGTCAATTCCTCAGCTGAAGCTTGTCCACTGCTCCTCTAAACACCTAGTCGGACCTGTTCTCATCAATCACATACCAAATGCATTCCAGCACATACGGATACTCCTCTTTGGGATACTCTGCTCTGATCCTCCTGCTGACCCACCTTTCAGCTTGTGACCACTTTGGAATGCTATGTACACTGGTACAGTGGGCCATTCCTTCTTCCAATCACACCCTGGAGCAGCATCTGACATTCATGGTGTCATCAGGCAATAGTCCATCCATCTTTTCCCAGAGAAGAATACACAACTGGGGCAGCCTCGGGGTGTTGTCAGGCAATGTAAGTTGTGGGCATCAATAAGGCTGGGGAATTGCCTGCTGCACGTCTTGATCCTGGAATGCCAATGGTGTGGGCAGCTTACCAGGTGACAGCACAGGGGTCTCCATAGGTAGAGCCACAAAGGCAAGCTTTCTCCATCTTGACATCAGGAGAATCTTTGTCCAAAGCAGAAACCACACAACCAGAGGAGCTGAAGGCCCAGGTGGGCATGGAATCAGACCCTGACTTCCTGGACCCTGGGGAGTCAGCAGATTTTCCAGGTCTTCCATGCCCTCTCTTTGCCATGGGGAGCCTCAGGTGCCTTCAGTGAAGAAGGGCTGGCAGACATCTATGCCCTCTCTCCGCCTGGGTGTCCTCCTCCTCCTCAGGCCTAGTATCAGGTGCAGGCAGCTCCGAGGTGGCAGTAGCTGATTTCACTTCATCCCAGTTCTCCAAATTGCCAGAAAATAAAATGGTGGTGGTCCCAGGGGGACATACATGGTGCCCACGGCCAGGAAGACAAGTACAGTGGTACAGCTTACACATTGGCCATAGGGGGCACCCCTCGAGCACACGAGGAGCACATGAGCAACCAGACCACTCCTACCCCCTGGTATCTAGACCTCACTCACCTTTCCAGAGGAGCTCCCATCCTGCATTGCTCCAAAGCCAAGACAACAGTGATGCTGGCACCATTGACAAATGATCGCTTTCTGGAGAATTTTCTGCCATTTAATCCAAATCTCAAGACTGCTGATACATCCACACTCTTACCAGAAATGGTGGCTGTCTGCATGGTCTCCCACAAGTCTGGAATCTGCCTCAGCCAATCAGCAGCAACCACTGAGTTGTTAGCATAGAATTGCCTATGTACATCTGTCCCCTCTCTGGCACCAAGGGAAGAAAAGGCATCAAATTACAGACAAGATGGCGCAGTCCAGGAATGATGCACACAAAAATCAGGCCTCCATTCACACAAATGCTGCAGCTGCCCACAGTACTTAAGGTATTGTACTGCATGCCAAATTGTTTATCCCAGATGAGCCCCCACATTGTGGCCACCCCTAACCCCACTGTCTAGGGGTCTGATGGAAAAAGGGGAGGGGGCACCATGTAGCAGTAGAACCACATTCTTGTGGGGAGTAGGAAGAAATAGGCTGTTGGTTAACTAGGATCTGCAGCTTATCCAGTAGGTAGGGAAATGGGCAGACTAGGTGGGCCAAGCAGTCCTTATCTGCCGTCAAAGTCTATGTTTCTACATCCAGTAGCAAAATAAAGTTGCCACATACTTGGACGCAGATCATAGGTCCCACAGGTGGTTGCTGAGTGTGGCCAGAAAATGGGGTGCACAGCAGCAGGAGTCCCAAGCTGTAGGGATAAGATAGTCACTGGCAAGCAAGCATCACAGTTCATGAAAAAACAGCAGGAGGCCACACTGAAGTAAAATTTAACAACAAACTAATTTATTGCAGGCCAAAACAGCATCACTCGGCTCCAGGAGCTGAGGGCACAGCTTGAGCAGGGAGAACACAAACTTCTTTGACACAGAGCCACAACACCAATCTTGTGGCCACGTAGGCTATGATACTGGATCCTTGCAGAACTGAGGGGCTAAGAAATGAACATTTTGGTAGCAGTACAACACAGGCCAATCACTTCTCACCTCTCGGCCTCCTCAGAACAACAACTCGGCGTAAGGCCTACCACTCTTCCTCTCACACATTTGCAGTGGCAAACACAGGCTGCAGCAGTTCCCTTTCCCTCACCATCCATCCTGCTACTTAGGGCCTGTGGTGTCAGGGCCCTTGGCATCCCCATGCATGTCAGACATGGGCAATCCAAGAGATGCACCGGGCACGAACCAATCACTCCCCATAGGCTGTCTTCACTAGTGTGGAGTGCCACATAGGTACGGGGAGGCAGGCTGCCATCATTGCTCTCCCCTGATGCAGGCTGCCATCACTGTGCTGACCCCTCTGCACCAGACTCCAAAACCAGGCTGAACTTCCAGGAACTGGGCCCAACTCCCACCCCAGTGCCATGGTGCATAAAAGTGGGCTCCCTTTACTCTCCAGGCCATGGCTCCCAATAATGAGCACAGTCCCAGACACACCACAGATCCCTGGGCTACTCTCACTCCCCACAGAATGGACTCACATATGCCGAGCTATACAGCCCAAACAGGCCGGGGCTGGTGCCCTGGCCCAACTGGATGTTCCATTCTCACTTTCTCCCAACAGCCTCCTCCAGCAGGCAAAAAAATGCCCATTAAACACCACAGGGAGGACTGACTCCACCTGACCAGTGGGCAGGCCAGCCCATACCAAAAAATGGAAACTGGGAGGAGAGACCCACTATATTTAGCATCCGCAAAAGGGTGTGCTTACATTTGTTTATAATGATAAACCCACGGGGAAGAAGCCACTAGCCACCATGGACTTTTTGCATGAGACCAAGTAGAGGAAGAGGAAGACTAAACAGCAGGGGCTGTTCATGTTCAGGAAGCTATGCTGTACAGCATATTAGGGGATAGCAGCTTTCTTTATGCAATAGATCCCTGGTGTCAGATGGCACCCCGTACCACTTCTGTCTCCATTAACCAGATCTGTAGTATCCAGTGGCACCCCCTTCTTGCTTCTCATCCCAGTTAGGCAGATCTTTAGCGTCCAGTGGCACTCCCTCTTACTTCTCATCCAAATTAAGCAGCTCTCTGGTGTCTAGTCACACCCTCCTCTTGCTCCCTATCCCCGTTAAGCAGTTAGGCACCCAGCAGGCTCAGCAGGTTCATTCTGTTGTCTTTCACACTGAAGGTTCTCTCCTCCTTCCAGATCTGCAATGGGTTTCACTTGCAAGTTTCCTTAGAACAGGAGCCTTTGGGGCTGTTTTCAGTCAAGTGTCTGCCTGCTGTGAAGTCAGGAACAGCAGCCACTACTTACAATTTCTCTGCTTAAATTGTGAGCCACTGCTTGCCTTTCTGAGTCACTGGTGCCATTCTCAGTCCAGTTTATGCTCCCCGAGTAAGGGGTAGGGACAACAAGTAACAACATCTATAAAAACACTGTTGGCCCTGTTAATGTTATTGTGATTGATGTGGGCCCGGGAGAGGAAGGGAGTATCACTAAACACCAGGGACTGAGCAGCACTGGCTGGGGAGAGGGAGGAAGGGGGTATATCTAGATAGTAGCAACTGATCAGTACAGGTCAGGGAAAGGTAGAGGGTAGTGCTAGACAACAGGGACTTCTAGGCATGGGTCAGGTAGAGGGAGGAGGTATGCAAGATACCAGGGACTGATCAGTATGGGCCAGGGAGAGGGACGGAACACCACCAGGTAATGGGGACTGATTTGTTTGAGTCAGGGAGCAGAAGGGGAAAACTGCTTGATAGCGGAGACTGATCAGTATGGGCCAGAGAGAGGGAGGGAGGGAGTAAAATAGACCCCAGGGTCTGATCAGTATGGGCCATGGAGAGGGAAGGGGGATGGCTAGACCCCAGAAACTGATTGGTATGGAACAGAGACAGGGTTTGGGTACCACTAGAGACCAGGGACAAATTGTATGGGTCAGGTAGAGTAACATGGTACCACTAGATATTTGGGAGATGGTTGTGAGGTGACATGAGTAGGCAACATGCTGGGTGGGTACACCATCAGGAGGTTAATGCATTGTATTACAAAATACATATTCAGTTTCATTGTAAAAGTTGTCCTTTTTCTGGTTCATGCAATTGTCCAAGGCTGTGTGTGGGTGTTGATGTGCAAACTGACTGGCACTACATGTTTCAGTAACTTCACTACCAGTCTCTCATTGGTAGTGAAGTGCTTTGGGTTACAGTGCATATCAAAAGTGCTATATAAATGCTAATTCTTCTCCGACTTCTTTCCAAAACAACCCCTAACCACCTAACAATAATAGCAGTATCTGTCATTGACATTTATACTGCACTTCTCAAGTGCTACACACTACTGTAAATTTCCTCTTGCTTCATAAAGGAATGCCACATAATGTCAAAGCTATTTCTAGACACACACAATTATAACCATAACGGATGCAGCAACTGACATGGACAAAATTCCCATATATTTTATATTTCCAAAGGTATTCTCTCTGGTATTCCTATAGTGGGACTGCAGGCAGGCAGGGACTTTCTCTAGAGATGTGACAGAAATTTCATGAAATATCTGACCGTGTTAATTACTGCAACAGTATCGAAGCATTCCTTAATAGCAATTGTATTGTACCCATTAGTTTTAATATGAAATGCACTGTAGCAGTTTGCTTTGCATTTTGGTCTGGATTACACATTTATACTCATGTGCAGTCGACTTAAAATGCAAATAACTCACCTTGAGGATTGCTTGTGCCTGGTGACAGGAAAGAAGTCCTAACTTCTTGGACTGGTACCTAGACTGACCGAGCAAGTCTTACTTCAGCCTATCGCCACATGTTTGATGCTAAGACACCAAGACACCTACCTTGTTTATAGAAGTTTAATGCATGGTCTGATGATATCTCTTGGCCAATGAAATTTTCTAGATTTTTTTCTTGCCATTTTATAATAAATATGTAATGGCCCCAAGTTGGGGGCACTACAGAAATGGGGGGCAATACAGTAATAGAGGTTTATAGTGTGCCCAGGGTGCCCGTTGTTTGTGTGGGCTGGCAGGGAACAATAAAAAAGGGCCCCTGTGAATTAATCCCCCCTCACTATAGTTGGGAACACAAAAAAATAATAGAAAAGGTACCCAGAGCACAGACTATATATAGGAAACCAGATTTATATGCAGCGAAAGTAACAATGGCTTTGGATGGAATGCTGTGCTGAGCCGCTCATGCACAGCATTCTACTCCGACTATTCTGGAATCAGAGCATTAGTTTTGGAATTGGTAGTTGAGTTGAGAGAGATCCTGGTAGCTATGGAGAAGAGAGGACACAGTAAGTTAAGGGGAACAAGGAAATGGCTTACCTGGAGGGTTGAAGCCATTCCCTGAGGGCTTGCCTGTGTGCCTGCTCTGTCTCCAGCTATTGAATCTGTCCTGTCAATGTGTGGCACGGTCTGCAGTGCCATCTGGGGCACCAGAAGAAAAGAAATGGTCAAGCTGTACGCACAAAGGGCTTGGTGACCCATTTTATTATTTTAAAAGTGAATTTCAGTCCCTCGTCAGCAGCACTGCCAGAGCCACATCACTACTGTAAGCTGTTGGCCCTCCTGAGGCCCTCTGACACCCACTGCACTACCTGTATTGTTTCCCTCCTTCAGTTGCAGCACATCCCACCTCCCGCCTGCATCCCAGATCCCCAGTGGTGTGGTGAGTCGGCGGCAGCACACTGCTATGTGCTGTCTGCACCAAAAGCAAAGAGAAAGTGTGTTTTATTTATTTTTAACGGTTTGTGCTAGGTGCAAAGAAAAGCAGTTGAGTGCCGTGGGAGGGGCAGGCCAGAAGGACTCTGAAATGTAATATTTAAATGTGTTGGGTGCAGCGACGCCCAGGGAAGGGACCAGTATTGAAGACATACAGAGGGCTCATGAATATTTATGAGAGGGGTGTGGAGAGCCCTGATTTAAGTAAGGCCCTGAGGGGAGAATTTAAAAGGGCCTAGACAGGGAAAGCTCAGGGATTTTAAAGGGCTATTTTAAAGGGCTATTCTAAAAGGCACAGCGATTGAAAAGGGCAAGGAAAGCCCAGGATCTTAAAGGGGCATACCAGGCCTGAGAATTAAATAAAGGGGCCCAGCCAAGTGAGGCAGCAGAAGAAAATTAAAGGAGCCCTGTCCAGAAAGGAAGCCCAGGTCCTTCAAAGGGTGAGACAGGCCCAGAACGTTATTTAAAGGGGAAACCAGTCCCAGCACTTAGAGGGGTAACACAGGCCCAGTACCTTTAGGGGAAACAGAGGCCCAGTACCCAGAGGGGACCCAGTAGAGCAAGCCACAGAACAGTTCCAGAAAAGGCCCTGTAAAGAAAGGCCCACAGTCAAAGGGGTTCCAGCAGAAAGGCCCATAAAAGATAGAGGGGCCCAGTGACAAAGAGGGCAAGGAAGACCCAGTAGAAAGAGGATAGTTATCCTGAGGGTTTCCAGGGCTAGCCAGATTCTAGTTAAAGAAGAACCCATGAGTGGGAATGGTCAGAACCAAGGGGTGCTTAGCACACAATATGCTACAAAGTGACTGTCAGCTAATCTACTATCTATACGAACTGTTTATCATTCAAGCATCTGAAATGTTGTGTTGATTGCAAAAGCACCAAGACTGTATTGTGTTATTCTAGGATTGTGGTTATTGGCCCCTGCTAAGAACAATTGCCCTTGACTTTGATTAATTGGCCCTACAATGAATAATTGCCCCAGATTGTTGCAATTTTCCCCTGCTCCAGGCAAATTGTCCCTGCAGCAAAGAATTACCCCAGTTTATTACAAATTGCCCTGGCAGCAAACAATTGCCCAGGATTGTTGCAATTTGCCCCTGCTCTAGGCAAATTACCCCTGCAATGAATAATTGCCCCAAATTATTACAGATTGCCCCAGCTCCAGGCAATTTGCCCTTGCAACTATTGAATTTCACTGTACAGTACAAAGTAGAAGTACCAGTGTTCAGCGCAAAGTCTATGGACTCATTCTTCAGCTGCCATCAATTCTTCACCTCAGCAGTCACCATCCAGCGAAGAACTTCACAGCATCTTCTTTCCCTGTCATCGGCCGTAAACCAACATCGACATCCCTTGGTGTGAGTAGCAGCCGCAGGTTCCCGGTCAGCTTGGAAGTGGGACACCTTGGAAGAAGCCTCGACCATCACTCCCAGCTGTCCAGTGAAAGTCGAGTCTGTCGTGGCCAAGGTGTGTTCATGTCCACTGGTTTCTTGTTTTGGTCTTGAACTTGTGGAATCCAGATCTTCATCCCACAGCTTTTCTTCCTGCTTGCTCCTTCCTGCATGCACTGTGCGATCTTCTGGGATTCAGCTCAATTTTGGTGGTCCTTCAGGTGGATCCATCACTGAAGAAGCTCAGCAGTTGGTGTTCTCACCCTTGGCAATCTTCCAAGTGGATTCTTAGCCAAGTCTTGTGTTTCGTCGTTGGCAGCCCTGATCAAGCGTTGGTGACAGGAAATCTCAGCAGTTCATATTCTTCATCCTTGGCAGCCCTGGTCAAGGGTTTGTGCCAGGGATTGCCATGTTCTGTGTTCTTCATCCTTGCCAGCCCTGGTCAAGGGTTTGTGCCAGGGAAGAGCTCAGCCCAGTTTAGTCCTTTTGTACCCAATTATTCCATCAACTCTGGAGAGTGAGTTGGCCGAAGAACCAAGGTCTGTTTACAAATGTCTTCACTTCCAATTTAACCTGTCGTAGAGGTTTCACTGGTGTTGCCTGGTGCCAAGCAGGAGTTCCCCTTTCCCTTTGTTTTCCATTCTTCAGCTCTGCATGAAGACAACAAGAACATTCAGCCTTCTTTGATCTTATAGACTCTGAGAAGGTTATACCACCTCGCCCAGGATAATTTCTGGTTTTCATTGTACACTGCATATTTGTTCCATCTTCTGATAAAGTTGTAGAAGCTTACATTTGTTCATAGGCCTTATAGAGAAGAATATTATAGAGTACTATAAGCAGTGGCCTTAAGCCAAGGTGCACCTTTTAGAGTGAGTAGAGTAAGTAGAGTATCATTTATTGTTTCTGAGGTTTGGTCCCCTTTCTTTCCTTGTGACCGTGTCTACCTTCCCTGTGTATAAATAAAACCCATCAGACATCAAATTTTCAAATTGAATCTTACCTCTCCTTATTGGGTGCTTCCATCCACCCAACCCCATTTGAACCACAGTGTAGCCTCACCAGTCTACCTGCTTGAGGAGACGCTGGATGTGCAGCTGGGACAGGCGATCTTTGTGGTCTGCATCCAGTTAATAACATCACCACAAATATTAATGTTACTCTTTGCTGTCCCACCAACCAAAACAGTACTTTGTGGATGGTGTGTGAGTAGTAAGTGTAATAATAAATATGACACAGAGGGTGAGGTTTCCCCTTGGTGATGATAGGAATAGGCCAGAGTAACCCCCAGTGGAGAATCTCTCCAAATCCCACATATGCAGGCTTCTCAGGGCCCTGATAATAGCTAAGAGAATATTATTGAGACTTTGGAAAAGCCCTAATCCCCCCTCCACACAAGAATAGCTAAAAGAAATGGGTAAAGCTGCCAGTTTTGAAAGGGTGATGTCCAACGTACAAAATAGATCTCACCAGTTTCAGGAAATATGGGGCTCTTTCCTCAACTCTAAGTATTGCAAGCTTCCATCCTCCAGCTCAAAACATACACCCTTTAGGTAGCAACTGCAATATATAGAGACAGGAGTAGATAGCCCTGTCTGCCGCAGTCGCTGGAAATTTCAACCCAATCTGTTATCTATAGAACAGGTACACAGACACTTGAAGATACCACTTTACAAAAAACGTAGGTATTTGAGTGGACTAATTCAAATGGTATTAGAATGTAGCTGATAACCCACATGGTTTACATTCGGCCAGGTGCCCTACTGGCATGCATAGTGCTTGCTGTATCCCAAATTTTCAACCAAAGTAGATCAAATGTCTTGTTTAGATGTGAAACTGATGACTACTTAATATAACCAATAAAAATTAAAAGAATGTCTAAATTTCTTAACATGTTTGAATGTAATAGTAAGATGGTACATACTCTTTGTTCTTCCTTTAAAACCTTACTTGCTAGAAGATTCATTAGTCTGTTTATCCATGGGTTAAGCACCAGGCCAGGTTTTATTTTTTGTTTTCCTTCTAATTGTACTGGAAACTGATTCAATGTGTAGGATACAACTGTGTTTTTAAATACTAACTTGAATAAAATGTTAATTATAAAAACATAGAAGGTGAGGTTTATGATTGCATTGCCTCCTTTTAGCCTTTCAGGAAGAGCCTCAATCAAGCATCCCAAACCTCCTGCTCATTATTTTTTAACACTGAATACAGTCCTGTAACCAGTACATCCAGTGAGCATGCTCAGTGTTTTGTTGAAAACAAAGAATAAGCATGACAACTCACTTTACTGGTGTATTATTAGCAACAACCACAGTTCCTCTATCCTGCAGTGCAGTGCTGTACTGTGTGTAACACAGAGTGTCTTGTCACCTTGCCCCAGCCCAGGAGACACACTTTCCTTTACTAACTGCATTTCCTACCCTTTACTGCCAGCCACCTTTGCATTTCAGAGGCTGGGGAAAGAGAGGTGATGTGACCAAGATAGAGATGTGGGAGAAGAGTTACTGGCACTGTGGCCATGCAACTATGACCAAAAGCACCAATGGGTGGCAGCTGCTGATGTGCTGAGTGAGGTCTTCCTGGAGGGTAACGATGGCAAGACAAAGAACAGACAGGTTTGGGATGGGAAAAAAAAGGTCTAACGTATGGAGTCATGCTAACCAGACCAATGATAGTAACAGTTAATTGATTTGGTAAGGTCTCCGTAACTTTCTATGGCCAGAATTAAACACTGAAGTGTGAATGCCTACTGTGTTAAGAGATAGTTTGTGGAGATCTGGATATTTTTAGACTAGATTTAACTTCTAAAAAGTAACTTTGAATATCCACCTTCTCTTCCCCACCCCCAAAAGAAATTCTCCCAAAAATACATCATAATGGTTTGGTTACTTGAACTATAACAACTAGCTACTGCAGATAGAGGGATAGCAATCAGCTCTTCCCTCTAGCTGCTGTGCTTGGCTATGGGTCACACTCATTTGGCCTTTGTGGCAGGCTGGCAAATCACCTTACCTTCAGTTTTTATAATGTAATCCCATATAAATCCAACAGTATTACCAGTCTACCCAGCATTTTCCTTTCCTCTCTATGGTAGTTCAGGTGTTTGTCTTGGCACAATGAATGAATATGGCTTCCACAAAATTAGCAAAAATTCTACAATTTTCACAAATACGCATGAAATTAGACAAAGTACTAATGCTATTTTGCAATATTTGGCTGCTTATATCATGGACATCTAGTTACCTCCCCAATTTCTATGGCCTGAGGTTCGGAGGGGCAGTGTGTGACACATGCCACCCCCCACGGTATATAACTGTGCATGCCCAACGCTAGGAATTTTTCTTTTGTTGCTGCATGGCTGCTTCATTTCCTCCCACTTCCTCTCACTGTTCCTGTTGCAGCTGCTGCTACCTCCAGGCGCCCCTCCTGCTTGGCTCCATATACATCTATCTGGCCACTTCTGCATGACTCCCCCAGACCTTTCAATTGCTGGGGCTCACTTCATTTCTCAGCACTTACCCCATTTCCGTAGAGGTTAGAGTAACGAGCTGTGAACAAGCTTGATATATCCAGTAGACTAGACCTGGGTTTCATTCTCACAACCTCCACTTGCATATTGTGTGACTCTGAGCAAGTCACTTAACCGTCCAGTGCTCCCAGGTCGCCCATGAAAACAGGCACTTGTGCCTAGTGGACCTTACCCAGTTACCAAAGACTAAAATAAAAAAATTAAAAAAAATTTCTGTCCATCAAAATGGGCATGCTCCTCCAGACTCTTCTGCTCCATTGTTGGCTGCTACCCCAGGGCTCTAGTGCCCTCCTTGTTTCAACTGCTGCGGTCTCTGGCCTACTTCCAGCAGTTACTCCCCCAAGCCAATACAATTGCCTTGTTTTCATCACTGCTTCCCATTTGTCTCTGCGCTGCATTCATATTACTTGCTCCATTATTTCGGTGTCAGCCACCCTGGCTAGCACTTTTGCTGCAGCTGCTGAGACATACACTGTATGGCTAGGCTACAAAAATGAACCAGCTCTGTTTGTGCAGTTTAGTTCTGCTCCAGTGTTTCCCCTTTTTTATGTCCAGCCTCAGTGACTTTAGTCAGCAACTCACTGGCTGTACTTAAGGTACCACGTTTTCATGCCTCCATCAGCAACCCCTTACGAGACATGTTGGTGTGCATCTGCCATTGTTGGTTTGTTTTTTCATATAATTCAAGTCTCTCAGTCTAACCCCTTCAATCAACATGCCATGCTTTCAGTCAGCTGTTCAGCCTTTTCATTGTTCATACCAACCCTGATATATTCCAGTGGCCATCAGGCTTCACCATTAGCCTCCTACCACACTCTTGCACTCATTCTACTCCTGGATGCATGTCAGCCATGACCATATCCATGGGTTCCAGGGCTCCACTGCCCTCTAAGCCAATAGTCTCACTCTGATCCCTAGAAGTCTGTGTCTTGAGGGTGGATCCCTTGACTCAGGCAGGGTCCTTCTCTTTCAGCTCTTTGGATAAGAATGTCCCATGCTGTGGGAGAAAGTTGTGCTGTGCAGATCGACTCAGGGGCACCTCTTCATGTACTATTTAAGACTTTAGTTACCAGAGGCTGGGGACTCTAAGTCCTTCAAACAGGCCTTTGGGGCCTGAGGAATCATATGTAATCCACTGGCTAGCTTAGGAATTAGTTGTTCTGAATTTTAAAGGGTTGTATTTACTGGTTTTCTATATATTGCATTTGATTTATGTTCCTATTACTGTTTGTTTTTATTTTGTAAGGGCCCCCTGAGCCTATGGGGAAGGGTGCCTGAAATAAATAAACTTTACTGCTTGGGGGCCCCTTTAGCTGTGCAGACCACATTGCCAGAACCTTTAAAAGCAATTATCCTCTCATCTGCCTGAGGTTCATCTGGTCTCCTCCAAATACCTTTCCCTTCATCTGCTTCTCAGGGATGAAGATCTATGCTATGACTCAAGTGTCTCTGTTCTCCAGGGATCAGCTCCAGGGCCTTGCCTTTCAAGGGCTTAGTTTTGTACCTAGGCCTTCCCTTAGTTCAGATGCTAAGTCAGTGCCTTTCAATGGTTATTTGCTCAACTTTTTCCTGCCTTGGGGGCTTTCTTTATGGAGAACCTCATTTAGCTGCAGAGATTGGCTAGTAGTACCATCATGATGTTCCCATTAAAGGGATATATTGAGAGTCTTTCCTCTAAATTTTTTCCCCTGAATCATGTCTCTAAATGGCAGTAGCTGATCCATCACTAATACTGGAAGAATGATTGCTTAGGCCTTGGATCTCCAGAGGTTTCCTGCTAAAAGTTTTTTTTTCCTCTTTTCAGTGCTGAAGGTTATAAGAATACAGTGGTAGTTAGCAAAAAGCTGACCAGTAATGCATTATATAGTGCATGGTGAAACGCTATTCTGACTCGAAATTCCACCATACTGAAACTCTGTTCGTCCACACACACATGAGAATGAATGGAATGCTGTACTGACTATATGTGCAAAACAGCATTCCATTTATTTAGAGTGAAAAGCTTGAGCCATATTTTTAAAGCTGCAACAGAAAACCGCTGTGCAGTAATATTACTTTAAACACAGTGAAAATGTCCGCAGCAGTTTTCAAACAAGGAATCAGTTAATTACAGTTAATGGGAAATGCTGGACCAACCATAATTGATATATTTATTTTTTTCATTTTTGTTTACCGGGTAGGTGAACTAGCCAAAAAATAACTATTTTCAGGCATGACCCAGGAGAGTACAGAGACAAACTTCAAGAGAACATTATGGAACAAAATACAGGTTACATATAGATGTTTGAGGCATTAACAACAGAAAATGAAAAAAAATTAAGTTAGTAAGAACAATACAGCAGTAGAATTTAACATTTGACAATTACAGTCAGGTCAAATAAAGTGACTAAGCAGTGTTCAACCAAGTTACATGTAGATGTATGAGGCATTAACAGCAGAACATGACTAAGATTGAGGTAGTAAGAAAAATGCAGCATTAAAATTTACAAGTGACAATACATTCAGGTCAAATAAAGTGACCAAGCAATGTACTTACTTGCAAATTTCAGCCTCAGGACAGTTTCTTTATTCGCTGATTGAGTTGTCCAGCCACCATGTTTTTTTTGAAATCCTTCCCACAGTACAGTGGCAACCAGTGGGAGTGTGCACTGATAACATAGGAATGCCCAGTCCCTAGCAACCACACAACTCTGTGTCCTTGCACTGGGAGACAAGAATTTCTTTGTCTAGGAATAAAACACTTTTATAAAGCCTAAAAATGTTATTAAAATAATTTGAGGGGCACCATACACTATAAAAAGTACAGGATGGGTAACCCCATGCAGAACCAATGTGTTCTGCCACCTCCGGGTCTGATTCCCAAGGACCTCTCGAACTTTGATCTTGAGGTTACAGGGAATCAGACACCTCTGTGGCAGAACCCACTGGTTCTGCATGGTTACCCATCCTGTATTCTCTATATAATGTGCACTACAGTGGTAGAAAGAAGCTGAATAACACGTCTTTCACTACCACACTCTCCATGTCCTACTGCATTGCCAGTCCACTTTTTACTAACTACCACTGTAGTTTCCACTGGAGTTTGAGATGGAAGGTGGTTCTCCCTAATTTTGGGGTCACAATCTGGCTATGTGTGTACTCTCCTTAGGAGAGGGTCACCACCTTTCAAGATGCCCAAAGTGGGGCATTTCTTACTACAACATGATTTTTCACAGGACAATATTGAATCTTGACCAATGCAACACAATTGTTTTCTCCAAATAATCAGAATTAAGACTGTTGCAGTTTTTGTTATTCATATTGTTTCTTATCATTTTAAGGTATTTTTAGTTAAAGTATTTTAGTTTTCTGGAAAAATGAGATAAAACTAAGAACATATTGTTTCTATTAAAAAGATCAGGACATGTAGCATTTTTCCAGGTTTTTTTTAGCAGAACACAGCTGCCCAAATCATGACTGTCCAGCCAAAATCAGGACAGGTGGCAACCCTAAAGGAACAACATGCCTGTCTGTCTACATTGTGCTTTTGTGCTTTCTTCTCTAAGGTGCCTTTGGTCTCTTATTTATTTATTTATTGAAAAGTTTCACTAGGAAAGGCACACTGAGCAATATAAAAATTGCTCATCTCATGGAGCACCCTGGAGGAAGGGGAGCATAGGAGTACAATATATCAAAATCATACAATCATATTTACAAGAGGTAATACAATGGAAAAGCATCACATTTACAGGTAGCAAAACACATTACATGAGGTAATATAACAGGTGAGCAACAGAACAAGTATATGATACATAATTTGCAGCATGAGATTTCCATTGGGTTTTAGTGCATTGTAGGCTCTTGATAACTTAAGGGGTTGGAACCCTTTCATGAAGATTCCTGTCCTCATGATACCCTAAGAGGGTGGTAGTCTCTGTAGCAGGGATTAAGAGAGTATAATCCAAACTACACAGTTGATTAAGAACTACAGATTACTCACTCTTCAGTCAGTCCTAACCATACTCCTAAAAGCCTAATGATCCTATAAATTGTAAGGCTTTATCTGAGGTTTGGAAGGGCATTGTGTGATCCATGCCATGCTCTCCTCCAAGCTGCAACAACACATGTCAGGATAGGTTATTTGTAAAAATGAGCACTAGTTCATATTAAAATTCTTCTTTGAAAGTGAAAGTCATGATACGCATGCCTGGAGTCACAGCTTTCACTTTCAAAGAAGAGTTTTTATATGCAATATGAAATAGTGCTCATTTTTAAAAAATCCTTCCAAAAGTCCTAACTCACTCATGAATAAGTTTTGTTGTGCTCCGGCACCATTGCCATTTGGGGACATGCAGGAGGCATGGCCGAGCAAATTAAGGTTGAGATGTTCGATATGCCTGGTTTATAAAAAACACTTTCTTCTCATTGCTATTAGTGCTTGTACTGCCCATATATGTTATTAGTGCACAGTTAGGTGGCAAAAGGCACCACGTTTCAGCACTTCACAAAATAGTCAGCAAAAGCTGACAGTGTCACTTTAACCTAAAAAAAACACTTAGAAGGAGACAATACTGGACCTGATGCTGGAAAACAGAGACAGTGTCACAGAGGTCACAGAGGGGGACTGTCTGGGGAACAGTGATCACAGTAAGGTGTGGTTTGATATTAAAAGTGGTTCAGAATCAAATCACATGAGAACAAGGGCCCTGGACTTCAGTAGAGTTGATTTCAGGAAAATGGGAGAATGCCTGAGGAACAGCCTAGCAGGGTTAAAGAATATAGGGGGAGTAGAGGAACAGTGGGCAAAAATAAAAGGGGGCATAAAAAAGGCTACAAATCTGTGTCAGGCAGGTTAGCAAGGGTAAAAGGAAGAAGTGACTGCTGTGGTTCTCTAAGGAAGTAGCAGGGAAAGCAAAAACAAAAAAAGGTATTTCGAAGATATAAATAACACAGAGGGAGGAAGACAGGGAGAGATACCAGGATAAGCAAAGGGAGTCAGGGAAGGCAGTTAGGAGCACAAAGGTGTAAACAGAGGAAAAGATCACCAAAGCAGTGAAAATGAGGGACAAAACATTTTTTAGGTATATAAGTGAAAACAGAAAGACAAAAGGAGAGACAGTGAGGCTAAAAGATGAAGAAGGGGGTATAGCAGAGGTGGACTACCAAATGGCAATATTAAACAAATATTTCTGTTCAGTGTTTATAGAAGATGAGGCAGGTGATGGGCCAAGAATAAAGGACAATAGCATTGGGGGCTGGAAAGTGGACACAAGCCCTTTTACAGTGTAAAGGGTCCTTAAGGGAACTAAAGACACTAAAAGTGGACAAAGCAATAGGGCTAGATGGGGTGCACCCTGGGATACTAGGGGAACTCAGTGAAGAGCTGGCAGCACCTTTGACATCCCTGTTCAACCTGTCATTAGAAACAGGGGTGGTACTGGTGGACTGGAGGAGGGCAGATGTGATCCCTCTCTACAAAAGTGTTAAAGGGAGAAGGTGGGTAATAACAAACCTGTCAGCTTGGCATCCTTGGTTGGTAAGGTAGTGGAATCACTGTTAAAGGAAAGGATTGGAGAATATCTTGTTGTCAATGGTCTTCAGAATCCAAGGCAACATGATTTCATGGGGGTGGGGCAGGGTTGGGGAGGCCATGTCAGACAAACCTGATCAAGTTCTTTGATTGGGTAGCCTGGGAAATGGATCAAGAAGGGGTGTGGATGTTGCCTACCTGGATTTCAGCAAGGCCTTTGACACCATTTCACATAGAAGATTGATAAACATGCATGGGAGACTAGGAGTTGGTACTAAGGCTGTTAAATGGGTAGAGAGTTGGCTGGGTGGTAGGACTCAGAGGGTGGCAATGAATCGAGTCCACTCTGGAGTGGGCAAAGTGACCAGTGGGATGCCGCAGGGATCAGTGCTGGTCCTGGTCCTTTTCAATATCTTTATTAGTGACATCACAATAGGAATGGAAGGATGGGTATGCCTCTTTGCAGACAACATGAAACTCTGTAACAGAGTGGATGCACTGGGGGGGATAGAATTGTTGTTTAAACACTCTTGGTGTGTAGGATAAACAATAAAAATAATAATAATACAGATTTTTGTGTCTTGGAGTCTGCCAAGAAACATTTGTAAACAAGCAAGGAGTACCAATAAAGTTTATTATGCTACTTACGCCAAGCATGTGACAAAGAAAATCACAAGGGAGATGATTTTTCACCACTCCTCAAGAATGTACATAATCTCCAGAATTGTAGATCTTAGGTTTTCTAAGATCTTGTTCTATCTCTCCCCATGCTCCAGCTCTCTGCCCTTCTAGAGAAGTTACAGCATTGTCTCGAGAGAGCTACAATGGGTTGTGGATAGCTAAATACTACAGATAACAGCATAGCAACAGAGATTACATAGAGAATAATATATGGGGTGGTGTGTGTAACGAGATTTTACACACACCAGAGTTGTGGGATGCTACATAAACCCCGAAGGCAAAGCCCGAGGGGTTTATAAACTGCATCCCACAATGAGGGTGTGTGTAAAATTGAGTTTTACACACACTACCCCTTATTTTATTTTTTATAATTGCTGGCATGTGCTTTTTTGCCTCAGCAATCATAGAAAATAAAATGATCCACTTTCAGGCAACCAGGGACCAGTCAAAAGTGTTAGTGTTCTGTGTTCTGACAAGTTCTAGTACTCCGCTTATGTGAGGTAACAAGTGGAGAAAGTAACGGTAGCTGTGTGTATATTTTTTCTGTTTCCGGTATTCTTACTTACCGGCAAACAGCGGTTGCAGAGCTAAGGTGTTCTTCGGTGTGATGAGGAGAGACCCGCCAGCTCTCGTGTCTGGAGAAGGAAACCAGACGGTGTGTTCCTTTTCTGCTGGTTTTTGTATATGAGAATGTCTTTTTTTTTCAAATACAAAGAGAAAAAAAAATGCAGACAGCGAGTGGCATTGCTTCTTGGAAGAATGAACGCTGCCTATTAAAAGAACACTGTGACTGGCGCATGCTTGATCAGAGGGAAACCTGGCGCATGTTTGCCATTATAACCAGCCGAGCTGGTTATAACGGCAAATCATAACCTGGTTTCCCTATGGGAAAAAGCACCTGCCAGTAATTATAACATAATTACTGATATGAGAAACAATATGTATTGGTCCTAAGTCATTCTCCATTGGAGAATGACTTAGGAGACAGAATTACTAATGAGTATCATATGAGACATAATATGCTGCCATTAGCATTATAGCTTAGACAAAATAAATGCTGACAGTTTAAAACTACATGCACATTTCTTGCTTACATACAATATAAAATATTAGACATAACAAAGGCCTTCTGTCTCTATCAGCTTGCTTAGAGAAAAAGAGAACTGCTGACTGGCCTATTACATGGCATATCTGAGTGCAAAATACACTACATATAATTATATGTGAATTTAAGTATACAATAATCACTGATGATCCCTCTGAGTCATCTTGTCTGTAATTCACTAGATAATATATGGAATATCTATAAAAGACAAACAAAATCTAGATAAATGTATTATAGTGAGGTATAATGAATCATGCATGATCAGTATTAGCCTAGTGCAAAAGAGCAGTATTACAGTACAATAGACTAGTAATACAGTGTGAGGTGTATGTGAGGTGTATGTGGGATGATAGGGGCATAACCCAGGTGTAACAATCCCCTCTTTGTTGCCCTAATTGCAAAAGTGGCAACACAACAAAAAGATGGAGGTTAGGCACCATTCATTTGCAGGCCCGTGGCATGAACCTGATTGAGGAATATTAACTGGTCACACAGACATTTTAGGGTATTCCTTAAACAACAAAATGTAATTATAAGGGAAAATGATAGTAAACCTTGTATAACTATAAACATTTGGAAAAAAACTTTACATTGGGGTTTTCCAATATTAAAACAATCAGTAAATACTGAAATGTATCAAGTGTGTATTTGTCCTATTTGGAAGAAATTGAAGAGACAAACTTAAATTGCCTGTATGGATATTAAAAATAAGTAAAAATTGAGATAGACATCAATATAGTTAGAACTAGACTTAATGATATCTGGTTCCGGCATGGGAACAGGTGAGATTACCGAATAACCTATTACCTGTTTAGGGTATAAAAACAGAAATTAGAAAAGTTCATTTTGCATAACTTTAGTCCATATTAGATCACCACATAATGTTTCACATCAGCAGAATATACCACCTTGAAGGATGGCATTTTTCAGTTAGTGGGTTGAACAGGACATGAAATGTCAATGTCCACAAGTCATAAACTATGACCAGTTCCAGTGATAAGTCCAGGATTCTTCAAGTGTTAGATGAAGATTCATAATTCAAATTCAATGTATTCAGATTCTCCAAAGGCATATCAAAATGTTCTGGAGGCACCAGTATTTTTAGAAGCCTCGGCAGGGAGTGCATTAGATTGCCAATTGAGTTTTACAATGGAATAGCAACAGTGTTCAGTGGAAGGTGATTACACAGCTGCAGAAAGTGTAAAAGTTTATGACAGTACTCAGTTTGTATGAGGTGCCTGCCAGGCTTGGAAAACAAGCAGTGAAGAAAATGGATTTCTTGATTGTAGATCAGATGAAGAAGATTCTTCTAGCTGAAGTTAGGGGATTGTCCCCACCCCAGACTAGCCTTATAGTATGCATAACAATGAGCATGATTGTAGAATCTTAATTGGCTGGACTAAATACAGTTTATTTGAGAGTTCACAAGTGGAAGCCTAATTTTAATTATTAGGCCAGTATTCACAAGTTGGTAACACAAGTTGGAAGATGTCACATCTGCATAAAAGGTGATGTTCCTTTCAGGTACAACATTCAATGTTCAGAGTCAGTTACAATTCCAAGACCTCATTGTAAACAAGGAAAGGAGATAGTTTCAACCTTTTCACAATAAAAGTTTTCATCACGTTGACCAATAGACTGGACAGTTGCCAGACAATCAGAGATGGAAGTTGCCAGATGAAAATGCAGCATTGACAATGTGAGAGTCACAAACATGGCTTCTTGGATTGTGCAGGAATACATTTCAAAACATGAAGCAATACTGGTGTGTGTGGTGACATATCCAAGATTCCTTGCCATTGACAAGGGAATAGTGCTAGATTCAAATAAACATTTGTTAACACATGCAACAGAAGTGCAAAATGTGGCAATGCCACTGACCCATACTTCTGTCATGTATGAGATTAAGATCAAGATATATCCTAATTCCAGATCCCGGAAGAGATACCCAAAGGGTTGTAAAAAGATAATAGCTATAGGCAGTGCAAAGAACTTTCCTAGCTATGTGATGCTCATCTGCTTCCTTAATGTGAGCAGAAATTAATTCTTTAACAAGAACATTTGTTAGGTCAAACCCCTTCACAATATTCTTAATATTGTAAATGTAAATCACTCTTAATGAGCAAAATCATGTATGCCATGCAGTGTGGGGGGAGAGGTATGATATATTTCATACTATTATGAACCTTTAACATATGTGCTTGAATAATAGCTATATTAGTCTTATTTCAAATAGATGTGTCAGAACCAAGTAGGCCTGATTCTAAACCTGTTTTTTTTTAAAGAAAAAAAAAACAAAATGCCTAGTGCGTTTGGGTAGGTTTACATTTATAAGATGTACCACTAGCAGTTAGGATGTGAAAATCCTAAGTGTGTATATATATGTGTGTGTGTGTGTGTGTGTGTGTGTGTGTGTGTGTGTGTGTGTGTGTGTGTGTGGTGCTATTAGTCCCTGTATAGGGAGTCTTTAATGAGTACCTGGTATGCTGCCAGAGTATTCAATCATATCATTATTTAAAAAAAAAATGTGGGAAATGTTTGTTGTGAAACATATAACAAATCACTTCAAGTTCTAAAGGATGAGATTTAAAAATCACTGGGTTGTGCATGAACTACACAATATTAACTAGGGTACCTGGTTTGGAAGTGGCTGTTAGACCACTGGATGGGCCATGGTTCTGTTTTGGGCACTCAGTATTAAGTGTCACAAATTATGGAGCATCATAGGGTTAAAAAAAAATTAAGGTCTAATGGCTTTTATTGCCCTACAATTTTGGATGCAAAGTTCCTGATTTTCAATAAAACATAAACAGGAGTCCAGACCAAGTCTAACTGTTAGAATTGATCCAAATCAATGATCATAACATTCCGTAGGGCCTCACTACCCTTCTGGACAATGTATATGTCTTTAAGGACTTTAATGTGAATTCCACAGGATGCAATTAAATTATGTGGGCTTGTGAGGTATTCAGCCTCAACAACCTGTTAGGATTAGGCCACTGGTTCTTATTTGCAATAAAATGTGCAGTTTGGGCTTGTAAGAAGACCCACATTTCTAAAAGAATAATAAGCATGAAAACAAGCATCTCTCTCTCTCTCTCTCTGGAACCTAAAAGGAAAGAGAAAAAGAAAAAGAAAAACATAGGTTAGTACTATCCCTCCCACTAGGGTATGGAAAAGTAATTTAATCTCCTGTAAACAGGTTCATTTGATTGGCATATAGCCATTTATCAATGACTGTTATCGTGAGGCAGTCAAACTTGGTAGCCTGCTGGACTGCATTTGTTTACAATGGGATCGGGCATGTTTTTGGGTCTTGCCCATACATTGTGAAGCAAACAAGTATACCTTTTGGATGTCTTGTTTGAGATATTTAACATATTTATCTACTGATGCTCCATTAGCAGTGGCAGTACACAGGTCCAGAAGTAAATGTTCTGGGAGTCTTATTGACCATCCGGTCATGATTTCAAAAATGGGGTACGCTGTGTACCTGCAGAGGGTGTTCCTCTTATTGCCATAAGAATTAAAGGCAGTAATTAATTCCAGTCCATTTGGATTTTTCTTAACAAGTTTATTGTAACATAACTTTGATCTGCATGTTAGCCCATTCCACCTGTCCTGATGACTGTGGGTTGATCAGGGATATAAAACTTTTGTTTTACCCATAAAAAATCCAGAATTTTCTGCATTACTTTGGCTATAAAGCCAGATCCCTGTAATCACAATTTACCGTTAGGGGTAAAACCCTACCTGGTAAATAGCTGGTTTACCAAGCCATTTGCAATCATTTTGAATGTGTTGGTCTGTTTTGGGATAGCTTTAAACTATTTGGAAAATAGGTCGGTGATCACTCATGCAAACTAGTTGTCATTGTTAGTGGTTGGCATAAGACCAATGTAGTCAAACTGGATGTTGTTCCAGTGGCCTTTTGCCTCTGGGGTAAAAATGTATTTTTCCTAGCTGGTATAGGATTGTTCTGTGCACATAACAAACAGTTACTAATGTAGTGTTCTACATCACTTCTCATGTGATGTGTGGCCACAAAACAGAGGATTTTAGTTTGTCTAGGGTTTTTACTGACTCACTGGTGTCCACCAGTTGGAATATTATGTATCTGCTGCAGTAGATAAAATCTACTCTCTGGTGTTCAGGAATTACCCGTAACTTTTCATGAGTGTTATAGCAGTGATGTTCCAAATGAGTAGGCCATCACTGGATAGGAGAATGTAATTTTCACTTTCTTATAAGAGCTATTTCTGGAAGTTATTCCTTACTTCCTTTATTAAGGAACCTATATACTGCCCTCAAATAAGGGTACTTTTCATAGACCATAAAGAATGTTTTACAATATGCTCGAACATTATGAATGTACAGTACTTAAACTGTTAGTGTTGTGATGCACACAAGCAAGTCATTGTATTTCTCAGAGGTAATATCAGAGAATTGGAACAGAAGTTTGTCTTCTGCCAAAGAAATTCAGTTTAGAGAGAAACAGTCCCGATTAGAAACTGTAATAAAAACACAGTATTTGCAGTGCTTTCTGTAATTATCTCAAGGACATTTCTTGAAGCTGGCAGTACTTGACCCTCTTATGGAGTGCTAGTATCATTTTTTGTAAGAAAACATATTTTTATTCCTTTCTTAACACAAGCTGTGTCCTTCTCAAGGATGTTCCAGCTCTCTAAACCATTCACAAATATTTGTGGTATTTAAGAGACTCCTCACCTCCTTGCTTTTCATTGTATTTTCCAGGCGTGTTTTAACATTGCCTGTGAATCGTACATATACAATGATGCAATGACTAGCCCTGCACACTCTGTCATCACTAGGATGTACAATAATTCCAAACCCTGCTATCTGACCCTCGCTGGTATGTGTGTCTGAATCATCAGTCAAAACATGACACACAGTGGTGTCTTTTAACACTTTCTGAGTTTTTTCCAGAAAGGGCACTGGGACAGGCAGGTCAGTGGGTTGGAGTGAGCAATCATGGATCTCTCCTGTAAATTGTAGGCCATGGACCAACAAGGATGGAGTTTTGATATGAAGGACAGTGATGTCATAATCCTGTAAAATAAGAGACCAGTGTGTAAGTCTGGCATTGGATACAGAGTGATCTTTTACTCTGTCTAACAACTGAACATTAGATGGCAAATGATTGGAATGCAATACAATGGGTGAATATTCAATGATGTACATAAAGTATTTCACTGCCCAGTATGTAGTTAAAAGATTCCTTTCACAAAGGTTGTATTTCAGCTCCACTGGGGCAAGCATCTGGGATGCATAAGCAATGGGTCTGATGTGTTCATTGTATGTTTGGGCTAAAGCTGCTGATATTGTTATATCTGATGTGGCAGTTTCAAAATAATGCCCTAAAACATGTGTTAGGATTAACCAATGCTGGGACCATGATCAATGATCCCAAAAGAAAAGATAATGATATCAGTATTAGGATACCTTGTACCTTCTTACCTGTAGTGCCTGCCATTGCAGCCATAGTATGGGATGATCCAGGTGTCACTGATGGAGGGGGTTCTGCATCATGTGCAGGCAGTGCTGGCACTATCAGGGATGCCTGCTATTGCAGTCACAGTATGGGATGATCCAGGTGTCACTGATGGAGGGGTTCTGCATCATGTGCAGGCAGTGCTGGCACTATCAGGATGCCTGCTATTGCAGTCACAGTATGGGATGATCCAGGTGTCACTGATGGAGGGGTTCTGCATCATGTGCAGGCAGTGCTGGCACTATCAGGGTGCCTGCTATTGCAGCCACAGTATGGGATGATCCAGGTGTCACTGGTGGAGGGGGTTCTGCATCATGTGCAGGCAGTGCTGGCACTATCAGGGGTGCCTGCTATTGCAGCCACAGTATGGGATGATCCAGGTGTCACTGGTGGAGGGGTTCTGCATCATGTGCAGGCAGTGCTGGCACTATCAGGGGTGCCTGCTATTGCAGCCACAGTATGGGATGATCCTGGTGTCACTGATGGAGGGGTTCCTCATCATGTGCAGGCAGTGCTGGCACTATCAGGGGTGCCTGCTATTGCAGCCCCAGTGTGGGATGATCCAGGTGTCACTGATGGAGGGGGTTCTGCATCATGTGCAG
Organism: Neoceratodus forsteri; assembly: GCA_016271365.2. Classification (NCBI taxonomy): domain Eukaryota; kingdom Metazoa; phylum Chordata; order Ceratodontiformes; family Ceratodontidae; genus Neoceratodus; species Neoceratodus forsteri. The sequence goes on along the minus strand of CM057458.1, from coordinate 994,796,173 downwards.
GCAGTGCTGACACTATCAGGGGTGCCTGCTATTGCAGCCACAGTATGGGATGATCCAGGTGTCACTGATGGAGGGGGTTCTGCATCATGTGCAGGCAGTGCTGGCACTATTAAGGGTGCCTGTACAGCAGAAAAAAGTGGTGTGCAATCTGCATGTAGTTCTCCAGCTATGGATTGTGGTTCAGTAGCCATCAGGAGTGGAGAAAGTAGTGCTGAGACGGCTGTTAGCTCAGGTTCAGAAATTAAACCTGTAATCCCCCCCCCCAAAGTGGCCTGTGATGATGAAAATATCACAGCCATGGGGCTTTTAGAATTAGGGTTGTCCCTTCCCCCATCAAATGTAAAGTGGTTTTTCCCACCGGAATGTTGCTGGATGGTAGCAACGTTGTTTTTAATGTTGCAGTTTAAGATATTAATGCACTGCATAGGAAAAGCAGTATGTTCAGTCTTCTTGGGCAAAGCTGATGTTAAATTGCATAGGAAAGAAAAACATTTTATGTAATTAACTACATTTTGTTCTTTATTCAAGGCCATGCTAATAAAACAAACATTAACAGAATCAGCTGTTTTTGCAGCATTAGATGCTGACTTTATGACAGATTGCATATTAACCTTATTTAAAAGTACATCAACATAATTTTTAATGAGAATTTTTTGTTCCTCAGAAACACTAGTGTTACTGATAACATAATTAATTATGCCAAAAAACTCTGGTTTGTTTTGTTTGGTTATGGCAGCAATCACAGGTCCCTGTGACTGTAGGATCGAATCTCCGTGAGATGGTGGTCGGCCATTTTGGATTACATCATGGGCATCATGGGTTACTGTGTCATGACCATTATTACATGACCACAAGCGGCCATCTTGGGGATGGTATGGGGATGCAACCTGATCACATGTGTCCACCATTTTGAGATGCTAACAATTCTCCATTTTGTGAATTACAGAAAAACAAGTGGCTAGCCTTTGCTCTAGTCCACTCCACAGCATACTGTGAGTGTTTAGAATCAAACTCTTCAACATTAGAAGAGGCAAGGTCTTTGAACATTAAGTTAGTATGCCCTGCCAATACCTCTGGCTGATGGCGCAAGTTCGCCATATCTGACTTTTTACTCCTACATTCTAACTCAGATACAGGAGTTAGCACATTGCAAAGTGCTTTGTTTTTAGATTTCAAGACATTTAAATCTTGTAAAACTTGTTTTTTATAACAGAAACTGTGTTATGATTTAGATTTAAAACCTTAATTTCAAGTCTGCTGTAATTAAAGCATACTGAATTATGCTGTACTGTCAAGGTCTGGTGTTGAAATACCAGCTTGTTAACTTTTTCAGTAATTACTTCAGACTTATCATCTCTAAGTTCCTTGTTTTCAAAACGTAAGGAATTAGTGTTACTAGCCAGAACACAATTTGTTTGAAAAACATTTTTTTTAAGTTTTGCCTTTTTAGCGTTATCACATAAGGCATGCAGGTAGTGGTTGCTTCTCTCATTAAATAGAGACTCATTTTCTAGACAGACAGATTATAGCTCAGACAGTAGTCCAGATATTTCTTCTGTATGAGAAGCCCTTTTCAGACTAATCTCCTGCTTGTAGGCAGAATTCTCCATTTTGCAAGCATCATACTCACTTTTCAAAACAGATATCTTATTTAGAACAGCATCAACACAATTAAACAACATTGCAATTAATAATCCTTCAGGATCATTGGTACCATTTTTCAATTCCCCATAATGAGCTTTTTTGATATCCCTTAAAGGACTATCATTGGATTTTGCTACTTTAGCAAAATCAAGCCAACTACTGTTAGCAGTTTGGCTTGTTAAGGCATCCAGCCTCAACTCAGTACTGATATATTTAAACATGTCTTAAGATAAGAAACCCTTAGCTGTCTGTAGATCAAAAAACTTTGTTTGCAACCAAAATTCATGAAAGCACACAAACAGCCTTTGGCGTATGTGGACACCTAAATGAGTAAATACCCATCAGGATTTGAATCTACAAGAAAGCTGTCTAACTGTTTGTTTTGGATCCTTTATAGCTGTGCTCCCACAGAGAAACAATAATAAAAAAAACTCACTATGCAGAAATTGAATATCTTCCAAGAGATTGTTTTTTCTGCACTGTGGAACACACAAATGACCGAAAAATTAAACATTAAGAAACTTTTAGTTGCTTGTTACTGGGATTTTGTTGCCCAGTGTTTTAATTTACAGAAGAAATTAAAAATGAAACTTGGCAAAAACATCCAGTCTCCATTTTGTGGTCACCATTATGTTGTTTAAACACTCTTGGTGTGTAGAGTAAACAATAACAATAATAATAATATAGATTCTTGTGTCTCGGAGTCTGCAAAGAAACATTTGTAAACAAGCAAGGAGTACTAATAAAGTTTATAATGCTACTTACACCAAGCATGTGGCAAAGAAAATCACAAGGGGATGGGTTTCTCACCACTCCTGAAGAATGTACATAATCTCCAGAGTTGTAGATCTTAGGTTTTGTAAGATTTTGTTCTATCTTTCCCTGTGCTCCAGCTCTCTGCCCTTCTAGAGAAGTTACAGTAGTGTCTCGAGAGAGCTACAATGGGTTGTGGATAGCTAAATACTACAGATAACAGCACAGCAACAGAGATTACAACATAGTTACAGATATGAGAAACAACATGTATTGGTCCTAAGTCATTCTCCATTGGAGAATGACTTAGGAGACAGAATTACTATTGAGTATCATATGAGACAGAATATGCTTCCATTAGCATTATAGCTTAGACAAAATAAATGCTGACAGTTTAAAACTACATGCACATTTCTTACTTATGTACAATATAAAATATTAGACATAACAAAGGCCTTCTGTCTCTGTCAGCTTGCTTAGAGCCAAAGAGAACTGCTGACAGGCCTATTACATGGCATATCTGTGTGTAAAATACACTACATATAATTATATGTGAATATAAGTATACAATAAGCACTGATGATCCCTCTGAGTCATCTTATCAGTAATTATGTAGATAATATATGGACTATCTATAAAAGACAAACATAATCTAGATAAATGTATTATAGTGAGTTATAATGAATCCTGCATGATCAGTATTAGCATAGTGCAAAATAGCAGTATTACAGTACAATAGACCAGGAATACAGTGTGAGGTGTATGTGAGGTGTATGTGGGATCATGGGGCATAACCCGGGCGTAACAGAATAAGGGGTGATTGAAAAAGCGAGAAGAATGGTCAAGGAATTGGCAACTGGGTTTTAACTGTAAAAATGTGAAATAATGCATATGGGTAACAAAAACCCAAGGGCAACATGCAAATTAGTTGGAGGATGCACTGATGGTCACAGAGCAAGAAAGGGACCTGGGGCTGATTATTGCAGATGATCTAAAGGTTGGAAGAAAGTGTGATAAGGCAATGGAGAAGGCTAGCAGGATGGGGATGCATAGGCATGGGCGTCACCCACAGAAGGAGAGAGATGATAATACCCCTGTATAGATCACTGGTGAGACCACACCTCAAATACTGTGTCCAGTCTTTGAGGCCCTGTCTTCAGAAGAACATAGCTAGGGTGGAGGCAGTTCAGAGGATGGCAACCAAAATGGTGCAGGGCATGCAACAGAAAATCTATGAGGAAAGGCTTAAGAAATTGAACATGTGCTCACTGAAGGATACGAGGAACAGGGGGAATATGATAGAAACATACAAATAAATCACAGGGAAAAACAAGATTCAAGAAGGCAGCATTTTGCAATGGAAAAGATGTTCAAGAACAAGGGGGCACACTATGAAATTAGAAGGGTGAAGTTTCAGAGGAAATGTGAGAAAGCACTTCTTCATTGAAACAGTGGTGGATGGGTGGAACAGTCTTCTGGCAGAGGTAGTGGGGTCAGAATCAATTACAGGATTCAAGAAAGCATATGATAGACACAGGGGGATCATAGAAGTAAAACGGGGTGGGGCATGTGACAGAACAGGTCAAGCTGATAGAGTAGATATTAGATAGGGAGTGGATAACATAACTAGGGAAGACTAGGTGGGCCAAGAGGCCCTTATCTTCCAACATCTTCTATGTTTCTATGTTTCTAAAACTACATCAATGCAGATATTGGGGCTGAAGAACGCAAAGCACACAAAGTAGGGAAATGAAAAACATAAAGGTTTTTGGGTCTGTCGAGTGTTGGAAAATCAGTGGTGGGGTCTTCCTTGGGGTTGTCAGGCTGTATTCTCCCCAGACCATAACCTCCTGTCTGAAGAACAAGATACAGCTCCAAGCCAGTGCCTCTAGTGATACACCCTTCAAAGGTAGAGAAGTATGACTCACCACATGTTGCCAGCAAACTCTGTCATAGCTTGATTACGCCTGACCTTGTTAGCTTAGGGAAGGGGGGATAGCCCTTAGGGTTGACAACCCCAAGGAACATCCCTCCACTGATTCATGAATACTCTGAAGACTCCAAGCATTATTTTTCATTTTCCTACTTTGTGTGCTTTGCGATCTTCAACCCTGATGTCTGCATTAACGTGTTTTTTTGTTATTAATTTTCCTTCTTTTTTTTGATAGTGGAATTGTATTCTCATTCGTGCAAGTCCCAATGGGACCTGCACAAACTGCAATAAATAGAATACAGGAGATAGTCCAGAAACAGTGCATGGATCAATCGGACCTTAACACGCATGTCAACATCTTGTGAGGGAAGTCTCCCTGGTGTGCCAGAACAATGCTCTGTCTCTCACTAGGCTGGGACCAGTGCTGCACCCTGCAACACCTTCCACCAGCCTTGGCCCATTCAGCCTGCTCACTGAGCTTGCACCCAAACTCAGGTCACTGGTACAGGAAAGCAACATGGTTCCCACTGCACCAAGGGATGTCCCTGCAAACAACATTACTTCTATAATAGTATTCCTTGTTACATTTTGGCCCCAAAATCTCAACAGAGTCTTTTTATGTCCCCTCCTTATGAATTTGACCAGTGTTGTTTATGAAATACTGGATTAAATGTCATTTTGTGCCACAAGTGCAAAAGCACATTTTGGCCAGGATTTGGAAAAAAACAAAAACAATAGCTATCGGGTTCATTAGATGGTATGAAAAAATGGCTATGTTTAAAATTTGGGCTCAAAATATTGAAAATTACCAAAGTTAAAAGTGAATGTAGAAAAATTTCAGTGTAGCCTCATAACTTTGTTGTTTTTGAGTATTTTGACCCCAAACTTTCAATGTAGCCTTCTTATGACCCCACCTCATTAACCCAGTAGGTGAAAATATTCAAATCCCACCAGAAAAGTGATTTCACACAGTGACTGCAAAATCAACTGTTGGGGTGAATTTGAAAACTTCAACCACCCTTGTTCATGAGGTGGAGTCCCAGAAAGACCATGTTGAAAATCTGGGCGCAAAATGTTTTAAAATATGGAACTACAGTTGATAGGCAGTGACAGATACTCAATAGTCCAGCGTTACACCTTGAGAGTATTAATACAGCCTTTGTAAGGGCTAGATAAACTTTTTTAGAGGGAAATAATTTGTTTTAAAGTTAGCACTTAATTTGAGGGGATCACATGATGCTGGATACTTCTGGGTCCAGTAATGTAAGGAGGAGTGGGGTGTTCATAGGAGTGTGGAGCAAACCAGGTAGAGTAGCAGCACAATATAATAACAGAGACCCCAGAAGCTGGTCAGCATCAGACCTAAAAGCTGATTAATTAACTTTATCTGTCTAATGATCAATTAAAAAATGGACTCTAACATAGTGAAACTGGAGGGGGGTCATTTAGGCATTAGATGTATACTCTGCAAGTAAATACATATAGAGGTTGCAAATGAGGTATTAGTTTTTACATGTGATTCGCGAATACTCTGAAGACCTAAACATTAATGTTTTTTATTTCCCTACTTTTGTGCGCTTTGCGATCTTCAACCCTGATGTCTGCATTAACATGTTTTTTTGTTATTAATTTTCCTTCTTTTTTCTGATAGTGGAATTGTATCCTCATTCATGCAGGTCCCAATGGGACCTGCACAAACTGCAATAAACAAATACAGGAGAAAGTCCTGAAATAGTACATGGGCCAATCAAACCTCAACACGCATGTCAACATCTTGTGAGGGAAGTCTCCCTGGCCCACCACAAGGTGTCATGTGTGTGCCAGAACACTGCTCTGTCTCTCGCTAGGCTGGAGCCATTGCTGCACCTCACAGCACCTTTTTTCAGCCTCGGCCTACTGATTCAAGAGTTGAGAAATCAACTGATGAAGATGGAAATTAAGCTGATCTCAGCTCAGCAGCAAAAACTGGTAGAAGGGACAGATGAACCTTTTAAGTCTAATCCAGACATAGGTACAGACAAGGAGAAAGAGCAGGAAAAGGGCAATAGACAGTGGAGGGGAATGAATTTGGATTACGGAAACAAGAAAAATTAAGAAAGGAAGAAGAGCCATGGGGCTTAATGTAGAGTTATATAACAACGTTGAACCCTTGATGATGCTAGACAATGAAAACAGTTTACCAGGGACCTCATTAAACAATGGGCTACAGGTTACACAAGATAACATGTCTACTGGAAAACATCTGAGTAGCAAATCTAATCATGAAGAAAAGAGAGTGGGACAATCTACAGATGTAAAGTTTACTATGATTACACTCAAAAATTCAGTAGCTGAAGAAATAATAGAAACAAGCCTGGTAGAATCAAATAATACAATTTCAGAGTTACACCTCCTCCTGATAGAGCAAAGCATACAGAAATAAATGAAGAAGTTATGGAGATCCCAGTCCCAGATGAAGAGCAAAGTACAGCCACTACTGCAGAAAGCAGTGTACAGGTAGAAAACCTATGTACTTGGAGACCCCATTCTCAAGTACACTGATAGATATATATCAAGAGGTAATAAGGAGAATGTTACAACCTGTTACTACTCTGGAGCAAAACTAAGGGATGTGCACAGGATGCTACCAAACATTATTAAAAGTAAGGATGGATCAGAGACAGTAATCCCCCATTTAGGGGTGAACAATACTCAGGGACAGGGTCTATCGAAGATAAAAGAAGAATTTAAAAGCATCTGGTGAGATGTTCAGCAACTAAACTGCAAACTATTCTTCACAGAAATATTACCAGTCCCCAGGGAAAGCAGGTTTAACAATGATAAAATATAATAATGAAATAACTGGCTGAGGCTTAGGATACTACAGGAAAAGAATCAGGTGCATTACATATTGAGAGGACTTCATCGAGAAACCAATACTTTTGTCAAGATGGGCTATATTTAAGTAGACAGGGAAGTTGGAAACTAGGTCTGAGCATCAAACATGTGGTCGACAATTGTTTAAACTGATACAGAGGGGGAGAGGGGCAATTCCAAATGATAAAGGTAAAAATACACGTCAGGAGTTTAAATAACATTAAGATAAAAGACAAAGAGATTAAGCTACTTTTTCTAAATGCAAGAAGTTTAAGCATGAGCAAAAAATCATAATTAGAAATTTTTCTGCTGTCAGAAGCAGTTGACATATCCTTTATTATCGAAACCTGGTGGAATCCAGGAGTGACCTGGAATAGGAACATTGAAGGATATTCATTATACTACAAAGGCAGGCAGGATAAAAGAGGAGGAGGGGTAGCAGTATACATTAGTAGTAATACTGAGAGTACAGAATACTCAAAACTTGACACTAAGGATGGAATTGGATCACTGTGGGTAACCATAAATATGAAGGAAGGAAGGAAGTTCTTCCTGGAAATTTATTATAGACCACCAAATAGCAGCAATGAGGTTGCTAACACAATCAACTCAGAAAGAGAGTCAATGACAGAGGAAGGGGATGTGATAATTATTGGTGACTTCAATTACCTTGATACTGACTGGGTAAGTCTATCATCAAAAAAAAACTCAGGCTAAGAGATTTATGGAAGTGCTACACATGTCTGGCCTAAACCAGATGATACACAATCCTACAAGAGGGGATAATACATTAGACCTCTTTATAACTAATAGAGAGGATACACTTCATAACATACTTATTAGAGACCAATCGAGTAGCAGTGACCACAATATGATAGAATTTAAATGAAAAAGACCTACCCTAGTCAAAAAAGGATTGACAATAGCAAAAAAACTATAACAGAGCTAATGTTGGAGAAATTAGAAGAGAGCTGGCAGAGTGGAAATGAGAGGACCTGTTTAAGCATACAGCTGTAGAAGAAATGTGGAACCTGCTTAAATTCAAATTAAAACAACTGGAAGACAAATATGTGCCAAACAAAAAAAAGTACAATGACAAAGGAAAAAGACCTCCATGGTGCACTAACAAAATAGTAAAGAATTCCAACAAAAAGAAAGAAAGAAGCCTATCATAAATGAAACAATCAGGGACAATGGAAGCCATAAACACCTATAAAAATATATTAAAAAAGCTTAAAAATTAATCGGACAAGAAAGGCGCAAAATGGAGTTTCGAATATTACATACAAAAGACAATGGCAAAAGTTTCTATGCTTATATTAATAATCAGAAATGAACAGGTAATCAATCAATCAATCAATCAAAAGCTTTATTTAACCAGGCAAGCATCATTGAGCAAGCTCATTTTCAAGATGGACCTGGATATTAAACAATAAGACAATATAGGACATATAGGTGACACCAGTATCAGTCAACCTGAGTTGAGCTGGGGCTAGGACAATTAACAATATAGTAACAGTCAAGGAAGAAAGTATATGGCAACATAGCAATAGAACCACAACATAAAAGCTACATAGACAATATTTACATATAGTCCCTAGCACTGAGCAGGGGTAATCATAGATGGATACTTACTAGTTGTTGGTATATGGCAACATAAACGGTAAAAAGCAATCAAAAAGTATAAGCATTGTACTAGGGATGGAGAATAGTTGCATATTAGACATGGCACAGAGCACAGTTCAGCATGAGTGGATACCTATAACTATTTGGGGTAAGGTGAATGTAGAGTGGCGGGGAAGTGGAAGGGGGAGAAGGGATGAAGAAACAGAAGTATTGAGGAAGAAGGTGTGGAGTGAGAGAAGATCGGAGTGAAGTGATAATGTAGTGATGGTAATCAAATAAGCCCATTCAACAACAGTTGGATTGAAATAAAGAAACCTAAAGATGGCAGAGTGTTTCAATAAATATTTTTGTTCAGTCTTTGATAAGGCAAATGATAGTGAAATTAATCAAGGATAATATGCATGTGTTAACCTCTCATTAGAAGAAAATGTTGCTGAAACTGAGAAATTATTAAAACAGTTAAAGCACCATAAATCAGCAGGACCAGATATGCTTCATCCTAGACTACTAAAAGAAGTTAGTGATTTGACTTCTAAACCCTTATCTATATTGTATAATACATCTTCCAGTACAGGAGAATTACCTGCGGACTGGAAAGTTGCTACAGTGGTCCCTGTATTTAAAAAAGGGGATAGGTCCCAGACATCAAATTATAGGCCAGTAAGCCTGACTTCAATATTAGGGAAGATAGCTGAGGCATTCCTCAAAAATAAACTTGAAAAAAAAATCTAAATATGATAAATTATGAAGATAGAACACAATACAGAATTACAATAAACAGGGCTTGCATCGCAAATCAATTATGCTTTTATGAGCAGGTTAGGAAAAAATTAGATGAAAATATTCCAGTGAATGTGTTTTTTTTTAGATTTCCAAAAGGCATTCGACAAAGTGGCACATAACATATTAATAAATAAAATGAAAGGGATTGGGATAGATGCAAGAATCATTAGATGGACACAAAGTTGGTTAAAAAATCACATACAATGGGTTAGGATAAAGAATATTTACTTGGACACTGGGGATGTAACCAGCTGAGTACCGAAGGGGTTGGTTCTGGGGCCTGTGTTGTTTATTATCTTCATAAGTCATCTCCATAAAAATATAAGAAATGTTGTTGTCAGATTTGCAGATGACATCAAACTAGGGGGACCCGTAGTCTCAGCAGAAAATATAAATATGCTAACAAGTGATTTAGCAAGTATTGAGGCCTGGTCAAGAACAAATGGCATGCCATTTAGTTTAGAAAACTATAAGGTGATGCATATGGGTGGGGGAAACATGACCCAAAATCACTCGCTAAATGGTATACAACTAATGAAAGTGGATAATGAATGGGACTTTGCAATAATAATAGATACAGAATTAAGTTTTAAATCACGCAGAACAAAAGTAATTTAAAAAAGTCAACTTCACAATACTTAATATTAAAAGAAGCTTTTCAAACAGAAGCAAAGAATGTATACTATTTCTGTATAAAACATTTGTCAGGCCATACATGGACTTTGGATCACCCCTGTGGAGTCCATACTCCAAGGGAGAAATTGAGAGGATAGAGAGGGTAAAGAGAAGGTTCACAAAAATGATACACCCACTAAAAAACTGTGACTATCATGATAGGTTACAACATCTTAAACTGCTTTTGCTGGAGCAGAGAATGGCTAGAGGGGATTTATTAACATTATTCAAAATCATGAGGGACCAAGATATGATGAAAGAAATGGGCATCATCATTATACAAAAAAAACCTTAGCGTCTAAGGGGGCATAAGTTACAGTTAAAACTGGATACTGCTAAAAAAAATGAATAAATATTATTCTTTTATACAATGGACAGGTAGGATATGGAATAGTCTACCCAGCAACATAGTTTCAATTAACTGCTTAACTAGTCTTAAGAAAGAAATAGATGACTTGGTATTAAACAAGGGCTTAATGCTGACCCGTTGATATGGGGGAACGGTATAAATGGGCAGTTATGCCTCCTCCCATTCCTAAAACCCAGCATAAGACCAAGTTATAAGCAAAAGTCGAAAATGCATTGAAATAAATTAGATAGCACTTACCAGTTTTCCTCAGTTACTGGTCCAGCATTGAAGAATGAAGACATGTCTCCAGGACAGAGATGTTTACAGCATTGGACCTCTGCTAGGTAAGTATAGGGTAAGGGGTGGGGTGGTGGATGTTGAGTGGAAAGGTCAGGGTGTGGTGAAGATGGCAGCAGACAACAAGGGATCATTTTCACAATTTCAGTGATTTAAAAAAAAAAGAAAAAGATGTTGTAGGATGGTTTACTTTATTTTAGATAATGTACCTCCAGCACTAGGGATTGGGCCCCTCATTGTTGGCAAGATACTTGGGGATACCGGAGACTGGGCACCCCAGCATCCCAGACTGCTGACAGGGTCAGGGGGTTGGAGTACACCAACATTGGGGTTGGGTACCCCAGCATTGGCAGATTAACATGTTGGGAAAATAAAATGGAAAGGAAGAGATGAACCAGCACCTGAGGTGGGCAACCTGGTTTCACTATACACAAAAAACTATAGATATTTAGCTGGAACCAGGGATTATGCACTCTGGTGTTCAGTTCGAATCTTGGAGGCTGCTCAAGTGGCTAATGACAGGGCTCCACTAAACAAACTCATGTGCACAGCACCTTCAGCAAGGGCGGGGATATGCACTGGCATGTAGACCTGTCCCTGTTGAATGAAAACAGCACAGTGGCATATGAAGACAGGAAACTGGCCCTGACACCTGATAAATGAAGTCATTTTTGTACTGCAAACACTTGACTTCATTTGTAAAAATGGAGTTATTTTTAGAATGCTGATTTGTTTAAAAACTGCGCATACTCACATATGGAAATGTTTTTCTTAAATATTTTAAAAAACTACTTAAGTTTGGGAGATAAAACCCCCAAAAGCAGCACCAGCAGCTAATGTGGAGGAGGCTGGAAGGCACCCCAAGGGTGGCCAGCATATCACTTCATTGGACAGAACAACTGCAAGCAACATTATTCCAGGGAACCTGGTAGATGAAAAGACAGACCCTTCTAAACCACAACTATAGTTAGAAGACGTTAGTATGGACTTTATCACACAGAGCAGGAGCTCTGTAGAGAACTGCAGGAGAAGAAATGACTTTGCCAAAAACAAATCTCAGAGGCAGAAAACAGCTATGAGACAGCTAAACACAGGTTGGAAGAGGAGAACAAAAGAAAGAGAGATAAAAGCAGCTCACCAGGACAGCCGGCTCTGAAAATGGCCAAAGTGTTTGTTTTCTATGGTGCTGGGGGTTGCATGGAGGAAAGTGTGTCACAACAGGAAATGAAAGAAATGCAACGCATCACAGAAAGCAAAGAGTTATGGTCACCTGAATGGGCATTGAAAGGTGCAGGATGGTTACAAAACAGTGACAGAACGTAGTATCCAGATCATGCAATTCCCATTCCAGGACATGATAGAGATCAAGGAATCAGAGACCAGGAGGAGATACTGGGTACATCTTCCGCCCCCACAGAAGGTAACGTTTCTTATTCTCCTCTGGGAAATAGTGCTGTAGATGAATTTTTTGATGCCAAAACTGACCCCTGTACAATCCCTGCTAATGATACCCAAACAGAGCTTGGTGTAGCAGATGCCCTTGATGCTCCTGTTGATTTAGGATCCCCACAGGCTACAGCTACAACTTACACTAGTCTTTAAGAAAACCTGTGGTTCTTGTGAAACAGCATAATGCTGTACGCTTGTGTTTTCTGGGGAACGAAGATGAAATGCCAGACCATTTTCATGTCAGAAAAGTGCTCTTGAAGCAATCTTTGGGTTTCTTCCCAGCTGAAGTGTACACCCTAATCCATACTCCTGGGGAATCCAAGTTCGATATAAGTTTTTGGTCATCAGACTTGTTAGACAGATTTGGGATTAAATACACAGTTTTAAAAACAAATCCACTGTGGGCCCCTTTTCAAGCAATCCCCCTTACCAAAGAAACTTTCAAGGCTGTAAATGTTCTTTTTTGGAATGAAGGGGTCAACATTACAAATATTATTTACTGGATGGAGAAACACTGTAATATCCAGGGAAATCCGGAACCTATCCTAGACGATGAATGGTTCTGGAATAGGGGATGGTTTTTCAGGTTAACCTTATACAAAGTGACTCTGATATACAACATCTCCCAAACTGTTTTTACATAGGGAGGGATGAAGGTTTCATGTTTTTCCCGGGCCAGCCCATACACTGTTACAAGTGAGGATCTCCAAGACATCTTAGCAGAACTTGTGAAGTCACCAAATGTGCACAATGTGGGGAAATAGGTCACTCAATGTTTCATTGCAGAAGACCACCTAAATGTAACTTAATCTGAGGAAGATCATTCTTTTACAGAGTGCCCATGGGAAGCCCAATATACAGATAATGCTGACTATGATATCCAGGACTTTTATCTCAATACAGCTACTAAAAGTTCAAGGGCCACACCCCCACTCATAAGAAGTACCAGATACTGTGGTACCAGTCCCAGCAGTAATAACTTTACCACCAGAAGAACAAATTAGTACAGAATGTCCAGTATCAAGTACTACACCTGCTAATACTTTGGAACCTCAGGTACAAAGCCAGCCACCAGTATTGCATGTGGGAGGTGAGGCTAGTATGCTACCCTGCCCCCCCTCCCAGAATGAAGATCCATTCCAGACTGTAAAATCATGGAGAAGCCTTAGATCCAAAGGAACAGATAAGGAGAAGCCTTCAACACCTCTGGTTCCAGTACAAAACAAATACACAGTTTCACAAGAAGGGGAAATGTATAAGGAGTCAGAATCTGACTCTGTGTCATTCCATTCTTCCTAACCTGATGGAGGTTCAGATATGGAACTGGAGGTGGAAGTGCCTGAATGTAAAACAAAGAAGAAAAAAATGGGGACTAGAGCAAGGTTAAAACAAAGATTGACCTTTGATTACTATTATTGATGAAATGACAACTCTCTGAACTTACTGTGGCCTCTCTTTAAATGCCAATAGCATGAAATCTGAAAGGAAGCAACTGTTAACCTTTGCACAATTTGAATCTCAAGTGTATGATATCATTTTGCAGGATACTTGGTTACATTCCCTTCATGAGATGCAAGAGGCTAGTGTGGCATGGGTGTGGGGGAAGACCATTGGTCTATGGGTGAGGATCTGCGCAGTAGAGTGGACATATGTGTGAATAATGCAGCAGCAAAAATATTACAAACAGAAGATATAGTCACAGGGATGACTTTATTGCTGGATATTTCTATACAGTCAATGGATTTTCATTTCATTAATGTATAAGCACCCCCAAACAAAGGCCACTAGACTAGAGCTTTTTCAGAAACAACAACATTTTTTATTTACATCACATTATGTTTTATTGGGTAGGGATTTTAATTGTAGTCGACATACCACTGACAGGGGATTAAGAACTAACAACATATTTTGTGATGCCACTTGTTTAAATGATCTAATAAGTCAAACAAGCATAGTAGATGCTTTTGCTTCTGGAAGCAGCCTACCCCCAAAAACTTATTTTCATGAGACTCTTGCAACCAGAATAGACTAGTGGTTTACTTCAGAGAGTTTGATAATTAAGCACTCTAGGGTGACGCCAGTCGCATCATCAGACCATGCTATGTTAAGTTTGACAATTTTTAACTTTCAGAAAATGGGTAGAGGTCCTGGTTATTGGAGACTGAATGTAAGTCTCCTCCTTAACCCCTTAATCCAACAGGGTTTTCAAAATGTACTAGATTCCCATAAATCTGTATATATTTTTTTTATGATTCCTCATAAGAGTGGTGAGAAGATACAAAAAAAGACATACAGGAATGTTTAAAAAAATGGGAAAGCTAAATGGAAAATTTAAAACAGAACAATACAATATATATAGGAAACATTTACATAATCTTGTATCTTCACAAAATGAAAATGGAATAGATTATGCTGTGCAAATTAATGAGTTAAAAATCGAAATGGCAGATATACAATATAACAGATTAAAATCTTTGGAAGTAGAACAGAGATTTGGAACTCAGGTCCAACAGGATTATGTAAACCTTTTTGAGCTCTACCATAAACAACAGCAGATGAAATTTATCACACATTACTTTATCAGATGGTACTATAGTTACACAAAAACCCAAGCTTCTGTCTGAAATTGATCATCATATTAAAAATTGTTTCAGGAACCACAGCCCTCTCTCCCTTCTAGGAGATGATGGCTTATGGAATGTGATCTTCCACAGCTTCCGCCACATTTAATAACTCCCTTAATATGACCTATCACTAAACATGAATTATTAGTAGTACTTAACAACCTAAAGGCAGGTTCAGCTCTGGGGCAGGATGGTCTGCTATATGAGCTGTACAAAGTAATAGCAGGAACTTTTTTGGAGGAATTTGTCATAGCATTTAATACTATGCTTCACACAAAGCAAATGTCCTTTAGTATGAATAAAGGCCTAGTGATCCTACTCTATAAATCAGGGGACAGAGGTAATCTATCCAGCTGGAGACCCATAACATTATTAAATGCTGATTTTAAAGTCTTCACCAAATTATTAAGTAACAGATTGTCTTTGGTTGCAGGGGATATTATTTATCCATCTCAGTTATGTGCTGTCGTCAGTAGGACAATTGCAGATAACTTGACCTTAATACGTGAAATAATGGAAAGAGGACATGACAGAGAGTTATCCGGCTATACAGTGCCTGCTACAGAAAAGTGTAACGGTAACACAGTGCACCGGTCGGTGGAGTTCTGTGCAATTAGGTGCCACTAGATAGGGTAACTGTGCCTCAGTAAGTGGTACGATATTCTTGGCTTAATTATGCAATTTCCCCATAAGCTACAGGGTGGCAACCCTGAATCATTTTAGCAGGCTGCAGTTCAAAATTGCATGTGGGTTATTTTGACTACTGGTTTTACCAGTTCACCAGCAGGTGGCTAGGATAACTATACATTTAGCAGCCCTTAAAAGAGCAACTGCAAATTCTATGACAGCTTTCCCTAGTGCGTGGATGTTGTACCTACTTTGCTGACGCTTGTGCCAGCTGTCATTGTAAATTAAGACTAAAAAAAAGTGCTAAATATTTAATTGGAGTAAATTTACTCCAGTTAATTATTCTGGAGCAAGTGGATTTACTGTATGCAGCAGCATTGAGACTGGGAGCAGACTGCAGGAATGAGCGAGCATCTTCCATTTAGCACCCGACCCTCCAAGTATCAGAAAGTTTGATGGGATGCTTTACTACAGTATATGAGCCATAGGAGTGAGGGAATTAGAGAAAATCTTTGGGTGCTGGGAATCAACCACGGTCATGTTTCAAGGGCCTGGATAGAGGGTTGATAGCTGTGAGCAGAATGCTATCTAATAGGATTACAGTAACATCAGTTAATTTATAATTTGGCTATGTGAATCAAACATTGTACTTTTTTTGCAAAACAATACACATGGGCAGTGGCTCTGAATAATCTTCTCGTGTGAGAACAAGCATATCAGGGTACACCTGCCAGGATTAGCAAGTTCCAATAAGAATCACAAACTGCTGTGGCTGCAATGGTCATCACTCCTTCAAATATGACTTTATTCATTTAGGTCAATTCAGCAACTTTATTCTTTACAAGAGACAGCAGCAATATCAAGGTAACAATGCCAAGGAACCACAGAACATTTCTGTAGTTACTGTAGATGGTCAGGTGTGCTGCCCAGGTATGCGATGGTTGGAGGGTGAAAGAACATAATTTTTAGTTTGAATTACTGCAAAGTGTACTGCACCTGCAAAGGAAATTATCTGTGGTCCCTGGGCATCATTACCTGTCTGTTGTAAAGAATGAAAGTGCTGAATTAACCTAAATGAGTAAAGCTATTTTTGAAGGAGTGCTGACTGTTACCAACACAGTGGTTTTATGATTCATATTATATTTTTTTATCAGATATTTCAGTCTGCATGCAGTGAAACAGGCTCCAGCGGTATCAGTGATAGACATTTATTTATTTAGTCTTTGTTAACTAGGTAAGGCCCACAAAGCACACTTGCCTGTTTTCAGGAGCCACCAGGAGCTTTTTCTCAATATGGTGAGTGCCTCAAGTGCACAAGTTGCATGACAGTTTTGTGATGAGTTATCAATTTAATCATAGTAGCTATTTAAATATTTTTTTTCAGGTGTCAGACATCTAACAGAGTAGCTACAGTACTTTCACGTTACAGTACCTTTTCATTCAGACTACTGATAAACCATACTGTGGTACATACAGTAGTAAGATTGATGTAAGAAATGTCTATATTTACGGATTTCATGCTAGCATGTATGTAAGTCATGAATTGTCTTGTATGTTATATGTTTGGATACAATTGCAAAAGAGGTAATATTATCTCAGTTTGATACCAATAAAAGTTGAAAGTTGAAAGCACTATTCCATGGCTCACTCCCTCTCCACCCCCACCTTACTGTAATTATTTGTGGCACAACATTCTTCTTTTCTTACTACTTTCCATTCAGCTGGTGGGGGGTGATCAGCAGAAATAAAGTAAGGGTCACAATAGTAAGGCAGAAGACAGCACGGCTGAAAAATACTAAATAAATGTGAAAGGTACAGTACCCCAGTCATGTAATTATAAAGCAACACCAAACATGCAGCTTGAAATGAGGTAGAAATAACCACAGCACAAGGTTGCAGCTGAACACATATAATGAGGCTAACATGTTACATGTGTGACTGGAAGGAGAAGTGAAAACAAATACACAACTACACCTGGTGACCCTGCAGCAAAACCATCCAGCTTGTTGACTGCCTGGTTGTTTCCCCTTCTCAAAGTTGTCTGCCTTGGTAATGGGCATCTGTGCCTCAATCTTTTACTGCTGCCTACCGAAAGTGATTAATGGCTGCTCCAGTACCTACTGTATCTCTGCATGTACAGTACCCAAGGCCACTGCACTAAGTGCCCATTCTGGCTCCAAAGGGAATGAGGAATGTTAGGCGAGGTGGGGGGGGGCATCCACACAACTTGGCATTATCATGCTGCTGGTGCCTCGTGGAGAGGTTTTCAACCCCCCCCCCAAAAAAAAAAAAAAGACACTAAATTTAGTCATGTCATTTTTACGGTCATCCTGGTTACTGTCAATAAAACGTGTTTTTTTTAATTAATAAAGGAGCCCTGTTGGTGCCCCTTATTACATGGTGTCCTAGGCAGCCATCTACAGTAGTTTCCCTATCCTTATGGCTGGCCCTGGCCACTACACATGTAGGCAGTGAACAAGGAGCAGACATCGCAGAAGCCTACCCAGACAGCACAATAACATGCATATTTTATGACTGTATAAATACAGTCAGGGCTACAGAGAATGGCAAAACAAAAAATAAAATACTGTGTAACTTGTGGACATGACAGTGGGAAATGGGAGCATGCTAAATAACAAGTTCTCTATGGAGCTGTGAACTACTATGAAATCTTAACACATTGCAACAGAGAGGATTCTGAGCCATCTGTGTCTTTTCTTGTCCAACATAGAGAGGGAATTGCATGCCTTTATTATTTTATCAAGTTTATGTTATCATCTGCTTTCATCACAAATGCAAGCACAGATGCCCTGAAGTGCTACCAGTGCATCCATTTTACTTGCACATCCATATTTTAACTGTGAGTGAATGGTTGTTGCTATAACTACAGATAATTAGGACTCTGTGTTATTTCACAGACAAACCACCTGCCCATCAATTCTGACATGATGAGATCCTAACTTGGGGACTGTGATTGGGAACTCTGGTAAGAATATAATAGTTGTTGGATTTAAATGCAAAACTATGTTATGTTCCAAGACTTTGCTGATGTGGGATGAGGTTTGTGCCCATTTTGAACTTCAAAAAAGAGACAAAAAAAGAAAGAAATAGAATTTAGAAGTTCATCACACAGAGATGGAGTTGCAGGTGCAGACCCTTGCCTGCCAACATGTTCTTCAAAATAATGATGAGCCATGCTACGGAACAAGTAAACATAACATGGAAGTACTGTTAAGGACCACAGTATTGCAGACTACATTGATGTACACTGTACATTTGCATTTGGCCGGTAATGAGCACTGATTTGAGCTGCAAACGCACTGACTGCAGGGACAGTAATGAGTTCGGAATGAGTTATCAACAAAATATGCATTTTATCTTACAAGGTATTT
The DNA here is from genome assembly GCA_016271365.2 of Neoceratodus forsteri. Classification (NCBI taxonomy): domain Eukaryota; kingdom Metazoa; phylum Chordata; order Ceratodontiformes; family Ceratodontidae; genus Neoceratodus; species Neoceratodus forsteri. The sequence goes on along the minus strand of CM057458.1, from coordinate 994,777,165 downwards.
ACTATAGCTACTCATTCAGAATAAAACAGAAAATCCTAATCATCGCCTCCTTATTTTTAATCATTTAGGTATGAGCTCTTACTTAGTGGAGAATATATGGGATTGTTGTCTCTTCTCATTCCAGTAAAGCTTATCATTATGTACCTTTGCATGTTAATTATGTTGACCGGTATGTAAAGGCCCATATTGACTGGCACCTTCACAATGTTTATTTTTATTTTGCACTGCTGTCCACCGTAATTGTGATCTTGTGAAGTGTACTGTATTATATTAATGCCCATGACCACCTTGAAAATAAGCTTGCTCAATGGTGTTTATGCCTGTTTAAAGTGATTGATTGATTGATTGATTGATTGAAACACGTTTCAGTCTGGGATGGGAGTAAGTGGGCACAACCATCTTCACCCAGAGTTTAGCTGCAGCGTGCTGTTTCTCTAAAGCACCATGACCTTCTCTTTTGCTGTCACTCACTCTCACTCTCAGTCTCCCATCAGACTCACATTGCACTGTACTGATAACTGTGCTGCCTTTTGTGAATCAGTCTTTCGCTGTAGCACTCCTGAAAGAGAGAGAGATTGATTGATCTGGGAACTGAAACTAAACAGTGCATAACAGCAGTAATGACTGTAGGATCCTCTGTTCACATCTGTGATTGCTCAGTGAATGTCCTTCTCACCCCTTTCATGCCCATGAATCCTTTTGAGGAATCAAAGAGGAACAGCAGTTTTTTTCTAATATTAGCCAGGCAATAAAAAACAATACATGTGGAAAACCTTCACGTGCAATTACTGTATGCTCCAATACATTTTTAGCTGAATGGGTGAACAATGTAGTGATTTATTTAAAACAATTGTTTATGTCTGATGTTTGGTCAAATACAGAGTGGCAGTAAAATTGCTTTACACAAAATATACATTTCTGTGTTTTTTATTGTTTTCTAATTGCCAGCTGGTGTGTCAGTACTGTACGACAGGCTTTATAGCACTACCTGTATATAGTGTAGAACCTGAACTATTCACTGTCATGATATTTTCATTATATTCTTGCTATACTTTTAAACACAAAAATACCATCACAGTAAATTTCATGTACTGTACAGTACATAGCAACACACCACACATTTTAGGCATTCTTCCCAGTGCCCATGCATACGGGCAGTGTCAAACCCTGTGTGGCTTGAATGGCATTTTAGAAGATTTTTCAGCACATCATCCTACAATATGTTCATTCTCAAGCCTAGTGTTGGAAAAAAATAACTCACCCAATCTCCCAAGGTGATTTTTTTTTTATTTTGAGATATTACAATTACTGATAGTTAATATTATAATTTTAAAACATACACAGTATGTTACTCACATTCATGTGCCCTGTTCCTTTATACTGTGTTTGCTTTTATTTCAAACAAACATAAATGCATAGATAGATAAATAAATAAATACATTTAAAATAATGAGGGGGGGCACAATGGTAGGGGTGGCTAGTGATGTACTGATGGTTGCACCCTGGCACCGTCACACACTTACTACACCCACCATCAAACTACTCTCATAATGGGGCTGGCAGTATAGCCTAAGGTTGTAGTAATGAGCTATGAATAAGCTTGATACATCAAGCAGATCTGTGTTTGATTTCCACAACCACCACTTGCATACTGTGTGACTCTGAGCAAGTCACTTAACCCCCCAGTGCTCCCAGGTCACCCCTGAAAACAGGCACCTGTGACTAGTGGACCTTACCCAGCTACCAAAAGAATAAAATAAAAAATGTAAAACACAGGTTCAAATTGTCTTCCACTCATGACCTGTAGAACTAGTAATGCATGTATTTGTAGGTTACATCTAAATGCAAATCAATTCCTCCCACGCTTTCCATTTCTTCCTCACAGTCTTTCATCCCCCTTTCTCAATTTCTAATTTTATTCTCACTTCATTTCTCTAGTTCATTCCTTCCTTCCCTCCAGTAGCCTGTCCTGTTCCTGCCCGTTCCCCCACCCCTTAGATGACATCAACACCTTCCTTCCTTGGCTTTTTTTACAGTAATCAGAGCTTGTGGTCAATGCCTGAGCACCCCCTCCCCATCTCATCAACAAATCTGTCCTAGTTTATGATTATGAGTGACAAGGAGGATTTTTCTCTCACTTTACTTTTGTCCAGAGGGATGTCAAGTCGGGTGGGAAGCTGAGTACATTTCAGAGCAAGAAAAAAGTCTGGATTCCATAGAGGAGATACATTTCTCAAAGTATACTGTGCCAAAAGTACTAATAAACAGTGGCAAATAGAAAATTAATAAAGTATAAAAACAGAGCAAAAATCAGATCCTGAAAAGAAGAATGGCTTCACTCAATCTCCATCATACTGTATATCCCAATTCAACTTTTTATTAATTTTGTATGTGACGGTATTTATTAGCACATTTGACATAGTCTACTTGCACAAACATATTTGCACATACAAAATATAAGCATTGTTTGCACAGTTTGCACATACAGTATACTGTCTAAGAGATATTATACCGTTTTAAGCACCCTTCACTATGGACATTCACATTATCTGCCTGTCTTTGCAAATTAATTTAAAAAAAAAGTAAACAGCAGCTAGAAAACAGGTTAAAATCCAGAGCAACTAGCATATTTAAACATATTTAAATAAAGGAGTTGTTCTGCATTTCTTTATCGAAACACAGCCATACTATGGAGACACACATATTCCTTATATACTGAGTATAATACTGTTCACTGAAGTCAAACCCTCCTGTGGAAATACAAACATATGAAAATGCCAGCAGAAACAGGCCTCACAGTCTATCAAGTCTGCAGGCCTCACAGTCTGTCAAGTCTGCTCAGTTCTGCAGCTAGCCCCTCAACTTGCAGGTGCAAATAGCACAAGCTAACAGTATGGATGCTCCAGTAGATTAAACAAAAGCCTAATATTAAAGAAAGAGAGGGAGCCATTCCGTACCAAGTTGAAGGGCAGGTCTTTGCCTTCCTCCCCCAAAATGAATTAGATAGTCTAGAATAGTTAAGCAGTCATCATAATTAGTATAAACAGGAGGTGCATGCGGTGCCAATCCATAAAGGAGGGGTCAAGGGAAGTACCAGGTAGCTATAGACCCATCAGTTTGACCTCGGTGGTGGGAAAAGTAATCGAGAGTATACTAAAGGAATGCCTGGGAGTGTTCCTGGAGGAGGAGGGAGGGCTGGACAGTAGACAACATGGGTTTGTACAAGGTAGGTCATGTCAAATCAACCTTGTGGAGTTCTATGAATGGGTAATATTGGAACTGGACAGGGGGAAGCCTGTGGATGTAATGTTCTTGAACTTCAGCAAGGCATTTGACTCAGTCCCCCACAATGGGCTGGTGGAGAAACTGAAGGGGTTGAGAGTGTGCTCTTTGATAGTCAGATGGATAGGAAACTGGCTATCTGGACATACACAGAGAGTGGTGATCAGTGGGGAGCTCTCTAACCCTAGAGTGGTCAGTAGTGGAGTTCTGCAGGGTTTGGTCCTGGCGCTGATGCTGTTTAATGAATACATATCTGACATCAGGGTGGGTATAGGGTGTGATATGAGTCTCTTCACTGATGATTCCAAGGTGGGAGCAGTAGTTGAGAGGAAAGAGGGGAGGTTGGCCCTGCAAGGGGACCTGGACACCCTGGAAAGTTGGGTTCTCACAGGGAAGTTAAATGTCAATACAACCAAGTGCAAGGTGTTACATCTTGGGTGGGTAAACCCTGAACACAGGTACATTGGGGGGGTGCTGGAGACCACATCTGGGGGAAAAAGACCTAGGGGTCTTGGTGGATGCTTATATGAATAACTTGGAGCAGTGCAGGAGACTGTTTAGAAAAGCAAACAGGATGTTAGGATGCATTGTAAGGGAGATCACCTTTAGGAGTAGGGAAGTGATTCTGCCACTGTACAATGGGCTGGTGAGGCCACACATTGAGTAGTGTGTACAGTACTGGAGACTGCACTTAAAGAGGGACATACAGCTCCTGGAGAGGGTACAGAGGAGGGCTACCATGATCATTCGAGGACTGGGGGAGTTGACGTATGAGGACAGACTTGAGGAGCTCGACTTGTATACTTTGGAGGAGAGGAGAGATGGGGGGACATGATTGAGGTCTTCGAGTACCTCAAGGGAATAAATAGGGTAAACATGGAGGGGATCTTTAGACTAAAGGAGGGAGGTATCTCCAGAGGACATGCTTTGAAGTTGGAAGGAGGAAGGATCAGGGGGAAAAGGAGGAGGCTTTTCATGGAGAGGGTGGTGGATCCTTGGAATGCACTGCCTGGTGAGCTGGTCCAGATTTCCAATGTGGAGGATTCAAGAGAGGGTGGGACAGATGCAGAAAGGGGCATCAGAACACAAGGTGGGTCTTGGTTCCCAACAGGGGATCTGAGGTTCGAGTAGACTCGATAGACCATAAGGCCTAATCTGCTGGCAATTAGTATGTTAGTATGTGAGGAGGGCCTAGGTGATTCTTCCCCTTCCCACAGCTAATTAAGTGGCATAGTGTTGTGTGCCTTTGTGGAATCTAATGTTTGTTGGCATAGTAACTAACTGATCTTGCTCACAAAACCATTGCCATATCAATACACTCAGAAACTCTACTGGCTAAAGAGCATGAGCTTATTACAGACTCAGTCCTCCAAGAAGAGGAGAAACTTTTTGGGAAGCTTAAGTAAACAGTAAGACAAAACACTACTAAATAAAATCCCACAGCTCCAACTTGTTACACTGAGTTACCTTGAGCAAGTCACTTAATTCTTTGAGCTACAAGTTTCTATCTGGAAACATGTTTTGGTAATTGTCTTTCCTGGCTAACCCCCGTCCTCTGTCTAACAGGCAGCAAGTGCATAGAGTACAGTGAGTTATATGTTCCAACCACTGCTCAGAGGTAGATGTCACATTTGTTTGTAACTACATAGCCTAAAATACCCCATCTCCCCACGTGCCCACCTGCCACTTGATCCTCGTCAGCTCCATCCCAAGTTGAAGGTAAACACAGTACCTGACAGCTGGTTGTCAGATACACTATTATTTTATTAAACTATTATTTTACTTCAAATGTCCAGCAAGGGAGCCTAAACACTTCCTGGGACAGCAAAAATTAAATAGTGCCTGTCTTTTTTTTTCTGGCTAGCATGAACTGCTAGTTTATTTTATTTATCTGAAATTTGCTACGCACAGATGACAGATGCGCCCCGAGATACAGTATCTTATTTTTGTTTTTGTCTGTTAAAGCATCAGTATAAAGCAACAGTGTGGCTATGAAGATTTTTAAGTAAAGCCAGTTGCCTGATTAAATCAATAAATTTACTAACATTCATTTTTTAATGTTTCCTATCCTGTGCACGTGTGCGTGTGTGTGTGTCTTGGAAATGTATAGTCTAGATAAGGGAACTGTTTTGCCTTTTCTATAGCTTGAACTAAACACCAGTTTTTATTCTTTTCATGTTCATCTGCTGCCAGCCTTAGCTGTAGTTGTGCAACCATATTTGTCTAATATAAGTTGTTACAGTTGCTGTTCTTCTAGTATCCAGTAAAAAAAAACACAGAGATCAAAGATGCTCATAGTACTGTATACATATTATCCAGTCTCCATCAGACAGCCTTTCTTGATACATAATATCCAGTTTGTTAATAAAGAGATCATTCACCCTCAGTAGTAACACACACACACACACACACACACACACACACACATATATACAGTAGATACAAAGTTGCATTTATACATCTGCCCTACACTGTTTTTGAGGATTCCATGAACAAAACAGCTTTTTTCTCCCATGCCAAACATTAATGCCTTATATACTTACCCAATATCATGGTCTCCATCGAATCCATTTTTTTGTTTATTTTTTTGATGTCTACTGTTTGCCTATTCTGTTTTTTAGGTATTTAGTTAATATCATCTGATTCTCTTATATTTTCCGCTTCTGTCAAACCTAGCAGTAGTAACACTGTTCCAACCTTCGATGCCTGTAACTTAATGCCAGATATCATATGATATGTTTTTAGATATCGTAATATAGAGTCTATTGTGATGCCTAATCAACCCCAAGCTCTCTGCATTTGCTGCCCCCCCCCACTCCCATTTTTACCCTGATCCCTCCTACTACTTGTGCAGGTGATTGGTCAGATGCAACTTTAACTTTACATTTAATATATATGTAATTTACCACATGTTTCTATCTTTAAACTCATTCCCAGAACCAATTACACTTTCCAGAATGATTTCACTAGTAGTCTGACCACGTATCTTAATATTTTTATGTTATTATACCTGATGTGCCTTGTGAAATATATGTGATTCAGACATTGGCTAGTTGGTTATGGCTCAGATCCAAGCTATGGGGTGTTCTTTCCTAAATGCAGCATACTAGATAGCAAATCTTGTCATGTTTTGGAGTGATTGATGGCTCATTTGGGTAGGGTATATTGGGTAAGCCAATTTCTTGGGGATAGATGGAGACAAAGTCTTCTATAACAAAACAGTTCTTATAGAAGGATGCTATGGATGCGGGTGGAGACAGAGTCTTCTATAACAAAACAGTTCTTATAGAAGGACGCTATGGATTTGGATCCAGGAGGTATAACATGGTGTGTCTATGGTCTGCTGCTTGGTCAGCATACTGATCTTTGTTTTCTTTTTTTGTTGTCTGTGCACCACGACCCCCCTTTTCACTTCCTTTGTTTCCTTCCACTTAGTTTTAACACCCTAAGGAAGTCAACAAGCAAATTCAGTCTGGTAACATGAAAGTAGAAATGATAGAATCAAGGATGGAATGCATAACTGAAGCTTGTTACCAGACTGATGCCATACATGTTGGCAGACAGTGTAAAAAAAACAGTGAGATAAGAGAGAAAATGAGGCTGCATAGGAAGGGGGTAACAACAGTGATAAATGAGAGGTGGTGTTGGAACTGTGGAGAACACTGCTAAGCCAACAATTAGGAAACTGATGGGGGTTGGGGGAGAACAAGTTGGGGATGAAGTTGTACAGTACAGTATGTAGGTGTTCTAGATAATACAAGATGGGATAAGGAGTATTGCAGCTCCCATGTGTCTATGTCATGATTCTATGTTAGAACTCATTGTGCAAAAGTTAAGGCAGTGCAGCACTTCATGCGCTGCCTTACCCATATCCATGCATGAAAAATATGCATGCACTTGGAGGTGATAATTGGAAGCTAGTCAAAAGATATGGTTGATTTGAGTTGAAGAAACCAATAAAAGTTAGAAACTGCCCAGATCTTCTAAAGAACTACAAACTAGCTATCCACTGTTGACTAAAACAGTCAAGATTAGGTATTCACAATGCCAATAGGCTTGTAAGCTTACATCTTCATTGGGGAGCACATTACAGCTTAAAATGACACATTTAATTTCCACCTCATGAAGAAGCATACACATGGTATCATTTTTTTTCTTTTATTAATTTTTTCATGAGTAATAATGGTGCATCAATATAACTAGCAGTTGTAAGTGAATGACAGGGAAAAGGGTAAACACATGATATTTTACACACGGTTAACTACAACTGTATGTCTAAAAGTCATGACAGCAACAAGCTGATCATCTTTGCTGATGATGTGCAATTAGTTTATAATTGTGCTACAAAACAGAGGGTTAACAGATGCAATATGGTTCTTGTTGTGCAGTTAGTTAAAAGTGCAGGGTAACATCAGCAAAAAATAAATAAATAAAAACAAATGAAACACCATTGGCCTGGATTCAATGGGAGTTGATTGAGTGCCTCTAGATGCACATGCAGAGTCTAGTACAAGGAATTATGCTCTCATTTTACATTTTGAATAGCAGTCAATGTCTCAACAGGCAAAAAATGAAAAATAATGTGTAGATTCTTATTCACATACCATGCAACTGTATGATAAGAAATATAATTATGAACACTCTGGAGGGGAACAGGGGACATGGAATAGCTGGAGAAATGTTTCATTAAAGGAATAATGCCTGACAGGGTGGGAGTTATGCTGGGATAACATCCCACCTTGGGTGGTTGGGCCCGAGGCCACCGGCCGAGGGCGTCCAACACCCGAGAAGGGATGTTATCCCAGCATAACTCCCACCCTGGAGGGCATTATTCCTATTATACAATGGCTTGTTGTTTTATAATAAAAAAATAATTTTAAAGAATGTTTTTGTTAGTGTGAAAACATATTTTTGTTTCTTAAGAGAAAGAGGAGATCATCATGGTGGTGGTGGGGATCGAAATCATCCAAACAATCAGCAGGGATGTTATGCCAGGATAACATCCCTGCTGTGATAGCCAACTGACCAATCAGAAACCAGGATTCTTTCTTGCCATTGTATAATGTAAGATGGTACATGAAGGTGCATAACAAAGGTTTTATTTAGATGAAAGAAAATCTGAAAAATGTGGCCATGCAATGAATCATAATGGGGGTCTCATCTACCTGGAGGAGATGCAATCAGTTGGGGTAACCAGGAGTTCAGATAAATGAGAGAGCATGCAGTGATGCACAACAGAGTATACCAGTCTATACTGTCCTTTTACTATGTTTGTTACTGGTAAGGAGAGTTCAAGATTTGTGTGCCCCATCCCTTCCCCCACTCACAAACACCTCCAACAGCCATCTTGAAACTGCATTTCCCTTGTTTTTTTTTTCACATTTATTGCCAGTAAATGTTTCCTTAGTGCAACTACCTATTCACTCATAAAACAGCAACCAAGAAACAGAGTTCTATAATGTTGATTGTGCCAGAAGTGGCGCATAATTAAGAAGAGGAGTGCGACTCTGTTACCTGAAGGAGCAATGACTGGATCATGCCAGGAGGTGTAGAATGAAATGGGACATTAGTGGCAGCATGATCAAATCTGCCTATAGTTTATATCTAATATGCCCACATACCAGCAGTAGGATGGTTTGAACTAAGACCTAAATGATAAAATTATTGTTACAAGTGAGTTTTCAGATATCCTGAAAGAAAAAAGATTAAATAATTACCTACTCACTCAATTTTTCAATAATATTAGCTTTGAAGTCTCCTTATTATTTTTTAACAAATGAGGTATTTTGCAATAAGTAGTTGTTTCTATTATTGTTGTGCAATAAATAAGTGAAATTGAACCTTTAATGCAGTCTGTACTTATATGTCTAGTGCAGTGCCCTAATTTCTGTGAATTGTGTTTCGAGGCTATTCTTGTGGGGGGGGTATGAAGAAATAGGCTGATGGTTAACTAGGATCTGTAGCTTATCCAGTAGGTAGGGGAATGGGCAGACAAGGTGGGCCAAGCGGTCCTAATCTGCCTTCAAAGTATATGTTTTTATGAGGAGCACCACCTTCCCAGTACACACTATTTTCTGTTGTGTGGATAGCTGTATACATGACATTTCTAAAATTAACAATGTTCCAAGTACAAAAAGGAGGAGCGAAGGTTGCAAAGGGAATATTTATGTCAGAATTCTAATATATGGGAAAACAATTACTAAAAAAATGCAATTATTATGAGGACTGATTAAAAAGAAATACATTTACCAATACTTTTGTTTTGATGGCTGGAGCATCTGAATACATGTGCGATTAATTAGTAAATAGTAACTGAAAGGAATACCCCTGTATTTTGTTTTTAATTGCAGTGAAATGTTTCATCTACACATGCTATCCCCATATATGGGGGATATGCAGGAAGTCACGCAGACCACATGTACAAAGAACCCTAAATTATGAAATTGCAGGAGGAAAAAAAACTCTATAGTCTATCACACAAAACACTGTTGGACTGGGCATTATTCATGATTTGCAAAGAAAGAAAAAAAATCAATTGAGAGAGGTGGTGTGTGTGTGTGTGTCAGAGGCGGAGCTAGAGGGGGAGCTGGGGGGCAGTTGCCCCTTCTGGCTGCCCAAGTGTTAGTAGTGGTACCCTGCTACCATCTTTATTCACTGTGTAGTGCCCATTGTGGAGCCTGTGATTGACTGAATGGCCCTCCCTGGCTCCCAAACGCTCCCAAACCTGGCTCTGCCACTGGTGTGTGTGTGTGTGTGTGTGTGTGTGTTGGGGGTTGACAGAATGCTCTCAGCAATAAAAGCGAGCTTCACTTTTTATTCTTTTATTTGAAAACAAGCTGAAAAACAGTCTGAAAAGGAAGCAGTATCCAACAGCATACTGAACGTCCCCCAAAAATAAACATGTCTATTTAGTTTTTAAGCTCAAGTTTACTTTCACTATTGACAGTATCGAGGGCATTGAATTCACCAGGTTTACCATCTTCTGTGAAAAATATTTTCTTTTTACGGTCTTAAATTGATGTCCTTTCAACTGCAATGATGACATATCGTCTAGTGTGGCATTTAGCAGAAACACCCTGTTAATCCCAGGAAGCTAAGTAGTTCATGTAATTAAGTCAGTGTCTGTCTTGGAAGATGCTAAACAATAAGAAAACAGCAAAAAGCTTTCTGTTAATGAGTTAATGTTAGGTGGTTGGGGAACGGGAGCGACAGTGCCTCATTTGGAAATCTGAAAAAAAATAAGAGACACATCTCAGCTGAGTTAATCCATCAGACTCAGCTAGGTCTGCAGTTCAGTGGGAAATGTACCTGTAGAAATCTACAATCTGCAACTCAGATATATTTAATCATCCTAACAGAATGCTTAGTTTCATCAGTTAATTAGTTTCACCAGTTTAAGGGATTGTTCTACTTTTGCAGTCAGATGCAAGTGAAAACATTATACTGCTGTATAGGAATAGCTTGTCAAAAGGATATTTATTATCAAAAATAATTAAACCTGAAAGATGATAACATATGCTTCCTCCCACACAGCCAAAATCATTTGTCAGTGTGGCAGGGAGGGTCGGATACCCTGCTGCTGCTTTCATTATTTTTTAGTTTTTAAAAAAAAAAAGTCATGGTTCATGAACAGGTGGACTTATAGGGTTGGTTATAATTTGGAGAAAACATCCCTCCAACTAAACAGAACATGATTTTCAACAACTGTGAATGAATCAGTTGGCTACAGTACATTTAGTGCATAGATGTAATGCTGTATGAATACAAACGTATCACACTGAAATCTGTATTTGGCAGTGATGGTACTGTTGTACAATATGCTTTATGTGAGTGAATCAGTTGTGCCCCTATAGTTACAGAACTGGACCAGCACCTACACTGCCAAATATACTGTATAGTTACATTGAATTCATACATTGGTAACATCTATAAAATGCATGCACCGTAGCCAGCCCATTGATTCACACTTGTTGTAAATGATCAACAATAAACACAAAAAGTAAAGCGAGTTACGATTGGTGCTCTTTAATGAATCTATTCTTATTGCCCTCCCCAATACCTCACATGGTTCATTTATTAGACTTTTGATTCCTGTGTCCATTTCTTTTACCTTAACTTATTTATAATACAGTACTACTGTGTCTAGACATGCAAGGCACTCATTAGATAAAGTAGATAACAAGAACTGAGCCTGGTAATGTTTCTCTTTTGTTCTGTGGCTGACTTCTTTTAACAGTGCATTGCATGCCTAGACACGGTAGTACTGTAAGTCAGTCAGTAAGAGAAATTAAAAAAACACCATACTCAAAAGTTTCATAAATGAGTCACAGAAGGTCTACAGAATATACATGCAAGGTACTGTATGGGAAACTACGGTGCAAAAGTCAAGTGAAAAACATTATGCTGGAATCATTTTCTATACCCCCCTCAAAAAAATATAAGAAAATGAAAAGAAGGCAGTGCAGTAGTCTATCAGAGGGAGGAATTTATTAATATGTCGGTAGCTATGGATTTATTGCTTATATTTCCTCTCGGCAGTATGGATATAAATGGAGTTCAAGTCACTTCCTAACCTTTGTGTAATAACTAAAAAGTTGAATCTCTGAACTCCAGCTGTCCATCTAACCCAGCAAATTGAAAATGGCAGTTTTCACACTTTTTCAACCATTTTTGCAAACTGTGCGCCAGTAAATCTCAGCAAATGCCATTTAAACTTCTTGTCCTTTGGCTTTTATTCATTTTATAATGCATTTATGCGGAATCTGGTTGACTTGTTATACAGTGTTTAATTTTTCACTGGGTCCTGACTGTATCTTCTATACAGTATTCTTATAATGTTATTGCTTAGGAAGGACAGTCCATTCAAACAGCAGAAACATAGAAACATAGAAACATAGACTTTGACGGCAGATAAGGACCGCTAGGCCCATCTAGTCTGTCCATTTCCCTACCTACAGGATAGGCCGCAGATCCTAGTTAACCAACAGCCTATATCTTCCTGCCCCCCACAAGAATTGCCTTATGTCTGTCCCATGCATTCTTGAATTCTCCCACAGTTTTAGACCCCATTAACTTCCTCAGGAAGGCTGTTCCATGCATCCACTACCCTCTCTGTGAAATAATACTTCCTCACATTGCCCCTGAACCGCCCTCCTTCTATCTTTAAATTGTGTCCCTTGTTCTTGCAAGTCTCTTTTCTGAAAGATGCTACCTCTTGGACTTTGTTGATTCCCATGAGGTACTTGAAAGTTTCTATCATGTCCCCCCTCTCCCTTCTTTCCTCAAGGGTATACATATTAAGCTCCTTTAGTCTCTCCTCATACGGCTTCTCTTGCAGACCCTGCACCATTTTAGTTGCCCTCCTCTGGACTGCCTCTATCCTGTCTATGTCCTTGCGGAGATGGGGTCTCCAGAACTGGACACAGTATTCCAGATGGGGTCTCACCAACTGTCTGTAAAGAGGGATAACAACTTCCTGTTTTCTGCTGCTGATGCCTCTCCCTATACATCCCAGTATACCCCGGCCCTCCCTACTGCCTTCTCACATTGCTTGCTAACCTTAAGGTCATCTGATATGATTACCCCCAGGTCCCTTTCCTGTTTTGTTGTTGTTACTACCTCCCCACCCATTGTGTATTCTTCCCCTGGGTTCTTGTTTCCCAGGTGCATTATTTAGCACTTTTTTGCATTGAATCCTAGCTGCCATATGTCTGACCATTCCTCCAACCTTGCCAAGTCCCTTTTCATCCTTTCCACGCCTCCTTGTGTATCAACCCTGTTGCAGATCTTTGTGTCATCTGCAAAATGGCATACTTTTCCTTCCAGTCCCTCTGCAATGTCACTGATGAAGACATTAAAAGGACTGGACCTAATACTGAACCCCGCGGTACCCCACTAGTAACCGCCTTTCTTCAGAGTGGACTCCATTAACAATTACCTTCTGTGTCCTGTTGTCCAGGCAATGTTTTATCTAGCCTACCACCCTGGGACCCACTCCAGGCTGGTTAATTTGACTAATAATCTTTGTGTGGGACTGTGTCAAATGCCTTGCTAAAGTCTAGGTAGGCCATATCCACAGCCCTCCCTGGTCTACTACTTTGGTCACCCAGTCAAAGAAATCTATTAGATCTGCTTGACATGACCTTCCAACTGTGAACCCATGCTGCCTTGGATCCTGTGCTCCACTGACCTCTAGGTACTCAACTATTCTTTCCTTCAGAAGTGACTCCATCACTTTCCCTACCACAGAGGTCAGACTGACAGGTCTGTAGTTTTCTGCCTCTGTCTTGGTCCCACTTTTGTGAAGGGGAATCACATCCGCCTTCATCCAGTCCTCGGGTACCACACCATCCTCCCATGATCTTATTTTAATGGGGGTCCTGCTTTCTTCACTTTTTACAATGTACTGCACAGTATTTATCTACAGTAAGGGAGCTGAGATCCCAAATCATTTTATTAAATATTTAAGAAGTGCTTTGGTTTGATTAACTACAGTACATCTTCCACATCCCATTGCTTTGAGCTACAGTAAAAAACAAAGTTTTGCTATTATAATACTTTTGTGCAATGATAACTGCATGGCACAATCTCAAACATGCGCACAGATTTTTTTATTTGTTCATTTTTTTTCTTGTATTATTATTTAGGTAATTATTTATTTTGGGGAGGTTATTTTTTCATTAAAGGGATACTGCCATGATCTGCTAGTGATCAGCATGCTGATTATAGTCAACTACAGTACGGGACTTTTTTTTTTGAACAAACAACTAGCCCTATTTACACAACGCATGCTGCTGTAGTTTTTGACTATTCTTAACCCATACTTAGTTTCATACAATACTTTATTTTGAAGCTTGGGGGGTCCCACTTGCTTTCAGGGGCCCTGACACAGCTTGCTCAAGCTGCACATGGGGGTGTACTGTATATCACCCCATAAATTTTGCCATAATTTAAATTCATCATGCACGTCTTAGTATAATCAATAAACAGTCACAATTTTTTTTTGTTACAGCACAAATAATTTATATTCTTGCAATGCATTTACAGAACCTGGAACTTGCCCTGGTTCATTAATAGCATGCATTAACAATGATTAATGGCACTGTTTATAAAAAGAAATAAAAAATATGCTTAAAACAAGATACTGTATGCACTCTAACAATCCAGTGTCAAAATGATGTCTGTGAATTGTTGGTTTCATTTTCATCACAAGATCAATTACTTTGGTGACAAAACACGGTTTGCAAGACTCAATCTCTAGTTAGTCCGTGAACTCATAAAAATACATCATGCAGAGTCAGTGGCTAATTTGTGAATATTATGGATTGTGGGTGTAGTTAAGTGCTCAATTTATCTCTCTTTCATTTGCTTAAAGCAAGCAGTGTTGCAATGCCATTTTAATATGTTCCAGATACTGTACATAAAAAGCAGCATTGGCAGGTGACATTACAATGCAAAAATATACAAAATCAAATAAGTTTCACTACAGATGTGATCTCTGCATGCGATTGTGAGAGTGCACTTTTGGTGATGCTGTATATTTTTTAATTTCTTTTTAAAAAAGCACTATTAATCCTTGTCACTTTGCAGTACTGCATAACTGATGAAAGAACAGGACAGATTCAGGGTTCAGTAGATGCATTTTAAGAATATGAACTGCATTGTGCTGAAAAAAGTAGTCTGTTTATTGACTATATTAAATGTGCATGATGGATTTAAAGCATGGCAAAAAAGGGACAGTGATCATTAAAGTGACATCCTTGAGAAAATGGTGATCTCAATGAGAGACTAGTGGCATTTTTTCACATTGCTATAACCGCAGATGGAGTGGCACCAGAGTCACAGCTCTGCACTCTAAATACTGAGCTCTACTGCCTCTCAAAGAGTTGGGGCTTGCATGCATGGTCTACTAAACCACCAGGGAAAGTGTTTTATTTTAAAACAAGGGGATTGGGGCTTGCAGTGTGGGGGTGTCAGGGAAAATATTTTATTTGAAAATGGGAATTTGAGATTCTGGGTGGAGACCAGTAAACCACCAGGGAAAACTAACACAAATTCAGATAAATTAAACTGCATTTAGACAATGATTACAATTATGTGCATTAGGAATTGCAACAGCAGAGGACATGAACCATCATGGAGGGAACAGTTCAATTTCAAATGAGTATTTTTTTTAAAGCAAAGGTCACAAGGATAAATGTTCACCACCCTTGGACAAATACCAGAATGCAACTACTGCATGCTGAAATACTGCCACCTGGGTAATTTCAGCTGTTGCTAATGAGGATTAATTAATTGAAGATGTCACTACATATATACCACATTTCTGAGTGGTAACGAGGGGTAACAAGGTATTTCTCGGTACCAGTCATTGTACCGACCCCACCGAAATATACTGCATTACCATTACACTTTTCTGTAGCAGGCACTGGTTCTGGAATGGGGGATGGCATTTCAAGGTTAACTTTATACAAAATGACTCTGGTATACAGCATCTCCTGAACTGTTTTTACATAGGTAGGGATAAAGGTCAGCCCATAATCTGTTACAAGTGTGGATCCCCAAGACATCTTAGCAGAACTTGTGAAGTCACCAAGTGTGCACAGTGGAGGGAAATAGATCACTCAATGTTCCATTACAGAAGCCCACCTAACTGTAACTTAATCTGAGGAAGGTCATTCTTTTACAGAGTGCCCATGGGCAGCCCAATATACAGATAATGCTGACTATGATATCCAGGACTTTTATCTCAATACAGCTACTAAAAGTTCAAGGGCCACACCCCCAATCATAAGAAGTACCAGATACTGTGGTACCAGTCCCAGCAGTAATAACTTTACCACCAGAAGAACAAGTTAGAACAGAATGTCCAGTATCAAGTACTACACTTGCTAATACTTTGGAATCTCAGGTACAAAGCCAGCCACCAGTATTGCACGTGGGAGGTGAGGCTAGTATGCTACCCCATCCCCCGAGTGAAGATCCATGCCAGACAGCAAAATCATGGAGAAGCCTTAGATCCAAAGGACCAGATAAGGAGAAGCCTTCAACCCCCTGGTTCCAGTAAAAAACAAATACACATACACAGTTTCACAAGAAGGGGAAATGTATAAGGAGTCATAATCTGACTCTGTGTCATTTCATTCTTCCCAACCTGATGGAGGTTCAGATATGGAACTGGAGGTGGAAGTGCCTGAAGGTAAAACAAAGAAGAAAACAATGGGGACTAGAGCAAGTTTAGAAAAAAAATGATTGACCTTGATTACTATTATTAACTTTGCACAATTTGAATCTCAAGTGTATGATGTTATCATTTTGCAGGATACCAGGTTACATTCCCTTCATGAGATGCAAGAGGCTAGTATGACATGGATCTGGGGGAAGCCCATTGGTCTATGGGTGAGGATCTGTGCAGTGGAGTGGGCATATGTGTGAATAATGTAGCAGCAAAAATATTACATATAGAAGATATAGTCCCAGGGAGGGCTTTGTTGCTGGATATTTCTATACAGTCGATGGATTTTCATTTCATTAATGTATAAGCACCCCCAAATGAAGGCCACTAGAATAGAGCTTTCTCAGAAACTACAACCTTTTTTATTTAAATCACATTATGTTTTGTTGGGTAGGGATTTTAATTGTAGTCAAGACACCACTTACAGGGGATTAAGAACTAACAAAATATTTTGTGATGCCACATGTTTAAAGCTCTAATAAGTCAAGCAGGCATAGTAGATGCTTTTGCTTCTGGAAGCTGTCTACCCCAAAAAACTTGTTTTCATGGGACTCTTGCAACCAGAATAAACTATTGGTTTATTTCAGAAAGTTTGATAATTAAGCACGCTAGGGTGACACCGGTCACATCATCAGACCATGCTATGTTAAGTTTGACAATTTCTAACTTTCAGAAAATGGGTAGAGGTCTTTGTTATTGGAAACTGAGGCCCGGATATTCAAAGGGGTTGTGCCTGGTGCAACAGAGTTACACTGGCACAAACCTGCACTGCACCCCGGTGGGATATTGAGAAGGCTGCCTGGTGCAGCACAAATCCCGATGTGCTGGGGAGCAATGATAATGTATGCAGCACAGATGCAAGGGACATGCTGATGCATATGCGGCACATCCTGATATTCAGCCCAGGATGTGCGGCACTTATGCTGGGCATAACCCTGCATTGTGCCACATGGGGGGCTCAAAGTTGAGCCCCTGAAAAGTTGGAACAACTCTTCACCACCCACAGGTGGGCTGCAGTATTGCAGGGTGCAACACAGCAGCCGAGCTGTGGGTGGCCACCCGCCCACCTAGAACACCATTGGCAAGCACATACATAACCCTGGTGGTCAAGTGACCCCCCCACCCATTGCCATGATTGCAGTAGATGAAGGAAAACCCAGTCCCTGGTAGTCTAGTGGTCCCACCTCCTGAGTACCCGATTCCCTGATAAATATAATAAAAGACCATCCTTGGTGGTCTAGTGGTCCCCCCTCCCACCTGATTCCCTGAGAAATGAAGAAATGATCATCCCTGGTGGTCTAGTGGAATCCGCCCTGCCCATTGCCACCATCAAGGTAATCCTCCATAAATAAATGCCCTGGTGCTCACAGTGCACAATGCGTGCCATATTTAATGGTGTTATGCCATGGTGCATCACTGTTGAATATCACATGGCTCTGGCACTGGCACACCCCAGTTGGACAGCACCTAGGCTTGCGCCACTGCCTAGCGCAGTCTGAATATCCGGGCCTGAATGTAAGTCTCCTCATTAACCTCTTAATCCAACAGGGTTTTCAAAATATACTAGAATCCCATAAATCAGTATTTTTTTTTTTTTTTATGATTCCCCACAAGAGTGGTGGAAAGTTACAAAAAAAGACATACAGGAAGAAAATGGGAAAGCTAAATGGAAAATATAAAACAGAACAATACAATATATGCAGAAAACATTTACATAATCTTGTATCATCACAAAATGAAATTGGAACAGATTATTCTATGCAAATTTATTTATTTTATTTATTTATTTATTTAATTTTTGTTGTTGACTGAGTAAGTGCACTAGACAAATCCTGCCTATTTTCAGGCACAACCCGGGGGAGGGGGATACAAATGAATTCCAACTGACCTTGAACCAGATTAAGCTGTTGGTGGTATTTTTAATGAAATTAATGAGTTATAAATCAAAATGGCAGATATTCAATACAATAGATTAAAATCTTTGGAAGAAGAACAGAGATTTGGAACTCAGGACCAACAGGATTATGTAAACCCTTTTGTTTTCTGTCATAAACTACAGCAGATGAAATTTATCACAAGTTACTTTATAGGATGGTACTATAGTTACACAAAACCTAAACTTCTGTCTGAAATTGATCATCACATTAAAAATTGTTTCAGGAACCACAGCCCTTTCTCCCTTCTAGGAGTTGATGGCTTATGGAATGTGATCTTCCACTGCTTCCACTATGTTTAATAAATCCCTTAATATGACCTATCACTAAACATGAATTATTAGTAGTACTTAACAACCTAAAGGCAGGTTCAGCTTTGGGGCAGGATGGTCTGCCATATGAGCTATACAAACTAATAGCAGGAACTTTGTTGGAGGAATTTGTCATAGCATTTTATACTATGCTTCATACAAAGCAAATGCCCTTTAGTATGAATAAAGGCCTAGTGATCCTACTCCATAAATACTAGGAGTCATACTAGGAGGTATAGATGTACAGAAAGTCAAAGCCCATGAATGTACATCTCCAGCCATAGCAGGCATCAATCCTCATTACCTTCATTCAGTAGGAATCTATCAAGTTTAAATATGAAGGAAATATAAGAATCAACCTCCACAATTTCTCTTGGTAAGGAGTTCCATACCAAGATAACTCATTGGGTGAAAAAATTCCTTCTTAATGGAATTTTCGGGTAAATAAGTCCTAGTTGATAACTGACTTCTTAGAGAAAAGACTCTTTGGTGTCGGATGAAGTTCAGATCATAAAATAGTATTGGGACAGGAATCAGGGGTTGAGGAACAGTGGGCAGTATTTAAAATGGGGATTATAAGAACAACAGAATTATGCATTAAGCAGGTTAGCAAGAGGAAAAGGAAGAGGAGACCATTATGGTTTTCCAAAGAGGTAGCAAAGAAAGTGAAAGCCAAAAAGATTGCATTCAGGCAATACAAAAAGACACAGGCAGAAGGGGATAGGGAGAAGTACCAGGAGAAACAAAGGGAGGCAGGGAAGTCAGGGGAAGTCAAAACTCAGACAGAAGAACACATTGCAAAATCAGTGGGTAAAGGGACAAAACCTTTACAGGTACATAAGTGAAAAAGAAAGACAAAGAGAGGGATAGTGAGACTGAAGGGGGAGGATGGGAGCAGCGTGGAGGATGACAACAGTAAAGCTGACATATTGAACAGGTATTTCTGCTCAGTCTTTACTAAGGAAGAGGGGGTAATGGGTCTGAAGGGAGTACAAGGGGTGGGAATGGTGCAGAATGGACACAAGTCCCTTTACACAAGAAAGGGTCCTGAAGGAACTGAAAGTAATAAGAGTTGATAAAGCAATGGGGCCAGATGGGTGCACCCTAGGTCCTAAAGAACTAAGAGAGGTGGTGACTGAACTCTGGCTATCCTGTTCAGCCAATCACTGGAACAGGGGAGGTACCCAAAGACTGGAGGACAGCAGATGTAGTCCCCTTATACAAAAGTGGGAACAAAGAGGAAGCAGGGAACTACAGACCAGTCATCCTCACCTCGGTAGTGAGAAAGATCATGGAAGCACTACTGAAGGAGAGATTGGTGGAACATCTGGTTGTCAATGGACTACAGGACCCAAGGCAGCATGGTTTCACCAGGGGAGGTCATGTCAGACCAACCTCGCGTGGAATTTTGACTGGGTGACTAGGAGCTGGATCAGGGGAGGGCAGTGGACATGGCCTATCTGGACTTCAGCAAGGCCTTGACACTGTGCCACATAGAAGACTATTACACAAACTGGGGAATATGGGTGGGCAGGACAGTAGTGTGGTGGGTAGGTAACTGGCTGGGTGGCAGGACACAGAGGGTGGTGGTAAATGGCTGTCACTCCACAGAGGGAAGAGTGACCAGTGGGGCACCACAGGGATCAGTGCTGGGACCGGTCCTATTCAACATCTTCATCAGTGACATTGCACAGGATCTAGAAGGCAGAATTTCACTGTTCACTGATGACACAAAGCTCTGTAACAGAGTAGACACACCAGAGGGTGTAGACAGAATGAGAAGGGACCTGCAGAAACTTGAAGAATGGTCAAGGGTTTGGCAGTTGAAATTCAATGCAAAGAAGTGCAAGATAATGCATATGGGGCACAAAACCCTGGCACAATATATCAGTTGGGGGTGAGGATATAGCATGCACCAAGCAGGAAAGGGATCTTGGGTTGTCATCTCTGATGACCCCAAGGTAGGGAAACAGTGTGACAAGGCATCAGGTAAAGCAAATAGGATGCTGGGATGTATAGGCAGGGGCATCACCAGCAGGAAAAGGGAGGTCATAATCTGCTATACAAGACACTAGTGAGGCCCAACCTGGAGTACAGTGTACAGTTCTGGAGACCATACCTACATAAGGACATAGACAGGGTAGAGAAGGTTCAGAGGAGGGCAACAAAGATGGTGCATGGGTTGCATCACAAGTCCTATGAAGACAGGTTGAAGGAACTGAACATGTACTCCCTGGAGGAGAGGAGGAGAGAGGGATATGATAGAGACATACAAGTATCTTACAGGAAGGAACAGGGTGTAGGAAAACACTATTTTAAGCGAAAAGATGTTTCAGGACTAGAGGCATGGGATGAAGTTGGAGGAGGATGATTCAGAGGAAACATGAGAAAGAATTTCTTCACAGAATGGGTGGTGGACAAGTGGAACACCCTGCCAGAGGAAGTGGTGGGGGCTGAAACAATCACGGGATTTAAGAACGCATGGGATAGACATAAAGGAATTCTAGAGGTCAGGGGTAAGGGGAAATAGACTTCTAGGAAAACAAACTGAACTTACAAGCTCAAATGGGCAGACTAGGTGGGCCATAGGCCCTTATCTGCCAACACTGTCTATGTATCTATGTATTAGTAGAAGATCACCTCTTTTTCTCCCGAGCTCAAGGGAGTAAAGATTTAAAGAACGTAATCTATAGTCATAATCTGCCCTATGAAGCCCCTGAACCATCTTGGTAACTCTCCTCTGGACCCCCTCCACTCTCCTGACATCCCTACGTAGAAAAGGGCTCCACAGTTGGGAACAATAATCCAAGATGGGTCTTACATAGGCCCTATACAAGGGAATTATACAATCCCTATTTCTGGAAGTAATTGAACGTCTAATACAGCCAATAAGTTTATTGGCCTTTTTTATTAATTCAGTGCAATGACTGCTGAATTTGAAATCCTTTGATATCAAAACCCCAAGATCTTTTTCATATTCCACAGACTGTAATTATTTGCTGTTTAACATATAGTTGTAACATGGATTATTGTTACCCAAATGCACAACTACACTCTTGTCTAGGTTAAACATCATGCCATTAATAATTGCCCAGGATTCTGTTAACAGAAGGTCACAACAGAGGTCAGAGGACAGAGGTAATCTATCCAACTGGAGACCCATAACATTATTAAATGCTGATTTTAAAATCTTCACCAAATTATTAAGTAACAGATTGTCCTTGATTGCAGGGGATATTACCCATCCATCTCAGATATGTGCTGTCCCCAGTAGAACAATTGCAGATTACGTAATCTTAATGCGTGAAATAATTGAAAGAGGACATGACAGGGAGCTATCCAGCTACAGTATATACTAAGTATAGACCAGGTTAAAGCCTTCAATAGGATTTCACACCAATACCTGTGGGAATGTATGGAAGCATATGAAATCCTGGCAGCTTTTATAGGATGGGTTCAAGTATGTTATAACTGTACAATAGTGATACCTTATTGTAATAGGTGGCTGGGACAGGATTGCAGGTTGAGTCAGGGTATATGACAGGTGTGCCGTTTAAATCTCTGTTGAATGTTCTAACAATAGACCCCCTTCTACATAGGATACACAAAGCCCAGTGTCTGACAGGGCTTTCCCTTTCAAGTTTAGACCCTGAAATTAGAACTCTTGCTTATGCAGATGATCTTTGTATAATTCTTGCTGATTTAGAATTATGTACCCAGGTAGGGTATATATTGCAAGAATTCTTAGATATTAAAGGTTCTACTATTAATTATGCCAAGAGTAAATGTACCATAGGTGATATGGTAAATAATTTGGATTTTGTTATTACCATTCCTATTAGTACAAAACCTTTGGGAAAGGGGATTTAGCTGTACTTAGATGACAACAGATTTTAGGAAAAGCTCAACAAAAGCTTAAAATATGGAACAGATGGAGAATGGCAAAACAGAAAAGAGATTATATGGTCAGAACATTTTTATGTTCACTCTTTTTACGCATCCATGTCATTTTTGACCTCCCAAGACAATTGGAAACATCAGTTTATAGTTGTTTTTTAGTTGCATAAGGGGAAGTAGATTGAATCCTCTGAAAAGGGGTGTTTTATACTTTGATAAAATGCAAGGGGGCCTGAAGATGGTAACCCCTTTATCTTTCTTTTTTTCCCCATGTTCATGCATTTTAATATAAGGCTATTACTTAACAATAAAGATACATTATGGACACCATGGATGCAAGATAGAGTAGATAATATTTTACAAATCTGACCTCTAGATACAGGGATTGCTAAACAACAGCCCCTGAATAATCTTCCCATCAGTTTCTAAACATGTTATAGTAAAGTTATGTATGGGTCAATTACTAAACATCAAATATGCTCCTTTACTAGACATGAAGTATACAAACATATCATGGTTAAATATTTTGAAGAGGAAACAAATTTTGAGTTGAGACCTACATATGGAAAAGATAACCTAGGGAACATGCTTACATCACCCTGCATACCCCCACAGATGTGGGATGTGATTTGGTTGACAGTACACATAAAGTTAAATGTAAAGTGGAACCTGAAACATAAAGGGATGGAGGAAAGGTATTGCCCCAGACCTTCTTGTATCTCAGCAAAAGAATCAATGGGACATTTATTTTTTGAGTGCCAATATATAGTAAAATGTTGATGAATTCTAGAAAGGAAATTGCCATCTTCACCATTCTTTAACCTAACCCCAGAGATCTTGTTTCTAGGCATTTTGCCAAACCAGTGGACTAAGCACAGCAAACAGACTATATGGTTGTTTTTGGTTTGTTTCAAATATTTCATATGTTCAGGTGTAGAATTTCTATTCAACAAGCCTTTTTATTGCTGACTTTTTCCAAGGTGGCATGCTGAAGGTGCCTGAGTGAGCAACTCTACAAGCCATCCGCTTCTAACCCCTCATTTTCTTGTTGTTTTTCCATTGCTTTCCCTCGCAAAGATGTGCGATATGTAAGGAAAAATGTTCAGATTACTGTCTATCGGCATATTCAGATGAACTGCGGTGTTAAACATGGTGAATCGAGGGATTTAAAGTAAACGTCCAATCATCTGATGAAAACTTCCTACAGCTCTCAGTAACTATCTCCAGTTGGTCACAGTGAGTAAGACGAGTGTGGGGGCAGAGAAATCACATATTCAGCCTCATCTGATTATTTTTTTGTTTATCTCCTGATATTTGTGAAACATACTGTGAAACATACTGAAACATATTGATTACTGGCATAAGTTTAATGGGAGCAGCTCTGTTGGGGACACACAATGAGTTTTCTTTTTATTTCTCTCTTTTCTTGTTTCCTCCCAGGTTGCCTACCAACTAAGGGAACAGGGAGGGGAGAGAAGTAGGAGAGGGGTAACAGTACAGGTTTCTCCTCCAACTCATGGTGGCCCCCCTCTGTTTCTTGCTTTCTCTCTTTGACTTTTGAAAGCAATCTGAATCTCATCCCTATAGTTCCGACATAAAAACCGGGGACTACTCTACTTGAGACAAGCCCTCCTGCTTTTTTCCACTTATCAGAGTCCACAGTTTTCTCTTCCATTATTGCTGCTTCTTAGGACTGATGTCCCAAACAAATCAGCCAATTCAGAGAAGTGGAACCTGATCAGTTGTGCAGGCTCACTCTCTGTGAAATCAGTAGACCTATCAGAGGCTATGAACTCAACAAAGCAGGCCCCAGGTAACCCCCTTCCCTCTCATCTTACTCTGATCCACCCCAGCGCTTCCTCTACTGGGATTAAAAACACCTCAGGCAGGGAAAAAAAAAAGCAATCCAGGCCCTGGACCTCAAACACTGCAAAAATTAGTTGCTGATGGTCCCATGGATCAGTTTCTTATTTTACCGGGGGTGGCTTCTACAGATATTGAGGTCAAAGGCAGCTCTACTGATATCAAAGCCACTACCGATGGCATTTTAAATATGGGCATTGATCTAGGAAAACAGTCACCACCACAAAAAGATGAGAACTCAGTTTAGGATCCATGTGCAGAAGAAGATGTAGTACCTCAGAATACATTAGACCACCAGGATACAACATCGAGTAGTCTGACTCCTGCTACTACAGCCAAAGAGGCCTCCATAGTACAGATGATAGCTCCTGCAATTGGTATATCTGATAACACTCAAAGACACCTAGTTGCAGATCTACCTAGAGGAGGGGAGATTATAACTAGTACCAATGATGCTATACCTAAAACGTCCTTATCCAAAAAAAAGGTCCAGCTGGTCCTAATGGCTGTGATGTCAACATTTCATTGAAAATACAGCATATGCAGGACTTAATGATGGCAGAAATGCATTCAGGCTTTCAATCCATGCCCTAGCCCTTGATTCTCTGATGGGCTCAATTACATCTCTAGACAGTAAAATGGAAAGCCTTACTAAGAGGATATTGACATTGGAAAACAGAGTTGGATCAACAGAAGATCAACCGGCTCCTCTTCAAACCAAAGCAAGCCTATGCCAGAAAGAACTGCAGGAATTACAGCTTAAAGTACTGGACTTGGAGTCCCATTCAAGAAGGAACAATCTTAAAATAGGAGGGGTACCTGAGGGGTTTGAAGGCACAAATACCTTACAACTCAATGAAAAACTATTAATGGAAGCGATGGGTAGAAAATAGAGCTGGATCGAGCCCATAGAAGCTTCTCCACAAGAAGAGATGTCCCCAGATTCAAATTTGTTAAGCCTCACCACTTTCAAATGAAGGAGCAGTTCCTACAAAAGACGAGGTTAAACAAAGGCCTTCATATGAGAAATTTACACCTGCAAGTTTTTCCTGATCTTCCCCTTTCAGGTATGGGAAAGCAAAAGTCATTTGATGGGATCAGAAATGTATTAAGCGATAAAGGCATCCCTCACAACCTAATACATTCAGATTGTCTGAAACTGTTCCTGAACAGAAGACAGCATATTTTCAACACTCCTCATGAGGCAGATCAGTATCTAAAAACTTTCTTTTTCCATACTGAAGGCAATAGTTGAATATAATTGCCAGGACTGCCAAGATCTACTATAATAAGCTTTAGCACCTGGACAGCAATGATGTATTTAAAAAAAAAATACGCCTAGCATATGAATAATTCTATTAACTATTAATTTGCAACAAGAAAGCAGTATAAGTTAAAATAGTTAGTGGCCAGTGAGAGAGCTTGCCTCACACCTCACTCACCAGTAAGCAATAACCATCTTTGTAGACAGTCTGAAGGGAGGAGGGACCCAGCATTAAGTCTGGATACCGGGTTGATAGAAGTAGTTTCCTTTTTAGGGGGGGATGGGGTGAAAGATGTGATTTTTGTAATCAGGCACATCATATTCTTCTCAACAAACAAAACTTAAGATCTAGATTCATGGGTAGAATCTCAATAGCCTATACAGTATATGCAGGCAAACTTTCTTTCTTTGTCATGGTAAATTTAATAAGAAATGGCTGAAATTCTGAAATGCCTAAACTGGAACAGCAAGGGGGCTAGAGACAGAGTACAAATGCATAAAATTATACAATATGTGAATCAAATACAAGCTAACTTTATTGTTACAAGAGACCCACTTTGCCTCCAGTGATTTTCAATATGTCTGTAACTTATTTAGAGGCCACGGAATTCGTTTCAGCTTTTCAAATAACTCTAGAGGTGTGGCACCAATCTTTAAAAACTCTTTAAATATTGTGATTAAACAGAAAGAAATTGACAAATGGGGATGATACTCTATAGCAACAATTCAAAGATTTAATAAAATACTGACCATTAGCTCTCTATATGGCCCAAATGAAGACGATGCAGATTTTTATGTACACTTTTTTATCTCACTATCTGGTTTCTCAGGACCATATATTATAGGTGGGGATTTTAACTTATCATTAACTAATCTAGACAGACCAGGTGAGTCGGAAGATACTAAAAAATGAGCTGTAAAAACAATAAAGGATTTTATGCTGGTTTTAAAATTAATAGACATTTTTAGGGAAAATACCCCATGTGAAAAAAATTCTTGTTTTTATCTAATGTCTATAAAATGGCTTCAAGAATTGATTATTTTCTCCTTTCCAAAGAAATTGTGTATAATTGTATAAAAATCAACTATGCAGCTATAAAAATGTCAGATCATTCCCCTGTAAATCTGCTGATAAACTAAACAACCTCGACAACAGTAGGGATTACTGTTGGAAGTTTGACAACTGTTTATTGAACAATCTTTCTTTTAAACAGAAACTAAAATCAGAGGTTGATTTCTTCTTACGAAATGATAAAAATAAGGAACAATCCTCAATAATAATATGGGAATCTCTGAAAGCCAACTTTAGAGGATGGATTATTTCCTATGTAGCTACTAAGAAAAAAATCTATAAAGAAAAAGCAGACTTATTAGAACATCGACGTCTGGTTGCTGATGGTTCATTTAATCTACTGTATCTGCCTGGGAGAAAGATTTAATCTTAGTTTTAAAAATAAGAGAAGAATTGAATGCTTTACTTTCTTACAGGGTAGCTAGGACTTTTCAAAATATCAGGTCACATTATTATTTTTATTCTGAGAAGCCTGATAGACTACTAGCATATCAATTACAATGTGAATGCAATCAAAACGCCATACACAAAATCCAACTAGAGTCTGGTCAAGAATCTAATTTGCCTTCAGAAATCAATAAAGGTTTTCATAAATTTTACAGTAATCTATACACACCCGATACCAATCCCTCTCAAAAAGATATAGACAATTTTTTTGAAGATCTCTCTAGTATTCCTCTTTCAGATTCATCAAGTTTAGAAATTGATAGTCCTACAATGATAGAGGAAATTAAATCAGTAATTCATTCTGCCCCAAATAGAAAATCACCAGGCCCTGATCGTTTTGCGATGGAATTCTATGAAGAGTTTTCTGACATTCTCTGTCCACTCTTATTTCAAACCTGTAGGGATATGGAAAAGGATGAGATCTTATCTGAATCTTTAAAGGATTCTATAATTATACTCATTCTGAAAAAAGCTAAAGATCCCCTAAAATTTGGGTCATATAGACCTATTGCTTTAAAGAATACAGATTGAAAAATTATAATGAAAATATGGACTAATAGAGTAGTCACATATGTTCAGACCATCATTCATCCAGACCAAACAGGGTTTATTCCTGGCAGATGTCCAATAGCAAATGTAAGAAAGGTCATCAATATCTTAGAACAACTGGCCAATCCGAGATGACTATCATCTTGCTTGATGCCAAGAAGGCCTTTGATAGAGTTCATTGGCCTTTCTTGTTGACCAGTTTAGCTAAGTTGAACTTTGGAGATAGATTTATGTGCTGGATGAAAATGGTCTATAGTGAGCCCAGAGCTAGGATTAAGACCAACTCTAACCTCTCTGGCTTCATCCATCTACATAGAGGCATCCAGCAGGGTTGCCCACTTTCTCCTTTGCTCTTCATGATATTTATTGAGGCTCTTGCCATATCAATCAGAAACAACAAATGTATCAATGGTCTGAACATTAACGGCTTTTCCTGTAAAATATCCCTATACGCAGACAACATCCTGATCTGTGTAGATAATCCAAAGGAAAAGGTGAAGGAGCTTGAGAGGGAGATAGAAAGACCTGGTAAAATATCAGATTATAAAGTCAATTGGAGAAAATCTGAAGCCATTTATAACGGCCGGGCAATGGATGGGTCTGACACTCTCCTCAAATCTTAAGTTAAAACAGAAATGAAATACCTGGGTGTTACATTAATAAAAGAAATAAAAAATGTATTCAAACATACTTATGAGCCTCTTATAGTTAACATCAGGGCAGACCTGGAAAAATGGGTCGATTTTTCCTTAACCATCACAGGAAGGGTTAATATACACTGTTAATGTACACTGACTGCTAATGTTTTTATGTCTATTCCAAACTGTTGATTTGTGACTTGCTGTTGATTAATTTATCAGGTCCATCTTGTAAATGAGCCTTGCTCAATGGTGTTCTGCCTGGTAAATAAAGATATTGATTGAATAATATTAAAATGAATATTCTGCCAAGATTTCTTTTTCTATTTCAAGCTCTTCCCATATATTTTAACAAAACCTTTTTCATTAAACTAGATAAATGGCTTAGATAATTTATATGTAAAAATAAATGCCCAAGGATTAGTTTGTCAAAGCTGTATCTTCCATTAAATCAGGGAGGCCTCTGTCTTCCCAATCTAAGATTGCACTATTTGGTCGCTCAGACTGAACTTACCATTGACTGGTTTCAGCCTAACAACAACTCAGATAGAGCAGATAAAGATAGTGAAACCTTAGAGAGCTCCCATACTCCTTTTCAGAATCTTTATCAAGTTATTTATGTTAATTGTGAAAACAAAATTTATAAAGCCAAGATTCTAAATTCAACCAAGACCGCTTCCATGCCTAGAGCGATGTGCATATGGCATTAGGCTCGAACTGTGCTATTTTGTTATTTTCATCCTTATATATGAATTCACATCTTAAATTTATATAGGTAAATACAACTTTTTTGAAGTGGAAATTATACGGGTTGACCAAACTGGAACAATGCTTAGAGAATGGCAGTCTAATCTCATTTGAAATATTAAAGCTGGTATTTAATCTTCCAACTGGAAGTCATATAGCTTTTCTACAGTTAAGGGATTTTCTTTTGTGCAATAAGATCATGCCAGTCACCTCGACACCTATGGAGGCTTTAGTAACTGATCCATTAAATAAAACCAAACTGATCTCTAAAGTACATAACCTATTATTGGAAGCTTGCAAATGGGTTGTTGAACACTGGAGGCAAAGCTGGCTCAAGGAATTTAGGGTAGTTAACCACAACATTGATTGACTACAGGTTCTCTCTACTCCTGAAAAAGTTTCTAAAACTCTAAAATTTGCTTTAGATTTTTTTGTTTGCTGTCAGCATCTCAAATACGTTTCATATTTAATTTTACAGTAGGGGACAGTATGCATTAATACTTATTTACTTTATATATTTTATGTTTCCTTTCACAATACCAAATGTTTTGTATTATAATTTTCTGTCAAGTTTGAATAAAAATTCCCCTACTCTTTTCGAGAAGTACCATGGGATCTTTAACATCCACCTGAACTACCACCAGAACACGCAGATGGGACCTTGGTTTAAAGTCTCATCTGAAATATGGCACCTCAGGAGTGCAGCACCCCAGAGAAAAGAAGGTGCTAGAACAGGGAGGCATGCAATTAAGCTAAAGGGGGAGTTTGGGAGAAATGTGAGGAAATCCTTCTTCACTAAAAGAGCGGTGGATGACTGGAACAGCTTGTCAGAGGAGGTAGTGGGGGACAAAGACTGTGGGGAGCTACAGGCATGTGTGGAATAGGGACTGGAGCATATTAGGTAAAGAAATGGGGGGAGGAAGTGAAACCAATGACCAAATTGGGTCAGTGGTGTCAGAATATGTAGAGACAAGGGGCAAACTAGATGAGCTTAACCGTCCTATTCTGCTGACAAAATCTGTTTTTATCTTTCTGTATACCTGTAAGTAAATTGTTAATTAAAACTATATACCTACACTAACAAACCAGTTTAAAGAATATACAGTACCTACACTAATTAAAAGTATATACCTATAGCATATGAAATCTTATGGGGCTACACTAACTACAACTAATTATCACATAAATTGACCAATTAAACCATCAAATAACATTGCCTCAGCCTGCAAAATAGCCTTTAAAAAACATAAATGCCATAACCTTTCACAATGAAGCCTACAAAAAGAAAACTGCAACCCAAACCCTGATAAAAAAAAGCCAGTATGAAAATATCAGTCACAAACATGGATATCATCAAGGATCTACAGCACTTACCAGCTGCCATGCCTTCCACGATGTTGCAGTCCATGGTCTCTACTCTGCAGACTCCATGCCTCATGATGACATCCACACCATGCTGTTGCTTATGTGCATCTCCCTGCTGATGAGAACTCTTCACATAGCTCCCAACTTTTTTCTTTAAATTGCTGTTTATCCCTCCCTATGTTCTGCAGACCCCAACCCTTCAGGCCAGTCAAGGAGTCATCCTCCTGCATCCTGCTGTACCCAAACCTGCCTCCTGGGCCCCATGCTGCTGCAGCTTGCCCCCCCCAAGCGGGGATGAGGTGGAGCACCAGACACCCAGTACTTCTTCATCTCATCAGTGCAGAAGGGTGGCTGGGTGAACGGGGGCACATCAGAGGCATGCTCCAGGCAGTCTGTCTTCCCAGAGCCGGCAGGCATTTTCTCATTTTCTCCCCCACATGCAGTGTGTGCCCCTGACATCTTGGCATAATGCTCTGATGTCCACTGTGTGTCTTGGCCACCCTTCCCTACAGATGGGGCTTGCTGTACTCTGAGCCTCTGCTTGGGGTCAGACAAGTTGCAGGCATTAGCCCCCACCGTCCCCCTGGAGAAGGCGAGCTGTCATGGGACACTCAAGACATTCTCCCCCAGCCAGCCCTCCAGCGACCTGAGTCTGCTCCCGAACCTGAATCACCAGCGTCACAAGCAGAAATCCAACTGCTGTGCCGATGGGCCAGCCCAGCTCCCAACTTTTTACAAGCTGCCAATGAACTGGAGAACCAGCTGCTCATAAACCACTGACCAGCCACACCAGCATGCTGCTCACAACCTCATCTACCACACATCACCACCTAAGTAAACGGAAGAGAGCCCCAGACACCCCCCCCCTTACTTATAGAAAATGAAACTGGACAAAAATAAAAGGCAAAGCTAAAAACTCACTACACTGTGGAAATCTCCAGGGGACAAAAAACAAATAACCAGGAAATGCTCAGAACGACTGACAAGGAAAATGACATAAAATTACAAAATTGTGTAATTGCCACTGTCATAATGTATTACATTAAAGAAATGCTAGGGAAATGTATTGCACTCATGATATAATTCCATCTTTATGACTTTTCCATTAGCATATCATATCTTCTAGCCACTAGAGGGCTATATCTCTGCTAGGAATGAAATTTACTGTGTCCACTCAGCTATAAACAGGTTATACGTAGCTGTCACTAGGGGCACCTATCCTATCTGGCATATCAAGTACCTACCTACTATAGATACAATGATGCTGTCTCATCTGCTCCCACGCTTATTTGTGCTCACATTGCTGATTTTGCACACGGGCATACCGGGGAGTCTGCTACCCCTCCCAACCTTCCTGCTACATGCTCAATAAAATCTACCTTACTCCTGGTACTCTCGCCTCTGATCTTTTCTCAGCACATAGTAGCTCTATGCCTTATGACTGGTTTGATGCTTCCCATCAGGGATGGGGAACATGCACCCATATTTAATCACGCTCCCCTCTATCCCTCATGCCCACCCTCTGGGAATGCTGACAACTACTAAGCTGGGACACCAGACAGAGGCAGACTGCAAGACTTACCTAAAGGCAGTAAAGATTATGCCTGCTCAAACTTATATTTATGTTGTTACTGCTGTCTGGAAATATTCACCCAAACCCTGGCCCCAGCCCACCACATAGGTCAGCCTCATTAATGCAGCTGGGGTTACTTACTTTAGCAGCTATGAACATCTGCAGTCTCCTTCCTAAACTGGATGTTCTACAAGTCTTTGTTAACCAACACAATCATGATGTCCGGACAAGTGCTGAAACATGGCTTACACCCAAAATCCCTGATGCAGCTATTGTCCTGCCAGGTTACACCATCTTCAGACTGGATAGGACTACCAAGAGAGGAGGGGGGTCTGCAATCTATCTCAAAGAATCACTCATTGGACACCCCCTGCCAGTACCTACTGCTGGTTCAACCACACAAATACTAGCTATCAAAATTCTGCTAGGTGCTCATAATAAGGCACTTGCTGTAACATCAGTGTACATCCCTCCTAAAGAACAGGGGAAGGGGTCTCAGTTCTGTCATTGACTTTATCAGAAACCAGCCACCTGGTTCAGACTTAATTCTGATGGCAGATTTTAATATTAATTGGTTTGCACCTGAGAATGGGAGCTTTAGGGATGCCATCTCTGCTGCAAACTTTTCCCAGCTGGTTAACTCCCCAACTAGATCCAACTACAAAACAGGATCAAGCAGCCTCCTGGACTGGGTTCTAACCAGTCATCTTGATCACATTACTAACACTGCAGTCCTCCCGGACACGCTCAGTGGCCATTCCCCTATCATCTGCACGTGGACAAACAAATCCTGAAAACCTCCACCAAAGACAATCACCAGCAGGGTACTAGCACGGGGTCATCTTGAACCCTTCAAATCCCTCCTTAGAGTGCAAGATTGGACTCCATTGACAGTGTGAAGGCAGTCAACACGGCACTTGATTATTTCATCAACCACTCTAATGCTGCCTGTGACCCCATGCACCTTTAAAAAAGTGGAAAATCAAAGGCCCTTGCAACCTCTAGCTCTCTGCAGACTTATTAGTGCACATGAAATCTAGGGACTACCTCTGGCATTGGGCTTGAGCCACCGGCATGAAATCGGACATTCAGAAATACAAAAGAGCATGGAATGATTGCACAAGATCCATCCACCTTGAGAAAAAATAATTACTACAAGGGAGTGCTTACTGACACATGGGGCAATGGTAAAGCTTTCTGGAATAATATCAAAGAGGTTACAGGGAAAACCCCAAAAACATCACCCACTTTACTTGATGTTGATGGGACTACAACTCTGGACCCCCTGACTATTGCTAATGCCTTTAATAATGTGTTCGCAGATGTTAGCAGTGTTCTTCCACCTGACTTTTTTGATGCAGATGTCATCCCAGCTAATCCTGTAAGCACTTCCCCAACAACCAGTCACCTGCCATTCTACTTCAAAGAAGTCATGCTGCATGAAGCCTGAAAATACATCGTAAAGCAATTGGTAAATCTATACACACTTAAACTGCTGTCCCTCACCCTTGAGGAAGTGTTAGTGCTTTTAACCAGGATCTTTAACCTCTCACTTAGACTTGCACAGTTCCCCAATAAATGGAAATCAGCCATGGTTACCCCGGTCTACAAAAGTGGAGACAGAACTCTGCACACGAACTACCGGCCTATCTCCATATTACCACCTCTCTCTAAAGCTCTTGAATGTATTATAGCTGACCGGCTTACTGAATATCTTGACAAACATATGATCCAATGCACCCAACAACACCAACAACTTGGGTTCAGAAAAGGGCATAGCACCACCTCAGCTCTTATGGAATTCACCAGTTCTATACACAGCTCCCTGGACCATGGTCAATTAGTTGGTGCTGCTTTCATCGACTTGACAAAAGCATTAAACATGGTCCATCACCCTCTACTACTGGAACAATCACTTAGTGCAGGGCTCTCCTCTGACTCCACTGCCTGATTTAAATTATATCTGGACAACCACACTCAACAGGTCAAAATTGTCAACGTCCTCTCTGACTCAAGACATGTTCGCTCTGGGGTTCCTCAAGGGTCCATCCTGGGTCCACTCCTATTTAGTCTTTTTCTAAACGGTCTCCCAAGCTCCTGCCCTGAACAAATCCTAATCTACACAGATGATGCTGTAATTTACATAACTCACCTGGAGCCTATACCCCTCTAGAGCCAGCTACAACTCGGATTTGTCTCGGTAGAGAAATGGTTTAGTCATCACAAGTTGATACTAAACTATAAAAACACAAAGCTTATGCTCTTCAGCAGCTCCCATAACAAACACAGGCAACATCCTCTGACTATCACTAACTGCCTTGGTACTGCCCTCAAACAGGTACAATTCTTTAAGTATCTTGGAGTCACCATAGGCAAGCAACCTATCATATGGGGTGCATATGGAAAACATTGATAAAGCTGTAAATATTGATACTGGTCTACTCTACAGACACAGGTGATCTCTGACCCCTGAAGCCTTAAGGATAGCTGTACAGAGCTCTATTATTTCTATAATTGATTATGTACTGATCCTCTATGGCTCTGAGACTGATACCACCCTCTGGCTTATCTCCACTGCTCTGAACAAGGCATGTTGTCTCATCTCAGAAGGCCACTATCTCACCCACATTTCTGAACACTATGCCCTAACCGGTTGGCCACAGCTTAAAATCGCATCAAATACCAAACATGCATGATGGCCATAACTTCCAATCTCCAAACTATTAAGAAGTTGGAATCAAAAATAGAAGATTTAGAAGGTCAGAGTTGGCGTAATAACATGGTCATAATTAGTTTGCCTGAGAAAGAAGAAGGCCAAAACCCCCTACTGTTTGTCCAGAAACTTTTGGTTAAAATAAAAGGTCCCTCTCCATTCAGGCCTGATTACATCCTCAAGCACGCTTACCAAGTATTCAGACCCATGCCATCCAGGGTGCATTACCCAGACCCATGATATTTAAGTTTTTGATCTATCAAGAGAGACAATATGTTTTCTTGAAAATAAAAGAACTTCATGACGTTCTGTGGGAAGGACATAAACTTAGATTTGTGCAGGATTTATCTGTAACAGTATGACAGTGAAGATCAGCTTTCCACCCTATTGTTTCGAAATGTATTGCTGCAGGTATTAAATTCCGTATGGCCTATACTGCAATCCTACACTTATTAATAGATGGGGTCTGGGCTTCATTTGAGGAGGTTGAATCAGCTTTACAGTTCTGTCAGCAGAAGCATCCTATCTTATTTTCAGATCGTTGAAGAGACCTCTCAAATGTTTTGGTTTGCCTGTTCTAGTAATGCTTTGCAGATTTTCAGAGGTTTCATTACCATATCTCTGGTTTACCATGCTTTTAAAGGACAGACAGGCCAGCCGAAGGATTCAAACCCCAAAGATAATATCTCGAATATAGTGAGTATTCACCAGACTTGATATTATATTGTGGGAAAATCCAATATATTTATTATGCATAGTTCTTGTTTGCTTGATTCCTTTTTTTCCTAGTAGTTTTGTCTAGATCTTTCACAGATATTTTATACATGCTCTAGACTAGTAACATTTTACATTTCAATATTATTGCTATTGTCTTTATACTCTATTTAAGAGTTTCAGTTTTTATTTACAGTTAATGCTCTGGTTTTCTTTGCTGTGCTACTGGGGGTGGGGGTGGGAGGAAGGATGATTGCTTGAAAGCTGATCACCACAGTCCAGCTTGCTGGGTGGGGGACTGTTCTTCTCTTTGCCTTCCATTTTGTTTGGTTCTAATGGGTGGGATAAAAGTGTTTCTAGTTTTTTCATATTTGTAATCACAAGTTTAGGGGGTAGTATAGGCAGAAAGAAAATTCTTGGGGGTTGGGAGGGATCCTGGTATGGGTTGTTTTGTAGTTGTTGCTTGGGGGGAGGGTATAGGGGTAGTAGTAGTACATATCGGGGATTCTTAGGGTGCCATTTTTTTATTGACATAAACCTGTATCATTGGTTGCTTGTCTACTGAACCTTTCATCTCCCATTTCCTACACTATTTTCATATAGTAATAATGTCCTGTTAATTTAAATTTTCCTCTTGGAATGTTAAAGGAGATAGACATCCTTCTAAAAGGCTGAAATTACTTAAGCACTTAAGTTTGTTACATTCTGATGTGCTCATGTTTCAAGAAATCCATCTCCTTGAGTCTGAAGGGGCCCTATTGGAGAGACAGTAGGTGGGTCAACACTACGCTGCTGGTAGCAGTCGTAAAAGTAGGGGGGTGGCCCTCCTACTTTCAAGATCATTTCCCTTTAGTTGTGATCAATCCATATCGGATAAAGAGGGTAGATATGTTAAAGTTAAGGGGAAAATACAATCATTTGACATTGTTTTAGGTAGCATTTATACCCCAAATATTGATTCTCCTCATTTTTTCATGGAACTTATGTCCATACTGACACCCTTTTCAAATTTTCTGATCATATTGGGGGGCGATTGGAAGCTTCCATTTGACTCTTTATTGGATAAATCTGCATCTTCACAAAGTAGAGGTCTTTTCCCAGCTCAGAGAATTGGTAGATACTCTGGGCCTCTGTGACCCTTGGTGAGTCTTGCACCCCACATTCAAGGAATTCACTTTCCGGTCTGTGGTCCATGGCTGTGCCTCCAGAATAGACTATTTTTGGGTGAGTAAATCACTCCTAAATAGAAACATAGAAACATAGACTTTGACGGCAGATAAGGACCGCTAGGCCCATCTAGTCTGCCCATTTCCCTACCTACAGGATAGGCCGCAGATCCTAGTTAACCAACAGCCTATATCTTCCTGCCCCCCACAAGAATTGCCTTATGTCTGTCCCATGCATTCTTGAATTCTCCCACAGTTTTAGACCCCACAACTTCCTCAGGAAGGCTGTTCCATGCATCCACTACCCTCTCTGTGAAATAATACTTCCTCACATTGCCCCTGAACCGCCCTCCTTCTATCTTTAAATTGTGTCCCCTTGTTCTTGCAAGTCTCTTTTTCTGAAAGATGCTACCCTCTTGGACTTTGTTGATTCCCTTGTGAGGTACTTGAAAGTTTCTATCATGTCCCCCTCTCCCTTCTTTCCTCAAGGGTATACATATTAAGCTCCTTTAGTCTCTCCTCATATGGCTTCTCTTGCAGACCCTGCACCATTTTAGTTGCCCTCCTCTGGACTGCCTCTATCCTGTCTATGTCCTTGCGGAGATGGGGTCTCCAGAACTGGACACAGTATTCCAGATGGGGTCTCACCAACTGTCTATACAGAGGGATAACAACTTCCTGTTTTCTGCTGCTGATGCCTCTCCCTATACATCCCAGTATACCCCTGGCCCTCCCTACTGCCTTCTCACATTGCTTGCTAACCTTAAGGTCATCTGATATGATTACCCCCAGGTCCCTTTCCTGTTTTGTTGTTGTTACTACCTCCCCACCCATTGTGTATTCTTCCCCTGGGTTCTTGTTTCCCAGGTGCATTATTTTGCACTTTTTTGCATTGAATCCTAGCTGCCATACGTCTGACCATTCCTCCAACCTTGCCAAGTCCCTTTTCATCCTTTCCACGCCTCCTTGTGTATCAACCCTGTTGCAGATCTTTGTGTCATCTGCAAAAAGGCATACTTTTCCTTCCAGTCCCTCTGCAATGTCACTGATGAAGACATTAAAAAGGACTGGACCCAATACTGAACCCTGCGGTACCCCACTAGTAACCGCCCTTTCTTCAGAGTGGACTCCATTTACAATTACCTTCTGTGTCCTGTTGTCCAGCCAATGTTTTACCCAGGCTACCACCCTGGGACCCACTCCCAGGCTGGTTAATTTGACTAATAATCTTTTGTGTGGGACTGTTCAAATGCCTTGCTAAAGTCTAGGTAGGCCATGTCCACAGCCCCTCCCTGGTCTACTACTTTGGTCACCCAGTCAAAGAAATCTATTAGATTCGTCTGACATGACCTTCCCACTGTGAACCCATGCTGCCTTGGATCCTGTGCTCCACTGACCTCTAGGTACTCAGCTATTCTTTCCTTCAGAAGTGACTCCATCACTTTCCCTACCACAGAGGTTAGACTGACAGGTCTGTAGTTTCCTGCCTCTGTCTTGGTCCCACTTTTGTGAAGGGGAATCACATCCGCCTTCCTCCAGTCCTCGGGTACCACACCATCCTCCCATGATTTATTAAAAAGAGTAGCCAGTGGTTTCACTAGTTCCTTCCTTAATTCTTTTAGAATTCTGGGGTGAATTCATCAGGACCTATTGCTTTGTCCACCTTCAGTTTTAGGAGTTCTTGCAGAACCCTTTCTTCTGTGAAAGGACTGGGATCAACCCCCCTATCAAGAGTGCTTCTGTTAATTGGATTAGGCACTTCCCCCTCCTCTTTTGTGAATACTGAGCAGAAATATTCATTCAGTATTCCTGCTTTTTCACTGTCCCCCTCTGCCCAGCCACCGTTCATTCTATTCAGCCTCACTATCCCTCCCTTTGTCTTTCTACGCTCGCTGATGTACCTATAAAAGGTTTTATCCCCCTTCTTAACTGAGTTGGCTATCTTTTCCTCAGTTTGGGCCTTTGCTATTCTGACTTCCCTCACTGCTTCTTTCTGCCTTAACTGGTACAGCTCTCTGTCCTGCTCCTTCTGTGTTTCCTTATACTTCCAGAATGCTATCTTTTTCTTCCTGACTTTCACAGCCACCTCTCTTGAGAACCATAGTGGCTTTTTCTTTCGTTTGATTTGTTTATTTGCTTCACACAAAGGCTTGTTGCCTCTGTGATGGCAGTTTGATAATTTCCATTGTTGCTCCACACCTCCTTCTAGCCTGTTTGCTAGTGCTTTTCTGAGGCACTCTCCTTATCTTGCCAAAGTCAGCCCTCCTAAAGTCCAGAACCTTCACTTTGTATGGCTTGACTCTGTAGCTGAGTTTAACGTGAACCACACTGTTTGATGGTCACTTGTCCCCAGATGGCAACCCACTTCTAGATCTAAGATCCTCTCACTGCCCCGTTTGAAATCACGAGGTCTAAGATTGCTCCCTCACGAGTGGGTTCTGAAACTAGCTGTCTAATGCCTGCCACCTGTAGGGCGTCAAGAATGGCCCTGCTCTTGGATGTGGCTGCAGCAAATGTGCTCCAGTTAACATCTGGCATATTCAGGTCTCCCATCAACAGTATCTCCCCTTTCTCTGCCATTCTAAGAATGCCTTCCATCATATCCTTGTCCATGGTCTTGTAAATGGTCTTACAAATAGTAGTATAGGCCCAGGAGTGTGATCAGATCACTCCATAGCCTCCTGTCAACTTTCCTTCTCTCTTAACTGGGGTTCGGATAGACTATGGTGATTGAATAATCAGTTGCTAAAGAATAAACATATTTCAGATACCATTTTTACCTCTGGAGCAGTCTAAGCTTGATAATTTTTATTCTATGCATTCCCCCTCAATGGAATGGGGAGTGATAAAATGTTTTATATGAGGGGAATTTATTAAATTGGCCATAGTCAAAAAACATGGACAGGAGAAAGAAGCCAGGACCCTATTAGACTAAATTAGAGAAAAGGACTTATCACCTCAGTCCACTGATGCAGAACGACTGCTTCTTCTACAATTACAAGATAAATATTCTGAGTTGCTCATAGATTAAGCAGAATGGGCACTGTTAAAAACTCAAGCAAAATATATTGAGCAAGGTGAAAAGGTTTGCAAACATTTAGCTCTCCGTCTTAAAAAGTAAGAAGCTGCGAGATGCATTGAGGCGATATATAGGGAGCCAGATGGTCCGATCCTGCCTCAAGCCTTGGATATCACCCAGGAATTTCAACTTTTTTACTCCACTCTATATATACAAATTCCTAGTTTCCCTTCTCCAGCAGTCATGGATTCTTATTTACAAGAGCGTCCCCTTCCCTCATAATCACAGGCACAAGCCTCTGGGCTTACTGTTATGTTTACAGAAGATGACATTAACAATGTCATTAAGGAATTACCCTCTGACAAGGCCCATGGTCCTGAAGGTTATACATTCAATTTTCACAAAACGTTTGCCACCCAGTTAGCTCCTTGGCTTCTAGTGGTTTTTCATAGTATATTAAGCCAAGAATAATTTGATCATCAACAACTAGAAGTCTCCATAATTCTCTTACCTAAGCCAGGGAAAGACCCAACTCGAATAATAAATTACCATCCAGTTTCCCTTCTCAATTGCGATATGAAAATGTTAGCTAAATTGTTGGCCCAGAGGGCTGCTATGGTGCTTCCTTCCCTTATAAGTCTGGATCTAGCTGGTTTCATGAAAGGGAGATCCTCAGTAGACCATTTTCGTTGCCTGTCTCATGTCTTTTCGGTGTCTAGGGATGCCCCACAAGTAATGGCATTGGTTTTCCTCAATGCTGAAAAGGCCTTCGACAGGGTCGACTAGCAATTTTTATTCTGTACTTTGCATAGATTTGGTTTTCTTCTAAATTTATTTAATGGTTACAAACCCTCTACTCATGTCCAACGGCATGGATTTTTTGTAATGGAATTTTGTCCCCAAGCTTTTCCTTAGTGGTCGGTACTAGACAAGGTTGTCCTTTGTCACCTTTATTATTTAATTTTTACTTAGAACCTCTTATACTTTCCATACAGTTATCCCCGTCCGTAAAAGGTATTATGTTGGTTTCTAAAGAAGAAAAAATTGCAGCTTATGAGGATGATATATTACTTCATATTTCATAAGTTCCTTCTTCTTTGTTAAGCCTCCTTTCACTAATACAGTGAAATAGTTTGCTTTCCAACTATAAACTAAATACAGGGAAATCTATAGTTTTCCCCTTGAATGGGAAAGTACTCAAACAGAAAATTATGGATTTAGGATTTATCTGGGCCTCTAAATCCCTAAAATATCTGGGTTTAAATCCCTCAACTATTATTACACAGTTGTGTAAACTGAGCCTAGATGCTCTGGTTACAATTATTCACCAAGATCTGAAGCGTTAGCACACGCTTCCGTTATCGCTCTGGGGGGAGAGTGAATGTGATTAAAATGAATATTTTGCTGCAACTCTTTTACCCTCTTAATCTCCTAAATTTGTGGGTCCCTAAATCCTGGTTTAAGAATATTCACTCAATTTTGTCCAAATTTTTATGGAAAGGGAAGCCCCTGAGAAGAGCCTTTCATAAACTTGCAGTGCCCAAGGAGAGGAGAGGTCTTAAACTTCCACACTTTGGTCTTTATCATTGGATGAGTCATCTCACTAAATATTTGCAGTGGGAAGCCCCACAGGATATCCCAAATTCCCAATTTTACATTCCCACCTGGTTACGCATTGAGAGGGAAATGCTT
This sequence comes from Neoceratodus forsteri, assembly GCA_016271365.2. Classification (NCBI taxonomy): domain Eukaryota; kingdom Metazoa; phylum Chordata; order Ceratodontiformes; family Ceratodontidae; genus Neoceratodus; species Neoceratodus forsteri. The sequence goes on along the minus strand of CM057458.1, from coordinate 994,735,685 downwards.
CTTTCAGCTGGTCTCAATCCCACTGTGGTGCCCTTCCTTAAAATAGGCAAACTTCCTCTCTCTCTACGACATACAGTTATAGAACACTCTGTCCACATTCATACCCAACTTTGAGCTACCATGAAATTCGGAAACACTCATGACCTCTCCCAGCCCCTTTTTCAAAACTCTAACCTTCTAATAGGGGTTAAAATGGTTGCCTTTGCATGGATTCCGCTACCTCATCACTGCTTAGTCCAAGATTTTTGTTCCTCTACCCATGAGTGGTTACCTGTCTCAGAAGTACTCACTAAATTCCAGTTGGTCTCCCATTGGTCCTTTAGAGTTTACCAGACACGTCATATGTTATTAATGTACTTCAAGGACAAAACTACTCCTATAACTCAGGGGGACTGGCTCTTTTCCTGTAAACTTCTGGCTTCTGGTCCATGTGTTGTCTCTGCAAATTATGTCTTTCTTTATTCTCAGGTTTTCTCAGATGTAGATGGTATTCCCAAATACTGGAAGGATTTGTATCCTAATTCAATGTCCAAGTGGCCCATGATTTAGAATTCCTGCCATAAATATGTTACACAAGATACTTGACATATTATGCAATCACAATTTCTCAAGAATATGTATCTGACTCCGTATAAATCACACAAACTGGGGAGGGCAGGAAATCTGAACTGTCCTAGATGTTCTAAGGAGATGGGCACTTTGCTTCACATATTTTGGACTTGTCCCAAAATTATCCCCCCCCCTTGGAAGCTTAGTAAAGCTAAAATGGACCCTTTACTGGGATTACAAGAGTACTTCATGCCCCAAGTCTGCTTGTCAGGTGATGTTACAGGTTTCCCGACCTCGGTTCATCATTACTATATCACAATGATTGCCCTATCAGTAAAGAAAGTGGTTCTACATCATTGGAAGGATGCCTTACAGCCTTCGTATCTGGAATGGTACCAAGTGCTCCTTCATAATCTCAGACTTGGAAAACTATAGCCAGTCTTTTGAACAGGCTAGGATTTTACAGAAAAATATGTGAGAAGATGCATGTGTTATACTCCACCAAATTCTAATTGGAAAGTGCAAACTATATCTACTATTTCTAATGATCTGGTGGTGGGAGTATTTCCATCCATTTTTCATCACATATACATGTTGTTATGGTTGTTATTGTTGTTTTAGAGGTTGTATGAAAACTCAGTAAACTTTTAATTAAAAAAAACTGGCAACACAGGAGGATAGCGCATAGAGGCTCAGAATGGAAGAAGATGAGAAGCTGTTTTATGCACACATTGTATGTATACAATATTCATCTTTTGGTCCTCTGACTGTGTGTTGTGGGGGCTACATTTTAATTCCCTCATGTCCAGTTGCTAAACTTTTAAGGTTCTACATTGTGTAAAACAAATACTGTACAAATCAGTTTTGGGACATAAACTGTGTGATCGATCACCTATCTATCTATCTATCTGTCTCTGTCTGTCTGTCTGTCTGTCTGTCTGATCTATCTATCTATCTATCTATCTATCTATCTATCTATCTTATACATCTCTTTAAAGTGGACTGAGCTACCCATTGCCTGTACTGCTACTTTATATTCCTTCCCCTCCAGGTTGCACCACCCCCTGTTTCCAATATTTGAAATTTACAAGAGTGGACTGGGGTCCCCCCATAACACTTCTTTCATCCCCCCTCACTCCCTTCCAAGTCAACCCCCCAAAAAGGAAATATGAAATAGGTGACAGTACCAGGGTGCCTATCCCAAGTGCTACAAAAATCATCCTGACACTGGGATGCACAGTCTCCACTGTTGGTTTGGGTCCCCCGTAAATGAAGAAGACTGTCCCTCATTGATCTTTTTGTGAGTGTGTATCTAAAGTAAACCTGTAATAAAGAAAATGGTCCCTTGTCAATCAGATCCCTCCAGATACCCACCTACTCCATGACCCCACACTCAGCACCAACTCACACACTTGCCGTCACTCACCTAAAACTCTCCCACATCACAGATCCACTGTCTGATTGAAAATACACTTTTCTGTCAGAATCAGTGACTGCGATATGAGTAACTCTGTAAGGAATATATGTCCAGTTTAATGTATTTCAACAGGGTTTGAACTTTTACTCATAATATTGTCATTTTTATGTTTGCTTGCATGCATGCACAAGAAACATTATGTGACAGCTTAGGAGAGAAGTGGGTTGTGGAGGTGCGGCACTGTGACATCCAACACTGGCACTGCATTTGTGGGCTTGACACTGTTCACCCAGTGCAGACCCAGTGTTTTGATGACACTGGTTCTGCAAAAGTGCCACCAACTTGAAACAATTTGGCTGCTGCAATGAGGGGATGCCTCGTCATTGCAGCATCAGTCATTCCACTGCAATGAGGGAACGACCTGTCATTGCAGGGTGGTGCCTTGCCTGGTGTAACATTTCTACTTACATGGCAGCAGCTGTCGCTGCCTCAGAGTCCCCATAAAAGCTGATGGGGTGCCCAATCCCCCTGTCAGCGTGCCTTCTCCCCAGATCATTTGCTGATGGGGAGCCCACTCCCCATTGGCATAATACTCCCCCATATATTTTGTTTTCTGAGGGGGTGCCCAACTCTTCGGCATCATGTCCCCCAAAACACAGATCCTTCTTATTTGCTGACGGGGCCCCAATCCCAGTCGGCTTTAGTCTCCCCCCCCAAAAAAAACAGAAGGAATGCTGGGAGTCCACCCCAGTGTGCCAAATCTACTTGCAAAAAAGGAAAACCTTCCTGTGACGGTTTCAATTTATTTTTAACCTGAAAAGTAGAAAATGGTCCCGCGTTGTGTCCGGTGCTCTCTCTCCCCAACCCGCTCCCACCATCTGCGTACCCCATCTCCCCACACCCCCCTCACCCCATACTTACCTCCAGAGCCCAGCATAATGATCTTTGGTGGACTGGGAACAAGTCTGCACTCTTCAAAACTGACTATGAACTGAAGAAAAGCTGGTAAGCTGCATAATGGCATAAATAGGGTTTTTTCAACTTATGTGGATATATCAGCCATTTTTTGGACGTTTGGCTTCAAATTTTCAACATGGGGTTATTGGGACCTCTCCTCATGAATTCAGTCACTGTCATGGCATTATTTGGTCCAGAAAGGTGATTTCATGGTCACTGTGTGGAATCATGTTTCGGGACTGAATAATGAAAAAGCAGAGCCACTGTTCATGAGGTGGGCTCTCAAAAAGCCTATGTTGCAAATTTGGTGCAAAAAAATACAAAAAATTACTGTTTTATTAGTGTGCATTGTGCAGTTTCCATGCACACTTGTAATTTTGCAAATCTGTAATATTTTCACTCCAGATTTTCAACACTGACATTTTTCCACACCTCCTTATGAACAGTGCAGCTGTCATTTTTCTCAAGCTGACTGAAATGTGTTTTCGAACTTTCTGTGCAGAATAGCATGGATGATATGGGAAATCAGTGTTGGGGCACATTAAGAAAATCACAGTGACACTGTTTATGAGCAGAGGTCCTAAAATGTTTATGTTGAAAATTTGGTGAAGAAAGACCTTAAAATGACTGTTACGAGCTTGCGTTGCGCAGTTTCCACGCACCAGCGTAACTTCACAAATTTGTAATATTTTCATTCCTGATTTCCAACATTGGCATTTTCCACACCTCTTTATGAACAGTACAGCTGTCATTTTTCACATCCTGGCTGAAATGTGGTTTTGCACTTCTGGTGCAGAACTGCGCTGTCACTGTGGGAAATCAGTGTTTGGGACTGATTAAGAAAATCACAGTGACTCTGTTCATGAGTAGAGGTCCTAAAATGCCTATGTTGAAAATTTGGTGACAAACATCCATAAAATGACTGTGTTACGAGTGTGCATTTTGCAGTTTCCACGCACCCTCGTTACTTCACAAATTTGTAGTATTTTCACTCCAGATGTTTAACATTGGCATTTTTTCAGACCTCCTCATGAACAATACAGCTGTCATTTTTCACATCCTGGCCAAAATGTGTTTTCACACTTCCGGCACACAATAGCGCAGTCACTGTGGGAAGTCAGTGTTCGGGACAGATTAAAAAAATCACAGTGACACTGTTCATGAGCAGAGGTGCTAAAATGCCTATGTTGAAAATTTAGTGACAAAGGTCCATAAAATTACTGTGTTATGAGTGTACATTGTGCAGTTTTCATGCATCCTCTTAATTTCACGCTTGTGTAATATATTCACTCCAGATTTTCAACATTGGTATTTTTTCACACCTCCTTATGAACAGTATAGCTGTTATTTTTCATATCCTGCCCGAAATATGCATTTACACATCTGGCACAGAATAGCATGGTCACTGTGGAAAATCAATGTTTGGGACAGATTAAGAAAATCATAGTGACAGTGTTCATGAGCAGAGGTCATAAAATGCCAATGTTGAACATTTGGTGAAATAATTCCACTAAATGACTGTTTTACATGCATGTGTTGTGCAGTTTCCACGTATGCTCAGAACTTCAAGAATTTTTAAGATTTTCACTACAGATTTTCAACATTGCCATCTCTTCACACCTCCCTATGAATGGTACAGCTGTCATTCTTCACATCCTGCCCAATCTGTTTTTGTACATCTGGTGCAGAATGGCATGGTCGCTGTGGGAACTCAAAGTTCAGGACACATTAACAAACTCACAGTGCCACTGTTCATGAGATCAGGTCCCAAATGCTTTCATGAGGTGGGGTCACAAAAAGACCATGTTGAAAATTTGTAATACAAATACCAACAAACACCCGGGGCATTAGGGTTTCTAACCATAATGTCCCACCCTGTACAGACTGACAGGCATCAGGGGTGTGCATTTGGATTGCCGACTGTGATGCTCATGCCAATCCACCCCCATCCCTCCACCCTGCAGCCAGTGACTGGGGCTGAGGTGTACCTTGGACTCTTCAGCCCCAGAGTTCACCCCATTCTCCTATACTGCACCCATTTCAGTGTATGTCATTATGGAATGTGGTGACTGTAAAGCCGAACACCCCAAGGCACACCTCAATATGTGCCGGTGTCTGCAGGATAGGGTGAGGAGAAATGGCATGAACGTTATGGGCGATGACCCAAAGGCATATCCCAATGCCTGTCCATCACTGCAGGGTGGAGGTGGGGTTGGCGTGAAGTTCAATACTTCACTGCCATTCCTATTCTGCATCTGTCTAACTCCTGTATTTCCAATGCTAATACCAGCAAGCAAACATTTGGCATTGACAAATGCTTGTTTAATACTTTTACACAAATTTTCAACATGGCCTTTTTGGGTCCCCACCTCATGAAAATGGGTTGTGAGTTTTTTTTTCAAATCTGTCCTGAAAGGTGATTTCACAGTCACTGATTTGAAAAATTTCACCTACTGAGTTCATGAGGAGGGATCATAAGAAGGGTTTTTTGAAAATTTGATGAAGAAATGCAGTAAAGTGACCAAGTTAAGAGTGAACATTGAAATATTTCAGTGTACACGCGTAACTTTATTATTTTTCAATATTTTGACTCCAGACTTTGAGCATGCCCATTTTTCCACACCATCTCATAAACAGGACAAGTTTTGTTTTTAAAATCTTGGGTGAGACGTGTTTTCACACTTGTGATTTAAAATAACATTTCAGCAAGTGTACTAAAAATGGTACATATCATGTTTGTAAGTGAGAGTCATAAATGACTATCTTGAAAATTTGGGGTCAAAATAAAAAATATATATATATATATATATTACCATATGTGTGTAGTGCCAGCCTTTACGAACATACTAACATTCAAAATGCCAGCAGAAACAGGCCTCACAGTCTATCGAGTCTGCTCATTTGTGCAGCCAGTCCCTTGCAGCTGCCCCACCCACCCTCCCTCCCTTCTCACAACAACCTCTCCCAGTCTGTCCTACCCTTCTTAAATCTGCCCACCATTCTACAGGATACCACTTGCTCATGCAGATTATTCCACTTGTCCACCACCCTTTCTATTAAAAAGTGTCTCCTAATTTCCCTTCTGAATCTTCCCCCCCAATCTCAGCTGATGCCCTCTCGTGTCCCTCCCCCCTTTGATCTGGAAAATCTCTTCTGTATTAGTCTTGCTTATTCCCTCTAAGTATTTAAAGTTTTCAATCATATCCCCCATATCCTTCCGCTCCTCCAGAGTATACAAGTTCATCTCTCCCATCCTCCCTTCACAGAATTTTCCCTCCATTCCCTGGATCATCTTCATTGCCCTACACTGCACCCCCTCCAACAATCTGATGTTCTTCTTCAGGAATGGGTGCCAGTACTGTACACAGTATTCCAGGTGTAGCCTGACCAGTGACCTGTACAAGGGAAGGATCAAATCCCTCTTTCTGGAGGAGATTCCCCTCGCTCTGCACCCCTGCATCTTGTTTGCTTTTCCAGTCACCTTCCTGCACTTAGCTGAGTAACTCATGCTCCCCATAATAAGCACCCCCAGATCCTTTTCCTTCATGGTGCATTCCAACTCTACCCCTCCCAGCTGATATTTCCTCTCCTGGTTCCTAGCTTCGAAGTGCAGGACCTTGCACTTCCTTGTGTTGAACCCCATCTGCCATGTTTCTGACCACTCCTGTAGTTTGATCAGGTCCTCCTGCAATCCCTTCCACCCCTCCATGTCATCTACCTCAGCTCCCATCTTGGTATCATCTATGAACAGACTGATCTTACTCCGGACCCCATGTGAGCTATCGGCTATGAATATCCTAAACAGCACTGGTCTCAGTACTGAACCCTGTGACCCCCCCGCTCATGACATCCCTCAGTGATGAGAGTTCCCCCCTCACCACTACCCTTTGCTGCCTACCCCTCAGCCAGTTGGTGATCCAATTGACCATTTTTGTTCCAACCCCTATGCATTCCAGCTTCCCCCCAGCCTCCCATGTGGCATAGAATCAAAGGCCTTGCTGAAGTTCAAATACAAGATGTCCACTGCATGGCCCTTGTACAGCTCCCTGGTCACCCAGTCATAGAACCCAACTAGGTTCATCTGGCAGGATCTGCCTGATACAAACCCGTTGATGACCATCTTGGAGACTATTATTTTTTCAAAATTGTCACGAGCATCTCCCTCAGGATTGTCTCCATAAGCTTTCCCACAATTGAGGTGAGGCTCACCAGTCTGTAGTTGCCTGGTTCATCCTTTGGGCCACTTTTGTGAATGGTTACCACATGGGCCATCTTCCAATCTTGTGGCATGCATCCTGTGTCTAGAGATGTACTGAACAGGTCTGCCAGTGGTCCTGCCAGGATCTCTGCTAACTCCCCTAAGCACTCTAGGGTGAATGCTGTCTGGTCCCAGTGCCTTGTCCATCCTCTGTGCCCTTAGTTCTTCCAGAACCCTGTCCTCTGTAATCCTGATATCAGTCACCCTCTCCCCCCCACCCACTCCACCTCTCCCATGAGGTATCTGCCCCACCCCTTTTCCTCCATGAACACAGAACAGAAGTAATCATTCAGTGATTCTGCCTGCCCCCCTCCACCCATCCCTGTCCTTCTTAATCCTCACAATGTGGTCTTTGTTTCTCCTTTTCTCTCCAAAGTATCTTAATAAGTCCTTTTCCCCTTCCCTAATTCCCTGTGCCAGTCTCAGCTCCCTGGATGCCTTGGCCACCCTGATTAGCCTGGTAACTTCCCTGAACATCTTCATGTACTCTTCCTTGTCCCCTTGCCCTCCCAATTTCTTGCATTTCTGGAATTCTTTTCTCTTGGCCCGCGCACATCTTCCATGACCTCCTGAGTCCACCAACTTGGATTATTTGCCCTACTTTTCTTGCTCCATGTCTTGGTATGAAACTCAACAGCCTCTGCTAGTCCCCTTTTAATAATATCCCATTTATGGTCAGCATCCATGCATGCTTGAATTCCCACCAGATGCCCAACCAAACTTTCCATCATCCTTTTAAAGTTCGCCTCCTTAAAATCACCCTGGTACCTGTACCTCCTGTTTCTGTGCCCATATTGAGTGTGAGCCACATCGAGTGGTGGTCACTCCCAGCCAGTGGGTCCTCCACTCCCAGATCCCTTACAGCCTTCCTGTTTGTTAGTACCAGTCCAGAATCCTTCCCACCCTAGTTGGCTCATGAACCAGTTGTACCAGGAAGCTATCCTGAAATGCCTCTAGTAATACCTGCTCCTTCACACTTGTGGTGGTTGGGTGCTCCAGTCCACCCAAAGGAGGTTGAAGTCCCCCAGCACTACTGTGTTCCCCTTCCTACAGACCCTTTTAATCTGCTCAGCCAACTCACTATCCCAGTGGGTAGTGCTTTGTGATTCCATCCTGGTGAGCTGAGCTTGGGGAGAGCTGAATAAGCCAGTTGGATGGGGTGAGGCTGGAGGGATGGTGCTGTTATGCAACATCACCCCCCAGCCTGGGAAGGGAAAATTCAAGGTTGTCAGCATGGGCTCAAGTACCATATCATTAAGAAAACTCTTCTCTTGGAATAGAGTCATCCACCCAAGGGTGCCAGAGGGCCCTATGAATTGGCTGAGAGATGGACTATCTGCCCCATGTGTCTCCAAATGTGGCCACATGGAAGTGCAGGGGCCAGAGGGCCCTGTGTTTCCATAGCCCAACAGACAGCCCCAAGGATTCTTAAGGTCTATCACTACACTTCTGTAGGAGGGATGGAGTCTTCCCTTGGTGCATGACTCAGAGGGCGCTACACATTTCCATCTGTTAATGCAGATCCCAAAGGGACCTGCATGAATCAATTAATCAATCAATCTTTATTTTACCAGGTTAAACACCATTGAGTAAAACTCATTTTCAAGATGGACCTGGGTATGTTTACATGACATTACAGAGAAATCATAATATAATACAGGGAGTAATATAACAATAAATAATGCGTCCGGTAGAACAAATACATATAGAACAATTTCCAGCTAAGAAAAACAATAACTATGTACATTGGTACTATGTACACATTAGCACAGGGAAACTTGAGAGAAAAGAGTAGAGTAATCAGTCGAGACATAATAGGGCAGAGGCCCTAAGCAGTAGAAGGAGTATATTTGAATCAGATTCAGTTTTGTATACTTCATAGAATTTATTAGTCACTGTACATATTGAACAGATTAAAGAGTTCAATATCTCCCTATTGTAATAGGGGGTAGGGTGGAATTGCTAACTCATTACATGTGTTAGTATTAGTGTTGTGTCCTAATATTAGGATATTTGGGGAATCCATTAATTGCAACTATTAATACCATTCTTGGAACTAAAGTGATATTCGAACCAGAACTTTATGTGCTAACCACATAATCTTTACAACAATTACCTAAAGATCGATTATACACATTTTTACATGTTGTTCTTATGCATACTAAAAGATGTATTACATGCTAATGGAAAAGTGCACATATTCCTGAAATGGCTGTCTGCAAGAACTTAAAGTTAGAAACTAGAAAATAGGAACAATTGCACTATTTCTGTAACAATAATTTGGGAAAAAATGATCAAATTTGGGGCAAATGCAGACCGTCTTATTACAAGATGAGATTTCAGTGGAAATAAGCTGAGCTAATAACTGTTTCATATATGGATAGCTGATTAAGCTGGTGTAATGTAAGAAACATAACTGTTATGCTTTTTCTCTTTACCCTTAGAGGAAGATATTATTGATATGTAAAGTCCTTTAAATATTATTCCTATATTTATAATGCTACATCTTACTATTGAACTGGAAAGGAAGGAGGGTTCATATTTAATCATATGTGATGAAATATAATAATACATGTATATGGTCTGTCTATTTTAAAAAATTAATAAAAATTATATTAAAAAAAAGAAGGAGGAGCACTGAGGATGTCCCAGGCTAGGACGCCCACATGCAAGTCTGCTCTGCAGCACTCTCCCCTCCTCCAAATACACAGTCAGTCCCTTTCCTGGCCTGAGTCCCCTCTCAGTTTCTTTTACATTTAACCTTTTTTTCGTTTTCTTTATTTCAGTTTCATTGGTGGGGAGGGTGAAGTTTATTTTGAAGCCTCCTTGACTCTATTCCCCCCACACACACAGTCAGTCATTTGCCTGAATCCCAACCCTCAGTTTGTTTTGAATGAGGATATGAGTCCACTATTTCAAAAAGAAAAGAAATTATTTGTCAAAAACTGTATTAAAGGACTAATTAGGGTTCAACTGAATACCACAAAAGTAGAAAAATGTAGCATTAGGGTTTCCAACCCTAACTCCCCAGCCGCCAAGCAGCAAAAGGATGAGACCACATAAGCAAACACAAACAGCCATCATCAAGTAAGGCAACCAACATACAATTGTCACCAGATAACACAAATGCAATAGAACTGATTTTCTCCCTTTTTGGCTTTGTATCTGTGGCTGGATAAGCACAGGACCCACAGAAGCCTATGCTTATGCAACCACACCTGTATAAGTATGTAGTACAGTGTGCATGAGAACCGGTGGTTGAACACAGAAGGCCCCTTTAGGCCTGTGCCTCTGTGGACAGGTGTACTTGTGCATGTTGAATGAGGTACCTCGTTAGCTAGCATGATCCCCTACAGCATTGTTTGATATATGCAGCTGCATAAGTGAAAAACTGCTACCTCAATGTACAGTTTATAGATCTACTACTGAAACCATAATACCCACATTGCAGCAGTACCTATGTCTGCATAACAGCAGGCCCTACAGGGACCTGCCCTTTGGAGCCAGAAGTCAGTGTACAAGTCTTGCACCTGTGGCTGAAGAGGCACTGTCCTCTCAGGAGCCTGCACTTCTACAGACAGGAGTACTGTTGCAATTTCTGTATCATGGATTTTGTGGTTACCATGCATCTGCAGCCAGAGATCAGTGTGTATATCTTACATGTGTGGCTGCAGAAGCACAGGCCTATCAATTGTGTATATATCTAACAGTATGCATGAGTACCTGAGGTTACAGAAATGCTGGCCTCTTATGGGCCTGAACTTCTGCAGACAAAAGAACTCTAGTAATTTGGGGTATCATGGATTTGTAAGTGAGGCTGCAGTGGCATGTGCTTCTACACATAGAAACAGTGTTGTGATCTGAGTACTGTGAAATTCTATTGGCAGTGATAAGTTAGTGTGTATGTCCTGTGGTGTGTAAGCTACAAATATAAATTCACAAATACAACAGATGAGTGCTACTGCATTTCTGTCATACTGGAATAGTTGTATGTTGTTTGATTTACCTGATGATGGCTGTTTGTGGTTCCTTGTGTGGCCTTGTCCTTTTGCTGCTTGGGGGGTGGGGTTGGGGAGTCATGGTTGGAAACTGTAACTCCAAAGTTCCCTAGTTTTGTGGGGTTAAGTTGAATCATAACTGGTGCAGTAACTTTTTTTTTTTTGCAATGAATATAGATTTCAATTATGCAAAAGTGGAAAAATCTGAGTTTTTTGCCGTTTCTTTTTTTGCTCTCACCTACAGGCCAGAGATTTTGGAATTTTTTTCTGAAATGTTCTGGAAGAAGGGGCTTGGCCTAGAAAGGTGCCTTTTATGGTTTGGTAGAAAAAATATTCGTTCATTTTTGAGTTATAACTTCAGTTCTGAGCATGCTCAGTGGGGTCTTTATTTTATACGCTCGATATGAAAGAAGAATTCAAACTTAATTTTTTCTCATGAAAGAAGAATCTTTTTTTGTGGGCTGAAATTCTTCATTCATGAGAAAAAAGTCTTCTTTTGTATGTCACCATTTTAGTTTTTTTATTTTTTCCCAAACAAATTTGAAAACCCATGAAAAATATGCCCTGGAGAAAAGCATACAAATGAATCTAGCTAAACAGGGCCCATTTAGCAAGATTTCATTTTTTTTAAAGACCCCGAAATATGGTTTCGGGACATCCCTAAAATCCAAACTGGATTACTTACTGAGGGATCCCGATTCTTCTTTTGTGAGTGGAAACTCTACTTTTGTGAGTGTCATGAAAGAAGAATCTTAACTCACAAAAAAAGATGGTAGGGCTTAGGCTTTTGTTTAGTTCTTTCATGAGCTGAATTTCTTCTTTCATGAGTCATGAAAGAACCACACAAAAGAAGAAGGTTGGCTCATGAAAAACAATGAAAAAAACTAAGTCCCACCATCTTCCTTCATGAGCTGAGATTTTTCTTTTGTAAGTCAGGAAAGAACTCATGAAAGAAGAAGGTCGGCTAATGAAAGAACAATAAATAAATAACTCCCACCATCTTCTTTCATGAGCTGAGATTCTTCTTATGAGAGTCACAAAAATACTCACAAAAGAAGATGGTCAGCTCTTAAATGAACTACGAAAAAAACTAAGTCCCATCACCTTCTTTCATAAGCTGACCTTCTCTTGTGAGTCATGAAAGAACTCATGAAAGAAGAAGAAGGTCAGCTCACGAAAGAAGAGGGTAGGACTTAATTTTTTTCACAATTCTTTTGTGAGGTGTTACACTTCGTCCCCACACATATTTGGATACCCATTGTGCACCACTGACAATGCATATTATGTTACTTTCTATGTCTTCTATGTTATGTATAATTACTACTAACATGCAGGGTATTGGTACTTAACCATACAAGAGTAAGTCACCAGGAACATAATTATGATTATTACCAATAATATTACTTTTATTATTGCTAGAAATGCATTACAAGTATTATACCAAAAATACACCTGTGTGTGTTCCCTGTTTATTCTTGTGAGAAGTCATTGTATAGCCTACACTGCCATCATGTGGATTTATGTAACACCACACTTATTTTCTGTTTTATGTGTATGTTTTTGTTCTCATTTTAGCCGATTTGACACATTTTGTATATCACTAGATAACACTGTGAAGCCACTTAACATTTGGCCAATAGGGCTTGTTCCTGTATCTAATATATGCAAGTAAGAGTTGTTGTCATGGTTATCTACGTATATAGTCTATGCTCACCATTTTCCCACTGAAATCATCTTCATCCCCAGGGGATATTGGGGAAACTCTGGCTCCCAGTGTCTATATCAGTAAGACTCTGATTAGGGCAACAGTATGAATCTGTGTAATAAGCAAGTTTATTACCGCATATGCCCCTTGTCTGTTGTTTCTTTTGCTGGTTTATTACCATCAAGAACTTGAGCAGGGCTAAGCATCCTGACATTATTGGTGACCATGTGCGGGTGGTCTAAATTAGCAAAGATTCACTGTTTCTCTTCCCTTGTGGGTAGTAAGTAGGTGTACAAACCCATATCACCATGCCTGTGTTTTTCACTCTGTAGCATTTTGTAAAGTCTGACTGCTTACTGGGCAAGGTTGATGCAGTCTCACCTTGTTTGATGGCAGTTTTGAGTTGCAGGATTGTGAGAGTGCAGACACCTGACCCCCTGTTTGGTTCAACCTCTGTGGATCGATACACAGCACGGTGACCACTGACAGGTTAATCTGGGGTTACCCAACTTTTTCTTTCTGTTACTATAATGTCCAATATCTGTGCAGATCTGAGACTTGACATCTCTAACTTTCTTACCTCCCATGGAGGCTGGAACAATGTCACACTGGATGTGAATCACTCCTATAACCCCGTACTGGGGATCTCAACACACTACTCAGAGGGGAGAAAAACAGCCAAAAAGTGTGATGCTAAAGGGCTGTTGGTCGTGGTTCTTTATGCTGCTTTAGAAGCCTCCGAATCAAGGTTTCATTCCCTTGAACTGCAAAACTCAGCTCTTAAAAAAGAGATGGGCTTGCAGGCATCTGAATGTTTAAGGAAAGAGCAGAGACTGGAAGAACTTCAGTCACTGTGTAGTAAGAACGAGACTCTTTTGCACTATACTGTACAGAATAATGATCGAGAGTTATGCATATTGAGAGGATTGTTATAGCTTGAAGCAGGACAAGAGACAGGAGTTGCAAATAAATGATTTGTTGAGTGATATAAATGAGACTTTGCTTGAGGAGATTGAGGAGATGAGAGAGGACCTAAAATGGGCAAATGAAGAGTTGGAGAGGGAACTTAGGGGACAACTGAAAATTGAGTGCTGCATATAGAGTGTTACAGAAAGAGGTTTCAGAAGGTGTTGGGCAAGACATTGCAAAGGTAGTCACAAACAGTACAGAGCTAAGATGGCAAAACTGAGTCATCAGCAAGAGGTGTTGGCTGGACACGTCAAGGCAATGGGTGCATTTCACTACACACCCATTGACCTTACATCATCCGGAGATGATGATTCTGGTTATGACAACAACCAAGATGGTGCCCAGCCACACCCTTAAGATTCTGCATTACCCAACCACCACCCACAAGATGGCAGCACCCTACGCTGTACCAGTGCGACCCTACGTCATGAGAGATATGATGACTGTCATGTGCAACACTAAGATGGTGACCCCCATGATAGGTGGGGTTGATGCCTAGCCCCTCTAGTTGCCATCCTGAAAAAGAAGAACAGAGTAGAGATCGATCAGATGATCAAGGCCACCTTCACTAGGACCGAGATTTCTGAGGAGCAGAGAAAGGTCTTTCAGCAGAGCATGGAAACCATGTTGAAGGAAGTCGCTGCTCAGCAGTCACTTGTCCACACTGTAGCTGATACCACAGCAGAGGCCTCTCTTCATGGTGCACACTCCCACAACCCTTTTCCTGCTCTGCATTCCATACTTCAGACTAGTCCCCTTCAGGCAGCTCACTCTATGCAGTGGATGGCTGACAGTATAAGCTGCATGACCCCCAATGTCAATCTCAGCTGTCATTTGGAAAAAGTTTGTTCCAAATGTGAGATGCTCAGTCTACTGGCAGGCTACCAAGTACAGGTCCTCCAGCAGACTGTAGGCCCCAGCCTTTGGGCAAAACTTTCAGAGGCAGTTCACCAAGCCATGGATGCATCTTTTTTTTTTTTAGCATTTAAACACTTTTTCCACCTTTTGCAGCCACAGTCCTGCTCCACATCCAGCCACCGCTCCACTCCACCACCAACCCCAAAGCCCACATGCCCAGATTGCAGATGCAACTACACCTGTGAAAGGGGCTCCCCATAGCCCCCGAGCCCGGTGAGGAACCAGTACTGGCACATGCCTCCAGGCATCGTCAGCCAGCAGAGCTGCTGCCATCAAGCTGTCATGGACCAGTGCTGCCATTTTTTCCTTGTTTCTTCCCATTCGGGATCGTGGACATGCAATGACATTTGTGCACATACATGCAGACATCTGCCACAGTCCCCCCCCTCAGTTACACTATCGCATGTGGTATCGCCAGGTGTCCCCAGGAGTTGCTGCAGTGTGGTGTAGAGTCCCCAGCCCACCCCAGGACTAGGACAGCTGTCTCCTGATGCTCAATCTCAGTCCTCCCCTGCTGACTCCCGACTACCCGAGCTTGTTCCCGAACACGGGTCACCGGTGTAGCGCGAGGTGTGGCATCCAGTGCCTCAACCCTCAGCACCAATGGGCGGGCCACAGATGCATCTTTTGATGACATCGCTGTGGAACTCATTGCCACATACTCCCCAGGTGTGGTTGGCATTATGTTGGCCCATCCTGTTAAACAGTATGCCAAGGAAAGTCCAGCATCATACCGCCAGAGGTTATGTTTGGCCTACCACACTAGCAAGGTGCTGTCACAACAGATGGTGGCCAGAGGCCAAATTGAATACAAGACCTTGTTTATTCAGAACATGATTCCTGCCATGAGTGACAAGGTCGAACCTGCCATTTTCCCCAGAACTGACAAAGTTTCAGACATTCTCACAAGGATGGAGAGTGTCTACCAGCTCTACCTCAGAGATCTGAATTATGGGTTAAATGCCAAGGTGGTTGTGGTACAATCCAACAGCGAGCCCACGACCCACTATGCAGTGGACGGCAAGGCCCAGAACAAAAAGGCTGCTCCCTCGGATGAGAAACAGAACTACAGGATGGGAGGAGCCACAACAAAAATAGGAACAAGCAAAGAAATTAGAACAACCCCAATTCCAATCAGATGATAATTGGTCAATCAAAATTATCGACAAGGCCCTTTTTACCACAATGCAGTGGCGGAGAATAACAACCTTCATACACTCCTTGGGAAGGTCCAATCAGTGGCCAAGGTCATCCCAAGGCAAACTGTTGCAGCATTAGCTCCAGTAACTCAGTCACTACTAGGCCAAGGAGATACTGAAACCTACTTGGACCAGGTGGCACCAGGCAAAAGCCCTGAGGCTTTGTCCATTGCAGCTACTACCAGTACCCAGACCTCCTTGTATCCTGTGCAGGACATGGAAGACGCCAGGCAAGATCCTGCTGGCCTGCATTTTCAGGGACCAAGTGAAGATGGCAGTACTAGCTTGGATTGACAACTACAGGCCCTGGTCTGTATTGTGAACAATATCACCATTGACACAAATGGAAGACCATGCATCAAGGCCATAGTCGGGGCTGCCAAATTGTTGTGTTGCTAGATTCAGGTATAGCTGTGTCTGTACTACATGATGAAGATCCAGCTAATTCTTCATGGTCCATCAGATGGAGGACCAGTGCTTAAGGCATAGATGGTACTAGACTGTCTACCTACTGCACCATTGTACTTCCCGTGGTGTTGGGTAGCCTCAACATGAATCACACTTTTGACATCATGGTATTGTGTCATCACCCCTGTATCCTAGGAATTGATTTCCTAGCACTACACAGCTGTGTAGTAGGCTTGTCCAACATACTCTTGATCCAAATCAAAGAACAATACCGTACAGTCATGATTCCTGATTCCCACGTGATTGTTGCCATTGTGATCAATGACAAGGAATATGACATCATGGCTCTACTCCAGACACATTAGTTCTTCAAAGAACTTTTACCCATTCTGCACAAGCATTTTGATGCCATTTCAACACACAAACATGATTGTGGCAGGATGCAAACTGTCATTGAATTTCCAGGCCCATTGCATGGCAGGCAAAGGCAATACACTTTTCCTGCAGAGGCCTTAACATCACTCAGAGAAATCATTCAGTCACTTCTTAAGCAGGGTGTGATCAGGCCTTGTGTCTTGACAGCCAACTCACCCATCTGGCCAGTGAAAAAGACCAATGCATTTTGGAGATTCACTATTGACTACAGGAGACTTTACCAAGTCACTCCTAGTGGTTCCTCTACAGTAGCCTCAGCACCAGATGTGCTCAAACTGCTAACACCAGACCATAGGTGGTTCAGCACCCTTGATATCTCCAATGGGTTTTGGTCACTGACCCTTGCTCAGGAAAGCCAATACAAATTTGCTTTTACCTTTGAGAGTCGTCTGTACACTTGGGCCTGCCTGCCCCAGGGCTTTCAAAACAGCCCTTCCCTTTTCTATTTACACATGATGGACATCATGCAGGGTGTCTCTGCCCCACAATGCCTTCTGTAGTATGTGGATGACTTACTGTTGGCAACTGCCACCAAGGAGCAACATCTTGACCTCCTTGATGAGTTACTGACTCTCTTACAGAGAGCAGGCCTCAAGTGCAATCCTGCAAAAGCACAACTTTGCCAAAAATAGGTTATCTTCCTTGGCTTGTGAATCACAAGACAAGGCAGAATCCCGACCTGGAAAAAGATCCAAGGCCTACAAGATTTGTCACTTCCTACCTGTGTGGCAACACTGAGATGTTTCCTGGGTATGGTCAACTATTCCAGGGATTTCATTGGTGAGTTTGCACAAAAGACCACCCCTCTGTATCAGCTCCTAAAAAAGAATGTTCTCTTGGACTTGGGGTCCCATTCACACTAATGCTGTGGCCATTCTGAAACAGGCCTTGACCTCTGCTCCAGCACTGGTGAACCCCAATCCAGCCTTACCTTTCCATCTGGAATCTGCTACTTCAGACATAGCCATGTCTGCAGCACTTGCTCAAAAGGCTAATGGCACTTTGAGACCTATTGCCTATGCTTCCCAGATGCTGTTCCCAGTGGAACAGAAGTGCAGGCTTTGTGAAAGAAACCTTCAGGCGACCTGCTGGGCTGTCAAGCACTTTTTGTACATCATTGGGTACTCACCCATCATTTTGCACACAAATCACACTCACACAAGCATTTTGCTGTCAGACAGAGTGAAGGAAGGTTTAGTGTCTAATACCAGACTGACTCACTGGTCTCTTCTTCTCCAGGAGCATGACATACAGGTCTACATTGCCAAAATTCTCTCAATTTAGCCCATGGTCTTCTGTACCAAGGAGACCTACCTGATTGCTCACTCCAACCTCCAGATTTGCCAGATCCAGGACCATTTCTTCCTGCTACTCCAAAACTCCTTGCTGACACATCCCTGTGTCAAGTCTTTACTGATGACTATGCCTCATAGTACAAAAGAGAACAGATAGCTGGATTTGGAGTGCTCAACATGTACCCTAATGATAACACTGTACATGCATCAAAATGCTGGAGTGTTGCATCTTCTCAGTTTGCAGAACTGGCAGCTGTGGCCTGTGCTCTTTTTTTATCATATTTTTATTTTCTCTCCCTATAGCCACTGATCTGTCATGTTCCAGCCTCTACTCCATGCCCCCAAATGACCACAGGGGCACATCCTCCCAGCCAGCTGGCATATGCAGCTGTACCCACGAGAGGGGCCCTGCCCTTTGTCCCTGCACCAAGCCAGGATCCAATACCGGCCTGGTATTTGCACCCATGAGCCCACCTGGGCTCAGGAAGTGTGGCCATCAAGCTGCCACAGACAGTGCTGCTAGTTTCCTCTGATGTTTTAGCCCCAGGAGTGCAGACATGCAATGATGTGTAGCACTGACATGCTGACATCTGCTGCACTCCTCCCACCATTACACTGGCTCTAGCAGTGCCTCTGGGCATTCCCAGGGGCCACTGCAGAGTGATGTAAACCCAGAGCCCTCCCCAGGATAGGAGAGCAGTCCTCTGGATGCTTAATCCTATCCTCCCTTGCTGACCCCTGACAACCCGAGCTCATGTCCAAACCCAGGTCAACAGCATGGCATGAGGTCTGGCTTCCAGCATCTCAACCCTCAGCTCCACTGGGATGCTGTGGCCTGTGCTCTTGAACTGATGCAACATGGTACCACAGATACCATTATCTTTACAAACACTAACTGGGTCTGTTGCTCTTTGACTGAATTTTTACCAGTCTGGGAGAAGAACTCCTTTGCAGCTTCTGATGGCACTCCTGTGAAATACAAAGTACTCTTTGTATACATTCACAACTTGACTGAACAGTTTAAACACAAACTGTGCATTCATAAAATGAAGGCCCATTCAAAATCTGATGTATACCATATTTTCAATGATCGAGCAGACACTCTTGAAAAACAGGGCACTCGAGGGGGGGGCACATGGGATATGGCTCACCCTGTGGCTCAGGCAGCTGTACAAATAGCTGCCACAAAGAAGAAAACTAATCTTTTGTGTCACTGGACCTGTCCACAGCACAAAAATCTGACCCTCAGCTGAAAGAAGTGTTCAGATTTCTAAATAAAGGAACGGAACAAGAACTGCTGACCCACAACCATTACAAAAGACATGCAGACAAATTGCATCTGTCACATGACATCAAATTGATATGGTATCAGCCTAACGACCTGAATTACAGGTTGTGGATAGTTCCCAAAGCATTGAGATTTGAATTCATACATCAGGTCCATGACAACCCTACTGGAGGACACCAGGCAGTGGAAAATGCAGTCCAGAGACTGAAATCTGTGGATTGGTGGCCTGGCGTCACTAGTGATGTCAAACACTACATCCAAAACTGTCTAATTTGTGCACAGGACAATCCTGCTCCAACCAAAAGGAATGTTAAGTTACTTCCCCAGAGACAATCTAGTCCCTGGCACGCAATTCAGATTGATTTTATTGGTCCTTTGACCAATACCAGCAGAAACAACAAGTATGCACTTGTGATCACTGACCTATTCTCTAAATGGGTCGAGGCCTTTCCCACTCAACACTGCACAGCAAAGGCAACTGCAAAAATCCTGGAAGAACAATTGTTTTCCAGGTGGGTCCTACCTCTTAAGGTAGACTCTGATAAAGGAACCAGATTTACAGGTGAGTTGATGGATGAAACACTCAAACTTCTTTGTGTACACCAGATGTTCCACATTCCATACCACCCACAATCTTCAGCCCAGGTAGAAAGAGCCAACAGATGGATTAAGCAAATGCTATCCAGATTTATCAAGAACATTCCCAAGGATTGGGATTCCCTTTTGCCATTACTCTATATGGCAATTAGGCAAGGCAAATTTTATTTTTAAGGTGCCCACTCCCTGAGGCTCTGGACACGTAACAAAAACTTGAAAAAAATACATAAAATAGTAATTAAGACAAAAAACATTACAAAAATAAATACAATTTAAATTCCAGTTTTACAGTCACCTATAAGAATTAAAACAGTAGGACATAAAATCACTCTGTAAAAGCCAGGCTAAAGAGGTGGGCTTTTAGCCTTTGCTTGAAAATACCAGTCGAGGGGGACTCCCAGACTGCAGGTGGAAGTGCGTTCAACAGGGTCGGCCCAGAGACACTAAATGCTCGGTCACCAGATGTCTTGAGCCAAACCCTGGGAACATCCAGGAGGCCCCTCAAAAAGGAGCGGAGGGAGTGAACAGAGGTTGCAGATATCAGGAGCTCCAACAGATAGCCAGGACCCAGTCCATATAGGGCCTTATAGGTGAGCAAGCCCATCTTGAAAAGGACCCTCCACCTGATCAACAGACAGTGCAGAGCATGCAGGACTGGGGTCACATGACAGGAGGTCATATGGGGTACTCCTTCAGCCACCACTCAGTGCACACCCTTTGAGGTGATGACTGGTAGAACCATGAGATTACCTGAACACCTGTTGATTGATCTGAACATACCCACTGTAGACAAAGTGTCCGCAGACACATATGTTGCAAAACTCAGAGATGACATCATTAAAATCCACTTGTACACTATACACCGTATGGGAAAGGTCCAACAGCAGTCCAAGATTCACTTTGACAAACATGCACAAGAGGTGGATTGGCAAGTCAGAGATCAGGTAATGGTACTTAGATTTGCACACCCTACTCATCCCTTCCCCAATAAGTGGGAAGGACCCTACCCCATCATTAACAAACTCAGTCCCACAGTCTACCAAGTTAGACTCATCAGTCAGAAGAAACCTACTGATAAATGGCTGCATACTAATCAGCTCAAGTTGTATAAAAGAAAATAATTATTTTTCCTAACCCCGTTGGGCAGAATAGTACCTACTGACATTTGTCTTTCTTCCTTACAGGTATACCGGCAAGATGGCTATCTCGCTACTGTTCCTCATTGCAGGAATCTTCCCAGTTGTCCATTTACAGGATGCAGCACGAGCCACATGGATCAAGCAACTCTGTGAACACCTTGACCCACCCGCACATCCACACCTTGATCTACATCCACCACCCTGCAATATTTATAATATTAATCCTACCTATTAGGGTCAGAAGGAAGGATTCCCATCTTTTTAGATCTTTTTGTATATCATTTAAAAGTTCTGTAAAATTAGCTTTAAATAAATCTGTTACATTTGCTGTTATATTGACCCCAAGATATTGAATTTATTTTATTGTCTGTAATATTGGATATTGTGTTGGAATAATGATGGTGAGATTTTGATTAAGTTTTAGCAATATCGATTTGCCCCAGTTAATTTTATAACCTGATGCCTTTCCAAACCGATCTGCTATCTTTATGAATTCCCCTATTGATTAAATATAAGTGCATCGCCTGCGTATAATCCAATTTTTTGTATCTTTTTATTGATTCTGATTCCCATAATTTTTTCATTTCCCCTTATGGCTTTTGCTAGTGGCTCCATTATTAGTGCAAATACTAATGGTGACAAGGGGCAACCTTATCTTGTCCCTCTGAACAAATCAAATTGCTTAGCGATATTATGATTAGTCTTAATATGAGCTCTAGGAGAATCATACAGCAACCTAATCCATCCACTGAGCTGTGCACCAAACCCCATTTTTTGTAAAGTGGTAAAAATGTAAGGCCATTCTGTACAGTCAAAAGTCTTTTCTGCACCAATAGCCAGCAATATGGCATCCTTAGAATTGTTTAATGAAATGACATTTATTGCACGTCTTGTTATCTGTTAGTGTTCTTCCCTTTATGAAGCTATTTTGATCCTGGTTTATTATAGAAGGTAGAATAGATTCTAACCTGTTAACAATAATCTTTGTGAAAATTTTATAGTCTGTACTGAGAAGTGAAATGGGTGGTATGATGCACAGCTCAGCGGATCTTTTCCCTTCCTAACAAATACTTGTATTGTGATTTGTTTGAAGGTGTCAGGGATTTTTAGTACCATGCTAAATTAATTAAATATTGACTCTAATGTAGGGACTATCTGAACTTCACACTTTTATAAAATTCCATGAGTAGCCCATGTGGACCTGGAGCCTTACCTCCTGGTAGGGCCTGTATTGCCTATCTTATTTCAGCCTGTGTGATTGGTTGATCTAATTCAATTCTATTTTCTTCTGTGATTACTAGAATTTGTAGATTCTCCAGAAACCTCATAGGCTCCTGTGAGCGTTTGATTAGTTGGGAAGTGTATAGTTCTTGATGGAAATTAACAAAATATTCATTCATTTCTTCTGGTTTATTTACTTCTTGTCCACTGTGGTTTTTAATTGCTATGATATTATGTTCTTTTTGTGTTTTTTTAGCTTGCCAAGCAAGTCGTTTAAGTGGTTTATCTGTAGCCATGTAATAACTTGATGTGGTGTAATTTTTCTGTAATTTCTGTATTTATTAGATTATATTGTTCTCTTTTCTGAATTAACTTATTATATATAATATTGTTAAAAGAAGTACTATGAAGTGCTTCAATCCCTGAGCTTGATGAGGAGACAAGGGGCAGTAGAGGGTTTTGGTCAGGGCCTAGTGATCTTGGGACAAAGAGTATGGCTTTTATTTTAGCTGTATTGAGAAACAGACTATTTGCCTGGAGCCACCTTTCCAGAGACAGAAAGTCGTCTGGCAGGTGCCTACCTAGGTCCTTTATGCTGGGTGCAGTTCTATAAATCACCACATTGTCTGCATATTGGACTATTGAACTATCCCCACAGTTACCACTTAAGTCATTTACAAATAGAGAGAACAGGAGGGGGCCCTGGATTGATCCCTGGGGCACCACCTCATTGATAGGGAGTAGCTGTGAAGTGGACCCTCTCCACTTTACTTGCTGCAGAGGTTGGACAGGTAACTTGTGAACCAGTCTAGGAAGTGTTGATTTAGACCAAGGCACTTCAGTATAATCACTAGCTGATCATGGTCCACTAAAGGCCTTGGTCAGATCTATAAATACAGCCCCAGTGGGGGTGCCATTGTCAAGTGCCTCAAGGATGTCCATAGAGAATTTGATAAGTGCAGTGTCCATGCCTTGCTTTTGTCTAAATCTATGTTGGGTGCTGGCAAGCAGATGGATTGTCTCCCAGTAGTCACGGAGCTGGCCATAGATAATCATCTCCTGGATTTTGGCTAGGGTGCACAGGAGGGAGATTGGCCTATAATTTCATACTGGTTCCTTGGGGCCTCCTTTGTGGATGGGTACCATGTAGGCTTGCTTCTACTTGGCAGGGACAACTCCTTCAAGTAGAGATCTGTTAATGAGCCAGGTTACTGGGAGGGCTATGGATGGGGCAGCAGCTCTCAGGAGTGGGGAGTCAAGGTTATCTGGGTCATCTGAGCCTTTGGCCTTTATAGCCTTCGGTAGGGGTAGCACATTCCTAGAATGTACTAGCTTTATGTGAAATTGTGGATTTATATCCATCCATAGTACCTTCTGGACAGCCAAAGGTGTGCAATCTACCATTCAGTGGAAAACAAATGTTTGCATGATATAGTAATGAAAATCTAATGCCTTTGTTGTATAACAGCTGTTTAAAGAGATTAAACCTTATTCTTTCAGTGGTTTCAATAGACATGTCTGGACAAGCATTAAAATGTATCTGCTCATATGTTAAACCTTTTAAGACCTTTGCCTTTTGTAATATGGTCTCACAATTTTGAAATTTCAAAGGTTTTAAATAACACAGTTCTTGGGTAATTAGAATTACCATTAAATCTGGATCTTGCCCTGTATAAAATTATTTTGTCCTCTGGATATTTCCTATTGAATGCTTCTGTCACCATTTTCTCAAAGAATGGGACTGGGTCTTCGGTACCCTCCACTCCTTTGGGAATTCTGCATAGTCTAATATTGTCCCTTCTTGCCCTGTCTTCTTCTAGTGCCATTTAATTATTTTTTCCTGCAACATTTGAATCTGCCTCTCCAGTTGTAAAAATGTTTTAGGGGCTTGGCCTGTAACATCTTAGACCTTAGAAAGTCACTCTTCCAAATAATTTGTTCCCAAATTAAGATATTCTAGTTTAGTATTTAAATCACTCAATTACCCTGTTACTGTATTTAAAGAGCCTCTGATGTTCCCCAGTGCTTTTAGCATTTCTTCTGTCAAATTAGCTACTGCCATTAATACTATTGATTTCTGTGTGTTGTCCTCTGCTGTCTCAGAAATGTTTCCAGCCTTTGCAGCTGGATTTATTTTAATGGAGTAGCATTTACATTTTGCATTTCTTTTCCTTTTTGTGCTTCTGTCCTGTCAGTCGTTCGTATGCTTATTAAGTTTGAATCTCCCAAATCAGTTTTAGGGCTATCTTCAGCTGAGTTAATCTGGTATACCTGGGAGTTTTTGTTCAGCTCCACTAAGTTAGTTATCCTCCCTTTCGGCATTTAATTACACAGAGCTTTATTAATACAGCTGCCAGTAGCGGTTATTACGAGCTCTGCTACCAACTTGGGGACCACACCCCTTTTTAAATCTATCTGCTCTGTTTGTGTTTTTACCTTTGGGATTTCCTCTTTCTGTTCTGCTGACTCCATGCTAGTTGCTTCTCTTGTATTAAAATATGAATAGATGTTACCTTTAGCCAAGGAGTCAATGAACACCGGAGCGTTTGGCAGCAGGGATAGTGGCTACTGCGGCATCACAGTGAAATCTCTTAAATCTGGTAAACTTGGTGAGTGCTGATTCTTCTGTTGGAGTGTTGTCCGTGATGTCTTTGAAGTTTTTTTATTCACATCAAGCAGGTCATCAGTTAATTCTCTTGCTCTATGTACTGCTATAGACATACCATGTATTTGAGAAAAAAAAGAACAAAATAGAAAGCTGCAACAACTAAAGGCTCTGCTGTATGCTCCGATAGTTCTTCTGAACCTTGCAGCTCCATTTGGCTAAGTTCATTCGTGTAGTGCAGATGAGGGGGCTCCAGCCAGGTACCGCGGTGTGCTCTTCACCTGTCCATTTTGGAATTCTCTACATGTGACATGGAGACATTCCTCACAGGTGCTACCTCTTCAGATCCTGTGCCTCCACAACTAGATGATCTAATCACTTGGCATGGAAGTGCAGGCCCACAGGGTCCTGTGCTTCTATGCCATGATGGAATCCACACTTGGCGCAGGTCTCAAAGGGCCCTGCATGTCTGCATCTGTAGCCACATAGAAGTGCAAACTCTAGAAGGTCCTGCACTTCTGCAGCCCGGTGGACTCCACACTTGGCATATCCTACATCTGTAGATACATGGAAGTGGAGTGCCTGATGGGCACTGAGCTTACACAATCAGATGAATCTGTTCACACAGGTCCCAGATGAACCTGTGTGAGTGAAGATACAATTCCACTGTCTCTGAAAGAAAGAAGATTAATTGCAAACACTGCATTAATACACCAGAAAGAGTTCAATTTAAAACAATAAAAGTAGGGAAATGTAGCATTATGGTTTCAAACTCTAATTGCCCACCACTCTAAGCAAAAAAAGGATAAGCCCACATAAGCAACCACAGACAGCCATCATCAGGTAAGACAGACAACATACAACTGTTTCTAGATGAAAGAAATGCAGTGGCACTAATGTGCTGCCTTTGTAGATTTCTGTCTGCAGCTGAAATATGACAGACCCCTGCTTATGCAGCACACCTGTGTGTGTATCTTGTACAGCATGTGCGTGTGTAGAAAGAGGTACTCATGCACACAGTGCAAGGTATCTCACTGGATAGCATAATAATCCACTGCTGCATGATTATCAATATGCAGCCGCTTGACTGAAAACCTGCTACCCGCATGAACAATTTCTAGAGTCACTGCTGAAACCATGATACCCACATTGCAACTGTTATTCTGTCTGCATAGCAGCATGCTCCACAGGGGCTTGTGCTTCTTCAGGAACAATTCGGTGTGTATATCTTACACCTGTGGCTGCAAAGGTGCAGGACCCTCAGGGGTTGGCACTTCTGTAGACAGAAATACTATTACGTTTTTGTATCTAAAAGCCTGCTACCCTCTTGAACAACTTCTAGATCCTCTGCTGAAACCATGATACCCACATTGCAACAGTGCTGCCATCTGCATTGCAGCAGACCCCATAGGGCCTGACATTTTGGAGCTAGAATTTAGTGTGTAAGTTTCACACTTCTGGCTGAAGATGCGCCAGCCCTCCAGGACCTATGGTTCTGCAGACAAAAGTACTGCTGCAGTTTTGGTATCATGTATTCTGTGGCCCCCATGCTTCTGCAGCCATGGGTCAGTGTGTATGTCTTACACCTGTGGCTGCAGAAGTGCAGGCCCATCAAGTAAGTGTATGTCTTACAGTATGCATGAGTACCTGAGGCTATAGAAACACTGGCCCTTTACAGGTTTGTACTTCTGCAGACAGAAGATGTTTTGTAATTTGGGTATCATGGATTTATATCTGTGGCTTCAGGGACTTGTGTTTCTGCACATAGAAGCACTGTTGTGATTTGAGTATTCCTGGGTTTCTACCCACGACGACAAGTCAGTGTGTATGTCCTGCGGTGTGCATACCACAGATACAAATCGATGAAGGTAGCACATTAGTGCTACTGTATTTGTGCTATCTGGAGACAGTTGTATGTTGTGTGTCTTACCTGATGATGGCTGTCTATGGTTGGTCGTGTGGACTTGTTCTTTTGCTGCTTGGCAGGGTGAAGAATTAGGGTTGGAAGCCCTAATGCAACATTTCCCTACTTTTATTGCTTCAAGTTGAACCCTAACTGGTGAATTAATGCAGTTTTTTTCCAATGAATATATTAAAGGGGCATGGTAGCACCCTTATAGTTAGGATAGTGTTGGCTGTTTAATGTTAAACCCCAATTGTTGTACCCTAATAACTTTGCCATTGTTTGATGAAATAGAACAGAATTTGGCATGCATAGTCAGGCTGTCAGACTCTCAAGACTTGAAAAGTTTTGTGATGGCATCTTGTACGGTTTTTGAGATATGGCATGCCAATGGAAGAAAAAACTATACTTAACATTGCATATTTTTTTTTTGCTGTCACCTACAACCTAGATGGTGTGGAATTTTTTTATGAAATTTTAAAGTTTGAAGGGGCCTGTGCCAAGGGTGTGCCTTTTGAAGGTTTGATGAAAACATATACCGTTTTAGAGTTATAATGATTTTTGAGTTAATGTTCACGTGCAACCAGTAAAAAAACTTTTACAAATGCTTAGTTTTATTATTTACCTCTTGTGCTGAAAAAAAACCAGTCATGACAGCTGCCATTTGTAAAAGTCAGACATTGAAAATACATATAAACATTTTCTGGGCACCTCCAAATCTAGGGTGCCCAGCTTATCGAGAGGAGCCATTGGCCCATGTTCTCTGCATGAGAACAGCAGGACTTTCTTGAGTTCTGCAGCTGCAGCTGCAGCTTGAAGTTGTGATATGGGCTGCAATTACAGCACTGAGCTGCTGATTCTCTGCTCTGTTTGTCTCTTTCTTTCTGTGTCTGTCTGTCTGTCTGTCTATCTACTTACCTACCTATCAATGCCTTTCTTACTTATTAAGTAGACTGGGATGTCCACCCCTGTACTGCTTCTTTCTCCCCCGTCCCCTCAAGGTTGCCTCCCCACCCTTCCCAAAGGTGATAGATAGATAGATAGATAGATAGATAGATAGATAGATAGATAGCTAGCTAGCTAGATAGATTGATTTTGTATGTGGACCAGGGTGCCCACCCAGGTACTGCTTGTCCCCCCCCTCCAGGTCACCTGCCCCTTCCAGTTTTATAGGTGGCAGCACCTGGTTGCCCAACACTGGGGTGCCAATCACAGTGTCAGATAAGTCCCCCGTAAAAAGGAAAACTGTCTCTCAATGTTTTTGTTGATTCCTGTAAAAAAGAAAAGTCTGTAAAAAAAGAAAACAGTCCCTCAATGATCTGATCCCCCACCCCAACCTCCTACACAGCACCCACCACCCCACACACACCCTTACTCACCTGACATTGTCCCATGGCAAAGAGCCACTCTCCAATCTAAGACACAACTTACTGGTGGAACCATCAATTACAATATGAGAAAGTAAGGTAAGTGTGGTGCAATGTACTTCAATGGAGTTCTCCACTTTGATGTATAACTCAGCCATTTTTGCATATTTTGAGCCTAAGTTTTCAACGTTGCCTTTTTGGGACTCCACCTCAAGAACAATGATGATGGAATTATGCAAATCTGGCCCAAAAGGCAATTTCATAGTCGCCTGGCAAAATCACCTTTCAGGTGAGATTTAAACATTTCCACTACCCTTGTTCATGAGGTGGGGTCATAAGAAGGCTATGTTAAAAATTATGAGTCAAAATATGTAAAAATGGCAAAGTTAAGATCATACATTGAAATGTTACTACTCTTGCTCAAAATGTTGGTAATTTTAAATATTTTGACCCCAAATTTTCAACATAGCCATTTGTTTATACCACCTAATGAATGTGACAGATGTCATCTTTCAAGTCCTGGACAAAATGTGTTTTCACACCTGTGGCATGAAATGATATTTCGATGCAGCAAAATGATGTTTTGGAGGGGATTTAAAAATTCTCAGTACAGGGTTCATGAGGTGGGGTAATAACAAGGCTAGGCTGACGATCTGGTTGCTGTTCTGCCAGAAATTTAAGCACAGGGTCCTCTGGGCCCAGCACTTCCACAGCAACATTCTTGTACATATCTATGGAGGGAAAAGGTGGGCACAGGCCCCAGAGTGCCTTGTGCTCCCACAGGCAAATGATACAATTATAATATCTCAAACAGAAAGAAATTATTTGCAAAAAAATTAGTTACTGCACCAGTTATGGTAACTTAATGCCACAAAAGTTGGGAAATGTGGTGTTAAGGTCTCCAACTTTAATGCCCCACCCCAACTCCCCAAGCAGCAAAAGGAAAACAACATTAGGGTTTTGGGTCACTGGTGTCTTGATGAATCAGTGGTGGGGTCTTCCTTGGGGGTTGTCAACATTAATGCTCACCCTTTCCCCCAGCCCCCAGCCCCCAGCCTCCAGTCTGAAGCACAAGGTACAGCTCCAAGCCATTGCCTCATAATGATACACTCTTCAAAGAAAGAGAAGTATGTCTCACCACAGGTTGTCCACACAATTTGATGTACCTTTCTTTACGCAGGGCCCTGGGGGCCCTGCATGAAGAAGGGAGATCATGTGTGACATTGTTTAGTCATGGAATGGTGTGGGCATTAGGGTTAACTATCCCCAAGGAAGACCCCACCACTGATTCGACAAGACTCTAGAGGCACAAAACCTTAATGTTTTTTCCTTTTGCTGCTTGTGGAGGGGGGCATTAGGATTGGAAACCATAATTCCACATTTACCTACTTTTGTGACATTAAGTTACCCTAACTTGTGCATTAAATGCATTTTTTTTCAAATAATATGTATTATAGTTAAGGTTAAGTAGAGTGTTCAGTGTTAAACCTCTGTCTTTGCACCTTAATAACTTTAGCAGTATTCAATGATATTATGCAAAAATTGGCATGCACAGTCTGGGTGGCATGTTCTGAAGTGTGGGAAGTTTCATGATTGAC
Source organism: Neoceratodus forsteri (assembly GCA_016271365.2). Taxonomy (NCBI): domain Eukaryota; kingdom Metazoa; phylum Chordata; order Ceratodontiformes; family Ceratodontidae; genus Neoceratodus; species Neoceratodus forsteri. The sequence goes on along the minus strand of CM057458.1, from coordinate 994,705,859 downwards.
GCTTATAAGGATTTCAAGATCTAGAAACATCAAAAATACATGCAAATGCCACTTTTTTGTCTATTTTCTGCTATTACCTACAACCAATATGGTATGGAATTTTGTTCCGAAACTTGCAAAGCTGAAGGGGCTTATGCCAAGGATGTGCTTTTCAATGGTTTCATGATAGAATATTAATTAGTTCCAGATTTATAAGATTTTGAAATTTGGCTTCTGAGCATGCTCAGTAGGGTTTTCAGGGTAAGCCCCTGATATGACCCAAATGTTCTTATTTCGTAAGTCATTTTTTAGGTCATGAATTATTATGTTTTGGAGTTTTGAGAAAAAAAAATTAGGCTGTAATGGATGCCATCTTGTTTTTGTTTTTTTCTTTGGCCTCCCAAAAAAGATACAACAATACCTAAAAACAAACTATCGAAAAAAAAAAACACATGAATCTTGCTAAAGGGGACACATTAAGCTTGATTCTGGTGTTTGGGGTGGTTAGAAGAAGGAGACACCCTGGGATTAGATGGAGCCTTGAAAGAGGTCACACGTGTTTGGTCTCTGTCCCCAAGATCCACAACAGACTGAGTAGGCAGGTAGCTGGGGGACCAGTAGTGTCTATCAGTCCCCTTCAGGCTATGCTGTACAAAGTCAGTTTGATGATGAACAAGACCACAATTATGGCGGACTTGATTTCTTCAGTCAGTTTGGCTAGCATTATGGAGACCTGCTTGGGTGGAGACTCCAGGCTAGTTTTGGAGATGACCATCCCTCTGGCTACTCCATAGTGCACTGCCTGAGGAGGGAATGTGGGGTTGGGGGGTGGCCATCTGTTTTAGATGCAGCTTGGGTTTCACCATGCACCCAGTGGGATCTGCCAGGTCTTTTGAGTGTGTGGCAGAGGGTGGGATTCCAGGTGCAAGCTGCAGGATTCTCCTCATTTATGACCTTCCAAGATTGTGAGAAGATTTCTTGCAGGAGGTCATGGACATCATCATCGGTGAGGTGCTGGAGTCCTCTAGATGTTTGATTCTGAGGGACTTCAATGCCTAGGTCGATGACAAATCCTCACAATTTGGTTATGACCTACTCCAGTTGATGTTATCAGTGGGCCTGATACAGGTAGTTACTTCTGCAACTCATCACCACGGCCACATCCTCAACCTGGTGTTCTCACTGGGGCTTGAGGTAACAAACCTCAAGACTGATCAGGTAATTTGGTCTAATCATTGCATGGTGAAGTTCTCGGGGGGGCCCCCCAAAAGTTCCTCCCATGTTGAGTTGGTTAGCTATCACCCTTTGAGGGAATTGTCACCAGAGAGACTGCTGGTGGTTGCTGATTTATCTAGTGTAGATGCTGCATGTGTGGTCAGCACAGGCAAGGCAGTGGCCACCTATAATAAGGTGGTTTACAAAGCACTTGATGCTATCACATCAGTCCATATATGACCCAGATCTTCTCACTCAAAATCCCCTTGGTTTGATGGGGATCTCAAGGCGATGAAGATCAGGAGTCAGGAGTTGGAGTGTTGCTGGTGGAGGACCCAGTCAGAGGAGGACAAAATGGCCTTGTGTGCTCATTATCAAGAGTACCATGGGGCAATCAACAGTAAGAAGGCAGAGTTCTTGTCCAGGGAGATTGCTGCAGGAATGAGAAGACCATCTCAGCTCTTTTGAACAGTGGACAGACTCTTACATCCAGTCTGTCTACGGCAAAAAAAAAGCTTTTTCAATCACTGTGTGTGAGAAGTTTTCTCTGTTCTTCTCTGACAGGATGTCATCCATCCAGTCTGGATCCCATCAGTGAGGTAAGTTTTGCCTCATGGTGATCAGCCTGGGGTGGGCAGAGGCACTCATATTGTCTGGGATGAGTTTAAATCAGTGGAGGTGCTCATGGTTATTGAGGAGATCTCGAAGCTTAGGCACACTTATTGGGAACTGGACCCAGCCCCAACTCATTTCTTGATGAGATGTGTTGGGATTGTCTGGTGTTCAGTGTCAGAGGGAGTCTTTCTGGACACTTTAAAAGAAGCTCTGGTGAGACCACTCTTGAAGAAGCCATCTCTCGACCCTGACATCCTGGTGAATTACTGTCTGATCTCCAACCTGCCATTTCTGGGTAAGGTTGTTGAGAAAATAGTGGCACAACAGCTCGAAGACCACCTCATGTCCCTTGATATCCATGAGCCATTCGAGGCTGGTTTAAGGGCCAGGCACAGCACTGAAACAGCATTAATTAGGGTGCAAAATGACCTCACCAGGGCTAGAGAGATAGGAGACAGATCAGTTCTTGTGCTACTTGATCTGTCATTAGCATTTTACACCATGGATCACATTGTGCTCCTTGATCAGCTTTGAGAGTATTGTGAACTTCCTGGTACTGTCATCAACTGGTTTAAGTCCTAGCTCTCTGGCAGGAAGCAGTGGGTAGGGAAGGGGAATTTTTCCTCCTCCCTGAAACCCCTATCATCTGGAGTGCCTCAGGGCTCGATCTTGTTGCCGATGTTATTTGTGGTGTACATGCTGCCTCTGGGAACACTCATTAGGCATTACAGTGTGGATTTTAACTGCTATACAGAAGATAACCAACTGTATTTGGCCTTTGCCCCAGGAATATACAATGCCATGGATGTGATTAACAATTGCCTGGCTGAGATCAATGACTGGATGTCCTCCAGCTGGTTTACGACTGAACCCCAACAAGATGGAGGCACTAGTGATTAAGCCAGGTCACAGGTGTGATGGGAGTTCCTCTGGAGTGGTTCATTTATTTATTTATTAGCTTTTGATGACCGGGTAAGTGCACTAAGCAAAGAAACCTACCTATTTTCCATCACGACCTGGGAGAATACAGTAAAGTAATACATCCAAAACATTAAAGACAACAGTGAGGTAATAAAACAGCACAGCATACTAACAGAACACTCTTTTTAAATGGTAATAACACAGATTAAAGAATACACATCTAGAATACTTCAGATAGCATTTACATACAAATTCCCACAGTAACTACTCCCAAAGAAATGCTGTCACTGGTGCATTCCTTTGTTGCATCAAGGTTTGATTACTGTAATGATCTATACTTTGGGGTCACTGGAGGGACCCTCCACCAGCTGCAACTGGCAGAACGCAGTGGCTCATTGCCGATGGGCCTGTCTAGGTCTTGTCATGTGACCCCGGTCCTGTGGGCTCTGCTCTGACAGCCTGTCAGTTGGAGGATCATCTTCAAGGCGGGCTTGTTCACCTACAAGGCTCTACATGGACTGGGCCCAAGCTATCTAGCTGATCTCCTCACACCTGCCACCTCAGTCCATTCCCTCCATTTCTCTACTGTGGGCCTCCTAGCTGTTCCAAGGGTCAGATTAAAAATGTCCGGCGACCATGCTTTTAGTGTCACTGGTCCAACCCTCTGGAATTCCTTCCCAGCCTGTGTTAGGGAGGCCCCGACAGTCAAGATTTTCAAAAAGGATCTAAAGGCTCAGCTGTTCTGTCTGGCTTTCCCCAATGAAGGCTATTGACCAGTACTAAGTTATTCTACTTACTTTAAGATTTTATCTATAATTTTAAATATTTATTTATTTAGCTTTTGTTGACCAGGTTAGCATACTAAACAAATGTCAATGTCAATGTCAATTTTATTTAAAAAGATGCCCAATCCCAAAGGGTCTGGGCGCTGCACAAAACTGTACAGTATGTCATACCGTATACATTTCATTAAAATAACATACATATAAATTCAATTTCCAAAAGCCTGCATAAATAAAAAGGTCTTCAGATGGTTCTTAAAAGCCTCTATAGTGGGGGCCTCTCTCACTTCCAGTGGCAACGAGTTCCAGAGAGCTGGAGCAGCAACTCCAAATGATCGATCCCCAGCTGATTTCAATCTTGCTCTCGGAACTTTGAGGAGGCCACCATTAGAGGAGCGGAGATCACGGATAGAGGTGGACAGTACCAGGAGATCAGAAAGGTAACCAGGGCCCTGTCCATGTAGGGTCTTATAGGTGAGAAAACCCACCTTGAACAATACTCTCCACCTGACAGGCAGCCAGTGCAATTCGCGCAATACCGGAGTAATGTGACAGAACTTACTTTGTCCAGTCAAAAGCTGGGCAGCAGCGTTTTGCACTAGCTGCAGTCTGCGAAGAGAAGTGCCAGAGACCCCGAGATAGAGGGCATTACAGTAGTCAAGCCTAGAAGTGACTAAGGCATGTACCAAAGTAGGGAGGTCCACAGCCGGAACAAGGGGCATAATCCTGGCGATATTTCTCAGATGAAAAAAACAGGAACAAACCACAAAGGATATTTGAGCCTCCATGGACAAATTCCTGTCAAAGATCACACCAAGGTTACGCACCCATGGGGAGGCCATCAATGACACAGCTCCTAGCACAATGCCAGTCACAGAGTCAGAGGCCATCCCATCATGAACTCTGTTCGACTCCACTACTAGTACCTCAGTCTTGTTAGGGTTCAGTCGCAGCCAGCTGGAAGACATCCAGTCATTTATCTCAGCCAGACAGATATTTATCACATCCACTGCATTTGATGTTCCTGGGGCAAAGGAAAGGTATAGTTGAGTGTCATCAGCATAGCAATGAAAACTCAAACCATACCTCCTAATGATCTCCCCCATAGGCAGCATGTATACTGCGAACAACATAGGGGCCAATACCGAACCCTGAGGGACTCCACACGAAAGGAGGTAGGGTGCAGATGAGAAATTGCCCATCACAACCCGCTGCCTCCTGTTAGTAAGAAATGACTCAAACCATTTGATGACAACACCGGTGAGTCCGCATAACTCCCTCAGGTGGAAAAGCAATACACTATGGTCCACAGTATCAAATGCTGAAGAGAGATCGAGGAGAGCAAGAATTGTCTTGTCCCCCCAATCTCTAGCCCTGAGGAGGTCATTTTGCACCCAAACTAATGCAGTTTCAGTGCTATGTCTGGCCCAAAAAGCTGACTGGAAGGGATCATACAACTCGTGGATCATGAGATGTTCCCCCAACTGAAGTGATACCACCTTCTCAATAATCTTTCCCAGAAATGGAAGATTGGAGATAGGATGGTAATTTGCCCTAATCTCCAGGTCCAGAGAAGCTTTCTTTAAAAGGGGTCTCACCAGAGCCTCCTTCAAGGCATCTGGAAAGACACCCTGACTCAAGGAGCACCGGACAATCAGAGCAAACACCGGACCAACAGTGTCAATGCACCTCATCAAGAAGCGCGTTGGCATGGGATCCAGTTCACAAAAGGTATACTATACTAAAACAAACATATGCCTATTTTCAGGTGTGACCCGGGAGGTTACAAGCAGGGACAAGTATTACAGAAGTACAGAGAAAAATAATAATCAGGCACAGCATTTGACAGTCAGATGAGGAACGTCACAAACAGGGTGACATTTGACAGAAATGATTATTAGCTCATGTACACACCAATCACAAGGAGATGACCAAACAGAACAATGAAGTGCAGCACAGTGCAAAAAGGGGACATAATACCTTAGATACAGTGACAGGCAAGCTTCAGGTGGTCCTGAAAGGAGCTTTTGAAGGAGGAATGTGAGGAGGATGTATGTACATGGGCAGGGAGGGAGTTCCATAGCCTAGGTGCACAGATGGCAAATGCCCGATCACCCATTATGGTACGGGTTTTTGGAACTCGAAAGACATGGGAGCCACTAGACCGTAATAGATAGGTAGGGTTAGCAGGCTTGAGAAGCTCAGATAGTACCTGGGGAGTGACTGTTCTGATGACATTGTCAATGAAGTTACCCACTACAAAAGTCTGGTGGTTATCAGGTGAGACCCACTCAAGTCTATTATACAGCTCACAGTGGTGAGTGAGACGGGGGGGCAGAGAGAGCAAAGTGACATATATTATTACGAGCAATATCCCATGTTGTTAGAGTGGATTTTGAGGTGTGGGCAAAGGACACAAGCCCATAGCAGAGCATGGGGACAAGAACATCCTTAGCCAAAGCAAGTCACGCTGCAAGGGTAAGACTATTTTTGGCTCTATATGCCAGGCCCAGCTTACAGTTTGCAGCCTTGCTTACATTATGTATGTGAAGGGAAAAGTCAAGCTGAGAATTGAGGGTAACACCCAGGTATTTAAGGGAGATAGCAACCCTCACAAGGGAACCTTCAGCTCCAGTGACTCTAAGGGGTACAGGGCAAGCTTTGGAATTTGCCAGGAAACCAAAAAGCATAACCTGGGTTTTTTCAGATTGATGACAAACTTATGATCCTTTAGACAAGGCTGCAAGTGATCAAAGTCAGCATTAAGTTTAGTGTGGATGACTCTGATGTCCTTGGAGAGGGTTAGGATTACAAGGTCATCTGTATATAGCATAGCACTACCATGGACTGGGACCAGGGGCAGATCGTTCACAAAAAGGGGGAATAGATTGAGCCCTAGGACTGACCCCTGAGGAACCCCAGTTTTCACAGAGGTGGGCTCCGGGTAAACCTTATTGAACTTTATGAGTTGTTTCCTCCCTTGCAGATAATTAGTAAACCAGGCTAGGATGGGTGGGACAGACCAATGGAACAGAGTGCAGAACACAGAAGAGTGTGACCAACCAGATCAAAGGCTTTAGAGAGATCAACGAAAATTGCTCCTCTCAAATTGCCTTGATGAATAGCAACACTAATCTCACAGGTAACCTTGACCAGGGCAGTGGAGATACTATGATCTTTACAAAAACCATGTTGCGCTGGGCAAAGTAGGTCATATGTTTGGATATAGTCCATGAGCTAAGTAGCAACCGCTTTTTCAAGCAGCTTGCTGATAGCTGTTAGGATAGCCATCGGGCAGTAATTCTCAAGGTTTTTAGTATCACCTTGTTTGTACTGGAACAATTCTAGCCATCTTCCACTTGTCAGGGATGGAATCAGTAATGAGAGATGTGTTTAAGATATGAAAAATCGGTTGGGCAGGAAAGGGGTGCCAAGGCTGATGAGTTTGATCTCCATGTTATCATGACCAGCACTGGTGTGAGGCATGTGGCCCACTAGAAGTCTCTGAATTTCTATGGTTAAGACTGCCTTGAAGTAAAAAGGGGGATGGGAGGCTGACCCAGGCTGGGGACCACAGGACAGACCTGGCTCATTATGGGCAGTGAACTGGGAGGTGTAGGTAGACAGGTCAAAGAACTGAGAGTTAAAAGCATTTGCAATTGTCAATGGGTTGTTGCAGTTTACTACACCAGCGAGCATAACAGTAATGTATGCTTTGGAGGAACGACTAACAATACTCCTGATATTTTGCCAGAAGCTCCACTGGTCTCTAGCTGAGGTTAGTAGGGCATATTTGCAAAATTTAGTCTTGGCAGAATGGATGGCTTTCTTGCATGCATTTTTGAGTTGTTTGTATTCTTGGAAAGCAGGCATATTATGGGAAACCTTAAATTCAGCCCAGCATTTGTCCCTAGCCTTCATGAGGGAAATAAGCCTCCTTAGAGCCATTTGGAGACCATGCCCCTCACTTTTCTTTTCATAAGGGGTTCATATTTATATTGCAGGGATGAGAATATAGCAAAGAAGTTGTCAAGGGCAACAGAGGTGTCGTTCACAGCTAGGACAGGAGACCAGTCTGTATGTTTCAAATGTTAGGATTCTATATTAAACTTGGAGAAATCCCTCATTTGTATGACCTTGCAAGGGATTTTTTTTGGGGGGGATACTCTCCAGGTAGAATACGTAAGGCTGTGGTCAGAGATGGAGTCAGGGAAAGTACCGGATAAGATGATCCATTCAGGTCTATTGGTTAGAATCCAGTCAAGGAGGGTGCCTTTCTCCCAGTGGATGAAAGCCTGGTTGGTTTGGCAATGAACTGGGATAGAACAAGGCCCACCAACAAGGGTTCATATTGTCTGACATTGCAACCTGTCCAGTTTTGGTTGAAGTCACTGAAAACTAGTAATTCATTGGAACACACTTTAGGACTTACACTCTCAAGAAGGTAGGAAAGCCTTTGCATGTCCCTTTTGGGAGGGTTTTATGCACAGACTAGGTGCAACTTTTTTGTGTTACCCAATAGTAGGAAGGCATGGAGGAATTCACAGTTAGGGGAAGGCGAGGACAGGTGAGATATGGTAGACACATTGAGGTGACTCTTGTAGTAAAGCAACAGGCCACCCCCCAGCTTATTCCCACCATGATCCTGCCTCTCCATATTATACCCCAGAAGGGCACACACACAGAATCTGTGGTAACATGCTTTAACCATGTTTCTGTAAACCCCGGTATGTCTGGATTACAGTGAGTAACCCAGGCTGAGAGCTTGGCAAGGTTAGGCAAGAGGCTACGAACATTCAAGTGGGCAAGTTTTATACTTTTTGAAGCAAGCCATGTGGGATTGGAGATGGGATGAAAGGTTGTCGAGGACATAGCAGGCCCAAGGTTAAGTTCAATGTCTCCAGCCAGGATGATAAGCAGAATAAGAGTTAAAACAAGGCAAGACAACACATTTCTTTTCTTATTTGACTTAGGTTTATGGGTGGAGTGTTTGATCAGGCTGGTAGTATAGGAGAGAGTCTAATATTTCAGACACCATGTAGGGTGAAGACTCAACTGTCTAACAGCTATCAGATTAGAGAAGGTACAGTTATCTTCAGACGGACAAAGTTTGGGTTCTGGGGGGACCACAGGTAGAGAAAAAGAGGCCACGATAAGTAGCACTACTAGCTGGGAGACATTTGCATTTGAGAAAGAGTAATGTGCTTGGGTACAGCCCAAGTTCCAGTTGTCTCAGTGGCACAGCTGGTCAACACAGTCAGAATGATATTCCGGGCAGGCTGGGTCCAAGTCCCAGCTGAGGCACTTACTTCTTTCTCACTTCTGTTTGTATGTGTTCCATAAATATGCACACCGCGCTTCTGTGTGATTGTTACAAGTGAATATTTGTGTTGCCATCGGGTTGTGCATTTGAGAAAGAGTAATGTGCTTGGGAAGAGCCCAGGTTCCTGTTGTCTCAGTGGCACAGCTGTTTATCACAATCAGGACAGTTTTCCAAGCTGCCTGGGTTCAAGTCCCAGCTGAAGCACTTACTTCATTCTCACCTGTTTGTATGTGTTCCATAAATATGAACACCACACGCCTGTGAGATTGTTACTAGATGGGAGATGGCAGTATGGGCTAAATGAGGCAGACTACCATCTTGGGGCCTGCAGCAGAAAGGTAATTGCCCAGGAATGACATAGGGGTACAACTACCAATGGATAGGGAAGGACAATTAAAGGAAAACTATACCCTCATATAATTTAAATTATATTTGTTTCAATGCCAACAGATAACTTGTTTCCTTTAGCTGTTAGGGCTATGTGTGTTAGCATTAGCTTGTTTTCACTGCTCATGGTAGCCCCTGTGACCGCCCTGGGGGTCTCCATTTCATGGTTGTTGAAATCTCATTGTCCATGAGAACTGCATTAGCATATGAGAACATGATGTCAGGTCAACCATTTGTATCATGTATCTGTATGCTGAAAGAACAAATACCCTGCAAAAACTCTCTGGAAATGCATAAACTGAATGAAGTTTAAAGCGGAAAACCCTGCATTACAACTCAGATAGTTTGCAAAGCTCACTGAAGGTAAAAGTGGTATTTCATACCTTCTTGCAGCTTGTGTTTTTGAAGACTAATTAAGCAGACAGGCATACTGGGGAGTTTAAAGGCTGATAACGTATAATATTCTCATATGCTAATGCAGCTCTCAGTGACAATGAGATTTCAACAACCACCAAATGGAGCCTCCCAGGACAGTTACAGGGCCTAATATGAAGTGTGAAAACAGACTAAGGCAGTTGCATGCATCTCTAAAAGCTACATGAAAAGAGTTGTCTAGTGACAGAAATAAATAAAATTTAGAAGATATGAGGGTGTAGTTTTCCTTTAATAAGTAGTTCAGCTTAACCACTTCTATGTTAGATATAGAGTAGTGATCCTTTTTCATTACCCCTACCATGCAGAGCTGTCTCATGCTCATAGTTGGATTCTATTGGTACAGAGACCATTTCAAAGTCTGAAGGGGCAGGGGTGGTGGTCCAAAAACCCAGGCCCAAGGCAGACCACAGGAATGATTCCCTCCAGTGAGCTCCTCAACAACTCAGAGCCCCTAGATCAATTCTCCAGCTGGACATAAGATGGGAGCAGGTCTCCTGATTAAAAGTTTAAATTATTGCAAAGTTCAAGCTGCTTGACTGGTGTAGGGGAGGAGTGTGGCCCAGCAGGGACAAAGCCAAACTCCTTCCCCCGACGAGCCTCTTTTTCTGTGTGGCTCAGCACTGATTGTGCTTTTTAACTGCTGCATCAGTTTGATCTGTACCAATCAATCGATCAATCAATAGCGTTATTTATCCAGGCATGCACCATTGAGCAAGCTCGTTTAAAAGGTGGACCTGCAACATACATGCAGTAATACATTTAAGAAATTGGTACATTCAAGGAGCACAGATTAATTACAGTAATACATTTACATAATGGATACATTTAAGGAATCACAGGTTAAATACAGTGGTCAGAAACGTATCATATGGCAGAGTAAGAACTCTAGACCTTACAAAATCAAAGGGGGCCAGTCTGTTAGTAAGGGATAGCAGTCAGCCAAAATAGTACAAGTGCATATTTTAATATCGAAGCAAGCAGGTCCCTGCTGGGAATAATCGGTCTTGGTGATGGACAGGAATGGGAATTAGAGTTGAGGTCACTGGAGGAAAATGGAAGTGCTAAGAAAAAAAAAAATTTGTGGTAAGGGCTATTAGGTACGTGCATAGCAGCTGCACTTTTCAGTGATGACATTACGATATAGCTTTTTAAATGTGACAAGGCTAATATGGGATCTTAGTTTTAAGGATTTCAGGAGCTTGTTCCAGAGTGAAGGGAGCATGAAACTTATAGCGGCTCTCCTGAAACGAGTGTGCACCCTAGGTATTCGGAGAGAGGTTACGGAACAACTTCTAAGGACATAGCTTCCAGAAATTATAGGGGTTAGGCAATCAGCAATATACTGGGGGAGTTTGCCTATAATATATCTAAACATCCAGATGGCTGCGTTCATGTCGTGCCTATAGTGTAATGAGGTCCAGCCTACAGCCGCGTATAGGGAGCAATGATGAGTGGTACGAGGAAGGTCTGAGATGAAGTGTAAGGCTCTGTGGTACAGTGTATCCAGTTTCCCAAGGTAGGAGGCAGAGCACCTGCTATATATGAGGTCAGCATAGTCAATTATTGAGAGAAACGTTGACTGGACTAGCAGCCTCTTAGCTTCTGTGGCTAGCAGCTGTCATCCTGTAGAAAAGGCCAAGCCTTTGTCTTAGCTTCCTCAGCAGGTCATCCAGATGGTCTGTAAAGGAGAGTTTGTGGTCAATCCAGACCCCAAAATATTTGAATTCCATGACATATTCAAGGTTTTCTCCCAGAATCATTGAGATGGGGGGTGTACCAGTTGCTGCTAGATAGGAGAGGTGACATACAGGTGAGAGTAACATGGCTTTGGTTTTCTTTGCATTGAGAAGTAACTTTCTTCTAAGGAGTTGCAGGAGGTCGTAGTCTTTTTGAAGGTCTGCGCTTGTAGATTCTGGAGTTGGGTGGCTTAGGTAGAGCACTGTGTCATCTGCAAACAGATGGATGCTTGCCTCTTTAACATCAGTGTCTATATTATTGATATAGATGGCAAATAGTAGTGGTCCCAGGATGGCCCTGGGGAACCCCCCTTAATAGCAGAGTGGATGAGGAAAGCTCACCTTCAGCCTTTACCTGTTGGTACCTGTCAAACAGGTAGTTGCGAAACCAGCTTAAGGAGGTGGGGTCCAATCCTAGTGATTCTAGTGAGGAGAGGAGAATACAGTGGTCTACCATGTCAAATGCTTTACTTAGATCAAGGAATACAGCACAGACGTACTTCTTGCAGTGTAAATCTTGTTTCCAGTCATTTGTTACCTTGGCTAGTGCTCAGATTGTACTATGCTTCGATCTGAATGCAGACTGCAGAGGGTTTAAAAATTTAGTATTGTCAATAAAGGATCTCAGCTGGGAGTTCACAATTTTTTTCAAGAGTTTCGAGAGGGTGGGGAGAAGGGAGATCAGCCTATAATTGTTTAGGTCACAGGGATCTCCAGATTTGAATAACGAGATAACATGGGCAGTTTTCCTATTTGGGGTAGGGTTCCTTGAGATAGTGACAAGTAAAATAGCTACGTAATTTGAGGTGCAAGAACATGGTAAGTTAGTTTTAGAAAATAGGGCTCTATGTAGTCTGCACCGGCACCTTTCTTAGAGTCCAATTGTAGAAGCAGATCTTCCACCTCCTTAATGGAGACAGGGAGGAAGGAAAACATCTGACATGTGGGACCAGATTTAATAAGTTGAACATCAGTGAGGGGGTGCAGTTTACTTGTAGGAGAATAGTCAAAAGCTAAACCTGCCGTGGCAAAATGAGAGTTAAATGCTAGTAGTATCTCAGTTTTACTATTTAGTACTGTGTTGCCTGAAAGAAACTTGGGGGAAGCGTGGTTTGCAATGTGTGCCTGGACACTTCTTTTAGTGTGGTTCAGAATTTGGAGGACTGATTTGAGGTTTTGTTAAGTTCAGTACGGAAGAAGCTAGCTTTGGTCACTCTGATCATCTTGGTGCAGCTGTTCCTGGCTATTCTGAATAAGCACCAGTCTTCTTCCTTTTGAGATTTACAAGCCTTTTTCCATAATTTATCTCTAGAAAGAAAGGCAGCCTTGAGTTCCACCGAGAACCATTGACATCTTTTGGCTTTTAAGCACACTTTCGTCAGTGGCGCATGTACGTTCAGAGCACTTAGTATGATCTCATGGAGAAAGGCATAAGCTACTTCCATAGAACATAGAAACATAGACTTTGATGGCAGATAAGGACCGCTTGGCCCACCTAGTCTGCCCATTTCCCTACCTAGAGGATAAGCTGCTGATCCTATTTAATCAACAGACTATTTCTTCCTACCCCGCACAAAAATTGCCTTATGTCTGTCCCATGCATTCTTGAATTCTCCCACAGTTTTAGATCCCACAGCCTCCTCAGGAATGCTGTTCCATGCGGAGGGCTGCAGCTATGAATTTTGGGGCCCCGGACAAGTCACTTAAAATGGGCCCCTGTTTCCCAAACCAGCTAATGCCAGGGGTAATGCCAGCTCCTGAGCTTGGTGCCCCAGACAACATCCCCACTTTCCCCCCATTACTGCGGCCCTGTCCATGCGTCCACTACCCTCTAAAACCCAACACTGATTTAGCCATGTAGAAGCTCTGTGATAGCAGGGAGCTATTTAGGTCCTGAGAAAATGCCTTCGGGTTGAAGGACCTTTTTGTCCTCCTGGTGGAAAATTGTGATGTGGAAGACACTTTGGTAGCTGGCCAGACTCCTACAACTAGGCGATAGTCTGTGTGGTGTTGTTTGTTTATGACCTTACCCATTGTTATGCAAGATGCCCAGAACTCCAGGAATTGGTCACCATATAAATAAAATTGCCTTGCTCTGCCTTGTTTTTCAAAAAACAGCCCAGAAATACCTTTCTTTGGACTTCAAATTATTTGATTGTCAGCTTAGCTAGATTACTGATTCTTGTGTTGTGAGATGCAAATTCTTGTGTGGCACATTTAAGTGTGACTGATGACTTTTTCATGCCCACCAAAAATATTTTTCTGTCAGATTTTGATCCTAGAATTCTTCATATGAATGTAACCCCCCAGTAAATGGGGGTTCCTAAAAAGCCTGCTTGGGCTTACCTGCAACCCTGCCACTCTGTTCTCCTTCTACTCTCCCGGGCTTATCCCGTTCCTGCCAGCAATTTCTCTGGGTCTCATAGGTCCTTTTCTGCCCCTCTGATGCCCCAGCCTGCAGTCCTAGTACTAATTAAGCCCCTCAGAGCTCAGAATATCTGATTATGATCTCCCATTTGTTGCTCTGCCTCAGGGCAGCGAGAATCCCGCAGGTGTGACTAGCGTCTTTCTTTCATTAGTGCCTGTCTTCCCCCTGGGCAGCTGTTCTTGGCTGCGGCCGAGAAAAGAAATTTTTTTTTTTTATATATTTTAACCATACCTCTCAATTGTCACTGATTTTCAGGGATGTCCCTGTTTTTGTCTCAAATCTTTCCTCTATCCCTCATAATATGTGTGGTTTTATAACTGAATAATGGAGATTGTAAGCACAAAATAATGTCAAATGTTAAAGTTACACACTTGTTGTTCTTTACAAAATGCATCCTACACTAATCCTCAGCTTCCTGGGTGAATAATATCAGTTTTTAAGATGTGTCCCTGATTTGGGGTCTTTGTCCCTGATTTTTTTTAAGCCCTGTCCCTGATTTAAGAGGCAAGAGGTTGAGAGGTATGATTTTAACTTGCTGCTGCGTGTTTGGGGAAGATGTGCAGAAGGGGGACAAGTGTTTATTTAAAAGAAATGCTTCTTCCTAGCTGTTACAGAACTTTATTAGGACTCAAATTGTCAGGCTGTCTGCTGTTGCAGGGGAGCTTAAACATTTGCAGTAGTGACAGGAAAACTAACTGGGCAATTCAGTTTCTCTGTGCAGCGACAGCAAGTATACCATCTGGGCTTCCAAACTGTGAGACATTGGGGCAAATATTAAATCAGTTCTGTCTGCACCAGGACGTTGTTTGATCCTGTATCTAATCTGCTAAAGGGACAGTGGGTTAAGCAGCCATTGCAAGCAGCTACAGCCGATTGGAAAGCCAGCAAAACAAAGCTAGGACTCGTGGGATTTTCACTAAAGCTAATGGGTAAGCATCAAGTGTTCATGGGGGCTTACAGGGACCTAAGTTTAGGAACCAAAACACCAGACCAACAGTGCATCAAATAAACTTCATGCATTATTCATTTTTGTGAGTGACAGGTTCTCCAGCCAATCGGAGACCAAGCACTCCATCACTACAACCAATCAGGAGCCTAGGGAAAGCTCTATAAGAGACTGCGTAAGCCAGCATTTTGTCAGATTTTTGCCTAAATCTACAGACTGAGACAGATTCAAGGAGATTAAAGCAGGACCACCCACCCTTGGGGGAGAGGGGCCCAGGCCCCAGTCATGCTGCCAAGCCGGGAGTTCCAGTTAATCCTCTCCAGCTTGGAGGGGATTTGCCTCTTTATTCTTTAAGTTAAAGTTAAGGTAACTTAGTCAAGTTGTTACCTGCTAGCCTCGAGGTTACCAGAGACGTCCTCCAGGTGCAAGCCCTCCCTCCCTCCCATGTCAGGGAAAGATGTGGACCGAAGACCAGATGACATCATGCAGTGGTGAGAGCCCTGACAAACCTCAGTTGTGAGAGAACTGAAGATGCCAGGATGTCTTCTATAGCGAATGACCACCCATGGAGGACCTGTGTGAGTACCCTTGTATCTCCCGGTGCAAGGGAGAAATATCTTGCAAGTTTGCTTATGGGCTTATCAGCCCTTGTAGTTGTTCTTAGTGAAGAAGAAGAAATAAGTAATCTTGGGGCCGACATGCTACCTATCTTGTGTGTTGAGAATATCTTTGAAAGTAATTAGTCTGGGCCGCTTTGCCTGAAGAGACTGTTCCCTCTAGTGTGTATCCTGTTTGCACCTTGCCTGCTGCCCAATGGCCCAGTGCAGGTGCATTGAGTTCTGTATAGTTAAATCATATAAATGTGCTGATATCTATCTGTACCCTCTATGGGGTCAAGACTGCCCTGTTGGATCTGCCAGCCATAGTCGTGTTGCCACTTCAATGAGGACATGAGGCCCTAGAGTTCGCTATTTCTGAGTTATACGTCTGGAAATGACATATTTCCACATTGCTTGACTTTGCCTGATAGTAAACATGCTTTATTGGTATCTAAATGTACTGGATGTGACTTTGTCTGATAGTAAAGATGCTTGATAAAAGTATTGGTATCTAAATGTACTGGATGTGACTTCATCTGTTAGTAAAGATGCTTGATAAAAGTGTCGGTATGTGAGTGTACTGGATGTGACTACAATTTTCATTGTGATGAATTTTCAGGATTTGGGAATCCAAGATCTAACCAAGGTAACTTGGATTAGTTGCCTTTTTTCTGAAATGCTCAGTTCTACAACAAGCAGGGCAATCCCTGCCTTTCTGTGACAAGCAGAGCAACCCCTGCACCACTACTACAAAATCAACAGTCACTGTTGTTAGTTCATTGTCCAAGTTTGCCCCTCCCTTCTAATCAAAGCCAGCCAACTCGACCAGCTGCAACCTCCACCAGGCCTGCAATATCTGGGACTTTGGTATCTGGGCACCCACTGTATAGTGTGAGATTGCGGGGTTTCATCTGTGTCTGGGACTGGTACCAGTGGGAGTAATTAATATGTAACATCTGATTTAGTCAGCAGCTTAGATAGCCAGGGCTCTGGGTGTCAATGTCGGGTTGAATTGTGGTTGCCTTTTCTACTAATCTAGTAGCCACCCAGCTGGAGTGTTCACCAGCAAACCAAACCAACACCATTGTACATTTTGTAAACAGCAATCACTCTAACCTCTATTCCTCCTGTTTCCCCACCTTAACTTCTATGACCCTGAAATAAATCTATTATCACTGTTTTGGAAAATCCTTGTGTGTGAGCATATTATTAGAGAGAGTCATTAATTACGAAATTGTTGAAATGTGGGGAAATGTCTATTGGGTCTTGTCTGGGAGTGATAAATGGAATTTGTGGGTGGTATAACATCTCAGGGGGTTATACCAGGTAACAGCTAGCCCACGATAAAATATATCCTGAGTGGAGGCACTGCTCAATTGGTTAGACTTGTTATAAGTTTTAGGAACCCACCCCCCTCAACCTAGCTTGTAAGGAGTAGGCAGGAGTGTAACTCTGGGAGTAGCACTGCTTAGGGATTACACAATGGAGGTACCACTGGGATTGTACTGTACGACACGCGCCAAACCAGCATGGACCACACCCCCATTTTGTATGTGTTGGGACCATTAAAATGGCTGCCACCGCCTAGCTGTCAGAAGTGTATTTTGACACCAAAACTGCTGTAAGCCATTTGCTCACTGCTGGTTCAGTGACAATGTGTAGGAGAGGACCCTCCCTAGGGGACAAAAGTGGACCCTCCCTAGTGGCCAAAAGTGGAATTGCACCAAATTTGTTTTTGCAGTTTAAAATCTTGTTTGTTAAGGGCCCCCTTTATAATGTAACATCCATTTAATGCTCACAGTAATTAAGAAATGTTTTTCTATTTAGAATAGGATGCATTTGTCTAGATCAGGATGCTGTGGTAACTGATGTCGACTAGGAAGCCATACACCTAAGATGATACAAAGTATTTTCCAAATGTTTAATGTGTATCATTTGATGTTACCCTAGTGTGACAGGCATGGCACACCCTTGGTGTGGATGCCAAGGTCTGTTGCTATGGGAGAGTGTAACCCCTCTGCAAATGGAGTTCCTAAAAAGCCTGCTTGGGCTTACCTGTAACCCTGCCACTCTGTTCTCCTTCTGCTCTCTCGGGCTTCTCCCGTTCCTACCAACAATTTCCTTGGGTCCCCCAGGTCATTTTCTGACCCTTTCATGCCCCAGACAGCAGCCCTAGTACTTATCCAGCCCCTTGGGGCTCAGAACATCTGACCACAATCTCTCATTTGTTGTTCTGCCCCCAGGGCAGCGAGAGTCACACAGGCGCGACTAGCGCCTTTCTTTCATTAGTGCCTGTCTGCTCCCAGGGCAGGTGTTCTCAGCTGCGGCCAGGAAAAGAAAAATATTTTTTTTTACATTTTAACTTGCTGCTGTGTATTTGGGGAAGATTTGCAGAAAGGGGAAAAGTGTTTATTTAAAAGAAATGCTTCTTCCTGGCTGTACCAGAACTTTATTGGGACTCAAATTGTCAGCCTGTCTGCTGCTGTAGGGAAGTTTAAACATTTGCAGTAGTGACAGGGAAACTAACTGGGCAATTCAGTTTCTCTGTGCAGTGACAGCAAGTATACCCTCTGGGCTACTGAACTGTGGGACATTGAGGCAAATATTAAATCAGTTCTGGCTGCACCAGGACATTGTTTGAGACTGTATCTAATCTGCTAAAGGGACAGTGGGTTAAGCAGCCATTGCAAGCAGCCGCAGCCAATTGGAAAGCCAGCAAAACAAAGCTAGGACTCGTGGGATTTTCACTAAAGCTAAAGGGTAAGCACCAAGTGCTCATCGGGGCCTACAGGGACCTAAGTTGAGGTACCAAAGCACCAGACCAACAGTGCATCGAGTAAGCTTCATGCATTATTCATTTCTGTGAGTGACAGGTTTTCCAGCCAATCTGAGGCCAATCACCCCATCACTGCAACCAATCAGGAGCCTAGGGGAAAGCTTTATAAGAGGCTGTGTAAGCCAGCATTTTGACAGATTTTTGCCTGATTCTACAGATTGAGACAGATTCAAGGAGATTCAAGCAGGACAACCCCCCCCCCGGGAAGGGGGCCCAGGCCCCAGTCATGCTGCCAAGCCTGGAGTTCCAGTTAATCCTCTCCAGCTTGGAGAGGATTTGCCTCTTCATTATTTAAGTTAAAGTTAAAGTATCTTAGTCAAGTTTAGCACCTGCTAGCCTGGAGAATGCCAGAGATGTTCTCCAAGTGCAAGCCCTCCCTCCCACATTGGAGAAAGATGTGGACTGAAGACCAGATGACATCATGCAGTAGTAAGAGCGCTGACCCAAACTTCAGTTGTGAGAAGACTGAAGATGCCAGGATGCCTTCTATAGTGGATGACCACCCGTGGAGGATCTACGTGAGTACCCTTGTACCCCCCGGTGCAAGGGAGAAATATTCTGCAAGTTTGCTTATGGGCCTGTCAGCCCTTGTAGTTGTTCTGAGCTAAGGAAGAAGAAATAAGTAATCGTGGGTCCGACATGCTCCCTATGTTGTATATTGAGAATATCTGTGAAAGTAATTAGTCTGGGCTGCTTTGCTCGAAGAGACTGTTCCCTCTAGTGTGTATCCTGTTTGCACCTTGACTGCTGCCCAATGGCCCAGTGCAGGTGCATTGAGTTCTGTGTAGTTATATCATATAAATGTGCTGATATCTATCTATACCCTCTATGGGGTCAAGGCTGTCCTGTTGGATCTGCCAGCCATATTCGCGTTGCGACTTCAATGAGGACGTGAGGCCCTAGAGTTTGCTATTTCTGAGTTATACATCTGGAAATGACATATTTCCACATTGTTTGACTTCGTCTGATAGTAAAGATGCTTTATTGATATCTAAATGTACTGGATGTGTCTTCATCTGATAGTAAAGATGCTTGATAAAAGTATTGGTATGTGAATGTAGAGGTTGTGACTACAATTTTCATTGTGCTAAATGTTCAGGATTTGGGAAACCAAGATCTAGCCAAGATAACTCGGATCAGTTGCCTTTTTTCTGAAATGTTTGGTTCTATGACAAGAGGGGCAATCCCTGCCTTTCTGTGACAAGAAGGGCAACCCCTGCACCTCTACTACAAAATCAACAGTCACTGTTGTTAGTTCACTGTCCAAGTTTGCCCCTCTCTTCTAATCAAAGCTGGCCAACTCGACCAGCTGTAACATCCACCAGGCCTGCAATATCTGGGACTTTGGTATCTGGGCACCCACTGTATAGTGTGAGATTGCAGGGTTTCATATGTATCTGGGACTGGTACCAGTGGGAGTAATTAATATGTAGCATCTGATTTAGTCAGCAGCTTAGATAGCCAGGGCTCTGGGTATCAATGTCGGGTTGAATTGTGATTGCCTTTTCTATTAATCTTGTAGCCACCCAGCTGGAGGGTTCACCAGCAAACCAAACCAACACCAATGTACATTTTGTAAATAGCAATCAGCCTAACCTCTGTTCCTCCAGTTTCCCCATTTTAACTCTTATGTTCCCTAAATAAATCTATTATTACTGTTTTTGAAAATCATCATGTGTGATCATATTATTAGAGAGAGTCATTAACTTCAAAATTGTTGAAATGTGGGGAAGAGTCTATTGGGTCATGTCTCGGGGTGGTAAATGTTATTTGTCAGTGGTATAAAATCTCAGGGGGTTATTCTTGGTAACAGCTAGCCCACGTAAAAGTATGCACTGTGTGGTGGCTCTGCGCAAATGGTTAGACTTGTTATAAGTTTTATGAGCCCAACCCCCTCAGCCTAGCTTGTAAGTAGTAGGCAGGGGTGTAACTCTAGGAGTAGTGCTGCCTAGGGGTTACAGAATTAATAAACAAAAGAAAAAAACTGTTTTGGAACCAGATGGAAATCTTGATATGCAGACCAAGAATTCTTTGGTCACACATATAGTGTGACTGAAGAATGTTTTGTGCAAACTAAAAAAGAAGATTATTGGGTCTGGATGGGGATTTTCATATGCAGACAAAGAATTCTATGGGCGCAAATACAGTGTGAATCAATAATTTTTTGTTTGCACTGAAAATTCTTTTACTGAACGCCTGAAGATGTTTATGTGCGATTTAAGAATTTATAGGTTGCACATTAAGTACAGTATTGCAATACTGGCTTGTAACATAAAAATGAGATATTTTCTGTCTTACATAGTTTGTCATAACTTGACCATATAACAATATTTTTTCCCAAATTTTGAACATGCAGTTTATATGACACTACCTCACGAACAAGGGTGGTGTGAATTTTTAAACACAGGTCAAAGTGACTTCACAGTCACTCTGTGACACCATCTTTTGAGTGGGATTTACCACATTCTAATGACCAGGTTCATGATGTGGGAAAATATAAATAGCATGTATAAAATTTGCTGGAAATGTATGCACAAATGATCAAGTTATAAGCAAACGCTGAAATGGAGTCCTAGACTTGCATGTCTACATAGGTAGTCACATGAAAGTGCAGTGTCCAGACAGCCCTTTGTTTCTTTTTTGTGCCCCAGACAGCTGCTCAGATCGGGGCCTATGCACGAAGGCAGGAAATGCCTACACACTACATATCCACAGCACATATCCACTCTGCACCCATTGTGCCCCCCCATATGGGATGCACAAGATGGGATGCACAGTCCCTCTGCACCCAATCCCCTGGCCATGTGGACAGCAACACACCAGGGGTGGGCATGGAATGTGCTGGCACTACACGTCATGCACTAGGGTGGGTAGTGTTGTGCACCGGAGGTGTAGGGGAGTGCTGCTTTTGCCAGGGGAGACCCTGCCATAAGCACCCTATATGCCCAGCCCCACACACAGCAGGAACACACACATGCCCCAGTAGGAGCTAGGGACATCCACAGCACAACCAAATACCCACCCAGGCCAGATGCCAGCCCCCCATGGCAGGAGATGCACCCTGCTCCACCACAATGCATCCCCTCCAAAGTATGGCCCAAAACCCCCATCCCCCAACATGTGGTTGCCAGGTACCCTGTTGGCAGAATACATATCCCCCATGCTCCAATGGATGTAGTCCCATTCTCTGGCAGTAGCACCACTCACACCCCCACCCCTCGCAAGTGTCAGCCTGGTCCCCCTGCACTGTATGACATGTCCCCAACATATAGAGTTGCCTCAGTCCCAGTGATGTACACAACCCCCCAAGCACACAGATGCCCCATCTGAAACATCTGATGACCCACCCCAGGTATCTCCTACCCCACATTGGTGGTCAGTAGTCCTTGCACATGTACCTTCCCATCAATGTCACAGCCAGGAAAGGCCAGTGGCACAGCCCTCCTCACAACACCTTGGCCACTGACCATCCAACTTTTGCTGGGAGCATACTTCCTATTTATAGGGGTGTGCTCCCAGCATTATTTGGATGGCTGATGGCTGAGGAGGTGTGTGGAGGGCTGTGCCACTGGCAGTCTGGGGCAGTGGCACCGACAGGCAGATACAGGGGGAGGTCAGTGCCACATGTGGTTGGGGGACCACTGACCACCACTGATGGGGTGGGGCATTTGGGACCAGGTCAGAGGTGTGGGTGGGTGTGCAGTACTGGGCACTGACCAAGGCTTGGCAGTCCTGCTGTGGGGGGCATCACCACAAACTGTGACAGGGAGATGCAGGGGGTTATTGTACTGCACCAGGGCCGGGGTCTGACATGTGTTGGGGTGGGGGGGATCTGGCACTGTAGCACCGGGGTTGGGGATGACAAGCATTGTGGTAGAGTGGAGGGAATTGGCAGGATCAGGGATGGGGCAGCACTGTGCTGGGAGGTGCCCCTGGCCATTTGGGGATGGGCAGGCTGTATGTTGGGGCAGGTCTCCAATGGGGGCCATGGTGCCCATGACACATAGCTTGGGTGACTGTGGAGTATGTTGCTGCATGGGTCTGGGTGCTCTTGGGGGCTATTCACACACCTGGACCCTCCCTAGCAGGCGATTCACAGTGGGACCCAGGAAGTCTGGGTCCACAACTCAACCCCAGCTCCCCTGCAGAGTCCTGTGCACCAAGGGAAAAGAGCCATCGACAGGTGGTGGCCATTTGTGAATATCGGCCTGAGCACACTTGTGTGCAAATGCAGAGCTATGCAGGAGGAATACTCACCTCTAGCATGTAATTCCCATCCATTCGTGCATAGGGGCCATTATTTGCATCTATAGCCAAATGGAAATGCAGAGCCCACTTATTGTGCACTTAGGCAGATGGAGTCTTTTGTGGCACAGGGTCCAGAGGGCCCTGGACATCTGCATCTTTTTACTTTTCATTTGCTTCACTGCCCCTTGTAATCCCCACCACTCAGCACAACACATGCAGCAATGTCATGTGCAGGGCCTGCCATTGTCTATATGGGTAGTGCACTGCACTCTCCTATTGGTTACCTGCGTTTGGAGGAAGAGCTCAATGAATTTGCAGGATGTGCTGAAATTGTGGGAGTTACTGTTCTGAAGCAGCACTCACAGCCTGTAGAGTGACAGTGCAGAGCTGGCTGCAAGGGCAACATGTAAGCATACAGTGAAGAGAACTATTCTTTTGGCATACTATACAGATGGCTCTGTGGCTCTGTATCCATATCTGTATGGAAGTTCAGAGGCTCAGAGAGCTGTGCACTTCCACAGGCAGATGAACTCTTGGCCCTGCATGTCTGCATCTGTAGCCACATGAAAGTACAGGGTACAGAAGTCCCTTCTCTTCCGCAGACTCCTAGACAGCTTTAAGGACTCTTTGCATCCATAGCTGACCAGGAGTGCAAGGCCCAAAGGGACCTGAACCACTGTTAAGCTCGGTGTCATCATCTTATAGTCATAGTAGTTCACAACCAACATAGTTTGAATGTCAAATCAAAGGAAAGGTGCTTATTGGAATAGAAAAGTGCATGTCCCATACCCCCCTCCACTACCTAACAAAGGAATAAAATGTATAAAAAGCATAACCTCAGGGGATGATAGTAAGCTCATTATACTGAGTCTTGTCCACATCCATACAGTTAGTTTGCTACCACAATAGACACTATGATTTATGACATTGTACAACCTTGTACCTTAACCAGGACACACTATATGTCCCCATTCACATATGAGGGGATACACAAAGTTTGTTTTTAGAAACATGTACTTGGGAGAGGCTATTATTCTCAGATATGCTTAGTCTTATCCTCCACCATACATGGTGACCCTATGATAACACATACAATGGGTTGCAGTGGTATTTCGTGCTGTGATGGTACTTGCACAAATCTGTAAAGATTGCATACATAAGCTATCCGAGTCATTTCTGGAACCTGGGTTGTTCATGTGGTTGTAACAAGTTGCAAGAGAAACGCTATGTTACTTGTTAAATGTCTGAAATACATTCCCAGACCTGTTCACTATTCCCCCACCACCACAACTTCTATCCCCTACCCCTTATACCCACAACCCCTCCCTACCACACACAAACAATAAAAGTTTTATGGATGTGACAAATAGATTTCTGAAAAAGACAACTAAACATTAGTTAATAGTAATAAATATTTATAAAAATGAAATCTTAACTACAACATTTTGAAAGAATGAAAAATGAAATATATTTTACATAAAAATATATACAGTATATTTTTTAAAGTCTGCATTTTTATGATTTAAAAAAATAAGTATTTTTTTAAACAAGAAAGTCTCTTAGTTCAAAATATGACTGGGAGGTGGGCAGCTGGTGTTGTACTTTAGGGCAACACATGTAAGAAGGTCTCTCCATATGTGCCACAAGAAGTGGAAGCTGCACATGGTGCAGTCAAGATTAATGGGAAAGGGGGAGTCAGTCCTCTTTGCTGCCAGAAATGTGCTCAGGCAGCTCCTAGCCAAGGATTGGACCCTGAGGCATAGTGATAACTTGGATGAGGATACCTGGGTCCACCGAAGTGACATACCTGTACCTCTCCAGTTGCACAACCCTTCTGCTAAGGGTGGCCTCTGAACTTTCAGGCTTCAACCTTAATGGAAAACAATATTCATTGTAAAGATTGTACCTCCCCAGAGGAAACCCATTATTAGGCTTTAAAGCCATTAAAATAATTTTTATTAACCTGACTACTGCAATATTTAATTCTGTGTGTCCACTCCAATGTAAACACCGCCAGAGCAGTGTGGGGCCATTTTTCATTCACAGCATCACTCCACACTGCTCCACTGTATAAAGTGGAGTGGTGCGGACCAGTGCTGTGAATGCAAAATGATATGACACTGCACCAGCAGTGCCTACATTGGAGTGGAATGTGGAATTAGATATTACAGTAGTCAGGTTAGCAAAAATTATTTTAATGGCTTAAAAGCCTAATCGGGGGGGGGGGAGGATCTTTTCTGAGGTTTTACAATGAATATTGTTTTCTTTTAACCCAGGTCACAAGCATCAGAAATGATAGCACCACCACTGTGCCGAAGGCCTTGGAAATGTTTATATTATTAATTCAAATGATACTTTGTGTCTGGAGTTAGTTGTGTATATGAGGACTTAAATATACCTAAAATTAACTAGAGTTCAGGGCCCCAATTCTAGAAGACATAGTTGCGACATGCGTAACATATGCAAATGCGCAACATATGCCACCACATGTACTACAAAGCGGATACGCCATATTCTATAAAACACAGCAGTTGTGACATGGTGCAGAATGCAAGTCTCACCCTATGACATGCATTATAAAAGGGCGACAAGCCACAGGAACAGCGGCCAGAGCAGAGTGAACACCATGGCAGAATAGGCAGTGTGTAGAAGGGGTCAGGAAATGGCGAAAAAAGTCGCAAGGGCACATAAGATAAAAAATAATTTTTCCTATGAGGAAGCCAACATCCTTATTGAAGAGGTGCATACCAAGGCATCTCTACTGCTCAGCAGGGGTGGAGAAAAGGCAACAAGGAACAAAAGAAAGCGTGCCTGGGAAAAGCTGGCCAGAAAGGTAAATACAGTAGCCACACAGAGGTGCACAATCCGTGACATCCAAAAGATGTATAGTGACGTGAAGAGGGTGGTAAAGCAGAAGCTCGCACACAATCAGTGGTGTGTCCAGGGCACTGGAGGTAGACCAACACAGATACAGTCACTGACAGCCATGGAGCAGCTGGTGGCCACACTCCTGAATGACCGCAGCATCAGTGGGGACACCAACTTGGACACCTACAGGATGCAGCATGTCAGAGGTAAGTGGAGGGGGGCAACAACACAAGCCTGTGGGCATGGGCATGCATGCATGTATGTGTGTGACCAATACAGGACTACCCATAACACAGCTAATGATCATCCTGCGATCTCCCCACAGGTATCACAGGCAAGACAGCAACCAGCTCACAACAGGGACTGCAGGAGGAGGACACAGACCAGGAGGACAGAGGCAGTGACACCAGCCACACCTCATCACCCGCTGCCCAGGATGGCCCCAATGACACTGATGAGGATGCGGCATCAGCCAGGGATGTCAGTGTAAGTGGTGTGGAGGAAAGGGACAGTGATGCACCAAGTTGGCAGGGAGAGTCCAGGGAGGAACAGGAGAACATACAGGTGCCCACACAAGAGAGCACAGGGAACAGCAGCACACCAGACACCATGGTGGCCAGGGAACGAGTGTGACATGGTGCCAGGGATACAGTTCGCACACCAAGCCTCCACAAGCACAGCACCGACCAGGACAGCTCCCCACCACTGGACAACCTAGATGACCTACCCAATGAGGGCAGAAGGACAGAACTGCGGGACAGCAGCACACCACAATATCTCAGACAATACAGCGAGACAGTTGTAATGAAGCAGGCTGAGCTGAGAGAGGAACTGGGAAACCTACAGAACAGCATGGAGGAGCATCACAATCGGGTAGAGGGGCAGTTGTATGAGAACCGCAGCACCTGAAAGGCAGGGACACATGACAGCACCACAGGCCTGGTGGACATTGCATTGGTTGTGCATGGTCTAGTGCATCAGGTACAGCAACAGACAGAGGCACACATGTGGTGTACCTCTGCTGTAGAGTGATACATAGTGCAGCAACAACAGCATATAGAGGCCATGGCAACAGCCCTGCATGCCATGGCAATCACCCTGCTGGCCAGACAGCAAGAGGCTGCAACACACCCAACACACATGGCATCCACGCAGCACATAACATAGCCATGGGATGGACTCTCTAGCAGCACCATGGCTGTAGCAACACAGAATACCTGCAGACCTACAACTGGGCAGCAGCCAGCGAGGGCACCACGTGCAGCCAGAAGGCACAGCCAACCAAGTGGGCCACAGTGCAGGTCCACAGCCACAAAATGTGGAACAGCTGCAGAACACTGGTGTACCCACCACAGCTAGTGCGGCAGCTACCACCACACAGCCAGGCACAACTGACCAATATGAGGAGCCCCAAGAGCCAGACCAGCAACAACCAGGGACCAGAGTCCCACCCAGGAGGCATGGCAGGAGGCCAAGGAGCACAACAGATGGAGCTCCCAGTACAGGGACAGAACATGGCGTGCCACAGGAGGCAATGGACGTGGGACCCAGGCGAAGCACAAGGGTACAATAGGCACAACCATCATCTGTAACACCCAACAGCGGTGGCAACAAATGGAGCAGGACCGGCACAGAGGATGGCATTGGTACATGAGTGATACAGCACCAATGCACACCAACGTGTCCCACTGATGCTCCCTGACAGACAGTGGACAGAGTGCAAGGGTGCACACCATTGGACCTGAATGCCACACACTGACCACACACATGGGACTGCACACAGAAACACTGGCACAGCACTGTATGGGGGTGTGGGCACAATGGGATGTAGGCTGGCATATGCAAAAGCACAGAATGCGCCTGACACTGGTGGGGGGTGTACATATGTAGGGTGATCTACACAGTGCACAAGTAAAGCATGAATACCAACTACATCAATGTCTGTCTCAGTGTGTGCTGCAAATGATGTGTACCTGTGCATGTGATCCCCTGGCAGATGGTAGACAATGCCTACAATGGTGGGGGACATGGCCAGTGTGTGTGCAGAGCTGACCCACCATGAAGCATGGCCATGGACAGAGTGCCAATGGGGGAGCCTGTGCAGGGGTGTGTCTTACATGTGTCTGTGTCATGCATGTCATGATGGGTGTAGGGACACAACACAGCATGGTTGGCACCATGTGCACCTGTGTGACTGGAGCCACACACGACAGGGGACCATTAGCCCCCCAATATGCAGTGCAATGTGGAACCACAGAGGTAGCGGTGCCATGGTTGTATGGGTGGCTGATTGTGTGCCGCATGGCACAGCACCATGGTCAGGCCAGACAATGTGGTCATTGGGTGGGCATGCCACTGCACCAGCCTGCTGTAGTACTCCACAGATGTGTGGAGTGTCCATCCAGAGTGGGGTGTGTGGTGTGGCTCATCCGTACCACATGTCCCTGGTACATGTGTGGGTGTGCTGCAGCAGGAACACATGGTGATGTGTGCCTCACATGAATGCTGATGTGTGTCATTAGCACAGCTGCAGTGGATGTCATGTACTGCAGTTATGTTGAGCTGTTGTGTGTCTGGCAACAGTGAACAGCTGCCCTCAGCAGTGTGGCCTGCCATGCACACTGCCGACATGTCAGCCACTGCAGGGGACACATAGGTGCATGTATCGGAGGTTGCACACACCATGACCTGCACCACACACCAACACCAAAGTGGAGCCATTGCCAGCTGTGCAACACACACACACACACACACACACACACACACGACACACACACACACACACGACACAACATATCACACTGTGCACAACAGCCATGGTCAACAACAATGGAATGCCCACAACAAGATGCTGTACATACCGACATGCCTGCCCCAGGTGCAGTGCGGCACACTGTATCTGCACTGCTACCTACCCCAGGCATGCCTACCACATACTCCCACAATCAGGGCAAGCACCCCCTCCTGGGCTCCAACACCGTTGTGCATGCATACTGTAGATGAAGGGCGGCAGGTGTAACACATGCGCCTCTGTCACCTAGCACACCATGTCCCCACCCTGCCATAATGCTGTAACCACTAGGCCCCACACACTGGCCATGGCCATTGATGTATATTCACAGTGGTACCATGACAGGTATGCAGCACTGGAAGTACACCTCTGTGGATGGATTGTGGAGTACATTTCCATGACACTGTGCCAATGGTGCCACCAGCTGGTTGATGGATGCAGGCAGGTGGTGTTGTGCCATGCAGGCCAATGGGCAGTGGTGTACTACCCATGCATTCACAAAGCAGGGGTACAGAGCACACCACAGTGCAATCCTGGCTGTGCACTGTGGAGTACTGCACTGTACATCTGTGATGCACCTACAGCTGTGTAGTGTACAGCTGGCACACAGGTGCCATACATGATATGTGGCGACATATCCACCAGCATGGCAGACTGCATGCATGCGGCCACATGTGGATGTTGGCAAAGACATGTGTAAGGGAGATGGTATGGCCCGTAAATAACTACACAACACCACAATGTATACATGTAAGGGTGAATGGTTTATCTGCAAACAGCTGCAGCAACATGAACATATGTGACCCCCCCCACCTCCCCATATAATAGCCCTGTACAGTGCCACAGTGGTCCAACCAAGTCAGAGTACCCTACAAGCCCCAAACTACCCAGTGTGCTATTCCTCCCAGCCCCAACAACATGGTAACATGTTTGGCAAATGGACCCCCCATCCTACCCATACTGACAACTGTCCTGCGCAGTCCTTGTGTGCACCTTACACTACACTGGCCACTACTGTTCGCATAGAGTGGTGAGAAGGGCACCAAGTGAGCCATGCAGCTGGGCAAAATTGGCCAGGATGACTCCAACAAAGTCCGCCAGTCTCCTGTCCTTGTCTGTGGGCGATTGTACCGTGGCCACTGGCCCGCATCCCCCACTGCTGCATCCACAGCCACAACCACATCTGCACCACTGTGCGGCCTGTCCTCAGCACTGGGTCCTGCCTCTGGCATCTTCACATTGCATGTCTCTGTGGAATCCTCCTGCCCCTGTCTGTATGTCACCAGGCCTGGATCCTCTACTGCAGCCTTGTCCTGCAGACTGGTGCCATTGCAGTCCCCTGTGTCAGCTATGCCAGCATCCATGGGTGCTCCATCAGTGCTTGGGTCACCTGTGTCTACCATCATGGTCTGTCCCACCTTAGGTGTGTTCTCTGCCATGGCAGGTGCCACTGCCATGTGCTCTGCTTGTGCAGTGTCGTCCACCTCCAGCTGCCCATCATCTTCATCCTCTTTGGATGTTTCTGGTGGCATTCGGCATGCCCTCCTCCACATATACCTTGTTCTCACCCCCACATGCTATGGCATCCTGGTGCTTCTGCTCTGCCATGGCTCTGAGTAGGACCCTGTAGCATGCTGGTAATGCCGGGTACCCACCTGTGTCAGGAGAACATGCCATCTGTTAGTCTCTCATGGCAGAGGTCACTCAGTGATGGTACATATGCTGGCAGAGTGCACCTGTGGCATGCTGCACACATGTCCACAGGTGCACCTGACCAATACCTACCTCAGTGGTGTCTGTGCTGTTCATGCTGGTGCCTATGTGGCAGGCACTGGTCTGGCTGTCCTCCTGCTTGCCCATGTCTGTTACTGCTCCATCCTGTAGCATGAAAGAGTGACACAGGTCAGTGTAACTGGCACACACATTCAGTCATGCAACATTGCTGGATGACATTGTATGGACAGAAAGCACTACTCACCTTCCCCTGGGTGTACCTCCACCACTCATTTCTGCATCATGTCTGGCTGCCACGTCCATCAGGCACACCAGTATTGGCCTGTCCCTCCTGTAGAGGTCCTGCCATCTGTGCTTTATCTGCCTGATAGACCTCCTCACACCTGAGACTTCCTGTAGGTGTGCACTGATGGCCCTCCTCACCCTGCCCCTATCCCTAGGTGAGTAGCACCTGCACCCTGGTGGTAGCAGTGTGGTATGCCACTGCTGCACTAGGTTAACTAGTTGTGCAGTTTCAGCTGCAATGTAGTGGGGCGCCCTGCCACTCAATGTGGACATTGTGTAGTCCCTGTCACACTTGCACTCAATATTCAGCCAGTCTGTGGCCACTGTCTGCTGTGTGCAGGCTCCCCTTTTCCTCTGCAGGCCTGTGGCATCAGTACTATTCTACTGCACATGGCTAGTTCATGTGCTGCATGTGCTACACATGTAGGCCAAAGACGCATATACACTGTACGTATACCGCATTTGCATAGTGCTTTTCCGCATGTGATTGCATTTTGACACAAATGAGTGTACTTTGCAGAGGTCACAGCATGCACATTTGTCGCACTTGCACAGTGCTATACCAGGTTTGTATGCAAGTTCCTCACAACTGCATCATTTGCCACCTGGAGCAGCACTGCTCACTGTGTGTGCCCACGGCAGGCCTCTATTGGTGTGTGCATGTCATGTATACAGTGGTGGCATGGTATGTGATGTTGGTGGCTGTGTCACATGTGTACACTACTCTGTTGTGTTGGGACCCACACACTTCACAGAGTGGTCAGCCTATTGGCTGAGGATGGGCCATGCATCATCGCCCACAGGTCCTGGTTGACTGGTCTGTCCACCTGCCACTAGGCACAGGGTTGGGGCACTGGCAGGTGTGTACAGTGTCACCCTTGCATGTCCCTAGCACTGGGCAGCATCAACATCTGTAGTTCTTCCCCCACTATTCCACCTCCCTATTGCTGCCAGTGCACTTTGCCTGATGTTACTGGTCTTCTACAAAGTGATGGTCGATCAGGTCCCATCTGGCACATTGTCCCACATGGCACAGTGCAGCTTGGGCCTGTGGATGTCTCACGGGCCTGTCTTGGTGTCCATTTATGTCATGGTCCATGTCATCCATGTCTGGCAGTGGCACATTGTTCCTCAGTGCAAGGCTGTGCAGGATGCAGCACTTGAGGAACATCTTGCAGACCATCTCAGGGCTGTACTGAAGGGGGCCTCCTGACCAGTCCAGGCACCTGAACCATGCCTTCAGGATACCAAAGGTGGATTCTATCATGGCCCTTGTCACTGTGTGTGTGTGTGTCACTGTATCTGTGTTCTGAGGCTGTGTGTGAGTGGTGGAGGGGTGTCATGACCCACAGCAGCTGTGGATATCCACTGTCACTTGTTGGGAGTTGGGGGTACATTGTCACTGCACTGCTGTGGTTGCATCCCATGCATGTGTGGTTGAGTGGACCCATGTGCCAGGTGTACCTACTGATGAGCCAGCCACCTCTGATGTGTCCTACCTCCCATGCCTCATACAGCCCAGAGTTCTGTAGTATGTACAAGTCATGGCAGGAACCAAGGTACTGTGCCACAACATCCAGAATCCAGCACAGGGCATCACACATGACCTGCATGTTGATTGTGTGGATTCCCTTCCTGTTCACATAGACTTCTGCCTGCCCTGCGGTGCCCTGATGAGAACATGTGTGCAGTCGATTGCACCTAACACATGCAGGAACTGTGCCATATCATAGAATGCCTGCTTGACAGCCTGCTGCTGCTGTTCATCCCATGGGAACTGGATGTACATGTCCACTCACTGCAGTATCGCATCCATGAACTGCCTCAGGCATCATGACATGGCAGGCTGCAAGATACCCACTGTGTCACCTGTGGGGGTCTGAAAGGTCCCTGTGGCTAGACAGCAGAGTACTGTGGTGACCTTTACCTCCACAGGTATTGGGTGCCCCCTACGGGTGGTGCTCTGGAGCACTTCCCTGAAGTCTTCACAGAGCTCAGCTGTGATTGTACTTGGCAGGTGGTAGCGTGCAATACACTGCTTTTCAGTGCAGTCCAGGTATGACTTTCTGGGCCTGTAAACATGTGATGCATTGTGCCTGGCCCTTCTTGGCTGTTGTTGTGGCTGCCTGTTCCTCTGGTTCCTACCCTCGTGCACCCTGTGCCGCACATGCCACCTCTCTGTTGCCAGCAATATGCCTAGTAAGGCTATTGGGGCTGCCATTCCTCTCTTGCTCACTCATGTCCACTGCTTGCTTCACAGTGTGTCACACCAGTGTAGCTCCTTGGTTGCCTTTTACACAGTGCTGAGTCACACCTGTTCACACCTGGTGTAACTTCCACCAATTGCTCTTGGCATATGTTGTCCATCCCTGGCTTCTAGAATACCGTTCCTGCACTGTCATCTGCTTTGTTTGGCACATCTCGCACTACATATATGTGTATCTGGGGTTTTGTCGCAAGTGCGGCATAGGGTGCTTTTGGTGTAAAGTGTTCCACTATGTCATACGTGTATGTTGTAGAATACCGCATGTTACAACCGCTGGCATATCTTGCAACTTGTGTCATTTGTTTTGGTGCAAGTCATAGTATGCCAGCTATATCCCTTCTAGAATCAGGCCCCAGCTTTTTATTTTGTGAAGGCAACCCCACAGCTTTTATAACTCACTTATGCACCTGAATATGGCACCTTAAAATCAGGAAAACTATTTTTTTTGTAAAATATTGCCTTCTCCCATGGTTCATCTGATACTAGAAAGGAAACATCACAGCAGAAAATGTGAGTCATCACACATTTTATGTTTCCAGAGAGATCTGGTCAACATGCTATCTGCATATGTATTTTTATCGCCATGGACAGACTCAGAGATAAGAAGAAAACTACACTGATGGTATCAAAACACACTGTATGAAGATACAGTAAATTACAGCTTGTACGTGTCTCTAATCAGCAATAAGCACAATTTTACAGTATATTGTTTGGTGGTCAATGGTAACTTAATGGCCTCATGCAAGGAGGATAAAACAAATACTGCAAAAAAATATGTATGCATTTCTTAAGAGAGACCAAGAATTTATCTGAAGTTGTGGAGCACACAAGTATTTAGATTAATAGAAATGTAACTAAGTATTACAGCAAGTACCCGGGTCCAAGTTCTATTACTGCTAAACTGGTACTTTTATATGAAGTTTATATGAAGTTGAAGTTGCAGCAGTACAAGTCATATATGGGCAGTGAGAGAACCTGCACCAATAATGTGATACGCTGAGGGCATTTTCAAAGCGGATTTACTAAACAACTATTTATGTTTGGTATTTATGGAGGAGGGGAAAGAAAACGTACCAAGGGTAAAGGGCAAGGGTGTAAAGGGACAGGAAATGGACACAAAACCATTTACAAAAGAAAGAGTGCTTAGGGAACCATCAAAGATAACAGTAGACAAAGCAATGGGTCCAGACGGGGTGCACAATAGGATACTGAGGGAACTGAAAGAAGAGCTACAGTAGTTGCACCTCTGAAGGCACTTTTCAACACATCATTAAAAACAGGGCAGGTACCGGGGAACTGGAGGAGGACAGATGTAGTTCCACTACACAAAAGTGGAAATAGAGAGGAGGCAGGAAAATACAGGCCAGTCAGCCTGACGTCAGTGGTAGGCAAGGTAATGGAAACACTATTTAAGGAATGAACTGGGGAATACCTAGTTACCAGTAACCTGCAGGATCAGAGGCATCATGGGTTCACAGGGGGAGGTCCTGCCAGACAGACTTGATCAAGTTCTTTGATTGGGTGACCAGGGAAGTGGATCAAGGGGGAGCAGTGAACGTGGCCTACTGGGATTTCAGCAAGGCCTTCAACA
This sequence comes from Neoceratodus forsteri, assembly GCA_016271365.2. Classification (NCBI taxonomy): domain Eukaryota; kingdom Metazoa; phylum Chordata; order Ceratodontiformes; family Ceratodontidae; genus Neoceratodus; species Neoceratodus forsteri. The sequence continues at coordinate 994,671,874 of CM057458.1, read as the reverse complement.
CTGTTACACACAGATGGCTATTAAACAAGCTGGGAAGCCTAGGAATAGATTCTAAGGTAGTAAAATGGGTGGAAAATTGACTAGGCAATAGGAGTCAAAGGGTGGTTGTAAACAGCAGTCACTCTGAAGTAAGCAAAGTGACCAGTGGAGTTTCACAGGGTTCAGTACTAGGACCGGTCCTCTTCAATGTCTTTATCAGTGAGATTGCAGAAGGGCTGGAAGGGAAAGCATGCCTGTTGACAGAGGACACAAAACTTTGCAACAGAGTAGACACACCAGGAGGAGTGGAAAAAATGAGAAGTGATCTAAAAATGTTGTAAGAATGTTTGAGAACTTGGCAGCTGGGTTTTAAGAAGTGCAAAATAATGCAGTTGGGGCATAAGAACCCAGGGGCAACATACCAACAGGGAGGAGAGGTATTAACAGTTACAAGGAGGGAAAGGGGGATATGATAAAGACATTGAAATACCTTACAGGCAAAAACATGGTACAAGAGGTAAGCATTTTCTGCAGAAAAAGATGCTCAAGGAAAAGGGGCCAAGCTATGAAGTTAAAAGGGGGAGGCTCAGAGGAAATGTGAGGAAGTACTTCTTCACAGAGAGAGAGGTAGACGCATGGAAAAGATTACCAGCAGATGTGGTGGGAGCAGAAATGGTGACAGGGTTCAAGAATGCATGGGATAGACACAGAGGGATCTTAGCATGGGGGGGGGTAAAGACCGGAGACCGAGTAGGGTCCTCAGCAAAACTATAGGCAGGGAAGATAGGGCAGACTAGATGGGCCATCGGGTCCTTATCTACTAACAGATGCTATGTTTCTAAATAAAGCAATACCTACTGGTAATAGTTACTGGTGAATTTCAAACCTCCAGAAGAACGAATCCCAGTCCTCATCACGGTTGAATTTAGCAGTGAAAAAAAACATCCTTACACAAAATCTGCAACACAGTAAAGAGACACCTATTAACAATGCTGTTTTTATAGTAGACTATTAGATAATACAGCAAATTGTGGGATGTAATATAAAAAAAAGTACTATTGACATTGAAACTGTAATTGTTACTGGTGAACTTTATTAAACCATCAATTCAGGGGCAATGTGAGGAAGTATTTTTTCACAGAGAGGGTGGTGGATGCATAGAACAGCATTCCTGAGGAGGTTGTGGGGTCTAAAACTGTGGGAAAATTCAAGAATGCATGGGACAGACATAAGGCAATTCTTGTGGGGAGTAAGAAGAAATAAGTTGTTGGTTAACTAGGATCTGCAGCTTATCCTGTAGGTAGGGAAATGGGCAGACTAGGTGGGCCAAGTGGTCCTTATCTGCCGTCAAAGTCTATGTTTCTATGTTTCTATGTTTCTTTGTTTCTAATTTAGATGAATCAGAAAAATGGCAAGGGGGCAGCAGGGTGTGCCTAACAGGGCCAGAGAAGCAGCCCCTATGAATGCAGTAAATTTGAAAACAAGGATCCCTAAAAACTGGGGCTCTAAAACGCAGCAAAGTAAGAAGTGGTCAGAGTTAAATCAATATACAATAAAAAAGGTGTTACCTCTAATCTGCCATTAAAACCTAACAGTTGCAGAACTCCTTTTGCAAAAATCCAGTACTTCTCTCTTTTTCATAAAAGATAAATGTAATCTCCACTCCTTCTGTTTGTCACTGTTTTTTTCAATTCCGAATGCAGAAGGGGGAAAAAACAAATATGTTGCAGGTTATACCTTTTATTAGACTACCAAAACTATTTCTGAGGCTAGCTTTTGAGAGATAATACTCTTTTCTACAGGTCAGGTCAGTGAAAACAGAGCCGGATATCATGACACATATATAGGTTGGTTGTGGATTCAAGAAATGAAATAGCAGTTTACACATCAAAGCATTACAGTCAATTCACATTCCTAACAACCAGGCAGGAAGAATCCCATTGTCAACAGACTGAGTCTGTTGATGAGCCTACCTTACAAGATCAAAGGGCAGTTACATTTAGTCTGGTCTGGACCATCAATTCACATTTGTAAACAAAAAAAAAAAACAAGCATTTGTCAATGCCAAATATTTGCTTGCTGGCATTGGCATTGGCATTGGTAGTGTAGGAGTTACAGAGCTCCATAATAGGAATGGCAGTGAAGTATTGAACTGAAGCCAACCCCATCACCACCCTACAGATAGTGACAGGCATTGGGGTGTGCCTTTGGGTCATCAGGCATAACGGCCACACCATTTCACCACACCCTACTGTGCAGACACCGACAAGTGTCACGGTGTGCCTTGGGGTCTTTGGCCCTTATGTGCACCCCATTCCATCAGGAAATATTGTGAGAGAATGGGGTGAACTTTGGGGCTGAAGAGTCCAAGGCACACCTCGATGCCTCTCAGTGACTGCAGGGTGTGGGTGGGGGTGGAATGGTATGAGCATTTCAGGTGACAATCCCAAGTCACAGCCCTGATGCCTGTCATTCTCTACAGCGTGGGGTGTGATGGTCGGAAACCCTAACACCTCAGGCATTCGTGGGTATTTTCACTCCAAATTTTCAACATGGGTTTTTTGTGAGCCCCACCTCATGAACAGTGGCAATATCAGTTTGTTAGCCGAAAGCTGCTTTTGCGCAGTGACTACGGCATTTGTCACCACAGGTGCAAAAACACATTCTGAACAGGATGTGAAAAATGACAGCTGTACTGTTCATGGGGAGGTGTAAAAAATGGCAATGTTGAAAATCTGCAGTGAAAATATTAAAAAAACTGGTGAGGTTAAGAGCATGCATAGAAACTGTGCAACATGCACTCGTAATGTAATTAGTTTGGGAATTGTTTACAGCAGATTGTCAACACAGGTATTTTGGGACCTCTGGTCATGAACAGTGTCACTGTGATTTTCTTTATCTGTCCCGAACAATGTTTTCCCACAGCGACCACACATTTCTGTGCTGAAAGTGTGAAAACACATTTCGTCCATGTTGTGAAAAATGACAGCTGTACTGTTCATAAGGAAGTGTGGAAAAATGCCACTGGTGAAAATCTGGACTGAAAATATTACAAATTCATGAACTTACGAGGGTGCATGGAAACTGTGCAACTCTCACTCGTAACACAGTCATTTTTAGGAATTTTTTTCACCAAATTTTCAAAATAGCCATTTTAAGACCTCTGCTCATGAACAGTATCACTGTGATTTTCTTAATGTGTCCCATACATTGATTTTGCACACCGACTGCGCCATTGTGCGCTACATGGGCAGAAACATGTTTTGGGCAAGATGTGAAAAATGACAGCTATACTGCTCATAAGGAGGTGTGGTAAAATGGCAATGTTGAAAATCTGGAGTGAAAATATTGAAAATTTGCAAACTTATGAGTGTGCATTGGATCAGCGCAACAAACACTCGTAAAACAGTAATTTTGGGGAATTTTTTCGCCAAATTTTTAACATAGCCATTTTAACACCTCTGCTCAAGAACAGTTTCACTGTGATTTTCTTAGTGTGTCCTGAACATTGATTTCACACACCAACTGCTCCATTGTGTGCTACATGGGCAGAAACACATTTTGGGTGAGATGTGAAAAATGACAGCTATACTACTCATAAGGAAGTATGGTCAAATGGCAATGTTGAAAATCTGGAGTGAAAATATTCAAAATTCACGAACCTATGAGCGTGTGGAGGAACAGCGCAACGCACGCTCGTAAAACAGTAATTTTTAGGAATTTTTTCACCAAATTTGCAACATAGGCTTTTTGAGAGCCCCCCTTATGAACACTGGCACTGTCATTTCATTAATTGGTCCCGAAAGGTGCTTTCATGCAGTGACCACAAAATCACCCTTCAAGCCCGATTAATGCCATGACAGTGACAGAATTCATGAGGAGGGGTCCCAAAAACCCCATGTTGAAAATTTGGTGCCAAAATTCCAAATAATGCTGAGATATGCAGCAAAGTTGAAAAACCCCTGTTCATTACATTATACAGCTTACCGGTATTTCCTCAGTTCGCGGTCAGCTTTGAAGAGTGCAGACGTGTGCCTGGCCACCTAAGATCATCGCGCCGAGCTCCGGAGGTAAGTATGGGGTGAGGTGGGGTTTTGGGGAGGCAGGGTGCACAGTGGGTGGCCGTGGGATGGAGAGGGGAGTGAAGACAGCAGCGAGGGATGTTTTTTCTTTCAGTTTTTTTTTTTATTTGGACTACGCGGGACGTTTACCATGCTGGAGTGGGCTCCCAGCGTGGCAGCTGGAAGGCTGTTGGGGGGCAGTGGAGCAGATGGGGGATTGGGGACCCCCGTCGGCCATAGGACCTGTTGCCATGTTGGAGTGGGCTCCCAGCATGGCACCCAATAGTCTGGGGGGGGACAGTAGAGCTGACAGGGGATTGTGCACCCCCGTCAGCCATACAGTGTGTTCATGGGGGAGATAGGAGCACATGAGCACACAATGTGCGTGCGCGCATGTGTGTGTGGGGGGGGGGAGCACTGCTCATTCAAGCGGTGCTCTCCCTTTCAACTGTATGGCACTACATTTTGGATCATCACACTATGTTTCTTGCACGTGCGTGCAAGCAAACATAAAAAAAGAAGAATCCTGTTGTCATTAGAGGGTGCTTGTTAAAAGAGCCAACCTTATGATCAAAGTGAGAGATAGTTACATTTTAGTCTGGGGAAGGGTGCAGATGTGATGGAAAGAAAAAACATCTGGGCCCAGATATTCAAATTGCACCCAAATAGTGTGCAATAGCAGGGGCAAGTGCAAGACCATTGCGCTGATGTGCAAGAGGTGCGATATTCAAAAACTGAGCCAGCCAACATGCGGCTACAGCCGACGACTCAATATCGCACCACCTGCGCCATAGCGCAACTAAGGAGGGAAAGCTGAGCAGATCTGATGCACCATAGCGCAACAAGGAATGTTCAGCTGAGCAGTCCAGAGGCACCATAGTGCAACCAGGGATGCCCCCCCAGCAGCAGTGCAGCAATGCAACTGCACAACCAGGGATGTAGGGGCCCACCACCCATGCCACAGATGGGCAGAGGAACACACAGCGGAACAGACATTGTCCAACTACACCCCATGCAGTGCACAACTGGGAGAGGGCTGGAATAACCACTGGCCCATGGAGACAAGCAACCAACCCACAGCTGGGCCATGGTGCCCCATCCCCTGGCAAGCTGTGACTGGCACACAAGGAGGGTCGACCACCCTGTGCCACCCCATCCTCCCAATGCAGGGCACACCTTGCACCATGACCCCCAGACACCCTGCCCAGGAGCAGCGTCCACCACTGCAGGAAACCCCATGCATGCCACCACCCCCACTGTGACAATGCAACCCTGTGCAGCACAGAACCATGCAAGGCAGCCCCGCCATGAGCACCCATCAGTGGGTGGCAGCACACAGCGATGCAACAACGGCATACACAATGCCACCATGCACAGCCCCCCTGAGGTACAACTGAGAGACTGACCATGCATCGGCACAAGAGGTACTCCACATGGGACAGGACATGCCCCGGACACCACCACCAGTGGTACAGCACTCTGCATACCCTCCCAAGGATACCTCCCAACCCAGCACTGGCCACAGCAGCCAGCGCAGACACCCACAGTGGTGCATGGAAGCATGCACCACACCGGATGACACACAGTGCATGGACAAACACCCACCCATACCCAAGGGCCCAACAACACAGGGACACAGTAGCGGGGCAACCAAGCCCCCAGCGAGGGCCCATGGAAACTGTGTACACACAGCCTGCAGTCCTCCATGGCACAGGAGTGCCAGCCACTCTGTGCAGGCACTGTGGACCTGTACGCCACCATCATTTGCCCAGAGCACAAGTCACAGACAGTGGTGCACATCCCTTGCAACACACACAAGCCACAGCATGGAGGTGGGACAACAACTGCGGAGGCCACAGTGTCACCTGAGGCAGACATGCACCATACCAGTGACAGGAGGCAACCCAGCATTGATGGGTACAGTGGCTGCCCTGCATGGACAGCCACCACTGACATGCCAGCAGACCGTGCAGGTCACAGACATGCAAGGGTGTCAGTTGCACAGGCCATGGATGTGCTGACAGGGGTGCCATGGACACAGAGCATGCACCATGGACCACTGCACACAGTCATCCAGTGCACAGGGCACAACACACACACCACAGACACTGACATATAGCTACCCCCACACCAAAGTCACCTCCCCATGGACACACACACATACCCATGACTTCAATCAGTCAATCATCATTGAGCAAGGCTCATTTACAAGATGGACCTGATAAGGTCAAGGTTCGAGTTGGTGCACAGCAATTACATCACATACTTATGAGACAGTTATACATACAGAAACAAGAAAATGTTATTTATAACACAATAATATACAGAGAATTCACATGTTAAAGCTTGGCAAGAGAAAGTTAAACTAACATCTACAATAGGTACTTCACCACCCCTGATGCCATGCACACCACTACAGCTGAGCACCTATAGCCCGCTGCAAGTCAGAGACCACCACAGTATTCATATCAAAAGATCTGTATTCAAAAAACATATCAAAAGGAACTATTTACAAAAATATATACAAATGTGTGGGGGCACAAACAAGGTGGGGGTGGGTAAGGGGCAGGGATGAACAAATGGGACAGGAAAGGAGGGGTGTGAGGGGGGTCCAGGGGTGTAGGGGATTTCAGGGGCAGAGGGATGATTAATGGGAGCCCTGCTCCCCACTCCGGCTGCTCTGCCTCCGGTGTCTTCTCAAGACCCCAAGCCGGTCAATCCTTTGCAGGATCTCCAACGATGCCCAGTCCACATTGAGGATCTCCTGCAATGCCTCCCTTATCTCCAGCAGCTGTCGAACACCTAGGATAAGGGAGCACAGTCAATAGGTGTGAATACACAGCCCCACACAGCCCACCCACTGTGCATGGCATATGACTGTGGGACATGCCTCTGTGATAGTGTGTGACCACCCACAGTGATCAAGTCCACAACACCTGCCCACCCAGGTGCAAACAGCCATGCAGACCGCTGCACATACCCACAGGCCAAGTCATGCACAGCACCACCATGGCCATTTAGTGACATGGTTATGTGGTGCGAAGGCAGTGGCACAGCCATGTACCCGGTGCATGCATGGACCACCATCGACGCACTCCCAGACATGCAGTGCCACTGGACAGTGCTGACTGTAACAAGTTGCATGCATGGCAGTGGTGTCAATGGATGGTGGCCATGCCCCACTGCCCACCCTGTTACACAGCATGCAATAGTAATCGTGGAGGCATGGCACTCACCATCATCAGGCCGGTCCCTTGGGTGCTGTTGACTATCGCCCCTCCTAGTGGCCCTGTCATCCTGCTGGTGCCACATCTCCCAGGCCAGACGCCTCTTCTACGGCCCTGTGGTGCAAACATGGAGAGAGGAACATCAGTACAATCCTGTATCAAAGTCCCCCGCCCCCATGTGTGTGCACTCCCACCCAGCCAGACCCACCCACCCCACACCCTGATAACACCACCACAGCCAACACCAGATGGTACCTCCCCCATGTTCCGGACACATATAACTGTGATACCCATATGGAAGATAAAAGTGTGTGGACGTAACACCTAACTGGCCATGGTACCATGCCCCTCCTGGCATGTGCCCGCAGGCGGGCAAGCAGGTCTGGTTCCCTCCTCTGCAGGTCACCATTCTTGTGGCGGCACTGCTCCACCATCTTCCCCTTCCTGTGACCTCCTCCAGGGCAGTGGCCACCTCCTCCCACACCTGGCTCCTGGACCTGTCCAGGGGTGCCTCCCCAAACAGTGGGCCATAAAGTGGCTCTACAATGGCCACCAGGTTAGCCAGTTCAACTTGCATCCACTGTGCAACCCTCCTCCGCACCATTCCACTTGCTCAGTCGGCTCAAAATGGAGCTCTGCAGTGCGGCTCTACCACATGCAGATGCTGTGCAGTACAGTGCTGCCATTCCCTATCGCGCTGTCACCAAACAGCACGATAGTGGTACACCCATGCCTGATGCATGGTGCCTAGGGGGCAAAGGTCAGGCACAGGGTCAAGGGTCTCTGGCGCATGGACAGGCACAGCGCCATTGGAACTCAATGCATATAGTGCAATTGGTTGCCTGTGTGTTACCTCCAGTAGCGGCCTACTGCGCTGTTGCCCCAGTGTGCCTATGATGGCCCAGTGCCACAGCGCCATATAGGTGAACATCGCTGTAGCATCACTGGCACAATGGTGGCCATGCCCTGCATTGCTTCCTGTGCACAGCATGACAGCAGCACGGCAGATGCCTGTGTCAGCAACCCGGGCATGCGCAGTGAGGTGTGTACTGTGCATGTCACAGAACTGCACCCTTGGTTTAGCACATTCAACACAATTGCGCAAAGTGCAACAGCGCGATATTCAGTCATCATATGCAAATCAGCTAATCAGCCATTCAAAGGTGCAGCACTGCAATTTGCATCCACTTAAAGTTGTGCCTTGCCTCATTTGCATGGGTTGCGCTATAAAAGTGCGACATTGGGCTGCACTGGCCATAGTCAGTTACTGCAGTCTATTGGTGAGTTACATGCCATTTGGGAGTGTGGACTGTGGATTCTGGGACATGCATGGGACTGCACAGTCACAGGTAACAACTTTCATTCTCACAGGCTAAATAATGACTGAGCGAGTTGTGAGAGAGGAGGAACACAGTGGTGGGAAGAGGAGGAGGAGGCCTAATTTCACCAAGGCTGAGATGGATGCCCTGTTTGAGGCCTACCTGGATCAGGAGCTGCTTCTCAGCGGGCAGCAGGGAACACCACAGGCCTGTGCTGCTGCATGGGAAGAGGTGGCATGTGCAGTGAACCTGCATGGTAGCCACCAGCGCTCCATGCAGGAGTGCAAGAAGAAGACAGGCACAGACAGGAGGATAAAGGAGAAGGTGGCTGCCATCAGGGCATCACGAGCTGCCACAGGTGGGAGACAGCTGGAGGTGCTACACTTGACCCCACAGGAGGAGAAGGTTGCTGGAAGCATGCAGCATTGAGCCATTGAGGGTGTTCTGGGCAGTGGCTTCCAGACGTGTGGTAGCCTGTCACTGCATGGTAGGTCATGGTCTGTCTATTGGGGGGGCAGGGTAGATCACATGCAGTAACGCGACTTTGTTTTCCCTTACAGATCCTGAGCATTTGCATGGGTCAGCAGTGGTGGGCCTGTCCACTGAGGACAGTCAGATGGAGATGGAGGAGGGCCCATCCACCTCCATAGGTATATGTGGCTCAGTGTGACAGTGGGCCCGCCTGGCTGTCCAGACTGAGGTTGTTCGAACAGGTGTGGAGGAGGCCCTGCCCATGTCCCAGCGTGCCAGCGTCCATGGATGCCAGCATGCTGTGACTTGGGCTGGTGCTGTGTCCATCATCGATGATGATGTCACTAACGGCATGGGCAGTGATGCATGTGTGCCACGGGATGGCCACACAGCAGGTAACATTGCGGCCATGGCTGTGGGTGGTGCCGCCGTGGAGGCCTGCATGTTATCACAGTCCTAGCCTGTGCCTGTCAGCACCAGTGGGGCAGCACTGGTGTGTGTACAGGACAGTGGGACTGTTGCAGCCACTGCAGTGGCACAAGTGAGCCCTGGTGAGTGGCAGCCAGAGGGGCAGCATCAGCAGTCGGCCAATGGACTTGGGGTACAGGGTCAGGGGGTGGTGCCAGTGCAACACCTGTGGACATGCCCAAACCTGGTCCCGGTGTGCAGTGCCCACCCTCAAGGGGCGCTGGGCATCAGGGCCGTGCACACCCTGAGGGACAGGATGCCGAGGAGGCAGATGACCTCTTGGATGAGCACACCCGCGTACTGCAAGCATCAGTCAACCAGCAGATGCGTCTTGCAACATCAGTGGATGCACTGTGTGCGGCTCTAGAGTGGGCAGAGGAGCGTCACAGCAGAGACACCACTCTGATCCTGGCAGGGATAGACTGGTTGTGGGAGAATGTGACCACTTCCATTGACAGGCAGACACAGGCATTCACTGCTGTCATGGCCACAATGGGCACACAGCCATGTGCCCATGCATCACAGACACCATGCAGTGCACTGTCAACCCCCGTTCCCAGTGTTGTGTGACACCCTTCTTGTTGACACCGAGTTCAGCTGTGGGCATCCCAAGCATGCCTGCCGCAGGCATGTTTGGTATGCTGCAGACCCCTGTGCGAGCAAGGTCACGTTCACACAGTGGAACCCCTGGGGGACCATCAGTGCCACCTCATGAGGCCAGTGGTCAGCCTGTCAGTGCTGGTCGGTCTCGGCAGGGCCGTCCATGCATCAGTGGTGGTTGGGGTACTGTGGCGCATGACTGACCTGTCTCCCAACATGGCTACTGTCTGGTGCTGCCCTGTGTGCATTGTGTCATTCAGTGGGCATTGCACAGGTGGGTACCTGGCCCTGCAAGTGGACATGCAGTCCATCTGAACACCCTCCCGGCTGCTGTCCACAGTTGCGTGTGCATGATGATGCCTGCATTGTGCTGTACACCAATGTGCAATGGCACTCAGCATCTGACACACGCACAAGGACAGGCAGTGGGCGTGGTGGTCTGTGGACATGTGTGTGGCTAAGGGTGGCATTCTGGGTCTGTGTGCCTCCTACCCTTTGTGCATGTCTGGTGCATTGTGTGTGTATGTCCATGTGCCATGTTAGACCTCACCCATCCCTGGTGGTGTGTGTGGTTCCATGCCCGGACAGTTCCCTTGATGGCATGCACCCCTGGTGTGTGTCCATGCATGTTTGAGGGTTGTGCCTTAGCCGCTGGTGGTTGCACATGGCCCATGACTTTCCTGGACTGGCTGAAGTGCTCCTCCGTGATGGTGTCCAGGTGCAGCTGTGCCAGCCGGAGCAGTCGGGGGTCCCATAGACCAAGGGGGGGCTGCCCATCTCCATCATCACTGGCATCCCCATTGTCCCCATTGCTGTCCCCCTCTTCAACCTGTATGGCTATCCCACATTCATTGGCCATGTTGTGCAGGATGCAACAGCCCAGGAATAGCCCACAGGCCTTTGAGGGGCTATACTGTAGGGCACCGCTGGAGGTGTCCAAGCAATGGAAATGTGCCTTCAGCATCCCGAACACCTGCTTGATGACATTACGTGTGGTGGCGTGTGCCTTATTGTAGTGTTGCTGAGATGAGGTCATGGGCCACCGGTAGGGTGTGAGCAGCCAGGGACGGAGTGGGTATCCACTGTCACCTGTGTATAGAGGGTGGAGGTTAGTTTGGTGATTAGCATCACCCTGCCCTGGGCCATGTAGGCCACTACCCATGTCACCTCTGACCATGCCCCCCAGGCCCTATGATTGTCCATGTGGTTTGTATACTCACCCACTAGGTGGCCAGTGGGGATATCCCCACACTCGAATCTGTGGCACAGTGCCGACTGGTGCCAGATGAAGGCATCATGTGCTCCCCCAGGGTGCATGGCACAGACGTTGATTATGTGTCCCCTGGCATCGCACACCACCTGGCAGTTGATGCTGATATAGCCCTAACGATTTATATATGCAGCCCCCTCAGGGCCAGGTGGTGTGTGGATGGCCACATGGGTGCAGCCTATTGGCCCTAGCATGTCAGGCATATGTGCTACCCTATGGAACTCCTGTATGTTTGCTGTGTGCTCCACTGGTGTGCTGGGGAAATGGATGTACTCTGCAGCATGTGGCAGCAGTGCGCTGAGGAATTGGGTGAGGTGGCATGACGTAGCCAACTGGGTTATGACTGTGGTGTCCCAGTTAGTCTCTGGAAGGTACCTGTGGTGAGCAAGCACATGCAAGCTGTCACTTTCATCTCCACTGACAGAGCATGGCTGCATTGTGTGGGTGCCCGCATCACATCACTGCACAGCTCACAGAGCCGCCTGAGAATTGCCCGATTCAGGTGGTACCAGCCCACAATCTCGGTATCACTGTACAGCTCGAAGCTGGTGCAGGCTTGGGTACTGCCTGTTAGGGGCATACTGCCAATGGGCCCTTCCATGGCCACTTCCCCCTGCTGCCTGCCTTCTCAACCCCCTCATTACGGCCTCCATCTGGATGGTGGCACTGGCCATGTCCCTGGCTTGTGTTCACCCCCCCCCTGCAGCTGTTTCTGTATTCCCCCCACTGTCCTGGCTGCTACTTCCCCTGCATTGGGAACACCTGCCTATGCTGGCCTCACTGCTATGTGTTGTACTTCCCCCTTCTGCACTGTGGCTCTCCACACCTTCCCCTATGCCTGTTGCTTCCAGGTGCCCTTTCCTGGCCTGCCCTGTGTGTCCCTGCTGCCCCATGTTTCCTGCTGTATTTGGCTCTCATGTGGCTTCCCTGTAGCGTTCGTGTGCCTCTCCCTTGCTCCCTTTTATTTTGGCTCATTTCCGCTATGGCGCCACTTCCGCTGGCTCCCCTATTGCGCCTGGCGCATGTTGTTGAATATCGCACGGTGCCATGGTTCCTCCCCCTTCAGTTGTGCATGCATTCATTATCATTGCGCTGTTGCTCAGTGTGATTTGGGGGGGGCACAACTGCCTTCTGCTGAATATTGCAGAATGGCGCATTTTCGGACTTGCGCAGGCACAACCCTTTTGTGCATGGCTCAATTCTTTTGAATATCTTGGCCCTGAAGTATTGTTTTGGGCTTTATCCCTGGTAATGTGCTAAAAAAAACGACATCTTTATTAAGTCCTTCTTCTTTAGTGTCAAAAAATTGAATCATTTTTAGTTCAAATGTTTGTCTCTCTTGATTGTTTTTGAAATAACCTTTTAACACTCTGACAGTAAAATCACTGATGAAGTGGCCTGGTCTTGCGAAATGTTCCCTTACTCTTGTATTTTCATCGTTGTGGACGATTGTGAATCTGTGGTGATTCATTCTTGTTTTGAGCTTCTGTCCAGTTTAACCAATATAGCAACCATCCTCACATTTTCTACATTGTATCATCTGTACTACATTGCTAGGAGAACAGAAATATGAGTTTTGGATTTTAAATGTTTTTCCATTACGATTGACAAATGTCTCTGGAGAGATATGTGTACACAGTTTGCAGCAAGGTGCCTTGCATTTCCTTTTTTTCAATTCCGATGAATTCAGTTTTGTGTTCACCTTGATTACCCCAGAGTGTTACATGTACGGCTAGTGCATTTCTCTCATTTTCACTCCCGATGGCCCTAATGTGTTCATCAATCCTTGTCCTGGACTGCCGTTTTGTTGTACCTATATGGTAACAGCCACGTGTGCATGTGGACTTATAGATCACACCCTCTGTGGCACAAGTCATAAACCTGTAACTTTCTCTATCTGTCCTGTTTTAGGATTACTGAACTGTCATATGGTAATGGTAATGACATTTCCGTAGAAAGCACAGCTGATCATTCATGGCAACTATCTCTTCTCATTAGTAGCCACATCCTAGACTCATCATTCAATGGTTGCACTAAGTGCATAATAAAATCCTGTTTGTTTTTTCTTCTCCTATACACATGAGATGGATTTGTAGCAATATCTTTAAAAAATTAATCTGTTCCCACTACATGGCAAACTTTGTTTTATGATACCTTTTACTTCTCTTGTCCTGGAGTTATAGGTGGAAACAAAGTAAAGTTTCGGTTCATCATTACCTACCCTCTCTCTCTTTCTGTTAGAAGTAGTTCTTTTGGGATATGTTCTACCTCCTGCCTTGCCTTATGTACCAGGGACCTTCTGTAACCTAGCTGTATCAATTCTATCAGCTGTATCAACTCTTCCGCACATCTGCTTTTCTTTGGTATTCCCGCCTTGATTCTTACTGCAGTTGCAGTAGAACCCAGTACTGCTTGTAATACGTAAAAGGTTAGTGTACTAACTAAAAATAATATTAGTTTTTAAAAGCAATTATCTATTTTCTTTTATATCCAAAGTGCTTTTTTTATTTTCCCTTTTGACAATTAGAAGATTTTCTACCTGATGTTAGTAGGTGTGGTCTGTGGAATAGCACTCTGCCTGGCAACTGACACATCTAGTTCTACCCCCACTGCCCACACTACCTCATCAGCATTGAGGAATCGCTAACTATCACATCACAGCTACTCAGGAGGAGCCACTCAGTTGCTGCCAGGTCATTCAGCTGTATTGTCAGTGAGATTATTGTACTGATGATGTAGTGGAGGGAATAGAACTAGACATGCCTGCTGCCAGACAAAGCACTGTTCCATATATCCAGCATAATACTCTTTTATAGAAAAGTTTCTAATGAGCAAACAGAACAAAAAAATACTTCAGAAATATAAAGCTACAACTGATTGCTTCTTAAAATATGTAATATTTTACTGTCTGCTATTTTTGATTCTACACTTCTTTAAATGCATTTCTAAGAATCAAAATACTTCATGTGTTCCATCACTGAAGTTATATTCTTAGGCCAGGATATTCACTGATTCACCCACTGATTTGCCCCGGCATGATGTTCAGTGGAGGAAACATGCACAGCTCAAATCCCGATGTGCCAGGGCACATCAGTAATATATGTGGCGCAGGTAAGGGGGGCGTGCTCATGCATATTCTGCATATCCCAATAATCGGCCCTGGATGTGCTGAGAATATGCAGGTGCAACCCCTACATGCACTGCACACAGTTGAGTTAGAAAATAAAGGAGCAACAGCTGGCCACCTACAGGTGAGCTGCCGTAATGCAGGGCGCAACACATCAGCCGCCAGCTGTGGGTGGCCACCTGAGCTCTGGCAGCATCGTCCAGTGGTGTAGTGCCTTCCCATGCCTGAACACGGGCTGTCTTAAACAATAGAATCCCTGGTGGTCCAGTGGACCCTATCTCCTTGCCCGATCATGGGCTATAATATCTAATAAACTCTCTAGTGGTCCAGTGGACCTTATCTCCCTGCCCAATCACGGGCTGTAATATATAATAAACTCCCTGGTGGTCCAGTGGACCTATCTCCCTGCCCGATCGCAGGCATGCAGTACTTTAATCATCGCTGGTGGTCCAGCAGTACCTGTACCCCCTCCCAACCTGCCCACATTCCCACCACACGCCCCCGTAAATGGCGGGTGGCAGCACCCCACCCGCAAGCCACCCAGCCACCCGCCGACTGACAGCATACAGTACGGCTGTACGCCCATTGGTCCATAGTGTGGGCCAATGGGCATGCAGACCGTACTGTACTACTCAGTCTCGATATGTGAATAGATTCGTACTGCTGGACCACCAGGGATAGTTAAAGTACTGCATGCCCACGATCGGGCAGGGAGATAGGTCCACTGGACCACTAGGGAGTTTATTATATATTACAGCTCGGGATCAGGCAGGGGGATAGGTCCACTGGACCACCAGGGAGTTTTTTTATATATTATCGCCTGCGATCAGGCATTGGAGCATGTTGCCGGTGAGGGGCAGGGGGCGTCAGTCCACGACAGCTGCTGCCTGGCAAGGCGCCAGGCACAAGTCGCCTGGGATCAGTGCACCTGCATGCAAATGAGGCCATAATGACATCCAAATGGCCCCATTTGTGTCTTGCACGCATTATGACCCCATTTGCATGTCTACCACTAAATATCATCATTGATGCGCCTAGCGTAATGGCACTTGCGCTAGTGCATCCCCCTGCTCCTCTCTGGCCACTTGCGCTGGTGCAGTGCCACTGAGCCATGTGCTATGTGGGTGGCCAATGAACGATATTCAAAGGTGCTGAGCCATGGTGCAGCACCGTTGACTATCACCCTGTCAACGCCCGGGCACATCCCAGTTGCGCTGTACCCAGGCTTGCGCCACAGCATGGCGCAGTCTGAATATCCCACCCTCAGTCTTTCTTTAGAAATGTTTGTATGAAATTCACCATGACGGGATTCTAACATGTCATGAGATAGTGGTGTTTGATCTTTTAAATGATTGCACTCTATCTGTACAAACTGTGTTTTATATACCGCCTGCTATGCATGTTTTAGAGTCCATGTTCTAGACACATTGCACTTTCACATATTGGTGTACTCAATGTTTAAATTGCTTGGTTTAAATGGGGACCTCTGGCTGTTTCTCAACAGCATTTGAAAAAGTGCTTTGGAATGAAATGCATTAGGCTATCTAGGTTGCAAGGGATTGCCTGCCTACATGGCGTTTGATACAAACATCTTTCACTAAGTCACCATTACATGTCATATGCAGTGGAAAGATTTCTATGGGGATTTTTGCAAACAAATGTGAACTGCATGACAATAAAGAAGCAGCATCATAAGGTAAAACAAGCTTCATGTGCCTTTATTGCTTTTAGGTACAGTGTTATTGCTAGTCTGCATTTTAAGCTGGTTCCGGTTACTAATTACAAACTGCACTCAGCAGGATTGTGCCTAATGGATGTCCACTGTCACATGTGAGGGTTAAGGGTATCATTAGTGGGGTATACTCATGTTCTCATTCAGCATGCAGCACCCCTTAACATGTGAACATACCAATAAGGCCAGCCAGCAGGCAGGGCACACAGAATCAACTACAGTCCAAAGTTCCCCACTATATATGTGTCATGTGTTGAGCCAGGGCACCTGGAACAGACATGCATAATAAGGCCTGCAGCATCACACACAGTCTGCAGGTTTATGCTGTGATGTGCCTTGTGGTTCCTGTATGTCTTCTCCACCTGTGTTGGGCTAGTGACTGGCAGGTGGGTACATTTGATGGCACCAGTGTCACTGGGTATGAATTCCACAGCATAGAAGCCTGCTTTTGTGTCCATCCTTTCTGGCTTTGTCTACAGGAACATTATGTAGTCACAGCAGTGTGCCAGCAGTGCATCAGAAACCTGCCAGAAGTACCTACTGACACAGGACTGGCTCATACCAGTTATGGCTCCTGTAATACACTGGAAACTCCTTGGCCCATAGTAGGCCAGGGCCATTAGCACACATCTGTGTATGCTCAGTGCATGGTTATGGCATGTTCTGGACTACAGTTTCTTTACTTTTGTTTTTATTCTGTAGTTGATAATTTACAGTCTAGGTTCTATGAGATACAAATTTTGTTTACGGAACATCCCAAGTCAAGATACAATCAAACATGACTACACAACATACAGCATTTAGTCTGTATATAAAAAATTCAGGTAATAAGACAACTGCAACAAGAATGAACAGTTAACATATCAGCAGCTATGATCCCATTAGCTGGCATAGTTGCACTATGGTGCCACCGATGAAGCAGTACCTGCCTGTGCATTGCAGTTCTGTTATTGTGGCTGAATCTGCCCTCAGCCTGAAGATACAGAGGTTCCTGGTATAGTGTTTCTGTCCCTCCAACATCTCATTGTGTAGCTGTAGTAGGACCATATCCATCAGGATACCTGGGCACATCATCACAGGGTACAGTTCTCTGCATGTTAACTTGCCCTGGCGTCCTCACCATCAACCAAACCACCCACTGACTGTTCCCTGTTAATATTGTTGTGTTGCTGCACACTACCAATTACTGGCTGCCAAGTGTGACTGGGGTGTATGAGTGTGGCATCATGCCACTACGCTCATGCATACGTAAGCAGCTACAGAGGTGCATTCATTAGAGGTGTTCAAGAGAGACACCAAAGACTAGACAAATGCTTCACAAGCCAACACTGGAGCCACTGAGGCAAACATCCTTAGGACTATGACCATTCAGGACAGTGAGTATCAGGATGAGGATGGTGGAGTACTGGCAGCTTGTTGAGCTGCCATGGGTAGGTGTTCTACTATGTACAGTTCCATAATTGCTACTGCCATGCTATCATTGCTGGTTTCTTAGCATATATTACTATGTATTAATTGATATTTCATGTGTCATTGCAGGGGTCTACAGCATCAATAGGGGCCCCATGCTGTGGTGATTTCAGCTGAGTAGGCACCTGAACGGGCACACTGTATAGACTTATAAATGGACTAATAATCTGAGGACATACCTCCGATGGTCTGTGATGGTGATGGGACAAAAGGAGTGCTTGAAACAAGGCTAGCAGGGCCAGAAATAACATAACCATGAGCTGCAGAAGATGGTTCTGATGCTGCCAACTTCTAGGCCCTAAGCATGTGATGGATGGGGAGTGATGAGCTATAATGTGTTGTGCTGCTGTCCAGATTGATATGGACAGGTTTTCCAGGCTCTGCTGTGTCTAAGGATAGGGCTAACAGGTGGACATTGCCATACCAGGTTGTGGCATATCACCCCAGTGTGCGGACTGTGCATGGCTCACAAATCTAAGTGGCACAGGGACGCCATTTTTTATTTATTACTGTAATGAATACTGTATATGTCATTTGGTGAAATGCATTGATATGTGTCAGTGTTATTCTCGGGGGAGGCAGAGGGTAGGTAGGGTTCAGAAAGGCTGGGGGTGGTCTGTTCTGGGGAAGGTGTGTTCTGGGATGGATGAACACTGCATATTGTGTGTGCTTCAGAGCATGTCTGGTTTGGCATGGAGGCCTACCTCTATGGCAGCCCCCTGGACATGTAGGTGCCAGCTCTGCTCTTCACCTACACTGCCAATGTTTGGGGCTGCCGATCAGCGTATACATCTGACATATGTCCATACTGCTGGAAATGCTCAAGACATGTGCTACATGTCCCAGCTATGTGAACATATCCGTGGTTCCTATACGCACACTGTATGTGGTCAATTGTGGATATGCCTGTGCTGCAAATACGCACATTTGCACACCTGTGCACCTGCTCTACACGGCTTTGAAGAGAGCATGGATCTGTTTTGGACTGAGCCTTTAGTCTGTATAAATATATGCACTGTTACGGTGGTCCTCATAAACCATGGATCCCCCCCTTCCCCACAGTGGTGACCATCACTATAATAGTATGTTCCCATCCTACTATTAAAATATGAGCTACAAAGATGTATATATTATGATATGATGAACCTTATACTTAATCTCCTATAATTTCTACTGTGGAGTTTATACTTGTAGGTTAGGCGTGGAGACGAAGTGGACATGATGTTCAGCATGACAGGGCAACAGGTTACTAAGTCAGTTTGTTGATATGTGCTGCCTCAGATTTTCTGATTATCACGTTAAACATTAGTGGTTATGCAATGACATACTAAAATATGCTGACTGTTTCTTTCTCTCCATGCAGGCATGCCACGCAAAGGCAATTTTGCAAACTTTCATTTCTAGAACTGGATTTTTAAAATATGCTCAGTATACGTAATTACTTATTCCCAATCCACCACTCTCTCTTCATATTACCAATGTCAACACCATTGCCAGTGTGCATGGTTATTCTAACATCAGCACATATATTTTACTAATGTATGCCTTGTCATGTAGTAGCTCAAAACCACTCTCCACCCATTAAACACAAACTTATCCACTATCATTTTTCAACAGAAATAATATCATCATTCTTACCAACTTAGGCCATGTTCCCACACCCCAAAGATATAAACACTAGAGTGATGGCTTTTGCAAATGACAGAGGTGGTGATGCCTGTAGTTAAAGCAAGTGAGGGTATGGGATTTATCATGAAATGTAGCTTTACATGCTGTTATGAAAAAGATAGGGAACCTGCTGTGTCCATTTTGGATGACAAGCTTTGTAACTCAGTTTGTTACAGGGTGACAGCCATCTGTGCAGAAACCCTTCCAGCAACCAGGATGCAGCACACAGAGGTATGTATGCCCCGCAGAAAGATTTGTTAAAACTATTAAGGCAGCCATGTTTGTACAGGAAAGCCCTCCCCTCCCCATTGCCTTTACTTAAGTACATAACATATTGTCACATTTTATAACCTCCTGGCCCACTCACCACCATCCACACATACACTTTTTTTAATTAATGTAAAACTGTCCTCTTTCCTAGAAACATAGAGGCATAGAATTTGATGGCTGACAAAGACCACTTGGCCAACCTAGACTGCCCATTTTTCCCCTACCTACTGTATTACCACACCCCTTACTTGATCTCCGGGTCTACACCCCGCCTTACCACTAAGGTTCCCTTATGCCTATCCCATGCATTCTTTAACCCCACTACAGTCTGTGCCCCACCCCCATGGGAGGCTGTTCCAGGCATCCACCACTCTTTCTGTGAACAAGTACTTTCTCACATCTCCCCTGTGTCTACTCCCTCCAGCTTCCTAGTATGACTCCTTGTTCTTGAGCATCTTATATTTCTGAAAAATGCTTCCCTCTTGTACTTGATTTATACCCCTGAGATATTTGAAAGTCTCTATCATATTTCCCCCTCTCCTTCCTTTTCTCCAATGTGTACATATTGAGATCCTTAAGTCGCTCCTCATAGGGCTTTTTATGCAGACCCTGTATCATTTTAGTTGCCCTCTTCTGGATTGCCTCCACCCTGTCTGTGTCCTTCCAGAAATGCAGTCTCCAGAACTGGACACAGTCCTCCAGGTGAGGTCTCACCACTGATCTATACAGCAGTAACCTCCCTCTTTCTGCTGGTGATACCTCTCCCTATGCACCTCAGCATCCTACTAGCTCTCCCAATTGCCTTAAAACACTGCCTGACCACCTTTAGGTAATCAGATTACCCCTAGATCTCTTTCCAGTCTGGTGCTCGTCAATGCCACTCCCCCCATTTTGTACTCCACCTCTGGGTTTCTGTGCCCTAAGTGCATGATTTTGCAGTTTTTCACATTGAAACTTAGCTGCCATATTCTTGACCACTCCTTTAACTTTCTCAAATCACTATTTATTTTTTCCACCCCTCCTGGAGTGTCTACCTATTTCAGGTTTCAGCATCATCTGCAAAAAGGCAGACCTTTCCATCTAGACCTTCTGCTATGTCACTAATAAAGACATTAAAGAGGACCGGTCTCAGTACTGATCCCTGTAGCACCCCACTGGTCACCCTTCCTTCCTCGGAGTGAACTCCATTTACCACCACCTTCTGCCACCTATTCCCTAACAATTTCTTACCTAGTTTACTACCTTTGGTTCCACTCCTAGGCTGCTCAGCTTGCTTACAATCTCCTATGTGGAACAATATCGAAGGCCTTGCTGAAATCTAAGTAGACCACATCCAGTTACCCCCCCCCCGACAGTGATATTTCACCAGCAAGGTCCCCCACAGTGACTACAGTGCCATGCCACTGTGGGAGACCTACTGGAACCCTCGCGCTGTCTGTCTGGGGTCCTGCACCTGATTAGCTTTGACTGGAGTTGAAATCCTTTAATTGGGGTGTGGAGGGACAGCCCACCATGGGGGTTGGGGTGAGAAGCCTCTAAAGAAAACAAGGAGTTACATTGCAAACTGGCAGCAGACTGCAGAATGCGGTCGACCTGCCGGTGTCACTGATGGGGCGTTCGACAAAATTTTTGTCAAGCTCTCATCGTGGATCGGCCACATCCACCGCTCCTCCCTGATCCAATTCCTTGCTCACCCAGTCAAACAAAATCTATCAGATTTGTTTGACAGAACCTCATCCTTGTGAATCCATGCTGCCTTGGATCTTGTAAGCCACTGGATTCAAGATACTCCACAATCCTTTCCTTCAGTAGTGATTCCATTAATTTCCCCACCACCAAAATTGGGCTGACTGGCCAGTAGTTCCCAGCCTCTTCTCTGCTACCACTTTTGTGAAGTGGGACTACATCAACCCTCCTCCAGTCCTCTGGAGCCATGCCTGCCTCCAGTAAGCAGTTGAACAGGACTGTCAGAGGTGCAGCCAGGAGCTCCCCGAGCTTCCTTAGTATCCTCAGATATTTCCTGTCTGACCCCATTGCCTTGTCCACCTTCAGGTGTGCAAAATCCTTCAGCACTCTGTTCTCTAAAAATGGACTAGTATTCACCTCCCTTCCTTCAATGCTCCTCATACTATTCTGTGGCACCTCGCCTTCTCCTTCCTCTGTGAACACTGAACAAAAGTATTTGTTCAGGATGTCTGCTTTTTCCTGGTCCCCCTCCACCCAATCGCCCCTTTCCCTTCTTAGCTTTACTATCCCTCCCCTAGAAACATAGAATTTGATGGCAGAAAAGAACCACTTGGCCCACCTAGTCTGCCCATGTTCCCTACCTACTTTCACAACGCAGACCCTACTTGATCTCCGGCTTTATTTAACCTCCCTCCCTTTCCTTGCTTCTAAGGTTCCCTTATACCAATCCAATGCCTTCTTAAATCCCATTACAGATTTTGCTCTCGCCACCTCCTTAGGGAGGCTGTTCCAGGCATCCACCACTCTTTCTGTGAAGTGTTCACATTTCCCCTGATTCTACCCCCCTCCAGCTTCATCGCATGACCCCTTCTTCTTGTGCATCCTTTTCTCTGAAAAGGCTTTCCTCTTGAACCTTATTTATACCCTTGAGGCAGGTATTTGAAAGTCTCTACCATATAACATTAAAATGAGGGGCATCCATCATTACATGCAACAGCTGAGAGGTATGTGTAATCCGAATATTACCATCACCAAACTCTAGGTTTAAGGTTGTTGATACTGTGTGTGGTGCAGAAAAATTGCTGAAATACTGAAGCTTTTCTGGTGGTGGTTCTGCATGTGTGTGTTGTTGGGGTGGTGGCACTGTGGGGGCCCAACTAAAAACTTCTAACTGGCATATAAAGTGTCAATGAACAATTACTATTTCAAAAGATGCAGACAGATGACAGGGAAAAATCTTTTGCATTCTCCTCAATGCAAGTCCTGCAGATTAATGTTGCAGTCCTGACCTAATGCTATTTCCCCAGCTGTTCCACCTCCATGTAGTCTATTCCTGAAAACCAAATTTATATCAATGTGCTATCTCTTCAGCATCTCTTGCAAGTATATGCAACCAGGGGTCGATCTAGGATTTTTCAAGAGAGTAGCAGTTTGGTTGGGGGGGGTCACTTAATTCAAAGATGTAAAATATTCACTTTTAAAGCTCAGTTGAGGTTAACTAGCTACTGTTTGCTGGTGTAAGAGGGCACTGAGTGATACTTCATACTGTAGCTAAATACAGAAGTACATATAACTCACTAGTGGTTTAAAGTGTGCTTTATATCTGAATGCCAAAAAAAAATGTTTTCTCAGCAGTATTCCAAGCAATGACATCTATAAAATGCAAGAATACTGAAGGGTTGGACATTTTGTTGTTTTCACCTTCATTGATTCAAAGTTTTTAACCTGTGCTGTGAAACCTGTCCTCAAAACAACGGTGCTTCCATTGTACTAACACCACTGGGGTTGCCACCTGCATTCAATAACAGGTGCAGCTTTTTTTTGTCCTGCAAAAGTAGAAGCACTACCTTCAGGCCTGCCCATGTACTCCCCGGGGGGCCCATTATATCAGGCATGGACTCCCTCACAAGGCCTCTCTCGATTTATGTTGATCATTTTATCAAGCCATTTGTATCTAGTCTTAAGTGATATGGAAACGAGACCATGGAGGTTTTAGGTGTTTTGCAGGATACCCACATCAAGGATGATGACCTTCTAGTAACCCTCGACATAGAGGCACTTTACACCTAAATACCCCATTCAGAAGGCCTTCAAGCTGCATGGGCATATTTAGATCAGAGGGACCCTGGGAGTCTGCCCCACTCTGATATGTTAGGGGAGATCGCTAAATTTATGCTTGTATGTAACTTTTGTTTCCTGGGTGATTTCTTCCTCCAAGTGAGTGCACAGTGATGGGTGCAACTATCGCATTCACCAACATCTACTTGGCTTAAGGGAAGAGACAGTAGTTTACAATGTGGACTGCAACCCTTATCTGGAACATATTTCATTATGGCAGTGGTATATAGACGATATTCTGATGGTGTGGCAGGGAACTCAGAGCGAGTTGTATGAGATGGTCTAACCTTTTGGAGGCCAGCAATGGTAATTTGCACTTCTCTGTTAAGCGCAGCTGTAGTAGCATTTCATTTTGGACCTCACTCTCACTAAAAGTCTGGAAAATGGAATAGACACTGATCAATTCTGCAAACCCACTGACTGAAATACTCTTTTACTTGCTAGGTCAGGTCACCACCCACCACATCATCAATAATATACCTGTTAGCCACTGCCTACAGGTAGACCGTAATTGTAACATGCATGATACTTTTGAAAGGAATGCACAGAATATAAGTAGGAGGTTATATATGACAGGCCTAAAGAAACTGCTAGGCAGGACCTATTGATACACAGAAACACTGCCATCAAAGCTATAAATGGGAGGCGAAATGTTGTCACCACTTTTAGTACACAGGCAGGAACAGTTGAAAACATCTTACGGAAAAACTTGCACATATTGGGTACCGAGCCAAAATTGGCTTTTTTGGTAGAACAACCCCACAGAATGGCATTTAAAAGGCCACATAATCTGGCTGACAGATTAACCCTCATCTTAGAACCTGTTCATCACCTACCTACTACATAGCTACCCACAAAACCACCATGATATAACCATTGCAACAGGTGCATATTTTGTGAAGTGGTTACACCCACTAAGACCTTCTTTAATGGCACACTAATGTGTGATATGTAA
Source organism: Neoceratodus forsteri (assembly GCA_016271365.2). NCBI lineage: Eukaryota > Metazoa > Chordata > Ceratodontiformes > Ceratodontidae > Neoceratodus > Neoceratodus forsteri. The sequence goes on along the minus strand of CM057458.1, from coordinate 994,647,453 downwards.
TAGTTAAGTTTACTTATTGTGACCCCACACATGTGATATATCTTGCCACTTTTGTTTGCTCAGCTTTTTTTGTGGAAAGAACCAAATGGAAGTTTATCAAATGGGTGGGGGACCATGTTAGGGCTATACAGCACAAAAAAATGAGAAGTACACCACAGCAGCCCATACTCTCAGGGTTTCTAATCCAGTATTCCTCAAAGTGGCCCTTCACAGCAACTAAAAAAGTTTCCATGGATCTGAGGGGTGGCTATTTGATTAAGAGCCTTTCCAGAAGGGAGGGTTTCTGGATCTACAAATTGGGGGCAACAACTGGAGTGGGACTCTATGATAAGACTGAAATGGCCCCCTTTTTGTAAGATTTGGCAGTCCCCCTTTTTGTTAAACTTTGCTGTAATGCAATGCATTACTGTGTCTGTAATTGCTGTTTTGCATCATGTAGTATATTTAAGTATTTTGACTTGATGTACCTTTCTATCTCCACTTTAAGGTTTTGTTGCATTAGGAAGCACTAGACTTGTATCTAACTAGTCACCAGCTCTATTAGAGTATCAGCACTTAGGAGATTCTGTATACTGACAGACATGAACTTGAGCCACTTGTTTTCTAAAATGTTTTTATCCTTTCTCCCCTGTATCTTTAAGTTCACTGTATTTAGGAGATGTATGAGGGGAGAGTCCTCGTCTCGTGACAAAGCACACTTTCTAGAAATGGCAAGGCTCTCATGGGTAGATTGGCTTGCTGCCTTATGCACTGCTCTGCAAAAATTAAAAAAAGTAAAAAGTTTTGTTAGCATATTTATTTCTGATGTTGAGTGGAGTTTTTTATTGTTGTTTCTGATACACAGAATGCATTAATCCTAGACTATTTGTTACAGTTAAATTCTCTGGGCTGCAGACCAGTAGGTACATTTGTCAGTAATTTCTACTTCTGGGTCAAGGCTGCAGCAAAATCTTTGTTCGTACAACTAGGCCTGGATATTCAAAGGGGTTGCACGTGGTGCAACAGGGATGCACCATACGCAACCCACCAATGTGCCCCGGCGTGATATTCAAAGGGGCAAGTTGAGATGAGCAACTCCCAATGTGCCAGAGTGCATCAGTAATGTATGAGCCGCAAATGCAGGGGGTGTGCCCATGCATATGCAGCATATCCCGATATTCAGCCCGGGATGTGTAGCGCATATGCTGGCACAACCCTGCCTTGCACTGCTCGAGGAGTGCAAAGTTGTGCTAGTAAAAGCAAGGAACAAGTCCTGGCCACCCACAGTTGGGCTGCTGCATTGCAGGGTGCAACACAGCAGCCGCCAGCTGTGAGTGGCCACCCACCCACCCACCCACCCAGAACACTGTCCACAAGCACCAAAATGGTTCCTGGCAGTCTAGCAGTCCCCTCCCCATCAGCCTGATGGCAGGCAATGGTAACTGTACAATCCCTGGCAGTCTAGTGGGTCCCCCTCCCTCCCTCCCATACTCCTGATCCTGGGCATCTATATGTGTAGAAACCCTGGTGGTCCAGTGATAACCCCCACCCGCCCATAACCACGATCACAGTGTGTATAGAAGTCCACAATCCCTGGTAGCCCAGTGGTTCCCCCCTCCTCACCCATACCCATGAACACCGTAACCCATAGGCATTACCAGCCCTGGTAGGCTAGAGGCATACCCCTCCCTCCCGTTCCACACAATCATGGTTCCTCATCCGATAATGATTTCCCCAGTGGTCCACTGGAACCCCCCTCCCCACCACCCTCTGAGGACCCCTGCCACCCAGCTCCCTCCTGTCTTTGGCAGGAGGCTGCACCCCGCCCACATACTGCCCAGCTGCCCCCCGAATGACAGCTTACAGTATGGTCTGTAAGCCCATGGGTCCACATTGTGGACATATGGGCTTGCACATCATACTGAACTACACAGGCACGGATCTGTGAATGGGTTCATTCATGGATTCATGCCTGTGTAGTACACTATGATGTGCAAGCCCATTCATCCACAGCCAGGTAGTGGAGTTTGTTGGGAGATGAACCAGGCCATGTGCGGGGGCCAGGAGGGGGTAGGAGACACTGCACATTTGTTTAAAAAAAACTATGTCCATAATATAGCTCCTCCTATGCAGCAAGGCCTGTTGTGGCATGGGGTGAGAGGGAAGGGGGGGACAAATACTGGGAGAGCTGTTCTGGGACTGCTGAAGAGGAGTCAGTGTAGTGCTACAGCTGGATCCCCTATTTTTATAAATGAATATCTCCTAGATGCAGATACAGAGCAAGCTGTTTGAGAGTTGAGGCTTTGCGTGGGCAAAAAGGCATAGGCATAGGCAGGATGATCTTTTACTGGGAAGTAGAGCCAGGTTGATGTGAAGATGGCTGTTTGCTGTTGTGCATGTGTGGGTTTGCTCTGAAAAGCAATTTAAAATCATGAGGGGTCATGGTATGAAGCTGGAGGGAGAAGAGTTTAGGGGAAATATAAGAAGGAACTTTTTTAATTATGAGGGTGATGGATGCCTGGAATGGACTGCCAGATGAGGCAGTATGAGCTGACACTGTCTCTGGTTTCAAGCATGTATGGGACAGACACAGGGGGATCCTGATGGTATGGGCAGGTGGACTTATTTGGAGGGGTGAGGGGGAAACAAGGTAACAATCAGAGGGAGGTAAGGGGATACTCAATGGATAGGAGAATCATAGGGCAGAACAGGTGGGCCATATTGGTCCTTATCTGCTGGCAATTGTATGTATGTATGTGAAATGAGTACCAAAAAGGAAAAAAAAAAGGCCTACAAGAATACAAATCCAGTTATGAACTTGTAAACTGGATCCAATCTGCAGCAGGCAAGCAGTGACCAATAGAAAAAGAGAGTCTGTGACCAACAGAGTGCTTATGGGAGGATAAGTGTAGAGTTAGATGGCAGGGCTCAGCAACAAAGAAGCAAGGTTTTGGGTGGTTTGCCAGGCTGCCCTCTAGGCTGGGCTGCTTTAGATGCAATTTGGGCTGCAGAACCGTATCTCCTGCTTTCAGCTCCAGCTACATTCACTGCTGAAGACTACCTCCCCCCCAAAAAATATAATGTAGCAAAAAAAATAGTCAGTGTAAGAATCCAGCACACATTCTAGAAGAGCTTGAATTAATGTGTTGATGGAATTTCACTTCAGTAACTCTGGTCCTACTAATCTCAGATTGCTATGCATGAAATGTATTTTATTTATCATTTGTAATTTTTAACCTTGAAAGGCCCTGTAAGCCTGTTAGGTTTCTACTTGAAATTGTGTGGGAACATTTTCTATGCCACCAGTGATCTAGGTTTACATGTTTGCAAGAACACTGACAACAAACTACAGTAAGGCTGAATTAATTTGCATGGCACCTTCTGAGATACCAGCACCGGCACGTCAACATAAAAGCAATACAATCTAAAAGAATTTGTGGCAATTAATAAAAACATATATAGAAATATCTTGTAATGCAGTACTGTTGAAATAAATACTAGCTGAAACAATGTTTAGCTCTTTCTTACAGCTTTTTGGCCTGAGAGCTGTATGCAAATAATTTAAAAACAATACATTCCAGACGTATGACAACCCTTGGCACCTGGCTTTATGATCTCAGCAGTGCAAGATTAAGCTTGCCTAACTCTATTAGAGTGTTAGCAAGAATGTGTTGTATTTTTCTTCATAAAATGGGTAGAGAATCTGCACATCCTAAGTAACTGGCCCAGAGGGTACGGAACCCAGTGCCTTATGTACTGACAGCCAGGAGGGTTGGGAATCCTGCTGGCAAACAGGATGCAGTGCAGGTACAGTATATATCCATGCCCTACAGAAATGTTTTTTTTTTTTTTAAAGAACTCTGGTCACCATTTTTGTAAGATTAGAAACCCTCAATATTACCGCCTTGCTATAACATGAAAGACTGCATATTATACTCTCTAAATACACTTGACAAAGTCCTCTGGACCATACCTCTCAAGTGTCCCTGATTTTCAGGGACGTCCCTGATATTGCCTCAAAAGTTTCCTCTGTCCCTCGTAAAATTTGTATTTTTGTGACAGAACAGTGGGGATTAAAATCACAAAAAAAAAAGTTAAACACTAAAGTTACAGACTTGTTCTTCTTCAGAAAATGCATCTTAACACACATCTCTTTAGTCTATCAGCTTTCTGAGTGAATGGTATCGATTTTTAAGATGTGTCCCTGACTTGGGGTCTTTGTCCCTGATTTTTTTAAGCCTTATCCCTGATTCATGATGTAATAGGTTGAGAGGTATGCTCTGGACTGACTCCTCTACTGCTCTCTTCCCTCCCCCCCTCCCCACCAGGTTCCTTTCCCCTCTGTCAGCTACCTGCAGGTACTCGACTAGTATCCTGAAATGTACAAACTTTGTAACATTGTAATGATTGTATGTATACTACTCTATGTAAAATCTATGTTCAGTTCAACCTATGTAAACCTGTTTGTCTGATTGCTGTAAATCTGTAACAATGTTGTCCTCCCTCTGATGAGGTACCTTTGTAAACGAGTCTCTGGCTCAAAAGTTGCAACTCTGATTTTGAACAAATAAAATAAATAAATTATAATATTTTAAAAACTCCCCACCCCAACCCCTATGTAACAAACACCTACTGTGCAGTGCAAAAAATAATATCTTGACAAGCATAAATATCTTATTTCACTAACTAAAAATCCTGAATATTTATCCCCAAGTTTATCTCTAGAGTGTCTTTCTTATTCATTAAGAAGACATGACTTATATCAAGACAAAGTATCTTGCTTTATCTTTTCAAGAAAAACAAGTTTATTTTATGGTATATTTTCTTTATTTTAATCATTTTTAATCTCTGTGATTAAAAATCTTATGTCTTAGCCTTATGGCATCATCCTGTTTTAGACTACAATACTAGTTTCTGGAGTTTTATTTTTTCTCTCAATCTACTTTTAGGATTTATAGTTTGGCAACATAGAAGCATAGAATTTGATGGCAGATAAGGACTGCATGGCCCACCTAGTCTGCCCATTTCCCTACCTAATGGATAAGCTGCAGATTCTAGTTAACCAACAGCCTACTTCCTCCTACCCCCACTAGAACTGCCTTATGTCTGTCCCATGCATTCTTGAATTCCCTCCACTGTTTTTGACTCTACAACCTCCTCAGGAAGGCTGTTCCACGCATCCACAACCCTCTCTGTGAAGAAATACTTCCTCACATTACTTCTGAGCCATCCCTCCTCTATCTTTAAATTGTACCCCCTTGTTCTTGCACATCTCTTTTTCTGAAAGATGCTACCCTCTTGGACTTTGTTGATTCCCTTGAGGTATTTGAAAGTTTCTATCATGTCCCACCTCTCCCTCCTTTTCTCGAGGCTATACATCTTAAGCTCCTTTAGTCTTTCTTCATATGTCTTCTGGTGCAGACCCTGCACCATTTTGGTTAACCTCCTCTGGACAGCCTCCACCCTGTCTGTCTTTGTGAAGATGGGGTCTCCAGAACTGTACACAGTACTCCAGATGTGGTCTTACCAACTGTCTGTGCAGAGGGACAACAACTTCCTGTTTTCTACTGGTGATGCCTCTCCCTGCGCATCTCAGTATCCCCCCCTGCCCTCCTTACTGCCATCTCACATTGTTGGCCCATCTTCAGGTCATCTGATATCATCACCCCAGGTCCCTTTCCATTTTGTTGTTGTCAGTATCTCACCCCCATTGTGTACTCTTCCCCAGGGTTTTTGTTTTCCTGGTGCATTACTTTGCACTTCTTTGCATAACCCCGGACCCCTGCCTTTTTTGCAAAATGACAGGTGGTATGCTGTTGAAGCTGACAGCAGTACCTGGTGGGGACTGGGTTCGGGGAGGACTAGGTTACTCGGCACAGGGGGCCTAGGTTTGGCTACTCTGCACAGGGGCACCAAAGTAAATCTGAACACAGGAAGCAATAACTGCAATGTCCAAAACCAGGAATGGGATTCTACAGTGTGGCTTTTATTCACATCCAAGCTGAACAAACAAAGCATAGATGGACCCCCATGGGACTACATTCCTGGTAATGCAGATTAGAGATAACTGAACACTTCTTCACATTTCAGCCCTTGGGCTCTGAACCCACCTGGCACACAGCCCAGACTTGCACACAGCTTTGGGTACACAGCCCGACTTGTACACTACTTGGGGTTTTCCCCATGGCCTGGCTCCCCTGCCAGCCGCTTGATTCTTGGTCCATTATGGGAATGAACCAATTTTCCTGTTGGTGGCTCCCCAAACCACCTTAGAGACTTCACCTCCTAGACGGAATTTTCCTTCCATCCCACGTCTGGGTACTTCCCTCATCACTGGCCAAGTGCATGAGGCAAAGTAGAAATCCACAGAGCAAATCTGTAGAGGTGGACCTGGTTACTAAACATGGGGGGTCTCCTACCTCCAGATCCCACAATCCATACCCGGCCATTTCTCTGGAAACTTAACAACTCTTTTGAAAGCTTAGCAATGTAGATTGCTGGGTAGACGTATATCACATCTCCTCTACATGTCTTGACTTCCCCTAAGTGCTGGACTTGAACATACTTTTACTTTTGGCTAAGCCTATTAATCTAGGCCTCCCACTACTTCAGTAGTCCAATCCCCACTTTAACACAGTTCAGGATGAAACATGAGCCCTTTAGTAAGAGCAGAACTCATCCTTTGGTTGCAGGTGCCCCACAGGCGAATCACAAAATCTTCTTGTACCCCACACTCATGGACAAAATAAGGCAGCTTCTTCACTAGCAGTAGCCAGGGGGTTGCCCCTGGAATAGCAGGCAAACCTTCCTGCCCCATCACCTCAGGGATGGGGCACAGAGACTTGAATCAGCGGTCTCCACCACTTAAAAAAACTTACCGTGTCTCTCTTTAGGCAGAAACACACCCCTTTCCCTAATTGTAGCCCTATTTCAGGGCTGAGGCTCCAAGAGCCTAGCACAGAGCTGCTGTGCTCCTCTCAAACAATCTCCAAACTCCAACTGCCTACAGACTACTATTCAAACCTCCCAACATTCTACTCTAACTACCTTCTGCAGATTCCATTGTGGCTCATGCAGCTGCGATAGTTCTATGGTGATGTCATCCCTCAGTCTCAGCTGAGACTGAGAACAGAGTGAGACAGTGTGAAATCCATTTATCTGGAGTTTCACAAGCTGCCTTCCCTGCCTACCACTAGGTCTTACTGGGATTCTAGTAACCCTGGGTAACAAGGGGGTTACATTTGCATTGAATCTAAGCTGCCATACATTTGACCATTCCTCCAACCTTGCCAAGTCCCTTTTCATTCTTTCCACCCCACCTTGCATATCAACTCTGTTGCAGATCTTTGTGTCATCTGCAAAGAGACATGCTTTCCCTTCTAGTCCCTCCATAATGTCACTTATAAATACATTAAAAAGGACCGGCCCCAGTACTGAACTCTGTGGTACCCCACTAGTAACCCTCCTTTCTTCACTGTGGACTCCATTTACTATTACCCACTGTGTCCTGTTGTCCAGCCAGTGTTTTACCCAGGCTATCACCCCGGGGCCAACTCCCAGGCTGGCTAATTTGTTTATTAATCTTTTGTGCGGGACTGTGTCAAATGCCTTGCTAAAGTCTAGGAATGCCATGTCCATAGCCCCTCCTTGGTCTACTATTTGGTCACCAAATTCAAAGAAATCAATTCAATTTGCCTGACATGACCTTCCCACTGTGAATCCATGCTGCCTTGGATCCTGAGCCCCACTGGCCTCTAGGTACTCAACAATTCTTTCCATCAGCAGTGATTCCATCATTTTCCCTACCTCTGAGGTTAAACTGACAAGTCTGTAGTTTCCTGCCTCCGTCTTGCTCCCACTTTTGTGAAGGGGAATCACATCCACCCTCCTCCAGTCCACAGATACCACACCATCCTCCCATGATTTATTAAAAAGGGAAGTCAGTGGTGTTACTAGTTCTTCCCTTAGTTCTTGTAGAATTCTGGGGTGAATCCCATCAGGCCCCATTGCTTTATCCACCTTCAGTTTTAAGAGTTCTTTCAGAACCCTTTCTTCTGTGAAAGGACTAATATCAACCCCCCTATCCAGAGTGCTTCTATTGACTGGATTAGGTATCTCCCCCTTCTTTTCCATTGTGAATACTGAACAGAAGTATTCATTCAGTATCCCTGCTTTTTCACTGTCACTCTCTGCCCGACCACCTTCTTCTTTATTCAGCCTCAGTATCCCTGCCTTAGTCTTTCTTTTCTCCCTAATGTACCTATAAAAGGTTTTCTCCCCCTTCTTAACCGAGTTGGCTATCTTTTCCTTGGTTTGGGCCTTTGCTATTCTGACTGCCTTCCCCGCTTCTTTCTGCTTTAACTGACAGAGTTCTCTGTCCTGCTCCTTCTGTGTTTCCTTATACTTCCTGAAGGCTATCTCTTTCTCCCTTACCTTCTCCACTACTTCTTTTGAGAACCATAGAAGTTTTTCCTTCATTTTGATTTGTTTTTTTGCTTCACACAAAGGCTTGTTGCCTCTGTGATTGCAGTTTTAATGTTTCCCCATTGTTGCTCCACCCCACCTTCTTGCCTGTGTGCTAGTGCTTTTCTGAGGCACTCTCCCATTTTGAAAAAATCAGCCCTCCTAAAGTCCAGTACCTTCACTTTTGTGTGGCTTGACTCTACAGCTAAGTTTATCATGAACCACACTGTTTGGTGGTCGTTTGTTCCCAGATGGCTACCACTTCAAGATCTGAGATCCTCTCACTGTCCCCATTTGAGAGTATGAGGTCTAAGACTAGTCCTTCTGAGTGGGTTCCAAAACTAGCTGTCTGAGGCATGCCCCCTGTAGGACATCGAGAATGGCCCTGCTCTTGGATGTGGCTGCAGCAAAGGTGCTCCAGTTAACATCTGGCATATTCAGGTACTCCATCAGCAATACCTCCCCTTTCTCTGACATCCCAAGGATGCCTTCTATCATTTCCTTGTCTATTTCTTCCCCCTGAGATGGGGGTCTGTATACAACCCCTGTGCAGATTGTGGAGCCATTTCCAGTCTCCAGGGTGGCCCACAGTGCCTCCTCTCCTCCCTGTTTACCCTTTAGTTCTGTTGCTTTGATCCTTCCCTTACATAGAGAGCTCCTCTTCTTCCCTCCCTGTCCCTCCTGTAGATTGTGTACCCTGGCATGTTGACATCCCAGTCATGGTTCTCTGTGTACCATGTTTCTGTGACTGCCATAATATCCAGGCATCCCTCTTCCATCAAGGGCACCATTTTGGAGAGCTTTTTACCTAGACTACAGACACTGGTACTCATTACCCTCCATTTTTTTATGACTTTATTTCTTTTTATCCCATCTCTGTCCTTATCGCCTTTGTCTTTTTCTCCATTTACCCCTGCCCTTCTTCCTATCAACTGCTCTGTCTTGGTGTTTACCTCACTAACTACCCTAATTTTTTTGGGGGGAGGCTAGGATTTCCCTTCTCCTTTTCAGTGCCTCCCCCTTGTCTAGTTTAAATGCTTGCCAATGAAGCATTTAAACCTATCACCTAGGATCCTGGTTCCCCTCCTGGATAGATGCAGACCATTGCTCCTGTATAGGCCTGCATCCCTCCAGGTGAAGCCCCAGTCCCCAATGAAGCCAAATCCCTGAGCTCTGCACCAGTTTTTCAACCAGTCATTGAATCCCATGGTGCGGAGTACCCTAGCCTCATCCATGCCATAGACAGGTAGCACTTCCGAGAAAGTTACCATGTGTGCTACTTGTCTAAGTCCCTCCCCAACTCCAAAAACTCCTGTTGCACTGCTCTGATCCCATTCTCAGCCAGGTCACTTGTCCCTAGGTGGATAATGACATCCAACTCCCTCTCCCTTGCAGCTGCTCCCACGATCCTGAGGATTTGTTTCCTGTCCCCTAAGCCATGGCACCAGGCAGGCACATAACCTCCCTTTCCCCTCTGTCCCCCAGTTCTACCCCCTAACAATTGAGTACCCCACCAAGAGTTGCTTCCTTCCTCTGTGGGGTCCTGTGCCACCTTCCTGTGAGTTTCCATTTTGGAGGTTCCCAGCATCCTCCTTGGTCTCCACTGTGGGTGCCTCCATAGAGGAACCATGCTCTGCCTGAGTGGTGAATGAATTGTGGAGAGGCACAACTGGAGGGATACACCTCTGTTCCACCACCCTCACCCGCCATGAGTCCACCATAGTCCAACCACTCCTCTTTCTTGGCAACCTCTGAGATAGTGGTGGTGGTATGGGTGGTCCCTGGGTGGGGGGGGATCAGGTTTTCCAAATCCTTGTCAAGTCAGCATGGAGATGAACAACCTCCTCCCTCAGACCAGAGAGGTGCCTGCAAATAGGGCAGCAATGCAGTCTCCAGAATGTCTCCCAGAAGACTGCTGCTCCACAGCCAGTGCATTGCACCACTCCCCACATGTCTGTGTCCCTTCCTGTTACAGATGCTTTTCTTTTGTTGTTTTTTGTTCTTGTTTTATTGTGTGCAAGCTTGTGAGTGTCTCTACCCCCTACTCAGTGCTTTGCCTTTAAGGATATGAACAAGTGTGTTGTTAGCAGTTTTGGGAAGTGATGTCAGAACCCCTGCTATAGTTATGCGCGGGTGGGTGGGGTGGGGAATGGTGGGAGGGAGGAAACTTATGCCATCCAGAAACAATCAACTACAACTCTGATCCTCCACCCCAGGGAGTGCCTTCCTTCCTTCAGACACCTATTTCACGGAGGTTAAGTACCAGGGCTAGTCACAAATGACTGCAAATATCTCCAAGCTACAGTTCCTCCCTGCAAATTAAAGTTAAAACTAAGCAAAGTCAACCACAAAAACAAAATCAATACTAGTTACTTACACAGGTCAAAAAAGTAATAATTCAGTTCAGTGTATTCTAGAAAATAACCTCCTTAATTCAAGGAAGCTGTAGCTGCTTTCTTCTTCTCTGTGTCTCAGCAGTTTTTTTAAGCTTATGACCACACACCATTGTCATTATACACCCTGCAAACCCCCCAATATATGAAAGCGTTTAACTTCCCCTTTGCAGACTTCTAATCCTCCAAGTTTTGCCACCCTCTCTAGTAGGCTACTTTCCATCTCCCTTGAAGGCTTTAAGCCCACCTCACCACAAGCTTTTAGGCTACCTCCATTGCAGGCATTTAGCCCCTTACTGCTTATTAGCCCTACAGTATATATACAATTTACACCCTCCTTCCCCACTGCAGACTTCTGAAGATTATTAGCCCATTTCCCCTCCCAGATTATTAGACCCATCTTCCCCTTGCAGGTTTATTTCCCCCCTCCAGATGCAAGTTATTAGCCCCTTTAGTCTTGCAGTTTATGAGGCCCTCTCATTAGGTTATTGCCCCACATCCATAGAAACTTAGACTTTGACAACAGATAAGGACCACTTGGCCCACCCAGTCTGCACATTTCCCTATTCTACCCTCCACCAGAATTCCATTATGTCTTTCCCATGCATTCTTGAATTTTGCCACTTTTTTTGACCCCATGACCTCCTCAGGAAGGCTATTTCATGCATCCATCACCCTCTCTGTTAAAAAATATTTTTCCACATTGCCCCTGAGCCATCCTCCCATCTTCAAATTGTGCCCCCTTGTTTTTGCACACCTCTTTTTCTGAAATATGCTACCCCCCTGGACTTTGTTGATTCCCTTGAGGTACTTGAAAGTCTCTATCATGTTCCCCCTCTCCTTCCTTTCCTTAAGAGTATACATATTAAGCTCCTTTAGTCCCTCGTTGTATAGCTTATGGTGCAGACCCTGTACCATTTTAGTTGCCCTCCACTGAACTGCCTCCATCCTGTCCTTGGGGAGATAGGGTCTCCAGAACTGCACATGATACTCCAGCTGAGGTCTCATGACTGTCTGTACAGAGGGATAACAACCTCCTGTTTTTTACTGCTGATGCTTATCCCTATGCATTCCAGTATCCCACCAGCCCTCCTTACTGCCTTCTCACATTGCTTGCCTACCTTTAAATCATCTGATATGACTACCCTGGTCCCTTTCCATTTTTGTTGTTGTTAGTACCTCCCCCATTGTGTACTCTTGCACTAGGTTTTTGTTCCCAAGGTATATTACGTTGTGCTTCTTTGCACTGAATCTAAGCTACCATACTTTTGGCCATTCCTTCAACCTTGCCAAGTCCCTTCTCATCCTTGCCATCGTCCTCCTTGTATATCAACCTTGTTGCAGATCTTTGTGTCATCTGCAAAGAGGCATACTTTTCCTTCCAGTCCCTCTGCAATGTCACTTATAAAGACATTAAAGAGGACCAGTTCAGTATTGAACCCTGCGGTACCCCACTAGTAACATCCGTTCTTCAGAGTGGACTCCATTTACTAGTACCCTCTGTGTCCTGTTGCCCAGCCAATTTTTTTAACCCAGTCAACCATCCTGGGACCCACTATCAGGCTGCCTAATTTGTTTATTAATCTTTTGTGTGGGACTGTGTCAATTGCCTTGCTAAATTCTAGGTAGGCCAAATTCACAGCCCCTCCCTGGTGTACTACTTTGGTAACCCAGTCAAAGAAATCTGTAAGATTAGTCTGACATGACCTTCCCACTGTAAATCCATGCTGCCTTGAGTCCTGTGTACCGCTGGCCTCTAGGTACTGAACAATTATTTATTTCAGAAGTGATTCCATCACTTCTCCTACCACCGAGGTCAAACTAACATGTCTGCAGTTTCCTGCCTGTGCCTTACTCCCACTTTTGTGAAGGTGAATCACATCCACCCTCCTAAAGTCCTCCGGTTCTAGACCATTCTCTCATGATTTGTTAAAAAGGGTAGTTAGTCATGTCACTAGTTCACCCCTTAGTTCTTTTAGAATTCTGGGGTGAATCCTATCAGGCCCCATTGCTTTGTCCACCTTCAGGTTTAGGAGTTCTTTCAGGACCCTTTCTTCTGTGAACAGACTGGTATTGACCCCCCCATCCAGAGTGTTTCGATTGGTTTAGGTACATCCTCCTCCTCTTCTTTTGTGATTACTGAGCAGATGTATTCATTCTTTTATTCAGTATCCCTGCTTTTTCACTGTCACCCTCTGCTCAATCCTCTCCTCTCTGAGGCCTCACTATTCCTCCCTTGGTCTTTCTTTTCTCCCTAAAATACCTATAAAAGGTTTTATCCCCATTTTTAACTGAGTGGGCTGTCTTCCAGATTATTAGCCCCCAATCCCCTTGAGATTATTAGTCCCCCTTCCCACTGCAAGTTATGAGCCCCTCATCCATTTAGTAGGTTCTGGGCCCCCTTGCAGGTTATTACTACCCATCACCCAGTGAATAATTCTAGATTCCTGCCCCTTTCTTTTTTTGCATGCTTTAGATTCACCCTCCCTCAGCAGACATTTGATTCCCTGCACAGCAGTACTAGACTCCAGCACAAAATGCTTTGCGAGTCAGTGCTTTTTATACTAAAGAAAAAAAATCCTTGCTGTGCCAAAGATCCACTATTAAGAAGTAATGGGGGGAGATAGCGATAATAAAAATTACTTTATAACAATTGAGAAGGTATTCCCCCATGGCATACCAAGAAATGATTCAGTGCACCATGTAATGTAAAAGAAAATAGACTTTTTTATAATGAGGATAAAAAAGTTTTACCTACATTTTTGCCAGTTGCATACAATTATTTATTTTTAATTTATAATGCTTTGCCTCTTTCATACCAGACAGCCCTTCTCTGGCTATGCAACCAGCCCCATCACCACATTCCCCAGGCCTCACCATCACCACCTGTTCTTCCCTGGTTTGCCCACTGGGTGGGACCATCAGATTTTAGCTCAGTTTGGCAGTGGAAACTGTGGTCAGTTGAGTGGGATCTGAAGTGTGGAGCCGACATCATGCTACTTCACATGGGCATTTTCATTTGTGTTCCCACCTGTAAGGATGCAACCCAGTCTCTTAAGGACTCATGCATACATGCTGATGTGTGGTGATGAATGCATCACAGTGGTCAGAAAACTCCTTCTCATACTCTTGTAGCTCCAGTTTGCACCACCATCTGTGGTCACCCAGATGAGGGTAGCACAGCAGAGATAGATATGAAATGATGCACACATCCCAGTGGTCAGCAATTTCCCTCTCATATTCCTGCAGCTCCAGCTTGCACTGCCACCTGTGGTCACCCAGATGAGGGTAGCACGGTAGAGAATGATGTGTGGTGATGGACACATTTTAATGGTCAGTGAACTCCCTCTGATACCCCTACAGCTTCAGTCTGAATGCCCACTTCTGGTCACCCAGGGGATAGTAGCACAACAGAAATAGATTGATGCATGGGGATGGACATGTCCCAGTGGTCAGCAAACTCCCTCTTATATTCCTGCAGCTCCAGCTTGCACCACCACCTGTGGTCACCCAGATGAGAGTAGAACAGCAGAGCTGGATGTGTGGTGATGGACATGTCTCAGTGGTCAGTGAACTCCCTCTGATACTCCTGCAGTTTTAGTTTAAATGGCCACTTATGGACAGCCAGGGGATAGCAGCACAACAAAGACTGATGTGTAGTGATGCACATGTCTTGGTGGTCAGTGTCCTCCCTCTCATACTCCTGCATCTCCAGCTTGCACCACCTCCTGTGATCACCCAGATGAGGGTAGTATAGCAGAAACTGATGCTTGGTGATGGTTTCGGCTCAGCGATCAGCATCCCCCTCTCATACACCTGCAACTCCAGCTTGCACCACCATCACTCAGCTGAGAGTAGCATAACAGAGACTGATGCATGGTGATGGATACGTCTCAGTGGTCAGCAAACTCCATCTCATACTCCTGCAGCTCCAGCTTGTGCACCATATGTGGTCATCTGGATGAGAGTAGCATAACAGAGAATGGTGCATGGTTATCTACACTTCTCAGTGGTCATCAATTTCCCTGTCATGCTCCTGCATTTCTAGCTTGTGCCACCACCTGTGGTGACCCAGATGAGGGTAGCACAGCTAAGACTGATGTGTGGTGATGGACATGGCTCAGTGGTCAGCAAACCCCATCTCATGCTCCTGCAGCTCCAGCTTGCACTGCCATTTCTGCTTCTCCAGGTATAGTTAGCACAGCAGAGACTGTTGTGGGGTAAAGGACACGTCTCAGTGGTTAACAATTTCTCTCTCATACTCCTAGAGCTCCAGCTTGCAGAACCACCTGTGGTCACCCAGATAAGGGAAAGCACAGCAGAGGCTGATGCATGGTGATGGACATGTCTCAGTGGTAAGTGATCTCCTGCTCATACTCCTGCAGCTCCAGTTTGCACCACCACCACCTCTGGTCACCCAGGGGATAGTAGCACAGAGGAGACTGTTGTGTGGTGATGCATACATCCTAGTGGTCAGCACCTCCCTCTCATACTCCCGCAGCTCCAGCTTGCACACTCACCTGTGGTCACCCAGGGGGTAGTAGCACAGAGGAGACTGATGTGTGGTGATGCTTGCATCCTGGTGGTCAGCACCTCCTTCTCATACTCCCACAGCTCAGCTTGCACCACCACCTGTGGTCTTCCAGGGAGCAGTAGCACAGTGGATATTGATGTGTGGTGATGTATGTGTCCTGGTGGTGAGTGCCTCCCTCTCATACTCCCACAGCTCCATCTTGCACTACCACCTAGGGTCATCTAAGGGGTTGTGGCACAGTGCAGACTGATATGTGGTGATGCATGCCTCGTGGTGGTGAGTGTCTTCCTCTCATACTCCTGCAGCTGCAGCTTGCACCACCACCTGTGGTCAACAAGATGAGATCAGTAGCACCTTGGCGACTGGCAGTCCTCCTCTCCCAAAGAGGGGATCATCCTCTCAGATGTTCTGTCATCCTTCCCTGACGTGTCCTCCAGTGACTCAGTCTCATTGTCAAACTGGGGTCATCAGTGACACAAGCGATTGTGCTAGTACTGTGCCAGCTGGCCAACCACTGCTACATACATTTATGGTGTGTGTGTATGTTTTTACACAGGTGGCATGAAACAAGTTACTCCATCCCCAATTTTAGTATAAGAAATAAAAATAGATTTGTAGACATGCTGCATGTAATTTATAGACACAAGATGAACAATTAATATTAAAACACAGCATACAATTTTTTTGTACAAACTTTTTATTAAACTACATTGGTGACATACTTTGAGAATATTTTTGTCTTCATCAGTAAGAAGACAGAACACTGCAGACTGACAGCCTTCACTGAACTTGAATACTAAATTTAGTATTAAAGCAGTCATTCATTTGTCTTAGAAGACTAATTTTACTAATTTTAATCATCTTTAATTATCATTAAAAAATACAACTGCTAAGCATGCTAAATTCTAAGACTATATTTAGCAGACTACTTAAGAGTAAATTATTACTAAATGAGGATTAGAAATAGAACTGCAATGTTTTTTAATGTACAATTTTTATTATTGAATCATAAATGAAGATTACAGTCAGCTGCGTAGTTCAAGGATTTGAATTAGCCAAACAAGGCTGAGTACATTCCCATGCATTTTACTTCTACTCAGCAAGGAGGCAGATAAAACAGCCAGCAACATTAATGAATTTTAGCCAAGGTAAGCAATTATAACCTGTGGGTTTTTACCTAGACATAATATGAGTAAAAAAAAAAGTGTCCCTTTAAAAAAAGTCTACTGAACTACATTTTCCAGAAGTCTACACTGTTTGTGAATTCCTTTCTTCTAGCTCGCTTCCTGTTTGCTGCCCAAACCGAAAGGAACAAAAAAAAAAAAAATAACAACCCAAGCACTAACAGTCTCCATTTTGGAGAAAGAAAAACATACGAACATATGAAATTTGCCAGCAGATAAAGGCCTAGAGGTCAAGTCTGCTCGAATGTACAGCTAGCACCCCTTATTCATGCTGTTGCTAGCGTTAAGATTCACATGTATGAGGTAAGTACTTATATTTAAATAGAAAAGTGCATCATCTTAACTCCCTGAAATGTTACAGTTAGGGAATTATTACTCAGGGTTTATTTAATTGAAATGTGTAGGTTTCACTATCAATATTTTGTTACGAAAAAATGTTCTCTGCTCTGAACTCATGTGGCTACAAACCTTCGAAAAGCCTTTAAAATACACAGCTTATTTTCAGTCAAATCACTCCTTAAAGTTCCTAGTGTGCATTGTGCATGTAGATTGCCTAATATTTGTGGTATATCTTTTACTGATTTGGTTACTTTATGGTTATAGTTTCTTTGGTGAAGGGGAGTTCACTATTAGCAGCAAGAAGATTGTATGACTGAGCAAATTGAGAATGTATTTGCTTTCTGTATATCCATTCAGTAGCCTTGCTGTAGGGTAGCAGTTAATCATTGTTTTGGTTTTTTTTTCATCACAGTCACAGTAACAGTTTGATTTTCAAACCAAATGGATTTATTCAACTTTGTTAGCATACTTACTGAGAAATGTTTCAGTGGCTGTTTAGAAAAGTACTGCGTTTGATGTGTTTTACAATTTGTTCAGTTTTGTTCATGTTTTCATAAGTAACCAGCTGTGAATGAGCTTGGCACATCCAACAGCCTATGGTTTGATTCCCACAACCTCCACTTGTGTACTGTGTGACTCTGAGCAAGTCCCCAGTGCTCCTGAGTTGCCTCTAAAAAAGGGCAAATGTGCCTAGTGGTCCTTACCTGGTTACCAGAAGACTACAATACAAGAATACAACAAACTAGTGGTCCAGATAATGTTTTATACTGGAAAGTATTTACCGCCAGCTACTTCTACCTGGTAGTATTTCCACCTAAATGGTAGTAATACCATCTAACCTGTCTAACCCCCAACCACTAAACCAAGTCTCAAACTCGCTGGGTGCCTGCAGTCATGAACTCTTTTCTTCTCTCACGCTGTGGCGTCCTAACATACTTCCCTGCTTACTGCCATATAATGCTTTGCCCCTATTTTTTAGTATTTTTTCTATGTTGCAACTACCCTTCTGGCCAGCCACCAACATACTGTGAATGTGGTGGATGGGAGACAAATTCCTAAAATCAGAAAGTGGGAGTAAATAATGCAAACATGGTAGTAAAATACTCCTTTACCCCCCCCCAGTATGTTCCACTGCAGTAAACTTTTATTTCAGTAGCACTTTAGACATACTGATGTGGGTGATGGTGGAGAACTCTGGACCCATGCAAATAGCATAGAATGTAACTGAGTTCATGTGATTTGCACTTTATTACCACTACACTACCTGCTGCTCTGCCAATTTCAATGCTGGACTGATCTATGGACCTGCTTACACTGTATACGGACCAGCTTATGCAGTCTGTGGTTTGTTGATATGGCTGTGTTTTTTTTTTTTATCTGTTTGAGTTGGAGAGCTCTGCCCCGTACCCTGCCATGTTTTTTTCAGTTTAACTGGGGGGGGAGGCTACTAAAATTGATAAATAAATAAAACAAAAACAAACCTGCAGGGCCATACCAACCAGCTCCTAGTATGAGTAGCACAACTAGCATACATAGGTAAGTAGAGCTAATGCTGGAATCAGTGGAGTGATCAGAGTGGGGTTCAATGCATGAAGGGAGAGTAGGAGCATAGTATTCTTACCAACATAACATAAGTGTATCCCCTTGCTTATGGGGGGGGTCAGACCTGATGGACTGAAGAGTCCATCTTGGTCAGATTTTAAATTATTATGTTACTCAATGTATAACATTTTTGTGTTCACAAAGAAATCCCTTTTCTAGAGCTCTGATTTACTTTGCTCAGGATGGGAACAGCTGGTGCCAGGTGAGATTTATCGTCTTTTATTTTAGGGTGGTAAATGATTCTTTGGGGATGGGATTGATGCTTGGGGATGCTGATACTTGGAGGAGTGGGGGATGACACTGGGGGGTGATGTTATTGGACTGATGGTGAAGTGTGTGATGCTGGGTAAGGAGATTAATGATTGGGATGCTGATGTTTGGGGGATTGATGCAGGGATGAGGAAGGGGTTGATGCTTGGGAGGAGTGGTGCTGAAGTTTGGGTTAGGCTGGGCTGATGCTGTAGTGGAGCAGGATAATGCTGGGGGAAAAAGGCTTATCCTGGGGTGGAGACTGGGCAGATGCAAGAGACAAGGGGAGGTGATTGGCCGGTGGAAGAAGCTGAGTTACCGACAATGAGGTAGCAGAGGTAATGTTTGCTACAGAGAGCTGATATGCCTATGGGGGAGCAGGAGCTGATGATGGCTGTGACTGGGTTTGCAGTGTCTGGCAGACAGTATTTCATATACTTTGTTATTATTTCCCACAGTCTCTTTTACTACTGCGGGCAGGCTCGTGAGACCAAAATAACTCCCCTAGACAGGCCAGCCTGTCAGGGCAGTGGTGGGGCTCCTGCTCATAATGTTGATAACCTGGGTTTGGTAATGTGCCCAGGGTGCCGGAGGGCTGGCTGGAGGAGAGGACAGCTGCCTGTACCCATATATGAGAACCTCTTCTGTGGGAAGCATCGTGATGGGCTTCATGTTAAGGTGTGCGAGTGCCAGCTTGCACATGCATATGTTTGTTGCAAGCATGCATGTGTGTTGATGCTGCTGACTTCGAGTGGAGGGAGTAAAATTGATCACAGATTCAGTCTCACCAGGGGGCAACTTGTGGGACAGCTCAAGTTCTGAAGATGTGAGGTGACAGGGTTGGGGATACAAAATGAAAAGGGCATAGACCAAAGTTGAGTAATAAATAGTTAATTAAAAACATTTCCTAGTTGTCCTTTTCTCAAGCTTCTTGTCCATGTGTTACATCACATTCCCCCTATTTATGACATTGCTACCTCCACAACAGATTATTATGTCATATAAACAGAATTGTCATGTTGGGTGTAGACAAGCAGCCAGAGCCGACTATAATTAAATAATGGTGGGAATTGCAGAAAAATTATAAACTATAACAATATTAATTGTCTAAATATTACATTTTTTTTTTCAAACTTGGCCCAGTGGAGTTGGAGGCTCTTTAACTGCCTAATTACTAAGATGAGCCACAGAGACAGTTTCCTGTCTTTTTTATTAAGAGCCAACATCCAAGCTCTGTCTTCCTATTCCACTAGTGTGCTATTTTTTTCATATGTGCATTATGTAGTTCACAGGGGGCTATGTTGATGGACAAATAAATTTGAGGTTGTCTCAGGATTGCATTAAAGTTCAGTGGGACATGGGTATGGCCTTGTATCATCCTTTGCTGCACAGTGTGCCTGTGAAAGCTGCAGACCATACAAATCAGCAAAACTGGAGTGTTACTTTGGGGAATATGGAGCCCCAATATTCAAAAAGCGCAAAGTGGAGCAAAAAACTTTGTGCTGCACCTTGCAATTGCTTGAGAGCTCGAGGTTGCTATATTCAGTTGAATAGCACACTGCTGCTATTCAACTGACTATATAAGGCCATGTGGGTGCAGCGCTATGTCATGTAGTGCTGCTTTGATATGGATCCTGAAGTACACCACCAGAATGGATCATGCCGAAGTGCTACCTGCAGTATTCAAAGGGACACATGCAAATGAGCCAGTTGGGCATGCTTGGCACTAAGGAGCACTTTGCCTGCCTATTACGGGTTCATTTGCATGAGTTGGGAGGCAGGTTTGCATAGTGCAATCCCCTTCCACAGTTGCCTGGTTCCAGATGTGTAGATATGCTTGTGCTAGTGCCCCCCCCAGTCACTGACCTGTACTGTACTGTACTAAGAAAACATCCCTGGCAGCCCTGAACCATTAGCACCAGGGAATATTATTTGTTCTTTGAGGCTGGCAATTGGATGGAGGGGGGCCCACTAGTACTAGGGAATATTATTTGTTCTTCAGGGCTGAATAGGGGTGGGAGGGACCACAACCACCAGGGAATATTATTTGTTCTTCAGGGCTGGGAAACAGGGGTTGGGGGTGGGGGACTTGTACCACCAGGAAATATTTGTTCTACAGGTCTGGTGATCAGAGGGGGGTTCCACTACCACCACGGAATATGAACATATGAAAATTGCCAGCAGCAAAAGGCCATCATGGTCTAGCTAGGCTGCTTGAGATTGCAACTAGCTCCCTATTCAGCAGCTGCCCCACCCCACTCCCCTCACCTTCCCCTTTGCCCTGACCCACCCCTTCTTGAAGCATTCCGCTGTGTTACATGCCAACACCTCAGCTGGTAGTGTGTTCCACTTTGCCACCACCCTTTCTGTAAAGAAATGCCTCCTCATCTCCCTCTTGAATCTGCCCCTTCCAATCTCCTGTCATGGCCCCTAGTGTCTCTCTCCACCCTCCTCTTGAGCTAGAGAACATTATTTGTTCTTTGGGGCTGGTGACTGGAATGGAGGGACCACTACTATCAGGAATGATCGGAAGGTGGGGAGAACTACAACCACCAAGGAATATTATTTTTTCTTCTGGGCTGGCGATAAGAGGGAGGGGGAACCTTGCCACTAGGAAATGTTACTTGTTCATCAGGACTGGCAATTGGAGGGAGGAGAACCACTACCACTATCAAATATTTTTTTTTCAAGTCAGTGCAGCACAAGGGATTTTTTTTGTTGTTTATTTACATTGGGGCTGGTGATCTGAAGGGGACCTAGACTAACACCAGGGGATTTTTTTTTCACTTAGGGACTGGCACAGGAGGAGTGCCATGGACAACTAGGGCAGGTATTCCCCCTAGCCTGGATTAAGTTGGGGTTTTATTAGGCAGTATTTGCACTGTGCAAATGGACAGTGCTAAAACCTTGTGTGCTGCATAAAGCCACAGAATATGGGGGTAGCATGGCTATTCTTGGCCCCTTTTCCCACCCACATTATGTTTTGCACAGGCACCATCCCTCTTTGCCTTGTTTGAATTCTAAATTTAGTTCTGATATTAAGTAAGGATCCTGTAAAATCTGATGTAGTGTGATTAGGGTGCCCTTAACCTTTGTTCCAATGTCATAAAGGTTTAAATACACCAACCTATCTTAGTATGAAAGATCTTTAATGGGGCTTATTGTTTTAGTTGCCCTATGTTGAATTCTCTCCAGCTTTAGAATGTCCCTTCTCCTACAGGGACACCATAAAAGAGGTAGCATAATCTAGATGCAAATGGACATATGCTCTATACAATGGAAAAATTACATATTTTTCTCATGATTTTATGTTTCTTTTAACTGAAATCAGTACCCTATTTGCATGTGCAATAGCTTTTGAGATCTAACTAGCTTGATCTAATTTATCTGTGATGATGATTCCAAGCTTTTTCTCATTGAACGTTTTTATTAGAGTTGTTCCACATAAAGTATAAAATACATTTTATTCCTATTCCCAAGGTGCATGACCTTACACTTGTAAGTACAGATGTAGCCGCTTAATTGGGATGCCCTGGTAGCAGTCTTTTTGTCCTGATTAAGCGGCTGTCACATTTAAAAGAAATTGATTGTTCTGCATCGGTTTACCACTTTCCCTCCATACTGTACAGGATGTAGCTGGCAAATATAGATCAGGATCCCACACACCATCTACCTCTCCTTCCTCGTGTCTTGCAACCCACCTCACTGACAGAGTTGGCATCTCCCGGTAGCCAGGAGAGGAAGGCTTCCACATCTTATCTCCCTCCCTCACATTTTGTGACCCATCTCACTAACAGAGGGGGCATCTCCCTGTAGGCAGAAGAGGAAGATTCCCACATGCTTTTAATTTTTACTTTTGGTTCAGAGTCATGGCAGGGCACCTCTCTTAAAAGGAGATCAATTCTGATGGGCAGCAGAGGAAGATTCCGACATCCCATCACATTCAGAGTTTCCTGGTTGTAAGGCTTTACATGCTTTAAAACATACATCGATCTGTGCAGTGCTGAGGATCTTTATTTTACAAATTTAAGGTGTGGTGAATCAAGGGCACAGGATCAGGAAGTAAATAGGAGCCATGTGTGTGCAGCTGATGCTGTCAGCGCTTTTCACAGCAGATTCACACACACTCAGCAGCTTAGCAGCTCATTGGCACCCTATTAATGGCAACAGCTGGACAGACTTAGTACCATTACACTAGCCAAGAAGCAGGGGCTGAGATCCACGAATGGGATTGAATCATCCCAATTATCCGGAATCACCATCCCCATTAGAAGGATAAGGATACCTTAGGAATACATCGCCACTTAATTGGTTTCTGGCAGGATGTCTCAATAAAGTGGACATCCTGATTGTCCATGTCCAAATTAAGTGGCTTGTACTGTATTAAAATGCTTCTCCCATTTAGTGTCCCACATCAATATTTTATCTAAATCACTCTGTATTAGATTGTGGTTGGTAACAGAGCTGAATACAGCACCCAACTTAGTACCATCACCATATTCAATAGACCACAATGTTAGGTCCTTGATTACATCAGAAATAAATATATTAAAGAACAGAGGCCCCAGCACTGATCCCTGCAGAACTCCACTGGACTCACTAACTTCACTTGATTTATGGCCTCTGATTGTTACACACTGCACCTTATTTTTCAACCAGTTTGAAGTCCAGTATACTAACTTGTTATTTATACCCACCATCTGCATTTTATGAATTATTGCCCAGTGTGGTAGAATGTCGTAGGCCTTGGAAAAATCTAGACAGATGTCACACAATAATCTCTTAGCCAGGGTGCTACTTATTTTTTTCATAAAAACACAATGTGTTAGTCACACAGGATTTAACTAGCATAACACCGTGCTGATTTAAATCCTTACTGATGTTTTTAATAATTATGTTTTTGATAATATTCTCGATGATTTTGCCCATAATTGAGGTTAAACTAAGGCTATAATTATTCGAGTCTTATTTCCCTTCCTGAAAATTGGAGTAACATGTACTCTCCTTCAGTCATTTGGGATCTGACCTGTGTTGATAGATGCGATGCCTCATAAATATTTTTAAATTGGATAATTATACCAGTCAATGTGATCTTGAGTATTTTTCCAGTAATACCATCAGGGCCAGGAGCCAAGTCAGGTTAACATTTTTTTTAGTAAGTAAGTAAAATTTATTTCTTAAGCACCTTTCAAATTATCAAGGCACTGTACAATCAAATAAAAATACAATATAAACAAACAATAATAATAATACAATTTTAAAACATTCAGAAAAAGCCAAACAAAATAAATAGGTTTTAAATTCTGATTTAAAACTAGAGATGGTCAGGCATTCCCTTAACCAACAAGGTAGAGAATTCCACAGGGTGGGTGCAGCATGAGAAAAAGCATGTGCCCCAGATGTTTTTAACCGAACCCTGGGAATCTCTAGCAATCCCTCTTCAGTGGATCTGAATAAGCAGGAGGGGCAGTAGGGAGTAAGGAGCTCTTGCAGATGTCGGGGTCCCTGCTTGTGTAGGACTTTATAGGTCAGCAGACTGACCTTAACGGTGATCCGCCACTGTACCAGCAGCCACTACATTTCTCGCAACACAGGTGTAATATGACTAGTCCTAGATGAACCAGTCAAAAGCCTGGCCGCCACATTCTGCTCTAGCTGCAGGTGGTGGATATCAACCCACAGAAGTCCTAGGTAAAGGCACTGCAGTAATCAAGGCAGGTGGTTTCGAAGGCATGAACCAGTGTAGGAAAGTCAGCCAGAGGAAGCAAGTGTTTCACCCGGGCAATATTCCTTAGATGATAAAAAGAAGATTTGATGACAGCAGATACCTGTGATTTCAGAGTCAAACCACTGTCAAAAATAACACCCAGGTTATGCACCCAGTCTGAGGTCATGAGCTGGACATCATCATGCCATAAGCCCGAAGGGTGTCCAGCCCCAAGACCCACCTCCAGATGACCTGGGTCCACAACCAACACTTTGGTCTTATCTGGATTTAACCTCAGCCAGCTAGTGCTCATCCAATTCTTGATCTTGGCTGGACAGTTGTTAAGCACAGAGATCGCATCATCCTGTCGAGGAATAAAGGACATATACAGTTGGGAATCATCTGCATAACAGTGAAAATCCAAACTGTATTGCCCAATGATATCTCCCAATGACAGCATATACACTGCAAACAAACATGGGCACCAGTACGGAGCCCTGTGGCATCCCACAGAACAGGGGAGGGCATCAGAGGAATAAATTCCAGTAACAACCTTCTGTGACCTGCCCATGAGGAAAGATCGAAACCAACTTAATACTGTTACAGACAGTCCACAGAAATTCTGCAGGCACTCCAAAAGCACACCATGGTCTACAGTGTCAAATGCAGCCAAGAGGTCAAGAAGGACTAAGATAGTATGAGCCTTTTGATCTCTCACAATTAGGAGATAATTTAAAACCCAAACAAGGGCAGTCTCAGTGCTATGTCTCTTCCTAAACCCAGATTGGAGAGCATCATAGACATTATGGATTGTAAGATGGTCATCCAACTGCAACACAACCACCTTCACAATGACCTTACCCACAAAGGGTAGATTAGAGACAGGTCTCTAGTTAGCTAGACAGTCTGGATTCAAGGAAGGTATTCTAAGGAGTGGTCAAATGACCACCTACTTGAGATGAACAGGAAAGGTCCCCTTCTCCAAGGAACTCCAGACAATTTCAGCAAGGATCGGGCAGATAGCATCTACGCAACCTACCAATAGTGGCGTAGGGCCGGGATCCAAACTATAGCTGGTTGGTTGCAGAGTCTGGACAATCCTCACAATGTCCATGAATTCCAGCTGACTAAAGTCAGACCAGGCAGAACGGGTGCTCGCCATCTCCCGCTGATCTCCGCAATCCCTCATAGAGAGAGCTGGGCCAATACCCGATCAGATGCTGGCAACCTTATCTGCAAAAAATCGAACAAGCTCATCACACTTTATTTGTGAAAAATTTCTTCCAGACTGAAGGCAGACTGGATTGCACAGTCTGTCCACAGTTCAGAAGAGCTGAACTGGTCGATTCCATGCAGTAGCAATCTCCCTGGTCAGGAATTCTGCCTTCTTAGGGGTGATTGCTGATTGATAGCCATTATAATGTTCCGTCAATCTAAGCCTATCAGCATCAAGGCCGGATTTCCACTAAGCTCTCTTTAGCCTTCAACCCACTCTTCTCAGCTCCTTCAAGGACCCATGAAACCAAGTGGTCCTTGGACGCTGAGTGAGTGGATGAACTCGAACAAGAGCAATTGAGTCCAGGGTATCTCCCACCACCTTATTATAGGCCCATACAAGACCACCTGGACTCATGCATTCACTCGATAAACCCGATAGGTCCAGCACTGCCGATAGGCCCTCTGGGGTAACTCCCATTAAAAGGCGGTACTGGACCATCTCTGTAGGGGAAGACCTACTTGGGGGTGCCCGGAAGCTGAACCTTATGGTGTTATGGTCTGAAAAACCGACTGGTTCCACCCCCAGATCCGTAATCTCCATCCCCAGGAGGAACACAAGATCCAAAGAGTGACTCCCTATATGGGTAGCAGAGGTAACCACTTGTGTAAGGCTTAGCGTAGTCATAAGCTGGAGGAGATTATTTCCAAATTGTGAGAGTTCATCGTCGACCCAGGCATTGAAGTCACCCAGAATTAACCATCTGGGCGACTCCAAGGCCACATCGACAGTGAAGTCGGCAAACTCCTTTTATACATTCCTTGATTTATTCTTCAGTACTAGATATATAAGGGGTGTGGGAAATGTCAAGCAGAGGTATAATTTTAGTTTGAGGGACATATACCTCACAAAAATAGGGCCTAAATCTCTCCCTGCCCTCCCTCGAGCTGCTGGACAAAAACCAATGGTCGGCATGGTCGTGAGGACCCGAATCTCTCCCTGCCCTCCTTGGAGCTGCTGGACACAAACCAGAGGCCAATGTGGTCATGAGGGCCCAAATCTCTCCCTGCCTTCTCCCGAGCTGCTGGACACAAACCAGGTATGATGCCGCTCTTGGGAGCTGTAGCCAAAGCTGCGATCTTTGCTGACATTGCAAGCAAAATTGGCTGCTGTAGAGGAATTTTAAATTTTGGTACCAAGAGGCACTTTATATGTTTTTGGTGCCAAGAGGGACTTCTACACTGTATTTCTGTTCTTTAAGTCACCACAACAATGCAGATAGTTTTTGGCTCTGTGATTTCAAGTGATTCTGCTTGTATATATTGGTACTTCCAAATGATTCTTTAATTAATTAATTTGTGTATTCTGTTTCTGCCTGTTCCTCAGTGAATCTTATGCTACTCACTAGTAGATTGATTTATACCTTTGTAGCACTGACCTAGAGTCAAAGTGAAGTAAGGGGAAACTGAAATGACCAGTGAAATTTTATTTGTTATATTAATTTGCTCCACTGGCTTAACAAGCTCAGCACAGCACTGGTGACTGCAGGAATAGGCTCAGTTACTGTTAATTCCTTAATGAAACAGCAACAACTAGGTGATTTTATTTCTTGGGGAATTCAATTACTTTAAGAATTTGCCACAGCTAGGTTAATTTTATTCCTGACGCAGAACTGGGAAAGAAAATACTTTTAAGCATAGTCACAGCTAGGCTAATTTTTTTCTCAATGCAGTACTGGAAAGCAAATACTTGAAATACCTAAAGTTAAAGCCACAGCTTGGCTAATTTCTACTTTCAGCACAGCACTGGTGAAACATATCCATTAACCTATGTCCCCTGTCAGCTTAGGCACTCCCCCTCCCACTGCCAGTACCTCCCCCAGTCGTTATGTGTTAAAGTCTGACTGTTTGTCCTCTTCTCTTCACAGCGGTCAGCATGGTCGTGATGGCCTGAATCTCTCCCTGCCCTCCCCCAAGCTGCTGGACACAAACCAGGTAAGAGTCCTCTCCTGGGAGCTGTAGCTGAAGCTGCGATCTCAGTTGGCATTTCAAGCAAAAATGGCTGCTGTGGAGGAATTTTAAATTTTGGCTACCCCTCCACCTCCTCTTAGTGAACCACTGCTTATATAAAAAGGTTCATGTGAAGTTACATTCTGACATAAACCTCAGCCTAAACTCCCATCTGCAGTTTATATTTGCTTGCCACTAGAGGTCGACCTCACACATTTCCCATTTCCAAACCAAACCAAATTCCTAGCACACATTTTTCTGTTAGCACTACCTGTGCCCCTCCTATTTTTTTTCTCTCCATAAGCTCTAATCACATCCCTCAACACTTCTGTACCACGGTTCTTTTCCACATCACAGTCCTTGTACTAAACATACCCTTGGTGTCCCTTCCCCCCTTCATCTATCCAGAGGCACCCGCCTGTTCCCAGTTAATACACTCCATGCCTCTGCCCCCTTCTAACTCTGGCACCTCCACCAACCTCCTACCTCCAATCATCCACCACTGTTCCTGGACACCTGGCCCCCTTCTTACTACCCCCTAGTTTTCACACTGTCCTAATTGTTCTGAAATCCCCCCGCTGACTACCTCAATACCTCAAATCAACTCCCCTTCTCCTGTCAGGGGTCTCAGGTTAGCCCTATCCAAATTCCTGGAAATCATGCTGCAGGGGACATCAAATTGAATCTGGGTCCAGTCCCCACCTATAGCTCCCCTGTGGTCTCAGGATGGCCCATCTAAACATCTGTAGTCTCCTCCCTAAAATTGCATTGTTCCAGTGAATTGCCCTCTCACTAAAACCAGACATACTCATCATAACTGAGACTTGGTTAAAACCTCACACGAAGGATGCATGCATCTCCATCCCTGGCTACACAGTAATCTGTCATGACCGGCTTAGTAGCAAAAGGGGTGGCAGCATAGCAATGTATATCATTGCAACCCTGCAAGCAACCATCATGTCGCTACCTCTCCCTACCTCACAAGCCATTGAATCACTTATGGTAAAACTCTCTCTACCTTATACTATCCCTATCTACATAGCTAGCTCCTACTGCCCCCCTGATTCCCCTGCAATCACTATCAAGGACCATCTAACAGCCCTCAAATCCCATGCCTTGGGCAGGGAGCTGCACATCCTAGGTGATTTCAATATAAATTGGATCCCCCCTCCTGCTCTAAAGTTTGGAACAAGGTGGCCGCACTAAACCTGGCCCAGCTGATCACCGAACCAACTCACCTAAACCCCAAAACACAGAACCACTTCCTGCTTGACTGGTCCCTCACCTCACACCCTATCAGATAATCTCTGCTGAACCCTTGCCTGACTCCCTAAGTGACCACTATCTTATATTCTCAATAAGAAAGGTCTACAGGCCAAAGCTACCCCCCCAAACCCTGTTGGTTAGATCCTAGAAATCTCTGGACCTTGTGTCCCTCCTAAATGATCTTGCAAATATAGACTAGTCTATCATCTCTCACGCCTCTTCGTTCAACCTGGCACTGGATTTTTTCAAGACAAAGCTCCTCTCGGTCTGAGACTCCTATGCCCATCTTAGACATACATGCGTATGGGGTGCCCATCTGCCTTGGATCTCCACTGACATCATGTTCAGTCTCAGAACCAGGGACCAGGCATGGAAGGCCCATAAAGCTACCTGTACATACCCAGGCTACCAAAAATACCACACTCTCTGGAATGCATGCACTATGCAAATCCACCAAGCTAAAGTAAATTACTTCCGAGCCACTTTCATATCAATTATAAACAGCCCTATCAAATTTTGGAAAGTGGTTCAAACTCTCTTCTCCCTTCCCTCCAAACTCCCAACCCCTGTCATTAAGTCAGACGACACCACTCTAGAAGACCCACTAGTGGCAGCGATGGAGTTCAACTCTTTCTTCACAAGCTGCACGGCATCCTTACTGTCCTCTCTTCCCCCCCCCACACCAGCCCAACCCACTTCTACACGTTCTGCTCAAGCCACCTCCCACACTTTTGCCATCCAACAGGTCACCACAGCAGACATTTACAACACCCTGCTAATTTTAAAGCCCTCCAAAGGCAAATGCCTCTCAGGTTTGGATGCTAAAATGCTCATCCGGTCAGCCCCAGCCATTGCCTCACCATTGGCCTCTTTTCAACCTTTTCTTCTCTTTAGCTTCTAGTCCAACCATCTGGAATCTCACCACAGTCATCCCTCTTCCTAAGGGTGGAGACCCCTTCTCCTCAGGAAACTACCTCCCCATCTCTCTACTCCCCACTCTAGCTAAACTGCAGGAGCACTTTGTCCTCTCTCAGCTCTCCTGCCTCCTTGACTCTACCACATTTTTCACTCTATATCAGTCTGGTTTTAGGCAGTCCCACTCCACTATCACCTCCCTCCTAAGGCTCACTGATGCCATCTTCACCAGCATGGATAAATCCCACATTACCTCAGCTATCTTTGTCGACCTTGCAAAAGCCTTCAACACTGTTTCACATCCTCTTCTCCCCAACAAGCTCTCTCTAGCTGGGCTCTCCAGCATAGCAACCAAATGGTTCCACTCCTATCTAGTGATGTCTTCTGGGGCCCACAAGGCTCAGTCCTAGGACTGCTGCTGTTCTTTATTTTCCTAAATGACCTGCCCTCTGCCTGCCCACATACAGCCATTCAGATGTATGCAGACTACACAGTCCTGTATACATC
Organism: Neoceratodus forsteri; assembly: GCA_016271365.2. NCBI lineage: Eukaryota > Metazoa > Chordata > Ceratodontiformes > Ceratodontidae > Neoceratodus > Neoceratodus forsteri. The sequence goes on along the minus strand of CM057458.1, from coordinate 994,617,090 downwards.
AGGCCCCTCTGCCACTGATGTAGCATCCAGACTGCAGCTCAACTTCAATGAAGTCCAGTTCTGGTTTCACTCAAATCAGCTTTTCCTAAATGCCAAGAAAACAGTCTCCATGATGTTTGGCACAAGGCAGAGACTATCTCGGCTAACCTCCACTCCCTCTTTCCACATCCTTGATAGGACAAAGCTGGGGGCTTGCTCCTCCTTTAAATACCTCAGGGTATGGCTCAACCAACACCATGATTTTTCTGCACACATCGATGCACTCCACAAGAAGCTACACCCCAAGCTTGAGGCCCTGTACCAGAACCTCGGTTGTATCCTGCTACTGGTCTGGCAGCAGATTGTACAGAAAATTATCCTCCCTATCTTTGACTACGGAGATGTAGTCTACTGTACTGCTCCCAAGACTACCTTAACCAGACTGGACACCCTTTTACACTCCTTCTGTTGTTTTGCCCTTGACTATCCCCCCAGCATACACCACTGCTTCCTCTATCAGAACCTTCACCTCCCCTCCCTGCAGGATAGGAGACTGTCTCATTCTGCCAGGCTCACAGACAAATTCTGGACCCAGTCCTTGCCCCCGTACCTCTCTAATGCACTGCCTCCGCCTCCCCCATCTTTGCACTCTCTTAGAAATACTGACTCCCATCCATTCTTTGAGCATCCCACGTATGACCACCAATTCAGGTCAGACAGCTTTCTCATATCGTATGCCCAAACTGTGGAATTCTCTCCCACTGGCCATTTAGCAAGCCAGATATGCAAACCAGCTCAACTCCCTCCTCAAAGCCCATTTCTGCTCCTCATGTACATGCACCTAGCCTATATTCTCCCAACCGTGGCTAGTCAGAGACCCCAGTGCAGGAATGGTAGTCACCACTTGTCAATGTGTAGCTAGCTCTAGCTAGTATGCCACAAAGAAGGCTGTCTTACTCCACCGGCCATTTTCAAATACGCCTATGTGAAGGTTATGTTTAGTTTTCACTTCCTGATTCTCTCTGTACCTAAACTGTTGTTGTTGTATTTAAATACTGCTGTTTTATATTCTGTGTATCTCCAAATATCCATTTCAATGATGTATTTTACTGTTCTTGTGAAACCTCACCTGCATTTTCTGTACGCAATATGTCCCGTACCTACGCATTGCTGATTGATACTATGTATAATCATTGTATGTAAATTCTGTGTTGATTTCCCTTGCTCCCCACCCCCAGGTCATGTGTGGAATCAAGCGGTAGTCTGCTCGGTACGATCAACTGGTAAAACTATTAAATAAATAAATAAATAAATAAAATAATGTATTGGATGCATTTGTCATTGGCAAAGGATCCATCAACATACAGTTTCTATCAATAATGGGACCAGCTGTTTAACTATGGTTTCTGAGTTTCTGTAACTGTAGAAAATTTTACTATTGATTTTATTTGTGTTTTTTTGCCAAACATAATTCCATTTTTGTTTGCCTTCCTTATAGTGTTTTTTTAATAATGAGCTGTACTTTATCAAAATAACAGATTCCTTGTTTTTTTATATATTTTTTATTAATTCTGTTCTTTACATTAATTAAGCTTCTAACTTTGTTAACCATTTAGTCCTTTTAACTCCATTACTGTATTTTTTAAGTTTAGAAATATATTTATTGCAGATTTCCAACAATTTATTTTTGAACTCCTCCCATATATGATTAGCCCCATGAATCTTCAGTTTTTCCTTCCAGTGTATTTTGTTCAGATCATTACGTATACTGGTCAAGTAAGCTTTTTCATATAGGAAGATCTCAATAATACCTTTAGTTTTCTGTGGGGATATGTTGCCTTTAAGCAAAATGGTATGATGATCACTGTTTCCCAAAGGGGGCCCAGTATGACATCAACTGATTTTAATATTTTTAGATCTTAGTACCAAATTTAAAATATTCCCACCTCTCATGGGTCCCGCTACATGTGGTTTTAATGAGGGGTTGCCATAATGAGATGTTTTCCAGCAGTTGAATGAGCAGTAAAATTTTCCCAGTCAATATCTCCCAAATTAAAATCCCCCACAAGTAGAATATCACCTAATTCATTAGCTTTCTCAAGTTCTGCTTGTATCTCTGATGTTACTTCAATATTAGCATCAGACCATCTGTAGAAGAGGTCTACAATTATCGGGGTTGTAAAGGGAGAAATAAGCTTAACCCATATTGTCTCAGTACAGGTTGCGGTATTTTTTTTTTATTTTATAGGCAATATTCTACAATTTTATGTTTTCTCTACTAAATAATGCTCCCCCCCCCACCCCATCTTTCAGTTCTGTCATGGTAATATAATGAGTATCCAGATACTATCTAGATAGATATTTTCTTCACACACAATTGTCGTCCCACCTAGTTGAAGTAATAGCTATTAGTTCAAAGTTTTTTTCCTCAGTAATTTTTGTAATTCATTAATTTTATTGTTAATACTTCAAACATTCAGTAATACACATTTAGTTTAATGTTATCTTAATTTTTATCTTCTACTGTAGATTTCTATTTATATTACTTACCTATTCCATCCAGATGGAACATTATAGTTCCCACCTTAAAAAAAATTGCCTGCTTAAAAAAATCTGAAGATTTGACACCCTAACATGTCTGTCCCTTTTTGGTTTTTATGTAAACCATCTCTAGCATACAGATAGTTTTTATTGGTGAACATACTTCCAGGGTGTGTCATCCTGTCCTATAAATAAGAGGTGTGCTCCCTGCCTGTATATATGGTGGCTGGCAAAGGAGGTGTGAGGAGGGCTGTGCCAGTCACCGAATGCTCCCGTGACACTTCGGATAATGCTAAGGTGAGTGGTGGGGTATGCCTGGTGCCATAGGTGGGGGCAGTGGTACCATGGAGTCTCTTCTTGTCATGCAGGGGCTGGCAATTGGAGGAGGGGAGGACCACTAGCACCAGGAGTCATTATACGTCGAGGATGGCAATGGGCAGACCATTACCACCAGTGATGATAATTTGTATATTGGGGCTGATGATTGTGAGGGGGACCACAAGCATCAGGGATACTTATTTATACATTGGGGATGGTGATCGGAGGGAGGGGGGACTACTAGCACCAGGGCTGCTTATTCATATGTCAGGGCTGGTGACTGAGGGGGACTACTAACACCAGGATAATAAATTTACATCGGGGCTGGTGATTGGGGGACACTAGCACAAGGGACATTATTTTATACAGAACAGGCCAGTGATCGGGGGGAGGAACAACTAGTACCAGGGATATTATTTCATATAGTACAGACTGGTGATTGGTGGTGGGGTGCCATGGACCACAGAAACAGTTCTGCTCCCCCAGTGGCCAACTGGCTAGGTGGCTATATTACCTCTGGCAGTGGCTAGGGTTGCCTGAAGTTGAGCCGGGATTTTGTTTGGTGATATATGTGCTGTGCAAAAGACCCATGGTAAACCCTTTTGCACAGCGTGAAGCCACCGAATATGGTTCATGACCATGCCTCTCCTCTTGCCCACATACATACATTATATTTTTTGTGGGCGCTAACCCTCCTTGCCCATGCAACAGTCCCTTTTGAATATAGGGATCCAGGGCAAACCCTGGGTTATGCAGGCAAAGACCCATTAGCCCCTGTGCAAACTTTTGTATATAGGTAAAGGAAACATTGTTTAACCAGGAGTAGCACACTAAACCAAAGCTTGTTTCCAGATGCAACCTGGGAGCACAAGGAAGTTAAATGACTTGCTCAGGATCACACAGTATACACACAGTCAACTGTGGGATTCACTGGCCACTGGCATTTAATGTTTCAGACCAAAATGAGCTGTATTAATCAATTTCAAAGTCCCAATTGTTTCACGCTGCCTAAAGTCACTATACGAGAGATATCTTAATGTCCAGGTACCCACCCCTGATGAAGCTCTACTGAGCAAAGTGCCAAGGCACCTGGTGTTGTTTAAGTTTTTTTTTTGCACGCTAGCACATGTGGATGGCAATCTCTGTCTAGCAGTTTCTATTTGGATTAAACCAACTTTAGCAACCACTTGGCACTCAGCTTACTTAATTTACTTAAGTTTAATTTATTTAAGCACCAAACTTAGCACCTTTAGAGTGCAGGCCTGCCTTTGTCTGTTGTTCCAGTGCACAGGGGCCAGCAATCCACTTGATCTGCACTATGGCCTTGCACTGGTCACTGCATACCTTCTCTGTCTTCAGCTGTCCATAAATCTTGTGCAAGGCACCTCTGGAAACTGCTGTGGGCTGACATCTGGAGGATGCTGTACCCTCCGTTCAAAAATTACACACACCACTCTGCAGTGCACAGTGTGTACACCCAGATAGAGTGCTGCTACACCCAGCAGGAAAAACTCCACCATGTAAAGGACTGTGTACTGGGTGATATCCTACTTTAAAATCATTCCCCCTTCAGAACCCACCCCTAGCCAACTAAGGACTATACCAATACCCAATGATGGATTAATGCCTACCACCTCAGATCAGTGGAGTTCTGGAAATTCCTGGAAGGTAAACTTACTGAAATACTGGAGCTTAATGGTGGTGGTAGGGGGTGCACTCTGAAGCATTCTTTTGGAACACAATAAAAATGGTCCTTAAGGGGCACATTATTGAATACTCTACAAGGAATCTATGGACCCCTGAAAGCACAGCTGATGACAGACCTTATACATTGGCACACCATCCCATGAGTCTGATCCACAGGGTCAACGCTTTCAGAATTATAGCACTACCCTAATTCTTACATATATTCCATAATGTCCCCCTCCATATTTTGGATGCAGACTGGAGGAAGTGGCTGACAGCTATCTCAAGATACATTTTGGCCGTAAAAGACTCTGAATCAAGCTTGGAGCTTTGATATTCCCAAAATCCAAGGGAGGCTTGACTCCCCTGATTTGAGGACCTATTACATTGTAGCCCAGTTGTGAGTTTTACTACACTGGCACCTGGTAGGCAATGGGCCACAGTGGCTAGAGAAGGAGCATGGTCTTCCATTTAGCAAAATGGTCCTCTGCATGTTCAGGAGCTGTAGTCATGAATGGGCAGTGGGATACTATAATCCTTAAATATGGAGGGTCCAAGAAGAATGGATGAGGGCTTGCAGACAACATGAACTTTCTCATGTCAAATTTATGTATGTCCACTGTACACAGTAAAACTTCTTTCTCCCAGCTGATCTCAACTACATGTGCCATGACTGGAGATGAGAAAACCTTCTGTATCTGACCTAATTCTTTTGGGGGGACCCTATATGGTCCTTTGAAGACATGCAGCAGCAATATGGACTGGAGAGAAAGGACTTTTATCATTACTACCAGGTTCACCAGTTCCATACATCCCAGCCCCAAGAAATAAGAGACCAAGCCAAAATACATTATTTCTTTAATCACCCACATTAAAACACAAAACACTAAATATCATATTACAGTCTTAATCAAGGCCATCCAAGGTTCCAAACATTACGATACCCTTTATATTGCTAAAAAGTGGGGAGAAGAACTGAACAAAGACATATGTCAGAGTGGGAGAGGGGTTGTTATGAGGCGGGCAGGATCTTGTCATCCTATGTTTTGCAAAAATCTTGTGGAAGCATATAACTTGCTTCTATAGGGACCCCAGTTATCACGTCCAGTATGGCATAGGAGGATCCACAGCTTGCTGGTAACAGTGTGGTGAGGGATGGGCAATACATAGCTGAGTAATGTGGACATGTCCTGCTATATCCAAATTCCTGGCAGAACTGGAGGGAGCAGTATCAAACGTCCTGCACTTCCCAATAACCCTCACTTCAGAAGTATATGTTCTTTACCAGTTTTCTAGGGGATGCAGAAATGAGCATGTGAAATACTTATTAGATATTATGATTTCAGCTATAAAGAAACGCCCTCATTCCTTGCCTGCTGTCTTTATTCTACTTGACTTACTTGCTTATCACCTGACTCCCATTCCTTGCTTGTGTCCTTATTCAGCTTGAACTATCTGCTTATCACCTGACCCCTCCTCTGCCCCTGTTCCTCTTAACCTTGCCCATTTTCCCCACCCTCAATCATTTTCGCTTTTTTGTTTTTCAGTCTGCAATTTGCAGTGTCTAATGCTTTGTATTTTGTGATTTTTTTTGAAGTATATGTAGTCTTTATCACGCTTTGCCTCACCTATGTATTTGTAACTTTTATCTTCTACATTGTATGTGAATTTTTTATGCTATTCTTGATTTGTATCACTGATTTATTTACACTGTGTTACATTGTTTGTTATAACCTCGGGTTGACCCTGAAAAAGGGGTTGTAATTGTCTCAGTGGACTTACCTGGTCACCAAAATTCAAATAAAATAAATATAACTATGCAATGGTTGATAACACAGCAGATTATGCTGAAGGACTGGATAGAAACCACAAATGCCATTTACAAAATGGAACAGATAGCCTCTGGATTAAAAGACAGGGCAGAAATATTTGCCTCTCGCTGGAGTACGTGGGTGATATATGTAATGCAGCATGATGTAAGCCCCCCATTGTGGGACTTACCTATTGGGGCTGTGGCCCCTGTTTCCCCCTTGCTATTTGTCTTCACCCTCCAGTTCCTCGGACTGGTCAAATTGAGAATGGAGGGCTCAAAGCTGTTCCAATAAGCCATGGTGGGATCTCAGCCAGGGCTCTCTCCATATATCTTTCAAGGCAGCTGCTGCCAACTCCTTCTGCTCCTTGGTAGAAACATAGACTTTGACGGCAGATAAGGACCACTTGGCCCACCCAGTCTGCCCATGGACTGGTAGCAAAGTGAGAATTGGGCTGAGGTTCTGTGTTGTCCTGTACTGGTGGGTGCATGGGGCATGGTTTCTACTCTGATGGGGCTCCGCAGAGTCAGGGGGGTTTCAGGGCCAGCTCTACTGGTAGAATGGTGGTCACGTATGTGGAAGCACTATGGTTAGGGTTTCTGGTTTTAGGTGTTTATTAATAATGAAAAAAGGTGTTTATTTTTCAGCTTTTCTTGCTCCCTTTTCAAGTAGCAAAATTCTGTGTATTCCGGTGTAAATAAAAAAATCATTAGACAATTTCAGTATTTATCTGTGTTTATTGTAATATTTTATTTCAAAAAAGCACAGTGTGCATTAACGTTCATATTCAATAAATATCAAAAGTAATTAGAATTGCACATAACCCCAGTATTAGCACATACTGTAATAACATTAAATGCTAAATTTGTTATAATAAATCATGCAATGCATTTTCAGTGTTTGTTTTGACATTTTCCCTCTCTTTTTCCTGGCTGTAAATGCCCTGATCTCTGAAAAGGCCCTCTCTACATTAGCACTAGAGACAGGCTGTGCAAGAATTGACAGAATGCATTCACTCAGTTCTGGCCATTGCTTCATTTTACCCCTCCAAAATGTGTGCACTTCTAATTCAATGTTAGTTGGCAATGGTTCTGCAAAGTACTCATCAAACTGTACACAGTAATTTTAAAGCTCTCTTCCAGTACTTGCTGGCTTTCCAGCAGCAGACACCCAAGAAGTGCACTTGCAGCCAGTCCATACTCAGAGCTGCCTCCATCAATTTTGCTTTCTAACAGAATTTTAATGCTCACTCCAACTATGTTAAATACTTGATGGACTTGTGTGTGTTCAGACTCCATTTTTTTCATAATATCAATCAGAGGTCTCATATTCTCTGTAAGAAAGTTTAAAATGCAATACACAGTGTTCTTTTTGATATCAGTGTCTACATGCTTTCTAATTTCATCACATTTCTTCCCTTCAGCATCTGCACTTAATATAAATAGGGTAAACGGTCTCCACATGGCAAGCAAGCTTTCTACAGCCTCTATCACAGAATACCACTGGCTATGTGTAATGCTAGGAATCACCTTTTGTTTTACCCCTAGGCGTGAGCACGCTGCAAAGTACTTTCTTTTAAGCTCCTGTGCGTATTTAAATAGTGCTCCAGAGTGCAAAATAAAGTCAACTACCTTTTTAATGACGTTTGATGATGAGATTGCTGCCTTCAGTACACCATCCAGCAGGTGACACAGATCTCGAACAGGGAATGCCTTGAACTGTGAGTGAGCTCTCCATAAATCATCACACAATTTTTTCATATAGCTGGCACTGTCACTGAATATGCATACAACATCCTCCCAGTTCTTCCCGTAGATATCCAGAACCTTTTGTGTTAATGCTGCAATTGACACTGTGTTGCAACACTCAATTACCTTGAGGTCTGCCATAATGGTATGCTGACCCCAACCCTTTAATCTGAAAGCAAAAGTAAACATAGCAGCAACTGCTGGGTCACCGTGCATCTCGGGCTTTTCATCAATTGTTACAGAAATCTGTGTGCCACTGAGCAAATCAAGAATGTGCTCCACGTGTGCATCGAAGACCTCAGGTAGATATTTATCATATATTTGGCCAGATTTAGGCATAGTTCATGCAGCAGGTGCCCACTTATGAAAAAGTTCTTTAAGAGGACCGTCTGTTTGATGTAGGCTGACACCCGACTGTATCATTGCTCTGGCAAACTCATAAGCGATGTCCCACTTGGCCTCTCTTTTTCGCTAGAACCGAGAGATGGTTTTTGTAAGTGAAATCTGGCTTAAGCAGTGACCGTCATTCTCCAGGGGCTGCTTCTGCTTAATGTGAGTTTTAGACAGCACATGCTCAGTGAGCCGACTCGCAGTTTTAAAAGGGACAAGTGGCACCATAACTCTGCAGAACTTGCAAATTAGGGTTCGCTTGCCATGCAGAAGCTCTACCATAAAATCTTTATGTTCAGCTGCACACTGATCTGCTGTTTTTGATCTTCTAGGCATTTTTAATTCGAATCCGGAGTGTTCATAACAAAATTCAGAAAATGATCGCAAGCACCAGGGGCAAGTGAATGTGTAATGCTAACTGCACAACTACACAACTGAGCTAAATAAGGTTGATAAAGTATTTACAATGTGCACTTCTATTAATCTAATTTAATTGATCAGGTTCATAGAATTATCAGAGTTACTTGATTGCAATGACATTAGAAGGTTTTCTATGATATGTAGTGGTAACTGAGAGAAGCATAATGGGCAGAAGAAGTATGTGAGGGGGAGTATTAGAGGTACTTGATTGCAGCTACATTAGAAGGTTTTCTACAACATGTAGTGGTAATTGAGAGATGCTGTAATGAAATGCTGGAATGAGAATTAAGCATGCAGATGCAGATGCAGGTTCATAGAATTCACATAATGGGCAGACTCAGTTAACTTGTTTAATAAACTGAGTGTTGTTATGGTAAGACGCGATTCAGATTTGGGAACGTATTTCGGTGTTTTTCGGTTTAAACCAAAATGAAGAAAAAGATGTCAGTGGGGTTTTATCGGTTAAAACCGAAAACCGGAAACCCTAACTATGGTACATGCTAGCCAAATCTTAAAGGTGACACAGCTCCATAAAATGATTGACTAGAGCAATTGTAATTTAAGGGCATTCCCGGCTCCAGGGTAGGCAGCAGCGCCAGGATTTAAATTGCAAGTGCTGTCTGGCACATTATTGTAGCATTCCCAGTTGCCAACCAGTCAATAGGACAGGGAACCATTGTCAGGAGGTGTGCATGTACACTCACATCCAGGGAATGATGTGAATGGCTGTCTCTTCTTTTGGGAGCCCCATTAGGCAAACCGGGCTCCTTATGATTGAATTGGGGTTTTTCCTAGGCCCAGAACAGGCATCGGGGACAGGTCTGACGATAAACAACCCTTAAAGGGGCTTATATTTATGAGTGTGAGGCTGTAAAATGACTGCAGTCTTTCATAAACAAATATGGCAGCCCCCAGGGATCCCATCCCCCGCCACCAGGGCTGCTGGAAGGGATTAACAGTCACCTACCATTTGCCCAGGAATGGGCTGATTAATCAGAATGGGAGCTGGGGAATAATATAAAAAGGTCTGTGATCTGGGGTCTGGGAGGAATCCAGATGGAGCTAAAGAATGAAGGGGGTGGAGACTGTGTGAGAAGGGGTGCAAAGCAACATGCTAGCTCTGGGGCAGAAGTTCACCAACAGAAAACAAAGTTCCAAGGCAAGGCAACCTGTTCTCCTGCTTTCCAGCCAGGAAGTTACCAAAACTGCTCTCCTGTATTTCCAGCCAGGAAGTTGTTTAAGCTGCTTTCCTGTTTCCCAGCTGGGAGCATCCAACCAGACTGATGTGAGTCTGAAAAGAAACCCGCCCCAATTTAAGTTCCTGAGGAGCCAGTTGACCCAGTAAGATGTCCAAGGGACCCACTAGCCTGGGTGGAACCCTGGTCAGATTGAGCACTCTGAAGGTGGTGGTTATCCTTCACCTGCAGCCTTGGTGGGGGTGTCTGATCTTACTGTCAGAGGGGTCTGGAGCACTGTCTCTGTGGGTGAAGTCAACAAAAGGCCTGAGGGATGAAGCTGATAAAAGACCCAAGAGGCAAAGTTGATGAAAGTCCGAAGGGGCAAAGCTGATGAAAAGCCTGAGGGTGAAGCCAATGAAAAGCTTGAGGGTGAAACCAATTAAAAAGGCCTGAGGAGCAAAGCTGATGAAAGGCCTGAGGGGTGAAGATGATCAAAGGCCTGCTAAGAGTGATGATTTCAGCCTGCATCTTCTGTTCCTTGAGAGGTAGCCTCCTGAGTAACAGCATCACAGCCAAGCAGTATCCTTCAAGAGCAATCCCAGAACTTGTCAAAACTATGGGTACCTCAGGGCTGCATCCCCAAGAAGATTGTTTGAAAGTTTGTTAGTTAGATAATTATAAAGTGGGTGAAGTCCTGGGTAGGACTTTGCAATCTTCAGGAAAAACCCAGGAGGAAAATAAAAATGGCCATCCAGTCCACCCTTTGTGGAATAAAGATAGGGGCCATTTACAATAGTTCTTCTTTGCTATAAATTAAAGAACATTAAAAAAAAGATAACTGTATTTTGCTAAAATAGGATTGAACTGGGGTTTTAATAATGTTAAAATTAATGAGATTAATAAAATATGGAAATGATTATAAAATGTAACTAACATTTACAAGACAAAAAACCTATGTGCACAAGCACTGAGGCAATGGTTAACCCATAGGGCATTTGACTGGGAAACCAAGTTTCAAAGAAATACAAAATCACACATGCCTCCACAATGCAAAGCATCATGGGCTGCATATGTAAATCACCACAAAATATTATGCTGGTTCAACTTTAAGCAGAAATGCATGGTGCCAAAAAGTCTCTCACACAGTTTGCAAAGGGTGCCAACAGAAGACATAGACATGTATTTCATCCTACCAGGACTCATCAGTATGTCTCATCTGTTTGACAACCCAGTGGAATGAACAAGCTACCCTAAGATAGTCTATCCAGGTTATATTGTGGTGAACCCAATTAAAACAAAAAACAATTTAAAAGACAAAAAAACGTTGTGCACAAGCACTGAGGCAATGGTTACCCCATAGGGCATTTGGCTGGGAAGCCGAGTTTCAAAGAAATACAAAATCACACATGCCCCCCACAATGCAAAGCAACATAGCTGCACATGCAAATCACCACAAAATATCATACTGGTTCAACTTTAGGCAGAAATGCATAGTGCTGAAAAGCCTCTCACACAGTTTGAAAAGGGTGCCAACAGAAGACATAGACACGTGTTTCATCCTACCAGGACTCATATGTATGCCTCATCTGTTTGACAACCCATTGGAATGAACCCGCTACCCTAAGATGGTCTATCTGGGTTATATTGTGGTGAACCCAATTAAAACAAAAAATAATTTAAAAGACAAAAAAACCTCTGTGCGCAAGCACTGAGGCAACAGTTACCCCATACGGCATTTGGCTGGGAAGCCAAGTTTCAAAGAAATACAAAATCATACATGCCCCCAGAATGCAAATCATCATGAGCTGCATATGCAAATCACAAAATATTATGCTGGTTCAACTTTAAGCAGAAATGCATGGTGCCGAAAGGCCTCTCACACAGTTTGCAAAGGGTGCCAACAGAAGACATAGACATGTGTTTCATCCTACCAGGACTCATCAGTATGCCTCGTCTGTTTGACAACCCAGTGTAACATTTATAGCCTAATACCCTGAGAAAACTGCAGAAAGCCATGAAATGTTGTGAGTAAGTCTGTGTTTACTGGATAAGAATAACATAATACAAATTTATTTGATCAATCAGTCAGTCTTTATTTTACCAGATGAAGCATTGTTGAAAATGACTCATTAACAAGATGGGCCTGGACAAATACATATAATAATACATTCAGAGTATATACAGCACTATTTCTTTTTTTTTTAGTCTTTGGTAACCAGGTAAGGCCCACTAGGCACAAGTGCCTGTTTTCAGGGGTGACCTGGGAGCACTGGGTGGTTAAGTGACTTGCTCAGAGTCACACAGCATGTAAGTGGATATTCTGAGAATCAAACCCAGGTTTGGTCTGCTGGATGTACCAAGCTTGATCACAGCTCGTTACTCTAACCTCTAGGCGATACTGCCAGCCAAATTACTTATTAAAATATTTATTAATATTTAAATACGAGTGATACATACAAGAATACATGCAAGTATACAAAGCAAGTTCCTTTAATGGAAAACCAGAAAAACAAACTTTGCTTAATAATAGACTCTAAGACATATAGATATTGTATATACAATAACATAAAAATACAGTTCAATCTATGTACAATAGCTGCAGCGTAAGACACATAGCATTGAGCAGGTATCAAGAGGGAGACCACAGGGAGCCAGGGAGAAGACAGATATGGTGGTTTCAAGGGATGATCAGGAGCCTATCTTAACGTAGCACCAGGGGAAAGGGTAGCAGTGATGTGGCAAGGGTAGTGGCTGTAGGAGTGTCAGGGTGAAGATCTTAAAATTGAGAAGAAACCAGTGAAGATGCAGGGCTCAGCCAAAGAGCAAGGCCATGATCCTGGGATAAATGCAGCTTAAGTGCAGTCAGCAAAAACAGCTACAGGTTTCCCTAAATGAGCATTGGTACAAGGTCTTGAAGAAGTTCATATTCACTGGAGTGGACAGCTTTAGGATTTTCTGTACCGTGTTCCAAATGGCTGGAAGAGCATGACTAATAGTCGATTTACCAACCCTGTTTCTCATCTTGGGAATTATGAGTGAGATGTAGGAAAGACTTCTTAGTGTATACTTCCCAGCATTGCAAGTGGGCAGGCAGCATATGATATATTCAGAAAACTTATTGATAATGGCTCTGTACGTCCAGAACACTAAATTGTTGGGGCGTCTGAAACTTAGAGCGCGCCACCCTATTTCAGTATATAGTTTACAGTGGTGGGAGGAGTAAGGTTGGTCAGTGATGAATCTAATAGCTCGGTGATAGAGAGTATCCAGTTTTGAGAGGGCAAAGATTGGGTCTTGGCCATACAGAAAGTCTGCATAGTCCAGAAGGGGCATGAATGTTGTCCGAAGCAACCTAATTTTGGCTTCCAATGTGAGTGGATTTTTGATATGAAAAAAGAGTCTGAGTCACAGTTTTAATTTCTTTGTGAGCTCATCAATATGATCAATGAAGGACAATTTGTGGTCAATCCAAAACCTGAGGTACTTAAATTTCTCCACAAACTCTAGAGGCTCACCAAAGAGTGTAAATACATGAGGAACTAATCCAAGGGAATAATGATTCGATGCATAGGTAAAAGGGGCAAAAAGCATTGCTTTAGTATTTTTCACATATAAGAGGAGCTTTAAGTGTACTAGATTGCTCTGGAGGAGGTCAAATTTGCACTGAAGGTCACCACAGGCAAGTTCTGGGGTAGGCCTGGTTAAGTACAGGACTGTATCATTGACAAATAGATGGCTGTTTGTGAAGCAATACCAGAATTAATGTTGTTAATATAAATAACAAAAAGTGAGGGGCCTAAAATGGACCCTTTCGGGACACCTCTTAGCAGTGTTTTTTGAGGAGAGAAGCCCCCATCCACCTTTACAAGCTGAAGCCATTCAGTGAGGTAGCTAGTGAACCATTTCATTGCCAAGTGATCCAGTCCAATGCCTTTTAGTACAGAAAAAAGTAGGTCAGGAAATATAAGGGAACACAGTGGGATGAAGATAGGGAGGCATACCAAACTTCCCTAAAGGAAGCAGGGAAGGCAGTAAGGCAGGCAAAGGTCCAAACCAAGGACACACTAGCACAAACAGTAAAATAAAGTGACAAGACTTTCTATAGATATATTAGTGAAAGGAGAAAGTCCAGAGTGGGTATTGCTAAGATCAAAGGAGATAAGGGGGGACATGTGAGGAGGAGGACCATGTAAAAGCATCTATCCTAAATAGAAACTTCTGCTCACTGTTTACTGAAGAGAAGGTAGGGCAGGGCCCACAGCTGAGCACCATGGACAAGGGGGGGAGGGAGGTGAGCACTAGTCCCTTCACAAAATGAAGGGTTCTATAAGAGCTAGATAAGCTCAGGGTAGACAAGGCAATGGGACCTGATGGCATACATCCCAGGGTACTAAAGGAGCTAAGGGTGGAACTAGCAAAGCCATTATCAGAACTGTTTAGTGAGTCTCTGAGCACAGGAGAGGTCCCAGAAGACTGGAGAAGGGCTCATGTGATCCCACTCCGCAAGAGTGGTAGCAGAAGGAGGCAGGGAACTACTGACCAGTCAGTCTTACCTCAGTAGTGGGCAAGATTATGGAGGCACTCCTTAAGGAAAGGATAGTGCAACACTTGAAATTCATAGGAGCACAGGATCCAAGACAGCATGGGTTTACTAAAGGAAGGTCCTGTCAAACTAATCTCATAGATTTCTTTGACTGGGTAACCAGAGTGGTGGACCAAGGGAGAGCAGATGATGTTGTCTACCTTGACTTCAGCAAAGCTTTCGATACTGTTCTGCATAGAAGATTGATTAATAAGCTGGGTAGGCTCAGGGTGGGTCAGAAGTTGGTCAACTGGGTGGCAAACTGGTTGACGGGCAGAAAACAGAGAGTGGTGGTAAACGGTATACAGTCAAGAAAGATGCAAGTCACAAGTGGGGTACCTCAGGGATCAGTCCTGGGGCCAGTCCTCTTCAATATCTTCATCGATGACATAGCAGATGGACTGGAGGATTAGGTTTGTCTGTTTGCAGATGGCACCAAGATCTGCAACAGAGTACAGGATCCAGATGGGGTGGGCAGAATGAGAAGAGATCTGGATAAACTAGCAAAATGGTCAGAAGAATAGCAACTGGGGTTTAATGCAAAGAAGTGCAAGATTGTGCACATAGGGAAGAGAAACCCTGAAGCCACCTATAGGCTGGGAGGGGAGTTGCTGGCAGTCACAAGGGAAGAAAGAGATTTGAGCATCATCACGACCAATGACCTGAAATCATCCAAGCAGACCACTAAAGCAGTAGGTAATGCTAGGGGGATGTTAGGGTGTATTAGTAGGGGCATCACAAGTCAGAAGAGGGAGGTAATAATCCCTCTTTACAAGACACTGGTTAGGCCCCATCTCTAGTACTGTGTGCAGTACTGGAGGCCACACCTTCACAAGGACATTAGCCAAATTGAGGCAGTCCAGAGAAGGGCAACCAAAATGGTGCAGGGACTGCATCAGAAAACATATGAGGACAGATTAATGGAGCTCAATATGTATACCCTAGAGCAAAGGAGGGAAAGAGGTGATATGATCGAAACATTTAAACACCTTAAGGGCATTAATGAGGTGAAAGAGTCTAACATGTTTCAATATAAGAAAAATAGCAGGACAAGAGAACACAGCATGAGATTAGAGGGAGGCCAATTAAGAGATAATGTGAGGAAGTTCTTTTTCACAGAAACGGTGGTGGATGCATGGAATGGCCTACCTCAGGAAGTGGTGGATATGAATACAGAGCAAGACTTCAACAGGCATGAGACAGGCATAAGGGAGCAATACAGATGAGTATGAATAGATAGACCATTGACAGAGCAAAGGCGGATGGCACATTTATAAGGCAGAAAAAGAAACGGGCAGACTGGATGGGCCTTGCGGTAGTTATCTGCCATCAGCTTCCATGTTTCTGTGTCATGGTCCACAGAGTAAAATGCATTGCTCAGATTGAGAAACAAAGCGCACACATAATTTTTTGTGTCCAGGGCAATCTGCCAGTCATTGGTGACTTTAGCTAATGCATATACAGTACTGTGGTGTGGTCTAAAACAGGAATGAAGAGGATTTAGCAGGTTGAATGGCTCTGGGTGGCACCTAAGTTGCTCATTGACAACCTCTTTGAGTAGTTTAGATAAGATGGGCAAGAGGGAAATTGGTCTGTAATTGTTTAGGTCTCCGGGTTCTCCAGACTTAAACAGGGGAATAACATGTGCAGTTTTCCAAATTGGAGGGAGTACATCTTGAAAAAGGGACATATTAAAGAGGTGGGTAATTGGGAGTGACAACATGTAATTAGAGATGCAGCAAATTATTAATCCTCCCTCGAAGTGGACGCAAAGTGGGCACTTCGCATCTGCGGAGCACAACGCTATGTGGGCCCTGTAAAGTGCTCGCTTCACATTAACATGAAGTAAGCCGAAGTGAGAAGAAAATAGGCACATCACATGGCTTGCAGTACTGTAAGTCACATGCTTTAGCCAGGTAGGAAGGAAGTGAGTCAGAGAAGCAGTTTCACTTTCTCCTTTGCATTTGTAGAGGGAGAAAGCAAAATTGTGAGAGGAGAGGAGTTTGCTTGGCTTTCGTTTCTTTTTACTCCCAGAACCCAGAACAAACAAACAGCTTTTTTAAAAGCTATTTTATTTAGTTTTTGTATTGTCTTAGTGTTTTTTTGTTAGTGAATTTTTTTGTATAAGTTTCGTTTTGTGTGTGTGACTGCCTGTGTGTGTGTCCACTGTCTGTGTGTGTGTGTCATCCTGTGGACTCAGAAGGATGGAGAGTCACATAGGAGAAGGTGAGTCATTGGCCTGTGGGCACGTTAGGAGGGGGAGAGTGCAGACCTGTTGGGGGGCAGGGTGGGTGTGTAATGTTAGACCACTCCAGACTCCTGGCCAGTGATGCTTACCCTGCTGAAGCAACAGGAGCAGCAGCACCAGTGCCACCGGTGGCTGCTGAATGTCCACCTGCTCTGCCACTACCACCACTACCACCACCACCACTAGTAGCAGCTGTTGGGGCTCCAGCAGCACCCTCTCCACCACCTTCACAGCCACAGGAGGTGGGCCTGGCATTTGTAGGTGGTGGTGGGACTTGTGCCCAATGTGTGAGGACTGTGTCTGGTCTATCCCACAGCTCCCCAGTGTGGGAGTTTTTTAATTCTGTGGGGGGGGAGACAGCATAGTGGTGGAGTGCCATTTGTGTGGTGTGCTGGTGCACCGTGGCCCCACGGGACACATTTGGGGACCGGTGACCAGCACACCCACATGCTGAACCACCACAGAGCAGAGTGGCAGACTGCTTCGGAAGGGGCCAGGCATCCACCTGCTGGCCCTTCTGTGGCAGTAGCCAAGAGTGCTGTTGGGGTGGGAGATGTGCATTGCAGCAGTCACCACCACAGCAGCAGGAGGAGGGCTACTACCTCAGCTGCTCCACCACCACCACCACTACCACTGCCACCACAGCCACCAACACCACCCTGTCCACCACCAGCCCCACTACCTGGATTACCCAGTGCAGTGGACCCCACCACAGTCCCTGCAAGCCAGTCTGACCTTGACCTGCTGTGGGCTGTGCTCAAGGAAAATAATGAGTGTTTCAGTGCTTTGGAGCAGCAGGTTAACAGAGTGGAAGCACAGCAGCAGCAAATACTTTCAATACTGCACCTGCTGCTGGACCACCATGGCATCCCATGGCCATGGTAAGTAAGGGGATTGTTTTCTGCCCCCCCACACCCACTCCCACCTCTGACCCCACCCCACTACTGTGTTGTACTCTTTTTGTGTGTTTTTGTTTTTTTTGTTTAATCATGCACATTTTCCATTTCAGGGGAATCTTTCTTGCACCACATAGTGTAATACATTTTTGTGAAAACCAGCCATAATTTAATTACAGTGTGTCACATGATAGAGGAATTCTTGTTCTGAAAACCTCCCAAATTCTGCCTCCCTTCTCAGCAATGTTAGGATGTGATGGCAGGGAGAGCGCATGTGCATGCTCCTTACAATGAATATCTGATTGTCCGGCAGGTTTCCAAATGTTTCTTTATGTTATAATGGTCAGTTTGTGGTGAAATGTGTGGCCATGTTTCCAGTAAGAAGAGCCTTGTTAGTGGAAACATCCCACATTTCACCAGAAAGTGAACCTTACAACATAAGGAAACATTGGCTGGGATAGCTGCCGGACATTCATTATAGTGGAGCATGAACTTGCACTCCCCCTGGCATCACATCTTAACGTTGCTGAGAAAGGGGCTGCATAATGTGGGTGGCTTTTCTGATTGGTAATTTCTCCATCACATGACTCACTGTAATGAAATTATAGGTGGCTTTCACAGAAATATATTGCACTCTGGGAAGCAAGAATATTTCAGTGGTAGTAAAGACCCCACATATTAGTTTATGTGCATCATCATAACTATGTAATGTGGTGAATGTCTGTAAAGCAGCAGCTCAACAATCTGTTGATAACTCTGACCTATATTTTTTAATGCTAAGTTACAACTTCCTTTACTGACATCCTGACTGACTGGAATGATACGATAATTTGCAGTAGTTGAGTCAGCTGTACTACCTTTTTTCATGTGTGAAATAATAAAAAGAGCATTCCTTTTAAATTGGTGCTGACCAGGTCTTTGTCATTGTTTTCCTCTGCTTTTCTCCATCACATCAAGTAGTTGTTATATATCACTTCTGTTGTTAATTAACAGTTATGTTTCAGGCAGTGTTTTATGACACCATGGAACAATAGTTATTGAAAAGCAGCTGCAAATAAATACAAAGCTGGTCCAAACAATATTGGAAGACATGCTCATTTTTTTCATACATGAAAAAAAGCAGTCAAGTAAGTAAAGCAGACATGAATTGTGAAAATAATCGTATCATTCAAGTCATGACTCAGAGGTAAGTAGTGGTGGCTGTGGCAATGTAAAGTAGCATAGAAAAGTGCAGTTCAGAACTGTGAGGACATTCTTGCAATGCTGCTTTAATTGTAAAAATGTCAGTATGACATCATGAGCTCACAGCAACAATCACAGAACACACAAAAGTGGCACAGAGTCCCCAGATTTTTTCTGCAGGCCCAGAATGCATCCTCCTTGTGTGCAGAAAATTGACAAGTGGTAACCAAGTGAAATGGGATTGTTTCAGCACATGCAAAGTACCCCAGAATTTATTCCACAGTCACCCATGTGTATAGTGCCCCCAAAATGATGATCATGAGAGAACTATTGCTGGTCCAATGTGTGCTGCGATTCAAGCAAATGCAATGTGATCATCTCGACTGGATGGAAGGGTGCCCTTTGTCTGTACACTAATAGTAGCCTTGGTGAGTTGATATATATAGATAAATATTTCTGAAGTTTGTAGGTGAGAGTGTTGACATGGACATGTACTCATGGTATTGTTCTGTATTACAGGTCACAGATACTGTTGGTGTGCACATCCCAGTGCTCGATTAGAACTTTATGCATAGAAATTTGCAATGGATACCTGTCAAGCACATAAAGGTATGGATTTTTTTTTTGGGTGGGGGAAGCATATTTGCAGGTTTGTCTGTAATAGTTACTTATTTTCTTACTTCACAGATTTCATCTGCATCTTTTTCGAGTCTGGTGTGATGGTCATGATCATCTAATGAAACAACTTCTGCATGTTGCATGTGCGCACCAGCCTGGGAGGGGGTCCTGATGTTGAAGAACTTGTTTAAATAAGGCCACTTTGTTGGAACAACAAAGCATCTGGAAGTTTCCTCAAAAATAAATGAATGACTTCTTACAACTTAATTGTTATGTGTCCCTCCCTGGTTCTCAAATCTCAATCCTTAAAGTCAAGTTACATTTCAAAGACACATCTTGTCAACTAACACAACCTGTTGTGTGCAATATTTGCTGCAGTCTTTACAAAACGATGAAACGGATGAAATAAAATCTTCACACTTACCAGAATAGATTTCACATAGATATTACATCAGTTCCTCTCTGTACGGTACAGCTACAGCATCTTTCTCAACGAGTTTTAGTGATGAAGCCTTTTTTTTGTTTCCCTGTAAAAGAAACAAAAGAAGTATACTGTATGTGTTTTACCATTGCGGCTCTGAAAAGCTACAGAAAACAAAACATATAGCTAAAGGAAGTGAAGCAGCATAACAAACATGAGTACACATACTCACTTTATGGTTTAAATGTTAAGAAGCTGGTGGTGGTGGTCCATGGGGGGCAGACAGACTCATAGTGGCAGACTTGGATAACATCAGTCCTGGTAGTGGTGGTGATGGTGGTCCGGGGGGCAGACAAACTCATGGAGGCAGTGGTGGCAGTGGATAACATCAGTCCCAGTGGTGGTGAAAGTGGTCCGGGGAGTAGACAGACTCATGGTGGCAGACTTCAATAACATTAGTCCCAGTGGTGGTGGTCCAGGGGGCAGACAGGCTCATAGTGGCAGTGGTTAACATCAGTCCTTTGGTGGTGAAGGTGGTCTGGGGGCAGACAGACTCATGATGGCAGACTTGGATAACATCAGTCCCGGTGGCGGTGGTCCAGGGGGCAGACAGACTCATGGTGGCAGACTTGGATAACATCAGTCCCGGTGGTGGTGGTGGTGGTGGTCCAGGGGGCAGACAGACTCATGGTGGCAGACTTGGATAACATCAGTCCCGGTGGTGGTGGTGGTGGTGGTCCAGGGGGCAGACAGACTCATGGTGGCAGTGGTGGCAGTGGATAACATCAGTCCCGGTGGTGGTGGTCTGGGGGGGCACACCGCTTTTTAAATGCTGCAGTTAAAACCTGCCAACATTAACCACATCATCATCCTTATAAAAAAAAATGCTCTCACAGTCATCGATGTCTGAAGTCTGACCACTGGGAAATTCTTTCTTCATTGTGTCATCATCTACGTCAGTGGTGGGCCATTTCAGGCAGCCACTGCCAGTGCCACCAGAATGCTCTTTTCTACATCAGCAAGACCACCATGGCTAGGCTGGGTATGAATACCGAGGTTGCAGTTTGTGCTAGTATGTGCCTCTCATTCATTTTTATGAATGTTAGCAAACTAACATTTGCAAGAGACAGGTTTGCTCAACGATCCCTGACTATTGCACCTGCTGAGCTGAATACCCTCGCAACACTTACACTGGAGGGTGGGCATGTGAAGTACTTCAGTGCCACTGCTGTAAGCTCTGACCATTCACTGACCTTTCCACTCCAGTACAAAAGAGGATCTTCACTTATTGTCAGATGCCTGTTTTCAGACAAATATGAATCAGCCATTCTCTGTGCTGCACTAAGACCAATTGTTGATGCATCATCCTGTTCTCCTGAATCATTAATTTCACAAATACTCAATTGGGACAAAGCCTCCCGAAGCAGGTTGATCCCACCCTCTTTGGATGACAGACCATCTGGAACTACAGTCTCCTTCCCCTTGCAGGATATGCTTGATGGTCCTCCAGGTACACCTTCAGTCAGATTATGCTGCTGAGGTTTGCTGACCTTGGCACATGACTTCTGTGCCCCATGAACCAAGTGCACCAGTTGACCACTGGTATTCTTTACCTGTTCAGGCCCTCCCTCCAGTACTGATGCAAATCCACGTTTGTATCGTAGGTCCAGCATGGTTGCTACGGCAAAGTTGTCACTGCACTGAATGCTCACAATGTGATGATTCTGGTCGAATACCGTCAGCATGTGTTGCCGCAATATACTGCTACCACCGTCTCCGGCAACATCAAGGCTATGCTGTACATTCACCAATGTCTGCCTCAGCACCTGCAGCAGTGCAATTGATTGGCTAATGGAGGCAGACTCGCCACTCACTGCCTATGTGACATATTCAAAAGGCCATAAACTTGTTATTACAGAGTCCATGAGGTGCCACTATTTAGTCGTCATGGACATGGAGGCCCTGGAACTGTCACGGCTAGTGTGCATGACAAGATATTCTGAGATGGCTTTGTATTGTTCATACAACCTCTCTGTCATGTATAACATGGAGTTCCATCGGGTGACAACTTCCAGCTTCAAGTAGTGCTGAGGCAGGCTGTTTTGTATCTGCAACTGCCACAGCTGATCACGGGCCTTTCCAGATCTTGAAAAGTGAGAGCAGATACATTGTGCAACGGTCAGCATTTCCTTTGTATCAAGGTGCTGCAGAAACTCCTGAACCACAAGATTTAAACAATGAGCCATGCACGGAACACAAAAAAAAACACCATTAGTGATGCGTTTCACCACATTTGACCCATTGTCACTTGCTATGAACACAGCTCTTAGGGACAGAGTGATTAACCATCTGTCAATTTCAGTCAGCACCATGTCCAACATGTTCTCACCAGTGTGTGAACAGGTTACACTGCCCATAGCAATCATTGCATGCTGGTAAATTCCAGGAAGATTACTATCACAACAATCCACCTCTCTGCACTGATTATTCACACTACCAACATCACAAACAATCCCTGGCACCTGCGCCCAGTGTGCAGTTATACACAAATATGAACTCCCCGCTGTTTTGACACTTGTCCACATATCCATACTTAAATGGATGAATGGAGAGGAGGAATGTTAAAGGGCATGTCTTACTGAGTCAGACACAGTGTGGAACAACTCGGGGACAGCACGGGTTGAAAAGTATGTCCTGGATGGGACTTTCCATTTTGGATAGATATGTGCAGCAAACTGCCGGAACCCAGATTTCTCCACAATGGAGAAGGGCAAAAGATCAATTGCCAGCATTTCTGCTACAGCAGCATTAAGTTCATGTGACACTGTATGATTGGGGGGGTACTTCAGCTTATGTGCAAAAACACTCTGTAATGTGGGCTGACTTAAATGTTTTACATGTGGTGTTTTCTTGGTCACAAATGGTTGTGCTCTATGATGAATGGCATTGGCAGGGGTTGGAGTGTGGACATTTGATGAAGACAGTTGCACAGGTGATGATGACAAACCCAGAAATTATGTTATTTTGCCAGATTTGCTAACTGGGGTTGATTTACCACTTGCACTAGACATACTGCATTCACCACCACCACAAAAACTGCTACTCTCACCAGCACTGGACAACATCTCGAAGTCATTATGGTCCTACACCTCATCATGCCTGTAATAATCCTCTGCTCTTATTACTGCACTACTGCACATGTTTCATTTCCTACTGGGCTTAACAGTCATGGAAGGGGATAACATGCTGGCTATAGTTGCTGGTGACACAGGTGAAAGCCCCACTGTGGTATTAGCTGCCAGCTTGTGCTGGGTCCACAGAGCCAACTGCCTATTCTTAATATGTGTATGCTGTCCTCCTATCCCCAGATGGCTCCCCTTTTTACCTCGACTCACACACACATGGCAAACCTGGCAGATTGCAACTGAATCATCATTTGCACCTTGAACAAAAAAGTCCCCAAAAAAGGGAGTGTTATGCTCTGCTTTTAACATGTCCATGATGATGTGGCTTATTTAGGTATGCTATTTTAAGCACTGAAGTGAGGGGGATGTGATGTTTCTGGCACTGCACACCTGGACTGCAACTGACCACCACGACTACCTATTGTATTGATTACTGGATCATCATAATCATCATCATCATCATCATCAACTTAAAGTGGTAGATTACAAGTTTTTACGGGGGGATTGCTGCAAACAGACTCAGACACAGCCACTTTTAATTAATTTTTCTCCAGTTCCCAACTGGGGTCAGTTACATCATCATCATATTGATCAACATCACACACATCCACAACTTCTGCTTGGATGCTAGCATGTGTACTGCATGTTGCAACAACAGCAACATCATCATCATCATCATATTCATCATCAGCATCTGCACCACCACCATCGCCTGATATTTTTTCACCACACTGTGAATCACTGTTGCATGGAAAATGCGCGATGTTCAGTGCCACGGTGGACGGAATATCACATTGTATGCCATCGTTGACATGATCATCAGAATCCTCAGGTTCAGTTACTGGGATGTTACTGGGAAGTATGACATAATCTATGCTGCCAGTCACTTGCACTGCTTCACACTCAATATGTTTGGATATGGTACACTGGTCAGAATTAGAACTTGAAGCAACAATACTAATACTACCTCCACCACCAGTAACACTAACACCACCGGCTGGGAAACATCATCTCCTCCAACTATGAGTGAAGCTACTGAGTGGGCTATAAAAACATTGCAGGAGAAATACCTTTCCTCGCATCGGCAATGCACTTCTGCATCTGCGTACTACTACCACGCTCACAGACAATCTTACTGCCAACATTGCCATGGTGAGAAACAGCTTTGCTTGCACGTCTCTTTGCAGGCATTTTGGGGGGTCAACCACAAATATTATTACCAAATTCAGATTTTGATACATTCACTTTCTGATTGGAGGGACACTGGCTGGATGTGAAGCCAAATAAACAACTGTGGCTTTAGCAACAGATAAGAGACTACTCTGAGACTGTCACGGAATTAAAACTTCAGTAACCAGTGCTGCTGATGGGTTCACAAAAACAATCCAGTCTGGTAAAAAATACCTTTTGATTGTGGGGGGGGGATTACTGAATACAGACAGTGTTGATTTTTATGGCACTACAAGCAGCAAAACTAAACAGAGAACACGATCGCAGTACAAAATCAGGCTGCTGCAGTGGATAGCAGGTTCACACTGCTGCGCTTAGTTGCAATTACACTAGTCTGCATCACAATAAAAGGTGTATTATTTGATGCACGCAACACTGTACACACACTCACACACAACACAGAACAGTTTGTGTACAATGCCGAAGGACTAATGAGACACCAATGCAAAAGTTCAGTGTACTACGTCACGTTAATGTAAATTTGTAATTTAAACAACCTGACCTTATGAAATGCTGCACCACATCCACACAGCAAACAGCAAGAAAATGTGTACTATTACTGATAATATTACTATGTGTACATTAACACAGTCATACAACAAAAATATAACCAAAAAACAAAGAAATCACTATTTCTCCAACTTAAATCTACCTACACCACAGATACACCCTTCCCCCACAGCACACTTTCACTGCCTTTCACCACACACACTCAATGTTGTAAATTAACATTCAAAATCCACACACAAACAAAAACGCTTGATGATATGAGCACAGGAGGGTTTCCTACAATCGATGAACTAAAGTTGGATCCCCCCCAAAAAGCAAAAATGCTTTTTGAACAGCTTTTACAAGATTCCTATTACAGACAGCTATCAGAGCACACTGTCTCCTACTCCTTCCTACTCATACTACCCCAAACTGAGGCAGTGCAGATCAATATGGAGCCCATGTGACCTGAAATCATATGAATCACTGCAAAATTTGCCTTTGGAGCTCAAAAACAAGGCGAAGTGAACTGCCATCAATGCACTTCACCTTAAAATTGGAAGAGTAGTGGCCAGGGAAGGCGGAGTGACACAAAGTCAACATTTGCAATGGACTTCACGTTCCTCATTATAATGTGAAATACTCTGCTTCACATTGTGGAGCCCTCTGTGAATCTGCCTTTGCACTGTGAATCGCTTCGCAGTGTGGATTGAGCCCACTTCACCCACCACTACATATAATATCCCAGTTTTAATTAGTATGGTTCATTGAGGTCAGCGCTTGCCGACTTCCTAGTGTCTAGACTCAGTAATAGGTCCTCCACTTGCTTCAGTGTAACTGGACTGAAAGAGAATACACCTGAATGGGTGGTGGCTGTGGCTTGGTATGCATGGTTATTCATCTGCGAGCAAATTTTGGATGCTGGAGAAGTGTCAAATGCCAGACCAGCTGTAGCAAAATGATTATTAAGTAATTCAAGGATCTTATTTTTATTTGTGGTTGAAGTGCCATCAGAGATGATTTTCGGTGGGAGTGAACTGGCTGAGCAGAAACCTTCTATATCCTTAAGCATTTTCCAAAATTTAGCAGGGCAGTTGGACGAGGTCTCAAGTTCAGTATGAAAGTAATTAGCCTTCTCAGCTCTAATGAGTTTGGTGCACTGGTTTCTGGTGGCTTTAAAGGCAGCCCAGTCTGCAGGTTGCTTACGTTTTCTAGCCCTTTTCCATAGGGCATCCTGATTTAGAAGTGCAAATTTACGACTGGCCATCAACCAAATACAGAACTTCTTCTTTGTGCATATTTTGAGCATAGGTGCTTGTCTGTTAATGGTGTCTGGAACTATGGTTTGGAAGATCTCAAAGGCTTCAACTACCATATCGGCTAGGTAGAAGTTTTGCAAATTAGTAAGTTGAAGATCAGCAATGAAGATGTTTTGATTAAAGTTCCGGCAACTTCTCTGGAAGACATACCTAGATTTTGATATCCTTGTAGGGGCAGATCTCACACAGGCAATAGCACAATAATCACTAAGATCATTAAAAAGCACTTTCCTGGTGACTGGTGTTTGCTGTCCCCAGGAGCTTTATCTCCACTGTTATTAGCATTTTCCACTGTGTATCTAATATTAGTATATCTTGCCTGTGTGAGATGCTGAGCCTTGTGACTGCCAGGAAACAGGAAGAGGAGCTGTAGTTCCCTGCATTTACTTGGGAACTACAACTCACTGGGGCCTTAATATTTCTCCTGTTTTTGTCTGGGCAGCTTAATTTTACTATTAGAGCCACACATGAGTGGTTCTACATTGTTTTAATTGTATATTTGTGCCTTTGCTGCTTATTTTCAGCTTGTGACCCTGGAAACCACTTCCGGGTCACTTTCAGCTATTTAATATAGCCCTGTGGTGAGCGCTACTGTTGAAAAGCACTTTCTTGGTGACAGTGGTGTTTGCTTTCCCCAGAAGTTTTATCTCCACTGTTATTAGTGTTTTCCACTTAGTATCTAACATTGTTATATCTTGTCTGTGTGAGACGCTGAGCCCTGTGCCTGCCAGGAAACAGAAAGAGGAGCTGTAGTTCCCCAAGTTTAATTGGGGACTAAAACTCACTAGGGGGCTCAATATTTCTCCTGTTTGTTTGTCCGGGCAGCTTAATTTTACTATTAGAGCCATGCATGAGTGGCTCTACATTGTTTTAATTGTATATTGGTACCTTTTCTGCTTATTTTCAGCTCATGACCCTGGAAACCACTTCTGGGTCACTCTCAGCTATTTAATATAGCCCTGTTGTGAGTAGGGCAAGCCCGAGCAGAGCAAGCATGCATCGCCATGCACGAAGATGCATGCAAAGACACGCAAGTCTAAGCGCACGTTTTGCATGTCTGGCATCAAGGCATCTCGCCACGCTGTGAGTATTCCTTTATTGTCATAAGACAATTGCTGTTGTCATTTACACCAGTACCTCTAGTAATCATTGGATATCATAGTTCCTACCTATTTTAGTGAGCACTGATATCCAGCAGGGACTTACAAATAGCTAAGGTGAATATCTCAAAAACCCACAATGGAGAATGAGCTAGTAGTTATTCCTGATTCCTGTGGACTTGAGCCTGTTATTGTTACCCCCACCATCATGACTCTTGATGGTGAACTTGGCATTAAATGTTCACACTGCTGCATATATCAACTGGTGCAAGCACCTCCCAGTTCTAAACACGCATTTATTTGTGATAAATGTACTACAAACATGCTTATGCAGGAGGAGATTGCATCATTTGGTGCTAGATTATTATATTTGGAAACCAGTCAAGCTGATATGCTCAGATGCCATAACGAGCTATTTTGTCTCCGCCTCCATGCTAGGCCTAAACACAATGTGAACATACATACCACCACTCTAGTAGAGTCTTCTATATCCCATAAGGTGGCCACTTTGTCCAAACTTTCTCCCGAATATACATCTAGTACTGAGGTTACCGATCTCACCATCCTCAATGACAAAGACACAAGCTTAACCCTGTTAAGAAAGTGGGGGAGAAAGGACAACATTGAAGAAACTGAGCAAGACTCAGACTAGGCATTAGTATCCAGCTCAAGGGCATGTAAAAAGGGCTGCAAAGCAGAACAATTTAGTATTACCACCCAAAACTCCTTTTCTGCACTTTCTATATTGACAAACTAACTCAAAGGTTGGTGTTCCTGAGGATGATACACGGTGTATATCCAGTGCTCTTGAGGTTAATATTACTAAATCCTCTTTACCTGCTCTCATAGATTTAAATCAACATCTTGCCCACATGTCCCCCATAATCCAGTAAATGTAACTGCTCCATCATTCATTGGGCATTCTTCCTCCAAATAAAATAATATCATATCTCCCCCCAGTCCACCAGATAACCTTATGGATACCACTGAAAACTCTAATCCCATGGTTCAAAATCGTCAAGTCTATGTATTAGGGGATTCCATTATTAAACATCTCAACAGGGCCATTTGTTACCCCAACAAAGCTAGCCGAACATGCTCTAGCTTTAGGGGAGTGAAGGTTTCAAACATCTCAGGAATGGTTAACAACATTCTTTCTAACACAAGCCCCAATCCACTAGTCATAATACATGTGGAAACCAATGAGATAAACCGCACAAACCCTTTACAACTCAGGAAAGATCACGTTGCTCTTAACAACTTACTAGTGGAAAAAAGCTGCATTGTATGTTTCTCGGAAATACTCTCAGTACCAAGAGCCACTAAGGATGTTAGGCCCTATGCAAGAAGCATGCAGAGTGGCTATGCATGTGCAACTGGAGCGTGCAACCACTCCACACCCTATGCGCCCACCACGTGGGATGCACAGGGGGGCATGCAGCACAGATGCACCCGATCCCCTGACCATGCATGCATGCAGCATGTGCTGGGGCGGACCTGCACCTACATGTCATGCACTAAGGCACATAGTGCTGGCCACAGGGGTTTGTAGGGGGTAGCCAGGTACACCAGCAAGACCCAGCTGTAACCCTCCTATGCATCTTGTGCACAGCCTGCTGGACAGGGTGAACAGCCCATCTACTATCCAGGGTCACAGGGCCAGGACGCCAGATGCCACCCACCCACCCCAGTACACAGCGGTGCATTTGGCAACCCCCCAACATCACGGTCACCCCTCACAGGGGCACAGGCACAGGACTGCCACCCCCCCATTGCAACCCATGGTGATCCCCCCACAGTGCTGGGCACCCCAACCCCCCCTTCACCTGGTGGTATGCCCCCATCCATCCCACTGCACTGATCAGTGTCAGCAGAGGGTCAGCAGCATTGACCCCCCTCACCTGCCACTGCCACCAGCTGTCAGGTTTCCATGGGATGCACTGCCAATGTGTGCCCCACCATGCAATGGATCCAGTGCGGGTCCCAATCTGACCATCCAATTGGGTGCCTGGCCAGGCCAGTGACCCCTTCCCTGTCCACCCAGCAGAGTCCGGAATGCCAAGGGGGTGGGACCATGGACAAGTGACTGGTGGACATGCATACTACCACCATGCACCTGTCCATGATTGCACAGCTATGCGGGGTGTGGTATGCGTGGATTCCGCATACCTCCGCCGTTTTGTGCATAGGGCCTGTTGTCTGTAAAATTAAACAAACAAATGAATGGCTAAGAAAGTGGTGTCTTAAACAAAAAATCCACTGCATTCCACACTGGGAGAAATTCTGTAATAGAGACTCACTTTTCTGCTGGGTTGGCCTTCACCTTAGCAGAAGAGGAAGTGCCCTATTGGGCAAAACTATAGCCTCTGTAATAAATAACAATTTAAACTGAGTTGCTTGGGGGAGAATGGGCATGTTCCCAATTCTCTTACTGGAGGTAATAAATATCAGACTAGTAGGTCTTGTAGTGTATTATCATTTAATGCAAGAGCTTTAGACAGTTTTACTATGTCAGAACTGGAAGCCAAATATAACCTACAAGACCGGAATATTATTGCCATCACTGAGACATGGTGGGACTCCTCAGCATAGACTGGAGAGATTCTTAATTTTAAACTCTATCACAAGGATAGAGAAGATAAAATAGGAGGGGGGAGTGTCTCTATATCAGAGATGATATCACCTCGTGTGAGATTACTATTGTAACTAATGTAGAATCTCTTTGGGTCTCTGTTCAATTTAAAGGCCACCCCAAACTCGCTATAGGTGTGTGCTATAGACCACCATCTGCAGAATTAAAACATACTTCATACCTAATTGATACCATTACAGATATGGTTCACAAGGGAGACAATCGTATATTGGGGGATTTTAATATGCAAGGTATAAATTGGGATTCACTTCTCACCAAAACTGAACAAGAAAAATTATTCATTGTATCATTTATGGACCTTGGCCTGTAGTAGTTAGTATGTCAACCCACTAGGGGGATAATATACTTGACTTTGTCATTACTAATGCTGAGAATAAATTCTCAGATACTAATAGACCCCATTGGTAATAGTGACCATAACTTGATTCTCTTCAGTATCAACATCAAAATTCCAAAACTACCAAACAACATAATATACAAGGACTATAACAAAGTCAATTTTGTACAAATTAACACTAAAATAAATGAAGTAAACTGGGAGGAAATATTTAAGGATATGACAATTAACAACGCATGGGAAGAACTAAAAATTACTATTCATTACTTGGAAGAACTACATGTTCCAACTAAAATAAAACATAATAAGAAAGGCAAAATCCCCATTTGGTTTACAAAATTGATTGGTAAACAAATTAAAACAAAAGAGCACTTATTTAACAAACTTAATAAAAATCATAGTCCCATTACTATGTACAGATATAACATTGCTGTCTCGTCACTTAAAAAGGTGATTAAGCAGACCAAACTTAAACTTGAATTTAACTTGGCTCATTCAAAAACTAATCACAAATCTCTCTTTTCATATTTTAACAGTAAAATTGGTAATTTAAGAACAATTGGACCACTACTTGAAAATGGAATTACTATAAATTCTGACCAAGAGACTGCAAACCACTTTATGCACCTGTCCATGCACACTATTTTTGCTCTGTCTTCAATAATAATGACTCAAGCACCCCAGTAAATAAAAACAACTCCTCCATTCCCCTGTTTGATCCTTCAGAGGTTACAAAAGCCTTGTCTACTCCATAAAAATCTACAAGCCCAGGTCCTGATAATATTCACCCTAGGTTTTTGTTAGAGGCGTTAAACTCACTGGCCCTTCCAGTTACATTACCTTTCAACAAATCACTAGCAGAAAAAGATATTCCAGATGTGATGTGAAATTAAATGATTGAATGTCCAGAACTACTGCCCTATTAGCTTGACTTCCATTATAGGGAAATTAATGAAGTGATTAGTTAAATCCTTGATTGAACAACAAATGCAGAAGCTTTGCATCCAGGGCATCTCCCAACATGGATTCAAGCCTGGGCATTCATGTACTACAAATCTTATTTCATTTCATAACTACATAAGCAGGTATCTGGATAACGACATTCTCTCAGACATCATCCTACTTGACTATAGTAAGGCTTTTGACAAAGTGTCTCATATCTTACTAATTCGTAAACTTTGTACCCTTGGCTTTTCCCCCTATTTAATTAATCAGGTATCCAAGTGGCTGTTTAATAGGACCCAGGTAGTTAGAATCAATGGAGTATTGTCCAATACAGGCTGAGTTACTAGTGGTGTACCACAGGGCTCAGTGCTTGG
Organism: Neoceratodus forsteri; assembly: GCA_016271365.2. Taxonomy (NCBI): domain Eukaryota; kingdom Metazoa; phylum Chordata; order Ceratodontiformes; family Ceratodontidae; genus Neoceratodus; species Neoceratodus forsteri. The sequence continues at coordinate 994,585,440 of CM057458.1, read as the reverse complement.
GCCTACACTTTTCAACATCTTCATAACTGACATCGATCTTAGCTCTAATGACCACATCTCTAAATTTGCTGACAACACCAAACTTGGTGGCAGAGTCGATACTACATCTAACATACTGTTACTCAAACATGACCTTGAACATATTCTGCTTTGGGCAAAATCAAATTCTATGACCTTCAATACTGAAAAATGCATGGTCCTTCATTTTGGAAGAAATAATCCACAAAATAATTACTATTTAAATAATACCCTGCTCAAATCAACTACCTGTGAAAGAGATTTAGGTATCTTGATTAATAATAAACTGTCGTCTAACAATCATTGCAAAAAATTGGCTAGAACAGTTAATATCATCCTAAAACAGGTTAAAAAAAACCTTTATCAACAAATCTGAGCATTGCCTAATGCCATTATATAGGGTGTATGTCAGACCCTATATAGATTATGGACCTCCCTTTTGGAGTCTATATCTCAAGGGTGATATTAACTGTCTAGAGTAAATTCAGAGGTGGCTTCACAAAATGATCCCAAGGCTTACAATAAAAGACTACGATACAAGACTTAAGGCAATAGGATTGCATCCCCTGCACTTGAGAAGAAACAGCAGTGACATTCTATTTACTTTTAAGCTATTAAAATCATCCACTTTAATGTGACGATGTGGACTGTCACTAGCAAACAAACACACAGTAGGCATACTGCATAATCAGCAGCTTCTAGTCTACTGGGCTGATACTAACAAATGTAACAATTGTTTCTACATAAAAGCAGCAAAACAAATGAATTTAGTACCACAGTAATTGATTGACTTAACCAACCTTGAAACCTTCAATTCAAAGTTCGACATATGGCTAAATTTGACGAACTCCCAATAATAACCATCAGTTGTGGGGGACAATCACAATGGGCCTTGTACCTTCCTTTGTCCTACATAATCCAGTACTAGAATGGGAGATAACATGCAGCCTATTTACTAGAACTAGATCAGGCAGAGTGTTGGTTTCTGGGTATTTGCAGTTAGAATGGGTGGGTTCCTGAACAAGCTGAGTGAGCCCACATGTATCACAAGCATCCTTTAGTGGCTTGAATACAGCTGATAGCCAGTCCAAGTTAAGATCCCCCATAATAATTATTTCTGAAGTAAATGTAGGTAAGGTTTCCCTCCAATAGTTCAGTATTTTGTGCACTGCAGAGAGTGGCCTGTAACATCCAAGAATGTGGACATAGGCTGTCTGAGATAGTTGAACTTTTATGGTGACACATTCATATTCATTAGGCAGTGATGTACAGTCCACTAGATATGCCATAAATTTGTCAGCAATATAAATGGCTACATCCCCCCAGTCTGCCTATTGGCCCTAAATACATTATAGAATGGCATATTAATCTCATGATCCTTGGTCGAGGGTTTTAGCCATGATTCAGTTATTGCCAGAACATCTGGTTCTGCGTGGCCTGTCCATGTGTGTATAGCATCAAAATGCCTTAACAAACTACGTGCGTTTATGTGTAGGAGACCCAAACCCTTTAACTCTTAGACTGCCAAAAGAATTAGAACATATAGGAATGTTGGACTGATATATCAGTCTGCGGCAAAACAAGGGTTAAATTGGCCAGGTAAGTTGGAGCAGAGATATGGAGAGGAGAACCATGATTTAATTCAATGTTGCCTGCACAAATAAGTAGCAGAAGAATAAGTTTTATGATGGTATTTAGAAGTAACCTTAGGAGGCACATCCTGCCCCTTTAGTGTATGCGGCTATGCAGTGATGGCTGTGTTGCGATAGGCCCAAGAGGTCCCAGCAAGGTGGTTAATAACACCTTAACAGAGAAAATGTAAATGGACACAATACTGCATAAGGGAATAACATGGTCAGAATAGCCTATAGAGTAGGTAGTGTGTGTGCCGTACAGCGTGAAATGATTGATGCCATCCTTCAAAATATAAAAATAAAAATCAGCTGTCTCAGTACTCTCGGAGCTGATTATGTATGGTGCTGAGCATGTCATATTAGCTGAGTATAGAGGAGTATGGCAGGAATGAAGGCCGCAAAAAAGTAATCCTACTGAAAGTAGGTGAACCGAGACTGAGCAGTAAATTGTGTGTGTCTGTAGCGGTGTTGCACCTCCCTAGAATCAGTGTGGGAAAGCTGCCCTAGCAAGGACAAGGCAAGGTCTAGAGCAGTGTAAACCAGTTTGTAAAACATTTGGTCTCCTACTCTCATTATCAGCTAACAGGCTTTATAATCAGCAGAGGGAGTTTCAAATAGCCAAAGAGAGGGATGGGGAAGCACCAAGATAAACCAGACCAAATAAGGGGTATAGAGGAGGGACCATGGGAGGGACATAGGTGGATTTAATAGAGGTCAGACCTGGGGAGGGTGGGCAGGATGAATTATGGAGTAAAAGAATACCTCAAGTCAAGAGCTTGCCTTAGCTGCTGGGAGCTGAACCCTCTTAGTGTTTGCAGCGGGGTGTGGGTTCAGTTCAGGTCAACTTGGGCACTGGCCAATTGAATTTCTAGTTTTTGTGAGCAGACAAATCAAGGAGTCCATGTCCACTTGCAGAGTCAATCAGGGTATGAACCATAGCAGGGTTGAAAGCAGGAGCTGGATCTGAGTACAGAACTTACCTTGTGGGCTGGATTGCCCACGGGGACGGTGGCTGGAGAAGCAATGCTTCCTGAAGTGCCCATAGAGCTGCTTCTGGCTTGGGGTAAGAGAGTTAGTCTGCTTGATTGAGAATTATTTATTTGGTGGCCAAAATTTGTATTTCAAATTGGACTTGGAAAAACCTTTTGCTGGGCTGCCTATGCCTGAAACCCAGGTTCAGAAGCGAATATGGGGAGCTGTGTATGGCCATGGCTGGAGAGTGCTGCCAAGTACAGCACATGCCAGCTTATGGACAGGGATTCTGCTGGGACCTGACATCACAGTGGCACCTTGTACTGGGAAGGGAAGCCTGCCCCCTTGTAACGGGTGGCAGTTGTGTCCAATGTGTGCTAAGATGTCCAAGCCAACAGATGTTATAATCGACAACAGGGAAGGTGGGATTGAGAAAATGGGTTTAAAAAAATCATAGTGCCTTTGTGGTCTTGGCCAGTGCTACTCTGGACCCCATGCCATATTTACCCACTGTTAAAAGGTTGTGTTTAATGGAGGCTGGATTTGGGGTAGTTGCCACTGGGGTACTCCCTGAGGACAGGATGGATGGTGGTGGATGATAAAATGTTTGATGAAAAAGATCTGTTATTATGTGGTTATCTGTTGTTACATGTTTGTTGAATGTAACCACATTGCAATTGCAATGTAGTTACAGTGTAGTTACACCACAGCTACAATGTAGTTAAGGAAACGATGTCTACCATGATTTTCAGTGAAATATTGCCTTTTCATATGGATCCCATGCATAGAATTACATGAAAAGTGACTTTTCATGCAATTCCACTTGTGCAAGTAGTTTTTCCCCTACAGTATGTTTGTTTTATTTTTAAGATTCAGAGAGAGAGAGAGAGAGAGAGAGAGAGGATGAAAGAGGGAGAACAGACATTTTGGAGACAAATTAGAGACTAAGAGAAACTGAATAGCAATAGAGAGCCTGTCATTTTTTTTTTTTGGCACTTTATTTGAATTTAGAATTCTTTTGCTCACCTGTTGCTTAAATCTGGTATTAATTTGTGTTGTACTTTTTTCAGATATGTTTTGGGACAGTCATGCTTAGTGACATCTGGATTGCAGTAGCGATTATAGAGATGCTAGCACTGTTTCATCCAAAGGCACATTGCCTGTTTAAAAGAGGGTCAAACATGGCACTACTCAGTCTTCACAAGGAAATTTGGACAAAGATTCAAAAGAAGATTTTTAGGAAACTGGAGTTTCCCACACAAGGCTAATGATATACCACAGCCAGAAGGACTTGTTTGGGCATGAGAAGGCACTGTTTGGCAGGCTTTCTTTTACAGCTGTTTGAACAGCAGGCTGTCATAGTTAATGTTGCTGCTTAAGGTAACAAATAATGGGCCCTATGCACTAACATGTGGGAAGTATGTGTAACAAGCTATGCCCCTGCCAGTCAGATGGGCAGATGTGTGGTGTTTTGTTTTGTTATATTCTTGTACATGTTTAAAAATGTCAGATGGTAAATACCAATGTGAAAAGAAGGGGATATTTTTTTAATGGCTGATAGTCTTGTAACCTGAAAAACAACTTGCTTGGCAAGAAGCTAATTGTATATTCCTAACTAGCTGACCCAGAGGTAAAAAATCAGCTTGTATAGTCATAAACCTTACAGAATCTTCCTTGTAACTTAATTGAAGGAAGCCAATTCAAAGCCCAGGATGTTTTAGCCAGGATTTGAGCAGCAAATGACCATTCTGACAGGCTAATGTGAATTTTGTCTTACAGGTGAAAATTATCTACAGGGGACTTCAAAAGGCTTAAACTCTGAATGTGATATCCATGTTAATTATATGTGTCTGGATTTGATTTTTGATATTCTTGGAATTTTGGAAACAGCTGAACAGTGACAACTCCTGGTCACATGGAGGAGTTGCTCTGACTCACCTGATGGGTAAATAGACCAGTTTCTTTAGAACTGGGATAAATGATGACACTGCAAGTTACAGAAGGTATTTAAAGCCCTCAACTCAGGGTATGCAGGACACTTTTCATCTTGAACACACAGAGAAGCAAAACTGCCACAGCACAGAGACTAAGAACTAGAGACTGTACTTACTCTTTATGGGCATCAATTCACTACAAACCAAAGTAGAACTTTAGATAACTGTTATAGTGCATTTTTTTGTAAAATTCCTTTTTTTCTTATGCTGTGACTAAAAAGGTTATTTAAACCTGTTTAGTTGTAACTGTATGATTAGTAACGATTTAGTAAAAACGTTTTGTTTTTAAGAGAGCCGTCCTGAGTGAGATTTTCTTATAATTGTGTGTGCAATTGTGAGAGGTTCACTATTAATGTGTGACTAAACTATTATTGCTAAAGTGGTGCCATCATAAGCTACCAAATCGAAAAAGGGTCTGAAAAGGGAACGTCTAGATAAAGATAGGGGGAATAACAAAGTCTCAAGGAAGGGTCTATGGGTATTTGAACCAGGTTATTGCACACCTGTGACAGAAGGCAGAATCAGGGTTACAATGCTACCCCAAAGAGGTTGTAATGCATGAATCTTCCCCCTTTGTGTAACAACTGAGAAAGGGTTCTCATTTGGCTACAAGACTTAAGACTATTATTGTACCATGATCCAGAGTAAAGAGGGGACCCTAGGACTTCCTGGTGAGTGTGAAGCCAGTGAGCACTATAGAGGGACTTGAAGAGGGTATCCCCTGTTTTCCCCCTCCCTGTCACAGATTGCACTTGGGGTGGGCACTGTGAGCTCAGTGGACCTGACCCTCAGGATTGGGTTCATGACAGACCTGGTGCACAGGGGTGGAATCTGAGAGATCTGGTAGCACTGGGATTCAAGAGATATTGGTGGCACAGGCATAACAGTTGGATTTGAGGTTAGTGTATCAGATTGAGAAACTGAAAGCAATCCACACACAGTCAGGGCAGCGATTTGAAAAATAATAATTTGGTTACAGTATAAAGTTCCCTACTTGTTTTCTTTTTTTTTTTGGTGTAAGCTAGTGTAGTAATAGTTAATGAAGAAGATGGCTTCCAACTATAAAGAATGCACTCACACCACTAAAAGCAGTTGTGCCAGGAAAGAGGGTTCTAGTACGAGGGACAAACCAAAAAGCACATTGTAGATGACTCTTATGGCAGTCAATGAACTAGAGGCTGCCCAGAAACTTGAGTCACTGCCAGTGACTGAAAAGGACCAGAGCTTGGGTGTGGGGGTGCCATGATCCATCACAGAGTCTATCCCCAGGGAGGATGACAGTGAGACCAGAAGGAACCCAGAGCCACAGCAGTAGGGGAAGGTCGCCACAGAGCTTGGTCTATAAGAGATCAGGCTGCAGCTAGAGTTGAGGAAATCTGCACTTGCTGAAAAGCATCAAGAAAGGGAACTGGAGCTTTCATTTGAGCAGAAAAAGTTAGAAGCCCAGCAGCAGAGGGAGTTTGAGTAGAAGAACTCTGAACTGGAGAAACAGGAGAAAGAAAAACAGCTACAGAGGGAGTGTGAACTGGAGAAACTAAGACTCCATTGACCAGTGCCAGAGTAGGCAAGTGGCAGGGGTGAACCTGAAACTCCAGGGCTGTAGTATAAGTTAAATTCAAAATTAATAGCTGAATTTAAAGAAGGGGAGGATATGGATGCATTTTTGAATTTGTTTGAAAAGGTTTGTATCCAGGCTAAAATACCCAGTTAGTCCTGGAGCTTTCATCTGCCCCTGCTACTTACTAGTAAAGGGCGTGAAGCACTAGGCCACATGGACAATCAGGACAGTAACAATAACGAGAAACTTAAAACTGCTTTGCTTAAAAAGTATCAGTTAACTCCTGAAGTATACAGGGTAAAGTTCTGTAAGCTCAGAAGAAGCCCTGACATGAACTATGATAAACTCGCCACGAAGCAACATCAGTTTTTGAAATAGTGGGAGGGAGTAGAAGCAAATTCTGTGGACAAAATTGATGAGGTTATGTTGCTAGAGTAGTTCTTTTGGGCTTGCCCAGCAGAGTTGAAAACCTGGCTAAAGGACCGAGATTCAAAAACAGCACAGCAAGCTTCTGAGCTCTCGGATCGCTATGCCAGGAGCAGGACTGCCCTGAATGGGAGTGGCGCTGGTGTGGCAGCACAGAAAGAAAAAAGCATGCCTTCAGGGCAATTAAAACCTTCACTGCCTCCACAGACAGGGGGAAGCCCCAAGTTACAAAAGAATTTCTCAGATAAAAGAAATGATGACTGTTGGTTTTGTAAACAGCCAGGGCATCTTGCTTGACAGTGTCCTAAAAAGGCAGGGTGGACAAAGTGGTGCTCAAACAGAGTTGGGTTGTTTGTGTATCCCTGAGATCATGCCTGTAAATGTGAGTGAGCATATACACCTGGTTACTGTAAATGGGGTACAGACACATGAGTTAAGGGACATGGGGGCATCTCTTACCTTAGTAAAAGAGGAATCGGTTGGGCCTGAACAGCTTATACTTAATCAGTTTGTAACGGTGAAGGGATTCACTGGAGAGGGAAAAACTCTGCCACTTGCTAGCATTCTCTTGGACTGGGGTGAGACAGCAGAGACAGTGCAAAAAGTGGCAGTGGCAGACAACCTCACCCTGGATAACATTATAGGAAACAATGTCCAGGAGGTGGTGGTGTATGCAGTTACCCGCAGCCAGATGGAAAAGGCTGATTGTAGTTCCTTAAACCCCATAGAAGCCCCTGTGAATAGCCAGCCCAGTGGTGCTGAGGGCTGAGGTTCTGAATGCCTTACCTTGCACAACGCCATCGATCTGGGTTCAGGAATGACCTCGGGTCATCAGGGAGCTGGCACGGGGGAAGGGAGGGAGTGGGATCAAGCTGCCACAGGGCAGCTCTCCCCTCCCGGGGTGGATGTCTGCACCCTCTGTAGTGCTGCTCCCACTGGGTGGAGACCCAGTGGGAAGTGTAGATGCAAGGGGGTGGAGATAATAGCCAGTGGTGGGGCAGAAGGGGCTGAGCCAGTACCCAGCATATGCATGCACCTCCAAGCACGTGCACATACGTGTCTGCTGGGGTCCAGGGTCAGGGAGAAAACAGGACAAATCCATTAAGTACATCTCAAAAAAAAAAAAGAAGCCCTTGTGCAAAACAATGGGAGACTAGTTTCCCAGCCTGCATCTCCTGACATGGAGAGTAATGAAAGGGAGGTAGAACTTCCCCAGGTAGCTGTTCACAAGACAGCTACAGGAGGTTACTCCGTGCAGGGAAGAGTAACAAATGGTGAGAACATAAGCAATGGCAGTGACCCTGACTGCCCTGATGCTAGAACAATGGACCCCAGTTTAAGAGATGAATGGGACATGTCCCATGCCTTGGGAAAATGTGAGGATTTTGCAGTTGCTCAGATAAGTGATAAGTGATAGCTGGCAAAGCAGCTCATCAGGGCTTGAAGTGTGTGAAATTGCAGAGAAGCAGGCAACAACAAATACCTGCACCACTCGGAACTAATTCCAAAAAGCAGCTTTAATGTAGGTAAATGTGCAAATACTGCCAAACAAAGTGCAATGGTGCATCAGAAATCAGGAGCTAACTCCTCTCCCAGTTTCACATTCAAACATTTGTCATCAGGAGGCTAGCGAATCACACAGTTGGAACCCTTTAATACACAAGTTCAAGGACTCTTACTGAGCCCATGTCTCATTTTGTGGATGCCCACATCAAGACCTATGTAACAAGATTACCATCCTACATTAGGGATACTACCCAGATGCTAGACATTCTAGAAGAAATGCAAACAGAGCAGGAATGGTATCTTGTTTCAATGGACATAATGTCCCTGTATACTAATATCCTCCATACAGGGGGTGTGGCAGCTCTTGAATATTGGTTTGATCTAGACAGTACAATCGAAGAACATAAAAACATTTCCTGTTAGGATGTACAGAGCAATTTCTGAAGAAGAATTGCTTTATGTTTGGTAGTGATTACTATCTACAGCTCAAGGGAATGGCTATGGGGGCAACATTTGCACCCAATTATGCCAATCTCTGTCTGGGCAGGTGGGAGAAAATATTCATCTATGATGACCAGAACAATCCTTTTCACTATAGGATTGCTATCTGGTGTCATTTTATAGATGACATATTTATGGCGTGGACTGGCACACTGGATGAGCTGTGGGAGTTTATTACATACTTGGAAACTAGTGATCAAAACTTGAAATTCACTGTACAAAGTGATTTAATGTGTGTTTCCTTTTTGGATTTGAAAATGGCAAAACATTCTGATGGTACTCTTAAAACAAATCTGTTCCTTAAAGAAACTGACTGTAACTTCCTCTTCTAGCACCCAGTTTCCATGCACACCGTATGATGAATAATATTCCCAAAGCCCAGTTATTACGAGCATGCAGGAATTGTTCTGAGGTCAGTGACTTTATAGAAAATGGGTCTGAGATGTGCACCCACTTCACAGTAAGAGGATATAATGCCCAACTTGTAGAACAGGCATTTTTTGAGGTCCTCGATACACCAAGAGAGAGACACTACTGCAAGTGAAAAATAGGGATGAGGGGTCCCCTTGGGCACATTTTATTACAAAGTACAGTACACGAGGCATGCACGTGAGATTCAGGACATTGTCTCAAACAACTAGCATATATTGGAAAATTAACCACTGCTGACTGAGGTCACAAAAGAGAAACCCTGCATGGTATACTGTAGGGGCAAAAACTTACAAGATAGGCTTGTACACAGTTATTTACATGAACAAAATGTGAAAAAAAAGAGAATAACACACAGGGGGTACTTGGCTTCCACCTTTACCCCAAGGAAATTTTAACTGTGGCAATTGTAAGTTGTGTCCCTATATCCTTAAAACAGACACCTTTACCACTTGCAATAACAACAGATAGATTAAAATGAGGTAATTTTTTTAACTGTAGCAGTGACAATGTTGTGTACCTAACCACATGTGAATGTGGTTCCTTCTATGTGGGAAAAATGACTAGGCCCATGAAAACCAGAATAGGTGAATATTTACATTCCATTTCCAATAGAGAAGAGAAAAATGCCTTAGGCTGCCATGTGGTGCATAGCCATAGTGAAAAACACACTTTCAAGTTTTGTGCAATAGAAAGGGTCACACTAGGACCACGGGTTGGGGGGGGATTACATTGATGGCCAACCTCTGTATCATGAGTCCTTTTGGATTTTTACACTGGGGCATTGGACCCCCACTTAATGACCGTATCGAATTACTGTCCTGCATCAAGAAGAAGAAATCATTTTTCCTTAGAAATATTGTAAAACTGTCTAGTACCAAATATGAGAATACATGTGCATGCCTTTGTATGTCTCTTACTAGTGCCTTATGTAGAGTCTGATATGTTTTTTCTTTTTAGGTTACTGGATTTAACTGTTTGCTGCATTCAGCACCACTTTATTCATTTGAGAGCTAAGGAACTCAATTTATGCCTTGTCCACATTAAGGTTATATTTTCATTGTGTATATTAGTGGAAAGTATCCGGTATAATACAAGCATATGATAATATCTCTGCTTTAACTTCATTGCAACATTTCCGCATACCTGAAAATGGATGAACTCATCTCATGTTTTTTTTAAACACATAGGGCCCGATTCTCAAAAGGTTACATCTAGCATAACTTGACTTGTGCCACAAAAAATGGTGCAAGTAGCAAATTATGCCAGCAGTTGCTACATGCAGTAATCTGCAAAGCAGCCTGTGACATGTCACTGGCTGCTTGCACCACAGTGGACCTACACCACCAAGGTTACACAATAAACCCCCTGTGATATGGTGCTAGGGGGTTTATGACATTAGTTGCTCCCTATTCTGGAAGGGCAGCCTCCAGGTCCCCGGAAGTGCAATTCTAAAACAACCCCCTGAGGAGATCTGTCAAAGTACAGTTACAGCAGCAAATAGCTGGTGTAAGTGTACTTTACATCCACTGGGGGTTGCACCAATGGGCCGCCAGCCCGATCCCCCAGTATATGCAACCCCCCAGCCCAATCCACAAGCCAGTTGTAAAAGCCCCACAGGGCTATCAAACACCCCAGCCCCATCCCTCAATACTGTGCACATAGAAGCCCTGCAGGGATAGCTCCCCCCATGCCCAATCCACCGAATACAGGCCCTATGCCCAGTAGGGCTAGCACATCCCCCTGCCATGTCCGTTCCCTGCATGAATAGTAAATGTCCCACAGGACTAGCACCTCCACTCCTCGAACCCTGGAACTGTGATATGCACAGTAATAAATAACATATACCCCAATCTCCCTGATAGTCTAGGGTCCCCCCACCTGGTATTTCAGGCCACCCCTCACCCCCTACCCAGCCGGCGACTGGCACACCCACCTCTCACCACTGTGGTAAGCTGCTGACTGAGCTCCGTCTGAGTGCGTACTGTATATATGCACTCAATGTATGAATGACAGCTCATTCATTGAGCACATATATACAGTTTGCACACAGACAGAGGCTCAATCAGCTGGCTGCCACGGTGAGCAAGAAATGGTTAAGTGAGTAGGGGAGTGTGGGTGGCCTGGGCAAACTGGGTGGAGGTGGGGGGGACACTCGACTACCAGGGATTTTTTTGTGGTTTAGACACTACAGGGATTGGGTCGGGTGGGGTTACAACTTGCAGGGGTTCTGGGTGCAGACAAGCCCTGCAGCACATAATATGCAGGAACAGGGGTCAGGGGCACATGCCAGCCCTGCAGGGCATAATCTGCAGGATCGGGGGTCTGGGGCTATTGTGCTGGTACTGGGGGTCAGGGGCATTGTTAAGCCCTGTGGTGCCTGGGGATTGTGGCAAGGAGGGGCACTTGCACCCTACACATTGAGGGTTGTGACTTAGGACATACCCTGCAAGTATGCCCTTTGTTGAGTGTACCTGTGGGAATGTCGCAAGTCACTGGACTTAGCCACAGGGACCCCGCCCCTTGCAGAATTAGGTGCAGAGTCCTTGCTGCAACTGAGTTTGGTGTAAGTCGCCTTTGGGGGTGACGTGCACCATTCTTCTAGAATTAGCCCCATAGACTTCATCTTTTTTACATATCTCTGTAGTGGTCTGTTGCTATGAAATAGTTATTATAATGCTAAGTCTTGACTTGAATCACCTGTTTTGCCTGCATTTGTCATATTCATTTGTTTTAAATGTTTTATGGGATTCATTTTACTATTTAATGTGTATGCACTTTTGTTGATTGCACTGTTACTTTAAGAGCCCTTGGACTTGTGTATTAAAGGGTTCCAACTGTGTGATTCATTAGTCTCCTGATGATGCATGCTTGAATGCAAAACTGTTAGAGGTTTTTGCTCTTGATTTCTGATGCACCATTGCACTTTGTTTGGTGGTATTTGTACATTGTTCTACATTAATACTGCTTTTTGGAATTAGCTCTGAGTGGTGCAGGTGTTTGCTGTTGCCTGCTCAGATAAATGACCCTAGTTTGGAGAGGCTGAGGGTTTGTGCAAAATCTGATGGGACACAGGGAGGTGACATAAGATGGAGTATTTTGGGACAATGGACAGCTGTATACACAGGACATGAGGACAGAGGGAGGGGTGATGGGCAGGCAGCTTGTCATTCCCCAGGGGTACTGTGAGTGGTTGTTCAAGATACGCTTATGATATCCCCATGTTCAGGCATCTGGGCATTGCTCGCACCATGCAGTGATTAGCCCAGAATTTTTATTGGCCCAACTTCACCCAGCAGGTAAAGGAGTACTGCAGGTCTTGTCACCGGTGCCAACAAATAGGAAAGGCAGGTAGTAAACCAAAGCTGCCCTAATTCCCTTGCACATTGTGCAGGAGACATTCCAGAGGGTAGGAATGGATATTGTGGGACCATTAAGTACCCCAAGCTCCTCTGGGAAGAAGTTTATCCTGACGATGGTCGATTACGCCACTAGATACCCATAGGCAGTCACCCTCTCCTCACTTAGGACAGACCAGCAGCAGACGCCTTGCTAAGGATTTTCTCCACAGTCAGATTTCCACATGAGGTTATCCCTGATCAAGGGGGTACCTTCATGTTGGGCCTGATGAAGAGTTTCTGGGAGAAGTGTGAGGTGGTGCAGAGATGCATGACACCTTATCACCCACTAGCCAGTGGTTTTGTGGAAAGGTTTAATGGTACTCTAAAATTGATGCTCCAAGCATTTGCTGAACAGCATGGGAGGGACTGGGAGAAATATCTTCCCCACCTGTTGTTCACATACAGGGAGGTGCCCCAAGAGTCAACAAGGTTCTCACCCTTTGAGCTCTTATATGGACATAGGGTATGTGGGCCCCTAGACTTGATCAGGGAAGACTGGGAAGGCAAGCACACCACCCAGGGGGCTCCCATAGTGGAGTATGTCCTTAGGTTTAGGGAGAAGCTGAAGGAGCTTATGGGGTGGACCAAAGCAACTTGTCAGCTGCCCAGCAGAAAAAAAAAATGTCTGGTAAAATCGTGGAGCCCAAGTTCACTCATACACTGTAGGTCAGGAAGTCATGATCCTAATCCCAATATGGAAGGGCAAGCTGCAGGCTGAGTGGGTGGGACCATACAAGGTAGTCTGACAGGTAAATGATGTAAATTATAATGTGGAATTATCTAACAGGAGACATAGCCAGAGGATGTACCATGTCAACATGATGAAGCCATATGCAAATAGGGCTGACATGGTATTTGCAGTGTGTAGTACTTGGGAGGGAACAGACAAAGAAGACCACCCTCCTGGATTTGCTAGAGGAAAACAAGTGGAAGTCATCTATGGGGGCAATCAAACTGTCACCCCAGTTGACCCTGGAGCAGACCCAGCAAGTGAATGGGGTTTTAGAGGACTTTGCCCTTTTATTTACAGCCAAGCCAGGTCTAACCCCCTTAGTGACACATGACATAGATACAGGGACACAAGCACCCATCCAACGGACAGTCTACTGGGTGTCTGAGCGTGAGGCCATCCTTAAGTACATTAGGAGGGAGGTGGAAGAAATGCTGGATTTAGGGGTAATCCAGAAATCCCACAGTCCCTGGGCCTCACCTGTAGTCCTTGTTCTCAAGCCAGATGGCTCCACTTGCTTTTATGTGGACTATTTTGGACTCAGCGCAGTCTCGAAGTCTGACGCCCACCCAATGCCTTGAATGGATGAACTACTAGACAAGTTGGGAGGGGCAACATACCTTACCACAGCTGACTTAACAAAAGGGTACTGGCAGGTAGAATTATAATAATGATAATAATAAAATAATAACTTTATTTATAAAGTGCCTTTCAAAGCCAATGCGCTATATATAACCACATATAAAAACAAATATCAATATTCCATGAAGTCCAAATTAAAACATCAGTCCATGAAATCCGAAGAGCAGCATGGCTAAAACTATCAGCTAACATTTTCAGGAAATGCCTGCCAAAACAAATAAGTTTTTAGAGCTGACTTAAAACTCTCGATGGTCAGGCACGCTCTCACTCAACGAGGTAGAGAATTCCACAGGATAGGGGCTGCGTAAGAAAAGGACTAAGCCCCAGATGTCTTCAAGTGCTTCCTGAGAATCTCTGACAATCCCTCATCATTGGATCAAAGCAGGCAGGAGGGGCAGTAGGGCCAAAGGAGATCTTTCAGGTAGTGGGGTCCCTGGCCATGTAGGGCTTTATTGGTCAGGAGGCTGACCGTGAAGGTGATCTGTCACTGTACAAGCAGCCAGTGCAGTCTGTGGAGCACAGGTGTAATGTGACTAATCCTAGAAGTACCAGTCACAAGCCTGGCTGCCGCATTCTGCACCAGCTGCAAGCAGTGGATATCAACCCCCGGAAGCCCTAGGTACAAGACATTGCAATAGTCAAGGCAGGTAGTCACAAAGGCATGGACCATGGTAGAAAGATCATCAGGAGGAACCAGATGTTTCACCCGGGTGATATTCCTCAGATGAAAAAATAATGTCTTGACAACTGTCAACACCTGAGATTTTAGGGTCAGTTCATTGTCAAAAATAACACCCAGGTTTTGCACCTGATGTGAGGCAGCTAGTGGAACATCCCTGTGCCATAGTCCAGGAGACTGTCCAGCCAGCATGCCCACCACCCGATGATCTGGATCCACCACCACCTCGGTATTATCTAGATTTAATCTCAGGCAGCTGGCACTCATCCAGTTCTGGATCTCAGAGAGACAGTTGTTAAATATAGAGATCACATCCTCCTGCCCAGGCACAAAGGACAAATACAGCTGAGTATCATCTGAATAGCAGTGAAAACTCAAGCCACACCTCCTAATAATGTCTCTCAATGGCAGCATATACACTGTGAACAACATGGGTGCTAAAATAGAACCCTGCAAAACTCCACAGGATAGGGAGAGGGGGTCAGAGGAATAAATCCCCATGACCACCCTCTGAGTCATACCCTGGAGAAAAGATCTAAACCACCTAAGGACCATACCCAAAAGTCAAAAGATCATCCACAGGTGCTCCAAAAGCACTCCATGGCCCACAGTGTAAAATGTCACAGTGAGACCAAGAAGGACCAAGATAGAATGAGACCTCTGATCTCTCACTATTAGGAGATCATTAAGTACCCTGACAAGAGCTGTCGCAGTACTGTGTCTCTTACTAAATACTGACTGGAGAGAATCATAGACATTATGGGTGGTAAGATGGTTATCCAGCTGCAGTACAATCACCTTCTCAATAACCTTACCCACAAGGGGCAGGTTTGAGACAGGTCTGTAGTTAGCAGGACAGTTCAGTTCAAGGGATGTTTTTTCAGGAGTGGTCACATGACTGCCTCCTTAAGGGGACCAGGAAAAATTCCCCTTCTCCAATGAACTCCAGACTATCTCTGCAAGGATGTGGCCGATCTCATCTATGCAACCTACCAGAAGTTATATAGGGCCAGATCCAAACTACAACAGGTTGGCCACAAAGACTGGATGACCCTCTCAATGTCAGTGAATTCCAGCTGGCTGAAATCCATCCAAAAGACCAGGCACTTGTGATATTCCACCGACCATCACAAGACCCATTGGAGGTGGACTGGCTGATCTCAGATCTCATGGTGGCAACCTTATCTGCAAAACATTGAGCAACCCATCACAAGTTAACAGCCAGAGATAGGGGGAGATTGGCCTTCATCACTCCAATAGGATTATTTGAGTTCCGGGTAATGCCTTTTGGAAGGAAGAACTCCCTTGCCACCTTCCAACGGTTGGTCAGTCAGGTGTTACATGGTACTGAAGAGTATGCAGTGGCTTATCTGGATGATATTGCCATCTTCAGTACCAGCTGGAAGGAACACCTGTCCCACCTGAAGGACATGTTGGGTAGGATATAGAAAGCAGGGACCACTGTCAAGGCTGAAAAGTGGCAGGTGGCTATGGCAGAGGTGGCATACCTAGGCCATGTAGTGGGGTGAGGGCAGCTTTGCCCTAATAATGCAAAGATTGAGGCAATAGAGGTATGGCCTATGCCAGAAACCCTGAAGCAGGTTAAAAGCTTCTTAGGGATCGTAGGGTACTATTGAAAGGTTGTTCCAAATTACAGTACTCTGGTAGCTCCCCTTTCTGGCCTGCTAAAGAAAAGAAAGCCCAAAAGAGTAAACTGGGAGCCAACCTGTGAACAAGCCTTTGTACGGGTAAAGGAGGTATTGTGAAGTGCATCTGTGCTGGCTAGTTCAGACTATTCTGAGCAATCTGTAGTCCAGACAGATGCCTCAGATGTGGGAATTGGAGCAGTCCTCAGCCAGACATCTAATCAGGGAAAGGATCACCCAATAGTGTACCTGAGTAAGAAGTTACTTCCACAAGAGCAGGCCTATTCCACAGTTGAAAAGGAATGCCTTGTGCTGGTGTGGCCATGAAAAAAGGTTAGTGTGATAACATTTGTGGCAAGATTAGCGAGTACAATATGGGTGTGTAAATAATGATGCAGTGTTTCAGAGCACACTTACAGTTTAGCGCACAGGTATTATAGTGTTCAATGTAAGATATATACACAGACAACACCAGTATATATGAAATCCAGAATTTATTGAATTAGAACACAGGTTATTTATTTCAGCAAGTACCTTATTATAAGCTGCTGCACTGTGAGTTATCATCAGCATATACACAAACGGAATAGCAGTACACAGTTTCATACAGTGGAGAGTGTATAATTGTCCAAAAATTGATGGACAGCTTTTAAATGTGCCATCAGCAAACAGATGCTTACATGCCTTCAGTGTTTCCAGATCTTGTGCTATGGAGAATATCAGGAATTGATTGCTGACAGGTCCCAAATTGAAAAATAAGAACTTCTCCCCACTATCGGTCACACAGTACTTGGGGGTAATACAAGAGAAATGGAATCTAATTACTCAGATGGAAACCTTGTCATAACTCACTGTGTTCTCCAGACAGTTCTTTTGAGCAATGGCACAGCTGGATGATGCGCAGACACTTCTGGCAGTAGTTGGGAAAGGCCAGCAACCTCGATCTGGTGGGTGGTTTCTGTGGTCAATGCTGCCTTGGATTTAATCTCTGCAACAGCTTCTTTATGCCAAACAGGTGCAGGATCGGGGACGTGGTTATGTTCACCCATACATTTTGCCACTTGATCACCAATTATATGGACCCTTGCAGCACAGTGTCCATTAGCATATTGCCAGCATTTCCAGTAGGATTTCTCCCCACAAATGCACTATCTGCAGTATAAAAAACCCTGCCACAGTGCGAGATCACCTCCCTTCTAGCTTTTTATGTATCGGACTTTCATAATTCAAACACTATTAGTACTACTGCTGCAACACTACTAGACAGGAAATGAAATCTAGGGTAATTAGGGGAGCATATAGTGGTTGCTACAGAAACGTTAACCGTTAACGCAGTATTTCTCAGCAGCTGTGGTGCCTCCAAGTGGTATACCGAGTGGTGCATTAAGCGGTTCTGAGAAATACCTCTATACCTGTTGAATGTGGTAAGAAGGTGTTCAAGTTCATAATTAATTCAGTCACCTATCATCAGCTTAAAATCACCAGGTGGCACCGTCTGCTTGAAATTTACCTTGCAAATTTGAAATATTCTGGTAGGTGTCCCCACAGTCCATAGTCCACATCCCACAGCAGTAGCTAAAATCTTTTAATTTAATCAGAGTTCCCAGAGTCCTGCTCCTGCTCAGCTGAATGTGCTGAGAGGAATTTTGAGAATTCTTTCAAATCGGGGTTGCCAGGTGCAAAAAAGCGCCAACTTTGAATTCTCTGATTTGGCTCCACAATGGCTGGGATCTTCCAGCTGTGTAAAAACACATCTTCTTGCTTGTGGGTCACAGTTTTGGCTAAAGGGTTCAGTGGTCTAGCCATCATCTACTTTGCTGCACTCTCCCTTGCAATATGGAACATCCTGATCCAGCTAAAGACTACTGGACTTTTAATCTATTCAAAATGTCTTTCAGGACCCGCTTCTACCTTGCTGAAATCTTTTAATTTAAATTGAGTTCTTGGAGTACTCCTCCTGCTCAGCTGAACCTGCTGAGAGGAATTTGGAGGAATTTTTCATGTTGAATTAATCAAAATATATGTGGTGTTGCAGTACACCTGAACACCATCTCCTCCCACCTACAGGTACTGTACCTGGGAAAAGCTGGGTATCAATGAGATACTGTAACTTAGATGGTGCTAAATAAAATCACAGATGCAGAAACTCAAATAAAAAAAGGAAAATACCAACTCTAGTCTGTAAAGGTCCAGATTCTCTATAAGGGAAGTACACCCCAAAAAGGCATAAGCCCCATACACACATCCACTAAATTAATAAGACCTGCAGTAGCTACTAATACATTCAGAGCAACAAAAAGTAGATACATAATAAACCACATGTATCCGTTGGTTCCCTCAGCTTTCTGTGCTAATGGGAATCAGCTGCAATAAAACACAGATCAGCTGGAACAGTCCCCATGAGTTTCTCAACCCAAGTACTGTACTAACAAGTGCTTGTTATTCTCTATTTTTAAAGCTCATTGATGTTTATTAATGTGTGCTATTAACTAAGCATCTAGAACATCTAAATATTGGGACATCAGTTCAGTACAGTAGTTAAGTGATCATTTGCAACATCCCTGTGCCTGACCAATGGCATAGGGTCTCTGGACTTATTTATCTTTTTACTGGGCAAGTGAATCATGTTTCCTCACAAGAACATGTTGTGTTGCAGCTTAACATTTCCAAAATAATGGTGAATGACAGCAGCCATTGACCTTAACAGAATGCTTTGTAGGCAAATATTTGCAGATATGTTTAGTGCACTGGATCATGTATCATTTTTTCCATTAGAAAAACTATCTTCCCAACACCCAAAAAGCATCTTGCTGCTAAGCACTAGTGAACGTCATTGGAACACACTGAATCCATTTTATAAAAACTCCAAGGTACTGCTAATTTTGAAAGTGCTGGTATTTTTGTGTGCAGTTCAAATCTCGTGGAATGCAACTTGGTCCAATTAATATTTTATGGAGAAGAAATAGTCAAAATGCTAAATTATTTGTTATAAAATGTTGTTATATATACAAACATTTTCAAATCATATGCAAAAAAAAATACTTGCAAATAAGAGTGTTTTGGCATTGTAGGTGAATAATACTAGGGTGCTAAGTAATTGGGGATGAACCACATTCAGTTTTTTTGCATTTCAGACTCACTAAGAATGGCATGCCATGTAAATGTGCTACTGTAGCTTTATTAATAAAGTCCTTTTTATTTTTAAACAGCTAGTTTTAATTTCACAGTAAAAAAAATCACAGAAAATATACAAATAGTTGTGCTCATCTAGAAAGATTTCATTGTCATTTTGTGAAAATGGGTGATGAGTGAAATATGTAGCCTGATCAGACAGCTCAGTTCATTACATACAGAAACAGGTTTGTGATGTACAAGTGTTGTGCTGGTGGCCCCTTGTAATATTGCTCTGAATGACGTATTAGTTTCATTCCATTTATCCCATGTATAAAAATTAATAAACACACACACACATGAATATACACACACACATGTGCACGCATGCATGCATGCACACACACACACTCACACACTCATGCACACTATAAGTTATATTTGCTGTTCTTATAAAGGATACATAGTTCCAAACTGCACTTGTATATCGTGGACTCGAGCAATGCACAGTTAATATTGGTGTGCTAGATAATAAATTATGAAAACTGTGGTGCAAAATATCAAGTCTAAACACTGTGAAAGGTGGCAGTTTGACAGCAGCAGCATGCATTCTGGGTAGCTTTCATAATGCATCTTTTATTATACCATTTGTTTTGGAACTTTAAGGTACAGTAGTAGTTTGGGAGAGGCTAGAGATCACAGCAGATGGCCGAGGTGGATGCAGGAGACTGGTGGTGAGGGGATCAGTCTGGGCACAGTCAGCAGGATGCAGAAACACTGTATAAGGTGTTTTGTGATTCAGGTATGCAAGTATTTTCCTATTTGTTACAATATGTGACTGCTTTGTAAACATTTTGCATTGACCCAAATTAAGATTGCTACAGCCATCAAGATATATTTTTTAGATGTATCTATTTCTTTATTTTACTGAAATTCATTATATTCTTAAAATATGACTGCAGCATGTACTCCATGTATAATCACAAGTGATCAGGCAACTGTCTTAGCAAAATTCAGAAAATGTATGTATCAAGGACAGCACTGTTAAAACATTGGCTCACTATCTGTACATTTATTTGGGGAATTTTAGTTTTTTGTCAGAGGTTTGTATAGCACCTTAGCCGACCCTACCCCCAAAAGGTCAATTATTAAAATCCTTTCCAGGCCTGCAAAAAATAAAAGATTATAAACTTTGGAAATCCACCCTTCTCCCATCACCTGTCACCCCCTTTTTATCCAATGTTAAACTTTACAAGTATAAATTAGGTTAACAGGATAATTAACACTGTTTTACTATAACCCTTATTGTCATCTTAAAGAAACCTGCACAGTTCCAAATCCCTGCTAGGGCAATAAAAAGCAACACTGTTTTTCTGGTAACATTGTTTTTTATTTGAAAGAGATGCAGAAAGAATAACTTGGAGGACTTTTAAGATGTTCATTATACACTGAGACATTGTTACAAAAAAGTTACATATTTTTAATTTTGCTTGCACAAGCAGAGATTTGGAATTGTACAGGACGGTTTCTTTCAAATAATGCACTGAATAAGAGGCAAAGTGAAAACAGCATTACTTATCATGTTTACCTTATTTATAATTGTAAAGTTTAGCATTGTATGCACATGACATGTTCTCCATACAGGAGCAGTAAGCAAATCTCTATTAATACATCTGATACAATTGCAGGACACAGGGAACTAATTGATTCTGATTTATAAGACCCCCTGTTTGGTCAGTCTTCTAAAGAAACTATTAAGTCATTTGTAGGAGGTGTGAGACCTAATGGGGAGGAGTGGATTTATGGAGCCTGTGGAGTACTGGCTCAGTAGCTATTTAAAATGCAGTAGTCATGTCAGTGTGTTTGTGGATGAGGGAAGCTGGCAGGCTAGTATTCAATACAAGCCCCCATCCCTCCCTCCCCACACATCTCTCTTGTCTCAGTGGGCCTACCCAGTCAACACAATTCAATCAATAAATAAAAATGGATTACTACTTATTTTATATGATTTTTCAAAGTTTGTTTCAGCTAGCCTGCTGTAATGTGTTCAGTGTATGGCTGTATTATATGCATGTGATTTTGCTGTCTATGAATATTAGCTACGCCCCTCCTGCCCCACAATCTTAACTCATGAGCAATCTTGTACACTTGCATAATACCAACAAAATAAAAAAGTATGGTTTGTACAACACTGGTTTTCAATGTAACATAGACAGCCTACCGAATTATGAAAGCAATGTATTACTTGACTGAGAAATTTGAGCTAAAAACAAAAATCCTAAAGCAGTAGACACTGATTAATTATGCCACTGTGGCTTTCTTCTGTATACCAGTTTGCTCTGACCTCAATAAAAATAGCATCACATAGCCATTCCCCTTCCACAACTTTCTCATGCCCACACACATAGCCAGATCAAAGTACAACCCGGCACTGTCAATACTGCTGCTCCTGCACTAGTCTCCCTACTGGCCTTCTGATGCATAATTACTGTAATGGCAATGGTACGTTCAAATTATTTTCATGATTATTTATAACTATTTAGGATAATTTGGGCAGAAAAGTCTGACCTTTTTACATGATAGAAATGGTCTTTTGTGCCATATCACCACAGTGCTCCCAGGGGCTGATTTGGTATTTTCCCTACAACTCCAGGGCAATTTTCCTGAGTTTTCCAGTAGGTTAGATTATTTCCTGTGGAAGCTGAATTCCTCTGTTTGTGTGTGTGTGTGTGTGTGTGTGTGTGTGTGTGTGTGTGTGTGTGTGTGTAACCAATGCAAGTCTATAGTGAGACTTTCCTTGTACAGTAGCTGGCTACAAATCCCTGTAAAACACAGGCTATGTGTAGATCTGGGAGCCCTGTTACCATTTCAGTGAATTCAAGCAGCAGTAGCATTGAAAGATATTTTTCATTCAAACTATGAAAGCATAAACATAAACCTTTATGTGCTTAGTTATTTTATGTACTGCACAGTATATTGCCCATTTTATGCACTTATGTGTGGGCACAAATAGATATACTGCTATGACCACAGTATGCCTCTCCAAACTGTCCAGTAACAGGGCCCATGGCAGATGCTTAATGGGAGGAAAACATGATACCCCATACTATACAGTATGTGCACTGATGCTGAACCATGGGGGTGGGGTAAGTGCTTATGGTTGCTTCTACCTCAGTGGAAGTCCAAGAGGGTAGCATCTTTCAGAAAAAGAGACATGCAAGAACTAGGGGACACAATTTAAAGATGGGGGGGTGGTTCAAGAACAATGTGAGGAAGTATTATTTCACAAAGAGGGTAGTGGATGCATGGAACAGCCTTCCTGAGGAGGTTTTGGGGTCTAAAACTGTTGGAGAATTCAAGAATGCATGGGACAGACATAAGGCAATTCTTGTGGGGGATAGGAAGAAATAGGCTGTTGGTTAACTAGGATCTGCAGCCTATCCTGTAGGTAGGGAAATGGGCAGACTAGATGGGCCAAGCGGTCCTTATCTGCTGTCAAAGTCTATGTTTCTATTGCAGTGCACTATTCAGTCTAGTGTGGGTATGGAGAGGTGTTGGGTGTGTGATCTGCAAATTAATGTTTTTCCTACCTGCAGCAAGTTCCTGGGGCATTGGTACTGTCGATAGTCTGGTACTAGGAGCTTAGGGGTTTTGGACACTTCATGGGAAAAGTAGCAGGAGAGATTTGTTTTAGTTAAACCCTGGTTTACTGTATAAGGCAGAACCATGTAATCAGGTTGGCTGTTAGTGTAGCATGCAAGCCATGACTGAGCAGGATCCCAGTTATAACACGGAACCACCAAAGCAGGCTTACTTAATCTGCAGCAGAGGAGATTTGGCACATCCAGACCCTGTGTTATAATGCAGGGCCACTCAGACAGGTTAATCTTTTTTTATTGTATCCAGTTAGCATCAATGGTCACTCCAGTCCTGCAACAAACAGCTGCCACACCACAAAAAGCTGCCATAAATATTTATTTAGAATATTTTCATTTTTTCTCCCTTTCCTGTCATCCAGCCCTCGTCTACAGTATTTCTCATTCTGGAATTGTACTTCTTTTTTAATGCACAAACTCATTTCTTGCTCCCTCTGCTGTCTGCAGACCATCACCCATGAACAATTGATTGGTGCTGTTAAAACAATGGGATACAGGCATGATACAAAGCCCCACTTCCACAGATTTCCCCCATCAATACACAAACACTGTTTTGTTGCATTAGCAATGGACTCTCTTTATTCATTCTGCCTTTTGATAACTAACAAATTTAAATTCAGCAACTCTTGAGACAGCCACAGCTGTTTCTCCTTCAGTATTGTCTCCCTTCCCCATGGTAGGAGATTGGACACTGTGAAAGTATGATACTGTATTTGGTTTGGCTTCAGAGGGGGTGGGGTGGGAGGTGGGGGTGGAAATACTTAAGTACAAGTTTTCTTCTTAATCTGAGAATTCTTCCCTTGGTATTCCCTTGTTATTTTTGCACAACGATGTGTCAATCATTTGCTCTCTTTGTATCTCACAGCATGATGTCTAACTAACTGATAGCCTCTCTGTTTAAAGTAAAGCCTGTACTGGAATATCTCCATCCCCACCCCATCCTGCAATGTCACAAAGTGATTCTAACCAAGTGTGTTTTGCAGAAGAAGTGTCCCTCTGTGTGGATGGTGGTAGAGGTACTCAAGTACAGGCTTTACCTTGAAGAGGAATGGCTATCATCCATGAAAGCAGGATGTTTTCAGAGGCAGAAGCTGGCAGATTTTCAATAATAAAAGCCATCATTTTCTCGCTTTGTGGAAGGGAGTGGAGGAACTGTTAAATAAATGGACAGATATCATATGATGGTTATTGGGAAAAATAATATTTCTTACTGAAAGATTTTTATTTCTAATGTACAATATTTAATGCACTGCAGTTTATTTGTATAGTTTATATGACTTGTGTTAGCAAATTGTTTCTCTATGCACTGTACATGAATACCTACCCTCAAAACAAAGTCAGGCTGCAGTGAATTCAGTGTGTGGTGTTTGGTTCCAGATAAGCAGTTCCGAGACCTCACCTGAATGGGAATTCCATAAACCATTACTGAATTAGTCACTTCTTTTCTCACAGTGGAGCTGAGCCTGCACCGGGGGAAATGCCATGAAACTGTGATATAAAGATGACTTGCAGAATGCTCTGAATAAGTTATATGTTAGCTCAACACTTCTGAGGAAACCCAAGTAATTTGTTTACTCCAGAATGTTTATGCAGCTCGCTTACCAGGATCCATGGTTGTGAATCCTATGCATTGCCCCATCACCACCACCACTACTGAATCAACCAACAGAGATTTTGAGCATCCAGTCAGATACAAGTCTTGCCAGGCAGAGGAGGAAATAGGGATGTGGGTGTCGGAGGTGATGATAAAGTCTAGAAATTAGTCATTCAGTCCTGGCACTTGTTAGGACTGGTGGATGGGAGGGGTTCAGCTTCTGAATGAACATGTTGTAGCAGCCAGTGTTTCAACAGTAGCAGTTAGGAAACTATAGATGCAATCCTGCAGCCCAGAAACCTCATCTGTACATCCCAACTATTGTCTCTAATTACTGATGGTTGTACCACTTTTGAACCAATGTTATGTATGCTTGAGTGTCTTGATGTACTGTATATTTATTTATTTATTTATTTATTTATTTATGTTTTGGATGGGATGGGGGGGATGTATATCACAAAATTATGTGTTGCCTGTACTGACTGATGAAGGCAGATGTGAGGTTATATTTCAAGGTGAATGAGCTACTAATGTTTCCCTTCCCTGTGTGTGCATTTTATAAACAGTTGCCAAAACATCAGCTTTTTTTCATCTTGTGTTCATTAGCTTATTCAGCTCATGGCTTTCTTTTCACCACTGAAGTCTGAGAGTTGCCCTGCCTTACCACATGTGCCCCCCTTGGACAAATACAGTATATTGCTAATGCTGCGTTCAATACAGGTACTACAGGGTCATTTAAGTACTGAATAGTCTGGCCTGTGCAGTGTACAGTACCATGTATGCTGGAAAGGTTTGAGTGGTTTGTCGATAACACAGACAAGCAGTGGTGTAATTTCTCTTCAGACCCTCACTTGTTTAAATAAAAATTTAAAACAAATGCATTTAGAGGGCAGCAGACCTGAGCAGCATTATTTGGCAGCACCAAACAAGCAAACAAGCAACTCCACAGACAGACTCTGATTTGTTAGATTTGCTAGATCCTTTTAAAGAACTGTAAAAACTATGAACACAGTGAATATCTATGGGAACAATATATAAATAATATAGCTGCCAGCAGCTTGGATGTCCAACTAGTTTGCCTTGTGGAGGACGGAGTTCTCATCTATAATGCTGACACCGACCTGACCCAGATCTCCCCATGAAAAAAATTCACTGACTGAGAGGAAGTTTAACAAAATTAATGATAATAAAAAAAAAAAATGAAGCAACACATATACTTTTATGCACTACAGCAATTGTACAAGCAACTAATAGTTACATGAATGACTTCAGTATGTCAAACTCAGCTTTTACCACACTTCAAGTTCTGATTGCAACCAGACAGAATGCATGAATGGAGACATAGCCATTACTCTCTGCATCCTTTAAGGTACCTCATGCATGTTTAGAATGTTAGTTCTTGTAACTAGCTGGTAAGAATACAATGACAAGTAAAACAAAGGGTGGGATATTCAGACTGTGCTAGGCTGCAGCGCAAGCCTGGGTGCAGCGCAACTTGGGTGCGCATGGGTGTTGACAGGGTGATATTCAACAGAGCTGCACCATGGCACATCATCATTGAATATTGCTTCTTGGCCACCCGCAGTGCACATGGCACAGTGGCACTGCGCCAGCGCAAGTGGCCAGAGTGAAGTGAGGGATGCGCTAGGGCAAGTGCTGTTGCGATAGGAGCAACTACCGTGATATTCAAAAGTGCACATGCAAATGGGACCATAATGTATGCAAGGCACAAATGGGGCCATTTGCATGTCATTATGGCCCCATTTGCATGCAGGTGTGCCGATCCCTGGCAACATGCGCCTGGTGCCCTGCCAGATTGCAGCCATTGGGGACCGACACCCCCTGCACAAGCAGCAAAGTGCCCCACTGCCTGATCACAGGCATAGGGAATGTAAATGAACATCCCATATCCTTGGTGGTCCAGTGGACCACTTGCAGCCTGATCATGGGTGTCAGTAATACATTATGACAAAACAATCCAACCCTGGTGGTCCAGCAGTACCCCCTTCCCCATCCGCCCACTGAGCCCCACCACCTACTCCCTCCCAGTCAGCAGTGGGTGGCAGCTCCCCACCCGCTTGCTGCCCCACTGCCCACTGACTGACTCCATGTGGTAGGGCTGTATGCCCATTGGTCCACAGCGTGAGCCAATGGGCATGCAGCCCATACTGTACTACACAATCCAGATATGTGAATGGATCCATTCGCATTTCTGAACAGTGTAGTACAGTATGGGCTGCACACCCATTGGCTCATGCTGTGGACCAATGGGTGCACAGCCCTACCTTACAGAGTCAGTCAGCGGGTGATGGGGCAGCAAGTGGGTGGGGAGCTGCCACCCACCGCTGACCAGGTAGAGCGGGCAGTGGGGCTCAGTGGGTGGGTGAGGTACCACTGACCACCAGGGTTAGATTGGTTTGTCATAATATATTACTGACGCCCATGATCAGCCTGCGAGCAGTCCACTGGGCCACCAAGGATATAGGACTATTATTCATAATAAATGCCCATGATCGGGCTGTGAGTGGTCCACTGGATCACCAAGTATATAGGACTATTATTTATAATGAATGCCCACAATCGGGCATGGGGGGTCGCTACCACGCAGGTGCCGTTGGAGCTCAGGTGGCCACCCACAGCTGGCAGCTGCCATAATGCATCCTGCAACATGGCAGCTCACCTGTGGGTGGCCAGCTGTTGCTCCTTTTTTTTCACTCATCTGTGTGCAGCACAAGTAGGAGTTGCACATGCACGGGCTCAGCACATCCCGGGCTGAAAATCAGGATGTGCGGAGTATACATAGGCACGCCCCCCCACACTTGCACCGCATACATTACTGATGCACTCTGGCACATCAGGATTTGTTCCAGGCACATTCCCCTTTTGAATATCATGCCGAGGTGCATCAGTGGGTTGTGCATGGTGCAACTGTGTTGTACCATGCACAACATAAACATAGAAACATAGACTTTGACGGCAGATAAGGACCACTTGGCCCACCCAGTCTGCCCATTTCCCTACCTACTGGATAAGCTGCAGATTCTAGTTAACCAACAGCCTACTTCCTGCAACCTCCCCACTATAATTGCATTATGTATGTCCCATGCATGTTTGAATTCCTCCACTGTTTTAGACCCAACAACCTCCTCAGGAAGGTGGTTCCATGTATCCACCACTCTCTCGTGAAAAAAATTTCCACACATTACCCGAGCCCCCTTTCATCAAGAGTATATATATGTAAGCTCTCTCAGTCTCTCTTCATATGGTTTCTGCTGCAGCGCTGCACCATTTTAGTTGCCCTCCTCTGGACTGCTTCCATCCTGTCTATGTCCTTGCGTAGATGAGGTCTCCAAAACTGCACACAATACTCCAGATGGGGTCTCACCAACTGTCTGTATAGAGGGATAACCACTTCCCTTTTCTACTGGTGATGCCCTTCCTATGCATCCCAGTATCCCCCTGGCTCTCCTTACCGACTTTTCACATTGCTTACCCACCTTCAGGTCATCTGATATGACTACCCCAGGTCCCGTTCCATTTTTGTTGTTATTAGTACCTCCCCTGCTACTGCGTACTCTTCTCTTGGGTTTTTGTTTCCCAGGTGCATTACTTTGCACTTCTTTTCATTGAATCTAAGTTGCCATATGTCTGACCATTCCCCCAACCTTGCCAAGTCCCTTCTCATCTTTTCTACCCCCTCTTGTGCATCAACTCTGTTACAGAACTTTGTGTCATCTGCAAAGAGGCATACTTTTCCCTCCAGATCCTCTGCAATGTCACCTATAAAGATGTTAAAGAGGACTGGACCCAGTACTGAGCCCTGAGGTACTCCACTAGTAACCCCCCTCTTCTTCGGAATGTGTTCCATTCACTATTATCTTCTGTGTCCTGTTGTGCAGCCAGTTTGCTACCCAGGCTACCACCCTGGGACCCACTCCCAGGCTGGCTAACTTGATTATTAATCTTTTGTGCAGGACTGTGTCAAATGCTTTGCTAAAGTGTAGGCAGGCCATATCCACAGCCCCCTCCCTGGTCTATTACTTTGGTCACCCAGTCAAAGAAATCAATTAGATTCGTCTGACATGAACTTCCTGCTGTAAATCCATGCTGCTTTGGGTCCTGTGCCCCGCTGGCCTCTAGGTACTCAACAATTCTGTCTTTCAGAAGTGATTCCATTATTTTCCCTACCACTGAGGTCAAACTTACAGGTCTGTAGTTTCCTGCTTCTGCCTTGCTCCCACTTTTGTGAAGTGGAATCACATCTGCCCTCCTCCAGTCCTCAGGTACCACCCAATCCTCCGATGATTTGTTAAAAAGCGTGGTCAGAGGCGTCACTAGGTCCTCCCTTAGTTCTTTTAGGATTCTGGGGTGAATCCTGTCAGGCCCCATTGCTTTGTCCACCTTGAGTTACATACTAACATACTAAATGCCAGCAGAATAGGCCTAACGGTCTTTCGTGCTGCTCATTTGGTCAGCCCCACCCTGGGTGCTGACCTTGCTGTCCCCTCGCCTTCTCTGGCTTCTCCCTTCCCAGTTCCGGATATTCTTGCTGCACTGGATTTTGCTTCCTGAACCCTTCCCTGTACCTGACCCACCTCTTGAACCCTCCCACTGTCTGCCTCCACCAGCCCCCTAGGTAGTGCATTCCATGGCTCCACCACCCTCTCAGTGAAGTAGCACCTCCTCCTTTCTCCCTGAATCTTCCCCTCCAACTTCCACCCATGCCTCTAGCGGCCCCTTCCTCCTTCCTTGAAGCACCCTGACTGTTCCTCCCTATTTACCCTCTTCATGTACCTGAAGACCTCTATCATGTCCCCGGTCCTTCTCTCTTCCAATGTGTACATATTAGCTCTTGAGCCTCTCCTCATAGGTCCTGTCCCCAAGCCCCAAATCATTTTGGTTGCCTCCTCTGGACCCTCTCCAGGAGGTTAATGTCCCTCTAAGTGTGGCCTCCAAACTGCACGCAGTACTCCAGGTGCGGCCTCACCAAGCAGTTATACAGAGGGAGTATCACTTCCCTCCTTCTGGAGGTGATCCCCTAGTGATGCATCCCAGCATCCTGTTGGCCTGGCTGCTGCCCTCCTACAAGTTTCAGAGTTGTTCATCTTGACATCCACCACCACCCCAGGTCCCTCTCAGCCATTGAGACTTGAGTATTTCCCCACAGGGTGTACACTTGGCCTGGGTTTCTGGCCCCAGGTGGAGTACCTTGCATTTCCCTGCATTGAACCTCAGCTTCCACTTTCTAGACCATCTTTCCAGAGCCTCCAGGTCCCTTGCAGGGCCACTCTCCCTCCCCCATCCACCCTGCCCCAGTTTCGAGTCATCTGCAAAGAGACTCATCTCACTCCTGATTCCTGTCCTTATGTCCAGATCGTGGGGTGAACAGAGGGGCCCAGGACTGATCCCTGTGGGACCCACTAATGACCCTCCTTGGGGATGAGACTATCCCACCAACTCGACCCTCTGGGTCGGTCCTGGAGCCAATTGCCTATCCATCTGAACATCTGGTTTCCCACCCCATTTCTCCTAGCTTATCCAACAGGCCCACGTGAGGAACAGAGTCAAATGCCTTGCTGAAGTCTAGAAGCGGACATCCACTGGTCTCCAGGTCCAAGACACTTGTCACCCAGTCATAGAACTCCACCAGGTTTGTCTGACACGATTTCCTGGGATGAATCCATGCTGTCTCGTCCAGGCACCCTGACTTATCCAGGTCCCCCTAGCCTCTCCTTGACAATGCCCTCCATCACCTTGCCCACCACCGATGTCAGGCTGACAGGCCTGTAGTTCCCTGCCAGCTCCTTGATCCCCCTTGTGGATGGGCACTACATGCGCCACCTTCCAGTCTTGGGGCACCCACCTGTCCTCAGAGAGATGGTGAAAAGCTCTGCCAGGGGTTTCGCCAGGACATCTGCAAGTTCCTTCAGCACTCTAGGATGTAATTCATCCGGCCCCGGTGCTTTCTCCGTCTTAAGGGAGCTGAGGGCTTCCCTCACTCTCTCTGCTGTGATTTCCACTTCTGGTACCTCTTCTCCCTGCTTAGCCCTCCCCCCACCTGCCAGTGATGCCCCCCCAGACCTGCCGATCGGTGGTCCCCCCCTCCTCATTATCTCTGTCTCCACCCATGTATGATGCAGCATCCCATTTCCCTGGTGAAAACTGAGGTGAAGTACTCATTTAGTACCTCAGCCTGCTCCCCTGGGTCATGTGCCCATCTCCCCTGATTTAATCCTGCTAATCTGCCCTTCACCCTTCGTCTTTCCCCAATGTATCTAAAGAACCCTTTTCCTCTCCTAATTTCCTGGCCAGGTTCTGCTCCTTCCTTGCCTTAGCCGCCTCACCACTCTAGTGGCCCTTCTAGCCATCAGCTCGTACTCCCTCGATCCCTTTCACTCCTTGAGCACTTGAATTTCTTATAGGCTGCTTTCTTTCCCGCACCACCTCCTGGACCTCCCTGGTCCACCAACAAGGAGTTTTAGGCCCTACCGCATTTTCGTCTTACTCTTGCACAGGTGCTGGTAGCATCCTGCACCCCTCTCCTGATGATTTCCCACCTACTATCAGCATCCATGTCTGACCCAATCCCATCCAAATGCTCCTTAAGGATCCTTCCCATTTCCTTAGGAGTTCTTTCAGGACTCTCTTCTGTGAATGGACCAGTGTCAACCCCACTACCCAGAGTGCTTCTATTGTCTGGTTTAGGTAACTCCTCCTCATCTTCTTTTGTGAATACTGAGCAAAAGTATTCATTCAGTATCTCTGCTTTCTCACTGTCTCCCTCTGCTCACCTCCCATCTCCTTTATTAATCTTCACTATCCCTCCCTTAACCTTTCTATGCTCCCTAATATACCTATAAAAGGTTTTATCCCCCTTCTTAACTGAGTTGGCTATTGTTTCCTCAGTTTGGGCCTTTGCTTTTCTGACTGCCTTCCACACTTCTTTCTGCTTTAATTGATACAGTTCCCCATCGTGCTCCTTCTGTGATTCCTTATACTTTTTGAATGCAGCCTTTTTCTCCTTAACCTTCCCTGCCACCTCTTTTGAGAACCATAGTGTTGTTTTACTCCGCTTTGTTTTCTTTGTTTCATACAAAGGCTTGTTGCCTCTATGATGGCAGTTTTGATTTTTCTCCATTGTTCTTCCACCCCTCCTTTTTGGCCATTTGCTAGTGCATTCTTCAGGTATTCACCCATTTTGCTAAATTCAGCCCTTCTAAAGTCCAGTATCCTTGTTTTTGTATGACTTATCTCCATGGTTGTGCTCATTGTGAAGCACACTGTGCAGTGGTCGCTTGTTCCCAGATGTCTACTGACTTCTAAATTTGTGATCCTCTCTCCATTTGAGACTGCCAGGTCTAGTATTGCTCCCTCCCGAGTGGGTTCCAACACTAGCTGTCTAAGGCCTGCCCCCTGCAGGGCATCGAGAATGACCCTGCTCTTGGATGTGGCTGCAGTACATGTCATCCAGTTAACATCTGGCATATTCAGGTTCCCCATCAACAGCATCTCCCCTTTTTCAGCCATTTTGAGAATGTCCTCTATCATTTTCTTGTCCATTTCCTCCCCTTGAGACGGAGATCTGTATACAACCCCTGTGCGGATTGTGATGCCATTTCCTGTCTCCAAAGTGACCCAGAGTGCCTCTTGTCCTCCCCCTTTACTTTTTAGTTCTGTAGCTTTGATCCCTTCCCTTATGTATAGAGCTACTCCACCTCCTCTTTTATCTTCCCTGTCCCTTCTGTAGATTGTGTACCCTGGTATGTTGACATCCCAGTCATGGTTCTCTGTGTACCATGTTTCCGTGACTGCCACAATATCCAATTGTTCATCTTCCATCAGGGCTACTAGCTCAGGAAGCTTGTTTCCCAGACTACGGGCATTGGTACTCATTGCCCTCCATTTAATGTTGGCTTTATCCTTTTCCCCATCCCTGCTCTTATTGCCCTTGTCTATTTTTCCATTTACCCCTGTCCTGCCCTGTGTTGAGCTCTGTACCTCAGTGTTTACCTTACTACCTGCCATGTTTTGTGGGGGGAGGCTTGAAATTTCCTGCCTTTTATCAGCACCTCCCCCCTTGGCTAGTTTAAAAGCTTGCCAAGGAAGCATTTAAACCTGTCACCTAGGAGCTTGGTTCCCTTCGTGGACAGATGCAGACCATCATGCCAATATAAACCTTTATCTCTCCAGGTGGACCCCCAGTCCCCAATGAAGCCAAAGCCCTGTGCTCTGCACCAGTTTTGCAACCATTCATTAAACTTCATGGTGTGCAGTACCCTAGCCTCACTCCTGCCATGGACTGGCAGCACCTCTGAGAAGGTTACCGTGCTTGCTACCTGTCTGAGGCCCCTCCCCAACTCCACAAATTCATTCTGCACTGCACTGATCCCATGCCTAGCTAGGTCATTTGTCCCAAGGTGGACAATGTTATCTAGTTCCCTCTCCTGTGATGCTGCTTCTGCAATCCTGAGGATTAGCTTCCTGTCCCTCCAAGCCATGGCACCAGGCAGGCACCTTACTTCCTTCTCCTCTCCCTTCCCCAGTTTTACCCCCCTAACAATTGAGTCCCCTATCAGAAGCTGTTTTCTTCCCCTGTGGTGTCCCTTGCCACCTTTTTGTGGGTCTCCCTTGTGGATATCCTCAGCATTCTTCTGGGTCTCCACTGAGGGTGCCATCATAGAGGAACCTTGCTCTGCCAGAATGGCATATGATTTGTGTAAAGGTACAACTAGGGGGCTTCGCCTCTGGTCCACCACCTGCACCCTCCCAGAACCCACTGAGGTCCAACTGCTCTTCATACTTGGCAACCTCTGAGGCAGTGGTTGTGGCAGTGGTGCTCTTTGGGTGGGGGAGACCTCCATAGTCCTTGCTAGTTCAGCCTGGAGGTGGGCAACCTCCTCCTTCAGAGCTGACGGTTACCTGCAAATAGGACAGCAACGCAGTTTCCAGAATGTCTCCCAGAAAACTGCTGCCCCACAGCCAGTGCATTACACCACTCCCCACGTGTCCCTCTCCCTTATGATATACAATATGTAATATATATATACATATTTATTATTTGTGGTGTGTACCTACCATTTATGCACTGTGCTGAGTTATTAAGAATATGACAGTTCTGCCCCAAGACCTGTTGAGGAAGTGATGTCAGAAATTTGGCTAGAAAGGAATTCCATGCCTGGGGGTGGTGGGGTGTGGGGAAGGGTGAGTGGGTAGTCCACAGCCACTGGTGACTGTTAGAAACAATCAAATACACAACTGCTCCACCACCCTCGTGAGTACTGCCCTTTACAGTAATGCAACTAACACCACAATTTACTAGACCACTGCTCCTACACAAACCACTCTACTGAGTCCAGGGATAAAAATGAACTCACTCCTCAGCCAGCAGGACACTTAAAATGTTGCAAAAATATCCTTCCAAATCCTAGGTCTCAACCCCAGCAATCAAGCAAATTCAGTTGCATCTCACTCCCTCTGGTTATAAAATTACTACACTTTTAATGGAATCCTGCAATTCTCTGCTTAATGCCAATAAGGAAAAAATGAAACTTTTTTGTAGAAAGCGTAGCTCCCCTTCTTAACAAGTCTCCAACAATATTATGCCTTACCAGGTTTCCAGGTTCTAAATGGAGTTATAGTTTGTTCTTTGCAGTGTAGCAAGGTTCTCAGCTTCCAACAGACAAGAAACCTTGCCGAGGCACTAGGGGGTTGTCACCCAGTGATTAAATAAAGTGAATTTTTCCGGATTTAAGTCTTTTGGGTGGACTTTTTCACTGCACGGTAGCGCTGTTCATTTGGAGTTGATGTTTGAAGTTTGGACTGGCAGCCTTCACAGCGCTCCACTCCCATTGTGCGAAGGCTACCTAGCCTTTTGGAAAAGATTCCCCTGGATTCACAGGCTCTGCATAGTACACTGGTAAGTGGACAGCCTGATTTAAAGTAAATTCAGAAACAACCATTGGCAACGACGGGTTGGTGCATAAAGTCACACTATCATTATGAAACTGCAGGTTGAGAGGTTTGCACCCTTCTGAATATCCTTCCCAAAGTGTACAAATGATACATTTTTGATGGGAAATATGTTTATTTATGTAGTACAGGGTAGAACTCACAAAAAAAGGTACATTTTCAAATTCCTGTTCCCATAAAGATGCATACTGTATGTATGAAATTAAGGATGTACATGTATAAAATAAAATAAATAAATACTGCTGATCTTTGTGACACTATTTGTTATTCTGGACTCATCTTGCAGGCAGTTTAAAAGCAGCTCAAGCACAGTATTTTTTTTTAATTATTAAATATCATTCCCCATGGACGGGAGTATTATACCTCTTTGTCCTGTTTCAGTGTTGGTGGCACTGTTACTACAGGATCCCCTGAAGTTTAAGTAGTCCTTAAATTTTCTGATGACATCTGTGAATTAAAAAATTGTTCTCTTCCAACCTCCCGCTGCACTCCTGCATGTGAAATAACTTTGTTTTGATGTGAATTAAAACAGTCACCTTCCCTGTCCAAACTGGGACTTCAAAGAAGAACAGACATTTGAGAATTTAACCATATGATAATACAAAAAAACATGAAACTAGTTTGCAGACATAAAAACATCACTAGAGAAAATGACACATTCTAATTTACTAAGAAGAACTATTTTGGACAGTTTATACTTACAGTAGAAAAACTAAAGAGAAAATATGTATTTGTGCTAGATAAATGGTCAAAGGGAATAATTTCTCTAATAAAAACTATGATGGTGAAAACCAGGAAGCAGCACTAAAATTCTATAAAAGCAAAGCTGAATTATGACCATTGTATGGTGCTAAAATTTGATAATGTCGCAACATGCTTGCACAAATTACTAAATAAACATTCATGAGACTAACAATGAAAGTCATGCAGTCTCATGCCAACTTTTAAAATGGAAGGCAGAAAAAAAGAAGATAAAAAGGAAAGCATGTTTGCTATTGCCAGAGTGGGGACATTGAGTCATTCAAACATTAGTGTTTGAATTGCCAATTATATGGAGAAATAAGGGCTGGAAATATACAACCTATTATATATTAGGTAAAGTATAACATCTGAGCCTGCCAGGTGGTAGAAAGGAGTTGAGCAAAATACCTGATTACTGCTTAAATAGTGTAAGTTAGAGACAGACATGTATAAATGCAAAAAAAAAAAAATACTAGGCAAACAGATATTTAAAACACTTCCAGCATTGACATTTATTGCAGTAACTGGGTACTGATACATTTGATTGCCCTGTAATATTCCCACTTATGATGCTAAAACTAGAACCCAATCTGGCACATAAAACAGGCAAGAGCTATACACACTGTTAATTCATGTGCGCAATGTAAGAATTCCCTTCTCGGAGGTGGGGGTAGACATCCTGCTGCCAAACACTGTACCCTCACTACAAAGATCTCTGTTTACTGTCAAATTTAATTTGTTCTCACTGATATTGTACCAGTCTTCTGTCCATTACAACACTGCAGTCACTCATTAAAAAGTTGTTTTTTTATACATGTCCATTTCCAACCTATTTCAGCAGTAGACAAGTACTTTACTCTACTCCTTTCTACCACCTGGCAGGCTCAGAGGTTATACCTGTTCACTTTATTGCATTGTGGTGTTCAACAGACTACTGCATTTTAACAAAAAGATTCCCTTAACTGAGTGTAGGTAGTCAATGGCTTATTTCAGCAGTAGTGAAGTACTTAGCACAACTTTGTCCACCGTGGAAACATACCATTTGGAATTGCATTTTTTTACTTTCAAACATGGAAATGACTACCTCTGATCAGATAAAGGAATTTGTTTGTTTAAATGCAGCAGTTGTTTGAACATTGCAATGCAATAAAGTGAACAGCTACAGTATAACCTCTGAGACTGCCAGGTGGTAGAAAGGAGTTGAGCAACGTACTGTACCTGGGGAGCACGACAATTTGCTCACGTCTTTTCGCTCCCCGACTTCTCGCTCCTGACAGTACACTTCAGCGTCAATTCGCACCTATGACATTACACTCTGTGACAATTCGCTCCCCTACTGACTCCCTATTGCAGCACAAATGTCTCTTACTTGGCAATTTGCACCTATACAATACAATACACAAATTAAATTACCGAAATGGCATTGAGGGATGTTCAGCTCTCAGTAGTGCAGGATAGTGTAGGAAGTGCAGGAAACCATGGCAACATAGTGACGGCAGTGTAGTAATTGTGGTTGGCCAAAGCAAGTAAATTGATTTAATTGAATAGTTCCTTTCTGCCCCTTGGATTGAATAGTCATACAAATCACGACCCTATGACCGAATAACACATACATAGTAATGTGTATTGAATCTTGAATGTTGAGACTGTGGGAGCAATTCGGGTAGGAATGTGTTGACATAGGAGCAAGTTTGAGTGGGAGCATAATGTCGGGAGCGAGAAGACGGAGAGTGAGAAGACGGGAGAGAAATGTCATATACCTGACTACTGCTGAAATTAGTTTAAGATGTGATTGTATAAAAGCAAAAACATATGTAAATAAATAAATTAGCAGACAGCAAAGAAAAATCATGTAAGTGCTTCATAAATGTGTTAATTTTAATAAGAACAAAAACAACACTAAAGTAGTTTTTCATTTATTTGCTGCACAAGAAGTGGTAAATAGAAATGTTATTCAAGAAAGAATCTCTGTAGTGTTATATGTCTGCAGTATGTGCTGCCAAATGTCAATAGTCTGGCTCTCATAATTCCTGTCTTTAAAGGTTGAGTGATGTGTCTAAGGGACACATCAAATTACAAGGTTATTGCCCTATGTTTGAATGCCCATAATATAGTCATGTGTACAATGGAATAATGAACTAGGTGTGCGGAAACTGGAAACACGCATATAGGCCAATGAGAAGTTTTATAAATTTGACTGTAAATTCCTCTATAAGCTGAAAAGTTTTGAGGGACAAAATTTCTGTTTTAATACTGGGTATGAAAGTAATACAGATGGAACCCCTCAGGACCAAATGAATTGATATTCACTGAGCCCAGGTGCATCTTTTTTATATAATTAATGATTGAATTATGAAAAATGTCTGCCACAAGCAATTTATAAAAATCCATTCCCTTAAGGACATGTTTTGACTTCACGTGCCGGAATCAGATAGTGGATGTACAGAATTAACAGGGAGTAACTGCATGTATCTTGGATGACACACTGCACCACATCACCAAACCATATACTGTAGACCAAAAACTGTGGTGTGTAAGTCTGTCTTTTTTTTTTTTATATATTAGCAGAGTTCGGATATGGTGCCATTTTATACTTCTTCTACATGATTCTAGAACAGTATCATTCAAAAGAAAATGGACATAAAATCCACATTACACGCCACCCAGACTTCTGCCGCTTACATGTCTGGAAGCCTGTAATCGTCCACTTGGAAAGTCTGCTCATGGTGGCCTACAGTACTGTACATCAAAACATAAAACACAATGTGGAACACAGTGTGGCCACACGATACAAAGTCTTGTACTGGGCAGAAACAATATCTGCACCCGGAGAAAGATAGGGGCCCACCTGACAGGTGGACTCAATTGCCAAGGGGGTTGGCTCAGTAAATAGGAGATGAAGTGTTTTAGTTAGAAATGCAGTATGACAGTCTGCGATGTGATAGCTGTTGTTCCTAATTTAAAAAAAAATGTTGCTGCCAGATTAGTATTGAAATGTTTGTTTGTTTGTTTGTATTTTTCTGACTGTAACATGGCACTTCATTGGGTGGACCACTATAATGATTTCCAAATAAAAGTTGGGAATAGTATACATTTATTTTAATACAGTACATTTTACAATCCAATGAGTTTGAATTGATAAAATGCACAGTATATACAATACACAGTTTTATTTATTTATTTAGTTTTTGTTAACCTGGTTAAGTAAGTATTATACGATGGCATGCTATAGCTTGCATTTTGCAACATTGTAACATTGTGAACTCCACCAGAAGGACAATTTACAGATTTGATAGTATGGGTTGTAAAGCATGGACACTTACTGTATTTGTCTGCCTATTTTCTTTCCCATCCCATCTTTTTTAGAGATTCCTTTCCAGTTTAATAAGAAATCCAACAGTTGATATTAATACAGCTGCTATTGCATAACTTTGCATGAGTCTTTAGTTCATGCTCTTTTTTTGAGTGCTGGCTTTTAGTGAAAAGAAAAATGGAAATGTTTAGAGCCCCTGCTCCAGGAAGTTCCAGATTAAGGGCCAAATCCACAAGGGTGGCATGATATAATCTTGGTTTCTGAACTCCACAACTGTTGCTGTTTATGCCAAATGCACACTCCACAGTTCTGGTCACCATTTCCCGGAGCCTCTTCCCATTTGGATATCAGTGTGGAGAGGCCAGGGGAGTGTTGAGGCAGATGACTAAAAAACGGATGGTGCAAAAGAGTGCTGTATAATACTTTAATGTGAACACCACATAAACAAAGGGCAGTTAGTGCCCCCAAAAAACTACTCTAAAAACCTACTGTAGCTGCCTGTGCATTTGGAGCTATCTGGAGCCGTTGTCGGGGGATGGATCCCTTGTCAGGGAACCCCCTGAGGAAGCAACAAGGTACAGTTGTTCTGAATGTGCATGGAGCTAGTTTTGTAGAGTAGCTTTTTTGCACTGACAACACGTTATATGATTTTGACATCAATGCTTTTCCCCTTTGTTTCACTTTGAGGACTGCACCCGTGAATGAAGAGTGTGGGTTTGTGCTTCAGCAGCAGGAGTGTTGGGGCAGAGCAGGGATCGACAGAAGGCAACCCACTGGATGTGTAGCCTGCTGCATACTGTAAGTTCAGAGAGAGGGCTGTCAGAAACAATCAGTAGTCCTCAAAAGACAGGAGAGAGGGTTAAAAACTGGTGTGCGGCAACCATAGGCTCAGTATTATTATTGTGAAAGTCAATATTTTCTGAAACCGCACAGTAGGTTTTACACATGGGTAGCACCAGTCCCAAACCAAAAATCTGCTCCCAAATATCATCCAGTCCAGTGGTGAACCACACCATCACAGTATTCCTCATGGAATTCCCTGGTGTCCAGTTGTATAGTAACAGCTATACAGTAGACCCTTTTTGGCCTTTTTTGATCCAGCAGAACTTTTTACTTATTATCACCTTTTACATGTAGCCTCTCTGCCTACAGGCTCTGGCGTGATAGCTCCCTTGTTTTTTTTTTTTTATTCTGAGCATTTTCTATTTGTTGTATTAATTTTAGTATAATGATCAGTACTTTATTTTTACTGCTGTTTTGTTCTGTTTTCTACTTTTTCCTCACATTTCTATAGGGCGTTTGGGGGTGTAGGTGACATCCATGGTGGACTTTGTTTTGTTTGTTTGCTTCTACTGTAGTTTATGGAAAAGAACTATACTACCAGATTTTCAAAGACAACAGAATTGTTTTACAGAAGTGCGATGCAATTAATTTCAGAGCAGTATAATATCATCTCTGCATCGCCCAGCATGCTTCAAGTCTCCATCCCCCAAGTACCCTACCATCATTCCCTATTCCTGGCAGAAACCTCTGCTCTCTAATGTGGTTACTAGGTTAAACAAACTGCAAAGATACAGGGTGGAGGTTGATTTTTATGAACAGCTCCAATAAGCAATGTGCGAAACAGAAAAGGAGTACAGAAAATATAATCAAACCAATACAGTGCCACAGTACATTATATAAGAATCAGACAGCAACAGCCCATTGCCTACGAAAAGTTTACTGAAGTGCTGACAGTATGCACTTTTGTTTTCCTAATCTGGTTTGACTGCTCACTTCCATGGTTACAAAGGCAGATGTTTTAGCAGAAAATGACACTTTTGTTAATCAGAAAGAAAATGGATACATGAGTAGCCACTTGATTGCAATTTTGAAGTTGGAAGCAGATCATTGAACAACATTGGATCATAAAGCTGTATTTTAAAAGGTATACAGAGTTATAACAAAGAAAAGCAAAAACAAAACATTGTTCTGATTTTATCTTTATTAATGCAAATGTCTATGCAGAAACAAAGAGGGGCTCAGTTAAGAACTTTAATGTGGGCAGCACAGAGCAACAGTGTGTGCAGTATGTGTTCTTCACTTGTGGTCAGTCAATGAGATTTTAAACCACCTTTTTTCTTTTTAGATGAAAGTCAGGTTATTAGGAGCAAGCCCAGGTTTCAAATATGTCCGAGTAGTGGGGGACAGTGGTGATTCCTTATAGCTGCTGATAACTCAGTTTCAAGTTAATTGCCAAACTGGTTTAGGAATCAGGATTTTTTTCACAGGTGGGTTACTTGGACACAGGAAGAAAAAGAAGAGGAGAACATCTGATGGCACCTGAGGGTTATTTTGGGGAAAGAGAATCTGCAACACTGCAATCATGACAGTACTGCGGTGATGGCTCAAGGTTGCCATCAAGTGGCTACACAAAGAAGCACATTAACCACACACTGTAATTTGGCATCAGGCACTGTGGTAACAGAATACCACCTGCCTACCATATTTCTGCCGAATGGCAGGGAGTTTAGATACCACACCGATGGGGAAGGTACCGACCGGTACACCTCATTACCAGTAAACTTAACTATAATCACCACTGTACGGCAGCATATGTCATTGTTTCACTTGAATTGCATTAATTAATTTACAGTGCTATGAGCACGGTCACGCTTACCCTAAGCTTTGCGCCCATTTCTCATTGATGCTATAAATGAATGTGCTCATATGGTAGTGCTATTTTATTTCTTGCTATTTTTGATGTGCTAATATCACCAGATTCCCCTGAAAAAATTAGAGCTGTACCTTTATGGAGACACTTCAAGGTGCAGGCCGATCACATTCCCTTGGTGTGGTTGAATCAAGTAGGTAAGACAAATGGTCATCTCTTAAGATGGAGTATTGCCCTACAGGTCTATGATATGACCATTATGCACAGAGCAAGGTCAGCCAATGTAAACATAAATGCCCTGTCTCACCAGTTAGAGCAGTGAACAGAATTT
Organism: Neoceratodus forsteri; assembly: GCA_016271365.2. Classification (NCBI taxonomy): domain Eukaryota; kingdom Metazoa; phylum Chordata; order Ceratodontiformes; family Ceratodontidae; genus Neoceratodus; species Neoceratodus forsteri. The sequence goes on along the minus strand of CM057458.1, from coordinate 994,543,936 downwards.
GTGAAAATCATACCATGCATAGGGATGGATTCCCACAAATTCAGTCTAGGAGAGAGGGATGTGTCAATCTATGCCCCTGCCAGACAGATGGGCAGATGCGTGATGTTATGGTCTGTTATATTCTTGTGCATGTGTAAAAATACCACATGATAAATGTCAATGTGAAGAGAAGGGAATTTTTTTTAATGGCTAATAGTCCTGTAAGCTGCAAAACAGCTTGCTTGGCAAGAAGCTAACTGCATTTCCTGACTAGCTGACCCAGAGGTAATAAAATTAGCCTGTATAGTCATAAACCTTACAGGATCTTCCTTGTAACTTAATTGAAGGAAGCCAGCTCAAAGCCCAGGATGTTTTAGCAAGGATTTGAGCAGCAAATGACCATTCTGACAGGCTAATGTGAATTTTGTCTTAAAGGTGCAAATTGTCTACAGCAGACTTCAAAAGCTTAAACTCTGAGGGCCAGATATTCAAACCATTGCACCTAGCCCAAAACTGTAGTGCTGGAATAGCGCTAGATTTGCACAAGGCTGCAATATTCAAAAGCCCTATTAGCGCCAGTGCTGTGTGGTAGTGCTGATGCTAATAAATAATAGTATGCAGGGCCGGGGTTATGGGAGTGCCCAGAAATGCCAGCAGCGTGGTATATTCAAAGGTATAGCACTGTGCTACTGGCATTAGCGAGACCTGTAGTGCAGTGCTAGATACCGCCGAAAGAAAGCTAGTGGTAATGCATCGGTGCCACCCCCACATCATGGACCCCCATAGCTGTGGCAGTACAGTAATCTCCCTAGCAGTCTAGTGGTCTCCCCAACCCCCTGCATGAATCCTGACCCGGTCACAATAAAATTAAAATCCATTTCCCTGGAAGCCCTAAGAGGAGCCGCCTCTTGGGGCTGTGTGCTTATATGCACCTGTGACCTCTGTGTGCAGTGACTCTGGGCTTCCTATCCTGTGGGCTCAATGGCTTAGCTAGCTAGTGGCTTCACAGCTAAAGGGTGTGTGACTGCCTGCTCTCACCTACAATAGTGGTGTCGCCACTGTTCTGTGTGTCTGTCACCATGCAGGTATGCTATGTTGGCAGGAGGTGAGACTGTTATGTGTGTGTGTTCAACCAGGCATATGTTGAGGCACCTCATGCTGGGGCCATTCCAGTCATGGGGCTCAGTATGCAAGGCAAGTGCCATACAATGCGGGTATGGCAGGGTCCCCCCTGCTGTAACCCCCAGACCCCAGTGCATGACACTCTGTATGATCCTGTGCCTTTGTGAATCATGCAGAGTGCTGGCATGCCCCAACATGCCATGTCCCATACGTGGTGTGTAGCTGCCTGCATGGCCAGGGGATCTGGTGCATGTTTGGCTGGTGCCCTGTTGGTGAATGGTATGGGAACCCTGCTGCACAGCATTCACATGTAGGATTGCCTACATGGCAAAGATGTGGTGCCTAGGAATCATGTTTTGTGCTTATTATGCTTATTTAAGAAGATAAAAGTTTGTTTTTTTTATTTATTGAGAAATTGGTGACTGGGAAAGGGGAACCAAGCCAAGTCTTATTTCTAAGTGTGTTCCAAGGGAGGTGAACAAGGGAGAAAAGGTACAGCCACATGTAGAACCAGAATACAGTATTAGATCCTGAATACCGTGTTTGTTCACTGCAATACAGATCAAAACACAGTCAACCAAAGTAGCAGAGGGCAGCCCAATGGCCCAATAGAAGTGCATTGTGCTTTCATGCTGTTGACCTGGTTTCAGGGGCCGGTGTTTGAATGGCCAGGCTGGTGAACACACTGACACAGACAGCATATCCTGAATGGAAAGGGGGGGCAGCATGGCTCAGTCTCACAGCAGATACTGCTGGTGGGCTGGGGAGCTTGCTCACCTGAAAATGAATATGTTTTACGTGATTGAAGTGCACCATGACTCACTCTGTTCATGCCACCTGCAACAGAAAATGGGAGGAAACCAGGACTCTGGTGATAGCAAGATGATAGTTCATCCCTTCATAGACCACACACTGTTGATGATGGCTCCCATCACACACCATGATATTGACCCTGGAAGAAAGGGAGGGAGGGAGGACAAGAGCCCTTGCCATGAGGGGCCTCCACCAGTGAAGATGGGGTAAGTCCTGGAGATATCAGGTGTAAGGGTTGGGGGCACTCAGCCCGAATGAGGGAGGCCAAGTGGGCACATGAACACTTCCATAAAAAAATAGTAAAACTAGCAAAAACAAACACAAGCTGCTGCCTAATTAGTGCAAATCACAGCAGGTAGTAGAACCAATTAATGTAAACATGGTGGTACAATTAAATAAATACATAAGCAATGCAACATGTACAGTGGAACAGTGGCAGTGTAAATCAGCAGGAGACAAATAAGCAATGAAACAGGGTTGGGGGAGTTAGGTGCAGGAGCTTCTGGGTGCAAAATAAAAGTGTTCACGCAGGAGAAGTGTGGTCCACTACCTCCATGGATGGGGAAGTGGGGTCTGGGGAGAGGGGATGATGGACGGACAGATTGAGGAGAATAGAGTGTTAGAGGGTCTGTGAGCACTAAGGGTGGACAAGGCACCAGGTCCTGATGGTATTCACCCCAGAGTACTGAGGGAGATAGCTGAGGTGTTGGCCAGGCTGCTTGCAGACCTGACCTGTTCAGCACCTCCCTGGACATGGGTTATGTGACCCAGGACTGGAGAGTGGCCCATGTAGTGCCAATTCACAAGAGCAGCCCATGGGATGAACCGGAAAAATACTGACCTGTCAGTCTCACATCCATAGTGGGTAAACTTATGCAGGTGATACTGAAAGAGAGGCTGGTGGCATTTCTGGAGGGAAATGAACTCCAGGATGGGCAGCAGCATGGATTCATCTTGGGGTGGTCTTGTCAGACCAGTCTACTAGAATATTATGACTAGGTTACAAGAGAGCTGGATAAGTGTCACGCTGTGAACATCCTATACTTGGACTTCAGCAAGGCCTTTGATTCAGTGCCTCTTGGGTGTCTAGGGGAGAAACTAACTTCCATAGAGGTGGGGGAGAAATTGACAAACTGGATAGGGAACTGGATGAGGGGGAGGCAGCAACGGGTGGTGGTGGTGGGGAACTCTCAACACCTAGGCCAGTGACAAGTGCAGTACCTCAGGTCTCTGTGCTGGGGCTGTTTGGACTATTCATTTTGGATATCTCACACAATGTTGGGAGCATGATACTAAAATGGGGGTGGTAGTTGATAAAGGGGATGGGCGGAAACAACTACAAGGGGGAATAACCAAACTGGAGGAGTAGTCGCAAAAGTGGCAGATGGGCTTCAATGAAAAAAATGCAAGGTTATGCACTTCGGGGCAAAGAACCTGAATAGGGGCTATTGGTTGGGTGGGGTGAGATTGGGGGACACTGAGGCAGAGAAGGACCTTGAGGTGTTGATAACTGGGATCATGAACAACTTTGGTCAAGGCAGGAAACCCACAACTAAGGCTAACAAGATGCTGGGGTGTATTGCATGGGGATTCTCAACCAGGCATAGGAAAGTGATCCTGCCTCTGTACAGGTCATTGGTCAGAATGCACTTGGAATACTGTGTTTGTGTATCTGAAGAAGTGAGAAAAAGTGTCTGGAGACCAGCCACTCAGTTCATCATAAGAAATGTAGTTTTATTTTGATATTTTCTTAGAACACCATGATCCCTAGGTACGCCCAATGTTTCACCCAACACCGGGCATCCTCAGGGGCTTAGGATCTTGTGTTCCTAAATAAATTATTTCATTATTGGCTTTAGAACAACTAGGATTCAGCTTCCTGTTTGTTTCTAGCTTCATATTATAACTTTGTATCTGAAAGAAGTTACAAACACTTAGAGTCTGTGCTTCGTTTCATTTCAGACCACCCAGGGGTAACATTCCAAATTTCCTTTCACTCAGATTTCTAGCATTAGTATGCTCATTTCTTGCCTAAGCTAAATAGCATGTGGTGCAGTTTCAGTTCAGGTGTTGCTTTTCTTCACTACATTGAAGTCAACCGTTCAACCAGCCCCCAATAAGAACATTTGACCTACTTTATACAAAGGGCACCCACCCACGTTCTCTTCCTTAGCCGTATCTGAAGAAGGACATTAAGCTACTGAAGGGGGTGCAGTGAAGGGTGACAAAAATGTTATGGGGGATGGAGGGCAAAGCCTATGAGGACAGGCTATGTGAGCTGAATATGTACACCCTGGAAGAGAGGAGGGATTGGGGGGATATGATTGAAACATTCAAGTATTTGAAGGGATAAACAAAGCCAGTGCAGACGAGTTGCTCAAGCTGAGGAAAGGTAGGGAAACAAGGGGGCACAAGCTAAGATTAGGGAGATTGGGAGGCAGTATAGCACAGTATAGTGCATTGGTTTAAGGCTCTGAGCTGCAAATCTGGAGACCTGGGTTTGAATCCCGCAGCCCCCACATGTATACTGTGTGACCCTGAGCAAGTCACTTAACTTCCCTGTGCTCCCAGGTTGCACCTGTAAACAAGCTTTCAGCTTAGTGTGCCACTCCTGGTTAAACAATGAAAAAAAAAATTAGAGGGTGGAAGATTTAGGAGAGAAATTAGGAGACATTACTTAGGGTGGTGTTGAAGTAGAATGCCCTACCAGAGGGGGTGATATCATGTAAAATGGTGGGATGTTTTTAGGGTATGTGCCAGGGAGGGGGGTCTGGGTGAAGAGTGCTGAGAACTGATGGAATAGTGCTGAGAATGTCCTGAAGATGAGGGTGAGGGTTGGGGCAGCTGCAATATAGGGGTGCTAGCTGCACTCTTGAGCAGACTTTGATAGAACATGAAGTCTGTTTCCCCTGGCAGCTTCATATGTTTGTATGTGTTAAAGGGAGTAGTATGATGGGGAGAGTTGGAGGTGTGAAGGGAGGTGGTTCCAGAGAGAGGGGACAGTGTAAGGAGAAGGCAATCTGACCAGCAGTTGTTCTGCAGAGAAGGAATGTGAAGGATCAAGGGTCAGTGCAGCAAAGCAAGTAAGTGTGGGGGGGGTAGAAAAGAGGCAAGAAAGGCAGGGAGGGAGGGAGAGAGGAACATACAAAAATACAAACATACGTCCAACGAGGAGAACCAGTATTTGATGAGAAGGGATGAGCAGTGTTAGAGATTATGAAATGCAAGTAGAGGGAGAGAGGTTAAGATAAAGGGAATAGTGAAGAGTAAAGAAAGGGGAATTACTGGTAAATTCACAGAAATATTGAATGGTGTCTCCCCCTCCAAATACTGGCCTTGCTGGTTACACCCAATAACAAACCAAAAGAAGCACCTGACATTGCTCAGTTCCCACCCACTTCCTGACCCATTTCCTGGACATGCAAGAAAATCCACCCACTGCTCAATTCTGCTCTCCTCCTGACCTGTTCCCACAGAAAATTCTTCACACTACTCTGTTCCTGCCTGCAACCTAACTCATTCCCTGACCATGCAGGGCATCCCTTCTGCTGCTCAGTTCCCCTCACCTCCCGACTCATTCCCCAGTTACACAAGACATCCCCCCTACTGCTCAATTCCACCCATTCCCACAACCTCTCCCCTGGTTATGCAAGGCATTCCTCTCACTGCTCTGTGCCTGCCCATTCCAGATCTGTTCCCCCTCTATGCAGGACATTCTGCCATTGCTTTATTCCTGCTTATGTTCTGAACCATTCCCTGGTCACACAAAAAGTCTTTCCCATTGCTCTGTTCCTGCTTACCTCCTGACCCATTTCTTGGTCATACAAAATATCCCTCAGGCTGCTCTGCTCCTGCTCACCTCCTGACCTGTTCTCCAGTTATGGAAGTCCCTTCTGCTGCTTTGTTTCTATCCACCTCCTGATCCATTCCTTGGCCATATAACAAGTCCTTGCTGTGCTCTATTACACCTGGCCTCCCATCCCAACCCATTGTCCTGCCATGCAAGGCATTTCTTCTACTACTGTATTCTTGCTGGCCTCCTGATCAGTTTCCCAGTCATGCGTGATGTCCTTCTCAATGCTCTGTTCTTGCCTATCTCCCCATCCATTTCACAGCTAGGCAAGAGGGAAAGAGATGAAATTGCCTCCCCTGACAGTCTTGTTGATCCCTTCTCCCTGAAGCAGCTACTCATCCCATGCAAAAAAAAAAAACAGGTATCCACCAAAAACACTTGGAAGAGCAGACTAAAACGGTTGATTGGGGGCTATGAGGCTTATAATGTGATCTGTGTAGTGGATGCAGTAAGTAATATTTTTTTGAGTTATCTGTTTACCTCCTCCAATGCTCCAGCTCCCACCTCTCCTTCAGGCCCTTCCTAGCATCTCCACTCCCGGCCATCCTCTTCCTGAGCGCTGCTCTCACCACATATCGCAGCCAGCCCTTCGAGTCGTTCTGCAGTAACCCATCTCCGGGTGGGTCCCCCTCCTTCAAGGGGGAAGGCACCGGGGAACTTGGGAAACAACAGTACTCTATTTTTCCTTCATGGGCTTGAGGGTGCTGCTGTTGAGGGGCAGGCTCCTGGAGGTTCTGGGGGTGTGGAAGATACAGAGGTTGTCATCCGGCAGGAGCCAAAGTTGTTTTCCGGCTTTCTGGTTGTCCCTCCTGCATCTCTACGTGTAGTACCCCCGGTCTCCACAAGGGGGCCACTACTAGAGTGATGCTTCCCACCCAACCCACACCAGGAGAGGAGAGCAGTCCACCAGACACTCAATCCTTTCCTTCCCCTGCCAGCCCCCGACGACTCGAGTCCATTCCCAAACCTGGGTCGCCAGCGTGGTTTGAGGTGTGGCGTCCCACGCCTTAGCCCGCTGCACCACCGGGCCGGCTACTACTGTAAGTAATTTAATCACAATCAGCACTCCAACACCCCTGTATAGATGAGGCAAGATGCATTCTGTTCTGGGAGAATGAGATATTTAATTGTACTGCAGAAGACATTTTAGATGAGAACCAGTGTAATGAGGAGAAAATCATCTTTCTGAACTTGGCTCAGGCCAGAATAATTAGTTGACTCAGGAGTAATAACATCAGAACAGAGCTGGTAGCAGGTGTGTGTGCGTGTGTGTGTGTGTGTGTGTGTCTGATAGGCACCCCCTTTCCTCAGGATTCTGGAGCTGGATTTGCTATCAGTCATAATTGCTATAAGTCCTGGGTGTGCCAAAGATATGGTATACTGCATCTGCAGCAATCTAAGGTTTTTTTTATCCCTTGCTTCAAAGGGATGCATGCCAGACTACCTTTCTGTAGTCTAGCTTACATCTGAACCAGGGACCCTTTACATGCAGCTTCTGTCAAAGGTTTGGTGCAAGCTGCTGTAAACTGGATCAGTTGTCCCAACTGTGCCCAAGATTATAAAATCTAGGTGCAGTTGCAACAATCATCAATGCTGCAGCTGCATCGGCACATGGGGTTGATGCAGGGCTAGATGAAAGCCCTACGCCCACCTTCTAAATCTGGCCCTCTGACTCCATCAGAGCAGGTAAGCCCTTATTTTAATTATTTTAATTTATTTTCCATCCGTAAATTATTAAACATAACAATTTCACTACAAAATGTGCAAGGAAACATTACTTGCATGGATCAATACTTGTACTATGGTAACCTAATTTAACCCTGCCTGCGTGACTATGTGAAGGTTGAGGGGCCTGATCTCATTGAACAGTTGCCTCCACACAGAGGAATGGTTCTGGGGTGGAGTATTTGCCGTTAGTATAGCCCTCCGGGATGCTATAATCCCCTACCAACCCCTCTAGTGGCCTAAACAGTATAACAGCAAAACTTTCTCATCTACCATATGGCAGTAATTACTTGCTCACACCCCTTGCACTTACCACCAGGGCTGGATTGTCTGCAGCTGCCTTGAAGACCCCCTGTAAAATAAGACCTGTAATGCAACAGTGCAATGGCAGTACAATACCCCCACCAAAAAGGTAGACTCTAGCCAGATTAAATGCAAAAATAATACAATCTGATATATTCAGGGGAATGTGAACAAGGGGTGGAGCATGAATCTAGCAGATGACTTATAGATATGATTATTTCAGGCTGAAAATGCATGCACAGACAGTCCCTTGTATACAGTCACATAACCCTGGGTACCCAGTTGTAACAGGCTAGCCTGAAGCGATGCCCGGGGTAGGCTGGCATTGCAACTGTTGTTGGGGGCCCTTAGGAAAGAAACAATTAGTATGCACATCAACCCAGAATTTGTAATCCAGAGCTGAATGGCTCAGATCATTGTAATAAACCCAAACAAATCAGATGACACACAATGATTGCAGCTTTGTTGCAGGGAGCTACCCTGTTTGGTACTCATGCTACCCAGACCAGGAGGCAGGACTGATGAGATGAAGATCTCTGGATTGTGTTTTGGTTTGCCAGGAAAAGCAGGGCCCACATGACTCACCAAGGTGGTCGCTACCTGTTCGATGGTGTTGAGCAGGGTGCTGAATCCCCGAGTGGGTCTTTTGTCAGAAGATGTCTCTGTGATGGGAGTGGCAGTCTAGGCTGAGATGGCAGGGCCTGGACTAGAGCAGGCAGTTTGGATTTAGTCCCTGCGAGTGTTGGAGCAGCTTCCAGCTAGCATAACACACTTGAAGGTGGGGAACCAAATCATGACCCACAGCACATTCAGACCAATTTTAAGTGACACAACTCTTAGTCACAGTTCGGGTAAAGTCTGATTGCAATTTTTCAGATGTTCTGCGCAAACCTCTCAATCTGTGGCTCACTTCGGTACCTGGCAGGCCGATTGCTTCTGGAGCAAGTCTTCGGTCCCAAATTCAGGCAATGATCACTCTCTTTCTCTTCAGGCTTCAGATCTGAGACAAAGGAATTAGATTTAAGCCCAATTTTCACATTCACCGGATTTCTCACTGGAAGATGCGACAGGCAGGCCAGTACAGCCTTCCCATTGATTCTCCAGTGCTCTTACACAGGAGCAGCTGCTCGATGGCTTGAGCTGTTTAGTCTCCAAACTCCAGCTCACAACTAACTCTGCTGCAGGCAGTTCTGAGGATTTCCTCTAAGATACAAAAGGTTTGGTTGGCTGAGGGAACTGTCTGTCAAAGCAAGGGCTCCCCCTCCAGGTCAATTTAGGCACCAAACCTTAAAAACTACAATTCCTACAGAAATTCAGTCCCACAAGACCTCTGGGGACAGTCTCCATTTTAGGTCCCCTGAGGTTTGATTGGTCCAACTCTTGCAGTTCAGAACTAAAAAGGTGGCTGTTCCACAAAAAGTCTAATCTGCAAGAGACACAAACTTCTATACTATTATTAATAAGGCAGATAAACAGTAAATGAACACAGTTCCTAACAGAGCTCCCTCTGCACATATAGCAACTACAGAATGGAGCAGAAATACCACCCACCTGGCTGGTCACAAGCCCTAAACTACTCGGACCCAGCCCAGAGTAATTTCTAACACAGCATAATGACTCTCTTAAAGAGACAGGCATGGAGGCTTTCTATAGCAGTCTCATGCAGACACATACAGCTACTGCAGACACAGGACACCATTCCGACAATGGGCATTAGGCAGCCCAGGAAGACATTTCAGTAAACCCCAGTTTGTGGAGGGGGGGTTACACTAAATTGCATATGCAGGGTAGATAAGACCTGGACTTGTAGATCCCTTTAGCTTCTCTTTTTCTTGGGGAGCAGCCATGTGGCCTGTTGGACCCATACTGGAGATGGTGGGGGAGGCAGTGGGCAGTCAGGAATCAGGGTTGGAAAACAGCAGAGAAAGCTGAGTCAGGTTACCATTCAGGCATGTTCTCATAGAAAAGTTAACTGCTGTGATATATCCTCAGGCAAAAGCTGAGTGTTGAAGCCCATTCTTGTAATCATTTTTTAATTATATCTTTGGTAACCAAATAAGGCCCACTACGCATGACCCCCATTTACAGGAGTGACCTAGGAGCACTCGAAAAATAAGTAATTTGCTCAAAGGTCACACAGTATGACTGTGGAGGTTGTTGGTTTCAAACACAGGTTTGCTGGATGTACCAAACTGATTTCCAGCATACTGCTCTAACCCCTAGCCCATACTGCCAACACATATTAAAAGCCACATCACTGGCTGATCCAGTGGCACTGAGGGCAGAGGTGCTAGACGCAACACCTCACATTACACTGGTGACCAGATTTGGATATTCAGGTTGTTGGGGGTTGGCCAGGAAGGGAGAGGATTGAACACCTGAAGGACTTCTTTCCTCTCCCGGGGAGGGAGGGTTTCAGTTCTTGGTCCTCGCCTGGCCCCTAGCATCAGCTAGAATTGAGGTTGGCTGGGACTATTACTCGGTATTACTCGGTTAGTAAAGGTGGAAGAAGGCCGAAGCCCTTTGAGACCACCTTCCCTGCACATGTGGGGTGAATTATTATGCCCATTGGTTTAGCAAGTATTTATCCAAGGTGTTTTTGAAACATTCAAAAGAGTCTGTATTTATTAAGAAAGAAGGCAGTGCATTCCATATTTTAGTGACTCTTATTGTAAAAAATCTACCTCTTCTATTTGTTCTTATTTTAGGAACCTTGAGCTGTTTGTTGTGACATCTTAGTCCCTCAGGTTTTTCCACCCACTCAATACTGCAATCCTTCTGTAGGTTGGGGCCCTTCAAAATGTTAAACAACATAAGAATATCAACCCTAATTCTATGGGTCTCCAAGTCATACAGATTTAGTGTCTTCACTCCTTGTTTGTAGGGGAGGGAGTTACATGCTGTCACTAATTTGGTGGCTTTTCTTTGTACTGATTCAATTAGTTTAATGTCCTTTATTAAAGAGGGTCACCAAAAAGAGGCTGCATAATCCGAATGGGGTCTTATATACAGTACATTGTATAAAGAGGAAGGATACCAGTACTACTTCCATTTTTTTTTAATAAATTGTTTTTATTAATTTTTTTTTTCCTTTACACAGTTCTAAACATGAGTATAACAAGTGTGGTGTTACATTAAAATAAACTACAAAAAAAAAAAAACATATAACTTACATCAGTTTCTTATAGATAAGTAATTAGCTTTAAACATAAAGACTGTATTATATTAGACTTACAGGAATATATTAAGTGTGCAATGGTAAATCAGTATTTAAAAATGTACCCCAAACATGCTCAAACATTTCTAATTGGTCTAACAGTAAATAACTTATTCTTTTATTATTTGCAACAGATGCCATGTAAGAATGCCATTCCTGTAAAGTGGGCACTCAAAGAGTTCCCCAGTTCCTAAGAATTATACGCTTAGCCCTTACAATGCTGCAAAAAATCAATATAATTAATATTTAAGTATCGTTAAATCTGGTGGAACAATCCCTAAAATAATAAAAGAGGGCATAAAAGGAATATTAATGTTAACTATTGTGGAACAGTGTCTAATTATTTATTTCTATAACCTGGACAGTGTAGGGCATTCCCATAAAATATGTAGAAGATTTGCATGCTGACCTTGACACCTCCAACACAGACCATCACTAGACTGATCCATACAGTTCAATCTTTTAGGAGTGTAATAGTAGTAGTGTAATATTTTAAATTGTAACAATTTACCTTGGATCTCTCTACTCGATTTGATGGCATGTTTCCAGACCAAAGTCCAATCCTCTTCGGAAATACTTATGTTACGTTCCTCTTCCCATTTGGATTTGGTTGAAAGAGTTGTTATTGTACCATTATCCACTAGAAGTTGATAAATCCACCCAGCACCCTTTTTCAGGCCTGCTATCTTTATTATTTGTGCCGAAGTTATGTCTATTTCTCTGGCTGTAACCTCCTTCAAAGGATCATTATTTAGTGCATTTCTTAGTTGTAGGTAAATACAGAAGTTAAATCTCTGCAATTTGTATTTATCCATTAAAAGTCTCAAAAGATAATAGTATGTTAGTATTAGGGTCAATAATATCTGAAAGATGATTTATTCCAACTTTTGCCCACCCTGGTTTTTTTAAGGGAGTTTTGTTATAACAAATATTGGGATTATTCCATAATGGATGATTAATTCCCAAAGGGTTGTCAATTTTAAGACTCTGCAGTGTATCTTTTAGCACTTTGACTGAATTTGTATTACGTAAGTGATTTCTTAAATGATTCAGAGTTGAAAGAGCTAGAAAATCAGTCAAAGTAGTTTTGTTCATGAGTATTGACTCTATTTGTAGCCATAGAGGCATGTCCACCCTTCTATAGCTATTTAGATGCAGCAAAGTTTGTTTGAGTAAAAATGCCTCACTGTATTTTCTCCACCATGGTAAAGTAAAACCGCCTTTTGATGTTTTTTGTCAGATTTTATTAAAGGACGGCCTATTGGATTTGGATCCCCAAAATAACTTCCTAACCATGCAATTTAATCTTTTTTCTATAATACAAGGCAACACTGTTGGAGCATTTTGTAAAACACAGAAAATCTTAGGTGTCGAAATAATTTTAATTGCTTGCGATTTTCCCCATATGGAAAGAATAAGTTTGTCCCATTTATTAAGGTCTAACTGAAAGCTCTTTAAGATAGGGTTAATATTATTTTCCAACATTTTTTCCAGATTATTAGAAATTTCCAATCCCAAATACAGAATGGAATTTTTAAATAAGCCCAAGTCTACTTCTTGCTGCAATCTAACTAATAGATAAGTTGGATAGTATAGGGGCATTATTTGAGTTTTTAACCAGTTTAGTACTAGGCCTGAAAAGTCTCTAAATGCATTCAAAATTGCTTTTAGAGATTTTACTGACTCACTTGGATTAGAGACAGTGATCAGCAAGTTATCAGCAAAAGCAAATACTTTATTATTTACTTTTCCTGTTATTACCCCTTGAACTGAGCTATCCGTTTTTATCATTCTGATCAGTGGCTCAATAGCAAGGACAAACAAGAGGGGGGAAGTGGGCATCCTTGCCTTGTGCCCCTATAAATAGGGAAAGGAGAGGAGATTAATCCATTAGTAATTAATGCAGCTGTAGGCTTATCATAGATCATTACGTTCCAAGTAATAAATTCCTCACAAAATCCAAAAGAGGTCAGAATCTTTTTTAGATAATGCCAAGTTAATGAATCAAATGCTTTATGCATATCTAAAGAAATTGCCTTGGCTGGTATTTTATTTTGATGGGATGACCAAATGACAGAGTATAACCTTCTAAGATTATCAGCACCAGGTCTACCTGTGATGAATCCTACTTGTTCTCTACCAATAAGTGAGGATATAAGTGCCTGAACTCTGTTTGCCAAAATCTTTGCTAAAACTTTATAGTCCACATTAAGAAGTGAGATGGGCCGGGTGTCATGTGATGGCAGCCTAAACGGAGTCAGTCAACTCCCGGAGCTCCGCTCTCAACCTCCCGATTTCAGCTTCTTACAGCGGCATTTGTACATAAAAACCCGGCTTAGCTAAGTGGAGAGTGTGTGGACTTTCCTTCTGGCACTAGCGACTGACGATCGGATGGAAGCGTAAATGAAAAAAGCACCCCCGAGGCACTCCCCTCCTCAGATGCCAGAGAAAGAGAAGGCTGCAAAGTGGGCCAAACAGCAGGCAGCTAGCGTTCTCAAGATGGCTACACCAGAGGCGGCCTTATCGGAAGCCAGGTTTCTGGAGATTATGCAACCTCTCCAGACGGCCATCACGTCAATCTACGAGGATCTTCAGGATATTAAACGTGCTGTGGATGTGTTATTCAGAAGGGTTGGGGACTCAGAAGCTAAGATAACATCAATGGAGAAGAAACAAGAAAGGAGCAAGACCGAGTTAATTAATATAAGGTGCAGAATGAAGAAATTAGAAGATACACTGGAGGATTTGGAAGGCTGCAGTAGAAGGAATAACTTGAATATCATCGGGTTGCCAGAAAAGGAAGAAGGAAGTGCCATAATTACTTTTCTGCAGAAACTTTGCTGTAAAATAGCTGGTGGGGGGGGTATGTTATTGAGAGAGCCCACCGAGCATTGCACCCTCCGCCGACCCAGGGTCAGCCACCCAGGCCAATAATATTGAAATTTTTGAATTATTTGGACAAGCAACATGTCTTTTCTAAGGTGAGGGAGGCAAAAGAGCTGACATGGGAAGGCAAGAAGATACACGTTGCTCAGGACTTGCCCCACTCGGTGAGAGTCCGAAGACAGAAGCTGCACCTGACTGTATCAAAATTAGTGGCGGCTTCTAAGCCATTCAGGGTAAAATACCCTGCCATATTGATGGTAAAGCATGAGGATAAATGGTTGGCATTCGATTCCCCAGCGCAAGCTACACAAGAGCTGAAGTTCATTTTCCCAGACCTCTACAAATGACTTAGTTACTGGAGGATCCCTCAACTGGGCGACTGCAAGCGTTGATGTTTTTATTTAAATCGAGGGCCCAGAAGGCATTCTCTGATACATGGACAGTCCTATCTGTGAGAAGCAACAGAGGAACATGGACTTAGAAACTCGGAGGCGACTAGTAGCCCTGTGGCAACCGATCCCTGCTGTGGGCTTAGACTAGGCAGAATAGTTCAGAGCTGTCTACAACTGAAATCCTTGAAGTGGACAGAGTGGATCCGAGTTGTTTATTTTTACATGAACACTGGCTTGCTTGGTTTCAGCCGCCCCGATGTATATAAGCCCCCTTATCTTGGAATACTTGGACTTGTGTGGAGGGACCGAGTTGTTTTTTTATTGTTTCAGCATACGAGCCTGCCTATTCTCTGTGGATGGACTTATTCAGGATGACGCAACGAGTGGCAGTTACTTTGCTCCTTGGGGGAGGGCACAGCTTGGATGCTTTGATATCGGCAGTTGAAAGAATGATGGCCCTAGAAATTGGGCTAGTTGACACCGTGATGATTGCATGGAAGTTTGTGGGAATTTATGTTGCTCTCACTTAGTGAAGTCTGAATATCGTGTTACCTGTGCATCAGACTTGTCTACAAGACCTAAATATGAAAGATTTCCTTCCCTTTTTCCCCTCCCCCCCTTTTTTTTTTAGTACCTGTAGTTATTCAGGGGGTTACTAATCTTAGCATGGAATTATTAATGCTGCCTAGCTGTGGTCAGCTATTGACTCAATCTGTCTCTTTGGTATTGATCAGCTCAAGCCTATGGGGGCGAGCATTTACATAGTTAGGAATAAGATCTGTTAATAAGGTTTGTCTATTGTTAGAGGGTAGTCTTTTGTAACGATCATTGGAGGGGGGGCTCCGGGGGTGGGGTTGAGTAGTTTGGGCCGCCTAGAAGTGAATCACGTGGTGTTGAGTATTTAGGAGGACAGTTGTTGGAACTGGGGTATGTTTTCAGTATTGGGGCAGGGGGCTTCAGTCGTGCGAATTTGGTATTGGGGTGGTGGGGTTGTGGGTCAAGAAGAGTTGGTTGGGCTACAGGGAGGAGGTGGGATTTCAAGGCTACACATTGTCAGATTTTGTTAAGGATCCCTTAAGCCAGGGGGTTGGCATGTTCCTGAAGAGCGCTGTGGTACAATTAACGGAAACATTTTTTCTGCATCTATGTCTGAGTTTGATGGTTGGACATAATGAGTAACTCATATAAATTTATTAGCTGGAATGTTAAAGGAGCCAAGGATAGGGTTAAGAGACAAATTATATTAAGGCACCTATGTCAATTGGGAGCACAAATTGTCTCCCTACAAGAGACACATCTAAGGAGAAGTGATGTTCATTACTTCAGAAAGGCATGGGTAGGGCAAGTCTTTGGGGCAGGGATATCCACAAATAGGGAAGGGGTCGCTATCCTCATAGCAAGGAATACTCCTTTTAAATTGGTGGAAGAGTTTTGGGACCCGGAAGGTCGATACATCATTACACATGGCCTACTAGAGTCACACCCGGTATTATTGGGCTCAGTATATGGTCCCAATTACGATTCCCCAGCCTTTTTTATGAGATTACTAAACGTGGTAGTATCTAACCCTGTGAAGCTTACGGTGTTAGGGGGAGATTGGAATTTGGTTCTTCAAAATGATCTGGATAGATCATGTAAAGAGAGGCGAGGTTTATCGCCAGCACAAAGAGCACTGAAGGATCTCATCAGCAAGGCCGCTCTGGTTGATGTGTGGCGTGTAATTAATCCTACGACACAACAATACACCTTTTTCTCCGCTGTACACAAGACATATTCACAAATAGATTATATCTTAGTTAGCTCATTTGCGATGCCTGGGGTAATAAGGGCCGAGATATCTGCCAGAGTAATATCTGACCATGTGCCGGTCAGTCTGGAATATCGGCTAGCCGTGGGGTGTAGGCGGTCTCCGCAATAGAGATTGAATTGTCAGATGCTGAAGGAGGAATCTACGTTGAAGCATATTATAGACTTTATCAAAAGCTTCCTGGAAAGTAATCAAAGCTCAGTGGTTCAAACGGACCTAATCTGGGCCGCTTTAAAGTGCTCCTTGAGGGGTGAATTGATTAAAATGGCCTCTAATAAGAAACGTATGCAGCAGGCGCAACTAGATTCCCTGCTAGCTTCGATAAGGAGTGCAGAAAATAACTTATCCCGTGCCTCAACTGAAGCAAATTGGGCAAGGCTTCATCAATTGCAAGCCCAATATTCTGGTCTAATATCACAGAAAGCGGAGCTAGCCCTTTTGAGGACTAGGCTTCAGTATTTAGACATAGGGGAGAGAGCAGGGAAATTACTCGCTATGCGCATCCGCCACTTAGATTCAACTCATTTTATAGCAGGAATTCGCAAGGGGCATGGGGAGCAGGTTTGTACGGACCCAGGGGAAATGGCGAACGCCTTTGGGTCGTATTTCCAGGTGTTATATGCGGTATACCGGAAGTTAAAACCTTCGGTGGATGACATGAATTTATTTCTTGGGTCAGTGGTGCTCCCAAAAGTATCGGAGGGAGAAGCGGACTCTTTAAGTGTCCCAATTTCGGCGCTAGAAATCCAGCAGGCCATTCAGCAAATGCCTTTAGATAGGTCCCCTGGCCCAGATGGGTTCCCTAGTAATTTTTACAAGGCTTGCCATCCGTTATTATCCCCAATCTTAATGGAGGTTTTTCAGTATTGGTTTGATAATGAGTTATCAGATCCTAGTTTCCTGGAAGTGACAATTTCTCTAATTTTGAAACAGGGGAAGGATCCTCTCAGCATGGATAGTTATCGTCCTATCTCCCTTCTAAATACGGACGTTAAAATCTTATCAAAAATTTTAGCTAACAGATTGTCCAAAGTTATGGACAAGCTGGTTAGTAGGGAACAAGTGGGCTTTATGAGGGGGAGGTCACCCCAAGATCATATGAGGAAATTATTACATCTTATTACTATTGCTAAGGACGCCAAGATCCCAGCGGTACTTATTTCATTAGATGCCGAAAAGGCATTCGATAGGGTATCCTGGGATTACTTGTTTGCTACCTTGTATGCCTTTGGTCTGCCTGACGTGTTCCTGAGATGGGTCCAAATTCTATATTCTTCTCCTTCGGCTAGAGTAAAGTGTAACGGGATCATGTCACCGATAGTAAAGCTGGAGCGAGGCATGAGGCAAGGATGTCCCTTATCCCTGCTACTATTTAATCTATACTTAGAGTCTTTATTACATAGATTGGCAAGAAACTGTTTTATTAAGGGGATACAGGTGGGGGAAGCTAGCTACACATACTCAGTATACGCAGATGATGTATTATTACATATTGAAGTCCCAGAGACCTCGGTTCCAGCTATACTTGTGGAAATTGATTCCTTTTCCAAAGTATCTTACTACAAATTAAATCGCACGAAAATGAAGATTCTCCCCTTAAATGCCAAAGTTACAAAGGATGATTTGTCATAATTTGACCTCTGTTGGGAGGCAAAGTCGCTTACGTACCTAGGAATAAATATTAGTACAGGACTGAATCACATGATTAAAAATAATTTGAGTAGTCTAGTTAAAACCATCATGGGGGATATGGATAGGTGGCGATCGCTCCCCCTGTCACTTTGGGGCAGGTTGAGTATCATAAAAATGAATATTCTGCCCAGATTATTATACCCCTTAAGTATGTTGGGCGTACACCTTCCGAAGGTGTGGTTTACCAGCTTACAGAGGGCGTTTAACCTATTTATCTGGAACGGCAAAAGAGCTCGCAGGTCCTATATTAAATTGACTGCCCCGAAGTTAAAGGGAGGATTGGCTGCTCCCTCACTTTTTATATTATACCGTGAGCACGAAGTAAGCTGGGCTATTGGAGTGAAAGGAGCAGGCATTCAATTACTTACCTTTATGGGTTGACATAGAGCGAGGGCTACGAAGAGGGTGAACTGTTCTCATGAGCCCTACTTATATGTTCGCCTTCGGCTATTCCAAGCCCCTGAAAAATAACCTATGGGATGGTCATTAAAGGCCTTTCAACGTTGCAAAATTACCTCACGGTCAAATGGTGCCTATCTGTCAACCAACCCATTTTTGAAAATCCTCACATTCGGGTCAGGGGTACGACTTTGCCCACTGCATTTTGGCCCCAGGTAAGTCACCTTAGAGTCTCGGATTTTTGGATGAATGGGAGACCTTGGCCCTTTGATCAGTTGGTGAGTGCCTTCGGAGTGGTGGGCCAGGATTTCTTTAAGTGGTTACAAATTAGTAAGGCCCTAACTTCTATTTTTCCTCAGATGACTCTAGTTGATCATGGGGACAGAGATATTGACACTCTTCTTACTATAGCCTCTCAGCCAAATTCAGTCTCTAAGATATACAAAACACTGCAGGAATGGGACCTCAGGCTTCCTTTAGGGGTATGTTTTTACTGGACAAGGGAGTTAGGAATACCTGAGGTACCCGATCTATGGAAGAAGTTGTAGCTTACAATGTACAAATTTGTAAAACAAGATAGATTGAGGATGGTACATTTCAATATAATGCATCACTTATATTTAACCCTATCCCAATTACGCAGGTATAGGGCAAAGGATACCCCCCTCTGTGCGAAGTGCAGGAAGGAAGATGGTACTTTGTATCACATGGTTTGGTCATGCCCTTCGATTCAAGTCTTCTGGCGGGCTATCAACAATCTTTTAGATCCTATCCTTGGCTTAGCAAATTTTTTTACCCCTGAGGTATGTCTGATGAGCCTTTTTCCAGCTGACACTTCTAAGATTAAAAAAGCCCACATGTCGCTTGTTTCAGCTGTGGCGAAACTGACAATTTTAAGGCATTGAGCTAGTGATAAATCCCCCTCCTTGTTGGAGTGGTACTGGGAGTGTACCCTGGCGTTACAACTAGAAAAGCATATTGCCCACATGCAGGGTAAACTGAAAGCATATACGGCGCTGTGGAGTACTTTCGAAACGCTCCTTATGGTATGGAGGCCTGGCGCTCAGAATACCTAAGGGCTGACAATTTAGGGGTGCTTACGTGTGCAGCCTTGGGAGGGGTGGGGGAGGAGGAATTTTTAATTTTCTCAATGGAATGGACAAGTTAACTATTGGTTGTTTTATATGGCTTTATTTCGCGCTCTCAACTTTGTTTACCAGGTCATGTATGTATTGTGGTGTTATTGTTGAAAATAATAAAGATGATTAATTACAAAAAAAGAAGTGAGATTGGCCTATAGCTATTGCATTCGAGAGCGTCCTTTCCCTTTTTGGCAATTAAAGAAATGAGGGCTCTATTCATTGAGTTTGGTAATTGTTTCATGTCATGAGCTTCTAAAAGTGCCTTGTGTAAGTACTTATCTATATCGGGATTTAATGCCTTCAGTAATTCCAATGTAAATCCATCAGGACCTGGGGTTTTATTATTAGGTAAGGCATTTATCTCCTCAGCAACTTCTTGTAAAGTGATTGCTCCTGCCAATTTTAAGGTGTCCTCTATTCCAGTTTTCAGAATATTCAATTTTTGCATATAGGTCTGCATCTGTGATATCGATTCTACTTTGGGGGATAAATATATCTCTTGGAAGTAAGCTACTAAAGTGTTATGTCCTTATTTTTGAAAACAACTTCCTCTGTTTTTTTAATCCCTTGAATTAAATTCTGTTGTTGCATTTTCTTTCATCTAAATGCCAAAAACCTACCAGCTTTTTCTCCTGATTCCCAATACTTTTGTTTTCTTCTGTATAATGCATACTCTGCCTTGCTGGAATGTATTTGCTTGATCTCAGATTTAGTTAGTGTTAGCTCATGTAATGAAGTTTGGTTAGAGCTAGGATTCCTCTTATAACTGGTCTCAAGTTGTTTAAGTTTCTCTTCTAGGTCTAGTAATTTCTTGGCTCTATTTTTTTACTTATAGGAAGCAAAACTTACAATTCTTCCTCTGATAAATCCCTTAAATGAATCCCAAAGACAAGCACTAGAAACTTCTCCTGTGTCATTATTTCTAAAGAATTCGGAGGTCTCCTCATGAAGCCATTTAGGGAATTCTTTATCCCGTATTAATATGTTTTTAAATTTCCATCTGAATGATTTAGTATATTCAGCTTGTACTATAAGGGATGCTTTAATTAAAGCATAGTCTGATAAATGTATGGTATCAATATAAGCATTCAGCATGTTCTCAAGAAGTTTTCTAGAAAAGAAAATATAGTCTATTCTACTATGATTGTTATATCTGGGAGAATAAAATGTATAATCTCTGCCTTGGGGATGCATTATACTCCATGGCCTGGATATTCAAACTGTGCCAGGCTGTGGTGCAAGCCTGGGTGCAGCTCAACTTTGTTGCACAGGGATGTGGCCTGGGCAATATTCAACAGAGTTGTGCTATGGCACAGCAGCTTTGAATATCGCACCCTGGCCACCCCCACTGAGCATGGCGCAGTGGCACTGTGCCAGCACAAGTGACCAGAGTGGAGCATGGAGATGCGCTAGTGCAAGTGCCATTGCACCATACACATCACCTGTGATATTCAAAAGGGGACATGCAAATGGGGCCATAATTTATGCAAGGTGCACATGGGGCCATTTGCATGTTATTATGGCCCCATTTGCATTCCATTAGCATGCAGGTGCGCCAATCCCTGACGACTTGCACCTGGCGCCCTGCCAGGTAACAGCCATCAGGGACCAAGGCCCCCTGCAGCCTGATAGTGGGCATTTGTCTAAAAGAAAACCCCCTCTAATATCCCTGGTGGTCCAGTAGACCGCTATGTGCCTGATCATGGGCATTGGTATAATAACCCCCCCTTCCAATATCCCTGGTGGTCCAGTGGACCGCACTCTGTCCAATTGTGGGCATCTTTTTAAATCACCCCGCCAATATCCCTGGTGGTTCAGTGGACCGCACTCTACCTGATCGCAGGCATCTGTAAAACATGGAACAGTCCTCTTACCCTGGTGGTCTAGTGTACCCCCCCACCCACCCACTGGCCCCACTACCCGCTCCCCTGGTCAGCGCGGTCGGCAACACACCTGCCTGCTGCCCCCGACCGCCGACTGACAGCTCGGTAGGACTGCATGCCCATTGGTTCACGGCATGAGCCAATGAGCATGCAACCCATATCATACTACACAGTCCAGATATGTGAATGAATCATTCCATATCTGGACTGAGTAGCTGGCCTGAGGCTGCACACCATTGGCTCATGCTGTGAACCAATGGGGCATGCAGCACTACCAAGCTGTCAGTCGGAGGGCAGTGGGGCAGGGAGTGGTGGGGTGTTGATGCCTGCTGGCTGACTGGGAGGCGGAGTGGTGGGGCTCCAGTGGGCGGGTGGAGGGGGTACACTAGACCACCATGGTAAGAGGATTATTCTATGATTTACAGATGCCCATGATCGGGCAGAGTGTGGTCCACTAGACCACCAGGAATATTGGGGGGCGATCTAAAAAGATACCTGCAATCTGGCACCGATCAGTCCACTGGACCACCAGGGATATTAGGGGTTGATTTAAACAGATGCCCGCAATTGGGCACATGGGGTCCACTAGACCACCAGGGATATTGGAGGGGGGTGTCTTTACATGGATGCCCATGATGGGGCATGGGGGGCACCACCAGGTGTGGCAGGAACTCAGTTGGCCACTCACAGGTGGCAGCTGCCATGTTGTGCCCTGCAATACGGCAGCTCACCTGTGGGTGGCCATCATTAGTTCCTTTTTTTTTGGCTTAACTTTGTGCAGGCACAGGTAGGGGTTGTGCATACATGACTCTACACATCCCGGGCTGAATATCGGGCTGTGCAGGTTATGCATGGGCACGCCCCCCCCACCTGTGTCTGCATACATTACTGATGCGCTCCAGCGCATTGGGATTTGTGCGGCGCACTTTTCCCTTTTGAATATCACACTGGGGTGCATCAGTGGGTTGTGCATGGCACAACACTGTTGCACCATGCACAACCCTTTTGAATATCTAGGCCCCATGTGTCCATTAGGCCACTTTCTTTAAGAAGCTTTATCAAGGTTTCTCTCGCTCTAGAAATATGCAAACATTTCTTAACTGAGTTTTTGTCAAAAAGTGGGTCTAGAACTTCATTAAAGTCTCCAGCTAGGATAATTTCATACCCATTGGCACTATTTAAATGGATTGCTACTTTACAAAAAAAGGAAAGTTTATCACTGGGAGCATAAATATTACACAAAGCCACTTTGGCACCATTTAAAGAGCCTAGTAACATCTAAACCAGTCCTTCATTATCAACCACCTGAGAATATTTTGTGAAATGTGTATTTTTTTTGATCAAGATAGCAACACCCCTCTGTTTAGAATTAAAACTATTATGTTTTACCAATCCCACCCAGTCTCTGCATAACTTTTCTGCCTCCCTTGAAACCAATTGTGTCTCTTACAAAAAAGCTATATCCATTTTTTCCCTCTTCAAGTATGTTAATTTTTTTTTTCCATTTTATAGGTGAGGTAATACCCTTTACATTCCAGGAGGAAATGTTTAGAGATTGATTATTATTCATTTTTATTGTCAAGTAATGTAGTACTCTTAATTTGGGATATATTCCACAGAATTTGTGTATATCCTACAGCTAAGAGAAAAAAAAGATACCAATGAAAAATTCCTGTTACTTTAAGTGCTTAGTATAGTATATTTATCTTAAAGGATAAGAGCGTTAGCTAATATATTGTTAAAGAACTAAGTACTCAAATAATAATTCTCTATACACTGTCAACCAAAGTCTATACAATACAACTTTCAACAAGATAAATAAAAAGATAAACAATTGTTAACACAATTAGCTGTAAACATATGCTGATACAAGAAAAATCAGGTATCCAGTAGTGAAGTTATCAGCCTAGAACATACAACTGAACTAAACTGTTGAACCAAATTCAGCTCTAGGTAAGTAGTTATGTACCTAGACAGCTTTGTTTTTGGGTTGGTTTGTTGCTCCCCTTTCCTCTGCTAGACTAAAGTCCAATGCAATATAGCTGTTTACACCTACAGATTCTGGACAAACGAGATATTAGCTTAAATCTGGTAAATAAAAAATAAATGTACTACGGAATGTTCAAGCTAAGTAATTATTTAGGAAAAGATTGAAAACGAACGGTATGTTTTGGGTCCAAATAAATAAATAGCTAAATGACTAAGTCAATAAATGAATAAGAGGAGAGGGTCTGTTACTTTCTGCTAGGATAGAAGGCTTTATTATAAAAAAAGATAAGGCTGGTTCCTCTCCTCCAGCAACCCTGCAACCTTAAGGTCCCAGTAACTCACACATCCATCAAAATGTATATACCCAACGGGTCACATCACCATGTTAGCCTCGATGAGAGAAGTATGATCAATGTTACCCAGAGCAATGCTAATACAAATGGCTCCCAAGATTCCCACACTGAAGAGAATCAACGATAATCCTCACACACTTAGATGCAAAACTCAGGATTTTCTAAAGGACCCAGCATGCATCAAAGAAAAGCCATTAAGGAAACAACTACTTGATTCCCTTTGGCTTACCTCTCATTCATTCAGTAATTTCTACATTTAGGAAATTGGCAAGGTCTTCTGTTAATCTAATTGAAACCAGCAACAATCCTGTTAATAATCCTTAATCATCTAAGCCATTATGCAGGACTCATAATCAGTGTCCATCAGCAAAGAGTATCTATAGGAAGGCGTATTAAAGTATTTTCCTCTTGGCCTTAACATCTATACAATAAATCTCCCTCTCCCACTGAGCAGAGCAATATCAGCGAACTTAGTGTGCATCCAAACTGATATCTAATCCGTTACTGTAGCCCGAAGTACAGTCTGTTGCATAGAGTCAAGAACCCTTCCCCTTCTTCATAACTTGATTAAATTACCTAGCATGAAACAGAACACAGACCCTGTTTATCTGAAAATCATATATGCATTTCTAAAGCTTAGGTTACCATCAATATACAATTATTATTATTATTTTTTTTTAGTTGTTTAACCAGGAGTAGCACATTAAGGTGTGATCTGGGAGCACAGGGAAGTCAAGTGACCTGCTTAGGGTTACACAGTATGCAAGTGTAAGCCTCAGGATTCAAACCCTGGTCTGCTAGATGTCACCAAATTTACAACTCAGAGCCTTAAATACCTATCAATATATTGTGCAAGAGTTCAAAATAAAACAGTCTTTTCCCTTTTTTCTTTTCAAAACTGTATCATTTAATTCATGCAATCCCACAACCAAGAAATAAGTCCATACCCTCTAAGCAGTAATGTGATCATACAGACCATCAGCAAACAGTGAGATATGCATACTTGCTGCCACATTGTGTCTCCTTTAATCCATCATAAAGCAGGAGCTGCAGGGAGCCAAAGCTGAAGAGAAAGATTAACCAATTATTCAGATCATGTCAGACCCATTCGACCTCTGGCCCGTGTAACAGCAGAATGTGACCCTATAAAACCCACTACTTCCTGTTCATTTGGGATTTCCACTGTAGCTAACAGGTCAGAATCAGTGGGAAGGTCAGGGAAGGGAGACCTGGAGAGTATTTCCTGTTCTATGGAGCACCGTGTGGCAGGATGCACAGAAGCAGGCACATTTTCTATCCTTCAGTTTCGTTTTTTAAGGTTTTTCTTGTCTAAAACTGGGATTTGCCTTGGTCAAAATGAGAAACCTTGAGGACCCTTGGATTTCTTTGTAATTACCAACCCTTCTCTTTGAAGGTCAGTATCTTTAAGTGTATCTGAGTATAACAACAGGGTTGCATCAACGGGTTTAATTCCATTGTGCTCATCAGAAGTGAAAGATGCAGCATTTCATTCACTAGATGCTTTGATGGGGACAGCTCACAGACACTGATCAGCTTGTGCATCTGACACTGATTCACGCTCTGCTTTCAAATAGTACTGGTTTGCTTCTCTTCAAGGTGCAGTGAATCCTTTTTTCCTTTTTACCCCAAAAGATAAAAGTAAATAATCCCATACATCCTCCGGAGTGTTGCACAATACTGTACTACTCCTTGCTTCTTTCACAACCAGTGATTTTATTTGCCTGTTTAGGTCAGATTGACCTATGTGCTCTTTCAATTTCTAATGGGTATGGCAATTTGTATTCCAGTAAATCTGATAAAAACTTCTGTAAAAATTTAATTATATTGTTCCCTTCCCATCCTTCTGGCACACCCAAAATTCATAAATTATTTCTGTGATCTCTGTTCTCCAGGTCATCTATTTTATTCATCAAAAAGTCAATTTGTTTAGTTTGATGTGCTGCCAGGTCATGAAGGTCTTGAACTGTTTTAGTAAGACTTTTAAGTTGGGCATCAGACAGTACTATTTTATCATTCAAATCAGAACTCTTTTTTTCTATTTTTTCTGAAACCTTTTTAACTTTGTTGATTTCTAAAGAAAAAATAATAAACAATTGCTTTAGTTCCTCTATATCACCCTTGCTTGCAGGTTCTTTGATATTCTGATGTAACGTTGACTCACTCGTTTCTATCCTGGACATTTTTTTGATGGTCAATATCTTACCAGCTGGCCCTGACATTTTTGACAGTCCCCCGCATCCTTGGGAGTCAGGCTTATTATGAAGTATATTTTAACACAAAGAGTCTGCCAGTTCAAAATTAGCCAATAAACATAAGCTTTGAGTATCTGATTTTGTTTTTCTGCCTTTTCCCGATAAATTTCATAGATAAAAACCATATATATAAAACAATAAAAAACTGGATGTAGCGGAGTTCTTGTTTATTCAGTCATCGTAGTCAGAGCAGCGCACACCATCATCCAGTACTACTTCTACTGACAAAGGCTTTTTGAATGGATTTCAAAATTCTGTTAGCTCTTTAGGTAATTGTTCTGCTCTGATCAACATGAGTGAAATTTGTATTAATTATTACCAGATCGCTATCTGATTTTACTTCTTTAATCACTTCCATGTTAAGCAAGTACATAGCATTTGGGGTTTTCTTACCAAAATGTATAATTACAAATGTATTCATATTAAACTCAATTTTGTTAGCTTTTGCCCATTGGTCTATTTTTAACAGATCTTGTTGGAATAGCTCTATTTTATAATTGGAGTAAACCTCTGAGCAAATGTTGGTGTTGTCTTCAAATTTTGCAGCCTTGCACCCTAATTCTTCATCCAGATCCCTTATAAAGATCTCAACCATGATTGGACCCAGCATGGATCCCTGTGGGATGTCAGTAGTCACCTTTATCTCATTTGAAAGGTGACCTGCTATTCGTACTTCTTTGATCTATTGGCCAACCATTTATGGACCCATCTGACTATAAAATAGTTTAATCCTAGTTTGGCCATTTTAGCTATGATTAATACATGGGAAACATTGTCAAATACTTTCTTTAGATCAAGCAAAACCACATCACCATGGATACCCTTAATCAAGACTGTTGCTGATCTTCTCATAAAATGAGATCAAATTTGTGTCAGTAGTGTGTCAGTGGCTCAGTAGGTAGCACACTCACCTCTGAGGCTGGGAAATCAGAGGGCTATGGGTTCAGTTCCCACATCTGGCACTTGGGATCTATCCCAATACTGACACTGTAGTGCAGCATGAGAGGGGGTGCTGCACTTCTGAGGTGCCATCTTTTGGATGAGACATTAAACTGAGGTCCCATCTGCCTGGATTGGTGTTAGTTCAGGTGGATGTTAAAAGATCCCATGGCACTTATCGAAAAGAGTAGGGGAATTTCCCTGGTGTCCTGGCCAAATTTCCCTCATTCACTAAAAATACCACAAATAGCTTAATCTGGTTCAATTTCAGGTGCTTACCATCTGTATCCTCCCCAGTCACCCCTGAAAAAGGGACTTCTAGGCCCAGTGGGCTTACTGGGTCAACAAAATACAACAAAAACAAAAACAAACTTGTAGTGCATGATCTCACCTTGATGAAACCATGTTGTGTTTTGTCAATCAATTTCTTATCCCATGGTTTCTTTTCTAATCGGTTTTTCAATATCTTTTCAAAACATTTACACATGATAGACATCAAGCTTATGGGTCTGTAATTACAAGCCAAATTTCTACTTCATTTTTTATAAATGGGAACAACAGAGGCCCTCCTCCAGTCATATGGTATTTGCCCTAATTGTACATGAATGCATTTGAGAGGGAGTGGAGACTTCAGTTGTGCCATGCATGAAAGTGTGCATGGAGGCATCTAGGTGGCATTGCATGCTGCCCCTTGAGGGGAACAATGCAAAAAAATCCATGGCTGACTGAACACCTACTGACCCTGACAGCCCAGAGCCCTGCCCCCTCATCAAGTATCCAGGCCATGCTGCCTCATGCACAAAGATAAGTCCTGGAGAAAAGTGGGGGAGTGGAGCTGGGATGGCCAGCATTCTGATGGTGGCTTTGATGCAACTGGAGAAAAAATTACTAACTACAAAAAATAAAAAAAAATACAAAAAAAAGTCACATCACTATTTGATTCCCTGTGAGAATGTAAAGCAGGATTAGGAACAAGTTGCTACAAACAGCAAAACAGATATTTTAGCAGGGTACCACAGGGTTCGGTACTGGAAACAGTCCTCTTTAATGTCTTTATAAGTGACATTGGAGAGCACCTGGAAGGAAAGGCATGTCTCTTTGCAGATGACACAAAGATCTGCAACAGGGTTGATACACAAGGTGGGGTGGAAAGAATGAAAAGGGACTTGGCAAGGTTGAAGGAATGGTCAACTATGTGGCAGCTCAGATTCAATGCAAAGAAGTGCAAGGTAATGCATCTGGGAAACAAAAACCCCAGGGGAAGAGTGCACAATGGGGGTGAGATAATAACAACAACAAAAATCGAAAGAGACCTAGGAGTAATTAAATCAGATGTCCTAAAAGTGGGCAAGCAATGTGAGAAGGTAGTAAGGAGGGCTGGGGTGATACTGGGATGCATAGAGAGAGGCATCAACAGTAATAAAAAGGAAGTTGTTATCCCTCTGTACAGACAGTTAGTGAGACCC
Source organism: Neoceratodus forsteri (assembly GCA_016271365.2). Classification (NCBI taxonomy): domain Eukaryota; kingdom Metazoa; phylum Chordata; order Ceratodontiformes; family Ceratodontidae; genus Neoceratodus; species Neoceratodus forsteri. The sequence goes on along the minus strand of CM057458.1, from coordinate 994,515,703 downwards.
CATCTGGAGTACTGTGTGTAATTCTGGAGACCCCATCTCCGCAAAGACATAGACAGAGTGGAGGCTGTTCAGAGGAGGACAACCCAAAATGGTGCAGGGTCTGCACCAGAAGACATACAAGGAGAAACTAAAGCAGCTTAATATGTATACCCTTGATGAAAGGAGGGAGAGGGGGACATGATACAAACTTTCAAGTATCTCAAGAGAATTAACAAAGTACAAGAGGGTAGTATCTTTCAGAAGAAGAGATGTGCAAGAACAAGGGGGCATAATTTGAAGATAGAGGGGGTTGGCTCAGAGGTAATGTTAGAAAGTATTTTTTCACAGACGGGGTTGTGGATGCATGGAACAGCCTTCCTGAGGAGGTTGTGGAGTCAAGAACAGTGGGTGAATTCAAGAATGCATGGGACAGGCATAAAACAATTCTAGTGGGGGGGGGTAGGAGGAAGTAAGCTGTTGATTAACTAGAATCTGCAGCTTATCCATCAGGTAGGGAAATGGGCAGACTAGGTGGGCCAAGCAGTCCTTATGTGCCATCAAATTCTATGTTTCTATGTTTCTAGATCATTCACAACATCAGAGATTATTGCCCATCTCCTTTTTTGAAAATAGAATCAAGAATTAAATTCACCACCAAATACTTTCACTATGGGTGGTAATACAGTGGCTGGGTCCTTCCCTCTCTGAAATGATCTCAGTAGTGCAGGCTTCTGGCTAACATAATAAACTCTGATCAGTGCCAAAGCAGCTGTTAATGCATTAATCTGACAAGGGATATAGAATTAATGTGTGGATTGGATTGTAATGAACAGTCTCTCACACACACACCCCTTTTTATTACTTCACCTTGTGATGAAGACAGTGGACTTTTTAAATTGCTTCTGAAAGGTGATTTTGTGGAGGGCCTGCAAAAATATGTTTCTGGGGGATTTGAAGAACTACACCTACCTTGTTCATGAGGTGGGTTAACAAAAGGTTATGTTGAAAATATGGGATCTACATTTGGGAAATTAGTAAAGTTAGAAGTTAACATTGAAGAATTTCAGTGTTGCTTCATAACTTTATAAATGTTTGGGACTTTGACCTCACATTTTCAACTAAGTCTTCTTATGGCCATACCTTATGAACCCGGTAAGTGAACATTTTCAAATCCCATCTGAGGCGTCATTTCACATCACAAGTAGGAAAATACATTTTGGACAGGATTTGAGAAACAACACCTGTCATAATAATGGCCATTACTGTAATACTACAGAGAAGAATATATGTTAATTCAGAGGCTGCTAGTTTAATGCACTGCCACATATAGAAGGCTATAAAGAATGCAAATGTAGCGGAGCAGTTTACAAGCTGACATTCTGGATGTAAATAGTGAAAAGTTAAAACACTAGTGCAAAAGTGTACATGAAGTACAATTACAAATACAATCATCAAACAAATGTGATATCCAGTGTATCCTAATTACAAGCCTTTCTTAATCATACTAATAATAACCATTATTTCATTGATGTAGAGACTGTATACATTTATAAAGTTACATTATTATTTCAGAGACTTCTAGATTAATGCACTACGAAAAAAGGAAGGCTATAGCAAAAAGGAAATATAGCTGGATATGCTGCAGTCTGACAAACTAAATGTAAACAGTAAAAAACTGAAACATCAGTGCAAAAGTGTAGACAAAGTGCAATCATAAATATAAATATCAACCACCATTCAAATGTCAGTAAGTCACAAAAGCAATCAGGAACAAAATACTGTCAGAAGACTAGATTTTCCCTAACTTCTGATCATGATTGTGTATGTCTTCAAACACAAATACATCTTTAAGACTCAGCTCAGGTATTATCATATTATATCATAAATTTCAATATCATCTATGGCAATGTACTACTGAAAATAGAAGGTTATAAAAAAGGAAAAATAGCCAATCACTTTGCAGGCTGATGTACTAGATCATGATCATATACGTCTTCAAGAAACACATCTTTAAGACTCGGTTCAGATATTATCACATTCTATCATACATTTCAATATCATCAGTGTTGATGCACTATTGAAAATAGAAGGCTGCAAAAAAAAGGGAAAAATGCTAGGCACACTGCAAGCTGGCATACTAGATGTAAAGTAGTAAGATAAAACACTAGTGCAAAACTACATAAAGTGCAATCATTAATACAGATATCAACCACCATTCAAATTTAATTATATTATAAAAACAGCCATGATATACTGTTCAGTAGCTGGAAGTCTGACATTTCCAATGACTTCCAATCATGGCCATGTATGTTTTCAGATACAAATATATTTAACACTCATCATGGATATTATATTATATGGTAAACTTCAATGTCACCCGTGGTATATGATGAGTTGTTTTCCTCCATTTAAAACTATTTTCTGAAAGACAGAAACAAGTGGTACATTGGCAAGTACCATAATACCACATGAACACACACACAAAAGGTTTGCCAGGAAAGTTCCTTTTTGGGATGTGCTTTTTCTCTTGTTGCAGAATCAGTGAACTTGAGCTATCAAATGTGTCATGTTCAGGATATAAAATGTGTATGAGTGACAAACCAACTGAATTTCATTGTGTGACTGATTGGAATAGATCTTATATATACACTTGAGCACTTGCTCCAATGAGGGATAGTTTTTTTAACAGATAAAACATTGTCATGCACTAGGGTTTGGGGGCTTTTGGGGAGGAAGTGGATGGATGTATTAAACAGAGGCTGGAGAAGAGAGGGTGTTTGATTTATGGGTTGGGGCTGTGGTGGTGGTACACGTCATTGTGTTGATGGTTGGCAGTGATCACAAACTGCAGCCATTCTAAGAGACACGAGGAAGAGATTGTATATACAGTTGAACACTTGCTCCAACAAGGACAGTGTTGTTTTACAGATAAAAAAAATGTCTGGCACTGGGGTTTGGGGGCTTTGGGGGAGGAAGTGAGTGGGTGTATTAAACAGAGGGCAGATAAGGGAGTGGGTTTCATTTATGGTTTTGGGCTGTGGTGGGTGGACACTTCATTGTACTGATGGTCAGCAGGGATAACAAATTGCAACTGCTCTGAGAAACATGAGAGGGCTAGAGAGAAAGCATTAATAATAACCATTATTGCAATACTTTGGAGACTATATTAATACCTAAAACTATATGTTAATTCAGATGCTGCTAGCTTAGTACACTATTGAATATAGAAGGCTGTAAAAAATGCAAATGTAGTGGGGCATTTTACAAGCTGACATATTGGATATAAACAGTGGAAAGCTAGAACACTAATGCAAAAGTATGCATAAAGTGCAATTACAAATACAATTAACAAACAAATCTGATGCCCAGTGTATCCTAACTACAAGCCATCCTTAATTATAATAATAACCATTATTTCATTGCTGTAGAGACGATATAACTATATAAAGCTACATATTACTTCAGAGGCTGCTAGATTAATACACTACCAAATTTGAAGGTTATAGAAACAAGGAAATAAAGCTGGACTCAGTGCAGGTTGATGTACTAAATGTAAAAAGTGAAAAAAATAAAACTCTAGTGCAAAAGTGTACAAAAGGTGCAATCATAAATTCAAATGTCAACCATCATTCAAATGTCAGTATATTACAAAAGCAATCACGAATGAAATATTGTTCAATAGCTGGAAGTCTGGATTTTCCATAACTTATGATCATGACTGTGTATGTCTTCAGAAACAAATACATCTTTAAGACTCAGCTCAGATATTATAACATTATATCATACATTTGAATGTCATACATGTTAATTTACTACTGAAAATAGATGGCTATAAGAAAAGGAAGTATAGCCAGACACTCTGCAAGCTGACATATTAGATCATGATCATATTCATCTGCATCTTCAAGAAACACATTTTTAAGACTCAGCTCATATATTATCACATCGTGTCATAAATTTCAAAGTCGTTGGTGTTGCTGCACCATTGAAAATAGAAGGCTACAAAAAAGGAAAAATTGCCAGGCACTCTGCAGGTTGGCATACTAAATGTAAACCATAAAAAGCTAAAACACTAGTGCAAAACTGTACCTAAAGTGCAATTTTTAATACAGATATCAACCACCATTCAAATTTCATTATATTACAAAAGCAGTCATGAAAAACAGTTCAGTAGCTGGAAGTCTGGATTCCCAATAACCTCCAGTCATGGTCATGTATGTCTTCTGATACAAATACATATTTAAGACTCACCTTGGATATTATCATATTGTATGGTAAACTTCAGAGTCACCGTGCTACGTAAGGAGCTTTTTTCTTCCATCTAAAACACTTTTTTGAAAGACAAAAACAAGTGGTAAGTGCCATAATATCACACACACGCACACACACATACACACACACACACACACACACGCACACACACACACGGCTTGCCAGGAAAGTTCCTTTGGGATATGCTGTATCTCTTGTTGCAGAATCAGTGAAATTGAGCTACCAAACGTTTCATGTTCAAGATAAAAATGTGTACGAGTGACAAACCAACTGAATTTCATTATGTGGGTGGTCAGAGAAGATCGTATATATGCAGCTGAGCACTTGCTCCAATGAGGAACAGTTTTTATTCATAGATAAAACAATATTGCCACTGGGGTTTGGGGGCATTTGGGAAGTGGGTGGGCGTATTAAACAGAAGGTGGAGAAGGGTGGGGGGTTTGTTTATGGGTTGGGGCTCTGGTGGGTGAACACTTCATTGTGATGACGATCAGCAGGGATCACATATTGTATCAGTTCTGAGAAACATGAGGAAGAGATCATATATATACAGCTGAGCACTTGCTCCAATGAGGCACAGACTTTTTTTTACTGATTAAACAATACTGGCACTGGAGTTCTGGGACTTTTGGGGAGGAAGTGGGTGGGTGTATTAAACAGAGGATGGAGAAGAAAAAGGGTTTCATTTATGATTTGGGGCCTATGGTGGGAGACACTTCATTGTGCTGACAGTCAGCAGGGATCAGAAATTGTGGCCCTTCTGAGAAATGCTGCGGGTGGGGTAGAGAGAAAGCGTACTGATTCATGGAGAACTATTTGTGATTCAACTCCACTGGGTGAAAATGCAGAGCAAACAAAATGCTGCAAGTTCGATATCCAGCCACAACCATGCCCCCAAACAGCAGCTACACTCCCACATGATAAGAGAGCTAATCAAGCCTTGCTGCTTGTTATTGGGGTATACAGTAGCCACCACAAGATAGCCTTAGTTTATATATTTCTTTTACATTATTTTATTTTGCAATGCAGTGTGGCTGTTCTGAGAAATGCAAGGGGGGGCATGGAGGAGCAAGCCACACCCCCAGAGCCCATTTTAAGAAGTACATTGGCAATACATCAGCATAGCTCTGATGCTATGCAACTGTAAAAACTGGACTGAAGTCTGCAGGTTGGGGCAGATTAATTTTTTTCTGGAATGAGTTTATAGGCAAAGAATACAGAGCTGGAATCACATTTCATTAACTGTAAACATAGCATTTGATGAGGCATGCTAATAAAGAACACTAGTGGGGAAGAATTTACGTTAGACATAATATACAGCAGATCAGCGTTCCCTGTCAAATGGTGACCATCAGTCTAACTTTGTTATTGATGTGCAGTTAAATGCAATATTATTTTGAGATCTTTCACACAAATTGATCTAACAGTGCTTACGGAAACAAACAATGCAATAAAATGATACCCTGAACTATAACAAATAGGAATTGCAAAGTTTGTAATTATACTGTGAACATAAAATCCTGCAACCTGATTGGTCAGCTAAGGTCTTTACCTGTGGGTAAATCCTGCATTATATAATGGGGTAAATTAAATGACCCAAATCCTGCATCCTGATTGGTTGACTGGCACCTTTTCAGCATGGTAAATCCTCCAGTGTACCCACTGGAAAAAGGTGCCAGTCAGCCATACCTCAGCAATTACAGTGGAAAAAAAAAGAAAAATCAATCCGAACCGCCATGTTATTTTCTCGCTAAACCACGACAGACAACTGGAACAAAAATCATCCATAGCAGCAACTACACAGCTCTCCAAAACATCAGAAGAAAGCATCAAAATGAAGTATAAAAAAACTACCTCCCTCACATCCTTTTAAAATCTAAACTTTATTCTCCATGCCAACAAAACTGTAGCTGTTATACGCCAGGTCCTCCAAAAATGCTCACTCCCTGTAGGTCCTGCTATGGTTAGTGGTGTCACAGGTACTGAAGTACCTCACCTTGTAAACAACACACAATGCAAACCTAAATCAGGTATAAACGGTTTCACTTTAACCACTTCCACATCGATCACCTCGTAATTTTTTTTTTTTCATCGCCACTTGGCTTTATGCCACAAGCTGTACAACAACAGCCTATAAAGGACTATGTTTTGCAGGCTCCTGTGCACTAATGAATACAACAAAAACAAATGAAAAGACACAAAAAAAAGCCATTTTTAAAATTGTATTTTATATCTAAAAAAAACAGACCACAGTATAATAGCAATATACCTCTCCAGGGAGTGGGTGTTTGGGTACATTTGCCACTTTTGGTGTGGTTAAGTCACTTGGCCTTACCTCATGACTAAACTACACCAGGTGTGGTAAATCCACTCATATGCCCACTCCTTCTTGGGGTATATTGCTTAAATAATCCACTGATGAGCTAGTGCATGTTTTAAAAAATGTAATTAAATGCATTTTTAATTTATTTTACACTTTCTGCACTATATAATTTCAATAAGGCACTCCAGGAAGTGGGCAGTTGAGGGATTAATCACTTCTTTTGTCACACTGTTGCACCTTCTAATACAACACGCTAGACATAGGTAAATTCCCCCAGTAATCCACAGCCTGTCATGCCTTATTGTTTAAAGGATAAGTAAATGTATGTTTTTTTGTATTGTTACCATTTTTTAATTTAGCATCTCCAATTTGTCAGCTATGGTGTTGTCTTTAAATTCCTTTACTCCAGAAGTCTGGATATTTTATGTTTTTGTGTTAATTGCTAATTTTTTGCAGTGCCTTCCCTGACCACGCTCCCACTTTACTCACTAATGCACTCTTGGCCTTACTGAATGGAATGCTTCAATGTGACACCAAAGGAGTGAGAAGTGACCACGTTTCACCTAACAGCTAGCACATTTTGCAGTTGACATCTGCATAGCAAATCCACAACTTAAGGGAACAGTAGAAACTTATTATGGCTCATGCTACTGATCGCAACTCTGATGAGGATTTTTTCCACTTAGCTGAACCGAATATGTTCAAGCCTGTTAGAAACCAAGTCACTGAATTAATGTTGTCTTCAGAAGCAGTTTTGATGATCAGGACATCTTCGATGGTGATAAATGATGTACCTATGGGGCTGCCCACTACATGGTATGATATGTTTATGCACATTGATGATTTTTATACTCCCAGAATTTGAGTTGTATACCTGTAGTTATTTTCTAATTACACCTACCTTCCAGTTACTGTCCTGTGTCTCATAGGAATGTGACCATTGTGCATGCCATGCACTGTTGATCATTTGCAGATCCACCATATTCTTGTTTTGGGGTGGGTAACACTGTTTCACCAGTTAACAGTTACAGTAAAAGTATACTTGGTATCAGGTGGGGTGTGTGTGTGGCCACTGGATCTCCAGGTCTTGCTCATAAGCTAAGGGAACATTCTATCAAGGCGGGGGGGTTGCTATGTATGTGGCTTGGTGTGGAATCAGTACAACAGAATATATTTCTAAAAGCTGACAAGACCAATGGGTGTTGTGGGTGTCACTGTATGTTCTGTATAACAGTTTAGTCCAATGTACTTCGAGAGGTTTTTTTTCTTATCTAATTTGTAACTCAGGTGCCAGTTAGGGATGTATCCCATTTCAACTTCTGGGCTACCCATCTGGCACCCCTTAAATTGCTCAGACTGGGAGGCCCACATCTTACCCCCTGCTGTGTGGCTCCCCAAAAGGAGAGACTGAGACACACCATGAGACCCTCACTGAGGTTTGCACCAAGGGCGATATTCGGAATGGTGTCAAGGGGTGTCATCTTGTGGTTGACCCAAGGGTTTTCAGCTTCCTGTTTCCCCTGGAGGTGTGAATGTGCAATGATGTCAGTGTAAAATGTCTGTGTTCCCACACATGTTCTACACATGTCCACTGCTGCTACATCCCCTCATTACATAGTCCTGGCCTGGTCGACATCCAGTCTCCACTGGATGTCACTCATGCACCAGAAATCTACAGCCAACCCCACCTGAGAAGGTGAGCAGTTCCAGGGACATTAGGTCCTCCTCCTCCTCCCAGCTCACCATCTGATGCTCCAGGATTGTGCCCAAACATGGATCATCAGTGCTACAAGCAGCAGTGCTGCTGTTTGTGCCAGCGAGGGAAGGGGGTGTGATGTTCTGCCCCCTGCTAAATATTATATTCATAAATTGTGATATTAACATATGGTATGTGAAGGTCTGCTTAAACTAAAAAAGGCTGGCAGGTGCAGTGAGTGACCTTTGACCTAAAATATTTCAGTGTGGGCTGAAAGCAGCAGGATGTTATAAACAGACCAGGGAAACCTAATTAAAAGCCTTCCTTCCAGAGGGACAGTTTATTACCTTTTATAATCTGCTCCTACTTTTGAAGTTGGTTCCCATGTATGCATTTATGACATGGCAGGAAGGGAAGCAATTTGACTGATTCCTATTGGTTTTCTCATCTAGCCAAGAATTAGTGACATGACTGTGGGATTGTGAAGCATCAAAGAGGATGTTTTGATCAAAGACTGTCATATTTGGGATATGGCTAGTTGCTGATTTCTCACAAAATAACACACATCCTTGTGGATAATTATGTTAAGAAGAAATAACTAGGAGGATCTAATTGTGACCTCACCAAAAGGTGTGGGGAGATGGATTGTGAAATTGGCATGCATCAGAGGGAAACATGGTATATTATTTTGGACTCAAGAGAGGCACAATTCTCTGGACTTAAGAAAGCACTTAAGGGTAACATCTAGATAGGCAAGAACTTTTAAGTATTTTGGGGTAGTCATATTTGTGTTCTGTAACTTCCCATTTACTTTATGTGACTGTAAGTTAGTGATATAATTGTTCTGTGTTTGATTTTTTTCCTGTTTTATAATGTTTAGTGAACAATATATTTTTTTAAATACTGCCTGTGCTTTCTCTCAGTTCTTTACATGTGATTGCTGAACCTGTGTTTAAGTCTGACAGCTGATTAGGGCTTGAATGTGTTACTAAGCTTGCTAAAAGGTAAGACTATACCTCGGTCTCATATTGAGTTGTAAGGGTACATTTTTGGAAACCTGGCTGGATGCCCCTGGGTGAAAGATTGTATTGCACCCCCCAAAGAGGGTACTTATCTGAGCCTGTTAACTGGGTATGCTAGCATAAGATTCACATTTTGACCCCCAGAACTCAAGGCTGGTGGGTGATTCAGGCCCAAAACAGACAGGAGGGTTACCCTGTCTGTTCTCTGTTCACACTATTGAGCTTCGAGGTTGGTACTGCGGGAACAAAGGGTCTAACTTTCGGAGTGCATTTGTGACAGATTTGGTTAGCAGTGGTGGGATTTAAAAAGTATTTGGTAACACAAGCATTAACAGTTCAGTGTGTCAGATTAATACTGTGCAGCTCACATGCAAAATAAGGCAGTGATTTTTAAAAAGTAAACAAAACTATATCATTGTGCTTACAGTCAAAGTTCCTACCTGTTTTATTTGTTTTCGAGTGAAAGTTAGTATAGCCATAGTTAGGGAAGAAGATGGCTTCCAACTACAGCTAGTACACTGCAGACTACTTGAGGCAACTGTGCCAAGAGAGAGGAGTCCAGCACAAGGGGAGAGCCAACAAGCAGAACCTCATGGATGCTCCAGTGGCAGCCAATGCTCAGCACCTCGATTCACAGTCTGTGATTGAAAAGGACTGAACCTTAGGTGTGGAGGGGCCAGGGGCCAGTGCAGTGTCCAGATTCAGTGAGGAGGACAGCAGGGCCAGTGAAAGCCAAGGGTCACAGCAGCAGGGGAAGGTCACTAATGTTCTAGAGCCAGAAGAGGTCAGTCTGCAGATGGAGTTGCAGAGAATGGAGTTGGAGTTTGAACAGAAAAGGTTCAAAACCCAGCAGCAAAGGGAGCTGGAGTTCGAGAGAGCAGAGAGACAAAAGCAGCAAGAGGCTGAGGAAAAAGAGCAACAGCTTCGGTGAGAACCTGAGCGAGAAGAGCATGATCACCAGAGGCAACATGAACTGGAAAAGCTACGACTCCAAAGACCAGCACCAGAGCAGGTAAGTGGCCTGGGTTTAACTGGAACTACAGGACTGGGTTACAAATTAAATTCTAAATTGATAGCTGAATTTAAAGAGGGGAAGGATATGGATGTCTTTTTAAATTCCTTTGAAAAACTATGTATTCAGGCCAATATTCCCAGAGAGTTCTGGAGCTTCCAGCTATCCCTACTACTTTCAGGAAAGCTTGGGATGCATTAGGTCAAATGGACAATGAGTACATTAATGATTACAGTAAACTTAAAGCTGCACTTTAAAAAAATATGAGCTAACAACAGATGCATACAGAGTTGAATTCTGTAAGCTCAGGAGAAGACCTGAGATGAGCTACAAAGAGCTAGACACTAAACAATGTCAATTTTTAAAATGCTGGTGGGAAGAAATTGAAGCAGACTCTGTGGAAAAAACTGAAAATGCTGTACTGTTAGAGCAGTTTATTTGGGCATGCCTAGCACAGCTGAAGACCTAGCTGTAGGAATGAGACCCAAAAACAGTGCAAGAGGCTTCTGAACTCTTGGACTGCTATGCCAGGAGCAGACCTGCTCTGAGAGTGAATGGAGCAGGTGTGGCAGTGCAGAAAGGGAAATGCACACATTCAGGGCAGCTAAAACCCTCCCTGCCTCCACAGAAACCAGATAGCCCCAGGTTACAAAGAAAACAATTACCTGAAAAAATAAATGAATGTTGGGTTTGCAAAGAAACTGGACATATTGCAAGACAGTGTCCCAAAAGGGCAACAGTACACAAAGTGGTGTTAGAAAAGAAGTGGGTTGTTTGTGTTTCCCTGAAAGCATGAAAGTAAACATGAGGGAACACAGGCACCCAGTCACTGTGAATGGTGTACAGACACATGGGTTAAGAGGCATGGGGGCATCCCTGACTTTGGTATAAGGGGATCTGGTAGAACCTGGTCAGCTTATACCTAATCAATTTGTGACTGTACAGAGTTTCAATGGGGAGGAGAAAACCTTACCACTCACTAGTGTTTTCCTAGACTTGGGTAAGACAGGGGGGACTGCAAAAAAGGTTGTCATAGCCAAAACTTTAGTTGTTGATGTAATTATTGGCAACAATCTCAAACACAGGATGGTGTGTGCAGTTACCCACAGCCAAGTGGCAAATGAAAATTGTAGTCCCCTGGACCCCATAGAAGTCCCTGTGAAAACCACTGTAGGGAGTTTGCAGCTGCTCAGAAAAGTGACCCTGGTCTAGAGAAGCTGAGGCCTTGGGCAGACTCTGATGGAGCACAGGAAGGTGATGGAACACATAAAGTTTATTGGGAAAATGGACTGATGTATATGCAAGATGCTAAGACAGAGGGCGAGGTGATAGGTAGGCAGCTTGTCATTCCCCAGGGGTAACGTGAGCAGTTGCTTAAGATTGTACATGATATTCCCATGTCTGGTCATCTGGAAATTGTGTGCACTATGCAGTGGATGGCCCAGAATTTCTATTGGCCCAGCTTCACCCAGCAAGTGAAGGAGTATTGCAGGTCTTGTCACCAGTGCCAAGAAATAGAGAAGGCAGGTAAGAGAACCCAAGCCACCACAATTCCAATGCCCATAGTGGAGGAGCCATTCCAGAAGGTGGGAATGGATATTGTGGGGCCTTTAAATACCCCCAGCTCCTCTGGGAAAAGGTTCATCCTGACTGTGGTGGTTTATGACACCCGGTACCCAGAGGCAGTTGCCCTATCCTCACTGAGGACAAAGTGGCAGATGCCTTACTAGGGATTTTCTTCCATGTTGGGTTTCTGCAGGTGGTTATCACTGATTGAGGGGGGTTCCTTCATGTCAGACTTGATGAAATGTTCATGGGAACAGTGTGGGGTGGTGCAGAGATGCACAACACCTTATCACCCACAAGCGAATGGGCTTGTGAAAAGATTTAATGGTACCCTTAAGTCGATGCTCCAAGCATTTGCTGAACAGTATGGGAGAGACTAGGAGAAATATCTTCCCCACCTGTTGTTTGCATACAGGGAGGTGCCACAAGAGTCAACAGGGTTTTTCTCCCTTTGAGCTCTTATGTGGACGCAGGGTACATGGGCCCCTAGACCTGATCCTGGAGGAAGGAAGGAAAACACACCATCCAGGGAACTCCCATAGTGGATTATGTCCTTAGGTTTAGGGAAAAGCTGAAGGAACTTATGGGGACAGTCCAGAGCAACCTGGCAGTTGCCCAACAAAAACAAATGGTGTGGTACGACCTCAGAGCCAGAGCTCGCTTGTACACTGTGGGTCAGAAAGTCATGGTCCTAATACCAGTCTGGAAAGACAAGCTGCAGGCCGAGGGGGCAGGATCGTACAAAGTAGTCAGACAGAAAAATAACGCAAACTACATTATAGAGTTACCTGACAGAAGACATACACAAAGAATGTACCATGTCAACACGATGAAGTCATATGCTAATAGGACTGACATGATGTTTGCAGCGTGCAGTCCTGGGGAGGGGGCAGGTGAAGGTTACCCCCTTCTGGACTTACCAGAAGAAAGTAAGCAGGAGTCCTCTGTGGAGGCAATTAAAATGTCACCCTCAGTTGATCCCAGACCAGATCCAGGATTTAAGGAAGATTTTAGCAGACTTTGCCCCACTGTTTATCACCAAACCTGGACTAACCCCCTTAGTGATGCATGATGTGTAGACAGGGACACAGATGCCTAATGGCAGGCAGCATATAGTGTGTCATAGGCTGTCCAAAAGGACATTAGGAGGGAGGTGGAGAAAATGCTGGATTCATGGGTAATCCAGAAATCCCACAGCCCATGGGCCTCATTTGTAGCCCTTGTTCCCAAGCCAGATGGCTCGACTCATTTTTGTGTGGACTATTGTGAACTGAATGCAGTCATGAAATCAGATGCCCACCCAATGCCATGGACGGATGAACTCCTGGACAAGTTGGGAAGGGCAACACACCTTACAACTATTGACCTGATAAAGGGGTATTGGCAGGTAGAGTTAACTGCCAGAGCTAGGGAGTGGTCAGCCTTTATCACTCCAATAGGGTCATATGAATTTAAAGTAGTGCCTTTCAGAATGAAGAACGTCTCAGCCACTTTCCAAAGGTTGGTGAACCAGGTGATAAATGGTGTGGAGATGTATGCTGTGGCATACCTGGATGACATTGTCATCTTTAGTGCCAGCTGGGAGGAACATCTGTCCCACCTTAGGGAAGTGCTGGGCTGGATACAGAGGGCTTTCTCACTGTGAAAGCAGAGAGGTGTAAGGTGGCGATGGCTGAAGTGGCATACTTTTGGCATGTTGTAAGCCAGGGACAACTCCATCCTAATGAAGTGAAAATAGAGGCAATCAAGGCAAGATCCAGATCAGAAACACAGAAGCAGGTCAGGAGTTTTCTAGGGACAGCATGGTACTATAGGAAATGTGTACCTAATTACAGTGCCCTGGCCGCTCCCCTATCTGACCTGGTAAATAAAAGGATGCCTGAGAAAGTTACCTGGGAATCAACCTGTGAACAATCCTTTACAAGACTGAAGGAGGCACTGTGCAAGGCTCCTGTATTGACAAGTACAGACTACAGCAGACACTTTGTAGTCCAGACTGACACCTCAGATGTGGGTATTGGGGCAGTGCTGAGTCAGACATCCAACCAAGGGAAATATCACCCTATAGTGTACCTCAGTAAAAAGTTACTTCCCAGAGAGCAGACTTACTCTACTGTGGAAAAAGAGTGTCTTGCCATGGTGTGGGCTCTAAAGAAGTTAGAGCCATACCTATACAGGCAGCATTTTGAGGTACAATCTGATCACAATCCCCTGGTTTGGCTGGCACAAATGGGTAAAATGAATGGTAGACTATTAAGATGGAGTCTTGCCTTGCAAGAGCATGACATGACTGTCTCACACAGGGCCAGGGCAGCCAATGAAAATGATGATGGACTGTCACGTCAGTATGAGCAATGAATTGATTTGGGGATCTCATCCCATGCAGTGGACAGAGCCCCCAAATTCACTCTAGGTGGGGAGGGGTGTGACGTTCTGCCCCCTTACTTAATATTATATTTATAAATTGTGATATAAATATATGGTATGTAAAGGTCTGCTTAAACAAAAAAAAGGCTGGCTGTTGCAGTGAGTGACCGTTGACCTCAAAAATGTCAGTGTGGCTGAAAGCAGCAGGATGTTCTAAACAGGGAAACCTAATTTAAAGCCTTCCTTCCAGAGGGACACTTTATTACCTTTTTTAACCTGCTCCTGCTTTTGAAGTTGGTTCCCATGTATGCATTTATGAGTAGGAAGAGAAGTAATTTGGCTGATTCCTCTTGGTTTTCTCACCTAAGAGTTAGTGTCATGATTGTGGGATTGTAAAGCATCAAAGGGGGATGTTTTAATCAAAGACTGTAATATTTGGGAAATGGCTAGTTGCAGATTTTTCACAGTAATAACATACATCCTTGTGGATAATTATGTTAAGAAAAAAACTAGGAGGATCTAACTGTGACCTCATCAAAAGGGGTGGGGAGATTAATTCTGAAATAGGCATCCATCAGAGGGAAACATGGTATATTATTTTAGACTCAAAAGAGATATAATTTTCTGGGATTTAAGAAAGCACTTAAGGATAACATCTAGATAGGCAAGAACTTTTAAGTATTTTGGGGTAGGCATATTAGTGTTCTGTAACTTCCCATTTATTTTATGTGACTGTAAGTTAGTGATATAATTGTTCTGTGTTTGATTTTTCCAGTTTTACAATTTTTAATATACAATATTTTCTTTAAAATACTGTCTGTGCTTTCTCTCAGTTCTTTTACATGTGGTTGCTGAACCTGTGTTTAAGTCTGACATCTGTTAAGGGCTTGAATGTGTTATTAAGCTTGCTAAAAGGTACGAATATACATAGGTCTCATATTGAGTTGTAAGATTGTACTGCATCTCCTGAAGAGAGTATGTATCTGAGCCTGTTAACTGAGTATGCTAGCATAATGTTCACATTTTGACCCCCAGGACTCGAGGCTGGTAGGTGATTCAGACCCAAAACAGACAGGAGGGTCTCCTGTTCGCACTATTGCATTTCGAGGTTGGCACTATGGGAGCAGAGGGCCTGACCTATGGAGTGAGCTTGTGATAGTGGGTATGACTCTTATGTAGCATAGAATCAAAAATCTTTTAACATGGTTATTTTAGGTCACGAGCCAGGCAGACACATGACCTGCTTTACCTGGCATGTTTGAGTCAGTTGCAGTCTATTATAATACATGGTTAAAGAAACACTTTTTGTACTACATTTTAATCTATTGCCAGGTATTATCTTTTTCTAAAGTTTATATTTTTTGCTGGCATACATAGCTGTAAATGTGACAACTGTGACATAATGGAGACACCACAATATTGTATCTAGTGCACTGAATTTCCAGTAATTGCACAAATACATGAAGATGAGCATCTTGACTGCATTACCGAATTGTGAGAAATTTTTATGTTAATTGTCTGGACAAAGATGTGATAATAGTGTATGTTAGAATGTTATATTTGTTAAAAATCTAGGTTTCCCTAGTGTTGTTGTACCATCGATGTGATGCCACAATGTTGTTGTACCATCATGGGTACGTCACATCGATGGTACAACAGCTCTGCCAACATTTGCACATGCGCAAGTCGCGGTTCGGGGAGAATACAAAATGGGCACCACAGCTCTTTGAAGGCACAGGAGGACATCTAAAATTCACAGTAAGTGCCATTTTTTTTAAACAGTGTCCAGCACACAGCAGGATAACCACATGTGTTTTTAAATATTTAAGATCGCATGGGAAGGAGTGCAGTGTGCACAGGTGGGGAGGGTGGGGGTCACCGACATCACGGCGCGTCCCTGGAGGCAGTCACAAGAGTTTTTTTTTTCACTGTTGCCCATGCACTATAAAAGACAATGGATGGACAACAGTGAACAACAACACTGGTTCACTTCTCAAGGTTTTCTTGCCAACTGAAAACCTCTTGAGCTTCACTCTCAAGGTGTTCTAGGTTGTCATGACAACCTCTCGAAGTGAACAACAGTGTTATTGTTCACTGTTGCCCGTCCACTATCCTCTATCTTATTTCTTTTTGTGATTTTCTTGAAAGTAAGAGTTCCATTTTTTTTTTTTTTTGTTTTTGTTCACCATGTAAGTGCACTAGGCAAATCCTGCCTATGTTCAGGCATGACCTGGGGAAGGGGGATACAGATGAATGCCACCTGACCTTGAACCAGATTAAGCTGTTGGTGGTATTTTTAGTGAATGAGGGAAATGTGGCCAGGACACCGGGAAAATTCCCCTACTCTTGCTTCCTGTGAGCAGGGGGAACCTTTTTCCTGTGGGACCAAGATGGCAGATGACAGTCCTGGAGTGCAAGTGGTTGTTATGAAGGATGATATACAAGTCCATGTTACAGCTCAGAAAATGAATAAACCATGTGGTGATGCCTGTCCTAAGTTGCTTGGATGTGATAAACAGCCAAAAGCCAGACACCATCCAAAGTGCAATGCTGATGATGGCTTATCAAATGGTAGTAGCATGCTATAACTGCAAGACCCTGGAACTCACTGCAATAGTCATTTAGACACAGCACCTGATTTGGATGGTTTTCCTTCTGTACCCTCTTCTATTACTACTGTGTTCCGGGATTCTGACCAGCTTCATTCAGCCTGTCCTCCTGCTCCTGCTACTGAGGCCTCAGTTACAACCCTGACACCATCGCAGCTGCGCTCCATCTATTTGCACCACCGCTCTGTTTTGCAGGACTTTGCTAAGGAAGACAATGCTTTTACTGACTTGCCACCCTCTATGGTTCAGTCCCCGGTAGTTGCTGCCTTTTCTGCCTTGCCGGTTCAGCCTATGCTCTTATCCAGAAAGGTTTTACCTGATTCTGCTCCTCAACTGGGTGTTTCTATGCTTCCTCCTAGCGATACTTTCTCTACCGACCAGGCCTGGTCTCCATCTTTGGCTCTTCGAGCCACAGGATGGTCACAACAGTGTCCCAGCGCCCCATAAACCTCTCCGTAGGCTGTCAGTGCCTAAGACATTATACTGCATGCCTTGCCGGCCGGTGTGCCTATTTCGGATACTCCTCCACTTGTTTGTTGCCCCCAGAAGGTCTATCCCCAAGGTGATTCAGCTCCTCCAAATATTTCCTGTCTGGACATTCCTCCAGTGCATCCTCCTTCTGTTTCCCTCCTCCAGGCTTCCTCTTCTGCATCGCAACCTTCTGCTACAGTGCACTCCTCTTCAGACGGGGACTCTCAGCACCATTTGGACAATTCTCTCTTGCCTTCTCTGCCTGCAGGTGAGCCGTTGGAGACTCCTCAGTTTCGCCTTAGTGATTAGTTTCAAAACTTGGGTGCACCTGCTCAGCGTAGAAATGCTGTTCACCTGAAATCTTTCCACTGCTTCTGATAGCAGGGCTGTGTTGCATTCTATGCTTAGGGACTCTCTGTGTATTACTGCGAGTGAGCTGTTTGCATTTATACATGTTAAGGGGGAATCAGCTTATGATCTTAGCTTTAAAAATGTTTACACTCTTGAAAGATTTTGGTCTAAGTATGAATTGGTGAAATCTCAGCCATTGTGGGTCCCCTTTATGCTCATTCCCCTTACTAAGCCTACCATAGAAGTTATTAGCCTGCTTTTTCGCAATGAGGGAGTGAGCATAGTGAACATCCAGTACTGGCTTAAGCAGCGCTGTGATATTCTTGAGGCTCCTCAACCTATTTTGGATGAAGACCTCATCTGGACAGGGGGTTGGAAAGTAAAAGTACAACTGCAGCAGACTGATCAGGGCGTAACATATTTACCTGGCAGCTTCTATATTGGTCATGACAGGGGTTTGTGGTCAGCCCCGCACTTGCCATAAATGTGGTGCTCTAACACACCTTAGCCATACTTTTGACAAGCCACGATGCTCTATTTGCTTGGCCTATGGTCATGTGAGTCTTGGTTGTCCTAATCCCCAGAGATGTAACATCTGTGATGAATCTGGTCATATCTATCAGCAGTGTCTGTGGGCAGACCACAACAGGTTGGATCGCCCCCCCATCAAGACCAGATGGTTCTTACATCTGACTCCCAATCTCAGGTCCTTCAACACTGTGAAGATCTGCACCAGGAGGTGGTTTCCCCCACACTGATGTCGTCTTGAATTCTCCTCCTGAGTTTTCAGTATGTACTCCTAGCTTGCAGACTCCTGCTCCTCCTTGTGGGGACCCATCTTCAGAGGTCACCACGCCCTTTGACCCTGTGCCCCTTCCCCCTCCAGACCTGGATCTCTTTACGGAGGTTTCTCAGGGAAAGAAAGGTAAGTCTAAGGGCAAGCAGAAGGCTCCCAGCCCTCCCCCTCGACAGTCCAGTCTGACTAGAAATCGTTTCCAAGGCTCTGACCAAACGGAAGCAGTGGAGTGACATAATGGATGAGGAAAATGATTCTGACTCCTATCAGGCCTCCTCTCTCCATGTGGATTACTCCTCTGATTCCCAGCTGAATCCTTCTTCCTCTAGATCTGCACCCAAACAACGTTCTGCAGTTACTTAACTGCTTAGTTTTTTCTAACCCCCCCCCCAATTTCTTGTCACCTACTCCACTTTTCCTATGGCTAGGAGTTTAAGCCTTCATTGCCTTACACTTAATGTGTGCAGCATGAAGTCCCACAGGAAACTTCTAATCTCCTTGCAGTATCTGATGGATCTCCCTCATGATTTTTACCTGATTCAGGATACTAGACTGAAAACCCATTTTGAGCTCTCCCGGGCTTCTGCCAGTTGGACCAAGGGCCTTGCCTACTGGTCCTCCAGCAAGGATAAATGTGATGGCTTAGGCATTCTGTTTTCCGGTTTCAATTATGCTGTAACCAGACTAGTTGACATTGTCCCAGGCCGTGCATTATTGCTTGATTGCACGGTCCATCATCTACAACTCCAGATTCTAAATGTTTATGTGCCCTAAAGTATTGCTGCTCATGCAGACTTGTTTCAGCTCTTACAACCTTACTTACGTACCTCCTGCCATCTTTACCTGGGGGGAGGATTTCAACTGTGGCCTCACCCTGGCTGATAGAGGAGGCTCCACTCAGAAACTTTTTGGGGACTCTACTGCTTTAGGTTCTATTCTTCAGACTGCTTCTCTTCAGGATAGCTACTGTGCAGTGCTCCCCAAGGGAGCTAAAACCTACTATTCGGGCTCCCTAGCCACTCATATTGATTTTTTCTTTCTTTCTCATAATAATCGGGTTCACCAGGCTGAGGTTATTCCTTGTGAATCCTCGGATCTCATGGCCATTTCCTTGCTTTGCTCTCCCTCCTTGGCGTCCCATCCTCTGATTGTTTCTTCCCGTTGGAAGTTGAATAGCTCCTTGTTGTTGGGTGGTTGCATTGTTAGAGATTGCTGAGAATTATTGTTGGCCCACATTTCGGTGTTGGACGCCTATGCCTCCCCCTTACCTTGGTTGGAAGACACCAAATCAGATCTTTATAGATTGCCCCTTTACTCAACCTGTTTGGATCCTCTTCCTTCATAAGTGGAAGAAAAAGGCCCTTCCCACTCTCACTCATGATATTTTGATTTATGGCATCTATCCTCCCGGACTGAATTCATACCATCCTAGTACCCTCCATTTGATTTTCACTTTTTGCCAGGAGTTCTTGCCACTTAGACCAGGCTGGAGGTGGTCTAAATGGCTTGCACATGGCAGAGCCAGGGAGCAGTCCTCCTGTGGTGGAGCAGCAGAACCACCCATGTGCCAATAGGATGGCATGCCTGCTGTGACAGGCTATTGCCAACCCCCAGTGAGATAGTTTCCCCAACACATAATTGGCCCTGAACACTGTTGTCCATAGATATGTAAAAATTCTGGTCACAGTCCACTACCGCCCCACCTCCATGCTCCTGTCTTGCCAACACTTAAGTACCATGACCTACCCTGGTGGTCTAGTGCCCCCCCACCCTCCATGGCCTGACATACAATGCTTAAACACCCTGCTCTCCCTCTCCCACTGTCACTGACCCACTGCTGAGACTGGCACTTCCTTCCACACACTCCATGGCCAGCCACAGAATGTGATTGCACAGATTGCAATCACATACTGCGACTGGCCGTGGTGGTGTGGTGGTGTGGTGAGGAAAGTGCCAGTCTCAGTAATGGGTCAGCATCTGTGGGGGGGTGCAGGAGCATGTATGTCATGGTGGGGAGGTGGGGCACTAGACCACAAGGGTAGGTTGTGGTACTTCAGTGCAGGGATGGCAGGAGTACAGTGAGGCAGCAAACTGTGACTGGAACTATTAATTCTGTATGGTCAATGAGAATCGAGGCTTATTGTGTGTTGGGGATGGGGGAACTATGGCATTGGGGTTGGTATTAGCCTGCCACAGCAGACGGTCTACATTGGGGATACAAGGGTGTCCCAGCAGTACCACCATGGTTCCCAACATGGGCCACATGTAGGGGCTGCCCAGTTTGTGCCCACTAACACTAGTCCTACCCTTGAGCCACCTGAGCAAGCCCCTGCTACCTGGTCCCTGGCTGTGTCATGGACTTGCAACGATGCTACCCATTGCACCACTCCTTTTGGTGCAGGGACACAATCTGCAGCTATTCTGGATTGTTTGTTACAAGTAGCAAAACTTCTGGAATAGCACAACCTGTGGTCACCACAGCTGTAACAGATGCATCCCCTTTCCTTGCCGCAACTTGCGTCCGATGCAGACAGCTTCCAGAATCTGCCCTGGAGACTTCGAGCTGCAGCTAGAGGAAAGAGAGAAGCAAAAGAGCACACTTTGAATTGTAATTTGTTGAAAGCAGTTCATTTTAAAACTTTTTCTGTTTGTTCTGCTGTTCTGCACATTCCTTAAGTAATTCACTAAAATATCACCAACAGCTTAACTTGGTTAAATTTCAGTTGGTTACCATCTGTTTCTCCCCTCTTCCCCAGGACAAGGCTGAAAATAGGCTCCCTTCCCAGTCAACAAAAACTAAAAATAACTAACTAGCTAACGAACTATCTAACTTACGAATTAAGTAACTAAATTGTTACTCCGAATTGTTTTTGTATCTGTTTTTTTCTGTCTCTCTCTCTCTTTTCCTTTTTTTTATTTTAATGTCCCAATTTTAGTTAATTTCTGGATCGTTTTTTCTGTCTGTCTGTCTATTTCCTTTTTTTTTTATTTCAATGTCCAAATTTTAATTTAAAATGGAGCAGGTGCAGTGTGGAGTCTGTAGACCTGGCCATTGGGGTGTCTAGACCCACGGTGGGTTCAGAGTCATCTGCTTCAATCAGGTGCAGATTTTCTGCTGAGGA
Organism: Neoceratodus forsteri; assembly: GCA_016271365.2. Classification (NCBI taxonomy): domain Eukaryota; kingdom Metazoa; phylum Chordata; order Ceratodontiformes; family Ceratodontidae; genus Neoceratodus; species Neoceratodus forsteri. The sequence goes on along the minus strand of CM057458.1, from coordinate 994,494,117 downwards.
CTTCCCCCTTAAACCATACCTACAGGTCACCCCAGGTATACTGAAGCAGCAGATGTGGCTCCAGTCCTGAAGCATTAGGAGGAGAAGCAGCAGCAACCTGAGGCCCCTGATCGTTGCAATACCATTGGCACCATTTCACCCCTGCAGAAGAGCCAGGTCCATCAGCAGCACCCTGCCAAAGCTGCTGCCATTCCCAAAGATGTCCCCTGTGTGGATGTTTTTCACCGGTGACTCGTGTTCTCAGTGTGGTCATCTGTAATGTTTGTGGGACGCAGGTCCACAGGGGAGCTTTGTGGGAACTGGAGGGCAGGGGACCCATTTAATCCTACACCACCTGTGGGAGGACTGACTTCATGAAGCAGCAAGCAGGGGTGGGGATGGTGGCCTGTCCATGCAAGATCATAGCTGTGGTCTACGGTGGCATGGAACATCACATGCCACTGTGGGTGGGCAGAAGAACAAGCTGCATCCCCTATAGTTTTAGATACTCCTTTTCTGGAAGCAGCAGCAACACCTGCATTACCATCATGAGCAATAACAGCAGCTGACCTGGCCTCAGTGAGAGAGGAACTGTGCAACCTCCACCACTGGCTTACTTAGGTCCAGCAGGATAAAGAAGTAATTGGAGAGAATCAGGAAAAGCGGCTGGTGGTCCTGAAGGAGATCCACTGTGGTGGTGTGGGTGGTAGTGCTGGGGCTATGCAATCTCTTTTTTTTAAATGAATATACTGTATTCCTTCTTGTTCCCATTCCTGTATGTCCTATCCTTCATTCCCCCAAAAAGAAAAATACCAAAACCAATAAAAATAATTCAAACTTTCAAAAAACTGTCTTATCATATTTATATTTAATTATATTCTAAGTTTCATACTCTTTCATTGTCCCCCAAAAAGAAAAAAAAAAGAAAAAGGTTTAGAAATAACACCCCAATTCTATCTTTTCTGTCTACTTCCTAAATTTCGCCCTATAAGTCTTGTCTAACTTTCACGTCTGCATCTGCCTGTTTCTTTTTCTTAATTTTTCTCAACTACTAGAATAAATATGTCACACTCTGCTACAGGCACCCCTACATGGTACTATGTGGTGTGTTTGTAGAGTGCTCCAAAACTGTTGTTGTGTTATTCAGTTACTTTGAAGTGTGCCAGAATTACAATTTACAAAAATTCTTTTCTCCTTGAATTGTTCTCGAGTTTGGTAAAAAACTGGGCAGGCTGCTGTATTATGTTGTTGCACCACACTTCATATAGTGTAACTGGAAATCCTAAATGCTCTGCTGCTGCTGGTGTGCTGTCAACTGCCGGCAGCTGTCGAGAACATTCACATGAGAAAAGTGCCAGAGAAACCAGACTTTTTCTGTCTTAACATAGAAACATATACTTTGACAGCAGATAAGGACTGCTTGACCAACCCAGTCTGCCCATTTCCCTACCTATTAGATAAGCTGCAGATCCTAGTGAACTAACAGCCTACTTCCTCCTACCCCCCACTAGAATTGCTTTATGTCTGTCCCATGCATTCTTGAATCCCCCCACTGTTTTTGACCCCACAACCTCCTCAGGAAGGTCATTCCATGCATCCACCATCCTTTCTGTGAAAAAATACTTCCGTACATTGCCCCTGAGCCATACCCTCTCTATCTTCAAATTGTGTCCCCTTGTTCCTGCACATCTCTTTTTCTGAAAGATGCTACCCTCTTTGACTTTGTTGATTCCCTTGAGGTACTTGAAAGTTTCTCTCATGTCCCCTCTGTCCCTCCTTTTCTCGAGGGTAAAAAAAAAAGCTCCTTTAGTCTCTCTTTGTATGGCTTTATATGGCTTCTTGTGCAGACCCTGCACCATTTTAGTTGCCCTCCTCTGAAAGTCTTGTCTTTCAAAATTCTCCTTATGCCCAGAAATGAGAAGTGCTTCCACAACTCCAAAATGATTTGCTGCTGCTGCTGCTGCTGCTGCTGCTGCTGTTGCTGTCGAGAACATGCACAGGAGAAAAGTGCCCAGGAAACCAAACATTTTATGTTTGCCATGTGTGCATGCACAGTGAACATTTTGTTAGGAGAGTGGCTTTTAAGGTGACACTGTCAGTTGAGTGCAGTGTGGTCTGCAAGGGGTTCATCAGTGTCACACCAGTCATCAGCCAGGCTGATCATACACTGTTTTGAATTGCTGGGTGGAAACTTTGTGTATTTCAAAGGAGAGAGCTGACCCAATCATAGCTCAGTTCTTTGCTTTGATCTACACCACCGAGCAAGCACAATTAATTTGTCATGATCAGCCTGCTGAGGTTGAATTACAACCTGTAACAAAGAAAACCATCCATTGATGTCTGTTGGTGCCCCCCCCTTACTGTCCCCCCACTCAACCCTTCTACTCAGCACCCACCACTCCACACTGTCCCACAAACACAACATCGACACTGGGCATGCCCAATCCCCCAGTGTTGCCACCTGAAAAAAATAAAATCATCTCCATAGTTTTTTTTAAAAAAAACACCCTGCAAAGAAAAGGCCATTGATATCTGTTGCTGCCCTGCCCTTACTGCCCCCCTTACCCAAACTTCCCACTCAGAACCCACCATCTCACACCCACCACACAAACATCACACCAACACTGGTGGTATCCAATCCCCAGTGTCACCACCTGAAATAAAGAAAACTGTCTCTCGTATTTTTTTTTATATAGCTGTTTGGTCCACCTCACCTCCTCCCACCAACTGGGGCCGGGGACACATAGGTATTTGTACAGGTTTTCTCCCCTACCTCCCCAAGGCCCCGGCTGGCTGTGTGAGCCTGTGGAGGCACGCTATGCACCCTGTAGCACCAACTCAGCCCCTTCCACCTCCCGTAACTATTTGCTGCTGCCTCTCCATGTATGCTACCCACCAGACTTCCATCAGGTGGGAGTGGAACTGTGCGGGGTGCCATTCCACCCTCATCCCCTCGGGAGAAGAGAGATGCCAATTGGCATGCTCAATCCTGCTCCCCCCCCAACTCTGGCACCCTGATGACCCTAGGTCATACCTGAGCCCAGGTCACTGGCATAGCATGAGGTAAGGTGACCAGAGCCTCAACTCTCTGAGCCACTAGGCTGGCCCACATAGTTTTTTTTAACCCTGTAAAAAAGAAAACTCTCCACTGATATCTGGTGCTGCCATTACTGTCTCCCCACCTGACCCTCCCACTCAGTACTCACCACCCTATACACCTCAAACCTTTACTTACTTACAGGGGGTCCAATGCCATAATCCTCTCTGGACCGCAGACACATCTTCACTCTTCAACACTGGACCATGAACTGAGAAAATCAGGTACAGTATGTGGTTTAGTGCACTTCAATGAGATTTTGAACTATAATGGCATACCTAGGCCATTTTTAAATATTTTTGCCCCAAATTTTCAACATGCCTTTTTTGAGAACCCACCTCATGAACAGTGACAGTGAAATCATGCAAATCTGTCCTAAAATGTGATTTCACGGTCACTGTGCAAAATCACTTTGTCGCCACCCTTATCCATGAGGTGGGGTCATAAGAAGGCTCTGTTGAAGATTTGGGGTAAAAATATTTAAAAAAACAACATAGTTATGAGCCTACTTTAAAATTTACGAAGGCAGGCTCATAACTTTGGTAATTTTCAGTATTTTGACCTCATATTTTCAACATACTCATTTCTTAACAGCACATCATAAATGTGACAGCTGTCATTTTTCAAATCCTGGGAAAAATGTGTTTTCACATCCCAAAAGCTGATTTTGTGGGCATTTCACTAAATCACCTTTCGGGCAGTAGATGAAAATATTCCCCACCCTTGTTCATGAGTTGGGGTAATAGGAAGGCTATGATGAAAATTTCAGGTACAAACATTTAAAAAAACAGCACCGCTATGAGCCTACATTGAAATTTAGGAATGCAGGCAAATTTTGGTCATTTTCAATATTTTGACCTCCGATTTTCAACATAGCAATTTCTTCACAGCCCCTCATGAATTTGACAGCTGTCATTTTTCAAAACCTGGCCAAAATGTGATTACGCATTGCAAAAGGTGATTTTTCAGTTGTTGCATGAAATCACCTTTTGTGCAGGAGTTGAATATTGTCTCTACCCTATTTCATGAGGTGGGCTCGTAAGAAGGCTAAGTTGAAAAGTTGGGTAAAAACATAAAAAAAATCAAAGCTATACGCCTACATTGAAATTAATGAACACAGGCTTATGAATTTGGTAATTTTCAATAGTTTGACCCCAAATTTTCAACATAGCTATTATCTTCACAACACCTCATGAATGTGACAGCTGTCATTATTCAAGTCCTGGTCAAAATGCATTTTGTACTTGTGAAGCAAAATCTCCTTTTGAGCAGGGTTTTGGACATTTTTATCACCCTTGTTCTTGAGGTGGCCTCATAAGAAGGCTATGTGGGGTAATAAGTAGGCTAAGTTGAACATTTGGGGTAAAAACATGAGAAAACAACAAAGTTATGTGTATATGTTGCAATTTTTAATACACGCTCATAACTGGTAATTTTCAATTTTTGACTCCAAATTTTCAACACAGCCATTTTTTCACACCACAGCATGAATGTGATAGTTGTCATTTCTCAAATCTCACTCAAAGTGTGTTTTAACACTTGTGTTGCAAAATGATGTTTCAGCCATGTTTTATAAATGGCACCTGTCATACTCAGAAGAAGCGGTCATAAAAGGAAAAAAAAATGTTGAACATATGGGGTAAAAATGCAAAAACAAAACCTAAGTTGTGAGGAAATGAGTTGTTCCAACCCTTATTCATAACTTCATTTTTTGCAGAGTTTGGCCCCGAATGTTCAACACAACCCTTGTGTTACCCCCACCTTCTGAACATGGCAGGTGTAATTTTTCATTTGCCCTCCAACACCTGTTTATCCAGTCTCACAGTGACATCACAGACAGGATTTTAAAAATTTCACCTGTCTTGATCATAACGTCAGGTCATAAAAAGACTGTTGGGCATTGGGGGTCAAAATGTGGGCATGCTGTGTATGGCACAACAGTGTCACATCAAGTTTTGCCACAGGAAGACCCGTCTTTATTCTGTGGCTTCTGGAGTGTTGTGTAAAGTGAGAGGGAGGCAAAAGGAAAAGAAAAAACACATTTAAAGCCCAGTATTTTTAGTGACCATACCATGTTCTTAAGCAATAATGTTTCTCTGGCAAAAATATTAAGATACCATTTTTTTGGTTTGTTTGTTTGTTTTATTACATTCCTGAGCCAAGATGCAGGATTTAGAAGTTTTTAAAAGTTCCTACTCCAGTACAACGACCACCATGAAAAAATTAAATGGTGGCACAGTGCTATGTTGTTTACTATCAGCAACTGGTGTTAACATAATCCTAATATATGGGGCATCTTCAGCACAACATATTTGTAAAAACTGCAAATGGCAGTCATATTTAATGACGTGAGTCATAAATTACATGGTTTGCCGTTAAAGCTCTTTGGAAAATATTAGAGAACTAAACAAAATAAGCATTGTGATGAATCTTAGGGTGTCAGAAATATATGTTTGACAAAACCATATAGGATAACATTTTTTTGCCAAATAACAAGTACTGCTGCTTTAAATGTCTTGGAAGCAAGGTGGAGGTCACTCCTCCAGTGTGATAATCACTGGTGCCAACCGTGAGGATCAGTAGTACTAGTCAGTGAACAACAATAAGAGCATCTTACCATTACAGCAAACAATCTTGGCCTCTGCTGTACTTCAGGTGTTGCTGCCACAATGGGCTTGCTGTGTGGCTAGAGGCTCAACTTGAAGTCTGGCTTCAGCTTGCAAACTGGTGTGAGGATGGCTGTTGGGATGGCTCACACATTGGCTGTTGGTATTGCTGGCAGGATGCCTTCCAAGCTGACTGGTGGAATGGATGGCACGCTGGCTGTAGGTATTGCTGTCAGGATGGCTTCCAAGCTGGCTGGTGGAATGGATGGCATGCTGGCTATAGGTATTGCTGTCAGGATGGCTTCCAAGCTGGCTGGTGGAATAGATGGCACGCTAGCTGTAGGTATTGTTGTCAGGATGGCTTGCAAGCTGGCTGGTGGAATGGATCGCACGCTGGCTGTAGGTATTGCTGTCAGGATGGCGTCCAAGCTGGCTGGTGGAATGGATCGCACGTTGGCTGTTGAAATTTCTGGCAGGATGGCTTTTAGGCTGGCTGGTGGGATTGCTGATAGGATGGATGACAGGATGGCTGGTAGGATTGCTTGTGGGATGGCTAACAGGCTAGCTGGTGGGATTGCTGGTAGGATGGCTGGAAGGCTAGCTGGTGGGATTGCTGGTGGCATGGCTGATAGACTGGCTGGTGGGATTGCTGGTGGGATAGCTGGTAGGATGGCTGACAGGCTATCCGGAGGGATTACTGGTGGGATGGCTGGCTGGTGGGATTGCTGGAGGGATGGCTGACAGGCTGGCTGGTGGGATGGCTGGTAGGATGGCTGACAGGCTATCTGGTGGGATTGCTGGTGGGATGGCTGACAGACTGACTGGTGGGATTGCTGGTGGGATGGCTGACAGGCTGACTGTTGGGATGGCTGGTAGGATGGTTGACAGGCAATCTGGTGGGATTGCTGGTGGGATGGCTGACAGGCTATCTGGTGGGATGGCTGACAGGCTGGCTGGTGGGATGGCTGGTAGGATGGCTGACAGGCTATCTGGTGGGATTGCTGGTGGGATGGCTGGCAGGCTATCTAGTGGGATTGCTGGTGGGATGGCTGACAGGCTAGCTGGTAGGATGGCTGGCAGGCTGGCTGGTGGGATTGCTGGCAGGATGGCTAACAGGTTAGCTGGTGGGATTGCTGGTGGGATGGCTGACAGGCTGGCTGGTGGGATGGCTGGTGGTATGGCTGGTGGGATGGCTGACAGATTAGCTGGTGGGATTGCTGGTGGGATGGCTTACAGGCTGGCTGGTGGGATGGCTGGTAGGATGGTTAACAGGCTAGCTGGTGGGATGGCTGACAGGTTGGCTGGTGGGATTGCTGGTGGGATGGCTGACAGGCTGGCTGGTGGGATGGCTGGTAGGATGGCTGACAGGCTATCTGGTGGGATTGCTGGTGGGATGGCTGACAGGCTGGCTGGTGGGATGGCTGGTAGGATGGCTGACAGGCTGGCTGGTGGGATGGCTGGTAGGATGGCTGACAGGCTATCTGGTGGGATTGCTGGTGGGATGGCTGACAGGCTGGCTAGTGGGATTGCTGGTGGGATGGCTGACAGGCTGGCTGGTGGGATGGCTGGTAGGATGGTTAACAGGCTAGCTGGTGGGACTGCTGGTGGGATGGCTGACAGGCTGGCTGGTGGGATGGCTGGCAGGCTGGCTGGTGGGATTGCTGGTGGTATGGCTGACAGACTGGCTGGTAGGATGGCTGCCAGGCTATCTGGTGGGATTGCTGGTGGGATGGCTGACAGGCTTTCTGGTGGGATTGCTGGTGGGATGGCTGACAGGCTGGCTGGTGGGATGGCTGGTGGGATGGCTGACAGATTAGCTGGTGGGATTTCTGGTGGGATGGCTGACAGGCTGGCTGGTGGGATGGCTGGTAGGATGGTTAACAGGCTAGCTGGTGGGATGGCTGACAGGTTGGCTGGTGGGATGGCTGGTAGGATGGCTGACAGGCTATGTGGTGGGATTGCTGGTGGGATGGCTGACAGACTGGCTGGTGGGATGGCTGGTAGGATGGCTGAAAGGCTATCTGGTGGGATGGCTGACAGGCTGGCTGGTGGGATTTCTGGTGGGATGGCTGACAGGCTATCTAGTGGGATTGCTGGTGGGATGGCTGGCAGGCTGGCTGGTGGGATTGCTGGTAGGATGGCTGACAGGTTAGCTGGTGGGATGGCTGGCAGGCTGGCTGGTGGGATTGCTGGTAGGATGGCTGACAGGCTGGCTGGTGGGATGGCTGGAAGGCTGGCTGGTGGGATTGATCATGGGATGGCTGACAGGATAGTTGGTGGGATTGCTGGTGGGATGTCTGACAGGCTGGCAAGTGGAATGGCTGGTAGGATGGTTAACAGGCTAGCTGGTGGGATTGCTGGTGGGATGGCTGACAGGCTGGCTGGTGGGATGGCTGGCAGGATGGCTGACAGGCTAGCTGGTGGGATTGCTGGTGCGATGGCTGACAGACTGGCTAGTGGGATTGCTGACAGGATGGCTGACAAGTTGGCTGGTGGGATTTCTGGCAGGATGGCTGACAGACTAGTTAGTGGGATTGCTGGTGGGATGGCTGACAGGCTGGCTGGTGGGATTGCTGGTGGGATGGCTGACAGGTTAGCTGGTGGGATTGCTGGTGGGATGGCTGACAAGCTAGCAGCTGGTGGGATTGCTGGTAGGATGGCTGACAGGCTAGCTGGTGGGATGACTGGCAGGCTGGCTGGTGGGATGGCTGACAGGTTAGCTGGTGGGATTGCTGGTGGGATGGCTGACAGGTTAGCTGGTGGGATTGCTGGTGGGATGGCTGACAGGCTGGCTGGTGGAATGGCTGGTAAGATGATTAACAGGCAAGCTCGTGGGACTGCTGGTGGGATGGCTGACAGGCTGGCTGGTGGAATGGCTGAAGGCTGGCTGGTGGGATTGCTGGTGGTATGGCTGAGGGGATGGCTGGTGAGATTGCTGGCAGGATGGCTGACAGACTGGCTAGTGGGATTGCTGACAGGATGGCTGACAAGCTGGCTGGTGGGATTGCTGGCAGGATGGCTGACAGACTAGTTAGTGGGATTGCTGGTGGGATGGCTGACAGGCTGGCTGGTGGGATTGCTGGTGGGATGGCTGACAGGCTGGCTGGTGGGATGGCTGGTAGGATGGCTGACAGGCTGGCTGGTGGGATGGCTGGTAGGATGGCTGACAGGCTATCTGGTGGGATTGCTGGTGGAATGGCTGACAGGCTGGCTGGTGGGATGGCTGGTAGGATGGCTGACAGGCTATGTGGTGGGATTGCTGGTGGGATGGCTGACAGGCTGGCTGGTGGGATGGCTGGTAGGATGGCTGACAGGCTATCTGGTGGGATGGCTGACAGGCTGGCTGGTGGGATTTCTGGTGGGATGGCTGACAAGCTATCTAGTGGGATTGCTGGTGGGATGGCTGGCAGGCTGGCTGGTGGGATTGCTGGTAGGACGGCTGACAGGCTAGCTGGTGGGATGGCTGGCAGGCTGGCTGGTGGGATTGATCATGGGATGGCTGACAGGATAGCTGGTGGGATTGCTGGTGGGATGGTTGACAGGCTGGCAAGTGGAATGGCTGGTAAGATGGTTAACAGGCTAGCTGGTGGGATTGCTGGTGGGATGGCTGACAGGCTGGCTGGTGGGATGGCTGGCAGGATGGCTGACAGGCTAGCTGGTGGGATTGCTGGTGGGATGGCTGACAGGCTGGCTGGTGGGATGGCTGGTAGGATGGTTAACAGGCTAGCTGGTGGGACTGCTGGTGGGATGGCTGACAGGCTGGCTAGTGGGATTGCTGGTGGGATGGCTGACAGGCTGGCTGGTGGGATGGCTGGTAGGATGGTTAACAGGCTAGCTGGTGGGGCTGCTGGTGGGATGGCTGACAGGCTGGCTGGTGGGATGGCTGGCAGGCTGGCTGGTGGGATTGCTGGTGGTATGGCTGACAGGCTGGCTGGTAGGATGGCTGACAGGCTATCTGGTGGGATTGCTGGTAGGATGGCTGACAGGCTTTCTGGTGGGATTGCTGGTGGGATGGCTGACAGGCTGGTTGGTGGGATGGCTGGTGGGATGGCTGACAGATTAGCTGGTGGGATTGCTGGTGGGATGGCTGACAGGCTGGCTGGTGGGATGGCTGGTAGGATGGTTAACAGGCTAGCTGGTGGGATGGCTGACAGGTTGGCTGGTGGGATGGCTGTTAGGATGGCTTACAGGCTATCTGGTGGGATGGCTGACAGGCTGGCTGGTGGGATTTCTGGTGGGATGGCTGACAGGCTATCTAGTGGGATTGCTGGTGGGATGGCTGGCAGGCTGGCTGGTGGGATGGCTGACAGGCTGGCTGGTGGGATTTCTGGTGGGATGGCTGACAGAGCTATCTAGTAGGATTGCTGGTGGGATGGCTGGCAGGCTGGCTGAGTGGGATTGCTGGTAGGGATGACTGACAGGTTAGCTGGTGGGATGGCTGGCAGGCTGGCTGGTGGGATTGCTGGTAGGATGGCTGACAGGCTGGCTGGAGGGATGGCTGGCAGGCTGGCTGGTGGGATTGATCATGGGATGGCTGACAGGATAGTTGGTGGGATTGCTGATGGGATGGCTGACAGGCTGGCAAGTGGAATGGCTGGTAGGATGGTTAACAGGCTAGCTGGTGGGATTGCTGGTGGGATGGCTGACAGGCTGGCTGGTGGGATGGCTGGCAGGATGGCTGACAGGCTAGCTGGTGGGATTGCTGGTGGGATGGCTGACAGACTGGCTAGTGGGATTGCTGACAGGATGGCTGACAAGTTGGCTGGTGGGATTTCTGGCAGGATGGCTGACAGACTAGTTAGTGGGATTGCTGGTGGGATGGCTGACAGGTTAGCTGGTGGGATTGCTGGTGGGATGGCTGACAAGCTAGCAGCTGGTGGGATTTCTGGTAGGATGGCTGACAGGCTAGCTGGTGGGATGACTGGCAGGCTGGCTGGTGGGATGGCTGACAGGTTAGCTGGTGGAATTGCTGGTGGGATGGCTAGCAGGTTAGCTGGTGGGATTGCTGGTGGGATGGCTGACAGGCTGGCTGGTGGGATGGCTGCAGGCTGGCTGGTGGGATTGCTGGTGGTATTGCTGACGGGATGGCTGGTGAGATTGTTGGCAGGATGGCTGACAGACTGGCTAGTGGGATTGCTGACAGTATGGCTGACAAGCTGGCTGGTGGGATTGCTGGCAGGATGGCTGACAGACTAGTTAGTGGGATTGCTGGTGGGATGGCTGACAGGCTGGCTGGTGGGATTGCTGGTGGGATGGCTGACATGCTCGCTGGTGGGATGGCTAGTAGGATGGCTGACAGGCTGGCTGGTGGGATGGCTGGAAGGATGGCTGACAGGCTATCTGGTGGGATTGCTGGTGGAATGGCTGACAGGCTGGCTGGTGGGATGGCTGGTAGGGATGGCTGACAGGCTATGTGGTGGGATTGCTGGTGGGATGGCTGACAGGCTGGCTGGTGGGATGGCTGGTAGGATGGCTGACAGGCTATCTGGTGGGATGGCTGACAGGCTGGCTGGTGGGATTTCTGGTGGGATGGCTGACAGGCTATCTAGTGGGATTGCTGGTGGGATGGCTGGCAGGCTGGCTGGTGGGATTGCTGGTAGGATGGCTGACAGGTTAGCTGGTGGGATGGCTGGCAGGCTGGCTGGTGGGATTGCTGGTAGGATGGCTGACAGGCTAGCTGGTGGGATGGCTGGCAGGCTGGCTGGTGGGATTGATCATGGGATGGCTGACAGGATAGCTGGTGGGATTGCTGGTGGGATGGCTGACAGGCTGGCAAGTGGAATGGCTGGTAGGATGGTTAACAGGCTAGCTGGTGGGATTGCTGGTGAGATGGCTGACAGGTTGGCTCGTGGGATGGCTGGCAGGATGGCTGACAGGCTAGCTGGTGTGATTGCTGGTGGGATGGCTGATGGAATGGCTGGTGAGATTGCTGGCAGGATGGCTGACAGACTGGCTAGTGGGATTGCTGACAGGATGGCTGACATGCTGGCTGGTGGGATTGCTGATGGGATGGCTGACAGACTAGATTAGGTGGTTGCTGGTGGGATAGCTGACAGAGCTGGCTGGTTGGATTGCTGGTGGGATGGCTGACAGGTTAGCTGGTGGTATTGCTGGTGGGATGGCTGACAAGCTAGCTGGTGGGATTGCTGGTAGGATGGCTGACAGGCTAGCTGGTGGGATGACTGGCTGGCTGGCTGGTAGGATTACTGGTGGGATGGCTGACAGGTTAGCTGGTGGGGATTGCTGGTGGGATGGCTGACAGGTTAGCTGGTGGGATTGCTGGTGGGATGGCTGACAGGCTGGCTGGTGGGATGGCTGGTAGGATGGTTGACAGGCTAGCTGGTGGGACTGCTGGTGGGATGGCTGACAGACTAGTTAGTGGGATTGCTGGTGGGATGGCTGACAGGCTAGCTGGTGGGATTGCTGGTGGGATGGCTGACAGGTTGGCCGGTGGGATGGCTGGTAGGATGGCTGACAGGCTATCTGGTGGGATTGCTGGTGGAATGGCTGACAGGCTGGCTGGTGGGATGGCTGGTAGGATGGCTGACAGGCTATGTTGTGGGATTGTTGGTGGGATGGCTGACAGGCTGGCTGGTGGGATGGCTGGTAGGATGGCTGACAGGCTATCTGGTGGGATGGCTGACAGGCAGGCTGGTGGGATTTCTGGTGGGATGGCTGACAGGCTATCTAGTGGGATTGCTGGTGGGATGGCTGGCAGGCTGGCTGGTGGGATTGCTGGTAGGATGGCTGACAGGTTAGCTGGTGGGATGGCTGGCAGGCTGGCTGGTGGGATTGCTAGTAGGACGGCTGACAGGCTAGCTGGTGGGATGGCTGGCAGGCTGGCTGGTGGGATTGATCATGGGATGGCTGACAGGATAGCTGGTGGGATTGCTGGTGGGATGGCTGACAGGCTGGCAAGTGGAATGGCTGGTAGGATGGTTAACAGGCTAGCTGGTGGGATTGCTGGTGGGATGGCTGACAGGCTGGCTGGTGGGATGGCTGGCAGGATGGCTGACAGGCTAGCTGGTGGGATTGCTGATGGGATGGCTGGTGAGATTGCTTGCAGGATGACTGACAGACTGGCTAGTGGGATTGCTGACAGGATGGCTGACAAGCTGGCTGGTGGGATTGCTGGTGGGATGGCTGACAGACTAGTTAGTGGGATTGCTGGTGGGATAGCTGACAGGCTGGCTGGTTGGATTGCTGGTGGGATGGCTGACAGGTTAGCTGGTGGTATTGCTGGTGGGATGGCTGACAAGCTAGCTGGTGGGATTGCTGGTAGGATGGCTGACAGGCTAGCTGGTGGGATGACTGGCTGGCTGGCTGGTGGGATTGCTGGTGGGATGGCTGACAGGTTAGCTGGTGGGATTGCTGGTGGGATGGCTGACAGGTTAGCTGGTGGGATTGCTGGTGGGATGGCTGACAGGCTGGCTGGTGGGATGGCTGGTAGGATGGTTGACAGGCTAGCTGGTGGGACTGCTGGTGGGATGGCTGACAGACTAGTTAGTGGGATTGCTGGTGGGATGGCTGACAGGCTAGCTGGTGGGATTGCTGGTGGGATGGCTGACAGGTTGGCCGGTGGGATGGCTGGTAGGATGGCTGACAGGCTGGCTGGTGGGATGGCTGGTAGGATGGCTGACAGGCTATCTGGTGGGATTGCTGGTGGAATGGCTGACAGGCTGGCTGGTGGGATGGCTGGTAGGATGGCTGACAGGCTATGTTGTGGGATTGCTGTTGGGATGGCTGACAGGCTGGCTGGTGGGATGGCTGGTAGGATGGTTGACAGGCTATCTGGTGGGATGGCTGAACGGGCTGGCTGGTGGGATTTCTGGTGGGATGGCTGACAGGCTATCTAGTGGGATTGCTGGTGGGATGGCTGGCAGGCTGGCTGGTGGGATTGCTGGTAGGATGGCTGACAGGTTAGCTGGTGGGATGGCTGGCTGGTGGGATTGCTGGTAGGACGGCTGACAGGCTAGCTGGTGGGATGGCTGGCAGGCTGGCTGGTGGGATTGATCATGGGATGGCTGACAGGATAGCTGGTGGGATTGCTGGTGGGATGGCTGACTGGCTGGCAAGTGGAATGGCTGGTAGGATGGTTAACAGGCTAGCTGGTGGGATTGCTGGTGGGATGGCTGACAGGCTGGCTGGTGGGATGGCTGGCAGGATGGCTGACAGGCTAGCTGGTGGGATTGCTGATGGGATGGCTGGTGAATTGCTTGCAGGATGACTGACAGACTGGCTAGTGGGATTGCTGACAGGATGGCTGACAAGCTGGCTGGTGGGATTGCTGGTGGGATGGCTGACAGACTAGTTAGTGGGATTGCTGGTGGGATGGCTGACAGGCTGGCTGGTGGGATTGCTGGTGGGATGGCTGACAGGTTAGCTGGTGGGATTGCTGGTGGGATGGCTGACAAGCTAGCTGGTGGGATTGCTGGTAGGATGGCTGACAGGCTAGTTGGTGGGATAACTGGCAGGCTGGCTGGTGGGATTGCTGGAGGGATGGCTGATAGGTTAGCTGGTGGGATTGCTGGTGGGATGGCTGACAGGTTAGCTGGTGGGATTGCTGGTGGGATGGCTGACAGGCTGGCTGGTGGGATGGCTGGTAGGCTGGCTGGTGGGATTGCTGGTGGTATGACTGACGGATGGCTGGTGAGATTGCTGGCAGGATGGCTGACAGACTGGCTAGTGAGATTGCTGACAGGATGGCTGACAAGCTTGCTGGTGGGATTGCTGGCAGGATGGCTGACAGACTAGTTAGTGGGATTGCTTGTGGGATGGCTGACAGGCTGGCTGGTGGGATTGCTGGTGGGATGGCTGACAGGTTAGCTGGTGGGATTGCTGGTGGGATGGCTGACAAGCTAGCTGGTGGGACTGCTGGTAGGATGGCTGACAGGCTAGCTGGTGGGATGACTGGCAGGCTGGCTTGTGGGATTGCTGGTGGGATGGCTGACAGGTTAGCTGGTGGGATTGCTGGTGGGATGGCTGGCAGGCTGGCTGGTGGGATGGCTGACAGGCTGGCTGGTGGGATTTCTGGTGGGATGGCTGACAGGCTATCTAGTAGGATTGCTGGTGGGATGGCTGGCAGGCTGGCTGTTGGGATTGCTGGTAGGATGGCTGACAGGTTAGCTGGTGGGATGGCTGGCAGGCTGGCTGGTGGGATTGCTGGTAGGATGGCTGACAGGCTGGCTGGTGGGATGGCTGGCAGGCTGGCTGGTTGGATTGATCATGGGATGGCTGACAGGATAGTTGGTGGGATTGCTGATGGGATGGCTGACAGGCTGGCAAGTGGAATGGCTGGTAGGATGGTTAACAGGCTAGCTGGTGGGATTGCTGGTGGGATGGCTGACAGGCTGGCTGGTGGGATGGCTGGCAGGATGGCTGACAGGCTAGCTGGTGGGATTGCTGGTGGGATGGCTGACAGACTGGCTGAGTGGGATTGCTGACAGGATGGCTGACAAGTTGGCTGGTGGGTTTCTGGCAGGATGGCTGACAGACTAGTTGAGTGGGATTGCTGGTGGGATGGCTGACAGGTTAGCTGGTGGGATTGCTGGTGGGATGGCTGACAAGCTAGAAGCTGGTGGGATTTCTGGTAGGATGGCTGACAGGCTAGCTGGTGGGATGACTGGCAGGCTGGCTGGTGGGATGGCTGACAGGTTAGCTGGTGGGATTGCTGGTGGGATGGCTGGCAGGTTAGCTGGTGGGATTGCTGGTGGGATGGCTGACAGGCTGGCTGGTGGAATGGCTGTTAGGATGGTTAACAGGCAAGCTGGTGGGACTGCTGGTGGGATGGCTGACAGGCTGGCTGGTGGGATGGCTGCAGGCTGGCTGGTGGGATTGCTGGTGGTATGGCTGACGGGATGGCTGGTGAGATTGTTGGCAGGATGGCTGACAGACTGGCTAGTGGGATTGCTGACAGTATGGCTGACAAGCTGGCTGGTGGGATTGCTGGCAGGATGGCTGACAGACTAGTTAGTGGGATTGCTGGTGGGATGGCTGACAGGCTGGCTGGTGGGATTGCTGGTGGGATGGCTGACATGCTGGCTGGTGGGATGGCTGGTAGGATGGCTGACAGGCTGGCTGGTGGGATGGCTGGTAGGATGGCTGACAGGCTATCTGGTGGGATTGCTGATGGAATGGCTGACAGGCTGGCTGGTGGGATGGCTGGTAGGATGGCTGACAGGCTATGTGGTGGGATTGCTGGTGGGATGGCTGACAGGCTGGCTGGTGGGATGGCTGGTAGGATGGCTGACAGGCTATCTGGTGGGATGGCTGACAGGCTGGCTGGTGGGATTTCTGGTGGGATGGCTGACAGGCTATCTAGTGGGATTGCTGGTGGGATGGCTGGCAGGCTGGCTGATGGGATTGCTGGTAGGATGGCTGACAGGTTAGCTGGTGGGATGGCTGGCAGGCTGGCTGGTGGGATTGCTGGTAGGATGGCTGACAGGCTAGCTGGT
Organism: Neoceratodus forsteri; assembly: GCA_016271365.2. Taxonomy (NCBI): domain Eukaryota; kingdom Metazoa; phylum Chordata; order Ceratodontiformes; family Ceratodontidae; genus Neoceratodus; species Neoceratodus forsteri. Next base: position 994,477,981 of record CM057458.1, on the reverse strand, counting down.
GGGATGGCTGGCAGGCTGGCTGGTGGGATTGATCATGGGATGGCTGACAGAAAAGCTGGTGGGATTGCTGGTGGGATGGCTGACAGGCTGGCAAGTGGAATGGCTGGTAGGATGATTAACAGGCTAGCTGGTGGGATTGCTGGTGGGATGGCTGACAGGTTGGCTCGTGGGATGGCTGGCAGGATGGCTGACAGGCTAGCTGGTGGGATTGCTGGTGGGATGGCTGATGGAATGGCTGGTGAGATTGCTGGCAGGATGGCTGACAGACTGGCTAGTGGGATTGCTGACAGGATGCCTGACATGCTGGCTGGTGGGATTGCTGGTGGGATGGCTGACAGACTAGTTAGTGGGATTGCTGGTGGGATGGCTGACAGGCTGGCTGGTTGGATTGCTGGTGGGATGGCTGACAGGTTAGCTGGTGGTATTGCTGGTGGGATGGCTGACAAGCTAGCTGGTGGGATTGCTGGTAGGATGGCTGACAGGCTAGCTGGTGGGATGACTGGCTGGCTGGCTGGTGGGATTGCTGGTGGGATGGCTGACAGGTTAGCTGGTGGGATTGCTGGTGGGATGGCTGACAGGTTAGCTGGTGGGATTGCTGGTGGGATGGCTGACAGGCTGGCTGGTGGGATGGCTGGTAGGATGGTTGACAGGCTAGCTGGTGGGACTGCTGGTGGGATGGCTGACAGACTAGTTAGTGGGATTGCTGGTGGGATGGCTGACAGGCTAGCTGGTGGGATTGCTGGTGGGATGGCTGACAGGCTGGCTGGTGGGATTGCTGGTAGGACGGCTGACAGGCTAGCTGGTGGGATGGCTGGCAGGCTGGCTGGTGGGATTGATCATGGGATGGCTGACAGGATAGCTGGTGGGATTGCTGGTGGGATGGCTGACAGGCTGGCAAGTGGAATGGCTGGTAGGATGGTTAACAGGCTAGCTGGTGGGATTGCTGGTGGGATGGCTGACAGGCTGGCTGGTGGGATGGCTGGCAGGATGGCTGACAGGCTAGCTGGTGGGATTGCTGATGGGATGGCTGATGGGATGGCTGTTGAGATTGCTTGCAGGATGACTGACAGACTGGCTAGTGGGATTGCTGACAGGATGGCTGACTCGCTGGCTGGTGGGATTGCTGGTGGGATGGCTGACAGACTAGTTAGTGGGATTGCTGGTGGGATGGCTGACAGGCTGGCTGGTGGGATTGCTGGTGGGATGGCTGACAGGTTAGCTGGTGGGATTGCTGGTGGGATGGCTGACAAGCTAGCTGGTGGGATTGCTGGTAGGATGGCTGACAGGCTAGCTGGTGGGATAACTGGCAGGCTGGCTGGTGGGATTGCTGGAGGGATGGCTGATAGGTTAGCTGGTGGGATTGCTGGTGGGATGGCTGACAGGTTAGCTGGTGGGATTGCTGGTGGGATGGCTGACAGGCTGGCTGGTGGGATGGCTGGTAGGATGGTTAACAGGCTAGCTGGTGGGACTGCTGGTGGGATGGCTGACAGGCTGGCTGGTGGGATGGCTGGCAGGCTGGCTGGTGGGATTGCTGGTGGTATGACTGACGGGATGGCTGGTGAGATTGCTGGCAGGATGGCTGACAGACTGGCTAGTGAGATTGCTGACAGGATGGCTGACAAGCTTGCTGGTGGGATTGCTGGCAGGATGGCTGACAGACTAGTTAGTGGGATTGCTTGTGGGATGGCTGACAGGCTGGCTGGTGGGATTGCTGGTGGGATGGCTGACAGGTTAGCTGGTGGGATTGCTGGTGGGATGGCTGACAAGCTAGCTGGTGGGACTGCTGGTAGGATGGCTGACAGGCTAGCTGGTAGGATGACTGGCAGGCTGGCTTGTGGGATTGCTGGTGGGATGGCTGACAGGTTAGCTGGTGGGATTGCTGGTGGGATGGCTGACAGGTTAGCTGGTGGGATTGCTGGTGGGATGGCTGACAGGCTGGCTGGTGGGATGGCTGGTAGGATGGTTAACAGGCTAGCTGGTGGGACTGCTGGTGGGATGGCTGACAGGCTGGCTGGTGGGATGGCTGGCAGGCTGGCTGGTGGGATTGCTGGTGGTATGGCTGACAGGCTGGCTAGTAGGATGGCTGACAGGCTATCTGGTGGGATTGCTGGTGGGATGGCTGACAGGCTTTCTGGTGGGATTGCTGGTGGGATGGCTGACAGGCTGGCTGGTGGGATGGCTGGTAGGATGACTGACAGGCTATCTGGTGGGATTGCTGGTGGGATGGCTGGCAGGCTGGCTGGTGGGATTTCTGGTGGGATGGCTGACAGGCTATCTTATGGGATTGCTGGTGGGATGGCTGACAGGCTAGCTGGTGGGATGGCTAGAAGGCTGGCTGGTGGGATTGCTGGTGGGATGGCTGACAGGCTAGCTGGTGGGATAGCTGGCAGGCTGGCTGTTGGGATTGTTGGTGGGATGGCTGACAGGTTAGCTGTTGGGATTGCTGGTGGGATGGCTGGTAGGATGGTTAACATGCTAGCTGGTGGAATTGCTGGTGGGATGGCTGACAGGTTGGCTGGTGGGGTGGCTGGCAGGATGGCTGACTGGCTAGCTGGTAGGATTGCTGGTGGGATGGCTGATATGCTGGCTGGTGGGATGGCTGGCAAGCTAGCTGGTGGGATTGCTGGTGGGATGGCTGGTAGGATGGCTGACAGGCTGGCTAGTGGGATTGCTGGCAGGATGGCTGACAAGCTAGCTGGTGGGATTGCTGGCAGGATGGCTGACAGGCTGGCTGGTGAGATTGCTGGCAGGATGGCTGACAGGATAGCTGGTGGGATTCCTGTCAGGATGGCTGACTAGCTAGCTGGTAGGATTGCTGGTGGGATGGCTGACATGCAGGCAAGCAACATATGTGTTATGATGGTAGGGTGAGGCAGTTGTCAAAAATTTAATATGGCATCTGTGTGCAACACATTACATTCAAGGGGCAGATAGTGATCACGGTGTTCATCAATTGGATTTGTATGAATTTATAGATACATGGCACAACTTGGGGATAATATTAACAAGGAAAAAATGCAAGCATAAAGAAAAGGATTAAACTTATAAGGAGGAAGGAGGGATCTAAAACATTTTTCCTTTATGTGCTGTTACCATCATCATCATCATCAGGGAAGCAGCACTAACAGTCTTTCAGACTGGAGCTGTCCCCACTTGGGAATTCTTTCTCCCTAACTGCCTCATCCATCTCACTGGAATGCAGATTTCCACTACTGCTATGTTGTTTTGTCTTATCTTCACCACCAACACCACCCTGTGGTACAAAGACAGACATAGTTGTCCTAGGTGGAATGTGCCCTTCATCCATTTTAATAAATGTCAACATGCCAACAAGCTGTAAGATTTGTATGCCTGTCTCACACAGATTGTTCCTGTTGAATACCCTCTCCATGCTTACACTAGAGGGTGGACAGTTCAGATATTTCATTGATGGGGAGGTCAGTGCTCGCCACTCAGTCAAGTTGTTATTCCAGAGCAGCAGAAGCTCTTCCAATAAGTTCAGGTGCCTGGTGTCCGTCAAATATGCATCTACCATGTGCTGTGCTGCATGCAACCCTGCTGACTTATCAGCCTGCTCCTCATTTTCCTCCACATCTGCAAGTGCCACCTGGGACAAAGCATCTCAAAGTGGATTTATGTACATTTGTCCTCCTGTAAGCACCCCTGTTTTTTCAACTCTCTAAACTGAGGTGGTAGCAACACCCAGTCTGTCATTACTGTCATGCTGTGGCTTACAGAACTGTGCCTGTGACATTTGTGCTTCACAAACCCATCTTATGGGCTGATCAGTTAGATTTTTGTACCTGATCATGCCCACCTTCAAGTATGGATGGCAGACCCCTTTTACATCGTGTGTCCAGTATGGCGGCAATTCCAAAACTGGGAGACTGCAGAAAAGAAATATAGAAACTGACAGCAGATAAGGGCCACTTAGCCCATCCAGTCTGTCCATTTTTACTGTGATTGCTTATGTTGCAGACCCTGTTTGGTCTACAGCACTGTCTCTTCTGTCCTCTTCTTTTCCTCTATGACTCCTTTGTGCCTATCTGAGGCTTTTTGGAATCCCACCATTGTTTTTACCCTTACTACCTCCTCAGGAAGGCTAGTCCAGGCCTCCACCACTCTTTCCATGAAGAAGTATTTCCTCACATCTCTGCTGAATTTACTCCTCTCCAGCTTTGTATCATGACCCTTTGTTCTAGAACACCTTTATCTCTGAAAAATACCTCCCACCTGTACCTTATTCACCCTGTAAGGTATTTAAAGGTCTCAATCATACCCCCCACTCTCTCCTCTCTTCCAGCATGTACATATTGAGCTTTTTTTGCCTCTCCCCTTAGGGCTTTTAATGCAGACCCTGTACCATTTTGGTAGCCCTCTTCTGCACCATGTCCACTCTGTCTATGTCATTCCTGATCTGTGGTCTCCAGAACTGGGCACCATACTGTAGGTGGTTTCTTACCAGTGACCTGTATAGGAGCAGCACCACTTTTCTCTTCCAGCTGGCGATACCCCTACATATGCACCCTAGCATCACACTAGTTTTCCCAATTGACTTATTACATTGTCTGGCCACCTTTAGGTCATCCAGTATGATAACCCCCAGAACCCTTTCCTGCTTGGTCATTGCAAGTATCTCTCCTTCCATTTTGTACTCCACCCTGGGTTCCTGTGGCCCAAGTGCATTATTTTGCACTTTTTTGCATTAAATCCCAGCTACCAAACCTTAGACCACTACTCCAGCCATTTTAAATCTCCTTCCATCCTTTGTACACACACACATACACACACACACACACATCCAGAGTGTCCACTCTGTCACAGATGTTGGTGTGTCATCCACAAAGAGGCAGACCTTCCATTCCAGCTGCTTTACTACGTCACTAACAAAGATATTAAAGAGGCCTGACCTCAGTACTAACCTCCAAGATATCCCACTAGTCAGTCTCCCCTCCTCATAGTGAACTCCATTTACTAACATCCTCTGCCTCCTATACCAGAATCAGTTTCTTACCCACATTACCACCTATCACCACCCCCCATGACAGTCAACTTGTTAATCAGCCTCCTATGTGGAATGGTGTCAAAGGTCTTGCTGAAATCTAGGTAGGCCACATCCACTGCTCCTCCCTGATCTGACATTTTGGCAAGTCAAATAAATCTATCAGATTTGTTTAACATGACCATCCTCCTGTGAAACTATGCTGCTTCGGGTCCTGCAATCTGCTGGATTCCAGGTATTCCACAATCCTTTCCTTCAATAGTGTTTCTGTTATAGGCAAGCAGCTGACACCACTGATTTGGTCAATTTAATGTACCCTCTTTATACACACACATATATATCCTTTGAAAGCTTATTATGTCTACTTTAAGAAGAGGTATGATGGGGAGCTGTAAAGTGGAGATGCTACCTTAGAAACGGGGCTAAACAATGACACCATCAACTCATTAGAATGACCACATTAGAAACATAGAAACATACACTTTAATAGCAGATAAGGACTGCTTGGCCCTCCCAGTCTGCCCGTTTCCCTACCGACTGGATAGCTGCAGATCCTAGTTCACCAACGGCCTACTTCTTCCTACCCCCAGAATTACCTTATGTCTGTCCCATGCATTCTTGAAATCCCCCACTATTTTTGATCCCACAACCTCCTCAGGAAGGCCATTTCGTGCATCCACCACCTTCTCTATGACAAAAATACTTCCTCACATTGCCCCTGAGCTGTCCCCCCATTCTGAAATATTTGCATTGGTTTCTTTTAGTTTAACTATGTATTATTTCACAATATAAAATATGATTTCTTTGTGACCTCAAACCATCACAACAGCAATCTAAAGAGTAAAATAAAATCTAATAATAAATGTGTACTGGTATCATTGAAATGTAATAGTGCTGGTGAAATTTCTAATCAGCATCACTATCATCATCTTGTTCATCATCATGCTCTCTGTCGAGAATGCATGGGTTACCACAGTCTTCATTGCCTTGGCATGTACACAGTTCTGTGTAGGCAAGATTGTTCTGACTACAGACACAGTTGATTGTGCAACAACCCCTACTGGTACAGGCACAAATAAGGTATTGTAGAAGCTCAGATTCCATTGGGCCCTTGAAGAATACAGGAAGTAGTTCATCATCCACATTTTTCCATCCATGTTGCAATGGTGATCCAATATCTGGTTTACCTATTTGTGAAGACATTCAAATCTTTGTTTGCCAATATGCTCTTTTGTCTTCACATGGCAGGAGTTTGGCCAGTGAATTGTCCTTTTTGATGGCTAGATTGTGGCACAAGCAATTCAGTTCTCTGTGGTTCTCTTTTTCTTACTTGCTCTGGTCATACAGCACTGCTGCTAACTTCCTTGCTGCAGAAATTGTGGCTTGTTCATCACTCTCTCCCAATTTGGCAAGATCTGTGAAGTGGTGAGCTTCCTGTGTTTTGACAACATTAAACACAGATTGTTTTTCCTCCAATACCAAATGGGGATGACACAGAGTCAGATTAACTGTTAATGTGTGTTCGGCAGGAACTATGTTGCAGAAGTCAGGAGTGAGTGCATTACAAATTTACAAGCACAAGTATGAAGCAACACCTGTCAGTTGTGCTGGTAATGGTGTCTGTTTCTGTCCACGTTATCAATGTCTTCCAGTTTTGGAAAGTAGTGATTAGCAAGGACCAAAACATCTGTATCAGGTGACCTAATTATTATGGTTCCTTTGACACCAAGAGATCTAAAAGCCATTTTGGCACATACAAAATGCAGAAGTATTCTAGTGTCCACTTCCTCTTGAGTACTGTACAAGTCTTGGGCTTCTTAAACACCTCTACTGGTGATGGACTTTGCTACTTCTCCATTGGAAAAGCCTCTAGCAAGAAGTGCTTTTGTTGGATGTGCCTCAACACTCTCAGTTGCATTTTGAACCATATATTCACAAAGGAATTTTGCAAGTGACTTGCTTGCTAGATGCTACATTTAGAAACATTTTCCATGGAGGCACAGGGTATCCACCAATCACCTGCTATTGCTTGCATCCAACCTTAGGTCCTGTCTGGTGCTGTTTTCTGCAGTTTTCACAGAGTTACTTTTGGCATACCTGTCCAAGACTTTGATTACAGAATTAGCTTTATCAAATCTTTTGAGGACCTGCCTCAAATACTTTCATTGAATGTGTGGCATTTGTCTCCAGCCAGCATTTGAATGACAGCCATTGCATCTCTGATGTACACTGTGATTTATTTGTTGTATCCTCGTAGCTCATGGATGCTTTCAGCTTGAGCTTCCAGCTGATGCCCTAATTCAGCTTCGCCTATTTTTCTCATTGTTTCATCAGAATGGAAGAGGTACATAGGCACAGATCCTATTGGATGACTAAGAACAGTTGCCACTGAAACATCATCTCTGCATCTTGTTAAGGACAGGGCTCTGTTGAAAACAATTTGTGGACTGAGAGCTGCTGTGATTGTCCCTCCCTTACCAGGCTTAAATTTGATCTTCTTGGCCATGTCAGCAAATGTTTTAATGTAAGATTTCTTGATGGGGCTAAAGAAGCTACGTGTCCCATCAGAATCAAGTGCACTTCTCACAAATCTATCCATTTGTTCTTCACCAACATCTGCTATTTTCAGTAGAGACTCTTGTACATCTGAAATTATATCCAGTCCAGTAGATATGTTGATAACCACCTCTGGATATGATTCAGGGTCAAATGGATAGTCATATTGTTGGTGACATGGTTTGTAAGGGTTGTAACATACTCTTTAGCCCTCTTCAGTATAGAGGTAAGGACTTGTTTGTGGACTTTGTCTTCACTACTTATTGATAGGCCACTTCTCTCCATCATAGCTTTTGCATATTCACTCGGGACATATTTTGTGAGGGTACATCTGTCAAGTGCTTGCTCCTTTCTTGTCAGTCCTACATTCCCACTGCTGCCCTTTGAGTCTTTGATGACAGTTTTCCCTGTCCCCATGCCACTCCAAATTCCATTGAAAGAACCAGGAATATGACACACAGCAAATTCTCCAGATTCAAAAGCACTGTGTACTTCTTCAGGGAGATTTAGCACATCAAGAATGTAGATTGGAATCCACCTGGCATAGTTTGGCCTATTTGCAGCAAAGACGTATGGAAGCATGGCATGCTGTGTGTGAAGGTGAAGTTTCCAATCACTCTTTCTCTCTCTCTGCATGGATATTTAGAAGGGTTTACCCATAGCGCTTTGACAGTATTAGCACCGACATCCCCTACAACAATGGCTGCAATACCGACTGTCAGCACTGCAGCCACAGGGATGTCGGTGCACACAATTGAGGGGCTGCATCCCCCAAATCCCCGCTTGTGGGGGGCTCTGCCCCCCCACACACCCCGGTTTCTAGGATTGTAACTCCAAGTTGGAGTTAGACTGGGGAGGCACACACCCAACGAGGCAGTCCCAATCTGCACACAGACCACTACAGCGATGGGTGGGTTTTGCTTGATTTATGTCACTGTGGTGGTCTTCACTGTGCCAGAGACACTCCAGCAATGGTATACCATTTAGGAGTAGTATCTGCATAACCTGGAGAAAATGATCCCAGAACTTGAATGTAGGAGACTGGGCATTCCCCCATGTCTGAAATTCCTCCAGTAGTTGTAGCATATGCTGAGTTGGAGCATCAGCAAGCTCTTTAGTGACATGTTGTAAGGACTCAATGTCTTCAGACTCAAACACCTTTTGAGTGTCAGTCAACATTTTGCCAGACACATCTTGAAACTCCATGAGTGCCTCCTCTCTACTCAGACCATTTAAAAAATGAAGAAAATTTCAGAGTACTCAGGGCCTTATATTCTATAGTCAAACCCCATAGAGCATGGTCAAAACTGCTTATCCACAAGCATTTGATCTGTAGTATAAGCTGCAGACACATCAAAATCAACAAGAAGGTCTAGCAATCATGCAGCTCCCCCAAATTTCCCAATACATGCAATAAAACAACACAGGGTGTAAAAACCACCCAGGTAAATCATATTGGTACCAAGTTAATTTGGGAGAGTCCATTTTCCTTGCTGAGCAACATTATACAGCTGCAGCTAATCCTTTGTCTGAACAGCAATCTGCTGACTTAGATCTGCTGACATTTCCTTACATTTCAGCATTGTATTATAGACTGTGGCCATGTCAGCTGGTTTGTCATTCACAATATATGCACATGCAACTGCTGTGTAGGTGCTCTTCTTTGTGGCAAGCTTGTGGTTGAAACCAATCCAAAATGGAATCACCTGAGTGTGAACAATATCGTCATTTGGTATTGGTAGAACATCATGAAGTAGTAGTGTTAAAAGACACCAGGACAGATATCGGACAGCTTTCACTTGTAGGTGACAGGAGTTTATTTTCTCAAGTACTTTTTCATGGCGAGTCAGTTTTAGACATGTTATAAGTTTTTCAAATGCTGTGCACTGCATAAGAGACTCTGATTGCCTGGCGAGAGTAAGTGACTTTTCTTTCCCACGATCAATGATATTACTTGTGATACCGGATTTTCTGCAGATTGTTCTTGAAATACAGCTCTAGCCATTGAATGGAAGGTATTCTTTCCATCAACGGTTTCTACGTTGATATCTATATTATCATCTCCTTCATAGATGAGATTTCCATCAGCATAAAGTGGTGCAATTCCATTTGGAATGAACACACCTCCTTGGAGTCTTTATACTTCAGTTTTTGCAGCACTAGTCATGAACCGCCTCAGCTCATCATAACTGAAGCAGAATCCATGAAGGTGTAGTATGTCAGTTAAATAGTGAGAACCAAACTCGTGGTATAGCTGTGCAGCAAGGCTTATGTGCAGTGGTGTGATAATTTTGGAACTGTTAAATACAATGCACTCCACAATTGAGAGGTACCTTCTGTGAATGTCTTCTGAAGGATGATACTCATTGCTGGCTGAATTATATGCCTCTTTATGCATCAACCAAAGGACAAACTCCTGCACTAAATGGGGCACAAAAGTAGCTGACCTCTGTAAACTACAATCTCCTGGCTTTGGATAATATTCTGAGGGTTTTATTTTTGCTATTTCAGACTGAAAGATTGAACCGGCATTATACAAAAACACCTGTTCATTTGAAAGTTGTTCATTAGGCTCAGTCACCAGAAGAACATCCACAAAACATTTGGATGACTTAAGTTCCTGCTTCAGATTACTAGCAGCTTGGATAACAAAAGCTAATGTTATTGTGCTGCACAGGACAATGGCAGACCTGCCTTTTCATGCTGTGCATGGAATGAAAAAGCAGAACCATAGTGTTTTTCCAATCTTTCCTGTAATTTGCTACTGGGATAGCTTTCAGTTTCTACATCTGAGGGAAGAAGAGCTTTATATCTTTGTAGCAGCTTGAACAGGAGAAGAGCCTTCCTGTGCAAAAGATCATTGTCTGTCTCGTCAATCAGCTGATAAAATGCAGTGTCATAAGGTGACTGTATTATTGCAGTGGAACTAGATGGTATTGCTTTCAGATCCGTTTTACTCAAGTAGGAAGAAAGACATGTTGAGTGATAAACTGCATCCTTCACAATCACGTCTTCCTCAGCTATTCAGTACAACATGTCATCATCTCCTCTTCGAAGTGCTGCATTCTTTAATTTGGTTGCTCTCTCAAATGTTTCAATTTTATGAAGTATCTTGTCTCTTTTATGAGTTTTTCTCAAGCAAACTATGCATCAGGACAGTACCAATCACTGGAAGATGTGCTTGCTCTGGTGGCTATAGAGGCAAGTGAATATGATGCTATCTAATTGGATTCAGAGTCTGTTTTCTTTCCTGGGTTGAATTCAACTCTGACATGTGCCAAATTTGACTTGCCTGTGTATTCCTGAAATCAACCGCTATGACAGAGTATTGGTGGCACGTCATGTAAACTAGAAAACTTATTCAATAGCTTCCAATACAATTCACCTCTCCTGGCTTCTGCTGCCAACATCACAGAATTCTGCCCAGCACTGGTGTCTTTTGGCAGTTTTGCATTCTGTTGATTTTCTCTACAAATAATAAATTTTGTAGAGTTTGTGGAGAGCCTTTCTGTCTTTCATGTAAGTTTTAAGAGGCTTGTATCCACCATGTCTTCATATACTGTAACTTCCCTATGGAGGTAAAATTCAGAGTAAATTGTCAGGATTACCACCACCACTACCACCATTTTCACTTTGTACAAGTACGCAGACTTGTGCTACATTAGATATAAATTACATCAATATGTTAGTATCAAAACTGTTATTTTTGTTTAGTGAGCACTTTGACTGAAGCCCAATATGAAGCTGTCTATTGTCATCTCTAACACTAACACTGACCTGTGCATAGACACATAGACTTTGATGGCATATAAGGACCACTTGGCCCACCTAGTCTGCCCATTTCCCTACTTACAGGATAAGCTGTAGATCCTAGTAAACCAACAGCCTAGTTCTTCTTATCCCCCACAAGAATTGCCTTATGTCTGTCCCTTGTATTCTTGAATTCTCCCACAGTTTTAGACCCCACAACCTCCTCAGGAAGGCTGTTCCATGTGTCCACCACCTTCTCTGTGAAAAAAATACTTCCTCACATTGCCCCTGAACTGCCCCCATCTTCAAATTGTGTTCCCTTGTTCTTGCACATCTCTTTTTCTGAAAGATGCTATCCTCTTGGACTTTGTTGATTCCACTGAGGTACGTAAAAGTTTCTATCATGTCCCACCTCTCCCTCCTTTCCTCAAGGGTATACATATTAAGCTCCTTTAGTCTCTCCTCATATGGCTTCTCTTGCAGACCTTGCACCATTATAGTTGCCTTCCTCTAGACTGCCTCTATCCTGCCTATGTCCTTGCGGAGATGGGGTCTCCAGAACTGGATGCAGTACTCCAGATGGGTTCTCACCAACTGTCTGTACAGAAGGATAACAACTTATTGTTTTCTGCTGGTGACGCCTTTCCCTATACAGCCCAGTATACCCCCAGCCCTCCCTACTGCCTTCTCACATTGCTTGCTAACCTTAAGGTCATCTGATATGATTACCCCCAGGTCCCTTTCCATTTTTGTTGTTGTTACTACCTCCCCCCATTGTGTAATCTTCCCCTAGGTTTTTGTTTCCCAGGTACATTATTTTGCACTTCTTTGCATTGAATCCAAGCTGCCATACTTCTGACCATTCCTCCAACCTTGCCAAGTCCCTTCTCATCCTTTCCACACCTCCTTGTGTAACAACCCTGTTGCAGATCTTTGTATCATCTGCAAAAAGGCATACTTTTCCTTCCAGTCCCTCTGCAATGTCACTTATAAAGACATTAAAAAGGACTGGATCCAGTACTGAACCCTACAGTACCCCACTAGTAACCCCTCTTTCTTCAGAATGGACTCCATTTACAATTACCTTCTGTGCCCTGTTGTCCAGCCAATGTCTTACCCATGCTACACCCTGGGACCAACTCCCAGGCTGGTTAATTTGACAATTAATCTTTTCTGTGGGACTGTGTCAAATGCCTTGCTCAAGCCTAGGTAGGCCATGTCCATAGCCCCCCCCCCCCGTCTACTACTTTGGTCACCCAAAGAAATCAATTAGATTCATCTGACATGACCTTCCCTCTGTGAACCCATGCTGCCTTGGGTCCTGTGCCCCACTGGCCTCTAGGTACTCAACAATTCTTTCCTTCAGAAGTGATTCCATCACTTTCCCTACCACAGAGGTCAAACTGACAGGTCTGTAGTTTCCTGCCTCTGTCTTGCTCCTACTTTTGTGAAGGGGAATCACATCAGCCGTCTTCCAGTTCTCAGGTACCACACCATACTCCCATGATTTGTTAAAAATGGTAGTCAGTGGTGTTACTAGTTCTCTGCTTAATTCTTTTAGAATTCTGGGGTGAATTCCATCTGGCCCCATTGCTTTGTCCACCTTCAGTTTTAGGAGTTCTTTCAGAACCCTTTCTTCTGTGAAAGGACTGGGATCGATCCCCCTATCAAGAGTGCTTCTGTTAATTGGATTAGGCACATCCCCCTTCTCCACTTTTGTGAATACTCAGCAGAAATATTCATTCAGTATCCCTGCTTTTTCACTGTCCCTCTCTGCATACTCACTGTCCATTCTATTCAGCCTCACTATCCCTCCCTTTGTCTTTCTATGCTCCCTGATGTACCTATAAAAGGTTTTATCCCCTACTTAACCGAATTGGCTATCTTTTCCTCATTTTGGGCCTTTGCTATTCTGACTTCCCTCCCTGCTTCCTTCTGCCTTAACTGGTACAGCTCACTGTCCTGTTCCTTCTGTGTTTCCTTATACTTCTTGAATGCTATATTTTTCTCCCTGACTTTCCCCACCACCTCTTTTGAGAACCATAGTGGCTTTTCTTTCATTTTGATTTGTTCATTTGCTTCAGACAAAGGCTTGTTGCCTCTGTGATGGCAGTTGTGATGTTTCCCCATTGTTGCTCCACCCCTCCTTCTAGCCTGTTTGCAAGTGATTTTCTAAGGCACTCTCCCATCTTGCCAAAGTCAGCCCTCCTGAATTCCAGTACCCTCACTTTTGTGTGGCTTGACTCTGTAGCTGAGTTTATTGTGAACCACACTGTTTGATGGTCACTTGTTCCCAGATGGCAACCCACTTCTAGATCTGAAATCCTCTCACTGTCCCCATTTGAGAGTATGAGGTCTAAGATTGCTTCTTCATGAGTGGGTTCTGAAACAAGCTGTCTGAGGCATGCCACCTGTAGGGCATCAAGAATGGCTGGGTTCTTGGATGTGGCTGCAGCAAATGTGCTCTAGTTAACATCTGGCATATTCAGGTCTCCCATCAACAGTATCTCCCCTTTCTCTGACATTCTAAGAATGCCTTCTATCATATCTTTGTCCACTCCCTCCCCCTGAGATGGGGGTCTGTATACAACCCCTGTGCGGATTGTGGTGCCATTCCCAGGCTCTAAGGTGACCCACAGTGCCTCCTCTCCTCCCTGTTTACTCTTTTGTTTAGTTGCCTTTATCCCTTCCTTTACAGAGAGAGCTACTGTTCCCCCTCTTCTCCCCTCCTTGTCTCTCCTGTAGGTTATGTACCTTGGTATGTTAACATCCCAGTCATGGTTGGCTGTGTACCATGTTTCTGTGACTGCTATGCTATTCAGGCATCCCTCTTCCATCAAGGCCACCAGTTCAGGGAGCTTGTTGCCCAGACTACGGGCATTGGTACTCATTATCCTCCATTTCCTGATGGCCTTACTCCTTTTTGCCGCATCCCTGCCCTTATTGCCTTTGTCACTTTCTCCATTTACCCCTGCTCTTCTCCCTATCGACATGTCTATCTTGGTGTTTACCTCACTCACTACCCTGACTTTTTTGTGGGGCTAGGATTTCCCTGTTCCTTTCCAGTGCCTCCCCCCTTGGCTAGTTTAAATGCTTGCCAATGAAGCATTTAAACCTATCACCTAGGATCCTGGTTCCCCTCCTGGACAGATACAGCCCATCATGCCAGTATAGGCCTGCATCACCCCAGGTGGACCCCCAGTCCCCAATGAAGTCAAATCCCTGAGCTCTGCACCAGTTTTTCAACCACTGATTGAATCCCATGGTGTGGAGCACCCTAGCCTCACCTGTGCCATAGACAGGCAGCACCTCTGAGACGGTTACTGTGCATGCTACTTGTCTAAGACCCCTCCTCCCCAACTCCACAAACTCTTCCTGCACTGCTCTGATCCCTTTCTTAGCCAGGTGATTTGTCGCTAGGTGGGCAATGACATCCAGCTCCTTCCCCTGTGCAGCTGCTCCGGTGATCCTGAGGATTTGTTACCTGTCCCTCCAAGCCATGGCACCAGGCAGGCACCTTAACTCCCTCTCCCCTTCCTTCCCCAGTTCTACCTTCCTAACAATGGAGTCCCCACCAGGAGTTGTTTCCTTTCCCTATGGGGTCCCGTGCTACCCTCCTATGGGTCTCTCTTGTGGAGGTTTCTAGCATCCTCCTTGGTCTCCACTGCAGGTGCCTCCATAGAGGAACCACACTTAGCCAGAACAGCATTGGAATTGTGGAGTGGTACAACTGGAGGGATGCACCTCTGTTCCACCATCCTCACCTTCCCTGAGCCCACCGTGGTCCAACCACTCCTCTTTCTTGGCAACCACTGAGGCAACGGCAGTGGCCCTGGTGGTCCCTGGATGGAAGAGGAGGTCCAACAAATACTGGCCAACTCATCCTGGAGATGCGCAACCTCCTCCCTCAGCCAAGAGAGGTGCCTGCAGTTGGGACAACACCGTATCCTCCAGAATGTCTCCCGGAAGACTGCTGCTCCACAGCCACTGCACTGCACCACTCCCATCATGTCTTACTTCTGGCCCCTTCACTGTTGTTTGAAATCCTTACTCTTTCCTGTGTTTTTTTTTCTTCTCTCCCTACTTACTTACTGCCTCTGTGCCCTTTAAGCTCCTCAGCATCCTGTTCTGAGGCAAGAAGATCCGATATTTCTCAGTAGACCCCTTACTTGCTCGAAGGCAGACCTCCAGCAGCTAGGGGAGGACAGAGAGCTACTCTTGCCCTTATAGGATGGTGAGTCTTTGGTGGTTCTTTGATCAGTCACTTCCTGCTCGCAAACAGGAAGTTCCTGTTGTCAGTCAAATCCTGTGCATATAAAAGTAGAACTGGCTTAGCGTGGAGGGGAGGGAAGGAGGGCAATATAGTCCCAGAAGAGAAGTTCAGTCATACAGCACTCCTTCCTCCTGGTGTTCTCTGCCAGAACTGAATTAAAAAGCTAGTTTCTAGAATATTTCAAAGGCTAGTACTGCATGCAAAAGTAATTACAAATTAAAATCTTCTACCAGGCAGACTAGATGCTACATTGTATGTACAAAAACTTACAAATGGAGAAGCATTCCATTAGGAATTACATAGAAACATAGACTTTGAATGCAGATAAGGACCACTTGGCCCACATAGCCTGCCCATTTCTCTGCCTACAGGATAAGATGCAAATCCCAGTTAACTGAGCAGCCTATTTCTTCCTACCCCCCACAAATATTGCCTTATGTCTGTCCCATGCATTCTTGAATTCAAGTACGTTTATATCTACCCACTATGTAGTATAAACTACGGGCATGCAATCTACTGCTACTAGTGCACAACCTCCAGTATGAGACTGATCTGGGCAGCAAATTTCAATCAAAATATAGAAAATGATTACAATCACTTGTGAGACACTTTGACAATTAAGAATCTGTGATGTGAAAATATTTAATTTCAGTATATTGCAAAATGTTGATCTTCACCATTTTTGCCACATGCTAATCAACTTCTTCATTTCTGAAAAAAAAAATACTAGCCAAAACACAACCAATAAAAATCTTTTAATACATTGTCATTTGGCAACTTTAACCAATAAACACCACATTAAGGTGTTGAAATTAACAGTAAAAACTGGAGTCATAGTCATGTTGCAGTTTTTCTGGAACTGTGCAAAAAATCTCATTTTCTCATTTTGGGTAGCATTATTTAACCTCACCTACTGGCTTATGGCTCCACTTGACAGCTCCACATCATACCTCATCTAAACATACATAAAATAAGCTTTCAAATGATGTATGATGTTTGTGTATGTAGGGTGAGCATATTAAACTCCAAAAATATAGCCCTTTTTGGAGAATTGCCACACTCCTATTAATTTCCCTAACACTGACTTCAGGCTAACAGGCGTATAATTGCCCGCCTCTTCCTTGCTACCACTTTTGTGAAGTGGGACTATGTCTGCTTTTCTCCAGTCCTCCAGGACCACCCAAGTCTCAAGTGAACTGTTTTGCAGGTCTGCTAGGGGTGCAGCCAGTACCTCCCTGAGTTTCCTCAGCACTCTTGGATGTACACTGCCTGGCACTATAGATTTGTCCACCATCAGATTAGTGAATGCTATCTGGACCCACTCTTCAGAAAAAGAACTGGTGCCCATTTCCCCTCCCCTCAAAGCTCCTAGTGCCTATTCATAGTCCCTCCCCTTCTTCATCTACTGTGAACACTGAGCAGAGACATTTGTTAAGGATGTTTGGCTTGTCTTGGTCCCACTCCATACAGTCCCCCGCCTCCATTTTTAACCATACAATCCCTCCCTTTGTCTTCCTTTTCTCTCTAACATACCTAAAAAATGTCTTGTCCCCTTTAGATACTGCCTTGGCTATTCTCTCCTCAGTTTTCACCTTAGTACTCTTTACTACTTTGCTTGCCTCCCTCTGCTTCCCTCGATACACTTCCCTCTCCTCCTTTCTCTGGGTCTCCTTATACCTTCTGAATGCCACTCTTTTTGCCTTTACCTTTTCTGCCACCTCCTTTGAGAATCATAATGGTCTTCTCCTCCTCCTTCTGCTTTTGCTTACTTGCTTGATGTACAAGTTTAATGCCTTTACTATACCCTCTTTTAGTCTGTCCAATTTGCCCTCCACCCCTCCAGAACATCTCCTCCTGCCAGATCCTTTCAGATGGATTCTCCCACTTTTGTAAAGTCAGCCTTTCTGAAATCCAGGACCCTCACCTTTGTGTAGTTGTATTCTGCTGCTGTTCTTTAAACCACACTGTGCAATGATCACGGGTCCCCAGATGACTTCCCACAATGATGTCTGTAACACTGTGCCTGTTAGTAAGCACCAGGTCTAGTATTGCCCCAGACTGAATGGGTTCACTGGTTGCCTGAGGAATGCCCCCTGCATGCAGTCCAGGATGTCTCCACTTCTAGCTGACACTGCTGCAGGGAGGTTCCAATCTACATCTGGCAGATTAAAGTCCACAGCCAGCACCACCTGCTCCTTTTCAGTCATTTTGGGAGGAAGGGAAAAGTTACTTCTAACATTTCTTTATCTAAGTCCTCCCCTGTGTCAAAGGTCTGTACATCACTCCTGTCCAAATAGCAGCTCCATTTCCTGACTTGAGGGTAACCCTCAACATTTTGCCCACCCCCCTTGAATTCCCTGTACCTCTGTCACTTTTCTGTTTTCCTTAACATAGAGCACCACTCCCCCCTTTCTTTCTTACCCTTCCCCTGCCCCTGCTAAATATTGTGTAACCTGGTATGACCATTTCCCAGACATTACTATCCATGCACTATGCTTCAGTAATGGCCAAAGTATCTAGGACTGCCTCTGCCATGATATCCTCCAGGTCTGGAATCTTATTTCCCAGACTTCTAGCTTTGGCACACATGACTTTCCAGATTTTGTTGGCCCTTTTCTTGTCACTTCCCTCTTTTTCCAGCTTCCCCTTCCTTCCATTTTTATTTTGACTGCTCCTCAACCCCCCATCTCCTTTGCTAACCTCCTGCTACCTTGATTGTAATGCACCCCAGTAGATTCTATCTTCTTGGGATCTCTCTAGCCTCTATCTCAGCCTTTGGTGGGGACATTTACCGCCTTCCCTTTGTCTTCTGCCAGTCCCCTTGGCTAGTTTAAATGCCCATCAAAGTAACATTTAAACCATCCACTGAGGACTACTGTTCTCCTTCTGGATGGATGCAGCCTCTGTATAAGCTCTTATCCTTCAGGTGGACCTCTAGTCCCTAATGTAGCTGTACCTTTCCTCTCTGCACCATTCTTTCAACCATGAGTTGAAGGTCTTAGTGTGGAGCTCCCTTCCCTTTCCTCTGTAGTAGTTAGGCTGCACTTTTGTAAAGACTACTGTGCATGCTACATGCCTAGGACCCTTCTCCAGTTTACTAAACTGCTTCTGCACTGCTCTTGTCTTGTCTGTAGCTAGGTGATTTGTTCCCAGGAGAACAATGACATCCAGCTCCCCCTTCCTACCTATTGCTCTTGCAATCTGTTGGATATGTTTCCCATCCCTCTGAGCTGTTTTTCCAGGTAGGCAGTTTACCTCCTTCTCTACTCCCTTCTCTTCCCCCCAAATCTGTCTCCCTGACAATGAAGTCCCCCACCAGAAGCTGTGTCCTCCTTCTCTGGGGTCCTCCTTCCTCTCCTTGGGGACTCCACTAGGGAAAGCCCCCACATTCTCAGGGTCCACTACCTCAGGTGCCCCTCTTGGCAGTCCTGCTCCACCAGAATGGTGCTGGAATTTCTTAGGGGTACTGGCTGAGGAATGTGCCTGTGACACACTCCTCTCAGTCTTCCAGATCCCAGCACCCCACCCTCCTTGATCCCACCATAGTCCAACCACTCATCCCTTCTTTCAGCCTCTGAGGCAACAGTGCCTGGTTTGGCAGCCCCTGGGTGGGAGAGACAGTCCCCCAGTTTCTAGTCATTGTAACTCTGAGTCTAGCAACATTCTCCTGACTCTGAGCCAAGGCCGAGAGGCTACACTATGATCAACAACTAAAAATGAGGGGCCATTAAGTACCAAAAAATAACCAAAACTTAACCACACTATCTTGGAACATAAAGGGATTATCCTTTAAATGACAGATAATGAAGCCAAGCTCTTTTTAACAAGATAGGATATTCTGTGTCTACAAGAGACATGGATCAATAATCCCATACAAATTCTGGATTACGCTACCTGTCACATATTGACCAAGAAGGAGAAAAAGTATGAATGTAACAAAGTGGGTCTAGATATCTATGTCAGAACATTATTAAATCTGAAGGGAAGCTTACTTCCCACAGCATCAGATTATATTCTCCGATTAAACTGATAGTCTTTGAACCCTAATATATCATGCTATAGAAATTCTCTGGATAAAAGATGTAACAAAAGGAGAACAAACCTTTTTAATTTGCTATCTAAAGAAAATATTTGTCTTCTAAATGGTAGACTTTCTGAAGACTCTGCAGGGAATTTCACTTTTACCAGCAGTAGAGGTTCGTCCACTATAGACTTCATTTGTGCTAATTTAAATGCAATCCCATTAGTACAAAGCATGTAAATACTGGATAACTTGGAGTCCACACATGCACCTTTAGAACTACAGATCACCTATGCATTAGAAATTCAAATGGCAATATGTCTAATATTTCCCAAGATCTTGATAACTTGGAGGTTTTGAATGATAAATGAATTAGATGGAGTGTGCATCAGGCAATTCTAGTGGAAAATCTTTTTTCAGATCATGATGTATTAAAACTAAAGGTAGAATTAGAGATACTGAAAGACTATAAAAAAATGTCAAGTGCATGGGAATTGTTAGGTATGCACATAAGACCATTGCTGTACAATAATACTATAAAGAAAAAAGTACAATACATATGGGGTGGTATATTGAAAAGGGTTGTGCATTCACATATTGGGCCTGTGTAGTACAGTACGTCTGCATGCCCATTGGTCCATGCAGTTGACCAATAGGCATATAGACAGTACTGTATGCTGTCATTCGGCGGGCGGACGGGCGGCATGAGGGCAGGGTGCTGCAGCCCGCTGATGACAGGGGGGTGCTGGGTGGCAGGGACCTCAGTGGGTGGGTGGGGAAGGTAGTACCACTAAACCACCAAGGTCCCTTGTGCAATTGCCACCCATGATCGGGCATTGGGAGGGTTACCACTGGACCACCAGGGGCATGCATTGCCGGTACGCCCACGATCGGGCAATGGGGGCGGTATGCACGGGTCCACCAGGGACCTTCAGAGTACTTCTGCCTGCGTTCAGACAAGGGGGGTGTTCACAGGTTCACCTGGGACCTTTGTATAGCATATGCCTGCGATTGGGCAGATGGGGTATCCAAAGGTCTGTCTGGGACTGTTATATTGCTTCTGCCCACATTCGGGCATGGGGGAGGATGCACAGATCCACCTGGGACCATATCACTACATATGTCCACAATCAGGGGTTGGGGAGCACCACCAGTCCACCTTGGACCTGTTCGGACCACATGCCTGTGTTTGGGTGAACGGAAGTGGGCTGCAGCCTGGCAGGGCACCAGGTGCAAGTCACCGGGGATCTGTGCACTGCATGCAAATGGGGCCATAATGACATGCAAATGGCCCTATTTGCACCTTGCATGCATAATGGCCTCATTTGCATGCCCAGTGCTGAATATCATGGTTGATGCTCCCAGCGCAACCGCACTTGCGCTTCTGCATCTCCCTGCCCCCTTCTGCCACATGCGGTGGTGCAGTGCCACTGCACTGTGCGCAGTGCTTGTGTACTCAGTTCCATATTCAACGGTGCTGAGCCATGGCACACCACCATTGAATATTGCCTGGTCCATGCCCTGGCGTAACCCAGTTGCGCTGCTCCCAGGCTTGCGCCCCTGCCCGGTGCAGTCTGAATATCCCACCCATGGTTTAATGGAACATGTAGAGATGCTAAAAAGAAACTTAGGCAGGCTAAATTCTGCAAAATAAGTCTGAAGCAAACTTCAAACAACTAAATAAATTACAGAAAGAATACAGAAGCTTCTAGAAAAGGAACAAATTAAATATCATGAAAGAACATGGAATAAATTGAAAGAGGCAGTTTATAATAAAAACACCAAAATATTTTGGAATTTGATTAGGTACAGATATAATACATATTCACAGGACCTTGAAGCATTTATTCCACCAAATATTTGGGAGGAATGTTACAGTACTCTATACTACTCATAGACAGATGAAATAGAGCTCAATGACCTCCTTCAAAATATATCCAATAGCCAGATGATGTCCCCATTCTAGTGTTGATAATGGTCACTGACATCTCTAACGCAATTAACGTAACTAAAATAAATAAAGCTTCTTGGCTGGATAAAATTATGCCGGTCCTATGCGTGTTTAAATGCATTCACTGTCTTTGGTGCAACCACCTGTGGGTGCAGGCTGTTCTATGTGTCTATTACCCTCTCCGTAAACAAGTACTTTCTGATATTACTTCTGAGCCTTCCCCCTCTCAGGCATAGGTTGTGTCCTGTTGTACACACCTCTCCATTTGCATGGAAGAGGTTGTCTACCTGAACAGTGTTTATATTGTTGATGAATTTGAATGTTTTTATTATATCCCTTCTCTCCCTTCTCTGTTCCAGGGAGTACAAGTTTAGGTCTTGGAGTCTAGTCTCATATGGCTTGTGATGGAGGCCCAGCACCATCTTTGTGGCCCTTCTCTGAAATGAATCCAAATGCTCTATGTCCTTCTTCAGGTGGGGCCTCCAGAACTGGATGCAGTACTCCAGATGTGGTCTCACCAGGGATCTATATAGCGGAATAATCATGTCTTGTTTTCTGCTAGTTATTCCCCTGCCTACGCATCTGAGGATACTGCTTGCTTTTTGTGTGGCTTTTTCACACTGATTCCCTACTTTAAGGTCATCCAATATGATTATGCCTAAGTCTCTTTCAGTCCTGGTCTCTTCAAGTCGATGCCCATCTAGGAATTATTGAGCTCTTGGGTTCTGTTTTTGCATGTGCATCACTTTACATTTTTTAGCATTAAATCTAAGTTACCAGTCGTTGGACCACTGTTCAAGATTCTTGAGATCCTCCTTCATACTGGAGGCTCCCTCCTGATTGTCCACCCTATTACATAGTTTTGTATCATCTGTGAACAGGCAGACTTTACCCTCAAGACCATCAGCAATGTTGCTGATGAATATGTTGAAGAGGACAGAACCCAGCACCGATCCCTGAGCGACTTCTCTGGTCAGAAACCCCTCTTTGAACATGATGCCATTTACTGTGACTTTCTGAGTTCTATCAAGCAGCCAGTGTGCTACCCAGCTTACTGTCTTATGACTGACACCTGTGTGTTCGAGTTTTTTGATCAGCCTCCTATATGAGATTGTGTCAAAGGCCTTGCTGAAGTCCAGGTACACCATATCCACTGCCCCCCCAGTCCACTGCTTTGGTGACCCAATCAAGGAATTCAATCAGGTTAGTCTGACATGATCTACTTGCGGTAAATCCATGTTGTTTCGGGTTGAGTTTTTCTGCCTCTTTTACATACGAACATACAAAGAAGCCTGCATAATAAGGCCATTTAGTTTATTAAGTCTGCTCTTATTGCAAGGTCCTCAGCTTGAGCTAATGTCCCTGCCCTCCCTCCCCACTCCTCCCATCCTCCCTACCCATGATCTTTACCTTCCCCCATGTCTATTCCAGCCTCTCTTAAAGCTACCCACTTTCTTCAATGAGAGGACCTCTTCTGGCAGCACATTCCAAGTCTCCACCACCCTCTCTGTGAAGAAGTGCTTCCTGACCTCCCTCCTAAACATCCCACCCTCCAGCTTAAGACTGTGCTCCCTCGTGTTATGGTTGCCACTCAACATAGAGAGACTCTCCTTATCAACCTTTTTTATTCCTTTCAAGTACTTGAAGGTACCAATCATGTCCCCTCTCTCTCTCTCTCCTGTCTTCTAGGAAGTACATGTTCAGTGCCCTCAACCTCTCCTTGTATGCCTGACCCTGCTGACTGGAAATCATCTTTGTATCCCTCCTCTGGACCTTCTCCAGCAGGTTAATGTCCTTTTGGAGGTGTGGGCATCAGTACTGAACTCCATACTCTAGATGCGGCCATACCAGTGACCTATACAAGGGCAGTATAACCTCTTCTCTCCTACTACTGATCCCCCTAGATATGCATCCAAGCATCTTGTTTGCTTTTGCTGCTGCTGCATGGAGTGCTGCAGGTCACTAGTGATCATAACTCCCAGGTCCTTCTCCTTCTCTGATGCAGATACTTGGACTCCACCCAGGTAGTACTCTGTCCTAAGATTCTTGGCTCTAATATGCATAAATTTGCATTTCTTGGCATTGAAGCCAAGCTGCCAGATCCTGGGCCACCTCTGCAGCTTTTCCAGAGCTTCTTGTTGGTCCTGTATCCCTTCAGCTGTATCCACTCTCCCACAGAGCTTGGTGTCATCTGTGAATATGTGCATTTTGCCCCTAATGCCATCCCCAATGTCATTGATGAAGACATTGAACAATACAGGCCCAACACCGAACCCTGTGGGTCCCCACTGGTTACCTCTCTGGTGCCAGATAACTCTTCCTCCCACAACCAACCTCTGGGTTCTGTCCCTAAGCCAGTTTTCCACCCATCTGGCAGTCTTTTCTCCAGCCCGAGATCCACCAATTTCCTGATCAACCTTTTATGGGGCACCGAGTAAAAAGCCTTGCTGAAATCAAGATAGAGGATGTCTACCACTTGGTCCCTGTCTACTGTCTTAGTGACACAGTTAAAGAAGTCAATCAGATTTGTTTGACACAATCCCCCTCTCAATGAACTCATGCCACCTTGCATCCAGGAGACCATGCTTCTCTAGATATTCCACCAACCTTTCCTTTAGTATGGTCTCCATGAGCTTGACTGACTTGTCTGTAATTCTCTGGGTCATCCTTGAGACCGCTTTTGTGAAGGGGCACTACATGTGTTGTTCTCCAGTTCTGTGGTACCATGCCTGACTCTAGCGAACTATTAAATAGGCCTGCCAGTGGCCCTGCCAGTTCCTCAGCCAGTTCCTTTAGTACCCTTGGATGTACTCTCTCCTGGCCTGGTGATTTGTCCACCTTCAATGCCAGCAGCTCCTCCCTCACTCTATTCTCCTCTGTTACTACATTTGTGTTCCCTTCCCCTCTGCTCCTCTTTTCCTTCCTGAAGGCAGTGGTCCATCCTTCTCCCTGGTGAAGATGGAACAGATGTATTCATTTAGTATCTCAGCTTTTTCTCATTATCCTCCACCCACTCCACCCCTTTCTTAAGCCTAACAATCCCTTCCTTCTTGTCCCTTTTCTCACTTATATAGTGAAAGAAAGCCTTTTCTTCTTTCTTAATTCCTTCAGGTATCTGCAGCTCCTTCTGTGTCTTTGTTTGCCGGACTTCCTCACTTGCCTCACCAGCCAACCTTAGATAAATTTCCCTATCCACTTCTCTCTTGGTCTTCTTGACTTTTCTATTGGCCAACTTCTTTTCCCTTACTATTTGGGCAACTCCAGAACTGAACAAACTGGGTGCTTTGGCCCCTGTGTTCTTCTCCCCTGAGCCTAACACACTCATCTGTGGTAACCAGTATTCCTTCTTTAATGATGGACCACCTTTGGTCCACCGCCATATCTACTCTGGTGCCTACCAGATGGCTTCTTAGCACTTCACCCATTTTCCTGAGGTTCACCCTCCTGAAATCCAAGATTTTGGTCTTATTCGGGATGCTTTCCCTGCCCGTATCCAACTGAAACCACACTGTGCAATGGTCACCTTCACCCAGTGGCTCATTAACCAATATTTTCTGTACATGCTCCCCATTTGTGAGCACCAGATCAAGAATTGCCTCAGATCTTGTTGGTTCAGTGATGCCCTGAGTCAGGAACCCACTCTGCAGTCCTTCCAAGATCACCTGACTCCTAGCATATGTTGTAGATGGTATGCTCCAGTCCACCTTGGGCAGATTGAAGTCCCCATAATTACCACCTCTCCTTTGCCTGCACCTTCCCAATATTTGTGAACTCAGTTCCCTGTCCCTCCTCATTGTCCTGACTGGGTAGTCTGTAAACCACCCTCAACCTCACCTTTCTCCCTCTATTGGACCTTAACTGAACTCAAAATGCCTCAACCTCCCCTTCCACAGACTCCTCTCTCATGCAAGTTATTCTCTCCCTGTTATAAATTGCCACCCCCCCCTTCCTGACTACCCTGTCCCTCCTGTATAGTTTATATCTAGGGATCACAAGGTTCCAGTCATGGTGTGATGCTGCCCAATTATCAGTTACTGCAGCTATGTCCACCCTCCGGTCTGCTAATAGTACATTTTAGGAAGTCTACTATCCTTTCTTTAAGTAGTGTCTCCAAGATTTTACCCACCAGTGAGGTCAAACTGCCTGGGCAGCAATTTCCTGCCTCTTCCCTGCTGCCACTTTTATGCAAGGGTACCACAGTAGCCCTTTTCCAGTCAAGTGGCACATTGCCACTTTCCAGAGATTCATTACATAGCTCTGCTAATGGTGCAACTATTTCTTCTCGAAGCGCTGTCAGTATTCTTGGATATGAATACTGCCCAGTCCCATGGCTTTGTTTGTCCTCAATTTTCTAGTTCTTTCAGCACCCTTTCCCTTGTGAAGGGGCATGTGTCTGCCTCCCGTGCAGGGTGCTCTGTTTTGTTTAGTGCTGGACCACTACCGTTCTGCTCATTTGTGAAGACTGAGCAAAAGAATGCATTGAGTGCTTCAGCTTTGTCTTCACCTTTTTCCACTATCTGACCATTGTTTTTTTGACTGCCTAACTATCCCTCCTTTGTTCTTCCTTTTTTCGCTGATGTATCTAAAAAAGGTTTTATCCCTCTTCTTGCTTCCCAGCACTATTTTTTGCTTTATTTGGGCTTTTGCTAACTTGATAGCCTTTCAAGCCTCCTTGAGCTTCTCCTTGTACAGCTCCCTATCACCTTCCCTCTGTGACTCCTTGAACTGCCTAAAGGCTTGTTTCTTTTCTCTAGTCTTTAGTGCTACCTCTCTGTAAACCAGAGGGGATTTCTCTTCCTTTTAGATTTAGTTACTAGCTTTGTGCAGTCTGCTGTTACCATATTTAGTGAGTCTTTTAAGTTTTTCCAGTGAGCGTCTACATCCCCTGTTGATCTGTCTATCAGCAGTGCTTTAATGCTGGCTCTCATTTTCTGGATGTCTGCTTTTTTGAAATCGATCATCTTTAGCCTGGTGTGTCCTGAAACCACCATATTATTGATTTGTTGCCAGGCAGACTTATGATCACTGGTTCCCAGATTGATGCTGGCATGAATGTTGGATATTCTGCATCTATTAGTGAGAACCAGGTCCAGGATTGCTCTATCCCTGTGGGGTGAGTCCACTAGTTGGTTCAACCCAGCTTCCTTAAGAGTGATGAGAAATTCTCTGCTCTTTTGTGTGGGAGCTGTGCACGTGGAGCAGTCTACATCTGGTAGATTAAAGTCCCCGACCAGAAGCAGCTCCCCTTTGTCAGTCATTGAGTAAATGGTCTCAAGTAGCTCCTTGTCAGCTTCAGAGTCCTGGGTTGGGGGCCTATATATGACACCCAGGTGGATAGGAGGCCTGCCCCTATCTCCTAGAGTGACCCATAGGGCTTCTGCATTTCTGTGTTCCTGTTGAATCTCTGTTGCCTTTATTCCTTCCTTGACATATACTGCAACCCTCCCTCCTCTCTTATTTTCCTGGTCCTTACAGAAAAGTGTGTAGCCAGGTATGCTAATATTCCAGGTGTGGTTATCAAAGAACCATGTTTTAGTGATTGCTACCCAATCCAGTTGTTCCTCTGTTATAATGGCAGAAGGCTCAGGGATTTTGTTTGAAAGGCTACGTGCGTTGATGCGCATTGCCTTCCACTCCTGAACTTAGTTGGGAAAGTACTTTATTGAACACACTTATTAGGCTTCACAATGATAATTGGATATCAGTGCAATACAATAAGAAGTGAGAATTAACCAATAAGTTTAAGGCCAACTGCGGTGTCAGACAAGGGGCCAGATATTCAAAGTGTTGCACCCGGTGCAAATTCATAGTGCTGGAATAGTGCCAAACTTGCACTGGACTGTAATATTCAAAAACGCTGTTAGCGCTGGCACTGTGTGATAGCACGGATGCTAAAAGTTCATGTATGCAGGGAAGGGAGGTAGGGGAGTGGCCATGAGTGCCGGTGCATCGGCATATTCAAAACAGTAGCACCATGCTACAGGTTGATGCACCACTGGTAGCTTGGCGCTAAATACCGCCTGCAAAAAGCATACTGTGAGTGGCATTGGAACCCAAAGTGATCCAAAGTGGAACTATGAATCACTACAGTAGTCGGCATCATGATTACCCCACCACCCATGTGGCACACTGGGAGCCCACTCCACTGTGCCCAAATGTATTGTTTATGTTCCATACCTGTAAATAAAGAAAACCATCCCCCAACATCTTGTTCCTGCATCAACATTTTTGATGCAGGATCCTGCATCGAATGCCATAGTCTGACCAATAAATCCACTGACATTAGGGTGCCCAATCCCCATGTCAGCATCATGTCACCCCACCCTCTCAACTCATGCAGCACACTGGGAGCCCATCCCAGTGTGCCCAAATGTATTGTTTATGTTCCATACCTGTAAATAAAGAAAACTGTCCACAGATGTCTTGTTCCTATGATGCAGGATCCTGCATCATCATTTTTGATGGAGGATCCTGCATCAAACTGCCATAGTCTGCCTAAAAGATCCACCGACATTGGGGTGCCCAATCCCTGTGTTAGCATCATGTCCCCAACCCCCAACTCATATGGAACACTGGGAGCCCACCCCAGTGTGCCCAAATATATTTATTTAGTTATTGTACCTGTAAATAAAGAAAACCATCCTCCGATGTGTTATTTTTGTTTTTAACCTGGAAAAATGAAAATAGCCCCTTGTCATCTTCCCAGTCCCCAGTCCCCCATCCCCACCCTGCCACTGAGCACCCACCATCCCGCACACCCCTTACCCCATACTTACATCTGGTAGTTGGTGCTGTCAATCTCTGAGGACAGGGACATGTCTGCACTCTTGAAAGCTGAACTGCAAAATGAAGAATCAAAGGTAAGTGCCGTATAATAGCTGTCACTGGGGGGTTCAACTTAGGATGATATCTCAGCCATTTTTAGGAATTTTTTTGACCCCAAATTTTCAACATGGGGTTCTTGGAACCCACCTCATGAGCACTGTCACTATCATTTTATTACTCGAATCCAAAAGGTGATTTTGTGGTCACTGTGCTGACTCACCTTTCACAACTAAATAATGAAACAACAGTGCCACTGTTCATTAGGTGGGGTCCCAAAAAGCTCATGTTGGAAATTTGGTGAAAAAATTCCAAAAAATTACTGCATTACGAGCATGCGTTGTGCAGTTTCTACGCACACTCATAACTTTGCCAATTTTTTTATATTTTCACCCCAGAGTTTCAACATTGCCATGTTTTCACATCTCCTTATGAACAGTATAGTTGTCACATGTCACATCCTGCCCAAAATGTGTTTTCTCACCTGTGGCGCAGAATGGCATGGTCACTGTGCAAAATCAACTTTCAGGATGGAGTAACAAAATCACAATGCAACTGTTCATGATTAGAGGTACCAAGAAACCCATGTTGACAATTTGGTGCAAAACTTTCCAAAAATGACAGAGTTATGAGCTTGCATTGCACAGTTTCTACAAACACTCATTACTTCACCAGTGTTTCCTGTTTTCACTCCAGATTTTCAACATTACCATTTTTCACACCTCCGAATGAAGAGTAGAGCTGTAATTTTTTAAATCCTGCCAAAAATGTTTTTTTGGACCTGTGGCTCAAAACAGCATTGCAGTTATGCAGAATTGTATTTCCACAGTGATTTGAAGGTTTTCTGTACTGTGTAAATGCAGTGAGGTGATAAGACAGTTATGTTGAACATTTGGGGTGAAATTTATTTAAGATAGCACAGTTATGACTATTTGTTGCAATTTCACTACACCTGCTCGTAACTTTATGCATGGAAGCTCAGGTGCCAGAGACCCCTGTGTTTCCACAGCTAGATACATATGTGCATTTGTGGAAGGATGGGAGTGTGGAGTCCAAAGCAATCCATGGTCCCACTTTGATATATGGATACTGTTTTACTATCTGGATAGAGGGATGGGGACCCTGCGCTCCCACAGCAAAATGAGGATACAATTATACTATCTGAAAAAGAAGGGAACTTCATTGCATGAAACTCCATTAATGCATCAGGTAGGGTGAATACTATAGCAACAATAGTAGGGAAATGAGATGTTAGTGTTTCCAACCCTAACACCCCACCCCCAGGATTCTTACCCCACCACTCCACCCCCACTCCTTCATTCTCCACACACCAATAGGCGTCTGAGTGTGCGTTGGTTCCACCCCATTCTCCTGTAATGCACCACCTCAGCTTGTTTACACATGGAATGGGGTGGAAGTTAGGCTATCAACCCCAATGCACACCCAGATGCCTGTTGGTGTGTGGAGGGTGGAGAGGTGGGGGTGGAGTGGTAGGGATGGTAATTTTGGGGGTGGGGTGTAAGGGTTGGAAACCCTAATGCCTAATTTCCCTGCTTTTGTTGCTATATTATTCACCCTAACTGATGCATTAATGGATTTTTTTGCAATGAATAAATATAGATTTATATATATATATATATATATATATATATATATATATATATATTTATAGCTAGATACATACATACACACAGTTATACAGTTCTTTACAGTGTCCCTCAGTACAGGGGACATCCCTCTGTGTTCGTCTCACTAAACCCTGTCTGCATTCGTCCCTCTTGGGAACAGTCATGCACACACAGAGACTGTACTGTACATCCAGACTTTCAAGCTGTAAGTTATATTATTCTATGGTGCTACATAACTCTTACCCTGTATACATACAATGGTAATGGTTTCCACTGTGTTCTGAGTTTGTGTCTCCATGTTCGTAGATATGCCTCTCATTATGGGGATCAGTATCCCTCTTTGTTCCACATTCAGAGTGGCTGTGTCCCTCATTCCTGTGCTGACTAGTTGGGAGGTATACACTGTGTATGCCTGCCAACACCCATGGCCTGCAGCTAACAAACTGTTTCTCAAAGCTGGCATACAAGTGGAGCTGTGTGCGCACCCTGGCCTGTAGCTTTTAGCCTGTACATCCAATCTGACCTACAGGTGGAGCTGTGGGCACCATCCAGCCTGCGGTTTTTGACCTGTAGTTTCAGTCTGCCATACAGGTGGAGCTGTGGGCACCAACCAGCCTGCAGTTTTTGACCTGTAGTTCCAGTCTGACCTACAGGTGGAGCTGTGAGCACCATGGAATAGCACAAGGCAATCTTCATGCTAATGAATGCTAAGCAGGCCTTAATGCGACGCTAATGTGGCTGTTTACACAAGGATTGCCCAAGTAGGCTCATTTGCATAGGAGCTTTGAATATAGCAAACTTTTGCCCCAGGCTAATGTGTTTGCACCAGGCTAAAGTGTTAGCACTGTGCAATCAGGTCAGCCCTGGGCAATCCTCTCCTAAGCATAGCACAGTTCTGCAGTGTGTGGCCTGCATTATTGTTTGCAATTGTGTAATGCTTCATTGCTATCACACACATTGTCCATCAACTTCGGCTCTGCCTTATTCCACCTCTGTGTCCACTGAGCTGCTGTTGCATTTTGCACTTCCCTGTTGCTATATTCACAGCTGTCTTATTTCCTGGGCTATTTTAGCACTGCACTCCCAGCCCCATTTGCACTGCTTCCTTTGCATGCGATATTCAGCTGATTTAGCCCCAGGGCTATTCCTTTGAATATAGCTTGCTACTGGTTCAGGGCTAATTTAGCACACCGTGCTGTCCTAATTTGCAACGTTAGGCATATCTAAGAATAAATGATAGTCTTTTATGTTTTATGAACTTGCTATGGATTATACTGATGTGTTTAAGCATATTTATATGTAACATTGAGATATGTGAATTTATTATATGGATTATATTTCTGTATTTTGTATGTTATTGTAATTATTTGTAGTCGATCATTAAAATTTTTAGAACTTGGCCTCTCAGCCAGTGTTGCCTGAGGCCTAGAGACCTGCTTCCTCCACCCAGAGAGGCTCACGCAGATGGGGCAGCATCACAGTCTCCAGAAGGTTTCCATGTAGACTGCCACCCCACAACCACTGTATCGCACCACTCCCCACATTTCCTTTTTCCTGCTCTTTTTGTGCTTTCTGTTCTCCTTTACAAAACCCAGTAATAGTACCCTACTAACACCCATCAACAGTTTAACAGCAAGCCCCTAAACCCTGAAATATGCTAATACCTGGTAACTGTTTAACAGCAAGTCCCTAAACTTTGACACACAATAGTACACAGCAAGTCCCTAAAATCCATAATACAACAATTCACAGCTACTATTTAATAGCAACCCCCTAAACCTGGAATCACACCAATACCCAGCAATCATTTAATGGCAAGCCCCTGAACGCAGAAATGTAATAATATCCAGCAACAATTTAATGGCAAAGATACACCATTACCCAGCAATAGTTTAACAGGAATCCCCTTAACCCAGAAACACACCCATACCCCAAGCCCCTAAACCCACAAATAAACCAATACTCAGCAAAAGTTTAACAGAATGTTCCTTAACCCAGAAACACACTGATATCCAGCAGCATTTTAACAGCAAGCCCCTAAACCTGTAACGTACCAATACCCAGCAGCAGTTTAAGAGCATGCCACTAAACCCAGAAGTACATCAATACCCATCAGCAGGTTAACAGCAAACCCCTAAACCCACAAACCCATCATTACCCAGCAGAAGTTAACAGTGCATCCCTAAACCCAGAAACACACTGATACCCAGCAAACAGTTTAATAGCAATCCCTTAAGTCTAAAAACACACCAACACACCAATACCTGGCAATAGTTTAACAACAAGCCTCTAGACCCACAATTACACTAACCCCCAAATGCTTAGCAGTAGACACCAAAGTACAGCACTAGAACAACACACCTGTACCTGGGGATTTGTCAGACAGGGGTCCTGGCTTTTGGTAGTCTCCTAGGCTGATTCTGAGCAGATTTCAATCATTGTTGTCTTTTGTGTGTGTCCATTGTGTGAGGGCTGCAAGGGCCACTTGTGCCGGATGCCCTTTTGGGGGAGTTTGCTGTGGAGGTTATTAGAGGAGGATTCTCACTTCTGCATTCCATGCCCCCTCTTCTGATTGGATGAGTGCAGTGACTGAGGCGGAGTTACCCGCTGGCTGGAACTCCCAAAATGGCTACTCCAGTTATTGATGGGGAACAGAGAGTCATTTCTTCATTCCCAGTGACTCTCTTTCTTCCTGCCCTGCTTCTACCACTTATGCTTGTGTAGCAGGATGAGCTCTGCTTTCAAGTAACTCCCTCTTCTCTATTCTATGCCTCCTCTTCTGATTGGTGGAGTGCAGTGACTGAGGCAGAGTTACTGTCCAGCTGGGGCTTCCAAACTGGCTGCTCTGATGATCAGTGGGATGGGGAGAGTTACTTCCTCATTCCTAATGACTCTCTTTCCCTGCCCTGCTTTTACCACTCTAGCTTATATAGCAGGATGAGCTCCACTTTTCAAGGGGCTCCCTCTTCTGTGTTCCATGCCTTCTCTTCTGATTGAAGGAGTGCAGTGACTGAGGCAGAGTTACCCTTCAGCTGGCGCTCCCAAACTGGCCACTCTGCTGATTGGTGGGAAGGGGATAGTCCCTTCTTTATCACCAGTGACTCTCTCCCTGCCCTGCTTCTACCACTTCTGCTTGTTTGTGTAGCAGGATGAGCTCCACTTTTCAAGTGGCTCCCTCTTCCATGTTCCACATGCACTCTTCTGATTGGAGGAGCATGGTGACTGAAGCGGATGTACCCACCAGCTAGAACTCCCAAACTGGCTGCTCCAGTGATTGGTGGGGAGGGGAGAGCCACTTCTTCATTCCCAGTGACTCTTTCTCCCAGCCTAGCTTGAAATATGGGTATTGCAGTCCAATATGTGCAGCATGTGTTTCATTAATGCACAGCTTGCTCCATCTCTGCTTGCCTGTAGCACCTGCTGTACATTTACTAAGGTCTACATCCTTAGCAGTGGGATGGCCTAACTGAGAGAGGCAGTGTGCCCACTAACTGCTTGTGTGACATGTCCACATGGCCTCAGAATCATGATCAGACCATCCATGAGTTGCTACTGCTCAGCTGTGAGAGACAATGATGCTCGGAAGTGTCACAGATTGTGTGTAGCAGCAGGTATTCTGAGATGGCTTTGTACTGCTCACACAAGCTCTCAATCATGTACAGTGTTGAGTTCCATCTTGTGACAACTTCCAGATTGAGATGGTACTGAGGCAGCTTCTTCTGGATCTGCAGCTGTGCAAGCTGATCATGTGCCTTGCCAGAATGAGCAAAATGGGCACTTACAGTATGTGGCAGGCCACAGTCAACATTGCCTTGATTTCAGGATATGCCAGAAACTCCTGCACTGCAAGATTAAGACAGAGTGCAAAGCAGATAACCCTGAGAAACCCACCATCGCTGATGCATTTCACCACAGTAGAGCCATTATTGCTTGTTATGAAACCAGCTTTCAGGGACAGTGGGTGCAGCCACTCATCAGTTGTGGTCAGGAGCACTTCTAACATTTTTTGATCCATGTGTGAACCCGTTACACTCCTCATTGCCAGCGTGGCATGCTGGCAAATACCCAGAATGTTGCTACCAGCACAGTTGGGCTTCATACAGTTTTTTTCCCATCCCAGCATCAAATACTACCTCAAGTACCTGTGCTCAGAGGGCTATATTAGACAGATAAGAGCTACCTGCTGTTTGGCCACTGGTCCACATATCCATACTAAGGTATATGTATGGTGATGTTGAATACTGCAGGGCATGTTCTACTGTGTTTGTCTCAGTACTACACAGTTCCAGAATGGCACTGGTGATGAAATATGTGTGTGATAGAATCTTCCATTTTGCACAGACATGTGCTGTCAAACTGCGTAACCCTACATTCTCCACAAAATATATGTATTGGAGGACCATTGTCATTTTTGGAGTTAAATTCTCCTGCTGTAATAATGGCAGCAGTAGTATGTAGGTAGGGTTGCAGCAGACAACCTTGTGGACTCTGTGTTTTTCTTTACAATTTGATATGCTTCCTTATTTTTCCTGGTGCATTGGTGTAAAGGGGGCTTTGTAGTGGAGGCTAATATTGACATATAGTGGGCAGTAGCCCAGTGGCCACCATGTTCTCTGCCAAATGCGGATGAAATTACTACAATTGCTATGTTTTGTAAATCGTTTATTCTATTCATGTGTTTTTCTGTCTAATTCTTTGTTTGTTACCTGTAAATGTATTTGGCAATTGCTCATCTTTTTCACATTCTAAGTGCTGGCTTCTTTATTCACAATACTATTGCTGGAGAGGCACAGATCCAATATTTTTACCCTTATTAATGTTATATGAGGTAGTCTCATGGGATGCAAGAGGGCTCAATAGCCCTGTGAAAAGAAAAACGGTCCTTACACATCTAAAGCACTTGGGTAGGCAAATCATTTTCCTGCATGAAACTCATCTTGTCAAAAAAGAGGTGCATAAACTGGGTAACCTTTGGGGCAGATAAATATTTAGCTCCTCTTAATCTTCTTGAAAATGAGGGTAGCTATATTTTGCCAACATAATGTTAATTGGACACCTGAATAAATTAATAAAGGCAAGAAAGGGTGGTGGGTGTTAGTTAAAGGTAGGTTGGATGTTTAACAATTAGTTATGGGAACAGTTTATGCTCCCAGTGTAGATGATCCTAAGTTTTTTCATGCATTATCCAAAGCAATCCTGGATATGGATGCATAAGCGGTATTAATAGAGGGTGATACGAATCAAATGATAGACCCACTGTGTGGCAGGAGTGGAATCCCAGTTAGGTTGTCCACCCTGGGTAATAGAGCATTGGGATCCTTGTTAAAAGATCATGGTCTTATAGAAGTCTGGAAAGCAGAACACCCTGCAGGACATGATTAGACATATTACTTGCCATTGCATAATATGTATAGCAGGATAGATTTAATTTCAGCATTTGCTGTCCAAAGGCCACTTCAGTCAACTATTGAATTTATATTAATTTTTGACCACTCTCTAGTCACCTATACCTTTTCTATTGGCAACCCCATAGCAGGGAATAGGTGGTGGAGATTTAATGTTGTCCTTTGTAGGGAAGAAGACTTTAAATCCTGATTACGCCAAGAAGTCAAACTGTATTTAGATAACAATCTAAATGGGGAAGTGATGGATAAATGGGTATGGGATGGTTTGAAGGCCTATCTTAGAGGCTGTATAATAGCCTATGCCTCAGCAAGGAAGAAGAACCGTAACTGAGAGGTGCACTCCTTAGAAAACCAGCCAGCTGATTTTCAGAAAAGATATAAGGCTGAGGACTGCTCTTCCACTCTACTCCAAAAACTGAGGAGCATACAGTATAAAGTCGACAGTCTAAGTGCTCAACATGCTGAATACAAAACCAAACAATCTTTTTGAAAAGGGGAGAAAATGGGTCTATTGTTTTATTTATTTATTTATTTATTTTATTTATTTATTGATGTTAGCTTATCGTTTAAAGAACCTCAAGGAAGAGGTGAAGATTCCTGGCATTAAAAAAGGGTCTGATCTGCTGATGGCCCCAGAAGATACCAGTGCTGCCTTCCATGACTATTATAAGACATTATATGCTACCCATCTGACTTCAGGAGATCAGGTTGTTCCGCATATTGCCAATTTTTTTTAGCATCTGTCAGGCTACCTTATCTCTCAAAAGAACAGCATCGCAGCTTGGAAGGGTCAATTATGATCCAAAAGTTTCAAGCAGCTATAAAGTTACTCCCAAATGGTAAGGCTCCAGGACCTGATTGCTTTCCAGCTGAGTTTTATAAACTTCTTTCAGATATGCTTAGCCCAATATTGACCTCAACATTTCAAGAGGCATGGTGTACTGTCTCCCTCCCAGATTCTATGATGGAGGCTATTATCTCAGTACTCCCCAAAAAGGGAAAGGATCTATATCAGTGTTCCAGTTATCAACTATCTTCCTTTTAAATGTGAATTACAAAGATTTTAACCAAAGCTTTAACTTTGAGGCGGAACAGTTTTTCCATTATTAATTCACCCGGATCAAATAGTTTTTTTTTCAGGGAGAAATGGGGTGGAGCATCTTAACTCCTCCCCAGAAGCAGTGGCAGCTATGGCATTGGACACAGAGAAGGTGTTTGATTCACTTGAATGGCCTTATTTATTTGCAGTTTTGCATGCCTTCGGTTTAGGCGATACATTTATTAGATGGGTCCATGCTATTTATTCAGCACCCTGAGCCTCAGTTCTTACAAACGGATATTTATCAGGTGATTTTTTTAAGCAGGTGCATTAGGCAGGGCTGCCCCCTATCTCTGGCTTTGTTTTTTTTAGCTATTCAGCCATTAGCTCAATAGCTACAAGATGGCTAGGGCATCCAGAGGGTCACTCTAGGAACCACAGCCTATAAAACTATACTCTTCATGGATGATGTTTTGTTTACTATTGTAAACTGCAGCAATCTAGTCCCACACTTATTGAACTGTTAGACTGGATTGGAGAGTTATATCAGGGTTAAGAAGCAACTGGGGTAAGACTGAAGTTATGGCCTTCAATGCCGGAGGTGATAGGCTTTTATTGTAATGTACTAGACTTGCATGGGCAACCTGACTCATCAGATATCTTGGGATACTTATCCCCCCCCATTGGAAGGATTGGGTTTCCCTGAACCTCTCTCCTCTGCTGGTGTCATTGCAGGAAGACATGGAATGGTGGAAACATCTTTGACTATCTTTGTGGGGGAAATCTCTATCCTTGCAGCTGCTGGTTCTTCCCAAGCTATTATATGTATTTTGTTACGTTCCTCTTAGTATACCGGAGAGCTATTGGAAGAAACTGGATAAGCTTATTAGAAGCTTTTTCTGGGAGGGACGTAAACCTAGGGTAGCCTTGCAGTGAATGCCAGCTTCTTATTCAAAAGGGGGTCTTTGAACACCCTAGTTTAAAGGTTATTACCTGGCTGTGAACCCATGACAAATCTGGATGTTGCTGAATGCTGCTTGATACGAGCAATCAGCCAGGTGGACTGGCATTGAAGAATATCAGATGCGGGGAGCTGTGCCTGATATTATTCTGTGGGACCCACATAGAGTAATTAAAGACCACCCTATCCATTGCTATGTTCTCCATGTTGGAAAGAGCTCTATAAACTTACTCACTCACTTACCATGGCAGGTTCCCCTAGAATACTGGCCGCTATGGAACAATCCTAAAAAATTTATAGGTGGCAAGCCTCTTTTTTGGAGAGTGAAAGTTAGGAGGTCTCCCTTGAATTACAGACTTGTTCCATATGGATATGGGTCTGTTTTGATTTTACTACCTTCAAAACTCAAGTTTTGCTGCTGCAATCACACATGTGGAGATATCTACATGTCCGTCATCTAATTTCCTCTTATATGGGTACCCAGTTACATTTGCCAGTGAGAGAGTTTTGGGATGTTATTTTAGGTTTATCAGGTGGGAGCAGGTCTCTGAGCAAATTGCCCAAAATAGGAAATTGTCCCTTCAACAGAGGCACTGAAACGTAGGTGGAAAAGCAAATCAGGCATCAAATGACTGATGAAGATTGGGCTTGTTGTTGGTCCAATGCATATGGCTTGTGCTGTAACATAATAGGGTAATTCCTACACCTTAAACTATTGTATTTATGGCATAGGCAAGGCCCCTGGAATTCTGCAATTCTTCGGTTGCGGAATTTTCCACAGAATTTGCATCATGCCGCAGAATGTATATAGTGCCACAGAATTCACTGTTTTTGGTGAATTTTTATTCAAATATACTGTTTTTCCATAGTGCCAGGCTTTCTTTTGCATCTTGTTTTTCCTGAAGTCTCTCCTCTGTGCTCGGCATATGATGTCATGGATGACATCACACCATATTTAACCAATGGCAGAACTGCGTTCTGCCAGAAGAAATAATAAATGCTGCCGTGAGAAATCAGAAATGCTGCCGCAGAAACCAAGGAGCCCTGCCTCAGAAATCAGAAAGTTCTGCTGCAGAACACTAGGGGCCCTGGGCATAGGACACCCTCTCAACTGAAAAACATGAATGCCTCTACTACATCTGAATGTTGGAGATGCCACCAACCGGAGAGAGCCTTATTTCATATTATCTGGACTTGTCTTAAGTTTGCAGGTAGGTGGCAGTAACTGAGGAAAGAATGCCTGAAATCCTACAGTGTTAGGTCCCCTCAGATCCCTCTCTTATGGTTTTGGGCAATACTAATAAGCTTCTGGTTCAATACAAGCCCTTACATATATGGCTTATGGCAGCTATAACAAAGGCTAAATGCCTGCTTTATGCAAGATGGAGAACTGAGGAGGTTCCTATTATAGAAAACTGGGAAGATAGTCTGCATAGGCTGGTGAGCCTGGACAATTTATTTTTTTAGCAATTGATAAATGGCCCCTCTTAAAAAAGTTTGGGGTACTTACCTTTCATTTCACACCTGTAACCATACTGTTGGTTAATCTCCCCCCTCTCTTAATCAGGCATGGCATCATGTTGGAAAATATATTCCATAGTTACATGTGAACAGTGATTTGTAGTCCCCACCACTCTCTGTTATGTAGAATTAGATGTCTGTTTATTATTGTTTAGATCTATTATAATGATTGTTACTACCATAGAATTGGTATTGTTTATCTTGTATTGTTTTATGACATTTGGGGTTTAAAGTAATGGCAGATGTAAGTTTAAGCACTGTGTGAGAAAGGACTAGTATGAGTCTATCAATATGTATATACAAGCAGTCATTAGTCCTTAGCCTATATTGTTTGTATATATATATATATATATATATATATATATATATATGTATTTGGACATATGTGAATTTTTCATTGTAGAGACTTTAATCAATTTTCTGAATTGGATCTGAATGTTTTACACCTGTTGATACTGTTTTGTACACTTATAAAAACTTCAA
This sequence comes from Neoceratodus forsteri, assembly GCA_016271365.2. Taxonomy (NCBI): domain Eukaryota; kingdom Metazoa; phylum Chordata; order Ceratodontiformes; family Ceratodontidae; genus Neoceratodus; species Neoceratodus forsteri. The sequence goes on along the minus strand of CM057458.1, from coordinate 994,438,569 downwards.
TGAAATATAAATTAAAAAAAGAGATAATATAACTTTTTAAAGGGACTGTACTGTTATTGTATCTGTTATTAGCATATAATGCTAATCAAATGAATTTAGATTTCAGTGACTGTTTCAGTTCATGAAGTTTTAAAACTTTTCAATAATTTTTTTTTTAAATTAACACATCTCATATTTTTTCAGGTGTATGCAACTGTTACAAATAGCATGTAACGTAACTTTCAGGTGTACCTATTGCACTGTAGATATGCAGTACATGTCAAACCCAACAGCAACACAAATACACAGTACATAGCATAATAACTATATGCATATTTGATATTTAAATAATTTATGGCTAGTTTATCCAAAATCTTATATTTTCTATTACCTTGCACAAAATCAAAATGCCTAATCGTGACATTTTCACCGATTTAATCTGTCAATGCCATTCATCATGTCTTTTAGTACAGTTATACATGAATCAAAATTATGTCAAGATCATAGTGTGGAGCACATAATCAAGGTATACCATGTAATATTCTGGGATAATAAGAAGTGAACACACAGGCACTACATACATATATATTATATTATGGAGAGAGGTGTAAATTAAATGTTTTTCTTTTTATACGCAATGGTAGATGATTGCATCAGTGTAAGTCATCACTCAACATAAAATATGCTATTTCAGTGATATGCTTCCTTTGTAAAAATTTGAATGTGGATGCACTGAATTCAAATTATGTCCACACTGTAATATTACTTTTCCCTGCTGTGGGTGCACTAAATATTGTAGACAACGCAGCAATTATTTCATTGAGTTTTTGAAAATTGCTGTTTGTTGTGACATCACAGTCTGTTGTCATGGTGAGCACTATGATGTCATAAACATAGGTGCTGGGTTATATGGGCCCGTGGAGCATAGGCTCCAGCAATAATCTGAAAAGCGGACCAAGCCCCAGCAATAATTTGCCCCGAGTCAGTTTTGATTTTTCCCCTCTGACCTGCTGGGCGCACACCACGCCCTCTGTGTGATCTTTTGCAATGCCCCCCATGTGAATGGCATGTCCCCCCCTCTATTAGTGGCATTTTATTTTTAAACTGGAGCTCCTAGAAAATTCAATGCGTTTGCGCGCAAAGATAGTGGGCACTCTCTTTGGGCGGAAGTAAGATTTCAGCCACGATGAGTCAATGGCGAGAGTCCCGAGACAGTGCGAGCGGTTGAGCCAGTTTAGTAGTGCAGAGACAAATCGGTCCAGGAGGAGACCCACAGCAGGCTAGGTGGTGGCCCAGCCAGAAGAAGCTGCATGATGATCAGAGAGGGAGTGAACCAGGGGTTGGAAGACTGGCAGATGTGGCAGGGGACTGGATCTGGAGTCGGTAGGCCATGGGCTGCCGGTGGGGGGGAGTTGTCCCCCTTGGTCTCATAGTGGTGGTGGACGATGCGGCGGTTGCAGTCATCATCATCTGGATAGGACACATGCTGAGGAAGAGGACCATTGTGGATAACTGCCACAACAAGTGACAGTACAGGTAGGTCCTGGCTGGACTCAATATTAGGCCATGAGTGGCTCGGCAGGTCATCGTAGGGTTGTTGCGCTGATGAGTTAGGCAGGTGAGACAGGGCAGCTGCAGCTTGCTAAGAGGTCAGAGTCTAGTCTTGGAGACCCACCATATGCAATGGAGGAGGACTGAGAGCCAGCAGCAGGTAAATAAGGTCGGGGAGACAGACAGGGAGCCAGATCCTCAGGGCAAAGTTGTGACAGTTTACTGATGGTCTCATTCTGAAAAGCAGAAAAAGGTGGACTATCCCGATCCTTTAGGCATTAAGGGTGATCTGTACTTTTATTTCTAACTAAGCCCTTAGCACACATCTAGCATCCACTGCGGTTTACACAATGTCATATTCCAGAGCATGTAGAACAGATGTTTATTTCTTTTTCTGTGTGATGTCTGCAAAGCAGTAGCACAAACCCTATTTCCAATCTGACAATGGATACAGATCCCAACAGTGGATGGATGGGGAGCACTTTTACACTAATACTCTTAATCAGAAATCTCCAGCTACATGGAACAGTCAGACTTACTGAGGACAGGGAAGCCTCTGTAGTTAAATTGCTACATGTTGATCTTGCATAACAGCATGCTATATAGAACATAGCCTGGCTAGAATCAACCAGCTTACATAGGCTTGTTTGGTAGCAGTTTTGGCATTGTTGACTGAGAAAAGCACACTGAGCAGAGCTCATTTTCCAGTACGGGGAGGTCTGATAAAGTGAGGACAAGGAATGCAATGTACAGTGCAAAAATCATATGGCACTAGATACTGTACATAGTTTTACAAAGATGCATGGTGGTAACAGGTAATAAATCATGAAAACTGTACAACAATTTGTGTTCATGTGCCAAGGTAAATTACCAGCAAACCAAAGCCTGTGTGTGGCTAGCTGCAGAAGCAGAGTAGGCAGAGATGCGCCAACAGGAGAATTTTAAAAGAATAGTGCAAAAACAAGAGATGTGTAGGAAGAAGAAAATTATTCCAGAAAGTTAGAAGGCAGAGAAGGTGTCTGACCAGTGGAGGTTTTACAGTGAGGGATGTGGAAACGTCTAGTGTTAGCTAAGCGAAGGAAGTACAGAAATATAGACAGTGATGACAGGTAAAGGCTTCATGGCTCATTCAGTCTGTCCAATCTTCCCTATTGTACAGGATGTTGCAGGTACCCTAGGGGTCATTCATACTGCCATCAAGCATACCATCATCCCCACCTACTTTTATTATTACCATATGCCACCTCTACATAAACCCTACTACAGTTTTGGTGCATACCACTTCTCTTGCCAACTTTGTCCACTTCACGCTACTGCCTCTCTTTAAAGAAATACTTCCAAACATACTTTCTGAACCTCCTTCCTGCCAATTATTTTAGAGTCCTCCCCCCCTGTGCCCATGTCTGTAATCACTGTGAACAGATGATAGATTACTGCTTGCCACCCTGCTAGTTCCATGTAGAAATGTATATGTTTCTGTCATGTGACCCCTCTCCTTCCTGGCCTGTAGCATGTACATGTACAGGTCCTTCAGCCTTTTTCCCATGCTGACCTTGAATCATCTTGGCAGTACTCTGTACTTGCTTCACCCTGTTGCTTTCCTTCTTGAAGAGTGGACTCCAGTACGATGTACAGTACTGTAGGTGTGGCTGTACCTGGGATCTGTACAGGAGTAGAGTCCCTCTTGTCTACTGCTGCTGCTGCTATCTCTGTACCTTAACATTAGGTTTGCCCTTCCCACTACTTTAGCAGACTACACTGGTTGTTTCAGGTTGTCTGTAATTACCTCTCCATGGTCCCTCTCCTCACCTGGTTGCCTATTCTAACTTTACTACCCCCCCCCCTCATTCTGTACTCTTTTCTCCGGTTCCTGGTCCCTGTATGGATAATCTTGCATATTATTGCATTCATTTTCAGCAGCCAGAGCCTGGACCCAGAGCCTCCCTCATTGTGCTTACACCCTTTCCATTGTCCACTCTGTCGCAGATTTTGGTACCTTCTGCAAAGAGGCAGATCTTTTTGTGTATATCCTCCCCACTGTTGCATATAAAGACATTACAAAGGACTGGGCCAAGTATAGCTTTTTTGGGAGCCCCACTTGTGACCTTGCTGACCTCAGAGAATTCACCATTTAAACAACCCTCTTCATTCTTCTACTCAGCCAGTTTCTGATCACCCCTGTGACTCCTCCCATGCCTAGGTCACTCATTTTTTTTTATTTTAGCAATCATTCATGTGGGACTGAGTTAAACGTAGTGCTAAAGTTCTAGAATAGAGCATCCATTGCCTGACCTTATCAGCTGCTTTTGTGGTATGTGTGATTTTGTATTTCTTAGAAACTTGGCTTCTCGGCCAGTGCCCTTTGGGGTAAACACTGCCTCTGTGCTTGTGTACTGAGGTTCTTTGTTTTTTAGTTTGCTTTTGTGACTCAGTTCAGTAAATCTATCAGATTCATCTGATAGGATGTCCCTTGATGAAACTTGCAGCTTTTGTTTCTGTAGTCCATTTGTCTCCAGAAAATCCACCAGTCTTTCATTTAGAATGGTCTTCAGCGTCTTATGTATAATGGACATCAGGCTTACTGGCCTGTACAGTAGTTCCCTGTCTCGGGCTGGCCCTTTTGTCACTATTATGCCGGGTTATATTTGCTGTCTTCCAGTACCCTAATGCAATTGTGGCATTATTCAGGGAGCCCGAGTAAGAGAGTGCGAGTTGTTTGTACAATCAAGGCAGCGCTATGGAGCCTTCACAGACTCACAGTCTTGCAAGTAATCATAAAGTTAGTTCAATGCTATGCAGTCATGAGAGCTCTGGTTCTATAGTCTGGGTGTATTTCCAGTGGTCATTCAGGTGAGCAAAATAAGTCTGTTCACTGACGACACCAAAATCGGAGTGGTGGATGGATGGGAGAGATGGAAGCAGCTGCAGTGGGACATAAGCAAGTTAGAGGAGTGATCAGAGAGGTGGCAGCTGGGGTTCAGTGCAAAGAAGTATCAGGTTATGCACTTCAGGGTGAAGAACCCAAGGAGAGAATACTGTCTGGGGGGGGGAGTAAGCTGGGGATCACTGGGGGGGGGGAGGAGAAGGACCTAGGGGTAATGATAACAGGGACCGTGAACAACACTGCAGAAGAGTGACTGCAAAGCGAACAAATTGCTGGGGTTTTTGTCCAGGCGAAGAGAGGTGATCTTGCCCCTCTACAGGTCACTGGTAAGGCCGAACTTAGAGTATTGTGTGTCGCTTTGGAGGCCTTACCTAAATCATGATATCAGGCTACTGGAAGGGGTGCAGAGGAAGGCAACAAAGATGATATATGGAATAGAGGAGAGAGACTATGACAGCCGGCTGGGACACCTGAATATGTACACCCTGGAGGATAGAAGGTACAGGGGAACATGATAGAGACATTCAAGTATCTGAGGGGAATCAATAAGGATGGGGCAGATGGGGTCTTTAAGCTAAGGAGAGGGAGGAACACCAGGAGGCACAGGCTAAGAATAGAGGGGGGAAGATTTAGGAGGGAAATGAGGAGACACTATTTCATGGAGAGAGTGGTAGCAAAATGGAAGGCACTACCAGAATGGGTGGTATCGTGTAAATCTGTAAACAGCTTTAAAAGGGCATGGAACAGGAAACAGAGGAGACTGAGGGTGGGGGTGGTAATGGGATGACAAAGGGGAGGGGGTTGGGGCAGCTGCAAACTAGGGTGCTAGCTGCACACTTGAGCAGACTTAGATAGACCAGGTGGTCTGTTTCTGCTGGCACATTCATATGTTCATATATGACCATGTTTGTGTTCTGAGGGATCCCAGATCTGGTTCCTTCTTGGTGACTGGTGTTGTGTTCAAAAGATTTTTGCATTTGGATAGGATTTGTTTGCTGGCTGTATTCTGACTGGTTTCTTCCAAACTTGCAAATAGTTTTTCAGATCCTGTTCATGGTAGTTCCAGGTTGCACTCCAGTTCAAGGATCATTCTCCCTTCTTGATCCTTGGCAAAAACCCAACACCAGAATGCCAGAACAGCAGAGAGATTCTTGAACCCAACTCAAAACAAAGTGGAATGCTGCAGGGAACCACAGCTGAGCAATGCAGCCGTATTCCTCCATCCAAGTTTTGCAATTTATCTTGTAATCTGAGGATACAACTGTCATATACACTTCTGGGCACTTATTATTTTATAAATGTACGGTGCAAACAAAGAACTCCTGGCTTAGGATCCCAGCCCTCCGTGGCATGGAGGAAGTTGGGCACAGGCCAGCAGCAGGAGTCAGGGGTTGCAAGACTGGAGAGTAAGCAGCAGTTATAGCGCTTACTCGGGATATAAAACCAGACTCTAAAGCTATTTTAAAACAGTTCATTCCATAACAGCCTACCAGCCATTTGTTGTTTATATGATGTTTGGATAGACAAATCACAAAAAGAGAACATTTGCAGTTAGTGTATTGCTTTGCTATACTGTGCTTTGTGTTATATGAATGATGGTTCAAGTGGAATCATAAGTCAAGTTTCAGCTGGGAAGAAGTTTGAAAAATTGAGTTTTGAATACTGTTGAAACTGTTTTTATTGATACTGCTCCTCTTGCCATTTTTTCAGTCTGGGTTTAGTCTCATGCACGTTTTGCTGTATACAACCTATTAAAATGGTTTGGTGCTAGCCTTGCCTAGGAAGTCTACTGGTAGTTCTGTCTCTGTACTTTTTGCAGGTAAAAATGTGTAACTTGAACAAATATCCCTAAACTGGTCCAAAATGGCAAGATCAAGAGATCCGTTTTTTTTTTTTTTCCTGTCAGTCTTTTGCTGAGTGGCCTTCTGCTGTGTAGATTGTCAGGCCACTGCTATTAGTGGGATCCATGACAATCAGTCAACAAATTTTTTGTCGACCAACATTACATCGTCACCCTTATGTCAACTGCATTTGCGGTTTGCATGAGAGAGTCACAGGACAGACTTTTCTTCGGGGAGGGGCTTCCCCCAACCCCGCATGTGGGGAGCTCTTCCTCCCGCTTCCTCGCTACTAAACTAATCAACTCTGAGTCAGAGTTGTTTCAGGAAGGGGGTGCAATACCCCTGAAAGCAGTGCTGGAATCCTGCACTGACACTACAGTGAACTGTCACTGTTGTTGCGGTAATGTCTGTCACTCTTGAAATGTTGCAGTAGTGTGTGCATACCCTATCAGTGTAGCTCAGAGCTACAGAGAATACAGTGTAATTTTGTCATGTGCTTGCTGCACTACTGTGGCTGCACAAGGCCACTTTCGGTACGTGCTTGCTGTTATTTTAGATTTTGTCCGTTTATTTCAGTTGGGGCTCTGCCTTTCACAGCATCCCTTGTTTTTTTTAACACAGGGGAGGGGGGAGCAAAGCTCCCCCAACTCAAGTAAATGAATAAAAAAATAACCAACAAGCTGACATAGCACAGAGTGTACCATAAATGGGCAACTATCACAACGTAAGTGCCACACTAATAGCAGAGGTCATGTGGTGATCTGGCTTAACACCCTAACCACCACATATAGAGGGCGCTTCTCCCATAGAGGCTGCCAGGCCGTTGACCCCTGACACCTAGGTCAGGGGTGGGGATTTGACCCCTGACCCCTGGCCCCACCAAACATTTTAGAAACCCCTGCTCCTATGGTCATAAACACAGGCACTGTGAGGTTAACAGGGGAGATGCAAATGTTTTCTATACAGAAGTTTTAGATGGACTACCACGATGTTCTTTAAATCTTGGAAAGGGACATAGAAAATGAACAAAATATATTCTGTAGTTAATTGTAACAGCTGAGACATTATTTTTGAAAACACATTCTGAAGTGCAGAGTTACTCTTTAAGTTCTGGTATCAATTATAATTATCAAAGCGGATGAAAATGGTTTTGGTGGTGAAACCATAAAGTTCAATGCTGTATCATTTACACGCATGTGGCAAACTTGAAACAGCCTTATTGGGGTAGAAATACTGGTCTTATTTATACACCAGTTATGAACCCATGACTGGTAAGACATTCAGTGTCCTACTTTTGAAACCGTGATCTATGTTTCTCAGTTAATTCATGTTTATCAGGGTTTACATAGTGTGACCACACTGGCAGTGGTATGTCTGCATCAACATACAGACATTTTGTCTTGTGATACAAATGATACTCATCTTGGAGTCTGCACATTTCCTCGATAACTTTCCTGACATATCCTACAAAAAGTGAAAAAAAAATAGATACTATTTTTTTTATAGGACAGTGACCTTGTTTTCCATATAGCTTTTAACCCCTCTGGTTGCTGACCATCCTGACCACACCTCCCACAGACCAGCAACCATTTCCCCTAGGCTTACCTCTGTGCAAGTTCCCATATGGATTCCACCCCATGGTGGTGCCTAGAGGTGAGGCCCATCCTATCACCCCATGTACATATCCAGATTGCACCTGAGGTGCCCAGGTGATGGCACAGGTACGGAATGGTGTGCAGTACACCAACTAACCCTTGTGTCCCATTTTCCATTTTCTGTCCCTCAGCAAGCTGACGAGACATAGGTAGCATGTCCACATGGAGGTGCACATGCGACCCAGAACTTGCAGTTCTCCCCATACCCCTCTGGCAGAGATACATCTGCTGCTCCAGTATTTGGTGCTGCCACCACACCTTCATCTGGTGGCAGCCAAGAGCTGAGTTGGGAAGCCAACATAATCTGGGACAGGTGAGCTTCCTGATGGCTGCTGCATCAACTCACTGCCCCTCCCCCCTTGACCAATGCTTGGCAACCTCAGCTCATTCCTGAACTTGGGTCACTGGCATGACGTGAGGTATGAACGGCCTAGGACACTTACTCTTTCGACTGCTGATTTGAATGTCATGATCCTGATCTGTGCTTACACTGACAGTATTGTGTTCCCACTATCAAGGGTTATTGTCATAATTATTTCCTCATGGAGGGCGAGTTGAAATTCTGTAGTGGTAGTGGTGCATTACAGTAAAAAAGAAACTAACGTTGTGTATTTGATATTGTGCTAAGATACTCAAATGAGAGCTGTGATTCAAGAACATGCACATGTGCCTTTATTTGAAATCTGACCAGAAGCACAAACCCTTTTGTGGAAAGGATTAGTTACTGGATGCATTGAGGCACACAGTCAATATATCAAATCTCTTTAATGTAAATTTTTAATCTACAGTGAGATGCTGCAACTACCAAGCCTTATTCCTTTTTTTTTTAGATTACATTTTGTCTCTAAGTTTTCATCATCTACAAGATCCTCCTTCCACCTCCCCAAGCCATTCTTCCCTCAGTAGTACCCCAATATTCAAACACACCATCATCCTATGTTCAATATCCTGTCTGGACACATTGACCATAATCTGCATACTGTCCCCTTTGACTGGGACACATGGTTCCCTAAGCACAGGGATGATACTTCTGGCTGCATTTTATGCCCTTAAGGAGTGGATATCAGGTCCCTGTAGTGATTGGTAGAACACCATTGCATGGTGCATTGTTCACCTGCTAAGTCATTCCTTATCCCTCCTAAGGTCATGGACATGAGAAGTGACTAAGCAATGCATCTATTAGGGTTGTGTAAGGGCAGTTGAGCTGCAACATACTGTCATTAATATAATGCTGGCTACACTGTGGATGTCTAATGGCTTCTTGTTAATCTTCAGATATGTAGGTGTAACCTCCAGTCGGTGCTAAACTGAGAGGGCTACTACCCCTGCCTATGTGACTATAGACAGGTTGAGGGGCCTAGGTCCTATGATATGGTGCATCTATTTTTATAAGCTGAAAATTTGGGGAGAAAGGTGTCACTCGGCATGGTGATTAGGTTTGACTACCCTGCACAGGGGCATCCAAAGTAATCCAGAGACTAGAAGCAATAACATGAGGTCCAACACCAGAAGATGTGATTCTAAAGTGTGGCGTTATTTAACAACACTGAATGAAAAGCATAGACGGACCCCCATGGGGCTACACTCCTTGTAATGCAGATAAGGTGATGACACAGACACAATCCATTCTTGGATCCCAAACTTCCATATGTCATGGACTCTTTAACTAGTGGCACACTACCACCCTCTACTCCATCCCAACATCTGGGCACCCTCTTCAGGCACTAGCCAATACCTGACAAAAAGGTGACTGGTGTCTCAAAGCAAATCCGTAGAGGTGAGCACTGTTACGCCAGGTGGGGGCTCTCCCACCTTTTGTTCCACAGACCCATACCCAGCCATTCCTTTGTTTACACACACACATCATTGGCTACTGTAGTGCAGACTGTACATGGCTTTGTAATGCAGTAACTGCCTTTCTCTGAAGACCCCCCACATACATAAGTCATTACATCTCACTGTTCCATAAGCCTCTTCCTTAGCTACTATAGTGCAGACTGTACATGGCTTTGTAATGCAGAAACTGTCTTTCCCTTAAAGACCCCCCACACACAACAGTCATTATATCTCACTGTTCCATAAGCCCTGGACTTGGCATCCTGACTGACCCACAGCCCTAGAAAGTTATTTACTCACTGTTTTGGTGAATGACACTGGCCTTTTGTCAAAGCTTCATCACCCTCCACATTGCAGGTGTCCAAAACTCTGAATGAATCTCACTCTTCAAAAACTGTAGTGCCCCAGCACTCTCCATGAGGCAGCTTCTTCCTTTTCCCAGGCCAGGGGATTGCCCCTGGGAGTTGGTTCCTTGTGCCTCTCTTATGGTGGAAGCACACACCCTAAGCTAACTCTGTGTCAGAGCTGAGGGCAGGGGGTCTGGGCACCCCTTCCCTCACTGCACTGCAGGATCTACATCCTTCCCTCTCTTGAGCCTACTTCAGACTTCAGCAGACTGAATCAAACTGCAGACTAGACTGTTGACTTCAATGATCAACTCTAGACTGACTTTGAAATTCCCCAACGTTCTACCTAACTCCCTGCTGCAACATTCCAAAGTGGCATATGCAGCTGCGACAGTTCTAAATGATGTAATAGCCCTAGCTTAGCAGAGACTGAGAACAGAGCAAGACACAGTGAAATCCATTTACTGGAGTTTCACTAGCTGCCTGTCCCTGCCTGCCACTAGATCTAACTAGGGTTCTTGTAACCCCGGGTAACAGGGGGGTTACACTCACCCTGAGTCAGGAAAATGACTGTCCCCAGTCATTAACACCCGGCTTGGGCCATCCTACCCTCTGTGCTACCTATAGAAAGGGGTGATCAGGCCCTCTCCTACCATGTGCCAGGCACAGGCAGGTAACACTAAGGGCTCAGAGGCCATCGGCTAATGCTTCGGCCTCTACTCTACCTGCTGACTATGGGTACCTAGTGGCTCTGGTAGAATTGCCCAGAGCATAGCCCTAATAGATCAGTACTGTAGCTCCCTACTGCAGGTCAGGATCACAGCCTGTCTATCCCCCCAGCCCTCTAGGGAAATCCTATCTGCCTTTTTACCCAAACAAAAACACAAAAGGGAACCTCCTCCCAACCCTGGACACCTGGAACCACACACCTGTGGAAGAAAACAAGTTAAAACACAGTTAACTTCTTACAACAATACTTTAATTACTATGAACTAAAGCAAAATTGAACTCTGATGAGTTCCAATCCACTTCTTGTCTTGTCTTAGTTGTTTCTTCAGGAATACCTGCAAGACAAAAAAAGGAAAAACATCCTCCCTAATCTGCAATTACAGTCCTTTCTAACTAAGACATAAACAAACCAACAAGCCCCATCCATCTGACACTGCAGAATCTCAAAAAGCATTTTTTTTTTTTAGAAAAGGTAGAAAATAGAAACAGTATATACAGAATATTTACAACACACATTTAGCAGTTCTTTGGGGATGGAAGGCCCTACAAAGTCCCAACTAGTGACTAAATACAGGCCCGAAGGCAAGTCCAATAAAGAGTCTCTCCTGGGCCGGAGCCCAGTGAAGTGAAGTTCTGCCGGCAAATGTCCCATAGGGGAGAGTCTTTGAGGACAGTCACAATGAATGTCTGCTACTGTAGGATGTGTACTGCAAATGTCAGAAAAATTGAAAAAGTCTAGACTCACCAGTCCCTTGAAGAATGGAAAACATACGACACCTGTGTCCCCAACGAAGACTCTCCCTGGCAGCATTCTTCTGATACAGCTGGTCGGACATCCTCCGAAACACGACAGGATGACACCTCTGGGAAACAGCTGGGCTAATGTCATCTAGGAGATGGTACCTTTGGGCAGGAAAAGAATAAGAAACACACAGCTGGACTGCAGTCATCCGATCTGGCAACAGCTGGGATGGTGTCCTCTCTGGAGTTGACATCTTCTGGAATAGCCAGTTCATAACTTTATGGACGTGGGAGTTTATTGCAATTACTGAAGAATCGGGGCACCTTGGTCCTGGACATCCAGACTGGTGGAAAAACATAGGTATGGCAGCTGCTGGAATGGCAGCACTGGCTACCACTGCTCTGCTCTCCAATTGGTAGGCATGGGCACATTCGCAGGAAGGTCTTTGCATTGTGGAAAATAGCACAATGGGTCAGGTGCATGAATTGTTACCCCGTCTGGGTGCTCATAATTCACATCGTGAAAGGATTCTTGTCCCTTGCCGTCTACTATCTGAACAGTGTCAATAAACAGAGTCCTACCCACCTTCCATTGCTTGAACTTTTCTTGCAATATCCGATCTCTGACAAATTTACTTGTCCCAGAATGCACATGTTTCATAGCCTCTTCCATAACCCAGGATTTTCTGCACCTCTCTATTTCTTTCCGGACTTTTCTATGAAAGGTAGGAAATGAAATTCCCAAAGAGCTCATTCGCTTTCCTATGAACCAGTCTTTCCTCTTTGCTAGATTTGGTCAACTTGAGACCTCTGGCCTGGCTTGGGGTGGCCAGTCCTGGTTCTGCCAGCTTCTCATACTTAGTGATATACAAAATGGATCCCTGGCTCCTTCTTGCTCAGCTAGGGCTGTGGCAACACCACTCTCTCATCCATGCATCCCTCTAAACCAGAAACTTGAGGCTGTGAACCCACGCCTTCTTCTTCAGGCCAAATGGGTTCTCCCCTCATCATCTTCACTGAGAATCTGTGTCCAGGAGTGAGCAGTCATCCTCACTCCTGAGACTGTCCACTCCTCACTAGGCATGGAGGTCAAGACCTCCCACTCAAAGGCCTCTCCCAGTTCATCCTCTCCCACGAGACTTGTACTAGGCCTCTCTATCTACGGGTCTGCTGATGCTCCATTTCCACTGTCTCTTAGTGGCTCAAATGCGGAGTCATCTGTTGTCTGTGCTGCCTGTATATCTGCACCCTCTAGCTTTTTGCCACACTCCTCTGAACCTCCCATTTCAGGCTCTCCCTGGTGCTGCGTACTGCCCATTGCAGGTTCTTGTAATTTTGTCCATGTGGGAGCGTAACAAATCTTGGGGGCTGCTGTCAATCCATACTTTTCCAGGCACCCAGAGCAGTGAGGAACCACAAAGACATCTCTTCCAGCCCTTAAGCACATTACACACACTCTGACTGGATAACCAGGAATTGCCTCAAGAGGAGGCAGTCTTCCCCATAGTGACACTTCTCATTGTTTCTCAGTTTGTTTACTTCTTCAGCTATCATAGCCCGGGCATGATCCGGGTAGTGGGCTGGTCCCGAAGCCATGAATGCAGAGAAAACAAACAATACGCTTGGTTATTTCAAGTCCCAAACATTGATCAGAAACTTTGTATAAAATGGCTTCTTTGCTGCTGTGTTTACATGCCTGCCCCACCCTATCATGGTGGCGGCGGCACTCCTGATGCATCAACTCTCTGTAATTGGGTCAACCCACTGCGCATCCGATTTATACACACTACTGATAACTTCTGCTCAAACTGCACAAACTTGCACTGTTCTCTTTCCTAAAAAATTTATATGATTTTCATTGGACATTTCACTCGCTGAAGACATTGCTCTAGCTTACAGTCCCTTAAAGGCACAGCACTTCAAGCACAGGATTGCCTGCATTTACATTGCAGCTTTGAAAATTACACTGATGCTGAACCTATCATTATGCTCACAAGCGGTTGCTTATAATTCTTGCTTTTAGCTGGTTAAACTGGCACAGTCCTTCTTTACAAAGTGATTTCACTGCTACACATAGATTCAGCTGGCTTTTTGTTGTAAATCACACCAGTTTGAGCAATCGTTTTGGTTGGTACTCACTGTTATCAGTAGCTGTTTGTTGTGATGGAAAAATGGCCTGCAGCCAGTCTTGGAGGCCTCTGGAAGGAAGCAGGTTGGCAGTCCTGCCGATTGTCCCTCTGAACACCACACTCACAGTCCAGTCAATCGAGATGCGGGTTGAGCCGGAATTTAAAAATAAAAGACAGTTTTTAAAAGTTCAACAGTGTTTTCAATCACCGTGATGCTCCTCCTGGTAAGCCAGTTCGCACACGCCACTCCCTCTCCCTCTCGAATGCTGTGCAGTGGCTCTAGATCTAGCTTGGGGGCGGGACTGATTGCAGTCTCACTAATCACTCGATGCCATGCAAATAAGCCTCTTTCCTCTCCTGCTCTTCTCACGGCGATCGTCGAGCAGACAAAATTTAAACTGCAAAACCACACTTTTTTTTTTTTAACGACTCCTCAGCGGAAGCCCACTTTAACCATTTATCATGGCATTTTACTTAGCGACTCCCCCAGTTCATAAAGCAAGCACTTCAAACTTCTAAGGCACAAGTCTCCTTCTGTTACCCACAGTTTTCCACACTTCTTTTTCCACAATAAAATTCAAAAGCTGGCAAACACTGTACTTTTTGATGAAGGAAAAGGGCATACCCACTCAGGCTTTACTGCACCTTGATAAGCAGTTGGCATTTTGATAGCAGAACATGGATAACTGCACACAGCGGCACATTAGTTAAACGTTGCTTCACATGTTTTGGGCTACCCACTGCCAGATAGCCAAAATGCTAGCCATCACCCAAGCAACCTTTCTTGTTCCTTCTCCCAAATGTCAACAGAATCCCAGAGGTAGCCTCCAAGATGTAACCCCCAGTCAGCGCTAAACTGAGAGGGCTACTACCCTTGCCTGTGTGGCTATAGACAGATTGAGGGGCCTAGGTCCTATGATGCGATGCCTCCATTTTTATAAGCTGAAAATTTGGGGAGAAGGGTGTCACTTGGCATGGTGGTTAGGATTGACTACTCTGCACAGGGGCATCCAAAGTAATCCAGAGACTAGAAGCAATAACATAATGTCCAATACCAGGAGATGGTATTCTAAAGTGTGGCGTTATTCAACAACACTGAATGAAAAGAATAGACAGACCCCCATGGGGCTACACTCCTTGTAATGCAGATAAGGTGATGACAGACACAATCCATTCTTGGATCCTAAACTTCCATATGTCATGGACTCTTTAACTAATGGCACACTACCACCCTCTACTCCATCCTAATGTCTGGGCACCCTCTTCAGGCACTGGCCAATACCTGACAGAAAGGTGACTGGTGTCTCAAAGCAAATCCATAGAGGTGAGCACTGGTACGCCAGGTGGGGGGTCTCCCACCTTTAGTTCCACAGACCCATACCCGGCCATTCCTTTGTTTACACACACACACACCCTTGGCTACTGTAGTGTAGACTGTACATGGCTTTGTAATGCAGTAACTGCCTTTCTCTGAAGACCCCCCCACATACATCAGTCATTACATCTCACTGTTCTATAAGCCTTTTCCTTAGCTACTATAGTGCAGACTGTACATGGCTTTGTAATGCAGAAATTGTCTTTCCCTTGAAGACCCCCCCTCCCCCACACAACAGTCATTACATCTCACTGTTCCATAAGCCCTGGGGTTGGCATCCTGACTGACCCACAGCCCTAGAGAGTTATTTACTCACTGTTGTGGTGAATGACACTGGCCTTTTGTCAAAACTTCATCACCCTCCACATTGCAGGTGTCCAAAACTCTGAATGAATCTCATTCTTCAAAAACTGTAGTACCCCAGCACTCTCCATCAGGCAGCTTCTTCCTTTTTCCAGGCCAAGGGATTGCCCCTGGGAGTTGGTTCCTTGTGCCTCTCTTATGGTGGAAGCACACACCCTAAGGTAGCTCTTTGTCAAAGCTGAGGGCGGGGGGCCTGCCCTTTCAGGGCACCCCCTCCCTCACTGCACTGCAGGATCTACATCCTACCCTCTCTTGAGCCTACTTCAGACTTCAGCAGACTGAATCAGACTGCAGATTAGAATGTTGACTTCAAGGATTAACTCTAGACTGACTTTGAAATTCCCCAGTGTTCTGCCTAACTCCCTGCTGCAACATTCCAAAGTGGCTTATGTAGCTGTGACAGTTTTAAATGATGGCATAGCCCCAGCTCAGCAGAGACTGAAAACAGAGCAAGACACAGTGAAATCCATTTACTGGAGTTTCACTAGCTGCCTGTCCCTGCCTGCCACTAGATCTAACTAGGGTTCTAGTAACCCCGGGTAACAGGGGGGTTACACAGGTGCATGCTGATGTAAGGTCACTAACAGAGGGATCACTTGGCCTTTCACACATTGCATGCCTGATCCATGGGCCACCAGTTGGCAGTTGTGCAATGGAAGGAGGAGGCCTTCAGGCTTGAGACAGGTTGCATCTAGAAAAACGCCACCACCCAAACACATGGGTTAGCACCAGACTTCCCAGACATGGGGTACAAAAATGGCTCATAAGGATGGACCTCAGGTGTCATTTTAATCATCTTTTAGTTTGGGGCAATACTGGGGTTGTGGAGTTGGTGGTGGCGGGTTGGGTTGATCTGGTAGAAGTACACAACAATGGGTGTAGTGGACAACAGATTGTACTGTGTATTCTGATCATAATCCTTGCATAACAAGATTAATACTGAATGTAGGTGGTGTCTTCACAGTCTTCACTACTATCTCCTGACCTTTTATGGCCTTCAGAAAGCACAGTCTTTATTTTCATTCACCAGAATCTGTGATTGCTTGTTGTCATGTACCATTCCCATCAAAATGAAGAGCAGCCAAATGGTTCCTGATAAAAGAAGATGAAAGTTATGTTCTCATTTGACCAGTAATAAACACGAGCCCAGTATCGGAGTATGTCAATAATACATTATCTAAGCAGTTTACATTACAGTGATGTTGGGCTAACATGCACTTAATCAGCAGTGTACAGCACTTGACAGGTATGCCAGAGTTCAATGAAAATTCTAAAAAAGGATCTAATAAACAGAACTTTCTGACTGGCTATTAGCATTGTATTGGCCTTATGCTAATGTTTTATTAACATACATGTATAGCCTAATCATATGCTGAAAAAGGCTTAACACTTTAAAAAAACCTTTGCATTATAATACTAATAATGTATCATCATGGGTTATGTAGCAGAACCGTTAATAACACTCAAGGGGTATGTGACACTCAGCTATGCCCTGAGCAATATCACACTCTTACAAGGTGATTAATAGACTAGCAACATTATCCCTGCTCATGGCTTACTGCTTAGTAGTGCATCATACATATCTGTGTGTTATGCAGATAACAGGTAGGCAGTATAGCTTACAGTTTAAAATAAGGAGCTGTGAATGAGCTTGGTACATCCAGCATATCTGTGCTTGACTCCTACACCATCTGCCAGAATAATAAGTCACAGTAAGCAATCAACTTAGCATTCATACTATTGCTGTATAGCCAGTGAAAACTGGTCTTTTAGAGAGCAGGCATGAACCGGTTTGCAGAAGGGGATACTAACCTTCAAAAATGGCATTAAAAACCTTTCCTGCATGCTGGAAAAGGGGAAGTGAGAAACGTTTGGTGAGAAGTGACATACTACACCATGAAACACTTCTAGGACATATGTCTGGTACAGTGGTGAGACTTATCTCAAGTCTTTGATGAGACACTGGCTGGACGCCACTTCTCCAACCAGCTGTTGTGCTTTGCTTCCTGTTTGTAGACAGCAGTAAAAAATGTGTATGCATGTTATAAAGAAGAAATAGTAATTTTAATTATGGATAAAAATACAGTATCAAATCAGTGAATATAATTTTATACCCATTCCTTGTCATGTTCATATATTGCTCTATATACATACTCTGGGTATGGTCCCCTAGACCCCTCTGTTGCACACCTTTTATAAGCTCAAGTTTTAGATGGGCTTTGGCTCAGTCACTGGCCCAGCACACACGTCTCTTTGCTGGCAACACACTGCAGGCTTTTACACATGCCCCTCTGAGGGGCAACAGTGGTTGCTGGGCTTCTCTCACACAGCTGCAAAACTTTGCAGTCCAAGTGGTACAACTTATAGTCTCTGCTCTCGCAATGCAGCTCCAAGCTTTCTTCCTCTGGCTGCAGTCTTCAGATTCTCTTTACCTCTGTCAGCAGCAGTCTCAAAAAGTGTCTGTCTGCAGCAGCTTTCAGCTCTCTTTCCCCGCAGCACAGTTCCACTTTCCTGTAGCAAACTGGCAAAGTTCCTTTTCCTGCTGCACAATGCACTCCACAGATCCCTTTCTGCTGGGGCCAAACAGGCCACTGAGTGCTAGTTGCAGGCCTTGGGCTAAACAGCCCTCACAGTCTCTCTTGCACACCTCTCTCTCTCAAATCCCTGGCCAAACCCCCTTTCTGGTGGGCAAAATAACCCCTTATATCAAGTACCTCTTATTGGCTGCTGCTTGCTGGGGCTTTTTCTGTGCCCTTTCACCTCATTCACAGCAGCCCCCTGATGTTTGTAGTCCTGTGGGAGCTGCCATCTTTATGTACATTTCTATCCCTCCAAGCAGTTCTTTAATATTTTATCATTTATAACCTAGAAAGGGCAGAAAACACTTCTCCCCATTCCCAGAGACTTTGCTCCATTGATCCCCGGCTCCACTGCCTGCCCTGGAGCCGGGGATAACATTTAATTTGGGCCATAGCCGAAACATCTTTAGAAGCTGTGGCTCCTTTAAAATTTAGGCTCTGCCAGCCATACATGCCTGGGAGGCACCCAGCGGCCATTATTTTTATTTACATTCCATGTCTAAGTTTTTGGCAGCCACCAAGACAACAGGAGTAACCCCAGAGCTCCAGAAGGCACTGAAACACAAAACGGAGCTAGGCCCCCTTCCAACCATAGGGCCAAGACTCCCGGAACTAGTGTCCATAGCTGTGGGATCACCAGTGGGGCGCCAAGGTCTGGAGCTCACCCGGGACCTCTTACAGATGCTGGAGGGCAGCAAATTGGGCCAGAGCCCAACAGGTAAGCCCAGTTGGGGAGCTTACATGTGGAGTAACAGTTCTAAGGAATTTTATTTTGCAGTTTAATTGATTATTCCACAATACATGTAATCATTCCGCCATTTAGTGATCAGTTCTGTGGAATTTCTTTCAGCAGTTTAATACATTAATCCACAGTTCATACATTCATTCCACAGTTCAGTGACTCACTGAATTGTGGATTGAATGTATGACTTACAGATTAATATATTAAAGAGCTAGTGTACCGAAGCGTCTAAGTTTGAGTTCTATTTGTTTGTTGACTTTAGATTTGGAGTGTTTTAATTATGTGCAGTGTTTTTGGTCCAAATCTTTAACTGTTTGGACTAGTTTGTTTCATTTTGTGAAATGCCGGTATGATGCTGGCTGTCAGTTGCCATTCAGTGTACTGTGCAGCTTCAATGATGCAGTGTGAGGAAAACTGTCAGTCTGTAGTCAGAGCACAGCTGTGGTATTGCATTACTCTCACTACAGACTGACACCATACACCATGGACAACAAATACATAAATGCCGATTTCCTAGAATAGAACTACACACGGAGCCACCAGGTCTTCACACAGCTGTAAACTATGTGACAGCTGATGAACTTTTAGTTTGCAGAGTTGAATCATGTTCATTATAGAACTTGACAAAACAGCAACAGCCTAATTAAATACTCCAAAGGGAATTAAAAAGAGAGAGAGAGATAACATGCCAAATAAATAACACTTAGTACTTTCTGTAGCACTAAATCATTACATGTCAAACAACTGAAATTCAGTCACAGCTTTGCCCATTCTGCATGCAGTCTCTCAGGCAAGTTCATTTCCCCATGGAATAAAATGCATTCTGACATGAGTTGGGAGAAATGCACAACTGTGTTGGTGGAGTCGCACTGCGTGGTAATGGATTAAAAAGCCTGTTTAATCCACAGCTGTACAGAGTGACTGGAGATCCACCGCTGGGTCTTGTTATGTGGTGGGGAGAGAAAACTGAGTGACAGCCATGTTAACTCCCAAGTCAGCAATCAGGAGTATGGAATTTGTTCTGTGCCCTGTGTCTCTCTTAATTTGTGGCTGTGTGTCAGTGTCATGGCAGCATGCGTGACGGAGCGATAGAGAGAGGGAGACAGGGGGACAGGAAAGTGCTGCAAGAGTGACCGGCAGTGAAGCACTCAGCATAGGGGAGGTGTGTTGTGAATCTACATGGGAGAGGGAGAGAGAAAGAGGGAGGGAGAGAGAAAGAGGGAGGGAGAGAGGGAGAGAGAGAGAGAGAGACAGAGACAGAGACAGAGACAGAGAGACAGATCTGCTCCCCAGACATTTTCTCCATAATGTAAGCACCTCCTTCCTTCCTTGGCCAGTTCCCCACAAATGCCCGTGACAGGGTTTCTATCATGCACTTCCCCAACGTCTACCAAATATGCTGCTTAAGACACACAGATGGGGAGAGAGAGAGAGAGAGAGAGAGAGAGAGAGTCAAGTCCTTCTACAGGGAGAGAGAGAGAGAGAGAGAGAGAGCGCTCTGCATCTGTACCTTAATGATACCCCACTGCTCTTGTCATAGTCCAAGAAGTATAGAGAGAGACAGAGGCAGCACCACATGTGTAGCTTATGGACCAGAATAGTAAATCAAGTTGCCATAGTATATGTAGTCTCTGTCAGGCAGTATGTGTTTCACACCCTACCTGCTCATCAGTCACAAAGCAGTAAAGGGTTTGATAACTTATCTGGTCAATCCCAAATACAGAAGTCCTACAGCATCATCTTCAGTTGTGTGCATATCTCATTGTGAGAGGGGTGTCAAAGGAAACCTTGTAAGCAAGGTAGCAGAGCATATTATCCACAAGAAATAGAAACATAGAAACATAGAAACATAGAATTTGATGGCAGATCAGGACCGCTTGGCCCACCTAGTCTGCCCATTTTCCTACCTAACAGATAAGCTGCAGATCCTAATTAACCAACAGCTTACTTCCTCCTACCCTGCACTAGGACTGCCTTATGTCTGTCCCATGCATTCTTGAATTCCCCCACTGTTCTTGACTCCATGACCTCCTCAGGGAGGCTGTTCCATGCATCCACAACCCTCTCCGTGAAAAAATACTTCCTTCCATTACCTCTGAGCTGTCCCCGCTCTAGCTTCAAATTGTGCCCCCTTGTTCTTGCACATCTCTTTTTCTGAAAGATGCCATCCTCTTGGACTTTGTTGATTCCCTTGAGGTACTTGAAAGTTTCTATCATGTCCCCTCTCTCCCTCCTTTCCTCAAGGGTATACATATTAAGCTCCTTTAGTCTTTCTTCGTATGTCTTCTGGTGTAGACCCTGCACCATATTGGTTGCCCTCCTCTGGACAGCCTCCACTCTGTCTATGTCTTTGCGGAGATGGTGTCTCCAGAACTGCACACAGTACTCCAGATGAGGTCTCACCAACTGTCTGTACAGAGGGATAACAACTTCCTGTTTTCTACTATTGATGCCTCTCCCTATGCATCCCAGTATCCCCCCAGCCTTCCTTACTGCCTTCTCACATTGCTTGCCCACCTTTAGGTCATCTGATATAATTACCCCCAGGTCCCTTTCCATTTTTACTTTTGTCAGTATCTCACCCCCATTGTGTACTCTTGCCCTGGGTTTTTGTTTCCCAGGTGCATTACCTTGCACTTCTTTGCATTGAATCTGAGCTGCCATACATTTGACCATTCCTCCAACCTGCCGTGGTCCCTTCATCCTTTCCACTCCATCTGGTGTATCAACCCTGTTGCAGATCTTTGTGTCATCTGCAAAGAAACATACTTTTCCTTCCAGTTCCTCTGCAATGTCACTTATAAAGACATTAAAAAGGACTGGTCCCAGTACTGAACCCTGCGGTACCCCACTAGTAACCCTCCTTTCTTTACTGTGGACTCCATTTACTACTACCCTTTGCGTCCTGTTGTCTAGCCAATTTTTTATCCAGGCTACCACCTTGGGACCCACTCCAAGGCTGACTAACTTGTGTATTAATCTTTTGTGTGGGACTGTATCAAATGTCACACATCATGTCAGTACTGTATGTGTGACATTTCTATGTGCATAGCAGGCAACAGCAATGCAGTGCGCATTATTTGATAGAGACTATTTTGTAAGGTGGCAGGATACAATAAATGTTTGGGTCTTTAAACTTGAGAAAACACCCTTTCTGTGGGTTTTCCTGTATTTTGGACATGACCCATATTAGAAGTGCAATAACCCACTCCAGGGTATGGTGATACTGGGGATTAATCAACACCCCGGGTGCTTTGAGGACACTCCACCTACGGCCTCATGCCTCACATCACACCTGAGGTATTGATTAATCCCCAGTAACTCCATATCCTGTCATAGGTTATTGCTTACTTACTATAATTATCTACTTTATTTGAATGGCTGGGCTTTTGGATGAGGGGTAGGTATGGAGTCGGGGAGGATGGATGAAAGTGCTTTCCTTACAGGCAGATAACTATAACAACAAATAATTCACCTCAATGAAGTACATATATGAAGTAGTGCACAGGACAATTTGGAACCCTTATTGGCAACATCTGTTTGGCGCATTCAAAAGCAAAAATGCCACACCGATTAGGATGATGCATACTTCTTGGGTTCCCTTTATGCTTGCAAATATGATCTAAGAAGCACTGTATTGATAAAAAAAAATAGGTGAGACATTGTGTGTGGCAATAAACCTATCACTAGCTGACATGAATGCTGACTAGCATCAGAATGCTAGAATGCTTTTTTATTGTGACTGCTAGATGGGTGGGAGTGGTAAGAGCAATCAGTACACTCAGTAGATGAGAACCATTTAAAGGAAACACTACAGAAAGCAGTCAAGTGGAGGTTTACCTATTCTAAATGTACTATGTCACAGAAACTGTAGACTTGTAAAGTACGCCTGATCTCTTAGCAAGGAACTACACATGGAGCCACTCTGTCTTCACGCGGCAGTAAATTAATTGACAGCTGCAGAACTCCTACTGCGGAGCCTGCCCTTTCTGAGCATGGCAGACCTGTGACAGCCTGACTGAATACCTCAATGAGAGTTAAAAAAAAAACAGTAAATATACAGTAGTTAAATAAATAAAACTCAGTACAGTCTGTAATATTGAAATATTACATCTCCAGTAACTGACGCTCTTCAGCAGCTTCCTCCTTTGCCTGTAGTCTTTCAGTCGGTTTCATTTTCCCTACCTCGGTGAAAAGCATCTGAATTATTTTCTTTATTTGAAGGTCTGTTTTTGTGTGGGGGGGAGTGGTCGGGACTTATGTGTTTTGTGCCCTTACAGCCAATGAACCATAGGCTAGGTTGGAGTGGGGGTGGGGGTGTTTAAGAACCATCGGCAAACTCAGTAAATGAGAAAAAGTAACAAAAACAAACTCCAGACAGTATTCATGAGGAAGTCTATATGATTTAAATGTACACAGTCATAGAACCTGAAGACAGCATAAAAAATGTGGCTGATTTCCTAGAAAGGGACTACACTCAGAAACACTCTGTCATCACACAGCAGTAAATTATGGGACAGTGGCTGCACTCATGGAGACTGAATCATTCACCCTACCAATAATGACAGCATCCTGTTAGTCTGTTTAAATACCTCAATAGATGATCGGTTGGGGGGGGGCATATGACTTCAGCGAGGCCTTTGACATCATTCCACATAGGAGGCTGGAAAGCAAGTCGGGTAGCTTGGGGGTGGGCAATAAGGTGGTGACCTGGGTAACAAACTGGATAGTGGATAGGAGGCAGAGGGAGGTGGTAAATGGAGTTCACTTTGAGGAGGAAAGAGTGACCAGTGGGGTACCACAGGGATCAGTACCAGGGCCAGTCCTCTTTAATGTCTTCATTAGTAACATAGCAGAGGAACTGGAGGGGAAGGTCTGCCTCTTTGCAGATGACACCAAGAACTGCAACAGGGTAGACACTCCAGAAGGGGTCCAAAGGATGGAAAAAAATATGAAACGACTGGAAGAGTGGTCAAAAGTTTGACAGCTATGGTTTAATGCAAAAAAGTGCAAAATAATGCACTTGGGTCACAGAAACCCAGAGGTCTAGTACAAAATGAGGGGAGAAATACTAGCAGCGACCAAGCAGGGAAGAGACCTGGGGTAATCGTATCAGATGATCTGAAGGTGGCCAGACAATGTGAGGGCATCCTGCAAAAACAGCGAGATAAAAGTAGCACTAGTAAAAAATAGCGTTCCCATAAAAGTGTGTTTATTAATAGCTGCAGTGATATATAAGTGCATGGTACCTTAAAGCGCCTATGACTTGCAACTTGCGACCAGCATGTTTTCATACATAGGCAGGCAATTAGGCAAATACTCAGTATAACAGCAGGTGACATATAACTTCCCAGTTAAATTGCCAAAGTTAACATTCTAGGGAAAACAAAATCAGGAAAAAGAAGCCAGACAATGATGATGCCAAGCCAAGCCACCAGGTATAATAACTCAAACAAACATTCCTGTGAGAAAGTAACAAAGACCTTTCCAAACATGCCAAAGCATTGCAAGTCCTTTCCAATGTCAACCTTTGTCACCAGATGCCTTTCTCTCCAGGGATCAGAGGATCTCCCTCCATTATGTGTCTAAACCAGGTCCAGGAAGAAGGAAAAAATAAACAAGACCACTATCCAGGGGAAAATGACAGCTGTATTACAGCACCTTCAAGCAGATGACCAAACCAAAGCAACCAGAACTGGTAGAATTCACAACAAAAAATGGTAAGTCACTTATCATAAAACTGGGTGCAGATTTATATCTGTCTTTTAACAGTCACAGTCCATTAATCTTCTCAACCAGGTTGCCGCACTTAAAATGATCTTTGTTAATGATGTGCCGATGTTCTGCACCAAGTAATAATTTTAATCACCTGTTATTTTTCATCTGTACTACTGCTGGTGTTGCTATCCTGAGCGCTATGAGTTTTAGCAACTAATTTAATGTGGCAGTAACTCTATAATAGCTTAGTGCAAAACAGTATGTGCACTATAAAACCCAGTGGCATTAAATACACACTAGCATGGTTAGCACTATTCTCACCGCGCTATCATCACACTAACCCCAATGTGACAAAGTGATTGGGAGAGCTAGTGAGATGTTGGGATGTATAGGTAGGGGTATTACCAGCAGGAAGAGGGAAGTGGTGTTGCCACTACATAGGTCTTTAGTAAGACTCCACCTGCAGTACTGTGTCCAGTTTTGGAGGCCACATCTCAGGAAGGACATAGAGAGGATGGAAGCAATCCAAAGGAGGACTACCAAGATGGTACAGGGGCTACATTAGATATCCTATGAGGAGAGACTAAGGGAATTAAACATGTATGCCCTGGAGGAGAGAAGGGTGAGGCGGGATATAATTGAGGCCTTTAAATACCTCATGGGGGTGAATAAGGTACAAGTGGGAGGTACTTTTCAGAGAAAAGGAGTGCTCCAGAACAAGGGGCCATGATATGAAGCTGTAGGGGAGTAGGTTTAGGAGAGATGTGAGGAAGTACTTCTTCACAGAAAGGGTGGTGGATGCCTGTAATGGTCTTCCATTGGATGCTGTGGGGATGAAAACAGCAGTGGGATTCAAAAAAGCCTAGGATAAGCAAAAGGGAGTCATAAAGGATAGGTAAGGGTGTAAGCAATGCAACAAAAAAAGGGCAGACTGTTTGGGCCATATTGCCCTTATCTGCTATCAGCTTCTATATTTCTATGTTAAAACAAAAAAAAACAGGGAAAGATAAAAAAAAAAAATGCATAAATAATACTTAGTCATTTCTCAAACAGTTAAATAAAAACATGTCAAGTTACTGATATTTCAGCCGCAGCTTCCTCTGCTCTGCCAGCAGTCTGTCACACTGACTATTCAGAAACCTGTATAAATATGAAAAACAACGAAAATGTAATATTCTGACTGGGAATATATGGAGAAAAACAATAATAATACTGAAAATAATAACTATAATAATAAAATAACTACATCCACATCACCTGCCTACTTTGCAATCCTGTCAGATACCAGAAGTGAAACCAAGAGTTGCTGGCTCATGGATCAGCTTGCCTCCCAAAGTCTCACTTCTTTCTTTGTCTCACTGGAAATGCAATGCCCAGTTCATACTGGTTCCAAGTACTAATTCAATGTCAGGCAGAATTGTTTAACTTCTACCCTATGGGACCAGATTTCACATTTTAACAAGCAGCCCACATCATTACAATACTTTGGTGCCTCCAATATTTGTACTGCTGTTCAGAAAGTTCACAGTATACTAGCTCTTTAAATTGCAGAAAAATATTCCACAGAACTGACCACTGACAGTGATCAGTTCTGTGGAATTTGTTTCCGCAGTTTAATACAATAATTCAACAATTCATACGTTTATTCTGCCATTCTAATGTGGAATTTCCTTGAAAGTTGCCAAAATGCTCTTCAAAATTTTGTGAAAGTGAAATTCTTACTTGCGCCAAAATTCCGCTGGTGGAAGTTTAATTTCACAAGGCCCTAACTACCACTGTCAATGAAGAAGACCCTGGTCCCAGAATGACCGTGGATCATCTGGGGGCCAGTCAGGCAAAGGAGGATTGAGTGTCCCACAGGACATTCTCCACCTCCGGTGAAGGAGAGGGGCTCACTGCTGTTGCACGACTGCCACCTGCATGACCTCAGGTGGTGGTAAATGCAGCAATGCATTCTGAGGATTGGGGGCAGTGGATTGGCTGGACAGATGGGCATGCCTTGCATGCTTCCATCAGCATATGTCCCTTGGGGAGCAAAAGGAAAAACTCACTAAAATGTGGCCACACCCCATGACAGCTCCTGGAGGGCCACAAAACCCAACACCCCACCAACCTCTGGCTTCATTGGGGACTGGGGACCCACCTGCGAGGATAAGGGCCTAAACAGGGGTGATGGCCTGCATCCATCTGGGTGGGGAACTACAGTCCTCAGTGGATGGTTTAACTGTTACTTCGATGAACATTTAAACTAGCCAATGGGGGTGACAGAAGGAATCAGGGAGTCACAAACTGCCCCTCCCCCCAGGATGAAGTAGAGAATAAGGAGAACCCAAGGGGAGAAGAATTCCCCAGGGTGCAAATTAATAGAGGAATTAGAGTATTAGACATAAAGGGGGACAGAATGGGAACATAAAAAAGGGAGGTGGAAGCAGGGAAGGCAAAAAGGAAAAAAGGGTGGTAACAAGCAGAATGGAAACAAAATCCAGAAGGCCATGTGTGAATGCTAGAAGTCTAGGAAAGATAAGATTCTGGATGTAGAGGTCAGGCACCGATTGGCTGGTCCCTTAAAACCCTTCAATAGATCCAAAAATATTTTTCATTGAATTGCTACTAGTCCTTAGAACAACCAGTCATAGATAACCCTAACTTCAAAATTGACAATAAACCCATTCATCCCTCTTTTTGGACTATACTGAGACCCTGTAAGCTCTCTGACTTTCTCAACAATGGAAAAATAATCCTCTTTTCACAATTTCAAACATGTTATGGGGTTCTGGAATCCCATAAATTTAAGCTCTTACAGATGAAGGAGGCCATCTCTGCCTTCCTGAAGAGCATACCTATACTAACCTCCCCATGTACAGAGATAAATACCACATTGTGGATGGCCACCCAACCTCATTCTGTCTCAGTTCTCTACAAACATCTGCAATCTTTGGATCCCTGTTGCCTTCAGGTGCATGTTACTACTAGACTCAAGAGCTGGGGTCTCCAATAATGTAGGAACCTGGAGGAAACTTTGGCAGAATAACTATTGGTTTATCAAGCAGGATAGGCTTCAATTAGTTCAATACAATATTTTGCATAATCTATACTATACCCCGGTCAAGCTTCATAAACTTGGTAAGATTCCTTCTCCAAATTGCTCCAGATGTGGGGAAGCACCAGGAACCCTGTATCATGTGATATGGACCTGTTCAGTGGCACAGGCTTTCTGATACTCCATTAAAAACACACTAGGTCCACTACTAGGGATGGACACCATGTTTACTCCGGACGCCTGCCTATTAAATCTATTCCCACACAGTACCCCTAAAATTAGGAAGGCACATCTAGCCCTAGTGGCCTCAGTTGCCAAGCTTATCATCATGCGGCACTGGACAGAGGCAACCTTACCCCCAGTTGTAGAATGGTATAGGGAAGTGCTTTTAGCACTGCAACTTGAGAAACATATTGCATCTATGCATGACAGGATTAAATCCTTCCAGAATTTATGAGTCTCCCTTGAAGCTTTGCTATCTATATGGAACCCTTAAGTCTATCATAACTCATTTCTTTAATGATTGACAAGTTTGTGCCCCTTTTCAAGGTAACACTTGGCATTGGGTGGGTGGTGATTAGGTGGAGAGGGAGGGATTAGTAATAAACTGACTTTATTTTTCCTCTGATTTTGTAAGATTTGTTTGTTTCCTTTTTACTTATTATTTGTTAACTCATTCTATCCTACTGTCACTTAGAATGTTCAGGTTCCCTCTGCCTGCTGCTAGAACACCTGTGTGCCTGAAGGGGTTTTAGATCTGCAGCATTCATACAAACACACTGTGCTTAAACCTACATATCTTAAAAACCATACATCCAATTTTAAAACTGTAAAAAGAAAAGTTTTTCAGGACAAAAAGTTTTTGAAAATGAGTGAGGTTTGGTAATGTCTATTTAACTGGATTTAATGTTGTGTAAGGTTGTTTTCATATTTTAATAAATTCTGATGATTTTATCTAAATATAATTATGCTCTGTTTACATAGTCATGCAAAAATATTACATTTCTGTAAAATTGTTGATTAAAATAGTTAAAAATATACAATAAACATCTGTCATTGTCTAAATATAAATTTTGCAAGTTTTTTTACAATTTTTTTAGTCAGAAATCAATATCTGACTCTCTTGTTATTACAGTTTGAGTTTTTTGTTCCACTCCACTGGTTGGAATTTTTGCAGTGTTCAATTCTTCCTACCCACTGATTTTAGTTTATGAATCTGATTATCAATTTTTTTGTTTTTCCCCTAGTTTATTAAGAACATATTTACACATTACCTTAGAAGGACATATCAGGAAGTGATGCAGGAAGGAAGTGCTTTGTGAGGTCAAGTGATGTAAATAGGAAGAACAATTCTAGTGTAAGTCAGTGAGCTGACACAGGAAATGGATACATTTTTAGCGCTGGAGGTCTCTCTGTGATTAATTGCATATGTGCTGTAGTTAAAATGTGTAATTTCATTGAAAGAAACTATTTTATTTTATTTTTGCAATGAAATCCCATGATAAGTATAGGAAACTGTATTTTATTTGTGCTGTTTGCTTTATCATACTGTAAATGAAGCATGATGTTGTTCATGTAAAGGTTCACAGTCTTTCAGTAAACATCATGTTACATAAATCTGTGTATTATTTAATTTCTTGGCATAGTTTATTTTTTGGGGTTGTATTATGGGATGGTTTAAGGGGAGGGAATGACTGTATGAGGAAGCACTGTGTGTTAGTGGTGGTGGTGGTGGTGGGGGTCCTGCATTCATAATACAGGCTCAGATGTACTTCATATGTTCTGGGGAAATGAGAGGGGCTGTATGCATCTAATAATGGTGCTAACAGACACTGCAGATACATTATGGGTATAGGATGATGAAATTGCTGAAAAGGCACTGGTAATTTGGGGTATACTGTGTCATGGGGAAGGGGGTGAGTGTGCCTGTACCAAGGAATGATGCTCATAGGCACTGCAGTCATTTTGTGTCATGAACTGGCACCTGTCCTTGGGGTATACTCAGTTGTAGAGAAGCAGGTGGGGCTGCCTGCACCTGGTAATGGTGTTCATATGCCATGCAGAAACATTGTGGGTACACATACAGGGTGATGACATGTACACCTGTAAAGGTACTATGTGCTGTGTCACATGGTTTGCCTGCATACACATGTAATACGTTGCAACATTCAGTATGGCACATTGTGTGGGTGGGAAGGAGTGTGGGTGTGCCTGCACCATGGAGTGATGCTCATTGGTGCACGTATACTGTGTGCTATGTTTCATTTGAATGGACTGTATACGCTTACACACTGGCACTGATGACATCACAGTGCATCAGAGGTAAGAGATGGTCTGAAGCATTATGAGCACAAGGGACTAAAGTGGTTGTGGAGCTATTCAACTTGAATAGAACATTACAGTGCATCTGAGGGTAGTGTTGAATGAATCTTGATGTGCACAATGGACTACACCATGGTGACTGAGGAGGGATCCATATCAGTAATGCACATCACAGAGTGTCAGAGATAAAGGTTGGACTGAAGACTGATGAACAGATGGACTAAATCAGTGACTCTGGGGGATTTGAACCTGAACAGCACTTTACAGTGCAGTAGAGGTTGGGGCTGGACTGACACCAGATCAGTCAATGGACAACACCATTGGCTGTGGAGGGATCTGAACCTGAAATGCACTTCACTGTTCACTACAGTTTGGGGCTCGATGGATGCATGATACGGAGTTAGATTTTACAAGTGGATGTGGAGGGATTTGAGCTTGAAGAATACTTTACAGTGCATCAGAGATTGGGGCTGAACTGATGTCACATGAATTGATGGGCTACACCAGTGGATGTAGAGGGTTTTGAACATCAAATGCACTTCACAGTGCATTATGGGATTGGTCTGACTGATACATGGTAAGTCATGGACAACACCATCAGCTGCGGAGGATCTGATTCTGAAATGCACTTCAGTGTTCACTACAGTTTGGGGCCTCGAATGACACATGATAAGGAGACAGATCTTACAAGTGGCTGTGGAGGGATTTGAACCTAAAGAATACTTTACAGTGCATCACAGATTGGGGCTGAACTGATGGACTACACCAGTGGATGTGGAGGGTTTTGAACATGAAATGCACTTCACAGTGCATTATGGGATTGGTCTGGACTGATGCATGGTAAGTCGATGGACAACACCATCAGTTCAGGAGGGATCTGAACCTGAAATGCACTTCACTGTTCACTACAGTTTGGGGCTTGACTGATGCATGGTAAGGAGCTAGATCTTACAAGTGGCTGTGGAGGAATTTTAACCTGAAGAACACTTTACAGTGCATCAGAGGTTGAGTCTGGACTGACGTCATACGAGTCGATGGACAACACCAGTGACTGTGGAGGGATTCAAAACTGATTTGGCCTTTACAATGCATCAGAGATTGGGGCTGGACTGATGCCAGATAAGTTGAAGGCAACACCATTATTTTTTTTCATTTTAAACAATCAGCAACTGCGTACTAGGGAGAAAACTCAAGTGCAGAGCATGAGAGAAACATGCTACTGACCCTAACCCACTTATCATCCATAACGCAGGGAGCAACATGCCACATAGATTTTAATATAGCCATTATCTGAACATAAACTCTTTAAAAAGTAACAAAAGGTGCTGAATTCATGTGACCTCATCTAGTACATGCACAAGAAACACTCTCTCCCATCAGGAATGCCAGCCGGATCCATAAGATGTGATCACACAGGATGACCAGAAATTATCCCAAAATGAACAAGGTAACAACTATGAAAACTTTTATCATAAATAAAAATAAAAACAAATAAAGTAAATACAGATTGCAAATCGAGGTTTTGGCACCGAAATGAAGTGAGTATTTTAGGATAAGAGCAGCACCTCCATCTTGAAATGAAGTTTCCAATCACCATGCTCTTCCTGCACCAGTGTGCGCTCTGACTGGTTAATGGAAATAGTGACGTGTACAATAAGCATAGAGCAAGCATAGCAACAGTGAGGATCAATATGACCAAATGGTGATGCATTACAGAGCTAGAAGGGTGCAGGTGAAGCTGTCACCCCAACTGAAACATCAAAAAATCACTGTACACTCCAGAGCCCAGACAGCCACTTTCCCTCCAGTAACGGTTGTAAAAAAATACGAGTCCTTGCTTGAATGCTAAATAAGGATTTAGTCTAACATTTCAGGCACACACATTGAATAGAATAGTGGAAGACACAACAAAAGATCTGCGTGCAGGTTCCCTGGCGCTTTGACAACTAAGGCTTCATCAGTGGGATGGTGCCTGCATCTAAGACAATCCCTTTATACCAGTTAAATTCAGAATTGATGATGTCAGAAAATCCGACCAATCACAGAGCTTGATTTTTAAATCCAGAAATATTCAGCTCACTTAGTGGTATAAATGGACTAATAGTTATAACAATCATGATATCAGTGACAACATGTTATTGTAGAAAAATACTCCAAAAGACAAAAAAATACACCAAAGTGGTGACGGCCAATTGGATTGCTTGAATAAAAATTAAAAAAATAAATTATTAAATTAATTATAGTGTAAACCTGATCAGCTTAACATGTTACACTAAAACAAGATGATTTGTTGTTACGATACAAACTAATGGCAGAATGAACATAATACATTTTTCACAGCACATGCAAAAAATAGTAAATTTATTTATTTATGTATTAAGGCTTGTTTTCTCAAAAATAGCCAATGGGAACACATATTAGGTAAAATCAGTAAGGGTACGGTGTCCCCTATTAGCTGGTACAACTCAATTCATCAAATGTAAACAAATGCTTGAGCTGCACCAAGAGAAAGATATGGACGCCAATTGGCGTCATCAGGCACTACAGCAAATGATTTAGGACGCCATATGGCGTCATCAGGAAAAAGAGGTATGTTTTTTTATGACGCCATATGGCGTCATCAGGAAGGAATGAGTTAATAGTCATTTATAAGTTATAAAATGCAAACGGTAATGCTTGAATGATCTCCTGTTTTGTACCCTGTTTGCTGGAAATGTAGTAAAGTATATTGAATTAAAAGGATGTAGAGGTCATCATGGGAGAGGCTGACCTGGATATTGTGGCCAGTCATGGTGCACTGAAAAATATGACTGGGACATGGCCATACTAGACTATACTCTGTTCATGAAGGACCGGGTGGGAAGAAAAGAGGGGTTGTGGTGCTTTATGACAGGGGAAGCATAAAAGTGATGGAGATACAGAGCATACAGGGGAAGACAGAGGTACTGTGGATCACCATGGAGATTGGGAATGGAGCCACTATTCGCACTGGAGTGATGCACAGTCCTCCAACACATGGGAAGGAATTACATAAGGTACTGGGGAAGCTATTGGTAAGATAGCAGAAAACTGGGAGGTGCTGCTGGTGGGGAACTTCAGCTTGCCATATGTAGACTGTAGCCTCCCAGCAGCATCTTCAGCTGGAAGCAGGGATATCCTGGACTCTCTGCAGGGGGCATTCCTCAAGCAAGTAGTCAGTGTACCCACTCTTGATGTGGGGATACTGGACCTGGTACTTACTAACAGGGACAATGTTGCAGATGTCAAAGTGGGAGGCCTCTTTGGGACCAGTGATCACCGTACAGTGTGGTTCAATATATGGATGGCTACAGAATCAAACCACACAAGCGTGAGGGTTCTGGACTTCAGGGGGCAGATTTTATAAAAATTGGTGAATGCCTTATGGATGACCTGGTGGGGATGGACTGGGTGGGGTGGAGGAAAAGTGGGCAAAGATAAAAGGGAGCATTGTAAAGGCAACAAACCGCTGTGTTAAACAAATGAGCAAAAGGAAAAAGAGACAACTATAATTCTCAAAAGAGGCGACTGAATAGGTAAAGGCTAAAAGGGGAAAACCCTTCAGAACTGGCATCATGTACAGGTCCCCAAATCATAGAAACATAGAAGTTGATAGTAGATAAGGACCGCAAGGCCCATCCAGTCTGCCCTTTTCTTTTTTCTACCTTATAAATGTGCCATCATCCTTTGCTGTCAGTGGTCTATCTATTCATACTCATCTGTACTGCTCCCTTATGCCTATCCTATGCCTGTTTGAAGCCTTGCACTGTATTCATAGCCACCACTTCCTGAGATAGGCCATTCCATGCATCCACCACCCTTTCTGTGAAAAAGAACTTCCTCACATTACCCCTTAAACGGCCTCCCTCTAATCTCATGCTGTGTCCTCTTTGTCCTGCTAGTTTTCTTATATTGAAACATGTTAGACTCTTTCACCTTGTTAATTCCCTTAAAGTGTTTGAATGTTTCGATCATATCACCTCTCTCCCTCCTTTGCTCTAGGGTATACATATTGAGCTCCATTAATCTGTTCTCATATGTCTTCTGATGCAGTCCCTGCACCATTTTGGTTGCCCTTCTCTGGACTGCCTCAATTTGGTTAATGTCCTTCTGAAGGTGTGGCCTCCAGTACTGCATACAGTACTCCAGATGGGGCCTAACCAGTGTCTTGTAAAGAGGGATTATTACCTCCCTCTTACGACTTGTGATATCTCTACTAATACACCCTAACATCCCCCTAGCCTTACCTACAGCTTTAGAGGTCTGCTTGGATGATTTCAGGTCATCGGTGATGATAATGCCCAAGTCTCTTTCTTCCTTTGTGACTGCCAGCAACTCCCCTCCCAGCCTATAGGTGGCTTCAGGATTTCTCTTCCCCACGTGCATGATCTTGCACTTCTTTGCATTAAATTCCAGTTGCCACTCTTCCGACCATTTTGCTAGTTTATCCAAATCTCTTCTCATTCTTCCCACCCCATCTGGATCATCTAATCTGTTGCAGATCTTGGTGTCATCTGCAAACAGACAAGCCTTACCCTCTAGTCCATCTGCAATGTCACTGATGAAGATATTGAAGAGGACTGGCCCCAGGACTGATCCCTGAGGTACCCCACTTGTAACTTACATCTCTTCTGACTGCATACCATTTACCGCCACTCTCTGTTTTCTGCCCGTCGACCAGTTTGCCACTCAGTTGACCAACTTCTGACCCACCCTGAGCCTACCCAGCTTGTTTATCAATCTTCTATGTGGAACAATGTCTAAAGCTTTGCTGAAGTCAAGGTAGGTGACATCAACTGCTCCCCCTTGGTCCACCACTCTGGTTACCCAGTCAAAGAAATCTATGAGAATAGTTTGACAGGACCTATCTTTTGTAAACCCGTGCTGTCTTGGATCCTGTGCCCCTGTGAATTCCAGGTTTTGCACTATCCATTCCTTAAGGAATGCCTCCACAATCTTGCCCACTACTGAGGCCCACTTTGCCTGTACCCCCTCACCTGCGTTTCTTTTTGCCAGGGCTACCTTAACTCTGTTGGCCATCTTATCAAAGTCAGCTCCTCTGACGTCCCATATTTTTGCTTTGGAATGGGATGATTTAGTTGTAGTGGCCAAATTGAACCATACCATGTGATGGTCACTGTCCCTCAGGTGACCTTCTACCTGGATATCTGTGATTCCTTCCGTGTTAGTCAGTACTAGATTAGGATAGCCCTATCTCTTGTGGGTTGTTGTACCAGTTGTTTGAGGCCCTCCCCCTGAAGGAATCCACCATGTGTCTAGTTCTGGCAGATGTTCCTGCTGGTATTGACCAATCTGTATCCGGCATGTTGAAGTCTCCCATTATCACAATCTCCCCTTTAGCTGTCATGTTTTGTATATCTTCTAACAGTAATGTGTGTACGTCCTCCCCCTGGACTGGGGGCCTGTAGACAACCCCTGTTCTTATGGCTGTCCTATTTCTGGTTTCCAGGGTGACCCACAGTTCTTCTGGCTCCTTATATGTATTCTGAATTTCTGTAGCTTTGATATTTTAATTGATATAAAATGCCACTCCACCCCCTCTTTTTACACCTTGGTCTCTTCTGAACAGTACATAGCCAGGTACTGAAGTCTCCCAAGTGTGGTTACTGGTAAACCATGCCTCACTAATTGCTACTATGTCCAGTTTAGCCTCTGATATTATTGCCTTCAAGTCTGGGGTCTTTTTTTTTTTTTCAGTTTTTGTTGACCGGGTAAGTGCACTAGACAAGTCCTGCCTATTTTCAGGCATGATCCGGGAGAGAGGAATACAGATGAATGCCAACTGACCTTGAACCAGATTAAGCTTTTGGTGGTATTTTTAGTGAATGAGGGAAATTTGGCCAGGACACCGGGGAAATTCCCCTACTGTGTTGCTGCCAGTAGGGGGACAGGCCGTTGTCAGGATGGCCACTCTGAGTGCAACGCCGCAGGAGGAGGACGTCTGTCTAGTGGGAGAGCTTGCCTTGGCTCCCACCCTTTGCAATGTGGAGGCTACTAGTTTACAGTTGGTAGATGTTGATTCCAATTTGGAATTCCACGTTGCATCTGTTTCTTTGAATATTTTGGGCTCTTCAAGTGAGAAATCAATAATTTGCAATGTTATCAATAACCCCGTCATTTCGATGGATTTACCGCCAGTATCGCTACACACTCACTAACAACTTCAGTTTCCCCTGTCAGCAGTGCGGCAGCTGCTGTCATTTCTACAGAACTAGCTACGGAGGTGGGAGGGCCCGCAGAGAGCGGTGAGTGTATCCTTTCCTCTTCCAGCAATATATGCTATATTCATGGCTCCCTTATGATTTTGCAGACTGGCAGTGTTACTGCAAATTCTTGCAGCTGCCTAAAGCCTTCAGGGGATTTGTTGCAACCTCCAAAACTATCAGCATTGCATGTTGCAACACCGGAGCTTGAGACTAGCCCTCTTGCACTGCAAAAGCAGAAGGAGAATGTTATCATAATGGGAGGGGCAACTCAGTGCACGGATCTTGTCTCAGACTGCTGCAAATGCAGCACGGTGTACATTGCTATGGTTACTAAGGCTGCTGACAGTGTTAAAGAATGTGGAAAGGTGCAGCTTCCTAATCCCCCCATTACTCTTGTACAGAGTGATTTAACTACTTTACCTCAGGCTGGCAATCTTCATGCCAGTTATGGTGAGTGCCTACAGCCTGCAACAATAATGACTTTGCCTCTGAAACTTGCTCCCGGTTCACTTTGGCCACCGGTTCATGGAGGGCCTTTTGGACAGTCTTTTGCTAATGAGTCACCACCGCTTAGTAAGGTGGCAGGTTTCGTGTTCAAACAGCCTGAGCCTCACGCTCAGCCTAGCATGGTTTATCAATCCACGGCAGTCTCCCAAACTGGGGTGACTGAATTCTTTTTTTCTGGTTCTGCTTCTAAACCTCCGGTTATGACACCAGGGTACATTGGGGGGTCAGGGGCTTTGCTCCCTATTTCAGGGGACAGCCCTGAAGATTGGTCACCAGGCATAGCCATTAAAGGGGCAGGATAGAAACAGGCTTCTATAGGTGTATGGACACCTGATCCAGCCTGGGACACAGATTTTGCATTTTCTCAACATTCCCCAATGTAGAAACCTGTCTTACCACCTGTAATTTCTACTGAAGGTTCTACAGGGGATATGGATTTACCTTCTGCAATTCCTAAATTACCTACTACTACGGCTTCTAAAGAACAGTCTCCCCTGTCTGTTCCCCAAAAATCCATTTCTGATCCTCCACTTGTGGACACTTGTGTATCAACTCAGAATCCTTCTTTGGAACACCCCAACCCCCCCACCAGCAGAAGCCTTTGACTTATTTTCCTCAGCAAAAAGGGAAGCAGCTCCTTGCAGAAATGCAGTCCGCATTCGCCACAAAGGGGGATTGGAGGACAGGCCGGACAGATATTATGTGGGGAAAACTTTATTAAAAGAGTCACTTCATTTTACCCCAATGATGTTTTTGCTTTTATTAACATTTTGGGAGAGGACAACTACGATGTTAGCTTTCAGACATCTCATGCTTTGGATTTGTTTTGGGAGCGGTATGGTCAGGTGAAGTTTTCCCCTACATGGACCCACTTTTTGGTAATACCTTTAACTAAATCATTAATGAAGTTCGTAACAGTAATGTTTAGGAATGAGGGGGTCCATGTAGAGGATATTACCTTTTGGCTATCCCAGAAATCTGAGGTTTTGAGTGCTCCTGATCCCATCTAAGATTCAGAGCAATTTTGGACTGGGGGATTTAAGTATAAAGTGAAACTAAGGCAATCTGATTCAGGGGTGGAACATATCCCCAATTCCTTCTTGTTAGGTAGGGATAGGGGGGTTTGTTTTTATGGAGGGCAACTGAGGGCCGGCTATAAATGTGGTTCTAGGACTCATCTTTCTAGCATTTGTGATCAGCCATGTTGTGATAATTGTGGGGAGGTGGGGCACGTAACAATGCAATGTGCAAATCATTCCAGGTGTGATCTTTGTGAGGAGTATGGTCACATGTTCCGAGAGCGTCCTTGAGCGGCCAAAAATAAAGCATCTTGTATAAGCCCAGATCTCTTGATACAGAAGGCCCAGAGTGCTGCTAAATCCCCACCTCCTCCTCCTCCTGCCCATCCTCCCCCTCCCTCTCCCTCTTCGCTGATTATTGCCAAAGAACAGATAGAGATTAATCACCTGGATCCTGCTGTTATGTGTTCTTCATCTGAGCCTGATAAGGTAGCACAAACTATTTGCTCAGGCCCACCTAAAGATAAGAAGCCCGGCAACAGCTCCCCGGGTGTATTGGATCTCCCTCCAGTGTGCTACTCTGATGTGGCTCCTGGTGCTCCTGAGACAAGCATCAAAGTTTTGGCCCCGGGGTCGCCACTACCACGACGTAGATCCACTAGAAATGTGCACCCTAAATCTCCACCTTCTGTCCCTGCTGTAGAGACTAGTAACTCTTATGCAGCACTGTTTACCCCATGGGGTGATGCAGAAATGGAGTTGGGAGATTCAGACTCCCAGAAATCTTCTTTGTCTACCATCTCACAATCAATTGGTAATTATAAGGAGAAAAAAAGAAAGAAATGATAGTTGAAGGTTATTCAGTATCTGATTTATTATGCAGTGGTGTTGGGGCTCATTAAATGTTCATAGCTTGCTGAACACAGTCAAAAGGCAAGCACTGTTCCATTATGTTCATGAGCAGAATATTTCAGTTTGTTATCTGTAGAATAATTAACCTCTTTTAAAAGGGACTGGGTTTGGGGGCCATCTTATTGGTCTTTTGGAATGGATAAGGCAGATGGGGTAGGCATTTTGTTTAATTATTTTTCTTTCTCTCTACATAATTTAATTGATTTAATACCGGGTAGAGTTTTGATAATAGATGGGAAATGGCATGACGTGTGTTATCATTTCATTAATGTATATAATACCCAGTTGAAGGCAGATAGAGTCTCCTGTTTGAAGGCAGTTCAACCCTTTTTAGTGACATCACTCAAGGTGCTTTGGGTTGGAGAT
This sequence comes from Neoceratodus forsteri, assembly GCA_016271365.2. Lineage (NCBI taxonomy): Eukaryota > Metazoa > Chordata > Ceratodontiformes > Ceratodontidae > Neoceratodus > Neoceratodus forsteri. The sequence goes on along the minus strand of CM057458.1, from coordinate 994,399,689 downwards.
TTTAAGTGCTCAATTCTTGACTCACCTTCACAGAAAAATAAATAAGTATATTGTGATTCCCATGCTCTTGCACATATTATTAAGGCAGCAGAACTGTGTAATTGCATGTCTTATGCAGGTCATGGGGCACATTATTCTTACACAAGAGGGAAATGTCATTCCTTAATAGACTATATGTTTGCCTCCCCTTCTGTACAAGTAAGCACCTTTAGGATAGTTCCTAGTGAATTTTCTGATCACTCCCTTTTGTTATGTTGTCTGCCTTTAAGTGGTCTCCCAGTATATCGGCAGGTACGATGGAAATTGAATGCTTCTAGTCTGTAGTTTCCATACATACAGTCAGGGGTTAAATTTATTTTACAGGCTCGACTAATCTGTGTTTTTTTCTTTATTCTGACATTGGGGATTGGTGGAGGCAGACTAAGTTGGACTTAAGTACCTGGTTTAAAAAAACAAGGAAGTAAGACTAAAAACCATAAATTTCTGAAATATTTATCGTTGAGGCAACAGCTTCAGAGACTCATGACATTGGCTCATGGTTCTCGATATGATTATTCTGCACAAATAAATCATCTCAAAAATGATATGAAAGCCTTCCAGTATGACAGGGCTAAAACACTGCAAGCTATTCTCATTAATGGGACTAAGAAATCTCCATTTAGGGATCCTTTTGAAGTTTGTAAAACTTTGAAAGATTCTTCTTCTATGGATTTATTACAACAAATGGATGGGACTATAATTACCTCAAGCATGCAAATAAGGGATTTAATTATAGGTCATTACCATTCATTGGAACCCTCCCTTCCTATTTCAGAGGAACCTATGCTCTCCTATTTAAATTTCATTAAGATTCCTTTAAGGACAAATGAGACTTCAGCATTATTGAAGCCCATTTCTCAAACAGAAATTCAGGCACTCATTCAGAAACTAAAACCAAATATTTCCCCTGGAACAGATGGTCTTTCAAATAACTTATATAAAGCCTTCTCTGTGGAGTTGAGTCAATGTTTTTTTTTTTGTTTCAATATTTTAACAAAAGTTCCACCATTTTCTCTTCTTTTTCAGAGGGTTTATTGATTCATTTATTTAAATCAGGGGATAAACGGAACATTAAGAATTGGCAGCCTATCACATTGTTAAATTCCGATTATAACATTTTTACAAGTATTTTGATTACCCGATTGAAATATTATGCTAGACTGGTGATATCTCCTTATCAATTGTGTGGGATTCCAGAGAAAAGAATTCAATTTGCTTTAATGATTATACGTGATGTCATTGAACATTTATCTTTATCCGGAACTTCTGGTTGTATGGTAGTGGCTGATTTTGAGAAAGCTTTCGATAGGGTGCATTTAACCTTTTTGTTCTTAGTTTTAGAACGGCATGGAGTCCCAAGACAATTTGTTAATTTAATTAAGCTAATTTATGAATATAACATGTTTTTTCCCTTTTTAAAAGGGAATATGGTTCAAAGCTTTTGTTTAAGGACTGGAGTGCATCAGGGATGCCCATTGAGTCCTCTTCTTTACATTTTTTCCTTAAATCCCTTGTTGCAATATGTAATAGCCTCTCAATGTTGGGTTGTAATTCCAGATAGGGTTTCTAGAGATCAAGATTTGATGTTACAGGCTTATGCGGATGACCTATTACTTTATTTCTCTGGTCAGTCTGAGGTGTATACATTTTTGACAGCTTTTGACACTTATACCAGGGTTTCCAATGCCAAGTTGAATATTCACAAAACTAAAGGGTTATTTCTTGGAGCAACAGGCCCAGTGGATATGATACAGTAGGGTATTTTTTTTTTCTCGATCCTCACTTAAGATTCTGGGTATTTTATTTGGGCCCCAGAATCTGCCAGTAGAAAATTGGGATTCAGTGCTTCAGCTGGTTGAGGCTAAAGTTAATCGATGGAAACAGTAGAAATTTTCAAAATTGAAACATGTTCATATTATTAAACAATTTTTGGTACCCAGTTTACAGTATATAGCCATGATGTTTCCCCTTCTGGTTCATTTGGAAACCAGAGTATATAAATTGTTTTTTCAGATGTTATGGGGCAACCGACTAAACCCTGTAAAACAATGTTATACTTATTTAAGCACAAAATCAGGAGGACTAGGGATGGTAGATCCAGTGGTGTTTTTATATTCCTTGTTTATTATGTGTTCCATTAAGTGTGGGTTGGCCCCATCTGAAGATATTGGGACAAGATGGATTGTCCGGGTTTTGGGCAAATACCTTGCCACTTGGCATAACTTAGCACCAAAATTAAATCCTCGTGTGCATGTTCCAATATATTTTCAGCCGGCTGTCCAAAAATTATACAAATGGAATATTACTAAAGAAACTATCTTGAATAATCAAGTAAAGGGATTTTACTCACTGATAATGGGGCAATTATATCCACAGGACCCTTGCTTAAAAATTGCCCATCTACCCAGAATCCTAAGGTCTTGGCTCAATTAAATAATAGCAGATTGCCTCAGTTTCAATGGGAAGTCCAGTGGTTGGTTTTTTATGGTAGATTAAATGTTCGGGGGAATGCCAAATATAAAGTAGTGGAAGAAAGGAATTGTCCTTACCTAGAGTGTATTAATGTGGAGAAAATAATGGAGAATTTTTTTATGCAGTGCTCCTATTCAAAGGGGTTGTGGGACTTTTTGGCAACACTATGGGGTTTTAAATGGCTTACCATTATCTCTTTTGACATATACTGATTCTTAGAATATATCCGGCAACTTTCTCCCAGTTTCATGATGAAACTTTATCTTTATTTTTTTGCTGTCTAAGATATTATTTGTGGCAAGCTAGATGTCAATGGGTTCTCTATCAAAGGGAAATGCCATATTATTATTTTAGCATTTTAGTTTCAAACAAGCTTTATAGAATATATTCTCAGGATGCTCAAAAAGTTGCACTTGTTGAGTTGCAAATGTGGTGGAAAGGGTTCCTTCACTTTATAAAGTTTAAGTAATTTAGAAATGTGATCCCCCCTTTTTTTCTCTTGTTCCCTTTTAGTTTCTTGGTTTTCTCTCTTTTTTTTTGATCACTGTTGTTATTATTAGCACCTTTTGTTTTGTGGTTTCCTAGTATACTGATTGAATTCTCTGTGTTGTTTGTATGTTATTGTTTCAATAAAAACTCCCCTACTTTTTTTGATAAGTGCCATGGGATCTATAACATCCACCTGAACTACCACCAATCCAGGCAGATGGGACCTCGGTTTAATGTCTCATCTGAAAGATGGCACCTCAGAAGTGCAGCACCCCTCTCATGCTGCACTACAGTGTCAGTACTGGGATATTAACCCAAGTGCCAGATATGGGAACTGAACCCACAGCCCTCTGATGTCCCAGCCTCAGAGGCGAGTGTGCCACCTACTGAGCCACTGACACTGCTCTTGTTTCCCAGGCTGTGAGCATTTGTGTACATGATTTTCCATTGGCCAGATTTCAGTGTGTTAGTTGTTGGGTGAGGTCTGGCATTTCCCCTGTGCATCATATGGGGAGACAGACCTTTTTTCTTACTTGGTGATGCAAATGAACTACAAACATGCTGAATCCCTGTTTGTCCACTAACTCGGGGGGGAGTTCTTCCCATTTAACATATGGGGTACTGCACCCCTCTCCCCATTTGCTAGTTTAAATATTCTGCAAAGACATCAAACTCCTGCCCCAATGCACTGACTACCTCCTTAGTCAGATGCAGTCCATCAAATTTAAAGAACTTTCGCTCCCAAAACTGTTGCCAGTTCCCTACAAATTTGTGTCCTTTTTCCTGGCACAAGCCTTTGAGCCACATGTTTAGCTCCCCTAGCTCCCCTTCTCTGATCTTCCATCCATCTGCCCCCCTCTCCCAGACTGTCAGGATCTCAGAGAAGGAGATGCCGGACAAAATGAACGATAATTTGTCACCCAGCCTGGTCAGGTATTCCTTGGTCTCCACAACTGACTGGCTGGCGAAATCATTTGTCGCTATGTGTACCAGGACATCAATGTTTTCTCCTGCTTCCTGAACAATTTTTTCAATGCAGTCAGTGTCTCTCCACGATGATATACCAGGGAGACATATGACCATTACCCCTGGCTGGAGATAGGTATCAACTCCCTGAATCATGGAATCTCCTTTGATGAGAAGTTTTTTTGGATTTCCTTTTTGCTTTTTTTGTTTTGGTTCCTGATTTGAGTGAGTATTGTTGTACTAGCTCCTGTGCTGCAGTGTCCTGCTCCACAGTGTCCTTTGCTCCTTTGTTTGATTTCAGAGATAGAGGCAGATACCTGTATTGTAGTATTTATATGTTTTTTGGAGGTAATATGTTGAAGAGCACCGAGTGATGGGGCACCCGATTTGCCCCTCCTAACCAGCTGCCAACCTCCCAGACCAACTACCCTCTGCGTTCAAGGTTCTTCTGTTGGATGTTGGGGAAATGGCAGGTGGTTTTTATAATGTATTTCCTCTTGAATATGAAATTTGAGGTGAACAATCTCTGCCCATGCTGCCCGGAGCTGAGCCCTAAGATCTCCAATGACCCAGCATGTAGGACAGTGTCCTAAATCCTGTAAGACTGTCCTTCTGAAAAGTGTTCCACAGTACCTGCAGTTAATGATATCCATTCCAGATAAGTTGCTGGGTTTATAACCTGGTCAGAGTAACTAGAAGGAAGAAAATGCAAATAATGGTTTGATTTTGTACTTTGTTTTCGTATAACTTGTTATAACAAGTTAAATTACTAGTGCCCCTGTAAATGAGCTCACTTTGTGGATGCCCCACTGACCCACCCCTTCCTGCTTTGACACAGGAAATGTCACGACTGTGGTACCCTATAAAAGGAGTGTAGTGTGATGTGGTTGAGGATGGGGTGGGTGGCTGGGCCCTTTCCCTGCTGAAAAAGAAGAACCACAAACAAAAGAACAAGGAGGTAAGAGCAGAAACAATCAGTCAACAACAAATGCAGTAACCCTGAAAGCTTATCCTAATGTTAGATAAAACTGTAAAACCTGTAAAGCACCACCTGTAATAATTTCAGAGAAGATATACCCTGCAAGAAACACTTTGCTATAGAGAAAAATAAACCAGTAACAGAAGATATACCTTGCAAAAGACAATTTGAATCAGAAGATTACAGCAGTAATCTGTTAGCACACACCTGTAGGCACACCTTGTAAATAATGCAGAAGAAGGTATACCAGCAACAACAATTTGAATCAGAGAAAAATAAAGCAATGAAATGTTAGCAACAAACAGTAGCAATCCCTATGAGTACAAAATAAAAATAACAACACACAGTAAATCTGCTTAGCCAAAAGAAGTCTTAATCCTTTCCCTTGCTCTGGTAAGGTTATCTGCTCTGTCCTTTCAAGCAATCTAGAAGGAAAGAGCTGAGGTGAAGCTCATGGATGAAATCAAGCAGATAAAGGAGACAAATACCTAACAGAGGAAATCCACATATTGTCTGATAAAGGCAAAGCAAGGTGGGGGACTTCGATCTATTAGATATTAGCTGGAGCACACTAGCGGCAGCAACAAGAAGTAGGGACTTGTTATTGTCACTACAACGTGCGGGACTGTGCCAACTTGTTAAAACCCCAACAAGGGGAGATGCCATTCTTGGTCTTGTCCTCACAAACTCTGAAAGGATTAAGGACATTGAAGTGGGATGCCATATGGGCAACAGCGACCATCACATGGTAAGCTTTAAGGTAAACATAACACAGAACACCAGCCACTCAAAGATAAAAGGTGCAACATTTCAGAAAGGATGACTTCTAAAAAATTAGGAACAACACAAGTAGCTAGTTAATGGAAATAGAGGTTGAGGAGGTGGAGGTCATGTGGGGGAGACTCAAGAAAGCAATAAAGGCTGCCACAGATCAATGTACCAGATGAGTCAGAAAACCAAAAAGAAAAATAAATCCTCTATGGTTTTCCAAGGAAGTGGCTACCACAGTCAAAGAAAAAAAGAAGGCATACTGCATTTACCAGGAAACCAAAACTGAGAAAGACTGGGAGTCGTACAAGGAAAAAATGAGAAAGTCTAGCAAGCAAATTAGAAAGGCAAAAGCCCAGACAGAAGAAAAGATAGTTAAAAGGGAAAAGAGAGGAGACAAATTATTTTTTTAGATAACATTAGGGAACGTAGGAAGGCAAAATGGGGGGATAGTAAAGACTGCTACTGAAGAAGGGAAATGCATCAAACATGACCTAGAGAAAGACAAAATCCTCAACAAATACTTCTGCTCAGTGTTTACCAAAGAGGACTGAGGGGGTGGACCAGTTCTGAAAAAAAAACAACACCCCAGGACCAAGGGTAGACATAAGTCCCTTTACAGAAACCAAAGTATGGGAGGTGCTAAATAAACTAAAAGCAGACAAAGCCATGGGTCCAGACAAGATGCACCCAGAATCCTTAAGGAACTGGGGGCAGAATTAACAGACCCTCTGGCACTTCTATTCACAAAATCCTTGAAGAGCAGTGTGGTACCTGAAGACTGGAAAAAGGCAATAGTGGTTCCACTTCACAAATCAGACAGTTGCAAAGAGGCTAGTAATTACACATCAGTGAGCCTCATATCTATAGCAGGGAAAGTAATGGAGACACTACTCAAACAGGGGATCATAGCATTCCTCAAAACTGGCAGCCAACAGGACCCTAAACAGCATGGTTTCACAGCATGTAGGTCATGCCAGACAAATCTGCTGGAGTTTTTTGACTATGCTACAAAAACTGTGAACTACGGTGGGACAGTAGATATGGTCTACTTAGACTTTAGTAAGGTCTTCAACTTGGTTCCACACAGAAGGCTGGTAAAGAAGCTTACCCACACAGGGGTTGGTCCAGAAGTAGTCAGATGGGTACAAAACTGGTTACAAAGCAGAACCCAGAGGGTACAGGTTAATGGAATGCAATCGATGGAAGGCAGGGTGACCAGATGGGTGCCCCAGGGCTCAGTGCTGGGGTCTGTGCTCTTCAGTGTTTTTATGGAAGACATTGGTGACAGACTGGAAGGGAAGGGAAGGTGTGTCTATTGGCAGATGACACCAAGATATGTAACAGGATGGACACCTCAGAAGGAGTGAGCAAAATGGAAGCTGACCTCAAGAAACTAGAAGAATGGTCTGTAGTGTGGCAGTTGAGATGTAACGCCAAAAAGTGAAAGGTCATGCACACTGGAAAGAAAACTCCAAGAAAGGAGTATTACCTAGGAGGCGAAAGACTGGCAGCCTCAAATCAGGAATGAGATCTGGGAATTAGAATCTCAGATGACTTAAAGGTTAGTAAGCAGTGTGAGAAGGCAACATTGAAGGCCAACAGAATCCTGGGCTGCATTGGGAGGGAAATCATGAGCAGGAGGAGAGAGATAGTACTACCACTGTATAGATCGTTGGTCAGGCCTCACCTGGAATACAGAGTCCAATTCTGGAGGCCTCACCTCAGGAAGGACATTGACTGGGTGGAAAAAGTACAGAGAAAGGTGACAAAAATTATTCAGGTTCTGCAGTACCTATCATATGAGGAAAGACTTAGGGAACTGAATATGTACTCTCTGGAGCAGAGAAGATGGAGAGAGGGGACATGACTGAAACATTCAAGTACACAAAAGGCATTAACAAGGTACAGGCACAAGAACATTTTCACTTCAAGAAGGGCTCCAGGACCAGGGGACATGACCTCAGGCTGCAAGGACATATGTTCTCTACCAACACTAGGACATTTTTTCTTCACAGAAAGAGGGGTGGACACCTGGAACAGCCTGCCTCCAAGAGGTTGTGGGGATCAACACTGTGTGGGGATTCAAGAATGCACGGGATAGACAAAAGGGAGCCCTGACTACAAAGGGCAACTAGAGTGTCAAAATAGGTCTAAACCTTAGGATCAGACTGCTTCATCAGGTCCCACTGCAGGCCTTACTATGTACACACCTGTATGGGTGCAGAGCACATTGGAGAAAGCTGGGTGGGTAAAATCTTGGGATGGAACAGGCTGGGAAGGCAAATCTGAGAGACACTGGGGGGGCTGTTAAACCTCTGGCTGACTTTATTGAAACATACAGTTGCTCCCATGAGTGAAGGCTCAGCCTCACAAATCCCTCCTGGTCAGCTGTCTATCCAGTCAATACCGTTGTGATGCAGGACATTGGAGTAGGTTAATAAGACATGTGAACAGACATTATGGAGTTGGAGGGAGATAAGGGAGGGGTGCATGTTGCAGAGCAGACAACTGGCAGTACTGTAGCCTCTGCTGCCCCTGTCTCTGGTGAAAACGTAGTGGAAGAGATTGAACAGTATGTATCACCTATAAAAAGACAGCAAAGTAAGGAGGCTGGGCCTACAGGAATTTGTAGTAACAATATGCTTAACACTAATGACAGGGAACGTTTATTCCCTGAATCAGTTAGACTGGCATCTGAGCCAATTACTAGGGGGAATGCTATACACCTGAAATACAGAGGGGGTGCAAATGGCATTCCAGATAGACTATTTGTTGGCAGGACTTTGCAGAAGGATAGTATGAAATACTACGCTTATGAAATATATGCACTTATATACCTGCCAGGTGATGCAATTTATGATGTCAGCTTTAAGCATCCAGCAGGACTAGAAAGATTCTGGAAGCAGTATCAGCTGTTAACAAGCATTTGTCAATGCCGAATGTTGTCTCGCTGGCATTGGCATTGGTAGTGCCAGCGTTAGAGATGCATAATAGGAATGGCAATGAAGTATTAAAATTACGCCAACCCCACCCCCACCCTGTAGAGACTGACAGGCATTGTGGTGTGCCTTTGGGTTGTCAGCTATAATGCTCATGCCATTTTGCCTCACCCTACCTTGTAGACACTGACAAGTGTCGTGGTGTGCTTTGGGATCTTTGGACGTTATACTTACCCCATTCCATAAGAAAATACACTGAGGTGGGTACAGTATAGAAGAATGAGGTGAACTTTATGGCCAAACAGTGCAAGGCACACCATGATGCCTGTCACTGGCTGCTGGGTGGGGATGGGGGTGGAATGGCATGAGCATTACAGTCAATGATCCTAAGTCACACCCCTGAAACCTGTCAGTCTCTACAGGGTGGGGAGCTTCAGTTGGAAACCCTAACACCATAGGTGCTGGTATTTTCACTCCAAATTTTCAACATGAGCTTTCTGTGAGCCCACCTCATGAAAAGTGGCACTATCAGTTTGTTAGCTGAAAGGTGGTTTTGCACAGGGGCTATGCCATTTGGCAACACAGGGACAAAAACACATTTTGGGCAGGATATGGAAAATGACAACTGTATTGTTTATGAGGAGATGTAAAAAATGGCAACATTGAAAATCTGGAGTGAAAATATGAAAAATTGGTGGAGGTATGAGAATGCATAGAAACTGTACAACACATGTCAGTAACCCAATTATTTTTGAGATTTTTTTAACCACATCTTTAACATAGGCATTTTGGGACCTCCCCTCATGAACAGTGGCAGTGTGCTTCTGTTAATGTGTCCAAAACGTTGATTTCAAACAGTGACCATGCCATTGTGCGCCACAGGTGCGAAAACACATTTAGGGCAGGATGTGAAAAATGACAGCTGTACTGTTAATAAGGAGGTGTAAAAAATGTCAGTGTTGAAAATCTGGCATGATAATAGTGCAAATTTGCGAAGTTACAAGGGTGCGTGGAAACTGCTCAATGCAAGCTTGTAACACAGTCATTTTATGGAATTTTGTCACCAAATTTTCAACATAGGCATTTTAGGACTTCTGCTCGTGAACTGTGTCACTGTCATTTCCTGAAACTGTCCTAAAAACTGATTCTGCACAGCGATCGTGCTATTCTGCACTGGACGTATGAAAACACATTTCGGCCAGAATATGTAAAATGACAGCTGTACTGTTCATAAGGAGGTGTGGAAAAATGGCAATTTTGAAAATCTGGAGTGAAAATATTACAAATTCACCAAGTTACGAGCATGCTTGAAAACTGCGTAATTCACGCTTGTAAAACAGTCATTTTTGAGATTTTTTCCACCAAATTTTCAAGATAGGCTTTTTGAGAGCCCACCTCATGAACACTGGCACTGTCGTTTCATTAATCGGTCCCGAAAGGTGATTCCATACAATGACCATGAAATCACCTTTTGGGGCTGATTAACACCATGACAGTGCCAGAATTCATGAAGAAGGGTCCCAAAAACTCCATGTTGAAAACTTGGTGCCAAAATTCCAAAAAATTCCTGAGATATGAATCAAAGTTGAAAAAACCCTATTTATTCCATTATACAGTTTACCGGCATTTCCTCAGTTTGTGGTCAGCTTTGAAGAGTGCAGACGTGTTCTCAGTCCACTGAAGATCATCACGCCAAACTCTGTAGGTAAGTATGAGGTAAGGGTGGTGTGGGGAGGCAGAGTATGCAGTGGGTGGGTGCGGGTTGTGGGAGGGGCAAGGGAGACCGCGAGGGACCATTTTCTTTTTTGACAGGGTAAAACAAAAATTTGTGGGACCATTTTTTAACAGGGTGTGGCACACTGGGGTGGGCTCCCCGCGTACAATGGACTCTTTTTGGGGATAGCTGTAGCCGATGGGGGATTGGGCACCCCGTGGCATACAACAAAAGGGGGGTTACATTATGCTGATAGGGATTGGGCATCCCCGCCAGCACACAACAAAAGGGGGATGACATTATGCTGATGGGGACTGGGCACCCACATTGGCACACAACAGAAGTGGGGTGTTACATAATGCCGACGGGAGGGCTTCTGTCCGGCAACATCACCGGGCACTGGAAGCTAATGGGGATTGGGGCCCTGTCGGCAAAGAAAAACTGTTGAGGCGCGTATGATGCCGAGGGGTTGGCACCCCCTCGGCATACACTGTGAATGGGAGGGGGTTTATTATGCTGACGGGGAGTGAAGACCCCCTCGGCTTTCTGACAGGAGGCGGCAGCAGTGTTGCGTGCATATCAGGAGGCTTGTTATGGTCACGCTGCATGACAGCACCACTCTCATTGCAGCGGACCTTTTGTTAGATCTGGTGGCCACATTCCAAATTGCTGATGTGGTGCCTGCATGCTGCCTGATTGGGAAATGAGGGAGGCACCTACTGATGTGTACCCTGCATTTGCCCAGCAGTGATCTCGCCTCCAAATCTGCTACTACTGCAGTATGTTGGCTGCGCATGAGCGAGCCAACATAAAAAACACTACCTTTTGTAGCAATACCCCACAGTAGGCCCTTCTTCAAAGGAATAATTGTTCTTTTCCAAAATGACTGTGTAAACGTTGCAGATATTACTTATTGGCTGAAGCAACATTGCACTGTAAATGGTTACCCAGAGCCCATTCTTGATGATGAGCACTTATGAACTGAGGGATGGAGGTACAAAGTCATTTTGAAGCAAGATAATGGGGTGGTGCAACACCTCCCGAACTGTTTCTTTCTGGGGCGTGATGGAGGGGCGATCTTTTATGCAGTTCAGCCTCATGCTTGTTATAGATGTGGGGAAGCTGGACATCTGAGCCATGTATGTGACAAACTGAAGTGTGGTCTGCGAGGTGTATTGGGCATAATAGTGCACAGTGTGCTCACCCTATGAGATGCAACCTCTATGAGAAGCAGAGACACACTTTTCGAATTTGCTCATGGGCCTTCCACAACAGCTTGGACCAGACTGTAAGGGCAGAGCAGGATGTTTGTGTTACTCTAGCCCAAAAAGAACATATGAGGTTCAAAACAGACCCTGTACCAACTGGCCCTTCTGTCCCGAGTTCACAGGGGGTTTTGAATGTAAGAACAGAGGGAACAGCAACAGCTGTGGTATCGTTCCCTGAACCCCCCCGCCACCCCCCAAACCTCAGTGCTGCTTCTTTGCATATGGAAACAGAGAGTGACCCAATTCAACAAGAATTGTTAGAACAGTAACAAGTCCACGGGGCACAAGGAGACTTGGAAGATATGTAACTACCTTCTGTCCCCTTAGAGTTAACTGATGGTATGGGCCCTAGGATAATGCCTAATACCGAAATGTCACCTCCTGTTCTCAATGCTGGTTCCTCTTTTCAGAGGGTAACAAGATTGAAAGCATTATTGAAACCCCCCGTTCTCTTATCAAAATGTCGGGAAGTGGAATCCGTACCAATCCAGAATTCTTTTGTGGTGTTGATGGACATAGGGGAGACGGAGTCTGAGGGGGAGTCGGATGTCTCCTTTGTAACTTCCTCCCATGCTGCAATGGCAGGGGACTTGCCTACTGTGGACAAACCCAAACCTAGGAAGAGAAAGAAGAAAAAGTGAACAGCTAGATTCTATATGTTGTTGTTTTTGTTATTGTGAGTCTCTTTTCATTATGCCTGACATTAATATCAATGTCATATGTGAATAGCATCAAGTCTAGCTAAGTGTCAGGTTACTTTTGCTATCCTACATATGAAACAGGGGCAGATAGTATTTTTATAAGACACAAGGTTATATACGATCCCTGAAATAATTCAGGCTCAAAAGAATTGGAGGTGGGGCCCATCCTTAGACATAGAAACATAGACTTTGATGGCAGATAAGGACCACTTGGCCCACCTAGTCTGCCCATTTCCCTACCTACTGGACAAGCTGCAGATCCTAGATACCAACAGCCTATTTCTTCCTACCCCCCCAACAAGAATTGCCTTATGTCTGTCCCATGCATTCTTGAATTCTCCAACAGTTTTAGACCCCACAACCTCCACATGAAAGCGGATCCATGTGTCCACCACCCTCTCTGTGAAAAAATACTTCCTGATATTGCCCCTAAGCCGTTCCTCCTCTATCTTCAAATTGTGCCCACTTGTTCTTGCACATCTCTTTTTCGGAAAGATGCTACCCTCTTGGACTTTGTTGATTCCACTGAGGTACTTAAAAGTTTCTATTATGTCCCCCTTCTCCCTCCTTTCCTCAAGGGTATACATACTAAGCTCCTTTAGTCTCTCCTCATATGGCTTCTCTTGCAGACCCTGCACCATTTTAGTTGCCCTCCTCTGGACTGCCTCCATCCTGTCTGCGTCCTTATGGAGATGGGGTCTCCAGAACTGGACCCAGTACTCCAGATGGGGTCTCACCAACTGTCTGTACAGAGGGATAATAACTTCTTGTTTGGTGCTGGTGATACCTCTCCCTAAGCATCCCAGTATCCTACCAGCCTTCCCTACTGCCTTCTCACACTGCTTGCCAACCTTAAGGTCATCTGATATGATTATCCCCAGGTCCCTTTCCATTTTTGTTGTTGTCAGTATCTCACCCTCCCCCCCCCCATTGTGTACTCTTCCCTTGGGTTTTTGTTTTCCAGGTGCATTATTTTTGCACTTCTTTGCATTGAATCCAAGCTGCCATACTTCTGACCATTCCTCCAACCTTGTCAAGTCCCTTCTCATTGTTTCCACTCCACCTTGTTTGGCAACCCTGTTGCAGATCTTTGTGTCACCCGCAAAGAGGCATACTTTTCCTTTCAGTCCCTCTGCAATGTCACTTATAAAGACATTAAAAAGGACTGGACCCAGTACTGAACTCTGTGTTACCCCACTAGTAATCCCTCTTTCTTCAGAGTGGACTCCATTTACAATTACCTTGTCCAGCCAATGTTTTACCCAGACTACCACCCCGGGACCCACTCCAAGGCTGGCTAATTTGTTTATTAATCTTTTGTGTAGGACTGTGTCAAATGCCTTGCTAAAGTCTAGGTAGGCCATGTCCACAGCCCCTCCCTGGTCTACTACTTTGGTCACCCAGTCAAAGAAATCGATTAGATTCGTCTGACATGACCTTCCCACTGTGAATCCATGCTGCCTTGGGTCCTGTGTCCCACTGGTTTCTAGGTACTCAACAAATCTTTCCTTCAGAAGTGATTCCATCATTTTCCCTATCACAGAGGTCAAATTGATAGGTCTGTAGTTTCCCGCCTCTGTCTTGCTCCTACTTTTGTGAAGGGGAATCACATCCACCCTCCTCCAGTCCTCAGGTACCACACCATCCTCCCATGATTTGTTAAAAAGGGTAGTCAGTGGTGTCACTAGTTCTTCCCTTAATTCTTTTAGAATTCTGAGGTGAATCCTGTCAGGCCCTATTGCTTTGTCTACTTTCAGTTTTAGGAGTTCTTTCAGAACCCTTTCTTCTGTGAAAGGACTGAGATCGATCCCCCTTTCCAGAGTGCTACTGTTAATTAGATTAGGTACATCTCCCTCCTCCTCTTTTGTGAATACTGAGCAGAAGTACTCATTCAGTATCCCCACTTTTTCACTGTCCCTCTCTGCCCACCCACCGTCCATTCTATTCAGCTTCACTATCCTTCCCTTTGTTTCTCCTACGCTCCCTAATGTACCCATAAAAGGTTTCATCCCCCTTCTTAACTGAGTTGGCTATCTTTTCCTCAGTATGGGCCTTTGCTATTTTGACTTCCTTTCCTGCTTCCTTTTGCCTTAACTGGTACAGTTCTCTGTCCTTCTTCTTCTGTTTCCTTATACTTCCTAAATGCTATCTTTTTCTCCCTAACCTTCCCCGCCACCTCTTTTGAGAACCATAGTGGCTTTTTTTTTTTATTTTGATTTGTTTATTTGCTTCACACAAAGGCTTGTTGCCTCTGTGATGAAAGTTTTGATGTTTCCCCATTGTTGCTCCACCCCACCTTCTTGTCTGTTTGCTAGTGCTTTTCTAAGGCACTCTGCTATTTTGCTAAAGTCATCCCTCCAAAAGTCCATTATCCTCACTTTTGTGTGGCTTGACTCTGCAGCTGAGTTTATCATGAATCACACTGTTTGGTGGTCACTTGTTCCCAGATGGCTACCCACTTCTTGATCTGAGATCCTCTCACTTTCCCCATTTGAGAGTATGAGGTCTAAGATTGCTCCCTCCTGAGTGGGTTCCAACACTAGCTGTTTGAGGCATGCACACTGTAGGTCATCGAGAATGGCCCTGCTCTTTGATGTGGCTGCAGCAAAGGTGGTCCAGTTAACATCTGGCATATTCAGGTCTCCCATCAACAGTATCATCCCTTTCTTTGCCATCCCAAAGATGCCTTCTATCATATCCTTGTCCATTCCCTCCCCATGAGATGGGGGTCTGTATACAACCCCTGTGTGGACTGTGGTGTCATTTCCAGTCTCTAAGATGACCCACAGTACCTCTCTCCTTCCTGTTTACTCTTTTGTTCCATTGCTTTTAACCCTTCCCTTACATAGAGAGCTACTCCCTCCCCCACCCTCCCTGTCCCTCCTGTAGGCTGTGTACCCTGGTATGTTAACATCCCAGTCATGGTTCTCTGTTTACCATGTTTCTGTGACTGCCATGGTTTCCAGGCATCCCTCTTCCATCAAGGCCATCAGTTCAGGGAGCTTGTTGCCCAGACTATGGGCATTGGTGCCCATTACCCTCCATTTCTTGATGTTCTTACCCCTTTTTGCCCTATCCCTGTCCTTATTGCCTTTGTCGTTTTCTCCATTTACCCCTGCCCTTCTCCCTGTTGACATCTCTGTCTTGATGTTTACCTCACTAACTACCATGATTTTTTTTGGGGGGGTAGGATTTCCCTGCTCTTTTCCAGTACCTCCCCCCCTTGGCTAGTTTAAATGTTTGCCAATAAAGCATTTAAACCTATCACCTAGGATCCTGATTCCCCTCCTGGACAGATGCAGACCATCGTGCCAGTGTAGGCCTGCATCACTCCAGGTGGACCACCAGTACCCAATAAATCCAAACCCCTGAGCTCTGCACCAGTTTTTCAACCACTGATTGAATCCCATGGTGTGAAGCACCCTGGCCTCACCCATGCCATAGACAGGCAGCACCTCTGAGAAGGTTACTGCACATGCCACTTGTCTAAGACCCATCCTCAACTCCACAAACTCTCCCTGCACTGCTCTGATCCCTTTCCCAGCCAAGTAATTTGTCCCTAGGTGGACAATGACATCCAGCTCCCTCCCCCGTGCAGCTGCTCCTGTGATCCTGAGGATTCACTCCCTGTCCCTCCAAAGCCATGACACCAGGCAGGTACCTTACCTCCCTCTCCCCTTTTAGGGTCTATGGGGGAGGAGTCATGCTTAGGTTTGGATATTTTGTTTGCTGACCATTCAATGACTGTTTTGAAAGTAATTGATGTGTGTCCAGGGAGGGTGTTAATAGTGGGTATGGTGATGACAGCAGTAGCATTTAGATTACTAATATTAATGCACCCCAATCAAAGGCAGAAAACACCCATTTGCTATGGAAAATAGAACCCTGTTTACATACATCAAAAACAGTTTTATGGGGTGGACACTTTAATGGTGGCCTGGCCAAGAATGATTGGGGCAGGAAAACAGAAAAAGTTTACTGTGATACCAATCTGCTTCAGAACATTTTGAATAGGTCTAGATTTCAAGACGTTTATAACATCTTAGACACCTGTCCCACTCATACTTTTTATAAAGCAACACTGTCCTCCAGAATAGATTTGTGGTTTATGACAGGGAGAGCTGTTGTGAGAGAAGCTAAGGGTGTACCCCTAGAAACATCAGATCATCTTGCAGTGAAAGTCAGCTTAGGGGTAGAGCAGCATTTATGTATGGGACATGGTTATTGGAGAATGAACGTGTCATTGTTACTGGAGGAACATATACGATTAGAGGTGTTGGTCTTATTGGAAGCGAGACATGATGATAGTTTCCTACATGGGAATCCAGTAGATTGGTGGGAAGACACTAAAGAGGACAACAAGGTGTTGCTGACCCGAATTTATTATAGAGAGGTGAAAAAGAGGTATACTTGTTATCTATGTCTCTGGGTGTGGTACTTAAAATTTTTAACACAATGGGGGAATCAGAATTGGACTTGACAGAGCAGATAGTTTCAGTGAAAGCGCAAATGTTTGACTACCAGTATGAGATGGAACCTTCTGTAGCTATGGACCAAACATTTAGCATACAAGGGACAAAAACACATGTAAACCCTTATGATAGCTCAGTAGAAAGGGTTAACCAAAGGGTTATGACTTCCCTGAAGGATGCAGAGGGGAATTTGGTCATAGATCAATTTTTAATGTAGCATATTGTACAAAATTACATAAAAGATAAGTTTCAGGTGGAAGGGAATAGTGACCAGGAATTCTTTCTTGCACATTGGAAATGTCTCAGGTGTCCAAAGTGGATAAAAACAAGATGACAGACCCATTTATGATAGAGGAGGTGAGTGAGTGCATTAAAAAGTTGTCAGAACTGCATGGGGGAGTGATGGGATCCCTAATGATTTCTGTAAGTTATTTGCAGAGCAGCTAGTACCCATGTTGATGGAAGTATACTTGGGTCTCCCTCATGTAGGTAAATTAGGAACAAGTATGATGGACAGGATTATGATTTTTTTTGTGTAAAGCAGGGGATTGGTCAGAAATAAAAAACTGGAGACTTTAGTTTGCTGACTTCAGATAAGATCCTTGCAAAGATAATGATGGCTCTATTGGCAAGTGTAGCAAAAACTCTGATACTGGAAGCACAGACATGTGCAGTACCACGGAGGATCATTACACAAAATCTAATTTTTACAGCTGTCAGTGGAGCCTACAGTCATTTAGGGATCAATTATAGCTTACAAAACTGTCCGATCGCAGAGCCTTCCATTGGACTTTTGGAAGCATCCTTCCAAAAGTCCAATGGAGCTTGAAACACTCTACCATGACTGGCCACTATGCAATAACAGCCACACTATTTTGGCTGTTACTTCTACATTCCAGGGCAAGAACTATGCATGTGTGACTCACGCGGATGCATAGTTCCGCTGGTGCCACCATGTTGTGAATGGTAAAATGCCATTACCCACAAGGTAGTCACCATCACCGGAACTGACAGGAAAGAAAACCCTCCCACTGCTGCTATCCTCCCCCACTTCCTATCCGCGCACTGACACCAGTGTCCCCAATCCCTGTGTTGGCATTATGTAGCCACCCAACTCATGTGGCACACTTGGAGCCCACTCCAGTGTGCCCATATTTATTTATTTGCCCTGCGCTGACATTGGGGTGACCAATCCATGTGTCTGCATTTATGTGCCCCCCAACTCATTTGGCACACTGGGAGCCCACCCCAGTGTGCCCAAATGTTTGTTTTTTCTTTCCCTCCACCAACAATGGGGTGCCCAGTCCCTGTGTCAGCATAATGTACCCACCCCAACTAATGTGGCACACTGGGAGCCCATCTCAGTGTGCTCAAATGTATGTATTTCTTTTTCTGTTAATAAAGAAAACCTTCCCCCAAAGTGTTTTTTTTAACCTTTAAAAAAAAGAAAACAGTCCCTTATTGTCACCCCAGTCCCCCCTCCCTCATCTCCACCCTCCCACTGAGCACCCATCTCCCCACATCCCCTCCGTTACCGCATACCTACCTCCAGAAGTCAGCACTGTCATCTTCTCTGGACCGGGACATGTTTGCACTCTTCAAAGCCAAACCGCAAACTAAAGAATCAAAGGTAATTTGGCCCTATATTTTCAACATGGGGTTCTTGGGACCACACCTCATGAACAGTGTCATTGTCATTTCGTTACTTGATCCTGAAAGGTGATTTTGCAGTTGTGCAAGAAATCACCTTTTGGGATGGATTAACGAAATGACAGTGCAATTGTTCATGAGGTGGGGTTCTAAAAAGCCCATGTTGCAAATTTGGTGAAAAATTTCCAAAAAATGACTGTGTTATGAGTGTGCATTGAGCAGTTTCTAGGCATGTGCCTAACTTCACCAATTTTAAATATTTTGACTCCATATTTTCAACATTGCCAGTTTTGCATATCTCCTTTTTAACAGTACAGCTGTCATTTTTCATATCCTGTCTGAAATGTGTTTTTCGTACCTGCGGCACAGAATGGCATGGTCGCTCTGTGAAATCACCTTTTCGGACAAGTGAACAAAATTACACTGGCACTCTTCATGAGAAGGGGTCCCAGAAAGGCCATTTTGAACATTTGGTGCAACACTTCCAAAAAATGGCCATGTTACACCCTGGCATTCAATAATTTCTATGCACATGTATAACTTTGGTCACTTGGGAGCTCATCACAGTCATATCGGCTCTGGATAGAATTTGTTACTAGAGAGGTGGTGGAGCAGGGACTGGACATGTCCCTAGGAGGTAATATTTTAACAGTGGATCAAGCAACCGCTTTTGAGTCCATGAAACATGATTATTTATGGAAAGTGCTGGGAAGTATGGCATTCCGGAAGAGTTTCTTTTCCCAGTTAGATTACTGTATGGAGAAGCACAGGTGAAGTGCATGGTGAATGGCTACCTGGGTATACCTATGTTGACACATAATGGGGTGAGACAGGGTGTCCCTTAAATCAGTTTTTCTATGTCTTTGGGTTGGATCCTCTATTAAGGACTTTGGAGACCGATGAAAGGATTGTCCCAATAAAACATAAGTTGGGAAGGTCAGGTAACAAAATAACTGCTTATGCAGACAACTGTGTACTAGCAGTGGCAGACTTGAAATCTGGGGGAAGGGCAATTAGTACTTTTTTTGAAAATCAGGCTGTTACGGATATAAAGACAAATATGGAAAAAAGTGCAGCATTAGCAATAGGAAAGGTGCCGACAACTCCTGACTTTATACTACCGTTATAAAGGACAATGTTAACATTTTAGGGGTCTACTTTGGGTCAAAGGAAGCAGCTCAGCTGAACTGGGAAAACATTATGAGGAAGCACAGGTTAAAGTTCACAAATGAAAGTCCTGGACAATGACTAGGAAGAAAAGTGTCTTTTTGTTAAGGGCCTTCATAGCACCTCTCTTACACATCTCCAAAGTTTTTCCCCTTTCATTTAAAATCTTGGGGTTATTTTTTCAGTTACTGTGGGGAAGTCGACTCAACTCAGTTAAAAGGAATGATACTTGTTGGCCATGGAAGGAGGGTGGATTAAACATGTTACAGGCTTTGGTGTTTTTTTTTTTTTGTCATATTAGAACTTTTGTGATAGGGGAGAGGGAGTAGGATCAAAGGTTAAGAAGATATGGGAAGAGGATTTTTTTTCTGCTTGGGGGAAAGAAAATGCAGTGTGATGGAAAAAGCATTGCCTGGGTACATCCAACTTTGTTTAAAATATATCAGGATGTGGAAAATTGAATCGCAATGATTTTTGGGGGTTTCTATAAAACAATTTTATTGTACTATTTTAAGTAAATGCTATTTTAAGGAGCCAGTATTTAAGGTTAGCCCATCAATCAACTGTACCTTACTGTTAGAAAGTAAGCTGGAAATTAGGATTCCACCTAAAATGAGGGTCACAATGTGGATGTGTGGGCACATCAAATTAAACATAAGGGGTAACCATAAGCACAAAGCTTTGAGGGAACATGCTTGCTTGGAACTAGAGTGTATTGATGAAATAGAACCAATGCAGCATTTTTTTTTGTCTGTATATCCAACCTGTATAAAGTCTTCTTGATGCTTGCTGGAACACTACCTGTTTCTTGCATATGTCCTATGAAAGTTTGGTTTATGGGCAGCTATCAGGGCAGTGGCTTCTCTGGCAGAAAAACACAGTATATGTTTTATTGGCTTATATTAAATGGGTTGTTTGTCACACACACTGTCAAA
This sequence comes from Neoceratodus forsteri, assembly GCA_016271365.2. Taxonomy (NCBI): domain Eukaryota; kingdom Metazoa; phylum Chordata; order Ceratodontiformes; family Ceratodontidae; genus Neoceratodus; species Neoceratodus forsteri. The sequence goes on along the minus strand of CM057458.1, from coordinate 994,379,127 downwards.
CATTTTTGCAGGGGGAAGAGGTAGCCCTGAATGACTTACTGTTTAAGTTATAAACTGAACTGGATGGAGTGTGCAAGTATGAAATAACACATTTGGGGGACCCACACTGTGACCAGTTATGGAAAAGTATTTATTGGGTGGGGTGAAGGTGGGAACTTTTGTGGTGTTTACCTACTTACTAGTGTCATGTTTGTTATCTCTGTACGTATTGTATTTTTTTTTTCTGTACCAAACTATTGCATTTTTGTTTGAATGCTGAATTATGTGCATGTTTTTGGTTTTTAAATAAAAAATTCCCTTACTCTTTTCAAGAAGTGCCATGTCAGTATTGGAGTTTTACACCAGGTGCCTGGTGTGGGGCTTGAACCCATAACCTTCCAGCCCCAGAGACAAGTGTGTAACCTGCTGAGCCACTGACACTGGTGTGAAGTGGTATTGATAACCACCAAGCAGGAAAAGAGACCTGGGGGAAGGGTTAATCATTCTTCACAGAAAAGTGGTGGATTCGTGGAACAGCCTTCCAGCAAAGGTGGTTGGGGGAAAAACTGTGACGGGGTTCAAAAACGCATGTGATGAGCACAAGGGAAACATAGTGGAAAGGAAGGGGGGGAGGGAGAAAGAGCTGTAGATCAGGCACAATCTGTGGTAACAGTGTAGGTAGGGAGAAATGGACAGACTAGATTGGTTAAGTAGTTTTTATCTGCCATCAAATATAATGTTTCTATGCTCACACTGCGATCACCAAAGGAAGCACATCCAAGGGAACTGGTCCAGCATGAGGACCTCCTCCGTGGGGAGGAAATAACGAGGGTCTAGCCTCCTGGTATAGCACTAAGAAGAACTGCAGCTGACTAGGGATGGGTGAAACAGAAATAAAAAAAATGAGCTGTAGGCAATGTTCAATGGTGTGAGACAAACTACTCAGGCACATGTGCACATAACCACATACATGCATTTTGAATGATGCAGTGAGCACTGAAAAAAGGTGAACACATGTAAATAAAAATCTCTGTCACAGGGCAGACACTGTTGATGGGAGACTACCTCAGGACAGAATAGGCATGGGCTGCAGAGAGTGAGTGACATCTATTTGTAAAACGTGGTTCAACACCATAAAAACAGAAATTCATGCAGTTTGGGTCAAACAGCATATACAACAAATACTAGCTGGTTTGTGTTCATGGGTTGAACAACATATATAACAAAAACTGGCTGGTTTGTATTCATGGTTAATAACGTGGATGATGTTAAAGACTTATGATTTATCATCATGAATCTGGTACATTGTCAATCCATGTGATTTCTTTATAAGTCTCCACCATGTGGCACCTGTCCCTCCTCCTTCTTTGTATACCTACAGATATGTTTTGCTCTGTGCTTATACGGCTTATTGGTTGTCTCAAGAAATGGGCACAGTAATGATGGTTGTGGCTCAACAAGGATAAATGCAGTGATAACTCATTCTACTAATGATTCTACTCCCTATGAAATGCAGCATCCGTAGTCATGTACACTGCCTTGTTGCAATGTTCCACTACCTTGTGGTCATTAGATAAGATAACCATAATGTCTCTTTAATAAGATGTGTGCAGAAATGTTGTGTTGTCCACTTTATTAACTAACAACAATGCATAATATAACACAGTAAGCAATGCAGTGCTAATGGACAGCACTGTATAAAAATGCTCTTGAAATATAGGGATTAACAATGTCTTAAAAGCCCCCCAAAAAAGTTACAAAATGTTACCAGCAGGCCATCTCATTTGCACCGTGGTAAGGCTAGCAGCCATCACCCATGTGACCCATATGGGAAATGGTCACAGGTGGCTCAGGGAAGAGGGGTTATGTGGGTTGGGTGTCGGGGGATGATGTGTCTTATGGAGTGCCACGGGGTGGGGATACTTGCTACTTCAGCTGAATGACTATAAACTGGTTGAGGTCAGGTGGCAGTGAGGGTTTGCAAACTGCAGTAGTGGGTGTGTGCCACTACACCCCACAACATGCGTGTGCTTCAGCATGCACATGTCGACATGCATATCTAATCAACAGAATTGGGGAAAAAAAACATTGAACAGTCAGGTGAGACAGCTGTCAATGGCACAATACACACTGAGCACATGCCTCACCATCCAGGACAAACTTACTGGGTGGCACCACATTTGAAGCTCTGGGGGGACGATGGCTATGTCTCTCCTTAAAGGGAAGGTACCCACAGGCTTTTATTCTGTTTATCTATTTCATCAGGATTTAAATGTAAATGAAATGAAGGTACATAGGTATGGTGTAAAAAGCTGCTTGACTCCATTGCAAAGGCCATGACCCAACTTTTGTAAGGCATCCTGGAATTTTTGTTTTAGTGTTAAAGTCTGTAATAGTTATACTGTTTTATTCAGTGCTATTGCTGTCCTCTGCAGTCCCTATGCTCTTGTTTTATGCTGGCCATGAAACTTTTCAAGGCATAGTAAGTGCTCTGCTGTTTTCTATAGTTTAAAGTGTATCTGAGAGTGCCGGCCCGGTGGCCCTGAGGGTTGAGGCACTGGACACCACAACCCATGCCATGCCAGTGACTTGGGTTAGGGAATGAACCTGGGCTGCTGGGGGTCAGCAGGGGGGAGAGAGGATTGAGCATCTGGAGGACTGCTCTCCTGTCTCCGGGGAAGGGGACTAGTCATCCTGTCCACTGACTGCCCTCTAGTGGTGACTGGATGGCAGTATGGGTCAGGTGGCTTAGAAGCCGATGTGCTTATGTTGGAGGGGAGGGAGGGAGAAAAATAGAAGAAGTCCAGGACTCCATGGACCCATGATGGCCCAACTGCTCCGGCAAAGTCTGCCTCCCACCACCAGATTTGCCATACCAGGTGGCAGGGGGTTGCTGGAGACACTCCACCTGGCCCTGCCACAGAGGGGGAATCTATGGGAGAACCTCGGGGGGAGGGCAGACAAGCTGAGAGTCAGACCGGAGGATGTACCCCCTCCATGGGAGGGGGTCATAACCCTATTGAGCCTGTGGAAGGCACAATAAAGAATTAAAAAAAAGTGTATCTGAGTTAGAAAAAAATGCTTTGAGAGAATCTAAGGACTTCACAAGACATGTAACATAACTGACTTCTGCTGGATTGTGCAGGTATGCATCATCAACTCCCATGATGAATTGTATGAGTGGGGTATTGACCTTTGCGATGAGGACAAACAGTTTTCCAAACCAGGGCAAAACAGAGTGAAGCAACCTCATTTATATTTAAATTAGGATGAAATTAGGGGGATGCAGAAGATGGAATCATTGTCCATGCTTACAAACTACACAGGTGTACAGAAAATAGGTTGAGCAGACTTTCTCTTTAACCTGTCTCGGTGGGCAATCAGTGTAAGGTACATGCTGGTCAGATGAGATAAGGTAAGATGAAAGACAGGGTCAGCATGGAAGGTCACAAGAGGGCCCTAGCCTGACTCACCAATGGAGTACAAATAGATTATGAAAAGATAAAAAGATTTAACAGCAATCAGCAACATTTGAGTATATACATTATTTTTTTTTAAACTTGTTTGGAATATTACCTGAAAGTGTTTTCATTTAAGAAAAGCTGATCTCTTCTTAGGAGATGGCTGCTGTGCTGTATTCACCGTGGGATGAAAATAGGAGGCATGGCTTTAAATTTCAGTCTTGCTTTCACTCCGGTTCACCTAAATTATTCCTGTTTTAAAGGATCTCGGTCGTATGAAGATCTTTTGAAATGCAGCAAGCATACACAAGTCAGCTGGTCTCTCTGACTCTGTTATTAACTGGTTTCATTCCTACCTAGTGGGTTGATCCCAATCAGTAAGAACTGGCAGGTCCTTATTCCCCCCTCCCCATTTGCACCAGCGTTACCCAAGGCTCCGTCCTTGGCCTGCTACTTTTCTTAGTATTCCTAAATGACTTTCTCTGTGCCTGCCTATCTGCATCCATCTGCCTGTACACAGACAATATGGTCCTCTTTGCCTCTGGTTCCTCCCATTCTGAGCTGACAGCCAGGTTCCAACATGATTTTGACGATGTCCAGCATTGATTCATACCAAATCAGTTGTCCTTAAATGACAAAAAAAAATGGTCTCCATGACAATTTGGCAAGAAGAAGAGACTTTCCAGGCCTCCGTCCTTTCTCTCCTTCCACACCGTAGATGGGGTCACAATTGATGATGCACCCCCATTTAAGTAGCTTGTGGTCTGGCTTGACCAGCACCTTGACTTTTCGCAGCACGTAGATGCCATACATAAAAAACTCCACCCCAAACTTGGCATGCTATTTAGGAATAAAAGCTGCATCCCACTCCCTGGTCACTGAGACATCATCACTAAAATGAACCTTCCCATTATCAATTATGACGATATTGTCTACAGTGCTGCCCCAAAGTCCACCCTGGCCAGACTGGACCCCCTCTTTCACTCCTGCTGTTTTGCCTTGGACTGTCTGCCTCACATTCACCACTGCTTCTTATACTCTGAGCTGTACCTCCCCTCCCTAGCAGACTGCCACCTAATCCACTGTACCTCTCATCTTTAAATTCTGGCTGGCCTCCCTCCACCCTTACCTTAGCTGTCTCCTCTCCCCCTGCCCTCTTCCTCATATACCCTCCATAACTCTGGCTATTGTACTTTCGCGCTTCCCTCTCAAAAATCCCTCACTGGTCAGGTTGCCTTCTCTTTCTGCTTTCCTAAGCATTGAAACTCTTTCCTCTAGCCATTTGCTCTGCCTCTTCCAAACGTTCTGTCTTCTCCTTGCTCCATGTCCACACTGCTCCCTCCTGTGCCTTTCCTTGACTCATAGTCCTTCCCTGCTCCTCAATCTAGTCTCCTCCCCTCTTTCTCATCCTCCTTGCCCCTCACCTTACCAATCCTTATCAACCCTCCTCTCTCTGTCTTCTTCCTCCTCCCCCACTTTTTCTGTATCTCTCCCCTTTCCCTTCTTCCCTTCCAGTTGTGCTCCTTCCTAGAGTGCATTATTCCCTTGGGGTTCACCCATGGTGTTCCACCTGTAAAAGTGGGAAACCAGAGAGCAGGCAGCAGGGCACCATGGTTAAGGGTGCCAGGCACCACAGTGCAGGCAGACAGGGCTCTGTTGGTTTTTGGGGGGGTTAATGACGGGTCTCTGCTCGCTGCACCCTCCCCTTAAAAAATATAGTCACTTCCACTCCTGGTATATCAGGGTGGAGGTGGCATAGAGAATGGTGCCATGAACTTCCGAGCACTCAGATCAGTTTCACCCTCATTTGGGCACTTTATGACGGTTCTCTAGCAATGGTATGTGTTCCCCTGGAGCCCTCACTAAATATGCACTGTGATGTTCTTTTGCTGAACCCATGGGTCAGTTTTATTTTGTACTGTTTAACTATGTCACAAGTGATGTTTTATTGTATAGGTTATTGTTCCATTTTGGTTTTACTCCCTTGTCCCCATCCCACAGGACACATCTGGAAACAAGCTTTTTTTTCAGCTCTGTATGTCTTTCTTGGTGAAACTTTTGAAATAAATAAATAAAAACATATGCAACTGTATTTGGACAGCTTGAACTTCTTGTGCTGGCAAAAATGAACCCACACTTTCTTGAAAATAATATAATTTAGAAAATGAAAAAAATTAAGACCACATCCCCCAAAACTTTTGTTTTTACATCCATAAACTACACAATAAGGCATGCTGCGTTTATTATGTAAAACAAGTATTACAATGTATTATTTGAACAAATGTTGATAAAAACAACAACAGCAAAAAAACAAGCATTTGTCAATGCCGAATGCTGATTGCGTTGGTCTATTGAGCTCACTCACTGGCCCTCTGTCTCTCGCTCAGTCTGTTTCTCCTGGTGCTACAGGCTGCTCTTTTGTACTAGGCTCCTGCCTGTGTTGGCAGCTTTTTCTGCCCACTAATAAATCCACAGCTGTCCCAATAGAGCTCCGTTGAGGTGGCTCATCCCCCCCCCCCCGCTCACTCATTCTGTTTCTCTTGGCACTGCAGACTGCCCTTTTGTACTGGGCACCTGCCTCTGTTGGTGACTTTTTCTGCCCACAAAGAAATCTGCAACAGTCCTGACAGAGGTCTGTTGAGCTGGCTCACCCCTCTCACTCACTCATTCCATTTCTGCCAGCGCTGCAGGCTGACCTTTTGTACTGGGCTCCTGCCTGCAATGCTGCTCTTTTCTGCCAACAAAGAAATCTGCAGCAATCATGATAGAGCTCCATTGAGCTCACTCACTCCCCCGTCTCATTCGCTCATTGTGTTTCTCCTGGCGCTGCAGGTTGCCCTTTTGTACTATGCTCCTGCCTGCGTTGGTACCTTTTTCTGCCCACAAAGAAATCTGCAGCTGTCCTGATAGAGCTCTGTTGAGGTTGCCCAGTCCCCCTGTCTCACTCACTCAATCTGTTTCTTGTGGTGCTGCAGATGCCCTTTTGTACTGGGCTCCTGCCTCTGTTGGCACCTTTTTCTGCCCACAAAGAAACCTGCAGCAGTCCCAACAAAGTTATGTTGAGTTTGCTCATTTCCCTTCTCTCACTTGCTCATTCCATTTCTGCCAGCATTGCAGGCTGCCCTTTTCTACAGGGGTCCTACCTGCGTTGCCACCTTCTTCTGCCCACAAAGAAATTTGCAGCCGTTACAATAGAGCTCCATTGAGCTCGCTCACTCCCCCTCTCTCACTCATTCATTCTGGTTTTTCCGCCACTGCAGGCTGCCTTTTGTACTGGGCCCCTGCTTGCATTGCTGCTCTTTTCTGCCCACAAACAATTCTGCAGCAGTCCCAACAGAGCTCTGTAGAGCTCACTCACTCCTCCTGACTCACTCGCTCATTCTGCGCCTCCCACCACTGCAGGCTGCCCTTTTATACTGGGCTCCTGCCTGCATTAGCAGCTTTGTCTGGCCACAAAGAAATCTGAAGCAGTCCCAACACAGCTCCATTGAACTCGCTCACTCCCCCTCTCTCACTCACTCATTCCGTTTCTGCTGGCGCTAAAAGCTGGTCTTTTGTTCTGGGCTCCTGCCTGCGTTGCCAACTTTTTCTGTCAACATAGAAATCCACAGCAGTCACAATAGAGCTCTGTTGAGCTTGCTCACTACCGCTCTGTCACTCGCTCATTCTGTTTCTCTTGGTGCTGTAGGCTGCGCTTTTGTACAGGGCTCCTGGCTGCATTGGCACCTTTTGTCTGTCCACAGAGAAATCTGCAGCGGTCCTGACAGGGCTCCATTGAGGTCACTCAGTCTCCCTCTCTCACACGCTCATTCTCTGTCCTGGTGCTGCAAGCTGCCCTTTTGTGTGGGGCTCCTGCCTGCATTGGTGCCTTTTTCTGCCCACAAAAAAATCTGCAGCAGTCCTGATAGAGCTCTGTTGAGCTCACTCAGTCCCCCGTCTCACTCACTCACTCGTACTGTTTCTCCCACCACTGCAGGCTGGCCTTTTGTACTGGGCCTCTGCCTGCATTGACACCTTTTTCTGCCCACAAAGAAATCTGCAGCAGTCCTGACAGTGCTCTGGTGAGTTTGCTCACTCTCTTGTTCTGTTTCTCCTAGTGCTGCAGGCTGCTGTTTTGTACTGGGCTCTTGCGTTGGGTCCTTTTTCTGCCCACAAACAAATCTGCAGCAGTCCCGGCAGAGCTCAGTTGAGCTTGGTCACTCCCCCCTCTCACTCACTCGATTTTAATCTGTCCCAAACACTGATTTTCCACAGCGACCACGCTATTCTCCGGCAGGAGTGCAAAAACATATTTTAGCCAGGATGTGAAAAATGACATCTGTACTGTTCATAAGGAGGTGTGAAAAAAATTCCACTGTTGAAAATGTGGAGTGAAAATATTATAAATTTGCGAAGTTACAAGGGTGCGTGGAAACAGTTCAACGCATGCTTGTAGCACAGTCATGTTATGGAGTTTCGTCACCAAATTTTCAACATAGGGATTTTAGGACCTCTGCTCATGTATAGTGCTACTGTCATTTTCTTAACCTGTCCTGAACACTGATTTCCCACAGTGACCGCGTTATTCTGTGCTGGAACTGTGAAAACACATTTCGGTCAGGATGTGAAAACAGACAGCTGTACTGCTCATAAGGAGGTGTGAAAAAATGCCAGTGTTGAAAATCTGGTGTGACAATATTACAAATCTGTGAAGTTACAAGGGTGCGTGGCAAGTGCGCAATGCACACCTCTAACACAGTCATTTGATGGGCTATCATCACCAAATTTTTTTTTTTTTGGTGTTAAAGTCATTGTTTGTCGATATATTTTGAGAGAATTTCAATGCAGAACTGTCCATTAGTTCAGCATTGCTTACTTTTTTTTTCCATATACAGTTTCTGCTTTTTTTTTAATGGGTTTTCTCCCGGCCCCTACACCTGTATGTCCCCGACGCAGCTTGCGCGCATGTGGATGCCCACGCGCATGCTGTTCAGGATGCCCCTTCCTTCCAGTCACACCATTAACTGCCTGTGTTGGCACTGAATCTCTATTTGGTGATAGTGGGACTATGGACAGGTGACCAAACCCCTTACCCAGAAAAGGAGAGCCAACACTGGATCCTGCTCCCCCTCGTGCCAGCACCCCATCAACCCAAGGTCATTCCCAAACCAGGGTTGCCAACGCAGTGTGAAGTGTGGCTTCCAGCACCTCAACCCTCAGCACCACCAGGATGGCTTAGCTTTGCTTGCTTTTTTATGCTATGCATTGTTATTAGTTAATAAAGTTGACAACACAACATTTTCTGCATGTCTCATTAAAGTGATATTGTGTTTATCATTTCTAATAACCACAAGGTAGCCGGACATTGCAACAAGGCAGTGTACATGACTATGAATGCTTCATTTCATAAAGAGTAGCATCATCAATAGAAAGACAGAGGTTGGGTTACCACTGTATTTATCATTGTTGAGCCACAGCCATCATTGCTGTGCCCCTTTCTTGAGATGAGCAATAAGTCCTATAAGTATAAAGTAAAACATGTCTATATGTATACAATGAAAGGGAGGAGGGAGAGGTTGTACATGGTAGAGACTTATAATGAAATCACTTGGATGAACAAAGTACCAGATTCATGATATTAATAAGTCTTTAACATCATCTGAACTATTAACCATGAACACAAACCAGCCAGTATTTGTTGTAAAGTATGTTGTTCAACCCCAACTACTTGCAAAGAAGATTTCCACAAATACAAGATGCACCAAAATGACAGCAACTGGGAAGTCTACAATCACAAGAGTAAGGAGGCCAAAAAGGCGTTAATACTGACAAAGGCGTCGACTGAACTTCAGATTGCTACAGGTATCAAATCTGGCAACAAACAATTATTTCAATACATCAGTGAAAAAAGGAAGAAAGAAGGCAGGATTGTTAAACTCCCTGAAGGGGATAGGATCATTGATGATGATGGACAAAAAGCCACTGTCCTTAACAACTTCTTCTGCTAGGTGTTTACCAAGGAGCGCACCAGACCATTACCAGAGAGTGGCATATAAGCTGCTGATGGAGAGTACCAATGGATGGAGACTCCAAAGATTACCACCAACAGAGTTAAAGCGACACTAATGCACCTAAGGACTGACAAAGCAACAGAAGATGATGTGCTGCATCCAAGGGTGCTAAAGGAACTTGCTGAAGTACAGGCACACCCATTGGCACATATGTTCAGTCACTCACTTCAGACAGGGGTGGTGCCAGGGGACTGGAGAAGGGCAGAAGTGGTCCCTCTAGACAAGGGGGGCAGTAGGGGGTAGGCGGGCAACTACAGGCATCACATCTGTCATGGGGACATTAATGGAAACCATAGTTAAACAGGATATAGTAGATGATCTAGATAGGCACAACCTCCAGGATGACAAATAACATGGATTTGTGGTGGGAAGATCATGCCAGACTAACCTTAGCACATTGTTTGACTACATGACAAAGGAACTAGATAGAGGACACCAGTGGTCCTTCGATACTTTGATTTCAGCAAAGCCTTTGACTCAGTGCCACGCAATCAACTGCTAAAAAAGTTGGAAGACCTAGGTATTGCTGAAAGCCTAGTCAGGTGGGTGGGAAATTGGCTAAGGGATAGAATTCAGAAGGTAGTAGTCAATGGCATGAGGTCTGGTGAGAGTAGGGTCACCAGTGGTGTGCCTCAGGGCTCAGTCTTAGGACCAGTTCTGTTTAATGTGTTTATTTGTGACATTGGCATTGATGTTCAGGGGAAGCTGGAACTATTTCTGGATTATACCAAGCTGGGTGGAAGGGCTGACAGCAAGGAGGCAATTAAGGAACTACAGAAGATGTACAAAAGCTAGAAAGATGGTTTAAGATCTGGCAGCTAAAATTCAATGCAAAAAAGTGTAAGGTAGTGCATCTGAGTAAGAGGAATTGTAGATCAGAGTACTGTCTCAATGGAGTCAACTCAGTGCATCCCAGGAAGAAAGGGACCTGGGCTCATCATATGTGACACCCTTAAACAATCAACCAATGCAACAGAGCTTACAGCAAAGCAAATAAAATGATGGGGTGCATAGTGAGAGGATTGGACAGCAGAAGCAAGGACGTGATCCTCCCACTGTAAGGACGTGATCCTCCCACTGTACACCTAGAGTACTGCATCCAGTTTTGGAATCCGCACCTGAAAAAAGACAGGGATAGGCTGGAGAATGTGCAGAGAAGAATGATCAAGATGATACAGGATCTCCGTGATCTCTCGTATGAGGAACACCTGAAAGAACTAAACTTGTTCTCATTCAAAACAAGGAGGGAGGGAGGATATGATTGAGACCTTCAAGTTCTTGAAAGGCATTAACAAGGTGCCATAGACAGAACTATTCCAAAGGATCACCAACTCAACCACCGGGGGCATGAACAGATGCTACAGGAAAGGAGTTTCAGAAAAGATCTAAGAAAGCATTTTTTCACAGAATGGGTGTTGGAAACCTGGAACAGCCTGCTGGCACAAGTGGAAAATGCAAAGACTGTAGGAGCTTTCAAACAATGATGTGATAGGGCAAGGGCTATAGGGTGAAATGCAAAAGCAATGAAGGGCAAATCTCGGTAGGAGTGTTAGACCCCAGGGCCTATAAGAGGTCTTGGGAACTCTCAGGCAGACTTGATGGACCCCCAGTCTCCTTCTGCCGTCACTTTTTCTATGTTTCTAATTTCTATTTTTGTGGTGTCGAACCACATTCTACAAATGCAAGTCAATCTCTGCTGCTGGTGTTCATTCTGTCCTGAGATACTGTCTCCCATCATTAGTGTCTACTCTTCAACAGAGATTTTTATTTGTTTCCACCATTCCAGTATTCACTGTGTCCTTGAAAATGCAGGTATGTGGTTATGGGCAAGTGTGCCTGAATAGTTTGTCTCACAGCACTAACACTGATTGCTGCTAATTTGTTTTCTTATTTCTGTTTCCTAGTCAGCTACAGTCCTTTTTGCTGCTACATGCTGCACAAATCCCATCACCCCTGCCATCTCCTAGGACTCACCATGCCAGAATGGTAGTAATACAGCTAAGTTGGAACCCCCACATCTACCACCGATGACCCAAGCTCTTTCTTGAACCTGAATCATCATCTTGCTGATAGGTAGTATGCTTTGTTAAGTCATTCTAATCAATTTCCATGTTAACCTTAACACCACACATTTAGTATTTGTTCTCTGTGCTCCTTTATAATTGACATCCAATAGACAGTATATACTTTGGTTATGTCCTTTTTGAGATGTGTTGTGCAGGAGCTGACACATTATGACATGTTTTATCTCAACAACAGTCTATATAGTCACAAAATAATCTCTCTCATTTTCATGTCTGCTACTGCTTTAGTGCAGCGGTAATACATCTGTCCTGTTCTGCCATCATGAGTCATTACTGTGCACTCTTATTTTTTATAAATGTCTGGTATAGCCTAGGTACAGTCAGTACTTCACTGAGCTCCCTCATTACCCAAGAATGTCTACATTATGGTGCCACAGTTCAGTCCAGATACATCCTTGCGAGTCCTTTCATGAATCTTTTCTGTAAACTGACTATGAGCAACCCCCCACCAAGCATCCATTCAGTGACTTGTACATCATATAGATTGTTGTAATCACATAATCTTTTTTTGTTTGGAGAACTACAGTATGAATCACCACATTGATGCTAAACTGCATGTCATGACCATATATGTACATGTAGGTATGCACTGCCTCTTTTAAATATGTTCTGAATTTCAGACAATTACTTTACTGCTGCAGATATCAAAGGAATCATTGCAGCTGTGGGCAGAGCCTATAGCCATTTCGCAATCATAGCCTAAAAATGGCTGATCGTGGCACCTTCCATTGGACTTTTGGAAGTATCCTTCTGAAAGTCCAATGTAGCTTGTAAAACTCCACCATGATCGGCCGCAATGGAGTAACAGCTGCACTATTTTGGCTGTTACTTCCATATTCTGAGACAAGAACTACACATGTGCGCCTTGCACTCGTGTGCAGTTCTGCTGGCACATCCACCACAACCATGCATGCGCAAATGCCACACATGCACAGTTGTGGCGCCACTGCCATTTTGCAGATGGGATTACTCCCGCACCCTCCCACGGCTCCTGTCCTCCCCATTCCCTCCCAGCACTAGTACCAGCACCAAAAACAAACTCTCCTGCTGCTGCTACTGTCCTCCCTGCTCCCTTGGTTCCCTGTCCTAGCACAGATATCGGGGTGCCCAATCCCCATGTTGGCAACATGTACCTCCCAACTCATATGGCACACTGGGAGCCCACCCCAGTATGCCCAAATTTATGTTTTTTTGTTTTTGTTCTCCCCATGCCAACATAGGGGTGCCCAATCCCCATGTTGGCATCATGTAACCCCCCAACTTGTGTTGCACACTGGGAGCCTACACCAGTGTGCCCATATTTATGTTTTTTCCTTTCATTTTCCCCCGCATCAACATCGGGGTGCCCAATCCCCATATCGGCATCATGTACATACCCCCCCATCTCATGTGGCACACTGGGAGCCCACCCCAGTGTGCCAAAATTTATGCTTTTGTTTCATTTTTACCCCTGTAAATAAAGAAAAACCATCCCCTGATGTCTTTATTCTTTTTTTACCTGTAAAATATAAACTGTCCTTCATCATCGCCCAGTCCTCCTCCCCATCCCCACCTCCCACTAAGCATCCACCTCACCGCACCCCCCTGCACCCCATACTTACCTCCTGAGGTCAGCACTGTCATCTTCTCTGGACTGGGACACATCTGCACTCTTCAAAGCCAAACCTTTAAACTGAAGAATCAAAGGTAAGCGTGTTATAGTGGCAGTCAATGGGGTTTTTCAACTTATGTTGCTGTATCAGCCAAAAAAATTGCCACAATTTTCTATGCACACATGTAACTTTGGTCATTTGGCAGCTCGCCACAGCTATATCAACTCTGGCAAGAACGTGTTTTGTTTCAGGGGCCGCTGCAGTACTGATGATGCAGATGACATGATGGGCAATACACCAGACTCCAACAGTATTGGTGAAGCCCCTTCAGATATTCAAGCACCACTATGTAGCTTGTTGTCGCTTCTTAATTCAGTCAATATGGATGTTAGTGTTACTCCGGATGAAACTAAAGTTCAGAAGTCATCCTTAGACACTACAGTTATACAGTAAGTGCAAATTCTTCTATATGTACGCTGTCTGACAATGCTGTGAAGATCCAACACAGTGTAACGTGTCAGGTCAACCTAACACCCAAGCAAGGAACACAATATATACAGATGTTTCTTGACACTAAGCAATCTCTGTTGTGGCATCCATTAAAATCCAATGCAATACTGATGACAGTGCTAAAAAATAATGTGCAATTTTCCACTGAACACGATGTGGATAACATTAGTAATGAGCATTCTAGTGAAAAGAATTCCTCGTGTAGTACACTTGTTTCAGACACAGACTATGAACTGTGTGCTGCACTCACCACTAGAAGAATAAAGAAACTGGACTTGGTGACAAAATGTATATCCCTAGATAACACATTGTCTGCACCAGATAAAGAGAAGTAGTTTCTTGTTTCAGACTGTCTTTCACTTCTTTTCAGTGAGTGCAATAAAAGTCTGTCAAAGACAGTGACTAACATTATCAAAGTTATCAGAAGCATGGTAACAGTCAAAAGTCACTGTGAACGTGGCCATGTAATTATGTGGCAAAGTCAGCGTTTGCAAAGGAATATGCCGCTTGGAAATGTTTTGCCATGTTCTGCTGCATTTTGCAGTGGTGTCAACCCATCAAAGGCATCATGTTTACTTGTCATTATGCAAATACTCCACATGTCTTTAATGACATATCATGAAATTTAAAGATTATAAGTCATTCCTGCAGTAAATAATGTATGGGAAAAGCATTAAAATATGCTGCTATCACTGTGAACAGACAAGGGACTAATCTTGGGGGAGATGCAAGATGTGATTTCCCTGCCATATAGCAAAATATGGTCTTTATACATTAATGGATCTAAAAACAAAGAAAATGGTTAGTCTCCAACTTGCTCAGGTTAGTGATGATGACATGAACAAATAATACAATGCATGTTTTTTCGCCCCATATTCAAATGCTTGCAAGTAGATTTATTTTATGTTGTGTAGTAATGCCTTCATACCACAGCCCCCAAACTGAGATGCACCATTTGAACTACTGTACTCATTCAGTGTTATCTAGTGGCATCCTCCACCTCCGTATTGACACTGAATACTATAAAAGTTATTTCCAATGTTCTCCAACATTCCATTCACTACTCATTATCCCCCTTTCTGAGCCATGCGTCAAACAATCTGTCAGCTACCGCTGCATCAAACTGTACACACAGACACCAATTCCACTCACAAAAGTGATACAAGGTGAATGTCACAACCCTTCTCTCACATCCGCAGCTGGACCATATATGAGCTATAAATGAACGCAAATAAAAAAGACACATTTGATTGTACTATATACTCATTTGATAACAGCTTATACGAGGCCAGTTGCAAAGAATATGGGATAGCTATGATTGTCACTGCAAGAAGATGTTATAATCACTGGACATCATATTTGGTGAGTGTGAAGTGGTGTTCAATGTTAATTAACTGTCCGGGTATTGTGCTGTCCATCTGGGGGGTGGTTGCAGATTGGAATCTGATGGACTATCATGAAATGAATTCTAGAATATACATGCCTAATGAGTGTAACTGTGGGTAGCACTACACACTAGTGAATGCATTGTTTTTAACTGAAATCAATTGGTTTAATGTATCACAAAAAAATCACCAAACATTTGGGAAACTGCCCTGTCCCAACATTGAACTGGGCTCTACCTAGCCCACAGTGATAGTATACTTGTGGGCTACATTAAGCCACAAACATGCAAATGAGTCCATTGGTCATACAAAGCACCAAATGGCAATCTGCATGCCCATTATGGACTAATTTGTCTGGTGTGTTGCAACCCATTAGCGCACATCCTATTTGTGCCAGATGACTCCCCTGGTTTCTAGTTGCACCCACCCATCCCATGAACGCATTCCCTGATATCTAGTGGCACCCCTGATTACCGATCCTATGCAAGTTTTCATATAGAAGCCTAGTAACATAGAATTTGATGGCAAATAAGGACCATTTGACCCACCTAGTTTACCTATTTCTCTACCTAATGGATAAGCTGCAGATCCTAGTTAATCAACAGCCAACTTCCTCCTACCCCCACTAGAATTGCCTTGTGTTTGTCCCATGCATTCTTGAATTTCCCCACTGTTTTTGACTCCACTACCTCCTCAGGAAGACTGTTCCATGTATCCACAACCCCTTTCATGAAAAAATACTTCCTCACATTACCTCTGAGCCATTGCCCCTCTATCTTCAAATTGTGCCCCCTTGTTCTTGTACATCTCTTTTTATGAAAGATGCTACCCTCTTGGACTTTGTTGATTCCCTTGAGGTACTTGAAAGTTTCTATCATGTCTCCCCTCTCCCTCTTCTCCTCGAGGGTATACATATTAAGCTCATTTAATCTCTCTTCATATGTCTTCTGGTGCAGACCCAGCACCATTTTAGTTGCCCTCCTCTGGACAGCCTCCATTCTGTCTATGTCCTTACAGAGATGGGGTCTCCAGAACTGCATGCAGTACTCCAGTTGGGGTCTCACCAACTGTCTGTACAGAGGGATAACAACTTCCTGTTTTCTACTGGTGATGCCGCTCCCTATGCATCCCAGTATCCCGCCAGCCCTCTTTACTGCCTTTCACATTGCTTGCCCACCTTAAGGTCATCTGATATGACTACCCCAGGTCCCTTTCCATTTTTGTTGTTGTTAGTATCTCACCCCCCATTGTGTACTCTTCCCCTGGGTTTTTGTTTCCCAGATGCATTATTTTCCACTTCTTTGCATTGAATCTAAGCTGCCATACATTTGACCATTCCTCCAACCTTGCCAGGTCTCTTTGCATCCTTTCCACACCCACCTTCTGTATTGAACCTGTTGCAGATCTTTGTGTCATCTGCAAAGAGACATATTTTTCCTTCCAGTCTCTGCAATGTCACTTATAAAGGCAATAAAGAGGACTGGTGCCAGTACTGAACCCTGCGGTACCCCACTAGTAACCTCCCTTTCTTCAGAGTTAACTCTGTTTACTATTACCCTCTACGTCCTATTGTCCAGCCAATTTTTTACCCAGGCTACCACTTTGGGACCCACCCCAAGGCTAGCTAACTTGTATATTAATCTTTTGTGTGGGACTGTGTCAAATGCCTTGCTAAAGTCTAGGTAGACCATGTCCACAGCCCCTCCCTGGTCTACTACTTAGGTCACCCAGTCAAAGAAATCTATTAGAGTCATCTGACACAACTTTCCTGCTGTGAATCTATGCTGCCTAGGGTCCTGTGCCCCACTGGCCTCTAGGAACTCAACAATTCTTTCTTTCAGAAGTGATTCCATCATTTTCCCTATCACTGAGAGCAAACTAACAGGTCTGTAGTTTCCTGCCTCTGTCTTGCTCCTACTTTTGTGAAGGGGAATTACATCCGCCCTCCTCGAGTCCTCAGATACCACACCATCCTCCCATGATTTATTAAAAAGGGTAGTCAGTGGTGTCACTAGTTCTATCCTTAGTTCTTTTATAATTCTTGGATGAATCCCATCAGGACCCATTGCTTTGTCCACCTTCAGTTTTAAAAGTTCTTTCAGAACTTTTTCTTCTGTGAATGGACTGGTATCGACCTCCCTATCCAGAGTGCTTCTATTCTTTGATTTAGGTACCTCCCCCTCCTCTTCTTTGTGAATACTGAGCAGAATTATTCATTCAGTATCTCTGCTTTTTCATTGTCCCCATCTGCCCACCCTCCTTCCCATTATTAAGCCTCGCTATCCCACTCTTGGTCTTTCTTCACTCTGTAATGTACCAATAAAAGATTTTATCCCCCTTCTTAACTGAGTTGACTATCTTTTCCTCAGTTTGGACCTTTGCTATTCTGACTGCCTTCCCCACTTCCCTCTGCTATCACAGGAATCTAGTAGTATCCCACCCCCTAAAGCATGTGCCATATAATTGTTCATATTATTGATACCTAGAGGCACCCTCCACCCCCAAACACTGGTGCCTTGTAATTATTCATATTCCTTGTGCCTATTGGCACCCCTAACCCCCTGAACACCCATGTACAATGATATGGAACACTCTGGTGTCCAGTGGTTCCACCCCCTCCCGAATGCCCATCAGAATATGCAAAGGTAAGCACTGATGGTCCAGCATCAACAACAGTCAACCCACACACTCACATAACAATACTCATCATTCCCCCCCATAAGGGTGTCCATGGATATAATGTGAGTCCCAAATAAGGCAATTTGCACAGCTCTCCTCTCACCTCCTTGTTTGCCCATCATAAGAGCTGACAGTCACTTTGTGTACAGTGTATATATATTGTGTGGATGCTACATCACAAATGCTTACCTTAACATATATCAACAGACATTCAGGTGGCAGGGGACAGCTGTACACCAGGGAATTCTTTATGGGTGTACACAGGGGTTCGGGTTGGGGGGAGCCACTACACACCATAGCTATGATAAATTACATGACACGGGGTGTTCTGGGGGTGAGGGGTGCTATTACACACCAGTGATATGAACAATCACATGGTACAGTTTTTGAGGGAGTGGATGTGCCACTAGCCATCAGGGGTATGAAAAGTTACATTGTATGGGTGATTGGGGGTGCTACTAGACACCCGGGAATGTGTACATTGTATGTGTGATGAGGGGTGGGAGGTGCCACTAGACATCGGGGACGACATCTTTGCAGGTTTGACGTGTGATCATTAATATTAATATACGCAGCTTTCAGAAGAAATTTACTGACGTGCAAGCTTGTATTTTCCACTCTATGCCAGACACACTAATTATGACAGAAACTTGGTTAAAAAAGCTTAGTCTCAAATCAAGCTCCAATTTTACCATTTTTCTCCCTGTTCCATGCAGATGGGGCTACCAGAGGCAGAGAGGTGGCTATCTATATTAATGAGAAATGCTCTGTCACTGTCCTTGAATCCACCTCGAAGCCAAAAGAATGTGAATGATTGGCAGTTAAGCTAGACATCCTGGCAGCAGAATCGATAAACATAATTGGATGCTACAGACCTCCATCAACGAATCTGGATATTTTGTTATATTTATATCACTTTTTAGATGTCAACACCAATGAGACAATAATCCTAGGTGACCTAAATTTGGATTTACTCAGTACCAAATCAGCTCCACTCACAAATATCTGCAATGAATTGAGTCTCTCACAAATAATTACAGAAGTCACTAGGCCATGACACAAAAACAATGTCTGGTTGTCTACTAGATGTTACCTTGACCAACAGGCCACATAAAATATTGTATAAGGCAGTCTGGCACAATGCTCTTACTGACCACAGGACAGTGATGTGTGTTAGAAATTTGCATAAACTCACAAATCCCAGCAAAATAATAACTAAAAGATAATTCAGGAAGTTTAATCCAGCCAATTTTTAGCTGATTTAAGAGATATCCACTGGCAACAGTTCTACCTAGTCCCCACATTAAAAAATAAGGCACTGTCCACCTCTGACTCTGCACTTACTGGCATCATAAACAAACACGCACCTTTCATAAACTGCAGAGTGAAAAAGGCTTCTTGCCCCTGGTTTAACACAGAAATCAAATCAATGCTAATAAAAAGGGATAAGCTGTGGGCCACAGCCAGCTTACAAAATCCCCTGAGGACTTGACAACTTTCAGGGCATGCCAAAATGCCTGTACAAAATTGGTCAGACACACTGAAGAGAACTACTATTTAAAGATCCTGTAATCAGCTAATGGGAACCAGCTAAGATATAGCATACCTTCAAGTTAGTGGGGGAGATTAAAGTTCCACCATCCCTCCCTGTTACTATCACCCATCATGGAATTTCAATCTCAGATAAATCCATTATACTTGTCAAGTTAAATGAGCATTTTGCAACAGTGGGTCTTGCTTTTGATTCATCCCAGTCAGCCACCCTCAGACCCTCTATTCTTTAATCAGCCACTCTACCCAGCCTTTTGACACATGCATCATTTTCCTTTTTGGACATCACTTTTAAACAGGTAGAAGAATGACTGCTTAAGCTGGATATAAAAAAGGATGGAGGGGCAGACAACAATGACCCCTTCTTTTTGAAATGAGGCCACTATTTCCTCACCACTCCTATTACCCATTTATTTAATCTTACACTAACAGCATGCACTGTGCCCCTAGACTAGAAAGTAGTGCACCTCGTTCCTCTTTTCAAGTCTTGGGACCCCAATGATTTAAATAATTATAGGCCAATATAAATTCTGATAACCCTCTCACAAATCCTTGAAAAGCTGGTCAGTATACAAGTTGGATCCTTTCTTGAAAATCATTGTCTGATAAATCTGCTTCACTCTGGTTTCAGACCGCAACATAGTACCATCTTGGCTCTGTCCAAAGTCACTAGTGACTGGCTTGAGGCCGTGGATAACAAGCAAGTCACTGGTACAGTCTTTTTGGATCTTAGCAAAGCCTTCAATACCATGGACCACCCCCTGTTGCTTGATAGTTGTAAAGTCCATGGTATGTCGGACTCAGCAGTATCTTGGTTTGCTAGCTATTTGGAAAACAGACAGCAATGTATCAAGATCAACAAGACCCTCTCTTCACCTCTCCCCCTCTTAAGAGGGGCTCCATAAGGATCCATCCTGGGACCATTGTTGTTTTTGGTATATGTAAACAACTTGAGTTCAGGAATAGTCAACGTTTTGCAAATGACACAGTCCTATACATTTCTAAACCATCTATTGATGAGGTCTGTTCTGCACTCCAGTCTGAGTTCAACAAACTCCAGCAAAATCGATTACTCTCCAAACTACTATTAAATGTCCAAAAAAACAAGGTAATGTTCTTTTACCTAACAGATGTTCACTCTGCCCAATGACAAATCCACCTCCTCCTATTATCACCCTGCTAGGGGACACACTCAAAGTAAAAAGTGTTAAATACTCAAGCTTTACACTCAATTTGCACCTCTCCTTCTCCTCACATATTGATACCCTATCTAAAAAACTAAAAATCAGACTTGGTTTCTTCTTTAGAAACAAATCTTTGTTCTCCTGGGTCTTCAGAACTAGGTTAATACAGGCTACGTTTTTGCCTCTCCTGGATTATGCTGACATAGTATACAATAACTGTGCAATCACATATCTTTGTAAACTGGACACCCTCTTCCACTGTGCCTTCTGATTTATAACCAATGCTCCCACCAGATCCCACCACTGTGTCTTGTACAAGGCAACAGGCTGGACCTCATTATCAACCAGGAGACTCATCCATACCTATACATGGATATACAAAGCACTACTAAATAATCTGCCACCATACATTACTTCCACCCTCAGTCAATCAAGTAGCTCCTGTGCACTTAGAAACTCTATGTACGAGAGGAGTCACGTGATGCAGGTTTCAGGGTAGACATCTTTTTCAGCGCTCTGTGTAAACGATGTTATAAATTGTTAAAACTAATAGAACCTAATACTTACTGCCATTTAAAAATAGCAAATTAACTTTCAGATAAGGGCAAGATGCCATTGGAAACTGCCCAAACTGAATTTGAGCAGAAGGATTTAAGTATTTCATCTGTGCTGGAGGAACCAGACAAGGATCCATTGCCATCCCTGGAAGCAAAAAGGCCCCATCGGAGCAATTCACCTGTGCAAGCCCAGGGCCCTGTCCAGAATGCAATGACTATATCACAGATAGCCCTGGAAATAACCACAATTAAAACAGCAGTCTTCGCTATCTTAGAAGATCGCAGAGAAATGAAACCCACCATGAAGGAAATAGCCCACAGAGTGAATGACGCTGAAGTCCGCATTTCCTCAGTTGAAGACAAACAAGCCAAGATGGAGCCAGCTATCATACTGCTTAACCGTAGACTGGGGAAATTAGAAGATAAAATAGGCCGGCCCAGTGGCTCTGAGGGTTGAGGCACTGGACACCACACCTCGCACCATGCTGGCGACCCGGGTTCAGGAACAGACTCAGGTCATTTGGGGGTCAGTGGGGAGGTAAGTATTGAACATTACAGCTCTCCTTCCTTGGGTTGGGGGTCTGTGCTGTGGATAGCA
This sequence comes from Neoceratodus forsteri, assembly GCA_016271365.2. NCBI lineage: Eukaryota > Metazoa > Chordata > Ceratodontiformes > Ceratodontidae > Neoceratodus > Neoceratodus forsteri. The sequence goes on along the minus strand of CM057458.1, from coordinate 994,357,497 downwards.
CAGCCAGGAGATCCGCCCTCACCCAGGGTGCTTGGCTGCCTCCGCGGAGGTGGAGATGGCTGCTGCACCCATTGCATGGTGCACAAACGTAAAAAGGGGAGGAAAAACAGAAAATACCTGTCAGCAGGATGACGCCTGACTCTTCAGGCACCGGCCTCCCAGGTCGTATAAGGTAAGCCCCAGTAATTCGGGGATGGAGCTGGGGGGCGAGAAGGGGCTGTTGGGGGAGGAGAAATATCAGTTGTGATTAAAAAAAAAAGAAGATAAAATAGACAACCTAGAAGGTCATAGCAGATGAAACAATAATAATAATAACTTTTGAAACAATAATAATAATAACTTTATTTTTAAAGCACTTTTTAGGATTTCAAAGCACTTTACAAGTCAAAAAGCACAATATAAAATATCACATAAAACATATAAATACAATAAATACATAACAACATCACATATTAAAAACCTACAATAAAACCATCCATACTATCCAAAGAATAATATTAACACTCAAATATCAGCTAATCATCCAAGAAGGCGCTCCGCCACAGGTAGGTTTTCAAATTTTTCTTAAATGCCTCCAAGAAGGTGCACTCCCTTAACTGGCGATGGTAGAGAATTCCAAAGAGTTGGAGCTACATAAGAAAAAGCTCTACTACCATAAGATTCTAAACTCACTCTTGGAATCTCTAACAACCCCTCGTCAGCCAAGCTTAGCAATCGGCCATGGCAGTAAGGCACCAGAAGTTCTTTCAGATAGGTCGGACCCTGATCGTGAAGGGCTTTAAAAGTCAATAAAATGACTTTAAAGGTCATCCGCCACTGTGTAAGAAGCCAGTGCAGTTTGCGCAGTACCGGGGTGATATGACTGGATCTCCTTGTCCCAGTCAACACCCTGGCTGCAGCATTCTGCACCAGCTGAAGGCAACAGATTTCAACCCCAGAAAGCCCAAAGTAAAGGGCGTTGCAGCAGTCCAACCGCAAGGACACAAAGGCGTGGACCAACGTTGGCAAAGAGTCAGATGGAACAAGGTGATGCACCCTGGCAATGTTCCTAAGATGATAAAAGGAAGTCCTGACAATGGCCGACACTTGAGATTGAAAGGTCAGCCTGTCATCTAGGACAATCTCCAGGTTGCGCACCCATTCAGAGGTCGGAAGTGACACGCCGTCAAGAAAACTTCCAGAGGGTGAGCCACCTTTTGGCCTCATTATCTGACCACCAGGATCCACCACCAAAACCTCTGTCTTCTCTGAGTTCAACTTCAACCAACTAGAATCCATCCATCCTCGGTTTTCTTCCAGACAGTTGTTAAACACTGAGAGAGCTCCATCCTGGTCAGATACAAAAGACAGGTATAGCTGGGTGTCATCTGCATAGCAGTGAAACCTCAGCCCATACCATCTTATAATGTCTCCGAGGGGGCAGCATATACACTGCAAATAACATGGGTGACAGCACTGAACCCTGAGGCTCCCCACACAACAAAGAAGTTGGGGTGGAGGAATGAACCCCCGACACAACTCTCTGTGATCTCCCGGTAAGGAATGAAGTGAACCATTTTAAAACAGTTCCCGACATTCCACATATTTGCCTCAGGTGTGCTAACAACACCAGGTGATCCACAGTGTCAAAAGCTGACGAGAGATCAAGAAGAACTAGGACAGAACATCTCTTCTGATCCCTCGCCCTCAGAAGATCATTAAGCACCCGAACCAGCGCAGTCTTGGTGCTGTGTCTTTTCCAAAAACCAGACTGGAAGGATTTGTAGATATTATGGATGGTTAAATGGTCTTCCAATTGGGCTGCCACTACCTTCTCAATAACCTTCCCCTAAAAGGGAAGGTTAGAGATAGGTCTGTAGTTTGAAAAACAGTCTGGGTCCAAAGTAACTTTCTTCAGTAAAGGTGTAACCACTGCTTCTTTCAGGGGAGTTAGGAAACTCACCTTACTCTAAGGAACACCAGACTATCTGCACCATAACTGGGCCAATGATCTCAAGACAACCCAAAATTATGGGAGTTGGTCCAGGATCGAAACTACAGCTCATAGGCCGCACACTATGGATGATCCTCATAATATCCACGACCTCCGGTTGGCAAAAGGAACCCCAAGAAAAACTAGGCATTGTGAGCTCACATTGCTCCACAACATCACTCTTAGAGATTGCTGGGCGCAAGCCCGCCCTGATGTCATCCATCTTATTTGCAAAGAACCGTACGAGCTCCTCACACTCCATTTGCGAAAAGGCTCTCCAGACTTGTAGACAGGCTGGGTTGCACAGTCTGTCCACCGTCCGAAACAGCTGAGCCAGTCGATTCTGTGCAACTGCAATCTCCCTGGACAGAAATTTTGCCTTCTTATGGGTGATTGCAGATTGATAGACAGAATAATGTTCCATCAATCTAAGGCAGTCGGCATCAAGGGCGGACTTGCGCCAGCACTGCTCTAACCTTCGCCCCTGTCTCCGCAACTCCCTCAGTGTCCCATCAAACTAGGGGGACCTGGGGCGAAGGGATAGGGGGCGCTCATGAACAGGAGCACATAAAATCCAGGGCCACCTAACAGCCGATTATAGCCGACACCAGTTCCCCTGGATTACTGCTAGCCAACACGGGGGATGAGAGATCAAGGACCGCAGCAAGGCCTTGCGAAGTAACATTTCGCAATGGGCAGTACCTGTCCATCTCCACAGGGGAAGGCCTTCTAAGGGGGGTGCAAGAATTGAACCTCACAGTGTGGTGGTCAGACCACTCGACTGGTTCCACCCCCACGTCAGATAAGTCAATCCCTAAAAGGAAGACTAAATCCAGAGAGTGCCCAGATCTATGTGTAGCAGTGGAAACTACCTGTGTAAGGCCCAAAGAAGACATAAGTTGGAGGAAGTGGTTCTCAAATTGTGAAAGTTCAATCATCAATCCAAGCATTAAAGTCACCCAGAACCATCAATCTGGGAGACTCAAATGACATATCGACGAGGAAGTCTGCTACTTCCTGTAAGAAACGTTTCTCATCTCCGGGTGGTCGGTAGATGAGAACGATTCGAATGCCTACACCTGCTACAACTACGCACTCAAAAGATTCAGCCTCACCTACTACCACATTCGTGAGGCCCAATTTAGTCTTGAAACAAACTGCAACCCCCCCTCCCCTGTGGTCCAATCTCAGGCTGTGTATCACCGAATACCCAGCTGGAACCATGGCCTCCAATATGGGGCCAGAGTTTTCATCCGGCCAGGTCTCGGTGATGCAAGCCAGGTCAGCTGAGCCAACAAGATCCGCAATAATAGCAGTTTTGTTCCTAACAGACCTGGCATTGCATAACACCGCCCAAGTTGGACAAACCTCGGAGGTTGTCCAACCTATCTGCCCACCAAATCTGGCAGTGCCCTTGGGTATGGGCATCAGACATGGGAAACCCATGTCTGGATTCCATTTCACCCCAGGGTGCCTTCAGGACTTAATAACCCTGATACGATGGCCACGCTCATTCATCCTCACCTTTTCGCTCACCCCCACCCTCCCCACTCTCCTACGAACAATCCCCAGCGCCCTACAGAGCTGGTAGGTCTCAAATTGCAAAGGAGGGGTATAAAAAGGGTGGAGGTACTGCTAGGTCTGCCAGAGGGACAAGATGGCGCCAATACAGTGGAATTTCTACAAAAGTTTCATGCTAAAGTGGCCGGGCTGAGTCCCAATGGCCCAGCCTACATAATAGAAAGAGGGCATAGGGCTCTTCAAGCTAAACCGTCGCCATCGGAGCCTCTGAGACCCTTAATCTTCAAATTGCTCAACTATCTAGATAGAGATCATATTCTCCAAAAAGTTAAGCAATTAGAAACAGTCCACTGGAAAGGGAAAAAGCTAACAGTGGTTCCTGATTTAACCTACTAAGTTCGACAAGCGCGGCAGGCCTACCGACCCATTCTGTCAAAACTGTAGGCAGTGCATATCAAGCACAGATTATTACACCCAGCAAAACTTGAAGTTCAATTGTACAATGGTACGGTTAAATATGAATCTGCTGATTTAGCCCTGAAGGAACTTATTAAACAGTTACCCACCTCTTTAAAATATGAGAGCTTTTCATTCCATAAGGTCAGACCATCTTGAAAAGTTGAAATAACTATGTACTGTATATTCAATGCTTTAGAAAGAATTTTGAGCCTGCCATTAAAGAATGTTTGACTGAGCTGGGAACCATGGTTCAGCTGGAATAAGGAGCGGTCCTCTCGCTCCTACTAATTGCCTAAGATTCACTGGGTGTGGTGTTTTTTTTTTTCATTAATAGGCGGTTTGACATTGTCTGCAGTCGGGAGCATGCAAGACATTCACAGCGCTACCGGTATAGGCTGGGGCATGAAATGAGTTCATTTATGAATATTGGTAAGTGCAGAGTGCCCTCTTGTGACCAATTATCGTAATGATTTCTTGTTGCCCAGAAAGAATGCTCGCAGCCTTGTGGGGCTTCAGGATTCATAAGCAAAAAGGACTGCAGGATTCTTTACGAGTAGTTCAAGATTACAAATTAAAGTCTACTGTAACAGACTAGAGACTCAACTCTGCAGAAAGGAATCTTTTATTGCAATTACAACTTAAATTTCTTTTATTTTCTGACTATTTTGAACAGCAGTAAGAACTCGAGTAGAAAACAGCAGAGGGTACCACAGCTAAGACTGGGAAATCTCTCAGAAAAAAAGACTAGAATTTTCTTTTGAGGATACTTTATACTGAGTCAAAAGGCTATAATGGTTAAAGGACAAAGAGTTGCTATAGTCAGTTGACTACTCCCATTTTGATTTTTTTTTCTTTTTAAGAATAGGTACAAAATGGGCTACTATTTGGAAAGAAGTAGCATCTATTGGATGGGATGTTATGAAGAACATGATTAGAATCTGCTATGTTAACCTGTACCTAACTTTGCCCTAAAAAGAAGGGAGTATTTACAAAAAAACAAAAGTTTAGAGACGTTCATAATGTTACCTCTTGAAGTAATAGTAATTGTTTTTTTTACAGGTAACATCATGTACAGCATAATACTTTGAAAGGCTCTGCCTTGAAGATTATTTAATATTATAAAATTTCAAGTTAATAAGTTAAGACAAATATCATAATTATGGGGAAGGAAGGGATGTTACCTAATTCCAGCTGTAAGTTCTGTTATCTTAAAGCAATCAGTTTCTATTCCATGTACCACTGGCACAGAGCCCTTGAGGTCTGCATACGGACCGGTGGGTAAGAAGTAGACTTCAAGCCTGGAGATAAGTCGATAATTTTTCTTTTTTGTTTCAGAGACCTAAGTTGTTATTAATGAGGGACTTGGTTAGGAGGGGGATGGAGATGGGGTGGGATTGGATTAGAGTTGGACCCGGAATATTACCGAAAAGGTCAGGGATGGTAGCACTAATACTACTAATACTACTAATACTACTAAATTATACTGTAGATATGAGTTTGGAGTTAGGTGTATTACATGGAACATAAAGGGTGGCAGAGATAACCAGAAGAAGTATATGGTTTTAAGATACCTGAACAAATTTTCCCCATTTTCTGCAAGAAACTCGTATTCCCGAATCACAAATTTTATTATTTAAGAAGTCATAGGTAGGCCAAGCCTTCAGGGCAGGTAAGAGTACCAGGAAGGGTGGGGTAGCCATCTTATTCACAAAATCAGTACTCTTTCAATGTATGGAAGAGATCAAAGACCCTGAAGGAAGATTTTTGATCCTTAGAGGTAGACTGAGCAGTAATGAACTTGTTTTAGGCACTATTTATGGCCCTAATGTGGATTATCCATCATTTGCACAAAACTAGCTTCAGCTTTGGCACCCTTTTCCCATTTACCCTGTTGGTTAGGAGGGGATTTTAATTTAGTTTTGCTAAAGATATGGACAGAACTTATAGGATGTTGTCAGAGTTATCACCTGCACAAAGAGCCCTGAGAGAACTGTAGACACTTTAGGGTTAATGGATGCCTGGAGAATGCTAAATCCAAAAACTACAGACTATGCTTTTTATTCTAAACCCCACAAAGTTCTTTCTAGACTAGACTACTTCCTCATTAGTAAGCAAATGTTACTAGGTGTACTTGATTGCTCTATACATGCCAGGGTAATTTCAAATCACTCTCCAGTACAAATAACAATGCGCCTCCCTCAAATTAATACCCGCCCACAAACATGGTCATTAAATAACCTACTTCTCAAAGAGCCAGTAGTAGTGGACCGATTCAAAGGGTTTATGCAATTCACAATACAGTCAAATATGAACTCCATTTCGGCCTTTGACACCCTCTGGGCAGCATTAAAGGCTACATGGAGAGGAGAATTAATTCATTTAGCTACCATTAAGAAAAAAACAGACCAAAATCAGGTGGATACCTGGCTCAGACAAATTCGCTCTATAGAGCAATCTCGCTCCCCATCCTTATTAAAAGGGGAACTCCATAACCTAGCAAGGCTTCATACCTAATATTATAATTACCAACTGGATAAGGCAGACAAAGCAACTTCTCGGATGAAGGCTACCTACTTAGGCCAAGGCGAAAAAGCCAGTAGGTTGCTGGCATTGCATTTAAAGCAGCAAAGTTCTTTAAGGTGGGTCTCAGCACTGGTACATCCTGAGACAGGGAATGTTAATAGCACAGCGGATGGCATGTTGGGAATATTCCAGGAATACTTCCACAATTTGTACTCTCTCAGCACTCAAACGGCACCATATGATCCCCAAATGACCTTTTTCTTGCAAAACGCTAACTTACCCAGTATTCAACCTGATCTGTCAGAACAATTAGGCAACCCCTTTACGGAGCAAGAAGTAAGTCTGGCTATAGCATCCTTGCCCATGGACTAGTCCCCTGACCCAGATGGTTACATGGCTCTTTTTTATAAGACGTATTCCTCACTATTAGTCCCATTGCTAACCTCCTTATTTAATTACTAATCAGTATCACCTGTAGTAGAAAAATCCTTTTTTGAGGCCCATATCATTCTATTACCTAAACCTGGGAAGGATTTTATGAAGCCAGAGAATTATCACCCAATCTCACTAATAAATAACAACATTAAACTTTACGTAAAAATGTTGGCAACTCGGTTATCAACCATTTGGAGTTGTCTAATATGTCTTGAACAGGTGGGATTTATTACAGGGCGTAATGCCAGTGACCACTTCAGGAAACTTTTCTACCTCATTTCTGCGTCTGGGGACCCAGAGCAGAAAGCAGCCTTGGTGTCTCTAGACGCAGAAAAAGTCTTCGACAGAGTGAAATGGCCTTATTTATTTCAGGTCCTGAAATACTATGGTTTCCCTGCCAGCTTTATTCAGAAGGTCCGGGTGTTATACTCATTTTCTTCTGCTAGAGTATCATGTAATAATGAACCGTCTGACCTATTTTGGCTGGCCAGCGGTACAAGACAAGGGTGACCTCTGTCTCCATATCTTTTTAACCTTTATATAGAGCCTTTGATTCACTGATTGAAGTCAGCTACTGGGGTATCTTGATAGCCAACCAACAATTTAAAATTTCAGCCTTCGCAGATGATTTACTATTACATGTGGCAAATTGGCATTCATCCTTAGCCGAAGCCCTTGATATTATTGGTCAGTTCAGCTCGTTTTCTGGATACAAACTAAAAAGTAAAACATTAGTTTACTCACTATCCTCCTCCTGTACTCCTTCAGTGAAGGAGATAGGGCTACATTGGGAACCCAAGGCCTTAACCTATTTAGGTATTAAGCTAACTTGAGACCTTTTAAAATTAAAATCCCTTAACCTAGATTCCTTAATTAAGAATTTGACAGAGGACCTTCAACGTTGGCAGAACATGCCTTTCTCTCTGTGTGGAAGAGCCAATGTTATGAAGATGATGGTGTTTCCTCGTCTCCTATACCCACTATCTATGCTTAACTTACTACTACCAAATAAATGGTTTACGGGGCTACACTCACTATGTTCTCAGTTTGTTTGGCAGCGTAAACCCCCAAGAAGAGCTTATGCAAAGCTGACAAGAACTAAGAAGGTGGAAGGTTTGCAACTTCCAGACTTTTATTTATATTATCTAGTGATCCATACCTCCAGACTTTTAAAAGGGTCTCATCTAAATTCAGACTTCAAATATTTACCAGGTTGGCAAAAAATTGAACAGATGCTACTTCGAAAGCATCACCTCTCCTTAGATGCCCTACCATACCTCACTCAAGCCTGTATTCCTAAAGATCTTAAAGACACACCTGTGGGCTGGGACTTACAGGTGCATGTACAACTCTGTTGTAGATTTGGACTAAATCAAGTCTGCGATCTCATGCAACCATTAAGGTATAATCCAAACATCAGGGTAGCTGGAAAACCAATTACAGATGCATTTTGTCCGTTGCCGGCGGGGTCAGTGGTTCAGGACCTAATTTCAGATACAACTTTATTATCCCCAGTTAGGATCCAGGCTAAACTTAAATTGCCTTCAAAAGAGCCTTTTAAATTAATCCAAATCAGAGCCTCAGTAGGGAAACATCTGGGTCCTGCTCCATGGTCCTCTATGGTAGGGAGTTGGTTTCTAGACTTAGCTAAACTTGCCCAATGCCCCAAATCCTTCTCAGAAATATACAAAGAATTGAACTGCCAGATTCAGAAAACAGTTTCTCTGATAGCCTTTTACTGGAAGTCAGTACTAAATATAGAAAAATCTCCATCCTTCTGGCATCAGATTTGGGATAATGCTAATTATTTTGTTAAACAAGATAGATTACGCCTTCTCCAATTCAATACCTTACATAACCTATACTATACCCCAACTAGGTTATTCTGGATGGGCAGATCGCCATCGCCAAAGTGTGATATATGTGGAAACTTAACCGAATCGTTGTTTCACAAACTATGGTCTTGCTCCAGATCTAAAGAGCTTTGGCAGATTGTACAAAAAAAATTGCAAGACATCTTTCCCTTTACTATATACTTCACACCTGAAATATGCTTGTTGGGGGATTACTCACAAATCCCTAAAACCCAACACAAATATAATATGGTTCTAATAGCATCAGTCACTAAATTATTAATCTTCCGTCACTGGAAAGACACTTGGTGCCCCTCCTTCTCAGAATGGTACCAAGAGTTGCTAACAGCCCTTGCAGCAGAAAGAGCAATAGCATGGGCAACACGCTCCTGGGCTAAATTCCACACGCATTGGTCCTTATTCTATTCCCAGCTTCAACAATTGTAAATTCTTAGATGCTTCCCTTGGATCTATGCAATTTCATTATATGATACGCCTTAAAAGAAGAAGTTAAAGGCTGCCAGGAAGCTCTTAATTTTTGTCAGTGACCCTTAAACCAAATCCCTGATACCTACAGGAAATGTTCCGGGGAGGAGGGGTTAGGAAGGAAGTTACAGATAGAGGGAATGGGGGGGGGTGTTATTAAGTTTGATTTATTTTACATTTTCTTACCATTTTTTGTGTCTAAATACCAGCAGGCTACCATACATAGACACAGTGCCTGTATGTTCATTTGATTGTACTACTGTAAGTTGCCTTTTGTATGTAATAAGGAAAACTTAATAAAGTATACTAAATTAAAAAAAAAGAAACTATATGTACATTACCCTGAAAGTGTCCAAATTTTGAACCCAATTTGGTATGGCAGCCATGAGCTATGTCCTTTCCACTATCTGGAACTAACTTCAAGTAGCCTTAAAACTCAGCACTCAGATCCCACTAAGAGCATTCAACAGGACTGTCAATGAAATTGCCACTGAGTCTAGCAATTGTTTTTAACCTCACCTCTTACTGTTATCGCATCTCCCTCTTTTTCTTGCACTTGCCTGATTCCTTATATTATCCTTCTAGATGTTTACTTTTCTGTCTTTTCTCTTCTTTTACCTGTTATCCATTGTTTACTCCCTCATTTTAATCTAGATTTTTTTAAGCTATTGTCAAGTTAGGCTCATTCTTATTCTTGTATTTGTAGTAGTTGTATTTGTATTATTCTATATTGTTGTTGTTGCAATATGTTTTTCCCTATTGGATTCTTGCACATTGTTAAGTATGTTGTATAAGGGACCTCCTTGTACAGTAAATGAGCTTGCTCAATGGTATATATCCCTTCACTATAAACTGAACTGAAACTGAACAGAACTGATCATGGGTTGATGGCTGAAATACAGCTGCACTACCATCTGTGAGGTGGGAGCTTGGGCCTAGACCCAAGTTAAGATGTGGTTTTCAGAGGTCGTAAACAATGCTTTTTTGGGGGCCTGCTTACCGCTGTCGGAAACCTTTGAACATGCTGCTGCACCTATATGCAGGATGACACCCCTCTCCCCAATTTCCATGGGTACAGTGTTATGTTAGTGCCTGGTGCAGCTGAGTTTAATGCACACTAACTGGACCTCTGAATATGGTCCCCACCAAGCACAAGTCACAAACCTGGGTAGTGCTGGGGCAAACTACATTAGTGCCAGCTTGAACATTTGAATATCGGCCCTTATTGTCTTGCTTGTCTTAAGTGCTCATTGTCATGATCAGCTTGAATATCAGTAAAGTTAATGACACTTATATGATGTCATATCAAACAATGAATATTGATATGTGTAGCTTTGTTTTATTCATACAGAGCTTTCAGGAGAAGAACTCTATTGCTATGGAGCTGGAGGGCCTTAAGAAAGGTCTGACATTCTAGCAAACTAAAGGATTATGTGTAGAACAGCTAGTGACAGATCAGCATGCACTGGTCAAACTGCACATGAAGAAGACACAACCACAAAAAAAACATTATTTTGATGTATGGCCCATGTCAAAGGGTAAGCCTTTTACATTGAGCAATGTAATCTGGTAATTTGGTACTTATATATGTAAAATCAAAGTATTTTGATGGCTTTCCATGGTTGGATGAAGGATGTACTGTGCTAGCATTTCTATACAACTCACCCATGCTTTACATCACAATAATGATACAGAATATTGTATAGAGAATAATGAATAGGAAACTGTGTGTTATGGATTTTTTTTTCACATCCAAGGTGTGTGATGACCTATAAACCTTGAGAGTGAAGCTCAAGAGGTTTATGAAGTCATCACACACTGAGAGTGTGTAACAAAAATCCAAAAAACACAGTTTACAATCTTTAATTTTTCATAATTACTGGTGCAGGGACTGCAACATCTGCAATCCCTGCTGCCTCTTACAGAGTCCCGCTGGTACACACACACAAACACACACACACACACTCTAATTCTAACGTTTTCTTTTTTTTTTGTTGCGTTTTTTTACACTTACAGTGTGATATCAGGATTGCACTAACGTGGCACTGTAGAGAGAGCGACAGCGGGTTCTTTTGCTCTCCTGAAGCTGACAAACTGCTGGATCAACCAGATAAAAATTTTACATGTTTAATAATAGGATTCACTGGGTAAATATTTTAAACAAGCATTTGTCAATGCCGAATGTTGTAGCGGTGGCATTGGCTTTGGTAGTGCAGTGCGGGAAAAACATTTTGGCCAGGATGTGAAAAATGACAGCTGTACAGTTCATAAGGAGGTGTAAAAAAATGCCAGTGTTGAAAATGTGGCATGTAAATATTGCAGATTTGCAAAGTTACAAGGGTGTGTGGGAAATGTGCAATGCACACTTGTAACACAGTTATTTTATGGATGTTTGGCACCAAATTTTCAACGTAGGCATTTTAGCACCTCTGCTCACATATAGTGTCACTGTTATTTCCTCAAACTTTCCCAAAAAGTGATTTCGCACAGCGACCACACTATTCTGCGCCGGACATGCAAAAACACACTTTGGGAAGGATATGTGAAATGACAGCTGTACTGTTCATCAAGAGGTTTGGAAAAATGCCAATGGTGAAAATCCAGAGTGAAAATATTACAAATGCATGACATTACGAGCGTGCGTGCAATCTGCCAATGCACGCTCGTAACACAGTCATTTTATGGAGTATAGTCACCAAATTTTCAACATAGGCATTTTAGGACCTCTGCTCATGAACAGTGTCACTGTCATTTTCATAATCTGGCCCAAACACTGATTTCCCACAGCCACCGCGCTATCGTGAGCCAGAAGTGCGGAAACACATTTCGGCCAGGATGTGAAAAATGACAGCTGTACTGTTCACAAGTAGGTGTACGAAAATGACAATGCTAAAAATCTGGCATAAAAATATTGTGAATTCATGAAGTTATGAGCCTGCGTAGCAGCTGTGCAATGCACGCTCGTAAAACAGCCATTTCTTTTTATTTTTTCCACCAGATTTGCAACATAGACTTTTTGAGAGCCCACTTCATGAACAGTGGTGCTGTCATCTCGTTAATCAGTTCTGAAAGGTGATTCCATGCAATGACTGCAAGATTGCCTTTCAGGACTGATTAATGATATGACAGTGCCAGAATTCATGAGGAGGGCTCCCGAAAACCCCATGTTTAAAATTTGGTGTAAAAATTCCCAAAATTGCCCGAGATATGCATTAAAGTTTAAAAAACCCTATGTATTCCATTATACAGCTTACCGGCATTTCCTCAATTTGTGGTCGGCTTGAAGAGTGCAGATATGTTCCCGGTCCACCGAAGAGCATTACGCCGGACTACAGAGGTAGGTATGGGATGGGGGGGGTGTGGGGAGGCAGGGGGTGCAGTGGGTGGGTGTGGGTTGTGGGAGGGGGATTGGAAGAGTACAAGGGACCATTTTTGCTTTATAGGTAAAAAAAAAAATAAAAGACATCGGGAGACCATTTTCATTTTAATAGGTGCTTTGGCACACTGGGGTGGGCTCCCAGTGTGCCACCTGAGTGTATGTGTGTGGGTGGGTGTTTTAACCAATGGGGGATTGGGCACCCCCATTGGCAAACAAGGAAAGGGGGGTGCAGAAGCCGAGGTGGATTGGACACCCCCTCAGCAAGTAAAAAATGGGGGGGGACACATTATGCTGATGGGGAGTGGGCTCCCCTGTCAGCAAAATTCAAGGGGAGGGAGGGATACATGCTGACGGGGATTGGGCCCCCATCAACAAAGAAAAACTGTTGGGGGCGCATGATGCCTAGAGGTATTGGGCACCCCTTCGGCAATCAAAAAAGGGGGGATTTACATGATGCCGACAAGGATTGGGCACCCCTGTCAGCACACAATAAAGGGGAGGTTTACAGGCAACAGCTGCAGTCACTGCTCCAATGTTGCCTGCACGTAGGTGGAGGCGTGTTGTGGTCACGCTGCATGAGAGCTTCACTCTCATTGCAGCAGACCGTTTCTGTGATGTCTTCACCTCATTAGCTAGGCAGGGTGTCGGCCCCTGCTGCTGGCTGATTGGGGAATGCGGGTCGCAACTATTGGTGCATGCTCTGCATTTGCCCAACAGTGACCACACCTCCAAATCTGCACTACTTCAAGATGTTGGCTGCGCAAGTGTGCCAACATAAAAATGAGAGACTTGAGAGTCTCATACTGGTGGCTCATCGCTAAGCGACTGACGGAGCTGCCATATTTATAGTACTGAAACTCTTTCTGGCCACTGAGACAAAGGATAGTCAAAGAGGTAGCGCAAGGCATTCAACTGAGGGCACAGTTAAAGAAAATGCCATAATAACTACTTTTTGGGTTATTACAGCATTTTACAGATGCAGTAAACCGTGTGATAAATGGGGTCGCCAGTAATTATAGCATTTTTCTGTGCTTGGAAATACATACTTATAATGAGTTTGCTATGCTGCAGCAGTGATCACAATATTTTGTTGTACTGCAGTACTGATGTCAGTTCTATATCACATATATCACATATTTACGTATACATCCCATGATACTTTGCATTATGGGGTATGTGTGATTTTGTATTTCTTTGAAACTTGGCTTCCCGGCCAATGCCCTTTGCGTAATGCTTGCCTCAGTGCTTGCGCACTAAGGTTGTTTGTCTTTTAGCGTGTTTTTGGTTTTTATTGAGCTCACCTCAACCCATCCCTGATAGACCAACTTAGGGTAGCTGGTTCATTCCACTGGGGTGTCATACAGACAAGGCACACTGATGAGTCCTGGTAGGACGAAACACATGTCCGTGACTTCTGTTGGCACCCTTTGCAGACTGTGTAAGAGGTCTTTCAGCATCATGCATTTCTGCTTAAAGTTGAACCAGCATAATATTTTGTGGTGATTTGCATATACATCTCATGATGCTTTGCATTATGGGGGTATGTGTGATTTTGTATTTCTATATCACAACAGTTTAGAATATTGATTCACAGCTGCTTTACAGTAGTCATTTATAGAATGAAATAGTTTCTTTTATCTGCTAAAAATGTGAAGTCACAGGAAACATAGGCATTTGGTAGTGTGACTGAACAAGTAATTTGAGAATGACACAAAAAATCATGTTTCTCCCACCAAACTATAATTTCCTGGAAAGGAATCTGATTGTCTGATATGGGCATGGATGTCAACACAATATGTAAAATAATGTACTGACATCCATATATGGACAAGCCTTTTACTTCAGCTTGAGATTAATCCAGCAAACCTCTCAAGCTTTGTTCCTGGTTGCTATAGAAACCTCTCAATGAAGTCACAAACTTGTTGAACGTTAAGGGTGGTAGTGGAGGTTGGTGTTAATGGGGCTTGCTGCTAGGGTGGTTGGTGGAATGAACATGATTGTTAGTATCATCCTCACAAATGTAGTCTGTTTGGAAAAACTGTTAATGAAACATCTTTTTTTTCAATTTGTGTGGAATAAAAACATCATGACTGTAACAATATATATGACTTTATATTTTACTGTTTGTCAAAATGGGTGTTGATAAGCAACTAGAGCCGACCACCCAAAACAAAAAAGGACTGTGGCGTCATCCATAAGTGGATTAAGCTGACATTTAACCACATGTTTTGAGTAGTATGCACAAGCAGTAAAAATAGTGAGGCAACTGTACAAAAGTGGCCGAGTGTGAAGGATAACATAGGCAACATTCATACTGGACATGGGGAAAATTTCCCAGATTCCTTACACTGAGCTATATACGAACATGACAATGAATGAATGAAAACCTATATTAATTAATTAAATACCATATTTTTAACCACAGTCAACATCACTGTTTCTGCTGTGTAACAATACACTATTTTTAGTGGTGTTTAGAAACAGGAAGCAAAGCACACACAGGCTGAAGTAGGTGTCCAGCCATTATCTCATCAAAGACTTGAGTCAAGTCTCGCAACTTTATCAGATGTATGCCCTAGAAGTACACCACACTATGTCACTTCTTGCCAAAATTTTCTCACGTCTTCTTTCCCAGCATCCAGGCAAGGTTCATACATTTGTATATCTTATTTAGAAAATGGGCTAGATACAAGAAGCTTCTTCATTGGCTGACAGCTACACGGGGGGGGTTACATTAACTTTCAATAGATGCCCGCTAGACATGTAGTGCCAATTTGGGGTGCCCCATTACTTAAGGTATTCTTGTGCACCCCAAACTGGCCAGCCACCATGTTGATTTTATCTCGCTTAGCGAGAGATTCATGTCAGCACCCCAGCTCTATACCTACACTCGTACCTGTACAAGAAAGCCTCACGCAATATTTCTTTCAAGTAAACTTAAAATAAAAGAAAAAATTACTCACCTTAGTAATGTTGTTTCTTCTAATGGAGTCTTGCTATATTATGACATATGCAGTGTAACCCCAGGTTAGAACTGCTCCGGAGGTGAAAGAGTTAACTTTCCATGCGGGGCATGGAACCTTGAGTGCGAGCTCGGTTGAACACTCTGTCTGTTGTAGCTCAAACTTAAACTGTCAGATCTTTATGAGCAAAACTCACTAAGGTTCTGTGTGGAAGCCGTAAACCTACACTAGCCCACTGGCTACTAACTACAAAAACACATTTTTGTTCTTGATCCCAAAATAAAGACTCAAGTCAGGGGATTCAAGAAAGAAAAATAAAACATAACACCTAAGCACCCTAAGAAAGGGTGAAAATAAAGTGGGCATCTATGAAGTGCCAACATTGCACTGCCCACCCATATCCCAAAAGTAGAGGTTCTGAGAGGGGCAGGCTGGGGGGGAGGTCATAATATAGCAAGACTCCATTAGAAGAAACAACATTACTAAGGTGAGTAATTTTTTCTTCAAACAACATGAAGTCTTGCTATATTATGACATATGCAGATTACACAGCAGTACCTCCATGGAGGAGGGACAGAACCTACTTAGAAATAGGCTCTGAAGCTCAGCTGTAAATCTAGCATCACTCCTAGCCTGGATATCCAGGAGTAATGCTAGTAAAAGTGTGAACTGTTTTCCAGGTAGCTGCTTGACATATCTTTAGGAGGGGATGTCCCTGGCAGCAGCCAGGACGCAGTTGTACCTCTAGGAGTGAGCCCTCAGGCCTGAGGGAGGAATCTTACCCAGTTTTCATAGCAAAATTGGATACAAGAGACAATCCACCTGGCAATGGATCTTTTAGTGGCAGGTTTGTCTTTACCAACCTCACCATAAGTGAGGAACAATTGGAGGGATTCAAACCTATGACCCTTGGTATGTTCTATATAGTAACTAAGGGCTCTTTTGACATCTAAACTGTGTAATCTCCTCTCGCCAGAGGAGGAATGGTCAGTGAAGTACACAGGAAGATACATGGATTGATTAAGGTGGAAATCTGAAACCACCTTAGGCAAAACCTTTCTGTTAGTCCTGAGGACCACCTTATCTCTGTGAAAGGAGATAAAATCAGGCTCCACTGACAATGCTTGTAGCTCACTTGTGCGCCTGGCAGAGGTGATGGCTACCAGAAACACAGTTTTCCAAGTCAAGTACTTAAATTCTGCTGAAGACAATGGCTCAAAAGGGGGTTGCATAAACTGGGCAATGCAAATATTAAGATCCCAAGCAGGGGCAGGGTCCCTGAATGGAGGGTTGCTGTGAAGCAACCCTTTAAAAAACTTGGAGAACACAGGGTGAGCTGAAAAAGAAGAGGGCTTACCTGCTGATAAAAAGACAGACACAGCTGCCAAGTGCACTTTTAGGGTAGCTGGTCTTAGCCCCAAAGAATTCAAATGCACTAAATAATCCAGAATCGTGGGCACGTCAGCCGATTCTGGGGAAATATGCTTACCAGCACACCATATGGAAAATCTTTTCCATTTTGAATTATAAGTAGCCCTGGTGGAAGGCTTCCTAGAGGCCTTCAAGATTTCCAATACACCTTGGGAAAGGTGTAGGTCAGCAAACTCTAACTCTTCAAGAGCCATGCCTTGAGATTGAGAGATTTGAGGTTCGGATACCAAACTCTCCCCTGGGCACAGGTTAACAGGTTGTGATTCCTGGGAAGACACAAGGGAAGGTGGACTGCTAAGGACATAAGGAGTGGGTACCAGGGCTGCCTGGCTCAATCTGGAGCAATCAGGATCATCCTGCAGGATTGAGACCTGATTTTTACTAGCACCTTGAAAAGAAGAGGGAAGGGGGGAAAAGCATAGAGAAACTTCCCTTCCCAACTGAGTAGGAAGGCATCCAGAGGGACTGAGCCCAACACTGGGGGCCTGCAGCAAAAAAGGGGGAAGTTGGTGATTGTCTGGGGCTGCAAAGAGATCTATCTGAGGGGTGCCCCATCTGGCAAATACTACCTCCAGTACTAGGGGATCCAGTGCCCATTCGTGATGGCCCTGGGAAATCCTGCTGAGAGCATCCGCTAGGACATTGTCCTTGCCTGGGAGGTGAACTGCCGTAAGGAAGGCGTTCAGAGAATAAGCCAGAGACCACAACTTCATTGCTTCGGTGCACAAGGCTGTAGACCGAGTGCCCCCTTGCTTGTTGATGTACCACATTGTAGTGGTATTGTCTGTTCTGACCTGAAAAATCTTGTTCTGAACAGATGTGGAAAAAACCTGGAGTGCTAGAAAAACTTCTCTGAGTGCCAACAAATTGATGTGGAGCAGAGATTCCTGAGGGGACCACAACCCCTGGGTAGTAAGGTCGCCCATGTGAGCTCCCCACCCCAAGAAGGATGCATCTGTAGTAAGGGTCAAGGAATGAGACTGGGGAATGAAGGGAACCCCCTGTCTCAAATTGCTCTGGTCTTGCCACCACTGGAGGGCCTGGATCAGGGTTCGAGTCACTGGGATCAATTTGGTTAGAGGATCTGTCCTTTGAGACCAAAAGGCTCTCAAATGGAACTGAATGTCCCTCATCTGAAACCTTGCTCCCTGCACTACTGCTGTAGAAGCAGCCATGTGCCCCAGGAGCTGTAGAAAATGCCTTGCTGGTCGAGAGACCTACAGGGTGAAAAAAGAGGCCAGAGAGACCAAAATCCTTGCTCTTTCCAGAGGAAGGAAGACTCTGGCTTCTTTTGTGTTCAGTTCTGCGCCTATGAAGGTAAGAAGCTGGACAGGCTCCAGAACTGACTTTGGAAGATTGAGAAGGAAACCTAAAGATGTAAGAAGTTACTGAGTTACTTGTAGGTGTAGTTTGACCTGGTCTGGAGACTGGCCTACAATGAGCCAGTCGTCCAGATAAGGAAAGATGGCAATCTTTTGCCTTCTTAAGTGGGCAACTACTACTGCCAGGCATTTTGTGAACACCCTCGGGGCCGAGGTGAGGCTGAAGGGCATTGCTCTGAACTGGTAATGGCCTGAGGGCAGTTCGAATCTGAGGTACTTTTGATGGGAGCTTCTGATGAGAACATGGAAGTAGGCATCCTTGAGGTCCAGGGAGGCTAACCAGTCCCCTGGCCTAAGAGAAGGTAAAATAATTCCCAGAGTCACCATTTTGAACTTTGGTTTTAAAAGGTGCTTGTTTAGATACCTGAGATCCAGGATGGGCCACCATTCTCCTGTCTTTTTTGGGGTAAGGAAGTACCTGGAGTACAACCCTTTGCCCTGGTGTAGGGGTGGAACCCTTTCCACAGCTCTGAGAGCCAGGAGGGAAGAAACTTCTGTGTCTAGGGCAAGTGCCTCTGATGGATTTGCAGGTGGAAAGGACCTGGTTCTCATCTTCGGAAATTTTTTGAAGCTGAGAACCAGTCCCTGGCTTACTACTTCCAGGACCCACTTGTCTGATGTTACAGACTTCCAGTCCTGGACAAAGTAAGCCAGCCTGCCCCCTACCGGTAGTGGAGAATCGGCCCTGGCCACCCCATCAGGGAGCCTGTTTTGCAGGGGCTTTGGGTTGAGGGGTAGAAGCAGGCTTACTAGACCCCTTCTACCTCTTCCTCTAAAGAACCCCCTCTGGGCATAAGCAGAAGAGGAGGCCTGGGCTTGGTAAAAAGGCCTATGAAAAGGCCTTCCCCTGCCCCTGACATGCTGCCTTTGAGGAGTGGCTTGCCTTTCTTTGGCCTGTGCACTCCTATAGGTGGTCCTATACTCATCCATTTTCTTCATAAAATTCTCTGTCTGCTCCCCAAACAGAGAATTGCCCACAACAGGAAAATCCATAGCCTTAGACTGGGTATCCTGTGACAGGGCAGTACATCTGAGCCAAGCCATTCTGCGAAGACTCTTGATGAAACATCATTAGAGTCTACTGCAGCATGAAATTGCACCTTGGATGCCTCAATACCATCCGCAGCCACCTGCTCCAGCTCCCTGGCAAGCTGGTCAGGGGCCTGTTTTGCTAGTACCAGCACAGTATCCCATCTGGATTTCTGATACCTAGCTGCATAAGCCATATAATTCGCCTGTCTAAGTCCTAAAGATGCTGCCATGTACTGTTTCTTTGCCATGGCATCCATCCTCCTGGAATCCTTTTCAGGAGGGTGAGAGGCTAGAGGAATATTAGCCTTGTCACAGGCTGCAGCCTGCACTACCCCCATATGGCTGCATTGCTGAGAGAGGAACTCCGTATCAGAGCCTGATAATGTATACCTTTTGTCCATCCTTTTATCAACAGGAAGGATAGAGTGAGGAGTTTTTAGAATTTTTACTGTCTGTTTCCTAAAGGATTTGTGCAAGGGAATTGACAGTCTCCTAGACTCTGGAATATCCATCATTTCTACATAATCAGGCTCTTCTTGGTCATCAACAGCTTCCTCAACAGGGAGTTGGAGAGTTTCAGCAACTTTCTTATAGAACATAAAATGAGAAGGGGACTCAGATAGCCTGGGGGGGGGTAGACCCCTGAAGGTCTGTCTGGAGAGATGTCTGGTTCAATGGGCACATCCAGACTTTCAAAATCACATTCACTCTCCTACACCCTCTTCCCTTCCTCCGGTTCATAAAAATCCTCAAAATCATAATCTTGAACCGGTGAAACCGTCCAAACCGAGCGCTTCCCTGATGGTGTCGGTTCGGACGGAACCGGGGAAAGAGACTGGTCAATTTGAATAGCTTTAGCTATTTCCTCAGCGGTTGGAGAAAAACCTTTTGGCTCCACACTAACTGACATTCTAGCCCTTTTAGTTGGAACCGGCTCCTCAGAGCTGGCTCTTCGTTTGCCCAAGGAAGTATCGCCCTGGTCAGAGGGCACTCCCTCAGGTTCGGTTGGAACCGAACTGGGCTGGCCATCCGGGTCAGCGGACTTTCTGGCCTCCCTTTCCCTGAGCCTACCAACTCTCTTCTTCACGGTGGCAGCAGGAAAATCTGGCAGTCTGCATTGAGGTGGTCAAACCCCAGACAATATACACAGATGGTGTGTGGGTCAGCCTTAGCAAAGGCTTCTCCACAGAGGCCACAGTGCTGAAACCCAGTGGGTCCGGTTTTTCTTTTGGGTTTCTCAGACATAGTGCCAGCCTAACCAACACTTGCCCATTAGTGGCAATCCGCCAAGCAAGACTCTCTTATCGGTTCCAAACCGTGTCACGGGTCATGGAAAAAAACGTAATAAATCCCGTTTTTTTTAGAACCGATAAGAACCGGGAACCGCACTCTAAAGGGCTAGAAAGTTAATTTAAAACCCATCTGATCGGTTCAAACCGAACCAAAAAGACGCTACAAGTTCCACACAGAAGAAAATAAAATAAGCCTATCTATTACTTACAATACCACAGACAGAGCTTGAACCGACCGATTATGGTTAATTTCGTAAAATAAACCGAGAATTACACTTTTAACCGACAAACGAATCGAGCAGCAGGAGAAATTTCCGGAGCGACTGTTCAGTGAGGCGGAGTAAAGAATCTGACAGTTTAAGTTTGAGCTACAACAGACAGAGTGTTCAACCGAGCTCACGCTCAAGGTTCCATGCCCTGCATGGAAAGTTAACTCTTTCACCTCTGGAGCAGTTCTAACCTGGGGTTATACTGCATGTCATAATATAGCAAGACTTCATGTTGTTTGAAAAAGTTATTTCTGTTATGCCTCATACCTTGTGCTAGTAACTAAGTCCACTGCACAAGTAAGTCTCTGCAGTCCTGTCGTGCCGCTCCAAACTGAGAAGTCTGTTCATTTGAATTCCGCTCTCGTTGCTCTGAGGTCCTGTGAACGCTGAAAATTCCACTCGCTCATATTGAAGTTTTCCTCGGTCGCTACACCTGCTGCTGATCCCCGCTTGCATTCTGCACCCACAACCTGCAAACAAATTGGAAAAAAAAGGCAAACCTTGCCTGTATTTTCAGAAATAAAGTATTTTGTGCTATCACTTTCTACTATACTTCCAGTTTCATGCACACATGATGTAACGGCTGATCTCCTTGACTTAATGACTCCACCGCTACACTAAACAAAAAAAAAATGAAAAGAAAAAGGCTGCAAACGTAAAAAAATAAATAAACAGACCACAAAAAAAATACTTTCAAACGCAAGTCCTTTATGGGGGGGGAGCGGAGGAACTATTTTTTTAAAAATACAAATAAAATACTTAAAATATTAACAGTTTTACCATACAAACTTATTTACTTCATGCATTATAAAGTACAGTGCCCATTTTCTAAGTGCAATAATACCTTCCAGGGTGGGCGGTATGGGCAATACCGGACCTTCCAGGGGTTATAAGGCCCTCCGCCTGCAGCGTCGGGCCTCATTATGCCCCTGGGCAGTCTGGTATTGCCCAATACCACCCACCCTGTTGGGTATTATTACTTACTTAATGCCCTTTTCTTTGAGGGGGGATTGTATTCCTTTCTGCAAACTGGTTCATGCCCACTCACTCAAAGGCCAGTTTCCATGGGCTACAGCAACAGTAGGAGTGTTAAGTGGACTACTTACTGTGATTCATTATGCTGGTAGATGGTATAGGACTCAAAAACTGATATGCTGGCTATACTGAGCTCATTCACAGCCGCATAATGTAAACTCTAAGCTACACTGCCCACCTGTAATACATGTAACACAGAGATATATATGATGCACAACTGAGCAGTAAGTAATGAGCAGGGGTAGTATTGCTGGTCTGTTAATCACCCTTAGGGTGGCAGTACTGCTCAAGGCGTAGCTGTGTGTCACATACTCCTTGAGTGTAAACAGATCTGTAACATACCCCATGTTGGTACATTATTGGTACTATAAAAGAAGTTGTTTTTTAAGTGGTAAGCAGGGATATCATTAGGCTATGCATGTATGTATAATAAAACATTAACATAAGGCTGATGCAGTGTTAACAGTCAATCAAAAAGTTGTGTTTATTAGACCTTTTATATCTTTTTCATTGAACTCTGGAATACCTGTCAAGTGTTGCACAGTGTCAATTAAGTGCATGTTAGCCCACCACCACTGTAATGTAAGCTGCTTAGATAATTTACTATTCACATACTCCAATACTGGAATCACAAAGTGTAGATGACTAGTCAGGCATCATTTGACTGCTCTTCACTTTAATGAGAGTGGCACATTATGACAAGAAATCACACATTCTGGTGAACAAATATACAGAATGTGCCTTCTGAAGGCCAAAGAAAGGTGAGGAGGCAGCACTGAAGCCTGTGAAGGTACCACTTACATTTGGTGTACACATTAATCATGTTATGAAAGAATTATGATTCAGAATATACAGAACAATCTGTTGCCCAGCACAGCCTGCACCAGGGCTATCCATCTAGCCAAAGTGGAATATTTCTCAGCCACCTTCCAAGAGAACCTGAACTACCCCTCCAAATTCTGGAAGGTGGTCCATGCCCTTTTTGCCCCCAGCCCAGTCCTCTCTCCCAGTCCTAAAGGTAATTGACATCACCATCTCTGACTCCCCCATACCAACCGAATTGAACATCTTCTTCACCACCTGTGCATCTACCCTTCAAGCATCCCTATCCCCCTGTGCTCCTCCACTGGCAGCTGCTTCCACACCTACTTCCTCTTTCCTCTGCTTCTCCTTCTCACCAGTCTCCCCTGTTGACTCCCACCCTCTTAAGGGCAAAAGCCAGGATGAGCTTAACCCTAAGCTCTTGCACCCATCAGCCCATTCTATTGCTCTCCCACTCTCCACTCTTCTGAATCTTTCCTTCACACTTGCCACTGTCTCTGAAGCTGGGAAGCTTGATACTGTCATGTCTCTTCATAAGGGTGGTGACTCCTCTAACCCAGGTATCTACCACCCAGTATCTCTGCTCCCAATCCTTGCAAAACTCCAAGAGCACCTGGTACTGGCTCAGCTTTCTCCTTTCCTTGACTCTTCCTCCTCCTTCTTCACACCCTTCCAGTCTGGTTTCTGCAAGGCCCACTGTACCATGACCTCCCTTCTCCGGCTCACTGACTCCATTCTTTCTGGCATGGATCAGGGATGCATGACCTCTGCCATCTTTGTTGAGCTAGCCAATACCTTTGGCACTGTTGCCCACACCCTTTTTCTCAACAAGCTTACAGCAGCTGGCCTCTCCAAGACCGCCACTTGCTGGTTCCTTTCCTATCTTATGGTAGGACTCAATCAGTCAGGATAGGCAACTCCCTCTCCCCATAACCACCGGAGTCCCTCAAGTTTTGGTACTCAGACTGATACTCTTTTCAATATTTCTAAACAACTTACCTGCTGCCTGCTCTACAGCGGATATCAACATGTACGCAGATGATACTGTTTTGTATTCCTCCAGTACCTCTCCCTCTAATGTGGTGACCAGCCTCTAGCTAGACTTCAGTAATGTCCAACACTGGTTTTGCTCAAATCAGCTGTCACTAAATGCCAAAAAGACAGTTTCTTTGATCTTTGGCAATAGACAAAAGCTTGCCAGGCTTACTGCCACCCCTACTTTCCATACCCTCGAGGGGTCCGTATTAGAGGATGTCTCCTCCTTCAAATACCTCAGGCTCTGGCTCAACAGGAACCTCGACTTCACTGGTCAGGTGGATGCCATTCACAAAAAGCTACTTCCCAAACTAGGCACTCTGTAAAAACACCATGGCTGTCTTCCCCCTCCGACCCGCCGCAAGATCGTCCAATAAATGATCCTCCCAATCTTTGACTTTGGGGACATAGTCTATAGTGTTACCCTTAAGACCACCCTTACCAGACTGCACATTCTATTCAACTCCTTCTGTTGATTTGCTCTAGCTTGTCTGCCACTTACACATCACTGTGACCTTTACACCGCTGTCTCCTTCCCCCTTATTGGGGCCATACACCTTGCTCACAGTGCCTCACTAGTTGGGAAGTTCTGGATTGGCTCCCTACCACCCTGCCTCAACACCCTCCTCTCCTCTCCACCCCCCCACACCTCCACCTACTCCCTCTGCAACTCCCACATAGGACCCTCACTCTCCCTGCCCAAATTTCCACTTTAGGGAGAGCTGCCTTCTCCTATCACTTTCCAAATATTTGAAACTCCCTCCCCTTAGATATCTGCTCTGTCCCATATACTCGTTTATTGTCCTATCTTCTTCAACACTACATTTCCCCATCCTGAAATTGTTCCTGACCCGCCTCTACCCCCACCTCTCTCTACCCACACTACTGTTCTATTTCCACTACTTTCACCCCTTGTGCCCCTCTCTAGGCATGCCGAAAGCCCATAGCACTATTTCCACTATTTTCTCCCCCCCTTTTGCCCCTCTCTAGGCATGCCAAAAACCTATAGTGCTGACTGGGTTTGCATCGAGCAGTGTTCATACCCTTGGGCCTCCACTCCTGATGGTAATGGCTTGCCTTCTCCCCACCCCCCTCATTCCTCTTCAATTTCACAACTTCATCCCCTCTACTCCCATCCCTCCAATCCCAATCCCTCTCCTCCCTTTCCTCAAGTTAGTCATATCCACATGACACTGGCTAGGTGTGCATCAGGCAGTTTTAAACATCATGAGGATCCACCCCAGAGTGTCACAGTCTACCTCCCTTTCTATTTCACCCCCTCTTAAGAGCTGGTTATTCTGTTCCCCAAATTACCCATCAATGCACCACACCTGTTCCCTGTCAAATCCCCTTGTGGGCTGTGCATCCTGAAGGAGTAAAGGGGTGAAGGTTTGCTTAACTCCCACCATCTCCCTCTTCCCCATCTCCCCAAGCTGGCAAAGCTCTCACTTGCTACTCAAGTGTTAATCCAGCAAATTATATCTGTGTTGATTTGTTTTTGTGTGTATGTACTGTATATGATTATGCATATGAACGTATAAGTATGGGAGTATATATATATATATATATATGTATGTGTGTGTGTGTGTGTGTGTGTACGTATAATGCATATATGTACATAGACTATATTTGGATGGCAAGTGCTGCCTACCTATACCACAGATGTGTCTGGCATAGTTTTATATGTATTAGGTTGTATGAACTGGTTTAGCTCTATGTATATTTTCTTGGATCTCACATTCAAATTGTATCCCATTCTCCCCTATCAAACAGGATGCATCTGGAAATGAGCTATTGTAGCTCGGTGTGCCTTTCTGGGTGAAACTTTTCAAATAAATAAAATAAGCAATTAACAACCATTGTTGTGTACTTCTATCACATCAACCCACCCCTCACCAACTCCATAACACCAACATTGTCCAAAACTAAAAGATGATTGAAATGACACCTGAGGTCTATCCTCATGATGCAAGTTTTTACCCTGTGTCTGCGAAATTTGGTGCTGACTCATGTGTTTGGGTGACAGTCTGTCTCTGGATGCAGCCTGTCACAAGGATGGAAGCCTCCTCCTTCCATTGCATTACTGCTAGCTGATGGCCCATGGATCAGGCATGTCATATGTGAATGGCCAAGTGATTCCTCTGTGGTGACCATACATCAACATGCACCTGCTCATCTGCAGACTGACAGGAAGCTGTGAGACATCCAGTGTGGCCAGTATTATAGTTATTGCAGTACAGTATGCTGAGGCTCAACTACTCTTACGTAGCTCTGACAGATGCACTACTTAGTTACTTCCCATGTCTGTAACCTAGGGAGGAATAAGGAATGAGTCAGCAGGCAAAGAATACCCTATGCAGTATTGTCCTATTGATCACTACAGGGCCTTGATGCCTACTCCTTAAGACCATCAAACACAGAGAGAAGCTTCATTCTCCATACTTAGGGAATCATGTGTCCTGACAACATATGGGTTATGGTCAGTGTGTCCAGACAGGATACTGAGCATAGGATAATGAAGTGTTTGAATACTAGGCTACTATTACATATGACAGAATGACTAGGGGATGTGGAAGGAGGATCTTGCAGATAACAAAAGACTTAGAGGAAAATTGCAAATTAAAACCAAAAACTGGAATAAGGCTTGGTAGTTGCAGCATCTCACTGTAAATTAAAAATTGACATTAATGAGATTTGATGCATTGACTGTGTGCCTCAACAAATCCAGTAACAAATCCTTTCCACAAAAGGGTTTGTGCTCCTAGTCAAATTTCATAAAAAAGCAGATGTGCTTGCTCTGGAACCACCACTCACATTCGAGTATCTAAGTACAATATTAAATACACAATGTTAGTTTTTTTTTTATTGTGGTATACCACTATCACTACCAAATTTCAACTTGCCTTCCATGAGAAAATAATTCTGATGCTAGCTCTTGATAGTGATCCTCAGTCAGTGTAAGCATGGACTGAGATCATGGCATTCAAATCTCAGTCAAATGAGTAACTGTCCCAGGCTGGCCTTACCTCATGCCATGCCGGTGACCCAAATTTAAGAATGAGCTCAGGCTGGTGGCGGGGGCTGTAAGTGGATACAGCAACCAGCAGGCAGCTCTCCTCTCCTGGATTGTGAAGGCTTGCAGACTCGGCTCTTGGCTGCCACCAGGTGGAAGTGTGGTGGCAGTGCCAAATGCTGGAGCAGTAGGCGTATCTTCATAACTGGGGTAGGGGGAGAGCTGCAGGTTACAGGCTGCATGTACACCTCCATGCGCATGTGCCACTCGCATCACCTCGACCTGCTGAGGGACAGAAATGGAACACAAGGGTTAGCAGGTACACCACCATTCCATACCCATGCCATCACCTGGGCACCTCATGTGCAATCTGAATCTGTACACCGGGGAAGGACGGGCCTCTGCTCCAGGCACCACCAGGGGGTGAAATCCATATGGGAACTGTGTGAAGGTTAGTCCAGGCGAGATGGCTGCCAGTCTGTGGGAGGTGTGGTCGGGATGGTCAGCAACACAGAGGGATAAGAAGCTACGTTGGAAAAGAAAAGAAAAAGCAACTGCCCATGTAAAAAAAATATATTTACCTTTTTTTTTCTATTTCTATAGGATATGTCTGGAAAGTTATTGAGAAAATGTACAGAATCCAAGATGAGTATCCTTCCTGTCACAAGTCAAAATATCTGTATGTTGATACAGACATACCATTGCCAGTGTGGTCACACTATGTACACCCTGATAAACATGAATTAATTGAAAACCAAAAACCAAGATTTCAAAACTAGGACACCGAATGCTTCATTAGTCATGTGTTCGTAGTAGGTGTATAAATGTGGCTAATATTTCTACCACAACAAAGTTGTTTCAGATTTGCCAGATGACTGTAAGCGATACAGCATTTGAATTTTATTGTTTCACCATCAAAACCATTTTCATCTGCTTTGATGACTATAATTGATAACAGAACTTAAATGAGGATTTCAATATTGTGAGCAATGCAAGTATTACTTTCCTGATGAATGTTGCAAATATGAAAGTTTAGCAATGCATATAACTTAGACAATCTTCTCCTAATTTATTTAAGTAATAAGGCAAAGAAAAAGAAAAAAACAACTAAGCAATAAGACATGACAGGTATGCATTGTGGTTGGATAACAGCACACCTCAGGTATGTTGTGAGGCATGAGGCATCCTTCAACCACCTGAGAAGTGTCGCTACCCCCACCACAACATACACCCTGGAGTGTCTTATTGTGATTATAAAATTAGTCTTAGATTTTTTTTTTAATTGGGGGTAAAAAATGCACCAAATCAAAAAATAAACATTTTTATGACTTTTTTTAAAATGGTCCCAGCACATCCCAGTCAACTGACATGCCATCACAGGTTCAAATATTATGAACAGCAAAATACACATATTTTTTTTTTTTGTAGCATTTCTTTATGCTCCCCCTGGGCCGGGCATCCTTCCGAGGTGCACTCGCGGCTAGAACTGTTACTCCCTGCCTGAACCCTGCTAATCCAATTGGACTCCCTGACAACTGGGCAACCCTAGTGCTCCGGTTCACCCACCGGGCTGGGCCCATTCACCCTCAGCGGCCTATCTGTAATTAGAGAGGGCTTACCACAGCTGCCAGGTTGGCCAGGAGTCCATCGGTGATTGGGCCGGCTATGGGATGTGAGTCCTGCCTCTGGAGCCCCCATCATCTCCACGGTCCCAGGCAGGGTTTTTCCATAGTGTTTCCCCTCAGGAGTGCGACGTGCAGTGACGTCCAGGCACGGCTCACCTGCTGACATCTGCCACACTCCTGCCACCTCTTGTTCTGGCTGGCGTGCCTGTGCTGCCCCCAGTCTCCATCATGGGTCACTAGGACACCGAGCTGTCCTAGAACCCTCACCAGAGACAGGAGAGCAATCCTCCGAACGCTCAATCTTCTCCTTCCCCTGCTGACCCCGCACCCTGGGCTCGTCTCGAACCCGGTCATCAAGCGGAAGGAGGAGTGGAGTTCAGCACCAACCCTTGCCACGGGCTGGGCTTAAATACACATATTTTTAATTAGCTCTAAACCTCTATTTTCCCAACCCACCCATATTTACCCATTTTCTCACATTTCTTCCTCTTTATATTATTCCCTCCCTTTTCTCTGTCTTGCTTATTTTCTATCTTGCCAAAATTGAAGAGATTAAATGTTAAGTACAAATGTAATATAAGAATTCAAACCTCTGCTCAATTCTACTGGCAGAATGTTTACCCCCACTAGCAAACAACAGAAGACCTTAGATGGAACCAGGGCTTCTGCTTTATCTGTAACAGGTTGAACAACATGCATTTCCCTAGTAAGCAGGTGAGGATAGGAGGGAGATTTTTCATGGTCAACAAAGAAACACCATAAATTAAAATTGTAAGTAATGTAGTACTTCATTTTTCAAATTATGCGTGTGTGTTTAAGAAAATGATTATGAAGCCAAATAACATTTATTCATAGATTCAGAGATATTTGTCGGTGGAAAAGGACCATCTTTGCCCATTGAGCCTGCCCATTCTCCCTTCAGTTGCCCCCCTCACCCAGAGATCCCCCCTCTGCTCCCTAGACAACCCCTTGTGTTTATCCCATGCCTTTTTGAATCCTGTCACTGTTCTGGCCCCCACCACCTCCTCCAGCAGACTGTTCCAGGGCTCCACCACCCTCTCCATGAAGTAATGCCCCCTCATATTTCCCTTAAACCTACCTCCCTCCACCCTCAGTTCATGCCCTCTAGTTTTACTGCCTACCTTCCCTGTGAATAAGCTCACCACCACTTTATTAGTCCCCTTCACACACTTGAACATTTCTATCGTGCCCCCCTTGGGTCTCCAGCCAGTACAAAATCAACACCCTCAACCTCTCTTTGTATGGCTTACCAATTAATCCATGCACCATCTTAGTGACCCTTCTCTGAACTCTCTCCATGCCATCAATGTATTTGCGTAGGTGAGGTCGCCAGAACTGCACCCCGTATTCCAGGTGTGATCTCACCATGGACTTGTAGAGTGGCATCAGCATCTCCCACCTTCTGCTAGTTTTCCCTCTCCCCATGCACGCCAGCATTCTATTTGCTTTGCTCACAGCCTTGCTTCATTTGGTCCCTACTTTAAGGTTGTCTGTGATTATGACTCGTATAGTAGATCCTTCTTCTGCTTAGTTGCTTTCATTCCCCCCCCCCCACAGTGTGTAATTTACTTGTGGGTTATTCTGCCTGATGTGCATTTCTGTGCATTTTTAGCAGTAAATTTTAGCTGCTTTGTTTCCGATCATCCCTGCAGCAACCTTAGATCCTCTCTCATAGCCTCCACCCCATCTGGGGTGTCCACCCTACTGCAGATCTTCATATCATTTGCAAAAAGGAAGACTTTCTCCTGCAGTCCCTTCACTATGTCACTGATGTAGATGTTTAACAGGATGGGCCCAGCACTGACCCCTGAGATGCCCCGCTTGTCATCCCTACCTCCCCGGAATGTATCCCATTTACCACCACACTCTGGCTTCTGCCTGTCAGCCAGTTCTCCACCTACCTTGATATTTTCTGTCCAACCCCCAAATTCTTCAGCTTATTAACCAGTCTTCTGTGGGGCACAGTGCTGAAGGCTTTCCCAAAGTCCAGATATGCCACATCCCCTGCCCCCTCCGATCAAACACCCACGTCACCCAATCAAAGAACTCAATTAGATTCATCTGACATGACCGCCCTATGAGAAGCCATGCTGACAGATGTCCTGTAGCCAACTATCCTCCAGGTAGCTAACCATTTTTTCAATATCGCCTCCATCACCTTACCATCCCACCAATGTGAGGCTGACCAGGCACTAATTGCCTGCCTCCTCCCTGCTGCGACTTTTGTGAAGTGGCACCACATCTGCCCTTTTCCACTCCTCCAACACCCTCCCAGTGTCTAAGAACAAGCTGAACAATCTCACTAGTGGTGCCGCCAGCTCCTCCCTTAGCTCCTGGAGCACCCTAGGATGCATGGCATCTGGAACCATAGCTTCGTCTACCCTCAACTTGCCTAATTCCTCTCTGACCCTGTCCTCACTGCTTGGCCTAGGCTCCACTCCTATATCTACCCTTCCCTTCTCCCCTAACACTGGTCCCCTTCCTTCTCCATCTATTATGAAGACTGAGTCGAAGTACATATTTAGCACTTCTGCCTTTTCGAAGTCCCCTTCCACTGTTACTCCCCACTTTCCCTTTACCCTTACTATCCATTGCCTTGCTTTCCTCTTCTCCCCTATATACTGAAAAATTGTTATCACCCTTTTGGCCTTCCGAGCAATTTTCTCCTCTGTTTCTACTTTCTTCTTTCTAATCCTCTGCCTGGTCACCCTCAGCTTCTCTCTGTAAGTTTCCCTGTCCTCCTTCCTGTGTCCTTTTATTTTCTCTGAATGCCCTTTTTTTCTCCCCATTGCCCCCCTCACTTCCCTGTTGAATCAGAGTGGTTTCTTCCTTCTTCTGCTCTTCCTCACCTTTCTTATACAGCTTTCTGTGACTTTTAGTACCCCCCCCCGATCTCATTACATAGGTCCTCAACCTTCTCTATCTTCTCCTTCCCTTCCATTTCATTCCAGAATATCTTCCTCATTCTGGGAAAATCTGCCTGTCTGAAGTCCATGACCTCTGTGATGGTTTGACTCACTTCATACCCAGCTCTAACCCTGCAATCCACTGTGTTATGGTCACTTGACCTTAGGGTGACCCCACCCCCACTCCCTCCACACTGTCCCCATTGGTGAGGATCACGTCAGATATGTTATCCACCTGGTGGGCTTCCTAACTAACTGCTGCAGGAAGGCTCCTTGGAGGGATTAGAGGATCTCCCTGCTCCTGGATGACCTAGCTGATGTGATATCCTAGTCTATATCTGGGAGGTTAAGGTCGCCCACCAGCAGAATTTCCCCCTTAAGCGCCCTCCTTTAAACAGCCTGTAGCATTTGCATGTCCACATCCTCGCTCTGCATTGGAGGTCTGTAGACCACTCCCAGCCTTACTGATGCCCCAGTCCATCTCTCTATTGTGGCCCACAAGATTTCTGCTTCCCCTTGCTCCTCCTATCCTTCTATAGCCTAAATGTTCTCCCTGATGTACAGCACAATCCTCCCCCTTCTTTCCAGCCCTATCATTCCTGAATTACCTATACCCCAGGACCCCTACTTTCTAGGTCTGGTGCTCAGACAACCAGGTCTCTGTTATGGCTACAATATCTAGGCACTCCCCAACCATTATTGCTTCTAGATCCACCATCTTGTTCCTCAGGCTTCTTGCTTCTTGCATTTGTGCAAAGTCCTCTCCACCATATATCTCCCCTCTCCCCACCATCCCTCATTTCCATGCCTGTTCTATACCCTGCTCCCTTTTGCAGAGGAGTGCTTGCTAGTCCATTCTCTCCTCCAGTTAATCCCTCATTCAGCCTAGCCCTCTACTCCCCCTTACCAGTTTAACCCCCCAAGACCTTATCAATGTACCCTTGTAGTCCCCCCAGTACCCTTGCCCCGCTCTCACTCAGATGCAGTCTATCTTTCCAGTATAGGTCCTTGTCCTCCCATGTGTCCTCCCACTCTTCTATACAGGTGAACCCTTCCTGTCTGCACCATTCCAGGAGCCATTTGTTGAACTCCCTGATTCTTCTCTGCCTAGCAGTGCTGGCACAGGAGACTAGCACGACTTCTGAAAATGCCAAGGATTTTGCCTCTTCCAGGCATCCTTGTGCCAGTGCCTTGAACCTCCTCCACTTCATTGCTTGCCAGATCATTTGTTCCCAAATTAATGATAAAGTGTGGTTTCCCTTTCCCCACCAACCAAGCCTGATCCCTGATTTTTTGCATTGCCCTCCCAACCTACATCCCTGGTTCATGAAAGACTGACCTCTGTCTGTATGTAGGACCCTTCCTAATCCAGTGTATCCCCATAATGATGGAGTCCCCAAATACCATGGCATTCTCCACCTCCACAATGGGTGGATCGGATCTTGTTCCTGGTGGGCCCCCCATCCTGGCCCTTTTCCTCCTAACTACATCCTCCTGTCCTGAGCTACCTACTTGACCCCCCAAATTCCCCACCCATTTCCCCTCCTATACTGCCCTTAGCAAAAGGTGCCATTCTCTTCTCTACCAATCCCCCATCTGGTCCCCCAACTCTACCTTCCTTGCATTCCCTACTTACCTGTGTCCCTTCCTTGCCTCCTGCCTCCACCTCTGCCAACTCCTCTCCCTTTGCTCCCCTTCCTTGCCATCCCTCTCCCCATCTCTTCCGCTTCCCTTCTTTACTCATCTTTCCCCCTACACTCCCCCCTCACTGTGTTTTTATCCATTCCCTCCAAGCCACTCCCTTCCCACTGTCTGTCCCCCTACCCATTCTTCTTTCCTCCTTTCCTTTCTGCCCATCCCTGGCCTGGCCCATACTTGCTGCTCCCCAATCCTTTCAGAACCCCCCTTTATTCTATCTGCCAAAGGTATGAACCTGTTGGACACCTAATCGCCCCCCAGGATGTTTCATTCCCCTTGCTGTTAAGGTGTGTGCTCTTCCTTGAGCCCTTGGAATCCTTCTCCCTTACTCCTCACTTCTTGCCAGCCATTACTACCTCCACTGTCTGATCTGGGTCCCTTTTCATCCTGATCCTCTCCCCATTGTGTCTTATCACTCTCTGTGTCCACAGCTGGTCTCACCCCTCCCTCTTTCTATTTCAGCTGCCCCCTGCATCCCTCTGCTGCCATTGTAGTTGTAGTTTCCCCTTCCCTATGTTCTCCCACTTCCTTATCATTTCCCCCTTAGAATGCTTAGTTCCACTTTTATTTGCCCCAATCTGGTACATATCGGGTGTCACAAACCCACTCCAGGGGGTCAGGCCCACTGAGCACACAGTGCCCACTGCTAAGTGCAATCTGTGATGGGGGAGCAGAGTAAACAGGGATACCCTCCTTGTCCTTTTTGAATGCTTGCCAAGGTCACAACTGCACCTCTGCCATGAGGATCTAGGGTGTCCCTTTAGCTCTGGATATGGGCACAATACCAGTCTTGAGTCTTGTGGCCAACTATGAACCCCTCCTTGGCTATTACACACAGGAGGAAGACCCAGGTATCACACTCACTTAAGGGTAGCAGCGTAAAAACCTGATTTGGCCTTCTCCCTACAGGACATGCAACAGCCTGATTCAAAATCTTTGTAGACTCTAGTATTCTCCCTATTCTTCCAGATGTCCTTTCCAGACCCCTTTTCAATTTGGTTGCATATGGTGGCCCCCTAAGCAAGAAACAGTTGTCACAAATTATTAATAAACCTTCTACAGTCACACCTGCAACATAAGAACTCTCATGCAGACAGAATTGCTATAGAAAAGCAAACTTTTTTTACTAAAAACTTGAATAATACAGATAGAGCTAAAAGAGAATACTAACTTGGGTTACAGTATACAGGCAAAAGAAATGGAAAATGTACAATGAAAATGTACTAACACAGTTAGCTAGTCTACCTGAGGTATGACGATTTCAAAGTCCAGAGAACTGCTGGTTTGCAAATTACTTAAGTCTTTCTGTAGCAGCCTTTGGTTCTTAGGCAATCTCTGTACTGACAGGTGTTATGTGTGGTCAGGAGAGTCTAAGCAAAATTTCCCTGAGTGTCTGTGCCAGAGAGTTTATATAGAAGACCCCCCCAGTCTGTGAATAAAGACTGGCACTTCTGTGAATAAAGGCTAGCCCTTCCACCTTAGTCCACTGGATGTCACTCTTGCTCTATCTCAAAGTCTTGGTACTTAGAAAAAAATGTCAGTGTACTGTGAGAACCTTTTCTACCATCTGATATTACAATCTCACACAGACCTGTTAGAAGGATATTTCCTGGCACTTATTAAAAAAATGTCAGTGTACTGTGTGAACCTTTTCGGTCACCTCTTGTCTAATACCATTTCCCTTTTGATCTTAAAGGTTTACAACAGTGGAAATAGCTTGCCTCATCCCGGGGATTTGAAC
Organism: Neoceratodus forsteri; assembly: GCA_016271365.2. Taxonomy (NCBI): domain Eukaryota; kingdom Metazoa; phylum Chordata; order Ceratodontiformes; family Ceratodontidae; genus Neoceratodus; species Neoceratodus forsteri. Next base: position 994,322,604 of record CM057458.1, on the reverse strand, counting down.
TGGCTTATTTTAATTAGTTATAAGAAAGATCCTGTAAGTTTTATGACTATACAAGCTGATTTTATTTCTTCTGCTTCCCTTGGCTAGTTAACATTAGAGGAATACTTTGATTATGGAAAATGTACAATGAAAATGCACTAACACAGTTAGCTAGTCTGACAAGAACATGTCAGATTCCTGCAAGCAAGGCTGGCCTTGTAGGGCAGAGGAAGGTCAAATCCCTTTTTTTATTTAAAAAAACAGTCTTTTCTCTATGTGCCTTTGCTGACACTGGTATGTCTTGGCCTGTACATATACACAGAATTACAAAAAAAAAAACAGAATTATATCTACAACTAAGGGCTAGCATCCGGGCAGCTCATGACACTCCTCCTTCCTAGACTGAATTTGTTGGAATCCATCCCTAGGCAAGGTATGATTTTCACAAATTCTGTTCACTGCTGTAACTGGCAAGATAGCCCATCTGCATTGGCATTGGCCATTCTGGCCCTGTGGGTAATGGTCATATCCTAGCCCTGCAAGGCAACACTCCACCTTAAGAGATGACCATTTATTTTTCCCCATCTGTGTTAGCCACACCAGGGGGTTGTGGTCGGTCTGTACCTCAAAGTGCCTCCCATAGAGGTATGGCTCTAATTTCTTCAGATCGCATACCAGCGCAAGGCATTCCTTTTCAAATGTGGAATAGGCCTGCTCCTGGGGAAGCAACTTTTTGCTAAGGTACACTGTTGGGTGATCTTTTCATTGGTTGGAGGTCTGACTGAGAACTGCTCCAATCCTCACATCTGAGGTTTCTGTCTGGACTACAGATGGCTTACTGTAGTCCAGACTGGCCAACACAGTGGCACTGCACAGTGCCTCCTTTAGCCATGGGAAGGCTCATTCACAGGCTGGCTCCCATTTTACCTTTTTGGGTATTCTCTTCTTTAGCAGACCAGACAGGGGGGCTGCCAGGGTATTGTAATTTGGTACAAACTTTCGATAGTAGCCGGTGCTCCCTAGGAAACTCTGAACCTGCTTTTGGGTTTCAGCCCTGGGCCACACCTCCATCACCTCAATCTTGACTTGATTGGGATGGAGCTGTCCCTACCCTATTACATGTCCTAGGTATGCCACCTCCAGCATGGCCACCTGGTACTTTTCAGCTTTGACAGGGAGCCCTGCCCTCTGTATCCTGCCCAACACTTCCTTCAGGTGAGACAGGTGTTCCTTCCTACTGGCACTGAAGATGGCAATGTCATTTAGGTACTCCTCTGCGTACTCTGCTGTACCATGTAACACCTGGTTGAGCAACCTTTGGAAGGTGGCAGGGCCGTTCATCACTCCAATAGGATTATTTGAGTTTAGGGTAATGCCTTTTGGAATGAAGAAGGCTGACCTCTCCCTAGCTCTGACAGTTAACTCCACCTGCTAATACTGTTTTGTCAAGTCAATTGTGGTAAGGTATGTTGCCCCTCCCAACTTGCCCAGTAGTTCATCCGTCCATGGCATTAGGTGGGTGTCTGACTTCATGACTGTGTTGAGTCCATGGTAATCCACAGAAAAGCAAGTGGAGCCATCCAGCTTGGGATGGAGGACTACGAGTGAGATCTAGGAGCTGTGGGATTTCTGAATTACCCTTAAATCCAGCATTTCTCAACCTCCCTCCTAATGTCCTTTAGGACAGCCTCAGACACCCGGTAGGTGGTCCAATGTATGGTTGCTTGTGTCCATGTGTCTACATCATGTGTTGCTAAAGGGGTTAGTCCAGGCTTGGCTGAGGGGAAAAGTCCACTAAAGCCTTCCTCGCTTCCTGGGTCTGTTCTGGGGTCAACTGGGGTGACAGTTTGATTGCATCCACAGAGGACTCCCATTTGCTTTCCTCCAGCAAGTTCAGCGTGGGTCTTCTTCATCAGTCCCTTCCCCAGGACTACATACTGCAAATACCATGTCTGCCCTATTTGCATATGGCTTCATCATGTTGACATGGTACACTCTATGAGTATGTCTCCTGCCAGGCAGTTCTTCAATATAGTTCATGTCATTTACCTGTTGAACTACCTTGTATGGTCCCACCCACTGAGCCTGCAGCTTGTACTTCTGGGCTGGAATTAGGAACATGACTTCATGACCTACACTATACAGGTGAGTGCTGGCTCTGCAATCATACCAGACCATTTGCTTCTGCTGGGCGGCTGACAGGTAGAGATGCAGTGAATTTAAAATCCACCAGCGAAGTGAACATGAAGTGGCCACTTCTCGTTGGCACTTCGCTATGCGGAGTGCCCCATAGGAAATGCTCACTTCACCTTGTTAATATTACTTTGCATTGTTATTCTACCTTAAATGCGAAGTAAGGTGGAGTGACAACAATATTGGCAGCATGCCACCCACACAGTCACCAGAATGAATGTGCATCCCCAAAGTGCTACTGTCTTGTGTTCAGAAAACTCCCCAGTGCTGACAAAGTGAAATGAGAGCTTAACAAGAAATGCAAAGTCTCACAGAATTAATGGCACACTCAGTCATGCACGCAGAGGTCACGCGCAGAGTCACCAGAAGTAATGTGCATCCCCAAAATGCTACTGTCTTGTGTCCATAAAATTTCCCAGTGCTGACAAAATGCTACTGCCTTGTGTCCAGAAAATTCCCCAGTGCTGATGAAGTGAAATAAGAGCGTAACAAGAAATGCAAATCTCCCAGAATTAATGGTGCACTGCAAATACACAGACAGATTAAGACTGTGCTGCACACTCAAGGGATGCATATGAAAAGGCACAATAACACCTAACCAGAGTTCACAAGTCACAAATCCATATCTGGAAAGGAATACATTTTGCCAGTCGGGGGATTAGTGCACGGCAGTAATAATCCACTACCAGTAAAGATACCACAAAGCAGAATAAAAAATTCTGCAGGTGCGGTGGATAGTAGGTTCACACTGCTGCAGTTACTCTGTTGTGCAATAAAAGGTGTCTGATTTAATGGCACGTATCACACACACACACTCACATACACACTACAAGTAATGTGTAGCAAATTGAAAACCTTTAGTAATATAACAAAATGTTTTAAACAGACAAATTATACACAGCTGCACCACAACAATCAGCAAAAAATGTCAAGAATTACTGAAAATATTACTGTGTGTACATTAACACAGTTATACAAGAAAAATATGACCAAAACAGAAAGACTGCCTTTTTCTCCCAGTTAATGTACCTACACCACAAATGCACCCCTCCCCAAAGCACACTTCACAGTACACAGACTGACTGTTCTAAATTAACATTCAAAATCCACACACAGCAATAAACACTTGATGATATGAGCACAGAAGGGTTTCCTACCATCGATGTACTAAATTTTGAGCAAAAAAAATGACTCAAAAAAGGCATTTTAAACAGCTTTTAGAGGTTCTGAATCACAAAGCTCTGAGAGCAAACTGTCTCCAGCTACCACTACATACACACTACCCAGGCCAGAACTGAGGCTGTGCAGAACAATCTAGAGCCCAAGTGACCTGCAATCCCATGAATCACTGCAGAATTTCAATGTACTTTGCCCTAAAATTGGTGGAGAAGTGGTTTGGGAAAGGCAGAATAAAGCAAAATCATTGGTTTCAATGGTCTTCGTGTTTCTCATTATGAAGCAAAGTACTCCGCTTCACATTGTAGAGTACTCCACAGATTCCACATTACTCTGTGAATCACTTCTCGGATTGAATTGGGGCCACTTCGCCCACCACTTCTTACAGTACTGTAACTCACATGCTGTACAAGAAGGAATGTGAATGACTATGGCTGAACTTCCCTGATGAGCTCTAGCACAAAACTCCCCAACTTAAAAATGCTTATTAATGAGTACAAAGGTAGGGTGCTGAAGCCTGGAGAGATACTACAAAACAGGCTTACAACATATCCAAGTAACTAGTAAAAAAATTAATGTTGTGATTCGTGAAGTGATCGTTAATCATGATTTGTGACTGCATTTGTGACCATGATGATGAAGAACATGATTCGGTGTCTACGGTGTGCGATAACCAATATGGAACTACAGTATATTGGGAACATGAATGCCTACGGCTGTACTTCCCCGATGAGCTGTAGCACAAAACTCCCCTACTTAAAAACACTCATTAATGAGTACAATGGTGGGGTGGTGAAGCCTGGAGAGATACTACAAAACAGGCTTACAATACATCCCAGTAACTAGTAAGAAAAAAATTAATGTTGTGATTCATGACATGAATCATGATTTGACCGTGATGATGAAAAATGTGATTTGCATCACGAGTGACTTGTGATGATGGTCCTGACTTAAAAAGACATATTAGTGATACAATATTCATGCAGAATTATGCACCACACCAGTCCAGTACTCTGAAGGCAAGCCAAAGAAACAACTGTGATTTAAGTTACAGATGGAGATTGGGCCCTAAAGAGATGTAAATGCACAGACAGATTAAGATTGTGATGTGCACTAAAGAGATGCAGACACAAAGGCATAACACCTAACCAGTGCTCACCAGCAGAAATTCAAATCTGGAAAAGAATACCTTTGCCGGTTGGGGTGGGCCAGTGGGGCAGTGTACTGTACTGCTGCAGTAACAGTCATTAGTACTAGTACCAGTAAAGATACCACAAACAAGTACAAAAATCAGACAGCTGCAGTGAATAGCAGGTTTACATTGCTGAAATTACTATGTGGCACAATAAAAGGTGTCTGATTTGATGACACGCATCACACACATACTCACGCACACACTAAGTAACGCATAGCAAATTGAAAACTTCAGTAATATAACCATGTATTTTAAACAAACCAAAATTATGCACTGCTGCACTACAACGATCAGCAAAAAAATGACAAGAATTATTGAAAATATTACTGTGTGTACATTAACACCGTTATACAAGAAAAATATCACCAAAACAGAAAGAACTGTCTTTTTCTCCAAGTTATCAACCTACACCACAGATACAGCCCTCCCACAAAGCACACTTCCACTGTCTCTCAGTACACAGACTGAATGTTGTACATTAACATTCAAACTCCATACACAAACAATAAACGCTTGATGATATGAGCACAGGAGGGTTTCCTACAATCAATGAACTAAAGTGTCAGCAAAAAAAATTACTTAAAAAGGCTTTTTTAATAGCTATTAGAAGGGTTGAATCACAGAGAGCTCTCAGAACAGACTGTCTCCTACAGCTTCCTACACACACTACCCCAAACTGAGGCTGTGCAGAACAACCTAGAGCCCATGTGACCAGAAATCCCATGAATCACTGCAAAATCCACCTTTGGAGCTTAAAACAAGGCAAAGTGAGGTGAAGTATATTACTTTCAATGTACTTCACCTTAGGAATTGGTGGAGTAGTGGTTTGAAAAGGCAGAGTAACGCGAGGCCATTGTTTCCAATGGACTTTGCATTACCCATTATAACACGAAGTACTCCGCTTTGCATTGTGGAGCACTCCATAAATCTGCTTCCACTTCGCAATTCACTTCATGGAGCGAATTGGGGCCACTTTGCCCATCTCTACTGACAGATTGCTCTGGGCTGCTCCTATAAGTTCCTTTAGCTTTCCCCTAAACTTTAGGACATACTCCACTAAGGGAGTTCCCTGCATGGCATGCTTGCCTTCCCAGACCTCCTGGGTCAAGTCTATGGCCCACACACCCTACATCCATATAAGAGTTCAAAGGGGGGAAACCCAATTGACTCTTGGGGCACCTCCCTGTGTGTGAATAGCAGGTGGGAAGGTATTTCTCCAAGTCCCTCCCATGCTATTCAGCAAATGCTTGGAGCATTGACTTTAGGGTACCATTAAACCTTTCCACAAGCCCATCAGCTTGCGGGTGATTAGGTGTTGTGCATCTCTGCATCACCCCACACTTCTCCCAGAAACACTTCATCAGGTCTGACATGAAGGTACCCCTTCGATCAGTGATAACCTCCTGTGGAAACCTGACATGGGAGAAAATCCCTAGCAACACATCTCCCACTGTGCTTGTCTTAAGTGAGGATAGGGCAATTGCCTCTTGGTATTGGATGGTGTAATCTACCACAATCAGGACAAACCTCTTCCCAGGGGAGCCTGGGTACTTAGAAGTCCCACAATGTCAATTCCTACACTCTGGAAAGCCTCCTCCACAATGGGTAATGGAATTAGGGCAGCTTTGGTTTTACTACCTGCCTTTCCTATTTGTTGGCACCAGTGACAAGACCTGCAATATTCCTTCACCTGCTGGGAGAAGTTTTGCCAGTAGAAATTCTGGGCCAGTTGCTGCATGGTGTGCGTGATTCCCAGATATCCAGACATGGGGACATTATGAACAATCTTGAGTGACCTCTCATGGAACCTGTCAAAGAGTCGTGGCAATGGATGGATGCAGAGACAATCGTAGCTTTCAATGCCAAGCAAATGCTAGGCAGATTTTTATTCACAGCCAAAGTAAATTAAGGCAGACTAACAATGGCAAAAATAAAACAGAAGCATATCTTAAAAGTCCACAAATTCTCCAGTAGATAGCTGGAACACAAGTTGAGGTCAGCACAGTACCAACCTCTACACTCATCTGAGGTGGTGTCGAAAATATGGTCTTTCTATATCAGTGGAGGTCAGGTGGTTTACCTGAAGCCCCGCCCACTAGGTTCTGTAATTCTTGAATCATCATATAACAACTATTTTTATATAAACTATACCATAGAACATCGTGCTTTCAAAAAGATTTATAATAGCACTTTCAGCTCAAAGCCCGTGGCCATCTTTGGGCCATAGCCAGGACCACAGGCTCCTTAACAGATACACAGAATTACAAACAGGCACACAACCTATGCACCTCGCAAATCAGGCAAATGAAGAGCTCCTATTTCAAGAATGCTCTAGCAACCACCTGGGGTGAGGGGAGATCCTTCTGGGACAATATCCAAAATATTACAGGCAAACAGTCCAAATCCTCTCCCACGACAATGAATATTGATGGCTCCACTACCCTTGACCCAAAGGTTATGGCTGATGCCCTAAATAAAACCTTCACAGACCTCAGTGGGGTCCTCCCGCCAGACTTCTTCTTGGACTTGTCCTTGCCAAAACTCTCATCCCACATCACCTCACCTGACCAACTGCTATTTCACTTTAAAATAGTTAAGGTACATGAAGCCTACAGATACATAAAAAAGGCTTGCTCTAAATCTAGAACCAGCAGTGACACTATTGATCTAAAACTTCTGTCTCTCACCTTGGAAGAAGTGATCCACCCTCTCATCAAAATTCTCAATCTCTCCCTCTGCTGAAGTCAATTTCCTAGCAAATGGAAGTCCACTATAGATACACCAGTGCTCAAAGGGGGGTGACAAATCCACACCAGGGAACTATCGGCCTATATCTATACTTCCACCCCTCTCCAAAGCTCTTGAATGGATCGTGGCGGATCAACTCTCAGACTACCTGCAAAAGTATAATCTACTCTGCATGCAACAACACGGATTTAGGAAAGGACACAGTACGTCGACGGCCCTACTACATTTCTCAGGAGAAGTTCACAAGGCCATGGATAAGGGACACTTAACCGGAGCTGTATTCATTGACCTCACAAAAGCCTTTGACACTGTTCATCATGGCTTATTAATCTCATTTCTGCTCAATATTGGGCTAGCTGAGGGTCCAGAAGCCTGGGTAAAAAGTTACCTGGCACAACGATCACAAACAGTAAAGATCTCTGAGGTTCTCTCAGACTCTAAACCAGTCCTTTTTGGTGTCCCCCAGGGATCAATCTTAGGCCCTCTCCTTTTCAGCCTATTCTTAGACTCGCTCTCCGAAGCCTGTCCAGAAAAATTAATACCATATGCTGATGACGCTGTAATTCTCTCCTTACATAAGGATCCCAAACCACTACATCAGAGCTTGCAACTTGCTTTCTCTTGTGCTGAAAAGTGGTTCCTTGATCACAAGCTGGTCTTAAATAAAAAAAAAAAAAAAAACATGCTTTTCACCAGCCATCAAAACAGAAATAGGCATATTCCACTCACTATAAAAACCTCCTGGAAGTACACTTGAACAAGTGAACACTTTCAAATACCTTGGCATCACTTTTGACCAATGTCCTACCTTTGCGACCCACATTGATAACACAGCAAAAACAGTGAACCAATGCATTGGAATACTGTACCGGAACCGTCAATTCCTTAAGCAAGCTGCCTTGAGGATTGCTGTACAAAGCTCCATCATCTCAATCATAGACTATGGTCTAATTATCTATGGCTCTCCTACTACCACCGCACTAAGGCGCATCTCAACAGCCCTAAACAAGGCCTGTCGACTCCTCACAGGAGCACAGAGACGGACCCACACCTGTGAGCATTACACGGAAACCGGTTGGTTACAACTATCAAATCGCCTCATGTATCTCACTTGCTTGATGGCAAAAAAATCAATCTTGGGACTCACTCCGCTGTGTATCCAGGATCTACTCTGCCTGAACAACAGCACTCGTACCACCAGAAGATCTGAGCACCAACCTTTTCAGGTCCCTAGATGCCGGACTGCTCAAGGACAAAGATCATTTGCTTATTGTGCCCCTACCTGGTACAATGCCCTTAACTTACCCTGTCTATCCTCCACATCATTGGGAGCTTTCAAATCCATGCTATACGCTCACCTCACAGCCTCCAGCTCCTGCGACTGCTTTGACTAAAGACTCTACCCTCTGACTGCACTTACAGCTGTTCCATCAACTGACACGACCCCTCATTTGACAAAGACAATCGGAGTACCATTAACTGGTCCTGTCTGCAACTGAACTTCTTATTTTTCTCTCTCCCTATCCCCCTCTACTTTTCCAACCTTATTCCTTTCCTTAAATTGCCTCTGAGTTTCACTCTTTTCCGTAATTGAATGTTACTGTTTTATTGTAGCCTTTTAAACTGCTTACCAATTGTTTGTAATATTGTCTAGTTTGCTTATGTACTTTTATGACGTGGAACCTTTGTAAAAGAGACTTTGGCTCAAAGGTATTAATTCCTAGAACAATAAACTACAAACTAAACTTTCACAAACTAGAATCTAATCTCCTAGCTTGTTTATGGATTTTCTCAATAACTTCTAGAAGCAGGCCCCTCCCTTTGAACTAGCCAGTATTTAGCTATGTGAAACAAGGCCGGCTGGCTCTTAGAAACAAAGGGTAACTCAAGGAAAAGGTACTCCAGCTAGAAGATAAATGTTTGTTTTTTACTACCATTCCTATATAGTTCAGTATAGCTTTCTCTTACAATCAGTTTCCTGGAATTCACTATATAACAGCTTTATTTGGAACAGAAGTGAGTACTGGTGCATAAAACAACAACTTAATTCATTTAAATCATCTGATTTACTGACTGAGTATGTTACCTGCCTTGCTAGCCACACCCAGACTGATAGGCTGTCCTATTTATGAAGCACAAAACACATTTCAAACAATAATATTCCTCATGTCCATTAGACTTTGTGAAAAAACACATTTTAACTAAGGAAGTGTTGGGCCACTGTCTATGTATAGCTTTAGCGTATGTTTTATATCTGAAATGCAAATACTAGCAAATTCAGCACTTCCTGCACTCAAGCCAATACTCAGTTTGAACACAGTTGCTTGCATTTAAACAAGAATGATAAAGAGGTTACCTCTTACACAGATTGTACTTCTGTTTGCATATACTGCTCCTCGCTGCTACCATCCTAATACCCTACTTTAAGATTTGGCTGCTGATAGCCAAGGACAAGAAGAGTACTGGAAGACAGAAATTACTCATTAGAAAAATAAAGTGCTGTAAGGAGTACAGGATATAATTTATGAACGCTTTTAGTGTTTCTTTATTCTTACAATTCACCTACTATACATAGGAAAACTCAAAAAGTATTTCTTTACTCCATTGCCACTCCTGTATAAATGTTTGTTCTGTCTTGCCTGTTAGTCTTATTTTTCTGCACTATAAAATGAGACTCCTGGCTCATTTCCAAGGAATCATACTGAAGGGAGGTGGTATCAGGGCTGGCAGACCACTGCTTTCCAGAACAATTAGGAATAGCAAGGAGAACCTTCCCAGTTGGCCTAACTGGGACAGGGTGAAAAAGTAGGGAACAGAAAAGTATAAATAAGGATAATCAGGAGAAACGCTGCTGTAACAGACTTAAAATAGGAGAAAATGAAATTTGGATTCCAGACAGCAAACATGGTCAAACAACACCCTATGACAGTACCCCTGGGGAACAACTAGCTGCCTGTCCATCACCACTTCCTCTGTCCTTACATCCTGTGTATACAACAGTCCACTGTCCCAAAGCACTCTATGTCTCGTGTCACCTTCCTGTGTCCCATCAGATTCTACACAAGCTCTCAGCCTCTCCCAACTAGGATTAGTCCTCTGAGCAGCTGCAAATTCTTCACATTTCCAAAGCCATGGGACATATCCCCTTCAGTTCCTAAACTGGGGTCCATAGCTCTAGCATCAGGGCATTCAGAGTCACTGCCATCCCTAAACTTCTGACCATTGGTTACCCCTCCCTCCTCAGAGTAACCTTCTGTAGCTGTTTTGCGAACTGCTACATGGAGAAGTCCTACCTCCCTTTCACTATTCTCCATTCCTGGAGACACAGACTGGGGAACCAGCCTCCCATTGTATTCCACAGGGGCCTCTATGGGGTCCAGGGAACTACACTTGGCCATTGCCATCTGACTGCGAGTAATCACACACACCACCCCCTTCTGGAGATTTTTCCCTAAAATCACATCCAGGGTGAGGTTGTCTGACACAGCCTCTTTTTGCACCCTCTCTCCTGTTTCACCCCGGTCCAGGAGAACACTAGCTAGTGGCAGAGTTTTCTCCTCCCCAGTGAATCCCCTTACTGTTACAAACTGATTAAGTATAAGCTGTTCAGGCTCAACAAAATCACTGTTTACTAAGTTAAGAGATGTCCCTGTGTCCCTTAACCCATGGGTCTGCACCCCATTTACAGTAACTGGGCGTATGTGCTCCCTCCTGTTTATAAGTATGCTCCCAGGAATACACAATGCACCCAACTCTGTTCGAGCACCACTTTGACCACTCTGTGCCTTTTTAGGACACTGTTTAGCAAGATGCCCTGGCTGTTTGTAAAACCAACAATCATTTCTTTTATCCGATAAATCTTTTTTTTTTGTAACCTGGGGCTTCCCCCTTTCTGTGGAGGCAGAGCAGGCCTGTTCCTGGCATAGCAGTCTGAGAGCTCAGCAGCTTGCAAGCTCAAAAGAATTGCTCCTGAAGCACAACCTCCTCAATTTTCACTAAACAGTTTGCTTCCACTCCCTCCCACTAACGTTTCAAAAACTAACGCTGCTTTGTGTCGAGTTCCTCATAGCTCATGTTAGGGCTTCTCCAGAGCTTACAGAACTTAACCCTGTAGGCCTCAGGCATTAATTCATACTTTTTAAGCAATGCAGCTTTAAGTTTCTCATAATTACTTCTGCCATTATTGTCCATTTGGCCCAGTGCCTCTTGTTCTTTCCCTGTAAGCAGCGGAGATAGCTGGAAGCTCCAAGACTCCCTGGGTATTTTAGCCTGAATACAGACCTTTTCAAATGAATTCAAAAATGTATCCATAGCCTGCCCCTCTTTAAATTCAGCTATTTATTTAGAATTTAGCTTGTATCCCAGTCCTGGAGTTCCAGGTTCACCGCTGCCACTTACCTTCTCTGGTGCTGATAGTCGGAGTCTTAGCTTCACCAGCATGAATTCCCTCTGGTGCTCTCTTTCCTATCTCTCAGCTTCTCTCTGAAGCTGTTTTTCCTTTTCCTTGGCCTCTCTCCAATGCTGGTTATACTTTTTCCTGCATCTTCAGCTTGAACTTCCTCTGCTCAAATTCCAGCTCCAATCTCCTCAACTCTAGCTGCAGCCTGATCCCTTCTGGCTCCAGCTTTGTGGTGACTCTCCTCTGGTGCTGTGGCTCTAGGTTCACTCTGATGTTGCTGTCCTGCTCCCTGGGACTGGACTCAGCAACGCCCCTTGGCACCCCCACACCCAAGATCTGGTCCATTTCAGTCTCTGGCTGTGACTCGAGGTCCTGGGCAGTTGCTTGCTCATTGCTGCCACAAGAGCCTCCATGAGGTACTTTTTGGTTCACCCCTTGCACTGGACTCCTCTTTCCTGACACAGCTGCTTTAGGTAGTCTGCAATGTATCTGCTGTATATGGAAGCCATCTTCTTCTCCAACTACTGCTACACTAGCTTTCACCCGAGAAAAAAAACAAAACCCCTCCGTTGCTCATTGGTCGTCTCCCTGCAGCTATCTCACCTCCAATTCCAGTCCCTCAAAGCTGCGTATTTTGACCGTAGCTCCTGCCTTGAATCCCCTCTCAACTGGAAACTGAACTCTCTAATCTCCAGAACTAGCCACAATCAGTATTGCCTAGCAACTGCACCATAATACAGATGCCTCCCGGCGCTGGCCTAGCTCCTTACCTCTGGGTTACCACGCCTCAGATAGGAAATTATCATGAAAAATGTATTTACTATCGCATCCTAACTTGTATCATATTCCTCAGCTACTGCATAAATAGCCTTGTCATTCCTGCAACACATCACGACTCCTGGAACAATTCCTCCCCCCACCATGCCTCATGTGGCCGGAATCCTCTCTGGTGCTCCTTTATATCCCCTGTTTACCAAAATGGGACTCTGCCCTACTGGAGCTCAAGGTCTATCAGTAATAGGAATGCTCTCCTCATGTGTCTCTTTAGGGCTCCAGTTCTCAGTCCTCCTCCTGCTTGCTTGTGCAGGCGACATTGAAACCAACCCTGGGCCCGCCTGTCTTACTCCTTCCCCGCACATTACACTGTCCATATATCAGATCAAGGGACTAAAAGTTGCTCATATTAACATCCACAGTATTCACCCCAAGATGGTGGAACTGGATGCCTGGGTCACGCATATGGTACCGGATGTTCTTTGTATATCTGAATCCTGGCTCAAACCAGCCATAAAGCAGCATGAGGTGGCCATACATGGCTACAGCTGTCTTAGAAAAGATAGGATAGGAAAACGGTGCGGCGGTGTCCTACTATACTTCAGGTCTAATCTGGATGTCACTGAACTCCCTAACCCTGGTGGGCATACGCCTATAGCTGACTCACTCTTTGCCTCTCTAACACTTGGAAATGTCAAGAAACTGACCATTGGATGTGCCTACATGCCCCCCAGTACAGCCTGCTCCAGTCTGCCCTCCCTCCTAGAGTACTTAGATAAGCTCCCTGGCCATGACCTCATACTCTGTGGAGATTTTAACCAAGACTGGCTACACCCAGATGCCATGAAACTGCATGCTGCACTGGCTGACTCATGTCTAACCCAGCTCATACAAGCCCCCACATGCGTCAACACTAAATCAGGGAAACATACATTGCTAGACTGGATAGTTACAAACTGCCCAATGAGGATAAAATCAGTCGGTTTACTCCCTGACTGCCTAAGCGATCACTCACCTACCTTTTGTGTGTGGAGAAACAACTACCCTAACCCCCCCTCCTAAGATATCGTTAGTCCGTGACATGTCCAAATTTGATGCAGGCCACTTTGTCACCTCCATCATTAACACAGACTGGTCACCCATTAATGCCCTCCCCGGACTTAAATCATGCCCTAGACTTCTTCATCACAACTTTTACACACATCATTAACCAAAATGCACCCATGAAAAAATGTAGGTCAAAGGGTATTAAGACACCATGGCTCACTAGGGAAATTAGGATGCTTATGTCCCAGAGCGACAAAGCCTGGTAAGCCTACAAGAAGAGTGACCTACCATCTGACTGGCAAGCTTACCGACACCTCAGGAACAAATGCAAACAATCCCTTCACAAGGCCAAGTGCTCACACTTTAAATCTCTCCAAATAGAGAATCTCTATAACCCCAAAGAAGTTCTGGTGGCAAATTAACTCGCTGCTGAAAGGGACAACTGCCTCCACCTCCAACTCAATCCTCAGCAACAGCTCTACCCTTACCAACTCTGCATCCATAGCAACAGGATTTAATAACTTCTCCACAGATCTTGACAAATACACCACACTTTTCCATAATTCCTCCACCCCCAACCCAGCTCCACCTTATAAAGTGGCCCTTGATGGGCACCCGGAGTTCCTCCTGAAACTTGCCATGCTCAAAGAGGTCTGGAAGCTACTCCTAAACCTTAATCCAGACAGTTTGGCTGGACATGACTCTCTAGAAGCAAAATTTCTCAAGTTGGGAGCAACAGCACTTGCTCGCCCGGTCTGAGATCTCTTCAACCGGTCCTTCTTGTTCAACATAGTACCTAATAAGTGGAAGAATGCAGTGGTAGTACCTATACATAAGGGGGGCTCCAACACTGTCATCGACAAATATAGACCTATATCCCTCCTCTGCCACCTGGCTAAGATACAGGAGCGCATAGTCTACTACCACCTCCAAGAGTACCTTGAAACACACAATCTTCTATCCCCCCATCAACATGGATTCAGAAGGAATCATAGCACCCAAACTGCCCTGATAAAAGTAACAACAGACATATACCATGCCATGGATGAGGGCCTTGCTACAGGTGCCATTTTTGTTGACCTTATTAAAGCATTTGATCTGGTAAACCATGACCTACTGCTCCACCAGCTGCCTACTGTAGGTCTGGATAACAATGTTGGAACTGGGTAAAAAGCTGCCTATCCTGCCACTCTCAGAGAGTCAAATGGAATGGCTCCTTCTCTGAACCCAGGCAGACAACACATGGAGTACCGAAGGGATCCATCTTAGGTCCACTGCTATTTTCCCTCTTCATGAATAACCTCCCCCACTCTTGTGGTGGTACCTCTGTGCACCTTTATGCAGATGATGCCATCATCTATCGTTCCTCATCAAATTCTGACAAAATTAATAGGGATCTTGCCAATGACTTTGTTTCCCTTGAGGACTGGTTCAGCTGACGACAGCTGATCCTACAGCTGATCCTCAACAGCAAGAAAACTAAATGCATGCTGTTCTCCCGACATCCATCTAGAAAAGATCCTCCACCCCCCCTTAATAGCATATCCAGCAAGGGTGACACCCTGGAGACAGTCACGTCCTTCAAATATCTGGGCTTCACCCTGGACACTGTGCTCTTTCTCAGTCTTCATGTCTACAACATTTTCAGATCTATGAACCAGAAGCTTGGGTTGCTCTATCAAATCTGATCATTTCTCACCCCTGCCTCCAGCCTAATAATTGCTTCTGCATCGCTCACCCCCTCCTGATCTATGGAGCCCCCCTGCTGCTTACTACTAATTCCTCCTTTCTCTCTCTCCTATCCCAGGCCTACCATAGGATTGGGAGGTTCGCACTGGGAGCCAACTCTCGTTTACATCACTGCGAAGTCCTCTCCTCTCTGAGCTGGTTAACCTATGAATCTAAATTGAAGTATTTCTCCATGTGCCTTATTTATAAATTTGTCCACTACTTCACGCCCCTGTGCCTAAGGGATTAATAAGCTTGAAACAAACTCCCCACACTCTCCGCTCAGCATCCCTACCCCTTCTAGATATACTCAAACTACACCTAACCTACACTAGGAGGTCCTTCTCATTTGCTGCTATCTCTAGCTGGAACTCTCTTCCTCCACATGTCCTGAAAAGTACCTCTCTTCTTCTATTTAAGTCCAGTCTATATGCGTCCCTTATCTCTCCCGTCTCCTGCTCCTGTTCTTGCTGATGCATATCTACCTCTCCAGTTCCTGCCACTCTATCCTCCTCCTCTTCCCTTCCCTCTAACTCTCTCCCTTTATACAGTTACAGCACTATGCTCGCATCCACTTTTCATAGCACCTAGCCTATGTAGCCTGTTTGTCTGGGTATAGCTCAAATATGGCTATAGACCAATTGTACATGGAATTGATGATGCCTCACTGATGTCTTGCACCTACCTGTCTGTACACTGTACTGCTCTGTGTTACTTGTACTACTCTGTGATACTTGTTGTACTGCAATGTAATATGTCACCCTGGGTCGACCCTGAAAAAGGGACTGTAATTGTCTCAGTGGTCTCACCCGGTCAACAAAATTCAAATAAATAAAACAGGTACGGAACTTTATACTGTAACCAAATTATGTATTTTTTTTAATATCTGCCTTAATTGTGTGTGGACTGTTTACAGTTTATCAATTTGATACACTGGGCTCAAATCCAACTGTTACATCTGTGCCACCAAAATCTTGAATCACAACAGTATGCAACCATATCTCTTGGATCCCACCACTGAGCACCAGATCTATCACAAACCCACTCCTGGGACCAGGCCCATTGAGATCACAGTGCCCATGCATAAGTGCCATCTGTGATGGGGGGGAACAGGGATCCCCTCCTTGTTCTCTTTGAATGCTCACCAACATCACGACTGCACTGCTGCCACGAGGATCCAGGGTGTCCCTTAAGCTCTGGATAAGGTCACAATACCAGTCTTGAGTCTTGTGGCCAAATATGAACCCTTCCTTGGCTATTACACACAGGAGGAAGATCCAGGTATCACACTCTCTTCAGGGTAACAGCGAAAAACCTGATTTGGCCATCTCCCTACAGGACCTGCAACAGCTTGATTCAAAATCTTTGTATACTCTGATATTCTCCTCATTCTTCCAGATGTTCTTTCCATACCCCTTTTCAATTTGGTTGCTTATGGTGGCCTATCGAAACAAGTAACAGTTGTCACAAATTATTGATAAACCTACAACAGTCACACATACAGCATAATAACTCTCACACAGGCAGAATTTCTTTAGAAAAGCAAAAGTGTTTTACTAAAATACTTAAAATAAATACAGTTGCAGCTAAAAGAGAATACTAACTTGAGTTACAGCATTCAGGCAAAAAAAAAAGGAAAAATGTACAATGAAAACACACTAACACAGTTAGCTAGTCTACCTGAGGTACCGTGGTAATCACAGAAAAGTTGATTACCTTGTGGTAGATTGAGGTACCACTGTGTTACCTCTTAAGGGAATTTGCATTGAGTGTAATGTGATCCTGCCTTATTCTACCACAGAGGTACCTCAAATCTACCACTAGGTAGTCAACTTTTCTGTGACTACCACTGTATGAAGATTTCAAAGTCCTGAGACTCGCTGGTTTGCAAATTACTTCAGTATTTCTGTAGCAGCCTTTGGTTCTTAGACAGTCTCTGTACTGACAGGTGCTCTCTGTGGTCATGAGAGTCCAGGCAAAATGGCCCTGATTGTCTGTGCTGGAGAGTTTATGTAGAAGACCACCCCCCAGTCTGTGAATAAAGGCTGTCCCTCCCACTTTAGGCTACCAGGTGTCACTCTTGTACTTTCCCAAAGTCTTGGCACTTAGAAAAAATGTTAGTGTACTGTGGGAGCCTTTTCTGTCACCTGACATTACAATCTCACACAGGCCTGTTAGAAGGATGTTTGCAGGCACTTATAAAAAAATGTCAGTGTGCTGTGGGAACCTTTTCTGCTACTTCTTGTCCAAGACCATTTCCCTTTTGATCTTAAGGGTTTACAACAGTGGAAATAGCTTCTCTCATCCTGGGGTTTTGAACTGGCTTAATTTAATTAGTTATAAGGAAGATCCTGTAAGTTGTATGATTATACAAGCTGATTTTATTACTTTTGTTTCCCTTGGCCAGTTAACATTGGAAGAATACTCTTTGATCATGTTTCCACAAGCTTTTTAACAAGAACTTGTCAGATTCCTGCACACAAGGCTGGCCTTGTAGGTCAGAGGAAGGTCAAGCCTCCCTTTTTAAAAAACAAACAAACAAAAAAAACAGTCTTTTCTCTATGTGCCTTTGCTGACACTGGCATGTCTTTGCCTGTACGTATACACAGAATTACGTAAAAAAAAAGAAAAAAAATATATATATATATACATACACACACACATATATACACACACACACACACACACACACACACACACCAAAATTACATCTACAACTAAGGGCTAGCAGCTGGGCAGCTCACCATATTGGGCAACACCCCAACCTCCACAGTGATTCCACGAACACCGCTGCACCACATCCATTGCAACCCATTATTCTGCCTGCTCTCCTGACTTCCCCAGAGCTTCCCTCCCCATCCAAAAAGACCCATGCCCCTGCTCTCCACACCACTCTGTGTAATTAATTTTTAATCTTAAACAGTACCCACAAATACAGTAGTTAAGATGCAATTTCTACCTACCTAAAAAGCTCTGCAAATTCCTCTACCTGCCCCTCCCCTTCCCCCATATATTGTATACCATGCAGAACTTTAAAGAAAGCAATTATGTTTTTTTTATTTAAGGCAGTTTTATTTTGAGGGCTTAGTTGAAGGTTTTTAATGAGTAAAGGTGACAGCCACATTTGTGATGGCAGTCAGGGATGTGTGGTAATATTGATTTTGTTGTGAAGAGGTTGCTGGTTTTTCTTCCAGTGCTGTTGTACTGGGATATCAGCTCTGGGTTCTGAGCTCCCCAGCCAATCAGGTTTCTGGATTTTTTATACCCATTTTGTAATTGATGTCATACCAAGGCTGATGGAGTCAGAATTGTTAAACATTATATGAATGGTCAATTCAGCTGCAACCAAACTGAAAATATTACATATTATTATGATATTACCAGATTACTAAGGTTGCCTACACATTGCACACAAGAAAGTACTACATAATTATAAATATTATAATGAAGTTGGCGTGTGAATATATTTGCATAACTTTTGGTCTGCGGATATAAAACACCACTACATTCATTTGCATGGTCACAAATGATGGCCATGCTCTTTAACACTATAAACTGTATTATACTGTTTGCAGTGGATGCACTATGTATTTTTTCTTTTTTTAATTGAGGAAAAGAAAAAACAGAAACATATACATTACTAAACAATGTCAAACTATTTCAAAATACAATCTTCATTTTATCTTTTCTAGTTTAAAATGTGTTCAAAAATTATAACTAATACTGAGTGATATCTATTAAACGATAGTAACCAAGGGCATTACAAATTAAACAAAATATAGATGGAGGATTAGAAGGTAACTTGTAATGTTTCTAAAAGTTTAAGATACTAATCTTATCTAATGTATCAAAAGTAATCAAGTCAGTTAGCCTTATAGTCTCATAAAGAGTTCCAAATAGAGCAGAGTCGGGGTAGGTTGTGATTGGCTAAGTGGGTCAGTCTGTTATACTCTGTCAGTTTGCCAAATGCTATGAGCCACTCTTTAAAGACTGAGGGTTCTTTAGATCTCCATTTCAGCAAGATCTGTCTCTTAGCCTCCAGAGCTGCTGGCAGAAGCCAAAGCCTCTGCAGATGCATGATGTTTGGATGATTTATGGGTCCCCTGAGTAGCCAGAATAGAGGGTCAAGTCTCAAATCAGCACCCAGCATTAAATTACTGAAGTGCAGCACTGCTGCCTAGAATTGCAAAAGTACAGCGCAGGACTATAAGATGTTGGATAGCGTTTCAACTTCCAGATGGTACCTCCAGCATGTGTCTGTTGGGATTAGCTTCATTTTTTAGAGCATCTGGGGTGCAGTACCACCAATGGAGAATTTGTTTCTGAATAAGCCGGTAACACATGTCCCTAACCTCTGAGTGAGCATTTTGGATAATGGTTGCCCATGGGGACTCAGAGATAGCCACCTTATTTTATGATTAAATTGTTTTGGGATGGAAGGAGCTAGGAGTAAGTCATAGATTCTTCCCTCTTGTCCTGGCTGGGCAATCGACCCATGTTATGATCACTTCAGGGAAGGAGAGTTCTGTGCACTGTGGTGCATGGCTCATCCTCTCTTGGATCACTGATCTTATCTGGAGATATCACCAGAAGTAATTTTTGGGTATGCTATACCTGTTTGTTAATGATGTGAAGGTGTCAAATACCCCCATATTAGATTTGGTTAGGTGCCCGACCACTGTAATCCCTTCTGCTTCCCAGGATAGCCAATGTATGGTTTTATTTTCCATTTTAAGGGATGGGTTATACCACAATGGTTCCCATCTACTCAAATGTCCAACTGTCCAGTTATGATGCTTTGCAAAGGTGTTCCAGACTTGGTGAGAGAGAAAAAGTGCAGTGGGGAGAGGTGGCCAGCCAATCTCCTATAGTTCCCTCTATTCATGGGCATCCATGGTGCAGCGTGGCCTAGACCAGATTCTGCCTTTAACCAGGGAAGTTGAGTATGAGCATTGGCTGTAAGCCAGGACAGATTATGTCATATACCAGGTGCTTGATGATAAGTCCATAACCACGATAACCCAATTCTCCTAGTACCCTTGGTGTCCTTAACTTTTTAAGACTAAAATGTGTTTTTTTCCACACCCATTCCTTTACTATCTTTTTTGTTTCAGCTTCTAAAAGGTATGTCTTTTGGATGAACCCAATCTCATAAAGTTCCTTTTTTTAAGTGCACCAGCACTGGTTTCTTCTTTATGAACATATGAATGTGCCAACAGAAACAGACCACCCAATCTATTTAAGTCTGCTTGAGTGTGCAGCCAACACCTCTAGTTTGCAGCTGCCCCACCCCCCCTTCTCTTTGTCATCCCACTGCCACCCCTCACCCCTTTATAAGTGAATTAAGTCCCTGGACATTCTAGGAAATCAACTTGAACAATTAGTCCCCATCTTGGTGGAGGTGAGGGTGGGTGATATAGGATTTGCTTACAGGAGAATTTTGCATCCGACTACAGGGTTTTAATCTACTTCTGGGGGGTAGATCAACCCCAGTGATGCCACCCTGATGTCCCAGAGTCCCAGTGCTTAAAGAGTGTATGGAGCAGGAAGGTGCCTTCTTAGTTGCTTCCAACAGGGTAACTGGTGTAAGTTTTAACTTGAATTAGTCTAACTGACTCAGTAATGTACCAAACACGACTGGCAAAACAAAACATAGACCTCTATTACTCTCCTTTGTACTGATGCACATACTAAAGTGCAGATAGGTGAGGTAGAACTGTGACCTACAGTAAACCCTGAACTTAAACTGAAAATTCTAAGCAACAATATTAAACTGTAAGACTAACTTTAAACCTACTTAAAATTTTCTAAGAGAAAAGGGATAAAAACAAAACCTTAGCAAGGTGGGATGAGTAGCTAGGTGAAGGAGAGAGGCCAAAAGTACAACTCTCCCAGTGACAGCTACCAGACCTTAGTTTAGCCAAGCAGCAGGAGAAAAGTCTCAGTTAAACTCATCAAAAACTCCTAGGGACTGTAGTAACGTCATAGAGCAAATATGCAGAAAGTGCTTTCTCATTTTTTTTAGATAGTTGTATATTCGTCTGGTTTTGACTAATTTCCCCCTCCCTTTTCTTCCTTTTTCTTCCTATATTACATATAGCAGGGTACAGCTTGTAAGGAAGAGAAACTGGTAGTAAAAGGATTAGGATTTGTCCACCCTCCTTTGAATATCACAAAACACTTTTATATTTTGGCTTGTGTTGTTTTCTTTGTTGGGGAGTGAAGTTTTCCTCCTTTTTAGGGTGAGGAACTACTCGTTGTGGTACTGTGAGGGTGTTCATTGGCTTACCAAGGTCTGGCATTAGCCCTCAGCACTCTATGAGTTCATGTATCCCCCTTGCCCAATTGACAAGACTGTGTTTTTCTGGGAGGGGGTTGAGAGCCACCCCATCATGTCCTACATCCGAGCCCCAAATGATCAGCTGATAACAAGCCGCTCAGATGTTTCCATGTCTTCTTACCTTATCAGCCTTCATTATTGCATCAAAGGGATCAAAAGTAAGATGTTTCCTCCCCCCCCGCATTATTTGCCCTCTCTACTGCTTTGCAAGAGTCTCACCACAATAAGAGGTGGGATGTCAACAGCACGTAAGCCATAAAAGTAAGGTCAGTGGCAAAACTTTGAGAATGTCATACCATGCTATATGTTAGTGCACTGTTATTTATTATAAGGGCTATGTCCTCTTGGCATTGCTGCATATGGCCACCCGATGTGTTAATATTATAAACTGCCAGTGCCTGGGTTTGCTACATAGCTCATTACAGGGCTGACCAGCACTATTTGATGGTAAAATTGCATGTCCTTGTGCCTAGGATAGCCTCCCTGAGCAGGGATCTAAGTTCCAGTGGCCAGGAACCCTGTAGTCAGGCTGAGGTAGAGGGAGTGATTTCCTGCGGCACACCCCAGGGGGTCATGGGAGATTAAGTAGCATATGGCAGCACTGCCAACTTTTTGTTGTGTAGACGCACCTCAGAGGATTGTAGAAGGCAAAGACCAGTGGCACGAGGGAGATTTACAAAGCAGAGGAAGGAAGAAAAGGACGCATCACTGAGGTGCAGTTCAAATAACTGTATAACTACACAGATTGTGGCTGACATCTGGCATAGCAGCTGGGATGTAAAAGGGGGAAGGGGGAACAACAAGAAACCCTCACATGTCCTGTAAAGTACCATGCTACATTGGCCCACAGTGATAACATTAGGATTGCTATTGTGGGTAATCCTATTAGAGTGCTGGTGTGTTTCTAGTCAGGATTGGGAGTTTTGTTATAACCACCTGGTATATGACTGGGTGACTTCTGGTTGTTTCACACAGCAGGGTTAAATGTAGAAAAAGGTCAGAACTAAGGGAGCAAGCAGTAAGGTTCAGTATCCTCATTAGTTAGGACCGACAATTTGACAATGGGTTGATTTATTGGTGATTTCGTGGTGACAGGTGAGGGACCACATTACAGACACAGTTGTCCTGTACTGGGAAAAAGGGAAAGTGCAAATGGAAGGGGGATAATACATAATAAAAGAAAAGGAAAAGGCCAAAGAAACATAGTCACTTAATGGGTTCCACTTGGAAAAAGAACTGGAGGACTGGGGAGGGGGATATCTCAGCCCATGCAGGTGGGAGAACTGATCTGTGTACACTTGAGCCGAGAATCAACATTTATTTATTTTATTCTTTGGTAACTGGGTAAGGCCCACTAGTCACAGATGCCTGTTTCAGGGGTGACCCAGAAGCACTGGGGAGGTTAAGTGATTTGTTCAGAGTCACACAGTATACAAGTGGAGGTTGTGGGGAATCAAACCCAGGCCTATCTGCTGGATATACCAAGCTCATTCACAGCTCATTATTCTAACCTCTAGGTTATACTGTGTCATCATGATTCTCACAACCAGCTGGGTCTGGGTTCTGACAGTTGTGTGAAAGGGAACTCATTTGGCTGGGATTATACAGGACTGTTGCCTACACAATGCCATTTGCTTTTTCCTTTTCTTTTCCCATTGCACAAATATACTGCTTGGAATGCTAAGGAAGACTAGGGAAGAATTAACTGGCCGAGTCCATGGAGTCAGTGGGCAACAGATGGGCAGAGAGTTTTTTTTATATATTTTTAGAAGGGATAAGTAAATTACAACTCACATTGCACAAACCTAAGAAAATACCTGATAAACATGCCATAATTCACTGGGCAGATAGTTTAATATTTATTTATGTGATGGACGCTGCACTGGTAAACCTCGGGGTTCTTCACTCGGAGTGGTGAAGGGAACTGTCTCACTACCAGCAGTGCCAGTGACACCCTCAGCAGGTGGGATGGCGAGGGGCCGCTT
The DNA here is from genome assembly GCA_016271365.2 of Neoceratodus forsteri. Classification (NCBI taxonomy): domain Eukaryota; kingdom Metazoa; phylum Chordata; order Ceratodontiformes; family Ceratodontidae; genus Neoceratodus; species Neoceratodus forsteri. The sequence continues at coordinate 994,299,040 of CM057458.1, read as the reverse complement.
GAGGTCCGAATGGGGTTGGGCTGGTGGAATCACCCGACAAGGAGAGGCAGGAGTCGTACACAGAGACTGGATGAAGCAAAGACATTTATTAGACAGGAGGGGATGGAGGACATGGTCATACAGAAACATACCAACCACAAAAACAGTAGGGAGTATGGACAGCATTATGGATATCTAAACAGTAACAACTAAACTCTAAAATGTCTAAACTCTAGATTATTATTCTCTATGGGTGCACTACAGCCTATTGCCACTATACTCCTAAAATTCCTTAGCAGTATCCTGTAAGAGCAACTAGTACATAGATGGAAATCAGGTGTTCTTCACTACCCACAATACAATATTTGGTTTTACAAAGACCATCCAATTCTCAAAAAGTCCAAATGGCTGTCGTCTTCGTGCACACCGTCTTTCTTCATTGGTAGCTACAAGGGAAGTAAAACAGAACTGTAGAACCCTAACCTCAGTTCCCAGCAAGGACCTAGTTAAGGCCACTGGGGTGGTGAGAGGTTTGGTAAACAGACCATATATCTTCGGCAAATGCCCACTCTCTCCAAGGCTGCCAGAATGTAGAACCAGAGCAACTGGTTCCTGAAATAACACTCTGAAACAAAGGGTTCCTCGGCCAAACCCACTTCTAGGATTGCCAAGGACGAAGATAGATCAAGATCTGCGTGGCAATGAATCCAATGGAGGACTACCACGACCTGACTGATGCTGCGGCACTCCAAGGGCCAGCTGAACTCGGAAGGAACTCTGACAGGACCAGGAACCATAAGAATCTGAAGAGATGATGGTTGACACTGCAATCCTAGGATCAGGAACTAACACAAAACAAAGAAACGGCGGATGCGTCCCGGACTGGGCTTCGACGGACTCGACTTTCGGCGAACGACCAGGTGGGACGCAGACTAGGTTCTCCAAGATGAGCTCTCTCTTCTGTAGAGGGCGACCAACTTTGGGACATCTGGAACAGGAACCATACGGAACGACACTGACATGGCTGTCATGATGCGTTTCGGCGGACGTACTTTCAAGCTGTGAAAACAAGAAAACGGCGGGTACGACTTGTACGACTGGCGATGGACTCGACTTCGGTGGACGGCACAAACGGATGTGATGAGCTGATGGATGATCTCCCAGGAGTGAAGAATGCTGAGGGGATGTCTTCTTCTGAGTAGAGACTGATTCTGCGCACGTGGTGTTACAGACCACACCATGAGACTGCAGTATGGTAGAAGATTGAGTCTGTCTTCGTACAGTAGTAAACATATAACTGAAGAATGCCCAAAGAACTGTGGAATGATACAATAATTTGCCAGAGGAGGGCAAATTATAACTTCAGGGGTAATTATTACTGATAAGGGCCAATGTCCAGGTGCTTAGAGCAATAGTTCAGGTACTTAGGACAATAGTTCAGGTACTTAGAGCAATAGTTCAGGTACTTCGGACAATAGTTCAGGTACTTAGGGCAATAGTCCAGGTACTTAGGGCAATAGTTCAGGGACTTCGGACAATAGTTCAGGGACTTAGGGCAATAGTTCGGCATAAGCAGTACAGTAATCACAGTAGTTTCACAGTATAGGCAAATCGAACACTCTCAAATGAACCCTTTTTCTAAATGTAGGGTCTTCTGGAATAGGATCCCTTAGAGCAATAGTTCAGGTACTTCGGGCAATAGTTCAGCATAAGCGGTACAGTAATCACAGTAGTTTCACAGTATAGGCAAATTGAACACTCTCAAATGAACCGCTGTTTCTAAATGTAGGGTCTTCTGGAATAGGATCCCTTTCTGGACGTCTAGACCGGGGCCTCCCTATAGTACCACTAGGCTGGCTTGCCTTATTCCACTAGGTCAGGGCCTCCCTTTAGTACCACTAGGCTGGCTTGCCTTATTCCACTAGGCCGGGGCCTCCCTATAGTACCACTAGGCTGGCTCACCCTATTCTACTAGGCCGGGGCCTCCCTTTAGTACCAAGCTTTACCTCGGGCCTAATGCCCTACATTTACCTCGGGCCTGACGCCCTACCAAAACCTGGGCCTGGTGCCCCACTTTATACTGGGCCTGTGCCCCACTTTGTATTGGGCCTGGTGCCCCCCTTTACATTGGGCTGGTGCCCCACTTGATATTGGGCCTGGTGCCCCACCTTGTTTTGGGCCTGGTGCCCCACCTTATATTGGGCCTGGTGCCCCACCTTGTTTTGGGCCTGGTGCCCCACTTTCTATTGGGCCTGGTGCCCCTCTTTAGGTTGGGCCTGAATTGCCCCTGTAAATCTGTGGAGTGGCAGGGCCCCCTTAAATCTGCAGCTCTCTAAGATCTGCTGCCACTCAATAACAAATCACCGCCCCAAATCCCGCCTCCATATAAATATTCATAGGCCACAATGCTGGCCTAACTGTCCCAACCCTTCCCCATGGGCGTCGCTAAATCCCGCTTCCTTATGAATATTAATTTAGGGTCCTAGCGACCCATTGCCCCTGCGGCGTTCAGCCGCTCTTCTCAGCGCCTTGTGCACTTCTAAACAAAAACACAAAGTCTACCTTTCGAACAGGCGGTCAGCACTGTGTGTGCTGCCGCCAACTCACCACTCCACCGCAGGAAGGAGCTTTGGGAGGCGACCGGGAGGCGGGAGGTATGCTGGCAGAGGTAGGGACTGATTCAGGTAGCTGGGGGGACAACTGCGGGCCTCAGACGGCCGACGGTGATTTGGGCGCAATGCGGCTGCCAAGGCTGCCAACCTGGGACCGAAAATTAAACTTTAAAATACTTGGGGCCAAAGAATAATAAAACGAAGGGCTTTTAAGCCCAAAACGTGGGTAAACGGGCGTTTTCTTCTTCATGGTGCCCCGATGGCACCACCGACCGCAGCACTGGACAAAGCAGGGAGTCTGGACATCTTCACTAGCTGGAGCTCGAGCAGGCACACAGAGCAGTCCTCGGGGAACGGCTTCAACCCACCAGGTAAGCCTTCCTGGTTCCCCTTAACTTTCTGTCCTCACTTCTACACAGCTAACAGGAACTGAATAACTGAACAATTATCTTTTAAACTTGAACCTCCCTGGGTTCCAGATTGGCTGGAGTGGAATGCTGTGCATGAGCCACTCAGCACAACATTCCATCCAGGCCATTATGACACATATTGCTTTTTAAAATCTGTCTTTTGACCAGCTGTAAGTGTACAGGGCACTTTTCTATTATTTACAGTGTTTCCCTGTACCAGGAGGTTAAATCTTTATTTCTAGGGGCCCCTTAGCATTGTACCCTGCCACCTACACCTGCAGCAGGTACCCTGAGCACCTGTGGACTCTCAGTTTATTCATTTTATTTTATTTTTCTGGAATGGTCCAACTTTGGGGCATTACATTTATTTAGTTAGTTTTTGTTGACCGGGTAAGTGCACTAGACAAATCCTGCCTATTTTCAGGCACAACCCGGGAAGGGGGATACAGATGAATGCCAACTGACCTTGAACCAGATTAAGCTTGTTTGCAGTATTTTTAGTGAATAGGGGGAAATTTGGCCAGGAATAACTAGTAAAGCATACAGAGTCCATTCAGGTGCACAACTTGACCTCTCAGTTATTAGTAGATAGCAGTCTAAGCTGCTGCAGAGTAATGTCCCACTGTCCCTGAGCCACCTCAGCCCAGGTGGTCTTCTCAGCTCGATTAGTAGGGTTGGTCTGGATTGTTCTTCCCCCTAGATCAGCACTGTGGAGTCAGTATAAAATGCTGGGAGAGCAGATCATTCAGGAGGGGATTCCACAGCTGATGACTCTCTCAATCCACAACTTTGGCTGTGGTATTGGGTGCCAGCAGTATGTTTTTTTTTGTTTGTTTCTTTTTACAGTCAGATTTTCCCAAAGCAGTTACATTAGATGTTTTTTTCTGCCTGTCCATTTTCCTCTGTTCAGAAAATGAAGAAAGTCAGCCACTCAATATTTTCTTAAAAGTTGATTATTTTTTGAAGTATTTCTTGAAATCAACAATCCCCTGTGCTTGCCCAATCTTTCACCCATGCCAGGCTTCCTCAGGGGCCAGAATCTATCATAAATAGATAATCACAGTTTTAATTTCTAAAAATGAAATGTATTTATCATTAATGTTTCAAATTATTTTTTTTTCAAATTAAACCAACTTTACATTTTGTTGTGCACATCCTATCACAATCCATGAACTACTCACATTTTTCTTTATGATGGTAGAAAACTAAATGTATAATTAGTATTACAGCTTAAATCAAAACGAGGCAGTGAATGACCACCATCTACAACTAAATTTCATTCTGAGCACTTAATTGTAACAGACTCATCTAATTACCTGTGATTCTGGAGTCGATAATTTTCTAGTGGTATGTATTCTCTGTTTCCATAATAAGCTTTTCTGAATTGTTTTTCCTAAGTAAACATATTATTTTCAGTATTCAACTTCTTATTACTTTTTACTTTTTTTTATCAGGCAAATTTTGCCTTCTCATTACGCCATTTATGTATTATTAAAAGCAAATTTCACATTGTTAATGATTCAATTAACAGTAACCCACATTTCAGAGTAGTATTCTGTGTTACAGCATTTGTTTGTTTATACATTGTCTTTCTACATTGTTTCATTACATCTACAAAGGGGGATTTATATTTACTATGTAATACTTCTAGTTACTTAAGCATCAAACATTCACTTATGCATCCCTTATTTACACTTACAAACAATAGCTTCTGTTTTCTGTTGTTGCTAGATTTACAATAAAACCATCTCTGATTATGCATTCACTTGCCTTCTATTAGCAATGCAATGTTTTAACTTATCCGCGTCTCTTAAGTTTTATTTCCAAGTTCATTTTACATATTTTATCTATACTTTACACTTTGCTGTTCTGTCTGTACACATACAGCTCTCTTGGTTCCATTTGCAACTACATGCTATACGGTGCCAGAAGCCAAAAGGCTCTATAGACAGTTTACCACACTCTTTCATACGTGAAATGAATGGTTCTCTTGCTTCAGACAGTTCAAGCATTTTGTAAATAGACACATATTCAGAACTGAAAAGAGTGTAGGCCCTGCACCTTACACCTGCTTCAGATAGTTACAACATTTTGTAAACAGACACATACCCCAATACAGGCTTGAAAAGAGTGTAGGCCCTGAATCTTACACTCGTTTCAGACAGTTAAAGTGTTTTGTAAGCAGACACATATCCCAATTCAGGCTTGAAAAGAGTGCAGGCCCTGAACCTTACACTTGCTTCAGACAGTTAAGACATTTTGTAAACAGTCACATACCCCAATTCTGGCTTGAAAAGACTGTAGGTCCTGGAGTTGTCTTTCAAATATAATTTGCATCATCATAGTGTATTACTGGAGCTAAAAATATAGGACCCGATTCTAGAAGAGTTACGCCTGGCATAACCACACTTGTGCTAAAAAGAATGGCACAAGTAGCAAGCTATGCCAGCAGTTGTGATGTGCAGTTTTCTACAAAGTGGCCTGCAGCAGACCACTTGCACCAAAGTGGAGGTACACCTGCAGTTACGCCCTAAACCCCCTGTGACATGGTGCCAGGGGGGTTAAGGTAGCAGTTGAGCCCTATTCTAGAAGGGCAGCAACAAAGTCCCCAATGTCAGGATTCTACAAGAACCCACAGAGTAGAACTGTCAATGTAAGTTACACCAGCATTTAGCAGGTGTAACTGTATGTACGACCTCTGGGGGTCCTGTAGAGCCACCAGCAGCCCAGCACCCACTCCATGTACCTTCCCCCCCATGTCCAGAACACCTCCATTGTTGCCCCAATGGGCATCTCACACTCTCGTCCCTGATCCCCCATACTGTACATGCCCCCCATCCCCTGAACATTAAAAGCCCCACAGGGCTTCCCACATACCTTGTGCCCCCGAACTCCCCACCGCTAAAGGCCATGCAGGGCAGCACTGTCAACCCCCAACCCATGCCCAGACCCTGAGACAGTGCCACAAACAGTAATTACTTACTGCACAACAACCCTGGTAGTCACAGTGTTCCCCCCACCCCTGCTTCAGTAGTGTCCACCACTCAGTACCTTTCTCACCATCTCAGAGCGACTAGCTCACTCACTTTCCATAGCCAGCCACTGATTGAGTTCAGAACGCCACTGTATAGATATGCCTGAAATGAATGAAACATCTCATTTTGAGTGTGTCTATACAGTAAGCGCCCTACAGAACTCAGCTGGTGGCTGGCCGTGGAGGTGAGAGGTGGCTGTGCCAGTCACTGGCTAAGGAGTGGGTGGGGGTGCTGGGTGGAGTGGCACTGCGGGTGGGGCCACTAGACTACCAGGGTTGTTGTGTAGTACTAATTACCATTTAGTGCACTGTCTTGGGGTCTGGGCATGGGAGAGGGGTTGACAGCGCTACCCTGTGGGGCCTTTAGTGATATGGGGTTTGGGGGCTGTGGTGGGGTGTCCTATGGGCTTTTACTGTTTGGGGGTTTGGGGCTGGGGGACACAGGTGCCCTGCACAGCTTTGGGGGCACTTGCGCCATGGGGTGGGTTGCAACTATGACTATGCCCCTCAGGTATGCCCTTGGTTCAGCTTCAGCCCTCTGCATATCGCAAGTCACAGGACTTAGCCACGAGGACCCTGCTCCTTCTAGAATAGGGCACAGGGTCCATGTCACGACTGAGTTTGGCGCATGTCACCTTTGGTGGCAACTTGCGCCATTCTTCTAGAATCCTGCCCATAAACAGTATACAGGCTTAAAATTAACTCCATTCTGCTGTAGACAGTAATCTAGGCACTTTCTTGTTTAAAAGTTAATTTTACCTTTTCTGCTTCCCTCTGGCTGTGTCTCAGCTTCTATCATGTTATGCACACTTCATTGAAAAGTTTCTGCTTATGTAGTACTGGGGCAGAGGGTGACACCAGTGTAGCATTCAACTACTGGCTGCCACCTCATAAGGAAGTGGCTAGAAGGTGCCACACCGGGGCCAGTCACTAGTTGTTACTATGCAACAAAAGTGCACACAGTTCTCTTCCCATATTGAGGCAGACCTATGGGATAGCCTGTGCATGCTTTGAGCCCCTTGTCTCAGCTATTTTTAGTGCACTGACTCAAATTCATTTGTGGCTGTCATTTAAGCAATGTCAAGCCCAATGAAATGATACATTTGAAATCAGTAAATGGTTTCTCAGGTGTATTATCTACTTCCTGCAACTCTTTTGCTGCTTGTGGTAATGATGAGGTCAGTGGGGGTGGCAGAGGAGTGTGGTGGGAAGAGTTTGCAAGCCCCATAAGGTAAGCCTGCAAGTTGGATTTAGGCAGCTGGCAAAGGGTAGCTAGGAGGTCAGAGACATCATCTTCAGTTTTCAACACTTAAGTGCAATGACTTAAACTCATTTTGGCTGTCATTTAAGCTCTATCAAGCCCACAGAAATGATACATTTGAAATCTGTAAATTGTTTCTCAGGTATATTTAATTATTTTCGGCAACTCTTTTGCTGTTTGTGATAATAATGAGCTTAGCTCGGGGGGGTTGCAAGGCCCATAAGGTGAGCCTGCAAGTTGGATAGTGGTGGCTGGCAAACGTTAGCTGTACAGACGGTTGGTAAGACCACATCTGGAGTACTGTGTACAGTTCTGGAGACCCCATCTGCGTAAAGACATAGACAGGGTGGAGGCTGTCCAGAGGAGGGCAACCAAAATGATGCAGGGTCTGCATCAGAAAACATATGAAGAAAGACTAAAGGAACTAAAGATGTATAGCCTCAAGGAAAGGAGGGAGAGGGGGGACATGATAGAAACTTTCAAATACCTCAAGGGAATCAACAAAGTCCAAGAGGGTAGCATCTTTCAGAAAAAGAGATGTGCAAAAACAAGGGGGCACAATTTGAAGATAGAGGAGGACGTCTCAGAGGTAATGTGAGGAAGTATTTCTTCACAGAAAGGGTTGTGGATACATGGAACAGCCTTCCTGAGGAGGTCATAGAGTCAAAAACAGTGGGGGAATTCAAGAATGCATGGGACAGACATAAGGCAATTCTAGTGGGGGGTAGGAGGAAGTAGGCTGTTGGTTAACTAGGATCTGCAGCTTATCAATTAGGTAGGGAAATGGGCAGACTAGGTGGGCCAAGTGGTCCTTATCTGCTGTCAAATTCTATGTTTCTATGTTTCTATAGGAGGTTAGGGTGGTCATTTTCAGTTTTCAACACTATAAGACTCATTGTCATTTCTTTCCTCTTTATTTAATTCACCACCGCTAGCTGGAGTGGATAGGCTGCATATTGGTATTGAGATTTAGTGATTTCACCAACAGGCTGCCCAGTTTCCATCTTCATTTATACCTAGTCTGTCTTCAGTCACATTCAACATGAATATCCAGTGCATTTCCCTACTTTCAAGCATTTTGTTCCAGTCACTTCCTCTCAAGGGCTCATCAACTTTTTCAATGCCCCAGAATTTGAGATGCTGCTGTCTGGTTAGCTGTGACAAAATGCATTGCCACAGGACTGCTTTCATATTTGTTGCAAATTCTGCTCTTGTGCTCACTGATCCTCTGTTTGAGAGGGCTAGTGATTTTGCCCACGTATATTTTGGAGCATGGACAAATTAGCATATAAATAACATGGTCTGTATCACAGGTTAAATGTGCTCGAATCTGGTATTTGTTGTTACCACTAGGGTGGGTAATTGCTGTTTTTTTTTAGAGGTATTTCCACAGTGTGTGCAATGACCACACTGGAGCATACCTAGTTCCAGGGGCTCCAGCAAAAGCTGGTGCCCTCTAGGTGGTGTTGTGGATCTTAGTTCTAAGTGTACTAGTTTGTCTTTATGTGTATGAGCCTTTTTAGAAACAATAATAGGTAACTCTTAAAAATCTGGTACTACTGATGGCTGCAGTATGTCCCAATGTGATTGTATGATATTCCTAATGGGTTTTGTAAGATTTGAATACCTCAGGGAACATACCATCCTATTTATTTCTTGTGTTGCTACTTGTTCTTGTCTCTCCTCTGTTTCTCTTGCTTTATTTATCACTTTCTGCACTACTTTGTTTTTATACCCTCTGCATATAAATCTGTTTGCCATGGTATCATATTCATGTTTTCTTGGTTTTTTTTTTTTTTTAGCTACAGTTGCATTTTATCCATAACATCTGTGAGAAGGGAATACTCTCAATTAGATTTTCCGGATGAAAGCTACTAGCATGCAGCAGCATATTTCTATCCATTTCTTTTATGTAGATTTTTGTGCTCAGTTTGCCATTAAGTTTGTAGATCATCAAATCTAAGTAGGCAACTTCCTCCCTGCTAGCAATCATGGTGAATTTGAGTTTTTTTGTTAGTGTATTCATGTAACTATGGAATTCCTCAAGTTGCTCTTTAGTTCCCACCCAGAAATTCAAAATGTCTTCTATAACATGTTTGTAATACTTCAGATATCTGAAAAATGGGTTATACATGGGACTGAGAATATACTGAACTTCAAAATGGTCCATGTATAGATTCGCATACGTAGGTGCTAGTTTGCTACCCATCACTGTTCCTTTTTTCTGCCTGAAATATTTGGCATCAAATCTAAAATAGTTCTCATAAAAAACCATACCTGCCACTTCCTGTAGTGTACTAATGGGAGGCATACCCTCTATTGTACTTCTTAGTAATCCTACTACTAGACTGTCTAGTCCCTCCTGGTGTGGAACTGACATATAGAGATCCTTCACATCCATACCACACAGAATGAAATTATTATCATTCTCTACATTATTGATTTGTTGAATTAGCCTTATTACACCACCTGTATCTTTGATGTAGCTCTCCATAGTAGGGACCACTGGTTGTGCAAAATAATTGACAAAACCAGAAAGTGGTTCCAGGATTGAATCATTGCCAGAGACAATAGGTCTTCCCAGGCGATTTTCTGCATCCTTGTGCATTTTAGGAATAGCATAAAATACTGGTAGTTTATGGTGTGACACTTTTAACAGATCTTTTTTCCATTGCTTAAGGTGGTTCAGGCCTACTGCCTCATCCAGTATTTCTCCTCTGCTAGCTTTAATCCATGGTGCTGGGTCCCCTGGCAATAATTCATAGTTTTTTTGCACTAAAAGTAAGTCATTACACATATTGGTGTATTTATCCCTTGATATGATCACTATTCTGCCCCCTTTATCCACTTCCTTTATAACTATACTTGTGTCCTTTCCTAGATTTGTAAGGGCCTCCAATTCCTGTCTGGTGAGATTATAAGAAGGCTCATGATATTCCCTGTTTTTAAAGAGTTCCTTCATGTCCATAGTGACAGAGGAGACAAATGCCTCCACACTACAATTTCTTCCTTTCGGTGGGTTGTACTGTGATTTGCATTTTACAGCAGTTCTGATATTCCGGACTGTAGGATCTTGCGGGGCCTCTACATGAAATTGTTCCTTGAGTCTAACATTTCTAAAGAATTTTTGTAAGTCTGGCATTAATGTGAAGTGATTTGGATGTTGATATGGTGCAAAGGATAATCCTTTGCTCAATACCATCATTTCTACTTCTGTAAGTTCTCGGTTACTTAAATTAAAGACCACTAGCTTCTCTTGTTCTGGTATCCTCCATTCCATCCCCCTCCCCAGATCCCTTTTCTCCCTCTGCCTCTGCTTCCTTTCCCTCCATCTCTTGGATTCGGATAGCGGTAAGCATCTTCCTGTACTGGACCCTGCATTCTGGTGTGGTATCTGGGTGGTCTGTTTTCTGGTTGTATATTCAATGGACCCTCATCTGTGTTCTTGGGCTCTAAAAAATGTTCTATTGCTTGTAAGCATATGGGATTATGTCAGTTCTTGTGGCGTAACTACCAGAGCTGTCAGAGTCTGTCTCCTCCTTTTGCCCTCCGTATTTTGGTGTAATTTTCCAATTATATATTCTATTTAGTCTGTAATCATTCATATCTCTTTTGAATTTCTTTATTTTTGTTTTCTTAAGTTCTTCTTCAAAAGTATGTAATCTTTGCTTTACTTCCTCTAAGAATTTTTTGAACTGTTCTTCCTCTGTTTTTAATTTCAGTAAATCCTTCAGTTTGTTAATTTCTTCTGCAGTCTGACTTCTACCTTCAATGGATGCCTCAATCAAAGCATACATAAAATTTATTGAGCATCTGTTTCTGATGCCCTCCCACCTTTCATCCAAGGTTTTAGATTCCACACCAAGGTTGGTGTCTATCAGTACTCTTAAACCTTAGGAATCTTAGAAATCTTAAATATCTTAAGAATATCACCAGGATTAAGCATCTGGTTCCATCTGGTGACCTGCCTACTTTGGTCCATGCCTTTATGTTCTCATGCTTAGATTATTGCAACTCCCTTTACCTAGGGCTTCCTGGGGTGGAAATCTGCCACCTGCAGCTGGTGCAGAATGTGGCAGCCCAGCTTTTGATGGGAGCTGCTCAATCATGTCACATTTCACTAGTGCTGCACGAACTGCACTGGCTGCCAGTACAGTGGCAGATCACCTTTAAAGTCAGTTTGCTGACTTTTAAAGCCCTACATGGACTGGGCCCGGACAACCTGAAAGAGCTCCTTGTTCCTTACTGCCCTGGTTGATCACTCCACTCAGCCAATGAGGGGTTGCTAGAGATTCCAAGGGTGAGCTTAAAATCATTGGGGGAAAGAGCATTTATGTATGCAGCCCCTACCCTTTGGAATTTTCTACCCCATCAGTTATGGGAGTGCACAGCTGTGGAAGGATTTAAACAGGCCTTAAAAACTTTATTGTGCCACCAGGCATTTAGTGACTTATCTTCCTTTTTGATGACTGTTATATTGTTGTTTTACTGTTAATGTATTGTTGCTTGATTTTGCTTTTGAATTGTTAGGCACCTTGGTTTTGGATGAAGTGCCATATAAATAAAATGTATTATTATTATTATTATTATTATTAAACCTCAATATATCCTTTTGTAATGCAAATAGTCTTTTAGGGTTATGCCATGCCACTCTAATTTATTGCCCTTTTTCTTTAGTTGTTCCAGTTTATATTGTAGCTCTTTATTATTAGACCCTACCTCTAGATTCCTGTCTGCTCCTATAGCTGAATATAACCTTTTCTGTTCTGCTTCGGAGAAGCTAAACATAGTTTGTCTACTGTCCAAGTTGGTACCTATCTCTGCAAAACTATCCATTGCACAACAACTAACCAGAATATCAGAGCCACCTATTAAATACTATCAATATGGTTAATACAATGCTAATAGCAAGTTATATTCATACAGCAGTGCTATAAGTGCTGAAATGATCTGATGATTAATGTCGAGCAGAGATTGTTTTCTTTACAAGGTTCTTTTCCAAAAGTGTGGAAGTCCTTCCACCTCTATATAATGCCTGTTACATTACCTAGTTCATTTGCTTTGATTGAGGCATCCATTGAAGGTAGAAGTCAGATTGCAGAAGAAATTAACAAAGTGCAGGATTTACTGAAATAAAAAGTAGAGGAAGAAAAGTTCAAAAAATTCTTAGAGGAAGTAAACCAAAGATTACATACTTTTGAAGAAGAACTTAAGAAAACAAAAATAAAAAAATTCAAAAGAGATACCAATGACTTCGGGCTAAATAGAGTATATAATTGGAACATTACACCAAAATACAAAAGGCAAAGGGAGGAGACAGACTGAGAGCTCTGCTAGATACGCCACCAGATCTGACAGAATCCCATATGCTTATGAGCAACAGAAAATTTTTGTAGAGCACAGGAATCCAGACAAGGGTCAACTGAATATTCAACTAGAAAACAGACCACCCAGTTACTACACGAGAGCACATGGTCCAGTACAGGAAGACACTTACTGCTATCAGAGTCCAAGAGGTGGAGGGAGAAGAGGGGGCTTGTGGAGGGGGGAATGGAGGCTACCAGAACAAAAGAAGCTAGTGGTCTTTAATGTAAGTAACCGAGAACTTACAGAAGTAGAAATGATGGTATTGAGCAAATGATTATATTTTGCACCATACCAACATCCAAATCACTATGAATTATGTCAGACTTACAAAAATTCTCTAGAAATGATAGATTCAAGGAACAATTTCATCTAGAGGCTCCGCAAGATCCTACAGTCCAGAATATCAGCACTGCCGTAAAATACAAATCACAATACAACCCACTGCAATAAAGAAACCATTGTGTGGAGGCATTTGTTTCCTCTGTCACTATAGATGTGAAGGAACTCTTTAAAAACAGAGAATATCACAAGCCCTCTTATAATCTTACCAGACAGGAACTGGAGGCCCTTAAAAACCTAGAAAGGGACACAAGTATAGTTATAAATTAAGTGGATAAAAGGGGCAGAATAGTGATCATGTCAAGGGATAAATACACCAATATGTGTAATAACTTACTTTTAGTGCAAGAAAACTATGAATTATTGCCAGGGGACCCAACTCCACAGATTAAAGGTAGCTTAAGAGAAATACTGGATGAGGCAGTAGGCCTGAACCATCTTAAGCAATGGCAAAAAGATCTGTTAGAAGTGTCACACCTTAAAGGGAACAGGCAATTTGTGATAATCAGCAGCAGTTAGTAATAGTCCTAGTATGAGAAGTGATATACTTGCCTCCAAATGAGCTATACTTAACGTTACCTTAATAAACACTGATGTGAAAAACTGTATTTTCAATAGTTTTCATTTTATGGACAACATTCTGCACAGTTCTTTTCATGGAACCAGTAATTTGGAGCATTTACTATATCATGGTTTGAGTACAGAAGCTAAACAAGAGCTATTGTCCTATCAGAACCATGCTTAGAGTTCTTTGCTCAAACCGTGACATAGTTAAAACTCCAGATTACTGGTTCCATGAAGAGAACTGTATCAGAATGCTGCCCATAAAATCAAAACAATACAACATACAATTTTTCACATCACTTTTTATTCAGGTACAGTTACCTATGAATCATTCAGGCTTATGAATATAATGTCTGTAAATGAGAACATTATAAACAGCTGTCTATTGGAAATCATTTCCGGTCCTCTTTAAAGTACCAGTATTTGATGCTATTCCTAAAATGCACAAGGATGCAGAAAATCCCCTGGGAAGACCTATTGTCTCTGGCAATGATTCAATCCTGGAACCACTTTCTGGTTTTGTCAATTATTTTGCACAGCCAGTGGTCCCTACTATGGAGCTCCATCAAAGCTACAGGTGGTGTACTAAGGCTAATTCAACAAATCAATAATGAAGAGAATGATAAGAATTTAATTCTGTGTAGTATGGATGTGAAGGGTCTCTACATGTCAGTTCCACACCAGGAGGGACTAGAATGCCAAGGAGTAGGATTACTAAGAAGTACAATAGAGGGTATGCCTTCCATTAGTACATTACAGGAAGTGGCAGATATGGTTCTTCATGAGAACTATTTTAGATTTGATGGCAAATATTTCAGGCAGAAAAAAGGAACAGCGATGGGTAGCAGACTAGCACCTACGTATATGAATCTGTACATGGACCATTTTGAAATATAACATATTCTCAGTCTCATGTATAAACCATTTTTCAGATACCTTAAGTATTATAAAAGTTTTATAGAAGACATTTTTTTTTGTTAATACTTTTTATTAGTTTCATCAATAAGGTACAAACTGTTAAGCTTCAGAACCATAGTCATTCTTCTGTACCGACTTACATAGGATGACATATTCTGGACTATGGATAACACACAGCACATAAGATATCTTGTGTGAGAGTGGTACAAACATGGCTTAACATCTGAACAATATTACCTTATACATAGATATACAAATAAATAATTGCTTACAATGTTGCCATAGGGTAATTCTAAAGGAGTGAGCCGCTATAGTCCCTTATTTTGTCTTAAAGATATAGCTAGTATATATTAAGGGGAGGCATGAAACTCTAGTACATCTAAATTGAGGCAGTTTCTCACCAGGGAAGTAAACTGGTTCTTACCTTACTCTAATCAAACAGAAAGAGAACAAAACTTTCGCTGGTAGCAATACCCATTTATTAGAGATAACCATACGCAGCAGTTCTAGTGCTATGTATAAACCCAGGGTTTAGATTGCCAATCACTTGCCTTAAATTTGGATAATCACCTATTGGGGGGTGACCCTTGGAATTCAGCCTACCCCTGCTCGAGGGGAAAGAAAAGCCATATAGGGGCCCCAGCAGAGGTGATATTTGGACAGCGTGTTATTCACTATGTGAGATAAGCGGTCTAAGTTAGCAATAAGGGCCATTGAGTTGTACAGCTCTGATATAGAGGGGATCTCTATAGATCTCCAATGGCAAAGAATTATGCATTTAGCCTGAAGGTTAAGTATTGATAGCCATCGGGTCTGCAGCTTGGACAGCTTCAAGCCCTGAGGTATCAAACCCAGGATCCAGATCATAGGGGATAATCCAATTGTAGCTCCCAATATTATTTCAGCAAGGCCAGAAACTGCTATTCAAAAAGATGAGAGCTTTGGACAATGCCATAAGATATGGGCTAAATCACCAACTGGGGCATCGCACCTCCAGCATAGGTCCGTATCTGCCAGATGCATGCGATAGAGCATAGTTGGGGTACGGTACCGATGAGAAAGAATTTAATGTTGTATTAGCTGGCTGCGAACGTCCAGGAGGTTCTTGTGGGCTACCCTCCAACATAATGACCACTGCTCCTCGGATATAGACTGTTTGAGAGACTTTTCCCATCTAGCCTTAGCTGTATTAGACCCAGAGGGGAGATGTGACCTAAGGGCAGAATATATGCGGCTAACTACTTCCTTCTTGACCAAAAGCCAGTTGGTGAAGGGAGTGTGGTTGCTCAGTCGCATCCCAGGACGATTTTTGATCTAAGTTTGCACCACATGACGTAGTTGCAAATATTGCTAAAAGGTCCTGGATCCCAGATGGTATTCAGCATCTAATTCTTGAAAAGATTTCATATTTTGCTCACCATCATCCAAACCTGAGCTAATTTATAGATCCCCTTGTTTACCCATTCTTCCCAGGAAAGGGGTTTCCCCTCTATCTTAAGGGCATCATTATGCCATATTGGCATTTCTGCCAAAGGGTAAGGATTAGCCTTTATTTTCTTATGGACTAAATGCCATGCTGAGACAGAGGCCGATACAGTGGGATGATCCCGCAAAGCTTGGGGCAAAGGGGCATACAACATGGCAGCCAGATTTCTCTGCCCGGCCCTTTCTGACTCCATCTCCACCCATTGTGGATTATTGCCTCCTGGTGGGAGAAACCAGACCATAGTTTGTGCTGTGCAATATGCTAATTTATACCCTTCTATCCAAGGGAGGTTCCAGCCTCCTTATTTCCAGTGTGCACATAATTTATTCCTGCTATATCTGGGTTTGGCCTTTTCCCACAGGAAGCTAGAGAACATCTTATCAATAGTTGTCACCCATGATGCCAGGAGCACCAAAGGAATATGCGATAAATTATATAGGAGCTTTGGGGTAACGACCATTTTAATGGCTGATATTTTCCCAGCTACTGTAAGATGTAATTTACGCCACCGATCCAATTCAGTTCTAATGTCTGCAATCAGGGGTTTAAATTTAGCTCCCAGATCCTAGCTATATCTGTCTGTAGTTTAATACCTAAATACACCATTGAGTGAGCCACCCACTGAAGCCCATACTGATCCACTGAGAACTTGGCACATCGTGTGTTAAGTGGTAACAGCTCTGTTTTAGAGCGATTGATTTTAAGACCTGATAACGTAGCGAATTCTGTTAGTAGATTAAGGAGGGGGTGTATGGAAGCTGGGGCATCAGCCAGTGGCACAAGCAGGTCATCCGTATATAAAAAGATAGAGTACACCTTCGCACCAATGTGGAAACCTTTAATTTCAGATGAGGATCTAATGGCGATTGCTAAGGGTTCCAGTGCAAATATAAAAAGTAGGGGGGAAAGAGGGCACCCCTGCCTAGTTCCCCGCCCCAAAGAGAGGGGAACAGACAGTGTGGCATTTGTAAGTACTCATGCCCTGGGTTGATTATACAGTGCAGCTATCCAAGCCCGAAAGTGTGGTCCACATCCCATAGCTTCCAGCACCTGCAACAAAAAATCCCATTCAAGGAAATCAAAAGCCTTCTTGAAATCTATTGCCACTGCTGCGGCGGGAGTTGTGCCTGCTTGGGCAGAGATCATAATGTTGATAATAGATCAGATGTGATCCCTACTGAATCTCCCTGGGACACAACCCGCCTGGGAAGGTTGGACCAGGGAGGTAAGTAAGGGACTAAGCTGATTGGCCATAGCTTTCACAAATATTTTACTGTTGGAGTTTATCAGAGAAATTGGCCGATAACTAGAAGGTTTTGTAGGATCTTTCCTTGTCTTAGGGAAAGTTGTAATGATCTGAGTTAACTAGGAAAGGTACCGGAGCTTTTTGCTGAGTTAAAAAGGGTAGCCAGTAGAGAGGCAATTTGCGGCGCTACCATTCTCCAGAATTCGGGGGGAAACCATCTCCCCCTGGTGCTTTGCCTGTATTTAAAGCCTTTAAAGCCATGGTCACTTCCGGAGAAGTAATAGGGGCTTCTAAGACCTCCACCTGCTGTGGGGATAGCCGAGGGATAGGAAGTAGGTCGAGAAATTGCTTTATCCTCATAGGGTCCATATCTCTCGAGGATGCATAAAGTTCTTTATAGAAATTCACCATTGTCTGATTTGTACCTTTCTGAGTCACTTATATTGTTCCACCTGGGTCTCTAAGACCAGTAATATAGCTCTCCGCTCTCTGCTTGCATAATCTATATGCTGGTATTTTCCCCCCTTTCTCACCTTCCGCCCAATACCTACGTTTGTAGTCTAAAACAGCCAGCTCTGCCTTCCTATTCAAGAGACTATTAATATCCGAGCGGAGGTGGATCATTTCCAGATGGGATGGGAAGGGTCTGGGGTCTGGTGGAGGAGGGGTGAGGTTCTCACAAACACCCTCCAATACAGCCAGACATTGTTCAAGCCCTTGAAGTTGTTGCTCCCTCCGCCGCCTGCGGGCAGCAGTGTAGGCCATAATGACCCCTCTAATCATAACTTTCAAAACTTCCCATAAGCATGCCGGGTCTGTCAGCTCGGGGGGATTATCCTACAAAAACAATTTAACTTGTATGATCACCCAAGTAGGAAAATCTGGATCCCTCAATAAGATCAGGTCAAGTTTCCAGGTTCGAGTGGGTCTGATCTCCAAGCCCCACATTAACAGCAAATGGACAGAAGCATGATCCAATATCACTATCAGGTGAATCTGGATGTCAAATTCTATGCTCCACTGAAATGTGGAAATTAGCCAGTAATCCAAGTGGGAATAAGTTTTGTGAACTGGAGGAAAAAAAGTATATTCTTTCTCTTGGGGGTGAAGGACTCTCCACGCATCTCTTAGCCCCATATAAGCCATAAGCTGTTCTAGTGCCCTTCTTGCTTTGGGGTGTCTATCTGGGGTTTTGGTATTTTTATCCATTCTCAGGTCTAGAGGAATATTAAGATCCCCCAGGACTACCGCTGTTTGGTCCCCTACTAGAGAGGAAAGGGATTGTGCCATGGCATGAAAACACTCCGGTATGTCCTCATTAGGGCCATACATATTAACTACCACCAAAGGCCCATGTTGTGTAATAAAAAGAGCCATTACCCATCTATCAAGATTACCCCACTTGGATTTAGCCAATGTCCAATGAAGAGATTTGTGCATAAGAATAGCAACTCCTCTCTTATGCATAGGAGCAGAGGAGGATATCACCAGGCCCACCCATGCCCTTTAAAGGCTATCATTATCTGCATGCCTGAGTTTAGTCTCCTGGAGTAGAGCAAGATCTGCTCTCAGCCTTTTTAAATGTGTCAAAACCTGCAAATGTTTTATTGGGCTGTTAAGCCCCCTCACGTTCCAGGTAATAAAATTTATGTCAGCCATAATCTTCCTTCCTTATGACATTGAGTCTGATCTTCCAACTATGAGAAAGATGTAAGGCTAAGAGAAGGAAGGGCCGCTTCCAGGATACCAAACCACAGCTGATCAGCTTTAATTGCCTCCCTGCAATTTTAACTTGTAACCTGATACCTTGCGAAAAATGATTCACTAACACTGCATTAAACAGACAAATGTAACATTCAAAACTATTTACATCAGGCCTAAACACGGCCAAATAGGAGGCCCCATGGGGTTTGGCCAGCAGCATATGCTGCAAAGCCACCATGCACATCCCTAGGGGGTGTGCGATAAGGCAATGTCTTACTCTGCATTTTGAGAAAGAAAAAAAAAACGCTGCCTATCAGCTATATGGGGAGGAGTAAATTAGAATCTATCCGGGAGGAGTGTACACAAAACCTAATTGCCCCCAAGAATTTAGGTACAGAGAGAAAGCCATCAATTATCCCATATCTTTCATGTGACAGAAGAGGACCTTAAAGAAGCTTTATCAGTCTCCATACACTCAGAAGATCGATCATTCTCTGCACCTGCCAAGAGAGGAATGGGGCTCATTCGTGAGTTCATGGGAGAAGTCACAGTATCCGCCCATGATTTATTCTGTCCAGCATCAGCAACCTTTCCGTTGCTTAGCTGCAATGTTGTATCTCCGGTGGCAACGTCTTGTGAATCTGTGCTGTCTGTTTGGAGCAAAGCATAGGGATTTAGAGTGAAATACACTCACAGGTCCATACCCGAGCAAGCTTCATGCCTACGTTCAGGTTCAGGTCGAGGGCTCGTTGAAGCCGCCCGCACTCTAGGATGCTGGTGTTTGTAGCGCCGGGTTGAGGGATGCCACTTCCGTGATCTAGGAGGCAGAACAGCCTCAAACTTTTGGACCTGCACAGTAGGAGATGCATCTGGCACAGCCTGTGGGGTATCTTCCAATTCTGTTGATTCCACCATCATCTGCGAAGCCGTATAAGCCCCTTGTGCTCGAAAATCCTCTCGGTGCTGGGCTCATAAGAAATCCATCAAATTTTCAGGAGAAGCAAACGTCAGCAGTATTCCGTTGTGTATCACCCTCATAGTGGCTGGATAGCACAAAGAGAAGGAGTAACCATGTGCATGACGAGTCTTCCTTGCCGAGCTATATTCTCTCTGGCGGTCTGATACCTCTTTAGAGTAATCCTGGAATACATGAACTCTGTGCCCCTGCCACACCACATTGCCAATGTCTCTGGCTGCTTTCACAATAGTCTCTTTTTGCCTGAAATCCAAGAATTTAGCCAGCATCAGCCTAGGTCTTTCGCACGGTTTGGGAGGTGGGGCTAAGGAACGATGAGCTCACTCTATCTGGGGCCCAAAATCCTCTGGGAGACCTAACAATGCAGGAAGGGTATGCTGCAAGAAAGAGGCTGCATTATTTGTCTCAGCCCCCTCTGGGAAGCCGATGAACCTGAGATTGTTTCTCCGGCTCCTGTTTTCAAGGTCATCGACCTTTTCCTGAAGTAAGTGAATCATTTTAGCTTACGACCGCATGTTATCTGATAAATCGTGTATGGCTGCATCTTGCGATCCTAATCTCCGCTCGGTATGGAATAAGTGGACTTCGATCCCTTTCAGCACTTGTGTAGTCACAGTAGCAGCAGTGGTAAGTTGCTCCATCTGTGTTAAGATTTGTGCAAACATCTGTTCCATATGGGAGTTTCCACCCATCGCCGTAGCATTGCAGGCCATGCCAAGAATCGAGCCCAAGTCTGTATCAGGAGGATGAGTGTTATTGTTCTGCAGTGAGTGATTTACAAAGATTTTAGCAGCTCTCTCATATACTTCCTTGGCACAGTTCGTTCACCCCTCTATAGCGTAGCTTAATTATCTGTAGAGATTCCTGATGTCGGGTTTCGTCAGATTATTTTTCCCCTTAGCTGCAGAGCAGAGAGATTAGGCAGCCATTTCATCCGTGGTTGGTCATGCCCCCTTATAGAAGACATTTTGATTTTGTGGGTGGGAACTATGGAGCAACTTGCGGAATTCCATAGTTACATGAATACACTAACAGAAAACCTCAAATTCACCATGACTGCTAGCAGGGAGAAAGTTGCCTACTTAGATTTGATGATCTACAAATATAATGGTAAACTGAACACAAAAATCTACAGAAAGAAAATGGATAGAAATACGTTGCTGCATGCTAGTAGCTTTCATCTGGAAAATCTAATCGAGAGTATTCCCATCTAACAAATGTTATGGGTCAAAAGCAACTGTAGCCAGAAAGAAACAAGAGAACATGAATATAATACCATGGCGAACAGATTTGCATCCAGAGGGCATAAAACCAAAGTAGTGCAGAAAGCTATAAATAAAGCAAGCCAATCAGAGGAGAGACAAGAACAATCATCAACACAAGAAATGAATAGGATGGTATGTTCCTTAGGGTGTTCAAATCTTACAAAATCCATTAGGAATATCATACAATCACATTGGGAAATACTGCAGCCATCAGGAGTACCAGAGTTTTAAAGAGTTGCCTATTATTGCTTCTAAAAGGGCTCACACACTTAAAGACAAACTAGTACACTCAGAACTAACATCCACAACACCAACTAGAGGGCACCAGCTTCTGCTGGGATCCCTAGAACTAGGTATGCTCCAGTGTGGTCATTGCGCAGACTGCGGAAATACCTCCAAAAAAGCAAATTACCCACCCTAGTGGTAACAACAAATACCAGATTCGAGCACATATAACCTGTGATACAGACCATGTTATTTACATGCTAACTTGTCCATGCTCCCAAAATATATGTGGGCAAAACCACCAGGTCTCTCAAACAGAGGGTTAGTGTGCACAGGAGCAGAATATGCAACAAATTTGAAAGCAGTCCTGTGGCAATGCATTTTGTCATAGCTAACCACACAGCAGCATCTCTTAAATTCCGGGGCTTAGAAAAAGTTGATGAGCCCTTGCGAGGAGGTGACTGGAACAAAATGCTTGAAAGAAGGAAAATGTACTGGATATTCTCATTGAATGTGACTGAAGACAGACTAGGTATAAAGGAGAATGAAAATTGGGCAGCCTGTTGGTGAAATCACTAAAGCTCAATACCAATATGCAACCTCTCCACCCCAGCTAGCAGTGGCGAATTAAACAAAGAGGAAAGACATGACAAACAATGAGTCTTACAGTGCTGAAAACTGAAAATGACCTCTCTGAGCTCCTAGCTAACTTTCGCCAGCCACCACTATCCAACTTGCAGGCTCACCTTATGGGCCTTGCAAATCCCCACCCCTTCCCCGCTAAGCTCATTATTATCATAAACAGCAAAAGAGTTGCAGAAAAAAGTTAACTACACCCAAAAAACAATTTACTGATTTCAAAAGTATAATTTCTGTGGGCTTGACATTGCTTAAAAGACAGTCACAAATGAATTTGAGTCACTGCACTAGAAATAGCTGAGACGGGGCTCAAAGCATGCACAGGCCATCCCATAGGTCTGCCTCAATGTGGGAAGAGAACTGCGTGCACTTTTGTTGCATAGCAACAACTAGTGACTGACTCCAGGGGTGGAACCTTCTGGCCATTTCCTGATGACATGGTAGTCAATGGTTGGATGCTACACTGGTGCCACCCTCTGCCACAGCACTACATAAGCAGAAACTTTTCAATGAAGTGTGTATAACACAATAGAAGCTGAGACACAGCCAGAGGGAAGCAGAAAAGGTAAAATTAACTTTTCAACAAGAAAGTGTTTAGTTTACTGTCTACAGCAGAACAGAGTAGTGTTAAGCCTGTATACTGATTACATTTTTGGCTCCAGTAATCTGCTATGATGTAGATTGTATTTGGAAGACAATCCCACAGCCTACACCCTTTTCAAGCCACAATTGGGGTATGTGACTGTTTACAAAATGTTTTAACTGTCTGAAGCAAGTGTAAGGTTCAGGGCCTACACTCTTTTCAAGCCTGAATATGTGTCTGTTTACAAAATGCTTTAACTGTGTAAAGCAAGAGAAGCATTCATTTTCAGCAAACAATGAAAGAGTGTGGTAAACTGTCTATAGAGCACTTAGGCTTTTGGAACCGTACAGCATGTAGTTGCAAATGGAACCAAGAGAGTCATATTTGTACAGATAGAACAGCAAAGTGTAAAGTATAGATAAAATATGTAAAATGAACTTGGAAAGAAAACTTAAGAGACATGAATAAGTTAAAACATTGCATTGCTAATAGAAGGCAAGTGAATGCATAATTGGATATGGTTTTGTTGTAAATCTAGTAACAGAAAACAGAAGCTATTGTTTGTAAGGGTAAATAAAGGATGCATAAGTGAATTGTTGATACTTAAGTAACTAGAAGTATTACATAGTAAATATAAATCCCCCTTTGTAGATGTAATGAAACAATGTAGAAAGACAATGTATAAACAAACAAATGCTGTAACATAGAATACTACTCTGAAATGTGGGTTACTGTTAAATGAATCGTTAACAATGTGAAATTCGCTTCTAATAGCACATGAATGATGTAATGAGAAGGCAACATTTGACTGATAAAAAAGTAAAAAGTAATAAGAAGTTGAATACAGAAAATAATAAGTTTACTTTGGAAAAATAATTCAGAAAAGCTTATTATAGAAACAGAGGATATATATCACTAGAAAATAATCAACTCCAGAATCGCAGGTAATTAGAGAGCTCTTTTACAACTAAGTGCTCAGAACGAAATTCAGTTGTAGATGGTAGTCATTCACCACTTTGTTTTGAGTTAAGCTGCAAATACTAATAATGAATTTAGTTTTCTACCATCATAAAGAAAAATGTGAGTAGTTAATGGATTGTGATAGGAAGTGCACTAAAAATACAAAATTGGTTTAATTAGAATTTTTTTTTGTGAAAAATTAATGGTAAAAAATAAATCATTTTTAGAAATTAAAACTATAATTATGCATTTATGATAGATCCTGGCCCTTGAGGAAGCCCGATGTGGGTGAAACATTGGGCAAACACAGGGGATCATTGATTACAAGAAATTCTTAAAAAAAAAAATTTGGCTTTTAAGAAAATATTGAGTGGCTGGCTTTCTTCATTTTCTGAACATTGGATTATTCGTACTCTAGCCCCACAACAAACTGTATAGCATATTAACTGGAAGGGGACCCACTGACTCTCTTTTGTTCTTGCCCCTTTTCCTCTGCCATTGCTCTGGTGGTGCAGTACCGGTGGATGGTGCTGGTGTACAGGTAGAGATGTTCATAGGGCTATTTCTCTAGGCACCATTCTGAGACTGTGAAGTGGCTGTCATGTTGACAGGCCTTTGGGGACCCCACTGGTCTCCTGTGTTTTCTGAACAAAAGCTCTAGCCACCACAGGTTCTGTAAAATTATGCAGGATTGCATTTTGTTCAGGTTTAAAGACTGCTAGATATGCCATTTGGTATTTGATACCAATCTGTTGGAAGGAGCACCTAATATCTGTAAAAGTAGCTTGTTTTTTGTTCAATTTGGCTGAGTAATCTTGATAAATTGAGATTTGGTGCCCATGACAAATTAATGTCTCATTCTCTCTGACTAATAGTAACAGTCTCTCTTTAGTGGCAAACTAAAGGAAGAGGGTTAAGATAGGGCAGGGTTTCTCACTATTTTTAGGTAGGGGGGAGTAGTGATCTGTAGACTTTTTGTATTTCTAGGGGGTCATTTTTAAGATGGAGATGGTCCGAGAGGAGATGCTGGACAAATTCCTCAATGTTTTTTCCCTCAGCCCTCTCAGGGACACCAATAATTCTTAAGTTATTCCTCATACCTCTACATTCCAAATTGTCCTGCTTATCCCAGAGCAAGGTTATTTCAGACCTAAACATGTGCTGCTTGGTGTCCTTTTTGCCACCCTGAATGTCAAGCTGCAGGAGCGTACCCTCAGCATCAAAGACCCTTAGCTGTAAATTTTCCATTTTATCCACCAGTTTGAAGATAAAAGATTTAACTCCTAATACTTCTTTCAGGATTTTTTGAATATACTTCTTATGGTAGAAATCAACCATTGATGCCACGTGTGCCAGATTCCAAAAGCATTTTGATGGACGCAAGGTGTGTGCCTCAAACATATGAACATACAAAGAAGCCAGCAGAAGAAGGCCATTTGGTCCATCTAGTCTGCTCATATTGCAGGGTACACAGCTTGAGCTACTGTCCCTGCCCTCCCTCCCCACCCACACCTCCCATCCTCCCTATTCATGATCCTTACCTTCCCCCTATGCATACTGCAGCCTTTTTTAAAGCTGCCCAATATCTTTAATGAGATCAACTCTTCTGGCAGTGCATTCCAAGTGTCCACCACCCTCTCTGTGTAGAAGTGCTTCCTGACCTCCCTCCTAAACCTCCCACCCTCCAGCTTAAGACTGTGCCCCCTCGTGATGTGGTTGCCACTCAGCTTTAAGAGACACTCCTTTTCTACCTTATTTATCCGTTTCAAGTACTTGAAGGTCCCAATCATGTCCTCTCTTTCTCTCCTGTCTTCCAGGGAGTACATGTTCTGTGCCCTTAACCTCACCTCATATGCCTACCCTGCTGACCCTCTATCATCTTTGTAGCCCTCCTCTGGGGCTTCTCCAGCAGGTTAATGTCATTTTTGAGGTGTGGGCACCAGTATTGAACTCCATACTCTAGATGAGGCCTTACCAGGGACCTGTACAAGGGCAGTATAACCTCCTCTCTCCTACTACTAATCCCCGTTGATATGCAGCCCAGCATCTTGTTTTCCTTTGCTGCTGCTTTCTTGCACTGTGTGGAGTGCTTCAGGTCACTAGTGATTATCACTCCCAATCTGCACCTTGTGTCATAATTTTCAGCAAACCCAATTCCAAAATGTGATCTGCATCAGAATGGGAAGCCTCTGCAGTAAACAGGTACCATGCCACCCTTGCAACCTAAATCAAGGTATGACAGGTCTCAAGGGGACTTGCTCCTTGGTGGGTCTGCAACATCATCTTACTGAGGATTCTAAAAGCCCCACCATGGCCATAGCAAGGAGCTCAACTTAGACCTGCCAGGAGGTGGTCTAAGCCCCTTACGCCAGTGTGGGACACTGTGGCAGGCTGGGGGGAACAGCTACATGTGGGTTCAGTGGGCAGGAGGGGCACAGAGGGGCATAGGGTGAGTTGGAGAGGGACAGAAGGGAAGTAAGGGATTGCTTTGGCATCCACCGGGTACATATGCCTCTGTATAGATTATGCAGAGGCATATGCACACCACTGGGTGCTAACATAATCCCTTACTTCCCACTGTGTTTCCAACTCACCCAATGCCCACCATATCCATCCTGCCCCATGATTCCCTTCTGGCAAGCGGATGCCCCCCTCACCACCATCACCAATGCTGGTCCTTCTTGTGTTGTGCCACTGGCAGGGGGCAGATCCCTGCAGCATTTGCTGTAGCTGTACCGATGGTTGGACGCTGTTGTGCACTTGCGGCAAACCCGGGGATTTTGGCATTGGGACCCTGCTTTTTGCAGAATCTGGCACAGGGTCCCTGGCACACTTGGGTATTGCTGCATCCCTGGAGCATTGCAACTTGCATTGCTTCAAGGGTTCATTTTAGAATCGGGCCTGTGTGACCATTTTGACAGTATCCAAACCAGAAGTCCTCCAGATGCAGTATATATTATGATTTTACTTCCTGATACATAGAATTTCAAGTTCTTTATGAAGAAGTGCTTCGGTGAAATAACGTATTTTATGTTATTTGAGCGGTGACTTATAGGGAAGCAATCATCTACCATTATATATAAAACAAAAAAAATTAAATTCACATCTATCTTCATAATATAAATTGCAGTGCTTAAGTGTCCACTTCTTATTATTCCATCATATGACATGTTAAATCTTGCTTATGTGCTCCACACTGTGACATTGACATAATTTTGATTCATGTATAGTATTGCTAAAAACATGATAAATGGCATAGACAGATTAACTCAGTGAAAATGTCATGGTTATGCATGAGTTGGTTATGTGCAAGGTTGTAAAAAATGTAAGATTTCAGATAAACTAGCCATAATGTCTTTGTATGCAGGGTTGCCGACAAGGGTGGGCAGCCAGGACAACTGTCCCAGGCCCAGGTGGCTTGTGGGGCCCACATTTACACATTTATATGTCTTGGGGATGGGAGAGGGGGGCCCAGACCTGAAGGTGTGTCCCGGGCCTGGAAATTTCTATCTGCACCCCTGTTTGTATGTCAAATGTGCATATAATTACTGTAATATGTATGTTTGTGTTACTCTTGGGTTTGATATGTACTACATATCTACAGTACGATAGACTTACCTGAAAGGTATGTTACATGTTATTTGTAACAGTTGTATACATCTGAAAAAAAAAGATGTGTTAATTAAAAAAATATATATTGAAAAGTTTCAAAACTTCATGAAATGAAACAATCACAGAATTTTAAATTCAGATGATTAGCACTGTATGCAAATAACAGATACAGTGCAGTTCATTCTTTTAAAAAAGTTACATTATGAAAACATTTTTACAAACGTTAAAAACTGTTAAGGTAGTAAGTTGATGATTATAATAACCATTTTATTACAATAATGAAAACTTACTCTAGCATCTGTAATACTGTCAATAACATTGTTCAATAACTTTCAGTCATTGACAATTTAAAATGAAATAGTATGTAATATGATACATTAAACACACCATGCATAACATTTATGGAATAACTTTAGTTGTAACATGGCATTAATGAGAGTGGTGAAATGGGCAGCAGTGATTGGCGCAATGGCATCATGGGACCCAAATTGGAGTGGGTATTAATCCATGATATATGCCGTGCCCGATAAGGTAGTACTAAAAGTAGCCAGACCCCCAGCTTAGTAGCACTGGGCACAGGTGGCGAGCGAGAGCAAGAGAGGCAAGACAGGCACACTGAGAGGCAGACTAGAGAACAGAAGTAGCTGGGCGCAGGAAGGGACCCCTCTGGAGAGCCAGCAGCAGCACACCCAGCCGAGGTGGGAGATGCCAGCATCAGACCAGTCAGCAGGAGGCAGGAGGAAGTGTGTGGTGGCCCTATGCAAATCCCAAACGGAGCCCTGATCGCAGCCATTGAATAGTGCACCGCAGACCTCCAGCGGCAGGTATGACGGTAATACCTGCACAGAAGTGAAAATTTTCAGGACACTGATCTCGGCCGCACTGAGTCTGCAGTTGGAGGTAGTTCAATAGTTGAGCACAAAAGCAGGTAAATGTTGTTCTGTACCATGATTTGAAAGTGCAATAAAACTTGTTTACCACAGCAGCGACTCTGAGTGTTATGTTTCGTTACGTACAGTGAGCACCCTCCTGGCGCTGCCACTGACCCGCGGCCCATGTTACAAGCATATTAAGGCACTCCGGTGGTGGCATCTAATGTGATTGATGCATGGTGGGGCGGTTGTTCGCCCTTGGCCTCTGGCCCCTGGCCACAACCCCTCCAACCATGTATCAATCCAGCATTAGATGCCACCTTTGTTGTGGCTTAATGCTTACTTGTAATCATATTCACTGTGGGTGGAAGGGGATGTTAACTAAGTACAGTTCACAAATCTGGTGGTGGTTGATACCATTTATAATCTTCAGACAGGAATGCAGTCCTTACTGATGATGTTTTATTGGAAAATTGAATACAAGTATATCAGATCATTTTACATTCTAACAAGTCGCCATACCACCTGCAATAAAGTAGGCAACCAAAGTATAAGTTACATGACATAAAGTACTACCTGGTATGCTATAAAAATATACAAGTTAATAAAATATTAAAGACATCACAAAACAGTGAAATGATTATAATGACCCTGAAATGAAATAGAAAAAAGGGACCAAATATGCAATAAGCACTGGGGCAAGACATGGGTGAACCAAATTAATACCTTATTAGTCTGAAACCTGCTGACAAAAAGCTTATGAAAAACTTATGGAACAAACATGGGATCTGATTGCAATTTATAAAATACCCAACATCTCCAGAGTCCTTCAAATGCCGAAATAATATTAAAAAAATGGTGCATAAATTTTTTAAGTTGATAAATAATATCTACTATGGCTATCCACTGAGATAGCTGAGGGGTCCATGTTTGAAACTGTAATTTGGTGATAGCTTTTTTTGCACAGACCAAAATAATCAACAAAAGTATAAGTTGTCTGCCTCTGACATTTGACATATCAGGGGGTATATGTAGAAGAACCAATGTAGGAGAAAGAGGTAATGGAATATCAAACATCAGAGCTATGGTTCAAATGGGCATCCAATAGGACCATAAAAGGGGACAGAACCAAAACATATGCATATGATCAGCCGGGGACTCACCACAAGCCCTCCAGCAAACACCTGCTTAGGTTTCTAGATATTTTGTTGATAAGGCTGGGGTCTTAACAATCTCATCCAACACTTCCAAGCAAATTGTTTTAAATAAGGTGCCACTGAGATTTTGTATGTGGGGAGGGAATATTTCTCCCATGAAGCGGGGGTCACACGAGATCTGTAAATCTTTAGACCATTGATTTGGAATAGAAAGAGTAGAGTTTTTCGCTTGATCCCAAAAAATGGAATATAAGTTGCCTATCAGATGTTCCTGTAAGCAACCTGTTGGTGGAAGTATATTAAAGCAAGTACTGTAACGGTGGAAGTGAGTCCAAAAGACACCTACAAGAAGAAGGTACAGTTTGTATACATGCACACATTTGCAAATACTGATGAAAGTCAGTGGATGGTAAAAAATACACAGCATTTAGATCAGAAAAGGAACATACTGCTGAGAGTCTAAAAGCTGATGAAGAGAAAGTAGGCCCAGTTGGAACCACCATCTAAGAAAATAATTTGAAGAGTTTAATGGATTTTTTCACATCCTTGCCAGGGCTTCTAGTACAGGAGCTTCCTCCCAAGGAACCTCATGTGGAGCACATGCCATACCCGTAATGTCACTGCAGTATAACGGAAAAAGTGAAATAATGGGAGGTAGCCTGGGGGGAAGAACACAAAATGCGACCAACATCACGGAGATCATTAAGTGTAAATTCTATATCTTTCCAATGGGCTTGGTACTTTGCCGAAGACCAAAGATAGAGTACACAAAGCTGACATGCTAACGCATATAAATGAAAGTTGGCTAAATTTATCCCACCTTGAGCCAGGGAGAGATGTAACAGTGGAGATCAAAGTCTAGCCTTATATATCTATAGATTGATAGTGAATGCCCAAACTTATGAAAGAATTGCACATACTGTTAAAAAGGGGACAAGACCTTTTTAGTTAAGTAAGCGAAAAGACTATGACAAATGGAGGGATTGTAAAGGCAATAAAGGAATGGGGAACTGTGCAGAAGATGACCAGAAGAAGGCAGATATAATGAACAAGTACTTTTCTTCACCGTTCTCAGAGGAAGTAGAAGTGGCGTGGCACCCAAGAAAGTAACCAAATCATTGGATAGCAGGAGATGAAAATTTGACATTTTTTACAGGAAAGAGTCGTGAAGGGACTCAAACATACAACAGTGGACAAAGCAACTGGGATACCAGGGGTGCATCCAAGAATATTGAAGAAGCTCAGGAAGGTACTATCTGCACCTGTGACAGACCTTTTTTCATTTTTAACAGGGTTGGTTCGGGAGGAATGGATAAGGTGAGATGCAGTCACGCTTCACAAAAATGGTAGTAGGGAGAAGGCTGGCAACTACAGACCAGTTGGCATGACATCTGTGGTGGGGAAGCTAATGAATTCATCTGTAAAGGAAAAAACTGTGGAGTATGTTGAATCCAGTGAGTTACAAAACTCGGGGCAACACAGGATTTTTTTTCTGGGGGGTGGTTCATGCCAGACAAGTGCGATACATTTCTTTGAATGCATGACCATGGAAGTAGATCAGGGTGGGGCAGAGGGGCCTAGTTAGATTTAAACAAGGCTTGCAACACCATTCCATATATGAGGATCATAATGAAACTGGGTGGCCTAGGGGTGTGTCCAACAGTGATAAGAAATTGGCTGGGAACAGGCAACAGGGGGTGGTGTTAAACATAGTTCACTCCAAAGAATGGGCAGTAATCAGCTGGGTATCTCAGGGATCAGTACAGGGACCTGTACATTTTAATGCTTTTTCACAAGTGACATTGAACAGGAGGTGGAAGGGAATGTCTGCATCTTTGAGGGTGACACCAAAATCTGCAATAATATGAACACTACAAGTGGGGTGGAAAGTATATACAGAGACATGATCAAACTCAAGAAGTGGTCAAGCGTATGGAAGCTGGGTTTCAATGCCAAAAATTTGAAAAATCATACACTTAGGGAACAGAAGCACGTTTCCAGAGTACAAAATGGGTGGAGATATGTTGACAACCTCCATCTACTGCAAGACACCTTTAGGTATGAGACAGACTTGGCAGAGGATTTTCACACTGCCCATGGAGTAATTGCTTGATTATATTGTGCCTGATCAGTCTAGGGGCTTACAGGAGGTCTCTTGGGAATTGTAGTCCTAAAAGCCAGTTCTGGACTACAACTCTTCCTGTCCCTGTTCTAGCTGTACTCGAAGGCTGTAGCTGTGTGTTTTTTGGGGAAACAGAAATGCTGCAAAGTGCCTAGTGCAGGCAGTGCATTTTAGAAGGGGTACTATATTGTTTTATTTCACTTTTATCAATTGAGACAGGTGTGTAGAACACATAACGGATCACTTGACCCAGCCTAAGCACTTCCGGGTTCCTGTGGATATAAAAAGCACTCCATGAGTGATACTGTTATTGCTGCTACTCTGTCCATCTGTTGTGAGACACCTTTCAGTGTGAGACAGACTTGGGAGAGGATTGTCAAACTGCCCATGGAGTAATTACTCGATTATACTGTGACCGATCAATCTTGGGGCTTACAGGAAGTCTCTAGGGAATTGTAGTCCTAAAAGCCAGTTCTGGACTACAGCTCTTCCTGTCCCTATTGTAGCTGTACTTGATGGCTGTAGCTGTGTGTTTTGGGGGAAACAGTAGTGCTGCAAAGTGCCTAGTGCAGGCAGCCCATTTTAGAAGGGGGTACTATATTGTTTTATTTCAATTTTTTCAATTGGGACAGGTGTGTAGACTACATAGTGGGTCACATGACCCAGCCTAAGCACTTCCGGGTTCCTTTGGGTATAAAGAGTGCTCTGTGCAAGTGGAAGAAGCATGGCTCGGCGTGCACATGGCTGCCACATGCAAAGATGCGTGTAAAGACATGCGCATCCAAGCGCATGTTTTG
This sequence comes from Neoceratodus forsteri, assembly GCA_016271365.2. Taxonomy (NCBI): domain Eukaryota; kingdom Metazoa; phylum Chordata; order Ceratodontiformes; family Ceratodontidae; genus Neoceratodus; species Neoceratodus forsteri. The sequence goes on along the minus strand of CM057458.1, from coordinate 994,266,912 downwards.
CATGTTTGTCGGGTGAGGCTATTTTCCTGTTCATTTTTCTGGTAAAACCTTTTGTAACTTGTTGGTTTCATTATTGGTACAGTTTTAAAAAAAAAAAGAAATTGATTAAACAATGGCAGACACTATAATGACTCTGGAGGGGAATATATGAGTGAAATGTTCGACATGTGAAATGTATGCCTTAATGTCCCCCCTTTACCAAGCATGCCATTTATATGTACCACATGTGTCAAGAATGCGGCCATACAGAAGGAGTTATCCAGTTTTAACACAAAGCTGATGGCTATAGAACAGAGCCAGTATAATATGACCAAAAGACTAGTGGAGGGTAATTCTGCCACCTACTTCTGTGTCTAACCCACCCATCTCATCAACATCAAAACAATTAATAGAAGGGGTAAAATTAGACAGCCAGGAGACCACCAGCAAAGCAGATGGTCCTACCTCAGCTCTAGCATTGAATCCCACTATGCTGAAGGTGGGCAGTGGTGTTTAAAAGAAGAAATAGGGGAGAAGATTCATCAGGTTCTTGTGATGAAGAATGGTATGAAATCCAAAGTTGAAGAGTAGCAAAAAGGGGCTGCAAGGCAGAAGTCTTTGTGCTGTCCCTCACCAATAGTTTTGATCCACTGAGCCTTCATGACCGGGATAGTTTAGAGGATTCTTCTGGCGAGCCTTTTCCGAACCTACATAAGGTAGTACAACATAGTACAACTGAAATTAGTAGCACCAATAAACCCACATCCTGTCATGGTATTGATGTAACAAGTAGCACTCATGGCACAAGAACTATAAGTGATAATGGGGACACAAATGGATGCTCACATAATGCAGATTCTGCCAATTACCAAACCATAGTGCACACCCAATTAGCTGATGAGACTAGGGAGGGTCCTTCTCCCACGGTTGAGCAAGGTCCTGCTACAGTTACCAGTGAAAGTACATCCCCCCCAGTTAACCGAACAGATATTCATTTTGGGAGATTCAATCACAAGATACATGGACAGATTTTCCACTAGAGGCACCAAATCAAACATTACTAGTTGTAGTTATAGGGGTGCAACTATTAAGGACATTGTTACTACGCTACCAAGTATACTGCAAAATGTGGAAGCTCCAAAAGAAAGGGGAAAAGGAACATTGTTTAACCAGGAGTAACACACTAAGCTGAAGCTTGTTTCCAGATGTGACTTGGGAGCACAAGGAAGTTAAATGACTTGCTCAGGATCACACAGTATGCACCTAGGAGGCTGTGGGATTCAAAACCGGTCTCCAGAGCTGCAGCTCAGAGCCTTAACCCACTGTGCTATACTGCCTCCTGACTAGAAACAGTCATTGTACATGCTGGAACAAATGACATCAACAAAACTGGGGTGGATGACATTTCAAATGATATGATTAATGCAGTTAAAGTGTAGAAAAGCCTAAAAGCTAAGATAATTCCTTCTGAAATACTACCTGTACCCCATGCCTCAAGATACAAAACTTTAAAAATCAAAAACTACAATAACTGGTTCTGTAGATGGTGCCTAGAGAATATCATTTGTCTAAGGACATCCCTTACAGAAATATAGGTGTGCTGTGTACATGCAGAATGCATGCCACATGCTTAATTGTGCAATGTTTGAATGCAGTTCGCATACATAAAGTGAACCTAAGCCAGCCAGGTCTAAAAAGCAAATCAGGTTCACATGCTGCAAGCTTGACATGTGCGCATCAGGTAAGGTGGTGTGAACATCTAAAAATTACATCTGGTTCACATGTTGCACACTTGACATGAGTGCAGCAGTTAAGCTAGTGTGAATATCATTTAAACATCACATCAGATTCACATGCTGCATGCTTGCCATGTGTGCAGCAGCTAAGCTGGTGCAAATCTCATCTAAAAAACACATCAGTTTCTATTTCTCATACCTCTGCTAGCAATTAGAGTCATTAAAATACATTGTTATTTGAATTCCCATAAAAATTAGGTAAACTCATTAATTCTGATCCTTTTGCAAGTTGTTTAATGGCTTTTAACTGTTGTAATCAAATCACCATTAATTTGTAATGTATTGTTTGCTTACTGCATTAAATGCCTAGGATATAGCCAGTCAACATTCCCCATTCCAGATGCATGAAGAGGGGCCTCTGTGTTGTGAAGCCTATCCTTTTTGTTTTGGACCATTCAAATCTCTTATGCATATTTAGTGCTACAAATGTGTTTCTACTAGGGCTGTGCATGGTCCGAATAGTATTTTCCGAATACCACGAATAGTAGGCTTGCCGAATATTCGGATGGACATTCCGAATAGTTCACTATTCGGCTACTATTCGGGACATACTATTCGGTGGGTGGATTTCAAAATCTCATAGATCTTCGCTGGTCAATCAGAGGCTGTTTTTGGAGCACAGAGCCAGGAACACCATGTGATCTCCTCACTCTGAGTGTGTAGATGAGAGGAGACAGTTGTTTCTCTGAGAGCTAGCTCTGTTTAATTTACCACTTGTAACTTTTATAACTGCTTAAAAAATGTTTTGTGTGTGATCAAGTTTTTACATCTGATCACCTTGTGACTGCATCTGACTGCAGTTTTGTTTGTCATCCTTGAAACTGGGCTCAGATTCAAGGAAAAGGAGAGTCTGTGTGTGAGTGAATCTGTGTCTGTGCTGCTGCATGCTGACTCCCCTCCCCCACTGCTTACAGTTTCACAGCTCAGCTGAAGCAGTGTGGTTTGATTTTTTGCTTAAGAACCAATTAGTTCTTATCAGGATTTTTTTTTTGTCAACAAAGTCCAGTTTGGCTTTTGCACGTAGTGGGTAACTGTTACTGGGCTCAGTAACAGTGAGTGGCTCAAGCTTTTGCTGACTGCCCCATCCCCACTGCTGTGCTTGCTTAGCTTTTTGTTCCAAATCCGCACACAGCCCCTGTGGTATTTTCTATTTCTTTTGTGAAGCAAATTGGTATTTTGTTGTAATCAGGTTCTGGGCTCAGTTCCCTGCATAAGTGAGGTGTGATTGTCATCTGACTCCCTCTTATCTGCGTTGCAGCTTACCTCAGAGCATACAACATCCATGTGTGCGTTGTATTGTTGTTCTTGTAATCTGTGTCCTGCAAGTGCATGCACAGTTGTCTGCACGCATTTTTTTTTTGTGATATATAAAGCAGCCTATTTTTTTCTCACTGGGTCAGGCTTGGCCCATTGACTTGTTGCTGACTGTAGTCTGGTTCTTGGCTCAGTTCCTTGTACAACTGAGTAAGGAAGGTGTCGCAGGTGACTCCTCCCTCCACAGCTCACTGCACCTGAGTGGCCTCCTGTGCATGTGAGTTTTTCCTTTTTTGTGTGTCTTCCCCCCTGTGTGTGCACTACTGTGAGTGTGTACACATAAATTTTCTGTGAACTGCTTTAGTATTTCTGTGTGTGTCAGGCATGACTCACTGGGTTCTGTGTGTTGTAAGTTGTTTGGTGCACCATCAAAGCTTGAATTGCTGTACTGTATGACTGCATAACTGACACCGTACAAGTAAGAAGTTGTTTGCTGACTCCATCTCTTTCTAGTATCAGCTTGACTTTATTAGCTGCTACATACGCAGTGTTGCTATTGTTGTTTTCTGCAAGAAGCACTAACATAAACAAAGACACCAATCACAAAAAATATACACAGTAAGTTACAGACCATGTCTCATCAATCCAGTAAAAGTGCATGGTCCAGCCCAAGCAAGTCATCCTCATCACCAGTCGTAAGTGGTGAGGAACAGGGTGAGAGAAGGTCTCTTCGTATTCGTCGCTCTAAAATAGTTTTCTCCCCTGATAAGCCTTCAGGTTCTGGTGTCAGTAAGATTGGGGGTAGTACTAGTACTACTATAACTTCAACTGCTGCCACTACTATTACTAGTACTGCATTTGCAGCACCATCATTTTATAAAAGTAGGAGGGCTTTACAGTTGACATCTCCAGTTATACAAGAACAAGAACCCACCCCCACTACCAGTGGTAGTACTATTCACACAACTGCCCCCATAGAGGCAACATCGCCTATCAGTGTGCTCCTCCCCATCACCACCAGTGCCGAGATTTCAGCAACCAGAGCAAATCCTTTTTGTACTGTTGACACCACCACTGCCATAACAGTATGCACTGTTATTTGTGCTCCTTGCACAGCCACTGTCACCACAACCTTTGCTTCCATTAGTAGTCCTGAGTGTTCTGCTGTCACCATGACTACTGCTGCCAGTATTACAACTAGCTGTAATATGATGCCAGTTTCTTCGACTGTAACTCCTGATTGTAATTCTGGCACCAGGACTACTGTCGACAGTGTTACTACCTTGCCAACTGTTCTCATGACCATAGGTACTGTGACTAGTACTGACCATGAGACTGTTACAATGACTGCACCGATTGTGTTGCCAAAATGTACTGTTGCTCAGCCTCACAAGTTTCCTCTCACCACATTTCCTTTTGCTGATGTGGAGGATTCCAAAGAAGAGCATTCATCTGGTTCTGAATATTTACCAAAGCCTCAAGACTTGCTAAGTACATCATCTGACAGTAATACCCACCTAAGCAAATTTAGCGATGAGGCCTAATATGCAGCATATCTGTATGAGAAGCGTGAATGTGCAGCTGCCAAAAAAGGCAGTACTTCTTGTTGTGGCAAGCAGGCCGGTCAGGGTCACCCTCCTCCTCCTCCTAAAAAAAAAAAACAGTCCACCCTGTCCTTTCAAAAAGTTGTGTCAAGTTCAACTCCATCTGATATACAAAGTAGTTTTACAACTACATCTGTTGCAGAGAAAGAAAGGGGTAGAACAACTGCATCCACTACACCCAGGTCTGATAAGGGGAAAGGGGCAAAACATGCCCATGGTCGCCCTATTGGGGCCTGTACGTCCACTGTCAGTGCAAGATAAAGTATGGTGTGGCTGTACTTTAGTGTCGTAAAAAATGATCCAAAAAAGGCAGTATGCTGTGTGTGTGACTGTACTATAAGTCATGGTAAAAACCTTTCAAATCTAACACAACATCAACGATGAACCATCTCTGAATGAAACATCCCAGTGCACTTCAGCGATCCACAGCTGTTTCTCCCCCTCCACAACATGTACCTGTCAGCCCCTCTTCTGGTACTGGTCCAGTAGACGCACAAAGTATTGTTAGTGATTCTATTACTGAGACAGACAGTGTGCCCTCAACTCCCTCTACACCACTTATAGCGCATCCCCATACAGGAGCATCACCCATTCTGCCATCTTCTGCTCAATCATCTATTATTGTAACACCCTCCATCATGGGTTTAAAGTCAAAATCAATGCGATGTGGTACCGCTTTGACTACACCCATCATGCAAGTCTTCCATGCCCGCACCAAATACCAGGCGTCACACCCTACAGCACAGCAGAACACCAATTTAATTGTTGAGATGATGGCCTTGGATCTGCAGCATTTTCCATTGTGGAAAACATAGGTTTCCATAGGCTGCTGCAGCATTTGCACCCTAAGTATAATATACCATCACGGACCACATTTTCACGTACTGTAGTACCCAACATTTACCATGATTTGAGAAAAGAAGTTGCAAGACTACTAGCACAGGCTGTTGGTTTAGTCTTCCACTGCACAACTGACATATGGACCAGCATAAATTCAAATCATGCATATATGTCACTGACAGCACACTGGTGTGTTGCAGATGTGGTAGTCACTGGTGGTGATGGTGGTACTGGTGCTGGTTCTGTCTCTTCCCCCTCTCCCTGCAGGTCTGCTTTGCTAAATGTCAGTGTTATAGAAAAGGATCACTGGGATATAAACATACTGTCATTCCTGCAAGAGATGTTGAGCCCATGGATTGATGGCAACAATTTGCAGGTAGGGTTTGTGGTCACAGACAATGCCACAAATATGATAAAAGCACTTCGAGATGGCAATTTTGATGGGATACGCTGCTTTGCTCATACACTAAATTTGGTGGTGACAAAGGCTTTGCAAACACAGCGGAGGCAGATCACACAGCCAAAGTAGCCAGAATCATATGCAGCCACTTCCATCACTCTGTGAAAGCCACAAACCATCTGCATCAGCTACAAGAGCATCTTCAAATGCCGCAGCATCATCTCATCCAGGATGTACAGACCCGGTGGAATTCCACCTACTACATGCTGCAAAGGCTGAAGCACAAGCAGGCCCTTCATGAGATGAACATGGAAAATGATATAGAGGGAGTCCTCAGACATCAGGACTGGGCTGTGATTGAGGGCTTGGTAAAGGTTTTAGCCCCATTTGAAAGGAGCACTCGTGACCTTAGCTTTGATTCTGCACTGCTAAGTCAGGTAATTCCTGCTGTACAGATCCTGAAAGCCATGAAGAGATTCAGTGAAAATGCTGAGAAAGACCCAAACCAGACACCAAGAACAGTGATATCCCTTGTGGAAAACCTCACCACAGAACTAGAAGTTAGATTTTCTGATCTCTGTTCCAATAAAAAGCACATATTTGCCACTATGTTGGATCCACGTTTCAAGTGTGAGGTACTACACCTTATAATGCCCACTCACAGGGTTACAGACATTCAGAAGCAGATGTGCTCAGAACTTAGTTTCTGCATCCTTGGGTCAGTGAAACCAGCAGGTAACCCTATTGATGAGCCAGTCTCAGAATCACAAACTGAAAGCAGTATGGAAAACCTTGAGAAGGAGGGTGACTGTTGGGCTGAACTCAGCTGATCACTACAGGCTAAGCAGCGGAAGAGAACAGAACAGCAGCCAGAGTCGGCACCCAATCTGCTGAACAGTTATTTCAATGAGCCTCTAGAGTCATTCTCCATAAATCCAGTGGAGTACTGGATCAAAAGGATGAAAGCATCTCCGCACTTGGCACAGTTGGCCCTTAAATATATCTGTTGCCCCCCCTACCAGCGTACCGTCTGAATGAATGTTCAACACTGCTGGGGGATGTGATGGAACCTCACCGATCCTCACTTGACCCAGCACATATGGAACAACTTGTGTTTATAAAAATAAATCTACCTCACCTTGGGTACACATATGGCCACTAACAATTGCATTAAATAATTGTCTTGTACTGGATACAACATTTGTGTGCTGTAGCATTGACCCATGCACAAGCCATTCTGTGTTAACCATCATTGTTCTGTTAACAAATAAGCACATGTTAACATTCATATTCAAAGTCATACTAACACAAATCTGTGACCAGCATCCTTTTCCTTTATTACTTCCACTGTCATGGTGTATTCTTTTGAACGAGCATGCCCTGCAGTTCCCAGTGCCTAAAACTGCCACCCACCTATTGATTGCTGTTCCCAATACAAAATCGTCAACTGGTGTTGCTACATCTCTCATCCCCTGTGTTGCTCGTGCCCATATTCCATCGATCCCTTTAGCAGCTTTCCAGGTGCCAGTAACCAGTATGGCTTCACCAGTCTCAAATATTTCACATGCATAAAATATGGCAGCTAATAGTGCGTCATCTCCAGTCTCAGTGTTTCCCATGCCTGAGATATGGCAGTTACAAGTGTGGCATCTCCAGTCTCAGTGTTTCCCATGCCTGAAATATGGCAGTTACAAGTGTGGCATCTCCAGTCTCAGTGTTTCCCATGCCTGAAATATGGCAGTTACAAGTGTGGCATCACCAGTCTCAGTGTTTCCCATGCCTGAAATATGGCAATTAGTGTGGCATCTCCAGTCTCAGTATTTCCCGTGCCTGAAATATGGCAGTTACAGGTGTGGCATCTCCAGTCTCAGTGTTTCCCATGCCTGAAATATGGCAGTTACAAGTGTGGCATCACCAGTCTCAGGTATTTCGAGTGCATACAGTATGGCAGTTAGTGTGGCATCTCCAGTCTCAGTGTTTCCCATGCCTGAAATATGGCAGTTAATAGTGTGGCATCTCAGGTATTTCACATGACTGAAATATTACGGTTACGAGTATGGCATCACTTGTCTCAAGTATTTCACATGACTGAAATATTCCAGTTACCAGTATAGCATCACATGTCTGAAGTATTTCACATGATTGAAATGTTCTGGTTGCCTGTATGGCATCACCATTCTCAAGTATTTCACATGCCTGAAATATTCTAGTTACCAGTATGGCATCTCCAGTCTCCAGTATTTCACATGACTGAAATATTCCAGTTACCAGTATGGCATCTCCAGTCTCCAGTATTTCACATGACTGAGATATTCTACTTACCAGTATGGCATCACCCATCTCAAGTATTTCCCATGCCTGAAATATCCCGGTTACCAGTGTGGCATCACCAGTCTCAATTATTTTCCATGCCTGCAAAATTATTGCAAAGTGCTGCAGTATGCTGCAAGGAGCAGTGTAATTCAATGGCAGTTAATCTCTAGTCATCCAGTATTTTGTGACAACATTTACTGCAAAGTACTGAATTGCATCTTGTCTTGCTTCACTGTATACTATTGATACATAATACAACTCCAGAGAAGGTGGTGAGATAGACTACACGGACGATGACAGACAGGTGTCTCTTTATTAGATGGTCTCAAGTATTTTTCTCCCCAAGCAAGCCTTTTAGTTCTTGTAGCATTGGGAATAGTACTACAACTACTAATACCACCAGCAGAACTATTGCTACTACTGGTGTCGCAACCTGTTCCATCTATACATTCACTGTCACATCCTTTTGTGCAGTAGTAGAAGGGCATTAGTGCATACATGCTTTGTGCAGGAAGCAGCAGACACCACCACCAGTGTTCCCACTGCTATCACTATGGCTGCTTCATTTACAGTCAGTGTGCTTCCCACCACCATTGGTGCCATTCATGCAGCAGCCACCCTTTCAGCTGTCACCACTATGGCAGCCACTGTTACCACTATTCTTATGCCCATGACCAAAGCACCATCTACCCCATGTCTGTGGATTTATGTGATAACCACGAAAGCACAATTGCGATTGGTGGCAGGGCAAGTATATATATCATCAAAAATCTATTTCAGTGATGTACACCCCCAATGCACGAGAAAACAGTGCCAGGGACTTAAATTTTGATTGTTCATACAGTGGGCTGTGCCTCTTACATTGCCCCACACCCCCCTACTAAAGAATTCATAACTCCAGGGGGGTGCAAAATCTGGAGAAAAAAAAACTGGGGGCCAGGCACACACAAATGTAGGTGTGCCCAGACCTGAACCTGGAACCCTTGCACCTTTAGGCTGACAACCACCAACCACGCTATGGGGCCAGCTTGGCAGCCCAACACCAACCACACCAGACCAACCCTCTGTCCCTTCCGTCATGCTGGACCCTGCCCCCCCCCATACATGTACACATATAGTGATGTCCTGTCTCTATATGCACCCACCTCCCCCATCCGGTCACCCTTCCTCAGCAGTAGCCCCTTTGACATGCACCAGGATTAAGTTGCCATTATTGCAAGCACTCAATCACCGATGCCCATGTCATGGGCTACCATGTCTGTGACCATGAACACCCTCCAGTGCTAACCCAATGCAATGCTTGATATCATTTTTGGAGTGCTATATGTGTGGTGTGGTGGATCAACTGTGCCGCATGTAGCTTGTGTTGCATTAATGAGAGCTCTGCGTTGGTGGTTGAAGTTTCATTGAGGTGTATATGCTACACCAGGTTTAATGGGTGATTAATGGTGTTGTTAAAGTGCTTTTTTAAAGTTTCCTTAAAAAAAAAACACCTTTTCTGGCCGAATACTGAATACTGAAAAACGAATACCAAATACCTGGGACCCGAATACCGAATATTCGGCCGAATATTCGGGAAAAGGTATTTGCACAGCCCTAGTTTCTACTTGATTGTTTCATCTCTTACTTTCCTTTTGTCATTTTGTATTGAGCATATACACTATGGCCTTGCTCAGAACTTTTTGTGTGGAGTAGGGTCTTGGAAGCATACACCATACCTCACATTTTGTCACTGAAATGAGAGACATGGACACTCAACATGAGGAACAATGAGAGACACTAACCCACTTGATGATCAGGACACATCATGAAACATGGAGATACGGTACCTCAGAACACAATGGAAACCATTGCATTAGCACCTAAGAATGAATTTCTATCATTAAGCAGGGTTGCCATTTAGGTAGGGCACAGGAAGCAGTTGCCCCCCCCCCCCCATATTTGTGCCTAGGTTGTTCTTATGGTGTGGTGATAATGGCATTAAATTTGGATTTAATCTTTTGCACAAGTGCCCACCTGGCCTGTGACTGTGTCTGCATTGTGTTGTCCATTCTCACCACCTATTAGAGGCGGCACAATCACATGTGATGTGGATGAGCCCCAGCCAAGAAAGAGAGCATACTGTCTTTCCTGCAACAGAGTAGACAGACTGCACAGTACAGCTTGGAGGAGTTGGTGAGCACTGAACTCTCAATAACAGTGTTGGGGCAGCATATTTTTTTGGTCTACTCTTAGTGAGTCTCCATCTCCCCTGGTGGCTGAAGAGGAAGAGGGTGAGCTAGAAGCTAACTCAAGACTAGGCTACCTATTTACATGATTAGGCCCGCCTTGCAAAAACAAATAGCACAGACGCCCATGGCAGCAAGCTAGGCTTAGCAGCAGTGATGACAGTGGTGTGGGTGGCCTTCATAGGCCTTGATCAGTGCAGTGCAGCAGCAGCCACAGCAGCAATCAAGCAAGAAGCAAGCAACCCAGGTTGGCTGGGTTCGGTTGGTGAGGTGACTTGGTCACAGACCACACTGGGGACCTGTGATGTTTGGTTCTAGCATCCAGCTTCTAGTGGAAGAAGATGGGGAAATGGACTGAAAACTGGGTTGGTGGCATACTGTGCCAGGCTGCAGGCTCATGCCATATGGCTGGGTAAGTAAACGTAAATGATTTTTTTTTACAGGGGGATTGGAGAAGGAGGAAGGACTGAAACATTGATGTGTTTTTCATGTTTTTTCACCTTTGGGCAGCTTCATGACCCATAGTGGATGGATATTGAATGGAATAGAGTCAGGGAGAAAAATTGGGACAAAGTTCTTTTTTTTGGGGGGGGGGGGGGCAAAACTTCAGCCAGGACAAAAATTGGTTAGTAACTGAGTGGGTTTAAATGGGTTTAAGCCCAAATCTGATGCACTTCTCCGGGATATATACAGACGAATCTTCTCCATTTGAATTTTTCCTGATTTGTATATCACTTTTCAGTCAAAACAAATAAGTTGTACCTTTTAGAGATGTAACAGACATTCTAGAGCTCTCCCTTGCATTCATGGAAAGTGGGGCAGTATGGTATGCGTAGACTATTGGAATCCCACTATAGTCAGGCTTAGCCCCCCCCACCAAGTGAAGCTGACCTCCACATCCCCACACTCAGACACATTATGACAAAGGGCAAAGGAGACTGCAGGGATGCACCCCCATTGAAATCAATGGGGTTAGTTTTTGTATTACTATTGTAGACATTATTGATGGAGAGCTGGAGATTAATGAAGGCCACCGCCTGACTAACAAGGGCCATGTTAGTAGACTAGTGGCCTTCATTATTCTGCAGTTCACCATCATAATGTATAAAATAGTAAGAAAAAATAACTCCATTCATTTCAAGGAGGTACGCCTCAGCAAGTTGACCCATGGAATATCATTTCTTAAAGACTCCTGCCTCCAACTCCCTAGTACACAAGTAAGAGACTTTTTACTTATATCTATACTTGGTGGGTTGTCTGTAGCAGCATGGCCATCCCCACTACAGTGTACGTGCATGGGTGAGAGTGGGGGACTGGCCATGCTGATGTGTGTCACGTTATTGCTACGTTTGTGTTTAGGGTTGTCATCTGTCCCAATTTTAGCAGGACAGTCCTGATTTGGGCAGTTGTGTCCTGCAAAAAATATCAAAAATACTACATGTCCTGACTTTATAGTAGAAAAAAATGTTTTCTGACTTTCCTTTAAAAGTTGCAAAAAAAATAATACCTTAACTAAAATACTTTAAAATAATAAGGAACACTAGAAACAACTACACAACTACAACACTTGGGGCTGGATATTCAGACTGTGCCGGGCAAGGGCACAAGCCTGGGCACAGCGCAACTGGTTTGCGCCAGGGGATGGACCAGGCAATATTCAACAGTGCTGCGCCATGGCTCAGCACTGTTGAACATGGCACTGAGGGCACACTCACTGCACATGGCGCAGTGACACTGCTCCAGTGCAAGTGGCAGAAGGGAGCAGGGGGATGTGCCAGTGCAAGTGAGGTTGTGCTCGGTGCATCAACCGTGATATTCAGCACTTGGCATGCAAATGAGGCCGTTATGTACGCAAGGTGCAAATGGGTCATTTGCATGTCATTATGGCCCCATTTGCATGCGATATGCCGATCCCAGGCGATTTGCACCTGGCGCCCTGCCAGGCTGCAGCCATCGGGGACCACCGCCCTGCAGATCCAAGGTGGTCCCCACTCCCATTCACCTGATCACAGGCATAAGTCATATGAAGGTCCCAGGTGGACCTGTGAATACCCCCATGCCTGATCTCTGGCATACGATATATAAAGGTCCCAGGTGGACCTATGAATACCCCTCGCCTGATAGTGGGCATAAGAAATATGAAGGTCCGAGGTGGACCTGTGAATACCCCTCTGCCCGAACGCGGGCATACATTATATGAAAGTCCCAGGTGGACCTGTGAATATCCCCCCGTTGCCCGATCATGGGCATACCTACAATGCATGTCCCTGGTGGTCTAGTGGAACACCCCCAATGCCCAATTGTGGGCTGCAATAGCACAAGGGACCCTGGTGGTTCAGTGGTACCCCTTCCCACCCACCCACTGAGGTCCCACCACCCAGCACCCCCCTGTCATCGACGGGTGGCACCACCCCGCCTGCATGCCACCCGGCCGCTCGCTGAATGACAGCATACAGTATTGTCTGTACACCTATTGGTCCACTGTGTGGACCAATGGGCCTGCAGACCATACCGTACTACACAGGCCTGATATTGGAATGAACGCTATGTAAAGAGCTCCTAGCTCAAAGGTACTAATCAGAGAATGTAATAAATAAAATAAATAAATACATATACGTGACATGGTGGGGTGAGACCTCTTGTTGGAGCAAAACCGTTTTGGGTTACAATCTTGTCCATAAAGACAGGACAAATAAAAATGGTGGGGGTGTGGCTCTGTATTTAAGGAGCAATATAGAATATAGACAACTGAAAGAAAATACTGAAGACACTATTGAAATCATTTAGGTTGAAATAAAAAATAAAAACAATAAGAATCTGGTTGTAGGGGTGTGTTACAGGCATCCAGATGCAAACCTTCTAGAACAGAGTCAGTTAATAAAAAACACCAACAGACATTTAAACTCAAAGGAAATTGTTATACTTGGTGATTGTAATACATCAGGGATTAATTGGGATAAATATTCAGCATCTACCTCTCAAGAACAAAAATTTCTTGATCTACAGTGGTAGACTACCACTGTATAGATGACAAATGGATTACAGCAACTTGTTAACATGCCTACCAGAGGTAATAATACACTTGATCTTGTAATCACTGATATTCCAGACAAAATGAATAACCTCAAAACTCATGAACCACTGTTTAACAGTGATCACAATATTATTACCTTTTCTATGAATACAAATTCCATTAGAGAAACTGGCATAACTATAGTCAAGGATTTTAGAAAGACTAATTTTGGAGCAATAACTCGATGAACTCTATAACTGGGATTGGAGTATGGATAATATCTCTGTTAACCAATTGTGGCTTAAAATTAAAAGCTAAATCTCTGAGCTTAGTGATAAATATATTCCAAACCATAAATTATACAATAAGGGCCAGATATTCAAAACTTTGCCCCGGGGCTAAATTAGCACTGCCCAGCAGGTAAGCTTAGCATGGACACAAAAGCCTGCAATATTCAAAAGGAATAGCCCAGATCAAACAGCTTCTGAATATAGCATGCATTTGAAACTGGGCAAACTGGGCTGGGAGTGCAGTGCAAATTTAGCACTGGAATAAGACAGCTTTGAATATAGCAACCAGGAAGTGCAAACCACAACAGCAAGACAGTGCACAGCGATGTGAAGGTAGGTAGATGTGAACTATGTGGCCAAAGTGTGTGCCAGCAAATGCATGGACTCAGTACAACTGCAGGCAGCAGCACATGTGAAAGTACAGTGTGCAAAACTGTATAATATTCCCCGAACCGTTAGCATGGTGCTAACATGTTTGCACGGGTTTAGCGTGGTGCTAAGCCGTTTGCCCTGTGCTAAACTTTGCCATATTCAAAAATGACATGCAAATGAGCCTACTTAGGTAGTCTCTGGGCAAACATCCAGATTAGCATCTCATTATGCCCTGATTTGTATGTAGTTTTCGCAGCATTACTGCAGGGTCCTGCAGCTCCACCTGTAGGTCAGTCTGGCAGTGCATGATGACAGCTGCAGGCTACATGTATACAGTACATCATAGCATATTGTACCCCAGGGGACAACACAGCATAGGCACAGGTGGCGGTGGTGCTGCATGCAACTGTCACACTGTAGGTCATGCTACAGTTCATAGCAGACACTACAGTAGCAAAGGGGCAAATAGTGTGAGGGACACAGCAATGCCTATGGTGTGTAGGGCAGTGATGACCACTGCACTGTACACAGTGATAGGCCCAACTTGCAGGTGTTTACTGACAGTGGACATTACTGTTACGCTGTTGTGTGATCCACAGATGCTGCACCTCTGGCATGGGATGCTTACAGTGACATATACATGACTGGTTGTGTGTGCTGTGGCATTTGTACAGCTGTGGCTGGGGGGCACGTGTGATCAGACAGGAAGACTGGTGTTGGGGTATTCCCAATATTGACCTATGTGCACTGCGTGATGTGTCCCAGCCTTGTGGCCACACCTGGTCTGTGGCACAGCCTGGTCACCCATACACCCTCCCCTCAACATCCTCCATGCCCACAGTGCTGCTTGTGTGCACTGGCATCTGTTGGTGTCCACAGAAGAGTGGTCTGCAGGTGTGTGCTGTATGGCCACACTGCCATGGTGTCCACTGGTGACTGGGTCACCACTTACTGCCTGGCATGGCTGGGACTGGTGGCAGATGATGGCATCATTGTGATGCCATCAGTGAGAGCAGTTTTCTTCTATGCCTGGCTTTGTCTATGTGTCATATTTATTTGTTAGGGACATGCAAAACCATGCAAATGTATGCAAACACCGTGCAAAGCCAAAATGTCGCTCAAAGCTGATTGCCCAGGGTTAAGACTATCTTTTCCTCATGTAATTTGCACCTTTGCTAAGTGTTGTGCTAAGTCACGAAACCACTTTGCACGGCGCTAGTCACTGAATATAGCATTGTGCCTGTATTCCTGTACATGCCCCCTCAGTTTGTTCCTTGCATACATTATGATTTTGCCTGGCACTAATGCAGTTTGCGTACACTATTTGGCCTTTTGAATATAGCAAACCCACGCTAATCCCGCGGTAAACCTGTGCAAATGGTTTGCTCCCAGCACAAAGTTTTGAATATCTGGCCCTAAAAAGGGTAAAATGCCCTTGTGGTATACTAACAAGGTCAGGAAACTAATCTCTGTAAAAAAAAGGGCCTACAGGGCACTTAAAAGAGATAACAATGATTATAATAAACACAAGTACATGGAGGCACTTAGAGACTGTAAAGAGAATATTAATAAGGAAAATGCTAAATTAAATTTAAGTTGGCCCATATGAATGATGGAGGAAAAAGTTTCTTCTCTTATATAAGCAACAAGAAAAGTTCTTCTGGTAAAATAGGTCCAATTAAAATCGATGCAGCAGTAATCACTGATCCTGAAGAAATGGCTTGTCAATTTAATAGCTACTTTTACTCCACTTTTGCCCCTAAGAATACCATTCCTAAATCTCCAAAACCAGGATTAACTGATGACTACCTCCCAGAGGTTACTCAGGAGGAGATTATCTCCAAACTAAAAAACATTAAAATAAACACTTCTCCTAGCCCAGATGTTATCCACCCACATGTTTTGAAAGCAATAGAACCATGGTTAGTTGAATCAATGTATATACTTTTTAATATGTCTGTAAAGTCTGATGAGGTACCCAAGGAATGGCGTCAAGCTGTGGTAGTAGCTATTTATTAAAAAGGAGATCATAGCAGTGCAACCAATTATAAACCAATTAGCTTGACTTTTATCCTGTGTAAGATTTTAGAGTCAATTATTAAGGATAGGTTAGAAGCAGAAATTGGTTCCAAAAATATTATGGATGGTTCACAACATGGCTTCAAAGAACAAAGGTCCTGCCTAACTGCTAACTTAGTTTTTTATGAAAGAGTTAGTGCTCTTCTTGAAAATCATAAGTCTGTGGATGCTGTCTAGCTTGATCTCTGCAAGATATTTGATAAGGTCCCTCATGTTATCTTGATAGAAAGTATGAAAAGGTTCAAACTTAATAGGTCTCTTATTACATGGGTTGAAACTTGGTTAGGAGATAGGGAGAAGATAATTAGAATCACAGTGTCAGTGGCTCAGTAGGTAGCACACTCGCCTCTGAGGCTGGGAGATCAGAGGGCTGTGGGTTCAGTTCTCACATCTGGCACTTGGGTTAATATCCCAGTACTGACACTGTAGTGCAGCATGAGAGGGGTGCTGCACTTCTGAGGTGCCGTCTTTCGGATGAGACATTAAACCGAGGTCCCATCTGCCTGGATTGGTGGTAGTTCAGGTGGATGTTAAAGATCCCATGGCACTTATCAAAAAGAGCAGGGGAATTTCCCCGGTGTCCTGGCCAAATTTCCCTCATTCACTAAAAATACCACCAACAGCTTAATCTGGTTCAAGGTCAGTTGGCATTCATCTGTATCCCCCTCCCCTGGGTCATGCCTGAAAATAGGCAGGATTTGTCTAGTGCACTTACCCGGTCAACAAAAACGAAATAAAATAAATAAAGAATCAGAGGTTATACCTCTGATAAGGGACATGTTACAAGTGGAGCTCTGCAGGGCTCAGTTTTGGGTCCATCCCTTTTTTTCTGTTTTCATCTCAGACCTTAATAAAAACCTAAACAGCTTTGTGATTAAGTTCACTGATGATACCAAATTAGCAGCTGATGTCAGTAATATGGATGGGTTCCATAAACTGAGAGAGGACCTTTTAAAATTGAAATGCTGGACCAAGACTAATGGCATGATGTTTAACCCTGATAAGTGTGTTATGCACCTGTGCAAAGCCAGTCCCTGCAATGATTATTACATGGCTGGTAAACGTTTAAAAAGAGTTAGTAATGAAAAAGTTCTAGGAGTTCTTATTACTAACGACCTCAAATTTAGTAATCATTGCATTGAGATAACAAAAAAAATCTAACAAACTTATTAGTTATATAAAGAGGTCAATTGCTTCCAGAAGTAGAGCGTGTATTAGTCCCCTATTTAAAGCATATGTTCACCCATTGTTAGATTACTGCTCCCCATTGTGGAACCCTTACTTGTGGAAGTACATTAACAAATTAGAGAATGTACAAAGGAGAGTCACTAGGATGGTAGATGGCCTCCAACATATGGCCTATGATGGTAGACTAAGGGAACTAAAACTCTTTCCCTTGGAATTTAGAAGATCAATGAGTGATCTTTTGTTAATGTTCAAAATCATTAGGGACAACGCTCTTCTGTCAGAATTAGGATTTGTTATCAACTATAGAGGAACCAGCCTTAGAAGTCATAGATTTCAATTTATGTTTACTAATCCTAAAGAACTTCAAAGAATTTTTTTCACACAAAGGATCATTTCCCTATGGAATTCTCTCCCAAGAGATGTTGTGGAAGCTGGCACATTTGGCACTTTTAAATTGAAATTAAATAGATACATGAATAAAGATCTGGTATGGGATCATTAACCCACATGCAGGAGAAGTACTCTATGAGCCAAAAGCCTTCTGCACTTCTTCACTTTCCTTGTATGAATCCTAAACCGGGTTGAAGGGGTTAGCATATCTATTTACGTAAAAGTGGCCAGGCAGTGCAAAAAGGCAGTTGGGAGTGCTAGTGAGATGCCTCTGTGCATAGGAAGGGGTATAACCAGCAGAAAGAGGCAGGTGGTGTTACTTATGTATAGCTCTTTGGTGAGACAATACCTGCAGTACAGTGTCCAGTTCTAATGACCATATCTCTGGATGGACATAGAATGGAGGCTGCCCAGAGGAGCTCAACTGAAATGGTGTAGGATCTGCATCAATAGCCCTATGATGATAGACTAATAGACTGCAGTATGTACACCTGGGAAGAGAGGAGGGAGAGGGTGAACATGATAGAGACCTACTGTATAAATACATTGCACTAGTGAATGTGGTACATGAGTGGATTATTTCTCATAATAGAAGGTGCATAGGAATAAGTGGTCATGCAATGATGGTGGAAGTGGGGAAATTTTGGAAGGATATGAAGAAGAGCTTCTTCACATAAAGAGTAGAGATGCAGTGAATTTAAATTCCACCTGAGAAATGAACGTGAAGTGGGCACTTCACGTTCCCACTCCACTACATGGAGTGGGCAATGCAAAGTGCTCACTCTGCCTTGTCATTACCACTTCGCGTTAAGGCAGAATGACAATGCGAAGTAAGGCGAAGTCATTGTTTTTAATGGACTTCGCATTCCTCATTATGATTCTAAGTGATCCACTTGGTGTTTCAGATTTGGCAGCCACCCCAACACATCACATGGCTTACAGTACTGTAAGTCACATGCTGTTTAGCTAGGCAGGAAGAAAGTGAGTCATACAAGCAGGCACTTTTACTTTCTCCTGTGCAGATGGAGAGAGTAGTGTGTTTTGTGACTGCTGATACTTTGAGATCAGAGCAAGGAGGAGATTTAAACTGATTTAGACCCAACAGCTTTTTTAAAAGCTACATTTTTTTGTCTTTTCTGTACTCTTTTTTACTTAATTTGTTCTTTCTGTAAATTTTATTTTTCTTACCTATATAAGTAGTTACTTGTTTGTCTGTGTGACTGTGTGTGTGTGTGTTGTGTGGCAGTGTGAGTAGTGATTGTTTAGACTGAGGGAGCTCAGTAGGAGAGATGGACCAGGGTGAGGGAATATCTGGGGAGGGGGCAGCTCTGAGAAAGCGTGGTAGTGGTAAGCATTGTACCATGTGCATGTGTGGAGGGCATGGGCACCCATTCCTGTTGGACCGCTCAATACTTGTGAGTGTCCCCCCCCCCCAGAAGCAGGACCAGCAATGCCTCCTGTCCTGACTCTGAGGCAGTTTAACCACCACCACCAAGTCCAGCACCAGGTCCTCTGGAGCAGGATGTGCCTGTTCCCCCAGGCCCAGGTGTAGATTCCATCCCTGTTCAGCACCGTGACCAGGCGGCTACCAGTTCATCTGGCCATCCCCTGCCTGTACCTGGTCCTCCCCACACCTCCATTGTTTGGCAGTTTTTTGACTGTGTTTGGGGGGACAGCAGTGTGGTCAAGTGCCACCTATGTGAGGTGGAGGTGCACTGTGGCCCCCGGGGGACTCACCTGGGGACTGGGAGCCAGCACACCCATATGCTCAATCACCAGCAGTTGGAGTGGCAGGCTGCCACAGAATGGACCATGCCTGCACCTGCTGACCATTCTGTGGCAGAGGGTGCAGCTGTGCATTGCAGCATCCCTAAGAAGAGGATGGCCACAGCAGCACCTGCTGCTCCACTAGCACCCCCACCCACACCACCACCACCACCAGCATGTCAGCCAGTAGAACATGTGGACCCCAGAGAACTGCATGTAACACAGGCTGACTTGACAGTTCTCTGGAGTGCTGTTGAGGATAACAATGAGAGGGTTAGTGTTGTGGAGCAGCGGCTGGATTACATAGAGGGACATCAGTTGAAAATTATGTTCATGCTGGAACTGCTGCTGGATCACCATGGGATCCCATATTTTTTTTTTTCCTCACACCATGTGCCCCCCCACATCTTCCTTGCTGTGTTATTAAATGTATTCCTCCACCATCTCCGACCCTTGTATGTAATTATGCCCTTGTTTTGTTGTCTTCCGTATGTGTGACACTTTGTATTCTGATCAGTGCAAGTATACTGTACTAAACTGCATGTGTACAGTCAGTCTTCTTTCCAGTCTGTGTATGTACTGCAGACACTGTCCAACTCCCTGACTTAAAAAGAAACATTAATGAGTACAATGGTGGGGTGGTGAAGCATGGAGAGATACTACAAAACAGGCTTACAATACGTCCAAGTAACTATTAAAAAAAATTGATGTTGTGATTCATGATGTGATCGTGAATCATGATTTATGACTGTGATGATGAAGAAACGTGAATGCCTACTGCCTACAGCTGTACTTCCCCAATGAGCTGTAGCTTAAAAATCCCAGACTTAAAAATACGTATCAATGAGTAGAATGGTGGGGTGGTGAAGCCTGGAGAGATACTACAAAACAGACTTGCAATACATCCAAGTAACCAGAAAAAAAATTAATGTTGTGACTCATAACATGAATGATCGTGAATCGTGATTTGTGACTGCATTTGTGACCGTGATGATGAAGAACGTGATTTGTATCACGAGTGACTCGTGATGATGGACCTGACTTTAAAACGCATATTAATGAGTACAACGTTCATGCAGAATTAAGCACCACACCTGTCCAGTACTCTGAAGGGAAGCCAAAGAAACAACTGCGACTTAAGTTACAGAAGGAGATTGGGCACTAAAGAGATGCAAATGCACAGACAGATTAAGATTGCACTGTGCACTGAAGAGATGCAGACACAAAGGCACAAAACCTAACCAGTGCTCACCATCAGAAATTCAAATCTGGAAAAGAATACCTTTGCCGGTTGGGGCGGGCCACGGGGGGGGGCAGTGTACTGCACTGCTGCAGTAACAGTCACTAGTACTAGTACCAGTAAAGATACCACAAAGAAGTACAAAAATCACACAGCTGCAATGGATAGCAGCTTCACATTGCTGAAATTATTATGTGGCACAATAAAATGTGTCTGATTTGATGACACATGTCACACACATACTTGCACACACACCAAGTAATGCATAGCAAATTGAAAACTTCAGTAATATAACCACATATTTTAAACAAACTAAAATTATGCACTGTGGCAGTAACAGTCTCTAAGACTAGTACCAGTAAAAATACCACAAAGAAGTACAAAAATCACACAGCTGCAGTGGATAGCAGCTTCACATTGCTGAAATTATTATGTGGCACAATAAAAGGTGTCTGATTTGATGACACGCATCACACACATACTCACACACACACACACTAAGTAATGCATAGCAAATTGAAAACTTCAGTAATATAACCACATATTTTAAACAAACTAAAATTATGCACTGCTGCACCCCAACAATCAGCAAAAAAATGGCAAGAAATATTGAAAATATTACTGTGTGTACATTAACACAGTTATACAAGAAAAATATCACCAAAACAGAAAGCACTGCCTTTTTCTCCAAGTTAATCTACCTATACCACAGATACGCCCTTCCCCCAAAGCACACTTCCACTGTCTCTCAGTACACAAACTGAATGTTGTACATTAACATTCAAAATACATACACAAACAATAAACGCTTGATGATACGAGCACAGGAGGATTTCCTATAATCGATGAACTAAAGTTTCAGGAAAAAAAATGACTCAAAAAGGCTTTTTTAACAGCTTTTTGAAGGTTTGAATCACAGAGAGCTCTCAGAGCAGATTGTCTCCTACATCTTCCTACACACACTACCCAAACTGAGGCCATGCAGAACAATCTAGAGCCCATGTGACCTGAAATCCCATGAATCACTGGAAAATTCACCTTTGGAGCTTAAAAACAAGGCAAAGTGAGACGAAGTTCATTGTTTTCAATGTACTTTGCCTTAAGAATTGGTGGAGTAGTGGTTTGGGATGGTGGAGTAATGCAAAGTCAGTGTTTCCAATGGACTTCGTGTTACCCATTAATAACGCAAAGTACTCCGCTTCGCATTGCAGAGCACTCTTCGAATTCACCTTCACTCCGCAAATCACTACACAGAGCGAATTGGGGCCACTTCACCCATCACTAATAAAGAGTGGTGGATGACTGGAATAATGTTCCAGTGGCTGTAGTGGGGGCAAAAACAGTGATGGATTCAAGCATGCATATGATAGGCACAAGGTAATCTTGGCAGGAAAGTATGGGAGGGAGAAAGAGAAAGCGATCATCTCAGGTATGCAGTGAGACGGCTAGCATGGAGTAGTTGTGAGATATTGAAGAACCAGTATTCTCAATATCTATCCACTTTCAAAAATAATAAATGACGTACTCATTCTGCAGGATGTCAGCATTGATTGGACCCTTATTTTTCTGAAACTCATAGAAAGAAATGAGTACCTTTGTCCAGACAATTAACAAAGAAAAAATCTCAATTTGGTGATGCTGTCAAAATGTTTATCTTCATGAATTTGTGCAATTACTGGGAATTCAGTGGAACAAAATCATCCTTGAGATGTTTCCATTACTTCACAGTTGTCGCATTTACAGCTATGTAAGCCAATAAAAAACATGAAAACTTTAGAACAACTTAATAATGACAATAGATTAAAATGTAGTAGAGAAAGTATTTAGCCATGTAATATAATAATGGACCACAGCTGACTCAAACATGCCAGGCAACGTGATCACGTATCTGCCTGACTTATGACCTAAAAGAACCATGATAGATTACTTTTGATTCTATGCTAAGTGACAGTCACAAAACACCCTACTGTGCCACCTGTTGCAAGTGATAGTGTTACCACTTGCAGTGCCAATGACCCGGGTTCAGGAATGAGCCTGGAGTGGATGGAGGGCCAGGGGAAAGAGGCTCAAGCATCCCTGCGATTGCATACATCTTCCAGGTGAATGGGCTGTGGACTCCCTGTGCATAGTAATACCCAGTGGAAACAGAATGTATACCAGAACAGGACCACATAACAAGGGACAGAGGCAATGGTGGATGACTGTGGAACGTGTGTGGGAGCATGCTCATTCCTCACTGATGTCATTGTAAGTCTGTGCAGCTAGGGGAAACAGAAAGCCAAAAACCTTTGGGCCAGCCACATGATTATGTCCCTGGACACCCACCCCAATGACACCCCCATGTAAGCATCAGCGGTGGCCTCATGGTGGATCTTGGTCTCTCCCTTCAGGGAGCCACACTTCAGGGGGTAAGATATGGGTCTCCCAGACTGGGTGACTTGGGGGTGCCAGGAGGGTGGTCCAGGAGCAAAAAGAGGGGTTACATCCCTGCCTGTCACCCGAATTACAAAAGAGTCAGAAAAACAACCAACCAACCTCCTTCATCAGATACATTGTACTAAAACTTACATGGGGATACAGTGACGCCCACAGCACCCATTAGGCTTGTCAGGTTTTACAAATATTATATGCTGTTGTACTGGTTCCACATTCATCCACACACACACACACACAGCACCCCCTCATCCCTCCTGATGGCATGTTCCCTTGGCTTACGAGCATGACCTGGTTTCCCAGTGGCACCCCCCCAGCCAATACTAAGTATAAATTTATTATCACTATTACCTGGTGAAACAGCGTTCTTCACCTCAAACAACAACTTAGTGGATTTGCAAATGATGAACAGTGCATGGCATGCAGAACGGTCTCATTCCTCTGGGGCACAGAACAGTAATGGGGGGGGGTAGGTGTAACTAGTAAATAATTGCAGGTATATAACTCAAATACTGGATATATAAAAATCAGCAATGCTCCTAAACATATCATACTATGTAGTGGGCAACACCATACTTCTACCATTTATCACGATCGCAAGTGTCTTGATCAGAACTGCTTCTCAGATCAACATTAATTGTTCAGTGGTTTAGTTTCTAACATGCTCTAACACATACAGTTCAGTCAAGTGGAAAAAATTCTTATCTGAGTCGAGATCGTCAGCAGTATGATCCATGCTAATTTTCTGTCGTTCCTGGAAGTTGTGCATTTGCTGTTCAGACTTGTACTGTAAAATATCCAGCTGTCAGGTTAAATGAGGTTGCATCTCGCTCCTTTGACATCACACTGAAGCATTCCATTCGGTACAGCCGAGAGCTCATTAGCGAGCGAAGTGGGAGCACATTCAGGGAAGGCACTGCAAGAAATGAGTAGTTTATACAAAACTCAAAACATCCAATGTTTTGGAGTACAGGAATTTGAAGATAACACGTGGCTGACAGACTTGAAGTACTAAGTTAAAAAATAGTGACAATGTAAAAACAGGTGTTTAGCTGCCCTTGTTAAAGTAAAAGATATTTAGGAGCTGAAACATGATGAGTTTTGTAAGGCATATTAAAAAGTATATACATTGGTTCAACTAACCATGGTTCTATTGCTTTCAAAACTTTGGTGGATGGAGGGGAAGGGCAGAGTGAGCTTCTTAAAACCTACAGTATGAGCTATAGTTGCTATGAGATTCTTAGAGGATATTTGAATGTTTATGTTTTCCTGTCTGTCTTGCACAAAAGTGGCCAAAATAAAGTTATCTCAAACTTTTAAAAGCATTGCAGATGCATTATTTCTTTAAGAACATTGACTGTAACATCTGAGCATGGGGACCAAGAGAACTAGAGATCAAAGATTAGATGTAAGAGAAAAGACCGGAGATCGAGTATGGTCTGCAGTGGCACTGTAGGTAGGGAAAATAGGGCAGACTAGGTGGGCCAATAGGTCCTTATCTGCTGACAACTTCTATTGTTTCTATGTTTCTAAGTTACTTAGTGAGCAGTAGTCATCTGATGGTCAGTGGTCAGTAGTCATCTGATGGTCAGTGAGTCACCTTCCCTTTCGCCGAGGTGATTAATGCATAGAGGAACCAGAGCCTTTTTTCATTTATTCTTTTTCCTTTATTCTGCCAGTACAGTCCTTTTCTGTCAGCAGCTGTCTAGCCTTGTCAGCAGCTGAGAACCCCAGAGGGTCCCTTGCTTGTCCTATGGGACCCTCTTCATGCAGTAGGGCCTTTATCCCCTCATACTGGGCTGACTGGCAACTCAGAGCCTGAATGTACCAGGCATCACACTACTGGATTGGGGTATTTCCTGGGTTTTCATCCACCACCCCTGTGGTGATAGCTGTAAATGTACAGTACATGCCACATGCACAAAATAGCATTAATGTCCCTCTGTCAACCACCCCATACAGTCTTCACCTGTGTGGCTCCATCTGGGGGCCCTAGGGGGTGCACCTATTCCAGGGAATGGTCAGTCTCCCATCCCAAGGAGGGGGCCTGCCAATAGGATGCCTAAAGCAATTTCCCAAAATCCTGGGCAACATTTTAAAATGTAATATTTAGACACAGTATAGCTTATATTTCATAACATTTCCATATTTGTCTCACTCATTCCTTATTACCAAGGACAGTTAAATGAAAAATGGAGCTGAGCCTCCTCCCCTCCTCAATTTCATCTTGTCTTCCTACTTTCCCGTATGTATGAGAATTCATTGTTTCACAGAAATAGATTGTGATGCCATACAGCATTACAAAGAAAAAGGGGGAGTATGAGACAAAATATGGGTGACTCATATCCTGTTTTCATCTAAATGTCCTTAGTAATAAAGAAATAATATAAACACAGAGAATATGTGAACAGCTGTTGTGTGTCTAGGTATTACATTTTGAAATGTTTTCATGGACACCAGAAAATCACTTCAAACCTCTCCGTCCTGCTGGCCCTCCTGCATTACTGGCTCATTTCTGAACCTGGATTGCAAGCATCATGTATGGTAGCCTGCCGCTGCACCAGTTGGCTTGTTGACAAACCCAAGTCTTGAGGCTGATGAAGCTGCAGTAAGTGACCTTTAACCACTGCAAGGAGAGGCAAGAGGTGTTCTCAGATGAAAAGTTATGATGCTTTATTACACATAATAGCAAACATGAAGCAGTTGCTGGAAAGGGGTGAAGGCTATTCAACACAAACAATTTGTTATTTTAGTTAAGTGAGGTACTGAGGAACTACTTTATTTAGAATATGCAAACATGAAAAACCTGAGGAGTACCTTGCCTTGCCTTACTATGTAACCATAACCTCCTGAGCTGTAAATGTGAACTGTTGTGTATCAATTACATTATAACCTCTATGTTGCTAGATGCAGATAAAGCCCCAGTTAAATAAAAGTTTTGTAAGGCAGATCAGTGTTCTCAGTTGTCCCTAATTAAATTGCAACTCAGTGGGGTGGATTCTCAAAATCCTCTAGAAGGACGCAAGGTACCTGCATCAAAGAAAAATGATGCAAGTGGCATCTTGTGCCAAAAAATGCACCCACGGCTACTCTCAAAAACAGCCTGCAACAAATGCAAGCTTCTTGTGGCAAAGGGGCTTGTGCCAGCTTTGCGCCAAAAAATGGACTGCAGCATGGTGCTAGGAGGTTTATGGCAGATGCAGGCAGTCACATCCCCTAAAATGGCATTCCCAAACCACCTGCAGAGGACAATCAAAGTACATTTACACCAGCCAGGGGCTTCGGCATCCTCTGGGGGTTGCACCAATATGCTGCCTGATGATCCCCCATTGTACATACACCCCTCCTGCCTGGATCACAAATAATATTACTTTATAATGCCATTGTGGGCTAGAGGCCCCCCAAGCCCTGATCCCCAATATTATTATATAAATAGCCCAGGTGGGCTAGCAGACCCCAGCCCTGATCTCCAGTAGTAATAATTATACTGCCCAAGGGGCTAGCAGACCCAACCCAAGCCCCAATTCCCCCCATTTTGATATATAACCTTATCACTAGTGATCTAGTGGATCCCTGAGCCAGCTCCCCCAATACATACATTGTTAACATACCTGGTGGTCTAGTGCACCCCTACCCAGCAGTGCCCTACCACTCTGCTCCCCCTATCCCATAACCCAGCTGGTGACTGGCACAGACCACTGTTCACCACTGTAGCTGCCATTCACTGAGCACATACTATATACAGTACATGCTCATACAGAGCTCAGTTCACCTCTGGCTGTGGTGGGGAGCAGTGGGCTGAGCCAGTCACTGGCTGGGTTATGGGTTGGGGGGAGTGGGGTGGTAGGGCACTGCCAAGTGGGGGGTTTTCTAGACCACCGGGTATGTTAATGTATGTTAAAGGGGATTGGGCTTGGGGGTGCCACCGGACCACCAATGATACGGTCATATGTCAAAATGAGGGGATCAGGGCTTTGGGGGGATCCGCTAGCCCACTTGGGCATTATGATTCTTACTTTTGGAGATCTGAGGCTGCAGAGGGGGTCCACTAACCCACCTGGGCTTTTTACATAATAATTCTGAGGATCAGGGCTGGGGGAGTACCACTAGCCCACAAGAGCTATTTACACCATAATTTTGGGGATTGGGGCTGGGGGGGTGCTAACCCACCAGGGCTATTCCAATACTAATTCAGGGGATTGGGGCTGGGGGGAGTTAGTCTCTTTTGTCTGTACATTGCCATAGGCTAGCAGAAACCTGTCCAGGTGCACCTTCTGTTTGGTGCACTGCTAGGGTTGCTGCAAGCCACAGGACTTAGCCACCGGGATCCTACCCATTAGAGAATAGAGCAGTGGGTCCCCAGTAAATCAGCAATCAGAGCAAGTCAACTTTGGCCGGACTTGTGCCAACCCTTTGAGAATCAACCCCAATGTCTCTTGTGATGGTGATAAGTTGTAATAAACAAAAAAAAAACAGAAAAAAATGCATGCTATGAAGAACTCAAATGCTAGGCAAAAATTATTCAGGTGAACCTCTGAAATCCAGGTCCTTTTGTGACCTCAGGAACACGACCTTCTGTGCCGACAACCTTCTGGACCAACATTTGGGAACTCTGGACCAGTGACCTGGAACCCAGTGGACCTCAACTTGAAACCACTAGGATGATGATCTGGAACTCTCTGGACATTGCACTGTATTTACTTGACCTGCAAGAAAACTTCCTAACCTGACTTTCAACAAAGGTACTCACTAATGAAAAATTACACTTCCTAATCTGGCTAACTCTACCTAATATGCCTCTGTGCCTATTTCATGCATACTTGAAGCTCCCACAGTTTTTTCCTCCACTATCTCCTCTGGCAGGCTGTTCCAGTGATCCACTACCCTTTCTGTAAAATAGTATTTCCACACATCTCTCCTTAACTTTCCCCCTTTAGTTTCATTGTATGCCCCCTTGTTCTAGTGCCTTCCTTTCTCTGAAATAGACCCTCCACTTGCACCTTGTTCACTCCTGTGAGGTACTTCTAGGTTTCAGTAATGTCCCCTCTCACTCTCCTCTCATCCAAGGAGTACTCATTGAGTTCCTGCAGCATTTCCTCATATGGCTTCTCATGCAACTCTATCACCATTTTGGTTGCCTTCTTCTGTACAACCTCCACCCTTTCAATGTCTTTGCAGAGGTGCATGCTTCCAGAAATTGACACAGTACTCCAGGTGGGGCCTCACCAGTGAGCATACAACAGCAGCACTGCCTCCCTCTTCCAATGCACCTAGCATCCTGCCAGCATTTCCCACTGCTTTGTTACACTGCCCAACCATCTTGAGGTAATAAGATATGATGGCACCTAGGTCTCCATCTTGCTTGTTGACTGCAAGCTCTACTCCCACATCTTATAGACAGCCCCTGGGTTTCGCGGCCCTAAGTGTATAACCTTGCACTTTTTGGCACTAAAACCCTGCTGCCACCCCTAGACCATTCCTCTAGTTTCCTCAGATCCCTTTGCATTTTCTCCACCCCTTCCTATCAATCTTGTTGCAGGTATTTGTATTATCTGCAGAATGAGATGAACTTTCCCATCAATCTCCTCTGCAGAGTCACTTATGAAGACATTGAAGAGGACCAGTTCCAGCACTTAATCCTGTGGCACTCCTCTTGTTACTCTCCCATCACTTGAGTGGGTACCATTTACCCACCACCCTTTGCCTCCTATCCCTTAACTGGTTTGATAGCCAGCTTGTCACTTTCTCCCCAATCCCAAGGCTGCTTAACATCTTAACTAGCCTTCTATGAGGCACAGTGTCCAAAGCCTTTCTGAAGTCCAGATAGGCTATGTCCACTGCTCTGTCTTGATCCATCTCCCTGGTAACCTAGTCAAAGAAATGTATGAGATTTGTTTGATATGACCTTCCCCTGTGAAACTGTGCTGCTGGTGGTCCTGCAGCCCTTTTGCCTCCAGGTGCTTCACAAACCTCTCCTTCAATAGTTTCTCCATTAACTTCTCCACCACTGATGTAAGACTGACTGGCCTGTAGTTGCTAGTACCCTCAGTACTGTCACTTTTGTGTAGATGCACCCCATCTGTCCTCCGCCAGTCCTCTGGAACTATATCTCTACTGAGGTGCTAAAAAGTGCCACCAGAGGGAGGCCAGCACTGTGCTTGGTTCCTTTAGGACCCTTGGATCAATCCCATCTGGCCTCATAGCCTTATTATCCTTCAAGGCTTCCAATCTCTGCAGCATCCCTCTTCAACAATGCACTCTGTAACATCATAAATAGACATCACCCTTGATCAAATGTAGAGTCCAGAAGTTCTCATGCCCTTGGTTTAACCCAGAACTAAAAGCTAAACTACATCTCAGGAACTGCCTCTGGTCAACTGCCAGATGTACTAAGCTTCCCTCTGACTGGGCAGCCTTCACAGCCTGTCGGAATGACTGCACAAAAAAAAAAAAATCAGATCAGATCAGCGAAAGCCAGCTACAACCTATCATCATTTGAATCTGCAAAAGGAAACTCAGCCAAATTCTGGCAAATCATTCATTTTGCTGAGGGTAATAAAGCACATTCCTCCTTGCCTAATAAAGTATTAGTTCAAGGCTGTCTCATATCTGACAAATCTGACATTCTGACAAACTTCAATGAACATTTTGCCACCGCAGGCATGGCCTTTGATACCTCTAGATCAGCGTCACTTACTTCCAATACCCCTAGATCCTTCTCAACAACCTCCAGTCACAACTTCTCCTTCTCCCCATTCCAGTTCAAAGAAGTGAAGGACCGCATATGCCAACAAAACATAAACAAAGGCGCTGGTGCTGACGGAATTGGCCCATTCTTCATTAAATCTGGCATTCAGTATCTAGTAGCCCCCCTCCTGCACTTGCTTAACCTCTCGATATACACTGGTACTGTCCCTAAGGCTTGGAAAATAGCACATGTCCTTCCGCTATTCAAATCTGGTGATCCCTCAGACCTCAACAACTACCGTCCCAGCTCTATTCTTCCCCTCCTCTCCAGACTATTGAAAAACTTGTGAATGCCCAGCTATGGAGTTACCTTGAACAAGCAGACCAAATTAACCCTGCCCAGTCAGGCTTCAGACCGGCCCACAGCACCACATCTGCACTAGCCTCTGTCACCAATGACTAGTTCCTTGCTAAGGACAAAAAGCAAGTGAAGGGGGAAGCCTTCCTTGACCTCAGCAAAGCCTTTGACACAGTCAACCATGCTTTACTTATCGATATGCTACACTGCCATGGCATCACCGGACTGGCACTCCAATGGTTTAACAGCTACCTAACTGACACGCTTCAGTAAGTGAAAATGGAGGGCTCTCTCTCCCCACTACTGCCTATCAAAAAGGGGGTTCCACATGGCTCAATCCTTGGACCACTGCTTTTTATGCTGTATATTAACAGCAGTGGAAATAACCTTACTAAAGCTAAAATCCACCTGTTCACATATGTCATAGTAATCTACATCCCTAGACCCTCCGCAACCAAATTCAGGCAGACCTCTAGTCCGAATTCAGTCTCATCCAACTTAATCTGGTGCACTCAAGACGCCTTCTTAACGCAAAAAAAAACTAAAGTCATGTACTTCTACTCTAGCCACTTCACTTCAACTGCAAATGAAATTGCTTAATTGCCCACAATAAAAACTCTCCTTGATGATAACCTCGACATTGTCACAAACTTTAAATACCTTGGGTGTGATCTAGACCAACACCTCACTTTTGCTGCACAGATTTCCTCACTTACAAAAGAGCTATGACAATGCATTGGGTTCTTCTTCAGGAATAAAAACCTTTTTCCAGCCGATGCCAGGTTACGTCTGGTTCAGACAACCTTTATGCCTCTACTAAATTATGAGGACATTGTATATAGTCGATGCTCAAACTCACTGCTCTAGCAACTGGACACTCTACCACAGGGCTGTCCAGTTAATTTCCAATGCACACACACGCACCCACCACTGTGAGCTCTTTGCTGGAGCAACTAGATGACTATCACTCCCTCACATGGCTCTACAAAGTTCTCCTGGTAAAGCTTCCCCCCTATATTGTTACTCTTTTTCATCAAACGACCAGTAAATATTTGTTACATAGTAATGACTTCCTTACGTTAGAAGTTCCCCGTGTGCAGACCCTGTTTGGGGAAATGGCCATAAGCCATGGCCTTCCCCTCACCTGGACAAATGCCACCTACTCCTTAGGCTACAAATATTAATACCCTTTGACCACTTCAGAAAGCTGATTGCTTAGGGATCGATGTACATGCTGCTAACCAGTGTATCTCCCTCTACTATCTTGCCTAACCCTCACATCCCACTCTTCCCAGTGCCCCTTCCTCTCTCAGTCTATCTTGTGACTACTGCACATGATGCAAATTTAAGCACCCCACCCCCCTTTTTGGCTCTCCTTCTCACATCACACCTCACTCCTAGTGTCCATCAATTTTATCTCACAGTCTCCCATCACTTACACTCATAACCACTTCCACCTACCCCCTAGCATACCCCAGCATGATTCGACCACTCAACCCATCATGCCCTTACTCACCCCTGTAAATTCCCTCCCATGCCCCTTGACCCACCAGTGATGCTTAGTGCACAGGCTGCATCTCCAGTAGAGTTATGCCCTCATGGATAAATGACCCAATTCCCTTGTAGGTGACTGGTATACTATCCCTATGTTAGACTAACCTGAAGTACTTAAGTGCCTGAGCTTATGTGATTGTTTACCTGTAAATGTGTATAGAAGGGTGTGCTCAGGTACACGTATATATTATTGCATCCTTTGTAGATAATTCTGTAGACATACTATGCATAACATTTTTTCACTGTACATATCTTTCACTGTCTTTGTATACTATCACTGATGCTCTGTGCCTCAAATGTTTATATGTACTTGTCCTCCCAGGACCTCCTTGTAAATGAGCCCGCTCAATGGAGTTTTCCTGTCAATAAACTTGAACTTGAACTTGAATCTGTTTGGACCCTCCCCACTAAGAATTGACTTGTGTCCACTCATCCCCTCCCTGGTGCTTAATGCAGAATGCTGCTCCATCTCCCCCATCCTCTACCATAAAGACCAGGCAGAAGCAATCATTTAGTATTTCCACTTTCTTTTGATCTTCATTTATGCAATTCCCCCGACCTCCTGATTCTCATTCTCTTTCCCTTGTCTGTCTCCTTTCCCCCACATACCTGAAGAAGGTCTTGTCCTCTTTTTTGACCCTTTTAGCTATCCTCTCCTCTGTTAGTACTTTAGTGTCCCTCACTTTCCTTCCTGCCTCTCTTTGTTTTGGCAGAGATACTTCTCTATCTTTACCCTTCTGGGTTTCCTTGTATTTTCTAAAAGTTATGTTCTTTTCCTTCACAGCCTATGCCACCTCCTTAGAGAACCATAGTGACCTCTTCCTCCTCTTTCCCTTGCTCAGTTCCTTCAAACAGCATGCCGTTGCCTGGGCTATACTCCTTAATCTTTCTCCATTGAGCCTCCATTCCACCTCTGCCTTCCCCACTTTGAGGCATTCTCTGAGGCAGTTTCCCATTTCTTTAAACTCTACCTTCCTGAAGTCCAGGACCTTCATCTTACTGTGTTTTTTTTTTCTGCATCTTACCCATATGCTAAACCCCACTGTACAATGATCACTTGTACCCAGGGGACTACCCACTGGGTTGTCAGTAGTGCTGTCTCAGTTTGTAAATACTGGGTCTAGCACTGTCTCATCCCTAGTGGGTTCTAAAACCAGTTGCCTGAGAAATGCCCCTTGCATGGAGTCAAGGAATGCCGTGCCTCTTCATGTAGTTGTGGCCTGAATGTCCCAATCTACATCCAGGAGATTAAAGTCCCTCAATCCAAACTCCCTCCTAGCTTGCCATTTTGCTAATGGCTTCCACCACTGTTCTGTCAAAGTCCTCCCTCTGTGTCAGAGGCATGTACATCCTCATGTGAATAATGTTCCCCAACCCTATCTCTAGGCTGACCCATGGTACCTCCAGCTTTTCATTGTCCCCCTGTAGTCCCTGTGTCAGTGGTCCTTATACCCTCCTTCACATATAAAACAACTACTCCACCTTTTCTCCCTGATCTGTCCTTCCAGAACATGGTGTAGCCTGGGATGGCCACTTCCCAGCTGTGGTTGCCCATGCACAATTATTCTGCTTTGGCCACCAGATCCAGGTCTACCTCCACAATGATTGCCTCAAGGTCAGGAATTTTGTTTCCCAGACTTCTTGTGTTGGAACCAATGGCTCTCTATTCCTTCTTCTCTCTCCCTCTACCCTGCCTCCCCTTCCTTCTTGCCCTGGTGTCCCCTCTGTTGCCCAACTCCTGCCCTTCCCTGTTACATTGTCTTCCTGCTTTCCCTCCTTCCCCTCTCATTCAGCTGAAGTTCCTCCTCCAGACTTGTCTGCTCTGCCCTTCTCTTTGTCTCATCACACTCTGATCAATTATTTCATCCTGGGTTAACCTTCCCTGTTGCACTACTCTCTTGGTGGGGCAATTTCTGCCTACCTCAGTCTCCCTCTGCCTCCCTCCTTAACTAGTTTAAATGCTCATCAAAGTAGCAATTAAACTTTCCACCCAGGACTGCTGTTCCCCTCCTGGATAGATGGAGACCATCTCCCTTGTACAGGCCTTTATCCCCCTGTTGTGATCCCAGTCCCTGAGATAGGCCAAGCTCTCCTTCCTGCACCATGCTTTCTCACCCACTCATTGAAGGACCTGGTGCAAAGTTCTCTAGCCTTCCCCCAACTGTGCATGGTTAGCAGCTCACTAAAGGCTACTGTGTGAGCTACCTGCTTTAGGTCTCACTACAGATCTCTAAACCTATCCTGCATTACCCCTACAGCATCCCTTGCCAGATCATTTGTCCCTTGGTAGACAACAATATCCAGCTCCCTCCCTACTCCTTCTTCCCTGGGTATCTCCAGAATCTGCCCTCCAGTTCTCCTGGCTGAAATGTCTGTAATGTGCTGTCCCTCCTTCCCCTGTCCCAACTCAATACCCCTGACTATGGAGTCCTCTCCTAGCAACTGCCTCCTCCTTGGCCAGGGGACTCTCCCACCCTTCTTAAGACCTGCTGCCTTGGAGACCTCCACTTCCTGTCTTACTCTTACCTCAAGTGCCTCCTCTTCGGTTCCCTGTCCCACCGAAATGGTGAAGGACTTGTGCAGTAGTAAGGTCTGAGGGGTGCCTTCCCTCCTTCCTCCCTCCCTCCCTCCTGGAGCCCACAAAGGTCCAGCCACTCTGTCTCTTTGCTGGCATCCTTTTATGGGGTAGTGGCAAAGTAGGTAGCCCCTGGATGAGGCAGATGGTGCCCTGTACTTGTGCCAGTTCAGCCTGGAGTCCAGCAACCTCTGCTCTCAGCCCAGAGAGGTGCCTGCATATGGGGCAATACCGCTATCTCCTGAATGTCTGTCTGAAGATTGATTGCAACACTGAACCCATTACATTGCACCACTTCCTTGCCTGATGTTTATCCTCCAAACGTTTTTGCTTCCATGCCTTTCTCTTGCCTTTAGGCTTCCCTTATCACTAATCCCCTCTTGGCTTCCCCTTACCTTTCCCCTTCCGAGTCTGTGTTTGATCCCTTAACCTACAGTAGATAGGGTTTTCTTTCAATTCCCTTTTCTTGGTCCATTGTAATTTAGGATAGTTGTCTTCCTATACTCACTTTCTCCCCCTACCCTAGATAGGCTGTTGCCTCTTTTCCTGCCATACTGTGTTATTTAGTTGCCCTTAGTTTGACCTTTGTAGGACTTCCCTTTCCTACCCTACACCATTGTTTCCCCCATCCCACTACAGTACACCCTTTTAAACAGGCAGCAACAAGTACACAGGTAACACCTTACTTTACTGGACCAGCAGAGTTCCCTGCATGCCTGCTGATGCTTAAGATGCCAGCCCTACACTTGTACTGCTCCTGTTTGTTCCACTCATGCTCTGGGACACAAATGTGTGTGGGACACATAAGAAGGTAGTCCCTTTAAAGTACTCCAACCATTTCTTACTAACTAGCAACTGGTCCATAAATGTCATGTGACCATCATCGCCTGCTTCCTGTTCTGGACCTAGAGAGAGATCAAAAGGTTATGAATTGCTCAAAAACACTAAAGGCACTGTTCAGAAACAGTAATAGCACTGCTGTTTAGTATGGCCTTTAAATGTTGGCTTCTGTGGCTGCTATCAATTTACCCCACAGACGATAATTAAAACACAACTTCAGCTCATTTCAACACAACTTACCCTCCAATTAAGTCCTAAAAATAAATACCTCTTTCATTGTTGTCTGAGACCAAAACAGGCAAACTTTTCTTTAAGGCAGCTGCCTCCAGGTGTGAGTCCTTATGTACTGTAAAAGGACACAACCAACCTCCAAACAGAAATGTGACTCAGACCCTCCTCCAATTATCACCTAGATCTGAGGTCCCAGGGCAAACAATTCTCATGGGCTTTCAGTAATACTGGGGATGTTTTGCATTTGGCCCTTTAAATAACGTTGCCTTGATTAGCTCTATCTGTTCATTCATTTAGCCTATTTGATGTTTTGGGCACCAGATATATATTTAGCATTTTCATATTACTTTGTGTGCTCCGTGTCTCCTTGAGTGCTGCACTTGCTGGGAGTAAACGGATATTTCTGACTCAGCCCCCAAACTACAGGTCAAGACGATGCTCTTTAATATGGCCCTTAAATGTAGGCTGTTGTGGCTGCTTTCAATTTACCCTACAGACAATAATTAAAACACTACTTCAGCTAGTTCCCCCGCAAGTTATCCTTCCAATTTAGTCTTTAAAAAAAGCCTCTTTAATTGTTGCCTGTGACCAAAACAAGTAAACTTTTCCTTACTAGCATGTTCATGTTTTCTTGTTATTCATTGTGTTAGTCTTTTTTTTTGGGGGGGGGTGGAGGTTTCATTTGAAGAGTAGTATATTTGTTTCTTAGGAACCCAATTCCACAGTCTCTGGGCACCTTACATAACAAAAATACGATTAAATAAACAGCAGTGAATAGCACATAAATATTTAACTAACATCTTAGGGTATCGTAGAATAGGTTCTAATGAACAAATAATGCTGTAATTCTCATTTGAAGCTTTCTCATTTGAGAGAGGTTATTTTTTGGCAAGGCATGGGTTCCATTTATTGTCACTAGATGGATCAGATAGTGATTATCAGATCGGGTGGGAGTGGATAGAAGGATGTCAGATAGAAAAATATCCAGTTGATCTGCTGTGATGAATAGTGCTTCTATTTGAACCATAGTATGTGAAACAATGAGGCTACTATGTGCACAACTCTAATGAAAGGCACTATTTAAATCATCTTGCTAATCAGTTCTGTATACAATGTAA
The DNA here is from genome assembly GCA_016271365.2 of Neoceratodus forsteri. Classification (NCBI taxonomy): domain Eukaryota; kingdom Metazoa; phylum Chordata; order Ceratodontiformes; family Ceratodontidae; genus Neoceratodus; species Neoceratodus forsteri. The sequence continues at coordinate 994,230,363 of CM057458.1, read as the reverse complement.
TATTATAACAGGTGTCAGTATGGCTCAGTTGGTAGCACATCCACCTCTGTGTCAGAGGGTCATGGGTTTTAGTCCCACACTGGGATTGGGATCATAACATCTATGCTGGCACCCAAGTGCAGTACTAGGGGGCTGATGTACTGGGTAGCACATCACTTTGGCAAAGGAATATTATCGATGGCAATTTTAGCAATGGCCATGCCAGCGACTGCAATTATGGCACCCGTACATATGGGCGAGCAATGTTCAATGATAAAAGTATTTTCCCTTCCCTTGAGGGGCTACAACCTTAGGGTTGGTTATTTTAGTAACATGGGTGCAGGGGTAAAGCCCCTGCAAAGTGGTGTGTGGGGGTGAAGCCCACCACAAAACAAGCAGTTGCAGTATTGTTGCTGTAATGGTGCTCGCCCATATGCATGGGTGCAGTAATTGCAGCCACTGTACTGTCGTCACTGATATTGCCATCGCTTTATTCCTTCACTGAAATGACAAGGACCTGATTTACTGTAGTGGTGTGCTGTCCTTTGGATGAGATGTTAAACTGATGTCCCTTCTACCCATCTTTGAGGGTGTCCAGGTGGAAAAGGACCCAAGGTGCTTTTAGCAAGAGAAGAGGAATTTTTTTTATTAACAGAACTTCAAAGGAAAAAAATCATATACATTGTTAATACACAATAATGCTGAAAATGAAAAACTCAAAAAAACAGAAAAAGAAACAAAGCAATAAAGAAACAAGGAACAAAAAAAAAGGGGAACAAGTACCATCAGACCTAGATAATACATAAAGAGGCTATGTGACAGGAACATCATTATCCGTTACCCAAGGTAAATTCCGCCAATTTAACATCAATTGAGCACGATGATATCTGCCTACTTCATATTTATAAATGTTCAATAATTCAGAATTTATCTTCCATAAAAGTTCCATATAAGAAAAATCTTTCTGTTGCAGCGTAAAAAGGCACCTGTTTTGCCAAATAAACCATTTAAAAACAGCAAAAATAACATGTAAGGTGCCAGTATCCCATTTTTCACAATTAGCAGTGTAAGAACCATAAATGAGAATATCATAAGTCACAAATTTAAAGACTGGTTCATTCCAAGTAATGGCAACATAGCCCCAAAAGTCAGAAATATAAGGACATGGAAAAAATAAGTGATGCATTGATTCGAGAACTTGAAAGCAACCAAGGCGGGAGCAGTAATGATCCTGCTGCTGTTTATGAAACTGATTGCCCTTGACATTCAGCTTTTCATGGCCACATAACCAAGTTACATCCCAAAGTTTCGGAGGGATCCGGGTATGAGTTATTAAGCTCTGTACAGACAAACGCAGCTCATCAGGACATTTTGGAAATATCATAGATTCTGTATAACAGGACTCTAGAACAGAGCTGTATAAAAATTTTTTATGTTTGAGAAGTACCCAATCACTAGATATTTTCCACTGCCGTAATTTAAGGAAGCTCTCACGTTGATAAGGTGGAACCTTAGAGGATTTACTAAGATGTCCTAACCTACCAGGTACCCAGTCGGTATACCAAATCCCCATTGCCTGCAAGGAAAGACTAGTCCATACTTTGGGAAATTGTTTTACAATGGTAAAAAATTAGTAAAAAGAAATTGACAGTAAAAAAAGAGTAAGGGATTGATCATGTTTAAACCGCCGCGGGACACAGGTAAGTATAAAATATTGCGTTTGATGGGATTGAGATGGCTACCCCAAACTGCTTGAAAAAAGATGCTAAATAAAGTCGCTTCCCTTTGTTTGGGTGGGGGGAAAAATATTACTCAAGAATAAAAATAATGGAATTAAGTAGGTACGTATCAAATGGATATGTTTGAGTTTGGAAAACTGCCATTTATTCCAATTTTGTACTATCATCTTACCTTTCTGCAATTGAATATCCCAGTTATAAATAGCAGGTGTAGATGAACCAAAGAAAATACCTAAAATCCTTATGGGTGACAACGTAAAACGCATATCACACATAAGTGGTTGTTCAGGGACAGCCCCACTTAAATCAAAACCCAAGCACTTTTAGCAAGAGAAGGGGATGTTCCCTGCTGTCCTTGCCAACATTCCCCTTTCCATAAAAATGGTTTGTGCAGTTGTCCAAAGCTATGAATGGTGTTGATGTACAAAATGGCTACAACTACACATTCAGTCACTTCACTACCGATCTAGCATTGCTTGTAAAGCACTTTGGGATACAATTTGAAAAGTGCTATATAAATGCCGGTTCTTCTTCTTGACATTCAGTCCAACAGAGTTTACATATCTAGATGTTATAATTCTACTACTATTTCCTATTTGCTGGGAAATGACATGAATACATATCTAGAGGGAGATAATTTTGTCCTAACTTGCACTGATGATACTGTCTGAGTCAACAAGAGGCAGTAGCTCTAAGCAAAATGTCTTTGGGTTTTAACTTAATGTTAGAGACATTGCCGGTAAATTACACTCACTTTACATAAAGACTATGTTGCGTATTTTGAGAAAAAAAGGATATTGACACAATTTGTGAAGCTCACTTTGAGCACATTTCTGTCCTGAACAGCACTTGCAGAACAGCCAATTTGGGCAGTGCAGTGGGGCATACACTAAAAAGTGGAGGAAGCGCCATGGCAGTGTATTCAAAGAATACAGCCTCAGCAGGCAAAAGTGGCATAGAAGTACCAGTACACATGCAGAAGGTCAACCCAGGGAGTGAACACCCATAGGTGGTCACGTACATCCCCAGTGCTGGCAGCATATTCAGATGCAGACAGACACAGTAACTCCACATAGAGGCCTGCTGTAGCAGTGGCACATCCCAGCAAATGAGAGGAATGCCACATCCCCTACCAGGTCACCAATGGGGACCCTTACATGCCAGTACACCCCCATCTGCAGCATAACCCATTGCTGTAGTGTAGCCAAAGGACTTCTTGGAGTATTGTCAACTGCCCCATGTGAATGGGGACTGCCAACAGTGGCAACACGGGTGCCTATGAGACAACACTCCACAGTGCAGATGGCACACACCAGACATAGCCCCACTGCTCTGGCATTCCCCTGGCCTGTCCTGGCCAAATTTCCCTCATTCACTAACAATACCACCAACAGCTTAATCTGGTTCAAAGTCAGTTGGCTTTCATCTGTATCCCCTTCCCCCGGGTCGTGCCTGAAAATAGTCAGGATTTGTCTAGTGCACTTACCCGGTCAACAAAAACTAAATAAAAAAATAAAATAATAAATAATAAAATGTGAAAACTCACCACCAGCAGGTGCACACTGTGATGCCACTCACAATACCCCCATAGCACTTTCACAAGCACAAAAAAAGTCTGAGGAAATACGAACATACGAATGTGCCAGTAGAAACAGACCTCCTGGTCTATCAACGTCTGCTCAAGTATACAGCTCGCACCCCTAAGTTGCAGCTGCCCCACCCTCCTCCCCTTTTGTCTGCCCTTGGCCATTCTCAGCCTCACCCACCCGTACTTTCCCCTGTTCTCTGTCCCATGCCCTTTTAAAGCTACACATAGTTTTGCATGATATCACCCTCTCTAGTAGGGCATTCCACTTCGACACCACTCCGTCTGTGATGTAATGCCTCCTCATCTCCCTCCTAAATTTTCCCCTCTCTATTCTTAGCCCATGCCCTCTAGTGTCCCTTCCCTTCCTTGGTTTAAAAACTCTGTCGGCTCCATCCTTGATGATTCCCCTCAGATACTTGAAAGTTATGATCATGTCCCCCCATCCCTCGTCTCCTCCACAGTGTACACATTCAGTTCCCCTAGCCTGTTCTCATAGTCTCCTCTCCATTCTCTGTATCATCCTCGTTGCCCTCCACTGCACTCCCTCCAGTAGATTGATATCCCGCCTCAGGTGTGGCTTCCAGAAGTGCACACAGGACTCCAAGTATGGCCAGACCAATGACCTGTAGAGGGGCAAGATCACTTCCCTCTGCCTGGATGAGAACCCCCTCACTATACACCCCAGCATCTTGTTCACCTTCACTGCCACTTTTCTGTATTAGGCAGAATTGTTCATGCTCCCTGTTACCATCACCCCTAGGTCCTTCTCCTCCTCAGTGATCCCCAGCTTCACCACCCCCCCAACCAGTATTCTCTCCTTGGGTTCTTTGTCTCGAAGTGCATAACCTTACACTTCTTCACATTGAATCCCAGCTGCCATCTCCAGTTTGGTTAGGTCCCCCTGCAGTTGCTTTCATCCCTCCTCCTCATCCACTACTGCACCCATTTTGGTATCATCTGCAAACAGACTTACCATGCTCACCACTCCATGCATGATGTCTGAGATGAAGAGCCCAAATAGCACCGGGCCCAGCACTGAGCCCTGCGGCACCCTGCTTGTCACTGGTCTAGGTGTTGAGAATTCCCCCCTCCCACCACCACCCATTGTAACCTCCCATGCAGCCAGTTTGTAATCCAGTTTGCCATCTACACCCCCACGTCTATGCCCATCAGCTTCCCCCAAGCCTCCCATGAGGTACTGATTTGAAGGCCTTGCTGAAATCCAAGTAGAGGACATCGACTCCATGGCCCCTGTCCAGCTCTCTTGTTACCCAGTCGTAATATTGTATGATAATGATGCAGTAACAAGGATTTATTGGATAAATGAACAGAGTAGGGGGCACATGACACTAACATAATGCCATGGTTAAGTAACACACTTTATCAACACAGCTTGCAACATGTGGCCAACAGGGCTGACATCCCCTGGGGACAAAATCCCCATATTGGGAAGCACCAACAGCCCCTTTTTCCAGCTCACATGCATAGTATCCTTAAAGTCCATGGACTACCCCTAGTTGGGATTTCACAATCAGCTTTACCCAGAAGCCCCTCCTTTCCACACTCTACTACAAAGACACATCTCTTGATTGGTACAATGTTCTGTCTTGTCCTCTATGAGTTTAGCCATTGAATGGCTGTTCCTCTCACCAAAAAGCAGGCTTTGGTCCATCTGGCCACTTGTAGCCTTGCCCTACTGACCTACTCTTTTCTCTTATCAAACTTTAGCATCTTTCAAATGACCTGAGCAGTGTATATCTTCAGCAACATACAGAGGAATAACAATAGACACAATCTATATCCCAGAATGTATGCATATCCCAGAATGTATGCCCACCCATGTCTTAAAACCCTACAGAATCATTCACCCTGGGTGTGTCCGCCACTTTCCACCAGACCTCATTCTTTTCCTTGAAGCTGTGCTCTTCAAAGACCAGTGATTGGGGTGGGAGTATGTAGCATTACCACTGGGCCACCTTCCATCTCATTTGCTTATCTCAAGTTATCGTCTCCATCTGCATTAAACTGCACATGATGCATGGCACATCCAAGGTAGTCCCTTGTCCCTGTCTATTCCATCACCACGAACCCTATTCATTTCCTTCTCTTGGATTTAATTAATGCACACTATATGTTCTTTCTGTGTTAGGGGTATTGCTTTTAACCAATTGCTAGTTATACTCTTTAGGGCTGCTGCCACCAATATTATCATGCATTTAAGCTTCTCTGCCTGTAACTTTATTTCCTCTGGGAATCCCAAAACCCACTCTGTGAATTCTAGTAGCAAAAGGGTGCTTGTGATTTGATGGCCCTCTTCATGAATCTGTGTCCAGAAAGGCCGAATTATGTTGCAGCCCCCCACAAATGTGCCAGTGTGTTCCCTTCTCCCCACATAGTCTCAAGCAGTTTGCTGTGTTCGTTGTGTTATAATACTTGGTGAATTTGGGGGTTCTGAAGAATCTAATGAGAATTTTTCAGAAAAACTCTCTACAAACCAATGCAGCAGTCACCTTCCACCCTTTCTGTAACCTTAATTTCCAGTCTGCTTTCTGGAATGTGCCACACTCCTCCTTTTCTCAGGCTAATTTCACTGTTTCAATTGTTATTCCATTTGCCTCCTACAGCAGCTGATATATACCTGATATGTATGTATCTCTGTGGCCCTGCTAATGTACCTACCTAATAAATATAGTCCTCCCATTTTGTTTGAGGTCTAAATAACTTCTGTAAATTGCCAGGCTGGTTAATGAAGTGTCTGACCCGCATGTATTTGTGAAACTCTGAGTTGGTCCACCAACTTTCAGAATTTTTATGAGCCATTTTAGCAATTGCCTAGTCTTTGGGGGGGGGGTTGTTAAAGAACAAGTTGCAAAGGGTTTAATTTTAAGTGCACAAATGCTGGCCAACCCATGGCAACAATCTATGGGCCTGTAATGATCCAACACTGGGTACCTAGGCACAGCACAGGGTCATAATGTCGCAAAACATTATGTCTCATGGCAAAATCACGCTGCCAATACAGCATGATTTCTGCCATGAGGCATACATCTTTTTTCTGGGTTCCTGCTGCTGTGGCTTAGTCCTGTGAGCCATGGCAGCTGCTCAGCAGAATGCACTTCCAGCAGATGTCATATCCTCTGCCTGGGAGAGCCCTACTGGTGCAATACTGAGTACAGAAATTATTACCTTGATGTGCACCAGTAGCGGTCACGGACTTAGCTATACCTGTTTAGCCATAATGTTGTACGCCATTGAGTGTGCGACATTATGACCCAGTAGACCTAGGCACTGTCATATAGGGATCATCTAGGGAACCCCCAACTGACCTATGCAAAGTCCTGGTACCAGGTGGGAGAGGGTAGCAGACTCCATTACAGAAGGGCCAACACAGTATTGTCAATGCACGAATATTTCAAAGTGGGTAACAGGGACTGCACCTTGCTGGGCCTTGTTAATGGCAGTTAAGGAACCAACTTGAGCCATGCCTTCTCAAGATCTGACTAATAAGTAGTTTGTGTACCCCATGGTTGTTTGGCCCACACCTACAAGAGTAATTAATCAGGGTCCAGTGCATTGGGATGAGTGTTTTAACCTACCTTTATGACTGCAGAGGCTGAGGGTGCTATGTTTGCTTTTTAATTGGTTATCATTATTGACTGCAATAATTCAAACAGATGAACATACACATTTGCCAGTAGAAGAAGGCTGTAATGGTCTACTGCATCTGCTCAATGCAGAGCTAATGCCTCTGATGCTACATGGCACATAATGCATGTATCATGTACGCAAAGAGAAGGAGACTATTACATTTGTTTGGGGTCCATGGAAGGTGTGACAACAGTGAGAAAGTGGGCCAGTACAACATCCCAGGGGGTTGCACTGATATCACATTTAGCCCACATTCATCGTTCTCTTGGTGGAGGCATTGCACATTTCTGTTGGATACAAACTCCCCTCAATGCTGAGTGAGAAAATAAACCAAGAGCCACTGCAAACATCTACAGCAGGCCAGCGGCAGTGTAATGTAGAGGCACCTCACCCTTTTCTGCAGTTGGGTGGGGTGTTCACCCTTACAAAAACAAACATTATCAAGTTAATTTTAGTTTAAATGCGCCCTGCAGTCTTTGATCAGAGCAGTGCCTTACCACTTCTTATGAGCCAGTGCTGCCTTCAGTCAGTTGTGTTCTCTCTCCCTGTGCTGTTTGATACATGAAAGGATATCAGATTAAAAAAAGATAGAAAATACACTTCTGCCTCTGGTACCTAAAACTTTGTGAGTTATTCGTTGGCCTTGGAATGGATTCCTCATACTGCTAGATGTAACTTCTTCCTGAAACAATGCTGGCCACACTGCTTCATGCACCTCGTTCCATGGCAAATGAGAATGCTTTAAACACCGCTAGCCTTGGTCCAGCTCGCTCATGGATTGAAATAACATCTATTAACAAAAAAAGATTGAAAGCTGCAGTCAGTACCCTGCATCCCTCTGTAGTAAACAAACTCTGGTCAAAGTCAAAATGGTTGCTAAAGCATTAATATGACAAATGATGTAGAATTAATGTAGCTGTTGAAAGTGATCTTGTCAAATGAAACTCGCACGTCTCCATATTCTGCACTCCCTTCAATGGTAATACAAAGATAATAAAAAGTAAAATGTTTCCTCTGTGCTGGTGACTTCCTCCAAATTGAAATACGAACATGAGGGGAGTCACGTGATGTCAGCTTGCTGAACGGCAGCAGGGGCTTGGAGCTCTCTCCTCCCGTCAACTTTTTCGACCTAATCTGCGATTTCCCATTCAGCTAACTTAACGATTTACTCTTTACTGGTACGGCTACACTCCGCCTGTCGGCCTCAGGGCGTTTGTTTAATCAAATCCCTTCGATCTACAAGGGGATGGAGGCGGACAAAAAGCAGGCCGCAATCAGGCATACGCCGCCTGCCACTCCGGAAAAGCTGCCCAAAAAACCAAGGAACCAACCCGGCACTACCTCCGATAAAATGGGGGACAAGATTCAGCCGGCTAGTCCTCTCACCGAAGAGAGGTTTTTGCAAGAGCTTGCTCCACTAAAAGATGTTCTACAAACCATTACTTCCGACCTGAAATCTATTCGGGAAGACCTTTCATCTCTCACCACGAGGGTGTCTGACTCGGAGGCCAGAATCTACTCCCTCGAACAGTGGAAACTTACTGCAGAGTCTGGGATGTCCACGTTAACTCAACAAGTCAAGAAGCTACAGTTAAAAACAGAAGACCTGGAAGGCCGTAACCAAAGAAATAACCTACTCATCCTGGGTCTGCCGGAGCTCGAGGAGGGACCAGACCTTATTGCCTTCCTTCAAAAATTCCTTGCCAAAATAGTGGGCCCTTCACCCCTTAAACCCCACTACCACTTGGAGAGAGCACATAGATCATTAAGGCCCAGACCTCCATCGGGCTCTCCCCCACGGCCAATCATCATGAAGTTTCCCAGCTATATTGAAAGGCAGCATGTCTTTACCAAGTCTCGAGAGCTGCAATCCATCATGTGGGGGTCAGCCAAACTACGTTTTGCTCAAGATCTCCCAAAAGAAACCAGGATGAAGAGAGCCGCATTTCATCCCGTCGTCCAGAAATTAATTGCTGCGGACATTCCCTTTCGCATGTTATATCATGCCACCCTCAAGGTTACCGTTGGCGACAACACCCAAAGCTATGACTCTTCGGACTTGGCCTACAAGGACCTTTCTGCTAAACTTCCTAGTTTGTTTAAAACGAATGGTTGATCTCTTGTCCCCAGCCTCAGTTTTATGGTGAGGCCTTATCTCGCCTCCTTTAGAGTTTTGGTATCCTTGCTAGTTCTTCCTTGTATTTGTCTGGGCTAGCCTTACCTGTCTGACCGCTCCTGGGGTCGCTGTGATGACCGGTGACTTCGGGCGGTTGGGCGGAGGCTGGATTAGGCCGCGACGCCCTTAACTTCTAATAGCTACCCGGAACTTCTCTGGGACGGCCGCTGTTTTTTGGTTCACTGTTTTTTGCGAGGGACCAGTTCAGTCCCACCTTCAAAAGGCTCCCCCGGGAAACAGCTTGTTTTTGTTGAGATAGTGCTTCTATCTCACGATCCACCTTGCCAGACTCCTGCCCTTCCCTTTTTACCCGCCGTAGGTGGTGAGTAAATCCCCTCTACTTGGGTCTTTTTTTTTTTTGCTGGAATGGTAACTGGGTCTACTTCTGGGGGATCGCAGCTCCTTATATTTTAAGCCATGGTGTCTGTTGGTGGGGGATACTCCTGAGCCCTTTGCGACTGCTGGAAGTTGCATTGCGAGCTAATGGATGGGGGGCTTGCAAACCCAGTCCCTTATATAGGGTTCTCTTTAATTCCTCTGGTTTGGATGGGGAATACCCTTTTCTCGGGGTTTATTGTGTTTTGGTTATTTTCTACCTTGCAAGACCCCTATAGTTTAAAGTGTTCTGGGTTTGCAATGGGGATCTGGTTTCAGGCTTTCGTTGTTCCTGCATCAGTTTCCTAAATGTTCATGCCTGGTGCCAGAATGTATATAGTTGGAGTTTTTTTCAGGGGTGTTATTTGGGGTGGGGTGGTAGATCCAGCCTGTCTGTTTTCTTATCTGTACTGTTTTAAGCCAGCTTTGTCTCACTTGCCTGAGATATCACTACCTGGCAATCCCTTTTGGCAGGCTACAGGGGCTGGGATTCTGGGTTCCAAGTGTGCCTTCTCCTTTGGTTCATACTTGTTTGTTCTTGTACCTGCCTTCCTTTTTTTTGTATTTGAAATGGCTGTAAACTCTCTTAAAATTGGATCATGGAACGTGCGTGGGCTCAGGGAGAAAGTCAAGAGGACTCAGGTATTCAAGCACTGTGATTTATTTCACACCGATATTTTGCTCCTCCAAGAAACCCACTTAACCAATGCAGAGGCGAAGTGGCTGTCTCGATCTGGTTTTTCGCAGGTGTTCGTTGCAAATGGGTCCAGCTCTAGTAGAGGTGTGGCTATACTCATTAAAAAATATGTCATCTTTCTGGTAAACACAACGATAGCTGATCCAGAGGGGAGATTTATACTGATCAAAGGTTCTCTTAATGGGGACACTATGGTTTTAGGATCAGTTTATGGCCCAATAGGGGGTAGCTCCGAATTTTTTATGACCCTAGCAGACAAAATTAGTGCCCTGCTTCCCTCCAAACTTATATTAGGTGGTGACTGGAATCTCCCACCATCTCATATATTAGATAAAGACCCTCAATCAAACCATCCACTTACTCTGGCCCAAAGGTCTCTACTAGATTTCCTGCATATGTTAGGGCTTTGTGACCCCTGGCGTCTCTCCAATCCTTCCCTTCGATCCTTCTCGTTTTTCTCTCAACCCCACGGATCCTGGTCTAGAATAGACTATATTTTGATTAGCAAAACCCTTCTTCGGGTCTCCTCCAATCTGGCATTGAGCCGATCGTCCTCTCTGACCATGCAATCGTTTGGACAAAATTTCCCCAGACCCTAATTTCCAAAGGGACACTACCTGGAAGCTTAATACCCAACTTCTTAAAGACCCCCAAACAGTGATCCATATCAGGACCCTCATTTCTCTTTTTCTGGAGAATAACCTTGGGTTCACCTCTAGATTCGACATCATTTGGTGCTCCCTAAAATGCTATCTTAGAGGTGAACTAATTAAACTTGTTTCAGCGAGGAAAAGGGCTCGGCAATCTCGGGCATCCCTTCTAATGAGCAAAATTAAGGAACTGGAAAGCTCTCACCTCCCTTCTTCTGCCCTGTCCTCCCTTGAAGCCCTCCTGGCAGCTAAAAATGAATATACTGACCTTCTTAAAGAAAAAGCTGAATACTGTCTCGTCAAGACTCAAGCCAAATATATTGAGCACGGTGAGAAAGCCAGAAGGCTCTTGGCCCTAAGACGTCGTACACTAGAAAGCTCCAGAATAATCCCGGCTATACAATCTCCTGCTGGCTCCACTGAAACTTCTCCCAGAGAAATAGCACAGATCTTTGAGAGGTACTATAGGAATCTTTATAGCGTGCCTTCTTCTCCTGCCCATTTATCAGACATCTCAGCATACTTAGAGGATCTTGACATTCCTCAACTTTTGCCTTCCCACAAAAGTACCCTGACCGCCCCTATTTCACTCTCCGAAATAGAAGACGTCATTGCCTCTATGGCTCCTGACAAGGCACCCGGTCCAGATGGTTTTCCGGCAAATTTTTACAAGGTTTTCTCCAAGGAACTAGCCCCATTACTCCTCAAACTTTATTACTATCTCTTCTCTTCTGCCACCGTGGACTCTACACTTCTTGAAGCCATTATCCTAATTCTCAAACCGGATAAAACTCCCACTGACCCGGCGAGCTACCGGCCCATATCTCTCCAAAATTGTGATATGAAAATTCTCGCTAAGGTCTTGGCTGAACGGATTAAGAAAATCTGGACCCATCTCCTTAGCCCAGAGCAGGTCGGCTTTGTTCACTCTCGTTCCCCATCAGATCATCTCAGAACCCTCTCCCATATTTCTCATCTTGCCCTATCATCCCACCTCCCCATGGCCCTAGTTTCGCTAGACGCAGAGAAAGCATTCGACCGCGTGGACTGGTCTTTTCTCTGGGCTACGTTGGCCAGGATGGGTTTCCCAGTTTCTTTTCTCAAATGGATCCAGATTTTATATAACTCCCCTTTGGCCAAGATATACTGTAATGGTGTTTTCTCCTTGCGTTTCCAGCTTCATACTGGTACCAGACAGGGTTGTCCTCTCTCACCCTTTCTTTTTAATCTATATCTCGAGCCCCTTCTTATTAAACTTAAGTCTTCCCCACTTATTAAAGGATGTCTGGTGCACCAGCAGGAGTTAGTCCTCTCAGCCTATGCTGATGACATACTTCTACATATTACCCACCCTGCTACTTCCCTAGGACATGCATTGTATCTCATCAATCAATATGGTAACCTCTCTCAATATAAACTGAATATATCTAAATCCGAAATTTTTCCTTTAAACGTCTATACATACAAACACGACCTTACCAAATTTGGAATGCGATGGTCCCCTAAATCGATTAAATATTTGGGTATTCACTATTCCTCAGACCCTTCTCTACTTAGAAAACTCAATCTGGATAATCTCAAGACTCACATCCAACAAGATTTGCTAAGATGGTCCAACCTTCCTATTTCCCTTTGGGGTAGGATTAATATTATTAAAATGAATATTCTTCCCCGTATTTTCTATCCCCTTAACCTATTAGGTCTTTGGTTGCCGCTCTCTTACCTGCAACAGTTTCACGTAATTTTCTTGAAGTTTGTCTGGCGAGGGAAGGGAGTCCGGCGTTCATTCCTTAAATTATCTCTCCCTAGGGACAAAGGGGGTCTTAGACTTCCCAACCTCTTATTGTACTACTGGGCTGCTCACCTTTCCAAATTAGGGAGCTGGTTCTTAGCCCATCCGACCCCTTCTCCCGATCTGGCTTCAAATCGAAATTGATCCTTCGGAATCTAAACTAGATCCTACGCCATCTTCTACACTCCACCTCTGTGCTTTCAGTGGATAACTGACCAAACAATTCTTACATCCCTTAAATCTCTTTCTCAGTGTTTACACTTTATAAAGATCTCTCCTAAAATTGACTTGGGGCAGCCTATCACCCTTAACCCCAACATTAAGCTGGGCAACTCGATGATTGCTCCTGAGTGGCTCCCGCATATTAAAGAAACTAACTTAGAACACTATTATGATCAAGGATCTCTCCTGTCATCATCTGACACCCTTGCCAAATTCGGCATTCCCAATAATAAGGTTTTTAAAATATACCAATTAAGGCACCTAATTGCTGCGAAATTCGGCACACAGTTTAGAGAACCCAAGGTCCACCCCTTCCTCTCTCATATTTTTACTCTTGCTTCTAAACCACATTCCATTTTGCTAATATATTCCTTTTTACTGGATTATAAGTTTCCAAAACCTACCGCAGGATCTAGTATCTGGCTTTCTTTACTCCCTGACTCTACCCTTAACTGGTCCCATATCTGGAAAGATCTGCACAGATACCACACTCAGGACAGGCTTAAACTTACCCAATACTATATTTTGAATAATATGTATTATACCCCTAAGAAACTTTTCCGGCTTAATAAGCTTGCTCTTTCTCTTTGTACCAGGTGCTCTCACAGTGAAGGGAACCCCTTGCATATTTTCTGGTATTGTAATAAGGTAGCGCCACTGTGGTCCGCCATCCACGATAATTTAGATCCCCTACTAGGTCTTACCAATTTTTTCACTCCTGAAATTTGCATTTTAGGGGACTACACTGGCATAGACTGTATTGAACGCCGGTATCATATCGCCCTTGTGTCCAGTGCAGTTAAGAGACTAGTTCTTAGGCATTGGACAGACCAATTGACCCTGACCTATTCTGAATGGTTGACTGAGCTTTCTGCCTATCTTAACATGGAAAGGTTGGCAGCCAGTTCGCGTAATCGCATGGACCTGTTTCATAAAAAATGGGGTAAATTATATGCGCTATATTTGCACCAATGATCTCCTGACTTCCCCTCTGATGCCCATTGTGGTTTCTTCCTCTTCTTTATCTCTTACCTTTGTCCTCTGTACTCCTGAAGGCAGGTTTACATTTTGAGATATCTGTGAACTTATTAGTAATTTTAATTATGTAGACATCTGGCACACTTTGTGTGGGGGTGGATGGGGAGAGGTTGGGGCTGGGGGAGGGTTGGGGGTTTTTTTTCTTTTCTTTCTTTCGTTATACCATGTATGGACAGCTGGCATAATCCATGTAATGACTATGTTATTTCTCACTTTGTAAAATTAATAAACTTGAATTTCAAAAAAAGAAATACGAACATAATCCAATAGGTAGTAACCATTAAGTGATCTGATTATTCAGTCGTATACGTGCAAATGTGAGACTTTCACTAATTACTTCTATTATTTGCACATCCCTACAAGTAAAGGAGATGTGTCTCTGAATTAAGGGCTCTTGTCCTTAACTGCTCAACACATGGAATACAAATGACAGCTGTACATTTCAAAGCCAAAGTCATATTTTCTGTCACCTTACCACTGCTAAACAGAAAAGAAGAAGCCTATATTCTGGATCCTCAATGTTGCTGCCATCTCTTGTATGGAGAATGCTGCCAGTCACATGGCTGCGCTCAGTTCTCATTGACTGAAAGATGCCATGATATTGTGCCAGCCCAGCCCAGTCTGCAGAATAAAAGATAAGCAAAAACACTCCAGCCCAGAGTCAAACATTAGTACACAATCCCCAGTTAAAATATTTTACTGAGAAGCATAGCATAGACATGGCTGGGGTAGGAGTGCTTTAAGAAGATGTTCCCGTCTTGCAACTGCTGCTGAATGGGTTCTTAACAGAGGTCCAGGGCACTCAGTATAAAATGAGCATTTGCCACTAAAAAGTGAAAAATCAGTGTCACCTTCTTTAATTTTGGGGCTGCTCCGGTTCTGGTGATATTCATTAACCAAGCCAACTAGAGAGAGGGACTTTTTTGAGTTCTGTGACCTGTCCTGGAATCAAAAGGGTCCAGAGATTGTCACCACTGAGATCACAGCACATGACCTCCAACTGGGACTGGCAGTTGGGACTGAGTCCTCTGCTATCAGCCACTACTACAACAACTTATGCTTCTCCTGCGGCCATACCGCAGATTCTTCCATAAGCCTTCAAGTTCACGCTTCCCAATTCTTCCTGGTTGCTGTGTATTTGGGACATTCAGATCTGCTGGGGCTGATGTAGCTGCACCCTAACTAATCCAGCGACTAATCACAAGTTCCAGCTGCACTGAGGACCTGGTTGAGCTCCTCTGATAATCGCAAGTCACTTCCTGCAGTGCTCCTCCTCCTTCCCGCCATACTCATGAAAGTACTAAGTTATGTAACAAGTAACCAGTTCAGAGTTGCATAAGCCCAAATGGAAGATGCCAAATGACCACACTGTCTGGCTTTGTTTGCTGCAGTCCTGAACTTCAGTTTGTTGCCCCCCCCCCGAATGGAGTGCTTACACTCTGTCATGCTTGGCATATCGATGGCTTCACCACTGACTCAGTCCCAACTTCTGGTCTCAGTTGGTGGTCATATGCTATGATCTTGATGGAGGCAGCAATCTCTGGACTCTGTTGATTCCAGGACAGGTCACAGAGCTTCAAAGATTCACTCTGTCTAGTCAGCTCATTCTGGGTATATCACCCACCATTAAAAAGAATCCATTCAGCAGCTGTTTCAAGATGGAAACGTCCTTCTCAAAACATTCCTGCCCCAGCCACCTATATGTTGTGCTTCTCAGTACAATGTTTTAAGTGGATATTATGTATAGAAACACAGAATTTGACAGTAGATAAGGACCATGTAGCCTACCCAGTCTGCCCTTTTTTCCCTACCTTCATTGTTACCACAGACCACACTTGATCTACCGCTCTTTCTCCCTTCCCCCCTTCCTTACCACTATGATTCCCTTGTGCCTATCCCATGCATTCTTGAACTCTGCCACTGTCTTCATCTCCACCAACTCCACTGGAGGATTGTTCCAGAAATCCCCCACTCTTTCTGTGATGAAATACTTCCTAACATATCTCCTGAATCTACACCCTCCAGCTTCAAAGCATGTCCCCTTGTTCTTAAGCACCTTTTTTTTTAATGCCTAGCTACACTCTCTATCCACTCCATCAGACCTCTGATCAATCCCCCCCTGAGAGCACCCACCACGGAGTCTCCTCTAGAGTGCCAACTGTCTCCAGGCCCCCCCTTCCTGACTCCTCTCCTAGGAGTGCCTGCACACAATGGGGTCTGCCCATGGGAGGCTGATCAGAAGCACAGATCAGTCCTCATCTAGGACTGAGAGATTTTTTTTTTCCATTTTTCTTCCCTGTCCCTCCTGCAACCCCTCCTCCCCTAAGGACGTTGGCGTGCAAGACTGATGTCCAGACAGATGACGTGCAGACGCATGCCATTATCAAGTGCCCACAACATCCTCCCCTCCCCAACTCTGCAGAGCCACCTGGTGCCCTGATGTCCATGCTTCCACAGGCACTGGAGCATCAGGTGCTCGAAAGCACCCCAGGATCCCACACCAGGAGGAGGAGAGCATCTGTTGGGATGCTCTATCTTCTTCCACCCCTCTGACCCCTGGCGGCCCAAGTCCATACCCGAACCTGGGTCACCAGCATGGTGCAAGGTGTGGCGTCCAGCACATCAACCCTCAGCGCCACTGGGCTGGCCCCTTAAGCACCTTTTATTCTGAAACATACTTCTCTCCTGTACCATATTTATCCCTGCAAGGTATTTAAAAGTCTGTATCATATCTCCTCTCCCTCTTCACTTTCAGAGTGTACATATTGTGGTAATTTGTCTTTCTTTGTAGGGCTTTTGATGCAGACCCTGCACCATTTTAGTTGCCATCCTGTGGACAGACTCCATTCTGTCTATGTCCTTCTGGAGATAAAGTCACAGCACACTTATCTCAATAATGCCACTAGAAGTGGAAATGAAAATCTGGAAAAAGCATACATTTTAAGAGTTTACTGCAGTATCCATAAAGTAACCACCAAAATTGGCTATGATGGTCATAACGTTTCACCAATTAGGCTTTGTCAAATGAAAAGTGCCCCCTGGTGCACCACACACGTTTATACCTTGAACAACAGGTGTTTTACATTAGTTATGCCTGCTTCACATTATTAGTAATTTATTTTAAAAACATACAATCAAGTGCAGTGCATACAGTTTATACATACAGAATTATTGTCTACCTTCCTTTAAGTAGGAATGATAATATCAATAATAGGAACCTCCTTCATGACCCTTATATACTGACTCTTACTGTACATGGTGGTGTTTTTTGGTTCCCAGAAATATTGTTTTAATGAAGGACTGAGCCAATGATGGTTACATAGCATTGTTAATTCGTGAATGATAAAGAAACTAACAGTTATTGCAAAGTTTAATATAGTCTTGTAAGAATAAGAAAACGTTTTAAAAAAAGGTTTACAAGACTTTTAAAATTATGTCAAAATATTGACTATGTGTGTAGGAAAATATAAAAGCACTAAAACCAGTAGGAACAAGGCATGACCTTTTGACGGTGTGATGGCCTCACCGTTACCAAGCCATGTTGGATAAACACTGTGTACAAATGTGTGACTGGTGTGCACTACCCAGATCCAATATGAATGTGTCTTTACCCTGTCCTCTTTTTTCCAACCCTTCCCCCCATCCCTACTTCTTTCCTTTTCCCAGTGTCAGTCCGGTAACATGGAAATTTCTTGATTAAAGGTTTATATACTGTAAGTATAATAAAAAAGGGAATTAACAAGAATTGACTAACCCATTACTCTCTGACCCTCGGGAAATGCATATACACTTAAAAATTTAAAGAAATTAGTATGGTGGAACCTTAATTTAAAAAGGAAAATAACAATATGTTTAAAGTAAAACAGCCAATACAAGTGGAGCTTTTTAATGTTTATCTACATTATCTACACATCAATACAAATATCAGTTTGTATGTATAAACTGTATGCACAGCACCTGATTGTATGTTTTTAAACAAATTACTAATGATGTGAAGCAGGTATTACTAATGTAAAACACCTAATATTCAAGGTATAAGTGTGTGTGGTGCACCAGGGGGTACTTTTCGTTTGACAAAGCATAGTTTGTGAAAAGTTACAATCATTGGAGCCACTGTATTGATGCTTACTTTATGGAGACTGCAATAAACTCTTAAAACATGTTTTTCCAGACTTTCATTTCCCCTTCTAGTGGGATTATTGAGATAAGAGGGCCATGACTTTGCTTGCAATAGTTCAGTTTTGCCACTGGCACCAGCACTTTTGAGTGTATCTTTTGTTTGCCTGTCCTTCTGGAGATGTTGTCTCCAGAATTGCACACATTAGTCTAGGTGGGGTCTTACAATAGCTATATACAGAGGTGGCACCACCTCCCAGCCTTGACAGTAGCACATCAAAACAGCGAGTATAGAATAGTGATCCAAAATGTGTGAAATAAATATAGTGACAGACACAATAGCAAGGGGCAATAAACAGTGACAATGCAATTGGGTGACCATTGTTGGCCGATACCCCCACCATCAATGAGCGGCGTGGAGTAAGAATGCTAGAGATAGGGGGGTCGGGGGCATGGGGGGACAGAGCCCCCTGCGTTAAATACTATAGACAACAGGTGGCTGGAAGGGATCTTTAGATGGGATACATACGTCCTGCTCAGATTCATAGTGAATACAAGTGTGAGCTGTTTTGTGCTGCGTTGTTATTTCCATGCGCTGTTGTTGTCATTGCTATTTCAGATCCGCCGTTTTGACATTCGCTTTCACTGATGAGCTCTTATTACTTGGAGCCTCTTTTGACTCTCAAGCCACTGCCTGCTTTGATCTAATTTCACTGTAAATGGGAATGCTTCATTCCCCGCTCAGCTGAGCATGGACTGGAGTGTTCCCATTTGCAGTGATATTAGATATTAGCGGCAGGGTTGGGAGCAAGAAAATAATGTGGTGGGGGAGGGAGGAAGTAACTGTACTGTATTTAATGGAGAGGAAGTGGAGAGATGGGAGAGATGTGCTTCAACTCTACTTGGTGGAAGGAAACAGTTGTGGTGCAATCACAGTCATGTGTTTCAAGAGCCCCGTTTCAATGTTACAGTATTATGTCATGTATAGCTTTCACTATGTAGCTGTAAAAAACACATATTAGCTGTTTACTCTGCTGGCTCATTTCTACTAAAAGTTGTTTCTTGAGTTATTTTTTTTATATTAGCATAAATTTATATATGTGAATTATAACACCAACTTCAATTTCTTTTCATTAATGAGTTTTTATTGTTTTTTTCAGCACACATTACATGGTACAAGAGCACAATGATAAATATACTGCACCGTACAGTTACAGTTTCAGAGAAGGAGTACAATCTGATGTCGAGCATCCGGTTTGAAAGCAAAATGGCAAGTAAGTATATAAAAAGGAGCAGTACCTACCAGGGGAGGGAAGGCCCATAAGCAGGTGGATGTAACATTTGTGTAAATTGCCTTGCCATACCTACAGATCCTGGGGTGACTTCTCTGACCTGAAAACAGAAACATAACAACCACAAAGGACCAAGCAGCAACTCTAGAATAAAACCTTGGTAAGCATCTATGGGGTCACACATCTTAGACAGTCTAGTCTACAGCAAGACACTCATCAGGTAGCTGCCAGGGAGTTAAGAAGAGTAGTGACAATAGTTACACAGTGTATACTTCAACCTATTCCTGTTCTGGGTTTTAAATATATGTTGAAGGAGTTCCAGCAGGAGTCATATTTAGCTAGTATGTTAGCTATAACATGCATCAAGCAGTCTAATGATGCCATCTGGAAAAGTGACTGGAATAATTCTGAGAGAGAAGGGGCTTCAGTAGTTCTCCAGTGGTATAGTATGAGTTGTTTTGTCTGAATGCTAAGCAGGGCAAGCCAGCACTGTTGATGTACAGGGAGTCAAAGTTCCTGGTGGTGGGGGGATGCCAAATATCCATATTAAGGGGTCTGACCTTACCTTGGAGCCCATAATATTGGGTGCCAGCTGACAGACAGCCATCCAGAAGGGAGTTAGCAGGTGACATTGCCATAAGATATGATACAAATCCCCTATCTGGGTTTGGCTCCTCCAGCAGAGATTATTATCCATAAGATTAAATTTATACAGCATATCTGGTGACCTGCACCAATGGTGAAGGATATTGTTCTGCATAAGTTTACTTCTCATGTCTGAGTAGTTAACATGTGCTAGCTTCCAACACAAGTTCCACTGGGCATCCTCAATGGTGATTTTCAAAGATTTTTCCCGCCTATTTTAGACTCCAAAGACTAAGAGGGGATATTGTCCCTTAAAGCAGCTTAAATCTTACTGGCCTGGCCTGTAGGGAGCAAAAGCCCCCCAGTAATCCTCTTAGACAGGGAGGCACTGATGGGGTGCAGCCTTAAACAGGCTGTTAAAGAGCTGCAGACCTGCATATATCTCCAAAAATCTGATTTATGCAACCCTTTCTCCTTATTTAATTCTTGAAAGGATTGCAACCCTTGTCCCTTCTTATCCAAGATATCTGCCAATATAGCAAAGCCTTTTTGTTCCCCGTGAGTCCACGAGATGGGCTTGTTTTCTACCAGAATATGCCTATTGTTGTGTATTGGAATTAGAGAAAGGGGTCTGGTGTTCGCTTTAAGCCTGGTATGCACTTTGTTCCAAGTTTTGACTGATGAAGCAATGGTTGGGTGTGCTGCCAGGGTTCTGGGAGAGGGTTGTAGATCAAAAGAGGGAGGCTATGCACCTGAGCCATTGATTTTTCCATATGTAGTCACTGAGGGGAATCAGGGGTCACACTGGTGACCATTTTTGCCTTTGGACATTTGAATATGCCCATTTATATCCCTCTAGCCACGGGAGGCCCTATCCCCCATCCTTCCAGTGGAATCTTAGTTTGTTCCTGCTATAGCAAGAATTTTTCTGCTCCCAAAAGAAGTTTCCAATAGCGGCATCAATAATCTGAAACCACTTAGTGGGCAGCGCCAAGGGTATATGAGAGAGGGGTATACAATCTTGGGGGCGAAAATCATTTTAAGGGCCGAGATTTTCCCTGCAAAGGTAAGATTTAAAGCTCTCCACCTGTCTAGCTCAGTTTTGAGATCTGCTACAAGTAGCTTCAGGTTTAGGTCCCACATCCTGGAGATATCTGAGTAGATATGGACCCCAAGGTAGACCAGTGATTCTGATACTCACTTCAGTCTGAAAGGGGCTACGTGATCAAGAGTACAATTGGGGTTTAGGGGGAGCACTTCCATCTTGGATCTATTCATCCTTAGGTCAGAGTATCCTTCAAAATCGGACAGGATGATAAGTAGAGCCAGGAGTGAAGATTGGATATCAGTCATGGGCACCAGCAGATTGTCTGCATACATAAAGGTAGCAAACAATGTGTTCCCAACTAGAACACCTCTGTTGTTGGGGTGTTGCCTAATGGTGGCCATTAGAGGTTCTACAGCTAATATGAAAAGCAGAGGGGATAACGGGCAGCCCTGCCTAGTGCCTCTGCCCCACAGAAAGGGCTCAGACAGGACTGCATTGGTCAGATTTTTGGCTGTGGGTTGTTGGTAGAGTGCCATGACCCAACGCCTGAAGCACTTCCTGAATCCCAAATGCTGTAAGACCAGTATTAAGTAGTCCCACTCCAGGGAGTCGAAGGCTTTTTTAAAGTCTATAGCTGCCACTAGAGTGGGAAGGAGTCTAGCCTGATACGTGAGATTGACCATGGAGTGATTGTGATCTCTTCTGTATTGGCCGGGAACAAAGTCCACTTGTGAGGGATGGATAAGAGTCACGAGTAGTGGATTCACTCTAGAGGCCATGATCTTAACAAAGAGCTTACTGTCAGTGCTGATCAATGAAATGTGTCGATAGCTCGAGGGCAAGGTGGGATCTTTTCCTTTTTTTGGTAACACAATAATAACTGCTTCTCGAAGAGTGGGGGGAAATACCATCAGTAAGCATCTCATTATACATTATACATAGAGCTGAGGAAAGAGGAAATCTGAGGGGAAAGAAGTTGCCAGAGTTCAATAAAGAAGCCCCCCCCCCCCCCGGGGCTTTGCCAGAGTTCATGGTTTTTAAGGCAGCTTCCACTTTTATCAAGGAGATGGGCAGGTTCAATACAGCTGCCTTCGGAAGAGGTAGCTTAGGGAGTTGAAGGGAGGAAAGGAAATCCTTAAAAATGTATCTGGGTCTATAACCCTGGTGGAGTTGTATAAGGCAGTATAAAACCGCTTCATAATGGAGCTGATTTGCAATGAGTCTGTGCAAGTCTTCCCTGTGTGCTCCCTAAGTCTGGAGATGTGCCATTCAGCCTATTGTTTCTGCAACCTGTATGCTAAAACTTTTACCCATTTTCCCCTCCCTACAAGTATTTTTGTTGCAATCTTAGAATGGCCACCTATGCTTTGTGGGCCAGCAGGTCATTTATCTCCAGTCTAATTCTAATCATTTCTTTGCCCAGTACAGAGTCTGTACTGAAGTTCTGTGTTTGCTTTGGTTAGGATTCTAAGGTTTTTAGTTGTGCCTCTAATGAATTTAAAAGATGCTCCCTGCGCTTTCAGCATCTTGCCACAAAACCCATTATAGCCCCACCCAAGGGTGGCTTTCAAGGCCTCCCAAAGGGTCCCTGGTGAGGTGTCAGAGGGTGGGTTTTCATAGAAACATAGAAGTTGACGGCAGATAAGGTCTGCAAGGCCCATCCAGTCTGCCCATTTCTTTTTCTACCTTATGTATGTGCCATCGGCCTTTGCTCTGTCAATGGCCTATCTATTCATACTCATCTGTATTGCTCCCTTATGCCTATCCCATGCCTGTTTGAAGCCCTGCACTGTATTCATATCCACCACTTCCTGAGGTAGGCCATTCAATGCATCCACCACCCTTTCTGTGAAAAAGAACTTCCTCACATTACCCCTTAATTGGCCTCCCCTCTAATCTCATGCTATGCCCTTTTGTCCTGATATTTTTCTTATATTGAAACATGTTAGACTCTTTCACCTTGTTAATGCCCTTAAGGTGTTTGAATATTTTGATCATATCATCTCTCTCCCTCCTTTGCTCTAGGGTATACTTATTGAGCTCCATTAATCATGTTAAGGGGTCAGAAATAAGACATGATTGGAGTGGTGCAGTGCAGTGGCTGTGGAGCAGCAGTTTTCCCGGGAGATGTTCTGGAGGATGCGGTGTTGTCCCATCTGCAGGCACCTCTCTGGGCTGAGGGAGGAGGTTGCTCATCTCCAGGCTGAGTTGGCCAGGATTTGTGGGACCTCCTCTTCCATCCAGGGACCACCAGTGCCACTGCCGTTGCCTCAGAGGTTGCCAAGAAAGAGGAGCGGTTGGACCACAGTGGGCTCAGGGAGGGTGAGGGTGGTGGAACAGAGGCACATCCCTCCAGTTGTACCTCTCCACAATTCCTATGCCATTCTGGCAAAGTGTGGTTCCTCTATGGAGGCACCTACAGTGGAGACCAAGGAGAATGCTGGGAACCTCCACAAAGGAGACCCACAGGAGGGTGGCAGGGGACCCTGCAGGGGAAGGAAACAACTCCTGGTGGGGGACTCCATTGTTAGGAAGGTAGAACTGGGCAAGGAAGGGGAGAGGGAGGTAAGGTGCCTGCCTGGTGCCATGGCTTGGAGGGACAGGGAGCGAATCCTCAGGATTGCCAGAGCAGCTGCACAGGGGAGGGAGCTGGATGTCATTGTCCACCTAGGGACAAATGACCTGGCTGAAAGGGATTGAGAAGTGCAGGAAGAGTTTGTGGAATTGGGGAGGGCCTTGAGTCAAAATGTACACGCACGTGTAACCTTCCTTGGAGGTGCTACCCATCTATGGCATAGGAGAGGCTAGGATGTTCCTGCATCGGGATTCAATCAGTGGTTGAAAACTGGTGTGGAGCTCAGGATTTGGCTTCATTGGGGACTGGGGGTCCACCTGGAGTGATGCAAGCCTATACTGGCATGATGGGCTGCATCTGTCCAGGAGGGGAACCAGGATCCTAGGTGATAGGTTTAAATGCTTCATTGGCAAGCTTTTAAACTAGCAAAGGGGGGAGGCACTGGAAAGGAGCAGGAAAATCCTAGCTCCCCCCAAGCAATCACAGTAGTAAGTGTGGCAAACACCAACATGGAGGTGTCGATAGGGATAAGGGCAGGGGTAAATGGAGAAAGTGACAAAGGCAAGAAGGACAGGGATGGGGCAAAAGGGGGTAAGGCCATCAGGAAATGGAGGGTAATGAGTACCAATGCCCGTAGTCTGGGCAACAAACTCCCTGAGCTGGTGGCCTTAATGGAAGAAGGATGCCTGGATATCGTAGCAGTCACAGAAACATGGTACACAGAGAACCATGACTGGGATGTTAACATACCAGGGTACATAACCTACAGGAGAGACAGGCAGGGGAGAAGAGGGGGAGGAGTAGCTCTCTATGTAAAGGAAGGGATAAAAGCAACTGAACAAAAGAGTAAACAGGGAGGAGAGGAGGCACTGTGGGTCACCTTGGAGACTGGAAAGGGCACCACAATCCGCACAGGGGTTGTGTACAGACTCCCATGTCAGGGGAAGGAATGGACAAGGATATGATGGAAGGCATTCTTAGAATGGCAGAGAAAGGGGAGATACTGTTGATGGGAGACCTGAATATGCCAGATGTTAACTGGAGCACATTTGCTGCAGCCACATCCAAGAGCAGGGCCATTCTTGATGCCCTATAGGTGGCAGGCATTAGACAGCTAGTTTCAGAACCCACTCGTGAGGGAGCAATCTTAGACCTCGTACTCTCAAACGGGGGCAGTGAGAGGATCTCAGATCTAGAAGTAGGTTGCCATCTGGGGACAAGTGACCATCAAACAGTGTGGTTCACGTTAAACTCAGCTACAGAGTCAAGCCATACAAAAGTGAGGGTACTGGACTTTAGGAGGGCTGACTTTGGCAAGATGGGAGAGTGCCTCAGAAAAGCACTAGCAAACAGTCTAGAAGGAGGTGTGGAGCAACAATGGGGAATTATCAAAACTGCCATCACAGACGCAACAAGCCTTTGTGTGAAGCAAATAAACAAATCAAAACAAAAGAAAAGCCACTATGGTTCTCAAGAGAGGTGGCTGTGAAAGTCAGGAAGAAAAGATAGCATTCCGGAAGTATAAGGAAACACAGAAGGAGCAGGACAGAGAGCTGTACCAGTTAAGGCAGAAAGAAGCAGGAGGGAAGTCAGAATAGCAAAGGCCCAAACTGAGGAAAAGATAGCCAACTCAGTTAAGAAGGGGATAAACCTTTATAGGTACATCAGTGAGCGTAGAAAGACAAGGGAGGGATAGTGAGGCTGAATAGAATGACGGTGGGTGGGCAGGGGGACAGTGAAAAAGCAGGAATACTGAACGAATATTTCTGCTCAGTATTCACAAAAGAGGAGGGGGAAGTGCATAATCCAATTAACAGAAGCACTCTTGATAGGGGGGTCGATCCCAGTCCTTTCACAGAAGAAAGGGTTCTGCAAGAACTCCTAAAACTGAAGGTGGACAAAGCAATGGGTCCTGATGGAATTCACCCCAGAATTCTAAAAGAATTAAGGAAGGAACTAGTGAAACCACTGGCTACTCTTTTTAATAAATCATGGGAGGATGGTGTGGTACCCAAGGACTGGAGGAAGGTGGATGTGATTCCCCTTCACAAAAGTGGGACCAAGACAGAGGCAGGAAACTACAGACCTGTCAGTCTGACCTCTGTGGTAGGGAAAGTGATGGAGTCACTTCTGAAGGAAAGAATAGTTGAGTACCTAGAGGTCAGTGGAGCACAGGATCCAAGGCAGCATGGGTTCACAGCGGGAAGGTCATGTCAGACGAATCTAATAGATTTCTTTGACTGGGTGACCAAAGTAGTAGACCAGGGAGGGGCTGTGGACATGGCCTACCTAGACTTTAGCAAGGCATTTGACACAGTCCCACACAAAAGATTGATAGTCAAATTAACCAGCCTGGGAGTGGGTCCCAGGGTGGTAGCCTGGTAAAACATTGGCTGGACAACAGGACACAGAAGGTAATTGTAAATGGAGTCCACTCTGAAGAAAGGGCGGTTACTAGTGGGTACCGCAGGTCAGATTGGGTCCAGTCCTTTTAATGTCTTCATCAGTGACATTGCAGAGGACTGGAAGGAAAGTATGCCTTTTGCAGATGACACAAAGATCTGCAACAGGGTTGATACACAAGGAGGCGTGGAAAGGATGAAAAGGGACTTAGCAAGGTTGGAGGAATGGTCAGACGTATGGCAGCTAGGATTCAATGCAAAAGTGCAAAATAATGCACCTGGAAAACAAGAACCCAGGGAAGAATACACAATGGGTGGGAGCTAGTAACAACAACAAAACAGGAAAGGGACCTGGGGTAATCATATCAGATGACCTTAAGGTTAGCAAGCAATGTGAGAAGGCAGTAGGGAGGGCCGGGGTATACTGGGATGTATAGGGAGAGGCATCAGCAGCAGAAAACAGAAGTTGTTATCCTCTGTACAGACAGTTGGTGAGACCCCATCTGGAATACTGTGTCCAGTTCTGGAGACCCCATCTCCATAAGGACATAGACAGGATAGAGGCAGTCCAGAGGAGGGCAACTAAAATGGTGCAGGGTCTGCAAGAGAAGCTGTATGAGGAGAGACTAAAGGAGCTTAATATGTATACCCTTGAGGAAAGAAGGGAGAGGGGACATGATAGAAACTTTCAAGTACCTCAAGGAATCAACAAAGTCCAAGAGGGTAGCATCTTTCAGAAAAAGAGACTTGCAAGAACAAGGGACACAATTTAAAAGATAGAAGGAGGGCAGTTCAGGGGCAATGTGAGGAAGTATTATTTCACAGAGAGGTAGTGGATGCATGGAACAGCCTTCCTGAGGAAGTTGGGGTCTAAAACTGTGGGAGAATTCAAGAATGCATGGGACAGACATAAGGCAATTCTTGTGGGGGGCAGGAAGATAAAGGCTGTTGGTTAACTAGGATCTGCAGCCTATCCTGTAGGTAGGGAAATGGGCAGACTAGATGGGCCTAGCGGTCCTTATCTGCCGTCAAAGTCTATGTTTCTATGTTTCTATGTTTCATGTCCTCATATGTTTTCTGATGTAGTCCCTGCACCATTTTGGTTGCCCTTCTCTGAACTGCCTCAATTTGGTTAATGTCCATGTGAAAGTGTGACCTTCAGTACTGCATGCAGTACTCCAGATGGGGCCTAACCAGTGTCTTGTAAAGAGGGATTATTACCTCCCTCTTATGATTTGTGATACCCCTACTAATACACCCCAACATCCCCCTAGCCTTACCTACTGCTTTAGTGGTCTGCTTGGATGATTTCAGGCCATTGGTGATGATGATGCCAGTGGTTTCAGCCAGAAAGTGGGCTGTCTCGGTAGCTAACCATGCGTTAAAATCTGGATCTCTCAAGAGGAGGGAATCAAGCTTCCAGGTGGAGATTTTGGGAGAGCTGGAGTCCCAAAGGACATGTAGATGAATCAGGGAGTGATCTGATATGACTGTGGGCATGACGCCCAAGTCAGTCACACATTGGCTAATCTCAGGGGAGACCAGCCAATAGTCAATCCAACTATGGGTACTATACACCAGGTAGAAGAAGGAGAAATCCCTCTCCCATGGATGAAACACCCTCCAGATGTCTGTCAGCCCCAGATCTGAGATTAGCAGTTGTAGTGGTAGTTGAGCTTTAGGGTGGTGCTCATGGGAGGTGGAACTGTGGTCCAGCTGTGGTACTAGGGATTGATTAAAGTCTCCTTCTAGAATCGCAGGGGTAGGTGTTTGAGCCAGGGTACCCAGTGCCTGTTCCACCTCATGATAAAACATTGGGGCATCCTCATTCAACCCATATGCGTTGCCCAGTATGAGGGGGCCTTCTGGTGTGTTCATCAGTGACAGAGCCCATCTACCTTGTGTGTCCTTTTTGAGTCTTGTTTAAGAGAGCATTGAAGGGGTTCGTGGAGAAGTATGGCCACCCCTCTCTTTTTTATGGGGGTGGAAGAGGAGAAAACCTGTCCCACCCAATCCTTAGCCAGATTATCATGGTCCTGCTTTGTAAATTTGGTTTTCTGCAGGAATGCCAGAGAGGACCTCAGCCTCTTTAGGTGTGCTAACACCTGTTTATGCTTTACCAGGGTATTCAATCCCCAAACATTCCAGGTCTATCCATGAAGGTCACCCATGATCCAGAAAGTGGGAAATCAGTTTTACAGGGGGCATTAAACAAACTGTAGCTGAGGCTGGGGTCCTGTTTAGCATCCCTTGCAGGAATTTGTCAGTGATCCCTTTGTTAATGTAACAATCAAACCATAAGTAAACCTGCCCAAATATTTCCAAACACGTTGCCTGGTCATTAACCTTCACCCATATACTGAAAGTGCAAATGGCCCATATACTACAAAAACTATTTACACCAGCTGTACCTTGGTCAGATGTCAGTATTTACCCCACCTATGTTGTGTCCAAGAAAACACAATCATTTTTGTCCCTCCTATGGCAAATACAGGCAAATTCTGCTTATGGGAGCGCCTGCTGGAAAACTGGTCTTATATAACAAGCCAAAAATCAAGCTACTGTGACAAATCTGACTCAACCACAACTCCAGTTATCAAATAGCTGAGGCCCCTGGCCAGACAATTAGCACCCTCCTCCAAAGTACAGGGCTAGAGCCAGCTCTTATAATATGGCCCCTAAATGTGGGATACTCTAGCTGGTCTCAGATTTACCCTTCATTCAATAATAAATACAAGTGATCAGGAACTATCTGGACCAAGTGATTGCACTCTTGATAATTGCAGACAAATATAATAGACAAACTCTGGTTTGTTAGCCAACATCCAGACAACGTGACATTGTCATAACAAACTGGCATACTTCATTCTACATTTCTTAGACTTTTTATTTTAGTTTATTTTTTTAATGGTTTGGTTTAATTTTGCAATCTGAAGAAGGATACTGTATTATGTAGTGGCATAATAAAGGAATAGTTTAGACTTAAGTGAATTTGTTAATACAAATTATACAAAGAAGGACTTTATGTTAAAACAACAACAAAAAAATATTTTATACTTCAAATAAAGACATTTTCCAAAGTGCTTCCAGCCTATGTCTGTACCAGGAGATGCCAGAACTCTAAGGCTCAAAATGGTCACCTTTTGTACACATTAGAGATGGCCCAAAACCAGATCCAGTCTTTTCATTTGCCTTTTTGAACAAAGGAAATTAAACCAATGGACATTTTATTCATGTAATAAAATTTAAACAAGTTACCATGACATGCTATACTACATTTTAAAGAAGGCTTTAAAACAAATGTGTAGAACTAAATTATATATTTCTCAAAGGTGCCATAATTTAGTTGTTTTCACCTTAAATTTGCTAATTATATCATCAGGTTTGGACTTTTTGAACAACTCATTCATAAGAAGTCTGAAAATGTGAATGTGCTTTAGAAGTGACATGTCATGACAAAGTTTCAAGAGATGTTGTAACTGTGAATGTTTAAGGCTGGTATTTAATTTATGATCTCAGGATAAGGACCATCTTCTGAAAATGGTTTCTACCACAGGCAAATGATGCATTTTTCTAGTACTTCAAGTATGAATTATAAGTGTAACACCTGGGTTCCCCTTGGGTAACTAGAACCCTGTTAGTGGGTTTTTAGGTAGATAACCTGGGCAGCCAAGAGTTAACACTTGCTGTGCTGTGGACTGATATATCAGTCCAAAATTCCTATATGTTCTAATTCTGTTGGCAGCTTAAGGGTTAAACTTCTGGGGCTTCTTTTGCAGCCTCTGTCAGTCATGATGGGCAGAGGTTCCAAGTGGGAGTGGTTTTTACTGCAGCATAAGCAACGATAGAATGTTAGTGTGTCAGTCCGTTTCTGCCTGAGAGCAGCAGAATTAGCTTGGGATGCTGACTGAGGACAGCCTCAGGAGAAGTGTCACCTCTCTCCTGGCCTTTTACAGTCCCTAGTCAGTTCACAGAGAGACCTGCGTCAAGTTGTGGTGGTGGTCTTCTTCTGTGCAGAGCCCCTGAGGGGGTGAAAACCTTGAAAGTGAATGGGCCCTGTAACCGTGAGTAACATTTGGGGTTCTCCTCCATTTAAGAAAGACCTCTGATTGAAACAATGCTTCCCAGCTTCAGGAATGGAAGGAGTTTGCCCTCCCCTGAGGGAATTCCTGCCCTTTGGGACAAATCTTACCTCAGAAACTGTTGGAGGTCTGTTTAGAGACTCAACTTGTGCTTTCACAGTGAGGAAGTTGTTTGGAAAAGAGTTCCTTCCTCTCTTTCCAGAATTGAAAGTACACTCGCAACTATCTTGAACATAGGAGAAGACCTTTTCTCAGTTTTTGGAAGTGTTACTAAACTGTTTCTCACTGTTTTGGGGACATGCACTGTCCCGTAAAAAACTTTGTGAACTTTGGAGACTTTGGTAAATGGAGAGCCTGGCATTGCCCACTCCTAGTACAGGTGAGTCCGATGTTGTTCACTTGCTGGAAAAGAATGGAAACTAGTAAATTGTGAGCCTAGCATGGTTCACACTAAATCTGGAACAGCTCTGTCCTATGTCCATAGCCTGGAAGAGGGATGGATGGGAATGTAGTTTCATTGACCCTCTAAGGCAGGGGGGTATCTGAACAAATGAACTTATAGCAAATCACTACTGTGGATTTGTGGTCTTTGTTGTACCTGTTTCTGCAGCTGCAGCCAACATGGGCAAATGTCTGTTAGTCAATCATGCCAGACTAAAACCTATTACTTGACTCTAGTTCTGTTGTGAACATTCGTTCATGAGTGGATTGTGTGTTCTTATGGTGCACACCAGTACCATGACCCATCATGGTTCCTGATAAAAATATACATTTTGTGTGTGCCTTTCCTCCCAAGGAAAGAGCCAGGTAAAAACCCTAGCCAAGGGAGCTTAAGGACTGTCTGTTTGCCAAATGCCAATGCAAGTAAGGGTTACATAAGCAAAATGTTATTTGTAGAGAAAATAAGAAATATACCATCATGTTATGAAATAAATCTGGAATATTATAATGTGTTTACAGCTTACAGCCATAATCTAAAGTGAATTTATTGTGAGAAATTGATTACTGAAAGACTAACAAAAGCTTTTGATATAATCAATCTTACAATCTTATTAAAGGAGTGGTACACCCTCATATCTTGTAAATGTTAGTTGTTTCCTTCTCAACAGATAACTCTTTTCGTGTACCTGTTAGGGATATACTGTATGTGTTTGATTTTTTTTTTCACTGTTCATACCAACCCATGTAATTAGCCTGGGGTTCTCAATTTTCTGGTTTTTGAAATCTCATTATCCTTGAAAGTTGTATTAGCATATGAGAACATGATGCCACAGGACACATTTACATCATGTATCTCTTTGCTGAATATGCACATTACCTGAAAACAATCTCTACAAACACACAGACTGATGACAGTTTAAAGAAAAAAAACTTGCATTACATCTAAGACAGTTTGTAAAAGCGAATTGAAGGTAAATTTGGTTATTTCACACCTTGCTGCAACTTGTTTTATTGAATTCTAAGTAAGCAGACAGGCATACTGTGGAATCTAAAGGGTGCTGACACATCATGTTCTCATATGCTAATATAGCTCTCAGGCACAATGAGATTTCAACAACCAGAAAATGGAGACCCACAGGTTAGTTACAGGGCTGGTGTGAACAGCGAAAACAAACTAAAGCAAACACATATATCCCGAAAAGCTACACAAGAAGGGTTGCCTGCTGACAAGGAAACAAATAACATTTACAAGATATGAAGGTGTACTACTCCTTTAACTAAACCTAAGAATATAGGAGTGAATGATAAGTCAAACAGGTGGTTCGAGTCTTATTTGACTGTAACCCCTAGTGGTGCTATCCCAAAGGCTACTACCCCTGCCTGCTTGGCTAGTAGCAGGTTAAGGGGCCTAGGTTCGGTAACAGACGCTTCCACCCAAAAGTCAAGGTTGGTATTGGTCAAGCTAATCAGGCCACAGCCCTCTGGGACACTGTGACCCCCCCTTCTCCTACTAGTGGCACACACGATACACAATATTTACCTCCACAATATCCCTGATAAGATTTGCAAATACACATACATTTGGCACTTACCCCCAGGACTGGTTTTCTCAGCTTGGCTCTGAGGACTCCCTGTAAAACAAGGTTAGGCAGAAAACAAGGCAACGGTACAATACCTTGAGCATAAACTGACACCACAGTCTATGTAAATTGCAGAAAAAGTAGATTTGATTTATTCATGGGGTAGTAACACAGGAGGGGCACAATCAGGGTAATTGGTTTGAATACTCTGTCATTTACTCTATAGTGTGGGCATTTAAAATCCCTAAGACAGTTACACTCTCTGGGTATACAAGGGGGATAAAAGATGGGCTAGCCAGGACCATTGCCTGGGGTAGGCCAGTGTTGCAGCTGGTCGGGGCCCTGTGAAGAAAAGAAACAACATGCACCACACCCTAATTGTAATCCGGAGCCGGAGGGCTCAGTTCGTGTAGAAGAAAAGAAATAACAATCAATCAGGTGACACACTTTTGATTTAACTATATGTTGCAGGGAGCTACCCTGATGGTTACTCATGATACCCAACACTGGACACAGGATGGATTATGGTCGAGACAGTAGATGAATTTTCTGGATTGCCAGAAGAGGCAGGGCCCACACTATTTGCCACGCAATGTTCCTGTTCAGGCATGGAGCAGGGGGCTGATCCCCTGGCAGTTCTCTCGTCGATGGATCTTCTCTGTGCAGCAGGGTGCGGTGACACAGCCCTCATGACAGGGCCCAGCTGCATTAGACAGCAGCGGATTCAGTCTGTTTCGAGCTGGGTACAGCTTCCAGCCCTCAGCACACAGTTTAACTTGGGAGAAAACCAGATCACGACCCCCCCCCTCCAGTTTACAGCACATTTATATGTTAGGAGGAACTTACTGCACCAGGTCACAATCGCTAAGCTCTCCACACTCCCCAGCAGTATCGAGGAGAAAAGGGTTTCTGGCAGGCCGATCGCATTTAGCACAATCTTCGGTCCTCCTCAGGTGAAGCCTGATCCCTTTTCAGTTACACACTGGGTTTCTCTAGAATTGGATTCAGTCCAAAAAGTACTCTTGCCCTCTCTCCCTCTCTCTTCACACAGCGAGCCAAAATGCAGGCTGCTAACTAGGCCTTTGCACAGTTCTTCCGCTCGAACTACGAAACGCTTGCTCGGCTATCACGAGCTGTCTCTCTCCCTCAGTTCCCAACTTCGATCTGGCTTGCCAGCAGACAGCTTGTGGTATTTCCCCCAGATCCAGATGCTTTGGTTGACCAGCCCGACTGTCAATCATACAAGCGCTCCCCTTTCAGGAGCAACAGGCACTAACCCTCCAGAACTACAAATCCCACAGGTTTGGGTTCACGCAGTCCCTATGAGCAGGCTCCATTTTAGAGTTCCCTATTACTGATTGGTCCAATTTGGCAGTTCGGGACCAAAATGGTGGAGCCAAGCAGAACAGTCCTTGCTGCAAAGAAGGCAGGTTAGAACAAACTACATCATCATTATTACACTAAGAGATTTCCAGAAAATAATTACATCTTTCAGCAGAACTCCCTCTGCACAACTAGCGATGGCAGAAATGGAGCAATTAGCAGGCAGCCCGGGTGGGACCCGAGCATGCAAACACTTAGTCCCCCCATTCAGATTAATTATATCTGGGCAGCACTTAAAGAGACAGTACATGGAGGCTTTAAAGGCGCTCACTGTCAACAACATTTAAATGGCTATAGCGCCGAACACCAACAGGGCAATGAGCATTTAGGCAGCTCTAGGAAGACTTTTTTGGGAACCCCCATTGATAAGGGGGTTACACCCTTGCTTGCCTGGAAATACTTGGCGTCTGCATCAAGTGGGTACCATCACAGTAATTGAGATTGCAATTTATACCATACATCTATACCACTTGCAGGCTAGGCCTGTAGCTTCTAGAACATCAGTTAACATATTCAACCTTTACTATACACATTCTCTGCATTTCACAGTACATCATCTATCCTGAATTACATCATACATATGTCACACAGGTAATTTTACACATTACTACACTGAATTCAGGTAATAACTTCCTGTACATTGAACAATGAGAGAGGGGGCCCTTCCCTATCAGCTAATTTGGGGCTAGATGGGGCAGGGGCACCATGCCTAGAGGGCAAAACAATTAGCCTGGAATTGGCACCTAGGATCAGTTTGGGCAGTGAACTCTGAGACACATACACCCCCTTGTGGGCCACATTGAGAGGCAAATCTACTGGCCTCCCAGGGGAATCATAACTGAAGCATACCACAGGCTTGACAGCTCAGCCAGTCTTTCTGGGGAGAAACAACCACAGTCTCTGGACTTTCAGCAACAGCCTTGGGGATTTCCTCATCTGAGAGAGGGGCTTCAGCCAGGGTAAGAAGTTCACACTTGGGGCACTGTCAGTCCCTGGCTCTGTAAACGCTGGTTCTATAGCACTTTGCTTACTGGGAAGGCACTCTGGCACTGGAAGGGAATTATCATCACACTCAAAGTATTCTTCAGGTTCTGGCATGTCACCAGTCTGACATAGATCATCCGCCTCTTCCTCAGGTACATCACACAGTTCCAACACACAGAGTGACTCAATATCATCAGACATGACACTGCGCACTTCACTCTCAGAGAGCATTGGCTCCAGGGACAAAGCTGGGGGGCTAGGCAGTCCAGAAGGCCCAGCTTCATCCCCACAATTGATCATGGGTTACCTTGAAACAGCTGACTCAGTTCATAAGACGGGTAATAAGCATAGTTGCACTCACTCTCATCAGAAGTGGACTGACAGTCATTATCATTTGGGGCTTGCTGTGGAGAAAATCTTAAGTCTGTGACCACTGGGGTAGGCTGACTCTGTCTTTGTTTGGCAGCAGCCCGAGTCACCGGTTCAGAGGGAACATTCTCAGGGGGTTCAGCCTCAATCATGATTTGACCGATAGGCAGTAAATGGTTACATGCATGGTCTTGACAGCTTTCGAATCATTTTCAGGCCGCACTTCGTACACGGTTAAATCATCCAACTTGCCTACTACTATATGACGAAGATGGTGCCATTGGTCGCCAATTTTATGTTTACCATGCAGTCTCAAATTTCACAGCAACACACAGTCCCCAGTTCAAAGCACTTGGGCCTATACATTTTTATCATATCTCTATTGGCCAAGTTTCTCTTTACAGCCATTGTCTGGGCTAGTTGATATGCGTGATTCGATTGGGCCTTCAGTTTTTGTACATATTGTACATAATTTTCAGCTTGAACCCCATCGGGAGAGACTCCGAAACAAACATCAACTGGCAGCCGGGCCTCCATCTCAAATAAGAGGCGGTAAGGAGAGAACCCAGTAGCATAATTTCTTGTAAATTATAGGCGTGAACCAAGGTGCTAATCTGCTGGCTCCATTTAGGCTTGTCTTTTGGGTGAAGAGTGCCCAGCATGTCCAGCAGGGTGCGATTAAAGTGTTCTGGTTGTGGGTCCCCCTGCAGGTGATAAGGGGTGGTTCTCGACTTCCTGACCCCCCCCCATAGGGAGAGCATTCCTTTGATTACGCGACTCTCAAAGTCTCTACCTTGATCAGAATGAATTCTCTGGGGGGCCCCGTAGTGGACAAAGAAATTTTCCACTAGCACCTTGGCCACGGTGGATGCCTTCTGATCTTTGGTGGGGAAGACTTGAGCATACCTTGTAAAATGGTCCATGACCACCAACACATTACCAATGTTTCACTGATCAGGCTCCAAACTCAAAAAGTCTATGCAAACTAATTCCATGGGTGTGCTGGGGGTAATGTTAACAAGGGGGGCAGCCCTCTTGGGCAGGGCTTTTCTTGGCAGACAACAACTACAAGTCCTTACATGATGCTCAACATTGGCCCCCATCTTAGGCCAGTAGAATCAAGATCACACTAGGTCAAGGGTTCGGTCAATACTGAGGTGGCCCATATGATTGTGGAGGGACCTCAGCACCAAGTCTCCGAAAGCTGTGGGCAAGACCAATTGTTGCCTGTCTACTTGGCCTCCCCATCTACTGTCTCTCTATACAGCAACTGATTAATAAGCTTTAATTTAGAGCCTTCTTTAAATAGTAAAGCAGTTTGCAAATCAGAGGAGCGCAATTTGGACACATCTTTCCCCGCATGGAGGGCTTCAAGAGCTGGCTGATTCATAGAGTCTTGGGATTGAGCCCACTGAATGCTGTCATTGTTGAACTGAGATACTGCACTAATGTCTAGCACTGAAAAGTGACAGTACGCAGCTGGTATGCAGGTATCAGAGGGGCCCAAGCAGTCTACTAAGCAGTCCACTGTGGCCATAGACGTCTGTTCATCTTTATCAAACTTTTGACACAGTGCTCGAATGTCAGGTTCGGACAGCCTGACCCAGTCATCTTTGGAAGTGGGCCTCCAACATAGGACATCAGCATCTATGTGATTCAGGCCTGATCTGTATTCAACAGCATAATCATAAGTAGACAATACAGAAAGCCACCGATGCCCAGTGGCATCTAACTTAGCTGAAGTCTGCACATAGGTCAATGAATTATTGTCCGTCTTTACCAGTATCTTTGCCCCATACAAGTATTCATGGAACTGGTAAACAGTGGCCCACTTTAATGCCAGGAACTCCAGTTTATGCACAGGATAGTTTTTCTCTGATGGGGTCAGACTTCTACTAGCAAAGGCCACCAATCTCAAACCATTCTCATGTTCTTGATACAGCACAGCCCCCAAACCTTGTAGACTAGCATCAGTATGCAACACATAGGATCTTGTAGGGTCAGCATAGGCGAGGATGGGAGCATGGGTGAGCTGATATATTATTTCATGGAAAGCAGCTTCACAGTCAGGTGTCCAGCAGACCCAAAAAGTTCACCCGGGTGGAAGTATACTCTTTCTGTTCCAGAGAAGGCCCCTTTCTAGTATTTACGGTTCATGGGAGGGTAACCCTGGAGTAGTCCTTTATAAACTGCCGGTAGTAGCCACAGAATCCTAAGAAGTGCTGTAATTCTTTCAGATTGTAGGGCTGGGGCCAGGTGGTCAAGGCCTCAACTTTACTAGGATCAGTGTCTATTCCCTCTGTGGACACTATAGGCCCCACATACTTCACTGATGTCTGGAAAAACTAGCATTTGTCGATGGACAGCTTAAGGCTGAAATTCTCCAGATGGTCTAACACTTTAAATAGTTGGCTCTTGTGCTCCTCCAATGAACTCCTGAACACAATGACATCATCCAAGTACACCAGGCACTCCAACAAATTCATATCCCCCACTGTACATTTCATCAATCGCTGAAAAGTGGCCAGAGCACCTGATATCCCTTGGGGCATCCTCATAAACTCATAGAACCCTAGTGGACAGATGAAGGCTATTTTCTCCTGGTCTTCCGGTGCCATGGGGATCTGGTAGTACCCACTGCAAAGATCCAACACTGAGAACCACTTGCTCCCATTCAGACAGTCTAAAGCATCTTGTATACAGGGCATGGTATATTGATCTGGGATGGTCTGCCGGTTAAGGGTTCGATAATCCACACACATTCTTACTGTCCCATTCTTTTTCTGCACCACCACAATAGGTGAAGCATAGGGGCTCCTGGATTCTTGTATCACACCAGCCACAAGCATCTCCTGTAGGTGTCTTCTTACATCATCTATATCTGCGGGAGCTAGTCGCCGAGACCTCTCGCAAAAAGACCGCTCATCGTGCAGAGGTATGTGATGCTCAGCTCCCTGGACACATCCCACATCCCACTCTTTCAACAAAAACACTTGGTCTTTCTGGGCAAGTCTCTTGCTAATTCTACCCTTCCATTCATCTGGCAATGGGGAGTCACCAAAGTCAAACAAATCAGGGGTCACTCCATCAGTTGCTCCAGAGTGCTTGTTACTGGGTAACACTGCAGTGTCTGCGCAGTGTACAGTAGCTAGAGTGCAACCTCTGTTCACCCAAATCTCCCGATCCGACACATTGTGGACATGGACCATCACTCATCATGCATAGGCATGAGCACAAGCAGGCAAGATGCTGGGCCTGACCAACAATCCTTCTGGCAATTTTCCATCGCCTGGAGCATCGCAGTCAGTGTCAGTGGCTCAGTAGGTAACACACTTGCCTCTGAGGCTGGGAGATCAAAGGGCTGTGGGCTCAGTTCCCACATCTGGCACTTGGGTTAATATCCCACTACTGACACTGTAGTGCAGCATGAATGGGGTGCTGCACTTCTGAGGTGCCGTCTTTCGGATGAGACGTTAAACTGAGGTCCCATCTGCCTGGATTGGTGGTAGTTCAGGTGGATGTTAAAGATCCCATGGCACTTATCGAAAAGAGTAGGGGAATCTTTTATTGGAGAACTTCAGAACAAACAAAATGTATTACATCATACAAAATCATAATACAAAAAAATCCAATACAAAAAACAAAAACAAAAAGTAAGGTACAAGATATATGAAATTGTGAACCCAAAATAATCTGTACAAGATAGGAATTTTACCCACCAAAAAGAAGTCATATATTGATGCTTACTGCCATCCAATACATAAAGTAAAAGTCACTGTAAAGTAGACAAAAATTTTTTATCTAGGAGACCCCCCGGCAGAAGCATAGAATTTCTACACTAAAGAGTAGTATCAGAAAACATACAAAAACAAAATAACACAATCCCAATCTGATTGCCTGAAAAATACTCAGGTCCCCATATTGAAACAAAAATAACCTCCCCCCAAAAATAATAATAATAAATATAGTAAGCTGCTACTAAAAGATGTGAATCCATCTTTTCAACCTTCCAAATGTAACCGAAAAGCTCTCAACAATATGTTGTCAGAAAAGAACAACTATGAAAAAATGATAAAAGTTCCATGAAGAAACCCCTAACCCGTATCAAGCCAAGTCATCTTCCGCCATCAAAGTTTATAAAGATCTGGATGCACTCTCTCCCTTTCCAGCATCTGCCACCGCATCACAACTTTTTTTAATGTTAAATAAAATCTGATTTTCTGTTTTCCACAGTTTCCGAAGCTTAACGCTACAACGAGCCTGCCAAAGCCGATAGCTAATAAACCCCATCAAAAGTCTAATTGTGATTGAGTCATAAACTACCCATGAGCCAGGAAGTACACCCTCTGTCCATATAACTGATGACTGACCTTGGAAAGGGTTCAGTGGCCAGGTAGCATGAAATTGAGACCAAAAGGACACAACAAAGGGACAATCGAAAAAACAAATGTTGCAAAGTTTCAACTGGGGCAAAATCTCTCCGATAATTCCTTATGCTTCAGATTTTCCTTCAACCCCAACTTCTTATGCATACAGAGCCATAATAAATCCCACAAATACTTAGGGACTCTTTTACTAACCAAAAACTGCACCTTGGAATATTGGTCAGCTATGGGTAAGTCATGAAACCATGGGTCTGCATAAAAAAAATCCTGCAACACACTATTATAAAATTGTTTTTGGGATTGTAAACAGAGAGATCTTTTAACTATGTGCCAGGTTTTTAATTTCCCAAACATCCCCTGAAAGTGACTAGATAAAGTAGATATCCTAGTTTGACGTGGTAAAAATTCAGAAGGGTCCCAATTTTCCAGTAGCTGACCTATACCATCTGCCACCCATGGAGACCATATCTTGCTTTCCCCTTTTAATAACGGAGTCAAATTATAAAAAAATAAAGGTAACATGAAGAAACACCACTAAATTCAACATCCTAAAGCCACCCTCACTAACGGGTAAATACATGATACCCCTCTTTACCAGGTTCAACCTGCTCCCCCATAAACAGAGGAAAAACATGCTACAAAGAGATGCCTCCAAAGAGTGTGGGGGGGGGGATTAACTGCCACTAAAAATAAAAAATATGGCAATAAAAATGTTTTAATGAGATAAACCTGTTTAGCCTTTGTCATCTGTCCCTTATTCCAGAGGGCCACCCTGTCTCGAGCTACCAGCAACTGCCTATCCCAGTTATATCTGTGAGCATCTGCACCCCCAAAGTAGACACCAAGAATTCTCCTATAGTCCAAATCTACAGGCATGTTCCAAATCAAGGCTGCATCAGCAGCGTCATAGGCTAATGGCAGGATCCCACTCTTTAACTTATTAATTGTGGATCCAGAAATTTCAGAAAAGGTCTGTAATATTAAATGAGCTTCTGCTGCTGAAGAACTATCAGCTAAAACCAAAACTAAATCATCTGCATACGCGACTGAGACAATCTGAGTATCTGCTCAACCCACAGACAGACCTGTAATCTTTTCAGACATGTTCAGGGCATACAGTAAGGGATCCAAAGATAGCACATATAGCAAAGGGCTGAGTGGGCACCCATGCCTAACACCCCAATATACCATGACCTTCTGCCCTATCCAACCATTAGCACTAGGCAACAAACTTATACCTCTGTAGCATGTTTGCAACCAGCCTATGAATTGAAAAGGAAATCTATAACTACTTAAGGTCTCGCACAGGTATACATATTCCACCTGATCAAAGGCTTTCGTTTGATCAAGGCAAACAAGATGACCAAATATTTCTTGTGAAACCCCCTTATGCAAAATCTCCCTGAGAAGAATCAGGGCATCCTGTACCCTCCTATTCGGAACACCACTAAATTGAGAAGGATGTAACAAGGTATCCAAGACTCCCTGTGAACGATTACATAAAACCTTCATCAAGATTTTATAGTCTGTATTGAGTAGAGACAAAGGCCTCCAATTGTCCAAATTTCCCCTATCCCCTTTTTTAAAGATTAATAATATAATACCCTGTAACATACTCTAAGGGAGATTTCCGGATTGTAATCCAATGTTCAAAACCTCACTCAGTTCCACTCCTAACACTTCTCAGATCACCTTATAAACCTCATGAGGCAGCCCATCAGAACCAGGAGCAGTCCCTGATTTTAAGGACCAAATCACAGTTTTGAGTTCTTCCAGTGAAATTGGTTTAATTAAAGTATCCTGCAATTCAGGAGTTAACGTGGGTAATTGCCTACAATTCAACCAACTACGTATGGAAGCCTGCG
Organism: Neoceratodus forsteri; assembly: GCA_016271365.2. NCBI lineage: Eukaryota > Metazoa > Chordata > Ceratodontiformes > Ceratodontidae > Neoceratodus > Neoceratodus forsteri. The sequence continues at coordinate 994,189,352 of CM057458.1, read as the reverse complement.
GAAGAGATTTGCTCATAAAAGAATCAGAAGCATAAGTATGAATTTCAGCCAAAATACTGTCATTGGTTAATGCTTGCCCTCCCCCGGCAGTGTTCAAATACGTCATTCCATGAGATTTCCTCATAAGCCTTACAGATTCAAATGGTAAGGTGTCTCTCTTTTCTCAAAAAATCCCATACTTATGCATCCTTTCCATATCATGTAAAACCCGTAACTGCAACCGAGCCAGTTCTGCCTTTAACCCTTTAATCTTGATATGTCACTCAGACCCCATATGCTGGCGAAAATTGGACCAGAAATGAATTCTGCCCCTTAAATAACTTAGTTCATCATGTCTTAGTCTTCCATTAATTCTACCTATCTTCTGAAAATATCTCCTTATTTCTTTTTTGGTGTCCTCCCACCAGTCATTTAAGGCATCATATAGAAAAAAAAAACAGACTGGCATGCAACCAAAAGAGAACAAAAACCCTCTGCTACATGAGGGATATCCAACAAGGTGATATTTAACTTCCAAATCCTAGGACCTCTCTGGGTCGCAGGTACATCACACAAAATAAGCTTAAGTAGCCTATGATCTGATGTAGCCACCTCTTGCAAGAATTTTTACTGTACAACAACCCCTAAGGAAAGAAAGAAATAATCAATCCTAGATGTCCTGGGACCACAAAAGTAGGTATTACCAGACCCATCGACATTAGGACCAAAAGCATCAACCAGATCAACATCAGCAATCAACTGTGCCAAACAAGCCGCATCATAGAACACTTTTTTCCCCAAAGCAGAAGATATCTGGGAGGGCAAGGAACAATTGAAATCACCCCCCAAAATAACCAGATAGGAAGTGCATAAGAAAGGGTAAAGTGATTTAAACAGAGCAACCCTATCAAATTTATTTTGTGGAGCATAAACATTCAATAAACGTAAAAGCAGGGAACCCCACTTAATATCTAAAACCAATGCTCTACCTTCCAAAACCTCAATGTGATGAACCACTTGAATGTGAGAAAGAAAAAAACAAATCCCAACCTCACTACATAAATCCTTCCCTTGAGAGCAAAAGTTGTCTCCCCAGATCCAACCATTAGTAGCAGCAATTAATTCCTCAGAAGAATGTAAGCGGACATCCTGAAAAACAACACAGTCCAAGTTCTGGTGAACGAACTGTGAAAAGGTGTTCCTGCACTTGGCAGTCAATTTAATGCTATTAGCATTCAAGGATGCCACCCGAAAGTGAAAGGGAGCCATATGTCACATGAAGACAGGTATCACTTCACCTTACTGGAGGCCCTAGTCACTCTTCCACTCTTACAATCCTGAGACCTTGGTTCCGCATGGTCTTCTGAAAGTATCAGAGACTCAGGCTGAGAGGGTGTCACAGCAGACATTACCAACCCAGTCACAGCCACCGAGTCATCCATCAAAACATCATAAATATTAGGGTCTGCCAGGGGAAGGACTGTGGCAGGGATACTAGATTTTTTGATTGTTTACCCTTCCCTTTTAACACGTTTCCTTTTTTTCCAACAACTGTAGTATAACCCTTATCAGGGGGCAGTTGATTTAAGGGCGGGGGGGCAAATACCATCACTTCCCATGACTCCCATCCCAGGTGCAATAGGTGCCATAACTACAGCCAAGGGAGCAGCACCAGTGGCAAGAGCTGATCTGTCACTCGGTGTCTGCTTAGCTGGCTGCAGGCCAGTGGAAGAGGCTATATGAAACACTCCCCCCATTGGAGAGAGGCCCTGCCTAACTGCCAGCCGTATGTAATGATCTTGCACATCAAAGTCTGCTTCATCCGTATTTTTAGCAGCCAGAGGACAAGTTTCAAAGGCATGCCCTATCTCATCACAGAGATTGCATCGAGATTGCTGAAAGCAGTGAGCACTAGGGTGACCAGTTTGCCCACAGTGTGTACATTTAAGTACATCACACGAGGTGCTAATATGAGTCTTAGACCCACACTTGAAACAAACTCTGGGTTGTCCTGGGTAGAAAAGAAAACCCTTATCCCTACCCAGAAAAAACAATTGGGCAGATGTATGAGGTCATTATCAGTAGAATGTAATTTTACTCGAAACTTCCATCCCCCATTCCAAAATCCCTCTGCATCCAATATGGGAATAGGATTGTCTTGAATGTCACACCTCTTTTCCAACCAGTGCACAATATCTACAACGTTAACCCCTTCATTTCTAAAAAGGATGGTTATGACATGGAAGGGCTGTTTAGTCAAAGGCAAAACAATTAAATCTGACCATAAAGGGTCATTTTTTAAATTCAAATAACGGCACCAAAATGTTTCTAATAAAGCAGGGGTACGAAAGCTGATGTAAAAAATAAACTCTCCATGTACGTGAATCAGGGCATAGACCTCCAAGTGAGAAAACACCATGCTTTGTTTTAATAGAATTTTTCCAACATAAAATCTATCTGGGGGGTTATCCCTGGGACCCACATAACGCAGACGAATGGCATTACGCCGCATTGCAAGCTCCACTAGTTGATGAAAGTGACTGGTGTAAGTAGGCTTTTCAGGGGTTTCAGGAGCCGGCTGTTGGACTGTATCTACGATAGTATTAGAATCCCCAGTGTCCAACTCACCCGGGATAGCATCAGGGGAGGGCAGACTCAAGATTAAGGGAACCATCACCTGTTCCTGTCATAGGTAATTGAAGAGTAGTAGAAACAGTGCAAACAGTACTTATCTGAGAACTGTGTCCATCCTGTGCAACGCCAACAACCTCAGCAGGTTTCCAATTGCCATCCGTCATAGGGATCCACGCTGCATCCTGCAAAGCCCTATCCGGTGACCGGGTAGCATCTACAATATCCCCCCAATCCTTCTTAGAAGAAACTGCAGCTGAAACAGGCCACTCAGTGGCCGCATGAAGTTTACTTGGGCCTGCTGCCTCCATAGCACCCGGTGAAGTTTCCGAGCGTTTCCACTTCCAGCCATCCTCCTGATCATGCATTCGACTTTCAAGTGCAATTAATTCACTTACTCTTAGGAGTTCCTCCTCCAAACAGCTCCACTTGTCAGCCAGACTCAAAGGCTGTTCTCCTTCTACCACTAAGGGACCCCTGACTCGGGCAATGTGCTGGCCACCCATCCGGTGCATTCCAGCCACCTCTGCAGCAGATCCCTTTTCCAACGTTACTCCCAACTCTTCATTTTCCTGGGCCATCGTAGCCCTCTGCTGCAGACCTTCCTCCTCCAAGGTCAGATCCAGAATGAACACAACGCACAGCGACAGGGTCCCCCTACTGCAAGAGATGGGGAATTTCCCCAGTGTCCTGGCCAAATTTCCCTCATTCACTAAAATACCACCACCAGCTTAATCTGATTCAAGGTCAGTTGGCATTCATCTGTATCCCCCTCCCCAGGGTCGTGCCTGAAAATAGGCAGGATTTGTTTAGTGCACTTACCCGGTCAACAAAAACTAAATAAATAAATAAACTAAAAATCCAGCATCAGTATCTTATTCTTGACATCTTTCTGTAAGTGGACCTCCCCTTGCAGAGTACCCTGGGCGATGGGGGCTAGCACCAGTGACTCGGGATCCTTCTTCCATACAACCCCGACCAGCTCATCCTGATCCACCTCCTCAGGATTCTGCCGCAACTCATAGGCCTTCTTGATCAACGCGGGAATTCTCAGGGTCCTACCAGTCTGGTGCCCGTTTCTCATAGCATAATTGTGCCAGTCTCCCAAACATATGGGCATTGGTCCCAATTAGTAAGGGAACCCCATCATATAGTCCAGTGGGGGACACACACCAAGGCCAAGGTCTCTACTTGTTCTGCCACTCCAGCCACCAAAGTAGGGAAAGAAAGCCAGATCCGGATATACCCAGAGTATGGATACAACTTCTTACTCAACCCCCAGACATGTAAACCTTCCAAGGGTTGTAAGGGTACATCAGGCAAGTGCTTCCGATACCAATCTTGAAACATTATAGTCACTTGAGAGCCGCTGTCAAGCACAGCCCAAGTGGACACTCCATTCACCTTTACGGTTGTCTCCATGGACGGACCCACCACCTCAGACCACTCAGGTGGCGCAGATGTAGGTGTCAATCTGGCGATGGCCTTTGAAGAGTAACTTTTTCGAGCAGCCCCCCCAGTGGCCGATTGTTGTTCTGTCGAATCAGTGCTAATAGCCTAGCCTTGACTCTCCTCAGATTCTTGGGTGAGTGACAATAGAACTGGGTGTGTCCATCCTCCCCACAATGGTAGCAAAAAGTGGGTTCTCTAGGGTCTCTGGGGGGTCACGGGCCGTCGTCTGGTCTTGGTACCTCAGGGGCATGTCGTTGTTCTTCTTGGGCTTGTGACTGGTGTTCTTGACCCCCTGGACTTTCACCACACTTGGAGGTTTGTGTGGTTCATAGTAGTTCCCCTACCAGGGCTCTCAACTCTCGTACCTCTTCCAATATGTTACTCTCAGTCCGGGGTTCTGGAGGAACAACATGCACCCCCACCCCACTCTTAGTCTCCGGGGGTGCCTGATACAGGTCAGGTTCTCTGGCTGCCTCTGTCAATTCTTTAATCAGCTCTCTCAGCTGCTGTGCCTCATCTGGATTACTGCTTTTCGGGGTCTGGCAGGTACCAACCATCCCCGCATAGGGCTCCCAGCCCTCTTCATTGGTATCGGTTTCACAAATCTTTTTCATCAGATGACAGTACTCAGGAGGATTAGCCTTCCTGTCTTGTAACTTGAGTTTCAATATCATCACACTGGAATACCTTGCTGACTTTAGAATATGGTTCAATCTGACTCGGTTCAGTTCCTACGTGGGTACTCCTCCTTTCCTGTGGGCCCTCTGCAGAGCCCTCTCGATTCTTGTGACAAATGCAGACAGCTTCTCATTTTTCAATTGCTTAGCAGACTTGAATTTCCACAGTAAATCATCCCCCGATTCTGTGGTTCCAAACAGTCTTTCCAGTGCAGAGAAGTATTCAGCCGCAGTAGCCTCTGGGCTAGTGGCTCACAAGAAGTGGATGGTCTCTAGTGCAGGGCCCCTTAAGCTCTCCATAAGTCTCTTTCTCTTTTCCCCCTCAGAGCACTGCCATTCCTGTACTAAGGGGGTAGCATAGTCCATCCATGTTTCCAGGTCATCCTCCCCCATAGGCACTGGGACTGTGCCTGAGAAAAGTCTGAGTTTACGGTATGAGTCCAACTGTACAGATGGAATTATTATGGGGGAAGGAACTACAGGGGAGCTCTTAGGGGAAACAGGAGATGTGACCGGGGACGGCAGAGGCATGTGTTCCTCAGAAAGGTCTAGCATCTTTACTAGCTCTTGAGCGGTTCATCCTTCAGATGCTAATAACTTGAGCAACTTGTCCTTAAACCCCTCTATACTAGGGGACCCGCCTGAGGAAACCGGATCACTATGCAAATGGATGACCCTCCACCCCTTCTGGGTCCCTTCGGGGAAAATAACTGGGGGCACTTTCTCTGGATCTATGGGACTACTGCAGGACAGTAGCGCCACCATGGTCTGTTCAAACAGGTCTGAATCCCTCCCCTTCATATTGAATCCCTCCCCTTCTCTTCAACTCTTCCCAAACATTTAACATGTTCCACAGTTTCTGTAATAACAGCATTAGTGGTCCCTAATGGGACGTCCAGTAACAACAAGGTCTGCCAGGAGTCTAACCCCTCAGCCTTGCTCCACCCCATCATTTGGTTCACTAACAGCTTATGGGGGTGAGTTTGAGCTTAGGCATGGCAAGCTTCTCCATTTTCCCACCAAGGTTGAACATATCGAGGTAATTCCCACCATTGGCCACTAGAGGACACTAATCTCAGCAGTGCCTCCAAGATGTAACCTCTAGGTGGCACTATCCCAAGGGCTACTACCCCTGCCTGCTTGGCTAGTAGCAGGTTAAGGGGCCTAGGTTCGGTGACAGGTACCTCTACCCAAAGATCAGGGTTGGTATTCATCAAGCTAACCAGGCCACAGCCCTCTGGGACACTGTGACCCCCCTCTTTTCCTACTAGTGGCACACGCGATACACAATATTTGCCTCCACAATACCCCTGATAAGCTTTGCAAATACACATACATTGGGCACTTACCCCCAGGACTGGTTTTCTCAGCTTGGCTCTGGGGACCCCCTGTAAAACAAGGTTAGGCAAAACACAATGCAATAGTACCTTGAGCACAAACTGACACCATAGTCTATGTAAATTGCATAAAAAGTAGATCTGATTTATTCAGGGGGTAGTAACACAGGAGGGGCACAATCAGGGTAATTGGTTTGAATACTTTATCATTTACTCTACAGTGTGGGCATTTAAAGTCCCTAAGATAGTTGCAGTCTCTGGGTACCCAGGGGGATGAAAGATGGGCTAGCCAGGACCATTGCCTGGGGTAGGCCAGCATTGCAGCTGGTCAGGGCCCTGTGAAGAAAAGAAACAACATGCACCACACCCTAATTGTAATCCGGAGCCAGAGGGCTCAGTTCATGCAGAAGAAAATAAATAACAATCAATCAGGTGACACACTTTTGATTTAACTATATGTTGCAGGGAGCTACCCTGATGGTTACTTACGATACCCAACACTGGACACAGGATGGACGATGGATGGTCAAGACAGTAAATGAATTTTCTGGATTGCTAGAAGAGGCAGGGCCCACACAATTCACCACGCAATGTTCCTGTTCAGGCATGGAGCAGGGGGCTGATCCCCTGGCAGGTCTCTCATTGATGGATCTTCTCTGTGCAGCAGTGTGCGGTGACAGAGCCCTCGTGGCAGGGCTCAGCTGCATTAGATAGCAATGGATTCAGTCTGTTTTGAGCTGGGTACAGCTTCCAGCCCTCAGCACACAGCTTAACTTGGAGGAAAACCAGATCACGACCCCTCTCCAGTTTACAGCACATTTATATGTTAGGAGGAACTTACTGCACCAGGCACAGCACTCCCTGGTCACAATCGCTAAGCTCTCCACATTCCCCAGCAGTATCGAGGAGAAAAGGGTTTCTGGCAGGCCGATCGCATTTTGCACAATCTTCGGTCCTCCTCAGGTGAAGCCTGATCCCTTTTCAGTTACATGCTGGGTTTCTCCAGAATCGGATTCAGTCCAAAAAGTACTCTTTCCCTCTCTCTCTCTCTCTCTTCACACAGTGAGCCAAAATGCAGGCTGCTAACTAGGCCTTTGCACAGTTCTCCCGCTCGAACCACGAAATGCTTGCTCAGTTATCATGAGCTGTCTCTCTCCCTCAACTCCCAACTTCGATCTGGCTTGCCAGCAGACAGCTCATGATATTTCCCTCAGATCCAGATGGTTCGGTTGGCCGGCATGACTGTCAATCATACAAGAGCTCTCCTTTCAGTAGCAAAAGGCGCCAACTGTCCAGAACTACAAATCCCACAGGTTTGGGTCCACACAGTCCCTGTGAGCAGGCTCCATTTTAGAGTCCCCTATTACTAGTTGGTCCAATTCGTCAGTTCAGGACCAAAATGGTGGAGCCAAGCAGTACAGTCCTTGCTGCAAAGAAGGCAGGTTAGAACAAACTACATTACTGTTATTACGCTAAGCGATTTCCAGCAAATAGCTACATCTTTCATCAGAACTCCCTCTGCACAACTAGCGATGGCAGAAACAGAGCAATTAGCAGGCAGCCCAGGCAGGACCTGCGCATGGAAACACTCAGTCCCCCGATTCAGATTAATTATATCTGCAATCAGGCAGCATTTAAAGAGACAGTAGATGGAAGCTTTAAAGGCGCTCACTGGCAACAACATTTAAACGGCTACAGCGCTGAACACCAACCGGGCAATAAGCATTTAGACAGCTTTAGGAAGACTTTTTTGGGAACCCCCATTGATAGTGGGGGTTACATGACAAATTGCAAACAATCAGTGTGCATAGATAACATTTTGTCTGAGGTGGGATACCTGTCCAGGGGGTGCCGCATGGCTCAGTATTAGTCCCCTAAAATTTTTGATTCATATTAATGACCTCACTGGAAAGATACCCCACTCAACAATGAAACTGTTTGCAGACAATGCAGTACTTAGAGCAAAGGCAAATGATCATGTTCGAATGGGGAAATCTTTACAGTCTAATGCCCACACTCTTCAGGCTTGTTTTGTTAATGCCAAAACAGTACTTAGTGAAATGAAAACCCAATCCATGTTTTTAAATAAGAATTCAGTAAAGGGAAGCATTCAAAAGGAATTAAATAAGAACCTTGGATGGTGTGAAAATCAAAAATACAAAATACAAAAATGTACAAATACTTGGGAGTAGAAATTGATTATCAGCTGAACTTTGAAATTCATATAAAAAAAGCTGTTAAAAAGTAAACTGTCAATTAGGAGCATTGCATTGAAGTGCAATACCACAACAGTCTAGAACTATCTTGGCCACACAACCTGAGACTATGTGTAACAGACTATCAAGGTTCATGCTGAGGTGTCCCTAGGACACTAATCATTGTAAGATGCAGAAACAAAGAAAGAAACTAGAAGCCATAACATCTTATAAAATGTTAAATGCATTCATCCATGGATATGGAAACAAAGGTGTCTTTTCCCCATTGCACTGCAACCAAAGCATTCCATAGATACCAAATGAGAGATGTCAGAAATAGAGGTATGAGAATATCAAAACTAAGTACCAACTACGAAAAAATGTCCTTTGCATATTGGGTCTCAGCTGTATTGAACAAGTTGACCCCAGAAACCAGAATATAATAAAAACCTTTATGGTTTCAAACATGCATTAGATAGATAATTTGTGGAAACTTTTAAATATAACAGTACTTACTAATTTGTCCAACATACTGCTGGCTAACAGGCTTTCAGTTACATTCAAAACCATTAAAAGGTAAAATCAGTATACATAAAAAATGACTTTATGAACAAGTAACAGGAAACTCTGCATGTAGTTCTAAACTAGAGGTAGGCTGATTTAATCTAGTACTGTAGTTGAGTTGTATATTTTTTTCATAGACCCTTTATGACTCATTAGCACTGTTGTAGAGTCCTTATGCTAATCAGATTGGAATAATTACAGTGTCCCATGCAGTGTGCTAAGTATCTGTATTTTGTTTTCTTTGACTCCGACTAGTATTATGAAATAGGCTGATAATTTTGAAGCCCCTGATTGGTTGCTAGCTGTGACTGAAAGTGTCTAACACACAGTTAACATCAAATGCTGGCAAGCTGGACACAGTACCCATTTCTGAAATCCTTGTGCCTGCCTGCCTGCCCACTCGCTCGACTGCCCGCTCATTCGGACATGCCACGATCTCTCGCTCGAGATGCTCCTCACCAGGTAGCTGGCTCTTCACTACTTCTCCTCCTTACCCCTCACTTTTATCATTTTAAGTCTATTTAAAATAAATATCCTGAATGGACCACATAACTAAAAAAAATGCCTGCCATGATCCAGCAACCATCCGCCCACTCGTTACATCTTACAAAAACTGCAAACACTTGTCATATACTGTACGGCCCTCCACATGAAACGGCACCTGAAATATAAAGAAACTGCAGATTCATCTTTCATTTTTTTATTACTTCTGAACATGTTACTTGAACACTTCTCTTGCCACATTTTGTCTGTGCTAGTACAGCTTCAGCTCGACATATTCCCAGTGCCTGCTTCCTTACTAGCGGTCTCATTTGCTATCAACGTCTGTGACCCCACAGTTTCTTACCCCTGCCCCAGGCTTACTTTAAATTAATAAAAAATAATAAAATACTGGCATCTTCATAACTCTGGACTTAAACCTTGCAACTGTAGCTGCCGGTTTCGCAGCATGCATGCTCTCTTCTCAGTTGGTGCCCCATCAGTCCAAACATACATTCACTCCTTCTGCCACTCCAGTTGAAAACTAAATTAAATATAAGAAACTCTGTCTACTGAAACATATAATGGGCATCCAGTGATTGGAGATTGTGTGTGTGTGTGTGTGTTTGTGTGTGTGTGTGTGTGTGTGTGTGTAGGGGGGGTACAGACCATAGCAACCACCACAAAAACAACTACCAGAGCCACAGTAGTACAAAGGTCCTCAAGTAAAATAAAACACAGTTGAGTGGAGGAACTATTTTATTTAGTATAAAGGCAAAAACTTAACTTTTTTATTATAGAATCCTAATAATTGCAAACTTCACATACATCAAATGCCAAGGTGCTAATTTCATAAGTACAATAAGACACTCCGGGGGTGTACAATAGACACTTCTAGCACATGGGTGGGAGCTGAAGGCACTCAGGCTGTGGCCTTGTGCCTCACTATGCCCCTGTCTTGGTACTAAAAGTATGTAACGCACACCCCATCATTTCTTATGGCTTACTTACTGGACAGTAGCTCTTTATTGGTACTCTAAATATCATGATGCATGTATCTATGTTGTATATAATTGCAATGTCTGATTTCGACCTTAGTGAGTTCTTTTTTTTTTTTTTTCAAACTCTGTTTATTCACTCTCCCTACCTGAACTCTCTCTCCAGAGGGTCTCGTGGTGCCCATCGCTATCCCACCTGTCTGAAGCTCTCCTATCTCACTCCTCCTGGGCCCAGCTCCCCAGCCACTACCTGGTCACCCAGCCCCCCCCGGCTCTGAGTCCCCTGGGGTGGGACTGCCAGATTAACTCCTCCTGGTGCTCTATCTAGAATCTAGATGGGTGACCAGGCAGGGAGGAAGCAGAGGAAGCAAGCGGAGAAGCCTGACATTGGGCATGGTTGGCTGGCTGGCCCCCCTGGACCCTCCTTCGCCTATCAGGAGGCAGAGGGTTTTTCCCTTGTGTGTTCTCCTCTGGCATGGCATGCAATGGCATCAGCATAGGACTGCCCACAGACTGCCTGCCATTGCCAGACCCATCCTACCAACCTTGCTACTGGGTTGCCCCCAGCTTCCACCAGGAGCCGCCACTGAGCACGGTATCCCCCCAGTCCCACCCCAGGAATAGAGAGCAGTCCTCTGGATGCTCGATCTTCTCTTCCCCCGCCAACCACCGATGCGCCAGGCTTGTTTCTGAACCCAGTTCACCGGCATGGAATGAAGTGTGGCATCTAGCGCCTTAACCCTCAGTGCCACCAGGCCGGACCACCATAGTGAGTTCTTATGAATAATTTATTATACATTTTTAAACGTTTTAAAGTGAAACTTGTATGAATTACATAACATATGTAACTTAAAGCTGTGCTTAATGAATCTTACTGGGAATGAGCAAGCTCAATTGAGTTTCCAGTTCATACCATATGAATAAAATGTTTTACTACTACTACTTCTTCAGCTGAACAAATTCAGAAGTACCACCTAAAGTGATCAGGAATACTTCTGTTCTCTGTATCCCAATACATTAATGATTAATTAATTAATTCCTGGTTAAACAACTAACATTAATCTACTAACTTTTAAAGTGCTAGTAAAGACCATTTTTACACAAATGAAATTACATATCAGTATAAATTTCATAATAGATAATTTGGCCTGTTTGATGACTAAACAACTGAATAGCCAACAAACAACATATAATCAGCCTAAAATGCAGTATTAAACTGTTGGTATATTGATCCATATTCCATTTCTAATATTCCATTATATGTTTAATCTGATTATAATAACTGGTTTAGCCTTTTTCCCATAGGGAAACCGTGGTGTAATCTGTCATTATAAAGGAGCATTTATAATGGCAAAAATGTGCACGGTCTCCCTCGCTCTGCGCATGCCCCCACTGCTGCTTTTCCTTTCAGAACTGGACAGGCCGCAGAGCAACCTGAATTCATTTTATATAATTGCTGAGGTGAAAAAGGCAAACTCAGCAATTGAATAAAATAAAACATGGGTCGGTGTGTGTAAACTCGAAGTTTACACACACACCCTCGGGGTTAGATGCTTTTAATAAACCCCTTGAGCTTCGCTGTCGGGGTTTATGTAGCATATAACCCCTCGGGTGTATGTAAACTCCTCATTACACATCCCGGACCATACTTTATTCTTTATATTTATACAGTAGTTCCAGTATTTTGTACTCAATGTAATATGTTTTATGTGCATAATAACTGGCTCTTCCATTTTCCCATAGGGAAACTGTGGCATAATTTTCCATTATAAAGGAGTGTTTATAACAGCAAACATGTGCCAAGTTTCTCTTGTTCTGTGCATGCACCTGCTGCAGCTTTTTCTTTCTGACCACTTGCTGCTTTGTCTTCCCCCAGAGACTGAACTGCCACTCTAACTCAGCGGTAAGTGCCAAAAACAAAATAAAGCACTAAGAAATAAAAAACTAAATTTCAGCTGCTGACCAAAAGAAATGAATAAAAAAAAAAAAAATGAATAAATAAATAAAGCGAATGTGGACTGGCCCCCAGCTGCACAGTGACATCTTTTTATTTTATATAATAGCTGTGGCGAAAAAGAAAAACCCAGCAATTATATAAAATAAAATATGGAGTGGTGTTTAAACTCGAAGGGTTCTATATTCAAAACTTTTCCCTGGGGCTAAATTAGCACTGCCTGGTATGCTAAATTAGCCTGGACCCAATAGCCCACTATATTCAAAATTGATAGCCCCAGTTCTAAACCTGCTGAATATAGCATGCTAAGGAAGCCGGGAAATCTGGGCTGGGAGTGCAGTGCAAACATAGCCCGGGAATAATGCAGCTCTGAATATAGCAACCAGGAAGTGCACACCACAACAGCAGCCAAGTTCACAGCAATGTGAAGGAAAGTAGAGGTGAACTATGTAGCCAATGTGTGTGCCAGCAAATGCATGGACTCAGTGCAGTTGCAAGCAGCAGCACATATGAAAGTACATTGTGCAAAAATGTACAATATTTCCGAAACATTTGCGCAGCGCTAACACGTTTGAGTAGGTTTAGCGCAGAGCTAAGCTATTTGCCCAGCGCAATCACATTTGCCCAGGGATAAACTTTGCTATATTCAAATGTGACATGCAAATGAGCCTACTTAGGTAGTCTCTGGGCAAGCATCCAGATTAGCATTTCATTATAACCTGATTTGCATACAGTTTGCCCAGTGTTACTGCAGGGTCCCTCAGCTTCACCTGTAGGCCAGTCTGGAAGTACAGGGGCTGGCTGGGTCTGCCCAGAGCTCCACCTGTAGGTCAGTCTGGGAGTGCATGGTGGTAGCTGCAGGCTACATTTCTACAGTACAGCATAGCATATTGTGCCCCAGGGGACTACACAGCACAGGCACAGGTGGTGGTGCTGCATGCAGTTGTCAAACCGTAGGTCATGCTACAGTGCACAGCAGACACTACAGTAGCAAGGGGGCCAGTAGTGTGAGGGGGACAGCAATGCCTATGGTGTGCAGGGCAATGATGGCCACTGCACTGTACACAGTGACAGGCCCAACTTGCAGGTGTTTATTGACAGTGGACATTACTGTTATGCTGCTGTGTGACCCACAGATGCCTCACCACTGGCATGGGATGCTTACAGTGACAAATACATGGTGGCTGTGTGTGCTGTGGTGTCTATACAGATATGCGGTATGGGGCTGGGGGGGCACATATATTCAGACAGGCACACCAGTGTTGGGGTATTCCCAACACTGGCCCATGTGCACTGCATGATGTGTCCCAGCCTTGTTGCTGCACCCAGTCTGTGTTGCAGCCTGGCCACTTGTACACCCTCCCCTCAACACCCTCCATGCCCACAATGCTGCATGTGTGTGCTGATATCTGTTGGTGTCCACAGAAGGGTGGTCTTCAGGTGTGTGCTGTATCTCCGCACTGCCATAGTGTTCACTGTGAGCCAGGTCACCATGTACTGCTGGCATGGCTGGGACTGGTGGCAGACAATGGCATCATAGTGATGCCATCAGTGAGCAGCATGTTTCCTCTATGTCTGGCTTATTTCTATGTGTCATATTTATTGGTTAGGGTCATGCAACATCATGCAAAAGCTGCACAAAGCCACAAAGACATACAAAGCTGGTTTGCCCAGGGTTAAGACTACCTTTTCCTGGGTGGTAATATGCACTGCGCAATGTGTTGTGCTAATGATGCGCAATACCACTTTGCACGGCACTTTGCGCTGAATATAGCATTGTGGTGACACGCCCCCTCAGTTATCCCCTTGCATACATTATGAGTTTGCCTAGTGCTAATGCAGTTTGCGTGCACTATTTGACCTTTTGAATATAGCGGACCCATGCTAAACCTGTACTAAACCTGTGCAAACGATTTGCGCCCAGTGCAAAGTTTTGAATATCTGGCCAGAAGTTTACCCACACCCTTGGTGTCAGATATTTTGACAAACCCCTCGAGCTTTACTCTTGGGGTTTATGTAGCATCTAACACCTCAGGTGTGCGTAAGCTTCTTGTTATACATCCCACCCCATACATTATATTATGTATCTTAGATATGTATACAGGACAACTTTGAAAATAGGACTTTTTGGTTCTAAAGTTTTTATCCTGCCAAAATAAAGATGTTACTACTTTTACTACTACTAACGTCAATACCATGTCAGGAGTGAGTTTGAAATGTTCCTTACAAAGCTACTGACACAGGATTATGTTTTGTTTGAATGTGTCAGTGTTATATCAAAAGTTATTTGTTGATTACAATTTCTGAGTCAAAGTAAAATGAAGGATATTCTTACACAGACACCCCTGCCTTAGAAATGTTGGATAAAGGGAGGAGTATTATGAACTGGACCCACTAAGGTGGGAGACCGACATGATGGGCAATAGCCTTCTTCTGTCTAAATCACTAAGTATAGCACTAAGTAAGATATGCACGAAATTTGGAGTTGTCCAAGTAGTGTCATTAAACGTGTAAATCATGATGTCATACAATCATGTCACACCCATATACAATAAGTTGCACTCTGACAGCAAAGCTTTCAGAGTGATACTGACTTCTGCCCTAGTAGGATATTGTAACCCAAGTAAAAAAAATTTGCCCAAGAAGAAGAATAAAGAAATGTAGGCATTCCTGTGGTAACCCCCCCCCAAAAAAAAATAGAAAGAAATACAGCTAAATTATTAACCTTAGGAAGATTTTTGTCCTGAGGAAGACTGCCAGATGTTGCTGTATCCTATCATCAGGAAAAGTCAGATTTCCTAAGCTCGCCACCATTTTGTATAGATTGAAAACCACACCCTCCTACCTCATACAGCAAGATTTCTCATCTGGGGTCGATGGCCCTTTGGGGTCCCCAGCAGGTAAAGCAGAAAAAGCAAGCACAAACTTTCCATTAAAATACGCTTGAATGCTTACAGATATTGTATATGTAAGACATTTTATTCTAGTAAATACCGAATAAAGTGAAAAAAGGCTACAAATTAAACTTTGCTTGGGGATAAGGAGTCCTTTGGCAGGTCTAGTTATGCACAGAGGGGTCGTCCAGTATGCCTAGCCATGAACGAGCAGTCCTCAGACATGTCTTGTCATGAGGAACATGGAATGCATTCCCTCAGCAGAACAGAGCTCAGGTACTGAGACGAGGTGCCTCAACCCTCAAACTCTGTGTCAACACAAACAAGGCTCAGCACTCAAATTGCACTCATGTCCCTTAAAGAGCCCCTGACACTGTAAGAAAAACTTGCAAAAATGTGAGATTTAGACAGTTCAGTTTATATTTCATGTATTTTCTATAATTATTTACCTTTTATCTTTATTACTGAGGACAGCTGTACAAAAGAGGCTTACTGTCTCTCAGGCTTTATCTACTCTTTCTGCTATCCTACATACGACATTATAATCTGGGCTGCACCTGGAAATGACTTCTGGTCATGGTGCTTTTCACGGTTACCAACTTTTAAATAAATAAATAAAATAATCCTCTGTTTATGGCATCGTAATTATCCCCACAACTGCAGACTGATGTTATAAACAGAACTGTGATGTCATATGTAGGCAAGCAGCCAGAACAGATAGGGCAGTGATCCTGTTTGCATGCAGATGTCCTTAGTAATAAAGAAGAATGAGAAATACAGAAACAATATTAAAATATTAGCTCACAGGAGTGACTTTGTCTCACCCTGTCCTGCAGTCCAGCCCACTGAGTGAGGCAGAATGTACATATAAACAGAAAAAAATTGCATATTGGTGCAAGAATCCAGAGTCCAGTTTCAGGCTTTGCAGAACATAAGAATCTGTTCTTGGCATGACTGCACTGTTCAAGGGCAATACTTGGAACCGGGGCCCTTCCTCTAAATTTTAACCATTTACTTTTAATTCAGACTGACTTCTCAAAAGATTTGCAGGCCCAAAAGCCCTAGTTTTGGGGCCAAGTGCAGTTTAATATTTCCCCTATCTTGACTTTGTATCAATTCCTAATTGGTCTGTATTTCTTTTTTTTTTTTTCTTTTTTTTTGCTGTGAGATGGAAATTTGGCACCCCCAACAAGAAGATGTACTGTAGCAATGCCTTACATTTCTCAAGCTTTAAATTAGTTTTCATATGTCTCTTTCCATCTTTCAGTAGCTAGTAGAGTCACCCCATATCATTTTAAAATCACCATCAAAGTAAACTCCACCTTACAGTCATAATTGTGGTGTCCTTGATGGTTCCTGTCATCAGTTTGGCTAGCATGTGATCACACATGGATTTAGTTAGCGCACAGAATAATCAAATTACAGCCACAAATGACTACAGTCAAACTACAGAGTGCATTTGTGTTGACAGATTGGATCTAGATAAGTTGTCCTCACCCCAGTTTCCAGCTTTTACTATTTAATTTTTTTTCCTACTGTGACTCCTCTTATTTTCAAAACAAGTTCCACTGCAGATGGGTCATTTTATAGTGAATATAGGCTAGATCCACAAAAAGACTCAGAGATTTTCAAATGCTGCAACCACATTTTTAAGCATTGCTTCTTATCAGAGAGAGAAGATGGTCTGACATGATACTAAATAAATTTTCAGTTAGATTTTTTAAAATTTAATAAGGGGAATGCAATGTTTCTTTCCCGCCTCTGAAGTAGAATGCTCCACTTTAACGCTACCATGGAAGATGACAGCTGTACATAGGGATATGAGGACTTGTGGTTCCGGGCACTGATCGTCTCAACTCACTCAAGTTCCCAATGATGCTCTTATAGTTTTAATAGTGTTCTATTATGCAAGACTAAAGGAGCTTAATATGTATAGCCTCGAGGAAAGAAGGAAGGGGGGGACATGATAGAAACTTTCAAGCACCTCAAAGGAATCAAAAAAGTCCAAGAGGATAGCATCTTTCAGAAAAAGGGATGTGCAAGAACAAGGGGGCACAATTTGAAGACAGAGGGGGACGGCCCAGAGGTAATGTGAGGAAGTGTTTCTTCACAGAGAGGGTTGAG
Source organism: Neoceratodus forsteri (assembly GCA_016271365.2). NCBI lineage: Eukaryota > Metazoa > Chordata > Ceratodontiformes > Ceratodontidae > Neoceratodus > Neoceratodus forsteri. The sequence continues at coordinate 994,172,067 of CM057458.1, read as the reverse complement.
GATGCATGGAACAGCCTTCCTGAGGAGATCATGGAGTCAAAAACAATGCGGGAATCCAAGAATGCATGGGACAGACATAAAGCAATTCTAGTGGGGGGTAGGAGGAAGTAAACTGTTGGTTAAGTTGGATCTGCAGCTTATCCATTAGGTAGGTAAATGAGCAGACTAGGTGGGCCAAGCGGTCCTTATCTGCCATCAAATTCTGTGTTTCTATGTTGTGCTAAACATTACATTTTCTCAAAGTTGTTACAACTGTGTCAGGGGCTCTTTAATGAACTTGACTCACAAAAGTGGCTAATGCAGAAACTTGCTTTATTTTGTATTCCAATACAGTGCTAAGATCCGTTCTTCCACAAAGAAAGTGAAGTACCTCCAAGTCCAGCTGTGCCCCATCTAACCCTTGTTTGTGTTGGCATGTGTCTTATCACGATCTGGGGTCCCCATTGTTATAAAGGTTGAGAAACTCTGTCCTACAGTATTAAGTATATTTTCAGATACTTATGTAGTATAGGATTGGGTTGGTAAGGTGCATTAATTAATTACTGCATAGTTTGTTTTATTTCAGTATTTTCTTTTTTTTATTCTTTGAATCTAATAGCTACAGTATATGGGTATGCAAAATGATATATCATTTTTCAGGGTTGTTCATTATTTACATTGTGCCCATTTCTTTCATCGAAAGTAAACTGAAGTACTTTGTAAATTTTCTTTCTTTTAATTGTTTTTAGTATCAGTCTGTTTCATCTTGCAGTATATGCCCTTCTCATTGACAACGGTGGTGGGTAAGTTAAGGAACACACTGTTAAAGGTAAGGATTGTGGCATATTTTGAATCCAGTGGGTTACAGGATCTGAGGCAGCATGGAATCACAGGGGAGATGTCTTACCAAACAACTCAGATAGATTTCTTCAACTGGATGACCAAGGATTTGGGTCCTATGGTAGTAAAGTGGGTTGGGAACTGGCTAAGGGACAGGACTCAGAGGGTGGTGGTAAATGGCATGAAATCTGAGGAGAGGGAGGTGACCAGCGGGGTACCACAGGGGTTGGTGCTGTGGCCAGTCCTATTCAATGTCTTCATTAGCGACATTGCAGAGCATCTGGAGGGAAAGGTGTGCCACTTCATAGATGACATCAAAATCTACAACAGAGTGGACGCACCAGAGGGGGTGGAAAAAATAAGAAAGGACCTAAGCCTATTAGAGGAGTGGTCAGGTGTCTGGCAGTTATTTCAATGCTAAAAAGTTCAAGATCATGCACCTGGGTCACAGGAATTCAACAAATTACTAAAGAAGCAAGCATTTATCGATACCAAATGTTGTCGTGCTGGCATTGGCTTTGGTGGTGCAGTGTGGAAACACATTTTTGTGGCAGGATGTGAAAAATGACAGCTGTACTGTTCATAAGGAGGTGTAAAAAATGGCAGTGGGGAAAATGTGGCATGTAAGTATTACAAATTTGCGAAGTTACAAGGGTGCGTGGGAAATGCGCAATGCAGACTTGTAACACAGTCATGTTATGGAGTTCAGGCACCATATTTTAAACATAGGCATTTTAGCACCTCTGCTCATGTACAGTGTCACTGTCATTTCCTCAAACTGTCCCAAAAAGTGATTTCGCACGATGACTGCGCTATTCTGCGTCGGATGTGCGAAAACACATTTCGGGCAGGATATGTAAAATGACAGCTGTACTAGTCATCAAGAGGTGTGGAAAAATGCCAATGGTGAAAATCCAGAGTGAAAATATTACAAATGCACAATGTTACGAGCGTGCGTGCAAACTGTGCAACGCACGCTCGTAACACAGTCATTTTATGGAGTATTGTCACCAAATTTTCAACATAGGCATTTTAGGACCTCTGCTCATGAACAGTGTCACTGTCATTTTTCATAATCTGCCCCAAACACTGGTTTCCCACAGTGACCACGGTATTGTGTGATGGAAGTGAAGTGAAACTGAACTTACAAGCTTAAATGGGCAGACTGGGTGGGCCATAGGCCCTTATCTGCTGACACTATCTATGTATCTATGTATGTAAGTGCAGAAACACATTTTGGCCAGGATGCGGAAAATGACAGCTGTACTGTTTACAAGGAGGTGTAGAAAAATGACAATGTTGAAAATCTGACATGAAAATATTGCAAATTCACGAAGTTACGAGCATGTGTAGCAACTGCGCAACACACGCTCGTAAAACAGCCATTTTTTAGATTTCTTCCACCAAATTTGCAACTTAGGCTTTTTGAGAGCCCACCTCATGAACACTGCCACTCTCCTTGCATTAATCAGTCCCAAAAGGTGATTCCGTGCAGTGACTGTGAAATCACCTTTTGGGACTGATTAACGTCATAACTGTGACATAATTCATGAGGAGGGGTCCCAAACCCATGTTGAAAATTTGGTGCAAAAATTCCAAAACATGCCTGAGATATGCATCAAAGTTGAAAAAAATGTATTTATTCCATTATACAGCTTACCGGCATTTCCTCAGTTCACAGTCAGCTTTGAAGAGAGAAGATGTGTTCCCGGTCCACTGAATATCATCGTGCTGAGCTCTGGAGGTAAGTATGGGGTGAGGGGGGTGTGGGGGAGGCAGGGTGCACAGTGGGTGGGTGTGGGTAGTGGGAAGAGAGAATACGAGGGACCGTTTTCTGCTTAGAGGTACTAAAAAAACACATCATGGATGGTTTTCTTTTTTACAGGTGGTTTCTTTTTGGGAGGGACAGTAGCCGACGGGGGATTGGGCACCCCCATTAGCACAGAAGAGGGTGGACATCAAGCCGATGGGGAGTGGGCTCCTCCATCGGCACATTAAACAGGGAAAGTGGGGACAGATGCCGAAGGGGATTGGGCACCCCCATTGGCAAACAATGAAAGTGGGGGGGGACACATTCTGCAGACATGGAGTGGGCTCCCCTGTCGGCATATACTTGAGCAGGGTAAGCCAACTGGGGGATTGGGCACCCCCGAAGTCGGCATTTTAGCAGCCACTGTGCCACCATGTTTCCAGCTGATGAGCACATAGGAAGGGACTGCTGCATGTGACGAGCTTTGCTCGCATTGCAGTGGACCTTTCCTTAGATGTGCTCACCCCAGGTGGTGTGGCGCTGGCATGCAGGCTGATAGGGGAATGAGGGATGCACCCACTGGTGAGTGCCCTGCATTCACCCAACAGTGACCGCGCCTCCAAATCTGCACAACCCCAAGATGTTGGCTGCGCAAGCACGCCAACATAAAAAAGGAAACTCTATGAACAGTTCATCAAAAATAGATCCGAGAAAAAATAGATACAATTCAAAAATACCCAAAAGAAATGTAAAAAAATTATACAAAAGAATAAACAAAAAATAGAGATAGGTATAGCCAGCAGTGCTAGTAAGGACAACATGCAACAATCCTATGGATATGTAAACTCACTTCAAAGCACAAACTCGGGGCTATGTTCAATTATATCAGATGATAAGCATATAGTAGAACCAGAAGATATTGCACACATATTTAACACATATTTGGGATCTACATTCTGCAAAAAAGAGCCTCACATCAAGCGCCAAGAAACAGAGATCAAAACTGAAATTAATATAAGCACTAAATACTGTACATTATAAAAAAATAAACTAAAAACAACTAACTCCACAGGGCCAGATAACATTTAAGCCCAGATGTTAAAACTTAAGTCACCTTATAGAGCCACTCCTCTTAAACTACTATTCCAAAAATCAAGAACTGATAAAGAAGTACCCCAGACTAGTTGTCCACAATTGTGGTACCTATACACAAAAGGGGAGCAGAGTTGATCACACAAACTATAGATCGATCAGTCTGACATCTGTTCTGGGAAAGATAATAGAGTCCATTCTGAAGGATATTATAAATAGACAGTTGGTTGAAAATTGACTAATTGATGGCTTTAGGTCAGGTATATCATGTGTGACTAATCTGTTATGTTTCTATGAAAAGATACCAGCAGCACTAGACACGGGAATGCAGGTCAATTGTATGTATTTGGACTTTTCAAAAGCCTTTGACAAAATTCCTCATAGGGATATTATACAAAGTTTAAATGATAATAAAATAGACCACAGAATTGTAAGATGGATGTCTGGATGGTTGAGTGATCGAACACAGAGGGTGTATATAAATGGATATTACTCTGCTCCGGTGGCAGTGACAAGTGGGGTACTGCAGAGCTCTGTCCTGGGTCCCCTGTTATTTCAAATATTTATATCAAATATGGGACACAATACAACAAGCTGGCTAAGTAAATATTCAGATGACACCAAATTGGCATATTTTGTAAACAATGATGAAGACAGACAGAATCTTCAAACAGATTTAACTAATATAGTACATTGGGCAGACTCCAAGGGGATGAGTTCCAACAAAGATAAGTGCTGTGTGATGCATTTGGGGAATAGAAATAATGAAGCTACTTATCTAATAAATGGAAAACCAATTAGAAAGTCTACAGAAGAAAAATACCTAGGAATAACAATCACAAACTCAACTATGATGCACACAGCGATGCTCAAATAGCTAAGGCAAAAAAAGTGCTATGGACAATTAAAAGAAATTTTAGAAGCAGAGTTGAACGGGTTGTAATGCCATTGTACTGATCATATGTTAGATCATTATTAGACTATGGCAGCCCAGTCTGGGGGCCAAGAACAAAGGGAAGTTCAGAAAGAATCAAAAAACTTCAATAACAGACAACTAAAATGATTTATAATCTGAAAGAGATATCTTATGAAGATAGACTGAAAAGATTATATCTAACGTCACTAAAGACAAGAATAAGGGGAGATCTACTACTGTGTTATGACTTAATACAGGATAATTACCTACTTAATAAACTAGAATTAAGTTTCAAAAATGACGCTATGGGCATGAGGGGCCATCCTCTACAGCTAAGGCCTAAAAAATGTAATACCAACAAGAAGAAAGTCTTCTACATACACCGAGTGGTGAAACCCTGGAATAGACTTCCTCTGGAAGTAATAATCAGTAAAGACAAACACCAATTTAAAAGAAGATTAGATAAATACATTTTAGACAGCAATAACCTGTCTTATTATGGGTAATAAGGTAGAGCACATATGGGCTAACCACCTTCTTAGCTCCTTACATCTTAGTATGCACCTTAGTATGCAAGAATCCAAGGGAGGCACGCAGGATGGTTGGGGAAATTCTGGCCACCACAAGTCAGGAGAGAGACTTGAGGGTTATCATATCTGATGACCTGAAGGTGGCCAAACTGTGTGAAAAGGTGGTGGGAAGAGCAAACAGAATGTTGGGGTTCATAGGGAGGGGTATTGCAAGCAGGAGGAAAGAGGTGGTGATGCCACTGTAAAGATCCTTGGTGAGGCCTTAGCTGGAGTACTTTGTCCAGTTCTGGAGACCTCATCTCCAGAAGGACATTGACAAAACAGAGACAGTCCAGAGAAGGACAATGAAGATGGTACATGGACTGCACCAGAAGCCTTACGAGGAAAGACTTAAGAACTTTAATATCTATTCACTGGAGGAAAGAAGGGAGAGGGGAGATATGATAGAGACTTTCAAGTACCTAAGGGGAATAAACAGAGTACATGTAGAAAGCATATTTCAGAGAAAACTCTGCCAAAGAACAAGGGGGCATGATATGAGGCTGAAGGGTGGAAAGTTCAGGGGTAATGTTAGCAAGTACTTTTTTCACTGAAAGGGTGGTGGAACCATGGAACAGCCTTCCAGCAGAAGGGGGGGTGTGAAATCAATATGGGGGTTCAAGAGTGCATGGGATAGACATAAGGGTACCTTGGAGATGTGTAGAGCAGGAGAACTGCAGATCAGATAGGATCTAGGGTTGCAGCAGTGAGTAGGGAAATGGGCAGACTAGGTGGGACTTATGGTCCTTATCTGCTGACAGATTCTATGTTTCCATGATTTAGATCAGGGAGGAGTTGTGGATGTGGTCTACTTGGATTTCAGCAAGGCTTTTGACACTGTTCTACATAGGAGACTGGTAAACAAGATGGGTAGTTTGGGAATGAGCAACAAGATGGTAACCTGAGTAAGAAACTGGTTAGTGGTAGGAGATAGAGGGTAGTGGTAAACGGAATTCGTTCTGAGGTAGGGACGGTGACCAGTGGGGTACCTCAGGGTTGAGCGCTGGGACCAGTCCTCTTTAATGTCTTTACAAGAGACATAGCAGAGGATCTTGAAGGGAAGATTTGTCTCTTTGCAGACGACCCCAAGGTCTACAACAGGGTGGACACTCTGGAGTGTGTGTGGAAAGGATAGGCAGATATCTGTAAAAACTGGAAAAGTGGTCAAGGGTATGACAGCTGGGTTTTAAAATAATGAACCTGGACCACAGAAACCACGGGGTGGAATACAAAATGGGTGGAGTGTTACTGACAATGACCAAGCCAGAAAGAGACCTGGGGGTAATCATATCGAATGGCCTAAAGGTGGCCAGGCAGTGTGACAACGCAGTTGGGAGGGTTAGTGGGATGCTGGGTTGCATAGGAAGGGGTATCTTCAGCAGAAAGTGGGAGGTGATGTTGCCCCTATATAGATTGCTGTTAAGACCCCACCTTGAGTACTGTGTCCAGTTCTGAAGACCATATCTAAGAAAGGACATAGAGTGGTGGTAGTTCAGAGGGGGGCAACCAAAATGGTGCAAGATCTGCATCAACATCCCTAGGAAGAAAGGCTAAAGGAGCTCAATATGTACACCCTGGAAGAGAAGGGGGGGGAGGAATATGATATAGATCTGTTAATACCTCATGGGGTTTAATATGGTAGAGATGGGGAGTATTTTGCAGAACAAATGTGCCCTAGAACAACAGGACATGCTATGAAGCTGTAGAGGGGTATATTCAGGAGACATGTGATGAAGTACTTCTTTACAGAAAGAGTAGTGGATTCCTGGAACAGCCTTCCAGAAGAGGTGGGGGAGTGCAAAAATGAATTGGACAGGCACAATGGAATCATAGGGGTAAGGGGGGGGGGAGAGTCTGTGGCGTAGATCAAGCAGGTTCTGCCGCAAAAGTTATGGTAGAAAAAATGGGCAGACTAGATGAGTCACGTGACCCTTATCTGTCATCAGATCCCATGTTTCTAGGTTTCTATGTTATTGTATACTAATTTAAAGCAAAACTGTTTATAGGAATCTTCAATGATTTATATTAAAATAAATATATTATATTTACTGGTTAGTGTCAATAATCAATCACTGGCACAACCTCAAAAACTCCATTATTCACACATGTGAGTAACAGAGTTCCGTAAACCACCTTTCTAAAATTAGCTTTCACTGCACCCGAGCACCTGTCTCTGTCCACATGCTGGCCATTCACTCTTGCTCCCTCAGTAAAACCACCAGCATGAACGACAGGCTTCTTGGCAGTGAAACAAAACCCGGGCACAGTTTTGTAATCAAACTCTGACAGGAAAACACTAAAAAATGTCAAGATTGTCAGGATTCCTACTATGAAATGGAATGGCAAAAATTAATATAACTACTGGTGCACGAAGATCATGACCAAGAAAGACAAGTGAAAAATGTTGACAGTTTTACTCTGGTTAAGTTTACTCACAGCTGTGCAGATCACATTCCACTTAATAGCACAAAGAATGGGATTTTTGGTTTTTTTTTGTTAAACTGTTTTTCAGCTTTAGTCACTGTTGAACTCTATTCTTTCCAACCGTTAAAATTATGTTCTAGGAGATTTCTTTGTTGCTTGATTGTCAGGGTCTGGAACTGAATGGAAGTAAGGAAGTGGGCATTATATAAACTGTGACTGATTACATTAAGACTGAGCTGCCAGGAGCACAGCCCAACACACAAAGAAAATGAGAGCTGCAGGCGATTCAAGTGCTCCCACACACACAGTGACACAAAAGCAGCCTACCTCACTACAGGTTTTAAAGTGAGAGCAGAAAATCACTATTGCAAGAAAACACAGTAATAGCAGCTCCACATTTCAGCATCACAGAATCAGTAAATATAAAAAAATAAAACATGGGGAAGGTGGTGAACTGTTTTTCAGCATTTTATGCACACCTTCAGTGTGTGATGCCTAGATAAACCCAGAGGGTGTAGCAGAAAATCTTCATTAACCACACTTCCCCATGTGTATTCTATATTTTATCACTTCTGGTGCCACATAAAATGCTCATTTATAAAATGATTCCGACAATTTTGTCTGGTTAAACTTTCTATTAAAATTTCATATATAACAAGTCAACAATCCCACATATATCAGATATCAAAAAAACAGACAATACAAAAGGGGATCATTCATAGTACATATAAAACAGTAAATCAAAATCTGTAAGGATCAACTATATGTCAATTAAAAACAATAACCCATAGCAGAGTTAATCATTCCTGTTCCAGACCTAGAATAATATGATGTGCAAACATGTAATGGAGGCTTTTTCTGCTTCTCAAACTTTAAATAGAGGCTCTTAGTTATCAAATCAGTGAGGTACATTTAAAATTATTTAAAGTGCAGGACCAAACCGATTGGGGCCATTTTGATGGAGTGGTTTGGCTTGTTCACATTTTGGCCAAAATTTTTTGAAATTCACACTTTATTTATTTTATTAAGCAAAACAAAGTACAAACGTGATAAGAGACATGGTAAGACATGAAAAGAAAGCAATAACACCCCCTCCCCAAAATCCCCGGAGATACCACCAAAAAGAAGAGGAGAAGAAAGAAGGAGCGGAAAAGAAGAAGGAGGGGAAGGGAGAAGCAGCCAAGGCGAGCTACACAATAATATCATATCACCAGGAAAGGGGGGAAATAAAGACCCCCACATGGGGTCTTAATGAAGGTACAGGGCATAAAGTTTACCCCATTTCTTATGAAAGGCAGATAAGTCATGTCTAGAACTGGCGATCAGTTTTTCGATTTTAAAACCCTGTGACATTTCTGCCACCCATTCCTGATAAGAAATTTCGGATTGATCAACCCAGTGACGAAGAACTAGTCTTTTGACAGCCATCAAAATGAGGGCCATGTGATATTTCCTTTCATTAACTTTGATAGAGGAATAGATTCCTAACACACAAATTTCAGGTGTAAATAAATCCTGTAGGCCCAAAGTGGATTCAAGCTATCCGGATATGTCTCCACAGAGGGCAACTTTATCTAAGCCCAAAATATGTGCAGGATATTCCCTGGTCAACACCACATCTGATACAATTAGGAGAGCTAATTTTCCTGAATTTGACTAAGTTTACCGGGTATAGTACATATTGTTGATTATATAAAACTGTGTAAGTTTATTTCTGTCTAGTGAGAGAAATCGGTGTAAGTCTGACCACACCTGGTTCCAAGATTGGGGGAATTACAAGCAATGTGTCCCACACCTTAGAGCCAGATAGAACTTCAGGAGCTTTACTGAGAAGGAGGTGTGCATAGAGTTTAGCAATGGAGTGGGTTCATTGGCTCGGGACTTAAGCAAGTCTAGAAGAGGATAGATACTAGATATCTTTTTCACCAGACCAAAATCCTTGACTATGAGGTGTCTCAGCTGGAATACTTTGAATATGGCCTGAGAGGGAATGTTAAATTTGGACATCAGTTCCCGGGAGGAGCCAATTGAGTCCTGGAGATAGAGGTCATCCACTGCACAATCGCGGTTGCGGTAACCAAGAGGGAGTAACCAGTGTAGAACCCAGCTTGATATTGGGGTTAAGAACCAGCGGTTGGGCAGGGTCCTTGTAATTATGTATTCTAAGAGGTACAATACTGGTTGAAAACCTTAATTGAGGTCCCAATACGGATCCACCTATTTGGGTGGGTAGAGATGAGAGATTGCAGTAAAATGTGGAGTGAGGATCTATATTGTGGGACTTCAGCAGGTTAATTTCGAGCTGCAACCAGTTAGGCCGGTAAATATCCTGGGAAGGGGAGAGCCACCTGCCCATTTTCGCCAGGTGGCTGGCCCAATAGTAAAATTCAAAATTGGGCAGGCGAAGGCCACCGTTGGCCTTGGGCAGACATAATTTGAAGAAGGCTTTCCTTGGTTGCTTGCCTATCCAGATGAATTTAGTAACTGAGGTGTGTATTTTTGGAAAAAAGGACTTAGGTAGCCAGATATTTAAAAGGCTTAAAGGGTAGAATATCCGTGGAAGTATATTCATCTTGATTATGTTTATTCTTCCACCTATAGATAGGGAGGTTTGCCCACCTATTAAGATGCATGTGAACCCTGTCTAGCAAGTCATCTAGGTTGAGTTTCCTTGTTGTGTTGCTATCACGGGCTAGGTAGATACCTAGATGTTTGAGGTGATCAGGTGCCCATTTCATTCGAAATGGGCTACGTCCAGCGATGAAATAAGAGGATTAAGCGGGAATATTTCGGATTTAGTTAAGTTCAACTTATAATTGGATACCTCCCCAAAATGAGTGATAATCTTTAGGGCTTCTTGGATGGAACTGACTGGATCCATTAGGTGTAACAAAATATCGTCTGCAAATACCGACATAGTGAGTACTTGTTGGCCAACAAGACATTCGGTAATAACAGGCGAGGATTTGATACGCACTAATAAAGGTTCCAAATAAAGATTAAATAAATACGGTGAAAGTGGGCATCCTTGACGAGTACCGGAGTATAAAGGAAATCTGGAAGAAAACACCCCATTGCAGTACACTTTCGTGGAGGGGGGAGCTATAAATCGCTTTAATCCACTGAATAAATTGTGCTGGAAAACCCATCATGGTCAGGGTAGCCCATAAAAATTCTCAACTAACACGATCAAATGCCTTTTCGGCATCTAAGGCTATTAAGGCCATGGGGAAATGAGAGGTTTGGGCAGCATAAAAAATGTGTGAGAGAGTTCTTGTGTGATCAGATGCCGATCTCCCCTGGACAAAGCCTACCTGTTCCATACTTAGGAGTGTTTGCCAGACTTGTTTAATTCTCAGTGAAAGAATTTTGGTCAGGATCTTAATATCACAATTAAGTAAGGAGATTGGTCTATAGTTGGCGGGATCTAAAGTTGATTTATTAGGTTTAGGTATTAAGATTATAACTGCTTCCAATAGTGAGGGATCTAAGGGCCCTGAGGTAAGAATATAATTAAACAGTTTTAGCAGAGCAGGGGCAAGTTCACTACAGAAAGATTTATAGAAATTTGGAGAAAACCCATCTGGGCCAGGGGCCTTGTCCAGGGCGAGACCATGGATAGCGTCTATGATTTCCTCTAAGGTGATGGGAGCGGTTAAGGCCTCACAGTGACTAACATGAAGCTTGGGAAGGGGGGTATTCTCAAGAAACTCCATTATGCTGGGAAGCATCGAAGGGGGAGTTTTGGTCCCGTACAGGTTCTTATAAAAGGTTTCGAAAACCCCAGCGATATCCCTCGGGTTGGTTTTAATGGAACCGTCATTAGCTGTAATGCCTGGAACTAATCTCGAACTCTCCGCTTCTAAGCTTAAGAGCTAGTAGTCTACCTGGCTTTTCGCCCTGGTCAAGGTATTTCGTTTGGCTTTCAAGATGGTGTATTCTGTTTTCTCCTAATTAAGTCCTCATACTCATCTTTAAGCCTGTACAGATTTTTAAGGTTGTCTTGGGAGAACGAGGTAGAAAGTTTCTCCTCAGCCACTTTGATCTGGTTGGCTAAAGAATTGGTTCTCTCCAGCCTCAATTTTTTCCGTCTAGATGATTCTTTAATAAATTCACCCCTGAGGAAACATTTCAGTGAGCACCAAACCAAATCATACCTGGAAACTGAGCCTTGATTAATCTCTAAGAAGGATGAAATCAGTACTTTGAAAAGCGAGACAGTCTGATCATCTTTCAAAATCTGGTTATTAAGTTTCCAGGTAGTGTCACGCTGACCCGGAGGCCCTGGCGCAAGCTTGACCCATGTCATAGCATGGTCCCGAAATAACAATAGGCTCAATATTGGTGGAGGAAACATTAGGCAAAAGGTTGGTGCTCACCAAGATGTAGTCTATCCGTGACCAGGAGTTATGGGCTGGTGAATAGAAGGTATAGGACCTGGTAGAAGGGTTCAGAAGTCTCCACGGATCTTCCAATCCCAACAGTGAACATAAATCTGCTAGGGCTAGCTGAGCCGGTGGCGTGATTCTGGTATCATTACCAGACCGATCCAACGCCTGTGAGGGAGCAATATTCCAATCCCCACCCAACACAAAGTTAGATGGTAGAAAGGTACTCAGTAGGTCAGCCAGACCCATCAAAAATACAGCGTCACCCCCTACAGGACCGTATATAGAGCCTAGGACAACCTCAGAGTTATAGAGCATTCCGTGAACGAAAACATATCTACCATTTGCATCCTGAACACATTTCTTCAGCACAAAGGGGGATATTACATTTGACTAAAATAGCAACCCCTCTACTGTTGGTGGTCTGACCAGCAGCAAAGACGTGTGAGAAGCCTTTAAATCTTAGCAAATTAGATTCCTGCACCATGATGTGGGTTTCCTGGAGAAAGAGAATATCCACTTCTGCTAGGGAGCAGTTGAGTAAAATCTGATCCCTCTTGGCTGCTTCCCTCAGCCCCCTCACATTCCAGGTAGCAAACTTAAGGTGACTTAGCGCCATTATTACCAGTAGATATTAAGCTCGAGAATAGGACTGAAGATTGGCACTTCCTGAGGAATTGACTGGTGGCGACATCCCCCCACCAGAAACAGCAGCCTCAACCAACCCCAAATGCCTATGATACATGATGATATTAGGTACAGTACACAAAAGGGTATAGAACCAACCAAATAAACATAAAATCATCGGAATCCTAGGCCGAGGCTGCCATAATACAAAAGATACTGGGTTAACCTTATTAATCCCAAACCCACCCTCCCCAATCCCTTTCTTTAACCCATCATAACTATATACAAATCCCCCCCACAGCAGGTAGCAGTGTAATGCCCTAGAACTCGCAACTGGTTCCAGAATCCGGCCCCTGCAATACCATGGCCTGGTCCTTAACTGTCTGAACATATAAAGGTGAACTGTGTACAAAAACCAGATGCCCAGATCATCAGACCTAGAATAACAACAATCAGGTCTTAGGAAGGGAATAGGCCATGGCATCCAACTCCCCCATCTACAGTCGTGAGGCAAGATCAGAAAGCAGAATTCGCCTCCCAACTCCCACCCCACCAACAACAACTCAAGCATCAAATACCCTGAAGAAAAGCATTTTGGACAAACAACTGACTAGTCTGGGAAAAGGCATATCGACTAGACCATAGATTCCAACAAGGAGCAGGTAAATCTCAAGACCGATGGTAGCTGAACCGAGCAAATAAAAAACAGGAAAAGTGGGGTTTACCTGAAAAATGACCCCAAGGCGAGATGGCCGAAGAAATCCTCCGTGAGGCTCAGGCTCCCGGATGGGCTGGTCAGGAGGAGCGCAGGTCGGAAAACACCGGACGGACCTAAATGGTCCGAGGGCCTGACTGCTCTCCCGAAACACAACCCTGTACTTGAGTTCCGATCCCCAAAACAGAGCCAGCACACAAGGAGCCTCTCGAACTCGGGCCTACTCAACGCCACAGGCCTCGCGGCCTATCTTGGGCTCAATTGAGCAGCTACACCAGGTCGGCCGAGACCAATGCGGACCAGGTAAGCCAAATCCATAGCAGGTCTCATACAGCAGGGGAAAAATAGAAAAACCCGGCCCACTAACAAGGCTATAAACTAAATTAAGGGCAGGCCTCAGAACTTAAGGCTTGACTAATTACATCAGTCCCCTTTGAACAAGCTAGGGAGTCTTTTAGTAAGGTCAGCCAGAGCATGGTCCGATCTTCATAGGACTGTCCATTGTCATCCAGGGTAACCACCAATTTCGCTGGGTACACCATTTTAAACCGGATTTCAGCGGCAATTAATTTTCTGACAATTGGATGATAGAGGCCTCTCTTACGAACTTCAAACGGAAGGTCCTGAGTAATTCTCAACTTTACATGGTTCCACTGCAGAGAGTCCAACTCCTTGAATTTGGTTAAGACGTGTTGGCGTTCAATGTAGCTCAGAAATTTAATGATAAGTGGTCTGGGAGGAGAGTTCGGTGGGGGCCTGGGCTTCAGTGATCTGTGGGCTCTCTCTATGTGGTAAGCTTGATTAATCAGGGAAGGACCGACCACTTTATTTAGAAAAAGCTGGACAAACTTGATCATGTCACTTCCCTCTTCGGCCTCCGGAAGCCCCAAAATAAGGACATTATTCCGTCTGCTCCGTCCCTCAAGATCTTCTGTTTTCGCCTGCAATTTCTGTATTTGCTGTTTCAGTTTGGTAATCTCCGGGTCAGTTTTGTTCCTCCAACGGTCCAAAGATGTGACATTGGATTCCAGATCCCCTACTTGCCGTGATAGGCCTGAGAAGTCCTTCCTGATAGATTTAATCTCACTAGATATCTCCTGTAAAGTCTCTCTGAAGGGTAGAATTTCTTGCATAAAGCGATCCTCTGTCAGTAAGGTATTTGGAGATGCAGGAGCAGTTTGTTTGGAGGAGTGTGAAGGGTTAGCATTTCTAGCCTTCTTGGAGGCCTTTTCAGGCGTCGTTGGTGGAGTGTGTCTCACACTGGCTGACTTCATGTCAGCTTCCATCGCTGCAGTAACATTAAGAAATCTTCAAGCGCCCTAAAAATCAGCTTAGAGGTGCTAGAGGTAGACAGCAAGCCTTTAGGGTCGCTATTACTGGAGAAGATGTCGATATTTCAATTAGAAAAGGTTGTTTTTGTAGGTGGAGGAAGGGAGCCTGGGAGAGAGCTGCTCTCAGCCACACTGCATCACGTGACTCCTCATTTTGGCCAAAATTTGATAACTAAGAGCCCCTATTTAAAGTATGAGAAGCAGAAAATCCTCCATTACAGGCCTGTTAAGGCAGTTGGGGGAGGCACACTAGATTTTATTTGATTGATTTTAGTCACAACCAGGAGCACCTTTGAAAACAATTACATTTATAAAGCCTGGGTTGAGCAGATTACACTTTGAATGAACTTTTCCACCCACCCATAGGAGATAGGATGGAAATGGAAGGGGGTTAAGAAATGGTTACTGTGCTTATCCTGAGCATGGACAGGTAAGAGGAGGGATGCTACAGGCAAATTATTGAAAGCTATACCTGCAGAAGAAAAGTGGAAATTAAGCTCTCTCACAATTAGTTGTTTATCTGTGATGAGTTTTCCAGTGACAGAGAGCTTTCTGGACATGGTATATGGTTCTGTTCCTCCTTCCAGAGGTTTCACATACAATACATCTACATTCAATACAAAACATGCTAAAGGGGAGGTTCTGATAATGGGAGACTTCAACATGCCAGATACAGATTGGTTAACACCAGCATGAACATCTGCCAGAATTAGACACATGGTGGATTCCCTGCAGGGGGAGGGCCTCAAACAACTGGTACAACAACCCACAAGAGGCAGGGCTATCCTAGATCTAGTACTGACTAACAGGGAAAGGATCACAGGTCTCCAGGTAGAAGGTCACCTGGGGGCCAGCGACCTTCATATGGTAAGGTTCAATTTGGCCACTAGAACTAAATCATCCCATTCCAAGGCAAAAATATGGGACTACAGAGGAGCTGACTTTGATAAGATGGCCAACAGAGTTAAGCTAGCCCTGGCAAAAAGTAATACAGGTGAGAAGGTACAGGCAAAGTGGCCAAGCATTAAGGATGCAATACTTGAAGCAACATCCCATTGTGTTAGAGAGAAAAGGAAGTGCAAAATAAGGAAACCACTTTAGTTCTCAAACACAGTAGCAGACAAGGTCAGAGCCAAAAGGCTGGCCTTCAGGAAATATAAGGAAATGCAACGGAATGAAGATAGAGAGGCATACCAAACTTTCCTAAGGGAAGCAGGGAAGGCAGAAAGGCAGGCAAAGGCCCAAACCGAGGAAGCACTAGCTGAACAGTAAAAGAAGGTGACAAGACTTTCTATAGATACATTAGTAAAAGGAGAAAGTCCAGAGGGGGTATTGCTAAGATCAAAGAGGATAAGGGGGCATATGAGGAAGAGGACAACGTAAAAGCAACTATCCTAAATAGATACTTCTGCTCACTATTTACTGAAGAAAAGGTAGGCAGCGCCACAGCCCAGCACCATGGACACAGGGGGAGGGAGGTGTGCACTAGTCCCTTTATAAAAGAAAGGTTCCTACAAGAGCTCAATAAGTTCAGGGTGGACAAGGCAATGGGACCTGATGGCATACAACCCAGGGTCCTAAAGGAGCTAAGGGTGGAACTAGCAGAACCATTATCAGAACTGTTTAGTGAGTCTCTGAGCACAAGAGAGGTCCCAGAAGACTGGAGAAGGGCCCATGTGATCCCGTTCCACAAGAGTGGTAGCAAGGAGGAGGCAGGGAACTACAGACCAGTCAGTCTTACCTCAGTAGTGGGCAAGATTATGGAAGCACTCCTTAAGGAAAAGATAGTGCAACATCTGGAATCCATAGGAGCACAGGATTCAAGACAGCATGGGTTTACAACAGGAACGTCCTGTCAAACTAATCACATAGATTTCTGTGACTGGGTAACCAGAATGTGGACCAAGGGGGAGCAGTTAATGTCGCCTACCTTGACTTCAGCAAAGCTTTCGATACTGTTCCACATAGAAGATTGATTAATAAGTTGGGTAGGCTAGGGGTGGGTCAGAAGTCGGTCAACTGGGTGGCAAACTGGTTGATGGGCAGAAAACAGAGAGTGGTGGTAAACTGTATACAGTCAGAAGAGATGCAAGTCACAAGTGGGGTACCTCAGGGATCAGTTCTGGGGCCAGTCCTCTTCAATATCTTCATCAGTTACATTGCAGATGGACTGGAGGGTAAGGTTTGTCTGTTTGTAGATGACATCAAGATCTGCAACACAGTAGATGATCCAGATGGGTGGGCAGAATGAGAAGAGATCTGGATAAACTGGCAAAATGGTCAGAAGAGTGGCAACTGGGGTTTAATGCAAAGAAGTGCAAGATCATGCATATAGGGAAGAGAAACCTTGAAGCCACCTATAGGCTGGGAGTGGAGTTGCTGGCAGTCACAAGGGAAGAAAAGGACTTGGGCATCATCATCACAGATGACCTGAAATCATCCAAACAGACAACTAAAGCAATAGGTAAGGTTAGGGGGATGATGGGGTATATTAGTAGGGTATCACAAGTCATAAGAGGGAGGTAATAATCCCTCTTTACAAGACACTGGTTAGGTTCCATCTGGAGTACTGTGTGCAGTACTGGAGGCCACACCTTCACAAGGACATTAACCAAATTGAAGCAGTCCAGAGAAGGGCAATCAAAATGGTACGGGGACTGCATCAGAAATCATATGAGGACAGAGTAACGGAGCTCAATATGTATACCCTAGAACAAAGGAGGGAGAGAGGTGATATGATGGAAACATTCAAACATCTTGAGGGCATTAACAAGGTGAAAGAGTCTAACATGTTTCAATATAAGAAAAATAGCAGGACAAGACGACACAGCATGAAATTAGAGGGAGGCTGATTAAGGGGTAATGTGAGGAAGTTCTTTTTCACAGAAAGGGTGGTGGATGTATGGAATGGCCTACCTCAGGAAGTGGTGGATATGAATACTGTGCAGAGCTTCAAACAGGCATGGGATAGGCATAAGGGAGCAATACAAATGAGTATGAATAGATAGGCCATTGACAGAGCAAAGGCCGATGGCACATTCATAAGGTAGAAAAAGAAATGGGCAGACTGGATGGGCCTTGTGGTCCTTATCTGCTGTCGACTTCTATGTTTCTATGTTTCACTAATTTTCAAAATTTGGTGGAGTCATGCCTGTTGTTTTCCAGTACTCTCAGGTAATATATTGCTTTGGTTGATGGAAAACATTTTGTACACTGATTCCTGTATTGTCTAAATATGTCACGTGGCACTTTAGTTTGCTGTGCTGTGGCCCATAGAAGATCTCTTTAGCTCAGAGCCGATTTTAGCTGCTGAATGAATCAAGGGCTTATCTTTTGCTTTACAAGAGAAGCATGCTTATTTACAACTGTAAGCAGATTTTGATTAAATATTTCTGCAACCACATGCACAGAGGGTGCTAGAAAATCTCCTGCCAACTGATTGTTTCATGATCAGGGAGGAAGCTAAACTTGCAGAAATGTGAAAGATGCATTTTATTATTAATTTTAAGCCTGGTGATTTTTCCTTGTACCCCTGATATAGATCACTGCATGGTATTACTGTAATCATTGTCAAATACAGCAGCGAGGGTGATTTTGTGATTTACCCAATGGAGCACAGGGATGAGGAGATGAGGGCTCACTGACTTGTTTTGGGGGAGGCACACAGACAGTATGCAAGAAAAGGCACTGATGGCTGGCTGTCAGATTTTATTTCACACACAGGTCTGTCACACACATGCTACATCACACACTGAACCTAGGCTACAACGGCTGGTGCTGCAGTTGCTACCCACAGGGACCTGTCCTAACATTCTCTGACACTACTTTACTTTTCCTTCAAGGATTATTTATTCCACATGATGCAATGCCCACTGAGCCAAAGCTTGTAGATTTATCCCACAGAGCACAGGGAGGGGATGAGAGCTGACTGGCTTGTTCAGTGGGAGGGGGTCACACAGACAGCATGTAAGAAGTGGCACTGGTTGGTGGCTGGCTGTCAGATTGTATTTCACACACAGTTCTGTCACACACACACTAGTTCACACACTGAACCTAGGCTAAAAGGGCTGGCTCTGCAGCTACTACCCACATTGATTCAGGGACCTGGACTAACCCTCTCTGACACAGTACTTTTCCTTCAAGGATTATTATTATTTGGGGTTTTTTTGAGCAATCTTTTTACCTTCCTCCTAAACACTCCAACGTCCACCTCTCCTTCAGGCCCCATGGTGCTCCATGCCCAGGCAATCCTCTTCTGGAGTGCTCCTTCTCACACAGATTCCAACTGACCCCCGAGTTGTCCCCAGCATATCCCATCACTGGGCGGGTCCCCCTCCTCTGAGAGGGAAGGCACCAGGTAACAGGGAACCCCAGCACACTATTTGTTCCATGGTCTGAGGGCAGTGCTGTAGTGGAGGAGGCTCCAGGAAGTTCTGGGGATCATGGAGAGTGGAGGCCATCATATGGCAGTGCAGAAGCTGTTTTCCAGCTTTCTTAGTCCCTCCTTGCGTCGCTATGTGTAGTACCACTGGTAGAACGGTGCTACCCCCTACCCCTCCCCAGAAGAGGAGAGCAGTCCTCCTGATACTCGAGCCTCTCCTTCCCCCTGTCAGCCCCTGGCACCTAAGTCCATTCCTGAACCCAGGTCACTGGCGTGGTTTGAGGTGTGGCATCCAGCGCCTCAGCCCTCTGCAACACCAGGCCGGCATTATTATTTTTTTTATTTATTCCACATGATGTGACTGAATGCCATGCCCACTGAGCCAAAGCTTATACCCCACTCAGCACAGGGAGGAAGATGACAGATGACTGACTTTTTTGGAGGGAGGGGTCACAAAGACAGTATGCAAGAAGTGGTACTGGTAACTGGCTGGCAGATTTTATTTCACACACACAGAACTTATATTTCACACACCACCTAGGCTAAGGGCCAATGCTGCAGGCACTGCTGCTACCCACAGAGATTCAGGGTCCCTGCCTGGCCTAAACCTCTCTGACACAGTACTTTTTTCCTTCAAGGATGTTATTACTTTATTTATTCCATGTGACGTGACTGAATGCCCTGCCCACTGATCCAAAGCTTATACCCCACTGAGCGAGCACAGGGAAGAAGAAGATGACAGATAACTAACTTCTTGGGGGGGGTCACACAGACAGTATGCAAGAAGTGGCACGAGTGCACTGATGACTGGCTGGCAGATTTTTTCACACACACACACATGCACACACACACAATTTATTTCACACACTACCTATGCTAAGGGTGATTCTGCAGGCACTGCTGCTACCCACAGAGATTCAGGGACTCTGCATGGCCTAACCCTCTCTAACAGTACTTTCCCTTCAAAGATTTTATTTTTTTCTATTTATTTCATGTAATGTGATGGAATGCCCACTCACTGAGCCAAAGACTGTATAAAAAATAAAATAAGGAAATAGAAATCCTCACTGAAGTGACTGAGCACAGGCAGGAGAACTGAGAAAGCTGACTTGTTGGGGGGGAGGCAATTAGGCAAACAGCAAGAAGACTAACTGGGAGTGGTGTGGTATGGGTAGTACACTAGCACAGTTCAACTTCAGTCCCTCTACTAGACTGCTACTGCTACCCAACAAAAAAATGGGTGGTCTGCCTCTGGCACTTAATTTAAGTTCAGTGAAGTCTCTCTTGTTCTCTTCTTTCTTGTCTGCACTCTGTCTTCTCACTTGCAACAAGTTGCCCCCAGTCTCCAATGTCCTCCTCCTCACCCCAAGTCTCCTCTCCCAATAACTACTCCGCACCCCAATCTCCCACACCCAGTCCTTGGCTTAATCCCCTTCTGAGCCCCCGACTCCCCAGCCCCAACTTCCCCAAGTTTTCTAATTCACATATATATATATATATATATATATTTTAAACTCTTCTTTCATTTTTTTTTAGGAGTCGACTTCTTCTCTTGCCCAGGGGGCACAAAACACAAGCAGCACAAGCACAGAAACAGAATCCGCATGGAGCAGCCTGCAGAAACTGCTGCTCCTTCTTCATCCTGATTCCCCTGCGTAGCCTAGGGTGGATCACATGGGTTGCTAGAGCAGAAACCCAATCAGGTGCCACCTTAGACAGATGGACAGCTCAGCCATCCAATGAGGAACCAGAGTCTTGTCTCTGCCCCCTCCTGTGGATTCCTCCTGCTCTGGTGCTTCTCAAGTTGCATTTCCCATGATACAGCAGCTGTCTGAACTGATTAGAACAGCCGAATGTGTATTGAAGCCATTCGTTTACGAACACTCCGGCATGTTCGGGTTGGTTCATATTTTTGACAAACCAGTTCACCCATCCCGAAATGGAATGGCACTCACAAAACAGAAGATGCACATTGTCAGGAAAGGCAGTCACCAGAAACAACTATGTACAGAAGACTGGCACAACAAATGTTGGGCAATGAAACAGAGTTATTAAGGTTTGTTACCTTTTACAATGGCATGTATTCAATAAATCTTATCGGTTCAATATAACAGGTTCTTATGGTGCTCTCATGCTTGAAGCAAGTTAAACTCCAAAGCAGCAGGGCTGTTAATGGTTATCCCACAGTCACTGATGGTGTTTAACTTGCATTGAGCATGAGTGCATCATAACAACCTATTTTGCTGAACCAGTAGGAGTTATTAAATACATTCCATTGTGAAAGGTAATAAACTTTAAAAACTCTATTTCATTGCCTCCCCTTCATTTGGAAAACTCCTCTAATCTTCTTTGATAAGTGCCATGGAATATTTAACTCCCACCTGGACAGTGAACAGAGATGGGCAGAGGAGACCTTGGTTCAATGTCTCATCTGAAGCACTGTGCTGTTGTTTGCTTTTACTGGGGAGTGATTCCTATTGCTAGATTTGTCATAGCAGAAGTCATTAGCCAATAACAGGGGATGGATTCCCATTGCTAGACGTGTCATAGGATAAGTCGTTTGCCAATAACAGAGGATCGATTCCATTGCTAGATTTGTCATAGGAGAAGTTGTTTGTCAATAACTGAGGATGGATTTCCATTGCTAGGTTTGTCATAGGAGTAGTTGTTTGCCAATAACTGGGTATGAATTCCCATTGCTAGATTTGTCATAGAAGTTACTCGCCAGTAACTGGGGATGGATTCCCATTGCTAGATTTGTCATAGAAGACATTGTTTGCCAATAACAGGGATTGACTGCCAGTGCCAAACTTCACTTTGCCCTTAACTGCACGCGCCCTTATCACCACTGATCCCTGTACCTTAATTTTTCTCTTCACTTCCCTGAGGATTAGCACCTCTCTCATGGTTTCTCTTTTCTTGCTTAATACTGCTTTTCCTGCCTTTCCTGTTCCCGCTCCCCACTTTTACCCCTGCCCCTCCCTGCCTCCTATTCACTGTGCCCATCTAACTCCCATTCTTTCTCTCTCTCCCCAAAACCTCTGCACAGCAGCCTGCCTTCTTCTGTCATTTCACCTACCTCTGGAACAGCCATGCTACCCCTATCCATTCCTTATCTTTTCATCTCGCCCAACTCTGGAACACCTTACCTGCCATTATCCTCTCCTTCTCCTTTCATCTCTCTCAAATCTGGAATACCCTTCCTTCCCCTTTCTACTCCTTCTCATCACCCCTTTTTCTCTCAAAGCCATCCACATGGATAATTTTGCACACTCCAGAGCATGCCAGTAGACTTTCTGTATCTTATCATAACTTGTTCTTTCCCTTCCCTTCTTTATCTCTCAAAAAACAAAGTACAGAAGACAAAGACACAGAGAGTCAAAGTGCTGGCATGGTTGGGCCACTGTGTCCATGAGTACTAGTGTTGTTTATTGGTATACAGTAATTTCTCAACTGTACCTGCTGTTTTACCAGTTGTATGCCCTATTGTTCCTAATAAGGTTTTGTTTGATGGACTAACATTACTTGGTGAGTGTGCTTGTACTTTTTTTTTTTTTTTGCTCCGGTGCCTTTCGTTGACGACCGTTTATTTCCCCACTGGGCTGCTGTACATTTTGTGGGCCCTACTATGTATGTTTCTTCTCTTCTTTACTGCCACTTATCTTGATAAAGTTCTGCCCCCACTACTTCCCAAATTAGTATGCCTTTTTTGTAAAATTTTGTACCAACTCCACTACTTCCTGAATTTGCATTCCTTTTTATGTTGGTGCACTTGCGCAGCCAACATCTTGCGGTAGTGCAGATTTGGAGGTGTGGTCACTGTTGGGCGAATGCAGGGCATGCATCAGTAGGTGTGTCCCTCATTCCCCAATCAGCCTGCGTGCCGGCGCCACACCATGCATACTTAATGTGGTGATGAGATCAAACGAAAGGTCCGCTGCAATGCAAGCTAAGCTCGTCATACGCAGCGGACCTCCCAATGTGCTTTTCCTGGTGGAGAAAATAAAATGAACATGGTGGCACACTGCCTGCCATACTGCCGACTTCGGGGGTGCCCAATCCCCCTGTTGGCATGTCCTGCCCCCAATGTATGTACCAATGGGGGAGCCCACTACTCACCAGCATAATGAATCCCCCCCATTTGTTATGTGCCGAGGGGTGTGCCCAATCCCCCTTGGCTCTTGCCCCCCCGCTTTCATTGTGTTCTGACTGGGGTGCCCAATCCCCATCGGCTACTGCATCCCCACAAAACACTTAGGTGGCACACTGGGAGCCCACCCCAGTGTTCCAAAGCCCTGCAAAAAAAGGCCCCTTCTGATGGTTTTTAATCTGTAAAAAAACGGTCCCTTGTGGTCTCCCTGCCCCTCCCACAACCTGCATCCACCCACTGTGCACCTTACCTCCCCACACCCCCCTCACCCCATACTTACCTCCGGAGTCTGACGCGATGATCTTCGGTGGACCGGGAACACATTTACACTCTTCAAAGCCAACAACGGACTGAGGAAATACTAGTAAGCTGTATAATGGAATAAATAGGGCTTTTTCAACTTTGATGCATATCTCAGGCATGTTTTGGAATTTTGGTACCAAATTTTCAACATGGGTATTTGGGACCCCTCATCATGATTTCTGGCACTGCCATGGTGTTAATCAGCCCCAAAAGATGATTTTGTGGTCACTGTGTGGAATCACCTTTTGGGACTGATTAATGAAATGACTGTGCCACTGTTCATGAGGGGGGCTCTCAAAAAGCCTATGTTGCAAATTTGGTGGGAAAAATCAAAAAAATGGCTATTTTATGAGTGTGCATTGTGCTGTTTCCACACATGCTCATAACTTCGTGAATTTGTAATATTTTCACCCAGATTTTCAAAATTGGCTTTTTCCACACCTCCTGATTAACAATACAACTGTCAATTTACATATCCTGGCCAAAATGTGTTTTCGCATGACCGGCGCAGAATAGCACGGTCACTGTGCGAAATCACTTTTCAGGACAGTTTGAGGAAATGACGGTGACACTGTTCTTGAGTAGAGGTCCTAACATGCCTATGTTGAAAATTTGGTGCCGAAAGTCCATAGAATGACTGTGTTGCAAGCGTGCATTACGCAGTTTCCACGCACCCTTGTAACTTTGCAAATTTGCAATATTTCCATGCCAGATTTTCAACACTGGCATTTTTTCACACCTCCTTATGAACAGTACAGCTGTCATTTTTCACATCCTGCCCAAAATGTGTTTCTGCATCTGTGGCGCACAATGGCATGGTCGCTGCAGGAAACAAACTTTTGGGACAGATTAACAAAATCGCAGCACCACTGTTCATAAGGGGAGGTCCCAAAATGCCTATGTTACAAAAGTGGCTAACAAACTCCCAAAAATAATTGGGTTACGGACGTGTATTGTGCACTTTCTATGCATGCTCATTGCTTCACCAATATTTCGTATTGTCACTTCAGATTTTCAACGTTGCCATTTTTTTATGCCTCCTCATGAACCATACAGTTGTCATTCTCCACATCCTGCCCAAAAATGTGTTTTCGTCCCTCTGTCACCAAATGGCACAACTGCTGTGCAAAACCTCCTTTCAGCTAACAAAGTGATTGTGCCACTTTTCATGAGGTGGCCTGACAAGCAGCCCATGTTGAAAATGTGGAGTGGAACTACCACCACACGCCTACGGTGTTAGGGTTTCCAACTGTAGCACCTCACCCTGCACAGACTGACAGGCATCAGGGGTGTGACTCGGGATCATCGGATGTAATGCTCACGCCATACCACCACCACCCCCACCCTGCAGCCACTGACAGGCATCGTGGTGTGCCTTGCACTGTTCGGCCACAAATTTCACCCCATGTTCCTATACTGCACCCACATCAGTGTATTTCCTTATGGAATGGCATAAGTACAACGCCAAAAGACCCCAAAGCACACACCGACACTTGTCAGTGTCTACAGTGTCTGTGAAGTACAATGGCATGAGCGTTATAGCTGATGACCCAAAGGCACACCCCAATGCCTGTCACTCTCTACAGGGTGGGGTTGGGGCTGGCATCTCTTCAATACTTCACTTCCATTCCTATTATGCGTCTCTAGCTCCGGCACTGCTAATGCCAGCACAACAACATTCGGCATTGACAAATGCTTGCTTTTTGTCTAATTTATACCACTTTTACCTTTGCCACAATTTTTCCCTTTTGCTCCCTTCACTATTACTCCCCTAGTCTTTTTCCATGAATGGTGTTATTTAATCTTTTAAATCTATATGTGTACCTTGTCCCAGTTGCTCTATTTAGTGATTTAGTGTGTAGTGCCTTGTTTTAGTTGCACTATTTTTGTAATGTTTGCACAATTGATGTCTATTAACATTCAGGTTTCAGGGAGACTAGAAGCAGTATAGTTAAGTGGTTGTAGTACTGAACTACAGTATAACATAAGCGCACAGGTTTAGATCCAGCTAGAGCCATTGGTTTCCTGTAGAACCTTGAGTAAGTCATCTGACTTTGTGGTACTTCAGATTTCCCAGCTGTAATACTTGGTGTCTAGGCTCTCCTAGGTAAATAAATAAATAGTTTTAACTAGATGTTTTTTTCTTGCTGCTTTTTTGACTATCAAGTATAATGTGGAGTCTGACATCCTTGGCTTGATTCAGAAAGCTGAGAAGTTGGCACAAGATGTCTGCATCAAATAGAATTATTGAAAGTGGCACCTTGCATCTCAACTTGTAGAGTTCCCAATTCAGGAATGCCCCCTGTGCCAAACTGGGGACCCTCTGCGCCAGACCGACCTGTACCAGGTCTGTGAAAAGTGTATGGTTACATCAGGGTGCTAAGGGGCTTGTGACAGACCCAAGCTGCCATATCCCCAATAGGGGAATTCAGGAAAGTCTCCCAGAGGCCACACAGCCCTGGACAGTTAGACCAGCCAGGTGCTGGTCAAACAATCCATGCGCCACCCACAGAGCCCTCTATGGGTGGGAGGGAACATGTGCCACAGTGTATTGTATTGTACTGATGTGTACTAAACTGCATTGCACTTTGTTGTGTTTGGCTAGTGCTCAATTACACATATAAAACACATATATTAATAGGGTTAAGTGATATCAGGTTATAAACACTAATGACGATTTGTAGGTGTGACATATAGTTTGCTACCCCACCTGCCATGAATGCATGAAGGAACTAGAGTTAATCACAGAATCAAAGCAACTAACATAGGACTGATACAAGCAATGTAATAATACCCAAGCTGGGCAAGTGCAGCCCGATCACCCCGCAGTTTATGGCAAACCTCTCAATTGCACTGTCAGTTTGCCAAATGGCCACATTTGCCACAAACTGTGGGACTTTGGTGCCGGGACCCCTCTCGTACCTGAATCGGGCACAGGGTCCCTGGCACATCAGCTATCGGTGCAAGCTTCTTTTTGTTGCAGCTTGTGCAGAACTTTCTGAATCAAGCCCCCAGTCTTTATGGGCTAAGTGTTTAAAATTTCCATTTTTTTAATGTGACATATGTAAGTGATGAGGCATGGTAGAGTAGGTATTAAAGAATTTCAATGCATTCCCTTAGGAAGTGCATTCACATCCTTTAATGCTCATCCTGGAGTGATGTATTGTGGTTATAAAATGGCTAACTGCCCTTTTATATTACACAGAAAGTTAAACATTTTTAGTATGATTTTATTTTCATAAAATAATTTGTTTGAATATATTTAAGTGGCAAAATAATATACATAAAGTAGTCCCTGAATTTGGGGGTAATGAGTTATTTTTTTGTGTGTTGGTGATGAGATCAGGCACCTGACTATGCATTGCTAGCTTTTTAATGCACAGCCTGGTGAAGTTTTCCAGCCAATAAGGTTTCAGGATTTTTTTTGCCTTTTTATAAAAATATTTACTCATTTGATGGCTATGCCTTCATCAGTCTTGACTTAGCAAAAAAAAATGGTAAACAACACCATACAAAGGGCGGTGTTCATATATGGAGGGCGATGGTTGCAAATGCTAGGAGTCTAACAAACAAACTTCCAGTCCTCATGATCACAATGGCAGAGGAAGACCTAGACTGAGTAGAAGATAGAAATCTGGTATAGAGATAACCACAGCTGGGACACGGCAATCCTGGGGTAGAACCTATACAGGAAGGACAGGAAAGAGAAAAGGGAGATGGCAATATACATCAGGAAATGAATAAAAAACACAGAGATACAGGGGTCTCCTAGCAAGACCAAAGCCCTGTGCTTAGCAGCTGAAACAGGAAACAGGGCAAACCTCAGAATAGGAGTGGTATACAGGCCCTCAACACAGGGGGAAAAGGGGGACAAGGAACTACTCAAAAAAATACACAAAATGACAGACAAAGGCTAGATGATATTGGTAGGAGATTTAACCTATGTGACATAAATTGGGACACATATACAGCAGCAATGACAAGAAGCAGGAACTTTCTAATGGCCTTAATGGGAACAGGTTTGAGGCAGCATGCAAAATCTTCAACAAGGGGAGAAGCTGTCCTGGACCTGGTTCTCACCAACAGCGAAAGGGTAAGGGGATTGAAGTTGGATGCCATCTGGGGAATAGTGACCCCCGTATGGTCAGTTGCAAAGTGAACATGGCAGAGGGCACAAGCCACTCTAGAGTTAGGGTCCTAGATTTTAGAAAAACTGACTTCCTGAAAATGAGAGAAAGCCTTGCGGGCATCTTAACAATCACAGAGGGGGAAAGGGTGGAAGAAATGTGGGAAAGTCTTAAGGGAGCTATTCAGACAGTCACAGACCAATGCGCCAGAGGGGTAAGTAAAGCAAATAAGAAAAGAAACCTCTCTGGTTCTCAAAAGAAGTATGAACTATAGTGAAAGAAAACAAGCATTTGTCAATGCCAAATGTTTCCTTGCATGGTGTATGCGCCGGGGTGTATTGAGGTAGTTGAAGTAAAGGGGGAGAATGAGTGGGAATATCGGTAAAAGTCAGGATTCATTGTTTCAGAGAAAATAGCAGATTGTGCCTGTACAGTATGTTGAATGTTTGTTCATGTCTATGAAGAACTAATAAAAAGATATAAAAAAATAAATTATTTCTCAATAAATACACCTCCGCAGTGAAAATAGTGGAGTGTTTTTTTACATACCTAATGATCTTTCAGTAGAGTTACATAAGAACAAGGTCATTTGTGTCAAAAGGTCCTGTAACACATCCATGATTCATTAAGAGCTTGTCCTGCTCTGCAAAAGGTTAAACAAAATCACCTCTAGTATGACTTTATTTTGTTTAACTGGTTGAGGGATAGAGTGTTGACTCGAACAGATTAGACAAATGCTGCAAGTATTTTGGGAAGGTTCTACTAGCTTTATGTTCATTTTCCATTAAATGACAAAGTTTAGTTGCTCATTAAAGGGTAACTAAGCAAGTAGTTTTTAAAAACTGCAAACTCTAAAATTTTGCTTCATAGTGAGGTAAAGGAAAGGCTGCTGTTTACATTTATGCTAAAACTGCATTGATGTAAATAACAGAAATGCAGTTTCATAGCTTTTGAAAAATGTAAACATCAGCCTTTCAGTTTCAAAAAACAGGCTTACCTGCTCCCTAAAATTCTGCCAAATGTGTTAAGTGATGACATCATTGGAGCCAGAGACAGAGACCCACATGACTCCCTATTGTGCTAACTAGTTCTTTCCCCCCTTTGTTTTGAATTGTTACACTAGAATGATCAACACCATGTCTTAACACATGGATTATTTTGATCAGTACAAAGGTAAGGCTATGGTTTTGTTAATTTTGTTTACTTTAACTTGCTGATATTGTTATCTAATCCAGCTGAATGTCTCTTTGGCAAACCACAGTACAGTACAACACTTCAATTACCTGGTGGTCTAGTGGTTATGTGATGTCCTGCAATTTGTAGCAAAGTACTGGTCTGGTCCAATTCCAAAGCTCATGCTTTCTTGGTAATCCACAAATAAGCTTCTCTTGAAGTCTTTTTCCACGTGAACTCCCTGCACCTAGCCTGCCTTCTGTTGAACACCCCACCATCCACACTCTGTCCTTAGTACTGCCTGGGGCTGCATGTGAGCTTGCAGTCTCAAGAAGAGATTTATCACACCTCAGATTGTAATCTTGTACCTCAGAGAGCAGTGCACACCTATACTGATATGCTTCATCAGCTGGCACTGTTAAAAAATGCCTCCCAAATCACTCTCCAGTCCACATTCTCAATGTTTGACTTGTGACTGCCACAGTAAACATTGAGAGGATCACCACCCTTCTGCACAGTGAAAGCAGTATGTACAGTCCCCCAGTTGTGTTTTTTCCCCGCCTCATTAGCCAACAACTAGGTTTTCTTGGTGGGCCAAGCAATAAGCATCGGACACAACAGAAAAACTGCTATTCATACCCTCATAAGGGCTGCACTTACTATGGATAAAAATATTATTAGCAGGAGAGGCATACTAATGCCTTGAGCAAATCCATCCGACTTCCAGTGTCTGTCTAATCCCTTAACTGTGATCTGCAGAACCTCACAGGACAGTCCTCAGTAGTTCTTCTGCAGTACTTTTCTGTGCCCTACTCCAGAATGTGAGCTGGCTGGCTACCACTCTTCCTAATCCTGAACGAGCTATGCACAGCTCCCTCGATACTGTCCCAACAAACCTCAATACCTCCCCTCGAGGGTAATCTCCCTACACTGAATTCAAGTAGCAATTTAGGTGCAATTCTTCCACTCTGAGAATTTGTCATTGCTGGCTGCTCTCATCCACAGTCAGGTAATGATCATGGTGCTGGCAGCCCCATATGTCAGATCTCACAATGATCTGCTCAACGTCCCCCATCCTGTCTTCCCCTACCCTGGATATAGCTGTACCCTGTTGTAATGGCCTCTTCTTTCCCTCTCTGGCATTCATTCTCCTCACCTGCTCCCCACGCCTGAAACTGTTGAGCTCTCTACCCTTCCGCATCATGAATGCAGTTAGTACAGTCTCCCATGTTTTTTTTTACATATTAATAATAAACATGATCTTCTGATAAGTCAGGCTGATAGCACCAAGGCATAGGGGGAAAAAATAGGCTTTCCTAACCATATAATTTATAAGCTTCTTATGATTAGGCACTATTACATGACGTGCATAATGATGCTCACAACCGTCATTTAATAGTGCTTAATCAAAGGTAGCCTAGATCTTTTAAGGTAGGAAAACCTATCATTCCCCTTGTGCCATGCTGCTATCAGCCTGATTTACTGGAAAGATTTGTTTATTTTTGACATGTAAAAAAAACCGGGGGACTGTACTAACTGCATTCATGATGCAGAAGAGTGATGAGCTCACCAGTTTTTGGTGTGGAGAGCATGAGTGAAGAATGAATACCAGAGGGGGACTGAGAAGGCCACTCCTGCAAGACACTGCTATATTCAGGGAAGGGGAAGATAGAAGGGGGAGAAAGATGAGCAGATCACAGTGAGATATAAGATGTGGAGCTGCCAGCACCATGATCACTACCTGACCCCCGGTGTTCTGGCCAACACTCCCCTTCCCATAATACCAGTTCATGCAATTGTCCAAGGCTGTGTGTGGGTATTAATGTGTGAAATGGCTTCCACTACACTTTCAGTCACTTCACTACCAATCTAGCATGGCTTGTAAAGCACTTTGGGATACAATGTGTATGCAAAGCACTACATAAATGTTGATTCTTCTTATTATTATTATTTCCCATGGAAAAAGAAGACAAGACAAGCATATTTTTGATTTTCAAGGAAGTAAGAACTCTGGCATTGGACTACACAAGAACTTTGCTACGAACAAGTGGTGGATCTAGGGTGTAGTGAAGGGAGTGGCTGCACCTACCCCCCCCCCAATTTACTTGCTTGCTGCTGCTGCATTTCACTTTGTTGAAGAACTATGAATTATTGATTGCTCAAATGTTTACATTTGAAACTATGGACTACATGTGTAGGTTCTATCAAAAATGTACTAAGAAAAAATAATAGCAGACAAAATAAAGGTTTAATAAAACTGTTAGGTGCATGTCAAGTATGCACACCACCCCAGTACCCCCCATTGTAACATCCTTGATCCGCCATAACCACTAAACCACCAGGTATTTGAAGATGTGTACTGCACTGTAGCTTGCCAAAGAGAAAGTCAGTCAGATTAAAACACAATTTCATCATGTTAAAGTAAACAAAATGAACAGAACCATAGCCTAACATGTGTATTGATCAAAATAATACACATGGTTTTGCCCATGTTTGGTGAAACACTTCTTAACAAATGGATAAAAAGAACTAGTTAGCACTATAGAGAGCCACATAGCTATCTGACTCTGGCTCCAATTAAGTCATCACTTAAAACATTTGGAAGCCATTTTAGGAAGCAGGCAAGGCAGTTTTTAAAAAAAATTTTTAAAGAGAGAGTTTACCAAATTTTTGTCACCTGACTCAGAAACCCTCCTCCTCAGTGACTTTAATATTAACTGGCCTGCAGCAGAGACAGGGGCATACAGGGACTTGATAGCGGCAGCAAACCTTTCTCAGATGGTTAGCTCCCCAACCAGGACAGACTATAAAACGGGTACCAGCACCTTTCTGGATTGGATCCTAACAAGCCACCCCGCCAGGATCACAAACACCACTGTTCTCCCTGACACACTTAGTGACCACTCCCCTGTCATCTGCTACTGGTCCAATAAATTCATCAAGCCCCCCCCCAAAACCATTACTAGCTGGGTTCTACCTAGAGGCAAGCTACCTCATCTCAAAACCTTCCTTCATCAACAGGATTGGTCCCCAATTCTCACTGCAACCAATGTGAACACCACACTGGAACACTTCATCAGGATCTTCAACCAAGCATGCAACATATTTGCACCCCTCAAGAAGTGCAAGGCCAAAGCCCTATGTAACCCCTGGCTCACCAGAGACCTACTTAGATGACTAAAAGCTCAAGACCACCTTTGGGAGATTTCCAGAAACACCGGGAGACAATTTGATATTGCAAACTATAAATGTGCATGAAATGACTGCACCAAATATATTCGGGATACGAAGACCACCAATTTCCATAATTCTCTCACTAACTCATGGGGCAACAGTAGGGACTTCTGGAATAACATTAAAGATGTCACCGGGAAGCAATCTAAATCACCCCCATCAGTACTCAGCATAAATGGTGAAACTACACTTGACAAGAAACTAATTGCTGATACATTCAATGACACCTTCACAGACCTCAGTGCTGTACTCCCACAGGGTTTTTTCAATGAGGTGCTTCCCCTTGCCCCCCCCAGCCATGTCCAGCGACCCTTCCTTCTACTTTAAAGCAGCAAAAATGCATCAAGTCTGCAGCTATGTTACCAAAGCCATTTTCAACTCCAGAGCCAGCAGTGACTCCTTCGACCTCAAACTGCTATCACTCACATTTGAAGAAGTACTCCGACCACTGACCAGGATTTTCAACCTCTCCCTCAGCCTCAGCTAGTTCCCTGACTTATGGAAATCTGCCACAGTAACCCCAATTCATAAAAGTGGTGACAAAACAGCTACTGAGAATTGCCGTCCAATTTCCATCCTACCTCCACTTTCCAAGGCCCTAGAACGGATTGTGTCAGACCAGCTCACTGACTTCCTAGACAATCACAGCATCCTGTGCAAGGAGCAACATGGCTTTAGAAAAGGTCATAGCACCTTCATGGCGCTACTTGAATTCACTGGTGCAATCCATCACTCACTCAATAACAGTCATCTTACTGGGTCCACCTTCATCGACTTAACTAAAGCCTTTGATACCGTCAACCACAATCTCCTACTTGCCCAGCTTTTACTAGCAGAGCTCTCACCTAACTCGGTGAACTGGTTCAAAAGCTACTTAGACAACCACTCCCAAAGAGTGAGAATTGCTGGCACACGCTCAGACCAATGACCAGTCTGGTCTGGTGTCCCACTGGGCTCAATCTTGGGCTCCCTCCTTTTCAGCCTTTTTCTGAACTCACTGCCAGAATCCTGCCCTGAACAGATCCTACTCTACGTGGATGATGCTGTCATCCTGGCATTCCACCATGATGCAGTCCATCTACAAGGTAACCTCCAACAGGCCTTCTCTGCAGTCAAAAACTGGTTCACAAAACACAAACTTGTCCTTAACCAGAAAAAAACAAAGACCATGATCTTCTGCAGCTCCTAAAACAAATACAAACAATATCAGCTCCCCATTAAAACCAAGCAAGGAATCACCCTCGAACAAGTTCATACCTTCAAATACCTCAGCCTCACCCTCGACTGTAATCTCTCCTATGTCCCACACATCAATAACGTGGCAAAAGTAGCCAACACCAGGATGGGCCTACTATTCTGACATAGGAAACATCTAACCCTAAAAGCTGTGTCCATAGCTGTCCAGAGCTCCATCATCAGCATCATTGACTACGGTCTCATTATCTATGGATCTGCCACAACCTCATCTCTCAGGCATGTTTTGACTTCCCTCAATCAAGCCTGCCAACTCATTACTGGTTCCCACCGTCTCACCCACACCTGCGACCTCTACTCCAAAACAGGCTGGCTGCAACTGAACAACCGAATCAAATACCAAACCTGCATCACTGCTAAGAAAATTATGATGGGAAAGGCACCACCAGGAGTCAGCACCCTCCTCAAACCCAAAATCACCAACCACAACACCAGGAGCTCTAAGCCCCAAATCCTTCAAATTTCCCACTGCCGCACATCCCAATGCCAAAGGTCATTTGCATACAGGGCTCCGAATTGGCTGAATGAGATCTCTAGTGACACCTCATACACAGCAATGCTTAGAGCATTCAAAAAAAAGCTCAGCCACTCCATAACTGGCACCTCCACCTGTGCTTGCACCCCATAAAATCTTCATTCCCTACGCTGCTTCTGACCTTATAGGTGTCAGTTTCTACCCTCTCTTCTTGCACTTACCTGTCCAATGCAACTTCCAATGCACTTGCCCTGTGTCTGTCCTGACAAGGCCCCTCGGCTGCCTCACCCTGACCATCTACGTCTATGCCTTCCCCTCAGCCCTCTCCCCTTCTTGCCATCTTCCTCCTATTGTTTCTTGAGTTACTCATCACTCAGTCTGATTTTGCCAAGCAAAGTTACTGTCTAAAACCATGTACCTGTAACTGTTTTATGTTTTAGTGTCTGTTACCCTGTAACCAGCATGACATAGAACTTTTGTAAAAGAGCCTTGGCTCAAAGGTACTTTGTAATCCTAGACACAAATAAATATATAAATAAAAATTGGTAGGCTGATTTTACATTTTTCAAATGCTTAGGAACCGCATTGATGTAAATTATATAAATGTAGTTTTAGCACTGATGTATACAGCAGTCTTTCCTTTAGTCCCCTAGGAAGTCAAATTCTTGAATAATTTGTTGGCAACATGTGTTTTAGGTATCCTTTAAACTGAGAACACTTGCAAAAATAAATAAATACATTTAATAAAAAATTATACCTACAGAGTCTATTTTTAATTGGATTGTATGAAATAATTCCTTTCTCTTTAAAGGATACCTAAACAACATTTTGACAACAACCTATTCAAAAATCTGACCTCAAAAAGAACTAAAGGAAAGGCTGTTGAATTTGTTAATGCTAAAACTACATTTATGTAAGTTACCTAAATGTGGTTCCAAAGCATTTAAAAAATGTAAAATCAGCCTTCCAATTTAAAAAAAAACTGCATTAACTGCTTCTTAAAATGGCCGCCAAATGTGTTAAGTGATGACATAATCGGAGCCAAAGTCAGAGAGCTATATGGCTCTCTATGGTGCTATCTAGTTCTTTTTTCCCTTTGTATAGAATTGTTTCACCAAAATGGTTAAAACTGTGTGCATTATTTAGATCAATATGCATGTTCGGCTATGGTTCTGTTCATTTGTTTACTTTAAAATGCTGAAATTGTGTTTTAATCCAACTGACTTACTCTTTGGCAAACCACAGTGCAGTACAAATCTTGAATAGCCTGGTGGTCTAGTGGTTATGGCTGATCCAGGATGCTACAATGGGGGGGTGTGTGTGCATACTTGATACGCACTTTTAACATTTTTATGAAACCTTTATATTTTTTGCTATTATGCTTTTCTAGTAGGCTTTTTACTGAAACTACAAATGTAATCCATATTTTTCACTGTAAACATTTGTACAATCAAGAAATCAGACTTCTTCAACAAAGTGAAATGCAGCTGCAGCAAGTGAGTACTTTACAATGGGGGGGGGTTACAGCTGCACCCTTCACCACCCCATAGATCCACCACATATTTTTAGCAAAGTTCTTCTGCAGTCCAATGCCAGATTTCATACTTTCTTGGAAATAAAAAATATGCTTGTCTTATCTTCTTTTTCCATGTAAAATAATAATAAGAAGAATCAGTATTTAATATAGTGTTTTTCATACACATTGTATCCCTAAGAGCTTTACAACAATGCTAGACTGGCAGTGAAGTGACTGAATGTGTATCGGCAGCCAATTCACACATTAATACCCACACACAGCCTTGGACAATTGCATGAACTGGTTTTATGGGAAGGGGAATGTTTGCCAGGGCAATAGGGTCAGGTAGTGATCATGGTGCTGACAGCCACACATCTTATTTCTCACAGTGATCTGCTCAAATGTTTCCCCTTCTGTCTTCCCCTTCCCTAAATATAGCAGTACCTTGCAGGAGTAGCCTTCTCAATCCCCCTCTGGTATTCATTCTCACTACTCCTCCTCATACCAAAAACTGGTGAGCTCATCACCCTCGTGCATCATGAATGTAGGTAGTATAGTTCCCAGGTTTTTGACATATCAAAATAAACACATTCTTCCAGTAAACAGGCTGATAGCAGCAGGAACAAGGAATTATAGCTTTCCTATCCTTAAAAGATCTAGGCTACCTTTGATTAGGCACTATTAAATGATGGGTGTGCACATCATTATGCATGTTATTTAAAAGTGCTTAATCATAGGTGGCTTAGCTCTTATATGGGTAGGAATGCCTATGTTTCTCCTTGTGCCCTGCTGCTATCAGCCTGGCTTACCAGAAGATCATGTTTATTACTAATATGTAAAAATGACACGGGCAACTGTACTAAATGCATTAATGATACAGAAGGGTAGTGAGCTCACCAGGTTTTGGTGTGGGGAGTAGAAGGAAAGAATGAATGCCAGAGATGGACTGAAGAGGCCATTCCAGCAGGGTGCAGCTATACTCAGGTTAGGGGAAGACAGGAAGGGGGATGTTTGGCAGATCATTTTGAGATCTGAAATGTAGGGCTGCCAGCACCATGATCATTACCTGACTGTGAATGAGAGCAGCCAGCAATGACAAATACTCAGAGTGGCAGGGCTGCACTTAAAGTGTTTCTTGAATTCAGTGTAGGGGGATTACCCTCAGGTGGGGGGTGTTGACGTTTGTTAGGACAGTACTGAGGGAGCTGTGTATAGATCATTCAAGATTTAGAAGGTTGGTAGCCAACCAGCTTGCATTGTGGAGTAGGGCACTAAAAAGTACTGGAAAAGATTTGCAGGGAACTATCCTGCAAGGTTCTGTAGATCACAGGTAAAGGAGTAGACTGACATTGGAAGTCTGGTGGATTCACTCAAGGCATTAGTATGCCTCTCCTGACAATAATATTGTTATCCATAGTAAGTGCAGCCCTTATGAGGGCATGAACAGCAGTTTTCTGGTAAGTCCTGAGGCTTATTGCTTGGCCCTCCATGAAGACCCAATTATTGGTTAATGAGGTGGAACAAAAACATAACAGGGGAACTGTACATACTACCTTCACTGTGCAGAAGGGTGGAGATCCACTCAATGTTTGCTCTGGCAGCAGAAGTAAAGCATTGAAAAAGTGGACTTAAGTGTGATTTGGGAGGTATTTATTAACAGTGCCAGCTGATGATCCGTATTGGTGTAGGTATGCACAACTCTCTGAGGTATACGATTACAGTCTGAGGTGTGATAATTCTCTTCATGAGACCGCAAGCTCATATGCAGCCCCAAGCAGTACTAAGGACATGGTATGGATGGTGGGGTGTGCAACAGAAGGCAGGCTAGGTGCAGGGGGTTCACTTGGAAAAAGAATACAAGAGAAGCTTTTTTTGTGGATTAACAAGAATGCATGAGCTTTGGAATGGGACCAGACCAGTACTTCACTGTGTGACCCTGAGCAAGTCATTTAACTTCCTTGTGCTGCCAGGCCACATCTGTAAACAAAGTTTCAGCATAGTGTGCCTCTCCTGGTTAACAAAAAAAAATTCAGGGCATCACATAACTAGTAGATCATCAGGTATTTGAAGTGTTGTACTGTTCTGCAGTTTGCCAAAACGAAAGTCAGCTAGATTGCAAAATATTTTCAGCAAGTTAATGTAAATAAAATGAACAAACTCATAGCCTAACATGTGTACTGATCAAAATAATCCACATGTTAACACATGGTGTTGATCATTCTGGTAGAACTATTCAAAACAAAGAGGGAAAGAAATAATTAGGCTATAGGAATCTATATTGGTCTCTGGCTCTGGCTCCGATGATGTCATCATGACTCATCACTTAACACAGTTGACAGACATCTTAGGGAGAAGGCAAGGCTGTTTTTTGTAAGGAAAAGGCTGATGTTTACATTTTTCAAAAGCTATGAAACTGCATTTATGTTATTTACATAAATGCAGTTTTAGCATAAATGTAAACAGTAGCCTTTATTTTACCACACTATGAAGCCAGATTTCGGAGTTTGTAGTTTTAAAAAATTGCTTATTTAGGTACCCTTTAATGAAGCACAGTGCTCCCAGCCCTTTGGGCTTGTACTGTGGCAAATGTTTGCCTTGCCTTAAGACATAAAAAAAGTAAAAAGGTCAATTTCTGGAATGTATTGATCGAATTTTGTTACAGAAACTGCTACTATAGGTTGGTTCCAAAGCTTCAAGCATTGATCAAGCACTCACAAAAAAAAGACAAACAACAGTAAAAAGGCTCCTTTATTCCCTACAGCATTTCAGGGGGAGTCTGTCTCATGGCAATGCTTAATATCTGTACTGTATTTGCACTTTAAATTTAGAAAAATAAATCGGCACCATTCATTGCCTTGCTGTGTGGGCCATTTCTTGTTTTTGCTTGCATTTTGCCCCTAACACCAACCACTGAACCCTCACTTGTCAGTTAGTGCCCATAGCACCTGATAATGGTCTCTGTAATTGGTTGCCGGTGAGAAATACCCTTGTTTTTCACGTTACTTAGTTCTCAGGGACTGGCA
The DNA here is from genome assembly GCA_016271365.2 of Neoceratodus forsteri. Taxonomy (NCBI): domain Eukaryota; kingdom Metazoa; phylum Chordata; order Ceratodontiformes; family Ceratodontidae; genus Neoceratodus; species Neoceratodus forsteri. The sequence goes on along the minus strand of CM057458.1, from coordinate 994,133,800 downwards.
ATAATTGCTGCAAAATGAGTTACCACCAGTCTCTCAACTTGTGAACCCCCCTTAGCTATGTTCAAAGGAAGTTGACAAGCCCTTCCACATCAGAGTGCAACAAAGTGCATTGATATGGAGATGGGGGCTGTGTAGGCATGTTAATGGCATGCACCTTGCCAATTATTGCCATTGCAATCAGTGCAAGAATTTTGCAGGGTCCCTTAAATATTTTTTTCTGGCAGTTGTGGGTGTTGTACTGCAGTGCCAAATGCACAACCATGTGAGCTGGGTTGTATTCAGTAATGAATTACTGACTGAGCCTGTTTACATGTTGCACTCATTTATTTTGGTTTTAGGTGGACCCTATTACCACCACAGCAAGTCATGTAGGAGAGGAGCCATGAGTACAGGGAGCATGGTCCATTGCTTGGTGGCACCAGCCTGGACTGCATCTCCAGCTCTGTGGTGGCTATGGGAGAGAGTGAGGACTTACTTACCACTGTTCGATGTTCAGTAAGTCATGTTGGAGAGGAGCCATGAGTTCAGGGGGCATGGTCAGTTGCTTGGCGGCACTAGCTGGGAATGCATCTCAAGCTCTGCAGTGGCTCTGGGGGAAAGTGAGGACTTACTTAGTACTGTTTGGTGTTTGGTAACCATGAGGCATGAATGAATGGTGATATGCTTTGTCTGTAGTAAAACCTGATTGGCTGAGACTCAGCCAATCAGGTTTTACTATCAGCAAATATGTCACCATTCATTTATGCCCTTACTGTTACTGAACACTGAACAGTTAGGAGGTGCTCTGCACTAAGGGATCGACAGCCACTGACCAGCTTTAAACAAATCTTTTTGGGTTGCTGCCGGTGGGGGAACATGTTAAGCAGCATCATTGAGGTCTCTGGTTGGGTGGGTGGAGGTGGATGGAGTGTCTTTTGGTATGTGGGGGTAGGAGAAGGGTGCAATACTCCACAGACGTCAGGAGCAAGCATGCTGCTTTCCAGCGGCATTATGTTAATGAAAGGACTGAAACACTCTCTCATTCGAGCACTTCATTTCTTTCAAGTACACAAAGTTTATGCCCATGAAACTCTGACCACTGTCATGCTCTGTTTGCGTGGTCATTGGTGTGTCAGGGATGAGATCAATACAGATTGCTCAGCATTGGGATTAGTCCCCGACACACCTCTGAAATGTCATTTTCTGAAGAACAGCAAGATGCTTCTTGCACATGGGCACGAAAACATAAAAAAGGGTGCCTACAGGAAATACAAAGCATTGAATAAAGAAGAGGATAAGGAAGCATATAAAGGGAATCTGAGGGAGGCAAGTAAGGTGATTAAGAAAGCTAAAGCCCAGACTGAGGTGAAGATTGCAGAAGGGGCACAGCAAGGTGACAAAGCTTTCTTTAAGTACATAAGGGAAAAAAAAGGAAAGCTAAGGGGGGAATAGTTAGATGAGCAACAGAGGAAAGGGACCTAGTAGAGGAAGATAGCAAGAATATTGAAGTGAAAAGTGGCTAACTAGCAACTAGTGTGCAAAATAAAGGCAAAACAAGACTAGATTTTGTCTCAAAGTTAAACAGCTTTTATTAAACAAAAATGCTCCCTCAACTCACCCCACCAGTGTCGGCCTATGATCGTTTCTCCCACATGAAATATGTGTTTGATGTATTTTGGATTTTAAAAGTAATATAGTGTCTTATATATTGATGTTTTTTCTGCTGACATTTAGTGGCAAAAACTGTAAATAATGAGATTTGGCTATGTAAAATGTAAAAAGTTTGTGTCCCTTTAAAAATGGATGTATAAATAAGGGGGTTAGTAGCCGCACTAGCTATGCCTTGAGAAAGCCCACAGTCACATGGGTGAAACAATCATTGGCTGATGCTGGTGGGGTGAGTTGTGAAAGCATTTTTATTTAATGAAAGCTGTTTAACTTTTTGAGACAAAATCTAGTCTTGTTTTGCCTTTATTTTGACACTAGTTGCCATGTAGCCGCTTTTCACTTCTATATTGCATTTATATATGTTTGGTTTTGGCATGGATTCCCTTAACCGCTGCTTTTTGGCATTTTTTTGAAGATAGAGAGAAGGCAGAAGTCCTTAACAAGTACTTCTGCTCAGTGTTAACAAAGGAGGAGGAGGAGGGCAATGGACCAGAGCCAACTAAAAACAGCTCCACTGGACTAGCAGTCAATACAAGTCCTTTCACACAGATCAAGTCTTAGAGGCCTTAAACAAATTAAAAGTAGATAAGGCCATAGTACTGGATGATATACATCCCAGAATTCTGAAAAAACTGGGAAGGGAACTGGGAACGCCACTGGCGGCCCTATTTACTAAATCACTTATGAGCAGAGAGGTTCCTGAAGATTGGAATAGTGCATCAGTGTTCCCACTTCGTAAATCTGGGAGCAGGGAGGAGACAGAGAACTACTGCCCAGTGAATCTCACATCAGTCATGAGGAAAACTGATAGAATCCTTACTTAAGTAGAGAATATTAACTTTTCTGGAATCCAGCGGTCAGCAGTATCATAAACAACACAGGTTCATGGTGGGGAGGTCTTGCCAAACAAACATGATTGAATTCTTCAACTGGGTTACTGGGGCAATTGTTAATCGGGCAGCAGTTGATGTGTTCTACCTGGACTTTAGTAAGGCCTTTGACTCTGTTCTGCACAGAAGGCTGGTAAAAAAGGTATATTGCACGGGGGTGGGACAGAAGGTTGTAGACTGGGTGAAAAATTGGCTGCATAGTAGAACACAACGAGTGCAGATAAATGGCACATTATCAAAAGTGTGGGGGAGGGTAACCAGTGGGGTGCCTCATGGCTTAGTGTTAGGCCTCTACTATTCAACGTACTCTTAGCCGACATTGCAAATAGGCTTCGAGGGGAGGTGTCTTTCTTGCAGATGACACCAAGATATGAAACTGAGTGGTCTCCCCAGAGGGAGTAAAGAAAATGGAATCAGACCTAAAGAAACTGGAGGAGTGGACCACAGCATGGCAGCTGAAATTCAATACTAAAAAATGCAAAGTCATGCACCTGTGAAGAAGCAACCCAAAAGGGGAGTACCACTTGGGAGGAGAAAGGCTAGCTGCAACCAACCAGGAACGTGACCTGGGGATCATGATATTAGATGACCTGAAAGAGGATAGACAGTGTGGGAAGGTGGCACTATAGGCTAGTAGCATGGTGGGATGCATTGAGAGGTGAATCATGAGCAAAAGAAAGGAAGTGATATTGCCACTGTACAATGCACTTGTCCACACCTACCTGGAATACTGCATGCAGTTTTGGAGACCATACATCAGAAAGGAAATTGATAGGCTAGAGACCATGCAACGAAGGGCAACAAAAATGATACAGGGGTTGCACCAGATGACATATGAAAATAAGTTGAGGGAATTAAACATGTACACACTGGATCAGAGAAGAGATAAGGGAGACATGTTCAAGACCTTCAGGTACATCAGCTATAAAGAAGTTACAGATGCAAGAACGCTTTCATATCAAGAAAGGTAGTAGAACAAGAACGCATGATCTGAGACTGAAAGGGGGAAAGTTTGGGACCATAGTAGGAAGTTTTTCTTCACTGAGAGGGTGGTGGACTCATGGAACAGCCTACTTCCAGAAGCTGTGGGTGCAAAAATGGATGAGGGGCTCAGGAGAGCTTGGAAGAGACACAATGTTATCATTCTCCAGGGAGGGCAAATAAGGGGGGAGGTAGAAAGTATAATCGTTGGGCAGACTAGATGGACCTTGTGGTCCCCTATTTTCATCATCTTCTATGTTTCTACATTTAATTAAACATAATCTTTTTTAATAAGCTATTTTCACTGTAATATTCAGGGGTTAAATATTTTACTTGTTTAGTACTGCTCTTACAATATCTTAGCGGGGGAAGAAATTCTTGCTGTTATAACATGCATTCTTAGTCTGAAACACTTCCTAGCTAGGCTGTTCAAATTCTAATCTTAGGGTATGAAATTTGAATTCTAATGCTCTTCATGTAACCAACACTCACATAATTTCTAGTGGGTTTCAAGGTAACTAAAATTCATATCACCCTGAATTATTCTGGAGTGACTCACAGTACTTAACAGGAACTTCCTGTTACAGATTTTGTGGAACTCATGCAAGTACATCATATAATGCATTTTAGTAAATTTTGTGATATTTTAAAAATATATTTCTAAGATTTTGATAAAAAAACATGTATCATATAAAAACAAAGTTTATAAATATAACTGACATACAATAACAGCAGTAACCTGACCACATAAGACAATAATTATTTATTTATTTAAAATGTTAACCAGGAAAGGCAAACTTAGCTGAAGCTCGTCTCCAGGTGTGACCCCAGGGCAGGGTAAACAGAGGAAATGAACAATGTACAAGCAAAGGAAATTGGTCGAGGTTACAAGACCAGGTTACAATAGTGAACCACATTTATACAGTGAATTTAAAATAACACAAATACAAATACAGTGTTGCAAAAATAAAGTTTGGCATCATGATGTGCAAGTAGTTCGTATGCTAGAATATTAGGATGATAATGGTAGGCACAGTGTATGCTACTCGGAACCAGGGGCTACCAGATCATTTTTTTAAAATGTTGCTCGGGGGGGGGGGTGCTGAGAGGAAGGCTATGAATGAGTCCTGGTTCAATCTATTTCTGTTCCCTTTCAGTTACTAACAGATTTCTGGGGGCAAAACCACCATTGTTAATTTCTGCCAATGTGCTAGCATGAGAGTGGTGGTGTTCAACCATGTTTTCAGGATGCATTCTCTGACAATAACAAATAATATTGTGATCAGCCTTACATAAAGACTCCTCTACCCATCTGTTGTACTTTTGACAGAAAGTACTTGCCCAAAAGGTTATCTATCATCCTTAGGCCAAATCATACCTTGCAACTGTCACAGATTACGAGGTACAGTACATAACTCATTTTACCTCTCAAAAGCCCTCTGTCTCACATGCAGAAGGTGCTGTTCCACCTTGCCCATTGAGACCTCAAAGCACAATTTCATAAAACTCAGTAATGCTATGTTATCAGCAAATGTTCTAGATACGAGTGCACTTACCTCCATAGTTCTGAACTTGCAGTGTAATGTTTAATGGTATATCAAACATGGACACGACACGTGTGCCCATTTGTCACACAACTTGTTACACATCTTGCCAGTGAAAGGTTGAGGGGGTGGTCCAAATGCCTCTGACAGAGCTTCCAGTATGACTGAATGGAAGTTTAAGAAATGGACTGAGGAGCACCTTAGTTATATTAATCAAAGGGATCAGTCAAATGCAATGGCACATAATAGAATGAGGGAATAGAATTAACATAGATTTACATTTATGGGGACTGAAAGGGAAAAAATGGTCCAGGAGTGGGGATTTGAGTACTAAAATATTATAGAGTGAGACTTTCTGGATTTGTAAGTTGAAAGTCACAAGAGGAAAGGTATTAAATGACAGCTTGGATTTGTTTTACATCATTAAAAACATTGTTGCTATTTTTCCTGAAGTATGCCAGTGACTGATTGTGCAGCAACAATAAAGCAACAATAACCCTGAATGCACATCCACTCTCTGGCAAATAAAGAATTAAATAAAATTGTAATTGATGTATTATGATTGTGTTTCACTACAGGTTTAATCCAGATAATAAATGAGTGACCTTAAAAAGCGGAAAGGAATAGCCTGCCCTAGGAAGTGGTGACATCCCGCACAATGACAGACTTCAAACATGCATGGGACAGGAATAAAGGAATATTAGAGGTAGGAAGAAAACGCTAAAGCCAATGACCAGATAGGGTCACTGGCCACATCGTCAGGTAACATAAATGGGTAGACTGGATGGGCCGGATGGCCCTTATCTGCCGACATTATCTATGTATCTATGTAATACTGCTGTTAGTGTAGTTGCAATTATCCTAACTTTGTACTCCTGGGACTGGACTTTCAGCTATTCTGGAACTAAGTCCCACTCTGCAGCCATTGGTGTGGTAAACAATCTTCATACTTGATGACATTCCAGTCCTAGGCCTGTGCTCCACATGGGCATTAGGGGCAGGATGTTACTCTATCCTAGACTGTATCCATAGGCACATCAAAAGTAAGAAACCTGAGGTCATCCTCCCTCGATACTCAAGTCTTGTACAACCTCACCTAGAGTATTGAGCTTCTTTCTGTTCCCCCACCTCCATAGGTTGTCTAACTATGGTTGAAACATTTCTACATAAAGCTACTAGGAGACTTGATAGTATGATGGACAAAAACTGAGTCGATAGACTAAAAGCACTCAAGTTATACTCCTTAGAATATAGATCAATCAAAGGAGATTTAATATACATCTTCAATGCCTTTCAAAAAGAATCAATGTTAGACAACATCTGTCTTGAAAGACAGCTAACTAGGAACAAGACAAGAACACACAGTTTTAAATTGAAATCCTCTGTGTGTAGAACTACAAGGTGGCAGAGTTTTTTTATTCAGAGGGCTCCTCCTATATGGAACTCCTACCAAGTAATGTTGTTATGAGTAATAATGTGGAACAATATAAAAAAAAGATTGGATCATTATATGGGTGACAAAAAATATTCATTCCACCATTAGTTTTTAACAGTGGCAAGTTCATTATGTGCAAAGGCCTTCTGAATTTGAACATAACTATGAAACTATTGTCCAACCAGGCATATCATTTTGGGGCAGCTGCACACTAAAACAGCCACAAACTGCTGTAAATCATGGAGCCGGCCACAAAATGACTCCATCTTTGAAAATCCAATGCATGCGAGGAAAACTGCTGCTCTGCAAGTGAAGACCTACTTGCGCAAGTTTTTCCTGCACCTCTGCCAATTTTGGGGGTGGGGGTTTGAAAGTCTGGACCACTGTTTTTAACCATGTGCATAATTGTGTGATTAGTTAAAAGAATGCTTTGCACATTGTATGTCGATACATTGCACAATAAATATATGCAAGTTATTTAGTGTAGTAAAGCTCTTGAAGTCTTGATAAAGCACCACATGTTGGCATGAAAAGTTGAGGTTTTTATTCTACCCTGCTTATATGGCTCGCACTTTAACTTCGTAATTTATTTAATAAAATATGATCACTTTGGTATTCAGGAGATTTTTGTCAAGTGACTTATATTCTTACTAGATAGCTTGGGGCCGGGTCCTCCTGGTGTGACAAATAGTCAATTTTACCCTTGCACCCACCTTTGATACCGAAGTGTCTTTTAATCCTTCATTAAAAATTAAAACATAAATAAAGGATAATTTATTTTCTTCTACCTCAGTATACACAAGAATTCAATTGATGAAGTATGTCTGTGGCACAATGATAGGCACTGAAATAGAGTGCTGACTTGGAGAAGCCCTGCACTCTATAGGAATATCATTTGGGGGCTGGGGAGACATTTTGATGGGGCCAGCAATTTGGTACCAGTATGATGGTGCTTCAATGAGGTGTAGATTTCACTTTTAGCAGTGCAAAGATGATGGATTACTGTCTTACTCCTGTGTCAAACAATGTCAAAAAAAAAGAAAATAAATTGTGTAAAAAAAGATCTGTGATCATTGATGAGATGACAAGAAATGATGGGTTAATAGCACACTCAATCTGAGCTGTGACAGAACCTCTTGTCTGTCCAGGTCCCTCACTCCACGAGCAAATAGTACTGCTGGGTATACTGCTTCCCTGTCTCCCCATACTATGTTTATGAAAGTGAAACTAGGTGCTTCATCTGAGTCTCACTGCAGCCATAAATCTGAATGAATGAATGAATGAATGAATGAAATATCTCTCCCCAACCCCACTACCTAGTAACAGTGGCAACCTACCCCTAATTGTGCTGCATTTTTAAGTGGCTTTGAGAGTGCTAGATGCTCCTCCTTCCCCCACCCACATGAGACCAGTCAGTGGCACAGTGAAGTGATTAAGGACATTTTTAGTGAGCCTAGGCTTCTTCTTGCTTAAAAAGTTGTCCCATGGACCAAACGAAGTGATCCATCCACTCTTCTCAGCCATAGTTCTGGGAGTCTATCCTAGGTATTCTCACCAGGCATTTAAATCCCCACTCCCATAAAACCTGTAGCAAATCAGGAGCATATTCTGATCTGTAACAATAACATACCATAGGCTATACTTCTGATGAAAGATGATACACTTAACAGGCAGCATCCCAAACAGTTCATGTACCTGCAAGACAGAACATCAGGAAGTGTGGCAGCTGCTACTCCAGTGGTGGGTTCCTCCACCTCCCAGACGATTTAGGATAATTGTTTAATGGCCTACAATAGAAGTATGTAGCAGGAAGAAAAATTAGCTCATTATATACAGAACTGTGTAAAATATGTAGCAAAATTTGCCATGTACAGAACTTGAAAGACGAGAATAGGAAAAAATGGAGTCTTTTTTTTTTTTTTACTTGAAATCTTCCATAGACACTGTGGATAAGATATATATGGTAATTGCACAGGCAAAACAGCACTCCACTAGTGTAAAACCTTAATTTTTGCCCAATAAATAGGTTGGGGCTATATTCAGCCAGCTGTAATTGCATTTTGCTGCATTCAGCCAGCTGTAATCACATTTATTCTGCAGTGTGAATATTTTTGCAAGTGCAATTGTGGATTGGATTTATGAATACCAGCTCCAGTTCTATCCCTGAAACTATTTTGGACTTATATTTGAGACAATCAGGTGGAAGTGTTCTCAGTGCACATAAGATATTGATTACAAACATAACCTTTTTATGAGTAATTCAAGGGATCCAAGGTGCAGTTTTGCAAACAGTATCCAGCCCTTCGAAACAGTTATCTTGGATATTTGCCATCAGACAGAAAAGCATACTGTACTGCAGTATGTACTGTTATGACAGTCCATGGCTTCTGTTGAATGGAAAAGCACTGGAGTTGTACTTTATTCAACAATCATCAGTAACAGGCAACAACAGTTTCCTCCGACAAGGATCAACCACACTTACAAAGTTTCACAACACTTCTGACATGGCACACATGAACAGAGTAACCAGAGTTAGCTATGTTGCAGCATAACAGAGAGTACCCAGCCAACACTTGGACAGTGTACCATATGTAGGCTGTGTACTAACAGTGGACACCTCTTTGAGGACACATGACTGTGTATTTGCCCTGGCCATAGACAAACATGCAGAGGCTGGAAAGCCTTCTGCATAACAGTCTCCCTATCTCACCTGCCACCTCCATGGTCAGCTGTCATATCTTCACTGTAGATGTTTGGCTTTAGCCAGTTCGCTGTAACATGAGCAGACATGCCTGTACAACAAAGATCAAATTAGATTTTACGCTATATGCAGTACTAGTCACTAAATACTTAGAAAAGCTAGTCAGTAGTTAAGAATTTGCTACTCAAATTGTAAGCAAAATCAGATTTTGCTGTCCAGACTGAATGCAAAATTGTGTTTGTGTGGTGTTAAGGGGATGGTGTTGCATCACACTGTATGAAAAAGGTGGAACAACAGGGAGATTTATGAGTCTGGTTCATTTGCATGGCAGTCGTTAAATATAGCCCTCAATCCCTCATTCATAACTGCCTAGACAGTGTGAAAAAGGAGGCCATATAGCCTAGCTGTAAGAACAGAGAACTATGAATCTGAAGATCCATTTTCAAATCCAATCAATGCCACTTATTCACCATGTAATATGAAACAAGTAATTTATCCTCCCACTGCTCATGTCCTTCCAGCTTGAAAATGGTATAAGGCAAGAGTCCACTGAAAATGAGATTTTGCATCTCTGTTGGACTATCCTGGATGAATTGTAATAAATCAATTAATGTTCCTGTTTGAAACATCAGCTGACTCACCATACTGCCGGACAATTGAAAACCTTTCTTCTGGAAACACCCTCAGACGTGTAGTGGTCTGTAAATCTTTATTCTAACTTGGAGTAGCTGTGGTGAGGAGCTAGACCATATTTGAGGGGAACATCTTCCCCAGTATTCCAAAGGGCCCCTAGGAGTCTCCTAGCAAGACCAAAGCCCTGTGGTTAGCAGCTGAAACAGGGAACATGGCAAACATCAATATCAGAGTGGTATATAGGCCCCCAACACAGGGGGAAAAGGGGGACAAGGAACTACTGGAAAAAATAAAAAAAATGTCAGACAAAGGCTAGATGATATTGGTAGGGGATTTTAACCCACGTGACATAAATTGGGAAACATATACAGCAGCAACGACAAAGAAGCAGGAACTTTCTAATGGCCTTAATGGGAGCAGGTCTGAGGCAGCATGCAAAATCTTCAACAAGGGGAGAAGTTGTCCTGGACCTGGTTCTCACCAACAGTGAAAGGGTAAGGGGATTGAAGTTGGATGCCATCTGGGGAATAGTGACCCCCGTATGGTCGGATTCAAAGTGAACATGGCAGAGGACACAAGCCACTCTAAAGTTAGGGTCCTAGATTTTAGAAAAGCTGACTTCCAGAAAATGAGAGAAAGCCTAGAAGGGGCCTTAGCAATCACAGAGGGGAGAAGGGTGGAAGAAATGTGGAAAAGTCTTAAGGGAGCTATTCAGACAGTCACAGACCAATGTGCAGGAAGGGTAAGTAAAGCAAATAAGAAAAGAAACCCCCTCTGGTTCTCAAAAGAAGTACCAACTATAGTGAAAGAAAACAAGCATTTGTCAATGCCAAATGTTTCCTTGCATGGTGTATGTGGCAGGGGTGTATTCTGTTTGTTGAAGTAAAGGGGAGAATGAGTGGGAATATTGGTAAAAGTCTGGTTTACATTGTTTCAGAGAAAATAGCAGATTGTGCCTGTATGTTGAATGTTTGTTCATGTCTATGAAGAACTAATAAAAAAATTACAAAAAAAATTATTTCGCAATAAATACACCTCCGCAGTGAAAATAATGGAGTCTTTTTATATATGTCTAATGATCTTTCAATAGAGTTACATAAGAACAAGGTCATTTGTGCCAAAGGGTTCTGTAACACATCCATGGTTCATTAAGAGCTTGTCCTGCTCTGCAAAAGGTTAAACAAAATCACCTCTAGTATGACTTTATTTTGTTTAACTGGTTGTGGGATAGTGTTGACTCGAACAGATAAGACAAACGCTGCAAGCATTTTGGGAAGGTTCTACTAGCTTTATGTTCATTTTCCATTAAATGACAAAGTTTTGGAAATGGTAACTGACTCATGTTTCTTCTGCATTAGTTGCCCATTAAAGGGTACCTAAACAAGTTGTTTTTAAAAACTGCAAACTCTAACATTTGGCTTCATTGCGAGATAAAGGAAAGACTGCTGTTTACATTTATGCTAAAACTGCATTGATGTAAATAACATAAATGCAGTTTCATAGCTTTTGAAAAATGTAAACATCAGCCTTTCAGTTTCAAAAACAGCCTTGCCTGCTCCCTAAAATGTCTACTAAATGTGTTAAGTGATGACATAATCAGAGCCAGAGACAGAGACCCACATGACGCCCTATCATGCTAACTAGTCCTTTTTACCCCTTTGTTTTGAATTGTTACACCAGAATGATCAACACCATGTTTTAACACGTGAATTATTTTGATCAGTACACAGGTTAGGCTATGATTGTGTTCATTTTGTTTACTATAACTTGCTGAAATTGTTGTGTAATCCAGGTGACTTTTTCTTTGGCAAACAGCAGTACAGTACAACACTTCAAATACCTGGTGATCTAGTGGTTATGTGATGTCCTGCAATTTGTAGCGAAGTACTGTTCTGGTCCAATTCCAAAGGTCATGCTTTCTTGGTAATCCACAGATAAGATTCTCTTGAAGTCTTTTTCCACATGAACCCCCTGCACCTAGCCTGCCTTCTGTTGAACACCCCACCATCCACACTCTGTCCTTAGTACTGCCTGGGGCTGCATGTGAGCTTGCAGTCTCAAGAAGAGATTTATCACACCTTAGATTCTAATTTATTTACCTCAGAGAGCAGTGCACACCTATACTGATACGCTTCATCAGCTGGCACTGTTAAAAATGCCTCTCAAATCACTCTCCAGTCCTCGTTCTCAATGTTTGACTTCAACTCCCACAGTAAACACTGAGCGGATCACCACCCTTCTGCACAGTGAACGCAGTATGTATAGTCCCCCTGTTGTGTTTTTTCCCCGCCTCATTAACCAACAGATAGGTCTTCTTGGAGGGCCAAGCAATAAGCATCAGGACACAACAGAAGAACTGCTATTCATACCCTCATAAGGGTTGCACTTACTATGGATAACAATATTATTAGCAGGAGAGGCATACCAATGCCTTGAGTAAATCCACCCAACTTCCAGTGTCTGTCTAATCCCTTAACTGTGATCTGCAGAACCCCGCAGGACAGTCCTCAGCAATTCTTCTGCAGTACTTTTCTGTGCCCTACTCCACAATGCGAGCTGGCTGGCTACCACTCTTCCTAATCCTGAATGAGCTATGCACAGCTACCTCAATACTGTTCTGACAAACCTCAACACCCCACCCCCCAAAGGTAATCTCCCTACACTGAGTTCAAGTAGCAATTTAGGTGCAACTCTGAAACTCTAAGTATTTGTCATTGCTGGCTGCACTCATCCTCAGTCAGGTAGTGATCATGGTGCTGGCAGCCCCATATCTCAAATCTCACAATGATCTGCTCATCTTCCCATGTCTTTCTTCCCCTACCCTGAATATAGCTGTACCCTGTTGTAATGGCCTCTTCAGTCCCTCTCTGGCATTCTTTCTTCTCACCTGCTCCCCACACCTACAACAGGTGAGATCACTATCCTTCCGCATCAAGAATGCAGTTAGTACAGTCTCCCATTTTTTTTACATATTAATAATAAACATGATCTTTTGATAAGTCAGCTGAGCAGCAGAGTGGGGAAAATAGGCCTTACCCATAGCAGGTCTGCTTACTCATTATTAGCACTGTTACATAACGTGCATAATGATGTGCACACTCGTCATTTAATAGTGACTAATTAAAGGTAGCCTAGATCGTTTAAGGATAGGAAAGCCTATCTTTCCCCTTGTGCCATGCTGCTATCAGCCTGACTTACTGGAAAGATTTGTTTATTTTTGATATGTCAAAAAACCTGGGGGACTGTACTAACTGCATTCATGATGCAGAAAGGTGATAAGCTCATCAGTTTTTGGTGTGGAGAGCAGGAGTGAAGAATGAATACCAGAGGGGGACTGAGAAGGCCACTCCTGCAAGGTACTGCTATATTAAGGGAAGGAGGAAGACAGAAGGGGGAGAATGATGTGCAGATCACTGTGAAATATAAGATCTGGAGCTGCCAGCACCATGATCACTACCTGACCCCCGGTGTCCTGGCCAACACTCCCCTTCCCATAAACCCAGTTCATGCAATTGTCCAAGGCTGTGTGTGGGTATTAATGTGTGAAATGGCTGCCACTACACTTTCAGTCACTTCACTGCCAATCTAGCACGGCTTGTAAAGCACTTTGGGATACAATGTATATGCAAAGCACTATATAAATGCTGATTCTTCTTATTATTATTTCCCATGGAAAAAGAAGACAGTGCAAGCATATTTTTGATTTCCAAGGAAATATGAACTCTGGCATTGGACTACACAAGAACTTTGCTACAAACAAGTGATGGATCTAGGGTGTAGTGAAGGGTTCAGCTGAAACCGCCCAACTTACTTGCTTGCTGCTGCTGCATTTCACCTTGTTGAAGAACTATGATTTATTGATTGTACAAATGTTTACATTCAAAACTATGGATTACATTTGTAGGTTCCGCCAAAAACGTACTAAGAAAGAATAATAGCAGACAAAATAAAGGTTTAATAAAAATGTTATGTGCATATCAAGTATGCACACCACCCCAGCATCCCCCATTGTAACATCCTTGATCCGCCATAACCACTAAACCACCAGGTATTTGAAGATGTGTACTGCACTGTGTTTGCCAAAGAGAAAGTCGGTCGGATTAAAACACAATTTCATCATGTTAAAGTGAACAAAATGAACAGGACCATAGCCTAACATGTGTATTTATCAAAATAAAACACATGGTTTAGACCATTTTGGTGAAACACTTCTAAACAAATAGAAAAAAAGAACTAGTTAGCACTATAGAGAGCCATATAGCTCTCTGACTCTGGCTCCAACTATGTCATCACTTAAAACATTTGGCAGCCATTTTAGGAAGCGGGCAAGGCAGTTTTTTTTTTAATTGGTAGGCTGATTTTACATTGTTCAAATGCATAGGAACTGCATTTATGTATTATATAAATGTAGTTTTAGCACTGATGTATTCAGCAGTCTTTCCTTTAGTCCCCTATGAAGTCAGATTTCTGAATAATTTGTTGGCAAAATGTTTTTTTAGGTATCCTTTAAACCGAGAACACTTGCAAAATTAAATAAATAAAATAAAAAATAATACTAACAGAGTCTATTTTTTATTGGATTGTATGAAATATTTCCTTTCTCTTTAATGAAGCACAGTGCTCCTAGCCCTGTGGGCTTGTACTGTGGCAAACGTTTGCCTTGCCTTAAGATATAAAAAAAATTAAAAAGGTCAATTTCTGAATTTATTGACTGAATTTTGTTTCAGAAACTGCTACTATAGGTTGGTTCCAAAGCTTCAAGCACTGATCAAGAACTCACACAAAAAGATAAACAACATTAAAAAGGCTCCATTATTCCCTGCAGCATTTATGGGGAGTTTGTCCCATGGCAGTGCTTAATATCTGTACTGTATTTGCACTTTATATTTAGTAAAATAAATCAGCACCATTCGTTGCCTTGCTGTGTGGGCTGTTTCTTGTTTTTGCTTTCATTTTTCTCCTAACACCAACCACTGAACCCTCGCTTGTCAGTTAGTGCCCCTAGTACCTGATAATGGTCTCTGCAATTGGTTGCAGATGAGAAATACCATTTTTTCATGTTACTCGGTCCTAAGGGACTGGCAATAATTGCTGCAAAATGATTTACTACCAGTCTCTCAACTTGTGACCCCCCCACCTTAGCTATGCTCAAAGGAAGTTGACAAGCCCTTCCACGCCAGTGTGCAACAAAGTGCGTTGATGTGGAGATGGGGGCTGTGTAGGCGCGTAAATGGCATGCACCTTGCCAGCTATTGCCACTGCAATCAGTCCAAGAATTTTGCAGGGTCCCTTAAATATTTTTCTCTGGCAGTTGTGGGTGTTGTACCGCAGTGCCAAATGCACAACCATGTGGGCTGGGTTGCATTCAGTAATGAACTACTGACTAAGCCTGTCTACATGTTGCACTCATTTATTTTGCGTTTAGGTGGCCCCTATTACCACCACTGCAAGTCATGTAGGAGAGGAGCCATGAGTACAGGGAGCATGGTCCATTGCTTGGTGGCACCAGCCTAGACTGCATCTCCAGCTCTGTGGTGGCTATGGGGAAGAGTGAGGACTTACTTACAACTGTTGGATGTTCAGTAAGTCATGTTGGAGAGGAGCCATGAGTTCAGGGGGCATGGTCAGTTGCTTGGCGGCACTAACTGGGAATGCATCTCAAGCTCTGCAGAGGCTCTGTGGGAAAGTGAGGACTTACTTAGTACTGTTTGGTGTTTGGTAACCATAAGGGCATGAATGAATGGTGATATGTATTTGTCTGTAGTAAAACCTGATTGGCTGAGAGTCAGCCAATCAGGTTTTACTATTGGCAAATACATCACCATTCATTCATGCCCTTACTGTTACTGAACACTGAACAGTAGGGAAGCACTCTGCACTAAGGGATCGACATCCACTGGCCAGCTTTAAACAAATCTTTTTGGGTTGCTGCCAATGGGGGAACATGTTAAGCAGCATCATTGGGGTCTCTGGTTGGGTGGGAGGAGGTGGATGGAGTGTCTTTTGATATGAGGGGGTAGGGGAAGGGTGCAATACTCCACAGACATTAGGAGCAAGCATGCTGCTTGCCAGCAGCATTATGTAAATGAAAGGACTGAAATGCTCTCTCATTGGAGCACTTCATTTCTTTCAAGTACACAAAGTGTATGCCCATGAAACTCTGACCACTGTCATGCTCTGTTTGCGTGGTCATTGGTCTGTCAGGGACGAGGTCAATGTAGATTGCTCGGCATTGTGTTAGTCCCTGAAACTCCTCTGAAATGTCATTGTCTGAAGCACAGCAAGATGCTTCTTGCACATGGGCACGAAAACATAAAAAAGGCTGCCTACAGGAAATACAAAGCATCGAATAAAGAAGAGGATATGGAAGCATATAAAAGGCAACTAAGGGAGGCAAGTAATGTGATTAAGAAAGCTAAAGCCCAGACTGAGGTGAAGATTGCAGAAGGGGCACAGCAAGGCTACAAAGCTTTCTTTAAGTACTTAAGTGGAAAAAAGGAAAACTAAGGGGGGAATAGTTAGACTAGCAGCAGAGGAAGGGGGCCTAGTAGAGGAAGATAGCAAGAATATTGAAGTGAAAAGTGGCTAACTAGCAACTAGTGTGCAAAATAAAGGCCAAATAAGACTAGATTTTGTCTCAAAGTTAAACAGCTTTTATTAAACAAAAATGCTCCCTCAACTCACCCCACCAGTGTTGGCCAACTATCGTTTCGCCAACATGAAATATGTGTTTGATATATTTGAGATTTTAAAAGTAAAATAGTCTCATATATTGAAGCTTTTTCCGCTGACATTTAGTGGCAAAAAGTATAAATAATGTGATTTGGCTATGTAAAATGTAAAAAGTATGTGCCCCTTTAAAAATGGATGTATAAATAAGAGGGGGGGTAGTAGCCACACTAGCCATGCCTTGAGAAAGCCCACAGTTACATGGGTGAAACGAACATTGACTGACGCTGGTGTGGTGAGTTGTGAAAGCATTTTTATTTAATGAAAGCTGTTTAACTTTTGAAACAAAATCTAGTCTTGTTTTGCCTTTATTTTGCACACTAGATACCAGATAGTCATTTTTCACTTCAATATTACATTTATATATGTGTGCTTCTAGCATGGATTCCCTTAACCACTGCTTTTTGGCCTTTTTTGAAGATAGAGAGAAGGCAGAAGTCCTTAACAAGTACTTCTGCTCAATGTTTACAAAGGAGGAGGAGGGCAATAGACCAGAGCTAACTAAAAACAGCACCACTGGACTAGCAGTTGATACAAGTCCCTTCATGCAGATCAAGTCTTAGAGGCCTTAAACAAATTAAAAGTGGATAAGGCCATGGAACTGGATGATATACATCCCAGAATCCTGAAAAAATTGGGAAGGGAACTGACAGTGCTACTGGCAGCCCTGTTTACTAAATCACTTATGAGCAGAGAGGTTCCCGAAAATTGGAAGAGGGCATCAGTGGTCCCACTTAATAAATCTGGGAGCAGGGAGGAGACAGAGAACTACTGC
Organism: Neoceratodus forsteri; assembly: GCA_016271365.2. Classification (NCBI taxonomy): domain Eukaryota; kingdom Metazoa; phylum Chordata; order Ceratodontiformes; family Ceratodontidae; genus Neoceratodus; species Neoceratodus forsteri. The sequence goes on along the minus strand of CM057458.1, from coordinate 994,116,465 downwards.
CCAGTGAGTCTCACATCAGTCATAGGAAAACTGATAGAATCCTTACTTAAGCAGAGAATATTAACATTTCTGGAATCCAGCGGTCAGCAGGATCATAAACAACACAGGTTCATGGTGGGGAGGTCTTGCCAAACAAACATGATTGAATTATTCAACTGGGTTACTAGGGTAATTGATAATGGGGGAGCAGTCGATGAGGTCTACCTGGACTTTAGTAAGGCCTTTGACTCTGTTCTGCACAGAAGGTTGGTAAAAAAGCTAGATTTCACGGGGGTGGGACAGAAGGTTGTAGACTGGGTGAAGAATTGGCTGCATGGTAGAACACAATGAGTGCAGGTAAATGGCACATTATCAAAAGTGTGTGGAGGGTTAACCAGTGGGGTGCCTCATGGCTTAGTGTTGGGGCCTCTACTATTCAACGTACTCTTAGCCGACATTGCAAATAGGCTCGAGGGGAAGGTGTCTTTCTTGCAGATGACACCAAGATATGCAACTTAGTGGACTCCCCAGATGGAGTAAAGAAAATGGAATCATACCTAAAGAAACTGGAGGAGTGGTCCAGAACATGGCAGCTGAAATTCAATACCAAAAAATGCAAGGTCATGCACCTGTGAAGAGGCAGTCCAAAAAGAGAGTACTACTTGGGAGGAGAAAAACTAGCTGCAACCAACCAGGAACATGACCTGGGGATCATGATATTAGATAACCTGAAAGAGGGTAGACAGTGTGAGAAGATGGCACTATAGGCTAGTGACATGCTTGGAAGCACTGGGAGGGGAATCATGAGCAAAAGGAAGGAAGTGATATTGCCACTGTACAAGGCACTTGTCCATACCCACCTGGAATACTGCGACAGTTTTGGAGACCATACATCAGAAAGGAAATTGATAGGCTAGAGACAGTGCAACAAAGGGCAACAAAAATGATACAGGGGTTGCACCAGATGACATATGAAAATAAGTTGAAGGAATTAAATGTGTACACCCTGGATCAGAGAAGGTATAGGGGAGAAATGTTCAAGACTTTCAAGTACATCAACGGTATAAAGAAGTTACAGGTGCAGGAATGCTTTCATATCAAAGAAGGTAGTAGAACAAGGGGACATGGTCTGAGACTGAAAGGGGGGGAGTTCGGAACCAATAGTAGGAAGTTTTTCTTCACCGAAAGGGTAGTGGACTCCAGGAATAGCCTACCTCTAGAGGCTGTGGGTGCAAAAAATGGATGAGGGGTTCAAGAGAGCTTGGGAGAGACACAAAGGTATCATTCTCCAGGGGGACAAATAAGGGGGAAGGTAGAGTGTATAAACATTGGGCAGACTAGATCGACCTTGTGGTCCCCTTCTTTCATCATCTTCTATGTCTCTACGTTTAATCAAACATAATCTTTTTTAGTAAGCTATTTTCACTGCAATATTCAGGGCCTAAATATTTTAATTGTTTAGTACGGCTCTTACATTATCTTAGCAGGGGAAGAAATTCTTGCTGTTATAATACGCATTCTTAGTTTGCAACATTTCCTAGCTAGGCTGTTCAAATTCTAATCTTTGGGTATGGAATTTGAATTCTAGTGCTTTTCATGTAACTAACACTCACATCAGTTCTTGTGGTTTTCAATGCAACTAAAATTCATATCACCCTGAATTAATCTGGAGTGACTCATAGTATTTAACAGTAACTTCCTGTTACAGATGGTGTGGAACTCATGCAAGTACATCATATAATGAATTTTAGTAAATTTTGTGATATTTTAAAAATATATTTCTAATAAGATTTTGATAAAAAAAAAGTATCAGATAAAAACAACATTTATAAATATAACTGGCATACAATAACAACAGTAACTTGACCACATAAGATAATAATTATTTATTTATTTAAATTGGTAACCGGGAAAGGCAAACTGAGCCGTAGCTCATCTCCAGGTGCAACTCCGGGGCAGGGTAAACAGAGGAAATGAACAATGTACAAAGAAAGGAAATTGGTTGAGGTTACAAGACCAGGTCACAATAGTAAAACACATTTATACTATGAATTTCAAATAACACAAATACAAATACAGTGTTTCAAAAATACAGTTTGGCATCATGATATGCAAGTAATTAGTATGCTAGAATATTAGGATGATAATGGTAGGCACAGTGTATGCTACTCACTACCAGGGTGTTACACGAGGTCCCTGAACCCTTATTGGTACTCCTAGAGTTACACCGCAGACAGCTAGTGCTTAGGCATATGTTATACTAACTTATAGGGCTAAGGGCATCTACTGTACAAGAGTAGATGTCAGGATATGTATGCATATTATTGAAATACACTTTGCTTGCTAATACATATTTATGTTCTATGTATTTTCTGTGTATTTCTCACTTACAAGCTGTTAGGACTTCTGTGTCCTTGTAATAATTATGATTTATAAGTCGGCATTGCCACCTTTTGGTGATTTGTACTATTACACTGATTTGTGTAAGAATCTGTAAGAACTGTACTCTTTTGTTCCACAAAGTGATGACTACTACAAAATTGCATAATGTTATCTTGGACCGTGGAGCCACCTCTAATTTAGCAAATAGGGCTCATCTCTGTAACTAGAAATGTTTCTATCTTACAGTAACCATAGTATTTATCATAGATATATAATGTGAGACACTGAGTCTTATACCTCGGAGACCCCAAGAGACACAGAGAAACCTCAAGGTGTAGGGAACGCTTAGCACAGGCTCCTGGTTCGTATTGGTAAGAACTGTTTAGGGCAAGTGTAATTTATCCTTTTGGTAGCAATAAACACATTTATTACTCTTATGCAACGTGTTTGTGATTCCTTGCATTCCCAATATTGCCAAGAACCTGAGAGTGAGGTTTAGACCTCCTGACAAGTACCTACCAGATCATTTTTGAAAACGTTGCTCCTGGGGGGGGGGGGCTGCTGAGAAGAAGGCTAGGAATGGGGACCTGGTTCAATCTATTTCTGTTCCCTTGCAGTTAATAACAGAGATTTCTGCAGGTAACACCTCCATTGTTAATTTCTGCCAATGTGCTAGCATGGGAGTGGTGGTGTTCACCCATGTGTTCAGGATGCATTCTCTGACAATAACGAATAATACTGTGATCAGCCTTATGTAAAGGCTCCTCTACCCATCTGCTGTGCTGTTGACAGAAAGTACTATCCCAAATGGTTGCACTATCATCCTTAGGCCAAATCATACCTCGTAACTGTCACACACTACGAGGTACAGTACAGTACATAACTAATTTTACCTCTCAAAAGCCCTCTGTCTCATGTGGAGAAAGTGATATTCCACTTTGCCCACTGAAACTTCAAAGCACAATTTCATAAAACTCAGTAATGCCTGGTTATCAGCAAATGTTATATATATATGAGTACACTTACTTCCATAGTTCTGAGCTTGCAGTGTAATGTTCAATGATACATCACAGATTGTGCCCATTTGTCACACATCTTGTTACACATTTTGCCAGTGAAAGGTTGAGAGGGGTGGTCCAAATGCCTCTGACAGAGCTTCCAGTATGACTGAATGGAAGTTTAAGAAATGGACTGAGGAACACCTTAGTTATGTTAATCAAAGGGATCAGTCAAATGCAATGGCACATCATATAATGAGGGGATAGAGTGAACATAGATTTACATTTATGGGGACTGAAAGGGAAAAAATGGTCCAGGAGTGGGAATTTGAGTACTAAAATATTACAGCGTGAGACTTTCTGGATTTGTAAGTTGAAAGCCACAAGAGGAGAGGTATTAAATGACAGATTGGATTTGTTTTGCATCATTAAAAACATTGTTACTGTTTTTCCTGAAGTATGCTAGTGCCTGATTGTGCAACAACAAAAAGCAACAATAACGCTGAATGCACATCCATTCTCTGGCAACTAAAGAATTAAATAAAATTGTAATTGATGTATTGTGATTGTGTTTCACTACAAGTTTAATCCAGATAATAAATGAGTGACCTTAATAATGGAAAGGAATAGCCTGCCCCAGGAAGTGGTGACTGCCCGCACGGTGACAGACTTCAAACATGCATGGGACAGGAATAAAGGAATATTAGAGATAGGAAGAAAAAGCTAAAGCCAATGACAAGATAGGGTCACTGGCCACATCATCAGGTAACATAAATGGGCAGACTGGATGGGCCGAACGGCCCTTATCTGCTGACATTATCTATGTATCTATGTAATACTGCTGTTAGTGTAGTTGCAATTATCCTGACTTTGTACTCCTGGGACTGGACTTTCAGCTATTCTGGGACTAAGTCCCACTCTGCAGCCATTGGTGTGGTAAACAATCTTCATACTTGATGACATTCCAGTCCTAGGCCTGTGCTCCACATGGGCATCAGGGGCAGGATGTTACTCTATTCTAGGCTGTATCCACAGGCACATCAAACGTAAGAAACCTGAGGTCATCCTCCCTCAATACTCAAGTCTTGTACAACCTCACCTAGAGTATTGTGCTCCTTTCTGTTCCCCCACCTCCACAGGTTGTCTTACTATGGTTAAAAAAGTTCAAAGTACAGCCACTAGGGGAATTGATAGTATAGTGGACAAAAACTATGTTGATAGGCTAAAGTCACTCATGTTATACTCCTTAGAATACAGATCAATCAAAGGAGATTTAATATACATCTTCAATGCCTTTCAAAAAGAATCAATGTTAGACAACATCTGTCTTGAAAGACAGCTAACTAGGAACAAGACAAGAACACACAGTTTTAAATTGAAATCCTCTGTGTGTAGAACTACAAGGTGGCAGAGGTTTTTTATTCAGAGGGCTCCTCCTATATGGAACTCCCTACCAAGTAATGTTGTTATGAGTAATAATGTGGAACAATTTAAAAAAAAGACTGGATCATTATATGGGTGACAAAAAATATTCATTCCACCTTTAGTTTTTAATGGTGGCGAGTTCATTATGGGCCAAGGCCTTCTAAACTTGTACATAACTATGAAACTATGGTCCAACCAGGCATATCATTTTGGGCAGCTGCACCAGAAAACAGCCACAAACTGCTGAAAATCATGGAGCTGGCCACACAATAACTCCATCTTTGAAAAGTCAATGCATGCAAGAAAAACTGCTGCTCTGCAAGTGAAGACCTACTTGTGCAAGTTTTTCCCCTGCATCTCTGCCAATTTTGGGGGTGGGAGTTTGAAAGTCTGGACCACTGTTTTTAACTATGTGCTTAATTGCGTGATTAGTTAAAAGATTGCTTTGCACATTGTATGTTGATACATTGCGCAATAAATATATGCAAGTTATTTAGTGTGGTAAAGCTCTTGAAGTCTTGATAATGCGCCACATGTGGGCGTGAAAAGTTGAGGTTTTTATTCTACCCTGCTTATATGGCTCACACTTTAACTTTGTAATTTATTTAATAAAATATCATTTTGGTATTCAGGAGATTTTTGTCAAGTGGCTTATATTCTCACTAGATAGCTTGGGGCTGGGTTCTTCTGGCGTAACAAATAGTCGATTTTACCCTTGCACCCACCTTTGATACCAAAGTGTATTTGAAGCCTTCATTAAAAATTAAAACATAAATAAAGGATCATTTCTTTTCTTCTACCTCAGTGTGCACAAGAATTAAATTGATGAAGTAGGTCTGTGGCACAATGATAGGCACTGAAATAGAGTGCTGACGTGAAGAAGCCCTGCACTCTACAGGACTGTCGTTTGGGGGCTGGGAAGACATTTTGATAGGGCCACCAGTTTGGCACCAGTACAATGGTGCTTCAATGAGGTGTAGATTTCACTATTAGCAGTGCAAAAATGATGGATTACTGTCTTACTCCTGTGTCAAACAATGTAAAAAAAAAAAAGAAAAGAAATTGTGTAAAAAAAGATCAGTGATCATTGATGAGATGACAAGAAATGATGGGTTTATAGCACACTCAATCTGAGCTGTGACAGAATCGCTTGTCTGTCCAGGTCCCCACTCCACGAGCAAATAGTACTGCTGGGCATACTGCTTCTCTATCTCCCCATCCTAAGTTCATGGAAGTGAAACTAGGTGCCTCATCTGAGTCTCACTGCAGCCATAAATCTGAATGAATGAATGAAATGTCTTTCCCCAACCCCACTACCTGGGCGCGGTGTTCGTGGATTTCTCTAAGGCTTTCGACACCGTAGATCATAACATTTTGTATGAAAGAATGTTGAGCCTGGGGATACATAATGAAACTCTTCCATGGTTTCAGTCATATTTAACTGAAAGGGTGAAGGAAGTCCAGATTGGAGATGTTCTCTCAAATCCAGGGGCTATCAAAAGAGGAGTCCCACAAGGCTCGATTTAAGGCCCTTTATTATTCATAATGTATGTAAGTGAGTTACCTAAGATAGTCGAATATTCTGCTTTGAGGATGTACGCAGACGATACTGTTTTGTTGGTTGGTGGGAAAAGAAACCAGGAAATTGAGGAACACCTTCAAAAAGACTTTAGTAGTTTTGAAATCTGGTTGAGGCAATCAAAGCTTGTTTTAAATAATAAAAAAACAAATACCATGATATTCTCAACTAAAGGGAAAGCTAATATTGATCAGTACAAATTATCTATAAAAACAGTTAAAAATGAAATACTAACACAGGTTGAATTTTATAGGTACCTGGGGGTTCATATGGATCAAAATTTAAAATTTGATGTACATATTAAGGACTTGGTAAGTAAAACAAATAACAAGTTTGGAGCTTTTCGGAGGTCTAAATTTTGTTTAAACCAGAAAATGAGAAGGGATGTTATAAACCAACTGATTATTCCTTGCATTGATTATGGAAACCATGTATACATGGCTAATAAAACGGAATTGAGATCTATTAAAATACTATACAACAATTTGGCTAGATTTGTACTAAATTGTGGATATCATTCTCATCATTGTGATATGTATATGTTACTTCAATGGCCACATTTAGAGCAAAAAAGGGATCAAAAATGGATTAGACAAATCCATGGGGTGGTCGATAGTCAACCCCCCAGATACCTGGTAGATAAATAGTCTCATATTACCTGTAAACATCAACATAAACTTAGAAGAAATGAGGGGAATACATTTGTCATACCTAAACCAAGTAACAGATTCGGAAAAATGACTTTCGGTTAAAAAGTAGTTAAGTTGTGGGCTCCTATAGATGATGAAAAGAAAAAAAAAATAACAATTTAAAAACCTTATGAATGTCATTGGATACAATTTGAAAGTGAAGTGTTTGTGTAATGACTGAAGTGTTTTGACTTATCCATGAATAGATAAGAGAGTAAATGACTGTAATATGTGTTTTGTAAAGTCAGTACGTAGATGTATTTTTAAATAAGTTTGTAGATATAAATGTATTCTGTATGTTGGATTGTTGATGAATCCCCAAGGGACTGCATAGAGGTAACTAGGGGAAAATTGACTTAAATTGTAAGTTATTGTTATTATACTTGTTGTTTAGGTGTCATTTATGTTATTGTGTAATTGTGTAATGAAATTTGCCACAGGTCCATCTTGAAAATGTTTTTTTTTGTTTTTTACCCAATGATATATTACTATTGCTACCTGTATAAAAATAAACTTTTACTAATACTGCCTAGTAACAGTGGCAACCTGCCCCAAATTGTGCTGCATTTTTTTTAACTTTGTTCAGTTTATTGTATTCCATGTTAATAATACATCCAATTACATTACTCATCTTAATAAGCTCTTCCATACAATGCTTACATTCTATTCTTATCTTCCATTCTTATTCATTCTTTCTTGTATCTTATTCTATTACTTATTTAAACAAACTATTATTTAGCCATTCTCAGACTCTTTTTTCATCAGACTTTAGAATGAGATTGAGGGTCCACATTATCAGGCCATTGGCCCCTTAGTTGGTATGTCCAGTTTATTATAACGTGGCCCACTGTACAGTCTCATATCTGAGTATCCATCTTCTTTATTTCTTCTCTCTTGGCATCTCCTTTTCTTTTTTGATAGTTCCATAACCACCTTTTGATTCCAGCTCTCATCTTTCACTCTCTACTTTTTGTCCTTCCTTTTTAATAAAACTTTTTACAACTATAACAACTCATATCTATCTAAGTCAATGCACTTTAACTTATATATCCATTCTATCATCAAGTTCTATATATGTTCAAGTATTTATTTATGTGTGTCTGCGAGTCTTCATGTCTATGTGTGTGTGTATGCCTGTCCCTCCCCCCTAAAAGGAAGACCATCTTTTCTTAGGCACTCTTCGCCCTTCCATTATCAATTCCTCCTTTTCACCTTTTACCCCACCTTGATCTCTTCTTGTATGTCTCTTTATCCTTCTTCCTCCTCCTCCCTTCCAGTATCTGCATCCATTATCTCCGAACGCCCATCCCGCCCCTCTTTCCATTTATACCAGGGTCCCCAAATTTCTAAGAATCTATCTTTTCTTAGCTGAATCGAGTATGTTATGTTTTCTAACCTCTCGATTTCCTCCACTTTGGAGGACCATTGTAGAAAGGTTAGTGGATCTTGTTTTAACCAGTTGATGGTAATACATTTTAGGGCTGCAGTCCTCAATATCTGGTATAGCTCCACAGTTTTACTCTTTTGAGAGGATAGGGTTGGCATTCCTAGAACCAGATCCTGAAATGTATAGGGTACATTCAGCCCCCCCACTCGGGTCATAGTTTCTCAGATTTGAGTCCAAAAACCTTGCAGTTTTACACACCCCCAGAATATGTGATAGTGTGTGCTTCATGGTTCCCCACACTTACGCCAGCAGGCCAATGATACCTGGGGATTAAAATGTTTGGTAATCATAGGGGAGCAAAAGAAAACGTGTCAGTATTTTCCAGTTAAATTCGCGCCACGTCACTGCTGATGTTACCTACCATCCCCTCTGTATGCGATGTTCCCAATCCGCTCTATGAATTCTCTCTCCTGATTCAGTCTCCCACCTTTTCCTGATTTCCTCCAGCACCAAGGTGCCCTCCTCATGTATAAGTATTTTATATAGCATTGAAAGGTATGGGAGTTTATCTTTTATTCTCCTAGAGCTCCACCAGAATTCCTCCAGGGGTGACATGGCCCTATTGATTTTTTGGAGGTTTCCCCCTGTGTTAATAAAATGCCTGGTTTGAAGAAACCTATAGAAATCTTCTTTATGCAGTGCGAACCACTCTTGAAGAGTGGCATACGCAAGGCAGGACCCTCTGTCTATCATTTATTTAAAGGTTGTTAGACCCTTCTGCTCCCAGAACGCATACCCTTGATCACATCTTGGGGGGGAACAAAATTAGTTGTATGTCTGATTAACAATAGGGGGCCCAAGGTATTTGGGGTATTCGTTTTTTTCCTAAGTCTGAGAATGATCTTCAAGGATTGCTTTACCCAAGGATTTGTGATTAATCGCAAGTTATGTGGGTCAATATGACATGTTGGTTATGTCCATATTTTACTGTTAGGGGTTGATTCATTTTCAATAAGGTACCACCCCGACTCGATACGTTGTTTGGCCCACGTGACTATTTGCACTGTCTGTGCGGCTTAATAATAATGGTATATATGTGGTAGCCCCAAACCTCCCCTCTCCCTAGATTTCCTCAGTGTGTCTGAGGCTATCCATGGACGTGCCCCTCCCCAAATGAAATTAGAGATTTCTTTCGTAATCTGGTTCCAGAATTGCGGTGGTATGGAAATAGGCAATGTCTGAAATAAAAACAATAATCTGGGTAAAACGTTCATTTTTTATGATTTGGATCTTACCATAAAGAGAGTGTGGTAGAAGTTTCCATCTGGCGAAATCTGATCTTAAGTCTAGTAATAATTTAAGCAGGTTATTGTGGTACAGCTTGGATGTATCCACCGAGACCTGTATTCCCAGGTACTTAAACGTGTTTCTCTTTGCCCATGTGAATGGGAAGTCTGCCTTTAGCTGTCTGTTAAGGGTGCCACCAGTACTACCCTCTGATTTAGATAGATTTATCTTATATCCTGCTAACGCCCCAAATTTATCTAAGGTTTCTAGATGGTGCCGGAGGGAACTCTGAGGGTCCCGCAAGAAAAAAAGGGAGTCGTCTGCATAAAGCGCCGTTTTATGTTCCACTCCCCCTGCCCAAACACCTTTGATATGTGGGTTGCCCCGTATCCAGACCACCAAAGGCTCCAGAGATAGGGCAAATATTAGTGGAGATGGGGAATCCTTGCCTAGTACCTCTCATGAGAGGCAGACGGTTTGATAGGATGCCGTTCACCTTAACTCTTGCTTCAGGCCTGTGGTATAGCGCTGCTACTGCTGAGATAAAATTCTCCCCAAGCCCAAACTTTGACAGGGTGGACGACATAAATTGCCAGTCCTCCCTGTCAAAGGCCTTCTCAGCATTCATGCTAATTGCTACCTGCAGTGTCACTGAGCCTCTCTGAGCTGTTATAATATTGAGGAGACGCCTTATGTTATCTTGCAGGTGTCTTCCTGAAATAAATTCCGTTTGATCAGGATGAACCAGGGTTGAGATGCAGCCCTGTAATCTATCCGCCAGTATACCTGTGAAAATTTTTAGGTCCACCATCAGCAAAGATATCGGGTGGTACGAACTACACAGTTCTGGGTTCTTACCCTGTTTTGGAATCACTGATATCTGAGCCAAGTTCCAAGATGGTGGGACTGGCTCTCCTCCCACCAATATCTCATTGCAGATGTCTCGTAGCATTCCCACTATTTGTGGGCCAAATCCTTTATAGAATTCAGCTCCGAACCTGTCTAACCCCGGTGACTTACCATTTTTAAGTTTTTTTAATTTTCCCCATAATTTCTTGAGCTACAATAGGGGCGTTTAGCTCCTTCTTCATCTGCTCCGGTAATGAGGGTAACTTAAGACCCTCTAAAAAAGTTTTCACCATTTCATTATGCCCTGGGAAAGTGTCCGCTTTATATAGTTCTGTGTAGTATTTTTCAAATCTCTGAGCTATTTCTACCGGAGAAGTGCTTGTCTGCTCTATGTCGTCTCCCTGCAGGCACATCACAGTCCTATTTGCCCTTTCTTGTCTGAGCTGCCATGCTAAAAGTTTTCCTGCCCTGTTGCCCTGTTCATAATACTTTTGCCTGGAGTATCACAATTGCCCTTTGATTTGAACATCTAAAATCTGGTTAAGCTCATGTCTAACCTTATCCAGCTCCTGTTTTGTTTTAGGGTCCTGGTTTACTTGATGCTTGGATTCTAATTGTAGAATCTTTTGTTCGAGTTGCACCCTGCGTTGAAATCTCTCTCTTTTGATTTTGTCGGAGTATTTTATAATTCCCCTCCTTAAAGTGCATTAAAGGGTGTCCCATCTTATTCCCTCTCTCGTTTCTCCCTTTGGGTTTTCAAGCTCAAACTGTTGAATTTTATTCTCAATTAGTTCTTTAAAGTCTTCCCTATTCAGGAGGCTCACATTGAGTCTCCAGCAGGACTGCCTTATCAACTGAGCCATAGATACACTAAGGAGAAATGGGGCATGGTCCGAAATGACTATTGGGCCTATACAACATTGTTCTACTCTTTGTACCCAATTAGTAGACATCAAAAAGTAATCCATCCTAGAATAGACTCCATGCCGCTGGGAGTGCTGCATTTTTAAGTGGCTTTGAGAGTGCTAGATACTCCTACCTCCCCCCACCCATATGAGACCAGTCAGTGGCACAGTGAAGTGATTAAGGACATTTTTAGTGAGCCTAGGCTTCTTCTTGCTTAAAAAGTTGTCCCATGGACCAAACAAAGTGTTCCATCCACTCTTCTTGGCCATAGTTCTGGAAGTCTGTCCTAGGTATTCTCACCAGGCATTTAAATCCCCCACTCCCATAAAACCTGCAGCAGATCAGGAGTGTATTCTGATTTGTAACAATAACATACCATAGGCTATACTTCTGATGAAAGATGATACACTTAATAGGCAGCATCCCAAGCAGTTCATGTACCTGCAAGACATAACATCAGGGAGTGTGACAGCTGCTGCTACTCCAGGGGTGGGTTCCTCCACCTCCCAGATAATTTAGGATAATTGTTTAATGGCCTACAGTAGAAGTATGTAGCAGGAAGACAAATTAGCTCATTATATACAGAACTGTATAAAATACGTAGCAAAATGTGCCATGTACAGAACTTGAAAGACAAGAACAGGAAAAAATGTAGTCTTTTTTCTTTATTTTTTACTTGAAATCTTCCATAGACACTATGGGTAAGATATTCACAGTAATTGTGCAGGCAAAACAGCACTCCACTAGTGCAAAACCTTAACTTTTGCCCAATAAATAGGTTGGGGCTGTATTCAGTCAGCTGTAATTGCATTTTGCTGTATCCAGCCAGCTGTAAGCACATTAATGCTGCAGTGTGAATATTTTTGCAAGTGCAAATGTGGATTGGATTTATGAATACCAGCTCCAGTTCTATCCCTGAATCTGTTTCAATACAATCAGGTGGAAGTGTTCCCAGTGCACATACGATATTGGTTACAAGTATAACATTTTTATGAGTAATTCAAAGGGCTCAAGGTGCAGTTTTGCAAACAGTATCCAGCCCTTCAAAAGTGTTATATTGGATAATTGCCATCAGACAGAAAAGCATACTGTACTACAGTATCTACTGATATGACAGTCCATGGCTTCTGATGGATGGAAAAGCACTGGGGCAGGAAGATGATAGAGTTGTACTTTATTCAGCAATCATCGGTAACAGGCAACAACGGTTGCCTCCGACAAGGATCAACCACACTTATAAAGTTTCACAACACTTCTGACATGGCACACATAAACAGAGTAACCAGAGTTTCCTGTGTTGCAGCATAACAGAGAGTACCCAGCCACCACTTGGAAAGTGCACCATATGTAGGCTGTGTACTAACAGGGGACACCTCTTTGAGGACATGACTGTGTATTTGCCCTGGCCATAGACAAACATGCAGAGGCTGGAAAGCCTTCTGCATAACAGTCTCCCTATCTCACCTACCACCTCCATGGTCAGCTGTCATATCTTCACTGTAGATGTTTGGCTTTAGCCAGTTCACTGTAACATGAGCAGACATGCCTGTATAACAAAGATCAAATTAGATTTTACACTATATGCAGTACTAGTCACTAAATACTTAGAAAAGCTAGTCAATAGTTAAGAATTTGCTACTCAAATTGTAGGCAAAATCAGATTTTGCTGTTCAGATTGAATGCAAAATTGTGTTTGTGTGGTGTTAAGGGGATGGTGTTGCATCACACTGTATGAAAATGGTGGAACAATAGGGAAATTCATGAGTATGGTTCATTTGCACGGCATTTGTTAAATATAGCCCTCAATCCCTCATTCATAACTGCCTAGACAGTGTGAAAAAGGAGGCCATATAGCCTAGCTGTAAGAGCAGAGAACTATGAATCTGAAGATCCATTTTCAAATCCAATCAATGCCACTTATTCACCATGTAATATAAAGCAAGTCCTTTATCCTCCCACTGCTCATGTCCTTCCAGCTTACATAGAAACATAGAATTTGATGAGAGATAAGGACAGCTTGGCCCACCCAGTCTGCCCATTTCCCTACCTAAGGATAAGCTGCAGATCCTAATTAAGCAACAGCCTACTTCTTCCTACCCCACCCCCTAGAATTGCCTTATGACTGTCCCATGCATGCTTGAATTCCACCACTGTTTTTGACTCCACAACCTCCTCCGGAAGGCCGCTCCATGCATCCACAACCCTCTCTGTGAAAAAATACTTCCTTACATTACCTCTGAGATGCCCCCCTCTATCTTCAAATTGTGCCCCCTTGTTCTTGCACACCTCTTTTTCTGAAAGATGCTACCCTCTTGGACTTTGTTGATTCCCTTGAGGTACTTGAAAGTTTCTATCATGTCCTCCCTCTCCCTCCTTTCCTTGAGGCTATACATATTATGCTCCTTGAGTTTCTCTTCATATGTCTTCTGGTGCAGACCCTGCACCATTTTAGTTGTCCTCTTCTGGACTGTCTCCATCCTGTTTATGTCTCTGCAGAGATTGGGTCTCCAGAACTGCATGCAGTATTCCAGATGGGGTCTCACCAGCTGTCTGTACAGAGGGATAACAACTTCTTGTTTTCTATTGGTGATGCCTCTCCCTATGCATTCCAGTATCCCCCAGCCCTCCTTACTGCCCTCTCACATTGCTTGCCCAGCTTTAGGTCATCTGATATGACAACCCCCAGGTCCCTTTCCATTTCTGTTGTTGTTAGTATCTCACCCCCCATTGTGTACTCTTCCCCTGGGTTTTTGTTTCCCAGGTGCATTACTTTGCACTTCTTAGCATTGAATCTAAGCTGCCATACATTTGACCATACCTCCAACCTTGCCAAGACCCTTCTCATCCTTTCCACCCCACCTTGTGTATCAACTCTGTTGCAGATCTTTATGTCGTCTGCAAAGAGACATATTTTTCCTTCCAGTCCCTCTGCAATGTCGTTTATAAAGACATTGAACAGGACCAGTCCTATAACTGTACCCTGCGGTACCCACTAGTAACCCCCCCTTTTTCAGAGTGGACTCCATTTACTATTACCCTCTGTGCCCTGTTCTCCAGCCAATTCTTTACCCAGGCTACCATCTTGGGACCCACTCCCAGGCTGGCAAACTTGTATATTAATCTTTTGTGTGGGACTGTGTCAGATGCCTTGCTAAAGTCTAGGTAGACCATGTCCACAGCCCCTCCCTGATCTACTACTGTGGTCACCCAGTCAAAGAAATCTATTAGATTCATATGACATGACCTTTCCACTGTAAATCCATGCTGCCTTGGGTCCTGTGCCCCTCTGGCCTCTAGGTGCTCGACAATTCTTTCTTTCAGAAGTGATTGCATCATTTTCTGTATCACTGAGGTTAAACTAACAGGTCTGTAGTTCCCTGCTTCTGCCCTGCTCCCACTTTTGTGAAGGGGAATCACATCTGCCCTCCTCCAGTCCTCAGGTACCACCCCATCCTCCCATGATTTGTTAAAGAGGGTAGACAGTGGTGTCACTAGTTCTACCCTTAGTTATTTTAGAATTCTGGGATGAATCCCATCAGGCCCCATTGCTTTGTCCACCTTCAGTTTTAAGAGTTCTTTCAGAACCCTTTCTTCTGAAAATGGGCTGGTATCAACTTCTGTATCCAGAGTGTTTCTATTGTTTGGTTTAGGTACCTCCCCCTCTTCATTTGTAAATACTGAGCAAAAATATTTGTTTAGTATCTCTGCCTTTTCACAGTCACCCTCTGCCCACTCCCCCTCCCCTTTATTAAGCCTCACTATCCCTCCCTTGGTCTTCCTTCGCTCCCTGATGTACCTATAAAATGTTTTATCCCCTTCTTAACGGTGTTGGCTATGTTTTCCTTGGTTTGGGCCTTTGCTGTTCTGACTGCCTTCCCAGCTTCCTTCTGCTTTAACTGATACAATTCTCTGTCCTGCTCCTTCTGTGATTCCTTGTACTTCTTGAATGCTTTCTTTTCCTCCCTAACCTTCCCTGCCACCTCCTTTGAGAACCATAGTGGTTTCTTACATCATTTTGTTTTGTTTACTTGCTTCACACAAAGGCTTGTTGCCTCTGTGATGGCAGTTTTGATTATTCCCCATTGTTCTTCCACCCCCTCCTTCCTGCCCATTTGCTAGTGCATTCCTTAGGCATTCACCCATTTTTGCAAAGTCAACCCTCCTGAAGTCCAGTACTTTTGCCTTTGTGTGGTTTGACTCTACTGCTGTGTTTATTGTGAACCATACTGTTCGATGGTCACTAGTTCCCAGATGGCTATCCAATTCTAAATCTGTGATCCTCTCACCATCTTCATTTGAGAGTACCAGGTCTAAGATTGCTCCCTCTCGAGTGGGTTCCAATACTACTTGTCTAAGGCATGCCCCCTGCAGGGCATCTAGAATGACCCCAGTCTTAGAAGTGGCTGCTGCAAATGTACTCCAATTAATATCTGGCATATTCAGATCCCCCATCAGCAATATCTCCTCTTTTTCTGCCATTCAAAGGATACTTCCTATCACTTCCTTGTCCATGTCCTCCCCCTGAGATGGGGGTCTGTATACAACCCCTAAGCGGATTGTGGTGCCATTGCCTGTCTCCAAATTGACCCACAGTGATTCCTCTCCTCCCTGTTTACCCTTTTGTTCTGTAGCTTTGACTCCTTCCCTTATGTTGAGAGCTACTCCTCCTCCTCTTTTACCCTCCCTGTCCCTCCTGTAGATAGTGTATCCTGGTATGTTTACGTCCCAGTCATGGTTCTGTGTGTACCACGTTTCTGTGACTGCCACAATATCCAGATGTTCCTCCTCAATCAAGGCCTCTAATTCAGGAAGCTTGTTACCCAGACTATGGGCATTAGTATTCATTGCTCTCCATTTATTTGATGACTTTACCTCTTGAAAATGGTATAAGGCAGGACTCCACTGAAAATGAGATGTTGCAGCTCTGTTGGGCTATCTTGGATGAACTGTAATAAATCAATTAATGTGCTTGTTTGAAACATCAGCTGACTTACCATACTGCCAGACAATTGAAAAACTTTCTTCTGGAAACACCCTCAGACGTGTAGTGGTCTGTAAGTCTTTATTCTAACTTGGAGAAGCCTTGGTAAGGAACTAGACCATTTTTGAGGGGAACATCTTCCCCAGTATTCCAAAGTACCCCCTAACTGTTTGAACAAGCAGTTTCTAAATGAAAATTCCAGCAAAGAAACTGCAATAGGAGGGACTTTGGGCTGATCCTAGGGTAGGGAGGCTAAATCAAAGCTCAAAATGGTATATGTGGCTGGGCTAGAAGGAGTGCAATGGCACTGAATTCATTGGTGTCATGATGTGTGCAGCAGGCAGCTGATAGTGACACTGGCAGGCATTCTGTATTCATTTGCAACCGTAGCTAATGGGGGATCTGCATTATGTTGCAGGTGCACTTGCCTTTTCACTCAGTCACTAGAACCACTTTCTTTGCCAGCTGATTGGTGACAAGGTGGTTTAGGATTAGGGGGACGCTGCTGCAGAGCAGGATTTGTGGCTGTGCAAGTAAGTATGAAGTGGGAATGGTTGCAGTGTGGCTGCTTGTTATAGGTGTTCAGTGTAACTGAACACCATTTTTTACCAGACAATATTACTCGGTACCTAGTCCTCCAATCTGCCTCAGCATTCACTGTGGCTTCTCTTTAACTACTGCATTGTTTGCTATGCTGCCTATGCCGCATCCCCTCCTCTGAACTCTAGTCTCATCAGAGGTCAGGACTCTGTGTCAGCAGGCCTTGCAAGTGGAATGAGGCTAGCCTATACATATACTCCAGTCTGGGCATGTGGGTTCCATCCTGTCTTGAAGTTGCTCCGTGACTAACAGCATTTACATTCGCCATCACTTCAGCTCAGATAGGCTCCCTCCTGGCCTTGTTCCATGTTCAGGACTAAAATACCAACAAAGAACCCTCACATTGCCACTGACTCAGCACAAACTGGAACAGCCAATGACTTGGTCTACTTCAACCATCACCTGGGTGGGAATTTCACCACTGGATTCTACCAGTGGCCACACTGGCATGCTCCTCAGGTAGGCTTATATGGATCAGATGACCAGACCAGCCACCAGACCAGCCCAGTCCAGACTAGGAGTCATTAAGAAAACCCAACATGGTTCATGTAAAGGTATGCATTACAGTGATGACTTGAGGTGGAGGGTGCTGTATACTGTGTGACTGTATGGCTTTGGCTAAAGGGGGTGGTTTTGATCTTGAATCATCAATTGTTCGACTCAGAAGTAGAGTGGGTCAGTCTCAAAATGGGATGGGATTTTAAAGCTACAGGGGTAAAGATATGTGACTGTGTCACCATGGGTATCAATCACTACCTCTGCCTTATGGGCTCAAATATGTTTGAGGGAGCTGGATTGAAAAGTCCTGATGGTGGATTCATATCCAATACTGAATTTAAGCTGTTCACCAAAATAAATGTTAAAATAGACTTGGTTTCACACACACACACACACGTACATACACACACACACATACATACACACACACACACACACACACACACACCCCTGACTGTACTGTCAGGACCCATTCATTCTGGTGCCAGATTATTATTATTACCCATGTCTCTAGGAAATCTCTTTATATATGAGTTACTTTGTGCCCAGCTATGGAATCAGTGCAGTTTCATAGACTGTTGTTGCCTGAGACCTTGTTGTGGTGCATTTTAAAGGTTTAAACAGCTTTCAACAAATCCAGATTTAAACCCTGACTACTTGTACTCCTGGTCAGATGGCCTACTTGATCACATGATTTCACAAAAAATGTAACTAGCTATGAAAGGTGTGCTACAGGGACAATTCCTGAGCTACTTATGGGTCTTCAGTCTAACGGGATCTTCCTTGGTGCACAGGGGTAGTAGTAACAGCAACAAGTTCCTCCTCTGGTTCAGTCCTCTCTTGGTTGCAGGCCTCTTGTATTGGTGATATGTGAAATGTGTCTCCACGGCTCAGTCAAGCCTTTCCTCCTATCCCTATGTAGCATACAATCTCTCCCTCTAAGACACAGGTGCAGCTGCAGCCCTTTGAATCCGACCATATATGACCAGTACATCATGTCTTAGTGTTCAGTCCCTATGTGTACTGCAACAACTAATACCTGACAAAGGTGCTGGCTGGGTTGTTTTTCAGACACTAGCAGATCTACATTACAGAACTGAGGCTACAATTCAGCTAAGTGTCTCAGAGTGTCTGAAGAGTGATTGCTGGGCAGTTCACCACCTGACAGTCATCTCCTCTGGCTTCTTTCTTTAAGTCTCTCAAGTCTTTGCTGTGCAAGCATATGAGTACCTTTACTGTTTCTGTGCAGGAATTCTTTCTTTATGCTGGCAGATGCATGGTCTGTCTCCTTCAGTTGTCTGTACCAGTCATTCCAGTCTGACTCCGACAGCAGCCACACATAGACTGAAAAGTTCTACAGCAGCCCCTGCTCTTCACTGGGGTAAAGTCAGCTGTGGGTTTGTCCATGGAGCTGTCAGTAATTCAAGACAGTACTGGAGGTCTGTCACTGTATGAATGATTGGCTGAAGAAGTTGCGCCTACAGGTCCATAAGCCTTGGGTACAATTGCTCTGTTACTGTGTTTTCAAATATTTGGTTAGTGACTAACTCTGGACCACCCTATCTGGGTGTTGCATACTTTCTGGTGCCTATCTTGTTTTTGGTGGTCCTCCATATTTGAGTGGTGGCTATCTTTTGTTCAGTTGTCCTCGTTGTCTGGGGAGTGTAACTTTAAACAACTGTGACAGTCCTTGGATTTCCAAGTAGCTCTCCCAGTCTGTGTGGTACATTACCTTACATTGTTAATACTGCTTTGTGGCTTCCCTGAAGGGTGCTAACTAGCTGTGTTGCAGCTATTTTGACTGAATTAGATTTTCTCACCACCTTGTGGCAGAACTGCCTTGGTGCTCAACATGTTCCTTCTACTGTGTATTGTGATTATCCTTTGCTTAAGTCAGGCATTCTGGCTACGTGGTCCTCCTCGCCCACTGCCCTACCCTCTCCCTCTGCCTCCCACTGTCATGGCATCACCTTCTTCAACAGTATTTGTAGTTAATCTAACCCACTGCAATCAACCTGGCTTCTCAACTGCAGGCTTTTACTGTCCCTAGTTCAATACCTTGTAAACAATTGTAGTGCCTGTGTGCAGTCAAAAGGTGTATTCTCTGGGTCCAATTCTAGAAAGGGAAATATGCCAGATGCAAGTAACGCAGTTGTGCAAGATACAGCAAAGTAATTGTGACATGTGATATATGGCCTATTCTAGAACATGTGAGAGGTATGTCAAACGCAACTGCGCAAGTCGCGACACGCAAGATATACCATATAAAAGGGTGTAACATGCAGCTGTGGCCTAACATACACCAACAGATATGTCACAGCTATGGCAGAAACTGCAGCTGAAAGACAGAGGAGGAAGAAAAACTTCACTCATGAGGAGGTGACCACACTGGTAGAGCAAATAGATAGGCACCATGCACTCCTCATGAGTCACAGAGGGTATGCCAAGAGGAGGGAAAAACAGAAGAAGGCATGGGACAGGGTGACACACAGAGCCAATGCCATAGCGGCACAGCACTGGACTGTCTGGGATGTCCAGAAAAAGTACCAGGAGCTCAAGCACCTGGTGAAGAGCAAGGTGGCACAAAACAGGCATAGTGCACAGTGCACAGGGGGTGGACCCACCCAGCAGCAGCCACGCAGCAGCATGGAAAGGAGGACAGCAGCACACCTCAGCCAGCAGAGCATTGCTGGAGTCACACAGCTGGACAGCTTCAGACAGCACACTGCCACATGTAGGGGCAAAAAACAGCAAGGTATGTGACAGGCCTGACATGGCAACAGCACTGCAGCCAACAGCAAAGGTGGGGTGGGTGGGGTGACAATGTGTAGGCAGATGCAGCAGTGGGGTGGCATGCCACAGGAATGCCACATAGCCACAGCTGGTCACAGAGTAGGCCTAGAGAACCAGACAATGGCCAGGGGCATGCCAGGGGCAAGCATGTGTACAGCTGAGTTGTGCTACTGTGCAAAGGAATGTGCCATGCCCATCTGTGGAGGAGCTGGCATGTGCACATGACACCAGTGGAGGGGGCTGTGCACAGGTATGGGCTGTGCTGCACTGGGAATCACTGTGACATGCACTGTGTACTGTTGTGGGGAGGTAGTGCTCAGGCATGGGCTGTGCTGCACTGGGAGATGCTGTGACATGCACTGTGTACTGGAGGGGGGACTGTGCAGATGTATGGTCTGTGCTGCACTGGGAGTTGCTGTGACATGCACTTTGTACTGGTGTGGAGGCTGTGCAGAGGTATTGGCTGTGCTGCACTGGGAGTTGCTGTGACCTGCACTGTGTATTGGTGGGGTGGTAGTGCCCAGGTATGGTCTGTGCTGCACTAGGGGTTGCTGTGACATGCACTGTGTACTGGTGAGGGGGGGTAGTGCCCAGGTATGGACAGTGCTGCACTGGGAGTTGCTGTGACATGCACTGTGTACTGGTGGGGGTTAGTGCCCAGGTATGGACAGTGCTGCACTGGAAGGTGCCATGACATGCACTGTGTACTGGGGGGAGGGCCATGCACAGGCATGGGCTGTGCTGTAGGGAGGGGGCATGGGTCACTGTCCCAGTACTCGCAGAGTGAGGACGAGTGCTGCAGGAGATGTGCATGGATGGCAGGGACAATGTAGTCACCCAGTGGTAATGGCCTCTGCAGCGCACTGGTGCCCCATGGGCGTGGCCGTGCATGGTGTCACTGAGCAGTTGGGAGCTGTACAAGACTGCAGTGTGACAGCTGGATAAGATGTACCAGGATGGACAGCACAGTATGGGCAGCAATGGTGGGGGGACCACACCTTCAGCGCAGGATGCAAGTACAGTAGTGGCATACACCAGCTGGGACTACACAGATGTGTGGTAGGTGCAATGCCATAGCACAACACTGAAGCAGACCTAGGAGAGCAACACTGACCAGGCAGGTGAGGGCACACAGTGATGTGGTGACACACTAACATGTTGTCCATCCAACAGGTGCCATGGCAGCTGGTGCAGGTGGTCCCAGTGGAGCTGGAAGGTGGGAGCAGCAGCAGCAGGGCCAGGATGGTGCCGGCACAGCTTAGACCACTGGCACAGTGTCAGATGATGGCAGCAGCACAACGTCCAGTGGAGGCAGCCCAGATGCCTGTACATCTGTGGCCAGAACACTGGAGCTCATGTCAGGGTGAGGGGAGTGATGATGGTGACAGCCCCATGGTAGAGGAGGCAGTGGACAGCAGTGAGGAGGATGCAGCAGGACTGCTATGGGAGCAGCAGGAGACCAAGAAGGACACCACCAGTAGTGCTGTCACACCTGTGGAGGTGGTGCAGATGTCTGTGGCTGACCAGGAGGTGGCAGAGCAAGAACAGCCAGCTGCAGAGGACACTGCCATAGGGTTGCTGAGCCCACTGAGCACCCGTGGGCTGGAGGACCAATTGGATGAGGCCATTCATGAGCTGCAGGACCAGCTGTTCCCATCAGCCTACATTGGGGACTATTGCCAGTCAGTTCTGGCTAGCCAGGGGGATGTCAGGCAGGAGTTGGGGAACATACCCCAGGGCATGCAGGAGCACCACACCAGCATAGAGCTGCAGCTGTCCAGCATTGCCAGCTGTCTGCAGGCATTCACCAGGGATACATTGGCATGCACGACTGGCCTGAGGAATGCCATACAGGGCAGCCGGCACTGTGCCGAATGCCAGGTGGTCTTCATGGACCGCCTCAGCACAGGCCAGGAAAACATGTTGGCACACCAGCAGTGCCACGATACAGCCATGGCTATGGCCATGCAGGCCATAGCATGTGCACTGCAGCCGTTGCAATACCTGGCCCAGCAGATGGCACCCCCGGCCACTGCACATTCCAGCACCCAGACACAACCACTGGAACCAGTTGAACCCCCACCCCCTACCCAGGTGTCAGTTGTGCCCCTCCTGCCAGTAATGCTGCCGGAGCTGCAAGTCCAGCCAGGCACTGCCCACACTGTCCCGGCACAGGCTGGTGCCATGGTGCACACTCCGTGACCCACACAGCCATGCCACCAACACAGGTGCAGGCCAGTCAGAGACCCACACACATGGCCACTGCAACAGGGACAGGCACAGGGCACACACAGGGGGGCGGGCACACTGAGGCAGGTGCCCACAGGCTGCACAGGGACTGAGGCATTCCACACAGGATGGGGGATCACACAGTGCAGCACCAGCACAGCTGCAGCCACATCTGGCTTTGAGGCATGTTGGCCTGCAGGGGCGGAGGCACAGCAGAGCCACCATGGTGGCACACACAGGCCCACAGGGTGCGATGCCAAGGGAGGGCCACCAGGGCACTGCACAACATGCCCGAACAGCCAGGTCCCCCACAGCCCAGCACCTGGCACTGGAAGGGTATGTGCAAGGATGGCATGGCCGTGGCAGATGGCTGTGAAACACCCATGTGTCTGGTGCAGATGGGGGATGGATGGGTGGGGCTGCAATGGGGAGGCAGGGCCAATAACATGGCAGGGGGTCACATGTATTGGGGGGCACTGAGCAGGTCACAAGGGTGTGCATATGTGTATGTATGATTGTGTGCATGGGTGACTATGGGGGCACACGTGCTGGGATGGACAGGTGTGCACTGTGATATGAGCACCTATTGTATATAAAGCACCATGTAAATAAACCAATGCACCTGATCCATATGTTTTGTAGTCTGTATGTCAGTGGTGTACTGTTTCACAGGCTACAGGTTGGGTAGGGTGTAGCCCCCTTTCGCAACAATGTCCTTCGTGTGTCCACTGCACACATGGCGTGCAGAGTGGCACCTCAGGTAACATCAGATGTCCACCGGTGCCAGTCAGAGCCCTGGGAGGGCCTGCGCCAGTAGGCAGGTGAATGCCATTGCAGGACATGGGTCAGCCCATCGATGGGACATGGCCGCACAGCACTGCAGCAGTGGTGCCAGGCTCCTGGCACAGGATACAGAACAGCTGAGTCAGGCCGCAGTCCATGGGGACTGGTGCATTGGGTATTGATGAATACCGGGATGACACATGCCATGACATGCAGGTGCCACGGGAGGGTACCACAATGCCTGGTGGCAGCAGGGGTGCTGCAGGATGGAACATGGGCCAGACAGGTAGTCCTCAGCGTCGACAGGAACAGTGCACCCATGGGATCCTGGGTACCCAGGTGGTGGGCCATGCAGCCAGGTGTACCATGGGGGTCAACCCTCCCACACCACTGCGGGTGACACAGCCCAGCCACTGGCAGAGCAGGCGCCCATGTGCAATGCTTTGCCAGTGCCACACCATGGCTGCAAACAGTGCTGTGCAGTCCCACCCCTGTGTGTGGACCCATGTCAGTTGCAGCATCCTGCCTCTGACCACCACAGGGCACATACACAGGGCCAAGCAGGCCAGATGCTACACATGCATGTACTGCCATACCCATACTGCAACTGACAACACGCACTGCAACATCGCATATCACACAAGCCAACATGCACTGCAACATCGCAAGTCGCAAATGCCAACATGCACAGCATATCACATATCACAACTACTTCAGCATGCCACAAATGCTCATAGCGAGTGCTGTGCCGCAGGTCACAATTGTGCATGTGTGAACTGCGAAGTGCGATGCATGTGTGGCATACACATGCAGCATGTGCAGTAGCGAGTAGCTAGGGCCTGGCACAGTGTAGTGTTACAGGGGGCTGTAGTACTGGGCTTTGGACTGAGCTGCAACACAGCACTACCAGCCAGGACAGGACAGGGACAGACAAACTGCAGACAGGTGAGTACTGGGCTACAGCAGGCCCCCCCCATACATACCCCATTCCATCTGCCACTGACCTGAGGGCCAGAGACAGGCATGGACACTCACAATGGTGGACATTCAGGGGTTCAGTAATGTTATGTGCAATGGGATGTGTACAATATCCAGGATCTGTGCTCACGTTATATGTCAAGGGTTATGGGGGTCATGTTACATCCAGACACCACTGTGTGGCGTTCAGTATCCTGGGCTGGACATATGTATGGATGGTAACATGTCACCTTAGTGGTACATCACTATTCCATGCAAGTAGGCCCACCATCACTTACCGCCATGACTGCATTGGTGGCAGACATCTTATGGTTGTGTTCACACCTGTACATCACCGACAATCCCCCTCCTACATGTGGTTGTGAATGTCTACCATTTGGAAGGCACTGACACCTATATTGGTGTCAACAGGACCCTGGGGACAGTGAGGGACACAGACCTCAGGATGGGGGTTACTGCCCATCACATAGGGATACAGGAGCAGACAACAGTGGTGACCATGGTGTTGTACTGTACACCATGTAGTACGGTGGTAGGACAGTTGTGTACATGGTATCTTGGTTGCAGCATGCATTCACAGCATGGTAGCTGTGTGTGCAGCACGCTGCCCATGGGGACGTATATGGGTCTGGCCACTGGTCAGGAGCATGGGTTTGGATGTCCCTCGTGATGGAGGATGCCTGAGGGATATGCTCCCAAACCCCTGATCCCCTCAGCAGTACTACCCATAGCACATGCCATCACACCTGCTTGGCACAGGCCCAGGCCATGGGCCTCCATGGCCCCTGCTGTACAGGGCTATCCCTGATGCTGTCACAGCTATCCCAGCAGTCACTCATGTGGGTCGCACAGCTGCCACAGCAGGGTGGGGATAGGACTCCCACCACCACCATGTCAGCTATGGGAGTGGCCATGTAGGCCTCATCAGGGTAATGCTGGGCACACACAGAGGCATGGTGTACACAAGTCTTAGAACAGATATCATTGTTGTGGTGGCTGGGACACTGGTGATGGATGCACTGCCTCTAAGTTGTGCTGGGGGTGGGTGAGGGGTATGGACCTGACAGTGTGGCACTGTGCTCAGTACACTGTCCATCATGGGTGAGCCCCACACTGTAGGCAATGAGGGACAGTTGTTCACACACAGGTCATTATGGTGGTTGCGGTAGGTACTATTGGCTATCATGGTGTGTGGTGTGCAGACATACGCCACGCCTCAGGTGACTGGGCATGGGACCCAGGCCGAGTGCACCCAACACCTGAGGTGTGGCAGTGACCTTGCACTACACACACCCTTGGGGACATTGCTGCTCCTGTATGATGGCATGTTGTACTACACAGTCCCAAAGCATGTCATGGACTGTTGTGTACGTGTGGTACACATGTCATGTGTTGTAGGCATAGATGCACTGACAGAGTGTCTGCTGGCCCACCATGGGTGCATAGTGTAGCTGGGACTGGACACGGGATGCTGTGCTGGGATGCCCCCATGGTGCCAGTACCAGCTTGTCCATTCGGTGCCTCGTCCCAGTCATGTCATTGTGTACCGAGGGTCCTGCACTGCCTCTATCATGCTGTGGGACAGCACTACACCACTGTGGTGCACGAGTCCCTTTGGTCAACCCCAGCATAGTACACTGCAGTCGGCATTGCTGGTGAGGGGTGTCCCCCACCCCCCCTGGCCAGGGCAGGCCACACAACGGAGTACCATTCGGTGGGTGACCATGATCAGGGGTGCAGCCAGGTGGGTTGGCATGTGCACAGGACGGTGTCAGATGACCCTGTTGGTGTCTGTTGGCATCTGATGTACAACACTGTTCACCATGGCCATGCCTCACATCCATCGGTCCCCGGGCATGGTACATCACCTATCACACTGTGTACCTGCTGCTCTGTATGGGGTCCACCTACGCACATCACAGCCTCGAGGGCCTGGCCGTCTGTCGTGATGTGTGTGAGTCTGTTCCACAGGTATACTGTTTACAGGTATACTGTGACTATACAGGCAGTGTCACCGTCTACCATAGACATGTGCATTCCAATGTCTAAACAGTGCTGCCTGTGGGACAGGGCCACACATCGTGGAACATGGTGCCACTGTGCTGTCGGCTGTGGATGGAACCACGTATGGTGGTTCATTCATGAGGTCTGCACATGTCACTGGCTGTGCCACCTCTCCGTGTATGGCAGCCCACAGTTGCAGTGCTGTGCACTCCAGACTCACACACCACGGCCCAGGTGCTGTCCGTCCGACCTGCCCATGGGGTGTGGGGATAGTGCCAGTGACCTATGAACATGTTGCCGGCCCCTGGGCAGTATGGTATGGGGGGGCGTGTGACACTGGTGGGTGACATGGCCATTGTGTGCACACCAGCACCCGTGTGCTGCATCACCCCAGGACAGTGGTTCACCATGGTGTCCATGGGCCATGGCTACACACACCCATGC
Organism: Neoceratodus forsteri; assembly: GCA_016271365.2. Classification (NCBI taxonomy): domain Eukaryota; kingdom Metazoa; phylum Chordata; order Ceratodontiformes; family Ceratodontidae; genus Neoceratodus; species Neoceratodus forsteri. The sequence goes on along the minus strand of CM057458.1, from coordinate 994,089,674 downwards.
TCAGGGTAGTACCTGGCTTGGTGTGACCTGGGCACCACCAGGTCAGTACAGGTACTGGTACTGCACCTCTGTCATGTGCACCCCACAGGGACAGGGCCATGGCCTTATCACAATGTCACTGTGCCGCCGCAACTGGGTGCATGTCTGTTAGGTGGGAATTTGACACTGCAGTGGTGTGCTGCAACACCTGCTGGCCTGTGTGCCATATCCATTCCTGATGGTTGGTCATTCCATGTGGCACCATCCATGCCTGTGTGTGGCACATCGATGCCCATGTCCCGGCTGTCTTGTGCCTCACAGGTCGGTGTTGCCACACATCCCTTCAGACAGTGCAAGGGGGGTGGTGGGGGCCGAAACAAGCCACTGCCGGTGCCTGACATACAGGTGCACAGCTGATTGACTGGCTGGCTGTGTATCACTGTCCCTCTACACGCCCTAAATGGTATGCCTGTCAGGTACACAATGGCGGCCTGTCTGCATTACCACACACTGTCAATGCAGGCATGCACCTAGCGAAATCCACCCTGTGCAGGGTCAGTCATGGCAGGGTGCCTAGAAGCCATCCTGGGCTATGTGCGGGGACATACCAGTGGGTTGGTGACAGTTGGGAGGTTGCAACACCGACAAGCAGCAGGCCACAGTGGCACTTACGGCAGTGTAGTAACCCATGTTCATTCCCTCCCTAGCACCACAGCGGGCACGTTCGGCTCTTTGGTGAGTATTCACCATCACTCAACATGCACTGTTCCATTGCCTGTACAGCACTGTATACCTGACATCATTGTTTACTGTCCCTTGTTTAGGATTCAGTACTGTCGCACAGGAACAGGTAGGGTCACGTTGCCACATCACTGCAGCTGTGGTGGTCACCGACTGTGCCACTGGCTTATGATGCCCTGCTCTTTCTCCATCCAGGTGTGCCACCACAGCCTTCATCACAACCTGCTCCAGTCACCACACTGCACTGTCCAGGTAGGTATCTGTCATTCTCCATTCTGTCTCCCACGGCTGGCCTTGGGACTGCCCAATGGGCACCTGCTGGATGTGGCCGCATGCTGCTCTGCATGGGGGAGATGGTGCAGATGTGTGACAGGGATGTATGCAGCACTCCACATCCACACTGTGCAGGGTCAGGCTGTGACATGCCTCTGTAGGGGACAGATTGCATGTTGGTGCACTATGGTCACTGTGTGCAGCATTGGCACTGCCCGGCCTTTCCACACCTCATGCTGTGCATGTCATTGGTGCAGTGTGCACCTCCTGTGGTGGTGGGCTGCATCTGTAGTCCTGTGACCCAGCCCTGTCCCATGTCCCATGGCCGGAGGCCAGAGTTGCACATGGTAGGTGGGGCTGGTCAGCACATCCACAGTAATGTTGTATAGTGATGCGTACGTCATTCCTTCCCCTGTTACAGGTTCCACACAGTTGTCCATAATGTCCTCAGAGTCCTCCTTCAGCCTCAGCGACTCTGCCCCCAACTTCACACCCTTGGAAATGGCCCTGATGGTAAACTGTGTCTAGCAGTGGGGTAGGACGCTGCTTCCACCTGAATACAGCAGGAGCAGTGCTGCAGAGTGGGAGCGGGTGTGGTGTGCTATCAGTGCCCGCATGGCTGCAGCAACAGGGACACATCGGACTGTCCACCATCTGCAACACCACTGGCAGGACCTGTCGCAGAGAAAGGCTGGGATACTGCACAGGATATTGAGCATGGCATGGTGCCGAGATACAGACATGTGGTCCGGGCAGGTCCCAGGTGACAGTAAGTAAACCTACAGCTGTTCGTCTATTGCTGCAGTGCTGGCATGGTGGCTATGGTGCATGGTGCCTCACACACACTAGCCTGTTCCTACACCCCACAGGTTCCACTGGTGCATCCAACAATGGGCAGCAGATCCTCCTCAGCAGCCTCAGGCAGGAGGCACATCACTGGAGGTCAGGTAAGTCCATACAGTAGTGCCCTTGTGCTGTGGCTGTGGCAGACTGCCACATTGTAGCTCATGCTGCACCCACTCATTGATTGCCTATGAGTGTGTGCCACCTGACCGGGTCCAGCACTGACTACATACTTTTCATCCCTACAGGTGTCCATAGCAGGCTGTCACAGTGGCACAGGGCCCTGCTGCAAGCCATAGCAGAGGTCAAGGCACAGGATGCTGCTGCGTACCGGCTGAACACGCAGCACAGGCAGCAGAGAGCCAGGGTACCACTAATCTCCTCCTCTACATCCTCTGCAGTGGCAACATCAGATGGGGACAAGGCCACTGTTGACCCACAACCAGATCAGTGGGACCCCACTGCTGTTGTGTGCCAGGGGCCTGAACAACAGCCTCCACCAGGCCTGCCTACTGAGGGTGCTGATGCAGCAGACATGGAACAGGCTGTGGCTGACGCACCGGCTGGGACCACTGAGGGTGATGGTGCAGCACGAGCAATGCCTCACTGCCTGTCACTGCACCATGCACTGCTGCCCCTGCAGGGCACTCCACACCCCAGCAGGATGCTGCTATGCCAGGGAGGTGGCAGGGGGGAAGCATTACCTGTGGCAGCTGAGGACCCTGCTGCTGTATCCATGCAGAATGTGGGGTTGGACTGGGACTGCCTCATGGCCCTGGTATCGCCATAATTCAAGACATTGGGTGCCTCCATGGGTCAGTGGGCATCCTCCTTGCAGAACTGCACCAAACATAGGTCCCATGGGTCCACACCTTCTGGACGTGGGTGGGCTGTGTTTGTGGGTGGATGTATATATAGGGGTGGTTGGGATTGGTGGGTGGGGCTGTACATATGGGTGTTGTGGGATGTGTTGGGGTGGGCATAGGTACTTGTTCCAGTGTTTTGTTATGGGTGGAATTGTATTGTTGTTGTTGGGGCTGTGTTGGGTTGTTTGTGGGTGCGGGTTGGTGTTCAGGGGTTGTTGTGGATCGCTGTTTGGGTGTGGTTGGTTTTGTATGTTACTGTATTTTACTGTTGTCTGCTGTTGATCTCCATCCCCCTTTCTTTGTTTATCTGTATCCCTATTCCTGTTATTTGCATAAAACCTTTTGACATCATCACTGTGTCTGTGTGTCTGTTCCAGGTGTGCATGGCCATGTGTGTGTATGTTGCCATGCACAGGGGTGCACACTGGTGGCAGAGCCTGCCATCCCCAGTGTTCCCCCCCTGTGCATCTGGTCAGTGTGCCAATTGTGCTGCCCACAGCCCATGGCAATGTCCACTGGCCACATCTATGTGGTGTCCTCTGTGCTGCAGTTCACCATTCATGCTGTGGCATCCATGCCACCTCACATTGTACCTCCCAGCTGTGTGGTGGCGCGCTGCCTGTGCTGTGCCCTTCTGCCTCGAGGTACCATTGTTCCCTGCAGGTGGCACCACTGGCATGGACATTGGTGTGTCTCACCACCATCTGTCCAGCGATCTGTACCACCTGGTACTGTGTCCCTGTTGTGGTTGCACTGTTTACATGCATCAGTGGCCATGGCAGTGGTGTTATGCCTGGTGCTGCCATCGTCCCAGCATTGTGCCTGTGGTCTCTGTGCACTTTTTTTACCCTGTGCTACACTGACGCTGTGTGCCTGCCTTGCTCACGCAATCTGTCTGTCATATCACCCATGGTGTGTTGCTGTGTGCTTCTTGCATGGGCCACTGCATGGCAGTGTTTCCACCCTGTTCATGTGTGTTGGTGTCTACTGGTTGTGCTGTGTGTCTGCAGGCCTCACAGGTGTGTGCCCCCATGGTGCGCTGCTTGTCTCTGCCCATTGGGCAAACCTACTGTGTGCCTTGTCATGTGGTGCCATGCGTATTCTGTGCTGCCCTCTGCATGGCTATGGCCACCCCCCATTGTGACAGTGCTGTGCCTATCACCACCTACCTGTTGTGCTGTTCTTCTTACATTGCTCCATGCCATCTCTCAGTTCCCATACTGTTCCATGTCCACAGCTGTGTGTGCACCACCCAATGTGGTCACAGTCCACGGGGCCTGTTGCCATCATCCAGTGTCACCGTGGCATTTGCACTGCACCAGGCAGCATGCCCATGTGATATTTTGTTAGGGAACGCTGCCTGACCTTTGGTGGCTGTCACTGTTGTTACATGGCATCTCTCAGGTGAAGTGCCTCTCTATCAGGTTGAATTGTGCACGTTGGCCTGCCTGTGCCTGCGCAGCACCTGTCTGGTGGTGCTTCACATGTCTCTGTGCCCCACCATTCCACTCCTGGTCCTCCTCATCCCTGTCCTCCAGATGGTGCAGTGGTGACACACAGTGTTGCACTGCAATGTTGAGCAGTATGCAGCAAATGATGAATATCTTGCAGGTTTTCTCTGGACTGGACTGTAACGCCCCCGATGATCTATCAATGCACTTGAATCGTGCTTTCAGTACCCAAAAGGTGCACTCTGTGATGCACCTTGTCTGGCTGTGCACCTCATTGTAGTGTGTCTGTGCTGCTCTTAGTGTGTGGTGCAGTGGTATCATCACCCATGGCAGCTGTGGATAACCGCTGTCCCTTGAAGGATAGATGGTACATCATCAGTCTTAGTGGCCTAAGGACCTATGTCTGCATGGTGTGCAGGCATTCAGGTCTGCAGTGCTCTGTGCTGTGTTCACTTACCTACTAGCCATCCTCTCGTGAGCTGGCCCATCTGCTAGCCCTCGTGTAGTCCACTGTTTTGCAGGATGTAGGCATCATGCGTGGAACCAGAGTACTGGGCAACAACATCTAGTATGTGGCCATGACTGTTACACACCACCTGCATGTTCATGGAGTGGTGGCCCTTCCGATTCATGTACATATCACCATTGACTGATGGTGCATGTATGGCAACATGGGTGCAGTCTATTGCACCCATGACATGTGGGAACTGGGCGATGGTGTAGAAGCCCTGCATCACTGCCTGCTGCTGCTGTGCTTCCTGGGGGAAGGTGATGAACTGGTCCATGTGGGCTACTACAGCATTCAGGAACTGGTGTAGGCACCTGGACATGGCCGGCTGTGATATTCCCACAGTGTCACCTGTTGGTGTCTGGAATGTCCCTGTTTCCAGGAAGCATAGTGCTGCTGTCACCTTCATCTCCACAGGGACTGGCTGCCCCCTGTGGGTGACACTGCACAGGTCTGCATGGAGGTCATCACATATCATGTCTATGATGGCATGGGGCAGTCGGTAACATGTGATAGACTGTTCCTCCACCAAGTCTTGGTATGTCTTTCTCACCCTGTACAGCCATGGTGCATTGCATCTGCCAGGTCTGTGCCGTCCTGGTTGCTGCCTGTGCCTCTGGTTCCAGGCATTGGGTTGACTCCTGTGCCTGTCCCAATGCTCCAGTAGTAGCATACCTAGCACTGCTGCTAGTCCATCCATGTTGTCTCTCTCTCCTCTCTCTCTCTCTGTCACAGTGCTGTGCTGCTGTGTCTCCAGCCTGGCTGTCTCTGCTCCTTTATATGCTGTGTAGGTAACACCTGCTCCCACCTGGTGTATGTTATGCTGGCTGGCCTTGGTGTAAGTTGTGGTACTGCTGCTTCTAGAATCTCACCCTGGTGTAACTTTTCCCTTTTTTTGGTGTATCTTCAGTTGCGCATTGGCGTACCTGTTGGAATGTTGCAACTGCGGCGTAAGTCGCAATTGCCATACTGCATTGTGTCAATGTGCATCTCGTAATGTAGAACTGCATTTGGTGGTTTGCTGGATATATTTGCGACTTACTCCATTTTCATTGGCACATCTGCATTGCGCTTTGGTGTATGCTTTCTAGAATTGGGCCCCCTATCTATTCCCCTTGCACTTTGTGTCCCTCTTCCTCCTGTTAGTTGGTGATGGCTCTTTACCCAGGCCCTTTATCCATGCCTTTTGTAGTGCCTCCTCCTTGGTTAGGTTGTAAAGGCCTTAAACTTGCCTACATGAATATTTGTAGCCTTCTAGCCAATTTATCTGAGCTGACAGCCTGGTTTAACTGTTGTCAGCCTGACATCCTTTGCCTTGCTGCAACCTGATTTAAACCAGTGAGTGACAGTACTTTTAATACTACGCTTTTGTTAATACTATTGTGCTTTAAAGCAGAATTAGGCCATTCAGCCCATTTTACCCCCCCCCCCCCCCAGTTCTCAGTGACAGACATCAATATTATACAGACCCATATAAGCATATAGGTTTTTTAATACATTTTTTGTATTTGAATTTATTAATGCTTCTGGTAGGTTGTTACAAATATTAACTATTATCTGTGTTAAATATGTTTTTTTTTATCAGTTATGAAGTTTGTATGTTTGATCTGTTTTTGTGCCCTCTTAGCTTATGATTTAATGTGATTATTTAGAGACCCATTAGATTTCGCAATTTATGTTCGGATATTATGTCATACATTTGCATTGTCTCCTCTAGTTCTTCGTCTCTTCGTTTAGTGTTCATAACTTGTTTTTGTATCACATATCTTTCAATCCCCTTTATTATTTTGGTAAACTTGCATTTGATTTTCTCTAGTTTCCCAATGTCCTTGTGTATGTATGGAGACCAGAACTGGGAACCATAAATTGGATATGGTTGTATATAGGTTCTGTGTATGCTACCCTGTATTTCACTGTTTCCACCTTAGGGTTATTGTGTCACGTATGAATAACTATACATTTGGATAAACTGAATTTCATGCACTTAGAGTTTGCCCATGTTTGTAGTTTGTTCAGGTCATTTTCTAACAGTTTGCTGTGTGTTGGCGTTGTATGATTACCAAGTTTGGCGTGACATATGGAACTCATTATGTACACCTGGAAGATGGGGAGAATATGATAGAAACCTTTAAATACCTCACAGGGGTAAATAAGGTACAGGAAGGAAGTATTTTTCAGAATAAAAGATGCACAAGAAGAAGGGCATGCTGTGAAGCTAGACGGTGGTGGATTCTGGGGAGATGTGAGGAAGTTCTTCATAGCAATGGTGGTGGATTCATGGGATAGCTTACAAGTCAAGGTGGTGGAGCAAAAACAGTGATGGAGTTCAAGAATGCATAGTATATGAACAAGGGGATCTCAGTGAAAAGAAATGGGGGGAAAGGAAAAAGAGCCAGAGATCAAGTAGGGTCTACAGTGATAATGTAGGTAAGGAAATTGGGTAGACTGAGTGGACCAAGCAGTCTTTACCTGGTGACAAATTCTGTGTTTCTATTCATCTGCATATTTGATGAACCAGCTGTCAATTTCATGATTCATGTCTGATGCATATAGTTAGAATAAAACTGCCCCCAAAACAGATCCCTGTTGTACACTGCTTGTGACTGCTAATCTATTAGATGTACAACCACTCATCGCTACTGTTTGTGTTCTATGTGTTAGCCATGATCCCACCCAGTTAACCAGTGATTTGTCTAACCCCATATTTACTACAGTGTGTTAATTATGCCTGTGAGTGGAACAATATCAAAGGCTTTTCTGAAGTCCAGTAGTACCATGTCTCCTTGTTAACCCTCATAAAGGGATCTGCTAACTTGTTCATAGAAGCATATCAGGTTTGTCACACATGACTGACCATTTTGGAGCTACAGTATGTTGTGTATCCTAAGTACCAAGCTCTGTCAGTTGCCCTTCAATCTTTTCTCTTTATTAATGACTCCATTATTTTACTACATGTCAATGATAGGCTGAAGGCAATAATTTTCAACCCAGTCCATACTACCCTTTTTACGTTGCTTGCACAAGAAATGTTTTGCAACAGAGAATGGTGTTTCAGAGGTGTCACTGACTAGCCCAATGCAGGTCAAGCAGCAATGGGATCATCCCTGACAGACCAATGATCATGCAAGCTAAGTATGACAGTGGTTCGCAATTCATGGACGGAAACTTTGTGTAGTTGACATGAATGAAACACTCCAATGAGGGAGCACTTCATCCATTTCATTTACATAACGCCATCCCCCCTCCCCTCCGTCACTTTGTTTTCCTTGCTGTCTCTCCCCCATACTAGGGTTGCCATCTATCCTGGTTTTACCATGTTCAACCTGTTTTTACAGTAGCTAGCCCAGGAAATCTGTGAGTCTTCCCAGGATATTAAAAATCCCTTGCCAGTTGTGCTATGAGTGTACACAGTCAGTGCTCTGCTAAGCACTAAGTTCTGCTAAACACAGAAACGTAGAAACATAGAATTTGATGGCAGATAGGAACCGCTTGGCCCACCCAGTCTGCCCATTTCCCTACCGAATGGATAAGCTGCAGATCCTAATTAACCAACAGCCTACTTCTTTCTACCCCCCCCTCGAATTGCCTTATGACTGTCCCATGCATGCTTGAATTCAACCACTGTTTTTGACTCCACAACCTCCTCTGGAAGGCCGTTCCATGCATCCACAACCCTCTCTGTGAAAAAATGCTTCCTTACATTACCTCTGAGCCGCCCCCCTCCCTGTCTTCAAATTGTGCCCCTTGTTCTTGCACCTCTTTTTTGAAAGATACTGCCCTCTTGGACTTTGTTGATTCCTTGAGGTACTTGAAAGTTTCTATCATGTCCCCCTCCCTCCTTTCCTCGAGGCTATACATATTAAGCTCCTTTAGTCTCTCTTCATATGTCTTCTGGTGCAGACCCTGCACCATTTTGGTTGCCCTCCTCTGGACAGCTTCCATCCTGTCTATGTCCTTGCAGAGATTGGGTCTCCAGAACTGCACACAGTACTCCATATGGGGTCTCACCAGCTGTCTGTACAGAGAGATAACAACTTCCTGTTTTCTACTGGTGATGCCTCTCCCTATGCATCCCAGTATCCACCCAGCCCTCCTTACTGCCCTCTCACATTGCTTGCCCACCTTTAAGTCATATGATATGACTACCCCCAGGTCCCTTTCCATTTTTGTTGTTGTTAGTATCTCACCCCCTCTTCCCTTGGGTTTTTGTTTCCCAGATGCATTACCTTGCACTTCTTAGCATTGAATCTAAGCTGCCACACATTTGACCATTCCTCTAACCTTGCCAAGTCCCTTCTCATCCTTTCCACCCCACCCTGAGCATCAACTCTGTTGCAGATCTTTGTGTCATCTGCAAAGAGACATGCTTTTCCTTCCAGTCTCTCTGCAATGTCGCTTATAAAGACATTGAAGAGGACCGGTCCTAATACTGAACCCTGCAGTACCCCACTAGCAACTCCCCTTTCTTCAGAGTGGACTCCATTTACTATTACCCTCTGTGTCCTGTTCTCCAGCCTATTCTTTACCCAGGCTATCATCTTGAGACCCACTCCCAGGCTAGCTAACTTGTATATTAATCTTTTGTGTGGGACTGTGTCAAATGCCTTGCTAAAGTCTAGGTAGGCCATGTCCACAGCCCCTCACTGATCTACTACTTTGGTCACCCAGTCAAAGAAATCTATTAGATTCATCTGGCATGACCTTCCCACTGTGAATCCATGCTGCCTTGAGTCCTGTGTCCCTCTGGCCTCTAGGTACTCGACAATTCTTTCCTACCAAAGTGATTGCATCATTTTCCCTATCACTGAGGTTAAACTAACATGTCTGTAGTTTCCTGCTTCTGCCCTGCTCCCACTTTTATGAAGGGGAATCATATCTGCCCTCCTCCAGTCCTCAGGTACCAACCCATCCTCCCATGATTTGTTAAAGAGGGTAGTCAGTGGTGTTACTAGTTCTACCCTTAGTTCTTTTAGAATTCTGGGATGAATCCCATCAGGCCCCATTGCTTTGTCCACCTTCAGTTTTAAGAGTTCTTTCAGAACCCTTTCTTCCGTAAATGGGCGGGTATTAACTTCTATATCCAGAGTGTTTCTATTGTTTGTTTTAGGTACCTCCCCCTCTTCATTTGTAAATACTGAGCAAACATATTTGTTTAGTATCTCTGCCTTTTCACCATCACCCTCTGCCCACCTCCCCCTTATTAAGCCTCACTATCCCTCCCTTGGTCTTCCTTCACTCCCTGATGTACCTAAACAAGGTTGTATCCCCTTTCTTAACTGAGTTGGCTATCTTTTCCTCAGTTTTGGCCTTTGCTGTTCTGACTGCCTTCCCAGCTTCCTTTTGCTTTAACTGATACAATTCTCTGTCCTGCTCCTTCTGTGATTCCTTGTACTTTTTGAATGCTTTCTTTTTCTCTTGAACCTTCACTGCCACCTCCTTTGAGAACCATAGTGGTTTCTTACATCATTTTGTTTTGTTTATTTGCTTCACACAAAGGCTTGTTACCTCTGTGATGGCAGTTTTTATTATTCCCCATTGTTCTTTCACCCCTCCTTCCTGCCAATTTGCTAGTGCATTCCTTAGGCATTCACTCATTTTGGCAAAGTCAGCCCTCCTGAAGTCCAGTACTTTTGCCTTTACGTGGCTTGACTCTATTGCTGTGTTTATTGTTAACCATACTGTTCGATGGTCCCTAGTTCCCAGATGGCTACCCACTTCTACATCTGTGATCCTCTCTCCATCTCCATTTGAGAGAACCAGGTCTAAGATTGCTCCCTCTCGAGTGGGTTCCAAAACTAGTTGTCTAAGGCATGCCCCCTGCAGGGCATCTAGAATAACACCACTCTTAGAAGTGGCTGCTGCAACTGCAGTTCAGTTAACATCTGGCATATTCAGATCACCCATCAGCAATATCTCCCCTTTATCTGCTATTCCAAGTATACTTTCTATCATTTCCTTGTCCATTTCCTCCCCTGAGAGGGGGGTCTGTATACAACCCCTGTGTGGATTGTGGTGTCATTGCCTGCCTCCAAATTGACCCACAGTGATTTTTCTCCTCCCTGTTTATCCTTTTGTTCTGTTGCTTTGATTCCTTCTCTTATGTAGAGAGCTACTTCTCCTCCTCTTTTACCCTTCCTGTCCCTCCTGTAGATAGTGTATCCTGGTATATTTATGTCCCAGTCATGGTTCTGTGAGTACCATGTTTCTGTGGCTGCCACAATATCCAGATGTTCCTCTTCCATCAAGGCCATTAATTCAGGAAGCTTGTTACCCAGATTACGGGCATTGGTACTCACTGCTCTCCATTTTTTGATGGCTTTACCTTCTGTAGCAGCATCCCCCACTGACCTTTCTACCTTGGTCTTTTTCTCATTTAGTACCCTGTTTTGTAGGGGGAGGCTGGGATTTTCCTGCTGCTTATCAGTGCCTCCCCCCTTGACTAGTTTAAAAGCTTGCCAATGAAGCATTTAAACCGATTGCCCAAAAGGCTTGTTCCCTTCCTGAACAGTTGCAGACCATCCTGCCAGTATAGGCTGGTGTCCCTCCAGGTGGAACCCCAGTCCCCAGTGAAGCCAAACCCCCTGTGCTCCACACCATTTTTTCAACCATTCGTTAAACTGCATGGTGCAAAGTACCCTCACCTCACCCATGCCACTGACAGGCTGCACCTCTGAGAAGGATACTGTGTGTGCTACTTGTCTTAGGCCTCTCCCCAACTCTACAAAGTCCTTCTGCACCGCTCTAATCTCATGATGAGCCAAGTCATTTGTCTCTAGGTGGAAAAAGACGTCCAGCTCAAACTCCCGTGCAACTGTTCTCATGATCCTAAGGATGCGCTTCCTGTCCCTCCAAGCCATGGCAACAGGCAGGCACTTTACTTCAGTTTTCCCTGCTCCCCCAGTTCTAGCCCCCTAATATTTGAGTCCCCCACCAGGAGCTGCTTCATTTCCCCTGTGGTGCCCTCTGCCTCCTTCCTGAGGGCCTCCCTAGTGACAGTTGTCTGCAACCTCCTTAGTCTCCTCTGCGGGTGCATCCATAGTGGAACTATGCTCCCCAGAATAGTGTATGGATTGTGGAGTGGAACAACTGACTGGATGTGCCTCTGTTCCACCACCCTTACCATCCCTGAGACCACTGTGGTCCAACTGCTGTGCTTTCTTCGCAACCTCTGAGGTAGTGGGGGTGGCTCTGGTGCTCCCTGGATGGGGGAGGTTCCCTTACTACTGTCCAGCACGGCCTGAAGACTGGCAACTTCCTCCCTCAGGGCAGATAGTTGTCTGCAAACAGGGCAGCATCTCAGCCTCCAGAAAGACTCCTGGAAGACTGCTGCCCCACAGCCATTACATTGCACTACTCCCCACATGTCTGTCTACCTTGTTTAGTTTTTTTTGTTTGTTTGTGTGTGTGTGTGATTGGTTTGTTATATAGATATATATGTATTATATAATGTGTATGCTTATATTGTCAGTGCAGTGTGCTAGAGAGGATATGACAGTGATATGCACCTTGCCCTCTTGAGGAAATGCTGTCAGAACCCCAGGTATAAAGGAACTATTTCAGGGTGGGTAGAGGGTGGGAAGGGTTTAGGCCTAAACTGTGCCCTCACGAAATAATCAGCTAAAAGCTCTGACCCACCGCTGCCTTCCTGTCAGCAAGATGCCGTACATGACAATTTGACAGAGAAAATACCCTGCTAATCAAACAGAGAAAAATCCAAACATCCAAGTAAGACACAGATAAACCTCCCCAGCCCCAAAACAGCCTGGTGACTTGTGCTCTGAAAGCAGTCAACCCCAAAACAATCTGCTTTTTCTCAGTCTCTGCCCAAATGCACCATTAGTTCTGTGTGCAACTGATGCCTGATACTAGGCTAGAACTAGCATTTGCTAAAAAGGTACCTGGCAATGCTGCAACAGCCAATTTGCTGCTGAGCTAGGATCTACTCTGTGCACAACAGTCTGCTTCTGTGCTATTACTGAATTAGCATTCATGAGAGTGGTGAGCATTTGTGTCTCTTTGAGGTGACTGGTGGAAGTCTGATTTGGAGACTGAAGGTTGCTAATCAAGATGTTGGAGCTCTCTGTCGGTGATCACTTGGAGGGGATTCCGTCCTATTTTGAAACCAAGATGGGAGGCTGGTAGGTGGGAGAAGGGTTGTCAATTGTAGTTGAATTTATTCTGAGTGCCACAGTAAAAGTTTCTGTAATGTGCTCACAAAGAAATTTCAAAGATCCAGCACATGATCCCACATGAAATGGACTCTGTTTGTGATTTGTATGGCTTTAATGTTTGCATGTTTTTCTGCTAATACATAATAAAGTTGCCTATCATTGTCATCTTATAACATGCAACAGTGCAAATCATTATTTTTAGCTCTGTATTTTTTTTTATTGTGAGTTATAACCCAACAGTTTGTGTTTGCCCACTGTTTCAATAGTATTTTGATTTATAGAACAGTACATGTAACAATATTTGTACTGCACAGCTCTAGTATTGTAGTCAAGACTAGCTGAAGCAGTTTAGAGCAAGTTTTAGCAATGAAATACAGCTCAGGGGATTTGTGTTGCCTCTGGCAAATCAAACTGTGCTGTCAAATAAAGAATTCTGATTGGTATCCTTTGCCTTGTGCTACAGTATCTTGCTGTACTGGCATTGCTACTATGTTTGATGATTCCTTACAACTTGGAGGGTCCACCTTTGCTACATAGAGGATTTGCTTGTTTCTTGAGTCATTTCTTTGTACAAGCATTACTACTGTACTTAGTACTTAGCTAGTAGACCATTGCTAGGTATGCAGTATACAGGTTGTACTAGTTTATTTGATCTTCCCTATGTATGGTACAACCTTTGCTACTAGTCTTGCACACCTTTGCTAGGGAAAGAATAGAGGCATGATTGACATTATCGAGAGCCAGTGTGGTGCAGTGGTTTAACGCACATAGTGTGAAACCAGGAGATGACAGGTTCAAACCACACCAACCTCCCAGTGCGTTGGTCCACTCAGATGTGGAAATGGGTTGAAGCAGGACCCTTCTAACAACACTGAAGTAACGCTTCAATAGAAGAATCAAAACTCACCATAGAGCATCTCAAACTCTAGAGCTTCTGGGGGCCTAGTGGCTCCCAGATCCCCAGCCTTTATATACAAATCTTTCACAGTACATTGCAATAATGCTCATGGGGTGGCTGGTTGGTTGATGACATTGATGGTCAGCTATTTGGATCCTGCCCCCCAGTTGCAGCTACAGATTCTAAGGGTGCCAGTCTCCCACACCCCTGACTCCAGGGAAAAAAAAATGTCCCTGGAGTCAGGGGTAGGGAAGATGTAACAATAGTGTATTTTATCTTTAATAAAAGTGAAAAACTCTCCATAGACCATCTAACCCTACAGAGCTTCTAGAGGTCTAGTGGCCTGCAGACCCCCAGCCTTCATGTGTCCAATGTCCAGGTTTTTTGTAGTTGGGAGTTGGCAACCCAACCCCCCCCATACACACACACCTTTTGTCTCTTCGGTTCCCCATACCTCGTTTCTCCCTTGTCATCCTTTCTGTCTCCTCTTGTTTTGTTTTGGGCATTTCTTCTAGCCAGTCATCCTCCGTTCTTATGCCAGTGCTTCTGGGTGTGATGTCATCCTTCATGCTTGGCTCTAGCTCTCTGTTCCCTTCTGCTTTTCTTTGATCTGGCCCGTTACCAGCTGGAGTTTGTCAGGTTCAAGCAAACCCCCCTTTTTAACATCACTTTTTTTTTCTTCCTCAGCTCTAGCTGTTTGCTCCCTTCTGTTTTTCATTGTTCAGGCCCGTTGCCAGCTGGAATTCATCAGGTTCGAATCAGCCCCCCTTTTTATCATCACCTTTTTTTTTTTCTTCATTGTGGGACTTTTTTTACTGTCCCTTTCAATTCTTAGTGAGGCCACATTTAGCAGATATCGTAGTCCCAGCTGTGGCACTTTCCCTCATCACATGCCCTCCCCCCACAATATGCCCAATCAGCCTGCTCCCTCGGCCATGCAGACTTATGCACAAAACAGCCGGGACCATTTGTGGTTTATGTTTACTCCAGGAGACAATCAATGTGGGATCAAGTGCACTGGTTGAAAAAACTCCTCATACTGTGCATTCATCTATCAAATACATGCCGGTGTAACACGAAGCAGAGCAATTCACACAGACCTGGAAGAGATTGGTATAGATTAGTCTGAATGACTGAGGGGAATTGGGAAAAACATCTGCCTTGTGTTGCCACACACACATGCACAGGTTATGGACGATGTGGCTGTAAGTAGCTCAACTGTAGTAGTTTTGGTTTAATGTTATGTGTGTGGTATGAGTGTATCTTGTGTGATCATACCCTACATCTTTCTGTTATCAAGGTACAGCCTAAAACACATGTGAGGGGTGGAGCTCACTTTACTGAACTGCTAGGAAAGCATCAACATTCAAAAACTCATTGAGCCCCTTCCCTCTAAAAACTGATCTTACTTAAATGAGCAGACATTGCCTTCTGAGTACCTCTTAAAATGATGGACAAGTTATTACATTAAAAACAAGCATTTGTCAATGCCGAATGTTGTCTTGCTGGTGTTGGCATTGGTAGTGCAGGAGGTAAGAGAGAGACGCATAATAGGAATAGCAGTGAAGTATAGAACCAACGTCAACCCCACCCCACCCTGCAGTGAGTGACAGGCATTGGGGTGTGTGTTTGGGTTGCTGGCCATAATGCTCATGTTATTTCACCTCACCCTACCCTGCAGAGTCTGACAAGTGTTATGTTCTGCATTGGGGTCATCTGGCCTTATGCTCACCCCATTTCATAAGGAAGTATATTGAGATGGGTGCAGCATAGGAGAATGGGTTGAACTTTGGGACTGAAGAGTCCAAGGCACACCTTGATGCCTGTCAGTGGCTGCAGGGTGGGGGTGAAGGACCAATGACATAAGCAGTACAGCAGACAATCCAAAGACACACCCCGATGCCTGTTAGTCTAAACAGGGTGGGACGTAATGGTTAGAAACCATAAGGCCCTGGGCATGTGTTGGTATTTGCACTCCAAATTTTAAAGCGTGGCCTTTTGTGACCCCACCTCATGAAAGCATTTGGGACCTCTGGACATGAACAGTGTCCCTGTGATTTTGTTAATTTGTCTCTAACATTAATTTCCCACAGTGACCATGCCATTCTACACCACATTAAAATGTCAGCTGCACCATTGATAAGGAGGTGTGAAGAGATGGCAATGTTGAAAATCTGTAGTGAAAATATTAAACATTCTCAAAGTTACGAGCATGTGTGAAAACTGCATTGCACGCCCGTAACATTGTCTTTTAGTGGAATTATTTCATAAAATTTTTAACATAGCCATTTTGGGACCTCTGCTCATGAAAAGTGGCACTATAATCATCTTAATCTGCCCTGAATGTTGATTTCCCACAGTGACCACGTGATTGTGTGCCAGATGTGTGAAACTACATTTTGGGCAAGATGTGAGAAATTACAGCTGTACTGTTCATAAGAAGGTGTGCAAAAATGACAATGTTGAAAATCTGGAGTGAAAATAATACAAATTCTCGAAGTTACAACTGTGCATGGACACTGAGCAGTGCATGCTTGTAACATAGTCATTTTATGGAATTTTTTCACCAGATTTTCAACATAGGCATTTTACAACCTCTGCTCATGAACAGTGTCACTGTGATTTTCTTAATCTGTCCCGAACACTGATTTCCCACAGCGACCGCACTATTCTGAGCCAGAAGTGCGAAAACACATTTTGGACAGGATGTGAAAAATGACAGCTGTACTGTTCATAAGGAGGTGTGGAAAAATGCCAATGTTGAAAATCTGGAGTGAAAATATTACAGATTTGCAAAGTTACAAGCGTGCATGGAAACTGTGCAACGCATGCTCATAAAACAGTCATTTTTTAAATTTTTTTCACCAAATTTGCAACATAGGCTTTTTGAGAGCCCACCTCATGAACAGTGGCACTGCTGTTTCATTAATTGGTCCTGAAAGTGATTTTGTGCAGTGATTGCGAAATCAGCTTTCAGGACCAAATAATACCATGACAGTCACTGAATTCATGAAGAGGGGTCCCAATAACCCCATGTTGAAAATTTGGTACCAAAATTCCCCAAAATGCCCAAGATATGCACCAAAGTTGAAAAAAAAAACTATTTATGCCATTATACAGCTTACCAGCATTTCTTCCATTCGCGGTCGGCTTTGAATAGTGCAGACGTGTTCACGGTCCACCGAAGATCATCGTGCCGGGCTCTGGAAGTACAGTAAGTATGGGGTGAGGGGGGTGTGTGAGGAGGTGGGGTATGCAGTGGGTGGGCGAGGGTTGGGGGAGGGGGCTACAGACAACCAGTGATGGACTGTTTTCTACTTTACAGGGTTACAAAAAAAATAAACATCACGGGAAGGTTTTTTTCTTTTAACAGGTACTTTTGGTATACTGGGGCGGGCTCCCAGTGTACCACCTGCATGTTTTTGGGTAGGGGACTGGAGCCAATGGGGATTGGGCACCCCATCAGCAAATAAATGGTGCTTTGTGGGGGGATGATGCTGAGGGGGATTTGGCACCCCCCTCGGCAAACAACTGGCACAGACATGATGCCAACAGGGATTGGGCTCCCCCATTGGCAAATTAACTCAGGAGGGGGGCATGATGATGCTGACAGAGGAATTGGGTACCCCTGACTTTGGCTTCTGGGGACTGTGTGAGGTGGACGGCACAGCCTCCGCCATGCCTGAGTGAAATGTTACACCAGGAAAGGCACGCCCTGCAATGAGGTGGAACTGCCTCATTGCAGCAGCTAAAATGTTTTAAGTTGGTGGCATACTTTTGCACTGCTGTCGTAGACAGCATGCAATCTAATTCATGCCACGGAGCTCAGCCCCAAAAAGCAGTGGAGCCACTGGCCACAACACGACCGCACCTCCAAAACTTGCTATTCTAAAGTTATCACAACATGTTTCTCATGCACGCACAAGACAATATAAAAAACAGAATATGTCCTGTCAGGTAAGTTTGTAAGGGTAAAGAAAGACTCAAAGGAAGCTGGTGTTTTCTCTTTGCTGCTTACCTGAGGTATTTGGACAGGCATGACCTGGCATGCAGGCAAGAGTCAGTCAGTGGTATGGAATGAACTACAGTATTTGCATAGCTGAGCTGTCACAGGTGTACATGTTGCCTCTGCACTATCAGTGCCAAACACCTACACAGCAGATGCAAGCAAGCAACATTTGGCATTGACAAATGCTTGTTGTGAATAAGAGTGATGTCTACATGTCTCCAGTCATTTGGTTTCTCCCCTCATATCAATGATTTGTTAAAAACAATAGTAAGCACCTTTATGATGTTATCTAGGGTCATTTTGAGTAGTTTTGGTGGAATTTCATCTGGGCCAGGATAGAACCTACAGCTTTTTGATCTTCCAGCCTCAGCAGTGAGTGTGCAACTTGCTGAGCCACTGACTCTGCTATTACATTGTCAGCATTAATGACTGAGCTAGGTGTGGTTACATAAACAGATGCAAAAGTATTCATTAAAAATTTCCACTAATTTGTTTATTTTATTGCTATCAGTTGTTGGTGGCCCAGTTCCTGTGTCACTCTTTTTTAGAGGTGTTTATGTAATGGAAAAAAATTCCTTTTTGTTACTGTTTACGGCTAACGTCCTTTCAAGTTTCCTTTTTTCACATCTAATTTTTGTTTACATCTTCTAGCAGCAGTTTTATAGAGATCATTATTCAATTCTGTTTCATTAGTTGCATTTGTTTGGTATGCCTTTTTTTTCTCCCTGTTGCCTTTTTAATGTTTTTACTTAGCTATTGTGTAATTTTCCTTTTTTAAGACACCTCTTTTTATGTGGGATGTACTTGCTTCTTAATTCTCATCATTTGTTTTTAAACTTATCTCAGGGTTCTTGTGTTTTTGAGCCTGCAAATGCTGTAACATAGTCCCAGTTTTTGAGTTCACTGTTAATCTTGTCTCAGTTTGCCATATTGTAGTTGTATATTACTATAGTTTCTCTGGCTTTATTGTATACTTTTTTATTTATAACAAATGCTATTGTGTTGTGGTCATAATTTTCTAGTGGTTCTAGGACCATGCAATTTGTAACATCATCACCTGAAGAAGTTAGAATTAAATTCAATATACAAGGGCACTTTATAAGTTTATATGCTGTATGAGTTATTTTCCATGACCATCTCACAGAATTGATTTGCTCTTTCATCCTTAGTCTTTTTAAGATTTACCCAGTCAATGTCTGGGTAGTTTAGACTACACAATATGATGGCTTCTCCCAATTCTGTTGCTGTTTGTATTTCTTGTATAATGTCTGTGTTTTCTAAATGTGGTGTATTGTGGGTATAAACTGTATATTAGTCCAACTGCGAATGGTTTAGTAACAGATGGTTCACTTTTAGCCCACAAGGACTCAATGTTTGTGTTGCTGTATTTTATTTTTTTAAGATATGTCATGCCTTTTGAGATCATTTGTGACAGATATAGCCACTCCACCACCTATTTTAGTTTTGTAATATGAGTAGCTTTCTAAAGTGACATCCACTTCTCTCTACTATATCACAGTAACTGCTATTATTTTAGTTTTTTTCCTTGTGTGTTAATGTAATGAAACTACCCCACTATTTCTTAAAGGAAATTCCCAACTTTTTTGTATCTGCTTATGGGCTTTATAGCCTATTACCTTATGGATGTGATAGACATACTTAGCATAAACTTTAGTTTTTACAACAGTCCATTTAGGAAAAGAAGGGATTGTATATCTTGCCAAACCAATGGTCACCCAGCCCCTTCCACTTCATTGTACATCTAACTATGGAGAGTGCAGAGACATGCCCCTTTGTATTCTATAGGGGTACCTTTAAAAATTTTTTTTAATATGTTAAGGCAATTTTTTTATATAAATAAAAGGCACCACTGAACTAATAGGAGTTCTGTCAGTTGAGCAGTGACTTTCATTTAAAAAAATAAACATGGCAGGTTTGACAATATATTTTCTAGTCATAGGAGCAACATTTTAGCAATTACAGGACTTTAGCATCTGTATGTATCAAATAGGGTTATACTTTCATACTTTAAAGTATCTTGTCCTTCTTTGGCAGTATCACAATAATAGCCTCTCTGAGTGCAGGGAGAAGAGGCCTTTTGACTAAAGACTCATTAAACATATCACATACAGTATATGGTGTAATGGCAGATAACATTTTGGTGGAAAACTATTTTTATCTTGAGCTTTATTTTTATTCAGTTTTTTTGAATGCTATTTGCATTTCTATAGCAGAAATAGGTGCTTCTAAATCAACAGCTCATTACAAGGTTAGTTGGGGTAGTTTAATACCATTCTGAAAATTATTTACAGTATCTCCTTGGGTTAGTTCAATACAAGTATATAACTTTTAATAAAATGCTTGCATGAGTCCATTAATACCTTTAGAATCATTATGTGAAGTATCCTTTCTGTCATTCTGAGCTGTAATGTTGGAGTCTGCTTTTTGTTTCCATCATTTACAGTATGTGCTAACAATTTTCCACATTAATCTCCAGACTCCCAGTAAAGAAGTTGAGTTTTGTGAATTAGCTATTCAACTTTTTTAGATTAAAATGTATTTAGTTCATCTTTCTCACCTCTAATTTGTTCTTTGAGTTATTCTGCTCTATTAACCTCTGTCTTATAATCTTTTTTCTAGTGATTGTATATATTTTTCTAACTCTAGTCTTGTTTTCATTTTTTTCCCTCACACTGCAAAGCAACATATCTTATTATTTTACCATGTAGAAAAGCTTTATATGCTTCCCAGATAGTTGATGCAGATACCTCTAGTTACATTGTGAAGCAAGTATTTCTCTGTCTCATTTTGTGCCCATTTTTCAAAATTAGCATTAGATGCCAGCAATTGGTCTAGTATCCATCTAGGACACCTGTGATTCTCCCATGCATGTGCAAGATGCAAGAAACCAGTAAATGATCAAAAGTAGTTATAATGCCTATATGATTAAGCTCTACTCCGGGCAATGCTTGCCTACTAGCTAAAAAAAAAAGTTGATATGACTATATGGGTCATGTGGAGGGAAATAAAAAGTAAAATGCTTTCCTGGGGGATATTTCATTCTCCACATAGCCACTAAATTCCATTTCTGCATTAATAATTGTAAGCCACCCCTAGCTTTCTCATGGTGTTCCTTCCTGAAATTACTTTGATCGAGAAATTTGTCAAGGCTATATTAAAGTCCCCTCCTAAGAGTGTTGGAGTACCCTCATCAATATTGTCATGCAACAGCTGATTTATGTCATGAAAAAATAATGCCATCACAATTAGGTGCACAGCTGTTTCCAATCTAAACATTCTTAGCTTTAATTTCTACCTGTAGAAATATATATTTTCCTTCTGTATCTATACGAGTTTGTAAAATGTTACTGTTAAGTTTTGCATGTAGTAGTATAGCCACACTTCTTTTTATTGTTGTGAGCAGAGCCTACAGCCATCTTGCTGTCTGTAGCTGGAAAAATGGAATACCGTGGAAAATATTTTGGAGTTTTCAATTTATCCTGCCGCAACTATAATTCACTATGCCAGTTGAAATAAAATATTCCCTTCTTTCTGTTTAGAATGTTGGAGACAGCACTCCAAGCTGCTTCTCTGATGGCCATTAGGAAACTGAAACAGCTTGTTAAATATTGGTTGCTTGTCAAACTGGAGAGTTGTTTACCCCATTCAAAATGAAACAACTTGCATATTTAAATACTTAGCATTCAAACATTTTCTTGCTCCTAGTTTCAGTTGGACAGGTATTGTCTTTCAAGAAAGATCTATACCTCATAAATGTCACTGTTTCCCAGCAACAAATCCCAAAAATTTACACTGTTTTTTAACCTCTTAAGATACTATCTGATAAGCACTGTCTCCAACAGATGCCTGGTCTTCTGTGAACTATCCAGGCTAAATATGTAGCAATCAGCAGGCATTTTTTACTATACTTTTTGGGAATAAATATATTGAGCTACAGAAACACATACACACACACACACACACACACACACACACACACACACACACACACACACACTGTACACACCATCCTCATGGCCACAACATTCTAAATAAATACTGCGATCTAATAAGTTATAAAACAATAAAGAAACTGTTTGTCTATGTCAGTGAACACTATGAAGTTCAGTTTACAGTAGAGGTCCTTTAAATATTTCTTAGCCTATATTTTATATCCTGGATAGCACAGGGGAGATGCCACATCTCATTGTCATAGGGATCTTCATTTTACACATTTGTGCACTGTATTTACTCAGGATGTTCCAGATTAGATGCAATATCTTGTTTTCAGTTGGGTCATGATTTTACTATTTTTATCATGTATTTATTCAGGGTAGCCTAGTCCAGATGTAAAATATTGTTTTCAGTGTGTTCTGATTTTATGCATTGTAGCGTAATATTGTGTAGATGTAGAGCCCCACTGAGAATAAGATTCCATGTCTTCTATAAACTATCTAGGCTAAATATATAGCAATCAACAGGCATATTCTAGGAAAACACATTGCAAAACTGTGTAAAAGGAAGACCACATTGAAACTGCCCCTTAGCAGATCTGCATTGTGCAGATTCATTAGATATAATGGCTAAAAGCATCCCAAAAGCCCTCCACAGCTATATCGGCTCTGACCAGAACTTCTTTAAACTGCTGCAGAGCTATGAGCAATATTATCAGCCCAAGATTAAGCTAACCACTGAACATTATCAGCTATAAAAGGAGTCTTCTGGACTAATGCTATATCAGCATGACTAGATTTCAATTAGGATAAAATTTGTTTTCTCTTAACAGGATGACTCAGTCCTTTTATATTCCAGAAGGCCATCTTAGACCCATGATTTCTGTGGACACTCATCATAATCTGTTGTTATAGTTTCATACCACACAAATTACTATTCTTGCATATCCTCCATAACCTTGTAAGGTAAATAGTGAAAGGCAACACCAATCTTAGAATATACTGCAACTGTGTAAGAGTTCAGTCCTTTGTTGACACTTGGGAAAAAGGTATATTTTATGTCTCTAACTAAAGTCTGTACTTCAGGTACTAAATAAGTACCAGTTGAAAGGCAGAAGCACAGTGAACAAATAGGCCAAAATATTTTCATTATCCTTGCGTAGCCAGCTATGGTTATTTCATGTCTGTACTTATTCATATTCATATGACAGAAGTTACAGTTAATTAAACATTGCATTATAGCATGCAAGAACCACTGTAAATTAAATACATAGAGTAATGTGAACACAAATCTGATTATTGGTGTCAATTGGAATGCAAAATCTGAAAAGTTAGACATTTTAACTGAGTGTAGCACACAGACAAAGCACCACAGTTTAGACATTTTTTGTAATAGGAACTAGATGATACTGTAACTCTTGGCAATTGAATATGCAACAATTGAAATAGGGCATAGGAAGTGTATACTATAGCTACCTCCTGCCCATATGGGGTGTAGAAATCACAGAGCTCATTAAGTTTTCTTTAAAGTCTAAAACTGTTGTCTGGGACATGACTTGCTGCCCACAGAAGACTCCAAACTGCTAACATTTTAACTTTACTGGGTATGAAACATGATCATCTAATTATAGCTACAATACATGCAGTATTAGTTAAGCTATTTATAATAAATGTTATTAACAGTTTTGTAAATTTAAATATTATCAGCCAGGCTTGGGAGAGGAAAAATATAGGATGCATACAGTGGGGTAATAAGAAATCATATGACTAAAAGCCTATCTGGGCATAGTGGATAGTAACCGGAGTTGGGGTAAAAACGAGGGTGGGGTGAGGTAAAGGCATTAGGACATGGATGTCCCATTAGTTTACACTAATTTGTGTGACGTACACATACACAGTTAGTAGCTAGGTTTTTCAAAAATCCAAGTGAGGCGCATTTGCACTCTGAAGATGTTCAACAAATCCTCTCCTCAGGATGACATCAGGTACCTGGAACTGGTAGTAGACCCTCCGTAGTGCTGATAACTCCATCTGCCCAGGATTTAATTGCTTCCACATGAACACTAAGTTCTTGGTCAGGCAGGTACACTCTGTTGTAGTGCAATCATGACCTTGGAGAGTAGTAGAAGGGTCATCTCCCAGGGAGGATTTTGATGTATGATCAGACTCTGGGCTTTTCCTGATTCACTCCCTCTCAACCTAGTGAAACCCCTAAGTGGATTCGGAATCTAAAGATGACTGGGGACAATGGAATAAGTGGCTGCAGGTCTAGCCTGGGCTACTCTTGCCAATTTCTACAGCTGTGCCCCCTCCAACTGATGTTGGGAATGAGAAGGAGAAAGTAGAAATTTATGGCAGCAGTTGCCCCATTGATGTCAGGGAGGCAGAGGGATGGCTCCTGCCAAAGAAACTAACAACAAAACCCATGGCTCCACAAACTAGTCCTGAGATCACCACCAGGGGTTAACTGTTAAAAGGGGCAACCAGGGCTCCCAGGTTAGGTTTTTCTTTGCCAGTGCCATCAACCTGCCATTATACTTGACATATGACTCCTGATGAGTTCAAATCACCACCTGCACCAAAGCCAGTTGTAGTCCCAGTCACTCAGCCAAAAATTCAAGCCTGCTCCAGCAAAAGAGTCAATGGTTAGACCAAAAAGCAAGACCCACCATGTACCAGTAGCAAAGACCACTACTCCAACAGTGCCTGGGTCTTCTCCAGCAAAAGAGACCGGTGCGATGGTGCCACCTACTGCTGGGCCACTTAGCCAGCTGGGGAAAGCTGAGAATACTCCAGAGAAGGAGCCTACAAAACACTCAGAACAGGGCCCAGACCTTGATGCCCTAGTAATGTCTATTAGCAGATGAATCAGAAGTATTACTGAGAAAAAGGAGCTGGCCATGAGAGAGGAGTGGCTGCCATGAGGGAATGCCCCTGAGGGCCTATAAAAAAAACCTCAGTATTCTCAGGCTGAGAAGATGATTAGAAGAAGATTAAAATAAGATTATCCCACACATGTATACTCTTTTTGACCCGAATGGCTTTGGGATGTAATAGAGCATAAGAGGGAGGACTGGCTCTTTGATGCCACATTAGAGAAATTGAATGCTAAGCCTGGTCCCACTGAACAAAATATCCTGAGGCATCTAGATGAAGTCCAAAACATGGCCACCATGATAGTACCTAACATGCACCATGGTCTTACCCTAAATAAACACTACCCCTTGTTCCAGGACATGGACAGAAGAAGCATTAAATATGCAGTAGACACCAGGGACTCAGATGGAAGTCAATGCACCAAGCCTTATTCTAAACTCGATAGCTGAAATACCCAAAGGGGCAGCCCTCAGAAGGGCTACTTGAAGGCTTCCTACACTGTCAGGCTACAAGAATTCAACACCTACAAGTTCCAGTTTTGTTGCAGTGCTCACTAGTTCCTGTGATGTTATCAAGTTCTAGTTTTATTTGCAATGCTCATACATTTCTGCATAGCTCTCTAGTTCCAGTTAAAGGAGTGAACCTTCGGGTGCTTGGTGTTTCATTAGGGGGGAGGAAGAGCCCAGCTGCCCCCATCTGTCTATAGTGCCCTCCCCGGGCTGGTCTGCCAGAGACTACAGGAAGGAGAGAGTGCTGTGGATATAGCCTGCACATCAGATGGTGAAACAGACTCTTTGTTTCTATTTTTTGGGGGTGTACTGACTGGCGGGTCCTTCCCAGGATGTTGTGCCAAGGTGCCCCATTGTTCTCTGTACAGCACCACAGAAGAAAAGATACACAGAATATGTGGATATACTATCCCTAGAAGGAACATTAGGGACTCTTTTCCCTGTTCTCATTTAACAGAAAAAGTATGCTTATGGCCTATTGCCAATTAAGTCATGTTTTGTATTTTCTTACATGTGTGAGATTTGTATTTACTGCTGTTTTCCCTGTCTGAGCTTTCTTACAGATGCTATACAGCCTAAGATGAATGCTAAAAAGTACATGCTTCAAGATGCTATGGTAAGAAGGTACACTGTGAGCAAAGTGGGGTTGATGCATCTGATACTGAACCATTAGTTAGGAGCCCCTCAAGTAGTGGCTCATAGGGTTTGGTTATGTTGTCCTACGTTTAGAACTGATGTACCACTCTGGGTCACTTGGGCACAGTGCCTTGAGGGACCAAGAGGGTGGGGCTAGTAGAGGAACTTTTGAGGTGTAGGACTCCAGGGTTCAGGGAGCCCACATTACTTTGTATTATGCATATCCTATGCACTACTACTATTGTGCCAGCCATGTTTCTTTCTGGGGCCAAATGGAGGAGGAAGATACCACCTCTGTGCATGAAGACCTCTGATGGGAAAGCTGAATCTTGATGCCCTAGGTTCTCTTTGATGATGTTGAGCTTCAAAGGTGGGGTGCAGCCCCTATAAGGAGCATTAGCTCCTTAAGAGTGCCTACGAGACCTCAAAGGGTTAACCTCTGGTCTCTCAGAGGGCTGTGCCAGCTGGTCTGTTCCAGAACTCTGGGGGAAGATCCACCTTGCTGGAGCTGGAGAGCAAGAGCTAGTTGGAATCAGTCTGAGGGAGGTATATGCCAGGCATTCAGTGCCTACCCCCCCATGTCTGAACCTCTTTTCCAGTGAATGTGACCAAAATAAAACTCAGAAAATAATGGTGGCCGCTGCTTGCTGACAGCAATAAAAGGGGAATCCCTCCCATCTCCATGCAAGAGAAGCCACAGAGGGACTTATTGCTGCTGCTTACAGGAGGACAATCTTGGAACATCTAAAGAAATGGACACTAAATCTTAAATGCAGAGGGCAACTTTATGCTTTCTATTTAAAATACTGATCTGGGTACCCACTGGGTTCTCCTCTTCCTGAACCAGGCAGATGAGGGACAAAGTATGGCTCTGTGAATTATTTTGGCTAGGAACCCTCTTCCCACAGAAGTCAGGTCTTGGGAGAGAGAGAGTAGGAAGCAGCCACTGTGGCAGCCTTGGACTCCCAGGGGCTGTTTGCCTCTCCTTGCCTTTCCAAATCTGGTTAGTAGTCAATGAAGATCCCCACAGCAGGGGTGAAGCCCAAAATATTGTGTATTTGGCCTTGCACTCTGCCATGGGGTTTAGTACTTGAGAGTGAGTGGGAGGTGGCACCAGTGGCAACCTTGGACCTACAGGGGCTGTCTACTTTCCTAGTCATGTTAATTATGGGGCAACTTCCCACCAGATTCAACCTGAATTCTGTGTAAGACTACTTATTGAGATGCCGGCCCGGTGGAACTGAGGGTTGAGGCATTGGATGCCACACCTCACGCCACCCCGGTGACCC
The DNA here is from genome assembly GCA_016271365.2 of Neoceratodus forsteri. Classification (NCBI taxonomy): domain Eukaryota; kingdom Metazoa; phylum Chordata; order Ceratodontiformes; family Ceratodontidae; genus Neoceratodus; species Neoceratodus forsteri. The sequence goes on along the minus strand of CM057458.1, from coordinate 994,062,671 downwards.
AGGTTTGGGAATGAGCCTGGGTCATTGGGGGTCAGCAGAGGAGGACTAGGATCGAGCATCTGATGACAGCTCTCCTAGCCCTGGGGAGAAGAGAAGGATGCATGCCATGCTCTGCTGGTCCCTGGGGATGCCCGATGGTACTGCAGTAGCATGGGTGCTAGTGGGTGGGGAGGCACGGCAGATGTCTGCACATTAGTGCATTGACGTCCTTGCATGTCCATGCTTCCAGGGAACCAGTGGAGGAAAAAGCATCACACAGATCCACGGCAGCTTGATAGCCACAGTTTCACCGGCCAATGATGCCCGGACGTGTGCCGGTAATCGTTCCTCGCTGGGCACGGGGGCTTCAGGGGGCCCCCTTCGCAGGCAGAGATGCATCTGCCAGCTGGGCATGGAGCTTTGGGGTCAGAGATGGAACAGAGGAGCGGTGGCTGGAGGTAAGGCAGGACTGTGGTTGTAAGGGAAGGAGAAATTGTTAAATGATAAAAAAGAAAAAGATTACTTATCGAGCATCAGTAGATCTAAGGGCCTGGAGGCTACTTCAATATGTCTAGGCAGGTAGAGGGTTGTCTGTGTGCAGGGTCTGGGCGGTGATTAGACAGTGGTATTTCTCAGGCAGCTTTACCAAGCCAAATTCCCCTTGTTGTATTTGAAATATGGCTGGATAAAGAGCAAGCCAGCTGTAAAGTGCAAAAGTATGGGTGTAAATGAGTAAAGGATGCCCCCATGTTAAGCCCTCTGTGGGTGAGGAAGAATATGTAGAAAGTAAGGAGGGTCACAATATAAATTATTTTTCAATCACAGAGTTTTCATCAAGTCTGGAAAAGATCTGATTGAGACAGAGCAAGTATCAAGTCTGTAGTGTGTTAAAAATAACAAAGAGAAAAAGTGAGATTAACTGTAGTCGTACTCCACAGAGGTTGCTAACAGTCCTACCTCAATTTTGAAGTGTGTAAGAAAATGGAGTTAGAGTGTTTATGATTTTTAAAGTGTACCTACCAGTTGAGACTTGTGATTCACAATGTAATTTGGACTTGGGAATGCTGTACTAAGAAACAAAATCACGCTTACCAACCATCATATGTTCATGAGCTGGAAGAATAAAACGAATCCTTGTTTAATACTGTTTGGACATTCAGTTCTTGTTTGAAATCACTGTTGCTGCCAAACCCTTGTAGCACTGCACTGGCCTGAAAGGCATCTGAGCTGTGGGAGATCACCTCAGACCTGGAGGTCAGTAGGTGGACTGTGTGGGTCCAGTTCCTGAAAATGAATTTGTATCATCTTTAAAGCCCTAGACTTGGGAGGGTCATACATGTGACTTTAACTAACAGTATCAACTGCTTGCTTAACTACTTTACAGACACTTGACCTTATGCCCATGGAGTGAATTTATATTGCTTTCTGCTTAACCCTTGCTTTGTCATGGACCGATACATAGAAATATAGAATCTGACAACAGTTAAGGACTACTTGGCCCACTCAGTTTGCTCAATTTTCCCCTGCATATACTGTCACTGCTGATCCTACTTGACCTCTAGCTCCCCCTTGTTTTCCATGGAGATACCTTTATGACTATCCCATGCATTCATGAATCCCTGTACTATTTTTGCCCCCCACCACCTCTGCTAAATAACTGTTCCAGGCATCCATCACTCTTTCAGTGAAGTACTTCTTCTTATCTCTCTTGAACTTACCCCCTTCCAGCTCCATTGCATGTCCCCTTGTACTTGTGCATTTTTTCTTCTGAAAAATACTCCCGTTCTGCATCTTATTCACCCCTGTGAGGTATTTATAGCTCTCTATCATGTCCCCCCTTCCAGAGTGTACATACTGAGCTCCTTTAGTCTCTCCTCATAGGGCTTCTGATGCAGGTATTGTGCCCTTTTAGTTGCCCTTCCCTTGGACAGCCTCCACTTGTCTATTGCCTTCCTGGGATTGGTCTCCAGAACTGGGCACAGTACTTGCAGGGAGCTCACCAGTGATCTATACAGTGGCAACACCACCTCCCTGCTTCTGCTGGTGATACCTCTCCCAGTGTACCCCAACATCCCACTGGCTCTATCAACTGCCTTGTTATAGTGCCTCTCAACCTTGAAGACTTCAGATATGATTACCCCAGGTCCCTTTCCTGTTTGGTGACCATCAATACCTCTTTTCCCATTTGGTACACTGTGTCTGGGTTGCTGTGCCCCAAAAGTGCATGATTTTGCACTTTTTTGCATTGAAACCCAGCTGCCATGCCCTTGACCACTCCTTGAGTATTCTCAGGTCTCTGCATATTCATTCCACCCCCACTGGAGTGTCCACCCTATTGCATAATTTGGTGTCATCAGCAAAGAGGCAGACCTTCCCTTCTAGCTCATCTTCGGTGCCGCTTACAAAGACATTAAAAAAGACTGATCCCTTGAAATTTAAAAATAATCCACAGGCCTCAAGACTGGATGATGACCAGAATAAGGATTGGATCAGAATTCATGAAGCTACTCTACAAGCTCTATGTAAAAAGAAAGAGACAGACGAACAGCCATCACCCAATCATAATCACCTTGTTGACAGTTTGGGTATCACTGCTGAATGCTGTCTGCAGTCTACTGCAGTTTCACAGCTCTTGATAAGTCCTCATTACTACACTTAAATCAAAGAGAACTTCAAAAATAATAGTTGGAGACCCTTGCTTTAGAGATATTATTCCCATGCTTCAGAAAGTGGAAACTTAAGTACTTGTCATCCATCAGGTTATACCATGCCAAAATTAAAGCTCCATAATGGGCTTGTCTACAGAGAATTTCAAGACTCTGATGAACATCTTAACCAGCCAAGTTTTGGAGGCATATCATGAGAGCGTTATATGATGAAAGAAGGCACTTGGGTCTAGTTTGAATGCTAGCTGTTATTTGAATCTGATTCTACTGGCCCAATATTGGTTTAGATATTGAAAGGTACTGTCCTGCCAGCCCAGTGGCTAAGAGGGCTGACATGTTATGCCTTACCTCGCGCTATGCTGGTGACCCAGGTTTGGGAATGACCTTGGTTCATGAGGGTGCCAGCATGGGGGAGGGAGTTGGAGCAGGATCAAGCAACTCAAAGGCAGCTCTTCTCTCCTGGGGTGGCATTGCCCCCCCCCATAGTTCCATTGTCACTGGATGGAGATCTGGTCGCAGTGCCGGTGGGAGGAGGCAGCAATTCGGGATGGCACTTCAGAACATGACACATGTGTGCCTCCACACACACATGTGCACTTTAGGCTGGGTGGGCAGGTAAAAAATGGGGGAAAAACATACACAAAAAAATGAAAGGTACTGTCCTTAGGGCTTTTACTGCATTCAGAAAAACATTGCCGAAGCGTGCTGTATCACTTGTTAATTTCCTCACCAGTACCACCTTGGAACTCATTTGGATTGACCTCCTCAGTCTGAAACCCAATAGCAAGAACCTGGCAAATATACTGTTAATAACTCATCATTTTTTGTAATGTGTTCTGAGCTTCCTTACCAAAGACCAAAATGTAATCTAGCATAGCTAATGTTCTATTAGAGAAGTTCATAGTTCACTATGGTATACCTCAAAGAATCCACTAAGATAAAGGCAGAGACTGGGAAAGTAAGCTAGTGAAAGAACTGTTGTCCCTGTGGGGGATTCACAAGTTAATAACAACTCCATATCACCCTCAAGGTGATCCACAGTTTAACATGACTTTATTGAACATGTTCAGTGCCTTAGATTCCAAACAGAAATCAAACTGGAATCAAAAAGAAATACATACAGCTGTACCAAAAGTGACTGGCTATTTGGTGTATTACCTAATACTTGGAAGAGAAGCTAGACTTCCTGTGGCATAAAGTTTTGAAGTCACAGCTGACAGAGATGAACTCAAAATGAACTTGCATTATGTGCAGTGGCTCAAAGAGCACTTGAACTCTACTTAAAAACAAGTGTCAGACAGCTGGGAAAAGGAACCAGCTCAATAAAGTGAAATATGATCTGAAAGTCAGAGCACAAGAACTGTTGCCAGAGACAAGATTTTGGAGAGGAATCTTCGTTTACCTGGAAAACACAAGATTGCCAGCCATTGAAGAGACTTCTCTTATGTCATCTTGGAGCAGTTGAATGACATGACTGAGTATAGGATTCAAACTGAAGGAGAGTCAGAAGGACTGAGGATGATCCAGTGAAATTGTTTGCTGCTCGTTAGGCAGATAAGGACAAATGTAACTCGGAAGGTGTCCCACACACTCCATCAAATGCAAATCAGATCTGTGACTTGTAGACAACAGAGCAGGCTTTGTCCAAATGATGAATGCACACCACAAGATCCCACAGCCAGTCAGTGAACTGCAACCTTACTGATGTCATTGCCAAAGGACTTGTCTGAAGATGAGATGAAACCTGAATGGTATTATTCCACAGTGGACATTCCTTGCCTCTTGAGGGAGGTCATTGCCCTGTTAATGCCCAGCAAAGGCAACATGCCATTAAACCTTAACGTCTGTACCACAGGACTAACTGCTGACCCAGAGGAGGATGCTCAACCTGCATTGGTGGAGGAGCCAGTTGTACTTAAAGAAGAGGTAGAAACCATCCTGACTTATGACACCCCCTTATCAAAGAGGATGGAATGATTGCCTAAGTACTGAGGAAGAAATGCCTATCCCACTAAGATGCTCAGAAACACAGATTAAGTCTATTTTGAAACTAATTTATGATGTCCCTGGTGCCTCCACACCAAGCACAGCTGTACTGTTCCTGAGGTGGTGTGACAAAATGGCTATATTGAAAATTTAAAGTGAAAATATTGAAAATGACCAAAGTTATGCACCTGCATAGAAATTTTTTAATGACCGTACATGACTTAGCCATTTTAAGGATTTTTTTCACCACATTTTCAATGTGGCCTTTTTAGGATCCCAACTCATGAACACTGCCACTGTCATTTCATTCATTGATCCCAAAAGGTAATTTCACACAGAGACCATGCCATTCTGTGCCACATGTGTGAATACACATTTTGGGCAGGATGTGAAGAATGACAGCCATACTGTTCATGGGGTGCTGTGAAAATATGGCAATGTTGAAAATTTGGAATGAAAATATTAAAAATTACCAATGTTATGGACATGCATTGAGAAATTTAAACGAATGTGCGTAACTCATCCATTTTTAGGATTTGTTTCACCACATTTTTAACATGGGCTTTTTGAGACACCACCCCATGAACGGTGGCACTGTCATTTCAATAATCAGTCCTAAAAGGTGATTTCACACAGTGATTGGAAAATTACCTTTGAGGCCGGATTAATGAAATGACAGTGACAGTGCTCATAAGGTGGGGTCCCAAGAAGCCCATGTTAAAAATTTGGTGCAAAAATTCATAAAAATGACAGGTGGGGAAGTGTGGGGTGGTGGGTGCACAGTGGGAGAATGAGGATGGCTGGGATGATGCACACTGCTGGGGGGGAGACACATGACTCAGGACAGTGGGAGTCTGCTCCCCAGTATCCCACCACGAGGGACCATTTTCTTTTTTTTAAGCTGTGGGGAGTCCTTTTTTCAACACCCATTTCGCAGAAACGGCTTTTGTTTGTGGTCTGAAATTTTCGGGGTTGAAAACCTTTGCCCCACAGATGTGCTTTTTGAAGGTTTGGTGAAAAATATGAATCTTTTCAAAAGTAATTTAATTTTTAATTTCTCTGTAGGTTCCCTGTGACACTATGTATCCTGTCTGTGAAAACAAAATACCTCCCCCCAAAAACAAGCTTGTTTTCATACAGCACATCTATTTTTTTCCTATGGGAGATTAAAACTTAACTTTTGAATGGATTAATATTTTTTCACCAAACTTTCAAAAGGCACATCTGTGGGGCAAAGACGTTCACCCTGAAAACTGAAGATCACAATCAAAAGTCATTTCTGAGAAAGGGTAATTGAAAGAGGTTTTAAGATTCCATTCATATTTTGCATTTTTACCACTCCATATCTCAACAACCACAAAAGGGATTCATAAGAAATATGGCACATTAAGAGACCTTCCCCTAGCTGCAAAGCATGCCAAATTTCATGCAAATCTGTTGAACCATTTGCAAAGTTACTAAAGTGCAAAGTTTGAGGTTTAACATTTATCTGCTCACTCAGTCCTAATATACTGTATACAGTGCCACTATAATGTGTATATATATATATATATATATATATATATATATATGTGTGTGTATATATATTGTATATATATATATATATATATATATAATACATAAATTCATTGTAAAAGAAATGTGTTAACGCTCACCCCATTTCATAAGTAAATAAGCTCAGATGGGTACTTAGGGCCAACACCTCCAAAGCATCCCTCCAATGCCTGTCAGTCTCTGCAGGGTGGAAGTGGGACAGTAGGATTGGAAACCCTAATGTCTCATTTCCCTGCCTTTGTTGCTATAGTAAACACCCTAACTGTTGCATTAACAAGGTTTTTTGCAATGAATTTCCTTACTTTTTCAGATTGCTTACTTGTATCCTTACTTCCTTGTGGAAGCGCAGGGCCCATCCTCCATAACTGTTCTTATGTGACAGTTCGAGAGCATGTCCCTTTTGATCCTGTGTTCCCATGCTCGGGGCTTTTCCTTATTTTGCTGGGGGGACACAGGGTCTAAAGAGTCCTGTGTACCAATCCCTTCATAGATGCATGACAAAATTATTAGCATAGCCATCTTATTACCCCAGCACATGTACCCAGTAAAGAAAATTTTTAAATCACTGCCAAAATATAATTCTGCACAACTGCAACACCATTCCATGCCAGAGGTGCAAAAATACATTTTGGACAGGATTTGGGAAATGGCAGTTGTAGTGTTCATGAGGTAGTATGAACAAATGACAATGTTGTGAATTTGGAGTCAAAATATTACAAATTACCAAAGTTATGGGCGGGTGTAGAAAATTTTCAACAAACACGTGTAAGTCGGCCATTTTGGTGAATTTTTTCACTGAATTTTCAACATGGGCTTTTTGGAACCCTACCTCATGAACAGTGGCATTGTCATTTCATTAACTGGTCCTGAGAGCTGATTTCACACAATGATCATGCAATTCCATGCCACAAATGTGAAAACATGTTTTGGGCAGGATGTGAAAAACGACAGCTGTACCATTCATGAGGTGGTGCGCAAAAATGTCTATCTTGAAAATTTGGAGTGAAAATATTAACAATTGTCAAAGTTATACACCTTGTGGGAAAATTTCAATGACTGTGTGCAACTCGAGTTTTTTGGTATTTTTACAGCAGATTTTCAACATGGGCTTTTTGGGACCCCACTTCATGAACACTGGCACCTTTGTTTTGTTCATCTGTCCTGAAAGGTGATGTCATGCAGTGACCACAAAATCACCTTCAGGGCCTGAGTAAAGAAACAAAAGTGTCAGTGTTCATGAGGTGGGGTCCCAAAAAGCCCATGTTGAAAATCTGGTGCATAAATTCCCAAAAATGGCTGAGATATCAACATAAGTTCAAAATGCCTTTGACAGCCATATAAGGCACTTACCTTGATTCTTCAGTTCATGGTTCAGCTTTGAAGAGTGCAGACATGTCCTGCTCCACAGAAGGTGACAGCCCCCAAGCTCTGATGGTAAGTATAGGGCAAGTGTGTGTGTGGGGTGGTGGTTTACTCTGTGGGAGGGTTGGGATTGGGATGGGGATGGGGAAGTCAACGAAGGACCATTTGCAGGTTCATGACCAAAGAATTTGCAGGCTCATGATCAAAGAATTAAAAAATGTTAAAACTCAATTTTTTCAGAGAAATACATTAAACCACAGGCATGACTCGATAGAATGAAGCCCCCTGAGAAAAGCCCATCCTACTTTGACTTAATAAGTCACCCCTTGGCTGAGATACTTGATTTTTAAATCTGGCCATCTAGTCCCTCCCTCACAATCAAAGATCGCGGTCAAAGAATCTCACGATCAAAGAATTTTCAGGCTTGCAACCAAAGAATTTGTAGGCTCGCGATCAAAGAATAAAAAATGTTAAAACTATTTTTTCGGAGAAATACATTGAATCACAGGCATAACTCTATAGAACGAAGCCCCCTGAGAAAAACCCAACCTAGTTTGACTTTATAAATCACCCCTGTGCTCAGATATTTGATTTTTTATCTGGCCATATAGTCTCTCCCTCACGATCAAAGATCACAGTCAAAGAATCTTGCGATCAAAGAATTTGCAGGCTCGCGATCAAAGATCATTAGTGAGCAGCGATCAAAGAATTTAAAACTTTGAAATTCCATTTTTTGACAGAATTACAAGAAACCACAGGCATTGCTCAATAGAGGGAAGACCTCTGAGCAAAACCCATCCTAATTTTACTTCAGAAGTCACCCCTGAGCGGAGATATTTATTTTGTTCTGACCGCAAAATGAAAACAAGATGGCATCCATCGTGATCAAAGAGTTCCTCGCGCTCAAAGATTCTTTGATAGCGAGCCTGAAAATTCTTTGATCGTGAGGAGGGACCAGATGGCCAAACCTCCATTCTTCTTTCACAAAATAACCATATAAATTTTCCCATAGATTTATAATGGAAATTAAAACTTTAATAACTTTTGAATGGATTAATATTTTTTCACCAAACAAAAAGTGGCGTGTTCATTGACCCAAGCTCTTTCAACATGCCAAGTTGCAGACCTGCAAGCCACACAATGGCTGTGCAGCACCACAGAAGAAATCTGAAAAACTGCCCACAAAACTGGCGAAAAATGCATTGTTCAGCATTTTGGTACGCAAAAACCGTACATCCAACTGAAACAAAATTTGGTAAATCAAGAAATATACCATGTCCCACCACGCATACCAAAATTCATACAAATATATTCAATGGGTCCAAAGTTATTAACGTGCAAAATTTCGAGTTTAACAGAGAAGCGCCTTCATAACCCTAAACACACACATGTATGTAGTTTATGGCTATGTTTAAGCATTCTACATCTGGTGTCATATATTTCCTTTCATGAAACCACTATTCCACAATCACCATGATGTCTGCTCATAGGATTTTTACAGTTTCAAGTTCTGCTGCATGAAGCAATTTCTCAAGTTTTTTCCTTCGGGTCAGGGTGTCTGTAAAACCTGAGCCTCGTTTTCTTCCTGAGATGGGATTTTTAACTACCTTGTCCCAGTTTATACACCTTCTGATTTCATATCCAGAGCATACTTTCTGGAGGGAGGCATTGCCCCATACATTTGATGTACAGTACATGGAATGTTATACCATGGAGCATGGGGTGGCTTCTTAATAATTTTTGTTTCAGCTTGCCTTTAAGAGACTGAACATCCCCATAAATAACCAGTGCCTGTCCCATGGACTGGCTACTTTTATGGAATTTCATTATCAGAAGTACAGTAACAGACTCCTGATACTGTACATGGCCTCTATACTACCTAATATGGCCACTCCTGCATCTCATAGATGCATTAACTACCCTTAGACGACAGTGTATTCCTTTTTCTACACACTACTACCCAGACATCATTTCTAGTTGATGTGCTGGTTTTGGGCTTGTGGGCTTGCAAGCCCTTCTGTCCTGATAGCACATCAGACTTCAACATCCTCGCTGGGTACTTTGTGTACTGCTTGAGAAATTGTTCCAAAGGTGTGGCACAAAGGAGGAGATATCCTCAATGAAGATAGAAGAGTTACTCACCATAATAATCAACTTTGAGAGAATCTCCTCTACTGGGCCACAGTGCATCCACCCTCCTTCCCCTTATTAAGGTATAACTCAGCAAGTTTTATTCACTATGTGAGCTGGAAGTGTCATAAGTGTCTTTTGTTTAATCTATTTATGTCATTCGTAATGAGGAAAATCTGCTCTTACAATGGCTGACACCTTTAGCTTGTTGCCAATGACATGTTCCGGTTTGCACTGTTGGCACATTGTCTGCAAACTTTCTATCTTTCAGATAAGTGGTTGGTTTAATGTTGAAGCATGTGGACTGTTGTCATTAGTCTTGATTCAAGTTAGTCATAGTTAGTTGCAAAAAAAAAATAGAAGCATGAAGCAAATGCTTTTCTATTTTTTTCCAATATGTCCTCTGTATCTGCTGTCATAGATATTGTGATGGTTCATCAGTTTTGTTTTTGCTGCCTCAGCTGGTGGCAGACAGTGTTTTTTTTTATCTCTCAGACCTCTCATTCAGTGTGGTATTCAAGGCCACTGCAGCTACAGCTGGGTTTGGTCCCAGGAAACATTGTTTGCACAGTGTGTACCTTTGGCATGTCTTTTGACTTCCTTGTGTTTTTGAGCTGTACCTGTTTTTCCAGCTCACAACTGATGTACCTCCCTAATTAAATCAATATTTCTTATCCAAATATAACTTTCATGGTGTGTGCACATCAAGTGTACTTTTGTTAAAAGTTACTTTTTTCCCCCAGTCCTCCTCATGTGTCTGTGACGTTAGGACTGCAATTTTTTTTTCTTCTCTCTGGGCTTGCAGCCATAAAGCAGACAGCATGGCTTCATACATGGCAGATCCTGCCAAACCAACCTGGTCGAGTTCTATGACTGGGTAACTAGGCAACTGGACAGGGGCCATGCAATGGATGTCCTGTATCGGACTTCAGTAAGGCATTCGACTCAGTGCCACATGGAAGGCTGGGAAGGAAGTTAGTAGGCACAGGGGCAGGTGCAAAGCTGGTGAGATGGGTAGAAACTGGCTGCAGGGAAGGCAACAGAGGGTGGTGGTGGGTGGGAGCCTCACACCAAGGGCAGTGACGAGGGTGTTCCACAGGGCTCGGTGTTGGGACCAGTGTTGCTTGGGATATTCATTGCAGACATATCATGGGACATCAAGAGCAAGATCAGTCTGTTTGCTGATGATACCAAGGTAGGCACAGTGGTGGATGACCTAGGGGGGTGGCAGGGGTTGCAGGATGATCTGGCAAAGCTTGAAACCTGGTCAGACACCTGGCAACTGGGTTTTAATGACAAAAAGTGCAAAGTGCTGCATTTTGGGATGAAGAACCCAAGGAGGAGTTAGCAGCTAGGGGGAGTGCAGCTAGCCCAGACAGAGGAGGAGGAGGAGGAGAAGGATCTGGGTGTGCTCATTACAGGGTCAATGAACATCTCGGCACAATGTAGGAAGGCAGCTGCAAAGGCCAACAAAATGCTGGGTTGTATTGCAAGGGGTATATCCTCGAGGAGGGAGGAGGTGATTCTGCCACTGTATAGGTCATTAGTTAGACCACACCTGGAGTACTGCATGCAGTACTGGCGTCCGTATCTGAAGAGGGACATTAAGTTACTGGAGGGGGTGGAGCGCAGAGCAAGAAAGATGATCAAGGGGCTGGGGGACTTATCATACGAGAGGTTGAAGGAGTTGAACATGTACTCACTGGAGGAGAGGAGAGACAGGGGTGACATGATTGAAACCTTTAAATACATGAAAGGAATAAACAAGACAGGTACAGAGGGGCTGTTCAAAGTAAGGGAGGGGAGGGACACCAGGGCCATGATATGAGACTGGAGCGAGGAAGGTTCAGGAGGGAGATGAGGAGACACTTTTTTACAGAGAGGGTGGTGGCTGGGTGGAATGCGTTACCTGCTGAAGTGGTATGCAGTAGAACAGTGGACTGCTTCAAATGAGGATGGGACAGGACAAGGGGGAGGGTTAATAAAGGGGAAGGGTGGAAGGGAGGGGCAGCTGCAGAATAATGGGTGCTAGCTGCACATTTGAGCAAACTTGATAGACCTCTAGGCCTTTATCTGCTGGCAAATTTCGTATGTTCATATAAAGCTGCTTGCTATCTACAAACCCACCCATTCCTATGTATGCCTTCCTTTAGGGGAGATCTCATGGCTTCTTTGTCCTTGTCCTCTATCACTTATCCCTATGCATCACACAGTGATCAGAAGGGGGTCTGTTCACCCCCAGCATTTGTAATAAAAGCCATTTAACAGGATAGCTACACAATGTACACTGTCTTCTTTCCAGATTCACTCAATTCCAGGCCTGGATGCAGGTAATTAAACATGACATAATTGCACTCACTGAAACATGGCTCTCTCCAAAGACACTAGACGCTTCAATCTCCCTTGAAGGTTACATCTCCTTCCATCAAGACAGAGCAACCAGATGTGAGAGTGGATGCCTAGTTTATATCCGAACTGGAATTAAGGTACAGGCACTGGACTGCAGTCTGCATTCTAAGGAGGCCCAGATTCTGAACCTTAAGCTTAGTATAGGTCAGCAGAACAAAGTCCTTCTGCTCTCTACAGTCTACATTCCACCTGTGCACCAAACCACTGGTCTTAACCACTTCATAGTGAATCAACAACAGATAGGCAATCAATGGGAGAAGGTCATTGTTGGCAATTTCAACACTGACTGGCACTCCCTGAAGGAATCTAAAGCCAGGGACCTAATATCCAGCCTATTCCTAACCCAGATGGTCACTGATGACACTCAGCTCAACTACAGAACAGGGAGCAGCACCCTAATTGACTGGCTCCTATATTCATACCCCGAGCATGGCTCCAATGTCACCATCCTGCCAGACAGCCTCAGCGACCACTCCTCAGTGAAGTGCACCTGGTCTAACTACTTCACCAAAATCCCACCTAACGTGTCCAAAAATCGCTGTTTGAGGCCTGGGCTACTTGACCACTTCAGGCTGTATCTAACACAAATAGATTGGTAACCACTGGTAGAGGATATTGATGGAAATGAGGCCCTGACCTACTTTATTATGAAATTCAATCATGCCTGTGATATCTTTGCGCCATATAAAACAAAACAGATTAGGGGCACATCTAACCCATGGCTTACCAACTCTGTTGAGCTTATGAAGAACAGAGACAATCTGTGGCACAAAGCTAAAGCAGCAGGAATGCCTGCTGCTCATAGCACCTACAAGGTGGCCCAAAACATCTGCACCAGATTCATATGACAGGCCAAAGCAACTTACTATAAGAAGCTTCTATGCAAAACCTGGGGCTCTGGTAAAGAATTCTGGAATGCCATTAATGCACTGACGGGAAATTCCCCTAAGACTCCTCCTGACCTAATAATCACCGTGGATGGAACCCTACAAGAACCTATTAAAATCGCCAATGGGCTTAATAACGCATTCACTGCCCTTTCCAGCGTATTCCCTGGAGACTACCTTAAGGATTTGATGGGTCACCAGCACCATACTGCCCCACAAAATCCCCCAAGGAATGGCCTGCCACCTTTCTATTTCAGACGAGTCACCATGTCCAAAACAATCAAGCACATTAAAAGGGCCCTAGGCAAGACCAGGATGGGAGTGGATCTTGTCAATATGAAGCTTGTTGGCCTGCTTCTGAATGAGCTTGCCAATCCCCTAACCATGGTATTTAATGCCTCTCTTAAGTCAGGGGTGTTTCCACATGCATGGAAGTCAGCCATTGTCACACCTGTTTTCAGAGCTGGGGACAAAACACTAACGTCCAACTACAGGCCAATATCCATCCTGCCCCCACTCTCTAAAGTACTAGAAGGAATGGTCTCTAAGCAGCTAACAGAGTATCTTGATAAATATAATCTACTCTGCCTGCAGCAACATGGCTTCCATAAAAAACATTCATCACTTACTGCCCTTGTTGACTACTCCTCCCAGTTATACAATGCCTTAGATAGTGGGCAGGCTGTGGGTTCAGTTTTAATTGATCTTGTGAAGGCTTTTGACTCAGTGAACCACAATCTTTGCTTGAGCTGCCTTCAGCCAACAGGCCTGTCCCTTGACTCAGTATCATGGTTTGACAGTTACCTCTCAAACAGATCACAACGTGTCAAAATTGGTGATGCTCTGTCAGCATCTAAAGGTGTGTCCCTTGGGGTCCCACAGGGATCCATTCTTGGACCTCTTGTCTTCAGTCTCTTCATCAACCCAGCCCCATCTGTTTGCTCAGCATGGACTGCACTGTATGCTGATGATGCAGTTATATTGGCTACTGGGAAAGACTATTACTCCATTACTTCTGAACTTCAGCGCTGCTTCCTCCAACTTGAATCCTGGTTCACACAAGACAAACTACTCCTAAACAACAAAAACAGCATGCTTTTCTCTACAACCCAAAGCAAAAATAAATATTAACCACTGCTCGTACACAACCACAAGGGTGAGGTTCTAGACCAAGTAACAAAGTTCAAGTACCTCGGTATCACCTTTGATGACACACTCACATTCTCAAGCCACGTACCTGTAGACTGTAGTCAAGTCAGCAAACATAAAGCTTGGGGTCCTCTTCTGACATATGCACTCAATGACTCCTGAGGTGCTCAAACTTGCTACCGGTAGTTCAGTACTGTCGTCCATCGACTATGGGCTGCCTTTCTATGGGGCCAGCACAAAGACTGCACTCAACAGGGTTAGCACACTACTCAACAAGGCATGCTGCCTTACACTGGGGTCCTCTCGACACCCACACCTGCTCCCTCTACACTGAAACCGGGTGGCTCCCTCTCCAGCTTAGAGTAAAATACCAAACCTGTCTTCTAATAAAAGTGCTTCTTGGGCTTATGTCCCCCACCCTGGACAGCCTCTTTAAACTGGCAGTACCAACTAAATACACTAGAAGTGCATTTTCCCACAGGCTGATGATCCCTTTCAAATGTACGAAACTTGCACAGAATTCTATCTTGTACAATGGACTGAAATGGTACAATGAACTACCAGCTGACCGCACTGATACTACCAAGACTGGAATTTTCAGATCTAGGCTCAGATCCTATCTGGACACATCCAAGACCTGTACCTGCCTGCGTAGTTCAATGTGCACCTTAGCCACCCTATTTCCCTTTATCCCACCCCTTCCCCCTACCACCTCTACCTCCCCTTTTTCCCTACATGCTTCACCCAGACGATGCCTCCTTCAGCTGTTAACCTCCCCTTCCCCCCTCCTCTCTTTGACAAGGCCTCATCAAGGCTGACCACCTTACTTTCTCTGTCTTTTTGGTTTACTGACCATCCAATTAGCAACTAGGACAGTGAACCCCCCTCCTCTTCTATCCTAAGCCCTGCTCTGGCATCATTGTAATGAAGATGCATAACATTTCTATAAACTTGCCTGTGTAATTTGATTCACTGTTTCTCTGTATTTTTATTTGTCCTATCTGTAATGTATTTGTCCTCTACTGACTTGAAACCTTTGAAAATGAGTCCTTGACTCAAAGGTATAAATCCTAAACTGAAATAAATAAAAAAAAAAAAAATAATAAGTATTATGTCTGTTTTGCGATATTTTACCATCTATGTTACAGGCCTAATTAAACACCCTTTCAACAATTTTGTACGTACAAAATACCAGTATTATACCTTGTGTTATTTATCAGAATGATGTGTGTGTTAATGACGTTTCTAATGTCAGATTCAGAGAATTAGGGATGCCTAATACTCTGACAATGACAAATTTCATTTTCAGGAATTCATTGAAGTGTGCTAGTAACTACATTAAAAAGATCCTACCCCCAAGGATGGTCAAATGCATATGTCTTTATAATGTTAATATCAGTATCGGCATTTTGGAAACCAGTGCTAACCTTCCATAAGAAAAATGCTCTATGTAAATGAGATGTTCCCTTTCGTGACTTGTGTTTTATTTTTTCTCTCTTACAAGGATAAGACTATCCTTCACAAGCAAGCACTGGTAATGTATAAGTATATTTGAACCAGTGGCCCAATTTCATTATAATGTTATAGTTTGAATCATAGTAGGATACTGTTATTGCCCTTTTTAGTATTTTTTTATAAGTTGGGTCAAACCCATCTGTATTTATTCAGCATACAACCTTCCAGGTGATGACTGATTGGCAAAGAAGGTTTGCCAATATATTTGTGGATACATATCCACACCTCTGTTGGGAATAAAGTGTTTTCTAACATTTATGCAAACACCTGTTACTGTTCAGTTTGATTGTATTTACTGTTGTATGGTCTGGCATCTGCTTCAGCATTGGTCAAACAGTATCCTATTATCTCCATGCTGCCTCTTTCACAGAAGAAGGAACTCGGGGGGCATGAATTGTATATATACCCAGCCCCAGTAACTGATCGCTTGCATTAACACCTGTTTTAACAACTGGTGTGCCTGTAAGGGGCAAATAATTGTTGGAACTGTTAATGACATAAACTAACACATCATTGCATGCCTATTTGTTAAAAAAATAACAGTCTAGGTATGGTATCAGTTGTATATATAGTATTTAATGCAGGATGTACTCACTAATAGAAAGCTTTTATGGTTCATCAGTGATGAGTATGTATAATGCTGCAGCTGCTACCATTCTTAGTGTGATTCACCATGTCTATGACATTTCCATAGATATGATATACTGTAAGCCTAACCTCCTGAACTATACAAGGAGCTCAAGGAGGGGACTGAACCATGCCATCTTACAGTGCACCTACAGTGGTTGCAAATAAGTAACATTCCTTCTGGACCTGACTGAGCTACAGCTAGCAGATCCAGAAATGAGGGCGGTAAACCCACTGTCCTTCCAGTAAGAGCACACAAAAGGAAAAAAGTGGGTTTGCTAATAACCCATTTATTGGTTACAAGTTAAAAATAAAATATATAACGTTCTCTAACATTATAAACCAGCTCAGCCTCTCTGACTTCCCAGTGCGGTTTAGCACAACTGTAAACAATCTATTTGTAAGTGACTTTATGCCAACAACTAGCAACAGCCAGGTGCAAGGGCCTTGGCAAGGCAAGGCAAATTTTATTTAAAAGATGCTCATCCCTGGAGGCTCTGGGCACCAAAATGTTAACATTTCATATAAAACTCAATATATACTGTATATATATATATATATATATATATATACATACATACTGTATATACACAAACAGCACATTATTATATATCAGAATTACAACAATTATTATAAAATTTATAAATACCACACTCAGCAATAGCTGCTAACCCCGAGATAGCTAAGGACCAATTAAAGCATTAAATTCAGGAATCCAGGTAAGGCTATAAAGCACAGCTCGGGAAGGCCTGATTATAAAAGAAGTCCTTGAGGCAGGCTTTGAATACCTCAACAGAAGGGGCTTCTCTAACAGCTGGAGAAAACAAATTCCACAGGATGGGGGCGGTGGCACTAAATGCTCTGTTGCCTGCTGTTTTTAGCCTCATCCTGGGAATCGCAAGGAGGCCTCTAGAGGAGGAATGGAGGGTGCGAACCGAAACAGCAGGTATAAGAAGGTCCTTCAAGTAACCAGGGCCCAGGCTGTGTAGGGCCTTAAAGGTGAGCAATCTCACCAAAAAGAGGACACTCCACCTGATCAGCAGTCAGTGCAGTTGATGCAGCACAGGAGTAATGTGACAATACATCGTCTGTCCTGTCAACAGCCTAGCTGCTGCATTCTGCACCAGCTGCAGTTAGCAAAGGGAACCCCCAGAGACCCCGAGATAGAGCTCATTACAGTAGTCTAGCCTGAACGTCATGCACCAAGATGGGGAAATCCAGAGGCAGAACTTGGGACTTTATCCTGGTGATATTCCTCAGATGATAGAAACTGGTACGGACAATGGACGACACCTGAAACTCAAGCGTCAATCTGCTGTCAAGGATGATGCCCAGATCATGCACCCTAGAGGAGACCTTCAATGGAAACGAGCCAAGAAAAAGTCCTGCCTCTGCATCAGAGGCCAATCTATTACTCCCTCTGTTTGACTCCACCACCAGTACTTCCATCTTATCAGGGTTCAGTCACAACCAGCTGGAGGCCATCCAGTCACTGATCTCAATGAGGCAGCTGTTAAGCACTTCCACTGCGCAAGATGTTCCAGGGGAAAAGGAAAGATACAGCTGAGTATCATCAGCATAGCAATGAAAGCCCAAGCTGTACTTCCTAATGAGCTTTCCCAGGGGCAGCATGTACACAGTGAACAACATCGGTGACAAGACCGAACCCTGGGGAAATCTGCATGACAGGACGCTAGGGGAGGAGGAGAAATTCCCTATCACTACCCTTTTCCTTCTGTTAGAAAAAACTCAGACCAGCAGATGACAATGCCAACGAGTCCACAGAAGTCCCTTAGGCAGTCAAAGAACACACAATGGTCCACTGTGTCAAATGCTGAAAAGAGATTGAGGAGGATGAGAATTGTCCCTTCCCCTTGATCTCTTGCCCTGAGGAGGTCATTATGCACCTGAACTAACACAGTTTCTGTGCTGTGCCTCACACGAATCCCAGACTGGAATGACTCATAAAGATCATGGGCCACGAGGTGCTCCTCAAGCTGAAGCGACACCACTTTCTCCACAATCTTACCCAAAAATGGAAGATTGGAGATGGGACAGTAATTTGCCTTGACGTCAGGGTCCAACAATGTTTTTTTCAGAAGGGTCTCACCAATGCCTCCTTCAAGACATCAGGAAAGACCCCCTCCAACAGAGAACACCTGACAATCAAGGCAAACACCGGGCCAATGGAGTCGACACAACCCATTAAGAAATGAGTCAGCACTGGATCCAGTTCACAAAAGGTGTGCTGAACCTTGGAAGCAATCTCAATGACCTCAGCCACCTCCAGCAGTCTAAACTCACCCTAACCAGGTGGAGTGCTCTCCGGTTGCTCATGGTGACCACTGTCAGTCACTTGGTGGCTCACTGGCAGAACCCCCTGCCTAATGGCAGACACTCTGTCTGAGAAGACCAGAGCAAACTCCTTGCATAATGCATTCAAAAAGGCTACTTTCAGCTGTAGACAGAAAGGATGGAGGAGCCTGTCCACAGCCTGAAAGAGCACAGTTGATTGGTTCCTCCTGGCAGCAATCTCCCTGGACAGGAATTCTGCCTTCTTACTGTTGATTGCCCCCTGGTACACACCATAGTGCGCATGCAGGGTCAGTTTGTCCACCTCCAGACCAGACTTCCACCAGCAGTGCTCTAATCTTTGACCCAAGATCTTGATTGCCTTCAGCTCCCCATCATACCAAGGGGACCTCAAGTGAGAAGATCTGGGTCATACATGGACTGGTGCAGGGGAGTCGAGCACACCAGATATCACCTTATTATAGGCATCAACTGCCATGCACACACCCCTAGCACATGCACTGTCCACACTAGATAGATCAGCCACTACCAAAAAACCCTTGGGGGTCAACCCCCTCAAAGGGCAGTAGCTGACCATCTCAGCAGGAGGAGGGCTCTCAGGGGGGACCCTGAACAAGAACTCCACCATACAATGATTGGACCAAATGACCCAATCAGTCCTGAGGCTTTTTATCTCAAGCCCCAGCAAGTAATTAGCCCTCAACTAGTAATCAGCTGAGCTGGGGGGGACTGTGTACATTCCCATATTCTTTGTCTTTTTAGCTCCTGTGAAAGACAATATTATTTCAATAGTCATTCCTGGACTCTGAAGACCAACTTCATTTTAAATGTGGTCAATGTTTAAAATGTATTTTCTGCAAAATGCTTAATATGACTATTGTTTCATTGTGCTTATGTCATTGTTATGTTTTCACATATTGGTGCAGCTTATCAGGTATAAGCTCAGTAAACTGCTTCACATCCATGGATGTTTTGGGGGTATTAGGTCCATCTGGGTGACATCTGTCAGACCCACATGGGGGGGGGGTACCAAACAAGTACCAACCACTTACATAACAAAGTAGTTGTTTTCACACACTGAAATGTCCCAACAACACCCCCATGAATGATTATTTTTTTCTTATAGGTTATGTGCCACCATTCATCCTCCCAAACTAAAGGAATCAGCATTGCTGACCCATCCAGATTCATTACAACATGATAACCATGTACACCTGGACATCACAGTGGTTGTCTGTAACCAACTTCACAAAATAAATGCCAGACTGCTAGCAATAAATGACAAATCCCTGAGGCCCACCTAGCTAATGGCACACTCCAAGGTAGGCCCTACACCAGAAGGTCACCCACTGGTATCCTGTCTACATGTCAGGCCCAAGCACAAAACGCAGGTTTCTACACCTGCACTTTACTCATACATCCATAGTATTGTACACCTTTTTTCATTGCTAGCACTGCCATGTTTCCAACTGTTGCTACTCCAACAGAGGAAAATCCTACCCAATGTTCCAAGCATAAACCCAAACCAACTAGTGGTCTAATTGGTTCGTCACTCCCTGGTGCCTTTGTATATAATGTGTAATACACACATAATATGGCAGAGTGTAAATTGTGCTTCAATACACACACTTCTAGGTTTCAAAGCATCATGTTACCAGACCCCTTTGCAATAGAAATGATACATGCTCAAGACCCTGTATCAGAGCACTACACTACTAATACCTACAGTAGGAGTATTACACCCTAGGCAACAGACCCAACAAAAAGGCTGTTTCAAATCCCATAGGCACAACAGGCGCTATTGTTTGCCCCTGTATTACATGGTGTAAATGGCATACTGCCATATGAGAAAGGTTCAAAGTGCATATAACAAGCATAATATCACACTTTCATTTCATGAGATAGGCCTAAACTAGGCAAAACATCAACTCATAAGCAGGGAAACTATGTTTTTTTCTTTCCCTACTGTCACAGCCTCTTCTGATACTTGAAAATAGGGTGTATTCACAGATGAATTAATGGTATATTCTTATTATCGGACCTTGACCTGCACCTCCAAGTGCATGGCTGATGGCATCACTTGTCTATGTCACACCACACCATAACTAAAAGTATTGTTAATAATCATACCATTTTCCTTTTAACAACAACTATATATGTGTTTTACAACTAAGTTTTTAACAAACTTTTACAAGTTTTTGGGTTTCCACAGAGAGGTACTGGTTAGATCTGCTAGCAACACATGCAACTTTTCTTCATGGCTGGTTTTCCAAACTTGGCTGGCACCTCAGACGAACTGAATGTTCTTAAATGGACTGTGCTCTTGGTTGCTCTTTCATAAATTATGTTCTTTATGAACTGTTGATATTTGTGCAAAATATGTTCTTTTTACAAAAAGCTATGCCTATGTGGGTGTGGCTACAACATTGAAACTTTCAATGGACAATCTCATGCAACCCTTGCCAAGGCCTTTGCTAATCCAGCCAACTAGCAACCAGCTACATGAAAATTACCTTTCTTACCATACTGGTACACGTCTGTACAGTCCCATGTGCCATGTATGCCCCATGGATTACAAACTTTTGATGAATGACATTTCCAATGTAACTACACTGCTTTGTGGTTACCAATTCAAACCTTCAGGACTGGTTCCTGTTTAAGGACACTGTTGTTAGATTCACTCAGTAATGTATGCTGCCATTATCTACCTTTTCAAATCTCAATATGGACTGTTCTTTACAAATGGACAATGACTTTAACACCGTTTTTACAAACAATGTTCTGTGATGATACACATCAACAATGTTTCTTATACACATATCCACTGTGGTGTTGACATACCTGGTTTCTGTTTTGTATTTTATGATCTGACCATCTGTGATTACCTCTGTGTCGACTCCTGTAGAGGACTACCTTCACAGTCACCCTATCTGTATGCTGTAGGAATATAATTCATTTACAAGTTTTTATGTGCTTTGAAAAGCAGATGTTCAAATCAATGTTTTAAAGCTTGTTAGTAACATATATCTTGTTTTAACTTATCAACTACTAACCCTTTGCTGTCTGAGGCATACATTTATCCAGCATCTTTCAAGGTTGCAGTTCGTTTACAAGGCTCATACCTCAGGCTTGTTGATGCATTTAGATATGCAATTTCTACACCTAGCCATCTTTTTTTGTTGTGTTGCCCTTTGAGCAAGGCAACAAGGAGGGGACTGTTATGCCTGAGTTATATACCACCAACTGACCCACATGTAACCATAACCTTATACACTTATACAGAAATCATTGCAAACACCCTATATGATACCTTCATGGACCTTAGTGGTGTCCTCTCATCTGATTTCTTCACTGATGCTGACCCTCCAATTTCTACTTCTACTACTGCCTCTCCAACCAAACCACCCTTCCATTTCAAACTAGTAAAGGCACATGAAGTCTATAAATATGTAAAGAAGGCCACTTCTAAGTCCTGAGCAAGCAGCGACACTATTGACCTTAAACTTCTGTCCCTCACTCTGGAGGAAGTACTGCTCCCCCTCACAAAAATTTTCAATCTCTCCCTCTGCTACGGCCAATTCCTTAGGAAATGGAAGGCTGCAGATGTCACTCCGGTGCACAAAAGTGGTGATAAGTCACTGCCTGATAACTATCGCCCGATATCAATACTACCACCTCTCTCTAAGGCCCTTGAATGCTTGGTGGCGGACCAACTTTCAGACTACCTGGAAAAGCACAACATCCTATGCACTCATCAGCATGGATTTAGGAAAGGGCACAGCACATCGACTGCCCTACTTGAATTCTCAGGAGCAATCCACAATGCCATGGACAAAGGAAACCTAACTGGAGCAGTCTACATTGACTTAACCAAGGCATTTGATACAGTTCACCATGGCCTACTTATCAAACAACTTCTATCCCTAGGGCTCTTGCAGGGTCTTGGTGACTGGGTAAAAAATTACCTTGCTCAGCGCCTCAGTCTGTAAAAGTAGCTGGAGTTCTCTCAGACTCAAAACGGTTCGCTCAGGAGTTCCCAGGGATCCATCCTGGGCCCCTCCTTTCAGCCTTTCCTAAACTCCTCCCCAAATCCTGCCCTGAACAAATAATCCTCTATGCCGACAATGCCGTGATTCTTGCCACTCATAAAGATCCGAACCTCTTACGCCTCAACCTTCAGCATGCTTTTTCCAAAGTTGAGATGTGGTTCCTTGAACATAAGCTGGTTCTAAATCACAAAAATCAAATCCATGCTCTTCTAACTCTCAGAAACAAGAAACGGCAAGTCCCACTCACCATTAATACACACCTGGGAAATACGCTTGAACAAGTGCCAATTTTCAAATATCTTGAATCAACTTTGATCAAGGCCTAACCTTTGCAACTCACATTGATAGTACAGCAAAACTATTAATCAGCTTAATTGGGATTCTTTATCGGAACCGACAGCTTCTTACCCATTCTGCACTGAGGATTGCCATCCAATCTTCTATCATCTCAGTCGTTGACTATGGCTTAGTTATATCACGGATCTGCCACTATTACAGCACTTGAGTCGCATTACAACATCCTAAATAAGGCCTGTCGGCTGCTCACTGGTGCACACCGACATGCCCATCATGTGAACTCTATGCTGACTCAGGTTGGTTGCAACTCCAAACCGGATAAAGCACTACCCGCCTGATGGTGAAAAAATCCACCTGGGCCTCACTCCACCCTGTATCCAAGACCTGTTATGCCCGAGCGCTAGCACCCGTTTTACCAGAAGATCAGAACACCAGCCTCTCCAAGTCCCCCGATGCCGGACTTCTCAGGGACAAAGATCATTACCTATCATGCCCCCAGCTGGCTAAATGCCCTCAGCACTCATATTACTGCCTCCACCTCTCTAGGTATTTTCAAATCAAGGCTTTTCTCTCACCTTGCCACCTCCAGCTCCTGTGACTGCCCTGATTAAACCTCCTATTTTCTCACTACCCACCCTGTTCCGTTATTTGACAAAGACATGTTTGGGAAACCTTTTCTCCTGCTATTGTCTGCTCCCCACACCATTCACTTACCCTCTCTGTTCTGGACTTTTCCCTATTTGTTTCTCCTAATCTGGCATGACCTCTTTCTTGTAATAATAATGTGATTATTGATATCTCATGTCCTTTTGCACAAGTGATTTGATATGTATTTGTATATGTTTTCTTGCTCTTGACACAACACAAATTGTTGTGTTATCTATGTAACCTTTTGTACTGTACCTAATTGACGTGGGACCTTTGTAAAAGAGCCTCTGGCTCAAACGTAGTAATTCCTAGAACAATAAACAAACAAACACTTACAAGTATAAGCGCCTTACCACAGTCTTATAATGTTTCATCTTGCTTTATTATTTATATTAGTGTTCTTTATTATATTTCCAATGTTTATATTTATCTGTAATGCATTTACCTATATATGTTTTTGCCATATATTCTTTATATTCATAATCACTAATATTCTGTAGTTTTCCAGTATTGTGACACATTGTGTGCTTTTGCGATTAAGTTGCAAACATTTCCAGACTAACTGTATGGAAAAAAGAACAGATAACTCTTATTCTTGCTGACTATGAGTTCAGAGATTCGTTCTTATTTCCTATGTAATTGTCCAAGGGAGCCACCTTATTTACATGCCTTGTCCAATGCTGTATGTTTATCATATCTGTAACTGTACTCTTATCAGTCATATATAATTGTATGCACACCAGCTCTTCGGAGAGAAAGAGACCATACTCAAGGAATGGTGGGAAATCAGCTCCCTTGTGATTGCTTTGCTTCACCTGTTATGGTGTGAGTATTGTGATAAACTTCTTTAATTACTTCTGCTGTTACTTTCTTTGTCCAGCATACCATGCAAAGAACCTAAGGTGTTATCTTTTCACATATAACGCCATATAAGAAAAAGACAAAAACAGACTAGAGACGATGCAACATAGGGCAACATAGGGCAACCAAAATGATTTGAGAGCTTCAGAGAAGATTCTATGAGGATTGGCTTAAAGCTCTGAACATGTATTTGTCAGATCCAAGAAGGGAGAGGGACAGTATGATAGAGACCTTCACATTTCTGAAATGAATAAACAAGGTAGACTGCAAGGAAATATTCAGCAGGAATAGTGAATCAAGAACACAGGGACATGAGTGGAAGCTAGGGGTTGAAGATTCAGGAAGGATGAGAAAAAGTTTTATTTTACAGAGAGTGGTTGAGACACAAAACAGCCTACCAGAAGAGGAGGCTGGGGCAACAACCATTAATGGTTTCTGATACAGCTGGATCAGAGTAAAAGGCTTTATAGTTACACAAGGGGAAGCAGTAGGACAGGGGACAAAAGGAAGGCAAGGACAATGACCCTGACTAGACAATAGGTCCTAGGGTAGGATACAGTAAAACAGGGCAGACTGGATGGACCAATGGCATTTTTGTGCCAACATTTTCTATGTTTCTATGTCCCCCATTACTGCCTATATTCTCTGACTGGAACTGGTGTTGCGGACCAGGTAGTGAAAAAGAGAGCAGGACAGATAATCTCCCAGTACTCTGTGGCACTGACAAAAGGTGCACCCCAGCACTCATACATTTGACTGAACCATCACCATTATTGACACTCTAGATATCATTTTGAGCAAGGCTAAGCATAATAGACTGAGTGCCAGTGATTTTTGCATAGAAATGCTTGAAATAACTTTGCAACTACAGTAGTAACCACAGACATGGTCAGATATTTCCAGATATTTCATGAAATTTCTGAAGAGTTTTTCTCTGCTGCAGAAATGCACAATGCAGGAGATTTCTCTGGAAATATCACAGAACTTTCAAGAAATATCTGACCATTTCTTTGGCTGTGACTGTAAGTGTCTTTGCAGTAGCATGGATGTCACCATCATGATGCCCCTTGAGGCCAGGGATAGCCAACTGAAGCCTGAGGTTTGCAGAGTAAGTGCCTGAAACACTTTGGAAGCCAGATCAGCAGTGTGCTTGGTGCTCTTTTTGCACCAATCCTAAGTCAAGCACTGTTGCTGTGAGTGACTGACAATCAAAACAGCCAACATTGAGTCA
Source organism: Neoceratodus forsteri (assembly GCA_016271365.2). Taxonomy (NCBI): domain Eukaryota; kingdom Metazoa; phylum Chordata; order Ceratodontiformes; family Ceratodontidae; genus Neoceratodus; species Neoceratodus forsteri. Next base: position 994,037,008 of record CM057458.1, on the reverse strand, counting down.
GAGGGTCTGGGACCTGTGCTGGAACCTTTCCAAAAGCTAGGAGGGATTTCAAGCAGTCCTGCCTGGGCAGCTGAAGGAATCAGATGTAGTGAGAGGAGAGAGCTGAAGTCCAAACCAGATTTTGAACCAATGGCTGTTGCTGTGCTGTCAAATCGTGTTCAACTTCACAGAAAACAGAACTGTTGCTGATTGTTGCTGAGAAATGCTGTTGCAGAGATTTTTCAGGAACCCCTACTGGAGCTTAGAGGTAGGAGATTATCCCATCTTTTCTCTAAGCTCAGTCACTGGGTATCCTGATATCCTGATTGTGGGTACACCCTAGAGAGAGATGAGGGAGCACCCTGCTGCCACTTTGCTATAACTGCTGAGCCAAAAAAGAAAACTGCCAGAGAGTAAGATTAGCAAGGCCCTCAGCCATGGGGCCTGTCTGTATGCCTACCTGCTTTACCTATCAGTGCTAGTCTGCACCTGAAGCCATCCATCAGAGAGCTGTTCCAGAGTTCCTTCATTAGGCTGTGAAGAAAACAACACTTACCTGTGTTGAAACACATCTCCTATTTGTAGGCCCATCTTGTTATTTGGTCTAAGTCTGTTTGAATGGGTTTAACTTCCTCATGTGTTTCACACTGGTCTCCTAGTTGTGTGTTGTCTACATACTTAATTAGTCTGTTACTTGAGTTGTTACCTAGATCAGCAAAAAACAACTGAAACAACACCTGGCCCAACACAGAACCCTGCGGGACACCACTTGTGACACTCCCCTCCTTGGGTAAGAAGCTGTTTATGGTTATCTTCTGAGTTCTGTCCATCAACCAGTTACCAATCCATCTGAGCGTGTTATGGTCTACCTCAATTTTTTTTTCAGTTTGTGCAGAATTACCCAGTGTGGTACAGTGTTGAAAGCCTGGCTAAAGTCCAACAGAATTACATCCACTGGTATACCCCTGTCCAAAAGTCTGACAAAGCTCTCATAAAAACAAATGAGATTTGTGAGACAGGACTTTCCTTTTGTAAATCCATGTTGGGTGGCATCATCACTATTTGTTGTTTTTATATGTTGGCAAAGCCTATCTTTAATCAGAGATTCTAAGATTTTCCCAGGAACCAATGTTAAACTTATTGGTCTATAATTACTGATGTCATGTCTTCATCCCTTTTTGTGGCTAGGAGTGATTTTGGCAGATTTCCATTCCATTGGGGCTTCACCTGTACTTAGCAGTTTGTTATATAGTATTTCTAGGGGGTACACACACTATCTTTAATTAGAGTCAACATTTGTGGGGTAATGTTGTCTACACCGGGTGCTCCAAATCTTTTTAGGTTTTCTATTTTGTTTTTAACTTCCTCCTTAGTGTAGAACTGTACAGAGGTAGTGTTGGTGTTATGAGTGGTTAACGGACTTGAAACTGAGTAAACTGAACATAAGTATTTGTTAAAGGTGTCAACCTTGTGTACTGGGTCAGAGATTAATTTGTTTTGTTCTATTATGGTTGTTAACCCTGAATCCAATTGCCAAAGTGAGTTAATATAACCACAGAACTGCAGGCTGTTACCTTTTGTTGCAAATCTTGCTAGTCTTAGCTCAGTTCCCCTTTTGGATTTGTTAATTGTGTTCTTACATGTTTTTTGTATGTGTTTGAATTTGTTCCAGTTATCTACAGTGTTGTTTTGTTTGTATACTGCATACTGTGTGGTTTTTTTTGTTTAATTAGTTTTATGATTCTACCGTTTGACCATTTTGACTTAACACCTTTTCTGTTATATTTTTTTAATATGCTTGATGTATTTATTGCTTAAACTTAAGATTGTTTCTTTTAATTTTAGCCAGCATTCTTCCCCTGAGTTGTTTTTAAGAATGTTATTCCAGTCAATGTTTGTGATCTCTTTGTTCATTTTCTCTGTTTCCTGTCCTGTATAAGTATATTTTGGTTCATCCTCTCACTCTTGTTGGGATACACTGTACAGCAAAACGTATACTTGAGTGGTCACTGTTACGCAGTGGAGAGGCTACATAGCAGTCAATGATGTTTAAGCTTTCTGTACTAAGTACTAGATCAAGTATATTGTTTTATTGTGTAGGTTTTTTGACATGTTGTGCAACGTTTTGTTCTAAGCAAGTTTGTAAAAAAGTCTCATTTTGTTCGCTTTTAGCTATATGATGTTTTCAGTCAATGTCATTAAGGTTAAAGTCACCTGGTAGGACTAATTTGTGTCAGTGTCAGTGGCTCAGTAGGTAGCACATTCGGCTCTGAGGCTGGGAGATCAAAGGGCCGTGGGTTCAGTTCCCACATCTGGCACTTGGGTTAATATCCCAGTACTGATGGTGTAGTGCAGTGTGAGAGAGGTGCTGTACTTCTGAGGTGCCATCTTTCAGATAAGAAGTTAAACCGAGGTCCCATCTGCCTGGATTGGTGGTAGTTCAGGTGGATGTTAAAGATCCCATGGCACTTATTGAAAAGAGTAGGGGACATTTTTATTAGAAAAAAAAAACAAAAAGAAACAGAGAGCATATACAACAAAACAGGAAACAATCATCAGAAACAAAAACAAACAAGCAATATAACAGAGAAATAAGGAAAACTAAAACATGCAACACATGTCCCATATAATACACAAAAATTCCTATCCCACCCATTCCACACCCTTCCAAAGGTCCCGACAGAAAATAACCCCCGGAGTACTATTTTCATACTAATAAATTTTGTCCAATTCCAGTTGTACCTGACATAACATATCCCATACAGTAATGTCCTTTGATTGTAAAACTTGAAGACATCTGGAATGCCAGACCACCCATTTCAAACATGCTAAGATTACCCATACCGTGCTTCTATGCCATTTAGTCCACCCCACACCTAACTGCCCCAAAACCAAAACATCATAAGACATATGAGAAAATAATCATTCACCCAATAAAGCACTCAAAGCATCCCAAAAACCTGATATATGAATGCAGTCAAAAAACAAATGATGCATAGTCTCAATTTTTTCCACACAGTGCTCAGCAAGACAAAGTCTATCCTGCATTATTTTATGTTTCTGGTTACCCATGACGTTCAACTTCTGACGTCCACACAACCAAATAACATCTTGCATTTTTTTGGGGAATTTGTGGTTCAATAATGCTAGCAATGAGAAGTTGACAGTCCATCTGAGAAGAAATAGCAAAAACTGGATATTCTAGATAACAATGAGCCACAATTTCATTATAAAAAAGCCGTTTGTTGGAATCCACAAACCAATGTAAGACAATTCTCCACAGCCGAACATATTTCAACTTGTTTGAACACAGACAGGTAAACTTTTGTCTGAAACATGCCATTTCCCTCACCCCAGGCAGACAAGAAGTTAACTTCCCAATGTATTATTCTAATAACCCAAAAGTCATTTCACCAAGGAGCAGTGGGCGAACGTTACTATAGAAAAAATGACTAAATAAGGAGACTAATGGTTGTATCATTCCCAGCCCTCCCTCTTTTCTAGTTCTATATGTATGAGCTCTTTTGACCAGATTTAACTGACTACCCCATAAAAATAAAAAGAAAAGCCCTATAATCTTAGTATGCATATGGAAAGGAACTGGATAAACATGATATATACTGTATATAGGAAAACAGGCAAAATGTATATTTTCAACAAATAAATATGTTTCTTTCTAGTCATCTTCCAGGATTTCCACAACTCAACTTTTTCATGTGCAATATGACACACATGATCCCAATTCATCTGTTCAGCATGGAATGACCCAAACCATAATCCTAAAATCCTAATTTCACCCTGAGCAATCAGAATTGGAAACCGTATAGGAACTATCACAGAGCCCAAAATAAATAAAGTACTTTTATTTACATTAATTTTGATCCCTGTAATGGCATGCATCATAGTTAAAACATCTAGTAAAACTCTCCCCGAGCATTCATCATTTACCAAAATTGTACAGTCATCTGCATATGCTAACACTTTAGGATAATGCATACCAAAAATATTACAAATCAGTTTAATATTCTCCGACTGTTCAATACATCTCAAAATAGGGTCAATAGCAAAGACATATAAGAGGGGACTTAAGGGACACTCTTGTCTAACCCCATTTCATAACTGAACTGGGGTCCCTAAGTGTCCATTAATCAATGATATCATTTGTGCCAAAACATATAAACATTGTAATACACCTACAAAAGCAGTGAAAATACCATAATACAACAAAGTTTTCCAAAGATGACTATATTGTACCACTTTGAATGCTTTCTCCTTGTCTAGAGACAGCAAATACCCATTCAAATTCATATTCATACCTTGTTCCACAATTTCACGAAGAAAAATTACATTTTTATATATAGACCTGCCTGGTATTGCACAAGATTGACAGGATAAAATTACATGAGGTGCAACCTTAGCCAACTGAGACATCAAAATTTTAGCAAGTATTTTATAATCTGAATTTAGTAAATTCAGAGGCCTCCAATTTTGAATATGACGTGCGTCACCTTTTTTACACAAAAATGTCACAACACCATCTTGCATACTTGAAGTCAAATTCCCCACCCCCAAAAAAAAATTCCTGATGCACAGACTGAAGAATCTTTGAAATTTGTGATTTAAATACCTTGTAAAAGTCATTAGACAGACCGTCTAAACCAGGAGTTGTATTAGCCGATAAATGATCTATCGCCTGACAGATTTCTTCCTCCGAAATCGGATGCATTAAAGCCTCTACCTCACTACATGGAATCCTGGCAATATCCTAGATGTTAGCAAGCCAGACTGCTTAGTATCACCATTCATCTGATAAGTAGACCGTAAATATTCTGCAACTACTCCAGTAATACCATAATGGGAGGTATGCAAAGTCCCATCCTGCCCAAACAAAGCACCTATTGACAGCTTCTGTACTCCTTGGAGTTCTAAATCATAAGGATTAACACAGTCCTTTTTTTCTTGCATAACAAATGCTTGACAGTAAGCCTTCTCATGGTTTCTTTGAGAGTGATAAGCACACATTTGATCCATTCAAATCTGAAGTCGTGCCTGTAAATCTGTACCAGCCTCCCACATGTGAGTCAAATGTTTCAAATACTTTGCTGTTAATGATAAATAATCCAGATATTTTGAAGTTGCCAAGGAGCCAGACATTTTTGGAAAAAAAAATTTAACATCCTTTTTGGAATCCTCCCACCAGTCACCCTATGCATCATACAAAAAACGAATATCAAGTCTATTCTGCAAGATATCACAAAGGTCTCTTTTCACTATGTCACTCTGTAAAATGGAAGTATTCGATTTCCAATAACCCCATCCAAAAGTAATGTTATAATTTAGACCAATCTCAGCACGAACTGAAGATGATCAGAAGTTTCTAATGGCAAACTCTTAATATCAGTACAATTTATCCTTTTAGAAGTAAACACAAAATCAATGCGAGTGGATATATTTCCTTTATAAAAAGTATGCACAAGTGTCCTTTCCATTATATCATAAAGATCACACAAGCCAGCATTACTCAGAATAGATAACAGAGCATTTGTATCACTAAACACCTTTGTGGTTTTTCTACCCCAATCCCTAGCATTTAATCCACAATTAAAGTCCCCCCCCCACAATCAATTTGTTGGAATCCACAAACCAATGTAAGACAATTTTCCATAGCTGAACATACGTCAACGTGGTTTGAACATAGACAGGTAAACGTTTATTTGAAACATGCCATTTCCCTCGTCCCCAGGCAGACAAGAAGTTAACTTCCCAATGTATTATTCCAATAACCCCAAAAGTCATTTCACCAAGGAGCAGTAGGCGAACGTTATTATAGAAACAATTACTAAATAAGGAGACTAATGGTTGTATCATTCCCAGCCCTCCCTCTTTTCTAGTTCTATATGTATGAGCTCTTTTGACCAGATTTAACTGACTACCCCATAAAAATAAAAATAAAATCCCCATAATCTTAGTATGCATATGGAAAGGTACTGGATAAACATGAGCTATATATAAGAAAACAGGCAAAATATATATTTTCAACAAATAAGTATGTTTCTTTCTAGTCATCTTTCAGGATTTCCAGGACTCAACTTTTTCATGTGCAATATGATACACATGATCCCAATTCATCTGATCACCATGGAATGATCCAAACCATAATCCTAAAATCCTAATTTCACCCTGAGCAATCGGAATTGGAAACTGCATAAGAACTATCGCAGAGCCCAAACTAAATAAAGTACTTTTACTTACATTAATTGTGATCCCTGTAATGGCATGCATCATAGTTAAAACATCTAGTACAACTCTCCCTGAGCATTCATCGTTTACCAAAATTGTACAGTCATCTGCATACGCTGACACTTTAGGATACTGCATACCAAAAATATTACAAATCGGTTTAATATTCTCCAACTGTTCAATAAATCTCAAAATAGGGTCAATAGCAAAGACATATAAGAGGAGACTTAAGGGACATCCTTGTCTAACCCATTCCATAACTGAACTGGGGTACCATTAATCAATGGTACCATTTGTGCTGAAAAATATAAACATTGTAATACACCTACAAAAGAAGTGGAAACACCATAATGCAACAAAGTTTTCCAAAGATGACTATGTCATACTGCATCAAATGCTTTCCCTGGTCTAGAGACAGCAAATACCAATCCAAATTCATATTCTTACCTTGTTCCACAATTTCCTGAAGAAAAATCAAATGTTGATATATGGACCTGCCTGGTATTGCACAAGACTGACAGGATAAAATTACATGAGGTGCAACCTTAGCCAACCGAGACATCAAAATTTTAGCAAGTATTTTATAATCTGAATTTAGTAAACTCAGAGGCCTCCAGTTTTGAATATGACATGCTTCACCTTTTTTATACAAAAGGGTCACAACACCATCTTGCATACTTGGGGTCAAATCCCCCACCTCCAAAAATTCCTGATACACAGACTGAAGAATCTTTGAAATTTGTGATTTAAATACCTTGTAAAAGTCATTAGACAGACCGTCTAAACCAGGAGTTGTATTAGCCGATAAGCGATCTATTGCCTGACAGATTTCTTCCTCCGAAATCGGACGCATTAAAGCCTCTACCTCAATACATGGAATCCCGGGCAATATCCTAGATGTTAGCAAGCCAGACTGCTGAGTATCACCATTCATCTAATAAGTAGACAGTAAATATTCTGCAACTACACCAGTAATACTATAATGGGAGGTATGCAAAGTCCCATCCTGCCCAAACAAAGCACCTATTGGCAACTTCTGTACTCCTTGGAGTTCTAAATCATAAGGATTAACACAGTCCTTTTTTCCTTACGTAACAACTGCTTGACAGTAAGCCTTCTCACACTCTCTTTAAGAGTGATAAGCACACATTTAATCCATTAAAATATGAAGTCTTGCCAGTAAATCCATACCAGCCTCCCACATGTGAGTCAAAAGTTTCAAATACTTTGCTCTTAATGGTAAATAATCCAGATATTTTGAAGTTGCCAAGGAGCCAGAAGTTTTTGGAAAAAAAATTTTAACATCCTTTTTGGAATCCTCCCATCAGTCACCCCATGCATCATACAAAAAACACATATCAAGTCTATTCTGCAAGATATCACAAAGGTCTCTTTTCACTGTGTCACTGTAAAATGGAAGTATTCAATTTCCAATAACCCCATCCAAAAGTAATGTTATAATTTAGACCAATCTCAGCACAATCCTGAAGATGATCAGAAGTTTCTAATGGCAAACTCTTAATATCAGTACAATTTATCCTTTTAGAAGTAAACAAAAAAAATCAATGCGAGTGGATATCTTTCCTTTATAAAAGGTATGCACAGGTGTCCTTTCCATTATGTCGTAAATATCACACAAGCCAGCATTACTCAGAATAGATAACAGAGCATTTGTATCACTAAACACCTTTGTGGTTTTTCTACCCCAATTTCTAGCATTTAATCCACAATTAAAGTCTCCCCCCACACACAATCAATTTAGAGGTATACAAAAATGGTGCAACTAGGCGAAACAAGGTCACTCTTTCTGCCTTAGTTTGGGGTGCAAATATATTAATCAGCCTGTATGTAATACCTCCAAAAACAAGAGCCACTAACAGTGCCCTCCCTGGAAAAAGATCCAATACTGTCAGAACTCAAAAATGTAAACTGGAAGACAAAATACCCACCCCAGAACACATATCTTCCACCATCGACCACAATGAAGGCCCCCACCTCCAATCCTTTTTTGCACATTCCAAATCAGAAACAGTGTGCAATCTAGTATCCTGATGGAAAACAATCTGCGTATTTCTATCATGTAAACTTGCAAAAGTAATAGTACGTTTCTTAGGACTGAGAATACTATTAACATTTATAGTAGTAATAGAGAGAGATGCATGCATCAGAAAGTGAAAAAAGAAAGGAGCATGTCAGAAAACACTTTATTTCCTTTTCTTCCTCTTCTTCGGTTTGCATTTCCCAATGTTCCTCGTTCCATCTGGGGGGGTCCAAAGACATGGAAGCCACTGAGGAACCATCAGACTCACCCTCCCCTTTCTCACCTGGTACATCTGTAAGTATGTCAAAAGAATTATGAACTGAAATATCAGTATTCACACAAATGCTCTTCGAGGCTGCTTTAGAACGGGTGACTCTTTGAAATGGTATGTCCCCCCCGAACCTCAGGAGGGGGCATAACCACAGTAGAATCCTCCACAACAAGATTACCAGATGATTGCATCTCTACTGCCAGTGATGTGGTCTGAGACTGTTCACGTACTATAGGGTCATTGTCCAAAACCTTAGAAGCAGTGTCACTCAATATGTCTTGAGAGGAATCCAAAGCAGGTTGCATAGAAACAGGGGGACAGCCAAAATCATCCCCTTCTACAACAGAAGGAGCAGGTGAGGAAGCCAGATTTGGATGGGGTTCCCCTTTTCCCAACTGCTCCATAAGAGTACAGGCCTTCAATTTGTCCTTCTGTGCAGATGTCACATAGGCCTTGTGTTCCACCTGAACAGACTGGTCTAGGCTATTATGTGAAGCCCAAACACAATGATGGAAAGTATGCCCAATTTTGTCACATAAACTGCATTTTCTGGGCTGCCTACAGTGAGCCCCAACATGGCCAGGATCCCCACATAAGCCACATTTCAACTTTTTGCAAACATTACTAAGGTGCCCAAGCTCACCACATTTATAGCATGCTTTTGGTTGTCCTGGATAAAAGATCACACTTCTATCCCATCCCAAAAAAAAACAATTAGGCAAATGTTTAATTACCCCTTGGTCTTGTTGCAGCGTAACCTTATACTTCCAGCCCCCTGTCCAGAGGTGTTCTTCATCCAGAATTGGATCAGGATAACCATTAACTTTACAATGCTGATTCAGCCAATAGGTTATGTCTGCCACATTTACGCATTCATTCCTGAAGAGAATCGTGATTGTTTTGGTCATAGGTTTGGTTAGGGGAATAGCCAAAAAAGGATGCCACACTGGACTAGTTTTTAGAAGATTATATTGCTTCCAAAATTGCTTTAGGCCATTAGGATGTTTAAAGCTTATATCAAAATTCATGTCCCCAGGCATATGAATAAGAGCATAAATTTCATATGCAAAGAATTTCATACTATTTTTCAACAAAGCTCTTCCAACATACAAACTATCAGGTACATTAGAGGCATCACCCCAAAAATACAACCGAACCACATTACACCTCATAGTTGGTTCAGGGGTATGTCTAACAGGGGAGGAGAATGACTTAGCAGCTGTCCAAGATTGCCAAACCCCAGGTTTTGGGATTACAGGATCCGTGGTGGAAGAAACAGAAACCTAGTCTTTAGAGACAGGAAGTGTAGATTGCACAGGTACAATATCCATGTCAGAGGGAGATATAACTGACTGTTGTGGGGCAGGGAGTGAGAGGGCTGCAAGAGCATCACAGTCCCCTTCCAGTTCTCGAATGTCAGATAAGATATCCATCGGGGAATTAACATAAAAAGAGGCATCAACAGTTACATGCTGACCAGGAGTTATCTGGGAGGATGTCAAAGCTAAGGGTATACCAACAGAACTATCTGAATCCACTGTGTTGCCCACTGATTTAGAGAGATTAGCATCCCAGCCTGAATCAGTTGCATTTCTAACCCACCCAGCTGCCTTCAAGGAATGAGAGACCCAGTCCACGGGGGGGGGGACTGAAAGGTCGTACTACCAGAGGGGCCGCCGAAGATGGTAAGAGGGGTACAAATCCTTCCCCAGTAACCCCACTCGTCTTTCCTCGAGATTTTTGAAATTTCTTGGTCTTTTAAATGGTGTCCCCTCCGAGGAAATTCCAATATTGAAGGAAACTTTAGGGCAGTCCATAACAGTTCCTGTGAACTTCTTAGGAGAAAGCACCACAGCATGTCTATTCTGCTTAGCCCAAACTCCCACAGGCAAACCAGCAGATGCAGTGTGTTGAGGAGTCAGAGATGCAAAAACCCCTGTCACAGCGTCAGAAACAGTAATGTCCTTATCAATAAATACCTTTACAGCCAAATTCAGCTGTGCAGAATGCTCTGAACAGGCAGTATCATCTCCCATAACAGTATCAGGAAGCGGAGCAATGCCATTCCCTTGCTGTGTACTCACAATAGCAGCACTGGTGGAAACGTCCCTCACTTCCTCTCACCAAAGTCAAGCACACAGTCGAGACTCCAGCTACTTCTTCTGTGCAGCAAAATGGCACTTTTCAGCTTCCAGCAGCTTGCGGATGTCCTCCGCCATTTCAGCCAACATTGATGAAAGCTGTACTTCCCGTGACTCTTCATTCCCAGGTAGGGATACCTCACCCAAGGCAACCCCAAAGGTAGCAATTCCAGAAATGGCCTCAGTAGAAATCGAGACTGGGGCCGGGACCTGTTCCCTGGCTCATAGCACATCCATCCTCATCGGAGTCTCGGGCAGACTGGCCAGCACAGCACCACCATCGAAAGAGTAGGGGAATTTCCCCAGTGTCCTGGCCAAATTTCCCTCATTCACTAAAAATACCACCAACAGCTTAATCTGGTTCAAGGACAGTTGGCATTCATCTGTATCCCCCTCCCCTGGGTTGTGTCTAAATTGTAGGCAGGATTTGTCTAGTGCAATTACCCAGTCAACAAAAACTAAAATAAAATAAATACATTTTCCCATATCAGCAGCCAAAATGATCTCTTCTAGGAGGAGGGTATGCACATCATTGTGGAAGGGTGTGGGAATTGATAACACAAGCCTCAGCAGAGTAAATTTAAAACACACAGTTGCTTTGTGTGAATTTTATTTTCTCTTAAAATATGTAACTCAGAATAAAAAAAAGAAATAAACAAAATAGTAAACTAGCTCAAACTGAGCTCCAGCACTATTCTCTCCTAGTATTGTTGCCACAGAATGGATCATCTTTACATCAGCTTCTCCGCCATCTTCTGTGCATATTAACCTAAAGTTCTTACTTTCAGTACTGCTCCCTAGGCTAATCTGATTCAACTGAGCACCAGTGGTGTTTTTATACTGTCCTCCTGCTGTCTCACATGGTCTACTGAGCCACCCCTAAACTACTACAGAGTGTTTCTGAACTAATACACACATTTTGGGGGATCAGTTAAACACAGAATGCTTTAATGTTATATATCACATTATCAACAGTTTAAATAAATCTTTTATTGTAAATGAGAAAGCAGTTATAAAGGTTACATTCTTAATTGCTCATTAGTGAGGTTAAGCCCCTCCCATAATACAGTGTCATGCGTTGCTAAATCCCATAAATAAGCCTCTCTCTCTGGGCTGCTTGGCTCCTAATAGTAGAGGTATGATGGTGTGCCATGGCAACAGGTAAGGGAATTCCTCTTCTACACCTACAGTATACACAAAAACAACTGTAAAATGCATTGCTTTTCATACCAGTTTTATGAAAAGTAGAGTCTGCCCATTTCATAAGTTTGCCAGACTTTTAAACTGTTCCATCGGCTGAAATAAGCAGCCGACAGGTCACCTTTTCATTTGGGCCTTATTTTGTATGAAGGGCATTTCCCTGCCCTGCACTATTTAATATCAGCCTCTGTTTTCACTACCAAAACCCTTTTCAGGAATTTAATTTTTCCCACTAATGTCTAGACTTTGGTCTCCTAAACACTCAGGAAGCCATGCGCTACCTCTGTGCATCTTTGCGCACACTTACACTATTCTCGGAGCTCTTCCCGGCTCCAAAATTGCCACTAGGGTTGCACTGTGCATCGAGGTCGGAGCATGGGTCACTCTGACAGATGCTGATGTGACTCTCAGTGCAGCTCCTTCATTTCTGATGCAGGTTGCGGTGAACCAAAGTGGCAGTAGCATTTCTATTTTTCATACTGCAAGCAGCGGTTTACAATGGGAGGCCCTCCTTACATTTTGGACCTCACAAGAATGGGCAAGGCACGGAAGCAGATATGAGTGTGCTTTTATGATTTTTACAGACCTGCACACCTCGTAGCATCCAGCGGCTTCCTTTTGACCTCCTGAAAGGCTTTTACCAGAAAGGGGCACCAGGACCGACAAGGCACAGTAAGCGCTGTTTCAAACTTGCAGTCTGGTGCATGTACCTAAAAGGAGCCTTCAGGGCAACACACATAATTGCAGTATCAGGGCCGACAAGTGCTACAGGTGTTTAAACATACAGAAGCAGTCCATTGCAAATTACATCCTGGCCTCTTCCTTTCCCATAATTTCCAATACTTTGAAAAGACACCCAAACCCACTGTCTTGCCCATTCTTCTCCGTAAAACAAGGGCAACAAAAGCTCAGGGGTTTGACTGATTTGTAGGCATCATAGCCACCTACATATAGCACTTGGGACAGAAAGGAAATATAGAGGGGTAGAACAGTCAAGAGATACTTTGGTGGGAGGCATCCCACCAAAGCAGAAAAGTGAAAATAAAAGAATAGAAAGAAAATGCTGCTGCAGCATGCTTTAGAAGTTATGGGGAGAAAGTTTAGAGGGATGTCTCAGAGTGCTTCCCAACTTCAGGAGAGGGGCTCATATTGCCACAATCATCCTCTGTCTTGCATGGTCTATAACACAGATCTACAATAAAAGCATTAGTAGTGTTTGGGTTTAACTGTAGCCATAATGTTTCGGTTGCAACCTTGTGTTTCTTGATTTTTGATAGAACGTCTACTGTTTTTAAGCTTTCTGAAGCGTAAATGGCAATTCCATCCCCCTTCTAAGGTTCCTATCAATCTAACTAAGTTATAGCCTGGAATGTGTTTGTTCCAATTGTCGGTGTCATTCCACCATGTCTCAGTGATTAATACAAGGTCGATATTTTGGTCCATATTTAATATTCCCTATAGTTCCCTTACTTTGTTGTTCATACTTCTGGCGTTATATAATATTCACCTAAGACTGTTCTTATTTTTAGAACCATTTTTATTTATTTTTGAATTTGTACACTGAATAAAAGCTGTTCAGGTAGGGTTTTAGTTGCAAGCTTGCAATAACTGTGTACACGGATAAATTGCATATATATGTGTATATATATATATATATAGTATTGTAGCTCTTGTTTACATCTTCAGGTCCCCTTGAAAATGGGCATCTAATACTCATGTGTTCTACCCGGTTAACAAATTTCAAATACATAAATAAACTAAAAGGTCCCCAACATAAGATCCTGGGTAGTGTGACATCAGACCTGTAACTCCTAGTTTACATTGAGTACTCAGTAAGTGTTAGAACTGCAGTGATTAAAGTAAAATCCTTTTGCTGGGTTAGTTAGTACAGTGGGACTGTCATTACTGTGGGTAGTGGGGCTTACAGTACAGTTAGCAGAGGGATCCCATGTGTGGTGCGAAGGAAGGCCTGTTTCCCAGGGGCCTCTATTGCTAACAACTGCTATTACTACAACTTGCTTAACCACCCCTTCCTTTTGCAAGGCTTGATTGCAGATAATAGTCGTGTTGTTATTTTTCACAGTTTTGTTTGTGAACTTGTTATTAGTGGGTATATTATTTGTATTGCACCAATCTGAGTTTTTGCCAGTTAAGCACTGCAGTTGGTTGGTCCTTGGGTGGTGTCATAACCTGTAGGGAGGTGGGTTGCTACCGCATCCCGGGGACAGGAGTACACACTTGACCTGGAGGCACCATACTATTTTCTACTCTTTAAGGAATGAACCCCACAGTCTGAGGAGTCCAACAAGCCCAGGCCTCTTAATCTTGTTTGTTGCTCCCACTGGCACAGGATGTCTGCATGTAGCCATTTTCTCATCTTTATCAGAGGAAGAAGTAGTGCAATGTCTGGAACCACTGTTCGAGTCAGTCATCCATCAGAAGTTCTAAATCTACTTACACATTTACCTTTACTTTTTACTTTGCAATCTTTTCTCAAACTTTTTATGTAACTGTTTACTTTGTTCTTGCATTTTTCTTTCAAACTGTTCTTTTTGGGGGTTTTTTTTGCATCAGTTTCTCTACTTATTGTATCAATGCAATGGTTACCTTGCCTTGTGACATTATATTTTCCACTGTTTCCCTTTCCTCAGCTTGTTTCTCCTCTTCAGCACTAAACTTAAGTTCAGCACAGGACTGAGCAATGATTTTTGAAAGAAAAGTTCCTTTGGAGGTTTTACAAACAATTTCCTCTTAATAGGAACCAAGAAAGGGGAAAAGAGCAGGGTGTGAAAGGAGAGGACACTGAGGAAAAGGGGCTCATAGGAGGGCAAACCATGGGGGAAGTGCAAGGGATGGGGCAGCGAGTACTTGTATTAGGAGATTCTATGCTCGTGGGGTGAGACAGGGAGGTAAGGGAGCAAGGAAGAGACGAACCTGGGTGGAGTGTATGCCAGGTATGACAGTGGGGAGAGTAGGGCAGTGCATTCAGAAATGTGTGGAGAAGGTGGGAGGGAAGCCTCATATCATTGAGCACCTTGAAACAAATGATCTAGAGGGCAGTACAGTGGAAAAAATACAGGAACGGTTCAGGGAAGTGAGGGGTATCTGCAATCGGGTGGGAAGCTCAGTGATGCTAAGAATACAGGAGTTTAATGGGTGGCTAAAGGGGTGGTGTGCAGAAATGGGGTATGGGGTAGTAGGGGAGTGGGGTGAGACATGGAACAATAAGGGGCTTTATGCCAAGGATAGACTGCATTTCAACATCAAGGGTACAAGGGCATTGGGACAAGGGCTGGAGAAGTACCTTAAAAACAACATAGATTTAAACTAAGGAAGGGGGGAAGGCTGAGTCCGATGGCAGGGAGGAGGCCCCTTCCAGGGGAGACTGGAAGGCCTTGCCCCCCCAGAGAGTGAGGAGGAGAATGAGGGGTAGTTACCAGGACAAAAGTGGAAGGGGAGAGATGGGAAGAGGAGGGGCAGGACACAAGGTGAACTGTAGTATCCTTGAATGCAAGGAGCTTAGCAAATAAGGTGGCTGAGTGCCAGGCAATGATGGTGGAGGGAGAGGTAGATATTGCCACCATCTCAGAGATCTGGGCAACCCAATACCATGACTGGGATCTCACAACCTCGGGATACAAGGTGTTCTGCAGGCACCAGGAGGGGTGAAGGGGGGAGCGGTGACTATTTATGTCAGGGAGGAGATACTGTGTACTAGGAAGGAGGGAGATGAGGGGAGGCCAGAAGTCATATAGGTATTGCTCCAAAACCCTAAAGGTAAGAAGTTCAAGATGGGAAGGTGTACAGGCCACCCTCATAGAGCAAAGAGGTGGGTAGGGGGCTGGGGGAGCAAATCAGAAAGGTCAGTGGCAAAGGGAATACAGTTATAGTGACAGACTCCAACCTACCTGTGGTTGACTGGCAGACAGTAACTACAGCAAATGACAGGGAACAGGTGCTGATGGAGGCTATCCAAGACAACTACCTAGTTCAAGGGGTGATGGATCCTACTAGGAAGGGGGACATACTGGACTTAGTGCTAACAAATGGGGATCAAGTTCAGGATGTGGTAATATAGGACCCTTTAGCAGGAAGCAACCACCGCTCAGTGTGGTTCCTCCTCAACACAGGGAGGGATTTGGCTAAGACCAGGAAAAGAGTTTTGGACTTCAGGAAGGCAGATTTTGCCAGAATGGGCAGTATCCTAGAGGGATATTTAGCTAAAATTAACCCAGGGATGGATGCTGAACCGAAGTGGGCAATCATTAGCAAGGGGCTGAATGAGGCCACACACACACATGTGCCAAATCTCAGAGTAAGCAGTCCAGATCAAAAAACCTAGCTGGGTCAGCAAGGAAGTGGAGGGGAAGGTGAAGGAAAAAAGACTGGCCTTCATTAAGTTCAAAAAATTGTGGCATGAGGAGGATAGAGAGGTGTCACAAAGGCATCTAGGGAGGTGACCAGGTCAGTCAGGGCAGCCAAGGCAGCAAAGGAGCTGAAGTTGGCTCAGGGGATCAAAGAGGGGAAAAAGGGGTTATTTAAATACATAAGGGAGAAGAGGCATTGTAGGGATGACATTGTTAGAATCAAGAGAGATGGGGGATGGAAGGAACAAGGGGAAGATCAGGCAGAGGCACTCGGTGAGTATTTCTACTTGGAGTTCATGAAAGAAAGGGATGGCCCTAAACCGAAGGGGAAAGGGGGAAAGGATGGAGATGGGGCAGAGATAACAGATGGGGTCATCCAAGAGGACAGAGTTCTGAAGGGCCTTAAAGCCTTGCAGATGGACAAGGCACCAGGACCAGATGGTGTACATCCAAAGGTCCTGAAGGAAGGATCCATGACACCGGGATGACAACCCTGACTGTGATGTTTGCTACAGCACCAGTAACCCATTGACACCCCTGACCGTAAAGTGATTCTGAACTGACCAGCAATCCACACCCCCCCACTATACATATCTAATGCCACGTCACACAGACAGTGTAGTTAGATATTTACCCCCCATCTCCCTAAAGTGTCTCGACACAAAACCCACATTTGGGTGTGGTGGGAGTTTCGCTGTGGGGGGTTCACTGTGAGGGTGTCACTGTAGTGGTGGCATACCCTGAAGAAACAGACAGAGGTGTTGACAGGCCCTCTGATAGACCTGTTCAACACCTCCTTGGAGACAGGGAATGTACCCAGGGACTGGAGGATGGCTCCTGTCATGCCCCTTCACAAGAGTGGATCCAAGGACCAACCGGGCAACTACAGATCAGTAAGCTTGACTTCCATAGTGGGGAAGTTGATGGAGACCATTCTGGAGGATAGATTGTTAACCTTTCTCGATAACAATGGTCTGCAGGACAAGAGACGGCATGGGTTTGTCATGGAAAAATCTTGCCAAACTAACCTGATCGACCTCTTTGACTGGGTCACTAGGGCACATGATGAAGTCCATGCTGTGGAAGTCCTATATTTGGACTTCAGCAAGGCTTTCGACTCGGTGCTGCACATGAGGTTAATGAGCAAGCTGAGGGACATGGGGTGGGGGAAAAACTGGTGGATTGGGTGGAGAGCTGGTTGCAGAACAGAAAACAGAAGGTAGTTATAAGAGGGGGAGACATCCAAGCCAAGGCCAGTAATGAGTGGGGTACCACAGGGTTCAGTGATAGGCCCTGTTTTGTTCAATGTCTTTATTGGAGACATTGCAGAGGGGGTCAAGATTAAGATCAGCCTGTTCATGGACGACACTAAGATTTCTGCAAAAGTGGACAATGAGGTAGGGAGGCAGTCACTCAGAGAGGCTCTAGCTAAACTCAACTACTGGTCTAGGGAGTGGCAGTTGGAGTTTTATGCTAAGAAGTGCAAGATCATGCACCTCAGTGCCAGTAATCCCAGGAACAGCTACTGGCTGAGAGGACTGAGGAGTGCAGGTAACAGCTTCAGAGGAGGAAAGGGACAGGGGGTAATAGTTACAGGGAACATGAAGGTATCAGCACAGTGTAGTAGGGTGGCAGCAAGGGCAAATAGGATGCTGAGGTACATTGCCAGAGGTATCACCTCTAGAAATGGGGAGGCCATTCTGCCATTGTATAGGTCACTAGTGAGGCCACACTTGGAGTACTGTGTACAGTACTGGTGCCCATATCTCAAAAAGGATGGGAGATTACTGGAGGAGCTGTAGTGTAGGGCTACAAAAATGATCATGGGACTAGGGGAGTTGCTGTATGAGGAAAGGTTGAAGGAGCTCAACATGTACTCACTGGAAGAGAGAAGGGAAAGAGAGGGCATGACAGAGACCTTAAGTATTTGAAAGGCATAAACAAAGCCAGGGAGGAGTGTTCCGCTTAAAGGGGGGAAGGGTCACTAGGAGGCACAGTCTGAAGTTGGAAGGGGGAAGGTTTACAAGGGAGATGAAGAGGCACTACTTCACAGAGGGAGTGGTGGCAGGTTGGAAAGCACAGCCGGAGGAGTTAATTGCTCAAAGGACTGTGGATATCTTTAAGTGGAGTTGGGATCGAGTGAAGGGCCTGGTTAGTACAGACAAGAACACAAAGGGGGTAAGGACCAGGAAAGAGGAGGAAGGGAGGGGTTTGGTTGGGGTGAAGCATCTGTAGTGATAGGAAACTAGGAGCTGCACAATCTGGCAGACTTGATAGACCTGTGGGCCTTTTTCTGCTGTCAATTTCATATGTTCGTATGTTCATAAGCATATTTTCTTTTTCACCTTGTTTTTTGTTTCAGTTTTTTGTTTTCTAGATTTACCTGCTTCAGTCCAAACTATAAATGCATCTGACTGGTGATGTCCTCTACTTCCTTAGTTTCTCTCTGTTTTTCATGCCATCTGGATACAAGATCACAATTACTAAGGGTTCTTACCAGGTGACAGAGACGTAAGAATACATGTTTGTCTATCATGAATGTATCTCTGCTATCTGAGCAATTTTTTCCATGGTAATGTTTGTCCATGTGAACATCCAGTTATTTTTTAAAGGCATTTATGGTAGTTGCAGTAACCACCTCTACTGAGAGACTGTTGCATTCTTTGACTGTCCTTGTTGTATAAAATGAACCACACGGTTATAAGAACATAGGAGTTTTAGACAAAGAGGAGGCTACAGCCCATCAAGCATGTCCATTGTTATTCAGCAATAATAGCCATTTATCTCACCCTCTTAATTTTATGTATTTATTTATTTATTATCACAGACGGAATTACAACCCTTTGAGTCATAGACTCCTTTGCAAAGTCTCCACATCTTGCTACAGAGGTTACAGAAAAATGTGAAAATTAACAAGACATTGTGAACATTACAATACAGTGAGAGTCAGTCAAGGTAACCCAGTGTCACCAGAAATACATTAGATAAAAGATTACTTTTTGAGGCTTCACAACTAGGTACAGAGAATTCAGAAAATATAATCATTATGACACAGTGAGGACATGAATGAGAGTACAAACTCCAGGGACAGGTAGCTCAGTGTCTGCAGATACATATTCAATGATGCATAATACAGAGTTATGTGCACAATTATGCAGTTCAGAGGTGAGAGGAAGTCAGCAAAACAGTGTAGCTTTGAGAGGTATCCAGTACAGGGACCGGGACTAGCGGGAGGCTGGAATGTAAGGTTCCCTAGGGAGATGGATATGGAGAAGGGCTAAGAGCAGTCACAAGTGGCAGAGTCAAGAAGCAGATTCTTGAGGTTGGGTTTAAAGAGGCCGAGCTTGGGTTCTAGGGAGACAGAGGCCGGTAGACCATTTAGCCAGAGGGGAGCACAATAAAGGAAGGACCTTTGTCCCAGTGAGGTCCTACAGTGGGGTACTATGAGGGAGGCTTTGGCAGAGCTTCTGGAGAACTTAAGAGGAGGGGGCCCTTGGAAAAGGAGGTGAAGTCCTGGGGGGGGCCTATCTGTGGTATATTTTCTTGGCAATCAAGCATGTATGGTACTTAAGCCTCCCCTCAAAGTTTAGCCAATGCAAGAGTTTGTATAGGTCACACATGTGGATCAGTCTATCACATACTGTGACCAGCCGACAGGCTTTGTTGAGGGCCATTTTATTGTGATGTATAGCAGTAGCATCAGCAGTGCCATAAATAATTATCCCGTAGTCCACCAGGGAGAGTACCAAGGAGGATACTGCAAGGTGGATAGCCTCGGGGGGAAAGGAAATGCTTATGGCGATAGAGGAGTCCAAGTCTAGAGTTAATAGAAGTGGATAGGAGCTGGATGTGGTTGTGATAGGTAAGAGAGGTATCAAGGATAATACCAAGACATTTGAAGGTCATTACCTGCTCTGAGGAGCTTCCTAGGGAGTTAACAGTGTTCAGTGATAGATCATGGTGTGGGCTCTGGTGGTGGGCAAAGTTCATGGTCTTGGTTTTCTTGTAGTTCAGGATTAGGTGATGGGCTATGAACCAGGTTTCTACTTCTGTAAAGAAACCCTGGAGGGCAATTCGGAGGGTACTGGGGTGTGGGTAGAGCCAAAAAACAACAGCATCATCTGCATAGAGCAGGAGTTTACCACTGCAGGATTTAGAATGGGAATTTAGGAAAAGGGTAAAGAGTAAGGGTCCAAGTACTGAGCCTTGTGGTACTCCCAAGAGGACTGGGTGGCAGGAAGAGATAGTGGTGTTGATTTTGACCAGCTGAGTTCTGAAGGAGAGGTAATCTTTAAACCAGGATGTGGTGTCATGTGACAGATCTAAGGAGGGTAAAAGTTTGAGGAGCAATGTGTGATTGACGGTGTTGAACGTCTTATTTAGATCGATGTAGATCAATGCAACTTAGTGTCCTTGTTCAGGGGCATTGTGTATAAAAGAGGTGTACTCTAGGAGTGCTGTAGAGGTGCTGTGGCCACTCCTAAAGCCGTGCTTCTCAGGACACAGCAGGTCATGTTTTGACAAGTAGTCTGTGAGCTGATCCGATGCTATTTTTTGAGTGCCTTACAGATAGGGCGCAGTTTAAAGATGGGTCGGTAATTGTTGGTGGATGTGCAGTCTCCACTTTTAAGGACAGAGGTGATGACGGCACATTTCCAGGGTGTCAGAAATTAGCCGAGGCAGAGGGACATATTTATTATTTTGTTGAGCATGGGAGAGGACTCTGTCTAGGGTGAGGCGGAGGAGTTTGAGGTCAAGGGAATCTCAGCAGTAGCAGGACTTGGACATAAAGATATGTGTTGAAAGATCTAGGTTCTTGTTGGAACATGAACCTTCTAATATTATATTTTTGATTTTAAATGTAAGGTTAAGATCAATCACTAGTGCTGGATCATGCACAACAATATTATACATAGTTAACAGGTTACCTCTTACCTTCTTCTTTTAAGACCGTGTAAGCCTAGGTATGTGATCCTAAACTCATGATTCTTTTTCAAAGTATTAAATTAGTTTAGTTGCTTTACTCTGTATCTACCTGTTCAAGAAGTCAGATACGCTTTCTGAAATAATGTAAGCTGTAACTGTGAATTTTAATTGGTACATAAGATATGTTGATAACCTACTCATGTGTATCAAACAAAAAATTAATACAAATAATATTAAAATAATAATACCCTTTCTGAAATAGGAGGATAAGCTTTGAGAGGAGTAATCTGGGTGTGTTCCATATATGCCTTATACAATGGCATTATTACATTAGAATAAGTAGAGAAGGCCTTCCTTATGCAACCTTTGGTTTGCCTTGCTGTACATATTGTTGGGTCACAGTGTGCTCCAGACTTTTTTGTTTAGTATGCTTCTCTCCCCTGTCATCCACCTGCCCTTCCTCAGTCCTGCCCCCTCATCCAGCCTCATCACTTACCTTCTCCTTGCCTTACCCATTCACCATGTTCCTTTCTGGCTTATCCCCCAGGGCAGAGACACCAGATGTAGACCCAACTCCTCCGATAAAGATTGAACTCACTGTCAGTGATGGATCCCTGTCAGTAATGTGGGACCTGCAATGAGGGGCAGCACTGCATTCTGCAGTGGTCAGGTTTCCTCTATTTCCTCCCCACAGATGGACATTGAGAGAGGCCCTTGCTTGATGCATGGTGATGTATGGCATGAATCAGAGCATGGAAACATCCACCTCTCTAGAATTTTGGCTTCAGCTTGCACCACCACCTGTGGTCACCCAGGTGGTAGTACTGCAGTGGAGACTTAGAGACTTCCCATCTCTGAGGAGCTGAGCATCCACTGGGATGCTCCACAGTCCTCCCTGGCTGGACCTCTGACAGCTCAGGCTCATTCCTGAACCTGGGTCACCTGCTTTGTGAGTGGTAGCACTACCACTGTGCTGACAGGATGGCTCAGTGTGCTCCAGACTTAAATTTTCTAATTATCTGTCTACCTACAGTAAATGTTTCTCCTCCTTAATCTGTTTAATTACTTTTTCTTTAACGTAGTATTTATTTTTGAGTTTTTTTTTTCTGCCATAGTGCAAGATGTACACTTGTCAGCTTTTGTGGAGAACATTGGACCAATTATGTGAGAATCTTACTGAATCTCGCAGTTACACTAATTGAGTAACAGGCTGTCATGTCATTATGTGATGACGCACATGTAGATGATGGATGACAGACATGTATGTAAAAGATGCGGACATACTTGCAAGACAAGGATAAGAGGACTGGTTTCTTATACCTCAACCTAGTAGTTTTTGTGCTTTATCAGGATATTTCTAGTACAGCATTCAAAGAAACACAAAAAAAATCCCACAGCAAGTAAGTCCGCAAGTACATAAAATATTTACTGAACAGTTGCTTAAAGTACATAGCAAACAGCAGAAACCATCTATGCAATTGAATCACATTTTATGGAGAACAAATGCAGTAAGAAACATCATGTAATCGAACAAAAGCCACAGACATTAAAGTAAGATATTTGTGCACTTCAGAATGTAGCTCAGAATCTGTAAGGAGAGAAAGAAAAGGGAAGACTTTTTAGATATTTTAAGTAGTAGTGTTAATGGGGAGGGGGGGGAGTGTGCAGAGGCACAATGCCACAGAAGTACATGCATATGAAAGTAGCTGTTATTTTTTAACCGTTTTTATTGTTACTATTAGGGGACTCTGCCCCCACCCCCACCCCTTTTTACTACATGCATATGCAATTAGGTATAAGTAATTATCTTACTACTTTTTGACCATTGCTGGGTGCCCTGCCCTCCACCCCCATTTTTTTTTGTGTGTGTTACTTTGTATAAATAAAATTTGCTTACTTATTCTGGAGGCACATTTTCTTTGTTTTGCTGTGCAGTTCATTGGGCTTCCTGACAGAGCACAATGTGTTGCAGAATGTTATTAAATGCTTCTGAGCTAGATTTACCATAGCGTTCAAACCACATGAATGTGTCTAGAAATGATGGTGCCATTGATGCTCGAGTGCCATTCATATATTTGAATTGTTTCGTGGCTGTTGCCCAATAGCTCTCCACTATATTTGTGTGAACTCCGGTGTCAGGGTCCACAAAGTTTATTGAGTGGTTAACAGTTTTATGTTGAGAGTGTTTATCTGCTATTCTGGATATTGCATTGTGTGCTGCCCACTGGTCATTGTGAATCACATACCCTTTCTTAACATTTGTTGCAATCAGAAGGAGTAAAGTTGCAGCATCTCTCCTTTCACCAAAATGTAATATTCCCACATGCTTCTCAACATTGTACATGCCAACCACCCAACGGTCAGGTGTTTGCATGTTCCAACCACAGGTATATTTAACTCTTACCATTGCACTCTCATCATTTTGTACTATTTTTCCCTCACCACCAAGTTGTTCAGTATGCTGTAACACTTGCCAGCTGCAAATGTCCCTCATAAACTGGTACCACTCAACAGCAGATTGCCTGTCCAGTACAAGCTGCTGGTTCCACTATGCCACAGTGACAAATTTCTTGTTGACTGATGGCACAAGGACAGCACAACAGCGCCAATTGGTGTTGTGCTGTTGCTCAGGAACAAGTGTTTCCTGTGGGGGGGGAGATTCACCCCCCACACCCTCCATGCGGGGGTGCTCTTCCCCTGCACCCCCCATACTTTAGATTGGTAACTCTAGTCAGAGTTAGTTTGTGAATAGGGGCAAACACCTCCCCAGTACCAGTGTCGGGTAGCGGAGACCATCACAGTGACTGCCGACAATGTCGCTGTGATGGTCTTTGCTGTAGAACTGATGCTGCATGGTTGGTATATGCCAGCTGCTCAGTAGCCAAAGTAACAGGAGTCTTAGAGGACCAGTAGTAAACTAACATCAGCAGCTTTTGGGCAGGGCTTTCAGACTTTGAGAAGTATGTGTCTGCAAGGACACTAACTTTGGCCTTACACTGCCTTTTTTGACATTTTCAGAGGCTGCCAATCTTCATTGCTGAGGAATCTGTAATAAGAGACATTGCTGATCTACATTTCCTACAGTTTTTTTCAGAGGTGATACATCTCCTTTCTTGCAGAAATCCAATGATAGATGCGACTGATGCGCAAATACCAGAAATCATGAAAACTGTAACTGGAGCGATTGTTTTTCCTATGAAGCTGTTAAATGACTATTTTAGTGGTGTGACTGTAAACTGATAGTTTTATTTTTAAAAATGTTTTATCATGTTACAGTATTCTGTATCGTATGCAGGGTGGGGGATAGGACAGTATGTGACTTGTGCGGAATGAGCTGTGTTCT
Organism: Neoceratodus forsteri; assembly: GCA_016271365.2. Classification (NCBI taxonomy): domain Eukaryota; kingdom Metazoa; phylum Chordata; order Ceratodontiformes; family Ceratodontidae; genus Neoceratodus; species Neoceratodus forsteri. The sequence continues at coordinate 994,012,500 of CM057458.1, read as the reverse complement.
TTGGGTTTTATCTTATACCGCAAGACGTATTTTTCTTGAGGTTTGATTACTGCCATCTTTATTTATGATTATGCAGAAACCTCTCTTAGGAAGTTATGAAAACACCTTGCTGCTGCCACAGCTAGCACACTAGCAGCGCATCATTGCATCGGTCATGCTATGGTCATGGCATCACGCTATACTATATTCGCTATATTCATGGCATCATGCTACACCAGAACCAGTGGTCCAATGTTCTCCACAATTGCCCACTTGTCCACATTGAACTGCATACCATTTGTATTTAAATTATTTTGATAATGTGTCTAGGTCTTGTTGGAGTGACTTGACTTCTGTCTAAGAACTCGCTGCTCCACTTAGTTTACTGGTGCTTGCAAACTTCAATAACCTGTTTGAGATGTTACTCTGCAAGTTAGATATAAAAATGATGAAGAAGGTTGGTCCCAAGACTAATCCCTGAGGGGCATTACTTGTAACATTATTGTCAGGGGAAAGGTTCCACAAATTCTTACTGCCTGGGTTCTGTCACTAAGCCAGTTTCTCTTGTCTTGTGTCTCTTTATCTAAGGACAGGACATTTTTATCTTGCTTTAACTGACTACTCTGTCTTTTAAACCACTGTGCTGAACCTAAAAAATTTTTTTTCCAGTAGAAGTTGGTTTTTAAATTCTTGTTTCAATTCTGTTGTACCATCTATCCTGGCCTACAAGTAACCTCAGTGGTTATTTAAGCAATAAACCATAAGGAGGGGGTGTGGGTTATTGAGGGATTTACCATGGCTGGAGTGGTTTGCCCATGAGGCACAGTTGAGTGGGTAAATCCACACCAGCCGTGGTAAATCTCCCAATAACCCAGATCCCCCAAGTGGCTTATTGTGATTATACCAAGTACTGCTTTTTTATTATTTAAAAAAAGCAGTACTTGGTATAATGCTTAATAAGCCACTCAGTATTAAAGCAGTGTTTTTATTTTGTTTTATTTCCCTGATGTATGGAACTGCTGTTTTATGGTCTCTGCTTAGCGGGGAAACAAGATGGTGGCTGCAGGTCCATGATTTCAGGGTCAGATTGTTTTTTTTTTTTAAAGATGCAGCTGGTTAGCACCTTTTGCGGTGATTATCAGAGGATTTACAACAGAGGTAAGGTGCCAGCCTGCCGTTCAGATTAGTTGGTGTCCAAGGTCCATGGTATAATTGTTATTTACACTCTGGTGTGAAATGCAATTTTAAATCTGTATGATTTTGTTTATGTTCTTCTCAACCACAGAGGTCTGTATTACAACATGTATTCATTATGTCAACAATGGAACAGCTGAAGGACATAAACTGCACCATACAGTTCTTCAATGATCTTTACCAACTATGTATGCATTAAAAAAAAACACCTATTAGGATAAGTAAACAGCCTGTAAAGAAACAATAACAGAATCAGAAGCAGTATTTAGCAAACTCTGTTCAGAGCTGATACAGCTGTGGAGTGCTTTTGGGATGCTTTTACCCATTATTTATAATGAATTTGCACAATGCAAATCTGCTGAGAGGCAGTTTCAATGTGGTCTTCCTTTTACACATTTTTACAATGTGTTTTCCTAGAATACGCCTGCTGATTGCTATATATTTAGCCTGGATAGTTTACAGAAGACATGGCATCTTACTTTCAGTGGGGCTCTACATCTACACAGTATTATGCTGCACTGGATAAAATCAGAACACACTGAAAACAATATTTTACATCTGGACTAGGCTACTCTGAATAAATACTTTATAAAAATGGTAAAATCATGACCCCACTGAAAACAAGATATTGAATCTAATCTGGGACATATAGTCCAAAAATGTGTAACATGAAGATCCATATGACAATGAGATGTAGCATCTCCCTTGTGCTATCCAGGATACAAAATATAGGATAAGAAATATTTAAAGGAAATCGACTGTAAACTGAACTTCACTGTGTTCACTGACATAATCAAACACTTTCTTTATTGTTTTATAGCATACAGTATTAGACTGCAGTATTTATTTTGAATGTTGTAGCCATGAGGATGGTGTGTGTGTGTGTGTGTGTGTGTGTGTTGTAGCACAGAATATTTTTTCCTCAAAAAGCATAGTAAAAATGCTTGCAGACTGTTATATATTTAGCCTGCATAGCTCACAGAAGATCTGGCATATGTCTGAGACAGTCGTTATCAGATAGTGTCTTAAGAGGTAAAAAAAAACAAAACGGTGTAAATCTTTTTAGATTTGTTGCTGGGAAAGGGTGACATCTATGAAGTATGAATCTTTCTTGAAAGGCAATATCTGCCCAACTGAAGCTAGTAGCAAGAAAATGTTTAAATGCTAAGTATTTAAATGTACAAGTTGTTGCATTTCGAAGGGGGTAAATAAATCTCCAGTTTAATAGGCAACCAGTATTTAACAAGCTGTTTCAGTTTCCTGATGGCTATCCGATAAGCAGCTTGGAGTTCTGCCTCCATTATTCTAAACAGAAAGAAGGGAGTATTTTATTTCAAGTGGCATAGTGGTTTGTAGGTGTGGAAGGATACATTGAAAACTCCAAAAATATGTTCCATGGTATTCCATTTTTCCAGCTACAGACAGCAAGATGGCTGTAGGCTCTGCCCACAGCAATAAAAATCAGCTTGCACAGGGGGAAAATGACTTACAAGCTCAGCTCAATTCTCCTATAAGTATTTTTGCCATCTCAAGCAAGCAAATGCCATTTTAGAAGCTGTTCTACTATAAGTCTGTTTTTCTTTTCTGTAGTGTTCCCTCTGTTAAGCTGTTTTAAATAAACATGTTACAACAAACCAATCATGTTGCTGTTCTGTTACTTCTGGTTTATAAGACTTGGCATTCTGTTGCATATCTGAGGCTGTATAAAGGGTTTTAGTAACCTCCTTTAGAAGTTTTACAAAATTCACTTTACATTCTACCAGTCCATGATTTAAATATAAGTTTTCACAATTAACAAAACAAATTTGTATATATACTGTACAACTAACAAAGGGGGCTGGATACTGAGTGGGTGGCACAAGCATGGTTCCAAGGCTTGCACCGTACTTGCACTTGCATCTGACCCAGTGGCTGCTATATTCAGTAGGATAGCAGACTGGTGCTATCTGACTGAATATCAGACCATGCTGGCACAGCACTAAGTGAAACTGCAATGCCACAACATGGATCTGTGCTATTATTGAGTCCATAGGAATTAGTGCTCCCAGATAGTGCCAAGACCTCTATGGGCTATATCCAGCCATAACATGTAAAGGAGCCCATCTGGCATGCAAGACAATAAGGGGCACTTAGTATGCACATTATGGGCTCATTTGCATGGTGTGCTACAGCCTATTAGTGCCCATCCAGTGTGCACCTGACATTATCAAAGACAAAAAAGTGTACCTGCACACTTGCTGCTATGGCCCCTGAGGAAGCTCTATTGAGCCTAGTGCTGGGGCAGTGCATCATGGCTTGTGCTTGACCCTGCCTACCTGTTTGGAGACCATTTTTGTTGGAATAAACCAAAGATTTATTTACTTAGTAAGTAGTTGTAATCTCTTTATTTGGAATGGTACTAACTGCTATTTTTGGACAACCATTTAGGAACTCCATAGCAGCAAGTGTGCGGGTACACTCTTTTGTCTTTGCTTATGACTGTTGGGCAGCATGACCATCACCTGCACTGCTCTACAACCTTAAGCGCAGCTTTCTCATGTAACAGGTGTACTTGACATCATCCCTGGAGTCTAATGGCACTTCCTTGAACACCATTTCTGTGTTATGTGTATATATCTCTGGTGTCTAGTGGCACCCTACATCTCCCCAAACACATGTCCCGCATTTACAACCCTGGTGTCTAGCAGCACCCTGATCCCCAGACACCTGTCCTGTGTTATGTGTATGCATTCCAGGTGTCTACTGGCACCCCTCACTCCCTGAAAACCTGTCCTGTGTTGTATGCATGTAACCCTGCTGTCTAGTGGCATCCCCACCCATGAACACCCATCCTTTGTTAGACGATCACATCCCTGGTGTCTAGTGGCACTCTCCACCCTCAAACTCCTGTTCCATGTTAGGCAATCACATCCCTGGTGTCTAGTGGCATCCAAACCTACTGAATACCCATTTTGTGTTCAGTTTACATAGCACTGGTGTCCAGTGGTACCCCAACCCCCCACTCACCCATCCCATGTTATGTGTACATAGCTGTGGTGTCTATTAGCATGCCTCACCCCTGAACACCCATCCCATGTTTTCAGATCAGATCCCCGGTGTCTAGTGGCACCCTCACCCCCCCAGAACACCCATCCCATGCTAGGTTTGCATATCCCTAGTGTCTAATAGCACCCTCCACCCCAAACACCCCTGTGCCTGCACAGTGTCATGTTGCTGGTGGCTAGTGGCAACCCAACCCCAAACACCCTTGTACCCTATACAGTGTCATATCCCTAGTGGCTAATGGCACTCCCACCCTCTGAGCACCCATGTACAATGACACGGAATGCCCTGGTGTCCAATGGTACCCCTGCTCCCACCCTCTGAATGCCTGTTGACATATAGAATGGTATGCATTGATGGCCCAGTATCCCCCTATCTACCTTGCCAGCTCATAAAACATCACCCATTCAACCCCACCCCCTTACCAGGGTGTATGTGGTTGCACTGGGAATCCTGATATGGTGACTGGCACAGTCCTCCTCTCACCTCCTCAGCCAGCCACTATGTGAGTTTACTATGAGTACATGGATCCCCCTATTAGCCTCCGGTGCACAGACATTTGCAAAACCTCTGACTGGTTTCCTATACTCAGAATGGGGCCCATAGTACCCGGCATTTGGGGAACTTGTTACCTAGGTACTTGTAGGGATCCAACAGGGTGGACTGCAGTGAAGTGTTCATGTGGAATGAGGGCAGTGTAATCAAAGGTCAGTTGTGGAAACTGATGGGGGAGGGTTTAAAAAGGATATAAAGACATTCTTCTTGCAGAAAGAGTGGTGGATGAGTGGAAAAGGTTGTCCAGTGAGGTGATCCGTGCAAAGTCCATGGCTAGGTTCAAACATAGGTGGGACAGACACAAGGGAATAGCCTGAACTACAGGCAAAAGTGATGGGGGCAATCTAGGGAAGAGGGTGTCAGAAAACCACTAGGGCTATCAGCTAATAACTCAAGCCTGGTGCAGGGTAAGCACAGTTTCAGGTAGGCATATGGCTAAATTAGATAGGACACTGGTACTTTCCTGCCATAAAATTCTAAACATTGATTTTTCTGATTATATCAGACATATGTTGTAAAAATCTCATTATGACATTATGATTTGGAGGCAGCAGTGTAAACCAATAAGAAAAAAGCCTTGCAATCTCAACCCCCAGTCAGATAAAGGTGCTCAAAATACTAAGAAAGCAGCAAATTAAAAATTTTATTTTCTTATACACACATAAGAAATTCATGTAGGAAGCCAATGAAAATTACCACCTGCAGACCACCACCAATTTACTCAATGGCATTTTGCTCCTACTAGAGGAGATTTTTCAAGGGCCCTTGAAAAAATTCCCACAGTAGGAGTGAATAAAATATTTAATTTGTCACACATGTAATATTTTGAGCTCCTTTATCTGACTGGGGGGTTGAGATTGCAAGACTTTTTTTTTTACTGGAGGACCTATTGTATTCAGCCTGATGCAACTCAGACTGGTAAGTGATTTCTCTTTGTTACTAAAAGCAGTAGTGTAAACCATATCCAAGTAGTCAAATACCAGCAAGATCATCTTGATGATCTTATGACAGACAAAGAATGGAAGGCAGGTTTTGCTGCAGTATAGTGCTCCGAGCTCGGGGTGTTTAGTGCGCTTGGCTTCACTATGGGTGGATAAATCAAGGCTTCAATTCAATCATACACTGAGGTGCTTGAAGTGGGGTAGTTCATCTTGTGGTGCCATCAACGTTCTTGAAGACAGGTGTTCTTGAAAACTGATTTAGTTTTACACTGAGCTAGTCTCTGCTCAGTGCCACAAGTCATTGAAAGAGTCTTTTTAACATTGGGACACAGCTGGATTGAATGGAACCATTGTTGGACATTAATAAAGTCACATTGTTACGATGAGTTCAGCTCAGTGACTGAGACTCCAGAAGTAAAGAGTACCAAGTCATCTGCATACATATGGATGTGTAAGGAGACTCAGACTGAGGAAAGGTCACTAAGAAAAATAGTAAAAATGACAGAGCCCAGAATGGAGCAATGAGTGACTCCAGATCTGCTGGGGAGGAGGTAGATATGGATTCACCAGTCTGGACTGACTGGTTCTGGTTAGCAAGGTCAGAGCATAACCAGATGACAGCATGGGCAAAAAGTCCCACCTCCCAAAGCTTATGCAGGGTGAGGATGTCAGGAGAGGAGTGGCTCCATGCTGGGCTTGTTGAGAAGAAACAGCCATAGCAGGATTATGGAAAGGCAATTAAGTTTATTAAAAAAGGTATACCACCATTGCCTAAGGTTTTATCTCCAGAATCTTTCCAGACCTGCTTGTTGCTGCTGTTACCCAATGCTTTCTTTCTGTTCTGTTATACTCCCCCTTTGGTGCTTGGAGTCCAAGTGGTTGAGGAACCCACTCCCAGAAGGGAATAGCAGGGAATCCTGCAGAAGACTGGTCACAGGCAAAAGACACAGAGGAGTCTTGCATAGCTGTTGGAAATAAGGAAGTAGGGAAATTGAGAAGTGGGAAGAAAGAAGAAATAGAAGAAATAATAGAAGAGACACTGTCTCCTGAATTTAGAATTCAGCAGATGCTAGTGTAAAATACAGACAGCAAAAACCAGGGAGTATTGTTTTACTTTTCAGAAAGCTCCCACTATCTGTTTTACCTGTTTTTTTATTATTATTTCTCTTCTGAAGCTCCAGCTGCAAGTCTGCTATCTGTTGTCCCCCCAGTGCCAGCCCCTGAAGATCAGACCCCCTCCCTTATGCACCCCGTGACTTACCCTTAGCGGCAGGGTGGTGGGGAGTGACTTGACCCACCCCAAAGGATCCATGACAGGGAGGTGCCTTCTTGAGGATGCCACAGCGGGGCACAACTTCATTCTGCCGGGCTCTTTTTCTGCTTTTCTCCCTGTGGGCCATGGTGTGCAATGACGCCAGTGACTGGGTGCGCGCACACTCCCGTGTGCACCCCAATCAAGTGTCTGCCATGTCCCGCCCCCATGGCTTGAGGCTACGTGCCACTGACCCTCAGCCTCTGCTAGGGGTCAGGCAAGCACCGACCACCAAAACCCCCCCTCCCCAGAGATGGAGAGCAGTCCATTGGATGCTCAATCCATCTCCTCCCTGCTGACCTATGCAACTCTGCATCTGCCCTTAACATGGTCACCGGCGTGACGCGAGGTGTGGCATCCAGCTCCTCAACCCTCAGCGCCACCATCCCGGCCCTATTTTACCTGTTTTGTGATTGTGGTTTATTGTAGATTATGCTAGTAGCAAACAATTTTAGCAGGCATATATAACGTGAAAGAACAAGGTGCCTTTTTTAGTGATTTCTACATAAGGTGTTTTAAGAGGAATTAAATACATACGTAAATACAAACTACCACTATTATAATTGAGTTAGAATTTTAGGTTTTTAAAGAATAGAGATTGATTTGATAATCTTGAAAGTGGGCATTCTTTGTTACCCCTGACATTTCACTTCTTCCCCTTAATTTATGTATATAGTTATGTATATATTCTTGCAGAGTTTTGGTTGAAGTCCTAATTGTAATTATTATATATTTTTTTTTTATCATTTAACAATTTCTCCTTCCCTTGCAACCACAGTCCTGCCTTACCTCCAGCTGCCACTCCTCTGCTCCACCTCCGACCCCGAAGCTCCATGCCCAGCTGGCAGACACATCTCTGCCTGTGAAGGGGGCCCCGAAGCCCCCTCACCCGGTGAGAAACCATTACCAGCACATGTCTGGGCATCGTTGGCCAGTGAAACTGCGGCTATCAAGCTGCCATGGATCTGTATGTTGCTTTTTCCTCCACTGGTTCCCTGGAAGCACAGACATGCAAGGATATCAGTGCACTAATGTGCAGACATCTGCCATGCTTCCCCCCAACTAGCACCCAATCTACTGCAGTACCATTGGGCATCCCCAGGGACCAGCATGCATCCCTCCCTTCTCCCCAGGGCTAGGAGAGCTGTCGTCAGACACTTGATCCTAGTGCTCCCCTACCAACCCCCGAAGACCCAGGCTCATTCCCGAACCCAGTTCACCAGCATGGTGGAAGGTGTGGCATCCAGCACCTCAACCCTTAGCACCACTAGGCCAGTTATATTTGTTTTTAATCTTTTAAATTTTCACGCCATTCTGATTAAAGTGCCCATGAGATCAGAGCAAATAAATGGCATGTGCTGGCATCCCCTTTCCAGATTCACCATCTTGGGAGAAGGAACTGCCAGCCACATGCAGTAGACAGACTATAGAAAAGTTTGGGAAACTTTTTCAGAAGTTCTATGTTCCTTTAGCTATGGGTCTTTTTGGCTAAAGACCTTTTACCTGCCTAACAAACAGTCAAACCGAGATCTTGTGTGCAATTGCAGGAAAATGTGTACTGTATTGTTTACATCCTCTGAAGGACTGATTAGATGGCTTGTTTTTGTCATCAGTAAATTTTTTTGCTATTTGTAAAATGCCTTCTAGTGCCAAGTAAGTAGGAACAAGTCTTACTAGTTTGTTACCATATATTAAAGTAGATATTAAATTATAATCATCTAGAACATATAAACATACAGTACTCTAAGGAATTGATTCTTGAGACCCGACAGTGTTCACTTAATGCATTAGTTAAGTTTAAATGTGGTGTGGCTATATAAGTATTTAAGGCATATTATTTATTTAAGAGTACTCCACCAAATCTGAATTTTTATTAAAACTATCCGTTCATGCAAAGAAGAAAAGGGAGGGTATAGCAACATTAGGATTCTAAATATGCCATTTGAAACCAGGAGTGGAAAAACTACTACAAGAAAAAGACCAGAAGAGGAACAGAATTTGCATCTGGATAGTAAGAAAATGTTTATGCCAAAATCACTTAAGCAATTAGCCCTACATGTTTAAATAAAATATAAAAATCTCCAGGTTTTTAAAAAGAGGGAAGAAGAAGGGAACTCAGGGCAAAAGAGTTAAAAACTATAAGCTCACTTCAGCCCCAACTACTATATTTCCTCATACAGGGGTGAGGTGTATAGTAAGAAGCACAGAGGAAAAAGATGTGTTGGACCAGACCACTATTATATTAGCAAGCAAACAACAAGAAAGGAAAGCCTAGGTAATAGTCCAGTTCTGAATACTGAATTTTCAGAGGTATTTGAAAACTTGGAAATATTAGATAAAACAGTGGGATACATTCGAGAATGCATCAGAAGAAATCAAAAGGAAGAAGAGACTATGAAAATGAAACAAGAGGTCACAATGGGGGTAAATGAAGGGGGGCCTCTAAGGGTGACAATTGAATATTCCCCTCTTCAGGAGAGTGAGCTTATACAAATTATGAGCCCTGATAGTACATTTATCTCTAACTTAGAATACATCTCAAAGAACTTGGCACTTACCCTTAAAGATCTATATACATCTAATATTATGTTATTTGAACAATTAAGCAACATCAAACAACAGCTGATGTTTAAGGGAGTATGTACTGAAAACTGAAGAATTTTAGAAAATTTCAAAAGGAAAGAATTGGATAGAAAGGAACTGGATATTAATAATATGTAGGAGAGAACAGACAGGAACCAGGGGATAGTTAAGACTTGTGATGAAAGTGAACATCAAGAGAATATAGTAATTTCCAACAATGAAATAGAATTAGTGATGTTTCCACACAGGGACTGTAGATATTACAGTATAGGATAGGAATAGAGGAGAGGGAACACCGCCTTACGGAAGAAAGAGAAAGAACATTAGAGGAAGTAAGAAAGAATGATTTTTGTATAAAAAGATGAATCAGGAGGCAAAGGAAGAAGATCATACAGAAATAAAAGACAAGACCAGGGACATCACAAAAAAGGACTGGTTGGATCAATGAGTAATAAATGAAAATACTCAAAGAAAGGTAAAAGAAAAGCAAAACCTAAAACTAAAAAAAGAAAAGACACACAATCCTAGAATTAAGAAGAAAGTAAATTAAACTATAAGGATCAAAGCTATTAAGACCTCGTGGAAAATAAAGGTGAGAAAGGGCTAACAAAGAACAAAGCTAAAAACACAAACTCAAGTGGGAAATATAGTGGCCTATATACTGTAGTTAGAGAACATCAGAACTCTCACTTTGTACATGTGATATTAGAAGGCAACAATAATGTGGAAGATATAAATCATAGCGAGGGAGGGAGGGACAATCAAAAGAAAATGAATAACAGGAGACTTTTGGAAGATTTTTAAGAAAAACAGAAGACTGATTTTGCTCTACCCTTATTTAAAGAGGGGATATTGCCAAATGAAACAGAAAAAAATGCTAAATGTTGCCATTAAAAACTTTCTGACCACCATTTGGGATGGGAATAAAAAACATAGTAGATTAAGTATTATCAGGCCCCTACCGGAAGCAGAATTAGTAATTGTAGTACCAAATCAATTCTACATTTTCAAAATAATTGTGAAAAAAAGGAACAAACTAAAACAATAGGTTATTGAAATGGACACAATTTAATTGTTACTCTATCATTTTTTTTGTTTTGTTTCCAGAATTCTATAAAGAAAACAAAGGGATTAAAGGAAAAGGGAACACTAGAACATTGTCTATTTTTGGCTTAAGTCAGCTACAAAATGAAACTGCCAGAAATATAATCAAAGGTGGGGGAAATGCTTCAAAGTATACTGAAGATTCCAGATTTAAGATTAGAACTTCAAAGGTGGTCAGATGGGAGGAGGAGGAGGATGGGACAATTATACTCTGGATGACCAATGAAGAAATTTATCAGCTTTTACTATCCAATGCTAATGAGCTGGATCATTTGAGCATATATATTTGTGATGACCATATTGTTGAAGCATCCTCAAAGTCTACTTTAAACTCAACTTGTCTGGTCTATATAGTACAGACTTCAAACAGATATAAAGTGCTGGAGGACAGGGGTGTAGCCAGGGATTTCAGATCTGCACACCAAGTGGACTGACTGCTACCCCTCTCCTCCTTGTTAGGGTGTGCTACCCCCCCCGGTGTAGCCAGGCAATATACAAATGTACACCATGACCTTGTTTGTTGCCTCATTTGACACAATAAATACAGCTTTTGTATCTCATGGTAATGGTTGTTACCATGCATGGGTAAATACAAATGCCATGCACTGCTCCCTAAGACACCCACATACCAGCCCAGAGCCTATAAAGTTGTATTGTCCTTGGGATGCAAAGACAGTATTAGTGACCAGTCCTTCTAGTTTAAACTCCTGTGAATAAAATTACAGAAAGGTTCAGCATTTTCTTTGTTAGTTTCCATGGAAAAAGGAAGCAGTTCACAGCCTATTTGCTACCCCCCTTAAATAAAATTGCACACCATGGAGTACTTGGAGTATGCCTGACTACACCCATGCTGGAGGAGTTCAGGGAGTTGGGGAGGGGTTTTAGATAGGTAACATGCCCAATAACCTTTTTTGGAGGTGTTACGTGCCTACAACAAAGGGAAGGACAGGGTACTCTACACCAGAAGTTTCAATGCATAGCTGAAGGACTGGTACAGAGCAGAGGGGTTTGGCTTCATTGGGGACAGGAGTTTCACCTGGAGGTATAGAGGCCTCTACAGAAGAGATGGCCTGCATCTATCTGGAGGGGGGACCAGGATCCTTGGTGATAAGTTTAAATGCTTCATTGACAAGCATTTAAACTAGCTAAGGGGAAGGCAGAAGAAAGCAGGGAGAATCAGTATATCCCCCCCACAGGAAAAAGCAGTCAATAGGGAGGACCCTAAGTATGGGAAATTACTTAAGGTACCTAGAACCAGAAACGGTAGCATGGCAGAGAAAAGGATAAATGAGAGTAAAGACAGGAGTGGTAAAGATGGAAGCATGAGGATAACAGGGGAGCTGTCATAAGGGGAGGTATCATAACTTGGAAGGCCATGTGCATGAATGCTTGCAGGCTAGGAAATAAAATCCCAGACCTAGTGGCCTTGATGGCAGAGACTGATCTGGTCATTGTCACCATCACTAAGACATGGTACAATGGGAACCATGACTGGGATATAGCCATACCAGGTTATACTCTATTCAGAAAAGACTGGGGGGATAAAAAGGGAGGTGTGGCTCTTTATGTCAGGGAGGGTATAAAAGCAACTGAGGTACAGGGAATGCAGGGAGGGACAGAGGCACTGTGGGTCACCCTAGAGATGGCTAATGGTACTGCTATTAGCACTGGAGTGATCTAAAGGCCTCCAGCACAAGAAGAAGAGTTGGACAGGGTTCTAGTGGAAGTGATCCATAAAAAGACAGCTAAGGGGGAAGTGCTGTTGGTGGGAGACTTCAATTATCTGGATGCTGATTGGAGTATCCCAGCTTCAGCTTCAGCCAGGAGCAGGGACATCCTGGATGCCCTACAGGGGGCATAACTTAGGCAGCTAGTGGTAGATCCCACCGGGGGGGAGTGATACTGGATCTAGTACTCACCAACAGGGACAGAGTTGTAGATGTCATGGTGGGCAACCACATGAGGTCCAGTAATCACCATGCAGTGTGGTTCAATGTGAGAAAAGTAGCAGAGTCAAACCACATGAAAGCAAGGTTCCTGGTCTTCAGAAGGACCAAGTTTGCAAAGATGGCAAAATGTCTCAGGAAAGCCCTGGTTGGGGGGGTGGAGGGGTGTAGAGGAACAGTGAGCAAATCTAAAAGGAGCATAGAGGAGGCAACAAACCGTTGCATTAGGCAACTAAGCAAAAGGAAACAAAAAACACTATGGTCCTCAAAGGAAGTGGCCAGGAAGGTAAGCGCGAAAAGGTTACCATTAAGAAGGTACAAGGAAACACAGAGGTAGAAGGACAGGGGAGTGTATCTAGAAAGTCAGAGGGAGGCAGGGAAATCAGTCAGCATTGCAAACATGCAAATGGAGGAAAAAATAGCCCAGTCAGTAATGAAAGGGGACAAGACATTCTTCAGTTACATTAGTGAAATAAGAAAGACCAGGGTTGGGATTGTTAGGCTAAAAGGGGAAGGAGGGAAGTGTGTGGAGGGGGGCCTGAAGAAAGCAGTAATCCTGAACAAACATGTTTGTTCAGTATTCACAGAAGAAGGGGAAGGTGTGGGACCTCAGTTAAGCAACAAGAGCATTGATGAAAGGGAGGTGGACACCAGTCCATTTACAGAGGAGAGAGTCCTAAAGAAATCACAAAACTGAGAGTGGACAAGGCAATAAGTTCAGACGGGATACATCCAAGACTATTAAAGGAGCTTAGAGATGTGCTTACAGCACTACTGACAGCCCTGTTCAACAAAACTGGAAACAGGAGTGGCTCCTGAGGACTGGAGAAGGGCAGATGTAGTCCCTCTCCACAAAAGTGGGAGCAGGGAGAAGGCTGGCAATTACAGGCCAGTCAGCCTGACCTCTGTGGTGGAGAAATTAATGGAATCACTGCTAAAGGAAAATAATGTGATATATCTTGAATCCAACAGATCACAGGATCCTAGGTAACATGGATTCACAGCATGATGGTCATGTCAAATAAATCAGATAGATTTCTTTGACTGAGTGACCAGGGAATTAGATCAGGTAGGAGTGGTGGATGTGGTCTACCTGGATATCAGCAAGGCCTCTGACACCATTCCACATAGGAGATTAGTAAGCAAGCTGGGCAGTCTGGGAATGGCTTCCAAGGTGGTAAACTGGGTCAGAAAGTGGTTAAGGGATACAACACAGAGGGTGGTTGTAAACAGAGTTCATTCCGAGGAGAGGAGGGTGACAAGTGGGGTGCCACAAAGATCAGTTCTGGGGCCAGTCCTCTTTAATACCTTCATAAGTGACATTGCAAAGAGGCTGGAAGGGAAAGGATGTCTCTTTGGAAACAACACTAAAATCTGCAACAGGGTTGACACTCCAGGGAGGTGTTGAAAAAAGATAAGGGGCCAAAGCAGGCTTGATGAGTAGTCAGGAGTGTGGCAGCTAAGATTCAATGCAAAAAAGTGTAACATCATGCATTTGGGGCACAGAAACTCAGGTAAGGAGTACATGATGGGGGAGGTTAGTGACCACCAAACAGGAAAGAGACCTGGGGGTAATCATATTTGATGACCTAAACATGAGTCAGTGGGATGCTGGGGTGCATAAGGAGAGGTAGCACCAGCAGAAAAAAGGAGGTGGTGATACCACTGTACAAACAATTGTGAGATCCTATTTGGAGTACTCTGTCCAGTTCTGGATGTTGCATCTCTGGAAGGACATAGACAGAGTAGAGGCAGTTCAGAGTAGGGCAACAAAAATGGTGCTGGGTCTGCACCAAAAGTTATGTAAGTAGAGACTAGAGAACCTCAATATGTATACCCTGGAAGAGAGGAGAGGAATGGGGATATGATAGAGACCTTCAAATACCACAAGGGCATAAATAAGGTACAAGAGGGTGGCATCTTTCAGAAAAAAAGATGTTCAAGAACAAGGCTGGAGGGGGTAGATTCATAGGTAATGTAAGGAAGTATTTTTTCCTTGGAAAGGGTGATGGAGGTATAGAACAGCCTCTCAGTGGAGGTGGTGGGGGCAAAAATGGTAGGGAAATTCAAGAATGCATGGGATAAGCACAAGAGAACCCTAGCAGTAGGAAAGAGAGGGTAAAAGACAGGGGATCAAGTAGGATCTGCAGTATTGCAGAAGGTAGGGAAAATTGGAAGACTAGGTGGGCCAAGAGGTCCTTATCTGCCATCAGTTTCTATGTGTTAGAAAATCAAGTAGAAGATTGACTTTTGGCTGATAATAAATGTGGAGCATCATACATCTTTAGGGGAACAATACCTTTATCTGAGCTTAAAAAATTATTTCAGCTTGATGTCTTGGGCTGTATCTGGGCTTATGGATAATATAGCTGATCCTGAGCTCATAAAGTATATAGTATTGAATGCATTTGTTTACAAGAAACATGGGCTGAAGAAGAAATTAATATGAGTGGCTATAAGTCCTTTTACAAACTGGGAAAAAGATTTAAAAAATTTGGAAGAAATTAAGGGAAAATTTTAATACACAAGAAAATTAATTAACAGTGATAATATCATGGGGATTGGAATTTTAAAAAACAATCAGAATTATTATTTTAAATATATACATACCACCTTATAATATTAAGTGTTGTAAAGAGGATACATTCAGTTTGATAGAAAATGTAATAGATGACTGCATTAGTGATCACTAGAATGCTAGAATTGTTTTGATTGGGGACTTCAATGCGAGAATTGGGCACTACCTGGATGTTACAGAAGATCTAGCAGAACTGTTAGTGGAGAAAACAAAATATTAGATAATATTTTCTAGAAATGCACTAGATAAACTATCAAATGAGAATGGTAAAAAGCTCTGACATTTTAAATAATAGGAACATTCTATTGTTAAATTGTAGAATTCCCTCTGATAGAACAGGCAATTTTACTTACACAAGCACTAATGGATCATCTGTGATTGCTCTAGCATGGATTAATAAGAACATAATATCAAACTGTTTTGACATGTTAGTAATAAAGCAAAAAGCCCACACTCTCTTTTGGTGTTAAAGGTTAAATTATCTAAACTGAATATTAGAAATAAAGATATTAGCCCATCACGATTAATAAGAAAGAAAAAATGTATAGGGTGGGAAATTATAAATGGCAAGAATTTTGGGGAAAAGTTGAATATGCGTGAATAACAGAATTAAAACCTTAGAAGGATCGGAAGGGGAAGTAGATTGTTCAGTGTTTTTTGAAAATATTATACAACAAATAGCATAAATGAAAATTAAAGAGGTAGAAATATATGTTAAAAAAAGGTGCACCTTGGTATAACAAAAAGTGTAGATTTACAAAAAAAGAATTGAATAAGCAATTGAGACTAGTAAGAAAATAGCCAAGTAAAGATAAAAAAATATTAAATAGTTTAAGGAAAGAATACAACAAAGTTATTAAACTAAATAGTGAGAAATACAGAATACACATTTGCAAGGAGTTTGAGAACGCTATATGGGAAAAGGATAATAGGAAACTTTGGAGGCTGGTAGCTAGAGGAATGGGAGACTATTCTGAAGAATTAAATGCATATATAGAGCTGGGAAAATGGGTTAAACATTTTAATGAATTGTTTTATGATCATTGGGTAGAATTAATTAATATCCAGATGAGAGTGGAAGGATGGATCCCAGTAAATAAAGAATTCAGTAAGGAAGAAATTTACTAGGCTATTCAGGCATTTTCAAGGCACGAAGCATAGGGGCCAGATGGTGCGCCCATATATATGCAATTATGAACTTGAAAGATATTTTGATCCCAAGTGTACATAAGGTTTTCAAGTATATAAATGAAACGGGGAACTCCCCCAAACCTGGACAGAAAACATTATACAACCCCTTTTGTAAAAAAGAGATATAAAGGACCCATCCTGTTGTTGGCCTATCAGTCTAATTGATAACAGTCAAGAAATCTGTACCAGGATTACAAATAACAGACTTTTAGAATGGATACAAGAAAACAGAAAAGTGGATGAGTTCCAAACAGGTTTTATTCCACAACAGTTTACTATAGACAAATGTTTTACCATATATCATTTATTTGATAAATATAAAGTTGTGAAACAGCAAACATTTTATTATATTTTAATTGATCTGAAATCAGCCTTTGACAGCATAAACAGAAATTTGTTATGGATAGTATTAGAGGACCTAGGGATTAAAGAGGCTGTTGTTAATATTTGAAGTGCTTTATACAGTGATAACACAACTCAGGTCAGATATAATGCAAGAGGTGACAAAAGTGTAAAATTCAACATTAACAAAGGAGTCAATCAAGGGTGCATTTTATTGCCTATTTTATTTAATTCATTTTTAAATCAGAGTTTACTTTAGATGTGTGATCTGGAATTCAACACACTATGCATCGGGAAGTGATACTACCCCTATCTTGCTTATGCTGACAACATAGTATTATTTTCAACCAACTTTTAAGGGATTAAAAGAATTCTTTAAAAACTTTACCAGGAGTGTACAAAAATTGATCTTCAGATACATTATAGTAAAACAAAGGTGATGATTTGCAAACAGAAATAGGAAAAAAAACTAAGATCAGAACCTTTTGTTATTTTGGAATCCCAATGGTAGATGATTTATCATGGGGAGAAACATGTGAAAGAATTAGAAATAAAAACAAAAAGATTTCTTCCAGCAATGAAAAGTTTCATGGATAAATATTGTGGTAACACCACTAAAGGATGTCTTAGAATTATAAATGCTAAAATCAAAATCAAATTCTTTATGGAGCAAAAAGTCTGGGGAATGGGGGCCAAAATAATTTTAGAGAGATTATTAAACATTTATTATAAGAAACTATTAGGTCTTCTATAAGGTGCTCCCTCATCCCTTGTGAGAGTGGAACTTGGCCAGTTGTCTTTAGAGTGCCTTATCCAAGAAAGATTGATTATATGTTGGTTAAAGATCTATGCCATAAATGAGAGCAGACTCCCATGTATGTGTATTGAGGAAGTATAAATTATTTACATTCTCAAATAAGTTTTCCATGTGCTTTAGTTATTGTAAATATTGAGAAACCTTGTGGTTTACTTAAGTGTCTTATGGATATATTTATTAAACCACCAGAGGAACTTTATATATGGATAAAAGATAAACTGAGGGCAATTTTTAGGCAAAAAGACCCAAGTCTTTGTTCACAATTTAAGATAAGCAAATGGTTAACATCAAATAAGAGACACTTTATCTTTGAAGTATACCTAGAATTATTACAAAAAACTACAATGAAGAAAATTATATACAAACTACAGATTGAATACTATGATTGTCAAAGACTTAGACACTAGTTTAAGAAGAATAAGTCCGATAGCATCTGCAAATGCTAAAAAGAAGAGGATGATCTCACACATTTCTTGATTTTATGCCCTCTATACAATAAATACAGACAAAAACTCCTGAGAGACATTTTGGCCTCCTTGGAATTACAGCCACAAAATTTGGTTAAATATTTATTCAAGTCCAAATCGATAATGGTATTGGAGTCAGTGGTTCTTTCCTGAAGATTACTGATGAAAAAATATATGTATATTATTAAGGAATTTTAAAGAATATAAATAGACTAGCCTTGATATTGCACTTTAGTACTTTCTATTTTTATTATTTATACTTATGATTTTTTAGCATCTGAATATTTTGTAATTTTAAATGTATTGTATTTGTGAATGAATTATTTTATATTGTAAAGACAAAACATGTTGACCAATAAAGAGAACTGACTGAGGAGGACTGAAGAAGTACTGAAGGCCTTAATCAGGTTAATGAAAATAGAGGATGTTGAAATTCATGCATTGAAGTACAGATGACAAGACAACTGGGGCCTGGGAGATGGCATGAACTGCCTGTCATTTATTTTCTTTCTTAAAAGGTTTTCAAAGAATATTTCTAGTGCACTTTGTGCTTTATTTTTCTATGATTGTTTGTTTAAATTGTTAGCACAATAATCTTAAAGGTTTGAATTGTTTCACTTGAAATTTACCAGAGGTACACTAGACATTTTCACTTTCAAATATTCACTTAATGTTTGTATGAATGAGTACTTATTAATTATTTATGAGATTCTGTATTAAAACTGGTGACATTTTCTCCCTGACCAAGCCCCCGATGAAGATTCTATTAACCTGAAGCACCACGGCAAGACTGGGTATAGATAACCTGCAGAGACATTGTTTACACTTTGAATTTAATTGGATAAAATAAACCAAGTATTTTGAAACTTCAGCATTTGTGTGAACAGTGGAGTCAAAAACAGTTGAATTCAAGCATGCATGGGACAGTCATAAGAAAGCTCTAGGGGGTGGGGGTAGAAAGAAGTAGGCTGCTGGTTAACTAGGATCTGCAGCTTATCCATTAGGTAGGGAAATGGGCAGACTGAGTGGGCCAAGCGGTCCTTATCTGCTGTCAAATTCTATGTTTCTATGTTTCAGTGAGTTTTTGAGATCCTACATTGAGTGCACAGGTACTTCAGGGTCTGTGGTTTACATGCATTAGGGCTGGCTGCCCTTCTCCTGTGCACCAGCCCAGTACCGTTATATTCACGTTCCAACCTTGCCTGGATAGCTGCAATGACTTGGCGCTGGTTCATCCCTTTCAGAATCAAATCAGTGACCTGGACGAGAGAGGAGATGGTGGAATGAGATTTGCCAAAGCCACATTGGTAGGGGAAGTGGTAGGGTAAGATTCAAAACAGGAGAGAGCTTGGAAATGGCAGGCTTCTACTGAACCTGGGCCAAACCAGAAAATAGTGAGATGGTATGATAGTTCCTGTGGAGGAGATGTTATCATGGAGGGATTCTTGGGGAGGAAATGTTATCATGGAGAGGCAAGACATTCAACTGCTACCAGATCCACAGATAGTCCTGGGATTGAATAGAAGGTTGGGGAGGTTAGTAATAGGAGCAGCAATGTTGGCAGCAGAGAGGTGTAGGAGCTTGGCATCCAACCCATCAGGCTCTGACGTTTAGAAGGACTGAGGGAGAGCAGAGAGAGCAGCAGCAGGTCAGAAGGAAAAGTACTTGGGGGGGAGGAATGGGTGGGGGTGAAGCAGCAACAGAGAAAAGAGGAGTTTAGTTGTGAGGAAATGAAGGGTAGGGAAGGGGGGAGAAAATACAGGAGGGGAACAAATCATTAAAAGCTGAAATGGCAGTTGGTTCCACGGCACCAAGCAGAGCACTATCTGTTTAGCACATTGATTTGCATCACATGCCCGGGATGCATGGGGCAAAGTCTACAGAGAGGAAGAGGGAAGATTTATGTGGATGTTCTCCTCCTGGAGAAGAGTGCAGTGGTGCACTGCTCAAAGAGCTATATTTGGTAGTGAAATGCTGTAGATCCTTTCACCTAAGTGCCTACCAGCTAAGCTCCCTAAGATATTAACAGAGTGTGCCCTGCCATAGTTGGAGGGAGGGACACATAACAGGGAAAAGAGAACCCATA
Organism: Neoceratodus forsteri; assembly: GCA_016271365.2. NCBI lineage: Eukaryota > Metazoa > Chordata > Ceratodontiformes > Ceratodontidae > Neoceratodus > Neoceratodus forsteri. The sequence goes on along the minus strand of CM057458.1, from coordinate 993,992,363 downwards.
TAGGTAACACCATCCTCCCACTCCAAGGCCACTAGCACACTGATGCTGAACTCTGAATCAATGCCCAAGGTCAACTTAAGGCTTTTTGTCCTTTCTTCCTGTATGTCTCCCATAGGGAGAGGGTAGGGGGTGCCTCCAGCAGAGAAAAGCCAGACCCTCCAGGGGACATTATGAACCCTGGGAGCCTGGGGTGGTGCCTGTCAATGGAAGGGAGACTGGTGGGCAGCCAGAAACATTCGAGCAGCCCTAATGAGGCAGGGAGCTGAGGGGTACAGGGAAGAAGAATAAAAGAAACTGCTACAACCTCAGTGGAATAAGGTTATAGGTACTACTAGGCAACATTTTTTTATGCATGTGAGAAAGTGTGAAATTGCCAATTTGGCATTTGCACAATTTTACGAAATTGTATCAGAATCCAATGTTATTTTGCTTTCTTGTTCTTCCCCCAAATAGTGCATTTTTTATGATGTGAGTTCTTAAAAACTGTGCAGTTTCAGCAATATGGCAGCATTTTTCCACAAATTGCAAATTTTTTAAAATATGAGATCTTAAAAATGAACAATTTCAGCAAACGATGTCACTGACTGATCACAAAACACAATTTTTTCCATTTAATACATCAATACTAGCACAATTTTCCTGAACAATGTATGCTTGTGTCCTGGGGCCATTACTATATGGTGATTTGTAGTGCTGATGCTTGGGAATGACAGCAATTCATATGTATTAGGCTGTTGCACATGATGTAATGAATCTCTGTGGATAGGGCACTTGCAATGTTACTTGCTGATCATTCACAAAACAAATGTTTCCTTTTTAATATACAGCTGATAGTGCAATTTTCCTTTACAATTTATCCTGGGCCTACTGCTATGAACTTCAATGCTACTGTATCACCTTGAAATGATGGTTCCACATCAGAAGAGCGAACCAGGAAGGGAGACTTGCAAGTTGGCGCAGGAACATGGGCATATTGCAAGGTGGCACACAGGAGGGAATGGAAAGCAGCAAAATAGTACACATGAGGAAACGGCGAGTGTCAAAGTAGCGAAAGGTAGAAAGTAAAAAAAAATGTGACCAACACCACCACAGGAATGCAAAAAGAACCAGATGCAAAACAGAGTGCGGGGGGGGGAGGAACACCAGGGAGTGCACACTGAGACACCGCAGTGACCGCACTGGACTCTGGCAGGACAAGGCTGGACAGGCGGGGAGTGGGGGCTTGGCACAGGTGTGGCACAGTGAGGAGGCTGTGTGCAGGACAAAATAAGGAGCAACAGACAGACGTTGGGGGGGTGTGGGGGTTACTGTGCACAGTGCACACTGCAGGACATGTTACTGGCACAGGTGGAAGCAGGACCACACCTCATTCAGGCGCTATGATGGTGCAGCAGCTGTTGGTGACACAGTGCACATCAGGCAGCAAGGGAACATGGCAAATTACAGCAAGAGATGGAATGGGGGGCACAGTGCACATCGGGCAGCAGAGGAACCTTCCAGATAACAGCAAGAGTTGGGGCGGCAGCACAGAAAGTGACAAGGGCCAGCTACACTTACGGTAGCAAATTATATGTAAGACCCTTTAGGTAGTCGGCCATGCTGCACTGGCTGCACTCCTAGACAAATGTCCTCAACTCTCCAGGTCAGGTCTTTGTATCTGTTGCACTTGCTGGCAATGCCTGCCCCAGAGATGGTCTGCTCCATGCGGATCTTGCTGAGCCACTGTTCCTCATAGTAGCAGTCTATAAAATGTCAGATGCCTGGATGTGCAGCACCGAGTCAGGTGTTAAAGCCCCAGTGCCAGCCCTTGACTGCATTGTTCGTACGTGCCAGCCCTGAGTGGGTGGCATCGTACATACTCCATGCCACCAGTGGGAACAGTGGGTACACCTAGCAGACCAGCTGACAGACCTGCTAAGCCAAGTCTCCTCAACATATTCGAGTACCACCCTCAGAAGTGCCACATGCTCCCTGTAGTAAGGCATGTCACAGAGGATGCCATAGACATCCACCACATCCCCCACTGGCATGAAGGAAAGTGCGACCACCATTCTGATTTGCAGTGCAAATTCTTTATCAGAGGAATAGCATTGGTGCACCTCAGGGGAATGCTGCACGCGTCGCCACACGGCTTGGCTGAAGTGAAAAAAGCACCCACACACTGCCTCCCCTGGTAACACAGTGACAAACGCACACCAGGCCACCCTTGTGAAATCCATCAATGCCATCTGTGGGGTACAGTCACCCACCAGTCGAAGCACTTTGGTGAACACCCTGGTATATGCCTGCTCCTACTGGCCGAACATCAGGACATATACGAAGGGCACTATGACATCTGTGCGTAGTCTGTGTATGGTATAGAGTTTCCTGAAAATGGGTGACATGGCATAAAAGGTGCCATCAAGGAACCAATCCTCGCTATCACCTAAGAAGCATAGTGACTGCTGTGTCATGAACAACAGCACCCTGTCATTGGTTGGACCACTATAGTGCAGAAGGAATGGCTCCCCTGTAACAGTGACACAGTACTCGGGAGGGATATCTAGATCCTTTACTGTGGCTGGGGTAGCAGGACAGCCCCTTGCAGCCTGATGCACATGATGCACTGTCCTCCTCAGTAGTGGCAGGGTGGGCAACCTGCCCGCCACAGCATCCGACACCCCTGTGGTACACTGGACAATTACCTGCCCAGTACTCTCCATGCTTGTCTTGGCCCTGGCACGGACATCAGCCACAACCCTCCTCACACCAATCTCCCCAGCATCAGAATGTGATTGTGTGGCCGGCCCTGGTGTACAACATGGTCCGCCAATGTGTGCAGGCAGGCAGGGCACTTTTACTTGATATACTAGCCACAGCGCCAGTACACTTTGCCTCTGACTTCCTTGTCCTTCCTATAAATGTATCCCACAAGGGACAGTAGGAGTCTCTCTTTCTGGCTGGTGAAGAATATTGATGCCTCCATCCTTACATTCACCTAAACTGTGAGACACCAAATGTTGTCACTTTTATACCCCCTTGTGTGCCACTTTGTGTGGCTTGCAAGTAGGGGCATGCCTGTAGGGGACCACCCACCATCTGCAGTGTGGGAGTCAAAAGATGATGCACATCCCATAGTGCGGGTTTGGTGGTTCCTGTTCTGCAGCATGGGCAGCATGACATGCTGCATAGTGCTGGCTGTGTGGCAAGAAGGTGTGTTTTTTCCCATTGTGGTGACATTCAGCAGACCATCACTGTGTCTCCTGGATGGTGAGTTTCTGACAGTCAGAGTCACAGTGTTTATGTTGTCTCCATACATGTTAATGCTCACAGTTCAGTTGCCACTGTGGGTCCTTGAACCATTGACCCACAGCACTCATACCTAGTGGATATTTAAGTTGCTTGATGTTTACTTCGAGCATGACATCTCTAAATATCATTGTTTTTTATCAACTACTGTTCTGTTTATTGAATTTTAATTAGCGGTCCTTAGTTTTTATGTCTGGATAACTAGGCTGGTGCTTGACTCATCCGAGCACATGCTGTCGCTACCTTCCCCCGATGTTTAACTCCCCTCCTCCCTGCTCTTAATCTCCATCTCACATTATCCTTTTGTCTAATTTTCCACCCCACCCACTGCTACTCCACCTCTGTTTTTTGTCTTTAATCTACACCCCCACCCCCACTGATGGTCTGCCAACAGCCCCTTGCCTCCCTGCAGTCTCAGCCCATTTAATTTTGGACTCTTCTCTTTATCGCTCCCCTAGGGATCCTCCTGTCACTGATGGCATTACCACCGCCAGTGGCACCCTATGGCCACAACCTTGGCCGCTGCGTGGACCCCATCAGACTCTCTTGACCACCCTCCTAGAACTCAGAGTCAGATCCCACAGCAAGGTATGAGTGCCTAACACCACCGGAGCCCGGAGCTTTGCCGCTTGACCCTAATTGGTGCGGTTTTGTTGCTGTTGGCCTGTGATTGGTCCGGATGGCCTTAGGCTGCAGAGCTATTGGAGTGCCTTCTTTCTACAGCATTCTAGCTCTCCTAGCTTTTCCTATACTAGATATTTCTGTGCCACCTCCCCCACTCCCTTCCAGGCCACCTTTAAGTACTCTCTCACCCCTCAACACTAGGAAATCTTCTCCCATTGGGTCAGTCCCTGCTGCTTAGCCACTCCTTCTTCTCACAAGCAGCTCACACTCTTTGCAGCTAGTGCTGCCCACAACAGTGACTGCACTCACAGAGGAAGGTGATCATGCCCTGCCTAAACTGGCCTATTAAGTCACTTGTAATAGTGGTGGTGATTGTACTGCACTGCCCCTTTTTCCCCGTTCCCACCCTGAATCAGCTTCTTCTACAGCAAGCTCCTCCAGATGACATGCACTACACACCAGGAATGACAACGGGTTTGTATAATGTCAATTCTTCGGTCTCCTGCACCTCAATATGGCACATTGGATACTTTCTTAAACTTAATGCAGACAGCCCCATAGTGTACCTCCATCAAATGCTAGTAACCCACAATCGAACTGGTCACCCACAGCCCACAGGCATCAGGAGGCACAGAAGAATAACAAACAAGATGTTATGCAATATGCTCAAATCCTATCTCCTGAGAATCATCCTTATGCTTCTCCTGCTCTCTGGTAATGTTTACCCCAACCCAGGACCAGCTGGTCAGACTGTGCATCCCCCAAACAGGATGGGAGGGTCCCTCACCATCGCCTCCATCAATGCCTGTAGCCTCATTATCAAGATGGATAACCTCCAAACATGGATACAACAACACAAGCCTGATATCGTCTCTGTAGTGGAAACTTGGCTAAACCCCAGGATCCCAGACATTGCAGTTTCAGTCTCTGGCTATTACATATTCAGACAATACAGGTCTGCGAAATGAGGCAGGGGCTGTGCCATCTACCTAAGGGACACATACATGGGACACATCATTCTCACCCCTATCCAAGGCTCCACATCTCAGATTCTCACCATTAAAGTGCTACTCGGAGCCCACAATAAGGGACTCACTGTAGTCTCTGTTTACTTACCCCCTAAGGAGCAAGCCAGTGGCTTCAACTGCATCTTGGAATTTCTAAGAAGCCTGCACCATAAATCAGAGATAATCATTTTGGGCGATTTTAACATAAACTGGCTCTCGCCTGATTCCTGTGCTTATAAGGATGCTATCTCGGCACAGCACCTCACACAGCTTGTCCCCACCACCACCAGGTGTAACTATAGAACTGGGACATTCACCCTTCCTGACTGGATTCTGTCTAACCGCCCCAAATGAATCTCTCAGGTTTCAGTACTCCCTGACTCAATAAGTGCCCATTCACTGTCATCTGCTCCTGGGCTAACAAACTCACCAAGCCCCCTCCTAAGCTAATACACACCAGGTTATTTAAGCAGGGACATCTCCAGCTGCTAAATTCCCACCTATGTAGCCTGGACTGGGCACCAATTGAAACAGTCAATGATATTAACAAAGCATTGGACTTGTTCATCAACCATTTCACTGCGGCCTGTGATATCTATGGGCCCCTGAAAAAGATTAAGGTCAAAGGTAGGGCAAACCCATGGATAACTGCTGAGCTTGTGGCATGGCTCAAACACAGGGACCACCTCTGGTACTGTGCTTGAGCAACACCTACACAAGGGAACGTACAAAAATATAAAGCTGCCAGAAATGACTGCACTCGAGCGATTTGGAATGCTAAAAGCAAATATTTCAAGGAGTCACTACCCAACTCTTGGGGTAACAGTAAAAACTTCTGGAATAATCTGAAAGAACTCACAGGCAAGGATCCAAAGACACCACCCACTATACTCAACATTGATGGAATACCAACACTTGATCTTGGCTCTATTTCCAGCACTTTCAACAATGCATTCTCCAACCTTGGCAGTGTCCTTCCACCAAACTTCTTTGATGCCCCTTCACCCACCACACTCCAAAACACCGCACCACAGGTACACACAACTCTGCAGTTCTTCTTTAAAGAGATATAAACTCATGTAGCCAGAACCCATATTAGCAAGGCCATCTGCAAAACTGGGTATAGTGGTGACTCCCTGGAACTGAAGCTGATCTCACTGGTTCTAGAAGAAATCCTTGAACCCCTGACAAAGATCTTCAATCTCTCCCTTAGACTAGGGCAATTCCCCTCACTTTGGAAACTGGCCACCATCACACCTGTATATAAAAGTGGAGATAGGGCCCTAAACAACAACTACAGGCCTATTTCTCTCCTCCCCCTCCTTATCTAAAGCCCTGGAATGTATTGTCTCGGACCAGTTAGTCAAATTCCTAAATAAGTATGAAGTTCAACGCCCAGAGCAGCATGGCCTCAGAAAGGGTCATAGCACCACCATGGCTCTGCTGGAATTTACAAGTTTCATCCATGCCATGCTTGACCAAGGGAACTGGTTGGGGGCAGTATTTATTGACTAAAGAAGTCATTTGACACCGTAAATCATACACTCCTACTCAGGCAACTGTCTGCTATTGGGCTCTCCAATGACGCACTGCAATGGTTTTCTAGCGACCTCGGAGGCAGGGTCCAATGCATTAGGATTGCTGGTGTCACCTTAGATGAAAAGCCAGTCCTCTCTGCAGTCCCGCAGGGGTCAATACTGGGACCCCTACTCTTCTCCCTATATCTGAACAACCTCCCTAGCATCTGCCAGCAAACAATACTACTCTACGCAGATGATGCAGTCCTGTTCACAAGCCACCATGACGCCAAACTCTTGGAAGACCAGCTGCAGCTAGACTTTAAGCATGTTGAAGATTGGTTGAGTTCACATAAACTTGTCCTGAACCACAGCAAAACTAAAGTCATGACATTCTGTCATGCAAGGAGCAAGTTTAATCTCTGCCCCTTTTCATCAAGAACCACTCAGGGACTTCACTCGAACATGTCTCTGAGTTCAAGTACCTTGGCATCACTCTGAACAGTACCCTCTCCTATGCTCAACACATAGACAATGTTGCAAAGGCTGCTGACATATGAATTGGCATACTGCACAAGCACAAGCACTGTATGACTACAGATGCCTGTAAACTGGCTATTCACAGCTCTGTCACTTCCATCATAGACTACAGTCTTGCCATCTATGGGTCTGCCTCTACAACTGCCCTCCACAGGATCTTAGTATTGCTCAACAAAGCCTGCAGACTACTAACGGGGGCTTCATGTCAAACACACACCTGTGACCTGTATGCCCAGGTGGGTTGGCTCCCCTTACACAGTCGAATACAATACCATACCTACCTATTGTACAAAAAGGTACTCCTTGGGCTCATGCCTCCAGGGTTTGAAAAGCTCCTTACCACCCATAACAGTACTCAGCATACACATAGCACCAACAGTCAATCTTCCAGGTTCCCAGGCACAGGACCACAATGGGCCAACGGGCATTTACGCACAGGGCGCCGCAGTGGTACAACACCCTCAACAAGGAAGCACTTTCTCCGGGTCTGCTTTGCTTCGACCCTTCAAAAGGAATCTCTGACACTATCTCACCTCAACCTCACAATGCGATTGCCTCTCCTAAATCTGGCTCTCCGTCCCCCTGGTTGTTTCTGAACTGCGACCTGTAACCTTTAACAGATAACCACCTCATGGCACCTGCCCTACCCTTGCCCCCCTCCACCTCACTCCTGCCCTTCCCCATTCCTTCATGTCACGTCCCTCCACTACTGCACCCTACATGCATCTGCCTCTTCTTCCATAATTCCACTTACACGTCTTGTAACCACCCATCACTCCGACAGAGGTACCTCTGCCTGCCTACCTCTTCAGGTTCCCCCACTACCCTGCACACACAAACTCTCCTTCCTATCGTTTCTTTCTTGGCTTTGCTACTCTGAAACCTTATTTAAGCTGCCCTCTGAATTCAAGCAACAATCTATGACTGTAACTGTAAAATATGTTAAGACTGTAAACCATTGTCTACCTTTATATGTATGTTACCCACCTCCTCTGATGTGGAACCTTTGTAAATGAGCAGTCCTTGCTCAAAGGTACTTGTAATCCTAGAGATTAATAAATAAATACACTTTGCCTCTGACTTCCCTTGTCCTTCCTATAAATGTATCCCACAAGGGACAGTAGGGGTCTCTCCTTCTGGCTGGTGAAGAATGTTGATGCCTTCATCCTTACATTCACCAAAACTGTGAGACGCCAAATGTCATTCTGCTGCTTTTATACTTCCTTGTGTGTCACGTTGTGTGGCTTGCAAGTAGGGGCATGCCTTCAGGGGACCGCCCACCATGTGTAGTGTGGGAGGGAAAAGATGATGCACATCCCACAGAGCGGGTTCGGTGGTTGCTGTTCTGCAGCACGGGCAGCATGACATGCTGCATAGTGCTGGCTGTGTGGCAAGAAGGTGTGTTTTTTCCCACTGTGGCGATGTTCGTCGGACCATCACTGTGTCTCCAGGATGGTGAGTTTCTAGCAGTCAGAGTCAGAGTGTTTATGCTGTCTCCATACATGTTAATGCTCACAGTTCAGTTGCCACTGCGGGTCCTTGAGCCATTGACCCACAGCACTCATACTTAGTGGATATTTGAGTTGATTGATGTTTACTTTGAGCATGACATCTCTAAATATCATTGGTTTTTATCAACTACTGTTCTGTTTATTGAATTTTAATTAGCGGTCCTTAGTTTTTATGTCTGGATAACTAGACTTTTAAATCACATTACAACCACCTGGTTGATATTTTGCATTACAACCTGTGAGGTTGTAAGTACTGCCTGTTAATCAAACTGGCACTTCAGAAACCTCATTAGCCATTACACTGTCTGTGGGTGGGCCGAACATTTCAACCAACATGGTGGCTCCATTTTCCTGATGCCCAAGCACCACACTCATCATTTCCCTCACACTCAAAAGAGGTATGAATTGTAATTTTATATATATATATATATATATATATATATATATATATATATATACACAGTACAACCTTGATTATCCAAACTGAATGGGGATGTAAGATTAGTTCGGATAATAGAGGGTCCCTATCACCATGTTCCTATTAGCTCAGGGGACATGGTACAAGTTCAGATAATCCAGAGGTTTGGATAATGGGGGGTCAGATAATCGAGGTCATACCACTATAGTTAGTGTTCAGCGGGCACTTACATACTAAAGTCAAATGTTTGTGCATCAATAACTTTGGACCCATTTAGTGGATTTGCCTGAAATTTGGAATGCACAGTGGGGCATGGTAGATCTCTTGATTTGCCAAATTTTGTTTCAGTCGGACTTATGATCTTTGTGTACGAAAATGCTGAAAATGCAAAATTATCTGATTTTGGAGGCAGCTTTTGGGATTGTAGATGTGGCCCTGCGCGGCTGTCATGTGATGTCCCACTCTTTGAGATGGTTCATTTGAAAGAACTTTGATGGCTAAACATGCCGCTTTTCATTTGGTGAAAAAATATTAAGACATTCAAAAGTTATGCCACTTTTAAGTTCCCATTATAAGTCAATGGGAAAATTTATATGTATGTTTTGTGAACAAAGAATGGGGTTCTGACCATCTCATCCCACCTGGTGATCAAAGAATTTGCAGCCTCACAGTTCAAGAATCTTTGTACCTGAGAATTTTCAAAATTCTTTGATCATGAGGTCCACCATCTTGTTTTTTTAATTTCCAATCAGAAAAACACAAATATCTCGGCTCAGGGTCACTTCTGAAGTAAAACTTGGATGAGTTTTATTCAGGGGGCTACGATCTATTGAGCCATGCCTTTGGTTTCATCCAAATCAGTCAAAGAATATAGTTATAAGCTTTTAAAATATTAATTTGTGGCTCACTAATGATCTTTGATCGTGAGCCTGCAAAATCTTTGATCGTGAGATTCTTTAATCACGATCTTGCATGGCGACCTAACAACACTAATATCTCCTCTCAGGGGTGGGTTAGGGACACAAATGAGGATGGGTTTTGCTCAGTAGGGTCCATTCTATCGAGGCATTGGTTCGGTTCAAATCAGCAAAAAATTCACTTTTCACCATTTTTAATTCGTGAGCCTGCAAATTCTTTGGTCGCAAGCCTGCAAATTCTCTGATCATGAGATTCTTTGATCGCAAACATGCATTGTGAGTGAGGGACGAGATGGCCCAATTTAAAAATCTATTTTCTTAGCCAAGGGCTGTCCTAGGAAGTCAAATGAGAGTGGGTTTTATTCAGGGGGCTTCGTTCTGTCAAACCATGGTGGTGGTTTACTGCAAGTCCTTCAATTTTTTGATGTATAACATTTTTTTATTCATTGTTCATGAGCCTGCAAATTCTTTGATTGTGAGATTCTTTGATTGCCATCTTTGATCGCAAGAGAAGGACAAGATGGCCAGATCTTTTATAAAGGAATAGATAGGGAAATTTTACCAATCTTTAACATTGAACATCTCGGAAATGGTTTGGTCTTTTTACTTGAAATGTTGAGGGTGTTTATGGCATGTCTCGTAAATGTGAATTATGGTGTTCACATGTCAGAGAACATTTTCTTTGTGGCGATATTGTGTGACACACTTTACGTGTTGCAGACAGTGTTTTGCTTGTGGTGGTGGCTTGAAATTGATAGGATACCTAGCCTTAGTGTCATGGATGTAGTTTTCAGTCACTGTGTGTGTTAAATGTCAACAGGTGCAGAACTGTGTCAGTCTGATGAATGAAAATCTTATACGTTAAAATTTTATATCTCGGACACGGTTTGGTCTTTTCACTTGAAATTTGGAGAGTGTTGACGGTATGTCCTGTGGATGTAAATTACTGTGTTTCTGTGTTGGAAAAGATTTTTTGGGTGGAGATATGGCATGGCACAGTTTACATTCTGCAGACGGCATTTTGCTTGTGGTGGTGGCTTGAAATTGATAGGATACCTTGTGTGTATTAAATGTCAACAGGTGTGGAACTGTGCCACTCTGATGAACGGAAATTTCAAATTTTGACATGTCATATCTTGGACATGGTTTGGTCTTTTTATTTGAAATTTGGAGGGTGTTGGTGGCATGTCCTGTAGATGTTAATAAAGGTGTTTATATGTCGGACAATGTATCTTTTGAAGAGGTATTGTGTGGCACAGTTTACTTTTTGTGGACAGCATTTTCTATTGTTCTACTAGATTAGCATTTGTTTGGTGGCTAGCCTTGCTGTTGTGAATGTACTTTTTAGTAATTGGGTGTGTGATGTGGCCTGGCACTTACAAGTTGGTGGGAGTGTGGGGCTCCACCAACTTACGCAACTTTTTACTTTTCTATTCTTTCTTAAAAAGTAAGGAAATACCATGCAAAAAAACTTCATTAATGCATCAGTTAGGGTTCTTCTACAGCACAAAAAGTGAGGAAATTTGATTTAAGGGTTCCCACTTCTTGCACCCCACCCTGCCCCAACCAACAGACATCGGGGTGTGCATTAGGGTCATCAGCCCTAACTCTCACCCCATTCTCCTACACTGCACACCTCAGCTTATTTACACATGGGATGGGGTGAGAGTTAGGGCCGATGACCCCAACCCACACCCAGATGCCTGTTGGTGGCACTCCAAAGTTGATGAATTTTCCTATAGGCTAACATTACAGCATCCACTGCACCTTTTGGGCCCGTATCTCAAAAACGCTTTTAGATACAGACTTTTCATCAGAAAAATGCTTAGCCCCCATTAGGGGGCTAAGCACAAAACTAGCCAGGAAAGTCATAAATAATATAAGATCTTAATTTTTTTCTATGTCATACGGTTCCTGAGATATAAGCAATTTAGCAGTCCAAGTGTTCATTTTCTGCTCCGAGGGCCATTATTATGCATACATTCTTTTTTTTTCCTTTTTCAATTATTTAACCAGGTGAGACACACTAAGCTAAAAGCTTGTTTACAGGTGCAAACTGGGAACACAAGGAAGTTAAGTGACTTGCTCAGGGTCACACAGTATGCAAGTGGGGGCTGTGGGATTCAAACCCAGGTCTCCAGATTTGCAGCTCAGAGCCTTAAACCACTGTGCCATGCTGCCTCCACTTCTTTGTATTCACTGTGATTCTGAATGCACCTTTTTGGGAAAAAAATGTGTACCTTTGTGTTACTGTTACAGTCACCTTTTCTGCTTGCATTTCCGTTACCATTTGCATTAGCATTTCTGTTTATGGCATCCTGTGCGTTATCCTTTCATATGCATTTGCACTTGCATTTGTGTTATCATTTGCATTTCCATTACTGTTTTTGTTTGTGTTTCCTTTTGCATCACCGTGTGCATTACCATTTACGTTTGCATACACACTTCCGTTTGCATTTTTTTTTCATCTGGCATCATCATTGGTGTGACCATAAGCATTTACATTCCCAATTGCGTTACCATGACCGTGTACATTACCATTTATGTTTTCATACATGATTCCATTTGTGTTTCTGTTTGTGTTACTGTTTCCTTTGGCGTCATCATTGATGTTGCCATAACCGTTTGCATTTCCAATTGAGTTACTGTTCGTCACCATTTTCCTTTCTGTTGGCCTTAGTAGTTGCATTTTTTCCATAGCATTTCCTTTGTCAATTGCATTACTGTTACCTTCTGCATCGCCGTTGCCTTTACCGTTTGCATTGCTGTTTGCATTTCTGTTACCGTTTGCTTTTCCGTTGGCGTTAGTGTTTCTGTTACTGTTTTCACTAATGTTTGCGTTTCTGTTGCTGTTAGCATTTGCATTACTGTTTGCATTACCATTTCTGTTTTCATTAATGTTTGCACTTGCATTTCTCTTACCGTTTGCATTACCATTTACATTTGCATCACCATTTGCATTACTGCTTATGCTCTATGCTTGTTACGCTACTTGCATTGCATTCAATTATTTATAGTGCACATTCTCAAAAGAAGGGAAATTCATGGCAAACAACTCTGTTTAATGCATCAGTTATGGTTGTTCCACAGCAACAAAAGCGAGGAAATTCAGTGTTAGGGTTGAAAACCTGAACTACACATCCCCCCACACACACATACATGCAAGTAGGGGAAGGACCAAGGCAACACAGCCAATCACACACAAACAGTAGCAGGTGACAGAACTAACATACAACTATGTAAACCATGACCCCACACACCCATGCTCCCGTGTGGGTTGTGGCATGGGGTTGTCACTGCTAACTCTGATCCCATACATTCCATGCATTGCAAAACACATATCACTATGCACAACTGGGCATCTTGGGCCACAAGCTGCCACCAACACATAACATAGACTACACATATGGTATTTTGAGGTTCACAAGATCCAAAACAGGATTTTGCACATTCCCTGAAATACTTTCGAAAATCACATTCACAAATGTCAGTGTTGTGATATGCATTTGTAACACTTTCATGTTTGCGACAGTATTTTGTGACACTATTTTGCATACTTTTGCAAATGTGACACTGTTGTGTCTTCTGTTTGCGACAGTATTTGGTGACACTATGTTATATGCTTTTGCAAATGCAACACTTTTGTCTCTTCCGTTTGCTACACTTTCATGTTTGCAAAAGTATTTTACAAAAGTATGCTCCTAATGACTGCACATCTTTGCCATCATCCTGCAAGCAAACGGTTGGGTCCTTTGTGCTGAAATTTGCAGGGTGGCAACCCCTAGTCCCACAGACCTGCCTTTTCCTGCTTTGGTGCTAAAATACTTAAGCATGAAATACTTACACTGTTCCAAATTTGAGCAATTTGCCATAGACTAACATTGCAACACCCATGATGCCTTTTTGCCACCCTTATGTCAAAAATGAAGTGAGATACACCATTTTCACTACTCCCAGCTGACATTAGATTTCTTACCTACTTGCTACAGTAACACAGATTTACACCTCCAGCGTCCTTCCCCTTCTTGCATGCATATGTGTGTGTGGTGGTTGTGGGGGTGGAGGGATGTGCAGTTAGGATTTTCAACCCTAACACCAAATTTACTTGCTTTTGTCACTGTGAAACAACCCTAACTGATGCATTAAACAGAGTTTTTTTACCATGAATATACATATCTATATATTATACTATAGTTAGGGTTGAGTACTGCATTTAAGGTAAATCTGAAATTTGGCAGCTTAATAACTTTGCCAACATATGACAGATTTGCCTGAAATGTTGAAAGCATGGTCTGGTGCCATAGATCTCTTGATCTGCCAAGTTTAGTAATGGTCAGATACAGTATATGGTTGTGGAGCTACAGAGCACTGAAAAACACAAATTATGCATTTCTGCGCATTCTTTGCTAGCACCTACAGGTCGCACTGTCTGTGTGACCAGTCATAAACCTTCAGGGTACATGCAGCCGAGGTCCCCAACGTGCCTTTCAAAGATTTTGTGAAAAAATATTAAACTGTTCAAAAGTTATTCAAAAAACAAGTTTCCCATTATAGTCAATGGGAAAAGTTAACAAAGAGTTTGAAAGTATCACAAATGCAGTTTTTAGTGTCACAAATGACCCCTGTAGTGTCACAAATCTGCCATCTTGTTTTCAGTTGGTTGTCACAGAAATGCTTGGCATTTAAATGTGGGACCCTCTAAGGGCACAATTCTTGCTGTGTTCACCTAGTCAAGCTCAGAGGATGCTAGGCATGTTTTTTTGGGGGGGTTGAACACCCCAGAAATATGTTTTTAAAATTTTTGTAAACAGTAGTGTCACAATGTAGTGTCGCACATTCGACACTTTCATGGTTGGTTTTTTGCGAAAGTGTCGCAAATTACGACACTACTTTGTGACACTGTGCCAAAAACAATAGGAAATCTTTGCCACCCTGCTGCAAAAGAACAGTTTGGTCTTTTGGGCTGAAATTTGGAGGGAAGAAAGCAAAGATCCCACAGATGCACCTTTTTGTGGTTTGGTGGCAAATATTAGAGAGCTGCAAAGTTACGGTACTCTGAAGTTGATGCTTTTTCCCCTAGGCTAACATTATGGCATACACTGTGCATTTCGAGGCAAGTATGTCGAAACCTCTTCGAGATACGGACTTTTCTTCAGAAGAATTCTTAGTCCCCCACTAGGGGGCTAAGTGCAAAACTAGCCTGGAAAGTCATAAATAGTATGAGATCTTAATTATTTTTCTATGTCATACGGTCCCTGAGATATAAGCAATTTAGTATTCCAATTGTTCATTTTCTGCTCCGAGGGCCATTATTATGCATACATTCTTTGTATTCATTGTGCTTCTGAATTAATCTTTTTGGGAAAAAAAGTGTGTGCATTTGCGTTACTGTTACAGCCAGCATTTCCACTTGTGTTTCCGTTACCATTTACATTAGCGTTTCCGTTCACGGCACCGTGTGCATTACCCTTTGAGTGTGCACTTGTGTTTGTGTTACTGTTACCATTTGCATTTCCATTACTGTTTTTGTTTGCATTTCCTTTTGCATCACCATGTGCATTACCATTTGCGTTTGTGCATTTGCTTCCATTTGCGTTTCCATCTGTGTTTGCGTTTCCTTTGGTGTCATCGTTGGTGTTACCGTTAGTGTTTACATTTCCAATTGTGTTACCATGACCATGTGCATTACCATTTGTGTTTGCATATGCACTTGCTTTTGCATTTCCATTTGCATTTGTGTTTTCTTTGGTGTCATTGTTGTTGTTACCATAAGCGTAGTGACACTATAGTTACGGTTGAGTACCCCATTTATGGCTAAATCTGAAATTTGGTAGCTTAATAACTTTGCCACTATACAATGGATTTGCCTAAAATTTGGCATGCAAATTCTGGTACCAGAGATCTCTGGATCTGCCAAATAGTTTGCAACACTATGGCCAAAACAATAGGGAATCTTTGCCACCCTGTTGCAAAAGAACGGTTTGGTCTTTTGGGCTGAATTTGGAGGAAAGAAAGCCAAGATCCCACAGATGTGCCTTTTGGTGGTTTGGCATAAAAATATTAGAGGGCTGCCAAGTTACGGCACTCTGAAGTTGATGATTTTTTCCCATAGAATAACATTACGACATCCGCTGCGCCTTTCGGAGCCCATATCTCGAAAACAGATCAAGATACGGACTTTTCGTCAAAAGAATTTTAAGTCTCCTACTAGGGACTAAGTGCAAAACTAGCCTGGAAAGTCATAAATAATATGAGATTTTACATTTTTTCCTACGTCATACGGTTCCTGAGATATAAGGAATTTAGTATTCCAAGTGCTCATTTTCTGCTCCAAGGGCCATCATTATGCATATATTCTTTGTATTCACTGTGCTTCTGAATGCACCTTTTTGGGAAAAAAGGGTGTGCATTTGCGTTACTGTTACCTTTAGCGTTTCTGCTTCAGTTTCAGTTACCATTTGCGTTAGTGTTTCCATTTACGTCACCATGTGAGTTACCCTTTGCATTTGCATTTGTGCTTGCATTTGCATTACTATTGCCATTTGCATTTCTGTTACTGTTTTTGTTTGCATTTACTTCTATGTCACCATGTACATTACCATTTGCATTTGTGTATGTGCTTGTGTTTGCTTTTCTGTTTGCATTAGTGTTTCCTTCGATGTCATCATTGGTGTTACCATAACTGTTTGAGTTTCCAATTGCGTTACCATTACTGTTTGTGTGTTCATTACCGTTTGCGTTTCCGGTGGCCTTAGCATTTGCATTTTTGGTAGTGTTTCCATTGTTGAGTGTGTTACTGTTTCCTTCTTCGATGCTGTTCCCATTCCTGTTAGCATTTCTGTTTGCATTTGTGTTACCATTTGCATTTTCATTACCGTTTTTGTTACCGTTTGCATTTCCATTGCCATTAGTGTTTGCAGTACCGTTTGCATTTCTGTTGCCGTTAACGTTTGCATTCCCGTTTGCGTTACCATTTCTATTTTCATTTACGTTTGCACTTGTGTTTCTCTTACCATTTGCGTTATCGTTTCTGTTTGCATCACCGTATGCAATACCATTTGCACTTGCGTTTGCTTTATCGTTAGCTTTACTATTTCCTTTACCTCACTGTTTCCATCACCGTTTGCGTTAACATTACCATTTGTGTTTTTGCATTTGCATAGTGCAGTGCAAAACATTATGTTTTTGCTATTTTTCTGCACTGTCTTCCATGACACATAGCACAGTCAGTGTGTGGCTGATTGGTCTGCATCTTGGCACGTAGAAAGACCTTTGTTCAATGAACATGCCCATTTTTGTTTGGTGAAGAAATGTTGTTCCGTTCCAGAGTTACTGCCATTTGAATTTGGCCAGCTCTCAGTTAAAGATTTTTTGGCTGCCAGGTCCACCATTTTAGCACATTTTTTGTTGCGATTTCTGCCATTTTGTGGTGGAAGACTTCTTAAAGATGCAGAAATGTAAAAATGTAATATCTCTGGAATGATTTGGTCTTTACACATGAAATTTGGAGGGTTGTTTTGCGCATAGCATTATGCATGGTGCTACTGTCTTGAAATTTCTAGTGTAGGTAGTTGTAGTGGTATGGAGGTGCTTTGAAGTGGTTTGGTATGTAAAACATTAACAGGTGCAGAATTATGCCACTCTGATGAATGAAATATTGGTTCATTCTGCTTCAATAACCTTTGAACCATGTGTTCAATTTGCCTGGTATTTGGAATGCGCAAAGATTTATGACAAATCTTTGACTGTGACAATTTCCAGGCCACTTCCAATTATGGTTGCTGAATTGTGCATGTTACAATATTTGCTGGTGGCACTGTGTGACCGTTGAACAGATGTCCACACAATTCTGAACACACGGTGTGCTATGGTGCATGTCTTCATTTATTAATTTTCATCTCAGTCAGTCATACAGTTTTTGCACAGTGAAGTGACAAAAAAAATCACATGGTGGGAGCACAGGGCCCAAAGAGCCCCACACTCCCACCACCACATTCCATTCACTATTTATAGTGCACATTCTCAAAAAGAAGGGAAATTCATGGCAAAAGCTCTGTTTAATGCATCAGTTAGGGTTGTTCCACAGCGACAAAAGCAAGGAAATTTGATGTTAGAGTTGCCACCCCTTGCACCTCACATCCACCCTGCTGCCACCAACAGGCATCAGGGTGTGCATTGGGGTCATCGGTCCTAACTCTCACCCCATTCTTCTACATTGCACCACCTCAGCTTCTTTATATGTGGAATGGGGTGAGAGTTAGGGCTGATGACTTCAACACACACCCCAATGCCTGTTGATGTGGGTGGGGTGGGCATGGGGTGCAAGGGGTGGCAAGCCTAACACTGAATTTCTTCACTTTTATCACTGTGGAACAACCCTAATTGATGCATTAATTGGAGTTTTTTGCCATACATACATATTATATATATATTCATAGCAAAAAAATCCATTTAAGGCATCAGTTATCGTTGTTCCACAGCAACAAAAGTGAGGAAATTCAGTGTTAGGGTTTAAAACCCTAACTGAGCATTCCACCACCACCACCACTACCACCAACACACATACACACATACATGCAAGTAGGGGAAGGACCAAGACAACTCAACCAATCACACA
Source organism: Neoceratodus forsteri (assembly GCA_016271365.2). Lineage (NCBI taxonomy): Eukaryota > Metazoa > Chordata > Ceratodontiformes > Ceratodontidae > Neoceratodus > Neoceratodus forsteri. The sequence goes on along the minus strand of CM057458.1, from coordinate 993,973,924 downwards.
CAACCTGCAGGAGGTGTATATCTGTGTTACCATAGCAAGTAGGTAAGTAATCTAACTTTGGCTGGCAGTAGCGAAAATGGTGTACCTCACTTTGTTTTTGACATATGGGTGGTGAAAAGGCATCATGGGCTTCATAATGTTAGTCTATGGCAAATTGCTCAATTTTGGAACTGTGCAACTTTGTCATGCTTAAGTATTTTAGCAGTAAAGCAGGAAAAGGCAGATCTGTGGGACCAGGGCTTGCCACCTTGCAAATTTCAGCACAAATGACCCAACCATTTGCTTGCAGGATGATGGCAAAGATGTGCAGTCATCAGGGACATACTTTTGCAAAATACTTTCGCAAACATGAAAGTGTAGCAAATGGAAGAGATGAAAGTGTCACATTTGCAAAAGCATATAAAATAGTGTCACAAAATACTGTCGCAAATGGATGACACAACAGTGTCGCATTTGCAAAAGCATGCAAGATAGTGTCACAAAATACCGTCGTAAACACGAAAGTGTTACAAATGCATATCACAACACTGACATTTGTGAATGTGATTTTCGAAAGTAATTCAGGGAATGTGCAAAATCCTGTTTTGGATCTTGTGAACCCCAAAATACCATATGTGTAGTCTGTGCTATGTGTTGGTGGTAGCTTGTGGCCCAAGATGCCCAGTTGTGCATAGTGATATGTGTTTTGCAATGCATGGAATGTATAGGATCAGAGTTAGCAGTGAAAACCCCATGCCACAGCCCGACAGGAGCATGTGTGCGTGGTTTCATGGTTTACATAGTTGTATGTTAGTTCTATCACCTGTTGCTGGTTGTGTGTGATTGATTGTGTTGCCTTGGTCCTTCCCCTACTTGCATGTATATGTGTGTGTGTGTGTGTGTGTGTGGTGGTGGTGGAGGTGGGGCGGAATGCACAGTTAGGGTTTTTAACACTAACACTGAATTTCCTTGCTTTTGTCGCTGTGGAACAACCCTAACTGATGCATTAGACAGAGTTGTTTGCCATGAATTTCCCTTCTTTTTGAGAATGTGCACTATAAATAGTGAATGGAATGTGGTGGTGGGAGCAACCATGTGATTTTTTGTCACATAGTAATGGTAACGCAAATGCAAGCGCAAACGGTAATGCACATGGTGATGCAAACGTAAACGATAACACAAATGGTAAAAGAAACTCAAGCGCAAATGTTAACAAAAACAGAAATGGTAACGCAAATGATAATGGCAACAGAAATGCAAATGTTAATGAAAACAGCAATGCTAACGCCAATGGAAATGAAAATGGTAAGAGAAATGCAAACAGAAATGCAAACAGTAAAGGCAACTGTGATGCAGAAAGAAACAGTAACACAATCAACAATGAAAATGTTACCAAAAATGCAAACGCTAAGGCCCACAGAGACAAAAACAGTGATAAACACGCAAACAGTAATGGCAATGCAACTGGAAACACAAACGATTATGGTAACACCAATGATGACACCAAAGGGAACTGTAACACAAACAGAAATGCAAACAGAAGCACAAACGCAGACGCAAATGGTAACGCACATAATCATGGTAACACAATTGGAAATACAAACGCTTACGGTAACAGTAACAATGACGCCAAAGGAAAAAAACGCAAATGGAAACACAAATGGAACTGTGTACACAAACACAAATGGTAATGCAAATGGTGATGCAAAAGGAAACGCAAACAAAAACATTAATGGAAATGCAAATGTTAACAGTGACACAAACGCAAGTGCAAACGCAAATGCAAAGGGTAACGCACATGATGCCGTAAACAGAAACACTAACACAAATGGTAACGGAAACACAAGTGGAAAAACTGACTGTAATAGTAATGTAAAAGCACAAACTTTTTTTTCCCAAAAGGTGCATTCAGAAGCACAGTGAATACAAAGAATGTATGCATAATAATGGCCCTCGAAGCAGAAAATGAATGCTTGAAATACTAAATTGCTTATATCTCAGGAACAGTACAATGTAGAAAAAAAATTCTAATCTCATCTTATTTATGACTTTCCTGGCTAGTTTGAACTTAAGAGGGCTAAGCATTTTTTTTTTGAAGAAAAGTCCGTATCTTGAAGCGTTTTTGAGATATGGGCCCCTAAGGGTGCGGCAGATGTCGTAATGTTAGCCTATGGGAAAAATCATCAACTTCAGAGTGCTGTTACTTTTCAGCCCTTTAATATTTTCTCACCAAACTATGAAAAGGCACATCTGTGGGATCTTGGATTTCTTCCCTCCAAATTTCAGCCCAAAAGACCAAACCATTCTTTTGCAGCAGGGTGGCAAAGATTTCCTGTTGTTTTTGGCATAGTGTCACAAAGTAGTTTTGTGATTTACAACACTTTTGCAAAAAAAAATCATGAAAGTGTTGAATGTGTGATGCTACTTTGGGACACTACTGTTTACAAAAATTTTAAAAACATATTTCTGGGGTGTTAAACCCCCCCCAAAAAAGACATGCCTAGCATCCTCAGGACTCGACTAGGTGAACACAGCAAGAATTGTGTCCATAGAGGGTCCCAAATTTAAATGCCAAGCATTTCTGCGACCACCAACTGAAAACAAGATGGTAGATTTGCAACACTACAGGGGTCATTTGCAACACTAAAAACTGCGTTTGCAACACTTTTGAACTTTTTGTTAACTTTTCCCATTGACTATAATGGGAAACTTGTTTTTTGAATAACTTTTGAACCGTTTAATATTTGTTCACAGAATCTTTAAAAGGCACATTGTTGCAGCTGCATGTTTCCTGAAGGTTTATGACTGGTCGCACAGACCGTGCAACCTGTAGGCACGAGCAAAGAATGTGCAAAAATATGTACTTTGTGCATATTTTGGTGCTCTGTAGCTCCGAAGCTGTATATCTGACCACTACAAAACATAGCAGATCCAGAGATCTATGGTACCATACCATGCATGCCAAATTTCAGGTAAAGCTGTCTTATGATTGCAAAGTTATTAAGCTGCCAAATTTCAGATTTAACCTTAAATGGGGTACTCAACCCTAACTATAGTGACACTACCGTGCCACTATAATACATATATTTATAGTTGATCCTGCCTTTGAAAGCGCCTCCCCCCCACCTTCCTGAAGGAGTAGCCAGTAAAAAACAGGGGTGGGGGTGTTTACAGAGAGAGATAACGAGACAGAGAGACAAAACAAGAATGTGACACTGGAAGAAGGCAGCACTTAGCATGACAGGGTAAGCCACACCATGGCTGTTCCCAATACTGAAATTGGCAGTGTAAACACTGTGGCTGCTCCCAATATTTAAATTGGCAATGTAAAAAAAAAAAATTAAGGACTAATAATTAATTAAAGTAATATATGGGCGAGTGTGTGTGTAAAGCCAGAATGTTACACCCACCTTCTGTGTGGGATGCTTTTATAAACCCCTCAGGCTTTGTCCTTGGGGTTTATGTAGCATCCCACAGCTCAGTGTATATAACATTCTGGTTATACACACCCCACCCATAAATGTGGATGAACTAAAGGACTTCTTAATAACAAACAACACTGGCATATGTGGGATTACTGAAACTTGGCTCAACAATGATGATTGGTGTACTGATATAATTGGATATACTAAGATAGGAAAAAGCTGTATGAATGCATGAGGGGGAGGCATCGCTCTACATATATCTAATAATTGCAAATGCTGCCCAGTAAATTGCACTGCCGAAGAAAATAACAATATTGAATTAGTTTGGATTAAAATATTAATTGCAAACAATTGCAGTATTACAATTGGATTAGGTTATAGAGCCCCTAACCTAAACAGTCATGAAAACAATCTATTCATGAGGAATATTGAAAAAGTAGGACTTGACAAAAATTATACTCTAATGAGTGATTTCAATTTCCCCAAAAATCGACTGGGTATAATGTGTATGCACATCTGAGTTAGAAACTAGATTTATGGACCAAATGGTCCTAAACAACAAGGAACAACTAGTAAGGGGATCTACAAGAGAAAATAATATATTGGACTTGTTTTTAACTAATATAAAAGAGGACATAACAAAAGTCAAAGAAATTCATCCACTATCAAATAGTGATCACAATATGGTATTGACTACTGCAAATATAAAACAAAAAAATGTAAGTAAAGGCTCTACCAAGATTAAAAACTTCTATAAAGCTGATTATACACTAATAAATAAATATTTAAAGGATTGGGACTGGACCACTGATTTTTCTGATTGTAATCTGAGCAAAATCTGTCTTAAAATCCAAAACAAAATACAATTTTGCATAAATCAATGGGTACCAAATAGGCATAAATACAAAAGCAATAATAGCAAAAGAAGCTCCATATCGTGGAACAAGAATACAAAAAGAAGCCTAAGTAGAAAAAAGATATTATACAGAAGATATAAAAAGCATCTGACAACTAATAATTGGGCAATATGCAAAAAAATCAGTAAACAAAAGCAAGAGTATAATAAGAACAGCAAAAACACTTTATGAAGAAAGATTAGCTATATTCATTAAGGATAACAAAAACAATTTTCTTTAACTATACTGGGTCCTTGAAAAAAAGCAGTCCTACATTTAGACCATTAAATACAACACATGGAATAATCACTGATGAAGTGGAAATAGCAACAGAACTAAATAAATATTTTATCAGTGCGTTTAATCCCAAAACTTGATACAGCTTCCCAACACCCAAAATCTTTTGAAACAATCAAACTTTTTACTCAAGAAGAAGTAATAGATGTTATAAAGATCATTAAATCTGATGGTTCTGCAGGGCCTGATGGAATTCACCCTATCTTTATAAAAAAAAAAAAAACACTGCAAATCAACTCGAAGGACCATTAACAACTATGTTCAATATCTCCCACAAAACAGGTACCACTATACCGATTTGGAATCAGGCTATAGTAATCCCACTATATAAAAATGGTAACAGAAATCTGGCACAGAATTATCATCCAATAAGCCTCACTGCAATTTTCTGTAAACTAATGAAGAGGTTATTAAAAAATAGAATAATGGAATATCTATCAGATACAGGGCAGACAGATTTTAACCAACATGGGTTTGTAAAGGGCAGATCATGTCATACAAACCTTTTAAACTTTTTTGAGCCAGTAATTGAAGCCCTGGACAAAGGCTTATCAGTGGAAGCAATTTTTTTGGACTGCTCAAAAGCTTTCGATTTGGCATCTCACAATATACTAATCAAACCGTTAACAAAAGCCAAGGTACAGCAATCAATAATAAACTGGATTGAGTCCTGGCTGACAGAAAGAAGACAACAAGTTTCATTAAAAGGTCATTTGTCTACTTGGGAAAATGTTACTAGTGGTGTCCCTCAGGTATCTGTATTGGGGCCAGTACTCTTTAGCATATGGATATCTTTGATGATCCCTCTAAATAATCATTGCTGGATAGTCAAGTACACTGATGATTGCAAACTCGGCAGCATTGTAACAAATCAAAATTCAGCTTAGGAAATACAAAGAAATCTCACACATCTAGAAAAACAGTCTATTGAGAACAAATTATTATTTAGTGCTCGAAAATGTAAGGTGATGCATCTTGGGAAACATAACCCATGTTACTTTGAAACACACACAAATATTGTAAAGAAGGGGAATCAGATTTTGGGCAGTGTATTAAGAAACATAAATACTCGAAATGAAAAGGTCATAGTCCCTCTTTTTTCTAGCCTCATTAGACCACATCTTGAATACTGCTCATCTGTATGTGCCCCAACCTCAGTCAGAGATAACAAACTTATAGAAAAGGTTCAATGCAAAGCCACTAAAAAAATAAAACTCTAAGGGGTCTGGATTACTGTACAAGACTAAATAAATTGGGACTTTACTCTATGCAATACAGGAGACTGAGAGGGGATCTAATCTTAGTTTATAAAGCATTAAAAATAAGTCAGTATTCAAAACCATTGGTTTGTGCATGAATCCCTCCATAACTAATGCAAGATCACACAAATAGAAATTAAATGGCACTCAAAACAAATCAAACAGGAGGAATCAGTGGCATACACAAAGGGTTATAGCTATGTGGAATGCTCTTCCTGAAGACATTGTGGACAGTAATACAATAAACATCTTTGAAAACAGATTAGACATATATATGGGTAACAAAAAATTTCATTTCCACCAATAAAAATGGTGGCAAGCTCAAAAAAGGCAATACTGTCTACTGAGCTTGTAAACTACCTATGATCCTATGATATTATTCTATATGTAATAACTGGGGAATTTTTTTTCATAGGAAAAGCTATTTGTAATTCACCATTTTAACCCATGGATTATAATGGAGAAAACACGTGTCAGCATTCCCTATGGAAAGTGAAAGTGACAGCTTGTGCTTACTCTGTTGCGTGGCTGTCCACAGACAATGTTTCCCTCAAACTCCTTTATTTTTGTAAAAGCTCACCTCTGAACACCACAAGAGCAGCAGTACATTCTACAAAATCAGAACCAGAATGGCTTAAAAGCAACAGAATCACAATGAATCCCCCTTTCTCATGCTTTTTCTCCTTAGGACTGGTGACCTCTGAACCTGTCTCACTATCATATTGCCATGGACATCAGTTTTTGGAGCTCAGCCTGCTTACAACTTTTCCCAGTTTTCCTACTTACAATTTTTCCCAGTTTTTTTACTTTAAAATGTATTTTAATATATGCCACATAATTATAAAGTTAACAAACTTATGGACAGTGCTAAAGGTCAGAGATTTATGAATTTTCATGCTGTTTTCAGCCCTGTTTTCTTATTACAGTTCACCTGCAGTTGTTGCCAAAAAAACGACCCCAGCAATTACATAAAACAACAAATTAGGAAGAGTGTTTAACTTGAATTTTATGCACACCATTGATGTGGGATGCTTTGAGAAACCCCTCGGGCTTCACGCTCAGGGTTTATGAAGCATCCCACTCCTAGACTGTGCATACAGTTTTCATCATACACTCCTTCCCATGCATTATTCTGTATTTTATAAAATGGGTCTAAAAATCCAATAAATGTAATTGGCTAAAACCAGTCAGTTGACCATGCACTAATAGAGCACAACATAGGGTCATCATAGTAGTTAGCCTAATCACAAATTGTTATGGCAGTAAAGAATTTTAAAAACCAATTTATCCAGCATTTTTTTCTTCCACTAAAGTGTCAATTCCCCCCACCCCATACTAAGTCATGTTACCTGCTGTCTCTAGACAAAAATATAATTTCCATGCCACTGTTACTTGGTTAAAGATATAACTAACTAAATAAAGCTAAAATATTTGTTAAAACCTATTTGTTTTCATTAATTTTTGGGACTGTGCTTGGTAACCCCCACCCTGTCAGCACACTGGATCACCTTAAAATGCACATACTGGCTTCAGACCAGAATGTCAGAGCCATCTGAATCTCTTGGACTGTTTAAAAAAATTAAAGTACCTTTTTCAAGCTGCACTTATAGCTTACTGTTCTGATTGCAGTCAATGTGCTGTACCAAAAGTAAAAGGCATCATAGCCCCGATCGTGGGCCTCATGTCCAACCCTCAACCCTAATCACAGCCAAGCCAATGCACAGTCTCAGTCTTGATACTGAAGCACTTTACAGACCTAGTCAAGTGACTGACTGCCAAATGAAAAAGCAAACAGTTTAAATAAATTATAAATTGTACCCAGTAAATGGCTTTGCAGCTGAAATTTTTTGCTCTCATGTCACCTCTCTTATTACGTTGTGTCACATGCCTCTCTCTTTCTCTCTCTCTCTCTCTCTCTCTGTCTCTCTTCCATAGAGCAGCCTGCTTACCCACAAAACAATCACAGGCATATAGTGTAAATTTAGTTTGTGTTAGAGTGGGGTGAAGGTGAGTGAATTCAATGTTGCTATGAACATGTATTTGTGTTTGGGTGTAGACATAGACTGCTAGTACTGTTACCATATTAACCAAATTAAAAAAAAAACTACAACTACAGATAGCACAGTAGGACAAAAATCCTAACACAAGATTAAAAAGACATCAAGTTCCAGCTGGTGGAAGTAAATACTGTAATTTATAGATGCTTCAAAATTATATATTTTAATTGCTATGCACATTCAAAAAAATAAACCTATTATATAAGCAGAATAAGACACTCCAGAGGTGTGCATTCTGCTGAGATAATTGCACTTCCAGGGGCTAAAAGTAGTCAGCCCATCACTGAGCCACTGGACATGTGGTTTTTTCAGCACAGTGCATACCCTGTCATGTCTTATTGCCTACTTATGGTTATAATTTGTGCCTATACAGTTTTATGTGCAGTACTCTGAGTCCTGGGATAGGGCACTCTAAAATAAATTTGGTCTTACTAAATCATTCAAGTTCAGTGAATGCTGAACACAAAACCAAAGTTTAAGCAAAAAGTCCTGCTATGTAACATATTTTATATATTTTGCAGTGCAAGAATTATGAGTGATATTAGTAGTTATTTCTTATAACTTACCAATTTACTGTGAGCCTGTAATTTTGCCGTTAAGTTTAAAGTACATTTTTTTTTTTTTTTACAGTTTATTTCCTCAGGATAGCCCAGCAAAGGTACAGTACCTCATTTTCATGTCTACCCATTTCTGTTGCAAGAAGGGCTGAGAGTTTCTTTTCATTTCATTTTCATTTATTCTTTGGTAACTGGGTAAAGGCTCTGGACCAAAGATCCTTTTTTAAGCCCAAACCAGACAAAAAAAATACAAAAATACACAAATACAATCAACAGCAATACAAAACCAAAAATACAAATTACAAATTGCAGTTACAAACAGATTTGTGTAATAAATAACTTTTTAACCTTTGTTTAAAAGTTAAAACAGAGGAAGCAATCCTTACATCAAGTGGGAGTGAATTCCAATACAATGGTGCTGCTATTGAAAAAGTTCTAGAGCTTAATCTGAGCCGAGACCTGGGGACAAAATATAGGGGGCCGTCAGCTGACATCAGGCTGGGAAGCAATTTTTGCATTACAGCAAGATCAGAAAAAGGGAGCCAAAATAAAAACATATATCAGACAGCGAACAAAATATTCTATTCTGCAACTAGAGGAAAGCCGCTCCAACCAAGAATAAAGATTACACTGATGTGTCCTATTGGGAGCTCCTAAAATAAATCTTCAGATATTATTATAGGCCACAGTTAGTGCCTGCATTTCTTTTGTACCTATGTTATAATATAAACAAGAACTGTAATCAAAATATGGAAGAAGAGAACCAATAGCAATTGCTAATCTAGTTGCTTATGAGAAGAATGACTTGAATTTGTATAACACCCTTATGCTTTGATTTACTTTCTTAACCATTGACCGAATCTGAGGTGAAAAGGTCAAACTGGGATCCAATAGTGTGCCCAAATGCTTAAATTGAGACACTTATTCAAGCAGATCACCCCGAAAATCAGATATCCTTAGTTCCAGGGTTTCCACCAACATAAATTGCATGCCAAATAGCATAACTTTTGTTTTAGCTGAGGTCAAAACCATAGCATTTAAAGTAAGCCAAGAACAAGCAGCACCAAAATTATTTTCTAGGGAACAAGAAAGTTCAGACACAGAATTTGACTGAGCACAAATTACAAGATAATTTGCATAAAGTAGTGATTCACTAAACCTACAAACTCCAGGAAGCTGATTAATAAAAATAGAACATAACAGGGGACCCAAAATGGACCCCTGAGGCACACCACAACCAACTGGCCAAACATCAGAAACCACAGAACCTACTTGAACAAATTGACACCTGTTACTCAGATAATCATAGAACCCAGATACAGAGACATCAGAAAACCCCAGATCTTTCAAGTTTGTGCAGCCAAACCATGATCAATCAAATCAAAAGCCTTGGTTAGGTCCACAAACTCTGCCCCAGTCATCAAACTCTTCTCAAACCCATGTTGGATGGTGTTCGTGAACCCAACCAAGGCCATGCCCATACCAAAGTGTTTACAGAACTCATGTTGTTGCCTTGACAACAAATCATGGGTAACCAAATAGGCATCAATTTTCTTAGCCACTAAACACTCAAGTAGTTTGCTAAGGGGAGTCAGTATTGATATTGGCCTATAATCATCCATGGAAGTAGCACAGCTCTTTTTTGGAATTGGAACCACCTTAGCTTTCTTCCAGGACAGAGGAAAAACACCTGTAGCCAATGACATATTAAAACTATAACAAAGGGGATCCATAATAAAAGGGACATCCAATTTTAAAAAGTGGTCATCCAACCCTTCTCCACAGTCAGCCCCTTTATTTGGGAAAGACTGCAGAAGATGAAAAACTTCATTTGATGTTACTTTCTTAAACAAAAACCTGGGTCCATCTACCAAAGGAACAGAAGAAAAGGATTTACAATTACCAGCCTCAGGGGAAAAAAGATCTAAACTTAGAAAGATCTGAAAATGTAGAATTCAACAATTTAACAATTTTGGGCACGTCACCAATTTCTTTGTTGTCAACATTTAATTTCTGAATGACAGATTTTGATTTAGGAGAAAGTAAAGAATTTACATTATTCCAAAACTTCTTTGGATCTGCCCAGCTATCTTCAAAGTGATCACTAAAATAAGCTTTTTTAGCATTCTAACAGTTTGAGAGACTAGATTCTGAAGTCCACAGTAGAGATCCATTGAAACTCTACTGGGAGATAATTTACATTTAGTCCAAGCACTGTCCCACTCCTTAATTAATTTCTTAATGCTGGGACCAAACCATCCAGTAGGAGAACCTCTACACTGAATGGTCAGCAGAGGGAAAAGGGATTCCTGAATGGGAAGAAGTTGGCTGCAAAAAAAATCTAGTGCCATCTCCACATCTGGAATACATTCAAGAAATGACCAATCAATTAACCTCACAGAAGAATATAACAGGGAATAATCTATCCCTTTAAATGATTTATTCTGAAACACACAAGGAGGGGGATTTAAGACAACAAAAATTTAGGACACAAAAGGTGGCCATGTGAATGCTTACAGAATCTGCAAAGACACCAGAGGCCCCACTCTCCCTACTCTATTAGTCAATACCCAATCCAACTAATAATGATTCTGTCAGATGGAATTGAGATGGGTAGGCACATTTATACACTGAGTCAGTCCGTAAGAGAGAAGAAGAGCTTCGAGCCCCATGGTGTAATTAGCCCTCCAATTCAAATTCATATCTCCAACAACAACAGGATCATTTTGCTTAAAATAAACTTCACAAACATTCAAGAAATTGTTAAGCCCTTGAAGGCCACATTGCAGAGGATTATGCAAACATCCCACATTTAACATCTTTCCTCCAAGAACAAATTGCAATACTAACCATTCAGTATCACAACCCAAATCCTCACTAGACATTAAAAAAATAATTTCTAAATTATCCCTATAATAAATCAGGACCCCACCACCCTTTTTTGACCTTTACAGCCTACCCTCAAAATGTTATAACCCCCAATATGACACACATTATCGGGCACTCCTGGTTTCAACCATGTTTCTGATAAAGCAACAATATCAGGCATATATAGAACACTATGCTGTTCGACTTCAGCAATCTTAGGGATTAAGCTACTAGCATTCAAATGGATAATTTTAAATCCATGACAGGATTTCAAACAATTATTCAAAGACGATGCTTGAGAGGAAGACATAGAATCTAAAGAGCAAGGCCCTGGATTTGGTTCAACATCACCAGAAAATAACAACAGAAAGGTAGTTGAAACACAGGTGCCCAGTTTAGAACAAAGCAACATGCCATATTGCAAACAAATAAAATAAACCATATTCCCACATTGCCTTATGGGCATAGAGCTACTCGACAACATTTGCCATGAGTCGAGTTGGCCCGGTGGCGCTGAGGGCAGAGGCGCTGGTCACAGCACCTCACACCATGCTGACGACCTATGTTCTGGCGTGAGCATGGGTCACCGGGAGCTGGCAGGGAAGGAGAGGGATTGAGCATCCGATGGACTGCTCTCTCTCTCTGGGAAGGGGGGGTCCATGATGGTCTGTGTCTGACTGCCCCCGGCAGAGACTGTGGGGTGGAGACACATGCCATACTCAGGGGAGGGGTCAGGGGCAGATGCCAGGATGGGGGCATGTGTAGATGAGGGCGCGCTCATGTCCACCAGTGTCATTCCACGCCCACCGACTCGGGGAATCGGAAAGACAGGAAAAAGTGTCACCTCCTGTGGTGTGATGGCAGTCCGCGAGTGTTCATCGGGACACTGGTACCCAGACTGGATCCGTACTGGGTGGGGAGTTAGGGGGATCTCTGCCACTCCGCTGCCAGAGGTAAGCCGCAGGGGCTATAGGGTGCCAGCATCCTGGACGAGATGGACAGCGGCCGGATCCCCAGTGACAAGGATGCGAGAGACCAATGGGGGTGCAGTGAGGTGGCCACAGGAGGATAAATAACTAACAAAAAAAAAATTGCCATGAGTCAGTAACAACATCAACAACTAAGCAATTTGAAAAGCAAAATTCACTTGTCTCATATGAGGCAGTGTTTCTGGCACCAAACCTATATAATTCAATATGATCCACATATACCAACCCCATCCCAAAGAATACACACCCAAATAGGTAAACACTTAGTGTCCCACATTATTACCATAGCATACTTACAGCACTGACAGTATTATAATCAAACACTCCCACTCCCCTAATTCCATCGGACTCCCTTAGACTCCCCTGCACTTATCGTACTTACCGCACCTACACCACACAAACACCACCACGTTTGGCAAGTGAGATCTTTAAACACCTCAACCCCACAGATTGGGCTGCCACCACCACCAGGGGGACAGGGTGCAGCTAGCAACAGGTAGAAGAAGCTAGTCAGTATCTAGCAACAGGGCTATGAGCAGGGTGCAATTACTGAAGTGGCAGCAGCTGTACTTAATTAATTGGCTCCTGTCTTGGAAGGAGAGCTCAAACACCCTCAACAGTACACTTTAGGAACCTTTGTCAGCAGCACACAAGTAATCACTTTGTAAACAGCAGTTCAGCAGGGACTTAAACCAGCAGTGCTAAATGTTAAAATCTCCATGGCATTAAAATGCACCCCAAGACTGTCAGCAGGCTTAGTTAATTCACAAAGTCAATAAGGTGTTTAGCAGCATCACACTCTAGCAGCACGAGTTCACACAGTCTCTGAATAAAATGGAACACAGTGCAGTGAAAATAGTTATGGTTCCTGTAGTCTACAAGACCCACTGCCACACAGCTCAGATCTCCCAGGAATACAGCAGCCTTCCAGATGGAAATGTGGACTATAGAACTCTTCCTGTTGTAATGATCAGATATTCTACACAGTCCATTTAGCTTTTAAAGTGCCGGGGGAAGTTGAGGGGAGCCTGCCACATTCCCTAAAACTCCCTTGCACTCATCACACTTGCAGCACCTACACCATGCAAACACCACCGCGTTTGGCAAGTGAGATCTTTAAACACCTAAACCCCACAGGTGAATCAAAATATTCACTCACCGCATCTATTCTTCACCATAAAACAAGGTTATTGTGATTTACGTAATATAAAATCAAATCTGGATTATCACTGTTGTTTTATGATTAAAGGTCACTGCCTTAGGGTGGCAGGTTCAGGAATCTGTATTTCTTAATTGTAATCTATTTTCTTCAGGGAGGAAATGCTGAAAACTGAACCAAGAGTGAATGAAACTTTATACCACAAACACTGTTAAAGAATCAGTCTTATTTCTACAGGTCTGGCAGGATGTCAACTCCCTGCCTATCATAATCTTCCCTATCTGTCCTAGTTTTTCCAGAAAGACCTACATACCCTTTGGGACACCATCTCTAATCTTACTTTACAGGAACAAACCAACATCATCACCCAGAGACCCCCATCCCTGGCTCTCCAAGAACCAGGTAAGAGATCCCCAACTTAATAACTATGCTACATCAGGTGGGTGAGACAAATGGTAAAAACAGGACCCCACTGGAAACGAGATGTTGCTTCTCAGATGGGCTATCCTCAGTAAATAAATTGTAAAACAAACCAAAGGCAGTCAGTGGGCTTTCCTGACCCCACCCCCACCCAAGAGGCGATGCTGGATACTGTAAAGTGGCTAGAACAGGTTGGGAAACAAAGAACCTTATGCACCTGACTGGCTGCAGCTCAACAAGGCAAGTACGAGAGTGCTAAAGGTCAGATTTGATGGTACACTAGTGGGTAACTAAATTTAAACTTATGAGGGGGCAGCATGGGTCAAAATACTCTTTGTTACCTGGAAAAGGAGGTCATCAGCCCCCCAATTAGGACAAGAAGGCTGGGAGGCAAACAAGGAAGGGCAAGGCGCGGAATCAGGTATGGGTGGGAGTAACAGGCAGTCCAGGGGTGGAAGGGAACTCAAGTCAAGGTAGAAGGTGATGTTTCTGAATGCAAGGAGCCTGGGGAACAAAATGGTTGAGCTGCATTCATAGATGGTAGAAATGAGGTGTATGCGGCTGCCATCACAGAGATGTGGGTCAGGCCTATTCATGACGGGGATCACTCCATCCTGGGTTACAAACTGTATAGGAGGAATGGGGTCGGTAGGGGGGTGGCTCTGTACATGAAGGAAGGAATAATGTGTACTAATGAAGAGGTTACAGGAGGAAGGACAGAGTTGCTGTGGGCAGAGGTGCAGTCATCAAAAGGCAAGAAGCTATGGATAGGAATAGTGTACAGGCCACCGAACCAAGAAGAGGATTTGGATAAGAAGCTGGGGTCCAAAATAATGGAGATGATCAGTGGGGAGAAGGGGGTAAATATGCAAGTAACACATAGTAAAACTAAAATGTGGGATCTTGTGTGAAGTCCATATATTGCCAAAAACTAGTTGAACCACTGAATGAAATTAGCAGGATCCTTATCAGGAGCAGTGAAGCAACGACTAAGCTAGCCAGGCCTAACACAGGACCACACATCAGTGTATTCCCAATGAAAAATATGGAGAAAAGGGTTAAAGTCCAAACAGTTCAGGCTCTCAGGGATTCTTGGTGTTCAACAGAGTTCAACAGAGCAAAGTGAGTGAACTAGCTAATGTAGGAAAATAGAAACAACGTATGGTTTGCAATGGAGGCAAATAATAAAAGAAATGAACCAACAGAGGCCCCTCCATGGGAAAATAGGGCCACCAATGATTATCAGGAGTATATGAACATATGAACATGACCCAGTCCATGGCCCATCAGAATAAACAAACACTGTCCAGTTTGTATAGCCAGCCACATCAATGCCAGAAGATCTTCCTTTCATAAGTATCACTAAATGCTATCAATCATAGAAAAAAAAACAGCTGCTGATGGGTCACAGCGAGGCTAGGAAAGTCCGGTGAGGGAGTAATCATGAGGCAGCTTCAAAAAGATCCAGGAACAACCATGGCAGCTCAGTTTTTGCCATTTCATAAGAATAAAAATGCTTCTGTGTTCCCTGGACATTTACTTGGAGTCTTGCTGGATACAACATTTTAAAGCCAATATGTGCCACTGTAAGCTTCAAAACCAGTGGACCTATAGGCAGCCCATTTCTGTCGTACTATAAGGGACAAGTCTTGGACCACTCTCAGCTTCTGGCCCTCCCAGGTAGCCTCTTTCAAACCCTTAACTTTAGACAAAATATGCTGCCTGTCAAGATAGTTGAGACACTTAAAAATGATGGGTTGAGGGGAGGAACCATTGGGAGGTGTGGGGCAGAGGGCCCGGTGTTCATGCTCAGTGATGTATGTTGCCCATTCAGTGATGAGCCTGCCAACTTTTCACACAACTTTTGAATAGAGTATTAGCTCCCTCTGCACTCTCTGGTAGTCCCAGGATCACAATATTGTTGCGCCTATTGTGCCACTCTAAATCCTCTAATTTCTCCTCCAATCTAGCTGTTTTTCTCCGGAGAGCGATTATCTCAGGCTCTCATCTGTCTTTACAGTCATTCAGGGAGCTAATATGTACTTCAGTGTCAGACACTCTTTTAGTTAAGGTCTCTGTCTTCCTGTGCATTTTCTTCAGCTCCTCCAGTATAAATTGGAGCAAGTCTTTTAAAGGAAAGATCTCCTGAAGGAAGAGCTCCTCCAGAAAAAGTCATTGTCAGGTGAGTAGCTGAAGTAGGCTGGGCCTTAGATTGCTTAGTACTCTTATCTGGAGTGGTCCGAGGGGTATGGTGCATAGGTGCATTTTACATCTCTGAATTCATTGCCGGTCACAAGAAACAGATACCCGCTGATCCTGTGATGCTAGTAAGTGGTCAGAAACTAATTAATCCCCAAAAATCGATGTTTTGCCACAATTTTTAAAATAAAAAGCTGGTGAGGGAGTGGACAGTAGTGAGTGTTCACCTGCTAAGGTCCATCACATGACTCCCAAGCTTGTCTGATTTGTGGCAATTGCGCATGGGATCGAGAATCCCAATTGTCGGCCAGGGAATGCCACAAGCCCTGTGTGCCATATGTTCAGCACACCCGGGGCTTGTAGCATTCCTGACATATTTGTGAACTGGGCCTACTGTATCTAGATTTCAGCAAGGCTTTTGACTCTGCTCCCCATAGCAGATTGATTAGTAAGCTGGATGACTTGGGGGGGGGGGTAAAGGAGAAATTAGCTAGATGGGTAAAACACTGGCTTCAAGGAAGAAACCAAAAGCTGGTAGTCAGACAGGAATTCTCAGAGGCTAGGTGAGTTACTAGCAGGGTCCATCAGGACGTGATGCTTGGTCCAGTGTTGTTCAACATCTTCATCAGTGAAACTGCAGATGGGTTAAAAAATAAAACATACCTCTTTGTAGAAAACACAAAGCTCTGTGGGAGGGTGGACACAGAAGAAGGAAGACAGGACATGAAAGAGGACCTGGCTAAACTTGAGAGGCTGTTGGGTATTTGGTAGCTAGGCTTCAATGCCAGGACGAATAAGGTAATGTACTTGGGGCCAAAAACTCCAGAGACCAAATACAGGCTGGGGGTGTGTAGGTCACCAAGTCAGGGGAACAGAAAGACTTGGGTTTGATCATTATGAGTGACCTGAAGCACTCGGCACACTGCAGAAGAGCAGCAGCCAACGCAAATAGGATGCTGGGATCCATAGCCACAGACATAACCAGTAGGAAGGTGGTGGTCATCCTGTCACTGTACAGGTCATTGGTGAGGCTGCATCTGAAGTACAGTGTGCAGTATTGGAGCCTCTACCTAAAGAAAGACATGAACCTACTCAAAATAGTACAGAGAAGGCTGATCAAGACAATCCAGAAACAAGGCAGTCATTATGAGGAGAAACTCACAATGTGTAATCCCTGGTGGAGAGAAGGAAGAGGGACAACATGATTGAAACCTTTAAATACCTGAGGGGTTTTAAGAAAATGAGCTCTGAGGGTCTCATTAACCTTAGTGTCAACAGGGCCACTACGGGGCAGTGCCTCAAATTGGTGGGAGGATGCTTCAGGAGAAAAAACAAGAAAACAGTTAAGAAACATACAACTTCAGTCAATGCAGTGTACAAGTAAATTCATTTTAGATTAAGAGCAACTGTGTAAAGCGAGTTTTGAAACACCAGATTGAATTACATTCAGCAATTTCAGCGGTAATTGAGTTAAAAAAGGTGGATACTCTATCTCATGCACCACATGCCGCAAGTTAGAACAGCTTTTGCTGGTCTAACTTTGTGTCAATCGGGGAACCTTTTCATGGGGTTTGTGCCAAATACTTGTCACAAGCGGACGTAGAGGGGGTAAAGTGCCACAAATTTACATGACTTACAAGAATTGGGAATAAGGTGCAGCAGTGTGTTCGGGCAGTGCAGGGTTTGACACAGGGCTTGTGCAAGTCTTGTGTCACCCATTGAGAATCGAGCCCTCTGTAGTTAGCCCAGTCAGTGATAGACTTGGGGGCCTTGTGGGTGGACCAGCAAGCATCATATGTTCATATGATCATATGAGCATCGTTAGGAACTGGGAGATCTAAGAATCAAAGACTGCTATAGCCAAATACTTTGTGACCTTGAAAAATGTACTTAACCTCCCAGTGCTCTGAGCAACCCAGCAGTGGAAAAGGGTAGAAGTAGGATCCCACTAAAAATTGGATAGTGCATCTCAGCTGGTCTATCCTGGGTAAATAAATAGTAAGCAATCATACAAAACACATTGCATGTAGTTGCAAACCTTTCCTGGTCTCACCACTGCCCAGACAGTGCATGAAGTGTGGTTCAGTGCTTGGAGCACTGTAGGGAAGCAGGAGATTGCAGTTTCAAACCCTGTTACAACTAAATACTGACCCTGAGCATGTCACTGTACCTACGAGTGTTACTGGTCACACAGCCAGAATGGGTTGATGCAGGACCCCACTGAAACTGTGATGTTGCATCTCAGTTGGACTATTATAGGTAAATACGATGTAAAAATGGGTAAAAGAGGACCTCACTGGAAATGAGATGTTGCAGATCAGCTGTGCTATCCTGGGGAAACAAATTACAAAAAAAACAGCCTTTTAGGGTCCTCCCCTGCAGGCAATGTATACAGTGTGCTTTAGTGGTTAGAGAAGTATTTGGCTGGAATAGGCATACTGAACAAAAGCACATGTCTAGGTGCACCCTGTGAACCAGGAAATCACAAGTACAGTGGCCACTGAAGTCAAATACTCACCGTGGTGGGACTCAGAGCAAGTCACTTAACCTCCCACTGATCCAGTCCATGCAGCTGTTAACATGGGTAGAAGTCAGTTCCCACTGGAAATAAAATATTGCATTTCTGCTGGGCTATCCTGGGGAAATAAATTGGAAAAATAACAACCAAAAAACATAGTCAACAACTGTTTGCTGCTTGATATCCCCCTCCCATCTCTGCTGCAAGCAGTGTGGTCTAATGGTTAGAGTGCTGTCAAGAACTGGGAGATTGCAGATTAAATTTATACTAGTACCACATATCAATGTGTGACCTGCTAACATAGCTTATGCTTCAGTACTGTGGTACAACAAGAGGAAGGAGCTGCTGTTATAACTATATTTCTCTACTGGAACTAAAGAACTAGAACTTTACTACTGGGACCTTCAATTTAGGGTAAAAACAAAACAAAAGAGTTAGTGTGTTTGTCTGAGTTGGTGGAAGTGAATTATCTTTGCAGTTATCTAGGTGTTTATCTGAGTTGGCCGAAGATAATTGTTATCTGTGCAATTATCTAGGTGTATAAGGAACTGTAAAGTAGGGGAGTGGCTTAGCTAGAAGGAAGTTAGGTGTTTTGGATTTAAAAACTGACCTAGATAGCTTCTAGCAGAGAACAGGCAGAGAACAGCAAGAGGAAGGAGCTGCTGATATAACTATACTTCTCTACTGGGACTATATTGCCCTCTCTTCACTCCCCCCCCACCTTTAGCCAGTTCTACTTTTATAGGCACAGGATTTGACTAACAACATGAACTTCCTGTTTGGGAGCAGGAAGGGAGTGATCACACAACCACAAAAGACTCACCATCCTAGAAAGAAAAGAGTAGCTCTCTGTTCATCCCTAGCTACATAGAAACATAGAAGTTGATAGCAGATAAGGACTGCAAGGCCCATCCAGTCTGCCCAATTCTTTTTCTACCTTAAGAATGTGCCATCAGCCTTTGCTCTGTCAATGGCCTATCTATTCATACTCATCTGTATTGCTCCCTTATGCCTATCCCATGCCTGTTTGAAGCCCTGCACTGTATTCATTTCCACCACTTCCTGAGGTAGGCTGTTCCAGGCATCCACCACCCTTTCTGTGAAAAAGCACTTCCTCACATTACCCCTTAATAGACCTCCCTCTAATCTCATGATGTGTCCTCTTGTCCTACTATTTTTCTTATATTAAAACATTAGATTCTTTCTCCTTGTTAATGCCTTTTAGGTGTTTGAATGTTTCAATTATGTCACCTCTCTTCCTCCTTTGCTCTAGGGTATACATATTGAACTCTGTTAATCTAACATACTAACATACCTCATATGTTTTTTGATGCAGTCCCTGTACCATTTGGGTTGCCCTTCTCTGGACTACCTCAATTTGGTTAATGTCCTTGTGAAGGTGTGGCCTCCAGTACTGCATGCAGTACTCCGGATGGGGTCTAACCAGTATCTTGTAAAGAGGAATTATTTCCTCCCTCTTACGACTTGTGATACCCCTACTAATATACCCCAACATCACCCTAGCCTTACCTACTGCTTTAGTGGCCTGCTTTGATGATTTCAGGTCATCTGTGATGATGATGCCCAAGTCTCCTTCTTCCCTTGTGACTGCCAGCAGCTCCCCTCCCAGCCTATAGATGGCTTCAGGGTTTCTCTTCCCTATGTGCATGATGTTGCACTTCTTTGCATTAAACCCCAGTTGCCACTCTTCCGACCATTTTGCCAGTTTATTCAGATCTCTTCTCATTCTGCCTACACCATCTGGATAATCTACTCTGTAGTAGATCTTGGTTTCATCTGCAAACAGACAAACCTTACCCTCCAGTTCTTCTGCAATGTCACTGATGAAGATATTGAAGAGGACTGGCCCCAGAACTGATCCCTGAGGTACCCCACTTATGACTTTCATCTCTTCTGACTGTATACTGTTTACCACCACTTTCTATTTTCTGCCCGTCAACCAGTTTGCCACCCAGTTGACCAACTTCTGACCCACCCTGAGCCTACCCAGATTATTAATCAATCTTCTATGTGGAACAGTATCGAAAGCTTTGCTGAAATCAAGGTAGGTGACATCAGCTGCTCCCCCTTGGTCCACCTCTCTGGTTACCCAGTCAAAGAAATCTATGAGAACAGTTTGACAGGACCTTCCTGTTGTAAACCCATGCTGTCTTGGATCCTGTGCTCCTATGGATTCCAGGTGTTGCACTATCCTTTCCTTAAGGAGTGCCTCCATAATCTTGCTCACTACTGAGGTAAGACTGACTAGTCTGTAGTTCCCTGCCTCCTCCCTGCTACCACTCTTGTGGAGCAGGATCACATGAGCCCTTCTCCAGTCTTCTGGGACCTCTCCTGTGCTCAGAGACTCAATAATCAGTTCTGATAATGGCTCTGCTGGTTCCACCCTTAGCTCCTTTAGTACCCTAGCATGTATGCCATCAGGTCCCAGTGCCTTGTCCACTCTGAGCTTATCGAGCACTTGTCGGACCCTTTCTTTTGTGAACGGACTAGTGTGCTCCTCCCTTCCCCCTGTGTCCATGGTGCTGAGCTGTGGGCCTTGCCCTATCTTCTCTTCAGTAAATACTGAGCAGAAGTATCTATTTAAGATAGATGCTTTTACATGGTCCTTCTCCTCCTCACATGCCCCCTTATCCCCTTTGATCTCAGCAATACCCCCTGTGGACTTTCTCCTTTCACTAATATATCTATAGAAAGTCTTGTCACCTTCTTTTACTGTTCATGCTAATATTTCTTCAGTTTGGGCCTTTGCCTGCCTTATTGCCTTCCCTGCTTCCCTTAGGGAAGTTTGGTATGCCTCCCTATCTTCATCCCACTGCGTTCCCTTATATTTCCTGTAGGCCAGCTTTTTGGCTCTGACCTTTTCTGCTACTAGTTTTGAGAACCAAAGTGGTTTCCTTCTTCTTTTGCACTTCCTTTTCTCCCTAACACAATGGGATGTTGCTTCAAGTATTGCATCCTTAATGCTTGCCCACTTTACCTGTACCCTCTCACTTGTATTTCTTTTTGCCAGGGCTAGCTTAACTCTTCTGGCCATCTTATCAAAGTCAGCTCCTCTGAAGTCCCATATTTTTGCCTTGGAATGGGATGATTTAGTTCTAGTGGCCAAATTGAACCATACCATGTGATGGTCACTGGCCCCCAGGTGACTGTCTACCTGGAGATCTGTGATTCTTTTCCTGTTAGTCAGTACTAGAGCTAGGATAGCCGTGTCTCCTGTGGGTTGTTGTACCAGTTGTTTGAGGCCCTCTCTCTGCAGGGAATCCACTATGTGTCTAGTTCTAGCAGATGTTCCTGCTGGTATTATCCAATCTGTATCTGGCATGTTGAAGTTTTCCATTATCAGAACCTTTGCTTTAGCTGTCATGTTTTGTATATCTTCTAACAGTAATGTGTCTATGTCCTCCCCCTGGTCTGGAGGCCTGTAGAGAACCCCAGTTCGTATGGCTGTCCCATTTCCTGTTTCCAGGGTGATCCACAGTTCTTCTGGCTCCTTATGTGTATTCTGAATTTCTGTAGCTTTGATATTTTCATTGATATAAAATGCCACTCCACCCCACCCACCCTTTTTTGCACCTTGGTCTCTTCTGAACAGTACATAGCTAGGTACTGAAGTCTCCCAAGTGTGGTTACTGGTAAACCATGTCTCACTAATGGCTGCTATGTCCAGTTTAGCCTCTGTCATTATTGCCTTCATGTCTGGGATCTTGTTTTCCAGACTGCAAGCATTTGTGTACATGATTTTCCATTGGCCAAATTTTGGTGTGTTAGTTGTTGGGTGAGGTCTTGTGTTTCCCCTGTGCATTGTATGGGAAGCCAGACTTTTTCCTTACCTGGTGATACAAATGAACTACAAACATGCTGAACTCCTATTTGACCACTGGCTAAGGGGGGAAGAGTGTTCCTCCCATTCGAAGTATTGGGTGCTGCACCCCTCTCCCCCATTTGCTAGTTTAAATATTCTGCAAAGATGTCAAACTTCTGTCCCAATGCACTGACTCCCTCCTTAGTCAGATGCAGTCACACAAATTTAAAGAACTTTCGCTTCCAAAACTGTTGCCAGTTCCCTACAAATTTGTGTCCTTTTTCCTGGCACCAGCCTTTGAGCCACATGTTTAGCCACCTAATTTCCCCTTCACTAACCTTCTGTCCATCTGCCCCCTCTCCCAGACTGGCAGGATCTCAGAGAAGGAGATACCAGATGAAATGGATCATAGTTTGTCACCCAGTCTGGTCAGGAGTTCCTTGGTCTTCATAACTGACTGGCTGGTGAGATCATTAGTCCCTATGTGTACCAGGACATCAATGTTTTCTCCTGCTTCCTGTACAATTTTAGCAATGCAGTCAGTGTCTCTCCACGCTGATGTACCTGGGAAACATCTGACCATTAGCCCTGGCTGGAGATAGGTATCAACTCCCTGAATCATGGAGTCTCCTATGATCAGAAGTTTTTTCGATTTCCTTTTTGCCTTTTTTGTTTTGGTTTCTGTTTTGGGCGAGTTTTGTTGTGCTAGCTCCTGTGCTGCAGTGTCCTGCTCTGCAGTGTCCTCTGCCCCTTTGTTTTATTTTGGAGATAGAGGCAGATACCTGTTTGTAGATTTTATATGGTTTGTGGAGGTGATATGTTGGAGAGCACCAAGTGATGGGGCACCTGATTTGCCCCTCCTAACCACCTGCCAACCTCCTGGACCAACTACCCTCTGTGGTTCAAGGTGCTTCTGTTGGATGTTTGGGAAATAGCAGGTGGTTCTTATAATATATTTCCTCCTGAATATGTGATTTAATGTGTGCAATCTCTGCCCATGCTGCCTGGAGCTGAGCCCTTAGATCTCCAATGGCCCAGCATGTAGGACAGTGTCCTAAATCCTTTAAAACTGCCCTTTTGAAAAGTGTCCTGCAGTACCTGTAGTTAATGATATCTATTGCAGATAAGTTGCTAGGTTTATAACCTGGTCAGAGTAATCAGAAGGAAGAAAATGAAAGCAAAAGTTTGATTTTGTGTTTTGTTTGTTTTTGTATAACAAGTTAAATTACTTGTGCCCCTGTAAATGAGGTCACTGTGTGGATACCCCTCTGATCCACCTCTTCCTGCTTTGCTACAGGAAATATCATAACTGTGCTACCCTATAAAAGTAGTGTAGTGTGGGGTGGTTGTGGATGGGGGTGGGTGGCTGGGCCCTTCCCCTACTGAAATAGAACAACCACAGATGAAAGAAACAAGGAGGTAAAAGCAGAAACAGTCAGTCAGCAACAAATTCAGTAGCCCTGAAAGCTTATCCTAATGACAGATAAAATTGTAAAACCTGTAAAGCACCACATATAATAATTTCACAGAAAATATACCCTGTAAGAAATGCTTTGCTACAGAGAAAAGTAAAGCAGTAACAGAAGATATACCTTGGAAAAGACAATTTGAGGCTAGCCCATTGGCTCTGAAGGTAGAGGCGCTGGACGCCACGCCTCACTCCATGTCAATGACCCGGGTTCAAGAATGAGCTCTGGCCATCGGGGGTTGGCAGGGGAGGACTAGGATTGAGCATCCAATGACAGCTCTCCTAGTCCAGGGTAGGGGTGGGAATCACACCACTCTCTGGTGGTCCCTGGGGATGCCCAGAGGCACTGCAGGCATTGGTGTGCAGTAGAGGGGGAGAGGGTGGCAGATATCTGCATGCTTGTGCAGGGACATCATTGCATGCCTGTGCTTCCAGTGGAAGAAAAAGGAAAAAGGGCTGGGTGTGACCATGCAGCTTGATGGCTGCACTCTGCTTTGCAGAGAGGACTGTCGTGGAATAGTGCTGGAGGGGGTTCAGTGCCAGTCCAGCTGGCAGGGTCTGGGGAGCACTCCAGCGGGTCGGTGATGGCCGTACCAGACCCCCTCACCATGTGAGTGAGCCTGCTGCTCTCCCCACAGGCAGGGCTGGCAGTTGGATGCCCCCACCAATAAGTGTCTCAATGGGTGCAAGAAACACAGAGGTGATTTAAAAAAAGACAATTTAAATCAGAAGATTACAGCAGTAATCTGTAAGCACACACCTGTAGACATACCCTATAATAATACAGAAGGTATACCCAGCAACAACAATTTGAATCAGAGAAAAATAAAGCAATAAAATGTTAGCAACAAACAGTAACAATCCCTGTGAGTACAAAAGAAAATAATAACACACAGTAAATCTGCCTAGTCAAAAGAAGCCTTAATCCCTTTGCTTGCTCTCTCATTTCAAGCAACCTAGAAGAAAAGAGCTCAGGTGAAGCTAGGTGCCTTTGCCAGCAAATCTAGTCTTCCACCTTTAAGATATCAACTAACTTGACCTTTTGACCCTTCCTTCTGTTGGAAGTTACTAAGTGTTTGTCAGATCCACCCCCCAGTTACACACCTAATCCTCTGGAAGAGCTGTGGGAGGAAAGCAAGTAGCTTCTTCAATGTGAGGAGACTGCAACACCTCCGAGACAAATCAAAAACCATTCAGCAAAGAAAAAAATTGTAGCAAACAGTAATTTTGCTTAGCCTAATGATAAAAAGTCACAAAACTGTATGTACCACCTCTAAGAATTTCACAGAAGATATACCTTGTAAGAAACACTTTGCTACAGAGGAAAATAAAGCAGTAACAGAAGATATACCTTGCAAAAGACAATTTAAATCAGAAGATTACAACAGTAATCTGTAAGCACATCTGTAGGCACACCCTGTAATAATGCAGCAGAAGGTATACCCAGCAACAACAATTTGAATCAGTGAAAAATAAAGCAATAAAATATTAGCAACAAACAGTAACAATCCCTGTGCGTACAAAAGAAAATAATAACACACAGTAAATCTGCCTAGACAAAAGAAGCCTTAATCCTTTTCCTTGCTCTGGTAAGGTTCTTTGCTCTGTCCTTTCAAGCAACCTAGAAGAAAAGAGCTCAGGTGAAGCTAGTTGTCTTTGCCAGTAGTCTTCCACCTGGAGGTCTGACACTGAGTAAGAAAGAAGACTACTGAGAAATATAGGATCTTCTTGTCTCAGAACAGGAAGATCAGGAGCTTAAAGGGCATAGTGGCAGTAAGTAAGTAGGGAGAAAAAAATAAAAATAAATAGATAAACAGAGGAAAAAGTAGGTATTCAAAATGACAGTTAAGGGGCCAGAAATAAGACATGATGGGAGTGGTGCAGTGCAGTGGCTGTGGAGCAGCAGTTTTTTGGGAGATGTTCTGAAGGATGCAGTGTTGTCCCATCTGCAGACACTTCTCTGGGCTGAGGGAGGAGGTTGCTCATCTCCAGGCTGAGTTGGGACAGGATTTGGGGGACCTTGTCTCCCACCCAGGGACCACTGGGGCCATCACCATTGCCTTAGAGGTTGCCAAGAAAGGGGAGCAGTTGGACCACAGTGGCCTCAGGAAGGGTGAGGGTGGTGGAACAGAGGCACATCCTTCCAGTTGTACCTCTCTACAATTCACGTGCTGTTCTGGAAAAGTGTGGATCCTCTATGGAGGTGCCCACAGTGGAGACCAAGGAGGATGCTGGGAACCTCCACAAAGGAGACCCACAGAAGGGTGGCATGAGACCCACAGGGGAAGGAAACAACTTCTGCCGGGGGACTCTATTGTTAGGAGGGTAGAACTGGGGGAGGAAGGGGGAGAGGGAGGTAAGGTGCCTGCCTGACACCATGGCTTAGAGGGACAGGGAGGAAATCCTCAGGATCATGGGAGCAACTGCATAATGGAGGAAACTGGATGGCATTGTCCACCTAGGAACAAATTACCTGTCTGGGAAAGGGATCAGAGCAGTGCAGGAAGAGTTTGTGGAGTTTGGGAAGGGCCTTAGACAAGAAGCATGCACGGTAACCTTCTTGGGGGTGCTGCCTGTCTATGGCATAGGTGAGGCTAGGGCACTCCACACCATGGGATTCAATCAGTGGTTGAAAAACTGGTGCAGAGCTCAGGGGTTTGGCTTCATTGGGGACTGAGGGTCCACCTGGAATGATACAGGCCTATAATGGCATGATAGTCTGCATCTGTCCAGGAGGGGAACCAGGATCCTAGGTGATAGGTTTAAATGCTTCATTAGCAAGCATTTAAATTAGCCAAGGGGGGAGGCACTGGAAAGAAGCAGGGAAATCCTGGCCCACCCCCCAAAAATCAAGGTAGTTAGTGAGGTAAACACCAAGACAGAGACGTCGCTAGGGAGAAGGGCAGGCGTAAATGGAGAAAATGATACAGGCACTAAGGACAGGGATGGGTCAAAAAGGGGTAAGGCCATCAAGAAATGAGGGTAATGAGTACCAATGCCCATAGTTTAAGCAACAAGCTCCCTGAACTCGTGACCTTGATGGAAGAGGGATGCCTGGATATCATGGCAATCACAGAAACATGCTACACAGAAAACCATGACTGAGATGTTAACATACCAGGGTATGCAACATACAGGCGGGACAAAGAGGGTAGAAGAGGGGGAGGAGTAGCTCTCTATGTAAGGGAAGGGATAAAAACAACAGAACAAAAGAGTAAATAGGGAGGAGAGGAGGCACTGTGGGTCATCTTAGAGACTGGAAATGGCACCACAATCTGCACAGGGGTTGTATACAGACCCCCCATGTCAGGGGGAGGGAATGGACAAGGATTTGATAGAAGGCATCTTTAGGATGGCAGAGAAAGGGGAGATACTGTTGATGGGGGACCTGAATATGCCAGATGTTAACTGGAGCACCTTTGCTGCAGCCACATCAAAGAGCAGGGCCATTCTCAATGCTCTACAGGCATGCCTCAGACAGCTAGTGTTGGAACCCAGTCAGGGGGCAGTAGTCTTAGATCTCATACTCTCAAATGGGGACAGTGAGAGGATCTCAGATCTAGAAGTGGGTAGCCATCTGGGAATAAGTGACCACCATCACAGAGGCAACAAACCTTTGTCTGAAGCAAATAAACAAATCAAAATGAAAAGAAAAGCCACTATGGTTCTCAAAAGAGGTGGCGGGGAAGGTTAGGGAGAAAAAGATAGCATTTAGAAAGTATAAGGAAACACAGAAGGAACAGGACAGAGAACTGTACCAGTTAAGTCAGAAGGAAGCAGGAAAGGCAGTCAGAATAGCAAAGGCCCAAACTGAGGAAAAGATAGCCTACTTGGTTAAGAAGGGGGATAAAACCTTTTATAGGTACATTAGGGAGCGTAGAAAGACAAAGGGAGGAATAGTGAGGCTGAACAGAATGGACGATGTGTGGGCAGATAGGGACAGTGAAAAACCAGGGACACTGAATGAATACTTCTGCTCAGTATTCACAAAAGAGGAGGAGGGGGAGGTACCTAATTCAATTATTAGAAGCACTCTGGATGGGGGGGGTCAATCTCAGTCCTTTCACAGAAGAAATGGTTCTGAAAGAACTCCTAAAACTGAAGGTAGACAAAGCAATGGGGCCTGATGTGATTCACCCAAGAATTCTAAAAGAATTAAGGGGAGAACTAGTGACACCACTGACTACCCTTTTTAACAAATCATGGGAGGGTGGTATGGTACCTGAGTACTGGAGGAGGGTAGATGTGATTAACCTTCACAAAAGTGGGAGCAAGACAGAGGCAGGAAACTACAGACCCGTCAGTTTGACCTCTGTAGTAGGGAAAATGATGGAGTCACTTCTGGAGGAAAAAACTGTTGCGTACCTAGAGACCAGTGGGACACAGGACCCAAGACATGGATTCACAGCTGGAAGCTGATGTCAGATGAATCTAATCAATTTCTTTGACTGGGTGACCAAAGTAGTAGACCAGGGAGGGGCTGTGGACATGGCCTACCTAGACTTTAGCAAGGCATTTGACACAGCCCCACACAAAAG
Source organism: Neoceratodus forsteri (assembly GCA_016271365.2). Taxonomy (NCBI): domain Eukaryota; kingdom Metazoa; phylum Chordata; order Ceratodontiformes; family Ceratodontidae; genus Neoceratodus; species Neoceratodus forsteri. Next base: position 993,945,472 of record CM057458.1, on the reverse strand, counting down.
ATTAATAAACAAATTAGCCAGCCTGGGAGTGGGTCCCAGGGTGGTAACCTGGTAAATCATTGGCTGGACAACAGGACACAGAAGGTAATAGTAAATGGAGTCCACTCCGAAGAAAGGGTGGTTACTAGTGGGGTACCACAGGGTTCAGTACAGAGTCCAGTCCTTTTTAATGTCTTTGTAAGTGACATTGCAGAGGGATTGGAAGGAAAAGTATGCCTCCTTGCAGATGACACAAAGATCTGCAACAGGGTTGATACACAAGGGGGCGTGGAAAGGATAAGAAGGGATTTGGCAAGGTTGGAGGAATGGTCAGAAGTATGGCAGCTTGGAGTTTATTTATTTATTTAATTCATAGATCAGATTTACAAACCTTTGAGTCAGAGACTCATTTACAAAGGTACCTTGTCAAAGGAAGGGGGGACAAACATATTTGTGAGGCAAGACATTGGAGAACAATACAGGTGAGATACAAAGGAGTATACGGCAAGGCATTGCAGTGACCAAAACAGGTGAGCTACAGCAGAGCAAAACAACAAACAAAAAACAAAACAAAACAAGAATACAAAAACTGTTTAGTGTCCCTGTGGCGCATGCAGGGTACTGTGCATGGTGTGCAGACTACAACAATCAATTCTAAGTAGGCTGGGACGTATGTACAGTAGTACTAACAGGACAGATGGGTTCAGAGGGTGCTCTAGGAAAGCACTATAATGGACAAGTACAGCTCCGATTGTCAGTGAGGTATTTGCATAGGGCTGTTTTGAAGGGGCCAATTTTGGGGATGTTTGCAATGTGTGTGGGAAGGGAGTTATACCAAGAGGGTTCTCTGTGGTGAAAGGACCTTTAAGCGAGCGAGGTCCTAGCTCTAGGCACCTGGAAGGTGGCTTTGGTTGTATTGCGGGTGATGACCGGGTAGGAGGCCCATTGAAGGGGTGTAGTGACACCTGAGGGGCAAAGCCCAAGTAGAACCTTTTTTGCCAGTATACAGGTGTGGTATTGCAGGCATTCTTCAAAGCTGAGTATGTTAGAGGTGGAGTAGAGTAGGCATGTGTGAGTTCTGCTGTGGGCACCAGTCAGGAGCCTACAGGCTTTGTTGATAGAGGTCTGGACTTTGGTGAGGGCAGTGGGGTCAGCAGATGCATAGGTAGGGAGTCCATAATCCACCAAAGACAGAATGGATGAAGTGATAGCAAGCCTCAGGGCAAACTCAGAAAGGCAGTCTTTGTGGTGGTAGAGGAGTCCAATCTGGGCATTCATAGCTGATGACAAAGCGTTAAGATGGGTATAGAGGGAGAATGCTGAGTCGAAGGTTATGCCCAGGTATTTGTATGTTGATACCTGTTCAAGGGGGTGGAATGAGCTGGGGATGATGTGAAGGGGAGCACTTCTGGAGTTACTTTGGTGGTGTGCAAAAATCATTGATTTTGTCTTCTTAAAATTCAGAACCAGACGGTGATCAAGGAACCATTTTTCAGCTTGGTTGAAGGTGAGTTGCAGGGAGCTCTGGAGTGTGAGTGGGTCAGAGTGTGAGGCGATGAGGACTGCATCATCAGTGTATAGAAGCATTTTGCCTGTGCAGGAGCTGAGGAGGGTGTTTAGAAAGAGACTAAACAAGGTGGGGCCCAGGATGGAGCCTTGAGGGACCCTAGAGTGTAGTGGTAGGGTTGTTGATAGGATACCATTTAATTTGACCCATTGGGATCTATCCTGGAGGTAGCTGGAGAACCAGTCCAGGGGGCCCCATGAGAGTCCCAGCAGATGAAGGGAGTCAAGCATTAGTGGGTGACACACAGTGTCAAAGGCCTTAGATAGGTCGATGAACACTGCCCTGGCGATCTCCCCAGCATCAAGTGCAGAGTGTATTTGTTGAGAGAACTCCAAAAGGGCTGTGGAGGTGCTGTGACCAGGGTGGAAGCCATGTTGCTCTGGGCATAGTATGTTGTATTTAGATAGGTAATCCATGAGTTGGGTGGATACTATCTTCTCCAGGGCTTTAGAGAGGGGAGGAGGAGGATGGAGATGGGTCTGTAATTGTTTGGTAATGTTTGGTCTCCATTTTTATGGATCGGGGTAATTTCAGTCAATTTCCATGCACTTTGGAATTGGCCAAGGCATAGGGATCGGTTAAGGAGATCCGTGAGGGGGGCTAACATGACATCAAGTGTTAGACGGAGTATCCTGGAGTCAAGGGGGTCTCCACTCGGGTTGTAGGAGAAGAGGGCTTTTAGGAGGAGAGGTTTGGTGTCACGGGGGGAGATAGTCCTGAAGAGGAATGGGGGTCAGGAGGTAGCTGGGTGGTTGGATGTAAGGATAGGGTCAAAGAAGTGGGCAGGAAGAAGCGCACTTAGGTCAGAAAGTGTTGTGTTGAGGCCGTCCGCGATACGTGGTCGGTCAGTATTAACTGTGCCGTTAATAATCATCTGGGGGGGAGAGCGGGTATTCTCATTAAGCTCCTTTATATTATCCCAGAAAGCTTGGGCAGAGCCCCAGGATGAGGTCAAGGCAGTTTGGTAGTAGCTGGCCTTGGCTTGTCTAATGGCCCAGGTGCATCGGTTGCGAGCAGCTTTATAGGCTTGCCTGTCTGCTGTCCTGCCGGACTCAACTGCAATGTGCCATAGGTTATCCCACTGCTTCAGTTGCTGGACCAGAGAGGGGGAAATCCAGGCAACATTTTGCCTCTTGGGGCGAGTGTTGGTGATGGGGGAAAAGATGTCACAGGCCTTGCAGAAGGCACTGGTGAGGAAGGCTAGAGCAGTATCTATATCCGTTGTGAGGGAGACTGGGGATCAGTCGAGCTGGGCAAGGTGCCGCTTTCGCTTATTAAGGCCCCTGGGGTGGAAGCGGCGATGGGGGGTGGCATTGTATGCAGGACTGAGTGTGGGGGAGGACCAGAAACAGAGAATTGGTGATTGGTCACTAAGGGAGTCTGCTTGGATGTTAACAGACTTGATTTTGTGTGGTTGGTTAGAGAGTACTATATCCAGGAGGGAGCTGGTCCCTCTAGATTGGTTAAATCTGGTGGGCCGAGTGACCAATTGGGATAGGTCAAGGGCTGTGAAGTTGTCCTTAATGTGTGCTGAAGTGGAGCCAAGCCAGTTGATATTGAAGTCTCCTAGTACGAGCTGTTCAGCCTTGTGTGGCAGGGTGGAGAGATAATCTGTGAGAGAGCGCATAGCTAAACTTTGTGCCTGCGGAGGTATGTAGGTAGTTGTGAGGTAAAGTGGGCCACGGCCAGGGTGTGGGGTGATTTTCAGGGTGATGGCTTGGGCCCCGTGGCCGAGCTCGGGGGTAGGTAGTGCATGACCCAGGAGGGAGTCACGCAGGTAGACTGCACACCCGCTGCCACGCTTGCCTACCCGATCTTCTCTGAATAGAGTGAAGCCGGGAAGGGAGACAGCAGAGTCTGGAGTAGATTAGGAAAGCCAAGTCTCCACTATCGCAAGAATGTCGGGCATGTGCTGTGAGACCCAACACTGGAGCATTGCAGTCTTCCTTGGGAGACTGCAGATATTCATAGAGGCAAGGCGGAGGCCATGTCCAGTAGGGGACAATGGTGAGGTAGCGGGTCCCGGTCCAGGGTTAGGGTGGACATTTCCAGAGAGCATGAGGAGTAGGGAAATAAGACAGAAAGAAAGACTGTGGCAGTTGTGGTAGTGTCGCTTGTGTAGATGCAAGGATCTCAGGGGGGGCAGTGCAGGGGATGGGTAGTGAGTTGAGGGCAGGTATGGCTAGGATAGAGAGGGACCACCTAGCACAGTGTGCAGGGGATAGGAGGGTGGGCGTTGGTGGTGGGTGAGGGGGGCAGTGGAGTGGTCCAGCATACGAGGTATGTTAGTGGGGAGCGGTAATAAGATGGTTGAGCTATGAGTAATGGGGTGATGTGCCCGATGAGACTGGGATTCTGGCAGGTGTCCATTTATAGAGGTGCTGGAGAGATTCTTTGCAGTGCAGGGGGATATGAGCATGAGGAGTGAAGCAATTATCCAGAGTACTACTACAGGGTTTTAAATAATTGATTAGCAGTTTTTTCCTTGGGACAATACTAACTGTACAAAAAGTATTTATATAGGTTTTCTAGAAGTGTTATGTTTGTTGAACACAGTGAGGCAAGTGCTATGCATTTTCACAATGTTTTAGCATTTTTATGAGCAAAACGCTAATCAATTTTTAGTGTTAAATAAAATCCTGAACTAGGGGCATGGTTGTGCATAGGATGTAGAAAGGGAGACAGAGTTTGTAGGCAGGATCCCCCTAGTGTTCAAGAAATATAACCTGCTGGTGGAAAAGTGGGCTGATTGGTTCTGCACCACACGTAACTATCAGTATAAAACTGAGAACCAACCAAGGGTGGTGGTGGGGGCGGTGGGGAGCCGGCGCACAGCGCCGGTGTGGCCAAACAACAGGCCTTATGACAAAAGCCTGCCGCTGCTCCTGAGCCCTTAATGCATACCTACGGCAGTCCGGGGGGTGGGGGGGTGATACCTGAATCAAGGTCCTGGGGAGGGCAGGCTCTCCAGCCCTCATGACCTGCGGTGCAGTTTCCGTGGACGAAACCCCTGAAAATGAGGAGAGAGGGGAGATTATAAGCATTTGATTCAGAGGCGGGGCTACGGTAAGGACACAAGATAATGTTACTGAGATTTATCTAACTCTGCTGCACTGTTTTAAAAAGGGAGCTGAAATCAGTTCCACTTTGCACAAGATAAGGTTACTGAAACTTGTCTAACTGAGCTGCACTGTTTTAAAATGGGAGCTGAATCAGTTTCAGTTTTCACAGTTTTAAATGGGAGCCGCATCAGTTCTAGTCTGTTCAGTCTGCACAGGTTTTAAAATGCATTAATCAAGCGCTAAAGTGCTTCTTTTGGTAAAAAGAGACTGTATGATTACACTGGCAGTGCAGTACTCTTAAGGAGACTACCTTCGTTTCAGTTAAGGCAAGCTACTTGTTTAATTACCCGGTCAACAAAAACAAATAAATAAAATGAATAATTTACAGTACTGGCAGCTGTAGGATCACAATACTTGTGAAATAGTCTTAAGGCAACCTGAATAAACACAGTAAACTGTATATGAAGGCAGCAGAAAGGTACATTAAAAAAACTATCTTCAGTGTTGCAACGACTCTTAAGGCGCGTGGAAACTCAATGTCCTTTGTTTAACTCCAGGTTTGAAAAATGGGGTTTAGCGCCAAACAACATGCCTTGTGAAAAAAGTCTGGCACTGCTCCTGAGCCCTTAAGGCAGTCTGGGCGGTGGGGGGTGATTCCTGAGTCAAGGTCCTGGGAAGGGCAGGCTCTCCAGCCCTCGTGACCTGCGGTGCAGTTTCCGTGGATGAAACCCTTATGGCAGTCTGGGGAGTGGGGGACAAATCCTGAGTCAAGGTCCTGGGGAAGGTAGGCTATCCAGCCCTCGTGACCCACGGTGCAGTTTCCATGTACGAAACCCCTACGGCAGTCCAGCAGGTGGGGGGTGATTTCAGAGTCAAGGTCCAGGGAAGGGCAGGCTCTCCGACCCTCACGACCCACGGTGCAGTTTCCATGGACAAAACCCCTACGGCAGTCCATGGGTTGGGGGGCGATTCCTCAGTCAAGGTCCTGGGAAGGGCAGCCTCTCCAGCCCTCACGACCCGTGGTGCAATTTCCGTGGACAAAACCCCTACGGCAGTCCGGGGGTGGGGGGCGATTCCTGAGTCAAGGTCCTGGGAAGGGCAGATTCTCCAGTCTTCGTGACCCGTGGTGCAGTTTCCATGGACGAAATACAAAGAAGTGCAAAATAATGCACCTAGAAATGAAAACCCAGGGGAAGAGTACACAATGGGGGGAAGGTAGTAACAACAACAAAAATGGAAAGGGACCTGGGGGTAATCATATCGGATGATCTTAAGGTTGGCAAACAATGTGAGAAGGCAGTAGGGAGGGCTGGGGGGATAGTGACATGTACAGGGAGAGGCATCACCAGCAGAAAACAGGAAGCTGTTATCCCTCTGTACAGACAGTTGGTGAGACCCCATCTGGAGTACTGCGTGCAGTTCTGGAAACACCATCTCCGCAAGAACATAGACAGGATCGAGGCAGTCCAGAGGAGGGCAACTAAAATGGTGCAGGGTCTGCAAGAGAAGCCATATAAGGAGAGACTAAAGGAGCTTAATATGTATACCCTTGAGGAAAGGAGGGAGAGGTGGGACATGATAGAAACTTTTAAGTACCTCAGTGGAATCAATAAAGTCCAAGAGGGTAGCATCTTTCAGAAAAAGAGATGTGCAAGAACAAGTGGACACAATTTAAAGATAGAGGGGGGATGGCTCAGGGGCAAAGTGAGGAAGTATTTTTTCACAGAGAGGGTGGTGGACACATGAAACCTCCTTCCTGAAGAGGTTGTGGGGTCTAAAACTGTGGGAGAATTCAATAACGTATGGGACAGACATTAGGCGATTCTTGAGGGGGGTAGAAAGAAATAGGCAGTTGGTCAACTAGGATCTGTAGCTTATCCAGAAGATAGGGAAATGGACAGACTAGGTGGGCCAAGCAGTCCTTATCTGCTGTCAAAGTCTATGTTTCGGTGTTTCTTACAATCTCATCCACTGATGAAGAACTGCTGAGGTTTGAAGTGCTGGGTACTCGTCACTATAGCTGTCATCTTGCTTACTTTGTTTTAACAGCAGAAATAAACATAATTTTTTGGCATTATATGTGCTACTGCTGCAGCTCATTTGTTACCATGTTCAGTTGATGTGGGTGTTTTCTTTTGATTTTTCTCTGTTTATACTGGCCCCACTTAAACTCTTTTTGGCTTGTTACTGTTGAGATGATACCTGTCTGTCCTTGCCAGAAGCTTCAATGCTTGCCACACCGCCTCCCCCCCCAGTTTGTTACCTAGCAAGCCAGATTTACTGTACCCTGCCAGTCACTGCTTGCCTGCTCATTTGCTTATCTGCCTGCCCGCTTACCTGTCTACACTGCCTATGCTTGAGCAGTACTCATGTCTGGCTGCTGGCTGTAATCAAAGTCCTCAGCAGGACATAATCACTTGCCTCCACAGCCATGGCACCCATTCTGAATCCATACACTGCACTACCAGTTGTTAACATTTATGTCTTTACCTTACCAACACTCACTACAAAAACATGCAAGCAAACATTAAGGCATTGGCAGACTAGATGGATCTTATGGTCCCCTTCTGCTGTCACTTTCTATGTTTCTATGTAAGGCATTGACCAATGCTTGTAATATACAGCTTCTAGCACAACTTCTTGGTACAATTCTAGCTAGCGCTACTGTGAGTTTGGGAAATGTTAGTGCTGACACTTGGATATTACAGCACTGCACCCATACTGTGCTGCTGTCTATGATGCAGGATCCCTGCTTGAAAGGGGCACCTGTACTGCTACTGTCTGATCACAAAAAATATTCACTTAAGCAATAAGGTATGACCAGGGGTTAGATTAACAGTCTGTTAATCACCCCCTAGGGGTGTAATGTGGCACAAGGTGCAGCCGAGTGCCATATTGCCTCTAGGGGGTGATTAACTGACTGTTAATCTAACTCCTGGGAGTGCCTTATTGCTATTATAAAAATGTTTTCCAAAAGAAAAGTGTTAAAAGTATCCTTTATGAATGTTTTCCTCATTTAGAGGGATATTTTTAATAAAATAGTTCTTCCACCAGCAGTTTAAGAATGCTGGTTCAAAATCAGAATGCATCACTCCACACATTCAGCTGTGCTAGAGGATGGAATGCTGACAGGAAGAATCCACGTGCCATGGTGATCAGGCTGTACATGACAGTATAACATGGATTAATGTAAGGCTGTTGGAATCCTAACAGCCAATCAGATTGCAGCATTTCTGAGAGCCTTTTTATAATTTTCCTTTTAATATAAAGCTGCAAGCATAATTGCACTGTATAGTATCAGTTGGCGCTATTGCTGTATGTTGAATTACAGTGCTGAAACCTGGGAATTTTAGCACTGAATATATACAATGCTACTGCACACCATGCAGGATCTTGCTTGAGTGATGCATTTGTATTGCTACTGGCTGATCCCCCCTCCCCCCCAAAAAAAACAGCAGTTTTTTCTTTTAATATACAGCTATTAGCACAATTTCCCTGTAAATTTTTGAGCGACACTACTGCTGTATGGTGAATTTCAGTGTTGATACCTTTCAGTTACAGCACTGCATATGTAGGGCTGCACTGCTGTACATGTTACAGACCCTCCCCCCATCCATGAGTTGGGTACTTATACTGTTAACTGGCTGATCACAAAAAAGTTTTCCTTTTAATATCATATATGGCAGCTAACACAATTTCCCTGTGCAGTTTCAGCTGGTGCCGCACTGCATGTGTACTGCACTGCATGTGTACTGCACTGCTGCACGCAATGTGGGATCCCCACTTGAGTGAGACACTTGTAGTGCCATCCATTGATCACAAAAAGACATGGTTTTCCTTTTAATATACAGCTGCTACCACAATGTCCACGTGCAATTTTTGCTGGTGCTACTGCTATATGACTCATTTCAGTGCTGACACATGGAAATTACAGCACTGCATGTATACCGTTCTGCTGAGCATGATATAGGACCTCTTTATGGATACTGTGTTTAATTATAAAGCTCAGGAAAAAAACACTGTTCCTTCCTTCCTCAACTGCTTTGCTATGGCAAAATGAAAACTTCCTAAATACACCCTATAAACTGAAGACACTACAAAAATAACACTAAAAATGGATTGCCACCTCATTTTTGACAGATTACAAAAGTAAAAATATATTTTCATGTTTGTTTTTCAAGGACTGATGCAGCTCTGCAGGTCTAACTGTTCTGATAACTCTCAACAATGGATCGAGATGGCTGGACAACACTGGATTGTGCTCAGAGTAAGTCATCCAGGAGCCTTGGGAAAACCCGACTTCCCTTCCCCTAAAAAGCACAAGTTGGTATAATTGTGCTAGTTTTTGCTATGGGAATTATGGATGCTTTTGAAAGTACATATTTTTAAAAAACTTGAATCTGTAAAGTCTCATTTATTTTGTATAAAGAGCCACATGGTGCTCGCAATATATCTTCCATATCATGAGATTATATCTACAGTATGACATCTTTACTTTGCACAAATTAAACAAAATGCAATTTTTTTAACTCAAACGCAGTACTTAGTGCAAAAATTGTGATGTAAAATATACTGTGCTCAATTTATGAAATTGTGCAAAAATTCTCAAAAATGGTACAGTTGCAAAAAAGGGCACTAAACAGATTTTTGCAATTTCGCTGACCACTGGCTAGAGGTAAGAGAGTCTCCTGATTTTAGGATGGGGTGGTCAACTGGTTTGAGTATCAACGAGGGAATCAAGGATGGAGTGAATTACCTTCTGGAATTCTACTGTCTGTGACCAGTGTTTCTTTTTTCTTTTGGGGGGGGGGTCTCTGTAATAGCTAAACTATCCAAATGTGTAGTAATTTCCAAATTCTTAATCAACTATATTCTCACTGTTCAAATAAAAAGAATGAAAAAAAAAAGCTGTCAGATGTTGATTTATAGACATTACCAGTAATGTTAGGGCCAGTGTCTAGTTTTGTGTCTCCACTCAACATTACAGCTATCATTCTTAACCAGCTAGGACAGCTGATTCATTTGTCATGTTTTGAAGCAATAAGACATGACAGAGTAGTGGTTGTCATGGGTTAATGCATGCCAGGTATGTAGTGAGGCACATGGTGCTTGCGCCGAGTGCCTTCAGCACCTGGAAGTGCATTAACTCATGACAACCACAACCCTGGAGTGTCTTACTGTGCTTATAGAATGAATCACATGCTAACAAATGTGACTCCAAACCCATAAAATTAAAAAAGCACCTCCCCCAAGATGATATTTAAAGTGTTTTCAGTTGAAAAAAAAAATTCCCTACTGTGCTGTTTTGCTCTATATTGTACTGTTGTAAAACAGGTCATATTTCTTTTACAGTAATAATCACTGGGCATAAATATGTCTTTATTGCCTTATTTTAGTTATGCATGTATTTTACTTGTTTATTTATTTATTTTTTTGCTGTAGGGGTTGTTTCTAAGAACCCCTATGACAGAAAATGAAAGAGACAGAGATTGAACACATGCAAGCATTGTAACAGCACAAGACAGTTCATAGTACATTAAGTGGTGCTAGTTGTGAGTGGCACCATGAAGTATCTAAATGAATGAATTCTATTTTCTTTTTCATACACTAGATGTGCAGTGTGAGTGTGCTGGAGAGCAAGTGAACTGGCGCAGAGGCGGGTGGGCCAGTAGCAGGGTGGGATTCTATTAGTAATTCTAATAGTGGCCCACTATTTCAAGGCTAGCCTCCAATCAAATCTCTCCTCCCACCCCTCAGAAAGGTTGGAAGGTTATCCACTCCTATTCGATCCCCAGCCCAGCCCACCCTCCTGCCCTTCTGGTAGATGACTCACTGGTCTCTGCCTCCGCAGCTGCTTTTGTTGACAAATTCTTTACTACCCGTGTTTTACCTTTTCACCCTCATCTAGACACTACTGTCTCACCCCCACCCCAATCATCTGATGGCTTTCATTTCCCTCCTGTCTCCCTCCAGGAAGTCTACCTAGCCCTTATGTCAGTCAACTCCTCCAAGTCCAGCCCTGATGGTCTGGACCCCAAACTCCCACCGAAAAAAGAATAATGCTGCATGACAATATCACGCTGTATTGGCAGCATGATTTTGCCATGCGGCATAATGTCTTGCGACATTATGACCCCATGCCCTGTACATGTACATGTACATGGATGACACAGTCATCTATAATTCTGTCCCCTCAACCACCGCTGTGAGGTCCCACTCCAGCATGACTTCCACAATGTGATGTGCTGGTTCCAGGCTAACCATCTCAAGGTAAACACTAAGAAGACTGTGTACATGACCTTCAGCACCAGCCAAAAATTGGCAAGGCTTACACCTTCCCCTATCTTCTCCACACTGGACAGCACCCATGTTGACAATGTCCCTGCTTCCAAATACCTTGCAGTCTGACTTAATAGCAAGCTCAATTTCTCTGCCCTTATTGATGCCATCCACACCAAACTCCACCCTAAGTTCAATACCTTGTACCACAACAAGGACTGCCTCTCATCCAATATCTGCCAGGAGTTGGTTACTGAAATGATCTTCCCCCTGTTCGACTACGTGGATGTGGTCTACGGCACCACTCCCGTCTCTTTCCTAGCCAGAGCTGACACTCTCTGCAATCTCTTCTGTCATTTTGCCACCAACTACTCACCTCATACTCATCATTGTTCTCTTTATTTATCCCTTTCAATCCTCCCTTGACTTCAAAGTCACCTGCTCCACTGTACCTCCTTTGTTGCCAAATACAGGTTTGGCTCCCTTCCCTATTACCATTCCTCACTCCTCTCCTCCTCCCTCTCCTCTTATGCTCTATGCACCTGAGACTCCCAGAGTTTCAGCATTCATCATCCTTAATCAAGTGCTGAGCAAGCTACCTTCTCCTACCATCTCCCCTCCCTCTGGAACCAACTCCCCTCTCCCTTTCATTTCTCCCCACCCTCCATGCCTTTATGTGCATGCAAAGGTCTACTCCTGCCTCCCTGAACCTGTCACCCCTATCATGAATCCTTCTCCACTCTTTCCTCACAGCCTCCTCTGCTGTTAACCTCCTATTACTCACCTGCCTGGGCCTGATGTTCTCTTGGCTCCCTGCCTGCTCTTCAATATATTGGTGCATCATTTTGTTGCTCTCTACATACTGTATGCACATCCATCCATCCATACTTACATACATGCATACAAGATGTCAGCAGAGAAGGACATCAAGACAGGGCCAGATTAAGGTTCGATGGGGCCCTAGGTCTGAGGGAAATTGGGGTCTCTGGGGCCCCATTTCTGTTGGTCATGCCCCTTTTTTAGCAAGCCCCACCCATTATGCCAAGTCCCGCTCCTTTCCATTTTTTTTGTTCATAAATTAAATTATTTGGTAACTGGATAAGGCCCACTAGGCACAGGTGCCTGTATAGTAGTCCAAGGAAAAAAATATATGTAATTATCCATTATCAGGCTTGCATGTAATTAAAAAAACATTGCAAATAAATAACCTAAATATCCACAGCAATTCAAATTATTAATGTTTCCCTAAACACAGAATGACTTGCAGCTCACACTGAAACAACCTTTTCAACAGGCTGTTCCACATGGTATATCAGTTCAATCTACCAGAAGACCGAGAGGTCAAGGAAGACAGTTAAAAGCTGTATTTACCCTGGTTAGTAGGATTGCAGGAATATTTTAACTATCCTCATAGCAATAATCAGTATTGTAAACACTAATAAAATATACATAAAAGTTCAGAAGTTATCCTTTAGATTCATCAATTAAAAGTTTTTCACCACTCACCATGCATAGATTAAGGTTATTGACATCAATCTTCTTAGACATCTTCTGTCTTCATCTGTAGGTGCTGGCTGCCTGGCTCAGTTTGTAGCACCAACATTGTTTTCTTCATTTCTTGCAGTACTTCACTGACGGGCTTGAGTTGTGGCATTTTTCACTGTACTCTGGCTCAGGGTATTGGCATCAGTCTTGTCAGACAGCTTCTGTCGTCTCCATCTCACAGTGCTGGAACACTTTGTAGCACCAGCACTATTTTGTGTGCTTCACTGGGGTCACAGGCTTGAGTTGTGGCATTTTATACGGTACTCTGGCACAGGGTACTGGCATCAGTTTTCTCAGACAGCTTCTGTCATCTCCATCTCCTGGAGCTGGAGCACTTTGTAGCACCAGCGCTATTTTGTGTGCTTCACTGGGCTCACAGGCTTGAGTTGTGGCATTTTACACTGTACTCTGGCTCAGGGTATTGGCATCAGTCTTGTCAGACAGCTTCTGTCATCTCCATCTCCAGGAGCTGGAGCACTTTGTAGCACCAGCGCTATTTTGTGTGCTTCACTGGGGTCACAGGCTTGAGTTGTGGCATTTTATACGGTACTCTGGCACAGGGTACTGGCATCAGTTTTCTCAGACAGCTTCTGTCATCTCCATCTCCAGGAGCTGGAGCACTTTGTAGCACCAGCGCTATTTTGTGTGCTTCACTGGGCTCACAGGCTTGAGTTGTGGCATTTTACACTGTACTCTGGCTCAGGGTATTTGCATCAGTCTTGTCAGACAGCTTCTGTCGTTTCCATCTCACAGTGCTGGAGCACTTTGTAGCACCAATGCTATTCTCTTCATTTCTTGCAGTGCTTCACTGGGATCACAGGCTTGAGTTGTGGCATTTTTCACAGTACTCTGGCTCAGGGTACTGGCATCAGTCTTCTCAGACAGCTTCTGTTGTCTCCATCTCCAGGAGCTGGAGCACTTTGTAGCACCAGCGCTATTTTGTGTGCTTCACTGGGGTCACAGGCTTGAGTTGTGGCATTTTTCATGGTATTCTGGCTCAGGGTATTGGCAGTCTTCTCAGATAGCTTATGTCGTCTCCTTTAGAATTATGATGTTTGATAGTGATAGTTTGATAGCCTACACTTGTTTCTTCCTCGATTTAAGTTGGGCAAAGTCACTGATGAGATCATCAAAGTCCATGGTCTTAACCAGTTCACTTTCGATAGATAAAATAGTCAGGGCATTGAGTCTTTCCTGGTCCATCGTGCTCCTTAATTTATTCTTGACTCTACCCAAGGTTGAAAATGACCATTCTCCACTGCAGTTTGCAGCTGTGTCACAAATATATATGAAAGGCAGCCCGTGATTTGGGAATGTTGACTCCAGTCCCCGAGCCTTCAAAAGTTTACACAGGTTAAGAACATCTTTGTCTTCTTCACAAGAAACAAATGATGTGAATTGTATAAATTCATCAGTGAATGACTCCTCCAAATCCTGAGGGTATGCAGCAACTAGACTTTCTGCTCGCTTCCGTATCTCATTTACATTCAGATGAGGAAAGTCTGTTAACACTCCAAATTTTTTCTGTAATACATCATAAGCGTCTTTTCTTTCCTGCAGGGCAGCACTTAATGTGTCGATTATAACAAGAAATGTCTCAGCACAAAATTTTTCCCTACCTGTTAATGTTGTTTCATTTCTTGGTTCGTCAAACATGTATTTGTGAAGCCTTTGCCTACTGATGTCTGCTTGGTATGATGTTTCCAGGTCAACCAACGTTTTTGCTTTCCTTTCATACTCATCAAAATTGTTGCGTATCTCTTGGAGAAATCCTGTTAGAGATGAATATAAATCCACCACCATCTTCAAAGAAATGTCTACTTTCTGTAAACTCTTACTTGTGGCATGCAGGTGCTGTAATACTGAATTCCAAATGGCTGTCATTTGTGCAGTTTCCAACAATTCCATCTTCTCTGCCAGACTTTCAGCTTCCATCCTTGTGCTTGGTCCTTCTGAAGGATCATCAACCATGTTCTGTAATGCAGTCTTAATGTGTTGATAGCCACCGAACAGGGCACTGAATGCATCTGCTCGAGCAGACCATCGAGTAACTGAAAGTGACTTTGGTACTTTCATCTCACTAGGCAACTGCTGCCTCATGATATGCCAACGATGTGTGGAGGCTGAAAAGAATGTGTACAGTGCCTGAAGAAATCCAAAAAAGATACAGCCTCTAAACAGCATTCGGCAGCACAGGACCCAACCAAGTTTAAGGAATGTGCAGAACAAGGGATGAAGCCCGCCAAAGGATTGTGTTTTTTTATTCTGGCTTGTAGGCGCTATATTTTCCTGCCATATTACTGCTATCATATGTCTGACCCCTGCAATCCTTTATTTCAATGCCCAATTCCTGAACCACAGACATCACTGTGTTTGCAAGATTTTCTGACGTATGACTATGGATTGGAATGAACTTAAGAAAACGTTCAACTGGATTTCCATCGGCTTTGACATATCTAACAATGAAAGTCAGCTGATCCACAATGAGAAATATCCGGTGTCGAGTCAACACTGATAGAATAGTATTTTGCCATCTTTAGTTCTTCCACAATAGTGTGCATCACGTTTTTACCCATCCGGTCAATGAATTCATTGCAGATGGTTGAGGACAAATATGATGGTCGTCCTCTTCCAGCATTGCTGAATTTTGCTATGTGGTCAGCTAGAAAAGGGTCGAATTGGCTAATAAGCTCTAAATTACCCAAATAGTTTCCATTACCTGGAGACCCCAGTAGTTCATTGTCACCTTGAAAAGCCAATCCACGTTCTGACAAGAAACGAACCACAGCAACGACACGTTTCAGTACATTTTTCCAGTATTGATACTCATTCTGATATTGTTTTACAATTTCAGCATCAATTCGTCCTGTGGTCCTTTTCCTTTTATGCAGTGTGATTAATGCCATCCTGTGATCATGACTGTGTTCATGTTCATTTACACGACAGTTTGCATTTTTCCAGTCACTGAAACCACATTGTGAGAATGCAGTATTCCTCACTGAAAAGAGCTTACAGACATAACAGAAGACATTCCCAGTTGAAGGAGAATAAATCAGCCAATCCCGTGTCCTACATTCACCATTTAACATGATTCTAGAGAAAAGATCCTTGGATAAATAACGCTTCCTATCTGGATACAAACGCATGGACTTGGAAAAGTCGTATATGTTCTGGTCAACGTCACGATCTATTAAATAATTCCTAAGTTCTTCACATACAGATGTCCACTGCGCTGGGTCGTTGCTGCACAGCTGTGTTTTTTGGGAGCTTTCAACTTGAGTCTGATGGCAAGTATTAGTAACCTGTTTCTCAGTAACTTCTGTATTTGTAGGAACCACTGGATTGCTGTCAAATGAAGTCAGATTGCACATGGTGCTGACAACGTGACCCTTTGTGACCCCATGGCATGTAGTAACCGCTAGGCTGCTTTCCAAAGGACTCTCATGGTAAATATTGGTTTCGACTTCTTCATCTGTGATGTGTTGGACTTGGCATGTAGAAACAACGTTGCTTGTTTTTTCCTCAGTGGTCCCTGCATCCATCATTTCCATTGCAATATCTGACACATTGGTGTCTACATTTCTACAGCCTTCCTCACTGCTACCCTGACAATGCTGACCAACAACCTCCTTATCTCTAGCACTGCTGCCTCATGCCAAGAAGAAATCTGTTAACTTTGGAACCTTTGCTAGTATTTGTTTCTCTTTTCTACTTGATCCCTAGCACGCTTACGCCTGTGACCCGCTTAGATATTTCCGTGCTGTGCTCGACTCCATCTTTCTACAATATTATCTATAATACAAACACTAACAAAGAATCTTGTCACTGAAAATACACCAAGCTTATGATCACTTACCACTAACTCTCTACAAGTTTACCCTACCTACCACAAGTGCCCCCCGCCCCCCAAAAAGTGTGGACCGCAACAGAGTACTTAAAGTAAAAACAAATTAAGAAGTAGCTTGCTACATCCAGACAGTTAAGATATGAACCCCACAACATCAGATCATCTTGCATACTGTGTGAATACGTGAAAATCACTTAACCCTTGAAGTGTTCTCCCAGTATTCAAAAGACACCGTCCCCAGGAAACAGGCTTTGTGTACATTGTGCCTTATCCAGTTACCAAAGAATGGAACACTGAAAAAAAAAGTACAAACTCCTAATGTGGTGAGCTGTGGGGGCACATGCAGAAGTACTGTAGTTGACAGTCTATGGCTGGTCTCAGAATAGCACCGAGGCACGTAGTACACAAACCTGAGATGTTAAAAGGTCTGACAGTGCAGCCCCCTTCCCCCATCATTCACAATCACAAAATGAACTTGACCAAAAAAAAAACTGTTACTAGCCAGGGAAGATTATGGATAGTACTTAATAGCAGTACAATACTCAGAACTCTGTTGCTTCTGTCAGCTTGTTCTACGCTTCTGTGTATGCAGTGCCTAGAGAATGAAGAAAGGAGATGCAGGTAATATAATTATAGTGGTCTACCAGGAAGACCTAAAGGTAAAGGGACAAACACCGTCATGGGCTTGAAGAACAACATATGCCAAAAGTGGCAGGACCATCCCTTAATGGCCCAACCTCCTTACTGAAGTGTGCACTGGAGTGAGACATTGCCAGCTGGAGGGCTAGCCAAGACATAAAATACTCTGATTAAATCAGGATCAGAAAATGTTTGGTCTTGGTTAGCCCTCCGGCTGGTATCTGTCTTAGTGCCCAGTGTACATGCTTCATTAAGTAGGTCGTCGGGGCCATAGGGGATGGTCCTGGTCCTGAGTCTTTTGCACAGCTTTTGATTTGGACTGGACAAACTCCATATTGTAAACAAAGTACAGAGGTAAATAAACACTACTGGAAGGGAGGAAACTTTACTCCATGTATTCCACTTCCAAGACCTTTACCACGCAGATGCATAAAACAGCCAGGCAGCAATATTTAAATCAAAATTATATGCAACCAACAAGCAAATTTAATTCCAACTTCAACATCTAATTAACAAAAATGACCATGATATGCTAGTAATGTTAGTATGAACATACATATGAACATATGAAGAAGCCCGCAGAAGGTGGTCATTTGGTCCATAAAGTCTGCTCATAGTATTGCAGTGTCCACAGCTTGAGCTAATGTTCCTACACTCCCTTCCCTCCCCACTCCTTCCATCCTCCCTCCCTACCCATCATCCTTACCTACCCCTATGCCTATCCCATCCTCTCTTAAAGTTGTCGATGCATTGTCTTTAACAAGACAATGTCTTCCGGTAGTAGTGCATTCCAAGTTTCCACCACCCTCTCCGTGAAGAAGTGCTTCCTGACATCTCTCATAAACCTCCCACCTGCCTCCAGTTTAAGACTGTCCCCTCTAATGTTATGGTTGCCACCTTGCCACTCAGCTTAGAGACTCTCCTTATCAACCTTGTTTATCCCTTTCACGTACTTGAACATCCCAATCATTTACCCCCCCTCTCATGTGTTCCAATCCAGGGAGTACATGTTCAGTGCCTGCAGCCTCCCCCTCATATGCGTTACTTTGTTGACCAGGTTTTGAGCGGACAAGACAGATCATTTGGCCTATTCTGCTGGCTTTTTAGTATGCTAGTAGTACTCTATCCTGGGATTCCTAGCTCCAATATGCATAACTTTTCATTTCTTGACATTGAAGACAAGCTGCCAAATCCTAGACCACCTCCCTAGCTTTTTTTCAGATCTTCCGGAAGGTTCTATATCCCTTCATCTGTGTCCACTCTCCCATGGAGCTTTGTGTCATCTGCGAATAGGCACATTTTGTCCTTAATTCCATCTCCAATGTGACTGATGAAGACATTGAACAACACCAGCACTGAGCCCTGTGGGACCCCACTGTTTACCTCTCTGGTGCCAGATAACTCTCTACCCACAACTACCATCTGGGTTCAATCCCTTAGCCAGTATACTTTGTGAATGTTTTCCTTATTTAGAGGGAGTTTTTTGTAAAATAGTTCTTCAACAACACAGTTTAAGAATGCTGGTTCACTCAAAAACAGACTGCGGCATTCCAGTCCTTCAGCAGTGCTAGAGAATGGAATGCTGACAGGAAGAATCCATGAGCCATTGTGATCATTCTGTACATGACAGTTTAACAGGGATTAATGTAAGACCGGAGCTTGCGTTAACCCCCTACTGAAGTCACCAAATGAAAGCAGAGAAGATCACCGCACATGGATGTCTCCAATGTGCTGAAGCACAGCACTGAAACTGGGCTGAAACCAGATACAAGTGCAAAATGAAAAAAATACAACACATGCACAGCTGTAACCAGGTCAAGACAATTGCTCCTCACTCGACACCCACCATTGTACCTCTCCCCACACCAGCTGCACAACTACCCCTACCCATCATCTGCTGTACCTCCTCCTTCACACTCGCTGTACCCATCCCTCCCCACCTGCTCTACTTACTCTACCCTGGGCCATGCACTTCATGACTTCACTCACTGGACCCTTACGGACAGTCCTGACACAGATGATACCATAGTACAGTATTGGTATCCTACATGGAGAGGAGAGTGGCACTGTAACCAGAGATTCTGAATTACAGTAACTAGGAGATGTCATCTTGTGGCAATGGTGGAGATAAACAAGCATTTTCACCTGCAGTAAAGCTTATACTATAGTAAGCATTCTCTCCAGCATCAGCTAGAATCAAGATGGTGACTGTGTAGCTGTACATGTGCAACTGATCTACAATAAAACTTCTAACTCATATATTCTGGGGTCCTCTGTTTCGATATACCTCAGTTTGGAATTGGAAGTTAAGATTATTTAAAACTGTACAGGCCATATATCAAACCAAAATAGCATCTAGTCATTTGCCTTTGTTTTTCTGATGCAGGAAGCAAATATGGGATACCTAGAAACATGGAAGCAGCAGAAGTCAGCAACCTATGGACCCATCTTATCACTATTTATATACCTGCAAACCCACATTGATAGACCCAGAGATGCTTTGTGCTATCACACACACTCTGAATCACATACAATTCATTATAAGCAATCATCATATCCATTTGTCAGGATGAGTTCTGATATCTCCTGCAAGGGGAAAGGGGTGAGCGAAAGTCATAATTTCATAATACATTTTTTTGTTGTTTCACCATGAGTGATACCATCACCACTGCCACCCCGCAACCAGTCATTGGTGATTTTAACTTTACACCTTGCACTTTTGTTTTGTACTTTTTCTATGCATTTATTTTCAATCAATCAATCAATCTTAATTTTACCAGGCAAAAACGCCACTGAGTAAAATTTATTTCGAAGGTGGACCTGGGCAGAGGAGAATTAACCATACAAAAATAGAATAATAAATAAAGCACTGAATACAGCTTAGGTGACGGTAACAAAACAGTGGCCACTTAGACCGTTGCAGGAGAATAAACAATAAGACAGTTCAGGTTACATGTCCAAGGTATATCTATGCCAACAGAAAATAATGTGTCAAGGGAACAAGTGTGTACACATTGGTGAGGAGAGAAGCAGACAGGCCTGTGACACAGTAAAGGAGGGAGGGTGCAGAACACATGAAGAGGGGAAAGAAGCAATGGAAGAGGTTACTTGAGCATTGAGGGAGAGGTGCTAGGAGATCATGGAAGGATGGGACAAAAGGTGGGAGTAGTAGATTGCGGTTCATCGGTACTTTCTACAGAAAATTCCAACAATCATTGCGGTCAATGATTACACTTAACACTGTTAGACTCATTGCACATGACAAATGATTATTGTCTCTTTAAAAACTCAGCTATATAACACCACACATTTGTAGTCATGGCAGCCTCTGGACAAGGTACACAAGTGTGAAGCTTGAAGCAAACATTGTAAACTGTGTTGCCTGCAGTTCTGCTGTCCACTATGGAACTGCTAAACAAATTAAAGAGCAAGTACCCAGCTCCCCTTAAACATATTTAATAGCAGATCTGCTCTACTGTTGAGGGGCATTAAAAATTCTATGTGCTTCCCTCTGGTTAAAAAGTTATAGCACCCCAAATATGCACCCCCATAAAAACAAAGCCTTGTCTGCCACGCCTCCTTTTGTGATGTCGGACAATGAATACTGAGGGTGCAGGTCATTAACCTATATGTATGCGATATGTCTATGTCATTTAGTACTATTTAGAGGTGCCATGTAGAAAAATCAAATCAGCCACTGGAGTTACAGTCCCTGTTTACTGGAGCAGTCGCTTTCATTGTTCAATTGGCAACTCTAAGTAGTACTAAACATCATTGACTAATGACACCAATATAGATCTATGGAGCACACGCAAGCAGCCTTCATTTTCTGACATCACAAAAGGAGGCATATCAGACAAGGCTTTGTTTTTATGGGGTTGCATATTTGGGGTGCTGTAACTTTCTAACCAGAAGGAAGCGCATAGAATTTTTAATGCCCCTCAACAGTAGAGCAGATCCTACACACATATATATATATATATATATATATATATATATATATATATATAATTATGATTTCATCCCATTACTTAATGAATCAATATATAAACAATGGCAACTACAAGGTCTGGTGGACAGGGGTTGAAAAGTTTTGGGGGAATGCATAAGTCCAGGACTTATGTTACATTTTTAGGGCAAGTCCGTATCAGGACACAGTAAGTCACACCTTTTTTCTGCAGCATACAGTATTATTACCAAAGCAGAAATACAATGTTATGACTGTCACACTGTCTGGCTTGATTTCAGCCCAAATTGATATTTACTGAGTACTTGTTTCCCTGTCTCACACAATTAAAATAATAAATCTGTGACTCTGGATATTTTAACAGACTGTCACACTCACTGGCTTGATTTCATCCCAGATTCAATCAGTTATTACTGAGTACTTAGATCTCTGTCTCAAACAAATATTTGTGACTCTAGATATTTTAGACTGTGTGGCTTGATTTCAGCCCAGAAATGTGTTGTCTGAGTACTTGTTTCTCTGTCTCAAATAAAATAATTCTATGACTGTCAGACTGGCTTGGTTTATTTTTTCTTGAATGAAATTGTTTGTCCAGACAAACTAGATTTCAGCCCAGAGTAATTGTGTCACATATAAATAAACTGTTACTGCAGACTGGCTTGGAGGATCTCACTTGCAGCTCAAACTAATATCTGTCCCCTTTTAGCTGTTAATCATGCAGCTGATCTCCAAAATTAATAATTATAACAGCCAAGAAAAATAATTACCCCCCCAAGTCCTGCAAGGACCTCAGTGCATAGTTTCACAGTCTAGGGTAGATATGTCCAGGTGCTTATAGATTTCCCAAGTAATTAGGCAGTGTTTATCAGAGCAGCTCCCCAAAAAATAACTGTGTCCAAATTCCCTTTCTTACTGCACTAGGGCAAGGGTCTATGATGCAGCAGCCCCAGTTTAGTTTGTTCATCCCCCCCCAGTTATTCTGCCCTGTCAGTCTCCAACAAAATTATCCCCAACGCGTATATTTTGTCTACACCATGTGCTTCTGCTGCAACTCCATACATTTCTTTAGAACCCGTAAAGTCACAGACTGTTGCTGATCACCCCACCCCTAGATATGCCACTGATTCCTCTCTCTTCACCTCTGAGTTTCACCCTTCCCCGAGCCCCGACCACAACTTGGTCATGATGGAAAAACTGCAACTAAATTCTTTTGCTGGCAGAAAACAAACAAATTAATGAACCAAAGCAGTAAATTTAATTTCCGATCCACACCTTTCACATGGCAAGTCAGTGTCCCCATATAATCGCAAGTCCAGACCATAACTCAGTCACGGTGGAAGGGAAACCGGGGACATAGAATGTAATCGCCTGCTGGCTAACCTTAAAAACAAGCACACAGAACCTACTGCTCAATTTTACAGGGGCAGCGGATGCTTCAATTTAATTAATTTTGGATGGCTGGGCTCACAGGTTGGAGCATGGGGCACACTTTGGGGCTGGGGCTGGGCCACGGCACACTCGCATTCTCGCTCTCCCGGGAGAGGCTACACTTATGTCCCATACCTGCCTGTTGTCCCTGGGATCCATGCATGCTGCAAGTCAGGGTCGGGACTCGGGAGGGTCTCCACAGAATAATCTTGACCTGCTCTGTCTCCTGGTGCTGAGCTTCTTTGTGCCAATCAACTCTTCTGATCGAGACAGACATCAACACGTGTATCCCATGGCCCCATGGCTCCTCGATCCAGCCTTAGGTATAACACCGCCGGTGCCAACTTAACTTGCTGTAGTGGAAGAGGGAAACCGATGCAGCCAATAGGAGCTGGCAATTGAGGTAACTAGGCAGAACTGAGGGGGAGCACAATCGCAATTAAAGGGGCAGTGTGCACTGTGCTGTGCAAGTACTAACAGCATACATGCCTGTATGCAGTCCTTTACGTGCAGGATACCCTCTCCACACATAAATGAGCATGAATTTCTTAATTTTTACGTGATTCATGCACATTTATGAGTGAATGGGAACACTGGTGGAGAGAGACCAAAATGGCCAGTCAGATACAAATACTGTGCATGCGCGGCAATACTGAACTGCACAGCCAAGTCAGTCGGACTTAACTGGCTGTGCAGTTCAAGTCCTCCTGCGGTTTCTATGTGTCCCGGACCTCGGACTTGGGGATTTTTCATCCCCTGGTGGAATATAGGTGGTTATTCAAGAATAACATTTTTAAACGTTTCACATTAATTCAGACACAATATAATATTCCGGACAATTATCAGAAGTTCTACAAATCTACTGTGCTTCTTAAAAATACTAATTCATTCAATTCATGAATGTCCATACCTCACAAATGTCTGGACAAAAATAAAATTGTGTACAAAAAGTGTACAAGTTCACTTTCACTTCACACCTTTGGTAACACTGTTTACACTTTTAGGACATAATTCCCAATTAGAATCTACCCAAAAAATATTAATAAAAACATATCATAATGACATTGATGGCAATGAGTATAGCAAATTTACTGAAATGGATTAGTACCCCCATCCCCCAATGATTGAAACTTGAATTAACTTTATCATAGGCATCTAAGGCACTCACAAAACTCTGCCTTACCTGCTGCTGGTTGAATCTTCGTAATACTCATCTTGACTGACTCGTGGTAGTGCGGCAGCAGTCGTGTGTGAGATGTCCTGGCTTTCCCTCCCCTCAGACACACACGCACACTCAGACGGAGTCACACAGTCCTTTCTTGGCTCCTAATCTGTGGAAACTCACTGGCCACTTAAATTTACTTTAGTTGGGCAGGCCTGACCAGACCGGCAGCAACAACAGCAACACACGAGGTGGCACTGGGCAGACCACAAAGAGTGGCTAGTGAGGACACAGCAGGGGCCGAGGGTTGCCTGGGCAGGGGCCAGGGGTGAGATGAGACCGACGGCGAGATGAGCTTTTTGCCGGCAGGCGGGAGCACAGCAGTGCAGTGGGCTGCTTGGCGGGCTGACGGCTAGCTGATGATGAGGGCGGTGCGGCAGCAGTCAGTCAGGACTCGGGAGGGAGAGACCTCTGAGTCCTTCGTGTGGATCATGGGTGAGTCACCAGTGAAGTTGTGAGAGAATAGCCCTCTAAGCCCTGAGCTGACCGCCTGACTAAAAAAATAAATTTATGACTGGACGGACCGTCGGACGTCACCTGTCACGGTCGGACTGACGACGGATCTCGAGACCCAAATTTCCACAAAATTAATGGATCGGGTGGTCGGTCGGGTGTAAAAACAGAAATAAAAAAAAATTCACTGGTGATTTTCACTCTGCTAGGCTAGTGGCCACTGAGCCAGTCCTGTGGATAGGAACTGGAATCCTAGTATTGCGTCCAACATGAACAACAAGGAGAGGCAAACTACTGTACTCAGTGGTGGGAAGGCAAAACTATTAGCCAAACACAACTCAAACCCTCCAATCTGAATCTCCAAAGAGCACCACCTGACTCAATGCAGCGGCATGCGCCTCTTGCCTTGTGGTGCGCTCAGTTTTTTTTTTTAATTTCTAGTGAATCGTGATTCTGAAGTGGTGGTGGGCTGTCACTGTGATGACGATGCTGTCTGTAGACTGTCCCCTTCCCCCCGAATTTCAGAAAAAATGCATTTTCAATGTCTTTGTTTTCACGGACTATGGAACCAAAAAAAAAAGCAGCAAAAAAAAAAAAAAACTAAAAGGGAATAAATGGGCCCCCTGTTGTGCCTATGCCTTAATCTGTCCCTGCCTCAAGGCCCACCTAGTCTGCCCAATCAAGCCCCACCTAACTAGAGATCCCCAGTCTAACTCCACTGCCAGAAACCACTTCCCTGTGTACCAGTATCCCCTTGTGCCTGTCCCATCCATTCTTAAAGCCGATAACAGTGTCTGCCCCACCACCTCCTCCAGCAGACTGTTCCAAGTGTCTACCACCCTTTCATGAAGAAGTACTTCCTTATTTTACCCTTTAACCACCCCCTCTAGCTTTTATCCATAACCCCTCATCTTTTTGCCTCTCTTCTTTTAAAAACACTCCCCCTTTGTATGCTGTTTATGCCCTTGAGATATTTGAAGGTCTCAATCATGTCACCCCTCTCTCTCCTTGCACCCAGGGAATACATATTCATTTCCCTCAGCCTCATCACATAGGACATCCCCTCAGACCCCTTATCATTTTGTAGCCCTCCTTTGCACCACCTCCAGTCTGTTTATGTCACCCTTTAGATGAGACCTCCAAAACTGAATGCTGTACTCAAGATGAGGCTTTACAGGTGTCTTGTAAAGGGACAACAGGACCTTCCTCTTTCTACTGGTAATTCCCCTCCCTATGCAGCCTAGCATATGACTAGCCTTCCCCACTGTGGCCTTGCATTGCCTAGCCATCTTTAGGTCATCCATAATAACAACTCCTAGGTCCCCGCTTGCTTTGTGACTGCCAGTTGTACTCCTCCTAGTTCATATGTTGCCCCTGGGTTTCTGCTTCCTTTGTGCATAATTCTTGCACTTTTTTACATTGAACCCAAGTTGCCAAACCCTAGATCACTCCTGTAACCTTTTAAGGTCCCTCCTCATCTTATCCACCTCCTCTGGCTCATCCACCCTATTATATATCTTGGAATCATCAGCAAATAAGCATGCCTTCCCCTTCAGCCCCTCCAAAATGTCTCTGATGAAGACATTGAATCTAGCACACATTGTTCACTGCAGCCATGTATGTTACTACTCATGGCTCTGTCATTTCACTGAGTTTTTTGGTTTTTTTACTGCCTGCAAAATTTATATTTTTGTATGCTGCACTTTGGATGCTTATAACTGCTCTTTATTGTATGTACCTCCACTCCCCCACCCCGGTTCACTCCTGGAAATGAGCTGTGGCTCAGTGTGCCTTTCCAGTTGTCAAATTTTAAATAAATAAAAATAAACTTTTAAGAGTGGTCATGGGCACCAAGTGACAGAGATAGACAGAGGTCAAGCACTTGTAAGCAGGAGTGCTGTGTGCTGTCATGGTAACCGCACAAGATAGCACACAGTAGGTTGTGTGTCATCAGTAACAAGTGAAGCCAGGAAGCATTTAAAGAAATTATAGTAGGTTTCTTTTAGTACATTGGCTGTGCAGTGTGAATGTACTAGTGATCAGATAGGTGGGGAGGTCGGTTGTCCAACAGCTGGGCAGGATTCTTACAAGAGTAACTGGGGGAGCAGCAGCTAAGGACTGCATATGAGGAAGGCTTGCCTGAGATGCTGGCTACCACACTAACTATGAACACGGTAACCCATGATTTGGGTGAGTCAACTGAGTGACTCAATTTGACTGCCAGTAATAATAGTGACTATTAAGCTATAGCAAGGAGCAGTTATAGCGAGGATGGGATTACAAAATGGCGATGGGTAGAAAGGAGCCACCAGGTTAGGGACCTATAGGGAGCGAGGATGTAGGGGCATGTTTGACCAGGCAGTTTCCAGTTGGTCATTTGGGGCTTTGGTAAGAGGCATGCCTTTGGTGTGGACAAACCGGGTTCGGAGCTGGGTGAATGTAACCTAGTGCACGTTTATTTTGTGTAGCATTGCTGGATTTTTGGGGGGGGCATGTCCCTCCACCCAATGTGTGCTTTGTAGGGTCCTCCATCACCAATTACTTGCCCCCTGAATAGCCCCCTCCCAAATTTCCCACTTTACACCAATGTCAGCCACCCCCCCAGAGTTGATTAAATAATGGGGGATGCAGGGGGCAAAGCCACCACATTGAGGGTGTGGGAAGCATAGCCCCCATATAAAAATAATAGTTTACATGGCCCCCAAAGAGAATGTTGCAGACCCTTGCCGATTTTTGGTCCACTATAGTACATATCACCATTTTTGTTATCAGTGATGTGCACTCACTGATGTTGTAGTCACCGCAGTGCTACAGCTGTTATCACATGGTACTGAGATGGCTTGGAGATGTGTGAAAGAAAACCAATGGAAAAAAAAAGGGAAAGTGAAGGGGGTTTAACTATTCTGTTTTCCACACTGCAAAAAATGGCCATATTAACATTAGCCAAAAAAGCTTACATTTATACATTTTATCCTTAAAATAAGCAAAATTGTCTGCCAGTAGGTAAGATAATTATCTTAGTAAGACTTTTGAAAAATAAGATAATAGGACTTGATTCTATATCTTGCATAAAATGTTAACATTTTTTAAAATAAGATTATAAATCTTAAAAAATGACTGTTTAACTAAAAACTAGAGTTCTTAGACATAAAGAAATAAGTAAAAAAACTCTTAAATTAAGATAGTTTGTCCAAAAATTTTTATCTGCTTAATTCAAGTATGACAAATCTTGCAAATGCCTTGGAACAAGAGTTCTTAGACATACTGAAGTCCAGAAAATCTTTAATTAAGACTGCTTCCTCAAAATCAAGACATTTCTTTTCTTGATTTAAGTATGAAAAATCTTGCAAAATGTCTTGAAATTAGTTCTTAGACATACTGAAATAAGTCCCGAAAATCTTAAATTCAGACTTCTTCTCCCAAATCAAGACATTTCTTTGCTTTATTTAAGTATGAAAAATCTTGCAAATGTATTGAAACAAGAGTTCTTAGATATACTCAAGTCCAAGAAAGCTCATATTCAGGCTACTTTCCCATAAAACCAGACATGTCTGTGATTGTTAAAAATCATGCAAATGTCTTGAAGCAAGATTTTCGATGTAGGAAGTTGAGGCTTTATGGCAGTCTGCCTTTAAATAATTATTTTTCCCCAAGTTATAAAGTCCAGAAAAGTGTTCTAATGTTAACGTTCTATAACTAAAATAAATATTCATTACAAGAGTTGCATTTCTCCGTACATGAGTTTGCCTTAAGTTAAGGTATGAGATTCGAATACATTTTTTGAAGTTATTCAATTTGTTCACAAAATAAAAATATACCCCATGTGAGTATACTGAAAAAGTTAATTTAAAAAAAAATTTAATTGTCTTTAAGTCTCTTAATGCAATGCATCATCCAAAATAATCTTTCTACCAGATAACATTTTTATTTTTGTCTGAACCAATACTGTCATGTGTGTGTTCAGCTTCTAGCCATTTTGCTTCCTTACCCTACTTACCTCTTTAGTGTGACAATATAATCCCCTGTAGTACTAGCTCACCTGCTTGATAATGTTTACAGTACTGGGCAGAGAACCAGGATGCCCTTTGGTTCAATGACTACAAGCAGATCCAAATACTACTTGTTGAATCTGACAGCGAGGTAATATCCGAGAGGTCTGCAAACCAACCTGTAAACACTATATCTACCCAGAACACTTGTCTTTGCATCCCACCCTTTGTGACCTTCAGTAAGTCCCTTAACCTCCCAGTTCCTCAATGCCAACTTTCACCTCAATGTTCCTTCTATGGCCCCTAAAAATTCTGCACTGCTGCGAATTATGAAAAACACATTGTCAAATCCATTCCAAAATGAACAAGCAAATAGCAATACATAATTTCAAGTTTTATTGAACAGGTTACATTTTGGTGAAGTTTCCATTGTTATACAGTACATTGACAGTCAACATGCACACAGGTCTGTTGTTAGTTGTTCACTAAAAATACCACCAACAGCTTAATCTGGTTCAAGGTCAGTTGGCATTCATCTGTATCCCCCTCCCCTGGGTCGTACCTGAAAATAGGCAGGATTTGTCTAGTGCACTTACCCGGTCAACAAAATCTAAATAAATAAATAGTGACATTCATAATTTAAATTTAGCAAATTATTTTCAGTGTATTAAAACCATATCAGTAGATAGGAACAGGAGATAAACTGAAATTTAGCACCTCTCTGGCTATATTCATGGAGGAAATACCATATGATAAATGCATGCTGTTTCAAGTAGCGTATGATATTTCATACCCCAATATAGGAAAGTGCCCCGAGAGGAAACAGCAGTTAGTGAGGACACAACAGCACTCCTACCCAGCACTGTGGAAGTAGCATGTGCCAACTACATGGCCAGTGCACCACTGCCACTGAGAAACACAAACAGCTAGCAATACAGGCACAGTAACAAAACATGAATGCATGGTGCAATTCATGAGGCATGCAGGCACTGCAGCACACAAAAATGAAAATTATGTACCTACCGTAATTATTGATCTTCTTGTATCTCTTCACCAGTCATCACTGGTGGGTATACATTGGAGGCGCAATGACCCCATGGGAGCTATTAGCTTACAAATTTTGTGTTTGGGGGAGGAGTCAGCATTGAGGCCGGCGCCAGCCTAGAAGATGATGCACAGCATGCTGCTTGAGCATCAGCCAGTAACAGACATTGACTCCTCCCTCACTTCAGTTCCATCTGCCAGAGAGAGTGAAATTAGCAATAGAGAAAAAATAGAGGGTGGCACAAGGCAGCCATAGAGATAGTAAACGGAAAGGATATAAACAGAAAAGAGAGAAATCTGACACAGGAGGAGAGGGAGGTTACCTAAGGGTGTGGCATAAGAAGGGACCCCAACAACTGGGCAGTCCTATAGAACAGAGAAGTGGGAAGGGTTCAGAGAAAAATAATCAGAACATAGCAAAGGAATATTAGAGACCCCTCAACACCCTACTCTGCCCAGGGAAAAAGAAAGATGTCAAGGCTGCCTCCACCCCTAACATCACCACATGTTCCTTAATAGGGGATATCAGCCTGTCTCCAACTGAGAAGAGACCAGGCTGTTTTGAGCAAAGCTAGCCCAAGAAAAATGACCCTGAAGGAGGAATATAGGAGATGCCTGACCAAATTCCCAGAGAGTAGGGTGCTGGGGTCTCTGAAGTTGTCCTAGAGCACTGCAGCAGGGACAGAGTCCACTCCAAGATGAAGGACCTCCCAAAAGAATTTTACATCCTGGAGCTGTTAACCCTGAAACAGATCCCAAGCAAGGCAAGGGAGAAGGGTTCTTGGGAGGAGAGGCACTGTCCTAGGTAAACCAATTAGTGAGAGAGAGAGAGAGAGAGAGAGAGAGAGAGACTGAGACCCAAGGAGACCCCATTATCATGGGCAAAGGGGAGGACCCCACTTGTCCTCCCCTCACAAGGAGAAAAAGCTTCCAGCAGGAACAGGGTAGAGAAGCCAGGGCTTACCCCACAAGGTCCCCACAGAGGAGTAAGCAAGCAGCGGGAAGGTATTGCTCAGAGGTTGAGGCACCAGAGGAGATGATGGGCGAGAAAGCAGTGATGAATGGTAAAGATATACAAGAAGCTAAAAATTACAATAGGTATGTAATTTTCATATCTTTCTGTATGTATCTTCACCATTCATCACTGGTGGATGAGTACCAAGCCCCCCCCCCCCGAAGGGGACCTGACACATCCCTGAGGGTAGATGTTCCCCTCAGTGAGGAAGGACAACAGGGGGGAGAGCCTCTTGTGGGCCTGGAGAGGCCAGAGACTGGTCAGGATGAGACAGGGACTCCTGAGACTTGGGAGATCCCTTCTCACCCTGCAAGAGAAAAAATGGGCTCCTTGGGAAGGGGAGGGGGGGTAATCATCCTATGCTGGGCCATGGACGATAACCTAGAAAGGTGAAGCCATGCTGCCTGTCTCACACAGACTGCAGATCCTGCCAACCTAGAAGCTACCTCATTAGCATTGTAAAATGCCCTTGAGAAGTACCTCGCTAGCTCTAGGCCAGAAGCAGAAAAATAGATAGCCTGCCTGGTTGCCTCCATGTCAAGCATAGTAGCTAGGAGCTGTCCCAGCACCATCCATAAGTGTCTAGCATAGACAGCCATAAGGGCCTGATGTACCAAAATACATAAAAGGAGATGCACCAAGGAGAAGATCCTTTTCCCCCAGTGGTTAAACTCAGCTGAGTCAAACTCAAGTGCATGGTTGTGTCATGGGCAGTGATGCCCAGAGGAGGTATTCAGTGACTGTACCCCCAAGGTGGGGTGAGGTAAGGTGTCTTAAGACCCCAGAGGGGCACAATACCTGCACTGGCAGTCTCTATGGGCAGGAGAAGGGTAAGCGGGAGACTGCCAGATCCGATGGGACACTTCCTGAAAAGGAACAGGCCACAGAGACTGGCCACATTCTTGGATGGAAACTCTCTCAGGAGAGCTTGCATCACATGGGCAGGATTGTGACTTGAGAAATTGGAAATGTGAAGCTTCTTCATCAACCTCGACAAGACTGCTGATAGCTTGTGATATCAGTGTCTAAAGACAGGTAGATTGAGGAATCTTCTTCCTCAGGCAAGGAAGACAGGGAGGTGAAGAAGCTAGATTCAGGTCTGGATGCAGCAGGGGGCATGAGGTTTAAAAATGACCTGGTCCAGAGCTCTAAGGTAGCGAGGGAAGGCTGCAGTCAAGCCCCTAAATTGATCCCACAACAGGGGCCCCAAAAGACCCAAAAAGCATGGGAAAGCAGAAGGGTTGGGCAGAGGATCCGAAGGTGGAGACTGTCAAACCAGAGTAGGATCCCTGCTATGACTTCGGGAATGTTCATGCGACCCCTCCTGGAGGGTGGGGCTGCACAATGAAGCCACAGAAGATGTCAAAACTGTGCAGGTGTGGCCTGAGTGGTGCCCTAAGGAAGTAGCCCCAAAGTGAGGAGACTGGGGCTGGGCTGGCCCTTGCAGGCAGCCCCTAACCCCACCAGATGCAGGACCTCTCCACAGAGGAGAGCAAAAATGTGAGGGATCGGCATTGTGGCTCCTATCAGAGTCACCAGCAGCTCTGAGACAAGATGTCAGGGTCATCCCAGGTGCTCTCAAGCCCTCCCCCTCAGAAAGAGACCTGCCCCTCATCCGTCCTTGAGATATCAGGTGGGACAACACTGGAGGAGTCACAGATATCTGCAAACCTATCCTACCAACCCCCAAGTTAACCCCTAGCAAGGAAATAGAAGCCACTCCCAGCTTCAGTGCCAGATTAGGCCCCGCCACAGGTGCCAGCCTTTGACTCTGCATTTGGAGCTATGCCACCTCCAGACCTGTCACTGTCCCCCGACCTCGCTCCATCATTGGCACTGACCTTCCCCACAGCACTGGGGATGGTGTCTCCCTATTCTAAAGCACCAGGGATGGTGCAGCCCTTTTCTATGGTACCGAGGAGGGTGCCACTTCATCCCACGGTACCGTGAGAGTCCCCAGCACTGAAACAGTGCCAGAGGACTCAGAGATGGCCCCAGAGACACAGCCAGTCGGAGGAGGAGGAGAAGAAACCTTCAAAGTCTTGTAGGAAGGCAAGACTCTTCAGAGCCCAAGAGATCCTCATGGGTGGAGGGTGACCAGTCTGGGTCAGGCCCATCCTCCTCCTCCTCCAAAGAGGAAGACAGCAGGGCGACCGAGAGAGAGGCCACCCCTGGTACCCCACTGGGTTCAGAACTGCACACTGCACCAAAGACTGCACCGTACTTATGGCACTACTCTGCTCATTGGCTCCAGAAACTGTGCTAGGAGGTAGAGCAGAGCCAACAGATGAAGTTGAGGGCTCCACCGACGCAGAACCAGCATGTAGCTCAAATCACGACACAAGGGGTGGTTGTAGCTCAGAGGAGGCAGAGGACCAAGAGAAGTGCTCAATCGTCCCCAAGAGGAAATAGACTGTCCACTTGACCCTCTGGTGAACTGGAGGCACAGCAAGTATAGTATAGTAACAGGACCCTATTAGTTGAGTGGTGACTTTCATTTTTATCAAAAGGTACTTTAAAGTTATGTAAAGATTTTTGAAAATCAGCCCCATAGATTTGTATGGGGTGCATCCCCGCACTTTCCCTGGTATCATGTCACAAAATGTGGGAGCGCGGGGGCAGAGCAGGCAGACAAGGAAGTGGGAAGGGATCAGCTGGCTGGCAGTTTGGCTAGCATTATGACCCTTTCCCAAACTGTATAGGCTGCATTAAAATTTTAAATTTTAGCACAGCAGGGCTATTGCTGCCCCAAGGGCAGTGAGCTACGAAGCCCAAGCACCTACATCACACAGTTACTTTAAGCTACCAAATAAAGTACTACATCCATGAATCTTGGAATAAAATTATAAACTAACAACTGACTTGACACATCAAGGTACCAAATAAAATATTACATCCATGAGTTTTGGAAATCAGTTTAAATAAAGTGCTTACATCAATAAGTCTATCAAAACTAGAACACATATGGACATAATTTAAGTATCAGCAACTGTAACTGCAATTATCCAGGCTGTGTGTGGGTGATGATGTGTGATATGGCCACCACCACACATTCAGTCACTTCACTACCAATCTAGTATTGCTTGTAAAGTGCTTTGGATGTATGAAAAGCGATATATAAATGCTGATTCTTCTTCTTCTTCTTCTTCTAATTTTATAGAACTGCAAACCGAAGAATTACCAGTTTCCTAATAAGTGATTTTTCCAAATTGACTGCACTTTTTTTGTTAATACCTTACTCCAGTAATTAATGTTGCTTTCTTTTGTTTTGGTGAAATAAACTTTGAGTTCTGCAACTGCCTTTTTGAATGATGTGGTAACATCACTCTGATGCATCTCACGACCAAACACTTCAGTCTGTATCATTTGCTAGGAAATTGGGGTAGGTCATTTGAAAACTCTAATACTCCATTATATAAAGCATTAATACCCACTATATAAAGTATACTTCCAGGTAACTCTTCCCTTGTAAATACGGTTGCTGGTGTTTTACCAATTTCAGTGCGGCTGCTGGTTTTTCACCAATGGCAATGAGGCAGCTGTCTGTCAGCTATCACAAAAGGGCAAGCAGTGGGTCTCTTCCACATACCAAATCTTTATTTTCCTGCAATTGTTGGAAAAAAAACAGTAACTTAAGAGAAACACCAAAACTAGTTTACCAGCAATTCAAACAAATGTAAACTTCATCTTGGCGTAACAGCTTAAAGTTATGAATACCAGCTCATGCAGTCAGTTAATAATTTGCACAGGACATTACATGAGAATTAACATTTAAAGGGCAATGTCCACCTGTAAATGGGCTACATTTCAGTGTGAGGCATGGCCCAAATAGCATTTTCATAAATTGCACAATTTTTTTTTTAACTTAACTGATATTCTAGTTATGTAGATTTTATTTCTGGTTCATCCTGCCTTTTCTCCCATCAGCATTTTGAAAGAAGAACCCCTAGTGGCATGCCCACAACCTCCCACAGCTGTCTTAAGTCCGACGTCAGGGCTGGAGAGCAGCTTTGAGAGAGTGTATAGGCATTGTTTACAGACACTACTATTAACTTCAGTTTGCTATCTACATGTCCAAGTGCTATACAGAAACCAGATATAGACTATCATTAAGGGAGTTATCACAAAGCTATACTGAATACTGGCATTCTGGATGGGCCATGAGACCAACAGACAGATAGTCACAGGAGCCACATGGTGCCACTTCAGAGTGGGGACAGTGAAGGGGTGGGAGGCAAGACACCCAAATAGGCTGTGGCCTCTTCAATCAGTAACAGGAGTCTGGGCTTTATTTTGTCACCTGTATGCAGTTTATCTGCAGTTTGGTCCAGTTACCTTCTCCCAACACCTTTCCCCTTGCTTGCTAATCAAATATTCCTGGGTCTTAGCCCAGGAGTGGCTTATATCACTGTGGGTTCCCCGTATCAGCCCAGCAGGGCCTTTAATATTTTAATAGACTCACTGAGTGGGTCTCCGTCACATGCCTTTTTTTTGGGGGGGGGGCTGGAGGAAATGGAACAATTTCCACTCACGAGGTAGTTCATCCCAGGATGGGCTTTCACTGATTTCAAAGTGTGAGCTGAGAAGGGAGATGATGGAGCTTCATTAATCTCACCTGGCTCATTGTTCCATTTTTTCCTTTTTCCTCACCATGGAGGTATGTAGCATGCACACACCATGGAACCGTGACCCTACCGTTTAACTCACTTGCAACCTGCACAATAACCATGCCTCTACCTGGCTCCATTTTCTCCCATTCCATCACCATGGCAGTATGTAAGCATGTGCATGTGGATGCATGCATGCACCATGTAAAAACAAGCCCTATCTAACTCGCCTGCAGCCTGCATTGTCTTCAGGCTTCCGCCTGGTGGCAATCAGACAGCAATGGCTGCCCCCTCTCCTTGGGAGAGGAGAGGAGAGGAGAGCAGTCCCTGTGACATAATCTGCTCACCCCTCCCCACTGATTAACTCCTAGTGATCTGTGTCTGCCCCTGAACCATGGGTTGGCAATATGTTGGGTGGTAGAGCCACCACCAAGCCACTGGGTGAGTAGCTAATTTTATGTTCTGCCTGAAGCTATGCTTAGGAATGAGCCTTCATGGGATAGTGAGAAGGGGAACAGCAGCAGTTCATTCAAAGCACTGCAGTGTGATGGAGTACCTCCTAAGAGCTGTATTTTTGCAGCATATCTGCAAAAAGATAAGGAAATATTGAATAAAGAGGGTGCCTAAGACATTAAGACTGGTTTCTTGTGGGACCAAACACAGCACCAAAAAGCCTGGCATTGTGACTGGAGCAGAGATGTGCAGGGAAATGGCAGCATTTGTGCTCAGCATGGTAATTCTTTTATTTCCAACCTCGAAGATATACTCCATAGTGAACAAAAGCAGAAGGGAAGCAGCTACAGGTTGTGCAGTGCACTAAGAGGGGGAGGCAGATATCCTCCTGGGACCTCTACTTTTTCAGCGTGTCTACAAAAATGGTTAATGATTATAGGGAGAGCACAAAGGGGTACTTAATTATTAAGATTCTGAGCATGCAAAATAAGGGGGATCAGAGTCTGCAAACCGAAGGGATGTGGGGTGCTGAATGCTCAGTAAACAAAGGAATAGATGACCTATAATACGCAGATCAGAAAGCTGGTAAAGCTAGACTATGGCCTTCAGGAAGAGTCTGCTAAAGGGAGTAGGGCCTCACCACTGTCCATTTGAGTTGTTAATCATGTTTAAGTAACACCAAAGTCGTAATTGTGTGTGCTGCCTCATGAACAGAACAGTTGTATTTTTCAATGCCAGCAGTGTACTATCTGCAAATACTACCAACTCCTGTAGACCTGTACAGTTGGGAGGATTGCTGATGAAATGGGTGAGAGGCAAGGCTGACATGGGACCTGAACAGCAAATGAAGCCAGTGTTTTATTGTGGGCCTACCTGCTGTACTGCTGTGTTTTCTATTGGAGCATCATAGACTCCATGAGGGGTAATAAGTACACCATGGAATGCTGTATCCATCTGGAGTATGCTGCTTTCCAGCCTCTGGTGAGGTGTTGGCCAGGGATTATTGACTGCTAGGGATCTGCAAAAATATTAAGGGACAAAGTCTGTAAAGGAGGGAGTGAGCTTGCAAAGTAAAAGGGGTGCTGTCTGCAAAAGGAGGGAGATCAGAGCAAGCAAAAACAGATGGATGGGGTGATCTGATAGCAGGACAGAGTGTCAGAACTCTACATTTTGCCAGAAGCTAGCAGCAGATGGAGACTGGAGAGGGATTAGGAATTGCAACCAATATGGAGTCACGTGATGGGCTGAGTCGAACTAGACGTCTTCTGTGCTGCTCCAAGGCCCAATTTATAAGTTTGGTGACAAAAGCTCAGGGGTCCGCCTGATTTGGTTGTTATTTTATTACTAAAGTGAGTTAGCCTCAGTGGTCTTGAGTTTGGGCTGCAAGCTTGCTAAAAAGTGAGGTGGAAGTGGTAAAAGCGTCAGCCTGTGTGCGTTGCAGTCGGAAGGAGCAGGCCGAGATTGGAAACCAGGATGGAGGCTGAAGCCATGGAGCCCTTTGCTGCGAGATCCCCCACGACTAAAAGGCCAAAGCCCCAATCCCCTACCCCTACGGAATCGGAGGAAGATTTAGGCAGAGAAGGGGGAACGGGTCAGTCCAATGAGGATATACAAGAGATTAAAAAGTTGCTGCAAGGGTTGGTGGTGGACTTTGCTACTGTGAGACCGGCATTACAATCTTTAGCACAGCGTATGGGGGATGCAGAAGCCAGGATTGCCTCGCAGGAAAGAAAATCAACGACGATGGAACAGGAGCTAATAATGGCCAGAAAGCAAATCAAGAAACTTGAAGAGTGAATGGATGATCAAGAGTCGAGAAGTCGGAGAAATAACCTGATACTGGCAGGGCTGCCAGAAAGGGCTGAAGGAGCGGACTGTGTTACATTTATTCAGGACTTGCTTTCCAAATTGTTGGGCCAGACACCATTCGGGGAAGCCTACAACCTCGAGAGGGCCCACAGAGCATTAAGGGAAACACCCCCACCGGGAGCAAGACCCAGGGTGATTATTATGAGGTTCCTCAATTATAAAGAAAAGATACATGTGCTGCTGAAGGCTAGACAAAATAAATCACTACAGTGGAACGGCGCAACGCTTTGGATGTTCCAGGATCAAACGCCTTTGATCAGGGAGAAGCAGAGGGAATACGCGGAGATCAAGAAAAAACTTTATTTAGCTGGTATCAAATTTTGTCTGCAGTACCCGGCAACGCTGTTGGTGAGATTACAATTGGGAGAGAAGCGATACCTAACTGCGAGGAATGCACTAGAAGGCTTGCGTGTTGAACTTCCTGATTTATTTAAGTCGCCGACCTGAGCTGGACTATCCAGAAAAGGATGTAGTGAATGGACTTAAGTAATTATGGACAAGGGGAATACGGAGTTTTCCAGGATGCAAAGTTTATTATAGCTATGGTTGTATGTTTGCTCTTTCTTACATTAGGTAGTATTTTGGGGGGTTATATTAAGCTTATTTGGCCTGGGTGGGTCAGGCCCTGGGGCTTGAAATAGGGATTCAAGGGAGAGCCACCTGGATTTAGTGGAAAGAACTTGGGGGGGTCAGTGAAGATCAGGTTCCACTAGGGGGAATATACAAGGATGGCATTATTGTAAGCTTCCTATACTCAGTGGGAACAGTTTAAAAGTATGATAAGCTGTTAGTGAGAACTGACCCACCTATGATCGATAGTATGCTGGAGATTTTCTTTTTTTTTCTGTCTGGAGTTCCAGAGAAAGGAGGGGGGGCGTTTGAGAGGATGAGGGTGGAATGGAGCAAGGGGGCAGAAAGGTAGAAGGAGATTAGGTGATGGGCAGGCTCTTGTAGTGATAGGGTTACGGAATGAGGGCAGGAGGGACACAGAGGGAGGTTCATCCATGACTCGATATATGTTAGGAGGTCGATCAAGGATCGGGGACAGGGGAGGGAGGGATCGGGGTGGGAAAGAGAGAGAGAGAGAGAGAGTCCAAAGAAAGGGATGTGAGGGAAGGCAGAACGGAAAGCACATAGTGAAATGGATCACTTGTTATGAATTATATGATGGATAATGACTTACTTTAAAATAATTTCATGGAATGTCAAAGGTCTCAGGGGTAGACGTAAAAGAATGGTTATTTTGAGGCATATCAATCACTTGGGAGCTCACATAGCTGCTTTACAGGAGACCCATTTACTAACTGAGGAATTAAGCTGCCTTAAGAGGTTATGGGTGGGCCAGGTGTATGGGCAGGGTAAAGAAAAGGCATCGGGGGGTGTGGTGATCCTAATAAGAAGTAACTGTGCATTTAAGGTGGAGCAGGTGTTGGTAAGGGAAGATGGTAGGGGGTTATACCTCTCGGGGATTCTGTCTGGTAAAGCAATTTCACTGGCCTCTATTTATGGTCCCACTCCCTCTAATGTGGACTTTTTTGCTTCCATTGAAAGGGATATAGCAGCCATCCCTACAGATTCACTTATTTTGGCTGGGGACTGGAATGTTTGTGCCAACAATCTGGAGGATAGGATACCCCCATCTAGTAGTCCCCTGAACAAGGCACAGACTGCCTTGAATAGGATGCTGGAGGTGACAGCCTTGGTGGACCCGAGTAGGACCCACTCCAAGAGAGGCAATACCATGACTTTTTATTCCGCGGCCCATAAGACTCAATCGCGTATTGATTTTTTTTTGGTTAGCAGTGAGGTACTTAGGGAAGTGAAGGACATGACGACAGGGGCTAGAGTCCTTTCGGATCACTCCCTATTTCCTTGGTGTGGGAACCAAGTCGTGTCCCCCTAGACCAGTTAGGTGGAGACTGAATGATTTGCTGCTTTGGAAACTACAGTGCAGGAGGAACTAGAGGAAGCCTCAGAGGATTTATACAGTATCAACTACCCTCTCTGCAAAACCAAAATTGGCGTGGCCGACCTGAAAGTGCTATCACGGACAGTACAGGGTCTGGCAGCCCAGAGGAATAGACTGAGGAAGGCAAGGGAGGAATTTAT
This sequence comes from Neoceratodus forsteri, assembly GCA_016271365.2. NCBI lineage: Eukaryota > Metazoa > Chordata > Ceratodontiformes > Ceratodontidae > Neoceratodus > Neoceratodus forsteri. The sequence goes on along the minus strand of CM057458.1, from coordinate 993,906,398 downwards.
TTTGGGTGCAATTGAATCGTTATCTCCTTTGGAGGGGCCCTCAGGGGAAATTGATTTGGAACTTAAAACTTTGCGAGGGGAATGGGCGGATATTTGGTATGGTAAGGTGGAATATTGGCTGGATAGGATTCAGGCTAAATATTTATTGTAGGGGGATGTCCCAGGTTGTTTGCTGGCAGCTAGGGTTAGGGAATGGGAAGCAAGCAGAACAATTACCTCTATTTGGCACGGGGGAAAATTGGTAACGGATTCTCAGAAAATGGCAGATGCATTTGCGTCCCATTTTAATGATCTATACGGGTTGGGAAACCCAGTCGGAGAGGAGGAAATGAATGCCTTTTTTGAGGGAATACCTCTCCCGGTGTTGGATGAAGTACAGGCTAGAGAGTTAGCGGCTCCTATAAGGGATTCGGAGATACTGGGGGTGGTGCAATCCTTACCGGCTGGTAGAACTCCGGGACCAGATGGTCTTACAGCTAAGTTTTATCAGGCACATATACAGACTATACTTCCAATTTTGCTAGAGTTTTTCAACATTATCATGCAGGAGGGGATGTTCCATCCGCCACTGTATCAGGCATATATATCACTGATCCCTAAACCAGACAAACCCAAGGATCGGGTGGATAGTTATAGGCCGATAGCTCTAATGAATCAGGATATTAAGATATTAATGAGAATCTTAGCTAATAGAATATTGAGCATTGCTCCAAGCTTAATTTGTGAGGAGCAGGTGGGATTCATGCCAGGGAGGGGGGCTCAAGATGCCCATAGGAAGCTTCATCATATTCTTAGCTATGCACCGGATTCCCAGTTACCTTTAGCTTTAATATCATTAGACGCTGAAAAGGCATTTGATAGGGTCTCCCATTGCTTTTTGTTTGCCACAATGAGGAAGATGGGCTTCCCGGAGGGCCTGCTAGAGGTTTAAAATCTGTATGCTGCCCAACGGCTAGGATATTGTGCAACGGCTATACCTCACAAGAAATATTGTTAAAAAATGGGACTAGACAGGGATGCCCTTTATCACCAATATTATTGAACATCTACCTGGAGCCCTTGCTGAGGGCCTTAAAGGAGGATAAACATATAAAAGGGGTAAGGTTAGGGGGGGGAGAGAACTTAAATTTTCAGTTTTTGCTGATGATATTCTTTTGCACTTAGAGGACCCGGTTTCAAGTTTCGAGAGAGTAAGGGTTTTAATTGGGCGATATTCAGCGGTGTCAAATTACAAATTGAACTTAACCAAGACTCAGATTCTCCCCCTGACCCCGCATGTATATAGGGCGGATTTCGCTCCATTATGTCTGCAGTGGAAGTCAGATGGGATTAAATATTTGGGCATTTGGATCATGGCAAACAGAGAAAAGGGGGCTGAGGTGAATATGGAGGGGGTGCTATCTGCAATAAGAGGGGGACATACTAAGCTGGAATAAGCTTCCTTTGAACTTTATGGCCAGACTAGGCCTTATTAAGATGAACATACTGCCCAGGTTGTTATACCCATTGTACATTGCCCCTTATGATATTCATGTCACATGGTTTAGGGTTCTTAGGAAGCTTCTTTCCGATTTTCTATAGAACACTAAACCACCCAGGAAAAAATATGAAGTACTACGTTTACCTAAGGCAAAGGGTGGGATTAAAATGCCTGATCTCCATGTATACTACGTGGTGGGACAACTGGGTCTTATGCTTCGTTGGGTTAGGAATATGGATGGGGAAACATATACCCCAATATGGCTACAAATGGAGAGGCAAATATTGAAAGAGCGGGGTTTCTCGTCGGAAGCAATGTTGTATGCTAATTTTGAAAAAGAGTTTATTAAAGGGGGTGGGAATCCGATTGCGAAATCAGCGAGAGCGTGGTGGTCCTTCCTTACCTCTGCACAGAGAAAAGTGCAGATGAAAGCTTGGGATCAACCGATGCTGGGTAATCCCCATTTGAAATTGGGGGGCAGGTGCTAAATGCTTGGTGGGCTAATCAGGTGAGGGTCTAAGGTAAGGGATCTTATCCAAGGCGAAAGGGTCATTCTACCAGCTTCATTGGAAGGGCTGCCCTTCTTTCGAAGATTGCAATTAACTCGACTGTTGGAGGGAGTGATGAAAAGGAATGGAGGGTTTCTAGATGGCTCCTTCACTTGGGATCATCTAAAGGGAGTGGATCCGAAGTCAAGCGTTCTCTCCCAGGTTTATAGAGGGTTGGTGGAGTTCTTTAGTCCAGCCTCACCCATACAAGTGTCATATTGGGACAAAGTAATGGCTCCTAGGAATCTTGCTTGGGACTCTATTTGGAAAAACCATAGGTATATAACTATACCTAAGTTTAGGAGTATGCAGTTTTTTATTGTTTCTTTTTTATATTTTACCCCTGTAAAACTATATGACAGAAAGCTTAGACAGACGGACCGATGTTTCAGATGTGAGACGGGAACAGAAGACTTGCTGCATGTGATATGGGAATGCTGTAAAATCTCACCTCTGTGGGGTGAAATTAGGCAGCGCATGGACCCATTGTTGAACTATACAGAATATATAACTCCAGAGGTTTGTGTTCTGGGTGATTTTTCAACAATATCCGGAGTCTTACCCAAATTCCATCTGTCTCTGATGACTGCATTAGTGAAATCCTTTTTGGTTCAGCATTGGAAGGACGATCAAGTTTATAAGTATGAACAGTGGGTGCGGGATTTGGTGGGGACTCTGGATAGAATAAAGAGACAATTCTGTGGTGAGGGGAAAAAAGGGTTATACGCTAAGAGATGGTAATCTTTAGAAACAATCTATGCGTTGCAGAGATCAATGCAGGTCCGTCTGTCATGCTATGATCAGCAGGAGCTTGGTATATCGGAATGAGAATTGGTTAAAAATCTACTTCGTTGACTCGATTGAGTATTTATGTTAGGGTATGGACAAAATGTGATTCAAGCAAGGGTCATAAGAGCTTAGGACTCAGGCCTTCCAGGCTCTAAGTGGGGATGGGGACTCTCTCTCTCTCTCTTTCCAGGTGACACGGCAGGATTCCACCTCTGATTAAGATTATTAGAGGTGTTGAGGTTCACCGCAGGATAAAAAGCTGTAAGATACTACATGTGTTGGCATTGTGTATCCTATTCCTGTTTGTTTTTTTTTTCTTTCTTCCTTCCTTTTTTGTAGAGTGCTGAATAGCCTTTTATTTATTCTTCGGGGTTGTACTATTTTGTAGCACCTGACTAAAATGGGCTGTGGGCTATATTTTTCATATTAGGAATGCTAATTGAATTCCTGTACTGTTAAGAGATGGATTCCTGCTGTGTATGTAAATATGTGACTGTACATAGTTCATACAGTCAGTTTTGGACTGTATAACCTGGTTTGTCCAGGTCTCTACTTGTAGTTTTGGTAGATTGTGAATCAAAAAAAAAAAAGTCAATAAAGATTTGCTAAGCAAAAAAAAAAAAAAAAAAAATGGAAAACAAGATAGCGGCAAATCAAAAAAAAAAAAAGGAATTGCAACCAATATGAGCAGATTCTGGGCACCAGCAAGGGCCAAGACTTTTGGATACAGTATTACTGCAGTCAAACTAACAAGTTTGTAATTTGCTCCCACTTTTGTGAAGGGGAATCACACCGGCTCACCAATGCTCAGGTACCACACCATCTTCTCATGACCTGTTAAAGAGCACCTTTCCCTGTATTTGCAGCCCTTGATTTAATCATATAAGAGGCTCCCTTACCTGCAGATGAGTTCCTCTGTAGCACTTTTAAAATGATAAGCTTTGCCCCCCCATGGAAGGGAAAGGATCATATTTTGCCCTCGAAAGGGGCTAGCCACTCAATCCCTTCCACTTCCTGATCACCTACACCATCTCTGCGCTTTCTCATTTTGTGATGTCACTATAGGACCAGCATGGGGATGGCGTCCATGCAAGTCTACTGACCCAAATTTTAAAAGTTATTTCCAGTATACAAATTGGACTTTTGGTACAAATGAAAGACTGTATTAAAGTAACAAGAGACTTGTTACTTTAATGTAGTCTTTCATTTGTACCAAAAGTCTGATTTAAATACTGGAAATAACTTTTAAAATTCATCTCAACAGACTTGCATTGACGCTGTCCCCACGCTGGTCCTATAGTGACATCACAAAATGAGAAAGCATGGGGATGTCATAGGTGATCAGGAAGTGGAAGGGATCGAGCGGCTAGCTCCTTCGGGGGCAAAATACAGTCCTTTCAATTCCATGTGGGGGGGCAAAGCTGATAATTTTTTAAGTGCTACAAAGGAACTCCTCTGCAGGTATGGGAGCCTCCTATTTGTTTCCTCATGCAACAGGAAAGGTGCTCTTTAAAAAGGGTAGTCAGTGGCGTCACCAGTTCTCCCCTTAGTTCCTTTAGAATTCTAGGATAAATCCCATCAAGCCCCATTGCTTTATCCACCTTCAGTTTTAGGGAGTTCTTTCAGGACCCTTTCTTCTGTGAATGGACTGGTATCGACCCTCCTCTTAGGAGTGCTTCTATTGTTTGGCTTAGGTATCTCCCCCCTCCTCTTTTTTTGTGAATACTGAGCAAAAGCATTCTTTCAGAGTCTCTGCCTTTTCACTGTCACCCTCTGCCCACCTCCCTTCCCCTTTATTAAGCCCCAGCATTCCTTCCTTTGTCTTTCTTCACTCCCTAAGGTACCTATAAAAGGTTTTATCCCCTTCGTAACTGAGTTGGCCATGTTTTCCTCCGATTGGGCCTTTGCTATTCTGACTGCCTTCCCCTCTTCTTTCAGCTTTAACTGATACATTTCCCCATCCCACTTCATCTGTGATTCCTTATTCTTTCTGAATGCCATCTTTCTCCCCAGCCTTCCCCGCCACCTCTTTTGAGAACCATAGTGTTTTTTTTCACTTCATTTTGATTTGTTTATTTGCTTCACACAAAGGCTTGTTGCCTCTGTGATGGCAGTTTTGATTTTTCCCATTGTTCCTCCACCTCTCCTTCCTGCCCATTTGTTAGTGCTTTCCTTAGGCACTCTACCATTTTGCCAAAGTTAGCCCTCCCAAAGTCCAGTACCCTCACTTTTACGTGTATATGGTTTGACTCTACAGATGTGCTTATCATGAACTACACTGTTTGGTGATCACTTGTTCCCAGATGGCTACCCACTTCTAAATCAGAGATCCTCTCATCATCCTCATTTGAGAGCACCAGATCTAAGACTGCTCCCTGTTAAGTGGGTTCCAACACCAGCTGTCTGAAGCATGCCCCCTGTAGGGCATCGAGAAGGACCCTACTCTTGGATGTGGCTATAGCAAATGTGCTCTAGTTAACATCTGGCATATTCAGGTCCCACATCAACAATATCTCCCCTTTTTTCTGCCATTCTAAGGATGCCTTCCATCATTTCCTTGTCCATTTCCTCCCTGAGACAGGGGTCTGTAAACAACCCCCATGCATACTGTGGTGCCATTTTCTGTCTCCAAGATGACCCACAGTGCCTCCTCTCTTCCCCTTTTATCCCTTAGCTTTGTTGCTTTGATCCCTTACACAGAGAACTACTCTTCCTCCTATTTTACCCTCCTGTAGATTGTGTATCCTGGTATGCTGACATCTCAAGTCATGGTTCTCTGTGTACCATGTTTCTGTGACTGACATGCTAGCCAGGCATCCTTCTCCCATCAAGACCACTAATTCAGGAAGCTTGATATCCAGACTATGGGCATTGGTACTCATTGTCCTCCATTTCTGGATGACCTTACCCCTTTTAGCCCAATCTCTGTCTTTACTGCCTTTGCCCTTTTTACCATTTACCCCCCATCCTTCTCTCTACAGACTTCTCTACCTTGGTGCTTGCCTTGCTAACTACCCCATTTTGTTGGTGGGGGCTAAGATTTCCCTGCTCTTTTTCAGTGCCTCTCCCCTTGGCTTGTTTAAATGCTTGCCAATGATGCATTTAAATCTATCACCTAGGATCCTGGTTCCCCTACCTGATAGATGCAGACCATCATACCAGTATAAGTCTGTATCCCTCCAGGTAAACCCCCATTCCCCAATGAAGTCAAAATCCTGGGCTCTGTACCAGTTTTTTAACCATTCATTAAATTCCTTGGTGTGGAGCACCCTAGCTTCACCCATGCTATAGACTGCTATAGACAAGCTGCACCTCCAAGCATGTACAAGTACAAGAGGGAATAATATGAAATTGGAAGGCGGCAGGCTGAAGGAAAATGTAAGGAAGTTTTTCTTCACAAAGACTGGCAGATGTGACACTTGGCCAGCTGGTTATAATCAGTGTATGATATTGGTATTATAAATACATGGTCTGTGTATGACAAATTTCAGTGGGAGAGATTTGGCCTTTAAATTACAAGGTCAGCAGCTGAAATCACAGGATGTATTACACTGACCAGAAGATTCCTGTAATTAAGACTCCCTTAAAGAAATGGCACCTTGTTACCTTTTTATGACATGCTCAGGCTTTTGAAGTTGAAACAAAATCTAATGTTTATGACATCAGGAAAGAAAGGGTAATTTGGCTGTTCCTATCAAGTTTAACACCTAAATGACAAATGCTGGGATTGCTAAGATCAAAGAGAAATAGTTAATTAAAGGTGGTCATATTTAGGAAATGTGTATTTTTCTTCTGATGTTCCATTAATTAAAGATACCTTCTGGTAGGAAATCACGTTTGTAATTTTATAATCTAAAAGGAGGAGCTAGATAACTCATCAAGTGGGTGTGGAAATAGAGCTGAAAATGTATCAGTGTATCTGAAATGTGGTATAATATCTTGGGCTCTGAAGAAACAGTTCTAACTTTAAATGAACTTACAGAGGTAATACATTAGATAGAAAAGATCTAAGAGTATTGTGGTAGGAGTTTTATTCTGTAACTTTCCCCATTTTCTTTTGAGATTGTAAGCTCTTGAAATTTGTTCTGTATTTTATCTTACTTATTGTCATATTTTTAGTAAAATCACATTTTCTTGAAATACTGCCTGTGTCTCCCCAGTTCTTTTTGCATGTGAAGTCCCTGTATTTTAAGTCTGACAACCGTTTAAAAGGTTTGATGGTGTCACTAAGTTGGAAAAAGGTAAGAATATACCTAAGGTCTCTTACAGAGTTTTTAGGGTTCATTTTGGATACCTGGTTAGGTGCCCTTAGGCAAAAGGTATATTGCATCCCCCTAAAGAGAATATTATCTGAGCCTGTACATTTGGGTATGCTAGCATATGGTTCATAGTTTGAATCCCCCCAGAACTTGAGGCTAAAGGTGATTCAGACCAAAAAGCAGAGAGGAGGGTTACCCTGTCTGATACCTGTTCACACTATTGCACTCTGAGGTTGGCACTGTGGGAGCAGAGGGCCTGACCTGCAGAGTGCATTTGTGACAGTGGACACATGGAATAAACTGCCACAGGAGGTGGTGGAGTGAGCACAGTGGAGGGGTTTAAACTAGCATGGGACAGGGGTGAGCGAACTTTAGAGGTGGGAAGAAAGGGGTTAAAAAGTCATTGACCATGTCGGGTGAGAGGCCACAAACTAAGTATAGGGCTTTTGGGCAGACTGGTTGGGCCTGGCAGTCCTTATCTGCCAACAATTTCTATGTTTTAGACACCCACAGGTGAACATCCTCCTGCCAGCAGGGTGAGATTGTTGCAGTTCTATATTGTTAAAGCGATTTACCAAGTTTGGATATATGAACACATATATTGCAAGGTGACTGCGTATAGAACTGATTTGTAATGTATTTTGATAGATGCATAGCCTATTTTAGCAAATTAAATCAGGTTTTCATCCTCACAAACCAGGAAGTGTCATTTTGTGTATTGGAGCCTGTATTTGGTGACCTTTGACACTCATTACCTTTGCAATGTCACCACAGGGAGATCTGTGCTCTGCAATCAAAATTAGTTCTTGGTCACAGCAATTCTGTCTTGATAACAGAGATCTTGGTCACAGCATGCAGCACGACAATGGCAATGTCAAACAGTTCATTTTCAGGGTCCGATGATGAAAGCATTATGTTGTCCTGCACCAACAGTGATCTTTCAGACACTGACATAGTGCCACAATTTGACAGCCACTGCATAGTAGATCCCCATAGGGATGACCCTATGACAGCAGTGAGAATGATGTGGGCAGTAGCTCAGGTAGTCAGCAGTAGTCCTGATCCATTCCAGTACAGCAGCAAGAGCAGACATAGCAACACAGACTGTTAATGTTATATTTTGCTACTTAGTGCTACGGTTTGGTTCCCGTCATTGCTGTCATTTTACTGTGCAAAATCGAGGTATGGTGCTTGTTCTGTTACTCCCAGCATCGATCTGCCCACACAAATGCTAGTACCCTGGGTTTTTACATTTCTTTTTTGGGGGGGGTTGCTTTCCCTATGCAAATGAGTTGTTGACCACTCCAGCTTGACAATGAGAGCACAGCTCGATCTAGTGGCATTGCTTGAGCAGGATAAATGGCTCACAATTTGTCCAAATCCAATTTGTCCAAATACCTCATCTGGTATTAGTTAGTAGTGACCTCCCACCAATTGATGTATCAGTCACTCACTCTGATGGAGCACAGGGTGGAAATTACAAGCAGGTACCTTGTACCCCAACCACTCCAAACCCCCCAGCTGCACACATACACTTAGAAAAATGCTGCAGCAAAGAACTTTTATTATCTGTAAATTATTTATACTGTTTGGGTCTGTCTTTGCCCTAGTGCCAACTGGTCTACACTATAGCTTTCTTCTCTTTGTATGTGTGTGTTTGGGGGTGGGGGGCCTGCTTGTACTTTCCCCTTTAGAGGTATCAGTGATTGAGTAACGTGTTGAAGTCACCGGTTCCCCTGTTTACGGCATGTTATAAATTTAAAACTACAAATTATTGCACCAGCTTTGTGTTACCTCTAAGCGCTCAGGAACTATACAGACTGCAGCTGTCATTAGTGTCTGCATAAGCATCTGTAATACCATCCTGGCATTGGCTTATTGCCGCTACATGTGTGCCTCCAGGTGCGTTATGAATTGAGCAAAAAATAGACAGTACAGTCGGTGATCATCCTCCACCCCCCAAGGTTAAAAATGACACTGCCAATACCCTTCTCATGGAGAAAGAGACTGCATTTATGTTTAGATAGCCTAAGTACTGTTTGATTAGTCCACTACAAAAACAGACATAGCCTTGCGGTAGGTACTCAAGTGTTAGACTGTATTTGAACCACCCTTCCTCACTTATGTCACCATACTTCATTACCACTTCAGTCTGTGTCAAGCCATAAGTGTTTTCCCATTTTTTCCATTACAATGGATCTCAGATGCACATGCGTAAAGTGTACAGCAAATAAAACAGATGCTGCACTGTACTGTCTCCCATGCCTTACCGATGTCATGGTGCATTGTGTAGACTCCCTACATTCATTGCTTTGTAGCCCATATTTTGGTTCAGACATTATTCCCTAAGTATGCTGAACTGACTAGAACACTTTGCAATATAACACCATAGAAGCCGTACATTGGTACCACAGTGTCGGGAGAGAATGGCAACTGCAGTCTCTTCTTTTGCTGATGCTCCGGAGCACATACAATGATGTTATAATCCTAATTATAAATAAGAACTGTATGTTAAAATGTTAAAAAACTAAGTGTTTAATTTAGAGATACACTGTAAACTGTGTACAGTATAACTATGTACAGTATATAACTTATTTTATTGCATTCATTTATAAACTTAGCGAGGAGCTGGCAAGCTGGAGAAACAATTCAGTGCACCATGTCCCTTTATTCATGCTTATCTAAGCATACTTTGGTGATCAGTGTTATGGTGCTTGCATGAGAACACCAAATGAGCCCAAGAAAACACAGGAGCACAGGAAAAAATATAAACTGTCTATAATGATGGTGACAATCAGAGATGCAATAGTAAAGGCAGTTTACTGAAGCAATCACACTGGAAGCAGCACTTGCCAAAAATACAGTTTATTGCTCTGTTCTCCTGGAATTGGACTGTGCAGCTCAGTGCTTATACTCTTACTGCACATTACAATTCTGAAATGTTGAAAAAGTCATCCATTTAACACAGACCTCCATGTACCAATACTGAAAAGCTTACTGCAATTTATAGATCTGCCCAGTTCAAAAGTCGTCCTTTTGTGTCCCAATACGCTACAGATTACAGCTCCACTCAGTTAAAAAAAAAATATTTTTTATACAGACTTGTTATAATTATGTACTTGCAGCACTTACTAAAACTGTAACACTGTACTCAAGCAATGTAGATTGTGATGTTCCTAGAACCGATGGACCTAGGACACAGAGCTTAGTCAGATGAGTAAAACTGAAAATCAGGAGAAATTACCACTTCTGCAATCCCAAAAGCAAGTATCCGCCTCAGCTGCCAATACAACAAACAGTTTCAGTCATCAGTGCTGTAATTTTTGCCAGTTCAGTTTTGGATCTGCACTCACTGAGGCTGGGTCCAGGAAAGATAAATGAATGAGCATCGAGAACTGGTGCAGTGAGAACACTTTCCCTGTGCTGATGTCACTCATGCATGCGGATGCACTGCTCATGTGCGAACTTCAAACAAAGAAAAAAAACATGCAGAGACAACTGTGGCACAAAAATGTTAAAAAACTAAGCATCTAAATATATTTAATACTTAACTTCAGGGCAGCTGAGCTTTGCATCACTCAATGTAGGGAAGGTGATCTGCAAACATGACATCGGGGGAAGTTGGTCAGTCACTTTAAGCAGAATATGTTTGTCAGCAAACTATGCAAGGGACAGGACCTTTCAAAACCACTTTTATTCATATATACATAGATACATAGATACATAGACAATGTCAGCAGATAAGGGCCTCCGGCCCACCCACTCTGCCCATTTGAGCTTGTAAGTTCACATTATGTTTTCCTAGAAGTTTGTTGTTCCTTACCCCTGACCTCCAGAATTCCTTTATGTGTATCCCATGCATTCTTAAATTCCATGATTGTTTCAGCCCCCACCACTTCCTCTGGCAGGGTGTTCCACTTATCCACCACCCATTCTGTGAAGAAATTCTTCCTTGCATTTCCTCTGAATCGTCCTCCCTCTAACTTCATCCCATACCCTCTAGTCCTGGAACATCTTTTTTACTTAAAAATAGTGTATTTCTGCACCCTATTCCTCCCTGTAAGATACTTGTATGTCTCTATCATATCCCCTCTCTCCCTCCCTCCTTCCTCTCCTCCAGGGAGTACACATTCAAGTCCTTCAACCTGTCCTCATAGGACTTGTGATGCAATCCATGTACCATCTTTGTTGCCTCCTCTGAACTTTATCTACCCTGTCTATGTCCTTACGTAGGTGAGGTCTCCAGAACTATACACTGTACTCCAGGTGGGGCCTCACTAGTGTCTTGTATAGTGGAATTATGACCTTCCTTTTACTGCTGGTGATGCCCCTGCCTATGCATCCCAGCATCCTATTTGCTTTACCTGCTGCCCTGTAGCACTGTTTCCCTACCTTGAGGTCATCAGAGATGATAACCCCAAGATCCCTTTCCTGCTTGGTGCATGCTATATCCTCACCCCCAACTGACATATTGTGTCAGGGTTTTTGTGCCCCATATGCATTATCTTGCACTTCTTTGCACCGAATTTCAACTGCCAAACCTCTGACCATTTTTCAAGTTTCTGCAGGTCCCTTCTCATTCTGTCTACACCCTCTGGTGTGTCTACTCTATTACAGAGCTTTGTGACATCAGCAAACAGGGAAATTCTGCCTTCTAGATCCTACGCAATGTCACTGATGAAGATGTTGAACAGGACTGGTCCCAGCACCGATTCCTGTGGTACCCCACTGGTCACTCTTCCCTCTGTGGAGTGACAGCCATTTACCACCACCCTCTGTGTCCTACCACCCAGCCAATTACCTACCCACCACACTACTGTCCTACCCACACCTATATTCCCCAGTTTGTGTAATAGTCTTCTATGTGGCACAGTGTCAAAGGCCTTGCTGAAGTCCAGATAGGCCATGTCCACTGCCCTCCCTGATCTACCTCCCTAGTCACCCAGTCAAAAAATTCAACGAGGTTGGTCTGACATGACCTTCCCCCTGGTGAAACCATGCTGCCTTGGGTCCTGTAGTCCATTGACAGTCAGATGTTCCACCAATCTCTCCTTCAGTAGTGCTTCTATGATTCTCCCCACTACTGAGGTGATGCTGACTGGTCTGTAGTTCCCGTCTTCCTCTTTGTTCCCACTTTTGTATAAGGGGACTATATCTGCTGTCCTCCAGTCTTTGGGTACCTCCACTGTTTCCAGTGATTGGCTAAATAGGATTGCCAGAGGTTCAGCCATCACCTCTCTTAGTTCTTTAAGGACCCTGGGGTGCACCCCATCTGGCCCCATTGCTTTATCAATTCTTATTACTTCCAGTTCCTTCAGGACCCTTTCTCGTCCAAAGGGACTTGTGTCCATTTCTGTGACATTCCCACCCTTGTACTCCCTTCAAACCTATTACCCTCCTCTTCCTTGGTAAAGACAGAGCAGAAATACCTGTTCAGCTACTGAATGTTCCCCACTGTCACACTTCACAGGGACAATGCTCTTTTGCTTATCGAGCACCACTCTGGTTCAATTACCTCAGCCCAACCATCTCCTCTGCCCCAACTATTGGTATGTTTAAAACTAGGCTCCGGGACTATCTCACTACCAACAGCTCCTGTGACTGCCCAACTTAACCTTGTTTCTCCACTTCCCTTTCTGCTCTAGTTGTTCCCCCCTCCCCTCCCCTCCTCACTGGATTCTACCCTCACATCTTGGTATACCCAATGCTGCACTTTTCACCATTTCGCCACCCTTCCTACATTCCTTCTCCCCCCTACCCGCTTCCCTCTCCTTATGACTCTGGCACTTCTTATCTGTTGTCTGTTTTCTCTGACAAATGCTGCTGGCTGCCTTGTTACAATGCTACCCTTTAACTATATTAATCTGTACTCTGATTGCAATGTCCACATTGTTGCAATGCCTGTCTTGATGTTCCCCATAATTTGTATTTCTCTGACGTGGAACCTTTGTAAAAGAGCCATGGCTCAAAGATATTAGTAATCCTAGACTTGATAAGTAAATAAAAATATGTCAGCTTTACTGTTGTCATCCTCCACGTGGCCCCCATCCTCCCCCTTCAGTCTCACTATCCCTCCCTTTGCCTTTCTTTTTTCACTTATGTACCTGTAAAAGGTTTTGTCCCCTCTTCCCACTGATTTTGCAATGTGCTCTTCTGTCTGAGCTTTGGCTTCCCATACTGACCTCCCTGCCCCCCTTTGCTTCTCCTGGTACTTCTCCCTATCCCCTTCTGCCTGTGTCATTTTGTATTGTCTGAATGCAATCTTTTTGGCTTTCACTTTCTCTGCTACCTCCTTGGAAAACCACAATGGCCTCCTCTTCCTTTTCCCCTTGTTAACCTGCTTAATGCATAATTCTGTTGCTCTTGTAATCCCCATTTTAAATATTGCCCACTGTTTTTCAACACCTGATTCCTGCTCCAGTCCCCTTAATGCATCTTTCAAGCATCTCCCCATTTCCCCAAGGTCTGTCCCCTTAAAATCCAGGATATGTGTATTTGTGGGGTTTGGTTCTGCTCCTTCTGTGATTTCAAACCACAGTGATTGGTGGTCACTGTTCCCCAGGTGCTCCCCCACTGTTACTCCCATCACACTGTCCCTGTTTGTGAGCACAAGGTCCAGTATTGCCTTCTGCCAAGTTGGTTCCATGACCAGTTGCTTGAGGAAGGCACCTTGAAGGGAGTCCAGGATAAGTCTGCTCCTAGTTGATGCTGCTTCTGGGATGTTCCAGTCCACATCTGGAATATGAAGGTCTCCAACCAGTACTACCTCACCCCTGTCTGCCATCCTTTGGATGGCTGGCATCAGCTCCCTATCTGTTTCTTCCTCCTGGGCTGGTGGTCTATAGACCACACCTGTGTGGATGGCTGGCCCCATTTTCCTTTCCAGCTTAACCCACAGTATCGCTCCCTCATTTTGTTCCTCCTGGATCCCTGTGGCCCTTATGTAATTTTTCACCTAAAGTGCCACTCCTCCTCCCTTCCTACCTGCCCTGTCTCTTCTGAATATGTTGTAGCCAGGTATGGCAATCTCCCAGTCATGATTATCTTTACACAAGGTTTCTATGATGGCCACAATGTCCATGTCCAACTGCACCATGACAGCCTCCAGATCCTCCATCTTTTTGCTAAGGCTCCTGCCATTGGCACACATGGCTTTCCATGATTTGACCTCCCTAGACTGTTAAGCTGCTGTACTCCAGACCCTTCACTGGTTGTCCTTTATCCCTTGTTCTCCCTGCTGTCTGCCCTTCTGTTGAATTTTTGCCCCTTTTCTGCCTATCCGCCTCTTGGGTGCTTATCTCCATCTTTTGCACACTGCTTTGTAGATAAATCCACTCCTCCGGTTCACTGGTTCCACTGCTAGCTGTGGGGGGGTGGGCAATTAGGTACCCTCCTTGCTGGCCTGCCACTCCCCTTGGCTAGTTTAAATGTTTGTCCATGTAGCACTTAAACCTATCATTGAGTGCTTGGATTCCCCTCCAGGATGGATGCAGACTGTCAGACTTGAACAGGCCTCCATCCCTCCAAGTGGGTCCCCATCACCAATGAATGCAAACCCTTCCTCACAGCACCAGTTCTTCAACCATGAGTTAAAGTTCCTGGTGCATGCACCCCTATGCTCTCACAGGTAGTACTTCCGAGAAGGTGACAGAAGTTGCTACTTGCTTGAGACCCCTCCCCAGTTTCCTAAACTCTTCCTAAACTTCCTTTGGCTCCCCATTCACCAGGTCATTAGTACTTAGGTGGATAATGACATCCAGCTCACCCTCCCATATTGTCTTCCCAGCAATCCCCAGGATCTTCTTCCCATCCCTCCATGCCGTGGCACCTGGTAGGCACCTTACCTTCCTGTACGCCCCCTCCTGTGTTCCTAGCTGGATCCCTCTTATTATGGAGTCCCCCACCAGGATTTGCTTCCTTCTCCTCCTCTAGGATCCACTGCTCTCCCCGCTGAGGTCACCTGCTTGGCTAACCTCCACATACTAAGAGTTATACTAAGAAAACGTAGGCATACAGAAGGCTTTAGCCCATATATGTCAGGGATCAATCTTAACATTATTTTACTAGCCCAAACACTAGTGCAAACTAACCAGGGCTAGTGCAGCTAACTCTCTATTTGCCCATCTTGACTAGTGCAGATTTTCACAGCTGTTAATGAATTTAAAAAATCTATACTTTAGCATTCTCTAATCCTCATGCTAATCTCTCTCAATGTTCCAGATGGCCAGGTGTGATTAACAGCTTATTAAGAGTTGCAATTATCTGGCAGTTCAAGAGAGGGATCCCACAAAAGGCTCAATGTGAGTCATTATCACTCCATCGTTAAGACTTTTAGCTAGTGTCCATGGTGTGATCAAAGGTAGAGTGCTGTTAAGTCACTAGGGTCCAGTTTTCTGAATGTGTCTGTCTAATAATTTTTCCAATATCATTAAAACCAGTGCCCCTCATTTCTCTACAGTTTGAGTGTTTGTAGCCAACATTTCAGTGACAAAATGCAAAGAGATATACAGGATCGGCCCTGCAGGTGGTGGGATTTTTCCAGCCTCACCATAACTTCTCTCTCCCCTCCAAATCTCTTAACTCTGTTCTTTCCCTCAACACCACTGCAGACCAGACTCTGAATTGACCATCCACAGATCCATATCTGCCATTAATGGCAAGTGTAGGTGGTCCCCAGCTCTTCTAAAGGGACCATGCCAGCCATCACCATCCATACAATTCCACCCTTATCCCACTCAGCATGTCCTTTCGGCCTCAAAACAAAGCTTTGGATCGTGGATGGTAGAAAAATAAACCTTAATAAAATACATAATTTGAAACCTTGAAATAGGCATTCCTGGGGTGCATAGATAATCCTATACAGAAATCATTATGCCTGTGTACTGTTTCTCCTGGGCTGATGAAAGGACAATGTTAAAGAAAAATCTGTTATTGCTGTGGCAGAGCTTATTAAAATCAATGTTTTTACAAATAAAAATGTCAGTTTTCTATTTCCCAAGCCCCTTAGGTTTGTCTAGCCTCCACCCCAAAGAAATCTTAGGAGTGCTCCTGGCTCACTTGAGACTGTACAAAAACTTTCAAAAGTACAGGTCTCCAGTTGACTATAGGGTGGGGTCCGAGAGTGTCTTTCTCTGCATGACTCTGTTCATTGCCCTATGGGTGGAGGTGACAGTGTGGTGAGGTGCATGATGACGTCAGTTGTTCTGTGCACAGAGCTAGGGCTGCTTGATTGAACATTTGCTGTTGTGATATCCTCTCTCTATTTGGTGTGTGGAGGAGCAGAAAGAGGAAGAGAGGAGGCTATGGTACAAAACAATGGGGGAGGGGCTCACTGTCTGTGATGGCATTGCAATCTTTTTTTCTGCTGGGGAGCTGGAAGCAATGTAGGAGCAAGATAAATGTGCAATAATCAGAGTATTTCTTGGCTTTGCTTGCATTGTTTCCTGCACAAATTATCAAAATTGACCATTATAATTAAGGGTTAGTGCAACCATCTGCAGGCTAATGCAATTCTGAATTAACTTACAGTGTAATCACCTGGGATCAGACCTTAGTGCTTTCCCAGGGTGCACATGACAATACCTCTCCTAAAGCTGGTGCATGTCAACTTCGACCTGAGATCAACTAACTACATGTTAAGCTATTAGACAGAATGCTGAACTCCGACAACTAGTTTATTTTCGGTAATGGGGGCTATGTACTTAAAGCACTCTGAAAGTGGATACATAGTACTAGGGCATGTACACATGCATATTCATAGCCCAGGGGTTATGAAAATGCATCAGTGCATGCCCAGTATCTGACCTCCATGTTCAGAGTGCTTTTTAAGAACTTTGTAGCCCTCATTACCAAAAATGAACTAGTGTCCCAACTGCATATACACTTTATGACCAAATGAATGATGAATAAACTTGAACTTTAAAATAAGTTGTACACTACGTTTTTTTTTTTGTTCATTAGAAAAAAAACTGCAATAAATGTACACTTTTTTCTAAATGCAGCTTATAGGTCTCACAATATTGGAGTACATGTAACATTTTATGTTACATGTCTATACTTACACCTTAAATCCAGCAATTATGAAGTTCTCTGCCCACTATAGTTACTAATCAGCAAGCAAGTTATTACTGCATATATCTGAAATTTGTTTGCTCAAAGCAGACTTTATGACAAAGAAAAAATTACCAAGGTGTGCCTCAACTTCTAAAGAACATAGAAAGTACTGCAGAAGAAGACAAGATGGTACTGGAAGTGCCCCCCTCAATCACCACAAAAATAATTTAAATATATGCAACAACCATGTGGCATGGATAGTGGACCCCACAACCAATCCCAACCAAATTATCATCTCCCACTGTTATGGGCTACCCAGTCAAGCCTGCCTCACCCCAGCTCCCACAGTCCTACTCTAGGACAATCCAAGCTTCTCCCTGCCTTAGCTCTAGGCCACCCTAGCCAACCTTGGCTCTCTCAGTTCCCATGGACCTTCATCTAGACCACACCAGCTCCCTTGTCCCCAGGCTTACCCGTCCTCTCCAGGCTTGCATTGCCCTGCCTCTGTTCAGTACCAGCATATTCTGGTCCATGCTGTTCCCCAAGGCCACCCCAGTTCCTTTGTTCCTGCCTGTGGACCACCACAGCTCCTCTGCCATACCTGAGCCACCACCCTTCCTCCCTCTACTATAGCCCACCCACTGGCCCCTACCTATCCTTGCCTCAGAGATCATAGGTTCATAGGTTCAGATCCCTGTTCTACTTTGCTCTCTACCTCCCAGTAGCCCTGCCCCAGGACAACACCAGGTCTGGGCTGCTCTGGCCCATCCTGACTCTGTTCTCTTGGCCAATCACCTTGACTAGTCCACATCTCTCTGCCCTGGGCTTACCAGGTCCTCATCTCCTATGGCCTTGCCTCTGTTCCACCCCAGCCCCACCCCCCATCCTCAACTAGCCTCTGCAGTCCCTCCTGGGGAGAAGAAAAGTCCTTTGGATGTTTGATCCAGCCCCCCAACTACCCTCCAACATCCCAAGTTTACTTCTGAATTAGGGACATCAGTGCCATAATACTACCACTGTGCTCATGGGCTGACCCTACAATAAACTTTTTTAGATATTTCACAGAATTGTTATCTCATGCTCTCAATTCAGTGATCCAAGATTTTGTATTTCCATCCCCGATGCTCCTAGACCAGAACTCTACCAATGAGCAAAATGAATAGAAATTCGACATTTTGAGGCAGTGTAGCACAGTGGTTAAGAGCGTTGAGCTGCAAACCTGAGAAACTGGCTTTGAATGCCACAGTCACTACTTGCATACTGTGTGACCATGAACACACATAGAAACATAGACTCCAATAGCAGATAAGGACCACATGGCCCAACTAATCTGCCAATTTCCCTACCTGTTGGATAAGCTGCAGATCCTAGTTAAACAGCTTACTGTTTCCTACCCCCCACAAGAATTGCCTTATGTCTGTCCCATGCATTCTTGAATTCCACCACTGTTTTGACCCTACGACCTCCTCAGGTAGGCCATTCCATGCATCCACCACCATCACTGTGAAAAAATAATTCCTCACATTGCCCCTGAGCCATTCCCCCCATCTTCAAATTGTGTCCCCTTGTTCTTGCACATATCTTTCTGAAAGATGCTGACCTCTTGAACTTTGTTGATTCCCTTAAGGTACTGGAAAGTTTCTATCATGTCCCCCTTCTCCCTCCTTTCCTCGAGGGTATACATATTAAGTACCTTTAGTCTCTCTACATATGGCTTCTGTTGCAGACCCTGCACCATTTTAGTTGCCTTCCTCTGGACTGCATCCATCCTGTCTATGTTCTTGTAGAGATGGGGTCTCCAGAACTGCACATAGTACTCCAGATGGGGTCTCACCAACTGTCTGTACAGAGGGATAACAACTTCCTATTTTCTACTGGTGATGCCTCTCCCTGTACATCCCAGTATCCTCCCCAGCCATCCTTACTGCCTTCTCACATTGTGTGCTTACCTTTAGGTCATTTGATTGACTACCCCAGGTCCCTTTCCATCTTTGTTGTCGTTAATACCCCCCCATTGTGAACTCTTCCCCTGGGTTTTGGTTTCCCAGGTGTATTACTTTGACTTCTTTGCACTGAATCTAAGCTGCCATACTTTTCACCTTTCCAAGTCCCTTCTCATCTTTTCTACCCTCCCCTTATGCATCAACCCTGATGCAGATCTTTATGTCATCTGCAAAGAGGTATACTTTTCACTTAAGTCACTTAACTTCCCTGTGATCCAAGGATGCACCCAAAAACAAACAATGGCTTAGTGCATCTTTCCTGGCCCAAAGTAAACAAAAATTGGTTCATCTGCTATGTGGTGAACTGATGATTTTGTACAGTCCACTGGGGCTGTCCTTTTTTTAAATCATGTTTTTCATTCTATGTATTGAGCTCCCCCAATCAGGACCAGCCCCCCTGAGCCCTACCACCTGCCTTCTCTAGGACTTACCCACTCTACCCATCTTCCACTGTTTGTATCTCACCCCCCCCATGGAGCCATGAGGGTTGGCAAAGTCCTTTTGGCACAGGATCCAGTGGAAGGGGACACTCAGTTGGCAGTGCAGGGTCTGCAGTTGACTGCGCAATCATCCAACTACTATAGGGTGTATTCCATCCAACTATTGTTGTGGGTATTCCATCCAAATGTCTGCACAGGACCGTAGGTGTGCAATGACAGGTGCATTCATACTCTAATGTGAAAGCATCCCTTCCATCTGGTGGTCCTGACTGTGCTCCCAACCAGATTCCATTAGGTAGTAGGTGTGCAGAGAATACATAACCCCTTCCACAAAAGAAGAGCTGCCCATGGTATGCTCACTTCTTCTCAAGTTGACCCCCAACAGCCTGAGCTTACTAGCGTCATGATCAGCAACATTAACCCTGCACTGATGGGCCTGCTTTAGGGATATCATTTTATCTGATTTTTCGTTGCCAGATGGGTAAAAAAGCACTTCCTTTTACTATCTGCATCACTGAGATCAGTCATATACTGTACATAGTGAAGGGGGAAAGCACAGCATTCTAAACAGTTTATTATAATGACAGCTCCAGTGCATTGTAATAAAATGTAACAAAAGAACAGCTTGTGAGTCAAGGCACAAAACAGGCTGTCTGCATAAGAGCTGCTAAAAGATGCTGCTGCATCATTTTGCATTGTTTGATTGTTAAATAATAAAACCCAAAAGCACACTCACCCATTCTACAGTAAGGCTCACCTGAAGATCCTTGTCTGAAAGATGCCTGAAAGTAAAATGAGTGAAATGGGGTCACAAAGAATCCATAGTTCAGGGGAATACATGTAAAAAGAAAATAAAGACAACCAAATCTCATACTTATCTAATATTTTGGAGAGGAGAGTTAACGGCACCTATAAAGAGTGTCAATAATATGAAACAGTTAATATTCTGTATAAAAGGAGTCACATATAATGTTGCTGGGCTGGTGATCGAAGTTCATTAGCAGAATCAGGTATGGGCAACTGGGATAAGGATAATGTTGTCAGTGTCTACACTTCCCAGCCCAAGCAGTGGAGGGCAAAGCTTCTGGCATCATAACAGCCCCTGCGGTGGCGACATTATCATTAAAATTAACTCTGTCTTTGTGTTATCTGTTTCAATACACAGACACAAGCCTAACTGGCAGTACAGCCTAGGGTTAGAGTAATGAGCTGTGAATCAGCTTGGTACATCCAGTAGATCTGTGTTCGATTCCCACAACCTCCACTTGCATACTGCGCGACTCTGACAAGTAACTTAACCTCCCCTTGAAAACAGGGCCAATAGCCAGCCCGGTGATGCTGAGGGTTGAGGCGCTGGATGCCACACCTCGTACCACACCAGTGACCTGGGTTCAGGAGTGAGCTCAGGTCGATGGGGGTCGGCCTAGAGGGAGAAGTATTGAGTGCCCAATGGCTGTTCTCCTTCTTTGGGGAGGGGGGAACCACCGTCTCCTCCACGATACCGCCACCTGTTGGGGGATGCTCAGGGTGGTCGGTGCAGTTGAGGAGCGCCTGACGCAAGGGGTAGACGCTGGCAGAGGACTGGCTTCGATGTGGGTTTCCACGCGCACCAGCAGCCTTGCTCCTCCTTGCACGCCAGCATCGGGGAAATACATCTCGGAGGAAAAAGCCCTCCAGCCTACCTAGATGACGTCCTCCAGAGCCAGTCTCACCGCCCACCGACCGAACAGGGCAGACCTCACTGTACAGCTCGCTGCAGGGGATAGAGGGAGGTAAGGTGGGATCTCTCCTCACCCCGCCCGGGGGGTAATCCGGGCCATCAAGGGCCCCGATGGCAGTGAGTGTGGTACTCTAGGGGCAAACCCTGAGTGTCTGTAGGGTTGGGATGGTGATACTCCTTGCAGGACTGAAGGAGTGGAGGTTGAGGGACAGCAGGCATAGAAAAATAATAAGTATAAAAAAAAGAAAAAAAAACAGGGCCAATTTACCTGGTTACCAAAGAATTAAGACACCCAACTCACTCCAGCAGAACTGGGTTTGATTCCCACAATCCTCCACTTGCATACTGTGTGACTCTGAACAAGTCACTTAACCTCCCCTTGAAACAGGCACTTACATGTAGTAGGTCAATGTTACCAAACTGGGTTAGATTCCCACAACCTCCAGTTTTCATACTGTGTGACTCTGAGCAACTCCCCCCCCCATGCACTTGGTTCATCCCTAAAAGCTTGCCCAAGTGTGCCATATCATAAATAATTGAGACCTCACTCACTCACTCACTCACTCGGAGCAGCAGCACTGAGGGCAACACTCCTTTCCTTCTCTCAATTCGCTTCATTTGTACAGCACATTACTCTTTTTGCAGGTCAAAGTGGTCTTCTCTGTGGTGCCACACAACTACTCCCATGGGGTCCCAGTAGCTACGCTTGGAGCCAAAATTCAGATTGAACAGACAACAGGGGAAGACTGGATATGTAGTGGGGTGGGGGGGCTACAGTCAGAGCAGAGGAATGACATGAGAAAGCCAGAGAGACTGGCTGGTTAACTCTCCCTAAGACTGGCTGGTTAACTCCCCCTTGAGTACCCAGGTGTTTTGGTGCTGCCGCCAATATTATACTGTAATAGTCTCACTGCCGTGGCCCCAAATGCTGGCAGTCACTCCCAAGTGCCTTGCAATATTGCAGAGCACTACTGGGAGCGACTGTTGGCACTCAAGGCTGCAGCACTGAGACTATTACAGTATAATATCAGCACCTGAGAACAGGGAAGTGCTGAGGAGAATGGGGGAAGCTCACAGAATGGATCCAATTTTTTGGCGATCCAAAGTAGAAATGGGTTGCATGAGCAGCCAATTTGCATTGCAAAGTGCTATGCGATACCAGCTATTTAAAACCCGTTTAATTTTTAAGTTGCTAAAAAAAAACCTGGGGGCTCCCTTATCTGAATAGAAGCTGCTTCATTATGGGTCTTGCTGCTCGATCTCTTCCACTTCCTTATATACAGCTCTGCCTGTGCTCAACTGTTCCGTGACTCTTATGAGTTTAAACCTGGCTTTCATTTGTACAAAAACCTGATTTCAAGAAGAAAAACTAGCACTGAAAAAAGACATTCCATAGGAACTGAGTGGTGTTCTCCCTATACAGACTTCACAAAACATCTTAGATTGGGTGCAGAGCAGGTAAGAAGGGAATGAAAGGGATCGAGCAGCCAATCCCTTAGGGGCAAATTAAATTCCCTTTCCATCTCTTCCATAAAGAAATTACATCTATGAGTCCCATTCAAGTAAAGGAGTTTCCTGTTTTTTTTTTGGGGGGGGGGTTTGAGTACCGAGTAAGGTACTCTTTGAAGGAAAGGTGCAAATTTAAAAACGAGACCTGATTCTGTCAAGCACAATCTTCGAACTGCCAAGTCACTAAGTTAATTTTTCATAAACTGATCCTCAAACCAGACTCCGTGGGCCTGATATTCAAAAGTTTGTGCAGGTGCTAACAGGTCTTTTGCTGTGCAAGCCAGGGTCTGCATGGAATTCCCATAATCAAAATAAATGAGGACATCCGTTAAAAGTTGCAGAATAATCCAGAAAAAAAGATGATTTTTGGACCAACATAGACATTACAAAAGAAAAAGGTGCTTTAGCTGCAGAACGGTTTTCCAGCTGGTTATAACAGCAAATGTGTCAGTTTTCCCTCAGACCATGCATGTGCCAGCTGTTGCTCTTCTCTTACTCTGCGTCGCTCCATATCACCAGAAGCTTCACTGCCAGTCACAGTCAGTGGTAAGTTACTTTAAAAAAAAAACTGGGCTCTTTCTCCTTTTACATATAATCTCTTTTTTAAAAAAAGAAAAGGGGAAACGTTATGTTTTGCCAGACACTTTGGTCCATAGACCGTGCTGAAACCCGACAGGTCCGCAGTTCCATAGGGATGTCTGTTTATTTTATATAATTGCTATGGTGAAAAAATGCTCCCCAGAAATTATGTAAAATAAAGGCTGAGTAGGTGTGTAAAACTAAAATGTTACACACACCCCCAGTCTGGGATGCCTTTATAAATCCCTCGAGCTTCGCTCTTGGGGTTTATGTGGCATCTCGCACCTTGGGTGTGTCTAATATTCTTATTATACTCACCTACTCAGCCATTATTCTATATGTACTACCTTCCCAAGACATGCACAAAGACAGGCAAACAACATTTAATTTCATTATATTTTATTTATTTTTAATACTGGAAAGCAAGACAAACTACACAGCCCTTTTTCACAAGTGACAAGTTGTACAGAATTAATACAGTGTACAGAACAAATGTAGAATCAATTAATGAATACAGATTACAAAAACAGACTTACTATCATTAGAACTAGCACTGTATGGAAAGTGGGATTATACCGGCAGAATTAGCACAGAATGACTATTCTGCCAGTGGAATTTTCATTGTAATTTCACTGGTCATTCTGTGGAATTCTACCTATTTTGATCCATGGAGTTATATTCCATAGAACAGCATTTATCCATGCAAAATCATTCTACAACCATTTCTATGGAATATGTTGTGATCAGCATTATTTAATTCCATGGTGATGATGTAGTGGAATACCTATTCTGCATTATTCCACTACAGAATTCCATCATTACACTTCTGACAAAATTTGGCAGAATTTCAGTGAATTTCCATGAAATTCCATTCTGCTAGAATTTGAAGATTTTGCACATTACTAATTAGAACATGGCAAATTAAGACAATCAGAAGCAATCACAGTGCAATTTGTCAGTCAAAAGTTGGCAGAGCCTGGAGATGAAGGTTGGACTATGGCTTTCCTCTGTGAGTAGAGAGGGAAAGAGATTGTAGAAGGTCAGTTGCCTGATAGGACAGTGCTCCCTGTTCAGCAGTAGAGATTCTAAAGGGAAGTTTAAATGTAAATTTAGACTAGGAATGTGTCCCCAGCAAGTTGCGCGAGTGCTCAAAGAGCTCAGTTACACACATAAGGGTACATTCCTGAATGCCACCTTGTGGAGGAACATCACCGACCCATGGGCCAGGTGATCCTCCAGAAATGGGCATGAAGCAGCTTTATATAAATGGCATGGGGAGGATGATATGATAGGGCAGACCAGTAAGGAAATAACAAACATGGTTATAGACAATGCACAACTTGGGAGTAGACCCAAGCAGGAACAATAGTATACACAAGGGAACCATAATCAATTAAAGGGAACAGGAGGCTACTGACAAGCAATCTCTTTGTCTCTAGAACTAGGAACCTTTTAACCAGGTATAGAGAACCAAGTTTCTGACGTACTGTTTTCACCCGATAGTTGACATGAGTGTTGAAAGATAATGAGCTGTCCAACAGCAAACCTAAATATTTAAACTCTGAGCTGTCCAAGAACAAGACTAAGTATCTAAACTCTGAGATGTGCTCCACCTCAGTACTATCCAAATCATGCAGGTGGTAGGAAGAATTCAGCTATTTTTTTTCTGAACCCCTGTAAAAAAAAACATGGTTTTAGTTTTTGGGGATGTTAAGGACCATCCTTTTATTTATAATTCTTAACATTCATTTTACAGCCATTTAATTTAACTCTTTGACAGGTAATACATAATTTCTAGTCTTAGGGCCTGATCCACAAAACTGTCCTGAAGACCTATATACCCATATAAGGGTGTATAGGGATGCCCCAGGAGTGTGGAAACTCCTCTCCATAGACGCAGCAACCTCTGCACATCTCCAGCTGCCTACCCATTTCACTCAGATTGTGTACAGATCTGATCCACATCTCTGTGCATATAATTGTGCCAGGGACTGCCAGGGCATGTGCTATCTCTCGGCTAAACTCTCAGCATGGGATAAGCACCATGTAGGGTCCTGGGATGGTGTGCAAACTACATGCAGGGGACCCTGCCATAAGTCTTGTGTCATCCTGGTGTTACTCCCTCTGGCACTACTAGCCCCAATGGGCCACTGAGTGCCACTTCACCACACCTCATGAATAGGCATTGGTGGCTAGCAAGTGCTACCTTTTGAAATTTGCACAATGTGCACAATGCCCAGAAATCACATTTAAGCTAGTCTACTGTGGGTTGGACTGTTTGCAGCTAATCCACATGCAATGTTACTCAAAATGTTGCGCTTCCCAGGAAGTAAAGAACAAATAAATTCTGATTTTCCGTTTGTTTGTAACCTGACTTCGGTGGCTACTAGTGGTTTGCTTAGGCTAAATCAAGTGATGTTGCTTATGGTTGTATTGAGTTATAGACAGAAACATTTCTTTGTACTGTCGCCATTTATGTAAGTGTTTAAAGTCCAAGTTCATGAGAGCCTCACTGGATGGGGAATCCCAGTGCCTGTCATCTTCATCACCCTTTTCTTGCTTCTCTCAGTGTTACACATGGCATTTTCTCCAATGCTGGAGTGTCACAACAGACTATAATTTTCCAAAAAAGGCAGTATTAGGAACTTTTTAACAAATTTGCAAAACAAGCTGTTTAAGTTTGCTGAGCCCTATGGATATACCACAAACACAAGTCAAAATACCTAAATTCAAATGCCCACCACAAAGAACGCCATTGCTAGCTGTTTAAAATTTCAAAAGACTTTATTTACAGCGTAACACAAAGTTGGATTTACTTTTGGAGACTACTAGCAGCAACAACGAGACAAACTCATCATTCACGCATATGTGCACATCATCAAGGTGTAGAGTGCCCCCCTTTAGTGGTCTCCCTTAAGTTCCCACCACTTTTGTTGCACCCAACTATGTAAATGGCTATTTTGGCAGGTGGGAAAAGCAAGAAACTAAAGATTCTATTGTGAGCAGATATCATCAGTATATCAACCTTTACAGGTGATATACTGATAATATCTTTATGGTGCGGCGGGGCAGTGTTGCACAACTTGAAGAACTTGTGGTTTATCTTGAGTTCAGTAATAATAATTTAAAATTCTCTGTAACTAATGACTGAAATGTGATTCATTTTTCTGGGCATTGAAATATAAATACCCCAGTAGAGACCATGTTACACATACTTTTACCCTAATGGGGAGTTACACAAAACATAAATTCACACAGTTGTATAAATTACACATATGTAAACTGCAATGTTATGCTACACAGGTGGCGAATCTCTAATATCCTTTGCACTAACTGCCCTACCACCTACAAACTATGCTACCACATACCTCTACTCGCAGAGTTCCCATTGAAACTGTGGACTCACCTGTGGACATCCTGCAGGCACACCTTAAGCAGATGTCTTACTCCTACTCTCTGCAACTCACACTACAGGATGCTATATGATGAGATGCTTGCAGGTGAGGGGGCATAAAAATGTTATCTTGTCTAAGCCTGCTCCAGTTCTTCCCCAAATCAGGCACCTATTTCACAGGTTGTAATTAACCACTCAGTTTAAAAGAAAACTGCAAATTTCTCCTAGCTAGGTTTCCCTCCCTGACCATTAAGAGTTATAGAAATTTAAAGAACAGCAAAATATCATCTGAAAAACATTTACTTTCTGCTTACTCCATCACACAGCCCCTTTAAGTATTTAAAATGAAATAAATTGCCTTTTCTGGCTTAGGTTCACTGCTCTGTTTATATCGATCAGATTATTTGTAATCTGCACAAAAAACTAGGTACATTACACTGTGTAACAAGCATTTGTCAATGCCAAATGTTTGCTTGCTGGTATTCAATTTAATTCAGTTCAACTTTATTTTTAAAAGGTGCTTTTCTTAAATCAAAGCGCCTGTACAAATAAATATAACAATAAATATAATAAATCAGATTAACAAGAATCCTTAAAAGCTATATTAAAAAGGTGGGTTTTCAGCGCTCCTTTAAAACTAAGGACGGTCGGGCAATCTCACACCTGACAAGGTAGAGCGTTCCACAGGGTAGGTGCCATAAAACTAAACGATCTAGCACCAGATGTTTTCAAACGTACCCTGGGAATCTCTAGCAATCCCTCGTCAGTGGATCAGAGGGGGTGAGAGGGACTATAGGGGCACAGGAGCTCTTTCAGGTAGGCAGGTCCCAGATCATGTAGGGCTTTATAGGTCAGCAAACCGACCTTGAAGGTAATTCGCCAAAACATTGGCAGCCAGTGCAGTCTGCAGAGCACAGGCATTATGTGACTGGATCTAGAGACTCCAGTCAACAGCCTGGCTGCCGATTCTGCACCAGCTGCAGATGGCGGTTCAACCCCGATAGCCCTAGGTATAGGGAGTTACAGTAGTCAAGCCGGAGGTAACAAAGGAGTGATCAATGTTGGAAGGTCCTCTGGAGGAACCAAGTGCTTCACCCTGGCAATATTCCTCAGATGAAAAAAGGAAGTCTTTATAACCACTGACACCTGGGATTTAAGTGTCAAACGGTCATCAAGTACTATGCCAAGATTTCGCACCTGGTCTGAGGTCGTCAGCTGGACACCTCCAAGCCATAGGCCTAAGGGTGATCCCTCTGGCAGACCCGCCTCACAGCGACCTATATCCACAACCAACACCTCAGTTTTCTCCGGGTTTAACCTCAGCCAACTCCCATTCGTCCATTCTTGGATTTCTTCAAGGCAGTTATTAAATACCGACAAGGCAGTGTCCTGACCAGGCACAAAAGACATATACAGCTGGGTATCATCTGCATAGCAGTGAAAACCCAAACCGTACCGTCTAATAATTGCCCCCAATGGTAGCATATACACCAAAACAACATGGATGCTAAATGGAGCTCATGGGTACCCACAGGGCAGGGAGAATGATGCTGAGGAAAAAATTCCCGACACCACTCTCTGAGTCCTACCCTCAAGGTAAGATTGAAACCATCTGAGGACCGTACCAGACAGTCCACAGACTAACCGCAGGTGCTCCAATAGCACACCATGGTCAACGGTGTCAAACGCTGCAGAGAGATCAAGTAGTACCAAGATGGATCGGGTCCTACGATCTCTTGCCATTAGGAGGTCATTTAGTACTCGTACGAGCGCTGTCTCGGTACTATGCCTTTTTCCTAAATCCAGACTGGAACGAATCGTAGATATTGTTGTTGGTCAGATGATCCTCCAACTGCACTGCGACCACTTTCTCAATAACTTTACCCACAAAGGGTAAGTTAGAGACTGGCCTGTAATTTGCTAGACAGTATGGGTCTAAGGAGGGTTTCTTTAAAAGGGGCTTAATTATAGCCTCTTTGAGGGGATCTGGAAAAATCCCCCTCTCCAAAGACTTCCATACGATCAAAGCATAAGCACTGGGGAAGTGCAGGAGTTAGACAGATGTGGAATAGGAATGGCAGTGAAGTATTGAATGTCACGCCAGCCCCACCTCCACCCTGCAGAGTTAGACAGGCATTTGGGTGTGTCTTTGGATCATCACCCATGATGCTCATGCCATTTCACCTCACCCTATCCTGCAGACACCGACAAGTGTTCAGGTTTGCCTTGGGGTGTTCGGCTTTATAGTCACTCCCATTCCAATAAGACATATGCTGAAATTGGTGCGATATAGGAGAATGGGATGAACTCAGGGGCCCGAAGAGTCCAAGACACACCTCGACACCTGTCATTGGCTGTAAGGTGGGGGTGGAATGGCATGAGCATTACAGCCAGCAATCCAAAGGCACACCCCTGATGCCTGTCAGTCCATATAGGGTGGGACTTTATGGTTAGAAACCCAAACACCCTGGGGGTTTGTTGGTATTAGCACAACAAATTTTCAATATGGCCTTTTTGTGACCCCCACCTTATGAAAGCATTTCGGACCTCTTCTCGTGAACAGTGGCACTGCGATTTTGTTAATCTGTCCCAAATGTTGATTTCCCACAGTGACCACTCCATTCTGTGCTAGATTTGCCAAAACACAGTTTGGGCAGGATGTGGAAAATGAAAGCTGTAGCATTCGTAGGGAGGTATGAAGAGATGGCAATATTGAAAATCTGGAGTGAAAATATTTAAAATTCTCGAACTTATGAGCGTACATGGAATCTGCACAATGCACGCTAGTAACACAGTCATTTCACGGAATTATTTCACCAAATTTTCAACATAGGCATTTTGTGACCTCTGCTCATGAACAGTGTCACTATGATTTTCTTACTCTGTCTCAAACATTGATTTCCCACAGCGACTGCACCATTGTGCACCAGATGTGCGAAAACACATTTTGGGCAGGATGTGAAAAATTACATCTGTACTGTTTATAAGGAGGTGTTCATAAATGGAAATGTTGAAAATCTGGAGTGAAAATATTACAATTTCTCGAACTTACAAGTGTGCATGGAAACTGTGCAATGCACACTCATAATATAGTCATGTTGTGGACTTTTGTTACCAAATTTTCAGCATAGTCATTTTGTGACCTCGGCTCATGAACAGTGTCACTGTGATTTTGTTAATCTGTCCTGAACATTGATTTCCCACAGCAACTGTGCCATTGTGCGCCGGATGTGCGAAAACACATTTCAGCCAGGATATTAAAAAATGACAACTATACTGTTCATAAGGAGGTGTGAAAAAATGACAATGTTGAAAATCTGGAGTGAAAATATTATAAATTCTCTAAGTTATGAGTGTGTGTGGAAACTGTGCAATGCACGTTTGTAACACAGTCATTTTTTGGAATTTTTTCACCAAATTTGCAGCATAGGCTTTTTGGGAACCCACCTCATGAACAGTGACACTGTCATTTTGTTAATTGGTCCCAAAAGGTGATTCCACGCAGTGACCGCGAAATCACCTTTCGGGATCGAATAACCAGATGACAGTGACTGAATTCATGAGGTGGGGTCTCAAGAACCCCATGTTGAAAATTTGGTGCCAAAATTCACAAAAATGGCTGAGATATCCACATAAGTTGAAAAAAAATTTATGCCATTATACAGCTTACCAGCATTTCTTCAGTTCGTGGTCGGTTTGAAGAGTGCAGGCGTGTTCCCGCTCCATCAATCATCATGCCGGGCTCCAGAGATAAGTAAAGGGTGAGGTGGGTGCGAGGATGTGGAGGAACAGATGGTGGGGTGGTTGGGGAGGGGCACCGGAGCCAATGAGGGATGGTTTTCTGTTTTTTACAGGTTAAGAAAAAAAAAAGACATCGGGATGGTTTTTCCATTTACAGGGACAATGGGCACACTGGGGTGGGCTCCCAGCATGCCACCTGGGTGTTTGTTGGGGAGGTCTGGAGCTGATGGGGATTGGGCACCCCATCAGCACGTAGAATGTGTCTGTGTTTTGGGGGTGCATGATCCGAGGGGGATTGGGCATCCCTCTCGGCACACTACGAATGGGGGGAACAGTATGCCAATGGGGATTTGGCTCCCCCATTGACAAATGAACTTGGGAGGGGACATGCCGACAGTGGGATTCAGCCCCCAACATCGGCTTTCATGGGGATTGTGAGAGGCAGATGGTGACAGCTGCCTCCATATTTATTGAAATGCTACACCAGGCAAGGCACCATCCTGCAATGATGAGTCACTCCCTCATTGTAGCAGCTAATTCTTTTCAAGTTTATGGCACACTTGCTGAACTAGTATCAGCAGCAGTGTGCCACCACATTGGGTAAAGAGGGCCAAGCCTAAAAATGCAGTGGCGGAATTGGCCGCCACAGTGCCGTACCTCCAAAACCCACTTCTCTCCTAAGCTGCCATATAATGTTTCTTACGCATGCGCACAAGCAAACATAAAAAGTCATTTACCTATTGAAGTAAGGCATAGGATTGTTGAGGTGTCTATATTGCCTATTATTAACTACAGAAGTATTATTTATGGGGGTGCCACAGAGACAGTATTGCACAAGTTGGATATCTTGTA
Organism: Neoceratodus forsteri; assembly: GCA_016271365.2. Lineage (NCBI taxonomy): Eukaryota > Metazoa > Chordata > Ceratodontiformes > Ceratodontidae > Neoceratodus > Neoceratodus forsteri. The sequence continues at coordinate 993,875,031 of CM057458.1, read as the reverse complement.
TAATAGATTTGCAAGAGTTGCACTAAATGCACACTGGAAAAAACGCATTGCCTATTATATAGGGAATTAAACTGGCTTGCATAGGGGAATTGTTGGAATTTGCACACCATAGAAATGATGCACAAAGTATTCAAAAATCAGTTACCTAAGTACATATCAGAAACAATGCAAGTTAAGAAAAGGCCAACTGAATTTAAGATCCTCAGAGGGGGTTGAATTTAGTAATACCTTAAGATGAACCTGCATAGGCAGGGCATCATTTATAGAGGGAGCTTCCAATTTAAGAATAACATAAGTCCAATATACATTGGTAACATAAGAAATTGGCTAACTCAAGAAAATCTCAAACCCCAGAGCTGTTGTCCTGGTTTTTAGATAAGGTAGATGGTTTAAGAATTATGTATTCTTACGAACACACTTTATTGTGACTGTATCTTGTGAAATGTAAGTTATGTACTATAACTGGGTATACACTTTTTATTATGTGCATTTTGTATTTGTATGCTTGTATATTTGCCAGTGCCGTAGGAAGGGTGGGTTGGGTGGTGCTCCCGCCCCGGGTGCAAGCCTCTGAGGGGCGCAGTTTAAGTCTAAAGCTCACTTTTTAATTCACTTGCACTGTCACTTTAAGGTTTCTTTATGTATATATATATATATATATATATATTGGTTTTGTAATTACAATTGACTGTCAGCAGGGGTGCATCTGTGGACCAAAGATCAGCAAATCGGGGGGGGGGGCACATGGTTTCACCATCTGCTGCAGACAATATAATCATGTGGTGGTGGTACAGAGAAAGAGAAACTGTGGGTGGGCCACAGCCGCCCAACCTATTAGTATAAAAGGTACTGGGTGGAGCGCCGCGAGCACATGGCACTGAGAGGTGGTTAAATAGAGGCTGGAGATACAGTAGTTTGTTGAGACAAGACAGAAAGAGACTAGCAGCAAAAAACAGCAATAAACTATAGAGTGTAGAGAGGAGAGACGAGACCAAGAGACAGAGAGATATTGGATTTGTGTAAGCAATGCACTACTGTCTTCTGTGATGTCTATAATGTAGTAGTCTGACTGGACTGCATTAAGTAAAAGCAGCAGCAAGCATTTTTCATTTCCATCCATGTCCATCCTGTGTGTGACCCAAAATGATTTTTTTAAAATGAGAACTTGAGTCATATTGTGTGTCAATGAGATGAATTATGGTGTATGTGGCAGCAGTGGCGCCAGGTGGGGGGTACTAGATTGGAAAAAATGCAAACTCAGGAAATCTGCTTTGAGTTTGATTACTGGGCCAGCTCAGCTGACTGGCTGGCAGCTGCTGTGTATTATTTAATGATCGAGGAGTGCGTCCAGTTCACTTTTGTGACCGTCCGTGTGAAAGAAGTTTTAACTTGTACTGTCCACAGTGAATTTTTTTTGCTCAGCATATTGTTAAGCTAAGTTTTATAATCACACTCCCATACAGTGCTTACTTGTGAGTTTCTTTTGGGAGTGACTGGGAGTGAAGAACAGAAGTCGTTGCCTTCCTAAATTGGGCTGACTTCCATGGCGCGGGCCGTGGGGCACCATCCTCCTGCCCACATGTTATACGTTTTAATTTTTCTTCTCCTCTTGACCCATCCCTTGCGCTCCCATTCCATTGCCTTTTTTTTTTATGTTTTCCGTTATCCCCACCCCACCCACACCAGTCTTGCTGTAGAAAATGAAGCATTGCCTTGCCTTAGATGGAAGTTGTTAGTTGGCCTGCTGGCAGGCCTGGCTCTGGCTGCTCCAGTTACAGGGCAGACAGGCTCCCGCACTGCTTTCCTAATACTCCAGGTGGGTGCCTGTTGGCAGTGGGCCTTCTCATTCCAGCCCCAGGGCAGACAGAGCCACCAGACCTGAGACAGTTCTTCATTCTGACTCCACTGTCCTGACTCCCCCTCAACCAGAGACCCCTAGTACTACCCTTGTACTCAGTACCTGCTAGGCTGCAACTGAATGAAGAATCAGCTGCAGCAGGCCAGGCAGCCAGCACTGGGAAGTAGCACTTACAGGTACTGCAGTCAGTTGTATTTAAGACGAGCATAGATATACAATACCCAATACATACAATACAATTAAATCAATCAAGATTTGTTTCTTCTTATTCAGTTAGCCTCCCTCTGCCACCTTAGCTGGCATCAGGCAAGTGCAGACTAGTACATTGTATTTGTTGGTTGATCAGCAAAAAAGAACTTCATTTTACAGCTCACACTCTGATGCCAGCCAGCCAGAGTCTCACACACCTCAGATTCCATGGGAGCAACATTTTCCCTGAAATCAGAGGTAGGGAACATATACCAAAACTATGTTTTTACCTCATGAAAAGTCCCAAAACTCACCACAGAGCATGAAAACCTCACATAACTTCTGAGGGCCTTGTGGCCCCCAGACCCCCGGCTGTTTTCTGGACAGGGGGCACTAAATTAGTCTCTTGCCCAGGGCACCAAAATGCCTTCCTACGGCTCTGATATTTGCAACATAAGAACAATTTTATTGCATATGGTACCCATTGTAAATGAGCCCTGTTGCTCAACTGGGTTGTAACCATGTTCATGCTTTTTTGCACTGATTAACATGACTACAATTTTGCTCTACTGTACTCTACTGTTCTCTCATTCCTCTCAGTTCTCCCAGTCAAGACTGAGGGGCTGCCCCCTTTTATTGAATCACACTGGATTAAGAAATCAGATATATTCAAAATACATGGTTTAAATAAAATGTTTGATTTTGTACCATTTCTATAATATATTGTGTTGTGCTCTTCGATCTTTATACCTTGTTTAAAACCTCCTGTTATGATAGGATCTATAATACGCCCCTGTTTCAGTGATCCTTGGTTCATCTCCTTTGGAAACATTCATGTTATACTGTCAAATTTAGGACATGTTTTGTGTATGCACTCTTGGATATTTATTTGTGACTGTCTGTTCCTATGTGCCTATTGTCTAGTTCAGATACCTTTTATGATGTATCAGCACTTTAACTGAAAATGAAAAGATGCTGCAGAAAATGTAACAGTAACATAATATGCAAGAAACATCAGAAGAGATTTTGATGCCATTTACTTTTTCAGTTACAATTTGGCATACCTTTAAAGGGGAAGTCTCCCATAGTTCCACACCAATAGTTTCCCAACTCCTTATGTGTAACTGTTGTGTACCTCCTCCAGTTGCCAGCAGTCCTATTGCTGTCCAAATCTAGGTTATAAATAAAAATATACAGCCCCCAAATGTTATCAATGTGTTTGTCCTCCATTTTATCATCAGTGCTGCTGGAGGATGATGTCATCAGAGCAACAGATAATAGTGCTGCACTAAATGCAGTTCCACCAGTAGACCAAACCCACAATGTTTGGTTCCCCACTTGAGTAATGGAGGAACCCTTTAAGTGTTGTGCACATCCTGAAGTGCAGGTCTAAGAGGGACTAGGACCATGTGAGTGTGAGGTAGCACTGATTTGAGGTATATATAGTATTCATATAAGGAAGTGCCTGTATGTGTTGTGTTACTGTTTCTGTTAGCAAAAACAGTTTACCCAATAAATGACTCCGGGTACAACAAGAGTTTTAAGTGGTATTATGCAGCTGTTGTATTATGGTGTGTGTGTGTGTGTTAACATTCTCTGTTTTGATTGACACCAGCAGTGAGAAACAATCTTGCAAATAGGCCCCTTTCCCTTTTTAACTAGGCAGTCAGTGATTGGATGGCTGCTGTAAGGCAATAAATAATTCAGCTATGACAAGGATCAGGTTACCAGGAAAGCACAGGCACAAGCACTGGGGGACTCTGGTTCAAATCCTACTAGAGTCCCTTACTCTCTAACCCTTAAGAAATTCCCCTATCCTCCTAAGAAACTGTGATGGCCCCACAGGTCCATGGACTTTAAAAGTGCCCCAATTCCGTTATAAATCATTAGCAGTGACGTAACAGCTACAACACTTCACTTTCAAGGTACTAAGGATAAGCTGTGGCAGCCCCTCCCCGGCTTTGTAATGCCAGCATTTGAAGTAGGATGTCCTCACAAATCAGATGCTACACGTCAGCTGTTGTAGGTAAAGAAACTAATCAGTCTCTGTTTGTAGTGCTCTGTATTTGCTTAGCTCACTCCTCCCATGTCACATGCATTCTGTGTCTTGGTATTTCCAGTCAGGAACTCAGATTTAAGGAGCATTTGAAATGTAAAACAATACACTTTATAAAGTAAATGATCTAGCGCTCCACTTTCAGGCTGCTGAAAGGGGATGTGTATAAGTCAGTCTTATGTGATCCTTTGGTAAACTTCCCAGGATCATCTTGTAGCAAATATTCTTAAGGGTGCTCACCTGGTTCAATACAGAGTGACTGATTGACTGATACAGTCTGCTGCTTTCCACAACATGTTACAACTGTCTCTCAGAGAGAAATGAGCAGTACAGAGAAACAGCTTTTGTTTCCTGTGAATGAAATACTACTGGATGTAATATTTGCTCTACACATGCAGTATTAAGGCTAAAAGTACTACTCCTTGTGTGAGTTGCATGACAGAACTGCCTTAAGCCATTGCAAACCTAAACTAAAATCAGGCTAGACAGCATTGATACCCTTATGTTTTGTTCTGCACTGTTGCTGCAGTGACATCAAAGAATGGGAGGGGCTGTATTATAAGTGACTCGTTTGCATGTAAATGGAGGATTGCTTGACATTTTACTACCTTGTGTCAGAGCCTCAAACTCTAGATATGTGTTGCAACAGAAGAAATGGCTGATCTCTTATTGACATATATACAGTACTTGATGTAATGTATAATAAATACATCAGATATATCCAAATCATACATATACAGGAGTCTTCTCCTTTAATGAATATTTAGTAGCGGCATCTATGTCTTGCTTTTACTGCTATTTCCATATATTTCATATATGCAAACTGATTTTCCCTAGATCTATTGTATATACTGAGAGTACTGAACCTTGTAACTTTATGGCATTTTAGGGGCATTTTGTCATTATGCTGAATTGTAGCATTCTCTTTTTATGTAGACCTACTTTCTGCTACCATTTTAACTGCATTATATTTTTAAATCACTTACACTGTGATTACACATAAAACTTTTTAGCATGAATTGCACTGATCTGCTATGAGTGCCACCATGTGTTCCTCATGCAGCTAATTTTTCAAATTGATTAATTTTGATGTTATAGCTGCTGCCATGTAAGGGACATATCTGCACACCACCACAGCCCCCAGCTGAAGACTTTTTCAGAGGTGAAAAACGTAGAGATGGTCAATCTTTTCATTTCTTTGCCTCTTCTGTCACGTTTTTGCTGCAAATTTTAAGTTTTTTTTTTTTTTGCACTCTTGTGTGCACTTTACTGCTTTGGTGTCTTTTGCTCACATAAAAGAAAGAGATGTTATGTATCTAATACAGCAACTTGTGTCTAGATGCTTCGCTTTCTACTCCTTTATCTTTTACACTAGGCACCAGTATGCCAACCTGCAAGAAAAAGACAGCGAGACCAACGGAGGCATGCTGAATGACCTGTACTGGAGGTTCCCCCTCAAGGTATTCATCTGTATGGCTGCAACATCATTCTAATCATGACTGCATAATATTGAAGGTCAGAGGATCCTGTCAGAGAATACAGTGCTATACTTTCCCCTACCACAGGAGTCTGCATCTCTGATATAAATGAGCCAAGCCAAAGCTGCTGCTTTGCATTGCAAGCTGGTGCCCATTTGAATCATTTGAGTGCCCAAGTCTAAGTATTTGCATGCCTATTATGCTGCAGAGGTGAAATGGTGCTCAGTGAAGAAGACCTCCAGCAGGTGGGTGAGTGTGTGAGTTGGTAAGGAGAGGTACTGGGTGGTATCAGTGCACATATAACTGGTACTTCATGAAGATGGGTCCATGTGACTACTGTACCTCCTTGCAAAGTGTGTAGGAATATGACATGTGTTGGGCATGCAGCAGAGTTGTGCATTAACCTCAAAAGTCCATTCCTACCTTTTTTTCATGCTCCCATGCAGAGACATACATGTTGCTTCTGCCCCATAAATGAGATCAGAGGAAGATAGACGCTCTTCAAAAATGCTTTTCAGTATTTATCACTGAAGCTGTGACTTAATGCTCCTAACAGGAGTGGTAATCTCAGTGTTCAATGTCAACCAGTTTGCTAGGGAGAAAGGATGCCCTAAACCAGTCATGTCAACAAATGATTCCATATGATGGGTGATAACATCGAAAGGCATGAGCCTAGTGGAACTGCTGTTGCCTTCGGGCTCACATGCACAGTAAGGGTGTGAAGCAGCTAGAAAAACTGGTTTAGGGTGTGAAGCAGAATGCAGCCATCTCCTACTACAATCTTACATATCCCAGCTTCTCAGACAGCTGTCGCCCAGGACTGCAAGGTAGGAGTCATGGGTGCTTTTCTCTCCAGCCTGACACATCATTTAAAGATAAACTGACAAGATGGTTCTCTTCAGCAGTGGTGGCACTGGTTCATTTGCACAGCAAGCCATTAGTATGATAGGAACTGCTGTGGCCAGTTATGTTCCCCAGCCACAGCCTCCTCGAACTACTTACGCGGTCTCCCAAACGAATGAGAGCAGTGAGGAGGCGCAGTTCCGACGACTCTTTCAACAGCTTGCAGGAGAAGATATGGAAGTGAGCCCAACAGAACTGATGAACATTCTTAACAAAGTGATCTCAAAACACCAAGACCTGAAGACAGATGGCTTCAGCATAGAGTCCTGCAGAAGCATGGTCGCCGTCATGGATAGTGACAGCACTGGCAAACTGGGCTTTGAAGAGTTTAAATACCTTTGGAACAATGTCAAGAAATGGCAGGCTGTCTACAAGAGGTATGACACCGACCGATCTGGAACAGTTGGTGCCAATGAGTTGCCAGGAGCCTTGCAGGCAGCTGGATTCAATCTTGATGCCCAGCGGGTCAGTCTGATCATTCGCAGGTATTCAGATGAGAAGGGAGACATGGACTTCGACAATTTTATCTGCTGTCTTGTGCGTCTGGATGCCATGTTCCGGGCCTTTAAAGCTTTGGATAAAGACAATGATGGAAAAATTAGAGTGAATGCTCAGGAGTGGTTACAGCTGACCATGTATTCCTAAAGTAGACTGTTGCCCTGAATGCAGAGAAGAACGGAACTTTTCCTGTGTTTCTTCTAAACACTCCACTGTGGCTAAATCCCTTTGACTGCAGCTCACTGTCTTTTGGAAGATACAATTTCTCTTAACTTCACTTATCATCTACTGTTTTGCTTACTCACTATTTAGTTTGGAGAGGGTGACGATCCTGTCTTAGTGCTTGAAATAAGTGCCAATAGAGGTTATATTTTTGTTATTCTCTCTGTCTCTCTCCCAAGTGTTTGTGTAAGAACATTTGCTGGAGTTATTAAAATAGCTTTCATTGTTAGGCTTTGCATAACATCTGTACCCACAGGTACTTTGTTTCAAACCTGCAGATTATTTTACAATCAGTGCAGAATCTTACCTTGCAACTTACTTTAATTTTTTTGATAGTGCCAGTCCAATGGGCATTTCATTTGATAACATTTTACACTTATCAGAGTTTACAAATCATGTTCTGTAAGAACAGTTGCAATGGCCATATAGCCTGCTTCTCACTCGCTATATTGCCATGTAGTGGGCAAGCATGCTTCTTTTCTGAGTAAATATTACAGGAGCTACTGTGTAGGTATGAGCAGAAGGCTGCAAGGTGAAGGACAAGGATCTGTCAGCATACTCCTTCAGAACAATGTTCTTTGGCCCTGGCCAGTAGGTTTGGGTTTAAGTTGGAGGCATTGCCTTATCTAACCCCATTTACAATGGACCCCAATCATAAATACTGAAATTTGTCAAATCTTCTGCTACCTAAGGGTAGCTGTTTTGGGAAGCCCTACTCCTCCCCCTAACTAGGGCCTTTAGCAAGTATCCAGTAGATCATTGATTGAGAGTGAAGGAACAGAAACTGGGCATGCAGACACAGGAAGTAGCTATTTTTTCCCCCCAAGAAGCCTTAATTCTGTATCAGTAATGTCTACCCTGTGGTAAAGTTTTGGATGAATGTACTTTGAAGAGGAGTGTTTTTAATTCCCATGGGATAAAGGGCTTGTCTCAAAGACAGTGGATTGGAAGGCTGCTTGTCGCTTTGGATTTTACTGGGGCCATTGTAGCCTCTGCAGATCGCATGTTGGTTTTTAAACAGAATTCAAAATAAAACCCTTTTGCACATCCAAAGGCCTGTTTACACTGAGATTAATAAACTAGTTCTTGTGATGCAGAACATTAAGTCTGTGTGCCCTATTTATATATGCTTGATGCAGTGAACAGTGATTCACTAGTGCAGAGGTTTGCACTGCAGAGCTAAAAGTTGGGGAATGTTTTATATGAAGTTTAAACTCAGTTACCATAGGTGTGTATAGTGCTGGCCTTAAATGCAGCAACAAAGTTGAAAACAAGACCCCCAACCCTTCACGAAAAAGGACTCAGCAAGGCAAAGCATGTAACTTATTTCTAATGCACCTTTTCCAATAGGCTAAGAGCACTATACAGGGAAATATAATAAACATATAAATTTATATATAATAAATATAATTATAAAACTTAAACTATGCTCTAAATGTAGGCTTGCTCAAGCAAATAACTTTTTAAAGGATCCTTGAAGGCCTCCACCATGTGGGAGGAATTAATCGTGGGACGCAGAGTTCCAAAGGGATTGTACAGGCGCACCAAATGCTCTGTCTCCTTAAAGCTTCAGATGGAATCAGTGGACTGCTAACAAGGCTGCTTTTGGGGAGCACAGAGGACCAATAAGGAAACAGGAGCTCCTTTAGATAACCAGGAGCCAGACTGTATAGCATCTTGTACATTAACACGCATATCTTGAAGCTAATGCTCCACTGAATTGGCAGTTAGTGTAGATGATGCAGTACCAGCATGATGTGCTCCTTACAGGATGTTCCAGCCAGCAGCCATGCTGCTGCATTCTGGATCAACTACAGGTGACACATCAGACCTCCAGATAACCCTAGGTAGACAGCATTGCAGTAACCCTGTCTCAGTGTGACAAAAGCACGGATTCTTGTCACCAGGTCCCTGGGTGCAAAATTTGATTTGATCAGTGCGATATTACATGTGTGGAAAACACCACTGTAGACTGCAGACTACACCTTGTCAGCTTGAGTCCACAGCAACCCCCAGATTCTGCACCGCATCCACAGCTTGAAGTGCCACAGTACTATCTGTACAATTCCTGAAAGGCAACACATCTTGATTTACCTGATAAAAGGTGCTTCCTATACAGTAAGCACCTAGTGATTGTATTATTGAACTTACTACAAGGCCAGGGACAGCTTTACAAAGGACAATTCCTCTAGGAACCCAGGTACACTTTCTGTACCAGGGCTTAACCAACCCTTGTGTTCCAGGATTGCATATCTTAATACTAAAACAAAATGAAACTTTTCCCGAACCTGATTCTTCTCCCTTTTGCACATTACATTTTTTCAGTTTCAATCTCTTAGTTTTAGAACCTATTTTCGGCATGCTTTATTTATTGCTACAGGTAGGTAGGTGTGTGTGTGTGTGTGTGTGTGTGTGTGTGTGTGTGTGTGTATATAGAATTCAAGACCCAGTTCTGAGCTGCAGTTGGTGATGATGCAAACAGGACACTGTGCAAGCAAATAGTTGTGGTGCAATCTGTATGCACTGTACAAAATGGTTCTTCCATTGCAGGGGAAAGCAAAACTCACTTTGAGTACAGCGCAGTACAAATTGTTGATCCAGATGTTTTGATAGTGCCCAGTAAAGGGCTGTAAATACAATGTTTGTACTGCCTAGCTCCCACCACATTCCAAGCACTCTATGTTACCCAGTGGCACCCACTCCTATTTCAAACTCTCTGGTGTTCTGTGGCAACCCCAGTAGTGGTACTTTCACTAATAAGGGTACTCCTCCTCATCTGTTGAATCAAGGAAAAGGAGGTTTTAAAATTAGCAGTAATATGGAATTAATAAGAAATAATAAGGAATGGGGTACTTATTTTCAAAAAGTGCAGATGAGCATGGGTACCACTTTATATTCTGAGTGCCACCCTTTCTCCTCCTAGTCCTGTTTCACAAGCACTCTGTTATCCAGTGTCAACCTGACCTAATTACATTTCATTTTATCATTATTTACTCTAGAAAAGCACATTGGGCAAATTGCCCATTTTCAAGTGTGAACAGCAATTAAATCAACAACAATGCAAACAGTTACAAAAAAGAAACATCAATGAGAATAAAATATAAAATTAGTCACAGTTACATTGAGGCTGATTAAAAAGAGGGATTGACAAACATTTCTTAAACAGAAATATGGACTGACAACACTTAACAAACATTGATATGTTATTATAGGCACATATACCAGCATAGTTGAAGGCTCTTTGAATAAAACATGTCCTACAAAAAGGAACTGCAAGCAGTAAGGAATCCTGGGTTCTTGTAAAATGACCATTATGCTGTATGGGGAATATCTCAGAAAAAGACCAAGGGACATTACCCAACATGATTTTATGAAAAAAATGTGTTTTAAATGTAATAATTTCGTCAGAGGGCAGTTATTAAGTGGCATGATACAGTGCAACAAAGAGTGGTGGGTACATAAAGGTAAACCAGTTATGAATTGACAAATCAGGTTATACACAACTTTTATTCTGGACAGCGCCCCACTCCCAGCACCTGAACAGCATACAATGACATAATCCAGAACACGAAGAAGCAAGCACTTAGCCAAGAGTACACCAGCTTCAGGCAAACGACTTTGCCAAACATGATATAAGGAGCCCAGCTGTTAGTGAATTATTTTTACAGTTGAGTCAATATCATAAGTATATCGTAAGTAAGATTGCTGTCCAAGACAACAGTTAGGTATTTAAAATGATTAACTGTCTCAATCACTTCACCATCAATGGCTTTCAGTGAAAGCAGACTGTTTTCACCTTTCCTAGTCCTACTAAAAACCATCATTTTCTTTGTGTTAAGGGCCATCCCCCAGCACAGAACCACATTTGTAAATTATTTTTTACAGAATGTCATTAAGGACCTCTTAAGTTATTTCCCTTTTTGAAAATGGCTACATCATTGGTATAAAGCAGCATTTCTTAGGGTGGACAAGCAAAAAGACAGGTAATTAAATAAGTGAAAAAAGCAGGGTCCCAAAATGGAATAACATTAATTACCCAGTGCAGCCGCCCCACCCTTCATATTCATTCCTACTTTCAGCACCAGCTCAGCCTCCTTCACTCTGGCACTGTGTAGTATGAGTTTGCCCACTTTGTACAGATATGTATGTGGATTTATTTGTCCTCCACATGCAGTGTTTTGCTACGTTGTCTGTATCACACTCATCTTATGCTCTTTATGTCATCCCCAGTATAACCACATCGCTTAACTGGTTGTATTTTATTTTGTTTTTATTGTTTAAGAACTTTACATTTTGAACGTTTTAATGCTAAACATTAGTACTGCCCCGACATTGCTGCTTTCCCTATGTGTCCTGTCTATGGAGTGAGCCCTAACTGTCAAATGCTGCTCGAGGACACTGTGTGATGTTGGCAGTGCAGTAGAAAAAAATCGTTCTACTGCACTGGGAACGTCACTAGCATACCTCTCAAGTGTCCCTGATTTTGCCTCAAAATTTTCCTCTGTCCCTCCTAAAATTTGTGTTTTTGTGACAGAACAGTGGGGATTAAAAGCAGAAAATAATGTCAAACATTAAAGTAACATACTTGTTCTTCTTCAGAAAATGCATCTTAACACAAACCCCTTTATTCTGTCAGCTTTCTGAGTGAACAGCACCAGTTTTTAAGATGTGTCCCTGATCTGGGGTCTTTGTCCGTTTTTTTTTTTTAAGTCTTGTCCCTGATTCATGAGGGAAGAGGTTGAGAGGTATGGTCACTAGTGTGTGACTACAAGGTTTCGACTACGATGGATTTCGGGGGAGAACGACATTCCACCATACACTATAAATAAATATCGGCCCGCCCAAACCCACCGCACCACATACTGATACAATCCCTGTGTTTTTTAAACCCAGTTCCCGCATTACGCAGTTCAGCCTCGGTCTCAGCCATCCCGGGGGGACTCCTTCAGATGCACAATCCTGGTGCCCACCGGCCCTGCCACACCTGTTGTTGCCTACAGTACACTGATTTCCTACTACCTGCTGTCACTCCTGCAGCAGATGAGCCAGGTGGAGAGCGCCAGATACCATCCTTAAAATGAACCAGGGTTGAAGATCAATTAGCACTGGGGCTCCCAACCAATGACCATGTGCATCAGGCATTTACCATCTAGAGGATTACAGCAAATGAGATTATAGCCATAATTTAGAAAGGTTAAGCGCAGGAGGCAGCCGGGAGCGCGATACTTTACTTGCTCACATCAGAAACAGTCAGTGAGTAATGGTGGCGTGGGACTGGAACAGCTGTCGGCTACCGCTGCACTGGGCGGGGGGGACTCTCGTGGATTGGGGATAAAAGGGAGGGTTGCCAACAAGTGAGCAGCTGTAAAGAAATTAAAGTCGCCTAGGCGCTTCTGTACCAAGAAAGCCACACTGAACATTTACAGCGGCAGCAAAGCTCAGAACTTTCAGTCATTATCTCCCAGTTCAGAATAAAATGCAAATAGCCGAAATTGATATACTCTGGCCAGATCGTAGATCCCCAAGCAGCGCTACCAATAAACCAAATCCACAGTCACTCCGTGACTTTCAGCATCTGCGATATAACCAGAATCGGGATCTCTGCGGGTCGGAAAATGCAAAACACCCCCTAAGCTTTGTCGCCGAGGGAGTGTAGGTGAACCCCGGCCCCGTCATTATGACGTCATGGTGCACGGTGGGGGGGCCGGCACCAATGCCTCTTTATAGGACTGCTAGCGCTTAGATCGCTCACCGACTGTGCATTGCAAGAGGTCAGCTAAGGCAAGTGCAGATAATCGGCTGAGGCGCGCAAGAAGGTTGGGTGCACACACTGTAAGTTTTGTAATTTTATTGTTGTTACAGTTTGTTTATTCGTTTACTTTGTACGCGTACCTCTCGACGCCTTTCTTCACAAATCAGGGGTACGACTTAACGGTCCTGATCCACGAAACAGTTTCTTCTCTTCTGTGCTATGGCAAAAACCCCGTGTGGCTCAGACCCTAAATCGTGAACAAATTGCCAAAAGCAAGGATTCTTCTTGAAAATGGTCATCATACTGTACCTTTCAACCTTTAGTCACTGAAATGAAGGACACAGACATTCAAAATGAGGGATAGTATGGGACACTGATTCTCATGAGGGAAACGTCTTCAAACATGGTGAAACATGATCAGAACACTGTGGAAATGGTGTCTTATACACAGTTTATCTTTGATCCAGCAAGTTAGAATATTATGACTTTCTGCTTTAAATTCTGAATTGGCAGCTGTTTCTCTGTGTGGGCAGCATATTTTCTATGAGGGACAGATGAAGGACAGCTTAATTTTGAGGAGTAAAATGAGGGAGGTCCCTCATAATCGGGGACAGTGGAGAGGTATAATGGTCATAGATCAGATCAGAAAGCTGCAGTAACATGTGCTTCAGAGGGAGAAACATTTCCTGACTGAGATTTAGACCTTCGTGTAACAAATGTGTGGCGTTATTTTAATGTTTAAACCCCTACAAAGCAGCGATGGAAATGCCATTCAGCTCAGTATATCTTTCCTGGTAAAACTTTTGAAATAAATAACATTTATTTTTTGGTTTTCTTTGTAGTTCAGCTTCAACAGAATTATATTTTGTGCCTGGGCTGAAAGGGGAAATTGTTTAACCAGGAAAGGCACACTAAGCTGGAGCTTGTTTCCAGGTGTGACCTGGGAGCACAAGGAAGTTAAGTGACTTGCTCAGGGTCACACAGTATACAAGTGGAAGGTATGGGATTCCAACCCAGGTCTGGTCTGCCGGATATCACCAGATTTATAGCTCAGAGCCTTAGACTACTGCGCTATACTGCCTCCTAGTATGGAAGCCTACTGAAGAGCACACATAGCATCTCTGTTGTTTGGGGTGGTCATCACTGGTGACAATAATAGCAGCAAGAATAGATTACATTTTGGAAAGTGCAATGCAGGATTAATGCTTACTTGTAACATGACAAATAATGTGTGCCGTGAATCCGGCATAACGATAGGTGGAAACACACCCGATGGTACAAAATGAAGCGGTCATTAATTCCCTAGAAATGACCACTTCATTTTGTAGTACAAACACTGTCATAGAAACATAGAATTTGATGGCAGATAAGGACCGCTTGGCACACCTAGTCTGCCCACTTCCCTACCTAACGGATAAACTGCAGATCCTAGTTAACCAACAGCCTACTTCCTCCTGCCCCCCACTTATGTCTGTCCCATGCATTCTTGAATTCCCCCACTGTTTTTGACTCTATGACCTCCTCAGGAAGGCTGTTCCACGCATCTACAACCCTCTCTGTGAAGAAGTACTTCCTCACATTACCTCTGAGCCATCCCACCTCTATCTTCAAATTGTGCCCCCTTGTTTGTGCACATCTCTTTTTCTGAAAGATGCTACCCTCTTGGACTTTGTTGATTCCCTTGAGGTATTTGAAAGTTTCTGTCATGCCCCCCTTTCCTCGAGGATATACATCTTAAGCTCTTTTAGTCTTTCTTCATATGTCTTCTGGTGCAGGCCCTGCAAAATTTTGGTTGCTCTTCTCTGGACAGCCTCCACCCAGTCTATGTCTTTGCGGAGATGGGGTTTCCAGAACTATACACAGTACTCCAGATGTGGTCTTACCAACTGTCTGTACAGAGGGTCAACAACTTATTGTTTTCTACTGGTGATGCCACTCCCTATGCATTCTAGTATCCCCCAGCCCTCCTTATTGCCATATCACATTGCTGGCCCACTTTTAGGTCATCTGATATGACTACCCCCAGGTCCCTTTCCATTTTTGTTGTTGTCAGTATCTCACCCCCCATTGTGTACTCTTCCCCTGTGTTTTTGTTTCCCAGTTGCATTACTTTGCACTTCTTTGCGTTGAATCTAAGCTGTCATACATTTGACCATTCCTCCAACCTTGCCAAGTCCCTTTTCATCCTTTCCATCCCACCTTGCATATCAACCCTATTGCAGATCTTTGTGTCATCTGCAAAGAGGCATACTTTCCCTTCCAGTTCCTCTGCAATGTCACTTATAAAGCCATTAAAAAGGATAGAGCCCAGTACTGAACCCTGTGGTACCCCACTAGTAACCCTCCTTTCTTCGCTGTGGACTCCATTTACTATTACCCACTGTGTCCTGTTGTCCAGCCAGTGTTTTATCCAGGCTACCACCCTGGGACCCACTCCCAGGCTGGCTAATTTGTTTATTAATCTTTTGTGCAGGACTGTGTCAAATGCCTTGCTAAAGTCTAGGTAGGCCATGTCCACAGCCCCTCCCTGGACATGACCTTGCTGTGAATCCATGCTGCCTTGGGTCCTGTGCCCCACTGGCCTCTAGGTACTCAACAGTTCTTTCCTTTAGAAGTGAGTCCATCATTTTCCCTACCACTGAGGTCAAACTGGCAGGTTTGTAGTTTCCTGCCTCTGTCTTGGTCCCACTTTTGTGAAGGGGAATCACATCCACCCTCCTCCAGTCCTCAGGTACCATACCATCCTCCCATGATTTATTAAAAAAGGGCAATCAGTGGTGTTACTAGTTCTTCCCTTAGTTCTTTTAGAATTCTGGGGTGAATCCCATCAGGCCCCATTGCTTTACCACTTTCAGTTTTAAGAGTTCTTTCAGAACCCATACTTCTGTGAAATGATTAATATCAGACCCCCTATCCAGAGTGCTTCTATTGACTGGATTAGGTCTCTCCCCCTGCTTTTCCATTGTGAATACTGAGTAGAAGTATTCGTTCAGTATTCCTGCTTTTTCACTGTCGCTCCATGCCCAACCACCTTCCTCTTTATTCAGCCTCAGTATCCCTGCCTTAGTCATTCTTTGCTCCCCAATGTACCTATAAAATGTTTTATCCCCTTCTTAACTGAGTTGGCTATCTTTTCCTCAGTTTGGCTTTTGCTATTCTGATTGCCTTCCTTGCTTCCTTCCACTTTAACTGGTACAGTTCTCTGTCCTGCTCCTTCTGTGTTTCCTTATACTTCCTGAATGCTGTCTTTTTCTCCCTTACCTTCCCCCACCACTTGTTTTGAGAACCATAGTGTTTTTTTCTTTTGTTTTGATTTGTTTATTTGCTTCACCCAAAGGTGTATTGCCTCTGTTATGGCAGTTTTGATGTTTCCCCATTGTTGCTCTACCCCACCATCTTGCCTGTTTGCTAGTGCTTTTCTGAGGCACTCTCCCATTTTGACAAAATCTGCCCTCCTGAAGTCCAGCACCTTCACTTTTGTGTGGCTTGACTCTACAGCTAAGTTAATCGTGAACCACATTGTTTGGTGGTCGCTTGTTCCCAGATGGCTACCCACTTCAAGATCAGAGATCCTCTCTCCGTCCCCATTTGAGAGTACCAGGTCTAAGACTGCACCCTCCTGAGTGGGTTCCAAAGCTGTAGGGCATCGAGAATGGCCCTGCTCTTGGATGTGGCTGCAGCAAAGGTGCTCCAATTAATATCTGGTATTTTCAGGTCCCCCATCAGCAATATCTCCCCTTTCTCTGCCATCCCAAGGATGCCTTCCATCATTTCCTTGTCTATTTCCTCCCCCTGAGAAGGGGGTCTGTATACAACCTTATGCAGAATGTGGATTCATTTGCACACAAAAAGCGCTACGTGAGCACACAAAGAAAAAGTTTCCAGTCACTCACTGAGCCATAAAGATGGTTAGGCAGTCTCGAGCAGCAGCGCAAATGGCGTCTTACCTGACAGTGAGACATGGGCTGAATGACAGTACAGATCAACAATCTAAATGTTGACCCTGTAGCAGGCTTCAGCCACAGTATGAACTGATCTTAGATGTTCAAAAACATATGGCGCTGAGTAGTGTACAGTAACTCAAACAAAAATGCGTGGCTCTGTTTCTGTTTTAAATAATAATATTGGCAGTCAATTTCTGTAGCACTTCTATATTATATTATTATAATTATTAATGCATGGTTGGGTGGTGGGAAGCACTCGGCCTGCAGCCCCATCCACCCCAACCATGCATTAATTCCTGGGAAATGCCCTCCTGTCTCAGTGATTAATGCTTACATAGTGTATAGTGAGAGTTTTCTCTGCATGGATTTCCAGGCCACCTGAAACCTTGTTGCACTACAGTTCAAAGGTCTTGGAAAAAAGTTGTTCCATTCTTTGGTACAACACATTCCAACTGATTGGAAATCCACAGGGTACGTGGTGCCACATATTCTATGGGGGGCACAAGCACAGCACAATGGCTTGTACTGTGCTGGTGCCTGACCCAGTGGCCACTGTATTTAGTCAGATAGCAAGTCTGCACTATCTGACTGAATGTAGGTCCATGTCAGCGCAGCACTAAGTGAAACTGCGTGGCCCGATATGGATCTGGGCTGTCTAGCCCACAGGGATTAGAACTGCCCAGAACAGATAGCATCTGGATCTCTGTGGGCTATATTTAGCCACAAAGTGCAGATAAGTCCATTGGGCATGCAAGGTGCTGTGGAGCACATTGCATGCGTGCCCAATATGGGCTTATTTGCATGGTGTGCTGCAGCTCATTAGCACCCTTCCTATGTGTACCTGACATTATCCCTGGAGTTTAGAGGCACCCCCCCCCCCAAACACCCATCCCATGTTATGTGTTACATATCCCTGGTGTCTAGTGGCAGTCTCACCCCCTGAACAGCCATCCTGTGTACAGTATAGGTCCATATCCCTGGTGTCTAGTGGCACCGCCTTCCCCCTGAACACCTATCCCGTGTATTGTACCTATCCCTGTTTTGAGTGGAACCCCCTCCAAACCCTCATCCCATGTCAATGTGTTACATCTCTGATGTCTAGTGGCATCCCCCCACCTGCCAAACACCCATCCCCTGTTATGTTTCATATCCCTGGTGCCTAGTGGCACTCCCAACCCCAAACATCTTTCCCATGTATTGTACCTATCTGTGGTATCTAGTGGCACCCCAAAACCTCAAACACCTATGTACAGTGGTACAGACCACCATGATTTACAGTGGTCCTCCTCCTCCCACCCTCTCCTCAGATGCCGCTCACCGTATGAATGGTAAGCATTGGCAGTCCAGCATCACCTCATTCAGCTAACGGAAGACCAGGAAGTGAGAGAAAGGCTGTGTTGGTTACAGTATCAGGATTCCCAGCAGAGCCCTGGATACCCTGGTACAGAGGAGTTAGGTGGGTGGTGTTCCATGAGCAGGCAGGGCAGGTGGGGAAATGCTAGACCACCAATGCTTACCATTCATATGTCAACAGGCATGTGGGGTGTACCACTGGGCACCAGAGCATAACATTGTAAATGGGTTTTTGAGGGGTGAGGGGTGCCACTAGACACCAGGAACAGGTATAATATAAGGGATGAGTGTTTAGGGGGTGTGCGTACCACTTTACACCAGAGATATGTGACACACAACATGGGATGGGTGTCTCGGGTTGGGGGTACAACTAGATACCAGGGGTATGTGACGCATAACATGGGATGGGTGTTCAGGGGTTGGGTGTTGCCACCAGGTAGCAAAGATAGGGCTATGTACAGGGAATGGGTGTTTGAGGGGTGGGAAGGGCCACTGGACACCAAAGACTGCATCTTCACAGATGTGATGGGTGATTAGGGGTGGGCAGCTGCAGTGCAGCTACCCTGTCATTGGTGGGGTGGGGGCACAGGCTTACAGTAGCTCCCAGTTAAGTTGTGGTTTTCATCAGCAGTAAATTGCACCATGTGGGGGGCCATTTACCACCATTACAAACCTTTGAACTTGCTGCTGCTGAATCTATGTGGAGAGGACCCTCTCATTTGTATGGGTGCTGTGTTATTTTAGCCCCTAGGCACTGATGGGTTTAGAGTGTGCTAACTGGGCTTCTGTATATGGCCACCCCAGTGCAACTTTCAAATCCGGTTAGCACTGGGGAAAACCACATTGGCACAAGTGCTAATATTTGAATATCTGGCTCTTAGTGTTTTCACAGCACTGCCATGCACACACCAGTCAGTTCAAGTTCTGAATTGAAACAGCCAGGACATTCACTGCTGTTGTGTAGTGCTGTGAAAACACCTTCTGTTTTTTTTTTTTTAAAAAAAAAAGTAAAAACAAACACAAAAAAAATACATTATAAAATATTCTGGTTGGGCAACAACATGCCCAATCATCCTGTGCCACCACTTCAGGCTTCTAACCTCACAAGCTTCACTCTAGAGGTCTGATGTAATCAGAACCCCTCTGTGGCAACATAGGCTGGTTTGCATTGTTGCCCAAACAGTATTCCCTACATACAGTGCTTGCTATAGATAAGTTGTCCATACCGAGTTATGCCTGTCCGTGCTGACACCTGCCAAGAGGTACCACCTCCCTGCAGTCCATTACAAACCTGGTCGGCAAGCATTCAAATTTTTCATTGGTATTTACTGAGGTACTCTACTCAGTGTTTTACAGCATCTAGATGTGCTTCCTCGTTCTGCCACAGGGTGGCCCCCATGACCCACTATTGCTGTATATAATGGTCGTGGCCTCCCATCTTTTGTTCCACCCCAAACATCTACAGATGGGCCCTGCAGTAAAATGCCCTGAGAAACATGGGATGAAATATGACTTACTACTGTAGGTCCCATGTGTCTTAATATTACCGCATTAGCAACAGTGCTGTTTGAAAATATAAAAAAGTATTTCTATAGCACAGACTCTCAAACATCAATTCAGCCAAAAATCTGTAACTGTGTCTTAAACAGCTAGTGTCCCCAGCATTTTTTTCTTATGTACAGTACTAAGCCATTTTGTTATGGAAAATGCATTAGCTGTACTTTTCTTTATAGATTTTCTTTAATTTAGTGATTCCTCAATTTCTGTTTCTCAGGTGGTGGCAGCGGTTCTTTCAGTTAGTCTGGGTAGACTGCTGGCCTGCATCGCTGGATGGGAAGTTACATCATTGGGGGCAGTAAGTGGAACTGTGAGCCACTGTTAATTGTGAAGCCTGAGTGTAAGGGCATCTATGACGTTGCACCAGTTGAAAATAGGAAACCTTGGTGTCAAGGTGTGATGAAGGGTGTTGAAAGCGGAGTCATTTTGGCTCTGTAGGTGTTGGCAGTGGGTTTCGTGCAGCTAATGTGTTAAGCAGCAAGGTTGTGAATTTGTTTGCCTATGTATCCATTCACTGGTGTGATGGTAGCTGCTGAATCAGTATTTCTGTCAATGTCTGTCTTGGGTGGCTTTTGATGTAACTTGTGATTTTGATTATGATTTTAATTGGGCTGATTTCATGGTAATGAAAATAGTAATGGAATAGTAATGTGTGTCTTTTTACATGCTGCAGTATCTTGTGGTGGACATGTAATGATGAAGTGAATGTTCCTTAGGATTACAGTATCTGTGTATTTCAGTTGTACAGTTACTTTATTCATGCCAAGAACTTATTCCTTTTTTAGTTGTCCTGCACAGTGTAAAGCTGCATGTAAAATTCAACTCAACTCAAAAACAGCAGAAAAGGTCAGAGTCAAAAGGCTGGCCTTCAGGAAATATAAGGGAACACAGTGGGATGAAGATAGGAAAGCTTACCAAACTTCCCCAAGGGAAGCAGGGAAGCCAGTAAGGCAGGCAAAGACCCAAACCAAGGAAACACTAGCACAGACAATAAAAGGTGACAATACTTTCTATAGGTTCTATAGGTTCTTTGTCTTTTAAATAGTTTTTGATTTTAATGGGTTCACCACAACATATCCAAGGCACACTGTCTTAAGGGTAGCTGGTCCATTCCACTGGGGTGTCAAACAGACGAGGCATACTGATGAGTCCTGGTAGGACGAAACACGTGTCTATGTCTTCTATTAGCACCCTTTGCAAACTGTGTGAGAGGCCTTTCGGCACCATGCAATTCTGCTTAAAGTTGGATCAGCATAACATTCTGTGGTGATTTGCATATGCAGCCCATGATGCTTTGCATTGTGGGGGCATGTGTGATTTTGTAATACTTTCTATAGATACATCAGTGAAAGGAGAAAGTCCAGAGGGGGGTATTGCTAAGATCAAAGGAGATAAGGGGGCGTGTGAGGAGAACCATGTAAAAGCATCTATCCTAAATAGATACTTCTGCTCAGTATTTACTGAAGAGAAGGTAGGGCAGGGCCCACAGCTCAGCACCATGGACACAGGGCGGGGGGAGGGGAGGTGAGCACTTGTCCCTTCACAAAAGAAAGGGCCCTACAAGAGCTCGATAAGCTCAGAGTGGACAAGGCAATGGGACTTGATGGCACACATCCCAGGGTATTAAAGGAGCTAAGGGTGGAACTAGCAAGCCATTATCAGAACTGTTTAGTGAGTCTCTGAGCACAGGAGAGGTCCCAGAAGACTGGAGAAGGGCTCATGTGATCCTGCTCCACAAGAGTGGTAGCAGGGAGAAGGCACGGAACTACAGACCAGTCGGTCTTACCTCAGTAGTGGGCAAGATTATGGAGATACTCCTTAAGGAAAGGATAGTGCAACACCTGGAATCCATAAGAGCACAGGATCCAAGACAGCATGGGTTTACAAAAGGAAGGTCCTGTCAAACTAATCTCATAGATTTGTTTGACTGGGTAACCAGAGTGGTGGACCAAGGTGGAGCAGTTGATGTTGCCTACCTTGACTTCAGTAAAGCTTTCGATACTGTTTCACATAGAAGATTGATTAATAAGCTGGGTAGGCTCAGGGTGGGTCAGAAGTTGGTCAACTGGGTGGCAAACTGGTTGACTGGCAGAAAACAGAGAGTGGTAGTAAATGGTATACAGTCAGAAGAGATGCAAGTCACAAGTGGGGTACCTCAGGGATCAGTCCTGGGGCCAGTCCTCTTCAATATCTTCATCAGTGACATTACGGATAGACTGGAGGGTAAGGTTTGTTTGCAGATGACACCAAGATCTGCAACACCGTAGATGATCCAGATGGGGTGGGCAGAATGAGAAGAGATCTGGATAAACTAGCAAAATGGTCGAAAGAGTGGCAACTGGGGTTTAATACAAAGAAGTGCAAGATCATGCACATAGGGAAGAGAAACCCTGAAGCCACCTATAGGCTGGGAGGGGAGTTGCTGGCAGTCACAAGGGAAGAAAGAGACTTGGGCATCTTTATCACCGATGACCTGAAATCATCCAAGCAGACCACTAAAGCAGTAGGTAAGGCTAGGGGGATGTTAGGGTGTATTAGTAGGGGTATCACAAATCGGAAGAGGGAGGTAATAATCCCTCTTTACAAGACACTGGTTAGGCCCCATCTGGAGTACTGCGTGCAGTACTGGAGGTCACACCTTCAAAAGAACATTAACCAAATTGAGGCAGCCCAGAGAAGGGCAATCAAAATGGTGCAGGGACTGCATCAGAAAACATATGAAGTTGGATTAACGGAACTCAATATGTATACCCTAGAGCAAAGGGGAGAGAGTGAGAGTGAGAGTGGGATAGAAACATTCAAACACCTTAAGGGCATTAACAAGGTGAAAGAGTCTAACGTGTTTCAATATAAGAAAAATAGTAGGACAAGAGGACACAGCATGAGATTAGAGGGAGGCCTATTAAGAGGTAATGTGAGGAAGTTATTTTTCACAGAAAGGGTGGTGGATGCATGGAATGGCCTACCTCAGGAAGTGATGGATATGAATACAGTGCAGGGCTTCAAACAGGCATGGGATAGGCATAATGGAGCAATACAGATGAGTATGGATAGATAGGCCATTGACAGAGCAAAGGCCGATTTTAACATTTATAAGGTAGAAAAAGAAATGGGCAGACTGGATGGGCCTTGCGGTCCTTATCTGCCATCAACTTCTATGCTTCTATGTAAAAAAGTCACACAGTACTATTGTAATTTTCAGGAAACATGTCCAAGTATTGTAAAACCAGAATCAAATCGCAAGTTACAAATTACAACAAAAGCCGCTTGTGTCAGACATTGACAAAATTATTTTTTCTGCGGCTCCCGCCATGCAAGTGAATGGACTCCAATCACAGCCTGAACTCTCTATGAACTATGCTGAATTCCTTGTCTTGCTGTCATTGTGTCGTATTCCCACCCCCACCTCACTGTATCATGGAAGTCTACTGTGTCTGGAGTACTTGTTTTATGTTTAGATGCCCAGTACACTGCTCTAATACACTGGAAAGTCTCAACATTGTCACAGTTTGGAAAGGAAATCTGCTGAAGTGCAGCAAAAAAAGAGCTCAAGTAACAAAATGATAGCCTCTATTGGTAGTCTCTGGCAGACTACATGTTGTGTTGCAGGCTCCTGGCATATAGGGGAGCTTTATCAACAGCAGACAACACTCTTTCTGCAAGACATAATATAGAAATGTTATTGTTGTCAGCTGTACACCCCGAAGACAACAGTTGCTCAGTAACATGTTTTTCTAGTTGCCAGTTACACTATTTGGCTGCATGCAAAAAGCTCACAAAATACTGGCACAATTGGTAGGAAATCTGCCAAAATGTGGCATAAATCTGAGTCTTTTCACAAGTGTCGGCACATGCCTCCAGTAACAGACATGACAGACTCTCTGTATTGGCAGCTCCATTTATAAAAGGACATGATTCTAGCCAAAGAATGCATACTGTGCAAGCTGAGCTTCAAGAATTTTTTTTTTTTTTTTTTTATTGACAATCACCCCCTTTCCCTCTCTGAACCCCTCCTTTGTATCAACAAAGTCCACAGGTAATGGTGAACTTATGTTATTTTGCAGTGCAAGTACACTTTTGTGCTGTATATAAGTTGCTGCACATTGTGTCTCAATTGTGAAAAAATCTGTTGACGTTCTGATAAAACCTGATGAAATCTCAAGTGTCAGCACAACCCGCTCATGACAGACATTGGGAGACATTCTGTATTAACGTCTCTGTTCCTAATTGAGGAACGAAATCAACAGCAGGCTGCTTCCTCTGCAAGGTATTCTATAGAAATCCTATTGCTGTTAGTGTTTTCCCCCCTAAAATCTGTTTCATATACATACAAAGATTGGCTGTCAGAGGTGACTTCATAAGTGGGCCATGACTTTGTTTGAATTTGGAGTTGTGTAGTTTGAACATAATTTTTTTTTGATGGGGGGATTATTGTTTTGTATTGTTTAAAAAAATTGTTTGTGCTACAGTTTCAATGCCATGTTGGCTAGGTGGTGTTGCATACTGTACCTGTTTATCTTTGATGTTGATTTTTTTTCCCTTTTGCAGTTTTGTTTTGGGGTGGGGGCTACAGGACATAGAATCATGGCTTCCAAAGTGGCATGTAGAGTAGTGCAGTATGGACGTGTCACTGCTCCATGCTACTAACAACTGCTTGGAAATTTGAATGACTGCATGACAACTAAGGGTGACAATGCAACAACATAGCTATAAATTAAATTGTTTTGCATTTTGGTAATTGGGGTTGTGGGACACATATTGATCCAGTCCAACACTGACATAAAACACTAAACAGGTGCTGGACACTGCCTGATCGTGACAAGCAGAGTATTACTTGTGTACGACCAGTATTTACTTTCTATTTTTTATTTTAATTTCTTCTTTGTATGTAAAACTGTATATATGTTATCGCTGAAACAAACATGGGAGATGTGCAGTCAGACCGCTAATGAACATGCCCATTTAATTTAAAGGGTTAAAAAAATTAACTAGTGAAAAGGTAGTATAGGGAATTCGAGTCATGGAGCGGTGGAGAGTGGAGCGGTGGGAGACGAATTGAACTTCTCAAACAAAAGCATGTCAATTCATTTTTTAATTTCATTGTGGAGTAGGGGAGGAGATGATGTAATCATTTGTATTCCTCAAAACTTAATTTTAATTTTTTTTTTTTTGTGTGTGTTTTTGGTTCTATGGTTGATTTGTTTTTATGATCGCTTTGGGAGTCTAGTAGGCTGTCATATGGGTAGGTGTTGCTAATGTGTTACACTGTGGTGAAAATGTGATCTTTGACCTTATAGCAGTCTTATTGCTACTGTAGCTAACTGTATTTCACCAGAGGATGTTTCATCTTTGAAATTTGAAGGGATCCACATACTGTAGGTGTAGCATATTATTTTTTTATTATTGGTGTTTTTGTTGCTGCCAGACCACGGACTGCTGGATTTCTTTTTATTTTATTTTATGTTAATTTATTTTGAAGTTAGGTTTTGTGTTGCTGAAAACAACTACACTGTGGGGAGGTACATCCAGATGTCCAGCATTGGTGGTGGGGGACAGGGAAGGGGGATCGGCAATCACAGTGGGCCAATTTCTTTTTTTTTTTTTTTAAATGTTTCTGCATTTAATTTCATATGTACTTATTGTATTTGTTTTCCTTTGGGGAAACAAAGCTGGGAAATAAAAATGAAAAGGAAAAACTCTCTAGTAACCAGTCCCAGACCCGGTGCCTCAACACTGTAGGCAGTTACTCTAACCACTACTCTATAGGGCAATTCTCAAACTGATAGCAAAAACACAACCTCATATTTTGCTGACAATCACTGCTCCTTACAACATCTAGCCACCAAATAGGGGGTCATTACCACTTCAAAAGGAAGATACTGGTTACAGTACTTGCTTTATTGGAGGACTGCAGTATATGGTAGGACTGTAAGTTCGGTTGGTCATGCACTAAAAAGATTGAACCCCGTGTTAAGGCTTTTGTTTGCACATTGCAACACTGGTTAGAAAACACGAACTTTGGTTCAACACCAGTTAGTCCCAGTCAAATTTTTTACATACCCTTTTCACACATGCTCAGTTGTGGCAGCCCCCAGTAACATCATGTGGTGTAGGATACGGAGAGTCAGGAGACTGAGTCCTTACATGTCAGTCAGCCAATAAGGTCTTTTAATGATTTGTCCCTATTCAATCTCTCCGGAGCCTCCACCTCTCCCTTGCAGAACAGGGAGCAATAGCAGTGGCAATTGGTGGAACAAGTCAGAAAACATGTGGGTGGGGATGTTAAACTAATTACACCATGCAGTTTCTTCAGTGTGTGAGAGTGAGAGGTGGTGATGAGACAGAGCACTGAGAGAGTGCTTGCTTAGTGAACAAAAAAGCTTCCTTACTGAATTGTCGTAACAGACAACAGTGTTTCACTGATTTTTTTTTTTCCTTGACTTCAAGCTATAGCCCTCCCCCTAAAAAAGTTTGTTTTATAATTTGTATTTTCTCTCTTTTTGTTGTTGTGACGTGGGGTGGATAGGAAAGGAATAGGAGGACATACTGGTTGGGGTACTTCTGGTCCTCGTGCTGACTCAAGACAGAGTCATAAAAATAACTATATAATAATGCAGGGGGAAAGAAATAGTTCAAAAATTACTTTTACTCCACCAGTGCCATGAGTTAGAGAGCAATTTGCTGTGCTGCTCTCAACTTGGGGGATCAGTTCAAAATCAAATCAGTTTACAGTTGTAGTTTTAAATCCAATCTGGGCTAGTGGTTTATTTTTCATTTGACTGCAGAATTACAAACCACAGAGAAGGAGAAATTTAAAGCTGTAAACTAAAAAAGTACACAGAAAGGCAGTGTCAAGAGATATAGTTTTTGTGTAACTCATTTGCTCTGCTGCTGATTCTGTTTGTGCATGGCATGGTCTGGGGGGCTAGTAGTTTAGTAGTCTAGTCTAGTCAGGGACAGTGACCTGTTTAGGAATTACATAGAATTTGACGGCAGATAAGGACTGCTAGGCCCATCTAGTCTGCCCATTTCCCTACCTACAGGATAGGCCGCAGATCCTAGTTAACCAACAGCCTATTTCTTCCTACCCCCCACAAGAATTGCCTTATGTCTGTCCCATGCATTCTTGAATTCTCCCACAGTTTTAGACCCCACAACCTCCCCAGGAAGGCTGTTCCATGCATCCACTACCCTCTCTGTAAAATAATACTTCCTAACATTGCCCCTGAACCGCCCTCCTTCTATTTTTAAATTGTGTCCCCTTGTTCTTGCAAGTCTCTTTTTCTGAAAGATGCTACCCTCTTGGACTTTGTTGATTCCACTGAGGTACTTAAAAGTTTCTATCATGTCCCCCCTCTCCCTTCTTTCCTCAAGGGTATACATGTTAAGCTCCTTTAGTCTCTCCTCATACGGCTTCTCTTGCAGACCCTGCACCATTTTAGTTGCCCTCCTCTGGACTGACTCTATCCTGTCTATGTCCTTGAGGAGATGGGGTCTCCAGAACTGGACACAGTACTCCAGATGGGGTTTCGCCAACTGTCTGTACAGAGGGATAACAACTTCCTGTTTTCTGCTGATGATGCCTCTCCCTATACATCCCAGTATACCCCCAGCCCTCCCTACTGCCTTCTCACATTGCTTGCTAACCTTAAGGTCATCTGATATGATTACCCCCAGGTCCCTTTCCTTTTTTGTTGTTGTTACTACCTCCTCACCCATTGTGTATTCTTCCCCTGGGTTCTTGTTTCCCAGGTGCATTATTTTGCACTTCTTTGCATTGAAACCTAGCTGCCATACTTCTGACCATTCCTCCAACCTTGCCAAGCCCCTTTTCATCCTTTCCACGCCTCCTTGTATATCAACCCTGTTGCAGATCTTTGTGTCATCTGCAAAAAGGCATACTTTTCCTTCCAGTCCCTCTGCAATGTCACTGATGAAGACATTAAAAAGGACTGGACCCAATACTGAACCCTCCGCGGTACCCCACTAGTAACCCCCTTTCTTCAGAGTGGACTCCATTTACATCACCTTCTGTATCCTGTTGTCCAGCCAATGTTTTATCCAGGCTACCACCCTGGGTCCCACTCCCAGGCTGGTTAATTTGACTATTAATCTTTTGTGTGGGACTGTGTCAAATGCCTTGCTAAAGTCTAGGTAGGCCATGTCCACAGCCCCTCCCTGGTCTACTACTTTGGTCACCCAGTCAAAGAAATCTATTAGATTTGTCTGACATGACCTTCCCGCTGTGAACCCATGCTGCCTTGGGTCCTGTGCTCCACTGGCCTCTAGGAACTCAACTATTCTTTCCTTCAGAGTGACTCCATCACTTTCCCACCACAGAGGTCAGACTGACAGGTCTGTAGTTTCCTGTCTCTGTCTTGGTCCCACTTTTGTGAAGGGAATCACATCCGCCTTCCTCCAGTCCTCGGGTACCACACCATCCTCCCATGATTTATTAAAAAGAGTAGCCAGTGGTTTCACTAGTTCCTCCTTAATTCTTTTAGAATTCTGGGGTGAATTCCATCAGGACCCATTGCTTTGTCCACCTTCAGTTTTAGGAGTTCTTGCAGAACCCTTTCTTCTGTGAAAGGACTGGGATTGACCCCCCTATCAAGAGTGCTTCTGTTAATTGGATTCGGCACTTCCCCCTCCTCTTTTGTGAATACTGAGCAGAAATATTCATTCAGTATTCCTGCTTTTTCACTGTCCCCCTCTGCCCACCCACCGTTCATTCTATTCAGCCTCACTATCCCTCCCTTTGTCTTTCTATGCTCGCTGATGTACCTATAAAAGGTTTTATCCCCCTTCTTAACTGAGTTGGCTATCTTTTCCTCAGTTTGGGCCTTTGCTATTCTGACTTTCCTCCCTGCTTCCTTCTGCCTTAACTGGTACAGATCTCTGTCCTGCTCCTTCTGTGTTTCCTTACACTTCCGGAATGCTATCTTTTTCTTCCTGACTTTCACAGCCACCTCTTTTGAGAACCATAGTGGTTTTTTCTTTCCTTTTGATTTGTTTATTTGCTTTACACAAAGGCTTGTTGCCTCTGTGATGGCAGTTTTGATAATTCCCCATTGTTGCTCCACACCTCCTTCTAGCCTGTTTGCTAGTGCTTTTCTGAGGCTCTCCCATCTTGCCAAAGTCAGCCCTCCTAAAGTCCAGTACCCTCACTTTTGTATGGCTTGACTCTGTAGCTGAGTTTAACGTGAACCACACTGTTTGATGGTCACTTGTCCCCAGATGGCAACCCACTTCTAGATCTGAGATCCTCTCACTGCCCCTGTTTGAGAGTACGGGTCTAAGATTGCTCCCTCACGAGTGGGTTCCGAAACTAGCTGTCTAATGCCTGCCACCTGTAGGGCATCAAGAATGGCCCTGCTCTTGGATGTGGCTGCAGCAAATGTGCTCAGTTAACATCTGGCATATTCAGGTCTCCCATCAACAGTATCTCCCCTTTCTCTGCCATTCTAAGAATGCCTTCTATCATATCCTTGTCCATTCCCTCCCTGACATGGGGTCTGTACATAACCCTGTGCAGATTGTGGTGCCATTTCAGTCTCTAAGGTGACCCACAGTGCCTCTTCTCTCCCTGTTTACTCTTTGGTTCAGTTGCTTTTATCCCTTCCTTTACATAGAGACTACTTCTCCCTGCCTGTCTCTCCTGTAGGTTATCTACCCTGGTATGTTAACATCCAGTCATGGTTCTCTGTGTACCATGTTTCTGTGACTGCTACGATATCCAGGCATCCCTCTTCCATTAAGGCCATCAGCTCAGGGAGCTTGTTGCCTCAGACTACGAGGCATTGGTATTCATTACCCTCCATTTCCTGATGGCCTTACCCTTTTGCCCCATCCCTGTCCTTCTTGCCTTTGTCACTTTCTCCATTTACCCCTGCCCTTCTCCCTATCGATACCTCTATGTTGGTGTTTGCCGCACTTACTACCATGATTATTTGGGAGGGGCTAGGATTTTCCTGCTCCTTTCCAGTGCCTCCCCCCTTGGCTAGTTTAGAAACTTGCCAATGAAGCATTTAAACCTATCACCTAGGATCCTGGTTCCCCTCCCGGACAGATGCAGCCCATCATGCCAGTATAGGCTTGCATCACTCCAGGTGGACCCCCAGTCCCCAATGAAGCCAAATCCCTGAGCTCCACACCAGTTTTTCAACCATTGATTGAATCCCATGGTGCGGAACACCCTAGCCTCTCCTATGCCATAGATGGGTAGCACCTCTGAGAAGGTTACCGTGCATGCTACTTGACTAAGGCCCCTCCCCAATTCCACAAACTCTTCCTGCACTTCTCTAATCCCTTTCTTAGCCAGGTCATTTGTCCCTAGGTGGACAATGACATGCAGCTCCTTCCCCTGTGCAGCTGCTCCAGCAGTCCTGAGGATTAGCTCCCTGTCCCTCCAAGCCATGGCGCCAGGCAGGCACCTTATCTCCCTCTCCCCTTCCTCCCCCAGTTCTACCTTCCTAACAATGGAGTCTCCCACTAGGAGTTGTTTCCTTCCCCTGCAGGGTCCCCTGCCACCCTCCTGTGGGTCTCCTTTGTGGAGGTTCCCAGCATCCTCCTTGGTCTCCACTGTGGGTGCCTCCATAGGACCCACGCTGCCAGAATGGCATAGGGTGTGGAGAGTACTATGCTGGAGGATGCACCTCTGTTCCACCACCCTCACCCTCCTGGGCCCACTGTGGTCCAACCGCTCCTCTTTCTTGGCAACCTCTGAGGCAGCGGCAGTGGCACTGGTGGTCCCTGGATGGAAGAGGAGGTCCCACAAATCCTGGCCAACTCAGCCTGGAGATGAGCAACCTCCTCCCTCAGCCCAGAGAGTTGCCTGCAGATGGGACAACATAGTATCCTCCAGAACATCTCCCAGAAGACTGCTGCTCCACAGCCACTGCACTGCACCACTCCAATCATGTCTTATTTCTGGCCCCTTAACTGTTTGCAATCCTTACTCTTTCCTCTGTTTTTTTTTTTCTCTCTCTCCTTACTTTCTGCCTGTGTGCCCTTTAAGCTCCTGATTGTCCTGTTCTGAGACAAGAATATCCTATATTTCTCAGTAGACCAGTTACTTGCTCAGAAGCAGACCTCCAGCAGCTAGAGGGGGCCAGAGAGCTACTCTTGCCCTTCTAGGATGGTGGGTCCTTGGTGGTTCTGTGATCACTCACTTCCTGCCCCTAAACAGGAAGTTCCTGTTGTCAGTCAAATCCTGTGCCTATAAAAATAGAACTAGCTTTGGGTGGGGGGAAGGAGGGCAATATAGACACAGCAGTCCTTTCTCCTGGTGTCTTCTGCCAAGCTATTAGCAGAAACTTTCTAAGGCAGTCTTTAAATATAGCTTCCTTCTAGCTAAGCCACTCCCCCTACTTACCAGATCTTTCTACAAGTAATTTAAACCTCACAGCAGTTAAGTCCTTTCAGTCACCTGAGATTTACACCTAGATAACTCTTCAGATACCCATTCAGTTCAGTTAACCCAAACACACTTTTTTTTTTTTTGTATGTTAGTTTTTTTACCCTAAATTAAAGGTCCAAGTACAAAAGTTCTTCTACTTTAGTCCCAGCAGAGGAGTTCAGTCACACAGCAGTCCTTTCTCCTGGTGTCTTCTGCCAAGCTATATCAAGTATAATATCAAGTTCAGCTCCCTGCATTTTTTTCAGTACTACTGCTTTATCTGACTCCGTGTAGACACTGGCAGCAGTACTGTACTATGCTCTTTGTGTGCTTACTGCTTAAAGTACCTCACTCGACAGTCGACACAGCCTAAAGTGCTGTGTTTACATAGTTGGGAGAAAATATCCCTGTGTCCTACTACTTAAAGTACTTGACGCAGCCAGCAGTGATGTTATCTACCGGTTAGGGAGAAAATATCCCTGTCTTGCTACTTAAAGTACTTGATGCAGCAAAAGCAGTGCTGTATTTACCTGTTAGGGAGAAAATATCCCTGTGTCTTACCGCTTAAAGTACTTGACTCAACGCAGCAAGCAGTGCTGTATTTATCTGTTAGGGAGAAAATATCCCTGTGTCTTATCACTTAAAGTACTTGACAAAGCCATGAGTGGTACAAAAAACAGCAGCACTTCTCAAGCAATCCAGGCAACAGTAACAACAGTACAGAAAATTCAGGATGTTGCAGGAGTAGCCCGTCGTGGTACTCAGAAGATGAGCACAATGGCCATAATAGTGCGGCAGCCAGTTTTAGTAAGCAGAGTGATGGATGATGAGGAGGAGGAGGAGGAGGAGGAGGAGAAGACCAGTGAGAGTGAGGGGGAAATCAGTGAAACAGATCCTGAGTTTGTAGTAGATTAGGCAGCAATCAGTATGTCAAGTAGCAGTAGCTCTGTGGAGTGGGGTGAAGAGGAGGAATACAGGGGCAGAAAAAGAACAAAAAGGAGTTCTCGGATGGTTGTGGTGCTAAAAAAAAAAAACATTAATGATGGTGGGACATAACTTGCAGGTTAGTCACCCCCACATGCAGAGGAACAACACAGGACAGAAGATGGACAGGCTTCACGAGGGGAAGAAAGAGATGAAGTTCAACCAGTCAGAGTGGTTGTGCATCTTCAAAATTACATGCAGACGGGCACAGAAAGACCTCAAAGAGATAGTGGAAGTAGTAGTGGCTGTGGTGGTGGCAGTGTTAGTAATGAACCTATCCTCCCCATAAGCAGCAGTGCAACAAAATCTGTGAAATCCATTGTGTGGGATTTTTTCACACAAGATAAATCATCTGGCAGCCATGTGGTTTGCAAATTATGCAAAACAAAATTAAGTTGTGGTAAAGTGGGTACTCAGCTGGGGACATCAACAATGATAAGACATATGAACAAGTCTCACATTTATCAGTATCAAAAAGCACAAAAGGAGCATATACAGGTTGTTGCACTTCTGCACTCAGCTGAAGAGGATGAGGTAATTGATGTTCACCAGGCTGATGAAGCAACTGATGCGGAGGTGGAGGATGATGAATGTCTTCCTTCCAGTCAAAGCACAGCATCCTCAATTTCTAATTTCTCTACCCCTCTGAGTCCACAACCACAGCCCAACTGGAGTCGTATACCATCCATGGCCACAACGTCCACCCCTCATGGTGGTAAAGGTCAAGGGAAGCAGCCCAGAAAATCAGGTGATAGCAGCAAGCATAGTGGGCATCAAATTTCTTTGAAAGACTGCTTTGAGCGGTCACAGAAATATAAGCCCAACAGGCCTAAGGCAAGGTGATTGACAAAGGCAATTGGGGAGATGATAGCCACTGATTTGCTCCCATTCTCATTTGTGGCTAACCCAGGTTTTAAAGCACTCATGGAAGTCGCTGTGCCAAAGTAGCAGGTCCCCAGCTGGACTTATTTCTCCAGTGTTGCCATTCCAGACTTGTATGACGCTGTTCAGAAAAGTGTGTCTGATGCTCTGGAAGGTTCAGTGGGCAAAAAGGTTCACGTCATGACAGATATGTGGACCACTGGTCAGACAACTGATTATATGGCTGTGACTGGCCACTGGGTAAACTTTCCTCCCTCCTTCTCCTACTCATCATCATGTAGTGGCAGCAGCAGCAAGAAGCAAGGGACTTTCACAGTTCGAAGGCAGGCAGCTTTATGAATTTATGGTTTTGAAAAAGACCACAAAACAGAACATCTTTTGGAGGGCCTTGAAGAAAAGTTTGCTGAGTGGCTGACTCCAAAGTCCTTGCAACCAGGGTTTATAGTGT
This sequence comes from Neoceratodus forsteri, assembly GCA_016271365.2. Taxonomy (NCBI): domain Eukaryota; kingdom Metazoa; phylum Chordata; order Ceratodontiformes; family Ceratodontidae; genus Neoceratodus; species Neoceratodus forsteri. The sequence continues at coordinate 993,841,509 of CM057458.1, read as the reverse complement.
CTGACAATGCTTCAAATATTGTGAAAGCAGTAAGACTTGGTAAGTTTACACACGTACCATGCTTTGCACATACTATTAACTTTGTGGTAAAAGACTTTATCAGTGAGGACTGAAATGTGCAGAACTTGATTGCAGCTGCCCGCACTGTGTGCACCCATGTTAGCCATTCTGTGAAAGCCTGAAAGTTGTTGCAGCAGATTCAGATTGAAACAGCCTCCCTCTCCACCAGATGATATAGAACGTTCCAACCCGGTGGAATTCCACTTACTATATGATGCAGAGAATGCTTGAATAACAGAAGCCATCCATCAATATGCAGTCCAATATGGCATTGGGAAAGGAGATGTGAATATTAGTCCCAATCAGTGGCGTCTGATGGAGAATCTTTGTTGTATCCTTAAACCCTTTGAGGAGGCTACACGAGTGGTGAGCTCTGATGGTGCCGGACTAAGTCAGATCCTACCCTTAATTTCATTCATCAGGATGAGACTGCAGTGTCTCGAGTCACAGTTCTTTGACAATGATGACATCAATGCTGCATCACTTGTTGGAAAATGATGCAAACCTTCCTGGCTGACAAGTGCATTGTAAATATGTGCAAAGCAGAACATTACATTTTGGCCACACTTCTGGACCCTCGGTTTAAGGATACAATTGAGACATTCTTCAACCCACATGACTTTAAAGACCTGGAGCACTATCGTGAACTGTTAATTGAGAAAGTGTCAGTACGTATAGTTGAGAAAAGTAGTACATCCTCAGTCCCCTTTTGGCAACATTCAGATTCTGAACAAAATCTGGTGGAGAGGGAGGAAGCACAATCTGCTGTTGTTGTTGCTGCTGCTGCTGGTGCCACCACACCTGATGTTTCGGCTCATCAAGCACAAACTAGAACTGCTGCTACATCACAAGAGGACAAACTGCTGTGGGACATGCTGTCAGACTTTGGTCTAATAAAGATAGCTGGGAAGTCTCAGTCAACTATAATGGTACCAGAAGACCCTGCTGCAAATATGGTTAAGGATGATATGGAGGAGACTGTATATCTCATTGCAGGTGATGAACCATCGCTTTACTGGTGACAGAAAAAATTGATCTGGCCTTCTTTAACTGAGATCACAGTTGAATACCTCAGTTGTCCACCTGCCGGCACATATTCAGAGAGAATTTTTAGTGCTGCTGGGGCAATAGTGAATGACAAAAGAACATGTCTTTCCACGAAGAATGTAGAGAGGAGCACTTTTTTTAAAAATGAACCTGCTTCAATTCAAAAACATATACTGTCCCAAATTTATGCAGGTTGACAGCACACAGATGGCATCTTGCCATGCTGATGATGACAATGATGATGGTGAAGGATTCTGTTGCCACTAGTAGCCACTAGCCGTTCCAGCTGTCTTTCCCCCACTGGTGGGCCCCCCCCTGTCTCCTCCTCATCCTCAAGTTCCATTAATTTCAAAAACAAACATCCACTGCTGGTTCTCATGTGCCACTAAGGCCCAATCCGACTAGCACCAGAAACTGAAGGACCACTGCATATGGCAGTTCAGCTAAAATAACCAGAAATGACTACACATTGTCACACAGTTCTTCATCCATTTGTTTTATTGGGATTTTTTTACAAAATACAAGCTCAATGAATACTTATTACTGGCTGTTAACAAACAAAAACATTAATAAAATAAATAATAAATAACTGTCTTCTGGTTCAATTCCAGATGGGAATTTAATTTAAAAAATGTTTGTTTGTTTTTGCTGTAAAATGTCAGCTTTACAATACATTCCCAATTTCATTGTTGCACCCAATGATATCCAATGTTTTGATCTGAAGGAACCATTCACCAGATAGAAACTGTTTTCATCATAAACTGTACAATGAAAATAAAAAAAAAAATAGATTTTACAAAATGCTGTTCCCACATACTGCAGTAATTTACTATCATGACAATAAAAAAAATCCCTGATCTTACCCTAGCCCCATCTGAAACTCCAAGCCCTCCAAACCCCCTGGGACATTCCCTCTTACAAATACAGTTCACCCTCCATTGTTAGACACCAAACCATGAACATGACCTGGCATCATAAACACAATTTGCAGATGGTATACTGTTATGGGTTTTTCAATTATTCTGAGTAAAGATGAGGAAGGGGCAGATGTTTGGGAGGGTGGAACAAATTAAGTAATATTGACATAGTTACCTATGGGAAGTATAGGGATCAGGCAGGAGAGTGTACTAGAGGGAAAGGAGAAAACGATGGTGGGTAATGTATTACTAACATTGACAGTTACTCAGAATAACAGCCCCAAACTAATAACTACACAGACAAATGTTTAAAGTAGAAAAATAATTTAAACCACACAATATGGTAAAGCAGAATGCCACACTGCCCCAGCGCATCGGCACCATGCCTTCCTCATGGGGGTGGGGGTACTGAGGAAGGTAAGGTACAGAAGCACTGGGGCAGTGTGGCATTTTGCTTTACCACATTGTGTGGGTTAAATACATTTTGTACTGTAAACTTCTGTCTATGTACTTATTTGGTACTAAAGCAGCTGAAGCAATAGGTACCATGGGTGCCAGTCATTTTGAACTGGGCTATATTAGTACCTGAGTCTAACAGTGGGGGAAGATTTAACATTATTATAACAGGGTGTAGCTCAGGGGGTTAAACTTTTGGGCTGCCTGTAACCAGATTTAAAAAACTAAAGTTACCAGGGATAATATATGAGTCTGTTTCAGCACTAGTATTTTTAAGCATCTGCTGGGTAACCAGGTGGTTCTGTAATATATAAGCATATTCCACCCGGTTCTACTTAACTATAAAAAAAAAAAAAAAAATCCACTGATTTTATGTTGCATGTTTGGGAATATACATGTAATACTAAGATTCTAACTTTAAGAATGGTAAGTTTTGCAAAGCTTTCAAGCACCGAGACAGAATCTTATGCACCAAAGCTTTGCAATACTTAACTGTATATACCATTCTTAGTACTACATGTACTTTACCAAACAAAAAACAATACTTCCGTGGATTTCTTAATTAAGTAGAACCATGTCAATTTGTTTTTGCATTATATATTATAGAACTTTGTTATACCATGTAGAACCTGGTTTTACTTATTAGAACTTGTTTTTTTACATAGTAGAACTAGTTTTACTTGGTAGAACTTGATTATAAATGGTAGAACCCAGTTCTACCTGGTAGAACCTAATTCTACTGGGTTCTACGTGGTAGAACAAGGTAGAACTTTTTTGGGATCTACTCAGAAAGATAGCAAGGTAGAACTTTTAGAGGTTCGTGCAGCCCTAGTATATGGCAAGGTGCAGGGTTAATGCAGTGGGTGAAGGCTACTGATCGTAATAAATTTGCAGTGCGCAAAGGATGCATGAGAGGGTCTTTGTGGTGAAATATAATTAAACATTGTGCCACTCATGACAGTGATTCAGTTATCTAGTAATCAGTATAAAAGTAATTGCTTATTTCATGGATTAGTGTTCCTTGTACAGCAACTAAACTTTGTTACACTGCTTGTTAGTTCTCATAAGTGCAAAAACATAGATTGTCAGGATTTATTGTTCCCATTCACACAAGACTGCATGAGCACAGTAATTGCCATGGGAATGATTCACAGAATCAAATGTGGGCTAAAGAGACACCTACTAGAAAATTAAGAAGTAGCAGGTGAGGTACAGATTTGTCAGTGCCACCTGGCACATTTTCAGGCATTAACAGCTTTTGGATAAATAACTGGCAAGTGCTACATACTGGATAGGATGTCCGGGGGGGTGGGGATGTGCACTCTATGTCAAAGACAACATCACTATGCACTCTGTCACCACTACCTCCCAACTCTCTTGTGCAATTCCTGCCCATCAGACTACTCCTTGGTGCACAAAATAAAGCACTCACTGTGGTCCCTGTCTATATCCCACCTAAAAATCAAGGGGCTGATCTCCGAGCTGTACTGGACTTTGTTAGTTCCCAACCTTCTGAATCTGAGGTCCTCCTTCTTGGTGATTTCCACATCAACTGGCTTGCACCTGACACTGAAACCTACAAGGGTGCTATCTCCGCAGCTAACCTCATGCAGATGGTCAACTCCCCAACTAGGAAGAACTACAAGTCAGGTACCAGCACTCTCTTGGACTGGGTCCTTACTAGTCACCCAACCCACATCAACAACATCACTCCTCTCTGACTCGCTCAGCGACCACTCTCCTGTCATCTGCAACTGGTCTAATAAATTTTGAAAGCCTCCTCCCTTAACTGTCTCCAGTAGGGTCCTACCCTGTGGCAAACTGACCCACCTAAAATCCTGCCTTAGGCGACAAGATTGATCTCCCATATACCTTGCGCAGGATGTAGACTCGGCTCTTGATCATTTCATCATCATGTTCAATGCCGCCTGTGATTCAGACGCCCCAGTAAAAAAGCACAAAGTCAAGCAGACTATCCAGTCCCTGGTTTAATACTGTTACTGACACAGTTAAAAGCAAGGGACCACCCCTGGGCAATCGCCAGGGCCACAGGTGCAAAATCGGACATTCAAGCCTATAAACAATCTCACAACAATTGCATGAAACTAATATGAATGGCAAAGAGCAACTACTACAAAGAAGCCCTCACCAACACCTGGGGAAACAGGAGAGACTTTTGGGATAATATAAAGGAGATTTCAGGGAAACCATCAAAATCCTCCCCTCCTCTACTGACTATTGATGGTACTACCACCCTTGAACCACTGGTCATAGCAAATGCCTTCAGTGCAGCCTTCACGGTTCTCAGTAGTGTCCTCCCCCCCCTAGATTTCTTCTCAGAAACTGACCCCCTGAATCAACTTCCCTCCCAACCCCCTTAAGCTATCCACCATTCCACTTTAAAAAAAGTCAAAGCAGATGAAGTCCGCAAATACGTAAAAAGGGCTATCTCCAAGACCAGAGCCAGTGGAGACTCACTGGACCTGAAACTGCTATCCCTCATGCTTGAAGAAGTGCTGCACCCGCTTACCAGAATTTTCAACCTCTCACTCAACCTCAGTCAATTCCCAAGCAAATGGAAAGCTGCTATTGTCACACTAGTTTTCAAAAGTGGTGATAAGTCAATCCTGGGAAACTACCGACCAATCTCTATACTGCCCCCCCCTTTCCAAGGCCCTTGAGCGCATTGTAGCCAACCAGATTTCATTCTACTTGGACAAAGACAACATCCTATGTCCTCAGCAACACAGTTTTAGGCAAGGGCACAGCACCTCAACAGCCCTCCTGGAGTTCACTGGAGCCCTCCACAAGTCTGTGGACAAAGGCCATCTAACCGGAGCCGTATTCATCGACTTAACCAAGGCATTTGACACTGTCCACCATGGCCTACTCTCCAGACAGCTGCTGAATACCAGTCTCTCCCTGGACACTATAGCATGGTTCAATAGTTACTTTCACCAGTGCTCACAAAGAGTAAAAATCTCAGGTAAACTCTCTGACTCCAAGCCAGTCCATTCTGGCATCCCCCAGGGCTCAATACTGGGCCCCCTACTTTTCAGGCTTTTCCTAAATTCTCTCCCACAATCCTGCCCAGAACAAATTATCCTCTATGCTGATGATGCTGTGCTTTTCTCCCCACATAAAGACCCAGAACCATTAACCTGCAAACTTCAACTCACATTCTCATCTGTTGAAAACTGGTTCTTCTTTTATAAGCTGGTTCTAAACCACAAAAAGACTAAATCAGTGCTCTTCTGCAGCTTGCAAAACAAACACAGGCGATACCCCCTTGATATCAAAACTTGTGCTGGTCATTCCCTCGAACAAGTGTCGTATTTTAAATACCTAGGAATCTCTCTTAACCATGGTCTGTCATATGGGACCCACATTGATAATGTTGCCAGAGTTGTAAACGCATGCATTGGAATTCACTACCGCAACAAACACCTCACCCAAGCAGCATTAAAGATGGCCATCCAGAGCTCTGTTGTCTCCGTTGTAGAGTATGGCCTCATAGTCTATGGCTCTGCCACAACCACCGCCCTTAGGCACATAATGACCTCTCTAAACAAGGCCTGCCAACTGCTCACTGGAGCCCACCAACTCGCACATACATGTGAACTCTATGCCCAATCAGGATGGCTTCAACTCGCATATCATATAAAGTACCTAACCTGTCTGATGGTGAAAAAAAACTGTCTTGGGTATTTCCCCACCTAGTGTCCAAGTCCTCCTGAGTCCAATCACTAATCTATGTAACACCAGAGGATCAGAACAACAACTCCTCCAAGTTTCTCGATGCCGCACATTACTGGGTCAAAGATCCTTTGCACACCGTGCCCCCACCTGGATGAATGCCCTCAGCACTCATATCACTTCCTCCTCTTCACTGGGCATTTTCAAATCAAGATGACGTCTTCATCTCACTACCTTCAGTTGCTGTGACTGCCTCTCCTAACTTCCTTCTCCCCCTGTGGCCCACCTCCCCTCTCCTCTGCTCTTTGACAATGCTGTGAATCTGATCTAGCTTCTCTTCAGCTGCTGCCCCAACCCCTCTCTCCCTACTACTTATAGATCTCTGAACTTATCCGAACCTAAGTGTTTCATTACTTTATTCCTATGATGCAACTTCTGAACCAATGAGTGTTATTTAATCTCTGTTTTAAAAAATTATTTTGTTTGCCTATGCATAGATAAATGTAGCTTAGCCTAAATGTTTGTATTTTCTTGACGTGGAACCTTTGTAAAAGAGCCTTGGCTCAAAGGTATTTGTAATCCTAGATTTTCAATAAACAATAAACATACTGCAAAGTCAGCAATACCGCCTACTGCTACTGCTTAACACATGACAAATTCAGAGCTTACTGCTCCTGCTAACGCGCATCATCAAAACTGCCGCTGATGCTACAGCTACCAATAACACTGCTAAATAATGTGGTAATGGACAACTTATCTGTAGCAAGTACTGTAATTACTGCCCACCATTTTTAATTGCTAAATAACCCTGTTGTAATTTTTGATTATAACTTGTCATGCGTAACCACGAGCTGTCAATCAAATTCACACTGCTGAGACTGAGCACCCCAGTAACAAAACTGCCTCTTGTTTCAACTACTGTCCCTCACAGAAAAGCAGCTGCATTTTTTACAGTTTACAAACAAACAAGGTAAAGTTTGCATAACTGAGCTACTAGTTCCACAATGAGTTTACATAACTGAACTATATTTTTCTAATCCCCTTCTTTATTAAAAATGCTGGACAAGAATAATAAAAAAACAAAACATAAGTTGGTGTAACACAGAATTTTACACACACCTTCAGTGTGGGATGCATTTATAAACTCAATCTTCAGTCTCAGGGTTTATGAAGAATCCCACACCTCAGATGTGTGTAAAATTCTGGTTATGCACCCATGCCCATATATTATTCTCTATGTAACATTCTGGGTACCTGGGTCTAATTTTAAGTCTAAATTTATACTTTTATGTTCCAAGTGCATCAATGTAATTAATATCAGACCTCACAAATTTGGGCAAAGCAAGGCTGAAAAAATTCAGTGACCAGAAATTACAGTAGTAGCCACAGACACTGCCAGCTATTTCCAGATATTTCATGAAATTTCTAAAGAATTTCTCTCTGCTGCCCCTACTGTGGAAATGCAGAACGCAGGAGATTTCTCTAGAAATATCACAGACATTTCGGGAAATAGCTGGCAATGTCTGTGGCTACTACTGTACCAAAATAAGAGAAACTCTCAAAATGTTGGAAACATAATATGATGTAGTTATAAAAGCATTTTCTAAAAGAGATCTAGATGGCAACTGCAATGCATGATACTATTTTTATTAATGAATGCATCCCTGCCCTTTAAAGTGAGTGTCTCCCTTTTTAGGAGAACTTTAAAAAACAAAATATTTGGACACAATTCAGCCTATATTTTGCAGATTTTCTGTAGTACTATACCTTGTATTCTTCATTACATAGTTTTTTATTAACAGTACACAGACACAGAATCCTTGTCTAGTACAGTTGATCTATACCTACCATGTAATCTTTTGCTTTAGAAAATGGGCCTTTTATTTGGAGGCATCTGATTGGCTGGTACCCATTCCACAGGGGTACATTAAGTTTCAATAGATGCCCACCAAATAAAAAGTGCCAGCCTACAATGCCCCTTCACCAATTCTACTATTCCTGTGCCCACTATGCTTCCTAATTGGCTAGAATCATAATATGAAATTCGAAATTGCCACCATTTTTTTCTCTTCTTGCAGGAGATCCTGCACCCTCCCACTGCCCAATTTAGTGCCAGCTACCACATGAACCCGCACCACACCTCCCTGGTACTCACGTCTGCCTACATGAAGAAAAAAAAAACACAGACGAAGCAATAAAAAAAAGCCGTTAGACCGATCAGCTTCTGATCATGCTTTCTTCTCCTGCCCCGATCTCATCTGCAACTGCTCTGCCCCCCACCACATGTCCTTTCATCCCTGTCATCACACAGTGGCTTAGAAAACGTTTTTGTTTTACTTGCCGCTTGCCACTGCTGCTCTGTCTCTGTCTTTCCCACTCACAAACATTCCCTTCTGCTGGGCTCGTTCACTTTCCTTGCTTCAGTTACAACAGGGATGTCATGTGACCCCAGACAAACTGAACTTGGGCATCAGAGGCGACAGCGCAGCACAGCCACCAGCCGTAAATATGCTGGTTGTTAACTTTAAAAGTATTCTTCATTTCTTTATGGGCTGTATTTTTACCGGACTGGCAGGGCTTTGACATGCTCGGTCTTCTGAATCCACTGGGGCACATTTAAATAAAAGCACAGTACAATCAAACTGCATGTTTTCTCACTCTTCAGAGGGGCCCCAAAAAACCAAAAAAACATCATTCTAATGCAGGCGGAGGAACTATTTTTTTTACAAAATGACTTTAAACTATTTTTTTATTAATTTTCTTTTTATTTAACTTATGTTTTTTACACTGCCCATTTTCTAAACGCAATAATACCCTCGAGGGTGGGCGGTATGGGCAATACCGGACCTTCCAGGGGCTATAAGGCCCTCCGCCTGCGGCGTCGGGCCTCATTACGCCCCTGGGCGGTCCGGTATTGCCCAATACCGCCCACCCTCTCGGGTATTATTGCTTAAGTAGTCACAGTGCTCTGTTTGTGACTGCATACAGTAGGTGCCTGTGAAGAAGCCTCATGGCTTACGCAGCCCCCAGCATCACACGATGAAATGTCCACCAAGTCCTTTCCAGGCACTTATGTTTAATTTGTGTTATTAAACCTTGGACTCAAATACTGCTATCAAATTGGCTAAACTCAGTTACATGACATACTTTAGTAGGAACTATTGCTTGGCATTCCTGTTCGCAACAGGCAGTAGTTTCTAACAATGGGCAGTAATCCTGCACATACACACATATTCTGTCCCAGCAACTCTGATTCCCACCAAGATAGTGGTAGTTACCTTCTAACAGTTCTAGAAGAACATTTTATACTGTATGACCACCACCATAACAACAGGCCAGCAGCAGTATCCTTGGCTCCCTTCCTCAACAGCAGCACTCTGAGAATGCAGATCACCTTTCCATCCAACTGTCAGTGTTCAGGCAGCAGTGATGAGAGTCAGTAGTACAAACAGCAGTGCTAGCAGCCAAAAACAAAACAACACAGCTTTCATTTTAATTTTATCAGTGCTGAGGGTCTCTAAGACTTTTTTATTGGAGGAGGAGGCTAAAATATGCCAATAAACGGTCTTATAAAGTAGATATTGACTGATTGGAGTTTACGAGATATAATGGGAAAATGTTGAGCCATTGGGACGCACTATTGATTTCAAATAGTCATATTGCCCTCAAAATTGTTCATCCAGTGGGTAAGAGTTTTCTCACTATATCCATCAACTTCAGTCAACTTTTTATAATATTAATAGAGAAGGAGGAAATGTATTCGGACTAACTGCTGGATAATTAGTTTTAGCATAATCAAATCCAATGTTTACCTAGAGCATTATGCATAATCCAGTGCAATGTTTACCTAGAGCATTACACTAATATTATGTTGTAACTCATAGTAGCTTTGATTCAGTTTTTATCCATGCTGGGAGCTCTGGTTCAGTTTCTCTGTTTGTTCTGCTGCCATTCATTCATTGTAGTCACAGGTGCGCATTGACTGATCAATATTCTGTTACTGATGGGTTTGGAAGCATTTCTTCTTTCTGCTGCATTTTTTTCCCATAAGCAACTATAGCTGCTTCTTTCAAAGCAGTCAGTGTCTTTGGTTTTTATAGCAACTGGCTAAGAAGTGTGTAGTAAAATTAGGCATAATTTAGTTATTGTACAGGTTTACTGGTGGATTTATTTATTTATTTGTTGAAAATTTTGGAGAATACCTTCGAGCACAAGTGATCATTTACAAAGGTTCCATGTCAAGTACATAGTAAAAACAAACATGTCCAGTAGGCATTTCCAGAGGAAATGCCGTTGAGTCAGGCTCAAAGCACTTGCGACAGATCAATTATATATGGTTTTGAAAAAATCCATACAGATCATTTATACAGAGAGAAACTGAATAAAACAGTTTAACAGTCGCAGTTGCAAGAGCAGACCACAAAGATCTCCTAAACTGGTTAATGTTGGGGAGATCCAGCAGAGAAGCAGGCAACCCATTTTTAAGTGACATGAAGTTGCTTTAGAGAATGGCAGCGAGGCTGTCAAAGTCAGGGTTTTTGGGATAAATGGCATCATCATCAACATAGAGGAATTTGTTGGCTTTCTGACAGACATCAGGCAGTTGATTTATGAAGAGGTCAAATAGGAGTGGGTTCAAGATGGATTACTGGGGGACACCAGTAGATACTCCCCTAGTGTCAGACAAAGATTTATCGATCTTCACACATTAGGAGCAGTTAGTGAGATGGCTATAAAACCAGTCAACTGTTTTTTGTGAAAAACCCAGGCCAAGGAGTTTAAGTAGACACCAATGACTGACCAGGTCAAAGGCCATAGTAAGGTCAGTATACTGTAGAACTGAAAATGTTAGCTGTCAAAAAATATCTCACTATGTCTGTGCCCCCTACTGGTCCCGTAAATTAACTGTACAGCACAAATTTATTTCAGTAATAGTTATTATATTGCAAACTAAAGCAAACGTTAAAATTCACAGAAACAAGCTCCTGGACTACAAAATGAAAAGTTGCAGTTATTGGTTAGAAGTACAGTAGCCGTGGAGCACCAACATAGAAAAAGGAATCATTCCAGCAATTCATCTTGCTCCTCAGACATGTAAACAAAAAGATACCCTTATTTAGTATGATATTTATTTTATCAGAGTTTAAATATGGTAGTAATGTTTAAGTAGATGTGAACACTGCTCTTTCTTAGCGGGTTCAGGCAGTTGGCATGTGTTGTAGCAAGCCCTGAAAGCTCAAAGCCATGGATGCAGTCCTCTTGGCGCTCCCGTAAAGAGTTGAAGGCAGCCACCAGCCACTCAGCATGCTTACATTTAATGGCACTCATTCTTCGATCTATTTTAATGTCAGTGGGCTGAGAACTGGAATTGATTTGATCAGTGATTATCCCAGCGTACCACTTGGTGAATGAGATTTTTAAATAATCTTTTAAGAGTTTGTTTACTGAGACATTGAGCGGCTGCAATAAATCCATGTAGGATGCTGGTATGAACACTGGGACAATAGCTTCTGACTCCAGCTTATGAATCACATCTGGAGAAGTATGAGCTCTGTACAGGTCTAGGATCAAAATACTGCACTGTTCTTTGGGCAGATATTTTTTTTATCACATTTGAAATGTACAGGTTTAGAATATTGTCAGTGTATCCCAGCATAGTGTTTGAGTTAACCCAGTGGCTTTCACAAAGGGAGATGTTCCAATCAGATGGGAAGGTAAAACTAGGAAGGCTGGATACAATTTTCCCCTGATAGATCACTTGGGGGAGAGTGTCCAGACAGTGTGCATCCCATAAGCAATGGAGACCTACTACTGGTCTCTAAGGCCAGTGACTTTGACTTGTCTAGCCCCAGATTCAGCCACAGTCCACTGGCTACACAGGACCAGCTGTACCCCAGCCTCATCGACATTAATAACCAACTCAGGGGGTACAAGTTCTTGTTTGGCAGCTCTGCTAACCCGAGCTAGAAATTTAGCCTTTAGAACTGGGAAATTAGTTGGTGGTTTTCTCCCTATTTTGGTGCCTTTCCACTTAACAAACCCCATACGGTTCAAGAAATGTCAAGCCTACTGCCTGGTTATTTGCAAATTGCCCCCATTTTCTGTGAGTAGCTTTGGGTTGTAGGCTTTAATCACACCCAAAGTTACTGCTGCCACCACCCTCTCATTCACCACTGCACCATCTGTACAAAGACTTTTTATTATTTTCTGCATTTCTGCCTCAATGTCCTCCAGAACCAGTGTTGGACAACCCCTAGGCTTGTAAGGAAGGTTGGGAGCAACTGGTGCAGAATCACGTAAACCTTGTCCATATAGTCTTTTTCACATTTTCACAGTGTGCTTTCATTTATTACTTTATTGTACTTGCCTTTATAATATCTGACCGCATTCATATCACCATGCGTTGCAGCATAGTGTTGCAGTTCAAACCGAAGCTCAGCACTGTAGTGTGCATAGTCAGTTCACCTTCTCTTGAGGGAGAGGGAGGCAAGCTTAAGCTCCTGTACTACAAAATCGGCTGTTTTCACTGGAACGCCAGCTGTATCACTCGAAGCCTCTGCTGTAATGTCCTCGGTCATCATTAGATCATGCTCCCGTTTAACTCTTTGTTCCTCTGGAGCCACTGCACCAAAGACATTGCAAAATGACTGAACGGCAAAGATTAGAGGGCAACAGAGGTAGATGAATGGGCAGTAAACTAAACTTTGAGCACAGCAACACACCCAACACTGAATGGCAGCTGAGTGTTAGCAAAGATATGTACTGTAATTAGTGCAGGTGATTGCTGGCATTTAAGCTGATAGCACTGCAATGATTACAGTTAGACACTTACAACAAGCAGAAAGGCTTATCTTAATTGGCCACTTAACACTACCACTAACACCAGGAGAGTACTTGTGAGTTAGAAATGCTTAATGGCTTTACAATAATCCTTTGTTGTAAGTGATACCTTTTTTGTTTGTTTGTTGACAGTTCGGCAGTGAATGATAACAGCACACTGATGTAGCGGTCCACAAACTTATTTAAATGTTAACATGTGATGGACCAGCAGAGTGCTAAATTGAATTAATGTGACATTTATCAGTTCTACAGTAGTGGCAGGGTAGTGCCACTATAGTTAGGGTTGAGCAGGGGCTTCTATGTTAAACCTGAACATTTGCACTTTAATAGCTTCACAGTCATTAAATGGATTTGCATAAATTTTTGCATGTGCAATCTTGAGGTGTAGATATTTTGACTTACCAAGTTTTGTTCTGGTCAGATGTGCAGATTCTGAGATGTGGATAGTGAAAAAAGTTAAAGAAATTAGTGTTTTTTGCTGTTTGTCATCGCCTAGCACCCAGATGGTATGAAATTTTGGTCTGAAATTTTTAGGGTAGAAAGGGCTTCACCCACAGATGTGCCTTTTACTGGTTTTGGAAAAAAATATTAAGCCATTTCAAAGTTATTAAATTCTAACATTTCGGTTCTGAACATTCTCACTACAGTCTTTTGGAGAGCTGTTTGGAATGAAAAAAATAATTTAGTCCATATGAAAAAGGATCTGTTTTCATTGGGGGGGGGGGGTCATCCTTTTTCATGAGGAAAAAAATATTTTTTCATATGGCTGCCATCCTGTTTCTGTTTAAAAAAATAAATAAATAAATAAATAAATTCAAAGCCCACAGCAATGACATCCTGGGCAGATACCAACACATGTATCTTGGTCATTGGGACCACATTAGGAAGATGTTTTTTTCCAGATTCTTTTTTTCGTATGAAGGAATCCCTTTTCTATGCTTTTTTTCGTTCACATGAAAAAGGATGCCCTCATACAAAAAAAGAATTTGTACTTAGTTTTTTCCCCAGTTGTGTTTTCGTATGAAGGCATCCTTTTTCGCTTGGGTTTTTCATTTGATGTGAAAAAGCATTCCTTCATACAAGAAAAGATTTTGGGCTTTGCTTTTTTCCCACATTTGAACTTCAACAAGCCATAACTCTGTCAATATTTTGAGTTAAGGGACCATCTATATATCAAAAGAGAGATCTTAATGAGTACCACAAGAATAGCACATACCCCCCCCCAACAAAAACAATTGGGGTCCACATCAAAAAATATCAAAATAAAAAAAAAAATTACAATTCTCATAGGATAACACTGGAAGTTTAACAAACAATAACTCCCTCAGTATTTGGATTTAAGGAACAATCTATATATCAAAACAAAGGACTTTATGAGTGCTGCAAGAATAATGCATACCCTCGAAAAACATGTATGGGGACTATAAAAACATTAGAAAATACAAATTCCCTAGGATAACATTTGAACTTTAACAAGTCTTAAGTCTCTCACTATTTGGATTTATGGAACATTCCATATCAAAACAAAGGTCTTCATGAGTACTGTAAGAATAACACATATAACCTCCCCCCCCGCCCCCAACATTTAGTGGACAATATAAAAGAAAGCATATCAAATAAAGCAAACATTTGTCAATACCGAATGTTTGCTTGCTGGTATTAGCATTGGAAATGCAGAAGTTAGACAGATGTAGAATAGGAATGGCAGTGAAGTATTGAACTTCACGCCAACCCCACCTCCATCCTGTAGAGACAGACAGGCGTTGGAGTAAGTGTTTGGGTCGTCGCCCATGATGGTCATGCCATTTCTCCTCACCCTATTCTGCAGACACTGATGTGTGTTGAGGTGTACCTTAGGGTGTTTGGCTTTACAGTCACCCCATTCCATAAGGACATATGCTGAAATGGGTGCAGCATAGGAGAATGGGGTGAAGTCTGGGGTTGAAGAGTCCAAGGTACACCTCAATGCTTGTTAGTGGATGGAGGAGGGGTTGGGATGGCATGAGCAGTACAGTCTGCAGTCCAAAGGCACACCCCGATGCCTGTCAGTCTGTACAGGGTAGGACGTTATGGTTAGAAATCCTAACGCCTCAGGCGTTTGTTGGTTTTTACACTACAAATTTTCAACATGGCCTTTTTATGACCCCACCTCATGAAAGCATTTGGGACCTCTTCTCATAAGGAGTGGCAGTGTGATTTTGTCAATGTGTCCTGAACATTGATGTCCAACAGCGACAGTGCCATTCTGCTCCACATGTATGAAAACACAGATCGGGCAGGATGTGAAGAATGACAGCTGTACCATCCATAGGGATGTGAAGAGATGGCAATGTTGAAAATCTGAAGTGGAAATATTAAAAATGCTCACACATCTGAGCATACATGAAAACTGTGCAACGCATGCACGTTACACAGTTATTTTATGGAGTTTCGTCACCAAATTTTCAACATAGGCATTCTAGGACCTCTGCTAATGAACAGTGTCACTGTGATTTCCATAATGTGTCCCGAACACTCATTTCCCACAGCAACCCACTATTCTGTGCTGGAAGTGCAAAAACACATTTTGGCCAGTATGTGAAAAATGACAGCTGTACTGTTCATAAGGAGGGCTGGAAAAATGGCAATGTTGAAAATCTGGAGTGAAAATATTACAAATTCGCTAAGTTACAAGCGTGCGTAGTAACTGCGCAATGCACACTTGTAAAACAGCCATTTTTTGCCTTTTTTTCCCAAAATTTGCAACATAGTCTTTTGAGAGCCCCCCCAATGAACAGTGGCACTGCCATTTTGTTACTCGGTCCCGAAAGGTGATTTCACATAGTGACCATGAAATCACCTTTCTGGACTGAATAATGCCATGACAGTGGCTGAATTCATGAGGAGGGGTCTCAATAACCCCATGTTGAAAATTTGGTGCCAAAATTCCCAAAAATGCCTGAGATATGCACCAAAGTTGAAAAAACCATATTTATGCCATTATACAGCTTATCGGCATTTCTTCAGTTCGTGGTCAGTTTTCAAGAGTACAGGCGTGTTCCCGATGCACCGAAGATCATTGCGCCGGACTCCGGAGGTAAGTATGGGGTGAGGGGTGTGTGGGGAGGCAGGGTGTACAGAGGGTGGGTGCCAGTGGGGGGTGGAGCGACCGGACTCAACGAGGACCGTTTTCAGTTTACAGGTACAAAGAAAAAAAAACGCCATGCAAGACAGTTTCTTTTTTTTTACCGGACATTTACAGGGACATGTGGCATGCTGGGTGGACTCCCAGTGTACCAACCTAATGTTTGTTTGGGGGGTGACTGTAGCCGACAGAGATTTAGGCACCCTATGTCAACACATACAGGGGCGCAATAGCCAAGGGGGATTGGGCAACGCCTCAGCACAAACCGACTTTTGTGGGGGGGGCATTATGCCGATGGGGAGCGGGCTCCCCCATTGTCAAATTAAACATGGATACGGGGACATTATGCCGACTGGGAGTGGGCTCCCT